>JAECWR010000094.1:10350000-15350000 GCA_018150935.1 Drosophila pruinosa
AAAACTGCAAATGCTAATGCGAATGTGTGCGCAAGTATTTACATACATATGTATGTATATACGAGTATGTATGTGTGTGTGTGTTTATGCATGCTTGTGTGTTTGTTCATAACCATTGAACGTTTTGTTGTCTCGCATGCAACTGCTAAAGTTGAAACCTCAAACTCAAAGTCAAAGAATTGGCACGAGCTGAGCACACGTCGCTGTTGCTGTCGACTTTGCAACGTCGCAAACGTACAGTTCTGGCGCGGCATTTTATGGCTGCACATATGGCGAATGTGGATGCGAGTGCCCGACTGGCTTCGGGCGAACTTGTTTTGTGGGCTGCATGGGCGCGCGCGCGCGTAGGCGCTGCAACATCAGCAACATCAACAGCAGCAACATCAGCAACATCAACAGCAGCAACATCAGCCAACATCTGGAGCTGGAGCTGGACCAGTTTGCAGTCAGCGATTGCACAGTAGCCAGTGGGCCAGGTACAGACATACACACTTAAACATTAATAAGCACACTCACACATACACACACACAAGCAGCAGTACACATGTACAGACATACGTTTGAACCTGGGCGCAAGATAATCGATGTATACTAATTATTTGCTTTGCCTGCAACTGTTTGTCATGCTCCGCGCTGCATTTGCAGCAGCATCTTGAGTCTCCATCTCCATCCCCATCTCCATCTCCATCTCCATCTGCATCTGCGACTCCGTCTGCGTCTGGCGAGTACAGCAAAAACAAAAAGCCCAACAGTAGCTGCCACCAGCCAGTCACATTCTGGGCTGCAGATTGGGTCCAGCGTTGGGCTGAGTGCTGGCTAAAATAATGGCCATCGACAGCAGCAGACGTTTGGGTTGGCGCTGGGGCTAGGGCCGAGACTGTTGCTGCTGTTTGAGTCTTGGGCAAGGTTACGGTCACTGCAGCACAACACCACACAACACAAGTCCAGCACACTCTGCACGGTAGTCAAGTTTAGACACCTTAAGTACACAGGAAAGCGTCATTTATGCGCTCGTTCCAAAAACGACGACAAGCACTAGGCGTGGCATAGTTTCAGGCTCAGGCTCTGGCTCAGGCTCAGGATGAGGCGATTGACTGCAGGCAGCTGTACTATTAATTACATGTAGGGGCCCCACTTTAGGTGCCCCTAAATTACATATGGACACTTGAAATTTGTATCTGCCGAGATTGGGGCCACAAGGTCATGATATAGAATTAAGCAGCAGCTGCGCAGTAACTAATTCCCCCCTTGGGCTCTGTTGCTGCTGCCACAGATCGGCACAGATCGATTTCAATCAACACCCCACGAAAGCACAACCAAAGCTTTGACTTCGACTCCGACTTCGACACCGACTCGGACTCCGACTCATTGCTCGCTGCTCTGGGCGACAACAACAAACAAGTTTGCCTTTTCAAACAACAAAAAAAGGTACAGTCACAAAGATTAACAACAACAGCAGCCAGCAGCCAGCAGCAACCGCAGCAGCATGATCAAGAGAGAAAGAGAGAGACGGGGGGAACGACGCATCGTTGACGTCAAGCTTTGAGGCCTGGCAGCGTTACGTTCGCTTGAGCCAGCTTTTTTTTGATTTGGTTGAGACGTGTGGCAAGCTTCAAGTTTGGAACAGGTTTTGATTTCGGATTTTGGAGCTGTTGTGCAAAAAGTTCAACAACTGCGCTGCGCTGGCTGAGCTGTGCTGTGCTGGGCTGTGACTGCGACTGCGACTATATGTTTGTGGCTATGGCTGCCTGCAGATGGCTGGTTGTTGATCTCGTGCAAGACAAGTAGCCAAACAGACAGCGACAAACGAGCGAGCGTTGCGTAAATTACAAGCAACACACTCACACACAAAACATTAAGATAAAACAAAACCAACAACAAATTGAAATTATTTTTCTTTACGATCGTCGTTAACGTCAACGTCGACTGCGACGGCAACAGCAACAGCGGCGCTGTGCCCAATTGGCTCTCCCTCTCCCACGCTGATGCGTTTGCTTCGACCCGCTCTGTTGTACTCTCGCTCTCACTCTACCCAGTCGAGCTCGCTCTTTGCGCTTACGCTCTTTCTATCGCTTGTCGTGTGTGTTTTGTGCTTTTCGTGTGCTTTTTTTGTGGATTCCATTTGCCATAAAGTGCGTTAATTTGTTGGAAAGTGGGTCAGAACCAATTTCGGTTCATCGAACACACAAATAACAAAGCGTCTGTGCTGAGTGTGCGTGCCCGACGCTGTCTGTCCCGCTCCGCCTTGTCCCCGATTAGAGGCCTCGCATCTGCGCATCAGCGGCCTGCCTTAAGTAGCGACACTAACAGCAACAACAACAACAACAGTATTTCCCCCAAAACAAAATTACGCATTGTTTTGGGGTCGCGTACCTTTGAATGCGCTGCGAAATGTGTGCGAGGCATGTGCATGATTCATGCCACTGCAACAAAGCACGGCAAGGGAAAAGAAACAACATACAAATAAAAGCTGTAAAAGCACATTCTTATATGGACATAAAAAATCACATTCCTATCTCAATTTCATAATTTTTATTATACGGCTTGAATTTTAAGCGTCTTATCTATTTTTTACATACTCGTACATATTTGTGAATCATTATGCAAAATACTTTATTTATATTTTACTAATAGTTTTGCATCTCTCTTTCTGATTTACAGAGCACTGTTTAACTCTTGAGAGCTTTATTTAATTCGATTGACAACACTAAGGTTTTAGTTTTCAGTATGTGTATATTTTTGTTACTGACTAACACTGTAATTTAGTTGTAATGTTAGGAATACACTACATACACACATACATATGGATGTACATATGTAGTACATACGTTCATATTATGTAAAATGTATGTATGGCAATAAACAAATATATAATTTATCGATTGAAATGCATATTTATTTACTTACTACGATCATTATTACAAATAAATAAACAGCTGTTACAGTTTTGTTTTTTGCAATCTCATTCTCTGCTGGCTTCTGTACTTACTTGTTGCTCCGTCTTTTTCTTATTCTGTTTGCTTTTGGGAATTTGTATTAAACTAATGTTAATGTATTTACAGTTGCAGCCTTTATTTCGACCTATTTCTTAAGTAGGCCATCGAAGATTCGTTAAAGACCGGAACGCTTGCATGGCCACTTGTTGACGCCTTGTGTTTGTGTATTTAGGCCAAAACGAGTAGAGGCATTTGTTGTTGTTGTTGTTGGCAATGAGGTAGGAGTAGGGGTCTCATTTTCAGCACTCGCCACTCTTGCCATGTTTTCGTATTCGAGGTGCTCTTTTTGTTTGCTCTCTCGATACGAGTATGTTATACTATGCATTTTGCACAAACCCATGTTCGTAGTATTTGTTATTATTTTTATAAGAATGTTATGCATGTACATATGTAGACACGATTTCTAAGTTTGTATAGGCTGTATCTTTGTTCTTGCTCTAAATTGAGCTCAAACCATATTCGGGCACGCTTGTTTATCGAGTACTTCCCTGCCCCGGCCCCGGCCAGTGCTGCCCCCGCAGTCACGTTCCAAGATCCGAGATCCGAGTACCCGTAGTATGGGCAAATAATACATATGAGATGACAAATAATGTTGTTTGTTTGTGTCACGTTTTCGAGCACACGCTCCCAGTTTCAGCGTAGTTCCAGTTTCAGGCAAACGCAAAGGCAAAGACAAAGACAACAACATCAGCACTTGCCACAGCACGATTCTGTTTTCTATTTTGTTTCTGGCCATTCGCAAGTGAAAGTATCCTCTAATAAACAGACGTCATATGACGCTGCCGAACCCGATGATGCTTCCATTTATTGTTATTTTTATTATTTCGCCAATCGACACTGCTCTACAAAATACTTGAATAAACAGTAGTTTTGTATTCTCTTTAGCTTTAAAATAATAGGGACATAAAAGTGAAATAGAAAGGAATTTCTTTTAGACACAATTAAATCACATACATCATAATAAGTTATTTTCTTTTACAATCGTTCGAGAACAATTAATTAGAATAAAGAGCAGTACCAATTGTATGCCCTTGAACTTAAACCAAATATAAATAGTGCACTAGAAAAGGGTTTCTTTTAGACACATTTAAATCCCAGTCATGAAATTAACTATTCTTTTACAATTTTTAATTACTTTCTGGGTATAATTAATTATTTATCCAATTATAAGAAAGAGCAGTACGAATTGTATTCCCTTGTATTTTAACGAAAGAAAATGTCTAAAATTATAAAGAAAGAAATTTATATTAGGCACAATTAAATACTAAGCCAGAAATTAACTATTCTTTTAAAATGTTCAAGTCCTTTATATTTGGATACTTAATTAGTGAGTTAAACGATTGCTTAGAGTGTGTTGCATCTTCTTGAATGAAAGATCAGTAACAATATTGAAAAAGAAAATGGATAGTAATTTCTTTTAGAATGCCAGGCGTGAAATTAACTATTCTTTTACAATCTTCAAGTGTTTTGTTTAATTAAACGATGATTTCTTCTTATCAATGGCTTGCCTCAACAATGCTGAGAACAGAATCTGCTTTTCTCAAGTCTTTTCTTAGCATTTCTTTATTTTTCTTGCTTTTCTTCTTACGGTCTGGTCGAGAGCAAAGGTCAAAGCGCTCAACGTTATATATTGTGATAAGCAAGTGTGAGGCCCCCAATTGTGTAGAATGTGTATTTAATTAGCTCTGAATGTGCCGCTAGTTACACACGTCTCTTACGCAAAGCCCGTACTTGTAAGAGTACAGTGGCACCACCGCAACCACAACAGCAACCACAGCAATGCATACATATACAACTGGGAGCTGGGTCTGAGAATGGGCATGGGCCCTTTGTGTGAGTATGGGGGCTCAGTTGGCGTGTGCGGCATCTTTCAAGTGCAGCGCCGGCATGCGGACAACAATGCCGCAAGTACGTTTTTGAAGCTGTTCCGTCATAGCTCCCCACCCTCTGGCCAAGTATGCTGCAAGCCCTTAGCCACAGGGTGTGCCAAGAATTTTGAAAATCATCAACCGGTGGGGAACTTGGTTAATTAAGTACATTGCAAATACTTGAAATGGCCTGGACCCGGCAGGAAATCGAAACTGGCTAATGGCGCGGCTTGGCACTGGGAATGGCCGGAAATATGCATGGCTTGCCCAGGCAGCAACAGCAGCATTTGGCCAACAGCTCCAAATGGGCAAATAGCAAATTTGAATGCGCCGTGTCAGGAAGAATTGGGAGCTGCTTTGCCATCATCATAGCCCAACTCTGCCCAGCTTAGGCCAACAGTGTGTGCAGCCGACCAAAGACAAAAATTAATTCTGTTGCAACGTTGCTGAGTTTTGTTTTTTTGCTAAATACTCTTTCACAAGGCATTCACCTTAAATCGTGAACTATGCAGAAATAAGCGAGCGAGTCTTTTTAAAATTTAAATGAATCTGCTGCCTTTGAATTAAGCATGATGTAAATACAAAAATTGACTATAAATAATGATTCCTTATATATAAAATGAAGTAAATACTCAGTATAAAATCAGGCTTGGTGTTTTACATTTCCGAACAACAAAGTTTATTCTTGTTTAATTTGAATTCTTTAGTGATATTATTGTTAAATTTGATTTAATTTGATAATTGAAAAATATAATATTTATTTGCAGAATATTCTTGTTTAAATTGATAATACACAATTAAGGTGTATTCTCAAGAAGAAATTTTGTTCATTTACTGACTTATTTACTATTTATATAATGAAATTATTTCAACATAAATTCGATTGTTCTAACTGAATGATGATAATTACGAACAATTGAAGCTTAATTTTAAATACCAATTAACTATTAAATTCAATGTGCTCTAGGCTCTATGTTTTATATATGTACGTGTATTATTCTACATATTCAATAAATGATGCCAGATTAAGTTCGATTTTCTTATTAAATTAAACATGTATTGCAACAATATACTGCATTCTAATAAAGCTATTTATAAACATTTGCAGTTTTATATTGAAAACGATTTGACTTTTAAATTTAATGTACTTTAACTTTTGTCCTGAGTATTATTAGAGAGTATTTAATTTGCGCATCACATCACATTCAATATTACATTTTGCGAGTTTTATTTTTGTTTAGCGTTGTTTTTTGCCGTTTTGTTTGCTTTTGTTCAGTGCATGAGTATTTTGCCAAGCGGATCACACACTGACTACAAAATACAGACAGACGGACGGACAAACAGAGAGACAGGCAGGCAGACAGTCAGACACACGGGGGTCAGCAACGGTGCTGAGTTCAGGTTCAGCTGACGACATCGCCGACTAACCTCCACGATGAACATTTGTACATCCATGTACTATACACACTCACACACATGCACTCGACTGATGTATGTATGGTATGTACTTTGTATGTGGGTAAGTATAATAGGCGTGACATGCGCGTTACGCTCGGCTGGCGCCCAAAAATAATCAAAGACAAAGACGCTTTTGTAGATGACGATGTTGATAATGGAAAGGGGAGGGGGCGGAGTGGGCGGAGCAGGAACTGACAAGCCAGCCAGACGAAGCTATGTATGATAATTACACCGTGTTAACTCCGAATTCTGCTTGTTATTCTTGGCTGCTTAACGAGCTCCAACTTCTCAGCACCACCCATCTCTCCGAATTGTATCAGTACGAGCAGTATAATGGGGCACAATATAATGAACGATAATATGAGTTCCAAACTTCAAATTTCAGTGAAAGAAACGCAAGAAATTTTAGATTTATAAACGTTTGCGTAGGCTGAGAAAGCGTTTCTTCCATCCTGTTAGTCATACCCCATAAAGTGGCAGCTAGCAGTAATGGTCTTATCTATAGGAAGATAGATATATATGTTAAGTGTGTGTGTGGTTTTAAATGTGTTTCGTTTCCTTTGTTAATTGGATTGCTTGAAACATGTAGAGCACTGACCTTTTGCATTATTGGACGGCGTCTCTTTTCATTATTTGTAAATCTATTTCATTGACCTATTGGCCTGAATTGAAATTCCTAGAAAAGTTGCAGTCAAACAGCTATAATCTTAATGTTATCTAGCTGTTGCAAGCAGTTTATTTAAATAACGCAGCCTTAACCCATTTAATAGCATTTATTAAATAAAGCATTGAGGAGATAGCACGCAAATACTTGTTGAGTTATATACCTGTATTACCTAGATTGTTTACTATCAAATAAGAATACATTATCTTTTTAATACTTCAGCTCTAGTAGTGAGTTTATTATCTTGCATATTTGCTTTAACGAATTTATTGCTGACGAATAATAGCTTATTAATTGTAGGAGTATTATAAATCACTTATCAAGTGATTAATACATAATTCATTCCCCAGATACTTTGTATAACTTTGATATACTTTTAGCAACAGCACATCAAAGCTTTAGTTAATCAACATACTAGTAGATATAGTGCCTATCTATAAGTTCTACAAGTTTGTTGTCAGATTGAGTTTGGCAACTTCCTGGGCCACATCAAAGCCACCGGTGAAGCCGAATTGAATCAAGATGAAGAGATACGTTATAATGGCCGACAAAATGGTCGGTATGAATTTGTTGTTAAGCTGAAGGATGCCCATCACTTTGATCTCCAATTGCTGGGTCTGCAGCTGACTGAGAAACGTCTCCACCTATGGAGCACTTGGTCATAAACTTAGATACACCAGGGGAGAGCAGAAACTTACGCTATTGTCCCAGCGCTGATCTATGTCCGTGCAGACAATGTCCAGTGGCAAGTTCCGTGGCAGCTGCGACTTGGTGATCGTGTAGTCGGCACACATGATCAGCAGCACAATGTTGCCCATCTTGATGCCGACCATGATGATGGGTATTAGGTCACCCTGGCTGGTCTCCAAGTAGTTCCAGATGTACTCGTACAGCATGAGCAGCAGCACAATGAAGTTGTAGTAGATGTAGAAGAAAATCTGAAATTGGAAAATGCTGCGAAAGCAGAGCGTCACCTCGTACAGCTCACTGTAGATGATGCCACATGCCTCCAGCTCATCAGCCCGATCGCAGAGCAAGCACATGCGCTTGTAATTGCTCAGGCGCTGGGGTGCTGGAGCCTCTGGCTCTGCCTCTGCCACATTCTGGTCATCGATTTCAATCGCACGCATATGTTGCAACATGGCTGCAATGTGGGCGCCCATTTGCTCATAGAACACGCCGGATACGAGGAAGCCGAGAAAACATGCATCCAGCATAAAGAGCGTGCCCATCCACATGTAGATGCCAATGGCTCCGGTCAGAATGCGTCCCACATTCACAGTGAGGATGTGATGCAATGGCATCAGCTGTGGCAGCTCGTAGAGGCAGCCGCAGATGGTGAGCACCAGCTTGATCGCATAGAAAACGCTGAACTTGAGCGGAAAGAGCTCCTCGGTATGGGTCAACGAGCAGATGCGTCCATACAGCGCAATGTAGCGATTCAGTATGGATATGAATTTGGCCTCGGCACACACCTGGACTGTGAACGAGCAGACGGCAAAGAGAACAACCGAGGTGGTCTGCAGCATGGCAAAGACATCCGCAAAGCTCTCCACGGTCTTGGACTTAAGGAACAAATTGGGTATGATGGTCCAATAGATGTTGATCAGAACGCTGCGCCATATGACGGTTATCAAGCGGTTGCATTGCTGACGTGGCGCCTTCAGCTCAATCTGACCCTGGTCCACATCCAGGCGGCAGGAGAGCAACGATAGACAACGGGCTGCTCGATAGAGCGCCCTTAGTAGGCGTCGCGACCAGAGCTCGGTGCGACTTTCCACGGGATTATACTCGCTCTTGTACATGGCCAGGCATTGACTGACCCCTCGATGTTCGTATCGTGTGTCCCAGCAGGGCACAGTCGATGTCGTTGTTGTTGTTGTTGATTTTATTAATTGAATGTGTGTAGATATCGGCAATTGCTTTTCACGCTTGGCTGAGTGCCTCGCTGACTGATTAGTCGGAGCTATAGCTGGGAATGGAGATGGGTCTGGAACTGGAATTGGAAGTGAAGATGGGGAGCGCAGGCTGTTGCCCATCGAGATATGGCTCGACCGTTGATGGACATGCCAACTACACTGATGTGCTGCCCCTCTCTGCGCCACTTGGGCTCGTCAGGGACACTGTGGCCATAGTGGACGCACATTGGAACAGATGTTGCTCAAAACTGGTAGTAAAATGATATTTCTCTTTTGGTGTGAACTGAGAACGAGGAACAAAGTTCCTCGTATCGTAACTCGAAACTGTCTGTCGTATAAAATCTTTCAAAAAATATACAAAACTATAAATCAAACTCTTATATATTATTTTTAAATAAGATTCGTCAATTTATTGTTAGTCACAATTAAATAGAAAGCCTTTTTTACATTTTAGTTTGTTGTCTCAGCCTTTGTAGCGGTTTGCATAATTAAAATTCGATTATCAGGTTTTTAATTAGTAAGGAAAAGAATTAGCAATTTAATTTATTTTGTACAAGGTGTAATATAATATATAATAAATATTCATGTACTTGGCATTTGACAATTGCATTCATATTTCTAATAAGCTTGCAATATTCTAATACTTTATTACTTCTCGTAAGTCTGTTCCAGTTATGATGAATCATTTGTCGACTACAGATTTCTTTGTGAAAAGCTTACGACAGTAAAAAAACGTTTAAAAAATGCATTACAATTAAATACATTTTTTCAAAGTTCTCATTCCTCACTTAGCTTCAATGTGCATAATTATTACGCTATGCCCCAAAACAAATTTCATTAACAATTTTAATTTACTTGGGTGCAATTATAATAGAGTTGATATTGTTGGTGTTATTGGAAAAAAGATAGGGGGTGGAGAAGGCACGCCCACCAAGCAGTTGCAAGTCGCCAAACACGTTTGCTGGACATTAGAATGTATTGCGGTTCATTGAACCGACACAAGCAGCAAGTATCCAGCTGGAGGAGGAAGTGTTGTACGGCCAAAGACTGGCAATAGAATAACAAAGTCAATAGCCTTTGAGTTGCTGCCACAGCAACAACAACAAAGCAACAGAACAACAACAACAATAACAACAACAACAACAAATCAGCAACAGGTCTAGGCTGGCTGTTTGTTGCTCCTGGCATGATCATTGCCTCTGACAACAGGCAGGCAGCCTGCCCCATAACTGGTTTTTGTCAGTCGATGCGATGGCAAGCCAAGCCTAGCTGGCCTAGCTTGGCCTAACCTAGGCCCAGCCATAGATAGATAGATGATAGTGGCAGACGTGGACTAGTGTGAGAGTACAGCATCCTGGCAAAGGCAACGGCAACGGCAGCTTGCAACTAGCAACTTGCAACCAGTTTACGTACAGTTCGACTCTCAACTTTTGACTACTCATCCAGTCCGTGTCGTGTTATTGTGGCCCAAGTACATGAAGTAATTGCACTGCATCAAGCCTGACCCCAGCCGTGATGCTGCTGCTGCTGCTGTTGATTCCTCTGCTGCTGCTGCAGCTGGGGCTCCATCAAGTTGGCGGCCAATGAACTGCCACAGAAAAGACAATAGGAGTGAGCCAGTTGGGGCATGGAGCGTTGCGACGTGCGACGTGCGGCTGCAGGCTGTAGCATCTGCTGGAGCCAGTGTTGTTCTGCTAAATTGGAAATAATTGCAGAGAAGCAGCAGCAGCAGCAGAATGCACGTGTGCAGTTGCAATTCTTGTTGTTGCTGTTATCGTTGTCATCAGTTGTTGCTGTTGCTGTGGTTGTTTTTCTACTATGACATATAATATACAAGAAGAGGCAAACGAGGTGGAGCAGCAGATAATATGACTAGAATCTGCAAGGGCACAGAGGGAGACGATGGTGGAGGGGGAGGGAGGAGGAGGAGGCAGTGCTCGAAACGCAAAACGCCAACAAGAGCGACAGCAACAACAACGACAAAATGCGGAAAATACTGGCGAACAATAACAATAATAATAAAGTTGTGCGCAATGCGAAATAAAAACACACTCACACATACGCACTTACACTCATACACTCACACATGTAAGCAGAGGTTCAATGACACTATGAGATTAGAGAGCATTCACGATATAAACAACAACAACAGCGAAGTCCATGCACATTTGAATGTGCCACTGCGCGTGTGTGTGTCTGTGTGTGTGTGTGAGCGAGCTGAGAGAGATTCATCGAAGCACTCTAACGTCGACAGCCGCATAGAAAACAAAAAAGTCATCGACATCATATGGATTTTATTATGTTGAACGTGGCAGAGACAGTGGCAGGGGCAGGCGTGGCAGGGGCAAGGGCAGAGAAAGGAGCGTCAACGGGCTAGGGCTGCGACTGGGGCAGAGGTTGAGTGCTTGCAACAACAGACAGAACGTTGTCAGAGACAGGAAAATGTTTTTCATTGTGTTCGCTCTGGCTTGGAAAAGCTGACGATACATTCCAGAGCGAAGGGGGAGAGAGGGACGCGGGACACGACGAAGTCGCAGCAGGCATTGGAGTCATTAGAGTTGCGGGAGACATGCCCCATGCGTTTGCATAAACAACAGCAGTGCAACAGCAACAACAACAACAAAAACAACAACTGCAGTCCAGCCCTTTGCCAGGGCTCTACTGATGAGCTCTGCCTGTTGAGCTCGGGCCCCCCTGTGCCCCGCATCCGTCTTGGGGCCAAGCAACCTCACATTTTGGCGTGTGTTGCAGAAAATGCCACACTTGGATGCGTCGCTTTTGCTATTTACGGATGATGCTGAAGATGCAACCCCTACATAGCTATGAGGCGGCATTTGCTTGCTCTTAATTTGGATATTTAATTACGACGAAGATGCATCCGCGAAGACAGCTACGGCTCCAGATACAGATACCTACTTGTATGCAGATAAATAACATATATATATATATGTAGCTACTGATAGTAATACGGCTGTGGCAGATACAGGCAGCCCAAACATTGGCTCATTGGCGATAAGAAAATCGACACATCAAGTCGACCACTTGATGCTCTATACAGGCATAACTTTGTGTCTTAAATATATTTTATAATATTAATACATAAATAAATATGTTTAATATTTGCGAATTAATAAAATTGTTAAATTGTATTTTACTATAAAGAAAAAAGGGAAAGCCGTATATTTACAATATACCTAGCGGAGCATAATTTAAGTTCGGAACTGTTTGAATCAAACAAACAAAACTCTAACTATTGTGCTGCCTATTCTTAGGATAATAAACTAATTTTATGGAGATTTTACATAAACAAATTCAGTACCAATTTACGAATAAAATATATAACTTATGAAAGAAAAATAATTATACTGAAATTGATAACTAATTACGGATACTGCTCTTGGTTTTTGATTATAATAAGTACTATATATTAATTATTGCAATATTATATATTCAATATAACAAGTTAATAAGTTTATGTTTTTATTCGATTATTGTAATATTTGGATTTTATTATAAGTTTGTAAATATGTGCTTTATTGTAATGTTAAGTATTCACTCTAACAATTTAATTGTTTTAGATTTATTTGATAGTATATTAAACTTACATCCAAAGGGAATCGACATGAACAAACCTAATCAGAAAATCAAGTAAATCGAAAGTATAGGGTATAACTAGAGATGCTACGACGCTGCATCGGCTGCTCAATTTGATTAGGTTTTCAAAATCAATACCCAAAGTCAGTTTTTATTTGTTTTTACCGCCTTTGTGAGAAAATAAACATGGGGGGCCATCGCAGGCAGACAAAAGGCTCGCTGGAGAACTGTGAGGCTGTTTATTGGAACTGAGACATAGCCAGAACCCAGACTGGACCTGGGATTGGGCCTTTCTTTCATTACGTCTTGCCTTTGTTTGTTATCACTTGAAGCTTGAGCATTTTTACGAATTGATTAAGGCGGCGTTTGTTTACAAGCAGGTAAACAGAAAGTGGTTAGAGACGGGGGACAGAAAGGGGGAGAGAAAGAGTAGATCGAGTAGAGGGAAGGAGGTAAGGGGGGGCAGTGAGAAACTTTCCGTTTAAATGCTTTTACAGTTGAATTGCAAACATGTTCTGGCTGGCCGTAAAACCTCCTCGACTCTGTGCTCATTAAGCAAAGCATGACGAATAACTGCAGCGTCAATGTGGCTGACGCTGACGGCGAGAGAGACGTCGACTGAGACGTCGACGCTAGCACACCTGACAATTTGTTAATGAGAGCAACAGGTTCAGTGCGGCGAGGCAGGAAGCGAAGCGATAAAACCAAGCCAAAAACCAAAGCAAGCGCAACGGACACACGGTCAACTGGATGACGGATGACGGATGTCCTGCTGGATGAGAGCGACTCATCGACAACCAGAACAGAGCAGAACAGAGCAGCACAAAACAGAACGGAGCCACAACTGGCAACTGCAGTAAAAATGTAAATAATGCAAAACATTTTCTCACCACGTTCCGCTGCTGCTGCTGTCGGCGGCTCACTTTTTAGGCTTCTCCATTCGGTGTGGCGGCCACTTCTGTTGCTGCCGGATGGCGAATGGCAAAGGGTGAACGGAAAGGGGAGGAGGGAAGTGGCAAGGGAAATGATATGTAAGAAATGCCATGGCTATGTGTGATAAGCAAAAAAATAACAGAGAACTGTGCTTTCTAACTACATTTACTCACGTCTCTGACTTAGGCCGCGAAGTCTGAGAACAGCATATGGCCAGAGTGAGATGACCTTTTTTTCTCTCTCCAATATGCATACACACTAGCGTGTGAGTGTGTGTGTGTGTATGTGCATGTGCACATCCCAATAGCACTTCTATACTGCTGCTGCCCAGCCCATTTGTAGTGAAATTTAATCAAGCGTTTAATGCCAAGGTGGAACGTCAGCGAACATAATACAGAGTGTAGGGTAAGGCAACTATAGAGGAGGGAGAGGCGAGGGCGAGGGCGAGGGCGTTTATACTTGTAGTCGTACTCGACTCGGCTTGCTGGCTGCTGATGCTCAATACTGATGCTGAACAGGCTGCTCCGGGATCTGTACCATGTTGGGCTGTTGGCTGTTTGCTGTTGTCGCTCTTGGCTGCTCATGTCCAGTCTGTTATGCCTGCTTGATGCCTGTCATATGTCAGTCTACGTCTGAGTCTCTCTCACCTACGACTCTGGTTAATGACATTTTGAGTTAATTGCTGCTGCTGCCGTTGCCATATGGGCCAGGGCCAGAGACGGCAACAGCAACAACGATGGCGACTGCGACAGGGCCAGGGTCAGGGTAGCGGATCTGGGACTACGGTAAATGAATATGCGTACAAATATCATGCATTTCCAGGCAACGTAATTTGACTACGTATGTACATATGTATTCGTATTCGTGCATAAATACATACAGACACGCACACACACACGCACACTCATTTGTGTACATCGGGGGGAGGGAAACGATATGCAATGATGCCTCGTCAGATGATCAGTTCCTGATGATCCGTTAACAAACGAAACACACCTTTCTCTGGCCCCAAATGAAATTCGAGATGCCCTGGAAATTACGCCGTATTCTTTGTATTGCAATTTAGACTGTACATTCACCTGTAACTGACCTTCATACAAACTTCCAAAATACAGGTTGGTTTTCAAGGGGTTTATAAGCAACGGCTGTTTAGTACTACAATTTATATAATATTTCGAAAATACCGTTCACTTTTACTAGAAAAAATAATTAATATTTCCGCTTAAAGACTCTTGTCGCTCTGTCTATTTCTTTTGTAGAATTCTTACTATTTCTACTTTTCCTAATTGTAGTATTACTCTAACTATTACCTATTCTGCTACTTTGAACACAATTACTGCCATACTACGAAGTAAACTTTTGACTGCTTCAAATCTATCTTAAGCTATTGATCTCATGTGTTGTATAATACTACTACACCGACTGCTGAAGAATACATGTAAATATCACTTATTGAAGTAGTACTGAGGTCTAATTGTTACTGCATACTAATACAGTTACTACTGCTACTTCTACTTCTACTACCATTAATACTTCTACTAATACTAAACCTACTACTACTTTGCTTCTATCACTATATCTTCTACTACATTTTACAATTACTCTATGCTTACTAATACTAGTACTACACACCTATTACTACTACTACGATTAGTACTACTACACCTTATATGTACTACTACTGCATTTACTAATTCTACACTGCAATTACTACTACTATTTTTACTACTACACCTTATACTACTTCTACTACTGCTGAATTCACTAATACCACTATACCTACTACTACTACTACCTCTACAGCTACTACTGAGTATTACATATTACTGTTATTTATTGCACTACTAATCCTAATACTACAAATAAACCTATGTCCCTAATCATACAATTAAAATATTAAATTCTAGAAATTTAAGAAATCTACTGCTGCTTCAATGTTACAAATAGATCTTACGATTTACATTTGGCAACTATCTTAAATTGAAATATGGTCACATAGTCTTTTTGCGCTTTATACTTAAGCGCACTTTCCGTCCTCACCCTGCCAGTGACACAGTGAATAACTGTACTTGCCACTGATTTTGTTCCTTTTTTCCAAAAAAACTCAGCAGATTTAAATACAACATAAGTTTCGTATTTTTTGATAATCCTCTGATAAGAAAGTATAATATTTCACATTAAGTGTGAGGTGGAAAGTTAAATCGTAACTAAACGCATCACATGCATGCATATTTATGATCATATTATCGTTCAATACTTGGATACCTTTACTCAAGTTACGTGCATGAATACGTATGTATGTACATATGTACATTATCTATTGTTATTATTATGGCATCAAGAAGCAGTCTGCCTTTGCTCATTTGGCGCGCTTTTCGTTTTGCTTTGCCTTGTTGCAGGTAATGTCCTAGAGCTAGGCTATAACAATAACAACAACAACAACCACAATCACTGAGGCAATAACAACAGCAACAAAAACAACTACAAGAATCGCTGTCAAGTGGGCAGGTACAACAGAGGCAAAGAAAGAGACGGGGAAGGAGCGGGCGCAGGCATCGACGTTGACGTAGCGTCGTCGCTGCGTAGGACGCGTAGCCGGCAATATATTGGCAGCAAACCAGTTTTTATAATGTCAATTCGAATCCTACACGTTCACGTCCATGTCCAATCCACACGCATTAAGCGCGACAGTCGCAAGTCGCGACGCGTCCAAATAATGACGACAACGGCAAAGGCAACGGCATCGGCATCGGCAACTGCAACTGCAAACTGGCAATTGCAATCGTGCGGCAGTGGGAGCGAGAGGGCGACAAGACGCCGACGCCGACGCCGACTCTGACAACGGATCGTTGGCGTTGAATTTGATTTTGATTTCACCTGAGTGGCTGCAGCTCTCGATGTGCCTTTTGCCTGCCTCTTCCTTTTGTCAACCAACGCAGCCAGCAACTGCATTGCGACCTACGACTCTGCTTACCCTGTGCCTATTGTTGTTGTTATTGTTGTTGCTGCTGTCGTTGCCGTTCGAGGTTTGTGTAATTGATGATATTTATGCTCGGGGTCCCGGTCTCGGCCCCGGACCCTCGTTTTGTTGAGGCAGTTGATTTAGAGATTACGCACCTAATGTGTGTGGGTTTCGGAGAGGTTGTGTGACCGGCATATTAATTCTGAAGTCTTAATAATTTCTAATGGGTTTATCAAACTATAAGACTTAATAGGAAATGTAAATAATTGATAATAATTATAAAACTGTAGAAAGAATTAAAAGTTTATCAGCGTATGTATCAACATATTCATGCGACACTTCAATAAATAATAAGTAACAATTGATTAAAAAATTTAAAACTGATATTACGTCACTTCTAAATAAAATGCCTTGTTTATTTTTCAGACCAGTTTTGAATTGCCCGCTCTTAGAATTCGCAAAGCTCACCGATTTTCGAAATATACTACGTTTTTTGGTATTTTTCGTTCTAATAAGACAAACCCGCCTTTAACAAAGCTGCCAGATCATTGAAAATATTAACTTGATATATTTTCAAAGGCGTCTTGTTGTATAGTAAATCGACAACAAACAAGTAAATAATTCGGCAGCACATTTAATAAAGCGTTAGTCCAATTTTTCATACATTATTTAAAATTTAAATATTGGTTGCTTCTCAAATTAAATAGGAGTTGCCATTTCGTTGAAAACAGTACATTGTTTACATTGACGACAACGGTGCCACTTGGCAGAAACTTAACGCGTAATAGTGGCACTCTTGATTTTTTCAGAGCCAGTCTGGTAACGTCAGTACTTTGCCATCAATTCACGGGCCGTGTTTGTTTTAAGTTAAAATTAAAAGGAATAAATAGCAATAATAAATAAATTAGAGCATTAATCAAATGTGCACAACTATCGAGTGATATCTGCGCGACAATGGGAGTTAATTAGTGGACATGTCTCATGCCGAAATATAAAATTCTGTGCAAAAATTCGGGTGTGCGGTGCTATGATTTGAGGTTTGTACATAAAAAACACGAACTGTATGCGGGTGTGTGTTTGTGTGAGGATGTGTTTGTGTGCCCAGGGGAGGGGTGTATGTGGGAGGTAGTGATGGTAGCGGTGGCAGCGGCTGAGCAATGTAAATCCTTTGTAAAAATACTAGACAAAGAATCAATTTCTTAATTGTGAGGCGGTGGCACTTGTCGCGACAAGTGAGCCAGCAGCAGTTCTCTCGTATGCGTATCTGTCTGTTCGTATCTGTATGGGTGTTCTGTGTGTGTGAGTATGTGGTAAGGTCGCCTAGTTGAAAGTGTCAAGGAATTTTACAACAGAGGCGGCACAGGCACACACGAGCAAGGTAAAACCTTCGCACGAGACCGAGCCCCAAGCCCCGAGCCATACCGCGCCCATTGCGCGCTCTGCATTAAATATGAATGTGTGTCCTTCCTTTTGCTGATCCTGCCCCGTGGTGGTGTGCACATAGCTATACAAATGCAGCCCAAGTGAGTGCATCATAAATTGTTGCATATTCAAATAACTGTGTATCCTATGCAGTCCCGGATATCTAGTCCCAGTAAGGATTTGTAACATTGCTTTGCTTATTTTTTACGATTCCAATTGGGATTTTAGTACAAACTTCGCTTTGCGCCTGCGTTCTCTCTTCATTGTCGGCACTCGCGCTCTTGCTTACGTTCTGTCGCTCATTTTCGTGCACGCTCTCCCAGCTTGGAGTACCATCAAAAACTGTGTTTCGACTTGAAGTGTGCTCTGCTCATAATGTACAACACTACAACAACCCGAACAACCCGAACAACAACAACATCAACAACAGCAGCTACATCAACTATTACACGCTATTGGATTGCCAAAAAGAGAGAGAGAATAAAAGGAAAACATGGGTACTATTTAGCAGCTATTGTTTAACTGCGGACCGCAACTGGGTTGGACAGTGTAACACTGACAGAGTGCCTTGTTTACCTTTTTTTTTGCTGTGGTGGTCCGAGCTGCAGACCACAGGAAATCATTTCCGTTCGAAAATTCAAATTGTTGATGCTCGCTCGGTATTGTTCAGTCTGCTGACAGTGAGACTTCCTTTTGGCCAGACCAGAGCAGTGGCCAGTCGAACTGCGTCGAATGGTCTTGTTGATAACATTTTCGACAATTTTGTGGCTGTAATTGATTTGGGTTCCTCTGGAGCACTTAACAGCCACCTGTGATTGACACATCTCTATGGTGAATAGTCCTATTCCCTCCGCCTCTAATGAATGCCCATTTCGATTTCCGTTTGTCTCTCGATCCTGCCTACATTACAACATTAAAAACTTTCTTGTGTCGTTTTTCAGTTACATGTGACGAAATGAATCTTTAAAGGACGGAGCGACAGCAACACCAGCAACAACAATTACAACAACAACGCAATCAATAACAACGAAGTAACAACCAGAACAATAAGAAGAAGAGCATTCACATCCACACTCAAGCATTCACGACTTACAACTCACAACTCATAGGAAAGACGAAAGTTCATTGAAGTAGTTGAAGGCGAAGGAGGAGTAGGAGGAGGAGTAGCCAAAGCAGCAACTGTTGTTTCGGCCAGCAGCCGGGTGCAGATCATCAATATTCCAGAAAGCAATTGAGTGAGCCAGCCAGTCAGCCAGCCAGTCAGCCAGCCGGGTACAGGCATTAATTCATCAATTATTCAAAATGACCGAAGACGAAATTCTCTTTGACGATGTTTATGAGCTCTGCGAGGTCATTGGCAAGTAAGTTACTTTCTTGGGATGTCGATGCCATATCTCATTATGCGTTTTACGCACTAAATCATCTGTCGACGGCCGGCACGCGGTACAATTGGTAATGGACCAACATTCCTACCATCCACTGCGCATCCGTCTGGTCTTGGCTCAGTCAAAAGTTGGCCAACAAGTTTTGGTGTTGACTTTTACATTATGCATTAATATTTATGCGGCTCTCGACAACTTGAGTTAGTTGCCCGAACCATCTCACCACTATCAATGCCTCTTGAGTATGTGCCAAGCCTTTTGCCATCTCCGATGAGGTCAAAGAGGACATTTGAACTGGTGAAATCGGTTTGATAACTTTTACTATATATATTACACCTTTTTTGCAGGGGTCCCTTCTCCATTGTGCGTCGCTGCATACACAGAGAGTCGAACCAGCAGTTTGCTGTCAAAATCGTTGATGTGGCCAAGTTTACGGCCAGCCCAGGACTGAGCACAGCGGGTAAGTTTCGACGTATCAACGATGACCTTGCTTCATGCAACCCAGCCACCCAACCAGCCACCCACCTGGCCCTCGAGTACTCTGAGTGAATAAATTATAATTAATCTGCCTAAATTGTATGAAATTTTGTTTCTGCTAATTGTGCGGCAAGAACATAGCATATTTAGCACGTGCCCTTCGACTAGGATATGGTGGGAGCGAACAGGACATGACAGGATAGCTCCAGTTACAACTAGTCCACTGGCCAATTAAAAAGAAATTGCTCAAATGCAACGACGTCTTGACTTGGGTATTGACTAAATGATACATGGCAGGCACATAAGTCAGCCCCCAAATCCATTAGAGCTCTCGGCCAGCTGGTGTCGGCGAAGGCGGGTTGGGGTTGGGGTTGGAGATGGAGATGAAGATGGAGCTGGGCGCCCATACAAATGTTACTCATTCTGTTATCAACTAATTGCGCACCATTACAGATCTGAAACGCGAAGCCACAATATGTCACATGCTGAAGCATCCGCACATCGTCGAGCTGCTGGAAACCTACAGTTCCGAGGGCATGCTCTACATGGTCTTTGAATTGTAAGTAAAAGACTCACTTTTCCCACATACGAGTACACACTCGCAAAGACATGTACCCACACTCACACTCACACTCCCATCCTTATCTACAATGTATAGAAATATATGTATATTCATTTGTATTTAGGCCACTTAAATATTTCCTTTACTTGCAGCATGGAAGGCTCCGATTTGTGCTTTGAGGTTGTGCGACGTGCTGTTGCAGGTTTTGTCTACAGTGAGGCGGTGGCTTGGTAAGCATGGAAACATTGCCAATTATGTTGCTATTATAATGCAAATTGTTATATTATACCTTTTTGAGTTTGTTCTTTGTGCACAAGAATGCAAGCGTACCTCAATTGATACAAAAAATTGAACAGCTCTAAGGCGATGCCAATTAGTAAATAAACAGTGCAAAACAAGACAGCTTAGTTATTTGAGATGCATATATTAATGATGTTAGAAAATAGAAGTTGTGATAAGAGAACTTTATACTTTTCATTAAATTGTATTTAACATCTAAAAGAGTTGTCAAGAACTTAAGGTAGTCAAGAAGTATAGTTTATTAGTGCTTAAGGTTAAATAAGAGAATCAAGAAATTAAATATTTCGTCACCATCTACTTATCAACTATATGGTTAATTAATAATACTGAAAATGATTATTACAATGAAATGTAGTAAATGTTCTGCATTTTGAGAAAGTTGCTTTTTAACAGGAAAACTGTTCAATTGAATTTTGTACTTTTCAATGCATTATTCAAACTAGCTCTCATGTTTAAAATCTAATATAAACGCTAATTAGTTGCTTTCATGAGTCGTGAATAATTGAATTATTTGCATTTTTTGCTACTCTTCATTTTGTCAATAGCCACTATATGCGGCAAATACTGGAGGCACTGCGGTATTGCCACGAGAACGACATACTGCACAGGGATGTGCGACCAGCCTGCGCGCTGCTGGCCACAGTGGACAACTCGGCGCCAGTTAAGCTGGGTGGTTTCGGTTCGGCGATACAGTTGCCGGGCACGCGCGAAACCATAGAAACACATGGACGCGTGGGCTGTCCGCACTACATGGCGCCGGAAGTGGTTACCAGGCGTCTGTATGGCAAAGGTTGCGATGTTTGGGGTGCTGGTGTCATGCTGCATGTGCTGCTGTCGGGAAGGCTGCCGTTCTTGGGATCCGGTGTGCGACTGCAACAGTCCATAGCACGTGGAAGGCTTTCGGTAAGTGCATATGCTCATAATTCGATTTCAATCGAGTGTAGTCAAAAGTTGTGAATTGCAGTTTGAGGCTCCAGAATGGAAATCAATTTCGGCCAATGCTAAAGATCTAGTCATGAAAATGCTGGCGGCCAATCCACATCACAGACTATCAATAACCGAGGTGCTAGACCATCCCTGGATACGTGATCGCGACAAATTGCAGCGCACGCATCTGGCGGACACAGTTGAGGAATTGAAGCGCTACAATGCGCGACGCAAGCTCAAGGGAGCCGTGCAGGCCATTGCTGGCGGCACGAACCTGGATCCACTGTATGCCAGTGATGCGGATAGTAAGTTTGCTTAAAATTGTAGTTGACAAATCTGCTCAACCGTGTCCCTATTCTTGCAGTGCCCATTGCGGGAGCACCGGACGAATGGGCCGACGAGGAGGCGGGCATTGAGGCAGTGCAGCGGATACTGGACTGCCTGGATGACATCTACTCGCTGCAGGATGCGCATGTCGATGCGGATGTGCTACGCGACATGCTGCGTGATGGTCGCCTTCAACAGTTTCTGCAGCTTTTCGATCGCATTAGCTCCACGGTCATTACGACAAATGGTCGAGCGCCTACGGCCGAGGCTGTTGCGCGCAGTCGCGATGTCCTGGAGCTGTTGTCATCCTTGGGCGCTGGTGTAGGCAATAAGTATGCCAAGGATGAGCTGATGCAGCTCCTTGCCGCACCGCACTTACAGGTGAGTGCCATTTCATTGTATTTATTTTGCGTATAGTTCGTATATGTTTGTGGCTTTATTTTGTGGCAAGCTGGCAGCTCAAGTACATCATTGTATGCATTGTTGCATTACATATGTACTCCGTGCTCTGTGCGCGACAGTCTGTAACTGCTGGGCTTGTGGTCATATCAATCTGTGGTCACTCCACAGTTCGGTTTAGCATAAGCCAAAACAAATTTGAAATGTATTTAGTGCCAGTAAACAGGCGAATGCATACAAAGACATGTACACACTCACACACCCACAGAAACGCTCCATCATGAACAACCACCACGGGCAACTCCCGCAGCGCAGCGCAGGCACTCACTAATCCTTCGTCCAAACACTGTGACACACAAAACGAGACCCAGACCCATGCATACATATACGACTGTTAGTTGTCCACTGCTCCATATACTCCTTGTATAAACAAACTGCGCCTGCTAATGCAACCAAAATACAAACAATTTAATCAGAATAAACCTAAATGAAATTCGGACGTTGCTGTTGCCGCTGCTGCAGGCTCAACTGCTCAACTGCTCAACTGCCCAACTGCTCCAACAGCAGCTTGAGCTTCAGCAGCTCTAGCATCAGCAGTGCCTCGAGCACTTCCCCAAAGGCTTTTTGCGCAGAAAAGTATGCTACACAACTCAAGTGCCGTCGCTGTCGTCGCCATCGTTGCGTCGGCCGCACACATTTGCAACAGACCAACGGCGAGCGCTGAAGGGACAGAAAAACATTTAACGATTTCCACAAAAAAAGCAGAAAAATTACCTACCTAAGCCAAAGGCAGCTAAACGCAACTTGAATACCCTAACCTTTGAAATTAAGTTGGGAAACAAAGTACGATACAATTTATTCATTTAAATAAGAGTGCATAAAGTCATTATAGTCTATTGGGTTACATTTTACAATTTGCAATGATATTGTCTGCATTATAAAAAAGATTTCTGTCAGTCCCTATACAAAACGCCAATTGATGGTTTGATCCAGCATTGGCCAAAAAGGATTATATGTCGCAATGGAATGCATTTTAATGCACAATTCCTGAAATTGTTTTAACATGTAGCAATTAGCATCAACATAGTGATTGCATTTTGATTGTGTGTATATTGGATAGAGTATAACCTCGTTTTCCATGTTGCGAGCCTGGCTGTGTGCGATATGAACGCCATAACTCTGTGCCATCCACTGTCGTTAATTGCTCCTTGAAGCAGACTACACTTTTTCTCTGCCGAACGGCAGCGCTTTATTCTTTTTTATACCCTGCACAAATAGATTGCAATTGGGTTGTTTGCTGGCACTGCAAACATTTCGTATAATCATTAATAATTGGCAAGCGCAATAATGTGGCAGAAATTAAATTATATCTTGTTTATTATCGACCGGCTAGTTAAACCCTTCTCTACTATACATTCTACGTGTATGTGTGAATAACAACAGATATGTGGCAGAGTGACAATTCGTTGCATGTATTTTTAGTAGAAAAGGCGAACATCTGTGTTGCTTTTGGTGTCGCATGAAGAAATAAACACAAAGCTGTGCAATTTGCATAACCTAAACTTTTTATTGCTAATATTGAGCTTTAAACTAGAAATAACAAATGTGAGGAAAATCATAAAATAATATTGGTGTTGGCTAGTTGTAGTACAGGGTATTGCATAGCCATGCCCCCCAGTTCATCTGTTTTTATTCGCCTTCTATCGGACTGGGCCGGACGACTAGCTGTCCAAATGTCCATCTGTCTATCAAGCGCTTTGTGTGTGACGCAAGCTGTGCTCTTGTGCCAGCGACTCATTTTCATAAATTCATGGCAAAAAAAAGTTGGGAAAAAAGCAAAAAAAAAGGAAAATGTGAAGATGGATATAAATGACAGACGATATGAACAACTGCACAAAACGCAGGCTCAGCTAGCAATGAGTGAATGTGTTAATGCTGTGTACATATACAGCGAGCGGGTGGAGAGCGAGAGAGCAAGTGAGAAAGGGCGGATGGGGAGGTGGGGGGTGGGGGGTGCGTTAGTGTTGGGTAGAGGCGTTAGTTAAAACAACAACTATTATGAGGACCACGGCCGCAGTCCAAGCCTTCACTGCAAATCTCACTAGTTCTCATTCTCATTCCCACTCTCTCTCGTTTGCCCTTTCCCTCTCTCTCTCGCTCGCTTGCTAGCTTACGTGCTGGCTCGTTCTCTCTCTGTCTGACTGTCTCTGGCATTCTGCAAAGTGCAGCGAGCGCAATCGTTGGCCAAAAGTGCTGCTGCAGGGGCAACGCAATGCAAATACATGCACACACATACCCACCACATATGCATGTGTGTGTGCGAGTGTACCAGTCTATGCGTTGCACAAACCAACCGAGCATCCGTGATTGACTTAAACAAAAAGCGCGCACACTTTTCAGTTTAGTTTGCGGCGCAGTCGCCGCGAGGGAACGACGACAACATCGGCCGCCTCGAGTTGGATTTATTTGACACTTGCCAAGTGATGTGTGAAAGAGGCGCCTAACGAGCGATTTCGCGACAGACAGACAAGACAGGGCTGCCTTGTCTCTGCCCCCTACCCCAAAAGGGTTGGCAACTGGCTAAAACAAAGCTCTGGGAATAGTGCGGTAAAACCTTCGTCAAGTAAAGTAAAGTTGACTCGAGTCTATCTCTCAAGTGACTCACAGCCCGTACTACCTACTACCCTGGGCTACCCTTCACCCGCTCGCTTGACCCAATTAACGGGACGCGAATGCTGATGCGGATGCGGACGCGAAGCTGTCTCTGGAGTGTGTAGTGTCGTGTCAGTGTGCCAATTACGCGCGAATTTCCGCAGTAACCTCCACAGCGAACAGGAGCACGACAAACCACACACAAGCAGTGCCGCGAGCAGAGCCAGCGGGCCCAAGTCATAGCCAAGTTTACAGCCACGTGTTTGGCGGCAAAACCCACATGGGAGCAATTGACAAAAGGGCAACCGCTACCGTCACCGCCATCGCCTCCGCTGTCATAGGCGACGTCGCACCCTCGACCGACGCCATGTGGCGCTGGGGCCGTGCTGTGGCGCTGCTCATAAATTGGCAGCACAACAAAGTGCCTCTGTCTGTGCCACAGTCTCTGCCGCTGCCACTCCTGCCGTTTTCGCTGTCAGCTGCTGTGCGTCTATAACTCAATTTAAATTCAAATGTGCGCCACTATAAAAAATGAAAGCGAACAAATTATAAAACGGCCAAAATCGACAAAAGCAAACGAAATTAGCATAGAAGTTTTGAATGGCTGACGAGGAAGCCCAGGAGGAGGAGGACATTTGTTGTTGTTGCTGTGACAGCACATCCACAACGACTACAACGGCAACAACAACCACATCGACACCACAGCTAAGCGTATTTCAATGGATCGGCCTAGAGACCGCTGAGTTTCTACCACCCCACATAACGCGATACTACAACAACCTTCACCAGCAGGTAAAACATTTCCTTTCTCCATTCTCCCCCTCCCACCACATCTATCTAAGCCCACATACATCATCGTGCTTCTTGATAATACCCATCTCCCTGGGCTGTGTTCTCAATTCACAGAATTCTATTAAGATGCGTAATCCGTCTCGAAAAGTTATGAATAAAATGGCTTGTATAAACTTACAACAACTAAAACTTAGCATAATTGAATGAGAAATGCTTTTGGCCCTTTTTAGTTAAGTACTCACTAAGACAACTTTCAAATGCGCAACCTGGCTTTGTGTTGTTGACTTGGAATACTCTAACGAGAACTAGAACTAGAACAAACGTTCCCAAGTTAATGATGAATCTGTCCGTAACCATATTTTATGCCCAAATACAATCTAGCTGAACAGAGATGAAAGAGTTCAATGAATTGCTTATCTCCTCTTAGTACGAGTACATACTTATGAATGTATGTTTCTGATACAGCAGAACTCATTAAGTGCAATTTTCATCTGACTACAGCTAAAGAAAACAAAAGCAAGCAACAAACTAAAGATTGAACTCGTGACAATTGTGTTGAATACTTGTGGAATGGACTCGGTACTCGGACAATAGACGTCTCCTTTGGAGATATGCACTAATAATGTTTTTTTTTGTTTTTGCATTCTCCATTTCCACAACATTCTGATCTCCATGGTTACACTTGTTTTGTGATGTTATCTTCGGGCCAAGAGGAATTTGAAACAAGTAGGAATGCTGCCATCGAGTATGCTTGACTGTGATATGCTCACTACATATTTCTAGGGAATATCAAATAAATTAATACCAAAATTCCTGTCACTAATTTGAAAACTACGGGCCAATTGTAAAGCAAACTTTATTGTCCTCAAATTTGATAGCTGACTCTAAGACCGACGGACATTGATGAAGAACATAAATATTTGCTTCGTTATGCCTGATACACATAATACCCTCATGCCCTTTGGCAAACGGGTATACAAAAATAAAAGTACACAATGGAGTGAGGTGAGTGTAAAGAAGAAAGAAGTCGACAAAGCAGCCCAAAGGGTTTTGATAAATGAAAGTGCGATGGTTGAGTGTGGAAACAAATTATTGAGCAATGATTTATTCAAAGTGTACTCATTTGGGCATTCTCGACTTGAGCTTACTGTATTAAGTCGCAATATTATTGACAAAAAATATCTGGTTATGTTAGAGGCTTTAAAACAATTCAATTTTATACATTTCATACAAAAAACTGCTTTTTAATTCAATCTAACGCAATAGAAATAGATATTCGGCTACATTTTAGGCCAGCCAATGGCATCTATTGTTAATATTTAGACTTTGATTTGTTGATGTCAAAATCAATTTGCAAATAGCTATCGAATTTGCATTTGTTCTATTCAAGCTGCCGCCTCTGCCTTTTGGCCTAGTGCATAGTCAGCTGAACTCGTATTACAATGCTTGTTGTACCTTTGACTTGGTTGTGATTTGTCAAAGAAGCACACAGAACTGCAACTATCGAAAAGTGTTATACTATACGGCAGTATGTGTGCCTCGGCTGCCTTGTGTGAGTGTGTGTGTAGTCGACATTTAAACGTGTCAACAAGCAAGCAGGCTAACTGCCAAGCCCACAAACTGCCATACCTGCCGAGAATTGGCCCGGACACGAGCAACGGTCTGGCAAAGCCCGGCCTATTCCGTATCGTGCTCAGCCCACTGGCCCATTAAGAATACCCCTTTTTGACAACACACTCACTCACATAAATGTGGGAATGTCTAGAGTGGTTGTTGTTGTTATTGTTCTCAGTGCTGGTAGCGAATAAATTCTATTGGCAGTGCGATGAAATGACATTTGTTTCCAAATTGCTCTTTGACCAAAACGACATCGACAGCTTTATGTTAATAGTTTATTGGCCAGTAGTAGCCATCGAAGCCATCCGCAGCTATTACATCTGTTTAGGCCTTGACCTACACTGTATGCCTGCTGCCTTGGCCGGGCAGGGCAGGGCAGGGCAGGGACGGGGCAAGGCAAGGCTCCTTTATTCGCGCCACAGCTAAACCTTGGGCCAAATGTATTCCGATTTGTTGTACCACTTGACGGGATTGTAGCACGCCGTGCACTTTATTGTGCATTAATTAAAAGCCTGTTATGTTGCGCATTAAACGTGACAGCATTTGCCTCAATGTATATAAGTGTGGGGGGAGCGAAAGAGAGAGAGAGAGAGGATGGCGGGGAGAGGGTTGGTTGGGTGCACATCAGGGGCACTGGTTACGAGCACTGTTGTCCTTGTAAATCAATCGATTGTCTGTCTGAGCCTGTACACAAACATTCCATAATTATTTGCTGTGCTTCAGCACAGATTCCATAACTCATAAGTGCTCCATCTGCCTATGAGCCGACTGGCCAAAGAGGCAGCTGCTGCCACTGAATGTGAATGTTTGCACATTCTTCGGTAACTGGGCAGCTTACCACAAGTAATTAGGTTGTGGCTTCGGCATTCTTTCCTTTGGCCATGATTCCTTTGCGAGAGGCCCGCATGCGGTTGTCAAATAAGAAGTGGGCACAGTTATCTCTGTTGAAGACATGTTCATGTCCTTCCTCCTCTATAATTGTGTATGTGTGTGTGTGTGTGTGTGTGTGGACTCAAGTCACCTACTTTAGTTTGGACTATGGTCGTTGGCATGATTTAGCAATGCGACCGCAGCAAGTTACAGCAGTTACAGCAGTGGCAGCAACTCGTTCCTACCGATAATGATGATGATGATGATGACGATGATGACGACGATCATGATGTCGGGGCAACGCCGGCGATGATTGGGTTAACGACTACGTGGCGCAGACATTGCGCCATAAATTACGAATATTTTTGCAAGCCCTTCACGTTACTTGCTCCTGCTAGGCAAATAGCAGCGCAGTAGGCGCTTACGTTGGCCGAGACGCCAGCAGCGACGCTGGCGTTGGCAGCGCATGCCTATAGTAAGATGAAACGCCAAGGCAGGCCTAAATTTTCGCCCTCTTTGCGACTCATTGCCAGTCAACACACAGTGCGCATGTGCTGCACAGCATCCTGCACAGATTCAGCAGCATCACCCCAACACCCAAGACCAGCAGCAGTAGCAGCAGCAGATTGAGCGAGGAGGCGCCACCGAGCCACCCACAGAAAAGGCAGCTTAAAATTTAGCGCTATAGTCATCTCGCCTGCACGCACTCAATGCGCCCATAAAGTTGCCATCTGCACCGGAAATTGATTGCTAGGTGAAAAGTTGCTGCTGTTGCTGTTTGCGTTGGCTGCTGCGGAGTCGACTGCATTCAGCTGTGAGAGTCGAGCAGAGGCAGCATTGTTCGACTGCTGCTGATAACTCACAGTTTAGTCTATAATTGTGCTCCTTGCTGGCTGGAACTGTGGCAGTATAACGCGAGCCCTTGCCTGGATAGGACGGGTACACAACAAGAGCAGTAGCAGCAACAGCAGCAGCAGCACTCAGTACGGGCAGCGCTTCAACAACGACGACGGCTGCTGCATACACATACAGTTACACACACTCACATACAAAAGACACACACACACACGGACACAACTGGCTTATCCTAGTTCGTCGTTGTTGTTGTCGTCGCCGTCGTCCTCGCTGCTGCCATACGGCGCAAGCTAGTGCAAAATACAACAAAAAATATATATAATCAAAAAAAAAAAAAGAAACGAAAAGGACGAAAGAACTGTAAAGCTACATATAAGGCTAAAATGGTTGTACCAAAAACAAGCGAACGAAAACTTTTTAATTTCGAAAGCAAGTGCACAAAACTTTTGGGCCCAACAAAGAAATAGTTATTCAACTGCTGGCGCACAAAAGTAGGCAGTGAAATTTTGTGGCCAGTGGCAAAAGCTAAAAAGGCAATAGAGACAGAAGCGACTAAGGAAAAAGTTGGACTCAAATTGATTTTTATACGCCACATGTTAAAAAAAAATGAAAAAAGAAAAAAAGGAAAAGAAAAACAAGTAGAAAAAATAAACTCAAGGCAAATCGTTGTCAAGGCACGCACACATACGCACACTTACGCACACTCACACACACCCGGTCCAATGGCGACTTTCTCATGCCATTGAATTTAAGCTCGCTGGTTGCTGCTGCTGATTTTTTGCATATTGTCAGCTTGGCTCGCTTTCGAAGGAAGAGCCATTGCCAGAAACAGAAACAGAAACAGGAGTCGCACATTTCTGTGTGTGTATGTGGGAGTTGTTCGTACAACGAGCACGAGTCTCACTCATTCGCATTCGAATCGCAGCCAGCACACGAGCTGCGAGTTGCGAGTTGCGAGTTGCGAGCTGGCTCTCGTATCGGTGTCGGTCTCTAGTTGTCGGTTGTCGCTGTCGCTGTCGTTGTCGTTGTCGGTTGTCATTGACGGCATCGCCTTCGTGCGAAGCAACAACCGCAGTGTCTCCAGTTGCGATTGCCTGCCTGTCGAGGTGAGGGCAACCAACCGAGCAATCGAACATCCAACAGCCAAGCAACCGCATTTCAAAATCGATTTGACCAAAATTATTATCAATGATTTGGCAACGACGAAACGAACGCGCTGCAAATTGAATTAAATTAATCTGATTTCATGCTTCGTGTTTATCTTCTCACCTATGTGCGTTAGTCTCTTTCTCTGCGTGCGTGTGTGTGTGTATGTGTTTGTTTGTGAGTGTGTGCTTTTATGTGAGGAAATTGAATGAAACTGCGACAGCTGGCTTAATAATCTATGGTCTACGATTACAGCAAGTGCTTTGACTTTTGCTTAAACAAGTGTAGAGTTAACCCTCGGAAGAAACAAGAAGACATAACAAAAAACAATAAGCAGAAGGATTCGTTTAATTTCATTATTGATTCCGACTTTCAAAGACAACAACGGCAAATGCTTGCAATAAAATTAAACAACAGCAATAACCACAACACAACAACGAGTTTGATACGCCACAACAACAACAACAACAATAGGAAGAGCAACAGCAGCAACAACTACAATTACAATAAAAACAACAACATCAACTTTGCAGTAAGTATGAGAAAGCAAGCCATCAAGACAAGCCAGTGCTAGCAACAACCCCCGTTACACCTGATGACCCCAACCCCTCTAGATGGCCCCACACCACTCCCGAATGCCCACCCACTAGTCACCATCCACCACCGCTCTATATAGAATGCCGTCTCATCTCTACACTCCACAAATTTCGTACACTTCACTGCCTTGGCTCAAGCACAGCAACTGCCCCTCCTCCTCCTTCGTTTCACCTCACCTCGTCTCACCTCGACTCGATTCGCCTCGCCTCGCCTCGGCTCGCTAGCCAGCCTCCGTTTCCTATGCCATTTCCGTCTACGTTTGCCTTATCAAAAAATGTGTGTGTATACATACACACACACTCACACACACACACACATACACACTCAGACATTGACAAAAAGAGCATTGCACCAATACACATAAAATGTTTGGTATCATTTACTTGGCCCCAGCCCAACTGCAATACCCTCCCACCTACACACACATTTATACAGAAATACACATTACTTTAGACATCAGATTCAGAGTCGCTCCATCTATATACACACACATACAAATACAAATACTTACAAACAAACGTATTACGTATACGTATTTACTAGACTTCAGCAACATTTTGTGTTGCTTTGGTTAACTTTGTTGTTTTGTATGAAAATTTGTGTACATTTTGCTCATCTTTATGTTGTCGGTTTCGTTCTTTCTTTTTTCTGAATATTTTATGAATTGAATTTGGTTATTTTATTCGCGTATGTTGCGCTGCAAAGTTTCTTCTGTTGGTTGCGCATATCCTGCTCCCCAGGCAACGGCCCAAACCGAGGCTCAGGCTGAGGCTCAGGCACCCAGGAGTAGCACAAGCTGAAGCTGTAGATGGCACTGGTTTTTGGGTTGAGGGACCAGTGAAAAGCTCGGCACGTTCTCATTCAATTATGGTGCGGAAGCGACGGGGCCACATTAGCATTCTTAAAATGTGGCAACGGAAGCCGGTGAAACAAACATTTCAGCACCTTTGTCTGAGTCCCTCTAATGTGTATCGGCCTATCTGCCTGGCGCCTCGCTACCCAAATAAGGATACACATTTATAAACATATTATTTAAGAAGCATTCACAATTCGCTTTTAATTTAATTCGACATTTCTCTGACAGTCCTTTGAATTTTCCACTTAAAACTATTTAGCATAAATAGTCTCGTTATTAGAGATTCGCGGGGGAATCGACTTGCCAGTTCGCCCCGCTCTTTGGCCCAGTTTAAAATGTTTGTTCTTTTGCCTCTTTTTTTTTATTTGGCCATTTTGCTGTTGTTGTCTTGTTCGGCGTTTTCCCAAACGGTTTTTGGCTGGCCGCTGGACCAATTTAGATACTGCCCATCCCAGGGGTATTTTTTGTTTCTTATCTTTCGAGCAAAGTTTTGTCGCATAAAATTATATTTTTGTTTGCTCAGCAATTCTTATGGCTGGGCTCATCTCGTCTCGTGTCGTTTCGTTTGGCTTTAATTAAAATTTTAAATTAAATTTTGAACGATTTTAAAATATGTATTTTATAATGTGATTATTTGATTTTATCCATCCAACCCCATCACAAAATACACTGTAGTTGCTGTGCTCTGAGTCCTTAATGAAATGTAGTTTGAATTAAAATATATTCACCCTTTCCATACACCCAGAAACTGTCCTGTCAAAAGAACCCTCAATAGATTTCGTTTAATTTTGGGCTTCTCAACAATTTTCTTTTGCAGAACTCGCATGCATATAAACAAAATTAACAAAAAAAAAAAAAAAGTCAACTCAAAATTTGCAACTAAATTCAAGCAGAACTAAATAGTGACATTTACATTATGTAAACGTTTATAAAAGAAAGTAAATAAACACAGCAATTAAATAATATTAACAATAATAATAGCAAATCTAATAAACACCATTGTGATGAATAAACACTAAAGTCAAGCATTTAATCGAACAAAAGTATTAATATAAAAGAAACAAACACTGCACAACAAACCAAGGGAAGACATAAAGGCACAACATAAATCAATTAAAGGAAACAATAATTTTAAAAACGAAAGAAAGAAATACGGCACAGCGTCACGACGAAGCAGAGTTGTAGCGCATATAAATTATTACTACAGATACATACATACATATACATATACGAGTACGTAATCACATGTACGAGTATTTGTACGTGTGCAGTGATAGCAACTGAATTTAAATGCAACAGAACCGAGAGCAGCAGCAGCAGCAACCGCAACATCAACATCAGCAGCAGACTCAACGGGAAAATGCATAGAGGCTTCAATAGTTGTTGTAATATTAAGGCGTATCCATAGACAAAACACACCCAAGTCTGACAAACAAGCACATCCTCTCACACGCTCACACACACACACCCATAGTTGTTGATAGTTAAATTGTTGTTGTTGTTTGTTGTTAGCTAAGGCTGTGATTTAACGCCAACTGAGTAAGAGGCAAATACAAAGAAACAGATAACTGAAATACACGGGCAGGAGATGCCACAGCAACAACAGCAACTACAACAGCTGCAGCAACTGAAGGAACAAGATCAGCATAACGAACAACATTGAGAGCAGCAGCATATCAAAAGGTCACCCACGGAACAGACAACAACATTTATTCACGCCAATCCTCGTCACCGCCACCGCATCGCTTACAATGCTCTGGTAGCCAAGACAGTTTTACCGTGGATCACTACTGTGGCGGAGGCGGAGGCGGTGATACACAGGCTGCGGCAGCAGCAGCAGCATCAGGAGGAGCAGCAGCAGGAGGAGCGGCTTCAGGAGGAGCATCCACTGGTCAATGGTCTGGAGCGGGCGTGACACCATCTGGCGGCGTCGGCATGTGCCAGCATCATGGGCTAACATCACAGTCGTTGATGTCCGGTGGCTGTGGCTCGCACATGTCTCTCTTGGGCGGCGGTGGTGGCGGCAGCAGTGGCAGCAGCGGCATGAGCGGCAGCGGGGTCGGCAGCAGTGGCCAGGGCATACCTGTGAACCAATGTTCGGCTGCTGATGTTGCCATGCTGTCGGGACATTGTCGCAGCATGAGCGGTCTCAGTTCACTTAGCATGTCAGCGCCGCCCTGCCCCCCGCCACCGGCGCTATTCAATCCTTGTAGCTCGGCGCTGTCCCTGCAGCAGGCGGCTTCGTCGCGCTGGGGACCGCGCACCTCCTGCCCCGTGCATAGTCCATTTCGGGTGCGAGTGCCCAATGGCTCCATATGTTCTGGACACCAGGTGAGACACACAAAAACCAACACAGCGAACAGACAAAGACTGGGCAGTGGGACAGATTGTATATACTATATTTTAAGTGTGTGTCTAAAATCCGTTAATTAATTGCATTGACTTAAAAAGCAGCCACAGCTTGCCACAAAATGTTTTGCGCCTTTCAGTTTCATTTCGTATTTAAATTGCTTTAGATAGAGCTAAATGCATATGTACATACTATACCTATGTGAATGTAAGCGTACAAGTATATAACAACTATGTTATGTTATGTATATATACTTATATACTCGTATGCATATCATGAGTGTGTTTATTCAACTACTTAACTCACATGTCTACACATTCTGTTCTGTTCTCTTCCTCTATCTGTCATGCCTCTATCTGCCCACACCTGGATCACCTGGTCTACGTTTGCAGGTAAGCAAATCCAACCGGAAACCAAGTGCCCAACACATTTTGGCATCAACCAAAAATGTGTCAACGACATGTAAGATTATTTTATGCCAACCCGAATGAGACAAACAAACACACACAGACACAGAGACACGCACACATCCACGAGATGACACTTGTGTCCTTTTGCTGGGAGGGTTGCTTAATGGGTTAGCAAACAATAGAAATCTAAACAAATCTTTCTTTCTCAACCAAGTTAGTTTTTGATTTAATTCGAAATCAAAAATGTAAACGGAAATCCTATAGAATCAATAACTGTATAGAATGTTTTATGATCCATGTTGCTTATGGCTTTATCAGACTCTACGGCTAAATTCAAGGCAAACAGTGCTCGGAGTCCGATCATACCGGACGGAGTGAGTGAAGGAGGCCCCTTAACATAAGTGACTATTCCTTTTCTAATACGAAACACACGCTGGTCGCGTAAATTTAGTGACTCGCATAGTTGTGCAAATTATAAGGAGCTCGATTCACATGATTGCCCAAGCGGGGCGCTTTGTGGACCCACGTTTGGGTCAGCAAAACCGTATCCCAAATCAGATTCAGATTCAGGCTCAGGTTTTGGTTGACTGCGCCCGAAAGTAGGCAGCACAAAGCGTAGAGCACAAAATAAACAGTAGGGGAGTTGGAAGTGGCAGAGGGGACTGAAATAGAAACTAAAATAATATACGAGTAAATAGCTCCATGGCATTGAGGTTTATAAGCATTACAGCCTTCTCCTTCTCTCTATCTCTCGCTCTCTCTCTCTCTTTTTGCTCTGTGACAATTGCCGTTTAGCGCTGTTTCTACTTTTGCTCTGGCGTCAAATTGAATGTCACTAATGCAATTAGTTCACACAAAATAATTCTCTTCCACTCGATTATAGCGCCTAATATGCCTGATGTCATTTGTATACTAGACCATACTATACCTCTATGTATGTAGTACATATTTATGTACGTTTGTATGTATAATGAACAATTTCCAAATGCACACACACAAAAGACACACGCCAAGCCAAGCGAGGGGCAACAAAAGCAGAAGTATGAAGGGGATTAAAGCGTTACGGCGTCATATGCAAAGTAGGCAGCGCAACAAACCATTACGCCTTTCAATTTTTGCGCCAGTCGGGGCCGAATTTACATAAATATTACACAAGCCGGAGACAGGAGGTAAGAGCCAAAGAAAGGCAGCTGCCCCAATGTAGGGGCTAGACTCTGGGGCAGCATTGCAAATAGGCTCGTTATGGTGTCTTGACAGCAGTCGGGGAGTTAATTTGAAGGCGCTCTTGGCCTTTTTGCCAGATCATCCTGCCTGAATATGTCAGCGAACTAGCAAAAGGTGTGGTCGGCCCCCCATCAAATGTTGGCTTTAAAGCTAACGATGTCGGCGCATTTTTATGGCGCATCCTCGAAGATTGCCCAAGTTTTAATGCCACGTTGATGTGATCAATTCACAAGTAATGAAATTGTTAGCCGTTGATGATTATGATGATTATGTTACAATTCACACAGCTTTGTTGTTTAAATTAGAAATTCATTTGGCAGAAAGTAAATGTGACTCAGGGCAAGCAGTCTAACTTAAAATTTTATTACAAAATAACAAATTCAAGTATCTTTTAGTTGATTTGTTCAGCTTCAATGTTATTTTTTAAATTTGATTTTCCATTTTGCTGCTTTTCAAAGCATCAATATTATAACATTTTATTCGCAAACTAATTGCTTAAACTGCAGGAATTTGCTTTTAATTCGAGCCAAGGCTTTTGCCATAGTTCTTTTGAGTATTTAAATCTTCAAGCCGACTTTCAGGTAGCTTGCTGTCGTGTTTTACAAAGTTTTTAATGGGTGTTTTGCAAATTATAATCAGTCCCTAAGCCTTTAAAATGCACTTAGCCCAATGCAGTATTCCTTTTGAGCGTAACGAAACGCAAAACTGTCATCCTTTTAACCAACAGAACTCGAAAAGTTGTTAAGAAACTTCGGCTAATGCCTGGTGCAGCGTGTGGCCTTTTTCTTCTTTTTGGTAGTGCAGTTGTGCTGCTAAGTTTTGGGCTTTCATTGGGATGCTTCATTATTGGCTTGACATGGCCTCAAAAGGAAAATTGCCTAAATGACAACCGGAGCGAATGACAGACTGGCTGCTTGCCTTGACACTCTTCATTTGTGAATGCGTTAATTGCGCAAGCAAGGCAAAAGACACAAGCACAAGCACTTGCCATCTATGTACATAACACATACGTATGTAGATATGTGTACACACACTTTTCGAGTCGGGCACACACACATATGTACATACGTACGTATATGAGGCGCTGCTGTTACTCTTGCTGTTACTGCTGCTGCTGTTGATGATGATGAACAAGCACAATGGCATGAACAAGCAGTTAGAGGCAGTTCTAACAACATCTAACAACAATGGCGATTACAACGCCAAGTGTGTACATTATTTTGCAATTTAGCAGAGCACACGAACACACACACGTCCACTCGCATAGAGAGAGAGAGAGAGAGAGAGAGAGAGAGCGAGAGAGAGGGAGGAAAGAAAAAACACACATAGAATTGCTTACACATTCGCACATGCTCTGCTTTTCAAGGCAAGCAAACATGAAGAAGCACAACAGAGCAACAAAAACAACTGCCAACCACTGACAACAAAAAAGAGTCAAGAAATAATTAGTTTACTTGTTACAAAACTGAGTTATGGTCCTTTGTGCCGATGCGTTGTTTCTTCAGTTCAAATTGAATGAATGAATATACATAGCACAGTATATCATTACGCATACATACATGCATATGTATATGTGTATATATATTAGATGCAACAAAGACAGCACAGCAAACACTCAGGCTGGTGTAGACAATGCGCCAAAAGTGTTGAGTGTGTGATATAATAATAGTCAACTATACTTATGTACTACAATACATAAAAAGAAAATCTCAAAGTGTGGCCAGTATTAAAGCGATGTGCAAAAAAGTGTTGCCTAACCAACAGGCGCCGCATGAAAATGGCGACTTAAGTAGGTGAAAGTGTCTCTGCATGCGGTATGTGAGAGGGGGAGAGGGGGAGGATGCGTGATGTGTGATGTGTGTGTTTTTGTGGTGGTCTTGTCTTGCTTCTATGCACACACGTATCTATGCCCTTCGCTTGTCCATTGAGCAACAGGAAGAAGTTGACGCACCGCAGATAGATGGCTCTGATAAGTGCATAATGCACACACACACACGCACACACACTCACCCACAAGTACCAACCAACGGAAATTTGTGGCTTGTATGCGTGTGTGTTTGTGTATGTGCGGTTTGTTTGCCAGAAATAATAAGCTGATTTGCAAGAAACCACAACAACCACCGCTGCCAACCAAGCAAAATTGTGCCTTTTGGCATTGTTCAAAATTTTTAGTTTTTTTTTGTTTGGTGCTTTCTTGTTTTCGTTGTTGTTGCCTGACGGTTTGGGACCATGTCGGGCATCAAAATTGAATGATTTGCGCCTGACAGCTCGCCGGCTGGGCGGGACGGGTACGGGAGGTTGGATGGCACTGTACACAAATGTGCAAATGGCAAACGGGAAACGGGAGAAGATAGATGGGGCTGCACCCAATGGTATTTAGTGCTCAGAAATCGGTATTCGGTATACAGGATACAGATGACAACGACAACGGCGCCAGGCATTGTTGAACTGATAAGGCAACTCAACATATTACCAGTGTCAATCAATATGTGGATGCAGGTACCTTGATGAACGATGGATGATGCATGGCTGGGCCGGGCTGAGCTGACTAAAATGAGCACTGACTAAGTCGTTGTTCGTGTAGTAGGCAGGATGGGCTGTATGATGGGCCGGCAGCCAAAAAGGATACGGCTTAGGCTTTAGGCCAGCTGCTCGTCATCGCCGTCGTCCTCGTCGTCGTCGTCGTCGCTCAATTACCGTGACATAGTCGTACGGTGAATGTTGTGTATGGAGTCCAATGTTAACTGTAAGACTGTGTCTCGGTGGTTGTCAGCCAAACAACACCGCAAAACATCAACGGAAGTGATATCGTTCAACTTGTCTAACAATAAGTTTAGTGAGTGGAAAACTTTATATTCGTGAGTTTTGATATTTTTCGTGTATATTTCATTTTGTACTTGCTCTTACTCTGGCCCAGCTCTTAGTTTTGTTTTTCTTTGCCTTGCCAGCTTATCAGACGTCACAAGCAGACATGACAGCAGCAGTAAAAGCAGCAGCAACAACAGCAACAACAACAACAACAGCTACGGCAGTCTGAGCCCAAACTGACAGCTTGACAGGCGCCTGCTCAGGCGCAAAACAACCTGGAAGAATATTTCATTCCACGAATTAATCATGCATATGATGCGTGCTCATTAGTCCGTATGGGAGGCGCGCTTAAACCATGTATGTCAGTCCGTCTGCCTGTCCGTACGTCAGTTTTTCTCCCTTTCTCTATCTCTATTTGTCTCTCTCTCTCTCTCTCTCTCTTTCGCTCTCTCTGTCTCCGTTTGACTGCATGCATGCTGGTTGTGGTTTTGGCAAATCTTGCGCCTGGTTGCGTTTTTAAGCCTCTCCTCGGTCGCTGCAAGAACGCTGATAAGGCGCCAAGTGTCAAAACTATGAGAACATGGGCTGGGCTCAACCGAGAAAAGCTGACACAGTGCTCCGTCGTGTGGGAGAGAGTGCGGGTGAGGGTGCGGAAGGCCACCATTACACAGTCGAAACGTAAATGTAAACGTGAACGTGAACGTGAGGCCCAGACCATAAGATTAACTGACACGATGCCTGTTTGGTTGCTTCGTTGACTGCACGTTGTACTAATTAAAATTCAGCATTAATCCAGATGATTCAGCTGTCAACGTCTACCCGGGTGGCAGTAGTTGTCCCTAATGGGGTCTGATGCTGCTGCTGAGCCTGCTGCTCCTCCTCCTGTTGCCGGGTGCTGCCGCTGATGGAACTGTGTGGCCAGTCCCAGTTCTCACAGTGCCATTACGTACGTGTGTAATTGAAGTGTGGCCTGGCATATTAAAGAGCGGCATATCGCAGCACGGCTGTCTTTGCTCCTGTTGCCACTACTGATGTCACTGCCACTGCAGTGTAATTATTAAAACCAACAAATAAGGTTCATGTGGTTGGTGTGGGCTTTGTGGGATGTTCATACGTTCGTTGACTCGTTCGTTTATTCATGCGCTGGTTACTGGGTGGCTTAGCGCTGAACTGAGTCAGTTGTCGGTTGACAGGTCATAACTGCCAGCAATCTAGAGCATGCAGCAAAGTTGCAAACTTAGCCTTTTACTAACCAGAGAATCTGCTCTATTAATATTAAAATCGATAGAATTAGCTACAAATCTATACCATTATTGCATCAATTCACATTCAGTTTGAGCTTATATCTATAATTAATTTCTTTACAAAACGTATGTTGAGGTTAACACTTTAAATTTTCTACATATTCTACTAGATATCTGTTTTGCTTATTGTTGTAAAATTGAAAAGTTTTTCTATTTTTGCTTGAAAATGCTTGGACTGTTTTGACTTGGGAGCAAACAATTGGCAAGCACTGTTTGGCAGTGTCTTAAGGCTTGCTTTGCATTTTGCTGCTGCCTCAGCAGAGTAAACACATTCGCATCCATGGACAGGCATATATACGTAGATGCAAACAAAGAGGAAGTGTGGGGGCGTGCGATAGTCTAGGATCAGACAACGGGCAAAGGCTAAACTAACATCTGCATATTTTGAGCTGGGGCGGTAGTCGAATAGAGAGACAGAATAGGGAATGACGGCTTTGGGTGGAGAGGGGGTCAGCTGCTGGGTGGCCGAGTGTGTGTTGGCAAAACTTTAACAAGCACTTAAGTATTAATCATGGAAATCAAAGTCAGCTGCGGGACAGCCACACGTACCAACACTACATGTTTGCCTTGGGTGTGCGTGTGTGTGTGCGTTGGTGTGTGGTTACTATGTGGCATCATTTGCTTGGCCAGAAACTTTGCTGCTGACGTCGTGGTTAGCTATCAATGTCACAAGCTTGGGATACTGAATCAGTTCATAGGCGGGGACAACGAGAGTCAGCGTAACCGAAGTGCGAGGGAGCAAGTAAGTGAAAAAGGAAAAGGGGGTGGAGGAGGAGGAGGAGGAGGGGAAGAGCTTGCGACGACTAATGAGGCATTAAACTTAACTGCTCAACTTTTCGCCTGTCAAGCGTTTATTAAATTTACCGTTTTATTGGCCCAACAACTTGGTGTTAACTATGGCCTGTCGCTTGGTCAATGGGCGTGCTGGGGGGCGTGCTTTAACTGAAATCAGATTACGTTGTTTACCGCTTTCTTCCGGCGGCTGCACAGCTAACCGAGTAGCAGCCAACAGCAGCATTGGCAGCAACGCCTGCAAACAGTCAACAGCAACTCCCCTCTCCCTCTCTTTCTCCCTCTGCCATGTCCATCGAACGTTTGTTGTGCCTGCTGCCCTGCCATATTTAAATAGTTGCCAAGTTCAGCAAATTTTATTCCAAGTACATAATTTCGTTTTCGGAAATTGTATTAGCCATTTATTTAGTCGAATTTGCTGTGGTGGGTGGCTTCGTTTATGTGCCCCTGAGAATGTTGATATTTCTTTTGGATTACGAAAATTTTAGTTAATGGATAGAGAAGTTCGATTGGCATACGCTTAGTTTATACTAAATGCATACACCAGGAAAAACAAAATATAATATAGACCAGAGCTAAGGCTGACTCACATTGAAAGCAAACGCTGTCTCTTTGTAATTTTCACACCTCATTTTATTATGCAAAAACAGTATTGTTGTTAAAATTATATGCTCCTGTGTTGTGAGCTTAACGATGAGTGCTGCGTGGGCTTTTATTGTTATTAAGTCGTGTTCATTGGTAATCCGATTATTTTGACATTATTTATTTATTTAACACATATTTGATAATGGCGTCAAAAGCCGTTCAAATTCAAAATCAATATATTGTGATGTGCACTGCAAATCAGGCTTTATCTGAGCAGATTGACCTTTTCTTACTAAAGAAAAACTTTATATATCCTGACCATTTTTTTAATTTTACATACCTAAAGCCTCTCATAGGAAGCAGACTGAAATGACAGACGGTTTGAATCAATGCCAATGCCATTGTTTAATCATTATAAATATGTTATCAACTTTTTTTATACAAAATTTTCACATATTTGATTTTAAGCGGCATCTATTAAAAGTGCTGAATTCGCAAACGAATATAATTATTGTGGCATGAATAAGCCGTTCCCAAGGGCAATAACCTGAGCACCTATGTATGTATGTTAGGTAATCCTATGCATTGGCAATCACCTATTGCTAAAACACAAATATGTTCAAAGTCTTCAATTTTAATTTTACGCACTTCACAGCTCATATATGTTTGTGATTTGTCTTAGATTTCCAAACGAACGATGTGGAAGATCTCCTTACAAATCCAATTTTATGCAATCCCCTTGCCAAACCAGTTCGTGTGACAGGAGGAAATTTGTATGTATAATATATTGTTATAACTTGATAAGTTGGGGAGCATTTGATTATCGATTAGCTGGAAATCCAGTTAGCAAACAAATCCGAAAATTCAATCAATCTGTAAAGCTACTGCAGTGAAATTGTTGACCACATGCCAAATAAATACATATTTTGATGTACTTTTTTGTGGGCTGCTTACAAATCGCAGTATGTTAAAAGCATTATGAAATATTTATGCACACAGCATTGCGGATATTTAGTCGAAGTGTGCACAAAGTGAGCGTGATTGTGAATGCGAATGTGAATGTGAATGTGGTTGTGACAGTGACAGTGAATGAAATCAGCTTAGCTTTTGCCAAAGTGGCCACCAAAAAAACTTTGAGGCTGCCAGAGACTGAGTCAGAGGCAAATGCAGATAGAGAGAAAGAAAGAGAGAGAGAGATGGAAAAGCCAATTTACTTTTAAGCTGCGCCTAAACGAGACCAACAGCAACAAAAAAAAAGTGGCTGCTGCCTGCCCCTCAACGTTGCCCCTCACCTCTGTCTCTGCCACGGTCCATTTGCCTGGCTGTCAGCAAATACAAAACCAACAACTAGTGACAGACCAACTAAAAGGCAACTACGCTCGCTTTTGTAATGTTTGAGGCGGCGTCAACGTCTGTGGCGGAAATGAAACGTGCAACTCTCTGTGCGAGCGAGATGGCGAGTGCCACTACGTGCCACTTGTGTGTGTTTGTGGCATTGAGTAATCATCAACGTTGAAAATTGCGTTTTTTATGGAGACCCCCTGACAAAAGCGCTGACATGGCCTAGCTATACTTAGCATATGTATGTATTTTCAAGCATGTGTGTACATATGCCTAAACATGTATATGTGGGTGTGATTGAGTGTGAGAGAGACAGAGTGTGTTTAGGTGTGCGGCATGCGTGCGACAGTGGCCACAAGTGACACAGCATGGGCACGCAGTAAAATCCTTTTTTATGGCATTACCCATCGCTAGCCCAGTAGGACCTTCTACTATGTGTAGGAGTGTGCCAGCGTATTTGTGGGTGTGTGTGTGTGTGTATTACGCATTCCGACTGCCTGACTGCCTGCCTGCCTGTCTTGCGGTTTGTCGAGGCGCCACACAAATTAATTTCGCAGCATATTCAAAGTGTTATTAAACATAATTTATTAAAAACGAAATTGTATAAAGCCAAGCCGTTGCCCTCTGCGTCTCTTGGCTGAGACGCAGACGCTAAAGCTAACGCCAGCCTCAACGCCGACGTCAACGACTCTGAGGCTGCTGCACTTGAGAGGTCGTAATAAATTTTTGTGATTTTCGTTGGTCGGAGCTGGAGGTGGGATCGAAAGAGCGGTTCTGGGTTATGAGGTTCATGTGCGTGCCGTCGCCGTCGCCATCGCCATCACCATCGTTAACGGCATTTCCAGAATGGGTGGTTTGCTTCGCTTTCTCACTCATCTCTTTTTTTTTTTTTTTGTTGCTTTTGGGCTGTGCAACAAATGTTGCCAGTTAATGTTGTAAACAAGTTGTACGGGCGGGGGAATGTGCTTTGGACTTGAACCCGTGTCTGTGGGCGGTTCCTCCTCAATGTCTGTCACACTGTGTGTGTTTGTGCGTTGGGTTACGAGTATGATATATGAGTCGGGCATAGCAAATCGGAAATTTAATTTCCACAGAAAGTGGCTTTAGAACGGCTTTTAGCCTTATAATAACTGGCAGCTTAATTGCCGGCCATAATTTAGAGTGTGGCCTCGCCGATACCACCATTAGGCCAGGCCGAGACCCATAAAGGCTAACTAACCAGCTTTTTTAATTTTTTTTTTTTTTTGCTGTTTGCATTGTATTGTTGCCCTTTGACAGGCGCTGCTGCACACACATGATGTCGTTGCTCGGGATGTGTATGGCGAGGAGGCTCTGCGCGTCACACCGCCGCCAATGGTGCCCTATCTCAATGGTGATGAGCTGGACAACGTTGAGGGCGGTGAATTGCAGCATGTGACACGTGTGCGTCTCGTTCAGTTCCAGAAGAACACCGACGAGCCCATGGTAAGCTCAAAGAATGCCAATTAGTTATCGAAGCATCTCAACGGTTTCCTCACATCATCCAACTATTGCGCAGGGCATCACGCTTAAAATGACCGAGGACGGCCGTTGCATTGTGGCGCGTATCATGCACGGTGGCATGATACACAGACAGGCCACGTTGCACGTGGGCGATGAAATTCGGGAAATCAATGGGCAGCCGGTGCAGCATCAGTCGGTCGGTCAATTGCAACGAATGCTGGTAAGCTTACGTCCTCATTCCCTATTGCCCTCGCCTTACTCTTCCCCTCATAATGGTATTTTTCAATTTCGCTTTTCATGTTTTTTATTTGCAGCGCGAGGCACGCGGTTCCGTTACCTTTAAAATAGTTCCTTCATACCGTAGCGCACCGCCACCCTGCGAGGTAAGTTCATGAATTCTCTTGTATATTGCATACTACTCGTGTAGAACTGAAGTTTCTGTGGCAATTTTCCATTACGCCAACACTAGAAGTTTCAATGCAACTCATTCAACATAATATTCCTTACAAATGACACTCAACGCTAAGGCTGTTGACATACGAGTACTTCAATTATTTCTTTATTGAACTCAACAAACACAAACTGCGCACAAATCGCCTTATAGAATAATGCAAGAAAGGCGCTTTTATGTCATGGCGCTTTTATAAAGTTATTAATGATATTTCTCTTTTCAATTCCGATATATTGACGACGTATATTTGCAAATTCCTTCATTCAAAATAAATGGTAATTGGCCTCGATAAATCTTTGCAGAACTTTGCACTTCTCTAATATTCAAACTTAATACTAAATGCAAAGCCTTGACGCAAACTGAGAAATTATTTCTGTAATAATCTTCTATTACATTAATTAAACAAAGTTATTGGCATGTGTAAAGTGTTTTGACTGAGGATTTCAATAGAGAACAAATTGAGAGACAATTGATTGAACTAGGCATAAAATGGAAATAACTTGATGTGAACATTGGAAATTGGTAATTGGTTGTAACTCGAGCAAATAACATGAAATCATAAAGCACACTAACCATGCGAGTACAAGAAATCATTTGGAATGAATGTTGGGCTGTTTTCCGACTGCATTTTAAATACATTATTATGTAATTATGTTGTTGCTCATTAACATAACTTCGAACTCACTCTTCACTCCTCCTTCCCCCCAAAATGCATACGCAACATGCAGCTTTTCAGGATACGACCCGCACCAGTGCTTGTAAGTATCACGTTCGAGTAAACACACTCGTGAATCACAGAATAATTTCAGTAACACACTCATACACTCATACACTCATGCACACACACACCCATTACATAATGATATGTACATACATACGTTTGCATATCCATTTTCATTTAGACACACGAAAACAGACTTCACTCATTAGAATTCATTAACTAGCGCAAATTTGTTTAATTAATATATTTGTCTGGTCTCTAATGAGTGCGAGTAGCAGCAGGAATAATCAAATGGTTTTTGGTTGTTCCTGTCTCTGGTTGCACTTGGGCAAAAAATAATGCTACCGCTACCTCTGCCGGAAAGTGGGCGTGGCCTGCGGAGCAGCAAATGCATTAGCATACCACAAATGCACTGTCAGCAACTAAAAGGTTTTTCGATTTCGTTTGCTTCTTTTTGTCTTCTCTCTGTGTTTCCCTGTTCAGATTTTTGTTCGTGCCCAATTCGATTATAATCCACTGGATGATGAGCTTATACCGTGCGCCCAGGCAGGCATTGCATTCCAAGTCGGCGACATACTGCAGGTAGGGACATTAAGAGCTCTTTCGATTTGAATGCATGGCAGTCAACTAATGACTGAGGGCTGTTGTCCTGTTTGCTTGTTTAGATCATTAGCAAGGACGATCATCACTGGTGGCAGGCGAGAATAGATACAGTGGGCGGATCGGCGGGCCTGATACCATCGCCGGAACTGCAGGAATGGCGCATTGCCTGCCAGACCGTTGATAAGACCAAGCAAGAGCAAGGTAAGTTAATGGCACACTTGATCTCAGATAACATTTACATAAAAGACATGTAAACAAAACTACTTATGTGTACTATTTATATGTGTAATTGGATGCAAAACTATAACCGTATGCTTTGTAATTCTATTATATTGGAAAGTGTGTGATGAATTCGTAGTTAAACAAGAAACCATCATGACAGAGCTCCTTCTCTAACTTATACTCTCTGCCCGAGGCAACGCTCAGAGCAACAAGCTCCCACTTAAGCTCGCACTCACACTCACACTCACACCGACACCCACACTTACACTCAATCTCACGACCCAGACACTCATACAAGCACAACCACATAATATACACACCTGTGCGCTAAGAAGCGCAGAAAATTGCATGCCGAAATGTAGTTACAAAATTTCCCAAAATTTCGAAAAATAAAAGAAATCTAAAAAAATGCTACAAAATAATGTCTATCGTGACACATACTATACACATAGACTCAACACATACAGATACACGCATACACACTTATGTATAGGTAAAAACAAATATATATTTAAATCAATATCGTGAATTCGCCCATCACACATATTATATATATATGTAAATGTATATGTATGTATGTAACAATGTAATGCAGGAGAACCGGGTGCTGGATGTTCCGCTCACGCAGATGGGTGTGATGGATCCGCAGGTAGCTAATACTCCTAAGACCCACAATAAATAAATAAACAAGAATAAATAAAATACTTGGCAGCAAGTGATCTTTAAACGTTTCTTCTTGAGTTTTGTGTTTACTCAAATTTCTATCATCACGAAAAGTAGCAAAGCTCATTTAAACAGCACCCCCGATCACACCCCCCATCCATGAAATGTTACCACTAGTCTATTACCAACATGAAGTAATATTGATCAATTCTCGGACTACCGAAATTAAAAGTACTCTTGCAGAGTTTGTAATAGAATATTCTGAAATTAATATTTTTGGAAACTTTTAATCAGACAATAGGTAATTCTTTTATCTGATAGAACTATTTTGTTCTAATTAATTTGTTGAAATCTAAATATTTACTCTGCAAGAGTATGGACCGTAGATAAGCAACGACTCATCCAGCGCACAAATGCTTCACCCTCCTTAAAATGCTATTAGTATCAAGTAATTTCAGCTGCAGTTTTGTATATAGTTTAATTTGGCATTCAATAGACTTCACATGTAGAAAAACTTTTATTTTGTATGCATTGCTCAAATGGCATTTCGTAAAAAACTTGCTTATAATAAATCACATATCAGATCCTCATTATCAAATGCTGTAAAAATCACCATACTGCAGTGCATTTCATATCATCAACGTGAACTGAACTATTCAAAATATATTTAGTACAAGAAACAATACAAAACAAGGGAAAACTAACTCGCTAGCTATGTGAAATATTTTGCATTTTCTTTGAATTGAGCGCATGCTATGCCTGTTTTAATGAATTTCAACTTTTATCAGATACTGTAATCATATTTAACATAGCCTTAAAACATTGCATTTCATGTAACCCACAGTGAACTGTTCCATATTCGGGCGCAAGAAGAAGCAATGTAGGGATAAGTATTTGGCCAAACATAATGCAATTTTCGACACGCTCGATGTGGTCACATACGAAGAGGTTGTCAAAGTGCCAGGTACATAATTGGCAATGCAATGTAATAAGCTCGATTAATATCGTATTTCATCGTCTTTGTCAGTTGGTGATCCGAATTTTCAGAGAAAGACATTGGTACTACTTGGTGCACACGGCGTGGGACGGCGGCATATAAAGAATACTTTAATATCAAAGTATCCCGATAAGTATGCCTACCCCATACCACGTAAGTATACTGAGCTAACTGCAGTTGAATTGCTCTTAACATAGAATACAATGATGGAGATAGTCGAGTTGAAATTGTATTTTGGTGTGACAAGTTTGATAAGTTCTAACTGTTTCATTAGATACAACGAGACCTGCTAAGCCCGAGGAGGAGAACGGACGCAGCTATTACTTTGTCTCACATGACGAAATGATGGCCGACATTGGTGCCAACGAGTATTTGGAATATGGTGCGTATAATCCATGCTAAAAACTCGCATACTTATTAACGCTAGTGCATTTCTATAGGTACACACGAGGATGCCATGTATGGCACCAAGCTGGACACCATTCGTCGCATACATACTGAGGGCAAAATGGCCATACTAGATGTGGAGCCGCAGGCACTTAAAATACTGCGCACAGCTGAATTTACGCCCTATGTGGTGTTTATAGCGGCGCCCTCACTCCAGAATATTGCAGATGTAAGGCACACGACTAGTCAATGCTGGTGCAGCGGCAGTTTGTAATTAAAAATTCCGATTTTCGTTACAGTACGATGGCAGCCTGGAGCGACTGGCCAAGGAATCGGATATGCTGCGTCAACTATATGGCCACTTCTTTGACTTGACCATTGTGAACAACGATATTAGCGAGACGATTGCCACGCTGGAAACGGCCATTGAGCGCGTACACACCACACCCCAATGGGTGCCCGTCTCCTGGCTCTACTGACAAGACAGTGAGCTGGAATGCCCCGACTGTCTCGATGGCTGCGATTGCGAGTGGGATGCATACACACAGGCGTCCAATGTGGCGCTCTACTGAGTACACTCACACACACCATAAAAGTATTAACAAGGCACAAATACAACACATACAACTACAGTGAAATTGAAGGGCGCCCGGCGCCTTTGCAAATACACACACTCACCATACACACATATACTACATATATAGAAATGGGTATTATGGGAACTGCAGTCGCAACGCAAAGACAAAATGTTAATTTTAAATACTAATTTCAAATAATATTTTATGTTGAACGATGTTTTTGTTGTAGAATAGTTAAATATTATTATTTTTAATACTATTATTATTATTATTGTATTTGCCATTCCAGTAAGCTGCCGCGAGCAGTATGTTTATTGTTTACGTTATTGTTTGATCTAGAAATTTGTTTAGTATTCTTTTGCCAGACAGCATTAAACGCTTATGTAAATCCTGCACTTGTTAGTGATTAAGTTAAATTGAATATAAACAACAACAAAAGCACTCCAGCAACAAAAATACAAAATGTAAAATGTTTACAAAGTTTATTTGCAAAATGAAAGTCTTTTGAAAAGCGAGCGTGAAACGAGGTAGTAAATTATAGGAAACTACGTAATTAAATTTAACTAACATAGAGCAAAACAAATGAATACAAAATAAAAGCAAGTCATAAAAAGCAACAACAAGAAGGAGAATATGAATAAAACAAAGTATGATGTGAGCAATTTCAAGTGTTTCAAACAAATTAAACCAATTAAATACACATTAAAAGTAAAACAAAAGACAAGGAGAAGCAAAAAGATGAGAAGAAAAGAATAAAAACGAAAAAGGAGATTTAAACATATAACTCAAAATGTGCACGGTTTTAAATGCAATAAAAAATACATAAAGAATAAAAACAAAAAAATAATACAAAATTAATACACTTACATACACAAAGCAAAGTAAAGCAAATGCAAAAGCTAAACCAAAACCAAAAGCGAATAAAATTGTTGAAGTTGAATTAATTTAATTAAGAATTTAAAAGGAAAATGCAATCAAACAATATAAGCGTAATTTATTTGCCACAGCGTTATCATAATAAACGACACTTAATTAAACAATGGCAAATTAAAAGAACATAGAGTGAGCACAATACACAAGAACACAAATATCCACACACACACACACGTACACACAAATGCAAACTAACAATAATAAATGAAGAATAAAATAATAGTAATGAAACAAACTAAACAAAGCGGTAAACGGTTAATCGAATACCTTTTGAACCACTATTTAGTAATCGAAACAAAATTACAAAAATGTGTGAGCAGATCAACATAGCACACTCACACTCGAGCACATGGACGCATTCACGTATATATATTAAATATACACATATATTTTTGAACAACTCAAACTCAGGTTGGATACATTGAAAATCAGACAAGTTATATAAGATTAATATAGCGAGCGCTTCCTTTTAACCCACAGCCAATAAGCAACAACAGACAGCTAACACTAGTGATCCAAATCAATGAACCCACAATCCAAAAAAAGCAACCTTTAAATTAAAAGAAAAAATAAAAGCAAAAAGAACCACCCTATAGCGTCGCAGCTTTAAGTTTTTAATGCCATGTATTACGTATACAAAAATTATGAACAAAGACAAAGGAATCATGTAGAAACTATGACTACTATACGAGTACCATATATAATACATACATACATATGGCAGGAGCTCATGAGTTTTTACAGGTTTGCTAAAGGCACCTGCTTTTACAGAGTGGCAATTGCGCTCGTTTTTCCCCCTCCCCTCAGTTTTATTCGCATATATGAATGATTATTCAATTTGTTTATATTTTAAATGGAAGAACAAGTCGTAAATATTCAGCTAGATCTGAATTTCATATGCTACTCGTATTTCGAGCTATTTTGTAAGTTTATCAAACTTAATGGATCAACGTGAAGTTACAACCATGATGCACACAGGAAGCGTCTTGGGGCAACCTACAGTTGGATTCCTAATGCTACGTGGAACACTCTTACTTTAGGCCAACATAATAGCGCCAACACAAAACAGAACAACATATTGGGCAATTACGATGGAAACACTCAAATTCTTATATTTAGAATTTTAAAAAAGGAAAAGTATAAATGAAATGCAAAAAGTGAAAAACTTTGAATGAAACATTTAAATTTATAATCATACTGCACATTTGGTTGCAGTCAGCGAATAACCATTTTAAGTCCCCATTTAATCCCATTTGAGCCGGAGCTTATTTAAACCAGATGCAAAACTAGCATCGATTCATTCCACACAATAGTTAATATGGTGTTTTACCCACAATAAAAACAACATGATGAATTCTATGGTTTCAAGATGGTTGAGAACATATTGAAAGCATATTCTCGTATACGAGTATGAAATGTTGTGAGCTGGTCTATCAATTTTATTCAGTTCTGAGCGTTACAGCTGATAGGATGACAAGCAGTCAGGCAGCAGCCAGGAAAGTCAGCTATAGAGCAGGCCGAGAGCAGGCAAATCATAGATTTATTCCCAAAGAATGAAGAAAGAACCTAACCCAAACAAACAAGAACTAAACTACCTAATACCCACGACAAACGCAGCCAAGTGGCCAAATTAACTAAGTAGTACTTACTTATACCTAATTACCTAGAAAGAATGTGTATGTAATGAACTTGTATGTATATTTTGCAGCCCCCAGTTGGCTGGGTGTACCACAACACCAACGCTCAAATCAAAATCTTATATTTTATGATAATTGGGTAATACTTATGTACTTATGTATGTATGTGTATGTATAATGTTAAAACGGGGCCCCTTCCGGCTAGGAATGAAACTATATTTTTCTTGTGTGAATTTATTTTTTTTTTTTTTGGTGTGTTATCGTTTGATTTTTCATAGCGAATGCGAGCAAATTGTAGCTGTATATTAAGAATAATTTGACATTAAAATTAAGTAAAATTTATTGTTGATATTACATAAATGATGATGAAATGGTAAACGAAACCAAAACAAACACAAATAACAAGAGCAACCCAAGTGAATTAGAATTTTTCTCTAATTTCGAGAGTTGATAATGATAATGGTAATGATACATTGATGATAATGGCAATGTGAGGACAAAGATGTGCATGTATTCATAATGATGATACTGATACTTATGATCCCCAAAATGTCAAATGTCAATATAAGTAATTAGATTGGCACTATTCGAGCTATTTGAGTGAATTGTTATTAAAATATAAATGGAATAAGATCGATAATGTGCAAATAGTTGAGACGTTAGTAAATATCATTTAAAATGAATGATGAAAATGACATTATATATACATAGTTTAAACATGGGATTAATAAATAAAAATTGAAACGAAAGGGAATGCGAATTACAAATTAATAAAACAAAAAGGAAATAAACACTTAACCCTCGAGTTTCTTTATAACTTTCAACAAAAAAAGAAAGAAACGTTAATAAAATATACATAAACATACATATGTACTATATCATGTAAGTATAACAAGAAGTGCAGTGTAGCAAAAAAGTGAAAAAAAAATGTTGTAAGGCGAAATTGCAACCAGTTTTTACACTGATTTTCGGAAAAGAACACCCGTTCTTAGAAGTTCCCCAATGGAATTCAACGAAATGAGCGGAAGATCGTGACAATGTTCTACTATTCGAAGACACATATTCATATAAATACGTGTTGTACATATGTACATATGTATGTACATCAATGGGGTTTCTAATTGAAACATTATACAAGACTTCAAATAGCGTCAGCGTTGTCAAAGCAGCTTAAAATTTGACCCAAATTGGTTTGCATATTTTTCAAGGCAATGCAAATTTGATACTTTCGTTTTTATTTGTATCTTTTTCGATGTTTTTTTTTGGTTTAGGTCGGTTGGAGTGTGATGACCGGCAGCGGGAGCAGAGTTTTTGATATCAGTTTCAACGGTTGCTTCATTATTCTATTGAAGTATTTCGCAAAATTTTCTGTTGAACTGCAATCATTTCAATTTGTTATGTTATTAGTTGGTGGTCCCATGTCGCTTTGACCACAGCCCAAAGAGCAAGTCCCAGACCGATCCCGAGTCTCTTGCATTTTAGTATGCCAATGTGGAAGCGGGATACGTGCCGGGAAATATTAATAGGCGGAAAAGCTGTGGGGGAGCTGGAACATTCATCATACTCACACACACCACATGAGAGTACAAGCATAGACAGCAGAGTCATTTAGACATTTATGTCATGTGCTATTACCGTTGTTGCGCCCCACTGTGTGTGGTGGGCATGACAGGGACAGACAAGCAGAACATCTGCCTGCCAGTCATTGAACTGCCGCTGCAGCACAGTGGGCAATCGAGCAATTACGCCACTAAAATCGATTTCAATTGCCAACGCTTGATTTACTTGGTTTATATATTTTAATTGCAATTTGTGGTAAGCCACTAATATGTTTTGACAGAATGCCAGTATGCAATTTAAAGCACATTAAATTGACAATCTTTATCTGTGCTTTGTTCACAGCATTTTAATCTGTGAAGCATGTTTTTCTCTGAACAAAAAATTGTTTGATAGTATTGGTTTTTTAAGCATTGCGTACTAATTTTAGAAATGACAAGCAAAAGATTTTGAATTCCTTTTGAGAACAAACAAAGTATTACCCAAATTAATTAATTGCTTCGATGTTTGAAAACAAATTGATCCATTTATGTAGTCTCTTAATATTTTCAATATTGAAATATATTCCCTTTGTCTCAAATGCAATTCTAGACCACTGTGCGCAGTTGCGTCGCTGCTCGGCTTATTCTCTCAAGCGATCGAGTTTTGGTAGCTGGTAGCTGGTAGCTGGTAGCGGGTAGCTGCTAGCTGCTAGCTGTCTCAATACATACACCGGCTGCCAGTTTCAGTTTTGTTTCGAGTCTGCGTGGTGGAAGTTGTGCCCGTACTTGCACAGTTCGATTTTGAAGTGTGCTCGCAAGTGCTTAGAGAAGTCGACGTCAGATTCCGGCTTTTTAATTGCAATTGGAAGGCACGCGTGTGAGTGTACATACATATATGTAAGTGTATGTGTATCTGTCTCTGTGTGTGTGTATATGCTTACGTGTGCGCTTGTGTGTGTGTGGGCAGCCGGAATTTCAGAGTGCTATTGCTAAAACTTATAAACAGTGCGCGCAAAATCCAATGGCTACATCAACTATCACTAAACAGAAAACAACAACAAAATGGCACTTTGCTAGCCAGCTAGTAAATGATCATATTAAATAATCGAATCGCTTATCAGAACGACAAGTGGCGTCTTCAAGGCGTGCGTGGATTGCATTGTGTTCCGCGTCGCCTTCAGAATTGTGATAGCTGCCAGGCCTGACCTTTAACATTGCCCATCATTTCAATACGATTGTGTGTGTGTGTGTGTGTGTGTGTGTGTGTGTGTACACGTGTGCATGTGTGTGTATTTAATGATGCTCAACGCGCCTTGTGCATTGGCCCCTGATGTCAGTTTGCCGTGCGATAAGGCAAACCAGTGGCAAACAAGTCGTCTGGCCGGCCAATGCTCTAACTAAATATAGCTCTAATTTGACAACTAACTTCAAGTTAAATTCAGTGCCGCTCTCTCATTATCTCGCCGAGAGGGCAGTGCGCGTCAAAGCTTATCTCTAATCGCAAGAGTATGAGCAGCTGCTTCATCAATTCTAGTGTGCAGCGTAACAGAAACAACAACAACAGCAACAACTACAATAACGAACTATTGAGCTTTACTTTTGATTAACACCGTTCAAGGAAACCCTGGCAGCAGAAAATACCCATCAACAAACACATTCACATGTTTATTTTACGCACATATGGTCATAAAAGTATAAACTGCAGACCTTATGTGTGCCCTTCGTGCGATCGCGTCCCCAGACCCAGACCCCAGGTCGTCTACAAAAGAGCGCATAAACTGCGCATAAAGAATCTCCAATTGAGCTGATGACTCCGTCTTCGCCCTGCCTCACCACCTCCGCCTGCACCGCCGATCTGCATGGCTGACTGACAAAGTGCTATAACCGAACAGTCAGAGTCGGACGCAATCGTCAACATAGTGCGCGCATTGAATTTTTGATTCATTTGCACGGCATCTACAGTTGGCTGTGTGTCCGTCTGTCTCTTGGCTTTCAATTTGGGTCTCAGTTTGAGTTTCGGCTTCGACGTCGAAGTCGGCGTCGGGTTTTTGGTCTTTTTGCACAAGGTTATGCGTATGCTGCCATTGTAAATGCCTATAATCGATACCCACATATCATTATATCATAAATACATTAGTATGAATACAAATGTTGTACGCCTGAGTTCACAATGTCTGGCCGATGACTCTTAAGCTCTGTTGACAATTGCCAAAGAGTGTCAGCAAAAATCAAAGGGGCAGCGGAAACAAATCAGCTTTGGCGTTAGGCGTTAGGGGTAGTCACTGCTCATTAGATCGAAATGTGATCGTCAAAGAATATTAGATATTTCAATTTACCCACATATGAACATATATATGTATTGTCCAAATTGTGACCATTATAAATAAATCATGCCGCTCTAAATTGCAATTGTATCGCACTTAATGACAAGCATTACAAGGTGATTAAATTTGATAGATTTGCATACATTTGTAGGGTATTTTGAATTTTGCATTGCGTTTGCAACTTGTTAAGTGGATCATAAATAAATCGGATATTGCGTAAATGTGTTAACAAATTCATCTTTAGTTTTTATTGCGAATTATTGAGTTTGACTTTAAACGATTGGTTCAAGTATTCAGTCATTCACACTCGTCTTTCACAATCTGCATGCTCATTCTGTTATGTTTGAGGATAGGGCATTATCATGCTGCACGGCGTCGGCGACTTTTGTTGTCACCTACATTTTATGGTTGGCTTGAGATGCTCATATTTTGACCGTCATCATGTTTGGTAAATGTTACGCTTCAGTGTCCAACAACACAGAGAGAGACAGAGAGAGAGAGAGAGAGAGAGGCAGAGGTAGCGGCAGGTGTGACTCATAAACACGGTTAACAGCCGAGAGCGAGTGTTTTTGGCTAACCTTTATGTTTTGACCGGTTCAACACGTCTGCCGTTGTCGATGTCGATGCCGATGCTGCTGTCGTTGATAACGACGGTAATTCTAAGCAGTCTTTGCCCAGTTTTGCGCAACAAGTTGCAATGTGGTTAGCAGTTGTCGTTTTGCCTTTGTTGTGCCAGTTTGTTGCTGCTGTGGCTTCCTCGTCCCAGTCAAGAGATCGGCAAACAGCAAACTGGTTTTAAGTGGCGCGCCAAACTGTTATAAAATTTTGCGAGGCATACAAAAAATAGCTTAAGGAAATAATTTGCATGTCGGAGACAACAAGACAACAAACAAGACGATCCAAACACGACTTGTCGCTGATCTAATTGAAACATATTTAGTTATATATTTCATGGCTAATTGCAGCCAAACTCAGAGATAGAGCCAGAGCCACAGTCAGCCAGCCGCACAGCCATTTAGCTCATCTCGTAGTAAATGTCACCTTGCCTTAGTTCAAGTTCAACGCCGCAGCTGGTTCACGGTCAATTAGAGCTCGAACCTCGACTTCCCGCCAACCCGCCAGACCTCAGATTGCAGATCAACAGTCAGGTCGCATAAATTATACGAGCACTACTTGCTAACTCATATGAGCACTACTTGCAAAACGAATAATAAATAATAAAACGAGTATAGTTAGTATTATATACTAAGTAGTCGCAGTTGCCGTTGTTGTTGTTATTGCTTTCTCGTTACATGCTTGCTAAAGACATTTGTCCACAATACCCGCTCTGCCATTACAGCCCCCCGTTGCATGCTGACCAACAACAGCTGAGTGATGAGCCCGTGCCCGCGACCGCGCCTGCGGCAGGGCCTCTTCTGGCTGTGGCTGTTGACACTGGCTTTGTTAGTGTTAGCGGTCAGTGGCAGCCGCGAGTCCCAGCTGCGCATTGGCAAAGCAATCAACATATTTTTGCGATACGGCTATCTGGGCATCTCGATGCGTGTGATACCCTACAACGATAGTGCCGAAAGCGAGCGCTGGATATTCAAGGAGCCAACCAGAAACATCTACAAGGTAAGTTCAACAGCATTTATAGTCGATTTGATGCACATCTTCAAATTAATTTCAATTCTTTCGAGCGTCCAACTCATAATTATATATTCAATGAATTTCTATAGCCCGTTAGATAATCACGTGGTTCAAAGAATTTAAACTAGTTTGGGCTCGACTCAAGGCTTCATCAATAAAAAAAATATAATTCGGACTTAAATGCGATTTCAAATAGATTAGTCATATTTCGACTATCAAATGAATGTCACAATTAATCGCTGCATCTTTTGACATTTTTTATTACAGAACATGAGTGATCTGGCGCAGAGCCGTGAGGATGACACGCCCGGCATCTTCCATGGCGATTTTCATATGGAATTCTGTGAGAATCGACGCCAACTGTTTCAGGCATATTTTCGCGATTTTACCATTGAGCATTTGGACAAGCCATGGGAGGCATTTACGGGTGGCTGGTTTCCGGACAATGCGGCCAAGAAACTAGGCATCAACACCTCGTTCATACAGGGAGACTACTCTTATGTGCTGGTACGAGTGGTGCGCTTTCGGGAGACAGGAAAACTTAATTCCGAGATCCCGATCAATCAACCACTGGAGCCGGAAGTCCGATCCCGATTGCAACAGTTTCAGGTTGGCAATCTAACGTCGGCAGTGCGGTTCATGGAGTCATTTGGCACTCACTATGTAAACTCGTACACCACGGGGAACTCCCTTTACCAGGTGTTCGTGTACAGTCGCAAGAACTACAAAATGATCAAGGATCGCGTGAAGAGCAAGGGCCTTAATTCTCTCTCAAAACTCGATCTGTACAACTATTTTGCGCCGTGGTTTGCCGAACATCTGGGCCAGATACGCTCGGCCAGCGCCAATGCAACCGTGGAGCGCTGGGCTCGCCGAAAGCTGCAATATGAGTACTATGTGGTTAAGTATGTGACCCTTCTCAGGCTACATGGCAACAGCACGCTGCTGAGATCTTTAGACAGCCTGCTGGGCAACGATGCCATCCTGCAGCTGGACTTGAAGGCACTTAATGTTGTCTTCAGAGAAGATCCACAGAAGAAGAGCTGGTTCCACGAAGTGCTTGACAATAACATGAAACTGTGGGAGCTCAACATGCCACTCAATCATCCAAGTCGATAGGCCACAATGGAATAACGTTTGGGTACCAAAAAGTTCCTAAATGCAAGTTATGCAAGGAGGCGCCACCTTCTACTGGATGGAGCTGCAGCTATTAAATCATGTAACCATATGTAGCATATGTACTTGTAGTTAAGTCTCTAGCGCCTAATTACTGTTCTGCCTGTGATAGTTTTTAGATAGTTTAATTAAACGAATGAACGTTCTCTGAATATTAATGAAGTGTGCATATTTGTAATTCTTACCGACTCGCATTCATGCATTAAACATTTTTTAACTGATTCACATTGGTTTTTACTTTCTGTTTTTCCCTTTTTTAAATTCAGTTTCGGAATACAAAATGATTTGAAGCAGATGTACAGTATTAGTGATGTTATGAACAATTAAATTAGATACAGTACACCTCAAACTTTGACATGCGAGGTTTGTGGAAAATTACGACACAGTTTTGGGCATATTGTGCAAAAATAACAAAATCTCAGAACTTGGCTAACAGTTTGATTCATACTGATAAGGATTGCGTTTTGATGGCAACTGTTTCGATCTTGACTCTTAAGACTGGGAACAGAATGTTGGTAAATAGGATTGTGTCATTGCTAACTACAGTTTTCGAAGCACAACCAGTGCTCATACCGAAAACCACTATTATATATTCAAAAATATTTGCTGATCCTAAAAGTATGCAAACACTATTTTTAACTAATATCTGGTTTGAGTACAAGGACAACTTATTAAGTCAATGCGTATATCCATCTCCTTCACTTATTGATGTGTTTCGACAGACAGTGTTTGGATTCGTATTATAAACAGAGTCGATAGTTTGGAAAGTAAAATGGACAATTCTTGATGGAAGTCTATGTTGTCCAGTATACTGATTCTTTACTTGAAGTAACGGATTTGTTAGCGGTTGAGTTGGCTTATGAAACTTAAGATAGCCAATGAGTTATCAAGGGATGCAATGCAGTTAGCATTGAGCTGAAAGCCACAGACGGACAGATAGCGGCTGGCAAAGGCAATCAGCCAGCTGGCTACGCATGTGAATTTGATGATGGGGATTGGAAAGGAAAGGCAGATGAAGGAGGCGGGGCGGCCAGCCACCGCTGCGACGTCGACTACGCTGTTGATAAACTCATCCATCTCCAATCCACTTACGAGCGCAAATATTTACACAATTTACTCGAAAACGGAGGTATGAGCATATAATATTTCCAAAAACGATGGCAAACACACACACAAATACGCACGCACACACACACTCATGCAGATGGAGATATGTTGTGTGAGAGAATACGGCCGAATGTTTGGTCGTTAGGCCCAGCACAACAGCAACAAACCTCATCATTAGACAGACATATTTTGGACATTGCAAATCAATGATGATGATTTGGGCGAGACGCATAGTTCTGCACATGAATGAAATCGCAAGCTCGTTACTTCTCCATATCAAATGCTCTAAATGTTAACATGCGTGTGTGTCTGTGGGGATGTTTGGGTGTGTGTATGTATGTATGAAATGTTCAAAAACTGAGCGAGCAGCAAGCAAATCAACTATGTACATAATACATATAAAGTATGTGGGAATGGGAATGAGAAGGGCCTTGGGTATGAGTTTTTGGCATTTTCCCCGCTTATAGAATACATATACACATACATACTTATACAGATCGGAAGCAGCTTAAATATATAATGGCTGCCTGCCAGCATTTGATTTTGTGTCTGCGTTTCAATCAAACTGGTCAGCCAAATGTCCAAGCGGCAACAGCTACTCAACAAAATTGGAAATGCCATTGGCTTGGGAGGCCGATGCGATGGGTGTGGAAGATTGGATATATCCTATGGGCTGATTGGTGGTCAATGCCAAACATCAATAATAATTCCATAAATGTAATTTGGGAGAGGCAGGCCACACAGTCACTTTGATTGAGCCCTTAATTGCACTGCAATGCTGAGCCTTAAGTCCTTATCCTCATCCATTCTGATGAGCTCTTTCATTAGTTGAAGTGTAAACCTAATTAAGGCTCACATGTCTGTTGGTAAAGCCATTCAATTAATATGTCAATTGAGTTCACTAGAGTTTTTAAGTTTACTGAAGAGGCAAGGATTTGAATATGCACGAATATTACTTCAAATAAGTATTATTTAAAATATTTAACAATAATTTTACATATATATTATTTTTTGTAGGATTGTATTACATCTATGACATTTTTGGGTCGAGTGTTTTAAAAATATCCATGACCTATTGCGTTTGTTCGATTCTGCTTAACAGGCATAAAAAAAAGGCATCTGCGACCCCATAAAGAATATATTTATCGGCATTAACAGTCGAGTCGATATAGCATGAACTCCTAGATCTCAGAGACAATTAAAGCTAGAGAACATGTAAAAACTTTCAGGCGATCTACGAAAATCTATGGCCTAAAAATTCATGGTCAAATCTGGTCTGTATCCGTTTCTACTTAATAGTAATATGTATATAATTCTATAATATACATATGTATATATAATACTACCTCGAATATATTGAAACTATCGCAGTTAATAATACGAAATATGAAATAGAAAGAAAAAATTGATACTAACTTAATGTTAAGAAATAGTTTAACTGAATCTTTATTGACAAGTATTTATTCGATTGGTATAACTCTGTCATTTGTATTTAGAAATGTTTGATACAGGATATAATAGGATCCTGAAAGATTTGATTTTAAAAGTTTTCTAATTACAATAAGCATCAAATGATTGTGTGTAGCTAAAAATATGATATATACATATGTATATTTTGGATGCCAGCGCTTCCGGTATCAAGTAAATGAAATGTTTGTTAAACTACCAAATATTTATCCAAGTAATACACCAAATATTTTGCCGAAGAGTCAAGCCAATAGAAAAATACGACCCCGACTTAGGATAAAGAAAATTGGGAAAATCCTGTGCACAATCCGAAAAACACGTTGAAAAGTCAAAAGTCCGGCTTATGGTTAAGCACAATTAGCGTTAATTGCCCTGGACAACAGCAATACCAATAACAACCACAACAACAACGACAACGAAGTCAACATTAACAGCAGCAAGAAAACGAAGAACAACAGCAACAACGACTATTGCAAAAACAAAAGCGAAAGCAAAAATAACAACAGATTCCCACAGCCAACGCATGAGTTGCATGAGTCGCGTTGTGGCAGGAACGAGGACCTGCTGCTGCTGCCGTTGCTGCCACAACCATTGCCGATACATTGCTGCTGTTGCACACACGCAACATTGCGGCCACTTGAAGTTTAATTTAATTTTTTCTTGCGGCTGCCACAGCGTCGCTTGCTTCAAGTGCCTGCGCTCAGGGATTGGCTGTTGATTGGCGGGTCATTTGATGGGTGGTTGGTTGGTTGGTTGGTTGGGTGGTTTGGTGATTGGGCGCCTGGGTGCTATAGTTTCCAGCGAAATCATCATCGTCTACATCATCGACATCGACATCATAATCATTTAGAACACAGCGCCAACGCAATCGACGTTCGTCAAGCTCGTGTCGCAACTTGCGATGATTGATGGTGCGTAATTTGGAAAATTAGAAGCACATAGAAGGACAGGCAGTTTAACCAGGACACCCAGGAAGGATATTCAGGGCACCCGGAGTAAAGAGTGGCTGGAAAGGGGTGGTTTTGGCCCTTTTTGGGCCATTGAAAGCGAACCGCACCGCCCTTGCTAATGTTGTTGGCACAACAAGGTGTGTCCTGGTGCTGGTCGGCTCGATTGTCCTGGCCGCGTGCCTAGACGCGTGCAGCTCAACAAAGTTGCGCGTGGTTATTAGAAAACAATTTAATTAAATATTCACTTGAAACACAACAGAAGCAATGGAACCAAACTCTGGCGTCACTTTCCCATCATAAAGGACTCTCACAATGTGTTCATCAATATTAAACGATGTCCATTTAGACTGATTCCTACACGGATTCGCTTCATATGCGCTGGCCCGTGATGTAATGTGAGAAAGTTTTTTCTGTGGGAGGGCCAAGTTGGGGTAAAATTAAGAGTTTGGTAAGCACCACAGGCCCTAACGTCGAGGGAACGCCTTTGATCTAGTTTACGACTGAAAAGTGTATGTCTGTGAGGGTAAATTAAGAATCCATTATTGCACAATTCATTTGTGTACCTGAAAAGTGGATTGCTTAGAGTCCGGAAACAAAAAACATAAGTAAAATATTATTTTATTATTGTCTATTATTATATTCAGAAAGAAGGACTGTATTTTGATAAATCTATGAGATGTTGAGCAATATATGAAGCTGTCTAGAATGACTAACGTTCTCCTCTAACTGAAAGAAAAGAAATAGTTTTAGTAGTAGTTAAAATACATTTTTAGAGTCTAAGATCTTTTATTGTGTAAAACTTATAGCCATACACAGAAATACTTTTATTTTATTGGACTGACTGTAATTTTATTGATTGTAGCTTAGCATTGTTTTTATAATACTTTTCTAAATATGTAAAATATCCTTAACACTAACCCCCTCCAATTTCTCTTAAAATTCCATATTATATAATAATTTCATATTCAAAATAATATTTATATATACATATGTATATTTTTTATATATATATATTTTTTTCAATAATCTGCTTTTATTACTAATTTCTAATTAGTTGTTTAATAAATAAATAATATTTGACAGCAATCTCCTTACATTTCTCTTTAAATTTCATGTCATTTAAGCTGACAAAAGTTGTGGCAAGGCGTTCGGATTAGGAAAGAGAAAACTCATTATTACCCAATATGTGACCAGGTGAAATCCGTGGCACAAAACAGCTTTGCATGCCACACTGCATCCACACAATGCACTGGCACCCGCAGACGCAGACTCAGGTTGAGAAGTCATTGCAGGACAATGGTAAAGTCGTTGCCTGTCTAATTGCATCATCGACGCTGGCAGAGCAAACGGCCACGCGTCCAACGCGTCTCACCTGCAATTAAACTGTCACATTAGGAACACGTAGGCAGTGAGGAGTGAGTACGGGGTCGAGTATGCAAAGCGATGACACTGCCCAAAAAGCGATTCAAACTACATCCGACAGGGAAGCACATGTCAGCAAAGGGAGAAATGACTATGGGACACGTGGCGGGTGCGGCAAATGCGTGAGCTGCTGAAAGTTCAGGCAAGCCGACGATTGTCGACAACCAGGCAGGGAGGCAGGAAGGCAAGCAGGAGAGTCAGCTTTTCGAACAGCCAAAAGTTTTGCTTTGGGATTAGCCAGAGCTCAGAGCGTGTCATGGATGCGAATGTTGGTGGCTTCTGTGCCAGTGCCTTTGCCCTGGCTATTGCGATTGCCATTGCCATTGTGTTTGTTTACAGTTACATTTGCGCCCGGCAAGCCAACTAATGAAAGCAAATCTCCGCATTAATTTCAAACGAATTTGTTTTGATGCTGTGATAAGCCGGCAACCCACAACCGGCAACATCGACAGCCGTCAGCATTCAGCATGCTGGGGCGCAAAAAAAAAAACTGAGCGCTTGCCATTTGGGCGGCTGCTCAGCCGGTGAGCCACTGAAGCACTCAGTCGCTGAGCTGGCCCGTTTTGATTTCAGTCAATAGCCCTGCGGGTCGGCACTTGAGCGTCGTCATCATTGTCGTGAACTGAAACTGAATTTTGCAATTCGCTTGCGGCGCTACACACGCACACCCACAACTTACGGACACGTTTTGCATTACAATTGGAGAACGACACGCCCCTCAACCTGTGCGCCCCATATAAGCTGCCACGCCGCCGGCTTGCTACAGTTATTAATATCGAACTACACCAATCGGCTTGTTATTTGCAAAGATATTACTGAAACTACCAATTGATTATGGCACTGCATACTTTTTGGAGCATACATATATGAAAAATATTATTTTTTTGTTGCTTAATGAAAATAATTAATTTTTTTACAGCAGCTTTAACTACTTGTAACTTTGAAGAGCCTATATTATGACTCAATAGTTACGAATGCGATTAAAAATATAAAAGACACAATGTTACATCGCTTAAATGACGTGTAATACTGTGTAATTTTGTGGAGTGTGCCTGCAAGCCAAATATGTAATTAAAGTAGTTGTGGCTCAAAAGTGGATGATGATGATGAGCTGCACTTGTTGTCGTCAAGGACTTGCCTGGCGATATGCCTGGGAACTGCTATCCTGCCACTTGAACACTTGTAACTGCCGCGTGCACTGCACGTGGGTCCATATGATTGGGATCTCACATGGACACACACTTGCTGGCAAAACTGTGAGAACGTCCTTTAATGGCCAGCAATATCAGTTGTGGCCTATAGCTAAATTATTGATTGTCAACAATTAAACGAATATATTATAGACACAAACAGACAATACAGTGAGTATATATGCCATATAACTCGTACGCGTACTCGGAGCATGGCAGGCATTGTTGTTGCGTCTCAATGTCAAGATTAATCGCCAGCTGTGACGAGGTTAGCAGACTGATCGACTCACTGACACACAGACCGGGAGACGGACAGAGCGATGAAGAGACCGAGCCAGGTAAGCGTCGGAGAAGTCAGCAGCTTCTATATGCTATAACAATGAAATATTGTGCGAGTATTGTAAAATATAAAAAATATTCAAGTTCGGCAGCTTGTCAAGTGGCACTTGTCGTCAGTTGAACGTCACGGCGTTCGGCCACTTTGTCAATTCAAGTGAAATTTTTATTAATTTCGTCTTCAAACTGCACCACACACACACACACACGCACACACTCACACATACTCAAACTCGCACTCATCCACATGCACACAAATATGATGGTGTATGTATGGAATATGTTCTCATCGTCAGTTGGAAATTAGTTTGTTGTTTAATGCTAACAAATTGCATGCAATTCATCAACAGCTCCCTAAAAATCAACAGCCGCCGCGACGTCGACTCTCGACCAAGGTAGAGGTAGGGAGAACAACAGGGAGAGCAACAGCATCGTCGTCGGCGGTGCCTTTGTTTGACCTGTATCCTTAATTCTTAGCCGTTGCTTTGTTGCCAATTGACAGTTGTAAATGTTTGTTGTAAATTGTGCTTTAAAGGTGCTAATAGAGTGCCACCGCGGTGCGCGTTTCCCAACTTTTTGATTGAGTTGCCCAATGTCCAACGTTGGCCAACGGGCAAGAGAAATCAATGAACTCCACTCCACGCTACGCCACGCCAGATATAAGATACAAACATTTTATGATGCTTTTGGCCGCCCGTTCAGACCAACATGCTTCTCTTTGATTTCGTACCGACCAAGCCAAGGCGAGTGATTCACAAGAACTTCACACCACATTCGTATTCCAAGTTGCCGGTGGTGAATGTCTATAGATGCTGCAGTAGCTGACCAGTGCAAACTATTTATGAACTATTGGACACAGCCTGGGAAGCGTTATTTGTTCAGCAAATTAATGCGGCTACCAATAAAAAAGAAGCCCACAAAATTTACTTACCACAAGGGTCTTCTTGACTTTGTTATCACTTCTGTCAAAAACTCGTTTGAGATAGTGCAAGTATCTTAAACGAGTTATAGCTTAGAATTATCTGTTAAATTCAAAACGGGTTCAATAGCATTAATGTTTATTTATTATTTATGTCAATAGAAATTTTCATACAGCAAACATAATGAAAATACATAATAAAAATACCATTACATACTATAACTATAGATTAGTTTGTTCAATAAATATAACCATTATTATGTGGTATTTTAAAGATATATTTTGATTAAGTTGAAATCGTTGAAAGTTTTGTTAAATAAATAAAAAATTTGTTGAAAGAGACTCCAGAGTTTATTGCCAGCTTTTTTGATTTTCCCTCTGGGGTTCTAGTAGCATTTTATTGATTGAATTTCACTTTCGTTTTCCTTTGGTTTTCTGTTTGATCAATGTCATTGACTTTGTAACTTTGACATTGGTGCAGCCAAGTGTAACAATTACACATAGACACCAACAACAGGACAAGCAACACCAAGAATGGCAACAAACACACCTCCAACTGAACAGCAACTGTCATGTTTCATATTGCACCAAATTATTGTGAGAGCCAACTTGAATTTATTTTTATTATTTTGGGCATTATTAAATTAACGCTTTGCGTCTGTGTTTGCTTCGTCATCGTCCAGGTTAGGCGAGTCCAGTCGAGTCCAGTGAGCCGGCTGGAAAGGAACTGCTTGCCGTTATGCGTCGAAGGATGTTTCGACGCGTCGTCCACGACAGCGACTAACAAGGGTGCCGCATGTCCAGTTGAAATGCCAATGACTTGCCATTTTCAATGGCACTTGGCGCGTCACCGTCACCGTCAGAGCCAGAGTCAGAGTCAGAGTCAGAGTCAGAGTTAGAGTCAGCGTCAGGCTCACGTCACGTTATGCGTATGGCCAACCAGGAGAGGCGTATGGTTTCAGAGTCCACAGAGTGAGGCAGCAGAGAAGGTCCCAAAACCAGATGGATACCACGTGTAGACAACCTCCTCCCAAAAATTTCCTTATCAAAGCTGAGGACCACACACGAAGAAGAGCTGCACCTTGCGGCGCTGCTTTTAACAACTCCATGGCTGCTAACACATTCTTATCAGGCGTCTTGGGCTTCTCCACGATGACTTTTACAAAATGATGAAGATAAAGCTGATGCTAAGACATAGACGGAGACTGGAGCTGAGTTTCAGATGGAACTTTGATGCTGAAACTGAAGCTGATGCTGAAGCTGAAGGTGTAGAGCTGGGGTACTGAGGCTGTTGCTCGTTGGCTGTGCACGCATCGTCATGTAAGCGCCACTTATGTCACTTGTGCCGTTGATGTAGAGATGGAGATGGCGATGGAGATGGAGCCTCCATTGGAGCACACGAGCACTCATCCTCAGCGCATGCAGCTCCAGTTTCTAAGCTGTTGCTGCTGCTGCCTCTGTTGCTATTGTTGTTATTGTTAGTGCTATTGTTGTTGTTGCTACTTCATAATATGCTGTGTGCTTGATGGGATTAACACAAACGGCCAACACATCTCAAGCATCTAAAGTTGTGTGCCAGTTTGTAGCTGCGCTTTTTTACACAGTCATCACGATGATGATCAACAGCCCAAAGCAATGGGCTCTGTCCCAATGGCTCCTCTGCCAGTTGCCAGTTGCCAGTTGCTAGTTGCCAGTTGGCTGTTGCCAGTGCATGGGCCTCTGCCTGTGGCTCTGTTTCAGTTTTTGTATCTCTGCTCTTCAGAGTCTCCAAGTCTGCAGCTCTTCAGTCCCATTGCTCTCTGCACGCTCAACACGCTGTCTGCGCGTTGGCTCAAGAGCTAATTTGCGTGTCAGCCAGTCAAAAGTTTATGAATGATAGCCTCAAACCGGTCCTGTTACCCACATCAACCTCTACATCCACATCCACATCTACCACCATATTCACATTCAGATATATGCATATTTAGACTTAGATTTGGTCTCATGGAGCGGTGCATAGAAAATCAGCAATTATTTGATTTGAGGTATTTGTGTTTATTATCTGCTGCATTATCAATTAGTTAAAGCTCTATAGCTCGATATTGGTCATTGTTTTCGGAAGTAATTAAGACCCAATCGCTCGACCAGAGCAAACAGAACTTTAATCATATTTGCTTAGGCGTTTCGACACTCCAAAAATCACAACGCATTGCGATAAGTCGACGGGCCCAAGTGGACAACACTCTGATAGCTTCTGATAGCGCACGCTTGTAAATCAATAACTACCGAAAACAAAACGCCCCAACACCCACCCAGCGCCGCATAGTCCCAAATGCCCCGCAGTGACAGAATTTTTGGTCTACAACAATTAATTGAATTGTTTATATCAGCACCTACATGTGTAGATACAAATGTATCTTTCCCTGTATCTCGCTATGCCGCGTCGTGTGAATGTGAACAAGGCCACTCAATAACATGAAGCACGATAAAAAAAACTTTTCGACAATTTGACAGCTTTTGAGCTGCCGTTGCTGTTGCCGTTGACGTTGTTGCCTCTACGGATAGTCGTTGGCATTTGGGGATAGAGTCCGCTTGTCTAGGCGTCTCTTAGATAGGAACAACAACTGAAACTGGCAGCACTCTTGTTGTCGTCGTGCTCAACTCGAAAGTTAATTTTTCAGGCAACGAATAAATAATTAACAGACATATGCTAAGTTGCATGAACATTTTTAAGGGAAACGAATACCCACACAAACCGGCATCCCAGCCTGACTGTGAGAATACCCTGGATTGAAGATTGCAACCTTGATATTGGATTGGTAATAGTCATATATTCGATAGAATGGTCAGAATTTAAATTATCCATTTGAATCTAGTGACAGTTTGTTTACTATTAATAATAATATTTCCTTATATTATTGTTGTTTGGTATGCAATTTTAGTCATTCATAGTCACAAGCAATTGTATGCAGGGTATATTTAATATAACAACAACACAAACAGCGATGAGAGAAAAACCTGACGTTCGAAAAAGAATTAAACAACAAATTCTTTCGAGAGATCAATTTGGACATTCTCAACCTCCCATACGATCAGAGGCAGTTGTTGCTTTTCCTATTGCTGTTGTTGTTATTGCAGAAGGTGTGTGAATTCAGAGCTGGAAAAGTGTTTACCAAACCGGTTCTAAATCATAGCTAATTATTTAAAAATATTACAGATCCAAGGCTAGCAACAAAGACAAATAATTTCTTCTAGAAGAATCAGAACAATCGTCTTAAGATTTATAAAAATTAGTCATGGATTTATGGTATCAAGTAGTATTAATAATGTCATAAAATGGAATTAGAGCAGCGTACAGGCAAGTCCCTGACCTGACTAAAGCGTAGAGCGAAGTGTTTTAATTAAAAAAATTACGACTTCTCAGTTCTTGTTATTTAAAAAAGTAGATATATTCATATCATATATGTATGTATGAAATAGGGTCGGATGGGTCTTATGGCGTTGCTTTCTGTGTTTGCACAAAGATAAAAACTTTATGGCCAACCGAAGCAAATAGATAAAATGGGGAAATCATAAGGCGAAAACTGCGACTAGGCTGTGATTTATGCGATTTGAATGTCGTAGTCGGGTAGCTTTCTGATAAACCCCACCCGAAAAGGCAAAGGCAAAGGCGAAGGAGCTTATCAAAGCCGACTGATGGCGTCTGCATTGCAGTTCCACTGGTGCTCAAACTAGTCTCTTTCCGGAGGGTCTTGTAAATGCATTTCCATGCACGAAAAGTGATTCATGGCAATCCGAACTGTAATACTACAACTACAATGACAACAAAACTGACGACGACGCGCCAAAATTGATAAGACAACAAAGAAAATCACATGTGAAAGTGGAAAGCGGAAAAATCTGAAAATCAACAGACGCGACAGGCTGCCTGAAAGCCGACGTGTCAAGCTAGAAATAAAACAGAGAACTCAAAATAAAACTGCGAATGAGAACAAAAATAAAAATAAGAATAAAGGTAAGACGAGTACGCGCCGCTGCTTGCGTGCAAACACTCGCCAGATAAATTGTGAAACGGAAATGAAACACCTACGCAAATAGTGCAGGCGACTCGTAGACACAGGCGCAAACAAACAACATCCTAATTTAGATAAGAGCCGCCAGGCCAACAGCAGCGCTGTGGCAGCAGCAACAACGCTTTACGGCTAAAAGAAAGTAAACGCCGCCCGTCCCCGTCCCCGTCCCCGACGCCCGTCGCCCGCTTCTCACTGACCATTGCGTGCTCTAATTAATGCGCGATGGCGACCCCGTTCCCGAGAGCGAAATCAACCCAGAGCGAAGTGCAAACATCGGCAATATTCAGTCGCAGCTTGCAAATGATTCAACCTCTACCTGGCACTGCTCTAGTTTTGCTGTCACCTCACTGTTGTTGTTCTTACTTTGTCTGAGTTCGCCGGGATGCTGCGTCCGGACTCCGAACTCCAGACCCGTGGCACTGTCGGCAGCCATAAAATTGGCATTGTTGTCTATTGCAAACACGCGCACAGTGCGGTCGTAAAACAAAAGATGCTTTTATGGCTGTGCTCATTACGACACACGCAACAGATACCCAACAGATACAACCACAACAACACTGTGTGCTGGGGTTAAACTCCTGCCCGTGATAGATATAGATAAAAGTATGCGAGGATATAAAAAAAGCAACCTTATTACAGTACAATTTAAATATTCTTTAATTCTACTCTTCAGGAAGCGTCCTCCAAGTCCACTTCTAGTTCTTGTATCCATTAAAATAAAGCAACAACTCCTCAAATTAGTTATAATTAAACTCTAATTAAAATAGCCTAATCGAGTTAGCTGTCTCCTATAGAAGACATTTAAAGAATAAAAAAAAAACTGGTTCTGGTGTGACGCAAATCACATTTGGCAAATAGATATAAAAGAAAATAGATAATTTGTAGTTAAGTCACTACTAGTACAACTATTCTATTACTATTTTAATTTTGTTTTAATCATTTTGTTCACAGAACTTTAAAAACTTATAAATAAATTTGTAACGTGTGCTTAATTTGTTAGCTAACTCTGTTTAGTCTCTCCAAGTGCCAGAAAGTAACAAGTGTGAAGCGGAAAGTTGAGAATGCTTGACGCGAGGATACTTCGCAAATATTTTATATACTGCCAGAATAAATGATAATTAATTTTTTGGTTAATCGTTTACACAAGCATTATATACCTCGACCATGTATATGTTGGGTATAAAATGCCAGACACGTGTATGCGGATTATAACCTTAATGCAGAATAAACAGAAACAGCTCTAAAATCGTGTGGCATCGATTTGTTTGCTTGACACATTAGAACATTGAGCAGATCTTTTGCTTTTTGAAATTTGCCAAACAATTAAATACTCACTAATGAGCTGCGATAATTGGGTTAAGTTAAAAAATAAAATTGGGAGCGAGAGAGAGACAGAGAGAGAGAGAGAGAGAAGGCGAGAGAAAGAGAGAGTGGGCGAAAGAAAGAGAGGGAGCAGAGCAGTCAGCTTCATTGTTGGTTTTTACGTGGCGTAGCCAACGAGTCGGTAAAGTATTTTAATTTGTGTGAAAATATTGAACAAACAAATAAATCAGCAATAACAAATAATAAAAATAAAATAAATATTGTACATTTCATATTGATACGCACACACACATAAACACTGATGAAGTCAGAGACACACGCACACACACAAACAGATAGACAGACAGTTCCAAACAGTAGCCAAAACTTCATTTATCTGTGAAAAGTTGGTCAAAATGGACAATTTTGTAAAGTCACTGCCACAAGGCGCATGCGTCGAACAAATGCTTAAAACAAACAACAAGCACAACATTTTAAAGTATTATAAACACAAAATCAAAAAGAACTAAAAACGAGTAGAAATAAAGCAAATATTTTACATAAATATAACTGTCTGTCTCTATGTCTCTCTGTCTATTTATTGGCTACGTGGGCGCGCGTCAACAATTGAAACTAATTAAAAAGTTTGAACATGGCTTAGAGTCGCGAACCGATACTGAAACTGAAATCAAATCCGAACCAATCCGAGCCGAGGCAAAGACTCGGGTTCGGGCATGAATCTATACTGAACTGAGCTGAACACAACTCAACCTTACTGACCCGACCCGAAAGTGGCGCGCTTTAAAAGCAAATAAATAAATAAATAGATAAATTACTAAAAGGTAAATAAATACTCGCATTCATTTTTTTGGCTGTTGGCTACGAGTTACTATGAATGCTATGAGTACTACGAGTATTTGCTCTACGTCATCAGCGTTGCGAGTTGTGGCCTCCAACAATAACAACATTAATGAGACACTGAGTAATACAATAAAAATATTAAATATTTAAGCACATTATTAGAACTGCACACAAAACAGCGCGAACAACATTCAAGTCTGCATTGAAGAACGTGTGTCTTTGTGTGCCCAAAAGATGATATAAATAGTACACATTAACTTAGATGTACGAGTACAAGTCTAACACATACAATACGAGAGAATGATGTGTTCCGTTCCGCTCTGTTAGTTCTGCACATAAGCAGAGCCATACTTTAAATAATCATACTCTCAAATTGTATTTGCATGTTTAATTATTTGTTTGATTTTTAAAACGAACACTTTAATGGCTCGGCAACTACAAAGAGCCTTTTAAAGTCCACATCATATCTAAAGAGAAGAAGACAAAAATGACAATCAGAGTATATTGTTGAGAAGCTGTAATAGGCGAATGGATTGTTCTAATATTTACATTTTCCGATTCGATTCCACATAAGTTAGGCTCTATTTATAAAATGCAAAGTTATAACATAGTATATACAAGTCAATCACTAGAAATAAGTAGCAAATGCTAGCAAATGTTATTATCACATTGACAAAGCGATTTTGCCTACAAAAACATCGTGATATTCATCGCACAATCTTGCCAAGTCAAGTAAAATAGTGTTGTGTTTAAAATAACTGCATACTTAACAAATAGTGTCGCAGAGTTATCACCACATTTGGTTGTCAGGCCTGGCTAAGCTCATTTGAATACTCTGAATACTCTAAGAACTTTGATATGACAGAAATGTGATATGATACGACTATTGCCGTTAAGACCTGCGAACATTGTGATTTAGTTTGACAAAAAGACCAACTAATTTGCGGGCTTTCATGTACTAAAGGCACAAGCGAATTCAATATGGATTTTCCGAGTGTTTTTCTATTTCAGGTAACACAGAACTGTGTTCCAATTTTTCATTGAAAAACTCAGCAATGAAGGACTCAAATTGCCGGAGTCATAAAACAGTTATGGCCGTGATGAGTGAGTACAAACAGACACATACAAACACACAAGTACACACACACACACACACACTCGGAAAGACACTTTAACAGCGAAAGGGTTAAATGGAATGCACAATGAAAGGCGTCAAAGCGAAAATTGCTTAAAGTTTTTATAACCGAAATTAAAAATGCGTTTTATCCAAGACCATAAATGGTCGGTCGGTGGTCGGCGGTAGATAGTCGATGGACCGTGGTCCAGGAAGTATTCCATGTGCACGCGTGCAGTTTTGTATCAATGAAATGCATCACAGGTAGAAGGATGATGACGACGCAGCCAGAACTGGGTCACTTTCGCAATGACTTGCCAAAAAGAAAGATGCCGCTTCTGCGGCTGCTGATGTTGCTGCTGCTGACAGTTGCTGCTGCTGTTGCTCGCGACGCCTCGCTACGAATGTGAATGAATGAGTGTGACATTGGCGTACCTTAACCTCAAACATGCAAGCTTTAAAAAAAGGAACAAAATAAAACATACACTCACACACACACACACACTCGTCTCGTATTATTAATGTCTTGCTTCTTTGGAGCAATACATTCTTTTTGTTGTTGTCAAAAAACCCGTCGACATTCTCTGGCTAAACATAGCGTCTCAGCCGGCTGGGCTAGGCAACTACGATGAGTTGGACTGGGGCTGTGCCTGGAGTGTAAGCGGGAGCGAGAGATTATTGATCGCATTAGAGAAAATCGTTAACTGTAACATGGCGTCGCTCACACAACGAGAACGACAACGACAGCGACAACGACAACAACAACAATGCAAGGCATTAGTGCGCTCAGTCAGTTTGTGTGTTTGTAAGAGTGTGTGTGCGTAAGGCAGCTGCTCCACAGACACCAACGCGAGGGCGTTGCTCGCTCGTCGCACACTTTTGGCTCCGCCCATTTGTTGTCTTGGCAACCAGGCGCTGCTCTGTTGATACAAGAGGCCGTTGGCCAATGCGCTTGCGCTGCCAGCGCTGTGTACGTAAGAGAACCGGAGCCTGTCATTGGCAAGGCCTCAGAACCGGTGGTTAATCGAGCCTGCCAGCAGCTGCTGTCTTGGCTGGCATGCGTTCTCTGTGTGTGTGTGTGCGCGCGAGTGCGAGTGTGTGCGAGTGTGAGACGGGCATAGAGGGCTGAAGGCCATGTGTGAGAGCGGGTCGGCGCTCTATCTGGCCTCTGACGCTGCTTCGGCCGGCGTCTCTGTCTCTGTCGCTGTCGCTGTCATCGTCATCGTCGGCGGCACTTGAGCGCGGCTCGAACAATATTTGTTGGCAGCAAGCGCAAGCCAAATAGTAGACAAGCGTTCCCCTCTGCAAACAGTCACATTCAAGAGCTCAAGCCAAAGAGACACTCGAGCGGACCAGCAACAGCAACAGCACCGTCAACAGCAACAGCAACGGCAACGGCAACGCAACGTCAGCGGCAACGACAACGACAACGACAACAGCACCAGCAATAACAGCAGCAGCATCCAGTTGTAGCAGCTACAGCAACCTCAGACTCAGACTCAGTGGCCAAAAGCAAGCTAGCAATTCACGTTCGTGCGTCGGTTCGTTGCGGCGCGGCGCGCATTAAAATAGAGTCATATTTGCCACGTTATTTTATTTCCAAATTTGCACAAGGCATCAGCGGCGCACACAAATAAATTAATCAAAGTGTTTAGCTTCAAGAGGAGCGACAAGTGCACAAACAAATGCCAAAGCCAAGCCAAGAGCAACAGCAACAGCAACAGCGGCAATTGCTTAAAGAATAGAACTTGCAACAGCAACGGCAACAACAAGTGACAAGTGCGTGCACAAAAATGCAACAAATATTGAGAATAATTAACGCAGTGACAGTGCATTGAACAACAATAACATCAACAACATCAACAACAACCACAACATCAATAACAAATTATAATTACAACAAAAGAAACAAAACAAAAACAAGTTTTTCGGTTTGTGTTTTTAATTTGTCTTCAACGATCGAACGCGTCGTTTGAACGCGTTAAGAATTTTTTGCCACATTTTGAACGCAGTGCGTTAAAAAAGCCGGCAACATAACGGCGCAACTATTGAACAGCTTTCTCAAGGGTAGTCCCCACCAGACCACCATAGATATAATGCAAAAGCTCTATGCGGAGCCCCCGCCCAGTAGTGCACCCGTCAGCATGTCCAGCGCTGGCGGTGCACCACCCAGTGGCGGTGGTGGTGGTGCGGTACCGACCAGCAACAACAACCCGAATCCCACCTCCAACGGTGGCAGCATGAGTCCGTTGGCGCGCTCTGCATACACTATGAACAGCATGGGTCTCACAGTGGGTGGCATGTCTTCCGTATCGCCACAAGCAGCTGCCACCTTCGGTTCCAGCGTACTCGACTCAGCTGCAGCGGTGGCCAGCATGAGCGGCAGCATGGGGGCAGCAGCGGCAATGAATTCTATGGGCGGCAACTGCATGACGCCCAGCTCTATGAGCTATGCAAGCATGGGTTCGCCCCTGGGCAACATGGGGGGCTGCATGGCCATGTCGGCGGCCAGTATGTCGGCAGCAGGTTTGGGCGGCAGCTACGGTTCAATGCCGCCAGGACCACGTGACATGGAGACCGGCTCGCCAAACTCATTGGGACGCCGTGGCGTCGACAAACCGACCACGTACAGACGCAGCTATACGCATGCCAAGCCGCCATACAGCTACATCTCGTTGATCACGATGGCCATACAGAACAATCCGACACGCATGCTAACTCTGTCGGAGATATATCAGTTCATTATGGATCTGTTCCCCTTCTATCGACAGAATCAGCAGCGCTGGCAGAACTCCATTCGACACTCGCTGAGCTTCAACGATTGCTTCGTGAAGATCCCCCGCACGCCCGACAAGCCAGGCAAAGGATCGTTTTGGACGCTGCATCCGGATTCGGGCAACATGTTCGAGAATGGCTGCTATCTGCGGCGACAGAAACGCTTCAAGGATGAGAAGAAGGAGGCCATTCGGCAGCTGCATAAGAGTCCGTCGCACAGCAGCCTGGAGGCGACCAGTCCGGGCAAGAAAGATCATGAGGATTCGCATCACATGCACCATCACCATCATACGAGTCGCTTGGAACACCATCAGCACCACAAGGAGGCGGGCGGCGGAGGCGGCGTGCCACTGGCTGGCGTCAATGTGCTAAGCGCAGCACACAGCAAGGATGCAGAGGCGCTGGCGATGCTGCATGCCAACGCAGAGCTGTGCCTAGGTCAGCAGCCGCAGCATGTGCCGACGCATCACCATCATCAGCACCACCAGCTGCAGCAGGAGGAGCTGTCCGCGATGATGGCGAACCGTTGCCATCCATCACTGATCAGCGACTACCATTCGTCGATGCATCCACTGAAACAGGAGCCATCCGGCTATACGCCTTCCAGCCATCCGTTCTCCATCAATCGCCTGCTGCCCACAGAGTCGAAGGCGGACATTAAAATGTACGACATGAGCCAGTACGCCGGCTACAATGCACTCAGTCCGCTGACCAACTCACATGCTGCCTTAGGCCAGGACTCGTACTACCAGAGTCTCGGCTACCATGCGCCCGCCGGCACCACGAGCTTGTGACATCATCAGTACCCGCTGGCTTAAGGGCGCGCGGAGCAGATGCTGCGCTTTGGTGGCGGCAGCGGCGGCAGCAGCTCGCATCATCATCAGCAGCAGCAGCAGCAACACTTGCAGCAACAGCAACAGCAGCACCACCAGCAGCAGCAGCAGCAACAACAGCAGCAGCAGCAGTTGCACGCGGCGCAGCAACTGACATCCGCTACAAATACCACAACAACCAAGGCAAGCACCAAGCCAGCGGTGGCCGTAAACTATTCACAAAAGCTGGCCGCCACAGTTCAACAGCAACAGCAGCAACAACAGCAGCAGCAGCAGCAACAACAGCAGCAACATCAACAGCAGCAGCAACAGCAGCAGCAACTGCTGCATAGCCAACTGTCAGCAGAGCTGCAGGAGGATTCATCGAACATTACCAGCGACCTAAGCGAGGAGCAACTGCAACAGCATCAGGCGGCGCAGCAGCAGCTCTACAACAACTATCAGCAATATGCGGCTGCTGCCAGTTACCGCAACTGGAATCACAGTTTGACATTCAACAGCGCTGCTGCGTTACAGAATCTGCTGTAGCCCAGCACAAGGCGAGGCTTTGTGTAGGTCCCGAGCCTCGGACTCAACCTCAATCTCAGTCAGAGTCTCAATCAGAGTCTTAGTCTTAAGCCGCCAGTCGGGCCAATTAGCGAGCGGCTATTCAATGGCTTTTAGCACCTGGGCGCATCCTTTGAGCCCGAGCACGTGAGTATGACTACGGGTATGAGTAGAAGTATGAATACGAATACGCATAAAAGTAAGAGTAAGAGTCCGGCTCCTCATCCTCCACTTGTAAATAGTTCAATTTACTGATCTGCAAACTCAGTTTTCGCTTAGTCTTTGCCCATATGTTTACGAGTATCTTTTGTTTTTGTTTTTCGATGTCGTTCTGTTGAGGAATTCAAGAAAAAGTGATGTAGTTGTAAGTGCAGTAACGGCCACATGTAAAATCAATTACGTTAGCCGTTAAGCAAAGATCTTTGTTAACATTTATGTTTGCTAAAAAAAAAATTAAGAAAACAAGAAATTCCGTGCCATTTGTTTATCCTCAAAGTAAGCAATAACAATCAAATCGGTTAAAACAAATAATCTGCATTTTAAATGTGTGTGAAACCAGAGAAGAAAGATAGCGTGAGAGGGAGATAGAGAAAGAGAGAGAGAGAGAGAGCGAGCAATGCGGGATTGTGTGTAATGTTCATTTAAAACAAATCCTTTTATCCAAAGGCAATCGAATTCGAATCGCAAATGATCAAAAACCAAAAACTAAATATCCAACAAATGCAAAACACCCCTAAGAATCTTCAAGTTATTTAACTAAGCAACAAAATTTGGCCATGCATAGGAAACGTCACGTTTTAATTAAACATTACGTTCTGTATAATTTATTGAACCTATTGAATCATTTCTTTTATACAGTAACCATTCATTGATTTTCTGTTATTCTACGAATTCGCGTAGGTTTAAGCATTCTGTAAATAATTAGTCTATATATAAATAGAAATATATATTTAGAAATATGTATGTATGTACATTTAGTTCTAAGCAAGCTAAATTTAAACTTAATGCCCAGAAAGCAAAAAAAAGAATGAAACAAAAAAACAAAAAACATTTTAAAACTAACTTGAGAATTAATCAAATTGTATGCTTCACAACATTAATAAATATTGTATAGCATTTAACATTTAATTAGCATAAATAAAAATCAACAAAAAAGTACAGAATACAAACTGATGAAGCAAAAACAAAAACAATGAACGAAAAACTGCAATTATTATTCAATAATTTTTTAATATTAATTTTATTATTGTGCGTACACAAAATCCCACACACCCACGCGCATTTTTACATTGAGCTAAGCTAATTGATTAAACTTAACACAAAACAAAACAAAATAAATAATAAAAAAAACTAAAAACAAAAAATAGTTTAAATATGACAAAACAACAACAATGTAAAATACACAAACTAAAATTCATAAATGTCAACAGAAAATAAAAACAGAATCCAAAATCTAAAGCTAGTTAAAATTAATATTATAAATCATGCAAAAATTAAAAAAGACTATTTTAATGTTTGAAATATAAAAAAAAGAAATGAAAATATATCATCAAATTGTTTTAACTTTCCATTGACAAAGCAATCAATGCGTAGCCATTGTTGACTTAAACAACTGACCTCCAACAAGCACTTCTATATTGATTGGGCTGGGCGGCATGGAACGACCGATAGTATAGCGGCGTATATGCGCCGCACCCAACTCATCGGGTGATTCCAAGAGTTCTTGTGCCTATCTTATCGCACCTCGGATGCAGAGTGCAGTTTTTCACTAGTTTTTTTCCCTTTTTTCCATTATTTTTATTTCGTTTTTTTTCTTTATTGATAAAACTTATCAGAGTGCACTCGTAAATTGCAACGAAACAACAAGGTAAACAGAAACAGCAACAATAACTATGACAGTCCTGACTAACCCAACAAATTGACAGCCTAGGCCTAGCCTATGGTGATACCTATTCCAATCGCTGTCCAACTATGGAAACGTCTGGTCTGTGTCCCTGTTTATTTTCTCGTACTCGCACATAATATACATATGACACCTAGAACTGTTCCTACTTTGCTACTCGTATCTGATATCTGGTTCTTATCTACGCAATATAAACAACAAACCACGACTGATCCAACTTATGTATGTATAGTATGGGTATATGTAGACCCTCGAGTAGAGTTATCTTTGTGATTCATTTAAAAAAATCTACAATTTGTCCCGTGTCTGGCTGGTTGGGTTCCTTCTCATTTATAATTCTCTAATAAAATACCTGGCTAGCTTGCTACAAACTTATCTGTGCAGTGTGGTACTGTGGTGCAAGCACCACCGGTCATGTTTAACAAGCTGTTGTCTTTTTAATTAAGCAGCCTGGAAGGTCACCATTTTTATATACATATACTCATTCATATGTACATATGTATGCCTCGAATGTGTGGCTATATCCGTTGCCCTAATACCATTTTATAACCTTTGCTTGGCGAGAAATGCTCGATAAAGTATAAAAGAGAGCGCTTTGTTTGGGCTGCCAGACAAGAAGAAAATGGCGCTTGAATTTCGATTTTACAAATTTGTTCGTTTTTCGTTATTTCCTTGACATTGTGACTGCCTCCCAGATAAGAGTATAGTAGTACTATTGCTTTTGCCGTTAGCTAAAGTTTCTTCATTTTACTCCCAAGCAACCCCATCTGAATTGAACTGGTTTCGAAATCTATGCTTTGGGGTTGCTTCAACCACCAGTCTAGTCCACCCCGCCTGTCCTACGTTCCACCCACCAATTTTATACCCATTCTATGTCAAAGCTCCCAACTTATGCCAGACATGCGCGCTGCAAAGACGTTGAGTCCTGGTGGTTCCTGGGCAGGGAACACGGGTTTGTTGTGCTCTAGCTCTCCACGCTGCAAGGCTGTCAGGGCAGTCAATCTGTCAGTTAGTCACACTGCCAGTCTGGCAGTTTGTCTGACAGGAAAAAGCAGCTATCTATTCATAAACGACAAAGCCAAAGCTGCTTCGCATGTACACGCGATCAATATGTAATTATTTTCGCATATGACAGGCAAATGGAGGCTTTGGGCTTTTCGACATGCTTGCATATAAAATTCTATTAAAAAAAAGTTTGAACTTTTGGCTTCACCTCCTACCGGCATGCTCGTCTGTCTGCCAGTTCGACAGCCGAACTTCTGTCGAAATACAATTACAAAAATTGTCATGACATTTTGTTGAGCATTAAAAATGCATGTGATTTGTGATGGCGATGGCGATGGCGATGGAGAGAACCAACCCTCCAAATTTTAGTTGTTTAAAGCACTCTCTGAACTTTGCTTATTAATTGAAAGCAACGTCATATATTTAAATTGCTCTACTAAATTATCATTCATTTTGTATCAGCTTGCTTGAACCACATAAGCGAATTCCAGTTTAGTCTGGCCCAGAGAGCAAGCATCCAATTAGCTGCTAAGCTACGAGTATTTCTGCTCCAGCTAAAAACCACAATCTTGTAGTAATTTTCTAATGGAATATTTAATTTCAAAACGAGACACCGAGAGAGAGTCAGCCAACCAACCATCCTGCCAACCCGGCTGGGGCATAAAAGAGCCTCTGCCATAAAAATGGCAACCCTTTTTGCCCCCCACTGCGACACTCATGTAACAACAGCAGAAGAGGCGACGGAGACGGAGACGGCGACGACGACGACGTAGACGACGGCAGCTTATGCCGGATGGATACACAGGAAGTAGTGGCACAGAGCCCCATCTTCATGCCCGTCCTCCATTGCATAGCCGGGCCAAAGACAGCGCATGTAGCTATGGTGGAGGCTACATCGTCGTCGTTGTCGACATCGTTGTAGTCACCGCACTTTTTATTTAGCTGCAGGGGCAGAGCTCGCTTGGTTGGCTGGGTTCCCGTGCCAGTGTCTGCCCCTTCTGTGCTCCCTGATGCCCCGCTTACCCCTTTTGCCTCATTGCCCCTTCACTTGCTTTGTGCACTGCTTTTTCATTATAATAATACTTTGTAATTAGGTTTTCGAAAGTTAATTAAAATTCGGTTATGAAAGCGGAAACTTTCCCATGAACGCTTCCGGTAACGGTAAAATGAAAACGCATGAAGGCGGAGCCACTGTGTTGGGTCCTGGGATCTGGATCTAGATTTGGGTCTGGTCGTGTGAGTGGGGACCTGGAGTCCTGGTTTCGTTCTCGGTCTGGGCCTTGTTAGCCAAATGGAAAATAAAACACAAAAAAAAAAACCAAAAAGGTTTTTTCGGTTTCCCGTTGAGCTGCAGCCAGAGACAGAGACATGAGAATCAGGGGCAGAGACAGAGACAAATTCAGGCAAATGGTAAATGGAGTTGGAATGAAATGTGGAGAGACAACGCACGGAGCTCAACTTTGTTTCGAGAAAATTTTTGTGCAAACATTTCAGTTAAATTAAAAAATACATATTATATTTTAATGAGCAAAATGGCTGCCGCTGCCATCATCAACGTATGCTATGTTATGTTGTTGTGTTGTTGCTGTCGCTGTTACTGTCGTTGTTGTTGTCACGTTTAATGCGCGGCGCGCCCATTCGCAAGGTTGGCCAACATTGCGAACGGGATAATTAAAATGATGACTTGAAAATAAATTGCTGTTATCTTTGACCAACAGGCTGGCTCGGGGTCTACTATCCATGCAAGCCCCGACCTTACTCCGAGGGCCACCCATCCCAGGCTGTCGATGACGCGTCGATGTCGACAGTCGACAGTCGCTACATCATTATGCTCATGCCTGTCGCCGGTTCCAGCGTTTCCACCGTTTGTGGCTCCTCGCAACAATCATTTTATCGCTCTTCCTCTCGTTCTTTCGATTTCTACCTCTCGCTCTCTCGCCCTTTCGGGCAGTACTTGTATGTGTGTGTGCTCTATCAGTGCCTGCTGCCGCTGCGTGCCTGTGAACGACACTTACGGATTAGGCCAACAGCAGCAGCGCGCCTGGCTCAGGCTGACAAGTGCCCGTCTTTGCTTGGTTGTCCTTTTTGCCGCTGCAGTCGTTGCCATCAATGTTGCTGCATTGTGTTTTGTTTATCTTAAACATTCCACACATAATTAGCAGCAAAGCCGCCCGTTCACACCGCCCAACTCTCCTCCTCCCCCACAATCACTTACAGACGCTGCGACTCTCTGCCGCTCTGACTGCTGCTGCAAGCAAATTGAAATTAATCCGTGAAACCTTACGTTACGAAAATGCGGGCACGTGTCCTGGAAATCTCGACTGGACTACGTCATGCCACGCGCCATCCTTTTTTGCTTGCCATTTTCGTGCTCAGCAATCAAAACATTACAAATCGCCTCGGCACAAGTGTGAAATCGACTGGGCATTATCTGAAAAGTCGCTGCCATAAGTTTTGGCATGTAGAGCACACTCATATCTCCGCATCTGTATCTCTATCTGAGTCCTATGGCCGACAACAGCAAGCTTAGCTGCAGTGGCAACGCATTAATCACAATCGGCATTTTGTATGGGTGGGTGGAAGGTGGGTGGTGAGGCAGCGAGAGGGCGGCCATTTGTGGTTGGTTGGCTGGTGGCTTGGGAATGTTGGGTCGGGCACGGGCTCTGCGCCCTGACAGTGACTGATGTGCAGGCAACATCGACAACGACAACGACAACGACAGCGACAAAGGCCGCTTATCGATTGGAAGCCGCAACACACCTTTATCAAGCAGCTAGAGCACCAGCAGCCCCATTCGATTGGATGAAATGTGAGACGACGTTGGCAACGCGGTTAATAACCAAATTGTGTTTTGACAGACGAGAGAGAGCGGCAATGCCAACTTGAATGGTTAATGTGTCTCTCTGTGTGAGTGTGTGTGCTTGTGTGTGGCTAAAATCATTAGGATATGATAAATGTTCTGGATCATGTTTGTCTGCCAATCGCCCCTAAAAACAATCAACAATATTTATGTCAGCGTTCATGCATAATTATATAAATATCCACAAATTGACAGAGATGATGCCCAAAGTGGGCACTAAAAAAACTGAACAAACTGTATAACGATAAGGATTATTGGCAAGTCATAGCAAAACAATAGATGGAATAAACATTTATTAATTAAATGATAAAGATAATCTATAAATTATCAACAAATAGAAGAATGTCAGTCAAAGGACTAATCTAGAATGTACTCTGCTTTAAGCAGCTTGTGTAGCTGATATCTATTTTTTTAAATATATTACTTGTTAATTAGAACCGTTTCCTATTAGATTTTTCTATTAATGTGAGCGCAACTGTTGCGGTTGAAACATACAACTTTACAACGTGTAATATCTTTCTAATTTCAACCAATATAGCTGAAATTCATATAAATGAATCACGCATTTAATTAAGTATTATATTTTTACAAATGTTGGAAAGCTTTGAGTAAGTGGAATTCATGAATCAAACAGAATATTTTCTTTTGGTTAATGTGCCGTAGTATATAAATATTTAGCTCTTTCATTTGAGTAACTTTTTCAGTTTTAATTAAAGCGCGAGTAAATTGCACTTGACATATAATATTTTCAATTAAAAAGCAATTTAGTTAATTTAGCGTCATGAAATAAAATTGTTGGCATCGAACGCAACAAATGTTTAGCTTTTGGCACAAGTCAAATCCAAATCGATGCGTGCTCGTTAAATTAAATTAATTCAATTTATTTCAAAATCTATTTGCACACGCAGCCAAAATTAATGCGAAATAATCAACAACAACCAACAACAGCAGCAGCCATGACAGCAGAAGTCAGATAAGAGAGGAGATGGGGATAGGAGAAATGACAGCGAATGGAAGGGCTCCAATGGCAGTCGACCACTTCCGGTGAGGACAATGGCAACGGAAGCGGACATGGTCAATGGCGCAGTTGGTGCATCCTCATCCTCATTTCGATGTTTGATATGGCAGTTGGGGAACTAGAGCTTGGCTGTTTGCGCAGAACGCTTCACTGCATAAATGAATGAACGAGCAAATGAACGACTGACTGTATGACTGACTGACTGACTGGTTGACTGATGTTCTGGATCTGGATGCCGCACACATGACATGACAACGATAGCAACAACGAAGTCAACAAAGAACAGCGACAGCGACAATATCAACGACAACAAGTTGAGCAGAGGCAACAAATTCATGCAATCTAATTCACAATTAATGGCAAATTCCCTGCCACTTACGAGCCTGTGTGTATGTGAAAATATTTGCACAATAATTAATTGAATAATGTCAATAAATTTTCAACACATTTCCACATGTGCACAGCCAGACGTTTTTCGAGTGCAAGAGAGACGGAGATAGAGTTAAACTTTCACACACATGTCCTCGCACAGGACAAACACATTTGCGTACGGGCCGGGTCGGGCCGGGCCAGTTCGGTCCGGCCCTGTCCTGTGCTGTCCTGTCCGCTCTGGTATGGGACAATACGCAAACTGGACAAGTTTGTCTGCTGCTCGGCAGCTTGGTTGCCTTGGCGGCCTGGCTGCTAGCTGACTCTGATGGTGGTGGTGCGATTAGGCGAAACGAATCAACAAATCAACACACTCAGCAAATTCGTCAGCAGGATGTGGTTGCCTCCTCACTGCCTGCTGCACATTGTGTCTCATTTCCATTTCCACCAGACAACGTCGACTGCTCAAAAGTTTGTCTTTCAATTTCGAAAATGGTATTTGTCAAGTGGGCGCCATTCCCCCACAGCGCCCAACACAATGTTCCGCTCCGCCCAGTCGTCCTGCCTGTCAGTCTGTAGGGCTTTTGGATTTGCATAGCTCAGCAGCAGCAATCGCAGCAGCAGCAGCAGCAGCCGCAGTCGCAGCCAAAGCGGCAATGTTCCAAACAATGCTCACGTTTGACCGTAGGGATAGGGTCCATGTGTTGCCCTGTGTGTCCTTCAAATAGCTCAAGTACTCCAGAAGAGCAGCCACTGCCATTCGTAGGACGACCATATATTTTCAGACAGTCAGCAGGCATCCCTAACTGACACACAAACCGCCTGCCCCAATTTCAGCATTTTTATACGAATTTCTCCCATTGTTTGACTTCATAGAATAGCTTTCAGAATATGCTACTGCTGGAAAGAGTTGTATTTATAAACTTTAAGTCGATCAAAAATGTTGACTTCAAAAACTAAACACAATCCTTCTTTATTTATTAATAGACACTGTACTAATAATAACCAAACTTGATTTTCTCAAAATTCGAAAAAATTAAAAAAAAATGAACAAACAAAATTAAGTTGGAAGAACTAAGAGATCACTGAAAATAACTGACTAAATTGACAAAACAAACTTAATATATGTTAACTGAATTGGAAAATTAACTTCCAAGATACTGCGCATCAATAGTTGTTTTGCATTATACAGATATCTCTTAATACTAAGTGATATACAAATTGGCAGCTCAAATGGTAAATTGGTTCCCGGTACTTTGCCCCGCAGCCAAGCTAAGTTACTGATGCATTAATAAATGGGAATATACATGAATAGGGAAGATGCATTTGGTCATGAGAAGGGCACAGGTATAGCGTATTGAGGCTTATTTTCTGGCTAGAACTAATTGTTTGGATAGCTAAGCCATCACAACAAAGCGTACATTAGGCAACAACAGAATCTTTAACCAATAAAGAAAACAGGATAAGCCAGCATTTCCGAATTGTAAGTCAAAAAGATGTAAGTAGGCGGAATTCCCCACACGAACACTGCAAAATCATAAGTAAAAGCAGAAAAAAGAGCATCAGCTTTAAATGCCGTTTACTGAATACCAAATGCACTTTTGTAGTCATGTGTTTGAGTGCGTGCTCAAACAGTTTTTCTGGCCAATTGAGCAGGGATAACAACAACTACTTAATACAACAACGGGGACAGAGACAAAGTGCTGGAGCAGTATACGAGTGAGTATAATTGAAGATAGAGGGCACCCCCGCTCTAAAGCTTACCGCAACACATGTAAATGTCAGTCGAGGCAAATCCGGCGTAATTGATCGATGCACGGAGCGAAGCTTAGTGGCTGTCGCCGCGGGTGCAATGCCAATAAAACCAGCTCGAGTTGGCTGCAATGTCGCCAGGCCAGCTTAAGTACCTGCCCCGTAGCGTAGCCGCCAATTGAAATGTTTTCGACTACAATGGGTGCCCATTCATAAGGCGCAGAATTCTGGCCGAATGAATGTCAATCATGTCTAGCAACCCCAGCCGAATGCTACCAGATGTTCAATGAGCTAAAGATTTTTTTATTGTATTTGATTTACCAAGTCTTTTGCCTGAAGGATTGAGGATAGACATGCAAATGAAAAGGCCACGTCCTTTGACATGCAGCACGACAGGTGCAAGGCCCAAGGATCTGGATCTGGCCTCAAGTCAAGTATCTATACACCGTATTTGTGCATATGTGATAAATGCTAACAGCAGGTCAACTAGCCAACTAGGCAAATGTCCAACTAGTCAAGGCCTTAACTAAAATTAGTACTGAGCGCCCACACCAGGTGTCGCTGTTATCTTTGTGTAATGTGCCAATATTTTTACAATGTTAAAACATGTTCAACAATCGCCGTTTGACAACTAAATTAAGCCATTTGTCACAGCTTATTTTCACATATGCTGGCATTTAACACGCAGGTTGCCAGACGAAGAGTGAGAGAGCGGGACTGATACTCCGGGATCGGTTATGGGCCGTGGACGCGGTGGTGATTGTTGCCTTTTGATTGGAAATATTTACGTGGTTGTTTTGAATGGGCACTTGGCGCGAGGCATTAGAATAACAACAACATAAATCCAATGAAAACAACAACCGCCCATCAACACCCTCGAAACAAATTGCCAGCACATGCTAAAGGCAGGGGGCGACTGCAGGGCAAGGATGGTTGTTCACAAAGTTGTTTGCTGTTGCCGTTGTCGTTGTAGTTGTTGCTGCTGATGTTATTGTTGCTTTATTGATGCTGAGCTCGGTGTTGTAGCCCCCATGTAGCATTTAATTGAAATGGGCGCGCATTTGTTTCTGCATTTTATGCTCACTAGCCGCATTAAAGTGCTAATGCATTGTTGTTGTTTTTGGCTCTTCCGGCTATGCCGGGCAACCTCATGCAACCCCTGTTCGAACTGGAAAAACGTTCACTCACGATTCACAAACAATCAACCCCAAATAATAGTAAGGATTACGAGTCCTTGATGTTGCCCGAATACGAGCGGGGTGCATTGTCCTGGACATGTATCAAAAACCAGCAACAGTCAACCAATGTCGAATTCTGGATACTCTATTGAACTGCATATGATGGGATCATTTGTTTTTATCAATTAATTTTATTGGGTTTTTTGTAACAATATATAATTATTCTCAGTTATTATCAACAAGTGAGTCAGTAATGTCTTCTTCTCTTGCAGACATTTTCGAGCTTAACACTGGAAATTCTGTATAATATATAATGAATAGTTTGATACACGCTTTAGAATTTGGATTTATCAGGCAAATTAAAATGATTTTTCTTTTTATATTTAAAGACAATACATAACACAATACTAAGAATTATAGTAATGATTAACTTATTATTTAAAATAGAGATTATATTTTTATAAATAAATAATTATTAACCAATTTGCTTTATCATAAAAGCAACCAAGGCCTATCCCATGATGTAGTGGTCATACCCAAAACCTTTTCCGTTTCTAAAAATGCACAATACGACTTCAAAAATCTTTTGGCAAGCGGGAAAAATAGTACACAAGAGCAAGGACAGGGGATGTCAGCAGTTGCCTGTATTGCTTCAACTGCGAATGAGACTGAGACTGCGACTTCGGCTGCGATTGTTCGTCATCGGTTTTTGGTGTATGTTTTGAGGCTACAGATATCAGGGCAATAAAATAATTGCGACAATAAGCGTTTCATTATTCATTTGTGTGACTGCAAGGGGCGACCAATTTGCGAGCAGGTCACAATTGAAAGGGGGGAGCGTATGACGATGGGTGGCAGGGGGCGGATGGTGACGACAATGTTGATTGCCGGGGTGGTGTGCCTGCCAGGTTTTGATGTTAATCCAACTGTGCCCGGGTTTCACGGATTTCATGGGTTCTTGCCATTTTAACAGTTAATAGTTTGCCACAACGGTTGTGCTTTGATTTATTCGCTGAATGGGTAAGGGATAAGGCGAGGGGAGGTGTCACACATCCGTCCGATGATCTTGATTTGATTATTGCGGCGTTAATACAATTGATATTTGAGGCATTACGAAATGGTATATTTTTTTCCATTCTATTGTCCGTAATTGGGAATGAATTGTTGTTGTGGCTTAAATATATTGTAGCAGTTATTGTTTTTTTTTATTTCGACAGCACTCGACCCAGAGGGGCATCAAATAATGACATTTGTTTATGCCGAAACTTGTCAGGACCAATATTATCTGCCATTTGGATAAGCCAATGTAAGCATAAGCTTGACGGAATAGTTTATTTAAAACTTCCACTCGACGCTCTTATCAATTTCTTTGTCTTATCAATTCTGTATTCACAGCTAACTGCACTTTAATTGGCCGTTCGCTTAATTGCACGTTTCGGTTAAACTCCTTTCCTTCCTTTAAGGAAAATGGGAAAATGGGAAAATTGAAGAAAACGAAATTGCTCGAAATAATTTGAATTGAGTGCGCAAATACCGCGTGAGTTTTCAAGATAAATTTAACAACTTTTTTCTGTGATTCATTAGCGTGAATTAGGTATTCAAACTGAATGGAAATGTTTTAATTGAGCTTGCATAATTAGACAAGATAATCATTATTGAGTAAAAGAAAAAAGAAAAAAAGTTATGAAAGCAAACTTTTTTTGCTTTAAGTTATATGCATATAAATCAATTGGGTTCATTTACACATTTCATAATTTAATTAAGCTACCAGAGGATATCAGGAACGAGGTCGTAAGTTGTATGCCAAATATACCAGTAACAAATGCACAGTAAATCCAAAAATACACAATCACCAAACCACCACAACAGCCACTCAGAGTTTATTTTAAATTCTCATTTGTGTACCGAACCACAATACATTCTTCAAATGCGCTACCTTGCGCCTTGTTATTATAGCAAACAAATGAAAGTGAAAGCACAAATTTGCGATGCTTCTTTTTTTATGCTTCTTTTAAACACACACAGGGATACACATACACATTTACTTATGTATCTAGATATATATGGTTTTAGTAGTAAAGAGAGGAAGACACAGAGCGTGAAGCGCGACGTTTGGTTTGGTGCCAAAATTGCTTCCGAAATCAGCCAAAACCAAAGCAAAACAGCAAAACGTCCACACAGTCATCATTGAAACGTATCAAAGTGTGTGTGTGTGTGTGTGTCGGCCATGTTGGGCTACCGGGTGCCACAACTAACACACACACAAAAAGAGAGTGATAGAGAGAGAGAGAGAAAGAGAGAGAGAGAGAGAGAGGAGAGAGAGAGCCAAAGAGGCGCCCATAGAGCAATCGCTGGAGCTGTCGAGTTTGAGTTTGCTGCTCAAATATTATGCGAACGCAAATATTTTTATTTAGTAAATGTCATTTATTATTTATGTTTATTCGAGCACTTATCTAGCGCTGCTTAACAACTTCAGCTCTAATGCACGACGACTGCCAGGCAGTGGCTGCCAGTGCCACTGCCACCGCCAGTGCCGCTCGGAGGCGAGCGACGAGGTGGGTTTAGACGATGATGTCGTTGATGGGGATGATGGCTATGACGATGACGATGGCGATGGCGATGGCGATGGTGGCAAGGCCGCGCCACCAAATTGAAAACGGAATCAACAAGAAATCGAACATTGAAAGTGGAAACTGCAAAGTGGAATGCGACGCCAACGCATTCCTATTGCCTTTTGCCTTTCTCCTTTTGCCGTAGCTAGGATATGGGAATAAATTTAAAGTCAAACTAAACTGCGAGTAAATAGAAATACAAAAAGGCAAACAAAAACAATGCACTCTGCTGGTGATAAGAATATGTGTGTGTGTCGTAAGGATGCCAAGAAGCCACTGCCTATACTACTCTCAGTCTCAATTCGAATTCCAGTCCCTATCCCAGTCAGAGCTCCATTCGCAGTCACAGCCACGGCCACAGTTCGAGCTTCGGTGGTAGTCCCAGCTACAGGCCAATCCCAAGCCGAGTGTACACAAGCGCCCGTCTAGCGCTTGTCTGCCAAGTGCACAATGTGGAAATGGTGACGAAAGGATGAGGAATGGGTATGGGTATTGGAATGGGAATGGAAATGGGGCAGACTCCTGGTCACCAACAACAACAACATTTGCGAGAGTAGCATGCAATTGTTGGTGGCGAATATTTGTGATTGCTTCGCATTCGATTTACAAAGTGCTGCAACGTTCTTGCATATCACAAGAGTCTGAGAATGTAGGAAAAACGCGAAGAGTGTCAAATGGGGCACCGTCCTTTGACTACGAATGACTTTTTTATTTTTATTTTATATCAAGTTGTCATTGTTGTTTTTGTCCGTTTGTCCATTTGTCTATCTGCCCGGCTGCCAGTCGGTCTGGCTGTCTCTGGTTGTTGTTGTGATTATTGTTATTAGCCTAGCAAACAAATTGGTAAATAATAAATATTTTCCAGTTAAATATTGTTAGTAGCATGCCATTTTTGGACCTGCACAGCCAATGCATGCCACAAGCCATGGGCCACGGATCATGGGCCCCGGTCCTCGTCGCTTTTTATACTCGTACTCGTAGTACTTACTTATGTATGTAGATCTTTTGAGGAGGCGTCGCTGCTTCACGTTCACGCCACATTGCCAATGACTTGCGCTTTCGTTGTTTGTCAATATGTGCTCATGCCAGTGTGTGTGTCTCTGTGTGAGTGTGTGCCAAGGGAAATTGGTAGCCCACATTTACAAAATCAGAAAAGCGCTTGATTTGTAAAATATTTGCTCTGCACAAACGAACGCAGCAATTGTTCAATTCCATACAGACGAGCCTCAGCCTGTTGGTAGCCAGTCGCCGTCGTCATCGTCGTTTTGTTTGAAAATGTTTATGAAGCGACACCTGTAGGTGATAATAATAAACAATCGAAGCACGACTACGACTCCCAATCGAACTTCCCCTCCTTAGCTAAGGGCATGCACACACAGAAGCTGCATATGCAAATGTGGCGCTTACAATTAGCCGGCAATGGAAGACAGTTCATATAATGAGTACATCCTGAGTAGAACAACTTGAGTCTCTTTGAGTCTACACCTGTTGATTGTTCAACTTGTTCATATGATATTGGAGTTGGTAGAGTATACCCTATATATGATTATTTATTACACGTATGTTCATAAACTTTTGAATAACTGCTGATGAGCTGATGGCGACTGATCCTGGCAGGATAATCATGTTATTGCCAACTTGTGAATTTATAACAATAAGAAGAGAAAAACATCAAATTAAAATATATAGTTTGTATTTTCAGCCATCTTTGTACTTATCAGCTTTTCTTGGTGTTTTGTCGTTTTTCTTGGTCCATGATGCCAGCTTGTGCCCATGGCTTAAGTGTCCATTACTAAAAGCCCATTTAATGGCTATGCAATGTAGATAGATATGTACGAGAGCATTTCCTGGAATTTTGCTTTTGCTTTTCACACCAATCTCTGGTCAAGCCTTTTGTTACTCTTGTTGGTCGTGTTGGACCTGGCTGGCAATGTTTGCCAATTTGAGTGCTTTCGGTTACTTTGACGCATTGTTGAAGGTAAAACACATGCACAGAGATATTTTTATTTAAATGTTATGCATTAAGCAAGACGAGACTAAGCACTACACACAGTACGAGTACTTAGCCAAAAAAAAAAAATAAGAATATGTATAATATTTTGGACTATTGTTTGTTGACCGCTAATGTTTTGATGTGGAGCGTCTTAAAATTGTACGCTTCAGCCCGGATATTTGATGACTATTTGCAAAAGCATTAAATCAAGGGGAACGCCCTGAGAAGAAGACGACAGAGTACGACAGTGCCATAGCCAGACCCATTGCCGAAGTCACAGTCAGGGTTTTATAACCACAAAGGCAGGCAAGCGAGATTGCCAGTGTGAGAATCAGTTCGCATTAGCGTCTGGGGTGGAGTTGATCGCCTGTAAGGTGTGCTCGAATGAAGTACTGTATGTACATACATTTAAGTTTGTATGTTGTTTTTACTGGGCTTATTAATTGTCGAGCGAGCGGCTCATTTTGTACATATTCTTGGAAAAGCTGTAAATTGCACTTTGTAAATAATGTGAACAAGAAAGAAAGAAACCCTAATACCTCGACTTTTATCTTTGCCATGTGATAAAGTCTCGCGCTCTACGTAGAATCTACCGCATTATCTGTGCCGCGGTACCTGGGAACAGGAAGACGTACCAAGTGCCTCGTATCAGGCGCTTATCTAATCAGACGCTGCATAAATGCAAATAAATGGAAGATCGTGCCGGATTCACGGCTGGGATCTGGGCAAGGGACGTATCGTATCGGGTCGGCCTCAGTCTCGATGACTCGTTGTCCGTCCCGCCCCAGGGACTATAATGAGACAACGACGGAGTTAGCGATAAGCTAACCAGAAGAATGCATCCGCCGCTAAGGCGTCAACGCAGAGCGCAAACAGTGACAAGAACAGAGCAAATTCTTTCTTCTTTAGGCACGAGATAAGAGCAATCAGCGAAAAGGTCGTCTTGTGGCTTTGTAAGCGTCTATATATAGCCCGGACAGACTCAATCTGCTTATGCTCTTATCGGCCCTGCATGGTTGCAAGGTAAATATGGCTGCTGATTATGGCAAGCAACAAAATGGCGTTCCCTCTGACTGCTGTACCTTAGTCAGATTATTGACCTAACAAGTAAGTGGCAACTGGGCTTTGACTATACCCAACAAGCCAACGAGCTAGCCAACCGGCTTAATTAAGAAAAAGTCGACAAACATTGAAGTCAGTGAAAATAGTTGGCCTTGTTTATCGCGCGCCATCAATCAGGCACTTTCCCGCAGGACAACGGCCAATGACTGCAATGTGCGACCCAAATGAAACTAGAAGCCCCAAATGATTACGTCAAGTCACTGTGGCAAAAGGTAAAGCATGAATTCTAGATACTCTTTACACACATTACAGAAATTCGGTTGACGCAGTTAAAGTCTCAACAGTTGAATTTAGCCTGCTTGGAAATTTATTTAAATGTTTATTTTTTTTTTTTTTGAATTTATTGAGAATTTGGGAATGCTTACACAGAGAATATCTAAGCCAATTTATTCGACTAAGAAGAGTATCTATTATTGCAGACCTCAACAGAGTCTGCTTAGCGTGCCGGGCCACAATTGCTTAGCATGGCTATTACAGTACTAACTATGTCTATATGTGTCTGTAGCTACGAGTATTTGTAAGTGTGTAAGCGTGTGTGTGGCTGCGAGTCCTTATGACAATTTGATGAGGACCTTATTTACACTAGTTAAAAGCTCGGCCCTCGCTGCCTCCTGCCAATGCTGTTGTCAATAAAACAAAAATAAGGCAACAGCAGGGACAGCCAAAAAAAGAAAGCAAAAAGGAAATAACCCTGGTGCCCCTGAGCACCATGGGCCCCAAAGCTAGGCACTTGCATGACAAGCGCCCATTTTGATGGCCGTGGGCCGTGTGGTATTTTTCCGTATACGCGCGTATCCAATCAAGCATATATCGTTTGTTGGTATGTCGTCCACTAGGCATGTATATATGTATGTATATGTAGATCTATGCATGTATATGAGCGGTGCGTGGTGGACGTGGTCAACATTCGTTGATTACGTATACGACTGGGGCGCCAATCAGCCAAACGTCAACGTCAGCTTCAACGTCGAGGCATGCGAATTGTTGTTGTTTCTGTTGTTATTGTTGTATAGCAATGCTGAAATGTCGCTCAAATAGCTACACCATAGCTTCTACAACGTACTCACGTACACTTACACCCACACACACTCACACTCTTACAATGCGTTTTCATTTTTTTACCAGTGGCTTGAATCAATATTAGTAATTTGAATTATTCAAAAGACAAATATGAAGCTTTAATGGCCAAACAGCATGCCCGTTCTCGGACTCATGTCCCACACCTATGACCTATAGCTACTGCTCTGCTCTCCTTTCCAAACCCTCTTTCCATATCCCTTGGTGAGAACTCTGGGGCTGTTTACTGCTGCTGCTGCTGCTGCTGCTGTTGTTACAGCTGCAGGCCATTGGGTATTGGGTCGACTGCAGGCGACATCGGCGACAACTCAATAATTTGGCGAGTCGCCCAATTTAATGCCATTGCAGGTGTGAGGACACAAGTCGCTGGCAATGGGTGCACGGCCAGAAGCAGCGTCCATTGTCGTCTACGCCGTTCGTTGGGCAGGTAAATACGTCAATTTAAATCCGTGGATTGGATTGTAAGTCAATGTTTGACTTTTGCTCGCTGATTGATTGCTCAACAGCAACTGCAGCAGCAACTGTGGCAACTGCAGCAGCCCCCCAGCCAGAGTACCAGAGTCAGCAGGCAAGAGTTGGAGTTGCAATTCGAGTCGCCTGCATATGCATACGGCCTAGGGCTGATGACTCGGCTCAACTCCTGGGGCTCTTACAAGAGCAGAGTAAGGGGAAATACGGATAGGGGAACCGGACGCACCAACAGTTTACCCGATTTACTGCCAGTTGAGTTTGCATAGCGGAGTCAACCGTATGAATCAATGATTTTCTGCTGTGCCGTCATAATTTCCAAAAAATTTACACACACACTCGGTCCGATCCCACAAATGCCGGGCTACTTGAAGGAAGCAACCTGAAACCCTTATTCCGTACACTTTAAGTGCCAAAGACAACAAATTATACGAATACTCCGAGTGTTGGGCCCCTAGTTGTGTGCAGCCATTGTGCGTGCCACAACAACACGATATATTTAACTTTAGATTTTGGCCAAGTATCTCATACGAGTATATGTATATAAATTTATCAAATGCAGAGGCTATGTATCTTACGAAGTAGGGCAGCTTGATAAGTTGCTCAACTAACTAATTTGAAATTTTCTGTTAATCAAATTAACGTATCTTCTTTCTACTCGGACATGAGCTGAGATATAATTACTAATGGTTATTATGTTAAATGGGCGCAAAATAGGTGGAGTTACCCTCGCATATGTGTATTTAAACTCAATTTTAGACACATGTGCATTATTGTTGTCTATCTGGTGGACGCTGTCTATCCAGCCGCAACAACTGCGCCAACAACAAACAGCCAAAACCAAAGCCACCGCAACAGCAGCAGTGGCAAATTCTCGGGATTTGGCTCTGGCTCTGGGTGCGGCTCTTGGTTCTATCCGGTTGGATGCCTGCCTGCATCTACACTGCTACAGCTGCAACTGCAATAGCAACGGCAGCTCATATAATATCGTTCGCATATACTTATATGTCTGTTGTGTGTGTGTGTGTGTATATCCTTTGCAGCGTGTAGCATTGCGTTGTTTTGCCGCTCTGATAATGATGCTGGCCGGCATATTCATAATGAAATTTCATTGCAGCATCTGCATACACACACGCACACACACACACACATACGTCCTTTTGCGTATATGTATTTAAGTGTGTGTACACAGAGCACGGAAAGTGGGCGGTAGGCTGTGGGCAGTAGGCGTTTCCCGAAACAGGCATATTATGTATAAACACAAATTAATTTCGTTTCAGTGGCCCAAACCGTAGCAGCCATGGCCGAGCGATTTCGTGCAATGATGGGCCGGGCATTTGCATAAAATATTTGCACAGTCTTCGTATAGTGCAACGCTGCGGCTGCTGGTTTGCCTTTGCTTTGAGGGGCTCGTGCCCATAAACTAGACAACAACAAGCATATTCAGCCCTGATTTAATGAATCAGCAGGCGTGCAGGTTGGTAGGCTGGTGGGCAGGCTGGCTGGTAACCTCTCTCGAGGATTGCACGACAACAACCTGCCGCATCAGCAAACGTCTTTCAATTTTGAATGTTGGCTCATGTCTGGTTTGCCCAGTTTTGATAAATTAGCACAAATGCGCTGCCAACTGTCATACGGAAACTTGGCCTAAAGTTGTAAATTTCAACAAATCTTCCACACACACTGTATACTTACTGAATGTAATATTATCTTAAATAAAACACTCTGTCTGAGTTCAGATTAGTATGAATCGTTCCAACGCCGACACATTTTTCATTATGTGATTCAAGTGATAGCATAACTTGAGAATTTCAGAACCAACGACGGAAAACAATGAAAAACATAGAGTAAATATATAATAATTATAATAATAACTGCAACGGATTAGAAATATTCACAATTTGTTTGAAGATACTTTCAATCATTTTCTTTTTACTTTAATAAATGTGATACCTTATGTATGAAGATGATTTATTTATATTTCTCGCCCAAATTGAGAAGCAAATACATTTTTGGGATAGACAAATGCCTTACGATATATCTATATATATAATTATAATTTTACCAGTTCGTATGTCTAAAAAGTTGATTAACATAGATCTTTGTAAAGTACACAAAGATTAGCATATTGAACGATCATTCCACAGATCAATAAAGAGTATATTCAAATATTTGTATTATTACTGATTAATGAGGGAATCAGGTCTCTTGAGGCCAGCTTATTTCCTTACTAGACTGCTGTTTATTGTAGGCCTAGCCAGTGATATCATATGTGAGTACTCGAAATTATTCGAATGATTCAGCTGGCAGCCTTAGCGTTTTCTCTCGACAAGGAGACTTCGTGCACTGCCCCACGCTTTAGCACATAATTAACCTAAAAATGTAACTCCATCTTGTTTATCAGTGAAAATACTAAACAACAACGGAGTGAACCCACGATGGAGATAGAGATGAAGGAGGAGAAGAAGGAGACGTAGAAGAAGACGAAAATAAGCGACTGGAAAAAAAGGCGCGCATCTCATTATCACTCGGACGTGAATATCTCGACATGTTTGCCGTTGTCGTTTCTCGACGGGGCGGGACGTGGGACGCGAACGTTGTCACCGACGCTGTCGCCCATATACAGATACACACAGACACACACACATACGCATAGAGATGGATGTAAGTATGTACGCCTGTCTGTCTGTCCATCCGTCCGTTCGTCCGCCCGTCGCTCTGTCACCTCCCCTGCGAGGCAGTGTCAGCGCGAGTTGTCGCTCGAAAACATTTAAAGTGAATTTGTGTTGAGCTCACATCGTTAAAATATCCGTCAAAAACTTAAGCAAACAGACATAACTACGTGCATTTTAAATTGAATTCGACAACAACAAAAAGAACGACAGTGAAAATTTACACACGCACACACATACACACACAACACACTTGGCCATAGCTATGGTTTCTGTGTCTGTGAATGTATCTGTAAGTTCGTAAGTCGATTTAACCTGCTGGCTGAGTGACGCCGTGCCGTCCGCGCCCAGTTGTGCGAGCAAGGCTTCAACCGTTTTTTCTCTCTTTATTTTTTTGTATTATTTGCCAAAAAAATTAAAGACAAGTAAAAGTCGTGATTAACGTTGAATTGGCTCTGCTCGAGCATCATTATCACCACAAACAAGCAGCGACAACAAAAACATCTGCAGACACAGCAACAACATTTCATGCTCCCAAGTGAAGTGCGAGTACTCAAATTGTACTACAAAAATGCCGCGCTCGGTTGACTTTTAATGGTGGATGGAGTTTTCGGCTTCATCTGGTATTGGTCTTGGTCTCGGGTTTTGACCTGCTTAGTTGGCTTTTAGCAAGACACGCTAATGTCTTCGACCAAAGCAAATAATGCCCAGAGATCATAAGAGGTTGCATAAGTTTTAATTGCCTTGCACTTTTTTGAACCAACTATGAAGAGCAAAGTAGAACTCAGTAAATTGAATGTTCATATATTATTTCCATTTATAAAGACGGACAACACCATTAGGTATCAGAATCCTTTAAGTATGCTATATTATTATTTATAAATAAGAGCACGGAATATAAATTAATGTCTGCATTAATTGTGATAATATCACCTATTTAAATATCTACTATCATTTATTTACTTATTTGTATAAGCAATAAGGCCAAGTGATTATATTAATGATTTAATAGCTTAATAATATCCGATGATGATTTGCAAACAAGTATTATAATCATTAAGATTAGGTGTATACATTTCCTTTCCACCTATCTTTTAACAGATGTCAAGTGAATCACGGAAATTTTATCATTTTAGCCTGCTTTAGACAGACTGTCAAGATACCCAAGTTGTGTATAAAGTTGGTCTAAAGGGAGACACGTCTGATAGGAGCGGGTCTTTCGTATTATTCTAATGAGCATCGCATAGAGCGGGAGTCAATTGCAATTCTTCAGCCATGTTCGCTTGCAAATAACTTGCGGCATCTCATAGGCAAACAATGTCAAGGATGGGATGGGAACGGTAAAGTGGAAAAGGGTGCCGATCGCGGTCGAGGGATTGGATGTGGTTGTGCGACTGGGACTGGGTCTGTGCGCATGCGCAAATCGTTGCTAAATATTTTACAGGAGCGCCGCCGCGACATACCAAGACTTGCCTGGTGATTGGAGCTTCGAGCTCGAGACTCTTCTCAATGCTGTCGCTGTGGCATTTCGCGTTAAATATTTACACACACAGATACACGCCCAATAAGCAATGCGCTGCGCAAAGTGTGCCAGCAGCAGCAACCACGACGACGATGATGACGACGACAACGACGGCGGGGTCAAGTGCTGAGGCTGCGACTCGATCATTGGCATGACGCGGATGCGAGTGGCAGGCACTTTGCATATTTTAGCGCGTGCATTGCAGTTGCTAATTGAAATAGTGTCGGTGCGGGGTTGGGAGGCTGAAACCGGGGTTGGACGATCAGCGATCAGTGATCATTGATGTACAGTACTGTACTGTGCTGTGCACATATTTGCCAATGCCAGAGATGCGCAACGAAGTGGCGACCTCGCCTAGCCCCAGGCTAGAAAGAAGGTGCGTGTGGGTTGCAAAAGACAGCTGGATGCCAGTGCATGTAATGCGCACAATTGCATCACAGACGCGTAGCAACAACAGCAGCATATTCAGTTGCAGTGGCAGTTGTACTTATTACAGTTGCTGTTGTTGCAGTCACGTCGTATAAGCACACACACAGACACTCAGACGGCAAGTCCGAGTCGCTCTTTTTGCGTTTGCAACTTTCACGCGTCTTGCAAGTGGATCTGGACATGGACAGAGCAGAGCACGTCATGATTTTTTGATTGATCTGTAAGGCACACACTGCAGTTGGCTTTTGTATTTTTTAATAAAAGTGAAACGTTTTTCATTACGCGTATGTACATATAGCAGCACATAACATACATACTCACACTCCTTTTGAGACGAAACGAGAGACTCCGAAGCGGTGCCTGCAGCGTTTGCTGCTGCATTTTCATATTTATAAGATAATTGAAAGCGGGTATTGCCAAATTAACAACGCTCGGCAAACAAAGAAAGCAGCGACTGGCAATATGGCGGCACACATACAGAGGCACACACAGAGACACATACACACACGTCTGACGTGGCTGAAAGACAGGCGCATATCCCTTGTGTACACAAGCGCGCTTTATTGTTTTGCGCTGGGGCTGGCTTCACTCTTTACCCAGGCAGGCAGCAAGTCCCAGAGTCAGAGGCATAGCCAGAGCTAGAGCATGAACGAGCACGAGAACCAGATACAGACCCAAAGCCACCCAATAATACCTACATACGTGAGCAGAAACCACCACCAGACATCGTCTTCGTAATATTTCGCATCGTGCACGGATTTTATTAAATTGCATTCGTAGTTGTTTTGAATTGATTCGACTATGTTGAATTGCCGGTAGCAGGAATTGCTGCTATTTCAACTAAAGTCAGGGCACAGATCACAGAGAGATGACTACTGGCCCTGCCTCCTTCCCTGCTGTTAGGTTTGCCCCTTTGGCATTTTGTTTTACTTTTGATTTTTACTTTTATTTCATTTTCGTATAGTCTGGCAGTCTGACTGCCCCAGGATGACTGGTTCTCGGATTGTCGGTGTGGTGGACAGGAGGGGCAGCCTGGCAACTATTACAAATGGCGAACACTTGACAGCAGCCCGTTCCAGCTGCAACATTGGCTGACTCTAAGCATAGCACTTGAGCATTTTTGGGGTCGCCTGACCCCATCCCTCGAGCCACCCTCTATTCCCATCTTATTGTTGTTGTTGTCTTAATATTTTTCTTGAAATTTTCTTGTGCTTTTCTCGGCAGCTACAAGAGTTTCATTTGTTTTATGCGCTCTCCTTTTGGCCCTTTGTTTGCTGATACTTTGTCGGTACTTTTCGGCTACTTTCAAGCAGCAAGCACTAGTGGAAAGCACAAGTTATTGTATCTTGTAGATACAACGTCAAACGTTGCCACTTTTCGCCTCGCCGTGCCCCTCTCTTTTCCTGTCTTTCTCTCTCTCTTTCTTTCCATTTTTCTGTATTTTAGTCTCTTCTTTGCATTTGATTTTTGATTGCACTGCTTAAGGTTGTCCCTTTTGTGCTTTAAATTAAACTTGTTACATTTTTGAGACTTTAAAATACAATTTAAACCAGAACAAAGGCCCAAAATGAGTTACGCCCTGGGCGCAAACACACGCACATACACGCTTAGTGCTCATGTGTGTGTGTAACTGTGCCTTAGCCTACACACGCATATGGCGCATCCTGGACATAAAGGATATTAAAAGAGATTTAGCATTTTGTTTGCACACGGATGATGCATTGTCATCGAGCTGGGCCGAGATTTATGATGGATTCGGTTTGTGCCTGGAGTGCGCAAAATTATTAGAAATTCGCCAGTCTCTTGTGCGCTACGCCAAATGTGGCAGGCTGTTGTGGCATGCCCAAGTGGGATCGATTTGAAGAGCTGTCACATTACGAAACATGACTGTGAATGGGAAATCAACTTAAGTTGTACATAGTATGTATGTACATAATTTCCATAACATTTTCAAACATTGTAAAGTGCACAATAATGTCACTCTCAGAGCAGTCGTTTGGGCTTATCATATATATATTATATACATTTGCATCTGTTTATATAAATATGTTTTGTCGGTTTTCTTTGGTGCTTTGCTTTTTTAGATGCGACTTTGAAACTCCTTTTTTAATATTCATCACTCGACCTTTTTTTGCACCCGCTGTGGAATTTGGAATTTGTTGTGGCTGTGTGATGAAATGTGACACATGGGCAGGATTTTGCAACGTTTGCAACTTACTAACACTACCACCACACCACACAGCAAAACACCAGCCTGCTTCCCCTCACACGCATACATACAAACATAAACACTAGCATATGCAAATGTTATAAATAAAAGATGTGTGTAAAAAGCAGACAAAAAGCAATTCAAATTAAATGCCAACAGACTAGGGGCGTGGCTATTGTTAGCGCTACCATTCAGTTTACTCGGCTTGGCCGACTGGCCGGCAGCGTCATAAAAAATTGAAACATAAAATACAATAAACAATTTTTTCAGCCATTCCAAATAAATTATTATGCAAAATTAAATGACCCAAAGGCATGCAAATACGCGCGAGTCATGCAAAACTTGTTGTTATTTTTCGAAAACAATAAAATCAAATTTTAAATTTTAACTACATAGTTGACATGTACCAAGCGTGCAACGTCAGACGTCAACGTCACATCAGCGTTAACTTCAACGTAAACGTCAACGTCAGCGTCAACGTCGACGTCGCAGTCGGCTGTGCTATATGCCAACGGTAAATATTTGAAAAGGATTTTGTTTGTTTATTGTTTGCACACACACCTCGCGCGGTGTTAGTCGGTGTTAGCTTTTTAATTATAAAATATTTAACCAAAAACTCACACTCGACTGACCCAGCACTAGTATATATACCAGTGTGTGTGCCATTTTTATTAGTTGGCACCATTTTGTAATACCTTGAGGCAATCGCCTGTCCATCGCTTCCTAAACACAACAATGACCGAGGCAATTTAGAGTTTTTAAAAATTCACAAACCAAAAATTGATGACATTCAAAGTGCACCTACCCATTGGGCAGTCCAATTGCGTTGAGTCGAGTCCAGTTGAGTACAGTCTATCTGGCCGAAATGGCTTCATTGTCATTTTTATTAACTCAACGAAGCGACTGCAAATTAAACAAATATTTTCACAGCAGGCAAGTCAAATGGCTGGTCAGGATTTGTGCCAAGGCAAATAAGAGCCTTGCCCTCGCTTGTTGGCCCACTAGACGCTGGACGTTGGCAGTTGGCTGATTACTGCAACAGAGCAAATAAACGGCGAGTTGGCCAGGCGACATTGACTAATCACCAGCCAACAATGCGCTGCCAAGGTGCCGTCTATAATGAAATCGTATGTATCTATGTCTGCGGGGTTCTGTATTCAGAAAACGGGTGGAATGGTGCGTAAAGGGGGGTTCGTAAGAGTGGGAGGGGGTCGTTCCAGCTACGTCCCGTGAAAACAATAAGCTGATTCGGTGCAGGCAACAACAAACAGTCCAAATTGTGTGCGCAAACAACGCGAATTGCAGCAGAAAGCCTGGTAAAAACTACGTTGCGTATACGCAGCGTTGCAATCGGAATTTGATTTTCTACGCTTGACGTTGAGCCGCGTTGTGAAGGCAGCACCGTTAAAAGCGTTGTGGAAGGCGGTACAATATTTGCATACCAACTTCAATACAACTTGGCTGAGCTGTGGGGTAGGGTGGGAGTAACAAAGTGGTGCAGGTGGATGCTAGTGGTTGCTTATTGCGAAAAGCCAAATACTGCGCCTCGCAATGCCCTAAAAAGCGAGGGGTACACAAAATTTTACTCTTGCCCTAAATTATTATGAATAAAAAAATTCAAAAAGTAAGCTCATTAAAAATGTTGGGGATTTTATGTTGTTGCCATTCAATTTTAATTGTTATGAAGTTAAAAAAACACGTTTAAGCGTATTCACAAAGTTGCATAAGACTTTCATAACTAAGGCTGCTGTTGTTACAAAACCAGCTAACGCAAACTTAATTTTCATCGCGAGTTTTCATTTACTAAAAGCCGCGATTTTTGATGGAATTTTACATGTGGCCGCAGGTTTCGAATTCAGATTGCTATATTATTGTTTTGCCAGTACTTGGCATTAGCTGAAGCTATTGTCTTAAAGCTGTGAAAATTATGGAAATTAATTTTTCATTAGCAATTGCAAATGGTTATGAAAATGGCAATGAATGACTTGGCTAAAGTGTCAACTACACTGTCTCTCTCATCTATTTGCCAACAATTGACAAATGAAAAATGGCGGCTAAAGGCTTTTTATGCTTGTGCAAATTTCACATTTACAGTTATTGCTAATTGGAGGCTCACGCGGCCGCAGCAGCCATTGACTCCCTCCCCACTATGCTCCTTCACCAAGCAAATAATGGACGTTAATGTTGTTGGCAATGGCCATTTAATGTTTAATTTTTGCCAGTACGTTTCATGCTGCCAGCCACAGTGCGAGTGCGAGTGCAACTGTGGGCATGCAGTGTTGCTGTGGCTGTGTTTGTTCGCTCTTTAAAATGCTTACGATAAATAAATTATTATAAAATGTATTTTACAGATTTAACATATTTCTGTAATTAATTTTAAAAATTATTCCAAATACAAATATCCAGTCGAAAGCAGCCGCAGCCGCAGTCCAAATACGAGCACAAACACAAAATGCAATTGGAAATTGGTAGATGGGATTCAGACCAATCGACGTGTACTGTCAACCGTTATGAATGCTGTATTCAATTGCCTCAATGACTTGTGGCAACAAAATTAATCAACATTTGGACAAAACACAAAAACAATCTGCCAAACAAAAGTCGATAAAATACCAGTGGTTTATTAACCAACAACCATTCAATGGGGTTTTTATTTTGATTGAAATAAGAATCAAATGTTAAGAAAAAATAACTTATTTATATATTTACATATTTATGTACATATATATTTTAATACAAGAAGAAGAGACATTTTTGGAAAACTGACTATCTGAATTTCCTACTCTTACTGACACATTTTTGGTAGATTACTTAACGATAATCCTATGATGGTTATTATTATACGTATTTTTACTTCTAAATACTCGTAAATTGGCTTCAATTTCAAAATGTTTACTATTCAAACTTAAGACTTAAGCCATCCCCGTTCCACAGACCGGCCTTTGCTACTTGGCCCCAATTAGCAGACCAAGTTAATGGTGCCGGTGCCAGTGCCTCATTAGCCATGCCAAGAAGCACTTGGCCAAGCCCCAGACGAGTTGCATGCCAAAGAGCCAACTCTGACGAGGCTTTGGCGGCACTTGGGCCACAATGGAGAAATTTGCATACAGCATCCGCTACTGTTTTGGAAGAAACGTGAGCGCCATGCTGCCCCTATTGAGTCCATTCATATTCGATGCGAACGGAAACGAACGATGTTAGCCTTACAGAGTGTCGGTAATATACAATACTGCCAGTATTTTGTAATAATGACGGGCAAATTGGGGAATTTTTGATGTACATAACAAAAAAATATGCGTATTGTCGGCAGAAACTCATCAGATGCTCGGGGCGTGTAGCTACAGAAATTTGTCACTTGGCCGGATGTGTTTTGTATGCGCCGTGACAATGTCATGCCCACCGTCTTGGGCTGACAGGTATTGCTGGTATTGCCCAAGGGCCAGAAGCAGAACATTGTATGAAATGTGCGGAAGCAGCAGTTTCATTTTAGATTTCTCTTGTTCCTCTTGGCCATTTGGGTTCTTTCCTTGTCATTGTACCCAAGGAGGCAGGGAAAGGTGTACAAACATTTGACGTGTGTTTTGACGCGAGGCAAGACTCGAATGTACTCATACAAGTCCAAGGAGCTAGCTGTCCGAGATCTATACTAATTGTTTGATGCTTGGCCTGTGTAAACACAATTGAAGTTGCCTATTATAGAAGTAGATAGCGAACTGATAGTCGAGAAATTGGAACGAATGCCAGATCATGTTTACCTAATGCGACATTGTTATTTCTGTTCGCTTTTATTTTTCCTATTTATTTGAAAATACTGCTGCGTCTCACAATGCAACAACTGTGCAAATAGCAGGCGACAACGTCCACAGCAAAAGCAACAACAACACTTAAAGCTGTTTGGAAAGTTAGAAACATGACGGAACTCAAGTCATTATCGACCCGCAAGTGATACGAGCGCAAGATCTGTCTAAAGTCTACCTTTAAAATGCTCTGAGAATGGGTATATCGACATTATAATGACTTTAAGGTAATATTGATACATTTATGATTGGATTAAGTAATATGTATTTATTTATGCTACCTGCTAATTACAAAATAAGCTCTGACTGGGAAGGGTATACGATTAGTTGCTACAGTGTGTTGACCTCAGCTTGGAGTGTTCCTATTTCTATGCACTGCGAGGCCGTCTATTTGCTTAGCTGAAGCACACATATGTACTTATTTTCATTTAGCACGCTTTAATAAAATATTTGAACAAGTCGCACAGTTGTTTCGGGGTAACAATAGATTCAATTTCAACGTTATCACTCAACGATGATAATGCTGCAAACGGCTTTTGTTTTAATTATACGCTTAGCCCAACCAGAAAACCCATAACGACCCCAAATGACCTTCGTCGCCGCATATGCATGTGAGGCGTGTGAAAGTTGTTGCCCAAGTCGTTATTTTGCGCCTCAAAATCCACCATGAAAGTGTAGACAAATTGGCAATAAAAGTGCTGGTTGTTAGTGTCCAACAGGACAACAAACAGATAACGCCTGGCTCGTTAGGGTACTCCTCCTCCTACTGCTGGTGATGCTGATGCCGATGCTGCTGCTGCAGTCACCACAAACAAAAGAACAGCCCAGGTCAGGCATAGACAGGCAGGCCGACAGGACGATAGGTTTACTGACTGTAAGGCAGGCAACAATCAACTACCGGGTAATTAGAGTTGAATGGGAGAGTCGAAAAGTCGTGTAATGCGATTTGTATGGCACTGCGGGACATCCCGACAGGAGGTCATGTATTACATAAAGAAGATACATTGCATGGCTCATTAGAGACGCGGCTGGCAGGGAAAGGACACATTGGCAAAAAAAAACAACAACAACACGAAAACAAATTTATGAGCCAAAAGGCACAACAATGACAAATTCGTTTTGGTTTTTATTTCATTTGGCACATCATTTGCCCTTCTCTCCCCATCCCCTGCTCAACAGTGTGCTGGCTAAATATTTATAAATTGTTCAGCTCTTTTTTATCTTCTTCATTCTTTGTGACAGATATTGTTGGCGTGATTTGGGCAGCTGATCCAGCTCCATCCGTCCAACTGTTGTCCAGCCCGCGGCTATTTGCTGCTGCACTTGGCTTTGGCTTGGTCTACTTGGCCGCTTGACATCTTGGCGATGGCCTCAAATTGTGTTAGGGTTAGGCCTGCATTTTGGCTCCAGGCCTTTCAACCTGACTCTAGTGCTACTCCAGCTGCTGGTCTTACTCCTGACGGTGGCACTCTGATGCTGGTCACGCTTATTATTGCCGCGGGCAGCGTTCCTTTTGCTGGCGCTTTACGCTGTTTGTCCAAATGCTTGACTGATGCTGCTGTTCCTGCTCCTGATGCTGATGCTGTTGCTGTTGCTGTTGCAACGTCTCGTCGGCATCCTTCCTTCTGGTTGCTAAACAGCAGCACAATATCCGTCGTACGTTGTGCAAACATAGGAGGAGCAGGAGCTGCGTCCTGCCAACGTTACTACTCGTGCGCTCACTGTCACCGTTACCGTTGCCGGCGATGTAGCCTGCCATCTTTGTGCTGATGATGTTTGCTTAGCTGTCTTTGCATCTTTTTGCAGGACGCAGTCAGCTCTAAACGGAAATGATGGCGGCTGCAGAGCGGCCGCTTCAACTGCCGTTGCTGCTGCAGAAAGCTGTGTTTGCTCCTCCGCACCTTTGCCGCGCCCCGGCAGGCAATGCAGGACAATGAAATGAATTTTTAAGAATGCCCTGCCCTACATGCGTCGACAACGACACAGAGGGAACGGCTGCAGCAGCAGCAGTGGCATCGACAGTGGCAGCCACTTCAAAGTCATTCGCCAGGCAGCATCTTGAGGCCGCGAGAAACTGCAGTTGCTGTGATATGCAGTTTTTCACTTGGTTTTCCAGGCTAGGCTAGGCTACCACAGTGCTCGACAGAGACAATAGCAGCTAGAGAGATAGAGAGCGAGAGAGAAAGAGATGTAGATAGAGGGGAACGGAATGTGGACTGTCGCAGGCTACAGGCTGCGTTTTGTTTGCCGAAGCATGCAGGTGCACTTGCCTCGTTGCCGCGTTGCATCAATTTGCATTCGCCTGACACACAGAGTGTGTGTGTGTCCCTACATGTGTGCATGTGTGAGTGTGCATGCTGGCAGTCGCTCTTGCTGCTATTTACCAACCGTTTCGTGTGTGCCTGTCAAATTCAAGCGTTTGCATATTTTGCAAGATTGTCAGGCACAATTAACCAACATCAGCAACGATGACAAAAAATTATAAAATTGCAGTGATAATGGGTCGCTTTGAGGGGGTGTGGCATAACTGACGACATTAAAATGCGCAAGGTACTTCAAAATGATTACTAATTAAGCAGAAGAGAAAGCATTCACAGATTTTCATATGAGCGATACTATCATATAAGTCTCAATATCAAAATTTTTTATCAAATGCTGTAAAATAAACTAAGAGAAAATTTTATTCTTATGAATCTTAAATACCAAATTATTAATTTCAATTCTTAATATAAGTTAAAATGAGAAATTAACATATAAACTATACCTTGTTTCTAAAATCTACTTAAATTTATTTATCAAAATTTAATCAATTTTTGTAAGTAATATAATTTTAGAGATATTCCAAACAATGCAATTAGTATGTAGTTACAAATTACAGTGATAGTCACTTAAATATATTTTATTGTATTGTAAACAGAATATATTCTATAAATGCGGCCCAAGTATTTATGTGTGTTTATTCTGAAAATCATAAAAAATAAAGAATTTAATTAATATACAATATATGTTACTCCTCTTTAATTTTTAAGACATTCTTCGAGTGCTTGTGATTCATTCAGTTGACTTTGACTAATTTTCAGACAGATAATCTGCACTTTGTGCCGAATTATCAAGAGGCCAAAGAACCATGATCCAAAAAGTTGACTAGTAATTGAGTTTCATTTTGCAAATGATGCAATTGACTGCACGGTTTTATCATATATTTTTTTTGCTTTTTTGCGACACTTGCACGCTAATTAATCCTTACGCCTGCGAAAACAAATACGTCCACAAACAGTGGGATGGGAAGAGAGAGAAAGACTGAGAGAGAAAGACACGCAGTAGGGGACTCGGTTATATTAAACGACTGAGAAGTCAAATATGCACAAATATAAAAAGGCATCGGCAAATATAGGACTATCAAATACCCTTATTAAATTTAAAAAATATATAGATTAAGTGCCAATAACATGATGTAGTTCACGATTAATTGTAAAGTAAAGTTGTTTTAACTGAAGATTAAAATTTGGGATTGAAGCTACTCTTCAGTAAACATAAACATTACTCTATGAATTGCCTGTTACAATCCCAAAAGCTGTCGTAATATACCCGCTGATTTGGCTGACTGACTCTGTTCCCGGTTCCTGGCTCTCGACTCCTGGCTCCTGGCTGGAAATAGTGTAGGAGTGAGAGCTGGCTGAGCGAGCGACTTGCTGTGTACATATTTGTGCAGTTATGTTCACATTTGTACTGATCATAATGTACACACACACATACTCGTACACACAGAGAGCGACTCACACTGCTGCTCGTTGAATGTACTCGCACTCATACGAGTATGTACTCGTATGTATGTATATAGATTTCAGTCAAACACTCGAGCAAGCACAGACAAATTCTATTTGCAAACATTTCACTTGATTTGCAAGCGAGTAGCAGAGGCTGCTGCTGCATAGTCGTCACACAGCCCAGGGAGAGCCAAGTCCTGGCTGAGCGACTGCTGTGTCTGTTTGCTGTCTCTGTCATACACTGCCTCTCTCTCTCTCTCTCTATCACTTCTATCGAGAGCGTGAGTGTGTGTGTTCACTGTCTATATCTGTATGTGTGTGTGCATGTTTTATCCAACGTATTTTTTAGCATTGGCCCACCCAACAGCGGCGTTGACATTCGTGTAGGAGACAGCGACTGTGACTGGGACTGCGACTGCGAGTGCTGTTGGGTGTCAAGGACGAAGCAGAAGCAGGAGCTGGAGCCAAAAGCGGCTACGACTGTGGCAGCGGCAGCGGCAGCGACAACGACAGCGTCAGCCATGATGAGTACGATGAGCGCCAAAGTTGCACTCGACAAATCGAAATTGTGTGCTCTGGAAAAATATTGGCACAAGAAATCATTCCTTCCTGTTGTTGGTGTCGTGCCTGTCCCTCTGCCTGCTGCCTGCTGCGGGCTGCGTCCTCTTCGTGTTGTTCTTGTTGTTTGCATCGTTGACGGCACTTTGCTGTTGACATGATTGGGTGGGCTTTCATTTGCCAACTTGTCGCAAAATGTTTTAATATTTTCAAGTTGCATTTAATCCCCGGCCGAGCGCTCAGCCACGTGAATCGTGTAAACAGAAGCACGCGCTTGTAGTTGTTGTCCCTTTTTTTGTTTTTGCAGTCCGTCTGCAACTTGTTATCCCCCGCCCAATCGTGTCCTTGGGATCTGGCATAGAGAGACTGCAATGGCTCAACCGAAACCTAATGCGAAATTAAAAATTTTACAGTTGTGTAAAAACAACAACGAAACAACGACACGCGCACGCTCTCAAGTCTGTCGAGAATTGACTGAGTCTGCGAGCGGATGGTGGGTGAACGGGTTGATGCAGTTGGTGGGTGAGTGGGTTGTTGTTTGGATTGTTCTGGTTGGGCAAACGTGCCAGTGCTCGCGCCCGTGCCCGTGCTCGTGTCTCGACTCAACTCTGATCTGCCCTCTCTTTGGGCAATGTCTTTTCTGCTGTTTGCACGCTCATTTGTTTGCATGTTTGGACTTTCTCCTGTTTCGTTTTGCATTCGCAAATATTCCTGCCAACTGGAGCTCCGACTTAAAACTGGCTCTTTTTGCAGATGTTGTTGTTGTTGTTGTTACATTGCTGCTGCTCAGCTATTTTTGCACAATTTGCAATGCCTGATGCGGCACTAAGGTCGACATATGTTGCTGTTGTTGTGTGGGGCGTGTCTGGTTAGTCGAATCGAACAAATATGTTTACATTTAGCACATGTGCAATTATTTGATTAAAACTGTTAAAAGCACACAAAATCAGGCAAAAGTTTACCAACACCCAGCGAGAAAGAGAGAGACCCTAGCCAGTTACCCAGGCACGCAAATGGAGCAGCTCTGGAGCTTCTCGTCGCAGATAGTGATGTAAACTGGGCGTGCAAACAGACACAAAGACACAGCTAAAGCGACAGGCTATGAGAGATGCAGACCCAAACAGAGAGGGAGCTGGAGAGATGGGCAGAGAAATACAGAGTTAGCTGAGATAGAAATGACGATGCTTGCATCTCTTGTCTCCTCCGCTTGGCAGCTAACCTAATGCGAAATGAAAACAAATTAAAATCAAACTTTCGAATTACTTCGAGTCTCGCATTTCAATGTAAATTTAAGCGACAACAAAGAGGCAGGCAGGCGATAGACAGGCAACAGGGAGTGCTCCCAAAAGCTAAAAGCGTCAACGGATTGCCCAATACTCGCATAAGAGTTGAATAAATTAAGCTATTGGCAACATCTAAATATATTACGAGTATTCCAACAAACAGCAACACAAACTACTGATTGCACAAGTCAACAATAGAAAATTTAATTATTCCAAAAAATACGCTAAAGTGACCATCTAAAATATTATATACAAGAATTGCATAACATCAACATTAACATCGTACAACAATAAAATAAACGATTCAATACTTACAATTAAAATAAAAAAATAAAAAAATGAGGATTGATGAACATTTTAAAAATAGTGTGCCAAATATTAATTCGCAATATTTTTATACCGTGCAAGTAACAATGAAATTCCCTATAAGCATTGGTAAATGGTTTCATGGCTGTATGAAATTGCTTCACACTGAATCAGTTGGCAATAGAAGGTTTCCATGAATGCAGATGTCTTATATTGAATGTTTAGCATATCCAATTTTCTCACAATAAAATTAGTTTAGTTTAACAAGTAGTTCAGTAGTAGTTTAAGAAGAAGTCATTAAAATAAAAGAAGTTTTTTATTTTAATGACTTATTTGCATAAAAATACAATTTGCAGCCCATAAAAAAACTATAGAGTATATATTTGTGCATTATTCACATGTCTAATATTTTCGGCATTAAAAAAAGATTAATAATGAAATGCAATTAAATAAATGTAAATTTTTTATTTTTAATTCACTTGTATATTTGTCATACCAAAATTAAGCTTTGTGTAGGAGCTAAACCAATTTATATATATTTTTGTTTATAATGGAAAACGTTAAATTCCTCTCACAATTTAATTCATTATCGTCGCCCAGTCAGCCCAAACTCGAAGAGCTTTCAAGCAGCTCTCGCTTGATTAAGGACTTCTATTCTTGTTATTGTTGTGATAGATGTTGTTTTGGTTGTTGTTATTGTACCTTATGCTTATTATTACCACAGCCCTCCGTTTAGTGCACTTTGACATTTTCATGTAGCAAAGCAATTTGTTGTAGTGCCTGTTGTTGTTATTGTTATATTGTTGGTGGTTGTTGCCCGCTTTGTGAACCACACGCGTCACCTCAATGAACACTAAGTGGCACTGGCACCCCCAATTGCCACCCATTCCATTCTACGGCGTAGCATACCACGCCATGCTCTGTTTAATCTTCGCATTTTCCGATGCGCGTTTTCATCTTTGATTGACATACAAACAATTTAGCTGAATGGCACTTGAATCAGCAAAGAACCGCAACAATACAACGGGCCAGCCAGCGAGTGGACCTCCCCCTAACCATAATGATATTTTTTGATATTTTGTATTTATGGCAAAGTTTACCCCGCTCCCAATCACAAAAGGAGAGAGGGAGCCAGGGCAGCTTCAGTCGAAGTCTTGATGTAGTGCCCACTAGAGATGCTGGACCGCTGCTGGTGACAACTGCAAAAACTGTTTGCCCAAGTGCTAAATGGAAACTTCCTGCAGCAAATTAACAGCGAACACTGCCGATGATAATGATGATGATGACGATGAAGATGGTGGCGACCACCAGCGTTGATTTTCTCCATCTCCCTCACGAGTTTTAACTTCTCCTTCTTAATTTCCTCTTTTCTTTTTTTGCATCTCGCGGCCGCTGCATCTACGAATCAATCAACTCAAGTGTCAGCACGATGGTCTGTGTACGTGTATGTGTGGTCCACTATCAAAGAGCGAGGCCGCCGCCCAAATGCATTTATTGTAAGTGGCCGTGTCTATGCTGAGGCCACCGCCGTCGCTCCGCGTACACAGGTGAAATTTCCCACTTCGATGGCTAAAAACAACATTTGAATGCGACATTCGAAGACGTCGACGATGATTTTGGACGGATGTCGACCCAACTGAGTGCCTGAGTGTGCATGTGGGTAAACAGCAAAACCTCGGCACGGACTCCGTATCCGAATTGAAGTCAGACTCGAATCGAATCGAATGGTGATTTACCTATAACTTTACCTGCCCATACTCTCTCACTGACCAATGAATCGGCAACGTCATATCGCATATGCATATGTGTTTGTACTGAAGTCGGTGCCTTTTGCCTTAGACTTGCCGCTCTGTCAATATTTTGCTTATGTACCAAGTCCGACTCCCATTACCTGTACAATGCCAAAACACAAAACCCCTTAAGCAGACACAGCGCTGTGCTCTGTGGTAGGTGCACTCAAGTACCAACTCTGGGAGACAATTTTTCCATCAAGTGACTTGCCCGGCTGGTCAACATCTTTGAAGTGCAGCGACATTCAAAAGTTTTTTCCTCCTCGAGAGTGTTCCTATGTGCCAAAATTATCATCAGAAACGCTTTTTCCTCTGCCTTCATTGGGGCTCCTCTTTCTTGATCATCATTTGCTAATTAATAACAAATGTTCTCTAATTAGAAATTGAGACCCAAAAACTGAAACATTTCTCCCTTGACTTGAAGTGAAAATTAATAGTTTAATGACACTTGCAATGCTACTAGAGTGTCACCTTATAGTTCGTTTTATTTAAGTTTCCTTTTTAGAATTTCTCGAGTGTTTTTAATCTCAAGTACGAATAGAAACTGTATACTTATAGACGTTTATCATTTAATGATTAAAGTTCTGAATCATTAAATAATTGCACTCTGTGATAAGACAGAACTTTTTAAAAGTGGACTTGCAATAGAAATACAAATTGTCTTTAATCTATCATAGTTCTAGTTTATGTCATACTATATTATATCTTAATATTATTATTGATACAATAATTAATTGGTCAATAACTTCAATATTAAACATTTAGAAGATTTCCACGAATAATCTGTAAAAACCACGGACGGCATATAGGAGTATAAATTTAAAAAAGGAATCAGCCCAAAAATGTCATGGATATAATGAATAAATACCCAAAGCGTATTTTTCCAAAAAGAATCCAATTTTAATTCCAATTTTTTCGTTTTAAATAGTTTTTAAATCCTACTTTTTAATTCTTATTTTTATTAATTTGTATAACACGAAGTCGGTGTATTTTTTAATAGATTATTGTATTTTTTATTTGGGAGACATCTGTTTTATTTGAAGACATCATTGATAAAGTTTATTTAATTATTTTTGCGTAAGACCAATACATTCCCTTAAATTTAGTTTTATGATTGCCCTTGACCATCTGTCTGTTTTGTATAATGGAATTTTTTAGACGACGTCAAGTAAAAATGTATAATATGGTATTTACATACATACACATTTACACATTAAACGTAATGATGATAAATAAAATAAAAATTGACAAAAATTAGTATTTTTGTTTAACTAAAAATTAAATTTTATTGATTATTGCACAATATTTTTATGAAGGTAACAAAAAAATTATTTGTTTATATTGTTTTTAATATCAGATAATAATTGTTATTGTTTAATTTTTATTATTATAAGTTATTGAGAAGTAATATTATATGGTTTAATATTTTATGACAAAATGTGCAAATGTATTAGGATGAAAAAGTTATTTTATGTTCGAAATTTCCTGGAAGTCAAAGTGAAATCATTACATTTACCACTCGGAATGTACTGTACTTTTTTGTATTTTTATAAAAATAAAAATCAATATAGAAAAGTTGTACATTTCATTAAATGTCTGATAATCTTTTTTAGTACTTCTATATTTACCATAAGAAAATGTTTAATAAAGACATACAAAACTGTTATTTTTGTATTTGTTAATCTTTTACTTAGTAGGCACGTAGTCAAAATTCATTTACATTTTTGCTTAGCTAAGAAAAACATATTTAATGTAATTTCTTAGTGAAAATAGATGATTTCATAAAAATAATTTTAAAATCACCGAAAATAGAATTAGCTGTTTATAACAGATCAAAATTTGCAATTATAATTTCAGAGGTTTTAATATGAACACTTCCATTAGGAGGCGCAATAATGTGGCATATTGGCAAGAAATTCCTGTGCTTATTGCTAATTACAAATCGCATGCTTAGCCAGAGAAATAACTAAGTAGATAAATTAGTTAAATTGATTACGTGGCCAGCATGATTAACACCTTGCGAATGGCTCGCACACATTTTAAGTTGACGGCAACTGCCCAGAAATTAGCGAAAAAATAAAAATAAATAAAATAAAAATGCAGCGAACTGAGAAAGTGCGAGAGTTTTTCAGCTGCCTCTCAATTTCTTCATCTTCACAGAAACAGCCATACGTACATACGTATGCACATACATATTCATTTGCTTGTGTGTGCGTACGCATTTGCATTTGTATCAGATTATGAGCCACAAACATTTTCGGCCATGTTTGTTTACTTAGCTCCGCCTCGTCGACTTCACAGTGTGCGTTCGTCTGTGTCTGTGTCTGTCTGCCCGTGTGCTTGTGTGCGTGTATATGTGAGCTAGCGGCTGTGCCCGCATCTATCTCTTTGTGTGCGTGTGTCTGTGCATCTGTATGTATGTATCTGAGGCGCATCAAAAGTCGCTCTTGCGCATGTCTTTTTCGCTGGCTGTTCGAAAAGTTTTCACAACCATCCCGTAATGCAAAGAAAAACTTCACGTTCGGCCCTCGCATACGCCATTTTCGCAGTGGCCAACTGAACGAAAATCAATTTCTAGAGCAAAAAAAGAAGAAAACAAATGCAAAGAAAATAACAGACGAAAGCTGAACAGATTTGCTGATGAATTATGAAGGTTACACATTATTTTCAATGCAAAAGGAATCCAAAAAAAATAGCAACCATTAGGATGAAATGCCACTGCGGATACTTTTTCACTTGTAGTAAAAGTGCATTAGATTACGAAGTTGTAGTAAGAGTATTAGCTTGTTTATGATGTGTTGGATTCGCCCAGACGATGTGCTCTATGAGAATGCCACTTAATCTGATTGTGGCATGCTCTCGTTCGTAGAACTTTAAGCAAACCAGCTGCAACTTAAAGCAAAGAGAAACCCCTGCCCTGCCCTGCTGTAAGGGATGACAGGCAGGGATGTGCAAGGGGTTGGAGGTGCCTGCACCAGGATCCTAATTACATTTTACTAGATAAATTGTAAACTTTTTCTGTGCGCGTTGCTGTCGTTGCAGCAGCAGGAGCAGCTTCTTCCAACAGTTATATTTTGTTTGAGTTCTTTACGCCGTCGTTGCTGTCGCTGTCGACGCTGACATCGACGTTTACGTCGACTTCGTCGCTGACAGCGTCTTCGTCTTTTGCGCTGCTGTGCAAACAAACGCACAGCCAGATTGGGCAGGCGGAGGAAGAAGTAGTTGTATAGGTCTACTGTAGCCGGAGCACCCTGTATCATACGTGCTACGTTTGTAAGCATATTTCCGGCAACGGATGTCAGCAGCAGCAGCAGCGGCAGCGGCAGCAGCAAATGTTGGCTCCGGCCAAACGAGCTACAGTTAGACCTGGCCGACTCCCCCTTTCCCTAGAAGTGCTGCTGCTCCTGGCCTGGATCGTTCTCAGACAGATACGAGTAGAAAGTCAGTCAGTGCCGGTTACACATTTTCAAAAGTGCTTGGTGCTGCTACAGCTCACTGCCATTAGTAGCCGTCAGCATCGGGAGGTTAGTCGGTGCAGGCGATGGGGGTACAGTTGGGGGGCTTAGTGGGCGACCTGGTCCTGGCCAGCACGAGCACAGTGCCTGGCGCTATGTGTTGCACTTGAAGTTGGCGTGCGTGTGCGACTATATGTGTGCATGTGTGAGTGTATATGTGTAGTTTTGTGCAAATATTTGCATCTGGAATATTTGCGCGCTCCATCATAATTCAAACACAGATGCGCTGTTTGTAGAAGAGCAATCATTTTGACATGCAACTCGCTTCAAAACCGAATTAAGTGGCATTCAGTGTCAGCCAGGAGCCAGGAGAGCTCGACCATGTGCAGAAAGCCCCCATCTCTAAGCCAGAGCCGCCAGTTGCCATAAAGGCTCGATTGACATTGATTGACGCGCACGCAGCATCATATAATGACAATTTAAAAATTAAAAGCTTTAATGCTAATAATTAAGCAGTAACAGTACATAAATTATTTAATAGAACAACAAACAAACCCATCATGACAAGTTTTTTTCTAAGAAGGCAATGACAGATTTTAATTAGAACATTGCAGAATCTAATAAAACTATCTTAAATGAAGAATTAACTTCAAACTAAAAGTTCGGAAGCTTAATTTTTTCTAAGCTTTTGTAGACAGCACGTACACCATCTTCTTGAACTTCTACGAGTTATGGTTTCGAACATGACTCAAGCGGTTAAGGTTCGTAACTCTGCTAAAACGTAACCGCTAATCTATTTTGTTGACTCTTATATTGGCTTTATTCGAATGGTTGTCTTTCGAAATGCAATTGATATTATTATCATTTTTAATGTGCAACTCGACCTGAATATAACAGCATTTATATTTTAATTTGCATATAAAACATTCTTCAATACACGACATAAAAAATATAATGTTTTATAATACATTTTTGTTACAATGTTTTTTTAAATATTATAATTTACAGGACATAGACTGAAAAAATATGCTTATAAGAAATAGAGTTGACATTTAGAAGAGACGGAACTGCGATTTTCTTTCACCACACCATCTAAACGAGACCATATTTTAAATGTTCTGAAATACTGTTCTTTTTCTCAATGAATTGTAAATTCACGATACTTGAAACGGGGAACAAACGAAAGACGACTAACAAATTAAATGACTACTGAAAAAATAAAATTTTATTTAGTGAATTATGTCGTTCGTTCAGTTAAATAAGTTCATTCGATCTTTTTCTTATTCTGAATTCTAAAATTCAAACGGCAGAATGATCAATCCGGCCGTATGGGATTTTATCAGACTATACGTAATGTTGCACCAACTTAAAGTCGCCAACTTGCGTTTGTTGATAACCATTTATTTAATTGCTTACAAATTGATTGACTGTTTCATTTAAAGATTTGCCTAAAATTCATCTCACATTCGGAACTGGTTTTGAGCATTGGCGCAGAGCGCATCAGACCTGACGGTGGAAATACACCATAAGGCATTCATAAAGTTAGGAATTTTTTGGTGCAGTTTCTAAATATACCAATATACCATATGGGTGAAACCAGATACTAATTATACCTTGGTATTTTTCGACATAAAATAGTACATTCTGAAATTTAACTTTCGGTCATTTTGGCGAACACCTGAGCCCACGTAAATTACACAATATCTGCGGTTTTTTAGATTAATTTAAGAAAATCAATGAAATTATTTATGTGTTACACAGGCACATAAGCAGGGAAACCCATAATGCTGAAAGTTAGTAGTATATTTCAACTAAGTAGCTTTTTGCGGCACCGGCAACTTCACACCGGCATTGCAAGATTCAAGCGCCGGAAAACTGCAGAAGAGAAGGTAAGAGAGAGAGACCAAATGCACTGCTAGCCGAGTATAAAGCTGTATCCAAAGATTGACGCCAGTGAATAACATTTAATCCTTAATTGGAACGACAAATGTCTTAATGTTGTATTCTACGACGTCACATGTTTATTAAAGAGATATGTATCTCTAGATATTTAAAGATACACTCTGACTAATTAAGTAGAAATCCCCTAGAATCATAGAGTATTCGCCCAAGAAATTACAACCGAACAGTGGAACGAAGGTAAATAGCGCCATAGACATATGGCGTTATATGAGCGTGTCTCAACTGGCGGCAACGTTGCAAAGACCTTTGGGTAAGTCGAGAGTGTAAATGTTAAAGTTAATGCTCAGTTGCCTATCTCTTTTAGATGATGTACAGGAGGCTATGCTCTATGTGCGCGGAGCAGACAATATTGAAGCTGCTGCAAAGTTGGAAGATCTGAAGATAATTCAGGAAATCGCGAAGAAGCTCGGCGCAAAAACTCGAGTTATAGCCGCGCCTGAAATAACTTCTGAGGATGAACACAAAGAACGCGATGTGACGCCCAGACCGCAGGCAGCGGCAGAATTACTAAAGCAACGTCCGCCTGTGGTGACCGTGATGGGTCATGTCGATCATGGCAAGACCACGCTGCTAGATTCTCTCCGCGGCGCTGATGTGGCTGCGAACGAAGCTGGTGGTATAACCCAGCATATTGGTGCCTTTACTGTTACATTGGAGAATGGCGAAAGAGTAACATTCTTGGATACGCCCGGTCATGCAGCATTCAGTGCAATGCGAGCACGAGGTGCCGTCGCAACAGATATCATTGTTCTTGTTGTAGCAGCAGAAGATGGAGTCATGGCACAAACACGGGAGGTCATCCAACTGGCCAAGGAGGCACAGGTGCCCATAATCGTGGCTTTGAACAAGATTGATAAACCCGAGGCGAATATTGTAAGGCGATTGTCACTCTACAAGATGTCAACTTATGTTTCAAGTATTCCAGGAAAAGAGCAAACGGGAATTGGTCCAAATGGGTTTATCGCTGGAGGAGCACGGCGGTGATGTACAAGTCATACCAATTTCAGCACTTAAGGGCACTAATTTGCAACTACTATCTGAGGCTGTCAGCACTCAGGCTACACTTATGGGTCTTACAGCAGATCCCACAGGTCTTGTCGAAGGCATTGTGGTTGAATCTAAGACAGATCCGCGACGCGGTAAACTTTCTACGGCTATTGTGTCTCGCGGCACATTGCGCAAGGGCTCGGTGTTGGTGAGCGGCCTATCGCACGCCAAAGTACGTGGTCTATTTGATCACAATGGCCAGCCCATGACAGAAGCACCGCCAGGCACACCCGTAGAAATACTCGGATGGCGAGAGCTGCCGCTTGCCGGTGAGTTGATACTCGAGGTGGACTCAGAGGTAAGCTACAAACAGCTACACATACATATCTGTAATAATAATTATTACAGAAAAAAGCGCATGCAGTTTTGAAATATCGTGAACACCAGGCACAGCTGGAGAAAATTGAATCGAGCAGTGATGAAATCCGAAAAAAGGAAGAGGAACATCAAGCCAAGTATCGAGCAGAGCGAGAGGCACGCCGGTTGGCTGGTCGTTTTAGAATTCGTGGAGGTCAGCGGGTTAAGCAGGTAGATCCGAATGATAGTTGTCCTCGCGTCAGTGTCATCCTCAAGGGTGATGTGCACGGATCTGTGGAGGCTATTCTGGATGTACTTGAAACATACAATAGTAATGATCGCTGCCGCTTGGACATTGTGCATTATGGCGTGGGCAATGTGAATGAGGGTGACTTGGAATTAGCCAAGGCCTTTAATGCTATCATCTATGCCTTTTCTGTGGAAACACCACAGCAAAAAGCGGTCAAGGATGTGACTGTGAAGAGTTGCAATGTCATATATCGACTGATTGATGATCTTAAAGAGCAAATTAGCAGCAAGCTGCCATCTGTAGAGGTGGAGGAGCAACTTGGCGAGGCCAATGTGTTACAACAATTCTTTATCAATGAGGGGCGCAAAGAGATTCCTGTCGCAGGCTGCCGTTGTACGAAGGGCTTGCTGAAAAAGAGCCAAAGGTTCCGACTAGTCAGAGACGGAGAGATTATCTACGATGGCGCTTTAGAATCAATGCGTCATTTAAAAAATGAGGTGGATTCGATTAAAAAAGATGTTGAATGTGGATTACGGTTTAAAGACACGAAGGTGCTGCCACAGGCGGGCGATACTTTGCAATGCTATACTACGCATATGGAGACACAACAAACAGATTGGGATCCTGGATTCTAGTAAATTGGATTCATGAGTAGTGGCTTTCTATTGTTACAGATGCTTTGTTATCAGCTTTACATATTATATCTATAGCTTTGTATTATATATTGTGTATATAAAACGAATCCCACTATCCGACTTCCTGTTAATCTTACTGCTACTACGGCCACCCTTCACCCACATGCCTAGCGCTTAGGATAACGCCGGTGCCGCAGCGGAACTGTTGCTGATAAGCCGTTAGCAACTGCTACGAAGACTATGTTGACGACGACGCAGACTGCGACTGCGTGCGCCCCTGGCTGTCCATGTGCATACCATGACGGAAGCTGCCTAAATGGGTCAAAGCAATGCTAATTGGAGTTCACCCACACTAAGACAGAGAGTGGCATAGCCATAGAATCACACCAGAACAGTCCGCACCAGAGTGTTTTCTTCTTGCTTTTCTGATAAACGATTTCCGTTGAGGGTGTCCAATTAGCGCTTAGTTCTACATTCATGAATGAATGCTTTTTATTTAAACCACTTCGCTTATTATACAACAAATATAATTAATATAATCGCCATTGTGTATTAAATGCTTGCCTTGAATTTTGCTCGGTTGTTTTTTCGCACTGCGGCATACTTAGTTGTACTTATTAGCTAACTGCCACAAACTTTCCCTAGTGCTCTCTTGATAAAACCTTGTTTATTTTTAGGCATTGGATAGCGAATTCATTCAGTTCAGTCTAACATATAACATTGGTACGAAAGTCTAGCAACTAATATAATATGTAATATTGTATAATACCTTAGCTTGGCTCGATTACTATCATAAATATTTTTAAATGGAACTTTCTACAAATATGCTAAAACATTTTAAGAGAAGATAATAGAAAATTTGTTATTTTAAATCCAGGATAAATAATTAAAAAAAGTACGTATATCGGTTGTAATGAATACTTAAGTACTTACTTAATATTCGAAATAATATCAGTAATAAAGCATAAGAATAAATTAATCTTTATTCAAAAAAAATTATTTTGAGTCAGGGTGCAGCAAACCACGCTTAACCTAAGCCTATTAGTTTTTGGTTCCAAATCAGAGTATGATAACCGTATCTCAAATCATAGAACTCCAAAAATAAAAACTAACGGAAACCACTAGTTGAGATTATGATATTTCAGTGGTTAAGATTCGAGACACGGAAGTCGTCCAAAATTGGAATGCGGAAATATTCAGCAGACGAAATGACCAAAATGTTAAAAAATGAGCAATTTATGAATGGACTCGTACAATTAATAGTAACAGATACAATGTATTTCGATATGTCCGGGCAATGTCGCGTGATGAAATTGTTGAATGAATTTGCCAGACTGAAAATGCAACTGCAATGGCATCCCACACCATTTAATGCAGATGGAGATGCAGATGCTGATGCATATCATGTGTCCTGTTCTGTGTCTAAATTTGTCTGGCTTGTTAAAAAATTAAAATCAAAGTAAACATTCACATGTGTTCTTCGCAATAATAAACCGAAATAGCTTATGTATATAGTATATGGTGAAAGACTGGAAAATTCTGGATAAGGATCGACAAAGGACCCTCGGTTCTTAAACACTGTCGACATGTGTTCATCAGGCTCCGCTCATTATGGGCGTTAAATGATCTTGACTGCAACTTAATTTCAATTTAAACATGCGAGGGTCTCTGAATCCCTTACAGTCAGATACTTTTAACACCACAAATACGAGTACATCGCGATCTTCACAGACGTGCAACGCATGACGATCGGTTGCAAGTTGCGAAGAAAGACAAAGAGATGGAGAGGGAGAGAAAGAGAGCGCGAGAACCAGTTGGAGATAGAGAGTGAAACCCTGGTTACAAGAAGCGCATCGAAGTCAGTCTTCTGTGTGGGCTATAAGAAGCCGGTTGAAAAGGATCAATCGCATCGACAGCGATTGCCAGTGTTCGAAAGGGATTGAATAAATTCGAATATGTTATTTGTATACATAGAGTTGATTTTTAAAGACTAACTGTCTAAACCCTTTATCCGCTTTGGGGCTGATTAGAGAGAACACAAAAAAGCAAACGGAAGCACAAAACCGCTGATCGCCATTATCGCCACTGCTGCTTTGACGCAGACAGCGAACATCGGAACGTCGACAGCGTCGACGACGACAGCAGCAGCAGCGGCAGCAATAGCAACAACCAAAGCAGATCGTCAGAGTGCGGTCGAGGCAGAAGTGACGCCTTGTGGTGCTGGAGCAGAATTAGAGCGATCGAGTCTGGTACAGATCAGTTGCTGGCGTGCGCTCTAACCCTGCGGGTGTGGTGTGATCGTGATTGTTGATCGTGTTGCAAGAAGGATATTGAGGACACCAACAAAGTGAATTGAATTGTCCTCCTCCTCCTCATCCCCCGATAACGTGTCCTTGTTGGCAATGCGCAAGCGCAAAGTGCACACAAATGTTCATGTTCATTGTGATAACTGTGCGAAGTAATTAAAACTCAAGTGAGAAACATTTCAAGTGGCCTTTGGCGTTCGCGTTTAAAGTGAACTTCCATATACATATATATATATATAGTAAACGCATTTGTGTTATTTAACCAAGAAATTCGTCAAGAGGAACGCCAAACGCTGTCGATTAATACAAATCAGCAGCGAAATGGATTTATCGAGGCGGTTGCGGTAAGCATCTGACAAATATGTATCCCACAGATACAATTGACAGCCACAGCCACAAACAGCACCAGTACCAGCATGAACAGCAGAAGCATCGTGTTTGGAATGAAATTGATTCCTTTTGTGTTGCCCACAAATTACAGTGTCAATGTGAATTTTAATTCCATTTGAACTACATGTGCAAACACTTGACTTGGTTCCTGCCTGTCTGGTTGTCTGACTTCGTCTACTGATTGTCCTGCTACATGTCTACATGTCTCTCTCTATCTATCTGTGTGGGGGAATGTCCTGTGTGTGTGCTGACTGTGCAACAGGCGCTTCGTTATTGACACTGCGCGACTGCTATTATCCTGGCCAACATTTTGTTTGCACTCCAAATTACATTGTCCACTTAATTGAAGTTTGTTAATGAAAGTTGCAACATTTTTCCAACAACGTATACTTTGATTGTATACCATGATTGCTGCTACTTTTAGAATAACCAAATTACAAAATATTTATTGGAAATAACAAGTTCTGAAAGCTTAGATGATAAATCGTTTTGAGAGAATTTTAGGAACATTTTTTAGAGAGTCGGATTTCGCTTATTTTTATTATGGGGTTTTCAGGAATGTGCTGTAATCTGAACATTTATTCGAACAATTAAGAATAAAAGCTTATCACTATGGGTAATTATACGCGCATAAACTATATTACAGTTTTTGTGCGTAAGCAGTGAATAAAGTCAAGGATTTCATTGAATTTTTGACTTGTATTGAAGAAATGTTGCATATTAGAAATTTCGATCAACGATTTTTTGGCCTATATTGAAATATCCGGTTCGACCCGGCCTAATGGTCTTTCGCCAAAAATGAGTCCGCTGCTTTCTGCCTGATGTCTGTTGGATGTTACCTGTATGAACAGCCGTTTTGTTTTACCGATGCTTTTGTTAGCTCTAGAAATATCTGTGCGTGTGTGGGTGTGGGTGCGAACATCGAAATCAAATCAAAATTTCGTATTGAAATGTAAATATTTATCCCCAAGAGTTGCGTGTAAATTGGGTACCCGGCATAGGAGAAGTGCGTGCGCTTTGAAGTGATCCCCGAAAAAAGCCACTGCATCATGTTGTAGAAAGAAAAAGAGTACGAGGTAAAATTGGAAAACTTGATTTTGAAGTGAAACAGACAAGCAGTTCAAAGTTGACGGTGACTCTGATGCTTTGCCGCAGTTGATAGATCTTGATAAAGTTGCTCTCACGCGCACGACGACTGGACAAATCTTTTCTCTGATCTGAAGAGTTGGCATTCGCCAGCCATCTGCCACCAGCCGCCAGCCGCCAGTTGCCAGTTGACCGCAGTACTGTGTGCGTTTTATTTTTGGCTAAAGTCATAAAGTTGCCGACGCGGTGGCCGACACATAAATGCCTATGGAAACTAAAAACTTGTTCCCTTGGCCAGACTCTAAGCAACTGCCAGTTAGCGCATCCATTCGTCTAGTATTTTAAAGTTTTTCGCGAAAAACTCTGAGCTTGCCACTTGAAAAAAAGGAAAATTCTATTTTATACGTTTGTCAACTTCAACACCATCAGCCACCGAGGCCGTTGTCGCTCTTGATGCTGTTGTTGTATGGCTTTTGGGCCCGCTTTGTTCTGCGGAATTGCGTCAGAATGTGGCCAACACATGACCCGTTTAGCGCTGTTTTTTTGGCGAAGGCGAGAGCTATGATGACACGTGTCTGATGACTGTAGATTAAATCGAAATTCTTGGGAACATATAATCCAAATATCCGTCAAATAAATGCAGATATATCTAAAATTTAGAAGAAAAGCAAATTATCCGATCTTTTCAAGTACTATTTATCTGTACAAGTTGCTTGTACGGGAACAAACAATTCTACTGGCCGATACATATACATTGGGCCGGGTCAATAGACAGAGTCTCATAACAATAACGTCTCTAGTTTAATGGTACAAACTAAACATTTTAAAGCACTTGTTGCATATGTAAGTGTAAGTGTGTGTACTATATGTGGCCATTAAGTCGGCCATTACACTAGTTGTCATTACACAGAGCGAAACTTTGTGACTCGTAACGTCTTTGAACTTGACTCCGTTTTTGACGTTTTGAAGTTCAGTGGTAAAACAAATCTAGAGAGTTTAAAAAATTAAGAAATCACTACAAGAAATTGAATGTTAAAGACTTTTCGTAGCATATACAACTCAATTGTATTATTCATTGCTTAATCAGAATATGGTTCAAGTTAATCGCCAAAAATAAAGTCTTACACAATACAGAAACAGATATCAATTCGGTTTTATAATCATATCTGCAAATTGTTTGTTATGCTTTGGCTATAATTTTTCCTCCGAAAAGTAGTAAATTTCAACCAGCACGATGAGCAACAGAAAACCAGCATGAATAGTGGCTAAATTGTTTATTAAGTGTTTGTGTGCGTTTAACTAAGTATAAACAATAAATTCCCCAAATTGCTGCCGAGAAAATGATACACGCACACAAAGTTGCTAAGATGCCCAAAGAAGCAGCAGAGTCATGCACACAAGGAGCACGAGGCAAATATAAACACTTCGCTTGCATAATTGAGCCTCGAAATAAATTGTTTAAATAAACGCTGATCTAATGTTGGAGCTACTTTCCAACAGGCTGCTTCTGCTGCGAAGAGTACGCCGGAAATGTGCTTCAGATGTTGCAGAAATATTCCCTGAAATTTGATGTTGCGCATGCAGTTGTGCAAAATGGATTTAATGCAAATATCGAATGATGCGGCTAATGAGCAACAAATTAAATGCGAGTCAGCCAAAGGTTTAAACAAACGACTCGCCTTGTTGTTGGCATCTTGTGTTGTAATTGCCACTGCTGATGCTGTTGCTATCCTTTCATGGCTCAATTACAGAGCAAGTTCATGGCGGCCATGCTGCATGCTGCATGCTGCATTTGAAACATGTGTGCTCAAGATCCCCCCAAGTGCCAATGGCAGTTAATGATCATATAACCCTGAAGCAAAAGATCTGCAGATCTTGTTCCCATGACTTTATGCATTATGCTTAATTAACAAAGGCCGCCGACGTCGCCGCGTTTAATTATTCCATAGTCTCGCGCTAAATCAAATGCTGGCCCCCTGTTGCAAATATGTTAATATTTAGTCTAAAAGCGGCACCCATTCGTTTTCATATATGTATGTATGTCTGTATCTGTGTGCTCAATTCTGAATGTACATACGAACATACATAATTATATCGATATAGTCGCCTGTCCCAGGCATAGACATGCCAGCAAGAGGTCGACGCACGCTGCAACGCGGAAGATAAAAAGGATGCCCCAAAACAAAACGCACAAAATACGCCGTCGCCAAATTGCAGAGGCTGAAACAAGCCGCAAAGCAACAAAAAAAAGCCAAGAAAAATGAAAATGAAACAAAAAAGATTACTTGACGGCAAAAATATCCAAAATTCTGCAAAGCGACCGAGTGACAGGGGACGACAGCGGGCAGTTCGCAGGGAGAGCTAACAAGATGCGTCACATGCAGCAGCAGTAAATTCTGCCTAAAAAGTTGTACTCCCAACAACAACAGAAACATTCGCAGCAGCGCCAGCAACAAGTGAAACAGAGAGCCGACGAGGCAAAAACCATAAAAATGTTTTGACTGCCAGCTAAAGACGCGAGCTGCCTGTTGCTCGCCGCATGTTGCTGCAGTTGCTGTTGATGTTGAATGTTGCAGACGTGACTCACATACCGATAGCAGAACAGGAGCACCGAAAAGCCCAAATTAAATTCAAAAAGGGACACAAAAACTTTACGACAATATACAACCATCAACTACATGTAAGTGCTTTCTGCAACATTGCACCGTTGATCATTCATCGAACAGAGTATATACACGTAGACGGTAGATGGCTTCATGCTCCACCTGGCAGACCAACAGTTAATAGAAATTGCCAATGACGCGCTACCGTCACTGCTAAGAAAAACAATTCAAATTCCGCTTGATAATTGCGTAATAAATCAATGTCTGTTCTACATTTCAGTTAGTCAGCCCGTTATTTAAATTCAAATAAAATTCGCATTTCATACCAAATAGCTATACTCTAAATAATAGTACCGTGCGTCACGATTTCAAGGATGAAGAATTTTCATTCCTCAATTTTTACACTTATTAATCATAGATATGTTTACTAAAAGAGTAATAAAGGCAACAATGCAAATTAAGCATACACATAATTATTCCTCTTTAATTTAACGTGAAGTTCTTCAAATAGTTCTTTCGGAATTTTGGAGTTGGTTAAGAATAATAAAAATAATGCAGCTTTTTTAAAGGCAAATGCGCTTGCAGAATTTTACGCATTTGTTTGTTTGTTTAAGGTACCAAAAGGTATAAATAACACAGGTAGGAGCCATTTGCTGAAAAATTCAACACATTTTTATTATGTTTCTTATTAATGCTAAGTATCTAATTTATTAGCTAAAAAGTAATATAAATACCATTAAATATTGTGGAGGGAATTATGTGTTGAAACATGCCAGAGCAATGAGAATCGAGCATCCTGTTGATCTATTTTCGGAATTTACTTGTACTGTTTACTTTGGAGAAGAGACTGAGTGCAAAGTTCAGAAAGCAAAAGTTTATGAATTCTTTGCTATTAGTTATGACTACTCAGTGTTGTACTCTTATAAGTATTCATATTCATACAACTTCGAGGCACTTCAGTGAGCTTGTTGCAATCTTGTACCAAATGAGTTGGGCAAATAGAAATTTGCCAATGTTTGCCTGTGACTGGCACTCAAGCTGAGGCTGATTTGGGCGAGAGCGTCGGGGGGAGGCACTGAGGGTATTATGATGCCTCTAATTAGCTTCACTCCATACTCTCCGATGCTGTTGTGGTGTCTGAGTAGCGCATATTGCGCTTCAAGTGGTCGCTAGGCCGATGCAACATTTTCCATAAAATTTTATTTACAAGTGTTTGTTGTTATTGCCAAGTCAAACATTTGGCTCGCTCTCTGGGCTGCTGTCAGGCAGTGAAATTTATGGGTCAGTAAGTTGTTGCAGTTTGCTCTAAAGTGAAATGCAGCAAGTCTTCGGGTCAATCCCTCTCTGTTCGTCTCAGTGCAACTTGTAATTCCTCTGGCTCTATCTCCATCTCGCTCTCAATCTTTGACTGTGCTTAACAGTGCATTCTGTTTGCTCATTTGCTTTGCTCGTTGGTTCAAACGCGTGACAAATATTTCATTAGGCATTTATGCAAACTTTGTTGTTGCTGCTTTTGTACTTTTGCTGCTATTGTTGAAGTGCCTTTTAGCCCCAAAAAGCTGCAACTTTGTTAGGGGCTCAAAAGCATACGCACTCGCACTACCACAGATACATACACTTAGACCCACAGTTACATAGTTGGAGTCTCGTTGCATAACCCTGACCGGTAGGTTAAACGTTCAATAAACAAATGAGTGTGTGTGTATGAGAGTGATTGGATTATAATGTTTATTATTTTCACAACTCAATTAGGTTTAATTAATTTTGAAATTGATAATTACTTGGGATGTGCCGGAGCAAGGGCCAGGCTGCCAGTCAAAATGACATCCAGGCATTGGAAACAGTCGGCTCGTTGTAGAAGTCATATTTGAGCTCAGCTCTCTGTGTGCGTTGCTTTATGTGAATTCAATTAAAATTTTAACAATGCAAACATTTACATCCGTTGCAACAAATGTTGATGTTGATGCGTGGTTCGTTGACTGCCTGCATCCTCATAGAGTCATCCTCTCAACCTTTCCAGCATCGGTGGGCAGCAGCAGCACTAGAGATTGCAGTTACCTAGCCACACCTCAGTCACAATTGGGTCTTTCGCATTAGTCTGTGTTTGTCATGCGATAATTGTATGAGTATGTACATATGTAATTGTATTTGCTTGTCTCCACACGTACTTAAGGATGTGAGTAACTTATAAAATTTGCAAACGTATCCTTTCATTTAATGAGGCTAAGACGTATTATATGCATATAATTGCTGTCAAGTGCTTTCGGGGCGCACCTCAGCTTTGAATGTAGCCACAGTCTAATGAGGCTGATTAACATATACTATGGAACAATATAATGCATTTATGTTGTAAGCACTTTAGGTAGAATGAGAGTTAGAGAGAGAGAGAGAGAGATGACTTTAGTAACTACATTTCAATTGTTGCAATTAAATCAGATACAATTCCATTGAACTATACAAAAATGCCAACATTTTTCACAATCAACATTGAGAGTGAGGGGTGCAGCTGAGGTCAAATGATTGTTGCTGACAACTGTAGGCAGCGAAATTCCATCTTCATCAAAGGGCCCGGAGTTGCGAGACGAGCCTAGGGATTCCAAGAGTGCTGCAGCTGAAGCATCTGCATGGTACGCACCAATGTTGCATGCCGCACTTTTCGATTTGCTTTCAGTGCAGTCTTTTATTTTTTAATAGAACAGGCACTGGCAGCCTGACCCTGCTGCCCCAACTGCGGCAAATACTTTGGGTTAATCAAGTGGCATGGGAAACTACGCGAAGAGTGGCCCCCTTTCTGCAATCGTCTTTCAGCCTAAGTGGGGGCGTTTGCTTGCCGCGACCTCGTCGATGAGTCATGTGCTAAAGTAAACAAATCAACCGCCTTCTACTTGAGTTTATCTGCCTTCTATCTTCAGGTGCGGATTCTGCCTTCGATTTATATTGCCTGTGCTTTTTCCAAAGTTGTGTGTTTTGTTTAGATTTCCTTCAACTTGCTTGCCACATACTTATTGCTGTTAGTTTTGACTTTTGTTTAACATCGAATTTAAATGTAATTTGTTTTGGGTCTCGAGGGGGCTAAGTGCACTTGTAGAGTAAGTGCTGTTGTTATAGTTGTTGTCGTTGTTGTTGTTGCGTCTCATTAGCAGACGCGTTATTTATGATGGCCATTACAACAACAAACTGCACTTGTTGCCACTAGCATAAGATTCGGAATACAAGTGTTAGAGCATCCATCCATAGGATGTGAAGTAAATTTATACAAACATCCCCTCTCCATCCCCAAAAAAGGCGACCCAGTTTCTTCTACTCGTAACAATATATATTTTTGAACTTATGTACATATTAAGATAATAAATTAGCATTAGAAAATAATTACCAGTTGTTGAAAGATGTTTTTCATGAAGATTCAATAAGTAATCGAATTAAACGAGAGCACCTTAACATAGATATATGTAAATCAATTAGGTTTTTATATTTTTGAATATTTATATCTTTATGTATTCTGATTTAAATTAGGAAAAGTGAAGAATGATTAACTAAGAGATATGCGTAAGAGTGCATCCTTCATACTTCGCCAAAAAGCTTATAATCCACACTGTGTTACAAATTATTTGATATATTTTGCCTGACTTATGCATACATGTTAGTCGAAAGCAACTCACTTTTCCCATTGTCTGGCAGAGTTGCAACTAAAGCGGATCTTGAACAATGAGGTCCATTGTTTGATTGTTTAAATGGAATCCTTTCTTTTTATCATATCTGGGCCTGTTAATTTAACAAGACATCCAGTGGAAAGCTTGTGTGCCATGATCTTGGCCATTAGAGCAGTAGGTTGACCCAGATTGCTGCCCATAATCCAATTGCAGCCAAAACAAAGGCGATTCTCTTATTTTCCTTGGGTAAACATATTAACTAACAAGTTGAAGTCATTATGTGATGTTTTTGGTATTGTTGTAGAGATTCCTTTGAATTTTGTGGTTTCCGCTGTTTGTATGACATTCATGTGGTGTTGGAGGCGTTGGTTATTGTGGCTTCCAGTTTGACGATTGCTGCAATTGTTTATGTTTGTGTCACGTGGCATCCGCCATATGTGTTACCTAACAGGCCATAGCATACATGCGAATACGTACATATGTACATATGTAGCATGTAGTTTTGCTTTCTTGTAGAATTTAAATAAACTTTTTACACCCGTCTACCCAAAGGTTAGAAGCGTATTATAACTTTGTGCCAGCCGAAAATGTACGTAACAGGCAGAAGGAGGCATCTCCTTCCCCATAAAGTATATACATATATTCTGGATCAACATCAACAGCTAAGACGACATTTCTATGCTCGTCTGTCCGTCCGCCTGTCTGTCTGTACGAAAACCAGTTGCAAGTTATCTTTAGAATTTTGACATTATGATGTAATAAATAATACTGGTAAAATACAGTCAAGCTAATCATTTTGACAGTGATATATTACGGTATATTTTTTTGGAATATTGTTTAGTATATTCTAGAAAATACTATATGTATATCGGAGCGCTTTTAAATGTTTGTTGCATTCACTCAAAATGTGTGGCCGGCATCTCTCAGTCGAGACTATTTCGGAATACTCAAAATATTGGAATATTGCAAATTTTTGCGTAATCAGCAGCAGCTAAATATAAAAAGAAGCAATCAAGTTTTGATTATAAAGGGCCATGAAATTACAATTTAGAGTATAATCTCGATAGTTCGCTTATGCGAATACGAAAATTTGGATTCTGTTTAATGATCAAATTATTTTTTTTGTATCCCCCAAGTGTCTACTAGGTTTGGTCAACATTTTGTCTGCCAAGCGATTAAAAAATAAATTTTTTCAATTCATTATTTCATGATTAAAAATGTTAATATGGTTCTTTATAGCTATTAAATAATATATTACTTATAAAAGTATTATTTGGTGGTGGTTTTCTTGCAATTAATCTTAACAAATATTTTAAAAAGACCAAAATCTCTATACTGCACTCTGATTGTAAATGTTGTGTTTATAAGCTTTTCGCATCTTGTGCGTTCAACACTGAAGATTAATATGCAGAGAGTTTCAACACTACATCTGGGTTGCTTTCAATAGTAGGAGTATATGTATATGTATATCCTTCTGTCTGTTACGCACATTCCAACAACGCAAAATACCATGCATTTTGATAAATTTATGGCCTAATAAAAAGGAATCACGAACTGGTCACGGTTTGGACAACCTCAGCATTTTTGCTTAAACTACACAATTAATAGTGCGTCGCTGTTGTCGCCTGATCCAAATGGAAGACAGAGAACAAGTACGGACAGTTGTACTGGTGAGGGTCCCGCGGGTAGTGTATCCTATTTGCGTGACGCAATGGCTAAGGAGGCGTCTGAGCGACGCCGCTTCGAGCTCAAGGCATTCCCGGCTCAATGGACTGTGAAATGTGTGCCTTGACGTTGTAGTTGTCGTTGTTAGTGTTGTTGTCGTTGTTCTGGCATTGTCACAGCGCACTTGCCAAAGCAATAGGTGTCCTGGCATTGGTTTCAAAAGGGAAATGCGCTCAAATTGCATTAAAATGCCAACACAGAAGTATAAAAATTATGGCCACACTTGGCGTGCCTCCTGGTCCTGTCATAAGCAGCACGCCCTGCTGTGCCCTATAGTCAGCATCCGCATCAGTCCCGCCGTCGAAGTCAGCAGAAGGCGTCCAAGTGTAACAAAACGCAAGCTCCTTGCACGCAGCGTCAAAAATTAAATTGGCAAACCACCAACAATGAACAGAGCCTTGGACGGGATGACAGGATGGTGGTGGGAAAAGAGGAAGTGTTGGGTGCAACATTGCTTGCAACATTGAACGCTTTTGACATATTCACGCAAGTTGTCCTCGGTTCTGGTGGTGACGTCGGCAGTGGCAGCGACTGCGGCGTCGCCTTGTCTGTGGCATAATCATATATTATTTGCTGGCGGGTACTTATTATTTGCTTGTTCTTCTATTTTTCCATTTTGGCAAATCGGCAGGAAGCGCTGCTAAATTATGTCTTGTTTATGTGGCATTGCATATTTATGGCCAACGCGGCGGCTTACTATAACAATTTCTTAGCAAGAGCAATTGTAAAATTTGAGTTGACCAAGTTCCATTGAGCTCCCACTACTATGCACTGGACGATGCAAAAACAAGTTCAATGTTTGTTTGCTTTGGCCACAGAGCAAAAAACAAGTTGCCATTGTTGTCATTGGCGTCGCTGACCCTGTTGTTGTTGTGAAGCCCTAGAAAATTTTATATGTACACCTTCGCCTGAGTGGGGCATGCCTCTTTCGAGAAAGTCGTTGACAAGTGACTGACTCCCGTCCCTCATATCCGTCAGTTAAACTAACTTTTAATAAGTCTGTGTGACCGGCGAAGCATGCGGCAAAGTAAACAAATATTTGCAACAAGTCTACACGTGACGCGTTTGGCTCACGATCACAGAGCTATGTAAATTGTGAGAGCTGAGCAACATTTTAATTAAGTTCTGTTTGTTTCCATTTAATTTCTTGCAGCTCAACTGCCTTGATAGCATTCATTGTTCTAATTGGCATACAGAACTCACAAAGTAGATTCGTAAGTATACAAAAACATTCCTTCCCATCCTGATCAATTCCTACAGTGCTTACTTTACACACAGCCTGGACTACGCGCAAAAAGACAATATGGCGCGAATTTGTATTTGCCCGATAGCTACGTGACACCTGGCGGCGAAGGTGATGATCCCAATGAGTGGTCGGAATGGAGCTCCAACTCTGATTGCTCCCGCACCTGTGGAGGCGGTGTCTCCTATCAGACGCGCGAGTGCTTACGCAGAGAGTGAGTAGCGTCAAATCCTGTCTCCTTAGACCTCTTATATATTTAATATTTCTCTTCGATTCAGCTACAATGGCGAAGCTCAGTGCAGTGGTGGCAGTCGGCGTTACTATTCATGTAATACTCAGGATTGTCCCGAGGAGGAGCCAGACTTCAGGTCGCAGCAGTGCTCTCGCTTCGATGATACCAAATTTGATGGTGTCCTCTACGAGTGGGTCCCTTACACCAATGCGGCAAATCCCTGCGAGCTTAACTGCATGCCAAGGGGCGAGCGATTCTACTATCGCCAAAAAGAGAAGGTGGTGGACGGCACACGGTGCAATGATAAAGATCTTGATGTCTGTGTGAACGGACAGTGCATGCCCGTTGGTTGCGACATGATGCTGGGCAGCAATGCCAAAGAAGATAAGTGCCGCAAGTGTGGTGGAGATGGCAGCACTTGCAAGACCATTCAGAACACTTATAGTTCGAGTGATCTGGCTGCTGGCTACAATGACCTTCTGCTCATTCCCCAAGGAGCAACAAACATTCGCATTCAGGAATCGGCGCCATCTAACAACTATCTTGCTTGCCGCAATCAGACTGGTCACTACTATCTAAACGGCAACTGGCGCATTGATTTCCCACGTCCCATGTTCTATGCAAGCGCCTGGTGGAATTATCAACGTAAACCCATGGGCTTTGCTGCTCCAGATCAGCTGACATGTAGTGGCCCCATTTCTGAGAGCATCTACATTGTTATGCTTGTGCAGGACAAGAATGTGAGCGTTGACTACGAGTATAGCATTCCTGAATCTTTGAGCCATAGTCAGCCTGATGCACATACGTGGACGCATCGGGAATTTGGACCCTGCAGTGCATCCTGCGGTGGTGGCAGTCAGTCTCGGAAGGTTACCTGCCACAACCGTATTAACTTACAAGAGGTTGATGAGGCTCTTTGCGAAGCACAGTCTAAGCCCGCAGAGAGTCAGGTCTGTGGTATTGAGCCATGTGCCCCACACTGGGTAGAGGGTGAATGGTCTAAGTGCTCCAAAGGTTGTGGATCGGATGGCTTCCAAAATCGTTCCGTCACTTGTGAACGTATTTCCTCTGATGGGTAAATTGATCTCAGTGCTTCAACATGTTCGTATTCTTAATAATCCTTGATGTTTCAGTGCTCATACAGCGGAGGACGATTCAGTTTGCCTTAAAGAAGTAGGAAATAAGCCAGCCACCACTCAGGAGTGCAACCGTGATGTCAAAAACTGTCCAAAGTATCATTTGGGACCCTGGAAGCCTTGTGATAAGTTGTGCGGAGAGGGTAAAGAAACCAGGAAGGTCACTTGCTTCATTAAAGAGAATGGTCGCAAACGCGTTCTGCCTGATGAGGATTGTGTGGAGGACAAACCTGAGGTTGAGAGGGCTTGTTTGCTGGCCCCTTGCGAGGGTGTGGATTGGATTGTATCACAATGGAGTGGGGTAAGTGTTATGAACATTTATTTCAAGAGCTGGCGCTAATCTCTACTCTTTTCAGTGTGAAGCCTGTGGGCAGGACACCGAAACTCGAACTGCCATTTGCGGCTCAAAAGATGGGAAGGTCTATCCAGAGAAATTCTGTGGAACAAAGGCTCCTGAGCTATCAAGATCGTGCACTTCATCAAAGTGTGAATCGCAGTGGTTTACATCTGAATGGAGCAAATGCTCAGCGGCTTGCGGAAAGGGCGCTCAGTCCCGTATTGTAATGTGCGGAGTTTTTGATGGAAAGAGCATTACTACAGTGGATAACTCCAAGTGTGATGCAGCTACAAAGCCCGAGTCGAAGCAGGAATGTGAAGGCGAGGAAAAGGAATGTCCTGGACAATGGTTCACTGGACCGTTCGGCCATTGTAGCAAGCCTTGCGGTGGAGGTGAACGCACTCGTGAAGTTTTGTGCTTATCTAACGGTACCAAGTCTCTCAACTGCGATGAATCCAAGGTTGAATCGATTTCGGAAAAATGTAACTCTCAGCCTTGCACCAAGGATCAAGTTCTGCCAGTCAGTAGTACTGATAAGCCCATCGAAGATGATGAAGACGAGTGCGCGGATGATGAGTTCGACTTGGTCACAAGTGATGTAACAGATGAATCAAAGGTCACTGAATCTGTTGACTTGGATGATGCAACCGACACAATGTCTTCTCTTACAACTGACGACTTAATGCTGAGTGACAGTCCTTACACGTCTTCAGGAGATTCCTCGGACACAACGGAAAGCACAGTCGAAGGCTCAGGCTCTGAATCCACTTCAGAAAGCAGTATATCAACTGAGGGTAGTGGAGATGACGAATCCAGCTCAACCGATGTGTCGGGTTCAACAGATGTCTCAGGCTCGACTGAAGCTTCAAGCTCGACTGATGTGTCTGGCTCAACAGATGCCTCAAGCTCAACGGATGCCTCTGGTTCTACAGAAGTATCAGGCTCAACAGATGCTTCAAGCTCAACAGATGCTTCAGGCTCTACTGAGACTTCTAGCTCGACAGATTCCTCAATTTCAACAGAAGTGTCAGGTTCTACGGATGCTTCCGGTTCAACAGACGCATCCAGCTCAACAGATGCTTCTGGCTCAAGTGAATCATCGAGTTCTACGGAGGTATCAGGCTCAACAGATATGTCAGGTTCAACGGAAATGTCTGGCTCAACCGATGCCCCAGGCTCATCAGATGCATCTAGCTCAACAGACCCATCAGGCTCAACTAAAGTGTCAGGTTCAACTGACGCTTCAGGCTCAACGGATGGTTCTACTGACTCTTCGGAGACAGCATCGTTGGTGTCTGGTTCCACTGATTCCTCTAGATCAACGGAATCTAGTGGCGCAACATCCGAGTCCATCAACGAAACCTCAGATTCATCAGCTTCTACTGAGAGCTCTAGCTCTAGTCAATCAGAATCATCGACAGAATCATCAGCCTCAACGGAATCGACTGTTTCGTCGTCAACGGAAACTACTCCTGAAACGTCAACCGAATCAACAGTCTCGTCATCAACAGATTCCACAACCGAAACCTCTACAGATTCTTCAGTTTCGACTGGCAGCACTAGCGATGGTACGAGCAATGCTTCTAGCGAATCATCTGACGGAACAACAGGCGTCACTGAATCAACTGTTAACTCGTCCAGCTCTGGTGATACATCAACAGCAGGCTCGACTGATGGGTCCTCTGACGGTTCGTCTGATGGAGTAACTGAAAGCTCAACTCTTGGTTCATCCGACGGTACTACCGAAAGTTCAACTGACAAATCTTCTGATGGTTCCAGCGATGGGTCCACTGAAAACTCGACCGATGGCTCGAGTGATGCCACAAAATCCTCTGAATCGACAGACTCTACAAACGTTCAAGACTCCGAATCAACCGAAAGTTCAACGGAAGGTGCAAGCCCCAGCTCAACCATTGAAGGTAGCACTGTGGATGTTAGCTCAAGCTCAACAGACAGTTCTGGCTCCACTGAAGTTTCCGAAACTACTGAATTGCCTGGATCTACTGATTCATCGGTATCAACGGACGCTTTCACGACCGACTCTTCTGACACCACTGGATCTTCCGAAGTTACTTCATCTGTTTCTGATATCTCCTCGACAGTCGGATCTTCTGACTCTACAGCAACCACTGAAAGCGGGGCAACCACTGAAAGTGGTGCAACTACTGAAAGCGGTGCTACCACTGAAAGTGGAGGTACTACTGAGACAACTGAGAGTGGACCGACTTCAGAACCATCTTCAGAAGGCTCGACAGACAGTTCAATGTCTACCGAGGAAACCACCAAAGACATCTGGAGTACTTCCGATACTGATTCAAGTACTCCCCACACCTGGGAGACAACGCTTACACCCAACAAGGAAAAGCTTCGTAAGTGTAAATCCAAGAAGAAGAATTGTGCCAAATCCGAATTCGGTTGCTGTCCCGATGGTAAGTCGACACCCAAGGGTCCATTTGACGAAGGCTGCCCAATTGCGAAAACTTGCGCTGAAACTGAATTTGGATGCTGCCCTGATGGAATTTCTCCTGCTGAGGGCGAGAAAAAGAAGGGTTGTCCCAAATCTGACTGTGCGGAGACACTCTTCGGGTGTTGCCCAGATAAATACACTGCAGCCGAGGGCGAAGATAACGAGGGTTGTCCAGAACCAACAACATTACCCCCAACAACTACAACCGAAGCTACCACAATTGAGATCACTACTGAATTTGATGGATCTGGTTCTGGTGAAACGACACTATCAACTGAATCCGGAACCGCTGTCACATCTTGCGCGTTCACAAAGTTCTCCTGCTGTCCAGACGGAAAAACACCTTCCAAGGGTGAAAACTTTGCAGGATGTGAAGAGCCTGCAGGTCGCCAGGGCTGTGATAAGTCTGAGCATGGTTGTTGTCCAGATCGTCGAACTCCTGCATCTGGTCCTAATGGCCAAGGATGTGCTGCCTGCACAAGTGAACCGTTCGGTTGCTGCCCAGACAATGAAACTCCCGCTCATGGTCCTCAAGGCGAAGGCTGCTGCATTAATACACAATTCGGTTGCTGTCCCGATAACATTCGCCCTGCTTATGGATCTAACTTTGAGGGTTGTGAGTGCGGATACTCGCCATATGGCTGTTGTCCTGACCAAAAGACTTCCGCACAAGGCCCACAAATGGAGGGATGTCCTTGTGAAACAACACCGAATGGTTGCTGTCCCGATAAGATCACCGCTGCCAGAGGACCCAAGTTTGAGGGTTGCCCTTGTGAAACCATGCAATTCGGTTGCTGTCCCGATGGCCTCTCCTTTGCCAGGGGACCACATAACCAAGGCTGCCATTGCACTCAGTCAGAGTTTAAATGCTGTGAAGATGGCAAAACTCCCGCTAAAGGACCCAACTTCGAGGGATGTACGTGCGTGGAAACTGAGTTTGGATGTTGTCCTGATGGTGTTACCAAGGCTCAGGATGATAAATTCGGTGGTTGCGAAAATGTTCAAGAGCCTCCACAAAAGGCTTGTGGACTACCCAAGGAGCAAGGCAGCTGTGGCAACTTTAGCGTCAAGTATTACTTTGACACTTCCTATGGAGGATGTGCTCGATTCTGGTATGGCGGTTGTGAAGGAAATGGCAACCGATTCGAGACCGAGGCTGAGTGTAAGGACTCGTGCCAGGATTACACCGGACAACACGTGTGCCTGCTGCCCAAGAGCTCTGGTCCCTGTCCAGTCTTCACCAAGAAGTGGTACTTCGATGCGGATCGTAATCGTTGCGAAGAGTTCCAATATGGCGGATGTTATGGTACCAACAATCGCTTTGATAGCCTCGAGCAATGTCAAGGCACCTGTGCGGTTAGCGAAAGTCTGCGTAAGTTAAATAAATTAATAAAATTCTGTAAATCTTTGTGAATATATTGATTCTTACTCGTAGCACCCTGCGATCAGCCTGAAGAGAGTGGACCCTGCAATGGAAACTTTGAGCGTTGGTTCTACGACAATCAGACCGATGTATGCCGTCCCTTCCGTTATGGTGGCTGCAAAGGCAACAAGAACAATTATCCCACCGAACATGCATGCAGCTACAGCTGTCGCCAACCAGGAGTGCTTAAAGGTTTGAAATTGAATGCATTTATATTTGCTTATTTGGGTAATTTGATTGTTGGATTTGAAGCAATGTTTTGGCTTGGGTTATTTTTAAGTTTGATTGACTTTATTTATCTGGTTTATGGTATGTTTATGCTCAATTACCTTTATTTTGGTTGGCTTTTGTTTTTGCATGATTGTTTGTTGCTTGCAATACCCTTCAATCCCCAAACTCCTGCATGTCATATACTCGTACTCGTGTCACACTCCCAGAGCAATGCTCATTGCCTAAACAAACCGGTGATTGCAGCGAGAAGCATGCTAGATGGCATTTCTCGGAAACAGAGAAGCGCTGCTTGCCCTTCTACTACACGGGTTGCGGTGGCAACAAGAACAGTTTCCCCACATTGGAATCATGCGAGACTCATTGTCCCCGGCAAGTTGGTAAGCTTTAAATGTTGTTGCATCTGCTTTCGATGTGCGCAAGTTTCCATCTCAAGTGATTCAGCTTTACTAACACTTTACTCAATATCCATTAGCTAAGGATATTTGCGATATTCCCGCTGAGGTTGGTGAGTGTGCCAACTACGAATTTGCCTGGTACTACGATACTAAGGATGCAAGCTGTCGTCAGTTCTACTATGGCGGTTGTGGCGGCAATGAGAATCGTTTTGCCAGCGAGGAAGCTTGCTTGGCTCGCTGCGAAAAGAAACCAGAGCCACCAACTCCGCCCCCAGCGCAAAGCAGTGTGGATGTCTGCGATCAGGCTGAGGATCGTGGAGATTGTGATAATTATTCGATCAAGTGGACCTTTGATAAATCAACTGGTGCTTGTCGTCAGTTCTATTATGGCGGCTGTGGTGGCAATAGTAATCGCTTCGAGACCGAGTCGGATTGTCAGCAACGTTGCGCAAGACAAGAGCCTCCACGTCAACCTGAAACCCAGCCTGAACCTGAGCACCAGCGTCCACCCCAACCACAGCCTTCCGGAAACTTGTGTGAACAGCCAGTCGCAATGGGCGATTGTGATAATTATGTATTGAAGTGGAGCTATAACTCTACTTTGGGTCAATGCCAACAGTTCTATTATGGCGGCTGCGGCGGCAATGACAATCGCTTCGAGACGGAACAAGATTGCTCTGCGCGTTGCAGTTCTGGTGTGGAAGAAGAGCCACGTCCCGAGGATAATACGGTCAAGTGTTCCAGGCCCTTGGATGTTGGAAACTGCAACGATAATGTAACACGCTGGTACTATAATCATCAAGATGGACTTTGCGACGAGTTCGTCTACTCTGGCTGCGGTGGCAATGAAAACAACTATGCCAGCGAGGAGGATTGCCAGAATGAATGCCATCCTGTTCATGACACTTGCTCTCTTCCCCCCATACCCGGTCGCTGTAATGACATTTCTCAACGATGGTACTTTGATGAACGCACTGGTGCCTGCCATGAATTCCAATTCACCGGCTGTCGTGGTAATCGCAACAACTTTGTGTCTGAGAGACTCTGCATGGAGTATTGTCGTCGCGATCAAGTGCAGCCAGAACCTCAACAACAACATCCAGTTCCAGTAAGTTGCACAACAATAAAATCTGTTGCACAACGAACATTTAACATTGTATTCTACACTTGTGCAGAGTTATTCCGTTTGCACACAACCTCCAGAGGCTGGTGAATGCGACAACCATACGACTGCCTGGTTCTACGACAACGAGAGAATGGCATGTACTGCATTTAGCTACAGCGGCTGCGGAGGAAATGGCAATAGGTTTGAGACCCGTGATCAGTGCGAGCGCCAGTGCGGCGAATTCAAGGGAGTTGGTAAGTAGAAGTGAATTAATCGAGTCGTGTTCTAGTTAACGTGTTGTGTTAGACGTTTGCAATGAGCAGGTGTCGACGGGACCCTGCACTCAATGGCAGACCCGATACTACTACAATCGCGATAGCCAAGCCTGTGAGCCCTTCACATACGGTGGCTGCGATGGTACTGGAAATCGTTTCAATGACCTCTATGAGTGTGAATCAGTTTGTTTGGCTGGCCGTGAGCCGCAGTCATCGGGCGCGGCCAAAGGTAACAAACAGTAGCTGATGAAGTAAAGAGAGATGAGTTTTCTTAATTCTGACTTTGTTTTGATTTTGTAATGATGTAAGTAGATATCTGCCGGCTGCCTGTGATCATTGGTCGGTGCAACGGGCCTTCAGTACAGGAGCGTCGTTGGTACTATGATGATGAGCGTGGCACCTGTGTGTCCTTTGTCTACTCGGGTTGCTCAGGCAATCAGAACAATTTCCGTACATTTGAAGCATGTACAAATCAATGCGGAAGTAAGACTGCCAAAGAACCTGACACTTCAACACAGCACACGATCACACGAGCACTTTGCACCCATTTCAATAGCCACTTCTAGGCAACTAATCTAGTACCCTGCACCTTGTACCTAGTTCACTCTTCAAATGCTTGCTAGGTTAAGCGTAATCATAGCGTTCTTTAGTAGTACTGTATTTTTCGCACTCTCATTAGTTTTAAGTTCTGCACGTGGCTTAAAAATCAAGGAACAGTCTTGTTATTTTCCGAGTCTTAATATGAGTGCAATTTTTCACAGAACCTGTCAACAATGAGGTCGACAACGGCACTCCAGCCACTCTCTGCGAGACCTATGAGAATGAATGCCGCGATATGCGTTGTCCCCATGGAGTGCGACGTGAACCCGCCCAATCACAGCCTGAGTGCGAGCAATGCGTCTGCGAGAATCCTTGTGATGGACATGTTTGTCCCGAAGGTCAACAATGTGTCGTTGATGTATCCAACACCGGAGATCAGTTTGTGCCCATCTGCCGAGATATAAACAAGCCTGGCATTTGCCCTCAGTTGCAGACCAATTCCAGCAACTGCGTTCGGGAATGCTACACTGATGCCGACTGCCGAGGAGACAACAAGTGCTGCGGTGATGGCTGCGGATATCTCTGCGTGCGTCCAGCTCGTCCAACACAACGACCGATTACTCAGCCGCCAGCTGTCATTTATCCAGGCGAGGTCAAGGCTACCCTGGAGCCGAAGCAACCACAAGAACTCGACGTCCAGACCTCTCTTGGTGGCATTGCAGTGTTGCGCTGCTTCGCCGCTGGAAATCCTGCACCCAACATTACCTGGTCCATGAATAATGTGGTGGTAAGTACTCATAACTCTAGATAAAATTTATATATTAATATTATGAGTATAGTGGTAATATTAATATACATACATACAGATGGGCAAGTTCTGCGGAACGAACCACTAGATTTATACGCGCTTTTGGATTCAAATATACACTTCTCATGTAATTTTTAATGAAAAAAAATTAATATACCCATCTAATAACATTTCAAATCGGTTACCTTTTTTGGACGATGAATCTCGTTAAATAACATTTAATTCCTATTGCATATCTTGCAGATTGATACCAACCAAGGCCGCTATGTGCTCACCTCAAACGGAGACCTGACCATTGTGCAGGTGCGTCAGACCGATGACGGCACCTATGTGTGCGTGGCCAGCAATGGACTCGGCGAGCCAGTGCGTCGTGAGGTTGCATTGCAAGTAACAGGTGCGTCGTCTATTGTCTGTTTGTTAATTATAGTACTTAATGGATTGGTGTTGGTATCTTGACTAACTGCTTTTGTGCTTGGCAATTGTGAATGTTGCTTGCTTTTAACCCCTTTTGCATGTTATTTTGGTGCTGGTGTGTTGCCATTGATGTTGCTAGAACATCGCCCTATTCCTGTGTATATCTATGGGGAACCAAACGTCACACAAATTGTACAACTGAATGGACCGGCGTTGATTCGTTGTCCGGCTGGTGGCTATCCGGCACCACATGTTGACTGGTGGCGCAATAATAAACGCATTGGTTTGAGCACTGAGACAAGTCTCGCTCAGATGAATCCCGATTACTCATTGTTCTTCCACTCAATAAAACTAACCGATCTGGGTATGTACATCTGTGAGGCTTATAACGAGGGACGACCTGTCTCGTTGCATGTGACCCTCAAGGCAGTGGGTCCAGCACGTGCTCTGAACGATGCGGAGGCTGAATACTTGCAGTATATTATTGACCCAGCTACTGCGCCTGTCACTCAAAGACCCAGATATCCCTATAGACCATCACGTCCGGTCTATGTTCCCCCTCCTGTAGTGCAAACTCCGAAAAGTAAGTACATTTGCATGCTTTTTTAATACTTGTTTGTTTTCTGTTTGACTCTTTGCGACGCATTTTAGAAGCAATTACTAATCTTTGATTTATCCATCAGTAAATGCCCAAACCGCGATAGGCGTCGATCCCCAGAATAGCTATACTCCAGGCTCTACAATTGCCATTGGATGCTCTGTGCAGGGATACCCTACACCAAATGTGACCTGGGCTAAGGATAACACACCTCTATACAACAGCGATCGTGTGCAAATTACATGTAAGATAGATGTCATTAATTCCATAGAGATTGCTTTAAGTTAATTCGTTATTTTATTTATAGCCCAACCGCATCGTTTGGTTATTAGCGATATTAATACGGAGGACTCAGGCACCTACAGCTGCACGGCCCACAATGCGTTTAGCTATCACACCAGTCAAACAGATGTCCTAATCGAATGTGAGTACATTGTCGACTTATCACTGGTATTTTTCTACAGTTTTCTCATTTTTTTTTAAATAGCTGTCATACCGGTTTCACCGGACTGTATCGACAACCCGTACTTTGCCAACTGCAAGTTGATCGTACAGGGACAGTATTGTGTTAACAAGTACTATGCCCAGTTCTGTTGTAGATCGTGCACATTGGCTGGCCAAATTGCGCAGCCTCATCCCAATGCGCTTTAATTCCATATTACACAACTACCAACTACATAACTATCAAGCCTAGCATCATTGTTCGATTGCTGCATTGAATTGAGTTTAAACCAGGAAAAAAGATGAGCAAGTTCACAAAGCCAGCAAAGAGACCAAAAACGTCATCAATTTTATAGCCAACAGATCAACAAGAGAAAAAAAGCAAAGAAAATAACAATAATAATAATGATAAAAACCGAACAGTTTACTTAGTATATTCTCTACGATTATTTCTTCCAGCACAAAAGAAAATAGTATTAGTATTTTATGTTTTGTTCCTATTTATTCTCGATTTAAATTCAATCCATAGACGAAAGTGGCTAAAACTTATTTTCATTTTATATATTTTGTAGTGTTTTTTCCACGATATTTGTGCAAACGAGTAAATCAATTTAAGTTTTAAAAATATTTGTAAATAAATTAAAATTATATAATAAAGAGTGCATATGTATAACAGACTCTGTATCTCAAAGATTTCAAATCCCCAACAGTCCGGCAACGCTCAGCGCCAAGGGGTTATTGATTTTCCAAAGAGTGCCCTACTGCAGCTGATTTTCAGATTCTGCGCTCTGTAACCGCGGGGTGGTTTGGAGTTGGGAGTGATAATAAAACTTGTTTGTGTTTGTCATCGCGTGCAATTTTAGTAGATTATTATTAAGGAGAAATAAACGTTTAAGTTTAGTCACAGGATGGAAGACAGCGGTATTGACAGCGAAGATAGACAGTCAAACATTTTTGAGGATGGCGCTGCAGGTTTACTGGTAAGTGGTCAACTAATAACTAACCATCGAAACAAAGGCTCATGGCCAATCCCAATGCAGAAAAGTGCCAGTGGAGCGCCGAAACATATCTCAGATCTGGAGTTTGAGGTGGCTTTTCGGGGTGCCAGCAAAGTGTATGCGCCAACAACAATTGAAATCGATGAGGACAGTGCGGCCCGAGGTACCGAGGGACGCAATGAACCGCCAAACACCTGCCGCATTCTGCAACGCAAACTGGAACTGAAGGTTGAGCGTGCCAGGCGCAACTATACACAATACCAAGAGGAGCAGGTGGGTGCCCAAACACACATACAGTCGTCAAGTTGAAGGTCTCTTAAGCTATCGAGTCTATTGCAGGCCACCAAGACACAGGCAGCCACGCTTATACCCATTAACCGGCTACCTATACCAGGGGAACAGGAGCAGAAGCCGCTGGTCGATTACAAGTCTGAGAGCAGCGATGAGGCCGAGGAGATATCCTTTTTCCCCGCACAGCTGAAGCGTGCCAAACGTCGTCAGCAAAATCACGAACTTACAGATACATTCAGCATACAGGAGATGACCATTGAATCTGATATGGAGTCCGATGACAGTGGTGGCACACAGAATCTCGAACTACTTCTACCCTCCATGAAAACAAATATATTGGATAAGTTCAAGAGTTGCTTTGGTTGTTGGCGGCGCAGGTAATGCCTGGAGAGACGTTGCATCCAATTCAAGCACAAGACACGTTATTAAATGGCACAAGAGATTGAATTGTAGACACAATATACATTCGATATATACATACATATATAATATATATTTGCCAATAATAGATCTACTCCACATATTGAAAATGATAAAGTAAATCTTGTAAGAAATGCCAATAGTTGTTTTTATGTATCGGTATTTAAGGTCAGACACACACCCTGTAATATCCAATGGCTGAGATCCTCCGAGGTAGCCAGATTGGCCTCAAACACCAGTCCCACACCCATGGCGTTGCGACGCAGCGATGTGGTGTACACAGGCGCCAGAAAGGTGTTCTGAAAAATTAGAAGGTATTATATTAGTATATGTACATATATTATTATATTTTATTTGATAATTCTAATGAGCTATGTTTGCTGTATTGGGTCTCTGCTTCCCTCATGTCTAGAGATTACAACCTGCTCTTAATCTCTGTCAAAAACTGAAGTATACCGTATTTAAAATAGAAACAATTAGCACAACAGCTGCCCCATTACCAAAGGCATCCGGCAGAATGTTGATAATTTAGTGCTCAGCATTTAAACAAATATCAGTGAGGAATACGCCCATATTTTTTGGACTCTCTCCCTTGGCGTGCATGTATATATGTGCAAGCATACAGACAACAAGCGGACATTAGTACTTGTCACTTGCAGACGGCGTTGAGCCCAGGCTAAAAATTTACTCAAGCCCCCAACTCAGACTCCGCATCTGTACCACAGTTGTATACATAGACACAAACCTGTAGCTTAAGCCGGTGCGCTTCAATGGGTACTACAGCCAGAATGGCCAGCTCCTCGACCAGAACTTTTGGAAACGAGCGCATCAGTTGATTAGTCTTCATGTCAAAGCGTGCGCCCTCTATATACAGACCATGCACATAGCAGCCCTGTAAAAAAGTTGAACGATTAAAATGCAAACAGAATTCTTAATTACAAAATTAGTGCTGGCAGAAGGCGGGGAAGATGACAGCCTCTCCCATTCCTGCTGGTCACATGGGGTCATAGTTTTGCATTTAGTGTGGACCATGCAGTGGACAGACTCTGTTAGCTGACTCACCGTCTCTGGGCGTTGTTCGACGTCATCGGGCTCTGCATAGCTGGTCACATAGGTAAACAACGTCGAACGATCCAGTGGCCAGGCGTTTTTGCGACAGGCCATCTACCGATGCGAAAGCAGTTTAGATACGAATAGAACTTTATGGATAGCACATTATGAGCCACACGTCACCCCTCTCACCTGAACGAGAGCCGTAAGGTAGCTCTGTGGTATGTGCAGACCAGACAGCCACATGACCAACGGCTCCCCGGATAGCGACCAATACTTGTATTGAATAGCACGATTCTAAATAGCCAGGCAGGCGACATGTGAAAGCGAAAGGCTGATTAGTTGAGCGCAGCACATTGATAAATTTTGATTAATTAGCTGCCCTGAGGTTTGCGCTAAAACTTACATTTAAATGTTCCAGCCAGCTGGCCAACTGTTTGCATGTGGCTGGCGCCAACTTGCTCCACACTACCGGCAGTAGGCCGTTAAATAACGAGTTGGCAACATTGTCCAGCACAGTGTCCATGCCGATTTCGCCGGCGATGGCCTGTGGAGGGCATGCAATTAAATTAAAAGGCACAATAGATACGGGAATACATGTGAAAAAATAAAGCATATGAGGGTATTTCTGGGTTTCTATATGGGGGCGTGATTGCATCTGTGCCAAGTCAAAGACAGCGGCTTAGTTCATTTGCATTTGTAAATTTATTTTGGCAACAAAATGGAAAGCAAACGAACCAAGGATCGCATTCTGATTTGCCAGTGGCTGAGCGATGCTGGCGACCACTAGCATTGGTCCCAAGCCAACTTGGCAAATGCATAAACAAAATGCAAAACAAATTTGAAGGATTAATGTAAGCTCCCTATTGACAGGTGAACCCGATGGCATGGCAATCTCTGCCTGCTTACCTTACGGAGCAGCTCCAGCGTTTTCTTCATGCGTACCACCAGGGCATTAAAACGATCCAGCTCTTGCAGCAGCACCACACCCGTTGGAGACAGACTCATCTGGATTTGTTTTCGTATGCGCCACGTCTCAAATGCCGGAGGAAGTTTTTTCAGTATTCCTGCAGCCACACTGTCGATAAAGTCATCTCGACTAATGCCACCGGTGCCCTCGCCTAGGAAAAGCAGCCAGTGTCGTTTGTAAAATTAAAGGAATAAGTTAGAATGGACAACAACAGATAGAAAACCAAACCACAGTTATATATGCAGTGCCTCTGGTATTTTTCTCTTTTCTTCGCTACTCTTTATTGGTAAATAACAATTTGTATTAATTTGCGTTTCTATTTTGCTGATGCAATATCTGTTCACATTCTTTGCATTACTTTTATTTATTTTTTTTGAGTGTCAATTAGCAAATACATAGTAAAGCTCATGAATATGCAAATAATCAGCATTTTCAAGAAAACTTTATGCATGGGGGATGTTGGTTAAGATGTGAAATAGATAGAATGATGCTTACAAGAAAATATAACCATATATTTTTTTTCTAACTGTAAACGGTACTGAACTAAAACTGATTTTTAATAAATATTCATTGGCACGCAATTGATTAAAAAATAACATAGTTCCTGAATGTAACAGAATAACCCTGAGATTAAGATATCTTTCTCCAACTTATTTATTATATATAATATTAATGGGTGAATGTGATTTCATCATAATAATAATATTGAAAAAAATTGAAAGGATACCGGCTATCCCACATTCTACGGTTGTTTGTATTTTTCCATTAAATTTAAATAAAATTGTTAAAATTATCGACTGTGGTCTGTAAATGTTCGGTCTTTACATTAATTTTTAAAAATTGCATGTTCGGTTTCTATAATTTTATTTAACTTATGCTGGCAAAGCTTGCTCTTTGCAATGTTAAATGCTTTACCTGATTTCGCATCGTATCTACGATTCCACGTGATTACTTGTTTGGTAAAAAGTTATTAAAAAAGAGATGAAACGTGCCCAAATTATATATACAAGTATTATAAAGTAAATTATACAGAATTATATGCAAGGTTATACAAATGTTGTGCAACAAAATAACTACGAATACATATGACAGGCACTATTGGTATGCACGTACATACATACATACTATGTACGATGCCGGTTTTAACACGTTTCAGCTTGTAACGATATGTTATCGACTTTTGGGTGACAATTTTACCAGTTTTTTTATTGCTGTGGCTGAGCATGCGGATGATGGCGGTGAATGCGGTAGGGTTTGATCAGAATTGGCAGCTTTTTTGCTGAGTTTGAGGTGCGGTATGGATTCAAGCATACAAATGAATGTTTGTTTGTCTCTTTTGCGATTGTATAAGCGAATGTGTTTGCATCTATTTTAATTTTTAATGCATTGCCTGCTATTGTACGCTGGCAATAATGGCGCATGCAATAAAGTTAATTGCAAAACCGCAACTAATTAATTAAATTAAATAAAAAATTAAACATGCCAAAAATGCAACGGCAATGAAAATCAACAAGATAAAATGTAATAAACGGTCGACAATTGGCACACGCTGTATGTAAATTAAACCATTTACTAGTAATGGCTTCCGGATTTAAAACGAACTGTCGAACACTTTGTTGGATAAGAATACATGTGTATCGTACATGTACGGATTGTAAAGGCTCGTGTGTATTTCCAATTGACTTTGAAAGTGAAAAGTCAATTGCAGGTAATACTGCTTTAAAACAGATGCCATACAAACTTTAGATAATTGTCATATAATATGAGCAAAATAGTTAAAAAGCATATAGCAATCAATATATATGCTCGTATTTCTTAAAATAAGCTGTGAAATCAAATGTACTCAATTGTTGGGTAAGCCTCATGGCCAGGAACTCACCAGTTTGCGGCTGCAACTCAATCAGACTGTTCCATATGTTACGGGCAGCCATTGTGTAATAACCGATTTCCGCGTTTGGATGCAGACCAAATACATCCGGCTTATTGACCAGCGGCAGTTTGTCAATATGAGCTGTTGTCAATGAATTACGTATGTAAAGAGCTTTTGTCGCATCATGTGACCAGCCGACTTACCTATATAGTCCTCTTTTAGTATGGTCTCCTCATCGGGCAGGCAATAGTCGACGTTCTCGTCCTCGTAAAAGTGGAACGATTGGAATACATCAAATAGGAAATCACCCATATATTCATTCATATAGCAATTTGTAATGCGTCTATCGAAATCATCGATCACTCGGCCACCGTACATAACTTCTCCAATCAAATATTTCAAACTATTCCAGGGTATTTTGTCCTCGGCACAACGACTCAAATAGTTACGTAGAATTTCAGAACAAACCTCAAAGTCCGTATCATTGAAATCGTACGCTATGTTCCAGCCAAGTTTATCGTATTTGCGTCGTTCCTAAGACAAGGATTAAATGCAGTTAAAAGGAATTTACAGGGTGTGTTAGAAATAAATTTTTTTTGGGAATATAACAATATGAAATCCAAACATTGGGAGAACTTGGGGACAGTTATACCCGAATGTTTTCAACAAGCAGCTAAATACTAGTGAATTAATAAGTAAAGAAGTGCATTGTTGGCGCAGCTGAGCCAGGATAAGTCAATAAATATAGTGAATATATATCTTGGACGTTGACGTACTAACGGCAGTACGATCAAGTGGCCCAGTGACACTAAGCTCGGGCTTGTTAACGCGCGGATCTAGGCAGACACGACCACCCGCCCATCCGACCGAGGGGCAACCGCATAACGTGCGGGAACGGAGGTCGCGAACACTTAACACAGACAAAACAACCAAATTGTATTAACAAAAAGAATAAAATAATAATAATAATACTATTGCTACTAATAATAATAATTAGAACTATTCTTAAATACGAGCTAATGTATCTAGGAGTAATGTTTTAATTTCTAAGGTAGTGTTAGTATTATTAACTAGACTAGAAAAGTTATTATAATTTACACATAAAATACGGAAAGGATTGTGAGTGGCATAGTTAGTACTACAACGGGAAAGTGAGAGGGGAAGGAAATTTCTAGTCGTTCTGACCGGAACGGCCAAGCTAATCTGACTTGTCAACTGCAATGAGTCAATTTCGCCAATGATTAGTCTATGTAGAAACACTACACCTAGCATAGTTCTACGGTCAGAAAGAGAAGGCAGGTTTAGGAAGGAAGGTTTAATATATAGTCGCAAATTTAAATTGTTATATAGCTAGCCACTTACTTGCACAACCGCATGGAAGAAGGCAAGTACATAGATTAGGGATCGATATGCGCGATGTGAGCACGCCTCCAGTCGATCCTGACGCACTTTGAAGTATGTTGAGCGAAGATTCAGCTTTAAGCCGTTTGGCGGTTCAGTCACCACTAGATGCAAGAAAAACATAAGACTTATAAGCATAAATTAGTCGTTGATATCGCTTACCCTTTAAGGATTTTTGCAGTATGCCAATTGGGAATGTTGGCGTTGGATCGGTGGTAATCCATAATCTGAAATCTGGGTGGGGATTCTCCACCCTATCCAAGAACTTTTCTAATTCACGTATAAATTTGACCAGCAAATGACCATTCTGCAGCATCAACCACTGACCCTGTCTGAGAGCATTGTCCAGCATATTCATGGCCGTCTTTTCTTGTCCCTGACCTAAGGAAATGTGACAAAAACTGGACATGCCTCCCATGACGACATCTGCCAGCTTAATAAGATCATTGGTGGGATCGGAGCCGGCGCTAAGTATGAAGCAAACGGGAATCGCGCTGGTTGTTTGTTCATAAATTGCCGAGAAGCTCACGACTGGTGGCATAATGAAGAATTCATCCATAGTCGCGACAATGTATTGATTTATGCAACGGAATATGCGATCCACACGGAAACAGCGAAGGAACAGTAATTTCTGTGGTGAAAGTATGAGAAATTATGCGGCTTTAGGCATTATAATACCACAATGACAATCAAGGCTGCTGTCGTCTCTCATCAAGTCGGTCCCATAGTTGCTCATTGCCAGGTCCTGTACAGCTGCTGTTGCCATCATTTGCTCTGGTTTCTAGCTTAACTCAAGTGCAAATTGGGATCGCTTTAGGTTGCGCTTGCCGCTGTATTCAAGTGCGACTGTGGGCGCAAGTTGCCGCTCATCTAATGGCTTGGAAAATTGATAAAATATGGTAATGCACACACCCTTACATACACACGCACACACAAACAGACTGCTGGCTGACAAAAACAGGCTGCTAATAACTTCAGCAGAAAATGTGCGCCAAAGTTGCAGGGCGTAGTAAGTCGAGTAAAACTAAACGGCCAGACTGAATCTGTGTGATATTGTGTATCACTGTGTGAGATTGTATGTGTGGGTGTGTACTCGGCTTGTACATAATAATCCACTAGAAACGAGCATAAAGTACGAAATCCAATAACGCTCGATGGCAACAGCAGCTTCTGGCAAGGACCAAGTACTCGCACTCGGACCGAAAGCATGCCACTTGAAACTAAAAGCATGCAAAGCGAAAGTATACAACAGCCCCCCGCCCTTGGCCACCAAATGCGACGCTAGCCTAGTACTTGCCTGGAATGCATTGCAATTGATGTTATAGTTGCCTGGGCAGGCCACCTCTTCGGGATTCTCCAAGTCATACCACTGCACAATCCACCATGGGCATTTCCCGATAAGTGCAAACAAAATGAGCATCGGCAACGGAAGCCAAGTGAATGCCACATGCCAGTCAGGAACAGTTTTCAGCGACCATCCGCAGTCCAAATTGTTGTTTTTGTTGAGTTTGTGTCATTGATGTTGGGTTTGTTGTTATGTATTTTATAGTGTTGTAACCCAGCCAGCACCATCAGTTTAATAACGCCATTGAAGTTGATGTTGACATGAAGATAATGTAACAAAAATAAAGAGTAGATAAAATTATAGAAAGCATAAACAACACTTCACCCATTGAAATCAGATTAAGAGACATATTTTTCTGATACCTTATAGAGCTTTTGACTGGCTGACTTACCTCCTTCCATTCATCAAGGTGTGAACTAAAATGATCAGGCAAAGTTCCAAAAGTATCGGTAAAATCGAAAGCCAGCTTGAGCAAATCCTCCCAACTCTTCTCAGGCAACCATTTGGTGGGATTGGATCGTTCGCTCTTGGTTAAAGCAAGGCTGCCCTTGATGAAGAAATCGATTTCCTGTTGGGATAATATGCCATCTCGCTGCGCCAGCTTTGATGCTATCTGGAAGGAGAAGAGCAGCTTGTGCCGCTCAAAGATGCCCGTGCAGCCATAACTATATACATTCTCTGTTAATGTCTTTATGATATTATTCAAGCGTTTGGCTAGCACCGTGTCTGGCACGGCTTTGCGCAGCGAGTACACAAATAGATCTAGGTAGGCGGCCAGGGCGTACTGATACATGCTGTTGACCGTGGCCATGTCTGCGAGAACAAAGAAGAGGACGGCACCGCGCTTCGCCGCTGCTAGATAGCCGTTACGCAGGACTTCGATGTCGGCGGCAGTATCGCTGGCGAGCTTAAGCTGGTCCATAACTAGGCCAGCCTTGGATTTGGTGTTTTCTAGTGTCTCTATTAGCTCGACGTTATCCAGCATGTTGCCCGTTGAGGTTGCCAGTTCACGCAGCAGGGAATCCTCCAGCTGCTGAAGCAGTTGCTTATTTTCGCTCGTCTGTTCTATCAAAGATTCACGCTGCTGCTCGAGATCTGGCCGTTCTGTACCGACCACAACACTAAGCAATTGATCCTCAAGACCAGTCTGTGTGACAGTGTAATTGATGACCAATGCCTTGGCGTATACAGCTGGATCGAATTTGGGATTTGAGAACTTTGTGGTCAAATAAAGTCGGAACTTGGGATCCCAGTCGACTTCTTTGTCGCCCAAAAATGTAAATTTGCGGCCGCCCTGGACACGGATATTCTTTTGTAGGACATTATCTATGACTGGATCGATGTAGTCATCCACATCTTCGAATAACACCGGCAAGCCATACATTATGGCCATTTCCAGTTGCTTTAGAAAATCAGCGTCGCTAAATGACAACACTTTAAGGTTATTCCTATGTTCCTTCTTGCGAATCCACATCAACGCTTGCAGCTGTGGATCAATACAGAGTGGAAAACGTGAAGCGCGCATGGTAAGAATGCCATTCTGTAGGGAGAGTTCATCGGGTGGTAGACCCTCGTTGGACCATTGTGAGATCTCCACATCGGTGGTCAAATGAGCATCAATCTTGAAGGGTAGTTTGATTGGTATGCCCAATGCGACAATGTCTTCCAGCCAGTCATCAAACACCATGGTCTTGCGGAACTCCCAAGTGAAGGCGCCCGTGTAGGCCAAAAATGAGGAGCTAATGAGGCAAAGTCCAACGCTGTCGATAAGCTGCAGGCCCAAGCTGGCCATTTCCTTACTCCAGCGTATCAACTCGGAGGTTAACCCACTTATCAGTTTATCAGAAGCTATCAAACGACGTTCAGCTTGTTGCATCATCTCAGTTAAGGCCCTCATTTGCCTCATGGAGACAGCATAGTTCTGATTAAGTTGATCCAGTTTCTCTTCTAATTTTTGGATTTCGGAATTCAAATGACTCAGCAGCTTAATTTGTACTTCTTGCTCTTCAACTAAGAAGTCGAGACGCTCTTTTTTGGGCTTGACTTCTTTGTAGACCTCAAAGAAGCCAAGTACGGCTTTCACGAACTTCAACAAGCCCGCGCCAGCTATTGAAATCTTTCCCATGTCATCTAAGTTTTGGGTTTTCATGTGGTTGCGGCAGGAGGTGATTTGCTTCTGGGTTAAAGCCTCGCAATCCATTTCCATCAAACTCTTGAGGAAATTAACATCACTCATCATGCCCTTGGCGCTCTTCCAACTGATTTCCTTGATGCCCTTTAATATGGCCACACACTCGCATACTACCTGTACAGCAGCTGGGGGTGTGGCAAAAGAACGGATCTCAGTAATCTGAGCCTTCTCTAGCTCGGACAGTGCACGACGGGCTTCTTCTAACGCTGGCATTGCATCGGCCAGAATAACTTCTGCCTCCTCCTTTTCAATGGCAATTTGTTTGCCTTTGATTTCAACCTCCACCGATTTCTCGGATGCTTCAGCCTTCTTAGTGTTCGCCTTTTGCGTCGATGACTCTATGGTAACCAACATAGTCTCGCACTCCTCCGACGCAACTGCCACATTTTTCTTTTGCTCAGTCACTATGATTCGCAGCTCATCAATTTGGACAGATGCTTCTTCGATTTTCTTGATGCCCTCGCCGAGACGTTCCCTCTGCTGGTTAATGTGTTTGTTCTTTTCCTCTAGAAAGTGAAGATATTAGTCAACATTGCAGTTGAAGCATTAATTTGACTTACCTAGCAATCCCAGATAGGTGTTAATATGGTCCAAGTAATGCTTGGGCGTCACAAAGTTACTTCGTCTGAGCTTCGCTTGGTATTCCTTGGAGTACTCTTGAATTGACAAATGCACATGGACAACATGCTCGATGATTACTTCGCGATGCTGAGCTGGAATCAGAGCGTGTTCGGTCAGGAAGAGTTTCGCGACAGCATAGAGAGCTTGCTTTGGCCACGGGAATACCCAATCAATATACGTGCTACCAATTAAGCCAGGGAAACTTCGGCAACGATTACGTAAGGCCTCTCCAGCGGGTGACATGCAGAGCACCACGTGCAGATTCTCGGCACAACAGCGGATGAAGTACGCCCAAACCGAGTCTCTATGGGAAATAATCAATTAAATAAGGATAAATGGATTTTTCTATATAATCTCACTTGGATGCAGATAAGCCTTCTTCTTCAGCAAATTTGCGCACTTGATTAACAATGCCATCCTTGTCCTCATCTGTAAATAGGGCTGGTACCTGACCCACTGTCAGAATGTTGTTGATCAGCTCCAGGAAGCTCTCCTCTGCTATTTGTGCTGCTGTAAATAAAAACACAACCTTCTTGCGCTTGACTCCAGCTATGTTGTACAATACTTTGAGATCCTCACGGAACGATGCCTCATTGTAGCCCCGGGAGATGGTGATCTCGAACACCTCACACTCTGCTGCAAATGATGCGAGACGAGTAACACACTTTTTTCCGCATCCACCAACACCGACGAGCAGGACGTGACCACGATTCATGCGAAGAGTGCGATGCACTCGAGTCAAATGTTCCAAGCAATCTTCAAAGAGCACCAGTGTCATTTTTTGTTTACGCTCGCAATACTCGTCCAGGATTTCGGTAAACAAATGAAAGACGGCAGTGTAGTCTACAAGATCTTCATAATGACGCGGTTCTGATTCGTTGGTGAAGTTGCGAAAATCGCCATAAACAAGAGGATCACGAAGGACATAGTCTTTGAGAGATAGTACCACCTCTACGCCATCCATCTCATCTTCCTCTTCATCGCCTTCCTCGTCCGCTGCAGCTGCTGCAGCAGCATCTTCGGCAAAAGCTTCATACATTATTCGGGCCTGTGCTTCGGCAGCTGCTTCCTCTACATCAATGAAACCATGCTCTTCCTCAAACTGAGGTGGAAATCGTTCTGCAACCTCAATTTCCAAATAGCGATTGACATTTTTGACGTCCTACACGTGGATAGAACGACTTAATGAGTAAGTGCAATCGTATTTACTTAAGTGTTCTTACAGTCTTTGAAATTAGACGATCGCATATAATCCTAGTGAATTCATTGCGCCAGACACGAATGAATTCGCGTAGACCCTTGAAGTTGGAAGGCAGAATCAAGAGCATGCCCGCAAAGATGCGCGACAGATCTTTGAGATTGAAAATGTAATGGAATTTTGAGGGCGTCGGCGGCAGATCCACAATAATCAACTGAGAGCACACACACACAAATTGGATCAATAATTAGAGTAAAAAGATGACAGTATAAATGTAAATGGCATTCGCCATTCACTACCCTATAGGACACTACACAAATCAATTTTATCTCGACTACTTGCAATATGCATTCAAATGTTGAGCAAGGTCCTGGAAAGCAAGCTAAAGAGCAGTACGATGCAAGCATGGGACAAGAATGAAATGGAGTGAGAAGGAGAGGGGGGATGTGCAGTGAGAGATGGCGGACGCCGTCTTGGTGAACTTACAGCCATTATCGAGTTGCAGTCGCCTCAGCAGAGAAACGGCAATTCTATTCAAATAATTCATTTTATTCCATTTCGTGCGACATTAATATCTTTTGCTGGCGCATCGAGTGTGTAAAGAAGACATACAAACTCGACAGGCCTGGGTATTCTGCTCTTCCCCTACTCAAAGCAGCAATTGCAGGTGTGAGTAAATCATTTTTTCTGTACTTTCTATTTTGATTTTTCTTTTAGGTTATTGAGCAACTTCTGCTCAAACTGCTTTTGGCAATTGTGGCGACAAATGCATTTTTATCTGCACTTAATGAAATGCGATAATATTTTAGTGTCAACAATTGTTAAAGGCACCATAAACTAATGCTTTTGCCTTCTGCTTTCACACAGTGGACGATCTGCAATTCAATACTTGAGTATTATCAAATTTTGCGCTCCTGTCGACAGAGAGATGTACTGGCTGAGATAGGCGGAGCACCAGGACAAATATAGGACCGGGTGACTATTGGGTAAAAGGCCAACCAGAAAATGGCAAAGGCAATGACACTCGCTTTATGTCGCCATCTCCGGGACTCTTGCTCAGTTGTACTTAAAAAACCAATGGAGCAGCATACAGGGGAAGCAGCGAGACGAGAACTCTGCTCGGCGTGGTGCATTACGGGCCATTGAATAATTTCCATTGTATGGTATCGAGGCAGCAAAGCAGATTATGAAAAATTTACGATATTTGCATATGTAAATCAAATTTTATAAAATTTGCGAGAGATTTTAAAGTGTCGTTCACAACGTGATAAATCTAATTTTTCCCCACAAGAAATCTTACAGATTTTACCAAAAGTTTCGATATGGTTACCATCATTTTCATTAGAAATGTAAGTGCTTGTATATAATAACAAACCTTGAATAATTTGAGGGTCATCATAACAACCATATCAGCAATCAACATGTATTGCTGTTTGAATTTCGTATAATTGAGATGACCCTTAAAGATGGATGAGTAGATTTGAATGAGCGACTCATCGTTGGGGAATACAATATTGTATGTGGAGAACATACTGATGAAGCGTGGATCGACCTCATTGCGACCGCCGCCTGCGGGGCCCATGGCAGCATAGAATGTCATATCCTTAAACTTTTTCCAGTTAAGATCCTTGTCACGGTCAAACATGCCGCCTCGCTCAAAGAACAACTTTAGTAGGGCAATAGGCTGTTGAGTACCATAGCTGTTGGTTGGGGATAAAGAGAGGAGGAGTAAATTTGACTGACAGTCTATCAGTCTGTCTCTGGCAGAGTTTCATACATGCCAGAGAACAAAATATACTCACTCATCCACCTGGGGCATGTTCATGTCATCAATAAAGCAGGCAATTTTCTTTCCCATCGGTGGCCCATACGTATCCTTGGTACGTTTCTCGACCGCAGCCTCCAATGTGCGCTGCACATCCAGTGACGAGGTTCTCGATGAAAAATTAATATTGAGCATGATCTGAAAGGATAGCAGAAGGGTTGAGGAAGCAATATTAGCACTTTGTTTCACGTTTGTCCTAGACATTTTTAAATTACATTGACAGACGGATTAAGATTTCGCAAATACTGCATTATGGTTGCCGTCTTTGATGTGCCCGCGTCACCGACAAGTAATACGGGTCGTTTGATCTGCAGAGTCCGAGAATTAAATAAATATCAACTGAGAAATGCTTCGACTTACATCACTCATCAATGCAAGCAACCGATTGGTACGTGTATTATCTACGGTAGGTACAAGTATGTCGCTGAACTTTATACTCGGGTCATGAGTATATGGCTTGACCACCCAATCCCAAGCCATCCAACAGTTCTCGTTGATATCCCAGAAATAGTCAAATAGCGTTGGTTTTCCGTTCGGTATCTGACCACCCATTGCAGGTGATTCTTGTGTGTCTTGCACCAAGGGGAAACCGGCAATTCGTTTCATGAATTCATCGAATACAGTCTGATGCTTGTCCAGCAAGCAAGCGCCTAGAGATCCATACACAGCCTGCAGGAAGCAGCACTCCAGACTATCCATGTTGTAGACCTTCAGTACAGGTTCATCTGGATTCTTATTGTCGGGTGGCCCATATGTGGGCAGCATGGCATCATAGAGATTGCAAAACTGAGTGGTCATATTTAGATCTGTCTGCATGATGACCATTTTAAGAGGATTTCCTTGGGTGGTGCCGTCTAAACCTTCCAATATAAACGCTATGGCATTTGTGATTATCTTCTCGAAAAAGTCATTAAGCATCTCCCGTTGCGCTTCAGGCCGGGTCAACACCCAGCGCTGCCAATACGGACTGTAACGCAGATTCTTGGGATCCACATAGACCATTCCAGCGCGAGAGACTGTCGCTGGCGAGGCATAGTACAAATTGCCCACCTCAAAGAGTAGTGCACAATAGTTCTCCAATCGAATGCGCTCGCCATTCGCCAATGTCAGCAGCTTGTTGTCATCCATTACAGAGTTCATGTTCTCAATCCACAGGGCATCGACGTCGCCATCAAAGCAGACGTAGCGTCGCTCCTGTTTGCACAATATAGAAAGTATTAGATTGCATTAGGCTGAGTGTGTTATTCAATACCCGCGGATACTGACAGCATTGGACGATGGATATATAGATGACGTCTATGGCGATGGCAACAGTGACAGTGTTATCATCATCATAGCCACCGCCATAGAGAGATTACCTTGCGAAGTCAAAAGGCTGAGTAACTGAAAGAGTTGGAAGGCGGAATAGTTTGTTTAGCCATTGCCGCTCTGTGAACCGCGTGTTGTGCAATGGGATTTATTAGCGAATGGCGTGATTTCCGCATGAATGATGCACATCCCGTAGCACATATGTATATGCAGTAACAGCACAACAACCTAACCACATACTGCAACTTGCGGCAGTAAGTTTCAGCCAGCATCTAAGTTGACGCTGAACGTTCTCGGCTTTTACACGCCGTGATGTATGTGCTTGCATTTGTATGTGCGCGTGAGTGTATGAGTGTGAGGGGATTAGCTGCTGTTGCACTTCAATTCAAATAGGATTACTATAGCGGTGGCAATGCGACATATAACCTGCGTACAGCCCGACTGAAGCCAGCCTCAGAACCCGTGAGATTGCGGAGGATATTGGTCTACTTACCTCACGCTCCAGTGGCCTATTCATTTCGCGGAATATATTTGAAAATAATCCATCGATCCAATCTCGCGTCTCCATATCCAAATATCCATACAATTCAATTACTGAGCATGCCTGTCATATATTAATATCAAGATAAAGTTCAAATAGGCTTTAAAATTTAGTGTAAAAATTAATGTTGATATTGTTCTTGAATGCAACCTATTCAGCTTTACAGCTTTACTTTGTTCCGTTTTACAATAAACAAGTACTTTGCATTGAAATTTAACATTTTCACATGCATTGTTAAGCGGACTGAGAGCAAAGCATTAACAAAAGGAGCGAAGCAGAGGGAACAATTGCATAAAAAAAGAAGTAATTGTTGGGGACGTTCGACTGCTAACGGGCTTCCATCCTCATAATGAGCGAAATTAACACAAAGACAAAGATAACAAGTAAGAAAGCTACAGTCGAGTTTGCTCGACTGTGAGATACCCGCCACCCAATTTTACCATCAAAATATTATATTTTTCAAAAATATACTGAAAAAATACTTAAAATAATATACTAAAAAATACCAAAATAATATATCAAAATTTTCATTGGTCAAAATTATTAGCTTGCCGGCACTTTAGTTGGTTTATTGAACACCATTATTATATCGCGGAGTGTCATAGCAACTAGCTAGGCAGCACTAGCAGTTGCACGTGGTAACGCCTTATAAAAGTAATTTCTTAATAACTTCTGTGTTTTTTATCCGATTGTAACCAAATTTGCAGAGATCATTAAGATGGTGATTAGTATTGTGCGTACCAAAATTTAACGTTCTAGGTTTAAAATTACGCTTGAAATTTGTTTTTTTTTATTTAGGTGGGCGGAAGGGGGCGTGGCAAAAATCTAAAACAAACTTGATCTGCGTGCAACAATAAGACACACTGTCCCGAAAAATTTGTTGCTCTATCTCTTATAGTCTCTGAGATCTAGGTGTTCATACGGACGGACAGACGGACAGACGGACGGACGGACAGACGGACATGGCTATATCGTCTCGGCTGTTGACGCTGATCAAGAATATATATACTTTATGGGGTCGGAGATGCTTCCTTCTACCTGTTACATACATTTTCGGTCGGCACAAAGCCATAATACCCTTCTACCCTTTGGGTAGGCGGGTATAAAAATTGCAACAATCAGTTGCACTATAACGTACTTTGAATGCTCTACTCGCTTGGCTAAATTAGTAATTTAAACTAATTATCTTTAGGAATGGTTAAAAGGAAAATTTAATTTGACATATAATATAGCTTACTTATTTTAGTGTAAGAAAAAGTTTAATAGGGGAACCTAAAATAAATCAAGAACTTTCATTGAACTGTGTAATTAAGCCATTATTTCCAATGCTACAACAATGTGTGAGTTGCCATAAAAAACAAAGCAATTTGTGCAAGTAGAGTGAAAGAGGGAAAAACGGAAAAGTGCTGGACAACTTACCTTGGGGTTAAGCACAGTGCACTTAGTGGGCAAGCTCATGTGGGTTTGTGCTTTGATCAGAGCATTTATGACGACAGTTTTACCGCCACCTGTTGGACCCACAAGCATGGTTGAATGTCGGGTCATCATGGTCTCGTACATTTGCACCACTTTGTCTTCCTGTTGTTGGGAACAGAATGTTAACGAAAAGGTAAAGGAGAAGGCGTTTCCGTTGTTGGGATTTAGTTGTCATAAACGATGTTGCCAGCGGATAGCCACAAGCGATTCAGAGGGGCAGACGCCATGACATCAGTTGGCCAGCAGTTGACATTGTGTGTGACATTTGCGTCATTTGTGGAACGTTTTGTTTGATAGAAGTGGCCAAAGTGATGGCAAAGGTGGCCAACGAAGGTGTAGGACGAAACTCAGAAAATTGTATTTATGAAAATTGTCAGCTGAAGAAGCAAAGTTGAAATTAGGTGTAGGTGGAAGCCTCTGCTAACCCACCGAGTTGCTCGCCTTGTTCTGTAAAATGCTTGGTAACATTTCCGCCATTTGCGATTATGCGACAAAGCGCAATTTACAAAGTGTCAAAGTGTCCGAGATGAGAACGGGACAGCAGCCAGGAGAACTACTTCTTTAACTTGCCTCTGTCCGCCGGTTTTTGCTTGTCAGCAATGTCATGACTGTGCAAAAGGACACAACTGACTCAAACAAAAATATAAACATAAGCGACAACGATAACGCCAACAAGAAGGAAAACTAAAAGTACACACCTGATCGGGTAGCAGGATGTAACCATCGTTGACAAGGACATGACGTACAGCCGCATTGAAATCTGGATAACCGATGCGTGGACAATCGATGCCAGGAAACAGATCTTTAATAAGACCAAGAAAGAGCGGCACATCCTCGAAAATGAATTTTGGAAAGTTCATGTCACGGAGCACACGCATCAGGACCACTGCCTCAGGTAGATCATCCGATTGACGCTTCATAACACCAGCCATTCGAAGCACAGAGTTTAGCGAACGTAAGCCCCAATCGTAGTGGCATTGTTTTGACAGTTGCTCCTGAGCTAGGGAATACAGCACTGTCATCTTCTTGGCCAGCACCTTTGCGGTTAAGAAGCCATCAGAGAATAACGAGATGAGGCATATAAGCTCCAGATCGGGCTTAATACAGGTGACAGGACGGAACAGAGCTTTCACAGACTCGGGCAGCTCTGTGCGGCCAGCATAGCCAGGATTCATCGTTACAAAGACGCCACATTTCGAATCCATGCTGATCTCAACACCTTCAAACTATGAAATCTTCAATTAATTACTATTTTACTTTGAAAGCATATACGAGTAAATACAGACCACAAAACGCTTCAGCTTGCGTATTAGGGCATTTCGAATGGTCTGCAGTTGGGTTGAGATAACACTAAGCACTGATATATCAATCCGATTGAACTCATCAAAACAACCCCAGGCGCCGCACTGCACAAGACCGGACAGAATGGTGCCCACAGCTCTAAAGTCCATGCCCTCACCGCAATTGGTGACCATACAGAGCAAGCCCATGGCCTTGGCAAGATCCTTGACGGTCTCCGTTTTACCTGTTCCAGCTGGACCAGCTGGAGCGCCACCCAGATTCATGAGCAGCGCCTGAGTGATCGTCAAATAGATGCGATCTGTCAGCGGAGTGATGACCAGACGTCCGTTCAATCCCATGTATTCGTAGCCAAAATCAAAACTACCAGAGCACTGTATGACATGTAGATTGTCATAGAACTTCAACCAATAGAATCGCAATTGACTCTCCCAGCTGAACTCACTGGCATCTAACACATTATCGCGCACAAATTTATCGATAATGTCGCGAGCATGGACATCAATGGTACAGATGGCCTTAAACTTCAGTCGATCATTGCGTGACAAATTGGAACGCACTTTCAGCACAAGCTCCTCAATTTGATAGTTGCTTTTGCCGAGGAAATCCTTCATGGCTCGCATGTTGCCATGGTTCTGTGCCTGATCGAATGCTTCCTCCACCTCGGCTGTCCACCATACTTGACTGGCTGCCAGGCCGACCATGCCTTGGTAGTTCATCAACCAGTCCGGCCTGTGAAAATCGAAAGTACCAAATGACTGTCAATTTAATACAATTGGCCATAAATATGCCGAGACACGCGCCCGGCTTATACAATATAAAATAATAAATCGCGTCAAATGACAAAATTATACAGCCACAGGCTCTCAGTGCCTCAATGTAAATCGTTGGTCATAAAAGCTGAGGCAGTTCTTGCCGAAATGTCAGCCAGAGTCACTCCCTCTAGCTGATTGCCTTAGCGGCAACACCAGACATACTAAATATATATTATACGTATATATGATTATGGTATTCACTTACCTTGAAATTACCAGATCGGTGCCAAAGTCGTAGATGCAGGTCTTGGTTATGTAGCGATTCGCGCGACGCATTTCATCCAGCACATCGTTCATCCAATGCTCGACGCGACCCTGCGCCAGTACTGCCCATGCGGTAACAAAAGACAATAACCACATAAATAAACCCCAGTCGCCAATATCAATAAGTGTATACAAAAGTAATAAAACTCAAAGCACCAAAATTACAACAGCAACAAACGCAAAAAAAAGAAACAACAAAATCAACTGAATGTGAAATCATCTTTAGCAGGGTATAACAGCGGCCACGCCGACTGGCTTCAAATTAATTAAAAGAAATTGGCCAGCCAGGCAGCTAGCCTGTGAGGCACAGGGTCGAGAACCATAAAAAAGTTCAATTTTAAAATTGGCAATCAGTGCGTAGGGAATGCTGCGTAAAGGGAATGGAAAGACGTATACAGGCAGCGTGTACTTACTGAGATTACGAAACTCCATAACCTCGCCCTCGCTGGATATCATAGCGGTAACATGTGTATGGCTACCCTCCTTGACCAGGCGCAAAGACTTGACATTGTCGTACATCTGCGGATGTGGAATGAAAATTGTGAAATCAATGCGCAAAAACATTTTTATTTATAAGCCAAATAAATTCATAAAAATTTACCACCGACAATTCTCATTCTCTTCTCATGCTCCGGGAATGTATTTGTGTGTGTACTATATGTAAGCATTGCATGTGTTGCAAAAATGGTGTAATTTCCGCCCTGGACATTGGCCAGAAAGCATAAACAGTGACATTAACTTTTATGGCAAGACTCTCTTGCTCTTATGCTCAAACACACACTCATACACAGAAAAATATCAACACACACACACGCCCAGTCATACATAAAAATAATGTTGCTGGCAGTTTGGCAAATCTGTTGTTGTCACACCCATACACCCATTCACCAACCCAACTACATACTCGCACACTTAGTCGCCCTCTGAATTCAACCCACCTTAATGATGTGGTTCTGTACTGCAGATGGCTCACTGCTGCCCAAAATCGAGAGCAACTCATCGGTAGATATGAAATAGAAACGCGGGAAAATGCGACGCTTTGAGTCCAAATATTCGTTTAACGACTTCTGACAATTTTCCAAGCCAACTCCCAGACTTTGTATATCCAATAAACGTCCCGGCACTGCACAAAATGGCACCACTAACGGATTTTTGGCACAATCGACCATGATCTGCAATGGAACACGAACAAGAGCCAGTTACAAGAGTAAATTATTATGAAAAGCAATGAGCACAACAACAACAAAATATCATAAAAAATACAAAAGTCAAGATATACTATATTGACTCTCGAATTCCCTTACTTCTTAATAACTACGAAATAAACACTAACCTATACATGGATACAAAGAAAAGCTAATAAAATTACATATAGGAATTATAAGGGAGAAAAACTAAGTCTAGTTTAATAAAACAAGTTATTAACATTATCTGAAAATTTGAAGGCTTTCTAAAATAATGTCATTGGAAGGGTATACACACAATACGAATGTCAAGAGCAAATCTAAATAATAAATCATTTCGTAAATGGCATCAAATATGGCGACAAATGTTGCAAATGAAACGTAAAGCAAACGAAGCAAGTGGCGAGCAAGGTTAAGTGAAGTTAAGCGCCTAACGCCAACTCAAATCTGCAGAAGCACACACAGGGCTCACACACACAAATATTCATTCAGATATAATATACACACATCGCACACATGCTCAGACATAGGTAAAGGCGTTTGGCTTTGGGCAAATACTGCCTGGCTGACAGAACGTATGTGTAATATATGATGTATGGTGGCCAGGAATGTGTTGTTGTGTGCATTTGTGAAGCAACACAATTACGTATACGCAAAGTGGTCGTTTGCATGCGTATTATGTTTACCGTTAAGACAGGCGTCGCCATATTGTCGGCTTACATTAAATCAACTCAAATAAATTGAGTAGATATTTTAGCTACGACAGTAGCAAGGTCTGCCCGACTGGAATGGCCGGCTAACTCACCAGCAAACAACAAAACATCCAGGACAAACAAATATTGCTCTCATTCTTCTTACCCGTCGATACGACTTGTCAATGTCATCAAATTTACGCGCTTCCTCGGGCAGCTGAGTGCGTATGTCGCCGCCAATGAAGATACCTTCCAAGTAGAGCCATTTTCGCTGCACAATCAACCACTCGTCAATGACCTCCGAGATATTGGCCAAGGCGCGCTCCCATTTGTTAACCGTCCCCAAGAAAGGACCAATAAATCTGCAAGTGAATAATATTCGTATGTTAATCAGAAACTTGGTGAAATCCTCAAGCACTTACTGGCTAGCACCCATTGACTGCAGGTTCATGGCATTCTCCTCTAGCACTTGAGTTATTTCATCGACTGGTCCCAATATCCAACCTCGATCCTCCATGCCCTTAAAGTGCTTGATTACCTTAAAACTCATGCTGCCCCAGGTTTCCTCAACAGCTCGCACGCCACGTTCAATCTGCAATTCTTTGATGGCATTGGTTAGAATCTGCTCGGCAATTTCCTGGTACTTATGCAGTTGCATGGCAAACATATTCTCAAGCGTAAACCTCGCCGGCGACATATCAAAATACTGTCCTGTCTTCTCCATCAGTTGATGCCAATGGCGTTCGCGCAATGCCTCATTTTTAAGGCTGACCATCAGTGGCACGGTAGCTTTGAACTGTTTCATGTGAATCTCCAGCTGTACGCCAGTAGCCAATGTGCGCACCTGTAAACAGCGATGAAATTCAAGTAGAGCGGATATGGAGAGTATAGTTAAGTGAAGTGGATAAACGGTTAGTTAGCGACGTCAAATCAGTTGAAAAAATAGTGCGGCTGTTGCGTGCTGCAAGTTGTGGTTGCAACCCCCTTGAATTATGACGAAAGTTACGTCCTGCGGTTACGGTTAGCGTGATGGAGTGCCACTCTTGTTGTATGTTGCATGTTGGTGTGTTGTGCTAGCCAAAAAGCGCATCCTGTTTACATTGACATGCGCTGTCCCATCTGATTGTTTGCACACGGAAAATGCTGTGCAGGCATAAATTAAATACCAGCAGGGACAACAACAGAATGGTACACACAATTGTCAGCAAATCGAGACACAGCAGCTGGGAAGAGCCAAACAATAGGCCGACGCTGAACATGGTGACGACGATAGACATTTGCTGGCATTTTAATTATTTTCAGTATTGAACAAATTGATTTGCATTTTGGCACACTGATTATGCAACAGCTTCCGGCTAGGTCTATCCAACGAATGGGAGCTGGTATACTTGGCATTCAAAATTATACATGATAAAAACTGAATTAAAATACGCATGTCAACTGATTATATTTAAATTTGACTGCACACTGGACTATTTACATTAATGATAAAGTAATGAAATAGTTAGCATGCTAATCTATGTATGCAATCACCATTCATAGATATGAAAGAGTACTTCTGTCCCTTAGGCACATTTGCACGCTCCACCTCTTGCAGTGCTAACTAGCTGGTAAGTACATAACTCGGTTCATTTGTATGGACAAAACTTTATGGCGCGGTAAACTTTTCGCTTGCACAGAAAAATTCCTCAAAACTTGTTAGTAAAGTAAATAAATCAATTTGTCATAATCAGTTTAGGTACAAAATTTCGGCTCTGCTAGGCCAAATTTCACTTTTCATTTTGCTAATGCGGAAGTAAAACAAAAGCGACAGAGAAAGTTTTTGGATTTCGACTATGAGATTAGTCAAGAATATATACGGAAATAAATAGTCCTGGCTGCTATTTGATAGTTAATAGTACATTTAAAATTTTATCTGAGATTTTCCTTTTGAATTTGGATGACCCACCCCATTGAAAAGTATGGCAGCAAGGTATTTAAGTCGATATTATGTCGACGCTGAGTACTGGGTTACAAAGTATTTGGTCGAGTTATTGTTTTCACGCCTCCGTAATTTTTTGAAAATTCTAACAGTCCATAAACTTTACTAATTAAACAAAGTTTGTATCTCGAATGGCTTAGGGGTGCAACTTACAGGTTTTGTCAATTTTCGAAATTCTTTAAGATAGCTCTCAACGCCCTCGGTTAGGAAATTGGGATCTAAATCGACCCACAAGGTTTTTGACCAAATCTCCCGGGCATTCTTTTGTGATCTGTATAGCTTGTATAACTGGAAGAGCAATTAGTTTAGGGACATTGGAATAGAAGAACAGATTATTGCAGTACTTGCTGCAATCCTTCAAACTCGGTTTGGACACGCGAAAATTCGTGGTAGTCGACCATTGGCATATCAAATAGTCGCTCAGCATTTGCAAGCTCTTGGCGTCTTAGCTCGCGCTCTTCAAGTTTATGACCGTACGGATCCATTAAGCGAAGTCCGCGTTCGAGCTCTGGACCAACAGAACCGGGTCCGTTTTCATCCCAGTCCTTTATAAACTCGTCTAGCTGTGGAGACAGAGAGGACAAAGCAAAGTTAGTTCAGTGTACTCGGAAAATTGGCAGCATTTGATTGTTGCGCTTTGTGGGGGGCTTCAGTGTCAGGCCCTCCTCATGCCTTTATTCCAATAATAAACACTTCAAGTTAATTCATTTTATGCTGCCGACGCCATAGCCGTTAACAATTGACAATAATGGTTGAGCGCGCGGAAAAATCCAATTAAAATGCAGTGAAGGAAATAATAGAGGGAAACAAAACAGAATTGCAGAAAACGCAAAATTGCGGAAATGCTGGGCACAACATAGCCTCCAACGAGCTTCCCATTCCTACCACTGGTAATTATTATCGGCAACTACAGCAACTTACATCATCGCAGAATACTTCGATTTCCCCACTAGTCATTTCGGCGAATTTTTGTTTAATTGGTTGCAGCTTTTCTGAGCGATACAAAGCCGATAGGAACAGGCGCTTCCAGCGCTTCTCTAGATGATGAGCCATCAGCATGTCCTCGTATGAAAACTATAAAATTAAAGAAAGAAAGATGTAATGAAAAGAAAATCAAAAGCATTCTTATAAAAATTTAGCAAGGTCCTTTAAATATTGCTGAGTGCAAATAATAATCACGAATAGTGCTGAATTTGTCTAACGACCAGCAGTGTTCAAGTTACCACCTCTCTCAGCTGCAACTGTAAAAAAAATGAATAAAAAACAGTTGCACAGCTTCCAGAGAAACTGCCACAATTTGTCGCCGTTGAATAAATATTCATGTTGCCTTTTGCAGCATGAATGTGTGCATACATTCATTAATTTATATAAAATAAAAGTTAATTCCGTTTGTCTGGCCAGACTGGTCCAGAGCAGGCTAAGCACCACAGCAACAAAGAAATGCTATCAATAAATGAACGGACTCAACAATGCTGAGCACAAAGCCGAGCATTCACACACATCACGCTCACCGGATGGCCGTGTGGCCAAAGCGGAGAAGCATCCTCGGTTTTTGTAGAACTTATGTAACCATTTTGTGTGTGAGCCACGAAATACGGAAAGCCATTTTCAAGTGACGCTCACTGGCCACCAAATATGCATATGTAAACAGTGCGGAGCTGCAGACCACGACGGCTTTTGGGGATTTTTTATCTAAAACTACGAATTTTAATACACAAACAACCAAATGTGGTAACTTGGAACTCGAGCAACTTGTAGTAAATGCGAATTTCATTAAACCAGTGAAGCTGATTAACAAAAAAAAATGAAGACAATGTACTTATTTTAGTTCATAATTGTAGTAATAGATTTTTTTTTATCCGACCTAGCAAATTGCTTACCATAATTTGGTGTTCACTTAGTACTGTGAATGTCTCCTGCATTTCATGAATCTTCTGTTCATTTGTCAATGTTGTGGATTGAACGGTAGCAATAGTTTGCATGACCAACTTAAAGTCCTCCAGTTCGCGAGTAGTTTTATTAAGATTTAAACTTAGCGTCTATGGTGGAAGTATATATTTGAGGTAGATTTAATTAGTATCACTGCAATTTTTGAGGGTACTCACTTTAATTTCAAGGCGCATTAATCTCATGTTTTCGTTGACATTCCGCAAGAGCACCTCGCCCAGTATAGTACACCAGTCCTTGGCATGTTGTATGATGCTCTGCAGCAATGGTTTTAAATTAATGCGCACACATCTGACTGTGTGATATTGGCACATTTGCTGCAGGTCCGTAACAATGGATGAGTAAAATGTAAATTTCTCATCGATTTCAACTAGCGTCACTTGTCGATCCACAAACGTCTGGCATATCAACTCCTTCTCGTAGGCCCACAGATTGAAGTACTTGCGGAACCTATTTATATTAAATGCAGTCAAATCAAAGCATGTGCAATATATGTCTGAGATATATGCAGTTGTACTCACTGAACAACAAAATGCTTGGCTTCCAGTATGACTTTTGAAGCCAAATCGTGAATGTTAATTATGAGACTGACCACATCTTTAATGGCTACAACGTCTTCATAGAAGGTGTAATTATATTTCCACTGGGACCCTGCATCAATTAGTGGACAGTTAAGGCAAGTGCCGCTCATCCATCGGGTGAACAATTTTAGACTGTGGGTTGACAGGAAGTCATTTCAGAAAGTCTATATAATAAAAGGATTACCGTTTCACAAAATCCTTAGCTGCTGTCACAATGACGTTTTGTAGCTCATTGGCCGAAGGTTCCAAAACGATTTCGGACATCAGGAGGACAGCATTCACCTCAAACATTGGCTTATTCGAGAGTAAACGATTGATAAAGCACTTCAGATTGTCATAGGACATACTGGGGAAATACTTTTATAGAACTATATGACTAATATTGTAAGAGGGAGGACACCCACTCCATAATGCACTTGAATGTCTCCTCTTCCCAGAACTCATAGTAGTTGCGCATCTTCTCTGATCTTCCGGTAAATGTGCCTAACACAAGACTCTCCAACTTAATTAGTACTGGCCCCAAAGAGTCATAAAGCTGCTTCATATGAGCGGCTTTGCGATTTCGGGATGCTTCCAAAAGTTCGAAATAGCCTTGACATTCATAGACTCCAGTGCCGCAGTCAAAATCTTCTACTTTTTTTTGGTCATCGAGCTCCTCTGCTGCTTGCATAATCGTTATATTCTCGCCAGTAGAGGATTTGAAAGTGTATCCGGCTGAAGATTTTTTGAGCTCATCAAGTCCCTCAATTTCATCATCGTTGGTTTCTTTTTTTTTAATCTCATCGTCCAGATTGAACAAATTGAAACTTCTGATCTGTTCAATTCGATCCCGTAAGTCCAAGCGTATAAAGTTTATCTGCGACACAATCGAACTCAATTTGCGAAGTTGCGAATTGATTTGATCACAAAATTTGGCAATGTTAAATGATATCCAAGTGTAGCGAGCCACGCCCATTTGTATAAAAAGCTCTGTATCATAAATATGTTCTCGCAAGAATACCACTTCTGACATTGACAAATTGCCAATTATCTCATTATATCGTGTAATAACCTCAGTCAGCTTTTCATAGTCTTTGAATAAAAGTTCCTTCTTCATGATCGCCGTTCGCAGCACCGTGGGCAGAGTGAAGCCCAAATGTTCAAAGAGTTGTCCCTCAAACATTGTATCAAAAACTTCGCGATTTAAATTAACCACAAAGTTGGTATCGTATTCGATAAGCACTTTGTCGCCAACAATTTCCTTCCAAATTGGCAACCTTTTCTGCGATGCCGCTCGAATCAATACTTAAAAATTAAATATGTAGATTATATATTAGTAACCATGATAACAAATATATATTAAAGGGATCGGTTACAAGTAGACGTGTGACCTTAAAACTATACTTAAAAAAGGCCTAAAAATGGGATGAGGTGCAATTGGGATACAAACTCATGAATCTACATAAATGAACAAGATATAATAAATCTAAACAGAACTGAATTACCGTCAGATATTTTATCGAGTAAGCGTGTTGCTTATCGATTAACACTAATCATGCTATTAATACATAATGTAATAATAAAATAAATGTTCTGTTCAGATGTTGCAATAGACTGTGCTTGGTAGCCTTCAAGGCTTACTCACATTCACAAATTTGTACACATTCTCGATCTCTTGGTGTGATATCCTTCGCTTTTTTTTCCTTGATAGAGGCTATATAACTGAAAGCTTTATTTAGCTGCTGGTTCGCAAGACGGGTTTTGCCAACCATCCACATTATCATAGCTGTTAACACTGTAAACCTGTTGATTTTACACAGAAATCCAACATGACTGGCCTCAACGCTGTTTCCAGTATCATCATCATCTTCTTCTATAAAGCTCGCATCCGGACTCAGATTTGTTTCGGAAGACATTCCCACCATGCTCACCATTTGGCTACCTCCAAACTGGGATGCATTTGTCCCTGCTGCACTGGCTTTCTTATTTCTAAGCACCTGCGTGGTATCGGATATATAGGCCACTAATTGTGAAATGAAAGTTCAATAAGTTAGTTGTTGGCAGTAATCAAAATTCTGAGAATGTGAACACACTTGTTTTCTCCTTGCAAATCTGTATGTCCAATATGTTCGAACGATTGGTGTGGTTTATCATAAAGGTGGCATTCTGCATGTACTTTTCAAATAGCATTTTCTCAAACTGGAAGAGCACCGTCATCAGTTCAAAATATTGTTTAAATGCGCTACGCTTCAGAAAGCTATTCGCCATGGCCGGATCGTTCTCAAGACTCTTGAAGGCCATAACTGAATTCTTCAATTTTCTACCCAGAGAACGAACCCAGCACACTGCGCTTATTTTAGCCGGCTGCAGTTTGGGCATGGGTGGCGATTTCTTATTGCTCTGTGTATAAATTAATACTTTGTTTGGATCAGAGGGGCTTGTCCAAGTTATGAAATAGAAAACTCACAGCGAAAACTGTTTCCACATTGTTAATCTCGCTAATGAAGAACCGCAACAGATTCTCATGTTTAGTGGAAACGAACTCTTGTAAGGACTGCCGTGTGTCAATGGTGTTTGCATTGGTTAGTAATTTTATGCCTTTTTCCGCAGAAAGGAGAGAGTTGATGCTCTGATCGATAACTGTTTTGGCTTCCATTTCCAGTACTTCCAAATGTTTATTGAACTGCTCCAGTGAATATTCCCAGTTTTCCCAGTTGCTTGGCAGGAACATATCATAGTCCACGGTGCGTATAAGGTCATCCAACAAACGATAAATCTTTCGCATTAGATTATCGACGATGGCAGGGTCTGTGATCAGCGCCTTAAGATTGTGGCCAAACAAGTTCTCATACTGAATGAACACTCGACCAACATAAGCGATATCTACGGCCACACGGTATATGTGATTCAATTCATTAAAGAGCTTAACGCTATCAAACTCCCAACGTGACCCGGCACCAGATTCCTCAATATGCTGTCGACTTACTTTATAGGCCTGTTTCCAGCAGCGCAATAAGTTGGCACAGTTGTTTGCCGTTTCATAGGTATAGGTCGCAGAATATCTAAGACGATTATGCAAATCTCAGTAAATAAGATTTATACTACTGTCTATACTCACCGGAAGATGTTGTCAAAGTTGATAATTTGTTTGGCCTTCTGCACGAATACATTAGAGATCTCACAAAGTAATACTTGCATTTCAGGATCGCGACAGTAGTAGCTGGACATGGTCCAAATGTGACGCAAACCAACCATTACATTGGGTATTTGCAGGACAGACATTTTAAAACTGTCATAGTTTCGAATTTTCTAAGAATAGAAAATATTAGACTCATGTCTGGCAACAGACCACTTTTGCTCACCTCCAAATAGTCTATAATAGTGCTCAAGTAGTCAGAGTTTTCCTTGGCCAGCTTAAAACGTTCCTCTGTTTTACTCAACACATTGCTCCATTCGACAAGCACTTTCGAGTCAAGGGTTGTCAAGCGATTGAGCACGGTCATCACAAATTCTGTTTTGAGTTGTTCGAGGGTTCCATAGAGATCGATTTCCATTTTGTGCCAGTAGCGATACTCAGCCATTGGGGTAAACTCATCCAGTTTGCTGTCCTTTAACAATTTCATCGTTTTCAGCAGATACTTTATCCAGCCATCGACGACATCTTCGAGCTGTACTTTTGTATAAGTGGGAATAAGATCAGTTCTTTTAGGATCAAGTGGCACACGAATGACAGCTTCTTCGAATTCGACCTCCTCTTGATCGGGCAAAACATATGAAGTGGGTAGATTGAAAGCCCACACAATGTGATTGATTGTCCAAACTATTTCGCTATCGAACTCCTCCATCTCCTTGAGCAAACGACGCTGGATGGGCATGATCCGCGGTTGAGTTGCCTCTTCGGCAGCATGCTCCGCAGCCACTTTAGCCTTGGTTTCATTGAGTAGCTTTTCCCAGCGCTCGGCGATGGTCAGCTTTTCAGGCTTCTGTTCCACTGTAAATCAGTTAAAATGTCATCTTGATTGCTATCAACAAAGTCGTATATATAGTCGTATAACAGCTTACTCTCTTCCTCGGAGGATGATGGTACATCAATGACAACGGGCTGAGCTTCCTCATCTTCTTCTTCTGCCTCGCCTGTAGCATTTTCTGCTTTGGCTGCCTGCATTTTCTTGGCTTGTGCCTCCAGAGCCTTTTGCTTTCTGACATGTTAAAAAGGAAACAAATAAATAAGCAAATGAACACAATTTAGGGCTCACGACAAAATGTAAAATTAACGCAAACCGTAATGAAAATCAGCTGATAAGCGAAATGAGCAACAAATACAAATAAAGGACAACAAAGAGGTGCCCAAAAGGATTTCAGGACTTCTAGTTGTCGGCTACCGTCTGTCCTCTCAGAAGAAGGCTTTTTTTAATGTACATGCCAAAAAAAGTCAAGGCTACAATAACAATGTTCAGTTACTAGAGCTGAAAAAGGAACTGGTCAAACGGTAGCAATGGGGCAGCACAGAAAGCTCCAGTCTATGGATGAGTAAGGATCTGGCAAGATGTGCCATAAATATTCGCTTTCAAGCCAATGGCAAAGGGACACAAGACAACGACGCCCGGCTACGACGATGAAGAGGGCAACGCTGGCGCCGTTGATGGCAGCATGAAATCCGATTAAAAATAAAAATGCTTATCGGATGCACTGTAATTTATGTGCGAAAAGGGTTATGTAGGATACTCAAAAAAAAAAAAAAAAACAACAGAAACTGAAGCCGCGTCGATGGCAACTAGTGATAAACGAAAAACAAAGGGCTACGAAAAATGTGCAAAAAAAAAAAAAAAAAAATGGGAAAAATGAAAGAGAACATATAAAATTAAAAAGCCAGCGTATACAGAAGGAGCATATTCAACGAACACTTCAGTCAGCACAAAACCAATAAAGAGTGGGTACAACACCCCCATTTGTGACTCTTGAGCCCTCACCCCTACTACCCATTGACCAAAGTGAAAAACAGACCGACAAAACGAAGCGAATGCTGCGTTGCCTTTGTTAAAAATTAAATACTTTTGTTGTTTGAGCGCTTTCAAACGAAATTCCGATGGTTTGGATAGCTCCAATAGACCTGGACCCGATTCCTTAGCCTCGCTTGAAGTATCCTCTCCAGCATCACCAGCCCCGCCTCCACCAGATTCACCCTGCGTATTATTATTGTCCATTTGTTGATTATCCGTGGTCTCCGGTTCGCGAAATTGAAATTGAAAGGCACTTTTGTAAAGCTGCAAAAGAAACAACAATAGAAGTATAAGAAAAACAATATTATAAAATATAATATCATATGTGAGCGTCGAGTAACTTGAAATACAGCTAACAGTTTCGAATGTGTATGTGAAAGTTTTTTATTGCCATTAACCGATTTTCAGCAAATTTTTAATTTATTTTCACGCAAAAAGCAAATATTATCGCAAATTGGGGCAGCATGTTTCACTCACAGACCGCAAAATTTGCAAGCTGCCAAGTCTCGTGGACGCGACAATGGAAGCAAGGGTCCAGCTAGTCAACCAGCCTAATGGAAACCGCATCATATTTTGACGGTATGATGAAGCAATTTGCGTTCTTGCTGCCCGTAGCTTAAGGCCTTCAAGGAGCATGTAACCGTTCGTAGTGTCCCACCAGTCCTTGCAGAACGATGACTGCCTGTTGAGCGCTGAAGCGCAAAAATCTTTTGGCAGAGCGTCCATCTTGATAGATGACTGCCTTATTTTTGGAATTAATTACAATTCGTCACATTTTGTTTTGAGGTCAGAATGGATGTAGAGTCCAGAAACAACGGATGGGCGAAGCAACCAATGAAGAGACGGATGCTTGAATAGGAACTGAAGCCTTGTTTGAAACAATAGCGCAGGCATTGCTTTCAAAGCCGTTGATTGATTGAATAACATTTTATTGGGTGTGAAATGAACGAAAGGGCGCAATTTTGACTGATTTCAGTTGCAGATTGTGTTGTTATGTGCTTTGCTTAGATGAGTAGCTTACTAGTGAGGCTTACCAGGTTTAAGTCATGTCGCAGCGAATCGATGAGAGAGCCCCGTATCGAGCCTAACAAAAAAAATAATGGCATTTCGGCAAAGCATTGCGAAACGTCCTCAAACCAAGCTGTAAAAATATAATAAAATTAATGAGAAATTGTACACTTCAATGACCTATCACTATTGACAATATGTTGGCATTAGTTTAATGTTCATTTGAGAACATTGAACGAGAATGGTCACGAATTGTTCAGGACATTCAAGAAGCTTAATGGCTAGTAATAAATAAATATTGTATAGATTGTAGCAGAAGCATGAAATAATATGTCTCTGAAATACATTTGACACAGGACCTAATTATATATAATAACTTACGAATTTCCCTTGCATTTTTGCGCAGAATATATACATATTTAATCTTAGGATCATGTTGGCTGGATGACATTTCGCCAAAATGGCAATGGAGAAGCGGAGTTTTCACATAGGCGGGAACAATTTTCTGAGGAAAAAAGAAGAAAGAGTTTCGTATCTCATAATGACAATTTTACAATTATAACTAGTCTAATTTGCAAGAAATTGCGAAAAATGAATAAGCTGGCCATTTTCAATACTTACCTTCACTTCAATGTAGACTGGTACATAGGTCTTCTTTTTGGTTTTGCGTCCTGTCATTGGAATGAACGAGATTGAGATGGAATTAGTAAGAGAATGGGAAAGAATGGAAGTGGCAGTAGGGTGCTGTATTTGCTAACTGAATGCGACTACTGTGATCTTGTGATGGAAGTGCATAATGCAAAGGCAGTTTGTGGCATTTGCATTGCCATTGTCTCAGAACTCTATGGTTCTATTTAAATGCAATGAACGGAATGAAACTTTGCTTTTATCTTTGTGCCCGAATAAAGTAAATCAAATGAGTTGTATTCACGACCCGGCATTCAATGGGCGAGAAGTAAGAGGCAGGAGCGGGGCATGGTTTTGGCGCGAATTCAAATTAAAAGTTGCAAAAGAAATGAATATTAGGTAGGCGTACCGAAATGAGGCTTTTAAATATTTATGATGTGATGTGGGTAGCGTGAATGAAAAGGACTAAGATTTCCGTTGGATATTAAGTTGGTCGGGCAACAAATTTATGCGGTGCATTGAAGTGTATAAGGGGAAAAGTGCAGGACGACAAAACTTTGTAAGTTAAAAATGACGTAAAGAACAAAAAATTGCACAAGAATGAGTCATATTTACCGTTTTCTATATCAGAGCTGGCTGCACCAGAAAAATTATGTATTTAAATGTCAAATAGATTAGCGATTTTCCATTAAGGATGGACTACTTACGTCTCGAGCGTGCAGAGCTTTTGCCGCTGCTGACAACGGTGACCTCCTCTTCGCCCTCTCCCTCGAACTCCGCCTCGACATCAGTCTCGGCAGCAGGCACATCGCCTGCATCGTTGTCCGCTGCTTCACCATCGGCTGCATCTTGGCCACCCTTTTTACGTGCCTTTCCCTTGGCACCACCTTTAGCCCCTTTCTTTTTCTTATCCTTTTTGTCTGGCATCGATTGTCGAGGTACTTCTTCTAGCACAGTGATCTCCTCTTCGACAAGCATGTCATAGAATGTGCGCCACACGTACATGATGACACGATCAAGATGAGCCTGCCTTTCATAGCGTTTGTTTAGGAAATCATCGACTGCATTTTGGTTTTTGGCTACTAAGTTGTTCACATGCTTGGGATCGAATACGCCCAGTTGATTGGATATGATGGTCTTAAGCCAGGTGATCCGGGGCTCATCTTGGATGATGGTCCCCCCAGAGTGATTTGACTTTACCGATCCGTTTTCTACTAAGCCTGACATTGAAGTTGGTTTGTGGCGCCTCCGACGGCGCCTCCTGTTCGAGTTGTCTCCCTCGCCTACGTCGAAGTATATTTAGTTGGTTGCAACTTTGGCAAGACTTCTGCAAATCAAACAGCCTAACACTGGATACCACCTGGATGCCGTGTATCTGTTCTTGTTGTTCTTTCAATCAATTTCAGTCACTGTTGACTGTTCGGCGTTAGCTTCCGCTCCTGTATATAGTCTGCGTGTGTGATATGGGGATTGTGTGTAAGCGAGTATGCCGGTCTTGTAGAGTCTCGGGCACTTGGCTTCTGCAAATCCTTGTGTGTAACCTGCGACAAAGTCGCGGATGCCAAACGTTGCTATCCAAATATAAGCGCTTTGAAAAGTTGAAAGCGTTGCTTAATTTGTAGCAACGTCATATAAAAAAAATAATTTATTTCCTTTCAAAATATAACCCGGCGAAGTTGCTTTGATTTTCTGTTTAAAGTACTAAACTCTAGGACTGGTTTTCTAATGTTGCTATCGTTGTTGTTGATATTATGGCGTTGCCTTGGTTAGATGTTGTCTTTGTTGTTGCTGTTGTTGTTGGCTAAGCAACCAACTCTGTTTAATATAATTTTGCCAGTCGCTTTTGCTCTTTTGCCACCTGTCAGCTGCACTTGCATCATGCAACGGTATGAGACTCGGAGCGAGTCAGAGCGAGGTCAAAACTGTTTGCTTTCTTCGGGGCGCTCGCTCGCGTTGCGTAAACAAAACACGCAGCGTTGACTTAATGGCCATGCACATTAGCAGCGTGCCACGGTCGTTGCCAGGCAGGGTAACTCTGCTCCCTTCCTCAACGTATTCATATTTCAACGGGTCAAGTGAATGCACCGAGCCAGCAAGTCGTCATTGGTTTAATAAACGTTTAAGTGAAATATAGTAATAAAAATATTTACAAAGCAATAGCTAACGCGAGCTTAGTGCCCTTTACCATAGGAAACTGCCTTCAAAACTTTATAAGACGATTTCTTTGAGTATTGCTACAGCAGGACTTCACAATTAAATAGAGGGGGCCATCATAAAACGATGTGGCAGATGTTTGTTTTGAAGATGAATGCAGATGTTTCCGTGGTGAACTCAAAAGGAAGTGAGCTAGTTCAAAAGTGCAGCGGCACCGTGGCAAGTTTAGTTTTAGTGCCAATCGCAGATTGTTTACATTCAATCACAGTTGGACGATCTCTCTTAGATGAGCCAATAAATGCTATGTGAGAGTGTACATAAGAATCACAAACTAAGTATATTGGGTTTGTTAGCTACTGAGTTGGCAAACTAATTTAAAATAGTTGAAATTTTAAATTTGATTCGATTTTACTTTGATTAATTTCTAGAGAATTTCAACCATTGCTTGCATTTGCTTGGAAATTGGGTTTCTTATGTAGCATTTGCCAATAACTCACCAAAAGCAACCCGTTGTTGACATTACCTTCAGGAGATGAGCTTAACCTTTATCTATACCAGCCGCAAGCGAAACGGCAGACAGACAAATCGACAAAGTTCAATACTAATTGAAATAAATGAATGTTTTGTCATCACAGGTTGGTCTATAGTAGATGCTGACTGAAGTGCCTAAGGCAGTGGGAGCATCATTAAAATGCATGGCTCAAATTGTGCGTGTGTTTGATGTAGATTGTTCAAATGACTGTGTTGCCACCCAACGCCAATGTCGAAGCTAGATTGTACGATGTGGCTGTAATTTTTATACGTCATGTTTTTATGTGTATTTATTATTATTTTACTTTTGCTTGCCTTTTCTTGGTGCAAACGTGCAATTTGTGTGCAGGTGAAATGCTTCACACATCACGCGAAATGGGAATAAATTGACTTCTGTCTGTCTTCTAGTATTATACATCAGTCTTTCTGTGTATCAGTCTATTTGTCTATTTGTCTATTTGGCCCTTTTATAAGTGTCTCTAGGCTTGCTCAGCTCCTTCGCTTTGCGTGTTCCATCTGCAGCACATGAGTTTGATAAACACATACCGTAGCTTTGAGACTCAGAAACTTGAAGACTCCTTCCGCTCTGTTTGCATTTGCGCTTAATAACTTGCCTGCATTTTCGCCAATCATAATAGCGAAAGACGGTATGCTTACATACGAGTGTATGTATTAATAGCTGGAGGCATGACATTAATGTATACTTAATTGCAATTATAATGAAACTGAATAACTCGAATGACTCAAAAATATCAAAGCAAACAACGTTGGCGTGCGCCCTTTAGTCATTTCATAAACATAATATAAGTAACAGTTCGTCGTATTCTTGATTACAATTTGTTAAGGATTTTCGCTGTTTGTAATTGAAGTTGAGTTGCAATCCCAGCTTAACTATATATACTTATAAACAGTAAAGGAAAAAAAAAACAATCCATGGGACCCCCGCCACCTTACATGTGTTTGAAACTGGCTGCCAATTGTTAGAGCTAGCTGTTAAGGAGGAGCTTATATTTGTTATAGCCTCGTCGTCAGTTTAATTAGCAAATAATTGCAGACACCATTGAATGACCGGTCTTTCATACATGTGTCGCATCACAAGCTGCTTATCGGTCAGTAAGGCGGACATCAGGTGGTCTTGTGTTGTTCTGTGCTTGCATATCCGTTTCCGCAATGCAGAAACTTTCAGAGCTTTTCAGCTTCGAGTTGCAAATGGGCACACTGACCTTGTTTCATGTCATATAATTTTAGACGGCAGTTCCAAATGCCCTGCATTGAGGCAACTAACATTTTCATCTCCGGTTTCCGGTGCAGCTTTAATAAATCCTTGGACATTTCAGACACTCAACTGCCCTTAAATTGAACCAATGCTCGTTCTGTACTCGTACTCAAATGAAGTCGATCTGGCCAATGTGTCCAATAGTGTGCACAGATATTCCCGTCGTATCTATCTGCAGTTGCTATTTGTGTGTATCCATTAATAAGTATAGTCTTCTTTGAGGCGACGCCTGCAATGCTCAATTGCAACGGGAATCAAGACAGAAACCACAATGATTTTAATGCAATTTCATTGCTGACTGGGAAGCGGCTCTCATATAATGCAATGACCACTAACTATGGTGTCTGTTAGAGACTGTGCGTTTTGCGGATGTGTAATTGGAGTAGGGAGAAGTAAACCAAACGAAGCAGAAAACGAAACCAAAAATCGAGCATGAACTCTGCGATTGGTAACTTGAGAAACCTTTGATCAAAGTGGTTGCCCAATACTGCAATTTTGAACAAATAAGTCGCTCCGAAACGAACACGCATTACACTGTAGCATTCTTAGACGGAATGTTTGTCTTGCTGAAATTGAAATCTGTCAGGCCACTTTCGATTAGCCAACATCTCCGATTCACTTAATTTATCGTTTAATTTAAATCAGAAAACAGAATATAATATATCCATTGGATTGTCTTTTTATAGAAGAGCCAAAGAGATATACTGCATCTTGGCTTATAATTAATTACAAAGGGGATTCCGTACCCCATTTTCTTTTTAAGTATTTCAAAGCTAGTTACTGACCTCTCCCATCCTCATTGATACAAACCCTGTACCTTCTTTCATATTAGCAATGCTGTTTAGGTATTTTTCTAATTAGCTGCGCAGTGATTGCGCGACTATTTTTAACCGTATAGATACATACACATCTATACTGATGCGGCTTTACCTTAAAGTCAAAGTTGGTTGCAACAATAATATGCAAAAAACCAAAAACAAACCATCTTCGGTTTCATCTTCAACTTTTCGCTGGAGTCAAAAACTTTTCTGACTGACTCAAGTTTTATCATATTTATGCTCCAACAAATCTCAGCCAAAAGATTCTTCATCGCTCAGTTTTAGTTCAATTTGCATACGCACTCCGAGCATTATTTTTATTTACCTGACTCAGCGTTGATTTATGATTTTAGCGTGGCTAAGAAAAAACAAAGAGCAAAAGGGAGACTAGCATCAAAAGACTCAAATTGAAATGTACGCGTGGCCAGTGGATGGTCTAGCCAACCGATAGAACACTACAGTAAAAGTTGGTAAAGGATTCGTGGTTGCGCGTCTGCTTGTGTATGCCACGGGGATAGCCATTATTCAAAGCTGAAGCTATCTTGTTTTCCAATTGACAACGTTTTACGCGTTTTCATTTGGATTCTACGTTCTATGCTAAGGGCTCGTTTGGAGTTGTCACGTTGCTGTTAATGAAAATCGGTGGAAATATCATTGCTCCATAAATAAAGTCAGATGACGCTGTTGCTGATGTTGTTTGCTTTTTGATTTCTAAATTGATTCACTTAGTATTTTGAGGGTGCACTAAGATTTCAAATTATTTGTAAAGGTTGTTGACTCAGCTATATACAGATTATGAAACCATTATTTGATTCCTGTTGATCATGAAAGTGTACATTGATTGATATTTATTAATTAAATTTATAGTTATTTTTTGCTAAATAAAAAAGCAAAAGCAAAATGACATTAAGGTTTATATGATCCTCAATAGAATACGCAACATCTCTCTCGAAGTTGCTCTGTTGAGATCCATGCACGCAATATAGGGTAAATTATGCGTTATAGAGTTTGTTTGGCAAGCCGCCAACGATGCAATCGGCTGCAAGGCCTCGAGATAGCGCCCCAGAGCCATGCCCTGGTTCATGGCAACCGTCATGTTGTAGTTTCATTAAAATACGCAAGCAATTTCGCGTTATAAAAACATTCGAAATTATACAGTCGAGTATGACGATGACCTGCCTCACAATGTCCATCAAGTGTAACCGCCTACACACTCTCACATGACATTCAAGCGAATTTTTTTTATAATTTTCAACGTTTTGAGCAGTGAAATATTTTGCAATATTTAACACGAAAGCCGCAGTGGCTGCCACTTGGCATTGCCAGTTGCACCAGCTGCCAACCCAGGCCAGGATTGAGGTATAAACAGACAACAACAGCAAGACAACGAACACAGTGAGAGCGCATTTATTTGTCACTTATCACACGGCGAAGCTGCTGGCGTTCCTGCTACTGGAGCTGCCCAAGGGGAACTTTATAATTTCCATACGCACATCACGCAGATGCCAACCCCAAAGCCATTGAGGAATTCAGCATGATTGTCAGTTTCGCACACAAACTCGTATACATAAATATGCGAACGTACCTGCGTACCTGACAACAACAATGTTCATCGGCAAGGACAACTTTTATTAATTACCTGGATGCAGCGGTTGCGGCCAGATGAGGCGTATGAGTTATATGCGGAAGACATTTGCGTCCAACGTTGTTTTCAATTAATTTCGTGTTTCAATTTTAAGCTATCAAAGCAAATAACTCTTTTGTACTGTAAAAATTCACCAAAAACCTCAGAAGTAGTCCAAGGGTAGGCAATTTAAAGTGAAATGCAATTACGAGTAGAATGAAGTTTGATTTGCATTGGGGAAGAGCTTTTCGCCCTTTATTTCTAATAAATTAAGTGAAAATGTTTTCAGCAAACAAATTAATGAGGCGTGTTGTATTAAAATTATGATAAAAGATTGTTGTGCAAGTCAGAATGTGTGAACTCTGTAAGTGAGTATGTCTGTGCATGAGTGAGGGTAAAGCAAATATGCGCAATTTCGTGTTTTGGCAGTTGAATAAAAAAATGGCGCGTTCTCAAATGTAAAATGTTTGTTTGCGGTTTGACGAAGTGGTAGGGGTACTAGCTGGGCCTTTACCTCGTCCCGACCCTTCTCCTTCACTATCCCTTGGATGGTTCTGCTTGCGTGCAAACATCAATCACAGCGCCATATCTTTGGGCTTGTGTATGAGCTTGGGCACAGCCAGGAACTGAGTAACAATCCAGTTTGAACAAAGCATGAAATAAATATGTACATTTCAACATTTCTGAAATTCAAGAGATGCGCATTGAATGTAGGCCTGTGCCAATATGTGTGTCCGTTCGTCCTTTTTTTTCTATATCTTTCTGTCTCTCTTTCTATGTGAACAATCATAACTGCAGCACTCTGGAAAAATAAATATGGCGCCATACTCGTAGACTGAGACATAGTCACATCACATACCACGCTAATTTCCGTCACGTTGAGCACACAAAGGAGCGGCAGGGCATGTCATGTGAGGCAGGCAACGACGACTTGGAAACGTAAAATTTGCAAGCCGAAGCAGCAACAAATGTCATTGAGGCGTTAAAGACAACTACGAATTCGACTTGCATGCGATTGGTTGTTACTCTTTTCATCTTACTGCCACTCTTTGGTGCTTTGTTTCATAAAGATTTTTTCTTTTATCTGAAAATTTTAATGTACAAAATTTTAATGTATAAAAATAAATCATTATCCGAATGTTCATTTCATAAATCAACTTGCAAACTGAATAGCATAGTTGTTTATATTATTCAACAATAACTGGCTAATTTGATTCTCAAATCAAATAAGTTAAAGTGAAACAAAGTAAAGTATAATATTCATATTACTAGTCGAATTAAAGTCTTAATTGCAATAGTATGTATTTATTTGAATATGTGCTTTAGAGCACTTATCTCGACACAGTTACAACAAAATACAATCTTCAATGTTTTAATTGGGAAAATTAAGATAGTCAAGAAGCAATTGACTGTCTGAATATTTGATGATTATGCAATTGGCTCAAAGTAGTTATTAAATATGTGCAAGAAATTCCAGCACTCATTATTTTCCTTCACACATTGAGTCGCATCTGAAGCGGAAAGGAAAACTAAAGCTGAATTGTAATTCAGCAAGTAAAGTTAGGCGACCTCAAATAGAGTTCAACACAAATTTTGCAAAATCATTGCCCAAAGTGCCACTGAGGTCGCCTGTGCGAGGCATGTAAAACAATAAATGGAAGGCAGTTTCCGAGGAGACGGGAATGTACTCGTAGTTACTAAAAAGGGGTGTGAGTAAGTTCTAGTGACTTTTAGCCGCGATTTTCAACTTAATTAATTAAAAGCAAATTAAAAGTTTTAATCTATGCGCCGCAAATTGTTGGTACAAAAGGATTTTCAGTTAGCCGAAAGCAACAGCAGTAGAAGGGGGGACGCAACGAGTTGATAGGGGAAATGGGTCTACAACATTCTATGGGCATGAAGAAGGCTCAGCTGATGAACAAAAATAATAAACTGTAGCAAAACATTGAAAACTGTGCTGCTGTTCTTAATGCCGTCGGCGTTGCTTGATGTGAAAACAATCTTATAGATGCCCTTAGCAAGAGCATCAACAACAACAGAAGAACAACAGTAATTTGTAGAAAAGTTGTTAAAGGGTTGCCTGATGGTAGGGCTAAACTGGGCTGCTTAGTTTTGTAAGCCAGTGTAAGCAGTTTTGATCTTAATTCAATGCAAAATTAACAACAATGTTCAAGGCAAACAGCGGCTGACACAACAAGCAGAGTCAATTTGTTTAGAGTAAGATGACTGACATTGTGATAAGGATAGCTTCTTTACCTGGTGTTGGGGCGAACTTGTAATTTGAACGACATGCACGAATTGAGATTAATTGCTCAATGTTTTTTTTCTCTTATTCAGCTTAACTGACAGTAAAACTCTAGATATTGAAGCTCTTGCTAGTGTAATTTTACTATTTCTCGACCATCTTAATCTAAGAGAATTTATTCTCTGACATTGTTTTGGTTTTTATTGTATTCGGGAACATAGGATTACTTCTTTGATACTTTCAAATGGTGGCTTTAATACACATATTGATATGCAGCTCATTTTATCTCTGACATAAAATCAGAATAGGCACCAAGTGCAAGTTGAGTCATCATCACATATACGAGTCAATCCTTGTTAACATCACTTTCGCAATTTATGGTCTGCTGTCATCACTGTTGTTACGTGCCGCATTCATCACGTGGCCGTCAGTTGCAAGTCCAAGGCGTCGTTGTGAGTGTCATAAAGCACGCTCATCGCCAGTTTCGGTGCATTCTGGGAACTAACGGGCTGTAAAGCGCTTACAAGATGGATGCTCCATTCAGTTGCAGAGCTCAAGTTGATGACACGCCTAGAAATATGGAACGTTTTTTTTGGAAATTGTTTCTCTTACTAATTGCAGAGCTCACTGAAGAAGAATTCCAAATTTATAGGATGTCTTAGTTGTCGTAGGCGTGGCCAGCGCCTTGTTTTGCATTTACAAATTGAAAATATCCCAGCCAAAAGCCGCCGCCGATTTCCAAATGACATCGACAACAATGGCGCCGCATTTAGTTGTAACATTTTATTGGTGACTTTTTGGCAAAGTTTTCATATATTTTTGTTGTGGCTATAGCTGTTGATGTTGCTGTTTTGGTGTGCTGTCAGTGACTGCTGTACTCGTAAATGTCAGGCCATGTATTTCCATTTCAATTTCCATTACAATTTACAATTTGGAACTCCATTGCAAGGGCTGCCGCCCACCTAAATGCCACGCCCCTCAGCCCCGTTGCTGCTTGGCCGCAATTAGCGCGCTATAAATCTACAAATGTTGCTGCATTCTAACAATGTTTTTAGATCCTCTCTGCAAGCCAATATACTACACTACTCAAGCTCATGCCCAACTCTTTGCCATATTGTTGTTATTGTTTGTGTTGTTGAATGCATGCAACGACCATAAACCAAATCATTCAACGCAACCACGCCCCATTAAGAGCCGCATAACAAAACATAGGCATTCCTAGTCCCAGATCAACATATTGCAAAATATGCAGCTCATTTTGCTTTTACTATGGCTCATTTGCATTATTTGTGTCCCGATACGCATTTAATTATAAGCGCAACATTTTTCAATTCACCCTGGGATTGGCATTAGGATTTGTGGGCCCAATCCCCGAGCTATCGTGCGCTTTAATTAATAGTAGTTCAGTGTTACAAGAGAAGCGTTAAAAACAACAAACCAAAAGCTAAAATATAAGCGTTTAATGATTCTGTTTAGGGAAATAAAATAAATAGAAAATAATTTATTTTTATTATTTTATTAATTTTTACTTATGAATTCAAGTAAAAATAATACAAAACAAAAAAAGGGACGAATTTAAATGGTCAAGTGAAAGCTGTGAAGTTTTTCTGTTACTGTTATGAAGAATTCTTCACTAGTTTGTTTAGTCCTCTCTCAAGATCCTATTACGTATACGTCCAGTTAGCCGGTTGTCAGTGACGACCAGGGATAAGACGTTTTCGCTGTGTCATCAAAGTTCTCAGACTTCACAGCGTGCCATATAAAGCAAAAGTTGTATACGAGTGAGAATTCTTGTGGTACTCGTTTTTTAATCCTTGCGTGTAGCACCAACGTGCCGCAACATTTTGCCTCTTCATTACACCTTACTCAAACACAGCCTAAAGGTCGAGAATAAGGATTGTATATAAGCATGTGTGGGTGTGTGCGTTTGTGCTGTCGGTCGCATCGAAATATGCGTACATGAGAAACTGTAAGCGGCATATGAGAATGATTGTACAATTATAGGGTAGCATCGGTAAAAGTTGTTACCTCTTGCATGCAACCAATGGTTCGTAAATATAAGATTCAGGTAAGCGATAGGGAATGTTAGTGGTACTGCAGTGTCTATAACTGATGGCTGCACACTTTGTGGCTGCTGCCACTGTGGGAACGGCAGTGGCAGCTAATTAAGGCAAACTTACATGCTGTGCTGAACGTGTGTATGACTCAGACCTGTTCTGGTGCGCTCTGGGTCTTCGCATCAAATTGCTGTGTCCTTGGGTGCTGTAAAGGGGAAGCTGCTCAAGGGCGACCCCATGGGTCGACCGTGTGTACGAGTGTTTTGATGTACGGCTTTGTTACAATCACAATGTGTTTACATGGAGCGTAACACCAAGAGCCGTGCATAAGACCAGTGCGCCAAGTGCTCTTAATTTGTTTGGTTAATTTACAAAACATGAGACGACGATGGCGTTGGAGGTGGTACACGAGGTTTCTCAAGATGTGGCAAATACTCGTGCTGTTCAGTGCCTGCTCCACCAGATGCCCAGGAAAAGACTTGGTTTTCAGTTTCGTGTTAAGACCGTTTCCTGCATGTTTGTTTAGCACTTGCCGTCGCCTGCGTGAGCAGTTACTACTGAATGCTAAGGGAAGTTTTAGCCAGACATTTGTTGTCATATAGCTGCTAAAGCTTGTGCCCGGCTTATCGTGCAAATTATACCATGTACATATGTAAATTGTTATAGTACTCGGTTCTAAAATGACAACTTGTTTGGACTGTACTAGCTCTTCGTCAATATATTATTGAGCGCTAATTAAGCTATTCAGTTAGTTTGAGTGGATTGGGGCTTCATCAAAATTGGTTATATACATGGGACTATTAAAAGCCAGGCAGCTCAACTGCTACATGTCATAAGGTTATTAAAATATAAGTTAAATATTGCTTTAAAATTAAAACGAATTTTATTTTCATTTATTTTTTTATTTCATTATATAATTTTGACATTATCATTATAATTTTGAGCTAAGTTCCTTACGCATTGGCGTGTTTTTATTTCATTTATGGCGTGCTTTGATTTTTTGAAATCTTTTGGCGTTACTTATGTCTCATAAATTATTCATAATTATGTGTATTTTTTATTTATTCATATATACTTTTGTTTTGATTTATCTTGTATTTGCAATGCATCGTTATGTTTTCGTTTATGTTTTAGTTTTAATATCTGTTTTGTTTCTTTATTTGTAGTTAGGTATGACTTTACATTTTTATATTAGTTTCCCTTTTGGTTTTAATGTGGCTTTTGCAAGACTCGTTTATTTTTTTAAATTTGATTTTTTATTTTGATTTACAATTGGCTTTAACATATTTTGATTCGATTTTTTACTGTCTCTAATTCGTAAGTACATATATCTATTGGAGGTTTACGCATGGTTCAAAATCCGAAAAAACGACACTCTGAGAATGTTTCATTAAATGCAAGAAGTGTTACAAGAGCATAAACCTCAATTTTTAAATCTATTTATCCTGCTTTTAATTATCTTTTGTTATACTCGTATTATTAAACAACTAACATTTACTCACTAAATACAATAGCATTGAGTTATTTTAAACATGGTTATGTTCATGTTTTCTCCTAATCGCTTAATTATCATTTAAATTTAGTCTAAACAGAGTTTATCTTATGCAGCTAACAAAGAGACTTAGCAAGTTCATAACAAATAAAACAAGGCAAGAATATCGCAAATAAACTACAATGCGAACAGCTTCAATTCAATTAAAATCATTTTACTCACATCAAATTATTTATTTGCCTTTTATTGATGTTACGGGTATTGCAAATGTGAGCCTCATCCCAACAATATTTACTGTTGTTTAATTTATTTATTTAATGTGCGAAATACTGTTGCACATATTTATTGTTGTTGTTGCTTTATGGGATTTTGTTTTGTTTTGATTTCGTTTTGGTTTATTGATTTTTTTTTTACAATTAATATTTACATAGCTTACTTTTCTAGGTTGCGGTCATTGGAGGGTAGGGTGTCTTATTATATAATTATTTTTGACTTAAGATAATTAATTGTTGTTATGTAAATTAGTTTGCAGTTTTTTTTAACTTGCAAGTGCATGAGTTTGCTGACCTTAGTTTATTGATTTTTTGTTTCATTTTAATTTTGTATTTTCCTGGCAGATTTTGAAATCTCACCACGCCCACAACAGCCCATGATGTGTGCAACTAATCAATGAATATTTTTTTTAGAATTTATTTAAACAAGTTATTTATAGTTTCGGCCTGATTTCTGTCTTCTGAATGCAATTTGTTTATCTCCGGGCTTATGTAATTAATTTTTTTTTGTTAAAAATTGTATCATGTCATTTGTAATAGGTTATTCAAAATATTATTATTTCAATTATAATCTGAACAATTTTTTCTGCGTGTTTCCTAAAACATTGATTAAAAATACCAGACCATGGCCTCAGTGTTTATTAAGCTTACAACAACAACAGAATTGAAAAGGATTACCCGCAAGGACAAGCTGGTCCGCGTTCATAACACAACCATGCTAACGTTTTAAAAACATTAATTTTCCGTTTTGTTTTAAATTTGTATTTGCAGTTTTAATTTATATTCCGTTATTTTAATTTGTATTGTAACTTTCCTTTTTTTTTAATTTGGCTCGCTGAACATTTATTCATCATTTGCTTTTGTTATTTTATAATTACACTTTAAGGCCAGTCCTCTGCGAGCTGATGTTACTTATTACCGCGGCAATAAGAGTGGCAATGGCTGGGGATGTGGCTCTGAATCTGCATATGGTTATTTTCTCGACAACTCGACCATTTGCTTATGTGGCGCGTCCTGTGTGTCCTGGTCACAGCTGAGCCGTTGCCATTGTTGCTACCGCCAGGGTGAGCACTCCAACGGCACTACAGCTGCACTGGGCGGCACCTGTAAGTGCTGAATTATCCGGATCGCCATTAGCATACCGCTTAGACCCCTCAAGGCCCAGCAGATTGGGTGAAATTGTCGTCGGCGGCGCTGTGCTCAGTCCAATGCGCTGTTGTACGTTTTTGTGAAAAACATGCAGTATGGAGACCTCGCAAAGCAACAATATACTCGTCTGATACTTTGGCATGGCCTGGAAGAAGCCCTGTAGGACCTGGCTATGCGGATAAATTTCCAGCGTAGAGTACGTGGTCGAGCCCTCAAATGCGTCTTGTGTAATGCGTTGCAGTGGTGTTTTATATACCTGTCATGGCATTAATGAGCACCTAGTGACCACAAATCTTTTACTGTTACTTACCTTTCGCCCGTTGATGTACCATGTAATGTTCGCCGGCGGATAGGATGGACCTACCGTGCACACAGCTTTGAAGTTGTCATTCATACCAATCACTTTCTTGTCCACATGCATCCCTGGATCGTCCTTGGGCAATTCAATCACTTGCATGTGTGACGACCGAATGTCTGTATGAAATAGTGGCGCATCTTCTGACACCTCACACTGATAGTTACCAGTCAGTTCCCGTGTAACTCCTTTCAGTGTAACTGACGTGGCATCTGAGTTAGCCAGCTGCAAAATGGAATCAAAATATGATTTAATAAATTAAATGGCGGAACTCATATCTAATATTTTTATTTGATTCCGTTTATTCAAACAGGTTAAATATGGACTTTCGAGTTCTTCAGCGGGCAGTAAAGGAAGGGCTGGAAGGGCGCTTAGCTTAGCCATTTGGTTCATTTGTACTCTGACAGATAACTACTTGATTTTATTCAAGCAATTTTCATTCAATGAAAATAAAGCGATTTCAATAGACTGTATAGAATAGTAAAGATACTTTAAAAAATTACTTTCTAATCGACGTACAATAGTCGTAGGTTGTGCTCGGATTTTCTCTCCTTAATTTATTATTGGCTGTGGCTCTTTTTGCATTTGAGTTGATAATTGGCAGCAGTGATAATTGGACCACTCGATCCAAACTCGAGCAGAGTATGCTGCTGAAAATCCTCTTCAATGCACCTCCCAAACAGTAGCAGGCACAGCAAGATTAGCAAGAGGAAGAGTGGCATCAGCCATCGCGATTAACATGTGTGTTGTTCGCTGTGTTGCGGATCTGAGGACCTTGCATTTAAGTGCAGACAACCCTTTTATGCTTTGCATATGCCGCCCAACGCTGCTTTTGCTTTGTTCATTTGCATCTATACTAATCCTCTGTGCTGTGGGCTTGCTCTGTTATTGCCGCTGCCAGTTGTCGGCTGCCAATTGCCAGTTGCCTGCTGCAGAGGCAAGCCATTTCCATTGTGTTGTGCCCCGGGCACCCAACTGCTTTTTACGATTGTTTCAACACTTTAGCGCAATGCTCTTTTGGCTTTCTATTCAGTAGCCGCTGCTCATGGCCAGGCTATGTGTTAGGGTGTTTTGTTCAATTTTTTTCTTTAGTTTTGTTAGTTCATTTGTAGATAACACTGTCGATAAGGGCGCCACAGTAGCTTTACCTCCTCCATTCACATCGACTGGAATTGCCATTCAAAGAGTCACGTCTGATTTGGCGCTCGCGACTCCTATGTGGCATATTGGGATTGGCTCTTGGTCCGCGACTATCGGTTCTGGCTTCTGGATGCTAAGTTCTGGGCTCTCGGTTGCGGGCTGTGGTTTCAGTGGCTTTTGACTTTGCCGATGTTGATCTCGTTACCCCATCATAAAATAAAAACAAATGTGTAGCGTATTGATAGCAATGTGCTATGTGCATTTGGGTATCTGGGCGTATCTCTGTGTTAGTTTTCGTGTGTTGCGGTCTGTGAATGATTGTGTATTCATTTTCAATAATGTATGCGATACGCAACAGAATGCAGCATCGCAAGATATGACTCCAACAAATTCGTTGAATACTAACTTTGCCAGATTCAAAAGGGGAGACTTGAAGTAACTGGATGCCCAGTGATTGTATATACTGTAAACTCATGAGATAGGTGATTGACAGGAGCTTATTAATAAATTAAACTGAGCAACTAGGGGAACAAATTTATGATACAAGCGAGTATTGACAAACATTTGGAGTCTCTAGCTCTTATGAAACTACTAGTGAACCGGCGAACTTTGTTCCGCCTTAATGGCAATAAATAATCTTTGTTTTTTTTTAATTGAAAAAGTACAAAAAAATTTAAATACATAGCTGTCATATGCGTTTTATTATTCCAAGTCTGATTCATTTTTGTTATATCACGTTTGTTTTTTTTTTTTTTTTTATCTATCTATTTATCTATTTATTTATCTATTAATTACTTATCTATTTATATATCTATCTATCTATATATAAGAACAAGTCGTGTTTGTGTTACACCACTTATAACTCAAGAACGGCTGAACCGATTTAGCTGAAAATTGGCAGTGAGGTAGTTTAGAGCTAGGAGAAGGACATAGGATACTTTTTATCCCGTGAAAATCTTTGCAAACCCCGGAAAATAGAAAAAACCGTTTTTAGCAAACGCCAACACCAAAGGAGGCTCTGAAGGCCGAAATCGAAATTATACGTGTATGTTTTTTGATTCGCTGTGCATCGTTCATTGAGTGATTGCTAGAATTTTTTCAATAAATAAATAAAATAAATAAAATAAATAAAATAAATAAAATAAATAAAATAAATAAAATAAATAAAATAAATAAAATAAATAAAATAAATAAAATAAATAAAATAAATAAAATAAATAAAATTAATCAAAAAATAAATTAAATTTTATTTATTTATTTATTTATTGAAAAAATTCTAACAATCACTCAATGAACGATGCACAGCGAATGAAAAAACATACACGTATAATTTCGATTTCGGCCTTCAGAGCCTCCTTTGGTGTTGGCGTTTGTTGCTATAAACGATTTTTTCTATTTAAATTCAGAGCCTCCTTTGGTGTTGGCGTTTGCAAAAAACGGTTTTTTCTATTTTCCGGGTTTTGCAAAGATTTTCACGGGATAAAAAGTATCCTATGTCCTTCTCCTATCTCTAAACTACCTCACTGCCAATTTTCAGCTAAATCGGTTCAGCCGTTCTTGAGTTATAAGTGGCGTAACACAAACACGACTTGTTCTTTTATATATATAGATTTTCGTTTTTTTGAGGTATTTTATTCCTTGGGCTTAAGCATTCTAATTATTAATCAGCTGTTCATGAACAAATCAACTAATAATTTCAAAATATTATGTGTAACTACCTAAGATTCTTGCTTGCAATATTTATTTTAACAAAATAAAATAAAATTTTAAATTTGTATTTCTAAACTTTTTAAAGCAAATTGACTTTAACGCAAATTAAAAACCAGCAAATCCACAATACCTTAAGGTATTCCGAACATTGAATTACAATCTGTATGTGAATGTGTATGCATGTTTGTCAATAAAGTGCAAACTAGTTATTACTTAAATTATGTAATTAAACATACTAATTAAAATATGTTGATTTATTCTGTTTATATTTGTATAAATATTTGTATTTACCGTATATATTGTTAGCGATTTATTGTTTTATTTTAACTGTTTGCTGCTCACTCACTCTCTCCATCTAGCTTTCTCTCAGTTGTTATATTTATTTAATTGCATGCGTCTTTGTAATTCCATGCGCCATGCTGGCGGAAGCGGAAATGGCAGCGCCAGGAAGCATCCCAAACAAACGCAAATGTCTGCCATTTTGAGGAATTATGTGGGCGGTCGAATCACAGCCACACATACTACATTAATTTTAGTTACTCATATGAGGTGATTCCCAACTTGCCGTAGGCAGCAACAATAACAAAAATGACAACAAAAAGCTAACTACATAAGTCAAACTCTTCGCAACTCGACGCTACTCAACTTGACTCAAGTCGGTTTTGTCATGAGAAGTTTTTGTCGTTTCGCCTTTTTTCCTGTTTTCATTTTTTCGCTGACTTTTAATTTATATTTATATTTTATATTGCTTTTGTTGCCCCAGCTGCAACAATGTGGAATACAAAATTATGCTACTAAAGCGCAATTTTGCATGACAACACGTCCACTTATACTCGCACTCACACACATGTGCAGGCGCGTATAAATGAGTGCGAGAGTAAGGTATTGTTTCAATAATTCTGGCTTTATGAAATAATAACTTTACTGCGAAACCGGTTGGTCGGCTGAGCAGCCAGAGTCTAGATGTAAGTAAGAATACAATGAATTTCATTGCTCTGGCCCGGTCTCCTTAATTTCCCCTTACGTTGGCTCCTCATCTTTTTGCCTTACTCCTGTGGTCCTTGCTCGCAATGCTGCTGCTGTTGTTGGCTCCTCGCTGAGTATCCACTGTTTATTGTGCAGCAATTTTAATTTTGCCAACGCTCTCTCGCATGTTACACACACACACATATAAATAATTGTGACTGAAAGTGTGTATCCGGGTGTGTGTGTCAGACCCAGCTGCAGCATGGTTTGCATGCAACACTATATGAATTATTGCTGTATCAACTTAAGTCGCGGTAGTCAGCCAGCCACATACTCTATACACACACTCAGACACACACTGCAATCTCACACTTATGCACACATGCACATGGGCACGTATTATGTCATTCCGAATTTCCGTTGCCTCCAGCTTTGCTGAAACTAACAGCGCTAGCGTTGGAGGCTCGTTCCCGCTTTCATTCCCGCAAACAGTCATAGCTCGCATTCTCATTCCCCGCTCCCTATTGCCATTGCTGATCCCCACACTTCATTCTCGTTTTACAACTTCGACTGCCTAACGCGTTAAGAGCAGAGCGCAGAGCGCTTGGGAAAAACAGACCACAAATTTAGTGAATGAGATGTTTCCGGTGCGGTTGTTCCTCTCTTAGTAGTTGTTGCTGTTGATGATGTTGTTGCTTTAGCTGTTACTCATTGGCATTTGTTGTTGCCGCCGCTGTGAACAATTTTTGGTGTTTGGAAAATGCATGGCTTTTTATTGTGCTCATTGTTGGCGACGGTGGCACACGCCATGATGGGAATACAGTACAAAAGAATTGTACAGGGATGTGGACATGGCCGGCTGGATGGACCCTCAGATAGTTTTTTTCATGCTATATGTTCCGTGCTGTTTTCAAATGCATTTCGTATTTTTATTTATTATGTTTATTTGCTGCCATTTGTCAAAAATATTTGTCTAGGCCACCAAGTAGCAGCAGCGGCACGACAGCAAATGAACAAACGCAGTATAAGTTTGTGGAATGCAACTGTGTGCAGCTCTCTCTGTATCTGTGGATAATAGTAATTGTACCCGATTGTCCACGGCAGACAGTTGTCAGCCATAATTTAATCATAAAATATTTTAGTACACGGCTTGCCAAAAATTGAAATGAATAGTTTATTAACCAAATAGATTTCCTTGATAGAACTCTATTTATATCTACATCCATATATATATAGCTCTTTAATTATTCGCCATCAAATTGACTCAAAATGTTAAGACTTACTTTACAAATTGAACTTTGAATTATATTTGGTAGCATTTTTAATCAGTGTCGCCCCAAAGCAGTTACGAAACTGCTTTGCACTTTAAAGCTTCAAATTAATTTTAATTTTCGTATAATCTGATGAAGATCCTCAGCTTCACAGAAATGTATCACCCTCCGTCCAGTGCTCAATTAAACTTTTGCAACTTACAAGGCCAAAGACGACACAGCCACTGCGTCGCGCAATGTGCATCTAATTAACAAAAGTCTAAACTATGAACCTGGCCCCATGGACCTCCTATCCTGTGCTCTTTCTCTTCTTTTTTCTTCCCATCTCTAGAACATCTTCAAGCGCAGGATAGGCTGCAATTCGCAGGACCGAAAGTTTTTGGCCACTCCTGGCCACTCCGGCTTCGTCTTTTTCCTACAAGTGAAGTGCATTAATTTTAAGCGCACATTGCTTTGCATAAATGTGAGGTGGAGGCATGTCGGGTTATTAACAATATCAACAATAATACTAGGATATTCCAGCAGAGGAGCCTTGCTTTGTAACTGCCGCCGCCATTACCACAAACTTAATGCGGAATAATTCCTTCCGTGTTGACAGGGTGCAAAAACTTTTCGGGGGTCACATTTTTGGGTCGTCCGTTGAAAGGACAAGAGTAACAGCCTGACTAGTGGAATGAAGCACAGTCCTGCGACCAGTTGCTTACTCGCCTCGGCACATTTTTTTATTATTGCGGACAATGAATAAGCCGCAAAACTTTTGAGTACTTGGCATATCCTATTCCTGTAACTGTCCTAGCTTCCCATCTGCCTACACTACTACTCTCCCATTACTCATATCCCTCCTGTCAGATAGTCCTCGCTCAGTGGGAGGCCATGGTAATTGTGTGTTTTAATTGAAGAATATAAACGTGCTTGGCGCTAGCTCTAAATTAAAAATTTAATTACATTTAACATGATGATTATTATTTTTATTACTGTGGCAGTCCTATTATGCTTCTTGTTGTTGAAGCAATCGACATGCGACATATGTATATAGGAGGCAGGGTGAATGGCTTGACTGTGTGTGTGTGAATAACTTTTGAAGTTAGTTGACGCGTTGTGGGGCCTGTAATCGCCCATCTGGTTGCCTGTGCCCGCCCCATGCATTAATATGCATACATTTACATTCCAATAACGCTCAAGTAGATGACAGAAGTGCACTTGGTCGGTCGGCCGGTTGTGTCCCACCCCAGATGTACGCCCACGCATAGAAGTTCATCGCATGTCAGCCACAGAGCAGCTGCAGCAGCAGAAGCGCCAGAAACGGATGTCATTCAAGTGCTGTCCCGAGAGCGAGTATGAGTCCTTTTATGTTGTCCGCCCACACACATAAACTTTCGCACATATACACATGCATTTAAAAAAAATTGTATATAGACGTGTATAATCATAATGGCGGCCACGGTCTAAACTTTTCTCATTAGGCGTTTTTAGCTGCTTCAAATGATTTAGGAAAAGTGAAACAAGTCAAGTTATAATCTCAATTACGGCACTTGCCACAGTTTTGCTCACAGTAGTCTATATACTTTACTCTCGCTCTTTCACTCTCCCCAGTCTCCTTGTATGTAGTCTTTAGTCTGATGAGTTGCTTCGCTTTGTATTGCACTGTATTTGCTATGTTTGCCTTGGCATAACTTAAAAATTCCATTTCAATTTGCATTTGTGGTCTGACTGGCCTTTGCATTCTGCCTTCGTTAGCAGCACCAGTGGTAGCAGCAGTAGTGGTGCAAGAGCATCTATAAATGTAAATTAGAAAACCTGGTGATTCATTTCGATTTGTTGCCTTGGGGTGAACTATGATATTTTTTGATATAGCTGCCGTCTTTGCCTTTTAATATGGTCAGCATTTGATGTTGAAACGGCGAGTAACCTTTAAACTTAATTGCATAGTGCCCGGTTGCTATATAATTTGCATTATCCAATGCAACGAACCTCTCAATCCACTGTTCTAGGTTTCCCAATTGTCCGTCAGAGGTCTCTCCTTCCTGAGCTTTTACCTTTTGCGGTTCATAGCTGATTGCATCTCGAGTAGATTGTTTCAGTTTCAGCACAAAAATATATAAAACAAGAGTAGAGAAGACTGGGAATTGAATTTGGTTAAATTAAAATTTAGCATTTCCACTTCTGCCACCAGCCCCAATAAGTGGGCAACACAATTTACGGCTTGCATCCAATGGCAATGGAGGCCTTCTGAATAGTTTCCGATTCGCTGACTATATGAGTCTCTACTCTACTCTATATACAACTGAAAATACTTGATAGTATATGTATAATTAATAAGCAGTTTAATCTTCTCAAATTTCTGCCCCAACATTTCACCATTTCCCCCGTTTGCACCAGTTATTGCCTTCCTTTACTGCGGGTAACTGTAATCGAAATATTTAATTAGTGCGAAAATGCTTTTGAATTCCAATTAGGGCCAAATTTACATTTGAACAGAGCTTTTCGTATTCACAAATTCGCTTTGGTTTCCCCTTATTTAATTCACTTCCTTTTTCAATTCTTATTTTCTTAGATTCCGCATAAAGTGCAAATTAGAGACACAATCACTGCAAATTAATCAAGTCCGATTGCTACTATTGTTGATTGATGTGACCAGACCCCCATTGTCGATGCAGAGGATTCTCCACGAGCCAAAGAGAATGTGGGATGGGTTGGAAAAGAGTCGGAAGCTGACATAAAATTGTACTGCAGAATGGCAAATTATTTTTATAAGCGTGTATTTCATTTTGTTGTGCTTGGTATAAAATAAGCATTGCTCCATCATTTGCCAAAGGCCCCTCCTTATGCCATTATTTATTATTATTTAAGATCACCCCCTTCTGAATTTAAAAAATGTTCGTCGGAGTGTTGGTAAATGAGTTTTGGAAATTTTATTTGCGGCAAATGCGTTTTCAATTTATATTTCGTGTACAACAAAAAATTGTTCATGGGAAATTCAATTTTATTTATTTATGATTTTACGACAAGTGAATTTTTTACCCAAAACATTTTATAGGGTGCTTTGAGGTATGTTTATTCTTAAAACAGAGCATATAAGGTATACGAAATAAATAAAGTATTTATTGAATATTACAAATTGGAAGGCAAAAGGATGGCAAATTCATAGACAGAAAACATTTATTTTATAATTCACTCGATGAATTAAGTGAATAGTATAGTTCGCGGCTTTTGTGTTTAGTATTATACACACTAAAAAGAGCGACCATTGGTGAAAGAAATACCTAGCTTAATTTCAAATTAAAATATTCGATAATTACATTAGAATATAACAATTAATAAAAATTGTAATTAAAAATTTGCATTGTCTGTTACACTACAGTATACCACAGTCAATTACAGGGTATAAATGCAATCATAATTGAACAATGCATTCATCGAGAGATGGTGTTCATTCCGTATCTTCTCAGGCGCGTCATAAACTATTTCGCACACAGCGCAGTATTTCGGTTAGTTTTATGCGATGTTTTATATTGTGCAGCACCAAACAAATAAATGCGACACTCCCAAAAAAATGTAAATAACAATACTACTAACAAAGAGAGAGAGAGTGCGAGTGGAAGAAAAAGAAGAGAGATAGAATGATAGAAGCTCAGAGACAATAGAGCTATTGGTTTGCCTGGAGCCTTATGTTGTTATTGTTGTTTGTTGTTTTACTGCCATGGGCTGCATTTGGCGCCTCAGTCGCCACTGTCCATATTTAAATAAATATTTTCAAAACTTTTGAATGCTTTTAAATTGTGTTTGTGTTTTTAAATTGCAAACTTCGTTTTAACAAAACCTTCGCTTTGCCTCTTAAAATAACTTTCGATAAACTTTCGTTGATTTAAATATATTATTATTTGTCTCACTCATTGTCTAAAGAATGTTAAAATACGACTTGACTTGAGGACTGTATGCCTGTTTCACTTACATCAACATTAATGCCCGAGACGGGGAAAACTAATGTGGGCTTTGATTCGCGTGGCACGTAGCGATAGAACTCCTCTTGGTTGAAGTACCAGCGCACTGAATATAACGCCGCCTGCAAAGAAGAAATCGCATTAATGAAAAGTGTGAATGGATAGCCGTCACCGTGAAAGGACGAAGGAACAAGACTTCAACGTCAACGACAACGAAGACAAAGTGATAGTAATTATAATAATTAAGCAAAGTCGCCGACGCTGTCAATTCCCATCATCAGTCTGATGCCCTTTTTGCTTTTTTTTTCCACTCTTCGAGGAAGTTTCACTTACCTGCTCCAAATCATATTGACAAGATAACGTCGCTGCGTTGCCCATGATGACTGCTTCCGGTACGAATATTTTCAGATCCTTCAGCCCATGGGCTATATATATAAATTGGAAATTAAATACACATTAAAGTATGTTGGCAAAGTAATCAGCTTATGCCTTTCTCAATCACATTCCCATTCCAATTGCCACCTCCATTTCCATTTTTATTGCGAGCCACTTAAGAGGCTCCGGATGCTGGCCTACATTGGTCTGAGAGCTGAAAGCCATAGTTCAAGCTGCAACTGAAGCAGTAGCTAGCAGTTTGTATTCGATTATACACGAGCGTAAAAACTTAATTACACACTCTCTGGGATCGGGAATTGTGGGTGTCTGAACAAAGATCCGTTTGCATGTTAATTTATGACAATGCAATGGCCATTGCCATCCCAAAGGTTGTTGGTTGCCATCTGTCGACCGTGTCTCGTCGATTATCTGATATCGATTATCGAAAATGCATTGAGTTTGATATGAATTTAATGGAATTTATTTTATTTTCATATTTCTCCGTATTTTTATCCTTGCACCTTTCGCTTTAATTGAAAAATGCGTTATACGCTGTGTTTTAAATTTTTAAGGGGACACTAACACACAGAACACAACGTATGCGAAATATTGAAAATGAGGCAATTGGTTGCAATTTATGTAAAGTGCATTAAATGTACGCTCATTAAATATTGTTTTGTATTGAGCTTATATGTGCAAGTTTGCGTAAAATAGCAATTGCAAAATTATTCAACCTTTTCGGGAATATTATATAATCTCTTAAAAATTATAAAACTCGAATAATTCAGATATGAGTACAATTGATCTGTCGCCGTGTGAAAATCCGAATTATGGAATCTTTAATTGAACACACCTATATTAATCAAATAAGTTGGTTTAAATGTCCACTATATAATGCGAGTGGATTTCCATTTAGCGTAATGTTTTATAAATTTGCTTAACGAATGTATACGTACATATAAGTATGCACATACATACTTGAATAAATTAATGTATGCATTCGTGAGTACGTGGGAATTGTATTGCATAATTTTAACGCTCATTTGACAAATTAAATAATCAATTTTAACCACATTTGCGTACGTAGTTGGCATAACAAAATTCAATGGCGCCAACAGACAGCGAGGGGAGCAATGGAGGAGAATGGAAATGGAGAAACTCAGACTGACCACCTCAAACATAATACATATAGTACTTAGTACTTATTTTAGCTTACTTACCGCTTGGCAATAAATCGGAAATTATAAAGCAGCTCAGTGTCAGCATGTTAAAAAGTACATGTAAGCCGGGTAAGCCCTGTTTCGATTTGAATAGGAAGTCTCGTTTCCGTTTTGCTACTCCTCCTCCTCCTCCTCCTTCATGGCTAGCCATTTTTCCTGATACCTGATTCTTCTATTGTGCTGTAAAGAGTTGAAGAAAATTGAAAGCATGTTTGAGTAAAAGTTGCAAGTCATATTTAAGTTGATTATATCATGCTTATTGATAACTGGCCGAGCTACTTGTTAAAGTTGTTTCTACAGCACATTGAAACGCCTCGTGCCACTCCGTACTATATTATTTCGTATCAAAGTGATAACTTTCAAAGGCTTTCAAATGAAACGACTCTGAAAGTTTCTACTGTTCGACGTGCTTAAAAACTTTGAAGTAACACAAAAACCTTTAACTAAGCTACTCACACACAAAAAGTGAAGATAGCATGTTATGTAGAAAATTGCATTACGCATACGCACGCATGCCTTCACTTGACAATTCTATCTCAATTGATGTCGAGCACCAAACGGTGTAACATATCTAAAATAGTGTTTGTATGAGACTGTCTAAATGTGTATCAGACAAATAGACTGGCAGACATATGGAACAGAGTAAGCTGACCACGAAACAGAAAACAACGGTCAGCTGCTGGTTACAATGGCAAGTTTGCTGACGACTTATGCTGCTATGCTGTTTTCTTGTGTCAATTAGACTTAAAAAAAACAATAACAAAAGCAACAGTATACTACATTTGTGGCCACAAAAGCTAAAGCAACTGGACAAAAGTTACAAATGTGGCATATGACCAACAGAGAATTGGATAATGATATCAATGCATTAACTCAAAGGGATTTAAGGACCCAAGACATGCCTATGGCTCACTATAGTTATTTTTGTCTTGCAATTCGAAATTTCCATTTTCTAGGCATAAACATGTGACTGTAGAGCGCATCTTCAATAGCATTTCAGAAAATATAAAGACATGTACACTTAAACTTAGGCACACACTCATACAATACATAAAGTGCCATTAGACTGGCATCTTTTTGGGTCTCGTTGGCTAGGAAACTTTCCAATCATTTTGTGCTTTTAAGGAAAAGACTTAAAATTATTGTCCCTTTGCCACAAAGCCAAAGGCATAGGCAACAACAAAAACATCATCGGAAATAAGAAAAGCAACAACAATACCATTAACTGAGCTGTGAGCCGTGCATACTTCAAGTCCGTTGAGAGACTTAACAGATCCAGCTGGAAGCATGCTGACTACCATATTGTTTCGCAAATCGTTCTGCAGATCGATACACATAATTCGATTTGTTTGCTGGTACGAGTACCCTTGCATGCTCTCATGTGAGCATTTAAATTAAATTTAAATATTATTGTAGGCAAGTCGATTAAGTTTGGGTCCTCCTTCTTACTTTAATATCTTTGTTTTATTGTTGACGGGTTGATTGTCTGTCTCCCTGCTTTTCATATGCATGAAGCCATCTCTGTTATGATGAACCAGTCTTTGTGGTTGGTAACCCGATTTAGCTCCACAGCCAGCTTTGGCTGGTACCCCATCCGCCCTGATTGTTATTGTTAGCTGCTGCTATTGTTATTGCTCATGTCATGGGAATTTCCGAAATTTCTATTTCGCACAAATTTTATAACAACAAATTCTCAATTATTTCATTATGCTTTTAATTAAAATTTTCGATCATAGACATAAACTTTGCAATTGCCTGACTGCCGTTCCACAGCCTTTCATGGAACTTATAACTCGCTCCGTTTATTTGTGCCAGAATTTTCAGCACACTCAGCATCGTATTAAATTGCTTTCAGACTGATTTCATAGCAAATATGCATAAAAAATCTACTTTACCAATATTATATCCGTTAACAATAGCTGCACCACAAAATATACATAAGCTTGAGGTTTCTGTGAATGGTTTTAGATGGTCACGTATTTGAATCGATTTCATATGGGCAGAATAGAAAAAGAAGCAGTATTTAGGAATTCAATAAGTTGTTATTTAATTCAATTAAAACTCTTTTTGTCTTTTTTGGGCTGGACCCAATGGGAAAATGCGAAGTGTAATTAAAAAAAATTACAGATAAGCTGTATAATTGTTACCCATCCTAATGTACATGAGTATCTGTGGGCTTCTTTTAGCTTAACTTTTTTAAAATGTAATAAGACTGTTGATGATGACGTCATTAACGAAAATCCAACCATGATAGCAAAATGCTCAAAAAATATATTCAAATTACTTTTGTTATCTTTAAAATTGCACTTCGCCAATAAGTGGAGCGAACTCATCATAAGCGTTAAGCTTGAAAGCGGGTTTTGCTGTGGAGCTTAGCGGTGCTGCAAATACGATTGTGGATTCCATTGACAAGGACAAAAAATAATGTGGGATATTGAAATGAGAAATTCAATTGAAAGTCAAATCAAAACACAACAAACGAAATCCAGTGATTGACAACATTTCAACAGATAATGAGGACAAAGGAGGACCGAGAACAAAATGCAATGAAATATATATAAATGGAGGAATGTGTCAACACTGAAATAAAGGAACAACGAGTGAACATAAAATATATGTTTGCTTGCATAAGTATGTATGTAGTTAGCAGCAAAGTCATTTAAAACGTGATTCTACGCCCTACAAATAGCAAAATAAAACTGTATATAAATTTAGTCCACGTAACCAAGAAATATATCAAGCATTAATTTTTTATCAAATCTATTGTTGTTTTTCTTTAAGAGTGACGAGTCAGATGTTAGAGGCAGACTGGACATTGACCTGTGGCCATTTCGGAAACCATGACGATCCAAAAAGCTGAGCCAGCAATATAAAAGAAAAGTGGTTATTGGTTTCACTATTGATTTTGGCATCCACGGCCACGTAGCCAATTTGCTGATTTTGGGAATAAAGTCTATGTGCGGAAATAGGTGACTGGCTTTAGGAAGACTTCAAGCTGGGCAGTGAGATAAGTAAATTTGAGGAAAACTACACTTAAAGTGCGAGTCGAAGAGCAGTTCGCGAGTGAGTGAAGGTGAGTTCAATCATTCACTCATAAGCTTGATTCATTTGCTAATCGCCAGCTGTCAGCTAAGCTCACACCTACTCGAAAACAATAATCGCAAGTCTAGAGAAATCATTGTCGGTATGTATACTTAAATATTATATATATATATTAGTACATACTCGTACAAATAAATACTTACTTATATAAAGCGCAAAATGCGCGTTTGATTGATGCGACACTCACTCAAGGGCCTCTCATTAGGTTTAGTGATACAGTGAGGCTGCCACATACGATGTTGGAGCTTCTACAGTCATTCAGTCCTAAGACTGTAGCGGCTTCAGCCTCTAATCAATCAATCAGTGTTATAGTATGTTTTATTCCCAGCACAATGGGTGACTGTAAGAAAGAAACAAGACGCATAATGAACAAATAGAGAAAGGAAACTTGGTGAAACAATTGCTCCAGTTGCTGCCTCGTTTGACGAATGCCCTCAGGCAAATCTCAATCCAAATACGAAATACTATAATCGGTTCCATGCCACTGGTTAGCTGATCTGAGCATTAAGAGTGCAGCTCAACAAAAGCAACCAGCGGGCGCCTGGCACAAAATATTCCCTCTATGTTTGCTTTGTGTGGCATTTGCGTTTTTACAACTTCCTTTCCTGGGACACAGTTCGTCATAGGTCCTCAAAAGCAAAATCATTGACAAAGGCAGCGACAGAGGCAAGTACAAGGGCAAGGACGCCTGATTGCCAATGAAGGATTAATGCGTCGGTTTTGCTTCTGGAGATTCGAATTGCTTTGATTGCAGCGTGTCGCTGCAGGCGACAGCCTTGGTATCTTGCGGAAGCTTTGTGTAATGATACAAAGGATTGCAAATTGCCCAGGCACTTCCTGTAAGGACATTGATTTCTTTTATGAAAGTAGAGACATTTTTGTTACATTTTTCATGTCCATACACCGCAAGTCCTCATCCGCTGTTGACTTGGGCACCACAGCATAAAGTCAACCAGCATGACCACAGTCGCAATTCAAGTTGTGCTGTTAAATAATTCAATTCGTTCGAAATCAAGCATAAATATTTGCTATCCATTATAGTTAGTCAAAAAGTTTTTCGATTATTTTTTAAACAAGTACCAAACGGGGTTTGCCATTTGGACATTGACTTCATCTTTTAATTACATTTCTATGAGCCAAAGGTTGAGGTGATAGGCCAACGAAAATGTCAAAAGACAGCAGATAAAATGAAATGTTTCGATAAGTCCTTTATTAAGATGCAGACTACTCAATTTTGAATGGAAAACTTTTAATTGAAGTATTAATTTTCTTTCATTTCATTTCCTTTTCACTCAACTCAAAATGTTGCTAGTCAGTTAAACAATAAACCGACACTTGAGATAGTAAATAATATGGAATAGTTTTAGCATTCTCTGATATCGTGTTGTGTCATAATTTTGCAGTTTTGTAGAAACTAAAGAGATGTAATGATTATTAATGCATTGAATGGGGAAGTGCGTAATAGCAGCATTGTTGCACACTTTAATACACAAGGGATGCTGCTCATTTTATACCAAATGGTATCACAAAGTTATTACAGCAGCGAAGGGAAAAAAAACGAGCTCAAATGAGTTGACATTTTGAAAGCCAAAAAGTTTGCGATGGTGTTCAGAATCACTGAAGGGATAAAGGACGAGTGAGCTGAGCATGGATGAAACCCATTTGAAGTTTACATTAGTTAGTTGTTGGAAGGTCTGACGTCCCAGAGACCTACTCGGTTATGGCTTGGATGGAGTTTGAGATTGGACTGAGTGCTGAGGACTGGGGCTAACACGAAAAATGCATTTGCAACTCGAACAGTGAACCTCGAAACCGATAAATCACACTGTGAAAAACGGGCATCAGTACATTCAAAACAAAAGAAACTTAAAGGATGCCAACGGACTGTCCAATGGCTGCCAGGAGTTAGCCAGGAAAAGGCAATGACGAAGTCCAGACGACGCCGGGCCTGTGTTTGCATTTGGCGCTGTCCGCTGCTATTTATGAAAATAGTTTTTGGACAAGCTTTCCTTCACTCCTGTTTCCCATTCTCAATCGCCACTCTACTCTAATTCTTGTCCTCCCATTCTATCTGTCCATGTTTCTGCGTTGGGATCTGTATGAAAGTTTTCTAACCACTAAAAAGTTGTGCAAATTGTGGCTCAACTATAGACGACTGTGTTGTGATTTCTCAGTTCCAATCCATGATTGTGATGGCAACGTAGTTTCAAAACTCTGCCAGAGTAAGAGGCGAGCTAATCACGCAAGCCCTCAGATTTTCTGTAGGAAATTTAATTGAAATCTTTTATTCGAGCAAACAGCAACAAGGAAACCTAAAACCTCACATTAATGCTTCTGGCACAATTTGTGCTTGTCGTTTACAGCTTGGGATTGTTGTGAGAGTTTGTTTCATGTGTAGAATAAAATTTCAAATACCTTCTCGGGTTTTTTTGCTGCCAACCTGCGTACCCCTCTGATAGTTTTTCCCTTGTACAAAAGATCTTAACAATCTTAATGTATAAAAAGCATTTGTGCGTGTGTCGTGACTGGCTCGGCTCAATTTAGTTTAACTTAAATAATTAATTACTTGCAGTTGCCTTAGTTATGAAATGCGCAATTAGCAGTATTTAATATTTAATTAGGGGCTTACAACAACCCAAGAACGCAACACCAACAATAACGGCAAAATCCAAAAAACGCGTGCTTCAGTGCGCACGCAAGCACTCAGGGGATGTGTGGCAAAATGGCGGGGGTTACAAAGGCAAGGCGACTGGATTAAGTGCCAGCTTTAGCAAAAACAACAGCATGGCCAGATGACAACTAAAGTTCGCTGGGGAATAAGTGAATAAAATATTGCCGGCCAGTTGGCGTCCAACGGTGCGAATACTTGATTTACGAAGTTGAATGGGACGATGTTAATGATTGGGAAATGTGTCACTGGACAGAGAGGACAGAGATCACAGCACTATTCACATTGGTAATGCAGTGACATGCTGAGTAGAAAAGATCCAAGAGATAAATAAGTGATAGTGAGAAAAGAGTAGCAATTTTAATAGATTAAAGAATACTCTAGTTATACAAACATATAAAGAATTTCTTGAAACGTTTAATGAAGCATAAAATACTTGAAGTTACTCATTCGAGCTTGTCGAATCACATTTGCTTGTAGTAAAACGTCATGCTCGTTTAAGATATAATCTAATGACAGTACTTGTCGCACTTTATGCTAGTTAAACTCTTGTTGTAGGGCCCATTTTGGTAAGAGACTGTCAAACAGCCTCGATAATTTGTTGCTGCTTCAAAGCTTTGACGGTCTTGGCAGGATGTTTTTACTCCACCCATACTTACCGCCCTCTAATGACTATACCCGCTATCCATAGTGTACAAGGATATTGTAAGTTTGTGCCAATCCAAAATTAATGTAACAGGCAAAAGGATGTGTTTCCGAACATATAAAGTATATATCCTTGATCACATTAACAGCCGAGATGATATAGACATGTCCTATTGTCTATGCTAGATCTCAGAGACTATAAAAGCTAGAGCGAACAAGTTTGGTATTATGTTATGTTTTGTTATATGTTTGTTTGATTTCAAATTTAGCGAGACCACCATCCGCTAGCCAAGCTTAAAAAAATTAATAGCAAGTCGTGTGTGTCTATTTAGTTAGAAAATTATGTTGCAATCGCACTATACGTACAGAAGATATTCAATTAATATATTTAAGGGGTAGTATATTTAAGAGTTAACTATTGGATATCGGGTATTTCATAGTCGGGCAGACTTGATGGCTGATTTCTTACTTGTTTTTATTTTACACTCATTAACAGATAAAGGAGACAAGCTAATGATATTCAGGCTTAAGAGTATAGACGCATCTGCATGTTGGAACAGAAGCAACTGATGAAAACGATGGCAGCAATGAACTGAAAAGAAAATGGCGGCAGCGTTGCCATAAAATTAAAGAAGCCCTTCCGAAGCAAAGAACGCAAAATGCAGAAAGCAGTGGAAAAAGTATAAAAAATTAACGAAAATAAAAGTAAAGAAAAACAAGCAAAGGAATGTGTGGCAAAGGACACACAGGAGATGAGCGCTTGTCATTGGGCGTGGCCAAATTGCCTAGAAAAGGACGCAGCAGATAAGGGGCGTTTATGATGCCAACGTGCCAAAAGAAGCATTGGAAACCATCTTACTATACATTTTTAACACACAAGCTCACAACTACTTGCATGATTGTTAGTGTGGGTATGTGTGTGCACACCACAAGACAAATGCAGATCCCTGGATAATTAGAAGTTGTGTTCATGTCGTCTTGGTAATAGTTTTATGTTGCCACATTGTTGGCGACACGAAGCGTGAGGCAAAAGCAACAACAAGAAGAATCGGCAACAACGACACCACTGACAACAACAACAATGTCAACTGAGATTGAGCGTGCCTCTGTCGTTTCGGGGTTAATGTTTGTCTTTGCCGGCGTTGGCGTGACATGCAAAGCTTCAAAGTAGTTAGCAGCAACTGCAATGACATCTGGAAATGAAACCCAAACTCAAACCGAAACCCATAGCCGGACGCCAACCCAGATGGCAACTCAAAGCCAGGCCCTAACTCTTGGCAATTTATTTTCTTCGTTTTCTTTGTGTTTGCGTTTGCTTTTGAGTCTCATCAAGTGGCTGCAGTCAATTTGATATGCCAAAGATATACGAGCTAATTAGAGCATTTCTTCATTTAATTTCATTTAACTAATTGTAGAGTTACCCCAAAAGTTTTGTATACTCTTGGTATACTCGTGGTAAATATAATATACTGAGCTTTGTCCGTCTGGCGTTGTTTTGGAAGCTTAAACTGAACTTATGCTTTTGCATTTGACATATTTATTGAGCGAAAGTTTTGCGGCTGGTACATAACCAAGGATAAAAGTATTCATATTTATTTTATTAAGAATTTATGATTTTGTTTTTCCACATTACGCTGCTGCTGCTGCTATTCAAGCTGGGCATAATAGAAAACGGAAGCGGAAGCGTGAAATGAGCTTTTTACATAAACAGCAAGCACACCCACACACATGTGCACATATAAACCTACACATACATATGTGGTTGCAGGTGGCATAGCGGTTGTTGTGGCATTTTATGACACCAAATTCATAACTTTCGGGGCTGCTTATTTTGCTCATAGCCACATAAATTTACAGACAAGTCGCTGGCGTCATTGCAATTCATATTCCACGAAGCTCTCATTGTTGCTGTTCCTGAAGCTCCTTCCGCGTGCCCCGTTGCACAAAATAAAGTATAGCAGTTTCACAGGCTGAAACTGAGACTATGGCAGCAACAGCGCTCACAAGATATAGTGCCATTTGAAACTTCAGCCAGATATTTTTGTGCATTTCTCTTTTTTCCAACTTGTTCATTTTTGTTTGCAACTGTTTTACAAGATCATGCCGTGCCCATGTTTTAAGGTATTTTTATATGCACCAGAGAATTATTTCTGTAACTTTAGTGTATTGAGTGATTCATCCCATCTGTAAAGAACCAAGTAAGGCGCTTTATGCATTGTATGGCATATTTTTAAATTTTTCGCTTCATCCATGTCAGGTGATTAAAAAAATGTTGTGCAACTGACTTGGCTAAATGTTAACAGTTCTTTAGGGCGGCGGCCCCTTTGTTATAATTTATAGCATGAAATAATGTGCCATTAAAAGTTTCTGAGTTAAGCGCAAAGATATCCCAGCAAGGCTGAGAGCAGTCGCAGCTGCCTCCTAACTTTGCATGCACGTGTTGAAAATGCCAGCGATACAAATCTAAGTCAAACTTGTGGACCTCATCCGCCGTGCGATGGAGAGATGATGCTTAGAGTGAGACAAAGAGAGACAAGGGGTATGAGGCACTTAGGGCAGCTCAAAATGAAATCAACGCTGGTAGATAAAAATCGTTTTGCGTTGCAAGCTCGTTAATACATTTTTGATGAGACACAACAAGTGGCTGACACTTGGGCAACCATAGGGCAGAGGCAGAGACAGGGGGCAGTGTGGCAAGTTATGAGCGAACTTCTGACACACACACACACACATACGCACATAAACTGGCATACTTTCGGCCCTTTGCGTTGTTTGCCTCTGCAGTTGCCTTTGCTGCGGATACTGAGGTTGCTTTTGAAATGTTTTGCCGCTGCCTGCATAAATCAAAGCAAAAAACTAAGAGGGAGCCACAGGCTTCGGCGCGTTTTGTGCAGGTGCTGTGTAGGTGCTATGTAAGCCAGCAACTACAGTTAAATATGTTGTAACAAATAAAGTACAGCAGTTGGCCAAAGGGATCCGACCGAGTTGGGAGGGGAATTAGGAATGGTAAAGGCGGCTACTATTGGTACTCGTCAGCTCATTCATATTAATGACATTTTTGCATTCGGCCGCCATCATTTCGTAATGCAATGGGAGTTTTCAAATAAAGAGTCACAGAGAGTTTTTTTCCTCTTTTTACTCTATTCCTTTTCATTTCCTTTCTTATTTTGTGCCACCCTCTTTGGGCCTGAAGCAAAACGAAATCAAGGCAATTGGCACGTTGCTCATACGCAGCACTGGTCCATATCGGCCTGCTTGAGCTATACTATGCTTGTTCTGGGTTTATGTTTTGGTCATTTATGAGCCTCATAAATTTCACAAAAATTTATTTTTGCCTTCTTTGGCGAACATTACTCGCAAAAAAGGAATTGTCTAATAAACTTTGCAATAAATTTGAACATAAATTTTGTACACAGCGTCACAGTCGAACTTCAAGCGTTAAAACTATGCCAACAAAAGCCATTAATTCCAGTCAACAGAAATGAAGTAAAGTGTCAGTTTGGTGGGTTGCTCTTTACTGACTAAGAACATTGGACAGTGCTACATAAGGCAGAGAAGTAGATAAATATGGAAAAATGGCCTGGCAATGAGGCTGGGACAACGGAAATTAAATGTTACTGGCAGGAGGCTCTGATGTTGCTCCTTTTGTTACTGTGTTTGTTGTTGGCTCGGCTTGTCCAATGGTTGACTTATAATTAGATGATTTAAAATTATCGCAAAAGTTTCACGAAGCTTGCACCTGGCAGGTTGAGGTAGTACCTTGGCTTGGCGCTCTCCTTGCCAAATGTCTCCTAGAGCTTAATTGCAAAGTTTTCACTGACTGTGGCCAAATTGATTTTGTTCAACTTTGGCGCATAAATTATGCCAATTTTAAACAGCTTTGCGTTAGCGGTTCGGCTGCCTGACTTCCCCTATCCTGGGCGGTAGTGCGGTCGGCATGCGATACGCGAAGCTTCAAGAAAATAAATACACATCGCTTTACATTAATGAAATTCACTTTGCAGCGTGAGAGCTTTGAACAAGGCCGCGGGCTCAAAGTGGATCTCGGCATGGACCGTGCACAGCCAATCCAGGAGAGTGCAGTGCAGGATAATGAGGCTGATGATCCCCTTTTCGCAGCATGTCAGAGCGTTGGTCTGCTTCTTTTTGTATGCAGAATGGATTAAAAAACTTTTGATTAACCTTATCAAAAGCAAAAGCAGTGTAAACATCACATACTCAGCAATCAGGAAGGCAGGACATGACAGACATGGTGGCGTTAACGACGACGCTAAATATACAAGATGTGAGCCAGAACGCGTGCTTTAAGGAGCAAAAAGTCCCATGCAAGTTGCTAAAAGAAAATAAGTAACTTTTTGACAGGCTCTGCTACTCGTCGCACAAACTCACACGAGTTAAACTGGGTGCCCAAATGTTTTTGTTGTCTTTCGTTTTTGCCCTATTCACAAAGCAAAGCATGGCATAAAGTTTGCTCTTTGATAAAGGCAACTCTCTTTTACTCGAAGAAAACACAAATAAATTAAAATAAATACTAAAGGGTTGCTCAAAAAGTCGCTTTAAGTGTCCCAACTCCAAAGTGATAAATTGTTTACAAAGATTTCTAAAGAATTTTTGCTTTCAGTGTGGATGTCAATTGATCATATGAAAGTCGCTTTATATTTTCAATATTATCAACTGTAATCTTAATATTCAGCATCCTTAGGATACCATTTATTTTATTGTTGCCTGGCAGATAGAATAAGCTCGTAATTATTTTTCATCTTTACACCAAAACGATCTTCAATGATTTTGTATACAATTACATGTGGTAATATTATATAATATTTAAAATGATGAAGGTACGTCTTGAATTGAGTATATTTAAAATTCCCCAGCTCAGGTAACTGAAATGTTTTTCGGTTTTGTGTAATTTTCAAACTAATAAGGCTATAATGTGGCACACACCCATCTGCACACTCACACAAGCATACTCGTTTATATTTCATGTGGATGAGTCTGAAGCATTGCACCTTTTACGCAATTGTAGGCAGCATCTTTTTTAATAGGATTTGCGGCAACGAAAATAAAAGGCAATGGCTTCACGTTTGCACAGTTAAATGTGCTTATCGCTGAGGCGTCGCACTTCAATCAGTCTGCCGAGAGATGGGGCAGAGCCATGGTTTGGTTAAATTAACATGAACACATTTGACGTATGGCTGTGTTTTCCTTTTCTTTCGCGCACACTCCGTCTGCTTTCCACGACTTTATCATCTTTCCTCGTATGTTTCTCCTCACTTTTTAGTCCTGATTGCCAAATGAGCATTACTTGATTACCCCCCTGTGCTGTTGTGCGGCACTCACACACCCATAGCAAATAGCAGAAAGCGGCAAAAGCGCCTAATTGCCGCATATGCGACATAAAAACCCTGATTTTGAGCTGGTGACTCTGCTTGCAGCCTGCGAGCACTTGACATTACTGCGAAAAGGGCGACTGCAAAAGTTTTAGGTCAAAATGATGTAAAAAATGTAGAGAAAAAAATACTTTAAAAATTTGTGAGTTTGTGTGTGCGCACTTGTTCAAAAATGTTGCTGCAGCTAGCATTTGTTATGCCCTGCATTTAATTACAGTTGCCAAGAGTGCGGGCCGCAATCATGTGGTAACTGGGCTAAAGCATTTGGAAAACTTTTCTCTCGGCCTCGCCTGCTGCCAGTTGTAAGTCGAACGCATTTCATTAACACAGCACAACAATAGCAAGACAAATAACATACACACAACACACACTCAAACGCACACTCACAATTCCTATCATGAAGCATTAAGCGCGCAGGCAGCAGCTAGGCAAGCACTTCATGCTTCAGCCAAAATTTACACATATGCGCAGAAATAAATATAAATATATATGTATACAATATATATGATATAGTCTCGCACACAAACATAGCCCCATATACTGTCGACGACCTCAATTTCGAGTATAAAAACATTTGTACATAAAAAGAGCACAGCAGAAAAGCTGCTTTTGTTGTTTGGAGCGTTGACCAAAATTTGTTTAAGTTAGAAAAAATACACAAAATTTAAAAACTTAGAAAAATATAAGTTGCAGTTTGTGAAGTAGTGAAGTTGTAGTTAAAAAATGTCTATTACCTGAAATGATTGCAATTTAAATTAACGCATATTGGCAAAAAAACTAGGCTATGGTTAATAAAATTAAACGAACATACACTATTCAGTAAAAAAAAAACCCTTGAACACTTGATGATAAGATGTTCACAAAAATGTATATTTCTTAATTTATATGAACCATGTGTGCATACCATTGGGAAAGGAGGTTTTGCAGCAAATAATATTTTACATTTTCTTAAAGTTAAATGTCTTTTTTGAGAAAAGTTACAGCTATTCTATACTGCGTTAACTAATTAGTATATACTTATAATAATTAGGAAGGTACACATCATATGTAATTTAAACTTCGAAAAGGAATAAGACTTTGTCCTAGTCAAGATGTTGTTTACATAGATACAGACACAGACAAGTAAGAGTACTCAATACACAGAAGCAAAGAGAAAGCGGCAGCAGAAACGGTTGAGAAGCCAATGCGCTGTGGCTTTCGCCGTCGTTGACAGAATTGCCTACAAGTTGTTTTTGTACTTGTCGCCGAGTATGTTTATTGTTTAAAGCGGATAACCCTAGCCAACCCAGCGACTGGCCGAGCAACCAAATATACACAACAGCCTCTGGCCACTCGTTTTCTGCTCCAGTCTGTAGGTATTGATTTTCATGAAGCACGTGAACAATAGTATGAAAGTGGCAGTAAACTCGACAAGAATTAAACGTTTTATGATGTTCAAAGGATATTCTTGATCAGGATCATGACCGTCTGTAAATTCTCTTATAGCTATGGCCATCAATTGCTGTGTTCTTAACAGACATCAGCTGTAATTTTAATGATATCCAATTCTTAATATAATATAAATATAATTCATTAGGTTCAAACAAAAAACATGGATGTTATTCGACATTCTATGTACATTGATTCACGGCTTCATACAGTCAAAAGTTGACTTTAGCTCTTTCTACTTGTTAATTACTTATTTTGTCTCAAATTATGTACAGTAGGCGAATAAACAAATTTTATTACAATCTGAGAATGAGTTGGAAATGGCCATCTTGCCTTCTTTTTCCTGCTCTTTATGAAAGTATGCGGCACTGGGCAGAAATATGGTTTCATTTATAGGCGAATAAAATAATGAAAATTGCGATACGAAAAGGCTTCCCAACAGGAGCAGAAGTAGCAGTAGAAGCATCGCCCAGAGTCCTTTGTTTATCTTTTATTAGGGCAGTAAAAATCTTTATTTTTGTTGCTGTTGTGCCCGATTTTGCTGCTATTCTTGTTCTTATTGTTGTTATGCTTGCGCATGTTTTACAGTCAATCCAAGCGTCTACCAGACTGTCGGTCTGGCAGCTAGCTAGGCAGCATCCACTTGACCAGACCCAGCTCAATGACGACAATGACGTTGTGTCGACCTTTTGTCCATCAGCCTTGTTCGGGCAGGGCCTTTGCCCTGGCAAATTTTTATATAGTTTCCCATATAGCTTTGCTGTTGCTGCTGCCGTTCTCATTTCCTGCATATATTTTTAGAGAGAATGAGGGTAAAAGTCAAACACCATGGCATAGCATCATTTGGAGTGCACAAGGACATTTTTGAGGCTAAGGACGAGGATGAGGATAGAGAAGTTCTACCTCCCGGTATAACTCTATTCTCAGGAGTCTACTGTTATGCTCGTAATGTCTGTATGTCTAAATAGACATATGTAATTCAGGGCTTGGTCACTTTTTGATTGTCTTCATTTAGTTAAGTTTTATGATGATTTACTTAGACCACATAGCGACCCGACGATTGACAGACAGAGAGCAGCCAAAGGCAAACCATTTACGACATTTTAACGCCCCAGTGATAAAATCTGAATCGCGTAATACATAAAGCCATGGACAGATCATAAACCAGGCACGCAAGGAACCACAATATTGCCAAAGTCTTTGAGAAATTTCAATGATTTTGATATAGGAAAATTTGTATAACATGCTCAACGTTGCCCGCACCTTTGAAGTTCCCCAAACAGTTGCAAAAGTCTTTTCAATTTACAAAATCCAATCCATTTGAAGAACGTTGTGGCTCACATTTCACTCGTTTATACACCTCCTAAAATGGCTTCGGCCATACCAAGTGCCACAGACAATGGGCTCCCATGGTAACCCTGACCTAGGTGCTGAAAGGGTTTGTCGGCTTGTCTTTGGCTCAATCTGACTGCCTGCCACGTTATCCAGCTGTCGTTGCCGTGTTTCTAATGAATATTTAAAATCCTGCACGCCCCACTTACACATACAATCACACATATGCAAAGAGCACGAACGATGGGTTAGAATCTTATTCTGGTCGCTGGGGAACAGCATTAAATAAAATTTACAAGTATATTGAATGTGAAATTTATTTAAATAACCCCAAATCGTTAGTGCTTAAATAAATCCAGTTCAAATACGGATGACTCTCAACATATAAACTGCATATTCAACCTAAGCACATTGTTCAGACAAAGGGTCGCACCATGTGAATTTTTATACCTAGAGCTCAATCAAAATCTCATTTGAATGATATTTCTGCTTAAAGACAGCATCCCTTTGTACACACATTTTTTTTTCTATTTAGGATTCCTAAAATCGTAATTCTTTAGAAGTGACCAAACTGTGCCTTTAAAGAAATTAAATTTCAATATTACACATACGCCACATGGTACCCCAAAATATGAAATGTGTGTGCGACATGTTTTGGCTAGATCAAGGGCGGTTGGAGTCGCGTCATTTCATCTCATTTTGTTTAAAACAACTTTGTTGCAAAGTTCCCAGCACCAGCGACGCCATCATCGAAGTCGTTGACGGTTGGCAGCAACCACATCGGTTTTAGCATTGAAATAGCTGAAATTTTGATTTTACGACCTTGTTGCCGTCATTAACGTTATTTTATGATGACGCTGATACGACCTCACAATATTGTGGTCCAGCTTCCCTTAACTGAAGGACTTGCACTGGCTTAGCAATGTAGCTGTTAAGCCCCAAAGCGACCTCTCCCCTCTATCCACAGCCCATTTTATTCGTCAACTTATTATGCCCGGTAGTATAAGTATAATGCCAATAAATGTTAATGAAAATACAAAAGACAAAGTTTGGTTTTGGTGCCACCAGTGCGTCACAGCATGTGTGAGCCAATGCGCTGCGATTGCGATTGTTCCTGTTTGGCATCGAACATAAGCTGATAATGTTATTGCGATATTAATGGTTCCTCGTTTTTATGGGACTTTTAATCGCTTTTATTAGAGTTGCCAAAGTCTCAAAAATAACTTGACAATACTATTCATGCAACATATTACAAAAAAGGTTGCGCGTGACTATCGAATACAACAGTTTATCTCTTTCTCACTCTTCCTGTGTTTATCACGCACTCTCTTGAGCTTTTTTTCAAAGCAGTCAATGCAACATATAGTGCCAACCAAAAGCAAAAACTAATTGCAAAGCCAAACGCTTTGTTGCTTTGTATATGTGTGAGTGGGTAAGGTATGCGTGTATGGCAAGCAAAAAAGCAATTTAGCAAATCCTTTGTCGCTCTCTGTGAATGGTTGTTGCGTTTGCCTTCCTCCCGATACTGGCGCCCAATTGCTGCTGCAAAATCAATTTTAATGACACGATTGAGAAGAAGTAGAGCTTGCTAAATATATAGAAAGCTTGAAAGCCAAACAAATGAAACGACGGCGACGTCGACAAAGCGCAATGGCACATCTATAAAATGTTGGTCCATACCAAATAGCATTTGTGGGCGACATATGCAAGCAGTTTTTGCCACTGATGTGGCTTCAACGACAACAAATGTGAAGACTAAGTCGAATGCGCATAAGCACTTACAATACTCAACCCATCTGTTCGCAGCAAGAGATACTTTTCCAATAGCTGAGAAAGTGAAGCAAGGTCTCACTGACTAAATGAATAAGCGGCAAGATGACTATTTCCTTGTACCAGTCGCAAGATAATAGCCATGTACTCAGTGTTAGGGTAGAGTGTAAAATAAAAGGTGCAATGAAGGAGCAGTTAGAAGGCATTTCTTTGTGGCTTTGCCTCACAACGCAGTGTGGGCTTGTCGCAATTAACGTTCGCGGAAATTCCTGACATTCAAGCAGAAGCCACAACAGGCAACGACAGCCAGAACTAGTCAGAGGTAAGCATAAGCTGGCAGGTAGCGAGCCAAGCAAAGCTATGGTGCGTAAATAGCACGGAAGTCGTTGGGCCCACGTGGCGTATACGTGTTTTGAGCTGGCAAGTGAGCATTTTTGAATTTGTGCTGCATGTTGTATGTTGCATGCTGTACGGCATGGTTTCGTTTTGTCTCCGTGACTGCATTAAGTTAGTTTTTCTGTGACAATTTGGAAGCCTACTTGTCGTTAGCGTGCCATATGCCAGCTGTGCACCAAACAATTGCTGCCATTACAGTTTGTAATTTGGTAATCAGCCATATGAATCTACATAATGGCAATTGGAGCAGGAACGGTGACAAAAAGAGTAGTACAAGTGGGAGCCAAAGTCAAATTGCTCTAAGTAGAGATGGCAGTCCCGTTCGCTGTCGTTTAGGTGAACCATGCAAGAAAAGTTGCCAACTTTTAATTGAAGTGAAAACGACGATAACGACAGCATTGTTGGCATTGCAAGAGCTTTTGTTGCCAGCCCAAGGGGACATGAATGAGGACTCCAGATGGAGCCGTAACATACATACCTATACTCAAGGCTTTCGCCATTCAAAAAACAGTTGCGGAATTGCTGTTTAAGCCCACAACGCATCGCATAAAAAAACAGTATAGCCTCACTCTAGGGACCTGGGATTAAACTGGGTTGGACTGCACCGAGTTGTACTGTGTTGGCTGCCGATTTAGGGTTAAGCCTTTAAAATGTTTTTTTCCATTGTGGTCGCTAATTCTATGTAGCCAGCCCATTGGCCAATATGCAACGTTTAATATTGCAAACCTCTACGCTAGCTCAAGATGCTTAGCCTTGGAGCGGCTCCTCGTGTGGCAGATTGTTTCATTTGGGCTGTGCAACATATTGGCAGGGATGGTAGCAGCATTGTTTGCATTGCAACACGCAAATGTGTCGCCTGCCCCATCTGAGGTCTAGGCACGCGCCATCGTGTGGCATTCGAAATGTCGCCTTCAAGACCCTCATGCATTCAGCTTATCCACCTGCAGCACTGTCTGCCAGACTGTCTGCCCCGCTCCCACCCAAGTCGACATCCCGCCAGCCAGGCTTTGATTTATTGATTTTGGTCTTGGCACACAGTATACAAAATGAGACCATATTTGCCGGCCTTAATGCGGGTCATATGTACCAGACTACGGCCAGAACACTTCTATTAGCCGATACTCAGTCTATCTCCGCCCTTATCTAACTTCACATATCCTTCAGCTGCTTTATAAGACGTCACATTTTAAATATGTCACGAAAAAGAAGCGTGCAGCTGCAGGCAAGGAGACAAGGATATGCCTGTCTGAGAGCAAATGGTGAATGTTCAATTAAATCAAAGCTCTTGCATTTTTCTTACCCGTTAGACCATTCCGGCGCCAGACAAATTAAATTACGCTTAAAGCACAAGTAGAGCATGAAAAATAGAGAATTCTTGGCTTAATAAAGGAAAGCTAAAGTAATGAGCCAAATACAATTTAATAGTTTGAATTTGTATGTGGGTGTTAAATTAAAGATATGCATCAGCACTATTATAATTTGAATATTCATTCGAAAAGGAGATAATTATAAGATCAATTTACTTACACAAGTATGACTAAATTTAGTTCGAGAGATTGCAGAAGGTTATTTCGGCCCTTAAAAGTATGCAACTATATTTGAAATCATTTAAAAAATATACTTTGTCCCTTCTTGAATAATTCGAATTAGAAATGAAATTAGCACGAGTTAATTCAGACCTTAAAATTGTACGTCCCATCTAGTCGAATTGGCTGTTAATATTAGCTGGCACAAATATGCCAATTTTTAGCCAAATCATGATTACGAAGCATTCGGAAAGACGAAGTTGCAAAGAGTGAGAAATGCTGGACATAGCGTCTCGCGCAATGGACCGAAATATAATCAAGGCAACAAAAAATATAAGAATAAGAATAAGAAAGAATGTCGGAGAGAGATAAAGCAGTCAGCACATAAATGAAATGAAATCCATGTGGGAGGGAATGAAGTTTAGAGACCGGCATCGCCGGCAGCGGTTGGCCAACGCCGAGTCAGAGATAAGTAAAAGAACAAAATTAAATTGGACATTTATCACTAGATTTTTATTGATGCCTCCAGTGCCAGCCAGAACACACAAACAAGGCACACATACGCCAGCAACACTCAAACGACGGGGCTTCAGTCTCGACTGGAGACAAAGTCAAGTGGCGCATGGCGACAAATGCCGGCAATTATCGTTTTGAGTGAAAAGTTTTATTGGCTCAAAAGCAAAGTCGATTTTATTTTATGCCACTAGCGATGACAATATATAGTGACAAGGCACGCGAACATGAATTAGATAAAACTCTTGGCGCCCGTCGAGAATATTTCTTGTGATAGGCAACTAATTACATTCATTTGTGAAGCAGCAAAAATTAAAAGAACAATAACATCAAGAGAGGGAAAAACAATAAAAATAATTAGAGAGCATTTAATCACCTGGCTAAATTTTAATTGTATTCTATATAACTAATTACGCGGCCAACGAACAACGGACTCATAGAACAAAACTCAGTCAACAATAGGAGAAGAGTTCGAAGGGAAACAGCGTCGTCAACATCAGACGGAGCATGAATTGTTGGCAACGCGATTTTGAATTTATTGCACGAAATTAACTTTTACAAAATAATTCACATAACTCGGGGCGTGCTAAAGGGCCGGCCAAAGTGGCTTAATAAAATAATTTATGGTTCGGCAAAATGCCCATTTACCCAACCTTCTTATACATTATCCCTCCAACTGGCTTTATTATTTTCAGTCGCATGTCGTACTGTCTGTCTGGCTGTCTACTGTTATATCTATCGAGGCGCAGTCAAATGGAAAAAACAAAGCAAATTAATTGCAAGTCAAAGTGAACCTTTGACTGAACTAACACAACGCACCTTTATACACAAACACTTAAATAGATATATATACAAATAGACAAACGGACTGACACACTGACAAGTGCTGTGGCAATGCCTTTATCAATATTCTTTAAAGCACGGGCAAAGCCTAATCAAATGGGATAGCAGCTGTCCTGTCCTGTTCACTTTCAAGGCTGCCCAGTGATGCGTGGCTAATATGCCTTTGGCCATAGACACGCCCCTTTGACCGGAAAACCGCGTGACAGTATAGGGCTGGCTCATACTGAAAGGGCGTCTCCATTCCGTCCCCATTCACATCCATATGCCGGCCAGTAGTCACACTCCCAGCTACTGTAACTGGGGCTACTTTCTGGTCAATGAAGCATTTGAACGCTTGAATCAACAGCTGCAAAATGTTCGATATGCAAATTTATGTACAGTTTTCTCTTCTCGCAATTTTCACGCATTTTTTGTCAACACATTTCACATTCCATTAGCCAGAGCAAAGATTTAGAGTCTTTTCTTTCGGCATTAATTTGCTTTCTAAGTAAATGATAACTTATAAGTGCTGCTTGCTTCTGATTTAATGTTGTAATAGAGAAATGGTGATCTGCTTTAGGGTCTCTTTTGCTGCATTCATCTGTTTACTGTTCTTGACACATTTGACAAGTTGGCAGCAGATAGAATGAAAAACTGTTAGCTGATCACCGGTAACTGGGGATTTAAGACCCATTTGAAAAATTGAGAAAGGGCATAGAACATAGTGCACATACATATAGAGCACAGGTGTCAACGATAGTGGGGAGCAGTGACTGTGACGGCTTCAAGGCTGAAGTTATTGCACCATCCAACACTCGAGATGACAGTGCAACATGTGCGAGAGTCAGCAACAAACATGCCACATATAATTCCAGTAAAAGCTTTATGCCGCGGACAGTTGCGGGTGTCGTCTGAAATTAAACGTTATCCCTCTCTCTCTATTAGTCACCCCTCTTTCTAACTTGGCTCAGCTCGAGGACCTGCACATCTTATCTTTGCAGTTGCAGTGATGTGGTTAAGCATCATAAGTCAAGGCAGTCGAGTCTCGTGGCGAGTTTTTCTGTCATTCAAGAAACGTAAAAATCCTGCCAAGATGTTGAGGGAGACATCCTGAGGCGTTGCTCCCAGCATTATGCAGTTGTCCCCGAGCAGCAGCAGCAGCTACTGTAACAACAACAGCAGCAGCATCTGGCGTTGCATGCACTAAACATGTTGTACCACAAAATCGTAAACCATATGCGACGCATATTAATTTGATGGCACTCATATTTATGCCAAAGCAAAGCGCTGTCTCTCTATGCTCCTCTTGTCAGTATGCTGCAACTGTGCAGTAACTGTTGTTGTTGTTGCTGTTGCTGCTGTGACATTTTTTGACAAGTTGCACTCAGAGTCAGAGTCACAGCCGCAGCCGCCGTTATTCTCGCATTTGCAATGCGAACAGAAGCCTCTTCAACGACAGACCAAGAGAGAGCAGCTGCTACAACTGCTTTGCATATGGACAGACAAGTGGAGAGCAACCACAAAAAGCTGGCAAGCTTGCAATACAGACGCATGACAAGCCAAAGTGCAGCCCATATCAGCAGCACAGGACACCGAAGCAGAATGCAACTTCAACTGCCCTCGCCGCGATTTTTCATTTTTTTCTCTACCTTCTATACGCCCCCGTCCATCTCTGTTTCCATCTTTTTTGGCCTGGCGCATTCCACTTTAATTATTTCAGCAATGCTGCCGACGCCACTGGTAACGACATCAAATTTACATACGCAATTTCATTGTTGCCGCAGGATCTGGCCATTGTCGTTTTGCTTGTTTTCATTGTCCGTCTCCATTGCTGCCGCCCTTCCAGTTGCCATTACCATCCTAGTTGACGCTCTCGATTCCCTGTTCCTTTCTCTATCTCTCACAGCAGAACGCATTTTATATTCAAATTTTTTTCGCTGCAGTCAGGCAGAAATTGCAAATTCTACGAGTAGTTTGGCTTTCTTTCTTGTTTCTGCACTTGACTTTTACCCCTGTCGCTCAATCTTTCCATACCCCTATTCTAGCGTCTACTTACAGGCTGCTTATATGCTCATAATAATCAGTTGAAGTTTCAACTCCCCCGCTTAAGTTTAGTGTCGATTTTAGAGGTACTTACACTCGCACTCCCAACTCCAACGCTATTATTAAAATCAAGGTAAGTTTCTGTATGAAAACAGGGAATAAAAGATTTGTGCAAATCAGCTTTCATTTACATACAATTATCAAATCTGCTGCTACTTCAACATCTTCAACAGCCCCAGCTAGCTCTACCGTGTAGTCAGATATAACATAATAAATCAAACACAAATTAACAAAACAATATTTTTTGTAACTCGAGTAACCGATTCAATGCAGGCTTGTATCAACTAAGTTTAGAGCCTAATATATTATTATTTTATCATCTTTATGAAGATGAAGTAGTTGTAATAAAATCTTCAAATGAGTAGAATTCTTTTCATCTCATTAAATGCAGAGCAGTAATCAGTCGATTTAGTTATTCGGAATTATCTGTATATAAGACAAATTAAAATAAAATGTTTATATAAATTTGCAAGTTAGGTTTGAGTGCAGTTTTTTTTAAGCTGGCGCAATGTTCTAAGCACTTTTAGGACTCTTGCCAATATTGAATGTAGCGCAATGATGTTTCGAAAATTTGCATTTGCTTTGGAGATACAAATGCAATAAACTGTCAAATGAAAACGAATAAAAAGTAATCAGAATTTTAGATTTGGGCATAAAGAAAAATAACAGAGCAAAAAGGAATTAAAAAGTGTGCTAAATAATTCATTTTTGAATTAAAATATAAATCACTTTCACACCATTTTGTCGACAGCCAACCATTCCCACTTGTTAATTTTGTCGTTTGGTTTTGTCTTCCCCATTTCGACTCTCATCGACATCTTGTCCTTTTCTTTCCTTTTTTCAAGACTCTTGTTTATTTTATTACTTTTCAGTGCCGCACAATGCAAATGAGGGCGCCACGGTACGTAAAATCTTTTTAATATAAAACTGAATTACTTTTAGCAGCGATTTCCGAGTATGTCCCAAGTGGGCCAGGCATTAAAATTGACGAACTGTAAAGGCGGTAAAGGTGCTGGCAGCCACTTCGTTCTGACTGTACCAACCATAGACTATACCGTTTGACAGCCTAGTTTCCATATTTGGCACAGCAGGTTCCCTCGGGTTATTAGCTAGCTTATTAACGTGGCCGACAGCAATAGCCTCAAAGCACGGTCCGGGCATCATTATCGAGTACATTGCGGGTCTACCGTTCATCCTCCATGGTCCAGTCGCCAGCAAAGGCAATTTAAACGCGCAGCGATCTTTTTTAATGGTATTGCGCTTTGGACAATTACTAACCTGTACCTGGGCTTAAAGCGGAAAGTGAGTCCAAACCTTTAAGTGACCACAGTAAGCAGAAGAGCAGCCGTAATGAAAACGGCAACGGACACTTTTAATTTCTCAATATGCCAACTTACTGACTTCGGCCTGGCTCATTCGATTCATTGATTTAATGCAGAGTAACAGTCCGAGCACGGGCTCTGCTGAGGCCGGCTTCGGGTACGACTAGGGCTTGCAATGCTGCCTTAAGGTTGCAAGGCAGCATGCGGAAAACTGACTGTTCTTCTTTCATTACACAGCTTGGCAGCTGGAGAATTATTGAGACTTGTTGCAAAAGTTCATATCGTGCGAAATAATTCAGAAAATGCCACAGTCTACTGTGGCACGGTCGTACCCAAAGGTGGGGCAACAACACAGTTTCTTTCGTGCTTCCTTTCAACCTGGCTAGCTGGGTTACCTGGTTGGTTGACTGCAAGGGTACCTTTGCTTTCGAATTCAGCTCTTGGCAAACTCCCTTACTTGTCATTTGTGATTGTGAAATATGCGTTCAATTTTTTACACTGCATTTTTCGCTTATCTGCCAACTGCCAACTACAGACTGGCAGCGCTTTGCTCTTCACCTTTGCCACAAGCCAAGGAAGCAAGCATAGCAAGGGGAGCTCTCGAAAATCAGACAAGCAGGGCAGTAATGCTCATATCACGTATACGCAATGTTGTGGCTTGATGGTTTTTCTTTCAGGAGCGTGCAAACACACTGAAAATTAGCCCGCCAGTTGCAGATAGAGAGGGCGCACTGATTCAAGAGTTGCTTTGGTATGTGATAATTTACTCATTTCATGTACCATTAGCTGTCAAGAGGCACCGTTGCTATTAATAGTCATGCTATCGCTATTCGCATTTCTTCTTCTTACATATATACTTTATATGGTACATAATTACATGTGTTATGTGTCAAATGTTTATGTCTCAGATAGAGGTTTTTAGTTAACGTGTCTCTTCGTATTTATGTTTTTATCTTAGGTTTTCTTTTGCTCGCTATCTTTAGCCGTAATTATTATTACTCACTTTAGTAGCGGCCACCTCTGTTAGTCAAGCAGTTCTTCAGTTTTCCAGCCTGTGCCCTGGTTTGGACGTTGCATATCTGAGCTATCTAAAAGTTACCCACTTCGTGACAACAATAATAAGAAGACGCTCTGAGAGCGAAAGAAAGACGTAAAGAGAGGAAAGCAAAAAAAAAAAGCTGGGAGGACAATAGCTTTACCACTTGCTGCTGTTGCCGCCTGTCCGTCGTTGCACTTAAGCTCTTCCTGTGTGTGCCCAGCCACATTTGCACCAACACTGACACACTGCTCAGACAATGGCAGCTGCGCTTTTGCAGATGTTTTCGGTGGCGCTTCCAGGCGTTGCAGAGTCCCCGGCTGTGACCTAAATTTTTACCAAATTGGATAAATTTTTCGCATTTTCACTTTGCGATTTTATTTTTCGTATTTTTGCATTGCTACGACATGGTAACTTGCTGTTGTTGCTGATGCTGCTCCTATTCTGGTGTAGCTCATAGCCATTCAGCTCTTTGTTGTTGCAATTTCTCGCCACATTTGATTTATCTCGCCTTATATGCAATCCAAACAACATAGGATATAAGTATGCTTATATACAATATTGTGCCGTATCAAGTTTTTTCCTGCTGCTCATGCTGCTGTGTTTACTAGTATTAAATGCGATGCTTTTTTTCGCTCTAATATGTATATATTATACATATGTATGTGAAGTGAGTCACCGCTGTTTTAGGTTGTGACTGCTCGACTTTCGCGTGCGCGACTGCTTTTGCTTATTTGCCACTTGTATCTCTTGAAGTGAATCTCGCCCAGGCGGCGTCCTCGTGAGTCAAAAGCATCAGCAGCCCAAGCAGCGGCAGCAACTGCTAAAATAACAACAAGAAGATTGAGAACTGTGCTCGGTTTGTCGTCTAGCTGGCCACCGTCAGTTTTTATTTAAACTTTTAGCTGCCTGTTGTCCTTTTTTGCTACGTGTTAGGCATAGCGCCAGTTGTTGTTTCTGGACCAATCAAGTTTCCAGTTATGCTGTGTGTCGCCCAAAGCTTTTAATCATGATTTACGAGCTTGTACGTCCATCAACCAGATAGACGAGAGGTAAATATAAATGGAATTTTAAAATGCGATCTGATTTAATTATGCACGACAGCCCCAAATATATAGGCTGAGCTGAGATCTTCTTGAATGAGGCATGGAGTAAGGTTGTTTTCTCCCACTTTACTTATTTGCATGTGGTTAATTTTACTAACTATATAGCTCGTCTGATTATTTCCGGAATATAGTAAAGTATTTAATATAATACAGATGCTTGACTAAATAACTAATTAAAGTTGAAGTCGATGCAGTGAATAGCGAAGTCACTTAAAGTAAGTTCTGCAATTATACATAAAGCGATTTCACAAGTTCAAGTTATCCTACATTCTGGTTTTATTTCATTGGAATGCCTAAAAGATATAAACTCCTTCACAGTCCTCTAATGCTACTCCACGTATTTATACATTTTAAATATTATACTTTGATGTTGCTGCCGTTGTTGTTATTATTGTTCTCTTTGTGTATGCATGCCTTTTGCGTTCTTGCCTCTAGTCACCATTTGCTCTTTCTCATTCTCAAGTTGATTTTTTTGTTTTGGGCTCGTCATTCGGTCGATTGCACTTTGTTATTTTGCAGGCATTTGGTGGTGGTATAGGTAGCCCGGACAAGGAATTTATTCGGCAAATTGTCTATTAGCCATTGAGGTCAATGTTTTTCCTGCATACCAATTCCGATATTCGAATTCGTATTGGCTGTTTTTGTGTGGAATCTTCCAGGCATCGCTTTAAAAATCAAATTCAAAAGAACGCGGACGTGAGATATGCCAAAAAACACAATGGTGATGCGGTTGTTAATGTCAATGTTGATGTGTTCTTTTAGTGCTGTGTGCTTAACGAAAAATGCCATGCGAATTGCAAAGAAACAATTTCAAATGAGACATATTCAAAAACCGCACAAGTACTCCCAGCTATACCCAAAATCAACCCCAAAACAAGACAGCAACAACGGCAAACAAATTCAAATACCAGACGAAAGCGTAAATACATATAAGTTTCTTTTTCTCAATGGATGGGTGATGGTGTGTTTGCTGTACACATATGTATATGGCAAATATACATGTATTTGCAGTACTAACATCAAACGTTTTTCTGTCACAACGCATACTTCCTTTTCGTGCTGTTTGTCCTGCTGTCCTGGTCGTTGACAGCGCCAACGCAACTTCAATGGCGTTGTTTTCTTTTCTTGCCATCGTCATCGTCATCGCCATCGTATAGTCAATATGTTTTCATTCAATTTGCAAAGCATTTTCATAAAAATTTCCCACAAGAAAAACATTCTGCATATATAAATGTAGAGTATATATACAAACACATATAATATAATTTTACACATTGCATCATATATACATACATATATATAGAAACTTATTTCGATATGAAAGAAAAACTTGGGCATGCCAAGCACAGCTCAAGCTTTGGCAATAGGAAATTATGCGAAATGTGCTCGATTTGCGTAAACAAACCGGAAATGATGGCCTGCCTGCTGTCCATTTTCAAAATGAATAGTATAAAGGGACACAGAGGGTTGTGGGCTACTCCCATCCTATTTTCAGCCTTCTCGACTTTTATGCTTTTTATTTTTCTTTTGGCTGCTCTCCTGCTCCCCTCAATCTTCTTTCCACAACAGGAGTATTTATGCATTTATTTATTTACCAAAAGGATCAGTCGCGTCTTCGCGCTCTGACTCATTGTGTGCCTATTATGCTAATTGAACAGTTAAAAAAAGAAGAAGTCGCCAAAGTCGGGCAATTTTATAGTCCCTGCGCGTGGCTTGAGCCCCTAAATAGGCCTAGGAAACAGGCTCATAAAAATTTGACTCGACGCGCAACTGAAAAGTATGTAAATGTGCCAAACACTCAACGAATAAGCAAATATTTTTAATAAAGTTCATGTCCTAAGCTGCTTTGCTGACCAACCGCTCGACGCAACATAATTAGAGCACTTTCAATTTGTTTTTGCCCGTGTTACTGTCCCTATTCGAGTTGAGGTTGTTCTTAGGTCTATGGCTATTCTTGTGGTTATTGCAAATTGAATTACTAGAGGCAGCAGCAAGTCGACAACCAGCAAAAATCCTTTTTGTCCCTTTGCCTTTATGCTACGTGCCATGCAAATCAAAGTGAAGACCCACCCAGACAACCAACCAGCAATCCGACCATTCGACCAACCGACCATCAACCACCCGACCTAACCTGACCAAACCGCAAAATGGAAAATGCAAATTTTTGCCTTGGCACACGCGACCGCAGCCCATTGTAGTCGGTCGGTACTTCCGTGACCCCACTTCTACTCGCATTTATCTAGCCTCGACCCAATGCAGCAATTTAATTTCTTAAGCAATTTTCATAATCTGCTGCAAATTGTTTCTGAATGCTGGCGGGTCTCTCGACGGTCCTCAGTAACGTTGACTGGCCCGTTACTTTTTATGCAGTTGACCGTGGCTGCATTTGAGCCACAAAGCAGCTGCCAAGCCGCTCTGTCGGTTAGCATGCGGTATGCACGCCGAAAACTATCCTGCGCAGTTTCGCACTGTAGCATGCACAAGTCGAAGATTTTGTTATTTTATATTAATTTTCACTCGCTGTCTGATGCGCTCTAACCACCGACCAACAGCCACAACCAACGACCTCGTCGCGCCCTTCATTCAAGCATCACCCACTGACTCCAACCGTTGGCTGCATAATTAAAATTGTTGTTACATTCAAACTCAGACAAAGTCAGCACCAGCTGCTGCATGTCCTTAAGCGCTCGTCACATAACCGAAACTGCAGTCCTTAGGGTCCTTAGGGCATGTGCAAATGAAAGCTGCTTGGATGTATTGAACAATATTCTGCGAACTTCTCACTATGACCGAGTTGTATGCGACTTGAGCAAACCATTAAGATGATTTTGTCATTATAAATGCCAAATTATAATTAAAATTTAAATATGTAATTTTTTTGCAAATGAACTTCAATGCATGTAAAAAGATATTTTGGCAGCTCGGTCAATATTTGTTGTAATCTAATTGCAGTTAACTATTTGGCTTGCGGTGTTGCTTGTACGCTTCCCACGACAACTTCAACCGGCTCGTCGGACAATTGACTGCAGCTTATTGTCGCCCCTTGGGTTGTCGTATTAGGAGTGCCGAAAATTTGCACATGAAAACCAATTAAGACGCGCGTGCATGTTGTTCTCCCTCGAGGAGCGTGATAAATCAAATTTGGTTGCCTTAACAATATTTGCACATACAGCGCGCTGTATAACACAAATCAAATCAAATTAAAACATAAAGCGTGTCTGTATCTCTCTATGTGGGGGTGCATGTGGTATGTACCACATGTACATATGTTCATTCAAGCTCTGCGTCGGGAAAGAATTGGATATAGTCATTTATTATTCTGGCCACATGCAGGCGCCATGTTGAGCCTGGCGACGCGTTTATTACGCTGACAGAATTATGAGGCCTACATGCGTTGATTTCTGATTCGCGGTCCTTTTAAATATTTTCACGCAAATAGACTAAACTGAGAGCTGGGTGTGTGTTGTAAGCCAATACACAAAGGCGAAAGGTTTGCAAATGGATTTTGCAGCGAAAAATTCGAAAATCACAAAACGTGCTGCACATATTTGTGGAATATTCACATTCTCATTCTCAGCGCCATCATCGAGCTCATGTTCATCCGCATGCTCATCCCAAACTAATTCTCATCCTCATCATAAATACATCAGTTTGGGGCACATGCCTGCCAGGAGCACTTGAAGCCTGCGGCACCATCGCAGACGCCGTCTGTCGCTGGCAGCATGTCACGCGACCTGTCAGCAGGCATAAACTGACATTTTTATTAAAATGTTTGTGAAGCGAACATTAACTGCGACAACTTAGGGAACAGAGAACCATCACAATCATACGACGCTATACCCCATTGTCTCCCTGCATATCTACCTTTCGCTTGGCCTGTCAACTTATTTTGCCCTGGCATTTGCTCACTTGATAATTATGTTATTTGTCATTTGCCCAGCTCATCATTGATTGTCCTGCTTCCTGGCCATCCTGATGAGCTCTTCAGTTAAAGCTATTACATAAGTGCTCATTTGTGCCTTCTTTGCAATTGCGCTTTGTTCTATTTATTTTCTCACCATTCTTCAATCTTTTTATAAACAATTTGTCATCCAGCTGCACCCAGTCGCTTTTTTTTCATTATAGTTAAAATTTACCTATTTAATTTATTTCTAATTCGGTTTGGTGTGTACGCAAGCCAATTGAGAAGCCCCCCATTGAGTGGCTTTCAGTTAAAATAGCCTAAAAGTAGACACATAAAGTGAGCGAGTCCCATATGACATATTTGGTTAGCCTGTTTGATGCATACATAAAAAATCAAACATAAGCATACTCAAGCAAAGTATATTTTCATGTTATTGACATTTCATCGGCCTACCGAGTTTTTACATGTTGTCTCCAAATTTGGTAGCACTAGCTTTTATAGACTTTGAGATCTCGATGTTCATACAGACAGACAGACAGAAAGGGCTATATCGACTCGGCTGTTGATTCTGATCAAGAATATATGTATGTACCTGATGGGGTCGCAAACGTTTCCTTCTGCCTGTTACGCACATTCTGACAAACGCAAAAGGTCATGAATTTTTTAAAATCCATGACTTAAAAATTGAACTGAAGTAGATTTAAGCACCTAAAACTATGGTATAGTATATATTTGTACATGTAATATCTACAATCAGGGTGTGAGTATTGATATGTGTAAAAAGCATCAATTTTAAATTTTGGTGATATGCCCTTTAGAAACAAAAAGTCCATACATGCACAGCAAAGAATTGATTTGAATTTCAAATATTACTTAATAATTTTTCCTTTGTTACATTAAAATTTGAAAGATATCCTCGGAGTTAGTTAATTAGTTAGTTTCACATTACTGCAAACAAAATAGGTAAAAATTTAAATATAAATAACGAATAACCAATTTAATTGATATAGGTACTCGTTTTTAAAAAGTATGACACTATAAAAGAGAAAATAATATTATATCTAATATATAATGGTATCATTTAATTTTATGCTTCACAAGCGATCAAATTTATGTTTCCAATTAGAGCATTTGCAGGGTCGAACTCAGGACTTTATGCTTCCACGTCTACATACATTTTTGTTGCGTTTCTCATTTCTTTCTTTTTTTTAATTTCAGACAATTTGGCGGTGTACATTTTCCTGTTTGTTTTGGCGCCAGCCGCTTTTATTTTTTCATTTCTGCTATACACACGAGCGCAGCTGACGCAGCTTGAATCAATCAAATCAATGTGGAGCTGTTTGCCCCAACCATTGGCGGGCATATAAATTGGGTCTGCTTGCTTTTTCATTGTTGTTGCGGCATTGGCAGTGGTGTTGGCACAGGCGGCGGCCCAAAAATCACAAGAAATGCAATACAATAAAGAGCAAACAAGGTCTCAGACAAAAAGCATACTCGCACACTCGTACGCACAAACACAAGTATTTTCTCACATGTACACAATATAATACAAAGTAGCGTAAACTAACTAAATAACAGTAACAATAACTTAAGTGTCTGGGTCTGAACGGAGAGCGCTTGATGGGCTGCTGGGCGGTTGGGTGGCTGGCCATCTCGATATATCTGCAAACTGCAAACTGAACCTCAATTGCAGGAATCGCATAGCTTTAAGCGAATGATGCAAAGTTTTTATTTATACACACGTTTTCTGTGCTACAGCAACGAAAATGTAGCCAAAAGTAGGCAAAAGGAATGCGACAGGGAGGGAAAGGAAATAGCAATGGCTACGTTTCGTTCGTTTGTTTGTTTATTTGTCGTTTGCTTTGTTTCGTGTGTTGGCAATCTATGCTATGCTCCTAAATTGACCAGCCAGGCAGCAGGAATACACCAAACATAGACGTGTGCAGAAAGAAAGAATCCCTTACGATTGTTAACGCTCACGTACCGTACACAACTGTAAAAGCAGCAGTGAGACCAGCACGTCGGTCACATGTCGTATACGTAACGTCGCATATCTTTACGCCTGGCGTTTACAGTGCCCACTGGGCCAATTCTCCCCACCATCTTTGTATTTGCAATCAGCCACTGTGAGTGGCTGGGCGCGTGCCCATTCGACAAGTGCCTACACTCGCACTCATGTTCGCACATGCATTGAAATTTCAATACTTTTAATTATTGCGTACATGTCGGTAACGCTCTTACTAGACTTTGGGGTGAGAGCTACCTGGACTGGCAGAAGCCCCAGTTATGTGCACGTATATATTAATCAGAGTCCTTTTTTTTTTATTGTGTACTATCCTCCCAATTTCTCTCTCTTGCTGTAAAATTTTCGTACAGCATGATATGTGTGTGCATCTGAGCTAGTTTTCTGACTTGTTACCTTAGGACAAAAACTTTTCTTCATTAAAAACCAGTTGACGTTTCATATTTTGAAATACGTGACATTTGTAAAATGTCAAGATTCTTAGGCGTTCAAAGGTCTAAAAAGAATGCTATAATCGTATATCAGCCAATTATGACTAAAAAGCAGTTTCAATTGTTGCAATCACCTAAAGCCAAAGCGCTTTGAATGAATTTCCAAGCACGCGTTTCAAATCAAATTTACGAAAATTTAATTTTGGGCTCTCTTTCATGGTTCGGAAAATGTGCGTGCGTGTCCCATGTGGTACAATCACCCACAAGTACACACAAACATATACGCTGTTTGTGAAATGTGGGCTGTAATTGGAATGGGTGTGAGTGCAATGTATTTGGATATGTCGTATTGTATCTGTGCATGGCCGTGCACTCCTTCCATGACTTGGCCCTTGGCACGTATCTGGATTTGTTTACTTTGTAGCCAGAGCAACGAACAAATAAATTTCTATAAATTCTTGCGCGGCATTTCATTTGCAAAAACCCGTTGTCCAAAAATGCCAACACAGTCAGTCACAGTCACAGACTATGTTTCAAGTACTGCACCCTCTAAGTATCTGCAGAATGTGCAGGACAATGTCGAGGGGGAGCAACATCAGCAGCTAAAATGGGAACTGAAGCAACGGCTCTGGCTTATTTATTTATTCATTCGCTGCGCGCTCGCAACTCATGGGTGTTTGTTTGCAATTTTCTGTATGAAAGGATCGTGCAGAGTTTGGGAGGAGATACAAAAGCAGCCACAGTAGCAGTTACTTGTCCTCAAGCCCTTAAGAACCATCTACAGACAACACGCACTCTCATCCTTCTATCTCTCTTTCTCCTAAGCATGTTTAGAAGCATAGCATAGCCATAAGTTGACCCGAATTTTTGGCAAATGTGTACAAATAAATAAAGCAAAAAGAAAATTAAACACCAAATCGAAAGCCGCACTTAGAATACCTTATTGTTTTATTATTTAAATCAAATGCAGCACCGAACTTTAAAATATTTATTGAAATACAAAACGTAATTAAATAACATTTATTTTGTGTTCAATTTTATCAGAACGTTCGTGTTTTAAGGATCTGTAAATTTGCTGCATTTTTTCTGAAATATAGGGTATTATAAACACAGACATTTAAAAAGAGCCGCAAATTATGTTCTGTACTTTTGGGTCTGCAGATGGGCTAAACCCTCAATAAATTTTATCTTCGAAAGACACCACTCAGTTTGGAAGAATTGCAAAACCAAAATAAATAAGATTCGATTTATGTCGCAAGCTCTAAAAACGGTTTCCGTATTTATTTATAGACGCTCAAATAGTTTGTTTAGCATTCTCACCAATCGCCAACCAGAGACCGACAACAGGCTACCGGCCACAGTACTTTCCACTTATTGGCACAGGGGACTTTTATCGCACACACATAGAGAAGTTTTCAAGTTTCTGTTTCCCTTTCAAGCCGCAAATATTTTTTGTATTTGCTTTGCGGATTTGGGTATTGTGTGCCTTGATTCGCCCATGTGGTAGCAAATTTTTAATGAATTTACACGTTGTGAGCGTTAAGGGGTCTTTTGGTTTACCCATTTTGTGAATATAGTAGTCGAGTCGGGCTCATTTCGTATTCAAAACACATTTGGCAAATATTGATACGGTCGCAAATTGTTGAAAATGCGGAACGGCAGTACATGACAAATTGTTCACTAAAATCATAACCCAGAAACCGAACAACGAAAATCACAAATCACGCAGCGCTTTCTCAAACTTTCTCTTTGGCATCATGCGGCGTATACTTGATTATTTGCAGTCATCCACATTTACTGTAAAAAGTGAGCTAATTGTATCATTAAGGCTGCCATCAGCCACAGCTTTCCTAATTTGATCACACGACGAAAGCAGCAGCAAGAATAAATTAAAATTGATGCTGATGCCAATTTTTAGTTGAAAGTTTTTCAAGCCAATTCCGACCACAAGATGATTAATTATGGCTTCAAAGTCCTACGTCAATGGAGCGAATTTTCATTGTAACCATCACGGGAGCGTATCAGTTATGGTTGTTTAATTACATAGGCAAAGGAACTTTGAAGGGATATAAGCATAATGCAATCGGATATGTTGGCTCCCTCATAAAATTTGCGACTTTTTGTTGAGAATCATTGCCCCATTGGCATTGTATAAGTGTAAAAGTTTTTCGATTATATAAAAGTTATTGTTAAGCACACTATTCATATTTACGCATGCCCATACACTATGTAGGTTGAGAGCCTTAAGCTAATTTAGAAATTTGTGCTATTTGGAAGATAACAATCGGAAGTAAAGGGAGATTTTTAATTGGAATTCTTTTACTATTCGTACACACAACATTTTGATTTTTCACATGTGTACGGGAATAGTCATGGTACTAAAACTTGTGCTCAGATATGGAACGAACATATGTACGTAGTATATTCGAAAAAAAACTTTGATTGATTTATCTGTCAGTGAATAAAAGAGCAGTAAAAAGTTCACAATGCACAAAGCTGCAAAATCAGGATAATGGAAGGAAACTTGAATGCTAAAATTGCAATTGTTAACTCGACTGACAGTACAAGTTGTTTGCTAGACTTGTCCGCCCCTACCCCTTACGAAGTTATCTCCCTTCCTTTCTCAGCATCTTTTTGCCATGAATATTCTCTATTTTTAGATTATTGGATGCTGCTTGAATGTCCTTCACCCAGTCACTGATTGAACGAGTAAATTTATGCAATATTTTTGTTGCCCGTATTTTTGGGCCTGGCCTTTAGGTTATCAGTGTGTTATAGTGGTCAAAGTTCACTTAAAAATCGTATGCCAGTCAAACGCACTTGCATTGTATACACAACACAAATACATAACCATAAACTTGTCACATTTGCATAATATGCTGCCCTATGATGCCACAAAAAGCCAACCAACAACTAGTAAAAGTCTCTTGGCATGAATCGTACTTCACCAATAAATTGAGGAAATGTTTAACTGCAAATCTTGTCGTGTCGTTGGCCCTAATCCCAGTCCCCATTTAAGTCCCAATTCGAGTTCCTGTCCAATATTTGCCATAGTTCAAACCAAAGACTTGACTTTTGAATCGCTGCTCATATTTGCTTTTGCTTCACTATGCACATCCATTTGCAGATTGAACTGAAGAAACTTGCAATGCGAGCGATATGTTTGTTAGATGCACATTTTGTTGTTCATATTGTAAAAAATTGTATATTCCCCTTAGCCAGGTCTTTCCCCTTGCCATTCTTACTTTGGCAATTATGGATACTCTGCCTCCTGCCCTATGACTTTATCGAACGTTAATATTCACAACAATATTATGCCAGAAAATAAAATAAATACTTAATAATTTTATCGATATATTCAAAACCAAACTTCAAATGATATATAAGCCTTACAAGAAGTTCGATAAAGATAAATTCGAGAAGTGAAAATTTCGATTGTATTCGATTTTTGGGTGTCGAATATTTTTTACTGAAGTACTTTAACATTTATAGTAAGTAGTTCGAATAGATTTATAAATGTACCTTAGAGTGGGCAATCTGATTTAAGCAAATGATTGTTATAATAATATAGTATTCAGAATGCTTTCTTCAGGTAAGTCGAGCAGTCTACCAAGCAAGTCTTATTTTTATATAGTTTTCACGTTCCATGGCAACATTAAGATCTTATAGAAAAGCCTTTAAATACTTTTCGCAGCTATAGAATATAATCCTGTGAGCTGTTGCGAATAGTTAAGTGGCAGTTCGAGCCGTGTCCCAAATGAAAATGTTCTTCAAGTTATCGATTAATTCATTATTACTGGACAGCGGAGCAGTGGACCAGTTGTCACAAATAAAAAACAGTTGGGAAAGCGCATAAAATGTCAACGAGCGCCACTTGCCAATGTTGTAGTTATGGGATTAGTTGTGGCATTAGGCGCTGATTTAACTTCACCCAAGGCGAACTTCAAATACACCAAAAACTGGAAGTTTTGTGCGTTAAGAGCGCTAAAAAGCGCTTCGGGCCAGGCTTAGGCCAACTCATGAATGTACGTGATCACATCCACGTATCCATACCCGCACTTAGATACTCACATTGAGCAGCAGTGTCAGAACGCTGATAAAATGTGAAGCGGATTAAGAGACTAATGCTGCTCCTGCCACTTCGCCCACATTGTGTTGATGTCGAAGTCCTGAGTGTATGAGTCTGAAGTCGTTGTACAATCAGTTAATGGCACTTGATTCACGGCGCAAGTGGAATTTTTGATAACTTTGGCAAGTGGCAAAGATGGTTCAAAAGGTCGAATTTCTCTTTAAGGCGTATAAATGCTTGGCTCCTACGGGGCTAGGACAGTATATACGTCTAAGTAGGTGTGACACTTTAGCGAAGTATGACACTGTTTGAAGCCCATCTTTTTGCTTTCCCTTTTGCCTATTCGTCTTATCTTTCCTTTTCACTCTTACCCAAAGTTGACAAAGTTTGCAGCTTGTACATTTCCCCTTGAACGCACACGGAAGCAAGTTGTCCATGTCCACTCACATACATACACACATCGAGTTACTGTCGCGCACATACATAATTCAACAATACGATGGCAACACGTCACACAAATGTCGCCAAAAGCAACTCTCAATGCTCGCCATCAATCTTGGCTGGCTGCTTCCTTCTCCTCTACTCTCTCTCTCTACTACGCGCAATTGAATTACTACTTTGGGTCGAACAGCATTTTGGTCATTGGTCACTTAACCAGCAACAAGAAACAACAACACCGACAACACTGCCGCGCAACAAGCAGCGACATGAGTGACACTCATTTGCAGTCATGTTTGTTTATGTCCGAGTAACTTTTTGCCTCTTTGGGCAGAGATGCTCACTATCAAACATGGCAAAGAACATATTTTAACAAGATTATGAAACTTTCTGAACTCATCGGCTTATTCAATTTAGTTTTCATTTGAGTCTATTATGATCAAAATTGATTCAAATTTTCAATAAAGAAATAAACTATAAATATAAATATTAATACAAGTACAAAGTACATCAATTTTCAATCTGTACAATAATACATTTTTTCTTTGTATCGTACACATATAGTTGTGTACAATATTTTCGCTACAGTATATGTATACAATATGTATGCATGTTTGTGAATACCAATTGTTAGTTGAACTTCATGGCTGAAATTGGCTAGGAAAAGGCTGAGTATTCCACACAGTTGGCTAACCTCCGACCTAGCTATTGTCAGAGCAGCTTGTTTGTTTTCTTATTTTAGGCACAGAAAATTAAAACAATTTTAACAGCTACTCTCGATGTCGTTTGTCGTCTACGCTTGCTCCACAAATAAAACATGTCCACTTGTTATTGTCCCCGGAAAGAGTTTGAGCCTGACCCCGAGTGTTTGCCCTGCAGCCTGGCCTTGTTATTGTTATTGCCATTACTATTGCTATTGGTGTTGGTATTGGTATTAGTGTAGGTATTGATATAGGCATTGGTATTGATATTTGTATTGGTATTGCCTTTGTTATTGAACTATTTACATTTGTTGCTGTTCGCCACTAATTTACGACTTCTCGTTCCCGCTGTCTTATCAATTCGTAGACATCCATAAATAAATATTCGGCGCATAAATCTCGATGCCATAAACAAGCTGAAGAAAAGCGTCAAGGCGTCAAGCGATTTATGGACATTGATTTTCCAACACCCATAGCGAACGTGATAAAAAGACATGAACATTGCCGAAACTGAAGCTGAAAACGAAACTTTCTGGTCAAACAATTTGCCAGAACAGCCATAGCAAGTCGTTCTCTTCAAGCTGTATAAGTATTGGCCGATCCCATTGTCAGTCTCGTACGTATTGCACGTCTTCGTTGTCACGAACCGGCTGACACTTATTAGATAAGTTTTCAGGTCTCCTGGAGCCGGCTAATGATGTTCGAACTCATCGTTTAGCCATTCGCATGGGCAAGTAGTCTACGATTTTAATTACATGCTTAGCTAAAATTATTCAGGCACCGAAGAACTGCACTTTAAGTCCAAGGCTTAGGGGTCCTCATCGTTCGAGGGGCTTTGGTTGTCTTAGCCTGGCATTTAAATTGATCAAAAATTTGGCAGAGCTATGTGGATGCTGATGCTAATACCAATTCGGATGCTTCTGGTTCCTTTTCAGGAGCAGACAGTTTCATTCAATCTATAAGTAATTTTGTTGTCTCTTTTATCACTGTGCTGGAGTGCCGCTTGGATCGATGTGCTGAGACCACCCACGTGATTTGAATATTTTTCCAATAAACTTCAACAGCTTTTCACAAGTTTCAGTTTCATTTTCAGTTTGAGGGAAAAATAAAGTGTGTAGCTGCCCTTTGCCTGCCCTGTGCCCGGCTAGGCCGTCTGTCTTTATGTATTGGATTTAAATCCCAGCCTTAATTTCAAGTCCAGCTGAGTGTTTTTCCTGGTTCGCGTCAATTTGATTTGCTCTGCTTTCGCTTTGCTATCGTTTGTATTTACGCTCGCTAACTTAAACTTAATCTAATTTGCCACAAAATGGTTATAAATTTTAATTTTGAAAAAACACTAACTGAGTCGAGGATATCTTACAGTCGAGTAGTTGAGTTAGCTAATAAAGTCCTAATCATTTAAATATACCTTGGCAACCTAAAAACAACACATACAACAAAAACACTGTCCAACTCACAATGGGACATGAAAAATGTTGCTGTTGGAAATGCCGGCGGCAGAGAGCATAACGAGCAGGACGATTACACCCAATCATGGCCAGGACAGATGCTTGGCCCTCACTCAGTGTCATCGTCATCGTCGAGATGGCTGTCTGTATGATGTCCTAAATTTCAAGAGTTGCGCGTAGCAACGCCAAGTTGCAAATTGCAAGTGATTGGACTCGCCGTCAAAATAGAAGTGGATTTCAAAAGCAGGTCTAGCCAGTTGCAGCGTTGAAGTAGCATCGTTTTAACACTAATTTTATTCTGGTGAAACCTCTTTTGCGGTTAGGCTGAAGTGAGGCAAATACAGCGATCAAATTAAAAAGCAAAGCGAATTACATACAACAATGGTAGATACGCCTCTGGTTTCACTTCGCAATGTAGAGTGCCTGCAATAAGTTATAATTAAGTTTCACTACATTTAATTTCAATTTGATTTCTCTTTACAAGGCAACCAGCAGCTGCCGCAGTAACAGAAACCCTTGATGAGCTGACGAGTGCCTGAAAAGTTGCTCAAGTATTTATTTAGTTTGTTGTCTGCGTCTTGAGTTAACTGAAAACTCTAAACGGTTTTCGGAAAGAATAAATAGAAAAATAGTGCTTCTCGTACAGCAAAAACTCAAGCTATAGATACACATTATTGGCAGCAGCCAATTCATTCAGTTCGTTTAACGAAGCTCTAAAGCATGTTAAAGCAAAGGATTTCCGCGTCAGGCGCAAAGTATGCAAGACAAAAAACCAACTTAATTTTCGTCATTGCCACAATATGCCAAGTGAACATTGTGGCTGCATTGCACTGCAGTTAGAATACTATTCTCTCAGCAAGCGAAATTCGAAAGAAAATCCAAAATAATAAACAAATTCACATATAGTATTTTTTTGTATCTGAAAGTTAACAATTTATTTTCGAGCTGATTCCATGAATATTTAATATCGAAATTGTTGAATATTCATTAGTTTTTGTCACATGCAAAATGAACCACGCATGGCTAGATACCAACCGAAAGTATTTAGTCAGTATTGCTTGTGCCAATCAGTTTACTATTCATTTGCACTGACTTTCTGTCAGTTACTACCAGAATGGTGCCTGGTGCCACACATATTCACACGAAACACCTGCCTACCCCAAGGAGGAGGCGACGTAGTGACTTGTCCTACAACGGAGCATGGCCGTAATACGTTTCCTATATTCTCATGTTGTTCTGTCATCAATTCGAAATGCCAATGCGTATGTGCCACACTTTAATGCGAAACTCTGATTGCGCTCGAATGGCTTCATTTATTTGCACCAAACAAAAAGAAAGGGAAGAATAATAAAAGGAAAGCCCAAAAAAAAGCAAGAAAAAATAAACTCGACAGTTGTACATAATATTTCACTTATGCATGTGTGCCCCCAGAGTGCGTGTGTGTGTACGTATGTGAACGCATGTGTATGAGTAAGTGCAAAGTGAAATGAATGAATGAATGGCATGCGTAACGTTAGAAAATTTGTTTTAGCAATTTCAACTGTCAACGCGAAACCGAAAAAGTAAATTAAGAAACATTTGAAATTTAATTCACTTGCCAAGCGCTCGAGCTGCCTTCTGGGAGTGTGCTCTGTGACTACGACTGTGACTATGATGTGAGTCTTTGCTTGAGAATGAATGGGTGATACAGTCACATTTGTAACTACGATTCTGGCTGGCAGTCAGTCTGTCTGGCAGGTGTCAGCTGATGACTGCCATGCGACTGCTGTGACGCAGAGCCCTTGAGTACAGCACAGCACGGCATCAGCAACAGAAACAGACATGCAAAATTAGGCGAGTGTCACGAATTTAAAATAACTTTTAATTCATTCTTGATGAGGATGTGGATGGTGCTGCTGCTGTTGCTACTGCTATGAGTAAGTACCACATGGCGTATGAGTGCGGCTGGCAAATGTGCCCTTGTTGGTTACTTTCCTCGTGTTGCCACGCCTCTTAAGTGCCACATAACTCGAACTTAGCATAAACAACCTCACATGCATAAATGTTCGTTAAACTCATCCCAGCCTCGACTACTCGGGCAGGAGGCAGAACAAGCGGGTACCACGACCTGCCAGATGCTAACTGGAATGGAACGGGGAATACACATATGTATGCCTGAGCCATATAATTATTTAGTTTCCAGTTGGACGGAAATTGCAAGAAGCCACTTGGGTATGTAAATAGCAGTGGCCAAACATGCATAGACATAAATGCGGCAATTGGGAGGCAGCACCTAGACAGCGAGGGAACTGTGTTACTCGAGCCTCCTTTGATTGTCATAAATCAAGATGTTTAGGTCAGGGCATCCCATTGCGGTGTCAACGAATTGTTGTTGCATGTGTGGGATTAGTGTTATGGTGGGTCAGGTGTTCCACTAGGATCCATTTAACCAGAAACACTCTTCTGTTGCTATCTATCTATTTTTCGGCTTCTTCACATGTCAGTTGAAAGATGAAAGCAAAGTTCACACAAAGCAAAATGAAACTCTGCTTAAATTAAGAACCGTTGCGCGTGACCTTCTAATAGATAGGTAAAAGTTGAGGGTAAACTTATATAAAAAAGCAATATTGAACTTGTTGCCAACAACAATAATACCAACCTGATTTCGAGCTGTTGTTCTCGGTGCTCTGTGTGTTATTGCTCCTGCTGTTGTTATTGGTAATATTATGTTGCTGCTGGTTATGCTTTCTAATCCGTGCACGTTTCGCTTTTAATATTTATTTTGCGCTTTTTCACACTTTTTCACATATACACACATTGGCACACAAACACAAAACACAGTTTGGAACATACACTGCCACTGAGATAGCGGCTTTAAGTTTGACTTCGACTAAGACTTCAAATGTCGGAATCTGTCTGGGTTTATGGACAGGCAGTTGTGGTTGCTTTGCTTGGAGATGCTCTGCTTTGGTTTAATGAAGGTTTTCAATATCGATGATGCCAATGCTTATGAATTGACTTTTATTATGCACGCCACGCATCCTCTACAGTTCATCAATGCAAATTGCCACTTGCAGATGATCTGCAGATGTGAGCAAGGTACCTTTCGGCGAGCCTTAACCATGGAAGCTGGAAAGCCGGCACTAACTCTATCGCTGATTGCAATTGGGATGTACTATAATGGGGCTACATATTAATGTAGCAATGTTGTTTAATTATTGCGCACTCTCAACTGTTGTTGTTTACTTTTGAACAAAGACGGTTTCTAATGGAGTGAACGTGATACTGTCCCGAATATACCGTGAGAATAGGCAACCGAACCGCACGAGGTACATTTTCAAACTGATTGCTGTCGACCGAGCGAATAGCCGAAGCTTTTTCCGAAGGCATAAAAACGAAACATAGCGAGCCGAATGAACCAGGCGAATCGAAACAGTATCAGCAGCCGAACCGAATGGCATGTGGAATGTGGATGTAGTTGTGGGTGCAGATGTAAATGTAAGCGTGAATGTGAATGTGGCTGTGGATGCTGTGTTTCAATGCCAAACGTACCGGCAGCCGATAAGCGGCCAGTTGTGCCCTTTGACTTGCAATTGGTATTGGCCTCTCAGTTTGACAAAAAAATTTATACTTTGCACGTTGCGCGAATTTAAATGTTTTCACTTATTGTCATTCAGTGGAACTTCCCCCTCCTCACTCTCACCCACTAGTCTGTTTGCATTCACTCTCTCTCTTATATTCTGTCTCTCTTTTGTCGGGTTTTAATCGCTTAAAAATGTATGCGAGTTTTTTGTCGAGACGTGCGTGTCACAATGTTAACGCTTGGCCAAAGGATTAACATCAAATAATGCACACGCGGCCCGGCAATTTGTTGCCAACTTTATTACAGTGACAAATAGGTCCAGGTCCAAGTCAAAGCAGCATGTGCACATGTTTATGTGCTCATGTATGCAATGCTTAAGTTAATGGAAATAATTCAGACAACTCAGTATGGGCGGCAAAGTGCGCGGCAGGTGAGAGGGACAGGGAGCAAGCAGCAGTTTGTTTTTACGAGCGCGTAATAAGAAAGAGTAAAACGTGCAGCCAGCTATGATCTGGACGTGATGCGCCCAATGCCAGACTTAAATTCCATCCTAAACTCATGTTAACTAAATACATATACACACACATCTTCGCACACTACGAAATTTCAATGCACAGACTTGAAATACAAAACTTTAAAGCAATAATCTAGCAAAAAAAAAGCAGATGACTGCAGCAAAAGAGCAAAGCTGAAGAGAGCGCTTCAAAAGAGAGGTTTCTCTCTTTGTCTCCTTATGTTTCAGAGAAATAAAGATACAGAGAATCATTTACTGAAACCCGTATATGCCGGCCCCTGTTTTGGGTTAGTGGAACAGTTGTTGTAGTGTCGTACTCTCTACTCTTGCTAAAACCAGCAATTAAAATCGAGTAGGGTTGACTCAGAACAAAGGTATGGAAGGCGTTGCTATGGCATGAGTGTGCATTTCACACCTATAGCCAGCACTGTTGACGTGTCTAAAATGCACTTAAGCGGCTACCTTAGCTGATGTACCGCTCAAACTCCGGCTAAAGTGTTTGCTATTTGACACTCTCTTGAACTTGAAGCAGATTAAAACCAGAGCTCCAACTCCAACCGACTTTGACTCTTATTTTGACTGCCACTGTGATTGTGACTATGACAACGGCAACTACAAACTCTTGTGATCAAGAGTTTACTAAGTATTTTTCAATTAAAACGTCGGGGAAGCTTGCACGCATGATAAGCACAAAAGTTGCTCATTGTCAGCGCCTAAAAGTATGCTACACCAGAACTTTTGCCAGGGCAAAAGGATGCCCCCATCCATTAACACATTTACATAGATGTCTCCGCATGTATACAGAGTAAAGCACTCGACGGGCGCCAATCAATCTCCCCTCGCTTCAGCATAACAAAATGTTTCCATTGTGGAATTTAGCTTCTTATTCGCTTCTTTATTTTCTTTTTTTTCTCTTTTCTTATGCGTGACATATTTAAATCAGTTGTGGGAGTCACTTCCGACCGTTTAGGCAGTTGAAAAATGAACTTGTCTGACGATGAAGAGATGACTGTAATGACAACTGGCGCCAGTACTTAAATAATTCAAACTATTACTGGATATAGGCAGCTAGTTATCCTTAAATCCAGCACTGGTGAAGTGCTCGAACCTTAGCATGTCATGTGACTATCAGTGCTTCACTGTATGGGATGACAGCCACAGAATAGCCAAATGGGAAGATGGCAATTATTTTACTGCCATAAGTTGGACAAGCAGTGCCTGTTGCTTAGTGGATCTTTGGATCTGACCGGATCTGTACCCCGACGCTGTGGCAGGAGCTGCAAAGTGAAGCACGTGTTGGCGTAGCAATTTACCAGGACAGCAGCCAAACACTTTTATGGGCCGTAATGAAAAACTGTTATCTGTGTGCGCAATTTGAACGCAATTTGGTTACGCGTTTCGCCACATAAAAGCTAAGTGACCCGATACACACACATCGTCCAACTCAATGCCAAACAGACCAGAGACCAACAGCCTTCTTTTGCTACTCTCATGGGTTTATGGCTCTGCGTGCAGCCTGCAAAACTGTTGACATTTGCAGAAAAGTCAACACTAAAAAGCAAACGGCAACGGCAAACTGAATACTGCCAAAAGACGAAAGACAATGACATTGACACGCTGGAGTTGGAGTTGAAGCTTTGAGCTTGAGTGTGAGAAATTAAATTGTTTGGTGATTATGTCGCATTAAAGCCAAATGTGCTGTGCTTAAAGTGAAAACATCCGTTACCAGTCACCGTACCCATGACCATTCCCATAACTAACTGTGTGGCACAGTCAACGCACTTTAGTTTTATTGGCATGCCACGTCCCGCGATATACACTAGCCGAAGGCTAAATCGCTTGCAACAAATTTTGTTGCAGCTGCGGTGGCCTTACCAGCTAACATTAACATGCTGTTGCAATGTTACCTGTACGGAAGCATCCACAGCTATAGCAACAGTTTCCAAAAAAGGCAAGCTTTGGCTGTATTTTTTTACGATTGAAGGTTTGCCTGCTGCTTGTTTACCAGTAAAATTTATTAAATATTTTTGTGCTCTTGTGCATATTTTATATTTTAATATTTTTTATTTTTTCGTTGAAAAAACGCTGGCATGCTTGATCCATAAGAAGCTCTTGCCTTACATTTTTTACAGTGCACAGCTCGCTCTCTGTAAATGCTTTGCTTGTTTTTTTTTTAATATGCATTTTGCATAATTTTCTTATTAACATTACTCATACGCCATGTGCATGTTGCGGAGTGAAATAATAAGCAACAACATTTTGCAAGCTTGGCACAAATGAACACTTGTGGTTGTTCCAAACCCCCATTTTACAGCACATATCCTCTATAAACATTACCATAATTTTGGTGGGCTTTATGAGGGGTATCTTCTTCCAGCACAACAGCACAAACAACCTCAACTGATGTTCGACAGAAACAAGCAAATTTTCTATCGCACAATAATTTTGTAATTAGTAATACGCATGAGATTCTCAATTCATTAACCCATATGGAATTCCGTTTTAATAAATGTCATCAGATATAAGAAAATTAAGCCCGTAGCTATTCAAATTTCATTAAAATATAACAATTAATAAATGTTGAGCAAAAATCGCTCAAAATATCTGACAAAATAAACAAAACAAAAATGCTTCAGGTATTTACGCATCTATATTTACAGCAAACATAGTTTTGACAAAAGAACAAAAGTTACAGCTAATAAAATGGATTTAATTTAAAATTCTTTTATTTAAAGAGCGGTTCTAGTTTCACAATTATAAAATTATTTGGTTTATTTTAAATGAAATATGCGAATTGTACTTTACACATAACATTTTAATTGATTTATTTTTAAAGTAAAACAAATTTTTCATTTATGTTGTCTAAGTAGCTTATCTGAACTATTAAATTGACTCTTTATATGTGTACTCGTGTGTTCGTTATATCAAGGAAAACTTTCTTTTCAGGTCGCTTGCAGCTTGTTCAAGTAACTTGCCGTTGCTAGGTAATTAAACGCAGGGAAAGAGAAAATAGGAAAATATTTTTCACTCGCTTGGCTTGCAATTGGTAGTGCTATTGTTATTGTTATTATGTGTTGGTGCTTGTTGGCGTATAGTTCAGCGTAGTTCTGCCTTGTAGCAGAGCCAAAGCCAAAGCCATAGCCACAATCGGTAGACTCTTTCTGTCTCTGCTTCTGTTTTATTGTTTCTGTATCTAGAGGAAAATGACGCTCGACGATTATGCGATTGTAGGACACTATGCCGTGGTAGCTCTTCCATTGCCTCAGACACTTTTGCTTTATTTTCTGCTTTTGTGGAGTTGCTATATTATTTTGTGTTTTTTTTTTTTTTATAACTTCCCCCACCCATTAAGTCAAAACTTTTTGACTCCTAGACGTCGCGACATTTTTCAGAGATAATAGAAACTCGATACGCTGTGCGCATATAAGCTTTATCTATTCTGCCTTCTTTCCTTAACATTTTCCGCTGTTTTGTTTTCCTCTGTGCAATGCCTTGTGGTCTCCCTTTTGTTTTTTTTTTTGAGCTCACCACCCCCAGCAACAACACCAGCAGCAGCACAGGGGCAGCGGCTTTAGCTAGCAGTAAATTCAAGTCGAAAAAAAATGTTGAATCGTCATAAATGGGAACATAAAACTATGTAAATGGCGTTGCTGTGTTCCCGGTACATAGCTCCGCATTACTTTACCTGGGTATGTGGGAGACTTCTAGCAACAGAGCTAGCAACTTTTAAGGCATCCTCAAGAGTGAGAACGATCACAAAAATATAAATAGTTGGACACCCTAAACGCGTCTGTGATTTTTACATAAGACTAACACTCACCAATCTCTATTTAAGTCCACGCCCATGTCCGCTTCCGTATCCGTATTGTGGCCTGAGTGGGAGTCCAGCCACTTGTCGTTGCCCCTGTTGTCCTGCCCTTCCTTTGTGAACATTTTTTCTTTTTTGTTGGCATTTGCGACATCATTGCCATGGGCGCAAAATGCTAGCAGAAATTAATTAAAATGGATGAGGGGACATGTCATAAACAAAAGCGGAGTCAACTGTTGACTAAGCGGGCCAGTCAAGTTGCGGAATGTTGGAGCTAACGCAGGCGTGGCCATGGCCCGTAGATAAAACCACATCACAGCGGAACCCACAAAAATGTAACCAAAAGAAACTTCATAAATATTTCAACTCGCGAGTGGCGCCATCTATCGATGGAGTGTTTCTGTGTATGTGTGTGAATGTGTGTGTGTGACTATATGGGGGTGTTGTAAAACAACTCATAAATTACAACCGAGTTCTGTCAAAGTTCAGCTGACTTCGTTGGCCATCCGGCAACAGAGAAGCTAGCCAAGTGCCAAAGAAATGCTGCACAACCAGCAAATATTGCGCATACGCCGCGTAGCTGCAGCAGGCAGGCGGCTGGCTATTGGCTGGCTGACTGCGTGCCTGACAAGTGCAATGAACTCAATTCCCAGACCAACAAAAAATATAACTATGAAGTCAACATTTATACTGCGATAAAAATTAAGTAGAGTTGCCCGTTAAAAAATGTCTGGTCAACTGGCGTTTAATTTGTAGAGAATAAAAAACACAAAACTGAAAAATGGTCGGATACGCTTTGATGTGGTTGCTTAAATGAGAAACCAGGCAATACCTAAAACCAATTCAATGACTATTTTCAACATTTTGGGCAATAATTAACCGGGGCTTAATTCCAAAAAAGCACGAAGTCATCAAACATGATTCGTAAAGCCGCTAGTTACATACACTCCATCCAGAAATCTTTTAATTTGGTAAAACATATGGCGCTCAAAGAAAATAATGGCGATAACTAGATAGGGCTTTCTAGGGAGGTCCAATACGACAAGACAATGACTGAGAATGAGATAAAAGATGAACACAGACTTTACTTAACTGAACTAAAATTAACTCGACGCTCGACTCCGTTCACGCACTCAGCAAGCTAATTATGCTTCAAATACCAAAAAGATGACTTCGCGAAAGGCACTTAATGCCACCAAATTGTAAGTAAGAGCTTATGTGGATTTTTGAATGTACACGTATGTGTGTGTGGGCAAGAGTCAGTGTATTATTTCATAAAATATTTTCTTGGCTGCTAGCACAAAAGATCATGTCAAGACATAAATCTCGACATTTCAGTTAGGCAAAACGAGCAAACAGATGATGGAAACTATGAAGCCGGCTTAAGGCAGTCAACAAGGAGACGGATCCGAGTAGGAATTACACTTTCGCGACACTCCTTTTGACACATTCACACAGACACGAATAGCCTGACACATAGATACATAAATATAAATAATAAAAATACTCGTGGCATATTTTCGTTGTCATTACTTTTGTGGCGCTGACACAGCTAATAACGCAGCGCATGATTTTTGCAAAAGCTGTGTATGAGTAATCATAATGATGCCTCAAGCTCTCTTATAAGTCCACACTCACTTACACATAGAAGCACAGACAAGGATGTTGTCGAATATTTTTGGGCAATGCGTAAATTACTTTTGCTCTCTGTGCCGACTACAATTTGCCATTCGCGCCAAAAGCGAACAAAAGAAATGAAAGTGAAAGCGAACATAATGAAAAATCGCCTGAATTCAGTAGCTGCAGTGAGTAGCGAGCGATCCTTTGCCTCCCTGATATGATTAATACTTCCATATGGCAACTGGCAACAAACTCAACGCGCTCAAATCGCATTAATAAAATATAACAATTTATGGTTTGCTTATTATAAGTGAAGACGACAAGAGTATCACATGAATACAGGGTGCCCATCTGCACAACGAATAATACTTTTTTAAAACTTTTTTACATGAAATTATTACATACAAATGATGGATAACAATAATGGCAACTGCTCGAAGGTAGCGCTTCTATTCATTATATTTATGCCTCTACACAATCCTTGTCACATGAAGTTGAAATTCAATATGGTCCCCGTTCCAGTAAGTGCTCCAATTCGAACGAAAGCCATATGCAAAATTTACCTAAACGTAGTTTTCCGTACATTTACAAAGTTTGCAAAGTAAAGTGCTCGAAATGCCAATGTTAACTGCTCGCTCATGACTGAAGACCAACAACAGGCCACACAATATGAATGGTACTGTATATTATATACATAAGTATTTTTATATGTATATAGAAAATGGCAGAGCATAACAGCAGAGTTCGAGCACAACAATTTCTCGGCAGCCCGCTAACTGTGCGCATTTGTTAGACTTCAATGCGGGGTCCAAGGATTTTATGCCGCATTTAATAATGCCAACTCACAAAAATCACATCCGGCAATTCACAAAGCAAAGCAACCAAATCGAAATCCCTCTCCAGATACTCAATGTCATTGCTCGAAATTCACTGAGCTGAGTTTTTGGCTCGGGTTAGAGCTAAATTCGAGCCAATGATGTCTTCTCATAAGTAAAGTCAGCGAGGACAAACTTTGGCAACAAAGTTGTCCTCTACTTATTTGTTGCCTTTTTCACAATTCATTAAATTTGATTAGAGAACTTTTGCCATAAAAATTACGAAATTGTGCCGTTGAAGGCTCACTCCGTCTCCATATCAGGCTCAACTTGCTGTGCGAGTGTGTTTACAAATGTATGTTTGTATTTTCGAGAATGAAAGATTTGTGTTTGTTGTGCGTGAATACGATTCGTACATATATGTGTCTGCCCAAAAGTTTGAACTGTCAGGTGGCAATAGCCAATTGGCCTTTACAATTTTTCAAAATCAGTACTTTTTTTTTTTGAACTATCATTGCAAAGCCCAAATGGAAACAGGTGCATGTCTGCAAAATTCACATATCAGAGGTATCAGTGCCTAGGCACCCATTCGATTCCGTCTACGTGCCTTAAAACAATTTTTGTTTATTTTTGCTGCAAAATAAATATATGTATGTATATATTCGTATATAAAAGAAAAGGTAAAAGTTAGCGAAATACTGATTCTCGAGCTCTATTGCGGAAGCCTAGATTATTTTTCTCTTCATTGAGCACATTGCAACCATCGTAGTGGTTGCGAAGGTGCATGCTGCCGACCAGCATTCCTCACTTTCCATGATTTGCGTGACGAAGATGTCCACCGTCATTCGAATTCCAAACGCAGCTTCCATCTCAGCTCTAGCACTTGTAAAATGATGGTATTCCACAAGTATGTGCTCCGGAGTCTCCTCTCTTGTTGGATAGCACCAGAGGCAACGGATTCTCATTCGTGTCCCAATCTATGCAAGTAAGTTCTGAAGTAGCCATGAAAGTGGAAATAAATTAAGTGGAAATTTACTCCACTTCTCCACTTTATCTATTTATCGATATAAGATAAAAGTATAACGATTCCATATTTATCGCGATTATTGAAAGAGTGATATGCCAAAGAGGCGGAAAGGAACAAATTTAAATTTAAGTACTAACAAAAGGGTTCTGTTGACATGGAATGAATGTTTGACTCCTGATCTTCAAGATTGTTTGATTTTTTCTTAATTTTAATGTTCAATAGGTCCACTCTGTACACGAGTAGATGAAATTTGGACTCTGTAATTTCCAATAGCCTAACTTAATAGAAATGTAAGGCATATACGACCAAAATATACATGTATGAAAATGTTAAAAAAAAAGTTGTTTTGACATTTAAGCTGGCGAATCAGCGCGCATACTCGTACTTGTAAGTCTATTTATATATCTCTCGAATACACCCACAAATCTAAAAAATGTTGATTAAAAAACAGTTGGACAACACAAGTTTACGTTTTGCTCATAAATTGAGATGGCTAAATTTGTAATTAATTAAATGCAAGTGCTTATTTCGATTAACAAAGAGCATAAATAAAAAAACGCAAACGGCAATGGCATTGCTTTCAAGACTGATTAATAATTGAAGCATCTTAATGGACTTGGCCGAAACGAGCTGCAACTCGTTCTGTTTCTGTCGCTGCTCCTTCAGTCACTACTCCATGTTTCTGTTTCTCTATTTGTATTTGTGTCACTTCCTTTTTATGCTGGCAACAAAAAGTTTGAGTGCAGCAGCGACAATTAAATTAAGTTGATGCTCAAAGTGAAAAGTGTTTCCTATTAATGTATGTATGTCAGCAAATTAATAATACACCCATAAGCCTCTTAACACACTTATCAACCTTCGCAAAGGTCCAGCAATTGAGTAGAGTGGCAGTTTATAATTTGAACTTGACACTCATTTCATTAGGGCTCATGGACTTTGCTTATTGGATTTAGCAATCGCCTGACTGGCATTCTTTTACCAGAAATTCAAGCTCTCGCACACCAAAACATGCAACCTTAACAACAGGAACAACACACATGAATGCCTGCATACTTCAATGGCATTTCGGGTAGGGAAAATGAAAATGAATGCTTTTAAGGTTGACCCAAACATAAACTTCATCTGACTCATTCCTCCAACTGCAATATCCGTTATCCCTACCCATATTTTTACTCCCCAGCTTTAAACTATGCGCTTGCTGGATCGCCATTATAAAGCACCACTGTCCAAGCACATTGAAGATTCTTGTATTCGGCATAATGTTGTGGTTAAACCAAACGACTGCATAGAACAAGCTTTTTATGCCAGCCAACGTCCGCTAGCTGTGTCCGCCCAATGCCAAACGTACGCAAACTCTCTCTTTCAACACACATACACTGAAAAAGCTGGAGGGTGAAACCCACAAACATAGGATGCCCTTTTGTTAGGACATATGCGATTATGGTCTGTGCACAGTTCACTCCCCTATTAATGACACAAAAATACATATACCAACTCTCATATTTTTAGAATGTCTTCTTTTAAAAGTGAATTCTAATATAAAAATATATACATAATAATACTAAATGAGTGCATTTGTTGTTCGGTTTGGATACTTTGCCATTGCCTATTCAAATAAGAATTTTCACAAATCGACTTAGAGTTCCGGCCATGGAGCTGCGACGGCCTGCTACCTACGCGATCAAATATCAATGCGTTTTGTAGATAAACTTCTTATGAATGAATTCTTATATCCGAGAATATTTGCCAGATTTATCGACCCCCTGACTGTGTTGGCGATGACGGAAATGGCTGCGATGGCACCGAATTGCGGCATTTGTCAGTCTTAATATAGATGAGGTTGTACCTTTATTTATTAAATTAGACAAATTTTGAATAGTCAATTTTTAATTCGTAATCAAGGATTTTAATTCAATCCGAATTCAAATGTCTTCTAAGTGCTTAACTGCATTGTAGTTTACAATACTATGAATTCAGCATTTTGCAAATTCATTAAGTAAGTCGTCTCTAACTATTTCAAATCATATCGATAGTTGAAATTCAAATAACAATTTTCATATTCTAGTATTTATCTAACTTTTAAAGGAGCTTTGTAACTTTTTAACTGAAAATATCTCATCTGTCTAATGGAAGTTCAAATAACTCCTTGACTCTAACCACAAATTCGATGTATGTATGTACATGTGCCCTCGGGTACTTGTAAGAACTCGTACGCGTAGTCGTACTTTGACGGTTAAGCTCTAGATGCATTTACCCTCTGCATTACGAAGTTCACGTTGTAATCATCAGTGCTGGGATATCAATTTAACCTTAGGTTTGCTTGCTTTGCCATGCACACAAGTCTGATTGATTTTGCAGGGTTCAATTACATGGCACATCTTATTATAAGGAGACTGATTCACCCCTCCATCACGATGGTATCGTTTCGACAATTGGATGGGTGTTTTTGGAAGGGTCTACGATTTGCAATGCATTTGACATGATATTAGCTTAGCAAGTGCTAATGTTGAATGCCGTTGGGAAATGAGATTCGCATACGAAAATCGAATATAATCGCTAATGGGCGTTGTTATTGGGTGGGCAGCCATAGAAGCCACAAGTCAAAGCATTTGAAAAAGAATTCCTGATAATTGACAATGCGAAAGCTGTGCTGATTTTCTGCTTATAAAGTCATAATCCAGCCACGTCAACAAATTTGATTGTTAGCATGAAACACTGGCATTGCCACCACTTAGACTTCAACCTGAAGCAACTGTGTTCGTTGGAAGAGGGAAGGGGAGTAAAAGTATATGCGGGACGGTAGAGGATTTAGATGCCAGACAGAGGGATATGAACAAAATCAGAGTCAGCAATACCGCCAGTTGAGTGAAGTGTATAACAAAATCTGTTAGCAAATCCACTCAAATATACGGCGTACATTTCCATAGACATATTGACAGCTGCCCGCATGCCCCCATCTCTACAATCTGCATGCCACCGAAAGTCGCACTAGAGGCCACAGAGGTTTTCTGGCCGGCAGCTGCTATTATGAATTGAGTCAGCGGCAGCGCATCGATTTCACTTCATTTGATTCCGACCAACCAATGAAGTACCGAGAACTGGCTGACTGGCAAGCTGGCTATATGACTGACTGATAGATGGATAGACAACTCAATAACAAACCGAATATCGCAGAAGCCGCGGGATAGAGAACGGTAAACGACACATGTTTTTTGTTGTTGTCTCTACTGCTGTGACATGAGATTTGCAATTTTGCGTAGGAACTTAGGCAATTTCGGAGCAAAAAAAAGGCAGCAAACATTTCAATAACGTTTCTTGCCACCCATCTTTCATCTTCTATTTCCAATTCTCTACTCCATTCATTCATCCGTCCTTATACTGCATATTGCTGTCAATATCAAGCGACAATGTCGTCGAGTGCTTAATTATTTTTTGTGGTTTTGTCCCAATCTGAGGAGAGAGAAAAGTGAAATTGCTTGAGCCATCCAAAGAAGCCAAAACCGTCGCCGTGGCCAAGCCCTTACCCAAAGCTAGGGCTAAAGCCGCACGATGGAACCAAGGCCGAGCTGCTAATGAAACCAACGCGAAATTGGATTTTCATGTACAATGCAGAGAAGCATTTTGTCATTCAGACTTGCGTACATACAGACTGAATGAAACAGAGCTAAATAACCAGCGTGTCGCCTCTGACTGATGGACAGGGCGTTTCCATATGGGCTTGAGTAATCACGGCTAATTGGTCGCATATTTTAACGCGAGCATTTTAATTGTCTAGTCTGACTAAGCTTTGCTTATAAATAAATCGACTTGGCTCAAATTTGTTGGTAACTAAATCTTCTTCCCATAATGCGATTGAGTCTCCACTTTAACATAATAAAAGCCACGTAAATATTCTGTCAATATGAAATAGGAATTTTTTAAAATGCATTAAAAAGTGCTGTAAAAAAAAAAATAAGTACAATATTCCACAGTATAATATCCCACGTTGGGCTTAAAAAATAACAACTTTATTGTCTTACAAATAATTGGCTTAAGGGCATTTAATACCCAAGTCAGTCTTAGCTATACCCTTCAAACTCTTTCGTTAAGATGGTCAAGTTGAAGTGGGATGGCAGTGCAATGGCAACTGTAAAATCTTCAGGATTAGATGCAATCAACAATAACAACAGGAGGAGTTAGAGCAACTGGGTAAACTTTTGTGGAGCTGAGTAGTATGTCAATTATAATTGTCATTACGTATACGTAAAGTGCACAGAAAGACAAACGAGTTAGCCTCTGATACCTAATGAGAGACAGCAAACGAGAAAACGAATAGGAGTAGAAATAAGACGGGGGTTGCATGAGTCAAAAGTTTTTCGGCCAAAAGAAAAATGAAAGAACCAACAACTTGGCTGTCGATGAAGACAAATGCAAGTTTAAAAATAAATGCAAAAACAAAAACAATAAGGAACGGGAATGGGAATGGCTATGGCAAAGAAACTCATCGAGTGAAAGATGAAGAAGGCAACTGCTAAATGGCAACTGGTAAATGGCAATGGCAACTTCTGTGTTTTGTTAACATCAACATGCTACTTCACCCACATCAAAAACAAGGCTAACCCATTGCCAGTGCAATTCCGATGTTGGCGGGTCCGCCCCCATGGTTAGTCAAAAAAGGAGCCAAGCAAAACACTAATGAAGGTAGTCAGCGGTGCAGCAACCACTTGGTCACCGCCAAGCCACTCCGTTTGTGCAATTGCAGGAATGTCTAGAGCTTTGTCTTTCTTTTCTCCTTCCACAATTTCTTTCTTGCTTTTTGTTTTCCAGCGGAATAATGGAAGGTTAGAGAGGGTAATAGGAAGAGAGTCGAGGATGAAGACGAGTGCGACATACGGCATCGATAAATTACAAAGTTAAACTAAAATTAAATTCTACGCCAAACAATGCATCTTACTAGGGCCCAAGCCAGTGACTGCTGCTCGGCTGGTGGCGCTGCTCCTTCTGCTGCTGTCAGTGCTGCTCGTTTTCGGCTGGATTTAAGCTGCCTGTCAGCCAAGGATCCTGCCTGGGCTTTATATATTGCATTTCCATGTTGGCGACTAATGCATTTTGGACTATGGCGATGGCGCCCAGTCTCTCTGCCAATCCCATTCATTATACTGGACATTTTTGCTGGCCATCGGCGATGTTGCCGCTCAGTTGCCAACCGAAACCAATCATTGTGATACTTTCATTAAAGTGGAGTTGCTGCAAGAGAGCTGCTGGGTGCGAAACGAAAAAGTATACAACTTCGACTTTGGCTGTCCTTCCTTTGTTTATTGATTTAAAATGTAATAAACGGCGTTTACAATGTCTTCGAAATTCGACGGCACTTCCATAACTCCAACGCCTTCGGAATGTAATTTAATTGGATAATGTTGTTCGACTTTGTCATTGTTATCATTGAGTTGCATTTGTTGCTGCACAGTCCAGTCGCATCGCTTTTCCTTGCCTGACATCGCCTCGCATTGCCTCGAGGCGGGTGCACTTTCATTATATATGCACAGTGGGTGCCGTAAATTTGATACACTTGTGGGCGGCGATAATTTAAGCGAGATATGGCCACAAGCGAACACATATGTATGTATGTATGAACACAAACGTGCGTGACTTTTGACATTAATACTGATAGTCGCACTCATACATATGTACTTAGCATCAAATGTAGTCGAAGGACATAAAGTCAAACTTACGCTGGCGGCTTTTGTTTGTGGCAAATGATGCGATAACGGAATCTATTAGCAGCAACACAGCGGCGCTGCGAGGCAGCAAATCAGTAATTGCGATTCAGCCCGAATGTATTTGCTCGCTTTAATTGCATTTCGATTTCTTGTTTAATTAAACACACTTGGTCGAAGCGCACACGAAAGACATTTTAATTGAAACTCATGGAGCAAAAAACCACATCGAATTGCAAATTTAACAAAGAGGCAATTAAGCAATTAAAATACATTTTAAAATTAAAAAATCATTAGGATATCAATATCAGATTTTAACTTTTTTCTCGTCACAGTACTTCAAAATACAACAAATATAAATCGAAATCTAAACAGCTCTTCATTTACTGCCAAAATTAATAATGTAATTAAAAAAATATTTATTTGACAACTATTAGAATTATATTTCCAAACAAACTTAATCTTATGACCTTTTGATTTAATTTTTTTTAAACATATCTGTTGATAATTAATATTAGCTTCAGCGCAGCTTGCATGGTTTGTTATCAGTCACATTTGACCTCAAAATTAACAAGATTAAAAATGTAGTAAATTATGTTTTTAATATTCTGCTATTAAACTTATTTTTCCAATTAATCACATTTATTATTTTACTAAGTTGAGATTAAACCGAACCAATCCGGTAAATAACTTGATAATATATTTATTTACCGGATTGGTTCGGATTAATCTCAACTTAGTAAAATAAATGTGATTAATTGGAAAAATAAGTTTAATAGTTATTATTAATTTTGAGGTCAAATGTGAAATGTGAAAATATATTAAATTATGTTTTTAATATTTTCCAATTACATTTTTTTTTAAATTTATTTTATTATATCGAGATTAAACCCAACAAAACATAAGCGCATTTGCAAGCTCTTGAATTAAGGTAAATTATGCTAATATGTGTGTCGTTTTAATTTCAAGAATAGTCGAGTAAAAACATCCTTTATGTTATTGAAACGATGAAGATGAGATGATTACTATCTGCCCAATGACCTTCATGGCGCTTATTGCGGTTATATCAGCTACATCGTCATTTAACAATTTTGTTCATCGCATACGAGTTTGTAGCACTTGTGACTGCGTAAATGCAAAGAAAGTTGTCTAAGTAGTGGTGGCACTCGTAGCAACAGTGCTACCAGTGCAAGCCAGAAAAATCTTTCATGCGGCACTGCTTTATGTTAATGCAACGCTTTCCTGCCACACGCTGTGCTTTAGCCTTGGGCGGCAACTGCAAATTGCAGCTGTTATAAAGGAAACGTAAATAAAAAGAATAATAATAATAAAACAAGTTTCGGAGTAAAGGTATTCGACTCCTGAATATCCTGTAATTTATACAGATTAAACTAATTGATGGATACCTATTACAGAGAATGGCTGAACTTACGAAGGTCTTTTAAGAAAATATCGCATCGCATTGTTGTGCCCACATTATAACAAAATGTATGGATCGAGGGTATCAAAAGAGAACACAGCACAATGTTATACACTGCATGTGACACTACAAGGCCGCACTCACACTCACGGGGCACTCGCACAGGCAGTCACACTCATAGGCGGAGTCGGGGACATGCTTTCCACTTGCCACTTGGCACTCGACGGCTAACCTTTTGCAGGCAGAGCGTTTTGCGGAGTCCTTGAGTGGCTTTTTTCGGTTGTCGGCTCTTGTGCGAGCATGGAAAATACTGTTGTAGGATGCCTGATATAGAGAGAGGAGTGGGGTCTCAACTTTGCACCACAATTTGTGTTGACATCATCAGATTAAAAATTGTGCGCAAAAACAAGCAAAAATAATTTCTTAGATGCGCATGTTTGTATTTGTTGTTGTTAATGTTATTTTTGTATGCCACAGTTCAGTTTGCTTGCGGATTGGCATTTAACTCGTTTCACTTCATAAATTCACTTTTACGAAATAAGTTGACTCAACCAGAGCCTTGATGTCGTTTCATCTTTCCATTCTTTCTGCTTTTCATGTGTGTCGCTTCCGCAGAGTCGCTCAGTTTGCATTTCGCGGCTGGCCGACTGACTCAAACCGTCTCCATTCCTTCTCCGGCCTACGTTCATCTCCCGTTGCTGCGACGACCCAGCTCGACTGTTTCTTTATTTGAGTTATCATGACACATTTCGCTGAATTCAGTCATTTCTTCTAGGCGCTCTGGCATCTTTGGCGCACGGCTGTCACTACGACATGGCGCCAACCGACTGTGTGTCTGCAAAAACGAGTGTTTGACTATATGTGTTATCTTTGTGCGTCTCAGTATGTGTGTATCTGTATATCAAGTGGGTGGTAGTGCCCACCTTAACAACCCAAAGAGCGTCCCCTTACCAAAGAGGCCGGGTGTGTTCTTGCGCTGCTTGGTTGCCTTGCCATTTTAAAGCAATTTTCAAACAAATTTACTGTCATTAACTTAGACAGTTGATGAAATTTATGTCAGTCATATCAACATCATGACGTTCCCTAACCTCCCCTCAATCATCCTTTCCGCAACTCACAGCTAATGCCCTTCTCTACCATCGGGCACTGGGTGTGGCATGCGCCCGAGTTAGAGTTGAGAAGAATAAAATTTGAGTGACTTCAAAAGCAAAAAGACATTAAAATGTTGTTTACACAAACTGAACGAATCCAATTTAATTCAATTCGCTTATGCATATGTGTGTGTGTGTATTCTGCTGTTTATAAACGATGGTTGCATGTGTGTGTGTGACTGCTGCGTTGACTGCATGCAACTCCAGCCACAACAAATCGTTTACCACAGTTCACTGTCTTACATCATAAAACGTCTCGCTCTGAGAGTAACTCTTCCCAATACTGCCAACACTACGTCAGGCCCATTTCTGCCAATCCTTGTTCTGTTCTACTCTCTCAATGAACTGTCTCTTACACTCCCCGCTGGCAATCGCTCAATGGAACGGGAATTGTAAACAAAGTAGTGTTCGCCAAAAGTAATGCATTCGCTATATACTGACTAATGTAAACTAAAATATAAGGTGATGAAGGACTCCAAAGTGCCCTCAGTTATATTAATAAATAATAAATCGAATCTTGTCAACTTTTCTGAGCATTGTGAGAAGGTAATTAAAAACTTTAAATATTAATTGAGTTAGTTTATTCAATTATTTATTTGTCAGATGACCTAATTTATATGGCTATTAAATGATGGTCAGTATGTCAAATGACATTATATAGTTTAATGAATCGTCCTTTGGCAGGTTACTCGGGTGGATGAAGAGTAAATCGCAATCAAACTTTAATTTTACGTGTGCTTCGCTCACGAATTAAATTCAACTTTGTTGCACCGTCTGTCTGAAGCATCATTATCATAAACAACAGTTTGGTGCTGCGAGCATATTTATCTTTATATCAGTTATTGTGACTCATGGCAGGAACTGCACTACGATGCCAGTGCAAATTAAGTGACAGTTATTTCTCAGGCAACTCGTGCGAGTATAAACAAAAATGGGCTATAAAAGGATATAGTTCGATGCCGTTCGAGGTGACGCATGCTGCATGTGTGTGTTTCTTGAATTCTTTGTGTTACCCGCATTTTCGTTGTCAGCGAGTCGTCATACTCGTTGATGTGGCTCCCGCTGCTTCCTCATGTTTCTGTTGTTGTTGTGGTTTGTTAATCCAGCATTGTTTGTCTTATAAATGCGTTAATTTTATGACAACTTCATTTTATCGGTTTTTCTTGTTTGCCATCGTTATGTTTTCGCATTGGTTTTCACAAACCAAACATAAACCGAGAGACATCAGCAACATACGACTGAGTCGAGAGACCAGAGAGACGGAAGAAGCAAGAGGATAGTGGAAGCCGACAACAGACAAGGAACAAACAAGAAGGTTAATTGCTTGTTTTAATTATTGTCTATGTTCACAGCGCTTAAGCGATTGTGTGAGTGCGTGTGCTATTGGCAATAAACAATTCGCAATGAGTGTGGTTAAAACGAATTGATAAATAACCATATACAAATTACTGCAATAATGTAGTACGACTATCTTTACTTTGCTGGAAAGTCTATTGTATGCGTTGCCCAAGGCAAGCTTAATCATTTTGAATTCAGAACAGCTCTTGCATCCCGGACTAAATTATGTATTCCATATTTGCTGTTGAATAAGGAATTGAGCCATTTATGTTTACGGCATTCCCAAAAGAGCAACAAAAGAAACAATCAAATTTAATTTAATAAAAATTGGTATTACTCGCGATATTATTATTGCCAGGCAATGGATTGTGTTTAAAAAAACTTATCCATAATTATACGAGCTGGTAACTTTTGCTAAGGCCCAGGCAATATTGCAGGATTAGCAACCCGGGAGCAGTCAACTTTTAATTAGAAACTATAATATTTACGGTCCTTTTTTTTTTCATTGGCTTTTCGTCTTCCCTCTGGACTTTCAACGACCATACTTGAGACTTTAAAACATTTTAATTTTCAGGAGCTGCTGCAGTCTGTTGCAGCTCTCTTCATTATCCGACGCTGCCCGATGCGTTTCCACGCTTTAACGCCTTGTTATACCTGACGGCGTTGCGTATACGCCATGTTCCCTACACTGACCATAATTAACAGAAATTCACTTAATTGGCTTAAATTGAAGTGTCTTTCGTTGCTGATGGTGGTGCCTACTATGGGTGCAATGTTGCTCATCAAACTTACAAATGAAGTCGGTGGAAGCTGCGCACATCTGATCAAAGTTTAAGACAATCGATTGTGGCACCTGTGAACAGACCTCCTATGAAAATGCCTTCACCTCCCCCACTAACATATAGACACACACATTGTGAAGTGCTCTCTTGGCACAACAGTGCACAACTGCACAGTCAATCATGCATGTGATGTCGCCGCGGGGCTTCAGCTCAGCTCCCTACTGCATCGCCAGTTCCAGTACCGACCGAGGGTTCCGACTGTGTTGCCTGCTGCTTGGAAATAAGCTCGTTAGCTGCTTGTATTCGCTTTCCTTTCTAGTGTTCCTGCTTCTGCTGACTTTGCTCCTGAAATAGCAAAATATGTGCCATGTGAGTGTACTGATGTGCTTGAGTAGTTGCCTGCAGGCTCGTTGAGCAAGTGCATAAATGTCAGCTTGTTTCCAGTTATCGCACTCTTTTTTAAAGCCAGCGAGAAAGCACTCGGACGCACTAGACAACTTAACCAAAACGTATAATTTTAAAAAATCAACATCGACGTTTAAAGCCAGTCAGTCTTAATGTCAACTCGACTAGGCATAAAATTAAACTCAATTCAATCTTAACAAGAAACTTTCTATTAGAAGAAATTGACTATGGTCGCTAAATGGAGGTCAGGGTGTTTGTTTGGATTATTTTCCGCTCAAATAATTTATTTGATATCCGACTCTGGAATACAATAAAAACCAAACAAGAGTCGTGCCAGTCGACAGGCCTCAGAATTGACATCAACATACGAACACACCTTGAAGCAACGTATTGTCATCAAAAGGGGGCACTGATGGGACCATTTTGATGCAGTTGCTCCCTTGGTGGCTTCTTCTTTTTCATTTATTGTACGAGTGTTTTATTTTATTCTGCTTTTTCCTGTTTCACACACAAGTACTTGGAAATTGACCTGACGAGAACTGTAAAATGACCGAGGAAATTCATACGGCACTGCCAGGCACTGGTCCTCTCCGTCCGCCGTTTATCATCAATCTTCCTTAATAGATGTTCACACAATTGAATTATTACAGATGTTCAAGTGACTGGCAACTGACTACTTCTGCCGCTGTGCCGGACAACTGTGCGCACTTGACACTCCTCATATGCGATAGCAACCGCCACAGGACGAATATTCTTGGTTTCTTTACTTCCTTCTGCTCTACAAGCTTCTGTTTGCATTTGTCAGACATTAATATTGTTTGCCCTGGACGAAACGAAAATTTGTCGGACTTTTTGTGGTTGAAATAGCATCAGCAGTGAGGTTAGATGCTCCACCAAGCCTACTAAAATATTTTAACGACATCGAAGCCAACTAATAGTTAAATGTTACTTTTAATTGATGACTATTAATAACTACACGTATATTATTATTGTTAGTGCAATATCAGAAAATCAGGAAAAACTTCATGGCTCTCGATGAGTGTAGCAGCTTAGAGATGCAGATTTAATGTGTATATGTATGTAATTCATATCTAATCAGTAACTTGATTTAATTTTTAAAACTTTTTAAAAATAATGAAAGTGTATTTACTTCATTCATTTAAGACCATTTAGAGTTAGTTTGGATCAACGAAGGAATGGAAATAATCAGTTAATTCTAAACTTGATATCCCTGTATGAACTAAATTATCGAGACAATACAAACTAGGTCATTAATGAACTAGATCGTTGGCACAGTGTTGAAATTGCAGTATTGGTCCGATACAGATATTCAATAGCTTATTGATATATACATACACATAAATTGTAATGCAATGCACTTATAAGCTACTGGTTAGCTACTAGAGGTCTGCATGAGTACAGTCAAAATTTTCGGCTATTTGAGTACCACAAGCCTGAGTCGGAATTCGGCGTGCCGAAACGGTTTCAAAAAAGTAAATTGCGCATTGGTAAATGTTGTTTTCGTTGTATGCGAAATGAGTGAAAATCAAACCAATGCGTAATTGATAAAATGAGTAAATTCAGAGTAAGTGTTGCGAGTACTCGGATAAAATTTTGGCATTCTCGTCGTTCATTGCTTGCAGAGCAGAAGTAGCAGAGCAGCAAAAAACGTTATATTAATATTTTTATTTTTAATTTTTTTTTTTTAATTGCCTTGAATGGTGGCATATAAACAAAAATATTTTCCCATTATTATACAAAACTAGCTGCACAATTTTTTGTATTCCTGCAAGCAGCTCGGCATCTGAAAGAGCATTTTCAGATGCTAGAAAATTAATTGCTGAAAAACGTTGTACTATTGCTAACAATGCAGATATTATAAACAAAATTATGTTTCTGCATTCAGCCATTAAAAAATAAAATAAATAAACTACATACTTATATATAATAATAAATCCATGTCTTTCTATTTTTCTATGTCTTGCATTGAAAAGCAAAACCAAAACGAAAACGAAAAAACAAACACGCAATAAATTTGACGGCGCACAGCTAACCGAGTACTCGGTCGCGAAACTCATTCGTGCATTGCTTCGCCGTTTTGATATGATAAATTTTCTACTCATGCCTGCACCACATTTGCCAAATCCGTTTTACTCAATGTCTCACTCAGTCAGTCAGAATTTGAGTGAGAGTACCAAACGCTGCTTTGACTGTATTCATGCAGACCTCTATTAGCTACTATGACTATGTACGCACATACATACATATATGTACGTGAATACCACAATATTTGAATATTTGAATATTTCATCATATGTAGTCTGTATATGTAATTTGTAAGGTTGTTGAGTTCTACATATATATAAATATCGATATATATTTATATCGAAATCATAAAAGGTGACTCTTTATCGAGCGTGCATACTATAATTATGCATTTTTATTAATTTATTTTATTTTTTTTTTATTTTATTATTTTAACTATAATTTAAAATTTTGCTGTGTTTTTAACACCAGCAAGCACTTTTTTTTATTACTGACCATGTGACCAACTTTTGCTCTTGATTTGTTAGTACTCACATGTGCTTTTGGCCCAATAATTTAAAGTGCTAAATCTTCAAATTATTTTTTGATGCATCCATCAAATTATTTTTTATGCCATATTTATAATAAGAATAGGGCAATACGAGAAAATAGATAGTGGCATGTTTGGTAACTTATAATATAAATTTTCATCTTTAATTCACACATCACAGCGATTTTATCTTTATACACGTTTATGCAGTGCCGCACTTCGCTTTTTTAGTGAGTTTTAGAGGGACACCACCTTTGGGCAACAATGGTACTCCATTGACAGTAAACTCAATCTCACGCTTTTCTAGGCGTGTTTCAATGTTAAAGTTGGTAAGGATTTTCACGACCGCAAGCTTCACATTCATCTTGCCCATTCTGGCGGCTGATTAAAAGAGAAAATAATATGATGAGAATCAGAACAGGTTTTTGGCAAATCTTCTAATTACCAATGCATTGACGTGGTCCCTCGCCGAATGGCATATAGGCGGCAGGTGTGTAGTTTCTATGCTCATCAGTGAATCGTTCCGGCTGGTAGCTGAGTGGTTGTGGGAAGTACTCCTCATCGCGATGCAAGCCTAACAGGGATATGATGATAGGGGTACCCTTAGTAACGATATGCTTACTATTGGGCAACTGATAGTCGCGAGTGCAAACTCGGTTAAGCAAAGGTAAGCCAGGATACATCCTGGTGGTCTCTGTAAGAAAATATAAAAACATAAGCTCATCGAATAAATTTACCTATAGTATACACTTACCCATGACACAGAGTTCCAGATATTTCATGTCTTGTATACAATCGTAGGTGAGCTGTCCATTGTGCTTCTCCAGCGTCTGGTTGATGTCTTCCTTCAGCTTGGCCAACACATCGGGATTCTGCATCAATTCGTACAGCGTAAATGATGCCGTTGCCGCAGATGTTTCATACCCTGCCACAAAGAACAGGAACAAATGTGCGGCAATGTTGTCTTTGCTCATGGCCTTGAGAGACTCAGCAGATGTTTCTGTCGACCAAACGTCGTCATCCGTGCTGATCTTGCCCGTATTACGAAGCTGCAACAAAAGTTGCATTAAGTCATGTCGAACCACATTGTTCTCCTCTCTGTAGGCGATCGTGCGATGAACCAGATTGCGCATGCGTTCAGTTCCATCAATTTGAGAACCCAGGCGAACAAAGATCTTTTCCAGACTAGAGACATACAATATGGGTTTCAGCTATTTTCTCAGATTAGTTTATTTAATTGAACTCACCCAGGATATAAGAACGATGTTGCTCCTCGCACGATATTCTTTATTGTAGGCGCGTTAACTTCCCTACTTATCTCACGGAATTCATTTTTCGGATCCGTAAAGCTGTTTATATCTAGGCCAAATATAGTTGAAGCAATAATGTCGATCGCATAGCTAAAAATTCACAACAGTACGAATATGTTACGAACACAAAAAGCTGATTTTGATATTGTTACTTACGATGCCATCAAACTCTTCATATCGACTTCACCTGCACCCGATTCAGGAAGTTTTTGGTTCAAGTAGACCAACATTTTGTCTGCGGAGTCTTCGGCGGTGGGAAACATACCCTTTAGTTTTCCCGATGTGAACGAAGGCGTCAATTTCGTGCGGGTTGTCCTCCATTTGTTGCCCTCCAAGGCGAAAAGACTCGCAGAAATAGGATCATGCACCTCATCTATGTAAATACCACGGTCATGGAAGCTGGCGAAGTCCTTGACCAACATATCATGTGCCAACTGCGCATCTCGAACTAGAAGAGCAGGTCTTAGCGTGATATATATTCCCACAAATCGCTCAGTGGTGGACTTGTATGCGTCATAGATTGCTAAGCCAAAGGATCGCTTATTCTTGCGTACCGAATCTAAGACTCCAAAAGGAATGCATACTCCCGTAGACGGGAATCCTTTGCGCTCCCAGAAGCTGAAATTCCATCTCAGATAGACGTACAGCAGTGCGATTGCCGTTAACAAAAGTAGTATAAAAAACATTTTGTTTTCGAAGTGTACACCAGGCGATTCAATTTAAAACTGACCCTTCAAAATTTGCGTCGGCTTTATATTAGAATGCGAAATTCTATCTCTCTTGGTTACCGCACACGTTATCAGTGTGCTACACTGCGATTGAGTTTGATTCTTATCACGTCGAGTGTTATAAACAATTCCACACAACAAAATTGCTACTGATAATTATTAGAGACCTGCGCACTTAGCAAACGCATTGAGGTGTTTAAACTGACATTTTGAAAATGTTCATTATGACTCGACAATTCTTATGTTTGCAAAGAAGTTGCAAATGTGAATGACCATGCACGAAAGAATACAAATATGTGTTTTGTATCTCATATTATTTTGTTTGAAAATGTGAAACCTAATAAATTAACGACAAATTTTCTTTATAAAGCATGTGATCTCTTATAAAAATCATATATGTAACCATGCCTGCGAATAGATATAATTATATATCATGGTTGATAATAAAAATGTATCCTATGGTTCGTAGTTTTTGTTAAGCTTTGCATAGGGATAGGATCCTCCCTTACCATTCCTACAAGAATGAGTATACAAGAAAATAATGTTACTTAAGCATGACAGTTAAAATTCTACAAAGCAAAAACTGGCTCGTGTTCTGACAATTTTGTGATAATAGTCAAGTCATTGTAAGCAACGAACGCTGAATTGATAAGAGGGCTTTCTCAAAACATTTGTATTCAACGAGAGTTGCTTTAGATTAGTCTAATAAGTTAAACAGTAGAGAGTATGGAAACGGCTCTCTGTTTATAAATGACCATGCAAATTATAGAAAACTTGTTTATAAATGTGTGAAGCTTGGCCTAGGTCAAGAGAAATGTTGATCTAATCTTTAGTCAACAAAGTCAAAGTATATCGAATAGTTATTTCTACAACGGCATTATCAATCTTAAAATTTTTGATCACGTTAATATTAAAAAGTGCAGTTAGGTGATATTTTGTACTTTATATCGCCGAATTCGTTTTAAGTCAATTTTTTGCCATGATTGCAAACAGTCGAATCATCACAGCAATTCTTTTAAATCAGTTTTGCCAATAACAACGAACTATACATTAATTTTGCTCATTTTGTGGGATGAAATTAATACTTTTAGAAAATTATAACTATTAGAAAATATGAGAACTTCCTTGCCCGAGTATGGCACACGGCTTTAGAGAGATATGTGGTAGGTCGAACCGGCTGTTGATTCCTGTTCAGAATACACACTACTTTGATTGAAATGCTACTCGTACTTTCAGCTATTCACAGACAATTTATGTTATTAAAATCTTTAAGGGATATACATATATTATATAAAGACATATGTGTGTCTATATTTAAACAATTTAACAAGAAATAGCCATTTAAAAAAATTTCAAGATTACGTTTTTCTTTCTACATCATTTATGTATAAAGGTATCACTTCGTTTTTTTGATAATTTTTATGGGTACTCCTCCTTTGGGCAACAATGGAGCTCCAACTACAGTAAACTCAATCTCGCGCTTTTCTAGGCGTGTTTCAATGTCGTAGTTGGTCAGGATTTTCACAATTGCAAGCTTCACATTCATTGTACCCATTCTGGCGGCTGATCAGGGGAGAAAATAATATCAATAAAAAAACGCAACTATGCTTTATAAAAATGTTCTCTTGTAATTACCAATGCATTTTCGTGGTCCCTCACCGAAGGGCATATAGGCGGCAGGTGTGTAGTTTCTATGCTCATCAGTGAATCGTTCCGGCTGATAGCTGAGTGGTTGTGGGAAGTACTCCTCATCGCGATGCAAGCCCATCGGGGATATGATGATAGGGGTACCCTTAGTAACGATATGCTTACTATTGGGCAACTGATAGTCGCGAGTGCAAATTCGGTTGAGCAAAGGGAGGCCAGGATACTTCCGAGTGGTCTCTGTTAGTCAATATTAACACATTAACATTAACACATTAGCTCATCGGAAAAGTTACTTATAAAATGCATTTACCCATGACGCAAAGTTCCAGATATTTCATGTCTTGTATACAATCGTAAGTGAGCTTTCGGTTGTGCTTCTCCAGCGTCTGGTTAATGTCTTCCCGTAGCTTGACCAAAACATCGGGATTCTGCATCAATTCGTGAAGAGTAAATGCTACCGTTGATGCAGATGTTTCATAGCCAGCCACAAAAAACAGCAACAAATGTGCAGTAATGTTTTCTTCACTCATAGATTTGAGAGTCTCAGAGGAAGTTTCCGCCGACCACAGGTTGTCGTCATTACTAACCTTGCCCGTATTGCGGAGTTGCAACAGAAGTTGCATCAAGTCATGTCGAACCACTTTGTTCTCCTCTCGGTAGGCAATCGTGCGATGGACCAGATCGCGCATACTTTGTGATCCACTAGTTTCCCATCCCAAGCGAATGAAAATGTTTTCCAAACTAAAAAATTTATATATAATATTAGTTTTGAAAGTCTTATAATTTTTTCCCATAATTATATTATAGATACGATATTCATTGGGTATAAGGTATTTTAATTTAGTAATGCAACAGTCATGTTACTGACAGAAGAAGCCTTCTCCGTAGTAAATTCGAAATTGTTTAATAATTATGATCAGATGATACCGTTGGAATTGATTTTGGAAAATATTAAGTGGGATGAAAACAGGCTTCAGTTTTTTTACTCTTTAAAAATACGAAGTGATTGTAGGCGCGATTTCACTCACTCTGGATATAAGAACCCTGTTGTTCCTCGCAAGATGTTCTTTACTGTGGGTGCAACGACTTCCTTACTGATCTGACAGAATTCATTGTTGGGATCAGTGAAACTATTTACTTCCAGGCCAAATATGGTTGAGGCAATAATGTCAATCGCATAGCTAAAAACTCGGAAAAGTACAAGTATATTACAAACAACGGAAACTGTTTTTTTTCTATTACTTACGATGACATTAAACTCTTCATGTCGATTTCCGCAGAGCCCGATTCAGGTGGTTTCGTATTCAAGTAGGCCAACATCTTGTCTGCAGAGTCTTCGGCAATGGGAAACATATTCCTAAGTTTTCCCGAGGTAAACGATGGTGACAACTGCGTGCGGGTTGTCTTCCATTTGCTGCCCTCCAAGGCGAAAAGACTCGCAGAAATCGGATCATGCACCTCATTTACGTAAATACCACGATCATGAAAACTGGCGAAGTCCTTGACCAATATATCGTGTGACAACTGCGCATCACGGACTAGAAGAGCAGGCCTTAGCGACAGGTATATACCCACAAATGGCTCAGTGGTGGATTTATATACATCGTAGATTGCCATTCCGAAGGATCGTTTGTTCCTGAATACCGAGTCCAAGGCTCCAAAAGGAATGTTTGCTCCCGTGAACGGGAATCCTTTGCGCTCCCAGTAGCTGAAATTCCATCTCAGATAGACGTACAGCAGTGCGGCTGCCGTTAACAAGAGAAGTATAAATATCATTGTATTTAAGAAGTGTACACCAAGCGATTCAATTTGAAACTGACTCTCCTCATCGTATGGCAATTTTATAGTCGTTCGTGAAACCAAAATATAAACAGAAACAATACCAATTGCAGCAACATCATTACTTTCATCTTTACAAACAGTCATAATGACTATAATAATCGTTACATGTATTCAGTATGACTCGACAATTCCACTCTGTGAAAATATTTAGTGTTAAGCATGATAGATTAAAACGCAAAATTAAACCTGAAACTCTATGTATTTGTGAGCGGTAAACGTTTACTTAGATCAAACATGTTGTGTCGAACAAGTTGAAAACAACTATTGACAATGGATACGGGTTTATGTTTGCAAATAAATATGCAATTTATAAGAAAAAGGTGTTAAGGGTAATCTGTTGTCTTTATTTGGACGTTGAGGCTATAAAATTAAGAAGAAAAACTGTTATTGATTTCGCATGCTGCATTCGAATTGCCTGCTTCTTCTTAAGTATCTAGATAACTTATATATTATCGATGACATATCAATAATGTCGGTTAATCGATGAATCGCTGTGTTTTCCCGGACTTCTTTATTAAACTCTTTAACAGATATGTACAAAGGCTTAAATATTTATATGTATTTAAACAATTTAACAAGGTTGTACTTTTCTTTCTAAATCATTAATGTAAGGCGTGTTTCAATGTCGTAGTTGGTCAGGATTTTCACAATCGCAAGCTTCACATTCATTGTACCCATTCTGGCGGCTGATCAGGGGGAAAATAATATCAATAAAAAAACGCAACTATGCTCTATAAAAATGTTCTCTTGTAATTACCAATGCATTTTCGTGGTCCCTCACCGAATTGCATATAGGCGGCAGGCCGAAAACGAATGCAACATGCAGAAGGATGCGTTTTCGACGCCATAAAGTATATACATATGTATGTGTACTCTTGATCAGCATCAACAGTTGAGACTATATAGCCATGTCCGTCTGTCTGTACCAAAACCTGGATTTCAGAGACAATAAGAGCTAGAGCAACCAAATTTAGTGAGAATTTTCAGTAATATAGTCACTATTGCAAGTTTGTTTTAGAATTTCGCCACACCCCTTTCCGCCCCGCAATTCTATAAAAACAAATTTAAAGCAAATTGTTCAAGATATATATTTTTTGGACATACAATTGGAATAACTATCTTAATGATTTCTGTGAATTTAGGCGTAATTCAAGAAATACGTTAAACGGTGAAACCAGTAGTAAGTAAAAGCAGCTTAGTGGAATAATAAATACTAAATATATTGACATTTTAAGTTTATCCCAGTAAAGCGTGAACATTTATTTATTATGGGTGAAAATCAATTTTATGCTAACAGGTATTGAATATTCTGTTTAACATTCAAATTATATCAATAAAATATCAATCAAGAGCGGCCCAAAGTCATTACATATTGATAATGAAAATTATTATGTCAACCACGCTTTAAGGCCGACACGGCGATAGTGCCGTTGCCAACTAGCGATGTCAATTTATACGGAGACGTCATTTTTAAAGAGAAGGGTATAGAAGACCGCAAATGTAGGACAAGAGCAAGTAACTGGTTCAGGTGTCATACGTCAATTTGCCTGCTGAGTGCTCATATGTGCGAAATGAAAATGGTTTTGAAATATTCTTGAAATTTATGAGTCGATGTACGGGTGTGAGTGTATGAGTATTAAGCAATAAATCAAAATATGAAACTCTAAAAGCATTTTGAGGTATTAGCCACAAGCTTCGCACAGCTAAACAAATTTTGACGCCTTGAATATTTTGAGGCTGTCTCTGAAGGAAACCCCAACGACAAATACGCTTAGTGCTTAGTAGACCAGGAGAAAATGCCGTTGGCAGCCACGCGGCGCTGAACCCGTGGCTCATTATAAATTTGCCAGTTTTGCGCGTTTCCGTTGTGCGCACCAAAAAATGTCACAAAGTTTCAACCGACTGCATCCAAACACAGTCATCCACACTCAGAACTTGCGTTCTAGTGCTTCGTCCTGGTGGTGTATCTTGCCTGTATGTCTCCTTGGGCTAAATGTCAGCTTTTTTCTTGGCTCGCATGCCAAAAAGTATGCTGAAACAATGTCAAGCATAATTTGCATACAATTTTTGCGTTTGCCTCATTCTCCAGTTTTCTTTTGCCCATCGTGTTGTCGTGCCCCTTTCCTGTTGTTAGTTGTTGCCTTTGCTGGTGGTCATTATGTTTGTCGGTCATGTCTGGCACGCACAGGCACTCATTCACGCTCGCTCACAATGTTCTTTTGACACTAATTTAATTTACATCGCTTGCTCTTCACCGATCTCTCTCTCTCGCTATTTCTCTGGTTAAAAGACCAGTCTAAATGCAGTGAAATTGAGTTTAGCTTTTTCAACAGTTTGAGGGAAAACAACTCCTCAGAAAAATTATTACACAACCAAATGTTGCCTGACTACATAGATAGATCTATCGTTATAGTTTATGAATGGATCATTCAAACATGTATTTATATTCTCGACCATCACTTGATGTCACACACATAACATGAATTCATTGTTAATAATTCACTCCAATGAAATTGTATTCACAGTACCGTTGGGAGTGTGTGACTTTGACTGATGAATTGGCAAAAATTTACAGAAATGAAAATTGTATTAATTATTATTTTAATGTGTGGCAATAATTAGGCAGAGTCGTGGCAAAACAATATATATTGATTTCATAATTTATATATAATGTTTGACATGTATTTAAAGTCTCTGCACAATATTATATACAATTTATTAAAATAACCATACAAGTATAAGGTTATTGTGTGTTGGCGTCTTTGTTGCACTCCGTTTTATTGTTATGAGGCACGTAGCAGGCAAGTATGAGAATATGGTTTTAATTGCTTTGCATAAAAATCAAAGCAGCATATGCAACTTTGTGGCCATTTGTCATACAAAGTGTAACACTTAACAGATGGCCCATAAATTAAATGTTCGCGTTGAACAATTCAACGCAATTTACAGTCACACTTTTACAAATTAACACCCCCTTTTTCTCGGCTAATTGCAATTAATAATGCAGTGCAAGCGGCACACCTGACGGAGCCACGCCCCCGCCCCTATTCCATATCTCGTCTGATGCAATTAACTAACGCGACATGTACAGCTTAAAACACATAACGATGATGACCACTTCCGCTCATTAAGCATTTGAGAAATTAGCATGCGACTATAAATAATGTATGTTGAGTTAAGTAAAATATGTATATCAAACTCAACTATTCGGCAATATATCTATTTACATATGTACATATAGGTATACATATTGGTAATGACTACTCAGACTGAGGATAATAAAACCAAGAAAATCAGCTGTCTATGTTATTTTCACGCCAGATTTGGAATTCTGTTAAATGAAAACATTTGTGATTTTGTTTGGTTATATTTTTATTGTCCATGTTTTTATTTTTTCCACCATAAAGTTTTTATAGCAATATTGCACTTTTCTCCAAGTTTTAGCCAAACCGAGCTCAATTTGAGAAATCTTTTGAATTTAAAAATCTCTGAAAAATGTTGATTAATAGAAATTTAAAATTGCATAAGCTCAAAAGTATGTATCAACATGCCGCGTAACAATAGAGTATAAAGAGTATCCAAAATAAAAGGAAGCTTAAGCACTTGCACTATTGATGGCCTGAACTATTATTGAGCAGCGACTGTACTATTGACGAAACCGTTGGCAACCATTAACCAGTACATCTAGGGAGTAAATATACGTATGTATGTATGTATGATTGTGTGTTGTAATATAGTCTATAGTTGATGAACTGAGCTTAGCCAATGCGGCTGCTGCACTTGCTTCAAGAATATTTGCAATTTAATTAATTTAGAACTGTTTGTTTTATCAAGTGTTGATTGTCTCACTTGTTTGCGACACTTACGAGCATGCCATATGAAAGACAATGCATTCTCCTACATCCCAAAATCGATTAGCCGCAAATATAGTCAAGCAGTTGACGAGTAGTTTACGAATTCCTCGCGTGTCTCTCTTTCTCTATCTTCTCTCTCCTCTAGTGGAAGTCTCAGTCCCAATTGCATTCCCTGAAGATTGACCATCATCGTATAATGCTTTTTATCTTAATCTGCTGTAAATTGACATTAAATACTATTTCTTTTCATACAACGACAAAAGGAGCATGAAGAAAGTCACAGCAATGCAACATACACAGCGACAGATTGGCACGAGCGGGCAGCCAAGTGGCAATTTGTGGCTTTGCACGGCAAACCGACTAACTCAGCCTTGGATAGAACAAAAGCCAGACAGCTAGTCAGCCAGTGAGCTGGAAACAGTATGAGAGCAACAAGATGGTGGGCTTGAGGGTTTAGAGTTGTTGGTATTTGTCCCACGGGCATTGCATGTTTGAAGCAAATTTATTACAAGCAAAAGCCCCTAGTCACAGTTGTCTGGGCCTTCAGCACTTGGCTTGTCTCGGCTCAGCTCAACTTCGTATGCTTGGAATGTACTTGTCGCTCTGTATGGAGTGTGGATCTGTTGGTATGAGGGAGTAAGTAACACTGTTGCCGAGCTGACCCTAGGCCAACTATCAACAAGCATCTATGCCTTGGTCTGATGACTGTGCTGTCTCTGCTGCCTACTTTCCCATTTATAAATTCCAGCAGCACATAGGCCAAGCACTTGTTACATCAATTAGATGGCCACAGAGTGTCAAACTTTATCCATATATATGGCTGTAAGTCGCAATCGCAAATCCGCCCAGTTGGGTTTGATAATGGCATGTGGCTATAATTATTAGTTGTGGGCCAAACGGCAAAGGTTAGTTGCTTTGTGGAATGTTTCCGGCAATGTTCAGATACTAAAGATGGTCAAAGGTATAGTTGGAAAAGTTTAGGTAACAGTCTATGTGGGGAGCTATAATTGATTGTATCTCTTCAACCCCAATACGAATTCTTGAATGACAAAATAATGCAAAATGCTTTCAAGTAATATTTATAAATTTTAAACTTTGGGGAAATCATACGCAATTGTCGCCTAAAATATGAAAGCTTCCAAGCAAACAGGTTTTTAAATATAGACATTGCTTCCAAAAGCCCAAAATGCCATAAGGTAGTCCCACGAATAAATATTTCATTGAATACTTTTGTGTATATCTAATAAATAAATTAAGCATATATTTCAAATGTTAAAGTTCATTTATTAATCATAAACAGAGGAAGTACCACTTTGAATTTAACGATTTATCTATTTAATTACCAATTTTTCAAATTATACGACTCATTTATGGTTAACCACACAACTGTCTTTCTCAACTTTATTTAAAAAATACTCTCTTACAGGTGAAAATAGTTGTATGAAATAATATTAATATTTTTATTTATTAGATGACTATACTAAATATTCAAATATACATATCAATTGGCGTTCAAAGCTATTCGAATCCGTAATAAAGTACACTACTACATAACTTAATTAAATCACACTCGACTTTGCTATTGAAATTTAAATTCCATCTCCGTATAATTACATACTTTACATATACATACATATATCTGTGTAGTATGAGTAAAATATGTACACTATTCAGTATTATTATTTTTAATTGCATGTTTTTTTTAGAAATACAAGAATTAATTTTTATACAATGGTAAATAATATTATTTAGAACTATTAAACAGCAAATTAGAGTTTTTCAAATGTAATATTTATTGATTCATGCCGTAAAATTGGGTCGCGGATATCTCACAGTCGAGCAAACTCTTCAGTAGCTTTCTTACTTGTTTTAATAATTAAATGGTTTTACTTTAATGTAGGTTTCTTGGAATTAGTTAGTTCTTTAGTTTAGTTAAGTAGTCGTCATTGTTAATCTTTTAATATCTAATGTTATCGTCGTTTTTAATTGATTGAGCGTCAGCCTTGCTCTTTCAAATTAAAGGAATTTACTTCAATTGCAAAAGCAAATTTATAATAAACCAAAACCAACATGCTCATTTGTTTTCTTAAGTCAACACCTTAGCAAGCACTTAACAGTTCAATAAACTGTTATTGCTGCTCCAATGCTTCTTGTATATTATCGTGTGGGTTCAAATCTCTGCGCTAAAGATCAACTTGCCATCCAATTTCAATTTTGCGTATCATTTGAAGTGAAATCAAACTGAAAATTGACTACTATGACCAAATATCACATGGTGCTGTTGTCTATGTTACGCTGCTTTACCCAATGTCCTTTGTTTCTCGTTCAGTTAGAATTGAAAATAGTACAACTGGATGATAGGGTGAGGGGGTGATGACTTGTACCATTTGCTGAGTGTCTGGTGTGAGAGCTTGCATCAAATAAATATTTAAATCTAAGAGCAGAGCTCTGCATTAAACGGAAGCGAAATATAATATTTGTAAGGTGTCTTCGTTGACTTAAACAGAAACCTTCGGACATCAATCATAACTATCGGCGAATTTAAGATAAATTGCCCTTAAAATTTGAATTTAATAGTGCTTATTTCTATAAAATATAAATTTAATAGTTATGACTTTATAAAATCTGAAACATTTTATTGAATAAAATGTCTTTTAGGTCATTTAGACTTTTCTTACCCACGACTCAGTCAATGTCCTATTTTTATGCTTAAAGAATAAACGATGTTTGCTTGAGAAGAAATTGCTGGATAAATTTTATGAAGCAACAAATAAACAAATTACACTGCACATCAAAGTCTAATAAATAAACGCAAATGCCAAAAACTGCACAAATAGCTGTCATTAGGGACAACAAAGAGCGGGACTTGCTCTGGATAGAGAGCAGGTGTGCCATAATTGCTGAACATTTTGCCCGTTAACCTAAGGAAATTGCCAACACAAAAACACGCGCTCACATGAGGCAACATTGAGCATCTAGGCGGCAGAAAAAACACCAAAGAGCCGTTATGAAGCCAGACTTGTATAGAGCAGAGGGTGGCGAAGGGAGGCAACAAGAGTAGCAATAAGAACAACAAGCTTAGCAGCTTAAAATAATTTATTGTGCTTAAAGTAAGTAAATGGCTAAATGCCGGCATATGGCAGGTCAGCAATCGAGCAGATCGCTTACCGCACCTACCCGATTGGTGCTCCATCAGCTGGCTCATATGTGAGGCGCCCGGCACGCACGGAAGTCAAGTAATGTTAATGTCTGGTCAACTGGAAAAACAAAGTAAATTAATTGTAGGTTCAAAGAACGCAGGCAGCCAAGAACAGACCATGTGGCTCGCCCATGCAAGGATAAGAAAGCCGGGCTAAGGCATGCCCCGTAAACATAAGGCAATGTCAGGTCGCAGGACTAGGAAAGTGCTAAGCTATCCAATGGCCACCATTGCTGATTATCGAGTGCGACGCGGTCACTGAAGACTTCCTGCTTTACTTGCTGGATGTGTGAGTGTGTGCCCAAGTGTGTTTGGCTGCATGTGTGGGAATATGTGTCTGTGCGACTATTGGGGTTTTCAGCAAAGTGCAGCCAAGCGAAACCAATTTCCTATACATTGTAACCAAACCAAGCAAAGGCATGGCCATTGCCAGTGTCTGCCACAATGTGTCCCTGTTCGCTTCCTGTTGCAGCTGGCTTGGTGAGTTGACAAAGCGCGTGTTGATGCGCGTGTCAAACTTGCACTGCCTGCCGGAAGCGCTTCCAACAATGTGCCATTGGCCAGCGCGGACTTGTGAGCTATAACAAACGCGCGGTTTACTGACACGTAATACATCAATGCGCTTTGCTAAATGACTGCCTGAATGGCCAATAGTCTGCCTGCCAGGCTGAAATATAAGTTTGTATTGCTCCAACGGCTGGCTTATGCAAATACTTCGTAGAGGCAAAACTTTTAGTGCAAGTTGTTAGCATTAAGCCATAATACTTATTTACTTAGGCCATATGCCGTTCAAAAGTATCCATACTTTCTCAAGTATTAAGAGTGTATACGCAGACACACTTAATCACACAAGCAGAGTGTATGTCAATAAGTTTTCTTGAATGTGTTGCACAGGGTCAACAGACTTCGGATAAGCTGCTAAATTATAGACAAACTTTTGTCATTTCCCTTTAAAAATAATTCAAATATGGCAAAAACAAATATTAATTCCGTAATTAATTAAGTTTCTGGTTCTAATAAAATAAATTATTGCTTTCATATTATTAAGTTCTTTCTTTGTCCGCTTATTGACCTTTCAATGTACATTAGTGTGATCGCTTTTGGCTTCCTTCAGAGGATAAGCGATTTCGAACTTTTGCACAAAGTTTTTCATTTCCTGTTGAACATCAACTGCGATTTATTTTACCACTGTTTGAGATACCCAACGGCAAGGGACCAGTAGGGTAGCAGCTCGTTACCTATATCATCGCATATATGTGCCAAGCTCCGCAAGATAAAAAAAAATACAAAATAAAATCATTTGTTGACAATTTGCTTAGCTGCTGCTGCCACTAAAATATTTTTTCTCTGGCAGTTGGAGGGCTGCCACTGAGCTGCAGACTTGGAAGTTGTTTTCACAAATTATTTGGTATGCAAAACACTTTCCGCAAATATTGATTTTGGAAATTCGTTATAGCTAAAAAGAAAAGGACTGAGTCTACGCGGCATTGCATTGTAGTAACATTAGGTGACGACGTCGACGAAGACAAGCATAAAGGCAGTAAAATTCGTAGCATACTTTCCAGGGAGCGCGAGCAGCATCAAGAATCGTGCGCTGACGTCATAAAGACTGTTTTCTAAATGCATTGGTATGCATGGACCTCGACTGCAATGTCTTTGCTATATTGCAACCGCTACGTCGCGCCCGGCACGTGATGCATGCCACATGCCGTCATAGAGGCAACTCTCCAACAGCAGGATGTTGCACTGGCAGCGCTTTAAATTAGCTTTAAAAATAGCAGGGCAAGCCAAAGAGCTGCATCATATTTTTTGCGAAATTCAGCACAGTTTTCAGTGGCTGCACAACGCAATTTGGGCTTGCATTTAATTAGCTTTCTGCGAGGCGCCGCAAGTGCAACAACCCGAAAATTTGCATATATAAACGCGGCAAGCACGCTAGAAGCCAGCAACTGAATGAATGCCATGAAAGCGGCAAGCAGCCGTCAGTTTAAATGGTTCGTAGAGTGCTCTCTGCTCGTCCGCATATTCATAGACAGCGTCAAAGCCATACTCATAGTCGTCATTATACCTATAGTCGGATTTACTCGAATAGCTCCCTGCAAATGCAAAGTTTTTCGATTTAAGTTCATAATTAAAGCGCGAATATACAAGCACTGCAAGCGCAAAGTAAAATTGATTTTAAATTTCGCATGGACTTGCATTTATTTGGTTATCCATGCGGCGAAGATCATACGACTCTGCTCGAACATTTAACCGGAAAATTGAAGGTCACATTCCCCAATTGCTAGATTGCTACACGTTCACACTCTGGCACATTTGCACACACTCACTGACGTGTAAATGCTGCCACATCGAAACTGCTTCTGTTGGTGCGTGTCAACACAATAATTTGGGCAATTTTCACTGGCTAGCGATTTCTCACAGTTAGCGTCACAGCCTACCTTACAAGTCTCAGACGGCGCATCTGGTTGACATTTATTGAATAACTTGGTAGGGTTTTTCAATATTTGAGTTACGCGCTAATGCGCCAAAAGTTTGAGACTGAACTGACAGCAAATTTCGGGCGTTTTTCAAAAAATACTAGAGTGCTTGGCGAAAAGTTTTCACAGTTTTTCGAGTTGTCGGATTGTTTGGGCCCGACATAAACTGCAGTCACGCTGAGACGGCGATAACGATGTCGACAGCATTGCTGACATTGTGCACAAGTTCAACATTTTCGCGGGTTGGAGTTTATAATACTGATCTTGCGATTCCCATCTTCTTTGTTGTTTTATGTGTCTAATGCGGTTTCCTTTTTGCCAATTAGAAAAGTTTTTCATTACTCAAAGTAAAAACAAGAGCACAGGATTTAAGAGCCTTGAATTTGCATACTCTTAGCAGCATGCTTTTGAACCAGTAGATACTTAATTGATATAACATTTATGTAATCAACAATTCGCTTTTAAGCAAAAATTTAGGAAATATAACAAATTTCTTTAATAATTTGATTTTTCACATCTATTTATATGAATTAATCTTCATAAAGTAAATAATGCAAATGCGAGCTCGTAAGTATTAAATACAAAGCAACCGCTATGTTGCGGTTTTAGCATTAAATCCCAATTACCACAATTCTATGCATTTTATTACTAATTGGCTTATCAAAGTCCGCTTGAGCTGAGATTTTACGCAATGATTAATGGCCCGACTGCTGCCTACAAAAACAAAGGCAAAAAACAAAAACATTCTTGAGGGTTTGCTGTGGCATTTGGTAAGTGCATTCCAGCATCAATTTACATAGATTTGAGCGCTTCTTGAGGCCATCAAAGTTGTATAAAATGTTATTGTGCATTAAAGTCAAATCAAAGTGCGTTGCTGCGAGAAAAGAGATGCAGCTTTTCTCTAGCTCTTGCGGCTGCTGTTTGATGCCGACGCTGACTCAATGCAAACAACAGAAGACAGTAAAACAAAGTGAAATATTTTATTTATGGGCGTTCCATGGGCGTGCCGCCGAGTGTCATATGCGATGTAGTAACAAGGCGAACAAAGAGGCAGTCACTTGTTTCACCATCGCCATCGCCTTCATCTCCCCCATCACCAACATCTTCGTGGTCCCCTGTCCTCGAGCTCATTGTCATTATTCTGTCTGTCAACTGACAGGCAAATGAACAACTTTAACAAATGCAATGCGCTGCCTTTACCGGAGACTGTCATGACTTGAAAGATTTGCGTACAAGTCAAACACACTGGCAAAGTTGACAACAACTACGAGTGTATGACAGGGGATACCCCTGAGAGAGAGAGAGAGTGAGTGTGCCTGACTTGCATATCTCGCACAAAGCTAAACTTTCTAATGTTATTTAAAGCACTTTAAGTGCCATATTTCCTGTTACTGTTGTCGTTGCTTTTGCTGTTGCAGTTGTTCCCATTGTGTTGCCTGCTTTATTTATTATGTGGCGGTTCTGTGCATACTTTTGGCATTGCAGCAGGAAAAATCAAGTAGTTTTTTATGTTTTCCGGCTGAGTTGCCAGGCAACTCATTGCCTTAACAGCAAATTTCCACTGCTGCCAACCAGCACTGTCTATGCTGCTACTCTACACTGACTCTTTGCCTGGCTTGCCGCTTGCATTTATTCACAACTTTTGTGAGCCGTTAAGCGAGCCAAATTCACCGTCACAGTCAACGTCGTCAGTCACAATGGACTGCGGTGCTCGCCGAATGTTGCTTCGAGTATCGCGCCAATGTTTGTTTTATGTTACAAACTTTGCCAGCGACCAGAAACCACCGCGAAAAATGCAACACTACCAACGAACAGTGAACGGCGACAACAGCAACTTGAACACTGTTGTCGAGTACCGCAATTTAATAGCTTTTCTATGTAAGCCTTTCAAGGCTGTTTTTCTCAAATTTGACACCGGCGACCACATACAAACGCCAAGACACACCCACAAACATGTTGCTCGTGTATGTGTGTGTCTACTTGCCTACAGTTATTTTGCACATCACAAGGACACAACGCAACTCGAAGTTTTGTGAATACCCCACCAACTTAAAATGTTAATAACTTTTCAAGTGATTTCCTTAAGTTTTCGGTCTGAAGTTCCCAGACCTTCCCGATTCATTTCAGCTCCAGTTGACAGAATCTGTGGTAGTGTTTCTGTATGTGTGGTGTGGCCTGGTACTCAAGTTTTTCGTTTAAATTTTCACACGAACTTTGAGGCTTCCCCAATACAAATAGGATCTAATGTCTGCAAATTAATATTGCTTTGATAAACTTGTAAGTGCTGGCTCGCTAAACATAAAAAAGTATACACAAAAATAATCGGAAAATCAATCAACTGCGTATGCCTGAAGGGAGCACAAAAAATGTAGCAGGGAAGTATCGCTTGTTCAATGTCAATTTAAATACAAGCAGCGTCTTTTAAAAAAAAGAAAGAAAGCAAACGAAAACGCACAAAACAACACGAATATTGTTTGTCGAAATTCAAACTCGATTTATATGCAATGCAACAACCACAACAATTGTGCACTCCAGTTACACATATACAGTCTGACAACATATGCAGATATTAGAACAATGCATTCAGTAAAACAATAACAATGTAAAAGGCATTTTCACGCACTGCCTCACTGCAATCAACGGTTTATTTCAACAAATTGGCAAAAAGAGCCAGACAGAAAGTGAAATATAGAGACAGGGAAAGCGACATGTTCAGTCTCTTCAATCAGCTTACTGAGCTATAGCATATAGTGCCCTGTAGAATCGCAATCATAAGTCCATCTAACGCTGGAATTTAAAATATTCACAATTTTAATCTGAATAATAGAACTGAACTATTTTAAAATAGTTGAAAAAAGGGGCTTAGCAATGTGAATATAAATTTACCACCAAATATTGAGTATTTTTTCTTTTCACAAATCAAGAGTGGCGGTTACTGTAATTTATTTGGGTCTTTAATATTTTAATTAACGCAGCTATTAAAGGATATCGCAAACACAAAGGCATTGGAAAATACGAGCATTTATCATTAAATTATAATATATTTGTTACATATATTCTATAACAATCGCAATGGGAGAAAATAGGTTGTTTTTCCGACTTTAAACGGAACTTTTTTTGACATTTTATTGCCAGCTTTTGGAAAGCTGCCATGATTTTCAATAGAAAGCGTGAAATTTACTAAAACGAAAAGTAAGCGCTGCTTAAATCCACTTAAATAAATTGACGCTATACCACTTGTAAAGTTTTTTAGCACTTGTGCTCCATTCATTACGCTTAAGAGTGGAAAGCCGAGCGGCAGGAAATTGAAACCGAACCGAAAAGCTGAAAAGCTTTGACGCCAGCGTTTCTGTCTCTGCCGACTTTGACTTGGTTGCCATCGCAGCAAGTGCGGCACTTGAGTAAATTGGCAGCATTGTAGTTGAGGGATTAGTGCGGCGTTAAACACAATTTTTACACATTACACGCATGTAAAGCGCAAATCCACAGTTTGCCGAAGGCGAATCCAACATCGCAAATGTGCTCGTGCTGTGTTTTCCTTTTAAGTAATGCCAGATAGCTAGCTCACCATACTAGCAAATACTTACTCGTATATTGCGGAGGCTTGGGATATGTTGCCCTCAAGCATGGTGCATGCTGTCGTGCCAGTTTCTAGTTGGCACTTGACACTTGGACCGCGCTTTAACGCTAAAAGGATTAAGCGACTCAAGCATGATGTGAAAATTTGTTGCAACTCCACTGAAACACGCGCTGTCTTTCTCGAATACTTCCTCGTAAATTGGCCAATTCTCGAGGGTGTGGGAAAGTGCTTGTCCCTAACAGCCATTGCACATAACACAAATTTATCACAAGACAGCCTGAAAATGACCCTTTCGCTTAATAGTATCCTTTAAAAGAGTTTTTGGACTTTTTTATAGATGTTCGTTAGCAAACGAATAACACCTATTGACTCTGAGTATATATATGTATTTACACAATATAATAAAATAATAATTTTAAATTTCAATTGTTTTTAAAGAAAGTATAATAACTGAATTCATATAAATCATTTTCTAAAAGTTAAAAGCATTACTGCTACCTAGGGTAGACAATTAATTAATATTAACCAAATAGCAAATAGCATTTGTTGTCCGCAATCGTCGTTTGCGTTTTGCCGTTAGCGGCTAAAGCGCATGTCAACAAGCATTCATGTTTTTACAAAGCCCCTCAATATTTTAACAAAATTACACGGATAGAAGGTGCTGTGTTTTGGCTGACGACAAACTTAATGCGACTAAAAATTGTATAATGCTTGGTCATCATCACAAATAGCAACCATTTTGCATGCAGGTTTGTACATAGGTATTCAAGGCGGGGTTTGCGGTAATGTCGGTATGATATAGTGGGTTGCGTAACCAGATCATACATGTAAACATGTGCAAATTCCAGAAATGAACAATCATATGCCAGTGTAATACATCACGCAGTACGTCAGAGCGACAAGAGCCTCATTTTTCCACATACATATACAACACACAGGTAGAACAGACTGACGCTATGACTGAATACGTGGCAGCTGGTGTCTGACTGGTTGTTTGGATGTTTGGTTGACTGTTTGATAATGTTTGCTTGCCTTCGGTGTTGTATACTAAAGGAGGACAGACAAGCTGGCGCATAACATTTTTAAACAGGCTATTAATATGAAATATATCAGAGAAACCAGCACAACGTGTGGATACCAATGGTAACTGGTGGGGCTCTGTGGCATTTAGTAATTTGGTGGCGCTCACAGGATCATAAATAATGCAAAATGACTGTGTCGAAAAAGAAGCTGACGATTTCAATTGTGGTTTCAACTTGAATGTCAGAATTGGCATGCAACAATTTTGGGTAATTTAATGTTTCCAGTTTGTGTTATCTAATTTGAATTCCAAATTACTAACAGTTAGTGAAATCTATGTAGTTTTGTATTTTTAAATAACTTACATTCAAGTTGTTACTATTTGTTATCAGTTTTTACCATATCAATAAAAACTCTTTATTGTTAATAATAAAATGGAAAAAATAACATGTTTACTGTTTCACTGCTTTAATAAATATTAATTATATTAAAAAAGACTTCATATCAAGTATAAAGTTTGTGAATGATACTTAATGGCATTATTTCAATCAGTCGAATTGCAGGTAAATGCGAACGGTAAAAGTTAACAGACTTTTTATCATTTTGTCGAAATGAATGAAATTAAAATACAAAATTGATTGCAAAATGATAAGTGCATTGTGATTTTATTTTAAATAATATGTGATTTATTTAAAATTGGCAATATTTATTCAACTATCGTGATAGAAAAGGAAAACTAAATTATTGTTTGCACATCATTTATGTGTGCGAATTTTACCTTGCACACAGGTAATTGAACATGAGAAGAAAAACTATTTTGCAAACCCAGACAAACCGCACTCGCTCATGGTGCATGCATAAATAATTCATAACTGTGTTATTTGCATACAAAATGAGTTAGAATAAAAAACCAAATAGCGAAAATAGTGAAGCACGAGAAGAAATGCCCAACAAAGTAAATGCAGTTTTTGGCTCTTTTTGTAGCATACTTTTATGGGATACTTGGCGAATAGTAATGCAGCTGTGGGCCAGTGCTTTCGAGCTTGTAGCTCTGTTGTGAAGTCAAACTCTCTGGGTAGCCATACTTTTGGTTTTATTGTTAGTGCTAGTCATGGCCATGGCTGCTGATGCGGCGGTCTATTCGGACTTAACCAGACCTGAAACCGCACCTAGGCCGCAGACAAACGCGTAGGTGTGGTGGCAATTGCCGCATCCTGTCTGTCGAGAAAGGGCACGCTGCTGTTGCTAATGATGAGGCAACGCCATAACCGTCACTACACCCTTGGTCCAAGCTTCATCGGCATTAGGCATAGCAGTCGCGATGGGAAGACCAGTTCTAGCTACTGTTGACTCAGCATTTTTTTTTTTTTTTTTGGTTTCGTTCACAATGCATACAGGCTTAGCTACCTTGTCTGTGTGTCTTTATTAGGAGTGGAGCAATAGCAGTGCCAGCGGAAACGGCCAGCATAGCGTGTGGCTTGTTCGTATCCATGTTCGCGTCCTGTGGCCATTTGCGGCTCATAAGGCATAAACTTTCAAGTGGCCAACAGCGCATAGGTCGGCATTCTCCTCTGGCCATGGTGCTGACATGCTGAAGGACAAGTTTTAATTGAGATAAAATGCAAGCCCTACCAGTTTGCCAGCTCACCGGCTTAAAATCAGCATCCGAGTAACTTCTAATTTAGTGGTCGTGAGTCCAGTTCAGCCAACATGTAAATCTCGCTCTTTTTTTTAGCACCTTTTGTAGCGATCCAGCTGGAAGTGGACATGGTGTATATATCTCCAACTTGTTTGCATGGTAAAATTTCTGTTATTATTGTTGTTGTAGATGTAATTTTTGTTTGTAGCCATAAAGTTTGCCCTATGCCTAGCCACACAACAAAAACATAATAACATATAATTTGCTTTTTGAATTCTATGTTTTTACTCTTTTTTTACTGTCACGCTTTTATCATCCAATTAGCAAACTTTGGCTGGGAGCTAAGCACGTATTCCATGGCAACAACAAAGCAACACCTCATTAATATACACTAAGACATTCCGGTAAGCGTCTAAGCTTTAACTACACACCTTTGAGTATGTAGTATGTGGGTTAAGCGATTCAACCGAAATCTTGGTAGAAACCGCAGACTTCTGTCATGCGATGCGTCCAACTGCTTCCAATATGTATGTTATATATACTAACACACGCCTCCTTCAAGAGCACTTGCAAAAGACGACCGCTGTAGTCTCGAAATTCGTGTCTAATTAACCAAGTGAATTCACACTTAAGCTTGAATTTAAGCTGCTCAACCCTAGTGCAAAGTACTTTTCAACTTAAATTCGTTTACGAGCTGAGTATGCTTGTACTCATACACGGTATAGTTTTTAGCATTTTTTAATAAATAAAAAATTGGAGAATTAATTTAATTTTATTAAAAAAAACTTTGCGTTGCCTACTGTTCAGTGCGGTCCTGTGCGGTTATTCCGTTGGCCAAAGTTACTGCTGAAAATTTATTACAAAAAAATATAAGGCCCATGCAAGTGGAAGTGAAATGCAATCTATTCATTTATTATCGTATTAAAATTGTCGCACGACCCCCTCCTCTTTAACCACTTTCCTCCACCAAATGAGGAAATAACAAATTTCTGGGTAGGAAATTAATATTTTCATTTCATAGAAAAAGTTAAAAAGCTAAATGAGAGTCATTCCGGAGCAAACTCAAACTTTGGGTAAACGAAAAATATGTGGAAAATTAAAAGAATTGCTGCTTCCATAGCTAAATTAATTTAGTAAATGCAAAAGAAATGTTTTCTGGCCAAATGTTTTTATTTCGACAGCATCGCTTAAAAACAAAGTTTCAGGATGCTCACCTTTAACCAGAAACAAAAGCGGCATCAGCAAATAGTTCAACTACAACAACAACAGGAACAACAACGAACATCGAGTTCCGGCTATAGTATAGAGTCGACTCGGAGTTGTTAGGCTAGCCACCAATTCAGTCAGAGCAAAAAAAAAAAAATGCAGGCAAAGCCGGAAACTTCCGCGCCAAATTGAAAGTGTGGTCTTGGCACACTCACTTCCACGCTCTTATGTAGGCCAACACACACGCTAAAAGTTCTGTCGGGGATCTGGTACCATTTTAAATGTGCAAAATTGACCAGGGATAAAAGTGAGAGCCGCAGGCACAGATTGCGCCATTGATTGCACTGAAATTGTTTCCTTGGCACGTGTTTCGTTCAACTATAAAACTCGAAAAGCTGCCACTGACGCATTGTGTTGGCCACTTGATAAAAAGGAGGCGCACACGTTGAGAGGCACACAGTAGTAATTATTTATTACAAAGTCGGCTAAAGAGGATCCCGAAACTACAACTACTACGAGTACTCCAACTAGTCGACCAAGCTGTGTGGCGTGCGTGAGTTTCAAGCTGCTTGGTAATACTATAATATACGCTTTTATGGTTCACACACGCTGGCACTACCAAACACGCCGAAAATGAAAACGAAACCAAGCAGAAGGCTATTATTTTTATTTACTACCCAGACGCGCACTATGGCGCCATTATTATTGTTGTTGTCGCCGCCAACGATGCCGCCATATAAGCCGCATCATTGTCAGTCGCTCTGCCTCATCAACAGCAAAATGCTAGCGCCCTTTCATCCGTGTCCATTGCCTACTCGATCCCCATTCCAAACCGATTTGCGAATCCCTCAGCGTGCCATGCATACGCAAATTACAGTCGAAAGTTAATTTTTCACTTGCTTAACGAGCGGAAGTTACCATTTTGCACTGATTTGAAAATATGTCGCTGTTTGTGGCATTGGCGTCGCCATTGGCAATGCCGAGCCTCCTTGTCGCGGTATTTTGCGGCACTCGGTGAGCCCATTTTGCCGAGTAGTCTGCCTCGTCCTTGCCTCCACCCAAACATCCATTTGTTAATACGCGTATTCATATGTGTAAGTTTCTATGTGGCGTGTGCTTACGTATGTGAGTGTCGGGGTTTCTATGTGTATGTGACTATTCCAACTGTGATTGTTTGTCTGTGGCAAATATGCCAATTTTGCTTGTCCCATTCCCTCGACTCGCGCTCTATAAAAATCCAGTCTCATTCATTGACATGTGCTGACTATTGTACTATAAGAAGCTCCTCTTTGAGTGTGTTTATTTTTCTGGGTTTGTTTATGTGTGTGTGGCGTGTTCACTGTTCTGCACTTTGCTCATCAAAATAATCAACCAAAGTTGACGTTTTTTATTTTGAAGACAATTCATATGACTATAAATATGAAGTGTCAGGCTAAAAAACATACATAAGGACACACTAAAAATTGTGGGTTTATTCACAATTTAAGGCAATTTATAGCAAAAATAATAGTTAAACTAAATTCTTATTGGTGGTTATTTAATATATTCTCCAATGTAATTAGATTACAATTAATTAGTTTATTAGTTTATAGTCTCTATGATTAAATCAATCAATTCAAAAAATTACATCAAAATCTGCAATGTGTGTTTTAGTTTCTTTATAAAATATTATATTGTTTCTTATACAAGCTAATCATATTAAGGAAGAGTATTAAAAATATAAATACATATTTTCAATAGAAATGTTTTCATTCCATTGCTCTGTTTTTATTCGTGAATTATATGAGTGTTTTATAATTTACTTGATGTAATCAACAATAATAAGAATTTGCCTCTGTTTATATGTCACATTAAAGCACTTTATGTATATACTTCAAAACAACTGAATAGACATTGTCATACAAACCATTGGATCAGATAATTTAAATGTGAATGGCTTTAAGTCATCTGATATTTTAATGCAGTTGTATTTTACCAATTGTCTTAGAGTTTATAACTTATAAGCTCATCATGATTTGTATATAAATAAAAACAATTGTGTTGAAAATTAGTCCAGCTTAACAAAATTCAATTTATGTTTTTTGAACCTAAAATTAAAGAATGAATGTTGATTTAATCTCATGGCATGCTGAGAATTATCATGAGAATTTTTTATAGCTCTGTCATCTCATAAATAAATTAATTTTGCACTTCCGAAGCAGAAATGCAACAATCAATTGTTGCTTCACATAAAGATGACCGAAAGCAAAACAACTTTAGCATATCACAACTGTAAATGTATGTGTACCCATACTTATCTAAGTACAAACATGTTGAGAATGGTGTGCATGTTTCAATAGCCAGAAGTCCGAAGTGAACTCAACCGAACTGAACAGAATACCCCATGTGTTGGTGATTGTCTCCTGCCCAAGTTCCTCGAAGGCTTGAAATCATCTGTGCTCAGCATGGGGCATGAGTGTGGGCTGATTTATGTGCTCTACATATGCAGCAGTGATCGAATTTTCAATCATGTTTACAAACACACATACCAGCACATACAAGTCACAAACACGCACACACAGAACAGATATGCAAGAAAGAGAAATACATGCTCCAATGGAGGAGGGACAAAATTCATATAGTGACGATAGACATGCCGCCAACTTCGTCGATTCGATGGCCAGCTAACGATGGTGTTGCTTGGGATAAGAGCAGCTACGACAACAACAACACTGAAAGCAACAGTTACAATAACAACAATACTATCAACAAAACAAATGAACATGAATTGGACTGAGCAGGTGTCGTACATGACTTCATTTTCTCGGTTACATATTCATGTGTTGTTTATTTTGTGGATAGCTCAGCCCTTCTCAATTCCTCCACCATACTCTGCTCAATCACTGGCACATTTGTCATTTGCGAGCTGTTACTGCTATTTATGTATTCCCTACCAAATTGTGCGTGCTATGAATTTGTTCACTTTCAGAGCTGGGTATGGAAGCCGAGTATTAAAAATCTGCAGGGAAAAAACTTTACTTTTATTTTTCATTTATATGTGTGTTTCTGTTTTCTAGTTTTCCTTTTTTCAAGCTCATTTACAATTTTTTACTCGTATACTGGCGATACTTTTTTGGGGCAGCAAATTGAAAATTAACCATTGTTTTAAGAAAGCAACAGACCCCGCTTTTCAATGTTGTTGCCTTGTTTTGCATCATGACGGAGTTTTGACTTTCGGGTTTTGCCGTCGTTTTTCCCTATAAACCTCTAAGTGTCATTTGAAATTTTCAGAGCCCGCTGTTTATTTACCACAACTGTGATCTTATTTTGATGTACACTCTCAAATATTAAGTGAATGTTATTTCATAGTTGTAAGGCAGATTATAGGACTTGGAATACAATTTGTAATCCGGGGGATATGTGTGTTATCATTTAGATGGATTGACTACTTGACTGGTTAAATTTGGAATATATTGTAAGCTTCTGCTGAGAAATGCTAAATGTTTTCACGGCAGTTAATCTTTGAGAGTCCCCAAGCGAAGCGTTAAATACTCTTGAGCGCTCCCTAAAGGTGTAAACGTGTTGAGTGCCCCGAAAATTATGTTAATTATTAAATATATGCGGCTTTTATTTTAGGCAAATTAAAAGTTATTTTGCATATGGCATTTTAATTAGTACGCAGCACAAATTTTTATTTAGTAAATCATGGAACACAGCCTTTAACCAGACCGAACAGAAGCGTAAACTTCAAAAGCGAAATGCGCTTGGGGATACAAAATCTATGGCAATCTGTTTTCCATTTTTCCCCCACTTTTGTGCTGTCTACAATTCTATTGCAACCTTTTTGTTCTGGCTGAAAATCCTTTGACGCAAGCAGAGCACAAGAAATAAGTGTGAGAGGAGCGGAGACGGAGAAAGAGCAAAAAACTACAACTCGTTCTTTTCTTCTATGTACAAAATGAAATTAGTGTCAAAATGTTTTTGCTGACTGCTCTGGCTCTGACTGAGTTTTCATGCTGTTTTACACCGGCGCCACACCCCAAAGCGTTTAGCGTGCCTCAGACCCGAGGAGGAATGCGAATAAGCGAATGATCGATAAAATGCGCAGGAAAGTTGAGTACAAAACGAAACAACAAAACCGCCACAAATTGAAAAACGACAACGAAATCGAGCAATTTCATTAGATGTTATTTTGAGCTTAAACACAAAATAATATTTGACACACCTATGATAATCAAGGCTTGAGAAGGCAGGTTGTCAGTTTGCCTTTTTTTTGAAAGTGAGATACAATTTTTTCTGACGTGCTTTTAAATATTTTCTCCTCTTAGTTTACCTAAGGTAAATGTCAGTGCTCTTAGAATTGTCTGTATCTTGCTTTTGTATCGTATTCTTATAAAGTCATTCAGTCAGAATCACAATTGGTGTCGGTGGTGACAATGGAACAAAGCGGCTCTGTTTGAAAACAGTAAACAAGTGAAAGAAAAGTGCTGCCTCAGTGTCGCCTGTTGCATATCGCTGCTCAAGTCAGCTCGGCGGACAACCGTAAGACGCAGTAACTAATTGATTAACTTATCTGTTCAATTAAAATGTATGTAATTGGATGCAATTTGACTGCTTCACAACCATTTTCACCCCTTTTACATAAATGCAGAGAGCATGGCTGCATAAATAAACATTACATGATAACCGCAATATGTAAATATGCTATAGCTTTTCTACGTGCCATCGCACCCGGCGGTCTACAGGTACTGTAAACTGATGACTGTGGCAAAATGGTGTATAAGTATTAAGCCAAAATTGCATAATAAAGTGACCGCACGTGGCTTTAAGTTCGTGATTATGTATACATATGACATTCGCTCACTCACATATGTACTTACTATTTATCAATTCTGTATGTGGCCAGGACTGTATGTTGACGATGGTCAGAGCTGACAATGGAAATGATATGAAACATAAAATGACAGTTTAAGATAATGACCCAAAAGCCATTTTAACCTTTCTGAAGCTTCACACGTGACTTCCACTTTTTGAAGTTCTCCTTTTTATACCCGCCTACCCAAAGGATAGAAGGGTATTATATCTTTGTGCCGACCAAAAATTAAGCATCTCCGACCCCATAAAGTATATATATTCTTGGTCAGCATCAATAGCCGAGACGATATAGCCATGTCCGTCTGTCCGTGTGAGACAGAGCAACAAATTTTTTGGGACAGTATTGTCTATTGTTGCACGCAGATCAAGTTTGTTTTACATTTTTGCTATGCCCCTTCAGAGTTTCAAACGTCATTTAAGCCTAGAACGTTTAATTTTGGTACTCACAATACTAATCACCATCTTAATATTCTCTAAAAATTTGGTTAAAATCGGATAAAAAACAGAAGTTATTAAGAAATTACTTTTATAAGGCGTAATCACGTGCAGCTGCACCTAGTTAGTTGCTATGTCACTCCGTGACATAATAATGTTGTTTAATAAACCAACTAAAGTGCCGCCAAGCTAAATATTTCGAACAAAGAAAATTTTGGTATATTATTTTGGTATATTTTTAGTATACTTTCAGTAAATGTATTTTTGAAAAATATAATATTTCGATGGCAAAATTGGGTGGCGGGTATCTCACAGTCGAGCAAACTAGACAGTAGCTTTCTTACTTGTTCAGTATAATTTTGATAAATATACTGTTTCGATGTTAAAATTGGGTGGCGGAAATCTCACAGTCGAGCAAACTCGACAGTAGCTTTCTTACTTGTTGGTTATATTCTTTTTACTTGACGAATAAAAAGGGAAAACGTAATTCTCCATTTTTGTAAACACAATCTACACTAAGTTAATAAATGGGAATAATTTCAATTAAAAGTTATTAGATCAGAAAAAAATTTACTTTTACTCTAATTAAGTAATGCGATAAAATATGAATAATTTATAGAAAACATTTATGTTTTTTATAATAAGAGAAATTACTAATTCATTGTTTTAATATTTGATTTTTATTATGGACTGTGGAGTATACACACACACATAAAGTATTTAATGTTTGATATTTTTGTTGTCCTTACACAACTCAACGAGCCACAAGTTTGTCAAAATATGCAAATCACGCTGTTTCCAAAAAAACAGCAAATCAACAAAATAAAAAAACAAATAAATGCTCAACCCACCATTATTTTTCAAGGAAAATAGGCTTTTTTAGTTTTCCTGTCTATTGATTTTATTTGTCCTTTCGTCCTCAAGGCAAGCTCTTTTTTCTTGTCCCATGTCGCATATAAATCGATGCCTACAAAAAGAGGCGCGTCAACTGCCTGTGCTAGGGAGGCATGCAACTAGTTGCAAGTACAATTCGCGAATAAATGTATGCTGAAGTTGTGATACGTGGCGCCAAATGCATTTTACGATATGTCGGAGAATGGAGCTTCATGACTGAACTTATATATACAGCTGTGTACGTCTATGTGTGGATGTGTTTTGTGTGTGTGCTTTATATGATGTTGCTTGATTTTTATTCGGTTCTTTCTTCATTTGTTACGTTATATCAATAACTCACACGCAGCTGACACATGTAATAATTCAATCGTGCGGACAACCATTAAATAAGATTGATGATCTCTTTAAAGCGACGGCAACCTACAAGAGAGAGCTGAGAACCCGAATCGAGACCAATTGACGCCAAAGAAAGGACGCCAGGGTGCCTTTAAAGTTTGTCCCTCGTGAAAAATGATTCGTAGGGAGCAATTAACAGGCCAAAAGCAAATATAGTATGAGTATCCTTGTTTATGTATAGGCAGCGTATACAAACACATACTTCAGGGAGATAAGCATTTGTATGATTAATGAAGTGTCAGCCACTGTCTGTCATTTATCCGTTTATCCATTCATTTATTCGTTCATTCATTGTTCAAATATTTTGATGAACATGGCCAACCGCAATGCCCCAGATTTTATGACAACAGCAGATTAGTTGAGATTGCTTCAGCCAGCAGGAGACAGGCAACAAATTCCGCTGCTGTTAAAAAGCTAACATCGTCACCTTTGGCTGGGTACAAGTATTATGCAGCATAAATATTTACGGCTGGCATTCCAGCGGAGTCAACAGGCGTCGGCAGATGCCGTACGCTAGTCAACAACCCACTGACAACTGACAACCGTTAACAGACAAGAGGTAACAGACAAAACGTCAATGCGTCAACTGTTTGGGCTGCTAAATTGAAATACGAGGGTCGTTTGATAAGTCCGTGACTTTTTGTATTTGCCGCGCACCTGCTCTAAATACAACACTGCTCCTGTCAGCAGTTATCGATTAACAGCTGACTGTAAAATTTTGAGAAAGCTGCGTTTTTTGGTTTGCGTTTTATAGGCATTGAAAGCAGACGATCTCGTGAATTTTAACGAAAATGGAAAAAAGTGAATTTCGTGTGCTAATTAAGCATTATTTTTTGCGTAAAAAATCCATCACCGAAACCAAGGAAAGACTTGATAAATATTATGGGGACTCTGCACCATCAATTTCAATGGTTAAGAAATGGTTTACTGAGTTCCGTTGTGGTCGTACCAGTACAAGTGATGCCGAACGTTCAGGTCGCCCAAAAGAGGTCGTCATGCCAGAAATCGTCGACAAAATCCATGGAATGATATTGGATGATCGGAGAATGAAAGTGCGTGAGGTAGCTGAGGCTGTAGGCATCTCAACTGAACGGGTACATCACATTTTACATGAATATTTGGACATGAAAAAGCTTTCCGCGCGATGGGTGCCGCGATTGCTCACACACGACCATAAGCGCAACCGTGTGACCATTTCAAAGGAGTGTTTGGCGATGTTCAACCGCAATCCAAACGAATTTTTGCGCCGTTTCGTTACCGTAGACGAAACATGGATCCACCACACCACACCAGAGACCAAAGAACAATCAAGACAGTGGGTTTCTCCGGGTGAACGTGCACCAAAGAAGGCCAAGGTGGGTCTGTCGGCCAACAAGGTCATGGCCACAGTTTTTTGGGATGCACAAGGTATCATTCACATCGATTACCTTGAAAAGGGTAAAACGATCACCGGCGAATATTATTCAGAGCTTTTGGACAGATTCGATATTGATTTGAAGCAGAAACGACCGCATTTGGCGAAAAAAAAAGTGCTGTTCCATCAGGACAATGCACGGGTGCACACGTGTGTAGTCAGCATGGCAAAATTTCATAAATTGGGCTACGAACTGCTACCCCATCCAGCATATTCTCCAGATTTAGCCCCCTGTGACTATTTTTTGTTTCCAAACATGAAGAAATGGCTCGGCGGTAAGAGATTCGGGTCAAATGAAGAGGTCATCACAGAAACAAACGACTATTTTGAGGGCCTTGAGAAAACCTATTATTTGGAAGGAATAAAAAAATTGGAAAAACGCTGGACTAAATGTATAGAGCTAAAAGGAGATTATGTTGAGAAATAAAACGCTTCTTTGACGAAAAAAATATATTTTATTCAAAAAGTCACGGACTTATCAAACGACCCTCGTATCCTCAGTCTTGGCATTGTTGTGTCAGGTCTTACCCTTGAAAATTCATTATGAAAGGTGTAACAATGCCATGGCAAAGTAGCTAATAAAAGCTCGAATCACACAAGCTTCGGTCCACTGGCTGCTGTCGAATCCCAGCCTATCCTTCCTCAGCTGCCTCAGAGAGACTTTGAACGATACGATGCCGCGTTGCAGCCTCTGGCTGCGTTGTTTACTGTCATCATAATTATAAAAAGGGTTTTGTACAGCCGCCATACAAAAGCAGTCGAAAAGGATAAAAGGTAGGTGATTTGTTGCGAGGGATTTTAGCCGTTTCGGTTTTTTATTGTCGCTTTGACACTCGTCGCACTCATCAAGCAGTGTTATCAGCATTGCGACCTTGAGTCGACAAAGGGATTCAATGCGGATTATCTTAATATGTTGACAAGATTCTGATTAAAATAGTCTCCGTAATAGCGTGTGTAAATGATGCTTTTGTCTGGCCATATAAAAACAATTCAAGTGGAAAGTATTATGTACGTGCAAAAAAAATCAATTGATTCCTATTTATTGAGTTTAAATATGTAATCATAATACAGTATAATCAGCACAATGGCTTTATGTTAGTTTAAGCGTTAGTTTACTGTTATTATAAGTTTTATGCTATTGCTATAAAGATAAAATACGGCAAATACATCATTCATGTCCTTTGCTTTGAATGCTTCACGATATGTTCAAGAATCTTCTACAGAATTGGCTTTTATTAAAATATGTACATCATTTGGAAAATTTTGTTTATTAAACGAAATTTCTGTAAGCTAAAAAATCTAATCTTATCCTATCTTATCAAATATTTGATATGAAAATTATATATATAATTTTATATGTAGACAGGGTATTAAATTTTCTGTTTACATTGTCATTAAAGCTGATTAATCTTTTATTGATTTCAATAAATATAAACGACTTTCTTTTCATTGCCTCAATAGCAATCATTATTATCATAAATTGATACTGACTATCATGGCGCAGCAATTATATTGTAGTCGCTAGACCATTTGGCGTTTTTTCGGGCATTATTTGTTTGATTTCTGAAATATATAAAATCGACAAGCAAACAAGTAAACAACTCTCCGTTACGAAAATATAGGAGCACTCGTATTTATGGAATTCTTCAGTCCTTCTTTAGAAAATTTTGATTGAAATATTGTTTAGAGCAAACAAGTGGCACAATAAAAACAAAAATGCGATGTGATGAAAATATACTGATTCTTTAATATTTATGTGTAAAGTATATATGAGAATGTATTTACTATTTGTATGTTACTATACTTGTGCTTGCACTTTTACTTATTCATACATACACATGTAATGTAAACCAATTACTGAACGTGTTTCGGAATTGAGAGTTAGCAAAACACATGATTGACGATCGAGGGATCTGAGCAACCAACCAACCAGACATTTGAAATATTTAAGCCATTCAGGAAAAATATATTAAATTATATACGAGTATTCGAGACGTTCCGTCTACAATGTTGCTAAATAAAAGGGATGGACATAAACGCACACATGAATTGATATAAATGTGTTGGAAAGCTGTTCAAATTTCTCTCGTTCTCGCTTCTTCTTTTTCTCTTACAAATGTAGTCGTACTCCAGAACCGAAGGTATTTGAGGTTAGCGTCGCGTCTGTAAGTTTGTTTCCAGCAGCACTTTTTGGGTAAATGTAAATCGTTTAATTTAGATCCCCACTTTTTGGTCAATACTTGTGTGGCAGTTGCCTCGCCGACTTCTCCGCTCGCAGTAAATGTCAGTCTGCAATGCATTTGAAAGCTAAAGATTTTCAATTAAAACTACTTTGTCAATCAGCATGGGAAAACAGTTAGACAGTCTGAAGGGCTTTCCTCACTCCATTTTCCTCACATCTTCTCTCTACTGTGGTATATCGCTTTTGCGAGATTCAGCTAAGTTCCTGCAACATTGCAACTGTAATTATGAACTTTAATCGAAAAACTTTTTACAACTCATTGCTCATTGCTATGCAACCTCCACATGTGCATATATGTAAGCGTATACACACATGTGCATACATAGACAGCTGTCTATCAATGCAGTTGGCGCGCAAGTGTCTAAATAACTTAAAGAGCCAATAAACTTCCTTAACGAGCTGCAGTTAAAGTAAACAATTGATTTTTAGAAATTGGATAAAACACTTAAATATTCATAAGCTTAAAAGTAAAAACAGTGTCGATAATTCAATTGATAATGGGCAACCCTTCAACAATAGTTTCCAAAGAACTTAATCTCAAAATAGATACTGATTTCAAGAACTAAAAGCTTAACAAAAAAAACTTTAAGCTTATTTATAACATGAGGAATCAAAAATCAAATAAATGTTACTAAATTCAAGACGTTCTTGCTCATAATTTGAATTGTAAAAGTTGCAGTATACGCTTCGAAAAAAATAGAGTAGTTTTATTAATTATAGGTTCAACATACAACACTTGAAGACAACACATAATTTTAATGAAATTCTTTCAAAATGTTGTTAAATTTAAATCAAATTTTAATGTTTTAAACACTTTTCCATTTCCAATTCCAATAAGCCAGCCTATAGACTGAATTTTTGGCGACCAGTTCCGTTTACTCAAAAACCAAAATTGCATTTCACTACGAGTATTGCTTCCTGCAGCTGTTGACCGATTGTTCGCCTTGTCCAATATATTGACGCCTTTGGCCAGCATCAAAGAATTGAGCAAAACTAAAAAACAAATATATAAAGTGAGCTGGGGTTTCTTTGAAAAAAATACTGCAAAACCATCCGCATTGCAAATACAAACGAGTACATGCAAGTATGCAGGTTTTTCTAACTGAAATTGCATTCAGAGTCATGGGCGCGCAACAAATAAAATTCTCAAATTTAGTTGGTAGCGATGGCTAACGTTCTAAACCGAGGTCAAAAATAAAAAAATAACAGTAGAGAAACTCCGATTAAACAATACAATGGCAAAATAGAAAATATATTGCATTCCATGTTTAGTGAATGGGTGTCGCCTCTCAGAACGTGTCAATCAAGAGTTCCATAGAAAATTTACCTGCTTGCAAACGTTTTCACTTTCAGTTCACTGGATTCCTCTTTGTTCTGGAAAAGTTTTTGTACGCTGCGGGTAAAATTATGGCGAGATGTCTTGGGGTCCCGCAGCAGTTATCTGCATTTTATTTGGTTTATAAATTGAAACTTGCAGTCAAAGTTTTGTCTGTCGGCTACGGCTTTCGGTTTTAGTCGTAGTATGCAGTGTTTAACTGTGACAGGTCAGTGCCAAAAACTTCCACAAATTTCACGTACCACAAGTGTGTTGAGTGTTTTTGCCATGTCAACGCATTTTTAAATCCAGTCTGCCTTTAATAGGCCTCTTCTCAATGTTTTGGATGACCGTCAAGAGCACTTTACTGTATTTAATGGATACGTTTTGGTGTGGCTTTAAATCGCTCTTGTATACCTACATTTCCCCTACACTTCAATATGCGCCCGAACACATACGAGTATGTACGAGTACGTATGTATTTGTCTGCAGATATCATGTCCGCTTTGACAAATGCACAAAGTTTCAATATATAGTCTGCGGTTTATCGCGCAGGACTGGACTTCGAGTGCCGTGAAACGTGCTACCTTTACTTAATTACATTTTGTCGAGCAATTAAATGCTCAATAATTGTTTTGTTGGGTCGCTTTAATAGCAGTTATTCCAGGGGCCACAGCATCAGCAGTTATCCCGCAACCACAACGCCCAGGAGGTAGCTTGGGCAGTTTGTTGTTTGCTGGTCACGACACCCACAACAGCAAATTCATGAAATAAATTGCACATGTAGGGTAGTTTGTAGTCAGAGCTTTATTGTTGTTAAAGCTTAGCCAAGGTGCGTCGTGTCTCTGTTGGAATTCGGTCTCGTCTGGACTATTTATGGTACTATAATAATGATCTGGCATTTATCTTCATATTGTTTGGCATCTCCTCTCCAAGCAACCTAAGTTGATATGTTGTTGTTTCGTAATTCCTATTTGTTAGCCGTATCGCTCTTTATCCTCATCAGACGGCACATACGACGCATGAGTAATGTCATTAAGTTGTGTCTACACTTAATTAATACATACACCTACGGAAAACATTCATTAAGTATAGTTGAGTTTTCCTTTGTGTAACATAATATCATTGTGTCGACTAGAAATTTGCAAAAGTTCATATCGAAACAGCCTTTGACACGTCGCATTTTCGGTTCGCTACCCCGTTGTGTGCGACTGGCACCTGCTCGATAGATGCTGAGATTCCCAACTGTATAAATGGATAAACAGACTGAAGGGCCAGAACGGCAAGTCTTTGTGTTCAACGGCACCTGCTGTGTTACTGCAATTACCTGTTGTTCCTCGACTTACATTCGAGTTGTCGAATGAGCAATGCACTTCTGGTAACCTGCTGTGTTGACAATGCATAAATGGAATAACGTCTAACGTATATAAATAACATAACTTAGACACCTTTTCTCATTGTGATAGGTCTTTAAATTTTGGACAATATTCTTAATGGGTGCTAACAGACTGTCGCAAAGTTCTCAAGCAAAGTTGTTTGACTCGTTTAAAACTAAGCCCTTAGCATTGCGCTCCATTAGCATATTCACTATAACCATTGAATTAACTAATTTATCCGCGACGTTTTGCATTGATTTGACAGCCCTGTCCCTACCAAGTGAGTCACTATCTGCAGCATGTATCTGGAAAGTTTTGCAATAGCATTTCGAAAAATACAACTCACAACTTTTCTCTTTACGACGCTTAAGATCTGCTCAACGTGGCGTCTGTCTGTCTGGCAGTCAGACTCTATGGCTGGGTGACTGGTTGCTTGGCTCCTTTAGCCAACCGCACGCTACAACAATTTTCTATAAGAAATTTGCAAACATTCAAGGCAATTAAAACTGTCAGATGGCTATGGGCAAACGCAGCAGCAGCATCAAGCGGAATGCGGCCCACTGATAACTTTTGCTATGGCACATGGCCAGCCAGCCGGGCAACAGAAGTAGCGGCTTCAACGGGCCATGGCCAATATTTTGACCACCAACATCAGCAGCCGGAGTGTCCCACAGTCCATCGCCACTCAACAGTCAACAGAGTCAGCAGGCAGGTTTGGTCCACACAAACGCAAAAGTTTTCGGCCCACATTAGTTGGGATTTGTGTTTGAGCTGGAATATTGCGCATTCTGGTTAGAGTCAGATCGTCGCTTTTGTTTTTGTTTGTGTGGCCAAAAAATAAAAAAAAAAATCAACAGAAAACAAGCGACGACGAGGACAACTAGCAGTAGTAGCAGCAACAGCAACAACAAAGGCAAACAACAAGGATGGCACAAATTAAGTGCACACTTCCTTTGCATATTTAAATGCCCCTATATACTTCCGCTTTGAGTGTTGTATAGCCAGCCAGTATGTGGCCATGTTTATGTACGAGAGTGTGGGAGGGTAAACATTTTTTTGACCATTTGTTTGTACGTAGAACACGGCCACATATAAACCAGGAAAATGGGAGGTGCGATTGGTGGCTGCCGGGCCCTTGTCTGCCCATTACTATTTGATTTCTAATGCTGGTCTGTATTTTCCATTACAACTGACAATAATATGAACTTTAATTTGTCCCATATTTCGACTACATTCAGTAAATGCCTTCAGCAATTCATAAATTATGCTTATATTTAAGCCAGCATATGACTTATAATTTAAATGATTGTTTAATATTAACCATATATACCATTTACTTCATCATATGACAAAAGAATCCACATATGCAATAACAACAATAAGGATAAACAAGAAGCCGTTGCAAATTCACTGAATTTGTTTTTAGAGACCACCGAGAGAATTCAATTGGATTCCAATTGATTATTGCGGCAAAATGCCAGCAAGTACTTAGTTCTTCGTGATTTCATGTATGTTTTACATCTAAAGAGCATACATAAATCAGAAACTTGGCAACGACATTGTTTTCCATATTACTCAATTGCCGACAAATTGCTTGGGCAACCAAATCGAAGAACACTTTAATAAACTGCTTAAATTAACAATTTAAGAAAAGCTTGATTATGTTGTATATTTAGATTAATGTAAATGTGATTCGTTCTTAGACAATATGTTGTTATTTTCATTTATAGGAATATACGCAAAATTTGCAATTATTAATTAAAAGCTTAATGTCTAATATACCAACAATTTTGGAAATATATGTAACTAACTTTTGGTGTTTATTTTGCACAGAACATAAACTGTTATTGTAAGAGTACATGTACATTATTATGAGCAAATAGTATTGTTTCAAAATAAATTCTACTATGAAAATCATGCTTAGTTAACTATAATGAAATTTACACTATGCTGTCAATTATTGTCAACAATTGGTAAGGCACTGTCATTGCTCGACTCTGTGCTTAAATTACGCGCAACAACAGACGCTTGACCACATAATTAACATTATAATTGGGCGTCTTCAGCATTTTGTCCTACCCAAGCTCAAAAGCAACGCGTGACTAGACAGCATTTTGGAGGTATGTAGAGACAGGCGACTGGCTTTGAAGCTGAGGTTTTCAACCGCTTTTAATTACAACGTTGACATATCTAAGCTGCTTTCGATACAAACAGACCGCAGCTAATAGGATTATGTAATGTCATTGCAGCTGTCGAGAACGGGGACAGCAAAAATGAAGTATACGTCGCGTTGGCGATAGATTTATGGCCAGCAAAAACTTGGTGTGCGGTCACAGGCATGAAAGTGATAAAAGCAGCACAGTGTATTTTAAAATAAAATTCAGACGCGATTGGGTAATCTAAACACACGCCGCATGGCATGCATACTTATGCAGGCGACTGTATTTAATGGCCACTATGCGCTGCGTGCAGAGAAAAAGGCGTAAATTTTGCTAATGGCCTGAAAATTGGGCAATTTTATAGCCTCATGAATAAAAGATTTTCATTTTGCTTCAATTACAGTCACATACTCGAACTGACACACAGACGCACACACAATCAGATGAAGCATTGAGAAAGACATGGATGAAACCAAGATGGCAACCACATATACTTGAACACACACTCATACACTCATACACTATCTCATGCGACAAGCTGGAGGCCACCATCATGGATTTATACTGCTTTGAGTGGCATCCTCGCCGACGCCTCGAAGACTGCTTTTAGTTGGGGCTAGAAATGCAGCCTATTTAAAAATTAGAAATGTATTCAACTTTAATTTGCCCAGACTCCCATAAGACTAGATTATTAGCCATTTTTGCAGACAGGAATACTACTTATTAATCAAACGGTATTCGACAGGTGGCAGCTACTTGATGAAAGTTGGGGAGCCACCTCAGAGCCACCAATCGTCCTTTGACTTTAAAATATTCACTTCAGTGCATATTTTAGTTATTAATTTGGCAAAGCTAGGATCCAATCGAAAATATGCATCGTGTGTGTAAACAAAATAATATAAATATTTAATATCAAAATGAATCGTGACATGCTTCGCCGAAATTCATGTGAGGGGAAGCGTTAATATGCGCAGTCCAAAACAATAAAGCTATAATCGCCGACCGCAAACAAAGTGAATTTTATTTCTGTTTGTGGCCACTGGCGCGTCAGTTTGGACACGTGAATGATGAATTATTTTCGGTGGTGACCAACCAACAATTTCATGAATATGTAGAAATTTCTACCTCAATATCAAAGCCACAAACCAAGCAATAAAATGTTGTCAATTATGACAATAACAACAAAATGGAAAAACATATGTGTTGTATCGAATTGAAAATATATACGTAATCAATCAAACAAAATTAACAATTGTTGGTACTATTTCTTGATCCCGAAAATAATTGCCTGTGTTCTTGACCCAATTACTTTGCACATAATCAGACAATGCTATTTGAAAGGCAATCAAAAGTGTTGGCCAGCTAACAAGAACAATCTGTTTCAATGTCAAAGTTGGTGTCATAGTTTAGATATAAAATATAGGAGTATATAGTTTCCCTTCAGCTAAGTTGCAGCTGCCAATTACTAGCATTGTTGAACACGCAATTGCAGTAACAAATGCAAATTTGGAGACCCGGTTTGACAATAACTGACCAAACCAACTGGCGGTCAAACCTACAGGCGCTTAATTGAAAAACGTAATTAACTTGCATTCTCTGCTTTCGGCCTTTATAGCTCTCATTTGCAACGGGGCTTGCCAAATGCCGAGGAATAGCCCATTCCTGACACAACTATCAGCAATTGCAGCTGCGTATTTATTTTCTTTTAACGTTCCTAATGGTCTAAATTTTAGGTATAGGCTTGGAAATGAACTGGATTGGACTGGAGTGAAATGTGATGGCTTTGGCTGATGAACGCTTGTTAGTTCTGACCGCAATACGTGAGCCAGCCGCTGACTGGCTGCAATCCAAATCGGCAACCAACAATTGCCAATGCCGTTACTGTCAGTGTCGCCATCTCATATATCCATACCCAAGGACAATGTGCTTGGTATTAAATTTGCGGACCAGCTTTAACTACGCACAAAATCATTTGATAGTTCAGTTGAAAATGCTTTAAGATTTAGTGTAGCATTAAATGGAATATTAAAAAACAGTATTGCAAAAACAATATGATTTGATATCTGCAGTTATTTTCATGGCATTCTGGACGGCTGCTAATTATTTGGCTACGAAGTAGCAGATGTTCAGCTTAATGTAGAATACCTGAAACTCGCGTAATTAGTAATTTAAAATGACGCACGTGCATGGAATGGCGCTCGACTCGAACTTGTATTATATTGATTGAGCGCTTAAGCCCGCTTGTGTAAACCAAACACGTTTAATTTAATTGTTAATATGGCGACGCTACAAATGAATCAACCGCAAAGACAGCGGGGCCATACACCGGGGCTATATCTGTGACACAGTTGAACAGAAAGGAGAACAGATAGACAGTCAGCTTTTCGCTATTTGCAAAGGGAATCAGCTAAGAAAATCCAAGTTGACTTTCGCCTGCTGTGCGACAGTGCCGCATGCTGCGTTCAAATAAGTAAACATGATGGCCCCGACCACTCTACCTAGTCTACAGTCAGCCAAAGTTGCTGACTTTACAGCATAAGCCAGCAGCAACAATCAAGAGACACAACAACAACAATAGCAGCAGTAGAAGCGACAGCGATAGAAAATAATCAAGACCACGATAAGTAATCTGAGATAATTAACAAAATAAGCGAGCATCGCCAAATTTGCTACGACAAGGCACATAGGCGACATTGTGACAGCTACAATAATAAGTTGTACCAGGGGAATAGCTCAAGCTGCGCTCTATTGTAGCATACTTTTTTGGGCCTTCCGACAGGGCATATACTTAATGCATTTAATATTATATGAAAGAGCAGTGAATAAACCATTGGGAATGTTAATTAATGCGTTAGGTAAATTAAAAATGGGTTAATCCTAGGCCTGGGTATCCAACTAGTTACACTAATGACCTTTATAACAATTGTAAAAACTATATTAATTTGCTAAGCCAACACAGAGTGAGCGAAAATAGCACGCCATTTTAAATTATAATTAAGTCTGAGACTCGGTCAAAATGAAAACGGAGAGCGCTTGAAATGTTTATTTATTTATTTTTCAAATAATAATTTAGTGGCATAAAAATAATTGAAATACGTGTTCTATAACAACAAGAGCAGGAAAATATTTGGTTTGATGGATGTGCAAGCGAACAAGAAGTACAACAAGGGAGCCTATCGACCCATGGGCTTTTAGCCTGTGGCAAACTTGAACTGGTCATTGATAAAAAATCTGTTCTCGCTAATAACACAAAAATTGTTTGTTAATTTATTTTTGGAGAACCCGTTTGCGAGTTGCGCGCATATCAGCTTTAAATAGATTGCTTTAACAAGAATGAGAGCAATGCGTCGACGAAGCAAGGGAAAGACAACCCATAAACAATATAACAAGCACAAATACAAAAAAATGGAGTAAATCGTGGCGGAGTAATACCATCATTTAATACTCTTTAAAAAGTAAAGCTCATACAGTTTTTAAAATATAATATTAGAGCTATTTATATAACATTAGATTTGTCCTACTTTTCAGGCTTAATCATGAATTGAATTTTACATTTAATTACATACATGACATCTTGATGGTTAATTTTGGGAATAGTTAAACTACCATTTGACCCGGCATTTGCTTTTATTGTAGCGCCCTGAAAGTCAGCCAAGTCAAGTTGCCCGTAGGTCAACTTATTTCTTATATTTTTTGCTACTTTGCATTAAAATGTTCTTCGTTGTTTTTTCTACAGAATACAGTATGATGAGGAAGGCAGCCAATTTTCTGCTTAATAAAAATTAAAAATGGTTGTGAGCGCAGCACAAAAGTTTTCATTAAGCTACGAAGCGAAAACAACAACAACGACGATAACGATGACGATGGCGATGGCAGCGGAGCTCCAAAAAACAACAAAAATGCAGCTGAACTTAAGGACGAAAGGATTATTGAGAATCAGGAGCAGGGTCTCCCCCACTCCACCGGCCAAGGCAGGCGAAGTGCCGCAAATTGTGTAATGAAGATAAATGTTTATCGCTTCTCAACGAGTGAATGAGGCGTGTGTTGTCCGGTTGCTGGACGTGGGGCGTGGGCGTGGCAGGTTGCCAAAAGTTAGTAACGCAAATTTCTACGCTGATTATGCCAATAAAATCGATGATAAGTGAACTGAGTACGAGCAACAAGCAGGCTTATTCTGAGTTGGGTCAAAAGCTCGATGCCAAAAAAGTTTGTGAATGCGGATAATGGTGATAAACAAATGAATTGTCTAATGTATTGAATAAAATTGATAGGCTCGATAGCATCAAACCTTCGCAAATAGTATGAATCGCAAAGTGGGAGAACAGATTGTTTCCAACATAAGCCACGCCCTCATTCAGTGTGTTCTATGCAGTGTCATATAGTGGAAAATAATTTCACATTTTGGCACTAATTAAATTTCATTTGCGCTGCATCTGTGTGGGTCACCCATGAGTATGTGTGAGAGTTGCGGCTGTTGCTTTTCACTTTTCACTCTCGAGTTTCAATTGTTTTATTGAAATAAACGCAAAATTCAATTACCCTGAGATTCCTACTCTATAAAAATATTATTTCGCTCATAGTTCATGAAAGCATTATTTGGTTTAGCCCATAGCTCACAACTATTTTTAATAAACGCTCCATCAGTTGTTAGTTTGCTTCTTTTTCTACGAGTACATTCCTGGTATTATTAAAATGTTTTTAGGGTAGTTTACTAAATAAACGTACAATAAATCAAAGAAACTTTGGCTCCCTTTTGATCATCGTAAAACGATTTACGAAGTTTTGCTCTGATATCAATTAGGGGGCAGTAACGAAATTTTTGGTAGAGAAAATAACACTTAATAAGAGATTCTGACCTTAAATAATTAAAAACAAATTTTTAGACCATAAATACAAAATTAATTAAATAAAGAATAGGTATGTATATATCAGTATATCAAATCATTAATCAATTACAATATCAGGCTGTGTTTAAAAAAATAAAAAATGCACATACCCGCTTTACATTCAATTCGTAAACTCTTTTGATTTGTTTTTCACACTGTCCATGCAGTTTGTGTCAGTGGGTCAACAGTCAATGCACTTGGAAATGTCAACCTGAAAGATGGCAGCAGCCATCTAAGATGCTAAAATGGCAGGCAACGAAAAAGTAAACAAAATGGAGGAAACACATGACGCCCGCAGCTACGTGGTTGTATGCAGCAAACAATGCAAAGGCACATGAAGAGCAGACGAAAAGGTAGCATAAAGACATCATCAGACGTCCACTATATAGATCGTCAAGGGGGTGAAGACTAGGAGAATAAGACATTGGATAGAACGAGAATAGATAGAAGAGAGAGCAAAACATGTCCGCGGAAGCAGATTGTGAATGGAAACGTATTTGATGCTAACTTTAAGCTTGATGTCGTGAGATGGGTAAGCAGCCATGGGCACGACCTGGACAAGTTGTATGCCCACGTTTTATGCGGAAGCTTAAATCGCCTTTTCAAATTGAGATGAAGTTTAAGTTCTAAAGTTTTTTAGTTGTAGTTTTAATTCGTGTTCAAATTACCAATCTTCTGGACAGATCTATGATTTATTTTGTTATATTTTTTGTTCTTCACATATGCTCAACTTTTTATTTATTGTTCAAATTTAACAATAAGCACAACAGGAGCATATTTTTTTATTGCCAGAATTGTTAAAAGTTTTTAGTAGTTACGGCCCTTTCTAAAGTTATAACGAAAGCACTTAAGCCATTTCATGTACTTTTTTGCACCCCTTTCCCTCGCTTATTATTTACGCTCAGGTAAGCGTTATGGCAACATCACTATAGCTGCTATGACTACAGCTACAAAAACAAAGAACCTTGCGGGTTGTGCCTGGACGCAGTTAAAACAAAAAAAGAGAAAAACAATGCAAATTTGTAGCCTCCTGGGCTTTTTGCATATGTAAATACCATGTACTTGCGTATAAATTGGTTTGTAAATTCCCGCTTATTTCCATGTAGTTAGCTTAATTTTATTTAGTACATTGTTGTTGCAAAGCAAGTGATAATAACCAAAACAATTATCGTTTTTATGACTACTTAACCCAGCAGGCTCGGGAGTAGTGAGTTTTTAATACTGAAGTATTTATAATTAATTAAATTGAATTTTAAAATGATAATAAACACTTATAATATTATTATTATATTCAGTGTTTTAATTTAATACATTTTAATACACATTAAGAAAATAATAAGTAAATGTATAAATTACAAAAAATCTTGCGAAGGGTACATTATAGAATATGACAAAAAGTCCCCAAATAAAATAAAAATTCTCATTAAAGTTGATAGGTCAACGAGAAATGGCTTTAGTTGTCACTTCGACTTGATATGGAGTTTTTTTAGGAGCCTAAATTAACTTTCTACAGACCAAAGTTTAATGCCACTCATTAAGATCCTCCTTAGCCTAGCTGCTTCCATGTCCATATGAAATTTATCTTCAAATGCTACGTGTGATGTCATAATGTAAGACACTAGGCGTCAAATGCAGAATCCACTTGATTTTTCATAGGTAGCATAAAAAATATACCAATAAGAAGCGTAATGCCAAAAAAATAAAGTTGTAGGCTGAAAGATTACTTGGGAAATAAACTTTACCACATAAATTAGAAGCGCGTGAAATGTTGGCATATAAATGTAATATGCCGACAGAGGCAGCGCCAGCAACAACAAATCAAAAACACTTTTAAATGCGCACGTCGCAGCCGTAAAAAAGTCAACACATTTTACATGCACTCAACATAAAGACACACATCCATACAATTGCATACACTCGTTTATATTTATGTAATTTAGCTGTTTTATTTATTGAATGTTTAACAGAAGCTTGGCAAATGGCAGTAAACCGATATTGTTATGCTTTTGTTGTTGCAACAGCAATTTGCCCAATATACACATCCATGTGAGGCAAGCATAAATACAAGAATATGGTTTAAAATCCTCAAACCGGAGCCACAAGTTGTATCAAAAACTCAAAAAGTTGAATAAAAGAATCATGTCATGACTGAAAGACTTATATTATATATGAATTGTTTGAACCAATAATTGACAAAAGGACAGCTTAAAAACCAATCAAATTATGACTGCAGCAACTGCAATATTCGAAGTCTCATATAAAAATTTCAAAATATCAAAATTAAGCTTAGATTCTGCATGTATATTTGTGTCCATTGGTTAGAAAAAGAAATAACTTTGAGCTTCAACCAAGTGAATGAATGTGGAAAACTTCTCAACAATGTGAAAGTCGAATACAAGTCCATGCAATTTTTTTCGAACGCTTCCTAATGGATGTGGAATCAGCTTAATTTTCTAGCAACAACCATGACTCAGCTGTTGTCTGTTGCTGCCAAAGGCATGAGCTGAGCAGAGTAAGGCGAAACAAAGCGGTCTTTGGCAGATAAGACAAATAGAAAAAGTAGCAGGTTGCCAGAGAACCAAATATAAAGCCGACAGCAACTATTATCTTTGTGCTTTGAGTGCACTTCACGTTGTTATTCTCGTTCACGCCGGCGTTCTGGCAGTTGCCAGTACGATTGCCGTGTTGCATGTTCAATTTGCATGCCATTTCAAACACTCACATGCTCAGCATGTCGCAGGCAATTCGACTTTATGTTTACGCATTCAGTTCTTTGCTGTGTTCTACTGGGTTCAGCTCTTCGGCATCGTTGTTTCTAGCCTAATTGAAAACATTTTTGTTTACACTTCATTAAACCTAAAGGCCAGCATAGAGTAAAGCTATAACTGATAGTTGTGTTAAAAAAGAAAGAAAAACATTTGGAATATTTAAAATATATAAATAATATTTTGGAACTTAACAATGTTGTTCTTACAGTTGATGCTTTGCTGGCATTGCAGTTGCTTTTTTAATCCAAAATGCAATCATTGAAATGCATTTTGTTTAAGCTGCACTCAGTTATTTCATTTGTGCATACAAGTTTTGTAGCTTTTGAAAGCATCTCAAAACTCCAGCGACTTATTTTTATATGCTCACAAACATTGTGCTGTCTCAGCCAACATTTCCCCATCTTTCTGTCTGTCTATCTGCCCGTCGTTGTGTGCAGATTCAATGGCATTTTGTGCTTTTCGAACTTTCAGTTGATTCTTTATTGTCAATCGAACAATAACGAAATTATCGTGCAAGTTACGCCAAACGCCGTAGACGCAGCACGGTGAAAACTTTAAGGTACTACTCGTAGGCAACCAGCTCGCCAGTCAGCCCATCGAGTCAGACAGTCAGTCAGCATGACACGCCCCAGTAGTGAGATTTATATGCCCAGGCGATGTGACTCAATCAATGGCATTTGTGTTGGGCGAGGACAGCAACAAAAATAACAACAACAACAATAGCAAGAATTCGTGGAAGAATCCGAAAAGATCAGACAGACAGAGTGAGACATGCACGGAATTTTGTGTAAAGAAATCAAAAATTTATACAAACTTTGCACAATGAATAAGCAATAACAAAAGGCAGCCGTAGCTGTGTCCAGGGCATGCCCCAGCTAGATGCTGGGAATCCGCATCGTCCTCGTTTCATAGCAATTGCCGAAAATGGTTGCAGTTGGCGTTCCTGGCTCCTCGCTCCCTTTGACAGTAGCCACAGCTACAGTATCAGGAACAGCCACTGCAGCAGCAACAAAACGGACACAGGAACTGAACAGCAACTTTCAGGCAGGGGTTGTACAACAACAGGACAAGGCACGGTCGCTGGACTTCTCAGGATATGCGCAAGCATGTGTATGTGTAAATGGTACAGTAAGCTCTCCATGTGCATGTGCTGGAGAATTAATTAAAAATTCCGAAAATATTCGGTTAGCTCTTTATAGCAATTTCTCATGTGTGTGAACTGCTTTTGCATCTAGGCTAAAAAAAACATAGCAGTTGTTTATATGTACGTTTTCATATGAGTACGACTATTGTGATTTAATATACATACTTTGACTTTTAAACTGAACAAGAAACCATTTCCAAGATATTTCCTATGAAGTCCTCCCTCTCTTCACATTTATTTCAAGTCGTTTCGGTTTGTCCATTTTCCTAGGCAAACACTTCAAATTTAAGTCATGGCTATACGTATACGTAATATTTTATGCTGCTTTAATGGAGCGATTAAAGCCCCAAGCGAAATTTGAATCCAAAATAGTTCAAATATAAAATCAGAGTTTTATGAAATAAAAATGGAAGACCACACAATTTCCCGTCAAAGATTTTCAAATATTTGGTTAAATTTAATGAAAATATAAAAGTAAACATTCAACGAGTATAAATTCTATTTTTGTCAAAGAAAATATTTTTTTTTCTAAAAAAATTATTTGAGTATATTTGATTTATTTTATGATGGGTTTCCTGTTCAAAGCAAAACAAATATTAAGGCAATTTGCATAGAACAAAAAATGATTGTAATCAAGTAATCGCAAAATTGAAAAGGCCGGAAATGCTTTGACCGTGCATGACGAGGCAATTTTTCAATGAAAATGGTCGAAGAGCTCGTTAAAACCAAAACAATTGACCACATAAATTAGCGACATTAAATTGTCGAATCAAGAAAGGAGAGTGCGAGGAGAGCACACTGACAGGATATGCAAGCGATTGATTCTATTAATTGGTGAATTAAAAAGGCAATTTGCCGTTAAGCGCCAAAGAAAATCCAAATGACAGAGGATGATATTATGACACAGTTAGAAAAGCAAATAATAAATGATTTTTGAGGTTGGCCCAGATTTCAGCTAAATGTGCGCGCCTCGCTGGATCTGGGTCGACACACAATGGTGACAGTCAACTCCCCAAGGGAGCCTCGTGGATACAATTGAATTTATTATGACAGTTCAACTCGACAAGCACCAATTGAATATAATTTGATCAATCCGCGGTCAAAGAGCAAGCGAAACAGCAAATAACAATGCTGCTCAAATGCAATACCATTATTATTGGACTAAACCAAAACTATTTTCTCAATGGTCTACTACATGATACAACACTCACAAAGAGAGAGAAAGGGATGTAGAGAATGAGTTGGAGAATTGTCCTCGGGATGTATTTTTCGGCACTTTCGTCAATCGATGGCCACTAAAGTGTTGACTGTCTGATTCTGTTTGTCTGCCTCTCTGCCACTATATGTGTGTCAATACTTATGTATGTATATGCAAGTAAGTATTATGCTAGTAGTATAGTATGTATATCTATTGTGATATAACGTGCTTAAGCTTTGTCATCGAGTGTGTTGTCTGTCGCGATTGCCTTCAGAGTTTTCTGCCCAAAAAGTGGTCATTTGTCGCTTTCGTACTGAGTTTGAAAACATTTATTGACGATTTACTTTACTCATAACAAGTTTAGCACTAGGAAACTGTAAGTTGATTCTGGTCAGCGAATGTGAAAAGAAGTGTTCATACAAGTTGAATAAAATATGAAGGTGAATTGCTACACATTCACAATGTCTGATAATATATACATTTTTCAATGATAATGTATAGTTATGCCTTTGCTCTTTAATAAATTCATAAATTACGAGTAAATTGCTGCAATGAAACATCAATCACATCCTTATAACTATAACCAGTCATTATCAACATCAGTTGAAGGCCAACAAATATGGTTTTAAATCAATGGGCCAATCATATATTGGCTGCATGTGCAACAATCCGTAATATTGTTGGGATGAAACAGCTATTACACATATGTGCGCATTAAATTCAGACAGGACAAAGGATATCTTTGGTCAGGGCAATAATCGAGTTTTAACAGGCTCCGAGTTGATTTTTTGTATTGGCCATGTACAATTAACATGACTTAATTATGGACTGGGTTAAATTTCAGTACAGGCTTAAGCATAATTTAACATGTTTTATCACTGCACTTGTTTTCATACTGATCCACTCTATGTGAGTTGATCTGATTGGCAGATACCCCTTTGACAGAGGCCAGCAGAGATGCTGCTGTTTTTCACAAAGCAATCATCGCACTCAATAATGAATAAATATCTTTAGGAAAGCGATTGAAGTAGAGTAACATAAGACATGGCAGTTTTCACAATCTGAAACGAAATCAAACTACCAATTGTGATGCTTAGTTAATTATTGAAGTCAACTTACCGAGAGGAAAGTCTGCATGTTTGCCACTAAAAAGTAGCCATCGATGCGGCAGCCTCGTTGAGCGCGCATCATCGATAGCTGCAACGGCTGCCCGATGGCCGACCAACTGCACCCAGTCTTGTACCAGGTGCTGTCATAAATAGCCGAGGCGAAGTTCGCGTTCTCGGTGCTCACAGACTCGCCACAGTAGCAGTATAGAAAGATCTGCGCTAGGATGGAGCACGTGAAGGCGGCGTAGAACAACACCTCTGGTCGAGTGAGATTAGTGGACACCTGATAGGACAGCACACACAAGTGCAGCGAGGCGACAAGAAACTGCACGCTGATCAAAGGTCGGAAGTAGCGTTTCAAGGAGTCGCACATAGTCAAAGTGGCCTGGTAGCGTGGTAAGATATCACGAAGGTTTGACTGTGTCTCGCTCAAAGTTTCACCAACGAAATGCTTCATTTTGTATTGCACAATTTGGAGCAAGGCACACAGGTTAAGAGTCAGCGAGCAGAAGAGTGTGTCCACGCAGACTGTGGGCAAGAGGACGCCCAATGCGGCAGCCACATTCCACACATAGGAGGCCAAATAGTTGAGTAAGCGACCATTGTCCCACGGATAACTGCAATGAACCGTGCAGGTCTACAACCTCTGGAACATTCCACAAGAACTATCGAACTCACACGCTAGGAAACGGCAACTCCGGTTGCACCGGACCTGTATCTGTAGTGCAAAAAGTGCTCATCATGCGGATCAGGGGCAGCATACAGGCTGATGCCGCGGCCAGTTGAAAGCAATTCGTATATAAGCCGCTAATAAACTGCTCCCGTTGGTTGGCTGCCTCGATGATCTCAGCATAAATTGATATTCGACTCTCTGCCACAGTATTTTTAGTACATTTGGACTTATGCTATGAATGGCAATTACTTACCTGTAAGCAAAACACTCCGAATCCTTTTGATAAGTTGTATCAGGTCCTTGTGCAGCCAAAGTATTAAGCCCAGCTTAAACAGGGCCAGCAGATCGATTAACATCGAGCACAGACCGTCGGTCAAAAGATCGACATTCTGCATGTTCCGTACACAAAACGCGGTCGTCAGAGGCATAAAGGTGACCACGGACAAGATGCAGCAAATGGTCCTCAACGGATGCATCCAGCTACCATGGTTTTCAAATATGTCGAGTCCCATGAGTTGGAAATAGACAGCCTGCAACTTGAGATACTTGTCCGTGAACATGTTGCAAATGAAAGTGGTTAAAGTGCTTGCTGCTTTTATAGCCAAAACATTCGACGTGGCCATGCACAAGGCAGCAGATGTCTAATTGCAAAATAATTGACACACAAACACACATAGCATAATATGTGGATTGGTATGGTACATCTTTAAACAAGTACACTTTTGAGTAACTCGAGCGCTCATTAAATTTAAATATGTACTCATTATGGGCTCTCCGCTCGATAATCAATATCGAGTAGCACAGTAAATACAAGTGCAGGAAAAGGATTTGCATGCACATGTCAAAATTCAAGATGTGGTAGTTGACTGTTGTTTTGTGTTCTTGTCAGATTTGACATGAACTCAGTCTAATGCCACATTCAAGGCAAAATTATAATCATTAGCACATTGGCAAGGATATTCATGCCCGTAAATATGGAAAGCTTTTTTTGACAAATTTGTATTTGATTTCTTCGTAAATTGTAAAAATTGTTATTGGGACAAGACAATAAATATTTATTGAGTTCCAGATACACATTTTGAAAATAGTTTCTATAAAGAAATATTGTAATATAATATGCCTTAGTTTTTAGAAAGAGTAGCTGCTAAACGAACAAACTTTATTGCACCATACTTGCTTAATTAATAAACACAAATCTGATAACATGTTGAATTCCTCAAAGTGCAAATACAGCTTGTTTCCTGTATTAAGTTTACAACTCTTTCGATTTTTAAATCATAAAACTACATTCAGTAGCATTCAGAAAAACGAAACAACAAACAATGTAGGGATATCAACAATAACACGGGCAAGGACAACTGGATGAAAATAGTGAGCATTGTGAGCTGCTTAGTGTTGTTTGCGCAATAAATTGTGCTTAATTAAAAACAATTAAAAGCAAATCCAATTTTGTTTTGCACGGATCTTTTGCCCAACTTCGTGTGAATTCCATGGTAAATATTTGGCAACAATTCTGGCAAAAACCAAACAAATCTTCGCAACATTTCCAATGTGTAAACTTTTGCACCAGCCCACCAGCTGGTCCTTCTCTCATGTGGCATTGCATCCTCGCCTTGTTCCCCTGATCATTGATAATCCGAGCCTGTGCCGAGCATTAAAGTTGATTTTGAAAATATTTTAATTATTCAATGCTAGGGATAACTTTGGGGACAGTAACTGATACATGCAATGCAAAGGTCAGAAGGGAAAGTAAAGCTCAACAGTTGGCCAAAACTATTTGGTGCACATATGTATATGTAACTGTAATCAGAGGGCAGCAAATTCATGCAATTACTGCCAACATGCAATCGGACTACTTACGTAAGTGAACATGTTGCAAGGTTGATTTGTTGATCGGTTGGGTTGAGTGGTTAAGTGGTGCATAAATACTATACTCGTTTATTTAATGGCAGGCAAATGAGGTGAGAAGATTTGACAAATATTGACAGCATAATTAATTGCTTACATACATTTGTAAGCGCTCTGGCATACTATTTGCTGTTGATTATTTAATTATAAACAAGAACAATTCAATTATGCGACATTAGCATTTTACGACTCTAATTAATTAAAATTTTGACAAACGCTCCGCATGGATTTCCCAACCAAGAGGCAGCTCGAAAGGACAGTGAAGAGCAGAGGAAAGAAGAGGAGATAGAATCATTCCACTATTCCTAGTGGAAACAAAACTTTTCAACTGGCCTACGTCTGGGCACATAAAACAAACATTGACACACTGCCACGCCCACCCAGCTAAAGGAGCTGAGTTTATATAGTATCTTGTGGCAGAAAACTTGCAGCTAACTCAGCTGGCAACTGGCAATAGTCGCTCAGTAAGTGGGACTGGACAGCGGGCTGTGATATGCGGGAAGGAAGGGGGAAGCGGACTGGGTTGAAACTCTCAAGAAGTTTCTGCTCAGCGTGGTACTATTGTTGCTATGGTGCCGTTGTTGTATAAATACCCTCATTAAAAAAGGTATATTATGGCAAACTCGTTGAACTTAACACTTACAGCAGGTGGGATGAAAGGTACACAAAACAGATAACCAAAGGATAATGATGCTCATCAAAAGATAAAGGATTATTTTTACATTGTCTCGAATACACGTTATATATCTACATTGGCTTACACGGCTTGTTTTGAATAATTCAATAACTTATACTTTCATAGAGTTAGTTTAAATCGGGAAAGATTCTGAAATTACAGAAGTTCTACTCCAAATGCTGCAGTGTATTTCCAACTTCGTCCTTCCAAATGGGTTTAGTTTAATTTGCCATTTTGTTACCATGGCTAGGACTGCTGCTTGTTGTTGGCGATGCAAGGCTCGGACAGCAGTTGAATCCAAAATGAAATACTTGATTTCAGCCTCAATGGAATTTGCGAGCAAGTGCAGCAGAAGGAGCGGCAGGAGTGCCAGAAACTTTGCCGCTCGCACAGGAAGTCAACTTGGCACCATTGCTCCTGCCGACTTCAGCTCTGGAAAGGAAAATGACGACGAAACCGAAGACAGAGTTGGAGATGTAGATGAAGACGCAAACGAACTCGAAGACGCCGACTGTGGAGCAGTTTACTTAAAATGTTTAGTGGAAAGTGTTTTAAAATACATTAAAAAGTTCACGGCTGCCAAGGCACGCATAGAATTTATGCGAATTTGGTGAACTCTAGAGTGCAAACTTTTTACATTTGCGCCCGCCCAATCAACTTAAATATTTGTTTAGCTCAAGCAACTTAGCCATAGAGCTCTTAAGCTCCCCCAAATGCGCATACAGTACATATGAAAAAATACAGACGCATTATGTTTAACTGGCATATATATTTCAAGTAAATGTACATATAAGTAGGTGTAATTAATGTCTGCCACAAGTACACGCATCGAACAGCGAGAGTATGCTGATATAATTATATAATACCAACGATACTAAGTACGTAGGTACAAATGTATCTATAGATTTTGAGCGACTTTGCCTAGAGCATCAATTTGGGCTATTTGCGCCAGTTATTTAATGAGCTCCTTTTACCACCCAACTCATATTTATATGGCCATAACAGCGAGGGTGTAGATATTTAACCGTGGGAGGAATACAATTTTAGATATTGGAAGTGGGTTGGCGGCATATGAATCTGCAGGAGTATTTCCGTTCTAACGGCGTGTTTACGACTTGATTTGATACACTCCAAGGGAAACTGTCGAATACGCAAAATGACGAAGTCATAATTCATATCTTTTGCTATGCGAAGCCCGAAGTATGAACGAAAATGAGCACAAATTTCCATAAACAAACAATCGTACATAAGTAATTTGTTTTTCCTTCTTAAATAATTGGTATGCTGAGAAATAAGCCAACCTGTGTATGAGTCTGTCTCTCTCGCACTAGCTGTCTCCGCGTTTGACTTTAACAATATTTATTGTTATTGCCATTTCCAATTTTACAGCTGCAGCCCGCAATTTGCTGAATGAACAGTTCTTATCAGCGCATATGTTGGCTGATTTTCACTTGTCCATGTGACAGTTGTCGCAAAACAGCTTTAAATAAATATATTTAAATAATGCTAGAGTCATAAACAAGAGATACTCCGTACAAATAGACATGCTACAATGTCATCTGCACATACCCTGTCTTTGATTGCAGGGTATTGTCAACAGATATAAAACACAATTGTTGGTTTAATTCGTGCTATAAATGCATTTAATTAAATAACCTATTTAAGTTATAATGCGCTACAATAAAAATAAATGAATACAAATATTACGTGGGAAACTCAAAAGAAATTCCGTAAATTGATTCAACTAATGAAAATTACAATCAACAAAAAGAGAAAAATAATACAATTTATTTAATTTTCGCCAATTTGCAATTTACGAATGACATGAATGAATAAAGCAAGTGGCATTCAAAGTTATATTACATTGGAGAGCAAATAAAACGCTCAGCATTCATGCGTAAATATGCTTGTATTATAGTTGTTTAAAATATCAGAATATATTTAAGAACTTACTAGTATACAAAGAAGTGCATTAAAATGTACTGCTTAATATAAAAAAATGTTCACGTTTCATAGATGTTCCATTGAAATAATAATATATTTATTACCATAGTTCCAAAATAGCATTGACTCAGCTAAATTTTTAGATAGGAATTTATATTCATTCATTCTAGAAATTGTAAAATTATCATAACTCAAATTAAATTCGCAACTGATTAATTTCTCAATATTTATGCCAAATAATGATTTACATTCAACTCGTCTTAATCAGTTAAAATACGTAAACTCTTTAAACTGAATCTGTAAAAAATTGTGAACGAAAAAATATAAATTGCAAAGACAAAAAGGTTGAAATAAATCAATTAAGAATCAACACGTTTGTTATCATAATAATAGAGTTACAATAAATGGCTGTTTGAGCTAACTGAAATAAAATAAATTAAATAATAATTGATGCCAATATCAAATAGTAATAATAGTAAGGTAAGCAAGCAAGCATCCATATTTTTAATTAATGTAAAGTTCAGATGTCAGGTGTAAACTTTAACCTAATTGTTTGGCAAACTAATGTCCCAACTAAATGCTTTAAGTACTGCAGGTAATATGTACAAGGCCGCAATGCATGAGCATTCGCTGCTGATCATAATTTGTGGAAAATACCAACCGAATGCCAGTGAAGCTGAAAAGCAACTGAGCGCCATCAAGATGCGACAACAGCAAATCAAAAAGTGAAACGGAAACGGAAACGAAATGAAACAGAACGGAACAAATTGAGAGAGACAACATTGCAAGGCCAGGAACGTTTCACGCTCGTGCTCTTATGAAAAATATAAGAGCGAACTGGAGCTGGCCACATCCTAAAGGACTGTCATAGTTGTTCAGCCAAGTATTCGCGACCTGTCAACAATTACCCCATCTTGAGCATATTCACACGCTTCAAGTATCAACAAATGACAATAAACAAGCGGCGATGGCGGCAGCGCGATTGTTTCACACATTGCTCGCATTTGAAGCGGCAAATTGAATTAATTGCGACATGTTTGCTGTTTGCTGGCTGTGTCTGCTGTCTGCTTGCCGCAAATGCCACAACATTATGCCACACCCAGCTGCCCGTCTTGCTGCCCCAAGGCGACATTTAAAGCGGCCGAAAGATGGCAGGTGTAGCCGCTGGGCCGCAACACCACACATTTTTGATGACCATAATGACAACAATTAAATATAAATCACCGACCAGCAACAAGCCAAGATTCCCCCACCCCTCTGCACTGTCCACTCCTCAGCTCCTTCGTGCTCAGTGCCAGGGTGCGACGCACGCATACAATTAGCTTTTACGGCCAGAAGGCAAAGGAAAATGCCGTCTTCGGCCATGGCCCGGAAGCACTTGGTGAATGGTACTTGTAATTTGAAAATATGGTAATTATGAAGCGGGTTTCGCATAAAACAGCCAGCATAGCAAAACACAAGAAATATATTTTAGAACAGAAAAAAATACCCACGGAAAACAAAGAGAGCAAAATGGTATAAGAGAACCTCTGACACCTAGGCTGTCAGCTCTAATTAGGCGCATATAAAATGCCCACCAGACGCGCAATAAAAGCAACAAATCCTAAATAACAACTAAAACAATTTTCAAGATTAAAAACACCTTAAGGCAGTTGCTTTAATATTTTAATTAAAAATTCCTTAGCCGCAATGTGCCTGCGGACACCAACGAGGTGTGGCCGCACCTCCCGCTCTTGCACCTTTTGTTGTTGTTGCTGCTGCTGTTGCTGTTGTTGCTAATACCGCATTGCGCATTAGTTAAAGCCACTGGCCGAGTGCTCGGAATGGTCTCCCGAGGCCTATGGCTTTGAATTATTGCAGGCCGAGTCATAAATTAAGTGGTGCAAAGTATGTGCCTCTCAGAAGGCTGTTAAGAGAAAGGGAGGATAGCAGTGAAGGGAATGGTGGTAGGCTTTAGCCGTGTCAGGTGGCTACTAAACCTTTCTGAGTACCATTTAGCGCCTGCTTAACAATCGGACTAATTTACACATGAAATAAATAATAATATTGGATGATAGTGTTTGAGATAAACAAATCATTGAGAAGTCTGCAAATCTTAAAATAATAATATAAGCCATTTTTTAAATGCTGAGTAACTTCACAAAGGCTGTAATCTATGTAATACTATAATAAATAAATAATTTGGGTAAATACTTACTTAAGAAGAAATTAAAGAAAATTCTATATATTAATAAATAAATAGTTTGACATTTGAATACATCGATTATCGTAATTGTAATAAGTAGAATTGTGGTCTCCTTAACCTTCAATAGACCGAATAGCTCCTCTTACCCATGTTTATTCTGAGTACAGCCTTTAAGTGATATAAATGCTGATTCCGTATTCATCTGCAAATATTTCTAAGAAATCAATAAAATTCAGGCAATGTCATTAGTCAATTTAAAAGGTTTAACGATTGTTGAACGAAGCACTCGTAAACACGTTCATTAATTTGTAGAGAAGAGTGAGAGAAGCTACTGTTATGAGCTGTTAGGGTGAACCTGGTCTAAGTATCCATTAGAGGAAAATGATTGTGTCCTTAGGGTTATAGCCAAGCCCATTTGTCCTGAAGATTCCTTTTTAAGCTTTACAAATTTGAGAAGAGAAGAAGACCAGAAACTTGTTGAATAAAGTGCGACACCTAGCTTCTAGGCACAGCAATTTGAACACAATAAAGCTGAACAGTCTGGGACTGCATATAAAATCCACAAGTACCCGGAAAATGCCTCAAACCCTCATAAATAAAGGCTGCAGCCGAACGAGTTATCCAGCACCAGGACAGACATTGTGGCCGCGCAATCAAATTCAGATACTTGAGGACTCGCTCTGGCTCTTACCCTCCGCTCCTCCTCATTCTCGATGGCTATGCTTGGGCTGCTTAAGTGTCGTAAAAGTCCTTTTGCGTGCAACAACAACAACAACAACAACAACCTCGTCAGGAGGGGCTTTTATGATTTATGCAACTATCGCCTGCAGCGGCGACTGTCCCCGACCACGACTGCGACCCAGTGCCAGAGTCACAGTCAGCTCATTGCCGAAATCCTTAAGACGTGTACTTTTCCTGCTTTATTCGCATCTTTTTCTTTCGGCCAAATGTTTCCGACTCCATCTCCTTTTCCTTCTCCGTCGCCGGCGCCAAAGCCAACATCAGTGTCGGCGGTGGTGGCGGCTCTTCAAATTGTGCAATTTTTATGGGTTTACACAGGGCAAGGGTGATGGGGTGTGGCATTCATGAATAAAAGATTTCCAAGTGTGTCGCCTCCTTCAGTCCTTGCCCCACCGCATGTCGCGTTTTCTCTCAATTTATTATGCCTTCGGCCTTGCCGAGTGCAAATAATAAGCAGCAAGTGCACAGCCACGCCCCACGCCCATACTACACGCCCCCATAACGCCTCGGCAGGCACCTTGGCCGACAGCAGCGATGCCACGCCCACACAATTGTCGTACACAGACAGAGGCGCTCCCCGTAAAATTAGCAAAGCAAAGAGTTGCAGTTTACTTGCCATTTAAGCGCTCCACTCGACAGCTGCGTTTGTCAGTGGCAGCAACAATAACAGCCACCACCAAAATCAACATGCACAACAAAACAAACTCAACAATGTCTGCGTTGAGGTTGCACTTGGATTTGTTTACAGTCGGGGCTTATTTTAAATATTTGATGTCTCTTAAGAAAAGTTTGGGCAAGCCAAAAATTAAATAATTAAATTAATTAAAGCATTAATAAATTAACTGTTGTGAAAAATTGGGATTTTATTACGGGTTATTTAATTTAAATAGAAGATTTCTCAGAGACTATTTATGAAATTTCTTATTTATTTAAGGAACACATTCAAATTCAAAATTTTGCGCGAAGTTAGCATTCTTTTTTGGAACACTTTCCAACACTTCTGTTAATTACAGCCAACTTCACGCAACTACAAATGTTATTTAACAGTTTTCGTGTACGGGAAAAGTACCAATTCAAATGTGGTTTTACAACACTGGTGCTATTTGCGCGCTCACCTCCTTATATCAAATATTTCGAATAGTAAAGAAAAAGAATTAGGTGTCTGCATTTAAAGAAATAAAACTTTTAAACAAATTTTACACCAACTCCTAATTTCGACACTAAGCAATTTGTATGTATACGTATTGTGAATACATTTAATTGCCCATCACTAATAATAGTGTAACCTGTCTAGTATTTGTTTAGTGAGTTGTTGGCAAGCTGGTATATTTTGAAATTGAACGGTCACGCTGTTTTCCTTACCGAGCAGTTGCCGAATTGTTTTTGTCGAGAGCGGTTGATGTGAACGGGCGCTGCGCATCATAATTTGTGTACGTTAATTTCTGTAAACGCCGTTTGTGTATGCGCGCCTCTGTGTGAGTGTAGTTACTTGCATGTTGGCGAGTTATTTTTTGTGCTTACGTACAGTTAATATTCATATTTGTTGTAAGCGCACTGCACTCAAGGCACAATTGTAAGTGGCAAAATAAAGCGTGCGAAAAAATGTGCAAACAAGCGACGCCGCTTGCCTGGCTTGTGTTGTAGTTGTAGTCGTTGTGTAGCCGCCTATGTCCAGCATTTTGTTGTTGCGCAGCGCGCATTTGGCTGTGTGTGTGTGTGTAAATTCCAAAACATACGCTTGCACAGTGGCACCAAAACGAGCTCACGATTATTTCAATGCCCATGCCCGGCTTTGGGCGTGAGTATGTGTGCATTTCTATGTGCATGTGTGTGCTTGGGTGTGTCGTTGTTGGCCGTGTTTATTATAATTTTCCTCTTTTTTATTTCGTTGAATTTTTGACCCAAGTGGAGTTTTTCTGTTTTTTTTTTTTTGTGCGTCGCTGCTACTAGCTGCTTTGGCTTTTCATCTACGCTTTGGGTCGTCGGCCGTCATTGACAATTCTCTCATTCTAAGCCTATTCGTAAGCGGCCGCGGAGCACCAGTCAAGTGTCATTGTGTGTTTTCGTTGTTGCTTCTCTGCTTTTTCACGATTGTGTATGGTAGAAGCAACAAATGCGGCGATTGCCTCGTTCGCGTTGCCAACGAGTTGGCACAATTATCAAAAGTTGCTCTACGTGATAAAATGTGGCCAAAGAGGGACAACCAAATGGCCGGGGCAAGGCTTCTGCAACAACAAGAATAAGCTCGAGTGCCAATTAGAATTTATTATTATTCATTATTTTTCTTATTACTCTCTTTTCCACACACACACACTTGAACGCAAGCAGAGCGTTATAGTCATTGAGTTGGTCTGCGCGCTCGCTCTCGCTCATTCCTTCTCTCTCGCTCTCTGCGGAGTCAGAACACAAGAACAACAACAAAAGCGTAAGGCAAGGACAGACAGGCAAAGGCAAGGAATTTGAACGTGTGTTGCTTCTTCTTCCACTTCATTCCTTTTGCTCTAGTTTTTCGTAACGCAACGCGAGATAAGCACGAATACAAATACAAAAGAAGAATACGCGCTAAAGTACAAAATGTAATAAAAGCTTAATTAATTGCAGTAAATTTGTGCAAAATGTGGGTAAAACGTGTGCGATAAAAGTAAAACGAGAGTAAAACCATTAAAGTACAAAAAGATAAAGAAAAATAAGTGCAGGGCCAGCGCCAGCAACAAAAACTGCGCGTGCCTGTCTCTGGCTCTGTATTAGTGTATTTGTCTCTCTCTGTGTGTGTGTGCAAGTGTCTGTAAGATTGTGTGCGTTTGCAACAGATGCTGCAAACGTTACACTCTATGTGTGTGTTGTTGTTGGGCAAAGACAACAACAACGGCAACGACGCTTAAAGCGACTACTACAACACGTAAATACGTCATCAACTGAGAGCGACAGCTGCCGCAACAACAATATCAACAACAACGGCAACAACAAAAACAGCCATGTTCAAGTGCATTCCAATTTTCAAAGGCTGCAACAGGCAGGTGGAATTTGTGGACAAACGCCACTGTTCCCTGCCCCAAGTGCCCGAAGAAATATTGCGCTACTCGCGCACCCTTGAGGAACTTTTTCTGGATGCGAATCACATACGCGATTTGCCAAAGGTCAGTATACAAAAGACGCATACTCTTACATCCAGTTGATAGAGTGTGCAAGTGTGTGGGTGTATGCGTGTATGGGTGTATGGGTGTATGGCATTCATGGGAGCTTACAATAAGCTTCTAGTCGTCGTTGCCCCGAACAACTGTAAAACACGGTGAATCACAGTGAAATCTGCCTAAGACGTATTATTTCAATTAACCTTGAGAAACTCATTTGTTCCAGCTTATCTTGTGAATAGTAAAGAGTAAAGATAATTGGGAAATAGCTCACATTAGTAGAAAGGTTATTTGTATTGAGAAAATGGATTTTCATGTCGCCTTCTGCGTTTGCTCAGTGCTCACTGTAATTAACAAATGTCAAGATTCGTTGCACGGTTTATTGAACTCTCCTCTCCAGCATCCCCTGGGCTTTTGTTATACAAGCGCAGAGTTTTTATAAATTGTTGCCTGATATCTCGGTCTATACCTGTCCTACCCAGAGCTAGGGTTGTTGCCCAGTGCTCCTCCCCCTGGCGGTTCCCTAGCATCACCTACCGTTGCCGCTTCCTCTCTGTCTCAGTTGTTCTCTCCATCTGAACAGCGCATCGTGAAGACAATAATTACAACAAAAGACGTCCGTTGGCAGCTCAGGCGGAAGTCTTTAATTAATACGAAGGCGCGGTTCTTTCACAATGGTGGCGGCTAGTGTGGTTAGTGGTTAGTCTACAGTCCACAGTCCATGGAATGTGGCATGCATGCATAATTGAATCTCCAATTACGCAACATGCAGATACATTTACAAATACTTCAACTACATATATGAATATCGTATGCCAATTATGTGGCTGCCCAAACATCAAAAGAAGACACCGACCCCTGTTCTAATTAACAATCAAGTGTCGCCACAGCAGAAGACAACCATTTGGTGTCCACTTTGTCAATTAGCAGCGATTAGCGACGCGACTCGGCTGCAATTGTGAATCATTGTCCAAGTACTGTATGGAAATGAGTTGGAATTATTTATTTACTTGGTTACGCTGCTTGCTTCCGTTTTTGTGCAGCTGTCGAAGAAACAAACAATTGATAAACAAGGGAATTGCTCGCTATGCGAGTTGCACTAATTATTGAGATTAAATAATGTAGGAATAAATCGATATATTCAGCATAATTGAATAAGGTTTGATATCTGAATAGAAATATATATTTATTTGTTGCAGGCCATCCTCATGCATTCATTGATGAAGTTTGTGCTTATCAAAAAGAGTATATTCTTATAGTTGCGTTGTTTACAGGGTATACAAATGACAACAGAAGCGAGACGTTGACATGGCAACAAGTGGTGCCTGGTGTGGGAGTTGTGGGGGAGCGGAGGGTGGTTGGTCAGTTGTTTGGGTTGCATACACAAGACTTTGTAGTAGACAGCTGCTTCCCTGCATCGTCTGCAATTTATTTGCGGTCAGTCGAGTTTTTCTTTTCTTTGTTTTACAGCAGCATTTTCTTTGCGACTGCAGCTGCCTTGTTCATGCCTTGGAAATTGTGCAGTTTTCATTGCATTTCATTCTAGAGCTTCCTTCGCGGTTAGCCGCACTCGCTAATGAACTTCTAATGCAAATTTTTGTTGTTCGCATAGCAGAGAAGAGCAACAACATTTGCTGGAGCAGTGGACCCACAAGTTGTTTGGCCTCTTCCCTCAGCAATCACAGCAGCAGTAACAACATGTTGCTGACCGATGACAACAAGAGGAACGACGACAATGGACAGAGAGACAGACATAATGATGATGTTCTTTCCCTCTGCTCAGAGTTCGTTTGAATTCCAAAGCGACTGACAGCGTCGGATGTGATGGTTGCTGCTGCTGCTGGTTCTGTTGTTGCTGCTGCTGGGAGCCAGTCGGACGTCAACCCTTTGACTCTTTCGAAAGTTGCACACAATTTCCGCGTTGTCATAGCAACAATAAACATCAGTGGCAGCAGTAAGCGTGCTTCAATTGAATTGCTCTTAACTCGTCGACAATCTGCCCCAATCTCTTCTGGCTCAATGCATGTCGTTAGTCGTTTGACAGCTCCACATACATTAGAATATATTGCCCCCAGCACGATTGCACAGTGCGAGTTAAGCAGATAAAAGAGAAAAATGGATGTACTTGAACAGTTTTGCAGTCGGCTTAAAGAAACGTATAGGAAGAACTATTTAATTTTCTCAGAGAAATCTGCTGTTCATTCTAAACAAAGCACCGATTGTAAACTTTTAATTATTTAATTAGTTAGTAGTGGTAGTAGTCAGTAGTAGTTAGTAGTAGTCATAAAATAAAAGTCAATTAAAATTCAAATAAATTCAATCAGGAAAATAATATTGATAAATTTAGAATTAAAAATTGAAAGTTTGCAATTTGCACTTTTCGCATCTCCACAGAACCTACCTCAAGGGGCATTTGTTGAATGTGCATTTCCATTTGGGGCTTCAAATGAGGCTTCTTGCCAGCGACGCCCATTCTTGGCCCCTCTTCAATTGGGCCAATTAGTCACGCCTGCAGATAAGATAAGGGGTAATCGCTGCTTATCACCTGCCTTGAGGTCTGGCCACCAGCTACCAACCACCTGAGTGCCTTTGCGACTCACCTTGCTCTGCTTCGTCTTTCGTACTGTGTGTTGTGTTATTGCAGGTGCGTTTGCGAGAACTTAACCGACTGTAGCTGTGTCTGGCTTTTGGAACACAATACTGAAGCGTTGGCAATGACATCATTTGGCAGCTGCTGTTGGCGCTGCTGTGAAAACAGCGAAATAGAATTTAAAATGGCGACTCACTACCGCGTTCTCCCTCTCTCTTTCGCTCTCTTTTGCTTATGCTTGCGGCAAGCGACTGAAAGCATAGCCTGGCCTGGCCTAAATGATGGCATTCTTGCACTTATGTACGAATACTTGTGTCGTTGCCAAACTTCAGAATTGATTTTTGTATTTAGCCATTCAATTGGTCACAGTTAGCTAAATAGCCGCGTACTCTGCCGTCTTTCTTATATACTCGTAAATTCTAAGCAGTCGCAGCTCTAAACCGGTTTCAGCTATAATAAATATGCCCAAGCTGTTTCAATTAGTTTTAATACCCTGTTGCGATCATTTAAGCAGAAAGGGTATGTGAAACTACATCGATACTTCAAAACAGTCGCAGGTATCGATTAGGACATCTTATTTATTGATCTAAGAACTACAAAATCTATCTATCTATGGTCAATCTATATATAAAATTTCACTTGCCATTGTTTTGTTTACTGTTCCCTTTAAGAAGAGCATTGAAAGAGACGGCACAAAAGTAGTTTAAATAACATTGCTCATTAGGCTAGAACTAATACACATGAGGCGTATTGCATTCCGGCTATTACAACAACACCTTTTAGGCATGAGCGCGAACACGAAAACAAAACGGTAAATGCAAACAAGTATTTGTTTTTGCAAGCTGGCTCTTCCCCATTTTATGGGTACTTGGCAGAAACTACAGTGCATCTCAATATTTGAAGAATAATTGTATGCAATATAAAACATGAAACAAACGACATTACAGGGTATCGCTTGGTTGAGCGCTGCCAATTAAGTCTTGCCTGTTTATTATCAACTCGAAACAATGCCACACTAACATAAGTGACGTCAAGACAACGGCCGGGTTTATTGACGATTTAGTACAGTCTAAATGAATGGCACAGTAGTCGAGCAAGTTAAATTACAGGATTAACTACAAGATGGTTGCAGATAATAAGCAAATTTCCCTTCCTAAAGGAAGCTGATGCCGCCACTCAATTTGCTGCTTTTGCTTGCAACTTGTGGCTGCAACAATAGATTTATTTGTATCTGTTGCCGTGCAGGGGCGGCTGCTGTGGCTGCTGCTGTCTTTGGTCTGCTTGTGTGCGATGCGTCGCTAGAAAAATGAAGATGTACAGATTGGAGCAGGCGCACAGATGTGAGCAGCAGGCAGCTGGTAGTTGGCCTAGACGCCATGGCACTGATGGCACTTTGAGTAGCATCTACATATAAGCTTGTATGTGCAGCAAATGTTGCAGCCACTGTCGGCTGGCGCAGCTTGCCACAACATATGAGCACAACAGCGGCAGTCTTTTGAATCTGCTCAGAGTATGTGTTGGGTTCTAGCTCAGCTGGTTTTCGCAGTTGGCATTTGTAGATGCCTCCAGCAAGATATGCGAAATGTATCTAGAACTCGTTTTGCCTGCCACGCTCACCTTTTGCCTTTGCTGCGCGCCCAGCCATTTGCAACATGCACACCACCAAGCATGGCTGCGAATGCACATGTGTGTGTGTGTGTGTGTGTGTGTGTGTGTGTGTGAGATACATTTAGTCGATTACACTCGCAGATACATTGCGAGCACAACAAAATGACTGAAAACCAACGAAGCGAAGTGCATGTGTGTGTGTGTGTGATTTACATACACATGTCATGGCCCAGTGCAGCAATAAAACACCCACAACACAACGAATAAAATGTATCTCGGCCTTGCATCTAAATGTTAAATGTATCTGCATGCGCAGCTCTTGCATTTTTCTATTAGGTTGCGCAAAGTGGTTGCCACAAAGCTAATTGCATTTCGCCGGCATCCCTTTTTGGCTAATCAATTGAATTATGTGGCCTGGTTTCTAGTTTCTGGTTTCTGCTTGGCTCAACAAGTGCAGCTTCCCTTACGTCGAGTTCTCTGCTGAATGTGATGCAACCCATTCGCCATTCGCAACGACAAACTGCAAACTCGTTGGCTTGGCCAACACGCAGGCTGCAAGTTATCGGCTAGTTCATCGACCATCTGCTGCTCGCTGGACTCCTGCTCCAACTAGATACAATAGTAAAAGTGTGCTGCCGCAACGAGTGCCCCAACTCATGACTGAGTGCATGAGTGCGAGTGTGAGTGTGAGTGTGAGTGTGAGTGTGAGTGTGAGTGTGAGTGCGACTGTGAGTGGCTCACAAAACTGGAAGTAGTAGTAGCCGGCCGGCCGGCCGGTCTGTAATTTATGGCCATGCAAAAGAGTGACTGTAAAAGACACAACAAGCTGTGGCACCGACTGACTGACTGCTCGTGTGGGCGGCAAGCGGTGGAGGGGGGTGGAAAGTTTGCAATTCGCATTCGTTTTTATTGTCATCACGTCTTGTGCGTCCTCCCTTTTCTCTTTCTTTCTCTTTTTCCATGCATTGGCGGCCATTGCCTCCTCCCCTTCCTGCCGCTCCACCTGAGCCCCGCAGGCGCCTGCATTTTCAGGCCTTTTTCATATGCAATTTGCTTGAGAACGAGTGTGTTTTTTGAAGCTTTTCCTTTTGTCTTCCTGCATTATTCGTTCCATTGTCGCTGTCGCTGTCGTCGTTGGCTTTTGTCACTGACAGTTACAACTTTCTGACGCATGATTTGTGGAAAGGCCTTTCGTTTTTTTATAAATAGCGCAACAGAATCTGGCACACTGTAGGTACTTGCAAAAAGCATGGAAATTAAGCGCAAAACAACCATGAGGGAGCATTATTACTTTGCCTTTGTGCCGAACTGACCGCGACCGAGAGACACAAATGACACCATTCTTTTAATACCCATTAAAATGACACAAAAGGGTAGTGTGTATGTGTATGTGTATGTATGTATGTATGTGTATGCATCAGGCCGAAGAAAACATTTCCGTACAAAGTATATTGCTACTTCATCAGCCGAATCAATGAAGCCCTCTATGTCTGTCTTCTTCGCACTTCAAATTCGGTATGTGGGCTTCTAGCATCTCTCTGTTGGGAAGAAGAGCGGCGACTGGCATTCAAACTGTTTACTATGAGCGTCCCTGTAATATGAACATTACTATTTATTGTATACCTCAATATTCCTATCTATTAGCTTTAGGGCAACATTAACATCTGATATTTACATTTCTTTTACCATTGACTTATTATTCGGATATAAAAACCAAATTTGTATTTGTTTAGCAATTTTCTAACATACATTTCCTTTTATTATTACATATAAAATTGCATATTTTTGCAAATACTGGGAAGCGGGTATCTCACAGTCAAGCATACGCTACTCTAGTCTTCTGACTTGATTTACAGGGGGCTCTTTCTATGTATGTTTGTATTAAAACTGTCGTTGGGATGGGCAAAGGGTATTTCGTAGTTGATCTCTTATTTGATTTTTTGGTTGATTTGATTTTTTGTCAATGACAAGACTTTTCATACAAAGAAAAGCCATAAGGTTGGCGAAAGCCCTCGGAATACAATAAGCACTACAAACCTATTCTGTATTCAAGAAAACTGTTAGCTGCTCTATGAAGGAAGGTAAGAATGTGACTTTAAACTGTGCACTAGAATCGAGGAGAGTCGAAATCGAGTCCTCTAATGAAAACTGCATTCAATTGATATAGTTTAGTTTCAAATTGGGAATTAACCAATTGAAAACGAGCTAAGACTAGTTTTCAATGAAATTAAGCTGACTTCGTAATAAATATAGCTTCTTATTTAACATACATACGTTCAGTAATTTAGAAATCGGTTAATAGTATTTTATTATGCACGAACGAAAAAGAATTTCATAATTTTTACGACTACGAATTATTTTGGTTATTATTGTGTGTGTGATGGGTTTTTCTGCCCGGAAAATGGAGTGAGGGAGGGGTAGCTGGAGGGGAGCAACCCAGCAATGGCCGATAAAAATCGCTGGCACAATAAAATGATGTTGGTTGCCGCCCCGGTGCGGCTGTTAACCTTGAGGTCTATGACTCAGTGAGTCAGCCACTAAGGGGCGCTGCTTTCTTTTCGAAGTGGCAAAAGATGAGTAGACGAATACCAGAACGAGTGTGAGTGTGAGTGCGAGTGTGAGTGTGAGAGTGAATGTGAATGCGAGTCTGAGTCTGAGTCTGAGTGAGCTTGCTCTACATTTTTGGAAGGTCAGCGGAATGCTTATGACCGTGATGGGTCGGTGGCGAGTCGCGACCCTTCACTTTGGAAAGTACGAGGCGCGCCGAAATAATTTATTATAAATCGAACATCAAATTGAGGTGGCCAGGAAAATCGTGATTCTCATAAATGAATTGCTGGCGACATGTCTGACGAAAAGAAAGCAACACAGCCACAGCACACAGCACTTCTAAATCAAAAGGATGCTGGACCCGGTCACGCTGTTTACAAATGACAAACTCTTTCCAAATTTATGACCACGAAAGTGAACTCACAACTCCGGATAGAGATGAGATGCACTGGGAAAATGGTCTTTTGTTTGCCAGAGAGAAAGGAGACTTTGTATTGTGTCGTGCCAAACACTGAACCAACTTTTCTTTCTCCCTCTTTGCAGAATTTCTTCAGATTGCATCGCCTGAGAAAACTGGGCCTGAGTGACAATGAAATTGCTCGCCTGCCGCCGGACATTCAAAACTTTGAAAACCTCGTCGAACTCGATGTTTCCCGAAACGGTAAGTTGAAGATACAGAAACAACAACACATACATGCAACAAGTGATAGATAATTATTACAGACATTGATAGGTCATTATCGTATTATTGTTGCTGTGCAGTAAAACATTGACAGAGACAGGCGTCCAGCTGGTTGATTGACAGCTACCATTGGCATATTGTTATACAAATTGAGTCTCATATTGCCTGCCATAAAACAATTGTGTATAAAATCGAACTGCATCTTCAGCTCGAGCTGGAGCTTTGCGGCTTGTGGGCGAGTGAGTCAATATGTTTTGTGGTCGGCTTTCTCCTATTGTTATTCAGAAATAGAACTGTGCCAGTAAAGGTCACCATTGTCTTCTCAACTTTGATCCATGAAATGCCCATTTTTTATTAAAACAACATATTCCCTAAACTTGCAAGTTGTGGTGTCCAACTACTTATTATGACTTGCCAACGAACTCAATGAGCTTGCTGGTTAAGTTAATTAAGTTTCGCTAGAAAAAGTTCTCGTTTCATGTTCTCGCAAGTCTTGAATGCAACATTGCACGCCCAAACAGGTAGGCAGTCAGTGAAAAAGACAGACAGACAGACAGACAGAGTCACAGTCAGGGCATTGTATACATATTTATTTTCTGCTTAAGCAAGCATAAATCCGTAAACACCAATTGGTAATTGGAGTCAAGTGCAGTGCTTAAAAAACGCATAGACATACACATGTTTGTAAATGACAGAGGTCGTCGAGTCTGTTCGACTATTAAGTATGTCAAAACAACTTTGGATGTTCTGAAAGTTTTAAACAAACTATTTTGCTGTGAGGTTATAAAATCGTAATTTTCTAAACAAAAACTTTACATGCCAACCCGTTTAAAGTTGCTTTGAAGAAAGCTTTGCATAATATGCCAAACTTTGGCAATACCCTTTCAATCATTGCATGTCTACAGGGTATAAAAAAAACACCAAAAAAAGACAAATTAATTTTCATTGAACGCCGTTATTCATTCATGCCATTTAAAAAGCCAGGGGCGGACTGAGAAACACGAGAATTGTCAAAATGACATGTATGGTATGCAGGCAGTGATGTCGAAGCAGCTTTTTTTCGTCAATCTGGCTTTTCCGCTTGAAAGTAGCATTTGCTACTTCAAAAAATAATTGCGTCGATGCTAAAGATTATTAATGATATTAAAGTTAATACTGATTTATAAATGCAAGTACTAAACAAATGTTGAAATGCTTGAAACTAAATGGATTGTTATAAATAAATATTATGACACATACCAAAGTCATTGTTTTTCTAATACAAAATTTTAATTAAATATATAGAATTCATTTAGCTCTTTTTTAACATTTTTAAAACTATTCTGCTTTATTTACGGCAATAGCTTTTGTTTTTCCGGAAATGTTGACAACTCTGTAAGTAGGCCAGCTTAAAGGCTTTAAAATTGTAAATTGTTCACTAGGAAAGAAAAAGTTGAATATAGAATTCGGAATGCAGATAAATAACTCTCTGATATTACTTGACTTTAAAACGGGCGGAGCGTTAATTAAAAAACAATAATAAACAACAACAATTAGTTTTAAATAAGAGGAAAGAGCTGTATTATCGCCCACTGTTCGACCGGCTGATGAGTAAGATAATTTGGTTAACGCTGTCGTTGGCAGAACAACTTATTGCGGCTTCCTATTTCCGTTTTGGGGACACAAAGTTAAAAAAGCTGAGCCAGTACTCGTATTGTGTTACCAGTTTGTCAAGTTGATTGCACTCATTAAGCGAATTGGCCTGCATTGCCGTGGTTGATGTTGCTGACTGTGCAGCTTACTGCAAGTTGACTTGAGTTTGCCCCACTGTGCTTATGCATGTGACCCACAACAAATGATCTGTAAACACACCTTAGGCAATCGAAATGAACGGGGCTCGCCAATCATCAATCATCGCCTTTTGCTCGAAACTTGAGCCATGTGCTTTGGGTGAAAGGCTAGCGATGTGCGAAGCTGTGATTTTAAGCTCTGATCACAGTGTTTTGCAGCGACCAACTGTCTGCTATCACGCTGTACCTTTTAGGATTAGAAATGTGTTGTCAGATCGCCATTAAGTTGCGATTTACTAAGTTGCCTTGGTCTGCCTGTCGCTCTGTGTGGGAGGTTGGAAATGCCTTTCACATTCAATTACCAATGCAGTGCTCCAATGCTATTATTATTGATGGCTTTGAACTCGCCAGGTAAATAGAAATAGAAAAAACCACTATTGGCAGGTGCGGTCGCACTTTTTACATATATACTTCTATTGCCAGACGAATTTGTATTTCCTCTAACAAAAAGTTTCAATTCTCAACTGTGTAAAATTTAGTGCGCTTGATTTGTGCTGCTTGTGTGTTGTATGGCCACAACAATGGCAATGGCAACGGCAACGGTTGTGCAAGTGCAATCACAAGCACAACAAAACCCAACACAACACAACAGCACGACAAACACACACAACCAAAGGGGCTGACAAGCGCAGCACGCAGAAATACATTACGTATACGCCCGCTTGCACTTGACAAAAGAATTGCACGGCAACTGCGACGACGTGCGACGCATTTGTAAGTGTTCTGCACAGTGGGCATAATGTGACAATGTTTCGTGCAAATATATATTTAATCAATTGATTGAATATATATTTTATTTTGATTACCCAAATTGATATTGGATCCACGGTACAACGTAATCGTCTACACTAACAGTGCTAATAAACAGATTAATATGTGTGGAGGAATGTTGTATGTAGGAGGGCGTCTACGTGTGTGTGTGTGTGTGTGTGTGTGTGTGTGTGTGTGTGTTGTGCAGGTGTTGTGGATTCCGTGAGTTTTGTACGTAACTTATTATGACAAGTTGACCTGCTTGCGAAACGAGCGCTAGAGGGCGCTGCAGCAGCGACGTTCTTCATTGCACCTTTTGTAAAAAAGTAGCATAATTTGGACACTATATTCGTACTATGGTCATAGTACTGGCAAGAGAACTTTTAGGTGTGTCTGGGAATATTCATAGTAATTGGGCTGGTAACATATTGTTTGTGGTTGCTTCGTATTTGATCAACTCTAGACTAGGCAGTGTATGAATTCCTTACCACTCGAAAGACAAATATCGTTTCTTATTTTGTTTTATTATTTTTTGCTGTTCCTCTAATTGTTTGTTTATTTGCGCGTTGCGTTTTCTATTTCGTAAATTTAGCAATTTGTTTTCGCTGCAGTTTTCAATTGCCGTAGCTGTTTCTTGGTTTGTTTATTAGTACACAATAATTTGCGAGTTTATATATATCAATCGCAGTACAACAGAGCAACTGCCTGTTGATAAGCCCAGTTTATTTGTATTTGTATTTGAATTTGTACGGTTAGACAGGAGACAAATAAACAATATGTCAGAACGAGAGCAAATATACGATACGATTATAGATATACATGTTGCAAGTATGTGCGGCAATTGAAAACGTGCAACGCAGCACAACATGCTTATAAAGGAGGCAGAACAAGCAGATAACTGTGGGAAATACTTATGTGGATTTGTTTTGTAAAATTCTTGAAGCTCTTCATGTGGCATGGGAACGACCTTACGGCCGATTTCAGTTTTTCAGCCAAAAAGCCAAAAAGAAAAGGAAAATAAATGCATCTCACAAAAAGCCCAATTAAACGGCTTTTGAGAGCCATGCACTTAGTGAGCCACGACAAGTCAAGCTCGGCATGGCCAGGCACGGCACGAAAAGCCAATGGAATCTGTGTCATCTTTTCATGTTTCTGTTTCTTCACTGTTGCAATTGAGTTGAGGCGTCAACTGGGTCAAAGTTAAGCTGCTGGCCGAGTGCAACCCCAGCCAAGACTGCGACGACTCATTCAAGTGGCTTTTGCCAATTCTGTTGTTGTTCTTTTGCCCTGCGCCAGAAGACTGTTGTCAATGTTGCTGGTCCCCGTCAAACAACAGCCACTAAGCTGTGGAACACTCGACACTCGACAGACGGAGACAAATCTTCAAGAACTTGGGCCACTGCACTGCTCAGCTCTTGTTCCACATTATTAGAGGCCATGACTTTGTAAAAAGTGGAGAGAATCATAATACGAGTAACATTTGAGCACAAAGAGGCGCAAAAATTGCTTAATTAATGGCGTTAAACAAAAACTATATCAAGAAATCAGAGAAACGAAATTGAAAAATCATTTCGTTTCTCACAACGTACTTACCCCTCGTTGATGTTGATGTTGATGTGAATGTGTATGTACTTGTATAATGTATAATACTTGTACATACATATTTCAAATGCCCGGCAGCGATTGACGTCACTGGGGGCTGCAATTAAAAACTAATCGACAGACGAACAAAACTTCTGTTTCTGTTGGCGGCCAACAAATCAAAAGCGAATACGACATGAACTGCCTGTAATCACAGAAACATCTATCGAAAATGGCCAAATTGTTGCAGAAAAGTACACAACACGCCAAAGCAAACAAATTTGAATACTAAACACAAACTTGACCACAAAGATACTCATTAAACAATTTGTTGCGCTTGTTATTCTCTGTCAAAAGCTGCCGAAAGTTTTCTTTCAACTATAATGGCTTTTTCCATACGCATTGAATGACTAACTTATTGATAAGCTTTCCACAGTCTATTGACATTTGGCAATCTGCAATTCGCCCCGAAAACAAACGTCATTTATTGTTTACCTGTCCATATGCAAAACAGGAAAACCACAAGGAACAAATAATCAATGTACTTGTAAATTATCAAAGACAATATTTATATGGCAGCCAATGTTTCCTTCTGCCGGAGTACTGAAAACGACTTTCAATAACTCAATTGCTGGCTTGTGGAAAAGCCCAATTACCATTTATACCTCCAGAAGCGTATGAGGAAAGTATTGATAAACTGCAGCGGCAAAAGAAGTGAGTCTCTGCCGGTTCTGACTGTGATAAGTCTGCGCTAAATGGCGCAGGTGTGATTAGCTGCTTCCTGGATTTTGATTAATTGAAGAGCATTTCATTGATTGACAGCGATGCCGGAGAAAGCATAAACAAGCGTATGGAAAGTACAAAATATTATCTTGTCAAATGCTGCTACGTCCACTTCAGATATTCAAACTAATCTCACTTGCTGTGCTTGGATAATTGCTGTATCTGACAGATACTTGAGGCACTTATGTAGATAATCTTGGAAATGTGCAAGCAATTATTATATATTAGACAAAAGCATTACACGCATTTGTTCGACATTTTAACTGGTTTTATTGAGCGGCTTCTCCATCAATTGCTCATAATTTGATTAGTTGCCAGTTCAATAATCGAATTCCTTTTTTAATTGACCTACAGTAATAAAATTGATTGCTGAATTAAAAATAAGAAATTTCTGATTTTCGAGCAATAACAATTTTAGATTTATTGTGAACTTTATGGAATAAAGCGAGAAAAACATGAAACATAATGGGCGAATAATTAGTCAATGTTACGATTATTATATCTGCTCGTTCAGATACTCGTAACAAAATCGGAATATACTTAAGATTCTGGTCATAGACTGAAAACATTGCAAATACATAAATCTAATGGATATTAGTGCAGTAATAAATTTAAGTACTCTAATTAAAAGGAAGCGTATTTGAAAATTGACTTTGGCTTTATTTTTAGCATTGCTTGTTAAACGCTTTAATTGCATTTAATGGCACCTGTTGCAGGCTTCGCTACAATTAAAAGCCATTTACTTAGCGCACTCCCTGAACGACTTAGCCCAGCTTGGGGTTGGCTCAGTGCTGTCAGTGCCAACTGCATGGCGTCTATTATGAGTCGCGCCATAAAGCATCCAGAGGCGACGGAAAAGCATTTCTATTTCCTTGCTGGTGCTGTGGGATTTGCTGGATGTGAGAGTGTGGATGCTAAGGATGCTCTCACTCAACAGTGCCAGACAGCAAATTGCATGCTGACGGTGATGTTGATGTGGCTGTTGATAGTAATGGGAAGGAGGCGCAGAATGGGAACGAGGACGACTCCATTCATGCAATAGAAGGCAAATGGCAACGTGCCATAAAAGCTCATAACATACGGGTTGATGTTGCTGGCGCTGGCTGAGTGAGGATTAGTTCAGCTTAACCTGGCTGCAAATTGAAAAGCCCTAGCCCGTCTAGGTTTTCATCAGTGCAGCTGCAGCTGCAGCTGAACATCATCTTCATTAAGTGCAGCTCGTATTGAGAGATGTGGCCTCGATATGCAGACGGCAGACGTGGCTGCCTCTTCGTCAGCCCGCCTTGATATCTGACAAATCATTTCATTTTTCATAGCCATGACAAGCATAGTTGCGACAACAACAACAACGACATGCTCTTAAAATATTTGCTCGTTCAATGACATTGAAAAGAATTTTCAAGCATATGTGTTGTGTTGTACTGTGTAGTTGTTGCCTGGCATTGCTTTTCATCCACAATGTTGACGTCGTCGCTGACGTTTCGCCTGGTTGATTTTTGGCACTGCCAGTAGCAGCCGCTGCTCTTCACCTCCCCCTCCCCGATCTCCTGTCTGCTTGGTTTCATTTTATTAAAATTTATACGTTTTATAATATCATGGGCTTGCCAGCTTGTTCCTGGTCCATTGGCTATTTTAAGCAACTTTGCATTGTCTGCCTCTCCTCATGCTCTACTCGTATAAAAATGATAAAATATCTTATATTTTTGGCTTCATTGCATAATTGCACAAATTGATTACATATTGGGGGCACTAAATGCTTGCTGAGTTTAAGAATTTCCTTTCATTTCCGAGCCTCTTAATGAGCTTCCAAATGCGTCTGCTCTCTCTCTCTCTCCCCACTGACCCTACAGCCCAAAAGGTCAATGAATCGTGTGCTGCTGGGCGACTGTCGCCTATTTAATGACCGCCCACTGTGCGGCGCAGTTGAGCAATTTTGCTGCCCTACAGCCAAATATCAAATGAGTACATTGTACATACGTATGTATGTGTGTCCAAATAAGTAGAGCATCATGCTCTATAAGAGGCCCATATGCTGCCAATTGTTCGAGTCTCTATGTGTGTTTACTACATACTTTTTACTGCGTCCATTTGTCTACGACTGCTGGGATCATTCCGAGTCTGTTGCTTCTGTTTGTTGATGGATCGATCTCGATTTCTTTTTGGGTGCTGCTTGCTTCTGTTCTTGGTTGCCATGCAACAGCCCACGTCAAATCGATATTCTGTTCCATCGAATTGGATTTCTGCTTATGAATAACGTCTCTATGTTTAGGTGTTTGAATACCTGTATCACTTAGCGCGTTTATCTTATTGAGTTAATACTTTATTTACTAAGCCCTGATTTAATAATAATAAAAGTATATAAGCTAGCTCGAACTATTCCGTATTGGGTTATATTGTTTCTACCTTATATGCAGGCAGTGTATTTATAGTTGTGGATTGAGCAGTTGAAAAGCGTGATTTGCATGTTTTTAGTGGCTTTAGTATTATAGGAGAAACTCGAGCGTATATTTAAAATTATAGTTATAGCTTGATAACTAAAGATATTATAACGTCTAGAGGGCGAGGCACGTGTGTTAATTTATGGATTTAATTTCTATGAATAAGCTTGTAGATTTATATTTATAGCACGTAGTGTAAGGCGGCATTGCCCGTGTTTTCTACAGACCTAGTAGATCTGTGGAGGTGAATTGTTGAATTGATGGTCAGCCAGCTTTAGAAAAGCAAATAGTTCATCTTTTCGTTTCACTAAAGTGTTTCAATTAAAAGACCAAGTACTATATTTTGATACTGGTCATTGTGGCAGATTCAAACGATTCAGCTCCATCGATGTGCATTTAATATGGCTGAAATGTCCTTTGCCAAGGCAGTACTTTATCTGTTCCACATGCATAATTCACAATGCGGCAGACAATAAATTTAAATACGAAATGAATACAAATATTTGCACATACGAGGCTATATATTTTTAATTAAATTGACTATAAACGACTGCAGCAGAGCAATAGTCCAGTGGTGGTTGTCGCTGCTGGCTTTTATCGAAACATGCCACAAATTCCATGACAGAATGCAAAAGGAAAACGATTGAATTGAATGCAACAGAAACACCCATCCGCCAGCCACTTCGATGGCGAAGGTCTGACTGGGCACATCCGGCAGTCAATGCGTTTTTGTGCCACAAAAGCCAGGTACATTTTTTGTGCTGCAACTCGAACATGTCCTGGACGAGAGAGTCCTGCCACACGCTATTGTGCTGTGCCGTTAAAGTTGTCGGCCTCCTGCAAGTCCCATGTGTCGTATTAGTAACATCAAGTTATTATCCCCAGTCTGGAGAGTGTATATGAGTGTGTGTGTGTGTTGGTAACTAGGTCAGTTTACACGACGCGTGGTGTCGCAGTAAAGGATTGCTAGCCCACCTGCCAGTTTCCACTGCGGTGACCTTTTGTGCGAGGCTCTTGTGGGTGTGTTTCGCATAAACAAACAACCACAAGAACACACACGAGCGCACACACACACACACACAGAGACAGAGAGATAGACACACAGATAGAGAGAGATAGATACCGACACTTACATATGTGTAATATGGGAACTTGGGCGCATTTCCGCTTTGAGTGTTGACAATATATTCGATCAACAAGTTTCGTTTGTCATTTTACGCTTCGTCTCGCTCTATCGAGCTGTTGGTGTGGCAACAATAACAATAACAGAACAAAGTAACCGTGGAATGTCTGTTTGCTTCTTTGTGGCAGCTGAATGAACTGAAGCGATGCCAAATGGAAGTGGATAGAATGGCATAGCGAGTACTCGCCCAAACTAGCTTAGCATAGTCGCAGTACCTTAACTTTGGGATTGCATAGTTAATCAGCATGTGAGCACAAAGATGGCGTTAGCCTTGAAGGTCTTTTAAAGTGTGCATACTCATCAAATATTTATAGACGATCTATAAATAATTATGCTAGATGGGAACACCCCTTGGCGCAATTCATGCGTAAGAAATATTCAGCTCGATAATCGATGAAGCAGGTCATTGAAATGAGTATACGAGTGGAGCATAACACAAAGATAACATTGCTAATGAATTGTTTTATTTCTTGCAGATATTCCCGACATTCCCGATGACATCAAACATCTGCAAAGCCTGCAGGTGGCCGATTTCAGCTCGAACCCGATACCAAAACTGCCATCTGGGTTTTCGCAGCTGAAAAATCTAACAGTGTTGGGCCTCAACGATATGTCTCTTACCACATTGCCCGCCGATTTTGGCAGTTTGACGCAGCTCGAATCGCTGGAGCTGCGCGAGAATCTGCTCAAGCATTTACCCGAAACGATAAGCCAGCTGACGAAGCTGAAGCGCCTGGACTTGGGCGATAACGAAATTGAGGATTTGCCACCATATCTGGGCTACTTGCCGGGCCTACACGAGCTCTGGCTGGATCACAATCAGCTGCAGCGATTGCCGCCCGAGCTGGGACTCCTCACGAAGCTCACGTATCTGGATGTATCTGAGAATCGGTTGGAGGAGCTGCCCAACGAGATTGGTGGACTGGTTAGCCTCACCGATCTGGATCTGGCACAGAATCTGCTGGAGACACTGCCCGATGGCATTGCCAAACTGAGTCGACTGACCATACTTAAGCTGGACCAGAATAGACTGCAGCGCTTGAACGACACGCTTGGCAAGTGAGTACATGGATTAAATCAAATCTTAACCAAATTCTGCAATTATGAATTGTGTATTCCGTTGCAGCTGCGATAACATGCAAGAGCTCATCTTGACGGAGAACTTTCTGTCCGAGTTGCCCGCCTCAATTGGACGCATGAGCAAGTTGAGCAACCTGAATGTCGATCGCAATGCATTGGAGTATCTGCCACTCGAGATTGGCGAGTGCGGCAATCTGGGTGTGCTGAGTCTGCGCGACAACAAGCTGAAGAAGCTGCCGCCAGAGCTGGGCAACTGTACGGTGTTGCATGTGCTCGATGTGAGTGGTAATCAATTGCTGTATTTGCCCTACTCGTTGGTCAACTTGCAACTGAAGGCCGTCTGGCTGTCGGAAAATCAATCGCAGCCACTGCTCACTTTCCAGCCGGACACGGATGCCGAGACGGGCGAACAGGTGCTCTCCTGTTATCTGCTGCCCCAGCAGGAATACCAGCCCATTACACCAGGTAAGCTGTGGGCCAAGTGCCAGCTGATAAACCGATAACTGGTAACTGCTAAAATGGTGACTGGTGCTTGAGGTCATGAGTTAAATTGTTAACTTTCCGTTTGCTCAGTGCCTTTGGCAAGAGCCCAACTTTAGTCATTGGCCAGGCCAATATGGGGCGCTTATCTAACGTAACGTAACTGGCATACATTCCATAGGCCCTTCTCGTATCATGGTGCAATATCTGAAATCTATGCTATGCTCTGCGATAAGATAAGCGCTCACTCCTCGCATTTGTCAAATTGCCGCAAAGCAATGAGCAAACTTTGTAAACAGCCCACAAAATCCACTCTTGGCCAATTCTAAATTCCAAATTTATCAAGTTTCGTTGTGTTGCAAGTAACTAAAATTCGATTGTGATTTGACTTTAAAACAATTCCAAATTTCAAACACTCGCTTTATTTTAAACAATCTTTATATACGTTTTTTATTCTCTACAACCACACAACTTCTATGCGTTCTATACCATAATGCACACCTCACCTTCATTTCTTTCCAAATGCAATAATGTAAAACGTAAAACACCCAAAAAACCAATCCGAACCAAAGACTATCCACCGCAGGCACTTTATAGATCGAGCGAAAAGTTCGATTCGATGGATTTCTTCAGTTATCAACAGAAAGGTTTGCGTTGTCTGTTACTTGTACCATAACATGCGCTATCATATCTATATTCCATATAACCGATCTATATAGTAGAGTCAACAATATGTACATATATAACCCAACTCTGCCTTACAGTATGTTGTGTATACAAGTATAACAAAAGCTTCTCCTCTCCCCACCCGTCCCTTGCATGAATAAGATGTATTGACAAACTGTATTAACTTTGGCTTTGCGAAGGCATCTTGGCCAGATGATGCCAGCCTGTTGGTCATTCTTAGTGTTGTTCTTGTTGTTGCCGTTTTTGTTAGTTGTTCAGTTTTGGTTATTTGTTTGTTCGTTTTGTGTTTTATTCTCTTCTGTTTGGTATGAATGCAAAGAAAACCTGTTTTTATGCCATAAAATGACGTCATATAAATCACATAACAACAAGTTGTATGGACTGGAGTCTCCGGGCGTTGGCTGTCGCATAATGCTGAGAAGCATTGAAACTACTTTGGAACAGTGCCACTCAAACACACAAAACACACACACATACCTTCATGATGGCATACACAGTGCGTGCGTTTCATTTGTTGTTGGATTTGATAATGTTATTATTTGCTGTTTGTTGTAATCCATTCATTTGGCAGCCGAAGCCCCGGAAAATATTTGATTTGCACTGTGTGCGTGTGCTTGCCATCACAGATCACTTGAGAGACAGGGATGATAGATAAGGAATTCGAAGAGGTTGTTCTCAAGTTGTTCTCCAATTGAACAGAAAGCGTTGCCTGTCCGTGGCAGCATGCCAGATCAAAGCGTCTTCTCCTGGTGCACAGGCGTGCTCTTTGTTTGACTCATCCCCATCCAATTGGCTGTAAACGCCTGACAAGTGACGTCATAGCCTCACAGAGCTGTGCGAATGTAGAACAAGATCGACATGTCAGCCGTAATTATACGAGTGCTGGCGATGCTTAATAATATTAATCGTTTTCTTAGAGCGCTCGCGACGCTTGGCGTTGTGTACAAGCGGCACCAAAAAGCGAGCATTGATTAATGGCCTGTCAGATGGCCAATTCAATGGTACAGTCAAACCTGGCACTTGAGCTCTTAGAGAGTTTGCTACTTTATCGGTGACTGACTTGACTTGACTTTTCCTGGAATGCTGATAAGGTGTTGGGCTGGGTTCGCTTGATGTATCAATCACAATCTACCTAAAAAATTGCTATCAATTTATCGATTCAACACGTTAGAATCGTGACTAACAATCCGCCATGACACCCCTGCTTTAGTTGCTTTGTATTGAAGTTGAGTCGCTTAGTTATTAAACCAATTAGCACCTCTGTCGTAAGCAGTAGTGTTTCGTATTAAATACGATAGGAAAACGTTGATCTCAGCTTCACTTTGTGTTTATCGCTCTGCATTTCGTAGGCTTCACTGTACTGTTTACTATTGACTTTTGTTGTTCAACTCGTTGTTATTGTGGTTGTCAGTTTGTTGCGTAGTTTTCATGTTCAGCTCGTCAATAATAATAATAATAATATTTAGTAACTGTTTTCAAATCGCAAACCAGTTTTAGGCATACGCAAATAGCAAATAGCTTCTAAAAATACACATATAATTTCATCACTCATTGCCACTCGCCTATGAATGTAATACTGTTGATGCAACTTATTTCATGCAATTTACACACTTGTGTGAAAAGACCTCAAGGCGGTTCATCAATAGAATCTAACGCTCATATGAGACACAGTCTGCCTGTCTGCCGTTTCATGTAAGCGGCTGCCCCCGCGTCACTTTAATGCTGTTCAAATTATCCAATTAAAACTGTGACTGATGGTCAAGACACGTTGACGCTATAAGGCGCTAGACAGTGGACGCCCCTGGGCCCTATTATTGTCTTTACGAGACGTAGTTGATTCTATTTACATAAATCTACATTTAAACGCTGCTAAAGACCCGCCAAATTCACTTAAGTTATCAATGACAACAACTGCGCTGGCGACACCCTGCTGGGTGTGTGTTGGTCATTTGAAATATTTGTGGAATTATTAAGAATTGTAAGTTATGAGCTGACATTGGATGCAGCTACTTAAGCCTCGGACCTTCGAGATCAGCCACTTCCGTCATCAGCAGCGATTTGCATTTGTTTATTGGGCCAGCCCCGCACCGCCCCGTCTCGGCCCACCCAGCTAGTGGATGTGAATACCTCAAATAGCTGAGAGGGTTGAGTTCAACTGAATTGCCCACATGCTGCAATTTCAATATTGTTTACGTTGTGTAGAAATTTATGGCGCACACTCTCATAAGCGATTGATGGATTAGAGAGTGCCCGGTGCCTGGTGCCTTGTGCCTGGTGCCTGGTGCTTATACCCCTTGCTGTGGCCGCTGCGTCGTACCAATGTTTATGCCACAGATTCGGAAATAGTTGCTCCTCTTGTTGTTTTAGTTGCTTGCGTTGTTTTTGTTGCTCTTCAGTGGCTGTATTTATTGATTTTACATAGCAGAAAGCCACGGGCCATTAACCGATCTTAATATAAATATTTATACGCTTAACGGACAAGTACTAACTGTGAATGCATGCGCATGCCGTTTGCTAAATTTATTAATTAGTTGTAGAGCGCTTTAAATATAAAATGTTAATAATAATACTTCACTCTTGCCGCTGCAGCACGCGATCTGGAATCCGATTCGGAGCCCTATGAGGAACGTGAACCCTCACGCACCGTTGTCAAGTTCTCCGAGGAGGTTTCACAAGAGAAGGATACGCCATTTGTGCGACAGAACACACCGCATCCCAAGGATCTGAAGGCCAAGGCGCAGAAGTTGAAGGTTGAACGCAGTCGCCACGAGGAGAACGCCAATTTGATGTCACTGCCAGAGGAGGTAAATGATACTAGAAGATCAAGTGGGCAGGGTCGGGGGTCAAGTTTATGCGTCTATTTCAAATGCCCCTAATTGCTTTCGTAATAATCGGGCTGGGCTTCAACACACACAGACAATTCTCTATCATTTGCTTTCACATTTCTGACCTATTTCTTTATTGCCGCTTAAATTAATAAATTTATATTATTGTTTTATTATTTTATGTATCTCAACGATTTTATTTAGTTATTTAACATACATCACATTTTAAATACACACGTCAAATATTCTCCATAGTTATTAATTTAACTGCTATTCTAAGTATCTATGATATTTCGAAAAGAATCTATCGTTACCAAAAAAAAGTTAATTTTATTTTACTTAGTTATACTATTTATTTTACATTATCTGCAAAATAAAATTAGTGTATTTATCTAAGATATACTTATACATTAAGTAAATAAGTATTATTTATGTATTTGTTGCATTTTTTCGTTATAATTAAACTGTTGCTTCAATTGTTATATGGTTTGTATTTGCTTTCAACAGAACGGCACGAAGTCAGTTGTGACAGAAACCCCCGCCGAGACACGCACCACTGCAAATAATCACCAACAGGTAGTCGTGACAACCACCAATATCACAAATGCTGCACAGCCAGTACAGAAACCAGCCGCTGTGGTGAATTCGAAACCAGTTGCCGTTGGAATCGTTTCACCAACACCCACACCCACAGCAGCAGCACAGCCACAAACCACACAGGGTGAGTCGACAGCAACTGCTGTTGCCAGTGAGAACACAACAGCAACTGCTGCCGCTGCAGCTGATGAAGATGCCGAGGAACAGGAAGACGAATATGTAAGTCATAAGTAAATTATAATATTTGACAATCGTTATAAAAAATTATTTTTCAATTATAGGAACCCGATCGTCGTGTTGGTTTTCAGGTGGAGGGAGAAGACGATGACTTTTATAAGCGACCACCCAAACTGCACAGACGGTAAGTCGACTAAACTGTTGCTTTTCAATACATATTTCTAACTATTTGGTTACATCTCTATCTTCCTTAGCGATACGCCGCATCACTTGAAGAACAAACGTGTGCAGCCGTTGACAGACAAGCAGGCCAGTGAAATATTGGCCAATGCTTTGGCCTCGCAGGAGCGCAATGAGCAAACGCCCCAGCATACGCTGGGCAAAGTGCAGTCGCCCATTGAGGAGAATGCCGATGCTGAGCAGCTGGAACAGGAGCAGCAAGAAGAACATCCTTTCGATGCCTCGCTCTCCCCCATACCGGCCCCCACTTCTGCCGCAGCAGTCTCAGGTAAGTTCCAGAACAACTCTCCAGAGCAGCTCAACTACTATTCAAGGGGCTTCTCTTAGCTGCTCACAATGCAAGTCTAGGCAAATGTATGGTCTAAACTCGAAGTAATCAATAAACAATCGATACGTGCATGCATGTGGGTGGATGGGTGTTTGTTAAAGAGCATTGCAATATTTTATGGGCGACTAAAAAGCCCTTATAAGCTCTTTTGCAACTATAGTTTTCGCGACAAAGCGTGTACGCAATATAGAGTAAGTTTATAATAGAATTACACTGATGCAATATGGTCTGTTGTATAAAAAAAAAGTACGAGGGTAAAGGATTTATTAGTCAGTCGTAAAGCTAGTAACATATCTCGTTCACATGCCATGACGTATTGGATAAATAGTTTAATTGCGTAAGAGTTGATAACTTGGCACTGTGATAAGTTGAGAACTGTTGCAATGAAGGCCTCGACTCTGTGACGACACGCAAAGGAAACAAGACAAAATGCTTGTAGTCGAGTCAATTATGCCATGTGTCTTGTGTGATTATGCTGATATCATCAGCTCAAAGAGTTGGATCACATCAATTTAATTACAGCAGGGCAAATTAATGGTTAATCCGTCGGCCTATTAAAAGCGCGTTATGAGAATGCGCAACAGGTAAACAGTGGCCAGAAATTCGGCCTAAAAAAGAAAAAAAGTACACAGTACACGCAACTGGCAATTACAGTCAGTGTAAAGAGTACGCCACCAAACAGTGAGGCCTATCAGTTATCGCTATCTATTTGCTGGCTTGCAAAAGCTGATAAAGCAAACACGAAGGCATAGGCACTGAAATAGAGCGGGTGGGTAGATAAAGTGCAAACACTCGTCAACAAAAAACTACATACATAATACGGCAAAAGGGAAATGTGAAAGAAAAAGAGGCAAAAAGAGCAGAGCTGAAAGAGTAAAGGCTGCAAAGAGCGCAACAAGTTAAGAAAGTGTGAAAAAAAGACATAAAAATTGAAAACTGAAACTGAAATGAGTTTGTGTCTCATTATGGCAAATATGGAGGGGCTACCTGAGCGCGCTATGAGTGTATTCGTGAGTGCTTGTACTTGCTTGTGGAGAGAGAGACAGAGAGCGAGTGCAATTGGCAGTCTGGCTGTCTCTGAGTTTGGGTCTGGGTCTGGGTCTTGTCGCATTGCCCATTTGCCGCCGAGTTTAGTCATTTTTTAGTTACGCTTGCGTTTTGTCAACATCGCGAGAGCTCGCGTTATTCACTACTCGAACACTCGCGTTTGTCTTCTGGTTGGCTTTTAACTACTATTTGCTTATTGCTATTAACGCCTGCTGACTACACACACATACACTCACCCACACATTCGCACAGTGAGACACTTATAGAGACAGTCAAAACAATAGTTAAAGCAATAACAATGACAATCAAGCCGAAAACTTCACATACCTTGACTTAGTCATAAACGCAACAAAACAAAAAACAAAATCGAAAAACAGAAAAATATCGTAGCTGATTGTTAAATTATTTTATTGTTTATGAAAAGAGTACAAATTTGCATTGCTTACGTGTTGTCGCTCTGGTGTTTTTTTTGTTGTTTTTTTTATTGATTTTGCTTGGGGTTGACTGTCGGCTGTCTGCTGTGCCATTGATTAGAAGCAGCCAAGCGGCTGCATGTTCTCATATTGCGCATACGCAGCGTATGGCGTTGAGCCAAATTGAATTTCAAGTGCAAATAAGCAAGTTCTTGCAACGCTCTTGCAAGGTCAACACCATGTGCAGAGGCAAAAAAGTGCTATGTTGGTGCTCAAGGTTAGGCTGCGGCACATCAGTTGCCTCGTGGCGCTGGCAGCTTCCGCTATTTGCATTTTGGTTGCAATGCATACGCAAAATGAGCTGCTTGGGAGTACATTTTCGCATGTTGTTTATTTAGCCAGACTTTCTTTATATATATATATATATATATATTTGTACTCGACAAACACGCCAAGTTTATCTCCAGTTGGCAGTATGTGTGCATATCCGGTTTCCTGGCATTGCTTTTGCCTAGAATTTTTGAGTCTCGAGCTGTGTGTGTGTGCAGCACAATCAACATTTGTTCAGTACCTTTTTGCATTTCTTTGGCAAACAATGTGTTGCATTTGCTGCACACTGCCATCAGCATTCATTGCAATATCTTAAAGCGACCTCAACTCGATCTCGAGTCCCAGCCCAGCTGGAGCCTCGCCAAGCAATGGTGGTCAATAAATAAACCGTTGATAAGCCCGAAGCAATGCAATTGATTTTGTGTATTGTATTGCTGATTGCACGTTGTGCCCTCATTGAATTTCAGCTCTCAGTGCGTGTTCGTTTGCTTATGTTTGTTTGTTTGTCGTCTTGTTTGCTCTTTGCCTTTTGCCGCTGCCATTTGTTGGATTATTACAAGTCTCGCTGCAGGCATTTGTTGCATTCCTCTCGTATGCTCAAATAACAATTTCAACTATTGGCATACTCGATTTGATTGATTTTATTTTTCAGTGTGTCATTAAATAAACAAGCAAACAAAAGGCAAAAGGCAGAGGGCGAAGACGACTCGAACAATTAACAACATCTTTGCCATTTCACAGTTGCATGCGAAGTCAGCCTCGACTGTATGCTCCTCCCCCCCTCTCGTACTTGCCGATCTTATTTGACAGTTTGCGTGCAGAATGGAAAGAAAAGAAATGCAATAAACGCCAGAGTTAAGCGAGCAAAGCTGAAAGCTGAAAAGTGGCAAGAGGCAGTGAAATGGAACTGCGAGATGGTTATGTCAAACGATTTTGCATTACATTTTACAGCGCGAAAATGTTGCTCGCAACTTGTCGATATTGTGGCAACTGCCAGGCGGAGAGACGCAGCCATGAGGGGGGCGACAACTTAACGCCTGAATAGACAACATGTCAACCAACATGTGCGGCTCTTGACTGTGTGTACGAGTGTTTAATGGGATTAAAGTGGCTGTCTTTAATAGTCAAATAATTCAAATACGATTCATAACTTAAATCTTATTCCGTTGCACTGGTTTTTGCTTACCTTCGAGTACACATTCGTTTCATTCACAAACAGTTGTGAGTGGAGCAAATTTGAGCGCTAAATTAAAGCCAACTGAGACTATGATGTCATCCCTTAGCTTATCGGCCCTAAAAACAATCGCACATACTCACTGGCACTGCATGTTGTTGCTTCACATTTCAGTATCAATTTCTGTTGTCCGTTAATTCGATATAATTGATAAGCCATTGGCGTATGGGCGGCTACGCGATATTACGCATACTACAGGTGGACCAAGGTCATTAACTAGCGCTTGACTTTGGGTCGGCGTTGTAATGTGTATGCCGTAGGCTGCCCAAAATATGTCGCAATGATTCAGTTTTCCAATCATGTGCGCTTATCGCAAGACTCTCAATTTGTTTTACAACGCGTCAGCCCAGTCAACTTTTGTTGCTGTCTCTGTCTCTGTTTTGTTTCTGTTTTTGTTTAGCCTTATCAATTTGGCTTTAAGCATTCCAAAGTTTCTGTCGTTGTCGTCGTACCTGTGTTCGCCAGCTGATTAGATATGAGCGCACAGCGCACCCCTTTCAGGCCCTCTTGCAAAACAGGTAGAGATTTGTAACACCCACTGTGGAACTCATACTCGAATTGCACTGTGTTTTTTTATGCCAGCATAAAAATGTGATTCATTCATTTCGTTTGTGCCACATTTAAAAATGACGCTCGACTGGTTATTGCGGATTTCGGATAGCTTTACATTTGCAATTTGTCAAGCGGTTTCGCCCGCAGCGCCCACAACATGACCGGCAATTTATCAACCGCTGCGGCTGCCTGTTGAGCCCTTTTAACGTGCCATGTATTCATATTTCATGGCAGAGATGAATCTCACGTACTCATCGATTGCATCAAGAGCTTTTTAAGTGCAATTAGGGCACTTGATCTTTAGCTATCAGCTATCAAATGAAATGCGAGAGTAATTAAAAGCGATTACTTTTGCGGTCATTGGCATTCGATTCGAGTCGATGTGCATTCAATTGGCAGTACATAGAATTGAATACAATGCGGCTGTGGCTGAGGCTGTGCGCAAAAGGGGATGGATGGGGGTGCGAGTGGCCAACTTGAGTTGGCATAAAGTTTGTGACATGCGTCCATTAAATTTGCATAAAGAAAATGTTTTTCTCAAGTTCGACTTGTCATAAAGAGAATATGTTAGTGGCTAGACAGCAACAAGGGAACAAGAAAATAAGGGAACGACAGAACTCTGTCGTGTCTTTTCTCTCTCTCTCTCTCTCTCTCTCTCTCTCTCTCTCTCTCTCTCTCTCTCGTTGTCTCTCAGGCTTTGAGCAAGTCCAAGTGCAAGGCAAAGACAGAGACGCTTGTCAGCCTGTCAATGACTGGCCACAGGACATGCATGACAAGGCTGGACACAAAGCTGCTCTGTGTGTGCTGTGTGAAATATGAGTTCAGCTCCTGGCGCTGCCCTCTGTCATGTTGTCTACACATCTCATCCGACTGGAGCAGCTTTCCTTCGACCTGGTCATTTGCATATAAATAACCGAAAACCGAGTACATGTGACAACCATGGCATTGATTCGTTAGCTAGCTCAGCTAGTCAGGCACCACAAATATACTAACAAGTATTCCCACAAAACATTCTTGTCGTGTTGTGCTGAACATTGAAATGTTGTTTGTCTGCTTGTCCCTACAGTGTTTTTAATGAGTTTCCCGCACATTTTATGAGTTGTGCCCCATTTTTGGTGTATTTAAATTTTAATATATTCACATTTATGCCATTTATTTGCTGCACATTACTTTTACGCACCTCATCGAGTGCGGGCAGAATACTTTTACTTAAATTCCGTCGTTAAATTTGAGATGGCACTTTGAGTGTGTGTGTGCGTGTGTGTGTGGGGAGCGGATGGAAATCGTAACTGCCAGGCTATTGCTTGATTTGAGTATTACCCGGAATAAAGAAATGTAATTCCTTGCACCAGTTCTTCAAGTGGCATAAACCCACAGTATCTCATGATTAAAGTCCTTCGTGGCATCGAATCGGTTAAAGGAATTATCATTTGAGTATTCGATATATTGCAGCAACTCTGAGTTCTTCAGTTCGCCACAATCTTTGTCTGGGCCAAGCAGATGGATCAATTTTGCAGTTGTTGCATACTTACGGGCTCTTGGTGCACCCACACCAACACCCTCACACAACACACACACACACACACATTCAACACGTGCCTTGCTGTTTCGCTGTGCACGAAAGAAAATCTTATTTTGTTTTATGTCTTTTTGGTCGTCTTATTGTGTTGTTGCTTTGTTGAGGCTCTGACAAAAAATGGCAAAAGATTTCTTCTGGCTTTGCCCCAATCCAATCTGCGTGCCTTTTGTAAATGTGTGTATGTGTGCGTGGTGTGTAAGCACACACGTGTATGTCGAACATTTTATGGGGCGCTTATAAAATGTTTTCATATTGTGAAATTGTTGGGCATTTTACACATTTGCCCGACCCGACCCTCGCTTTTATTGCCTGATTATTTATCCCAGACCATTTTTACGATTTAAATGAAAAGTTTTGTTCGAATGAATAATTGACATTCGCCGATGATAATAAAAATAATAAACATCGACATGGCAGCTCGAAACTGTAATTTGTATAAAACAGAGACAACTACTGCCACAGCATTAAATGTAACGAGTTGAATGAGAATGAAAATGCCAGTTAATAATTTATTATATTATCGTTGAGAATGGCGGCCCATGTGGCACAATGGCATGTTGCATACTTAAGTGCACAAGTTTGTCTGCGAATTGAGGCCGCAATTAATATGCGGATCGAAAGGTAAAGCCATTTTAAATAGGGACTCATTCCATTGACAGTCATTAGGAGCGAAACAAGTTTGTTCGAGTGCCGACGGATTTATTGAGTGCAAATCAGCAAAACAACAGTGAAAGCGAATTAACAATGGACAGCAAGGGAAGGACCAGGACCAAAGGGCAACCTTACCTGTACATCTGCTCAAGTAACTCTGTGCTATGCCAGGACGAGCTTGGCCTTTTTTGTGGCCATTGACAGAGGCGGAGCATGGCAGGCCAGGCCAGTCTCTGGTTCTGGCTCTTTATTTATTTAATTATTATTCAAAAGTTGCTTAAGGCCATTTCGCTGATGGTAGCTTACGATGGCCTGGCCACGTTGTGCATGGGAGGGAGGACAGCTCTATTGTGGTTATGGCTCAAGGTCATTGGCTTTATGCTCGAAAATGGCTTTATTTTCCCATCTCTCTTGCTGTATTGGTTCATTGGCTGCCGTTTATGGCGTCCTGGCGAAACACAGCTGCGTCGCTCGGTTTGCTTTTTTCGGAGGCCATTACATTTGCACACAAATTTTCATGTCATTAATATGTAATTTATGCAGCGCATAAATTTATTTCTCTTGGCAATCGAATTAAATGTATTGCCGCAAATCAGGCCAATCAAAATTGTATTCCTTTTTTTAATTTAAACGATGCGAAGTTGATGTTGTTTTATTGATATGCAAGTTTCCAGGCCATTGAGCATAGGATGCAATAAAATGGCATGCAGGGCGTGGGTTGTCTGTTATTTGCAAAGAGTGCAACGAAATAAAACGTTTTATGTAATGCATACAGGGTGCCGCAAGCGAAAATATGCCAAGAAGCGCATATTGAAAAGTGCATTCAAGTTGAAATTCAATAGTACATCATGTTCAATGTCAAAATAAAAGTCAAGGAGGGCAACAACACGTTGCCCCGCAGTGGCCAGCGCAGCAATGCCGCCTTCCTGGGGGGCAACAGTGGACGCAACAGTCCTGCCACGGGCAGCCTGCGCAGCTCGTTGGCCTCCTCAAATGGTGGCTCGCTGCGGCGCAAGGATAAGCGTGTGCGTATCGTGACCAGCTACGATCCTGTAGATCGAGACTACGAGCGACAGAGACAGCAGCAGTTTGGTAAAGAGCTGAGCATTGTGAGGACTCTTGAAACAGTTGGACAGTCGCTAATCTCTTCAAATTTCTCTCTTTCTCCAACAGATAACATTGATGGCGTGACAGAGCTGCGCTTGGAGCAGTATGAGATACACATTGAACGCACCTCGGCGGGGCTAGGCTTAAGCATAGCCGGAGGCAAGGGCTCGACGCCCTTTAAGGGAGATGACGATGGCATTTTCATTTCACGCGTCACCGAATTGGGTCCCGCCGATCTGGCTGGCCTTAAAGTGGGCGACAAGGTGCTCAAAGTGAACGGCATTGTTGTGGTGGATGCGGATCATTATCAGGCAGTGCAAGTGCTCAAAGCATGCGGCGCAGTGCTGGTGTTGGTTGTGCAACGGGAGGTCACTCGCCTCATCGGTCATCCCGTGTTCAGTGAGGATGGCAGCGTCTCACAGATATCTGTGGAGACGCGACCACTTGTCGCGGAGCAGCCGCTAGCTGTTCCTCAAGAGCGTTACATTCCGCCACCGATTCAAATCATACCAGAGCAACAACAACATCAGTTGCAGCAGCAACATCAACAGATGCAGCCGATCCAGCAGTTGGCTCCTGTCTTTGCCACGCCCACGCCTGTTTCCAATGGAATGCTGAATGGCAAGGTGAGTGGGATAGTTGTGTTTGAAGTGTGGTGTGGTGTTGATTGATTTACCTTGTTTCGTTGTGGCTTTGCGACAGGACTCGGCGCCACTGAGCTTTATTCAATTGCACACAACGCTTATAAGGGATCAAATTGGCCAGGGATTGGGCTTTAGCATTGCCGGCGGCAAAGGTTCGCCACCATTTAAGGATGACTGCGATGGCATTTTCATATCGCGCATTACTGAGGGCGGACTCGCCCATCGCGATGGCAAAATCATGGTCGGCGACCGTGTCATGGCGGTAAGTGAGCCAGGATAAGTGGCAAGCGCTAATAGCATTTCATTGTACCACCCCAATAACTATCACCATTGCCAACCATTGCAGATTAACGGCAATGACATGACTGAGGCACATCACGACGCGGCTGTTGCCTGCCTCACTGAACCGCAGCGATTTGTGCGGCTCGTCCTGCAACGGGAGTACCGCGGCCCTCTCGAGCCGCCAACGAGTCCGCGCAGTCCTGCTGTGCTCAACTCGTTGAGTCCCTCCGGCTATCTGGCCAATCGACCAGGTTAGACACCGAGTCATGCCTCAATACGTTGCGCTCTTAACTTTGTTAACTATTTTTTTGGCTCTCTCTCTTTTTCTGTAGCCAACTTTAAGCGCTCTGTGGGCGACGTCAATGCCATGGAGCAGCCTTACAACTACAACACACTGGCCACCACTCCCACTGCGGCGTCAGCAGCTGGTGTTGCCTACACGAACAACAACAATAATAATGCGCTGCCTAACAACAAGACAAACGGATTTGTCACAGCTCCAGCTGCAGCTCCAGTTTCAGGGCCTTCAGCTGCTGCTGCTATTCCTGCTGTTGCGTCACATATTGACAAATCCACAGGTCAGCCAGTGCCAGCACCGCGTCGCACCAACTCAGTACCGTTGGGCGATGCCGATGGCCCACTGAACGGAGCGGCCTCGACCAGCAGCGGAGACTCGGGCGAGGCACAGGTAAGATATTGAAGAGCATTTACTTAAGTAGTTGTTGTGCCTAGTCCCCTAGTCTTAGCTACCTGTTTAGTTGTCTGCACGTCATTTTAATGTTGATCATAAGCTCGTTCGTTCGTTAATCATGTTCAGGCTAGCTTTAAGTAACATTGATGCCCTACACTGAAACCTTAATCAAAGCCAACAGCTTGCGCGACAGTTGGCAGCCATGCTGAGCTGAGGCCCGAGGTAAGTTCAAACTGACGCGCAAGTTGGTCAAGAGAGATTCACGCAAATTGTTGTTGATACACACATAAACACTCTTCCTCTACAATTACCAAATACCAAAAACAAACATATTTATAAATATACCTAATTGTGCTAATACATACCGTATCTGCCAGATTATCAACCTATAACCCTAGCTCTTAGACAACACACACATATATCTATTACATATTATAAAGTACATATATCAAATTTGTTTGTGTTTGTTTTGCATGTGCCCTGTGCGCGTTTATCCTGTTACTTTCTCTCGGTACTCGTATCGCATACATAATTTGCTTGTATGTATACATTCATATATTTTATTCCCCAACATTCAACATTGATAAATATGCACAAGCAATTTGTGTTCGTTTTGTGTCCTTGGCTTACATTCTGGTTCTACTTATATAATATGCACATTGAATGAATCGAGAGGGCCCAGCTGAGGGCATAGGGCTAGTTACTGAGCTGTATATAATAAAGCTAAAATATAATGCATACATATTCGTACTATCCATACTTAGTAAGGCAGCTTAGCTTAGCATCTAGCATTTAGTTGCTAAAAACCAAAACCAATCTGTGTAACGAAATTTACAAAAACCAAACATATTTTTGTTTCTTTTTCTATAAAACCAAATGTTGCTTTAAAACTGATCTTTCTGCCACAAATCACAATTGATATTGAAAAACGAAAACCGCAAAAAAAAAACTTGTCCAAATCAATGTAAAAACCCCAATCAACCTAACACCAACAACCAACAACCAACAACCTTCAACGACGAGCAGCCCTCATCATTGCGACCTTTGACCAGCGATGATTTTCAGGCGATGATTCCGGCACATTTTCTAAGCGGCGGCAGTCAGCACCAGGTGCATGTGGCACGACCCAATGAGGTGGGCGTCAGTGCCGTAACAGTTAATGTGAATAAGCCGCAGCCCGACCTGCCCATGTTCCCAGCGGCACCCACCGAAATGGGTCGCGTCACCGAGACCATCACGAAGTCAACCTTCACGGAAACCGTTATGACGCGCATCACCGACAATCAGCTGGCGGAGCCATTGATCAGTGAGGTGACTATCACAACATCACGCATACACTAAACGCAAAAACCAAAAAATAAATATGTATATCAAATATTAAATATGTAAACCAATTGCTGTGTGTGTAAAGTGGCTCTTCGATCTCTGCTCTCCGAGAAGGAGCGTAGGTTTCTCTCCTGTCTCCTGTCTCCTGTGCCAGAAGCGGCTTTCAACAAGGACGAGAGCTTTTCTTTTCACATGCCAATGCACAGCCACTCCATACACCCCTCGCACACACACAACACACACATACTCCACACATACACCTTTAAAAATTGATAAACAATTGTAATTGGCTATTTCTATTGTTGGCCCTCATCTTTTTTGTTCTTGTTAGCCCTTAAGCACCTACATACACATGCATAAATTATGATTTATTGTAAATAAAATGACTGTGCGATTCTATTTGGAACTCCTTTTGACTTGCTACTGGCAATGCCCAATGCCTCAATCAATCGATCGCTGTGATCGCCTTGAGGCGTTGTAGTTAAATTTGTTAAGCATTTTGCAAAACACGCACATTGATATCGAACTAATTGACAAGTAGTTAGCAATAGTTGTTGTATTTGGTTTATGGACGCGGAAGGACATCCATATTAATCTATTAATATTGTTAACGATAAGATTACAAACCGGTAAAAGGTGCATGAAACACTTTAGATTTAAAGAACTTATATCAATTCGGAATTATAATTAATTATTTATGGCAAATCAATTGATTTACTAACAAACTAAGAACAATATCCACATTTAAGTAATAAAATTTAATGAATTGCAGAGTACTTTATAGAAATATCATTTTTCGTTTAAGTGCTTTAGAGCTGTAATCTCATTTAGCTTTGGTTTTTACCCCGGGGAAGACATGAGTGTTACTCCTGTTGAGTTACAACTAAATCCAACAGCAATCCTGAATCCCGCTTGGAAATGTGTCCAGTTTGCACATGAATAAGTAAATCAACAAACTGATTGTAAATTCCTGCAGAGATACAGATGTGAGCAGTCTGCCATCATCACTTAAATAATGCATAATGAAAAAAGCATTTATTGTAAAGTTTTGCCTCACGCCCACAGCCCACAAGAGCATGTGCAGTGTGTGTCAACGGCAGACCTGAAAACAAACTTATGAAGTTTATCCCTGTCTTTGCTGAGTCTGGCTCAGTCTGTCTGGCTGTCATCTGTGGATGCAAAGTTGTATTTGAATTTCAAATAAAATATTTAATTGTCTTTAATTCCACTTGTTGACATTTTGTCATATACTTTGAAAGTCCGTCCGAGACTCGACACGTCTGCCAGGCATTTGACTAACAGCATCGATTGCAGCAGTCGTTGCCGCACAAGAATTCAATTTATTTCAGTCGAAAGTTTTTTAAGGACAAAGATACATTGGCATCTTCGCCGACTGCTCTGCTAATGATTGTAAAACTTGTATTATATTTTGACATTTTAATATCAGACTTACACGTGCAATTCGAGTGTGTATGAGAAGTTGTGTGTGTAAAGCCACAGGCAAATCACCTGGGCGTACACAACACACACACACCTGTTTGTTCATGCAGATTGAAACGTAGCCGCAAACTGTTGATCTCTTTCAGAATGGCAAATTGTAATTTGAACTTTTTGCATGTTATTTAATTAGTTATACATAATTTAAGTTGTTCAAAATGCATATTGTAATAACATTTTCTGTATTATTTATAAACTCAAAATACTCACTATGGTTTGGTTTGGTTTCTTTCAACAGTTACTTGACATTAATTGCATGGCTTTTGATTTGTTACTTACTTATCTTTGACCTTTACCGTTGTCGTTGTTGTTGTCTGTGACTTTGGCTTTGTCTTTGTCTCTGTCTCTCTTAGTTATTTATTTTCACAAGAAATTCGAAATTTGTTCATGTACATATCACCAACAATTTTGCACACACTCGCACTAATGTTTTGAAATCAGGCCACTCGCTCCATAAGCACCCATCATTCAGTGCTTTTCAAATTTCAATTGTACGCAGCAATGATTAGTACTATATTTAGTTTACTTGTGCTCTATTCATTTAAACAATAACTAATGGCATCTCCTGTTGTCTCTATAGGAAGTGGTACTGCCCAAAAATCAAGGCTCTCTCGGCTTCAGCATCATCGGCGGCACGGATCATTCCTGTGTGCCATTTGGTGGCCGCGAACCGGGCATTTTTATTTCACATGTAAGTTGAATCAATTGCAAATCCCCCTCACTCCCAATGAGGAGGTGCCGGGGTGAGTCCGGTAAACCTTTCAAATGAAAGCAATTGAGGTGCACAACTTGTACATGCAAATGACCTGCATAATTAGTTCGTAATGCAGTCAGACTCATTAGAGGCAATTAAATTAGCCAACTGGGAACTCTTGCCGTCTGGCTATAACTCACACATATGTATATGTATGTTCGTTTTATTTGCACAGATTGTGCCGGGTGGCATTGCCTCCAAATGTGGCAAGCTGCGTATGGGCGATCGCATACTGAAAGTGAACGAGGCAGATGTCTCGAAGGCCACACATCAGGATGCTGTACTCGAACTGTTGAAGCCTGGCGATGAGATCAAGCTCACCATACAACATGATCCCCTGCCTCCTGGTTTTCAGGTAAGTCCAGTCGAAACTAGACGCTAATTAAGATTTATTTATTTTTTTGGTCTTCGGTTTGCTTTCCTGCAACTTATTAGTTACGCAATATATGCAACTTATTTAGACTACCATTTTATTTGTAAATATAAAATAGTCAATGCTTTGAGTGAACACCAAAAACCTATTTGTACTTTTCTTTCTCTATGCTCTATGAATGCTTAAAAACATTTACGATGCAAAGCACATAGAAGTAGTTTATGTAAAAACCGAGGTAAGATTCAATGAATATTTTACACCCACACAATTGGTACTGCTAAACAATTAACGATATATTTATTATGGCCGACCCCAATAAACTGCATCACTTAATTTTTATGAATTATATATTTAAAGCTTTTTTATTTCTTCAATTTAAAGTGAAAATATTTGAAAATTTGCCAGTTAATTCTATTTTAAAGTGATACTTTATTTACAGAATAAATATAATATTGATAGTTAAAAATTTGTATTCTTCTGAATAAAATCTATATAATTTTTCTTAAATCAGAGTTGCAAATAATAATGTCAAAAATAGCTTTGAATGTACAAAGAAATATGCTGAGGGTATTGGGGTTGGTTATCTATAAGTTGACTAATAAATTGTTAGAACTGCTTTTATGTACGATTAAAGAAATTGCTTGTAGGACAAACCTTCAAAGATAAAGCAAAATTAAATATTATTAAAATAGCTATTTTGAAATCAAAGTATTTTTATAAGTTCAACAACAAAAAGATAAGATTAAATGCCTCTGCTATCATATCATCAATTGAAAAGTACAACTTCTACATTTAAGTTACAGCAGAGTGCATATTCACAAAAGATACAAGCAATTTGTATATTGTTCTTAAAAGAGAAATATTTAATTTTGCTTATGGCTTTCTTTATTGTTGAAAGTATCTCTACTATAGCCTGTACAGTGTACACCGCTTCGTACAGCGTGATTATCATCTGAACTGTTTTGTCTTAGACTTTGCTCTTGTTTATAATTGTCGAGCACTTAAACGAAGCCAATGCTAATTTCTATGCCTTGTTTTGTTGTCGTTATCGTTTTTATTGTTATGGCAAATCACAGGAAATTCTGCTGGCCAAGGCAGAGGGCGAGCGCTTGGGCATGCACATCAAGGGCGGCCTGAATGGACAGCGCGGTAATCCGGTGGATCCATCTGACGAGGGCGTTTTCGTGTCCAAAATTAACTCGGTCGGAGCAGCGCGCCGCGATGGAAGGCTTAAGGTAAAGTTTTTGCAGCTGGCATAGCATGGGAGGGGCGTAAATTGAGTTTGGACCAAACTAAGCTGAACTTTTCTCTGACCGCAGGTGGGCATGCGACTGTTGGAGGTGAACGGCCATTCGCTGTTGGGCGCCTCGCATCAAGATGCGGTCAACGTACTGCGCAATGCTGGCAATGAGATTCAATTGGTCGTCTGCAAGGGCTATGACAAATCCAGTTTAATGCATTCCATTGGCCAAGCAGGTGGCATGAGCACCGGCTTTAATTCGTCTGCATCCTGCAGCGGTGGCAGTCGTCAAGGTGAGTCAACTTTACAATCACGCATTCCTTACAATCAAAGATTTATTTGAATTCTCGGAATTGCAGGCTCTCGTGCTTCGGAAACGGGCTCGGAGTTGAGTCACAGTCATAGCGTGTCCAGCTTGGATCCTGATGAGGATGAACGCCTTCGACAGGTGAGTGCAAATAAGTTCAAATGTTTGGCATTTGACTGACATCCATCAACTCCAGGACTTTGATGTATTTGCAACGCAGCAGCCCCCAGAAACTGCAGGAACTCCCGAGCCCACCAGCCAAACAGGCCTTGCTGCCGCGGCTGCTCTAGTGCATGGCTCACCCTCACCCATACCCACCACACCGACGCCGCCCGCTGCGTCCGCTGATTTAGCACAGCCAGACACTGTCGCGGCGCAGACCGTGGCGCTCATTCACGCCGAACAAACGCCACAGCATCAACAACAGCAGCAGACGCAAGTGGCAACCATTGGGCAGGAGAAGAGTACACAGGAGAAGGTTAGTCAATGACCTTGGCCTTTAGCTAGTGGCCAGTGCACCCTAATACCGTTCTCCCTTTCGTGTTCAATCCAAATTAGGTACTGGAAATTGTACGCGCCGCGGATGCTTTTACCACCGTGCCACCGAAATCACCATCAGAGCATCATGAGCAGGACAAGATACAAAAGACAACGACGGTTGTTATATCGAAGCACACGCTCGATACAAATCCTACCACCCCCACAACGCCAGCAGCTCTGCCGATTGGCGCACCACCACCAGAGTCGGCGACCGCTGCACAGACTCAGACACAACAACAGCAACAACAACAACCACAACAACAGCAGGTATGTAACTAAACGCACGTCTTTAGCCAACTTTTCGTGTAACATGTACATGTCTGTCTGTGTGTCTACGCTGTCTGTATGTGTGAGAGTTTGTTAACTTTGTTTAACGTCGTCTGCAAATGTGTGTTTGTCCTTTAGATTTTACTTAACACACATACACGCACCCAAGATCAGCGCAATTGACTGTTGTGCATCCAACAAACCCTTAAATATCCCTCACAATGTTCAATTTCCTTCACTCGTCTTGTGTTTATTTTTTTATTATAATTTATTTATATTTTTCTTTACACATTATTGTTGCTTGTTTTGTTCAATAACTTCACTAACGTCTGGTTCCCAAGCTACGTGTTGTTATCATGAGTGTGTTTGTATCCATATGTACTTGTATGTGGATGTGTATCTGTATCTGTATCTGTTACGTTGCTTGCTCGTGTTCACATTTTATAAAATTTATTCATTTGATTCAATTCATATGCGCCAACATTCAACATTTGCCACATATCACAAACTTATACCCTAAAAGTACTCGCATCATGCCATCCATTGCAAATTCACATTCGCATCACATAAAGTTCGGCCCCCTTGCGGCTGCTCCTCATTTGCTGAGCTGCCTGTTTGCCTCTTTATGTGCCTGTTATTGTATCATCTTCATATATCAGACCCCAAAACTACACAATAAAGGGAATGAATTCGTTAAATTATTTATTAATTACTTCTGAGAACATTTTTGGTAAACTTGTATAAAGAAATTTGCTAAATTTTGTCTGCTTTGATTTAGTATAAAATTTGTTTTAAACAGTGAATGCAACTAATGCTGTAAATGCTATTTAAAGACCATGTAAATCTGATTTTGAAATTCGATTGTCGGCAATTAATACTTTGTGTACTCAAATAACACAATTTTACATTTATTGTGTTATTATTTCGAAGTGATTTTCAGAAGTAATCGAAATATGAAAACGAAATAAGTTTCCAATTTACTCATTTTGAATTTCCAATCTTATCAGAAGCAATCATGTGTTATTTTGTTATCAAAATGCATTCTATGTTGTGTTGTGTGATCATATTTCAGTTGCTTTTTTATTATTGCATTGAATTCAGTTTGGAAAGGAAGAAAAAGTTAAATTAGAAAACAAAGCTTTCTCTAAATACTGGTTACTATGGGGCGTATGAGTTATAAATTGTTGTATTCTAAATGCATGCTAACTATGGGTTTGGGCTACCTTGATGAAGCCTGACCTGACCTGCAAGGAAGCAACAAAGCGAATCTGTGGGCCACCTTCGTTCGTCTGATTCACATTTATTGAAATGACAGTAGACGATTTATTATTTATTAGCATATTCGTATGGGCTGATTTTGTTGTGCTTGCTCTCATTGTTGTTGTTGTTGTTTTTATCTTATTTGTGCTACTTACATATTATATCAATTTCTGTTTGCGCCTTTATTGCTACCTTTTGAATGGTTGGTTGGCTGCTTCAGCTGCTTGGGTGGCATTGTTAGTATGTATTGTATTGTTGTGTTGCCTGTTGCCCTTGTTGCTCTTTCTCTTACCGTAATTGTTGTTGCTATTATTGTTATAGCTGGATGCTGTTTACCTTTAAAGCTGGTAGCATTTGAATTTGCATTGACAGCAACAGGAAAAGAGAAAAGAAATACACAAATATGCATAGATGTAAATACAAATATACTTTTATATACATTTTACATATACATATATAATATATATATATATATAACATAAATATACAAGATATATATATAATATATATGCAAGTACAAGTAATTCAAAAACTGCTGAAAGGAATTTCCATTAAAATGTTTCTCTTATCTTCTTCTCGTTCTTCCTTTTTATTGCTCTCAATGACGTGCGCGCCGTTCGCTGCTTTTCGCCATATTGTTTTTACTTGTTTTCGTATTCTCTTATTCTTCTGCTTTCAAATACATTCTTTATATATTTTCCATCATTTATTATAATTTTCTATTCGTTTTGCCATTTTGCGTAGATTTCATTGCAGCGTATTTCTTAACAAGCGGATGTTTCCCACTATAAGACTGAGTATTTAGTTTAAAATACAGGAGAATAAAACGAGTATAACTGAAAGAAAAGCAAACCAGAAAAAAATAATATATGATAATAATATAGACAACAAGATGGCATTGTTTTCCTTTCTTTAAAATGTTGTGTACACACGTACAAATACTAAGCCTAGTCGTGTTCAAAGGGCAAAGAGTTACTAACTATGTTATGTTATGAATATATATGAACTTGACAGAGGCAATACCGAATACTATCTATCACTCAACTCAGCAAATGGTTTCAACGCCCAGCACCGACTAGCTCTCTATTGTGCAATGAAAGATTCAAGCTTCTTCCAACTCTCGCACGCAAGCTCAAAGTCCCTCCTGTTATTTAAGAAGAGAAGAATTGTTCCATATACATGTATACATATAGTATGAGCCGCCGTATTGCGGCTGCAAATATTCAGTATTCACATATGAACATGCGTGTACTTGTGTACATACATACATATATGTAATGTTGTCCTTTGATGTTTATAGGGTCGTATGTCTATTATGTATATTATTGATAAATGTGTAACACTGAAAAGGTCCAAATACGCAACTAAATAATACTCATAGATAACTCTTTTTACCGTGTAAGCCAGAAACGGTCGTAAAAACTGTTATATGTATAACACTTGAATGTTAAACAAATACTAGGCAAATGTTACGTTACAACTACTGTTAATACGATACTACTTGTTATCGTTTCATTCGTTGTCGTTATCATTTTATTGTTTTCTTTTCTGTTCATTGTTCAACACCTTAAATATTTTATATACGCCTAGGTAAATGAAATATGGAGTGTGAATTTTTGATGTCAATAAATTAAATCTAAATGTTATTATCGTAACTGCGAATAAATGCAACAAGTTGACTTATTTCAAAGTGGGGTTCACAGAGTTGATAGGTTTAACAACTCTTAAATAGACAGCTTTTAAGTGGGCTAAAACCACTGAATTGTTGACATCAACATCAACGAGTACAGTGTCATTGTTTTGTTTATATATTTTCCTTCATTGTTCGTTATTCAGTCATTCTTTCTTGTGATTTGTCCATTGTCTTCGTTTCTGTTTTTGTTACGCTCGCTGTACAGTCTCGTGTATTCGTCGTACAGTTGACCGTTGTACATTGTACAGCTCATGCCACCCATCAAGCAAATTGGTCAGAACAACGCAAATGCACCTCATCATCAGTCAGCGACATTGGTATGGTAATTGGCTAACCGAGTGCAAGTGGGCAACATGGCCCGAACGTCGTAAGGAGAAACAAAGCAAAAAAGCAAAAAGCAACGAAACCAAAACATGCTAGCACCAGAAACCATCTAAGCACACCCATCAACACATTCAAATCTATCGACAGTCTCGTCTCACACAATCGCACTCAATTAACGTCGCACATTGCAATTTGTGTTCCATGCTTTGTGTGTGAAAAACAAAACAAAAACTAAAACAAACAAATCGAAAACTAAATGAATACCCAAAAACATCCAAAATCAATCCTATAGCAGCGTGGCACTCAGACGCCGGAGCGAGTCGCGCCTGGAGCTCGTTACTCCTATCAGCAGATGCTGGAGAACCAGGAGGAGAGCAGGGAAAAGGAGGTGATCACTACGCCCAAGAAGGCGCAACCAGTGTACATCATCGATGACGATGAGACCGATGACATCGATGCTATTGCCGAGGAGGATGAGGAGCTCGACTCTTCACCTCCTGCCGACTTGCAATCACCGCCGTCGTATGCAGACACTGACTCTGATTGCTTTGAACGTCCTCGTGGACGCTACACCAGCGACTCGGAGAGCGATTGTCGACCATATAAACCTACGCGTTCTGGACGCAGTACACCAGAGTATGCGGGAGGACATCGCAAGTCTGTGAGTTTCGATCTCAGTGGCGATGAGCGATCCAAGTCGGACTACGAACGCTCCCGTTCCCGCACTCCAGATCGATTCACGCGTGCCTATGACTCAGAGCAGGATACGCGACCGACTTTAATTGGCCGAATGCCACGCAAGGGTATTCTTCGAGCCACGAGTCCCAGCTCCTCGACCAGCTCTACGCTGGAGCGTCGTCCAGAGCAGCTACCGCCCATTGTGCCGGCCGTGGCACGCATTCGTGAGGTAGAGCCACCGCAACTGCAACGTGTCTCACGTGCCACATCACCCGAACGACCTGGTGAGCTGGAGCGAGAGAATCCCTTCCGAAGCGTGAGACCCGATGACGATGACGAGTACACGCAGATTGCCAAGGCCATCAATATGTCGCCACGTTCGCCACGAGAGCAATTCTTCTTTAGCTCCTCACGTTCCAATGAAGATTTACTGGAGCAGTCACATTCCAGCGGACGCAGCACGCCCAGCACGGTCATCTCGAAGTCCACGGAGAATTTGACGGGTACACGACCCAAAGTGCCGCCGCCCACGTTGCCCAAGCCAAAGCTCAAGAAGGCCGATCTGGTGCGCAACGTGGCGCTCGAGACATTCCAGGCCACCGATGTGGGCCAGGGTGACTTTGCGGTGTTCGAGCACGACGCCAGCACCAATACCATCCACCAGGTAGCCAAATTGCCGGTGCGCGTGACCAGCAAGTCGTCCCGTCCTCGCGAGAGTCCTCCCCCGCCGCCCGTCAACTTTGCCACCATGCCCAAGCTACCGTTGCCCCAGCCGGCTGTTGCCATGGTTGAGGAGTCGTTGTACATGGAGGCACTGCCGCCGGCACAACGACGTCCACACGATTTTGTGCATGAGAATTCGCCGGACAACATACTGGTGACAGCGGAACAGCATCGTGACTTTTTGCTGCGCGAGAATGAGATGCGAAATCAGCTGCGTGCTCCCTACGAGCCGGCACCGCCAATACCCATTGCTGGCGGGAGCAGCAACAACAATTTTGCGGTAAACAACCCTTTTCTAGATTGTTGCGATACTGACATTGACAGCCTGCCACTGCCTCCACCGCCACCTACACCATCACCACCAACACCAACAACTCCAACTCCAACTACAACAATAATACCTACAACATCAATATCAATTAATGCCGACACTCCAACACCTGCCCAGTTCTCACATCATTTGCATGAGTCGCCTAACCGACTAACCGCTGTCGCCACTAACGCATCAACATCTTATTCTCCCACTGCCAATGCTAACTATCTGATGGATGCCGCTCAGCAGCCGCTGCTCTTGGGCCCAGCATCGACAGCTCAAATCTTTCCCACGGCCCAAATAGTGCCCGTGCAATATGCGAGCTTGCCGCAGCCACAGCAGCCCAATAAACTGACACTGGGTGCGGCAGCAGCAGCTCCTTCGACATCGTCGCCGCAGCAGTCCCAGCCCATTTTTAACCTGGTGCTGCTGCAGGGCGATCAGAGTCAGATGGTTGCCGGCAACTCATCGGCATCGGCCTTGCTGTTGGGCAGCTCAGCTGGTCCCCTGTATCTGCAAGCTTCAGCGGTGCCGTCGACGACGGCAACCCAGTTTACGGTGAGTGAAACGCCCGTCGCAGTATCATCGCCAAAAAGTAGTAGGGTCACATCGACGCACTCGCCCTCGCCCTTGCCGTCGACATCGACGTGTGCATCACCCTCGTATGCGGCCATGAAGTTCCCAACGTTCTCGGAAATTGTGGTCAGTCCCGACTCAAATAGCAATTACCAAAACATGGCCACGGCTCGCGTTGATATATCAAACTCGTCGCTGGGCACCAGCAGCTCCTTCTCGATTAATTCCTCGAACTCTTCGCTGCGCACAAAGACCGCATCAGCGGTTAGCTACTACGAGACGGCTGAGGAGATCTATTCGACCATCGAGGAGGAGGCCATTTATAGCAATACCGCGTTCTTTGATTCCCGTCGCAGCAGCGACACCTCGCTGAACTGTCGCACCTCCAAGTCACCAACACCGCCGCCCTTGCCCCCGAAGCGACCCCAAAAGCCCACCAAGTTGCGCACCGCACCATCGCCTCCGGTTGCCCAAAAGCCGCACGGTTTGCGCGGCTTGGCCAATTTCAAGTTGCGTTCACAGTCGCAGCCACAGCTGCTGTCAGCAACAGGAGTAGCATATTCACATCCACAACCAGCCCTTCCCCAAACACCCACCACTCCGAGTGGCAAGGAAACCACCGTGTAGCACGACACCAACCTCCACTCAACCATCGAGCAGTCCACTTAAGTTACCAGCCTGTTACTTTCCAGGTCAAGTTGACGACGCTGTTGAAGGTGCTTTTAAGTTGACAGCCCATCGCAGTCAATGCTGTCACCCCTCCAATAACACCCCCACCCCCACCGTGCGCTTATGCAGTTTAATTAAAATCCAACACCTCTTTACCCATCAATTAAGAGCGCAACATCAAATTGGCCAGGCCAGGTCGCCGGCTGTAGTTTTATTTGAATGTTTTTATTTGATTGATTGGACAGTGGGCACGAGCAGGAGCAAAAGTATTAGCACATGCTGTACAGTGGGCACTGCCACTGGCTGTCTACCTGCCACATCTGTCTTGCTAATTAGATGCAACTTTTTGTTGACTTTGGCGCCAACCCACAATCCACCACACAAATTGCTGTTGAAATTGAGCAGGCGGTTCGCTCTTCTCCCCCCTCTCTCTCTCTTTCTGCCTCTCTCTCTCTATCCCTGTATCTACCTCTTTCTCTGCTTGGTCGACTCTAATTTGACGTTGATTGAAACAGTTGGCTGCTCGCAGCATTGCAGTTTACCCCTCTCCCCGCCCCACTCGTCTGTCGATTCATTTGATTTTTTGCTCCTTTGCAAAACACGAATGAAAACGTGAAACAACGAGAAAATTGAAGTAACGAAAAGTACACATACACACATAAGAACACACGAAATATAAATCCACAAAATACAAATGCAATTTTACAATTTATATAGTTAATTTTTCAGTAGAACTATTAAGTTGATTTTAAATCGTAATTTATTTTTGACTAACAAACCGATGAAACAAGTTGAATATTTTTACGTTTACCATAAATAAAAATTCTGTAATTCGATATCTTGATAATTGAATTTTTCTTTTTGTCATGTCCGCTCATGCGCCCTTGCACCCCCGCACTCTTGCAGCTCTCATTATAAAGCTACCTTCGATGCTGAATGACCTTGAAAGGCTATGACGCCTACTAGGCCTCGATCTGTCAAGCGCCATGTGTGCCGTACTCGATGGCAACTGGCGCTGAACTGATTTGGGCTTTTTGCGACACGACACATTTGCTAGTTCTCGAAACCATCTCACAATCTTATCTTATCAGTAGACACTGTTAATTGCCCACGATAAGCGAACGTATTTGTTTGTGTTTGTTTTGTAGATAGCAAAGGGAAATCATACCAACACACTAACAACGAATTTACCCAGTCAAATAACATATTGAAAGTATCACACATACGCAACGTTTTACTTGCTTGAATTATTCAAAGGCTTATTGGCTTTTAATGCGCTGACCAGATCTGCTTGAACCAGTTGCACTAGTCTGCTGCCTGCCGTTGGGCAATGGCCACATTCTCAACACTTTCATGGCTCAATAAATTTCTATTAGCTCGACTGCTCTACTGCTCGACTCTTCGTTTCGTTGTGGTAAAGGGCAAAAAGTGATGTAAAGGACCTGGATGTTGCCTCAACGTTTCGAGTATTGAGTTTAATTGAAAATCGAAAAATCCGATACGAAATTAATTTCTTTGCTAAAAATACAGCTCAGTTCGACTCGAGCCACCAACGGGCTCCTGCCCGGCTGATGGCTTTGTATATGTACCCAATGTACTTGACTTCCATCTGCTGGGTCGAAGAGCGGTAAAGGGATTTGCTGATATCGCTTTACCATGATGCTCTTGTCCTTAGTTGGCTACTTGCTTGCCTTGTGCCTCCTTTATTTATGGGCTGGCCTTCTGTGCTGGCCATTGTGGGTCTGTTGTTGCACTCGGATCTCCAGTTGCCATACGAGCCGAAGGATAAGGTTGCAATTTGTGCAGTTTAACGCTGGCTTTTGCTCTTGCTCTTGCTCTTGTTCTTCCCACTGTCGTTTAATGACTTTGTCGTCGTCGTCGCAGCAACAATTCGCTGCGTTTCAAACCCTCCAGCTAGACTCTAACACTATCCTGCCCAACCCTACCTCCTCGCATTGGCCTTCTCATGTTGCCTAAAACGAAGAAATTGCATGAAAGCATAAAACCGACAGTACATGACTTTGGATGATAAATGGCCTGACCCGGTCCTGTTCTATCCCCACCCACCGCGTTCTTTCTCTCTGTCACTCTCTGCTAACCACCGCAACTGTAATTTGCGTCCCCTTGCCCGTAAATTATATGTCCTGGGGCACAAACAATGGCAAGCGCAACGAACTGTTGTTGCTCACTTTATGACGGAACCGGCGCTTGCATCTCCTCTGCCCCAGAACTCGCACCCTACTGCTGCCCCTCCATCGTACCATGTGCTTTTTAATAAACTTGTGCAGTGCCATCAATTTTGTTTATGGCCGTTTGGATTTCTTTGACTTTGACTTTGAAAATTGCAGTTTTTCCACTCGTTTAATTGAAAATAGACCGTCAAAACGAGTCAGCGGTAGCTGGCTTCTGGCAACTGTTCATATTTTCTTTCATTTATTTTTTATTTTACTATTAACCTTTATCACTTATTGTTTATTCGTTGGTCTCTTTGCTTTCTTTTTTGTTGACTTGCTAACAATGGGCTTTGCATTTTACAGTTATCACATGCCGGAGAGACTACCTTGACAACGCCAACTCCCACACCAACACCAACAAAAGTGCCTAAGTCGGTGTCCGATAAAAAACGATTCTTTGAGTCCGCTATGGAGGATCAACATAAGCCCATACAAAAGACAGGTGAGTTACAGTTTCAATTGTGAGATAAACGATTAGAAGCTAGAAATATCTGCGAATTGAAGATAGAAGAAATGTTACAATAAGATAACTCAGAATATAGTCATCAATAAAACAAGAAGTAGCCAATTTTTTTTTTTTACAAGTCCTTTAGGCAGCCAGTCAAAATTGTATGTATTAGGAACAAGTAGAAACTTCACACCATGCGAAATATATAAATTCATTATCCCGGTCATAACATCCTTCATCCGCATAAACACATATGTTTATTTTAGACACAATAATACATAGGGATACCAATTTAGGGCACAATAGTTCTTGATGTTGCACGAAGATCGACATTTTTTTGAGATCGAATAATAAACTTTGCAGCTGTTGCAATGATTTGAATAATGTTTTACCTCATATAACAAAAACAACTTGTATAAATAATGATCCAGATTATGGAATGAAAACAAGAATTGTTAACATTGGCAATAGGTTATCATATTCATGTAATTTGATAGTTTAACTTTTGAGGTTCAGAGTTAAGGATGGCCACATGTAAGCGGCACAATTCCTAATGGAAATTAAATCCAGATGTTAGAGGAAGAGCAGAGTGAATTGTTGCTTGTATCTTGTGCTCGGAATCTCTATCAGGTTTTTGCTCAGTGGTTTGTGTAATTAGAAAATGAGGCGTTCAAGCTATTGTGGCAACCAGCCCAGCTAGTCGGCACAGTCGGGTTTGGCATTTGCATGACAAAAGGCAGGAGAGGATGGGATAACTGAGTGAGCTGCTGGTTGAGGCTAGCTGAGAATGAGTTGTGTTGCCTGCAGTTAAGCTACCAGATTGCAGGCAGGCATTAAAGCTAACTTGAAAGGCGTTGTCAAGTGCAACAGCATGATATTTATTTAAATCCTAATTTATTTCCACGGCTTTGTGTGGCATAAAATGTTGGCAATCGCAAGTTGCGAGCTGCGAATTTGTGACTTGCCTGGTACCGAACGGGCGCGGAGCAAGTCATTTAAATGTGTAGTGCTGGCTTATGGTTGATGTGAATGCTTTTGCTTTTTATTTCGCCAATCTGCAGAGAAAGTTTTTTCATTCCTGTCAAAGGATGAAGTCGAAAAGTTGCGCCAAGAGGAGGAGAAGAAAATTGCAACATTGCGTCGTGATAAGAAATCCAGATTATTGGATGCCGCCAATGACAACATTGACAAGGACGATGCCAGGCAACATGATAACGCTGACAACAGCAATAGCAGCAACGATGAAGAAGACGATGATGATGAGGATGAGGATGACGATAATGATGATGAGGATAACGAGCTGACCGGTCGCAAGGATGCCGTTGATAATGTTGTGTTGGCGCATTTCGATGATGCGGAGGACATTAGGTGAGTCTTTGATGAAGACAAAAGTCCTATTGGATTATTGGTGCTTGCTCTCTTTTTACATTTTATGTTACATTTCAATGCACAGACACGTTCACAATCGGTCATCCCACTATACGATTATGGTAATCAGTAGACCACACACTCACACACCCACACAGAATAAAGTTACTTTTAACGGTGTTTGTGCATTTATTTTATCCATTTGCTTCATCTTAAGTTTTAGGTTTCATTGGTAAAGTTTCTTCTGCTGCCTTTTGGTTTGGTTTTTGGTGCTGGTTCCGGTGGAAAATGCTTTGATTTCTGTTCTTGTTCAAATTAATCATAAAAAAACAATCACTCTCTTGCTCACACTTGCTTACACCTTTACTTACATATACACAAACACTTACCGTAAGTTTTTCTATTTTCACTCTTCACGTCACATGCCACAACAGTCTGACGCAGCTGATCATCATCATTGAAACATAGTTTCTTATTATATTGTAGAAAGACATAAGTAGTATATAAGTACATAGTTATGTAAGAACCCCTTATAAAAACGAGGAGTTCGAGTTCAACCCACACTTGGGCATATATGAAAGATGTACGCCGTAAGCGGTTTAAGTTCTAAGTAGCACTTAAGCGTTGTCTGGACTCGTAAATCGCAGAGCGCCTCTCAGGCGTTTTGCCACTTAAAAACATGTCTTGCCTCTTGCTCCTCGCTCTCAACCAGACGTTTGGAGTGAGAAATGACGCAGAGAAAGCGATAGAGAAAGGTACAAATTTAATAACTCCGCCTAGCGTGAAAGTGGAGATGAGGAGCACAACTTCACCTTATCGGAGTTTGCTTTGTTGAATAGATAACTGCAGTTGACTGGCAGTCAAAATTAGTTTTCGTATTTTTAGCGCATCGCGTATACGCAACGTTGGCCGCCATTGCCTCGAGCTCTCCAACGGTACTGCGTGGGGTGTTGTTTTTGCTTTGTGCGTTGGATGGCAACATTGAATCCCTCAGGCACAATGCCAGCTGTTTTTGCAATTGGATAACTTCATCATTCAAAACAAACCACAAATTGCGTACTGTGCGCTTCCCACGCCCCCCCTCTCTCCACTCCTCACTCTCTGCCTGGTCACGGCTAATGGCAATGGCAATAGCAATGAACCACTCACAGTCGAAAAGGTCAGACCGTGGGCGCCAAGTACGCACAATTTACCCAGTGACTGTTGCTTTCATATTAATGGGCTAGCATTGCATGCGGCATAGAGGACGTGTGTTCAATCTGACTGTTCTAGCCTACAACAACGAAAGGACAAATTAGTGATTCGTTTTGATGCAAAAACAGGCCTTTACATCATTTGTAACTTTATTTTTCTTACACACGCTGCACGTTGTGGCACTTATAATTAGAACCGCTTGTGTTGCTTGAGGCAGTGTCAAGTCGCTAAATCCTTTCAAATTCCACTATATGGTGCATGCAACACGTAGCAAATGAAGCGCAACGCGCGACTTCTCCCAGCTTTGCCAACAGCATTAAACTGTTGCTCTCACACAAACATGCACGTACATGAATCTATACACACTCATACTCAAGTATATCAACAAAAAGCGAGTGGGGACTGTTGCTGATGTCATTCTCGTTCGTGTCAGTTCTTCAAGCTCTTTTTCCCCACTTGCCCCATTTTTGTACTCTGCACTGTCGGGACTGTATGTCTGTATGCCTGTTCATTTTACTCGCACACTTACCGTTGCCAGCTTATCGGGGAACGCATGTCTACTGTAGCTGTCTGTTGTACCTGGCACGGGCACTAGACCGAGGTCCTGGGTCCTTGGTCGGAGTCCGTGTTGCCGTCACCGACGGCGCATTTCTAGTTGTTGACTCTGGCAGCATTATGTAATGAGCAACAACAATGTAATTTAATACAATTTTAGCCCCCATATAAGCAAACAAACAACAGCATACGATGGAAATTTTAATTTTTAAATGACATACGTAAAATACCCTTACACAAATTGTTTACCAAATGAACGAACGACATCACTGTCTTCTGTGTATTTATAATGAAGCGCATAGGGTAAACAGGTTGTAGCCAACTTGATGCCACAGTCGATTGGCCTTTAGCCTAGCAAAGCGAAACTAAGGCAAGCGCATGGAAGGATGACAACACAAGATATCATTTAGCGGGGACAAAACAGCAGTTCTTAAGACATCCGAACCCACAAAGGAACCCACTGTCGTTGTCCGTCGTGTGTTTGCGAATTAAATGTAAGATGGGGCTATGAAAATATTACATAGACTACCGTGATGAAGCGGTGGGGGACGACGAAGATGAGCTAAAGAACAAAGAAAAATTGTTCCTGAAATGTTTATGTACATTTCATTACGCGATGGCGTCTCCAACAGGGGCATTAAATGGCACTAAAAAAATGTGAAACAAGGACTGCAGAATATGATATGCCAATACTAAGAAACGCACTTGAACCTTTCCAATGTGCTTTTCCTGTCCTCTTAACTCTTACCTATTAAATTGGAACTTTAAAAGGCACTTTTCTAATTTGTCATAATATCATCAATATTTCTCACTCAATTTACGTGTTGTAAACAAGCACGATTCGGCTCGTAAGTCGCAGTTAACAAATCAGTGTGTTAACCTTGAAGCCAATTTTGCTCATCTTCACAAACACCGAACATCGAGCATCGAGCCCACCCGTTTCACTCGCCATTACCATCCGACTGACCAAATGGCTTACAAGGCAAATTTACATAAATTTAAATGTGTGTTATTATGTTGCCGAGCGATGCGGCCTTGGAATTCATAACGAAGAAAAGAAGATAAACATGTTAATAACCTATTTAAAATTTCCCAGCAAGAATTTCTACTAGTTTGTTGTTGTTTTCTTACGCATAAATTTACGTTTCGGCTTTGCATTAAAACACACAAAAGAATTGCGTTCAAAGAACAAAAAAAAAGATGAGATACAAAAAAAAATAAATATAAATATTGCCACTAAAGCCGAAGCAAATACCAAATTAGCCGGCATCGCAATGTTCTCGATTGCGATTTGTATTTATATTCAAATTAAACTCGTTTAAATCTATAAAAACTGTGTAGCACAAAGGCTCTCGCCAGATCCGTGTTTATGAATTTTTGTTTGGCTTCCGTGGCGACAAAGTCAAAGTTGGCGTCAACGCCGGCATCTACGTCGACGATGGCGACGACAGCGGCGGCGGCGGCAAAACGCAATCGAATTATTATATGTGCATTAATCGGCTAATTTATAGTTTGATAATTTATGAACTATTTCTAGTCGGTCCGCCAACCAAAAACCACCGAATCACGAACCTCTGACGGTTGATGACTCGCGACTCCCTCGCTCTCGCTTTCAATTGGCTTTATCCATTTGTCGGTTTGGCGCAGCGGTTGCCCTTGAATTGATCGCGACGTCGAGACAATTGGTCAGCTTTAGTTTTTGTTTTGTTTTCTCTGATTGTTTTTTTTTTTGTATTTATATTGTATATTTTTTGTTTGTGTGTTTTATTTGATATTTACATTTATGTACGCAGGTTTGTGACCGCAGCTTCTTGGGCCGCTTTTGTGATTTTATGCAGATGAAAATATTTATGTTTTGTTGATTGCGCATAAATTAATTTATATTTTATGGCGTTGGCGCTACGTTCGTTCCACAAATGGACCGCACCGCATATGCAAATCGCATTTCAGCTATCTGGAAGTCTGTATTTGTGTATTTGTGTGTGCGTCCGTATGTATTTCAGATATAAAAGCATAATTTGACCTTAAGCTCAAATGAGGGCGTTAATGATGCTTTTTATATGTGTGTGTATCTGTTTTTTTTTTCTTCTCTTCTCTCAAAACAATTTTTTGTTTTCCAGTTTATTATTTCACTTTGCTGCTTCTCGATTGTTATTTTGTTTGTTGCTTTCGGCGCATAAATATTAATTAAAGTTGGAAAAACCCCGGCAATATTTAGCGTCACACTCATAGAGCGAGTGAAATGAAAAAAACTTGACAGCATCACTAAAATCCGAAATCAGAACCAAAAAAAATTAAAACAGCAGCAGAAGAACATTTATTTGCCAGCATGAAATTTCTTTCTTTTTTTTTTTTATAATATGTATTATGAAACTTTTTTGTTGTTTGCTTTTCCAACCTGCAAGCCCGGTAACAGTGCACCTGTTTAATTGTATATCACAAAAACTTTCTGTTTCTGCTTACCATGAACTTTTTCAGGAATCCACTTGACGAAATTGAAGCAGTATTTAGATGCTAAAACTTAACTAAGTTCTCACATACACACCAAATACTCCACACAAACATAAACTACACTTGCACTCACACTGTAATGAGAATGTGACACGTTTATTGACTAAGTTTAGATATAATTATCTAACTAACAAACTAGTTACCTATATATGTATACTTGTAGCCTTTATAAACGAGAGAATTTGACTATAAGAAACTACTAAAAAGCAGAAACATAAAAAAGGGGGGACACTTTTACTATTTAGCCTATATTATAAAGTACTCTTTTATAAGCAGCAACTTTTTATACTATCTCAAAAACAATGTAAAAAGCAATTACGTGAATCTACTACTTTAATATACTTTAGCACCGCCTTCCAGGTCCACTTAATAAGCATACTCTTTTTCATTTGCCTCTATTATTTAAAGTCCCTCATTTTTCTCTCTTTTTAAAAAACGCTCAACACTAAATAAAAAGCGAAGAATGCAGTGAGCACTTAAAATGTTTTTCACTCTCACACACCTGCAGCGTTTTTAAAATACTCACGCACTGTACACGCCTACATTCACAGCTACAACCGCACGCTCTTACACCTTGACCACCCCCAGTCAAGAGCCAGGGGCCATGTTATTAACATATACTATACGAATATTGTTATTTCAAAAGGAATGAGGGAATATAAAAAAGTAAAAGTAATGATTTTTAGAGCAGGACAAGAAGACTAATTACATTTTATGTTCTTGTTTCCCAGGCTAAGTGTGCCTAATCAGATATACATATGTAGATCTGACAATGTAGTTCATAATATGCTTTGTTTTTCATTTAAATGAGAAACTTGGCATCTGCACAGATGTGTCTTTATTGAATTTCTGACGTTTGTAGCACCCATCCCATCCCATATAGTTCCATTCGCAGCTCCTTGAGATATTCCTGCATACGGATGCACGTTAAGTTTATGATATGAAATGCGTTGTTATCAGCGTTACATTTTTTTATATATTTTATAAATATTTATAATTATGTATTGTACTTGAACAGTTAACTTTGAAACCATGTATTAATATTAATATTCTAAGTATACATAACATATATAATGTATCATCGTCATTTGTTTACCATCGACATCGACAAGGGATTTCACACATTTCCAATCGATTATTGTTTTTGATTAACATGTGCCATATAAGTGTATTTTGAAAAATGGAAAATCGTTTATAAATAAATGCATAATAAAAGCAATATCATTTTGTTTGCAGTTTATTATCATACATATATTATAAGTTTGCTTATTCATAAATCATTTGTGTTACGGTTATGGGTATGGTAATTTGGAATTGTCTACTTTAACCAAATTAATCAGAGCAAACAATTAGCAGTATATTGATTGTAAAACAAATAAAACCTTATTATAACTTCAACTAAAACTGAATTGAAATGCGAAAACGAAAACTATGTAAAGTTCAATGTAAAAAGTTTCAAGGGTATTTCAAACATAAATCTGTCAATTGCAAAAGTTTAACGCGTTTAAAAACCATGTTCAACGGATGCAGGAGACCCACTATACAGGACTCTCCAGTGGCGCAAAGGCGAAGTTCATTTAAGAGTCAAAAGGACAAATGCATGAATAAAGCGAGCCGAGCAAATTGAAACGCGAAAATGTGAGCAAAAAACCTAAAATATAACGAGTGCAGCTTGCTTGCTCCGGTCAAGCCTGGTCGCACTTGGCCGAGTCAAAGTTGCAGGTTCAGGTTCTCAGCCATGACTCGGGCTTACAGGCTCTTAGCCCTTCGCTCTTACTCCTCGCTCTGTCTGTTCGCTTTTAGTCCTACAGCCACGTGTAAATTGAAAAACATAAATCACTCAAGCAGAAGTTGTAGCTATTGCCGGCTCCACTTCTTCCTCTCAACTGCATGCGAATAATTTCGAATTAAACTAGAACTGAAAGTGTGTAGCAATTTGTTTAAGACAAAAGCCACTCCAAGAGTCTCGTAGGAAAAAATCTACCCACAAAGTTCGTCACATCGAGTCAACGCCAGAGTCTTGGCCAAATGAGAGCAACTGAGTGTGAAAAAGAGGAATGTCGGAACGCATAATACAGGCAGATGAAGCCTTATTGCAAATAGTTTTGGTTCACTCTTTTCAATTAATTTTGCATACTATCTATGCATATGCATACAAATATATATTATATATATGAAGAGAGAAGAAAAAATATCCTACAAATAGACAAAGACAAGAATGTGAGCTGGCAAGCCAAATTTTACGACTTTGCCGACATGCAACTGCACATGGCTTATGCCCCCGTGTCTGGCCGGGATTGTCTCGAGCTTTGGCCTTAGCTCTAGATCTGCTGCTGACTCTGACTTTGCCTCTGTTTCTGCCCGTCTCTCTCTCTCTCTCTCTGTCTTTTTCTCTCTTCAGAGGACTGCGGTTCAGTGCTTTGGCTGTCTGCCTTAACACGCTAATCTCCAGCTGCCATGTTATTGCACTTGTTGGCAAAGTTGTTCAAAAAGTGATTTTGTCAGTCACTGGGATTTAGGGTGAGGGTAAAAGTTTGCAATGTGTTTCTTGGTTTTTAATTACAACAAATTTGACTTGTTATTCCAAAGTTTGTTGCATGCCAAGCAGCCCCAAAGGCGGCGCACGCACGTTCGCATCTGACTAAAATGAATTAACGTCATTGTTTTTGTAACTGCTCATATCATGTGCTAACCGCATTCAACACACACTTACCCCCCTCTCACACACTCATACAGATATACTGCCATACACACTTGTTTGTTTGGCCAAACAACATTGTTTTGCTTTCTCTGATACTTATGTATATGTGTTTTACTTTGCACAATTGAAACACCCAACAACCATTTTGAATCCACAAAAATGACAGAACCGCACAAAGTCAAGCGCAGACAATTCGCGCGCCCAGCAAAATACCCAAGCAGCAGAGACAGCAGCAACAGCAGCTAAACATCAAGGACACGCCCACCCCCACGCCTGCAAGTGATACGCCCAAGCCGTCGCTGCTGCCTAAGCCAAAGGTCAAAGTTGTCATACCGCCCGCATTGCAGCAGCGCCTTTGGCAACAGCAGCAGTCCCAACCCGACGAGCCAACCATTCATGAAGAGGAGCAGCCTGCCACGCCCACCGGCTCAGCCAGCAGTCGCATACCCGTGCGTACACTGAAAGCCGAACGCCGCGCCCTAGCAGCAGCCGCACGCCATGCGGGCATCAGCGTGGAGGAGTATATCCACCAACTGGAGCAGGAACAGGAGCGGCAGCAGCAGCAGTCACCGGAGCTAGGCGTCTCACCAACAACACCCACGACGCCCACTGGCAAGAACCGAGGCACGATGAAGTAAGTTGTATGCAAGGCGGTCAAAGAGTTGACAGGCATGCAGAGGTCACAGGTCGCAGGTCAAATGATGAGGCAATTCCACAGCTCGTAGGCGCGCAGTCCATTCAAATTACAGTTGTCGTTTGGCATTTTCTTTTCAAAAGCAACTATGTATGTTGTGGTGCACCCCACTTGAAAGTACCACACACACACGCGCACCCACACACACTCACACAGAGAGAGTCCTATGTGATGGTCTGATTTCTGACTGCAAACTGTCTCTATGTACTCGTATCACGTACTAAGCATAAGTATCTGAAACTATGTCTGTAATTAGGTAAACACTTTCATTTTTCCTTTTTGTATTGTTTAGTTTGGTGTTTGTTTTAGTCACTTTTTCTTCTGTGTATACTATGGTAAATATTTTATCTACGCTGAAGCAAAAGTTGAGCTTCCTTTTCTGTCTCTAAGCACCGTTGAGTTGCAGCTCTCTTGGTTGAATTTCTTGCGAAAATTCAGAATATTCTCTCTAATAATATTTTCTTGCTCATTCACGCAGCGCCGAGAAGCGCGCCTCGTGGCGTGCGGCACGTCTACGCTCCTTGGAACAGGGCGCAGTCGAGGCCCAGGATGTGATTAAGAATATGCGAAAAATGACGGATGATTTAATTACACACGAATCAAGAGCCAGCGAGGTAAGTTGATGTTGCATGCCAACCAAATTGATCAGCTCAGACTAACCAACTTTCAAGCGAATCCCCCCTCAAAAAAAAAAAAAAACAATCAAAACTTATGCCTGAGGAATTTGGCTGAGCATTTTAACCAGAATAAAAAAAAAACATAATAATTGTACACTCTCAACCCATAGAGCTACATGGTTTGCTTTACTAACCGCAACAAGATACTAAACGAACAACCATAAGAATGTTTTATGCTCGAAAATGATACTAATGACGAGCCAGAGTTCAATCAAAATGTAACTTAAGCGAAACGGTTAATGAAAAGCTCATCAAAATTGAATATTAAAAAAATCCCTTGCTGAAACTATTAAAAATCATCCATAAATTTCTCTTTATCTTTATCTCTCCCTCTATAACCCCATCCCTTTCTCTTTCTGTGCCCATAACGCAGCCGAAAATAGTCTTTCCAAAAATTGCCATAAAATCAAGCGATGGTCCGGTCATCGTGCGCGAACGCGAGAAAATACTCGACGAGAAAATCGTGAGACGCACTGAGGAGGTGCCATGCCCCATAACGGGGCAACCTCAATTGCGCACCGTCGAGTACATTGAGAAAATCATCGAAACGGAGGTTAGCTAACTCAAAAAATCCAAATCCAATAGAAAACTCACACACACACCAAAATTATCCTCTATCTAAGTACATATATTAAATTTAATTGGCACAAAATTGAGTTTCGTTTCGTAGCGAACGCAAATGCGTTTCATAAATGTACATTTTTGGTTGAAAGCCGCTTCTGTTCTCTACTCGTAATCGTAATAGTAATCGCTCTGCGATTTCAATTCTCCGTTCTTGTAGATGTGCACGCTCCCATATTTTGCACCTTCCAAAAGCCCATTTAAACTTACACTGTACCGCGCACCTGCACTTGCACAAAGCTCACTCTGACCATCACTCGCAATCGCATTGTAAATTAACAGCAAACATTCACTCATCCAGATTCGTAGACACGAAATAGCATAACACACTCTTAATTATTTTATAGAGCTCATGATTTTAATGTCCTGCCTGCAGGCTACAACAGACCACAGACTAGACACTGCAGGCAGTCTAAGAGTCTTCTAAGGAGTATCTTTATATCTTGTAAGTGGCCCAGCACAAATTCCGCTTGTTATTGTTGTTGTTGAGGAAAGTAAATTTTAATATCCACACAGCTCAGAGTTTTGCAGTCGCTTTGTTGACATAGCGCGAGTTCCTTTGTGGGCGTACCACTCATCCTTCCATTCAACACCCACCTGAAGCTGTTGCTGAAGTGCAACGCATAAAAAGGACAATAAGCTACTTTTGTGAGCCACCTACGTGAAAAGGTTGTCAGATTCGCAGCGCGCGACAGCAAAATCATTTCCAGTTATTGTTGTATTTTAAGTGCCGCGGTTTTAAGACCCCTACCGCATCGTCTACCACTCTCCACTCACATCACGGGTCGGTGTCAGTTTTGGGCTTAACCTTCAAAGAGTTTCATTGTGTTTTGTGCTGGGGTTTGTTGTTGTCACGTGTCCATAAAGCGACGACGACCGCCACTTTTACGCTTTTGGGGCTTGATTCTTGATTCATTTTAAGTATGCAAACGCATTATAATGACGCGCTGCTTTTTATGGCCAACTCCATTAAAATTAAAGCAAAAGTTTTTGTTTTGTGGCGCCCGGCATTGCTTTTAATGATTGCGATCGAAATAAAAACCAACACGCCGCAATCATTTTATAGCCGATTCTATATTTGGCCACAAATCCGAGTGAGTTTTTTTCAAACACTTCTGTTTGCTCTGCTTTTCAATTTGTACGCGGAAGGAAGCGCTACAAACGAGAATCGGGCTAGAATGTCAACGGCACAAAAGTTTCCGTCCATCCCCTCCGTACTCCCTACCCCCCGTCGATCTGACTGCCTCACTGCGTATGGTGCAGCCCCGCAATTCGAGAGTTGAAACTTTGGTCGAGACAGCAGTCGCAGCACAATGCACAGCCCATGTCCCAGGACTGACCCCAAATGCACTGCGGGGCGCTTGCAACCATTTTCTGGGTTAGCTCAGTGAGGAGCCTGTCAACGACAAGCCTCAGCTTATCGTCTTTCTAGAATCCTTTTACTTTGACAACGACCAACGAGCAAACGCAGGCAATTTTTCTGTGCAGTCGTTTGTCAGTGGTCCTCATGCTAATATCACGCATACGACCCGAACTTTACTCACTTTGTCAGCAACTACAGCTACTTTAAGTTCAATCCTCACATTTCCTTAGGGCACACTTAAGTACTCTACTCACAATCCACCATCCACCGCTTTATAGTTTCATTGCATTGCATAAATTCATTGGTTCTTTCTTGTCCTTGTAATATTTTCAAGAATTTATGCATTCTCTTAACATGTTAAATATTTAACGGAAAATTAGAAAACCCAAGTATGTAATATTGTGAAGCAAATATAGCATTCAACAACTATTACACTATGAATATTATTATATTATTATTTCATATAATATTATTTTACATTAACAATATACTTACGTGTTAATCCAACATAACTGCATCCGTGTTTTTTTTTTAGCTATACATAATTACTCATCTCTATAACTTTTTCTGTTCCCATCTTTCCAATTGTTATCTATTCAATTAAGTACAACGGCACAATATCTTTGCACCCAGTGTAGAAATAAAATAGATTATTGGCATGCCTATTGGTTATGATCTTTGTTCGGTGCTGGTTTACTGTTGCCTTCATTAGTTGCTAGTAAAACCATCAAATCAAATGCACAACGTATCACATTCCAATGTATCTAGGTGGAGACTTGCAAGGAGCGCATCATCTCGTTGGAGCTGCAAGTGCCTGAATCGGAAGAGGGCTCACTTGACGATACCCAACCGCCATTGGAGCTGCAAGCGGATGATGATTTCGATGACGACGACGACGACTATGACGATGATGACGACGAGGAGGAGGAAGAGGACACCGCCTCGATTGTTACAGTGCAGGCCACCAGTGACAAATTGTTTCTGCGCCCCGACGCGGATGCCTACGGCCCATCGTCCATTGACAGCGTGTCGTCGGGAAAGGTTCGCATTAAGGCAGCGCCGCTGACGCTGCACCAGACGCTGGCCAAGGAGACGACCATTGTGGAGGTGCTTAACCCAATCATTGGAGGCGATGGCAATGCTCGAACAATACAAGTGAGTGGCTTGCCTTTCGACCAAGATGAGCTGAGTCAGGGAGCGACAGCGCTACTTCACAGTGAAACGTTTGTGCTGCCCACTGGCGGCAAGTCGGAGCTGTCATTAAATGCAAAAATGAAGAATGTGCTCGAGGAGCTTCTGGAGAATGAGCGTGTTAAATTGAATTTGCAAAAGAGCCTTGAGGAGCACAGCGACGAGGAGAAAGAGCTCGACGATGAGGAGGGTGAGAATATCTATGTAGATGCGCATGATGATGATGAGAGCGCCTATGGTGATGCCATGGATGATGTAGTTGACTTTGGCATTACAGCGGCGTCCGCAACTGGAACCAAGAATGATAATCAGCAGCTGCTTGATGAGCTGATAAGGGACAGCAATCGCAACACCATCATCGGTAAATTGGCTAGCCAATTAGCCATGAATGAGGACGATGACGACGAGCAGGACGACGATGAGGAGGACGACGAAAGCAGTGACTCTTCAGACGATGACAGCGATGATTCTGATGAGGAGGACAATGCCGAGGAGCAGCTAAATATCACATATGTGCAAGGTGCACAGGTAATCGAGAATCTCAACACAGGGAACACGGGCAACATGCTACAGAAGTCACAGACATACACCACAATAAAGCAGGCGGAACCGACAGAGCAAATTGAAACTCAAATTGCATCGCCGTGTGGCTCCGCTGGAGGCACATTGGCTCAGCTGCAGGCCGAGCAGCGTGCTCTGGCCGAGATCTCAAAACAGCTGCGCAAGTCTGTCGAGGATTTGCTCAGTGCAGATGGTGGCTCAGTAATGGAAACTCAACGCACCTACACATTACCAGCGTCCAGCGACAGTGCAGCCATTGTTACGGTAACGGAGGTGGTTAAGAAACAGAAGAAGAAATCTGGACGCCAGTCAACGGCTGGTGAGTCGGGCGAGGCTATTTTCAATCGACTGCTCAGTGCTGGCGAGTCTGAGCGTCAGATCTTCGACCAGCAACAAGGAGAAACCATTACGACCACCACGACAACCACAGAAGCAGTGCCAATCGCCGGAGCATCCGCAGCAGCTGGTGAGTCCAGCACCAGTGTGGTGACCACCACACGTACTGTCTCCAATGTTGTCACCAGCGGCATTCCCAGGCTGGAAACAAGCAAACAAATCAATCGCAGTAACAGTAACAGCGGCGGTAACAACAACAGCAATAACAACAACCGCAGCAAAAACAAGCGCAAAGGCAAGAAGAAGTAAACGAGAAGATAGCCCGATAGAGAGCGACAAATTGCGCATACGACAAATGGTCTGTATGGAAAATTACGTATACGCATATATTCCAGCATGCATATGTACAATCGCGTACATATCTCACAAAACCCATCATCATCATCACCCTCCTCCGTTCCTTTCCGTTCCCCCTTTCGTCGCCTGACGCCACTCACCAAGGGCAAAGTCAGATCATATCAGCGCGATAAAGAGCATTGTAAAATGTGCCGTTAGACATAATGTACGTCTCACTTACTACTATACATTTATTTATGTACATACATGTGTTTATATGTACATAGAAACCTATATGCATATGTATTTAATTAATTGTGCAAATAACTTGTTGCATTTGTAATCTCATTTGTTACTAATCAAAATAATGTTCGCAACATGAAAATGAACAGCAGGATGCAAATATAATAGAGAAAAATAGCGAAAACAATTTAATTTAATTAATGACCCTGCAAGCCACAATTAATCCAAGAACAATACGATGAACTCTCAAATTGCGATGAACAAAAATTTTATTTAATTGATTTAAATAATTTAATTTTGTTTTGTTTTGCATTTAATCGTAACACATACACATTATGCATTTAATTTATCATTAAGCTTCGTTTTTCATTCCCTAAGTCGAATTCAAAATTAAATATTGTGTTTTTGTTTTAGCACAAAAGTTAAGAATGGCGTCCTGCCGGCGAAAGTATTTACATTTCGATGGCCCCCTATCTTTTTAACTACCAAACATTGAACTCCGAGCATTCCGACTGCCCACCTTAAACTGGGCCTAAGCTTAAGGTCTAGCTCTAAGCGACGACACAACACAACTGAACACTATGCAACACAACACAATACAACACTATATAAGGAGTTGTTAATTAAGATATTGCAAGGTATTGCATTATTCTATTATATATAGAATAGTTGCTGTAGTTGTAGAATATAGCAATTATACGATACAAAGCACAATTACAATTTACGAGGTAGTCAGTTTCTAAATCCATAAATTAAACTGTAAAGAATCAATACGAGCAAAATGATATAATACCTATGATATATGTTATATATACAAAATTTAGTTTGTAAGTGAGTAAAAAACATTTTTTATAAACTGAGAAAATATTGTTGCAATATAATAAACAATTCAATTCATTTTTTATTTTTAAACCGCTATTTTACTGCTCCCCTGGAGCGACCCAAATGGCACTGGGGCTTCTGCTGTTGCTGTTGCTATAATTATGTCAAATGGACTAGCAGAGCTCTATATTTTTATATGGCTTTCAAAGCAGTGGTAGATTATGGACTGACACTATAAAATCCGTCACGTGCTGTTTGACAGCATTTTTATAAATTTCGTATTCAGTTTGGCAAGTTATCTGATGAGTAGTAAACATGCCTGCCCCAAATGGGCGTCGTTGCTGGCTTTTATTTAGACCCAACGCACATTTTTCGAGCGAGAAAATGGAATGGAAAGAGCTTATCAATAGTGCAGAGCGCTCTGTTTATCATTTAAATGCAATACAGTGAGTATTTTTAGTAATTAAGATTAGTCCATGCAGAAATGTTAGTAAATACAAAAGCGTATTATCAATATACCACATACTTTGAATAACAAGCGACCGTCTATGTATCGCAGATACTTAATCAATATGAAGGTTCTGGTCTTGAAGTCCGTCTTGAGTCACGTACCAGCATCAGATATTGGTTTTTCGAATATTGCGGATCTTGAACATGCCCGTTTTTGTGCATTATATTTCCACTTGCTTGTAGAATATTTAAAGGAAATTAAAGGCAACCAATAAACAAAGTGTATTTTGCGAATGTGTGGCAGCAGCACAACACTTGTGATGCCTTGACAGACAGAACGAGGCTGGCATCCAGCTAAATGGCATAGAACGGAAGGCGTTGCCATTTTAGAGAACGCACAACAAAATGTCTTCCGACGTTGTCTGTTGAGGTAGTCAAAAAGATAGACGGGACATAGTACATCTAACAAATGTCTACAACTGTGGGTGTGACTGCTGGGTGCTGCTGCTGCTAATGTAAAAATCGTTAGAGTTTGTTGCGCGCTCAAAGCACATCAAGTCGCCCGACAACGAAGCAGGTTGGCAACGGAAGCGCTTGACACCGGCAGCATTGAGCATTGAGCGTTACCGGGCTCACGTTGCGTATGTGCAATGTGCATAATTCGATTTCAAGTGCGCGCTGCACCCAGGAGCTATATATATGTATGTGTAATGTACTCACTCGTTCGTACATGTGGAAGATACCTGCGTCAGCATTTTAAATATTTAATGTCAACCAATTGAATTACACTACTAAACTAGTCGTCGACCAGGAAGCGGCATCCTAGCGAATGATTTTGATGCAGATGCTGTTTTTGCTGTTGACGCAAATGCCTTGTTGCATGTGCAAACGGCATACCGCACTCTGCAAGTGCATAGTTTCTGCACCGGGCAGGTCCAGTGCATGCTGCATTGAGCAAGACAAATGAATGCAGCAGCCCCTTGCTCTGCCCATGCCTTGTGCTTATGCCCTTGAGTCCGCCTGCATCTGCATTTGCATTTGTGCAACACTTCAACTGCAGACGCTGCGGGCATTTTGGCAATGTCGCATCTAATGCTAACAGTACGGAACCACTGCACCACCAAATGCGCCGCGCATTAATCAAAATCTCATTTTCCTGGGCGCACAGTCTGATGTTATTGTTATTGTTATTGTTATGCACTGCTGTGGGCCAAAAACAAATACAGTTTGTCGCGCTTTAATGCACTTCGCCGATCAAACAATGTGGCTGACGTTGTCGCTCCACAGTCAGAGTTACAGGGACACGGGTGCTGCACTCATTTCATGGTCTGTCTGCGCTAAAACGCCAACCAATTGTCATCCCCTGTCACATTTAATACGATTATGCTTGGTTAAACACAAAATGTCCTTGTCCACGCGCTCAAAAACATGATACATACCCATACACACGCATGCTCACGCAACCTCACACGAACTATGGTTTTTTACTTTTTGGTCAAGGTATGCGTATTGCGCGGGTGTCACACAAAATTTACAGCATTTGCTGTTTGAAATTTTTCACATTACACACATAAATTCTGTAAAGATGCTTCTGCTCTTGCTGCTGCTGCTGCTCCTGCTGCTCCTGGCAGTCGTCGAAGCTGGTGAAAAATGTCCAGTGTTTGTTTGTGCATCACATACACATTCACACACTGCCAGGCAGGTGTCCTGGTCTAGTTGTGTCTGTTCTAGTCCTTGGGCGTGCTTGCCATTCTGTTTGCCACCGCCAGTTGTTGAGTTATCTGGCAAATAATGGAACGTGCTGAGCAGATGATGCGTTTTCATAAATTTTAAATAAGCGCAGCATCTGGCACAATAATCGCAAGGAGCAGCATTCACTTCGCGATCCTTGGCAAACGCAGGCGACTGTGAGACTGCATAATTTCCCTTTTTAGTTTATAGTTTTGCTTTATACAATGCCATTAACTAGTCAGCAATTAGTTGGCTTTCTCATTAATCAATTGTTTTATCACCAACAATGAAATTCAGGTGAATTAACAATAACGCCCTGCTGTCGTGAGGTGTCACTTTTGCGGTCACCAGGTGTTGATTTGCTAAGTCTTATAATTCCATAATAATAACGCGTACACACTGTTTATTATTTAATTCCTACTGTCAACTATCGGATGTTGGGCGAATTATGAATTATTATAATTAATATGATGTAGTTAATTTATTTTCTTTATTATTTATGTATTTCAAAATATATATTTAATTATTTAGGTTAAGCTGGGTAGTTAAGAATCTTATATGCGGATGATTGTCAATCACCAAAATATATTTGAGCTCTAACAAATATTTCAATTTAAATGCGTTCAAAATGGAGCTTAGACAATTTTTGGTATTCATAAAAAAAACTCTGAATTTAAAGCTATCAAACAAATTATAATTTATTTATTATTTAATCTGTTGCTTTAAGCATGCAATTTAACTTAAAATTTGCTATAAATAACCCCTGTGACTTTATTAAGATAAATTCAAAAGATATCATTAATTGATTCAACTGGTTTTTACTCAAATAAATGCATTTCGATATTCTTGGACAAGCTCAGTTCGTGGATTAAATAAAGAAGTTGTGCATTTTCAATTCAATTTCTATTTTAGTATGTACTGCATTAGTAGAAGGAATATATATGGACATAGGCATCCATAAAAATAGGTTACAGGGTACAAGGACAGTGGACAACCAACTTGACAGCTGTGGCACCGCATAAAAATGCAATTCCCGTACTGCAATTTAGATTGCGCCTCCCGACTCAAATTGAAGCCTCCGCGAGATGTTCCCACCACTATAGTTGTTGGTCCTTTAGCCTGTTGCTGTTGGTGTTGCCAATACTTGCAATAGTTGTAGTGCGCATGCGCTGGAAAGCCACGGAAATTTTTGCAGTTGGCAGAACAAAACATTGCCCCTAAAAAGACCAGCTTTATCCGTTTGGCTTATCCAAAAGGCGGCTGCCTTTATTAGCTGATTGTGTGTCCATGTCCCCAGGGCAATGTTCTTCGTTGTCGTTGTCATCGTCCACATCGTCCTCGTCATCTGTAATATCGTCGCCTGGAAGGCCTACGGCTTGGGTTTTATTGTTTCAATGTCTGGAATATGCTGCTTTTGCTGCTGTTGAGGTTCTCTTGCGTTTTTGTGTATTTGTCTTTGAACTGCTTGCCACTGCCGTCGGTCTCAACTGTCTTTGTCTTCGTGCTGGCTGTTGATGATGCTCTACAATTGCAATTTTCAAGGATAAGGATATGCTCGAAACAGATTTATATAGAGGGCTCAGTACGTGCGAAATTTATTAATGCTGGCCCTCAGCCACACTAAGTCTTATAGGTTTCCATCAATGCTTTCAGGCCAGAGAATAAGCCCATAACAAAGACACAATGCCGGGTTATATAAGGTGTGCCAGTGACTGTCATATTGAAGTTTACACATTTGCATTGAGCTGGGAGTTCTGTGTCCTGGCTGCCGACGAACTTATTTGCCCGGCATCTGAATTACAGAATTCCAATTGGAATTAGACAGTTCGACTTGGTTTTGTTTTAGTTCGGTGGCACAATGAGGCCTCTCGCTGTATCGATGAACCCAGTACGAAAGTTACGGCAGGTGTTGCCTTAGATAGTGCCTCTGAATCTAAACCACTCTCACGTATTCGCATTAATGAACTTCGGTGCTTAAAGTGCAGTCGAAAAGCAAACACCACCAAATATCGAATAACAGACAAAGCAGAACAGAGGAAACACTAGCCCTATGGCGTTAAAGTTTATCTGTGTTTGTCCAAATATTAAGCAAAGTTTTTGCCCCAACTACAGAGCTGCGGGATACATTGAAAACGAAGGATGGAACGGTAATGTGGCATCTAGAATAAGCAGCGAGGAACAATGTTAAGACAGATACCATTTCTGACCATGAATAAGTGCTTCTTATTGTTCATTAATGAATACGCAACACAAATAGCTAAAATGTACTCTATACCCTTCAAAGTTGCACTCGCTTTGATCTAAATTCGCACTCCCTCTGCAGATGAAAAATGTATTATTTCAGTAAAGAAATACTATACTAAGTCAATGAAGTTTGCAAGACAAACTATTGTTCGGAGTTTCTAAAAAGTTAGAGTATACACATGAGTTTCCTTTCAACTCTTATTCTCTCGCGTTGAGATAAATTAGTGATGAAAGCAGAAGCGGCTGCTGCAAGTCGCAGTTTGTGCTTGGACATCGATGAGGGACGGACCCTAACTGTGAAATATCTTTCAATTATCCCTTATTAAATTCCTGCAATTACATTCGAGTCAAGCTGAACTTCAGTTAATTAATTTGCATTCAGTAAGTATGTACAGATGGATAAACCCGTAGTTGACATGCAGACTCCTCAACTACGGTACAACAACGGCAAAGGCAGCAACAGCAACAAAAAATCTGATTAAATTGGTTGGCAAGTGCAGTAAAAGCGTTGCGGGCACAATTTGCATACATTTGGTTTGTGATTATCAAGGACCGCAGATTTAAATGAGGACGCGATGCTGTGTTGGACCAAAGCTGTGTGCCGTGATGAGAAGAAGTGAAAAGCATAACAGCGAGAAACAGTGATGATCTACTTGGGCACTTGCATCCTGCCGCCTGCCACATGTGGTAGATTGAGTGACGCACGCTCATTAATATACGCAATGCTCTGCCAACAGCAACAGCAACATCAACGTCCACATCGACGACAACAACAATAGCAACAATAACAGTTCCATGACACGGACGATGCCATCAGCGATGGGCTGATGAGCAGCTTGTGGTTATATAGCCTCTGAGTGGTCGCTCTTTGGCCTTTGTCTGTTTAACGTGGATTGTTGGGATCTGTATGATGGTGTTGTGTGAGCTTTTAGCTTTAAATAATTTTCAAGTAATATACCATAACTTTTGCTGATAATATATTTTTTAATTTAACTGTTTAATGAAATGAGTTTTAATTCAGCATTTTAAAATGTTTGCGCTAAAAAATTGTCAGATTAATTGAATTGACTTTTTTTAGTATAACTGTAGCTGTACTTTAAATATACTCGAAAATAAGTATGAATTTAAAACCATATAAATGTTTTGTGCTTTAAATAGGCCAAGCGAGAAGAAATGTCAGTTAATTTTTAAGAATCCTTTTAGAGCTGCTCGACTGTGAATGTGAATGAGACCGTACAAAGAAAATTCACAAAATAATCAAAGAAGTCTTTAACTTTAGATATGAACACATAAAGACTGCAAGGGGTTTTGTATGAGAAAGTTTTGAGCTGCCCCAATTGCTTTTTTCATGTCGTATAAAAGGCGAGTCTGAGCAGCTTGACGCACATGACGTATGCGTAATACACTTTGCTGGCAACATAAATGAACTCAAATGGCATTTTTGTCGTGGCCTGGAATTTTTGAGCTACAACAATATAAAGAAGAACAAAAACAATAGCAGTTGTAACTGCAACCAGCATTAGTTTGTTATCAACGCTCGATTGCTGGAGAAAATTGAAAAATATTGTCGCTGCGCTCGGCGCTTGTCTCAAAGTGGGTAGAGCTTAGTGACAGGAAACAGCTGCCACTGTTGCTGCTGCTCCTTGCCAGCATCTTCAGTTAGTTCTCGCTGTTACGTTGTTGGTAATGATGAATTGTGCACTATGCGTCTTAAGCTTACACACGCGCCACAGCCAAGAAAAGTTTGCGCTCGCGGTGCCTACGGTGGCCAAAGACAATCCTTTGCTGTGTTTTCCTACAACTCTAAGTACAATCTGCAGCCACTCCCATTTTTCAACATCTAAACTTTTTGTTTGATTTTGCATGCCATTACCAACACCTAAACCAAGTTCTTCCGTTTTCTCCAACTACTTCTATAAGGGTCATATGCGCAGTGAGTTGTGCGGGTTGCCGACAGATAAGCGCAAAGCTTCCTCTGGTCCCAACGCCATTAAGTTGCCTAGTTTTTTGGTCGCAAAATAAATCATTTTGATCGAGTGAACTCTCTCCCATAAAATATTAAAGTGTGTGAAGCAAAGTCGCATTTTCACAATGGAATTATCAACAACGACTCCCACACACTGACATACTAATTCTCATTCTTTTGTGATGAGTGAGATGAGACTACAGCACCACTGGATTAAATGTCAAAGTTGCAATTCTTTATACATATATATTCATTAAAGTATATATTCTATAATTACATTGAACTTTGTCCAAAATAAAGCAAAGAGCAATTTAAATTAGCATTTAACCGCAAGGAATAATTTCTAATTATAGCAAATTGCCAATGGCAAGGCAAATATGGCTTTTGAGATTTTATCAAAATATACTAAATGCAAATAAATTTCAAAGAGCAAATACTGCCCACGTTTTATAATTTTCCACGAAATATTTAAAAATGGTATTCTATTAGAATGGCTTATAATAGCAGCAACAGACGGCACTGAATATTGGTACATTTAAAGACGTGGAATGTTGTCGATTTTCTTACAAACCAAATATTAATGCTACACATCATAAGTTGTAAGTTCAGTGAGTCGGACAAAAATGTTTACTAAGTTTAAGAAAATGGACTTTAAATTCAATTTCATTTATACTAACTATACAATCATGCATTATGCACAGTTACATTAAAATTGATGACTTTGGTTAGAGGTCTGGGCTAAATGGTATTTATATTGCAAGTGTACTACCAATTCATAACTTGTTGCACCTTTTTAGAAACATAATTCATTTGTCAACGAGTCGTTGCCATCGTCGTGTGCCCAGGCACGCTAATATGGTCAATGCCAACTGTTGCCAGTTAGGCAGCAGCAGGGCAGGAGTAAAGGTCATTCAATTGCACAGGACTGCACCGACTGCACAAGTCTATAAATGCATCCGAGTCTGTCTGGTGCTCTCTTCTTTCCCATAAAACTCAAGTGCATGTTGCGCTGGCTGTGTTCCAACAGGCTGTGCATCGGCAACGGCAGCGGAAACGGAAACGCGCAAAAAATGGCAATGGCGACGCTGCCTCCGTTTTTGCCTCTACTGCTGTCACAGTCGCTGTTGGTACTGGGGCTGGAGCTACTGCTGCGTCTCTACTAAGTGGCAAAACATGAACAAAAACTTTGGTCGTTGTGTGGCCGACAAGTTGAAACTAATGACAATTTTGTTGTAATTAGTTGTGGCTTTCGCCGCGACGGCAACAAATAAGTTGTCAGAGAACTTAAGTTTAGCAATTTTCATAGTTTTCATCGCTGGCATTTGCGGCGACCAATCTTTTTGCTCGACTCGTTGTACAAATTTTCCGGAAATGAAATTCATTTGTTTTCCTTGCCAAGATTGTTAAAGCCATTGCGGTTACATGGCGTGGGCGTAGTCAAAGTCGTTGCTGTTGCCATTATGGCCACTCTGTTACATTCTGCATGTGCCGACAACTCATGCATTCGTTTGGATATGGCCAGTGTTTTGCCACATATTTCATACCTTGACCGAGCAGCTCGCTTTTAATTATTTTAAATTGCATGCAGCTGCTCTTGACGTGCCCTATAGTATTTTTGCTAATCCTTTCCGTCTCTGACCGAGCTAATATGCAGCAACAGTTAGCCCCAAGTCAGACCTGCTGCTGACACCATACCAAAAACAAAAAAAAATGCATTCCATAAATTCTCTTAATTACAAAGGTTCTCGAACAAACAAGTTAAAGCTGGCTAATTTCAAAACTGCTGTCCCCATACGTGACGAAGGTTGTGAATATGAGAAGGTTACTTGTGTGGCTCTTAGATATACATAAATATTTGGGGTACCATTTTACTACGTCTGGCCAAAGATATTTTCTCATTTAGTTAACTATTTTAAAGGCCAAGAGTCTCACTATGCGTCTTTCGTGGATGGCGAAAAGTAGATCTCTGTTCTATAAATTGGACGGACAAGTGAACAGTTATTACAAGTTGACAACCATCGTTATTACAAGTTCAGCACACTGACTTGCATTTCAACATAAATTAATTTCTATGCTTAATTTTTGATTTTTATGTAGACACACACTCGCATACCAACCAATTCTGGAAAAAACAACAGTTTCGGAAAATGTTAATGAAAATTTGCATACTACCACAAGGAAAAGCGAGGAAAACAGCGGACCGTACAATGTATATGGACTGGACGCGCATTGCGTGCACACATTTACATATCATAAAAATTCATTTTGTAGACATTTTTAGTGTATTTTTTAAATTGAGCAACCGCAAAGTTTTGCATTGCATTATAAACAGCAAGCTGGCCCCATTTGCTACTTGAATGTTGCAGAATTTCTATGTTGTGCTGTTTCGATTCAGTGCCCAGTTTGTCTCTCAATGTGCTGTTCAAGTCTGCATATAAATTACGCCCACTTGTAGTTGTAATTTCTATGCACGTCCCAGTTTGTCATGCCCGCCTCTGCTCAGTAGCAACAACCCGGCTTGTTTGGACTCATCCCAGCACACATAGATATAAAATACATCACTGTGTCTGTAGGTAGCGTCCAGTCAAGTGGAGTTCGTGGTAAGTCGAGACGCAAAACAATCCCCAACAGTGGCCAGCTTGCAGTTCAGATTTAGTGCCACTTATGACAACTACCACATCGGTTGCTTCTAGAGTTTTTCCTGGTATTTCTCTTTCTTACTTTAACTTAATGTAAGACTGTGATGCGTACACAAAATGTGTGCTTGAATTTTAAGATAATTGAAACAGTTGCAGTGCTTAATGATGTTCTTTATTTTTGTTTTCCCTTGTGGTTTTGCCTTTAATGGCGCAGTTCGGTCGCTCCGATAATGATAAAGAGACAGATACAGACAGGAGACAATTTGGCGCCATTGTTCGGCCATTAGCTTTATTTTTATGTTTGCTGAACGCATGTTGAAATATTGTTTATTTACTCAATTAACGCTAATTGCTTGGATCAATAAATTTTTATTTACCTTGCGCTTAAATGCGAAAAGCAAAGTGGCCAAGTCTAAGAGGTTTGCGAGCTGGACTGAGAACCGAAATATCAACTGAAGAGAAGACATGGGAAAGGCAAGAAAACTGCTTAGACAGTGCTTTATCGACATTCCAGAGCGAGTAAGTAAGTCGCAGTAAGTCTCAGATGGCATTAATAAAGTCATTACCGTCTGTCAATCTACCGGTTTCACTTATCAAATGCTTGAAGCTACATCAAATTTAAATGACAGCAATGCCATTACAATCGCAGTTCCAATTTTCGACAAGAGCAATAAATTTGGCTGCTTTATCTGCAATGTGACAAGCGGATATTTCATTACCAGTGGCTCGTTTCATCGCCTATAAGTAGGCAACACGTTTTTTAACTGCTTATTAAACTCGAGTGTGTCACGTAGCCGCAGAGTTGAAGAGAGGGAATGAAAGAGCAAATAAGAGAATGCGAGGGGGATTAAGGGCTGAGCTTTAAGTTTAAGTGGCTACTTTACAAAATAGCGCGGTATAAAATAAATTTCTTTTATGTACTCGCAAATTGCCAGCCAAAGTTTTCATATAAATAAATAGAAAAGCGCTTCAACGACCAGGAGAAACACAAAAAGAAAAACAGAACTGCGCTATACAGAACAGAAAATACAAAATACAAAATGGCATTGCGGCTACTTGTAACAAGTGTCAATGCGTGGGGGCGCCCACTATAAACATAAAAATGTCTTGCCTCAAAAATTTTTTTTTTTAAAACTTTGTGAGGCGTTGCGAACGCGTTAGGCGTTCTTATTGTTGCCTCTTTGTCTTTGTCCCAAGTTGTTGTTCTTCCCTTTGTTGTTGTGTTTGGGGAAGCTTAACGGCAATTGAATGCCAAGTTAAGTGGCAATGTGTGCGAGGGCGTTTTGCTTTTGCAATTTGCAATAACCAAAGCAAGCCCATAAAAATATAGTTGCCTTCGCTTTCAGCTAGAAAGAGACAGTTCATGTGCCATGCGACGGGCAAAACGAGAAAGCGTCACAATGAGTTTTTGATTACTTTGGAATTTCTTATTTGCCTTTCACACAGACACAGAATCCGCCAAATTTGCATCCTGAAACTGTGCAAATATTGATAAGCGTTCTATTCGTACAGCAACATACTCTCGGACCCAAAGTTCATATCCACTAAGTACATACCCTGTAATGGGCCTTAACTTTATCGTTTATACAATCAAGGGCATGGGTTTTCTTTTTTGTTTTATACAAATCCCTTTAACTCTGCGAGAGGATTTAAAACCCATGTCAGATATACACTGCAAAATATAGGCATAATTACTAATATACAATCGGATCAATTTAAACTCAAATAAATTTATGATATTTTTAAGTGAATAATTTAGTAACAAGTTGAATATTCAAATGTGTTGAATTATATATAGTCTCTTTCAAATATTAAGTTGTTGTCTCAATTAAAGAGGCACTTTCAAGTTTCTTGTTCCTGATTCTCGCAAATGTGGCCTCCACTCAAACTGAAGCAGAAATGTGCTGTCAGCATGTGGCACTTGTCTAATGTCAGGGGTGTCGCGGTGAGGTGTTTACGACTATAGACAAGGAAGGCCCGCTAAATTGAAGAATATTTTGCGTAATAAATTTGAAACGTGACGCACGCAAAAATACGTTGAGGCCAACTGTGACCCTGGATGATGCTTATTGATAGAGCAAAAAGTATCCACACACCACGCACTCAACACCTGGTCTGGCTGGCAGTATGCATATACATACATAGATACATGGGTTGCATAGATAACTGTCATCGCGGTGGGGAAAGCGGATGGCAGCTCCTCGTTGACTGACAGCTCTGTCACCTGCTCACGTACGCAAGATGCTGGGTCCCCACAAAAAATGAAAAAAGTCTGAAAGACAAAACTGAAATATCCGAGATAAGGGAGAACATCGAAAAAGTATTTACCATTTGCTACTTACATGACTTGGGTCATCAAAATGTGATAGGTTTTTGGCAAACAATTTATGAATTTTCGAATAGAAGCTAAGCCGGGCTAATCGGTTAAGCCACGATTTCCATTTATTTGCTTCTGACCAAATTCATAAATTATCCCGGCTTAGTGACGGGTGTGGTCAATGAGGGAGAGATAGAAGCACGCGCAACTTTCGCTGATTGATTAAACCGCACAAAGATCAACATCGCAGCATTAACGAACTATAAGAGTCGGGGACAAGCGCTGAGAACGTTTCAGGAATTGTTATTACATCGTTTGCTAGTTTTCCTATTTTTTGCACACCTCGAATCGTCTGCTTAACAAACGACGCTTGGGAGCAGGAATGGAGGCTACGTTTATGCCAAGTGGACGGCACACGTGCCAAAGTCACTTTTGATATAACTACAATACATGGCAGCACTTAATATGGTTCTCAGTCGCTTCGGTTTCAGGTCTGGCTCTAGTTCTGGTTTGAGTTTGGGGCCATGTCCGTCTTCTGGCCAAAAGTTCCTAGACGTGACGAGTGCGGGTAATGCGCGTTATGCCCTGGCTGAGAATAGAGTCTGAACTCATTGTCATGTACGTCGCATAAACAGTACTGTGATGGAAGATGGAGGGCAAGAAGGAGACAAAATACCCAATGCGACTATTTGACTGACATATCAAGCATACGCACTGTCTACATTCAATTGAGGTAAAACACAGCTGCACAGCTGTCTGCGAGTAGCATTAAACAAAGAACTTTCCGAGCCACTGTCAGGACACTTTAAATTCACATTATTGTCAACAGGCAAACAATGCCAACTCACAGAGGGTGGCGCACAGTAAATGAGCTGACACAGCGTGAATTCCTTAAGTTACTGCTAGCAATATTATTCCCCTCAACCTAATAAAATGCAGCAATAATATTCAAGCCTCATAGTCCAACACTCCCTAAGCTTTAGTCACAATTAATTTTGTTGAAAATTTTGGAATATTATTATAAAATTTACGAATTTCTATTTAACTGAAACTGACATTGAGAATCATATTTTGCTGAAACTAATTTGAATATTAAAACTATATAGTCAAACAATAGCAGACTATTCCATTAGTATGCTATATTCTTGATCAACTACAAAATCTAACTTTCATATAGCGATTCAACCAGTTTGTTTTAAACTCTTCACTTTCAATGCCTTGTCTTTTGCCTAAGAGAAAAATATTAAAAATTGGCCTGCAGTTCAGTTCTCGTATTGAATTCATTAGAAATGCAAATCAATGTGGCGACATCTTCAAGTTCAATTTGGCCATAAAATTCATAGCGGGTGTGCGAGCGACGGAAAGGCCAACAAACCAGGTGACAGTCAAGCTAAAAGTTGTCTAGTTTCTTAACCCGTTTTGAGCCTGAGGCCAACGGCCAACAGTCAACACCAAAGTGGCAAATGCTGCAACTGCCTGTTTAGTTATGTCATCTTGTTTTATTTTTATTGTTAGTACGCTCGCTTCGTATATGTCTACGTATTTCATGACGTATACGCACCGTGCGACAAATTTATGATATTCTGTGAGGCTGCAAGTGTTTGTGTGCGTGAGTGGGTGCTTTATTTTCTAATTACAGTACATTGCTAACTTTGTGTGTACGAGTATGTGTGTGTGTGCGTAATTAGTGTTTTGTATGTTTATATTAAAAGCTTTCGCGTTTGCTGCTTAATAAATTAAACGACAATTTGCACATGCAAAAGTTCCTTGGTAGCATTCAAAGTTGTTGTTGTCATTAGATACTGTTGTTGTTGTTGTTGTTACTGTTGGTAATGCTGCTGCCATTGCTCGTAAAGTGCTGTTTAGCTACTGTCCTTATTCGCCAACGAGTTTTGAAAAACAGCCGCTTCGCATCAGCCCGGGACGAGGACAAGGACGAGGACATTATGTGGGCATTATGTGTAGGCATGTTTGCAATTAAAATAAAAAGCAGGGCACAAGTGTCAGCTGCGGCTGTGCTACTGAATGTGTGGGCTTCTTGTCTCCACTATGTACCTCTCGTACACGATAGGCACATACTCGTCCTAACACTCATCGCGGTAACACAAATAAGTTATTGCCTACTTGTGGGCGCTGAGACGTTCACAATAAGCCGAGAATTTATGTGCACACTTTTTGTATTTTATGCGACATTTTCTCAAGCTATCAGGTTATATTTGTTGTTAGTTGAGTTTGTATGTATCTGTACTTGCATGACAGGGTATGAGACTGTCATGCTATGTCTAACACTGTTCTTTTATTTCTTGTAAGCTGCAAGTGTTTTGGCGCTGTCATCAATTTGCTGCGGTAATCTTGGCGCTTGATTTGCTGGCATTAAGTGCATTTAGGTACATGACCAAATTTCGTCTCCATGTATCTACAAAACCAATAATTTTATATCTGTTTGACAAAAAATCACCAACTGGCGACTCTTCGTCGGTTTTCTATGCCGTCGCAAAACTTCGCCGATACTTGATTGTTTACACAAAACGCTTTGACCGTTTTGGCAAATTGATAAATAAATTGGCCAGAGTGGCAATAATTTGATTTATTTATTTATATTTTTTTTTATACTATTTTTGCTTTTATCGCAGGTGACGAGTTATTAAAATTTTATATTTTACGAGCTTAACTATGTATTTCAGTTTATGTTGGGTTTTACGTTTTCTTTTGGAGCTTGCAATAATTGCCATAATTTATTTGCATGGCAAATTCAAGAAATTTGCATGTTGTTTAAGACAGAGCTTATATTGTTAAATGCTTGTCTTTTTGGTATGCGGAAAGATGTGCGCAAAAAGTAACATCATAAAAAAAAGTCCTTAACAAGTGGCAGCTGCTTCGGCAGCATCGACAGCATTTCAAATATTTTTGCAAAATGAAAGAAAGAACTAAACAAACTTGTTTAACTGGTACTGACGACTTTATATTCTGGAAATTTGCACATTTTTTAGATAAACTTGATGATTTAGAGATTTAACTAATGCTCCAATTTATGGCAAGGCGACAGATTGAATCTGCCACTTGAAAGGCTCCGCCCAATTTATCCAGATTGAAACTAAAAGCCATGCTTCCAACTGAGTGCATCAATTAAAAGGACAAATGCATAGTATAATATTTGCTGCAACAATAATTTGCTGATGTTTGGTCAGTTAAAGAACTGGCTATTCAGACTGAATGATTTTGTTATGCACAGATCGATCGATTGATTTGTTGAGCCGATTTGACCCGTCTGACCCGACCCGCTTGGAGTATTTACATAAAATGCTGCTCTCAGCTCGATCCCGGGCCTGGTCAAATTTTATTTATTTATTGATGCGCCAACGTTGTCCAACCACTTTTATCAATTGTGGTTGTTTGATTGCTACTGTTGTTGTTGTGTGCGTGCGGCACCCTCCGCTATTTTGTGACTGCTTTTTTTGTGTTTTGGATTTTATGTTGCTGCTGCGTGCATCTTTTATGAGCGTGTGGTGCCCGAGACCTTGAAATTGTAGCTGGTTTATTTTAATATGTTTACATTTGTTTAGTTTGCATATGACATTGCCACCAGCAATAGGCGGTGGCATCGGCATAGCATACAACGACAACAAATACACCGGCAGCAGAACTGTTTGGTAGGTTAGTGGACTGATGGCTCCAATAACAACAAACAATGAAAATAAATTATATTCGGCTGTAGGTAGGCTGTGAAGCTTGATTGACAACTTCTATAGCGTAACTGCTTTAAGCGTGATTTGATTGAAAAAGCCTCTGAGGAATCATGAATCAAATATATGCTCTCATCAAAATATTTCCAGAATGAATTGAAAAGCATGAACAATTCTTGCATCGATAGGGCAGTCTAATAGGTTACGATTAGTCATAGCTAAACTTATCCATGATATGCATCTATATGGCGCCAGCCATTTGGCATTTGCAAATCAATTCAGTTATCTCAGTTATGGATCTAACGAATCTCAAATGCTGAAATCGTCTAATTATGCAAATCGATTCAACATCAAATATGTTGTTGGCATTTATTTATCTTTATCTCTATGTTTATCTATATTTGTATCTATAGCAGGGCTCAAGACATCAAAAATCAAAAATGAAAAACAATAATTTTTATGATATCAATAAAGCATGATGAAAACGTGATAATCGCTGATCAGATTAAATGGTCGCCTGGCGCCAGCTGATTACCGACATAGCATCGCTTCAGGTGACGAACAGTAAAAACCTCAAGGTCGCAACGCTTGTTAACTTTATTGCTTCTATTTTGGCAAGCCAATAAACCAACAAATCAACAAACAACGCATTCGTTGAGGGCTAAACGGATGCGTATAATCAAAATGTATTTGTATATGTACATATATCTAAAAAAAAAATATACGTAAATTGATTTCTGTTTCTGACCATTTTATAGACATTGAGGCCATTGTTTTGTTAAACACGCGCATTCCTTCGAATGTAACTTGATAAATTTCAAAGATCGGAGTCCCAAATCACCGAACCATCGAATAACATAACCAAAGTTCAAAACTAGACGCAATAATCGAATGGGAATTCCCAAACTAGAAATCTGTGGCCATCTATCTGAGAAACTAAAACTGAAACTGAAATGTATAGAAAACCCGACTGGGAATTTTAAATATCGCCTCGAACTTGTTTTGATGCGCCGCCAATTTGAAATTGGTCTCAACACCGGCACCTACTCAAATTATACATTTTAGCATTCAAATATGAAGAAAATAATTTCTATCATTAAAATCACAAATTTTAAATCTAAAACATATCTATGGTGTTTTTTTTTTTGGCAAACTTGTTTTATTAATACGGCTGAGCCTGTCTGTCTGCATACCCAAGCATTGCCTCGCCTTGCCTCTAGATGTCAGCTTACCAATGCGACTTGCTCTTGAGCATGGGCTCTGGCCAATTTACATAACGCCAGCAGTGATATTTGCCAGAATAGGCCCAAAAGAGTCTGAAATGCGTTTTGTGTAAGATGTTGATGGCATTGTTTTTATACCTTTGAAGTGCCTTTCAGGGCTTAATGTCTATTCAATAGACAAAAGCAGCGAAAGAAGTTACTGCTAAATGCTTCAAATTTCAAAAGCCACACTACCACTACTACTACAACCAGCCCCAGCAGCAATATGTGTCGCAGCAACAGCAACTATCAGCATCTTTGACAGCATCAGCAGAAGCAGCGACCATCGCGGCTCGGTCTCTGCATGAACTTGAGCGCAGTCGAGTGACATAGTTTTATGGTTTTTGTATAAATAGTGGACCTTTGGTACCTCAGACTTCAGATACAACCAAACAGTCAAAGTTAAAGAACTTCAGTTGAATTTAACATGCGTGCATTCATTGTAAGTACCAACGAGACATCTGCAGGCATTATTCAGGATTACAGCATCTCCTCCTAATTGTGTATAGGTTATGTGCTTAGTGGCAGTCGCCTGCGCCGATAAGCTGGGCTACAACTACCAGCCGGTCGGTCACTCCGACGGTGGACTGTCCTTTACCCCAGGAAGCGGCAGCATCGGCAGCGGCAGCAATGGCATTGGCAGCCTTGGTGGTGGCATTGGAGGTGGATTGATCGGCGGTGGCAGTATTGGAAGCCTTGGTGGACTCAGCGGTGGCAGCATTGGAGGACTTAGCGGTCTCAGTGGTGGCAGCATTGGAGGACATGGCGGTCACAGTGGTGGCAGCATTGGTGGCGGTAACCTCGGTGGCAGCATTGGTGGTGGTAACCTCGGTGGCAGCCTCGGCGGTGGCTCCTTGGAAGCTCCAGTCTCTTACAATGCTCCTGCCCCAGCTGCTGAATTGGAAAAGGAATTCTTCACCTTCACCGCAAACGAACAAGACTTTGATGAGCCCCAATCTTTGGAGAAGGTTTCCAGCTCATTGAACAAGGCTCTGCGTGTTGTTTTCATCAAGGGACCCGAGAACCGTGGTCTGGAGAACGCTGCTCTGGCTCTGGCCAAGCAGGCTGCCCAACAGGAGACTGCCATCTATGTCCTGAACAAGCAGGCCGATATCGGTGATTTGGCCAACAAACTGAACGCCATCCGCAGCAACACCAACAACAAGCCCGAGGTTCACTTCGTCAAGTACCGCACTCCTGAGGATGCTGCCAACGCTCAGCGTGCCATCCAAGGACAATACGATCAGTTGGGAGGTTCATCCCAGGCGCACAACGGTGGTGTTGCCCCCGTCCTGAACTTCGCTTCCCAGGGTCCAGTCCGTCAGGCCAACGCCAAGTCCCCCGAAAACGCCTACTTGCCCACCTCGATCTTCCGTCGTGTCTAAATCGCCAGTTACATTTAGATCATATGATTGAACAAGCCAGCGATCTTTGACTGATTTTTAGGTCTAGTTATTGTTGAATAATGCGTAAATAAATTCCATTTCCTAAATTTTAATTGCATGCGTTTTGTTTCTTTGAATTAGTACTATTAATTCTTTTTTGATAATAGCTAAACTAATTAAAAATGAATAATAAGAAAACATCATCGTCATAAATGCCAAAAATGTGCTGCAGCCGTTATCAAAGATAAAAAAAGGGGTTTTATCATTGCACAGACATCCGCCAAATATTTTTAGTGAACGCAACCACAATGAAGACGTTCAGTCTTAATATACTTCTTTACGAGAATATAGCAAGTATATGCCGCAGCACCAACCATAGTACCATAATACTATATAGTTAGTGGCCGAATGGTAGCACGTTTAAAATTATTAGCTTGGTTAATAAATCACTTATTAACACAGGTGCATCTGATGTTCTATATTCTATATTCCAGCAAAAGCTTCTATGTTTAAAGTCCGATTCTAATAAAAGAGAAGTTAATTCGTTTTTTATTAGATTTATAAGAGCGGAAGGTGGCATCGAAAAAAATCTGAAACAAACTTGATCTGAGTGCAACATTAAAATAAAAGTTCACCAAATTTAGTAGCACGAATTTAAATAGTCTCTTATATCCAGGTTTTTATACCGACAGATCTATATGTCTATATCATCTTCAATTAAGAACACAAACACTTTATAGGGTCAAAGATGGTTCCATCTGCTTGCTACATACACTTTCTGTTCGCACAAAGTTATAATACTCTTTTTCCATAGTGGTAGCGGGTATAAAAATCGTTGATACCCTTATAACAAATTGTCTGCATTTAAAAGATTTGATTTTAAAAATTTATTATTCTTTTATATAATCAATAAACATTTATATATAACATAACTAATTTTTTTTCGAATTGACTAATTATTTCTTGAGACGCAGGCGACGTAAGATTGAGGATGGAAGGTAGTTGCTGTCGGGTTGTTGGACATGTCCAGCATGAACTGGAGCTGTGGAGCGGGAGGCGAAGTTGAGAGCGTTGGCCACACCACCATTGATGTTCTGGCTGCTGCCTCCCAATGAGTCGTATTGGCTCTGGATTGCGCGCTGGGCATTGGCAGCATCCTCGGGAGTGCGATACTTGACAAAGTGCACCTCGGGCTTGGCGTTGGCATTCTGGCGCACGGCATTGAACTTGTTGGCCAATTCGTTGAGGTCAGGTTGCCTGTGAAGGAGATAGATAGCTGTCTGCTGCTCGGCAGCCTGCTTGGCCAGGGCCAGAACCGCATTCTCGTATCCGCGGTTCTCGGGACCCTTGATGAAGATTACACGCACGTTCTTTTGAACTGAGGCGGCGATTTTGCGAGCTGCATCGGGGTCCTCAAAGTCAGCCTCGTTGGCGTGGAATGAGAAAAACTCCTTGTGGACGCCGGCTTGTGGTGCAGCGTCATAGTTCACTGGACCACCGAGACCGGAGGAAGTAGATCCAGGAACAATGCCACTATAACCATCACTAGCACGTGAACCAATATCGGCCGTGCTGCCAGGCCTGTAATTATAGCCCAACCGACCGGCACTAACGGCCGCCACCAAGCACAAAGCAATCAAAGCGCGCATCTTCTCGTTCTGTACTATTCTAATAGAATGCTGGCAATATCTATATTAAGTTAGCTTTTATACCGCCAACGCTAGCCCAAACTATATATAGACCAGTTGGTCTAGTCGAATTAAGCCGTCGCGTCGCTTCGCCTTCACTTGTGCCATTTCTCGATGCCTTTATGCCTCTTCACCGTGCGCCGTTTGCTGACGACCCCGAGTCCAACCGCATCTTCGACCATAATCACTGGCGATCGGTGATTGGCCAGCGGGTTTTTGGAATGCTGTTAATCTGTTAACATAATTTCGCTCTTAACACATTTAACACATTGTTTTGAGCGGCTTCAATAGAGCCGCCGATGCGGTCGACACTGTTTCCGATTGCCGATTGGCTGATCGTGATTCACCTATAATTGGCTTATAATTTATGCATAAAAGTCAAGTCTCAACTCAGCAGAGCTCACGCAACCCCGAATGACAGACTTTTTCGTTATATTTTGGATATACAGAATCGCATATTTGTTAATGATTTCAACAAAAAAGTGATCGTCAGCTCAATAAAATTAATGATTAGATTTGTTTTTTGTCTACTTTATGGCAAATCAGGTTTTAAACAAACATAAATCTTTCTACTGCTCCTACATAGGTGGTTTTATGTAGTTTCCTATTTAACTCTGTGCGGTTGTGTGGGTTGCACTTGAAATTCCTTTCTAATTGTACGTGGCACACATCGAGGTGACAATGAAAATCAGGTCGACTAACGGTTTCTGATTTCTCGATGACCTTCACCTGACTCAGAAGTATAATTTATCACCGCACAAATTAACCGAATCAAGTTAATACTGTTAGATAATCGAATGTGTATTCTACAGAACTATCACAATTTATTTTAAGTTATTCAAATCTTTTACTGTTGAAAGCGAGATGATTTTATCTTTCGATTCTCTATTCAAGGAATTTTTCATTTCGATCCGAATAAATACGTTTACTTATAAATTTGTTTATCTACAACATAACTTATTACAAAGTTGACTATTTCTTGAAATTGTGCTCAAACTCGTTGATCATGCTCCTAGACTCCTTATTATAAAACATTGATTTTCATTATAAAATTATTTCAACTTTAATTTGGAAATTATTCATTAATTAACAATGTTTAATATTACATATCGATTCAATCGTCAACATAAACTTAAACTACAGATGTTTATATCAAGAGAACAGTTTACAGGCGGAAACGACGGAAGACCGAAGTGGGCAGGTACGAGTTGTCGGGAGACTGGGCAGTAGCCTGACGAACTGGGCCCTGGGAAGCGAAGTTCAAGGCGGGTGCAACACCACCCTCATGAGCCTGGGATGAACCTCCCAACTGATCGTATTGTCCTTGGATGGCACGCTGTGCGTTGGCAGCATCCTCAGGAGTACGGTACTTGACGAAGTGAACCTCAGGCTTGTTGTTGGTGTTGCTGCGGATGGCGTTCAGTTTGTTGGCCAAATCACCGATGTCGGCCTGCTTGTTTAGGACATAGATGGCAGTCTCCTGTTGGGCAGCCTGCTTGGCCAGAGCCAGAGCAGCGTTCTCCAGACCACGGTTCTCGGGTCCCTTGATGAAGACAACACGCAGACCCTTGTTCAAGGAGCTGGAAACCTTCTCTGCAGCTTGTGGCTCATCAAAATCTTGTTCGTTTGCGGTGAAGGTGAAGAATTCCTTTTCTAATTCAGCAGCTGGTGCAGGGGCATTATAAGAGACTGGAGCATCCAGGGAGCCATCAGACAAACCACCAATGTTACCCACACCGGAACCACCACCGAGGTTGCCAAGATTGGAACCACCGCCGAGGTTGCCCAAAGAGAAACCACCTCCATTGGTGCCACCGCCAATGATGCCACCGTCAGTGCGACCACCTCCGAGGTTGCTGCCAAGTCCAGTAAGACCGGAATCGCCCAATCCACTGCCGATAGAACCGCCATTGAGTCCTGATCCACTGCCACTGCCAGGAGTGAATGATAGTCCTGAGCCGGAGTGTCCCACGGGCTGGTAGTTGTAGCCAAGTTTGTCGGCGCAGGCGACTGCGACCAAGCACATAACCTATTAGGAGGATGAGATGAATTGTAATAAAAGTGATATGACTTGGGAATCCTTTTACTTACGATAAAGGCACGCATCTTAATGTTAGTTTTTAATTCTTGTTTCTTCTAGTTGGTTCTTCTGCTTCGAGTTACGAATTGCTTCTGTCTTCTGCTTGGAGCGATCTTTATTATTTATACAAATCCATCTTCGAGGCTGATAAAAACAAAACCGCCGCCTTGGATTCGCTTGCATAGAAATCGCTTTGATGCCACTGTGTTTTGCCGCCTACAAAGCTTTTTGGCTCTACGGTTTTATGGTCAATTTGAAATTTTTGTTGCGTTTCAATGGGTAGCGGCTGCGACTGCGACTAGGTCTGATTGTCTTAAGCTATTTAAATTTTCTTGTTTTTTATTTACAAGAATTAATATAAAATTATAAAATTAATATGTTGCGCGCACATTGAAATGAGTTTATATGCATATCGCTGACATAAAGATGGGTCATAATTATCTGTTATATATAATAAACATTTTTTCACAAATTCTTCGGCAAGGCTAAAAGCTTGTTTTATGTAGGACATATGCAGTTTGGGTTTTTTCAAATTTATCGACTACCTGTTCATTTATGTAGTTAGCAAATCTCAACTAGCATGTTTGCTGACAAGTGATTATGATACTGATTTATTGGTATGACATCAACACAATAATTAGCGGTACATTTAGTGTCTTCTTGTGATACGCCGCTTCTTCGATCTATTAGCAAAACATTTATAAATGAGTTAATCCTATATATGCGTTAGCCTAATCTTAACATATCATTTGGGCTCAACTCATATTTTCCGAGTAGAAAGCTTGATATATCCTAATTTAACTTATATTCCAGAAATATAGACAAAATCTCTTATGTATTGAAAAGTAAAAGTTAAATTAAAATAAATTCCAAAGCTTTTAAATGGCATTATGTTTCTGGATAAAAACATTTCGTTCTAGACGGTTTGATAAATCACTGACATTTGATAAACATGTCGGATCTCAGCAGATAACTATTCGCCCATGTTGTTTATTTAACTTCATTGATGAATATATTGCTGCAGTGTTCTATAAATCATTTCCTTTAACTTCAAATTTTTGGTAGTGATCGAGATTGGCTCCAAGTAGATTATTTTCGAGGCAATATTTCTAGAAGATTGTTAGTTAAATGTCATGAAGACGTGAATGGGTTAAAAGTTTGTAAATAAGATGCTACTCCTCTAAACAGGCAAAGAATATCATATTCAAAATTCAATTTGTAATATTTGAAGGTAACTCTTGCTGACTGAACAAAGTGGATTCCCCGAGACGCATCATCTGACAGCTATGAAGTTATACAATATTCTTGATCAATATGAACGGCCTAGTCAATGCAAGCTTGCGTGTCTGTCCGTTTGTTTTAAAAAAAATATATATATCTTTATTACAATCAAAAATGATGTTAAAATTAATATATGTGAAAATATTAAAGAGCCCTATTTTAAATAATGAAAATCAGGCGCAATTGCAGTTGCTGCTTAGATGATCAGTTGCTCTAGTCTCAAGTGTGACCATTCACAGCAAACAGTAAACAAGCTAATTATTAGTGTGGTATATTTTTGCGCACAAGATATTATGTGTTTTAACTCATTATTGGGGTCACACTATTGGTTCACGAAAGATAAGAAACGTGTATCTCAATAGTGCAGACCCTCGAGTTTTTCTGTTTTCTGCGTATGAGAAATAAAACATTATTCATTAATGACTAAAAAATATATGTATACATGTGGATGTGTAAAAATGTATTGCATAGATTTGTAATGATTCTCATATTTGTCTATTCGAAAACTGGTATGCAATGTCACAGTGTTAAGTTTAAAATTATTGAGAAATAAATAAACGATAATTTATGTTAGATTCGAAAAATTATTTTATTCAATTTTAACCAATAACAAGTAGAATTATTCAACAAATGGACTAGGATTTTCAATTGTAATGTTTGACAACTCCTTACAGACGACGACGGAAGATTGAAGTGGGCAGGTACGAGTTGTCGGGAGACTGGGCAGTAGCCTGACGAACTGGGCCCTGGGAAGCGAAGTTCAAGGCGGGTGCAACACCACCCTCATGAGCCTGGGATGAACCTCCCAACTGATCGTATTGTCCTTGGATGGCACGCTGTGCGTTGGCAGCATCCTCAGGAGTACGGTACTTGACGAAGTGAACCTCAGGCTTGTTGTTGGTGTTGCTGCGGATGGCGTTCAGTTTGCTGGCCAATTCACCGATATCGGCCTGCTTGTTCAGGACATAGATGGCAGTCTCCTGTTGGGCAGCCTGTTTGGCCAGAGCCAGAGCAGCGTTCTCCAGACCACGGTTCTCGGGTCCCTTGATGAAGACAACACGCAGACCCTTGTTCAAAGAGCTGGAAACCTTCTCCAAAGATTGGGGCTCGTCGAAGTCTTGTTCGTTTGCGGTGAAGGTGAAGAATTCCTTTTCCAACTCAGCAGCTGGAGCAGGGGCATTGTAAGAGACTGGAGCTTCCAGAGAGCCATCAGACAATCCACCGTTGTTACCCAGACCGGAATCACCGCCGAGGTTGCCCAGAGTGAAACCACCTCCATTGTTACCACCGAGGTTGCCCAGAGTGAAACCACCTCCATTGTTACCACCTAGGTTGCCCAGAGTGGAACCACCTCCATTGTTACCACCGAGGTTGCCCAGGGTGAAACCACCTCCATTGTTGCCACCGCCAATGTGACCACCTCCGATGTTGCTACCAAGTCCAGTAAGACCGGAATCGCCCAATCCACCGCCGATAGAACCGCCATTGAGTCCTGATCCACTGCCACTGCCAGGAGTGAATGATAGTCCTGAGCCGGAGTGTCCCACGGGCTGGTAGTTGTAGCCAAGTTTGTCGGCGCAGGCGACTGCGACCAGGCACATAACCTAGTGTTATTGTTTGGAAGGGAAAATGTATTGGTTAGAATATCCTTTAGCTTGGTGTTGAGAAACTTACGATGAAGGCGCGCATCTTGGATTCTGCAGATGAGGTTCTCTTGGGTTGACGCTTGTTTGGTTTCTGTCTAACGCTGCGTCAACGATTATTATTTATACAAATCTGTCTTCGAGGCTGTCAGCGTGGCTTCTCATTAAACACAATACGTCGACGTCGCTAAATGTTTTTTCCGCCTACAAAATAGCAGCTTTGATCTTTTGTGTTCGGGCTCGGCCCGACAGTTCAGCTTTGCATAAATGTTATTATATGGAAAATGATAAAAATCAAAATCATGAGCATAAAAATGCAATATCTCTGCACAATACAGCAAGAAATACGGAAAACAATATTTGATCTCTGTAATTTTGGGTTTACTTCAGTTTGTCGATTTTATTATGTGTTCGTAAAAAATTCAGAAAATAACAATAATCGTTCCAGCGACATTGGCCAAATCGGCATCAAACATAACATTAGCCATCTCAGGCCTCTTAACGAATACGCAGACGGCGCAAAATGTTGGCTGGCAGATAGGAAGAGCTGGGGCCGCTGATGCTGCCGACATTGTTGCTGCTGGATCCATGGTAGTTGCCATTGGAGACAGGGCTGCGAGAAGCAAAGTTGATTGCTGGAGCAACTCCACCGTTGAAGTTCTGGCTGGGACCTCCCAGAGAGTCGTACTGGGACTGGATGGCACGCTGAGCGTTGACAGCATCCTCGGGAGTGCGGTACTTGACGAAGTGTACCTCAGGCTTGTTGTTGTTGTTATTACGAATGGCATTCAGCCTGCTGGTGAGATCTCCAATATCAGTTTGCTTGTTCAGGACATAGATAGCGGTCTGTTGCTCGGCAGCCTGCTTAGCCAGATTCAAAGCAGCGTTCTCCAGACCACGGTTCTCGGGTCCCTTGATGAAGACCACACGCAGACCCTTGTTTACGCTGTTGGCAACCCTGTTGCTCTCGGCGGGATCATTGAAATCATTTTCATCAGCCTCGAATGTGTAGAATTCCTTGTTGACTCCAGCAGATGGTGCGTAGGATCCTACGTTCCTGCTCTCTTCGCCATTGTAGTTGTAATCAGCGATTGGGTCGCTTGCACCGGTGTCAAGTCCTTGTCCATAGTTGTATTGGGCGCATGCGACGCCGAAAAGGCAAATAGCAATGAGGAAACGCATTGTGAGCTAGAAGGTGATATGTGTTCTGAACAGCCGACGGCTTAGACTGAATCCTGATGTTTCGCACCTCGACTTTTATACACCGCCCTCGTAGTTGTGTCGGGGCTTAGAACAAAAGATTCTAAGTTCTTAACGGGCACATAATTCAACTAGTCTCTTATGCAAAGCAGTGCGCTTACGGCTTATGGAACGATTATGCAAAACTATCCAAAAAGACAGGCTCATCAGCTTTCTGTGGGAGTGCAGACAGGAATGCGTATACCGGTTTTTGCATCAAATTATCCCCTCTATAACTATAATATTAAAAGTTCTACAATGAAATTGCTGCGAAACTATCGAACTTGTTCTCAAAAATATCACCGTGTCCAATTAGCACATACTGATCATAAATGCCATATTCTAAACAGTTCATTCCAGTATCCGCATTCAACTAACAAAAAATACAAATTCTAATAAAAATAAAAATTTAAGAAAGGCAAATCTCTGTTTATGTCTTTTGAATCAACCGCTTAGAATAAAATATGCATGACGAAACAGCACTTTATTCAAAAAAATTCAGTTGCCGGAAGAAATGTTTCATCTGTGAATGAAGCAAATATCTTTTGGATTGCTCGGTTATTGCCCTGGTCCCAAAACAAGTTCCTTCTAAAGATGTACCATTTTCGTGCTCCGTTCCTTAGCACGACTGTATGCGAATAATGCGAGGTTAGCTAATAACGTTTCCAGTTATAACCAAGTCGACAATATTCCCAATCCAATCATTTGTGAGCTACAAAATTCCGAGTGCAGCAACATTTAATCTTAAAAATATAATATTCATTTTTAAATGTTTTATCCAACTATAAACACTGTTTTTTAAACAGACATAAGTTCAATCAATTTATTAAAGCGCATTGATGTTCATATTCCATTCAACTTAACGTAAGTAAGTTCTATGAAAATTTAGTGCAACTTGTCAAATATGAATAGCGGATATTTATTTTCTTTCGTATAAGTCAGGGAAAGACTCAGAATGGAAAGTTTATTTAAACAAACAATAATTTTTTTTAAATGTTTTGTATTTATTTAATTTTAACAAACGAACAACTTAAAGAATCAAGACAGGGTTTAGAAGCGAAGGCGACGCAAGATATTGGCAGGCAAATAGCTAGGACCAGGAGCGGTTGCTTCGGCAGCATTTTCCCGAACGGGAGCCTGTGGCTGAGAGGCGAAGTTTAGGAAGCTAGCAACACCTCCATCCTGAATAGTTGAAGGACCACCAAGCTGGTCGTATTGTCCTTGGATGGCACGCTGAGCGTTGGCAGCATCCTCAGGAGTGCGGTACTTGACGAAGTGAACCTCAGGCTTGTTGTTGGTGTTGCTGCGGATGGCGTTCAGTTTGCTGGCCAAGTCACCGATATCGGCCTGCTTGTTCAGGACATAGATGGCAGTCTCCTGTTCGGCAGCCTGTTTGGCCAGAGCCAGAGCAGCGTTCTCCAGACCATGGTTCTCGGGTCCCTTGATGAAGACAACACGCAGACCCTTGTTCAAGGAGCTGGAAACCTTCTCTGCAGCTTGGGGCTCATCGAAGTCTTGTTCGTCGGCAGTGTAGGTGAAGAATTCCTTTTCCAATTCAGCAGCTGGGGCAGGAGCGTTGTATGCGACCGGAGCTTCACGTGATTCGCTGGTTAAGCCAGTAGGGAAACCATTAGAAAAACCGCTAGGTACACCACGCAGGTCACCTCCATCAATACTCCTGTCAGGGGCAAAGTCGCCCAGTCTATCAGCGCCGCCTGCAATTCTGCCTATGGAGTCACTACCTTGTCCAACTAGGGAGCCGTCACCAAGCCCAAGTCCTCGCAATTGGCCACTGCCGGGATTGAAAGACAATCCAGTGTTGGAGTGTTCTACTGGCTGATAATTATAGCCAAGTTTGTCGGCGCAGACAACAGCCACAAGGCACAGGACAATGAATGCACGCATTTCTGATTGGATAGTGTTCAAGTTGAAGTTGAATAGAGCGATGATGTGTATCTGGTTTGATGAATCGCTGGCTTCACTTTTATAAAGACAAAATGCATGCAGCAGACAATAGAGTTGATCAGATATTGCAAACTCCGAAAAAATAAAACAAAGGCGTGCCGTGCACTGCATTTGAAGATGCCAAGATGCGAATATGTTATCAATACGATCTGTAGATTGTGAATTTGTGTATTAAATTAGTAATAAATAATACAGTGTGTCATCTTTATGATTTGCGCATTTTGAATGCAGGTTTTGCATAGATTTTGAGTCACATGAGGTCCGGAGATGCAAATGAGGGAAGTACAGTGTAGTGTTGGCTTTGATTGCTAAATGAGCGGCGCCAAGTAATTTATTAAATGTCCAATTATCAAATTAACTCATTTGGTGCTGACATCGCGATGCAGTTCGAGGGGTTAATTAGCAAATCGATCGCCAAAAAATCAGATGGAGATGGAGTTTATTTTTAGCGATGAAATCGACGGCACTTCCGGCGCCATTCGATAGCCACATCCACTGCCGGCTGTAGAAGGTCGCCTCCACCCGCAACATTAGCATAAAGAAACATTTAAAGCTAAAAAACCGCGACAAAGCCTCGCCAAAAGGTAATAATAATTTCGCGGATCGTTAAAATATGCTTTTCGACTTGAATAATAGGACTGGCACTCCTCATTTGCATGTTTGTTTGTTTTTAAAGCGATTTTGGCTAACACTTTGGATCCCGTCCATCTCGACTTCTATTGCACATACTCGAATTATAGGCAAGAAAATCGCGCCCAATTTGGTTTACGACCCGACGGACAGAAATCCACTCATTATGGCCAGGTTTATATTGATCATGGAGATAAACAGATACGATTCGTCAAGGTTCCATCGAACGAAACGGAAAAGATGAATAATGAAAATTATTGTCAAATAAAGAATATTGAATTTAATATGATATTTATGGCCACATACCTTTTGCTAACTGGCTGGCTTGGCTGACGGCCTGCCCTGACTAGTATCGACATCAAGATCTTCTACGATCGACCAGTGAAACGTATCGCATTCGGAAAGGCTGTCGGAATCAAGTTCTTCGGCTGCATACTAAATTATGTTAGCCGGTAGTCTATCGGAACTAAACTATTGCATAATTTTATCGTTTTATTCAGGCACTTTGCATAACGGTAAATGCTCCACATAGCCTCAATGCATAAAAACCATCGATACTGCTGTCCAGGGCATCACATTCTACAGTCAACTCAGTCTCTAAACATGCGTCACTTCTCTGTTGTTCTGTGCTGCTGCCTTGCGGCTTTGGCCAATGCCGACAAACTGGGCTATAACTATCAGCCTGTGGCTCACTCTGGCTCGGGACTCTCATTCGCTCCAGGTGGATCAGCCAGCAATTTGTCGCCATCTTTTGCTGCGGGACCTTCAAACACAGGACTGTCATTTGCGCCTAGTGGTGACTCCAGCAATGTGTCACCATCGTTTGCTGCTGGTCCTGAACCCGCTGGCAATTTTGGCATTTCGCAGCCTTCCTTTGCACAGTCCAGCTTCCAGCCAAACGGAAACGTTGCTGATCAATCTGTCGATGCTCCCAATTATGCTGCAGCACAACCCGAACTCCAGAAGGAATTCTTCACCTACACAGCCGATGAGGAGGACTTCCAAGATCCAGCTGCATCTGAGAAGGTATCCTCATCCTTGAACAAAGCCCTACGTGTTGTGTTTGTGAAGGGTCCCGAGCACAATGGCCTGGAACATGCTGCTCTGGCTCTCGCTAAGCAGGCTGCCCAGCAGGAGACCGCCATCTATGTCCTGAACAAGCAGGCTGACATCAACGATCTGGCTTCCAAGCTGAACGATATTCGCAAAGCCAGTAGCGAGAGCACCAATAACAAGCCCGAAGTACACTTCGTCAAATACCGCACTCCTGAGGATGCTGAAAATGCTCAACGTGCCATCCAAGGACAATACGATCAACTTGGCGGTGTATCATCTCATCAGGATGGTGGCGTTGCCCCCTCTCTGAACTTTGCATCCAGTGCACCAGCACCAGTTGCCGCATCTCCATCCGCTCCCGTTTCTTCCTCCTTCCCCGCATCTCTCCCCGCAGCATCCGATTCTGTGCCTGTCGCAGCTGAGCCTGAGGGAACGGCACCCATCTCCTCATACGTCCCTCCAGTCACCCCCGGCAGCACTTACCTGCCAGCAAATATCTTGCGCCGTTTGCGTTTTTAAGATCGTAAACTAGGATCAAGATTTTGTATACCTAATCGATAAAAATATCTTTGTTATTGTTGACTTATTGTTTCGAAAATAAAATTGTTTACATAAAATTTTTAAATGCATATGTTTGGCGAATGTCGTCTAAAATACCCTATAGAAATAAAAATTTAATTAGCTGATGAATTTCATCATTAGAAGAAAGACACTTTGAACTTATAGTAGAATTTTGCGAATATCAAAAAAATGTTTTGGTGTTCTGAAGAGTAGAGCCAACTTTTGTCTGGTATTGAATATTTTTAATTTCTTACACATGTATATTAAAATCCATGTCCTCATAAGTCAGTAATTGACTGGAGACGCTCTAACTTGTATTTTTTTTTTTGGCTTTCTATGTATTCAGTTTGGGCATAATATATTTTTTTCCAGGACGTTAAATTTTTTAAAAAAGTTTTCTCAATTTTACGTTTACTTGGTCATTATGTTAAAATAGGGCGTACAGGGTATTTGGTATTCTTTCCTTATTAATTTTGACAATAAAATTCTTACATTGTTTTATTTTTCGCATGTTTTTTGAATGAGCATTTTCTTGCTTAGGAATTTGGGTTTATGAAAATGATTTGAATTTGAAGTTGAAAACGGATTTGGGTTTTTTTTCTTTTGTCTGCCAAACGAGTTCAACGAGTTAAATTAGGATGGCAAGCCAATGACTATTTATGAAAATTTGCAAATCACAAATATAACAAGTTCTTTGACAGCATTTTATGTTTTTGATATGTTACTCGAATTGGATTCAATTCAATTTGAATTTGTTTGCCCTCCGCATTTGTAGTTTGTTTATATTAATAGATGACAGATTGTCCCACGCATTTTTCCAAATTGAAATTGATTTCGATCGGATTGGCTGACAAATTGCATGTAGCTAACAACAAACAATGACCAAAACTGTATCGCCGAACAATTTAATATTATTAAGCTCGAATACTGGCCCAAAAATATTTTGTGGCCATTAGCCAGAGCTTCACTTTCAATCGTAGCCAGTGCGATTTGCATAACAAAATGAGTGAACAAAAGAATTTGGCTACTGAACAGCTAAACAATTTAGAGCTGCCGCCGCTGGCGCTGCTGTCGCCGTCGACGCTACGAATCTGTCGCAGTTGACTGCGCTGCTAGCGTCAAGACCCGTTGCCTCATTTGCATAAAAATTTTCTTTGTAAACCGAAGTTCATCAAATTTTAATCAACGCCGCCGCCACCGTCGCCGTTGCGGTCAGGCAATAATCGAAGAGGCCAAAAATAAAAACATGTTAGACAACATAATGGGGCAGGCCTTATCTTGATCTCTAGCATAGTTGTTAAACACTTGTTCTGGGAGTGATATTCATGTCGCTACGAGTATGTAGGTATAAAAATGGCACTTCGCCTCTTGGACTTATCATTCAGTGCTCACAACTCCGAGTAGAACTAGAACCCCAAAGATGCGCGCTTTTATCGTCTTGTGCTTAGTGGCCGTCGCCAGTGCCGATAAATTGGGCTACAACTATCACCCGGTAGGACACTCCGGCTCAGGATTGTCTTTCGCTCCTGGCAGCGGAAGTGGAAGTCTTGGTGGTGGTAACCATGGAGGACTAGGCGGCTCCCTAAGCGGACTCGGCAGTGGCAACTTTGGCAGCCTCGATAGCGGTCTTGGTGGCTCTGGTCTGGGTGGCTCTGGACTGGGAGGCTCTGGTCTGGGAGGCTCTGGTCTGGGTGGCTCTGGATTCGGTGGCTCTGGATTCGGTGGCTCTGGATTGGGTGGCTCTGGATTGGGTGGCTCTGGACTGGGTGTCTCTGGACTGGGCAACTCAGGCTTTGATGGACCCGTTGACTACAATGCTGCACCTTCATCGGAACTGAACAAGGAATTCTTCACCTTCACTGCCAACGAGGAAGACTTCAATGAGCCCGAGGCTTTGGAACGCGTCTCCAGCTCTGTCAACAAGGGTCTGCGTGTTGTCTTCATCAAGGGACCCGAGAACCGTGGTCTGGAGAACGCTGCTCTGGCTTTGGCTAAGCAGGCTGCTGAGCAACAGACCGCCATTTATGTCCTGAACAAGCAGGCTGACATCGGTGATTTGGCTAGCAAGTTGAACGCCATCCGCAGTAACAGCAACAACAAGCCCGAGGTTCACTTCGTCAAGTACCGCACTCCTGAGGATGCTGCCAACGCTCAGCGTGCCATCCAGTCTCAGTACGATTCTCTGGGTGGATCCAGCCAGAACCACAACGGTGGTGTTGCCAACGCCCTGAACTTTGCTTCGGCCCCACAGTTCCGTCAGCAGAATGCTCAGATCCCAGAGAACTCATATCTGCCATCGTCGGTGCTGCGCCGTCTGCGTTTCCGTTACTAATTCAAAGTCCATCCTATATATATATTCATATTTTTTTGTTGACTCTGTTATCTATTGATTTGTCAAATACTTCAAATACACATTTTATTTAAAAAATCGATATATTAAATGTTTCTTATACTGTAGTATTTGGGCCAATATATGTGTCAGTCAAGTTTAAGATAAAGTCGTAGAAGTTGGAGCGTGAATATATTTTTCATGCTTTAAAGTTGGTTGTCAAAAAATTGCAGCATTCAATGTTTACTACTGGCCATAAAAATTCCAGCATTGTGATGATACCATCGATGCCAAGTGGAAACTAATAAAAATTTACATTTTGTCTGTGTACGCGTTTTGTACAAAAGGCGCAAAACAATCAACGAAAATTTTTGATAATAATTAAAATGTTAATCTGCGTGAAGTAAAAGGTTAGACAAACTATTGGCACCTAAATTTATGGCAACTGCAAGACGGAACTATCTTGACTAGGCCAGTCAAAGCCAGCTCAATACATAATGTATGAAAGATAACAGAGCGACCAAGCGATTCACCATGCCCATAGACCAATAGCGAAGTACCAATAGCAGACATAACAGAGAGACAGACACACACATATAGTATCAATAGAAACCACGACAATAGTAGCTCCATTCAAGAGCACCCACTACCCTCGATTTGCATAAAACATATACTATACACAAAGCAGCACAAAGAAACACAAAAGTTGATTAGAAAAATCATTAAAACCGTATTCGCCAACCACTCTTGTGAAAGAAACAAATGTGTTAGGAAAAGACTTTGATACAGTTGTATGTCTCTAGACCCGATTCTAAACAACTTTATTTTAACTGTTCAGACTTATATCCATCAAAAAATATTCCAAAAAAGTGAGACGTATTTCAATATTTGTTTTCAGTTCTTAATTAAACATAGTAATAATAAATCCTCAAGCATCACTTGATTATTCGGTAAATATCACTAGTTTTACCACTTTAGAGATCTTCAATTAATAATTATAAGTCCAATTATTACTAACCGAATCGGATCACTATATCGCCATCAACACACTAATCGAAACTAGTTTTTGAATGAGCCACATTTTTCTGTGTAAACAAAGTGTCATATAGTGTTATTATTTGAATTAAGATAATAATTAATTGAGTGTTTGCTTCAAATTTTCCACCATTGAAACATTTCTTTTTAAATTAATAGAGTTAAATAAATATTGTTCAACAAGCTTACGTTCGAGTAGCTGAAGTTTCTGCAATTGACCCTGAATACATGCAAACTATTGCAGCACGAGCCAAAGTGGAGAAGCAAATTAACGAAATGAGGGAAGCTGCAAAGACCAACAAAGTGGACTAAAAAGCGAACAGCGACTTTAAAATGACATATTGCCGCATTTTCGAAATGTGGTGCAAATTCGAATGACAGGTAATAAAAGACTAATGGCTAATTAATCGTTTTGCGAAATTGAAGCAGTTGGATGTGATTCCACATCGCATATAAAGCGTGGGTGTTGCAAATCTCAACAGACTTTACTTTGAAGCGACCAACAGTTCGGAAGTATAATCCTTCAGCAGTGCAACATGCGTATCCTTATTGTAAGTATTACTTGGATTTATAAAATAGTCAAACGTAAAATATATATACAATACATCTCTTTGTAGAGCTTTCTTGGTCTTCTTGCCGTTGTCTGTGCCGACAAGCTAGGCTACAACTACCAGCCCGTAGAGCACTCCAACTCAGGCCTTTCCTTCGCTCCCGGTAATATTGGCTATACTCAAGGCCTCGATCAATCTGGTTACGTGTCATCCCCGGATAATGGTGCTATCAGCGGAGACCAAGGCATCGCTGTTGGCCCCTCCTCGTCCGCCGATCAGTCCTATCAGGCTCCAGTAGAGTTGACTAAGGAATTCTTTACCTACACTGCGGATGAGCGTGATTTCCAAGCACCAGCCAATGCTGACCAACTGTCCAATAACCTGCGCAAAGCTCTGCGAGTTATATTCATCAAGGGACCTGAGAACAGTGGTATTGAGAATGCTGCCTTGTCTCTGGCAAGACAATCTGCTGAGCAACAGACTGCCATTTATGTGCTGAGCAAGCAAGCCAACGTCAATGATTTGGCAAATAGGCTCAACACTATTCGCAACAACAATAACAACAAGCCTGAGGTCCACTTCGTCAAGTACAGAACTCCTGAGGATGCTGTTAATGCACAGCGTGCCATTCAGGAACAATACGATCAGCTGGGTGGCGTCACCTCACATCAAGAAGGCGGCGTAGCTCCCGTGTTGAACTTTGCCTCTCAAGCTCCATTGCCAGCTCCAGCTCCAGCTCAAGAGCCCGTGAACTCGTATCTGCCCTCGTCGCTGTTGCGCCGTCGTGCTTAGGCTCAATGAACTGAACCACCAGACTGACCATAACTGATTCCTACGCATTTCTACTACTATTATCCATTTCTGTTTAGTTAGTATTGCAATTTATCCAAATAAAAAACTAAGTAATTATCATACAGCATTGAGTAATATTTTTGACCAAGCAAATTTTGTAACATCACATTTTGGCAGCATTGAACTATTTACCTTTTAAGTCGAATGGGTTTCATCATTAATCCTAATAAGGTACTTTATTTTTGCCAGCTAAGATTATAAAACGCTCAATGATTTGTGGAGCTTTTAACAAATTAACTTCGGTCTCTGAAGTGTTTACAGCATGCAGAAAATTGTGGTAAGGCAAGCTTGATGATGGTATATTGGAAATTACTTTAACAATAGATATCCTAGTTTCTTACATGGTTGGCTATCTGCTCTGCGGAATTGGGATACCAATATCAGCAGAATGGTCCAGCTTTTGGCTATGAAACCGATGCATCATTGGGCAACAGTCAAGGCAGTCCCCAAGCTACCGATCACTATCAGGAGCATGCTGATTTCCACAAGCATTTCTATGCATTCGAAGCACCTTTTGATTCTACCGAGGAGGCTGACTTGGTAGAGCACAAGATATCAGCCCTTTCACAAAAGAATTTACAGGTGGTATTCATCAAAGCACCCGAGAACAAGGCTGTCCAGGGTGCCCTCAATGCGCTTGTGAAGCAGAGCACTGAGGATAAGACTGCCATCTACGTGTTGAACAAGCAGACGGATTCCTCTGAACTGGCAAGCAAAATAAGCGCTTTGCAATCACAACGTAAACACAAGCCACAAGTTCACTTTGTCAAATACAGGACCGATGCAGAGGCTGCGCATGCCCAGCAGCATATTCAGGAGCAGTACGGAGGAGCATCGGGCCAAACTTTGCAGCCATTGCAGCCTCAATTGTTGGGTTACTCACAGCAGCCAGAGTCGGCACAAACACCACAGGGTTTCTATCCACCAGAGTTACCAGAGCAACCAGAACTGCCACAGCATCCAGAGTTGCCTCAGCAGCCCTATTATCCCAACATGCAACCACAAGCACCTCTAGGTCCGTCAAGTTTACCGTCGTCGGGTTACTCACCGCAGCCAGAGTTGTTGCAACCATTTCAAGGATACTACCCACAAGTACCACTCCCATTGCTGCCCACACCACCGCCAAGCTATTTGCCGCCATTGGCGAACTATGCCAATTCCAACCATGGCTACGACAGTGCCAGGGAGCAGGGAAACATCGTACCTTTGGGACAGCAGCAGTTGACACCCGGACCTTACGACTTGGATGCCCGCACAGCTAGATCCAGACGCATAGATTTTCGAGTCAACGAGAGACATCGATCAGACGGTCGTATGATTTTTCCAACTGAGGCATCATCTAGGAAGTATCTTCCAGCTGAGAAGCGTAAGCGACGAGCCCACTTTTAAGCCGTTGCTTCAGCAGATTAAGACATTAAAATAAATCTATAAGACTGTCATAGATGTATCTAGTTTTCGACACAGCCCAATAAATATCGCAATAAACCATAAACTGCTTGCTGCCTTTTCTTCACGCAGATCTCGATGGGCCGCAAAAGGGGCATCGGGTTATAAACTTTTGGGTAAGAAGCTTATCAGATAAAATCTGGAGCGAGGCTCGTTAGCTGCTGAGGTTATTAAAAACTCAAAAAATAGTAAAAATTGACGTGTAAATTAACACAATCGAAAGCCATAAAACTTGATCATAAAACGAATCCAAGTGAAAGTAAAACTCAGGCGTTGGAGGTTGTGGTTGTGATTGTGGCTGGTGGGGCATTTTGGAGTCGTAAATAATAGCTCTGTCTGTAGTGGCTGACAGCAATCGCATATGAAACAATTTGATAACTAATTCAAATTGGGGGCTCATTTGTAAATTTTATGCGAATTAATTCAAGTTCAAGCTGAGCTCAGGTCAAATTCACAAGCGTCTTTGGCTTGGCTTTGTCTCACTCGCAACCAAAGAAATTTGCATTTCAAAATTGAGCGACATTAACATGGATAATCGGAGCAGGCAAATACAAAAACCAGAGCAAAAGCGTTTGCAAAAATCTTTTAAAAGTCCATAAAAATCCATAACAGAAGAAAACAAAGACATCGCAGTCGAGAAGTCAGTTTTGTTGTTTGTGTCGTATATAAGGATGGTTTTGTTGCTGTGACTAGATTATAAACGAGCTGAGCTTCAAACGCTAAAAATCAGCTTCTGCAAGCCGTCAACTGAAACCGAATCCGAGACAAAACTTCACAACGTGGATCTCCAAATCCAGTCAACATGAGAGCCTTAATGGTAGGAAAACTGCAAAGCGAAATTGGAGATGTTGTGAAGTTCGGCTAATTTAATTTCCATTTTTTCTTACATTTCACAGAAACTTGGGCTTTTCCTCTGCGTCAGCCACGCCTTTGCCCTGAATAACGCCTATTTGCCGGCCAGCGTAAGCTACGCACCGAGTAATCCCCTTGCTACGGAATATTACAGCTACAGTGCGCCACCAGAGGATGACCAAACCTTACACTTGCAGGCAGCCCGCCAGCTCGCCAAGGCATTCACACCTCCGCAACAAGTGGTCTTCATTCGCACGCCGGAGACAAATATCTTCACGCTGACAGCCAAACAGCTGGCGGCACAGAATGCTCTAGATATTTATGTACTCCAACGTCAAATGGATGCAGCGACACTGGAACAGCAGAGGGCAGCCATCGAACAGCAGGCGGGCCACAAGCCCTCTGTACACTTCGTGAAATATCGCACGCCCGAGGATGTGAGTCTTGCCCTTAACAGTCTTAGGAGTAGCTACGATCAGCTGCCGGGCAGAAGCAGTGTTCATGCTGTGGAAACTGCTAAGGTTATTCAACTTAATCCTGCGCCACAGAATAGACAGCAGCCGGAACCAGTGGTCTTTAAAATTTTGCCCAAAGGCGGCATCGACTACGAGACTCACGAGCAGGCCAATGAGCTGGAATCTGCCAAGTTGCAGGCTCTCTTCCGGCAATATTTGCCGCCTGGTCAGAAGCGTTAGAGCTTCAACTAAATGGACTAGTGCCAAAGACTGCTAAATTTAAATAGAAATACATATATGTAAATAGAAAATAAATGCCATCAATATTTGTGTTATGCAATTTGTCAACTCAAGGAATCAACGAGCTGTCTTGTCTGCTTATTTAATTGCAATTCATTGTAAGCATAGCATAATTAGTTTTCTCAGAATGTTTCCTTTGAATGAGGAACTATTGTTTATGAATGTAAATGTGATTGTCTGACTTTATAATTAAAATAATGTCTATTCTAATTTGGTTCTCTTTTGCTTTTGCAAAATGAATTTAAAACTTATACACATTTCAATCAAAAGAATATTCTCTGTTAGCTTTGACAGCTGGCTATCTATATCTGTGGCCTGGTATTATGAATAATTAATGACAACGGACCATGCCAAAGTATTTCACTTTTGAGCTCACGCAGTTTCGGATTATCTTCAAAGTATCTCTTAGACAACCATAAAGGCGCTAGCACGGCTTCATCTCCATCTCCAGCTCCAGTACCAGACCCAGACCCAGCCGAGTTTTGCGTCCAGGCACACATTTTCTTAAGCCATGTGTCTGTTGCTGTCGTCGTTGTCGCAACAAAACTTTTTAATGAGCTATGCGCGGAGTTGAGCCTGCCCAGCTCCACTCCCCCGACCCGCTCTGCGCCTATCACCAACCAACGCCTACGTATATGAGGCCATCCGTCTGTTTGCTCGCCGCCAATTTTAACGACAAGCGCAGCTTTAAGAATGTTTCAACTAAATTATGGCAGTCATGGTAGTGACGACGACACTGTGGCTGACATCATGTTGCTTCGCAAATTGTTTTAGTGTCAAAGGTCAAACGCACACACTCACATCGCTTCGCCATGTGGCACACTGAAGTGCAGCCGTAAAAAAGGTAAAGTATCCTGGCACTGCAAATCTGTTGAGCAAGTTTTAGTTTGAGAATTTTTGAGCAACATGAGAACCTGTACTCGTCCCTTAGAGAACGTTGCTCGTTAGTGGCGCCTGCCAAAAAGTTTGCCAGTCACGTCAAAGCTGCCAGCTTTTTCCTCCCTTTCTTTGGGAAGCGTTGCAAGTATCGCGACTGCTTTAATCCTGCCTGGAGGCTCATGACTTGCTCCTGCTGCAATTTTAACACAGGTGTGTCCAAGGTCCGACCATACCATAATCGTCTCAAATTCCAACGCCAGATGCCAAGTTTGCGTGTTGCCAATCTTTTTGTTTTTTTTTCTCTCTTCCTCTTTGTTTTTGTCATTTGAAGTTTTTTGGGCCTTTTGTTTTGCTTGCTATTGCCACATTAGGCGTCTTTGCTTCGAAATAACCTTGCACCTCTGTCGTCCAAAGATGAATCATTTTCGGAGCTCTTAAATTTTGTCATTATGTAATTATGCAGAGCATGACGATATAGTTTTACACAGCTGTCTAAACGACCAATTATAACTAGATTGTAATTTAATATTGCAGTATTGAAGGCATGCTTTACGTTAGAGAAAAATTGGTAGGAAATATTCATAAAATAAAATAAGTTTGATTTATATCAGAGACCATACGCCACAAAAAAAAAGTGCAAGTCACAATTTAATGATTATGTATTGACTTTTATATATTTTGATTAGTTGACAAAAATAATTTTTTAAGTTTTACTTAAACACTCAAACAAACTAACAAAAATTTTTTTAATGCGATATGCATCAAATTATGCAATGCAATGGATCAAATTAACGGTTTTTAAAAAATTTTATCGGATTGATTAATATGTGTACCATTAAAAGTAAGCCAAGGGGAATACATTTTAATAATTTGAAAAAATGAGTAAAAAATTATCAAAAATTAATATTTTTAAAAATTGAAGAAGAAATTTCGAAAATCGAATTTATAAGAAATATAGCACTTTAAAAATGATGAGCTTGGTTACACTTCAGCTGCACATGATTTCAATCAATAAAAGTATTTCTTGAATAACTTCTGTATTTATTGACATTATAAATTAAATTTCTGAAATTCTTAAGATTGAGATTATTGTTATGTGTACCATATAAAGAACGTCCTAGCTGTAACATTTCATTTGCAATTCAAGCCTTTGTGTAAATTATTATTATTATTATTATTAATCTGATTTTACTTGCAAGTTGAGCTTTCATTATTATTCGACGAATGTGCAGTTCATGTAGTTCATGCAGTTTAATAAAAACCAAAATTAATATGGGAGAAACCCAAAGGAAACTCATACGAACATAGTGCATTAACAATTCGGTCATGCAAGCGAATAATTAAATATGGTTTTGTTTTTGGAAGCCGAACCGCGAATTTCAGGAAAACAAAGTTTAAATTAGTTAAGAAAGTTCATTTGCTGGTTGGGCAGAATATATTGACGCCCTCTGCGGCGAAGTAGGATGATAAAAGTGAAGCTTCTTTGGAAAATTTTGAAAATTATAATTAAGAGCTTAGCGCTGACCCGATGGCAGTGCTGCGTTATCGTCGACTCAGCTCAAATCAGTAGCTGTTTTATTTTTTAACAACAATTCAAGACTAGTGGCGGTGGGTTTAGCTGTGGCTGTGCGTCGGATGGGTCTATTTGGGCTTAAAGCGGCCAAAACATTTTGATTTTGATTAGGGAATGAGACAGTGCTACAAAGCGGCAGCCCATGCATATTTATATGTGTCGTAAAGTGCATTTAAATCAAAATCCAAATGTGATGGCGTTGAGGCTAAGATAAATGGCCCTAGATGTTGACTAGGCCTATGCTGTGTGCTTAGTCGTATATTTAAATGCGTACGACTCTTTAATGACTTTGGAATGGCATAAAAAACTAATTAATATCGCATGTGTTGTCAAGGTCGCTTGATGCCACTCGCCAGCTTGGCAGAGGGTGGGGATTGGGCGGTAAGCTATCAGATGTGACTGCAGTTGACTGCGCCTATAAAAGCGGCCGTCCACTCAACTCCCAACATTAGTTTCACCTGCCAGTTTGAGTCGAGCGTTCAACCAGCAACACAAATATGCGTGGATTTATTGTAAGCTTTCAAGTGCAATCACAACATGGTTCAATATTAATTCCTGCCGTTCTCACAGTTGATTTGTCTATTTGCGGCCACCTGCTGTGCCGACAAATTGGGCTACAATTATCAGCCCGTGGCACATGCGGATGAGGGACTTTCCTTTGTACCCGGCAACGGATTGCTTCCAGTCGAGGGTGTTCCCATTGCTCATCAACAACATGGCGAGGCTCAGCTATCACTGCCCATTGAATCGCCAATTAGTGCTCAGACTCAAGGTGCCATCGTTCCTCAGGCTGCTCCCCTCATCGAGGAATTCCAGAAAGAGTTCTACACCTATGCAGCGCCTGAGGACCAGTTTGATGAAGGCGTCAACAATCAGCAAATTTCCGACTCACTGAAAAAGAACCTTCGCATTGTATTCATTCGCACACCTGAAAATCGTGGTTTCGAGCGTGCTGCGCTACAACTGGCCAAGCAGTCGGCCCAACAAGAGACCGCCATCTATGTGCTGAGCAAGCAAGCCGATGTGGCCAATCTGGCCAAACAGCTGAACGCGCTCAAGTCAAGCTCCAGCAATAAGCCCGAGGTTCACTTTGTGAAATATCGCACACCTCAGGATGCTGCCAACGCTCAGTTGGCCATTCAGAATCAATACAATCAACTGCCTGGCGTCTCCCGCATCTCCAATGAGGGCAGTGCTCCAGTATTGAACTTTGCCTCGCAAACACAAGCCGCTCCAGCTAGCGTGACCCAGTCGCATTTGGTGGGTGGACAGGATTACCTGCCACCTGCACTGCGCCGCTTCCGCGTTAAGTAATCGCTGTCAGCACCCGACTGGACGGTAACCATTCCTATTTGATCACACACGCACATATCTGTATACTCAGCATGCCATCAAGTTAACTAGTTTGTAAATATCCATGCAGAAATAAAATTTGTTAGCTGACAAATTTCAGTCTGCGCTCAATTGGTTTGTCGAGGCGTCCTTTGTCCGTCTAAATGTCGGACTTAGTGTCTGCGCCTGTGCCGAGCTGAAAGCTCATTTCCAGCAAACTTTCATTGCGGCCTAATTGGGCATCCTTTTGTGCTGGACATCCTTCAGTTCAGTTTACCCCACTCATTGCCCCAATCCCATTTGCTCACTTTGCTCGTTTTATGTGTGATTTGTTTTGCAAAGCAAATCCTAGCCAAAGGCTGTAGCGACGAAGTCAGCAACGACGTCGACAGCGAAGCCGACGTTGGCGTTGGCGTTGGCTTTAGTATCGGTGTCGGTGTCTGGATGCGCATTCGTGCGTTGTCCTTTCACAGTTAATCCTTGAAATAATAGCATGGATAAAGCGGCAGGCATGTCATAAAGCCCCGCAACAAGTTGAGCCAGCCACCCTCACACACACACACACAATACAATGGCACTCACATATGCACAACGGTTTTAACCAACCGCCATTTGTAATTGGAGTTATTAGAATCGAAACGAAGCTGGCGTCCTCGTACAATGGCCGGAACTGTAGCTCGATGCCATCTGTGGTCGCAATAAGTGGCAACGTCCTGCAGCACCTGCGAATGGCCAACAGCCCAGGCTGTTGATCTGGACGTTGTTATGCTCTCTGCACGACCAAATACTGTACAACGAACTGGGTGTGATTGTGTTTCTAGTGTGGCATTTGTGACTGTGTGTGTGTTTGCCTTGATAGCTTCCTGCTTCCGCAGTAGGCAAACTCATCATGTGAATAGCCGCACCCATGTGTGTCGCTCAGCTCCGGGCTGTGTTCCGTCGGCCTCATATGAACTGCATATGTAGTGAATTTAGAACGTTGTTGAGTGGAGTCCTTAAATTTCACTTAGATGTAACATAAAACCGGCATAAACGCAATTCAGCGGCGCATGTATTCATGGTCATGAAGGCAGCTGTTTCAGTGTGTATGTCGAAAGTGTGTGTAGAAATCACACGCTTATCAGCAGTCAAGTGCAAGCTGAATCCGTTTGCTACTATGCAAGTACAGTAGCAAGTCGCTAAAGCGTGACAGCAACGACAATATGGCACGTACCTGATGGCCGGGGGGGCAACATCTGAAGAGGGCGTGGCAATGACAGCCCAACCATAAAAGCCGTTTGGCTGCCTTCCATTTGCCGTCTGACTGCACCCAGACTGTTGCCTGTAATTAAGGTGATATGCGGCAGGCAACAGTCCAAACGACCGACAGACCTAGGCTGCCAAGTGCGTGCTTTGTGCGTGCTTCATACCTCATGCTGCATGCCTCATAGCCCGTGCCGCTCAGACTCAGGTTGTCTACTAAATGCTTGCATATGTGTAGGTCTGAGGGCCGCCTGCTGCTTGAGTCTGTTTTTCTGGGTATGTGTGCGTTAATGAGCAGCCTGCTGAGCATACAAAATAAATTATTAAAACGACATTCAACTCTCAACTCATGCTCAACTATCAACAGTGTGAAGAGTCCTCATCAACACTGCGGGACTTTAGCGCGTTTTACTTTAAAATGCATAACTATGAGTTTCAAATCCTGAAATAATATATACAAATATGCTAAGAGTGACAACAATAACAACTCATTTCTCAACATTACAGCTTAGTTATATTTTTGAGTTAACGAACTACTTGTATGCCTTCTACGGGAAATGTCACGCACGACTCAATGTTAAAAAACTGTTGCATGATTTTAGGCAGACGTTCAAATCAGTTTTTAAATTGTGTCGTTGGTAGAATAACTCCGAAAGGTAATTCCCATTGTGTATTTCGATCTTTTGCATACAAGCTATATGCTGTGACCGATTAAAAATCGTTGAAATAACATGCATGGAAAAAACTAGAAAAGTGAAACCTGGTGCGGCTCTCAGTCACATGAGCTGACAGCTGCGGTGAGACAGCCAGAACTCGAAACAGACTGCAATGCATTTGCCCCTCAACAAATAACGAAAAAACAAAAATTTTATTTTCAGCTTCAGTTTGTGTACTTTTGCGCCATATTCGGTATTCATTTTTTGTTGCTTTTTTCTTTACTGGATTCCCACTGCTAACCAATATTTCTTTTCAATTTTGCGATAGTGCGAGTTCTGTGCGAAAGTTTTGTTGTAAAACTAAATATTTTGGCGTTTGTCCGCATGCAGGCAACAATTTGTCGAATGTGTGCGAGTGTGCGTGCGTATGTGTTTGTTTGGCGCACAAATTGAAATGTTCCCGAGACATTTTGTAGCTGTTATTGTTTTGCCGCCATGTCAGTGAGTGGGTTTCTTTGCCCCACAGCTGCAGCAAAGTTGCAGCCACTCACTGCTGTTAATTTGGTAAACGCTTCCGGCAGTGAAGTTCGTTCTCTTTCTCGCACTTTGTCCTGCTTCTTGAGATCCCCCCAACCACATGCAGGTGCAAAAGAGCCCAGGCACAAATGCAGTTGGCAGCTGTATACCAGTTTGTCGCTGTCAGAAAGTTTCGCCTGTTCGCTTGTCGCTACTTCTACTGTGGCTGCTGCGGGCTCAGTTTGGAATTTGTTGCAAAAAGTGTTTATTGGTTTGCCATGTGCAACAGCCACTCTATGAAAATTGAGTTATTCGTTTGGCTCTTCGGCAGCCCCCAGGCCAACTCAGAGTTTGCATGCACAGCCACTGTTTGACTGCCTGTGGAAACTTGGCACACATGCTGCCAGTTTTGGCTCATTAACTGTGCCACTTTCTCTATATCCCTTCCGTCCGAATACGTCTCTGCCTTTGAGTTCCATGGCTGCTGCATATCAATTAGTCGACTTTTAGGCGCTGCCATGTATAATTAAGCATTTCGGGGAGCAGACTGGAAGGTTCAACTCATAGTAGAAGAAACCACTTCCTGTTTGCCTTTTTCGATTGCAGATAAGGCTCATTAACAGCAACAGCAGCAGTGGAAGAAGTATCAGCATTAGCAGCAACATCAGCAAGAGCTGTGCAGTCGACTACGATGGCCGTAGCTAATTTAATATTTATACCTTAATCAAGACACCAAGCAGGCAGCCCTTTTGATGGCTCCACAGGAAATCAGTTGATGCCCAGGCGTTAATTGCCCATTCCCATTCAAACCTTCCAGCTGCCTGTCTGCCTGCTCACTTGTCTGTCACACAAATTTTCAATCGATAGAACACATGTGTGGCCATACACACATGTGTTCCCACACTCGGATGGCTCTCATGTATTGTATTTGCACAGCCCACGGCTTTGATTCCGTAATGAGGCAACCAGTCTTGATGCACCTTTGTATTGCCCTGGGCATACGTAGCAGGACAAGCCCGACAAAAGACAGAAAGGCATAAGGAGAGACAGATGTGAACAAGAGGAGAGCAAAGAATAAAGCTTCGACTTTGCTTGTGGCCCTAGCCGGATGTGTTTTATGGCCAGGATACCCTTGATTCGCCATTTATTTCGTAGTTTATCCTTTCGTTGATTATTGCACAACATTTGCTCGCACTCTGCTGATGGCTTTCCCTATGTAATATTGTCAGACTTTTGACCTTATGTGTCCTTGTTTGCTTTTGTTTACGCATTTCATTGTTGAGCTCCTGCTTCAATTTACATCCACATTTAAAAGGATTAAAAGGATATTCATCAAACTCAAAGTTACACAAGTTTGTGTGTTCCCATGTCGCCATTACAGTGTCGCCCGCGCCTCCCTTATTCGCACCCCTGACCTTATATAACTGTTTGTGTATTGTGTTTAGTTGTGGTTAACGCTCCTTATTCTTGTCAGTCTCTTGTGAGGATACTTGAGGGTCCCTCAAATAAAACTCGATGTGCCTTTCAGTTTTCAACATTTATTTCGCAATGTTTAGTTCCTTCATTTTACCACAAATATTCATATTTGTATTTTATAAGTAATATTTCAATTTTTGTCTGTATAGTTAACTGACTAGCCAAGCTGTAGGCGTCGTATTAAGAGCTGAATTTTAATTAATTTCTGTTCTTGAATTCTAATTGTTTTGCTTGGTTTTCAGTGGTATTCTTTTGTGTTTTTTTTTTTTTAATTTTTTTTGTAGCCATTGAATTGTACACATTTATTCGTATATACTACGTACTTAATATATTAATAATAAGTACATACATACACATAAGTTACTCATTGTATATAATTATTTATTTATTATTATTTATTTATTTGCATAGGTTGCAGTTTTTACAAGTGCTTCATTGATGCGTCGTTTGGTATGCCTTTATCTATAAATAAATATTCATTCATTTATTTATTTAATTATTAATATTTAATTTCCTTGTTAATTGTGGTACAATAATCTGTTCATTGCAACTATTAGCTGCCATTAAGTTGCTATTTATCTTTTCCTTAATTTATAGTACAATATTTATTACAATATATTCAACAAAGGATAACTTAACGAAGTTATATAAATAAATTTATAAATTAATGACATTTCTCACATGTGTATAAGCATGCATTTATATATATAATTTTTTAAATATTTAATAAACAAATAATACATGATTTCCGCGATGTTTCGCTATGTGTGAGTGTAAAACAAACGCTGAGTTAATTGTTTCAGCTAATTTAATTATAATTGTAATGTTCGTTATCTTTCACACTTCAAAAATATTTTTTATATATATTTAGTGTATTGAATTAATACGCAATGATATGTGTAATTGGAAGAATTTGATGCGCGTAAGTGAAATGATGTAGGTACCAGATGTTTCGATTACAAAAATATAACCTGAATGCACTTCAAAGCGTTGTTTTCATATTCTTAAATACAAGAATATGCATTTGTATAAGTGTGTAAATATATGTGTGTATATTTGTGTATATAAACTAGGCATTCAGGGTAAAAAAGTATTTTTGTGTGTGTCATATCAATGTTGCTGAGTGTAAAATAATATTCAGTGACTACCATTTTAATTTGCATATTATTGGTGCTCCTTTATACAAAGTCAGCACAATTCAACAATTACATTTTTTATTAAATAATAGTAATTGCAATGTTTTTCTGCCACCCACTTTTAAGCTGAACTGGTAATTGCTGAAATTTTCTCTCGTTTCATATTTCTTTTTGCGGTTTATGGTTTCGCGTGTTCGGTTTCAGATAAATTTTTAATTTTCCGGCAAATACATATAATTGCTTCTGCAAGTTAATAAATGTTTTTTTTATAATTTTCTTTGCGGAATGTTAGGACAAATTTCTTGAAGACACCTGTCAAGGCATGAAAGTATGTTTTGTTTATTTATATTTATTTTAAATATATCCTTACTTTGGGTTTTCCACTTTAACACAGAAAATTGTACAACATTTATGATATGTTTTGCGAATTGCTGTGACAGTTAAATTTTCGAATGTTAATAGAACCATTCAACGAGACGTCCCGTACTCATATTTATGTTCTTAAGTACTTGTAGTATGTATGCTTGTATATAAACGTACACCGTAAATATAGATACATATACATACATATGTTTGATATTCATCTGTCATCGTTTAATTATACACGTAAGTTATATGTGTATATGTTAATATGTTTGGATCAGTGCATGGACTTATTTCCGTAGAATTAAAGCATTAACACACAGATATTGGATGAATGGATTCGAGACACAACACACAGATTTACAGGTATGTACGAGTATGGTATATAGATATTCAGTAAGTAAGAGAGGGTTCACATTCTGGAAAGAAATATTTCTAATATGTGTATGTAAACTTGTATGACGTGAATTGAGAAATGTTGGAGAGTTGTAGAGTAGGGTATAGATTGGTGGGAATAATTTGCCCGTATAATTGATACTAAAACAGATAATAGCAATGTAATGAATGCCGTATGACTTGATATAAACAAAGAGTTGTAACATAAATTTAAAAAGTAAAAGTCCATAGATTCTCACTTAAAATAAATCATTTATAGTTAAAGCTTACATTCTTGTTGTATAATCTGAGTGTTCTTTGCCCATTTTTGCAATTGTTATCAATTAACACACAATTACTTATGTTTGCATACATTACAATATACCTATTGGCTAGTTAATTAATGTATATTTTATAAATGTTTTTGTTTTTGTTCATTTCATTACTTGTTTAGTTAATAATAGACAGCGTAGCATAGGAAGACGTCAATACCTGCATAAGACATTTTAGCCATATCTTTTATATATAATATGAACTTTGTTATACCATTTTGTATGTAATTACGAGTATATAAGTACTTGATGTAAGTTGCATTTTTCATTTCACTTATAAAAATTGTTTTATTTCCATAAAGCATTAAGCTTATATCAATGCACATACTTTGTTGAAACTTCAAACTGAAACTAAGTTCTTTTTCATTCTGCATATTCATTATATTGTTTTTGTTTAATTGTAAAACTAATGCCATTTGAACAACCGTTAGAAAATGATTCATCTATTTGTGCCGGAATTCTCAATTTGTCCGACTCTATTAAATTTTATTTAGCTTAGCTATGTATGTCATCAAACTGTAGGAAAATGTTTGCAGGCGTAATAATAATATAGGTATAATATACATACATACATATTTCATTTTTTATTTGCTTTCATAGACTTGGAGATAAAAATCATTGCTAACAGCTATTTATACGAGTACACTCATTTAGATGTATACACCTATGTGTTCATACAGATACATGTATATATAATACTATATAAACTAGTTTGCTACTTGCTTTACACATATTTACTTTGCGCTGTGCTCTTTGGTTTTGGTTGGTTTGTCTTTCGACTTAAAGACTATACATAAATTTTAATAATTAGTTACAATGTATGCTACGCGTTTTTAGAGGTTTTTTATATTATTTAAGTAGCAATAGACACTTAAAGCCCGCAAGAAAAATATCCTTTTAAATACATATCCACACACGTTATATAAATATCTTAGCTCGTCCTAAAACACAATTGAAAATCAAAATGTGAAGGGCAAATTATAATTATTTCCTAACTACTCGTACTCTTACATATTAGACGATCCATTTCGACAATTACCATCTACAGAGCGCAAATAAAGGCTAAATGAGTACAAATAAATAAGCAGTGTAATTGTTAATGTAAGTGTAGGTCGAGGACACGAGAACAAGCGGCTATCGTGACATTGAAAGGGAGTTCAGCCATTCGAGTTGACCCTTTTTAGATTTGCCACGTGCCGCAGATTGCGCCCATTTCGACGCCTTTTCTTTACATTTCATTACATTCCCTTACTTCTGTTTTGTTCTTGTTGTTGTCTCAAAATGTTTTCAACACTGATTGTATTTGTAAGCTTCTTGGTTTAACTGTCTAATTATTTTACATTTAAACATTTAATTTTCTTTTGGGGGTTAATTAACTTTTTGTTTCTAGGGCCTAAATTCAATTTTGCCGTTAACTTAGCCTTAAGTTCGCCATCTCTCTCAATCTCATCATCATTCTCCCAGTAGCGAAAGCATTACAACACCATAAAAAATATCATTTGTTTGCATAACTTTTCTTGCATTTTAGGTACACTGGCCCAAACAGCCTGGTGGCTGCTTAAGTTCTCCAAAAACTTTTTCTATATAGTTTTTTGGTCTTATCTATTCTTTTTTTCACTGCAAAGATTTCACGCAACGTCCAAAACATGGGACGCAATGCCATGCCAACTGCATCTGTGGCTGACCTTCAAAAACAAAACTATTCCCTTGTCCACTTTGCAGTTTTTTCAATGCCTTCAGTCAGCGTACTTGCTCGGGACTTGTTTGGGAATGTTCAATTGGCTATACAAAAATTCACTATGCTACAAAAATTGTCTCTTTTCAGAATGACTGCAATTTAATTACAAATATTTCTCCTGTCTTTTTATTCGTTTTACTTTAATTTTTATTGTTTTATTGCAGCTTTGCAATTATTTACAAATAAACTCTGTAAATTAGCCAGCTAGAACGAGTCGAAAAAATGATTATTGTTCATGCACTCGCTCTCTACTTTTCTCGTTCGCTTTTTTGCTAATACTCTGGCTAATTTTCCATTGTAGAAATAAATGAAAAATTTGTGAACATCATGTGTATGTAAAAGCTAGCTTGCTCGTGTTGTCCTTGCTCGTCCTCATGCTGTCGCCGCAGTGGGTTTTTTTTGTTTTTTTGGATTACTGTACCTTTTACTATGTCGGTGGTCTTCTCTCCTTCAGTTTAATAGTATACCCTGCTGCAACTGTTGTTTAGTAGCCCAGTGGCAGCAGCACGAAGACAAGCAGCGGCGTCAAAGACCACAGATGCGTCAGAATAGCGCCACGCGCTCTCCACCCGGCAGAGGTCTCGTTTCCGTGGCCGTTTCCATTTCCCAGTGCCGCCATTCCAATACTTGGTGGGGCTGTGGATGTGGAAGATACCTGATGTCGTTCTACCTCCACTGTAAAGGTCAAAAAAGAGACGAACGTTATAAATAAAGCTTTAGAAACTCAAAAACAATGCATGGATCACACAAAAAGCTATATTTAGGGGCGGGCGGTCAAGGTTTCTAAGCAAAATTAATTAGAGAAGCTAAAAGTCAGCTAAACAATGGACTGGGGACTTCACAAAAAGCACATTAGATTGGCAATGTAGGTTCAAATAAATAATTATTTTAAATCATTGAAAACTTTTTGTAAACAACAACTGAAAGCTTAAGGAAAACGCTATTGTAGATAGAACAAGAAAATTAAGGAACTTGTACAACTTAAAATGTGAAAAGTGAGAACAGAAAACACATAAATAATTTAAGAACTTATCGAACGTGAATTGATAAACTGCTTATTTGATAGTGCCCATCTTCGCTTTAAATAGACAATTACGAGCATTTGTGGAATAAACTAAAGCGACAAAAGCAAAAGAATGGTATACCCTTAAGCAGCATAAGAAACAATTAAGGAGTGAAGCACTCTTGGCGGCAAAGTGGCCAAAACAAAAGACAACTTCACGCAACATAAATAACACGCATACGCCCCTTGGCTCACAGGACAGTTAACAGCAGAGCAGACCAAGAGCAGTCCGTGAAAAGCTCCTGGCAACGGCCAACGAACGTCTTGAGTCATGAGCCTGGTAATGTGTAAATTATTTCATACAATTTGAGACAATTTACAGCACTGGCAGTGTCAACAGCCTTGTTGCTCGCGTCGCATAGGCAAACACAGACAAACAAATATATAAATTAAGTTCTGTTTGCTAACCCAGAGGGCCAAATTAAACGTAGACAAACAAGTTAAACATGACACGCCCACATAGAGCCGACGAATGATTGGATGACGACTAAGCCAACGACACTCATATAAATTTCAGTTGCATTTCAAAACGCCAACAACGCGTCGTTGACTTTTATTTTAAATTCTGTGTAAAAAGGTTGTCAACGTGCGAGTCATGACGATGGATCGGAGCAATAACAATGGAACCATGTTCGTCTTTGTAGGCACTACCCAGCATCCGCAGTGAGCAATGCTAATTTATATTGTGTATAAATTCGACCGAGATTCCTTCCAAAATAACATAATCCACACTCACCTTGTCCTAGCGACAAAGTCATGTAAGAGAGTGTAAGCGAACCGCATTTTTGATGAGCTCATTGCTCGCAATTTTATGAAGCGACACCCAAAACAAATATTGTGTTTGCATGGCATTATACATGGCGTAAAGCAAATATATAGATATACTCGTATATGCTTTACACATGTACACACGTACTCATATGCATATCACGCATATTTCACATTGTGCTACTCACCTTTGACCGAAAACGTTTTGTAATCGGCATACTGCTCGCCCTGTCCGACCGCAGATGGTATCGTGGAAAGGCATGTGATCTCCATGCGTCCATTACTGCCCACATGCTGCTCAGTTATCTCCAGGTTAAGCTGACTAATGCTGAACATGCCCTTCTCCTGCTGCGCAGCGGTCACTGCGGCCGCTGCGGCAGCCACCCCGCTGCTGCCCCCAGGATGCGAGAGCGGACGTTGATAGCCAGCTGCCAGCTGATTCATGGGTCCGGCATTTGAAGGTATGCCCAATTCCTTATTCATGTTGGGCGCCTGGGGCCCAAAGCCCCCGCTATTCAAGGTGCTGCGAATAATGCCAAGCGCATTCTCGTTGATATGGCGACGGTATTTTCGGTTGGAGTTCCTGAAAATGGAGGGCGAGAGGTCAGAAAATTCACGGAAATGGAGAGGAGTATCACTTGGCGGCCCCATCGAGTCATGAAAGCCCAAGCGTTCCCCAGGCTTAATGTACCAAACATCAGCAATTTGCACACAAATAAAATCGTAAATATTTGCATTTTATGATTGATGTGCGAAAACATGAACATGAGCTAAACAAGGGAGAGTTTGCACATTCTGGACACGCACAAAATTGAATTTGAGTATATGTACGAATATGTGATCAACTGAATTAATATCGAATGAATGCTGCCTTGAGTTGCAAAGCCTTCAAGGTATTCTAATGGTTTTCGGGGCATAAGTTTAAATTAATGGAAATCTTAAACTATAATCCAATAATTGATTTACTTAGCTCGGCCATACAGTTTTAATAAATACACTTTACTTTGTTAATTAAAAGTGAGCTGTAATTGTCTTTTTTTACAATTTGAACCGTTAACGCCCAAATCAAAGTACGTTTTCAAATGCATTCTGGCATATCTGGCTGATTAGTTTGCATTATTCAAATGGCAGCCACACATTGTGCAAGTAAGTCCAATTATCTTTTACGACTTTGTTTCATATTTGATAAGAAGCCTGAGCGGCATATAAATGAGTTCGAGCTGCTCGGCGAGATTTCGACGGCTGCGGCCTCGTAATTACCTCAGCAGTGCGTGCCAGCAAGCGTCGACGTCTGTCACGACGTGTTGCTTTATTACAAATGCAAAATGACTGCGAAATTACCTGGGACCCCCACACCGCGACAACTCTACATCTTTACAACCTTACTCCCACTCGTACGCACAGTGCGTGCCTTAGCACTTGATAAAATAATGTGGAGACCATAAAGTTTAATGCTTCCAATGTGCTTGCAAACCAATTGTCAGTTGTGTTAGTTTAAAGCCCGATTGTCATATAATGGCAACGGCACATTGAAAAGGGCATTTGCACACACCAACTGCTGGTTTATTAAAATTTCCAGTTGGAGTATTTTGGGCAGAAACAATGCACTTATTTCCATAACACTTAAACAATTAAATCATTTGTATTGCAGCGCTTGAAAAGCTTATTCAAATTCCAAAGTAAGTGCTTAACAATTTGAGCAAAATTATATTTAAATATTATATCGCTTCAACTGCAGCAAAAGCAACTGCCACAGCTCGAGCTACAGAAGCAGCAACAAAGCCCTAGATAGAGCTAACGGATGTGATGCGAGTCTCAGGAATACAACTTAGGTATCAGCAAAGTATATTTACTGTGAATGCGAGTGTTAGTGTGAATGTGAGTAGTTCCGAGTGTATTTGTCTGTGTACGACTTTGAAAGTCCTTCCGCCGTTTGTTGCTAGGGGATGGAAGTGGGTTAATGGCATGCAACGATATCAAAATACACTACATTTCTTTAGTATAGAATTCCAGAAGGTCGGTTTTTGACATTCCTTCAAATATGGAAGTATAATTTTCTTCTAAATCAACTCTAATTCTCGAAGTGATTTTTTCACACGAGCTTTTCTATATGGTAGATATCAAAAGTAGGGTAAACCGAGCCCATTTGTGAGGGGTTTGTCGTTACATAGAACTTTCTCACGCACAAGAAGCAACAATGGCTTCGTATTGCCAATGGGCAGAGCTTATGCAACAGCTACATCTCCGACAGCAACAGCAATGGAAGCCAGTTACTGGCAGACTGCATCAACATCAACAGTAAGCTAGTTTAACTGAGAGCACAAACAAATGCCGAGCAAAATTCAGAACAAATGCACGATATCCGCTTAAGCCTTCGACAGCAATGGGTTGACGAGCATGACAGTAGCAGCAGCAGCAGCAGCAACGGCAATGACGACAGCAATAGCAACAGCTGCATCTGCAACATCATCAACGTGGCTATGGTTGCTGTTGCTGCAATGTTGTTATTGCTGTTAGCATTACTGTTGCCGTGCTTGTTGTCTTAATCAAATTCCTTATGCAGCGCACTTTTCACAGGAAAAGCAACAACCAGCAGCGAAAACATCAGGAGCAGCCGTGGCAGGAAGCTCAAGTTCAAAACATTACAAACTTGGAAAGCAATGCAAATCAAGCGGAAATGCGGGCTCTGGCGAAACAGACTTGAAATATTTATATTCCTCGTATTTAAGTTATGAAAATTTTCTCCCTCTCTCTGTCTATTTGATTGGCACTTTAAACTTTAGATAAAATTTAAATAGACTATGAAATATCTTAACTTAGTGCCGACATGCAAAACATTATCGCAACAGCATGTCCAATGCGATAATTTGAGAAATACACCCAATTAATTTGTAGGCCATATAGTCTCTATTTCTTTCACTATCCATTATCCGTCGTCTGTTTGTCACTGTAGCAGCCTTTCATGCTGTTATTAGCTGACAGTTTATGTGCCTATCGACCGCAAAAGCTTCTGCTTAATTTAGTTTTCAAACGCAAGCAAATGAGCTCAGGTCATAGAGCGTATCACAGAAAAACCTTTTAGGAATTTATGACTGAGGAACGCCAGTCAACACAACTACACACTCACACAAACTACGAATATACATACAGCAACTCAATGTAGTAACGAAGCTCATCGGCAGTCAGTCCATTTTCCAAACAAGGACCCTTATGAGAAACAAGAAAAGTAACTTAAGTGTACGCAAGACAACGGCATCGACATCAGCCTCCATGCTACGTGCCAAATGCCATGAATTTCTTATATTAAAAGACCTTTGTAATCGAAAACCGGAAGTTGAACTAACCACAAGTTGGGAACACCATAAGGAGGAGGTGGTCAAAACAAACACCAAGAGATTAACAGCTCAACTTTTTGCAAAGTTGATAATGTTTGAATGGTTAGCGAAAATCAAAGCCTTGCCGAAGCTAGCTACTTCAATGCCTAAGCCTTCCCTAAGCATAAGCTATGTAAATTATAGTGCCATGTCATTTTGAAAGAACAGCTAATTCGAATGCCCATTCTATTCGAATATAATGCGTTGCCATTTAAAATAAGTATGAGCGCGCAAAAGTATGCTACGAATTGTTTAGATTTTAAATTCGGTCAACTGAGATCGACGGGGTTAACAAGAGCAGCAACAGCAACGTCTCTGGGCATGAAAATATAACTGACACTGACAGCAAAGGCTTTTTTATGTCTCGTGGCGGCATTTCGGTTCATTGAATAATTTATGCACTGTAAAGTGCTTTCGCGTGCCAAGAAGCAAAAAGCAGACAGCACGACAAGGCAAAGCACGACGCGGCTCAGCACAGCGGAGCACGGCATATCAGCTATACAATTTTGCATTGCTATTAAAGCACTCACATATGCATGACCATACCCACATTATCGACTCTCTTGTCCAATTGAGAAAGACAGTAATACAAATACACCATACTTGTGCTCGATGTTTAACGCAATTTAATTTCCTGATTTCAATGCATTAAGAATTTAGGATACATTTTAGACGGAAATATTCTCAATAAACGTGTGTTATTTTTATATTAATATTTAAATTAGAGTTTTAAAGGCTGTTTTCATTAAATTGCATTGTTCGTATTGTATTGTTAAACCTATGTAAATATATTGAATTAGAAAATTGACTATTATTGAAGTAAACTATTGCCGTTTTATCGAGACTAATACCTATATTTCTATCATTAAACGTTTTTGTACTTTCTCATGCATTATTAAATAAGCATCGAGTCCTTTCTGATTGATTTTACAAGCTAATTAATCGATAATAAATACATTAATTGATTTTCAGTTCAGACAATGTTGACAATTGCCCGAAGGCAGCATTTGTATAGTATTTTCAGCAATTGCATTTGCTGCAATTGTTGTTGTTGCTTTTGATCCGGTTGATCCATTGCCTGTGGCCGGCAATGGGATAATTTGCTTAATTGCGCATTTATCGTCAATCGCTTGTTTGAATATGTGTTCATTTGAATAGTTGCGAGTATCCTCTGTCCCTGAACACAGTCGCATATACACATATTTATGTACTTTACTCAATTTTCGAGCACATACGCTCGTAATTAAGTTAATTGCCTTTCTATTGATTTTACTTGCAATGTGCATCGTCAGCACAACCGTTGACGTGTTAACTGTTTAGTTGCTCTATATATGGCACTAGTTCCACATAAGAAAGCAGTTGCATGCGTTAGTGGCATGACCGGAAAATTAAGGTTTATGTATAAACTTTATTAGCAGGCACTGTGCCATAAACTATCGCTGCGGCCTATAAGTAGATTAAGATATTTTGAATAGTTAGTCGAATAATCCAAACAGGCGAAAGTATGCAATATTTTATGTATGCAAACTATAATCTGTCAAATCCAAAGATACCTGCCATTCTATTGATACCTGGCTTTCTATTGTTAAGTGAAATTGTATATTGATGGCAATCCATATATGCATGAGTTATTTAATTATGTATTGTATTTTAATCAGCCAATTAATTAGTTTTACAACATTTATCTGTATTTATTATTTCAAATTTAAGCAAATGTTTTCCCTTATTGATCAAATTACTAACTATGCAAAAAAACATAAATGATTTGCATACGAAAATTTGATTTTCTATTATAATTAGTATTATCCGTTGCATCTACTTAATACTCATTAATAAATCAACCGAGAATGAGATGAGAAACCTTTTTTTTTAAAGAGATAAATATTCGTTAAAAAATGCTATAATATATAATATTACGTTTTGCTGTGACATTAATTAAATGCAAAATCAATCGCTAAGAGTGTTTAACTGAGAAATACCCTGTCGCGAAGTTTACCCATTTAAATTGTGTGAGAATATGCATTTTTATTTTGTGGTGGCACACAAAACTTTGTCATCTTTAGACCGTTGTTGAACTGAATACTCATTTGATATTGTAAACATACAGGGTATCAACAGCTGAAACGATGCTAAACCATTAAATGCCGAAAGCGGCGCTTATTAATTTGCATAAAAGCGTTCATTGTTAGCGTTTGTCTTTTTTATACATATACTTATTATATTTGGTTTTTTGTTTGGAATTTTACGAAATGGCAGTGTTATCTGATTCGCCTAAAATAACAAATATACAGTGGTAAAAAGCAAACGAAACTGCTCGCTAGTCCATTGATTTGTGGTCCATGACAGGCAGTTCCCACCGTCATTTCAATGTTGGGATGAAAATAAATGACAATCATTATAAAATATTTAGCATGTACTCATTAGATTTTAATTTTCGAATCAATGAATATAATACTTGTATTCGTAATTTACAGTTTAATATTGAACGTTACTGTTTATAATTAATTAATTATGCTGCCACAAACTAACCAACAATTCAAATTATATTACCAACCGAGTCAAATTCCAATGCTCGGCATGGATGGCTTTTGGCATTGCCCCACATCGGTAGCCTATAAGTTTGCAACAATGACAATTCCAACTGTTGTCTGCATTTCCATTTCCATTTCAACTCATTGATTTGATTCAGCGAAATTTGCAATAGGTTTTTGATTTATGCAAACTAATTCGCTGGCGGATACAGTTGGCCGCTTTTGCATTTTACGTCATTTTCGATATTCGACGATGAGACCGACGAATAGCCAAGACGATGGCATCGGGAACGGCTACGGCACCGCCACAACCACTACTGCCACGGACTTCGCAATCTGCGGCTCGAATAGGGCTTGGTTAATTACCACTGGTTATAAAAACGCCCATCTATCGCATGGGCTACATCATACGCCTTCCACACCTCGAGGCGCATTCACGCAAGGTGACAAGCTTTGACATTGCAGCCAAAATTGGATTTTGAGGCGACACACAAAATGCGCGGATTTATTGTAAGTTCAACGAAGATTGTCCACTTAATACTTTGCGACCTTAAACTGGGCTTTCTCGACAGGCTTTTGCTCTGCTGGCAGCAGTAAATGCAGATGTGGGTGGCTATAACTACGGCACGGGTATTGGAAGCAGTTCTCTTACAGGCAGCTCATTGTCTGGCGGCTCGTTGACAGGGGGCTCTCTATCTGGCGGTTCGCTGTCTGGAGGTTCTCTGAGTGGAAGTTTGTTGTCTGGCGACTCTGTCTCGAGCGGATTATTGTCGGGCGATGGCTCTGCAGGCTCCTCTGTGGACTACGCATCCAATAGCCAGCCAGAGTATGCAAACGCAGAGTTCAACAAAGAGTTCTTTACTTATTCAGCACCTGAGGCTGACTTTGAGGATAACAGAAGCGTCAGCGACTTAGCTGCTTCTCTGAAGAGAAATCTGCGTGTACTCTTCATTCGTGCTCCTGAAAACAAGGGCCTAGAAAACGCAGCTTTGTCGCTTGCCAAACAGGCTGCAGAGCAACAGACGGCCATCTATGTGCTAACCAAGCAAGGTGATCTCTCTAGTCTAGCCAATAAATTGCAGAACCTCAACCATCTCAGTGCCAAGCGCCCTGAGGTGCACTTTGTGAAATATCGTACACCCGAAGATGCTATCAATGCCCAGCGTACCATTCAACAGGAATACGACCGACTGGGTGGCTCCTCTACTTCCCATAATGGAGGTGTTGCTCCAGTCCTTGATTTTGCCTCAAAGCATTTGGTGCAACAACAGCCGCTGCTCATCGATGAGCGCAGATCGGGAGCCATTAGTGTTGACGCAACTGGCAATAGCAACGCCGTCTCTGTTGGCTCCGATCTGGAGGCACCTTCAGCCTACGTGCCTCCAGTAGCTACGTCGCCTAGTGCCACCTACTTGCCGTTAAACAAGGCCAAATAGGAGTGGAGGAATCATTATTCCTCAACAAATTAGCCAAATTGTATTGCTAAGTTTTCTCTGTTATAAAATACAAATTTAATTTTAATGTGTACTCGTTGCAGTTGTTGTTCTTGATGTGATTAATGGGGCACGCCATTTCAGCGTCTTGTAGCTGGTATCAGCGAGCACTTACCCCTGCACAAGCCATTGTACGCTTCTTTTTCAGCAATTAAATCTAAAAGCGCACTGACATTCGTCGCGCTTCCAACAGGCTTCGCATTAAAGCAAAGGTGGCTAGACCAATGGTGAAGATTCTTGAAGAGCCTAGTTGCCTCACCATATACTATACAATTAGTGTTTTAGTTTATAGCACGTTCGGCACGTCGACTACTGCTGACCCACCCAGAAGGATTACTGCCACACACGCGATCTGAACAGCCAGAGACCAGCTAATTACAGCCACACTGCCACTGCCACACTACCATACGGTTAGAGCCAATTTCTTGCGCCTCAAGTCGCTAGTCGCGACATTTAATGGCCGCCCTTTTGAGGGTCAACTTGGTGGCAATATCCACCGCCACGAAAAGCCCAACAGAGAAAACCACACTGAAAATTAAATGAAAATTACAAGCTGCATTTAAGGGTGCGCCATTTCAGTTTGTTCAACGAAGACCGCCAAAAATCCAGCACACGACAAACGCAACAAAGAAGAAACTACGAGGAAGAAGGCGTGGTTTGCTACAACGTGTGGTTGAATGCCACGATGCCCCTTCCCAATCGTTGAATTTTGTTCAAATTTTGACCAAAAAACTTGTCGCTTTAGTTCACCTTAAAGTTCGACGGACATATGTTGCATATTTGCTTACTTTTTCTGTTTCTCAAATCGAGTGCATGTCAAAAATTTTTGCACTATTGAAAAGTGTTCGTGAAGGTGAAAGGTTTTTCAGGCTATCGTCACGAAATATTGTAGGCATCTTACAAACGCATGTTTATATGTATGTATGTAGGTAGTACCAATTTATATATGTACTTGTACACATGTATGTGCATTTATCTCTGCAGGCTTTTGTCTGGTAGAACAGTCTTACGTGTTGCACAAACATAAATTGTGCAACAACGTGTAAACTACTTTTTGACTGCATAAAATGCCCCATTCATATGCCCTTGGCTGGTTGTGTTTCCTGTGTGCTTGGTTCCGCCTTCTCGATCCTTCTCTGTTTCTCTCTCTGCCGTCCAACATCGCCCTGGGCTGCACAAGTGCACATTCAGTGTTACGTGTTATGCCTTTTATGGCCATGCCACTGTTGCCTGCTTTTATTGTTGTTGCTTTTGCTTTATAGTTACACTTATTTCAGCTTCTGCTCTTTTTTACTTTCGTTGTTGTTGTTTTTATGCTGCACTCTTAAAGGTACGCTTAGTCAAGCAACTACACACAAAAGCCCTAAACAAATGGCAAGCATTCAGTCAGTCCACAGTTTAATTGGTCGTTGCAATGCACGTTGCATTAAAACGTGTCAGGGCAACTATTTAATCAAATTAAGCGGTTAATTACATTGCATCAGCAATGGCATACTCGACATATTCTCAATACTCGACTAGCGCTCAACTAGTTGATATGCAGTTAACAAAAGCCGCAAGGTCGCTCCAAAGGGGTTGATCTACATTGTCGTTCCATTTGCAAAAAATAACAAGCGTAATATACACGAGTATGTGTATGCACATCTGTGTGTGAGTGTATTAAGCATAAACTTAATAAACAACGTAGCACACTTGATGTCTGCATACACACACACGTTTGAATTTATGCACATTGCTGTAAACATGAACGTGACCGTTACTTGCCGCCCTTAGATTCAGTCGTTGGCGTTGTTACTGCTGCTGTTGCTGTTGTTATTGTTATTTGTGTTACTCCTGGTTGCGCATTTTATAGTTTTTTACCCAGTGTCGGAGAATTGCATAAATATGAGGCGAGTTTTAATAGTGGGCGTGTCTGCAATTACGCCCTCAGTCACACGCGTACGTAAATATCCCAGCAGCCAGCAACAGAATCCATGAATAAACTGAGTAAAGGGTGTCCCTATTCGTCTATACTATATGTTTATGTGTACCTTGATATTTGCACATTTTCATAGTTTCTACCCCGTCTCTTATCTAACTTCTGTTCGCTTTCAACCGTTTTCTATTATGAAATATGCTAATCAGGTGTGCCTCACAGCACATCCTTTTCCACCATGGCCACACCCTGTTTCCAGTGTAATGTTGCTCGGTTCATTTCAAGGCTGCAGGTCATGCACATGGGCACCTGGCTTATGCTCTGCCGTGAGCAACTCGTGCACTTTGGATATAAATTATTGCATATTAACGTTAAGTTTTCAGCGAAATTAGTTTCCCACACTCACACACTCGCTGCATTCTGAATTGTGGCAAATTATTTATAAAATGCTTTTTGCTTTTGGCTTTTGATTTCGCTTTTGCAAATGGAAAATGCAATTAGTGTGCCCCGATTGCCGACTGCCTGGCAAGGAAATGGCGCGTGAGTTAATCATGGCTTTCACTTAAGGGTAAATTAAGCAAGTGGCTGCTCATTCCACACCTCACCCAAGCCACACCACACAATTCGGAAATGTAAAACTGTTGCTGGAAGGCAATAAGCTCAATATTTAATACCGACTATGAGATTATGTGCAAAAACTTTTGTTTTTCATGCAGTAGTTGGAAATAACTGCTACATGTCAAATAATTTGCCCTGCATAAGTCAACTACAAATATATGGGGAGCAAAAGTTGCATTGTTTGTGAAATTGTCTTGCAGTTGTCCTGAAGCTTGCCATTTCCCAGCTGGCCGACGGTAGTCAACGTGACACGTGGCGTATGTGTAATGTGAATGCGGCGCACGACCACACAACTTCAAAGAGCGGCAAAAGCTACGGCAGCAGTGGTAGCAGCCAGGCGAATTGTGGCGTTGCCTGTCATTAAACTGCCGCCACAACCTCTTGCTCTCGCATAACAGGCTCAAGCACATACACTTGAAACACACACAGATCACATACACGCATACACGCATGTTCATGGCTTTGAAAGTTGCGCTGAAAAAGTTGGTATATTGGAAAAGTTTTCCTTCTTGATTTTTAATATCACAGGTGAGCGTAAATAATTTATTGCATTCATTTACGTTTCACTTCCAATCGCGCCACGTAAACATTTCCAACAGCCAACAGTTCCTGGAGCAGGGTCGCAAAGTAATGGAATGGGAGCCATGCCACAAAATTTATTTATACGCTTCGCAATAAAAGGCAAAAGGTTGCAAGGATAAGCAACGGCAGCATGTCAGCCAAACGGTTTTAACAATGTGCCAACATTGCGGCACAAGCACCGGCACAAGCCAAAGCACAAGCACAAGCTAAATCCTTTTAGACTGTAGATAAGGAAACTTTAATAAACACGCCACACACGCAACCTGGGAAAATTGATAAGAATATGAAAAGTTTGTGCCGGGCACTGAGCAGCTGGCTCAGCAACCGACATCCAGAGAGAGAGAAAAACAACCCGACTACAAAACTGAGAGCCCTACAGCTATTCAAGCGATAGCAGGCAAATTCCTTTGGTTAGCTGGAAGTTAACTGGGGGTGAAGGGTGCAAAACTTTGCACATTGCATACATTTCGGAGCTGTTCGATGGCTGCTTAGCTAAAGGCTAAAAGTTGCAGCTTTTTAATTTGTATAGCTCATAAATAAAATTCACTTTATGCCAAGCATCCCCAAGGAGAAAAAGGGGCTCGGTCTTCTTGATTAATGACTTTGCTAGAGACTAACCTGTGCTTCTTTAACTCCATCTGCTGCTGTTTCTTTTGCTCCATATGCTTCTTGTTCATATCATAGTTGCGCTGGTGTATCTCGTGTATTTCATCTATGTCGTGATAATTGGCCAGCGAGCTGAACGGATTATTGTAGATGCTGCCAACGCCGTTATGATGTCCATGTCCTTCGTGACCATGATGCGGTGCAAAGTGGGAGAAATCATCTGCAATGTCAAAGTAAAAAGTATTGTTAACAATTCAGCTAATTAAAGTAAATATTGGTGCAGCTGTCATTGCCAACAGCAAACTAACTACTACCAACTGCTAATTCTGGCAAATCCAAACTATATCACAACTGCCAAACTATTTATCCAATGCCTCTGATCATTTATCATACTGAATATTGCCAGGATTGAGATGTAAACGACAAATTGTAAATGTTTTTTTCAAATATGCTGCATGACTTCATAAGACTGAGACATTTATACGAGTATATTTCGTTTACGCATAATAGTATCATAAGTTTTCACAAATTCACAAGGTTTTATGCAAGTCGCAACAACTGTAACTTAATCAAAACTTTTGAATTCAAACTTTCCCTTTCATAACTCAAATTTCGTACTAAATTTACCATTTCTAAAAACACCTTTTTGCGCTCTAAACTCTCAACTGTTGATGCTTTGTCTAAGCTGTTGCTCTTTTCATGGCCTTTGGCATATTGACATGACTTTTGGATTAATTTGGAGTAAAGTTTTCATCGCCATTTCGATAGCAAATTTAATCACAATTTCTCAAAATATTTCCATCTAATAAGACTATCTACAAGTTGAGCTCTAGGTTTTTGCACTAACCTCCTGGACGTGCTCCACCCCAGCGCAGACTCTTATCGTAACGGTCGATGTAGTGTGGCAAATGATACTGGGACTGATATTGGTTATAGTATTGCTGCTGATAGTATTGTTGCAGCTGCTGCTGAGTCAGCTGACTCTGCTGCTGTTGCTGTGTGCGCCTCTGATGTTTTCCGTTGAATGAGTAGGCGTGATGTGTACGGACGTACTTTTCCTCCACCTGCCAATTAAATTAGAATTTGGGTATAGGAGATGTTAATAATTAATGATAAGTTGTAATGGTTAATAAAGAGCGCATAAAAGTCAATTCAATGTCAAACTTCTGCATACGGTTACAAATTAAAAATGGATTATATAACATTGACTTAGTCCCACCGCACCCACCTAAAATCTCGGCTTCCCCATCCCGCTCTCTACCCATCGTCATTCGCCAAGCTGACAACACACCCACACAGAGGCAAAGCCCGGTCAGTTACTGGCCGCCTGGGTGCGCGTTTATGAATAAATTTCATTTTAGAGTTTTCCATATTCTGTGCGCCAGCGGCAGATATAATAAATTTATTTATATTTCATTTCCTTCTCTCTTTCGTTGTTGTTGTTGTTGTTTCTGTAACAGTAGGTTGCCTTTACCAAGGAACAGCTGCTGACGTTGTTGCTGCGACAATGCCTGACCCAGAGTTTGGGTCTGGGTCTGGGTAATTAAAATAAAAGCTCCATGAGCCGCGCATGTAGGCCATAATTATAAAATGGCTTAAACTGATGTTAATCTTAATGCACCACCACTGACATTTCGACATCCCCTGACAGCCATTCCATATCTATATCCGGCAGCATTGTCCAGCTTTAATGCAATTTGGCTGCAAACGAATTGCCATCATTTGTGAAATTAAATTGAATCACCAAACAGAAGCTTCCTCCTCATACCCTGTCTCACATACGCGCTCAAACATGTCGATTATTAAATATCACGCATACGCACCTTTTTCCCATTGATTAGCCAAGTGATGTGAGGCGCAGGTCTGCCCCGAGTTGTGTTGCACAGCGCAAAAAGCTTCTCGCCAATGGCGAAGGGTGTGCGCTTGCGGAACTTAATGACGGGTGGAGCTGTCTGAGGCACTGTAAAGGAAACACAAAATGGAAGCGACAATTAGAGGATGTCCCTTTGAAATCAACAATGACAATTGTTACGTACAGAACACGCTCATCAATTCATCGGCGCTGGCTTTGGTAAAGATAGGCGTATCCGTCGAGACTTCACAGTAAAACTGACCAGACAGATCAAATTGTACGTTCTTCAAGGTAACCTGCGTCTCATTAGATTGCTCCCACTAGTGAGTGAAATAAACATTTAGTACATTATTAATAATTAAACCAAATTTGCTCAATAAGCATACTCAAATAACATTTTCCGACTTATTACTTAATATAGGTACATAATAATTAATTGTAATATACCAAATGACCAACAAAAAGTATTTGCCTTGAGCTCGATTTCATTATGCAAACGTTGGAGCCAAAAATAAACACGATGTTCATTTCTGAGCTCCTGAGTCTTGTCGTTGTGAAATTTGGTCTTAATTGTTTACTTGCAGTTGACTTAATTAATTTTTCAAGCTATACGAATTACTGAATAAATGTTATGAGCATTAAATAAAAGCAATATCTATACAGAAAAATTATTCAATTACTTATGATGAAATCAAAATCGCAAAATCAATTACAATCAGTAAGTGCCAATTCCAACTGGTACCGAGTGCTTCATGTATTTAATTGAGTGCCCTCAAAACAATAAGTCCTTAGCATTATGTGAGATTAATTAAGATATTAAATTTGTAATATTAAGCGAATAACAATAAATAATTAAAGCTCTATCTTAAAATTTCTGTGATTTTGATAAAAAAAAATCTCGTTCACTTTTCAAACATCAACTGGGAACTTTGTAAATGTAGAACTACGTAAAAGTATATAGTATTTGGCCATTCAACTTATTGGTTACTTACATCGATTTCAGCCCCTTCAATAGTTGAATTGCGGAAGGGTGGAGTTCGTCCATTTATAAATTCAAAGAATTTGCCCTTGTCAACCTTTAGCCATGTCACCTGCAATCAAACAAATTCATATGCCAATATTAAAAGAATGCTCCATAACGGCCGATACCTGGTCTGCTAGTGACAGTGATTGAATAACTGCCCCATTTTGATGCATGCTGTCATTCCATGAATAGTATATATGTATATGAATGATTGTAATAACCTCTATGTAATTCAGCACATTTGAGACAAAGCGAAAAAATACGAAAGAGTTTATATGATTGCAAAACAAAAATAAATAATTTCAATTGTTATACAATTTAACTTTTCAACAAACTCTACGAACTTTTTGCAACACGACAATTAAATTGCGCGTTAAACTGTATAACAGTAAATAATAGAAGGTTTTATTGAAATGCCAGAAGCACGCGGCATACGGCATGGGGCGTGCTATGCACAGCAAGCTGCTCGGGAGAGATGTCAGCCACCAGTTGCCAGCATTTGGTGGTGGCGCTAAGGGACTTGTTGGTTGCGTAATTAAAAACGAGATCTCTGAAAGCGACATGAATGCACGAGGATGACTGAAAAAGTTGCTGTTGCAGTCAAGTTGCAACTGAAGGAGGAGGTAGAGAAGTGGGGCGTTAACAGGGCTTAAAGCAGCGACAGCAAATACAAATATGAAATGCAAATGAAAATTCATTTTCATGCACAGCTTAAAACTGCGAACAAGTTTCCCCAACTGGGGAGGGCGATGGACCGCGAGGCAACCCTCAAGAGCGGCGCTTATCAAGGGTTTTTAATTACGTACAGCTTTTATTTATTGCACATTTGGAATGCGTATGATAAGAGGGCTATCTTAAAGAGTTATGCTTATGGGTTCATTAAAGATACGGCTTGACAGGTGCGTGATATAGAGGATCTGGGGCAGAATGTCTGATTGACATGGTTCTCACAAATTGCATTGATTGCATGCAACTTAATATTATTAATGTTCGTATTGTAAGCGCTCGCGGCAGGCGAATGGCAATCGTCATACGACTGGCAAATATGGCGTATGCGTAATTTGGGTACCAAATGTCGCAGTTGTTCACGCATGTGAACAACTGTGTGCGAAACAATCGATAAAGTACACGCTCCATCCACTGGAACCCGCAAAACAAACATAAACATGCAACCACTATGGTCGTAACCACGTTGGTTCGCCCCTTTTCAAATGCACATCAAATTTTATCAGCCACTTGTGGAAATTTTTGAAACAATTCCCTGCGATATGATATGATATGAACATTTTTGGTGCCATGGCTACAATCATAATGCTTAATAACTAAAGTGTGTATCACAAAGTAATCAAACTCTGTCCCTAAATGTGACAGTTCGTCCGTATATCTGACAGTCGCCTTTGGCGTGACCCAACTCCATGGGGATCGCTATGCTCCTGCGACAGCTCATTTTCCTCTTGCCTGCCCCCTTCTGGTCCTGGTTCTGCTGCTGTTATTGTTCTCATTATTGTTCTTGACGTTATTGTTGTTGCTCAGGCAGGCATGAGATTGGCATGTGTTAGCTTTGGCGTGTCCGCTGTGACATGGACTGACTTTACATTTTGTTGGTGTTTATTAGCCCGCTTACATTCAGTACCCAGTATACCCTGTACTGGGCCGGGAAATCAAAAGCTCATTAATGTGGACCTGGCCTCCTCCTGCCCAGTCTACCATTCGCAACGTAATTAGTTTATTTAATTTATATATGTATATTTATTTTTTTCGCGGTGCTTTTATACACCCAAAAGAGTGCTTCAACATGTGTAAGTCGGACGACAAAGCCCTCAGTCGGCATTCGGCATTCAGCAGTTGGTAGACTCAGTGAGTTTCAGTACGTTCGCATTTGCGTTTTAATTGCCTTTTTAGTGCCACTTCCACACAATTTGCCACGCTTCGTGCAACAATTCGAATCAAAACGAGTTGGTGGAGTGAAGCCAGCTCACTCGGTTATATAGTCAATTATACTAATTAGCCATTGCTACAGCCACAGCCACAGCCAAAGCCAGACTCAGGCGCAGTATGCCGCAAAATGTCCAACACCAACTGACCAAATAAACTAATGTCTATATGTAAACACGGAACAAGCTACGCTTATTTTTCCGCCCAACTAATTGTTTGTCCCCTTCCAGGTGTATCTACAAATTTGTCAGTAATCAGAATAATGCCATCACACGAATTCTAATGAGCTTGTTTTAAGCAAAAGCTCGACAATGTAGCAATCATTTGGAAAGAGATTGTTAAATTGGAAAATATGTGTCTTGTTTGCTTGTCAGTTTGTTTCTCATATACATCATCTCATCTCTCATACATCTCAATTTCTATCGAGTATTTAGAGTAATTATTTGAATAAAGTTTGGATTAGTAAGTCGTGAATTCCCTTTTCCTTTCGTATTTCCCTCTGTGGTTGTTAGATTGAGTCACGAAAATCAATATGTTGTGCGGCTCTAAAACACTCAACTTTGTGGCATTTTTGTGCCATAAAAGTTGTACGCTTTTATGGTACTTAGAATGAACAAAACGACAACCTCAAGCACAACCTCCACCGCCATCTCCACTCAGAGGAGCCATTGGCAGTTCTAGTGTTTTGTGCTTGAGCCTGGCCTTGAATTTATATGCCACGATTTGTAGTACCACAAAGTTCCAAACTAAACTAAACTAAACTAAAAGTATGCAGGCCAAAGTCTGGCATTCGGCGCTAGGCACTTGGCATTGCCGCTGGGGTCAATGTGGCAGGAAAACTAAGCAGCTCATTTGCCATAAATTCAAAGGCGTTGCCTTTGGGGGCATACGCCTGTGCGTGTCCCTTGATGTTTCGTGACAGTAATAAGAGACTTGAAGTGAAATTAATTGTCGCAACTGTAACTGAAACTGAAACAGTAGCACAAACTGAAGCAGCGGAAGTGACAGTCGGGGTCAGGGTTAAAAGACGGAGTATACTCTTTGACTGTAACTATTTTCCGACAGCTGCATTTTATGCATTTACCAAATTGGTAGCATGCAACTCCCAGAAACTACCTGCAGTTAAGGCCCAAAAACTTTCTGCCCAAAGTGGTACAAGGCAAAGGAAGTTCCTTTGTCGTGGTTGCAATTTCAATTTAAACTTCCAAATCGCATGCATCATTAATGAACAAAAATAAAGTAAATATTTTAAAACTGGTCGTGCCCGGGCATCATCGTGGCAACTTCTTGGCTTAGAGTATAGAATATATAGTAAGCTACGCTTTTTGAAAGTAAGCTATACTTTTTAATAAATACATTTTGGATTCGTGTAAGGAATAACTTACCTTAAATAGTATTTCCGGTACCACATTGTGCCTGCATTTAAATGTAGCGCTAGAACCACGCTCCACATACCTGGGCACCACCAACTCCACATTCACATCCGATTGTCCATCTGTGTATATAAAGAAAACAAGAAATATAAGCGTTTTTAATAGCTGCAAATAAACTCAAAGAAACAACCACATCATCGACCCATTCAGAGCTTCCTCTGCTGAAGTCGACGCTCAATTGCGGCTTAATTGAAACGCCATTTATTGGCAGAAGTAAAATGAGAAAGAAACACAATGAACACCAAAAGCAACCGACACCATGGCCAAATTTGCAGTCTATTTTAAGTGCGGTCAACACAGTTGAACCTCATCGGCAGCCACCTTTTTTAATTGCCAGAGGAACCCCCTGCGCTGACCTCCGACTGGCTCGATAAATCTTAATTTGTTTGCCAAAGTGCACATGAGGAATTTTCCGCCTGCATTCCAAAAATACCTTTCTCTGAGCGTGCCTACATATATGTGAGAGTGATTGTTCGTGAATGAGATTGTGTTTGTGTGTGTGAACGTGTACAGTCATTGAGTGTCAAATATTTACTTGGGGTATGCATCGCCTTCTGACATGGACCGCAGCGATATATGAGTATGAGCCCAGCGAATGCAGACTACAGTTTTACGATGTTTTTATTTTGCTTTCATTCCGGAGACACCTGTTCCAGATCACCCTTTTTCAACAGCAGGCATTGAATTACATTTTCAACATGAAAAATCAATTGTTTTCACCATATTCCATAAAAAGTCATACAGGAAATTGAAAAGATATAGGATTTATTACTTTTTTATATATATAATTGATGTATATAAAATTATTATTACTCAAAAATTAAACTTGGATTGGTCTGTAATCAATTTGATAATATTATATGAGTGAATAATTTAAATATTCATAAATTTCAATTGTGACCTATTATCTGTTGCTTCCGGCAGTAGCTGCATATACGTAATATGTATATGGCAACTAATTTCATTTTTTTTTATGTAGCAAATATGACAAGGTAAATATAAGAATACAAAATGAATTGTATATTTTTAAACTAGAAGTACTGTTTTATTCGGAAGCGTAAGACAGTTTGACACAAAAATTAATTATTGAGAAAGGTATTTAACATAACTTGAACGCGGCATCTGTCAAAGATAAAACTTCTTGCTTAACAACAGTTCGAACTTGCAACAATTAGCAAATTGCTTTAGAGAGCAATCGATAAATTGAGCTGTGATGTGGCATCGAGCATTTCCGCCATTTCCAATCATAATTAAGACACCAAAACGGCAAATAGCAAATGGCATAAGGCAAACACATTGCCCCATTTGCGGAGGAGCCTACAAAGTGGCGCCAATTTCATTTTCATTTATTCACACCACGCGGCTGTCGTCAGTCACGCAAAATGTCAACGACTGAGTAAGTAAAAAACGTGTCAGGCAGCGCGAAAAATATGGGAAAAGCGGAAAACAAGAAAACCAAATGAAATGAAGCACGTCAAGTGTATGACAGGCTGGCGGACGAGTCGGCAGGCAGGCATTCAAACATTGGAACATTGGTGGTTGCCAGTTTGGTTGGCAACTTGTTGCAATACACAACGAACATGCCAAGCCTTCATTGGTTTTGTGGCATTTCCTACAGCATACCCCCTCGCTCTCTGTTTATATGAGTGTGTGCGTGTGTATGTGTGTATACGTGTTCGTGCCGCACGCTAACGAGCAGTAATTCACGAAAATTCAATCAAGCCCAGCTGGCCAAGACTCGACAGCTACCGCAGCCTGCAGCTTCCAAACATCAACGCCTCCCAATGCTCACTACCTCACCACCTTACTGTCTCCCATTATTCGACAGGGGCCAAAGGGCATACAGGCATGGCACGAACTGACTGAGTTGGTTGACTTATTGCCACTGCCAATGTCGCTTTTGCTCTTGCTATTGCCGCTCCTGTCTGGATAATCATGTCGAATATTTGGCCCCTAAGCCACCACCTTCAACAATTCCCGTGACCAAACTTGGCAGTTCGCCAACACTTAATACTTATTTAAAAAAATAGAAACTTTACAACAACGCGACCTTTGACAAGATGTTCGCCCGCCGCAATTATTATTTTGTTGCCTGCCAGCTACAGAAATATTCATTACAATCTGCCAAGGCTCGTATCTCGGATGGCTGCTTGTCTGACTCTTGGCTAACTAAAGTCCTTGCTTCTTGCTTGTTGCTGCCACTGGCGACATGGAAAAAATGAGCTCACATTGACAACGACAACGCGAGCGTTTTGTTGTACGTGGTGTACGTGTTTTACAAGCGGAAATTGATGATTTTCCACAAGTCGAGCGACAATAAAGCGTGCAGCATGTCAGCAAAACGAAAATAATCAATCAATCAACATTAATCAAGGGAGAGTGAGCTTAGCCTGCCTACAATCTACAACTGTTGCAGTTATCCAACAAGGTTTGGCCTGGCTCAAATGCCAACAACTACATCAGCATTTTTGCTGCTGTTCAAATTGAAATTTTCTGTTGAAAATGAATTTAGGAAGCCATTGATATGCATATGGCTTGAGATCAAGTTAAAAACTTTGCGAAAGTCGTAAAGTAATTCAAATGAAATTCAAGCAACTTTAAACCTGATATGAATTGTGTTCGAGTCATTTGTACGGTAGCATACGTGTTCAATTAAGATTGAAGATCTTTTTAATTTGCTACACGAATCATAATATTGCCTAAAGCTTGAAGTTTATTTAGTATGTTCAATAAAATAACATATGAAGCAGTAATTATATGCTCCAGAGAAAGCTTTCAATTAATTTAACATTTCTCAGATTTGAGCTGTTTATTGTGATTGATTGCATGGGCTAAACAGCAGCTGGGAATACGAAAACTTTTGTCCGAAGCAAAGTTCTTTGTGCTTAAGTTCTTTGTGTTTACTGTAAATTGTCGAGTGGTTAGGCACTAATTGCAATAACATCAATAAATTATTGCTGCAGATATAAACAAAGGAAAGGAACAACAATGTCTGTGGCAACAGTTTGAGAAGAGAACCATAAACAGCATTTGCTTCTCAATTGTATTCATATTTTCAATTGATTACTAAATCAATATTTGAACTTTGGCAGCTGCTCAACACTCGCAATTCGTCTAAGGAATATACAAAAAAAGCTCTACGAGCATAAGGCAACCGAATAGGGCGAATAAACGATCCACATTTGTGGGTTGGCCGTCATAGTTGTATACAAACGACTACATGTGTGTGTGTGTGTATGTGTATAGTGATATGTGCCACGCCCGTTGCAATGACAACGCAGAACGCAATTATATCCCTTCATCTGAAGTGGTAAGCACTATGGGCTGTCTGTTCCCTGCCGGCCTGTCCGTCTGACCGCCTGTCAGCCTGTGAGCTGCTTGCTACAAGCTGTCCAGCACGGGCAGAACTCCCGACACTCTGTTGCTTTTCAATATAATGTTGAATCATTATGGTTGATTGGCAGACCAACCACAGTGCCTTCCTTTCCCTTAATCTACTTCTCCTCCCAAAGAGTAATACTTATGAGCAATATGCGCCCATTCTGCAGAAGTTCATTAGTTCACTGGTTATCCGACTGATTGACAAGACTGGCAGGTATTGTCTTACCACTCTGAGGGCATTTTCCTAATCATTGTTGCCATTTGATTTGCCCTAGTTACTTTTCAGTTTTCATTGTTTTCTAGTGTGCATTGGGTACAAGCGAATATGTATAAATCGGTTTCTAATTGATATACTTGAGTAACTTTGTGGCTTTTCAATTTATATTTACGCTTGATTGACATTAGTCAAAACTGAATCATTGTGGTTGTAGTGTTTTTAAAAAGTGACAAAAGACCACGCAAATGTGTTCAGCTTAAACCTACAACTTCATCCCCTAACATTATGTCATGCCTACCCCCACAACAAGAAGTATGAGAGAGGCATGAAAAGTTCAAGGAGCTATGTTTAAGCAAGGCGAAAGGATAAGCCATAAGTCGTTATGTTGCCGAGTCAGTCGTTCGGTAAATTTAGGCTGATTTTGGTCGGTATTCAGAAGAAAAAGAATGAGAAAAGCATGGAGATGGGGAAAGTAAACGAAAGTTAGGTCCGCAGCCAACGTGTCGGTGGCATAAAGTAATTTTATAGAACAAATCACAGGCATTAGTAGATATAAATCCCGTTTATCCTTGCCTGTGTATGCGCGCGTGAAATTTAAATATGTAGCGGCCACAGCGGGGAGACAGAAACAGAAACAAAAACAGACGCAGACACCAACACATGCACTGCCAAACGAATACAATAATAAAGAACCCAAGAAAAATGGTCGTCCTTTGCAAGAAAGTGGCCTGCACGGTCCTTAAACAACCGCTGGGTGCGAAAAAAATATAATATAATACATAACTCTACCCACACATACATACCTACACAATAACTTGTATATACATATATTATATAAGTATTTAAGCTATTGTTTTTATTCAAGCTAATTCGCCTAACTGAGCCCCAACAAGATGTATACTACGCGTGTAAATGGAATAAAATTGTATAGAAATGATTTAGCTGTCCTCTGAATTTAAAGCAGTTTCTGGCTGATGGCATCGTGAAGATAAGTGGCCTTTAGTTTTTCATAAATCAAAGAGAATTAATGTGAACAATTGCATGAAATGGGATGTATGTACATATATGTGTGGGAAGCACTTTCGAACTGAAGGCAACATTATTGAAAGTATTTTATTTGCTTGTAACTACGAGTAAAATTTTCAATTTAATATTTATTTTATCACATTTTGAAAATGTAATCAGTTTTTGTAAATAAAAAATCAAAGAAACTAACCAGCGTGAATCTTTTCATGCACACACGCACACTCGTCCAGGAGTGGCAGGGTCAGAACCATAACCAAAAGAAACGCAAGCTGTTGTATATATGTATGGCCGACAAAAGTAGCCAATGTAATGGTCAAAACAAGCAAGTGCCAGCGCAACGGGAAGCAAACATCCCGTTTTGAAAATTTTATCTGGCCATCCGGCAGATCTGGCAGTGACTATGTTACGGCCATTCTAGCAAGCAAAAACAAGCAGTCAGGCAGCCAGGCAGCCCGACCGCCACGCGGCCAGTCCGTCAGTCGGCCAGGCTGGTAGTTGTAACAAAAACAAAAAGAATAAGCGAAAGAGAATCCGTTTATAAGTAAGTACATAAGAAAATGGCTTCAAGGGCACGCTCCGGCGGCTGCACAGTGACGACCCGCCCATCGGTGCGCCCAGCACGTAGGGCACAGCACGCCCAGTGCCCATTTACAAGGCCGTGGAGCAAACACATGTAGGCCATGAATCTCATAACGAGTGTTAGTCATGCGCCACGGAGCCCTCCCCCACTTTAAAAGAGTGTGTGTGAGTGGCTATGTGAGTATGCTTGTGTGGGCGAGTTGCCCTCTGTAAGCGGACCAGTGAGTGCGACCACAACCTGGACCTGCCTGTAGCTGCCTCATAAAGATGCAGACCATTATAGAAATGAAAAGCAAACGCAAAGGCAACCAACGACAGGATGACGACGAGAACGACAATGACGAAGCCGACATCATTGGCAAACACATAAAAGTGCTTAAATTACTTTTAAGCGAAATTATGTTTTATTAATGCGTTGGCCAGTGCCAGTGCCATCAACAACAAAAACAATAACAAAAGCACACAGCCACTGACAGACAGGAAAAAAGACAAGCAAACATTGCAAATTAGTTGCGCGAATGGTTACAGTCTCTGTTTCTGTTTCTGTTTCAGTTTCAGTTTCCGCTACATTTTTATCCGGTTTTGGCTGATCGTCAACACGACAAATGTGCAATTTTGTTTATAATTGCATTATGTATGTGTGTTTTTGTGACTGTGTGTGGTTGAACAGTAAATGCATATAATGTAATTTGAACCCCAAATTCTGACGCTGTTAGAGTTTGACAACCTCTTATTTGCGGCAACTGCTGCCACGACCCGTTCATTCATTTTGTCGGCGGGATTTCACAATCGATTTGGAAAATACGCTTAAATCATAGATAAAACCATTTAAAAAATATACAATACTACATTTTCCACATAGTTTTCGGTGCGGTTTGCATTTGGATTTGTTTATGTCGAAATCTGTGGAAACTCTCGAATAAACAAAACTGAAACGAAACGTGGCAAAGTGACAAACAGCAGAAAATTATTTATTATTTCGGTGCTATTGCAGTGTGACACAGCTGTTATGGAAAAATTGAAATGGAGAACTTTTAGCAGGTTGGGCAACTGTGGATGAAGAGTGTCCGAAGAGGGTGTGACCACAGCGTCCACCTGGACAATTAATTAACGCCTGTCATGGCTAGGCAAGTCTTTCGGGGACAGCAGTAAGCGCCCGATATCAAAGCCGAAATTCAACTTGGTGTACAGCCACAGCTGCAGTATTGTGTTACGTATACGTAATTTGCCTAAGCAAATTCTTTGCGCCGCATTGCCGAAATACCATTATTTGATGTTGCCTTATCTCTAATCTACACAGGCATTAAGCCAGCGACACAAACATGGGGCAAGCGATGGCCTGACACACGAGGAAGCCACAGGACCTACGGCATTTCCAGAGCTCTCTGATGATATTGACATTTATGCTCGGCACACAGGCCACAGCCCGCATCCCGATGCCCGAAATCCCCAGCCCAAGCTTTTGCTGTTGTTGTATGTTAGTTGCTGTCTTTTTTTTTTTGCTTGCTTTATCTTTTTTAACAAAATGTTGGGCACATTTTTGATGACATTTGACAGCACCTGCTGCCTGCCAATGGTATTGGTTTGTTTTGACACACAGCAATCGGACAGCTAGACGACAGAGCAGGACATCTTGTTTTGGCTATATGAATTTAGTGATTACAAGTGTTCTCAACTTGGAAGATATAAATGATACGCTCTGACGTTTGGCTGAACGATAAATGCGCATTAGAGTTGAGTCGGAGCATGAAATGGCGCAGTTTGCAGCCTCGAACACGCATGACCACAATAATAAAGCAATATTGGTTTAGTGCCAATAAAGAGCTAGCCGTGCTGGCCATGGCCATGGCTGAGCACCCACAACTTGTTCTGAAACAAAGAATACAAGAGTACAAGTGTGCCAGAGTGTTACGAGTCATAGAGTCCTTGCCCAACCAATGGCAAACTTGGCTTTTGTTTGCATTCCAATTTCAGCAGCTGCCTCGGGACTCGGGCGCCATTTAAAAATCAACGCAAAGTGCCTTCATTATGCGACTCATGACCGTACCCCAGACCCAGTTTCGGTCTCAGGCTCGTTCCTGGTCTCAGACCCAAGCTAATGCCTAGCCAAGGGCTAGCATATTTTTATATTCAGCCAGGCAGAGAAAACACTCACAAAAGGCGTAACAATCAGTTCGGGCGATCATAAAATCTATATGTAGTCAGGCTTTTGGCTTCTGGTTTTGGTGATTCTAATCAATAATTTACGCATTTTCATTTCGGTCCGCCCAAAGGTGGCATTTGCATTGGGTCCACAATTACTACGAAAGACAGGCCGACAGAAGTGCCAGCCATTCAAGTGTATCACGGCAGTGTGTGTGTGTGTGAGCATGTGTTTGTGTAGCCTCTTGTTTTGCTTTCTCTTTTAAGGAATACAAACATCGCTGTTCTCTGGCACTTCTTGTCTGGGCTTATTCCCAGGCGTCCATTTTCTCAACTCGGCGCTGCATAAATTGTTGGTCGTGGGTCTGGCTTTGTTTTTAGTTTACAGTGAAATAGTTTTCTCGCCAAAGTTTGCATGTTCTTAAAGTTTAACGTGATAATTTGCGCATCTCAGAATATATCATATAATATATTATTTATGCTTAATTTTAGCTTATTTCTGCTGCCAGTTACTCATACATTGCTGACACAAATCCAATTATAGCTAAGCAGCAGCGATTTTGACTTTCTGCTTCAACATTTCTCTTGGCGTTGCTTTTGTGCTATTACTCTTGTTGGTAATTCCTTAAGGATTGTGTTTACTTGAGTGCGCATGTGGTTGCCAATTGACGCATATTTGACTTTCTGCCTTTCTTATTTTACTGTTGTTACTCGTGCTCGTATTTGAGTTACCAACATAATACACAATTATTGAGCAGCGCTGTGATTTGGCTGTGGTCCGCCATCGTGTCTTTGATTGCCATCTCTTGAGCTCCGGCAATTGTTGCGTGAAGCACCACAAAAATAGCAAACACAACGCACATAAAAAGTAGCAGCTAAGGCTTCGAGAATACTAAGCAGCTTAGCTAGCAGTTGGTAATACAAACTGAGTTTGGATCAGAATTTTAAATGCTCGCCCAGCCAGCCACAAAACTGCTAAACAAATTCTTAGCCAACTCAAAGCAAATAAAATGCGTGTTGGCTCGACTGCCATACATTGGGGTTTCTTTGAATTGGCTTGCGTTAATTAAAGCCAAGCTAATGCCTAAAGTCCACAAATGTGGCAATTAATAAAGCACCAAAATGAGTTCAGCTATGAGCTGGAGCACTCATATTTACATAAGCGCAGTGTGAGTCGACACATTACGCATACGACGCGTGCTTCATGCTCCGGGCAGCAAGTCAAGTATCTTCGTACAGGCAACAAGGCGAATATTCATAAGCTTCCTCCATTTATAATATTAATTGAATTTGACGCATGAAATATTTTATTCATACACAATCCTGTTTAAGTAGGGGTGTACTAGGGGAAAGAGTGTGGAAGTAAATGTGCTTTGTGGGCGGCATCAGCTGCTAAATCATCAACTTATGGGCTCATTAACAGCTGTAGCGAATATGCTGTAGCCTGAAGCTGATTCTGACTTTGGCATTACGTTGAGTCACCTGCCGCATATTAACTGCAGGCATTAAACATTGTTAAGAGCCGCAAAATCATCACAGTTACAGCCCAGCACAAAGCACATATGTCTCTCCCTTAACCAGCCAGAGCTTCATGCTCATTGCACAGTCGGTTAGATAAATGACTGGCTTCCCCAACGCACTACATAACATACACATACCCAAACACATAAGCCGCATCATTAGGAGCTAACTACACAAGCTGCAGCTTCTAAGCATTCTCCATGAAGAGTCAGTCAAATTAATTAGGCAGCAGTCAGGCTCGACTTCGTCTGCATGTCGTTTTCGCCGTCAACATCGACGTCGACGTTTTCGTCTCAGTTGTGTTTGTCTTCTCTGACAACTTAACCCGAATTGTTCGCCTGCTAACAACAAATTTAGAAAACATACTAGCAATTAAGCTTTAGCTGCTTACATATATCAATTTAACATTAAATTAATTACTGCCTACAATGTAAGAAGATTTTAAATTCAATATCCCTCTAAACATGAACAAGTTAGTGTTGGCAACATTGTTATATTATACGTATACTTGTCTGACTCAAATAAATAAAACACAGAAATCCCAGATGGAATACTTTTTATTCTCATGTCTTTGAGATAATAAAATATTAAAAACTATTTAAAAGCTTTTGCTCAATATCAAAGAAGAGATATTTATCTCGAGCTTAAATTGAAGTGTAGTTAAAAGCTTACGATTAATAAGCCACTTCATCGTTCATCGCTCAAAATCTTATTTAAATATAAAATTAGAGCTATACATTCACACTTATATATGAATTAATCCATTTTTTGAATTTCAAAAACGATTTGCAACATGTGTACATGATTTGATTTATTTAACATATATTCGGTCTCTTTCATCAAGTCGTTTGGTTGTTTGTCACACTCAATTCATGCGGCTGAGTCAATTTTCAGTAATAACACTTTATTTGGCCCATTTTAGTTGTTCATCAAAGAATGTGAGAGCCGGCACTGTCGGAAAAAGGACTCCCAACACAGCTGCTTATTGTATGTCATGTGTTGTTTGTGGGCGTGCCTAGATTTCACCAGCTACAGCTAGTGTTTTATTGCCTACTTTAGGGCGCACTCACACATACTCAACCAGAGACACACTCACTGAGTGTAGTAGTGAGGCAGTCGCTTGGCAGTCCTTTATGCGACCCGTTAACAATACATACTTTCAAGTGAGCATACACATTTACACACACACATGCAAGCCATAGCGCACACACTCTCAAACCCACACACACAGACAAGCAGCCGAGTGAAAAAAACAAAAACATTTGCCTTTCATTTGCGTCCCCTTTGCATAATAAAAATGTGTAGTTTCCTTCTTTTTTTTACCAGCTCGCGACAAGCTCAGCCGCAGTCGCCGTCGCAGTTACAGTCTCTGTCGCAGTTGGCGTCGCAGTCGGCTTCATCGTCAGGCAACTTTGCTAGCCCTTTGTTTCCACATTTGCTGTCGTTATTGTTTGTTTGTTTGCCAGCTTGTTATAGTCTTGTGCGTCTTCTATATGTGTGGAGTGGATCTGTGTGTATAGGAGGGTGCGGTTTGTATGTGCGACATTTCCGCCTATGTTTAACTTTTCATTCAGTATGCTCAACCCAATCGGTAAAAGGGAGCCTTTCTCCTTTTTTTTTCGGCCATTTTATGTGTCATTTTTTGCCTCAGTGCTGAGGCTTAATAAAGTTTTTAGTGCCTAGACATGTTTTTGTTTTAATTCCCACCATACACAAACATCATCTACACACACAATCACACAGTCCTGGCGTTTTTAATTAATTTCGCCTTCTGCTGGCAAATTGTTTCGATGTGTGAGTGTCGTGTGTGTGCGTAATAGCAATAAAATAAAATACATATGCAGAGACTCGAGCTGGAAATTGTTCTACGCTTTGGCAGTGATTAAATTGTTATGACTGCTCACATTGCCGCCAGGGAAGCACTTTAAAAGTGTTCAAAACGTTTGCAACTTATGGAAAGTTTGGTAAACTGAAAATCTAATACTAATTTGCCCTTCAAAGAAACAGAAAAAGCATGTGCAACTGAAGTTTTTGAAGTTTTATTACTCAAAACCATTATATTTCAGATGCCTTAGGTCAATGTGCACGAATAATAAATTTCGATTTTGAACACAATAAAAGCACTTCATATCGTGTTAAAAATGTGAAATTCATATGGCATGCTTAACTACCAACTCGAGCTTGCTCGACTGTGAGATACCTGCCACCGATTTTTACTGAATAACGCAAAAATTTAGATTAAATGCACCATTTTATTGATAAATTGTAAGTATAATTTCAGAAATCTTTAAATTATTATTGGGAGACAAATTTGGTTGCCCTAGCTCTTATGCTTAGTCTCTGAGATTTATATGTTCATATGGAAGGACCTGACAGACAGACCGACATAGCTATAGAGACTTGGCTGTTGACGCTGGACAAAAATATATGTACTTTGTGGTCGGAGATGCCTGCTTCTGTCTATTACATACATTTTGGGTTGCACAAAGTTATTATACCCTTCTTACCCATGGGTTGGCTGTTACTATTACTATTACTGGCCAATGGCAAACTGTGAGCCACAAATATATTTCTGGGAACACACAACAACAATAAACCCAACGAAAGCATTTCTTTCAGTCAACTGTTACTTTTTATCATTATTATTATTAATACATATTACGTAACACAGCACAATTTTGAGTCCATGTTGTTAAGGGTTAAGTGTTTATTATTCCATTCTTTAAAATAATAATTAAAATACTATGTGTATCTCGAATTTCTTATTATTATTATGTATTAATTATAACTTAGAACATTTCTTAGATTTAAAAGTAGCTTGAACTGCTAAGTTGTTGTTGCAAGTTGTGCAAGTTGTTTTTGGAATTCATATTGTATTCCTTATCATCTTGTTCTTGTGTCAAAAATCATAACACAAACACAACAATAAGAGTTTTCTTTAAAAAATTAAACTTTGCAGAGAACTGTACCAAATTGAGAATGGTCGTTGGGGCTATTAAGGCATCTTTGTCGGTTATTTGACTTGACCACAGGCCACACTTGTGGGCAAAGTATTTTCAGATTTTTGGGCACAAATTTATGCGTCATCAATTTAGCCTTTGAACCGTTCCTGTCTGGCTTGCAGGTTGAGAATGGCTGGAAAGTTGAACGGTTGGACAGCCTGCTTAGGCGTACGACAAAATCCCTTAAATCCCAAACTTGTCATTGCTAACCAGCAGGCCTCATTCATTTTGCATGAATTGCCGGCAGCGTTTGACTTTAAAATGCTCTCGACCTTTGTTAAAAGTTTTCTACAAAACTTTATGCCAAAAATCAAAATGTGGCCAGTAATGAATGCGTCCGAAAATTTGTCGGCTTATGCACGGTCCTGGGCTCAGACTGCGGCTTGGATTTGGATTTGGGCTCTGGATCGTTTTTCAACTCCCTGTATAAGAGTATTTGGACGAATAATTAACGCTTCGCTGCACAGCATCGTATCCAGCTTTGAGCACATTCCATTGCTGTTTGTCATTTGCCAAGGGAGTCAATTTACATTTGGCCAGCAGAATTCGATTTTGCAGAACATTTTACTATTGTTGTTGTTGGGGCTGTTGTTGTTGCACAATGTTTCTCAGCGATTGCTGACCCATTGCGTGCCATTGCCAATTTATGGCTTTTTGAAATTTATTTCGGGTCTGCCAGTTACAAATGCCTACCGGCAATGCCAACGCGTTTTTGTGATTTCGGTTGAATTAGGCAAGATTTATGCTGCAACTGCCACAGCTCCTGTTGCCTCTTCTACAGCTGGTGCCGGCTTATTAAGCCTCATTAAGACAACAACAAGAACAACATCAAAGCACAGAACTGTGGACTTAACTTTCGTGAAGCCGCATCCTGCAACAGAGGCAATCAAATAAAAATCGCTCAACAATTTTTTTTGCTTTATACTTCTTATTTTATATTATGAAAAAAGGGCGCGTTTCCCTAAAAAAATCGTCGAAAGGCATCAAGGACAATAACTGCGATTCTTAATAAACCCATAAATTTAGTAAAAAATGGTAAATCGATTTCTTTTCTTGCGTTTATTGTTATTACAAAACTGTCAAACCGATGGAAGTAACTAAAAAAATGTAAAAAAAAAATACGTGAAATATCGAGTCGAACCAAAGCAAACCACGCGTAAGGCAAATGCAGGCAGCCCCTTCGTCCATGCCACGTAAATCCTTTTTGATAAAGTGCTTTCATTCTCTTGCCACTCACACAGAGACAGTTCAAGGCAAGGAGCACAGCGGCAGCAGCAATCGCTGACTGGCAACTGGCAAATTTCGCGCGCTTTGCTTCAAGTGTCGCATTATGACCATTTTCGCTGAAAACGCTTCGTTGGCTTTCGCAGTTTCTGACTATTCTCTGGCTGAGTTCGTTTTAGTGGCGGATTTGGCAACAAGATGCCATCAGATTTATGCAGCTTCTGCCAAGCGTAATTATTTGCTGACATTTTAATAGTTTTCAATTTACGTTTTCTTTTTGCTTCAATGCTTTGACTCGATAAATAGCTGGAAGTTGCAGAAGTCATTTGCTAATTTTATAAACAAATTCATTTACTCTTTAAATATGTTCAAAAAAATGGCACATTTAAGTCGTTGTCAGCATAGTTGTTTTTATAATAAAATCAATTGAGACTACGCGATGAGTACATTAACTACCAACAGTAGATAAATATCCTAATCATATTTTATTATTCCTTAGTTCTACCATCTCAAGCGTAGCATTCTTACTTAATGCATCTATGGGTCAAATTCATTTCGTGCTTTGGTATGCCTAGAAATTCTTGGCAGCTTCATGAATATTTGAGGGGACGCACTTAGGCATAATTGTTGTGTTGGTGTTTTTTTTCCTTTTTTACCGCCTTCAACCAGATGACGACTGTCTCACAAACAAAATACATACACACACGCTAGCATTTTTAATGGCCTCAGTTTAACGACATTACCCAAGACATCATAAATAATACAAATAATAGCAAATGTTGAAATATAAAATTCGTTTTTCATGTTTGCTGGCGTTGCCAATGCTGTGACAATTTGTCTTATGAGCAACTTTTTGATAGGCACAGTTGTTGCTACTCCTTGCTCACCGATAAACTTCGCATCTCTTCCACTGAATTTCTCTACTTTCCCCACTCTCTTAATACCTTTCTCCTCCTTTGTTTTGTCTGCTGAACATGCGCTTGTCGGTACTTGCCAAGAAGGAACGTCCTTGCCAAGGTGCCGCCACCCTGGGGCTTTTAAGTTTGACGCTCGTTTATAGACTTTGCACACTTTGCATTTACTTTACGGCGTCGCTGATGCGGCTGATAATAACACCACGTGGCGTATGCGCAATGCCAGGCCAGGTAAGAGAACAACAACAGAATGCTGAAAAAAAAAGTTGCCCAAAAGTTTTTACAGCTCGATACACACACGCTTCCAAACTCCCACCCCACTTAGATCCCAGAACAAAACCCAAGCCCAGGCGGTCTAACGGCTCCAGCATACGACATTCAGTATGCCACATTTTGTATTTGTATCCAAGTCCTGGCGCACTCGTAGCTCAGCATCATTTACGTCTTCCCGTTTGCTGCTGATTTGGCATTGGGGCTTTACCAAATTCCGGCCGCTTCCCATTGTTTTCGTTCTTCCGAAGCTTGTTTTATAACTTTTTGATTGTCTTTGCACCAAATTTGTGCAAAATTGTTCGACTCGCATCGAAAGTGCTCTCCTTCTACCTGCGGCTCGTGCAAATTGTATGCTGCGCATTACCGCACAACAACCGGCTGCCATGTGTAATATTTACTTTAATCTGATTTCAGTCGCTCAAGTTAACTGTGGCGCTATGATGGCAGTCTACGGACAAGCAGGCGGCAGGCAGGCAAAATTTTGCCCCAGGCGCACATATTTCGGCAACAATTTATAGACATTCCATAATGCTTATGTATATATTGGCAGTGTCAGGTTTTAAAGTCTTGAGTACATTAAAGTGTAATGCCAGCTGCCTGTGGTCGCTCAGGCAGCCTTTCGGCCAGAATGTTTCATTAGGTATGCCAGCAACGTCTCTTTGCCAAAGTCAAAATCACGACAAGAACCGTCGAGGAGCGACAAACGGTCGGTCTGTAGATTGTCAAAGTCGTCACATGTCGCCTGACGAGCAGCTAGACAATCAGACGAACTCAGGCAACTCTGGCTAGGCACGGCCATAACGCAGTCTGCCGAGAAGTTAGTCAGTCAGCTGCAGGCGAAATCGTCTTTCAACACGCCGTATTTATGCCTGCTCGTTTGTCGTCTGTGTGTGCACAACTTGGGTTGGCCGCCGGCGAGACCTGCCATTGAGGGTACAGAGAGCACACACTTGGCTTGTCGTTGATGCTGCTCTTGCTGCTTTTTATAACTATTACATTTATATGGACATGTGCACACATTAAGCATACGCAATGAAGGCCAGCTTTGGCCCAAAGACACCACTGCTGTCAGCTCAGAATACTTAGTTGCCCGTGGTGGTTATAATATTTGTTTAAATGTAAATTTCATGAATGCAACCATAGTTGTCTCTCGCTTTGGGTATCTGTTTATGCAGCCAAATTGATTTATGTTTTTGTTTAAATTGCCAAATTGAATTTGACGTTTAAGAGCCAAGCAAATAACCCTAAGTCTAAAGTATTGATGGAGACGTGCGACCTTCTCTCCGCAATAAAAATAAATAAATAGTTAAGAGGCTTTCAAAGGAATGGCTAAATACAATTAGGCTCTTAACAGCTGGCTGCTACCACGCCGTCAACACCACTTGCCATTAACCACCCATATGAATAATTCAATTCGAGTAATTTCAGCTCAGAAAATCAATAATAATCGCATCAGTTTCTGTTTTTGTTGCCGTCCCGTTCCCGTCCCCGTTGCCACGCTACATTTTCTTAGCTTACATTTTCTCTCTTTTAAATTTTCAAGCCACCCAACGATCAGACCTGCTAATGTATTTGTGTGTGTGTGAGTATGCGTGTGTGAAAAACTTTCACTTCCGCAAGAAGAAATCTGCCATAGCATGGCAGCTCTCTATAAGGTTCATTTCGTTTAACGACTTGAAATTGATTTTACTGTGGCAACAGCACATTTTATATGATGCTGCCTCGTATCTCAGCCATTGGCGGTGTAATATTGCCCAAACGTGCTTTACGACAGTCACCGATCCTTGTTGCTTCATGGTGCCTGATTGTACTCCGACTGACGCTGTTCTTGCTGCTGCCTCTGCTCCTTGGCGTATTAATTTTTCAGCGATTACGTTGCCTCGACAACGTGTAATAGATACGAGGTTCGAGTAGCGTGATGGGAGGTGCGATGTGCGATGTGCGAGCCTTGCCATGCTGTGGGAGGCTGTTGTCTTTTACGAGCTGCTCATTGAGTTTTTGATTAACTTTCGCCCCCAAATGAAGCTGTAATTAAATTTAATTTTGTGGCATACTTTTCAGCGTCGTAATTAATGTGCACAGCCAAGTCGCTTATTGGTTCGGTAATCAAATCAAATTACCCATATCTACATATATCTGATACGCCGTTATGCAGATAAATTGCCAATGTGAATATGTGTGGCAATGGCATTTCCAATTAATTTAGCACACGGATTGCCACTGCAATCAGAGACAGAGACCGCACGGCAGTTTATTATATAACAACAAAAAAGCAATAACTCTTAACTTTTCACTTTGTTCCTGTGTTGCATGCAGCAAGTGGTAAGTGCAAAATGTTTATTTGCTAAAGCCAACAATTTATTAAAATTAAAAACTTGTACAAGCAATAAAAATAACATTCTTTTGTGCATGCCAAGCACATATACAAACAGGTAAATTCGTTGGCATAACCGTACCAGAATGTTTATGAAGTAAATAATCGAAGCGTGCGCTCTGAATTATTCATGAGACTTATGAAAAAACTCAGAGAAGTCATAGCAGCAGCCCCAACTATAGGCGGGCGAGGAGCAGGTGCAGTACAGCAGCCTAACAGGAAGCAGCTGTGAGGACATGAAGCATTGGCGTTACTCCTGACCAACTGCGTGACATTCCATTGCCCAAGGTCGGTCATTTTTTGAAGGAAATCAACACGTCGGCAGCGACATGGCGCAGAGTAAGAGAAGGGAAGTTTACATGCCTGCGCACCATTTGCAATTAGCCAGGAAGCGTAGCTGTTGCTTTAGCCAATTTTGCATATGCATATTTTAACTTGAATGCTAAATTTTATAAATAAATTGTTGACCAAGATGAGGTTTTGCCAAGAAACCAAAACTATGTTTACTAAGCTCTGCGAGGTATATTTAATATTCAAATATTGTTGGGTGCAGCTTAGGGCGAGCTTAAGCTTTAAGCAATTGCATAAATTTGCAAGCACGCCCCACCATCGTTCATAGTATTTTAACATGCCAAAAGGTACACAACCACAACTCCTTTGTTATGGTGCTCCCTTCGAATATTTTTGTATAGTATGGTACAGTTAATATTGAGGTATTAAGATGAGCAAATATTTGCTGATTAGAAACTGTTGGTGCAAGCAAGGCGATAGTAATGTTATTTAATTCTATCGCATTCATCCTTATTATGTATTTACTTATCATAGCATTAAATCCACGAACAAGCCTCGTGACACCGGAAAGAAGAATACAGTGTAACATTCGTTTGACTTACTTATTGACTTAGTTCCTAGTAATCCTAGACATAAAATGGTTATCCAAAAGTAATACATATTTGCTGCTGCCTTGGTTGGTTAATTGGTTAATCTCGATTTCCAATTGGATGCGTCTAAATGAAACTTTTGAGTAATTGTAGTCGAAAAATAATATTGCGATCTAAAACTGATCGGTTGCTTTCTCGATTAGATTATCTTCACAAAATTCAAGTTGGACCAATTAATGGTAATTATTATTAAATTGACCAAATCGGTGGCGTTACATTTATTAGTGATATAGAATATCTTCTTTGGCACCAATTTAACTCATTTATATCGCACTGTACACAATTGGTACTGCAATTCGAATTGAACAGCACAAAATGAATTTTATTTGATTGCCGACTTTGAATATTCGATTATTAAAGGAGTTACATTTTCGACGAGCTGCCTAAGAAACGCGCGCAGCTTCGCGTCGATAAAAATTCTTTAAAATTATAAAACAAAATTGCGCGCAAATAAATCCAAAGGAGCTGCCGAGTAGGTATTAGCGATTTATTTGATTGGTTTAAATTTTGACAACTTCAGATAAACACTTGCACACTTTAAAATATGCATTCAAACACTCACACCTGCTATGTACTTTCTCTTTCACAGCACTGCACTGATGTGCTCACTACAATACAGTACAGCACAGCACTCACTCTACACTACACTACACGCCTGCACTGTGGTTGTTCTGCTCCTTTGGTTGGTTCTACAACTGAAAGACTCTAACTTATCGTGGGCTGTTCGTACGCGTACACTTGTTGTGCCCTTCGCAAGCGTTTATCCTAGACTGATTTTACCGAGTCGAGGCAACAGCGAAGCTGGAATATTGACGACGACAGGCTACACCTACACCACGCACGACCGCCATGTGGGAGTAGCAATTCCATGAAAGCACAAGGCACACGAAGACACACTGAGAGCGCCGAGGCAAGCGAAAGCTTTCCAACAAACCAAAAAAACAAAGCTTTCGTGCTCTTTTATCCGGCAAGTTGTTGCGCTACCGCAACAGGCTTTGGCCTACTCCTAACTGGAACCGGCATGGATGGAAATTGAAGCAACAGGCTGTCCTTCCTCACGGATATTTGTATTGGTCTTTTGCCTGCCAATCGCTGTATTGCCTCTGCCATCTCTCGTGCAATCAAAGTGGCCGCTTTAAATGCATTAAATGGGGCACAACAACATCGTTTTGATTGCCATTTGGCTTACCCCAATTCTCTGGCAAGCATAGCACTTACTTTCCAGCCAGACAGTCAACTCAGACCGAAGGAACAGCAAACAAAATGTTCCACAAAATCAACAAAAATTCGCAAAGTAAGAAAAACAATTTACAATATTCATCGTATATATCATTTTAATTGTGTATGAGGTTAACCACAGTTGTTGTTGCTGACCGCAATGTGAGCTTTATATTTACGATTTTTAAACTTTTCACAGTACTTGTTTCAGTTTAAATGGTATACAACGTTATTAAAGCTTTTTTGTATTTAAGAAATTTGAATAGGTCTACTAGGTTTTTGCATTTAAATGTTGGCTGATTGACCATAATTAATATTATCTTATTTGAAACAAGTAAGAAAGCTACTGTCGAGTTTGCTCGACTGTGAGATACCCGCCACCCAATTTATCCATCAAAATATTATATTTTTTAAAAATATACTGAAAAATATACTAAAAATATCGAAATTATTAGCTTGGCGGCACTTTAGTTGGTTTATTAAACACCATTATTATGTCACGGAGTGACATAGCAACCAGGTGCAGCTGCACGTGATTACGCCTTATAAAAGTTATTTCTTAATAACTTCTGTGTTTTTTATCCGATTGCAGGGATCATTAAGATGGTGATTAGTATTGTGCATACCAAAATTGAACCTGCGTGCAACAAAAAGACACACTGTCCCAAAAAATTTTTTGTCTATCTCTTATAGTCTCTGAGATCTAGGTGTTCATACGGACGGACAGACGGACATGGCTATATCGTCTCGGCTGTTGACGCTGACCAAGAATATATATATTTTATGGGGTCGGAGATCCTTCCTTCTGCCTGTTACATACATTTTCGGTCGGCACATAGTTATAATACCCTTCTACCCTTTGAGTAGGCGGGTATAAAAATATGTGAAATGTTCCATGCGACTTACTTTCAATATAACACAAAAGTTCATTGACTTGATAACTAAATTATTTGACTCCCATTAAGCATAACATACACTTATTGTATGTTGACTATGAAGTTGCAATTTGATTTTTACTTATCTACTTTGTTTTTTGTAATTCGTTTCGAATTCTAGCCAAATCAAACATAAACCTCGTCCCTCCTACTATCTGATGGCCTATCTCTTTGGTCCTCAGCAAAAGTCAGTCATAGTCAATTAGTTGGAGCTGCTAATACACATGTTGACATGTGTCTATGTTTTGGGTACAATTTAGGGTCAACCCTAAGTAGCCGTAAGTCCCTTAAGTCACTCCTTGGTGAAAGCTTTTGACACCACGGCGTATCAATTAGTCATTAGGCGCCAACCAAATAAACTGCCTGGTACAAAGTTTTCCAAGGCCTATGGGATTCAATTTGGCCACACGCCTCGGAAATCTTTTTATTTCAGACAGGTCCTGGCACGTATTAAAGTCCTTGCTTGCATTGCGCATTTACTTTTATTAGATTTCTACTTTTTAAATTAAGAACAGGAACCGGGCACGTGGCTATAAAGTTTTATACTCATCTCCACAAAAACACACACACATAGACTCAGTGGGTCCACGTCCCAACGTAGACTTGGTCCTGCACATACTGTAGATACTCATTTAATTTTCGTTGCGTCCAGTTTTAATTACAAACAATCAAATCAGCTTGTTTTAGACGTTCCACGTCGCGCATTGCCAGCAAACGTCAGTCCACGATACATACCGTAGTCCGGGTCGGTGTCGGGGAACTACCGAGCGACCATTGTAGCAAACAAACAGCAAGGACTGTTTGTGCATTTTGCAGTAAGCAATGACCGAGAGACGACGACAACATACACACACATATACTATACACAAGGGCGCATTGAGTATGTCTGTGGGTGTTTATGTTTTGGCTGGCCGACTGTCATCATTAGTGACCACAACAAAAGTTGACAGTGAGCTAAATGGGTACATGGTCGCTCATCATCGCTCCATTTCAGTCCCTTTCTCTGTCGCTAACATCACTTTTTTTTATAAGTCAGCACATGGAATTAAGTCATAAAAGGCGTGGCTGTGAGGTAAAAGCGTTAATTTGCTGAATATACCGTTCTCGCTCTGACTTCTTGCGGCCCTCTGTCATGCAACGATAATCGATAAGCCCAGTGCCAACATGGCGTATGATAAATGTCAACCGCATAATTCGCTGCCATCTAACCAAAGAGCACACTCAGCACTTGGCCATGTCACATTCAACAAATAACGTGTTCCTGTTATTCTTCCGGCTTGATTTTCCATGCATAAATTTTGTGTGAAACATTTAAAAAATGAATGCCAACAAACCATAGATAAATATTTGTTATATTCTGTGCTACATATTTGATATTTGCTTATGCAAATACATATGTAAACTGTTTTTGATGAGAGTGTAATTTTGCATTCTCTGCCGCTTGGTATATATTTAGTAATTAATTTTCTGAACTCTGCTATCACAATTTCCACAATCTCGCTTCAGCAATTCCATAACTTAAATAACAATATCGTAAAATGTGCAAATGGAAATATGAATTAATTATATATAATATATACATTTCGAAAGCCTATTATCTAAATAGTCAATCATTCAACGTTTGCATTTGACTTCATCACTAAATCAAACGCATATTTTCCTGTAAACTTTATAGCTTTTTTAATAAGTAGACAAAGGGGGAATTAGTCGATAGAGTTTTGACACACAATTAACTTTACATACTATTATCTTGCTAGAATAAATAATTTTTCGAATAGTTAGGCAAAGTTAATAGTGCAAAAACTTGAACTTATGTTAGTCGCACTATATTAGCTTATTCACTTTATAGAAATCAATAAGACTTGAGTTCTGTAACAAAATACTGTAGGTCATTGACTGCAGGAAGTTAAAGTTTTTTCCAACACCACGCACGATATGAAACTGGCGGAAAATATCCAGCAACAAATTTTCAGCCTTCAATGGGTGTGGTTGGCGTTGCTCATTGGGCGTTTCGGGTTTGGGTACATGTCCTTGGTGAAATGCAAGTTAAGCCTATGTAAAACTAAAGCTCGGCCGTTGGCGTTGCCTTGTTTAGTCGACTGGAGCAACAACAAAAACTCAGCACAGCCGCCTAAACAACAATAATAACAACAACAGGCACGTAAAAATAAACGAAACACCAGAGCAACAACAACAAACAAAGCTCATTTACACGGGAAATAGCCTAAGTGCAAAAACCATTTAAATGCAAATTAAGCAGCAAGTGAAAACATGTGAACAAAGCTGCCGTCACACGCACACACATATACGAAGACAGACTCACACACACTTACATATGCATGGAATGCACGCGGCTGCCACGTATTTGGGCGCAGGACTCAGCTTTTGGCATCGCTTTTGCCATTGCCAGCGCCAGTGCCAGTGCCTGTGGCTTTGGTTTTGGTTTTGACTTTGGCGCTGACTCGAGCTGGGGCTGGAGCTGGGCTTGTGCCGGGGCTGAGAATGGCACTGGAGCTGGGCTGTTCTAAATGCAAAATAGTTGAGCGTCCTCAGAGCCATAATAAAATGCCTGACGGTTGGTGGTCGGCCGGCCTTTTGCCACAGTCCATGCCTATACCCATGTCCATACCCATGCCTATGTTGTGATTTGAATAAATTCATATGCATAAATGGCCACAGTTTACAGTGATTATACTATAGGGTATTACAGTCAAAGCAGTCAACTCCACCTGACACACCCTTCTGATTGCCTAGTTGCTAATTGAGTCAAAGTTTAGCCCCTACAGTGCGTCCTTTTCCCTCTCGTTGCCTCTTTTTCCATGGCACTCTCTCGTCAATGAGCAATTGAAGCCACTGCTATGAACAATTTCTCGGGCATGCACGTCGACCTAATGAAGCAACGTGGAGCATGCAGCGTGCAACTGCTGCAAGTCTCGGCTTACCTGGCTTACAATTCAACGCGTTCAGCCTAGAAATGTGTCACTTCGTCTGACACACATTCACCTACTCTTTCTGTTGTGCAGCTCTAGGTGGTTGCTCCGAGGTAGAATCATGTGTGCATTCGGGCACCAATAACCGACAATTGCACTCACCAGTTGAATGAGCTCTGCCGTCCACACCGTTGCCACTCCAGACAATGGCCTGTACCCCGTTGACCAGTTTGCATTCAAATGTTCAAGTACAATATGCGATAGCCTTTGATTACGATACACCAATCGCTGGCTGGTCGTCCGATGTTAGTTTACTCAGTGTGTGTTCGTTTTATTTATGCGAACTAAACAAACATTCAGACACGCACAGCAATCGACTCTCTACTGAGGGCAACCATTCTCATGGCAGGCATTTTCCATTCTCTATTTTCAATTCTCAATTATTTTCACTCCCCATGTAGAATGAGAGTGAGTTTCGTTATGCAAACATACCACTTTCGAGTACTTTTCCATTCAGTCACATTCAGAATTCATTCAATTTGATTCATTTGTGCTCCCTGGGAACTAACAACCACTCAATTAAATGCCAAACCGAAGTTTAGCTTACGTTTATATCCAGACAACATCAAAATTATTATTTAAAGTGTTATTTAGCTGTAATAACAGGAATTCACAAAATGTTTATATCATTAAAAGTTGCTTTTGATATCCTGATAATTCGTTCGGTTGTGGATCGACAGATTATTGCGTCATTTCTGTTGAGCCCTTTAACCAAACTGACTTATTTGCCAAACAAAAAAAAACATTTAGAGCATTTATATTATAACGCAAACCGAGGGCAAACTTATCATTCATTTTAAAGTTACTTTGTGTGTTAGTTAATAGAATTTCGTATGTAAAGAGCTGGAGGTGCTGTCAGATTGCTAACATACGAAAATATATGTATAAAGTTTTGTCCTGTCGCAGGACCAGAGGCACATCATGATTGTGCTCACAGTTCATTTGATATTAATATGGACACTCGTTTGGGCTGTTGTTGTTGCTGTTTCAGTTGTTGTAGTTGCTGTGGTTGTTGCTGTACCCGATGTGGTTGCTGCTGCTGCTTTTACCGCTACATATGTTTTCATTTGTTTGACGCTGACGATGACAACCCTCATCAAAAGTTGGTCCGATGACCGCTCGATTGTACGGGCGACTGGTCAACGGCTGTTGACAGGCCACTTTGACATTGTATGTGCCTGTGTGTGAGTGTTGGTATCTGTAAGGTCTGTGCTCTGAACACATGTGGGTAGATGAAGAGTGATATATAATTAAAAGTAGTGGCGGGCGACAGGCGACGTCAAAGGCTAGGCAAACTTTTGATGGCACTCACGCACAATTTAACTTAATAACAGAAGGAACAAAAGATTGCGATTTCAACATAAAAGTAAACAAGTCGCATTCAGGTAATTCATTAATCAGCTTCCCTTCTGTCATAAAAGGTGAAAAGAGAACACGCCACATTAGACCGAAGCAATTGAAAATTGAAGAAAAAAAAACTAAAAAATAAAATGAGTAATAAAAAAAAAGTTGAAAAGTCAATGAAAATCAAGTGCTCGAGAATCGAAAAAGAAAAGGCAAACTATATGTGACGACTGGGAGCAACAGCGCACACACACAAGGACTCTCACGAATGTCATTTGTAGTAATTGAAATGCTGTCGAATAAAACAAAAATCGCAGAAAGCAAGAGAGATTGTGTGGGTCTATGTGTGTGTGTAGAACAAGTCTAGAAAATGCCAAGGGGTTCGAAGTCGGAGCTAGGCGTTGTCGGTCTCGTAGCGCCAGAATGATTTCTAGCTATACAAACTGACTTCCGCAGTGACTGCCAGGCGAACAGCATGAGCAACGGTAACGGCATCGAGAACGGGAACGGCAATGGCAAGACCAACAACAATGGATGCACAACAGTTGTAGCTTCCATTCAGAGACGACATGTCGAGCATGTGTTGAATACGTGTTTAACACGGCCAAACAGCGTCGACGCCATCACTTGTACTTGTGCTTGTGCTAGTAATTGTATTGTATGCCATTTGTGCACCGCAGCCACAGCCAAAGCCACAGTCAAAATCAGCAACAACTTGCGAATAGCGGCGTTCAAGTGTGAGTTGCGTGTGCAATCGTGCGCGCTCTGAGGTTATGATTTGAAAGGGTTGCTCTCTACATTCGGCTACGTCTTGGGGCATTAAACGCCCTCGCGGCTTAGATGTGAATTTTGAATGACGTTAATGCGGCTTAGCCGGAATCTGCACACATTACACTCTCATACGAACATACTGCCACCCACAAGAGCAATTGCCCCACCATCAATCGATGCAAATAGACAGCCGCTGGGTACACACTCGACGCACACATATAGCATTATACCTGCTCCCATAATGTAGAAGGATATATATATATGATAAGTTTGTGTAACAGGCAGAAGGAGGCGTATATGTTCATGATTAGCATCCCCAACCAGAGCAGCATCAGCCAAAATCTATAGGATAATATTATCGTAAATTATTATAATTTGAATGCTCGTACTTTATTTTTATTTCATTCATTAAAAAATAGTTGGCGGGTATCTCACAGTCGAGCAGATACGTTTCACTTTTTTTTATTAAATATAAATAGATTCGAGTATGGTACGTATGAACGAAGTATACAATAAAAATACTTTAAAGCCACAGGTTACAAAATACGCACGCAATCATGTGGCGGCAGCGTCAGTCAGGCGCGACAACACCTCGTATACGCAACTTCGCCTAATTGCTGTATTTATGTGATTGCTGTTGCATGTGCGCCATCACTTATAAATACCTCGGGCGATTAAATAGATAAATACATTTATTAAGGTCAAGAGATCAAGCAGAGAATAAAATATCCAAGGCTGGCCAAAGAATATTCGTACTTACATATGGTAGTCATTTTCTTCAATTTCATGGCTATCTTTCATTTGGCCTATTGCTTAAATTATATTATAAATGTTTTTTAAGTGTCTTATCCAAGATAAATTCAAATTGTAAAAATATTCAATAAATCAATTTTTTCCAATATTGGTTTTGCATTTTATTGCAAATTAAATGCACATATTCGAGATGTCTTTGCAAACTTTAAACTGTGCACACTTTTCAGGCTGCAATTCTCGACTTGCCTTCCTACTCCTCCTGCTGCAAGCATTCAACTTTAAGCAAAAGTTCAACACACATACTTACTATATTGACCAGCATGTCCCTTTGGCAATGGCTTTGTTTTCAGCATTCGTTTCGATTTTATTTCCCTCGGCACTTTCTTTCACTCATTGGACACAAGTATGTGAGTGCGTGTTTGTCAATTCAACCAGACCGTATGCACATATGTGTTGGGCGCCTCTTTGTGTGCGTGCCAAGCACAGCTGTCGCGTGTCGCCACTATTTTACGTTAATTAAATAAGCGAAATTGAATTCAAACCAAATCAAATATGCTCGCTCAATGAAAAAACGGCATAAAAAAGCACGTAAAATGCATGTAAATAAAAAATTGTGTTCTGCTTTAATTTAAGCTACAGTATATCCATACATACATTTTGTTGATAATAACCAATCAAAACATACTTTAATATGCATTAATTACTTGTATTTCCGACTCAATGTTTACAGACGAAGACCATAGTAGCCAAGGCTCACATTCTTGTTTCCTTATATTTTGCATTTATTAGACAACCTTCTCACTTCTGCACTTTCGATATTTAAGTACACAATAATAATTGTTGGTCTATCCTAACAATTAATAATATTATACTTGAAATCAATAAATATTACTTAATTTATAATATTAAATTATAGCTATAATATATATCGTTACTTTTTAATAGAGAATTGTAAATAAAACAGAAAAGTAGGACCCTCAAAATCTTAGTATAATTTGTGAATTTCTCAAAGTTAATACCGTAATTTGAGTTTCAAATGTACAGCTGCAAGTGAAATTTGAAGTGCGAATGCTACTGTGTCAATGCTTGAATACACTCAAACACTTTTGCTGCTTCGACGGATTTCAATAAGGCAGAGCAACTTTTGCGAGGACAACGGGGGAATGAGAATAAAAGGGAAACTGTCTAGATGGTCTTTCAATGCGCCAACAATTTGCTCATGTTAGCCATGGCAACGGTCAGATAGACAATTGATGCCGTGCATGGGATAGCATTCATGTTAAATGCTGCCAGTTGGCAAACGTGACCCTCCACTTGCCCATGGACCTTTCCACCTCGATAAGGCATTCAATACTTATACTTTCAATGTGACTATGGGTGTGTATGGTGTGTATGTGAATGCACACATTCAATTGGATATTCAAATAACTTGAAATCGCATTTGTCTGCGCGTGCAGGTGAAGCTAGCACGTCCACATTCTGCACTTAAAGCCAATGATTTGGATGAGTTATTCGACGCTTAAGTAAATTTAATAAAAGCCATGTACTCGTACGAGCACTTGCACATGTTCATGCATTCGATGTTCCTTGCCACGATTCACCTATTTGGTATAGCTTGGCCTCGCCCCACCCCGTTACTGTCACAGACAGAATACCATTTGGGTTTTCAATTAAATTTATGGCTAGCAAAAGCCATGAACGCCTCACCGCTCCACTTTAATGCCACACACAACTGACGACTGGCAACTGGCAACTGGCGACTGGTTACTCGTAACTGGCAACTGGTAACTGGTAACTGGCAAAGTTCATTTTGGCGTAAAGGACGAAAATCGATTAGATTCAAATCTTTTAATAAGTTTCATTTCCGTTTTGTGTTGGCTTTCGTTCATGCGCTGTCTATGCCGACCCAACTTTTCCGATCCATTCACCACACCTACATACGCATGTGTGCGTCCCTTTTCCCCTCCCCACTCTAACCGTGTATATTTCGCTCTTTCTCACTCTCCCTGTCACAACTTTTGAAGGTATGTATTTGCTTTGCGGCTTTAAGTCTTGGTACAGTCTATTAGCCGCATAAGAACGAGAGCATGTAGTTGTTCGCGATATGGAAATTGCGGTGAAATTGCTGCCATAAATGTTTGGGCCACGGCCATAAGGCCGATCGACCTACTATTGTCGGCATTCAAGTGGTTGCCAAGCAAATTAGGCCAACATAATAATATGGCTGCCTCTCCCATTCCTTCGCTCCCACACATACCTACTTCGTAAATAACTGCCTGTACAAACAGAATCGATTTGCATCGATTGTTGGACATTCGGTTATTCGATTGCCACAATGCAAATGCGATAATGATTATGTCGCTGTCGCTGTCGCGGTCGACCTTACCACAGCGACAACAGCAACAGATAATCAACACCAGCCAACACTTCGTGTTCTCCTTCCCAGCAATTGCCCAGCCCATTGTCCTCACACAGGCACCCATTCATATTTGATAAGCCTGTCGGAGGTAAAAGCCACGTGCGGCATTTTCGAATTGAAACAGTCTACATGAAATATAATATAATTGACTGCAGGACGAGGCATGTAATCAGTCAATCAAATCACAGTGATATATACATACGTATACAAAAGGGCTTATATACAGTTTTGAGTCTTGGCTAGACCAAGTCGGACTTCAATTAGCTTGACAACTGAGAACAAAATCACCTTTCAATTTACGCTTTCGAAACCAAAGGCATGATACAGAGAGTTTTGCTGTATAAAACGTTACCTGTGCCATTAAACACACACATAGACATTGCAAAACTCATTCGCATACATGCTCAAATCTATTTTGTGAATGCGTCCCAAGCAGACATCGCTTCTAAGCAGCGCTTTCAATGCTTTTTGTTTTTGATTTGTCTTTTTGGTCGTCTTACGGCAGTGCGTCTTTTCCTCCATTTGAGGCGGTTTAATTGGCTGTGAGATGACAAAAGCCCACATCCACACACACGAACCCACACACCACACACTATCAAATGTCACAACAGACACACCTTTGTTATAGTCCAAGCAAACTTGCTTATTAAATCATTCGCAACGAGAGAGAATAATAGTTTACAGAATTTGTAATCGTTTTATGAAATATTTTTAATTTATTGTGATTGAAAGTTGTTAGAATATTTATTTCAAAAACTTCATTAATTGGAACTTATTAAATGGATTTTCTACCCAAATTATAAATCAGAAATTGAGTATATAACATTTATGCTCATCTATGAACAAAAGTTCTGTTAGTGTATATTTTGGTTTATTAAACCCTTAAGAACTTTTTTATACATTTAATTAAATGTTATACATTAATTTCGATTAACAGTGAATGATGTCAACATTTTGTACCCGGCCAAAAGTTTCGCCTAATTTTGATTTCTTTGCTGCTTTTACTACACTTCGCACTTTTGGTTAGCTGCCGTGAAAGCTTTTGTCACATTAACGACATAAGCAGTGACAGATAAGTCAGGACACAGGACACGCAAGCATACTCGATGTCTTTTAGTATATTACCTTGGGTTTGGATTGGCCTGGCTTTAATCAATTGCCCTTCACTGTATAGCCTCATACTTTTGTGACCATCGTGTCTGTCATGCACTTAAATAGACGTATCTATATCTGTAAGTAAGTGTGCGTAAATGAATATTAAATAACAATTAAAAATAATCAATATGCTTGGCCTGGATGGCTAAAAGCGTCAATGTGGGCTCAATAGTAGAAGATAATTAAATTTAGAAGTAAAGTACCCCTCCCGAGTACCCAAAACAATAACAATTATTCACAACGGATTAGAGCTGTTGGCAACACGTCGACACTTGGCCAACATTTTGTTGCTGCAGCAAATTACAAATCCCATTGGCCCATTGCTGTTGCTGTCAGTTGATTTTGTTGCTGTTGAAATTGTTGTTTGCTTGAAACCGCAGCGCAAACTGTTTGTTTAATTAAATTGCAAAAGGCGAGCTAGCGGTTTACTTTCTCGTGCTATCTTTCTCTGCAAATTGCCAGAGTTATGGTGGACATCATGAAGCCGAAGCAAACCCACAATAGTTGCCACTTATTTGTATAAATTGCATAAGAATTCTGCTGGAATTGAATATTCTTTTCTTTCTTTTTAAATAAACTCTTCAGATTCTTGACTATCCAAGCGGCACTTTGTTTTATATCCAAAGCATTTTATTTTTATTTGCGCATTTGTCGTCCGCGTTTTATTTTCATTATATACTATTATTTCGCTTCTCTTTTAAATTACGCCACCCCATACGTGTTGTGTGTCTTCCAGCGGCAACATAATTGCCGAGCCACGCCCATAAACTCTCAAGCACCCACGAATGCCACGACAATTGAAATGGAGTCTGGTCCCAGTAGTTCCTTGACCTTGTTTTATACAAGAATGTGCAGTAAGCTCCTAAAATCACGCCTAAAAACGTGCCAAGTTTTCATGATATCCGGAAAGTCCACGCCCATCACTTGAAATCAATGTCCTTAATAATGCGTGTATTTTCAATACAAACTCAAAATAATTACAGCACTGTATTCGATTATTAAATCATTCACAAACTCTGTTTGGTTTGTCTGTTGCTACTGGCGACCTGGAAGTCCATTAAATATAAATTATAAGAATAACAGATATATTCAAGATTATCAAATATCCCATTAGTTAAACTCAATCGTTGGGTCCATTAAAAGTAATATTTCTATTATTGTAAGAATTTAATAATTTGGTATACATTATTCGGACGGAGTTGCAAACATTGTTGTTTTATGATGAGATAAACAAACGTGCCGTTATTATTCTCGCCATTGCAGACAAGTAGTTAATTTATTAAATAAACAATCTAATGCCAGAAAGTGAACGTTCAAAGGGAAACACGCACAACCTGGGGCTAATTGAGTTTGAAGTTTCCGCTTTCGCCTAGTAAGAAAAGTATTCAATGTGGAACACAGTCTTTGCCAGTGACAGTGCTGCCTTAACCTGCGAGGCAATCCACGTAGCCAAGTTCAAGGAAGCCTAAAGCGTATAATATTTTCCTTTGCAAGAAATAGCTACACAAATCAATTACAAGTGATCTCGACGAGAAGATGCCACTTATAAAAACCTATTAGTTGCTATTCACTCCGTAGCCTCACGTATAATATAATTTATATATTTTATTTGTATATTAAATTAAAATGAAAAGTCTTTAAGTTAACTCCTCATATTTATCAAATGTTATTTAGCTCAAGCTACCTCTAGTTTCATATCTCACTTTAGCTTCAAAGGAAACATAAAACCTCGCCCTTACACGAAAAAGTGAAAAGCCTTTCGTAACAAGAATCTTATTTTATTAATACGCGTATAAAAGATACGAACTATATCTATGCTATGTGACTAAGGCAACCTACTAACAATTAGCAAATGTACTACGCTGCAGGCAGGTATTTTGGTCCGGAGCCAGCTTTAGATTGGGACTGAGCTTGAGACACCTCTGCTGCGACTGGAGCTGAGCTAAAGTCCAGCACTGGGGCTACGCCCTCATCAGAACTGCGCGAACTTCCGCCTAGCGCATTGAATTGCTCCTGGATGATCTGCTGGGCCCGCACAGCATCTTCGGATGTGCGATACTTGACGAAGTGCACCTCTGGCTTGTGAGCCTGGCTCTGGCTCTCATTCTGCAGACGCTGCGCCAGCTCTCCTACATCAGCCTGCTTGGTGAGCACGTAGATGGCCGTGCGCTGTTCACTCGATTGTTTGGCCAACTGGAGAGCAGCATTCGTGAGACCCTGTTGTTCCGGCGACTTGATGAACAGCACGCGAAGATTGCGCTTCAGCATGTGGGCAATGTTGTCAGTAGCTTCACGATCTGCAAACTCCTCCTCGGGTGCTGCATATGTGTAGAACTCCTTGTTGAACTCATCGCTTACAAGCTCCTGTTGTTCCGCCTGCTGTTGCTGATGTTGTTGATTTTGCAACTGATTATGTTGCACTCCATCTCTGACACTGCTGCTAAATCCCGTCGCCTCATTATCAATGAGTCCAGCAAAGCGGCGGTCGTGTGCAGCTGTTTGGTAATTGTAGCCCAACTTTGCCGTACTTACAGCAGCAAACAAACCGAGTAACTACGAGAATTGGAAACGAACAGGCAAGAGTTAGTTGTGGCCTTCAGTCCAGTATCCATAGTAATGGTGTTGGGGATTGAGTTTCCAATTTTCCAATTACTTACCAGAAATCTACGCATCATGAGCTTAATTTGTTGGTGTTGTGTGTGCGGATCTGTTGCGCGCTACTCGAACTTGCAAACTGGCGTATAGTGCTGAGGTTTTGCTGATTTTTATACGCGCTTTTAATTTCGCTGCGTCAAATAGCGAAATAGTGAAAATTCGAAAATTGTAACTATGATAAATGATGCGAACGCTTACAATATGCCAACGATTTGGCTGAAGATTCGGTTTCAGTTTCAGTTTCCATTTTGATTTCGTGCTCGATTTCAGCTGTTGCAATCAAAAGCAACCAACGAAGATACCGAACAACACAACACAACCCAGCACAGCACAGCACAACACACAATACAACAAGCCGCAGTTAATCAAAGATAAATGAGCATTTAAGCGCTAACACTGCGCCTCGAGGCTGCCCCAGTGGGGCGTTGGTTGCTGCGCTGTTACATAAACTCCAGCTCGCCCAAAACTACTCGTGTTTCGGCGGCTAAACTACAAAGCGACTGTGTGCCACCAAAACTATGCGGAAATATGCATAATTAATTAATTAGTCAACTGGCGAAAAGCAGACAGCTAGCCAGAGAGGCAGCTGGCCAGCCAGAAATTCAGCAACATTATTTTTATGTTGATTTTTTGATTTCGCATTTCTTGCAGCAGCGTGCGACTTCAACAAACTAAAATATACTTGTTGCTATTTAAGATACATTAGGCAAGTATTTAATGCAAAGCGCCAAACCAAATAACCGACTAGACTCACTATGGTCAAGACAACAATCTGGCTAAGAGCAACAAATTGGCACATTGTCTTGGCAACAAATGCCCTTAAATTAGGCATAAATGGTCCCTTGGAGACATGCACTGCTTAAACACTACTGCATAAATAATATTTAACAACAAATACCAGAGAGAGGAGAGCTTCGAGAACTTTGTCTCGGCCTGATGCTTAATATTGTTTCCAGGATTTGCTAGGTAATTGTCTTGATTGCCACACATAAATCTGATTACATGTGCATGTGTGTACTTGTCTATGTGCGTTTATGTTGAGTGCGAGTGTGTTTATGGTGGCATAGACGATGCGCTCTAATTGATAATGGTTCGGGCAATCCACAGCCAAATTGCTACTTAACAGTCAATTCAAATTCATCATAAACAAGCCGAGGCAAAGACTGTCCAGGCCACAGTCAGGATTCAGAATGTTTCTCCACAGATTTATAGGTTCAACTAAGCAAACAATTCTATCATTGTCCCTCACAAACAACAAGAGCAACAGGCTAGACCAGGTCCTCTGACAATGCCTATTTATGCACATAATGAGATGCCATGTATCAGCATAGACACAGTAGCTGCCCAGGCACAGTGGGAACAGAGGTCAAATGTTGGGCCAAAATATCAAAGAGAATCGTAAAATCTGCAAGAATTTTATTTATGAAAATTAATATAGATAGTTACAATTAATATAATTTAATACACCATCACATCTTATCTTCACATGTCTAATAGCAAGGTTTGCCACCAACTTCAGTCATTCTTCATGCATTTAACTTTGACCTTTACAGTGTCGCACTGTGCACCGGAGTTTGCTCAATTGTGGGGCATTGTATACACGGCGTCCATTAGCCATTGCCACTGGCCACTTTGGCCGCATTTCCATTTATAAATACTTATATACAATTTGTTAAAATACAATATAGACAATTTTGTCACAGCCTCGAGGCGCAACACCGCTTAATTTAATCACTTTTGTTTCGAGGCAACAAATCGCAAATAGCAAGAGAGAATTGACAGCACACTCAACATCGAAACTTACTGAGCTGTGTGAGAGTTGGGAGATAGATCCAGAAAGTTTTTGGGACTGTTGCTGGGGCACCTGTCATGCCATTGATATGGACACCCGCCAAAAGCTGCGTGTCCAAAGTTAAATAACACAGCCTAGGGTCACGTTGCCAGGTGCTTGTTTTTCTCGTCTCTGCTGTGGCAGCTCTCATTCCAGTGGTTTGTTTATCTTTAGGCGAAACCCAAACAAAACTAAGCTAAAACAATAACAAGTAGCAACAAAAAAAAAAAGACAGACATCTTAAATGTGTCGAAGTATCAATACCCTTGCCAATTAGAAGTATTGAATTTTTACATTGATCTGCTTGCGCTTTCGAAAACATTAATCAGAAATTCAGATTCAAAGAGCTACCAATGCCATAATAAATGAGTAATACCCCAAAGGTTAGATGTGGGAGCAGTCAAAAGTTGCCTCAAAATAGACGAGCGTTAAAGTAAATTATAAGATTTTCCTTAGGCCACGCATATTGGCTGTGGAAATTGGCTGTCTATCGATGCGAATTTCGAATTCGAGTGGACTGGGTAATTGATAGCAGCGTGTGCGGTGTTAATTAAAATTTTTGAAGCCACGCAACGACGTAGTTCGCTTGGTCTATAAATCATGACATCAACAGCAACAGGGAGAGTATCGAGAACCACAGATAAATATGTATGTTCATATATAGCTAATCATGGCAATTACAGCGACTAAGCACATAAACCATTATCGGTATTAAGTGAATGCTTTACGACTGCAGGATAGCATTAGCGCCATAATTACAAACCCACACACACCCAAATATGCATAGAGATGCAGATACTGAGGTAGGTGGCATTCATTATCATTTTGTCTGGCAAGTGGCCAAACCATTTGTTGTTGAATAGCGACCACAATTGTTTAGAAATGTGGTCGGACTATGCTCTTGGCCACTTATCGTCGCGGCTCAATTAAAATACAATTATCAACAAATTACAAATGACCGGCGATTGACATATCTGTCTGGTGCAGGTCAAAGTGCGTTAGCCTAATTTTATCATGGCGAAAACTGGCCAAAAGAGCGTATTAATATTAATGAAGTGGTCGCATCGCGACTTGGACAACGACATCGGCTGCGATTCCGACTCTGGCTGTGACTTCGATACACGCAATCCCAAGTAGTTCATTAAAATGTCAAATACTCCGGCCCGCAGCAGACATGTCCAAAGGCAAGATATGACCCCCACTGCCCCTTTAGAAAGATAAGTTGTCCAAAAGCATTAGCGAACCACGAACAGCAGCACATAAGAAACATGACAACAAACCTGTTGCCTCTTGCTGCGGACGACTGCCGACTGTCGACTGTCGGCCGCCGACTGCCAACTGCTAGCAGTTACTGGCTGCTGACGCCCTAACTGACCCGGGCCAAGTTAGCTGTCATTATTAACGTGTCATAAATCAAAAACTTGTTACTTGTTGCCAACTTATTTGCATGTCTGCGACGACAGCGACAACGCCAACGACATCGGCTACAGCTACGACAACTGAACTCATATTTATGTCCAACCATTTCCAACTTGTTATAAGTAATAATCTTCGCTATTAAAGTTTATCCAACAGTTTAATTGCGCATACGCAGTGTGTGTGCCCAGTGGACGAGCCTTACGCCTAAATATGATTGATGAAGCAGATACATACGCCAATTACGAATTGCAACCGGCCCAAAAGTTTACAAAACCATCCACTTAAGTATACTTAGTAAAGCTGAAATTGCCATTTAATGGACTGAGCCAAATGATATGCAAAATTGACAGGCCAAGTAAATGAGTAGCAAAATCGTTTTGTTTTCCATTTTACTATTCATTGGCATTTTAAAGCATGAGCCCCAAATTATGCCAGCCACAGGCTTCATTGACAGCCCAACATCATCGTCATCCTCATCCTCGTCCTCATCCTCAGCAGCAATAGCAATAGCAACAGAAACGCCAACGCCAATGCCAAAGACATTGACGTAAAAGCAAAGCCCGGCCCATACCTGAAGACGATGCCGTCCCTGCCTGTCTTGAACGCTAAAAACAATTAGTATGACAATTTATCATATGCCCGCAGCCAAATGATTTATGAAGGCCCCGGCTGCCTGCCACACATACTACCAATAGCAGCAATGCTCGCAACTTACCCATTTTAGCCCCACATCCATTTTGTGTAGGCCGCATTTTTATTTGTTTTTGCGGGTGCGTCCGATGTTTGCTCATTTCCTTCCTTCCTATTTGGTGCCTTGCCGCCTTGGCGTTGCGCAATTTATAGTTAATAAACATTTCCGGCAACGAAAACTTTTACGCGCCTTTTTGACTACACTCCCCTTGAACGAATTTATCCTGCATGAGCTGCTCCACGAAGTATTTTAACTGTTTACGAGCGATTGCTTATTTACAGTCCAAGACTATCAACTTTAAATAAATTAACAAGAAATCTTAAGATATCTCTTTAGTAAAGTGTATTTTAATTTTTAATGTTTCATTTAGTTTAAATAAAATGAAGTCTTTAATCTGTAAACATTCTTCAATTCTTCTCTTCCCACAATTAAATTTAATTCTCACATAAATAACGAATTATTCTTAAATATGCAAACTATATTTAATTAAATACTCTTCTAAAATGTTCAAAATCTATTGTTTTACAATCGAAATAAAGCTTTCAATATGCACAGGCAGGATAAACATTTTTTCGTTCATTCAATTGGAATTCATATTTTTAATAAAAATTCCAATTTGTTTAAGCATACACTGCCGATAACAGCTTTTATAACAACATTTGTTATGCCTTTATCCCATCATTATCCTTTTTACGAGCAAGACTCAATACATCCTCCTAGCTAGAGCATCCATTCATATGTATGTTATACTAATTGGGTTTCAATAATTATATTTTGTTTGCACCTGGCCAAAATAGTGTTGCATAATTAATGGCTATTGGCCATTATAGCAAGCAACTAGCAAACATGTATAAGAGCAAAGTGTATTTCAATAGCTATTTAGATGGTGCGTAAAATGACTGAAACTTGCAAAAAAGTTCAGGCAAATTGGAGAACGCAGCTTTTTGTAGAGTTTATTTGACGAAGGTTCAAAGCTAAGATTAAGCTTTTATAAGCTTTCGTTTCCACTGAGTCTCCACTGAAATTGCTGACTGTTTATAAATTCAAACTACATTTTGGCCGTTTTCCAACTTTTATTTACAAAATTAAATAGATTTATTTTTCTTGTCCATTACATGAGAATCGAAAAAGCTAAACAAAAATATGATAATAATATTAACAAAAAAGGATTTCCAAACTCAATGCCAAACTATTAATGATGCTTGTGCTAAACATCTAATCTAGACATTATGCAATTTTTCCAATATTTCAATTTGCAACTGTATTTGTGTTTCTTTGTTTTGATATTTTAGTATCTACAACATCAAAGATAACTTTACATCAATATAAGTTATTTATCTGATGAAATACATATATATTTTTTATACATTTATGTACGTGTGTACTTGTATGTATGTATGCGTGTATGTAAATAGATATATGTACTCGTATATAGCCACAACTTCATTTTACATATACTCGAATGTAAATTATATCGCATATATGTAAATTATACATACTATATGTATTCATATTGGGCTTCTATTTTTATTTATCATTGTTTAGGTTAATAATTACACATGTTATATATCAGTATATGTATGTATTTATCTATATAGATATATTTATGTATATCATTCCTTTCGCACTTTAACCCATGAACTTTAACAATGTGCTTACTAAACAAATCAATCTCTGCTCCTTACACACTCAATACGTCCATTCAATTGTTCTGCACTTGTACTTTAATATTTATCATTTAGTTTCATATATTCTTTTATATTTTTTCATTATAAACATTTAAGCAATTATGCTTTTTATATTATTACATCTTTGGCCCCCGAAAGAAACTGAAAACTGCGTACGCAAATGCAATTTACATGCACGAATACAACAGATACAAATTGTAACACAAATCTAACTAAAATCAGATCGTAAACCATAAGATATACCAATTAAAATATACTATTTGGAAGAAGTGTGCAGCATTTGCTTTCTCCACGTTATTAAGTTCAACATTTTATGTTATATTGTGTATATATGTATATATGTATATATATATATATACATATATTATATGTATGTATACAGAGAAATTAAAGTAGATTTAAAATATTTAAGCTAGATAATGTTTAGAGTCTAAGAGCATAGGACACAGTTTTACATATACGTATATATAATATATATAGGTAGATATAGTACATTTACAAGAATCGTTTAGGGTTGTAAGGATAAGTATTATGTACTCAATGATTCCCTCTCTCTGTCGCTCAAATACTACTGTAATACACGTATGCTATACCTGTTTCAGATTATTCTTGCTGCTTATCTTTGATAGTTTCCACGGTTTTTCCCAACATCCACATCCACATCCTCATCATAATTTTCTTCTGATTTTAAGTTGTTCTATTCGTAATTTGTGGCTTTGAAAATAGTTCGCATAAGACTAGTAAGTAATGTGCGTTTGAAAATCCCACATCTCAATTCTCGATTTCAATAACTCAAATGAGAAATTCTGAGCCCATTAAAATATTTAACTAAGGGAAATGTCTTAACTTCAAATGATAACCAAATGAACTTTGAGTTCATTCAATTTCATTTATTTTTAAATAGAGCGAATGTATTGAATGAAAATTGATATAGTAACTCAATTATGTAAAATAGCTGTTAATTCTCAATCAATCCCATTTAAAACAAAACACAGCCAGCACATTTCTTGCACTTCATACTAAACTCAAATCTTCTAAAAATTAAGGTGCCTAATGGACGACATCGCTTATGGAATTGGACACCTTTTACTTCATCTTCTTATCCTCATGCGCCTTCTTAACGATGGCCAGCTTAGAGTGCGGTGAGGATGGCGAAAGGGTTCGATAAGGTGCCTCCTTGGTGCCATGCAGAACCAGAGACCACTCGATCAAATGGCCTAGGCGCGTTTGGGCTGAATTGAAGCGTGCCTGAATTGCAAAGAAATGATTTAATAACTATCATTACCATAAGTCAAATAGGCAAACTTACCTCCAGTTTCCATGTGCCCTGAGGATACTCGCCCCAGGAGTGGGTGGTCATGAAGGGCCATTTGGTGAAACCATCGCGATGATCATCATCATTGGCACGACGCGACAGAATCATCGATCTACATATATAGTCAAAGCTTAGCAGAATGTTAGTTTAAGTAGCACAATTCACTCACTTAGTGCCCATGGGAGAGGTAAGGAAGAGCTCCAAGTCGCCACGTCGTGAAGCATTGGCCGTAATCACAGCCTGCACGTGCTCCAAATAATTCACTTCCGTATCACTGCCTTTGCAAGCATCTGTTTTAATTTCCCAGAACAGCGAGCGACCCATTATAATTGGCCTGCAAGTGGGTCAAGAGTTTAACTGGTGCCACAAACAACGACAAGTCTTACGAGTATATGTAAAGCATAGACACTTACTGCGCCTTGTTAATCTCGCCTGCCTCACAATGATAGCGTGCTGGCACGGAGTGCCATTGCTTGGCCAGGGTCACCATGGCACCCGCATCGAGCACACCGAACCCAAAGAGGTGGTTGAACTCTAGTCCAACGCCGTTCATTGTCCAGTAGAAGCGGTTCTTGGCGTCGAATAGCGAATTACGTTTCGATGTCAACACAGTCAGATGCTGGATGTCGCGCCAAGTCAACTGAGGGCTGTTTGCCAAATTGGGATTTAAGATTTGCATAAATTTATGTACGACAACACAGTCAGCACCCACTTACTTTGCCTCCAAGGCCAGAGCAAAGACGCCTGCGGCTTCGGGTGCCGCAGCACTTGTGCCCGAATGAGTTGTCGTACACTTGCCATACAGGTCAGTGGTGGCAACGCCAGTATTGGGATCCTTGGCACCGTTGCTGAATGTCGATGCCAATGTGGAGCTGCAGCTTTCATCATAGTGCGCATTCTGGCCATCGTTGATGGCGCTGTTAATGGATATGGTCCACATGGAGGCTGCATAGCCATCGCAATTGCAATCGTCCTCCTCGCCGCCATCGCCCGAGGCCCAAACATAGATGTTGCCCAATCCATTGCGTCCCTACGGGAGGCCAGAAATTAATGAGCCTGAAGCTAAAAATGAAGGCAAAGTGAGAGCATTAACGTACCTCATTGACACCCTGGACAATGGCGCGCATGGTGGCATTACGTGGCCCGTCGACCGTCTTGCCATCATCGGTAGGACCCCACGAGGCGCTGTATATATGGATTTTGTGCGGTTCATGGCCCATTGAGTTGGCTTCGATTAGGTCGGTCATATAAGGCTGATCCAGCATGCGAATTCCTGTGGAGCGAACCGATAAGTATGCATTAATCTTAATGGCGGAAATTATAAATCAATATTTATAACACCACCCAACTGTTGCCTCGCCCTTCTCGGTCAATGCTTTCACTTGGCGCTTTATGGCAATCATAAAATGCAAGGCAGGACCTATCAAATATATCCGATTTTCACTTGATATTTCCCAGCCGTGCCATAAAATTGACAGATAACATTTCCGGGATTTATGTGCACACTTGTTGCCCGCCCCGGCTCCCGCAAGGGGTGGGAGAACAGCAACCGTATTTTAAATATACATATTTGTCGTTTGAATTTATTGGGATATTTGCGGCACCGGACAACTTTGCGGGTACGTGATGCAAGTCCTTAGGCGGCGCTTTAGAAAACTCCCCCTTGTCGTTCTTATTCATGACGCCCCTTTCGAAAGCCACTTACCTGCGATTTTGCTGTCATAAGCAACGCCCACGCCGCAAATTCCATTATCTCTGGCAGCAGCCACTTCGCCAGCGCAGCGAGTTCCATGGCTGCAAGTAAATAGAAGCAAAGCAGACGGATTAGAAGAGTGGAAAAACGGGTGGCAGAGGATTCGCAACCATGTCATAAATATGTTAGTCAGATTCCTGGCATTTCTCTGTGTTTGTGTATAGTACTTAGCATTAAAGGCTTTACCACCATTATGTAATAAATGCGATAAGCCAAAAGCAGGCAAAACAAACAAGAACGTCGCTGAATTTATTTAACTTGTTAGGTATATAAATAAACAAAAAACACAAAATAAAATAAAACAATTAACAAAATAAACAGCTGAAGAAACAAAATAAACTGCTATGTGAATTTGGATTTCTACTGGACAAAAAGTACCATTTTCTCAAGCCTTTGCAGCAACTCCACTATCATGGCACTCAGTTCAAGTCCCAATTGTGCTTAGGTCTGCCACCACTTACCTGTTAAACCAATCATCGGTGTAGCGCGGGTAGGGGAATGGATCATTGCTGCTAAAGTCGTAGCTGGCCTCAGCGTTCTGTGTGCAAGTGAGAGAATCAAATAAAGGAAGGAGAGAGTGAGAACATGTTCATTGTTACTCATATGCTTAGTAACTAGTTATTTGGCGTGGGTCCTAAGTGCAGTTTTATGTATCATGTGGCATGTGGCATAAAAGTAAATAATAGCTCATTGTCGAAACACTTTACGAGAGGGTTGTGTAATAAACAACCCGGCACATATAGCGAATTTGTGTGTAAAAAGAGTTTAATAGTTAATTTTACTTTTGAAGCGAAATTAGAAATTAATATCTTATATTTAATCTAAAATGAAGATTCTTTCATAGAAATAATATTTGCAAAAGTAGTAATATAAATTTTATATATTATAATAATATAATATAATATATATAATATAATATAATCTTTTGAAATCATATCTACAATCCAATAAAGTGTAGCACATCAAAGTGAGTTCTAAGGCATGCAATAAATATTTCTATAGAATGTATACGAGTATACAAAAAAAGTTCAAAGCAGATCCAATAACTATTCTTGGAACTCGCTTTAAATGAAACGCAAGCTCTTTTTAACCCACTCAAACTTGAATTGCAATTTTGCAATTTAATAAATGCGGCATATTAAGTTGGTGGACCGTAAATTGCGTGGGCTTTATCAACAAGCTCTGCACGGATATATTTTAATTAAAGCCAACTGCCGTTGAAAGGATTCGCAAATAGCATTTGGAATCGGGATGTGGTCAGTTGGCCATTTGGCCATTTGACCATGGCCGCCACACACATGGTAAATATAATTTTGAAATGCAACAACGCACACACACACACACACACACTGTACTCACACTCACGTAAGCACACGCACAAACTAGTTGCGTTCGTTCCAAGAAAAACAAAGTTACTCACGTAATTGAATTTGAGGTCCGGATGCATGTAGTCGACTCCTGTGTGCGCACAGTGGGACAAATGCGAAAATGGAATTGTGTTAAAAACTGCTGCACATTTGGCTGTTTGTATGTTTTTATTGCCTACCGTCATCCATGATGGCCGTTGTCACGTTCTTGCCAGTAATACCCTGCGCCCAAGCAGCCTGCACATTGAGGTCCAGCCGCACTTTGCCACCATTCTGTCCCGTGTTCTTCAAATACCATTGCATGGGGAAATATGGATCCGTTGGCTCAACATCCACGTCATTGGACTCGCCCAGCGTTGAAGAATAGTGCAGACCATGAATGGCAGGCACCTGTGGTCGCAATCCCCGCTTGACACGCCTGAAGCCTGGCTGTTGTACAGCCGTATGTACCTGATGAAATGGTAAAATGTTGACAAGTAACAATGTTAAAATGGAAATGAATATTCATGCAGAATGTATCAATAACTGAATTGACAGCTGTCAACGGCTGTCGATGGTTGAATTCACCCTCCTTCAAATGGATTGTAGGTCAATGTTATGCGTACGTGACGGTCTACAATGTTATGTTAATTTTGCATAACAAGGAGGCAGAAGCATGCAAACAAGCTCCAGCTGTTGTCTCTATTGGCAGGGCTAACATGCAAATCAAACTGAAGCCAAATCAGCATAATTTGCAGCTACATTTGCCATTTACCATTAACCAGGGTGCTGTGTATTGTGATTTGTTTGACAACGGCATTTTGAATAGTAATTATCGACAATGGTCCACCGGGCACGTTCCGGACAACACAGAATGAAGATAAGTTCCATTGCAATGCAATCAATGGTGCTGTGCGCTCTGCACTGACAGGAATACAATTTGCCAACTGATTGCACAGTTGCCTATGGAAACCATGGATAACATTGGAGCTGTTCAAATGAACTCTGGCATTTGCCGACGCTCGATGCTGTCATGAATTCAATTGCCAGCAGTCTCGGAATTTCAAACAGGTTGCCTTACTGTCGGCCATCATCATGTTGGCTATGATTTACCTCACTCGTACAATAATACTCACCGAGGGATGGCTCTTGATAGCGCGCGTGTGCGTCAGGCTGCGACGTGAGCGAGCATGTGGCAGAGTCCTGTGCTTGAAATGATACTCATGTCCATCGGCGCCTGCCAGCTGTAGTAGTAGTAGTAGTAGCCATAGAAGTAGAAGTAAAACGGAAAGTGATATTTCATTAGATAGGAGCAAACTCATTCTAATTGAGCTTAACACATTAATTTCCCGCTTGTACTGCGACTACAACGAGTAGCTGCGTCAGCCATAATTGAGCTGTAATTGACTTTTGCTGGATATTTCTCAACCCCCATAAGTATGCGCCTGTGCGTGCCTATAATTATGTTTTAAATTGCCAGTCATGGGCATCATCTTAGAGCAACAACATCATCAGCATCATCATTATCGTCATCATTGCTATTTGCCGTCGATGCTTAACTTTCTTGTTATTTTCCATTTCGCCCCAATGCTATTCCAATAAATAGCATATCGAGTTACCCAACATCCCAGTACACTGCGTCCCAAATCCCAGTGGCAAGTTAATAGCTTTAAAAACTTTCAATATCACCCAGCAAACTAACTTTCAATTAAGTCACACTACCAATTCTCCTTCAATTAGACTTGACTATTTATCTCGTTTCAAAACTTGTAAAAAATTCGAGAGGCGTCGTCAAAAAAGAGTCAAACATTTCCAATTATTTCAATCGTAAAGCTGAGAAGCATTGGTCATTCGCCTGGGAGCTCTTTGCCTTCGGCTGCCGTATCAGTTTTCAGACCAGTTAATTTAATCCAGACATTGTCCTGTCGTTGCGGTGTCGACCTGCTGAATGTCATTGGAAACTTGTGCACAAATTGGACAGCTGTTGAGCATCGGGGTCTTTGAAATGGGTGATGCAGTTGGATTATGAATAATTAGTTGGTTAAAGAGTTGCCTCGCAAAGGAGCAAGTAAGACTGCTGTAAAGCAGCTTAACTTTCCCACTTAAGTCTTCCATCGCCATACGCTGCAATAATTAAAATGTGCCCGCAACAGCTGTTCATCTTCCCACTCGCTTTTCACTTCAATCTCAAGCTTCGCGAGGCTTCATTCGAGGAATGCGAGGCAACTTTTCTTTTTGCTTTGTCTATTTTTAGATAGAGTTTTCAATAAAGTATGCTGGCTGCAACCTGAGCGACTGTCAGCACCAAACACGCCCATGGTAGCTGATGAAGCGGGTTTTATTTTTTATGAATGTGAAAAGCCAATTTCTTTATTTATTTATGTATTCGCCGCTGTCCTGCTATATGCGTAGCTCAGACAAAAAGCAAATTGCCACAGCAACAAAAGTTAATAGTCTTTACAAATTCTCTTTAGCTGTAATTTCGCTTCACTCGTACATTTCCATAATTCTGCATTTCGAAAGGGATGTTGCGAATGTCTGTCAACAGTTGAGTCACTTATTATTCATGAAATTTGTGTTTGGCTACGTCAGCAGGACGCAGGACGCATTACGCAGGACAACTGAGCAGGGAACATGCGAGGCACTCAAGTCGCAACTCGCTGTTAGTTTATTTAGGCCAAATTAGGAGGACAACAGCAACAACAACAGCAACAGACGGACACGGCAGGCGGTGCTGCCAGAGGGCCATCAATCCATTGAGGTTTGTCAATCATAAACCACTGGCAGTTTGTCAATAATCTACTCGTAGGGTCGTCATCGCAGAGGAAAAGGAGGAGGATTGTCTATTTTTATGCCCTGTTAATTTGTTCGTTAAGTACACTGGGTACTGCAACAGCTGGCCAGCTTGCGAGCTTGCCAGCTTTTAGATGTTGCCCTTTCACTGGTGGGCAGATGGCAAAGTTGGGTAGCTAGATAATAAAAACATTGCGCATACGCACAGTAGGATGTCCCCCCAATAAATTAATAAGGCTCCCAACTAATCCCAGCAGCCACATGCTGGCCAAATTGTGTGAATATATTTAGAAATTTTGGAATAATTTTTGCATTATTCCTAATAAACGAAGCATATGGCACCAAAAAGTATAAAAAGAAAAAAACAACGAAATAACGAAAACAGAAAATAAATAAATAAAAGTTGATGCTTGAGCTTGGAGCTTGCTGAGTGGGTTGAGCCATACAAAAATAACCAAGAGAACGGCACACAAAGGCAGCTCCACTCAATGAAGTCATTGTTGTTGCCAATGTATCTATGCAACAGAGCGCGTGTGAATGTGTATATGTGTGTGTGTGTGTGTGAAAGCGTGTGTAGTACACAACGTATTATAAATATAATGTGTCACAGCGGGTGATAACGCGGACAGCAGCCGGCACCAGAGTAAAAGTAAAGCAAAGTCAGACCAGGCCAAGCGAGCAGACACTTCATGACATGTGGCCCCGACTCCCCGCCGCCCCCCGCCCGTCTGACTGCCCTCAAGGCGACAGCGTCGTGCGAAATACTTAAACTAAGTAACACCCACGCTCATTTAGCTTATGTGTGTGTGTGTATGAGTGTGAGTGTAAGCGTGAGTGTGTTGCCAAAATGGCGGCTGTAATAAGTTTCATTTATCGTAGATCACAGTTTATACTCGTAAGTAATGTTAGGGGGAGCACAACTTGTTGCGCTCAAGCCCCACATTGACACCATACTCATAGTCAAGTATGTAAATTTGTATGCCCAGTGCACACAAAGACAAAGGCTGTGTGTGTAGTTACTATACAGAAGAAGACCTCCTTTAAACGCTCGCTGCGTGGGCATTGCGGGCATTGTGAATCGCACGCCAGCCCTTGATATGCTCGCATGTAGCGTATGACATGTCATCTCTCAAGCGCTGTCAACGCCAGAAATTTATGGATTTTCACTCTAAAGCGTATGCACTCTGTGCCAGTAACAAACAACAAACACTAGGCAACAACAGCAACAGCAACAATCAGCGATAACCACAAACAAGAGCAACAGGCACATGCAAAATGCATTCTGCACATCCAGCAGAATTCTGAGTGCGGCGAGTACTCGTATCTATATATTTATATATACATATCTGCATGTCTGAGTTTGTTTGTGTAGTTTTTTTTTTCGTTGGGAAGCAGCTGCCAGGCATGGCAGGTGGCCTTTTTGTTAAGCCACAAGCTTAAATAAGCCAACAACAATGGCTTAAAGTCGACTTTATACAAAGCTCTTGTCCATTTATGCTGATAGAACACTCCATTAGTTTCTATCGTCTAGCCACTCCAACTAACTAATACACTCTTAGCCGCAGACAACAGATATACGTACATAAGGTCAGATATATTCTAGACGTCCTTTAAGAGTCGCATTTGGCAGCCATAACGAGCGTGTGCACAATTTCATTAATTCATTCGGCTTTTCAGCTGAAAAGCTGGCAAAACTTTGCATTTCCATTACGCAATAAGCTTTTGCCTCACTTCTAGTATTATCTCATGCCATTTATGTTACGACAACTAAAGCAAATCCATTTATCAAAATGACGCCGGGGGGGAGTAACGAACTAAAAGTCTGTGGCTCAATGGCTGTTTATCAGTGGCAGGTCACTTTTATCAGTAGCTGGCAACATTTCTGGTAGCATTTGTGCAAATGACTACCGCTCTACACATATGCAAACAGATAGACAGATAGATAGGCAGATATTATATACTAAATAAATAGATACGCACTGTGCAGATACCAACTGATGGCTCTAATTTGCAAACTAGCGAAAAAGTATTATTTGTAATTTTATTTCCATTTTTCTGACAGTTTTCCATTTACAGTCGTTAAGTTAAATAAACAAAATCAATTATGCAGCTAATCAATCAACCATAAATCACAAACTTTCTACTTAACATGCACACGAGCTCACGAGTTTATGACATTTGCATGCCTTATCGTTCGTTTATTGAAAAGAGGCAACTCAAGAGATTGGCAAATGTCAGCTGCTGCTGGGTCTGTCTGTAAAAATTTAATTTAAAAAGTGCCAGCATATGCGACCAGTTTTCTGTTTAGCTGGATTTACAGCAAACAATGCTAACACACAGAAATATTGATTGCCAGATGCGTAAGCTATGTAAATCCCGGCAGCAATAAGTGCCAGCCATGTAAATTTATCCAAAAGAACTCCAAAAAAAAAAATGGCGCACAGTCGTGTGGCAGGTGGCAGGTGGCAAATGAAGAAAGAGAAATGCAAATGAATGCCACGACCTGCTGAATAATTCAGCAGGATGTGGTGTGAAAATAAAAGCAGAGACATGGCTAATAGGCTTTGATTGAGGCTTTTGCCATGTGCCAGTCATTGTCTTGGCCAGGTTGCCTGCTACGGCTTTGATTTGTTAGCCCAAGCTTATGCGCGTTAGCTAGAGACTTGTTGACGCAAGAGGAAAATGCTAAACTCAGAACAATCAAATCAAATGGAAAGTTATTGAGTTGCATTTGCAACATCCACGAATCAAGGCATTCAATCTTGCAACAAGTGGTTGCCGCAACACAGCCCCATTCAGTGCTGCAGCCAAACAAGGCGAATTTTAATTAAAATTGAAGGGCTGCAAAGCTCAAAGTAAATGTGGCAACATGAACTCATTTTGCAACTGGGTCATATGCTTATAAGCCAAACTAAAGGCCAGCTGCAAGAATCGATAGCGAAAGACTGCGAGTAGAAAACTGAGAGACTGAGTGGGAACCCAACCATCATAATAACATAAGTCCGTTTGCTATTTGGAGCAAAGACGTCGACATTCTCACTACCAAGCAAAATAACTATCTAGCGCACTGTTGACATTGACATGCTGTTGGGCGCATGGTGTGTATGCGTGATTTTCAACAACATCTCTGCAGAAACAGGAGTCGCCCACCCGCTGGCTAATTAAATTTAATGATTTTATCTCATTTTCCTGACTCTGGTTCCTACTGAACAACAATTACATTGAAATGTAACTTGCCGCTTGCCAAACAAAACTTTCTCAGCTGCCCTCTGACATTTTCTAAGTGCCGCACGCGTTTGAGATGTTTATAAAATACTGTTGCAAGCACGTTTTAACAAAGTCCAAATAATTCAGAGCCGCTTTGCTAACAGATACTTGACTTACTCGAATTTGAAGAATTAAAAGAAAGTCCGTAGAACTTTAAGTATATATTTTCTACTTTAGTTGCAAGCATTTTACTTGCGTCATGACAATTATGCCCAACTGTTGTCTATAATTTAAAGGATGTAATTTATTGCCGATCAAAATTGATACCCTCTGAAACAACAATTCAAACTCATGGTTTGGCCTTGGGCAGATCAAATAACTTAATTGAAGGCTAAGCTGTTGCTAATAACCAAGTTGCAAGTTACACAAAACACAATTTGCGACAAAACTAAAGCGTAAAAATAGTTTCCTTTCTTTGCTTTGGCAATTAGCAGTAAGAGACCCTAAAATTTGTAATAAGCATAAGTGCTAAATTAGGGTCCTGCATTTTGTGTTAAGTTTACATTACACATTCACAAACTATATTATAGTTACTGGCCCATCGGCCGGGGTCAGCACGTGTAAAACGATACCCGACATGCTAACAAGAACTTTGCAAATATTTGCCACAAGTTGACTTTTCCATCAAAGTTTGCCATCTGTTGACGGCTCCGAGTATAAAGCACAAATGGGAAAAGAGCAGAAAAGTTGTCAGTGGACTTGTTAGTGCTGTACAGGTGACTGACGCTGTAAAGCGCATATTAAGGACTTTTCCAAAATGAGTTGCCAAAGTATAACGATGTTTTCTCAAAGTTGTAGACAACGTTGATTAATATGTTGATTGTGTTCTGGTTTAATGCGCATGTGACATTATGAGAAACTGTAGGCATTTACCAGTTTGTCTCTAATCTAACTCCGAGACCAACTCTTCCATTCGAGCAGAAAGCAATTTGTGTCCAGCAAACGCGTCGAGCTGCTTTGACATTCTAAAAATAAATAATGAAATAAAGAAAAAGAGCAGACTTCGCATCGAATAGCCGCACAACGCTGCGTATACGTGATAATGTATTGTGTGCCATTGCCATTCTTATTGCATGTCTCTCTGTCTATGTCCGTGCGTGTGGCTTGTGCGCCTGCGGTTATTTTTTTAAGATTTCTAGCATAACCCAGCATGTGCGTCTTCGTGTTCGTTGGTTTCGTCGGTTTCGTCCGACGTGCAAGTCCCTTGTTTGTCTTTTATTTGCCAACATATGTTCCGTTGCCTTGAGTTACAAATTGCTGGCAAAATGTCTGTGCCGTTAATTTGCAAACGGCAAGAAAAGGCCACAAAATTTGTAAACTCGTTTTTCATTTCGCATAATAAATGAAACGAAAACATACAGCAAACAAACAGAGACTGCTACAGCTCATCTGTTCTGTCCCGACAAAATTAAATAAATTCGACAATGACATGCCTCAAAGTCGTTTGACCATTTCTCCATCCGACTCGCACGCCCACATTTCTGTTATTTAAGTTGTTCAGCTGCTATCTAACAACGCATAATTTAATCATTTTTATAATAAATTTTAATCTCTGGATTACTGCATGGGACATAACTAATTATTTATTATTAATTATGCATGTTCAATAAAAGCAGTACAACATAAATATAATGCCATCTCCTGTTATGCATATTTATTAAATGGCGCCACATTATTAATTGGGAAAGTTATGCTTGAATAGTTTACATTTAAGTGCGAATCAAATAAGTTGAAGTACTATACAACTAAGTTTGTAGCATCTAAGTATATAAAAGCACTTTACTTTCAATTGTATGTTAACTTTCCTTTAACGGTCTACATATCAAGTTCAGAATTCATTAGTTCGTGAACGAACTACATTATGTGCTCAATTCTGACATTCATTTTACTGCTTTAAATCGAACTTAAAAGAAAAGCGAAACTAGAGACAATAAATTCTGACATTCTAAACTCACAAAGTATACATGAAAATTTTAATAAAAAACTTTCTAATTATTACGCTCAAGTACAAAAGAATGTTAAAGAAAAGTTAAAGCAAAGAAAAAATTCCGACATTCGAATTTTTCAGGTAAATTTTCACTTTTTGCCGTAGTCATTGTATAAGGTATTAAATATGTGGAGACAACGAGTTGTTACTGTTTTTGTGGAGGTTTACGATTGCTTAGCAAACAACAACTTAACGCTTTATGCAAGGCTTTGTGGCAGAGTACACGATGATAAGAGGCCCACGGCAGCTGCAGGAGCAGACATCAGGCAGGTGACAGGCGGGTTTGTTAGCTTTTTAAGTTATTACACACACCAAGAAAAAAATAACATAAAAGTACGCATGCACAGACATACAGACACACACTGCATGCCCAACGGCTCAACACAGATGCCGAGTAAGTAGTAGGTGAAACTTTTAAGCGCCACAAAGACAAACGATGAGCATGGAATAAAGAGAAGGCGCTTTGAGGCATTAGCCAGAACTGAAAGCAACAGGAACAAGCAGCACTTTGTGAATTTGTTGGCCATTAGAGAACATGAGATTACGGCACGGCAAAAGTCAGCGAGCAGAAAATTGCAAGGCAAACCCAAAGCAATATACAAAGGAGGTTGTGTGGGCAGTTGCGCCTGTCCAGCAGTCCAACAGTCCAGCTGCCTGTTTGACTAACCAAATCAAAAACATATGTATTTACCAAAGCACGAAATTGAGTTAAGTATTTTATTATGTTTAAACTGTGACAACGACAACAACCAACCATATTTGAGCCTACATAAATCGCAATTTGCATGTATATAAATATTGGAGTAAGCAAGTGAGTGCGTGTGTGTCTGTGGGTGTGTGCCAAGGAGGGAGGGGAAGTATGAGTGTGTATCTAATAGCTGACTGGCAACTAAGGTTTTATTGGTGATAAGGCCATAACATCAAATGCAATAAAGTCCAAATGTAGCCCCAGCGTCAATTCAACAGATAACCAAACCCTGTGAAACTTCCTACTCCGCGTATACGCAATATCGATTTAGGCAACCGAACAGAGCATAAGCCTGGCATGCCCTTACCCATTCGACCGCTGTGTGCTCTATGGATTTTCTCTGCATTTACCAAAGTGCTGCCTTTTTTTGTGTTTTGTCTGTGCGTTGTGATTTCTACTTGCAGATAGCGTTTGACGTAAGAGCAACAGATTTTTTCGGTCTACATGTACGGCAATTTTATTACTCTACGCCCATCAAAAAAAAAAAAAGAATCATTCTGATGGACTTTTGCTGTTTATGAAAGGCTATCCGCAAGCCATCTCAATGAAAACTTGGTCCGGAAATCCATCAAAAGCCGCACCGTACACAAATTTCTAATTAAAAGGCATTCCATATTTAAATCCAAAAATAAACCTAAATTATACTCATAAATATGTAATGCTTGCGGGCGGTTTTCAGGCTCTTATTTACATCGGAAATATCAATTTAATTCCATAATCAATTAAATTACTAATACATAATTTTGTATGGATAACCACAGTTCAGTTTCGAATAGAATTTTACAAAGAAAGCTTTCGCCAAAAATACAACTATGTGTCAAATATGTCTCTAAAAGGACAGAAGAGTTATTTGAAAACTATCCCTGGAAGCTCAATAATGTTGCACTCACAACGCTAACAACACAGAGCTGAGCATGAGATTGCAAAATGTAAATAGCTCGCCCACTAAACTGAATGAGTTGGGTTCTAGGAGTTGAATAGCAGGACAACAAAATGACTGTCAACTTGGCAAAACGAGGGGTAAGAAGACCATTAATCAAGGTTAAGCCCAACGCAACAACTTTTGAGAGGGGTTGAAGAATGAAATTATTCCATACCTGGAAAAAAAAGCGAGATAAAACTCATCTAGGCGTATACCTTTAATAAAAACAATTATTTTGTAAGTAAAAGGTTCACTTCAAGTAACTGATTAAGTCACGAGAAAGGACATTCGCATACTAACAAGCTGGTAAAGGTACTCAAGGATAGCTATAATTACACAAACGAAGAAGAACGTCAAAATAGCAGATGGGGAATGTCCTAATTCCACGAAACGACAAGTGAATTTGGTTTTTGGGCTACCAATTTCCAAGAAATTTTACAGGATTAGTTTAAATAAAGCCTAAGTTATACCGGCTACCCATAGAACAAAAGGGAATATTAATTTAGTGAAGACCGAAAATAGATATAACAGTCAAATGAATCTACTTCATCGCCGTCAACTTTCGAAATCAAATCCCCGAGACTATAATAGTCACCAAATTGTACACAACACTTGTTAATGTTTCATCTATGAGTAAATCAGGAATCAATTGTAAATTTTAAAGCTAGAAAGCTTGATATACATAATATATTGGTTCGAACTATGTTCGTATAACTTTAAAGTTATTCCAAAAACAATTTTACCGCGGGTGACTTGAAGCTCTTCAACTAGTAAATAAAATGAATTTCCATTAAAATTCTTAAATCAAATCACACACCTTATCAGTCGAGACGGATTTATAGCTAAAAAATTTGTTGTCTTAGATCGGTATATTTTTGGAATATTTTTCGTTAAAAATTATTTTTTTTACGTTTTAATTTAGACATGTGAAAATCCATAGCCTCATACTGTCAAAACTTAATTGTATCTGTTCCTTTTTATTTTGAACAGAGTGTAACATATAAATAATATAAAAATTTATGTGAAAATGAATCCCCAATTAATTCAAATTGTTATAAAGTAAGTAACATTCCAAACTTGTTCATGCACAAACTTTTAAAGGCCGGCGGAAGTGCAGTCGAAAATTCAATAAACTGACAGGAAGCGTATACAAGTACTTTACACAGTATCGCTATCGCATATCGTATCCCTCACCGTTTCAGCTGATTAAAAAGCTGACAATGTAGGTTGACTGGGGAGTAAGAAGCTTGAAATTTCATTGAAGAAAATTCAGGCGCAAAGTAGTCAAGAATGTAATTGAAGTCAAGCAGTTCTGAGAAATCTCCCTCTCTGCTTTCAATGTCAAAAGGTTCATGCAACAGAACCAAGCAAAAGGTCAACTCATTTCATTTACGTTGACGACTGCCACGAATAGGATTGTGCAATGCACTAACGTTGCCATCGTTACCTCTGGCATCCAGACTATACGCCCAATTGGCCACATTTGTACAGCTGGAGTTGTGTCAACGGCATCATAAGTGCTATTAAAATAAAGATGCACACTCGCATGTCAGGACGGCCAATTATATTTATGGTCGGCAGATGCAGGTGAACTAGCCATATCAACTTACAAATAAATCAGCAATTTATATAATAAGGAGTGGAGGGTAATTGGATTTAGCGCCTGCCTCATATTTCTTTATTGACGCAATAGCTGACCCTGATGGAGTGTTATTAACGGCTAGCTAAGCAATTAAGATAGAATGTCGGACTAATTAATTAGCCGCACATCGGTTAGCAATTGTTCTTATAGTTGCTGCTGTTGTAGTTAGTAGCAACTGAATTATTGGCTTATACAATGTGCAACAAGTGGGCCCTGAATCCGTTATAAATGCTGTCAAAAGCAGATGTCTGGCATGATATTATTCAACAGCGACACAACATTTTTAGCTATATTACGTGTCTGTTATACCACTTTGAATGGCAATCGTTAGGAGTTGATTGAACATGAAAATGCAAATCGAATATGTAATACCCAACAAACGCTCATTGTTGTTATTGTGTAGTTGTCCCTATACCTGCTGTTTGTTACTGTGCAAGTAGTTTCTGACCTTGTGCCCGTTTTCAACTTGCACTACGAACCAGTACAAAGTGCGCCTAGACGGTATGCAATGGAAATTTTGCGCGGCTGTCGGAAGTTGGCTAAAGTCAATGGCAGCTATTAAATGCGCTCGTATATTGTATGCCAGGCACGCGTCCTGCCACTTACACTTGCTCACTCACACTTGCTACTGACACATGCACATAGACACCCACTTAAGCAGTCGCAATTAGCTTGGCAGCCAAGGCAGACCCTTGTCGAGAGTAGATTGTTGTCGCTGCTTGTGCTGTTAGTTGTCTCTTTAGGCTGGAAACGTGCCCACGCTGTCGGACCATAAAATAATTGATTTTTCACAATAACCAGGGTGCCGTTGCTTACTAAATTAAGAGAACGAATGACAAACCAGCTTGTCTCGGGTTACTTACCGGTCCCAGGTTGTCGAAGCCATATTTATCGGCTACCTTGTGGGCGAAGTCATTGTCAACGCCCCGTCGGAAACGCACCAGAAATGAGCTGGTGAACACCGCCTGATTACCCAGGCCGCCGGTTCCGCTGCCAGCAGCGTCCGCCTCTGGCACGAACAGGGGCAACAGCATCGCCAGCAGCAGCATACCGATGCACAGCAGTCGCCATGAAGCAGCAAAGCTCCATGCAGCTGCTGCAATAAACATTGCACGCGTTTCTATCAAAAGATGTTGTCTTTCTCGTTCTCGTTCTCGTGCTCCTTTGGTTGTTTTGCTTTTCTCCCTTTTTCTTTTGACTTTGTTTGCGCTTCAGTTCACAATTGCGACGATGGGGCAACGCTGGCGCCGCAAATTCGTGCACACTTTTCCGATGGCTGAATGGATGGTTGCTTGGGTTGGGGTAACGTTTTGGGGGGTCAGAGTGTCAAAAATAAAGGCCGCGCTTCACTGGACACTAGCAAAGTTCGTTGGCTGCTTGTAAATACTTTATAAATTACTCAAAGACCGGCAATAAGCAATTATTTCGTTTCGAGGGCTGGATTCGTCTTGAGGTCTTTAATCTTGTCTCTATTATTTATTTTTCCTTTTTAGCAATTTTGTTTTTGTCTGCGCTGAGTGACTGCTCTCCGAGAATACTGTTGTGCGCTGCCACGAACCTCACGTTGGCGTTGCGCGCAGAAAACTGTTTGCCATCGTCGTCAATGGACGCCATTATGAATATACGAAAGGCGCCGCACCATTCAAAAGCATTGTAAAAGCTCACTGAAAAGCTCTCTATATGCTCAACTCACACCCGAACACACTGACACACACTTGTCGCCCACACAGTGCATTTCATTTGTAGCTAGTGCTGTGCTGCTCGCACGCCCAGCTGCTGCTCCTTTTCCTATCAGTATAAGTCTCAAGCTCACTTCGCCGTTCAGCTTTATTATTCCTTTGCAGCTTGCTGAGCGCTTTGTAGACGTCACCAATTTGGTTGACCTGCTGCTTTCGCCTTTTTCTTTGCGCGCCCTGTAATCCCCTGACTGCTCCATCCATGATACGATTCCTGTTGTTGCTCATTCTGTTTTGTTCCCTGCGATTGCTCGGCTTGTTCCTCGGCTGCGATTGGTTTATGCTGCGCATCGTCAACATATGGCAGCATACTTTATGTTACAGATTCATTGCATTTCATAAAAAGCAAATGTACTCAAACACACACCCGTTCACATTCACTTCCTAATAAGTGAATGTGCATGTATGTTAGTGCTGATGCCTGTGTGTATGTGTTTAAATTGCCTTTCGCCGAGTATAATAGCAGAAAAGGGCTTCAACTTTGACCTTAGCCCAAATGGGCTATGACCAAAAGCGCGTATTAAACCTTTTAAATGCGTACAATTGTGAGCCAACGTCAAACATTAACGACAACACCCTGCTGAACACGTACATTGTTCCATCTTCAAAGCTTAGAAATATATATTTAATATGCACAATTTAAAAAGCACAGACCTACAAGCTAACTTATGAAGTACTAACATATCTTATATTCTTAATGAATTTAACAAATATTAATACACTGAATGATATACTTTCACAATAGGATTAACTTGTAATACTTTAAAAAGAACTTAAATTTCAACATAATATGGAAAACACTTTCGAAAATTTAAATTTCCAAGAATTTGATAAATTATGAATGCTTTCAATTATCCATAAGCCTTAACGTGGAAGGCGGTGGCAGGTAACAATTTGACGGCCAGCTCATACACCTCATCCTGAGATAAATAGTTCATTAGCTAAAGCTGAAGCTGCTCGCCAAAACACCAATAATGAGCATATGGTCGGTCGCATGGTCGCACGCGCGAGTCGTAAACAATGCAATTAGCAGACTGGCAGAATAAACTTTAAATTACAATTAATTTTTAATTGGACTTAAGTTCACATTTTGTAATGTCGCTTTAGAGCTGTATGGAAATAATTATCGTATACATTTGAAGTGAAACTACGAGCTCACCAAGATAGCGGAAACGGTTTAAGCAAGAAAACAAATCAAACTGCGGGAAATTCAACATTTTGGTCATCACATTCGCTAATACAGGGTACATGTCAACGTGGGCGTAACTTGTCTAAGGCATTATTTACGCCTGCCAAAAAGATTGCCACGCACTGAAAATACATAACTTAGGATCACACGTCAACACTGAAATGTCCAATGCGCATCACTTACCGTTTGATGTAGCCAGTGATAGCGCGTGGGAACTAGCATGACGTTTGATACCCGGCGTGTCTGCCTTGCAGGTGCCATAGCCGTTGCCGGTTCCATTAACAGCTGAGGATGTGGAGCATTTAGTATTGGCGGCGCAGCTGCTGCTAGCAGTGCTGCTGCTAGCGGTGGCATCTGTGGTAACACTTGTGTTGCTCGGCATTGATTTGTAGCGTTGCAGTGACATGCGCGGCTTTTTGGGTTGCGTGGCTTCAACCATAGCCTCATCAAGGGCGACAAGCCAATCCTCAGACTCACTTTCATCTTCTAGGAACTTCATGTAGAACGAAGCGCGTTTCTCCTTTTGGCTCTTATGATGGCTAGTCGGCGTGGTCGCTACAAGAGCCTGTTTTAATGCTTCTGTCGGCGCCAAATCAGTCTCTAGCTGCTGCGTGGCTTCCAGCAGAAAGCAATCTGTATCTGAATCATTCAGAAAATCTGCTAAAGCAGGATCTCCTGTAAGGGAGGGTGGTTCGGAGGCGAGTCCATGTGGTGAAGGCGGCTTCATTGGCTCTGGTGCGGGATCTGGCTGTGGTTCCTCTAATTGTTGATCCAACTGCCTATGGAGCTTATCGCATCGCTCCCTTAGCAACTCATGATCACGTATTTGCTGTGCACGTCTTTGCTTGTTGTCCAACTGTTTGCGCCGATACTGGAGTGCAGCGTCCACTCGAACCTGTTTCCTTCGATCTATCTGCTTAAATGCACCGGCGCCAAACTCTTCAGAATCAAAGCCACTGTCCGACGTCGTATTTACCTTATCGCCACGCGCATTGCTGTCGCAATTCCAACGCCAACTGACCTCTGGGCTGCCCGTGACCAGTGTCTGGGAAAACAAGCAGCTGGGTGACAAGTTGTTGTGTGGTGAGAAGTCCAGGCTATCGTCCAGACTGTGCATCTTTTTGTTGGGTGGTGTGCTCTCCACATTCTCTACAATGCTTAATGTAGGCGAATGTGAGGTATCTGCATCTATTGTCACATCCTGTGTTGCGCTGGCGCGAACGCGATTCTGAGGCGATGCTGTGTAAAATGCACACATTTACTTATATTGATTGCTAATGCTTTATTCGCAAATCACTTACCACTGTGACGCTTCTGTAGTAACCGAGAGCTCAGCGTTAACGAGCGCCTTTTGCTCGTAGTCGACGAGTTTTCCATTTAGAAGCATTTATTGTTTAATTTAAAATATTGGTTGCTTGCGTCGCAAAATGCGCCCAAATTAAAACGCGTTTGGTATTTTTTAGTAAATTTTGCTAGTCAATTATGCTCCAATATCGATATATCGATAAGCAATTTTTCAACACTGTGTTTTATTATCGATGTCAATTCAAATTCGAATACTTTTTTATATAAATAACAATAAGTTGCTGTCAATTATAGTAGTTTATTTTTTTTTAAAGTAATTGAGTCATTACGTTTTTCATAATTATATTATGTAGAATGAATTTAATTGGTTGTACCATTGTTGTGAATCAGACAATTTGGCAGCATAACACAACTCGAGCCCCGTGGTGCTATAAAGCTGATTGCTGCAGAACTCATTAACCGTTTCATCAACGCCTCATTCAATTTATTTATTAACAATATTTTATATTTGATATCATTCCATTTAAATTACGCACTACTGCTAAGTAAATTGTTGCGATTTCAGCACATTACTTAACTTATTCACATTAAATTAAATGTGTAACTGAACACCAAACATTAACCGCACAAAAGACAAATTAGTGCTTTCAAATGCTAAAAAATTCTTATAAATGCACGTTGAGCTAATAAATTATCCACTTTGAAATAATTATTGTCCACTCGAAAAACAATTCATTGCGTTTTTAACCACCTACAAGCCCTTGTTGTACCAAACTGTATCCAAATCAGGATTTTTCTTCTGAATAGATTCACTAACTTCCTTCTCCAGGGAATTCACCTTGATGGCCGCTCGCTGGCTGAAGAATGCACAGCCTAGGGGTGTGGCAAAGAGCAGCACAAACCCGCAGAAGACTGTTTGAATAGGAGCATTCAGTCGGGGGAATCTTTTCAGAAAACCGCGCTTCTCCAAGTTCTCCATCAGCAGAGGCGTAAGCGCTGTGAGGAAGGACATTAATACAATTTCAATATGTGGAGCACAAATACTAACTCATTCCTGGCATAGCCATCGCAATACGACTGACCAAAACAGCCGAAATGCCCACGAAAGCTGCCTTCTTCGAAATGCCAACCTCGTTGTTCTTTTCATCCAATAACACGACACCATTGCGCAGTTCCCTGAAGATAGTAAAATAAATTTACATCGTTACCCCAGGACTATTGCCGGAACTATGTGAACTTACTGCATCCTCATGCAAGGAATATTGATGCAATTGGCAGCTGCAACGGCCACCAATGGCACGAGACGACCAACTAGAGGATTCATATTCTTCACAGCTCGGTTAAGACTGAGCGCAGTGCCGAGAGCACCGCCTGTTGCCAGGCAGTATGAGGTAAATAATTGTCTATGGGAAAACAAGAGAGAGAGAGAACATTATTAGTTCGATGATTGGTGTCAGTTCAATATCTAGGGTCACCCACGTTTGACTAATTGGTGTTGTTCCCGAGCGGTTCGTGTAGTTGACGATCGCATTAAAGGTTTGATTACACCACTGCCAGAAGACGACGGCCGGCGTTGTTTTGTAGAAGGTCATCATGCCTAAATGAATACAAAAACCGCAGCAGCAACAACAATTCCATTATTACTTGTTTATTAATCAAAGCGCGGAAGCAAATTGTTGAAATTTTCAAATGAAAGCACACGAAATCCACACCATCACTATCGCAAGATGTAAGTGCACATGTGTGTATATGTTTCAGTGTGAATGTGTATACTTGCCTGCGGTTATAAACATGTTCATGGGCATCTGTGCTGACATACGTCCAATGAGAAGCTGCTTTTCGCCCGTCTCGGGATGGAAGGCCGAATCGTAGAGATACTTGGCTTTCCATAACTCCTCGACAGTCTTGCATTCGGGCACATCCTTGCCGGCCCGATATTTTTGTACTATCTGACGGGCAGACTCTAGCTGACTTGAGGTAACGAATAGATTGAGAGGATTGGTGACCAGAAAGAAGTGCTTGGCACGCCCCACATATGTGCTCTGGTCGAACTTGGGCTTATCAATATCCACGCGAGGTAATAAAGCCATTTCGAGTACTTTTCCCTTTCACTGCTAGCCGAAAAGTATTGCTGTAAGGGTATATATAAATTTATTGAGTTGAATTTCAAGTTAGATTAGCAACTATCGGCGAAATTAAAAATTACTGATAGCCTAATTGATTCAACATGTCAGCTGCTTGGTTTCACAATATCAACACATTTATGTATATTTAGATGCACAGTGGCTGCTCGTTAAACCGAACACAAACGAATAAGAAAGAAATATTTCATTCTAATCAAAACTGACCTTGACCTAACTATTTCAATAAAAACAAGTTTTTGAATATTTCAGCTGAATTTATGGTATTGTTTGAAAATACTCAAGTATCTCATTATTTTATAAGTATATTTCACTTTATCTCTTGTAGTACTAATAAATATTCTTGCGCCGGCTGCTTATCAATGGCCGCAATGACCCAAGTGATTCGCGTTAAACGCCAACAAGTAAACTTTCAAGTTTCACTGCAGTATACGCACAAATATTGTATGAGTCCACAAATACATACAAATGTACATATGTATACACTCATACTTACGTAGAAATATTCATGAGTTCTTAGTAAGCTATTCCGATTATGCAGTCATAACAAAAACAATCGCATTATATAATTGTTGGAGCTCCATCATAAATAGGCGTAATATTGAAAAATCCATAAATCTTATCGGGCGTTTGCCGGGCACACAGCTGAGTTGATCACAAAAGACACTTTTGTTTCCAGAGAGTTGATTAACTGGAGAACAAGAACAGGTTGCGACACCGACACTTACTCACGGTGTATGCTCGGATGAGGCTATGTATGTATTACCTAAGTGTGTGAGAATTTGAGTTTCAGTTCAAGTTTTCCACACGAGCGCCACCTACACACACACGCGCGCATACAAACGTTAAATCACGTCCAAGCGTCCCGCTTCTTAACACTTTGGCAGCGAGCTGACGACTGAATGGACAGCTAAGTAAGAGCTGTTGCCGACGCTACCGTTGCCGCTCCAGAGAGCTTTTTTCTCGCCCTCGAAAAGAGCATTTCACTTTAATCATTGATGTTGCTTGTCGCAAATTGAATGAATGCTTACAAGCATAGCCTAGACAATAAATTATTTAATAAATTACACAAATGAATAGACTTTATACTCCAATACCACAGTTCTCTTATTTATTTATTATTTACATAGTTTATGTAGAATTTGAAATAACACCTAAACGGAGAGGGTATTCCATATTCATCATGTTAAAAATACTTTCTCTTTCTATTTTCTTTTGTTACCTTTCCGTATTTCGAAACACTTTTGCGGTAAGCATCGTTAACATTGAAAAAAGAGAAGAATAGAGAGAGCTTTTTATTTAAGCACAGCTCTTTAGCAGTTAGGCTTGCAAGTTTGGCAAAGCTTTTAAGGCTGCCTCTTATAGCTTTGCTATAATTTAAATGTATTATCTGACCTTTAAATACTAAGAATAAATACATTTGCACTTATGCAGTATATGTACACGTAGAAGTAATGCTTTATTCTCATCGGATTTTTTCTAATTCTATAATTCCGTGAAGGATAAGACATTTTTTAAGCATTTAAATTGGGCAACTAAACTTCGAAAGAATATTATGTTCATATATGTTGTATGTATATGTGTATGCATGTAAATATGTACATATATACATACATATATTTTGTGCCTTACTTAAAAAATAAACAAAAAATGTATCCGAAATTCAATAATGTTAGACACTACAGCTTTTGACACTTTCATAATTTTTAAATGACAATATGTTAAAAATTCTTTTAAATGTTAAAAAATGTCAATTAATAATTAACAAAATTATTACAAACTATTAAAAAGAATGCAAATTAATGAGAAAGTACATTTGTTTTACATAAATTAGTTGAAATTTGTATTTAAGTTAAATTGGACTTTAGTAAAAAATACAAACATATACACATAAAGGTACATATGTATGTACTTTCATATATGTTTTGTACTTCTACTAATAAATAATCGCTTGATACACAATAGAGTGACCACATGTCAGTAGTCTTCCGTTTTTTCTAACTTGAAGGTTTTGAGAATGCACTGAATCACAATCCTAAACTCATACCGAAGATTTGTTGGACTACAAGCCCTTATTATACCAGACGGTTTCTTGACCAGGCCTACTCTTAAGGATCGAGTCTTTAACCTCTTTCTCTAACGATTCTACCTTAATAGGCGCTCGTTGGCTGAAGAATGCACACCCCATGGGAGTAGAGAAAATTAATATAAAACCGCAACAAAGTGCTTGAATTGGCGCATCCAAATAAGGATACTTCGTAAGTAATCCACGCTTTTCCAGATGATTCATCAGCACAGGCGTTGAGGCTACAAGTTTTATTAAATCAAGTGATATGCCAATCCAAATCAACAAAACTTACTCATTCCGGGAATTGCCATGGCAATTCGACTGAGCACAACACTTGAAATGCCAATGAATGCAGCCTTTCTTGAAACGCCAACCTCTGCGTTCTTCTCATCCAAAAGGACTATTCCATTTCGAAGTTCCCTGATTATAAAATATGTGTGATTTATCTTTTCGATCAATTAACTATTTTGGGATGATTATGTGCTTACTGTATTCGCATGCAAGGAAGGTTGATGCAATTGGCAGCTGCAATGGCCACAAACGGCACCAAGCGACCGAAAAGAGGATTCATATTCTTCACCATTCGATTTAAAGAAAGGGCTGTTCCCAAAGCCCCACCCGTAGCCATGATATATGACATTGCTAATTGTCTGCAAATAAGATGTCAGAATAATATTGATAATGTAAGATTCATTCAACCTACGGCTTGCTAATTGGAGATTTGCCAGACCGATTTGAATAGTTCACGGTGGCATTAAATGTTTGGTTGAACCACTGCCAGAAGACCACTGCCCTAGTTGTTTTGTAAAATACCATCATTCCTATATAAATAAATTAAAGAACAATAATAGTTTAAGAAAATAATTACAACTTACCAGCTGTAATTAGAGTATTCATTGGCATTTGCGCCGCCATCCGTCCAATGATAATTTGTTTCTCTCCAGTCTCCGGATGAAATGCTGAATCATAAAGATACTTGGCTTTCCATACGTCTTCGATTGTTTGGTGTTCTTGCAATGTTTTGGTAGCTCTATATTTTTCAACTATTTGACGGGCTCGCTCTAGTTCGCTAGAGGATGTAAATAAATTGAGGGGATTGGTCAGCAAAAAGAAATGCCTGGCGCGACCCCAATATGTGCTCTGGTCAAATTTGGGCTTATCAATATCCACTTTGGACGAGGTCATTTTGGATAAAAGTATTGAAAGTAAACCAGCAGTCTTCGGAAGGGCTTGCACAATTTTTATAACTCATTTAACGGAAACTATAAACAAAAAAATTCAAAATAAAATCAATCACTAGAAAATTCAATTAAAATACTAAGTAAATTTAAAAAAAAAGCCAAAGGAATCAAAATTATTTATTTTCATAGGATTGGGGAAACCCTTCAATAAAATCTATATTTAAAAATTATTCAATTTAATTAGTTATTTAAATGTTTGACCTTGTTGATCGGAGAACTGGAAAAAAATGAGAAATTAATTTAGTTTATTTATGTTTAGGAGGTAACATCAAATTTAATTACTTTCTCTACTTCTGCATTTAACATCTACGTGTATGTTGATGTTGATGTATGTTGATATGACAAATTATGCGCTTAAACTTACGTTCTCTTTAAAGGTATCTGAATTACTTAGATACTACAAAGAAAGAAAAAAAAACACAATTATTAAATATTAGAATCTCAAATAAAGAAACTTTGCTCCAAATATGAAACAATAAATTCACAGCCTACTCTAATTTTTGTACTTGATTGAATTGTTGATGACAACATGCGGCCTGCTATAACACTCCGAGCGTTTTGGATTTTTTTTTTTTATTAAAACTTTACAGCACTCAGGGTAAGCCTGAAAGCCCTTTGTTATCTTGGGATCTGTTTTTTCAGCCCATCTGGGTGCTCCTGCTATCTTTAGTTAATATAACAATATAAGAACAAATCAGCAAAATAACAATAATACATTGCGACTGCAGGGTCCGTTTCTGCTGACTCTCATCATCAAATAAAGGAGTATGAGATTCTTGAGTTATCATCTTTTAATCCTGTGTGCCTTTTCTAGTCTGTTATGGTATCGAGCCGAGTGCCTGTTGATCTCCCCGAAGACGTGTGCACCTTTGGCTTCGCAGAGAGGAGCTTCGCATTATCCACTCGGAGCCGGTGATGATCATTACAACCCTGTTTTGGGCAACCTACATCCTTCGGATCCATATCCATATTAGAGTTATTACCTGCTTATAAATTGTCATATTGTTAGAGAATGAAAATTTAGTGCGCGACTGGAGCAGACAATTTTCGAAGATTAGCCTGCAATCCAGGATTATTCGCAGGTATTTATTCTGTGTCACTGGAGACCCCTCAATAAACGCAGTAGAGCAGAGGACCGAACACACTTTCCTGTGGTACACCTGCAACCACGTCATGCTCTGTTAAAAGTGCAGAATGACATCGGACCACGACTTTCCTTCTCTCAAGGTATGACGACAGCAGGCCAAAGTAAAGCGCCAGTATGCTTCATTTAAGCATCATTTTGTTTGGGACTAGAAATAAGTCCATTTGATATGCGTGTGTATGTTCATTTATTTTTGAAATCCATTATTAGACTAAACATAACATCAACAGTTGTGTATAATAGCAATAGTTATAATGGGTTTCTCTTCACAAATAAGTGTAATTGTTTTTGTTATCATTGTTAATATTTTGTTTATATTATAAATACGTATGTATACTTCATAAATAAATATTATGCATATCTGAAATATCAATTAAATTTTTCAAACAATTATAGTCATAGTTAACACAAATGATAGATGTAAATAGACGTACTTGTAGATTTAACAACACATGTAAGTAGATGTAATTTATTGTACATTCTTGTATGTAAGTATATCGTATATATATGTACATATGTATCTATGTATGTTTTCATGTAGGTTTAAATAAAATATGTCTGTAAATTTGTTTCATTTCCATACTCGTAGGTATATTTATGTATTATATGCATACATATGCATATATAAATATATATATATATATATATATGTAAGTACTTAATAAGTTATTAGTTGCAATTGTTGCATTAGATACATACTTGTACAGTCAAAAGTAACACGAAAAATACATATTTGATTTAATTTGATTTAGTTGAAGATATTTAAAATAAATTAAATGGAACACTTTAATAGTATTTTGTACGTCCATAAATTTGCAAATGTTTGGTTTTGGTAAATTTGAATTGAACTGCTAATTGAATTAGTTAATTGAAACACTTAACGTTTTCCAACAATTAATGGTTAGTTTTTGGATTGCATATTGTAAATATGTATATGTTTGTGTTTGATGTTGTTATAAACAGGTCTCTTCCACACTCTACTCTTGAATAAATTTCAAATACATACTTTTAGGAATGTTTGACAACGAGTGATTTTCAGATATTTAAAGTATGCCAAAATATTGTATTTGAATGGGTACTGGACAGGACTGCTGAGTTATAAATATGTATGTATTTAGGTAGTACATTTGTTGATGAGCTTCAAAATCGAATATCAGCTGGTTGTATGAGATATTCGTCCCCAGAAGACATTATAAATAGTATGTTCTAATATATAGATATTTTGGTAACTGGCATATTTCATTGAGTGGGGAAGATCCTTGTACTTGAGTAATATCCCAGGGGGGATATTACACTTATAAGTATATATGTATTTATGTATATAAGTATGTATACGTTAATGGCTTAGTGGGAATTCTCAATGGGCGATTGTTCGTACATTTATTGTATTGGTTTTACTATAGTTGTTTATATTTGCATTAATTAGTTTCAAGGAAGTTGGCTTAATAAATTGGAGGAAATCAGTTAACTGGAGATTTCGCATCGGCGCCTTCAACAGATTTAGCCAACTGAACCCTGTCGCTCTGTCCACCGTCCGCTCCACCTGTTAATAAGTACACATATATGTATATATATGTAAGTATGAATGTATGCAAGTATGTTTGTCTTGTATAACTATGTATGTAACTATGTTTTGAGCGCGTCCATTTTATATAGCAGTGCATTGCTCACTATGTAAGTTTCTTTTGTATCTTTGTATGTTTTTATGTTTTTGCTAAATAAATTGTATGTATTTTGTTAGGAGTATACTTTGCTTGCAGCTAAATTATCATACTGATTCAGTGTTATGTCTAGCAATACGTGGAATAAACAACGACTGACATCGCCACTTGTTGTGTTTTGCTAACAATACTCTACCAAAGCATCAACATTAGCTAATCTTGGTCTGGAACCAAGCAACCAGCTCTGATTGTTAATTTGAATACATAGTCGTAAATATTTTCTAACTAAACAATAATGCAAATTCGTAATTATAATATTATTATAAATATCGATTAGATTTAACAAATATATATGTATATTACATAATCCATAAATGCACCGCCGTTAAACAGCTTTGAAGCAACCGAAGTTATCTCATTTAAAATAATTTGTCGTTTAATAATTGTAATTTCAATAGCCAATCTCATTCTTGGACTGTTGAACGGCAGTATTTAGTTTTTAAATTATACATAATATGAAATTTGAAATGTATGCACATCATTTATAAAGCCAATTCCGAACTGCTCATGTAACTAGAATTTTCATAGTATACTTTCCGGCGCAGCATAAAAACTACAATTTTTAAAAACCGAAAAGGGTCGGGTTCGAATTGACCATTTAAATTGAGTGCGATTTATAATAAAATATTGTTAATTATTGTAATGTGTGTTCGCTTGTAATGCAAATAAATAAGAGCTACCGTATTTTGAAATTTGCACAAATATTTGTAAACTTGAATGTGTACGCAATTTGCACCAATAATGTATTATAAATTTACATTATTTGATTTACGAATTTTGTGTACATTTAGAATAAATATATATTTACAGTAAAAAATTGACGCCATTAATTGCCATAATGTTTAATATTTTTGTAATTGTTTTATGTTAATATTGTTGACTTTTTTAAACGATATTTGCTGTATGCGGCTAAACTTAGGACGTTTTCGTTTAATCAAGTGGCTATTTTTTAAATATATATACTTAATGTAAGAAATATATTTGAATTCGCATTTGTTTATTGCAAATTGCATTTAAAATATCTACATAAATATTACTTGAAATGTTGCTACCTGTTCTGTTTATCTTGCAAGTTAAATGTACAAAATCATTTCATTGAAATGCGAACAAAAAATTTACAATTTGGACAATTTATATTAAATATGTATATGATTGATATAATTTATATAATAATATTTAATATATTTAATAACAAACTAAACATAATTCGTTGATCTCATTCATTGATTCAGTGAAAAGAATTCATTTCCTTGGATGACTTGTAAGTTCTCGAAAATGTGGTTGCTCCTTTGAAGAGCAGTGAAAAGAGGCTTTATAGAACTTAAGGAATATATTTTATGAATAAGAGAAACTTACAAACCAAACAACATTCGATAAATAGTATGTATAATGTATGAATATTGTTATAAATAACGTATAAACCATTGCAAAATTTAAAACATTCGTCAACCTAGTGTTTATATGTAAATGTGTGTGTAAGTGTTTGATTTTTGCGTTGTTCCTTTTCTATTCGTGTTGTTCCATAAAACCGTTACAACAAATTCCATTTATTTGTTGTTTTTGTTTATACTTGTACTTAATTTAATACATTTCACCCTATCTACAGTGCTATATATTTATGCTTATATATGTTTTTGTATATGGGTTTCTTTGCATCTATATAGTATATATATAGTATATTCATTCAATTGGTGCATGTAAAAATCCATGTAAAACGCGCGATGAGTAATAAATTGTTGACCCATTAACAATAACATTTAATGTACATATTATAAATAATCATATTGTTGTTGCTGTTGCTGGGACTTCTATAGTTGTTGCTGCTGTGTACTGCAAGAGTACTCGGGTATGTATGTCCTTATTCATATGGTGTTCATACTCATATTCGTAGTTGGTGCTGGTGATGCGATTCTAAGTGCGTCGATCTATAAGTCGAGTTAATCGGGTTATCCATTTAGTATGTGCCTGCAAGAATGAGTGTACAGGAATTAGGAAACATCAAATTGGAAGGGAATATGTTATACGCACTGGTACACTCTGGTGGGTTCATGTAACCAAAGACGTTCATCTCGTAAAGTGCCGCCACCGTTATGAACAACAGATACCAAATCATAAGTATGATGCCCAGGCGTTTGTCCAATTTCCAGCCATTCAGATGGGTTGAGAGTATTAAGAAGACAACGGTGGAGAATAGCGAGAGCGTGGAATAGGCCAGACCTATAAGAGCACAACTCTAAGGATTAGCATTTAAGGATCATGTACTACGATCACATCGGCTACTTGAAACAGTCAAGACACATGCCAGGCATACCACACAAATTGAACAGCATTACGAATACGACGACGGGGCAAGCACTAAGGAAGTTCAAGGGGGAGCGGGAGGTTGGGGTGAGGGTTTGACAATATGATACATACCCTTGGATATGACATTGACGTGCGAGCCGGGCGCAATGATAGCCGTTTGTATGAACCACGGAAGACCTAAGCACACTAGTATATCAAAGACATTCGAGCCAATTGCATTCGATACGGCCATGTCGCCGAAGCCCTCTTTGATAACGGCTATTGAGCTTAGGGCGTCCGGTACAGAAACGCCAGCAGCTACGAACGTCAGGCCCATCACAGTATCGGGTATGGCCAATGTAGACCCAATTACGGTTATCATCCAGACCATAAAGTACGAGTAAAATGAGATCCAAACCATCGAGATCAAAAAGGTAAATGGATAAAAGTTGCGATACCGCTCCAGGCGGCAATCCGGTATCGTGTTCTTGCACAAAAAGTGTATCGGATATACCACATACCAGGCCACCAGTGTTGGTAGACCTCCCTCTGTGGGTCGGACCAACGGATCAGCTCGTGGCTCACGCTGTTTTTCTGACGACTTGTAATAATCAACACCGCCACCCGGAGTTGTTGCCACTTGAGATTTGGCCGCGGACGCAGCAGCCGCTTCACCCGTTACCACAGAGTCTGGCTGATCGCCATGATAGCCCATATTTTCTTGGCCCTGTCCTTGATTGAATTGATTCATGCCCCAATCATCGACAGGCGGTTGGCTGCTGCTAGCACTCGCTGCCATCTGCATCGGCTGTGGTTGACTCTGGCTCTCTTCGCCCCAGGCAGCATTTGGATCCCAGCTGGCATTGGGGTCATTGTAACTTTGATAGTCGCCCTGTTGTTTTTGCTCCTGTTGCTGGGAACTGGGATCGGTTTCCTTTGTTTGCTGGTGACCTCCATTGCCCTGAGTGTAAGAACTTTCTGGCACATTTTTATAGGTTACCAAAGCCGACTGCTCCTCCTTGCTGGGCAGCTTAAACGGTAAATTCAAGCTCAATGCCCAGCGCTCCAGTTCTGTATTGTAGCACAATGCCACACAGTAGCCCACATAGCAGAGCAGCATTACAACAGACTCGAACTGAATAAATAAAAGATATTATAATTAATTTATGTAACCTAATTCAATGAATGTATCAATCTTTCCATATTTAAGCCTCGATTTATCTTTTTTTTACAAAATGTACTAATGTCTTATCTAATGTATGTAACTAATGCAGTGTCTAGGTATAGTAATATATTTTTCTGTTTCATGAGAACTCACCACAACTCTATTTACTTTTAGAAGGGCCAAAGATTGATTATCTGTCATGTTTGTAAGTCAAAAGTTTCTTGGAAAAAATTGAGTCGATCTTACGATTTCTCTCGATAATTAATATAATTATTATTTTTAGTTTGGTAATTAAAATAATCTTTTTAATTTACTAAAAGCTATGACATAGGGAAAAACCACCTAACCCTTAATCTTTACTCTTAGAAGTATTTAGTTTAGAAACAACAAGACAAGCTGCTATAGTCCCAAAAAATTCCTTCAAACCGAAAGGCTTTTAAGAAAATTATCAGCACATTTCGACTCACTTTCCGGTTAATATTTTGAACTTACGCAAGAGATGACATCATTAAAGATGACTATCAGCATGACCAATATGGACACGCAGTAGAAGAAGCAATCGCGGACCAAAGGCCACCAATTGAGTTGGCAAACGGTGCCAGAGCACAAAGCGCACACCGAGATGACAAACATTATGTTGAACACGGCGGAGCCAATGACACCACTAATACCAATATCATCCTTGGCGAAGAATACACCAATCACGACTGTGGCCAACTCTGGAGCAGAGCTGCCGGCGGCCATGAAAGTGGCACCAGCCACATCTGGTGATAGTTTCAGCTCTGCGAAGCAAACAGTTAGAACAAACTTTTCATTTAAATGCACAACTTACCCTCGCAGAGCCTATCCAGACTGGCCACAAAGTACTCGTCGCACACAATAGCCAGGCCAAAAAAGGTGAAGATGGCCACCAAAATGTGCAGAATGAGTCCACCATGCTGGCGGGCCCATTTGTTCATCAATGGTTGCGGAAATTGCTCTATGGCAGGGGGCGTGCAACTGTCTCGCTTAGGTCGCCAAGTGGGGACCGCTCCAGATATCGTGGCCTGTGTTGGCTTAAGCAATTCATCGCTCTAATTAATGTATGGAAATTGCAATAAAATCAGATGTATAGTATATGTTAGAAGCTCAACTCACATCAGTACTCAAAATAGGTGCGGTTGAAGTGGATGAAGGGATTGAAGTGTTCAAAGGTGGAGGCAGCTCGTCGGCACCGCTAGCAGCTTCTGGCAGGCTACCCACATCCAATGGAATCGGCGCCTTATCATCACCCTTGGCAGAATAGATGCTCACAAAGTAGTAGATTAGGAAGAGCAGTCCCATGTTCCACATGCGCGCACGGCGGGAGCGGCGACGAACGATCTGTACAAATTAGAGCATCAAGAAGATCTATTAGATTTGCACATACTCAATCTCACATTCCTGGTTGCCCCTTTACCACACTCTTCTAACGTGGTTGACTGCCAGAGGCAGCTTAAGCGCCCATCTAAGCACACAAAGCGTGCCAAAGACAAAGCTGCAAAGACTATGCGGCTTATGTGCTTCTCCTAGATGCGGCAATGCCTGCAGGCGTTGTCTCTGATAAGGTTTTATGTACCCCGGGCAGGCACCCCCCACTCGGGCACGCATCTAAATACATAGCTACGTATGTACAATATGATAGGTAAACAAGTATGATGGCTGATGTGGAATGGGCTACCAGAACATACCCTATGATTATAATTATACGCATAAGTGTAAGTTAAGATATTCAATTAATTTTAAATTGAATGTAGAATACAAACACAAAAATTCCACCACTCTGGTAAACAAAATTAATTAAACTCATTTTCTATCTTGCCCACCTATCTCCCTTTCTATATGTATGTAGATAGATAGATAAATATGTTTTTATCTGCATCAAAAAACATTACTGTAAACAATTTCATTATCATTCAACATTAAAAATGTGTATAAAACTGCAAACAGGGGAGAAGCCATAACAATTATCGCTGGTTAAGCACCAGAAGCAGTTAACTCAGTCATGAAAAGCCAATAAATTAACTATATACTGTACACCCTTTTGTCTTAAGCCGCGAGTACAGGGTATTTATAGACGCTTATGCAGTGGCACGAGCATGCACATATAAACATGTTTACTTCAATGTGTCTGTGCAAATAAGTACGCTGTGCTTGTGGCAAGCTTATTACATTTATTGCCACTGCGTTTGTCTTAACTTGGTTTTGTTAGCTGCGTCAGGCAGCTGTTAGTCTTTGACTGGAGCATGAAATCGGATATGCATGAGCTGCGCCTAGACCTGGGTTAAAAACAAATGGGAAAACAACAATAAGTGCAACCACTGATACTAGTCGGAGGTGATAGCCGGCATTTGTTGGCTAAGATGCGAGTACACCCAGTATTGACCGGTCTCGCATCCAGCTACATAGGTAAACTAGCAATGCAAAGCAATATGATATGACGACTGTCGCAATCCAGGCAGAAACACAACTAGCCATATTGTGTGCCAATGCAGGTAGTACTTCGTACATTCTAAAATATGCTTGGCCATTGTAAGCTTAAGACATGCACTCTCACTTCGATTTGTTGATTTGGTGCAATTAAACATGCGGCAAACTGATAAGCGGTCTATCAAGAAAGCAGTTTGAACTGCCAACAACTGCTGCATACTTTCCAAGGCAAATACACATGCAAGTACACACATATTCATATGACATCATATGCCTTGATTCAATTCTCTTGACAAAATGCTCAAATCGTGACACAAACTACATAAGCGACAACAAAAATAAATGTCTGAATAAATTTGAGGAGCATTACAGCCATTTGTTTGCTATTGACAGTTCTTCTTCTTTGTGTTCTCTTCGTCTTCGACTTCTTCTTCTTACTGGTGCTATTGTTGTTGTTTTTGCTGCCGTTCGCTGTTGCTGATAACAGTGCAAATTTGACGCAAACGAGAGGAACAGAAAGGGCGAGATACAGAGAGAGAGAGAGAGAGAGCAATTGAAAGTTTTCACCACAAAAGACGAACACGAAATCAACTGCCGGGGTGAGAGTACAAAAAGGAGCAGTGACTGGGCCAGCAGCGGCGTCTGGCTGGCTGCCTGCTTTATGCCCCAGAAAAGCCACCACACTCTGTGGTGGGGGTGAGGTAGCGGCAGAAGAGGCTGGCAGCTCCACAGGCCAAAACATACACAGTGCCTTGTGGGCCACTCGGTCATGCCGCACAATATCGATTTGCCGATTACCCCCCTTCCGCGTTCAAGCTTTTACTCATACTCACACGGTTGGCTAAGGTTGCAAATGGTCGCTGTGTGAGTGTGAAAGTGCGAGAAGAGAAGGAGGGGGATTGTTAGTTACAGTTACAGTTAGACGTAGTTAGCGTGGATGCTGCAGCAACATCTTATAAAAATAAATGGCTCTGCTAACTAAATACATATACTTATATACTTATGTGTATGGGTGTGTGTGTCAGAAAGTATGTATTTAGTAGGCGGTAGGATGGCCGAAGAGGAGTGATGGTAAGAGGAAGGAAACGTCATTGTCGTAGCTGGGCGTTCGGGCTTACATCATATTTTCCTTAAAGACTCAAAACAAAGCACATCGCCTTGCGTCCCCTCCTCCACCCCACGGAAAAGCAAAAGTGATGTTGTCTGTTCCGTTTTGGCTTTTTGTTGCTCGGAAAAATTGCAGACAATTGAAGCTGCTGGCAGATGAAAAATGCAATTGACTTGGACTTGACGTAGTAAACAATTTGTTCAAGCCAAAGCAAATGTCTTTCATCAGGATATCACACAAACATACAAAGTCAATGTCACTCTTACTCTTATACACATGCAGGAAAGCAATTTCATAATCACATTATAAAATATTTACCATTTTAGAGTAGGTGTTGTAGGCTCGAGCGCTTATCGTAGTTTGTTTAGTTGATGACTGGGTTTTAGCTTTGATTACTAAAGTTATCAATTAATTCTTTTATTATTAAGTTATGGAAATTTGTTTCGTTTTTTTATACAGTTGTTAGCACGAGTAGCTTGCAATGTGGGTGTTGCGGAAAACAGATACAGAAGAAAACCGTTGCATTGGAAAATATGCGACGATATTGGCTAAGACGTCGTTTTGGCTCTTTTCGAGTGGCAACAATCGCATCACTTGTGTTTCATTTTCCACTTGGCAGCTGCTTAAGATTGTTAATATATTATTTAATACTCGTAATGAGAAGTTTTCATTTGAATTATATTTTGCTCGCACACCATGCACGGTTCGCCGTGTGCGTGTGGCTATCACGCAGCGTGTGTGTGAGTGTCGGTGTATTTATGTGTGTGTGTATGGGTGAGTGGTGTATGTGATTCGAAACGCGCACGAGCAAGCAAAGCTTTGCTTTTGCTTTCGCCTGGCGAGACGGTTCAGAGCAAACTGACGGCCGAGACGTCGTCCCAAAGTCTGCAGCGTACGCTTCTGCTGAAACGACACTGAGAGAAACATCGAAGTTTCCATGAGAATATTTAGTGAGTTCTGCGTGTTCGTTTTCTTCTCTGAAAGAATAATAAATAATTTATTTACGTAAAGCAAATCATTTATTTTCAAAGAATATAATAAAATTTAGTGTACACCTTGAACAATTGTATTTTATAATAAAAGCACATTTATTTTTACCAGTGTTAAATCGACAAAGCTTCGGCGCCTCGCTGGAAAACTCACCACACTCGTGACACGAACTACAACTCACGAGAGACAGAAGGAAATGTGAAAGTGTGGCGGTTGGGAAGTACTTGAATGTGGGTGCGTCGCTGCAGCGCCATCTATGCGCAGCTTACTGCAGATACGTTAAAAAGCTGATTCAAATTGATTCAAATTCACAAATACTATAACCCCGTACCTGGGTCCACATATGCAAGCACATGTACAAGAGATAATTTAATAGCGGGCTCAGTTGAGTCATGTTGAAAAATTACTTTAGAGTCAAACAATAAAGAAAGTCGCATTTATATTTGTTTGATTATTATTTATATGCGCCCTCCCTTGGCCACAACGTCAAGTGCTCTCACATGTGTATATCTATGCTGTATATGTTGCCTGTGCAAACACAACATCAAAAACGTCTTGGCCGGTGTCGTGGCATTTGAAGTGCCGCAGCAAGGACATCAATTGTCAGGATTTTGCCACATTATCCTTTAGATTGCGGCCGACTATACCAGGCCGGCATCTTAGATGTGCAACGTGACATTGCTACATACGGTACCCTCACATCTAGCCGCCATCCAGAGGGCTGCCCTGCAAAAACAAAGCAGGACACTCACTCCGGCCAAATAAAAAATCGCCAGTACAATGACGAATCTACTTGTTGACACCTTCCAAAATAGACAATTCTGCTAATTAATAATGGAATCTGGGTGCAGACATCAGCTATTTACGATGGTTGCCTGCCATTCAATTATAACAGGTTATATGGCTCAATCACAATCCCACAGAAGCAGTGCAAAAGTTGAAGGAGTTTCCAAGAATTGCAGCCTTTTGCTGATGATTGAAATGACAGTCGAGTAAAGCAGAATTATGACTTTGATTCAGAAATCAAGAGTGTAAATGATCAGCTCAGTCTTATAAGTATTCCATTGTGAATGTCGGCTCTTATAAAGGTATTTTAGGGCCATGGGAAAATCCTTAAACTTGTTCAATCTGAAACTGATACAGATTATCGCTGAATTATTTCTCGAGTTTTTGTCAATATAGATTCCCTGGAAAGCAATAGAAAAGGTATTGAGTAAATAGCATTATATATTTTCCAGTTGCTGTTTCCAGTGTATATTTAATTTGTTTATTCCAATATAGTTGTTGTAAAGCAAATAATACAATTTCATTCCAAGTTTTTATACTTCATTTAAGAGAGCAATAACATATAAAGAATCTATTTTAAATCAAATTTTTACTGTATGAATTTTGCAAAAAGGTTTATTAAGTTATTTAAAAAATCAATCTTCCTTTATTATTGCAAAACCACATTTCTTTCAAATATTACTAGTTTAACTTCTTCTCTAAGTCTAATGTTGTATCCCTCGCCGATCCACGCAAAATGTCAGTATAACTGAATGAAAGGACCGTCCCCGAAAGGGGACTCCTGAATGAAATCTTACGCTCTGTAGGTGGCATCTCAGAGGCTTCACGCACACCGCTTTATTAATGGGCGATCGACTTTTAAATTAGTTTATAAACTAAATACAAATATTGTAACTAAAATGCGTTAGCTAATCAATTTCATACGCTCAATTTAAGCGGCGACTGAGCGTCTGGTCAGAGACAGGAGAAGAGCCGCCAGTCAGTCAGTCTGGCACCTTGGCGACCGCAGTTAAGGACATGACGTTGGAATTGTTAGAGCCCAGTTGCCGGGTTGTCTGCCCTATACACAAAGCAGGCCAGGAATACAATGGACCAGCTCGACTTCACTCTTGACGCAACTACCCAAAAATTGGCTCGCTCATCATTATTTATATGGGACGTTTTATTCAATTGAATAGAAATAGGAGACCGAAAGCGGCAGCGAAGGCGAAACTGAACCCAAATCGTAGAAAGGGAAGGTGTCAAGGCAAAGGTGTCGGCACAGCCTCGCTACAGATGCGGTTGCCTGGCGCAATTCAAGGCGAAGACGTGCCACAGTTTTCCCCGTCTTGTGTCTGTTGTCCTCCGTCCTCCGTCTTTTGGCTATTGTTTCATTGTTTATTTGGTGCGCTGAGTCGAGTGGCAATGCCGTGGTTTAAGAGTGTCGGCGGTGGCGGTGATGGCACTGCTTTGTCTATGGCGACTCAATAAAGAACTTATTGTGGACAAATTTCGGCATTTTTCGAGCGCTGTTTTTGGTTTTGTAAAGTTCCCCTTCTGCCTGTCAAAGGACATGCTTGACTTTTAACTGGAATCAATTTATTTTATGCGAAATAATCGTGTTGATGGCTGCGTGCTCGCCCCTTTTTTCACTCGTTTGACGTTTTGGGTATCTTTGGTATCTATCACAGCAACCCCAGAGGCCCAGGCAACCCTGCCGCAACGAGGGCTGTCATTGGGTTTTGCCCTCGTGGAGCGCCTATGTGAAGAAGGGTGGAAGTAATTTTAATTTATGATGTCAATTTATACTAGTTTTTGCGGTTTCTCAGTCGACACTACGCAATTTTACATACGTGTAAGCCAATGATATATGCGGTTTTCCTGAGATGTGATATACTCGTAAAGTGACTCAAACTACTACATGTGCAAGTACTGAATACAATTAGTAGTTGTTCAGCTGATTTTGATATAGAAGCATTATCAAATAAAACTCATCAATCAAACTGACTTGCACTCATTACGATTACTATTTCTTTTTTATCAAAAAGTGTATTATTTTTTGGGCAATTGTTGCTATTTTTGGCATTGAAAAGCACACGAGCATAACGGGGCTAGGCTGATCAATCACATCGAATGCAATTTTTCCCCCGCAACAATTGCGCACAGCCCTCAAAAGGGCCAGATTGGAGTATCTATCTATGCAACATACACCTACAAGAATGCAACCCAAAGGGCAGAGGCACTTCAAATGCAGTTCATCATTCATGGCATTCATTCTCAACTGTTCATTCATCACATGAATGTTCGGGCGACACAAACAGACACTTGACAGCTGACCAGCACCTTAGGCTGTTAGGTAAACATGAATTTATCGGTTATTATTAGCACCTTTCCATCATAATTGCACCATAGGAGTCACAGTCGTCGGGTTCAAAGCAATTGCAATTTTCCTACCATTGCCTTTCATACATCTCTTTGCATCTCTTCATTCATCCATTCAACATGCAACTGCAACTGCAACGGCATTGATATGTGTGAAAAGGCTTTCGCCAAAGCAGCATTCGGCAATCCTTAGTAGCATTGTCCACATTCCATAGAACTCACTGTGTCTTTGTTCCATTTTCGTACATTTCAATTTGCATTTGACTTTGCCGCTTGGCCATGGACCGACCCGAGCCAAGCCACTTATGTTTGCCTCATTTCTCGACAGGAAACCAGCCAAGGCGGATCAAGATTCGCCTTGGTCAATGGATGAGGTTTTTGGCCCAAGGGAACGTGCCGCTACCGTCAATTGTTACCAACTTTCACGTACTTCTTGCGCTTCCTTGCACAAATCTGTGAATCGTAAGACGATTTTCTCGGTCAAATCTGTTATAAGCCATAAAGCGTGTCACAGAAAGTTCTTTTGTTGCTCCAAGCGGAAATCAATTGCTAGAAAAACTGTAGGAAAATACAGAAAAAACAACAACTTAAGACATAATTATAAATGTTACATAAAATATGAAAGAACAGCATCAGATGTTTCCCCTTATTTATTTTCATTTCCATAATTTAATTAAATATAAGTAATTTAAATATACATACATATGTACGTATAATATCAAATATGAATAGATTAAGATAGTTTTCATTTATTTAATCGTCGCCCCTTTCTTTATTTCGCCACTACTACTTGATTGATTTTATTGTAAGCATATACATATGTAAAATTATTTTAATCAACTGAAATACCTCTACTATTGGCATATATTTATTTAACTGGATTTTAAATTAAACTGTAAACATATGAATGTCTAAGAATTTCTAATTGTTAAAATATTTTGTTTTCTACATTTACGTTATGTTTGTTACTTTTTATTCTCTCGCCATTTCTCTCATTCTAAAATTCTGCTTCGATTTAAATTTAAATTTCAGCGCCCTGAAAAGTGTTGTAAGCCCCTTAATCTAGCTAATCCTGGGCAGGTAAATGAGATCCAGTCGGTAGCCAACAGTCCGATGTGCCACTGTGACATTGTTTGAAGGCAAATGTCTATTAATAATAGAACGATTACCCGACGAGGTCAACACTTTTAGCACACACAAAAACGCACAGACATAACTTAGATGCCCGCATTGGTATTCAAATGTGTAAGGCTCTGCAGGACACACAGATCCTTTGAATGGTCAGTCGTAGATAGGGAGTACATATTTGAATGAACTGCATTACAAGCGGATTATTGGATTTGAGGTTAAGTGCATTTTCAATGATTGCAACTGTAACGAAATGAAAATTTCTCGAGGATTTTAACAACTGTTTTGACTTTGTCAAATGCTATGCCAATGCCCTAAGCTGACGGCGACAAAAAACGCACACAAAACGCGCGCGGTAGGCGGGGCGACAAACACGAACGCCATTGCTGACAGACAGGCTGCAGGGCAGCTGCTCACACATACACACACATACTCACACGCGCACTCACACATAGCCATTCTCACAATGAACGTGTGTGAGAGAGTGAGAGAGCACACTCAGCTGTGGCATGCCCCAAGAGGAGCGAGCAGCGTGCGCCAAGGGTATCGCAGCAGCAGACGCTAGTTTTAGTGGGAAAACTAAACGGGCATTGATCATGCTTGGAGTGGATGCGACTTAAGCGCGCGTGTTGGTTGTCGTCTGCCATTGTCCAAGGGCGCAGAAGGACAGCAGGACAGCCTGCAGCCATAGCAGGGAAAGGAGACGGGGACAGGGTTGGTTGCTCTTTGTGTGCCTTTTAATGGACCAACGGCCGCCGCGGTTTTTGTGGCGTTGTGTCACGGGATAAATATTAATCGATATCTGTGTTGAGTATCCATATGTGTATGTGTGTGGTTATAGTATCCCTTTGTTGACTGGAATAAGGCACCAGAACCCCTGTGTGTTCTGCGAACACTAAAATGAGCAACATCCGCGCTGTCTACTCGTACCTTGGCGCGCTTGCCGTTGGAATTAGTCGAGTGCATTCACTTGAAAAACTAATTTGATTTATGTCTTCGCGTTAAAGTGCGGTTTTCCATTCAGAATGCGCCGCCCTCTCAGCCGCCATTCACACCCATAACATGGTCAATTCGTCCAAGCATCCAGCTGCTTTCGCAACGCCCAGCCAAGCGCCTCTTGCTGCCCTTTGCCTCACTTTGCCAGCAACAACGGGGGCTTTGGATTCACATAATTAATTTTCGGCGATATTAAACTATAATGGTCTACAATCCACTGTTGTGATTATCATAAATATAATATGCTTAAAACAATGATATTTACTTTTCTGAATGAATTTCTTACAGAAGTTTCTAAAGAACCGTATATAATAATCGAATTTAAGAAGAATTTTATAAAACAGTTTAATTAGACAGAAAAAACTATCTCCATTACGATTTAGAAATAACAAAATAAATAGACATTTCATGTTCGCATATATTTAGAAGCAAAAACAACAAAACATTACATATCTATATATATGTATATGTTAAGAATGTATGACAATTAAAACGAATTAATCGCGTGGAATGAGTTTTATCCAGAAACCCCCTTTTGGTTTCATTTGAAAGCCGGAGGTGCTGAGAATCAAGGGGATGCAGCTCTTCTTAGATGCAGCAATACGGAAATCTCGCAGCAAATAGTAGATGACAGCCTTCGCCTCAAGCAAAGCAAACCGAGAGCCTTAAAGAATACACAAGAGTATTATCAAAGAACCACGACACATACTCCAAAGCCAATGCTGTACTCACCAATGCAATTGCGCGGACCAATCCCAAAAGGAAAATTTGTAAAAGGTTGGATTTTGTCCTTGTTCTCTTCGCTAAAACGTTCTGGATCGAACTTTTCCGGATTCTCAAAGTATTTAGGATCACGTTGGAAGCCACACATGGGCAACCAAACAGATTCTCCTTTCTTAATCTCCACATTTTTGCCATCAACAACATATGTAATGTCCTTGTTACACTCCCGATCACTGGCAACTGCTGGCGGCCATTTGCGCAGTACTTCAGATACGACCTGATCCAAGTACTTCATGCCAGAAAGAGCTTCATATGTGAGTTGGCCACCTTCTAAGTCAGCGTTCACCTGAGCCACTTCCTCGTAGAGCTTCTCCTGCACCTCCTCGTTCTCCATAATTTCGTGAGCAGTGAAGCACATCAGAACCGCAGATGTTTCAAAGCCGGCGAAGAAAAACACGAAGCATTGTGCAACAATATCGCGATTACTCCAGTTCCCAACCTGCCCGAACTTGCTCTTCTCCGACTGCATCATGCCACTAGCCTCCATTAGCATGTTAATCATGTCTGGCCGCACAATGTTGTTCTCTTGACGATACTTCATTGCATCCAGGACAAGTCGGACAAAGTAATCGGTGCTTTTTTTATCAAAGAGTGATATCTTGAGTATCTGGAAGAAGAATTAATACTCTGGAGTTTAAGACAAGTCTTGAGTTAATATTTACTTACTTTGCAAAGTCGCTTTGAAATGCCAAACAAAATAAACTTGAGGCTCGCCAAGCCCGAGAAGTCAGTCAACCTTTTGCCGCTCATGTAGAATTGATTTTCTCTCTCCTTGAAAGAGTTCACCTGCAGGCCAAAGGCCGTGGAGGCAATCACATCATTTGTGAACCTAGTGCAGTAGTCCTTCATATCCAACTCAAGTCCGTCTTTAGGTATTTTATCACGCTTTAAACATTGCACCGCCTCATTGGCCACTATATCCATCAGTTGAAACATCTGACGCATTTTACTCCCCGTGAAAGCAGGACTCAGTGTACTACGCATGTCCTTCCAGCGAGCATCGCGCATGGAGAACAATGAGTTGCCAAACAAATTGTCCATATCATGCGGATCATCATTGCCAACGGAAAAAATATCACGATGATTTACAAAATGATCAAAATCCTTAATCGTTATCTGCCTTACTAACTCAGGATCCCGAATCATAAACAATGGCTTTCTGGACTCAAAAACGCCGTAAACTCTGTGAATAAACACAAACATCAAGTTTGTTTAGCTACAATTAACAATTAACATTAACAGTTATCATTTTAAGCGCTGCCAAAATAACATTAATAGGCAAAGCTTTTTTTTAAATATTATTTTTACTTGGACACAAATTGTGTTACCTCTATATATGATAAGATTGCAATTATATTATGATAATATTATAATAATTAATGGCAAGAAAATGCATTATTGTTTTAATGAAACATGCAACTTCCACATTGCCAACCAAAACTATTTAGTGTACGTTGAAATATGTATGTATATATGTATGTTATACTCAGTATATGTTGTCCAGCAAATTAGATCCGTGATAAAAGCTACTCGTACTTTTGGAGAGCTGTTGATAGCCTCGCAAAGCAAGCACTTACTACTACTACTACACATAGCTGCAAATATGACTTTGTAGCTCTGCAAAGGTCTTAATAGAAATGATAAAAACTGATACGAATTAATTCGTATGACTAATAGTTATGTTTGTGTATATCGAAATGATATTTGTTCAGTACATATTACATCTTTTTACCACTACAAATGTTCGTCATACGCGTATATCCATCTTCTGATGTAATTTATGCATCATATGGGCTTGACATTTGATCGAATAATACGCAGCTACATTACTTACTTGCTGTCGCTTTTATTGTACAATTCAACGACCATATCAAACATTGATTTTCGGCGAAAAATCATTTTCCACATGCTGCCCATAAAGGGATATGGCTTATCATGATCAATTCCCCGATCTTTAAAAAAATCATAGTAGGCTACGGACCAGCGATAGATCAACACCAGCCCCAAGATGAAGCACGCCAGAAATTCCCACCACATACTGCAAATTCAATAATCTTGCCGAAAACAATAACAATCACGTTCAATGACGATCGCAGCGTACTGATTGAAGCCAATTGATGGCCATGAGCGTGCGGCGTGGAAAGCTTTTGTTTCGCTTGACGGAAGCTTTTACTTGTAGCTTTCGCGTTTGTAATAACATATATTAATATGTATAACTGATGTCGGTTGACAAGTGGGTGGGGTCTGCGTCTCCATCCATGTGCAAACGAATGAGAACATTCTTTTGAACAAACTTCAATATGAATGAAATATGAGTGTGAAAATACTTTACATCAAATAGAATCCATTTGAACTTTGATTTTTTCCATGTTACTTATAACTTTGAGATTACCCCTATTCAGCTCATATCATTACGTTTATATTTAAAATCAGGAAAAGCTTTAACAATAAAGAAATTTTAAATACAAAATGACAAAATCGTTTAAACCGTAGTTTTAATTGAAAGCCAGAGGAACATGTCCATCCAGTGAGCATCACGCATAGAGAATGTCAGCACCTTTGGGATCCTCTACGAAAACATCAACTGCATAAATCTTAAAAGACCCAGGGACTCCAATGTTGACTTATAACAATATTCAACACACAGAGTTATCTTATATTCAATTTTGGCTACTAGTCCATTATTCTAAGAAAAATACGTAAATTGATAACAAATGAAAAGATTACAATTTGATTGTATATTTATAACTTTATCAATCATTATCATACACATTCTTCATAATTTAATACCTGCGTTTAAAAGTAATCTTTTATTAACTAGACAGATACCTACATTAAAAACTCATAATAAAAATGTGTGTTTATGTATAAAAACCATAATGATTGAATTTAGAAATTATTAAGTACGGATAACTACGAATATGTTTGTGTATTGGTAAGGGAAGAGTAAGGGGGGAAAAGTGGGATGGTATTTTTTAATATGTGACTTAGTAGACACAACCAAGAAGTATCTTTCGATTGTTTTGACTTTTTTGTGTTATTTTGCAATCGAATCAAGTACAATATTTTTTTTGTTTAAATTTTACAATCTTTATATTGTTTATATAGTATACCAATTAATTTTCTATGCCTTCGTTATTTAATTACACATTTACTCGATAAATACACATTTTCTTTTGTTTCCAAATATTTTCCATAAGCTGTCCAAATATAGATATGGCTTTGGAAACTCAATTCCCCGACCCTTTAAGGAAATAAAGTTGGCTAAGAGCCAGTGATAACCCAATATTAGTAATTCGACAAGATCGATAGACTTTCCCCCAAAATATTGCGTATTTAATAATCTTACCTCACACTAGAACATCTTTAATGATATGTGCATAGTGAACTTGGCTAATTGATTCCAAAAGAGCGCGATAAGAAAAGCTTAGTTTAGCTTGATTAAAGCTTTTATACATCCATATATGTACATGTACATACTCGTATGTGCAGCTTTCGCGAACAAATTGAACCCCGTATATTAACAAACAATAACAAAACCACACATATTAATATGCAATTGAAAACCAATTATAAGATCATTTTGTATAAGATTTTTGGTTACCATGTAATTTTTTTATTTAAAAATTGTCAATGTATTAAAATTAATATTAGTTCTTGAACTTAAATCTTGTGAATTAACCTTAGAGTATTATATTAATTGTTCAAAATATTTTTTTATATTAAACGAATTAGATATAGCTTATTAACTTATGCTAATATTTATTGAACTTAGAAGAACAAAGTTTTTCACTTTGTTAATTGGTTAATTGGTTAAATTGGAAATGCGAGAATTTTACAGTTGACACTTGTTTCTAACGGTAACTTGCCAAAAATAAGGTCAGTTAATTTTACTGGCTCCAAGGAATTATAACAACACGAGCACTTAAACTTGAAATGCTCTCATCAGATCAACTCTATACATATTTATTTAATAGAAAAAACTATAACAATAACTAATTTTAAAAATATGTGCCCGTTTGTTCGATTTAATCACGTGGAATGAGTTTTAACCAGAAACCCCCTTTTGGTTTTAATTGAAAGCCAGAGGAAGAGAGGGTCAAGGGGATGCAGCTCTTTTTAGATGCAGCAATACGGAAATCTCGCAGCAAATAGTAGATGACAGCCTTCGCCTCAAGCAAAGCAAACCGAGAGCCTTAAAGAATACACAGGAGTATTATCAAAGAACCACGACACATACTCCAAAGCCAATGCTGTACTCACCAATGCAATTGCGCGGACCAATCCCAAAAGGAAAATTTGTAAAAGGTTGGATTTTGTCCTTGTTCTCTTCGCTAAAACGTTCTGGATCGAACTTTTCCGGATTCTCAAAGTATTTAGGATCACGATGGAAGCCAGCGACGGGCAACCAAACAGATTCTCCTTTCTTGATCTCCACATTTTTGCCATCAACAACATAAGTAATGTCCTTGTTACACTCCCGATCAACGGCAACTGCTGGCGGCCATTTGCGCAGTACTTCAGATACCACCTGATCCAAGTACTTCATGCCAGAAAGAGCTTCATATGTGAGTTGGCCACCTTCTAAGTCAGCGTTCACCTGAGCCACTTCCTCGTAGAGCTTCTCCTGCACCTCCTCGTTCTCCATAATTTCGTGAGCAGTGAAACACATCAGAACCGCAGATGTTTCAAATCCGGCGAAGAAGAAGACGAAGCATTGAGCAACAATATCGCGATCACTCCAATTCCGAACTGCGCCTGACTTGCTCTTCTCCGACTTCATCATGCCACTAGCCTCCATTAGCATGTTAATCATGTCTGGCCGCACAATGTTGTTCTCTTGACGATACTTCATTGCATCCAGGACAAGACGAACAAAATAATCTGTGCTTTTTTTATCAAAGAGTGATATCTTGAGCAGCTGAAAGAATAAGAAAAATAATTATTCAGGATATTCAGTCAGTATCAAGATATTGCTCACCTTGAAAAACCGCTTAGAACTAGTGAACAAGAGGAATTTAAGATTTTGCAAGCCCGTGAAGTCAGTCATCTTTTTGCCGCTCATGTAGAATTGATTCTCTCTCTCCTTGAAAGAGTTCACCTGCAGGCCAAAGGCCGTGGAGGCAATCACATCATTTGTGAACCTAGTGCAGTAGTCCTTCATATCCAACTCAAGTCCGTCTTTAGGTATTTTATCACGCTTTAAACATTGCACCGCCTCATTGGCCACTATATCCATCAGTTGAAACATCTGACGCATTTTACTCCCCGTGTAAGCAGGACTCAGTGTACTACGCATGTCCTTCCAGCGAGCATCGCGCATGGAGAACAATGAGCTGCCAAACAGATTGTCCATATCATGCGGATCCTCGTCATCGACACCAAAAACATTTCGATGATTAATAAAATGATCGAAATCTTTAATTGTAATCTGCTTAAGCAATTCAGGATCCCGAATCATTAGCAGCGGTGTCCGCTGCTCAAAAATGCCGTAAACTCTGTGAATAAATACACAAATAATTTTAAGTGGTTTTGGGCCAACGACCGATAAGTATTATTAAAACACCTTCAATTTGTTTGGCTACAAGCATTACTTGCTATCAGTCTAGCCGCTGCTCAAAATAACATTATCAACTCGATATGGTCGTACATTAATAGACGATACTCACTGCGTAGGTGTGTAATATAAATTGATTCAACTGAAAGTGTAGATATCTGTCCGTTCACTTGCGGCAACTAGGGATATAGAACTATCATATTCAACGACAATATTTATTAGTGTTCTACACAAATTAAGATTGTTTCAGAAGTTGACCACAACCTGATCCGACCCCTCAAACCAGTTTAAAACTGACTAACTATTTCACAGTCTAGTGCACTTGACCTTATCTTTATTAATTATTCAAAAACAATGTTTATCGGCGGTATCTTAAGAAATGATAAGATTACAATTGAATTATATAGAATTAAAACAATATTGTAAAAATTTATGTATATATATATATATATATATAATAGAGAGATATATAATAGAGAGATATATTCATATATACATATATATAAAACTCATTCTCCTAACTGACTAAATACCTGCACAGCCTAAACTGAAAAATATAGCATTAGACTATATACTATATACACATATGTACGTTATGCATAATGAAGCACACGCTATCAGCGAATACGTATAATTATACTTTCACATACTACAGTAGTATCTGTTGTCAACAAATTAAAACCGAAACAAAAACTGCATTTAATAAACTTTTGATAACACACTGAATGAATCGCTTACTTATGAACATATACAGATACACCATTGTGCGGAGGTTCTTTGATTCAATTTATAAATTAGATGTAAATTAAACAATAAATGTATAAATTTCTTCAAGAGTTAAATAAATAAGTTGAATTGAATAAGTAATCGCTTGAACGTTTGCTGAATAACATACATCAGCACAGTCTCTTGCCGCACCCAACTTCGGTACATCTCAACTATTGTTTATGTATATCGAAATGGCAGTTGACAAGTTCCCAATACCATGTTCATTTGTACTAGTACATCTATCCACTTACAGATATAACTATCTATCTATGGGCCTGACCTTCGTTCAATTACTACGCAGTAGTAGATTCCGAGGTACTCACTTGCTGCTGCTTTGGTTGTACAATTCAATGATCAGGTCGAACATAGATTTTTGACGAAAGAACATTTTCCACATGCTGCCCATAAAGGCATATGGCTTATGATGATCAATTCCTCGATCTTTGAAGAAACTATAGTTGGCTACGGACCAGCGATAGGCCAACAGTAGCAACACGACGAAGATCGCCAGATACTCCCACAACATATTTCTTGCAATTTAAGTAAACAAAGAATAACAAACTCGTTCAGCGACGATCTAAGCGAACTGAACTCTACTAATTTATGCCTCCATGAATTGGCGACGAGGAAAGCTTTGTTTCGCTGTCCGAAAGCTTACATATCTAGTATGTATGAAGCTTTTTAGAATTGCGTACGAGTATGTATGTAAACACAAACAAAGCCAACGACAACGCACCTATTAATACACATAACTGATACCGGTTGTCAGTGAACTTGACTGCAATTTCAACTCAACGAGTTGGAGGTGCTTACGGATTTATTTCTATTTATTTTCCACAATTTCATCACCTACTATAAACTCAAGTTTATAGAAAGCTTTAAATAAGATAGCAACATGGTACAGAATCAAAAATGTATATAGTTTATTATATTATATTAAATTAAAATTAAATCCAGAAACATTTACAAATGTAATATGTAATATCATTTGACAACGAAACAATTTAATCACAAAAATACCTTCAAAATTCATTACATAACTGATGATTAAATAACACCATTTGTGAGCTGAAAATAAATGTATAGTTTGAAATAACATATTAAAATTTGAAACATTTTACTAAATATAAAATAAAAGAAATTATTCAAACTACGTTTCTGAATTATGATAAATAAAATATCAAATGCTTTGTTTGTCTTTAATCTTTTGCAGCTTATAGTTGTCAAGGGCATAACTTATTAATGATAAGAATAAAACGTCTAACTTGACTATTTAATACAAGATCGTAGATTTTCAATCCGGCATTAATCGGTTGTTATGCAGTATTTCGCATTATTCTTATGAACTTGCGTGTAGCACTCATGTCCATAGTAAAGATACTGGTGCCACTTAAGCCTACCGCTGCGTCATTAGAAACAAAAGGGAAATCATTAGGATTAAGTGCAACTGCTTTGTTCTCGCAACGCTAATGAATGCAACGGGTGCATTGGATTGGGCCATACTGGGTTAGGTAGGTAGGGCTTTAGGGCTGTGCCTTTAGGTGGTTTTAGTACCTGCCATAAATCGACAATGCGCCAGTGAGATTCATTCAAGATTTGAATTACCGGAGCAGCAGCAGCAGAAACTCATTCATAAATACGCTTTGCCTGGAAATCAGGCTGATTGAACCAGGATCTACATGTTATCAGGTAGTGGTAGGAGGTGGGCTGCCAGGCGCGGATGGGTCATAAAAATCCATGAGCTTATTTGCGTAGGCTGGCACTTAGGCTGGCAGACGCCCGATATCGGGGCTTGGGACTTTCCCAGCGTATTTGTCAAATAACGAGCGTAGGTTTTTCCACCCATTTCCATCGGCTTGAGCTCAGTCGTCGCCGTCGCCGTCGGTGTCGGCGTCGGTGTCATAAAGTAGCACCTACCTAACACAATGCAATGCTCATAAATAGTAAGAAGAGATGCTATAAAATAATTAAATGTAGTAAATTGTAGCTGGCGAAAAAATTCATTCATGGAATGTCTGGAATACTTTCATATCTGTACTTATACCTGGCAAATAATTAGAGCAAACATTGCGGCATTATAACAATAAGGATATGAGGATGTGGCGTCATATCGACAATTTGATTAATGAGGAAATTTCATAAACGTGCATAAGATATTGCCACGATTACAGCACATGTTGCACATGGCGCTTCATTAGATGGCGACGATGTGGCCAGGGAAAAACACATCCTAACCAAACTGCAACTAATGCTAACATGTTTATCGTAATGCCAAAAACAGATAAGCTAAGCGCAACTCTGGCTATGGCTCCGGCTCTAACCCCGCTGAAGCGGCAAGATTAGCCATGCCGCTTACAGATCCGCGGGCAGATCAAGATACATCCGGCTCTGAGCGGTTAATCACGAGGTGGCCAAATCCTTGGGTGCATGCTTATGATAGCTGGAATTGAACGAAGTAATGGACTAGGTGTGATCTTTTTAGATCTCATAGTATCGGGATTAAACATTGATTAAAGCGTGATTAATGCCAGATTAAAGGAAGGCTTGGATTTCACTATGCCGAATTTTTCAGCTAGATTTGGATTACCTAGTAAATGCACATGCTACAATAATCCTCATCTAAAGATTAGGTCGCCATTTTTGACTACAGGCTGTTACTGTTTTTCTTTTTAAAAATAACTATAACAACTATTCTAAAGACACTTGTATATCTTGTGCCATTATTTACATCAATTTAACTCCAAACTATAACTTAGCTTGAACATCTAGCTACTAATGTATCCGACTCTCGATTTATCTACAATTGCCTTGGGACAAACGCCTCCAATGCCCGTAAAGTAGCCAACAATTTATCCGTGTCATCCCCCGGAGCATCTTGACGATAAACTTAAAGCAACTGTACCATTTTACATGCTCAAACCTCAGCTCAAACCCCAAAACGAATGCGCTCTGAATATTGGAGACCCAACTTGAGCATATACTTTGACTCTGACTCTGACGCTGAATCTGTGTCTGACACTCACTCCTGTATATACTCGCTTGATACACATTTTGCATATTTAAAGCACACACAGAGAAGTTGCCACAAAGTGAAAAGACGAGACCAACAACCCCCATCAAGAAAGAAGCACTTAATTCAATAATAAATTGCCACCCGAGAAGGGCAGAAGCTAAAGCAAGCCTCTTGGTTTTACAGGCAAGCCCGAATCAACCAAAAAAAAAGAAAAGCAGAGCCCACAGATAACCAAGTTATAGCTTAACACACTGGCGGGGGGTTGCCAAGCCTAGGCGGGAAGGGGAGTAGAGTATAGCGAAAAGGACGAGGACGAGAGCCAAGCCCAGTTGCGCCTTTGAGACAACAACTTTTATCAAATTGCGTATAAGGGGGTTTGTCGGTAGGTAAGCGTAAAATTCATAATCATGAATACTTTGCTTAAAGTTCCACCCCGTCGGGAGATGTTGATACACACACACACCCATGCGTATATAAAATATATGTATGTATATGTATCTAATAAATAGTGCTGGGAATACACACATTAAAAGCGAAAGTCAAGGAAGCTGCCATTTCAAGAGGCGATTAGATTTGCTGGCATGAATACAACACACATACATACCTTATATACTAGCCCGCATGTGTGTGTGTGTGAGTATTTGAGTCTGCGTGAGCGGCCATTGTTGTGCGGTGCGAAAAAACAACCCTGAAGCGTGCCTCTCGCTCTCACAGACAGATAGGCAGCAAATCGATGAATGAAGCAACCGACGGATAGCCTGTGTGCGCCTGTATGTGTGTGTGCGTAGGTAGGCCGCATTTAGGTAGACCTTTGGGCCAGGACCTTTGCGTTCAATGAAGAAAATCTCTTTAAATTGTGCGTCGCTCGACCGAGAGAGTTCAGTTCGAGTTGAGATCTTGTAACGCACACACATAGCTCCCGGCGCAGCAATCGCAACGCACGCCAAGTGTTCCGCCCAACGTACAACACATATTATTATCATTGAGTTTTTATTTCAATTTAAAAAAAACGCATCGAAAATGTCGACAATTAATTTGCATCCACCGCAAACGTACTCGCGTCTGTTCCGTCCCTGGGATACGCAACGCCAAACGCCTGCGCCGCCCGCCAGACCAGTGAAACGTGAACGTGAACCCGATATGGAAACTCCTACACCAACCGGAGCCGAAAGAGTGACCATCAAGACGGAGTTGCCTGGTGGCAGCAGCTGCTGCTATGGCCAGGACAGCGATCGCGAGTCATCATCTTCCTCCTCGGCCTCCTCAGCGAGCAGCAACAGCAGCAAGTCCAGCTATGAGGATGGCCTCAACAGCAGCTATACACGCACTTCCACTCCACTGCTGGATGTCACGCCGCAGCCAGCGTTCCCAGCATCCGCAGTTGTGGCACCACAACAGTTGTCGCCGCATCCTGCGCCCTATTTGCCCACCAGCGATTTATACTATGCCGCCGCAGCAGCTGCCGCAGCCGCTGCCAATACACCAAGTGCCGCTGCCTTTGGTATGGATCCCTTCACCTTGGGTCTGATGGAGCAGGAGTACGCACGTGTCATGGCGGAGGATGCACAGCTGAAGGCGCTGAATGCACGCAAGCAGCGACCAAAGAAGTTCAAGTGTCCGCACTGCGATGTGGCCTTCTCCAACAATGGCCAGCTCAAGGGACACATTCGTATCCATACCGGTAAGTTAATCTTTAGGAGAAATCACTGACATGCCTTACTTACAAATCATCTCATTCTTTACTCTTACAGGCGAACGACCCTTCAAATGCGATGTCGAAACCTGTGGCAAGACCTTTACACGCAACGAGGAGCTCACCAGGCACAAGCGCATCCATTCTGGACTCCGGCCGTATCCGTGCAGCGCCTGTGGCAAGAAGTTTGGTCGTCGTGATCATCTGAAGAAACACATGAAGACGCATTTGCCACAGGAACGCCAGTTGGGACCAGCCATCTTTATGCCCATGTATCCATATCTTTATGGATACTAAATGAGCTGAACTTTACCCTCCAGTTAACCCAGCGATCTGTGAAGCGCTTGCACGCTTTAAAAACGCTACAAGCCCAACGACATCCAGAGCAGGAACAATCCAATCAAACAGCAATCGATAACAATACAAACGTAATTCAAATGCCGGCCAATCTACAACTACCTCAGGCGTACCTGGCGCATACTAGCGCACAACAAACACACACACACATACATACACACATGAACGTACAAACACACCTACCATCTACCTCAAAGATATGCAGAAGATATATGCAAATATTGAACTATTTATTTTTTAATGAATATTTACACTTCCACTACGTGACGAGGTAGAAGAGACCCCACACTTGTGTAAATAAATCCTTAAGTGATCCTTTCTCATATGCTAAGCGATTAAGAGTGTTAAGCAAGACATACAAATAGTTGATTAAGATACAATACTATTACGAGTTTAAGAGAATATTTTGTCACATTTTTATAAGAATGCTGAATGCAGTTAATAGCAATACGATGATACGATTTACATATAAATATCTAGATAAATATTCAGAGCTGTATTATACGATTTATGTTTACAAAAAAAAAAAAAACAAAAACACACAAACAATATAAAAATTTATAAAACAAATATTTATTTAAATTGCAATTATTCACATAATTCATTAGCATCTGGTATAACTTTTTGACTTCTTAGTATTTCACTCAACTCGTTTTCATCAAAAATTTCCTTTTTAATATTCCAGCGCATTTCCCTCTGTTTGGCGTTCAATTAATGTCTGCTAATCGGCCATTTTTCACGCATTTTCATTAATGACTTTTCACTTCCCACTAACCAGATCATTTGCGAAATTGCTCTTGTCATGCCGGCAAAGTCAAAGTGAAATCTGCAGTTTGCATTCGTCGGCACATTTGCACATTGTCTCATGAAAGGGTTACAACTCAATTTTCACAAGTCATTTTGGCCAAAAAGAGTCTGCGATAATTCATTGAGAAAACCCACAAATAAAATCCATTAGTTTTAAGCAAGTTAAATATATCTTAACTTTTCGACCGTAGCCAATCCATTTATTTCTATGTATGTCTGGAAGTATATCAATAGTGGCTGCATCTGAGCGAGCCACAGTTTTCTCACAGTCCGCTCGATGTTATTGCAATTGTTCACGTATCCTTGCCATTACTCAGACGACAGCTTGCGTCATTCATAAGGACAATGAGGTGGGCCCACCTGAGCAACAAGCGAGGACCGAGAGACACAAAGTCTGTTCTGACAAAATGTTGGAATTTATTATTAGAGTAGATCGAACAGGAATATCAATGTGACTTTTACGTGTGCACAATAGCTGCAATTTTGTTCGCCGTATCAGATAGACCTACATAGGCACTACACAACCTTTTTCATTTTCTGTACAGACAAGCGGACAATGGCAATAAGGTTGCTTGATAGGGGCGTGCAGGTCTCATATCTGCAACTACCTGTGAGCCTGTGTCTCCTGGTCAGTCCTGAGAACATTTTCCCTGGCAGACAAGGTGTCGTCGTTGTAAGACAAGTGTCACAATGATCTAACTAATAATGCGTCCCATTGATTTCAGTACTCGTAATTCTTTCTGTTTGCAGCAGACACACCCGCTGCACTTTGAGCACTTTGCCCAGCATCAAAAAGACACTGCAACAAGTACAGATAGTACCAATTTTTCAAATTGATATGCTTTTCGTCAGCAGTTCTAAGTTGACGCAATTGATATTGGTGTTTGCCCTACATTGTCCGATAATTGCTAGCAATTAATTACACTCTTTGCGCGATTCACCGGAATCTGTTCTCTTCTCAAGTGTGGGAAAGATAGATTCCTTATGGCAATGTTTGGTGCGACCTTTTTAAACAAATAGCTCGACATATAGCTATGTATATAGTTGTTGTGTATTTATATCAATCAAATAGACAACTCTTAACTTATGAGGCATGAAAAATAAACACAGAAACGATACCTAGAAATAACTCAAGTTGAAATTGTTTGATATCACAAAGAAAGTCGCTTTTTGAATAATAAATTGACAACACTGTTTGATCAACGATTGAATAAGTGTAACGAGAAATTCTATTTCTTTCCTACCATTTACATTTTATGAAATTTAAAAATACCTTATTCAAACATAATTTTAATGATTGATATATATTATATATAATATTGAAAAAGGTACAATTTATCAAAAACTATTATTTTGAATCGTTATATTAGGGCATTGTGATAATTGTATTTTTAAGACGTCTTTTATTTAAAACATTGCACATTGCCTCAACTAATAGTTAAATAATTCAATATAAATTAAGACAGATAATTGACATATTGCAATAACAATTAAGTTTGAAGAAACAACACATAATTATATTTTTGCAATAATAAGCAATTATTAAAAATTATTAACATTGAAGAAAGCTAGAAAGCAAGTGAGATACCACCCAATTTTTCTGAATGGAAGACTAAATAAGACGGAACATCGAAATATTAATTTTTTCGAAAATATTCTGGAAAATATACTTTACAAAAATATACTAAAAATATACCAAACAATTCCGAAATTCTATTTGTTCGAGATTATTAACTTGGTGGCACTTTATTAGGTTTATTAAACACCATTATTATGTCACTAGTGACATAGCAACTAACCAGGTGCAGCTGCACCTGATTACGCCTTATAAAAGTAATTCTTTAATAACTTCTGTGTTCTTTATCCGATTGTGACCAAATTTTCGGAGATCATTAATATGGTGATTAGTATTGTGCGTATCTAAAACAAACCTGATCTGCGGGCAACAATAAGACACACTGTCCCAAAAAATTTTTTGTCTGTCTCTTATAGTCTCTGAGGTCTAGGTGTTCATACGGACGGACAGACGGACATGGCTATATCGTCTCGGTTGTTGACGCTGATCAAGAATATATACATATACTTTATGGGGTCGGAGATGCTTCCTTCTGCCTATTACATGCATTTTCGGTTGGCGAGAATAAAAAACATTTACATTTCTAGAATTCAATGATATTTTAAGAAACCTCCTAATTAAATCTATTTAAAACTCAAATATATAGATATGCTTTCACAATTAGTATTGAACACAAAATATGATATGTATGATCTTGGTTTGGAGCACACACGAAGATTTTACGTAACTTCTCAGTTGATATTGCAATTCCTAGCAAATGTAATTGTAGCAGAATAAAAGTCAAGAAAGAAAAGAGCATTGTTGTGAAACAATATCGAACTAAAGTCACTTCCTAACAAGAAAGTAGTTTGGCTATCAATATCAGTATGACATCCTTGAACAATGGCCATGTAGGAGGCACTAGCATGACTACCATTCATGACCACAAAAAGGCCAAACAAAAGTCGTCGGGTGGTCTATCAATTTCGCAACTAGGTAATTGCCAACTAAAGGAAGACCAGAATGACTTCATGCACCTTCTCCCAGGCGGGCCACACAGCGAGCCTGGCCAAGAAATTGAAATGTCTTTTGTCCACTAATAGAGAAATATACGGGCCATAATTTCGCAACGCAAAGGAACAGTGGGAGTAATTCAATAAGGAGTGCAAAAAAAATAAAGCAAAAGAATGGAACTATGCGTGGAAATAAAAAATGGAGTTCCTGAGTCTTTCTCTTTCTCGATGGGTATCAACTGCTACCTTTCACAGCGCCAGTTCTCGACCAAGCAAAGTGCGTTGACGGGTTTCAACCCCTCAAGAGGGAAATGGAACGAGGAACAACCCTCAACCCCTATGCCCTCACACACACAAACGTACCCAGGGGCTGGCAGGGGGTAGTCGCAGTAGTAGAAGCTGTTGCCTGTGCGCTGACGTTTTAAACAAAGTGTCAGAGGATCCATTTAATTGGGAAATTTATAGGCAAGCAGCCCGAGCGGGAATAGGAGACAGCCTGTCTGGCCCTCTTGTTGGCTTTCTTTGGCTCGCTTGTTTGCGGTTGTTGGAAATGCTTTCACAGTGAAAAGTGGTCTATTAAAAAAAAAAACGATAAAAACTAGAGACAAATTCGTGTAAAGAAATGGATTTGTTTTGAATGCACGAGCAAAGTGCCACCAATTCCTTGTACTCAACGTGTGTGGCTAACATGTTGGTATTTCTATTCATTCTTCTCGTATTCGTATTCGTATTATACTGCTTGAGTACGGTATCTGAATATTTTTGAGCTCGTTCCGATTATGAGACTTTCCCGCTAATTATATTTGTACAGGCCACACGCTTCAGATCCAAAGAGCTGGACATTCAGACATTGCTCAACATTTCCAGCTACTTATCAATCGTATTTCCCAAGAGTATCGGCTAATCCTAGGCGGAAAAGTGGGTATGTCCCGACACACGCTAAACGATGAGCTTATCTGCATAAACACTCATAATAAGTCGATTGTCTACACACTAATCTCTCTTCCGTTCCCTCACTGCCAACTAATGAGCATATATTTCCATTATCTCGTCATGCAAATGTACGCAATTGCGAACAGTATCCTAACGCCGGGACTTGGACTTGCACAACTCTGCATAATGAGTAAGATCCGTGGTCAGGCGACACACATGGCACAAGGTGAGTCTTAATCTGTTTGGCCAGATAAACCACAAACGCAGACATAGACACAGATACAGTCTCAGTTGCACAAATAAACTGCAACATATGGATGACATTCAACGGACGGACCTCTTAATTTACCCTCAATTAAAAAGACGTTCATCATCGAATTGTTTATTATGCAATTGTAATTGTTATTGCATTCAAATCATACTAGATATCGACCAAAACAACACCAAGCCAGCGCCCAGCTGGGCCTATCCAAAACCCAAAGGTAAACAGTAGGTGGTGCCGGAAGTGCCGCAGAATCCAAAACAGACCTAGATATCCGTGCAGTTTCCCATCAACAGGAGACAACAAACTAATCAAAACTAATGATGACATAATTGGTTCGATCGGTCTAAAGGGAAGCAGGACAACCTAGGACAGGCCTGCTTGTGTGTCTCTGTGTTGTGTGTTATAGGCATGAAATCAAATAGGAATTGAAATAGGAAGAGGAATAGGAAGTGGCTGCCGCAGTGCGAAAACAAAGCCACATACAAATTGGTCTGCGAAGGAAACAGACGTCAACCATCAGTCAGGGGTCTTCAGAAAGACAGAAAGAAGAGCTCGCACAAGTTTCAAATAAAAAAGGGCAAGAAAAAATGTAAAAAGATAATTGATTTGTTTGCAAAATGCATTGCGATGACACTTGGATTTTAATGCCCATGGTGTGGTCCTGTTCTGCAATTAGCTGGAACGTTATAATTACATTGAGGAAATTGTTGTGACATTTGGTAAAAGTCACAACTATTGAGCAATTCATCAATATGCTGCCACACAGACTGCTTTTCTTTTTTAAATACAGTTTGCTTCGAATTTTATTTTTTCTTAATCATCATTATTTTTGTGGCACGGATGTTGCCCCGCGGTGTAGCGTGTGCTACTGTCCACTTCCAACTCCCTTGAGGCTGAAGACAACTGCACAGCTGGCAAGCATGTTATATTACAATCAAGAGTCTAAAAGATATTTACAAATAAATGTCTTTTAGACTTTGAGCTTTACCATTCCATTCTCGCGAAATTAAAAAAATCAAATTTTTGTTTTGTCTTTAATTTTTTAGGGTTTCACTGAGAAAAATTAAAAATTATTATTATTACTAATAATTCAAACAATTGACTGTTAATTCAAAACCCCTTTCCTATATAATATAACAAAAAAGGTTTTTTTAATTATTCAACATTTCTAGCGGAGTTTCTCTAAAAAAAATTTATTTTTGCCCAACTTGCTGAGGTAGATTACGATCAACTAATAAAATCATATTCTAAATCACCCAATTGATGAACTAGTAATCAATTTTTCGCTTAATTTTTAAGTACATAGATAATAATAAAAAAATTTTAAGAAAATCAGATAATTTTAGTTTTAAATAGCGCTTCAGTCATAAGTAGAGCCAAATAGAACAAAAAGTTAAAATTAAATGTTTTCGGATTGTTTCTTGTATAATTTTAAGTATTAATTCATAATTTTAAATAAGATAGAAAAAAAATTCCAGAGTTATGATTTTATATTTATAATTTAAGTTTGATCTGCTGGGGAATACTACATAAATAAAGATTACTTAACCATTATTATATCATAAAGTGACTGAGCCACTACCTGTTCAACTGCAACGGATTAAACCCCTTAACAAAATAAATAATAAATAAATAATAAAAAATCCCATCGTAACTAAGATCATTAAGATATTAAGATAGTCTCGGTTGTTGACGTCAGTCGGATTCCTCCTACTGTCTACTAAATACATTTTCGATTGGCACAAAGCTAATGTACCCTTCTATTCTATGGGTAAACTGATGGGTATAAAAATAAAAGTATTTCCTGAATACGCCCATATTGAAATTACAGAACTTGAATTAACCTCATCTAACACAGTATTTAACACCTATTTTCAACTAAAGAACCAAACGAATCAATTTGTTGTATATCTTAACAATGACTATTGTTTTATTCATATAATTATAAAACATAAATAGCTGGAAATTAGCAGCTTATAGTAAAATGTATAATATATAATCGAGTATATAAAATAGATTCGAGTATAAAAATGCATAGGTCAAATAACACTTCAAATACTTTAGAAAATACGAGTATTTGTAATATCGTGCTTATGTTTTATCTTGTTTGAATGTGCTACCAAAATGCGTATCAGACTTGACCATAACGTTGTAAATTAAGACATGAATACAGGCTTACGAACTAAGAAAATGATATTGTATAACTTGTAAATACATTTGCATATATATATATATATATATATATATATATATATATATATATAAATAAAGATTCATATTCGATATTTATCATGTGGCATTCAAGGGGCATCTTTAAGTAAGGCACAAACATGTGAGCCGCTGAGATTATGTAGAGCTCGTCGTTACCGCATTGCTTGATCGAACATATTCAACTTGAGGTTTCTTGAGGATTATACATTCCAATATTTCTGGCTAGTAAAGCATTATGGCCGCCTGATTCTTATCCTTACTAAGCGGCTCTAAGCGATGGCGATCGCGATGCTCACGTCTTTTGGCATAAAGCAATATTATTATGTTAATGAGAACCACAATTGTGGAAATAACAACCAAATAAAAGCTGTAGCCTAGATTAGCCAGACCAGTGCTGGTCCAATGCTGTTTTTGGTGTTCAGTCAAGAGCACATTGTGTATTAGATACTGATAGAATTGCACCAGCCAAGCCACGAAAGCAACAACCTGCGCACAAGCCGCAGATATGTTAGAGGCTAACAGAAGCACCATGGTACCGCCCTTCTTAGCTGCAGATGCGGACTTAAGAACAGCAGCTATGGCAGCCACGGCACAAGCTAACAGACCCAATCCAGTTCCAAGTGTGGTGATCAGCCATAGCCAGAAACTATTGTCTCCGTGCTCAGTGCGAATAAATGTATAAACTGTGAAGAAAACGGTTAACAATCTAGAAGCGCTAATTGGATTTAGTATTTGCATAACTCACCTTCAACCGAGTGACAGCGCTCACCAACACCAAAATTCAAGTATTCACTGCCATAAAACAACCCAAAGTTAACATCGCCCTTGGCATCCGTTGAGTTGATGCGTCGTGGATAGGCACGCACCCAATGATTGGTGGTCACACTGACCAAAAGCAACCCAATGGCCAGGCAACTGCCAAAAAATGTAGAGAACACAAGTGCCCGCGTTCGTATGCTCATCTTGGCCGATCTACGAAAAAGTAAAGACATTTAAAACATCATAAACATATGTATGTAAATATGTAGATGTGTATATATGTACATATATACATTTACATAAATATGTACACAAATGCGATCGAAAGACTTAGGATGCAAACTGATAAGATGTAACAAAATTGATGATTGTGACGGTTTAAATGCGTGTCGATGCCCTGCGTAATGCACAATCATCAATTATACTTACTATGCGTACAGACAATACAGACGACAAAGAAAGTGCAACAAAAAACAGCAACAAAAACGACCCTTGTCTGTCCACTTACCTTGCGAAAGTGGTGCTGCGGCGGTGGACGCCGTCGTCGTTATCGTTGTTATCGCGGTCTTCTAGCTCAAAGCAGTTTTCATTCATTTGCAGTTCGCTTTGATTTCTAATTATTGCTTTTAAGAGCTATGATCACTCTCACTACTTTTTGGTTGCTTAAAATGCGATTTTCCTGTATTTTCGATGATTTGTTGTTGTGTTTTTCCCACATACATGTACAGTGTTGGCTAACGCCAAGGCTCGACAACATCATTGACTTTACAACATATGGCAGCACCGCTGAAAATAAATTGATGGCAGCATACGGCAACGCTACGTACAAAAATAGCGCGTAATTTGTGCGTGAGGAAAAGAGAAATTTTACAATAAATATGAGCAACCGCAAACACAGAGGTGCCGAAAACATTGAAAATCTATGTCCAGTAGCCAGGTAAATATGAATAAACCAAAATGTATTGCTTACATACATGGAAATCGTGCGAGCAAGCACTATGCCGGCCAGCAAATGGCGCGAACTGCTGCACTGACGTCACATATAATACAATGCAAGTGTAAGGGCAAAACGGGGCCAGCTTATAATTGAAAGGTGCTTGACCCGTGCTGACCAAGCAACTGCCCTCCACTTGCACGCTGCGCACTTTTTAATGAATGCTCACCCCTCCGTGTTCACCAACGTTCCATTACAGAAAGCGATCGACGAGTAAGAATAGCTCAGTCGGCGGCGCTGCTGCCACTGTTTCCGCAACGAAAACGTCGGTCTACGAATACACTTCTTCCCCCTCTGTGCTCACCTTCGAGGCACTCGAAGAAATGGGCATTGGGATGTTGGACTCTGAGGAGAGCAGCTCGTCAGCCATGTCAGCAATAGCACTGGCAGTGAGCGCAACCAGCGACGAGAACTCCAATGAGACTACGCCCTGTACTACAGCGGCGCGTATGTCCCATCAACAGACGCGAATGAGTCTCAACTCAACGGCCTCCACGCTGGACAATAGCAGTGTCAACAACAATACTATAATCGAGATATATGAAGATGCTGAGGAACGTCTGTTGCTGTCGCAGTCAGCCGAGAAGCTGCACGCTTTAGCGCAGGCCAAGCGCACCGCATTGGTCAGCACTGAATCCGGTAGCAACTCCAACTCGCCAAACAAGCGTACTCGAAATCCGTTGGCCACAGTTACATGCAATAACCAAATCGAGTCTTCAATATCATTGCTGCCACCGCCACAACTGCAGCAGCAACACCAACAGACGCCTCTAAATCTATTGCCTTCCACCAGCAAACAGGCACTCATGCGACAGCAAAAGAAACCTACGCCGGTTCCACCCCAATCACTAGGTGCGCGATTGGTGCCTTCTGAGAGTTTTTTTGTGTATCGGACACCCACGATGAGCGCACATATTAGCAGCGGAATCAACTACTTTGAAAAGTTGTCTGATGAGATTCTGTTGGACATATTTAAATGGTTACCGAAGAAAACGTTGCTTCGCATGTCAACAGTTTGTCGTCGCTTCAATTGCTGTGCACGTGACGAGACCTTGTGGACGCGCTTAGATCTCGGACTGCGCACGCTGCGTCCCCATGCGCTGGAACAGGTAGTACGACGTGGCGTGCCCGTACTACGTTTGGCTCAGGCAGATGTAAGTCAGACCATCCTTACAAATTGCCTATTGTTTATATAATTCACGCAATATTTCTACAGATACAAGATCCTGCTTTTACGTGCACACCATCTTCCGTAGACTTTCAATCGCGTTTACAATACTTGGATCTGAGTCTTGCATCAATATCTCTTGTCTCGTTGCAAACATGTTTGGCACATTGCCGTCAACTAAAGAAACTAAGTCTAGAGCATGCAGATCTAAATGATGAAATATGCTTTGAGATTTCACAGAACACTTCGCTAGAGACACTTAATCTGTCCATGGCCAGTGGTCTAAATGCAAATAGTGTGCGTCAAATGATGGAATCGCTATCGAAACTAAACAGTTTAAACATCTCATGGACTGATCTGAGCGCTGATGCTGTCACTGCGCTAGCCACCCATGTTCCGTCCAACATAATTCGCCTTAATGTAGCTGGTTGTCGTAGAGTGCTCTTCGACTCCCGTAAGTTAACCAAAAGGTGTTTCTTCACACTTTAAAATCATTCATTAATTTTCCTCAGATGTTTTGACTTTACAAAAGAGGTGTCGACAACTGCTGGAACTGGACCTTTCAGACTGCAACAGTCTAACTCCGGCAACTCTAGCTGCTATTATGAAATTCAGCAGCCTCGAGTATTTGTCCCTTTCACGTTGCTATCTCATTCCTGCCACAAATTTTATGTAAGTTAAATCGGTATTATCTCACAAACAGCTCAATCTAATGCTTTATCATTTTTAGAGATTTAAAAAAAATGTCGTCTCTCACCTATCTGGATATCTTTGGCATGCTTTCGGATGCCGCCATGGAGGTGCTAGAGAAACAAATGCCCAAGATCGGCATCAACAAGTTCATTCATAGCTCAGTGGGCCGACCAACAGTTGGCACACGTCGCACCTCTATTTGGGGCCTTCGAACACGCGACTAATACCCAGCACCATCTTCACATTCAGCCTCCCCCCTTAGTTTAACCATTCTTTTTGTTGCGTTAATAAGCCGCCTAGCGCAGTTTTTATATTCAATTCAATGACAATAATTAAATGTCGCGTTTAGCTTTGTAATAGTAGATGTATCGTTTACTCATCAACCTCGCTCAGGGGTGGAACCGGCTTTTCCCACTTCCAGTCATCCCAGACAACGCAGTCCTTCAGGCTATCCATGAAGCCCGTCTCACTCGGACAACGCATCTTGCTGGCGGGCTCGTTGAGCTCGTTACACTTCCAGAAGGACGTGGCATCCCAGTTATCCCGGAAAATACCAATGTCGAGCTCCTCCTGCGTCTTGCAACCTGGCTGACCATCGCCGTCATAGGCGTTGACTGAACAGCAGGCTGCCAAGAGAACCAATCCGATTGTAAGCTGAAGTTTCATTTCACTGCAACTGATACCTTGCTATTGGACCATTTCCTCCTTTTATAGTTGCATTGGTGCAATGAGCCAAGTCAAACGCAATCAATACTTGAAAATGCTCTTAGTAATTAACTAAATTGTAAACAATCGTTACAACTTGACTGACTCACAATGCGAAAACAAAAAAAGATGATGTTCAGCACGACAAAACAAGGAAGACAAATATTACATAAAAGTTAAAAGATAACATCAATTTATATCTAAACATTGTCTAATAAGAGATTCGAAAAATTTGCATTCTATCGATTTCTATTTTCTGTCATTTATTTTTGGTTTTTGGTTGTGCCTGTAGAAGTGCCTAATTGAACCTTGATTTGAAATAATTCACATAAAAATACAGCTAAAGATATTCTTTATAAATGAAATGTGCTGAATCTTATTACATTGAAAAAATCAATTGCACATTAAAAAGGTGATTGCAAATTATATATATATTACATCTGAACAACTAACATTCGTTTGAGCGTGTGGTTTCAGATTAAATTTCGTTTATATTATCGATAACACGCGCCATCATAGTGGAACTGCAGGGTGACCATTTCAGATCAAAGATTGTCAAGTTTCAAATACGTTGATATCATTATACCGCTTGACGGATGTCTTAAATCTTTACTTTACTTTTTACTTTGTTAAAGTTTAGATATATGATTAAAAATATATTTAAAAGAGTATCTGCCTGAGTTGCCACATCGTAGCAATCTGATCAAAATTTTCAGGCAGTCTAAGCATATTTAATCACCATTTTTACTCAAACTGACGTAAAACTAGTATATTTTTATATTTTTTAAATTTTACCTTTGGTCAGACTGTCAAAGTCAATTATTTTATTATTAGATATTTTGTTTTGGGCAAGTGTTACGGTGTGTGGTGCTACGTAAATTATTTTCTTATCAACATTACATTTACATAACTTGATTGAAATTTTAAAAGTGAACCTTCAAAAATTATTAAATTAACAGCACTATTTTGCATATGTAATTGGAAAAATCAAGTAGATCGCTGACAAACAACCTGTAAGACCTTGAGCTTTCTATATTTTCATAAAGAGCTGTGCAAATAACACTATCCGTGAGCTTTTCAGAAACTGAACAACAACGATAACATTCAATCGCACAACAATCAAGATGTCAATTAGGCGCACAATGACCACTTCGAAAAGTTCCGCTAATGAGTGGCGGAATTATTTTATGAGCACTCATTTTTGGGGTCCAGCGGCCAACTGGGGCATCCCAATAGCTGCAATTGCTGATACGCAAAAGAGCCCCAAGTTTATCTCAGGAAAAATGACATTTGGTAAGTCTGTCGATATTGAACCCGTCACTAAACCTGTTTACTTTGGCTGTTGCAAAACTTTCCATTGAAGAGATGTTGTTATCAAGCTGTTTCATAGACAAAATGGTTTACTATTCTATGCTAATCAGAGTCTAGCTCTTGATAAGCTAGATACAGCCGCAGACACGCGCCAGCCGAATGTTGATAAGGCCAAGTGGCAATTGAATAGTTCTCAAATAAGCGCAGATTATTTTAACCTATTCCACTCTTCTACTCTGCAGCCCTAACGCTTTATTCTTGTATCTTCATGCGGTTCGCCTACAAAGTGCAACCTCGGAACTGGCTGTTATTCGCCTGCCACGCCACAAATGCCACTGCACAAGCTACCCAAGGAATACGCTTCCTACAATACCAAAGAGAACAAGACAAGGCGTAGGCTAGTCTCCTTTAATTCAGCGTGCGATGCCATTTTAAATATTTGCACAACTAACGAGGCGTAACAATAATAACACAACTGCAATCTGCTGCAGGCACGCGACATCGAAACATCACAACAAATTGCACTGCCATTCAAAATTGTTATGACCTTTACGCCGTCTATCGATATGCTTCAACAAATTGGCTGAATCTCAACGAAATTGGGCCCTCACAAAAATAGGCGCTATTTTAACTGGGCTTGGACAAATAGTCTTACCGTATGCCTAGATGAACCGATGTGTTTCTCCGATGATGTTGTTTTGAAATTAATTTTTCGATTGATCTAAATTCCACGTGCAATAAATAAATTTTCATTAGTGCAATTATTATCTTTAAAAGAGTATCTTGCCTTGTAACCGATATAGAAAATACAGAAAAGCTTTGATTTTGGCATGGTGTTGGTTCATGCGCTTTATTTAAGTTGGTTATTTGTATATAATAATATTCTTAAAATAATTGGAATATATATTTATGCATTCTCAACAATATTTTCTTATTTTTTTGTTTTTTTTTTTGTAACAATTTTGTGTTCATGATTAAAAGATATACATTGTAATTGTAATAATAATTGTAATTAATCGCTTACTTTGCACTAAGCAAAAGAAAATGTTGATTACAATTAATACATAAAACATAAGTATAAAAAAACGTGTAGTTAAAATTTGACAATTGCAAACGTAATAAATCATGTAATAAAAATTTTGCGCATTCATTAGAATGGACGCATTTTGTAAGTATGCATAAAAACTATAATAAGTTTCAATAATTGTTTTGAATCAATTTCCTTGAAACTGATTTTGTGGGGTTTCTTTTTTGTGGCTCCTCGTACGGGTGCCACAACATACAGCGAGCGTATTGGACATCAACTTAACTTAACATTGGATTAAGCACTAGCTTACAAATATAAGGGTCGCAATATGCGACATGAGAGAGGATCGACAGTTGGACTATGGCAACGCTTTGAGAATCTTAATGCTCCGGCTCGGGCTTGACGTAGGTACTATTGCGATGGTGTTGTTCCATAAGATGTTGTTCGAGCACCTTTTTGTCAGCCAGTATCTTTTTTAAAGTGGCTCTAAGCTCATCGTTATTAGTCTGCAAATTATCCTCCTCAAGTTTCTCAGCATCCTCACGATTCTTTGTCTTCCTGCGCGAAACGCGGCTTGCTTCGTTGTTCTTAATACGATCCTGGTATAATTTAAGTTCATCGCCCGACAGTCGCGACATCAGTTCCGGATCAGGTCCGTCAGCGTGCTCCTTGGCAGGACGACCGCGCTTTCGCTTGGTTCCGCTGTTATTGGTTCTTGTGGCATCGAACTGAGTTGTGCTGGCTGATGAAAAAGCTGGAGAGACTGGGGCGGTGATGAGACCGGCGAAGCCAGTTAGGCAAGTAGGCGCGTTGGAGGTGGAAGATGTGCTGACTGAGTAAGCGCTGTAAGGTGTATTTGGTGCTGAGAAATCTTGAATTTCACTGAAGACGGTGTTCTCTTCTGTGCTGCGAAGCTCCTCAAAAATCTCAATTTGGGTGGTGATAATTGCTGGGTTTTGCTGTAAGCCGAAAATAGGAATAGTTAGTGATAAACTGTGTGTGGTTGTTGTATTTTCTGTGCAACTTACCTCATCCAGGTTGAGAACTTGTTCGATTATCTCAGGAGTGTTAATGTTTTCTGGATGGTAAACATGAGATTTGTTGATGTTAAGCATGAGGTTGTTACGTTTTTGTGGCATCGATTCGACTATGGGCGCTAGACCAGCTACGGTAGCTGAGCGCTTAAGGCCCAGGTACTGTGTGGAGGATGTGGCATCTTGGCAGACAACACTAACCGCCTCGCAGGGTAGGTCTAGCTGGCCCAGACCAAAGCCAAGGGAAGCTTGACTCAAGCCGTAGTTGGTTTCCAAACTGTTCTCGTCGGCCAACAATGGCAGTTCGGAAAAGCATTTTGTTTGGCTGGACAATAGCTCAGAACCCTGTGAAAAGTTGCCTATCATTGGATTCTCCGAGCTAAGCAACACGTTGCCCAAGTCGAGATCGTTTTCGACTGCAATATCGATGCCGTTGCACATTGAACCCATGTCAAATGTCAAGTCCTCCCCTCTCTCATCCAAAGTAAGTAGTTCGTCCAATGTTTGTGAATTGTTGATGTTGTCGCTGTTATTGATATCCATTGTCCGACTGCACTGATCCATTTCCTTCCGCTCAATGAGATCCTCGGCAATCAAGTTTATATCAAAGTCAAAGTCAAATATATCCGTCTCACTACAAATCTCTTTTCCGTTCTCCTCTGTTTTGCTGCTGCTGCTCGTTGACGACGTTGCTTCTATGTTTTGCAGGTATTCTAAGGAAAATACAAAATATTGTTAATAATGCAAATATTCAACAATACAAGTGTGTATGTGTGTGCATGTTTTTAATTGATCCGTTCATATTTGCAATGTCAATGACCATCTATAACTGAATGAATCACAATACACAAAAATGTTTTGATGAATTTTATCTAATAAATTTATAATAAATTTGTTTAAAAAAATCTAAAAAGTATGCACAGATTTTATCTGTTTGTTTCGAGTTCAAAGATTGTTGCATACTTTTAAGTGTCCACAATAAGACAAAGACAGCTATCTGTACACTAAGGCCGACTCATTCGCTATCTCGCTTACTTGTTGTGAAATTCACAAGCAAAAACAAAATGAAAATAAAAACAAAAATTTTGCAAAAAAAATGATTAACGAAGTAGTAATAAAATCTAGTGATTATTAATTAGTATAATTAACTGCACTTCAATAGGATTATTTAATTCGTTTAATAACAATTATTAAAATAAAATAGTTTCAAATTGGTAAAATTGGCACTAACAGCTGAGAATCAGCCGGCTTGAGAGAGCACATTGCAGAGAAAATATGTGAGAGGGTGCAAATAAGCGGGAGAGCCAGAGAAAGAGAATCTCGCGTGACGTATGAGACGAAACGAACATGATCGTTCATGTCTGCACATGCTAAGTTATTGAATGGGGTATAAAAAAACGTTGAATACCAAAACAAAACGTTTACTTTTGTGCGCTTTGGGGTTTAATTTTCTGTTTGAATACAACATGTGAGCTATTCTCTGGTTTTCCTAAAATTTAATTTAAATGATTTGATAAAATTTCATGTTCATATATTGTTCTTAATTTTTTGTTCAATGTTCATTTACATATACATATGTATATATCCTCCTGATTCTTTCCGGGAGAATGTGTTCACACACTGCTGCATTGTTTAAAATATAAACTAATATTAATGTTATTAGAACGATGATTCATTAACTGCAACAATAGGCACAATTATCAAATCTGTCACATAGATACACATTAATTGTCTAATCAAGAAAAAAACTAAATCTCTAAGGCAATTTAATAATTTCTTTAAATAAATAAATTATATTATATTTAACGTGACTTTTTTATAATTGTCGATTTACCTATTTATTGGCAACACTTCGGCAGCTACGTTTTCCACGCACTTGACGACTGAAGATGCAAACAACAACTGAATTGTGCAAGTCGGCGCTCTCTTTTTTAGCGGCAACCGCTACTGCTGGCTGTGGTGGCTAACAGCAGAACAGATCGAGAGAGCGGGTGAATACAATCACAAACAGCAACACCAATACCACTGCGCAACCTGCCCTACACTAACAACAGTTGAGAGCCAACAAGTGCTGTACTATAGTTGTCTCGCTCTTGCGTATGTGCGTGCGTGTGGTGTTTTTCATTGACAAGTACGTTACACATGCATATGTACATACAAATGTTGTTCGCAGTTGGACATATTAGGCTGAAGATGTTATTAACCAATAAATATAGTTTAGGTGAACTTAATGCACCAACACAGAAGCAATTATAATTTCATCATAGCAAGCGAAAGTTCGGGAAGTTAATAAATATAAATATGCATTTATGCAAGTGCGTGAACTAACGCATGTTTGCTTGGCTAGAATATGCATTTATGCAAAGATAACAATGCAAAGTGTTATTAACATTTTTTTTAAACAAACTTAAATTTTAAATATTTAAGTCGAAGAAATTGTAAAATATTTTTTTTATGTTTGGCAGGGATTGATCGAACGATCAGTTCTTTTAGTTGCACTTTACGTATACGCAATTCGGAAATGTTTGTGTATGTGTAGGCAAAGACTATAGCCACCGGCCGGCAAAAGTCTGTTGTCCCACTCTAATTTGGGGAACAAGAGACAGACAGTCTAGTCGATCGGCAACTGGAGTAGACAGACAGAGAGCGAAAGAGAGACAGAGAGCTCTAATACTCCTACAAGTGGTGGAAAACAAGGGCTATGCGCTCTCCCCAACATACCACACTCTCTCATATTTTGCAGATCATCATGTTTGTTAATCGAATTTCACAACAATGGGGTTTGGGGTAAAGGACATAAAAAACTACGAACAATCAATGCCAATGTCAATGTTTGAACACGTGTTGGAAACATATTTCATTATTAAATGATGTAATTAATTATATGTAAATGGAAATCATAATAAAACATATTCTTGTAAATCCCAAAATGCAGCTACGTATGTGTAATATGTAAACGTTTATTTGCAAAGTATGCGGAACAAGTGTTGATTTTATCTATAGTATTGTATCTAGGTCATGAGTCAACGATTCGCTTTACACTTGATTTAACGTTAGTTAAAGACTACCAATAGGTGCTAATATATGTCACATATACACCTTATCTCTTTAAAAAGTAGAAGATAAACCTAAACTGGCTGATGCTATGCCCATTTATGGCAAAAAACTACCTAAAATCGAAAGAGAGGACTGACGGGGTGCAGTGTCACCAATTAATGCGCTGGCTTTGGACAACGTGATAAAGTATTTTAGTTAAATGTGTAAAAGTGCATTTGAAACTGCGCAATTACCAGATCCATTGTTGTCAAACACATGAAAAATGGAATGACTCATGACATAGTCTCAAAACGCGTATGAAAAAAGAGCATGAAATGGAACAAGACTACGAATAGCCAGTTGGTAAAAAACGGAGAGAAATCAAATTACAAATGCAAATTACTATATATTAGGAGGTCGCCAAACTTGATTAAATTTCGCAGATTTACAAATACACAAAAATTCGAATTGATGCATAAAATGTTAATTCATGTTTATCTGCAATCCGTGTTTTCAATTGAATTCAATTCTTATAACGAAATTGTACGTTAACTAACTGTAACTGCAAATGTTAACCATTATATTCACAATCACGTTAATGACATATTTATGTCAATAAAAAGATACTCGTCAAAAGTATATAATTAACGAAATTTAGAGCTAAGATTGCTAATATGCCTCTCATAGTTTGTGAAATAAACTGACTAGAAACGAAAATCAACTACATACATAATTTTGCCCGAACAAAACAGAAAAAACAACAACAGGTTAATTTTTCTCTTTTGATATGCAAAAAAAAGCGACATCAGTTTTTGTATGTATAATATACATATGGAAACAAAGGCCACATCACTTTTCTGGATGCAATTATAAATATACTAATGAATCATAAATGTGAGACCCAAGTTCAATTGAAAAAAAGGAAAATAACTTAATTCTGGTAGTTACAGGAATTCTGGTAACTGGTTGTAGTATGGATTTTAAATTGAATACCAAACCAGGTCGTTCATTGCAGTCAAAAAGAGTAAAGGGAGCTTTTGGGAAATGGGGAATTTGTGGAGAGGGGGAGGGGGAGGATGTTTTTACTCTATTGACTGCTGTGCGACCGGGTCATTTTGGATTCGCACAATTGTTAATGGGTCATTGCACTGTGATCTTCCAATTCATCAATACGTGGTAATGTACCTCGATATCATGGGCAAAACAACCATCCCACACGCTCCCGGGGAAGGAGGCGTGGCGGGCTTAGTTCGATGCCTGCTATCTGACTCAATCTCTAACTGATTAGATTATGTGTTTGCAGCTTTTCGATATGATCGATATGTAATCGATATTTTAAAACAGTAATGAGAGAGTGCTGGGTACGAATTACACACACAAAAACACAGTACTCACCATCAATGAACACCGGAACATCTATCTCTTCAACTGTAGCAGTAGGCATTGCTCCACTCATATCCTGGTGGGACTGCATGTCGGCACCTGTCAACTGTATACCAGTCATTGATGCCAAAGTCTGTGGCTTGCTCGAAACCTGGACCGTTTGCTTCACCATTCTCATAGTCGGTGGACCTACTACCGGGTCGATCGCGACTCGGTTTATCTGATACTCTGAACTGCTCAAGTGTTTCTCTGGTGGGTATATTGTCCCAGTCACTGGCAAGGTTTGCGTCACGATACGGGATGCTGTCGCCGAAGTTGTAGAGTTTACTAAAGAGTTCGCCGTAGGCAAAGCACGGTTCACTGAAGACGGTGTTGGTACCGACCCTGGTAAAAAGGGTATTCTTATTAGCCGAGTTCGAGGCGCTATTAGCTCTGCCCTGTTGCTCGTGTTGCTTTTCTTGTTCTGGTTGTTGCTGCTGCTGATTATGCTGCGATTGGGCACCTTGATCAATATTATTCTTGGATTCGGATGCGTGTTTATAACGATAGGTATGGTTGTTGACGTGGCTGTCGGTGTCGACTGTGGCAAATCCGTCGTAGGCGCTGTTTGCTCTGTTCTCATCCGCGAGCAATTGCAATTGGACGAGTAAGTTTTCTCGCCAGCGGTTCTCACGTCGCTCTCCCGTTCCTCGTATGTTGTTGCCTGTACTCGTGCTGGCTCCTGGATCATCAATATTATATCTCTGAGATTTTCTGTTCTCGGTGTGGTGGTTGCTTGAGTTGGTACCGTTGCTGGACTCGCTATGGATGCGCTTGTTGGTGTTGCTCTTGGTTTGCTCTTGACATAAATTGTTGCTGTTTGATTCGCTCTTGGGCCTATTTTGGCTGGCTTGGACTTCGACGCTGAATGCCATTTTGAACGTGGCTATTGTTTCAATTATCATTATCGTTTCGAGATGTTCGGTGAACGGTTCAATTTTATTTCGGTTTCGGTTCGACAGGATTTCAAAATTTATACAAATTTATAGTTTGTATAAGTTTTTAAAGGTTTCGCAGGATATGTCGATGAGTGGAGCAAGCACATTATAGAGTTTGGTTTGGTTTTTATTTGTTTTTATGTGAAAGAAAATAGACAAAAGAAAAAAGATTTTGTTAATTCGCAGATCGACGACATTCAGGAGCGCGATCCTTAATTAGGCTCGCGCCACTTGTGATTTTTGTATAGTTGAGGAATGTACGCAATGTTGGGTTACACCAAGTCATGGGTAAATGTATCTTCAATGAATTAGAGATATCAACATGATGACAGCATAACTGTTTTGATATCTCCAATCCTCGAGTTATTAGAGGGCGAGTGTTAGCAGTGTTTGCATAGTAGTAGATGAGTTCTTGAGTGGGTGCGTGTCGGTTGTTTTCTTGTTTTTTTTTGGCGTTCATAGTTAGTTATTTTTTCCATTTCCTTTTTAATACTTTTTCTTTTGTCTTTTGCCTTTTTTCCATATTTCCTTTTTTTTATATACAAAATATTATTTTTGGAATTACTCCTTTTTTCGATTTTTTTGGATTTACTCCTTTTTTATTTTGGAATTACTCCTTTTTTATGGAATTACTCCTTTTTTCTGGCATTGCGCCTTTTTTAATGGAATTACTCCTTTTTTTGTGGCATTACGCCTTTTTTTGTGTTTTTTTAATAACTTTTTTCATATATGTACATACATTTTTTCATAAAACATTCTTACATAACTAATTGGTGGTAGTGGTTGTTGGTATTTTTTTTCAAGCAAATGTGAGGCTAACATCTAACATAAATGACAAAAAGACTTTGTATACTCACTTTTAATTGACCGTTTGAGAGGAACAATGAAATTGTTAGGGAAACTCTAAACAAGCTCTAAAAGAGTCGTCGACACAACTTCCTTTTAGACTGCAAAGAATAGAAGAAATACGCATATTATTTAAATGTTCGATAAGTGAAATACTTAAGTAATATTAAATATGTAACTAACGATAACAAGTTTAGATGTTTAATGATTACTATCTATAATCACCAAGCACTACTTCCTCATCTGATACACCCTATAAAAGCGTGATAGGTGACGATAAGCTTTTGAGCCAGCTCCCGCTCATTGTTGAAAGAAGAGAGGTGCAAAGCAAAAGATTCGAAATGAATTTCACAACAAGCCCCGTACAGAGGCAAAACAAAATGGCCGTCGATTGGCAACAACAGGTTACGCTGCGCCTAATCAGTAGTTGGATACCCCCGATTGAGGGAGGCCCTTGCGTGCGGCACCCTGGTAATATTTCGATAATTACACAGAAGGCATACGTAAGTATGTACGTTATAAATATACATATGCACTCATAAACAATTGTAAGTTTACGTGTTTCCAGATAATGGGACATAGCACAATCTCGCCAACACATCGAATCGTGCGCCAAAACAACAACGAAAAGCAATTATCAATTGGTGGAAAATTCCCCAACACCACAAAGCACGAGCTCCCGCTAATTTACCCCTCTTTAAACCCTATACCCACCCCAAAGTGCCTTAGTTATCAAGCAATTATATTCTTGACAATAAAAAGTGGCACCACAAATAATAATCCCGTCCTCACCCTCTTTTCCAGCAAACGTGCAAGTATGTGTACCATTAGCCACTGACGTCTGTGGCGTTTGTAATCTATCGCTATGTAAGTACATCTGTTTGATTTAATTACGTACATAGTATATGTTTGCATGTCTATTTGTTGTTGTTTTTGCTATACACTTGACTCATTCAATATGGCGGCCGGCTGTTCTGCTCAATAAAGCTTAGAGCTTTCGCTGACATTTGTGCTTATATACCTACTTATGTACATATGTTATATAGTATAAATATATCTACATTTGTTTGTGTGTTTGTGCATACATAAATACATATACTTGTATGTAAATTAAACTCTTTGAATGTTTAAATGTACGCAGGTACATACATATGAATATATATATATGTATGTATATTCGTACATATGTACATATCTATATGTTCATATGTCAGCACACACTAGATGACGTATTCATCTGCAAGTATAAATGGCTGCTTACGTACGTACATATATATATACATACATATGTACTACATGCATATGTGTAACACAACACAACACCTAGTGAATTTTAATTCCATCCTAAGTACTTACATAAATTTTTTTCTTGTGCCTTCAAGCGCAGTTGGCCGGTTGTTAAAAACGCGACCAAAAAGGTTCACTAACTTTATATTTTGCGTCGCAATTTACTGGGTGGTTCCTCACACCACCACTTGAAGGTCTTTACGCGAGCTGCCGTTTCTTTAAAGTTTATACTTTTCAAAATTTACACACTAAGTGTAGTTGTTGTTTCACGAAAACAACAACAGTTAAACAAGTGGTTGGCGTTATACACTTTCTATCCTTGGCGGAAAATTTTTCCCTTCTTGCTATGAATTGTATTATTTCACTTTTCACATTAACTGAAAGCAGCGATAGTTTCAACTGCTTCTTTGTGTTATTCACGTCGGAGTGAATTCAGAAAGCGCACAATTTACCAAGCGAGCACAAATGTGGCAAACTGATTGGGACGTACAATCGCTTGAATTTAGTTTCGTTGTGAAATTCAAAAAGCTCAGCGGCAAACCAGTTTTGCTTTAGCAAGATAACTTGCTGATTGTGTGTGTGAGAGAGAAAGCTTCACGTAGATACGAGTTCTCATTGAAGGGAAAGCTTTAAGTGTATGAGCTTTCGCTCACGCCAACCGGCTATGAGGTTCAGCTATGTTCACCTCTTGTTCGTTTTTTCTACGTCATCTGATTCCATTAATATTGTAGAATACACTAAAAACGTATTTTGAATATTTTCTTCGCTAAATTGAATAATTGAACGTAAATAAAGATTATTTTTCTCAAAATTTTGTTAATGTATTTGTTTTAACCAGTTTTTTAAATCAAAGTGCGCATGTGACATCAAGTTTTCGCTTGCTTACGAACGTGCGGGCGCAATGAATTCTACCTTGCTAGATTCTGCCCTGACCTCAATTTGTTGCCGGTCTAGTAGCCGGCCGGCAAGCTAAACCTTAATCCAATGAAGAACAGACTTATGTATATATGTATGTACATATATGTATATACTTACATTGACATATGCTTTCTTCCAAAATAAGTCAATTTATTTCACAATACGGGAAGTTCTGATTTTGTCTGGAGCAGATAAATTCAAGGAATACATTCATACATACATATGTATGTATATATTGTAGTATGTTTGAATGCCTTTGAAAGTGTGCATATGCATTGGTATTTAAGTTGCGATCAATAGACCTTCCTGCCTACGCATCAATACTGTTGTACTACAACCGTTTAAGCAGGCCAACCGATGAGTCAACATGACCGGTCCAGGCAAATTTTTAAAGGCATAGAAATGTTGTGTGAATTCGTGTGTTTACGCTCGAAGTAAAAAGCAGCCTATAAGCATTAACCATATAATACGTATTATAGTGCTATAAGTCATATTATTGACCATCGAAATACACTTGAATTATGGCAATTCAAGTGAGGAACGCATTAAGTAATGCAAATTACTCATGTACACATGTATTATATTTATTTTACCGACATATGAATAAACATATACATGCGTTTGTATTAATCCTTCATTAAAACATTGTATTTGCATTCAAAAGATGCAGGTTTCTCTCGTTCAAAAAATCGTTACAAAATTAAGCTGGTGCTTTTTTACTCTCTGAAAGCTACGCGAACACAATTCTCAGTCAAAATAGCTTTAGTAATTCGTCAGCAGCACTTCCATGTGTGCTTGTCGGTGTAAAGATAAAAGCTCTTGAGAGAATTCTCAAGTCTTGAGAGCTTTGAACCAACAACGGCAAGCACAATACATACTTACTTATATGTATACATACATACCCATTTGTAAGCGCATGCATGGTGATAATTAAAAAAATACATGAGTCATGCTGCCAACGCAAAAATCACAAAATCGAAAAGCTCTAATGCATGTGACTTTTGTAATTTGTGTGAATATATGTGCCCACGAGATAGGAATAGGTTAGTGAGGGGCAATGAAAGCTTTGCTAAACAAATAAAATTACTTTAAAGGTGAGCAGAATTCGTGGAAATTTGCTTCCCGAAACAGCACACGCCATAACTTCTATATAAACTATGATCATTCACACATACGAGTATCTACATTTGTATGAACAGTATGGTTGTAGGTGAAGGTATGGTTGTAGATGTGTAATTAGGGGATTTTTTTTTGGCACTCATCGCAGACTGGCACGAGATTTGTATTGAAACTGGCCACAAAAACAAAGGCCAAACTTGTTGCTGAAAACGTCGTGTGGGAATTTGCCAGCCATGATGATTGGCAATTTTTCTGTGCCAAGGGCCACGTCAATGAAAAGCTACTTTCACGTAATAGTTTATAATCATGCCTACCTTTAAAATTCAAAATAAAGATTTGTACACTTGATCTTTAAATGAAGCATCTATTAATATCAATAACAGAATGTCTTCATTTAAACGTTGGGAATTATAATCCTTCGATATTTGCAAAATGTACATATCTCTGAATTCGTATATATGGAAATATTTGTATGTACATACATACATACATACATATACATACATATGTAAATGAACATACCTACATATGTATGTGCATACATTGATTTTTAATTATAATCTAAAAGAATTTATGTGAATATAATTAAAAGAGTAATATTATTTGAATTTTGTTATCAAGTTAAAAATTTTAAGCAATTGAACAAATGGCAGCAACAAGATGCCTTTTTGTTATCAAATGCCTCAGCTGGAGGGTGTCTATACAAGCATTGAAGGTGAAGGGCGCCACTTCGAAAATGTTCGTTCCTCCCACTATCAATTCGATTTTCGAAACATGAGGAAGATCGTTTGCATGTATATGTGAGTATAAAAATATGTGGTTACATATGCACGTGTGGCGTGGGTTGTGTGTTAATTCTAATGTCAATGGCCGAGACAATGTAAGACGGGTTAGACTTACCGCCCATTTTAGAGCTGCCGCATGTGGCAAGCAAGTTCCGTTAATGTTGCAAATTTCCTTTCCGTTTGTTTTCGCGCGAATGTTGCGAATTGTGGGGTTTGTTGTGATTTATGTTGTGGCGGCAAGCTCAAAAACGAAAGCCTCGGCGGCAACAAATATTGCGCCGAATAATAATATTATTACACTTCTTTCGCAAACCCTTGGAACGCTTTAGAACAGTTTTAGTGGATGTACCCGTGGTGCCTTTAACGGATAGGCAACTGTTAAAATTGGAACTGCAATGCCAGCCACGCATACGCATACACATGAAATTATTGAGCATGGGAACTTGCTGCTGCGAATGTTGCACACACATGAAGACAACGACAGGCGTATGTTGCATGACGTTGAAGCCTCGCTTGAAGTTAGTGTTTTTCTTGTCGACGACTCGCGCTCTTGTGGTTGATGTTTTTCTCGTTGTTGTTGTCACAAGCAAAGAACAGTCAGAGAACATAATATTGTGACGATCGGCCGATAAAGACACTGTTGCTTCTATTTAGATATAGATATTAGCAAATGTTTAAATTATGTATTGTCTTATCTGTATCTAGATACTTATATCTCAGATACTTTTTTAATTATATAGGATGTTTTTAGTTTGTAGCGTTATTGCGTCTCTCGCAAATATTATCACTCTTTATCCAGACACTTTTCCCTTGGCTTGACTTTATTCACAAATCCGGAAAAAATTATTGTTCTATAAATAAAAAATCTTTATAACGTGGTGCAGCTTTTGATGCCATTAAGATCGTAGACTTCTTTAAATTTCTTTTTTCTATTCACAGTGTATCAAACACTTGACTTTATTTCACAAATTCACAGTAAATTTGCACAGCTTTTGCGAAGTTTGTTGTTATTGTTAAAGCTTTCGGAATTGACGACTCGACTGGCTGTACGATATCAAAAGTTGCTCTGTTCACGACGGACAAATTTTTGTTACTGACGAATTCGCCTCAACCAGCTGGCCGGAACGGTCGGCAACAATGCTGCCGATTATCACTTGCTGACGTTGAATCGCAGCATAAGCCCTTACCCCTTCTCTCTTACACTCTCCTTCTGTGTGACGCACTCTGCTGTCTGTGCTGTTGCCGTGCCCCCATAAACAGATTTCTATTTTTTGCAATATATTGTATAGCACACCTAGTATAGTTTTGAAGGCTGCAGCGACCTGCAATGGTGCTACACATGTGGAAACTCTCTTTGGCACATGTATGTTCACATATACACTACGTCCTGAATAATGCAACATTACTGTCCGAGTATGAAAACTTTTCACTTAAAATAAATGGCACCAAATTATGATAATGATAATATATGTACATATGTACATATATACTTACATCTAATACACTCGCTAAGTTCTTTATCTTAAAACGTTTATTTAGATCGTACGTATATGTATATATAGATTAAGCATGAGTACATATGCATATCTGTATCTATAATCAATAGATAGGCAAAAATCCATCTAAATTAAACATGCGCGTTTTTTCCTCATTAGATAACGGCTTTGAATTGAAAGTCAAGTACAACCAATAAATGATTGTAGGGTGCAAACATAAGAAAAACATTGAGTTGGATTTAGCATGCAGCATGAGTGAGAGTTGCTCTCTTATTTTCTTACTCTCAGTTGGTCTGCCGGTATGGCTGATGCAACAATCACTACGCATTACAACAGCTGCTGTTTGCTGAGTTGCACAGCTGATTGTCTGCCGTACTTTAAAACATGTTGCTGAGACAAAAGTTTATGCAGCATGTTGCTATGCGGTCTACAGTTTCGAAACGTTGCTCACATTTTGCGTTCACCCTTTTGCATGAGAGTCTATCAACTTATATAAATACTACAAATCCATGAACATTGGTTTGTTTATTTTTTGTTCTTTAATCATTTATTGTGCTATATTTTCCATACTTTTACAGTTGCTAACGATATACAATACATAAAATTTGGTTAGTTATTGCTTTTCATCTTAGACATTTTTTTATAATTGTTCATGTGTTTGCTTACGTTTATTAAAGTACTTAATAAGGAACAAATTGGAAGAAAACCTTTAATAAATATTATGTTTATGTTTCAACAGTCTCAGGCAAAATGACATTAACTAAGCTTAGCTGAGTCATGACTAAAAGAATCACCAGTTAAGGGAAATTGCGCACTAAGCAAATGCGCAGAAAGATAATTTCAACGTCAAAACATTTCCTTATCTTCTTCTTCTCTCTCTCTCCTTAGATAAATGATATTAATTATTTTCTCGCGACATGAATTGTTTTTAAACAAGCATCACAAACCTGATATTATTGTTTTTCCAAAAAATTCTTACTCAAGTCAATGAACTAAACCTTATCTGTAGATATGTATGTATGTGTGTACCTCAGGTACAGGTGTATAGGTATTATGGAATCGATTTTAATACTTTACACATGAATGACCACATTCTATATTTGTAGAACAAACTTTTTATTTTCAGTTCGTCAATTGTTGTCAAATGTTAAAATATTAAGATTGAAGAATATTATTTTTGCTTTAAGAATTTGAGTGTTCTAATTGCCAACTTTTAAGAGTAGTATATATGTACATATGTATGTACAAATAGATACATAATATGTATTACATATATGCATGTATCTGTACTTGTATGTATGTATCTATCTATTAGTAACTGCCCAAAAAAGACCAGTTGCAAGCTATTATATAAATTTGTAATAATATGGTAAGCCCAACTTCAAAATTTAATTTTATCCAAATCAAAGATCTAACCCGGCAAACCGCTTTGAAAGAAAGCCAGTTCAAAGTGAATGTACAAGTTCACACATATGTATGTACATACATACATACATATGTATAGGCACATTAATTCATGGAAACAAATGTGTGTATATATTTGTGTGTACATCCAGCTTGTGTCTGTTTTTGCATTGTACTCACATGTTGCTGGAGAGCAACGTCGAGCTCTTGCTGTGAAAGAGATTAAAACTGGAACTGGAATAAATGGAATTGAATGAACCAAGCCGGAGAATGACGAGAGCCGACAATTGATGGCCAAGTTGGGCTCCATATAAATGTCGATGTGAATGCGGATCAGTTGGACTGAGGCACAGTGTGTCGACAGATTGTATTTCGAGTAGCTGCAATAGAAATGCGACTGCTACTTGCCTCTTTGTTGCTATTTGTGTTGTTCGGCAGCGGTTGCTGTGGTGCTAAGACACCGCAAAATGTGCTGTTGCTGCTGGCCGATGATGCTGGCTTCGAAATGGGCGCTTATTTAAACAAGTATTGCCAGACACCCAATTTGGATGCGTTGGCAAGCAAGGGATTGCTGTTCAATAATGCCTTTACCTCGGTGAGCAGCTGCAGTCCAAGTCGAGCTCAATTGCTGACGGGGCAGGCGAGTCACTCGAGCGGCATGTATGGACTCCATCAGGGCGTGCACAATTTTAATGTGCTACCTGAGGTGATGGCGCTGCCCAACGTAATCCGCCAGCAGAGCAATGGAAGCATCTTCAGTGGCATCATAGGCAAGAAACATGTTGGCCCCGCCGCCAATTTCTTGTTTGACTTTGAGCAGACGGAGGAACAGCATTCAATCAACCAGATTGGTCGCAATATCACCAAGATCAAGCAGTACGCACGTGAGTTCCTTGCACAGGCCAAGCGCGAGGCAAGACCATTCTTTTTGATGGTGGGCTTTCATGATCCGCATCGTTGTGGCCACATTACGCCACAATACGGAGAGTTCTGCGAGCGCTGGGGAAGTGGCGAGGAGGGCATGGGTACCATACCGGACTGGAAGCCCATCTATTACGATTGGCGCAACCTGGAGGTGCCCGCCTGGCTGCCCGACACAGATGTGGTGAGGCAAGAACTCTCCGCTCAGTACATGACCATATCTCGATTGGATCAGGGAGTTGGCTTGGTGTTACGCGAATTGCAGGCTGCCGGTCTCACGGAGGACACTCTTGTTATTTACACATCCGATAACGGGCCACCCTTCCCTGGAGGACGCACTAATCTCTACGAGCATGGCATTCGATCTCCGCTAATTGTCAGTTCCTCGAAGCCTGATGCTCGACATCATGAAACTAGCGCCGCCATGACAAGCCTGCTGGACATTTATCCCACCGTATTGGATGCACTGCAGCTGCCCAAGCCGAATGGCACTCGCATCAGTGGCCAATCACTGCTGCCCGTGCTGCAGAAGGAGCCGGAGCCACAGGAGAACGATGCGATTTTCGGCAGCCAGAGCTACCATGAGGTGACCATGGCCTATCCGATGCGCATGGTGCGCAACAGGCGCTACAAACTCATCCATAATCTCAACTACTGGGCAGATTTCCCTATAGATCAAGACTTTTATACCTCGCCCACATTCCAGCAAATCCTCAATGCCACCCTCAACAAACAGCCCCTGCCCTGGTATCGCACACTCCAGCAGTACTATCAGCGACCCGAGTGGGAGCTGTATGACATCAAGGCAGATGCACTGGAACGCAACAACCTGGCAGACAAGCCAAAGTATAAGGCAACCCTCAAGCAGCTGCAGCAGAAACTCTACAAGTGGCAGGTGGAGACCGAGGATCCTTGGCGTTGTGCTCCTCACGCTGTTCTCCAGGCACAGGGAGTATTCAAAAAGGATCCAGTTTGCCTCACATTGGGACATGAGGCACTGCAAAGGCCCAAACGTAGGGTGCTCACCCAGTATGAGCAGTATGTACTCATTTAAAAGCTTCCGCATGATACCCAATCTAGACTACGTTCATGTATTATAATGTACTCATACTATTCGATAAGATACACATCTTCGTATATATACCATATCCATTATATACCATTTGAAATAAAAAGCGCTGATAGGCCCAAATGGTTTTGTTTTATACATATTAGTAATTGCGTTGCGACGGGACTAAATAACAAACGCTTTCCAAAGGTTGATAAGATACGTTGTTAGACCACCCCGATATGATAAACATCCAAGCTTGTACTTGTAATACAATACGTACATTGGTAACATTTTATAAAATTGGGAAATATATTATTCCTCAATAAATAATATGAGTAGAAAGTGTAATTTACTTTTGTTTTGGACTCGCCTAGTGATTTGTAACAATGATTTTTAATCATGTTTAATAATACTCTTAACATCAACTTTATTCAAGCTATTCAGCTGTGCATCACTTGGTGAACAAATTTATTCATTGTAACATTTAGTAATAGGAAATTGATGTGCACTCCGGTGTGTCAAAATTACCAGCAAATTTCCGTGGATTATAATACCAATCATTACCAAAAAATATCTCCAAGAACTGGTATGGGCGTTAGAATCTTTAGAACCCATATGATTTTAGAGTATTATACCTATATATATATATATTATCCCAACTATATAGAGACTAAAGTGGTACCAATTTTGGTCACAATGTGCATTTTTATTGGCCGGAAATCAAATATAATTTAGATGTCGGCCACGCTTCACCGCGAATCGAAAAAACGAATTGAAAGCGTAATTTTAATGTTAGTATACACAATAAAACAACGTCTTAATAATTTCTGAAATCGTATTTACCCAGAAGCAATTCAAGAAATTTATAGTGTTCAATCAGATGAAGCTGCACTTGTTCAGTTTCAATGCCACTTAGTGATATAATAATGGTATTCAGTTAATCTTATAACTGCAACGGTATATTTTTGTAAAACAGTATGTTATTTGTGTTCTCTAATGGGTAGCAAGTATCTCATAGTCCAGCAGACTCAACTGTAGCTTTCTTACTTGTTCCAAACTGATCTGTGCACTTGTTCAGCTCTGCATCAATTAGGGGATAATTATGTACAATGAATAGTACATATGTATGTACATACATAAGTGTGTCTTTTCTCGGTTTCTAATAATTTTGAAAGTCTTAATAAAACCATTGTTTTTAACAATTTTTCTTTATATAATATACAAGTAGTTTAAGGCTCGTATGATTAAATCGAATTTGTTACAAATTAATTCAGCAAAGTGAATAATATATATGTATAATAATTTATTTATTGTTAAAATAAAGGGAGGTTTTTAATAATACAATATATTAAGATTAAAGTTAACATATATTAAATCTATTGTTTACAAAATTCAACCATGTCAATGCAAATTGAACTTTAATCTCTAGCAATGTTATGTTCCAAAGGAAATCCGCTTAATTATAAATGCATAACACACATGAACCTTTCCTTAACTCCTAGTGTTCTGCCCGACAGGGATATTCCTTCCCCATTTCTTCAGTTCTGTTATTATCTCTATAACATTTGAACTGAAAGATCTCAATTATCCCCATCAGTCCTAACTGAGCCTTCTTAGTGATGTCACTTTGTAACATCGAACCCAACACTGCCACTCATTATTATTTTTAGAATCGTTTCATCTTAGGGAAGCTAAGGATTGCCCCCACTTAAGACTGACTGGTCTACATGCTCAGAATCCTTGCAATGACGGCATGACCTCAACGAATGTAGATATGCGCAGGGGGTGTTGCGTCATGTTTCAATGTCATGCCAACTGGGTCATCCTTTTTGTTTGTTGCGGAAGGAGGAGCAGCTGGCTCATCGTCTGCCTCATTGTGTTGCTATGGAAAGCCGAAAATTTCAATGTTCCCTTTGCTTTATTGACGACGCCGACGACGTCGCTCTGTCGTGCCCCATCTCATTTTTGCATGCCGGTAGCCGCAACGTGCAGCATCCAAACCAATGTTACGCAACATGCAGAGAACTCGGGGCTCGGCCAAGGCCAACAGGACGGAAGGTTGAAGAGGATGGAACGATTTGCTACGGATGATATCAGCTTCAGCTTTAAGGTCAGCATGCAAATAAAAAACTCAAATTAGGTTTTTCTTTTTTTATGATTTTGAACGAAAGACACATTGAAAATTAAATGTATTCAATTTTGGTTTTTTGTTTTTTGCATAAATTAGGGCATCAGTTTTTGTTAGGTTTTCTTGTTTAGCGTAATTCTTATATAATTTGTAAGTATGTAGGGTATGTACTTGTATGTATATATTTTTTAATTTTACTTTATATCCACCACACAAATGCATAATTACAATTATTATTGTTTTATTCTTGCGCCAGTACTTAGCATCAATGCCCATTCGGCTATGAGACCAAATTTCTATCTTTCTCTTATGGAAATGTTTGGCAAGTGTCGCGGCGAATGTTTTTATTTTAGCGCTCGTAAATTTCAACTTTGTTGCTCATTAACTAATTTATTATCAGTAAATATATAATTGTGTATACTCTTGTTCTTATGTGTATACATAAACTATTACATACATACTCCTTCTACTTTGTGTTTACTCGTATTTTGCCAGTTAATGGGGCTTTTGAGTTTCCCTTCTGATTCATCTGCTCTCATTGATACAGAGATCAGTTACATATAGTAGGCATTCTTCTAGGCATTTACTGTTAGTAAATTGTTTTGCATTTGGTTAGTAATTTTTTGCTATGCTTCGCTTCGACTGACTTGACTGGTTTTGTTTATACATAGTTATTATCAACGTTTTTTAATATCAGTAATTGTTTCGTAATTACTTGTATTTTCAAATTTAACTAGTTATAATATGGTTTTGCTTAGGAGGATTCTGTTACGTTGTTCATTACATTGCTGTTAATATTATTATTATTATTATTATTTGCTGCTCAGTATATGTTATAATAAATACATAATAATAAATATACATGTAGATAATATGCTTAATAAATATATCTATATTTATATATAATATATATTGTGTATATATATTTGATTTTTATAATAGTTATGTATATAAATAACAAAAAACAACACACATAAAAAGGAGCAAAAAAGTAGGATACAAATTTTCATGTTTATCCTTGAATTTGAATTAGTTTTTAAATTTTACAACAAACATTAAGATATTTATTTTTCATCTTTCGAATGCGTTTTAAATGTTTTCTTTTAGGGAATAGAGTGTGGGGAGTATTGTTTTTGCACAAATATCAGTTGTTTAGGATAGTTTTACAATAATTATAATAGGTATAGGTATACTTGTAGGTATATAAAGTTTTTGGTAGGTAGATAGCGTTTTGCATAGAGAGCGCAATGGAAATAAAGTCGAAATTACAACAATAAATGTGTGAGAAAGCAGAAAAATAGCAAGATCGCAAAATCGCAACATATTTTTGCATGTCTGATGTGTACGTAACTATATATGTGTTTATGTATATCTAGCTAATTAATATATTGAGTTGACATTCTGCCAAAATTTTGTTTGTTAATAAATACATTTTGCATATCTGATTCAAAATGGTTTCTGGTTGATTTAGCATTAAAAATCGAATTTAAAAGTAGAACAATTGCAGACGTACTGGAAACACATGGAAAAATCTTCTATTCGGCTCTTTTAACAATTTGTAAATTTAGTTAGATTTGTAGTAGTACATAATTACATGCTTTAATTTAATTAATTTGTTAGTTATTGTGTTGCCAACTGGTAAAATTTCGCTTTAAACTTTTTTTACTTAACGCTTATCGTTTGCTTTGTTTATTTGTAATTTATAATTATTTGTTAGTTGCATGTTGCATTTGCTGTTTTCTGTTTCAATTGCTGTTTATGGCCACGAATGAATGTGCTGTGCTAGCTAGCTAAGCCGTAACCGTAACTCTAACCGTATTATTCCGCATTTTAATCAACTACTACATATGTATGTAAGCATGTGCTGCTGTCAAACTGGGCGCCGATGACGACGAAACCAACATTCAGTTTAATTCTAATCCATACGCCATTCATCTACAGACTTAGTTGGGCAGTGGTACCTGCACCTGCACATAGGACTGCGGGAAGTAGCCGGTACGGCCATTGACGGCACCTTCATACCAATTGTCATCGACGCGATTGAGTAGCGTTATAATGTCGTTCTCTTTGAATGCCAGCTCGCCTGGATTCTCTGGCTCAAAGTCGTAGAGCGCCTGGCAGCAGGGCTGCTGCTGGCGCTGTGGCGTGGCGGCCATTGACTTGGCTGGCGAGCGCATCGGCGAGGGCAACGGCGAGGCGCTCGAGCTAATGTGGGACGGCGTGCCGTCATCATTGAGGCCGCCGCCACCGCCGTCCAAGTTCAGATCGAGCAGCGTCTTGGGCACAAACTCGTTGCGTGGCCGGCTCTCTGCCTCGGCACGCTTCTCTTGCAGCGTCTCCTGCAGGCCACGCAGCACGTCGGCGCATTGAGAGTGAAAATCGTATAGTGCTTCAGCAAAAGTTACCAATTGTGAAACATGTTCAGTATCGTTCTCCAACAAATTGAACATGCCCACCTGCGCCAATTGCAGGGACTCGGCAAACTTATCCTCAGCACCACGAATTTCATCATCTTTGGCCTGCCGGCGACGCTTACAGTCAAAGTCGAGACGCCGGCCCTGCAGCTTCTTTCGATGGTGCATGACCTCCTTCAGGTCTTTGGTCTGCATATGATGCAGCGGCTCCAAAAAGTTCTGCTTGATGTTGTCGTCCAGCGAATACTTGACGTCGGCCATTTGTTTCAGCGCTTCGCCAAACTCGACGAGCGCCTGCGCGAACACGCTGTTGTCCTCGCCGAGCTTCTTACCATAAGTCAACATACATTCGGCCAGCAGGCCCTCGGGCTGTGGATACGTGTTCGACTTGGCCTGTCCCGATAGCTTCGAGATGCCCTTGACGGCTGCCATCTTAGCCCTTGCCGTTGGATTTGGCTGCAGAAACTCCTTCGTCTTCAATTGCAACTCTTCCACCAGTTCCACGGTCACGTCCGTCTTTCTCTCCATATCCATAAAATCCAAATCCAGCTTGGTGCCTTCCGCACCTCCCATTTTCTCCGTCACATACTGATTCGCTTTGTTGATTTGTTTTTTCAGACCAGCGAAAGCCATGGCGTTCAGTTTGCTGCTGTTAGTTGTACTCGCTGTGGTTTGATGTCAACGACGCGGTTGCTGTGAACGGGTTTAGTGGAGTTAGTTGACTTGCCAATTAATATTTCAACTTAATTGATGACCCATTGATTGGCTATCAATGGATAAATTTGAAATTGATTTCATTTGATTTGATTTTGACTTTGTCTAAACTATACGATAAACTTATTTCTATTTTTAACGTTTGAACGACTTACGCGGCGTGCAATTGTCGGTAGGGGGTGGATACGCTGGCTGCTGGGTGCTGGGCGCTGCTATGGCTGACACTGATTGAGACTGTGGATAATATTGGAAGAAATCGTGACAAACGCCAGTCGTATAGATTTTTGTTGCTTTTTTTTTTATTTTGCACTTTCACTCAATTCGTTTGCGCTGCACGTTCTAAGAAATCTTCTCTTGCAATGTTGACACTTCTCTTTCTTTTTAATATGCAGAACCTTGGAGTTTTTCCCGACGATTGACTGCGTAATGTTTGAAGGACTGTCGTTACTACTACTATTTCTCCTCTGCCTTGGGGCTGGTGTGCTGGACGCGGGGGTCGTTTTTCCTCTATCAAACTAATCGATTATTTGGCTGTGTACAAAAATTTTAGAGATCTTCGGCGTGACCGTCAGTTGACTTGCAAAATGTACCATTTTACGTTGAAAATTATACCAATACCGTCCTCCACTAATTACAATTACTTAGTTGGGTTGATTTAAAAAAAAAAAACTTAAGATGGAGTAAAATATTTCCCTACAATTTTAATATTATTTTCGAACTTTTCAGACTTAAAATTTTTGAGGACCGTCTCTTATATGGAAGGAAGTGGAATTAATACCGACAAATGTTCTTAAACATTTGTCATACATCAAACATTGGTCACATTGGCCATACCAACATTGAGATATCGATATCTATCGGTATTGCATTAACATGATTCACTTTGTGTATAACAGTGCCATTTTAGTATTACATATATTAGTCAAGATAACATTACACATTATTTGTTTTCACATTTTGCCAGAAAACAAATGAATCACATATATTCTAAAACTATTTACTAAGGCTTTTGCAATAACAGAATTTATTGTAAATAGTTGCGCGCCAAATTTAGCATAGACTGTTAACATAACATAGAATCAATTTTTATGAATTTGAAATTTGCGGTACGCGCTGAATTTGAAATTATTGATTAAATTAGATATTGTATATTAAGAACGTATTCTTAAACATTCCAATACACTGACTAACGATTGCTCGCAACATTCTTGACGTCTATGCGTGAGTCGGCGCTTTTGCAAATTTTCGGATTTTATCTTTAAAGATAACCCCCTGAGCAGATTGCTCTGCTACCTTTGATAAACAAACAGTAGGGCATGTAAATCAGTTCAATAGTGCTGATAACGGTGGATATTTCAGTTTTCTAGTGTGTATATAAACTCACTCCATTGTCTAGCCAGTTATTAGTCTCTTTGAAACTACCACGACTGAGCTGTACTCAGAAGAAAACGAAATCGAATCGCTCCAAGATGAAATTCGCAATTGTTTTGCTCGCTGCCATCGTTGCCTGCGCCTCTGCTCAGGTAAAATTAGTGAATCGTGTGAGCTTTTATCGCATTATTTATTAAACTCACAACGTGTTTCAGGGCCCACCAATTAATCCCTTCGCTGCAGCCTTTAATCCCTACTTAAATGGACTTTTCGGTGGAGGAGCAGGTGCTGTTGGCAGTCCTGCCGCAGGTGCTGCTGCTCCAGCTGCACCAGTAGCTCCAGCATTTGGTCCATTCGGTGGCTTCTCCGTCTCCGTTTTCTTCCAGTCCGTTGTGCTGCAAAAGGAAGCCGAGCGCCAGCTTGCCCAGCCTAACTTCCCAGCTGATCTGGCCCAGCGTGTCCAGAATGCCCTGGACAATGCCCAACTTGGATTTGCCGGCTGCGATACTGCCACGCTGCCGTGGCTCCAGATCAAATGCGTCAAGCCAACGTTGACTGCCGCCAAGAACGAGCTGAAGGCCATCGATGATGAGTGGCAGGCACGTGTGGCAGCTGCGGCTCCAGCCCCCTCTGCCTAGGCGTAGGGCAAACAACTTGTATATACCCTGTATAAAATCAAAACTAAGTGCAATACACCAGCATAGATTCGATAAACTTTAATAAACCTTTAAAAGCAGCAAACTGTTTTAACTAGATGTCAGCTCCAAGACAGATCCTTGACCTATGCCATGCCACGCTTTGATGTGGCTAATGCCTCGACTCGACTCAGTTCCCGAAGTGTTTTGCATATCTGTACTTTATTAAATTTCACAACTATTACGAAATTTACCAGCATTTTTTCGCTTTTTCCTTTGGCTTTTTGGGGTGCTAATGTTGTGCTGTTCGCTCCATTCAGTTCAGTGTCCTCAGTTGCCGAGAAGGCCAAATATTTGAATTCCTTCACTTTATTTGTTCGCCTTTGCGACATTTTCAACAACGCCCTCCAGTTCTCTTCCTCCTCTTTTTTTTGGGTGGCACATTGTGCAAATTGTCGGCCACGCCGATTTTGACAGCCCCTTTTATGCATTCATCACTTTTTGGGGCTTTGGCTTGGCCATGTCCTGGCTAAAATGTTTCCACTGCATGATTTCGAACGCATGCCAACCAAAAGTGGCCCATTGAATGGCTTTAGAAACGATAATGTTGATTTATGTGCAAAGCTCGCCGATGCATTTTCAATTATCATGGCCCAACATGCTCTCCAATCCTTTTAATATGTATGTATATAGTTGTCCGCTATCTCGTATTGCCCAATTTGATTTGATGTCACGTCGTTTTGTGCTTGAATTTTGGAGTGGGAAGAGTCAATACGTTCTCTTCCTGCAAGTTGGCATTTAGGAGGATTAAATTGTTCGGCTTAACGAGCCAAAGATTTGCCGCAAATGACCAGACCGAGAGCCAACCAGGTTCGAGGAAGGCACCAAGATTGGGCCAAATGACGCATACGCCTCGTTGGCCGCCCAAATGCGGCAAAGCACATTCAAATTCAAATTCAAATATGTAATTAAATGTAAATTTTGAAACAGCCGCTGGCCATGTCAATGGAACGTCTGCTCCACATACATACATACCAGCGATGACAAGGCGAATTACAAGGATCAGGCGAGTGCAAAGTTTTGTCACTTAATTGAAATATTTGCCCCGAGATTGAAACTTGCTTACGCTCTCTTGTTATTGTCATTACAACAAATATGTCTGTGTATGGTGGAACTTTGTTAAGTTCTGCCACGCCCACCAACCACCCATTTCCGGCAACCTTACCACTCTCTGCCCTCCTGAGTGCCACTAATGCAAAAGTTCAGCCATTTCCAACATTTTAAAAAAGTGGACAAAATAAAAGCCGGCCGCATTTTGGGTAGCCTTCTGCCAAATATATGCTAAAATTGGTTAGAAAAACAAAAAGCGGAGAACTGCGGGCGAGTAGAGAGGAACAGGGCTAAGGGATGCGCACTACATAAGCGCATGTATGCAAATTTATTTGGGGTTTGCGGATTTGTATGCAAAAGTTGCGCCCCCTTAAAGCAGGCAACCATTTTTTGCGGTTTTGGCAAGGAGGGAGGGGGAGAGTTGTCAAGTATAAATGAAGGGAAATATTATATTATGGATTGCTGAAAGTACTGAGTGGAGTGACCAGTGATGCTCTGACATCACATCCGGTTGTATATTTTCGGTAGCCACTGTTTGCTTTTCGCACCTGTGCTCTGTTATTTACCCTAGGTTGAAGGTGTAAATTGCCACTTGTAGCAGTTCTGTTGCCGTCTGATAAGATCAGATAGTCAAATCTAAGGCGTTTCATTTGCTCATGCAAGGGGCCATAAAATTTAATTGGGTTAAAGCTGTTGACGCAGCAGCCGCAGTCAATGTTAGACGCAATTTTACAAACAGCTTTACATTCCCTTAAGGCTGCAGATAAGATATGTGATAAGAGAATAGATACTTAATGCTTGATAAACAAATGCGCCAACTTGGTTGCTTTGAGAACTTGAGAGTTACAGTAATATATCGAACGTGGCTAGAGAATGTTGACTGCAACGTTTTTTGTGATCTTTCTAGCGATCTGCCCGGTGAGAATAGATTTTTATTTTGCACAGAATTATTTATTTTAATGATTTCCTCTTGCAGCAGCTGCAGACAAATGCCCAAAACGTCACAGAGGCCCTGTTGCGCTCCGAAGAAGCGATACAGACTGTTCAGTTGTCACTAGACACGAAGCTGCCAGCTAATTTGGATGCTCGGGAGATGGGCAATGAGATACTAGATGCACTAAAACGTGGTTTAAGGATCTGCGATGACAATTTGAAGAAGAACCTTCAGATTGACAATTACAACACCTGTGTGGCCACCAACAAGGGCTTGGCCATGGCCTCGGTGGGCGAATTGGTGGGTCAGTCTTGGGCCAAGTCAGGTGCATCTCGTCCGGGTTTGTTCTGTTAAATTGTTAATTGTGCTGCAGATTTAAATAAAGCGCTTTAATTGAGTTGTAGTGGCTCTTACTTGGAGATGGCACAGCTGTTGCCTCAGTTGGCACATTGTTTAAGATGATGATGGATTTTCTTGATAAAACCATCGAGTCGAGTGGCGTTGTCAGAGTCAGCACTTGCTGAAGTTTTGGCCAAATTGCTGACGGCCCAAAAATTTAGCTTTGCTTTTTGTTTTGTTGTATTCTAATTAGCCTGTCGTATGTGACTGTCTCTGTCTCTGTGTGTGTGCTTCGTGCTCATTACACCAAATGTGCGGGACGCGTCTGAGGAGAGTCAAATGAGTGAAGCGAATGTAACTGAGTAATTATAGTCATTAGAGGCAAAATGAAACAGACAAAGCAAATAGCGAAGTTAACGTTGTGAAAATGTGCGCCAAAAAAGATGAAACAAACCAGTAGAAGGTCTGCAAGTGGGATCGATATACCCAGCATTCGCCTTGGCTCAAATTTAAATTAAACAATTTATATTAATATTAATTTGGTAGCATTCTTTGTAGCGCAGAACAATAAGTAAACGAATCTAAATTATTTGTCATCCTAAACGCATGCTACATAAAATTGAATACTCGTATTACTCTTGCGAAGTTTTGCATTTTCAACATAAGCTGCGTCTATTTAAATATTTTTTACACTTCTGTACCATTTTCTGATAGTCTCATAATTCTTTTCCTTTTAATTTTTCTTCATTTTTGTGCCTTTTGTAGGCAATTGCTTAAAGTTCCACTGCTTAGGCCTTGGAGTCCGCCTCTGATGTTGTTTCTGCGTCCGCAGCGGGCGCATCTGGCTTCGGCTCATCCGTGTTACCGCAAACACATATGGGACACTATTGAGGAGACAGGACATAGTTTATTTTTAAATAGACAGCTGAAAGACAATTAAAGCTACCTTTTCCTTGAGCACCAGGCGATACTTGGGGTGACTAATCGAGGGAAAGATAAATAAACTTTAGTTAAAGCTAAAGGACTAAGCGTGTGCGTGTGTTCGACACTTGCCTTATGCCGTAGACAATGGGATTATAGACGGCGCTGGTCTTGGCGAATGTGGCACCCCAAATGGTCGTCAGGGGTGTTAGACCCTCGATCTTGAATAAACCAAAGTAACAGATGACCAGGTACGGCGTCCAGGCCATAAACCAAAGCGAAATTGTTGTCAGGGCCACCTGAGTTTCACGATTGTTGTATGTCTGTATTATAAATAATTGATATACTTAACCTTGGCTAGCTTGCCCTCGGCGCTTTTGTCGCAGTCCTCGGAGCTGCGTAAGGACTTTACATTCATCTTCTTCGCCTGTTCCCGCATTGCCTTCTCATGAGCAGCGACGGCCTAAGAACAAATGAAAAAAATGAAAGGGAAATTTAACGAGAGAGTAAGAACGAGAACCTACAGCAATAATGAACCAGTAGGAGTAACATATCAGAAACAGGGGCACGTAGTAGACGAATATGGAATAGGTTATGAGATAGGATCGCGGATTCCACTGCCTGGTCATGTAGTCAATGCTGCAAGCAGTCAGATTGCCCTCAGGCACATAGCTGCTCCAGCCAATCAGTGGCATAATTGTCCAGAATGTTGCCATCAGCCAGATAAATATAATCTTCATGATGGATAGCTTTATGGTCATCGGTGTTCCATTGATGCCCTTCACTATAACATTATACCGATCAAAGGCGATCATGCACATGGACCAAATGGACACACAACCAAACATCGAGCCACAGACGGCATAGATATCGCACCAGAGTGGACCCAAGATCCACGTTTGATAGTAAAAGTTAACCAGCATGATGGGTGACTGTGAGGCCATCATGCAAAAGTCCGAGAAGGCCAGATTCAAGACCAGCAAATTGGCTGGCGTACGTAACGACTTGGTGCCACCAAAGATGTAGACAACGACACCATTTCCGCAGCACGAGATGATTAGGATGCACAGCGTGAACAGTCCCAGTATTTTACTCATTGTGGGATCCATCGGAGCAAAGCGGCTCCAATATGGATTGACGAGGTGTGCCATGTCCGGCAGCACCTGCAAATTATAGATGCATTAATCTTGAATACCGCTCCTTGGCCGAGGCATACTTACATTGTCCAGCACGGATCCATTACCGCCTGACTGTGCCTCGTAACGAGGTCCAAGTCCTGAGCCGGACATGGCAATGGCAAACGTCTCTGGCAACAAACTGGCCACCATGCTCAGCTAACTCGGCTACGATATGATGTCACACATTAAAGAATTCCAAACCAACAGAGCTGGCTCGCAGAAAGCCAACCCATTTATAGCCTAGTTTTAAAAGCCAATTAAGCGAAGGTCGATATGAGTAGAAGACTCGTGTACTGTCTAGCTGTCAGATCAGTGCCATCGTTAAATTTATTTAACATGACTAATACAAGGTTATATCAGTTCACATTTTTGCATAACTATACTGTGATTTGTACTCAGAGGTTTGCTAAAAATCTTTGTCCGCAATTGTCGCACAGTTTCCTTTTATGACCAATGTTTGTGGAACCTACAGTCGATACGGAGCTAATGGAGGGATATCGTTTAGGAAAATCTAAACTTAGTTCAGAATTACTAGACACCGGGGATCTTGAGAGGTTCAGTGCTTCAAATTTACGTTCGTCTTCATCTTCTGTGCTCGGCAAATCATACTTCACAATTTTCACTTTCTGACTAAGAATCAACTGTTTGCAGCAATCCTTGATTTGATAGTAGGCTGTTCGAAAGGCCTTCAACTTGCGTGCCTAGCAGTGAAAGAAATTCTTTAATATACTAGCTTATAGTAAATATGTTAAGTACTTACTGGTGAAAGGTTGATAACCGAAACAGTCCCTCCATTTTGCCCATATGTGCCAAGCATTACAACATGTGAGGTGTTTTTAACGTGATTGACACTTGCCCAGAGCATCAATTCTTTGTATACATGCTCATTCATGGCAATGATAAAGTCAAAGTAGGCAAAGTCACTGACGGTCACCTGTCGGACAAAAGTAAAACAAAAGTACCTTTACATATTTACAGACAGTTGACTCACCAGTCTACAAAAATGATCAGAGCAAAGACCATGCTCCCGGAGAACTCGCATGCAACTCTTGTGCGGTTTCCTTCCAATGTTCCAAGTACGTAATGCAGCACTATCTATTTCCCAGTAGAGGCTGGTCTTCACCATCAGGTTCTGCATAATAGACTCTGCCATCGGTGAGCAACAAGAGTTGCCTATAGCAAAAGAGCAGTTCATTCTCAATACAATTCTTATCTCTGCAGTCCTTAATTACACTCACCCATACATACAAAGAGAAGCTTCTTACTCGCCATTATAATTTTTACAGAAAATTTATAAAATTAAAAGTTGTTATATTGCCTATTAATATGTCAATTGTTGTTAATACAAATCATTTTTCTTCGTCTGGCATTAACATAACGCCTACTTGGTTGACCTTTCAAAGAATCCTTATTGTTGCCACTATTTTCAAATTAACACAAATTACAACTGTCGACAAGCCATCCTATAGTCTATTTCTTTATACAGTGTATTTTCCTTGACTCCCATTGTGGCAACAAAAACGTAGCTGCCACAAACGCGTTGCATGGGTGTCTGTCTACATACGCGTCTGATTCTCTCTCTATCTAGTTCTTCCTTTTAGTGAAAACGTGAGTCTGAAAATGAACTTTCCTGCCTGTTGCTGGCCTTCTCAAATGTTGCTTTTTGGTCCTGCGATGGCTCATGGTAGTCCGCACTAGGCACAGTATGATAGTTTTATGTTTACTGAATGAAATACTTTGTGTGTCTTGGTAATGTAGTAGATATAGTTTTTTTGTGGGGATAATTAATAGTAGTATCTCTTATTCAAATTCTTATTTACCTTTTTCATTTCAACTAATTTATTTTGCTAAAGTTATTATAAATTTATATTTGGTACATTTGACGCATTTATTTATAATTTATACTTGAACTTTTTAATAATAAATTCAGGTAACATTTTCATAAAGTTTTTGCATAATCTCGAAATAACATATGTTATAAACTGAATTTTAAAATATATGTGTGCCACAAATTGGTTGAAAATGCAACAAGGAAAACACTGTACATCAGTTTGGATTTAGCCCCGAGTCGAGTTTTGTTGACCTGGCAAATGTTTGTGTGACGCCCATTTGTGCCACCTCGTACCCAGTGGCTGGGTCTCGTTCTCGTTCTCGTGGCGTTGGTGTTGGAAAAGTCAAAGGCATTAAAAATATTGGACTGGCAGGTGGGCGGGTCGTTGCACAAAGAGTGTCAAGTGCCTGTGAGGTGTCCACACCGCGACGTGAGACGCATTCTAAATTGGCTCCCAAGGGCTCAAGAGAGAGAGAGAGAGAGAGAGATAGATAGAGAGAGAAAAGGGTGGAACGACTGCCGAGTTCAGCGAACTGGACCTACGGCATGGCCCACTTATGCAAATGCATGCTAGGTACTCGTACCACCCTTGTGCGTATACTTTAATGATAGACTGTACTTGCAGTGTCCAAGGCATTGGGAAACGTGATGCCTGCATTTTTGTGCATACAAATTATACAATGGGCCATGATTTCTATTTGTAGCCAATGCAACTGTTATTATGCGACTGGCAACTAAACTTTTTACTGACTGTGGTACGTTTAACGGTCCGCCAACAGATTCCTGCCTGTGAATGGTGATGGGAGAGAGGGGCAAGAGAGTGCTGGCCATTGGCAATATCCAATTGGAATTGCATTGAACGGCTAAATTGAAAACTGAAAAGCATATTTCACTTATCGCTTTTCACACAAAACACAACCAGAAATAAAACGAAGAGGCAACAAGCGGAAGAGCGGTCGGCGGTGAGCAAGGCGGTGCGCGGGGGAAGTGATGATGGTAGTCAGTTGCAGAGGTATGCGAGAAAAAGAGAGGGAACAAAATGAATGAAATGAAATTGTAAGCGCACTACAAAAAGTAAAACACAACAACAATTCGGCCGGGCTAGGCAATACAATGGTGTATGAGTGTGTGAGTGTGTGAAGCGATCAGACTAAGGGCAATGGAAGAGAGCAAAAGGGATAGGCAAAAGGGATGGCACATTGTTGTTTTAATTAAAAACAAACCCAGAGTCACACATGCACACACTCAGCAAAAAAGTGCAAAAAAGTGAGCAACAAGACAACCCCCTACTGAACGGGGAGGGGCATGGAATGGCATAGAATATCACAGAATGGGACAGAGTGGAATGGCAAAGAATGAAAACTGTTGAATATTTAGTGCATGGTGAGGAAAAGTTGCAAAAAAGTGAAAATTATTGAGCACAAAAATGTCCGAATACAGACACACAGACACCACCGGAAATGTGAGAAATGTGTCTGTGTGGGAACGTAATGGCGACCTTAATGCTGTGCTTGTTAAAATGGACACAGACACCCACATAGAGCCATACACGAAGTTGCTACAAAGCCGCACCTAATGGCAATTTAAATGAAACAAACAGCTAAATGAAAATGAGAAGTAAAAACCGACGAAAATCGCAAACAACCGGACAAAAAAAGGATAAAAGAAACAAAATTGAGGCCTGGCTGACAACGATTTATTTATTGCTATTGTTACTGTTGTTGTTGTTGTTGTCATTGTTGCTTGCAGGCAAATGCACTTTGTTGACCGCAAATGCAATTTACAGCACAACAATCAGCGGCAAACACAAAATGCAGCAGAGTCAAAGAAAAACTAATAAAAACAAAACTTTGCTGCAGTTGTTTTGCTTATTATTGTTGTTGTTGTTCTAACATCAACATCAACAACAACTATTTCGCCATCAGCAGTAAAAAGCAGCACAACTAGCAACTGCATTAACTAACTGGGCGGGGTCAGTGTTGGTCAACGGAGTAAAGTGTGTGAGAGTGTGTCTGTGCTTGTTCTGGTGTGGTTTCTGACCATGGCTAGAATTGTGTGGAACAGCATCATGGTTTTCGCCACACTCACACAATGGCATTTAGCTGGCCAACGCATATACTACACACATGCACACACAATTAGACGTAGTGGCTTGCAGAGCGAACAATGGCTTAAGGGAAGAGCGAAGGGTGTGCGAAGTGCGGTGCCGCTGATTGAGGTTCAACGAATTTTTGGGTTTACGTTTTAAATTAAATTTGCCGGAAGCGTGCTTGTCTGTGTCTGTGTGTTAGTGTGTTTGTGAGAGGTCCCTTAGCGCTTTCAGCTGCCTCCTTTCACTACCCCACTCTTTACCATATACTTATGTTGGCTTATACCACTGCAATCATGCCACTCGTCCATTTCTAAATAAACGCCATTACCACTATTTTATTTGGACTCACTCAGGTGTGATAAATGAATTAAAATGCATATGCTGTACCTGTTCACTGCACTTATTCCATTTGCTGTTGTGCATGTTGTACGAGTATTGAGGTAGGCGTAACGTTGTGTGAGTACGACTACAAGTGCGAGAATGAGTGCACTCATAAATATTTATGATCGCGCTGACGCTAGTAGGATTGTGCTGCCTGGTCAATGGGCCAACCAAGTCGGGTTGTCCTTTTATGTGCGGTTAGCTGCCATGATTGAATTGGACATATCCGGCCAGCGAGCTGACCGACAACTGACTGACTGTCGCACTGGTTGACTGATTGACTAACTGAATGACTGCCTGTTCGTCCAACTCACTCACTATTCAGACTATGCAGCAACAGTTCATGGGGCACATAAACAGTCCTGGCTTCGCTCGACATGGACGCGATTGCAGGAAACAAATGAGCCAGTTTTGCCGGTTTGTCAGTTGGCGCAATCAAAATGTGTTGCCCGCTTTTCAGATTCGCATCATTAATGAATAATGAGTGCACAGACAAAACAAAACAAACAAAATGAATCAAATAAAATCAAATACGAATACTCAGGGAAATTGTGTTATAGTGTGAAGTCGAAGTTTCAATGCACTTATGTAGCATATTGGTTTGCTGTTATATACAAATTAATAATTAATTGAAACCAAGACTAATTTGAATTAAAATATGTTGCATTGTAATTTGTTTATTTATTCTAAATTGACTTGTAAGTAGATACAAAATGTTTCTATAAATTGATGTACCTTCAAGAAGGTTATTTCAGGTCGTGACTCATTAAAAAGTCAAGCTTCTGTTGTTTCCTCGTGTCTCTCGTTCTGTTGTTTCTCAATATTTCAAACAGTGAAGCGCCCGGCAGAGATTGTGATTTCGAATGCGATTCGAGGAGCGGCGCACCGATAATGCCGCACGTAACGGCAATTCGGCAAATGATGATGCAATGACTGCCGCATTTGGAGTGAGAGAGAGGGTGAGGGAATGTAGCACGTTTCAGACGGCAGTCAATCGTTTGCAACATCTCGTTGCGGCTCCTTTCGCCAGCCAGGCAGCCAGGCAGCCAGCCAGCTAGCCAGATCGTAAGTCATTTAACATTTTGAGGTATTTAATGAGCCAAAAAGTTTTTGCCGCACATAAATTAAAAGTCGACTGGCCCAAACTGGCCTACCGAACCCGTCAGTTCGTCTCAGACTGCTGGCTTATTGGCCAGTTGGGGCCAGGTGTTGGCTGACCAACCCAGCGGCAGACTCTCGCCATGCCAATGGCTCTATTAGCATGCCCATTAAAATTAGACAAATGGTTGCTGTTGCTGTTGTAGTTGTTGTTGTTGCCTTTGCCATTTCGCATATCCGCAAGTCTAGCCCCAAGTTACAGATTTATGGCCCACTGAGTGGGTCTCTAAACGTTAGTGGATCGGCCAAGCGTTGAGCCTGGTATGGCCTTGATTTTGGCTTGGCTAGCAATCACATACGCCACTTGAGAAATGCCATTTGTTATGATAAATGATTATGTTGGTAGTGTTGCAAGTTTGTACGGTTTACCCGTTGCCAAATTGACGCAGCCTCGCGGACTCTCGGCCTAGTCGTGGCAAACGTGGCACTTGTCGTGTGTGAAGGTCAATGAAAGGCATCGAGTGGCATTGTAATCATCGTAATTGGCAAGAGCGGAGCGTTGTTGCTTTAAGCCAAGTTAAGCCAGTGCTGGGCTTTAAACTCCTCCCAAATTTCTTGATACTTTTTGCAATTGAACAACAGTATAAAAGCCAGCGATTTGCTTTGCTTCACTCTTTGTCTTGTGATCCACCTCTTTTGTGTGTTGTGTCTGTTGTGCTGTAAGCCGTTTCGATTTGGCCGTTGTGCTGGTGTTGGCCAAACCCTTTGCCAAATTTAACCCTTCACTTCATTAAACGTATTTTCCAATCCTTTGGGGTGCACAAATCACTTTGCCGCAGATACTTACAAAGCCCTCTAGAGCTGAGTTGGGGGTGTGGCCATAGAAATTTGACAAGCAGCCAAACAAAAGCCTAATCGTGCAGCTGCCCCACCCCCTCCCGATCACCTCCCTGTGGGCTACACCTTACAATTGCTGAGGAGCTGCTGCCGCCTTTTGGCTGTAATCCATCAAGCGGCTCTTCGGTTCACCATTCCCAGGCAGTGTCACAACAAATGCAAAAAGCAGCAGCAGTAGGTGGGTGAAGGAGGAAAGTAGGGGCTAAGAGGCCCAGCAAGAGCTAAGGCAGCAAATTGTTTTCTACTCTTTTTGCTTGTCGTCATGCCTTTGTCTCTTGTTATTTCAGTTTGTTGTCGATGTTGTTGGTTGTTGTTGGTATATTAAGTATTTAAGCAGTTAGGACAGTTCTCTTGGTTGATGGATCACCCGTTTGTGGAGTCTATAAGTCATTTCAGTTGACATTTCATATTTTTTTGGGACCTCCCTCCATTCAATCCCATCCTCCTCCTCCTTAGGGGTTCAACCTGCCAAATGAATGTTGAGGCTATGACAAATTAGAGACCAGCCTCAAAGTCGTAGTCAAAGTCATATCCTGCTTAAAGGCATTTCCGGTTGAAGCTGCTCTGTTTCTCCTGCTGTTTCACTGTTGTTGATGTTTAAGTTGTTCTTTAATTGGTTGTTGCTGTTGTTGCTGCTGCTGTTGCTGTTGCTGTTGCTGCTGTTGTCGACAGCTTGTGGCTGCCCAGAGTGCAACCGGGCCGGACACAGATACCGAGTGTCGTTGACATGGCCAAAAGAATGGCCTAATTGATATACATTTCACTCGACTGACGGCCTGTGAACTGACCACAAGATTCTCGTGTCAAGTGTGAGGCGCAAGGCGCCGACAAGGAAACAGAATAAGACTGATAATGACAGCAACAGGACGAAAGTGTAAAAGGCAACGAGAAAAGAGATACAAGACGAGTGAAAGAACAAGAGAATGGCTAGCAATCTAAAGTTGTTTAAGTTTAAACAACTTCAACGCACGCCAACTACAATTTCAATTAATAAAGTTCTTACCATTTATTTCGGCAAGTACAAGTTTATGTACCTTGATTACATTCAACTGTGATACTCTGTAGTCGAAAAAGTATAACAAGTGTGTACAAGTAAGAATTGATCTACTCTATTTGCATCAAGAACTGACGAACTGCTTCGATTGTGCCATTACAGGAAAACAATGAGTTTAATTTTAAATTCTACTAACGACGCAAGATACTGCCGATAATCTCTTTTAATTGTAAACATTATTTCTGGTTCCAATGCGAATAATCAAATACTTTAACCTACAAAGCGTACCCTATTCGAAGAGTAAGTCCCTATTGCTTTTAGTTAAGCGGTATTTGTTATTTATAACTGAAGTTCTTAAGCTGATCTCCGCGTGCAACTTAAAAGTTTCTCAAATGCTGCAGCTTTCAGGGGCAACTTCTGTATGAATACCTGGTCCTGTTTGGTGCGTCAATTTCAATACGACACGCACATGACTTGGCCACAAACTTTGTTATTTGTCCATGACTGACAGGGAAGCCACACATAGCACCTCATACATTGCACATCTTGGGCTCCGGCAGAATATTCCGAATATCCCTCGACGATCTGCAGGAGCATCAGGAGCAGCAGCTGCTAAACTTTTTTGCAGTTTTCAAAACTTGCAACTTTTCTCATTTGTGCGTGTGTATTGCTAAGTTGCTGTCTACTGTCTGCTGCCGTCTGTCCGTTTGTCTGCTGTCTGTTGACTGTTGCCCGATGTGTAAGGGCTCTGATGTTGCTAGAGTTGCACTTTTGCAAATGATGTCCAACTGTGTGGGTCTCTGCCCTCGCTCTTCTGGACAAGCACGAAACTAATCCGCAACATGATGACAAGAAAATTGAATTCTTGCAACTGTCAAATTGAATCTGCCTCTCGCTCCTTTGCTCTCTTGCCGTCTCACTGTGATTTCATCCTTCTAGTCCCCTTCCCATCATAAAATTTGAATCAGAGCTTCAAGTTGTTTGGTCCTATTGCCACGTCCTTTGCTCTCATTCTTGCAGGCTGCAGCTATTTGTTTCAGCAAAGGTCCAAAGCAACGTGACAACGCCGAATGTCAAAAACTGAACCCGTCCTCAGAATCTCTTTCGTCCCCTGTCCACCGCGCTTTACTCTCCTGCGTCACATTTTTACAAACAATTTTTGTTCCGTTTTTGCTGCCGCCGTTGCCTAAGTGTTTTTTGTTGCTTGCCCCAAACATTTTGCCATTGAAAAATTTTACTTATTGACTTTCCTTTGGCAGCGACTGCGAAATTGACAGCAGAAGCAGCAGCAGCAGCAGAGGCAGCCACGACTGCGACTGTGTCAGCGACAGCGAGGGGCTCATGATAATGACAGACTTCATCGATTACGAGATTATCGCAATGTCACTTTAGAATTTTCGAAATTTTCCTCATTTCAGCTGGCCCAAAAGCTTTTAGCGAGCATTTTAGCACTGACACGCCCCCTTTGGCACTCTTTGGACCGCGCATTGCGCATTTTGTGGATGAAATTGCTCAGCTTCAAGTGTAATTTCACTTAAGCTCTTAAGCAGACAACCTCTTCCGTCGCCCGCCCATGTCGATTGGCGGCACTTGCGATGCTTTTTTGTATCGAAATAACCGTTTGGTGCCCCCGCACGGCTGTGTCCCCGCACCCACCTTCCCACACTCATATGTGTCGCAGTCAGAGAGCTACTTGAAATGTGTTTAGCTGATTAGCTCTAAAAGGATTTTGCTGCATTAATTTAGTTAAGGGCAAAGAGTATTGGGAGCGATCGTGTTGTACTTAAAGTCATGTTTAATTATAAGTCAACAAAAACATAAGAAACATTTCAAGTGTCATACATTATGAAATAAATGGCAAGGGCACTTATTTCCTTTTTTTTATTTATACACCAATTTTAATGTGAAATCGACAGAACAAATTAGTCACTTACTGGTAGTGCAGCTGCTATTCCTACTACTGAGCCAGTCTGTGCTTGCCATACGTTGCAAGTGTCTGCTTCGAGATAGTCGTCTATGGGAAGAATGCCACTGCCAAGATTCCATTGCTGAAATTTATGTTCTACTCATGTTTGTTATGTGTGCAGGTAAACAATAAAATAACGAGTCGTTTGCAAAGTAAATTGCATAAAAAGAAAACGGGAAAAGCGCTGTAAAGGCAAAGGAAAAGGAAAACAGCATGCATTACTATTTCTAGTCCGACTGCTCCGCACCGCACTCTTTCCCACTCCTTGCAACGCTGTTTAGCACGTGCCAAAGTCAGGCAGGCGGGCAGGCAAATGTCTTACGCTTCTCTGGGCTGACTAACAAACATGCAACACGGGAACACGGCGACTGAAACAGCTAACAAGGCATCCAAACAGCGGAGCAAGCAAGCAGCCGTTGGGGCGGCTAGGCCAACTGGGGGTAGCCGCTGGCTCAAGCAGTTGCAAGCAAGCAGGTGCATGCAACATTTTTGCCCTCGTTTGCATATTTGTCCCAGAAGCCAACTCAATTTCTATTCCCATTGTTGTTAGCCTCAGCACAAAGAAAGGCAATAGCAACAATGAGAACAATAACTGTTATTTGGCATTAAAACAATACTGCTTCGTTGCGTCTTTAATACGAGTGCTTTGCATCATTTTCGTCAATAAAATATAATAAAATAAACAGAAATAATTTGAGAATAGGAATATGGTTGAATATTGTATTTCATACAAGTGCATTGCATCATGCTCATAAATATAATAAAATATGACAAAATGGATAAATATTTAATTTAATTATAAGCTGATACATTTGCCAAAAGTGAAGCCATTAAAAAAACATGGTGACTTAATTGCTGCATTTAACAATGAAAGTTCAAAGCAATTTATATTATTTATAACCTACCGATAATCACACAATTAAAGTAGTTTCATAATATATTTGGCGTGTGGCCAAAAGAGCTGCACATTCCGTTGTATACTTGATTTCGACTGAACAACATATACGAACAGTTGCGTACCTATCACATTTCATTGGGTTACATATTCGAAAAGGAAATGTCTTCAATTATTTGTATATCTGTCTAACGCGATGACTGTCTGTCTGTGTGCATTTTAGTTAGTTTGTTTGTCTGTTTATTTTGTTATCGAATTTCCAATTAATGGGCCAACAGCGAACACCGAACAGCGAACAGAGTCGAACTTCATTAGGCGAATTCGCTAGCAGCTGGCCAATGCATATTCGCATTCAATTTAAAGCGGCAAATCGAAATGCTGCGTGACTTAATTAAATTGCAATGCCATAGCGATGTAACAGTGCCAAACACACACACACACAACCCACGCATACCGCATGCCCGACAACCTCAACAACAACAACTGATCCCCTCAAAATATCGACATTATCCATTTAGAAACACAATAGGAGCGCCGCAGTGCACGTGATATGCAAACCTGAACAATTAGCTTTTTGAAATAGATACACACATGCACACATACACACACGCACATGCACACACTCGCACTGTGGGTAAATATAAATATCCCCTGCCTAATCGGCTAATGCATCTGATGAGATGAGCCTTAAACGTTGCACGTTTCAATTGGAGTTAAGCGAATTGATGTCGCTAATTTAAATGCATGCCGCCCTTCTCGCTGACCGCCCTTCCATGGCCACGCCTTCCCCCATCCACAAACACACACACACACACACTCACATGCGCATACTCATACATAGGCCTACGCTTGTGTGTAATCAGCAAATAGCATATGGTGTAATTATTAGGCAACTGCAACTGTTCGATGACTGCCCTTTCGTTGCGAACGAAGTCTTTGAGCAAATGTCTTCATTGTCCTGGCCATCAATGAGACTTGCAAATGGCGTGTGAAATGACATGTGAGCACACACACACACACTCACACATAGGCAAGTGTGTGCGTGAGTGAAAGGATAACGCGCTTGGAGTGTGACTAATGCCGACGTGATGATGATTAAGTTGTTGTCCCATTGCGTGCGAGTCAATGGCGCCTTACGGTCGCCACTCTGGAGATTCTGGGCGTGCCTGGGCACAGCAAAGTGTTGGAAGTAGAGTAAACGATTGAGAAAGTCCCAGTTCCATTTGTAGCGCCATTGGCAATTGCTCAACCCACGCACGTGATTCAATTAGAGAGATGGAGAGAGAGAGCGTTGCTCTCAACTGAAAATGAATTCAACTTATTTCTACCAATAATAATCAGTCCGTTGTCCTGCGGGATTTGTAGCGTCGCCTTTTAATTATGTTGCTAATTAGTTTGCCAGACGTGATGTCTTTGAACCGACCACAGAGCCACAGAGTTGGGTTATGCTATGCTAATCCTTAAAAAATTGAATCAGAGAAGATGCATGGCAGATTAGATGACAGATTGCTGAATTGAAGATTGAGTATGACTATCCTTTGTTATCCTTTACTGCAATTGCATTTGCAATTGTGACAACACTTTGCGTATCCTGACAGTCCGGCAATTGCCCAGAAAACGTGGAAAAATAGTTGGCAAGCAAAACATGGTTGTTGGCATAAAGATATATGTGCGAGTCCTGTTGCTGTTACTGCTGTAACCTGAACTGCCAATCAAACAGGACTCGTCGAGACAGGCACATTGATAACAAGATGTCCTTGTGCTCGCCCAAAAACTCAAAGTGACAAACACAAACTGTGGGATAAATCTTGGCAGAAAACGTTTCCGTAACTCGTACCATTCTGACAACAGCAATTTGAGCTCAGAATTCATGTTGTCCTCCGCACTGGGCTGTGCTGCATTTTCAGCGGCCAGATCAACCTAGCCCGTGGCTGTCGCACGTGTCAATGCGTCTTTGAATGCTCAATTAAATTTTGGACTGATTCAGTGCGTCTGACGGCATCTGGCATCTGGTAGAAGGTTGCAAACCAGGGCAGGCCAACCAGAATTCAATTGTAATTGTGGTTTCGATTGGGCATCAGATTGGGATTGAGATTTTTGCATTGGCCTTTGCTTGCTTCGTTTGGCCACTTGAAGGACACACCGATTTGCCCATGAGACCTGCTTGACATTTGCTATGCGGCCAGAATGAATTTTTATTGGCAAAATTCGCTAAATTCGAATTTGCTTGAATGTGCGCTGGCTCATGAATTATTCACTGCGGTTGCAGTTTGAGTGGGCTTATTGATAACGGTGTCTGTGTGTGTGGGCGGTCGTGCCACTTCAGGCACTGCAACTACGAGCAAAATATTGGCAACCATTTCTATAAGTCATGTTTACAAAACACTTACAAGCCGGCCACACAGTCCGAATTCAAGCTGCCTCAATGGCTGATGAATGAATGAAGTTAATGAAAGTTTATTGAGCGCAAGGCAGGCACTTGAATGGCTTCGGCGATGGCGACGGGGACGGCAAAAATAACAGCATTGATTGAGTCATTGCCTGGCTGACTGATTGACAGATTGAGTGACTCTCTAAGCCCCATTTTGTCGAGCTTAATGAATTTTGCCAGTTGAGCGGAAACGGAAATAATGCGCCAACATTTTGTAATGTGTGTTGCTAAACAAAGTGGCTCATATGTCTGTGCCTTTATTTGCTTAGAAGTGGGCGGCTGAATGCGTTTGTGTGTGTGTATGTGTGAAAGGATTTTGCACGTGGCAATTGCAAAGTTTTCAATCGTGTCTGCGAGTCTCAGCTTATTGAAACACTTTTCATTTGCTCGCAAAAACCAAAGGGTTTTTCTCATTTGCCAACCATTGTCTCAGTCATTAGGCAGTAATCTCTACCCTTGCCTGCCCCTCGCTTTTGTGGTATTGCTTTATCGTTGCTTTGACGCTGCTCTGTTGGCCTTATCTGCCCATTTCACCATTTGAGTTTTCGTGTAAAGTTTTCCTTGGTTTGCTTGTCGTTACTTTCCTTTTATTTGCCTCTTTCATTGGGACTTGTACTCGTATTACATTTGCGCTCCGAACAACAAATTTACATGCAAATAACTTTCTCAACTTTGGCACTTCACATGCCTCAACAGAAACACACACACATACGTGTGTCGCCTCAATTGCCACTTATCAGCTCATCGATGAGGTTGGTAAAAGTTTTTGTGGCTCATCGCCTGCCTCAAAAGTTTCTTTGCTTCGGTTTCTCTGTTTTTTGATCTGGTTTTTTATTGGCAATCGACAGATATCTATCTGGGGTTATTTGGCATTAATATGTGATTTTAATGCGCACATTAGTTATGCCAAATCCAAGTCCTTTGATGGCCCTAAAGGGCTGACACCTACGCCCATTCTCACACACACATAAACAGAAACACGTGTCAAGTCAACATTTGAGCTATGTTGCCACAGAGTCGGATTAACCGCAGCCTAATAACACCAGGGACAAATGGCTGGCAGGGGCTGGCCAACTGGTTTACCTGGTCATAGGTTAATCATAAATAACGACCGGAAGCACACACGACTGCCAGATCCTTTGATGCACTGCACCACAACAGACTGATGTTCGTGTGGTCTTAATGTGAATTATTTGTATTGCGGTCAGTGGCTTGAGCTACAGCTGCGTAGAGTCCAGCCAGCACAGTTGACCGCTCCACTTATAATTGATTTGTTTAGCCTCAGCTTGGGCAATTAAAATGCAATCTCTCGCTGTGCGCGCAATGAGTTGTCTGTCAACGTGTCTGGGCTGTCCTCGACTGGTCGACCGGTCGACTGGTCGACTCTTTGGGGATCCTGTTGGCGGTCCCATGCAGCATTTAAAATGCATGGCATGCCACGAAATTTGCTATGCAACGCGAAACGAGCCACTGAATTGGGGTTAGCTCAACAAGCAGAATTTATCCCTCTCTCAGTCGCCCTGCGGTCGTGCAGTGACCTCGTCCTTACTCACTCTCTCTACTTTTGATGCGCCCTGTAGCTTTTCCAGTTCAAGTTTTCAATTTCCATTTGTGCTCAACTTTAACATTGGCTTAAGCAATCGAAGCTTGAGAGCTCTCCAGGGCGCCATGTTGTTGTGTTGCATGTTCTGGCGCCCCCATGCGGTGAACTTATCGCATCTTTCACCTTCCTTCATTTCCCGCCACCCGCAATTTGTATTTGTTAATTTTGATTTGTTTGCTGCATTTTGTATTATGCGGAACTGAGAGGTTCGCCTTGCCTGTTGCCAATGCAAATTGATTTTGCCAAATGATTTTAGCCATATTGTTGTTGCTGTTGCTGCCACTGCTCTTGCATGTTGTAGCAATTGACGCTGTTTGCCAACCAATTTCGTTGGCTCTGTTTTTTGGCAAGTAAATATGCGTTTCAGCAAATATTTTTGCTTGCTGAGTGTTCGACATGTTTGTTTGCTTTTTGCGTATACTTATTTTATTTTCAATACCCTGACGAAAGCCATTGTTATAATGTATTATAAATTACTGCCCTAATTGCAAAACTTCTCTTATCAATACTTAATTATACCTTTGTGCAATGAAACGACTTATTGGTTTTTGCTTTAAAGAGTAATCATTTCCAGCAGTGAGTTACTTAGTTCTTTTGTAATGAGGTATTTCCTAGTCGAGCATTCGCAACAAGCCATATTACATTTGTTTTTTTATTGTTGAGTTTGTTGCTGTCAAAATGTTTGCTTTTAATTCCGGTTACTTCCAGGGTACGCCATTTTAATAACGATAACAAACTGACAGCAACGGAAACGCATCAGTAATTTTCAAACCGGCGGTTTTAGGACTCACTTACGAAATCAATATGACACAAATTACTTGTAGTTTTCACTTTCGGAAACGCTTCTCAATTTAAGATGTGCTTTTCTGAACGTGACCATTCGTAAAGCATTCAAACCTTTCTTAGTCACAAGTAGTACTGAATATTATTAAAGCCTGATATACTAAGTTGTCGGAAATTCAGTATAGAACATAAGTTCTTTACATAAGTTGTTAAAGTTTTTGTATCGATTGCTAGTTCAAGTATACTACTTTATGAACTACATGTAAGACTTAGAAATTATGAAAATATCTACATATGTATTGCTTGTTAGGGCAAAGTAATGTAGTATGAGTAAATTGGCAAGGCAAAAGTTTGCTGTATTTCAAATTAAAGTGCGCCAAAGTTTGAACCCAATTAAATTTGCATGTATTGATTTTCAACTAAACTTGACGAGTTAGGTTTGTAATCGTTGTTTTGCAGCCTAACATGCATAAAATGTTAAATATCGTATAGAAAGGTTAATAATAATGTAAGTGTATCGTGCCTTACCATAAATGTTAAATATGACGGTATAAATGTTAATCACTTGCTAAAAATATGAGCTCCTGAAAGAATATCATTATTAAATTTTATAGGAGTTTCGATTAATTTCGTCAGGTATTAATATATTTAAATTGAATAAAATGTTAGAAAACTATATCTTCAATATTAGATAAATCTAATTTGATTTATTTATGTTGATTTGAACATAGCCTAAAGAATCGAACTATTTGAGCTGCATTTAATTTTATCTAATTCCAATTTATATTCAAATGAAATAAATCAATGCATAGCTCTCGGAATTTCAATTTATTAACCTGATAATTAAATTTTCATTTAAATTTTTTCATTTGAGTAAATTGAACAGGTTGTCTTTTTTTCAATTTGTATGAGAGCTACAGTCGTGTTTACTTGACGGTGTGATACCTGATTATCACTTTTGGAGAATGCAATACATTTAGTGTGATCGGAACAAATAATTTTTCACCTCATTTTCAATGGTTTCGTTTTTATGCCAGTTATGGTAACTCTTTTATTAAAAATTACTTCTGTCGCTTTTTATTTTCGACAGTCACTAAGTTGTAATACCCTAACATCAAATAAGCACCTGGTATAAATGTTAGGGTAATATATCAAATGCCTGCGGATATATAATTTAAAAGTGTTTAAATTATGTATATGAATATATGTATGTTGGAATTTATGTCAGTCGATAAATGATTCGGGCTTGACAACAATTTATGTGTGAGTGCTACGTGATTGTGTGTATGAATGAATGTGAATGCTGTCAACCAAAGTGCGTGAAAAGCGGATGTATTAAACCGGAAATGGCAATAACAAATAACATCATGAATTAATGCGGCTTTTCACCGTAGTGCAATGTGAAACGCTGTGACATTATTTGTAAACGAGCTGTTGTTGTTTACATTTGTAATGCACTTGGTTTCCTTTTCAAATAGTTAATTTATAATGGCTTAAACGCTGAATATTTCATAGAATTCGCCTGGAATTCATTTCCAGAAACGATTTTGCGATCATGCCAAGTGCTCCCTGGGAGTATCCTCCTTGTTATCCGGGTTGTCATTGCCTTTTTAATATTTCGCTGTTGACATCTCACCGTATGTGTTGTGCTTTTTCCCTCTCACTTAATCATTGTGGCATACACATATAATCGCTCTCTTCTCCCACTTTCTTTCTCTGTCGGGTTTTTGTTGTTGAATTTCATTAAAATTTGGGCCCATTTGCCATAATTTGTATTTCTTCTTATTTTTTTTTGTTGGTTGTCATACGAATGACAACCACGCCCCCCGCCGATGGCACCGCACAGCCAACGCAGCGCAGCCAGCACCGTGCCACAGATGAGCTTGACAAGTAAATGAGAAAATATACAAAAGGCTCTCGCATCTTGTGCAGCGCAATGTATGCGAAGTTTAAACAAGCAAGAGTAGGGATCGACTAGCAGATACCCAAAATACCAGTGGCTCTACAGATCTATTTATATTTCAATTCATGTCCCCAATAATTGCAAACTATGTACGGCTCATAATGTACTGTATTTCGCTAAAGTCCATGTGTACAGGGTATGGAATGAGTCGCATTTCACATCTCTCTCCATTTGACGCCCCATTTGTTGCGAACCAATGAAATGCCAGACAGTGTCAGATCTGACGGCAGGCAACTCGACGACCCCGTTACGACCACATTACACACACATGCACATGCGTCCACAGCCGCACATGCATATACATATGAGAAAGTATATTTCATTTGCGATTGCGTTTGCGTTAACGTTTGCTGTGCAGTCTATTAACCAAGTAATGCGCTTAAAGGTGGCCAGATTTATTTGCTGTGGTTAAAGTTGACACTGATTTTTCATCGATTATGGAATGTTTACTTAATAAATCATGCCACTTACTTGCACAAGAGAGAGATGGCAGATGAGACATCACTCATACGCACTGTTGACTCCGGATGCAGGCAACTTATTCATTTATGCACATTTATGTACGATGTGCGAGTATTTGCCATCATTAAACACTGCCAACGTTTCATTTATAAGAGCTAATGCTAATGCATTTCACATTAATTTCGGAACACCGAACGACACTTGGCAGCAAGATGCATGCGAAAATGAAAATGAATTGCTTGAAATTAGTTAAAACGCATTTGACGTTTTCTAAGTTTGGCCTCAAGTTTGGACTGCCGACACGTGCGTGCCCAGGAAGTGGGAGGTATGGATATGGTAGCATTAATAGTTATACAACAACTGACATATTGATAAATGAGCGCATTTTCGAAGCGCCATTTCAGGGCTTGAACACCAACAACAACAACCCAAGCAAGCAGCAACTATTTCAATGGCAATGGCTCGAAGCGGGTGCCGCAGCAACATTGCTGCGAAAAATGACTTTAGTGCCAAGCGTGAGAATTTGCAGCATTCGCTGTATACCCCAACACCAACCCCCACACACACACACACACATACGCACAGCAATGTACGGGGTGAGAAACAAATGCTTGCAAATATTTCTGCAGCTGTGATTCCTTTTACTTGCTTCGCTATCGCTTGGCTTCGCCAAAACACACACACTACAAAAGAAGCCCAAGGATATGTGTCTAGCATTTGCGCTTTTCGTTTCTCCATCGAACGCGCCACAATGAGTCAATTTTTTAACATTTATTTGACAGAAATTTTCATTTATATTGCTTAGCTTAGCAACAACAACAAAATAAACAAAAAAAAAAACGAAGAAAAATTTAATTAAATTGAAATTAATTTGACAGGATATTGCGCCGGCGCCGGCACCGACAGAACTATTAATAATGTGCCATATGAATGTGTGTTGGCGAGTGCCAGTGTGAGTGCATGTGAGGGCGAATGAGTGTCATGGGCAAGACAAATGCGCGCGAAATAAATTCTCATGTTGCGCTTTTGAGGCTGCCCATCAAAATTGCAAAAGGAAAGCCAGTGAAAGCGAGCGGGAAAAGCAAACCAAATAGCGAGATATTCAGTGCTAGCCACCACAACACCTCCTCCTCCTCATCTGCACTTCCCTTCTCCTACGCTAGGCTGGCAGCAATAAATCATTGCATACGCTGCGGCGCATAGAAACAGCAGCAGCAATGGCAATAGCAGTAGCAGTAGAAGCCGAGACAGGAGTAGTGGCAGCAGCAGTAATAGCAGCGGCACATAATTAATTAAATTTCACTTTTAACAGCACAAGAGCCAAGCCATCCACAGAGAGATCACACATCCACGAAATGTTTGTTGTTATTGGTTTGGAATCGTTGGCATTGTTGTAATTGGGCATCAGCTTTGCCTCAGACTCTGGCTGAGTCTCAGCCACTTGACATTGACATACGCATACAAAATAAATAGGCTCTATAAATTTCAGTTGGCGTTGGGAACGTGCCCAAAATACTTTGCCTATTTTTGATTCTGGTTTCACAATAATGCAAAACTTTCGTTTAGGTGCGCTATAAATCGCGTGCTGCTTCAGTTTTTGGTTTTTGGTGACGCCTGAGTCGGTTCCCTTTTTAAACGCATGAATGCTGACAGCTGTACAACACGGGGGCGGAGTGTGGGCGTGTCATGTCATTTAAAGGTTGCTACCAAGAGCCAGAGTAAGACCGAGTACCAAATGCCACGCGGCGCAACGTGCTTAAGTCGAATAAATAACAAAACATTGGTGGACAGCAACTGAATTTATGGCCGAATACAACAGGCAATTTTTTATTAAAGCTTGAAATTGGCAAAGTGGCAAATTACATGAACTTTAAACTGTGCGAAATGAGCTAAAGCCTCGCACTGACTGTCTGACTGACTGAATAACTGGCTCAGTCGATGCTCTTGATACCCTGACTGACTGACACGAGCTGGAGACAATGATGGCTCAGTGGCTCAAGTGGGCGGCTCGATGAGCTGTCGTCTCTGCGTGCACATCGCTAGGCATTAGGTATGCATGCCATTGCCTCGTTGGTAGCGGATGGCAGCAATGGTGGCACTGTCGAAGATGTTGAGCAATGCGCCCAGAGACAATGGCACAAGGACGAGATCAGGCGGCAAAAGCGAGGACAAAGATGAGCAGCGATGCGTAGCAGCAAATGGTAGCATCAGTCTCGATAATGAAGTTAAAAATTCCATACATACAAACACAAAATGACAGACAGACAGCCATACAGGCAGACAGACAGACAGGCGACAGACAGATAGAGAGACGGACGGACGAATAGACGTATGGGTAAGTGAGTGACAGAGACGGGATTGCAGTTGTTGCTGTTGCTGTGCGGCATTTGTCTTTGGTATTTATGAGTACGTTGTCCTTGATATGCCTGTGGAATTACTAAATGTCCCTGACTCGACACTAACTCACACGAATAGACATGCGACACTCACACATACGCATCATCAGCCCTTCATTCGCTCATTCATATATAAACACGACCGCTTCCGTTTGCCTGCGTCTGTGTCTGAGCTGTTGTCCAACACTGACTGCAGCATGTTCGCCTGCCACGCCCACAGCGCCTTCAACACCAACACCAACAAGTAGCAGCGGCAGCAGCAGCTCCCTCAGCAGCAGCACACGTACACGTTTTATGCGAGTGTGTGTGTGTATATATTTTTATCTCGTACGTGCAGCTATGTCCTCCCGATTCGAAATTTAAATAGAAATAGCATGTTGATGTTATTCGATGTGGGTTTATATTTAATTTAATACACGACTCAGTGTGCGAGTGTCTGCTTGCCCATAAATATGTATTTTAATTTATTTGTATGCAACAAGCGACAACAAACTAACAGCATCAACATACATCCACTCGACTGCTCTCAAGAGCTGCCTCTAGATGTGGCATTTCCATTACTATACCAGTTGCAAGTGACTCTCGATGTAAGCTCTGCAAATATGCGTGTAAGGCGAGAGACAGTATCTTGTTACTAACATTGTGATGCCCGAAAGTGGAGTGCACTTTTCACATCTTGTCACTGTTGTCTCTGCATTACGTGTACGTGTACGCACCAATAGCCCACCTAGGTGTGTATTGAATATAGAAAAATCACAATATCAGCTCGGAAAATATGGGAGATGTGTATGTGAGTGAGTGTTTGTGATACTGCCACGCCCAGCTTGAGTGGCAACAAGCGTAAGTTGGCTGCTCGGCTGATCAGCTAAGTGCAGATAACAAGTCAAGTGGCCTGAGAGCCACAACGCTTAGCATGTGTGTGTGCAGTGTGTGTTTGAGTATGCGTGGGTGTACAGGTGTGGCACCTGGAATAACAGTACTCCAGTTTGTGCATGAAATCAAGCAGAAAGAGAAACCAATTTGTGTGAAAATACAAAGAAGAAATGAAATTGGCCAAAGGGGTGACGTTTTCGTCGTATTGGGATTTTTTTTTGGGTGGCAAACCATGCGGAGCTCCAAGTCTGTGGCAAACATTGGTAAGACAAACTTTTTAAATCGTTGCGCAAAGTCGAAAGCAATAAATTTCGTGACAACTTTTTCCCTTTCCCCTTTTACGACCTTATGAGAACTTGGCACAGGAATTTTAATTCAATTCGCAAGAAAAAAAAACGAAAAATCAAACTGAAAGTACGAAGCCAGTGACATAACTAAGGCTTGGCCCCAAACGAAGCATCTTAAAATTATTTAAACGGAAAAATAGTTTCAGCTAAATTGCGGAAACTTAAATGCTGTATGGTTAACCTGCTCGGGCAAAAGAGAAACTAACATTATTTGATCCACATAAATGAAGCCCAAAGCCAGCCACACACAGCCAAGCCCAGTCGAGTTGCATGTGGGGACCAATGCATCTGTGCGTATGTTTAACAGAGTGAAAGGAGACCTAGAGCAAGAGAGGGGCTGTGGGTGTGCAACTGTGGGCAAGGTCGCCTGGCCACTCAACGTGAGCGACTGTGGTTGTGGCTGAGTGTTCGCCGCAGTGGAAATGCACCCGAATAAACACAAAATTTATATGAACACATATGGGCTGACGTTGGTTTAAGGGAATGGACTCCTCCCTAACACACTCATCCACCCTTTTAGTGAATCCTTGCACGTGTGTGTGGCAACAAAAGCAATTTTGTCGTTTTATGCAATCCTTTGGAGTAAAATGCGGTGCATGGTCTTAACACGACCTGAGGCATATATTCGTAAAAGTTCAAAATACTACCACTGAATTGTAAGATACCCTGTTATTGACTAAATAATATATACTCGTAATATACTTGCCGAGAACCTGTATGCTTTATGGAACAGCATCACCTTCTAACAAATACATTTTCATTTTTATTTTTCATTTGAGCAAATCACTTTGCATAGCCCACATTTGAGCACTTTGTCGAAGGCCGAGAGTCAGTCAAGAGACTGGAGGAGTGCTCACAGAAATATTGCTGTTTCGGTGGAAAATCAGAAATCTGGATATCACACCCATACTTGCTTATAGTCGCCCTGTACATGTGTCTCATCAACATGAAAACTTTTTTGATTGACCAAAAGCACGACGTCATATTTATGGAGTGCAGTATGACGTTCGCCTCTGGTCGTCACTAAGAGCTTTTTGACAAATGCGTACCTTCTCTTTTCCTCTGTCGCCGACTGACCTTTGGCATATCGGAACAAAAGCAAAAGTAAGCCCGAACACTGACGGTAAATACGTTTAGTCGTTTACTTGCCCAACTTTCTTTGCAAATGATGCCCACAACTGTGCTTATCTGATATACTTTCTGCCTCTTTGCTCACTGCTTCGCTCTTCTATCTTACCCACTCTCTCGAAATCTCTTGTTTCGTTGTGTTTTTTTTTCGCAATGGGTACATAAAACTCAATTGAGTCGTTAAATGTAAAAATTGTGATAAATAATCAAATTACACGCATTTGTTGCTCGCCAAGATTTGATGCTTTCAATTTTTATGCCACAGATTTTTTGGCGTCTTTTGTGGCTTTTTTTCCTCTGCTCGCCTGCTGACGCGGTGAATTATTTATGACCAGGCGTCGATTATGGTAAGCCGATTATGAGCCGTGTCAGGCAGTCAGATAATAATATTAGAAACAGTATGGGTTGCAGATGCTCTATTGAGCTGCCTTTTTAATTATTACGCATACGCCATGTGTCCTTTACCCATTTTGCGCACAGTGTGCGTATTGTGCGTATAGAATTTCCAATTAGAGGAAACTAATTTTGTGCAAATTGCCAAAGACTGTCAAAACTTTCCACTGCCAATCAATTTCGCCGTGCGAATCTCTTTTGTGCGTAGCAGGTGCAATTAAAGGCCACGTACACACACACACAGAGACTCGCCATGGCACATAATTCTCTTTATGTGCTGCTGCCATATGGGTTGTTTTTTTTTATGTGGCCACTTTTGGTACTCTGATGTTTGTTGTTGCCGTCATTTAAACAGATTAATGTGCTGCCGTCAACGGCGTGTCATGTCGATGCCATGTTATGCCTTTGATTGGCAGTTGTTTGCGTTGAACAATCATACAGTGCCGGCCACACACTTAAGCCTCTATTTACTAATCGGGGGGCGTGGTAGGAGGCAAATATAATTTCAATTACTTACGGTTTAACTATTTTAATTAGCCGTAAAATGATCACCGCCCCAAATGAACAGCAGGCATCTTCATACATACAGACTACAGACAAGCCTTTTGATGTGGCCCTGACATTTGCAACGACACGTCCCGGCTGCTGCCATCCAGCATTGTCTCGGAGTGCGTCAGCGCTAAAAGCTCACATAAAGCCAGAGCTAAGAGTCAGCAGCCACACTGACATCGACATCGACATCAGCATCAGCATCGGCATCAAAATCAAAGTCAACTGGCCGTTGGCGACACTGTCATGGGGCATGTCATCGCGTTATTTGATACACGAAGCGTCAGCCCGCTGACAGTTTGCACATTTTTCGGACCACGCCAAGTACTGCAAAGTCGATTGTGGTTGTTGCTGTTGATCTTGTTGTTGTTATTGCTATTGCTGTACTGTCAGCTTACAGCACTTGACTGACTGTCTATTTTAGTCGGCATTTAGCGACTATTGATTCGTTCAAAGGTGAGAAACACTTGCTTTGCCACGAGGCGGCTTCTATTTGCTCAGAGTACTTAGACTAGACTTGTACATACAAACTTATCAACTAAGTGGATGCGAAACTAGTACTGTGTGTGTGTGTGGGATTGTGAAAATGGATGCGTGTATCGATGTGTGTGTATGTGCATGTTTTATTGCTTTCCACAGCGCGTCTCACAACTATCCTTCGTGCAGAAGCGATTCCGATTGCCATTGCAGCCTCTGTAGCTGAAGGGACGACAGGCGCCCTTGTCGTAATACCAGCGGGTGAGAGCCTTGGTCTGGTCCTTTCTGTTGCAATAGTTGCCCTCGTTGCGGCCCACATAACAGTTAACGTTGTCTGCAAATGGACCAAAGCGAAACGTGCTGTATAATTGAACAATTAATTGGTTAATCGATTCCTGGAAGAGCCTATAAATACTGCATTATTTATTGTGCGCTCCAATGAATCGTGGCGCAGGCAAGTGCCCTCATTTGTTGCAATTAAAATTGAATAAGCGGATTACATATGTAAATTTTGACATATTTTCAAAATTCTAAAAACCTCAATACTCTCTCCTGTTTGCATATAATTCTACTGAAAAATGGCAAAATTGAAAATTTGTTGGCAATGGTTAGCAAAATAGACAAGTGTGGCCTTTTGGCCCAATGTTTGCCGAAAACAACCAATCAAAACTATGCATGTTACTAAATAAATGCATTCACAATTGCGAACACAAACCTGTCTTTGGCATATTATTTATGGTTTTTGATTTTTCCATTTTTAAATGCATTTTGCAGATCAAAGCACTTTCAGTCCCATTTGATTGAAATAATTGCAGATTTTTCAATCATTTTCCGTTTTTAATTGGACATCCCCCAGCTTACTTAGTTCCTTGCATGTTACGTCTCCAGATGCGGCAGCAGGGTGAGTCAACAGCATGATAGACATGAGGCAGACAAGTGCCAGAGAGATTAATGTCACGTTGATTGGAATTTTCATGTTTTCTTTCTTTCACGTGCACTGAGAAAATCTGCGAACAGCGAAATACGAACAGATGAGTAAGATCTTTGTCACCGTCAATTCCAATAGTTTTGTTTGAGTTTATTTTAAGTAATTTGCGCTACTTTCGAGCAAAAAGCGCGACGTGGGCCAACGAACCGAGCGAACTGAATGCTGTCCGGGGCGTACTTTCAGTTTATATACGAAATGCCGGAAATTGTGTCGAAATTTTTGCCCCGAACTCGACACGAGCATATGTCTGTTCCCATTTTCGTAATACTTTTCTTTTGCTTCTAGCTTCTAGCTTTCTTTGTTGTTGCTGCAAAAATTCGAAAATATTTCGAGCATTGTCCACTTGTGCATCTGACCAGTCATCCATTCATCCGTCTATCCATCCATCCAACCATTGGTCCATCCACAATTTGTGTCCATCAAATGCTAAGTAGGGGCGGCTATTTTCGTTCCACAAGTATTTTGGGGGGCCCAGCAATTGCACTTAGCGTTATCTTGAGGCGTTTACTTTGTGCTCGTTTGCATAATTTCCAACTTATTGAATATATTCCACATAATTAATTTTAATTATTTGTGTTCGCTGTCGCTCGCTCAATTTTTTTTGTTTTCGACTTAATTTTGATAAGAAAAGGAGCAAAAGGGTCGACGGAGAGCAGAGACCGGCCAAGGGTTCGCTTCCATTGTCTCTAATTACAATTGGGAGGCATTTGTTTTAGATTTTTCAGTGTCCCTTTGGACAGGCCCGACTTCCTCTCCTCGTGAAAGTCAAGAGGCAAATGCTAAAATCAATCTTCATTTAAAATTCAATTTAATACGCTGCGTGCATAGCCGAAATTTCTTTTGAAACCTATTCAATTCACAGCGGAAGAATTAAAATGATTTAATTCGAACTCTTGCGCATTAAAGCGAAATTAAATGAGGGAATTCCCTGCACCACAAGTGGATACTCAGTCCAGTGCGGGGCTCACATGGCAGTAAGTTATCAGAGCAGCTTACCTCGCCACTTGCAGGTACTTCACAGCATATGTGACATAATTGGAAAAACAAACGAGGCGAGTCCTTTATTAAATGCACATATGCAAAGAGGATTTCGATGTCTGAGGTGATTACCCTATGGGTTGAGTTGTAGTAGTATCTTACGAGTATTTTCAGAGCTCAACATGTCGTTTAATTAATTGGCAAGTAATGCAAAAAAAAGTGCTAATGAATGAATGCGCTGCGCGCAAGGACAACACTAATGATGATGTCGCCAGATGACAGCCAGTCATTCATCAGACGCCAAATGGGGGCCACACCCTTTTCCTTACTCCCACCCCCCAGGAGCCAGCAGGTTTCAGGTTTCATGTTTTATGTTTGCAGTGCCAAATGTCAACTTGATTTTTAATTGGACGCTGTGCTCTCAAAGGATCTCGCATGGGCAAGTTTATCTGTAGTTGGGAAATAATCAAAATTACGGCAAAACGGAAAAGTAAAATTGTAAGAGGATATAAGAACCTCTCGCCAAAACGGAAGTCTTTACCAAATACCGGGTATACAGGTATACAAACCCACTCAAGTGGAATAGCTGACGAGCTGCCAAGCCGCCAAGTTGTCGAGCTGCCAAACTCTCGACCTACCCGCAACGACCCGCAGCGAATGAGTTTTGAGTAAAATGTCCGTGATTAGTTAGGCAAAGGGGAACAACAAGACGAGACGGTGGCGTATATGTGATGTGATGTATCAGCGACAGTAAATCAATACATACTTAAATGCCGCTCATGCCACAAATATTATGACTTAGCTACAGCTAAAACACAGAGAAATGAAAATAAAAAAAGGAAAACGAGAAGAGAAGTAAAATATAAAATATAAAATAACAAGAGAAACAAGCGCCACATAAAAGCCGTCAACGTTGATTTCTGCGTGTCCGTTGGCCAGCCACGTTTTGTAATGCCGTAATTTGTGATTTTCCACTTGTTTTGACAATTTGGTGATTTTCTGAGCTTTCCGTCTTTAATTTTGACGAATTTTTGAACGCACTCGACCAAAAGTTATTTAATGGCTGCACTTGAACGTGCCAAGAGTCGATGCCAGACCAAACTCAAGTCGAAGCTCAGGACCAAAATTCCACTCGCTATTTTCGCTGACTTCATCGCAAGGTAGAGTCGACGACTTTACAAGGATCAAACATGTTATCCTTCTCGAGTTATTAGAAAAATGCAGATTGCCCTGGTTATATTGATTCCTTTGTTGTAGTCGTCGTGAGAAATTTCGTTTCATTTTTGTTATACTTTCCCATGAACTCAGTTTATTGTGCTTTGCGACTCTTTGCGACTTTCAACAAGTTCGAATAAATTCACTTTTGATGCTTGGCCGCAAATTGAGGAAATAAAACGTTTCAATGATTCATTTCCGGGTTTGGTTCTGCAAATCGACAAAAGAAAAGAGTTTTGCACATTTTGTTTGTCTAAGTTAAGACGCTTTGTCAAATAAATTATTTAAATACCAAAAAGATTGGTCATTTTCAACAGAGTTAAATGACTCAACTTTGGCTGGCCATGGTTACTGAAACATCCCTTAAATACGTTAGAATAAAGTGCTCAATTTGAAGTTCTGGACATGAAGTAATTGAAGCACCAAATGTTATTGATTTCATAGAGATGGCAGGTCGTTTCTTACAGTACATTGGCATTGTGACAATGAAATCTGTCGACATTGCCAAACAATCAAGCCGGACGAAGCAAGGCAGCATTGTTGTGCCTTGTGTTGTGTTTTACTAAAAATTTTACAATTTGCAATAAAAATTCCAGTTTTGCTTTTTGGAATTCAGTTGAAGCTCTGGGCGTACCGCGCTCGGCGTTCGGCGCTGGAGCTAAGCAGCCAGCGCCAAAGTGTGTGGCCTTGGGAGTCGGATAGAAAGGATACCGTGGTCTTGCAGCTTCATGCGGCTGCCCAAGCTATCAGCCAGAAATTATTATGCGTCGTAGTGGCTGCGTGTAGAGGCTGTGCCCATTGAAGCAGGCAAGAGAGTGGATGTGGATGTGTGTGTGGCAGCAGTGTGGGGGGAGTGGGCGTGCCAAGCAACAATTTAATAACAAAACATATTTCGCTTGCATGCCAAAGATGTTGAGGAATGCGCAGCGAACAAAACCGAATGAAGCGTACACTCTGCTGCTAAACTCAGCCGTGTGGCACAGTGCTGGCTGTTTAAAGCCATAACCAAAGCCTTGACATTTGCCAAACCCAAAGAAGTTACGAGTTATGTATGGGTGCGAGCTGCAGCTAAGGATGGCCAGTGTCATGTTGATTTTACTCATTTCCGACTCAAATGGATTTTGATTGTCTGCCTGAGCCTCGACAGTACAGAGTCGCGTCCTCGGACTCCTCAGTGCGGTGTCTGTCCATGATGGGCATGATGGTTGGAACGTGTCTGCCATTTGTCTGCACACTCGTTTGGCAGCCGCCACTAAATGACTTTCTTTTCTTGGCTGTTGGCAGTTGGCAGTTGGCTCCTGCCTGTTGGCTGTTGCTTTGGGGGCCATTAGGTTTTATTGTAATGATTTCTATTGCCACACTGAATACTGCTACAGCAGTTGTTCTTGTTGTTGCTGCAACTTGCAGTTGGCCAGTCCGTCAGTTGACCAGTTGGCCGTTGCCTGATGGCTGTTGGCAGTTGGTAGTTGGCAGCTTACGTGGCCATCGCGCTTAATGAGTAGTTATTTCCGCTTGTATTTCTTGATAATGCCAACTCGTGCGAACAGCGCCTTTTGTGGTAATCGGCGCAGTTCCGAGACACGTTTCCATATTAATTGATCTTTATACCCGCTTGCGCTTTCGCATAAATTCATTAGCGTGTATGCTCTCTAATTGAATTTATATGTGCTTCTCTGTACGAAATTTGCATTTATTTTTGCATAATATGATTATATCTCTTTCATATTTCATTTAGCGTAAAGCGCTCTATTTTTATGGATTTCATGGCACAACTGTCATAACAAAAATAATAAAAGGAATATCCCAATTTGTTAGTCCATACAAAATAAATAACAAAAGTGATCATAATCATCATTTATTCCTTTAAATTGTTAATTAAATGTAATTCGCAGTTGGTATGCCAAATTCTTCCATTCGCAACTGCAGCTCGCTGAATCGTTTCTAAATCATTTAAGCTTAGTTAACGCATAAGATTGATATTGGCATTGTGCAAATCGAGTTGCATTCAGCTCGCATGCAATTCGAATGGATTTTCGTTTCGTGTTATTTGTTCACTCCACATTTAAAAGCATCACCGATTTTATTGAAGCCACTGCTTCGTGTTTAATCCACCTCTATCTAATCATCCACCAATATTCCCGTACGAGCAATACAATTTGTGGTGCAAATGATTACCCATTTGCGAGAATTGTTGGTTAAAGCTTTTGCAAATTGCTTATCCATTTTATTTGAATTGTTAAAGCTGGCAGTGGTTGGAGTTCCAGTAAATGTTGATAATTCGTTGCTAGCTAGAATGTCACATTAGCCTTGTTAAATGTCCTAATAGAAAGGGGATAGTGTTGAAAAGTTTTCAGAAAACTTCTTCTTTGTGTAGTTAGTATTTAGTGCTGTAAAATATTTAAATATAAACATAGTACTAATAAGATTTACTACCTACTAGTGTGACTTATATGTTAACTTATACAGTTGACTGTGCGACTCACTGTGCATCTCATCACATGCCACTGCAAAGGATTGAAAGTGCAAATAAGCACATGCAGTTGGTTGATATACTGATTGATAGTGGGGCAGAGATTTCTCATTGTAGAGTAAGCATGTTTGCACTCATTGGGTAGATTAATGTTGTCGAAGAGCTCTGTAGTGTCTGTCGATAGATAGCGTGGCTAAAATCAAATTAAACTATCGACTGTCGCACTTCCACACGTAATTGTTGCTTGTCAGCAGTGTGGCAAGTTGTCCAACTGAATGGTAAATGCTATAAAAGTTGCTAAAGTTTTTAAATGCAGAGCAACTGCCGTACAAAAAAGTAAAAGTAAAAGTAAAAGAAATGAAAGCAACAAGCAGAGGCAAGACACGGCAGAGAATCAGAGGGAAGCAAGTAGAGAAAAGTTATGCAAATTTATATGCAACAAAGTTGCTAGCTTGTTTGCCTGCAAGTGATTTATGTGGCCGAGACCGCGAACCCGGCAACTTTCATTTCAGCATCGCACTCGGCGTTTGTTATAAATAATGCGATGAGTGCGATAACAACGACGACAACTTCTAAAGAACAATGCAAATGAAGAGTGGACTGTATGTTGCGTATACGTTCGATGGTTTGCGCCTATAGAAATTCAAATATTAAATAAATAATTATTCCAGGATAAAAAAACGAAAGACCGCAAGATAACTTGAACGGCCTGACAACGTTATTTAGAGTCGACAAGCTGCAGCTGGTCAGACGATTCTTTCTACAGAAAAATTGTATGTTTAAGCGTTTTGAAAATTCCACACAAATTATACTAAATCTGAACCTGCCTCTAATGGACAACTACTGCATCGTAGGGCACTGGTTTTACTTTTAAAATGCGAAGCTGGCACCTTTACAATGTAAGAAGATAAGAAGTAAAAGTTTAGCCAACTACAATAATAGACAATTGCTAACAATGGCATTATTCTATAGTAAATCTATCTGTGGGTATAAAGAATCCTATTTTTCTTATCACAATTCTATTCAGGCAATGCAGGAATTTTTCAAAGGCGGTCAATATTAATTAAGTAAAGTAGTTGCTAAGCATTGCTTGATATTGTGGTTATATATGAATACAACATAAACATACCGCAGACATATGTAACATATGTTGCTCCTGCCGCATGTACATAAAGGGTACAATATTGATATTCCTTTGAGGTCTCTTTCATGTTTGACTTTGGTTTGCATAATTAATGTTGCAACTGTTTTGTGGCAAAGCAGCTCAACTGGGGTGTTGCACAAATTGCATATTGAATGTAATTAATATTCAATTGTATGTTGATTACTTCGAAATTACAAAGGAATGCCGACTTTTCAGCGTGACAGCTTTTAAGCGTGACAGTTGTTTCAATGCTGCAAATACCTTAAATTGTTGATAATTTTGTAATTTTGTTTACACATAATTTGGTTATTAACGCAACGCCAGATCAATTGAGTTAACACAAAATCAATTTCGACTGCAATCAATGACAGCCGTTTCGTTCCTTGGCTTCTTTCCGAGACTCATAACTGCCAAACACGAGTGTCTTTATTTGCAGCCCGAGTGCATTGCACACCTATACATGCATGCTTCAATGTGTGTGAGTATGAGGATGATGCCTTTCGCTTTTATAGAGCGAAAAATACTTATTTCACATGCGCTGCACTTTTCTCGCTCACTTCAATTATGCAAATTGTGTGTATGTCGAAACCAATTCGCATTGCTTGCCAGCTCATGTGTGCAATTTGTCCGTATGTGTGAGTGTGTGTACTATCATATTATGCAAACCTACAGGCGACGATGTGCCGCTAAAGAAATGCGCATCAGCAATCGCAATCGGAATCGGCATTGGCATAAGCATCCGCAGTTGCAGTCGCATCGACACGGAGAAGGGCAACGGCATTAATGTTGTACATGCAATTAACGTCGCTAGCATTACAATGCTGCCGACAGTCGACAGTCGACGTGTATATAGGGAAACAACAATTCGACAATCCGAAAAAACCAAACAGCAACAAGAAGAAGGACGACGCAATGACGGAAGTCGTCCGAAAAAACTTGATGCATGCCAAGGCAAAAGTAATATGGGAAAGAGAGGGAAAACTCGGAATTCATTATAATTTTCTTCAACTGAATTTGTTCGTTTGCTATTCAATTCAGTTGTTGCGTTCATTAAAGGCAGTGATGTGTGTCCTGCGTCCTTCCACTGGGATGCTTGTAATTTAATTTACAAGAGCTCCCTCCCGGCCCGGTTCTGTTCGACCAGTTGCTACATCAAAATTATCCATCCGATGCCAAAAAGTTTTGCCAGTGACATTTGCCTCAGAGTTGCCAGCGATCCCATCTCTCATCTCACGTCCTGCTGCTGCCTGTTATACTTATATTAATTACTAATGTGAAAGTTTTGCGTTATGTGCCTTGCGGACTTGGCGATTATGAGCATATTTTGAGCATGTAGACCTACGGACAAAGTTGGCCTGATTGCCAAGACGACGTAGAGGGATTGGGAGTGGAAATGGTCTACGGTGGTAAGCTAATTTTTAAACTTGCCCAACAAGTGCTAACTCAATCAGTGTGTGCCAATATGAAAGCGATAGCCAAGCGATGAGTTTCCATTGGAGCTGTTGGCAAAATCGAAATTAATTTAACTTTAATTGACCTGCCTGTGGCCTGGGGCCCTAGGTCGTGGTACGAGGTCGTGGCTTACTCGTATTTGCTTTGCGTTTTGACAGCCGCTTCACTTGAATCTCACGACTAGCTGTTGCCGTAAGTGAGTACACCGTAATCAGGCCAGACTGTCTGACAATTTGAGTGGCTACTAAGGCGATTGGTATTGTGGCCATTTATTTACAGTCCGACTGGCTGCTCGAAAGTCCTTGTCTAAGGCACCGGCAAATTGCACTTAATTGGGTCAGGCATTAAGGCTTTAATGGATACAAATACTAGCAAGAACTGTGTGTTGTTGCCTCTATTTACATACTGGCTAGTAGTCTGCAATTCGTGGTCAGTATGCTATGGTAGCAGTAGACATCGCCGCATGTTAAGTTGTCCACCATCAGGTGGCTTCTACTCCTAGAGCTCGACTTGTGAGTTACAGCTGTAAAAACTAAATGTTTGCTAAAATTTTTCAGCTTGAGTTGAAAGCGCACGTAAAACTGAAATGTTGCATTAAAAAGTTTTGCAGCAAAAGCAAAAAGCGATTCAATTTAATTAGAGAAGATTTTCGGCAACTAAAAGTCCGCTATGCTGTTTTTATGTGCCACTTTTATGGAGCAAGTTTCATGCTTGGCATTTTCAATTGAAATGCGCCACTGCTACTACGACTAGAGCGGCTGCTCCATTGCCAGTTTTAGCCAACTCATGCAGACATCTGGTATTGGATTGGAGAACCATTGAAATTCGGGGGCAAAAAGAAAAAACGAAAACAGCTACAACAAACGGGCATCAGAAGCAAAAAGCTGCCAACGTGCGGGCAGAGCATATTGAATGGAAAACAGGTGAGACCCAGGCAAATTTGATGGATCACCAACCGCCAAAAGAGAGCCAGTCCGTCTCCAGCTATTCGACCCAACCCGACTCAAAAGGCAAAGGCAGACGACCATACCAATCCCTTGGGCGGCCCAAAGGTTGCTCATATTTCATATTTTATAAACTGCCAGCTTACATTTCTTATTGATTTGATGAACTTGGCATGATTTTTGTTTCGCCAGCTCATTATTCGGCTTTCAATTTGCTGCCATTTTTTCCATTATATGCTAGGCCACGCTCCTGCTCTCCCCTCTTGCTACCTTTCTCTCTATCTCTGTCTTTCTCCTTGGCCAACACTCACAAAAATGCCTTTTACTTTGCGGATTTGCCGCTTAGATCTCCATTTCTATTTTTTCACCTTCTTCGGCTCGGCTGCCACTTTGAATACCAATTCAGTGAAAAGTTGGTGCTTTTATGAAGACGCAATAAAAAAAGTTACTTTATTCGCTGTCTACGTGTGCTCTCTCTTCATCTCTTTATGTGTGTGTGTATGTGTGCTAAGTGCGCCTTGTTGCGGTTGCGAATATGTAGATTTAACTACACCTTTCATCTGGCTCTGGTCTAGCTACTGCTACTATAGCTACTGCTGGTTGATATTTGCGTTTGCATTTGAGTATGGGTTTGGGTTTTGGTTTGGGTTTGAGTTTGCATTTGACTCTTGCATGTTATTCTGACATTGGCAGCAGGCAGCTCGTAAAAGTCTCTCACATTCTTGTGAAATGCAAATGTAACGCCTGCCTGCATAGCAATGATGTTGTGGTCCAACCTGCCCACCCATCATTTAAGAGCAGCAGGCAGATCGACAGCCAGGACAGAATATGCTCCTGTTGTATGCATTCTATTTTGATTTCAAACAATGGATTTTTGTTTACAAATTGCAAGGCTTAATGCTTAAGGTTAACCCAACAAGAACTCAGCATCGGCCATCTCATGTTAAAGCTGCGTTCTACTTTAAGTGAGTCCAGTCTCGTCTCGAGTTGTAGTACAACAAGCATTATGCTAACCAAAAATGTTACGCTCAGGTGTAATTTTTGCATTTAGTCTTCAATTTGGCCAACGAACAATGGCTGAGGAGGAGTTTGGCATTGTCGTTCGGCGTCTTAAATTTTTATTGCGAGAAAAGCGGAATCCTTAGTAATTGCTCTCGGGGCGCACATAAAAAGATGTGTAGCCAACTAAGCAGAAGAACCTTCAGGCTGGCACGCAAATGCCTCATCCTCTCACTCTCCATCATCAACTATTACCGCTTTGCCTATTGCGACTCACAAATAGCATACACACACTTAGATACACAGCCAAACAGAGCAGGTATACGGATATGTGGCACATTGTGTGCCACTTTCTCTCTCTAAGTCGCTGTGTGTGTGTCTCAGTGTGTGCTTGAAGAGCCCCTAGATAGCACATTGCTCACTTTGTAGCCAGACCAGAGCTAACAGTAATCTGTGCCGCACTGCAGGTGTTAACTGGCGTCGGTCCGGCCTACTGAGCTCCATCTTGTGTTTGCGTTTACTTTGTCTGCCATTTGGACTCTCTGAAATAAGCCCGTTCACTCAAACTACGACTCAGGCTCTTCTACTTTCAGTCTGCCTCAAACTTTAATACTAATTGCAAACGTATTTAAGTAACGTTCAATAAAGTACGAGTGCTAGTGTGAGTGTGGTTGTGAGCGTGAGTACGAGAGTAAGTGCTCTTAAGCTCCAGCGGGCAGTTCATAATTCAGGCGCCAACTGCTGGCAACAATTGCAAATTGACAAGCTTATTAATCGCCTAATCGGCTTGCAAAGTTTCATGTAAATCGGCTGAATTAAGACGCGCTCTGTTTTGCTTGTTGGACCTTTGGGGCTGCTAGGGGCAACAAAGTTTTTACTGTTAGCTGGTTGCCAAAACTTTTTGATAATTGCGCTTGAATGGCCTCAGCTAAAAGGGTTTGCCATTCACTTACTGGATCTTGGCCTTTTGGATCGCCTTTTGCCTTTGTGGCCTGGCAACTCGCAACTCGCAACTCTCAACTAGCAACACTCAAATCGCAACTAGCAACTGTGCCAAAGTGTTTTGCTGTGGGTCTTAGCTTTAATGAGGGCGGGCAAAAATGGATAATGACTGAAACACATCATACTGTCGGCTGACTTAGTTGCTGTTGCTGCGATGGTCTTCAGCTAAGCTGAGCTGAGCTAAGCTCAGTCAACTCCCTGGCCAGGCCATCATTTTGGCGCTCTCTAATCACAGTTTTCGTTTGCATTTCACAATCTCATAAATAGGAATAAAGCGAAACTCAATGGGGCACACTATTCCATTCCAATCAGCTCAAGCCAGCAGCCAGTTTCAGCTACAAGCTACCAGCTGCCAAGTCCCAGCTCCGGCGGTTGCATTCGGACCAAAGCAATCTGGCAAGAATTTAATTTCCGTGGTTGTTATTGTCTCAGCCAAGTCGCATATTATTTTGGCATTCACTAAGCCATCGCCTGGGGCTGAGGCTGGGCATGAGGTTGCTTACTATATAAGACGTGTAGGTGTGGTGTGCGTTTCCTCTCCTTTAGTTTTCACTTAAACTCCACTTCTTATGGCCCATGGTAAGGCCATGGACAACAACGAAAACAACGGCAATGGCAATGAGAATGACAATGCCAACGGCCAGCAAGAATAGATAACATTAGCCAGCATATACAAGTTTTCGGGAATGTTGCAAGTTTATAAAGCTGCCGAACGAGTTGAAATTCGAGCGGACTGCGGAAGCACAGAACGTGGACTTCAACGTGGTCATTGTTGTCTCAGCCTTCTGGTTGCTGGCTACTAGCAACTAGCAACTGGCAACTAGCAGCTGGCAGATTATTTGGACAGATTATGGCGCGTGGCGTCTATAATTTGCCGTATCTTCAATAAGTGTCTCTTACGAGTATGCTGCGGTTTTTAGCACTGATCCCCGTCGGACTTTAATTCAATTAGATATAGTTACTTGTTAAAGCACGCTCATCAGCTTATGATTTCCAATCAAAACACAATCAAAAGGTTGCCACCAATTTCAATTTGCTTATTGTTTCGACTTGCCTTCCTATGCCCTGCCTTGGCTTGGCATTTGTGTGTATTTCCAATTTGAACTTTTAAATCCCAAAGCAAATTCATTGAATTTATTTTGTGGAAATAAACAAAAACAACAATTTACATTGCTTCCCAAAACTGCCCAGTCTGAGATCCACATAGCCAAACATATGCAAGTTGGCCCTATTGTTGTTAACTTTGAAGCTGTTCTGTTGCTTTTGCTACCCAAAGTGATGCTATGCGATGCTCACCTGAAATATTTTTGAATAAACTTTCCGACAGTTTGTTATGGAAACTTTTTGGCTCTAGGGCTGTTCAGGCTGTTGTGAGCCCACTTTAATGCGGTTTATACTATTGCTCTGGCCCACCATCTATATGTCCCTTTTATTTTCTGATGGCAAAACAGCAGGAGAACAAAACAACAGCTGGAATTTTTGGTATTCTTATTATTGTTCTGCCTGTGGCATTTTTCATATTTCCATATTTCCTTTGTCTTAACTGTATTGCTTCTAATGCCAATCAATAATCCTCTACTTCTCATTTTAAACAAAGAGGGAATTTGAATCATCCAAATGGCAATGCACTTTAGGGTATTTTCTCGAATATGTTAAAAGCCATTTGCCCGATTTGTGTTAACACTTTGGTCGTATTTGATTGTATTAAAAATGAATGTTTCAAACTAATCGCTTAATAAAAATGTCAAATGAATTACGGGTATAATCAAGTAGATAGTGAAATGTTTAACCAATTTCAATAAACTTACTGGTAATGGTTTTGCATTACTGCTAATCAACTCGATTATGAGCCTAGTCATGTCTGCGCCTGCGATTAAGGCTCGGTGTGCGTGAAAATACCACAATATGCTAATTTGCTAATAAGACTGGTCGAGCCGTTTAATAAACATATGAACCACATACTCATATCGGTACAAACACACAGTCAGCTACGTATACATACATATATGATTGCTGTTACACCAGGCAAATGTGTGAACAAATATTTACCAGGCCACAAAATCATTGCGCAAATATGCAAACTATGCGCGACAATGAAACATTTTGCATAAACAGTTGCAAAACTTTACTAGGCACCATTTGCACGGCCCAACGCGTTTCGAACAAACTGCTGAGGCAATAATTCATTCGCACGTCGACCGGTAGACACTGTTTCAAAGGAAGCTTCTCCATTATAATGCAATTCTAGCTGAATATTAAATTTCTGAAGCATACTTTTAGACTGCGTTTAAATTAAAATTAGTTGTTTTTCTAATAATTCAAAGGGTACTTATTGCAATACCACAATAAGAAAATAACTCTTTTAGCACAATTTACAAACGCAGCTCGAGACAAGCAGATTATGTTCATGGTCCCAATACATGGCTTCTGCGTTTATACTCATTTTTTATTTATATTTTTGTGGTAGGGCAAAAGTTGCAACTGCTAAAATCAACAGCAGTTACAGCACTTTTTGAACAACCACATTTGTTGCACCAGCGCAAAGTGACAGAAAACTAAGAGCAACAACAGCAAGTAGCAAAGTTTAAAGTTTCTGTTTGTCTTTTTCTGACTCGACATTTGTATTAAAGCGTAATAGTTTGCTTATCGTTGCTATACACAGCATTTACCACACTCATATCCAGTCAAAGCAAGCAACAGTTTTTGGCTAGTGGTCGAGAAAGCTGCTGAACCGCAAAAACTCAATTTTGGCTCACATAAATCAAAGCCAGCGGGTCTTTAAAGGTTTAACCAGCAGAGATTGTCAGATTGTTAGTAATTGAAGATGAATCGAAGTGCTGTGGGTGGGCGCATTAAAATAAATAATTTAGTATGCGTTAGATTTTAATTAAAAGCCATCTTGCCACAAACCGAAGCCGTTAGTCAAGAAGCCGCTCCATTGCATAGGGCTGCTTAACTTAAGTGTGATTAATGCTCATCAGGGCGTTATGTGAATACCTGGTACGCCGAAGCCATGGCTCACACGCACACGAATACAACAGAGATTTTCATACTGCCTATGGGTGTGTTTGTGTATGTGTATGAGTATTTTCGGCAATCAAGAGTCTCTAGTCCTTTAGTGGCAGGAAAGGGTTTCAATTTGATTTAATGATGCCAGGACAAATTCAACGCGTTAGCGTCTAAACACAACATGTCACAGAGGTGGGACACAAAAGTCAATTCCATCAGGTTCCGGATGCTGCATTGAATAACAACTAGCTTAGACCTGGCCATCACCATCTAACATACAACAACAGCACTGCCAACACTAGGACGCAGGCCACTTAAACTTTTGTGGTGACGACGGCGACGGATGTTGCGTTTCACAGATGCCACGGGCGAGGTTTTCATGTCAGCGTAAATTTCCGTTTCAGTGCCGCAAGTTAACACACACACACACACACTCACTCACACACACATACTCATACACACACTCACGTGTGTTCTCTTTCATCCTCTCATTGTCGTGAGGTATGACTGTTTGGGTTCTGTGCTCTGTCCTGCAGGTGGTAGACTGTCAATGACTTCATGCATAATAATGAGCTCGAATGGCCTGTCCTGCCGCGCTCTGTCTTGTTCTTCTGCTGCTGATGCTGTAAGCGACTTGGGGCGACAAATCCTTTCGTCCGAATGCCGTTTGCCATTCAAGTTTGGATTTATTGTACGATATTTCTGGTTGAACATATAGACTTGACTCAAATATTGCCAAAAGGCAATTGCTTCTTGGCATCGCTTTGATCAAATTGTTCATGTTGTTTGCTTTGCATTTAGTGAAAATGTTTTCTTGATTTCTTGCCAATATTTGTTTTAGATGCATAACTTTATTATTGCTCAACCAGCTGCAGTTTGATGCATGTGGCTCGCATTGCAGGCTGGCCTTGCAGCTGCTTCAAGGCTTTTTATAAACAATCGGTCAAAATAAATGTCATAAGATTTCACTTTACTGTTATCAATTTCAATTAAAATGTAAATGTATTTGAACACACAAGCAGCTAACATTCACTTATCTACAATATATGCCCAAGCGTATTGTGAGATTTCATCTAATATTCATTTGAGTGCATCATGTCGTGTCCATGCCTGATGACAATATTCATGTGAAATCTTGGCTTATTTGATTAAATGGCACATCACATTTTGGTTACGCAATTGCAATTAAATCATAAATTCAATGAAATATTAAATAAACTTTTCCTTTGCCGCATAAGCACGCAAATACACTGAAAGAAATTGCTCAAATGAAAAACAAAATGTGTATTTATTGATTTACATATTTTATATATACGTTTATTTGAAATATTTGATGGAACTATCATATTTGTCGAGGTGTAGAAAATCCAATTCGCTGGGCTCTTGCAAATTAACGCACAATTGGAATTAATGAGGGCTTTAATCAAATTTCTACGCACAGAATCACGTTCATTAATTTAGTACGCAGTTATTATGATGCTTCTCCATCTTGCGAATGCCATCGCCGCCTTACTCGCCTGGATTCACGCCACTTTATCAAACAAAACACACACAATCAAGCGAATAGAGGGCAAATTACTTTTCATTACAAGTGTAGAACACAAGCCCCTAGGCTGACCACTATGCAGGGCAGGGCAGCATGGCAAGTGTCAAGTGCCGGATCCGGCTTAGCTCGGGCATTTAAGCACAACTTCATCATCATTAGTAAGTAGTACTACACAATGTTAAAAAGGCTCTCATAATGCTGATTATGCTGCATAAATACAAACAAGAGCACACCAAATATGTACAGCTGTATGTGTGTTTGAGTGTGTATGTGACTCCTGCTGTGTAATGAAATCATATTGAGTGTAGATTAAATGGCGGCACGTCGTCATGTTGGCGCATAAAAATCCATTATGTGCGGAAATGTGCACAGACATAGTGGCTTGTATTCACTAGTGTGTACGAGCATGTGTGTGTGCCAGCGAGTAGGTTTAGCAATTATCGCAGTAGCAAATGTTTCGATAAAGCCCGCCATTTACTAAGTCGACTCCCTCTTGTGACTAAGAGCACTTAACAGCGCCTTGACTTCGATATTCGCCTCCCGTCAGCATACATACACTTAACCCAATCCATTTGAATGTGCTTAACCCAATTTTTGGTTATTTCTCTCATGTGTGTGCGTCGAGAAGCAAATGGCACAGAAATGCAAAACATTATCGCCCAGCTGACATCTGGTTCTTAAGTTGACAATGCAGGCGATTCATAGACGTAATTAGAGTGGTATACCCAGTGGAGTCTCGAGAGAAATGTTCAAGTGTTTGCCAGCTGGTAATAAACTGAGGACTTGATTTAGTTTTCTTTTCATTTGCAACCCATCATCTCATAGTCTACCCTCTTCGTAAGTACACAGTCTCAAGCAGCATTTGCTCTGCACCGTTCTGCAGATGACATTCATTTCTTCAGCAACAGACAAGGCAACTTCAACTATCAAAAGCCGTCCGCTGTGTGCGGCTTAGCAGATAAGGAGCACATGTGGGGATGCTGCATGAAGTTCTGCCGGATGCTTTCAAACTTTGTATGAACTGCATTTACTTGGCTTCCGTCTACCTTCTCTACCGTTTGCAGTCTGTCGTTGTAGGGCGTAGGGCAGGCAGATAGTCAATGAGAATCTGCATGCGGCATGAGGCATGCAGAAGGCTTGTCAAAGTTTCTGCGACAGGATTCCGAGTCAGAGAAGCGACATGCCCCGACAGGAAAGTATTTCGCGCTTGCGACAAACAACTGTCACTATTTTTGCAAACTTGTCACGGCAATTATGAATAGAAGGAAACTTTGGGCCCGGGTTCGGGCCCTGACAGCAATGTAAGTTATGTCAGTTACAAGTCAACGACCCCCCTGCTCTCTGTGGAACGCTCAAAAAATAATAATATTGAACACATACTAGTGAGACTATTTTGTGGAGGGACAAAGGCGTTGCTAATGCCCGCCTAATGATATGTTGCGCATACGCCGCGTGTGCCACCAAGCAATAACTCAAAATCTTAGCGTCGTAAGCCAATTTTCGTTGATTTAGTTTATCATCAGCATCAGGAGAAGAATCAATACAATTGCCTGTGCGTCGGTTATTCCCATTTGGCCTTCCGCATCCGTATCCTCATCCTCATCCGACTTTGATTCCATTTGTTGTCTCAATTCTCCTTAGTTCTCCTTTGTTCTGTTGAAGTTTGTCGACTCGCTGCAGAGACAATTTGATTTATTGGCACAAATTGCCTTACATTACATTATCGCTTTGAGTTCCACTATACTATACTCTTAGAAGTACTTACTTTGGAGGAGCCTAGGCAGTGTGCTGTGATTTGGCTGATAAGTTGCCACCGATTTACCTTAAGGCATGTGAATCTGCCTCTACTGCTACCTGCTCCTCGCTCTCTTAACTGCATTTTTCAATTATTTGATGGGCAGCTGTCGTTCAGCTAGTGAAAAATATTTCTGGCATTTGCTGCACTACGAGCGAGATTCTTGTATTCGTATTTGTCAAATAAATCCTAACGACTTTATTCAATTCTATTTGCATTTAGCTGACCCCATCCGTCCGTTCGCCTCTTCTTCTGTCACGTACATTCAGATCAAACACTCTAACAAATGGGCGAAAGAACGTTTGAAATAAGTGCAGAAAACATAAAAAGCATTTGCTTTAAAGTATTCATTGGGTTCGGGTGCTGCTTCAAGACCGGGCCATCTCTCGAGATTTGCAATTACGCGCAACGCGTGAAACTCGAAACGCCAACAAAGTGGACCCTTTTGGGGGCAACCAACCCAATCTGACACTTAAATTGCGACAGGTGACAGTAGGAGATAGGGAGCTGGACAGATGTGCTTGATTTGGGTGCTTTTGGATTTGAATCGTTCGCATTTTTTGAATCCTTTAATTGAAATGGAAATTCAAATTCGAATTTCAGCTCGGATTCCAGCACGCGTCGTACTAATTATGTTATCTATGCATTAAATCGAAGCTCATAAATGCAGTCTGATTAAATTTCAATTAAAACACAGTCTAAATAATGAAAACCGCCATATATATTTGCGTACATTTTAAATTAAATATAAATGGGCAAATTTTAGATAATGACTAGCAGTTATCTGAGTTAAGACAATTTTTTATTTAGGTGCAAAATGAATATATAATTTGCAAAATTCAAATAATATTCTCTTCAACAATTTGCATCGTAAATTGAATTCACTTATTAAAATAGCATTTTGCATTGAATCATACTCATACTCTGATTTCTGAAAGCTAATAATTATTTTAAATTTTTGTGGCAATTCAATTAAATAACTTATTTAATTTAGCAACAAAATACGCAAATGTTCTTATTTTAAGCACTTTGGCATAGACTTGATGAAATTTAATAATGCAAAATATTATTGTGATAGTGAGCTGACCAACTGTTAAAAGTTGGAGTCTTTGTGGTTGCGTTAGAAAATACTTTTGTGAATTTCAAAGCAATTCGCCGCACTTAATGCGTCTATGGCAGCAGAGAATAATGCAGGCTTTTCGGCTTCGTTGCAGTTAACAACATTTTTGTGGCATAAAATGGCCAAAGTTCTCATTCAGGCCACAGGAGTGCACAATTTACAGAGTTTTCTATTATGAAAATTAAGGTCATGGAATGCCAAAGTCGGTGAGTGCATTATTATCATGCCAGTCGGCAAGTCGATACTCGGCAACTTCGAAAGTTATATCAGGGCATTCATCAATTGTGGCTGGTATAATAGAAAGCAATAAATTCGAATGGAATATCTTCATTTGGGCTGCCATTAAAGCGTTAAACACAACGCACCTGGTTGGCGCCAATTAAGTTTCAGCACGTTTCATGCATGTATGCGAAAAGTTTTCGCACCAAATGAAGCGAGGGTCAAGCAAAGAGGCCACTGCCATTGCCACTGCCACTTGGCCATGGCCAGGGCCAAGCAAAACTGTGGCGCCTGCCTCTGGCCGCACTGTTGGGTCATAAGTCGAAAGGTTGAATCGACAGCAGGAAGTTCATTAAATACGACTAACTTTTTCTTTCGCCAGTTTTGTGTTAACGATGTGTGAGTCGTTGTTAAACACTTGAACCGCCAGCCAACCAGCCACATTATCAAAATTGCGGCATCTTTAAGTTCATTCAGTCAAGTTGCTTCTATTTAAGCGTTTGCCGCACGCTCTGTTCGTGCACATTGGGAGTGCATTCAAATTGATTTCGATAGGATACGTTCGCATTGTTTCGAAAAGCAATGCAATTAATTTCAACCCTAATTGAATTTTTGTTTGATTTGAGTTGGTATCAACTCTCAACTGCAGCAGCTCTTCAAACACAACAGTTATTTAGAAAATTCAATTTGCGATCATATCACATACGCAGCGATTGGGTTTGTCAGTTGCCAGTATGTTGTTTGCTACAGAAACGCAATAACATTGCTGCTACAGACAGTTTGCAGCGCGCAACATATGTGCCCTTGCATTTGTTTGATTCACATTCCCGCAAAATTAAATGGCAGAGCTAGAACCTTTGAGCATAAATGGAATGCCCAAATCACTTGATCGCCTTTGAATTTTGGGCTGAAAGCCTTTTAACCTCGTTGAAGCAAGCCATATGGGCAATGAAGCTTGGCTGAGGGACACTCAGGGGCTAAGATGATCAGGTTGGCCAAGCCACAATCACAATCAAGGCCGCAGCTTACTTCAAATGCTGATTGAAAATCAATTGAAAGCAATGATGATGCACTCACCACTCACCACTTACCACTCGGCTGCCTTATGAGCGTGTCTAATGCGCTCTCGCTCGGCTTTCAATTGGGGGCGTAAGCTCTTAAAGCATTCAGGCATCATTTTGACCCTTATGACTGAGTTGTTGCAACAGCAGCTGAACATGTTGCATTTAATGTTGCCGCTTGTAATTCCACATGTTTTACAATGCAACAACACACCCAAACACTCACTCACTCTCACACTCACTGGCACTCACAACTTTGTTGTACGCATTAGTTTTGGAATTTGTTATGCAACAAGAAGAAAAAAAGTTGAATTCCATGCAAATATTTGCACTTTTGCAACTGTCGAAGGGACGCGGCGGCAGCACCGTAAACCTAACGGACCCCAGCAGTGCCATCAGACGGCCGAGCCCGGTCCCTCTGGCCATATGAAACTTGCACAGATGACACTTTATGCAAATAGATTCAAAATTAGTTTCCATTTTGGGTATATATTTTTTGTTGTTTCTGTTGTGGCAAAAGCAGTGCAAACAATTCCATCAGAGAGCACATTCTGGACTGGCTGCAGCTGGCGGCATTTGCTTTGATTACACAAAACTTGTCAATAGCATGAAAATGTAATACAAAAGATAATACCGACGTACCCCTGATAAACGCGCTATAACAGATTTCCATTGCAATCAGTTCGATTAGCAAACCGATTGGCCACCTCCTTACCACCTCCCTCGTTCGTCTAGGGAAATGAACGCAATAAATCCCGTGCCCCATGACAGAATCAGAATTAGCACACAAGGAACAGTGTAACAGCGTCACTGTACAACGGCAATTACACGAGCTGGATTCATGTTTCACCGCCATTTTCGTAATTACACAAATGCCACAACACACTGACATTCGCACTCGCTCTCGTACTCACATTCACATTCACATTCGCCACCCACGACTCTCACTATGGCTTCTAATTGCCTGCGTTAAAGTTCTTCTTTGGCATTGCCCAAATGCAGTTCACATGTCATTGCAGCGGGGCGTCTGAAGCAAGTTGCGCCTAATATGCTGCTCTTTCGGCAGTCAATGTCTGTCTTGCTCGACTGTATGGATACCTATTGTGTAAAGTGAAAATGGAAATGCACAGAGACAAGCTGGCGAAACAGTTGGTCAATCAATTGTAGGGTATTCTATCCATCACTCATGGAGTGCCACTCAGCAAACATGCCTCTTAGCCCCATTTCAAGGCAGGGTATTAGGAACAGCAACGGTAGCAGCTACACAAAATTCTAATTAAGTCATAGGGTTTTGTGTTTCCAGAGCCGCGAGCGCTTTGTGTTGCGAATTTTCGTGTCGGCATGAAAAATTTGCCATAAAACAGCAGCTACAAAAAGAAAGCACAATGGGAACTATGAAAAAGGCCAAAGGCAGACAGACGAATTGCTGGCTAGTCGGCAACAGAGGCAAACAGCGAACCAGAAGTTAAAACAGCAGGAGCAGGAGCGTCTGCAGGAAACGCAACGCAACTGTTCAAAAAGTGGCGCAGATTTTTGATGGCGACGAGAAGAGCTCCATTTGAAAGTCCAAGTTTTCCTGTTTGCTTTTGCTATAGAACCGGACACGCCACGCTTTTTCTCGTCCTCGTTAGTCCTTTGCCATCATACCGCAACTCAGGATTTTGAGCGCGAGCCCAGAGACCAGAGACCACACAGACCACACAACGACCTTTGTGGCCATGTCGTTTTTGTTGGCGGCCCCTTTTTGGCCTGTGTTTTGTTGTTGTTGTCGGCGCAGCTAATTAAAAATTTTGTAAAGTGTAATATGTAGGCAAATTTCAACGCATTTTTTGTATTTTATTTTATTTTGTTTTGTTCTAACCGACACATAAATAAGTCTAAGCATTTTACCTGGCTTCATGCTGTTGCCTGGACTGACCTGGCCTGGCTCACACAAATTTTGAGGGACATTAAACGCATTAATGTTGAAAGAGAACCTTTTATGATTGCTCAGTCGGGCAAGATTCGCTCAGCTGCCATAGGGCCGTAGACTCGGCTACACACTCGAAGCACTTTCTTTGTCTCGCTGCTCTTTGGGCATATGACCTTGTGACGGTCCAGACTGCCGAATGCGACGCAATTAGCTGCACAACTTCGTCTTAAGATTAATGGCACTTCATGGCAAAGTCCTTTGAGTAGTCGCTGCCTTATTGGCTGTCCTCCCCCCTTCACATTGGTCGGTTGGGTTGTCGTGTCAATAAATGGTTTGTTGCTGTGTAAATAAAAATAATAAATGATGTTGCTGTCCCCTAAACTGCTTGGTGAAAAGTTGCCAAGAAAATGGCAAGTAATTAGGCGCATAAATTTTATGACAACTGACAATGCCATACTTTACTGGCGCACACTTTAATACAAGTACCTTAAATATTATTTAGTATCAGCTGGCAAATGGTTACAAAAATATTGCTTGAATTATCCAATGATTTGCATTAGGCCCATGTCAAGAGGCATGGCGTTTGTCTGCCCAGTTGAGCAGCAAATTTGATATGTTTTGTGCCCCGAGGCGCATGGCGCATGGCACATGCACTTGCAACCCATGTCGAGTTTGAGGCGTCCCTTTCCGGGTTGCTCTTTCTGAAATGAAGCCATCAGTTGTCATTGTGCGCACGTGTTGCCCACTTTGCCAGGGGCTAATTACCGGATTAATGGGCAGTCGGATAGCCCGGAAAGCCTGAAAGGCCAACAAAGCAAAGGCCATTCGAATAAACGCATCAAGAGATTAAAACTTTAAATGCTTTGCCTATAAATGGTAAGGGTCGCGAGACCGATACTGAGACCGAGAGCGATTCGCGATGTTATCGCCCTTCGAAAGGTCGCCCATTAATTTCATTTTGTTGCGCATTTAACTTCAATTGATTGTTGTTTCAGTCGAAGGCTCGCTCGAAGCTCATTCGCCAAGAAAATTGAGACGCATTTCGCTTTACTGATAATTTTCTATAATTTTTGCTGCGCCTGCACATGAGCCGCATTGTAAGAGTGAGAGAGAGAGAGAGAGGGTGCGATAGGCATAAATAATTGCCGCTGACAGTTTGATAAATGAGTTTTCAGTCGAGTTAATGAAACTAAAACACGGCACATAAGCTGCCAAGCTGCCAGCCAGCCTGTTCAATGTTGTGTTTGCTCTTGTAAATCCAGAAGCCGTTGTTCCTGTTATTGTTATTGTTGTTGTTGTGCTGTGCTTTTAAATTAAGATAATGCATCGAGTGGAGCGCCACGGTGCGTATGAGTAACGCAATTTCCGGAAGCCTTGGCAGTTGCTATTGCTGTTGCTGCCGCTGCCATTTGCCAGTCTCTACATGGCTAATGCTATAGGATACTCCTGGCACGCTCATTCATTCTCCTTCTCCCTTGGCATGTGGCAAGCTTTTAGCAACAATTTTGAGAGCTAATGCGAATGATAAGCGCACATAAAATATTCGCAGCCATTAGCGAGCTGCATTTGCGCATTTTTCAAGCTCAGCCTGAATAGAAATGTTTCGTTTTGCAGCTTTCAGTCCCTTAGCTCAATGCCCCGTCATGTAATGACAAAAACGCGAGGCAGCCAGACAAGTTTAGCAACGAAACGAAATACGCAAGGAAAGTTACGAGTGCTCGATTTTTACGACTTGATCACGCCGCCTGTAGCATCGAGTGTGCCATTGCAGTTTACCATACGCCCACAAATCCGATTTCATTATGCAAAACGTGCGGCGAATTAAAATTAGATTTTGCACAACGGCAACTTCAATGGCAACGTTCGCATTTAGTCGGAAGATGAGGGCTCCATTAGCGGGCACACACTATGCGTGATGCAGCCGCAAAGAGGCATGCAACATGCATGGCAGTATGGCAGCGTGGACACAAGTATGAATGTGGGTGCGTTTACATGTGAGTGTGTCAGTATGACTGTTATGTAATGCGCATTTGAGAGATTTGCGCATTATCTCTGACGTTAGACTAAGGGTAACCTCTGCGGCGTATGCGCAATTTGATGCGTGTGTCACTGATTGGCTTTACGCACACATCTACGAATGTGTGTGTGTGCGTATGCGTGTATAAGACCATAGGCAGTTAATATAATCAGCGCTTGACAAGCAATCTTCCGTCAGGCGTTGACGATGAGTGCCCGCTGTAAGTTTGCTGTTGTTGCCGCTTGCTTGCTTCTTACTCTTTCCGCCATTTGTCACTAGTGTGTGTGTGTGCTTGTGTGTGTGTGGCCGTCACGGCAAATAAGTTGCTGCTGTTACAGCTCAGTCGTTGCTTGTTTGTCAGTCGACGTCCCTTTTCAGATTTATTATGTTGATGTTGCTTTGCCGTATGTAATTTGAAATTATGCGTGGCAGCAGCAAGTACAGCATAGCGTATGCTTAACATAATCAAATAACTCGCATAACTCATACGCAGCGTACACAAGCCGCAGCAAGCAGCAAATGTGCTGCATACTTCGAGGCTCAGCTCATACGGAACAGCTTCCAAACGCACTGAGTGTGTGCGTTGAACTTTTCATTATCATAATAATTTCTAGCTGATTGCATTGCCAAGCCACAGCAGATAGCAGATAGCAGATAGAGCAACAACCTGTTTGGTGGCTCGATTGTCGATTGATACTCCAGCATCCATGCTGTCTTTTCAATTATGTGATCCAGCTACGTGACTATCGCGAATAATGTGCGTGATATGTCGACCTACCCACCCACCTCCATACTCCACTTTGGCTGGCTATATACTCATAAGTATATATGTAAGGATGCATGTAGGTAAACTCGACCCGTACGCCTTTTGATGGCTTCATTTTTGGGCTTTTATTGTTGGCACAGCTGAGGCGACGCTGCTTTAACTGGCCACAAATCGTGAGGAGTATTTAAAGGTGAGCTTGCCCACATTCGCTGTGCAAAACAAACGCCAGCAATGTGGGTTAAAATAAAAATGTAAACAAAAGGCCGCATCGCACACATGGGCATCGTTGGCATGGCTAACATTTGTGGCACACACACGCACAGGCACACACATGCTAGCGGCAAGCCAAAAGGTGCAACAACGAAATGAAATACGTGAAAAGTGCTGCAACAAATGGGCTCAGTTCGGTTTTGGTTTGGGTTTGGGTTTGGGTTTTGGGCTTAGGTTTAGGGCACTGGGACAAAACCATAACAAAAACGAAGTCAAATGAAACGAACTGAGAAGTGAAACGCAGAGCAAAGAGGCAATTTCCCACACTGAGTAAATTTCCCAGCAAGTGGAACGTGCCGAACCAACATGCAAAAGCCGCCGACACCGACAACGACCACGAAGTTGCCGAGCCGAAGCAATGAGCCAGCGAGGCAGCGGCAGTGGCAGCGGCAGCGGCAACAGAAGCTGCGCTGCGTGTGGAAGACGAATTTGGTAGCAAATTGTTGGGCTATATTCAGTTAAGATGTGCATTTCCAGCGGTGCGAACGTGTCGCGGACGCGTTAGCTGGCCAAGTAGCCAAAAGTACATCAGAAAAGTACCAAATAGCCAAATACCAAATAACGGGCAACAGTTCCCAACACAGCCAAAAAAAACCAACGAACCAACGAGCCAAGTTATGCACACGCCCAATTGAATTGACTAAATTTCGTGGCGCGCGTCCAGCTCTTTTATCTGCGTGTAAATAAACACAAAAATACGAAACAAAAAGCTTGCTGAATTAATTTAAAACTAAACATACATTTCAATACGAGCCGATCCAGTTATATTAAATGAAATTGAATCAATCACAATCATTCGCAAACTGTTGATCGTGTCACGAGTGTGCGAAAGCAAGAAAACTGAGTGTGAAGCTGAGAGAAATGTGTCCATGGTGACGACGACGGCGGCAGCGGACGCAATGTGAATTTGATAGCAGATCGAGCAGATCGATGAGATCCAGATCCAGATCGAGATTCAGATCGTGGGGATCATATGCCGCCAAGGCGATGAGCCCCAATTGTAAATAGTCAACATATTAGAGGGCAGTCTTTTGTATTCGTATTCGTAATCGTATTCGTATTCGTACTCGTTTATCTGTATGTGATTCTCTACCTATCTGTCTATATGTATAAACATATATATGTAATTCAATGTGTATACGTATGTGTTGTTTTACTCAACCAAATAAATAATTAATTATAAAGTCGCGCGCGTTCGACGAGATCAATGCACGCGATTTAAAACGCGTCAGAAAAACGCGCACACGCACACACACACACAAGTTTCGGTGCAAAACGGGTAAAACATAATCGAATAATTGCGAATCGCAAAACTATGCTAGGCATTAGATAAATTACTAGATTTAATTGGGTGTTAGCGGAAAACACTGAAAGCAACTCACAATTCGCACTCACAAACGCGCAAAAGGAATTCTAAATTGGCTGCCGCATTTTTCCACAACTTTTTCCCATTTCCAATTTCCAAATTTAACACTATAAATATCGAAGCGAAAGTAAACTGAGTGCGCCAGCATGGGACCAATCAAACGATAGAGAGAGATAGAATCAAATTAACAGCAACAGCAACAGCTACAGCAACATCAACAAACTACAATTACAAATACAACAAAATGGACTACGCCAAGGCGGAGGCAAACATCAATACGGGCAACATCAGCACCGATGATTTCCTCGCAGTATTCACAAGCAGCATAACAACAACGACAGCGGCAACCCAGCCCATTGGGAGTTCAAGTGGCACTCTCAATCCGCCCCTGGTGACCGTCGATGGGCAGGTGCAGTTGCCAAATCTGCTCGACCTGCAGTCGCCAGTCAATGACACAATCTACTTGCTGAATGGCAGCTTCTACAATAGCAGCCTCCAACTGGCTGGCTATTACAATCAGACCAGTGGTAATATGAGCAATGGATTGGGTCTTCTGGGTAACAACAGTAATGCCACAGAGCTGCACTGGGATGGACGCTATCCGAGCGGATATACGTTGACGCACATTGTGATCGCATCGGTCATTGTGACCATACTCATGATCATCATTGTGGTGGGCAACATGCTGGTAATCATTGCCATTGCCACTGAGAAATCTCTGAAGAACATACAGAACTGGTTCATTGCCTCGCTGGCTGTGGCCGATTTCTTTCTGGGTCTGATCATAATGCCCTTCTCGTTGGCCAACGAACTGATGGGCTATTGGATCTTTGGCAGCTGGTGGTGTGACATACACTCGGCTATGGATGTGCTGCTGTGCACGGCGTCCATCATGAATTTGTGCCTCATCTCGCTGGATCGCTACTGGAGCATCACTAAGGCCGTTGACTATCTCAAGTCGAGAACACCCGCCCGTGCCGCCGTAATGATAACGGCGGTATGGATTATGTCCGCACTCATCTGCATTCCGCCGCTGCTTGGCTGGAAGGTCAAGATGCCCGAGGGTCCATTGCCAAAGTGTGAGGTAAGTGCAGTCGCAATCCACTTGAAATTGACGCCAATTGTCGGAGCAATTGACGCCATACCCATCCCCCATTTGCGTATTTGCAAACAATAAACTGAACGCCCCTTTGGGCTCCTCTCCCCTCTCCCAATTTCACTCTGTCTGTCAATATGCAAAACACAAAAATGTGGCATCCCCCTATGCAAATTCGTTTCGTCTTCATCTCCGGATCTCCGGGTGCCCATTCCGGCATTCACCATTCGCCATTCGCCACTTGCCAGTCGCCAGCACAATTGTGGGCCCATTTTGGTTCGCATTGTTATTGGATCTAAGGCAAATGCCGCGGTGCGTCGCAAAGTCACGCAGAGTATAAACCCACAAATATTTATGCATATGAGTATTTTCATGTATATGTTGTAGGCATCGGTAGGTGTGCGGATGTGCGAGTGTGTGGTTGTGTCTAATTTGCTTTTCTCCCCAAATCGCTAAATCACACGAAGACTCGCTTCAAGCCAGTCCCAAAAACTAGGCAATAACCCATCAAGATATGCGTGTTAGCATGCGGGTCTTAGGCACATTCTCTGTCCTTATCTCTGTCTCTATTGCTCCAGTTATCACTGTCACTGTTGCTGTCGCTATCTCTGTCTGTGGCAGTCGTTGCCGTTGTCTAAGTAAATGCGTGCATACATTTACATTTTTGGAATCCCACATAGTTACTGCTCCAGCACATACTTGCCCACATTATGAATGTGTTGCGCCCTTTCGTAACAAGCTGCCTGGAAAATTCACAAGAGAGACTCCTTGACAGTGGCAACATGGGCAACGTGCCACAAGCGCACACAGTTTGCATCCCCAGCTCATGTACCTCGAGCCATCCGAAGCTAACCAAACTGATGCTGTCGAAGTTCCGTTTTGAAAATGCTTTAAATTTTGCCACAAATTGTATGCGACGAATAGAGCAGAGGGCAAGCAGGCATTCAGTCTGTCAAGCATACATCAGAGATATACATAGAGTGGGAGAGTGAGAGAGAGAGACACGGAGTGAGAGATGGAAAGACGGAAACAGTTGCCCCAGCTGAGCTGAGCTGCAAAGCTCGAACCCAAACCCAAAGGCAGCGCAACGCAGCATTCAATCAATGTGTCAGTGACTGATTGACTGACGGGCCACACATCCCCATATCCCTGCCAGGATATATGCAGAATGTTGGCAGAGCCCACACATTGAAGTATATGAGTACAACCTAAAGCAAAAGCTCAGTTGCAGCATCGAGTTATTAAATGCGAGTCGCCTTTGGGCAGTTTAATTGAATTTTGAGTTAATATCTGCCCACTGCTCTATACGAGTATGTTGTGCCTTGTCGAGATAAGCCGCAGCAATATTTATTGCAATCCATGATAAATTCTTTCCCAAACAGTCGGCTATCGCAGCATTCACACAAATTTGATTAATTTTTTATTCGACTCGCAGTAAATAATAATAAAGAAAATATGCGTGCCAAAATAAAAAGGGAAACGAGAACCAGTAGAAAAAAGACAATAAATAAACAATACGAATTACAATAAAGTGCGGAGTGAGAAACACATGTAAGAGTGTAATAAAGAGATCGCTGGGGAACGGTGCTTACGTAAGTTTTGCCATTCAAATTAACCTTGAGACAATAAAAACCAGCTCATTTGAGTGGACGACCGGACATTGGTCAGTAAGCGGCGCCTCTCTTATTTACGGGTCCATGGGTTTAGTTGTCCTCCCCGGTCATTGGGTGTTATACATTGGACGTTTTCTGTAGGGCGTTGGGCGCCGGGTAAATGCGACACATTAATCAAGACTAAGTGGCCAGGATAACGTGCAGCCAACTGCTGGCCGGTAGCTCAGTTAGTAGCCAGCATTTTTTTGTTGCCGCTGTTGCCAGACGTGCTTTAAATTTAAGACCCGTAAAACCAGAAGATGCATAACCAAAAACCCAAACGAATGCCGCCGTTTTAAAGCTACTGTTTGCCTCAGGCTAAATTGAACAATCATCATCATAAATTGCAGGTCATACAAGATAAATTGATTAGCATTAAGGTAAATACAAGCGATACATTTAAATGTATTATAGGATTGTCTATTGTCTGTATTATTAGAAAGTACGTGGCAAGGACATCTTAAATTTTTGTTTATTTATTACATTCATAAAGGACATCAATCTAATCAAACCCAATTTACTAATTAGTAATAAATTTATACAGATGCTATTAACTAATTATAAGAGTGGTTGCTAAGAAAAGACTAAACAATAAATGTTATCAAATTAAATACGATTATGTTACCCAATTACAAACGGAAATCGAAAATTCTTGCTCAAATCATGTTTATTTATTGTTCATTAGACTTTTGATCTTTTATTAGCATATTATTTTCGTATTTTCATGTATTTGTTTTAACAGGGCGCTGTACGAGTAGGTGGCATATTATTTATATATACGAGAATAAATGAGCTCAAAATTTTATATTTTCGATTGCAAGAATGAGAATCATTTGCAAAATAATCTTTTGGCATCTTTCCTATAATTCCTCGCAAAGCAAAGTCTGATATGTCAGTCTTGAAGGTAAGATCCTCACTGACAACTGTCATCTGACAGACACGGCGAAAGGGGAGAGATGTGCAATTAGTAGCATAGTCATTCTAACCCCTAATAAATGGGTACAAAATTTCGCTGAAACCCAAACCGCAAAACCAATCAGCTAACCAGCAACTCAAAGCGACCCAAACCCAAATAAAATGTCACCGTTTCAGTCCTCCAAGCTCTTGCCCTCTTCACCTCTGTCTCCACCTCCCTCTCTCATCGTTTGCTGCTGTTTGTCGGGCTTGAAGCCAGACGCGGCCCTTCATTAAAAATGCCGCCCAATGGTAAAGCAAACAAAAACGACGACATTTTCAAAGGAAGCGCCTCTAGGCGATGGCTGGTGCCGTGTGGGGTCGCGAATTTAAGCCTCCAATTTGCAAGAGAATCGAACAGCACACACAGGCACAACTACAAGGCAAACACAGACACTCTTGCACACACACACACATACTCAGGCAGCAGTGTCATGGCCTGGCGAACATTTTAATTATGACACCATGTTGACATGTTTAAAATTGTTGTACGCTGTCGGCATCGTCATCGCCGTCGTTGACATTCGCAGCACATTGAACCGCAGCCAAGAGTGGGAGGTTGAAAGGGGCGTCAAGTGGGATGCGACCACGCCCTGTCGCTAATTTGACACTTGCCTGTCGCATTTAATTAATAAAATCACATTTTAGAGAATTATGTCGTTGATTTTGACTCTAGCTCGCCAGCCACCTCTCACTGAAACTAAAACTATGTATTTCATCATCTATTTGGACCTGGAGGCAGCCAACGGGCTTTGGATTTGTTTTTGTGCGTGACGCATGTTTTGTAAACATTGTGACAGGCGCATTTAATTGGCAGGGCCAGTGGCAGGAGCAGGAGCAGGACCAAAAGGGGGTTAAACTGAACTGAACCGAGCGAAGCTGATGAGGCAACTGCTAAAAGTTTTCAGTCTCAAATGTTGCCAGCGCTGATTAATGCAAAGTTGCTGCTGCTTTTATGCGGCATTTGCCTAATGAGGTGTTGGCAATTACGCATGAATTGTCTGAGCGCGTGTGTGTGGGTGTCTAACCTGCTGGGCTGTGGTGGTTACAATGTTATTTTAGGGTCGTCGCTGCCTAATGAATCCCGCGGTGCTGCTGATCTGCAAATCAAATGCCTTTTGTTCACCATCATCGGGGTAATGGTCGCAATTGTCATTTGAATACGAATAAGTATACGGGTACTCGCATTTCAATAGCTATAGTAATGTGACTAAGTACATAATTTAGTGCATTATTTCCTTGCCAGCGAGTAGATGGCAAACAAAACCCGAGTTCCTTAAGCAGCGTCCTTTCCGTTATTGCCGACCATTTTGATCCCAAGCATGCACAAAAGGATCTTATTATTGTAATCCGTAAAAGGGCACACAGTTTATTGAAATATTAATCGAATATTATATGCCATTTTTGTGGCCAACAACGAATCACAATGGCCAGAAAGGAGCATAACAAAAGTTGAACCGAATTAAAGTTGTAGCAAAACAAAGGCAACAATTTCACCCCAAAGGCAATGAATGGGCAGCAGCAGTTGTCGTTGGCTCGACCCCTCGAATGGAAATTGAGGGGACATCAAAATTGCTGCTAAAGGTGACCGAGCAAACGTTGCGTATGTGTAATGTCACGATGTGCAAACGCCCACACAATAATGACTTAAGTCATCGCCTAAGTAGCTCATTAGCGTCGGTTTAGCCCCGGTCTCTGGTACTTTAAAGAAAACGAAGTGAAGGCCCTAGCATTCAGTTTCAGCTTCAGCATCCATGCCAGCCAAGACTCAGGCCTAGGACAACTCGTCAGGCTCACTCACATCCATTTGGTGGCCAGCGGCAGCTGGAAGAGCTTTAAGTTGACATTCAGCTGGTGAGCCCAAGGCCTGAAAAGAAAATATCAAAAGTGTACGGGCGACATACACACTTTCGAAATTTTCTCATTATTTTCCAGTACGTGTGAGTGGCATTTGAGTGTGTGCGTGTGTGTGTGTGTGAGTATGTGTGTGTTTGAAATTTTGGTTAGGTCTTTGTTACATTTCATACACTTGACTGGCTTTGCTTAAAGTCTGTCCTTGTTGTTATTGTTACTGTACTTACACATGCCTTCAAGTTGCGTCTGTATAAGTGAGTGAGCGTGTACAGTAAGAGTGGGAAGCCTTTGTCGTTATCCAAGAAATTTTACATTTTGCGTAGAGCAACCCGAAAAGAGTAACTGGAGCAAAACCAGCAGTATATAGAAGCGGCAAAAAAAGTTAAAACTAATGGGCTCAGGTCCTTGTTGGGTCTAGCGAAAAAGGATACTCGGCCATTACCAAACAGGCAGATCTTAAGATTATAATCAGCGACATTTATTTTCAATAACACTGCGGCAACTCTACCCCCCGCTGGCAACTTGGCAACCATTTTCGCTCTCAAAGTACGCGCATTGAACTGCGTTATTACATCCTTGATTTGTTTATAACAGGAAATTGTTAAAGAAAATGTAAGCCAGCAATGAAGCAAGCAAGTATGAAAACCAAAACAAAAAAAACCAACAAAATCAAATAACACGCATACGTCGCGTTGTCTCGCTGTGCCAAATTTCCTCAGCCTCCTGCGCCTAAATCGTTTGCTAATTTCCGCTCTCGCCACGGGTTTGGCAATACATATGCCGCAGAGTGTGGTAAAAAGGGGGGGGCGCGGTTGAAAGCAGTAGGCAGGAGGTGGCAACCAACTGGCGGCAAAAAAAAATATATTTTAAATGTCCGCTCACACTCAGGCATAGACACACAGACACACGCATGCAAGGAAAGCACATGCTTTGGCATTTGGTGGCGGGTTTAATGCGTAGCATAGTCAAATATTGACATTTCGGCTTATGGAGCACGCGCCACTAACACTGACGCTTGCCATTTTGGCCAGCCAAGTCGAGGCGAGGCCCTGACTCAGACCCACAGCTATCCGCATGCTTAAATTAAATTACTGAGCAATTCTTTCCGGCTGCTGTCGGCCCTTTATTGCCACTCTGGCATTGTTCTGGTGAGTGCCCCACGTAGCATACGTACAAGTGCGTACAATTTGCGGTTGTTCTTCCTTCCTTTTAACCGTAATGTCGACGACGACGACAACGCTGGCACAACTTACTATAAACTTCATTTGGACTCTCATCCTCATCCTTAACAGCTGTATCGTGCTAGTCGCGCATTTCCCCATTGGCTTCCCCTGCCTTGCCGACTGCGTGTAGCATATTTTTTGTTTTCATCCGGCTTCTTTGCCGATTTGATTAAAATAAAGCAAAGTTTCTAAGCTCGGATTAGTGCCGGAATTTGTTGGCGGCACCGAAGTCAGTCAATTGTTGTGTCTTCACTGTGAACTGGCACGGCACAGGTTCCCATAATGAAGAGGAGGCTTAGCATGCATGTGCTTTTTAATATCGCCAACAGATCTGCAAGAGATTGGTGAGGTTTAAGTCTCGCGTTTATTGCTCATAGAATTTGCATTTGCATACTCGCTGCTGGCTGTCTGAAAAGTTTTTTATTGCATTCCTGTAACTGCTGCAGCCCACTGGAAAATGGCATTCTTTTCCATCTTAGCACCCGCATAGCCTTGAGCATGCCGCACGTACATACACACACACACATACATATAAACGCACACGCACACACAGATAGAGAGAAGACGCCAAGTCTGCGGGCCGTTACTCATTTTTGTTGCTATTCTCTTTATCGCACAAAGCACGAATACCCATGCCGGTCTTGAAACTTTACCACTGATACAGGCAGCAACGACAACAACTACAAAGACAACTCAACACACATACTCGTAAGGGCACACAGACGTACCAATGTATACACATGTCAGGAATGCAACTTTATACGCGCTGATGTCATCTCATATGAAGAATAATTCCTTTGCAAAAGTTTAGCATCATTTTTTGGTCGTGCTGCTCGCTCGTCGCTTTTTTTCGGGTGCCTCATGCTAAAAGTGCCTGAAAATTTCGCACGCGTATTAACTTTCACTTGCCTGGTAACATAAACAAGCTTATGGCGGCAACAACAACAACACCAAAAACAGCAACAAAGGCCAATGAAAATTGAAACAGATTTGAAATTTATGAGCTCGCGCTCTTATATTTCGCCTCGTCTACGGCCAAGCAGAGAGTTGGGCAAAGTAAATTAAAGTTGGCAAACAAATGCGACAAAAAAATATAAAGGAAAATAAAATAAAGTACAAGAAAATGCTAAGAGATTTGCTGCCATATCCGGCTATCAAATACTCTATACATTGAAAAGTATTACAAAATTATAGCCATGTTCGTTAAATATCAACTTGATGTCATTGATTAAATAGTATGAATCTAGCTCTTCCCAGAAATGGCAATTACAGAGTATAAATAAAACTTTGCTATGCCGTTGTTATTAAATGTAAAGTCCTTTGTAAAGTTTTCGTTCTGTTTATACTGAATCAATTTTAATCCGACTTAAAATTACGAGTTGGCCAACTTAAGAGTTGAACAGTTAATTTATTGAGAAATTTCCAAAAAACAGTGTGGATTGTCTCTAGCTCGGTGGAAAAGTCGGCAAAAGTCAACTGGCGCCTAATTGGCAAAACAAGCGGAAAATCGCAAATTAAAGCGAAAATGCACGTTCCAAGTCCAAGTTCCAAGTTCAAATTAAGCCAGTCGTCGGTCACTGTACCATCTCCCTATCCCAATCCACCATCTTCCTCTCTCTGTCACAGTCTTCCACACAGTTTGATTCGACTACTTCTTGCCTCAACTTTGCAGAGACAAATAAAACAAATTGCGTATACGCCCAGTGGCTGCTGTTTCAGTTATAGGGTGGTCCAAGACTTGTGATTTTCCATTCCCCACAGCATTTTATGAAATCAAATGAAATGCCTCATGCCGCATATAATTTTAACCAGTCGTCGGCGCCAGGCAGCAATTTCGCTGAGGTTTCCTTTGGGTGACTGCCAGCAGCAGGAGACGGGCTGCTGGGAGCTGTGAGATCCTCAATTAAAGACAGTTCGTTTTGCTTAATGGTGGAATTAAGCACCCACACGAGCATACTCTTCAGCAGGACTCAACCGAGACCATACGATCATAATTCTTAAATAAAATTCCAAAAAATTGTCGACATTTATGAGAACATTTGCATACATGAACACCATAAATTAACCCCACATGTGCTCACCCATCCTCTCATAAACGACAAACGCCTCCCATTATAACTCCTCCTCATATCGATGCTCCTGTTGTTGTTGTTGTTGTTGCTGTCATAACAATGTCAAAACTTAAATATTGACAATGCCATCGACATCGACGCCATCGCCATCGCCATCACCATCGCCGTGCGTCGCCTTTATAGCCACGCATAATTTTTCGATATTTTCACTTGTGTCAAAGTCAGAGATTTGAGAACCCTTTCACACGGCACATCACAGCACAGCAGAGCACCGAGCAGCCAGAACACAGCACAGCACAACACGGGCCATCTTTTTGCTCAGCTTTTATGTGCAAATTGCGCGCAGTAAATAAAAATAAATGAGTATGAAAATTTTTACTCCTATCAGCAATATTTTTTATTTGCCAGCTCGGCATGGCGAGCCCAAGCAAGTTCAACCTATTTCCACACACACATACTATACACACACACACACATGCTACCCACCGTAATAATCGTAATGAATGGCTTATCACGCCAGCTGGCATTGTCAACGATTTGCCATCGCTTGTGCCGCTGCTTGGCGCCTTTGTTGGTTCGATACACACACTGCGTGGCGGAGAGGGGACCGAAGGGAGAGCCGGCAGTGGAGTCTCGTGAATCGCAGGAAATGGTTAATAAATGAAAGAGTTATGCAGTCGTCGACACGAACTGAAAAGGATACGCTGGTAACGCCAGACGCGACGACTCGCACGATTTCACAATCAAATGAAATTTAGCCATACAATTTAATGCGTTATTCGCCGTAAACTCTGCCATATAAAACGTATATTGATTTACTCAAACCCCTTTGTCCCAACCCTAAAACGAGCAAGCCTGTGATAGATAATTGCCTGATGAGAGTCGCACACATGAGACCCATTGCAATATGGAGATTTATAGCCGATGCCAAGCTGCTGCTGCTGTTAAGTCAAATAACAATTTCGTCTTTCATTAAATTCAACTCTAAGCCCTGCTTTAAGTCACAAGAAGACAGACTACATATACATACGCGTCTATACTGTATAGTAGAGCGTTGGGTTTGAGCTGTGGTACTTTGCCACATAAACATAAACACCTCCAAATGCCGCGACAAAGCAAAACAAGAGCGTAGAAACAACGTCGTAGCCATTTGATACTCTAACAGAAGGAATGGTCGTTTACTTAACTAACTAAGCAATAGTTACCTGATTGATTGATAAACTTCAAAAATAATTGATTGCCAACAAAAACAAACAGTCGTCAACAAACATAAATGCTTAAGACTTATTAAACAAAAGCCATTTCGAATATTTCCAACAACAACTGTAGCATTTATTAATAGAGAAATGTTGAAAGAAGTAAACAATAATTTTAATATGGTCATAAAATTCATTTCATTTATATTATTTTCTCTTCTGTTATTTTCCCATTTTGGCAAGAGTATTAAAGCTTCTTTGCATCTTTGCCGTTGTCAGAATCTTGTCTTTTGTCCTCTTTGTTTTTTTGTTTTTTTTGAGCTGCTCGCAGGCGGCATAATCCATTTTAAATAAAATTCCAAATGAACAGGCACAATGAAGGCAGCCGAAAACCTGGGCTATCCTTTGTTATTGCTGGTGTTGTCGCGACGGTCGTTGCCTTTTTTGCCGGATCGGAGAGGCAAACACACTTAAAACATGAGCACGAAAAACATTTACATAAAATCGTCTTAACGCATTTGCCGCCTCATCGTCATCGTCGTCTTCGTTTTGGGCCTGGCCCTGACCGAGGACAGAGCATTGCGGCGTCCAGAACAAGACGCGAGAAGGGAAAGCACGCGGTGCGCCTTTGGGCCAAATAAATTACACCAAGTGTCGTTCTGCCCGTTCTGTGGCACATTTCATGGCAATTTAATATGCCCCAAAATATAGTGCAAAAACAAAAAGGGCGACGCATATAGACAACTTTAATGGGCGTGGCTTAAACAAACTGGGCGTACTTGAAGCTATGATTGCAGCTATGATTGTGAGCGTGGCCTTTTTGACTAATAGCCAACTAATTGGATTTGCTGTTGGTTAAATACTCAACGCAGTGATAAGTTTTAATTTGCATTTCAATTTCATTTGGCTAACACACATACTCCCATGCAAACACATACACACACGCAGAGAAAATCTGGCCAGCTATATGTGAGAGCTTAATTAACATTTGCAAGAATTAAACTTTCATGTGTGCCACTTAATTGAATTTAATTTTCAAATGCATTGCATGAATAAATGTTGTTGCTAGTTTTAATTTGTTGCGCAAGGGAAAAACTTTCAAATCGCATTTGCAGACAAAACTAGCAATTGGCATTTAACTACCCGGCCACTCTGCGACTGAGATGAATATATTTTTGAAACATGCTTAATACCCAAGAGAAAGCAACAAAAATATTTTGAAAAAAATAATAAAATACTATTAAAGTTTGCAAATTAAGTGGACATGAACGCCCCGAGACTGATCAACTATTGTACGATGTTTATTATTGACTCTAATAGCTACAAATGTAATTTAGCACATGAGTTCAGAATTCGAATCAGTTTTGGAGCAGAGCAAACTTCGTAAACGACCGACAGAGAACGGAACAGTTTTATGAATCCCCTTTCTCTGCTCAACTTGCCGGGAGTCGACACGACTCATGCTTTTTTATACTCCTAGTTCTGGTAATTACGTGTATATAAAAGTTTTTTTTTTGTTTTTCAGCCGCTCGCATTTTTTTTCTGTGTGTTTTGGATGCTGAGTGCTGGGCATTGGCTCAGTCCCCAAGGGTCAATATTAATTACGTTCATTCGAGATGCGAAATAAAATGAAATAAAATAAAATAAAAGTCGGGCGTGTAAAGTTTTTTGACAGGCGCCAACGAAGTGAAAATTGCTGCGGCATAATTGAAAGCGTTGTCGAGTTGAAGCTGTGCCAGAAGCTGAAGCTAAAAGCCAAGCTCAAATTGGGTTCTTCTTTTGCATGGCATTTGGGTGCATAATTAAAAATACATTGACATTTAATGGCACGTCGTGTTATAAATATTCAGTTTTTTCTTTCCTTTCCTTTGCTTGCCTTTCGTATCGTTTGGCTTCAGGTTTGGTTTTGTTTTGTTTTTGTTGTGCCTCGTACTTTATTGTTAGTCGACTCAAAGTCATTTTGAAATTCCGCTCGCATATTTGGCCGCTGGGTAAGCCTTTAACATGCCAAGACCGACCTTCTTCTACCCAATCCAGGACAGGTCTATGCTGCTGTAAATGGGTGCTGCATATTTTGCGGCGTACTCAAATACCGTCAAGCCATTGGCAGCTAACGCGGCACATACTTAACAATTCATTTGCGAAATTCCTTTTTATTTTGCATGCCACGGCATGGCGAGTAACAGCAGCAGCAGCAGTAGCAGTAGCAGTACTCCACTCATTTCTCGCTTATTCCCAACGCTGTCGCTTTTACACACTCCGTCACCCAGTATAATCATCAATCATCATAATTGAAGTACTTCGACGCACACATTGCGCATACGAACCGTTGCCGTCACTCTCATTCTCTAGCTAAGTGACTCATTTTCACAAATGAAGCGCACTCTGCTGTGTTCACTTTAATGTTGTCATAAAAGCTGCCACCAGATATCTTACCTTGCCTTGCCTTACACTCCCCCTCCCCGAATTTCATTAGCACCTCAATGAACACCACGCCAGGACACAATGCGACTCACTGTAGTGAGCTAAGACGAAATTGTTGCCAATGCGTTTCATTTGTATTTCAAATATTTTTCCTCTTTTGTCTCTATATTATTATTAGAACATTTTTTCCTAACATTCTCCTCCCCGACGTTGAGCTTTGATCATTTCCCCTTGGCAGAAACAAAGCTCGTCAAAGCGTCCAACTGCAACTGTCCTTGAAGATGTTGTCAAAGTTTTCCCAAGACAAAGTAGCGGCCGCGATAAATCCATTTCTGTTTTGCGCTCAAATAATATCCTTTTTTCTGCTTTAGTCCGGGTCCCTCTCATGCCCATCGTCTCTGTCTGCGGCATTTGGGCCATTTTTATTTCATTTAGCTTTATGAAATTAGTAAACGGCTGCCCGTTGTTCATGATGTTGATGTTGCCGTTGCTTTAAGAGATTCCCTGTCGCCTTTCAAGCACCCGTGCTGTAAGAGCAGGAAACTGAGGACCAAGCGATGTGTTTTGGTCGGAATAAATGTTAAAATATGATTTGATATTATGGCCAGGCACGCCCCAAAGACAAATGGACGGAAATGGGTCAGTCGAGGCAGCTGCCATGTAGCTTTGGCATTTGTTATCCTTTTTATGAATTCGAGCATGCAATGAGGATACTCCTATTGTTGGCCACAATAACAACAACTTCTCATAACAATAACAACCGGAAACAAACAAACACACACATACGCACACACAGGGAGGGATACAAAACACTTGTACGCAAAATTAAGTGTTGAACGTCATTGGAATTTTGATTGCAAAAAGTCAGAATGTGCAGCTGAACGAAAAAAAATTCAAGCTATAATCTATTTAGGTACAAACCAGATGTGGAGCACATTCTTGACGGCTTTAAGAGATATCTCCAAATTGTCGACTCATTCATGAACAAGCCACGTGTTTTTCATCTAGAAAATCATAAAAGCACTGGCATAAGAACGGCATCCACTCAGATCCAGAGGACGGTAAGTGGCCACAAATGGCGGCCTGGCTAACAATATTCGTCGAAGTACACGTAAAAGAAAAGCCAAACTACGAGTAACTACACTTTGGCATGGAAATGAAACAGCTACACCAACAGCAACAGCTTCAGCTTCAGCTAAAGCTTAAGTGGTCGCGGTGAAAGCCAAGCGTCGTGGCAGAGAGACAAGTGCGAGTAAGCAGGAGAAAGCGACCGCAGGAAATATGCTGTGAAAGTAGAGTCAGTGTCGTCAGACGTGTGAGCACAGCTGCCGACCCGCACTGGCAAGCGATGCAGAGATACGGGTGAGGGCCAATTCCTGTCCGGCTTGCTTCCCCCATGGGTTGAGTTGTGATTACGACTGTGCGAGCATTGCCGGCGTATGCTCTACGTCATGCTCAGTTGCTGATCATAAACTTGACGGCGCACACAAACCCGCACTCACTTTCACATCACATACATAGGCAAATAAATAACCCAGCGCAAGAAAAGACAACGCCCTTCGCCCCTCACTTTGCGCTCCCCCAGCGTAGTCAACACTAACACTCATCCAACAAGCACAAGACACAACATATCATTTGTTGTCCGCTGCTGTCGTCTGCCCAAGAATTCCTCCATTGTCTGCATCTCGTTCCATATGTGCTTGCGTTTAGCTACTGTGTAAGTGAATGTGAGCAGGGTATGCTGGCCTTATAGACGTATGCACATATTATTTTGAAAAGAATTTTCCTTTAGTTCTTTTTTTCACAGAGTATTCTTTAGTTGTGCAGCCTCGACTCTATGCTATTTAGTTTTTTCTGTTCGCTGTTATTGTCATTGTTCCATTGTTGTTCCTGCTTGCGTTGTCGTGTTTGTGGTTACACTCTGCGTGCTGTGCATTGGTCGCCCTCCTCCCCACATGTTGCCAGACCTACCTTCCTTCTCGCCCGCTTACCCTGCCCACCAATCCTCAGCTTTTGCCCTCATGTTCCAGTCCGTGTCATCATCCTGCCGTTTTTTCTGCCTTTTGCCTGCGTCGCGCTGCGGTTGCTGTTCCGTGTCTATTGTGCTAATAGGCAGCGCTATCGTATTTTAACAGCTTTTATTTACACATATGTGTGTGTGCACACAAAAAACACACACACACAATCACGACTTTAGAAATACGTGGCGCGAGCATTTCACTTGTTTATCATAGTTTTGCTATTGCTGCCGTTATTGTACAAGACTGCTTTTTTCTACCCATTATAGTCGACTAAAAGGGTATGCGAAAATAGAGCAATTGTATATAAAGAAATCAGCTCGTTTAGAAGATATTTGCAGTAATTTATTTGGGAATTATTTTACTTAAAGTTCTTTAAGAAAGGGCAAATAGTATAACAAATACTAAAAGATACTATTTTTCAAATGGAAAATTAGGTATATTTCAAAAGTACCTGTAAATTATGTTAAAACAATGCAAAATGCATATAAAAATGCCTTAAGCTGTTTAAAAGAGTACTTTTGTGGTAATTTTGTAAATTTAAGACACTTTAAATTAACGAAAAAGAAAAAGACTATCTTAATCGGCCCCATAATATAACAAATAACAAATATTTAAAGGCAAACTATTTATAGGGTATCCTTTAAATTATGCATCATATCATAGTCATGTCTTCGTGCTTCTGCTGTTAATTCCTGTTCCTCGTTTTTGGCACATAACTTATTTGGCTTTTGCCAAATAGCTAACGCAGGTGGTCATGCAGTCCATTAGGAGAGGGTTTATCACATTTGGGGTTGTTTCCGTTGTTTGGCCAGCTGAGCTGCTCAGGCTCCAGCTCAGGCATCCACTTGTCAGTTTTAACAAGCTTCATGGCAGCATGGCAGCATGGCCTCATGTTGCCGCTACTGCTTCACATGCAGCATGTCATCAACATGATTGGCATTTTTAAGCAAAGGTATTTCCCATTTTACAGCTACCTTTTCTTTTTTTTTCTTTTAATACTTTTTTTTGCGCATCAATAAAAATGTCAAAGTGGCAGGTTTTATAATTGGCGATAAAATGCCATCAACGAGGAACAGTGTCAGCAACAGAAGCTACAAGCAGTCAACAGCCATCAGAGAACAGCCAGTGACCATGTTCTGACATGCTGGTAGACTCGTTGTCTACTCACGTGTCTGCCCACTGAGAATCTCATGCAATACATTAGCAATTGCAACTTAAAGGTTTCTGCTTGAATTTTCACATTTTACTGGCGCGAGTATCTTTTTATTGTGACCAATAAATAGCAATTGGGCTACAGTCAATAAAATTGTTAATGACCATCGTTTTGGTTGAAAGTAAAAAGCGCATCAGCATGCAACATTTGACTTTTAGGTGAGCAGCTTTAAGTGAGTCAGTTGCCGACGACTAGACACGGCGCAAAAGTAATCGCTCTGATATGGGGAAACATTTTGCGTGGCAACGGAAGTTGCAAGTAACTGAACTTCCCGATGGGCGCCAGTAAACTGTAATAAACACTAAAAGGCAATGTTGCCGGCGGAGGTGGCGGCAACAGCTCGAGGAAGCTGCACATTTAACGTGCCTCGCCAGCGCCATTTGACTGACAAATGTGGCCAGCAAACAGAGCGTCCAGGAAATGGCAAGGAAATTAAAACAAATATAAAATGCCAGCTCCCAACTGGGCAGTCATTGAAGCAACAACATCACCAGAGGGGTTGCTCCAGTCTTGGGGAAGCCAAATGAAAATAAATATGCTAGAAAACTTTGCCCGCAGCCAAGTTCAAGTCAAACCAAAGCAGGGCAAAGGCAATGGCAATGGCAAAGGAAGAAGAAATGGCAGCGGCAGCGGCGGAGGCAGAGGTAAGGCATGGCTAGCCAAGCTAAGTAACTGACTGAAGTCCGCCAGGAGGCATTTAAATGCGGCAGAGCAGTAGTTAAGCGACATGCGGCATGCGGCATGTGGCAAAAAAGGCGCATCTCTAGCCCCATCCCCATCCACTTGCCATAAAAGTCAACAACTTTCGCTGCCTGACGGCAATGCTGATAAAGGGCAGTCGACCAAGTCCCCAATCCCCTTTTCTCGATTGAGTTACGCGTAATCGTTCCGAGTGCTTAAAAATTAAATTAAAAATTTATTTACTTTAAAAATGGCTGCGTCTATGGCTCTGCCAGCTTATCACTGTAAGACGAACACACCGCACTCGCACACTCCGCTGCCGCTGCCGTTGCTGCTGCTGCTGCTGCTGCGGCGCTGCCAAAGGCCATAATAAACCGCAGAGTGATAAGAAATCGATTTGTCACCAGGACGTGAGACTCAATTGGCGCTTAAGCAAACAAAAGCCAACGCGAACGCAGTCATGAGGGCATAAATCACGCGCTCACATACCAATACACATCCAGCGAGACAGACAGAGAGGGGGAGAGTGGGAGAGAAGAGCACACAGATACCCACGCCCACATAGAGAGGGCTGCAGCTGTTCGCCATGACACAAAGGTGGGCGTCCTCTGACTGCGTTTGTCTGGGTGTGCGTACGTGTGTGTGTGTTTGTGGCACATTTAAGTTTATTACAGTTACTCCAGCGAGTTGTTTTGAATCAAATCCCTGGCAAAATACTCGATGCTTTTGTGCGAAATGTGCGCAACTGAGATTTGGATTTACTCGTAATCATTGAGGGCGACAATGAAGAAGAAATTGAAACAAATTTTTGAGTCATGCCCCCCTCTAAGCTAAGTTAAGCCCCTGGACTAGCAAGCAGCAGTCAAACAGTGAGTGGAGCGAGTTTGGCACATCCTTCACAACAAAAAAGGGGAATATGTTGTGTTTTTTATTTTTGTCTGAGCGCCAGGCTCTAATGGCAATCTTCAAAGCATCGCTAGAGTCGCAGGTGCCTGCTGTTGATTTATGTTCGATTTACAAGTAAATCCTCCAGTGAAATATAATTTCCATGTGTTTATTTCTGCAAAATTTGTTGCTGCGTTTGAGCGACTCCCTTCGATCATCAAGCCCCACGATTTTGACAGACTTATTTGCTTTCGCTTTACTTCGCTTCACGTGACAACACACGGCATGCCAGTGTCTCCCATTGGAATAGTAGTGTCTGCCCAAGCAGCCAAAAATAAGGTAAAGCCAAATCTTGCTTTGGCTTGTTTTCGACTCGTTCTTCACCCATGCTCCCACTGCCTTTCTTCTTGTTTCCTGTTTCGACTCCCCGGAGATGTCGAGCTATTTGTGGTAGCTGCTTCTGTTTTTAGCTGTCGATTTAAACTTTGTTTTTCACTAACAAGGGATATTACGGTCTTTTTAAAGAGTTTGGAATTATAATACAAAACATTAAACGAAGATTTTTAGACAATCTATAAAAAATTTAACTAGCAGTGTATACAAAGTTCCAAATTGTAAATTACGTTTTTATTGAAAGAGTATTTGAAATTAGCTACCTATTTCTAATCAGTTCGCTTCAGTCCACAGAGCTATGTCCTTTCTGACTGTGAGTTGTGTTCTGTCCGCAGTTCTGAGTTCCTCTTTTTCTTCTCCCCTTCCTGCTCTTCCTGCTGTTTATGTTGCTGTTGCTCTGACGGTCTCGAAGGTAATGTTTTTGCCTCAGCTGCACGTGAAATATTTTCGACAGCCGCAGAGTAAACAAGCGCTTACATTAACTTTCTCTTACTTTATATGTGCAAGTGTGTGTTTGTATGAAAATGTGTGTGAACGCACACACACTCTCAATTTAAACGCTTGATTTCACTTTATTTCGACTGCGATTTCAATTTAAATTCCATGAATTTCTTTTGCGCTTCAACGTCTTTTAGTTAATCTTGAATTTGGCTTCTTCTCTCGTTCATAAAAATGAATGGATTCTGGTGATTTTAATTTTTAATTTGGGATTTGAGCTCTTCGCTTTGCGGCTTGCTAAATTTATTTAGCCCCCTTGTGCGATTTGATGTTGCAGCAGCGACAGCATCAGTAAGTGGCAGAAGAAGCGGCAGCAGCAGTAAAGATGTTTTACTTTAATTAAAAATGCAATGTGAATTATAAGGAAACGGTCAACAATTGGCAACAACATGCGGGACATAAACCCTTTCTAAAATTGACGTCCTTTCGAATCAGGATCACTCTTCAAGTGGGCTAAAAAGAAAGAGAATGTTTTAATTAACTTTTGTTTACACAGCGCCCAAAAAGTTTTTCATTTGCTTTAGCTCTGTTCAAAAAGCTGAATAAAAACTTTCAGACTTTTTCAGCTAAATCTGTTCGTTCTCAATGCGTGTGTGTGTGTGTCAGTCTGTGTGTGGCTGTAGAGGCGCATCTGAAATGTAGGCAACGCTTTTTACGCGCTGCTAAAACCAAACCAAAGCTGCTTGGTAGTCCACATTAAAATAGATTGCTGTTTGCTTTCAATTTACTAGCGCGCCATCTCAATCCAAATCTAAATCTCAAACGCAATCGCAATCCTTTTGGCGCGTCAACGCACCCTAGAGTAAATATTTGCCTTTTAGTTATTACCATTTTGATGCCAACAGCTCCTTGGCTATCCCTACACCCCCTATCTTGGTCGTCCGGTCTGCTGGGTGGCTGATGGCTCTGTTATGTGCCAGCATTTCAGTTTAAATCGCTGGCAATATATTAACTGCACATTTTAGCGATGTGCTGTCAAATAGCTGCAACTTTCAGCTGTTCACGAGACTCCGCAAATTCCCCAAACGAACAACAACAACAATGCAAACGCATTGTTTAGCAGAAAAATATGCAAATGTCAACAGCTGCATTTTTACGACTTTACAGCTAGAAAAAGTTTGAAGTTTGATGCAAAAATGCAATTGCCGCTTTGGGTGTGCTATATACTGACATGTTAGTAGTCGAAAGTTTCCCCTTTTTAGCAGTAAATTTTATAAAATGTCTTTCATTAATCTAATTCCCCAGCGGACTTAGTGCAGTCCTGAGTTGCGTAGTAGTTAAAGACTGTTCATTATGAACTTAAAAGGTCAGCAAGAATGGCCTGCATTATATACAAGTCCTGCAAGTGGCTTTTAATATTAGAGCGGTAAGCGGGACCATTTTAGGGGTATTAGCGGTTGACAATGCTGCCGCTGGCATTGCAGACACTATCACAGCGATGACGTGACAAGACGTTGGCGAGACTACAAGCAGGACAAGGACTCCAACTAGGACCAACATAGGCCATAGATAACGAGAGGTACGAAGGGAGCAGAGGGGATGTTTGTGTGTGCGTAGTGGCGAGCTGCGACCGAGGCAAGACCATAACTAGCTTTAGGTCTGCGTTTAAACAAAGTGACAGAAACATGCCACTGCCACTGATGCTGTTGCTGCCACACAGGCGCTGACGGAGCCATTGCCGAAGCAGATGCGGCATTTGTGGCAGTAACAGAAACAGCGACATCAACATCCTCGACATAGATAAACAAGCGTCTGTGGCTGTTGCTGTTGCTTATGCTGCTGCCAGTGCCATAACCGCACATATCGCTCATAAACACCGCCATAAAAGTAACACAAACAAACAGCGAAACAAATATGTGATAAACAGAACAGCAGCAGCAACAACAAAATATATGAGTACGAGTATATACTCTAAGCCATTTTGCAGTTTAATGACTCATCGAAAGCAGGAACTAAGTAAAAACTTTGGTCACTTGTTGCCATCAAAAGGCAATAAAATGTCCCCTCTTAAAACTTATCCTAATTTTCTGCATCAAAATCATTGCATGTGTATTTTATTTATGTATTTTCTTGTCCCGAAAATAATTCAAAAATGTACTCAGGACTTTTTACCATCCTGCTACGATGCTGATAAGAACAATGTATACGAGACGTATGTATAATGCGGTTTATACTGCGCATTAAACTGTCTGGCAACATAACTTCAAGGCTTTGCTAATTGTCAACACTTCCGCTAATTAAACGCACTACCACAACAACAACAAGAATGGCATAAATCTACCTGAATCGAGCTGGAAAACCTGAACAGATTATTGCATTTATTGCCACTACTCGGCTGTCTGGAAGACTGCTTTGCCTCTTCCTTTTAGCCATTTGTGTGTTGATAAACGTTTACCGTCATTTAAGAAGCAACAACCAGAAACTGCAGCATCAAAAGTAAATGCACAAATAGACAGAATGGCAAAAGCAAAGCCAGCTCTGACTCCATCCCCATCAGCCAGCTGCATCGGAAAGGAGGCGAACCGAGTGGACAGCAGACAACAGACAACGATAGAAATAAACGCTGGCAGCGTTTTTCCAGCATTCAGCTTGTCTTCTTTTTGGGGCCAGTTGAAAGGAAAGCCAGCTATGCCATGTACTCTATGGCTAACCCTCTTCCCTTTGTTCCTTGCCCTGAGCCAGCACTCCCACCCAACACACACACACACACACACAACAATGCAGACACGCAACGCAGGATGCACGCTTTATTTGCCTTAAACAGAGCGCTCCGCATTTGTTGTACTAACTGTAGTTGCTGTTGTTGCCATTTTTGCTTATTGTTGTTCTCGGAAAGTAGGCTACGTCGTCATCATCGTCGTCAGCCTCGGCATCATCCCCGGGCCATCTCCTGTTCAAATTAAACTGAAAGTCTTGTCCGCTTTACAGACAACGCAACGTTGTCTGGTCGTGCCACTCCCAAGACGACGCCCGACGCCCTCGGCCTCATCCCCAAAGGCCGAGCTGTTTTATGAGGCAAAGTGGCAGCACTTTTTCTAGAGCAGCACTCAGACCCATACCAACCCATCGAGGCAAATGCCTGTGAATGTAGTAATTAAACTTTAAGGATTGTGCAAAGTTTAGAACAAGTTGAAGAACGCTGAATGAGAATGCAAAAGATACAGCATGAGCGTTAAACAAAAGGCTAAAACAAAATACTAACATGCATACGAAGCAGGCCAAAGCCAAACCCAGCATTGGCTGGTTGCTCGGTCAGCCATAATAATCAATAGCTCTTTAACTTTTGCACAAAACTGTGACACTGATGGGTTAAGCTAGCGCTTAATGGTCGTCTAAGTTGACACAAGCCGCCAACGGAAAAATGAAGAGAAAACCTCATCTGACTGGACGACCGACACTGAGCTGAGTAGATGAGTGTGAGGCCGCAAAGTTTTCTGTTGATTTATTAAATTAATTGCTGCCACATGCAGCTGCTGCCCCTCTCCTTAACCTTGGCTGGACAGAAAGCCCTGCAACGATGTTAGCATTTATTTGTCTTTAATTTAATTTATACGAAACGCCACAAAACTTTTTTTATGACAACATTCATATGGATGTGAGGCCCCGCTTTCCTGCCATGCAAAGTTGCAAAGTTTCGCAATATTCGCAATACAGATAAAATGAAGGGCCCAATTTATATGCATTATTTTTGATAGGCCCCCTTTTCGTTGCTAAAGATGCGTTTATATTCTTGATTGTTGTAATCAGAATAACGTTGTTATTTGCAGTAATTTATTTTCTTCTTTATTCACGCTCTTAATTATCTTTGAGCAATATATATCTGTACATTCAACACTTGTACTGAAAAATTCAGGAAAGGAGATTGAAGTGAATATTTCTCATTTACATTTGTTGCACACAAGCTTCACAATTACTGAACATTTCTGAAGATATTTTCAATGACTGTTGAAAGAAAAAATATGCATACCACACTGAGTTTATATCCTGTAAAGATGTGATCAAGTAATGAATGTGAAATAAGTTGTTCCAAAACAACTTTAAATAATTAATATGATTTACAATATTTTGGTAATTTCCACCCAAATAGTTTTCTTTTGTGCTGTTGTTGCACCCGGAAATTGAGTACAACTTGCGATATGATAGAACGATGATTTATACGAGCAGTGCACGCACTGAAAAAGCCAAAAGATGGAAAGCTTGTACAAGGCAAGGAAGCAAAATGAATTGCCACACTACGTGTTGCTGTTCCACACAATTTCCGGAGGGACGAGACGAGCATATCCTGCTGCTGTTGCTACCGATGCTCGGTGAATGCCCACCTCATCATTCAGCAGCACGGCTCGAGCGAAGGGCGAGAACATGACATCCAATCGCTTTGCACACTTTTACAATTGATTTAGCTGCGCGCTGGCAAAAAAAAAAAAAAAGACACATCGACGCTCTTATGCATAAACTCGTGTGTGTAGCAGAGTGTATTTCTGACCAGATTGGTTGGCACTGCTTAAAGAATGCGATTTGTTGCGCCAACTTGACCAACTTGGGGTATTTAATGGCATTACAATTTGCCTTTGTTATTGCCTGGGTCCTGAACGAAGGTGACGTTGCGTCTGCTCCTCCAATGTGATCCAAAGAAAAATGATGCCACAAAACCCCACGGTGCGAAATGCTCATTTATTCCCAGTGGATGGGGGAAACGAAGTAGAACAGAGAGGGTACGGTAGTGCGGCAAACGTAGTTGGGTAAACCCTCAGAATATGTTTCACGTTTAACGTTCGCTTCAGAATTTATTGCTGGGCGACTGCGCGGTTGACAGTCGCACCCATAAAAACGTTCTCTGACTGCGGGTTGAAGTAGCATGGCAGCCCGGAATCCACCCTCTAGGGGGCGTATAGGGCATGTGGCATGGGGTGTGAGACTGACCGTTTATAGCGTTTACAGTTACTTAATTCTTTTGCATGAACTTGCCACATAAAACAATAATAATTGCACACTTTTTCTGACACTCCCCTTTATCTCCATTTCTTTCTCGTTGCAGGTACGTAACAGTGTCAATTATGCGGAAGGGATGGGGCCAGGTGGGAGTGGAGAAGCATTTTGATTGTTGACAACTTTTGCAAATTTCTTTAAACTTTCAAAAACTGCTGCCATTATAGCAAAGTCCAACAGAGCAGAGCACATTTTGGCCATGGATGCTGAACAGCAGCAGCTGTCGTCAGTACTACTGTTTGTTGTTGTTATTGTTGCTATTGCTGTTGTAATTGTTGTTGTTGTTGTTGTTGTTATTGTTACTCTCGTTACGCGCGTTGATTGTATTATGAGTGACGTGTACCGCAAAAAAGCTTTTAAGTCATTAATTTCATTTGGAGTGCCACACTCAAAGGATTTTAAAGTGCACAATTTTTGATGCAAAGCCAGGGCATCCGACAATACTCATTCCTCCGCTTGCAAGGACAACAATCACCGCCATCAACATGCCATTAAGTCGCTTTTCAGAATACAACTAGGGAATATACGACAGTCTTCATATATCTACATATTTCGTCTATATATACACATGCAGCACTATATATGGATGTACAAATGGCTTCATTAAGCGCAATGAATTTGCTCTAGATGCGTGAAAATGTCAGGCCAAAATAAATCTGCTAATAACTAAGATTTATGCCGCAAAGGACGAGCATATTCGCATATCTAAAGTCGGTACAGGACTGTAGAAAAACCGGCATTTAAAAGCAGCCGAGATAAAGCCACAAGAGAAAGGCACATTTCACTGGCGAATGTAAGTGGGTGTGTGTGTGTGTGTGTTGGGAAATCAGAAAACACAATCTGCATTCAAATGAATCAAATAAATTAGTTTGGCAATTTTGAGGCAAAAGCAAAAGCATTTTTCTAGCAGCCTCCAGCAGAGTAGGCGTGGCTAGGACCACTATATGTTTGTATGTATATATTCGTATCTGTTGCTGCGGTTGCCGGCAAAACTTTTGCCTTATTTGATTAAATAATTTCCACTTAACTTCTTACTTTGGCCTCGTCGTCAACTTCCGCTCCACCCGGGGCAAAAAGGACTAAGGCCAAAAAGTCAGAAAGCACATTCAAGCAGTCAATGTTTGTATCTACGTATGTATGTTGGTAATTAAAAGCAACAAATTTACACACACGCACAACAATTTAGCTGGCAAATTAGTATGGCAAAAACTTAATCTTTGGCCCGCAGGCCAAGCAAACGAATCGAGAAAGAACAAGGTAAGGCGAACCAAACAAAGCGTTCACAATAAATGACTCTAGCCATAAACAACTAGCATTGATTGTCGACATACTGTACACGTATGCCTGAATTACATATGTACATAACATGCATACTTAGTTCTGCAAAAATATAGCAACTCCTTTGATATTCACACTCGCTTTCGTCGGCGGCCCAGTGGCTTTAGCCTCATGACAGCTAGATTTACAGTGTGGACACACACTTGTACATAGGTATGTATGTATTGCATGCACAGGGCAACACTGAGCGAAATAGTTAATCAGCTTAAAATAAAATTGAAAAGTTTATGCTGTTTGACTTTCATTTCAAAACTCAACTTAATTTGTGACTACATTTCTCGCAGTGCACAAGACAAAAACAAGATTGAGCACCATTTAAATATATGGGCGGCGCCATTTTGCTGCCAGTGTAAAATGTGGAAATGGGGTTAAAGCAACAACATGAAGTCCAGGCAGTGAGAAATGGAGTTGAGGCAGTTGTTGGTAATAGAAATGGGTGGAGAGACGAGAGGGTCTTAACATGGGTTCGCAAATTGTATTGTTTTTGTGTAAATTAGTTCATTGTGGCAGTGCGTATGTGCGTTATATCTTCAATTTGGACGACGTGTTTGGTCCTTTTAATTTGCATGTTTTATGTTCACTTTATGAGATTTGAGTTGGTCTTGTGGTTTAGCATAAAATATTAAACTGGCCACATGTAAGCGTGTATATGCGATCATAATTTATCGTGTGCCTTTTCGTGTGGGTTATCCTTGCACACACTTTCCATTTGAGTTTTAGCCTGACGTTGCGTTCCCACAAATCTGGCTCATGTTTTCTTCATTTCCTCTCGTCTCCTTTGATTTTCTTTTTGCTGATTGTTGTTGTTCCACTTTTTGTTTTGCTTTGTTATTTATTTAATTTATTTATTTATGTCGCCCACTAAAACCACTTTAATCAGACCCAAGCGACATGACCAGCTCATCTGGCCTGAAAATTAAGCCCAAACTATAAGCCATCATTGCCGAAGAGCCTGACATAACCAGCAGTCACTAAGCCGTTTAGTTATAAGCCGTCAACACGCACGACGACTTGGCTAACGACGGTAGTCGCCTAATGACATCCCGTCAGTTGCTCACTCGGTCAACTGATTTTATTTATGGTCGTCTTTTATGACACATTTCGCTTTGAGCCAACTGGCAGAGCACATGCAAAACTCTGGCAAAAACCAAACGGGCTGGTCCCAAGAAACACATTTAATTCTTATTTATAAACATGACCAAAACATGCCAAATTAGTGGCCCAATGGAAATTTCTAACTGCATCTGAGCAATTGGGGAATTGCGGGTGTATATATGAGTGTGAGTGTGTATACGTGTGCCTGCAAACATATCAATAATTTAAGTCAAATTCCATTTGGAGCTATACATATTTATAGATGGCAAACAAATGCGTTGTGGTCACATTCAGCTACGTGCAAGTGTACAAGGATATTCAGCCAGAACAGAGAAACGACAGGCGATAAGAGAGAGCCGAGGGAGAGTAGGAATCACAATCGAAGCACATGTTAAACTCTTTACACCGACATAAAGAGCGAGCGAAAATACGTGCGTCGCATGATACGTTGTAATTGAGGACAACGGCATCAGACAGACGGATAGACATTGAGAATGACAGACGGATAGATGAATGAATGTACGGATGGATATACGGATTGTGGCATGAAATTGATGAGAGCGCAAGGATGTGTCGATATGACAACACATCCTGCTGCAAAACAAACACACAACAATGTTTGGGCTTTGGCTATCCCACTGTGATCCTGGTCTTGTGGCAGGATAGGGCCAAGCAATCAACTGGAAAATGCAGCAACAATGACACTTCTCAACTGCAACACTATCTCTCTTCTCCCCCTCTCTCTCGCCTGGTTAGTCAGCTGCGAGTGCAAGTGAAGTGCGATCCCATGCAGCAGAGCTGAAAGCACAGAAGATGCTAACACAACAAACAATAACAAGCAGCCACAAGGAGGAAAAAAAAGTGGAGATGGCACATTCCTGGCGTATGTTTTCAACGACTGTCAACGGAAATTGCTGTCAGCATTGCGCTCTGCAGGAGCGGACACTGGCAGAGGTTTCGAAATTGTTTGCTTTCACGCGGCAATAGGGAACTCGACAACCCGACTGAGACGAGCACGTTACCATAAATCTGGAAATGAAATAAGTGTATACTCTTGTATATTTGACATTTGGTCACTCAAACTCGAAACGATTGCACGCGAATATCCTAGAGTTCTTCCACTCTACCAGCACATACGTCCTTCTGTCTCTAGCTCTCCCTTATTGCTTAACACGCTGGCCTTCTGCTTGCTCGTATGACCAACAGAGTGAACTTGAAGGACTTGTGGATAGCACGTACCGCATATAAGTATCCCTATGCGTCTCATCGCCATATCTCTTTTTTGCTATTCCCTCAGATATGTGTGCGTATCTGTCACAAACACATGCGTCAATTTAATAACAAGCAAGCAAGCAAGCAAGGGAAATAAGCAGCAGAAGTAAAAGCAAGCGAATGACCAAGCAGAACACCAAAATAAATGAGATATTACCAATTTGTATTGAATGCCTTAAATGACATAATGGCCAAGGCAATATCTTACATGTTCCTGCCCTTTTTGTTGTTACCGTAACGCTTATCGTCCATCGACTGCTTGTTGTTGTCGTCGTTATCGATGTTGTTGTTTTTGTTGTTGCTGGCAATCATTTGTGTTGTCCCTAAACGCAATTAGGAGAGCACAAAGCAAACACTTGCAAGTCATTAACCGTGTCAAAGGCGTAGCAAATCCATTACCTTTATTAAGTATGCGACATGTGGACACACGTCAAGCAATGGCAATAAAGGAAATTAACATGAAGAAAAGGAAGAACTAACATATGAGATTGAACTAACAGTTATTGATTAAACATAGCCCAGAGCTTAAGTGATTTGTGTACAGAGTGCTCAGAAATGTGTGCATTCCAAAGTTTAGTCGGCTACAACAACAATCATAAAATATAACATGAAAAATGAGAAAAAGCTTTCATCAACCATAGAAATAATATTTACCGCATAGCTAAGCTCTTTTATAACAGGGTATATCAACCTAAAGCACTGACAATGGACGACTTGCTACTAGTACTTATCGAAGCAATAAAGGAAATTAAAATGATGAAAATCAAAAGTGAAGACACATAGAAGGATAGATAGATACTTGTGTATATCATACAAATACTCCCTAACTATAGTAGTAAATTGTCGGGTATTTTGCTTTATTAAGTATACGCCACGTGGACTTAAAAATGGATTAGGAATGCAATTATCATAAATAAATCATACAATTGACAATCTAATCAAAGTAATTGCAATAACTATGGTATGAGCAAAAATCTTAAACAAATTAAATAAATCAAAAATACCCCAGAGCAAGAGAGTATTCTTCGCAGGGTGCTAGCAGCCAAAGTACTGACGATAAAAGAAAAATATGTCAAAGCATTGCATTCCATTTCCACATCACACAGCTAAATGGACAAAACATGTGCCATGCCGAACTGCGAGCAAGGTCCTTCATAGCATGAATTAAATGGACTACAAAGCAACAAAAACAAAAGTACAAAAAAGAAAACAAAAACAAAACAATGCGGCAACTGGCAACTCATAAAGCAACAGGGGCAGGATGGCAGGAGGCTGGAGGAGGAGTAGCAGTAGCAGCAGCCGTAGCAGCAGTAAGAGCAAAGGAAATTCGTACACAAATTGTAAAGAAATAAAATTTTAGTATGCGCATATTGATTTTATGATCAGAAATAACTACGCATAGAAAGAGCAAGGGTAGCGGGTAATGGGGGTCAGAGGGAGGGCTACGAGTGGTATACATTTCAAAAAGTGCAAAGCAATCACGAGCCTGTCTATGTGACTGCGTGCGAGAGTGTGTGTGAGTCTATGTGGCAGAGCAATGTTAAATTGCCGGGCATGAAAACGAAATAAAAAGCGAGGCACACAACGATGGCAATGGCAGGCAGGCAGGCCGCCAGTTCGTTTCGGTTTCGGTTCTGCTTTCCATTTCGCATTTCAGTCCCATGGCATATTTCCGACTCTCGACGCTCCGTCCGCTCCGTCTGACAGGCTGGCGACAACAGTAAAGTATCTGCCGGCCATACATTTGACAGTTGTAATAAATTTTTGTGTTAGCAACGACGCATTTCTATCGTCCCGCCATTGCTGCTATTGTATTTGTTAACATTTTCCACGCTTCTGCGTTTCTCTTATGCCATCTCTCCATATTGCTCACACCCGATGACTCGTCATGGTATCTGCGAATATGTTTGGTTTAATGCAAATTGATTGGGCGCAGAATGTCAACCATAAATATTTGTGAATTCGCTTGATTGCATCGCACAGCGAAGGCGCAGTGTCAAGTTCAAGACAACAAAAGATGGCACAAAATGTAACCGAACGAGTATTAAATGCTAAAGGCGAGCAAAGTTTTAATCTCATTTGCTCATTTGCCACATTATACGCTTCATAAAAACTCTATAATCCAGTAAACCTTCTGTTCGCTTTCTATCACAATGAAACGAATACTTCAACAGCCAAAGCCGACAGCAGGCCCAATAAAAGAAGGCGCACAACATGGCGAAATAGATAGCAGCGGCCCAAATTTCGAAACTGAAACTGAAACCAAAGCTGGGCAGGGCGAGACGAGGCGAGACGGCCCAAATGTATGCCACAGAATGTTGTTTACAAATCTCTTCAGAAACGCCCACAAATTTGTATGCAAGACATTGTTGTTGCTGTCGCCTTTGGCATGCGGTTCAGAGGTTGTAAATTTCAATATTTACTTAGCCATGCCATCATGGCATTCACTGCGAAACCAAACACAAAACTTTCTGCTGAGACCGCTTAATGATAGCTTAAAGTTTTTCGAGGAGAATTGTTCGCTTTATTAAATTAAATATGGGCAAACGAGGCCGGCCAATGCGAGTAGACTACAACAAGGCTGCAGACAGGCATTCTTTTACACGCAGCTCAGCTGACATAAGAAGCGGCCAGTGACCGCTATAAATCGACTCGCCTTCTGCCTCCCCATTGCGCACTAGAGGCGACGCCAATGCCACACGCCTGCCATAAACTATGTTGCGTCGACTAGAAGATGCCGCCCTTTAGCACATGTCCAGCAACCACTTGAGAGCAGTTCCGGCGCCCACTTCAACTTGCCTCGAATTGCGCACGGATCTCGTGTTGCCAACGATGGGGCATATATCTTGAGTGTGAGTGTGTGTAAGCAGCGTAATAATTATGTCACTTTTGGTTAGATCTTGCCAGACGTCGGCAGCTGTCGCTTTAACAGTAATTTGAACTTTAACTTGACTTTAAATGCGGCAGCAAAACACTTTCCGTTGTTGCCTCGCCAGCCACGTTAAGGACAAGAACCGACTTTATTGTCCTTTAAATGACATTTGCGACGACTGCAGTAAAGTTTCCACCCCACTGCCGCCCCTTAGCGAAATTGTATACAGAATGGAAAATCTAAAAGAAAAAAAAGTGTCAAATAGGAAACTAAATCGCATGTCCGCCACGCCATTTCGAGCTGACCCTTTTGTGCTTTGTATTTTTGGCAAGCATCTCAAATTAAGGCTGCTCATTTTTTGGCAAAGAGAACGAAAGTGAAAGAGAAAGAGAGAGAGAGATAGAAAAAGGGGGCAGAAATGGCTGTGGGCTCAGGCGTGGGTGGAAAACGCGAACGGCAATAATGTTGTTCCATTGGGGTCGCTCGACGCCCCAGGGCAGCATTTAATTACGCTCGTGTTCGTTGTAATGAGGCAAATTGCTTTTTGCTGTCAATTAAACTAAAGTTTTCCCAACGAGAACTCCGACGTCTGCGTTGACGTCGACGTCGACTGCGTCGCTGCCATTACAGCCAATCAAATGTTGGATCCAAAAGAGGATGCCAACGTGCAACTGAGATTTTTGCGGTATTACCGGTTGTAAAGTAAACGCGCACACATTGTGTGTATGGCACTCTTATAGCCTAGCAACCCATTAAGCGGTAGCTCTAATTTCAAAGAGCTCGATCCACACTCACATGACCAATTCCATATGCCGATGCCTCTGTTGCCATACTTCCGTTTCCGGATTGGCGCAGTTGCGGCTTTCGCGACGCGTTCTAGTTTCTACACTTGCTTCAACAACTAACAGCAAATACGTTCTTCAATGTAGGAGTGTGTTCGAGTGTGTGTATGTGTGTCTATGTGTGTGTAGGCAGCGTCTTAGAACACGTTTGTAAACATCTTAAATGTGCTTTTAATGAGCAGCTTCCCCCGACCGGGGGCAGCCATTCAAAGGCACGGCAGACAGACAAGCGGCAAGGCTGCCAGTCAGCTGCCATGCATTACATTTGTTCCCTGCCACCCCACCTGCCCTGCCCGTCGTCTACCACTCCCCTTCCCAGCCAGCATTGGCTTGTATTGCGCACTTGTAATCGTTTGCCAGTGCGTTTGCTGGCGTCGTTGGCACTTTTAAAGACGTTGTTACCGTATTTTAATAACGTTAATTAGCGCTCTAATTAGTTGTTGCTTTAGTTCGCATTTAGTACGCGCATGCTTAACGCATTTAAAACATGCACAAGCCAACGGATACACACCCAAGAATATGCCATGAGCAGCACTTGAATTGTTAAGTGGCAATTGCTATAGACGATGCTTAAGCCAAGTCCAGCTGCATGCAATGCACTGACCTCGCTTCAGTTTATGCCCACATCGTTATCGTGAGTTGCCGTTTAAAAATTAATGAAAATTCAAATAAAATTATTACCAGAATTTTACATAACAAAACGGGGCGGGCGATGGAATCTCCACGTTATTTCACTTCAAAAACCAGTTAAACCTCTTTCCCCATGCGTGGGCCTTGCATGTTGCCTCGGCATTTGTTACTATGCGAAAATGTTAAAACATATCGCGGAATAAAGCTGCAATTAATTAGCCATTATTAAAACGGCATATACACATACACATGTACTCACATGTACCTTATGTTGTGGGTAATAAAAAGGGCAATTTTTGTAATTGTTAGTGGTTGGAAATGTTAATCAATACACGTTGATTCATTGGCAATGATGTAACAATGCATTTAATGCCATTAACTAAGTGCTTTAAATGAAAACAAAGGAAAAACATTTATATGCAACTTTTTAGTGCTCTTTTGCGGCTTGAAACGAGAGGAAAATGGACAATAAATTACTATCGAATGTTTTCGAATTACACTTTTTTTAATCGACATTTCAATTAAGCATCTGATACATAAAGTTCCGATTTAAACAGATAAAACTATAAAAACGTTTAAATACGCTTTCTTCCTGTATGCGCTCATTTAATTAATATTACACGAACTAATATTCCATATAGTTTCCAATATTTTCTTATCATTATTAAAAATGATATTTTAATGCTATTTATTTTAAGAATGATATTGATTTGTGCTGATCAAAAATATATATTGATAAAATTTAACCATTTTGAAACGGAATGCAATCAAAATTCTTTTGGCTTCAAATTAAATTATTCTTATTTTTTACTGTTGCAATCAATGGAATTAAAAATTTGTTCACCAATCAATTGCATTATTATATTGAAATAAGCACTACCAGTGCTTCAAGCGGATACGTAGTATACAACTGCAACTGAATTCATGCAACAAACTTAAAGTATAAACGCGAACAGAATGCTGTGATAAATATGTGCTGAATGCCAATTTAATATTGCTGCATCGTTTGTTGTGGTATAATTACAAATAGTGAAATTCAATAATGTACCTTTTGTACCATAAACGTTTTTATTTTCTGTATATGTGGCCATAAATAATGTCCGGGTCTGGCATCACTACGGACTGGTGTGGTCTGGCCCCAGGAGCAGAGTGAACAGTCCACACAAACCAAAAACAACATTGAAAATTGCGTGAGCAGAGCAAAACTGTTTTGCTTGTTAAGAGATGGTCAACAGCAACAACAATGCTCTTTTTGGCCTGCCTGGCAAAACTGTATGTAGTTGTTGCTGTGGCAGTTGCTGTCGTTGCGGTTGAGTTCCCACTCCTGGCAACTCAGGGCACGTCCCTCATCACTCGGCCAACTTGTGCATGGCTCGCACCCGCAGTTGTTCATTTGTTCGACTCACAAGTGTCATGCTGTTTGTCCTAGAGCGACTATCCCCCACTCCCCCTCCCCACTCGATATATATATGTTTGTGTGTGTGTGCCAATAACCATTAAGCGTTAAAATTTGTGCAGCTTGTTGATGTTGTTGCTGTTGCTGCTGGAGCTGCATTGGCTTGTTGCTGATTGCACGTACAAGCTGCGTGTCTGTGCGTGCAACCAACAAGATTTGTTAGCCTGGCCAAAACAGTGTAATTATTTTATGCTTGCAATGGTCAATAGGCCAGACCATGTCCAGTCACTCGTCCCCTCTCATCAGATTTCCTTTGCCAGGAAGTTGTTCAAGAGCCGGACCAAAACGGGCCCTGTAGTAGATCATTTAAAATTTCCAATTGGCTTGACTGACATACACACTTACAAGTCCAGTCAATACGGTCAGTTAGCTGGTGGCATTGCCAATGGCTGGTTAACTGTCTGCACTGCCATGAGTCCGGCTTCAGCTTGAGCTTCAGCTTTAGCTCCTGGTTCTGCTTCTGTGCCCACTCCAACTACAATTTGGTTACGCTTACAGCTTTTGGGCCATTTCGAGGATGCTTGTATTTAATTTACTATTGAAATTAACGATGCGTGTATCAGTGTTTATGTGCTTATAGCTGCCCATATGTGTGTGTGGAAAAGTCAAGCCCCAAAACAACAATTTGGCAGCAATTTGTTACAACGATGGCAACTGCAAATGATTAACAATGTATGCGACATTGTGGTTAAAAGCATAATATTATCATACATTTTGGGCGAGCTCAGCATACATTACACACACTAAGGCTGCTCTTACATATATGGAAATTAATTTTCTGGCATTTTCTGGCTGGTGCTGGCGCTGGCGCTGGCACTGATGCTCCCTCATTGCCCCATTAGCCTATTGTGATATTTATGCGGCAGCCATTAGAGTGAGACAATGCCCATATTAATTACACATTTCATTTCATTCGACAGTCCCGAATGCCAATGAGGCAAAATCAATAACGGTTCTCTCGCCAGCTCCCGGTCCCCGCCACCCTTCTTCCACCTTGTCAAGTAAATAGAGTCATCATGGGGCAGCGAAGCCTGTAATCTAATAAAACGGAATGCAAATCGTATGCTGTAATTATGGTGCGCCATGCTAAGGATAAACATCAATCAAAATTTAGTGACGGGCCGACAAGCGGTGGGAGCACTGGGGGCGTCTGACTTAAAAGTTGACCGGCAAGTGAGAAAACAAATTGCCGTGCAGTAGGTCAGAGCACACACTCGCACACACATGCACAAATGCACGCACACTTATGTACATACATGTCGTGTCTGCGTGTCAACAAGCAATTTCCGCTGTGAACGATCAGGAACAAAACAACGAAGCAGCAACAACAAAAACAACGACAACAACGACAACGACATCAATGGCAGACCGCTGCAATAGGCAAAAACGTGTGCAGCAACAGTTGGCGAGCTGTGGTTTTATTTTTACGATAATATTAACGTTGAACCGTCTGGCAGTCCGACGGACGGACAGGCGGGCAGTCGGGCAGTTGGGCAGTCGAGCATGGCAATCAGCATAAAGTGGTTGGCATTAAAAATATCAGGCCGCACAATAAAAACGCCGTTTCGCAGCGGAAGTGTCAAACAGGGCAGAAAGGCAATGAAGATGGGGATGAGTACTGAATAGGAATGGGAATGTCCTGTTGCTATTGTTGGGCAACAAAATCAAATAATAAAGCTATAAACTGCTGGCCACAATTAAAATGCCTTTAGCATAATGCCATCATTTTTTGTTGCCTGCTTTTTAGCACACAATGGCGACCAATGCATTTCCCGTGGCTTAGCGCATGACAACATTGTGCTAAAAAATTGCAATTTAATGAACCATGCCGTTAGCCGCAATTAGGCAACAATAACGAACTGCTCGACGGCGCCAAAAGCCCCAGAACCAAGCCCCAAGGCCAACACTCTGTATACTCTGTAGTGGGGTATATCGACGCAAATGGTTGTACGTAACGACCTGGCTTTAGAAAGAAATTGATGCGCAACTCATGGTTGAGATTACAGCGTAGTCTATGGCTAAATATGCTGCATGGCTTTGTTTTATGCTCTAGTCTCCAACCCTCGCGGCCGTGCAGAGCTATTATCAGCGGGCATCTGTTTAATTTTGTTCAACTATCGAGCGATGGTGTCTTTTAATTGGCGACGACTGTGGCGCGTGTTGTACATTCAGGCAGTGGGCGGATTGGACCTCAAATATAAACATGCATTAAAGTAGCCAGTCTTTGTCTCTTTTATTTATTTTCTCTGTCTTTCTTTTTTCTTTTTTTTCGCCTTTGCGAAACTGATTTAAGTTTATGGCGGGTGCGGGCAAGCGTAAAGTTGTGGAAATGCGCAAAAGGCAAAGAAAATAAAGTCAACGGGCGACAATTCAAACTGAACTGAATTGGGAATTGGTGTTCCGGTGAGAAAGAGAAAGGCGGATTGAAGAAAGTCGAGGGACAGAAGCAAACAGAATGCACTCAATTGAAATGCAAGTGCAAGTCCAAGTCAAGTCTGGAGCAAAAGCGAAAGGAAACTGCCTGGCAAATTGGCAGTGCAAACTACAAAATGGCAGCTCCACTGAGCAGCGACAAACAAGCGAGCTGAAGATGCAGATTCAAATGCAATAGCAGAAGCTGAAGCAGTGGCAGAAGCAGAAGCAGAAGCAATGTCAATGCAAATAAGTATGGCTAAGAAACCCAACTGAGCCAGTTGGTCGAGTGGCAAGCATTCGCAACATTCAAGCACTGACAACATTGTCAAAGCCACCAAAAGAAAGCTGCGAGCAAGCGCCGAGTGTTCGAGTAGTGTGTATTCTCAGTTGTCGCACTTTAGATTTATTGATTGTTTCAACAGCGGCACTCGGCCTTGTGAATCCCCCCAGTTGTCCAAGGGGGATGCTAGTTGCAGTTCTCTTGGCAGTTCCACGGCAAACGTCGAGTCTTATGCTTGTATCTTTGAAAAAGTTGCAACGACAACGACAACAATGCTGATGATGACAACCATTCGCCCTTGCTTCCGTCTTCGACCATGTCAGAGAGCTGATGTCCTCGGGCCAAACGCACTTTTTCAGTACATGCCCGGGCATACACACACAGCGAGAGACAGACACTTGCACAGATACAACAACACATACACAATTGCGTTTACTTTTTCTGAAAACTTTCAGCAACAATTCGGATTGGAATTCTTTTGTATTTCCAACGGAATTTTTGCCGTATAATTCTTGTTATTTGTTTTTTGTACCAGTTAAAAGAGGGGAAGCACCATAAGCACATATAAGCGGCCAGTTGATTTGGCTTTAAAAATGCGCAGCACACATAAAACACTTTTTGCTTTGGCACATCATTCATACGGCACGTGGCATGTGGCACGCTGCGTGGACAACATTTTTATCTTTTAATTACAGTCATTTCTGTGTACCGCTTGATGTTTACATTTCAATAAATTGTGCGCTCTCATCAACACTTTTCCAGCCATTTCGTCCTCGTCATCCTTCCTGGCCCTTGTGTACATCAACACTTTTTGCCTTTGCCGATGCCGTTTTAGTTGTCGTTCTCGTTCTCCTTCTCATTCCCATTCCCGTTGCCGTTGTCGCTTCGACATGGCTGTGGACGTGGCATCCCTAACGATTTTGGTCTCCCATAATGAGTTTTTGTTTCCAGCAGCTTAAGTTCTGCATAGCAGCAACAGGAAGAAGACAGACAACGAGCACAACACAACGGCAGCGAACAATTTCCATTGCCATTTAATTAAAAATTGCAGAATAATTATTTTTCTTTTCGCATCTTTTCCACTTTGCACGGGCTTGGCCGCGCGCAAAAGAACTTTTAAATAAACAAAGGCGCTCAGCGCAATTTGAAAATCTGCAAATTAGCGCAAATGCAGCTCAAATGAAAACAACGAAGAACCACCCAATGGATAATGGGAGACGGCAAACGGGGAAATGATGAATGAAACAAACACGGGGATTCAGCGGGAAAACGGTAGGGGAAAAACTAGGAAAATGGGCAGCTGCAAATGCAGCAAGCAAGCAAACTTTTCAATTACATTAAATCCGCTAACTAAAGTTTCCAGCACGCACACGCACCGTTGACAATTTATTGTAAGCTTCTTCGCCATCTTCTCAGACAAGTTAGTTGCATGTCGCTTGCTTTAGGTACGTAATCAAAATGCCTCTTGCCGTCGTTGCCATTTGAGAAGAGCTTTGTCCAAATGCGTTAGTAAAACCTCATTGGCTATGCTCGGATTTCACATGATTATCATATAAGTAATGTTGTGGGCACACGCCCACAGGTGTTAAGATTACGTGCCAAGCAGATTGGCAACGTGGCGTATGCGCAACTTTTATGCCTACACCAAAAGTTTTCGTTTTACTTATGACCCCTAAAAGCGAAGCCTCACACGCCTGATGAGCGTAACTTACACAAGCAAATGTTCACTTTAAAAGCTTTTCACCAAAAGGAACTTAACTTGCAACAAAATTGCGTAAACGTAACGCTTGACATCGATATCTATAACAAGAAGAGTCGGCGCCAAAAGTAGCAAGAATCATGCTCCATTGAACTAGCTATGGGTGTGCTGACAAATGCTGTCAATATATCAACAGTAAACCCTAAATGATGAGACGATTTATTATGATGCTGCAATGGCAACAACAATGAGTTATCATGCAACTGCAGCAGAAGCAGAAGCGAGAGCGGGAGCGGAAGCGGGAGTGGGAGAGGCAGCTACGACTTACGCTTCCTGGCTCTTGGCAATAAGCTGAAATATCAGTCAGCCCGATTAAGTAGCTGTTGGCCCCCGGTTTTTGCCTTAGCCCACAAATGCAACCTGCCACTTGACGTGCATACTAACATTCTCGTACTCATTCTCAATTTCGTTCTCCACTCTTACTCGTTGCTGTATATTTGGGCAACATTATACTGAAGCTTAATACTTTATGCTTATTTTGTTGCCGCAACTAGTGCAGGGGGACAGACGCCAGACACCAGACGCAAGAGCGTTGTGGAGAAATTTATTTTGTGCTCAGCGGCCGGATAAAGTTTATGCAGCCGCCGCAGCCGTTGGCTGCGACTTAAGATAAACCTCGGCTCTACTTGAGCCACAAGGCACTGCCCAATCTGGCCCACTCGTTGGCAGTGCAGCTTTTCACTTGCCGATCAAAAATTCAATTTAGCAACTTCCATGACCCCGCTGCATGTAAGCGGATTACAAGTTAAATAAATTTAGTTTACATTTCTTGTGCTCGCTCTAAGTTCAAATGTATACCAAAATTGTTTGACGATTTCTACAGCTCCTTACACACCTGAGAGAACCGCTTAAATAGCCAAAATCTAAAACTAGCATGATACACTTGCCAAAATGTTGTGCTGCACTTGCTATTTCGGGGCAAACAATAATTACAATAGCTCACATAATGCGCGTCAGCAGCAACAGTAACTACCACAACCACCTTCACCACCACCACAATAGCAATAACAATAACAATGGCTGAAAGGGGCCGGCAAAAATGGTGCTCCGGCTCTTGAGCAATCTCTGCGAGGCATCAAGTGCTCTCCTTTGTATGCTTTTCATCAAAACACTTAATTTGCATAATTTTGTGAAGAGTTCGCGGCAGAGCGACCGTAGATTATAAGCGAAACACTTCCAACTGTAATAAGCAACAACAACAGGAAGAAAAGCCCTAGCAGCAATGTGGCAAGATAGCTAAAACTATGATGCAATCTAATTCCGCCAGCTTTAAATAAATGAAATGCAATTGCTGCAAAATATGGAGTCCATTTGGCGCATTCACGACCTTTCTTCACTTTGCTCTGTCTTTCTCTTGTCACAGCAGAAAAGACTCACAATGCATTTGTGTGCTGTAATTTAATATTTTTACTTCATTTATCGTTATGAAATTTCCGTGCAAATCGTGCACTTTGCATTTTTAGCACATTTTTCACGGCAGCAACTGACAAAGCATTTTCAGTCAGCCCAAGGGAAGAAGAACGGAAACTCAAAGCAGTAAATGCATTTCTAGCAGTAAAATCAGTCTAATGCACTCAATAACTGCCAGCGTACATACCGTTCGGTACTTCAAAAGCCCCAAGTAGGCAAAAAGTAAGTCAGTAAGTGAATAAAAGGCTCAAGCCGTCAAGCAATTTTGCATTCAATTTAAGTTCTTAAATTGTAATAACTGCAAATCTCCAAAAATGCTGTCAGTTCGAGCAAAGACATAATACTTTGCTGCAACATACCATAAATGATTTATCATCTCTAGTGAACTGAAAATATCAAGAGATGTAAGGTAAAATGCCAACTATTTACTTACCTATTCTCGCTTTTGATAGGGTAGAAGGGTTGCGTATGTGACAGAGAGCAGCAATTTCAACTCCAATTCCATAACGTACATATGTATGTATATAAGTACCAAGAGCCCAACCTAAAGCTAAACAGACAATACTACTACGTGTTGCACGAGTAGTAGTAAATATAGATTTTGGTATGCGTAATAGCAGTAAAATTCTGAATAATTCTTGATAATTTAATTAGCATCTAATAATAAGTTTTAAAGATATTCACAAAACAGTTATACAGAGAGAGAAAGTGTTTGGCCACGCCAATGGATTCTAGGGAATTTTTCAGTCTGCTGAAACTTGCTTACCTTTTTTCTACGAAATAAAACAGTTTCTCATTTAATTATACATTGATGACACAACTTAAATTGTTTTAGTTCAGTTTGTTTTATGTTGTATTAAAATTTTGTCAAGTTCGATACAGTTGTTAAAGCTTAAGCAATCTCTAGATAATATGTGTATGATCAATTCATCTTAAATATTTTTTTTGAAGGGTATTTCACCGTCTGCCACCCTCGGATATAGCCTAAGTATTTATTTTTATACTAAATAAAACACTTTCTTATGCAACGATGAATAAACTTAAATAGTTTTATTATGATACAGCATTTATTATCCATGTAATATTTTGTATCGAAAATTGGACAGATTGGATGCAGTTGCTTAAGCTTAAACTGCTCAAAAAAAATCTCAAGATAAGAAATGTCTTTTTCTTAGAGATTTTCACAACTCAAGCTATAAATCTCTTTTGAAAAGCGAGCGAGAAATAAAGGGGCGAGCAATGGGGGGAAGGGGGTCGGGCGTTTTTTCATCACAAATCAATATTTAAACGTTTCTCTTTGCTTTCAGCTAAGCGAGGACATTGGCTACGTGCTCTACTCAGCGCTGGGCTCCTTCTACATTCCCAGCTGCATAATGGTATTTGTGTACATACGAATTTACTTTGCCGCCAAGGCGCGGGCGAGACGCGGCATTAAAAAACATCCGCGTAAAACAAACAACGAACAGGTAGGTGATGAGAATGCAGAAACGTGGTTTTGAGTCCGATTATACCTGATACGGGTGAACTCATATACTCCCATACGCAATGATACCAACTGATTCATTGTTGTCATCCACAGGCGATTGTCAGCGATTCGGCAGCCACTGTAAATGCAAATGTTGCCATTTGAATGAACATGCTTCGCAATCGGCAATCGCTATACAGCATACGGCAACGGCAATGGCATTCAGCGTTCAGCATTCGAAATTGGCACTGACACTTGCACTGCCAGCTGTGGCGTATGCGTAATATGCTGGCGAAAGTCAGTGCACATTTTAAAGTGCTTTCGCATTTCACAGGTGCAAGTGGCATACATGCCCATTTTTTGTCAGTATTTGTGCTACGTGTTGCAGCGAGTGCAACTGCTGCAGCCAGCGTGTTCGGCATCCTTTGTACTTTTGCCACGTTCGCCCATTTGCTCATTTGGGGCATAGTCCATGGCAGCCATTGTGCAGTGCCATTCAACAAAATGGCGTCATTTAACGGTTCCGCTTTGTGCTGCTGAAAGCTGATGGCTTACTCTTGATATTACCAGCAAATAATCGAAAAATGGAGCAAAACTAAGCAGAGCTCGTTGATTGAGTTCAAAACTCTCTAAGCGTTACACGTCGCGGTAATTACAGGTCCAAATCATCGCCAATTACGTCCCAAAAAATGAAAATGGCGCAACGTAGAAGAGTTTTAAAGGCAATTCATTTACAATTTGCATTTTCAATTAAGCGAGCGCGCGAAGCAAACAAAAAACACGAATGTCCGCAATCGACGACACTTGACCAACATTTTCGTGCAAACAAAGCCGACCTAGCAGCCAGCTGGGTTGCAGCTGTGGCAATTGCAGCACAACCATGAGATTAACCCACCCTCATACACTCGGACACGCCAACTCACTCACACACACGATTACACACTCACGAGCTGTGCTGCAGCATTTTGGGCGCTGTTAATTGCCATTGGTAATTGTTGCTGCCCCTCGCATTGAGTATGCAATGGCCACGCCCTTGCCACAATGCACATTGCACACTGCACATTGCCAGTTTGCCACCTTGCCTCGCTTACTCGTCTTCCTCATTGCCGCCTTTGTTTACGTAATCGTTGCGCTCTGACGCGCCTGTAAACAGACTTAAAAGGGATTTTGGAAATGGAAAAGCCATGTAGCAGCATCTTCTCCTCTTACCTCGTTTCAGGTTACGAGCTTCACCACCGCCAACAAGAAAGGAACAATACCAATGCCATCCTCCAGCGGCGCAACGCAGCTGCAGCTGCATCAGCAGCGACAGATAGCCACCATTGAGACACCACCGAACAGCGCGACGTTACCTATGCAAATACCGACGGTAACTATGGATCTCGCATCCGATATATCCACCTCGGAAGCGGGTGAACTGGAGGCCGTTGCCGCCCAAGCAGCTGCCCTGGCCTATGCCAATCCCAATCCCAATCCCAATCCCAATGGCAACTCCAACCTGACCAATGCAACAGCAATGACAGCCAGTGGTCCCAGTTCGCCAAAGGAGACACTCCAGGTCAGCACTATTGCGACGGGCCGTGGCGTCGGCCTCAATGTGCCAGTGCCGCCGTCCATGGGTAGCAACAACTCCATCAATGTGCTGAACAACAACAACGGCAGCGTTGCCACTGACGGCGGCGTCACAGGTGGCAACAACAGTGGCGCAGCAAGTGGCATTGTAGGGGCTGCTGGATCAGCGACCAGCAACGAACTGCGCGTCTCACCCATTGCCGGACGATGTCGTGCGCTCTCCGTGGGCATTGATACGGATATGGTGAGTGAATTCGATCCTTCCAGCTCGGACTCGGGCGTGGTCAGCCGCTGTGCGGTAGTCAAACCGCTCAAATTTCGCCTTTGTCAGCCCATCTTTGGCCGCAAATCGAACCAGCAGCGCCGCAACGAGTCCAAGGCAGCAACTGTAGCGGCCAAAAACAACGCAGCCGCTGCCGCAGCGAAGAGTAAGGAGCTCGCGGCCAAAACGGAACTGGAGCCGGCCATACCGAAGACACCAAAGCCACGTGATCCGGAGAAAGAAAAGCGACGCATTGCACGCAAGAAGGAGAAGCGTGCCACACTCATTCTTGGCCTAATTATGGGCAGCTTTATTGCCTGCTGGCTGCCGTTTTTCTTTCTGTACATCCTGGTACCAGCTTGTGGCACTCACTGCTATATACCGGAATCGGCATTCGCGATTGCGTTCTGGTTGGGTTATATGAACTCGGCGCTTAATCCGGCCATCTATACCATCTTTAACAAGGACTTCCGGCGCGCCTTCCGACGCATACTGTTCAAGTGATGTTTGGCCTATGTGTGCTGTTACAGGTGCGTTTATGCGAGCATCGAGAAGGCTACCGAACGTGCCATGGGCAGCACACCCATGGGCTATGGGCATGGCATGTATCAGCATTACAGGCGTTAGATTTGCTTCGTTTACAGACAACACATCACAATATTCGACACCCTCTGCCGAATGGGGAAGAAACAACTCCCACTTTTCCACTTTCAATATTATGTCAATGCTTAAGTTCATCTTCAGTTGTATGTATCTTTGCTTTTATTTTTCGATAAGTAACGAACATTGTAGCTCATTTCAAAAGCAATGAACGGCTGTGAATTTGATGGAATCTCTCAATTTCAATTTACGCGTTTTTAGTTGCAATTCTAAGGCTCTCCACGAACCGCGAACCACATACACATACACATACAAGGATTTTTCACACTCGTCTTACTGTCGAAAGAGAAGCCCTCGAACTGTGCAAACATGAATTCCAGCAAAGCAAACATCTTTTATGCAGACTGAATGGCCATTCAACTTGATATTATTTCACAAATTTCCATTTTTCCCCACAACACATAAAACTTTGAGTGTAAATTGTGGGCGAAGCCAAAAAGGAGGGGTGCAGGTAAACAATGAGAAAGCACATATTGTCTGGCACTTGGATTGAGGCCATCGAAATGTAGACTTGGCTGGCAAGCCAAATGACACTGTGCTACAAATTAATTTAATTTTTATTTTTATTTAGTCGCTTCGCTGCCAGCTGCCATTTTCATCCTGCATTTCTTGCGCAACCACCTACTGCAATTTTTCTGAATAGAAGATTTGTAGGCACAAAAATAAAGAAATAGTCCAGCAGCAACCACGATGCAGACAAAGTGGGGCAAAGCCACCTCACTTTGCTTTGCCTTCTAGCGACGCTCGAATTTCATTCACATACAGAAATAAAAGAAAATGTAACAACAACAAAAAGCCACAAAGCTAATGGGCCTACACAAATAGCACAGATGCAAATCCAAAGAGTAAATGTATATAGCTAAAGCCGCCTCCCTACCACTTTGGATGCCATAATTTTTCGGGCTGTACATGCACCGCTCACTGGAATGGATGAAATGACGCGTCATTCAATCAGCCAGAGACACAGAGAAGCAACGATATATCTAAGGCATGTTTTGGCATATGGCCCATGCAATCTTACTATTTTATTTTGTTTGCAAGTCGAAAGGCGAAACACAAACATGCATAAAGTGTCTCTCTCATATTTTGGACACTTTGTGGCAAGATGCGCACTGGAAAATGTAGACAGATTCTATCACAAAAGATGCAATCTGTTTGTTTTTAGAATTTATGGCAGCTTTTAGCACTGGACTTTCAACACACCGCAAATGTGTCAAATTTTTTGGCCACTCCATTTGCCCGAAACAGTGTTAAGTGGCCTAGACCCCAGTCATGTTCATTTTTCTCATGGTGCCTCCCCCTTGAAAAATTTTAAAACGCTCATAAATAATGCGGCAGACAATTCTGTCAGTTTCGAAACTGAATCATTTAAATAAAGGCAACGGCTTTTCTTTGCAATCAACATGCATTTTTTATACACTCCACACTTATAGTACAGAGAATGTCATTGTCAGCACAACAACTGCACTTAAATGACAATTTGAGCACAGTAAGCGAAAAACAAGCAGAGCAACAAAAGTAGTGGCACAAAAAGTGAAATCGAAAACAATTGAAATCAATGGCGAGGCACCAAGCAGCCATGCCACATTAAAATGCGCGACATACACACCGATATATACACTCACACACATACACCTAGAGCACTTAACTGCACTTAGGTGCGACAGGCACAGGATGAATGTCGAACTACACATTTCGCACGGGCTTTGTTTTTGCTAGCACATCGAAAGTCGTTTGCGCATAAAGTGCAAAGCAACAACACCAACCCTAGCAACATAAACAAAAAGAACAACAATGAATAAATGTTAAGACAGTATTTTCGGGACACATTTCTGAAATTGCTGATGGCTCTTTCAGCGCATGAATTATGCATAATATTAAAAAAAATTCGTTTCCATACAAGCCAAATAAACAATATCAATAATTGAACACTATTAACTTATTTGAATTAAAACACTTAATGTAATTAATGCAAATTTCAGCACTTGCGCCACTTTACCCGATTTGTGTGCCTTAATTATATTGAAATTGTTTTTGACAAACAAAAATAACAATACAAAATGCAAATAACCGCCACAAATGACAAAACTGTGAATGAAAATATTTATGAAAAATATTTGCTTTGAGCGCATCGACATTCGCCAGTGGCCACAAATTCGTATGTCAAATTAAATTACCAAGTCTACGGTGAGTGCGAAAATTAGAATTTGTAATTACAAATTTCTGTCAACATTTATTGCGCTCCGATATACTAGAATGCACAATGCCATAAGCTAATTTAATGCCCGATTAACCTGGCAATTACACAGCAATCGGCATGCTGAACCGAAGCTACGCATTACCAATTCAAATTCAAATTTAGTTTCGACAAAGTACACATAAATATTTGATCAGACTTTCGTGTATTGACGCTAAAGCCATCAGCTGGGAATATTCAATCAAATATTTGTTTGTGACTGACAGACATAATTAAGCGCTTTGTTAACTTTTATTTCAACCGTTTTCGTTTTATAGTTTACACCTGATAATCACACTGTGCATCATATAAGCTGATTTGTTGGCCATATTCTAGACGGACAACATTACTATAATTTACAAGGTTAATGAGTTTGTTGCATTCGTTTGCTATTTATGGCATGTTTTCGAACAGACGCCATTAGAATGCTCATTGAAGCAATTAATATTGAATAGCCACAACTCAGAGCGATCACAGAATACACGGTGGTGTTCGGTAATAAATGTGCACTTAAGTACTCATATTTATTCTCGCTGACAGCATAAATATTTATGAACTTCCGACCTCGATGGGCAATAAAATGGTTCCACTTGATTAATTGCAAAACTTGTGCGAAACGATTGAGTTTAAATGGTTTGGGGTTTGGAGAGAGTTTGGAATTGCGTGATTCATTTCAATTTTCATATTTTTATTTCAAGTTGAAAACTAAGCAAATCCAATGCCTGAATTTATGTATGTACGATATTTGAATATGAATTTGCCATTACGAATAAACTTAAAGAGTAGCCCAATACAATTGCTAGACTATGAATTTTCATGGAGCGGCACTAAAACAAATGACTGAAATGCTTAAATGAAATTATTTCATTATAAAAACCAATGATCAAATATATTAATTTATTTTAATTTAATAAAATGTGTATTTCAATAGCATTAATTAACACTTTTTGCTAATAAACGTAGCTTTTAGCATTAGACCATAGACTTATAACAATTAAAATAAAAATAAAGATAATATTATATTAATAACAATGCAACATATATCAAAGTTTAATATTATAATTTACAAATTTAATAAAAGAAGATCCAGTAAATTAAATACGATTACACTTATAAGTAGTATATGTATTTAGCATAATATCAAATGTTTAACCATTTAACATATTTAAATGTATTGTGCAAAATGTGCATAGCAAGTTTTTAACTTCTTATCGTATCGTATCTCTGTTATATAGTTGAATGTAATAGTTAAATATTATGAGTAATTAATCAAACTAAGAAAATATGATATATAAAATCTACAAATACAACATACATATATATACAAATTATATGGTGTGTATATCAAGTAATTGAGCAAAAGCAAGAATCAAACTTGATAAAATAAAACCAAAACTGTTTAAATAAATTAACTACCTACATTTTTAAGCGGAAGTCTTCCACTACAATTACGCGCTCCAAATTCATTGTACTCGAAAATCCCAAGATTTTCAAATTGTTTCCCCCAAGTCCAAACCGCGTAATAATCCCCAATACCGCATCCAATCTGACAGATTATAGAATTAGTTCTTTTGATAGCAAGAGAAAAATACCAAACTAAAACTCAGTAACTACTCGTGTCCGAGTTTGCATGTATATTTAGAGCTAAAGTGTGTATGTGTGTGTGTATTTCAAGGTTTCTCCCCCTCAAAAGATTAAATATACATAAATACTTTAAAAACAGTAACGATAAAGATAGCGATAACTATACAAATTAAGCTTTAAAACATATTTGCTGCACATTTGCATATTAATCATTGTAGAAATTAAAGCTAATGAAAAATTACATGTAGTTAGCATAATTTAATCTAAACTTGCCATTAATATTGTTAAACATTTTGTTGCTGTTATACGAGTCTACAAAACATCATTGATTTTTAATTATTTATACACAACTTATACGTATAGTTATTCACATGGCTAACAACGAAGTAACATGGTGCTATGAGTTACGCATATAACATTTTCCAATCAAACTCGGCCCTGTTCCGGGATCAATTTCAATTCAAATCAACATTTGCGTCATACCATCATACATTGCGTAATTTTATCTGGAAACAGATGCGATTATTTTATATTTTACTGGATGTTCAAACACGTTAAAATATGAGCCCCTTTTAACGTCTTGGACAGCATTAATTTCTCTTATCTCATCTTATAGACCAAGCATCCACATTTACACCCATGAAAAATAAGCATACAATAACAAATCACTGCAGAATTATAGGTTCTATTAATTCTAGCATACATTTATTAGCGACCTAAGCAATGTAAATACTTAAAATTATTCTCGAATTATGTCAAATATTAATAACAAACATTTAGATATAAGCAAATGTAAATTGTGCAAAAGAAATTGCAAATTGAAGCCACCAAAGAATTGAAATTTCGCATGTAAGCCGAGAAAAACCAAAAAAAATAAATAAAATGAAGTATTTAATTATAGCAGACTTAAGCTAAGCGTAAACAATCCCAACTCGTACCCTTAGACACACATGCAGAGACCCAGTTGTAACCTATACTATGATAGTTGAAAAGAAACTTTTAGCAATTAGGTGCTCATATATCATAGTTCAACTAAAACAAACAACATGCGAGATGTAGAACTGAAAATGCATCTCTCGTACTGTCGGTAACAACAAGAAAATAGCTATTTGTAAATTTCGACAACTCAACTAAACTAAAACGCATTTAAAAAGTTTCCGTTTTGTTTGTGCAAACTCTCATTAAACTAATATACATACACCAGTTAAGTTTGAATAACACATACTCGTATGTAAACTTATTTACGCATATAGATATATAAATACAGTACATATGTATGTAGTACGAGTACTCATCTTGTATATGAAAAGAGTTTTCCTAACATTTTCTAGAATTTAAGACTCTGAATTGAAAATTTACAAAAACAATATAACTATAAAAATATAACATAAACATATGCATACATATAAACAAACGCCAGCAGTTTAAGGCATACCAAATACAACTAAAAGAAAACCAAAAAAAAAAAACAAAATAAAAAACTATTAGCTAAGTAAATATGTCCATTAAAAGGACAATAAAAATTCTATTAAATTAAATATGTAGCAATTAAGCAGACCGACTAAATAAATAGTTAATCAAATTTCATGAGGCTAAACTCATCAACAAACATAGCTAAAGCTACAAACTATGGAACCTACCTAAAGCATCAACAACAAAATACATATAAATAAAATGTTTTAAAATTATTGTCGTTAAGAAAAAAAGTAACAACAAAATGAAGCGAAGTACTACAAATACCAACAATCCAAAAGAGAACTACAAAATATGTAATAAAAACTGAAAGGTATTCTTAAATTCTTTAAATTCAAATGTGTTTTTATTTTTCCACAAATTCGAATTGAAATGCAAATTGAAAGCTGACAACCCTATTTCAAGCGACCGTCAAAAGTCAAGGTGAATGTCAGGAGCGAAAGTGTTTTTTGTTTGTTACAGAAAAAGAGCAGCGACAATCATTTAAAAATAGAAAAAGAATTCATAAATCGCATGAAATCTACAAAAAACTCTTCAGTACTTGAGATGTCACCTTGCCTTAGTTGCCACATGCGCAAAATTGCAAAAACTCAACGGATTCGTCTTTCGCCATATTGATTTTTCGCACAAGCGAGCACCCCAAAGGCACAACGATAAAAGGCGGCCACCTCACAGTTGACGCAACTGTCGTCAGAGTTGCCAACGAACCGAATGATTTGTATATAACTAAAGTGAGTGTATTTTATATTCCACACTTTTGGGCTGCATGTTAATATAAAATTATTAGCATACTTTTAGCGGCATTTAAACAAACAAAACAAACAACACAAGTTTTTATGTACATATTTCACCAAATTTGCCTTTATCATGGGGTTCCGTTTGTACACAAATTATGGTTTTACGATTTCTTCACTTTGTAAATAATATATATACTTTTTTTAATCTTCTATTTTTATTAATAGATTTTTTAATTTTTATTCTTCTATTTTTATCAATTAAATTATGACTATTACCTAATGAGTGTCTTTAGTTGGCACTTCTCCAAGAAACTTATATAAGATAATAAGTAATTGATATCTTTTACTTAGCATAAGTGTGCAATATTACAGATTTCATTACAATTTTCATAGAAGGTTTTAAAAGATTATTTACAAAAAATTAATTAAAAAATGAGAATAAGTTTACATTGGTATAATTTATAACACTTATTTTGCATGTTAATATAATAAGAAAAAGTTTCCGAGTACTTTAAAATAAATAAAAGTGTTGAAAGTTTCATTCATCACAACTTTTCCGTTAAGCAGTTACTATTTTGAATCGACTTAGTAACTGGTTGAATATTCTTCAAAATTCACATCCTACAAATTTTGAATTTGAATTATAAAAATAATAAACTCACTTGCCAAAGAAATGGCAACAAGTGGAAAAAAATTAATTTCCCTTCATGGTTTGCTGCGCTTAAGTAAATATTATAAAGTTTGGAAAAACATTTTGAAATCAATTAAATAATTAATGTCAAATTGCCAAAATGCGGCTGCTGCTTCATTAATCAAATCGCTAACACTACTCGTGCAAGCAAACATACTATTGTACAGTGCGACATGCAAAGTTTGCCAGGCTGCCAAATAAGCAAACAGTCAGGTGCTAATTACACACGTGATGCCAGCATAGGACAGCACAACAACCCAACCCTGGAACAAAGTGTGCCGCACAGAAATGCGCTCGCAAAAGTTAAGCACGACAGAAGTAGCGGGCAAATGTGAATGCAAGACTGTGTTAATTGTCACAGTTGTTCACCGTTGTTGCCCCCAGCTGATACGTTGCACACCAAGCAAACAAGACAGAGAGGTAGACAGAAGGGTTGAGGTCAACCCCTAAGAATGAATGTAGTTAGTCTTCCTGTTGTGGTGCGTGCAAATATTTTAGCTGAATTAAAACAGCAGCTACAAATAATTGCCAAGGGTCTCGGTTTACTGAATAGAGGCGAGCAAGATAGACTCGATGATAGAGTGGGGCAGCTGTTCAAGTTGTTAAACTTTTAATTAGTTAATTTAACGCCTGGCGCCAACCAAAGCAAGCGCACACTGCGTATGAGTAATGCACATCACATCGCACATACGACGCGTGGGCTTTCTTCAGAGCTGTCAACGCTCTTAAGGGATTGGGATTGAAATTGGGGTGCTTGCAGTCGACAGTGGCGCTGCTAAGTAATTTCCTCTGGCGGATGCAACTAATTACTAAACATTTCGCATAAAATTCGCAACTTGACAGCATCTAACTGCACTGTGCTCGTCCTTAGCCCACGCTACACCACGCCACAAAGAGCACAGAAGAACACAAAGAACAACAACACTGGCTGAGTGTAAGTGTGAGTGTGCGTCTTGTTATCAACAAATCTACATGCGGTTTTGAGCTAATTCACGTCACTCCCTTTCGTGTACTCGTTTTCAATGGTGGCTATAAAGTAAGCGGTATGGCAGACAGCATGGCAGCATTACAGCAAGGCAGACGGGTAGAATGGCAGCTCTGGAAGTGTTGGCGACGGGACATGGGCGCGGAGGAGGCGAGGTGCTTTAAACTTCCGTTATTGTTGCGTTGAGAACGAGGCGCCAGGCGATGAAAAATTATCGTAAAATAGCAGAAATTATTTAACACTATTTTGCATTTAATGCACAAAGTTTTGCATTTCGCTTGGCACTCGGGCCACTTGTCTGTGTGCCGACTGAAAATTGTTGCCGGAAGTTAACAGAAGTTGCAAAGTTTACCACGACAACGACTTAAGCGCCAAACGAAGCGATTAATAGCAAATATTTGTGGTTGTCGTGACTTCTACCAAACCAAACCACCCCTTCCAGCCTCGCCTCCTAGGCAAACAAGTTAAGGCGCGATAATTAACGCGTCAACTGTGCAAAATGATTCACAGACACGAACTCATATCACATGTGAGCACATATCTTAAAAGAGGGCAGAAAATTTAAAAAAAAAGAATGCATTTTCCATTAATTTCCAGCACGCCATGGACTTGACTCTGTCGATTTGCTTAATTGGGCAAAGGGCAGCCGCCAATTGCAATTTGTTTTCGTTTTTGCAGTCAATGTTATGCGACTAGCGCTTGTTGCATCTGCCCATTGTGCTGTGCATATTTGTACAACCCATTGACACTGCACAGTCCGAGTCCAGCAAAGCGACACAGACACTGAAGAAGCTTCGATAGCTGGCCCAAAAACCGGCTTGCAAAGCAATTCATAAAACAACACCTTACGCATATTTGCCTATGCCAGGCCAGGCCAAGATGTGCAGTCATTTATTGTACAATAAAATCCAACAACTGTGACTTTGACTGCGCTGCAAGTGTTGCCGTCAGCGTCGACGGCAGCGTCAGTATCGACATTCGCGTCGACGTTGATGTCGACGTTGATGTCGTTGTCGATGTCGGCGTTACACGAACCTTCCGACAACGCTTCGAAAACGATGACGATGACCACGTTAAACGCAAACGTAACGACCTCTGTCGCACCTGACGACGTCGAAGCGACCGCGAACGAGATCGAGCCAACAAAAGCACCGCCCAAGAGGCAAACGCAGCCGCCGATGACAACAAACCCGTCGTGGCACTCGCAGACACAAGACGCAGCGCGCTTCAATCCGATCACAAAAGTGAAAATAGAAATACAATTTCAATAGAGAGAAACAGCACAAAAACCCGATTGCCGAAATTAAAATCAAAAAGTAAATAACAAAACAAATTCGTATATAAAATACCAATACCAATATCAATACAATTACTCAATTAAATTCTCAAACAAATCCAAGAGTGTTGCAATTGCCGCTAGAAATCGTAGTTTTATTTTAATCGAATCATCAACCATTCAGTCTAAATCACGCGATCGACGTATGAATCTTTCAAATCTGAAAACAGAAGAGCTCGTTTCATCATTTCATCTATTCATAATTTTAATCAAATATCAAAGCATGCGACCTATCGGATCTCTTAAATCCAAAAATAGACAAATTGTCACCTTCAAGACAGATCGCGCCCTTTACGGGGTCACTCATACGTCTAATTACCTTCATACTACATATATGTGACAAGTGAAAATCGTGACAAACATTTTTAAAATGAAAAGCAAACAAGAGGTCGTCCACACGTCCGCCCTTTGAAGGTCTTGGAAAACAAAATAAATTATCATTTCGTAAAACTTTGTGTCCGAACTTCCAAATTGCAGTGGAAATTTTTCTAAAATACTTTGAAACTACAATAAATTACCAATTAATATGATACAACAAAACATGTTAGTTATCACAAGACATTAGTGTTCGACTACGAGATACTCAGTGCACATTGGTTAGGTTTTGTAAAGACAAATATGTGCATCAAAGTACATATAGACAGAACGCCACGACCTAAATGCATTTCTGCTTGAGTTCGCCTTCAGGATAATATTGTTTTATAAATAACTGTTGTATTTCTTATTCGAATGATACAAAATGTACAGGGTATATCAAATGTACAAATAGTAAACATTTAACTTTACAACTTGTATCTTATTATGGTTTTTCTTAACTTGGCTTCGGAAATGCCTCCTTCAATATGTACAGCTTACACTAAATAAATGCAAATTTATAAGATTACACGTTAAAATGCTAATTATGTGTCATTTAGGAATTCTCAAAAATATTAGAGAAAGAGCTCTTAGAAACGGAATATATTTGGTATTTGATTGAATATTACCACAATTTCAGCATAATTTGGCGGCTTTGCAAACGTGTTTTCGTTAAGGCATTATGCAGATGGCTTAACTGATATGCATAAGTATGTTTAACATTAATAAAATATGTCACATGATATGCTGACACTAGAAACTGGTTCCCATGTCCAAAAATAATCTCTTACAATGTTGCACGTACTGGTGCTGATAATTAATTTATTAATTCTGTTTTACACATCAAATATGCACTAGCATAGATTTTATTGCTGAATCAGGTTAGACTATGTCAGGGCAAGTTGATCTTGTGACAGGTTCACCCAGGTTGTTTAAGCTTTTTGTTCCGGTCTAAGTAGAATGAATGAGACAAATGTTTACCTGAACGATGCGCACACAACGGCTTAACTATTTTAAAAACATTCTGTTAAATTAATAATAATAGCTGTTCGGAACAACAATAAAATGTTTCAATTGCTTAGGGCGGTTGCTATGTGACAGTTTCCGCAAATTATTATTGTTTAGCTTGTTTAGCTGGCCGCCTATCCACAATCGCATTAACATCATTTTCTGGTCTCGTAATTGCCCAGCAAACAACGCACACAGTTAGAAATAGAGAAATTAATTAGTGCCTTTATAAATACAGCATAAACATTTTCGAGGCAAATCGTTTGACATTCAGGCGCTCGCAACAAGTCTGCGTCCGAAAAAAAAGCAAAAAAAAATGCAACAAAAAAAATAAATGAAAAAAAAAACAGAAAACAGAAAACAGAAACCGAAACCAAAATCTAAATCAAAACAAAAATGGCCCCTAAAACTCGCCGGTGACATTAGAAAATCACAGACCGGTCACGTGGTGCCCCTTTCTTGTGTCTCTTTGTGTATGTGAGCCTGTCTAACTGCAGTTGTATAAGTACATATGTATGTTCATATGTGTATGTATCTGAACCTACATACATAGTTACCCACTACCTGCATTGCCTTTCGTTGGCTACTTTTGCAGCTGTCTCATAATTTGTGACTCTTGCGTTCGCTTTTAGCAATTTGTTTCTGGTTCTCTTTGTGCTTTGTGTTTATCACTTGTGCACTTGCGACTTGCCACTTTCAGCCGTTGCTTCCCATAAAGAAGAAGAAGAAGACGAGTGTCGCGTGTGGCGGCCGTTGGCACAGGAAATTATTCGTTCCCATATGCTATAAGCACTCAACTGGGCAGACGTCCAATTTATAAACAAATAACATAATATAAACAAATATTTCAAATTGTTGTTTAGTGAAATTTGTTATCTAAAAATATACATATATACTCATTAGACGTGGCTTAAAATATATCGTATTTTTGTGTCGCGTTAATTGATCAATCAAATAAGAATTATATACTTCAATTTGCTCCCCTCTATTTCTTCATCAACTTTTTGTGTATCCCGCCAGACGCAGACGACAGTTTTCGATTTGAAACGGAGTTTCGAGTTCATTTGCATAGGGGACAGTTAACACCTGAAATTGATTAAAGGTAAGTGTGAATTGATGTGCCATAAGCAAAGCATTGTGAAATCTCTCTACCAGGCACTATGGGCTGAGTGAATCACTTTCATTGTATACTCTTCGCCACATTTATTTAAGCCATCATGATACATTATCAGCTGGCATTCAGGCAAGGGGAAAATGTGGGGTGGCAGGCGAAGAAAAAAAAGGTGTGGCAGTGGGAGACTGTCACAGAGCGCAACGACTAAGCATGCAACATTTTGCAACGCGTTTGTCATGCAATTTTAATCGCAATCGCATTTTTAATTTTCCTCTTTCCAACCTGACGCTGCCATTTTTCTATTCCGTTCTGCTTGGAATGCGTTCTTCTCCTGCGGACGCCTCTTGCCTAAGGACAGCAAAAATAAAAGCGAATAAATATTAAATGCAATACACTCAATACACAAACAAGCGCAGCAGCAGCCAACTGGCAAACAGACAGCCAGAGGGCAGAACAGAGTAAACTGAACCGAGCCAAGCAGCATCGACCAGAAATAGACACGAGACAAAGCCAAAGTGGGTTGGCAAAGGATAGAACAGGAGAGTATAAAGCAGAACTGCATTAAGCTGAATGCAAAAGGACCCAGGATGCGAGTAGCCCATTTGCATAAATCTACATTTTAACCATTTTTATGCCCCGACTAAACATCGATCTGGCGCGGCAAGCTTGAGGTTGTACTTTAGTTGAAGTGTACATAATCTTCGTTTAATGAGCTACATCAATTATAAAGCCCATATGTCAAACTATCTGACATTGACCAATTAAACTCTGTCGTCCTGTCAGATTGTCAAGCCAGGATTAACCTTTCATAAATATGACAGCCTCCAAACCAAGAACAGCAACCGCGACAGGCTACCACAGCGCAAAGGAGCACCACTTACCCACTCGCATTCACAGACACACTGACCCACACATCCACCCTCACATTGATATACTCATTACCGGCAAATATTTATGAGCTTTCAATTGAATGCACTCATTAAACATTCACACTTATGAGATGGCAACTTCAAAGTCGATCAATAGTCGATTTTTTTATCAAATACGAATAGCGAGTGTAAATTTATTTATTTAAATAAATGCAAATATTGGCTAGCAATTTAAAAACAAATTTAATTTTTCAAATAATATACGTCATTAATAAATTAGAATTTAAAGAGAATTATAATGATTTCGGCAGTATTTCGATTATTATTTCGCTTAATTAAAAAGTTGTCAACAGATACTCAGAAAATGCAAAACTTATTTACTTGTTTGTACATAATTTTGAAAAAATACAAATGATAATAAAATTGTAGAAAGATACTTAAATTTATTGAGCTTTGTACTATATGACTAATATTTGCGAGGTTGTGAACAACAACTGTAGACGTAAGATACAAAGTTTGAATGGATCAAAGGTTTTAGAACTTGTCGGGAAATAAAACCCGTTTACGTTTTTTGAACCTAGCAACAATGTATGTGGACAGATGCTTATTCAAATTTGTGTACTTTTTATACCCGCCTACCCAAAGGGTAGAAGGGTATTATGGCTTTGTGCCGACCGAAAATGTATGTAACAGACAGAAGGAAGCATCTCTGACCCCATAAAGTATATCTATTCTTGATCAGCGTCAACAGCCGAGACGATATAGCCATGTCCGTCTGTCCGTCCGTCCGTCCGTCCGTCTGTCCGTCTGTCCGTCTGTCTGTCCGTATGAACACCTAGATCTCAGAGACTATAAGAGATAGAGCAACAAATTTTTCGGGACAGTGTGTCTTATTGTTGCACACAGATCAAGTTTGTTTTAGATTTTTGCCACGCCCCCTTCCGCCCACGTAAATCAAAAAAAATCAAATTTCAAGCGTAATTTTAATCACCATCTTAATGATCTCTGAAAATTTGGTTACAATCGGATAAAAAACACAGAAGTTATTAAGAAATTACTTTTATAAGGCGTTACCACGTGCAACTGCTAGTGCTGCCTAGTTAGTTGCTATGACACCCCGCGACATAATAATGGTGTTCAATAAACCAACTAAAGTGCCGGCAAGCTAATAATTTCGAACAATGACAATTTTGATATATTATTTTGGTATTTTTTAGTATATTTTTTTAAGTATTTTTTCAGTATATTTTTGAAAAATATAATATTTTGATGGTAAAATTGGGTGGCGGGTATCTCACAGTCGAGCAAACTCGACTGTAGCTTTCTTACTTGTTATATCTAATATTACGAAATTGAAGTTTGTTTACTTTTATATAATGCAATTGTTGTCATTTAAAATATTATAAACTAAGCTAAAAGCATGCGTTTTCTATTCCAGTGACTTTGCGTGAGCTTTTTTTAATTACAACAATTTGCTAAGTACTCAATTTGCATGACACTCCAAGTAATGCAGACAACAACAAGATTTGTAACCAAAGAATGAACAACAAAAACGAGAGCATCACGTGCTCGTTGATCGCGTGACAAACATTTAGTTGAGTGCAATTATGAGTCAATTTCTTGATTTGTACCCAAGTCCACCGCGTCCCTCCAATGGGCAATTGATGTCAAACAGTTTCAACATTGACACCTCGCCACTTGCCCTGAACATTGGTCATGCATGCTGTTTGGCTTTTTGTGTCAATGTTTGTTTTTAGTTAATTTTTTGCTTGACTGCAAATCAAATAATTGAAATGGAAAAATTACGGCTTTAATTAATTTTAATGCGTTCCGCGGTACTGCCCGTTCATAAATGTGGCCGAAATGAGCTGCTAGAAAAAACGCCATATCATAGTTGTTTATCACAATTCACCGATACTACTTTAGTTCAGCTGATGACGTGCTGTTGTTTGCAGTCACATGATGTGAATTTGGTCATTAAAATATCTTAAAATAAAACAAGTTTAAGATTAAGTTGGAATTTAAGAAACCAGATTTCGCTATTTGCGAGATGTGGCACATTTGAACCAATCAATAAAGAATCGTGTTGAGTCACAGGTTAGTTGGCAGCAAGTTGAACGACTTCTCAAAGGGTTCGCTTACACGACGATAACTGATTGATTGCATATGACCCAAATTGAATTTCGAATCGATTCTGCCAAATTCGAGCGAGTTACGACAGGGTACATATTTAGGGCTGGCATGCAAACATAGCAATTGAATTACAATCGAACAAACAGTCAAACAAGCCAACAAAACAGTCAAACAACTATGCGACTGTGCAACGCAACAGACGGCAAGAGCTGCAAGCAATATGCCATGTATAACGTTCAACGTGCAACATGCATGTTGCTAGCAATTATCAATGAAATTCAATAAAATACGTTCACAAACTGGCTAAGCACTCAGACTGCATTTGCATCGGTCTTCTTTCAGTCGGCCAATGAACTCGAAGTTGTAGGGCGTCTTCATTGGTAATGCAATTCTACCTGTTCCATTTGATTTGCTGCAACAACCACAGCAATAACAACGAGAAGATGAGCAACAGCGAATTATAAACACGACGCCAAAGAAACGCCGGCGAATCACAAATTAAAAATCAACTTGAACAGTAACCTGACCTGCGGCAAATTGTGCCCAGAACACGCCCTTCCAAGTCTTCCTAGCTGCCTGCATATCTCCTCCTGTTGCATGCAGACAGCCGTGATAAATACGACGACAACAGATAAGAGCCCAGCAGAGACGTGGTAGGTGCATCCTCGGACTGCCTGCCTGTTGTTGCCTGTCATTTCAATGTTCTTGCATTTGGCCAAAGTTGAGCTGCAGTCGTTTCGCTTAAGTGCTGGCCCAGTCCAAGTCCGCCCAACTGACTAACCATCGTTGAATGCTGCTCATACACTCAACAAAACAAGAGAAATCCTCAAAAATTACACCAATGCGTGAAAGCAAGAGTTGCGTTCCATTTCAAAAACTTTTGAAGAAATTGTAGATCTATTATGACCTTAAATTTGCCTTTAATGAATACCAAGTAGTAGTTGCCTATTTAGAATGTGCTGTATTCGGCAATGTACTTCAAGACTTCAAATTTTGTAATTAAACCATAGCTTTTTAAAGTGCATTGAGACGGTTATTTATTGTTTTTGCCAGCTCGCTGAATTATTCCATGCGCCACTTGGGAGCCCGCCCTGCCAGTTCGTTAAAGTCTTCTTATTTTTGCTCATTTTTGAAGTCCGCGTCGAGAACGTGCATAAAATTGTAGCGCGTTCTCTAATCATAAAGCGTCGCATGCTTTGCATTTTAATTGCGAATCTTTTTATAGTCAGGTTTTATATAAATAAAGACGACATCAGCTTGTGGTGTGCTAAACTCTGATAAGTATGAGTAACGAATAGCTTTCAATTTTAGTGTAATCTGAGTAGAATATTATGTTTTAATGATGAATAGACGATGCAATTTACCTGGAAGGATTTAATTTCAAAGCAGAATTCTGAATTCATAATAGCTTTTAATAAAAATAAACCGAAGATGGGAGAAGAAGAGGCTTGAGTGGTTACATTGAATATATGTTTATACAGACTTAAAAAACTTATAATGCAATTTTATGATTGCCGCAATCAGGGACAGTTGTGTTTGTATAAGTATCGTTAGCTGGTGTTGCATCAGGCCAAAGAAACAAATTGGCAGAGGGAAGAGTAGAAATTGTTGAAACCAAATCAGCCGTACAAAATCCATAACAAAGTAATCAATGAAGGCTGCAAGCAAGGCAAGGACTGGCAAACAAGTCGGAAGCCAAAAAACAGTTTCTTGCGGCTGCAATTTGTTGGCCAACACGACAAGCAAGCAAGCAACCATCGAGCCAACGAAGCAACCAAGCAGCCAAACCAAACAAGCAACTGGGACAGCGACTTTTTTTCAATCCTGTTCGCCTCTATAGCTTTCTTTTTGGGTTTAGAGCGTCAGCCCCATTTGCAACCATGCCACAATCCTCGATCCTTGGACTGCGCCTCAACAATAACAACAACTATCGCAATTGCAACCACAATAACAGCAGCTACTGTTGATAGTTGTGTGTAAAGTTTGCCACCCAACAAAAAAACACCCTTCTAGTTATCAGGCTAGCTTGCATTGGCTTTGCTTTGCTTTCTGTGACTAGGCAGATGATTGCAGCTGTTGTTGTTTTCGCTGTTGTTATTGCTGCCGGCAACTAATTGAATTGCTTGTTACCAACACACCCCAACAATGGTCTATTGTATATCCCGTCGATGTCGCTGTTGAACTATTCTTTTTTACAGCTGTCGCGACCCAAGTTCACATTTTTGGATACTTTTGCGTGCAGCAGCTAGTCCGCTTTGACAGTTACTTTCAATAGAAGATAAGAGAAGAAGAGTAAACTGATACACTAGAAAGTTACTCGCACTATAGCTCTTTAACTTTAAGGTATTCTTGAGTCAAGCAAATACACTTGACACATAACTCGTTGTTTGTTGTAAGATTGCAGCCTGCAGTCGACATTTTTCGAACTGCGAGCTAAATTTAAGAGGCGGTGCACGTGGCGTATGTGTAATGTGTGTTGCGCTGTATACAAGGAGTACATGCTGGATGTATGCATTTTGCATGATAAAGCAGATTTCATTTTGTCTGACGCTGGCTTTAAATCTGCACAACACGCGAAGCGGCACAGCCGAAAGGGGCCTCCATAATGCCATTATGCTATACAGTCCAGGTCCCACTCCTTCTGTTGCTTCGTTTGCTCCTGCTGATTGTACTCGTTGTGATGTGTGGTGCTGTCGTCGACACGACGGTAACGCCTTCAAGCATACACACAGCACGCAACATTCTCATAAAAATTAGAGCCTGCTCCGAGCTGAGTTCACTGCAGAGCAGCTAAGTTGAGCTCTTGATGAGGTCTCAAGTGCGCGGCGGAGTGCATGTTGCATGCAACATTGCTATTTATGAACTCTACGAAACTGCCGCACCCTTCGCATGCCCATGTATGTGCCCCCGACATGCGCCATAAATCGCAGCAGATAAATTTAATTCTTGGATTTCGTTTTGCTTTTGCCAGTTCGGGGCTTGTCTGCCCTTTGGTCAGCAAAGAAAATATTATTTGGCATACTCTGACGCCAAGCTGGCATTAAGTGAATAAGTGACACATTTGGCAGAGAAAATTAAAAAGTACATACATTTAAATAAATTGCAACTGTTTACAATTCAAACATCTCTGCTCAGACTTTGAAAGTGCTTATTCAAGTCATTTCGATTTTAGGCCCAAGCATCTTATTTCCACTCTATTATTATCCCACATTTTAGATTAACAGGTTTATCTTTTCCTTTATCCGTAACGTAGTACTAATAAAATACATGTTTCAAAATTTCCTCTTTTCTCACTAACATTTTTCACAATGCATCTAAAAGGTATTTAAGTTTCGGTGTTTTGATACCTCTTCTTATTTTCTGTTTAACAGACTGGGTCAAAATCGTTCACATGCTCCTTTGCACCAGGCAAAACTCGCATACACACATATATATATGGCACACACCGAGTTGCCCATTTTATTTATGTCAATCTTCAGACTATTCTTGTTGGCCCCTTGGCCGCTGTCGTGGCTTGGCTCGGCAGTTACAGAACTTGGCCTGCATGTAGGCTCCGGTCGTATATGCATGCATGCATACATACATACATATATACACACACAGACACACACACACACTTGCAATATAAATAATCAACGTACAGAGACTACATATTCGTATGAAAGGGGCACGCCCTCTTCCTGGGCTTGGACGGAGGTCTCACTTCCCGCAGTGTGCATTACGTGGAGAATGCGGTGAAAATGTATTTCACTCTTTTACACTGTTGCACTGTGCGCTGTTGTTGTTTGTGGATTGCAATTTTTTATTCAATTATTTATGTGATATTTTTAATTTTCGCTTTAAATATCTCTGATAGTTTTCATTTGCTGCCGTTGTTGTTATTATGGTTGTTTATTTTCTTTGTGGCTCTGTGGCTCTTTGCATTTTTAATGAATTTAAATTAATTACATTCTTAATGTGACCATAATCCCTGCCATGTGTTAAATGACTTTTGTATTTTTTATGAGCGCGGATTAAATAATTTTTATTTGGTTTCTGCTATTCTTCCAATGACGAAATATAAATATTTACATAGGATTTTCCGTCTCGATCCCTCAGCTAATGATATTAATACTTAACTCGTACCATTTCTGAATTGCACAAAGTAAATTTATATGTACTATACGTTCAATTACTTAAAATATTTGCATTAAATTCAATTCGTTTTAATTCTCAGTGCAATTTAAATTGTGCAATACGCTGCATTTATCACTCGCATCTCTCAACATAAACTCGTTAAAAAAATAATAATAAACGGAAAATTACAATTTCATATAGTGCAATGTCAATTGAATCTGCCAAAGGGACGTCCGGTTCGAGTCCGGGTTTTATCCCAGCTTGAGCCGCAATAAAACTCTACAGCAATTACCAATTTTTCTGTTGCTGTTTCTGTTTCTGGCTGCTCTTGGCCACATTTGCAACATACTTTTAATTGCTTGTCAGTGTGGTGCGTTCCAGTAACATTTTTCTTCTCGTTGATTATGTTGTTGTTGTTATTGTTGTTGTTATTATTATTGTGGCTAGGGCATTTAATTTGCTGAACAGCGTGTGCTTGTCACAATAAAAATCAGTCAAGTGCAATTTGACCCCGCGCAAATGCACCACAGCATTGGCAACGACAACGGCAGCAACATCAGTAGCCAGCACTTCGTTAGCCTCGACATTGCCTGGGGTTGAGTTTGGATCGTGGTCATTCCGTTGCCACTCCACCACTGCCATTAACAGTGGCACTCACTCTTATCGCCTCTGAGTGGCTCGCCAATGCAACGTGTTGGTCAGCGGACTTCTCGCTCAGTGTATGGCATTTTTGACAGCTTCACGCATACGCGCATACCAACTTACATATATGTACCTCCATATGTGGCATCAACAACACGCAATCATTCCGAGTAACAAGCAAACACAAGAATTCAATTTGTTGATAAAAAAAACTTTTAAATTTGTAAGGCTTACAAGGCCCAACATATGTATGTATGTTTACAACATTTGAAATCAAATAAAATAGTTATCGAACTGATATCTTAACCGCACTCAAAGTGCTGTGTTTTGCTAAATTGTCATCATCTTTTTTCTTGCTTATATAATAACAAAGGTGTAGGTAGTTAACCAATTGTATAACGGATCGAATAGAAAAGCTAATGCTATATTTCAAAGCAATAAATTTATGTGTTATTATGATTTAATGTTTGAATTTAAGCATAATACAACACAAACTTAGCCTATACCATGTAAGCAATGAGTAGATTTACACATTTTATTTTATTTTCTAACCTAAAAATCCAATGCTTAAAATATGTATTAAATTGTTTAACTATGTGAACACACTAATCGGATCGATTGACAGGGAGATTCACATGTTTCCTTATACAGGGAGATTCACATGTTTCCTTATAGTTGAAAAATAACTATGATCGACTGATTCGTAAGATAAAATAATCAGTATTGTATGTAAACAAAAAATCCCAGCAATTGCTTGGGCCCTACAATCAAAAATTAAATTAGACCATAATTAGTGCCGTTGACAGAAATGCACGTGACGGGGAACTTCCAATTTTATATTGTGCTTGTAATTATAATAGCGAGTGCGACATTTTACACGCGAAAACATGAATATGTCTGATAACCGACAAGATAAAGTCACTTAACAAAAAGATTTGATTGTTTATTGTAATTGCATTGAAAAACTCATGCAAACTGAAGGCCTTGTCTCAATTGGGCAGGATGACTTTGTTATTTGTTCAAATTAATTACAAAGATACCGATTGAAGTACATTTTAAATAAATAGTATGCTAGATTATTTATTGAACTTCCGATGCAGGCCCTGCTACGGATGTACGTGTTCGTACGGCATTCAGCTAATGCAATTAATGTTATCATTATCATTATGAGAATGCTTTACATAAGCTCCAATCATTGACAATATTGTGCACATAACACAAAATTTATTAGCTTCATTGCAAAGGTGGAAGGGCTCTCAAATCATTGACACTATCCAAACAAAATGAGAATTTCTGTCAAATATATCATTAAGGTCTCCAGCATGAAGTTCGCAATTATTTACTCAATTTGCTTATAGCGTAAATTTATCTACATATTCATCGTTAGTCAATATTTACACTCTCCATTTCGAACCTACCTAGCTTGCGGCCTATTGGAAGGCTACTGCGTGTCTAATTAACAAACTGTAAACGATAATAATAACTACAATTACCTTGCAACAACAACAATCTATTCAAAAACGCCAGCCGAGTTGTAGTAACAGCTATTAGTCATTCACAAGAAAATTAAGCTGGAGCAGAAATCAGCGTGACCACGAGCGTCTCATATTAAATTAACGATGTTGCAGAAAATTAGCATAAATGATTTAATTAGAGGTAAGTGGCATCGAGACTCACCCAGTTACCCAGACTAGACAGATCTCAGCTGCGGCATCCACGCGGTCTTTATAGGAGTTGCCAAGCAGCTGTCGAACAGCTAATAAAGTCATGTGTTAATTTTTTAATGACATTTCATAAATCTTTTAGCGCCTCTTCCTCTACCATATTTTCAACCAGGCGTCATTATACTTTTTCCCTCTCTCTGTCTTTCTTCCCCTTAACTAATGGGTAGAGAATTCAGTTTAATTGTTCGGCTGTATTTCCCACAAAACGTTTGCTAAAACATTTCCATATAGGTAGGTAACAAATACATTCATGAATAAGAGCAGTACTCTTGAAATAGAACACAATTCTGTTAAGCGCTTTGAAATATTTGTAAATTCTCTCAACTCTCCCTTATATATTGTATGCAATTAGCGCAATGTAAATAACAAATGGAGTTGTGTTTAAATATCCTATGACAAATAATTGTAGGGTTTATAAAGATAAAAAGCAAATATTACAGTTTAGTCATAAAGTATATTAGTGAATTCAAATGTATACAAATGCTTTCGTTTTTTACCCAAACAGAAATTTATATTTTTGAAAGAAACAAACATATTGCAGGATATTTCGACGTGGAGTGCACTGTTTTGCAATATTCTTTCTTATTTTTTTGGTAATGCACATTTAGCTGCATTGAAGCATAAATAAAAGCAAGAGCGACAGCTGCAGAATTTAACTAAAATAATGCTGTAATATTTTATGCAGATTTTGTTGAACAACGGACAATTCACAAAAGATGTTGTTTTTGTTGTTATTATTGCTGTGGCAAATAAATAAGAACCACATCAAAACTATTGTAATAAAAACATTTTCATTGCGTTGTCCATACGGACAATAAGCGCAATTGCAAATTGATTTGTGTGGTTTCATGAAAATGTACACTCGTCTTTTGTAAACCGATTCAAGTCGCCCGCTTCACACTACAACCTCACTTCTGGGCGGGCAAGCATAACAGTGTTAAAATGACCAAACTCATCAATATGTATTTATATTGAATATATTCATTTGCAAACTTTTGCATTTTTAATCACGATTTCGAATGTAACATTTTTAAGTGTAATAAAACAATTTGAAACAATACAAATCATGAATTGAAAACGTTTTTTTAAGTTAACATAAAGTGCATTTTGCACAAGGGGGTCAAATCTATGAAATATTTATAGAATACTTAATGCTATTCATTGAATAGTACTAATTAAATATCAATGGGCCCAATGCAAATGATAAATGTGTTTATTATTTTCCTGTTAATCGATTTGTTAAACAACAAACAAGCAGAGGGCATTATTAATTTTTGTTTGACGGTCATTTAATACCATAACACGTTTATGCATAGCAAATATGAAATGCTGATTTAATTTATAGAATGTATTTTTTCCACCATCTACCTTTAAAGTTATATTTATTTAAAACACCAATGACCAATGTAAAGGTAATGTCTCCTATATTTTTATTTAATAATTAAGTTATATTCATTTAATGTCCCTTTGGTGTATAAAAATCAACAATTTCACAATTTTTGTAAACGATAAATCTAAATGTACCCTTTGGCTTATTGTTATTATCAATTAAATTATTTTCAATTCCAACTCAATATTTGAAAGTTGTTTACCTAAAACCATAAACTGAAGGGAACTATGCAAATATCTATGGTTTACTTAGTACAGGTGTCCAAACAAAATTCGGGTACTTTTTTCAAATCTTCTGTAGGGAAATAACAGACACAACTGTTTAGATCTCTTGTGACCATGTAGAGTGTCGTTGTGCTGCCATCTTGCGACGTGGGCAACGTAACAGCAGGTGTCTACTGTCACTACATTGTTGTTGTTTAGGTTGTTGTGCCTACTGGGTTGTTTGTTTTGCTCTGACTTAGCAAAACAAAGCCACGTTTATCACTTAAAAATCAAAAATTGCAAATGTTAAAACCTTTTAAAGTAATAACGTAAATTTTAATATTTTCAAAACTTTTCGCTAACGCAGAGAGGTGGCTGCCCATAAATTTCATGTACATACTCGTGTACCAAAAATTAGGCTAATGCTGTTGTTTTGGCTGCTTAAGCCGACGGCAACAACAATAACAATAATTTGGCTTATGTACAATTTTAGGCTAATGAAAATTTATGAAGTTCTGTGCAAAAAAGAGGACGTCGTCTCACTTAAAATTATGCAGTTGATACTTTTTTTGGTAGCAACTTTTGTGTTTGAAATTAAATTATTGCTCATTATTTATTGTGAGCCATAATTTATGGTACGAGGATGGTGTGCCATTGGCTAATCCAATATATCACATCGTGCAACCAACTCGTAGTTGACTGAACAAGCAAACAATCTAAATGCAGCTCGGGAAACAAATCGGATGAATGGGTAAATGAGGAATGTGTTGTGATGCACAAAACGAATCACGCACAAAACTAGCCAGTACTGGTGCAACATTCCGGGCAGACCATTTTTCACAGAGAAGATTAATAAGCCACCATTAAGATAAGTCAACAGAACCTTCGGAGTAATTTGTGATAACGCTGCGTATACTTTACGACCACCCAGCTATGGAAACACTTCCGATGAGCGCCAGGCACTTTGGTTCAGGATGCCTCAACCAATCTTCCGCTTATCAGACACTATCACCCAGCTCTCGAAGTCGACTGACGTGGATAGATTACGCGAAAATGATGCTGAGATTAAAAGTTTTTTATGATTCCATAGACAGACAAACATTTGCCTGGTTGTCTGGAACGCGATTCCACTTAACTAATTACCTATTTCAAAACAACAAACGGTTGAGCAAACGGAAAATAACACCTGCTGCAATTGCGCGTACTCGGTATTTGATTAAATATTTTCACTGTAAATCTCGTGAGTCGCCCGACACCACAGACCTACCATAAGTACTTGGCCCTAACGCCATATAAATAGTTAAGTGGGATGCCTGCAGTGTCATTTCATTTTTCAATTGCCACCGTCAAGTCAGCTTCAAGTGCGTTCCCCGTTCACAAATAGAAGACTCTTTAAATAACTCGTTGTCACGTGAGTGTCAAGCAGTCTATATACGTATACTTTATTTTGTGTAAGTTATTCTTATTGATTGATTTAGTCAGCGATTACCACCATGTTTTGGCGATATTTGCACAGCTGATGATGATTTTTTTGAAAATATACCCTGTTATTAAGCCAAGTGGTTATTTAACTGTGAGACTCAACGATAAACACGGAATGAGTGAAGGTTTTTGGATTCTCTATTTAAACCCCAATTGCTCCTCATGTAATTACTAAAAATTTCAAACACAATGAGAATGTTAATATTGTAATAATTTGCAAGTTGAATAAGACTTACGTCTTAGTTTAGTCGGCTACAGGATATCTTCACGATAATTATTATCGACTTAGAGTGCACAAATGGCATACGCTATGTAATTGCTTATTCATTTCTCGAGTATTCGCCAAAGTACAACTCGATCTGGAACAAAACACCAGACGACAGACCATTCGTATAATCGGAATGGCAGCAGCAGTTCATTATTAATGTCGATTAACGAGAACATTTGCTGCTCACCTTTTAAGCAACAGTTTCACTTGAACAGCCATTGTGGTGCCTACGAATACGCAAACGAATACGTGATGAGTTTGGCAGAGGCAAATAACAAATATTTTGGGTAAACCATTACAGACAAATATGGGTTATTAGTACAAGTGTTTTTCTAATCCGGAAGATTCGGCTAAGCCCTTAACAAGTTCGAAAAGTAAAGTTAAGTAACAGAAAGAGAGTGAGAGTATGAGTGAGAGTGCGGCCAGGCGTCTTAATGAGTTAGCAACCATTATGACACTGACAATCTGAAGTCTATGTAAATTGACTTACTTTGCTGGCACACAACTTTATTTAAGTTCGTTATGTATGCGGGCGACCTTCGACCCTAAGTGCCAAGGCACAGGAGTATTGCCACCGAGTTATGACAAAAGGCAACGTCAAGAGCCACAGCAATAGTAACAGCAACTACAAGTGCAGCCGACAATGGCAAACAACGCCCACTTGGCTAATAAATGATGTGGCCGAAATGGGACCTGAGAACAACAACCACTTCCTCTCTGAGGAGCAGCTCTCCACGTCCACGTCCACATCTACACACAAAGCACACAGATACATACATTGTAGAGACTCTTGTTATTGGTGCTGTTGTTGCTGCTGCTGCTGCTGGCTCTGATGTCAATCAAGACGTGCAACGTTTTTAGCATAAACACAAAGTGACTTTGTTGTTGCTGGACAAGCTGGTGTTGTCAAACTTTGTTGTTATTGTTGTTTTGAGCTTTGCTGTGTTGTGTTGTCGTGTAATTGCTGTTACGCTTTACCAAGTTATTAAGTGAGTTTGTTGTTGCTGCTACTGCTGCTGCTGCTGCCGTTGCTGCTGTTGCAACATAATCTTCTGATTATGACAACTTGCCACAACTTTGCTGCTGTCCTAAGCGAAACGTAAATTACACTTGAAAAGTTTATGCTCTACATGTGAGTGTGTCTAGTGTGTGTGTGTGTGTGTGTGTGTGTTACCTACTTCGAAGCTTCTAGCTTAATTGATATGAGAAATTAATTTAAGTTTTGTCAACGCTGCACTTGAGTTCGCCTGCAAATTGCCAATTTACTCGTACCGTTCGGCATTCATGGAATGCAGCACTTGCCACTTGCTATTTACCACATGCTACACTTGCCACTTGCCGCCAACTGTTGCATTCCAGTGTTGACTAAATGCCATGCAGGTAGCCAACTAATTACCTTTAATTATAAATTTAACTGCAAGCGCACATAAATTTGTACAGCTGACACGCGCCTCATCAGTCAAATGGCTGACATATGAATAATTTCAGCCAATTGGTTTTACACTCTGCAATCACACTTCATGGAGTATATTCGAATTTAATTGCAGTCACTTTTGAGCTCATGATAAACCAAATATTCATAAATGTTTGGCACTTACAGGGTATACTCGACAGTCATACACACAATGATATTGTACATACGTGCGTAGGCGTTATGATGGCTTATCAATTTAAAATGGCACCAGCAGTGGCATTGAAATTGAAGTGCATATTACACAGTTTTTATTGTCAATTAGCAGCGGCAAGGACTGAAAGGGGGTGGGGCATGACATATGTAAATAACTCTTTCATAACATTAATTGCACATTGATAGTGTTTATTTGTTTGTAACCGTTGTTTGTTTATCTAAAAGGGCGCGTGTCAACTTTTAAATAATTCCAATATATTTATGTTGTAAATGCTGCTGGTTATGCGTTCTTCAATCAATCAATCGATCAATCCATCAGTCAATCGGGACATGTATTAATTTCACAATCGAAACACTCACACAACAGACTGTACTGTACGCCTAACTGCCTTTCTGGACTTATAAACTTATCATTAGCCGCAGTTTGAAGCCAACTTAATTGCTGGTCCTCAAGTTGTCAACACTTTGCCAACTGTTAAATGCAATTTGCGACTCATGAATATTTATGCCAAATATAATTAAATATGCTAATTACTGCTGATTGTACGCAAATAATTTTGTACAATCATTTGAAATTATAATTCGAGCGATGGCGCCAGTGCCCAGCTCTAAGAACAGGAAAATCGCGAGACTCTTAAGCCCCTGAACGCGCCCCCAACAAGCATGGAAGAAACAACAAGGCAACAGACAACAGTCCAAAAGGATAACACGCACTTTTAAGCTGACAATTTAGCATAAATTCAAATGAAATCTACAACAATGTTGGGTAGCCTGTAAATGGTGGGGGGCGTCACTTAGAAGGGGGCATGACAACTGCTGTTGGGCAACTGTTGCCAATTTCAGAAGAAGCCAAAAACAGGGGAAAAAAGTGTTGTAGAGAAGAATTAAATAAATTACATTGTTGCCTGCAAACTTTTCGCTGGCAGCAAACAATTTGTGCAGCTGCCACATGCAGCCCAAAAGGGCCACCACTCTCTGATGCTGTGCGACACTGTGGCACAGTGGCATTAAGAGGAGCCACCGCCACATGGCTGACTTGCCGTTTTTACCTGTCGAGGCTGAATAGAAATTGTGTCGCTTATCTTGGCAAGCAAGCGAGCAATCGAGCGACAGAGGGTGAATCGGACGAGAAGGAAGCGACAGCAGGATATCTGCATATTGGCCAAGAGTGCTGCAGATGATGACACCAAAAACGTTGAGCCAACTAATTTTTTTATCAAGCTAAGTGAATTAAAGTTTTAATAACCGGTCCTGGGAACGGGCTAACATTGGCCATTGACTATGCCCAGTATCGCATAAAAGTTAATTGAAAATCTAATGGCCAGATGACAACCAACAAGCGTCGTATGGCAAGCGACAGTTAACAGGCAACTTAATTGCTAAACTGCATCAAAGGAATTAACATCAATTGCAGCCTATAAGCAGCATCTATGACTACTCAAAGGTCCTGCGAACGATCTTAAATTGGCAGCTGACAGGCAAATATTCGTACGTAATTAAAATGCAGATGCACACGCCAAAACGAACAGAGCAGAACCAGCAACAAAATGAAGTACACGCACCTGTCAGAAGGGAACAATGGGGGCTACCATAAATATCCATTTAAAGCAATTCCATGGTGACAAAATATAGCAAGTTTAATTTATTACCACCAGCTCTTGTGCAAACAAAGAGGCCAAAAGAGGTTTTTAATTTGAGCTGACACACACACACACACATATATATATACACAGTGAATGGGAGACAGAGAAAACACAATAAGCTGGACAAACGAGCTGTGCTGGTTGCAGGACAAAACATTTCATTAGTTCAATTAGTCAGCAGAGCTACGAAAACTGCCACTGAATTGGGCAGGTGGAGCAAGAGGTTGAAGAGTTGTCTGTGCCATGGCACCACCTTCTCTCTCTCACCCTCTCTTTATCTCTGTATCAAGTGACAGCTTTTTAAACGATGATTAGTGGGCTCTGCTGCGTCACATGAAATACAAAACAAATTATAGTTTGTTTAGCCCATGGCTGGACACTTAAATGCAAATTTATGGTCGACCAGCGGGACTTTAACATTCCATAAAGGATTCAATATGCGGTCAAGCGGTCAGCGTGTGCGGTTAAAAACCTCGTTTCTTATGGCCCGACTTCAATTTGCAGATAATTTATTAATATTGCACGCGCAAATAAGACTTGCTTAGAAAATGGTTGAGCTGTTACGACTAAGAGATACCCTGCATGCAGTAACTTTTCTTGATAAGAAACCGACCTACTTATTAAGTTTACTCTCAATTTTATTTTCATTTAGAAAACTTTCATATGTAAAAACAAAAAACCTTTGTCCATCAAATCATTCCTTTAACGAATACCCTTTGCATAAATTGCTATCACTTGGGGAGACTGAAGGAGATGAATGATTCAATTTAATTTGTCTGGACTATGATAAGCTGAGAACAATGACACTTTATAGATTTTGGCCCAATGGCTAGCCTATGGGGAAATTAAAATCTGGCGCCATTCAATAGTCGACATGATGAACATGCAGTTCACTCGAGAGAGCCAAGTTGATGCGATCTAAGATTTTAAAGCCAGAGCTTTGGTCTTAGTTCAAGTTGAATGCTTATGGGCGGTGATGTGAGCCACAAGTGGTCAGGCCTGGTCAGGCAGTCCAGGCCAGGCAACCACTAAACGCGTTAATATGCCTAATATGGAAAACTGTCGTCGCCATTGTCGGGACACTCAACGCGCTGGACTAACTAACCTAATTATTTGTAAAATGTGCGCAGTGCAGCAAGAACAGAGGCTGGGGGACTCGAGCACAGCAGGTGAAAGCTGAGAGCTGAGTTGAGTAGCCTGGAGAGCGGTTGAAAGGACATTGCACAGCACGCGTAATGAAAACTTTGTTAAAGCAAAGTGCAGCTGCAAAAAAAATGAGAAAATGAAAATAGCTGTGGAAAAGCCACCCCAACGACAGTGGCTACTCTACAACAAGAGACTCTGTGGAAACCGAGTAGCATCCAGCATCCAGAGGTGTCGAGTAAAGGGCGGTTTCCGGAGCATGGGACCTGAGCTTGGCGACAACGTTAAATTAGTTGTGCTTGCTAGCAAGAGTGTGCCACAGTTGGGCGTTAAAAGTGCTACGAAAAGTAACTCCGCTGACCACTAAATTGCCAGGATGAAGTCGTGTCAGCCCAGTACCATGTTGATCAAATTAAAAGCATGTGGCTACTACTTCCGCTTCTCCTCTTCTCACTTGTTGTTGCTTTCACGCTTAAACACATTTGCGTAGCATACTTTTCAGCGGCCAGGGAATGGCGCAAATTGCTTAAGCAAAGCAGCTGCCTAATTATTCGACAGTTCAACTTGTAGTAAAGTTATCTTTGACACTATTGCACCAAGTCCTCCAACACTTGAAAGTGGAAAGAGGCAGCCTCATCAGCAGCATCAAAAACAAACAAACAATTGCAATTGTCGCTCACTTTGAAAAAGTTTTGAAGAGCAAAAGAATCACTTTTGAAACATCATTCTGCAAATAAATTAAAAATGCGTTGCAGCAAATTATGAATAGATTGAGTAGAGAAAAGAAAATTGAAAACTGAAACTAAAAACTGAAGTCAGAAGACAAACTGAGCGCAAGTCATGCCAAATGGAAGGCCATTCGAAAATCATTCCAAATTTCTTTCTTTTGACTGCACCACCCCGTGGCTTGGCCTGAAAAATGAGACGTAATTGAAACTTTAACCCCATCACATCGCAGTTGAAAAATTGGCATTATATTCTTGAGGTTGAACAACAACTACCGCTAAAGTACGATAAATAAGCGGCAACTGAACCATTTTGTTTGCTCAACTATTTATTTTGGCTCGCTTTGATAAATGACTTTGACGTTAGGAAGTGCAAGGGCGAATGCTCAAACGAAGTCCTCCAGTTCCCCATTCAAAAGTCAGCCGACAACCGCATTTGAGGCGTGGCAACAACGCCCATCAATGACTTTTCTCATTAGACAGTTGACCGAACGTGATCGAAATAAAATCGAAGAAACGTCTGACCAAAAAGCAACGCTACTAGTCAAAACGACCAACATGTGTTAAGCGCCGAGCGGTTTAAACCAAAACCCCAACAGAAGAATGCAACAGAACAGAACAAAACAAGCAATTGCTCAATGCAATGAGGGACGAAGCAGTTACAAAAAGTGGTAGAAAAAAAAAGGGAAAGCTATGTTAGAGAACGTTGAAACAGTTGCATGTTGGCAGAACTTTGCGAACCGCATACTTCAACTTCAATTTGCTGGCAGAGACAAGGGGCAGCAGCGAAGGGATAGGGGCGGTTGGCTGACTCGTATTTCATTACTCGAACTGGTATTAAGTGGCAAAGTTTTGTGTTTAACAACTTTTAGCAGCCGTGCGGCAAAAATGAAGAACAAAAACCTATGAAAGTTCCCTCTAAAAAGCAGGAGCAGCAACAAACAGCAACCGAAACAGAAGTAACTTGCAGCCACTTGACTTAACTGCACTTGCTATGCAGTTCAGGGGCGGGATTGCCATCAAGAGAGATGTGTGGGGGCGGGGGACGGGGGGCGTGGCCAGCAAACCTAAATGAAAGGCGACAGTTTGCGAGCAAACTGACAAACGCGATTGCGAACACATTAACTTGAAGAGGTGCAAGGGATCTGAATGAAGACAACTTCCAGCACTTGCCGGTATCCTATACCCCCTCACCAGCACTTTTGCTCTGAAAGGAAACTGCTACCCATCATGAACAAGTTTTGCCACATTTCCATTCCATTTTGATTGGTAAAATCTGTTGCAATCTCTAGAAAAGTTGTTACGCTCCTTTAATTAGCCGAACGCACTTGCAAATGCAACGAGCGTTAAAAGTTTTATGCATTGTAATGAAATGCATACATTACGGCAACTTTGTAGCTGGCTGCTTCTGTCCCTGATCCCGCTCCAGCTCCATCTCCTACTCATAAAATGAGGTCGCATAGCACGTCGAGTACCTCATAAATTCACTTTTGACTCCTCATAATAATGCACACACAATGTATGAACGCGCATACATACGAGTTTGTCCCTGCAGGATCAAAACAGCACCATGGCTACCTCATCATAAACACTTGTCATAAACGTCTAAAGACACTCATGATTTGAGCACTCTTTACGCATAGCTAAGTAAGTAGCTAGCTTTCTTATTCACAATCCAATTCATACGTGTATGTTGGTCCATTTGAGTCTATGCATCGTTGCATCGAGTTCATTAGAAGAATATCGACTGCAATCAACTCTTTCTTCTTCCACTTCACAAAGTTGCTTCGATCCACGTTTTATTAAACTGATAAATATGACTACATATATAATTGAGGTTATTCACATATTATACATCCCCTAAATCTTATTTATAGTGGTGGAATGGGTGTGACAATTATTAGTTCTGTTTGAATTGGTAATCAAGCAAAATGCATGTTTGCAGCTTAATCTTTCCATTAGTGCTTTCAAATTTGAAGACATGACATGAATGCGCCATCGATTGAGCCACACCCAAAGGTAAAGCTAACAAGACAATTACCATAATTACCCAGTGCAAGTCATAAAATTTGATCAAGGTGATGACTGGCGACCAACTGTCCAAAGGGTCAAAGGGGCCACAACTGGTCATTTCTTGCGCCACAAAAAATGTAAAATCATGCATTAAACATGCAACTACTGCATATGTGTGTGTGTGTATGAATGTGCTTTTCTGTGTGGAAGAAAAAGGTGGAAAAAAGTGCATAGTTTTTCATACGTTTTGCGTCATGGCGGCCACTTTAAGCCACCGCCATGAAGTGGCGACTTTTGCTATCCTGTGCTCTGCTTGGACGGTGGCCAAGACAGCAGTCGCAAGCTACGGCTGGAGATGAGGTGAAACAGGGCGTGGCGGTGGCTGTGGCGGCGCACAAAAGTATGCAACGCAATGCTGCACTTTGGCTAAATTACATTTTCAATTTGTCAGTGGGCAAGCACAGAGGCGGAAACGGGGCACAAGCAAATGGCCAACACGAAGAGCGAAAAAAAGGAAAGAATATATACATTAAGAAAGACATGAATAGACTGACAGAAGGAGAGTCAGACGGACAAAAAGGGGGGCGTGGCTAAGGCGGCCATCAATAGCAAATTAAGTGGCATCTTTGCAAATGTGTTTTTGATATTTTCATTGGACAAGAATTTTGGCGCATTATCCAGCTGCTTTTGGGAGCTACTGTCACGCATGCTGAATATTTCATGAGTGGCATAAATTTTGTTTATGCCATTCCCGTCTCTCCCAACTCCCATCTCCCCCGTTTCCTCGTGTCTTTCCGTTTACACAGGCTTCCGTTTTTTAATAACTTTCCATTGTGGCTGTCAGTTTCAGACTCACACACAATGCCGTCTTCCATCTCCGCCAGGATCCACGATATACTTCATGGTTGTTTTTGTTGTTGGTGCTGCTGCTGTGACTGCTGCTACAAGCTGCTTTATAATTTATGATCCTTGGCATCGACGACTCCTTCGTCATCTCATCTCACACATGTCGCCAAGTTTCGTATAATTTTTCAAGCTGTGCCAAAAGTGCATGAATATTAACTGCAAGTGCCATGGGTGAAGGGGGTTAGGGCATGGTTTGCAGGAATTTTGGCGGGCGTTGATGATGTCAGTAGTGTATCCTTTCCGGTTGCAACACTACTTCCATCTACCATGGGCTACTTCAGCGACACTTTTATTATATGCCATGTGAAACTTTCAAGTGTCAGCCAGCACATCCTCGAAGTAAAACTGACGACTATGGAGGCGGGACTAGTCGTCCACTTATTTATGCATACGTGTGGCTTAGTTTTGGCACCATTTTGCATACTAGATGAAAATGTGGGCAAATTGTCGTTGGTATCTATTGGAAAAGCTGGCTGCGACATGTTGGCTGACTCTGTTTTTCAACAGGCTTCCGTCCCCCTCCCCCCCGATAAAGCGTAAAGGCAAAATGGACTTAGATCCTGACCTGTCCCTTGTACCACCTGCTGCAGCAGGAATGGCAGCAACTAACAAAGCGTTCGCAACACGGATAATTTGCTTAAGCTCAGCAAGCAGAAAATAACATTTTTCGCACAAGTTCACACACACAATGGGTCGACCTTTGTTGGCCCCCGAGCCATGCTCTTGTTGCTTATCACATGGCCAAGAAAAAGCGGACAATCCTGACTGGTCAGCTGTCAGCTCTGGGCAGCTGTGCAGTTTAAATGCGACTCACTACCTAAACTACACCGAAAACAACGAAAAACAATACTGAAAAAACATGACTAATAGTTTGTGTAGGGTAAAGGCAAAACAAAAGCCAGACAGAGTGTCAGATAAAAGCTTAAAGGATGGCAAATGACAGACGCGCGCACACACACACACACCCTCAAACAGTCTACACTCGCAAACATGCATATGGCAAATGTGGCAATTAGTTGGACATCACAACAGTTAACGATGCTGATGGCGATGATCGAATGACTCAGCTACAAATTTAATTTGCAATTTAATGGAGCATATACGTAATTTGAGATAATATTTTTGAACGAAATCAGTATACCTTTCAAAGAGTTGTCAGAGATAATGTAATTCGAGTTATTATGCAATAATTAAAACAAAGTTGCAGAAATATGCACATCAATAAGTAAATTATAATGTAATAAAATATAAATTCATTTTTAAACAGTAAATATTGTTTGCAATATAATAAATTTAAAATTCGCATTCTTGAGAATAAGAATCAAAGCTTTTTAAGATAAATACAAATACTATGTATAAATTACTCACTTACAGTTTACGAAGAATTTTTGGTTTGTGCTGTTTTTTATTAAATGTTTGTATTTTGCACGGCTAAATTATTTTACTGCTACCTCTAGACAGCTTTAGCTAATTGTTTTTAATTTACGAACACGCAAAACAAAATTAGCGCAGTTTGCAAAAACCTATTCCAGTATGTTCTACTTATTGCCATTGTGATTCACATTTTCAAAATTATTACGTTCGAGAAAGTTATCTACACCTGTCATTTCTGCCCCATAAGCAAATGTTTATCTACTATGTTTATTTAGAACGCAGAAGATCTTTTTATAGACATAATATACACGAGTATTTTTAGAAAAAGATAGTCTTGAAGTTTTATGTGTGTTTTGAGCTTAGCAATCGTAAGCTAGAGTAAAATATTTTTGTTGCTATGCTCAGCGCACAAGCAGATCAACAGTTGGCTTTGTCCTCACTTCAAGTACAAGTAAAAACACAAAGTTGCAACCCAAATCGCACATAAGCTGCGCGCTTTGTGGACCACTACCAACTTGTCGTAGTTAAGACCATCGCACACACATTCACACTCTCACCCTCACTCACACATTCATGTGTAAAAGAATGCATACATACATAAAGCTATACATAGATTCATAGGTAAAAGGAGACAGCAAGGCTCCGCTGTCTGCCTGGCATGCATACAAATGTCAGCGGTGCGAGCAAAGGACACAGTCCATAAATTTTGTAGCGCGCAACATTTTGCTTTGTTTTAACTCATTTGCCCCGGCGCCAACTCGCACTCCCATCTCCCTCCCAAATACTTGATTGCTTGGCTTGGCTTGTTGCACGGGTTATGACGCGACGGGTGCCGGATGCCGGGTGTTAGGTGCCGGATGGTGGGTGTTGGGTGGTGGTTGGGCCTTTGGGACACCACAGAAACTGTCCACGCGCCTGCGAATATGCAACAATGTAGACAAAGTTTCGCCGGCTATCGGGGGTGGGGGCAATATGTGCTCCAAGCGTGACTAATATGCACATGTTCAACTGTGCCAGAAAACGTTTTGACAATAAACCACCCACTAGCGAGTGGCAACCATCCGAGGTTGCCCAACGAAAAGTTGTTTTGACCAACTTGGTATTTGATTTTTGCATTTTTGACTCTTATTTTTTTTTGTTTTGTTCTTTTTGCTATCTCTGCAGCACGATGGCCAAGGATTTGAGCACTCTGGGATGGGATTACTTCATGTTTGTGGCATTTATAGCGCTTACCGTCTTGGGACCACTCTGGACGCGCATTTTTGGCAAGAAACAGCAACAGAGCAAGGCGGATTATGTCTTTGCCACTGGCGGGGTATCCCTTATTGCAGTCATGATTTCCATAGCCCGAGGCACACTCGGCGTACGTTCTGTTCTGGGTAAGTTTAAAGCACAAAGCAAGCAACAAAACAAGAACAAAGTGTTTCATCCAAGTGCGTATTTCTCTCACTCGAAGGGTATCCAAGTGAACTCTACTATCGCGGCTCGGCCATGTGGGAGATTGTGTACGGCATGATGAGCGCGTATCCCATTGTCTGCTTCATGTTTGTGCCCGTCTATTTCAACCTGGGCATCACCTCGGTTTATCAGTACATCGATCTCAGGTGAGTCCCCATTACAAGCTCACAAAGCAAAACAAAACAAGAATGGCAAAGAACGGCAAAGAGTGTGGGGAAGACAACATTTAATTAGCACAAAGCGACAACATGAAAATTGTTATATCAACATTCATTTTAATTTCACAAATGCGTCGAGCGACACGCCCACGTACAAGCCCAAGACTGAAAGACAATGACACCCCTTATCGCCGAGCCCGCACAATTTTATTCTTCATTAAGAAGACCAAATGAGACTAAACAGACCAGCAAGGCAAGCAAGTGGACAAAATGGGAAAGGGGACGACAGGCTGTTGTTCAACCATGGACGCAAGTCGTTGCCGCGATGCTAAATAAATTTGAATAACATTTTGTAAAATAAAAAAAAAAAACAAAAATTAACAACAGCAAGTGTCCAAACAAAGGCACACCAAATAATCTATATATTTGTCCTTTCCGTGCCAGGATGCGACAGTAACTTCGACTCCAACTCCAACTGCGTCTTCGACTCCCACGCGCAAAGTCGACTCTTGACTGTCGCAAGTTGTCGCCGTCCATTCGGTCGCCTTATCGCCGAGCAGCCTAATTGTTTTTTAAGATTGAAATTAGTAAACTAATTTGTTATCAAATGTTTGCAGTTTCGACAACAAAATTCAATTAATTGTCAAAACTGACAAAACGCTCCTTCGCACGCCGCCTGAGGCAAATGTCCGCTGGCTATGAGGCAGAGAGACAGGAGAGACGTTGAGCATAATTTGATTCAAATTTAATTGGCAGGGGCCCAGGCTGAGACGCAAGCACCAAGCAAAGATGTTAGGGCTAAAATCTGTGCGGAATTGAGAAATTATTCAAATGTAGCACGAGTCGCCAATTGATTGATTACTGTCAAAAAATTGCAAGCGAGTTACGCGCACTTACATACAATTGAGAACCCCAAACAAACACGTGAATATTCGTAATCAGTTGCAAAGAAATTAGCTTGAATATTATGGCATATGCTAATCAGACTAAGACACGTCTATAACTCAACTTATTATCGTTGCCATGCAATGCACTTGAGCTAATTATACGAATACTTGTAGTTGTTGCTGTTGCGACTCAGTTAGCTTCATGAACCATCAATCTTAGTTCAGCGACATTGTGTTCACTGCGATTAGGCAAGTCCCATACGAACGTTCCAGACACATGGTAAACTTCATATGCCATTTAGTTTGATGACAACCAAATGACATTCCAGACACCCCCAAAAGGGCTGCAAAGGGACTAGGGAGGCATAAATACAAGATGTTGCCCGGACAACAAAAAGTTGTTACAAATTTGAAGCCTCATTGTCGCTTGTCAACGCAACTGGCGCGTCGCGACATGTTTATGCATACAACTTCATCAAAATCGGCTGGCAACCGATGACAGAAAAAGGGACAAGGCAAGACACTGGGGCAGATACGATAAGTGAATATGCTACAAATTGGCAAGACATACTACTCCTCCTTTCCCCCAACCCCTCACAAATGAACAAGACAAAGACAATGGCAAACATCAGAGATGGGAAAGCACAAAAGCCTTCACGACATCCTATGACAATGCAAAACAAGTTGAATCACCGCAATCAAAATTGAACAGCTTTCAGATACCCTAGAAAAGGGGTTAACTCTTCTTTACAAAAAAGCAGTTTATTCATCTTATGGTTATAGCTAAAAGTTAAGAAGTTATATATGAAGTGTACATCCTTTTCAAATGGATTAATGATTAGAGATGCCAAGTCAAAAGATTAAGACGTCTAGTTAACAGAGTAGAAAGACCAAGAAGCCAACAGAATTCATAAAAAAAAAACAACCAAAGAACCCTCTCACATACACACTTGTGCTTGCTGTTGACAAATTGTATGACAATTCGTTTGTGTCATAATGTTTATAAATAGCGCGTGTTGTTACTGTCAGAGCATCCTGTAGCAGTTTGCATTGACAGTCACCCCGACACCCAATCACCCAGTGAGTCAACAACCGAAAACTTGCAAAAACAAAAACGAGCTCTACTGCGTATACGTGATTTTTGTGAAAGTCTACGTCTGAAATGCTGCTGTAAGCAGGCAGTACACTATTCATCCATAAGGTAATGCTTTAAAGAAGTCCAAATGTGATATTATTCAGCTACCTCAATGTGCGTCCTTTGTTCCACTTTCAGAATAGTTTCGTTTGCTTCTAAGTTCATATGGCATCGCATGCCCATATTTCCTGCTGGGAAGCGGCCAAGACCGACACTTTTACATTCACATACACACGCAAGGCTTTGACTTGGCAGACTTGTCAGCAGCCTGTCGCAAGTGACATCTGCCACTCAGCAGATGGCCTTTGCCTCCTGCCTTATGAACTTCAGCTCTGACTCTAGCTCGAGCTCGAGTGTTGCAAGGTGGTTGGTGAACAATTGCTGGCCGAGATTTGTAGCTCGCTTTTGCTTTGGGCTATACGAATGCTTGGCATTTCGCCCTCGGTGTGGTTCAATGGTCAAGTTAGCTGAGTTCTCGACACAATCCACACAATCCCATTGAGGTGGGAGGACAGCTGTGTGGTTGCAAAGTGAAATGAATTTCAGTAGAGTTCGAATTCGAGACAATTACATATGGCAGATAAAGTAAATACATTTAGTTGACGCTTGTCTTGGCTGCGGATCAATGAGACACTTTTTGGCACTCAATACGAGCAACGAATACCAACAAAAAGTGAAAAAAATAGCACTTGCAAGTGAGTGAGTGTGTGGGCGAGTGCATTTGAATTCCGCTTGAATATTTACGAGTACAAGGGTCGGCCAAAGTGCCTGACACACGTCATCAAGGATGGTTAGTTCGTCCGCCTGTAAAATAAAGAAAGAGGAAAAGGGAAAGGGAGAGAGAGAGCGGGAGCAGAAAGACAAATAAAATTGGGCCAACATGCACGCATAAATAAAGACATTTTTGGCATGACTGTGGCAGCAGCAGTAGCGGGTAAGTGGCAGCACGATTTGCAATTCAAAGACAACAAAGTTGTTTTGGCAGCAGCAGCAACACGTTTTTAGGTATTCGCACCCCCTTTAATGTTATACTGGTACGAGCAGACACATATGGGCGTGTGCTTATGCCACTTGGAACACTCTGAATACTCACAACCCATTGCTGATTATGTTTATTTATGCGAAGCATTTAATCCAATCAAAAGGCAGCTCCCAAATGGCAGCTGAGCCGCCTTTGATTATGAAATTAACTCGACGCAATGGACCAGAGCAATCCATGCTCCCAGAACAGCGATTAGGTTGGCATTATCCTGCTCTCCTCTCTCCTCTCTTGCTTCCTCTTGACGACATATTAAATTTGGACCCTAATTTATGCTTTTGTCCATAACCGAACTGGCGAACTGGCTTAGCGCCCGCATTGATAAATGATGTGCCCGGGCCCGGGCCGGAGCAAATTGCGAATGCGTCAAGCAACTAAGACAGTCTTAAGCGGCTGCACTGTGCACCCCACATCGCAGTGAGCAGTAATGCATTCAATAAACGGCCGCACGGTAAGTGGGGCAGCATCGTGCGTAGCTTTGCAATCTACGTTACCCCACGCAGTTGACGGTTTGCCATTGCAGTTGCCATTAAGCTTAGCTGGTCATTGACGTTGCCGGGACTATAGGGCGCGATAGGGGGTCGTCCTTGTGGTCTTGCTTGTAATTGCACGAATACTGGCTGGCATCTCGGGTAGAGGCATTGCTGCAACAATTATTGCATACTTTACGGCACTTGCATTTAATTTAAAGTTATTAACCGACGCTCGCGACTCAGTTATTGCGATGAAACGGCATTAAATAGAGACAGCAATGCAATTTAAGATTAAATGCACATATAAAACGACTGACACCGTCTCGAATAAAGAAGAAATAACCAAGAGAGAGAGAGAGAGAACGAGCAATGAATGCCGTAGCAAATGAGTAGGAGCCAGGGGGACAAATCAATTAAAGTATAACAAAAGCCACCCACTGTGTCAGGCAGCGTTCAATCAAGTGACTTGCAGGCAGGCGAGCGGAAAGGCAGACAGAAGGGCGGACAAACGGGCAGGCAACGACAGCGATAGCCTCGGGTCATCACTCACAGACACAGAGAGCGAGAGAGAATAGATGCAGAGCACTTATTGTGATGAACACGATGTTAACAGGCTAAATGAGAAACAATTGCTACAAGCGAGCAGCATACACACACAGCACACACATACGGATACATACACACAGACACACACACACGGAATATAAGACACAAAAGCAGAGAAGAAGAAACAATAAATCCCATAAATCATATTAAATTGACATATCAGGCAAAAATTGACCGCAAGCGAGAAGCTGGGAGCTGAGCGAGATGTCCTGCTGGCCCCAACACGTGTATAAGAATGGGAATGCCCACAATATGTTGAGTGTGTGTGGTTGTGCGTTTTGTTGTTAGTGTTATTGTTGGTGGGTGGGTGTGTGTTTGTGCACATTTGCCACAAATAACCTTTCTTTATCAATTTCCGTTACAAGAGCAGCATGTGCAAATGCCTAAATAAACGTTTGTCTATTTCTTTCCCACTCCTATATCCCTCTTATTCTCTCTCTCTGTTTTTCTATTGATCTCTCCACTTATTTCACTCTCTCTTGCAATATCTTCGAATTGGCACGCCTTTGCAATTTGTGGTTTATGTCTCATATCCATCGCTTCATTCTCATTATTGGCCCACACCATTCGACCCTGTTCGATTGGCCTACTTAATGGCCTTTTAATACACCCACTGCCATTGCATTACGAGTGTGCTGAGACACTTGTGTTGACAATGAATTCCTCACTATTTACAATACATGGATCAACAGCATCAGCTGACTCAGCATTGCCATAATTAAAATACTTACACATATCACACATACGATATGTTGTACACGTTGTCAACTGCTGTAAGCCGCTTAAGCTCAATGCATTTACAAACGGCCATACATAATATGCATTAAGCGCATTTAACGCTCAACCGACAAACAAAGCATAAAGATGAAAGTTATTGATTGATGTTTGCTCATTGACTGTCGCCAACGCGGACTGTTGGGTTGTTAAAACGAAAAGAACTTTGCGTTGACTGCAATTAGATGCATCATGAATGCCAAGTGACAATGACTGGGTGATGTGAGCTGTTAGTTTTATTGGGGTTGTGACATTAACTAACAATGCTGTGCACCTGGCTGCCCATTAACGAGGCTGTCCAATCATTCAAATAATTGAACAGAGCAGCTGAAGCGAAGCAGCCATCGAGCATTAACATGCAGATAAGCCTGGGCTTGTTGACAACACAGACTAATAAATATGTATTTGTCCTTGGTCATTAATCATTTAGTGTGCCATCAATAAAGCTAATACATACACACACTCGCTTACACAAGCAGTGGATTATGCAGTCAGCTTTCTTACACATACGCATACATATAAGCTCTGTGATAGTATGCATGTGTGTGGCAAGTAGAGCTGTAATTTGGCAACTAATGCTACAACAGCTTGATTTGTCACACACACACAAGCACAATGGGCTAAAGCTTCGTTGTTTACTGTATTTGCATATAGCGACTTTTGGTGAATTCCACTTTCTTCTGAATTTTACATACGCATATTAATAAAGCAGTCTTTAATGGGCAGCCTGAAAGTAGATGCTCCTTGACTTATCTTGCACAGCTACTGTTTAATTTCATGTTCTGAGAAATTTATAGAGAAGTGGATTAAGCAGGAAAAAACATTCAATATTTACCTTACATGATAAGCTATTGTGTTAATTAACAGTATTTGATACCACAATTGTTCTTCGTGTAGTCATTAAAAGCAGTACTTAATTTTAAGAAATTAAAGTAGATAGGCGACATTCAGGTACTAAATAAGAATTTAAAATAAAAAATAAATTGAATAATAACATGTCAAGTAAATTTCCTACAAAAAAAGTTACGAAGCATGCATAAAAGTATGTAAATATGGCTATTTTTCCCAGGACTCTTAAAACCACCACAAGCGCATACTAAGCGATCGTTAGGCAAGCGAGAAACTGTATACCTCCTTGATGGGCCCACTTGAGCCACAAGGCGCCTTGTCGCGCATTTTACATCAAATTAACACACAAATTTTTATAACCATGTACCAGTCAAGGGAACAGGCGAAGAAGGAGCATCATAAAACCCCGACACAACTATAAAAACAATCAAAACGAGTTACGAACTCGCCAATTTAGCTGGCATTTTGTTGTTAGAGGCGCAGACTGCGATGCCCAATTCCCCTTGTTGTTATTGTTGCTTTTTGGCTTAGCTGTCGTAAATTTGTGGCACGTCGGAAACTTGAGCTGCAGCTGCCCCACACGCCCACTTATTGTGGGCGCCCCCTTTTTACAACTGCAGTAAATCATAAAAAAAAGCGCCCGCACATAAAAGGGCAAACCCATTAAAACTTTAATAAACGCAGTTAATAAAAGTAAATAAATGAAAGGAAAAAGCAAGGCAGTTCCTTAATTAACGCTGTAAATCGAGCCGCTACTACCACTAAGCACCCTGTACAAGTCGAGTACTCACCTGTCGCCTCCTTTGGACGCTTTTTTTCTTTCTTCTTTCAGATTCAAGAGTCGCACCGTACGATGCCTCGCCTCGGCCACTTATATTGTTCGGCAAATCTGTAATCTGGGCATTACAGTCTACACGCCCAGTGTGGCGCTATCCGCCGTCATTGGCATACCCTACTGGGCCTCCATCACTGGCATGTCGGTCATCTGCATATTTTTCACCATTATGGTAAGTATGCTTGGCTCCACACTTGCTCATGCCGTGCTTATATCATATCCTTCGTTTGTTCTTAGGGCGGTCTCAAAGCAGCCATCAATGCGGATGTCATTCAAACTATAACCATTCTGGTGGTAACCGTTGCCGTCTGCCTTCAGGGCACCCTCGCCAGCGGTGGTCCAAAGAAGGTTTACGAACTAAATCGCGACAATGGTAAGCAATCAATGAGACGGTGCGGGCACGACATTAGCTCCGATTGATCATGGCAGCTTATTAGCGAGTCCTTTCAAATGTCATTCCATGTGTGTGTGCCAATTTCATACACATTTCTGCTGACGAATGATGACTATTAAAATGGCATCCATTTTAGGTTGCCGTTGTTCTTGTCGCTGTTGTGGATGCTGCTGCTGATGTTGTTGTTGTCAATGTTGTTGTTGCTGCAGCGTCGGCTCATTATGCACATAAATGATGATGATAAAAACAGCATAAAACAGCAGCTCCACAGCCTAGGACGAGATGAGTCTCTGGCAGGACTATGGCAGGGCTGCGTGACGACAGTAATAAATGCCTGATGGGGCAGCGCGTTTGTCACATGAGTTTGAGTTGTTGTTGACTGTCATTGGGCCAATTGTCGAGCTCGAGCAGTGGGAATACTCCCATATGCTCTGACGTGCTCCACAAATATGTATTTGCCATGCCATGCAACTGCGTTTTGCAACACGTACTTAGCATCTTTATTATTTCTTCCATAGGCCGCTTAAACTTCTGGAACTTTACTGGCGACCTAACCGTGCGTGTCGACACCACGTCTGCCTGGCTGGGCCAATTGTTCATGTCGCTATCACAGATCGGTTGCCAACAGAACTTTATGCAGCGATATGTCAGTCTCAAATCTCTTAAGGAAGTCCGCAGGTCAGTTACAATGCTTAATTCACTTATCACAAAACACTAGCCTCACTATTTAGTACGATAGTCATAGTGCATATATCGATAACGATACGTTCCGAAACACCTATGCAAAACATTTACCAATATCACTAAAAACGTATTAACTCCTTTTTTTAGAGTAATGCTGAGTAACGTGCCTATAGTCTTTCTATTCTTCGCGCTGTCTTGGCTGTCAGGCATGGTCATTTACTCTACATACATTAGCTGTGATCCCTATGCCGAGGGCTACATCAAGAAACCCGATGAGATTTTGCCATTCTTCGTTGAAGATCAGTTGGGTTTCCTACCCGGTTTTGTAGGCATCTTTATGGCCACACTGTTTAATGGTGCACTTTGGTAAGTGCCAAGACGGTCATATAAAATACTTCGCTAACCTTTTTTTACTAGCATGATGGTATCCAACCTTAATTCTCTGGCCACCGTTTGTTGGGAGGATTTCGTGTCACAAATGCCTAAATTCAAGGGACTCGGCGACAAGCAGCAGTTAAGAATTATTAAAATTGTCACAATTATTTGCGGTTTGATTATCATGTGCGTGGCCTTCGGAGTTGGTCTGCTTTCTGGCGTCATCGAGTCTTCACTATTGGTGTTTTCAGCAACCTCTGGACCTCTTCTTGGCTGCTTTATTTTAGCCATGATGGTACCTGTGGCCAACTGGAAGGGCACATCAGCCGGCATGATAACTGCCTGTGCTTTTGTGCTTTGGATTATTGGCGGCAGCATGACCGTTGACAAACCCTCTACTATGTTGCCCACATCCACTGAGGTAAGCAGCAACAACTGCTTTAATAGGTTTCCAGATTAAACGATATTTAACTTCCATAGGGTTGCTCGAACTTCACCTTCTCGCGCGCTATTACTAAGCCAAGCAGTGGCATCGATGAGTTACCTTGGCTGTTGAAGCACACCCCGCTCGATGGGTATAATCAAACCTTTGTGGATCCCTCACCAAGAATTGATCACGAAAGGTAATTTGAATCCTTCTGTTTGTGACATGAGATGATGACACACTTGCTATTTCCAGAACTGCTTTGGAGACCTTCTATTCCATAAGCTTCATGTACTACAGTTTGATTGGCACAGCTTTGACTGTACTCATCGGCACGCTTATCAGCTGCCTGACCCAGCATGCTGACGATGAATACGATGCCAAGCTGCTGCACCCACTCATCTTCCGCTGCTACGAGCGTTTGAATGTGCCCAAACCCTACTATATCAAGCATGAGGAGGAATCTGGTCTGAACAGACGCAGTAGCAGCAGCTCATCCGCAACAACCACTGGAAAGGTGGAAAAAATCAACCATGCCTTCAATGACAGCGAGGATAAGGATAGTCCTATATCTATACTGTTTACAAGCTCAAGCAACGATAGCGGGGAACGCCGTACTTCAATTTGCAGTAGCAGTAAAATTCAGCTGGACACGGTGCCCTCCGGTGAGATGGGAGTCTATCGGCACATGGGCTCAAAGACGACGTACTGAGTCTGAGTAAAACTGGAACCATCCGCAAATTTTAAAAAAAGGACTTAGTTTTTATTTAGTTTGTAATTTATATACTAAGCCATAAATTAGACCAATTATTAAGAGGAGTAAGTCGATAAAGATGCTGTGATTACTTATTGTACAAGAGTAACTATACATTTACGATTGCTGCAATGTCTTTGATAGATATTCGAGCTGCGTATTGTAGATTAACAATTTAAAGTGTTTGTACTTATGTATGTGTAAGCAAAGGCAATAACTCAATTTTAAGCTCAACATATTGTGCAATAATTAAGAAAATTTTATTTAAATAAAACTCAGAATATATTTGGGATATATTTTTTATGGAAACGGGTGACTTATTACAATTTCTAAGTATTCGAAAAATAATTTCCTATTTATTTTATTTTATTGACAAAAAGAACTAATAACTTTTTCTTGTAAGCATTTTAAACTATCAAAAGTTTGAAATTGCTGCCGCCAATTGACCGTTAAGTTTCAAAATTTCTAAATATTTCGTTAAGTAGTAGTAGGAAAAAGTGTTGCCAATTTCTACCTGTAGTGCTACCCAACACAATTTCAAGCTCAGCTGTTTTTCGATAAGTATTCAATGCACAGCTGATAAGCAACAGTTCTGGCACTAACCATATAAATTATATGATTAGTGGTTCTGGCAACAGTTAGTTAACTAAATTAAAGCTATATATGGTTGGTGCTATAGTCAACACAAAAAAGAGCAGTACCACTAACTATAGTACTATATGGTTAGCGTACAAAGCTTTTACAAAAATTGCGCCTTTTAAAACTCATATTTTCGAAAATTATCGATATATTTTTGTGAGTAAAAAAGTACATTTTAAAATTTAACTTGCGGTCACGCTGGTAAGCGGCGCATCGAAATGCAGACAACATGAAATTTGTAGGGGGTTTTATTTAATGTTGCGGAGTATCGAATGCATAAAGCAATACTGTGCATAAGCACAAATCAAGTAAAAAAAGTAATTGTTAATAAAAATGGCAACTTTGGCGAAGTCAAAAAAGGTAAGTAATTGTAATTGTAATAAGTATAATAATATAATCAAACAATTGTTCATAGAAAACAAAAAAGCAAAGCCTGTCCAACAATTCCAATCAAGAGAAAGAGGAAGAGCACGATGAGTTATCAACAAGTAGAAGCCTTGAATATGAAAACGAACAAAGACCTGTGGAAAATGCGTCGCTTTTGGAAGAGTTCGAGCGTGTGGCTGCATTGACAAGCAGCGGTCATAGCAAACCAGAAGCCATCATTAGTCATGATTGCTGCGTATCAAACGACGTAATGCCCGAAACGATAACAACAAAGACTGCAACGATAGCAACAACAACAACCACAGTGGAAAACGAAACTGAAAATGAAACTAAGGATAAAGAATTTGGGTCGGCGCCCAGTGCACCAGTTGCACCTACAACTAGCGTTCCTCTTGTGCAATATCCCAACCTTCAGCCCATACGTCTAACGAATGCGCTAATCGAAGAGCAACAAGCTAAGATAGTTTACAAAACTCAAGCACCGCGCTCGCCTGGCTTTGCCTTGACCAACAGCCAACTAAAACCATTTACGAGCGAGCAACTACGGGAAATATACCAATGCCCCGACTTGGAACTGGCCAAGCACTTTGAGCTTGAGTTTCTTATGAACACACTGCTTGAGTCGAGTGAATCAGATCCCCTGTATCTGGAACTTCAGCACTACTACAACTTGCAGGGGAAACTCTCCTCTAACTTACATGATATAAAGGAGGGACGGAAGCAGTGCCAAGACACGCAGCAACAGGTATGGATAAGGGAGCCGGTGACGCTCACCTTTAGTGCCCACTGCCAGGACAACAATCTGGTTCGAGAAAGTGAAACCTTTGAGTGAGTTAGATACACCTTTTTCCTATTTCATAACTGATTTAATCCGGATACCACTTGCAGTCGCATTAAAGTGGATCCTATTAAGCTTAAGGTGGCCTCAGCAGCACTAACAAGCCTCTACGACCTGGTCTGTCATACGTACACCACAAATCTGATCAAGACAAAGACTACCAAAGTGAGAATCGACCAGATCATCAACGAGCTGCTCTCATTTCCACACGTGGATCCTGCGGCATCTATTGGTCTTCACGAAAAACTGGATAATCTCGCACTTCAGTGTGTCGCTCAGTTAAGACGAGCCATTGGCATTCTTTTTCACTTCGTCCGACGACCCAGTCCCAATGCGGTATTTATCTATTCAGCTGACATTTACTTCGACAACCGCTAATAGCACTGTCTATATAGAAATTTGATGCAGATCTGAAGCTTTGGCTGCGCAAGCTTGTCGCCTTACAGCTGTTGCTGGCCACAAAAGAAGACCACTGGTTTCTTCTCTTCAACATCCTGCGCTGTCCCAATGGCGTGGGTATCTGGGCAGCAGAGTTTCTGCAGCTACCGGGCATGGACCCAAGAGAGCTGAAAGCCAACGGCACAGTGCCTCATGAACTGCCACTTGCTCTAAATTCCCCAGAGCTCAATCACTGCGTAGCTGTGCTGCAAATCCTGCTGCTGCCTATTAAAAAACGTAACGAGTATCTCAAGAGTCAGGCTCAGGCGCAAAAAGAACTATCAGAGTCAAAAGGTGCCAATGAGCATTGGACAGTGGTGGACTCGGATGGCGAGGATACACTGACCCCCACGGGCGAATATGTTGGAGTTAAGGAGGGCGACCTGATAGCGTTGCTCAATCAGTTGCCCTTCGAAACTATTTTTAGGTAAGCGACATTGCCAAACTATCTATATGATATATGCATTCAGAAACTCTTGGTTTTACAGCTCAGCCATGTGTATTGAAAAGTTCCTCAATGACTACATCATCGAGCCAGACATGATTACACCCCAGAGAATGCTCACCGTTGTGGCCTTCTTTGCCCAGCTGCTAGAGACACTTGGCGAGGGCATGCTTACCTACAACGATGAGCGCTACAAGCAGCTCGCCAAACGACTGGGTCGTCTGGTGCGACATTCTCTGCAATACATTTCCGATTACCATGAGCTATTTCTGTAAGCTGAGCACTGCATTTTTCTGCCTAGATTCTCTTACTATTAATTAAATTTTTTAGCAATAACAACTTACCAAAGTCACAGGAGCTTTGTGACCGCATTGAACTGGAGATGCAGGCCTTGCTGATGCGCGCTTGCAGCTACATCTATCGATCTCGCAATCTGGGCACCTGGCAGTACTTCAGTACGCTCCCCTACAAAACACTCAATGCTGACATTATTTGGCATCTATTCTACTACCTCAATGTGGGTTTTCCCAGCGATTTGAATACGAGGATCACCACCGACATGGAGATAATCTATCAGATGGAATTCTGGAGCAAATTTGATGTAGCCAATGCAGATGTCTCGCCTGAGGACATGTTTTATATGCTACAAGCATTCTTCGAGATGGCCAATGAACGTGACATCAACAAAGACGGCCCGCTCATCCGTATCATTTGTTTGACTATGTTCCAGATTGGATTCATCCATCAAGGCACGCGGGACTACAGCTACAAGACAGCCCGCGATATGCTGGTCAACATTACGTTGGCCTATGAAGATCTCTTGGATTGTCTGCTCCTGCAGCTAAAGTCGCGCTTTAGCGAGACAGAGCAGGCTGCGTATTTATTCAAGTCGCTACCTCTCGAGAATTGGCATCCCAGCATGGAGAGCTTTGAACTTCTTTCCAACTGGTTGCTTCACTTTGACTACCAGGCGGCCGAGAATCAATTGGCCCGCGTCATCATTGGACATCTCAACTGGGGCTTTGATGCCGAAGGTCGTTCATTTCTGCCGCACAACATTCACGTGCGCATGGCCTGTCTGGTGACTGAAGCCATCACCAAGCACACACCAGAGGTAATTGGTGCCTCGGGAATTTCGGAGAGTGTGCGTCAAGTGTCATCACTTATTGATTCGACGCAGTCCAGCCGCGAGCAGTTCACCAACTGGTGCTGGCGCATGGTTTCCATGCTCCGACTTCATCTAATGGATCAGAGCACAGAGTCTGTGAAGACAACGCTGCAGCATCCGACAGAGCCTTTACTCTTTGTGCCCGATTTGCAGCGCTTGGACACGATCTGGCAGGGCGTCAGTGAACAACGTCCACTGGCTCTATATGTGGGTGTTCTAGTGAGTCTGCATGGTCATTCCATACCCGTTATATGCCAGCATGGATTCGAGCTGCTGCAGCAACTACTAGCCGACCATCGTCATGCTTCTGTCATCCGTTGTCTCGAGTTGATTATACCGCTATTTCTCGAAACACCCGATACACTGGCCAACTGCGAGAGGTAAAGCAACGCGGTTGCAACAACAGTGTCGGAGATTAATTTTAGATTTTAGTTTTCAGAGACTTCTTATCACACTGCTCAATGCGGACAGAACTTATCTGAAGCTGGCCAAGGACATGGTATATGCCAATTCTATCGGACCCATTCTTGAGTTGATGGACAATATGTTGCACCATCAGATTGTGTCCTACTCTAGGTAACTAGTACAACCAACACCACATGTAAATCATATTAATTTATGTGATTTTCAGCTATGGCCTCTGCTCACCGTTGAACCTCATCAACGTCTGGCTGAATTGCTTTACAACTTTACCCGATTGGGCTCAGAACTCACATGTTCTTTATCTTCTAGACAAGATGCTTTGTATATCCTATCAGTTCACTGATTGTCGAGTGCAAGCAGTTGAGTTCTTCTACAATTATTTCAAGGTAATATCTCTAATCCTAATTGTCAAAAACTTAAGAAATTTACATTGTCTCGCTAGGACTGCACTGACTGGAAGACGCCACCCAAGTCGACAGGTCTAAAGGGTCTCTTTGGCGGTCAGGCCAATTCGTCTGTGCCCCAATTGTGGACCCAATATTGCTGGCTTAATCTTGTGATTTTGGACATCGAGTTCAGGTTGCAGGACACTCGCTTTTGGTCCGAGTTGTTGCGCCAGCTTGCCAACCAAGCAGTAGAAGCAGCTCTGAAGAAAACACTCTCATTGAGCAAGACCAACACGTTTTCAGTCAAACAGCTGGTCATATACAAATACGCTCAGCTGCTGTCCACCATGGACACCACACACGCACTCTTTCCAATAGTCTGTCAGAAGTTCTTCGAGCTGTATCTGTGGCGCGTGCCGGTCGAATGCGACGTAAGGATCACCAATGAGAACATGGGTGTTGCCGAAAAGTTCTACGAGCACAATGTGACGCTAATGAAGACGATCAAGGCGCAGCTGAAATCCGCCGAAATCTATTACGCTTCCATTGCCAGCAAGCGTGTCAAGGATGAGGCGGCTGCTCACATGTATCGCAGTTGCACGAAGTTGATGCAGAGCTGCGCCCTCTGGCTGGAAGATACACAGATCAATAGATTCGCCAACGATGCCACCCAGTTGCCGGGGCAATACAACAGCGAAAAGTTGCGCGAGCTGCTCAACGGTCATGTATCACACTGGACAGAGTTTCTTTGTCTCGCGGATTTGCGCAAGGATCAACGTCACCAGTCTGATCAATGGTCTGCCAAAATATATCGTACTCATGCTCATATTCCGCTACGCAGTCCACTGCAACCCAAGCCTCGTTTGACACCCGCTCAGCGCATCAAACATCATCTGGCTACCTACGACAAACGACTCCCAGCTCCAAACCACAGTCAGCCGGAGCAAATCCAAAAGCGGCCCATCGATAACAAAACTCTGAGCGAACTTAAGCGTCGCGTGCAAACCCTTAACAGCACGGCTAAGTAAGTTGCATTGCTGATCCCCAATTCAATTAAATTTGTTATTTTTCTAGTTAGAACATATTTTAAGGGAAAATCTAATAGCTTATTTTACAACTTAGTTTATTTTTCATCCCAAGTTGCAACTGATCTAATTACCGTATTACAATACTTTGCAGCAAGGTGCATTACAATACTTCGGAAATGAATTCATTGAATTTAAACTATTTGGAAAGCGTGCCCGCCTTGTATCAGATGGTGCCATACCAAGATCTGAGACGCAAGGAATGCACATCGTTGATCTTTAAACGCAATTGCTCGCAGGCGGCAACTATTAAAGTGGAGGGCGAGCACATAAGTCGCAATGATCAAATAGCAAGGAAGCAGGAGCAAAACAGAGATCGTCATGACAAAATCATTGAGGAGATGCTGGTGCTAAATGTGGATGACTTTGCGCTGGCCATCATCGAGCTGGGCGGCCACATATCCCAGTTGGTACAAACGCAGCCTTCATCGAACAAAACAGTTACCCAAATTGGCATAGACTTCTTTTACCATGTGGTGGATAATATGAACGACACGACTATGAAGTTTCCGCCCACCAATGATTTGTACTCGCAAATATTAGAGCAACTGGGCGTAAGTCTAAAGTGCCACACGTTTTAAATTCTATCCTACAAATTTTGTATGGTCACAGGTTTTCATCCATGCCGAGCAGGCGGCACATGGTCTGGAAGTGCTCAAATTGGCGCTAAGGCGTGGCGATATAGTCGAACTGCTGGCTGGTGTATTTGTGCCCTGCCGCACCGATGCCCAGCCCTTTTTGGAAATGTATCAATTTCTAATCGAGTCGCATTTGAAGCGTTGCGATACCAAAATTCTCTTTGTGCTGCTGTCCAAGTTCGATCTGCTTACATGGCTGGAAGCTTTTCAACCCAAGCTCGGTGTAATCAATCGTCTACTGTTGCTTGTGCTGCAGGGTCTTGAGTCCTGGTCGCAGCCACATAGCAGCCTATTGCAGGACCAATTCCGACGGCAGCTGGTACACATTTTTACCTATGATTTTCCTCAACATTATGGCGAGGTTATGCAGCTAGTGCTGGATCGCATTTCAGATCAAAAGCTAATGCCAGTGGTGCTGATCGACCTGCTCAATGCCCTACTCTCGAATGCAAACTGTGATTTTTTAGCATTGAACAGCAACGAGACGCAGCTCCATGAGGTGGCCGTGGACTTTGCGCGGCGCCAGAAATGGTTCACGCTGAAAGCGGCGACGGATACTTTGCTTTTGTTTGCACGTCACTTCCAGAAGGAGCGACTGCATCATGGACTACATGGCTTGTATCCCAAACATAAGGAGTATTGCCACCCGCTGTGGATGTGGTTCACCTGCTTTGGCCACGTGCTGCTGGCCACCGCAATTTGTACCTATCAAGAATTGCTGGCAGATCAGAGTAAGTAGCTTCCAGTTGTCCACATTAATTAATTTATTTGTTTAGATATTACTGCCTATAACTACAAGTATTAATACTAATAAATTACATTGCTAGTCACTTAAAAATTATTAACAAAAAAATTTTATTTTGTAAGTTGTTTTACATTACAATATTTTAATGTTCATATTTTTTCTGCTTGCAGTCAGCGACATAGTCTTTGGTTCTATTGTGGAGACGTACGCACCTTGGCTCATTCCCTACACGGAACACACCGAAATTGGAGCAGGCGCTGCAGCTAACTGGATAAGACAGCTGAGTCCCGAACAGGGCAAGATACTGCTGCCTTGGAGCGAACCTCAAGTGAATAGCAGCAAGCTCATGATCCGTTCGTTCATTATCAGTGTGCAGCAGGTAATCCAGTATCTGCCTGCCTCAAATCGCATACTGGAGCATACTTTCGGTTGGTATGTGCATCATTTTGCCCAGCCCAACGTGGCCAGGCATGTCCTAGCGCCTCTGCACGAGGGACTGGCCCAGCTGCCCTGGGAGCATTTCCTGCCACCGGCCACACATGTTGAGCTGCTCTATGAGAGCCTGCAGCGTTTTGTGCCCGAGTCACATGCTATGCTGGGTCACATCTTCATAAGGATTGATTGGAATGCATGGTTTGCGCAGATGCCGCAGTCACCAGAGATGCTGTCACGCCTCTTTGTCATCTTTGTGAAGATGGCCTTTGAGCCGAACATACACATGCACCCCAATACGAGCAAGATACTCGAGGACGCAATCAAGTGTCCTTGGCATTTGGTCGAGTACAGCGAACTGGAACAGTTGTTTAAGTGGTTTGTGTCCACCGTGGAACCTGCCATTGTGCTAAAGCTGCCCACTGAGAGCAACTACGCAGATCGCGCTGTATTGGAGTAAGTAATCCCAAATACTGACAGAATTAGTCCATTAATATCATCATTTTTACTTATTACAGTCTACTGCGCGTCGCCTGTGCCATGCTGCCTGAAAGCAATACTGGCAGTGCCGTGGTGCAGGCAACGGCCAAGCGAATGCTCTACACACGCTCCATAGTTCGCATGCAGCGGATATGCGGGGCCAAGCACACGAAACTAATGGCCACCAAGGAGGGGCAACGCAGCTTTACCAACGCCTTTCTCAATCTATTGAAATCCATTGAACAAGCGATTGGCGTCGTCAGTGAGAATCGTACTCCGGAGGAGCAGCGTCGCGAGGCGCTCAATCTTATGCTGGAGCTCGTAGCGCCCACGCAGACTCAAAGTGAGGAAATCTCTAAGTAAGTGGAACACGCACATCCAAAGAGCGGATTATTTATGCAATTCTGTTTGTAGTCTTCATATCCAAACCATGGTACGCTGGCAACAGGACTGTCCACCAGCGAATCCGGTCATGTGCGCTGCCCTGCCTGCCATTGGACATCTCAACACCTATATATCAAGCATATATATGCTGCTGGAATCAAGCATTGAGTGCTATTTCCGCATGTCAACGGAACGCGTGCCCTGGCATGCACCCAGCTGGCTAGGACTATTTGAGGCGCTGCAAATGTCGCTGCCGAAGCTCGAGCTGATGCCAGTGCTGCACGGCAGCTATTTCTTCTCGTTGCACGTCTTCGTCCTCTACAAACTGGAGGAGATTGAGACGGACGGCGAAAAGATCACGTTTCTGCAGGATCTAACGCAGTTGCTAGAGAATTTGAAAACGGATCCCCAGACCGAGCCACGACTGGCGCTCGTTTGGGGTTTAATCATCTCGCGAGGTTGCCAGTTACTGCAGCGCTCACAGCTTGTGAAGAAACCGCTCTGCATGCTGGCGCGACATTTGCAGATTGCCTCAACAAAAGCAGAGAGCTGGAGCGATGGTCTGCTTGGCGTTATTGGACTGAAATCGGAGAACATTACCAACAGGTACTTATTTTAATTATCCCCTTTTTTAATGCTTAACTATTTTACTCTTTACAGACGCAAAGTGTTGACGCGTTGCCTGGCGTGTGTTATCTTCTCGCTGTTTCCGGCTAGTGAAAACTTAAGGTTGCCCTGTGAGGAGTACGAGAGCGGCATGCGTGAACTGGCCATGTTGCTGGCCAACAAGAAGTTCACAGACGTCAAGCCATTGGTCGTTAAGGCTGTAAGCATCCTCAAGGAGCAACCAATGCCCGATATGCGGGCTGTTCCCCATTTGATCTGTCGCCTAATCGATGTATTCTACGAGTACAGCTTTTTGACGACCATTCCGGAGGTATGGGACTGCGATTTTAAGCTTAAAGCTAACTAAATATATATTGGCAGCAAATTGTGTTATTTTTATAAGGAAAATAAAATGGTTATTTTGTCTATTAATTCAAGAATTCAATTTGTATTTTATGAGATTAAAGCATGCAACAGTTCAATGCTTTAAATATATGTATAAGTTGATCAGTTTCTAAATTGGGTACTTGAAGCTATTTGTCTAAGCGTAGTTATTTATGATGATCGCCCTTGCGATGGCGACACATGGATTACATCGAATGGATTACAATGATTACCGAGTGTATAAATATTGAGCTAATCGATAACAATTTAAAATGTATATTAAATAAACTTACAGTACAGATTTCTATATATATCATATAAATAACACTTAAAACATAAACATACAATAAAATCCTGCAAGTAGTTGGTAGGAGTGCAGCCGTGGCTCCGCCTGAGACAGCATTCAGTCATCCAGTGCAAAGTTGGACAGTTGCAGATGCTGTAAATTATTGCGCGCCTCAAAGTAGCCCGTATCAGTGGGGTTCTCAGGCGCGGGCACAAACGGTGGCTCCATTTGGCCAATATTCTCCCAATCTATGGCGCTAAAGTGACGCATCTGCTGCACTTCCTTGGCAGCTGGACGCTCCGCAGGCTCCATGGTCAACATCAGCTCGACTGCCTCCACGGCATCTGCTGACAAAGCCTCATCGCCTTCCGGCCATTCAATGTCTGCAAATAATTATTTAAATATATTATACTCGTCTATATAAACGGTGAAGTTACGCACTCTTGTTGAGAATGTTGTCAAATACTTTCTGAGGGGTTTCATCATTAAACGGTGGTATGCCAGTCATGAACTCGTAAAAGCACACTCCTAGCGCCCACCAATCGACGGCTGGACCATGACCCTGTTTTAGCAGCAATTCCGGAGCCAAATAGTCGGGTGTACCAAGGATACGTTCGTTGGAGACACGCACACCACGTCGCACAGATTTTGGTGTGCGAAATGGCGTATTGACATTCATGTTGGTGTTCTTGGGCGTCTTGGGCACGTTGCTAACACCATGGTTAATTGGCGACATCGTGGGATCGTCGGCCAGCTTTATATGGTACTGCACACTAGACAGCTTCTCTTTGTTCGCATGTTCACGCTTTTTGTTCTCAATGGACAGCGGCAGTGCGAAGCGGGTCGCCTTCAACTTGCCCAACAGACCGCCATCGCGACGTGGCAGCTTCTGCGATGATACAGGAGTCGAAAAGACCACATTAGCAACACTAGCCTCTGAGCCCAAAAGATGTTGCATGGGTAACTCATCGTCCGAAAGCGAGCGCACCTTAAGCACGCCGCGTACAGGCGAGGAACGTGCCTTACGCTTCTTTGGTGTACTGCTGCCAATATTAAGTATTTCGATCTCTTGAGTTAGACCGCTACTAGCATTGCCGGAACCATCCACTTCCATGCTGGACATATCCGACCGATTGACCAGATTGATTTTACGCTTCATACCACGCAGAAAGTCTGGTCGCTTGAAATGCTTGGACAGATTTCGAAATGGCGAATTCATTCGTATTCCACTCAGCTCATTGCCGTTATTCGTCAGGTTATAGCTGCAAAAATAAAATGTGTTCGATTAGAAATGCTCGATGTACTTAAACTCAAATGATTGTTAACCTGCGCGAGTAATCTGAGCAGCTGTATTCCTCCTTCGACTGGCTAAGATTCTCTGTGTTTTTGTCAATAGACGAAGCGGTGCTTTCGCTATTTAAATTCAGATGACAGCTTGAATTGTCGTCTCCCTTTCGACTTGAGACGCCGGAATCTTCTTGTAGTTTCAAATTTCGATTACGCTGATTGAAGCAAAAATAGTTTTAATATAAAATAAGACAAATGTCTCCCTGAAAAGCAGCTGGTAGCAATTGTTTATTTTGTACTCTTTATTTATATAGTTTTTTTATGTAGATCTTGTACTAGTATTCTTGGAAAGCAGCGACGAAGCTAAATTTTACTCAACTCCATTCATTTCTGTGCTGTGTACTACCTCATAAACTAGTTCGAAATATTAAAAACAAATGCTGATATTGCATCTTTATACTGCTCTCGTAATATGACTAAGTTTGCTACTCATTCAGCTTTTAACATTAATCTTTATACAAAGACACCAACTAAGAAAAAGAGATACAAAAAGGACACACACACAAGGACCAACGCACCTCGTCGAGCGAACGCCTGCGCACCATGGAAAACTCAAACGACACCTCGTTCGCATTTTCCAACTTAGCAAGTTCTTTAGAGTCGCCGCTATCAATAATGTTGTTCTTGTCCTGCTCGGCCAATTTGCAGCCCTTTTAAGATGATGGATAATATGCAAATTGAATGTAATACAATGGGCAATGATACTGCCCAATGCTTGACACTCACCTGGCAATTACCGCGTGCACTGGCACTTGCATTGGCGGTGGTACTAATGACATCTAAGGCAAACTCCACGCGTCGCTTGCTGGCCGCCGGAGCACTGCCCGCGGCTGTTGCTTCCAATGGTGGGGAGCTCTTGCTAATCTCTGCCGATGTGCAGGTGTGATAAGAAGACGAGCTGCTGTCCAGAAGCTGAAAGCAGACCGTTCGGAATTAATCTATATCGAGTGGAAGAATCATATCAATATTTACAATGTTATTGGTTGTGCATGTATGCGTAATGGAAACATTGACCTCCTCGGCAGAAAAGAACGGTGATACTCCAGATATTTTACTGTCACTTGTCTTCTCTGCTTCGTTTAGGGAAGTGTCTGCCTCGCTGTCGGAGGACTCCATGATTAGACTGTGTTTGTTGATGGCCTGCATTAAATGTGAGGTTCCCGTACCGGCGATTGACAACAGAGCAGAGCCAACAATACCGTATTCCTGCGCTTTCTTCTCTGAGCCAAAGGACAAATGCGATGTCAGCGACAACAGCTGACCCGGCGTACGGGCATTCAGATTGGGCGAGCAGTTAATGAGATCTGATATCTCCAGGTCGCGACGCAATTCAATTTTGCTCAGACCAAAGTCCGTGAGCTTCACATGGCCAGTGGACGAAAGCAGCATGTTGTCCGGCTTAATGTCGCGATGAACAATTCCATGTTGATGGAGATATTGCAGTGCCATGACAATTTCGGCTACGTAGAACCGTGCAGTAGCCTCATCAAAGTAGCCGTACATGGCTAGTAGCGACTTGAGATCGCCACCCACCATATATTCCATGACCAGGTAAACGGAGGACAACGATTGCAGCGAATAAAAGAGATTCACACAGAACGGGGAACGCGACAGTGCCAGTGCGTTCCGTTCGGTTATTACCTGAGAGACCATATTCTTGTTGATCATCTCAGACTTGCGCATCACCTTGATGGCAAACAGTTTATTGGGATCATTGTGCTTATAGCCCAGAAATACTTTGCCAAAAGCGCCGCGGCTAATAGGCTTGATAATAGCAAAATCCTTGATTGTAGGCAGCTGCAGGGGAAAGAGAAGCAAGTAAATGTAAAAATAATTACAGATGTGAGTGTGTTACAGACGGCGTTAAAGTAACGGCGTATCACCAATTATTTATGGGTGTGTAAGTGGCGTTGTAACTGTAAACGATGCTCATGACATTTACCTTTGCATTGTTGGAATGATTCTCCGGTTTGGTGGTTAATATGTTAATTTTCTCCAACAATTCCTCGCTTTCGATCACAGAGCTGAATTTCTTTGGGGTTTTGTAGTCAATTTGCAGCTCAACTTTCGAAGCTGCCACATCAGAGTGTTCCATGTTATTCCTTGGTGTTCGTTGAATACTCCTTTTTTGCTTTTCCAATAATTCGCGCGCAAAAATTTGTTAAAAAAATTTATTTAGATTTACAACGAGGTCAACATGCTCGATTTGCATGAGATAACGAAGTAATTAATTTAAAAATTATACTAGACAGCATTTATTTAATCAATAAAAAAATATTTTAAAAGATGCAATTTAAACAAAGCGTCGATATTCCTAATAAATCTGTGTTGGGAAATACCTTATTTGCAGGGTTGATTGAGCCCAGGTTGGCAGCTCGCTAATGGCACGTTGGTTTTAAAACAAAGGCAAATAAGTCTTGCAAGCCAAAAAGTCTTACCTTTAAGCTAAGTATTCAGATCGACGGAAAGAGTAATTATTAAATAGCTGATATCAACCCCCTTTATTTAATTTATGTGAAAAGTCCTAGGTGAAATAATTATCTTCCATAAGCTTGTATTTTTTTTTTATATTTAACATTAAAGTTGAATCGAATCTCTTAAATTTTTTTTCATTATTTTGGGAGGCGCCAGTGAGACTGCTCTTTTTTGTGAGGCTTCAGTGTAAATGATTAATTTCAAATCAAATCTCCGAAGTTACTTAAATCTAATATTTTTGTATTGATTGGAAGAAGAATCATCTATATTATTCCGAATCTGACGGATCCGAATATTAAATAAAAATTGTAAATGATTGGTATAAAAATTAGTGTGCAGCAGTCGAAAAATCATTAGAAAGAGAAAGTGGGAATTAGTCGAAAAAATAACTTTTTTCGGGGTGTATTTTCGCGCGGTACTCAGACCAGAAAAGATATTTTTTTCACCTCTAGTTTATCCTCCAGCTAAGCATACATATTTGTGCCGTGGAAGCAACGCATATAACTGATGACCAGCTGTGACACAATGCTGCTGGAAATGTTTCACAAGCTCCTTTATCTTTTCAGACACAAGGAATATCTCATTGCTAGCAAAAACATTGCACAACTGAATCTTATTAGGGAGGTGCGCAACTTCAATAGTTATTTGACCTGCGAAATACGCGCCATGAAGAAGTCAAAGGTGAAACTGATACACATACTCATTGACACAGCTGAAGAGCAAAGATTGCAAGATGTAGAGCAATCATAGTTACCTAGGAGCCACATACCACTCAGAGGCAGGTTCTGAAAAACAAAAACGCGGAGGCATTGGCCACCAACAAGCAGTAAGTTATAAATCATGTGGATTCAAGCTGCTGATTCTTGATGTAATTTCTTAGGCTGAAGGATATCGGACTATTCACAAAGGCGCCACGTCAAGGATTAGCTAAAGAACATACAACGTATTGTCCGCAAATTTGGTAGCTCAAGCTCTTATAGTCTCAACGATGTACATAGGTGTGCATACAGACAGACACACGGACATGGCTACATCGATTCCGGTGTTGATGCTGAGCAATAGTATATACATACATACATACATACATACATACTCTATATAGAGTCGCAGATGTCCTTTTTCTGCCAAAATTTATGGATTCTAGACAATAAAGAAAGACTGAGAAATATACATATGTATAAGAACGACGTTGAAAATGTATTCTGAGAATTAATTGAGGTATGTAATAGCAAATAAGTCGCTTGTGATTTATTATTTTTTTTTTTTTTAATAGTTGAGTTACTTATTAATAAACTTGATTACATTTTGTAGTTTTCACTTCCTCGAGCCATTTTAAATAGTTTTTTGACGCGCACTTTAAATGGATTTTTGCTTAATGTTTGTTTACGTTTGAGTGTGGACATCGTCTGTTTACAAATTCAACAGTCCTCAAATTTCCAAACTGCACAGAGACCTTTCAACTGCTCAATTATAATGAAAACAAATGGCTTAATAAAACTGATCTTTATTTAAAATATGCGATACTCTTTACATATTACTTTGTGAATGCGTATTATACAAATACTCTGACGAATAAAACACAGAAAACTCGCAAATACATAAATCATTTTCTGCTTAAACTACATTTCTACAAATATATGTGGGTGAATTAGAGATGTGTTTGTTGTCTACATCAATATGTGTTATTATTGTTATTGTACCCAAAGTTGTTTGGGTACTGAAATCATATATCAGCTTAACATATCTACCGATTTGTCGAAGCATATCTGTTCATCGAACGAATGGCATGCACAGATATGAAACGAGAAATCGCAATTACAGATAAGTGGGTGCACATGTGTATAGCGTTTGACTGGCATTTCCCTAACATCGGGAAAGAGCAGCTAACGCTAATAGATGGCTTCGGTTGTGGCCCAATTGATTTGCTTACTCTTAACATGTAATTATTCGCAAGAACACAAATTACAAAGAGCTACTGTTACTAAAAGAATGACATTAAACTTAAGCGCTAATTTAAATGAGAGGAAGGTTCGGGATTGTTTTGGGCCAACGGACTATGTTTACATTATGGCGCATCGGGATCTGTTGGGGCCTTCGACCTCAGGGGTTCCTTCCATTTCAGCAGCCGGAACGTTGGCTACAATATCATCGCCTAGATCTTTATTGTTCAATTCCTCTTCCTTGTTCTCTTCGATGGTATCCTTCGCTGGGGAGCCACCCTTTTTGGGCGTCTCAACACCAGCTTCCTGGCCTACAGTAACTTCATTGGTGGTTGACGATTTGTTAAGCTGTTGCTCTTGTTCCTCTTCTTGAATGACGATGCCCGACACATTTTGCACCTCACCTTTTTCGCCTTCATCATCCTCGCCAGCTGGCGGTGTTTGCTCAAGACGCTGGCGCGATACTGGCGAGCTAATGGTGGCTTTGGAAAAGCGTGAGCGCAGCGCGCTAAATGGCGATGCCAAATTCATACTGAATAGCTCAAAGCGTGCGCGCTTTGGAGGCGACATCTCCATATCGTGAGCCAGATCAGTAGTCGACTGGCTGCCAGATAATACCGGAGGTGTACGCTCACGCTTGCGTCCACGGTTAAAGAATGAGAAGGAAAACGATGAATTGTTGGGTATCTCGGATCCAACGGTGGCATTCATGCTGGTGTTTGTGCAGTTGGAGGTGTCCAGCTCACTTGTGTTGATACATCTGTAGTTACCCAGCTTGCTTGGCGTCAGCGCCGTCTCTGGACGTATGCTGCGACGACCGCTGATCTGCGCAAAACTGCGGGCTGGAACAGTGGCCGGCGAGCTGGATGGCTGTGTTGCCAACTCAACTTCTTTGGTCTGCTTGGTATTACTGCGGAAACCAAAGAGACTGCGGCCGGGTGTGGAAGTGGCGGCTGGCTGGGAAGTTGCCTCGCTCCTGATGGGAGATGCTTCCACAGCCAGCGGTTCCATCTCAACATCTTCAGCTTGAGTGGGAGCCGATTCATTTTCCTTTTCTAAAGGTTTCTTCTGTTCTGGCGACGATTCAATTTGCTCAGCCTTGTTGGGTGTCTTTTGTTGATTAGACTTTCGCGATGATTTACGCTCCGAAGTCGGCGTGGTGGGTACTAGAACAACTTCGGGCTCATCGATCAACACAACGATGTCATCATCTGGCTCTTTATTTATCTTGGAATCGCCAGTTGTTGGAGTTGATACTTTAGTTTCAGGTTCCGGTTCCTTCTCGATCGGCTTTGCTTGCTCTTTAGCCTCAGTTTTGGTGGGCTCTTTTTTTTCTACATGCTTTTCCTTGGGTTTCTGTTGCTCCTTGACAACGGCGTTGGAGCTGCCATTCTGTGAAGACTTTTGATTGCAACTTGTAGATTTGCTTACGCCGTTTTGGTTTTTCTTTTCTTTGTCTTTAGAACTAGAGCTGTTGGTTGACGCAGTTGAGGATGAACTCGAAGACGACGATTGATATTCTTTAACCTTCTTTATAGATACGAATGGTCCATTGGCATGTTCATTTTTCTTATTTTGTGGACTGTTGGAGCGTCCGTTATTAGCGGCTGCTTGCTGAAGTCGGGACACTGAAGTGGAACTGCCACTGCTCAACGAGAGCGGTGCACGACGGCCACCAACTGCAGGGCCGGTGCCGCCTGCTCCAATATTATTCGATTGTGCCATTTTGCTGAGCATTGGTTCCACTGCTTTGTACTATGTATCGTGTTGCACGATCTCTGAAATACATTAAACACGAAATATTTATAAGAATGGCTGCATCAACAAGGTTAATTAAGTAATTAAAACTTCCAAGTTTGCCATGGATTCAAGATTCTATCGAAAACTTAGTTTATAGTTTTCACACTTCAAGTGCATCGAAATCGAAAGAGTGCAACAGAAACCTAAACACGCTTCATGTGTGTATGTATATATTCATAAATGATTCAAGAGTAACAACTGCTATTGTCGTCGGTTTGTTTACGTTGTTGTCGGGTGCTCCCACTGCATTCCTCGCGTCGTCCCATAGAACCGGCTTTGCCAGAGCACTTACCACAGTATAATTTAGTTGATCTTTCTAGACTGACTAGATCTTTTCAATCACATATGCCGTTTCTATTTATATTTATCTAATCTTTTTTTACGTTAATCTCAAACGTTAACCGTATTTCGATTTTTAAACACGTGCTAACAGATCGATGTCTTTACTTTGTATAGCTGGTAGAATATCAAGCAGACCCTTAAGTAGACAGAGGAATTGTAGTCGGGTGACACATTATGGCCAACAACAGTCCCTACCTGTACCAGGCAGGCACAATAGATCCGTTTATGAGCAACAGCTGCGCAAAGACAAATCTCAATAAAATTCGGATTTTCCAGCAATTTACGAATCTAAAGATCGTTAGGTATAAGACCGTATTGCAGGCAATCATTGGACCAGTCCCAGCTAACTACATCGTTCCACTTGAACAAACCCAGCCCCCACCCCCTACATTCCGAAGGGCATCCAGTACATCCGCGGCGAGTTTCCCTGGAACTATGAACAGAAACGACAACGGACATCGAAACGGATAAAATCGTCACCGTAACGGTCATTGGACACACTGCCAAAGGGGAAATAAAAGAGCGACAGTGCATAATTCCTGGCTTTTGAATGCCCCGCTAAAACCTAAAATACTATACGGCTCATTTGCATCTACTACACAGAATATTATTATTTATTTCTAACATCAAGTTATAGTCAATTCTGATATCTTAGTGCAACAAGCTAAATGTCGGCGAAAGGTGTAAGGCACTGTATAGAAATTGCATTAGGCAGCTGCAATTGTGTGAATTTTCTTTTAGAAAGTGCAAGAGGCAACATTGTAAAAATATATATGTAACCAGTGAGAAATACATAAACGCATACAAGTCCACTGATGCTGTCGGAAAACACGTCTGACGCCAATCAAAACACAAATGCATGCATACATAGTATATATGAACATGCATGTTTGCAATTATGCGCCAAGCCCTCGCTATGACATTGCTGTATACATATTTTTCGCTTTTTGTTTTGGTGTGCCGTTTGTATGCCAGCAAGAGTTTAATAAACTCAGCAACTTACACGCACATCGATATGCTACAAGGAGAGCATCAACATAAGAGAGCCGCAATGTTTGTATATAAATACATAGACCCGTCTGCACTTTTTAATTAAATTTAATGTTTACATTCTCAGCATGCCTTCGTCGGATCATTTAAAGTAAAAAACCTTTACATAGCATCTACTAGCTTTACCGCGCCTGTATGTCTATAACAAAGGCACACACATACAAATGTCAGCAGATAAAAAGGCGGCTTATAGTGCGCGCCAATATATTGTGCTCTGTTTGCTTTATGTCAAATAAATACACTGTTTTCATGAAAAGCCTAAGCCTAATGAACACATCTCTACGATATTTATCAAACAGAAAATAAATTATAAGCTTTTATTCTAAGAAACCGACAAACGTAAAAATTAGTTGACTTGTTTCTTTATGCTTTGCCACCACTGTACCAGACAGGCTCAATTGACGGGGTTTGTTTTAAAAATGGCGGAAGCTGCAGCGACAAATAATTAAAATGCACGTACAGACATTTGCATGAGTATCTACAAGGCGGGTATTTTTGTGCACACAAAATTTCCGAATAATTTTATATTGCTCCCTTTCGTATAGCGAATACGCAGTAATTTTCACAATGTAATAGAAGCCCGGCAACTGTGCGCGCTACTTTTTATCTACACCAATGCTAAAATCCTACCGCAACACAAAAATCTTAGGGTACATCAATAATTTTCACTAATAGTATGAATCGAAATTCAATTGTAATTGTATAACAACAAACCTCTTGGTTAAAAAAATTAAACCAATCCGTTTGATATGTATCGATCCTTGGTCTTTTAATTAATTTAAGCGATCCAAAAAATGCAGCCGACGCCAATGAAAAAATTAAAAAACTAACGCGCGACTAAAAAAATGTGACCAGATTTTGATTTCCAATCAAATTTCCCTCTTTGTATACTGAAAATGTTTAAATATTTATATTCAGTAAACATTTTTCGATAGATTTCCCTTTCCGTATTTTAAATAGTATTATTTTTTAATCAAAAAAAATTTGGAATTAATGGTAATTGTAAAATAGTTGCATGCCGTATTTTGTTGCTGTCTCGCTGCTCTTGCAGCGATTTAACAATTACCAATTGAATAAACACAGAAATCAAACTGCCAATCGGTTGGTATACCCTGTGTATTATAAGTAGTCGTGTCCATCCCACAAGTTAGTGAGTCGATCCAATTAGTATTGACGTTTATGTGTGCCTAGGGTCTTGATATATGTTCCGTAAATTTCTTGTCGATCATACACAGGGTATCCCGAAGCGAAAAATCTTGACTTAACATTACTTTTTCTTGGAGATTATAAATTATAGTATTTGTTTCAAATATGATAATGGAAGTAGACGTCAAATATATTCAGTGAACTATTTACCAATTACTTTAATTATAAAGAAAAGCTAAAAAAATGGCAAAATAAGTTTTCATTAAGCTTCAATATGGTAGATTTATTTTTTATATTGTCAATATGGTAAATTTTAGTACATTTTTCTAAGTGGATGGCATATTTTAAAATTCAACTTGCGGTCACCTTATAATCGACGACCTACACGGCTAATAAGAATTAAAAGGAAGTAGTGACAACTTTGAGAAATAAATTAAATCTGTGAAAAATTAATGTAAGTACTTCGACAAACAATTATTTATGGGTCCTTAAATAGCAAGTGGCTTTTCATATGTGCTAATTCTGCTTACTTTATTGAATTTTCCACAAAACATGACGCATCTGCATCTGGATACGCCTTTCATTTATGCCGGACACACATACACTCGAACAAAACATTTGTAAAAACACTCGTACGTAAATACTCAGTGCGTGCATACACATATGCAATAATAGTAAGACACAAAATAGATACGAATCAGTTACCACAAGAAGCAAGTGCACCTACACAACAACAGAGCTACAGAAGACATGGCTCACATATTGGAAAATCAATTATTTGCTGCTGCGCAGGTGATTGAGCAGCAGCTAGATCAAGAGTTCGATCGTTTGGATAACTTGGACTCCGACGATTTAAAAGCCTTACGCGAGAAGCGGATACAAGAAATGAAAAAGCTAAACAATAAAAAGCAGGAATGGCTAAGAAACGTAAGTAGTGTGTTCGTTGGTTTGAGATATTGCTTAACAATAATATTTCAGGGACATGGTACGTATTCAGAGTTGGCTGACGAAAAGGAGTTCTTCGAGGTATCCAAGAAATCGCCCAATATTGTGTGCCACTTCTACAGAGACAGCGCAGAACGCTGTCGCATTGTCGATATGCATCTGAAAATACTCGCCGCCAAGCATATCGAGGCTAAATTTTGCAAGGTGAATGCTGAAAAGAGTCCCTTTTTGACACAACGCCTACGTATTAAGGTGATACCAACAATAGCACTTGTAAAGGACAGTAAAACCAAGGACTTCATTGTTGGCTTTACCGATTTGGGTAACTGCGATGACTTTTCGACAGAGATGCTCGAGTGGCGCATCGCCCACTCGGGAGCCATCGAATACAAAGGCGATCTCATGCAGCCACCAGAAGTGAAACGTAAGCCATTCATAAGCCGCCCACAAAAGACTATACGCGGCGGCTACGACTCCGATGATTCAGATATCGACCTGGATGACTAACGTGGCGTCCACATGCCCACCCCAGAAACAAACATACAAAAACACAAAGTAAACATAACAAGTACACTAGCTGCTTGACACTTGGTTGCGCCGGAGAAACAAAAAATGAAAAACAAATCAAAACCTAGCACATGAATGTAGAAAAGCAATTAGGCATACTTTAGCGTTATTTATTTAATTGTATAATTCCAATCAAGCTCTTGCTAATCCTAACATTCACTCATATTTGGCATAAGTGTGCTCAAAGTTGGCTAATGATGACGCTGCCATTTTCTCACCACTGCCCAGATGGTTCCCGTCCCCAGACTGTCCCCAGTCCTGAGACCAACTAACCCTTTTCCATTAACCTTTGTTTTGAATTCAAAATAGGCCTTACACGCCTTTGGCACAATATGAATAGTTTTAACTGGTTCATCGTAAATGGATAAAAAACTTATATACATACATATACATAAAAGACAAAACTGGCATATATTTTTAACAATATTTGACCTTTTGCAGCGATGCATTTCCTATTGTAGAGATAACTAACTCACATGTACAAGTTTTTTACATTTATTTTTCTAATTCTACAATTGCATCCAACATAAGATCGTCTTCATATTAAACTGCAAGTACGGAAAAAACCATTGTATTTTACATTCTACCTGTGGGTGGTGCGTCTAGTTACAGGTCAGGGCAGCTGTAAGTCCAAGTTGATCCTCGCATGTCTGTAATCGTAATTATTAACTTCGGTGCGCCATAAAAGGTGTCGCTAATCCGTCACGAACTGCGCAGGTCATAAACACGAGCAGTTGCCGAGTAATTATAAGTTGACCTGAACTCGTATAAAAGAAGGTGTTCAAGCTTAGGTTGTCACATTCGTCCTGTGATTTTGGCACGGCCAACAAGTTTGAATTTAACTGTGAATAAAAATGGTGCATGGTACAGATGTTAGTAAACTAGTGAAAACTCTTAAGGGTTCATACAGTCACGAGGAAATTGCACAGATTCTCGAGTGTGACTTGCAAAGTGTGAAGACATGCATCAAAGACGAAGAGTTGGACAACGAAAAAATCGGCAAATTGAAACTGAGGAACATGCCTATGGAAAACAATAAGCGGGAGGTCGGACGGCCCAAAGTATTTGAGAATCGCAAATTGGTTGAGCAACTACTCTGTGAATATCCTCAGTATACTTCGATTGATATTCAGCGAGAACTCTTTAGTCGTTACGGCATTGAAGTCAGCCGTCGAACTCTTCAACGACGTATCAGTGAGATCAAATCGGCACAGTTCCAACTGAAGAATGGAGGCTTGACCCCTGAGGTTAAACAGAGGCGCTTGGAATGGGCACGCGCTCATGAGGATTGGACGGTTCAGGACTGGCGCAACATATTCAACATGGATGACTACAAAGTTCTAGATGGCACTACGCCAAAGGAAATATTTGTGGACACTTTGGTGGGCCCGGTATCTCCCGAATGCAATGATTTGAATCTGTTAGAACAACTAGTGGCCATCATTGAACCAAAGATCCAGACGCAGGCTCCACAAAATGTTAACGAGTTTCGATCTGTACTCTATGACATTTGGCACAGCGATGCGGACCTAGTGAGCAAAGTTGAGGTGCTATATGAATCTATGACCTGGCGAGTTGCAGCCGTCATACAAAGTGGCGGTGCTGAAAGCGGATATTGCTAAACTTATATATTCCAAAACTTTTTATAAATACTCAAATGAATTATAATAAAAACTTAAGTACATATAAAAAACTTCAAAGAATTTGTTTATATTTTATCTCAAAGAGCCTTTATTTTGATTTGTAGATTGTTATAGATAAGCACAGCGTGAAAAGTGCGGAAATATTTAAAACCCTACAACACAATCCACAATTACCTTCCGTCAGGTCACGTTCCGATGAATTAAATTATATGATGAAATATAATTATTTGCTTTGATTCCACGAACAGTCAGCTCAAAGGTGTACCGAGTCTATTTCAATTTTAACTTAAAATACATTTTAGTTAGTAGACGTAGAATATAATATATATTATAATTGTTATAATAGTTGGAAACTGCGTACATACAAAAACATTACAATATCAATATTCTAAATAAAGGTTCGCCTGGTTCAAACAAAGAATTCAAAATGGAAAATGTAATAGGGAAATGGGAATTCTGTGAATCAGACACACTTTTGGATTCAGTAAAGATCTTAAAACTAATTATTATTTAACTTCTGCAGGAAACAAACTTTGTCCATAATTTTACTATAAATGATGTGTTTTATAGCTATCTAGACATTCTTTGACGTTTACTTGGCGATACCAGCACAGCTGCCGGTTGGTGTGAGCCTGAGATTGCATCAAAGATACTCGTCTCCGAACGTTGGTACTCGCTGCTTATGTTATCTAGATTAAGATCAGCATCTAATACAAGTACCTAAACAAACAACAAAGTCATTCATAGAGTTTATCAGAAGCATCTATATTAAATTAAATTTACCTTGCATTGCTGGGGCCGTCGCTGGTGTATAAGCCAATCTTCGTGTAGCTCATGCAATTCCTGCAAATACTTTAGTGGTACACAACTCTCCTCTGAACGAGCGCGTTCTCTCATGCGCTCATATACCACTTCGGGAGAGGTGCGGAGATAGATAATTAGGTCAGCTTGTACGTGGATAGATTTTTCAATAAACTTGTACCACTCCTGCAGTGTGTTGTACATCCCCAGTTCCAACGATCCATTGCGATACATGTTTTCAACGAAACAAAAACTGCAAGTGGAGTTAAAATAATCAATTTTTCAATACACATACACAATCATCTTAAACTTACCGGGAACTATATATAGAACGTTCTATTATTTTCAGCTTTTTATCTGTCGGTTCAGTATGTGCCTGTAGCATCGTTAATGTGACATAAGATTGAAAGGGCATTGCCCACTTCTTAGGATCATGGTACATTTTAGCTAGCAAATTAACCCCGTTGACATTGCGCCACTTTTCAACGGGCTCTGTGATCAGGCAGACATCGTTTTCATACTTTTGAAAATGGTTAAGAAACGTTGTCTTTCCGCTGCCAATATTTCCTTCTATTAATACCGTGAAGGGTTGCGTATCTTGTGCATATTTCCGTCCATTACTTGCGCTAGCTGCCGCAGTCGCCATTAGACCAGCTAAGGATTTCTCTGTGTGATAAAAAGATAATTTGTTTCTATGAATTCTAACCAAACTGGTGCGTCAGTCAATCGGAATGTGAACGAATGCAACTGTACGTTGTGATTGTTGAATATCAACTACCACCACATTTTTATGAGTTTGCCGCCGAGCCGACAAAAAAGCGGGAACTGCGTTTAAATGGCGCAAATCTCATGGTTATTTATTTTGGTTCTTTTAAACAGCTGTTCGATCGTGAAATGGTTGCATGCTTTAAATCGATAAGAAAGTGAACATTACTTATTAATTGAATTGTATTCTGTGAGACTTGCATCGCCAGTTTAATTCGCGTTGATGAAATTAAATCGTATTTACTATATATGTAAATATGTTGCCGGATTTTTTTTTTAACATCTGAGATGGTGTAGTTGCGAGATTGGTATTTGTTACAATCAGCTGACTTTGCAGCTCTGTTATCTGTAACATCTTAACAGAATGTAAACCTTTTTTGCTGTTATTAATGGTTAAGCACAAATACAGTAGAATCCGGTTATAACGACTCCGCTTATAGCGTTAGTCCGGTTATTGCGACGGAAACTCGATGGCTTGGTTGGTCCCCATACAAAGTTATGTATGAAAGGACCTCCGGTTAGTGCGTCTTCCGGGTATAACGATGGAAAATCGTCGGTCCCTTGAAAGTCGATTCTACTGTATATGTATTATATGGTATATGGTTAATAGACAAAGGGTAGTTTTAACGTTTTTATTTGAGAGAACACTCTAAATGATTACTCAACATTCACTTTAAAACATATTTTTGGTCTACCGTTTTATGAAAATACTTTTCTTTTGAATTTATGTATATAAAACCAAACGGTGGCGTTTTACGCTCATTAGGTAAAAAGTGTAAAGTATGAACACTAACCATACAATACGTAGATATACTATTTCATACAAGCGTAAACGCACACACTCTTTTCGGTATAGTCAGAGCACTAACCATACAGTGGTAAAGGGAGGGCACAAGACAAGAAACCAAAATAAAAATAACAATTGGTGCTAGCTGCAAATCGAATACACAAAATTTGCGTATACATAGCTCAACACAATTGAATTTTGCATAAACATTTGTGTATTCACTAACATATTCAAGAACGCAGCAGCAGTACAAAACTGACTGTAAACGATTTGACGTCCGCTAACGGAGTAAACGCAACCGAATTTTCTGGCACATTTTTGCTTGAGCCAACATGCAACTAAGCGTGCTCCATACTCTGACTATACCCGAAAAGAGTGTGTGCGTTCACGCTTGTATGAAATGGTATATCTACGTATTGTATGGTTAGTTTTTGAAATAAATAATGTACCGTTAAAATCACTAACCATACAATACGTAGATATACCATTTCATACAAGCGTAAACGAACACACTCGTTTCGGTATAGTCAGAGATTGTCCCACATTTTAGTTGCATGTATTGTATGGTTAGTGGTTAAAATATACAATACAATATACCGCATATACCATTCTTCAGTTAGTAATATTTTTCGATATAAATAGTAGATTTTCAAATCTATTTTGCAGTCACACTGGAAGCTATATTACAGAAGAGGAAAACTTTATAATTGTTGGCCTTAAACTTGTTTAAATATCTAAGAATCCAAGCGAATTTAATTTTGCACGGATAACCTGAAGGCGTTTCGAAAAAAGGGGTAAGTTATAAACAAAATTTTAAGCGCCCTTGGCTGTATAAAATCACATTTGTACTTTGAAACGAAGAAGTTAAGTTTTCACTGTTCAATTAACTGTTACGGTGATTAATGTTGTTATAATCAAAGTAAACAAGGATTAAATGCGCATTGAAAGTTATTTATTTAAGCGAAAATGCCGAATGTATTAATTGTTAACGTTGACCGTTTGTGAAAATGGCTGAAACAAACGAGTACAGGTCAACTGGCATCTGTTCATGTTCCTTCTATGTGAATGGTATCGCTCACCATTAACTACTTGGCACTTGACAACACAAATTGTTGACTCTCTTATATAAATGTTTAATTGACTTAATCGTTCAGTACTGCTTGTTGCTTTGTCGAATTGCTTTCACTGTACTTGTCCCGTTCCATTGACAGCCAACTTGATAAATGCTAGACCAACAACAATAACAGAAAAGACATGAGTTCAGGTCTTGGGTACAATTTTGTTAGGTACAAAGGTTGATATCAACGTGTTCATGACTGTTAACAATCGATTTGGAGTGATAATACAAATTGTTCACACATTTTAAATTCTAACGATCAAAATTATTTTTACACTTTTAAATTTTACTGTAAATATTTATGTATTTAAAATTCTTATAGCATATTCGATAAGAGTCTTTTGAGATGGATCCCGCATCGAATTTGCTTGAGCGAAACATCGCAGTCAGCAATGTGAACTGTGATATTGACGCGGCAAGCATCACCGTCGGTAATGTTCAAGATGCCGATTCGGGACTGCCCTCTTCAGTGGAAATGGTTAATACGCCTTTAGAAACTGCGTCAGCAGTTCCCTGTGACGAAGAGGAGGATATCTTTGAGCAGGTGACAATGATTTTAAGAAAGCGACGCGGCTGGGGACCAGATGACTCACTTAGCCACAATGGTCTTGATCTTGATTTGCTCGAGGATGATGACGAACTGGTCGAAGAAGATGATGCTGGCTGTCCACTGCCCTCAACGCCAGAAGATACGCAGCTAATAGAAGCTGAGGTAAGTTTCCCTTACCTCGTCGAGATTGACATAATGAATAGAAAAGTAATGTGCGAAACAGAGGTTCCATTATCAGTGACCCTTCTGGCGGTTATCATTATTTACCAGCTCAGGTCAGACGTATGCATGTATGAGTGTACGTATTTAATTTGCAGTCAATTGAATGGCGTGGCCGTTGTTAAAACAGGTGCCTATCAAATCGATAGATTTCGATAGGCTACCGTGGAATTGCCATGTGTTTTTGCAACAGGTGCGCCAATTCCAAAAAACGCCCACATTCATAAGCTGTTTAGTATTTGCATTTAGAAATACTTTCGTAAAAATATTTTTAAACTTTTATTGATAGCGTATTGGTAATAAGTACGCTTTGTGTGGGTCAGGTGCGGATAAAGAACTAAGCGCCAGGTTTGGGCGCTTATTGTCAACGGAGCAATTAAAAAAAATGCGCAACATACTATGTACATATAGTATGCGACGCAAAAAACATACATACATATTTTCTTGAGTTGTCTGTCAGCGTCGTGTACTCTTATCTTATCACGGTTTTCGTTTGCCGTTTCTTTGCTGTTCCGTTTGAAAATGTATACAAAATGTTTCAACTAAGTAGACATAGTAGATTGGCAGGCGTTTCAAAGTGCAAAACATTTTGTGTCGGTCAGTTGATTTTGTTGTAGATGAAATTTAATAGTTGCCCAAGATGATAGACACACGAGTCCAGTGCGATGCTGCCACAAATATGGACGAACTCCCGGAGTTATATAAGAAGCTACCCGATGAAGATCCAATCACATGTGATGCAAAAAAGACCAGCGTTAGTCCCATTCGCTTACTAAACTTAGTTTTCGCTTTTAAGTCCGGTTCAAAGTGTACTCAAAACAAAAGTCATTAATTCACTTTTAGATGACGGAAGTGCTAAAAGCTGGTGTCCTTTCAGATGAGATTGATCTGGGTGCACTGGCTCACAATGCAGCCGAGCAAGCTGAAGAGTTTGTACGCAAGGTAAGTCGCAATTTCCTCTTCAATAATATCCTGTTTAACTGACACTTTATTAACTAATGATAACAATTTTAATTTTCTGTTCAATAAATGCATGGATTCTTAATTAAGTGAAATCGATCTTTTTAATTTTAAATCCTTTATAATTTTGGTTTTTTTTTGCATGGTTAAATAAGACATCTAATGGTTTTGTCTATATGCAGGTCTGGGAAGCCAGCTGGAAGGTTTGTCACTATAGAAATTTGCCTAAATGGCTTCAGGACAACGATTTCCTGCATCGTGGTCATCGCCCGCCTCTTCCTTCATTCCGTGCATGCTTCAAATCGATATTCCGTATGCACACGGAGACTGGCAACATCTGGACGCATCTGCTTGGTTGCCTCGCTTTCATTGGCGTGGCCGTTTACTTCGTATCTCGACCAACAGATGAAATTCAGTTTCAGGAGAAACTAGTGTTTGGAGCATTCTTTATAGGCGCTATCATTTGCTTGGGATTCTCGTTCGCTTTCCATACATTAAGCTGTCATTCGGTGGCAATTGGAAGACTGTTCTCAAAGTAAGTGATCTAGATTATTTTTGTCCGTAAATTTAAATAAAATATTTTGTATCTCTAGGCTGGATTATTGTGGAATTGCCTTACTTATTATGGGCTCGTTTGTGCCCTGGCTTTACTATGGCTTCTATTGCCACTACCAGCCAAAGGTGATATACTTGTCTGTAGTTTGTGTACTAGGATGTCTCTCTATTATTGTCTCGCTGTGGGATAAATTTTCGGAGCCGGGTCTACGTCCACTACGCGCTGGTGTCTTTATGAGCTTTGGACTGTCTGGCGTCATTCCAGCTATACATTATAGCATTATGGAAGGCTGGTTCAGTCAAATCAGTCGTGCAAGCCTGGGTTGGCTTATACTTATGGGTGAGTATATATATGTTCGACTTGTTTACTGAATACTCAAATTTTTGTTTTGATTCAGGTCTGTTGTACATACTTGGTGCTTTATTATATGCTCTTCGCGTTCCAGAGCGTTGGTTTCCTGGCAAGTTCGACATTTGGGTAAGATACATGGACAAATTGCACTAGAATGCGTCCTTTAATATAAATCTATTTTCCTCTTACAGTTTCAATCGCATCAGCTTTTCCATGTGCTTGTCATTGCCGCCGCCTTTGTGCATTACCATGGCATCTCCGAAATGGCAATGTATCGCGTTACTGTCGGTGAATGTACCGTGCCAATAGAGCCCATAACTTTCTAAACATTTTAGATAAAAAATATAATCATACTCCCATTCACATACACAAACACAAAACACTCTCTTTACGTACATACACAATTACACACTATCACTCATCAAATATAAAGCGCAGTTTAGCAATGCAACCATTGTAGCAAATGGCCCGCTTTTGTTCTTGTTATATGAGAAAAACATTCAAGATTAAACGCGGACATATTTACAACAAAGAAAAAATTCGCATTACAAAATACATAGAAAGAAGCTGTTCATATAATCGAATGAAATCTGTAGTAGTTACATAATTATAATATGCATACAGTTATTTATAAAATCTTTAATTGGTTACTTAATTTTATTTTAGCTTTTACTTCTATTGTCCATAACATATAAATAGATATACATTAATGCAAAACATTTTTTTAATACTGGAGTAATCCTAGTTGAAGTCATCATAAAAAAGCGTTGCGTTCAGGGTTGCAAATATAAAATTTCTAGAATCAAGTCAAGGAATTTTATTATTAAAGCTAAGCTCTTTCTCATTCAGGATAATCACTTGGTTACTATCTATAGTAGTTACGTTTCAGTGGATCAATCTAACAAACACATAACCCAGAACAATGCATAATTAAATTATTGCACAAGACCCAGACGATTCAATACGTACATGAAATAATCGCAAATAGATTATTACATGATAATGCAGATCAAAACAATAAACTGTAAAAGACTTTGTAAGTAAACATAAGATATGAAACTTCAATATTATCTTGGTTTGTATTCCTATATTTGCAAAAAAGCTTTGGATTCTCAAGGTTATTAATAATTTTGAAAGTAATAATGATTCATTTTGAATTACATTTGTTTACATTTATTGAAAACTCAAGTGAATTTGTCAACACACTACATATGTGGTTTGTGTTAACTTGGTTAACTAAAGGCACATCGGCGAATTAGTGTATTAGTAATCTCTATCAAATCTACACCAGAATCGTTTTTGGAAACGGATTTATTAGTTTAGTTTCTGATGCTACTAGTCGTTGTTTGTTTTGGTATTTGACTCGACAGCGAGGGCAACGTGCTTATTGCTAATGACTGGCAAATTTGGCTCAAGAGTTGACTTTGACCCGCTTGATCAAGTGATCAACTGTGTCTGGTCTGAACTGAGTTTTGTTTTTTTTTCCTTCTGCACTTTTTGTTCTACTTGGAGATGTTTGATACCAGTTGTCATTATGCCATATTTTTTGCTTCATCATTAATACAAACTCTATTCAAACTTTGGTAGCATTAACAAAATTATGAAATTGTACATTTAATCGAAAAAAATTCAATTGTATTCAGAAATGAAGTACATGCACATTTTATGATCCAAGTTCAAGGCAATAAATAAAATACATTTTATAAAAATACTTATGTACATATTCGGTATATATGTATATACATACATATATAAGAAGCGAAATCATGAACTTTGAGATGTCTTAGTAATATACAGTTATTCAATAAAATCACATAATTATAAATTTGGATTTTTATGAATATCTATTTTATGAATATGAATCATGATTAGTATGTATGTATTTATTTAAAGCTTATCTGGGACAGTTTTTAGCTTAGTCTGTCTTAAGCTGTTAAATTTAAGACTGCTTCTCTTCTTTGTACTAATTTGTTAATTATGATACCTTTTTCTCTATGGTTCCATTTTTCCATATTTTTTGAAAAATTTTGAAAAGATCAGGCAACGTTGTTGTTGCCGTTAGCAATACTTTCACTTTCAATTCAAATGTACTCGATTCACGCAAGTAGTAATTTTGATCATTAAATTTAATTTTACAATTAGTGCTGTTGTTTTTATACTCTTCATAAGGTCTTGCCAATAATGTAATGAAGTATGTAACTTCAATTGAAGTTAATGGTTTGTTTCTAGTCGATACAATTTTTTGTGTTTCATATTTTCACAAATTTGGCGTATTAAGTTTCAAGAGGGTATTCAATTGGCGGTAGTTAAATGTTAATCTCTCGATATGCTTTCTATGCTACACGGAAGGCATCTGCATTTATCTCATAAGTAGTGTTTGCATCAGGCATAGATCTGTAGTTCAATGCCGGATTATATTTCCATAGAGTTCAAGACACCCTGATCAATTGGCGGCTGTTCGAGTAAAGACTACTTTGTGTTTCATTGGCTTTTGGCTTTTATTAATGGTTTTCAGCAGCTACTTTTTGCTGTGCGTATAAATCAATAATGTATTATATTATACGGACAGTCAAAGGCAACGGTAATCAACTTGTCTTTGAAGGTTTTTGGTGTTTAAGTGTTATGGTCAAGGCTAACCAAGGGGCCGTTGCATGAGTATACTCGTACCTCATTGATTTCTAATCAGCATGACAGTTGCTTCTATCGTACCTGTTTTTTCTTGACTCATAAATTGAGTTTTAATGTAGACACAATTAGTGCGTCTATTGCCTAAAAATCAACAACAACAAAAACTATTTTCAGAATTTTTTGTTGTCGTTGTTGAAGAGGTTAATGAGCGACAACAACGACAAATGTTTCGATTCTTGCAGACATTAGCGTTTGGTCTGACCGAATCCCAATCATTATCATGCAAATTATGCTATCTTGTCAAGTTCAAAAACATTAAAATCGTATAATATACGAATCAGACAAAAAGAATACGCTTTAAGATGGCGCAAGCAGTGGAGCTTCGATTGCCAATTTTGGCTTGTATCGAAGTGTTGTAAAGATGCTCTGAAACACATGAAAAAGGTGTGTGTATGTGTGAGTTAAATAAAAACATTAATCGAATAAGTCGTTAAAACTGCGATATATATTCACATACACATATAAATAAATGGGCGTATGTTATTGTACATACATATATACTTATACACACACCAACGTGTGGAAGTTTGTGCCCTAAGTCTTTTGTTTGCTTTTCAACTATTAAATTGATTTAATTGATACATTTTTAAATAGTATATCGCATGTTGCTCGAATCACGATCATCAAGAGAGTATCAACTTGACAAAATCAAGCTTCAGTTTGTACACAACTAAAGCACGCGTCACAATTCGTTCACCTGAGTTTTTGGAAACGCATGAACCAAGAGTGTGACCAGCAGTAAGAAGCACTAGACGCTTAGCAATTGAAATGAATCGCATGTACAACCCCACAATGGGCACCCCAAAAACAACATTGATTGTTGATTGCCGTATCTTGGAGTACTAAGCTGAGCTTGAAACACGCGCCTGGCATGCCAAAAGAGACGCTTCACCTTCAAAGCTTTTGCGGAAGCTGAAGCCGAAGCCGATTTGGATACTGCTAAAAATCTATGAATGAATCAATAATGAAATTAAATTGTATGGCTGATGGCTAAACTATAGCACAACAGCGGCAGCTGGAGAACCATCTAGCCATTGCTAAGACCATTGAGTAATTAACAATAGGGACCAAGGTAACTTCGAGTCTTTCGAGTGCCATTTAATTTGTTCGCTGTGTACTGATGGCGACGGCACACCAAATTACAGTCTGTGCCGATTTGGGGTTGGCTGGTGGCAAATGTCAAGCTGTCAGCACGAGTCGGTGCGTCTCAGACTGTAGGCTTCTTGATTGTGCATTATTGTAATGGCTGGAGCTAGAGTACTCATACTAACACTTATATTCATACCTCGTACCTGCGCCTACATAATGACACCGAGCCCCAGCTGAATGATGACTTTGCTAAAGTCACAAGTACTCAGAAAAGTTTGGAATGCTTTTGCCCATACCTGTTGCATTGCAGTTGTAGTTGTAGTTGCAGTTGCAGTCGGAGTCAGTCACTTTGTGGGCCATTTAATTACACAATAATTTGCGCACTCAGCAGCTGGCATATGGGCCGCTGCTGCCTTTGGGTTATTGGTTGCCTTTAGGCACGTCCAATTCGAAAGATCTTTGCTGTGGCATACCTAATAAGCTCAACGAATAACAAAAATTAAAAATGAAATCAAAGTTCAAATACATCACATTGCAGCCGTTGATAATTAGAAAATAATTGCTTTCTATTAACAACTTAAGCATGTGCATATATTTAACGCTAATTGATAATTAACATTTTAAACTGTAGTTAATGTGTCTTTTATTGATAAGTAAATGTAAATCCTAGAACAGTAGCCCACAAAATCATGCAACAACTAAGCATAAAGTTTATCCAATAGGCACACTCAAACACACAGTCTATGATCGGCACGTATAGAGAACTGGCTTTGTGTGGTGGTATGAGCAAATTCTTGTAGCTGAATTAACAAGTTGGTTGCCGATCGCGATCGCGATCTGCTTCGTGCATTCGCCGTCGTTGCCTTCGTCTTTGTATCTGTAGGTGTACCCGAGTTTTTTTTTGTATCTGTGTGTCTGCAGCGGCGCATAGAAGACAGCTTGTCGAGTCCGGATGTCGCTTAGTCTGTTGCCGGCGCTTTAACCGCAAAGTAAGCGCAAAATCGTGAAGTTGGCCCTTGGCAAAACTAATATCCATTTTAAAGCTGCTTTTGTTCTGATGCGTCGCGTGTTATATATAATATAAGTGGAATATATACGAAAATATATATTCACAGCGAGTGTGCACGTTAAGGATAACGAATTGAACGAACGATTAGGGTCATTACTCGTATATATTTTTGGCAACTTTTTGTGCGTGTCTTAATTGTGCAGTGTGCAGTGTCGTGCCACAAAAAACAACAATCCTAACACAAAGGCAAGTGAAATCAGCGCAATTACATATTTGGTAGTTACAAGTTGGTGGGTGCATCCCGAAGTAGCAGCTATGTTTAAATTTCATATTTACAACGCCTTCAAAGTGAGCCAGTTTCTTTTATGTAGTACCATTTTAGCTTGTTTCGAAAGAGACGAGCGTGTGTTTTTTAGTTTGTGGATTGATTCCGAGGGCTCCACAAAAAAAGAAGTTAAAATTTACGATATGAACAAAACAACAAATGAAACGCAGAGTGTCGGTATCGTCAAAACCAGCTTACAACATACAGCTGGCTGTAATTTACCACAAATGTGGTCAAGTCAATCTCTATATGTAAATGCTTTTTTCGATCGATTGATCAACTACGAGCTTAATCGGATGCTGCTAACACAAAAAAAGCGCATCTTCGATATTGATCATGAATGCCACGCCACGCAACACTAACAACTTACTGTTAATGGGTAAACACACACACAGAGACAAGCATTTGCATTTATATGTACCAAGATGCAACAGCTCAAAAATTAAGTTATATCATCTTGTGTAGCGGCAAAAGAAACTTCATCTCCTGCTTGTCGCGTTACATTTTTGACGCAATGTGAAAACTTGACCAAGTTCGACGAAAAAGGCGTCCAGCATAATGTGCTAAACGCCAAGATACACTGCACATATGAGTACGGACGTGTGTAACCAATTTCTCATATGCGTAAATCGGCCGAATGCCCTTCAAAAAAGGCGCAGACATCGCAATGGTAACGCATGCGCGCAATTTGTTTATTTATGATTTTATAGCTGTTGTCTTGGCGTAAATAGCCAGTCTGGCTGCGGCAGCTTGGCATTCGGCCGTCAGCTTGACTGTGAGCCCAGTTACATTATCTTTATATCATGCACTGCCTCTTTGGGGCACCTAAGATTTGTAGTTTTGTGCTACACATCCGTTCGCACGTTGGCAAACTGTTGCATGGGGCAAAGTGATTCAAATGGAGTGCGGGTGTTGTTGTTGTTTTGTTTATGTGCTTGCCCTTTTGGTGACATCTTGGCTATGTAAAATAGCATTATAATTTTCAATCCAATTGGGGTCACATGCGTGGCCGGTCACACCTTCAGCCGAGACAAAACCATCTCGTTTCATCTATTTTTTTTGCTTTTTATTTTGTTTGCTTGAGTTTCTCTGTTTTCTTGGGTCGGTTGATTTTCAAATGACTTCGTTTGCCTAACAAGCCATGGTCGCCGGTCAAAATTTGATAATAATGGCAAGGCAAACACCCAGACGAGCCTCGACCAAGCGGGAGAGAACGCCAAGCCAATGATGATGATGACAACTGCAAATATTGGAGGCCAGAAGTTTACGCTAAACTTAGCATAGCCTAGCCCAGGCAGGGACATTGGTTAATCCATCTAACCACATAGATAACCACTTTTTTGTAACACCTACAAATGACTTAGTCAATTGCAAAGCCCTTGGTATTGGCAAATGATTTGCCAAATTGTCAGCAAAGTGCAAATCGATAATAACAATCAATAATAATTTTAGTGTTAATCATAGAGTTGATGATTGAGTCGCGAGCTGATGATTCTTTACTATTAATGAGTTAGTATTAACTACGAGTGCTCGTTAAATAAGTGATTTCTGCTTTTGCTCAGTTACAGAATTTTTCCCCATTTTAAAGGGGATTTAAGGGCGGCGGTCAGTAGCTAATTGTATAAGTAAGTGGTTATCACTCATGCTATTCTTAGCTAGTCGTCTTTAAATCACCAACGAAAGACTCTGGAAACGAACTCTGCACTTACATGACATGAGTAGGCGCAGCCATTTAATTGAAAGCCATTTAAATTATTCAATTATCTCACCTGTTGATTCTTAATAATAGGAAAACTTTGAAATCAATTCATATATTTTTCCTCAATAGTCAAATCACATTCGGATCTATACCAGTTTGCTGTGCACTTAAATGCGGAACACCAACGCATTAGTCAGACACTTACTTGGAAAATTACCAGCTAATATGATACTGAACAGATCTAATACGTTTGTTTATCTTTTAGTCAAGGAATGTGACAAGAGTTGTCATACTAACGCCTTGCGGAAATGAATTGGCCAAGTTTGTTTATAGTTTTATCATTGATCGTTGTTTGTTGAGCGTTTATGGTGCACTATTTATGAGTAAAAGATACTTGTATGCATGTGGATGTATGTTCATATATGTTTTAGTTTATTTTGTTATTTATAGTGCTAGTCTATAAGATAGGGCAGCTAAAACGCATACGCACTAGTTCAAGGTGAGTGCTATAAGTAAAGCGAACATAATAAACTAATGCCAAAGAGCAAAAGCAATAAAAATCCAGTTTCAATATCGCCAAAAATCTACATACAAGTTGGTAACAAAATTCACGCTATTTGTGGTCCGTCAAGCGACTTCGACTCGCGGGCTACTTAATAAGGTCCAAACTGACGTTGTAAATATGGTCAAGAAGGGGGGTTGCAGAGCAATGGGGACACCTATGTGTATGAGATGCTGGCACCACAGTGCAACACAGATCATTTTGTATCGATTGTGTTTCGATTCGTTTCCTCAAAAAACGTGCGACCTTGGTTACGAATTTTAATGTGTTGTCGTTGTCTCGGACGTTGAATTTGACGTTAACTTTAACGTTAACGCTGCTCTGGGCCCAATGGGCATCGAATCTGTCTTGATCGATTCAATCGTTTGATCAGATGCTGCCGACGATGTTGAAGTCTGCTGATTAATTTTATGCGACGCACTTGTCAATTTTGGGCTCTTTCGATAATAATAATAATGTTGTTTATACTATTGAATGCCCAATGATGTAGCGAGTTTATCTAGAAGATATTCAGCCTTCGGATAGTTCCTCTTATCCAAGGGAATGCTGTTAAGCATTGCGTATACGCCATGTGTGTGACTTCCAAAGTTGGCGGCATGTTTTCATTGTGGAAAAGAAGAACAAAATGTTGAAAAGAATTTATAAAAAAACGTGCGTTTCTTTTGGGCTCGGACGATGGCAACGCGTGTCTAGAATTTATCGTCCAACACTCTGCCAGGCTGATTATCACATAATAATAAGCTGGCGGCAGTGACGTCAGTCGGGACGTAACTACGCTTGGATCAAATTTCTATCTCTATTTACATATTTAGCAACTCGCAACTCATTGTCCATCTTTTCGAAGCTGCTTTAGAAAATATACTCGTACTACAACTGATGGCTTGAACTATTATGCAATAATGAGTGCAAATATTTATAGAGCATCGAGTTGTGGGCTCGTTATCTCTGCTGGTTCAAGCTCACGAATCGAATATGATTAGGATGAGCAAATTATAGAATTCATATGCAAAGCACCGACAAGAATTTTAAAGCCGTCGAATTCGGGAATTGCCCGATTGTTAGAGAGAGAGAGACGAAACTGATTTGCATTTGAACGTCGCTCATGTTTAGGAAATTAATAGCGAAGTAAACAAATATGCAAAATTTACAGCATAGTCCCCAAACTGTTTGCATAGAATGAGCCATGAGATTGTATATTTATCCACATTATATAGCACATGAGAGTGTGTTTCTAAGTCAGCGAATTCAGAGGCGTACAGGTATACATAAATACCAGTCTGAAAGCTGGACTTTGTCGGAGTATCAAAGTATACAATAAATGTAGACTTAGATGCCTCTTCGAGTTAATCCAGAGTACACCTGTCAAAATTAGCAAATGGATAATGAAATCGGCAAACCTTTTTAGCTGACTTTGTTTACACATTAAACAAATATCACAAATTATTTATATCATTAATTGAGATTTTTAAGATTTAGCAAATTCTCTGATCAAATTAATTAAACTAGTTTGACAATAAATTAGTGTCGATAGTCGAATATTTGTATTTGTATTTAATAAAATGTTGTTTACCTGACATTTGCACTTTAAAAAATCGAAAGGGATTTTGTCTGTAATTACCATATTGAACTCATGATGACGATACACAAATAATAACAAAAGACAGGTCTTAGCATATGAATACAAGAATTTTATTTTAGAATATCCTGTTCAGAAATTTTAATAGATTGTTTATTGTACGGGTACAAGGGGATAAAGGCATAATATTAAGCATTTTTAAATAATATCAAATATTTTGAGATACTCGAAATCTTGCCACCTCTTGAGTTTAGCTAACAGATACATTTATTAATTTATTTATTGTTGTGCAGATTTTCAAATTTTAAATATCAAATTTGATTGCAAATGTTCTAAGATATATCTCATTCGCCTTGTTTTGAACCAGTTGATCAGATGCTTGTACTATCTAATTTATATGTCTAATAACTGTTAAAACATGTTCACTTTTGAAATTTCGACACATTATTTATTGAGTGTTGCGAAATATTTGGGTTCGCTTATTAATGGCAGTCGATGGAAGTCCGTCAACTGGCTAAGATGGCAAAGGTGACGGAGCAGTGCAAATTGGATCAGCGATATCGAATAATATGATATAAAAGTTAGTTCTTGCATGTATTCGATTGCTCGATAGGTGGTATATGGCTGCCACGCCTTTTGTGGCAACTCCAGAGACACAATGCGCTTTTCTGAATGGGCGAAAAGCATGTTTGGCTGCTTGCTGTTTTCGCAACTTGGCCAAGAATGATGACTGAACAGTATCGTAACGTAAATGGGCAAAAATATAAAAACTCAGCCTCACAGTCGTTGCTGGGGTCGTTTCAGTTCGTTTGTGGCTTGATATGTTTCGACGATGACGGGCACTTTATTCATGTGCAACGCCTGCCACAACGTTCGCGTTGCAAATGAGTTCGCGTCATAATTAGAACGGCATAAAGTGCGAGTAACTAAATTTCTCACCTTAGTTTGAGACACTTGTCATATTTGATTTACGGCAATTTGAAGTGTGCGGATTGTTTGTTGGTTTCTCGCTGGGAAGATTGCGACATCCGTTCGCTCGGAGCTCGAGCGTTTTGAGCATTCATTCAGCTGGCATTCGATGTGCACACGAAGCGCGCCTCCAAATCCAAACGGTTCAAGGTCGTTACACACTGAACAGTGCCTATGGGCAGTCAGGGGGGGGGTAGAGAGGTGAGAGACACTAAGAGTTTATGTGTTTACAACTGCCACAAAAATCAGTGCCAGGCATGGTTGCAGTCTGTAGGGCGTGCCTCGCTTAATGATCAAAATAAATATGTAATATATGTAAGCGAAGGTGCCCAGTTAACGATGAAAAGGACTTCCATCTAGCTAGTTAATAATTGGTGAGTTTATGGCACACACTGATGCCGCTGCATTGTAAACTGGTTTCTGTTCCTTTGCAACTTGTCCTTGAACTGTCCTGCTTGTGCACCAGGCTCTGCATCAGCTTCTTGGTTAAGATGCTTAAGGTGCTTCTGTTGCTGCCATTACCTGTTGGTTTTTTCCAGCTTACACAATAAACTAGATGACAATACAAATCGACAAGCGGCACGACGGCAGCGACAGTTTGGCATAACCAGTTCCGCATGGTGTTGCATCCCTGGGCCTGTGCTTGGGCCTGTAATTTAAGCCAAAAGCAAAAAATCATTTTTACATGCGATCAAAAATGATTTTTATGATGAGGGCAGCACCAATCCAATCTAAAATATTTCGACTTGAATCGTCGGCCACTTTTTGCCCATTTAGCAAAACTTACACTCAAGTCAAGTTATTGCCACGGAACTTTGCGTTAATATTTCGTTGTTCTCTTTTGCATAATTTACATGTGAATATTAGCACAACAATTTGCACTTGAGCGCCCTTCAATTCCATTAAGAATCGCTGTTTTTATAGTTTATCTATATCTAATTCGTATTATTTCGTAATTTCTCATATCATCCGAGCCGACCTCATCCATTCAAGTCCCTGCAATTGATGCCGCACAGGTCGGGCGTAGGCGCGGCTTCGCCTTGGCTATCGCAATTTTGTGTGCATTTTTGATTAGCAAGCACGTCTACTGTCAGATCAAATAAATGCGGCTCAGGTGCTAATACTTATTACAACATGATACTATACGAACTAGTGTTTGTTTACTTCCCCAAGAGAATCCGGCGATGATAATTTTATTGTTTGTTTACTTATAGTTGGCAAAATGTCGGTCAGACTGAACGAGACACAAACCATTGTTGACCGCATGGTCAACTTTTTTGTGGAGCATGAGGATCTGCGTACAAAGGTAAGGCCTTGACTAAGTCGCTGGCAAAGTGATGCTAATTCAATTATTTTTTCCGCAGAGCTGGTTCCTCTCAAATGCACCTGGACCACTGTTTATGATACTGGGTGCCTACTTGTATTTCTGCCTGTATGCGGGACCACGTTACATGCGAGATCGCAAGCCATTTGAGTTGAAGAACACGCTACTTGTCTACAATGCAGTACAGGTAGTGCTCAGCTGGGTGCTCTTCTACGAGGGCTACAAGGGAGGCTGGGGTGGACACTATAACTTCAAGTGCCAGCCGGTGACTTATGCTACGGATCCCATCTCAATGAGGGTATTTCAATCTTACCATTTTTCACAAATTGTACCTGATTGGCATCTGCGTTCTTTTCTAGATGGCGAGAGCAGTTTGGCTGTACTACATTGCGAAGATCACTGAGCTGTTGGACACGGTGTTCTTTGTGCTGCGCAAAAAGGATCGTCAGATTTCGTTCTTGCATTTGTATCATCACTCTCTGATGCCGGTGTGCGCTTTCATTGGCGTTAAGTACTTTGCCGGTGGACATGGTACTCTCTTGGGATTCATAAACTCCTTCATTCACATCATCATGTATGCGTATTATCTACTGTCCGCGATGGGACCCAAAGTACAGAAATACTTGTGGTGGAAGAAGTATATCACAATTCTGCAAATTGTAAGTTATTATAGTTCGTATCATATGATAGCAGCGTTAATCTACTTTCTTCCTTAGGTGCAATTCCTTATCATCTTTGTGCACACGCTGCAGATTCAGTTCCAGTCAAGCTGCAACTACCCCAAGTCGATTGCGGCACTGTTGACCTTCAATGCCGGTTTATTCACCTACATGTTCAGCGCTTTCTATGTGGCCAACTACAAAAAGGAGGCTAAGCAGGCGGCTCAGGCCAAGCAGGCGGCACAAGCCAAGTTAGCTGCGAAACAGGAGTAAAGTGTTTTGGCCGATATTTTATTGCCTTTTAATCGGTTACATTGCGAAAGCATCAGTCGTTAGTTAGGTTTATTACCTGTACACACGTCTACTGTAGGGATATCCACACATATACATACACACACACCCTTTTAGGTATACATAGATCAAGTTGGGTACATGTACATTGGATATTACATTTTCTAGCTCGTAAGTTCGTTTCGTAGTATTTGTAGTCAAGCATGAGAATGTGACTCTTTGAACAGTCTCCTTGGAGAAGTGATCTGTGCACATGCTGTATTGGGAAAGTATAATACATAGAACCAAATATATTAGATTAATAGATTAGTTCATCAATATGTATGTAGTTTTTATTTTATTGTTTCGGTTGCAATAAAAATGTAAGACATACAGCACATCGATAAAACAAAATTGGCATTATTAACAATTTGTTTTGCGATATAAAAGAAATGTAATGTGGAGAGGAATAAAAACGGAATAAATACGATTTGCATATTAAACATGCCGCCTAAAAGTATAATTTCAAATTAGAGAGGTTTATATTTAGCAATGGCTTTCAGTTGAGCCGCTAGAGGGCCTTTTAGCACTTGTGATGCAGCATAATATTAACATTTGAAATAATGTAATAATAAAGAATGGCTTATCAACATTAGTTGCATTAATATTTATAATTTTAGTAATGGGCGGATATAATTAAATCAGCAATCGATCTTGTTTGTCGGGTTTATGCGTGGCTTGACGTGGACTCGAAATTAGATCACAATAATTTTTGCTGCCGCCCAAAAGTATGCAATGACATTGATGTATGTGAATATGTATGTACTCTTGTCATATGGTGATAAATACTGAAGTTGTTGCAGGCAAATACTTTTTAAAACTAAAACTCGCCTCGCAGTGTTGGCGAAAATGTGGTGAAGTGCAGACGCGTCCCTTCCGCTCGTTGGCGCGTTGTCGTTTGCGTACTGCTGTTTGTTGTAAGTGTCATAGTGTTGTTGTTGTTGTTACTGGTGTTGCTGTAGTTTAATGTTGTTGTTCTGGTTGCTGTTGCCATGTATATAGGTTCGCCTCGCTTGACTGTTTGCGTTCGCATTATTTCATTCTATTTAGGTTAAATTCGCGTTCGCGTGTGTGTTACAAAATATTGGAAAGTGTGCAAAAATATACAAACAAAAACAAAAGCAATGCTGAACTCAACTAAAGAATTGCGAATGAAACCAAGTTAATCTTCGCTTGGATGTTTTGTGGTGACGTTGACTCATTAAAAGGGAAATCTGTTCAAGAAAACAAAAACAACATCGAAATAGAAAGCGACTTTTCGTTGGAAACGCCAAATGTGTGATTGAAATGCATGCATAAACAAGGAATTGTAAAGTTTTTTAAAAATAGACTCATGTATACATGTAAAAATGTATCTAAGACTGTATGAGTGTGTTGAAAAACGAGCGTTTTTCAACACACTCATACAGTCGTAGATACATTTTCATTAAAATTGTTAATAATGCCAATTTTGTTTTATCGATGTGCTGTATGTCTTACATTTTTATTGCAACCGAAACAATAAAATAAAAACTACATACATATTGATGAACTAATCTATTAATCTAATATATTTGGTTCTATGTATTATACTTTCCCAATACAGCATGTGCACAGATCACTTCTCCAAGGAGACTGTTCAAAGAGTCACATTCTCATGCTTGACTACAAATACTACGAAACGAACTTACGAGCTAGAAAATGTAATATCCAATGTACATGTACCCAACTTGATCTATGTATACCTAAAAGGGTGTGTGTGTATGTATATGTGTGGATATCCCTACAGTAGACGTGTGTACAGGTAATAAACCTAACTAACGACTGATGCTTTCGCAATGTAACCGATTAAAAGGCAATAAAATATCGGCCAAAACACTTTACTCCTGTTTCGCAGCTAACTTGGCTTGTGCCGCCTGCTTGGCCTGAGCCGCCTGCTTGGCCTCCTTTTTGTAGTTGGCCACATAGAAAGCGCTGAACATGTAGGTGAATAAACCGGCATTGAAGGTCAACAGTGCCGCAATCGACTTGGGGTAGTTGCAGCTTGACTGGAACTGAATCTGCAGCGTGTGCACAAAGATGATAAGGAATTGCACCTAAGGAAGAAAGTAGATTAACGCTGCTATCATATGATACGAACTATAATAACTTACAATTTGCAGAATTGTGATATACTTCTTCCACCACAAGTATTTCTGTACTTTGGGTTCCATCGCGGACAGTAGATAATACGCATACATGATGATGTGAATGAAGGAGTTTATGAATCCCAAGAGAGTACCATGTCCACCGGCAAAGTACTTAACGCAGATGCCAATCAGGTACAATTTGTGAAAAATGGTAAGATTGAAATACCCTCATTGAGATGGGATCCGTAGCATAAGTCACCGGCTGGCACTTGAAGTTATAGTGTCCACCCCAGCCTCCCTTGTAGCCCTCATAGAAGAGCACCCAGCTGAGCACTACCTGTACTGCATTGTAGACAAGTAGCGTGTTCTTCAACTCAAATGGCTTGCGATCTCGCATGTAACGTGGTCCCGCATACAGGCCGAAATACAAGTAGGCACCCAGTAAACAAAACATAAACAGTGGTCCAGGTGCATTTGAGAGGAACCAGCTCTGCGGAAAAAAAATTGAATTAGCATCACTTTGCCAGCGACTTAGTCAAGGCCTTACCTTTGTACGCAGATCCTCATGCTCCACAAAAAAGTTGACCATACGGTCAACAATGGTTTGTGTCTCGTTCAGTCTGACCGACATTTTGCCAACTATAAGTAAACAAACAATAAAATTATCATCGCCGGATTCTCTTGGGGAAGTAAACAAACACTAGTTTGTATAGTATCATGTTGTAATAAGTATTAGCACCTGAGCCGCATTTATTTGATCTGACAGTAGACGTGCTTGCTAATCAAAAATGCACACAAAATTGCGATAGCCAAGGCGAAGCCGCGCCTACGCCCGACCTGTGCGACATCAATTGCAGGGACTTGAATGGATGAGGTCGGCTCGGATGATATGAGAAATTACGAAATAATACGAATTAGATATAGATAAACTATAAAAACAGCGATTCTTAATGGAATTGAAGGGCGCTCAAGTGCAAATTGTTGTGCTAATATTCACATGTAAATTATGCAAAAGAGAACAACGAAATATTAACGCAAAGTTCCGCGGCAATAACTTGACTTGAGTGTAAGTTTTGCTAAATGGGCAAAAAGTGGCCGACGATTCAAGTCGAAATATTTTAGATTGGATTGGTGCTGCCCTCATCATAAAAATCATTTTCGATCGCATGTAAAAATGATTTTTTGCTTTTGGCTTAAATTACAGGCCCAAGCACAGGCCCAGGGATGCAATACCATGCGGAACTGGTTATGCCAAACTGTCGCTGCCGTCGTGCCGCTTGTCGATTTGTATTGTCATCTAGTTTATTGTGTAAGCTGGAAAAACCCAACAGGTAATGGCAGCAACAGAAGCACCTTAAGCATCTTAACCAAGAAGCTGATGCAGAGCCTGGTGCACAAGCAGGACAGTTCAAGGACAAGTTGCAAAGGAACAGAAACCAGTTTACAATGCAGCGGCATCAGTGTGTGCCATAAATTCACCAATTATTTACTAGCTAGATGGAAGTCCTTTTCATCGTTAACTAGGCACCTTCGCTTACATATATTACATATTTATTTTGATCATTAAGCGAGGCACGCCCTACAGACTGCAACCATGCCTGGCACTGATTTTTGCGGCAGTTGTAAACACATAAACTCTTAGTGTCTCTCACCTCTCTCTCCCTCCCCCCCTCTCTAAGGCTCTTTTAATCAAAGCCATACTTGCTCCAACGTGGAGTTATGCCATCCAGGTGTGGGGAACTGCCGCCAAATCCCAGCTCAATAGGCTCCGAGTGGTCCAGTCGAGAGCTGCACGTCACGCATCTGGACTCCCCTGGTACGTGACGAACAAGGTAATCGAAAGAGATCTGAAAATTACCCTTCTTGGGGATCAGATCAATTTTCATAGCAGCCGTTATGCCGACAGGCTTGTGGTCCACCCGAACCGACTGACAAATATGCTAGTTAATCCCATCTCCCTCCGAAGGCTGAAGAGGGTACACCCCAGCGATCTCCCTACCCGGAGGATAATATAATATACTACACATTAAGTAATTAATAACTAGATACATTTTTCCTTTTGTACTTAATAATTAAGAAACCACTTGGTCTCATATACCTTTTATAAACACATTAGGTTAAGTTCAGAGGAGTTGACTGAACGATTCCTTTTGGAACCAAAATAAATAGAAATCGCTATAAAAAAAAAACTAAGGTGAGAAATTTAGTTACTCGCACTTTATGCCGTTCTAATTATGACGCGAACTCATTTGCAACGCGAACGTTGTGGCAGGCGTTGCACATGGATAAAGTGCCCGTCATCGTCGAAACATATCAAGCCACAAACGAACTGAAACGACCCCAGCAACGACTGTGAGGCTGAGTTTTTATATTTTTGCCCATTTACGTTACGATACTGTTCAGTCATCATTCTTGAAATTAGATCACAATAATTTTTGCTGCCGCCCAAAAGTATGCAATGACATTGATGTATGTGAATATGTATGTACTCTTGTCATATGGTGATAAATACTGAAGTTGTTGCAGGCAAATACTTTTTAAAACTAAAACTCGCCTCGCAGTGTTGGCGAAAATGTGGTGAAGTGCAGACGCGTCCCTTCCGCTCGTTGGCGCGTTGTCGTTTGCGTACTGCTGTTTGTTGTAAGTGTCATAGTGTTGTTGTTGTTGTTACTGGTGTTGCTGTAGTTTAATGTTGTTGTTCTGGTTGCTGTTGCCATGTATATAGGTTCGCCTCGCTTGACTGTTTGCGTTCGCATTATTTCATTCTATTTAGGTTAAATTCGCGTTCGCGTGTGTGTTACAAAATATTGGAAAGTGTGCAAAAATATACAAACAAAAACAAAAGCAATGCTGAACTCAACTAAAGAATTGCGAATGAAACCAAGTTAATCTTCGCTTGGATGTTTTGTGGTGACGTTGACTCATTAAAAGGGAAATCTGTTCAAGAAAACAAAAACAACATCGAAATAGAAAGCGACTTTTCGTTGGAAACGCCAAATGTGTGATTGAAATGCATGCATAAACAAGGAATTGTAAAGTTTTTTAAAAATAGACTCATGTGTATATGTAAAAATGTATCTACGACTGTATGAGTGTGTTGAAAAACGCTTACTCATGCGAACACAGACCGAGATATAGACACACATACATATCTACATATGTAGATACACGTTGATTTGTATTTCCCTGTGCCTTTGCCATCCCTGAAGATGCAAGCACTGCAGACTTTGCATAGCAGTTTCATGCTCATCTGGCGTTTCCTGCGATGCCGCTTGGCAACAGTAGCTCTATCAAAACAAAAACACCAAACCAAAAACGGAAAGAAGAAAATCAAAACCAAACACAAGCACAAGCACACAACACAAAGGCGAAGCTGAAGTTGAAGCCAAGACTCGACACACCAGGTCGACTGCTCAGCTGGTCGTCAAGGGGTGAAGCTGAGGCAGCAGTAGTCGCAGCAGAGGACTCAGGTGTGTCCATGAGTGTGCGAGTGCCGTTAAACGAGATCTGTCAGATACATTTGCACGAGTGTGCCGTTACGAGCTAACGAGATCTGTCGTATACATTAACATTTGTATGTGTGCACAAAAGTATCTGTATCGGCTTGCGAATAATAACACAAAGCGAAGCCAAAACTCATACTCTCACACAGCTACGAGTATGGGCTGCGAGTGTGTGTGTGGGATTGTAAATGTATCTGAAATATCGCGACTCGTGAGCGAATTGCCAGCTACCTGTTGATGAGACTGTGACTGTGACTATGACTGCGACGATAACTGAGAGTGAGAAGACGTCGTCTCGCCAGTGCAAATACATACGTGTTTAGCATATGCCGCGATGCCCCCCTATGGTTCCCCTTTCCGGATGGCTGTGCAGTTGCTAGTGTTGTTGGTCGCATTGCACAAACGACAAGTGCTAATTTACTTATCACAAATTTTGATTTGATTAAATTTTATCTAATTGCCGACGCACATGCTGGTTGAGGTGTGTACGACTCACACACACACTTATGTACATACGTGTATGTATGAGCTATGACACATACAAGTGCAAAATTGAACAACAAACTCAGACAGTGTCTCTAAAGTGCCCCGAACATGCGCCATCCACTCTGAACACTAAAGCCAAAGGTGCGATAAGCACAAGCAGCACCAATGGCAGCAGCAGCAGCAGCGGCAGCGTCGTCGGCAGAACGTTCAAGAAAATGCCAACTTGATTTTGTAGCTTGATCAGTTTGGCAGAGAAACGCGCCGCGATCGCAACGTTTATTTGCGTTTGGCCCACGCGCGACTTTTGACGGAGCGTTTACAAATAAAACGCCCGACACGCGCCCTTCCCGCAATAAAGATATACATATAGCGAACGCTCGTATTCCAATTGGATTTGATAGTCAGTTGCCGCTTCGATTGGCTTTGGGCCCATTTGGCTGTGTATTATTGTTTTCTGTTTTTATTTTGCTGTGATTCGATTAGCAACGGTTCGCATTGCCTTTTGGATTTGGGTTGGCGTTACAAACGTCGCTGTCGTTGTCGACTGCTAGCCAGTCACTCGTCGTGTTCACTTGAACATAAAACCAGTACAACAACAAAATCAACAACAACAACAACAACATTAATAACAATAAAATTGCTTAGTAGTCAAGCTGAAAAACCAAAGAGATAGTGCAAAACACTCAATAAACAATAAGTAAAATTACCAATAACAATAACAAAACAAACTTTGCTTTTGTGTTTTCTGCTCAGTTTGTTACGTCTCGCGTAATTAGTGATAAAGCGACCACCGACTGTGTGCTGCGTGTCTCCCAACCAAAGAATTGCAAAAGACAAAGCTAAACAACATAAACAAACATAGATACACACGCACACACACAGAGGCAAAATGCTGAAAACAAAAACAAGCGACGACAAGCTCGACACGCTGCTATCGCGATCTGCGGTACCCATCATCGATCTGGCTCATTGCGGTAAGTCCCACAGCTCCCATGGAGCCACAAACAAATAGACATATGTACATATGTACATCTCATGCTCAAGTACCTAGCTACATATCTACATATTCGCATGTGTATGTATTTATGATGAGGGTCCACCATGTGGCTGACTACGTCTACGAGTGCGATTTCCAGTTGCCAAGCACGCCTTATCCCACAACAATCGAGCTTCAACACTGGCTGGTTAATTAACCACAGCCCTGAGTCATAGTTAGATAATTAACAGTTGTTATTGTTGTGCGAGTAAATTGTAATTGCAGTTGCTTAATTTTTAAACGCAGTCAACAACATGAGCTTTAATTATTGACTTGAAGCAGCTGACACCTGTCCCCGTGTCATTTACTATGCATCTGGTAATTATTGTAAAATATTCGAAATTAATACGAGTATTACGTCTATTTTGAAATGCCAAAGCAACACGCGCTTCTATCAAATGCCTCTATTGCTAAGTAAGCGGAAAGCTAACAGAGATACTAAAGTACTTGTATAATATATATAGTATTTAAGATTGTATAAAAATTAAGATTTAGCTAGATAAGATTAATAAATAAAAGATAACTTTGCGGTAGGGGAAGGTTAACAAAAGCAATTCTCTTATGAATGTACATAATTGTATTCGAATTTATGTACTTAGAAAGTAAGGCAAGACTTAGCTCACAGCAATATTTCATGCAACAAGTAGGCCGGGTTATAGAGGCAGGTCGAGTTCAGCTACATATTCTAGTTAAAAAATCCCACTATAAATACAAAAAATAGGTCGAGCTCACTTGAAAATTCTATTTAAAAAAAATGCCAGCTATGCTTGGATTGAAGTACATTTATTTATTATGAGCATACATTTTCATCCACAATAAAGTCGACTATTAATTTTTTATGTCAATCCATTCAGTCTACAATCAGTCCCACTTCAGCAAAACAAGTGGATTTATCAATCAAGCACCTGTCTATCCATTTAAGTTACAAATTTAATTTATATTAAATTTATAAAATTGAGAAAAACCTTTATTAATAATGTTAATTGACAAGCCAATTATCTCTAGTTAAATTGGCTTAGTCATGCCTTAGTCATATAATGCGTTTTTATTGACACACACATAATGAGGCTTCACAAATCATATGACAAAAATAAATAGACAAGAATGACAGCGAGAGAGAAAGAAAAAGTCACCATTTCAAAGTTAATTTCAAGCTCGACAAATTATTTGAATATAATTATATAAACAATATTATTTGCATATAAATTTCATTGTCAATGCTGTCCCAGTAGCAAAAAACCTAATTGATTACACTGTTCACTTCAGTACGAGTACTTGCCTAACCCAACTGTGGATAAATGCATACATTTGGCACAACTTTTTCCATTAATATTGTGAATAACTTCTTTTAAGAACAGCAGCCATTATTTGTTTCTAAGCGCACACATAACTGATAATCATTGTTGTTCGACAACAAAATTATCTAAATCGAACTATTTAACACATGGCTGCAACCTTCATAGTTGAACTGTCTGAATGCTAGGGAATTCAGACAAAGTCATATTCCATGTTATAACGAGTTGACCTTGAATTAAGTACTTGACCCTCGTGCGACGAGTTTGCTTCCAAACATGTCAGCCATTGACCCCCAAAAAGCTTCAGCTCTACTTATGCCAGTTGTGTCAACGGAACTTGAATTGTTTATTGAACTGTAGGTGTTTTTGAACTACATACAGATAGTTAGTGCCCAATGTCAAGCTCCAACTACGAGTGCTACTACTGATGAGTAAATTGCGGAAATGCATCACAATGTTTACATTTGTTTTTACTTTATTTGGGGAACTTGATTTGATGGTTATTTGTGTTTTTGTGTTTCTGCGGCTTTGTTTTGTTCGACTGATGTACTGGTTGTTTGAATTTGTTGTTATAACTGCCATATTTACACTCGTCTCGTAGTCAGACGCAAAGCGAGTAAACCAATCCACATATCCCGCTTCAAACGACGTCAGCGGAAAAGTGACGCATTTGGTCCGTGAATCCCCAACGGCGTCGCCAGACCCGCGCCCACATTGCCGATTGGCAACTTAATTGAAATCTGCGGCGTCGTCACACAGCAGCTCACAGCTAAAATAACAACAATTACAACCAGAACAAAAATAATAACAATGCAAATATCAGCGATATTAAGAAGGCGTATGGAGTCTGATTAAAACCAGCTTAAACCTGAATTGCGTCACATCAGATCAAAACGAGACTTTTCAGCAATAGTTAACCAAGTTATTAGAGGTTCTATTTAGAAATGGAAGTTGTTGTGGGTTATGCTAAATCAATTAGAGGTTGGCTTTATTTCAGACATTTCTGGTATCTATTAACTTTTGTAATTGAACTATTGAATGATACTTTTAGCTCCACTCAACCATTCGACCAGCTAAACACTTTGAACTGCGCACAATTAATTTTTCTATAAATAAAATATGCTTGCTAACAAAATGGCTGCTTTTAAGCTCTCTATGCGCTGCCATATAAATTGCCCTATAAATAATGAATTAAATGTGGGCTCTATTGTGCAATTTCACCCGCAATTGCTCAACTATAATTTACCCTACGTTGTGTTCAAGGTGGAAAACGTGGAGAATAATGTATACGCTCTTAAAAAGCACAGGGTATAAACTGCAGGCGGGTCGCCAATAAAAATTCCTAACATAGCCCACATTCAAAACAAATTGTATATACAAACGGCAGAACGCATTTTGGTCAGTTTATGGCGCCCGCAGGGACCATAAATATCAAGCAATATAAAATCAGCTATATAGAAAACATATACAAATGTGTGCTTTCTGTTTGGCAGCAGATCGAATCGAAAGTAGCCAATCAAATATTTAGATATAGAAATTCAAAGCCAAACGAAAAATTGTAGAAACATCGCTCGTTTATCGACGATGATCTTCAACAATTGCGTCGATCTCTGTCGGTCTCTCGCAATACGCTGACTCAATTAATTAGCCTCAATATAGATAAATTAGCGACAAGCTAGCGACTAGCATGTGAGTAGTATAAAATTGCAAAAAAATTGTCATTAATTGAAAAGTGCTCGCAACTCGTTTGGCGTCGTAATTGAATTGCATGCAAAGCTCAAGCTGTCCCTCCTCTCCCCAACCCACCTCAAATGACAAAACAACCGGGAGAGATTTTATAAGAGAGTGAGTGCCTGCATCTATTCAAATGAAATCGAAAGGCATTTCTATGAGTAGAGACTGCGTTGGGCTTCAATTGATTCTATTAAATGCTCGGCCTGACCTCACATCATCATCATTATCATCATTGGGCATATTCATGATGTCGAAAAATCCAACAGAAGTTGTGTATAGTAATTAGGAAGTATATGTATGAGTATAGACGTGTGTGGAATTGTCGCCTGGTGACAAAATCTGTTTGGGACTCAACTAAAGCACGCCACGCACTGATAACTACACAACGTAATTACTATTAACCGTGAATTTCCGTTCTTATCAGCTGAAAAACAGTGCGTCATGGCGTTGATTAGAGTTCTCGAACTTATTTGCGGGGTTGCGGTTCGAGCTGTGGTGCTGATGTGGCGGGGTGTTAATAGCTACTGTTGGGGATTGGGGACGAGTGGTGACTGGTGGCGTGCGACAAACTGAAATTGCCAATTATTTATTTATAGATTGCTCATACGCCCCATGTGTGAATGTGTTGGATGTTTGTCAACGACAACAACGTGTGGAAATATTTGAAATTGTTCGTATTCATTCATTACCTGGCGCTCAATGAATAACACTGTTATACGTTTCTACTTAAAGGCTTTTAAAATGAAAAATGCATAAAGTCATATCTTCAGTTATCTACGAGCAACCTGATAATGCTTGACACCTGCAAGGCGAGGAGCAGGGGATTCACATCCTCTTTTCTCTGTCTTGACTTCCGATGTGGCGGAGCTGGTTTATTTTTATTTTTATTTAATTTTCCGCAATGGAAAACCCAGTCGTCGTCATCGCCGCTTCGGGCATTTGGCGTGACATTGAAATTGATTGCATTTACCTTTATTGCATTTATCGAGTTGGACGGATGCATTGCCTTGGTCGCCGCCGTTGTGCATTTATATCATTGCTGATTATGGCAAAATGGGTACTTCATGGTCTATTTCGATTGCGCTGTAATTGTAAATTGTACATTTTCAATTCTAATTAAATGATTGCCAGTTCCCAGTTCCCACACAACTTGTAAATAGTACCTGACTATACAATGCTCCATCCACAATCGGCGTGTGGCTTTTCTGTGGTTGTTGTTTATTGTTGATGGGTATCAGGTATTTACTGGCACTCGTATAACTTTTGTACTCTTATATTGGCCCCATATAATAGGCGAATTTTATTTAATATTTATGACTGCTGTGTACAGCTGTGCGATTACTATTTTCAAATTGATTCCTAGAAGCCCACAAAACGATTAAGTCCCTTTCGATTGCACTTATCAAATTGTTTAAGTGGCAGATCCGCTTGTACAAGTATTCGGGTTCACAACATTCTCACGCCCACGCACTCAACTGATGATCTATAATTTTGTTGTTTAATTGCAGGCATTGAAGAGGTGCCCGTAAAATCAGTGGTGAACCGTGTGGGTCATCAACTTGCGAAGGCATTAAGCGAGAAGGGCATGGCACTGCTGGTCAATCATGGCATATCTGATGAGAAGGTATCTAATCACATTATCTTCAACTATAATTGTAACACACTAATTCTGGTCCACTTTAGTTGAAGACTGCATGGGATCATCTGGATGATTTTGTGGACCTGGAGGCGGATGTGAAGCAACATTATATACGCAGCGATGGTGACAATCATGGCTATGTGAGTCCGGGTGTTGAGCGTTTTGATGGCAAAACACCCGAGCTGCGCCATGCATTCAACATCTGCACATTGAATGCCCAGAATCTGCCAGAGGAGCCGTTACCCGGCTTTGCGGATCACATTAGCACATTGGCCAATGATTTTAAGGCATTGGCCAGCTTCTTATTGCAGGCGCTGGCCGTCTCGCTGGACATTCCGCACACATTCTTTCTCGAAAAGCACTCACACATGTTGTCCGGCGACCACGATAACATGACCACCCTGCGCATGCTCTACTACCCACCAGTGGTCGACGATGAGCCTGGCCATGGACAGCACGATGTAATCAAGGGCCGTTGCCAGTACAGCTACCAGCGTTGTCTATCGGATCAACCAGACTTTCGTCCCGAGCACAATCCCCGCGATGACCTTAACGAGCTGGATGGCGTGCCGACCAATGGCAAAGACGGTGAGATCTCTGAGCACAAGCTGGCCAATGGCGATGTCATACGCTGTGGCGCCCATGTCGACTATGGCACATTCACACTGCTCGCCCAGGACTCAGAGGGCGGTCTTGAAGTGAAGGTGCCCGGCAGTGAAAAGTGGCATCGTGTGGGCCACTTGCCAGGTGCCATATTGATCAACTGTGGCGAGATCTTGTCCATTTGGACAAAGGAGCGATACCCCGCTCTGGTAAGTAATGTAACTATCACACTTTGACCTCAAGCTTATCTTCCACTATTATCAATAGGAACACCGTGTTGTTATACCCGAGCAGGAGCACATACGAAATCGTGGTCGACACTCGATCGCTTTCTTCTGCCATCCAGACAACATAACAATGATATCTCCCAACGATCTGCCTCAAACAGATGATGCACAGAACTCAACGTGCCTCAAGCAGCGCAAGAAGTCCTTCAAGGCGGCGAAAGAACGGTGGGTTTCTCTATCCCTCATCCGCCATCTTCAATACCATCTAACTTATCTTTCTTCTATTCTTGAACAGCGTCTACAATGCATATCAGTTAATACAGAAAAAGTTTAAAGATACATACAGCAATAACAATCACTCCCAATGACGATGCGCCCCGTAAAAGGCAACATATGCATCCTCAATGTGTCCCCTTCAGCCCCCCTTTCAATCTGTCAAACCGTCAACTCATCAAGCGTCTAGCGTCACCTGCCAGAGATGAGAGATTCGTCGACAGGAGACATTTGATGTTTTAAACTTTTTATTTTTACTTTTACTTTTATTATTATACATATACGATTGTAATTGCTTCATTTCTTTAGTTTGTATCATATGTATTTGATATACATACATACTATTTATATATACAAATACAATACATGCATACACCATACAAATATATATATTTTCTTTTTGACTAATATATAACATTTACTCGCAAAATATTTATTTACTTCTTGTTATAATTACACTGAGAGAACGCACATGCTATTAACATTTACTTAAGCTTCGACTTTGTGTTTCTGTTTATTTATATCTTATATTCTTTTGCCTGCGTTAATATTTATGATAGTAATTGATTGCAAAATTGTCGGAATTCATATATATTGAACTCAATGAGATAGACTAAAAAAGAATGTTTATTTGTATTTCATTTCAATAGTCAACCAATCAAAAATATTGTTGAAAATATATTCAGAAATCAAAAAAGAAATTGGCATCTGCTAGTTGTCGATAGTTGAGTCTAGAAGTCGGAATATCATGTTTTGTAATCGACTGTCGTGATTTTGTGATGCAACCTCTGAGATCTTTACGTGCAAACAGTTGCAAGTGGTTTAACAAGTTTTTTATTAGCTATTCTTTGTATTATATTGTTTTGTTGCTGTTAGTTAGCAACACATCGTACACACACAAAAACACATTTAACAATTACTTATTTTCTAAAGCGATTTCGTAATTTTATTACATTGTCAATAATCTAAGCAGTAGCTAATCTTTTGGACATTTACGAGCGTATTTGGCTTTCATTTGTATATATTCATATATGTTATATTTTGTTGTGATCAGCGCTAATTACATTCTACATTAACATCATATTCACAAATCCTTTACATACCTATTTATTTGCCTTATATGTAAGTAACCATTTTACATTCATGAATCACTACACCTTGATCGTACAATTAACTTCTAATTTGGAATGAACATAAAGTTGTTAGAGTGGCGAATGCAATGAAATTAATCAGTCATTAAAATGTTTACACAGTCGCGGGAAAAAGTTAACAACACCCGAGCGTTTATCAGCTTATCATCCGCAATAGGGCTTATCTTTTATCAGTTGGTGGATAGACTTTTGCCGTTGACTATGATCAATTTACTGTACAGGTATACCGAGCCGCCATAATTTAATTATTTGCCTTTTTATTTGTGCTAAATATTTAATTTATTTATAACACTAAGTCACATGCTCTGCCTGTCAATTCATAAGCCAATTTGTTGCTAAACCAACTAACAATACATCGCATGTTGTTGTTGTTGTTGCTGTTTGTTATTGTTAGCCAGCTGATTTGTGAAATACACAAGTTCGTATATTTGTGACGCGAATGGTTTACGAACTTTTAATCTGAGTCAATAAATAACTGCATAATACCGTAACAAGTTTGTCATAGACTTTACTGATAGTACAGATAAATTATACTCGTTTCATATATTGCAAATTATATTTATTCATATACCTATTGTTAGTATCTTTCAATTTGAACGAACTCTGGACTGTTGTTAGCATGCGGCAAGTACAAACACCTTGAACACTTGTGGCAACAATTAACGATCAATGCATTCAATTATCTATATTTTATGTTCTTTGTTTATACCCTGTATTAATTGCAAATATGTGTCTGTTGAGTAAAGAATGACATCATTGGCCCTATACTCGTAGTAGTACATATATATAATATTATTGATTGCCAATTCGTCTTTTAGTCAGCGTTATTGGTGATAAAGAAAATGCTTTAATATTTTATTGATAAACATTTATTAAAACAGACGTTTTTAAAATTGAATTACTTCATCATGGATTTTGGAAATCAAATAATTTGAATGCCTAATGGAAAATTTTTTTAAAATTATTTGAATTGTTGCTTGCCAATTGAAGATAATTACGAAATGAAATGTATTGCTATTTGGAACTTGGTAATGGCAAATGCATGTTAATGTCAAGTACAAGGCCAAGAGTTTCTCTACATATTCTGATCGATTTCACAATTTTGCGGCGTTTGCATTTCAAATTGCTTTGCTGAGAACACGCGAATTTGGTGGTATTTTGTGGGTGTTTTCATGTTTAATCAAAGTGTCAAAGTTAAATAAAATAAATATTGTCATATACTAAAAGACGGGGCGGACAGACAGAAGCTCATTTGTCTATTGGATTGAGCCCTTAAGCTGGCGCTTTAGATAATGACTATGATTCGCAAAACAGTCCAAAACAGTGCTGTGTATGCGTACATACTATGTTAAGTACATGTACATACGGAGTATATATGGAAGTATATTGCAACAATTTGATATTTAAGGCAAACAAAGCGAACTTGATAAGCTGCTCGGTGTAAATAATTGCTTTGTTTTGTCAGACAGTCGAAAATGAAAGTTGAAAGAGAAACCTAAACAAAACGAAACGCAAAGAGACGAAACAATCTTAATAATTCATTTTGTTTGTCTTGGTTTTAGTTTTTTTTTTGTGTTCGTAATCTAAATGCAAAGTCAGAACGAGCTCGGATAAGATTGTCAGGGCAATACCAAATCAATATGAATATAAATAAAAATAAAAAATAAAATTGAAATTATAACTGAGATTTGTCGATAGCCTTATAGATATGTCAGAGCAACTAAACTAACTTTCGAAAACGAAATAAGAATAGCTTCTATCGACAGTATAATTAAGTAATTACTTAGCAAGTAATACGATCCATTACACTTAGTATTTGAGCGCTAACTAGACTTACTACAACAATTAACTAATGCGCTCAAAAATCGCGACGTGCTCAATTGTTATGTAACAGCTTTGTTTTGATGAGACTTCAAGTCACGTTTCTTTCTTTATTTATTTATTTATTATTACAATATACGTATGTAGTATGTATAGTATTTGTTGTGTGGAGGCTACGAGTAGAGTTTCTAATAGACCCAATGGATATGTTTATCGTACGACTTGAATTAATGCGAATACGAGTACGAGTACGAGTACGAGTAGTGTTACATTCACTACCCACAAGTATTTGCTACTTACACGTGTATGCATTTAAGAAGACATTCTCGAATCAATAATTATGGGACATCAAGTAGTATCGTAAATGTTTCATTATATACGTATATCAAACATTCAATAACTATATATATGTATGTATATAAGTATATCTATGCCGTATATAGACATTGCACTAAATGCCAATCAATTGTTGCTTAAAATTGCCGGCAATTCTAGGAATTCTTTTCTTATTTTATTTACTTTTGTTTCTTCTGAGTTTTGGGTTTTTATTGCACAACAATTTTGGTTTAAATTCAACTTGTAAATATTTCAATTATTTATTGTACGTATTCATTTTTTTAACATTTTCATTTTCATTTCTGAAATGTTTTTTCCACATCAATTTCGGTTAATGTTCTTGAAGGCTTTAATTATTTCTGTGGGATTGTCGTGTTCGGTATTATAAATATTTGTATTTGATGCTTATAGCGTGGTCTTACAGTTGGGCATAAATGTATATAAATATATTATAATATATTTGGTGTAGGTAGTATATGGGCAGATAGCATAGAGCGTAGAGTTCTAGGTACACATACATAAGCACACATGAGTCGAGCATCAATTAGAATGAAGTCAGAGTAGGATTTGATACGTTTGCTTAATTTGTGTACAGCGGATGCAGCTGTTGCTGCTCCTGGGCGGTCAATGTGGGCGTGACAGACCCATATGGACGCCCTCGCATCACATTCATGTGTATTTCCGATGAGGCTGTCGAGTTCATATATGCTGGCAGATCAGTAGAGCCATTCCTGGCGCCGTTGTCCCTCCTGTGGCCCCCACAGCCTGCGCCTCTGCCGTTGCCATTCCCGGCAGCACCGCCGTTGCCGCCGCCTCCTCCAAATGCTCTAATGCTGGCGCGACAATTGATGAACGCATAGGGACAGCAGCTCTGGAAAAAACACACACATCGCACACGCAGAAAGATAGAGAGGGAGAGAGAGAGGTAGGGAGACAAAAAGAGAGTCGAAATGAGTGCAAATAGTCAGAGAATATCATTTAGAAACTGTTTATTACATACTCAAAGGTTAGGCATATTTAAACGACGTCGGGGACAGAGAGACAGAGAACGAGCGAGAGTAAATAGTAGATAAGAGAGACAAAAAGACAAAGTGTGTGACATACAGTCGGAATTCGGGTATGTCAGCGCCTTTGTGTGTGTGCGTGTTAGTATGCGAGTGTGGGACAGGCAAGAACATGTCTTCGGTATGAAGTGGAGAACAAACGAAGAGAATAAAAATGAAATTCCAAACAAAATAAAAGGCCGCATTCATTATACACAAATGAAAAAACAAATGGTCCAGCGACGTGCATGTGTGTGTGCGTGTATTAAAGAGTTGTGTGAAAAATGTGAAATTTGTTGAAAAGCAGACAAAAAAGGGAAAAAGGGCCAAAGGCAAAGCATAAAACATCAACAAAACTGCGGGCAACAAAATATGCACATTTGCAAGTGTTTCTTGTTGTTGTTGTTTGTGGCAGGTGCTGTTGTTGGTTTACCATAAGTAGAGCAACGGGTTTGTATGTGTATGTGTGTGTTCACTACATATATTCATTCGTATACATACATATGTATAACTTATACTTAGAGAAGCGAAAGCTTTTCAATTTGAATATTACATTTTGTTTTTTGTGTGGCATTCTTGAGCTTAGCATTTGTTGGGCGTTAGGCAACGTATCAGTAAGGCAAACGCCAGCTGTGCATGGAAAAGATGTAGATGAGATTAAAGATATAGCAGAATGGAGAGAAAGATAGAGATAGTGTGTGAGAGAGCAACCAATTTATGATATTCATGGACAGGGACAGCGGGACAGAGAGAAAGCGAGAGTTCATATGTATACAAATGTGGATTTTGAGAAAGTAATATTATATATGAAACAGCTGAAGTAGCAGAGGCAGGCAGAGCGTGCAGAGAATTCAGCAGGCAATTCACAATTTTTTGCCAGCAATGAGAATCGTGACATTTGGCAGGCAATAGCTGAAGCTGAAGCTGTAGCTGTATCTGTAGCTTAAGCAGTTACAGTTGCAGTGGCAGATGCACAGTCTAGTACTGTTAGCTCAGTCAGCTGATAAGTATGCTACACTTTTTTGTTTACTTTTCTACTTCGGCTAAATGGCTAAAGGGGCACTAGTTGCCAATGCAGAGCTGCGAAGTAAACTCATATAGCTACCAGGATATGCACGGCCTGGCCGGGGCGTGTCAGCTGAGACCCTGTTGTTGCAGTTGGAGTTGCTGTTGTTGCTTCCGATGTTGCAGCAGTTGCTTTTAACTAAGTCTAGGCGAGAGTCGGACACGGCCATTCGATACAAATCGATTTAGTATTTTTCGAAGGAATTTGCAAAAGCAATATGTTTTGATCAAAGGACTTACATAAGACATTTCGTATACCCCGTTTACTGGCAACACCCTCAATACCCTCATATTGAACTCACCTTAAGCGTTTTCTTGAATGCGGCCCTGAAATCGCGATTGAAGTATGCATAAATAATTGGATTAAGCGCCGAGTTAAAGTAACCAATCCAAAACAGTATGCCGACAACAATTCGCGGCGTTTTACAGCTGTCACAGAGCGTAAAAGTGATATACCTGCAAATGGATGCAGCAAGAAAGAAAACAGCATGACTTCAGAACTCACTCTTAATACCCAAATTAATTGCAAACTCTCAAGTGTTATACGCACCATAGGAAGAAGGGCAGCCAGCAGAGCAGAAAGGCGCTCATTATGATGCCCAATGTGCGGGCTGCTTTCCGCTCGCGCCTCATTGTCGTTATGGCCGACTGCTCTACTTGTATGCTTGGCCGGGGCTTGGGTATTTGGCTAATCTGCAGGTGTTTCTCCAGCAGCAGAGCGGCCACTTTAGATCTGCGTGGTGAAAGTAATTAGTGTTAATTGCACGAGGCATACAGAAATTAATTGGTTTACCTATAGACCAAACGCTCCTGACGATCCGCCTCCTGGTAAATACGATAATACATGGACAGCATGACGATGCCCGGTATCCAAAAGCTCATCGATGAGCTAACAATGGCATATGCCTTGTTCACTTTGAATTCACATATCTGAAATTCAATTTGATTCGATTAGATTGAGCGTAATACCACACGAATGGCTCCATGCAATTGAAATTGAAATTCTAGTTTTGAAATAATGCGAAATGGCTGTAATTTAGTGAAATAAATCAGAACAATGATAGTTAAACGTTGGCAATAAAATAATGTGGCTAGCCACAAATGGCAAGTGGTAATGTGCAAAATGCACTCAATTAACAGGCACGAACAATGGTAGATTGCGGTGCAACGACAAAGACAACAACAATCGCAACTGCAACTGCCACTGCTGGCGCAACGCAGCGTATGCGTAATGTGATTACAGCACTCAAGTGGAAGCAATAAAAAGCCAACACAATTACTGCATACATTAAACTGATGGTGCGTGTCTGGCAATGCCAATGTCATTGCCATTTGGTCAGAACTGCGGTATTCACTCAACTTCAAGGCAACTCAAGGCCATCTAATCTGATTTATGCAAGAGTTGACAAGACTCTCCTGTGGCTGTTGCTGCCGCAGCCACCGTCAGTTATTAACAGGCACAGAAGTTTGGGGAACAATAACAAATTAAACTAATTAAAGTCCTACTTTAATGCTAATGTATGCAAAGGGCTTTCAATGAGTTGGCGCTTTGTGTGCAAAGGCGAAAATTATGCACAGGCGGCGCAGGCACCGCAAAACTCAAACGCAAATATAATTACATTTATTAATACATCAGCAGTTGTGTATTTGTATTTGAATTTGTGTGTAATCATAAGCAGCAAGTGGTGTGTGGCAACAGTTGTTAGGCAACAACAGCAGCAGTCGGCAGCAGGCAGCTGGCGGCACAAGAAGTGCGAGTGGAATCACTTTAAGTCTGCCTGATAGTTTGGCCAATACTTGAGAACGTGCTCATGTCGAAAACTGGCCAATATAGCAGACCAATAAATATGCTAGCTGACGGGCCTGTCGACTCGAAAGGCGTAAAAATACTCTAGACGCCCATGGCACACACACACATAAATCAATTTTCTGTTAGAGCGTGCTGAGCTCTCGAGTCGAAGCTAAAGTCATGGATATTGACAGAATTTATTGCATACCTTGTTGCAAACATGTGGCAGCAGTAGCAGGCAAAGTTGCATGCTTGGCACTCACCTGCAGGCCGTTTCGTTCAGTGCAACAAAATTAGAAATTCTGATGTGCCAGAAAATCGAATAAAAAAAAACCGAAACAAGAAAACAGCAACTTCGATAGGCAACTCACATGCGGATTTGATTTGAGATATATCCAATTCTCGTTGGTTGTATACCAGCCGGAGCAGATGGGAAGAAACGAGAGCAGAGCAGGTGATAGCCAGACCAATAGCAGCATGATAAATACTCGACGATGCGTCATTATCAGAGGATAGTCCAGAGGCTGCACTATAGCATAGTACCTGGAAAAGTATGGAAGTGTGTTTACGTGCAGCTATTTGCATGGTTGAATCATTTACCTGTCCACCGATATGCAGCATAGGTGCATGATGCTCGCTGTGGAGAAGTAGACATCAAAGCTGTTCCATATATCGCACATGAGTGAACCGAACATCCACCTGCCCGATATCTCGACCGAAGCATTAAAAGTCATGGCGCAGAGGGCGACCAGCATGTCGGCCACTGCCAGTGAAACCACAAAATAGTTTGTAATGATGCTGTAAATGGCAGATAAACAAGCAAGAAATGAAGTTTAGATACAAATACTCGTCGTCTCCTGTTAAGCTTAAAAGTCTCTGCTGGAAATGCAGGAAAATGTGCGAAAGTTTTGCAAGTCGAGTTTGAAACAATGCACATTTGTGTCAGAGCTTATCTTCCTTAGGGAAAGAGGATTGAAAAAGTTTAAGCGCACATTACGCATACGCAGCATATGTCATACATTTGCTAAGTGGATTTCATGCTTTAATGACTTAATTGTTAATTAACTTAATATTGCTATACCAAACAACAGCAGTAACAATGGCAACAACTGTTGCCGCGGCATGCCTAACCCAATTATGTGCACACGGTGAATGCGTAATGTTGAAACCTGATTGAAGCTTTAATTTCCCGAACTTTAAACAGGCAATTACATTTTCATATTTCACTCTACTTTACACTCTAGGCCAATGAACGAAAACTCAGCCCAAGATGAAAAAAATACTCAACAATTCCCTGTCAACCACCCGGGGTTTCGTCCCTTCTCCAAACAAACTTAATTACAACCAACAGAAAGCAGCTACAGTTGGCGAAAAGCAGACGGCAAGTGGGCTGTTGGTAGTAGGCGGACAACTGATGGCTGTGAATACTTTAACTACCGCAAAAGTGAACAAGGCAGAAGGCAAAATACCAACAGCGCAAACAGAATGAATGGCCTGACAAGTAAAAGTAACCATTTACGACCAGTAGATGAACAGATACCCTTTAAATATGGCAAATAAATACTTGAGCATTATGTCTTGACCTATCAAACAGTTGGCGAGTTGATTAGGATATGTAAGATGTGCATAAACTTTATAGATTCGAAGATGTCGCTATCAATAACAAACTTCTCAGTAAGATTGTCATGCCTCTTGTCAGGGCAAAGGGCATATTGAGTGTCGCTTTAAAGCCGATTAAAGTGTGCAGTGAAGAGAAGAGTTAAAAGGATGTCGTCGATTCAGATAGGTGACAAGTTTAATTAGATTTATGAGTTGACAGTTTTACCCCAACCATTCCCAGCTGCCAAAAAGGCGCAAGCAATCAGGCTTAAAGCAATGAGTTAAAGACACGCAAAAGTTTATTACGAAATAAGAAACACTCTGACAGATATATACATACGTAAGTAGAAGGCTGATCGCATACATCAGAAGTTTTAGGCCCGCATAATATTTGAGAGCATTAACAACTTTTTGTTAGCTGTGGCATAATTTGGTGTAGCAAAGTTTGTATAATTAGCAGACCCTTGATTGGATGTGGGGCATATTCACATTCACATTCACATCCACGTCCACATCTACTGGCCAGTCCTTGGAAGTTCTACTTTAGTTGCCGTGTGCGCACCTTTTATAGCCCTTGTAATGTGGCCTGGTTAAATGAGGCCTAAATTATCGCACGACTATTTGCTTTATGTGGACGTGTGATGCGTCTGGACGAAATGTTGGAGAGAAGAGCACGGGGGAGTAGGCTTAAGTACGAATGCATGTTAAGCATAATTAGGCTTAATTTGCCATAATGATTTAAACTGCGCAACGAGGCAAAACAGTTGAAATGGGCAAAAACCAGATAAAAATGCTGCCTACCATTGGGAGGAGGATTCAAATTGCCCAGTTCCATCTCCAGCTTCAGCTCCAGCCTTAGCTCCAACCATGAGTCCATGAGTTAAATGAGCCTCACAAATGTCAGATGCTTGTCTGTGCTTCTACCTGTGCCTGTGTTGCCAAGGCGACATAATCATTTTCTTGGGTCGCTTTAAGAGTTTATGCCTTGACATTGAATGCCGCAGGCTTGCCAGGCACGTGGGTCGCTGAGTGAGAATGTGTGTGGGTTTTATGCTGGTTAAATGCCAAACAATGTGCGAGTGAAACACATGAATTTTCGCCTGAAACACGTCCAAAATTATGGAAAAATTGGTCTAGTGCCACATCACCTTCATAGCAACACCAGCACTAGATGTATGTTGGTGTGTACGAATATTTTTGCAAATTTATATGGCTGCTCGTAAATGAAATACCACGTAGCGTCTGTTATTCTCTTTCAGTGTTGCTGGGTGTCATTTTATGTTGGCCACAATATTTTGATGTGAACGCATTTGTGATTAACATATTCGATGTAATTACGCACGTTTCTGACATTTCACAATGCCGCCCAAAAGTATGCTGCCGCTGCCAATGGGGGGTCAACAAATTAAAGAGCCACACCTTACACCTTATGGCCGAACAGTGCTTACTTTGAGCTACGATAACGACAATTCCTTTGGCACGCAAATTGGCCAAAATATGATAAATGATGACAAAGTAATGGCGCACAGGATTAACGCGCCCATAGCCCGCAGGCAATGTCCTTGATGACAACGCAACATCATTGTGGTTAACAATTCAATAATAAAAAAAGACAATTGCGCCGTAAGCAAGACGACAGCGCAACTGGAGCACGAATGGCTGTCCTGCCAGTTCTGGTATTGTTGCAGGCAGCGGACTTACCGCAACTTCCTGTGCCGCATAACGGACACAATCACCAGCATGTTGCCCAGTATGGCGGCCAGTATGATGAAACCAATAATGAAACACTTGACGATGACAAATGTTAAATGCGCGCTGCCCGCCTCGTCAGCGGCTGCCGTTGTGCTACCATTATCCTGCGCCTGTGCAGTTCCCATCCCAATGCCAATACTGTCCAATGGCAGGGAGCTGCTTCCGCCTTCAACATCAATCAGTCCATCGGCAACGAAACTTAAATAATTCGCATGTGACGAAGCCGTTGCCGATGCGGATGCCTCCAGAAGCAGTGGCATGTAGACAGCATGCGACTTGAGCTGCACATCCTTTGCCAGCCTTGTTGCCGTGTTGCCTCCATTGTCGAACATGGTCCGGCCTGCAGTTGTTGCTGTTGCAGTTAGTTTGCGCATAAGAGTCATTGTTGCTATTGCTGTTGCTGTTCTGGTGTGGCGTGTGCGGCGTGTGTGTGGCACAAAGTTAGTCCTTGTATCGAATGCAATTATTGGTTTGCCACTTGCTGCTCAATAGTTGTTGTCCTACAGCATAGTTAGGGGCACATGCTACACGCAGTGGCATGCTGTTTGCAATTGTAATTGTTGTTGTCAGTTGTCGTTGCTTTTTCTGTTGCCGTCGCCGTTGCCTTCGTCCTCGTTGTTGCTGTTGTCGTTGCCGTTGCCGTTGCCTCTGACTATTATTATGGCCATTAGAATGGTAGTCGCTCGCCAAAGTCTGCAATTGAAAAGATAAACGATTTATTAGTGCTCATATTTCATTTTATTGCCGCATTGTGTGAGTATCATCATTCGATTTGTATCAATTTGCAATTTGTTTGTGGCACAACCATTTGTCTAACATCTGTTTCCCCTCCCACTTAGCCATTTGTGGCTGCCACAATTCGCGGAACGAAACATGTAAATGTAAACCCGCCCATAAACACTAAACACCTAGCGCCTTTGATGGCATTGTACAAATTGTTTAACCTCAGGCGGTTGGCTACCCAAAAATTCCACAGAGCACAAAAGCCGACGTTGAGCCTTTGGCTGACAACAGGCAATGGAAATTGCTACCTACGCGAAAGCTCTCAAGTTGCCCCCTTCCCCCTCCCTGCTAGTCTAATCCAACTCAGCCGAGTCAGCCAACTCAGCTCAACTCAATTGGTTTAATTTGCCATAAATAGCGTCAATGTGTCTGCTGCGAGCAAAATTCTCTCTTGGCGCCAGCAAATGCTACAGAATTCGCTTCCTTCCGCCCTTCCAACTGTTGCCAGGCTGTTGCCTGTCAATATTTTATTCTTATCCCAATTCTTTATCCTTATCCTTATTCTAATCATTAGCGCATGTCGAATTTCAAATCATCTATATATGTAGTCAGAGAGATAGATGTGCCATCGACTTGTAATCTAGCGAAGTTAACAAATGTCCAATTGATGTTATTATTTACTGTCTACTGTATGTGTGTGGGTGGGTGTTGTCTTTGATTTACTTCCGGTTAAACAAATATTTGTGGCTTCAACTTTTACATTCACCACATGAGAGACTAACCCACAAATTGAAAGCCTTTTGGAACTGGCCTTGTGTGCGTGTGTGTGTGTGTTCTGGGAGTAGCTTTAGGTAAATTTATTTCATGTTGACACGCACTCTGGAAAAAAGCAAGCACGCTTTTCATTTCGCATTGCCACGGCTCGACACAACTTTAAATCAATAATAAAATTTGTGTGGAAAAAAGATGGAGAATATTCTTGAAATCTGTCATGCTGTGCTCTGCTGCTTGCCAAGTGCTTTTGTCAAACGCATTGACAATGCTTTACAACGGCTCTGTCGACAGCAACAACATAATAGCTGCAGCTGCCTCACAAGTGCCTTAGCGGCTTCAGGGGCAGACAGCGGGAATATGTATGAAGTCAATTGAGATTTGTTGCCCATCTGCTGTTCACAGCCACAATACTCGTTCATCAGCTTTCTCCCAGGTAAGGACATTTGCAACCACAGCGCCGTCAGCCCAGTGCTCCATTCCCAACACACGCTCGCTCCCTGCTTTCAGTTGGGAGTCCAGATTGTTGCCCGACTTGCGCGTTTCACGCTTTCCTTTATTCTTTTCTTTTTCGTTTGCCTTGTCGTTTTCTTTTTCTGGTCCGTTCCTTTTCTTCTCGACTTTTATTTGTTGTTAAAGTATCTGGGATTTTGCTGCGCTTGTTTGCTTTTGGGCTTTATTCATTCTATTCGAGAAGGTCGCTGCACAGTGAAGCAAAAATAGCACTTATCTAATCAAATTCAACGGTCGAATACATAAATAGTTTCATTAAAATTTGGAAATATATTGACAAAATAAAATATTTAATGAATATTATTATCGTTGCCATGCGCAATATTTACTCCACTGTGCAGGGTCGGGTCTACAGTTAGGTGGGCAGGTGGCAGGTGGCAGGTCGGTCAGAGGGTCGTTCACACGACGTTTCATTCATATTGTGACGGGCTGTGATTCATTTCACTTCGTTTGGGCTCTCGCCTGGTCATTGTTGAGGTGCAATGGAGAATGATTCGCTGACTGACAGACTGACTGGCTGACTGCCTCAAAGGCTACCTGCGTCAGAAGCATCTCGAGCGTCTCGGATATTCTTTCTCCTGTTGGCTTATAAGTTATTTATTCGTACTTATTCTTGCTTATTTGAATTTGCTGGTGTTTATTTACAGCTGGGCATTGGCGTTGGGAGAGCCAGAAACCAAGACAGCTACTCGTATTTACTTTGAATAGCAAGCCAACGACATACCCAAGCCACTGCCCCTGATAGACCCACATACTCAAGCTGAAGAACTTAAGACATATTTATATAAGGACAGCGAATCGTTGTTTGTTATACTTGATTCGGACTTCGGACTGAAGTCAGTTGTTATTGGGCTTTAATTACTTTCTTCAACGAAGCCTTCGTTCTTTTATTCAGCTTTTAATTAAGTTTTTATTTATGCAACCCAAAATAAAAAAGGAATACTGACCGATTTCTAATTTCTTCTTATGCTAATTGATTTTCCATTCAAAGATGGTTTAGCTCTGGTTCTGTGCACTCTAAGCGCTTCAGTTTGGGTCATTTATCAGAAGAGTATTAATGAGGTCGAGGATGAGGAGAGAGTGACACATAAATATGGCTTGGGTCTTTGTCCAGATGCGAATTAATTGAGTGCTAAAAATGCCAAGACAAGGCGGAACGCAGATGCTAAGATAAAAGGACGCACAGAAGGACGACAAATGAAATCAAGCGAACATTCTTGCTCAGCAGACAGCAAATCGAACCCAGAGCGTAAACAAATCGAATGCCAACGAATCGAAACTAATTGGGCGACTCGGAATATGCAAAGATAAAGCGACTGTGGTCAGCCGCAACAACAAACGAAGCGATCAGCGAATGGGATGAGAAAACGGGAAAATTGGGAAAATGTTGCAACATGGTGTATGGTATGGCAAAGCCTGCCGCTCTCCCTATCCCGGTGACCTTGCAGGCAATCAGCTGTCAGAGCGGAAGTAGAAGCTCAATTATTCATCCCCTCCCTGATTCGCCCACACTCACACTCATTTCTCCCACTCCCTCACTCTTTGTCCTCGACTATTTAGTTTGCCCTTTGCCTTCAACTGATTATGACAAGAAGGCATGCAACATTCAAATACCACACGCACACAGTGCACAGAGCACAGAACACAGTACAAAGTACACAGAACATATTACATATTACGTATACATAGTGAGCTTACCAACCGACCAGGTCAGTTGAGCAGCTGGGCAGCCAGTTGGCCATCTCCTTAACCTCGGGCATTTACATTTTAAATTGCGGCAACACGATTATTTGCATTGCCTGCAAAATGGCCTCAAATACGCGCTAGAAATTTGTGAACAACATTTTTTTTGCACACAATTTGAATTTGTACAAGTACATACACACATTCACAATCACACATTTATAGAGAGGCAAAAATGCTACGACAGCAGAGAGCAGAGTGAAATTTTATGGCTTGCATTTCTGCGGGTTTTTACATTTGGCTGACGGCAACAACAGTAACTCCTGTGGTTCTTGCTGCACTTTCCTATGCGAATGACAACGAGGGTAACGAGGGCAACGAGATGGTAAAGGGCACACCAATTTATTGCATAATTTAATGGCAAGATTTCTGGAACAGAATATGTACCGAAAATAGTCTCGTTTACCTTGAAAGCATCGGTAAATCTAAATGTAAATGTGAATGCAATTGTTCAATGCCAAATTGGGCTGTCATTTTCAATTAAAATATTTATTTTTAAATAATGCCAGCTAAGGAAAGCGCAGTATAAACCACTAAAAGTTTAATTAGCATACTGCACACAACTAATATCAAAAAGATTATAGGAAATTCTGCACCAACTGGACAGCGAGTGATGCGGATGAAAAAAATTAAATGGCCAGTGATGTCAACACAACAATTTTGCACTGAATACAAACAAAGAATCACCAATTAGTAATCAAATCACTAGAGTTTCGATTTGCACAGTGCTAAGCCTTTGTAGCCCTTGCCTTTTTGCATATAAATGTTTATTGAATGGACCGAGAGTAACTTTTTGCAAACAAATTCCATGTAATTTTATACTCTTTCCGACTGTGACATTTGAACTTGATTCGCATGAATGCGCACACGTGTCGTAGCTTAACAACCATGGCCGAACCTTTAGCAAAGTCGAAACTGGCTTTCATTCACGACCAACCCTCAAATTAGGAGTCGACATTGCCAACGAATTTCTTCAAAAAGTTGTACAAAAAAATCGACACAAAAAGGTTTGGTGGTTTACTTATTTGTGAATACATTTTTAAAATTATTATAACAATATTTAAGCTACGATTATTATCCCATTAAAAAAATTTTCACTTACGTTGAAGCTTAATTATTTTATTATGTATTAAATAGAGAGCAATTGAAATATAAATATAAGTAATTGAAGTAAATATAATATTTAAAATATATTTTACTTACATTAAGTCTCTGGTTTTGCTTTTAAAGTTATACATAATACCTGCCCACATATAGTTAATCGTTTTCAATGGGTAAATTTAATATCAAGTAATAGAATATGCTATAAAATAGCAGTGCTTAGTTTCTGTTGTGATTAATTATCAAGGCAGAGTGATAAAATCAATGTTGCCATTCGACACTGTAGCTAATTAGTAAGTAAATTAATGATTCATGAATTAAAATTTAATTAAAACTACGTATTAAGTAATGAAAAGTGGACAGGTGGCAAAGAATGCGTTATGCGTTTGTCTGTTTTCAAATACTCGTAATTTGAAATTGCGCTTGTGCAATTTTTAATTAATTTCAACTGTTGCACCCAACCATCCATACATACACACAAACACGCACACACATATTCTCTTATATGCTTTACGTACATTCTTGCAGAGGGTTTTCAGCTTTTGAGATGGATGGGAATTCGTTTAATTTGTTCGTGCATAAAAAAGGGATTTTCGTGCGAAAAAAATGGAAAAATGACTTAGTTGCAAAAAATCCAGGCTAAAGTCTTTTGTTTGCAACGAACGGGGACCATCTGCAATCTGTGTCACGTTGCGAATACGCCGCGTTGGCTCTTTTTGACTTAATAAATTGCATACTTTTAAGCACAAAGTTTCCGTGCAAACGCGTAAACTGTTGAATATTTCAGCTTATTTTCGGTTTTTTACGAGTATGTCGCGAGTGTAGAGGTGTGCAGTCAGAGGACACACGTGGCTTCAGGCGTTTTACGTTGCAGCTGGCGGTTGCTGTTCGTTGTCATAATTTATTTGAAAAAAAAGGAAAAGAGCAAAGGAGTCGTGGCTGGACACTAAGTGAGTGATGTGTTTACACACACACACTTACTCACATGTTGTGTGATTGTTGTTCTTTTATATGCAAATGTTTGCCATTGTAGTTTAACGTGCGGGCAACATTGTTGTTGTGGCATGCACACACACTTCAATAAGTTAGCTAGGAAATTTACGCACGAACTAAGCTTCATTAAAACAAATTTAAAGCGACAGGAAATTACTAACAAAATATGCAGAGGAAGTTGCAAACGATGATGTTGACAATGCCCAAAAATAAACGAGCAAAACGTGTCCTTAACGCTTTAATTGATAAAAACAAGGTGAGGCGTCGTGGGGCGCCTCACAAATATTTAGCATATTTTGTTGACAAATTATTTAGGAAACCATCGGAAAAACGCCGCAAGCCACGCACACCTGTCCCATGTCTGCATAAATGTGTGGGAGTCCACTATGTAGACAGATGTCCACAAGGGCAACAAAGGCAATTCTGACTGACTGAATAGCCCTGCTCTTTCCCTGCTCATGTGTCTGCCGCAGTGCGTCGGTCTGTCTTCCGCATGATTTTGTATTTTAAATTATTTCCGAGTGCAGCTTAGCATAGGCAGACTTATATACATACATACATACATATTTGTACCTCAAAAGCCGCTGGCTTTTAATGTGAATGTAAAAGAGACAGAAGCAGGGGAAGAAAAAAACAACGAGCTAGCGAGCGAGCGTTGAAGGAGAGCATTTTGTTTTAAATGCCAAGCTAACAATAGAAAAGAAGCATCCTTATCAAGGACACAAACAATTGCATGGTGGCAGTGGCACCGAGCTCGTTGCAAACAAGAGCAGCACACTAACATAGTTGTCCATGTTGTTGCTATTATGTGGGCGGCGATCTGGCAATGGCATAGCGAAAACTGCTCCCAGCACAGGAAAGTACTTTGCCTCAATTGTTGTTACTTTTGTGCTGATTGTTTGGGTGTGTGCGTGCGTACAAGAGTGTGAGTCTGTGAGTAAATGTGTGAGATTGTGTGTACTCAGTGGCAGAGGAAGCCGCTCTTAGTACGAGTGGTTGGTTTTGCTGCAGACTGACTGCAAGTAATGCAATGTAGTATATACGAGTACAACCTGTGCCACATGGCCCTTGGACTGTGGACTGCGGACTGAGGACTGTGGACAACCGACTACGGACTACGGACTGTAGGCTGGCGCCTATCAGCCGCATGCACCTTTTAGCTTTGACCTTGAGTGGTGGCGCTGCTTAGACGGTCTGCTGCTGATTGCACTCGTTACAAATAAGAGTAAATTCACACACACATATTGTTGGTACTCAGTGAATGACAAACAGAATGCGCAGCTTCATTAGCGTTAATTGATTACATGGCCCAGAGAAGTAAAAAGCGACGACAAAGTTGTCGCGTCGACATTGACAAACGAAGCGCAAAATTGTAGACATACATTGGGATGAGAGGCGGAAGAGCGGCAACAGTGGCTGTAGCTGTGGCTGTGACTGTGGCTTGTGCTGTGGCTGACAAAACTTTGCTCGAGCTTCTGATGCAGTTGTGGCAGCTCCACCGCAATGCCATCATTATCATGAAATCACATTTACTCGTACGGCACGGTCTGGATTACGTTCGAGTCAATCACCTAAGTCGGATGACTTTGGCCTTTTCATGCCGTGCGACCTTCGCTTCGAGTCGCTTCGCTTTCGTTTGCGATTGAAATTGACATTGTTCCTTGGTCGGTCAAAGGGAATGTCAATTGGCATTTGCATTGCACGTACATACACATACTTCCATATCGATTTACATACACACGCACACACACACACACGCACACACAAGTACACACGAGGTTTCCCAAATATGTATGCTATTCACCGTGACTTGACTCGACCCGGCGCCCCAGACTTGCCTTTTTTGTTGTTGCTCTTGCTGTTGTTTTTCCGCAGTGGCTTTTTATGGCATCTGCGTAACGCACCCAAGTACACTCGAGTGTGTGAATGGCGGCACATTTTATGGCATTTTGATGCCTAATATGACTGCAATTTTGTACTTATTTTATTTACTCGCACCAAGTGAGTGCGTATGAATGTCTGATTTCCAACTCTAACTGCCAGCTCTCGATAAGCGTACTTTGCCACCATTTGTCCCACTTCCTTCCACACTGTCTCTTGTGCTCTTATTCCCCACCATTAGCAGCAATTACGCACTTTTCAGAGAATAGAATTTGATTATTCAAGTTCAAGCCTGAATAAATATTTAATTTTCAATTAAAGCTCAGTGGCAACTTAAGTGACTGTTTACACATCCACTTTAATGGTTCGCTTATTCACAATTTCCGACTCTTGAGTTATTTTTATACACTCACATAATATCGACTTATGCACTTATGTACGTATCAATAAATTCATATTGTATATATGCTCATGATTACATTAAACGGTCTGTTTCCCTTTTATGGTCAAACCCACGCATCTTGGCCGTAAATAACAAATTTAATAAGCCTAAAATGTAGACTCATTCCACAGGAAAACAGAGAATCCTACATGTGGGCATATTAAATATTAAAATACAGATCAAATGATTCGCATTGGGTACCTTTAGTGTGCCACCGCATATCAGGTAATATGTAAAACAGAAATATACACAAAGGATTTCTTTCGAATTCCCAAAATAAATGTCAAGAATTGAGCACCCTCTTTAAAGCGCTTGATTTGTATGGGATGCTGAAAATATGCTTCTTTATTTGTATTTAAAGTAAGTGCCTATTACTATTTGTAACTCTATTTCAGTTGAATTTGCATTGTTTATTTGTAGGCTGACTGAAAAAAGGAAATGAGCAGTCTATAAAGTTATCAGACTTCCCTTCAAAGCATGCTGTATTAAATTCAAAATCACCCTGTATTTTCAAGAAGTAACCATAGATATCTTGCTCTCAGTCAAGCATAGCTGGAGGCGTTTTCAATATGTAAATTAGAAAATGGGGAGAAAATTCCGCAAATTTTGTTGACACTTCATTTGTATTTACAAGACGTTTGCTTCTGCAGAAATTCGAATCGACTGAATAAGTATTCGTAATATTCTCGCAGACAATTTAATAGGATGCTGTATAGGAACAAAATCGAATTTAATAAGAATCTATTGTCCATGACGAGTAAGCAATTTCAAGTTTCGACAAATCGTATTGACCAAGTCTACGTTCTGTACTCTGTGCCTTGTGGCTATCCTTTTCACGGCTCCGATGAAATATTAAGAAGACAAATATGAAATCCCACATTGAATGCTTGGGTATATGGTGAACAATTTAACTTTTATTGGTGCTGTGCATGTATATGTATGTGTATAATGTGATTTGGTCTCCGATTGTCAGTAAAGGTCATACACAACTTACTTGCCTCTCCTGTCAGCCATGTGTCTCGCCCACTTTAAAGACCTTGCAAGGTCTGGCAAGCGTATTGAACGGAGAGAGACTAAGCAGCGCTTTGTGCAAAATGCTCGACAGAAAATACATATTTGTTATTTGGCTGACAGGGAAAAGCAAAGGCAAAGGCAGCAGCGAAAGGAAAAGCAATGGAAACGGCAATGGCAACAGCAGCAGCGAGCAAAAGAAAAATCACGAAATTCAAGCTGACAAAAAACAATACACGTACATATAAAGCAACAACAATAACAATGAGGAATATGCGCAACCCGCTGGGCTGATGGCTTTGTCTGATATTCGATTTGTGGTCTATATTTCCTGCTGCCAAACAGACGAAGCACACCAAGAAATTGAGCCATGGCAACTGCAGAACCTTTAAGCCAAATACGTGTCTAACAAGGACAAACTTTGATGAGTACTCCTACATATACTCTGTAATAGGGCACAGCAAGGCATGGCTCATAAAACGGCATCTGCAACTAAAGTGATTAAATTAATATTGGAAAAATGTGAAGTAGACACCAAAGTTGGACACCAAAGGCAAACATTCTACTCGCTCAATGGACCTGAGCGCCCCTTAAGAAGCAGTGCACGCAGCGCTTATAAAATGGCTGCTGCACACGCGCCACACAATCACTGTATTATCCGGCGTGTGTGTATGTGTGCATATCTGCTTCTTACTCCTTGTATGTGTGCCATTTAGGGGTTTGCGTGTGTGAACGCCCGCTGTTTTGGCCACGCATCATAACATGTCAATATACTTTAACTCCCAACGCCATTAAAGTCAAAAGCTCCACGGGGAATTTTCAAGGCGATGGCTGCTGAGGTGGCCGCAGCATCACAAAACCGAGACCAAGGCATACCCTCCGCCCAACATCAGCCTCAAGTACTTATACCCTATAAGGCAGCTGCGAATGGAAATCGAATACATTTTATGTCTCCAATTTCAAACTACATTTGTCATATATTGTTTGCTTTGCTACTAAGTCAAAAGAATGCAGCAACATAAATATGTATATTTTATCTGTACTTCTACCGATAAAGCTAAAGATGCTAAGATATAGCAATTGAAAATGACTCCATATAGTTTGAAAATACCTTTAAGACACAGGGTATCTTCTCTACAAATATTTAATATATTCTGATTTTTTGGTGCAGAGCATTTGAAGACCAGACAATGGCAGCGGTAAGAGGAAAAACAATGTGAGAAAAGTGCAAAAAAAACGAGCAAATGTTGAAAATCGAATTTTGCAGCGTTGCTCGATGAGCAAAGAATCCTGATGGCAGCTGCCAGACATGCCATCATTTGATGGTATATTAAAGCATTTTGTTTGTATTTACATGCAGGTGGGCGACATTTGTTTATTTGTACTTGTATTTGTATTCGTATTTGTATTTGTATTTGTATTTGTATTTGTATTCAATCAGCGTCAAGCGAGGCGCCAAAACACAAAAAAAGGAAAGTGGACAAACGATTTAACAACAAAAGCCAAAAGCTGAGCTGAGGAGGGAAAGCAAAGTGCGAGGGCAAATCGAATCAAATAAAATAAAATAATGGCACTGGGTCGCAGCGATTTCGACGTGTGCATGTGTATGCGATTGTGAGTGTGTGTAAATAGTGTGTACTGTCAGCCGACATTTGAGTTGCCATTTGCCAACGTACTCGTATTAAAGTAAGAGCCAGCTTTCAATTTGAGGGTGTTGATCACCTGCTACAAATGTATGCACACACCTCCGTCCTTTGCCCTCTGTGAGCTAATGAACTCAATTTCTATTAGCTAACAACTAGATATGTGGACTTATTACCTAATGTCTGTTATTTTGACTATTGACATGCAGCTAGCTCAGTCTGATTACAATGTTATTACATTGTCATCAACATCCACACAAGAGAATATGCCATAAAACTATCTAACTGTAATACTGCCAGCAATAATGATGAAAATAAATAACCGTCTGGGCCGAGGGTTGCCAGCACTCGTCCTAGACCTAGTCACAGCAACAGCCTGCCTCTGCCTCGGATGCGACGGCCTTCAGTGGGTTAAGCCCTGATACACCTAACATACTACGAACGCTCCATTTGCTCGTTAAGTTCATCGCAGTGGCCGTAATGAAGCTATAATTAGATAAGCGCAGCAGTAGTCAGTCAGTCAGTCAGTCAGTCAGCTAGGCAGTCTGGCTGTCAGGCAGGCCGTCTGTAACGAACTAACCAGCTGCTGCCTACAAAGCGAGAACGATATCCAAGCCAGCTATCTATATAGTCGCAGGCGACACTGTTTGCCAGGTTAGCGATGCTGATGATGATGATGTTGATGATGGCGGTGTGTATCTCGTAGATACACAAAACGAACTGTCGCTGGCATTGTATTTTTAGCTGACATCCAGCGAGAGCACTGGCAACAAAAACGTGCGGCAAATGTAACAAACGTTTGACTAACCAAATTCCAGCTGACAAGCAATGGGTGTCCAGCCAGCCATTAGTAACCATAGGACACAGACACCCGGGGATCCAATGAACAGTGGACTTGCACATAGAGTCCGATTGTCTGATTATCGTCAGTCTATCATTTTGTTTCTCCTTGTGGCACTTCGTTTGTTTGATATTAAGCTCATTGTGTTTGTGAATATATGCGTTTATTAGGTGTGAGTAGTTGTGAGTCTCTATGAGTGTCATTGAGACTAGTTGGAATGCAAACAGAAATGTCACAACTGGACAACAATGCGTATACTTTATAACGCCACTTAAGCAGATAAAGTCACACAGTTTCAGTTTACATGTGAAAATCGATTGGTTTAATTAGTAAAGACACACTCAACAGTAATTTGCCATAAGCTTAAATGGCAAACAAGTAAGAAAGCTATAGTCGACTTTGCCAGACTGGAAGAAACCCGCCTCCCATTTTTACCATTATCACAGTGCATACATAGGTGCAGCTGCAACTGATTTCATCTTCAAATGTATTTGTTGATTAACTTCTGGGTTTATCGTCCGAAAAATCCGTAAGAAGCTTAAAATTGTGTGTACTAAAAATATAAAATTCTAAAATAAACTTTAGTGGCTATATTACTACATATTATCACTAAAATTGGTTGCTCTAGCTCTTATAGTCTCTGAAATCCAGATTTTCGTATAGACAGACAGAAAGATGGACAGACGGTAATAGCTATTACGTCTCGGTTGTTGACGCTGATCACGAATATATATACTTTATGGGATCAGAGATATTTCTTTTTACCGGTTACATACATTTTAGGTTCTGCACATAGTTATAATATTCTTCTACTCCTTGGATAGGCGGGTATAAAAACTATGTTTAAGTGGAGAATTGATTATTCGTCTACCTAAACTGACAAGCTAAAGCTTTTCGTCTTCTTCAAAACATTTATTACGCAAATTTCGTACAAAATTCGAATAATGCACGTGCTGACCTCAGACAAGCCATATTTTATGTTCTGCTCGACTATCAATCAAACCAAATACAAAATATTAATCGGATTTCGCTTCAGTGCAGTGTAGTCGTCTGCCAAATTCTATTCGGGGCCCTCTTGGACAGTGAGTGACCCTGACACTACCTTTGAGTCGACAGCTTTAAGTTGTTATTGGTGTTTTGCTGTTAATAGCATTGTTAGGTTCTTCCTTCGGCATGTTGTGGGCAATTAAAAACCTATTGGAGGGCAAAAGGAAGCAATAATCAAGAAGGAAGCCGAGACAGCTAAATACTCGATACAATGAAAATCAAAACTCAGACATCTTTTTCTGCTTAGGTTAGCTTCGCTCAGCTGGACTTGACTCGCCTTGACATCACTTGCCTCAGTTTTGCCATCAATCAGACAATCACTTAATTAACTACTTCAAAGGTCATTGATAGCAACAACTTAAATAGACGAGGCAAACTCGACAACTTTCTCGATTTCTGCTTAGCTCTGCTTTGCTGTTCAATATTATTTTTTGAATTGAATGGGCTATTTTTATGGCATCGATTGCAAAAGATGTTGAACAATTAAACCTCTTGGCTGCCGCACATCTTTGGCAGTCAGCAATCATTGGCTCAGAGCGTTTAATTAAGTGGTATTGAAGCGCACGCCCGCTTGTATGCAACACGGTACGATAACTTTTGTTTAACAATTCACCAAAATGTGGCCCAACAACAAATATAATTGCACATAATTCATTTGTGAAAGTTTATATTGAAAACAAAGATGATTGGGATCGAATGAGCCCGGAGGTTGTTTCGACAAACTTGAAGCTGGATTGCAGGTAAACTTCTCAACCAATTGTGGGGAAGCACAAGAGCTAAGTAATATTCAAATTGTGGCCACAGTTTCTACTTGAAGTTGCAAACGTTTGCATCCGTGTGTGTGTGTGTGTGTAAATTGTGCTAAGCGGACGCAATTTGGCAAAAGCTGTGAACTTTGTTTGTTTACGCAACTTCGTTCCTTCTGGCATTTGTAGAAGTCCAAAAAGGTAAATTACAATCAACTTAGCTTAGGGTACAATGAGAGATACAGAGAGAGGTAGAGTGAGAGAGCTGGGAGTTCTCTTGATGCACAGTAAATCGAACTGGAGTACGTGACACTTAGCAGCTTAATTAAAATGAAATGTAGCGTGGAAAACTCTCTGACACGCACACACAGCCCCAAATATACAGAAGCCAAGCCAAGAGTATTACAACACTAAGTAACTCAGTTCTCATGTATAAAGGTAGCTTATGAATTCATGGGATTATGCATTTTGCTGACTTTTTGCAATTTTCACATGCTATTAAGGTCTCCATGCTGATTCACAAAATGGAATTAAATTGTTTAAATTGGAATTATTGGATATTGCATTAAATAATGCCATGATTTTCTATTTATATGTGTGCTTCCGCAAACATAAATCTAAGCTTTTATTGATTACATCGATTCTGTTTGCATTGCAAAATAATTAATCTTCTGAAATAAAAATGAAAAACCATGATGTGTAAATATATGATATGCCGCCCCAGGGATCCACCCACTCGTATTTTCCATCACAAGTGCACATACACGGCTATTTTGATACGTGAAATATTAATTTTCTATTTTGAAAATCACTCTCAAGGATATGCGCCGTGTGCTTTGTGTTATTTTTAGGCAACTTCCACGTAATATTATGTATTTGAGGGAGGCTTCATGTTGGCGACCCAGAAAAGCGGATAGCCAGACAAACCGAATCGTTGCTCTGGGGCCATTTAAAGCGTAGGAAAACTATTAAAATTTATGCGTGAATGCTGGTATAGGTGGCGAGGGGAGAAAAGGAGAACAATTCAGAAAGCATAAAGACAAACTGTCGCGCCGCCAGCGGCCGACACACACGCAAAGGACACTTGTGTTTGGGCAAAAGGAACATGTTAATGCCGTCGACGCAAGAAGTGACAAGGAAATGGAAAGGTGCCAAGAGGTGACGTCGGTATACCTGCTGACATGCCTCAGGGCGCGCACGGAGCTTGAGGGTTGAGTTTCACAAATCCTAACCACGTACTTTGGGATAACACTGAAATAGAGATGAAGATTACGATATGCCTACGGACATGACAGAACACCACAGACTTATGAGAAGCCGCAAGGAAAAAGGGAAAATTCATTTAAGTACTTACGTGAATGCGAACAAAACCACTAATACTCATATTTTATAAATAATACGATAAATATTCAATATCTTAAACCGAAACCCACTCTTAATAATTAAAAGACTTTGAGCCACAACAAAGAAGTCGAAGTGCTTACCAGAGATTTTTCCACCAACGCTCTCCGACCAAACTGGCGGGCAACTTAATGCTTTCAACTTGTAAAACACTTAGCGGTTATTTTGTTTTTCTTTTATTTTTTTATATTTATTCTTCACTTGCTGGAGACCCAAACACCAGAGCAGCAGCTGAGCGTAAACAACACACACTAACTAACAAACACACATACAACCAGTCCTTGCAGTGCAAACTCCGCGCGTGCCAAAATTCGAGCAGATAATTTAAAGCAATTTAGGTGCAAATTTGCTACGTTTTTTTTTGTGTTGTCTGCTGATGTATGTTGCAAAGAGAGAAAGCGAGCGCCTAGTGGCGCGCACAGGTGTGCACTGGACGTGTCTCGCGACCAAGTTAACAAATTGTCGAACTGAATGTGCCAGCCAGCCAGCTTGCAAGCGCGTGCACAACCGACAGGAGCAAAGGACTAAGCACGACTGTGGCAAGCGAACGACACGCGACGACGGTGACGAACTAGAAAAAGCCGAACACCAACACCAACGACAGCAGCAGTTGCTTTATAGCTCATTGGCACAGCGTCGTCGGCATTTGTTGAAAGTAAGTTAAAATATGAAAAAGAAGTAACAAAAATAGCAGCAGCAACAGCAAAGTCGGCAGCGACTCCGACAGCAGCAGCGGCAGCGGCGACAGCAACAAATAAATCGCTAGTAGATTATTCGTGCTGGCACTCAGTTCCCTTCTGATATGTTACCCGCTACGGCTCCAACTCCTGCACCTATACTCACGGCCGTTCCACGCCGTCTCCATCAGCAGCAAACGTTGCCCACTCCTTTTGAAGAGCGCCTGTGTGTATGCTACGAAAAATTGACAGCCATAGCAAAGGGGACACATTTGTTGTTGGAGCCTCTTTTGGGTAAGTAATTTTCGCTGTTTCTATTTAATTTATGACTCGTGTTTTTCTTGTCTTTTCTTCTGTTTTTGTTGTGCTCTTTTATTTGCCTTTTATTAATTTGTTTATTTGTGCGAAGCGATGCGATGCGATGCTCATTTCCCATTCGCCAGTCAGTTTGGTTTTTAAACGTTACTTTTTATGTGCTTCGTAATAAAAACTCATAGACCCACACACATACAAAATGAGTCTTATATAGACAGCTTTATGCACTAAGCCAAACCGAGTATCACACATCCAACCATGCATTTGTGTGCCACGCATAAGCTTCCTGTTGCTTTACTCCAAAGTGCACAGAAAATCTCTGCGAGTGAAAATCTATCACAGTGCAAAATACACAGTGGAAAATCGTAGCTGATTAAGGGCGAAGAAGAGTTAAAAAATAATTCCGATACATAAATGTCATACTATTTCTTTAGATATTTATCTGTTATGTAATAAAACATAAAAGTCCGTTTTTTTGCCGTCCGTTGAGTGCAGTCTAAAGTTAAGACATCGACATTGACTTTCTCGCTATTCGCAAAGTCAGTTTGTCTAGTCTGTGTGTTATCGTTGACATTGAAATTACTGAACCTGCCCCTTGTTGCATGCAGCAAAGACAGCTCCACTGGCATTTTTCTCTATTTCTTTCTCTCTTTTGTTTTTACTTATAATGAACTTCAGTTAATACGACTATGTTCATTTCGTCATGCTGTCATTTTCTCATTCAGCTTGCACTTAAAACTGTTTGTTAGCACTTTGTGTCATTTTTACGGGGTGCCGTTTACGTCAACTAAAATGGCTATGCTGCCGCTTGTTGCTCAAGTTGTCGAGGCAAGTGTTGTATGTCTCAAATAACCCATACGACATGTTGTACAAGCTGCATAAAGATTATACAGTACACACATATTTTGATTTACTGTTTCGAGCCACTTAATAGACCACAAAAGCTGCGAAGGCCCATAAAGCGAACCAGCAAATGGCCACAAATGACACGTTTGGTGTTAAATGGAGGTCGCCAACCAGACTTATTGTGTGTGTGAGTGCGAGTGTCACAGTTACAGCTAAATTGTTTGTTCAACATTCATGCACAGCAAACATAAATCCCTTCCTGACAACAGCAACAGCGGCTACGTTAACTAAACGTGCGACGCGAAGTAAACACAGTGTTGCCTCATTCCTGCCTGCCCAGCAGCATGGCAATTAAAGCCACTACGTCTACATGCACATACATTCATACCTATGTATGTATGTATGGATATTGGGTGGGTGTGTTGGTGTTGCATGCCTACGTGTGTGGGTGTGTGCGTGCGTGACGCCTGCGCCCAACTCAAGTTTATGTTAGCCGAGGCCTTTATTAGCCTATGTGACTCAACAGCTCCTGCAGCTCATTAGCGAACTGTAACCAACGGCGAATCAACTTAACAACGAGAATGTGTACACATTTACACGAAATTGAATTCAACTATATACATATGTACTTACACATCCTAACTTACTTATACTTTCCTCCCCACATCAGCGCACACATGTTGCTGCAAAACATTCACACACCACAGCAAGTACGTCAGAACTCACACATACATACCATCTTGCCTTAAGCCATGAGCTGCAATAATCAGCTGTGGCTTTCTTACGACGTATACATATACACATGCGCATGTATTCTTGCCTTTGAGACAATTTGCACACGTTGCTAGACAACAACATAATGCATGGCCGGTAACTACTCCCTTTCTCTGTCTAGCAGATAATAAAAACAAGCCAATTTGTTTCGGCTTTCACATGTCCGCTTTTGAATGAGAGAATTTTGAGAGGTTATATATACATAAGTAAGATGGTGATTATTTCATTGTTATTTATTTAGAGGTTTAATAGTATCAAGGGACTTATCTGCTATTTTTGAGTGAGAACCAATAGAATTCGCTTTTGATGTAAAGGAACGATGTCCACTACTGATCAGCCAATATATAGGCAAGATATGACTCGTTGTGAAATGCAATAATTTGAGGAATGTAAATTAAATATTTTAGGTGCCTCATATTTTCAAAACATACGAGCTGCCCGCCAAGAAATAAAAGTCAACGCCAGCGTGACCGCTTATCAATTTACAAGATATTTTATTTTATCTCCAACAAAAATATACTGTAATATACCAATTTCATAATTACAAGTTTGGTTACACTTTATTATTTATAGAGCAAACTTTCGGCCCTCCACCAAAATAAATGTAGTAGTTTTGAAATCATTAATTGATTCTTATCGTATAAATTATTATGTATACTTTATTGCGATAGTGGTATATTTAATTTTACTACTATAGAATTCAATGAAGTAAATTAGTATATTTTAAGATTTAAATTTCGGTCACACTAGGAATTTGCCAGTTGCTGAACGTTTGAGTAAGACTATCATCGATAGTTTCGTCGAATGCTACAAGTCAAAGTTAATTAAAGTCAAATATTTAAAAAAAAGGTTTTATTCTGTATTCATGAATTGGATGCAACTGAAATTATTACATTTTAATTAAAAATAATTATGCTTGTGAAATTTTCATATGCACTAATTCTGTTCCCCTTTTTCATCAGATTTTTCGTTCAAATATAACAACCGTTAGATCGGCCATATTAGTTTGCGCTTTTTACCGCGTGTTCTGTTCATTGAAGAAATTTTGTGTTCGTACAAATCTACAAATATGAATTTCGAGAGTAGTAAAATGCGTTGCGTAGTTTGCAAACAAGCTGCAGATTTGATGTGCCAGCGTTGCGGTGAACTTTATTGCCAAGATGCTTGCCAGGTGAAGGATTGGCAACAGCATAAATTCTTTTGCATCAAAATGCCGTAAGTAGTTAGCAATTGTTGTAGGTATACATACATTCATATTTCCATATGTAAATGTTATGTTCCATGTAGCATACCACATACATAAGTACGTATAAACTTTTTATGGCACCAAACTTTACTTCTACGTACCGAATTTTGGTTTTTATGTAATGTTCATAAATATGTGTAAGATACATATGTGTGTATGTTTATAAATATGTACATAAATATATATACATAGATATGTATATAAAGATTGTTCATATGCCCACAAATAACATGCACATATGTATATACTGTACATATGCTCTCATATAACACGTACATACGTATGTATATCCATAAAGATGGAAAATATACTCACATATAACATACATACATATACATATGTACATAGAACAGTTTTATATATTATATATGCATTCTTTCCAGGCCTCTAATAAGCCTAAGGCTCAAGCAACCGGCGACAGCTTCTTTTCAAGACAAGCAAGATGATCCAAGCCCAAACTGCAATCTTAGTGATATTGAGGATTCCTCAACCAAATCAAAACTTGAGACAACTAAGTTGACTAATGAATGGCGTACACATGTTCATCCGCCTGAAAATGAATTTTTCGAGTGTCGCGTCACATACATTGAAAATGAAGGGCTTATTTGGGTCGTAGAATTGGCTAATTCTAAGCGCCTGGAGCGCTTAACCGACAACATTGCGCTCAGTCTTCAGCAAAAAGAACCATGCAGCATTGAAGACATCACTGTTGGCAATTTAGTAAGTGTCAGTCTTGGAGACAAAATATACCGCTGTGAGGTAATGACAATGGAAATAAAACATAAGCGTGTCAATGTGCGTCTTATTGATATGGGCATTGTTACAACAGTCGATATAAAGAGCGTATATTTACCTGTAGCTGGTATGGCGGAAATCAAGGCATACGCGTTCAGAGTGATGATGCCTCCGGGAGTGGAGGTGAATCTAAACAAGAATTTATGTTTGCGAATTTTGGATACCAAAACATCTGAGGGCATCATAAAGGTTGAAGTGAAGAACAACACAATATCCATTGATTTGCCTCTAAAAATGCTGGCTATCAAGCCAGAGGTAACTTTGATCAAAATTTTACAAAATAATATTGATCGTAAAGAGCCGCAAGTAGCGCTGTTACAGATTAAAGAATTGAACAATATCAACGACAAACTGAACTTAATTTTGAAAGACAACGGCGGTCAAAAATTTGCCAAACCTCTCCCCGAATCGGAGCATCTCATCTTTTTGGCTGCACGTACCGAGAAAGGCTATCGACGTTCTTTTTTGGTTGACTATATAGAACAACCGTCTAAATATTTGGTTTATGAAATGGATGAGGGACACTTTTCCATAGTTGAAGAGGTTTGTCACATTCCTAACGAGTTGCTTGGTTTTCCACTAGGAGCGTTTGCCATCCTTGCAAAAGACGAGACGATCTCACTATCCCAAATTTTTGCTAAACATGGCCAAAATCTGTCTATAAAATTGAACGAGAGTGTGGAAGCAACATCGGCAACATTGTTTTCCCACAATGAGCAAATCTGTTCTGTGGGTGTTGGTCCCTTCACCGGACAGATTGCTGCAGAACTGAAGTGCAAGTACTTTCAGGAGACAATCGATAACGGAAGTTTGGTCTACATAACGCGTGTTATCAGCTATCACGAGATCTGTATTAGCTCTGTGAAGAGCAAACAATACATCGACATATTCAAGAGCCTGACATCAAAATGCTTACCGTTTAGGAAGTCTAGCGACATTCAAATTGGTAACATTGTTCTAATTGTTGGCCCCAATCGAGTGCCTTATCGTGGTGAGGCAAGTAACATATTTTTACTTTTACATAAATGCTCTTTAATATACATATATACTTTTTTTCCCACAGGTGGTCACCAAGGTGGATAGCGACCGATATCGTGTCATAAATATCGATGATGGCTCTGAGCATTTTGCTCAGGCATCTTATTTACGTATGCCATGCGCATTTTTGGAAAAATTGCCCATCAGCCTATGTCGATCTAATATCAAAACTATTTGTAACATTCCGTCAAGTGCTGTGCCACATAATACAACAGGCCTCAACCTTCTAATGAATATCTATGAGAAAAAGACTGAAATGGTCGTCGAGTTCTCAGATTACAGTTGTAGCTCTTTGGATTTGATGGATTTAACCGTTCAGACGCCATCACTCATGACTCGTATGCTGCCCATGATGTTCACGCCATCTGCAGTCGAGCTGCAGCCAGCAAAAAATTTGCCTGAAATGCCAGAGGTAATAAAAGCACCTGTGGGTGTGGAATTGCCGATATCGTCATTGCCGCCGCTTCCACCGTCACCACCAAATACACCGATTTGCGATGCGAAGACTAAAAAAATTCAACGTCATTACTTTGATAACATCAAGCGCGAGCTGGTGCCACTCAATACAGAAATCTCCCTTTTGATCATCAATGCTGCAGGTATGGAAAAGACAGGCTATATTACGGGCTGCTACTTTTCCGATGAGAAGGCGGCTTTAAACTTTCAAAACATCCTCGATCTTGTGGCGGCAATTGGTGCTACGGACAAATCACTTCTCCCGGGATATATGCCTGAGTAAGCATAGATCTGCTGTGATTTAACTAACCGAACTACTAACTGACTTGTTACTCCAACAGTATTGGTGAAGTATGTTTGGCCCTCTTTAGCGAAGACAATACCTGGTACCGAGGTGTTTGCCTTAAAGTCAGCGGTAAACAAGTCCACATACTGTTCTGTGACTATGGAAACATAGAAATAATTTCTATTGACAATATCAAACCCATCCCAGTCAATTTGTTGAAGTCATTTTATGCAACAAAGTGTTATATATATGGTTAGTTTCCTTTTGAATTAATCCTTGTGATTTGCCTAACATATAATTTATTTTTAAAACGAAATCAGGTTTCAACAAAACAGAAGAATTCAAGGTTCTCGAAGATTACCTCACCCAAAAAAGTAAAATATGCTGTTTAGCTGTGGAGGGACCTGAGCCCAACACCCGTCTGATACAGATTCCGAAGATGGAAATAATATTATCGCAAAATCGTGTCTAGATGTCATCTTCTTACTATATGAAAATTTAATTAGTGACAATATGAAAAGTCCCCATGTTATATTAATTTTTATTTTATGTACACCAATGTGTACTTTATAATTCATTAAGAATCATGAAACTCAATAAATCAGATTTTTACATTTTGTTTAGTTACGCAAATATATTGGTGAGATCCTTTTTTTTAAATACATACGTCAAAAATTATAACAACAGCAAAACTATATTTAGTCCTTAAGGTTGGCAAGAAGCTCCTTTACAATTTGGAGGTTACGCGCAGCTATTAAACCATTTACGTTACGGTTCCAATCAGATTCCAAATGTGCTTTTGGCGCGAGATACGTTAACGGAACGGCCTGCTGTTTTGCGACGCTAGTTGCATAATCGAGCATATCTCCGCCTATAGCGCGGAGAATAGCCTGGGGTGCGCAGGTGTCCCATCTAAATGTAGATCCTTTGCTTAGCAGGTAAACGTCCGCATCATTGGAGATAACCTTAAGTGCTTTGTGACCAGCACCCGCCGAGAAAGCCAACTCGTATTTAAGATCATGAAACCGTTTCAGTATTTTGGGGTCCTCGGAGCTGGAGAAAATGGCAATCATGCTTTGACTGTTACGCGCGTCTAAATCGCAGTTGCTAGCCTTCAATGTCGGCAAGCAGACACCCCAATATATTGAAGAACTGTACATATGCTGCTCCATCTTATTTGCAAAAGGCTGACCAACTATTCCGATGACTGGCACACCAGAGTCGCGTTCGTAGACACCAATAAGGACTGTAACACAATCTAACCCCGTAGATGTGATGCCGGGAAAGTTTGTGAATAAGGTTTCGCCCGAAATGTACTCGGCAGTGGCATCTAAGACAAGTTTTATTAAATATCTTTAACATTGATCATTTTATGCACATTACATACCAATAGGATCGATCCAAATGCCTAAATTGTCATAGTTAAGCTGTGTTGGTAGCTCTGGAATGTCACCTAAATTGATGTTGTCATAAATGACCTTTCGATGCACCTCTGCTGCAAGTGCGTTTGCAGCATCTTTGTGGTCATGGAGAATAGCGCCTAGAGAATTTGCTGTTTGAGCTTCTGTGTCGGCAACAGCTATGACCACTTTCTGACCCAATTTGTTCGTGAAATTAGGTGATTCCTCGCCTTGAATGGCGTCTCGCATGGCTGGGAAGACCTGACAAATGTCATGCTTGATTGTTTCCTGTATAAGCACATCAGCTAGAGTTTTAAAGTCATGTTCAAAACGTTCGTTAGCCTCCTCTCCTGTTTTCTCCTGAACTAGCAAAGCGAGTAGTTCACTGTTAGAACGACATATTCGTGCAATATTTGCCGCCTTCTCCGCGCAATTAATTAGTTCACGGAGTAAGTTAATATTTTCTGCCATTTTGGGATTGCTTGTCATGACTTCGAAAATTTTTAAATTAAAAAAATTCCATCACTTTTAAGGTTTTATTTATTTTCCACCAAGGTGACCGCATGTTGAATTTTAAAATATTGTATTTTATCTCCGAAAGTATACTGAAATATACCAAGACTATCTTCATAAGCTGGTTACACTTCACAAAATATATTGGTATATTTAAAAATTCCCCACTTCTTGAACAGCTGTTTGTTCCTTTTCAACTGAACGAAACTGAATAATAATTTATAAAACAATGTTATTTTCTTTCAACCCAATGATTATTTAACATACCGCTACCTGAGTTTTTAAGCGTACTTCTCTCATTTTAATGTTATTTGTCTCATCATGCAATGAAAAAGCGCATTTGTTATTTATGGTACTGCTATCTTGGAGCTGTGTTAGTGATCAATTATTCAAATTAAATAACATTTGACTCATAATTTTTTTTTTTCTATTCGTGTATATGATAATTTTATATACGTACATATTTTTTTGTAATCTAGAATAACAAATTTTCTCAAAATATGAGGCCATTTGATTAAGTGGCCATCTTTGAGTTTTCTTTTCTATTCAAACTGTACAGTTTGATGACTTTTATTTGCTCGAGCTGTTTTCAGGCAGATTGTATTAAAAATCTGTAATTTTTAATAATTAGTATGATAACACATAAACCCCGTAATATTAGAATATATGATTAATATAAACAAAACTCAAGATTTCTTACTCAATACAAAGTTGTTGGGGCTTTATAAGTGAGAACAAGTAGGATAACAATAATCAATTCGCGTGTTACCTGATTTTGACTAAGCCGTAATAATTCAATCAGATTGCACATTCAAATGGCTTAAGAAATAAAATGTAATAATCATTTATATTGTTCGTCAATAATTTTAATTTGTTTAATAAATATTGTAAGGACCTCTTTGCACATTTTTCAAAAAGCACATTTCGCAACTTTCACATCTTAATTGAACCAGTTTTAATTGCCAATTAAAAATTACGCACTCGCCGCCCATTTAGCGTATGTATGCAACAAATCATGAATCATTCGCGAATGGAAATTCATACAGTGAAATTGCTGGTGGTGCTGCTCCGATCGTTTCGGCTGTTTTGCTTCAGCATAATTTGCACCCGATCTTATCGACGAGCATTGCTAATGATTCGCATTAATGATGCTGAATACATCTCTCGGTCTCGCTCTGGCTCACAGTGCATCAGCTCCTTCATCATCTTATGAAATGAGACCATCAATCAGCTTGTGCCGCAGCCGATCTCCAGTTGTATCCCGATGGCTTGCCTGACGCATTTGCATATAAATTGCTGCTAATGTCGCGCTATCAAAGTGACTGCATCAATGTGGCTACGACGACGACGGACGCATTCCGGTAATGCCAGGCCAGGCATGCCCTGCACAGAATTGACTGCCCTACGGGGCCCTGCGTTCATCCAAGTTATTTGTGTATCGCTTGGCTTATGCTAATTTTCTCAGGCATCGCCGCAGCCCAAGCACAAGCCAGAGCCAAAACTCAGAGTCAGTCCAAGCAATTGATGTTTGGATAACGTTGACTTGATGACTTTGCATAATTTATGCCAGTCTGAAGACGCACCACATATGAGTACATATGTTCATACACACATGTTGGTTTCGTTTGGTTTAATTTTTCACTCAAACGCACGCGTTGCTTATAATGTGTTAATATTCATGGGGGAAGTAGCAGCAGTAACAAGAACGGCAACAGCAGCAGCGACAACATACGAACTGTTTGTCGTTTTTCTTTTAGCCAATTTCGGCTCTTGACGTTTCAATTCCATTGCCTGGTCTTCTGGCCAAGTGATTTTTCAACAGCTTAGCCCGAAGCATTCATCATCACCCATACTTTTCTCTCCTTAAGCTCATCCATTAAACACGAGTCAGAAATATTGACAACTTAAGGAAACACATAAAAAAAGTACCCATAAGGATAAACTGTTTAATTAAGTTAGCTAATAATTAATACACTCATTAATGCAGCGTATATGTATATGTGCATGTTTTCAAAACAATAATACGATCGATCATAATGCTTTGTAGCTGTCGTTGCCTTGACAAGTTTGTCGCCTTAGTCTTTTATTGTACTTTGACCAAAATAGCAAAAGAAATATATTCATTTTAGCTGCGATTTGTTTCACTTGGCGACACATGTTCTGTGTATTGTTGTTTTTGTGGCTGTGATTTCTGTTTGTATTGTCGTTTGTGTACCCTTTTCACGTCTAACAGCCTTTTAATTAATCGCTTGAGTTAAACAAATTCTTAATGAGTCTTTAATTAATCGCCAAAGCGAAATGTAAGCCAGTCGACGCTTCACTTCGTTTCACTCAATCTTTAAATGTATAAATATTTAAATTTGTTGTGACTTGATTTCTGTTATGGCCACGTTGATGTCGTTGTTGTTATTGTTTCTGTTGTTGGCTACTTGCGACAGCTCCTCCCCTGAGGTGTTTTAAACGTGTTTCATCGCTTCTACAAATTTGTTTGCTTTTATCATATTGATGTTTTGTTGTTTGTTTGCTTTTGCCTTGCCTGTTAACTTGATTATTAAGATGCCACAACAAAGCTAACAATGTTGATAACTGTTTTAAATTATGCGCTTACCTAGCGGGGCATTGATTTTGACTAAGGGGCGTTGCCAATTCCAAGTGAGCTCAAGTCTAGAAAGTGCCATCAAGTTGATTAGCTAAGTAGATTGCGACCATCCAAGGGATTGGCGACAACATTTAACTGGACGTAACAGAGCGGAAAACCTGTCTACTGTCTACATGTCTACTCGTTTAAACTAGAACTTGTCGTTGCCAGTTTCGGATTGGTGCAAGAGATGCTGATAATGGTGCGCACTAAAGCTGCTTATTCTGCCATGTTTTCTCAACTCTTACTGAATTTTATTCTCGTAATAGGTCGATATATTTCTCAAATATTAATAAATATTTAACATTAACTAACGCCTCACTTAATGGGCATTCACTTTGCTTTAATTGACAGCCAGAGAATTGAATTTAGTTCCTTCTGTCTGCACCTCTGGTGCATATTGGTGGTTTTCTTGCCTCAAGATCGAGCGGAAACACAAACATATCGAGAGAGAACAAATCTGTTAACCGGGCGGGTGCATATAAATTTTATGCATTTTGCGAATAGTTTGCCATTTTGCCACTTTAACATTATTGTTATGATGATAAGCGAGCGATCGTTGCAGCAGCCATGTCGAGCGTGCTGTGCTATGTTGTGCTGTGGCTGCCTGCGGAGCAAGAGCACGTTCAGGTCTCAGGTCTGGCTTGGACTGAGGTACTGTGAATGGAACTGAGACTGAAACTGCGGTCAGTGTGTCTGCCACTGCCAATGTAGAGTCATGTTTAAATATCTCATGGATGAGTTCCAGACAGAATGCATCGTCCATTCTTCTGAATCTTCTTCTTCGCATTTTGTTGTTCTGTTTGTTGATCTCAAAACGATCAGCTCTTGGGTTCGAGAAGCTGGGACTTGTTGGGCTTTCGTTTGCATTTAAAACCATTTCATTTTCTGTAAAGCAGAGTGTGAATATAATTTAATGTTTGTGCGCGAGTGTGTGCTGCTTGTGCCATTTTCAATATCGTTGGCCACAACCTGTGTGCCCCTCGTGCCACTCGCTGATATTATTTATTATGCTTGATTGGTTTTCAAGTGATCATAAAGTAAGTGATCGCCGTTTTGGGTCGCAGAGTTGGCCCCGTCCAGTCTGTGCCAATTGTGGCGCTGTCTGTTGATTCTGGCCTGGCCTCTCTTAGCCTGACTTGGCCTGGTGTGGCGTTAATATGTAGATTTTTGTGTTGGAGGCGTTAGCTGAGGATTTATGGGATGGCCAATGAATTGTGGCAGCTTTTCAAGGGTCGCGCGAATTTGACCCGGCTTTTCCTCGTTATCTTTTACTTAGAGAGAGAGAGAGCTTACCTAGGATAGCTTACTTTGCAGCAGACACCTTGCATTCCAATGATTATACTCGTATCCTGGTCAACTCCCACACGCAGTGCTCATCTTCACAATTTGGCATTAACATTTAATTGACATTGATGATTGCGGCAATGGACAAGTCTGAGAACGGTTTGGTGGCTTTGCAGCGTGCTTGGAATAGGAATGGGCAATGCCAATGCCAAGAAATTATTAAAAAATCATATCGAGCCAGTTGAGCTGACAGCTGAGCTGTGTATTTCAGCCAAGTCCGACTCCTACTTCAACTCCAACTTGAAGTCGTCGCTGTAAATAGTTGCCAGTCGGCTGACGTGAAGAAGACATACAAATAAATTTGTGGCACTTGCAGACAGCGAGCAGACAGCGTGTGGAGAGTATGAGAGGTAGAAAGCGTAGAGGGGTAGGCCAAGGAGCAGCAGCCGCTGATAGATGGAAGTAAGCATAGATAGGTATAGCGTTTCCAGCGTCAATCTCTCAAAGTTTTCTTAAAGTAACAATCAACGCCACTTTCAATTCATACATACAAATGCGCGCGTGTGTGTGTTTCTATGTGTATCTATACATACATATGTATATCTCTCTTCTATTGGCTTGTTTATTAGCCGAACTGTGTTTTGTTTTCGCTGCTTTAAATGAACGTTATTAAGAGATGCTTATCTCTGAGTGATTTATTCATTAAAAAGGCATTTATTAGCCAGAAACAAGCCATTGCCAATGGCTCAATGTGTGTGCGTGTTAGGCACACTCACCTGCACATTCGCACACTGACACCTCCCCTCCTTCCCTTGGCATACATTCACCGCCAACTGCCGCCGCTGCGGCTCGTTTACTGTCCCGCTTCTGACCATTGCTTCGTCGCCTCATTTGTCCAGCATTAAAATGCAAAAGCGTGTTTATTCCTGGAAAAACTGCAGCTACACTTATTCACACCCGCACCTCCTCTCGCCTTTGCTTTGCGTGGGCTGTGTCTGGTTTCAGGTTGCATGCCGCTTGTTTTATTGACTTGCATATTTTCACAATTTGATGTCTGAGTGCGTTTTTAATCACTTAATTAGAGACTTTTTTAATTGTCTTGACCAGAAGTTATTGCAAATTATGCAAAAGGTGTGTGTGGTGTGCGAGCGCGCGAGCATGCGTGCCGCCCCAGGAAATAGTGACTTGCGGGGCCAAGTTCGTGCCTTAAGTCTTTTGTTTGACGAGAGACTCAGAAGAGCTTGAGGTGACCGTGATGATCTCTAGGTCTTAGCTAAAGCTGTACTGGTATGCCATAGCATCACACCTTAATTTTCACCCCACACACATCGTGCACTGATTGGTACTATGATTGTTGCATATTTGAAATTAGTTATGGGAATGTATTGACACTCAACAGTTAGCTAAACATAAGGTAAACAACACATTGGGGCTTTTGATGGTAGCCATTGGCAGGCAATAGAGCTAATAAAAGCCAAGAGGCCATCCCATAAATACTAGTTAGTTCCCAGTTTCCCCTTAGTGCAAGAGCTTTGCATTCGAATTGAGAGTGAGGCAAAAGGCAATTGTCCAGAGTCGTCGACGACGTCGTCTGTTAATCACCTCCTCGCCTAGTTGGCCATGTCCATGTATCATAGAGCCAAGTCTGAGCCTAGCTGGCCACGTTAGATTGTAGTAGTGGCTTCTTCGTTTTGGTGTCATAAGGAAGCGTCTAAATGATTCATAATTTATGCCTAGCTCTTTGCCTGTCGCTGGCCAGAGCCATTCCCACTGCCATACTCGTTCCCAGAGTCATTCAGTTGGCCATTCAATGCTTTCGTTACTTAATTTTTTCAACTTAACGTGCTGGCTTGTGCCTGCTGATCATTCTCTACTTCTCCTGCTCCTCCACCTCCTGTGTCCACTCACTTGTAATGCGTTTTGGCTGGCGAAGTGCGTGGCCGTTGTCGTCGTCGTTTGTCTGGGACGTTGATAGTTGAAAAAATTACTTACAAATTACATGCGTAGCTTATGCCCCCGTGCCGCCTTCGGCTTGTTTGCTTAATGTGCTTTGTGGCGGGTTACGAGCCCATGTTCTATGTCCAGTGTCTATGTGGCCAGGCTGTCAGCGTCGCTGCTGCCCCTACCCTCTTAGCAGTGCTGAGGTGCTGCTGGTATTAGTATTATGTCTCGTGGCCGGATCGTAAATTGCTTTTCCTAATTGAATTCTGAGCACTGTCAAGTCCAGTGACAGTCAAGTGGGTGTGGGTTTCTATCAAACATATGATTTTTAAATGCTGGCACAATCTAAGTAGAACTTCCTAATTGAACAGATGTTGCAAATAAATTCTTAGTATTTCTGAAAATACAATATGTACATACTTAGCTACTTACGTACATATGTACATACATACATATGTATGCATGTATGTATGTTCATATACATATTGCTAATTTATGCTGTTAGACTTAAAATGATATACAAATTTGCATATAAAATATACTTGTAATTATGGCTGTAAAATAATGCAATTTCACATTTACAATAATTATAACTGAGTTAACAAGGTTACCGAGTGTGATAGAAGGAAATGGTGATAAAGAGGGTGAGAAAGAGACAGGGAAAGAGGGTGACTTAAACTTGCGGAATTTCGCATGGTTTAAAATGCAGCACGGAACATGGCCATAAAGTGTAGCTGCGTTTAGCTTAACCAAGTCGACAATTTAAAAAGCCAATTTGCGCATAATACGGCGAACGTGAGCGAAAATCTTAAACAGAATTATGTACACATACATATGTGTACACACACGCACTCGCTAGCAAATGGACACTAATGCAAATGTCGCCACTTTTGAGCTGATCAGTGATCAGCTTATTAAGAAAACATTAGCACCGCTTGACCCAATTTCTACTGGCATGCTAATTTGCAATTGCAAAATTGCCAATTTACTCAACACTATATCACATGAGTGCGCATAATTTGGATCCAAACGGCCACACTGGCAAACGCGTTTCTAGCGAATTGCAATTTAATTTTGGGCAAAGCTGACTCATTTAAAAGCACTTAATTACTTCACCCAAATGGGGCGAAAAGTGAAGAAGAAGGAGAAGTTGATGAGAGTTGGCGACTTTGTGTTCGCCAAGGTGCGTGGTTTTCGAGCCTGGCCAGCTCGTATCCTACGTCAGGAGGGCACAATGTATCAAGTCTACTTCTACGGGACGTGCAACATTGGCAAAGTTGGTGTCACACAGCTTTATGAGTATGAGAAATGCAAGACACGCTTGGGTGATGTGACCCGCAGAGCAAATAATTCATTTAAGGGCGCCATGGTACACATTGAGAACTCACATGGTCATCCTACCAGAGATTTTGGCTACCAACGAGCAAAAGATGCGTTAACGGATGATCAGGAGCAGAAGACCAAGTCACACTCCGATACATCTTTATCATCGCCGGAGATGGAGCCAAGTGAGCAAAAGAAAACGTCTAAGCTTGAGGAGACATTCAAACACATAACTGGAGACACAGACTGTGAATGAGTCAAAAAAAAAAAACAATGTTTCAATAAATACTTTTTATGTTTTCAGTATATCTTGGTTGGTTTGATGGCCACTGCAATCTGCAATATTGTGCCACTCACGCCTTCTGTGGCAATTAAGGATTTTGGCGTTGTGGCGTTTATCGCGTGGGCGTGTCTGCGGGCGTAATGGCGACTGCGTGACGCATAAAGCGAGACAAGCTGAATATTTATGCGGCACAGCCATCTAAAGCTAATCGAAAAAACAACTCGATACAGTTTGCGGCACGTTTCGATTGACCAGCAAATGGCAACGCATTAAAAGTTGCGCCATCAGCAAAAACAAAGCCACCCTTGGAACGGGCATAGTTTAGCTTAATGGTATCGTAAACTGGACTGCCCATCAAGCTGGCAAAGCGAAATACATACGCATCCTTGTACTTTGTTTCCCACCCTACTTTTAAAGATGCTGCACTTTAATTGAGCAACAGCAGCGCAATGGGACTGAGTACTGATCCGGCCAAGTTTGATTAAAATTAACAAATTATCGGAACCACAGCAAATTAATCGCTTCAGTTACTGTCGATGGCATCTGCGGTGTAAACCTTGTACCAATATATTTTGGGTTAACAAGGTGAAGGCTGCAGTTGATGCTGTGGCTGCTGCTGCAGTTGACCACAAATCAGATTCACTAGCCCTGCAACAAGATGTGCTTTGATCACGAGATGCTCGCTGCAAGTTTTGGGTACTCAAACAGCTTGCAGCAGCTGCGTCACTGCAGCATCCACCTTGACAGCTGTCTGGGTTTAATGTTGTCCTGTGTCGTTGTGGTTCGAATTCCGGACAGATTTTTAAGGACTCCAGTCAAATAATAAAAATGATTATGCATAATTTGTGTATTGCATTGCGGGGCTGTTCCTTTTGGGGTTTACCCCACTGGCCCCTGGCCAAGGTCTAGTGCAGTAAAATGTCAAATTAATGTTACGACATGTCCAACAACTTTTGATGTCATTTGACAATGTGGACTTGGAAATTCCTGCAGGTGACGTAGTGCCCCTGTAATTTGTTTGGCCGCACGTACGCTGGACATGATGAAGCATTGTCAGCTTGTGCCTGCCCAGCATAAACAAAAACAAAACGCGCCGAGGGACCTGCAACTGTAGCAAATGTCCACACTTTGCTGGTCAGGAGTCCAACAAGGGACGAAGCCCAACCAGCCAAAAGGTGTCAATGTGTGGGCATGTCGCACACGTGTGTATGCTTGCAACCCTGCGGCCATAAATTCACTTAGTTTATTTGATGCAGCCCCACCACCAGACGGAAGACAACGACTGGTTGTGGCACAGACAGACAGCCGCCATCCAAAAGCCTAATCCACGGAAATTTGTGAAGGAAATCAAATTAAAATTTGTTAATTTATCAGGCGCACTCGAATCGTGCCAAATGCCAGGTGAGTGGGCTACTTGGGGCGCTAATTGGCAACAAATTCATTGGAGGCGAACACTTGGTGGCAACATAACATTTAATGGATAGTAGTGCATACATACACATGTACATACATACATATGTATGTATATTTGAATGATTTTATCGCAGAGAAACAAAGGCGTTCTAATTAAAATTCCCAAGCGTTAAAGTATATTTATTTCTTTGTAGAATTCTCGCATTAATCACACTTTTGACAAAAGCAACCAATAAATTTGCTTATTATCAGAAGAGAGCAAAAATAGGGAAGGAGCGAACAATGAAATCAACGTCATTCAATTCAGTTGTAATCGATGACTGATTGCCCAATGAAATATATTTATTCTCTACACCAGACAACATAGATTTTAATTCTAACGAGCAAACATTGAAAAATCTGCAGAGCAACCAATGCAGAAAATGAATGAAATTTTCTTATGTGTTGGCACAATGACACTCTTTTATGATAAAGGGTTATTTTTACACTGATAATAGGTCAACTTGAATCATAATTCAACACATTTGAATTCTTGTGTGTCGCAGATCCGGGACAAAAGGGTCATGTTGAAATTAATCACCACAAATTGACTAAAAAAAGTTAATTTTAAAAATGGGGCAAATGTGACATGTTTGTAGATTTTGAATGATATGAAATTATAAATTGTTTGCAAATTATTTATAGTCTATAAAACACTTATCAATCTGATTTTAGAATTCTATTTAATTATGTTGGCTTTTCGATTTCTATTTTGTGTTGGAGCTTTGATAAATTTTCAAGTGGCCACCGTGGACACCCTGTGAAATAATTATCGATATTGTAAGTGATCGAGCAAATACTTAGCGATATATCGAAATCAGCAATAATATTTGCAACTAGAAAAAAGCACGCATGCAAATATTTGCACTGTAAGTAATTTAATTATGATTCGTACTTATTTCAATTGAACCTTAACAATAATGCATAATCAAACAGACTGTACTGAACTTTGACTACGTAGGACACTGTAAAACAATAATGCATAATCAAATAGACTGATCAAGGAACCACTTATGCCAGTGATTTTCGTTGGACGGCCATTGTAAAAGGGATGCTCATTGGCACATGTTATTATTAGCTCATCATAAAGTGGTTAACCAACCCCTGATTGGAACCCTCGTCCGCTCATTTGTTACAATTCACAACTGTCATGTAACGTGTCATACTTTCCGTATCGATATATGTACATACATATGGGACAATGTGTGTGCGCACAGTGCAATGAATTCCAAGGCGGGTAAGTTTGCGGACATAATGCATAATTAAGCCATAAATTTAAGAGGTTTACGAGTTGTGCTGTATGGGTCAGCAGGTGAAAACGGCACGACTCGGTGCCATCTCTATTCATAATTGGATGTTTAACATTTGGAAATACATGGATGAGCAAACACTTGGCCCCCCAAGTATGCCAGTGAAGAGGGGACATAAACGACGAATCGATATGCAAAGCGTCATCCAATTTTATTTGCACTCGTGCGCACAGTGGGTGGCATTGTCACGGTCTAACCTCCATGTCTACGTCTCCATCTCCGTTCCATGTCCGATGGATACTTCACCGGCTGTAAACATTAATTGATTGGTGCCAAACGGTTAACAGCATTTTAAGTCATGACGTTGAGCTAGAGATTCGATAAACACCGGACACCGGGACCCGCACGATCCATTGGGCTAATTAAGGAACGCCAGAAATGGCAAATTAGCATAAAACTTTGCAACATTAAAATTATACATACTTTATTATGCTCATATACTGGCATATGTGGTGCTCTTTTTTTATTGTTACTTTGTGACAAAATTGATTAATGAACTCATTCATTTGTTTCGATTGCTTACGAAGAATTTTTATGACACGCTTAAATTATGACGAATTATATTGTTTTCCTCATTTTATTGTGTATGCACTCGACTTTTCGGCACATGTTGCACAATTTGTTGCTATTTTATACTGTTACCTTTGGATTGGCAGTGAAAGTGGTTTATATAGTAGAGCCATTAAATTTTGTCCATAAAAGTTTTTTTGGTGCTGGCAGATTATGAGAAGAGTTATTGTTCGTCTTCAAGGCGTTGGTGGTATATAATTCGTTTCGGGTTCGGTTCGACTTTATTATGGAATTATAAAATACATAAAATTAACCTTAATACGAAACGAAACTCTGAATAAGTCGCATTAATAGCGGATTATTATTTTAGTAGTACAATGATCTTCTGTAAATTATAATCTCCGCAAAATTAAGTTTTCCAAAAATTATAAAAGAAATTAAATAAAGACGTAAAATTCTTAAGTTTTGCATGAGCATAACTCAGTGACTATAAATAAATATAGTTCGGTTTTTGGTATGTGGTAGCTATAAAGCACTTTGAAAATAACTATCATAAAATGGGCTGTTAAATGCGGGCCAAAGCCAAATTGCGCCCCAAGGCAATCAAAAGTTGTCTTAGAAAGTAGACATTTGTGAATGTTAACGACAAATTCTTAACAAATTTATTTCGGCACGCATTCAGCATTGTAAAGTCATCATGTTCAACCCATCCCATCTAATCAGTTCCAAGCCAAGCCACGCTACAGTAATCGTTTAGAAATGTGAAAATTTGATGGTGCCCGTCGGGGTCTGTGCTCATCTAATTAATTGATAGCCCCATATAAATTTGTGAAAGCCATCGCCTTAGTGTCCACAATGAGCGCCTGTTATGTGTTTATAACTCTATTTACAATTTTGGGTATTCAGGCTGGCATTGTCTCTGGTCTGTGTCTGGTGCCTGGCCAGATTTCTCGAGGTGCGGTGTCAGTTCTTATTGTATTTGTGCACGGTATGTCTCTTTCTCGCTTGTTAATGGCCGTTTTTAAAATGCCATAAAATTGCTTTATAAGTTCATGTTATTAATATGCACACCAATATTGGACATGATTATAATATATTGACTATCTAGCGCATACAAAAGCCCCACAAAAATGTGAGACGATCTTTGATTTTGGTCAACACAAACCAACCAACCAACGCGTACCCCGCGGCGCACATTAACAAAATTCTAAACAATGGCATAACCAACTTGGCCAAGATCAGTGCGAGGGAGCGAAACAGAAACGGATGCGGGGAACGTGTAACAAACATTTCAATTTGTATAATGAATCCAAGTTGCGTCTTTCTGCGTGCCCCTCGCTCTTTCTCGCCTTGCTTTGCTGTCGCTGTCGCTGTTGTTGGGTTTCAAATTGCCGGCATTTGTCAACGGTGCGCGTCTTTCATAAATTGAGGCCTTGTTGGATAGGGCTAATCGTGTACACACATGTCCTGCTGATAAAAGGCTCTGAAATATGGTTCGTTATCAAAGCACTTCATTGGTTCAGAACTAATTGTTGCCAGTTCCCAGTGGACAGCAAAATGATAAGAGCAAACAAGCACTCGTAAATACTGTGTGTCTACGAATTAAATGGCAGGGTGGTGATTGGTCACAGTTTAAAACACGCTCAGATAATACAATGACTCGTGATAAGTAACAGTTACATCCCAGCGTTTAGCAATTATTGTCAAAGTAAATGAATCGAAAATCTTCATAACAAGTGCAGTAAAGAGCTATGGATTTCTTTGAGTCAATGGCTGAGACAATGCTCTCCGATGCATTCGTTTCAAATATCTACAGTCAATTTTTTTCTGAGAATGGAAAGATCTTCCAGGACAAGGTAAGCACCATAATGATGAACATAATAATTTCCACTGATTTAAAAAATAATACGGCTATAGATCGTGCTAGATGTGGGCTGTCGGAGTGGTTTGCTTAGCTATTTGGCCTGTGAGGCAGGTGCCGCAAGGGTCTATGCCGTGGGCAACATGCAGATTGCAAAATGTGTAGCCAATGTCTTATCGCAAGAGCATAAAGCCAAAGTTTTCCGGCCACTGCCGGGCAGCATCAGTCAAGTGAAGCTGGAGAATGAACAAGTGGATATCATAGTTTCCGAATGGATGGGGTATGCTATTCTCATTAACCAATTGGAGTATTCCTTAAGTGTTAGGCAAATTTCTTTTAGGCATGCCATTTTTGCAGACTCGCTTTATCTTCAGGTTTCGTTCGCACGGGACAAGTGGCTGGTTCCTGGAGGTGCTATTATACCCAACATGGTCTCTTTGTACATACAGGGCATATCGGATCATCCTAGAACTGCCGTTGAGGCAAACGCACCTCCTTTAATAGTGGTCGATGATTATGTGGATGCAGAAAATCTTATGACTGATAAATTTCTGCTCAAGACTTTCAATCTGACGACGGCTGAAGAGCACGACGAGTTCATTAAAACCGAGTTTAAGCTGAGGGCGCTAAAGAACGGCACTGTGTCAGCCTGTCTGCTCCATTTTGAAGTGGGTTTTATCAATGCCAGTGGCGGGTCGCAAAAACTGTTTTCTAACAGCCCCGAGATACCCAGAACGTATTTGAAGCAAACTGCGCTATTCCTAGACGAAGATGCTATTGTGGTTGCCGATAAGGATTTGTTGGGTGGACGTTTTTGCATGGCAGTCAGCAACTTTGCACCACGTGGTGTAGAATTTTCGCTGGCCTTGTTCAAGTTCAGGCCATACAATCTGCGTTTTTAATAAAAGGGCAGCACTGAGGCGGATGCTGCGGCTTCTGATGTACTCGTAAATGCTGCTGCTTCTCAAGCTGAAACGGATGTCTGTAGGCTGATGGCTGATGTATTCATGGCAATATTTAGGCGTTCTTTGGGCAGTTCACCTTAAACTTAAAGGCCAACACGTCGCTGCTCCACGTTCGATCGTTGCAAGATCGAAAATTTATGGCCGTGCTGCATCAATTAGGGCGGCAGCTCGACGACTGCTACCCAAAAACAATGGGCTTCGACTTTTGTTTTTTTTTTTCCTCGTGCTTTTTGCTGACCTGTGATCGGTGTTTAGCTTTGACGTTGCTACAACGATTTAAAATGATGTCGCGCATAATTCACTGATCGAGGATCGAGATCACCAGACTTTGCGTCGTGCTGAAGAGTCTCTCTCTCTGTCACTGCTCAGCTCTGTCTGGGTCTTGGTCTGTGTGCCCTCGTTTACAGTTAAGTTCTTTTGTTCAGATCTCATAACTGATCGCTGATCTCCTGCTCACAGTTCGCAGTTCGCAGCTCGCAGCTTGCACTTGGTTTACGCTCCATACAAGGGAGCAGCAGCACAATGGAATGACTTCTCGTTCTCGTCCTCATCCTGCTCTGGCTGCTTCTGTGTCCGGCAATCGATCCACTGACCGATCTCTGTTCGTTCGCATGCTTAAGTGACATTTTGCGGGACGTGGGTCTGTGATGGATTAGCATCATTTTACCGTGAGGATAATGTGTCGTCTGCAATGATTTTGGTTGACATCTTTTCGTTCGCTTTTCGCCCTTTCGGCCTTTCTCGGAAATAATTATGCTACTTTTGCACAAAAGTAACAGCATTTTTGTACAAATTGCATAAAAATTTAAATTGGCCAGCGAACATTTGAGCTTTTTTGAGCAGTTTGCAAAGGCAGAAAATTGCTTAATAATGAAATGCCAATGGATTAAGCGCAATTTGTGCGGCATGCAGTGGTCGGTGGACACTGAACACTGACTTTTGGTTTTTTTTTGGTACTGCTGCTGCTCAATCAGTTGCCCGACTGAAAGGTTTGGATTTACTTTACACCTACCCTGGCAACATTCTATCCTTTCCTCTTCCTCGTTTCGCACGGTCGCCTTGCAGCGTTTTCATTAAATTCGCTTAATAGCGCAATATAATTTAAACAAGTAGTAACATAAAATAAAACTCACAGCCCCGCATTGAAAGGCATAAAATGAAGCAAATGATGCCAGTGCTGGGCAGAGTCGCACTCTCACACTCAAAAGACAGTCCGGTTTCAAGTTATGGCGCATGGGCGAGACGCCTGGCCTGCAATGCTCTCGTCCGGCCTGTCCCGACTCGACCCGATTCGTAGCTGGGCCCCCAAGTGCAATAAGTTCGCTTAACGAGGGTTTAATTTATGATTTGTTATGTTTCCGGTTCGTGTTCTTCTGGCCGATGCTAAAAATTATTGGCAATAAAGCTAAGGTGTGGATTATAGTTGGCTGGTAGCTTACGAGTACGAGTATACCCAGTGCCAGCAAACTAGCCAGCCAGTGTGGCAGTCAGGCAGTTTACCAGTTGGCAGCCACTGGGAATTCGGTTGGAAGTGGATACTTAGTTTTTGGATGGAGTCTAAGGGCTTTCAAGTGGTGGCCAAGTATGTACTATATCAGTGCAAAATGGATTTACACTTGGATCAGCCCTCTGATGGTTCTCTGCATAAGAAGATCATGGTGTGCCAACTATAAGTACAGCGCTTCTCATAGATATTGGACAGTTTTGTCTTAGGCACTAATAAGGCTTAATCCCTTCACGCTTACTGTGCATTTGCAGCAAGTAAGCCCAGAAAGAGTCGCGCAAGGAGCCCAGGGAGATGAAGCAGAGGAAGGGAGCAGATGCAAGGAGTAACGACGTACGTCGCATTGCGTTGAAAATCGATTTGTTTGGGTTGCGCCTGCGCAAACAACACGGCCCATGGATAAGAACGGATAAGAGAATAAGCAGAGACACCAAAAGGGACAGACTGAGGATTGAGAGGGGCAAGAAGGCGAAATGGTTGAAGCCAACGCCAACGAGTATCTGGTGGAACATAAATTACGCGACTAACAAGCAGCGCGCCAACCAGCCAATGCCAACTTGGCCGAGAGCTAAAAAAGATACAAAAACCTTGCTCTGACTTACTTCGATGAGCACTTGGGAACAGACTGCGTTCTGTGGACACTGGCCTGCTCTGGCATTGCATGGCATGGTATGGCCAAAGTGAGTTGCACAAAATTATAAATGAAAGCGGGTGTTGGACGACGTTCACTGGAGAGGATCTCAGAGTCGTAGCATCGCAGCAGCATCCACGTCCACGATTAGGTGTAGCAATTTGGACGGGCTGCCTGTGATTGAGACTGAGGCAGTGCTCGAAACGAAGTTAAAAATCAAATTAGCGAATGTGTTGAAAATTAAAAACAAATTCACGGATAAATTGCATCTGCCAGATACGCAATTATTATGAGGGTAGACAGGCACTGGCAAAGGAACATAGCCGCAGATACAGAGACAGGGAAGAGGACTGACTTATGGACTTTGTCCAACCAGTTGCCTTAGCCTCTGCTGGCTGGGGCTGCTGTTCTGGTTCTTGACTCTGTGTACTCTGTGTGTGCCCTCAAGGTGTTGCAATTTGACGTTTTTTACGCGCGTTTTTATTCCATGAAATCCACATAAGCTTCAAAAGGTTGCAACAGCAGCAGAGCAGCAGCAGTCGGAGTTGATCTCGAAGTCGCAGCAGCCGCACGCAGTGCAAATACTTGGCCCTAAATGGTTTTTGGCGAAAAACATGTCGAATTAACACGCTCAGTTGGCTGTAGATGTGGATGTGGATGTGCCATGTGGAAGTGGAATGTCAGTTTTGGGGGCAGCTGTGAGAGCATCAACAAATGAATGTGGATCAACCGCGGCATCAACCTTATGGGGCATGCTTATAAACAACACCTCACCGTTCAACTGTGTATTTAAATGTTTGGCAAATTAGCTGAAATTTCATTCTTGGCCACAACACAATTTGCATTCACTGTGTTTTTATGTGCTTTGTGTGTTTGTGTGTTAGTGAAGGGGGGCCCCAAAACGTATAATTAGTGTTAAGTTTTTGTGGCAAGCGTAAGCCCCTTCCGAACTAAAGGAACCTCAGCTGGCGCCGTCTGCGGCAGGCAAATAAATCGCGCTGCTGTTGAACTTTCAATGCCTCCGGAGGAGGATGGGGTTTTATGGCAATGCCACAGCGAATGGTACTGCCAAAGACCCATAGTCAGAGTAAGAGTAAGCGTCCAGCTCACAGTCGCAGTCAGTTACGCCCCTTGATGTCCTGTGCATTGCTGGCAACTTCTCAAGTCAAGACCACTACCACAGCCACAGAGTCGGAGATCGAGTCGAGACCGTCTCTTTGGGTCTTTCGGGGATTCAGTTCAGTTCAGCGTCCAGTGCCGTAAAAAGGGCGCAAATTTTATGAGCGCATCGTTTAACAAATGAATTTACAACCTTGCAACGCCCAAATGTCTGGCGTTCAAATTCAAATTCCTTTTCCTTTTTGCAAAAGCAACCAGAAGATATGCCTCAAAACAAAACTTGGCATTGCCCGAAAGTTACGTGGCACATGGAGGCGTATGCGCTATATTCGAGCATTAACTATGTTTGGCATTTGGCCAAATGATTTAAAACAAATAGCAGCCAGTCATCAAATTCCACATTCCTCATTTCCCATTCTCATCCATATACTCTTTGCGTCTTCAGCTTTTTGGCCTGGCCACGTTACATTAACGCTTTCATTAGCCCAGTTTGCGCTCCGATGGTCTCCCTTTTATTGTGGCTGCGTTTTAACGCTCATAAATCGAAGTCAAGCGGCAACTGGCAATTGGCAAAAAGCGTTGCTTCACTCGTTAAATACAGTTTAATGAGATACCCGAAACTGGAGTTAAGGCTCAGTTCAGCCTCTCTCAGTGCGTGCTCGCCAACGGGCTCGATCAGCATTTTAGGTAATTGTAATTGTAATTGTAATGGCAATTGCTTCGGCCTGTCAATAAGTTTTCATGGGCTTCATCAATAAGGGAAAGCTTCATCCAAACCCAGCTGCATTCCTTATTATTCCTTTTTGGCCCTAATTTGGATACTACAATTACCGACACGATTCCAAATGACCGCCACATGAAACCAGCAATTTGGCAACTCGTGAGTGGTATGCAAATACCTGCAGAAGCTCCATTAAGGCGAACTTTGTACATTGTATGCTCAAAAGGCCTTAGTTTACTTAGTAAAGGTGTCCCCCTATGTTTGCTGATTGTAAACAGATATTCGAAAAATCTTTCGAATATTTTGATTGGTTCTATAAATGAAAGTGTATTAAATTGAAATACCTAATTCTACAGGAGAGATAAGTTAACAGGAAAATTGTAGTCCTTCTCTATTTTATAAAATCATTTTGGAAATAGAAAGCTATATAGATCAGACAAATTAATTTTTTTGGTAATTTATCTAACTTAAGCAAGCCAATTGTTCTCAGCATGAACCTGATTTACCTGAAAATTAATTTCCTTTTGTATGTTTTCAGCAAGTACTTAACATACTCATATACATCTATTCCCACAAAATTTCACACTTTTCAACTAAAGCGTATTTAAATAGCTCAAGGCACTTGGCGATCCTACTCGCATTCGATTTCGACTGTTGTTCAGCTGCTGCACTAAAACTTGTCAAGAGTCCTGCGGCTGTTGACTGGTGACTCTCTTTGTCTATCCGTCTGTCTGCCTTCGAATAGGCACTTGGAGTGGCACTTCGGAGCCTCATTGTTTGCTTAATAAATGAGTGGCCATTGTCAGTGGGCATAAATGTCAAAAGGTTGCGTTTGACACCCCAGCAATGAGAGCAGCGGTCAAGCAGCGACAAGCCGAAAAATAGACAACTGCAGCACAATGCACTAAACAGAGAAAAGAACAGGAGAGTGCAGAATTTTGCTGAATTGCCAGCTCACTTGGCCAGTTTGGCAACCCCTCGGCGAACATACACAACGATCATTTAAGTGTCATTAAGACCAGAAGACAGAGATAGCGAAATAGAGAGAGGACGACATTGAGCATTTGCAAACAGCTGGCAGCACATTGGCAATAGCTTTTGGGCCATTCTTACAGCCGGCGCGGGCGCAGCTTGAGGCCGTCACTCGAACGGCTAATAGAGCAAGGTTGCCGCCCATAGCGACTGTCGCTCTCTCAGATCGTCTCAAGGATGTGTCTGCAGACAGTTGAACTGATAAAGTTGTTGCCACGATCGTCGACAATCGATCGGACGATCGGCCATTGAGTTGGCCAATTTGTTTGCAACTCGTTTGACGTGTTTGTCAATTAAAATCTAATTCGATGCCATCTTTGAGTTAATGTCGGGACAGCCGGACAGCCGTATGATTTCCTATGTGTATGCTCATGCCTATCATTAACCACTTAGGCGCGAGTGCAATAACATTTAATCAACCATTAAATTTGATGCAATTTATCAAAATATCCAAATACCCAACCCCAGTGCAGACCAAAGTCTTGTTTCCCCAAATTGCCTCTAATAACCGCAATCGATCGTTATTTTTTGTGGTTATTAATACGGAAAGACGGAAAGACCGAAGACCTGTGACTCCAACTAAGACTGCGTGTTGGCTGTTGGCTGTTGCAAAAATCTGGCAACGGCTTCTCAGGTAGTTCACAAGTAACTGCAAATTGCTGCCGTCGATAAAACTGAAATTGGTGGCAGCAACCGCGCGGTGCATCCGCGATCCTGCCCCAACTTCGCAATCGATCGCTGAATTTGCCTAATGGCGACGGCCACTCAACACAAACGCCGAGCGGGTGCTTCGCATGGATCTGGCTCTGAGTCTGAGTCGAAGTCTGGAACTGGCTATGGGCTACAGCTATGGGTATGGGACTGGGCCTCGATCGACGCATCTTGATCTTCAATCTTGTCTTTCGGCTGATTGACAGTGAGGCGATCTGTGGTCCAAGGCCTACGATCCTGCTGCCTCTCCCCCTGTCGCGGTCGCGATGTTTACGCGCGCATTTAGCATGTTGTAAAAGTCTGATGGCGTCCATTATAATCAATTGGCCGGGCTCGTAAAATTAAATGATCCCGCAGGAGAATTAAGCGCCAATTACGCGATGCAAAGGAACAAAAAAATATGTATGTTGATGTTCCTGATGCCGTTGCCATCTCAGTTGTTGTTGCTGCTGTTGTTGTTGTTGTTGATGTTGCCATTGGCGCTGGCGAGGCTCAAATTTGGAACGCGATCAGAGAAGAGTCGAAAGAAGCAGAGCAAAAAACGCGCTGGCCTGACTTAATTGCAGCATTTAAGTTGTCTTATTGATCATAATAACTCCATAATGGCGGAACATGTGCGTACAATATAATAATCAGACGGCCACAGAGTGAAAATTGCAAACGGGAAATGCGCTCAACGCGAGCGGAAAGCGGAAAGGGGGGCAGTTGAAGTTGCAATTTGAACTGGTAACAGGTAGACGTATACACACGAACATTTACACACATACACACTCAGAGGAGGGCTGTGCTTGAAAAGTGGAACAGCTAGTGGAGTCTGAACTGCCTCGATCAGTCTCCCAGTGGCTGCTGTTGTTGTAATGAGAGTGTGAAAGCAAACAAGCAGTAAAATTAAAGCGATCGATGGTCATTCTCCCTCCCTATCTCCACTCTGCAGAAAACTGATCAACTCGTAATGGGAAATGAGCTCAAAAACTCAACTCAATCAGCTTAATAGCCTGCCAAGTTGTTGCTTGTAAGCTCGATTGCTCCATGTTAATGGCCAAATTCAGATGGAGATGAAGATGGAGTTGCGGGTTGGAAGAGCACACTGCGGTCTTCGAGATTATTTACTAAAATATATATAGTTATTTTCGATCCACTGGCAGGTGCTTTGTTACCATTCGATGAAACATTAATATGAAATTGGTGCAACAGAATTCAGAAAAGGAAGGAAAATAAATCATGTATATCTTTCAGAAGCTAAATACATCAATATTTGGTAATTCACATACGAAAAGTATATAAACGTAATAGCAATATTATAGTTTACCATTGATTAGTGTTATATTATTGATTGTGTTGAATTATTAACAGAAAGTCAGAGAATTTTATTTGACAAAAAAAATATAATCATAATTTTTATTAAATTAAAATTGTTTTTTTTTCAAAATACTCATTTAAAATGATTATTCATAAAAAAAGTATTTGATCAACTTTAGAATTGTGGTAATCAGTTATAATACTTTAAGAGAAATTTTACAAATGTGTTGGCCATTTTGTAGCTAGAAATGGATTTGTTTCATATTATTACTCGAAAGTTAGAGTAGTTGTTCATCTTAGGAGTAAGAAAATAAATTAAATTTTCCATGCATTTTCTTAAGAAATTTATTTAAAGTATAAAGCAGGGAAAATACTATTAGAAAATTAATTTGGTTTAAATAATTTAAAGACAGAAATTCATTTGAAAATATGGAAAATAAATTTTAATATATACATTTTCTATTGGTTTATTATGTAAAGTATTCAATGTAAAAAGCAGTAAAATTACCATGCAAAATTTATTTTAAATTTGATTTGATTTAAATGATTTATAATTACATCACAAAAATTCAGATAAGATCAGGAATAGCTGAAGAGATAGGTTGTATAATAAGACACACAGGCACACACTCAAAACTAACTCTCTCACATACTCTTATTCGTTCACTCCCCTTAGCGCTATATTGCAAACGACATGCCGTAGGAGAATCATATTACAATTGGATTGCATGCATTCCCCCGTCTTGAGCTCCTTCTGTGACTGCTGCTGTTCCATTTTGGCAACGAAATGAAAGCAAACCAAACATAATAAATTAAGTCATTTAACATAATTTCGCTAGCTGCACTGGCAACAGCTGCTAAACGAGGGGACAACACAACGCATGTGGCAAATGCACCAATCGCCGCCAATGGCAATCCCAGACAGAGATCGGGATGGTGAGGGATGCATCCACACATGGCACGGCATGGCATGGCACAATGGACATTGGACGTTGGACAATGGAGAATGCAGCGTGTGGGTGCAATCAACATCTGAAATGGGTGCGGGGCAAGGTAATTTACAGCAATCGCATTGCAGTTGCAGTGGCAGTGGTAGTGGCAGTAAATGGCTCAAGTGTTCGATTTGCGAGTGTATGGTGTGTGTGTCTGTCTGAATAGCGCAACTAATTTTCAAAGGAGGCCCAACAAAAGTGCAATAAACGATGTCCACTTAGGCGAACAAAGGCGCAACAATGCGACAACTGTGGGCGTGGCACACACACGAACACTTCTTCGCTTCAATGGCCAATAAAGTTGACTCTCATTTTAATTAATGGAAATGCAATGACTTTGCTGCCGTTGCTGCTGCTGCTTCCTTCTGTACTATCCGTGCTAAGATCTGGCAGCTGTTGAGCCAGGACTTGCCACCAATGGCAGTCATTGTCTTCGTCTCCGCCTCGGCCAATGTCGCTTGACAAATTTATAACAAATATTCACGCGTGCTTTGGCAGGCGGCCCTTTGTCAACTGCCGTTGTCGCTGGCCATACTCGTATCTCAATTATTGCCTTTCAATTGCCACCGAGCAACACCTTTTCTTTTTTGTGTTGCTGCTTTGATTTCACACGAAATCGAAAGGACAACAAAAAAAGGTAACACCACTCTCGCAGCCTGGCTCATCCTCTGGATTCTCTGGGGTCATTGTTTGACTGGGTTGGTTCACTGGAAGCGACGGCATTCAATTTGCACATTTTCAACAAAAAAACCAAATCCAACTACTATCCGTATAAAGAAAGAAAAACAATCGCATAATGGCAAAACAATTAAAACAAATTTTCAAATTGAATGCCTCGACAATGATCCTGTTTCTGTTTTTCTTTTTGGCCTATTGTTTGTATTTCAGGGGTGCGATTTCTATGGAATTAAAGCGTCAAATGCGCCAGTCACAACAACTGCCTAGTCGCATTCACAAAGTCAATAGGGAGACCCAATAGGTGTCGGAGATGGAGACAGGAGAGACGAAGTCGATGCCAAATTGATTTGCATGCCTTGTCCACTGGCTGTGGAATTGCTAAATAAATGCTGCTAAAACTGGCGGACAGGGCGTTAATTTCATTTGGATTTGCATGCCAGCCAAGTGGTTGTTCATCTTCCCGTCTCCTCCACCTTCCACCTCGCTCTTACCTGCTCTTGTACTTCCTTCAGTGCGACAGCATTTCAGCGAAATCTTGCGATAAAATGCATAACAACTTCATTCACAGCAGGCGATGCCATAAAAGTGTTTTAAATCGTGTTAATAATTTTGTGCAGCGTTTGCCCGGCCAATTTCTGAATTGCGAAGAGTCCTGCTGTGACCGGCATGTCGTCCACACGCTCCTCAGTCTCCACCCGAGCCTCCACTCCCAGGCCAAGCCAGAGCATTGACCATTGCATGTATTGGCCATTTCATTCTGCTTTTTATTTATTTATTTGCATTTTTGTTGTAAGCGTTTATTGCACTTTTGGAAGCTTTACCATTTATCCAAACCCTGATCCTGATGTCTGATGCCCTGCAGACATGGCATGGACTATTCACACCTGCAGCCGGAGTATAAATTGCGCCTGCTGAAATGTATCTACAGTCAGCTCGAGCTCCATCTCGTGATCAATGCAATTAATTATAATTTGTCGTCAATAAACATTCAAAAAACAAAAAGGAACTAAACGAAAAGATTGTATTAAATTGAACTGTGCGTGATTGAAGGGAAAAGAATATTTATGAAAAATACAAAGAAATATCTTAAGTATGGGCTTATTCTTTCAGTTTTTGTACGGGCCAAAGGCCAATTTGGAGTGTGGAAATGTTGATGATCAATAATGATTGATAAAAAACAAACTCTTTAGGCATAAAATTGCCGTCATCACTGGCCCTTTGGGTTTTGAGTAGATGAACATATGAAAAGCTAAACCGAATACGCATATGCACTTGCAATGAATATAAAAAGCAAATCGATAATTTGCCATATAGCCTTCTTTTATCATTACTCATGCGATTCTCCCCATATAATTTGTCCAATTTGTGAGCGGAACTCCCGTTTATCGTGCGGTTGCAAGTTTGCCAGTTGCCAGTTGCCAGATTGAACTGCCATAATCAAAGCTCTTGTCTCGGATTCTCTGTCCCGTCAGTCATATATCTCACATAATGAAAACCCAACATTGGCGCAGGTCTAGGCATAATTTATATGCTAGTAATGTGATAATAAGCATGCACTGATATCCTGCGGAACTTTCGCAAGCGAAAACCCGAACCTGGCCCACAAAATGTGGCGCAACTCTCTGGAGCTATGCTGAGCCAAGGTTCAAATGTTAAGACGGTTTTCGTGTTGCAACTCAATTGCTCAATTATTAGGTGCTGACGAGAGGGGGGCGTTGCGCGATGGGAGGTGACCAGAGAGAGGGAGTCCTACGAAAATTATACAGCTGCGTTAGAAGAGTGAAATAAAAGTCCATTACAAATGAAATCAACAACTCATTGAGCTCATCGACATTCATAGATCGAATCAACGATCTCTCTCCCCGGTCGGCAGTCTACTGGCTCTTCCCAAGCCAAATCAGAGTGGGAGCGAGGAAGTTGCTCCCAAGAAGTGGTTTCGAAGTGTTCCAGTCCCCAATCTCGGTGCTCTCTGGCGATAAGCAGCAATTTTCCCGAAGTGAACCCCATTAAAATATGATAAATTGCGTCTATTTTACGGAGTTGATTTTAACAAGACAATTTAACAAGCGTAATTTAATATTTGACAGAGCGCAGCACAGCAGAGCATGGAGATAGATATACATGCTGTCTACCTCTCTATCTACATCTCCCTCTCTGTCTAACCGCAACAACAAAATGGAAGCGACCATGAAAATGATGTAAAGTCGAACTCAGTGCTATTGTTGTTGTTGTCGACGAAAATGTATCTCACCCTGGGGAACACTTAAACGCCAACCGAAAAATTGCCTGGGTCGTGTCGGACGGCAGAGGCAAAGGCAGGGGCTGAAGTCTGAAGTTGAGACGGAGGCGCTGACTTTAGCCGTTAATCTCGGCCAGCGCTGATGGTGGTTGCGAACCACAATTGTGCTGGGTCTACGGGGTGGATTTCAGTCGAGGGTTGGGCGGGTATAGATGGATATGGAACTGCGGCGCATTCATGTTAAACATTCTAAATTAAGTGGCTCGCTGGCGATAAGGTAATTGGGGTGAAATGTGAGTATCGCACCGTGGGACGGATGAGTTACCAGCTCGTTGAAGTGAAGTGATGTACACGGGGATGGGGTAGGGATAGCAATGGCATAAGGGGCAGGGGGTTGCAGTCAAATGCTAATCACATTTCTATGATGCGCCACGTTGTGGTTGAAATCTCAGGGACAGTCTGGGGCGCACAGTTAATGAAGTGATTTATGCGCTTATTGCATGAGTTCCCATTATAAAGTTGATTAACTAAATTAAGCAATTATCACAGATCTTTGACGAACCACAATGTCCAAAACACTCGTATTCACATTAACGGTCGAAACGTTGTTCAACCAATTTATTGTATTTGCTGCTATTCTCGTCGTCGCTCGATCTTTCAGATTGAATGATAGATAATTGCAGTTTGGCCAACTAATTAACCTGATCCACATCCAACCAAATCTAAAATCATGGCCAATTTATAGCCTGCCTCTGGGCCACGAAACCAACTAAATGACCACAAATCAAAACTGATTTTAATTAATTAATCGTCGAGAGAAAATCAAACATATTTGGCTAGATGAAGGACAACCGCCAGTTGCTAAATCCAAATATCAAATTATTGGCTATTTTTAGCCAAGTTAACAAGTTCTCTTTGCTCATTTTCATAATACAGTTATAGCAACAATGAGTCTTATTAGGCTGCGTAAATTGAGAATTGCTTGGTAACCGCAGCCATTTGTGTGGTATCGAGACCTCACAGCGCGAGTGGCATAAGTACAGTTCTCTCAAGTGGTACGAAAGGGCCTCAAAACGTTGACAGATAAAAGTTCAGCGAACCGCAAAAATCCAACCAATGGGCACACATTGTTTTATTGCTGCTGTATCAAGGCAATTATTTTCAAATTGTCTCGTTAGTTTTTGAAATGCAGAGCAATTACAATTACCGGCAAGATACGAGTATACTCTCATCCACTTGAAGTTACGCATCAACACACACCCATACTCCACACACACACACACACACACACGCAGGAAATGCGCACTTAAGTATACTTTGAATAGTTTCTAATTAACGGCGACAACGGCGTAACGGGGTTGACTTATAAGTTGAATGACAGACGAAATAAAATGACTGAACCAATTTTAACTAGGGGTCTAAATCAATCCAACAATAAGGGGCTGAAAATTCCTCAAAATCAGCACCCTCATTTGTGGTCAGATCATGTACTGAAATCTGCCGCACACGAGTTCCATTTGGATGCAAATTACGCCTTGGGCTATATAAAAACCGTATACAATTTGGGTGGCTCGATGATCCACCGTGTGGAATAAAACAACACCACACACGATGCAACAGCTGCTGTAAGCCGCAATGCCAAGTGATGGAACTGGTAGAGGGAAATTCTTTAAAAAGCCATTATCGCAGCTTAACCATTTGATACATTTCCAGCTGTAAACGAACTGTAAGGCTACTGTTCGCTCAATAAGTTGAATGGAAATCTGCATTAGAATTGAACTTGGAATTGGAATAGGCATTAGAATGCGTATTGAAGTGGATAGATAGCTGCTTTGGAAGCACAAAGACTGTGGGGCCCATAAATTACAGGTGTTACAAATGGATACAAGAGAGGCCTTTGGCTGAGGCTGGCGGAACTGGCGGTCGTCATAAGCCGAGCGTTTGATTTATAGCAAAATTATAACGCATTAAGATCAAAATATACTCGTGCATATATAGATAGTGGTAAAGCCTCTCAGCCGCTACATGGATCCCAGTTGAGTGGAGTGGAGTGGATTGGAGTCGACACGAATTGAATTGAAAACTAGTTTTTGACATTTTAATAAATCGCTTGAACACAACGAAGCGGATCGGCGACAATGTCTTAAGCCGATAATATTATTAACTCTGTGAGTTAAATCGAACGTTTTGAATGTTTTGAAGCCGTTTATCAGACGCTTAAGTTTCTCAGCTTCCGACATTCCAGGCCGTGTTAATTTAAATAATTCCGAAACACATTTGACTCGTCAACTTGTTTTATATAATTGAAAAGCCTCTCGCCATTGGGCGTTTATGAGTATCGCTGTGTGGCTTTAGCCTCAGCTCCAACTCCAACTCCAGCCCAACTCCTTCTTACCCTCGTCTGACTGGATTTGCTTGGCCTGTGATTTCAGTTAATTACATAAACGCACACAGTTAATGGGAAGCTGGGTGCTTCAGTGCGTCGGTAATGATACCTTAAGGCATCGTGCAATTATTAAATGAGCACAAAACCGAGCACTTGCCATACATAAATTAATGGACCACATGACGCGCCCTATTCAGTTACTTATATGGCTGTAATTTCAGTCTACCCATAGACACAATTACCTAAGCTCTTGGAGGTCGTGGAGATGCCATTGGATTCGCATGCGCTGGAAGCTGCTGCAGATTAGGCAACGCCCCAACTTATCTAAGTAGCTGGAAGGCAGTGAGCTAATCATGTGAATGTTGTGACTGCTCTCAGAGACTGCGCAGTATATAAGCCAAAATATATAAATTATATGTACCTTTCACTATGTTCTATAGAGTATTTGTTGTGTCGAATGGTTGAAATTATCGCATGTTTTTTCCTCTCTTGTGTTGAGTTTAAATAATTGGAAGCTGTTAGTTAATGAATTGTTACGGGTTCACTTCATAGAGGTGGAGGAGGTAATGAGCATTCAAATGAAATCCAACCCGTTGCTGATTTAAACTGCTGCCACAAAGCAGCCGCCACGACGCGTTCTTGTTGTTTTTTTTATGAGGCATAAAATTGTGTTTTTAATTTGGCATAAAATTTAAATATCCTTTACGTTGTCGCAAAGGACACACACGCACACATGCCGGTGCGGCACTTGAGCCGAGATTGCCTTCTATTTATTTTTTTGGGTTGCCTCTTAGTTTTGATTGCCATGCCAAAGGACGCATAATTACATAAGGACAGCATTCGCTACAGTTACGGGCGAGCTACTTGTTATTTGTATTTGAATGTGAATTGAGATTTCCTTGGGAATTCGAGAAGACGCACTTGAGCGTGGACCACACAGCGAATGAAGCGATATACTAATTGCTCGGGAGTGGCATGAGAATGAGCATGGGATGTCTGCGACAGCTCATAAAGTAAGTATTCAAATGCCACCAGCAGCAGCAGCTACAATAGAGCCAACGGCATTTTCTCATTGATTTTAATGGCACATTAAGCATACGCCTCGTTGCCATACAACATTTCGCCCAGATTCGATGCGATCCGCCGTCCATTTACGAGTATTTGACACTGGCTCATTTGCATACTCGCACATACATTGCCACACGTTAGGAAATACATTAAAATTTCCAATAAAGAATTAATGCTTAACAATAGCTCCAAAAGAATGGCAACAACAATAGCCTAGAGTCAAAGGCAACCAAAAATAAAATTAAGAGAAACAAAATTTTTATTGCAGATGAAAGAATTGGACGAGTTTTTGAGCTTGAAACGCGTTTTAAAGTTGTCAACTTGGCGGAACCAATTTTGTTAATGATCCGCGTTATAACCCGAAATGAACTAAAATAGTTGTAAAACGCAACTTTATTGCTCTTCCATTTCTCTGTTGTTGTTGTGTAACGCCATTGGGAATTTAGATTCATTCTATATTGGCTCTCTCTTTCTCTCCCTTTCTCAATCTGAAACATGATCTGAAACAATCGCTTCCTATTGTCGGAGCTCACAATGCACTCCTAATGACAGCCAATTAATTCTGAAGGCCTCTCGCTCAGTTTCTTTATAAGTATTAAAATCTATTGTTCAGATTTGCCACATAAATCACTATAATATTGTTAAAATATATATATAGCTTTTAGCTAAACGCTTTCGAACTCGAAATTCGGGGCGTGGGCGCTGCCTTTGTGTTTGTTTCACATAAATCATCATAATTATTCGAGAATTTCAGCGATTTCTTAAAGGTGTCTTGAGTTTCGTTTGGGAGTGGCTGGCCAAACGGGAACGCCACTTGATACTTCAATATCTCTGTTCCCAATTGGAAACTGTTTGCCTTCCTATTATTCCATCTATTGATGCTACTTGCTCTGCTTGTCTCTTGGTCCTCGCTCAAAACGCAATCGAATTGCAAATGCTCAACGACAGCTAAACAAACATTAGTCACAAAATTGCCTGCCAACAGCGAAATGAACAATATCTATATGCCATAAATATCTCTGGGGTTTTCTCTACTCGCACTCTCTCTTTAACCCCCCACCACATCTACATAAAGAGTGCGTGCTGTATCCCAGTGCGGAGTCTGGGGTCCATGACAACCCGGCTGTTTACTTTCAAAACCGTTTGCCATGCGTAAATGACAAACGATTTTGCGAAATTATTATTGCCATTGTCATTGTCGCTTGGTTGGCTGATTTTGACTTCTTCTCCTGCTCCGGCTCCGGCTACGGCTCTGTCTCTGACACCAACTCTGACCCCAAAAATGTCAGACACTTTCTCAATTTTGTTATTGTTGTTGGTGCTGTCGCACTTTACGCTGCTCAATTTAGCAAACAGTCAGCCGTTGACGTTATCCTTCCGTCGTCGCAGCCAGCCAAAACCAATAAGCCACCAGTAGCAGGAGCAGCATCACCAGCAGGAAGTGAGCAGCGGGAGCTACCATCATCCAGTTACATTTACCGCCCATCCACGTTGCTAAATCCCACAGCAATTGCTGCTGGCAATGCGAACTAATCCTGCCAGCCATTTACTTCACAGTCCCCACCATCCTCTTGGCTGACGCTGCGGGCACATCCGGCAGTGCTTCCCCCTGCTCTATTGCCACATGCCACATGCCGCATGCCGCCCTCGTAGCGTATTTATTTTATAACATTGCCAATCAAGATGGCTGCGCAAACATAATCGCAACAGGAACACGGAGATATTGACACAGAGCCAGGACTCAGCTCCTCCCCTAGCGCTTGTTTGCATTTCAGCAGCTTTGCCCCAAACCCAGCAGAAGGATCAATAACACTTTTGGCTCAATTTCTGCCTCTGTCTCCCTTGCAATGTCTCGTTGTCAGCCTTTTGTTGTTGTTTATTTGTTTTGCAAGCAATTTTAGCACTCCTCTCACCCGTTTCCACCCCACACTCGGGTGTGTCAGTGCATTATGCTTTCCCAGCTCGCTTCCTTTGCAGCCCACATACATTCCACAAGACACTTACATTGTTCTGTGTGCTGTATGTACTCGTACATGTACGAGTATGTTGTCCTTTATGTCCTTTTCAATTTGTTCAATGATTCGCAAGCAAATTGATTCCCATTCAATTTCGCGCCGTTTCGCATGCGACAATTTCGATTTTTATTGGTTTTCTTTGCACGCCGATTTCGGCCATTTTGTTGTTTGTCCCGTTTTGGGCTCTTTCTCTCTCTTCCTCAATTTTATCACATGCTCTCTGCGTGCGTTTAAGTGTGAGCTTGTTTGTTCTTTGCAAGTGTATAATAAAATTGTAAATTGGTTTTTGTTCATTTATAGCTAGTTGTGTATCTTTACCGATATTGTTATTGGTCAGCGTTTGTGGGTTCCCCTAGTAAACGGCAAATGGTAAACAGCAAATTACAACTGGCAACTCGTTTGTGTGTGTGTGTGTATCCTTTGGATAGCATGGTAGGTGCCCTGTGTAAGCAAAATAGAATAGAGAGCTGTGCGAATTGGCTGACATGAAATAAATTAATTGAAAACTCAAATCGAGTGTTATTCATGCAAATTATTGTATTTGATTTTCACATGAATATAAATTGAAGTTGGGAAAGGTAAAGTATGTCTCAATAAAGTACAGATCGAGCCGAAGGACCTAACAGCTACTGCTCATATTAGGGTTTAGCATGATTTAATTAAATTTTTTTAATAACATGCTTTGCAAATATTGCTACATTTTGAAATATTTCAGTAATTATTATGTTCAAATGTTTAACGAAAACTATTGGTCATTCTTATCTCTATTGGGTACTCAATAATTATACTAATAGTATTGTTTCTTATTTCACATTTCAGAAATTTTTTTGTTCATATTTTAAAATTTGTATGCGTTTAACTCAATTACAGATTATTTTTCTGTTGTTTGGCTAATAGCATTACATTAATGTTTAATGTAATGTAGCCCATAGTTAGCTTGCTCTAAATGAGCATATTTAATTGGAGTACACACACATAAGTTACGTGCAATTACTGAATTGCCAATGCAATTGCAACTAATCACATACTAATTTCAGCTACCAACTTTGTAGATACTTATAAAGGGGTACGGCCCAAATAGCCACAAGATGGCCAGTGGCCAGTTGATCTCTATCTCAGAGGCCTGGGACGAATTCGGACGAACAAGAATGTTTGTCACAATACATCAAATGGCTGTGGAATGACACAAAACATAAACGCGTCACTTTCCATCACTCCAAAGAGCCGGGTCCGACGAAAGCTGCCGCTGCAATGGCGAGTGTGAGGATTGCCAGCCAAATGGTCGGCTAACAAGCCAACCAACCAACCAACCAGCCAGACAGTGTGACGCAGCTTCACACACACATATACACACACTGAACTTGAGATTAACTGCGCGCATGCGCAACTATTTGCGCACATTTTAAATGGACCGAGATGCCGCGCACAAAGCTTGGAACTGGGTACAATGCACCTTTGTGGCGGGAATGGGAATGGTAATGGGAGGGGGAGAGCGAGAGTGGAGCGAGCAACTTGGTGACACTCTACAGACATCGCGTCGCTGGGTCTGGCCGGGCAACTCTGCTGCTGCCTTAATCCGCCAAGCAATGCGGCAACAACTTCCACGATCATCATGATGGTGATGATGATGATGATGATGATGGCGATGATCGTGCCGATTATTTGTAGCTGCTGCGCCCTCAAAGATACAAAACATATACACAGTTTTTTGTCACAGCAATCTCGCTTGACCAAAAACGACTAACGAGCTGCTGAGACAGACTGAAGACAGAGTCTTCAACTGAAGCTGATGCTGAGCAACTGCCCAAGTTGATGTTGCTGAGCTCCTTCTCTGGCTCTGGCTCTGGATCTGACTCTGCCTCAGTCTGAATCTGAATCGCTTGGCATCATTAATCCTTTGCTAAGGTACTCGGTATTGGCAACGCCTTGTATGCGCTGCCGCTGCGCGTAAGTTGTCATGTTTTTGTCGCTTTATGGACTTCTAATCGTTCAATTCTATCAAAAAGCTTACGCACTAACAAACACCCAAATTCAGTTGTATGTTACGTCCCAATTCAGTTTCAGTTTCAGTTTGAGGCACCAGATTAAGATATTTAGATTGCACCACGACACAGAGGTAGAGGCGGGCGATGGGCGATGTTGAGTGCAACTTTATTTAGCACTTCACTCCATAAGGTCTTTGGGTCCACGGTGTTCGAAGGTGACAATCAGCTGCAGTCTGAGTCAGAAATTGGGATCAATTTTTACCTTTTTTGTTCACAAGACTCGCTTGATAGAGAAGTCCAAGTCTTAGTCTTCAGTCCTCGGTGCTTTGTGTTCGCTCCTTTTGGCATTTGATGTGCGAATTTGTTATTTAAGTTGGGAAGCACGCAATTGTCCTCGCCCGTCTGCCACTGTCAGAGGGTTTAGACATTGTCCGACGTGTGAATTGTGCATAAATTGTATCAGTTTGGGCCCTAGATATACTTGTATATTTTTGTGCTACACTGATTCTCAGACAGGGTCGATGAGGTTAGGGTAAAGGAAGTTGATTTGGAATTGTTTGGGTTATTTAGTAAATTGTTTTGTAACTACCGTTTTGGGTACCGGACATACGAATCAATAGCCAGATAGGTAACACAATACCGCAGGTGAAGGGCCATTTTCATGAGTCGGAGTATGAACTTTCAAAAGGCCAGGCTAGAGAATGGGCAACTTGGAGATGATATGTGGCTGGCGGCCCGATATTGATGAGTTATTGTAATTAATGCCAAATTGGCCATAAAACACAACATTTGCATGTCAAACAGGCCAGCGAATTTCATCAGCCACATTTTGTCATGTTGTTGGGCGAATAAATTATTAAATTCGTTGCTTTTTGGCGGAAGTTTCCATTGTGCGCTCGTCTGAAATAATTAAATATTAAATATGATTAAGTTTCTTCTTTGTTGTCCACTCTTTTCATGTTTTTGTTGTTCTTATATTTATTATTTATTTATTTTTGTGATACGGCCCACGCATAGCCATAAACTATGGACTTATGGAGACCGGCCAATGCTAAACGGCATTCAAATATAAATAAATGTCAAATTGTGCACGCTTCGCCATAATCATATGACTTTCCGACTCTGACAGTGACGCTGCCTTTGCCCAGCCTTTGGTTGTCTCTCTCTCTTAAGACAGCGGTGAGCTTTAAAAACTGCTAAATGCAAATTAAAGCTCATTAATCGCGCAGATATTTCGAACAGCGGGGCATTAATGTGCTTCGCACTTGGTCGAGAGTCCAAATAACGATTCTCCAACTCGTTTCGCATAGAAAGTGAGCTGAGACTCAGAATTGGAGCTGGCAATGGGAATGGGAATGAGCATAGTGGCAGGAGATGGAGTGGAAAGAGGATGGGGAGGGGATGCTATTGCGAGTGCTCGTAAAACATGCTATGATTACTTTATTAAGCCAAATGTTTCATAAACAATCGCCATGTCGTACATAAAACTGAAAACCGAATCCGATACTCAAGCGTCTGCGCGGGCGAGACCCAAATCCAAATCCCAAACTCAGTCGCAGACTCAGACTCAGGTTGAGACTCAATCTCGGTCTCAGTGCCAGACTCGGTCTGAGGCACCACAGATGGTAGACGAGCGGGGGGCGTAATCAAGAGCTGAGCGAGCGCTTTGCTTAGATAAGTCACTTAAGATAAATCGAGCTGCGTGTGTGTGTGTATGTCGTTTAGAAATTATGGGTTTCAGATATTGGAACTGAGATACTCGCACAATACAATCGTATACAATACACTGCCTAACATATATAACAATTCTCTTGGCTTGTTTCTCTGTTTGTTTTTCTGTCTTTCTGCTGGATATTTAAAAATTCAAATTTTTATCGCTCGTCGCGCGGAGAGTTTAACTAATTTTATTAAATTGTACATTTGTTAAATTTTGCTCGAATTTGAATTTAAAGTGGAGATTTTCGTGTACAGATAAACCATTTGCAATTAAGTTAAAATTTTACATAATTAATTTGGATATCGATTCATCGCTTTTTAAAGCTATTGGCCATGGGAGCGTTCGAAACTGGCAGCTGGTTGATATCAATATAATTATGGAATAAAGGGCAAAGTGCATTCTAAATGCATTCAACATATAACAATATCATTTATGCTCGATGATAAGCATAATTTGACGCAGTTTGCTGCGAGTACTTAGAAGCATAAGCACTTGAAGTACTTACAGATCGTAAATATACTTATAATTGGAAACGATTTATGTATTTTTATGTCGCAGGAGGAAGAAGGCACTTCTCTGTTCAGTATTTCAGAAATTTTGAAATTAATTGTTTTGTATATTATGTTCATATATTGATGTACATGTTGACTTTCTAATAGAATAAACAGTTTTGGTTTTCCGCCATCCGACATTAATTATTATTAACTTTTAGTATCTATTCCTGTGCCAACATTAAGCATACTCATTATCCATTCATAAGCGTCATCTGCTGATTGACGATCGATGAGTTTGCTTATTCAATTAACACATTTTATGGGTTTAGGCCAAGTGGGTGCCTAATTATGGGAAGGCCACCACGCAGAACTTGACTTTATGTCTTTTGACCATAAAACTGTTAACTGTCTGGCAAAATATATCTGAGTATATGAACATCTACATATACAGATATGTATGTAAGCAACATCAACACAACATCGTCAAGAGTCACTTCCTCTCAGAACTCTTGGACATTACTTTATTACCGTTGTCATTCTTGTCACAGGGTATAACTCTTTAATAACATATGGTAGGAAACATATGTTATGACAGAGCAGAGGTATCTCGCAGTCGTGCACCTTCATCTTCAGCATTCATACAAGCTTCATTATCGAGCTACGCCATCTGCCCTGGTGGAAGAAGAACCATCAGCGGCAGCAGCAGTGGATTCGCTTCAGTCATTGTCGCCATTGTGGCCAACTTGGTCGTGTCTAGCGACAAATTTAATGACTTACTTAACCTCATTGAGAGCTGCAGAGCTGCAGAGGCACAACCACACACTCAATCACACACACATGGCGACAGAGTCTCCGCCTTATTGTTGCCACGATGACAGCAGCCTCTCTCCGGCTTCCCTGTCTTGGCCCGCTGGCTTAGCATTTTTTAATGACTTAATTTACGTTCGCAATAGGTTCCACCTTCCATGTTTATTGTTTTGACTAAGTACACACAAGCACACACACACTCGAGTGAGCTGCAGACGAAGCTAGCTTTATATGATCACTTTATAGTTGGTCGTAGAGCGTGCGACGCCCTCGAAACTCAATTCGCGCCTTATCGTCCGTTCGCATCATCATCGTCGTCGTCGTCGCCTCAAATCTTGCCCGGCTTCCTCTTCAACGTGGGCTGCAAATTTGTGGCCAGCTGCTCTATAGGAATGGCCTCCATTTGTTTCTGATCGATGCAGCAGGCGGTCCCCAGCCACATATGAGAGTGTAGAATGCAGAGCTCTCTATAGCTTCGTTTATTGTTAATTTAATTGGCCAATTTCATGAAAGTGTTGGTGGTTTTGTTTTTCGGTAAACTAATTGACACTGTGGCAATTGGACAAAATCGTTTTTAGATAAGCCATAGGGACTTGATATGGTGGTTCTTAGTAAGGGCGAACTGATGATAGCTTTAGAAATTGCAAACCAAATTCTAGCTTTCCCTTATTAGGAGTGAAATATGTTGAGGCTGATTATAATTAAGTTTTAAAGTGTTTTGACAGAGTTCATATAAATTTCGTACAAATTTCTGTCAGTTGCAACTGCTGCAAACAAATATAATATTTACAATTTACATTGGGTTAAAGGCATACTTTTGGTTTTTTTAATATGGCAAACAGCAACGACAAAGAAAATAAAATAAAAAAATTTGCTGAAAATACATTTGAATTTATTTCTCGAATCTTGATTAAATGGTATTGATTGCCACTCACATATTTAACTTGACATCAACAATATTTAATTTATTTTAAACTATATTATTGTAAATTTGTCTTTCCAGTATCCTAAGGAACTCAGCTCATTTATGTTCTCCTTTCAAAAGATCAATTGTTTGTTCACCAACTCAGTGGTCCTGCGACTCAACTGAAGAAACTTATTTTAAGCGCCAATTTGTAAAACTTCTGTTATATTGCAATATTTGTTAGCACTTCTTAATAATTATCTTTTCATTAAAATGAAATGTTGACCACTGTGCGAGTTGTGATCGATTTGACGCGTTTCTCTAAATTTGAGCTCCGGGACAATAAAATAAGCCCGAAACGACCGTTGGCGTGGGCTGGTCCGTTGGCTGGCTTGCTTACGACGGCTTACGCGGCGTATGAGTTATGTGACATACGGCGAGAGTCAAACACCGTCACGGGTTGAACAAACGGCACAGAGTGCGGCACTTGCTACGCAGGCGGTGAGCTTTGAAGTGAACACAAATGTTGCTCACAAATTGACAGCTAACACGGTGCTAAATTAGATGGCACTTACTTATATGGTGCTTGGGCATCGAGTTGCTGCTTTTGCAAATTAAGTAGGAACAACAACAGCAACAATAACAACAACACAGAAATTCACAGCAGCAGCAATGACAAAAGTGAGGAAGATATACGCAAAGACTGGACTCGTTGACATTTCAAGTTCAATGTCATGTGACGTCTTCAAAATTTGTTAAACACGCTTATTAAATTCCACGGCCGTTACAAAAAAAAAACAGATTGTTTGATTGTTGATTGTTGTTCTTAGGATTGGATGAGCTGGATGTGCTGTCCTGTGCTGTGTTGGTGAATGCGGACTTGGGACCGAAAAAGCGTGTCGCAAGTCATGTTATGCGCATGTAAACCAATCTAAATACGAATCTTCCAACCCGCTCAGAATGTGTGCTGTGTTTTATTGGGCCAGTCAAACAAACAAAATGCATTTAAAAGCTACAAAACTACATTTCAGATAACAGGCCATGGCCCAGGGCCCATGTACTGTGGCACAACAAACAACAAACATGACTTGACAACTCATCGAACATTGAACACGTTGTAATGTGATACTTAAATGCTTGATTGGCTCGTAAATATTTTCACTATGTGGCCAAGACGCAAGTCGCAAGTTCCAAGCTCCAAGTCAACAGGCCCAATGCTCATGCTCTTGATCATGCTTAAACTGGGGCTGTCGTTTCTGTTGTTAACAATCATTTCTACAAAGTATCGCTGGACTCGCTTGGATTTTTTGCTCACCCTTCGTTTGAAAAAAGCGCCAAATCTTGCACTAAAAACACACCAAATACGACTTCAAAGCTATCGCTGCGATCGATCGGCTTTGGCGCGTTGACAGAGGAACCCCGAAGAGCACTGAGAGAGGTCTGAGGACCAACCCATCCAAGACATACACAATTGTAATTGTTGTGTGCTGTCGAAGGCACAATCAGACCGCAGACCAGAGCCTGGGCCACACAAACTTCGTCCTTGTCCGCATCTGCGTCCGCGTCCTCATCATAATGTTAATGTAAATGCATTTTAAATGGACTTGCGTACAACATTTTTTTGTTCTCTCTCTGGCCAAGTCTCCACATTGTTGTTGCTGCTGTTGTTGTCGCGCGTTTGTGTGGACAGTTCGACAAGCTGTTTGCAACACGATGCGGGCCTAGCGAAAATCATAAAAAACAACAACTAAAACGCACACACACACACAGGTGGTACATATATATGTGCATATATTGCCATATGTGATCGGCTGTCTGGCGTAAAATGCGACTTTGCAACATTGCCAGCTACAAAACGAACAAAACGTTTTTAGTGTCTTACAAATGAAATGTGACAGTTTCGAGTTAAAAATAACAACAATAAAAAACAGCAACAGCAACAAAAAAAGACGAAAATTAACATAATTTAATCAACACTAATTCGCGCTTTCAGTTTTCTTTTGTCAGCTGGCAGATTGACAGATCTCTGCGAGATGATAAAAATATGTGGGCGCCCTTAAGGCCGGCTTAACTCAACATATTCGATTAAAGGAGCTCTCTTTTTTCTCTATCTGAATCTGACTGGGTTGGTATTTCCGCCTGGCTAATTGCCCAGCCTCTGCACTGCCTCTCTCCACTTCATTAATATGCTACGTGCAATCGCAGCCTCGGAAACAGGATGCTGCCTATCAATAACAATCAAGAGCTCAAGCTGCCATTGGTACTGTTAGCGACTCTCGTCTGTTGTGAATGGCGGGCTCAAGTGTCAAATAAACCTTAACAATTTGGAACAAGTTCATTAAGGAATTTAGTTTGTAAAGAGGCTTGATTTTAATCGATCTTTCTTCGTAAACAGAGAAAGGGAAAAGTGTGAATGAAGTTAATTGCAAGGCACAAGAAAAATGGTTTCAATGGAAGCAGACAGTGGCATAGCTGTTACTCTAGCGAAAGGGGAGCGATTAGAAAATTAATGTGAAATACTTTGTACCTTAGAGTCTCTTTCTGTAGGTAAGCCCCTGCCCAAATCTTCAACTATTTTCACTCTTAACGTCACTCGTCTCGGCCAGAACCCGGCCACGTCACGTACGCACGAGATTCTGTTTAAATATAGCCACATGCACGACATATTAAACAGGCATGGGGCTCTCGTTCTGGCCAAGTCGAGCGAGCGCCAGCACCGATTTGGTTAGCCAGGCGCACGAGCTGCACCAAATTGGTTTATGACTTCCTTCTAACCAGGGCTCATATATAGGTAGTGCAGCTCATCTAATGCTAACCAACTGATTTAAGGCCAAAGCCCTCGTTCCCCAATCTCTTTCCTGCTCTCGTTGCTGTAGAGATCCAAGGCCAACATAAATATCGACCTGTCTCTTGCAATGGAATATCGGAGGGAGAGGCATCAGCGATAAGATCAATTATGTTAAGTCACTTGGCGTTAAAATTATGTTGACGCATGTTTCCAAAATGCTTAAGCATACATTCATAACATATGTCCATGTACAAGTATATGTTGATCTCTCGGGCCACATCGACTATTTCTTAGTCCAGGCAGCAATTATGCAAATCTCTTGACAATCATTTAAAGCTTTAAACGCATTAGCTATGCCAAATGTAAAGCGGAAGGGGGACGGACAGATTGTCCGTCGATGGTTCAGGCAGATGAGGGGCCGAGGGAATGATATAAAAAGCAATAGCGCCAACGCTGTGATCGAAACGCACCTCTAACCCAATTTATAACGACTTATCGACAGTAATAAAAACAAAATACACATCGAGTTAAAATTTATACACATGTTGCGATCGATAACGCCAACGCCTCATTTGCATGCTGGCTCAAAGGCGTGGCGACTGAGGAGCATGGTGTGTGGGGCGGGGAGGGTAGATCGTAGAGCGGAGAGTCGAAGAGTCGGAACAGGTACGGGTACACTGCAAACTTGTAGCTCTTGGTATCTGAAAGATAGTCCGCATGTTTGTGTGCGACATTTGACATTGTCAAATCGCGGCTTAATTAAGCAATCGATCTTCGAGGCAGCTGATCGATCCAAGCATTGACTGGCCAACAAGCCAACAGGGCAACGGACGACGGACAACAGCAATCGACGCTCTTGCTAATTTGCAGCAAGAGACAAAGACAACATGTGGGAAAGTTGGCGCGATGACAATAACTTTCAGCTGGTACTAAACTTTGCATAATCCAGAGCCTAAACTCTGGCTGGGCTTTGTCTCAAATGCGAATGCCGTAGAGTGAACCGTTATGGAGCCTAATGAGTCGCATTTATCTGTCCCAACAAATCTCAGCCATATCGAGAATTGTTTAAAAAGAAATTAAAAATGTGGTAACTTGGCCCGCATTTCGGATACGACTTTGACTGTGACTGTGAGTCAGGCATTGATTTTGGGGTCTCTCATAAATCATGCGGACTCTGTGACATTATCACGCTAATAAAATCGCATGCAAAAGCCGCCAAGTCGCCAACAGCCAACAGCCAATTGACGATCAACAGCAACAACAACTTCAACAAGCAATATAATAACAATAATAACAACAACAATTGTGGCTCAATGACAGCAACAAATGATGCCCGACGCTTTTGTGGACATTAATGTTTGACATTAATTGAAATTAATATTAATTTCATATTTATTGTTATATCAGTTAATGGCCAATGTGGATGCTGCGGGGGCGTTTCTCCCCTCGCTTACTCTCTCTTTCTCTCGCTCCCTCTCGCTCAAGCTGATGAATTAGCATATTTTCCTAGCCGCGATCCACTGCATGCTGTGCCCAACTGGTCGCAGATCCCACTCACCAGTTGCCATGCACATATATGGCCAGCTCAGCACGACAATTCGCATGAATGTTAAAGCCAACAACTTAATTTGTAATCACAGCGCATTAGAATTTAAGTAACGCGTAATTAATGTTGCAAGTCACTATCAAAATGTGGTGGGAAGGTGGCGGGGGTTGGTTGGGTCAATCTGTGAGAGAGGGGGTGGTAAAGGTTCGACTTGTATGCAACTTTATTTATTGGGATCTAAGTGATTTTCGATGAGATTGCAAAGAGCCAACGATTGAGGCATCAGCACACAGCAGGTGGCAGCCTAGCGAGCGAGTGAGATAGCAAGAGCAATAGAGAGGGACACAGTTGGATCTCCTGTTGCGCATCAGCATCAGGTGAGAAGCATCCAGCGTTCAGCATCAAGCATCCAAGTGGGTTTCACTTTCCTTACACACACACTCGCACTCACACTCTTGCACTCTGGCTTGGGTATTTTGGGTGTGATATCATTAGCTCCCCTGCAGTCAGCTTGAAACCCGTTTCATTGCACGTTTCTACCTGCTCCCAAGGCACTCTTTCCCCTTCTCTCTCTCTACCCATTTAGAATCTCAGCTCCAGTTCGGGTTAATATGAAATTTATATTATTAGCATGGAATAAAAATTGCTGCTGTCGATATTTGCGCATCATTAAAGCCATCAAATGAAGCCAATTAAAAGTAAATAAATAATACATTTTATGAAAGCAATCAAATCTGTTCCTCTCCCTCTTCGAGTGCCCTCTGTTTTTTGACTAAATTATGCACAGCGAAAATTATAAAGTTTTGTTAAAACTTAATTAGGCACTGACCGAAAGACAAAGCAAAATCCGGTCAACCGTTTGGGGATCTTCGGATTGCCAAATGAGATTCTTCTTCTCGTGTTTTATTTGCGGCTGTTCGAAGCGGTTCATTAATAAATTAACAGCATATAAAAGGGGCAAACAAAAGAAAAAATTTATGGGACATCGCGCAGAATCTGAGGAAGAGGCCGAAGGTTCAAATAAATAAGAGTTTTACAGGTTAACACGGTGCACGACTTAAAGATATCCAAAACTAGAAGAACAAATAACTTTATCCAAAAATTGTCTTGACCAGCATATATGTATTTCAATTTGAATAGAGATGTGCGAGAAAGAGAGAAAAGAGCCAACTTCATTTTAAAATGTGACTAGAAAAGACGTCAGAGAGATTGATGATTATGATTGATAATCTTTGACGTTAATTAGAGTTATTTTAACATTTTACATTTTTAAAATTGCATACACCCTCTGTGTTGATCATGTTACGTACAGGGTATTAAAGGGTCAGCATATGAGGAAAATGTGTTCAGAATGAGATTGGCATGCCATTTAAAACCAATAAAATACGATTAGTGACCGTTGGCAGAAAAAGTTTCAAATTATGTTAACAATATTAAATGAATTTAATGAATATGGCAGAACAATTCAATCAGTTCAAATGTTATTTATTTGGCATTCAGATGTATACTTTGAGCACAAGCATAGGTGTGAAAAGTGATTGTTCCTTTAAGTTGCCTTCGTGTGGAACACTCGCAAGCAAAGTTGGTTAACATTCTGGGGACTTGGCGTGGCTATAATCATATAGCCGAGGAGTCAGTGCACCCACCCGCTGTGTTATTTAAGTGCCACATTTCACATGAGCAACTTTTAAAATTATTTACATGCAGCAACACACGAGCACGATCATCAACCACAGCAGCAGCAACAGCAACGCCTTCTGTAGCGACTCTGTTTGGGATTCTGTTGCCTTAAGAGCTGTGCAGATAATTAATTGATTAAAATGTTTTTGCATATTATGGCCCGTATCATATTTCACATAAATGAGCGCATTCAACACGCTAAAGTGCCAAAGATTGTTCGAGGCCGAGCCAGCAGAGATTAGAGCCACAAGAGGAGTCCATCAGCCGGAGAGAACGAGGGAGCGCGGGGAAATCAGCTGTGGCGAAGCACTTGTTGCCACAACTTACCACCTAGGGTAACCAAATGCGCCATTGTAGCACACAATCATGATGATGCTGCTGCAGAAGATGATGCCGTTCGAGTCTAGTCCAGTCCAGTCTAGCCGAGAGTCTAGTGTCTAGTGTTTGGTCTAGCCAAGCGCCGCATGTGGCAGTGTGGCAGAGAGGCGATTTGTAGCGGACTCCAAACACTGAACAGGGTGTTTATGGTGATTTAGTCAGTTATGTGGATCGTAAACATTTTTGATAGCTAAATTTAAATAAACGACAGATATTTGTGGCTCGCTGCTTTATGAGCGAGGTTCCACCTGGAGATGCAGCTCGAGTTCGACTTAAAGCTGCAGATGGTGTCATGAGGCGAAGGCGCTTAGTCATTTGCTGTATCTGTACGCGTGAGTGTGTGTGTGTGTGTGCCAAGTCGAGAATTTAAATTAATTTTATTGCATTGAAGTTTTTGTGTAGTTGGCGCGCGCGGCGAGAGAAAATATCAAATTACTGTGGTAATATATTTGAGATTAATGTCGGATCTCTGAACCAAGAGATTTTGTTACTTTTTACTTTTATTCAGTTGGTAAATTGGCCATAAAAGCGGGCCAACAATGTGGGCAAACGTTGTCTAGTTTTTGGGACGATCACAGATGAATGCAACGATAAAAAATGGATAAATGGAAAAACGGAAAAAGACGAAGAATGCAAAGAAAGCAGTCGAAATCTCTTCCACATCTTCCAATGAAGCCCAAAATGAGAGGCAATCTCGTGCTCTGTGTTCTCTGCTCAGCCGAAACATAAACATAAACAAAACAAATATTTTGTTTAAATTTGAACGTTGACAAGCATTTCATATGTCAGTCAACTACAATAATTGGCTCTCATTTTTGGCAATCAAATTGTGTTTATTTATTTGGGAAATTGCCCCGATACGGACCGATAAGTTGGCTGTGCTTACCTGTGCGACCTCAGAATCGGTCGTCCGTCTCATACAATAGAGTTTGAGCCGAGAGAGTCAGCGGGATTTTCGCAGTGTGTTGGCCTAAGCTGAATCCAGTTGTAGTTGCATATCCCTCTCGTTCTCTAGAGAGGATTACAGCAGCCCGACTTGCACTTAGCCCACAACATGTACTTGTGGCTTAACTTTAACAATCCTGTTAGGCTTCAACGGGGACTGGGATGAGTGCGGAGACTTGGCCTAGCAAGAGAGCTAGAGAGGCCTGTAAATTCTTTCAATGAACGCAAGCATAGTTAATCCACGATTGCAGTTGCGCTGTGTTTTCGGCTTGTCATTGTTTGTAGTCGAGTTAGGTGCTGACCAGAGCCGGTCAGAGTTGAACCAAAGGGTTGCAGACACGCCCACGCATATATTTGCATGTCCAGCATTGACTTATGCCTTTTGTCACAAGTCCAAGCCACAAGTCAACTGGACTGTGCATGTGCCCGACTCAGGCATGGAATACATATTTAATAAGCACATAATAGCAATAATCATAATTTTACAGCGAAGTTCGGAAGGCAGCTCTGTCAGCGGGATGCCCTTAAAGGGTTTTCTGGCCTCCTTGCCTCCTCGCTGCCTTCAACTCTGACACAATGCGCAGGAAAAGAAACAGACGCAAATACAGCTACAACTACAGCTTCAGCTAGAGCTACAGATACTATACATAAACTAGGAGGCGTTGCGCGCATTTAATTAATACGTTTGCTTGTTGCTTAGTTCTTGGCCCAGGAATTCGAGTTGTGGTCCCTGGACTTGCTGATGTTCGATGGGCGTAGCAACAGATGATTAGATTTTCTTAAAATTTCAAACCAAAAGGGTTTCGCAATGCTAAGGTATGTATGTCATTTGCCTGACTTATTGTTTCACTTTTGATGGCAGAGTTAGTAAAGCTTCGTTTAGGAACCTTCCAGGCGGGGGGTTTTTGTCTTACCGAATTTCAACGGAAGCCAATGGTCGCGTCTAAATATTGCATTTTCGCTTGTGATGCTTATAAAATGAGTTTTAAGCGGGGTTTTTACTGGGTTTTGCCAGCTAGGTATGCTATGCCAAACAAAAGACTTAGGCAACCAACTTGCACACTAAATATTTCCATAGTATAACGGAAATTGACGAAATAATTTAATTCTTTTCTTTTTCAGAATTCATTCCACCTTGATACGCTTTGTGTGTGTTTCTTATCATTTCTCTTCATTAACTTGTATATTTCCAGGTAATTAGATTGATTTCGCATTGATTTTCATTGTTCCCATGGCAAACAATATTGGCCTGATCGTCGGGACTGCCTAACGGTTTTCAAGTCATAAAAAATCAACAAAACAATCGAATCAACAATACGCATCACCACAACAATTGGTTCTCAAGTGCTCTGGGGCAAATCACGCAAAACCATAGGAAAAATAATAGGCCTCAACCTCAAGCCAGGGTCTTTGTTGATTGTTGGCCGTTGGCTGTTGACTGGCCGGGGCCATTTGTTTAATTTCCAATTAAAAAGAGCAAACACAGAGAACACTACGCACACACACGCACTACCACATACGCACACACCAACGCCTACGCACAGCAGGTCAGAGGCAGAGTCAGATCGCCTGGCATTATCATCATTGACATCGCGACATGACTTGTTGTTGCTGTTTGTTGGTGCTGGTGTTAGTCGCTGCTGTTGCTGGTGCTGCTTGACAACTGTTTTAGAGAGGGAACCTCAGGCATATGCACAGGTAGCGGCGGAGCCAGAGGCAGAGCAGAGGCAAGGGCGAAAGGACTCTTGCACTGCGTGTGTGCAAACGCCTGACACTTGGCTCTGCGGCTGACCAGTTGGACGATGCACTGCCTGGTGTCTGGTCAAGCGTGGGCCCCGTTCAAATGAGTGCGATGAAGATGAAGTGAGGTTTGTTCGTTTCCCGGAAAATGCCACTTGTCAATAGGGCAATGCCTGTCCCATAATAGCTGTTATCTAAATTACGCCAAACAAAACAGCAGTTGCCGTAACGAAGACTTCGAGCTGAGTAGAGTAATTCAGTAACCCAATAGGTGCCCCTACATACAAGCATATTCCAATGGGCCAAGCCCTAAACAACAACAGTAACAACAACAACTACTGAGGCTGTTTTGGCCGCTTCACTGTCAGGGGTGGGCCCTGCTAATGTTTTAATTTGATTTTAAAATGATGTTAATCTAATATCCGTGGAAAATGTCAAAATAAAGCAAAAGGCGCGTCGCAACATCGCACAACCATACGGTTGTGTCTCGCTCTGGCTCTCGATCCCTATGGAGGGTTTGATTAATTAAAAGTCTAAATATGGCTTCGACAATGCTAATTGAAATGCACTTGCCGTCCTGCTCAATTTCAATGAATTTTCCATTTTATTACGAAATACGCTGTCAAAATTGTATTGGATTGTTGTTAGTCGTGCTGTTGTTGCTGCCTGAGAGTCTCTTGATAATCTACGAGCATTATGTTGACAATATTTTCCTGTGAATTTCATGGATGTGGTTTCAATGTCCACATGTTACAACTATCATCAGCAACAGCAGCAGCTCTGGAATGCCTTCATCATGAGCCCCTCACGCATTTGGGCGTGAATACCACAAATTTATATTTAATTGTTTGATAGCCTAACGTTGGTCGTATAATTTCCCAATAATTTCCATATCTCTTCTGTGAGCTGCTGTTGCTATTACTCTTGGTGTGGATGGAAATTATAGAAAATTTGTGTGACAAATGTTGAGCGCTGACTGCATTCATTAATTTCGAGGCATTAACAGCCCAACGGAGTGTGAATCGATGAGTGTGACTCTGAATATGACTCGTTGTGCGTGTGGGTGAGCATTAGATAGCCCAGTGGCCAGCTGTGTGACGAATTGGCTATTTTGTAAATAAGAAACATCTAAAAGAACACCAGAAACAGAAAAAAGGGTTTAACAGAGCTTCGAGGGTAGAGCAAACAAATGACTTAAGCAACAAACTTGTTTGAGTCGCTAAACAAATAAACTTGTTCTGTTGCCAGTGACAACTACTGATGTTTATTAATTAATAACACCAAATGACTCTATTCGTTTTAATATTAATATTTTAGAATGTAAGCTTTTCTAAATATCTCCAATTACATTATCATTAAGAGTAATTCAATTTAACGTCTAGGTTAATATTAACTCGTACATTAAGAGTCGCAATCACGTGCTGATAATTCTATGACTAAGCTCTATTTATAATCCGCCAGATAAATTGTTTAATGGAAATAAACAAGACGAAATTAGTCGTCGATCGCAGTTGCAGTCGACATAACATAGACACAGACACAAGTAGCCAACACCCGCTCTATAATTTAAATAAACTCGCATGGAATAGTTTATGTACATTTGTTTACGATGCTAAAGCGTATAGCAATTTTCATAATGAATATTCTAATTGGCTTTTAATTATACGAAGAACGTTTCGTGTCTTGCAACTTCAAAATGGGCTAATTGCAGTTGGTAATTGCAATATTAGACGCCTCGCTCAAACTACGATTCTAATGGCCCCTCACGAATACTACAGCAGAAAAGCAATGTGCAACAGGCTGCGGCGTCAAATGGAGGCAACTTAATGCCAAACCCATACTTAATTGCCAGCTGCTTCGTACAACTGATGCATGGGAATGACCACACGCAATCGACGCATTTGGCAAACATGCCCAGTAAATGGGCACTGCGGTTGGGGGACGGAGAGTTGCAGGGTATATGAGTATTGGTAATTCAGCTTATGATAATTCAATAACGGTATGCATAATTCAACTGTAGCTGCTCGGTAATTGATTGTTTATTCAACTAAATAGCCAGGCGGGGTTTTTCTCCTTCTAATGGGCCCTTTTGAATAATGCATTGCGGTTGGAACAGATTATGAGGTGCACTGTTTATATATACCAACGTAAGCTTATATACATCTGACTCGATTGATATCAAGCTGTTGTCCCCAAATAAACAATCAAACGCCGCGTGGGCGCTAATAAAACAGAGGGGAAAGGAGAGAGGGGGAGGCTGACACACAGTCAATAGGCCAACATCATAAAGATGGCATATTTATGTGACTAATTTGAAATAAAACATAAAACATAAAACTCACCAAATAATATTAAGAGTCTCAATTCCAGTCGTCACAAAATCAAGATGCATATCAACAATTAGAAGCGCGCCAGGCGCCCCGTCGAGTTGGTCACAAGAGATTCGAGAAATTTGACGCTTTTACGAGCGCTCCACTCATCCACTGGCAGCATAATGTCTCTCTTTGATATACCAAATTAAAGCAATGAACAGTGGACACTGAATTCAGTGGACACTAGCCAGTGTGAGGGGAGATTCGAGAGTGCTGGAATCTGGTAATACGAGTACTTTGCATACGAATGGGATGGCGCTGTGCCAGCTGGCGCCAAAGTCCAGAGTCGAGAGTCGAGAGTCGATCTCTGTGGCAAGTTGATCGGCAACAAACATAATTGAGGCAATTAGAAAACATCAAAATATTGGGCCTGGCCGGAGAAAATTGTTAAATAAATAAATGCGAACAAATTTCGATCTTAATTAAGCACTTGAGCGCTTGAGCTGAATGTTTATGTAAAGTCTCGCCGGGTAATCTACAAACAACATTGCCTGGGAGTTGGAATCGGACTCGAGTCCGAGTCTCCCATGCAAGGGTACAATGTAATTAAAGCCAACTCTCAAGCGCTGGGCAATGACAAAGCAGTTTGGATTGTGCCTTGGGTCGGGTTTTGTATCGGGCTGGGAGCTGGAACCAACGCCCACCTTATAATCATTCAATTAAAACGCTTAGGAATTATTATGACAAACAAATGTCGAGACTCTTTTTTATTTCAAATGATGCCAATCTCTGGCTAGCCGCAGGAAGTTCCCAAAAACGGGGAATGGAGCGAGGGTCCAAAATTACAAGCAATTGAAAGAAAATAGTAATAAGTACGAGTCTGATCGATATCTGTGAACAACTGACGGAAGTGAATTGAAAAAGTTAACAAGTTAACATCTGCAATGCAAAATGGCGGACACTTTGGGTAGCGGTTGGCCAGCAAGTTCGTTGTCTAAGTCATTCGTTTAGACAAATGCCCCAACATGGACTTTAAATTAATTACTTAATTTAACACAACACGCGGCACAGCGACACCTTCGATGACATCCCAAACGACGATGACAACAACGTCCCAGACGACAACACAAAGCACTAACATTGACAATTGCCTCGAGGCGAAACCTGTTGGCAATCGAACACTGAGCAACACGTCCAGCCTGGGGCTGAAGCCAGGAGATTGTGTGGACTGTCGTCTGTTGAGTGAAGATGGGGGCATAACAGATTAGTTAGCATATCCCATATCAGGGTAATTATTGTTAAATGAGATAACGATCTTGTACTGCGTTGACATTTATTTATTTTCCTTAATTTCGCTGTATTAATCTTCCTGGAAACACACATTAAACACAACACAGCTCAACACACATGGCACCCAGCAAAAAGCACAGCAGAAATCAACGTAGAGACGCACACAATAACACACAAGTGCATAAGTATTCACTCTTTTAGATTGTTGCACGGTCTGAGTTGGTAATGATCATTGGCGGGCCATGAAAATCAACAGCCTCACTTTGGCTTTATTGGCAGTGCAATGCCGGCCTGAACATTCGGCCAGACTGAAAGTATCTCCTCTCGCCTTTTGACAATTTGCATCATGCAAGCAATCGATCAATGCGATCAGCTAATTAATATCATATACTCGTGCTATTGAAGCAGATGGGAGAGGGAAAGAGGAAGAGAAAACTCATCAAAATCAAAATACTTGGCAATTAAACGAACATGTGAACATGGCAAACACCTTTGCAATCGATAGGTGCTCAGATATTGAGAGCCAAGACAAAACTCAATTAAAGACAAACAAGCAAAAACAAAAATCAAATAAAAAGAAATAAATAAATAAATAATGCGTGACAACAACAACAAAGGAAACAACTATGGCGAGAGCTGCCAAAGACGAAAAAACTTCAACAACCAAAAAAGACGCAGCTAATTTATCCAAATTGGATTACTTAATAAGTTTATTGGATAAATAACTTGGCCCCAACAACAACAGCAAATCATTGTGCCCACAAAGGCATAAAGTGAATGTTTTGTTGTTGTTGTTATTGCTGGGGCGCGCCGCAACGAAGCAAACCTTTTGTGGCATTCAAAATAAGCCACGAGGCAAAACAAGTTGTACGATATATGAACAAAAAATGTGAGTTAATTTCTTAGAATTACCAAATGCTTCCCCTTCATCTCAATCTCCATAGCCGTCTCCATCTTCATCACCACTCCACTTGCTCTATGTTCTCCCCTAATGTATGTTGTTCTAGGGAAACATTTGAAATGATATCGTTAAGAAAACAGGGCTAAAGATAAGCCCAAAAACAAAATGCAACTGAATAACAGGCTTAAACCGATTCGATCCCAACTGAACTGAAGTGATGTGAAGTGGGCGTCGTTATTTATTATTAATTATGATCAACTTTTGATAGACAACAGTCAGTGTAGAGATATACCTGAAGTGCCCCAGCGCCAGTATCTGTGGATCAAATGTGCGTGCCACTAAACAAACACGGCTCGGAATGAGCGAACTGTGCGTATAACTTGGCCAAGCACTTAATTTGATGTTTGTTTTATAGGTAAATGCGATTGAAATCAGTTCATATGCGAGACTGTAATTTGCTCAAAGGGTTCGGCTTCGGTCTCGGGTTCTGACACTGATTTATGCCCGACTATGTACATTGCTGGCCAAGAGCAGTTAGTTATTTAACCAAATCATAGACATGACGCTTTCTAGCGTTTGAGAACAACTGACAGCGAGCCACGATTTAGTGCTGTTAACAGCTAGTAATTAGCCTCGATATGGCTCTTAATTAGCCATATCAATTGACCGGCAATGCATTCACGTGCAATGTATGCAACGTATAGAGTATGATAGTCTGAGCTTCGCTTTGTAAGCTGCAATTTGTGTTGCATATTCATAAGATTCACGGTAAGATTCAAACTGTCGTTGGACGCATAAATTGAATACCAATAATCATAAATTTCGATTTAAAATCATTAGCACACCTCAAGTCAAAGCGCCGCGTTGCCATTTCCAGCCAACCAGTTTTGGTATGGCCCCATCACACCTCCCACTGTCCACCCATTACCCCACTCCGGTCACCTGACTCCCCTCATCAGCATGGTCGTCGTCTTTTTGATCTCACACGAGCTGCGCTCAATTAAATTCTACAATAAAACACGATTTGCATTTTAAATTGTGCAATTAAAATGCTTATGAAATCTATTAAAATCGTTAAATGCATTTTATGGACTCCCATGAGCTCCACCCCACCCCCCTAACCACTCTTCCACCCATTCACTATCCATCTTCTTCCTTTCTACATTGTGAAAAACAGCGTAAACAACTGCAGAAATCCACAACAACAACCAACAAGGTAATGCCAAATGTCACACGTTAATTAATTAACATCGCATAAATTAACGCTGACTGGTCGAACGGATGAGATTGTAGCCGTAGTGGTAGTGGTTAAGCCAGAGCTAGAGCTATAGTTAACCAGACTAGTTATATACTATATTCTGTTGTTGTTACTATTGCTGTTGCTATTGTTGTGGTTTACTCAAAACTCAATCTTATATCAGACTGTTTTATAAATAAGAGTTGTAATCGCTGTCAAAGCTTTAGGGAAATTTTCAGAAAATTTTTGTAATTCTAAATTCATTTTAGTGGCTGAATTTGTGCCTTAGTTTAGTCTTTGCCGTCGGAAAAATATAAATATTTATAAATATTTACTATAAAGAATTAGAAATTAAGAACTTTAAGAGTTAAATTTCTTCGATTTATAGTTAGTTTCTAAATATACCGCACAAAAAGAAGTTCACTTTCATGCACGCCTATAATGAATAATCATTACCCACCCTTTCAATACCCAAATTAAATACTCCAGATGATTTATATTTGTTTCTTGGATAAGAATATTTTATATTTTATATAATAATATTTTTTAATCATTTTGTTTTTAATATCTATAGACTTATCGACTAAAAACTAAACACTACCGCAACTTATTGATTTTGATGTAAAGTTACCGATTTAGACTTAAGGCTAAACATAAATACAATTAAAAAGCATAACTATTGTGATAACTAAATGCTAAAGTTGATGTACTCGTAAGTGTATAGAAAGTACGAGTTAAATGTGCAAGAGATTCGCTAATTAAAATTAATGTTGTTGCGCAAGTTGTATCTTTAACTTTTTAATAATATTTACACGCTTAAACAATTTAATTTGTACAATTGTTCTCTCTCTCTTTCTGTCAGTTACTCTTTAGAGATTTCTCTAGCTGTTTTCTGTTTTAGTTCCTCTTTCTAATTTTGAGCTCAACTCAACTCGTTGTGGGCTAAAAGTTCTTAATTGAGGGGCGCCGCTTGACTTGGTTTTGGCACAATTAAGGGGGCGTGGCAAGCGGACGCTCCTTGTGTTGCAGATAATACTTTTGCAGGGAGTGTTTACTTCGATGGCTAAGACGAGAGATGCTATATACACTAAGCCTAGCGCTTCTCCATTTTAAGAATATATCACAAATAATTAATTTTAGGTTCTCACAGACACACTCACATGCACACAGACTCACACACAGTCGCAAGCAACGCTCAGCAGTTTTGGCGCTTCTTCAGTAAGGAACTCACGGATAAGTTTTGCCCAGAGATGCGCACGATTGCCAGGCAGGACGGGATGGGGCCAACTAATGACTCGCATCAAGATCATGCTCATCATCGCTGCCACAATCATCCATTTCCATGTCGATGAGTTCGTCATCATCCTCATCGCCGCTGCCGTTGTGCATGTTACGTTCTGAGCCGGAGCCACCTCCCTTTTCATCCTCCTGCTGCATGCGCTTGTGCTTGGTGCGTCGATTCTGGAACCAGACCTTAACCTGCGTCTCCGAGAGGTTCAGCGACTGGGCGAGTGCCTTTCGCTCTGCACCCACCACATACTGATTGCTCTCAAAGGCATGCTCCAGCTTCAGCAGCTGCGACGGCGAGAAGGCAGTGCGTATGCGCTTTGGCTTGCGGAAAGGTTGCAGCAGGAAATCTGTAAGAGACAAGCAGAGGCAACAAGTTAGTCATCAGTCACCGAGTGCAGTCTTCAGTTTAATAACTTACTTCCTGGGAAGCGGTGTGGAAAGATGCGGCCGTGGCGGCTCAAGAGCCATGGGTAGAGCGGGTAGCTTTCGCGCGGCATGCCGGGATTGCCCATGAAGGAGGCGGCGGCATGAGGCGGTAGACCAGCTGCTGCAGCGGCTGCTGCTGCTGGACCCAGCACATGGCCGGCTTGTAGAGCGGCAGCCATTTGAAATTGGGCGGCGGCAATCAGATGAGGATTGTGCTGAGGCGCCAGTTCTGGCGGTGTATTGATGTAAGGCGGCAGTGCCTTGATGTCCGGCATGCCTGGCTGACCGGCCGTTGGTGGACCTCCTGGGCCCATCGGGAAGGGGCGCACTAAGCCGGCTGGCGGCATACCGGGCAGCATGAGAGGATTTGGGCCTGGTCCGGCTGGATGCATTACAGGTGGCTTGGGGTAGCTGGGCGGCTGCTGAGACTGATGCTGCTGGGGCGGCGTATTGTGCGGACTGCTGATCAGCAGCGTGGGCGAAGAGGATGGCTGCGAGGATTGCGGTGACACCGACTTCGGTGGCGTGTGGGGTGGCTGAATGCGTTGGGCTGGATTTTCGCGCTGCTCGGCACCAGGTGGAGCCGGCGAACGCTCGCGTTTCAGCGAGACGGCCACAGGCGAGGAGTTAACATCGCCGATGGGCGAGAGTCTCGTCTGCAGCGGACTGAGACTGCTGGCGACGGCGGCGTTGTGATGCAGACGCTGCAGCAGCTCCTGGATATCGTGATGTGACTTTGGTGTGCCCTGTTGTGATTGTTGTTGTTGTTGATGCTGTTGCTGTTGTTGTTGCTGCTGGAGCAGCAGATGTTGATGCAGTGCGTGCTGCTGAGCTGGTGACAGATGTGGATGCTGCTGCTGATGTGGATGCGGTGCCATATGTGGTGGCAGCACGTGAGCACCATGATGTGGTGGTGGCGCCATCAGGTGATGCGGGGCAGTGGGCGTAGCGGGCAGCAGCGTAAGCGCAGCAGCGGGAGGCGTTTGTGGTGGAGATCCGGGTCCATTGCGTTCCGGCTGTGGGCTGCCGGATTGCTGCTCTGCATGGCCAGCAGCCGTCGCATCGTTGCCAACAATGGAATCGATGCTGAAGCCAATCTTCTGCTTGGGTGTGGGCAACATGACGGCTGAGGTGGGTACCGGCGGAATCATTTTAGTCATAAATACGCGCGTTGAATGTGCGGGGGCGGGTGAGGCGGCGATTAGTTCGGCTATCTTGGCGGCTTTGCTCTGTCTCACTGTCTCTCAGTTAATCCTTTAGAAACTGACTCGACTACACTTGGCGCAACATTTGAGCGCTTCACTTAACACACACTTGACACTTGCACTTGGCTTTAATTCTTCTTTGACGGCTTTGTGCTTGCGTGCGACGGATACGTAAACAACTTTCTAGCGTTGTGGTGTGCGGGGTTAAAAGAGTCGAAAGATTCTGGTGTTGAATTAAGTGTTTTTTTTTTTTTTTTAAATTTTATTTGTGCGATCGACGCGCTCGTTACGTGTTTACTCGACGACGTTCACAGTCTGAATAATCGAGAGAAGCAACGCGGCAGCACCAAGTGTAGGCAGTGGGAATTATTTGTGACTCGACGACACACATAATGCGTTCGCTCTCTCGCTCGCTCGCTCTCTTGCTGCCGCCAGTCTCTGCCTGTCTGTCTCTCGCTCGCTTTCCAAAAACACGTCAAACCGGTCTGCGCTAACGCGTCATTTCTAGCTCTGCTTGGCTGTTGTTGCTCTTGCTGTTGCTGCTACAGAAGCTGTTGTTGTTGTTGCTGTCGCTTGCATTGCGCTTGCTGGGCGCATGAGCGAGAGCACAGTATGCCCATGCAAATGCACCGACCAATGAGCGCTTCTCATTCGCTAGCCATTGCGCTCTCACCCTCTTGTGGATTTTATCTGGCCACGCCATGCTGTCTCATTATCTGCTCGGGTCAGCTGTACATGCTATACGCCGCAGAGGCGTATACAATTTAATTCGCCACGTTCCCCGTTTCTCTGTGTTTGTGTATTTCTGCATATGGCTTCCGTTGGACTCTCCTCTGCTTCCCCCTTGCTTCTGTTGCTGCTGCTGCTGCTACTGGTGGTGGTGGTGTTGGTGATGGTGTTGGTGGTTGTTGCTCTGTATTTGTAGTTTGCTGCTCTTTTTGTTGGCATTGTGGCTGTCTCTGTGTAATTTGGCTTAAACTGCCATTCATAGTTTTTGTGGTTAGATTCTCATGTTTTTATTTTGTTTGAAAATAAGCGAAATGTGGCAAAATCTCGAATACACTAAGCCAAGTTAGTCTGCACCAGTTGCTTAATATTGAAGCTAATATTTTTAATTATTATTAGGTATCAGAAAGCATTACGTTTTTCTGAGCCCTTTCCAAGTAAAAATCATTTGTTTTTAAATCAACCAAAAAGCTTTCCTGGTTATAAACATTTATTTTCTAATTTTGCACCCCATTCAGTTCTTTGGAATACCCATGTTCCAAAAATAAAATGAAAAGTGCGTCAATATATTGCCGAGCTATTGGTATGCTGTGGATTTTGTGAGTAACACATTGAATGCTGATTAAATTTAATCATTGTACAGCAATTCAGGCGACTAGCAGATAGCAGATATTCAAAATGATTCGATGATATTATAAATTCCACACCACAAATGCACTTCAAAATTGTCACTGTACCAATAAATCATATGATCGCTACATATTCTGCGACAGTTTTATTTTCGAACACCAATAAACCATTATGCAGGGCAATTTGAATGTTAATTTTAATAAATATACTTTTTCGTCTTGTTGGCACACGACAAAGTTTGCATAATTTATGCGCTATCGAAATCAAAACCAGAGCATCAAGAAATATTGCCAAAACGTGGAAAATTTTCAAGATAAGGCTGCAAATCTCAATTAGTAATCAGTAAATAAGTCAAAACAAATAGTTTTCACACTTTTTTACATTCGATTTTGAGGTACGAGTGTGAGTTGAGTTGGGTTAAGCTGATTATCGCTGGCTGGGGTTATCAGAAATCCCAAACTTTATGACTTTCTAAATAAACAAAATTTAAAAATTCACATTGTGTGTTGTTTTTGTTGCTGCTGCCGCTTGCAGATTAAAATCTCTTTAATGGGCCACTAATTAAGTAAAATGGCATAACACACTGTATATACTCAAACATATAGCATAATTATGCTAGCTAATGACACTCGTTTACAAGCCAAAATTATGGAAAGTTCAGAGTGCGCTCCTTAATGGCTGAAACGTGCAACCAAATTGCGATACGAGTCATGTGAAAGTTGCAAGTATCAAACATCAATTGTGGTATGTTTAGATTTGATATTTCATAGGGGTTATCAAGTGTTTGGACTCACACGCCCACCACGGGACATCAGGGAACGGCTGAAGAGCAGCAGAAGTACTGCAGGACGAGTGCCTAACGCTCACCGCAGGATCTGTGCAACAATTGTGCTGTTAATGAGCAAATAAAGATATTTACATGACCAGCAGCAGCAGCATCCTCATCGGCTAAATAGATGTTCGACTTACCAGCTGCCTGCCCAGGGCATTAGCTCCCGCTGTGCAGCCAACTGCTGAGAACACCTACATAACTCGACCCAAGCCATACCCTACAAAAGTGTAGACATTTCTAAGCAGCTATTGACAACATTTAAATTGCAACTGTCCTCTGGCATTAAAATATATGCACATGTAGCGGATACACATGTAGTTGATCTAAGATTGTAAATAATATAAACTTTCAAAACCATTGTAGTAATCAACCATAATATATTAATCTGATTGTGTTTTTCTGGGGTTTCCCCCAATCTTGCCACGAATGTTAGATCGTTTAAATGAAGTTATTTTATTTTTATTTATTTTAGTTATTTTATTTTTAATTTATTTGGCGGCTGCTGAATTAAACAATTAAATTGATGATAAATGACCTACATATCAAATTCACATAAGGTAACATATCTTAAGCACTTAATAATGAGCTGTCACTAAAGTACAAGTTATTTACACCATTAGTATAGGGTATCCGCATGCAGAAAGTTCGCATGGCGCTGACTGTGGCTATGACTGCAAATGAAAACCATAAAAAATGCAAGACAACAGCATAGGAAACAAACAAAATAACAAAAAACGCATTTATTAGATGGAAATAAAATGACGGCAGCCCCCGAGCACAATGCGATCCGGGCCGAAAGGTGTCAAAATCAACAATTTTCGAGCTGCAAACAATTCCACAGAAAACAAGGCTCACAGCGTGATGCAATTTTGCCCTTTCCCCCTCTCCCTTTCGCACACTCCATTGCGTTCTCCGTCGCACGAGAGAAGAGCTATGCTGGGGATTGTAACATAATTTTTCGGCTGAAATGATGAAAAAATAGAAATAAAAACAGCAGTTACACTTTTGGCTAGCTGCCTTGCCTGTCTGAGTGGAAAACAATGAAAAACGTGGCAAATTTCCCTTTGTTTAATTTAGTGGCAAGAAATTGTTAAGAAGCAACGAAAATGGGAGAAACAAAACAGACAAAAAATGGACTTTAATGATGATGAGTTGGCGATTAGAACTCTTCCAAGTGTTTCGAGTGCCCTTCGCCTCAGGAGTACCACTAAATTCATTCGAATTGTCCCTAGCATTCTCTGTGTTTTGGTTTTTTTCTATTTTTACGCTGAAAATGGCACAATTATTTAGAAATCTTAATATTATACTCATTGGCATTGCGTGTGGGAGAGCTGGCATTTAAATGTAATTAATTTACAGTATTTAGCTTGATTGCAACTTGATGGAAAGGTGCAGCATGTGTGTTCCATGCAGATAGATCGATTCCAGGAACTCAACCAAGATCTATCAATTTCACAGTTCTTATAATAAGTTCGTTTTTCCCAGCGATCTTCTCATAATTTGAACGCTTGTAAATCCACGCGGCTCACAAAATTATGATGGATGATTCTCTGGCTGCTTTTTCACGCTTGAGAAACGAGTGGAGATAGAGTTAGGGGAAAATGGTAGCCGAGAAAAACTCAAGCTGACAGCGCTTCCAATTCGAATGATGATAAGCATGAGAGAGGATCATGATGAAGGTTCAGGCCGCGGGGGCGCGTGTGGAATAAGAACATCAAACAACTGGACTGTGAGTTTCCAGAAAACCCTATTACAAGTTAAATGCCAAAGCCAGGGAGTAACAAAGGGTAGAGAGTGAGTGGTAAGGGGCCAAGGATATATATATTTGATATTTTGGACACGCCACGTAGAACTGGGCCAATCAAGAAGAACAACGAGTAAAACTACAATAACCACAAAGGGCCATAAAATCATATTAAAACACAATTTTTGGTCAAGAACTGAACGGGTAAGAGGGAAAAGCAGACAAGGGCCCGAGGCTATAAAACATTTGTATCTAATCCTTGACAATCATAAAAATCAGAGAAGCGACATGTCAACGATAACGATAACGACAATGCAAGAAAGAAAATGGGAAATGCTACAAGCTGTCAGCAGCGGCAAACATTGCTTTAAATTGTCGGAAAAGTGCTCAAATGGAACACAAAAACGAATGCCAACCAAAATGATGTCACAAAAAATAAAAAAACAAAAATTGAAGAAAAATGAAATACACAAAGAAAACAGTAGTCAGAGAAATGTCATAAAAATGTCTGGCTAGCTCCCGCTTTCCACTTTCCCCTTCGTCTTTTTGCCCATGCTCTCGGTACGTGTGCAAAACATTTGAAACTATCCAAGAACCTGGCATTTTTATGACACTTTCCGAAACGGGAAAGCACTAAGCAATCCCTATTCCTCTATTTCCAAACCTATGCCCTAACCCTAATGCCATCCTTTCGTTCAGCCCAAGCAACAACAACGAATATAAAGGAGGACAATTTTAGTTGCTGAAAATAAAATCAACGTAATTTTTATGGCCATTGCACCGCTATTTTTTAGTACCTCTTGGATGAGGGGACGAGTTCTCCTGCTCCTGTGCTCCTGCTCTGCTTACTGCCCCCTTTTGACACTCAGCCACGTAATATTTGGTTGACAGGCACTTTTGTTCGTGTGTCATTATCGTTAGCCAGGATCCGTTTGGAAGTCGTAGAATTACGAGGTATTTTCGAACAGGCGGTTTAATGCAAACAAGTATTATTTGATAGAAGGTACGATAAGAAAGCCATTTATGTTGTCGGAATGCGTTGCAATTGTGGGACTTTAGTTTATTAAGAAAAATTATATCAAGTTTACTCTTTTAAAAATTTGAGAGTTAAGCCACTCTTTAAACTAATCTAATTTAACTCTCAACTTCCAATAGAGGAAATTTAGAATAGTCGTAGCTTCAATATATTCTCTACACTTTGAACCTTGTTTCAATGACCTTTGGTTTCAAATAACTTTTGCGTTTAGTCCATAATTTCCCCCGGAGGAAGCAACACTTGGTAAATGATACGCCCACACTTGTCAGTCGCACTTTACACCCCATTAAGGCATAGTTCCCCCTTCTGGTTTTCATGCATGCTTCAAGCATATCGAAACTAATGATGACACCCAATAAAAAATACCAACAAATGTGTAAATTTGTAAAAATGCCCGAAAACGTAATGTGAATTTCCAAAAGGCAGCATTTTCAATGGAGGGAGGAATTGAAATAGGGACGTGGCCATGCTTGAGCGCACTGACGAGGGGCGAAGTGCCAGGGATGAAGACAAACGATAGAAATTTGTGAATGTAAGTTGAAAATGTCTCTGCCAAACATATAAAAAACGAGCACAACAATGACAATGGAATTGGGACTGGGAATGGCTGAGGATGAGGATTTCAATGTTGATGACGAACGAAATCGCGGGGTGCATTGCAGATGACTCAATTTACACACAACGAGCTCTGTAAATTGCGCCTCATTTTGTGCGCAATTTTTCCTCTGGCATTTGCCAAATGTCAAAAATGTAATATGTAAGGGAAGTAATCTCCATTCTCGTTCTCGTTTTCGTTCGCGTTCTCTCCCGTTTTTGGCAAAACCTAATAAAAGCGAAATTAGGAACAGGACGAGGTTGATGAGCCGCCATTTTGCTGCCGGAGCCGGAGTCGCGCGGCGTCGTTAAACAAATGAATTGCCATAAGCGTTGCCTGATTGCAATGTCACTTTAGATGGGTTTTATAATAAGCTGCGGCTCCGTCTTTGGCTTCTGCTCTTACTCCTGCCAGCTGCCTGCTGGGAGAGTATATGTTGGCAAAAGCAAAGGCAAAGGGAAACAACCATCGTGCAATGGTTGTGCTGGCAAAGCGCCCAGAGAGCAGCCCAACCCCACAACTCAACCCCTTTGGGCGCGTATCAACAATGACAACAGTTTGCACACTTTATGAGGCGCATCATTATGAGGCAGCCGCGCATCCTGCGTCCCATATCCTGCGACTGCCATTATTATACGCCATTTAAATAATTTTTCGCTTTCATACTGTGCCGCTGTCGCCTGCCACTCGCCGTCTGGCACGTTTTCCAACCCCCCTTACGAGCAGCAGCAACACTTAGCTCGCTCCGGCCGAGAACTGAAGCCAATCACCCTAAGAGTGCCTTGTTTTTGTCGTTGTTGTCTGTGCCATTTTTCTCATGCGGACGCGGCACATAATCAGCGCACATCATCAGCTTTTGATTGCGACAAATAATGCTGCCACTTTGTGTTGCCTCTTGTTCTTTTCACAAGCGAATAATTCAAAATGGCGCTCAACGGAAAGCGAGTTTTAATTCGCACGCGTGTGTTAAATTAAAAGGATTTGTGTGTTGATTAAGTGCAGCAGGACTTCGCTGTATTATACGCAAAAAAGGGGTGGAATAATGACAAGATCGTCAACTGGAAGAGATGCACAATTAAAGATTTCATGCATGAGTTAATGTTCATTTGCAGCGATACTGGTTCGAAATGGCAGATCAGCTCTCTTTCAGCTGTAGCCGTTGCAAAAGAATATGACATGACTCGAGAGTGCGTACAGTAGCCGTCGTTCAGCCACATCTAAGCCGATCTAACAATACGATAATGTAACATATATGAGCTTCATAGTCTAAACAAGCCGACAGTAGCTGCAACTGTCCTACCATTGCAAATGTAACTGTAACTGGGTCAGGGCCAAATCCTACAACTGCTGACAGCACAATGAGGTCGGCACTTGAGTTGTAAACATCAACTGGTACTCGTACTCGTACTCGAAACGAAACACAATGACCACATGAAGGTGGTCAAAGTTAACAGCAGGCAGCTGATGCTGATCGCTGGCGATCTTTGTCGATCTCAACATTTTGATCTTGTTACAAAAGTCAGCGGCGAGCAAAAGGCCAACACGCTGGTGTTCCTCTTTGAAAAGACCAAGTAGTCATTCTCATTCTCATTGCCATTGCCGGGCTAGCTCTGATGCGGAAGAGCCAAAAAGTTAAGCCACAAACATACAAGAGGATCAAAACGGATTTAAATACAAAGTGGGAAATAATGAAGTGCCGCTCTACAAAGGGGAAGCATCAGCAGCACCAGAATGTGGAAAGTAAATGAAAGATTTCCAAATGAGGGTTACCTCTGGTCGCTGGGAGGAATGCGAGCTGCCTTTTGGCTTATTAAAGTTATAATTAAAATATTTGTATGTCTGGTTATCTATGCATAACTAGCAACTACCCTGCTTTGAGCATGCATAATGATCCCAACGAGTTCCAGTTTTAGTTGCAGCAACATTTTTCTATGAATTCAATTATAAAATTCCATTTATAATTCCTTTGTATTTACATTTTAATAGATTCACACTTCTCAAGCATGTTGGCTAACAAGAGACTACAATATAAATGCATATGTCGCACAGTGGTTGCTTGGAGCGGGGTTGATAGCATTGCACTTTGAAATGGTTCTGGAAGAGAATTGATAAGTACTGACTGAGTAGAGTCTTGCATCCCTTTTGATTGCTACGCCCCTGTTATTATACCCTTTTCATCTTGAGGGCAGAAAGACCCCCCAACTCAGGGCACGTCGTTTAAATTCATTAGGATTACGAGACAAAAAAGTCAACAAGCTGGCAAGATGTCAACAACCAGAAATAAGTCAACTCGAGCACCCTTCAGTCTTCCGAGTGCTGCTTAAACGAAGGCCATCTGAAAAAAAAGGATAATACAACTCATATGCGACCATTATAAAATTATAGAAAAGCAAAAGAAAAGAACAACTGTGGAAGAGATCTCATCAATACCCAGCCGCCTCACATACTTGACTTAATTTAAGCCAATTTACTGCCCATTCAATGTGAGGATTACATTGGCAGAGGATGCGAGTTCATCTTCGATGCATAATTGTTTTGGAAAAACTGAAAACATACCCGGTTGCATATGTGTGGATTAACTTTGTGCAAAGTGGAACACCCGCACGCCGCACAATGACCAGAGCCACTTGAACCATGTAATCGTAATCCTTGTACGTAGGATTCAGTAGCCGCACAGTAGCCAGAGTCATGGTTAAAGTCGGAATCGGAGTCAAAGTCGGGGTTTTAGAAAAATAAGAAATTTGCGCTTGCCATTATGTAATTTGCCCTGTCGTTGTCGAGTTGAAGTAGATGGCGGCCTCCTCTGTTCTTGCCCGAGCCTGGAGCGGTTTCTTTTGTGCCACTTGCCGTGTAATTCGATTTGTGCTACTTTCCATGGCGGCGCTTTCATGTGGTCGCCGAGCCCTTGAAGCCAAAACTGTCTATCAATGCAAATGCAATGGCCGGGCATAATGATGTCTTATTTTTGTCAAAAATAAATTCTATAATTTATTGTATTATTTATTATTAAAGCTAATTGGCCCGACAAGTACGCGCACATATGACGGCCCGTGCCGAAATGTCAATACCAAGTGGGTTCATTAAAATACCAAGGCATATGTGGGAGCTGGAGCTCAAGAAAAGTCCAAGCATGGGGTCAGCACAATTCCAGTGCATTCATTTCAATTGGTGTCAATGTGCGTTGGGGTATTCAAATAATGTCCACAGATTTGTTTAAAAGTTTGAGAGCCCGCGGCGGCTTTTGCTTTGTTTTTAATCAGCTGCCACTTGCCACAGACCTCACACATGATGCGAGACCCCGAGTCCAAGATTCGATTTGAGTTGAGTTGAGTCAAGTCGAGTCAAGTCAAATCGAGTTGATACGAATGCCTAATTAAAATTGATTTGATTTCACTGACACTTTTCAGTGCTGGCAAATCAAAGCCGCATTGTTCGACACGCCACTCAGTTGGTCAGGCTGTCTGGCATTCATTCAGTCATTCAATCAATTGCTCAATAGTTTCAATTTCACATTTGATTGATATTTTTGTTGAAACCAATACACAGAATGCTGCTGCACGCTAATTAAGCCAACCGGCGCTAAGCTCATAATTATACAAAAACCTCAAGCATAGATACAGCCATCGAATGTGGCTGAAGAGGGAACTGAGTTTGAATTGCGACTGGACTTGGCTGTAGCATTTGGTTGTCATCTTGGCCATATATCTTGTTATGGCCGCGGCGCATGCGCGTCTCGTCAATTAGTTTGGCTGTCAAAAAGATGATGAACTCGTTGCTTGATGAGGGTTTGCTCGTCTCTGCCCTACGATCCTCCAATCCACTACAGTCCAGTCTGGCACCGTCCCAGTACTCCGCTTGTCCACTGACTTATCACAGTTTCAAGCGAATTACGACGCGTCGAATTTTTGCTTTTTGTTTTTATATTTTTTAATAGTTTTGCCAGTTTGGCGCGTAGTTTTCGAAATGCCTGAAATATGAGTAACTTTTCAGTTTGAATTTTGTTACGTTTTTTCCACAGGTTTGGTCAACGCGTGCGGAATGCCTGGCTCGATAGCATCGATTTAGGCGGGTTTATAGGCCACTCAAGCCGAATGTCGGACTGAAAGTCGGATTCCAAGTTGAAGATCTCGGTGGCTGGCCATGTGTGTGGTCAAAAGTGGCGTCATGTCGTTGACATTTGCGACAAATGCCCTGACGCATGTCAAGAGGATCAAGTGGACGGCAAGAGGCACTTAAAGAACAGCAATCAGCGCCAGCTGCGTGTGGTCTTGGTATTGTATCAAGTACAACATCATATTTCGGAGGTGTACCCTGTACATGGTCCATGGTATATTTGCATTAAGTTGTTACAGTCAGACGTATGATTTGTTTTGAGTCATAAGTGAAACTGTGAATCCGCTTGCTACTTGGACTGTGACTCAGGCGATCGATTTGGTTGATAAACTTTGGAATATTATAATTAAGGTCAGCACATAATTTTAATTGTTTTTCATAATTTCGAGAGTCGGCTCCACACAAAGGTTTCCGTTATATGCGATAATTCGATTGTCAAAGAGCTGATGTGGCTCACAGAAATTTCATAGAACTCGAGCTAAAAATTACACTACTGATAAGAGGCAATGTCTTTTGCGTAATTGGCGGCTACTTTGCTTTTTAGTTGCTTTGATCATTTTGTAATGGAATTGAATTTAATAGCGTGAATCTCAACAAATGGAACTGCGCATTAGACAGTGTGCCCAGAGCACTCTAAGGTCAATCGCCATCAATTTTGGGGTCACCGCTTTGCATTTCTGATTTGTTTAACAAAAAGTTCAATTTGATTTTGTTTAATTATGAATTTCTCCCCAAAGACTGTGGGAAATGTGGCAAGAAAACCAGACGTAGCTGCGGCCTGTGATTAATTTGAATTATTTTTGGAACGCGGTGAAATGCGACCGCCTCGTGATCGTGCCACACTGCCACACGGCCGTACTGCTGCTCTCCTTCCCTGCTGCTCCACTCTGCGCTCCATAAAATATTTGTGTTACTTTTGTTTTTCCGACGCCTGTTCGAATTTATTTATTTGTTTGTTTTCGTTAATTTTGTATGAAACAGTGTAATTAATTACAGTTTTTATTGCCACGACTTGAGGCTTGGCTCGTACTTATGAGTACTCACGATTATAATATTTTGGGTGCTTCTTTTCACTGTGATTTATATGGGAACAATGTAAAGATCTCTCACAATTTTCAATACGCAGTATGCGTGTGATGAAAACGCCATAAAATGTTTGAGCTATTCGAAATGTTCGATGAAATGTGAAAGGCTATTCGTCAATATCATTTTATTATCTGAGAGAATTTTTCTTCTCAATTTTTTGTTCGAACTAGAATATTTAATTTGTGCAGAAATGTAGACTGGGTTATTTATATCTACATCCATTTAATTTATTAATTGGTTACCAAGAAAAAACGCATATTATAAAAAGTATAATTTGTTTTATTTATTTGGCATTCAACTTAATATTATTTAATAAACGATTTATCTTTCTTTAAAATTTCCTTAAGAAATATTTATAGAACAGAGATAAATGTATTGGAAATCTAGCAGAAAAATTATATTATTTTTACTGATATGAGTAAAAGCGCATTCAAAGGTTAAATCGAAAAAGTAATGTTTGCTTTGTTAAATGCAGTTTAATAACACCTGACAACAGGTAAGCAATGTTAACTCTCTCTTAATTGGCGTCGAACACAGCTCAGACAGCTTCACTTCTGATGACCCAATGGCTTTTGCAAGCTGTCAACATGGTCATTTGGCCATCTTGCTTCTCGTTGAGTCTGCAGTTGAGCAATTTGCGGGAAATATGTTAAAAACATTGCAAACAACTAAAGTGCAAAACACATGCAATGCCGGCTAATTAAGCTGGACCGAGCCGGGCCACTGCATTTGAATAAACAACGGGCTGGCAAGCGAGTGGAGTCGAGTGGAGCCGAGCCGAGCTGGGTCAGGTCTCGGACCAGGTTTCGGCCGCGCCTCTTCACGGTAGCCCCTAACGGAAGCCATACTTCAGCACTGCCACTACGAAATCTGACAACTCGCATCTAAGAGATGCGAGTCGAGAAACAAACAGACAGAAAACGAGTCAACAAATAGCAGTAGCCAATGCTCCAACTCCAACTTCAGCTCCCGCTCAGGAAGTGGGCTGTCTGTGAAGAGACACAGGCATTGCTGATACGCCCCGTGGTCCGCTTGCATATTGAAAGCAATAAAAATTAATTTTCGCATGCTAAGAGCGCAATCAAAGCAAAGTTGACAAGCGTTTACAAAGGCGGCTCATCTGGGACGCGTTTATCACTGAAATATTTCATCTCTGGGATAAGCATCTTTGGCCCCAAAATGCACTGCGAAGAATTGTCCGAGACAATGAAAAGGTGTGAGGTGTTCGGTTAAGCCGTTTGTCATCGCATTTCCGCTGAAGACGCAGATTCCTTCTCGCTCGGCATCTCTCTCTTTCTCTCAGTCTCTCTTCCCAAATCTCTTTCTGACTCTATCAGTGGCTGGGGCAACTGTCATATCTCTGCGCATGCGCGACAGTTGCTAATTAGTCGCATGAATGGAATTGAAGCTTAAACTCGGCTCACACCTTCTCGGCCGATGCTCATGTGGATTCGTGGGGATTCGGATGTGGCTCTGCTTGTCTCTGTATCTGCTGCTTCTGTCGGCTGCCTTTGTCTTTGGTCGTGCGAAATTTTAATGGTTCGCTTTTCGTTTGCAGCACTGAAGAGATATTATCAGACGGTTGTTTTTATGAGTGCCCTTTTGCTCGGGGGCTCTTTTCGCTTTAAATTTAATTATGTCCACACTGTGCAGACTAGAGCTCACCGATTATGCCCCAAGTGGCCAGCTGTCTCTTCAAGTGAATCACACTGCGTAAGTTATGGAAAGTTGGGCCACAAATTAGGCCAAACTCTGACTAGTCCAATGAATCAAAAAATTAAGTACAAAATTACTTGCATCTCTCTACAGCTGAATCACATTCAAATTGAACTTCCACAATGAATTAGTCACAAGTCGCAAGTTGTGCTTCCCAAGTCGCAATGCATTTCCATTTTTATTGCACCCAATTAAAAATCTATTTAATGCCGCTTACGCATCTTTTCAGTTCTCTCATTTCCCTCCCTCTTTGCTTCTATGCCATTCCGGTTTGCATATTGCATTTCGCACTTGGCTTTTCCATTTTCCGGCCGGCTTTAAGCGAAATGCGCTTTTAATTGTTCCCCATAAATCAAATTCGCGTCTCGTTGCAAACGCAGTGCAGCAATAATTTATATTGATGCTCGGCCCAAAATGCCTACTGGAAATGCGAATTCGAACACGAATTCGAGTTTAGGTTGGGTTCGGGTTCGCGTTTCGCTCTTCGAATTCGCACATGAACGGGATGCATAAATCAGCAGCCATTCCGGAATCCGGAATCTTTCTCGGCAGCTGTGCTGCGCTGACACCTCGTAAAAATGCAATTCCCAATAACGTTGGCGGCCATTTTGCGAATCTTTTCGCATTATTAATTGTCGAATTGTCGCTGCTATTCGCTCTGCGCTTTTGCTGCATTTGTTCATTTGCAGTTCATTTATTTATTTATCCATTTGTTTATTTATGGCCAGATTGTGCTTGGAACAATCTGTTTGTCGCTCTGCCATTCAAATGGCACGCATTCAATTACCAAGTGAGTGACTCACAAGCTCCCTGTCGGACCATGGGTGGGTGCTGGTGGTGCTGATCGCTGTTGGAATGCAATCAGCTTTAATCAGAGTGGGCCTGTTATATTTATCGCCCTAAACGAGCATAAATTGTGGCTTAAAAGTTTCCTAGAATTGTAAGCCATTCGAATTGAACTGTAGGGAGCGTGGGTGGAGAGACAAAGAGCATTACACTGAGAGAAATGTAAGCATAAGCTGTATTCTTATTTTTTGTGCAAATTTTGAATATAATAGAGTATGATTTTAGTATTAATATTTATAATCCATTACTATTAAGATATTTTCTTTTCTTTATTTTTTTTCCAATGTGTTTTTTGTTCTATTGTATTTATTTTCTTTTGACAATTTCTTTCAGTGTGTTTGCCCGAAAAAGATCGATTATCAATGTGGCGTTTAATTAAAATTATACAAGTGCCAGTGTCAAGTCAATCGTTGTCAATTCAGCCAGCTCAATACGGTCTCCCACTCCCTCCGCATCCCTCTGATTACCTCTGTCAGATACCTCGACTTTGTCAGTGTCTCCGAAACACGTTAACAGCCCAAACGTGACAACAGAGGCAACAGTTGAGGACAGCCCACTGTTAAGTAGCGAGCAGTTGCAATGGATCCTCGGTCTGATCGGGTGATCGGTCTGATCGTGTGATACCTAAATGCCTCGCCGTGTTGGCGTTGCCTCAATTGTCAATTCATAAACGACTTTGGAGTTTTCTTCAATTTTTGATTTATGCCCATGAATCTCAAGCAAATGTCACAGCGCTCAATTCGGTTATTGTGAGTTGGCTGCGTGTCTCGAAGTGGTGGGTAAAGAGGACAGGAGGAAGATGGGGGTTTGAGGCATGGTAGGTAACAGCAATGGCCGCTCAAATTGAATGTTAATATATGCAGTTAATAAGTTATTTTTTTTGATATTATATGGTAGCCAACGGGCTGTCAAAACTCACACAAGCAACTGTCAGCGCGGGTAATTGCTGAGCGGCCCACGCGATGCGGCTGGTCTGGCATATTAATGGGGGAATGGGTTGCCATTGATCAGCATAGGGATGGGGGGGTTGGGCTGTTCACTCGGAGACAAAGTGACGCGCCGGCCATGTTCAGTGTGAGGCTGACAAGCTAATTTGTTGGATAATAGTGCGATTTTTGACAGGCGTAATGACAATGGCGTTGCCAGATCGTCAGCAACAGCCACAGTTGTAGTGTCAGTTTCAGCTCCAGAGCTAAACAAAAGTCAACAAATTGAAGCCGTTGGCTAATTTACTACAAGTGAAATTGTAGGCAATCGTCTGAACAGAAGGGACTGACCGACGGACTGCCAGACAGACTGACAGCTTGCAGTAAGAGCCGGGCCAAGACAGATTGACATTAAACAAGTTGTAATTCGATACTTAATTGACGCCTGGCTCGTAAATTTGCAATTGAGCAGGCAAAAGCACAGCCTCGGACCCATGCTCATGCCCATGCCCAGTCCCCAGTTATATAGGAGATCTGCAAACAGCGAGCGGCCAATTCCAATTAAAGAAGGCCCAAGGGGCCGTCGCACCGCCTGTCGAATTGAGGTACATATGTAATGTTCAAAGTGAGAATATTGCCCACACACACAGCACACCGGAGCAGGAGCTGCAGGAGGGGACCTATAGAGGAACTACTTTTGTTCACTGGAGGGTTGAGGTTGGGGCGATATCTTGTTGTTTGTCAGCCCGTCACAGACTGTGGGCGCTTGACCTTTGCGTGTATTGTGCGAAACTGAAGACGGCCCAGTTTTTATTTGCTTTTGGCCCATTTGTTTTAAAATGCGGCCCATGACAGTTTCATTGTACTAGAGTCGTAGAAGAAGACCATGTAGACGAAGACTTATTGCACTTTTGCAATAAATTTTGTGCCAAAAACTGTAACTGTAACCTGTAACTGTATGTTAACTATAACTGTAGCTGGCGCTAACTGAAGTGAAGTCATTGCTGGTCCACAGGGTTTTTATGACCGCCACAACATTAACGCTGGCAAAGAGGTCTTGGTAAGCACACCCTCGGGGCATTTTGGGCTTAGCCCCCCGACCCGGATTCGTAACCAATATACCCGATCCCCCTGGACGGCTTTGGCTTTCTATTGAGAAAGTGTAACTTTTACTCGTCGCTGCGTCGATTTTAAAGCCATAAAAAATGTTTTATGTCTCTGGCGCACATATTTCTATGTGTCGCTTGATGCGGCGTTGAAGCGAAATTGCTTTACACCTTTACAATCAGTTGTGGATGGAGGAAGCGGGTGCAGAACAAGATACACTATAAGACGTAGAGGTGTATACTCCTTATGTATACTATACAACACATTGTAGCAATCGGGCGACATCGCCGTTATTGCTGCAATTTATTTTATTGCAAATTTGATAGGCTTTGAAATTTGATTGGGCCTTTTGCGGCTGCCTCTGGACCGATTGGCAATCGTTTGGTAGCAATCGAGCAAAATATCGAATTACAAATGAATTTGACTTGGATTTTTATGAGTGTGTCAATCGATTGGCATGCGGCAACTACTGTATGAGTGCACTGTATGTGATTCCATGGAATGTAATGGAGGGGCATCTGGAAATTGAGAGCCAAACTCGTTTCCAAACTATTTAAACAGTTGCCATAAATACAACAAACTGCATGACATGCCGTTAATGGTATTTATGGCCAAAAAGCTAAACGATGCATTTCTTCATTATGAGGTCGAATTAAATTTTTGCTACATTTCAAAAGGAATTTTTGTTCATTTTTTGACTGACTTAAATCGATAATTACTCTTAGTAATTTATTTGCAATTTCTAAGTATTTGATACAAAAATGTATTTCATAGAACTGCTACTGAAATTCAGGTTTGCCTACAGATTGTCAGATTGCCTGATAGAAGTCACGAAATCGAAGCCAAGCTCAACACAATTGGAAATAATTAAAATATTTTGTATGCCTCGCAATGAATTCATAATTTTGATTATTGTCAAGCACTTTGGGTAATCGAAACACGGGGAAAACAATTACATTATGAGCGCAACAAATATGGCGACGATCATAATTAGGAAAGCACGGACAAAGCAGCAGGTTCGTCCAATTTGGCTAGAACGAAAGTGACAGCGTTGTACTTCCGTTGCATAGTCAAAAGCCAAGCAGATAGATGGATAGGCCGAGTCCCTCAAATGGCGATGGGATCGACGCTCTTCAAGAGGTGTCGCTGTCAAAGTCGAACATGACAAAGTGGTAGGAAGTTTACACAATTGTCGAGACCGAGACGAACCAGGCAAGGGCAATGTAATTGCTCGAGTCACAGCTTACAATGACTCCGTCCGGGTAACGCTAATGGCCGGAAAGTCGTCAACAATAAAAGGCGACACGTGGGCGTTGATAAGGCTCGGGTCTCTCTATCTGGGGGCGGATATGAGTGATTTGGGCCAAGCTTTTGACGCTTTCTGATTGCAGATGCCAAATTGCAGGCAACGGGGCAAAAATTTAATGTCTTAATTAACTACCCAGAGTGGATTGAAGTCGATTGGATTGGGCTGAGCATCACAGCCAAGCCAAGCTAAGCTTATCTACAAATTGTAATCAGTAATTAAGTCAACGGCTAACTCAGCGCACGCGCTTCGACTTTGACTTTGACTTCAACTTCGATTTAGAATAGGCAGTGGATTGGAATTGGAACTGGCAACTGGCAACTGGGATTTGGGATTGGAAGCAGCATTAAGTTATCATGTGTTGATTTACATGCGCATTGTTGTTGTAATTTGATTTGACTGCCGCGATGCTCATGTAATGGGTGTGCTTCAGAGTTTACAGCTTAAGCCTCGAGAATAGACGATGCCGATTGACTGCTTACGATATGCGGCAATTTAAATAAATAAATGATGCTTTGGGCTCTGGCAGTTGCCTCAGATTGAAGTTTATCGATAAGGTTGCTGTCAAAAGAGCTGACTAACGCCTGGGCATGGGGGGATGGCTCAAAGCACACAACATTTGGGTCGAGATATCACAGCAAGGAGCCAATTAACCTGATCCAAGCAACCTTAGGTTGGCATAACTCCTCAGGTCTCTTGATTGAAACCGATTTACAAAACATTTAATCACTTTTCCATTTAACATTTTGAATTTTATAACGAACTAAAGTTTATCTTAATTTTAATAATAATAAAGTTAATAATTTTAAATGATGTGAGATAATGGCTTTTGTTGACATAGATCTAAATCAGCCAGCTTATAATCTTATTATTATTATTTTGTTAATAATTAAAATAATAGATTATGAAAACCTTTTGATGCTGTTGCAATATTTATTCATGTTCCATCAGTGCCAATCACAGCAATCATCTCGATTTCCTGAACCACCAATTGTAGTTTGCAATTTGAAATTATTTTTCAGCTGATTTCATTTAAGATACACTCGCTTTAGTTTCAACTCTCTTTGCAAAATACACAAATGCTGTTAAATGTTGTTCAACGCTTTTCAACAACAATGCGGATTGCATAATTCGTAACTGGCGTTAAACGAAACGCTAAAAAACGAGAAGAAAAACACAGAAACAAAACGTTTTGTTGCAATTTGGCATTGTTTTTGCTTAAGCGGGCATCGCGAAATAAAATTTAAATTTTTTACGACTTGAAAATTGCAACATTTAACAATAAATCGGAGTCGAAGCCAAAGGGACGGCTGCAAACAGCAATCACAACAATAACAACAACAATAACAACAGCAACGTAACAAAGGCAGCGGAGGGTCAAAGCAACAAGAGTGAAAGAAAAAACCAACCGTAAAATTAAAGCGCAAAATGCAAATAAACGAAACCTAATAAAAGCAATTTGGGAAATTAACTAAAACGCTTGTCCCCTTACCAAAACGAGAATGTTGTGGAGGTTGTGAAGGCAGAGAGGGGGAGTGGCGAACCGACTTACTAAACAAGCAAAGCTGTGCTAATTTTTTGTAAATAAAACTACCGATCTACCGATCAAGCGATCAAGCGATTTACAAGCCACACCACCAGCACCACAAGCTACCACAGCAAACACAAGCAACCAGCACTTGGAAAATCAACTGTGAAAATCAAGCCCAAACCTCAGAAAACTGCAAACTGTGCCAAATTGCTGGCAAATCGTGAGGCGCAAGGCGCAAAACAACAGTTGCAATTCAAACGGAATGCAAATTCAGCCAGTCCCAGTGGTAATTACGTATAAGCTAGCCCCAGCAGCAGCATCAGCAGCAGCAGCAACAGCAACAGCAACCACTAGCACCAACCACCAACAGACGACCCACCAGATTTCTAGCAGACCCCAAATAAAAAGCATTAGAATCTGTTTCTTGAGCTTACAATTGGCGCATGTTGCCTGCTTATTAAATTTGTGTAAGCTGCACACACACACACACATCGTTCTCTCTCGCACACACACACACACACTCACACTCACACACTTTGCAGCAATTTTGTGGTATGTCTGCCTGCAAGTCACGCGTTGAGTCGCTGTCTATCTCGGTCCCCTCCCTGCCTCTCTCTGGCCCATCCCTGAGGTCATCAGTTGCAGCGCTGATTATTTGCTTAAATTGCTGCTAATAACATGACGTGGTGGCATTCACCGAGTGAGACAGATAGAGCGAGAGAGCAGCAATGATCGCCCCCCAGTTGTTGATCGCCCCATTTGCATGCACATGCACACTGCCAGCCAGCCCGATCTTGAGCCGACGTCTGTCCATCATTTGTTAATTTCTTCATGTTTAGATGGGGCAAGTAGACAGTGCAAGAGGGGCCTGGACATGTTGCCACCGTTTTGCCAGAATGTAAGAGTCGCCGTGCTCCGTATGCAGTCTGAGTTTCTCAGGCCAAATTGCTGGAAAATTAGTTGGTCTGTCTATTACACATGCAGATTGCAACTGCAATTGCTGTAGAGATGTTGTCGAGATGCTGCAGTGATGTTGCATGCCACAACAATGCGGCTGCAATTGGCAAATGGTTCGGTTAGTTGCTCATAACTGCAGGGTGTCTGTGGCACATACACATCCATCGAGACGGATCCACTTGCCGCATCTGGCAATTATTGCAACAATTACACTTGCAATCATCCAATTGCTGCTGCACCTGATCTATAATTTTCATATGGCCAGTGAGTTACTTTTCTCAGCTCGCGGCATACTTTTTCGACATTCAAATACAATTGAGTGTGTCAATGTGTGTGTGTGTGGCGTATGTGTGTGTCTATTCAGAAGTTGCAAAAATAAAGCAAAACTCTTGGTTAATGAAAGAATAATAAGACGAGGTGACACTGACAAGACGCGCCGTGTGGTCAGTCTGAGCCACAGGCAAACAACCATTTTACATGCCAATGCACAACAAAGCAACAGAACGACAGAACGACATGCAAAATGACACAGAAAGTCAATGAGATATCACAAATAAACATTGAATGGAATTTCACAACAGCTAACAAAACAGTTAGCAAACGGAATGCCATTATTAGCCCAGGCAAATCATATTTCATATACAATTTGCTTAAGGGAAGCTCAACAAATACTTTTGAAATAGTTGACACACATAATTTAGTAAGCAAAATTATCGCAAATTTAATTTTCCCCATATTTTTATACCTTCCATCTATAGTGTAGTAGTTATATAGAGTGTAAGGCTATTATAACTTAAAGCCAATCGAAGCGGCAGAAGGAGATATCTCCGAAACCTCAAAGTACATTTATTCTTTATCAGCGTCAAGAGTCGAGACGATATGGTCTTGTCAGTCTGTACGAAAACCTGGATCTCAGAGACTATAAGAGCAAGAGTTCTCAAATATAATATGATCAAGTTTAGTTAAGATTTTGCCCCCGCCCTCTCCGCTTCCATAACACGAAAAAAAATAATTGCAAGCGTTGTTTTAAGGCTACATTGCTAATTTTTGGTATGTCCAAAAATAATCACCGTACAAATGATTTCTAAATATATAATTTATGCAATAAAGACTGAAACCAGGTGCACCTGTATCTGTTCAGTCGCTATTCCACTAATCTACATATATATGAATGGTATTCAATAAACATAATAATGTGCAATCTACACATTCATTTTAAACGAGTAATGTTTCAGTATAGATTTTGATATATTATGTAGCATATATTTTCGCAAAATAGTATATTTTTTTAAGAACAATGGGTATTCAATGGGTATATTATTTTAGAAAATAAAATGAAATCCCAAAGACTTTTACTCAATGCGTCATGTACACTTTAACAGATTCCCATTCTATGTAGTGGATGGTGCTTGTAACAGAATAAAGTAAGTAAAGATAAAGGGTTTTTAAAATACTGAGAATCGTTCTGCTCATCTGGAACGTCCGTCGACAAGCATCGTAGAGCTACATTCCTATAGAGATTACTGTCGCTCGTCGACAAGTTCATCTATATCAAAAGCCAGACACGAATTGGACACAACCAATTGTTGGCTGTCGACTTTGGGAAGCCGTTGTTAAGCACAACTAATGAGGGGACAAGCCCAAAAAAGTGTCAGGCAACACCCACAATTGCCAAGTGAATAAACACATGTGTGGCAAGTCGAGTCGAGTTGAATTGTCTCCCAATACAAATAAAACAAAACCAAGAAACAAATTAAGCAAAACATTTTGTAAATGTCGAAGACTGAGAATTAATTAATAGGCAGCCAAAAACACCAAACATCCAAAACAAAAGCACAGCACGTGTATCTGTAACTTTTGCTGTGGCCGCTGAGCATCTACAAGATACATGCGCTTAAATAAATCAAATGAAAAGTTTGTATGTTTCCCCCAAGCAACTGAGATTTGGTCATGGCGCCAAGCAGCTTAACAATAGCTGAAGCTACAGATACAGATACATTTACAGATGCAGATACAGATACAGATACAATGGCCAACTGACTGACTGACACTTTCTTTGCCCTGGGAAGCTTTAACCGTTACATACTTGTTGTATTTTTGGTGTAATCTCAGTGCTTGGAGATCAACAATCAGCATGGCGCTAGCAGGGATTATGGTATTATGGTGAGGGCACGATTCTCTCGGGTAACATTGCAGATGCTGTTGCTGCTCGTGCGGTATGCAAGTGCAACTAATTGCTGCACGTTCGCACCCAATTAGCGCCCAAAAGAGTTGGGACGAGGCTTCTACTAAGTGCAGCTATCAACACTTGCAGCTGCAATTTTGTGCCGAGTACCAGGAATTATGATTTACACAGACACAGTAATCTGACAGTGTATGCTTGTGTGTGTTTTTTAAACAGAATATTAATTGATCTACACGCATCAAAATATTGAGCAGACCTAGAGAGAACCTCAAACGGAGATCTCACCCACTTAGTGGGGGGTGTTGACAAATGTCTTTTGTGTCGCGGACCAGAATCAACTGCAGGCGACCTGCACACAGTAGATCGTCGCCCTTCATTTTCCACGCGCCAGTACAGTGGGACTAAGCCACTTTAAAACTGTCGAAAATTAAGTTTTGTTTAAAAAATTAGTTATTATTATTAAAAATGTTATTAAATAAATGAACATCATTTAAATGTAAGTCAAATTGTGTTATCTAAAAATATTTTTTGATAAATCATATTATTTTGCATTTCTGGACACTGTGCAGCGCCAGCGACAACCACAGCAGCTGCTTGTAATTTTCACGCTGCTTAAAAAAAAACATCAAGAAAAAACAAGGAAAAAACATTTTTCAATTTGAGCTGTTTAGCGGAGGCGTTGCAAGGGAAGAGACATGGACACGAGAGTACGCGGATGAGGATGAGGCCAAGAGATGAGGGATGCGGTAGCTGTCATTTGTATCTATCAACGCCGTCAGAATGCAATTGCAACCGCGTGGCAGCAACGCATTTGTTGTAAACACAATTATGAGTCGAGTTCAATTTCGAGTTGGAATCAATAGACCAATGCATTTGCCAAGGATGATGAGTGAATGTGACTATGAATATGAATGAGTTTATTAATGAGCAGCGATTTGTCTAGGCATTGACTGCACTCATTCCCATCTTCAGGATTTCCACTATATTTAATGTTGAATAATGTGCAAGATCTGTTTACACTTTTATTTGTTTTGGCCGACAGCATTTAATTAATTGAAAGTTGCTTTCAATGCAATATTCATAAATATATCCGGAGATCAAATAAATCCTCGGAAATATTTGCAGTATCCGCCCAAGTAAGCGTGACCAAATATTGTGGATCTAGTCACGGAATCCAGATCAAAAGTCTGATCTGATACCAGATCAAGACAAAGTTAGTCCAGCTGGCAGGATCCTGCCGGATCAACGCACTGTGCCACAGATGATCGCTTGATCAGCGAGTGTTTAGTGCGGCAAATCCGAAACTTAGCTTGGAAATACATTTGGAAATCCAAGATCTCGCATTTTGCCTGCCACACGAAAGGATCATAGAATCTTTTTCGGATCACAGGATCTGCGGATCAACGAAATCAGCGGATAGCGCATTTAATCCAATTAACGATGCTGCGGATCGCGGCCTTGTGTGGATTGTGGGCGGTTGAATGGCTTAGGTAGTGTGTGTGTGTTGGTATATTGTGTGTGCGTATGCGTGTGTGTGAGTGAGAGAACCAGGTAGCTGCGACCTACACGCTCATTGTGATTGCTTCCCAGAATGCTTTTGGTTCCTGCGATCAAGCCAAAGTCTTCGACTTGAACTCAAACATGCCGTTGGGCCGAGCTGGCTGTTGATCTTGGATAAGTTGATTAATTAAAATTTCGCTCAGCTTTCAAACGAGGGCCATTATTTAATGAGTTTTATGACAAGCCTCTGGCAGGGTGTGGCAAGTGACGACCCGACAGCTACAACGACAGCGAGTGGGCCTCACATTCAATTTTTGGGACTCACATTCGGATACGGATTTGGTTTTGGATTCAGATTCGAGGCGCGACAACTGCCGCAAATTAGCGCAATTCGCTTGGAGCGTGGGATGCACGCCAAATATTTTATTAGCTCATTATGCAAAGCGAATTGGCATTAAAAGCGTACAACGGATAAAGGGAAAGGTAACGCCAGAGGGAGTGGGGAAAGACAAATGGAAAGGGGAAGGGAGCGTTTCCATAATACGCAAATCTTGAGCGTTTAATGAGCACGTTAAATTGCCATAAATGACGGGGAGCTTTAATAGTTGGCAGAAAGAGATAGTGTGTGTATGTATGTGCTTGAGTGCCAAATAGATAGTTTAAATAGAAGAGATAGTATTCAAAATATTAACAGATAATCATATTTAATCATTAAATAAAAAAGGTACTGAAAGTTAACTGCAAAACAAATGAAAGGGAAACTAAAAAACAAAAGCAAGAAGATGATAATTACATTTGAAAAATATGATAAACAATAATTGTTCAATTTTTCATTTAACAACATTTCATACAATTTTCCAGTTTAATATACATAGCTCACAAAATTTAATAGCTGAATAAATTTTATAAGAAAACATTACATTAAGTAGAAGAAAGAAGTTCAATCGCTCAAAAATTAACAAAAAACACATTAAAGCTTCCACGAAGTTTAGTTTCAGCGCAAATCAGATCACAATTATATCTTCAGTCTTAATGCTCTCCTTGTGTTCCTCAGCCGTAAAATTCAATAGACTCTCTGGGACTCTGGCAATTCAGGTAAGGCAATTCGATTGGTCGATTGGCAACGGTGCAAGCCGGAAAACCGCATTGAAATTATGCCAGGACCTGCCCAAGTTCCATAATTGCGGTAATGCCGATAATCTGTTCTTGTAGCTGCCATAGCCTCAGCCTCAGTCTCCGTCTCAGCTTTGCATACGCTTAGTTATAACCACGACTTCTACTCTCGGTAGCTAAGGATGCGCCCATTGCTTTTGGGCTGCACATTATGAGCGCTTAATCCCGTGGACCGCCCACTCATAAAGTTGAGTCAGCTTCTAATTGTTTAGGCCCGAAAGGATTGGCAATGAGCAGCGAGCCAGCGAACAGTGGCCATCGATAATTGGATTAAATGCGCGGACAGGACTTACTGGTGATCCTAGCGTTAGTCCTGCGCTGATCTCGGATTTCCACGGGCTTTGAGGCGCACAAATTCCAAGTTAAGTTTCGGATTTGTTGCGCTAAACACGCGCTGCAAGAGAAACTGCAACTGCAACTGCAAAGCATGTCGCTACTCAACTGAAACTGAAATTAGTCCCGACTTCAATCAGAGGATCTTGGAATAAGCGCTCAATTGACTGCAGTGCAAGCCCAAAATATTTATTTGCATTTAATTAAGTCGCAAGCTTAGCGACGGCACTCGGAAGTTGAGCAGGTTATGCGGCGGACAAATCCGCGCAATTAAAATTTAATTTAAATTTCCGCTTGCACAAAGCAAACAACCCTTTTGGCATTACCATCTTGCGAAACTGACTGAAGGCCAGCACAAATTTTAATTAAATCAGTGCATGGCACACGGCTCGTCGTTGCCACCAAAAATGCTCAATTACTAAAACAAATAATGCCAATTAGTTGTGTCAACATCGAGTTGTGCCACATCCCTGACTGACAGGCCAGGCCAGTCAGTCTGCTGGTCCTCCCAATTATGATGCGCTAAACAGCCAGTCAGAGTCAGAGTCGCAGCCGCAGTCGCAGCTGCTTTAATTGACACTCAGATGCTGCCGCCATCATCGCCATTAACTGCCCGCTCTCCCCGCGAACAGTCGAAGAGAGGAGGAGAGCGCAGAAATCAGAAATGAGGCAGTCGCTGGCTCCTCATTTGAGCGTCTAATAAAAACGCTAACGAGACACAGACACACACTAATACACACATGCACACTGACACACAGTTGAACTGCACACATTAGCGCAAAACTCTTAGGCGGCGCAATCAATTCGCTTCTGATTCCAAATTTATCTGGCTCAACAGTGGCAGGAGGGGGATGCTGCGGCTGCGGCTGCGGTAACTGTAACTAGACAGTGACAGCAAGAGCCAATGGAATATGTCCGCTCACTCACACTCGCACACGGACGCACTCCGTTTTCTCGCTCTCTCACACCCTGGCAAAGCCGTGCAAAGTACTCGTCATAATGAGCTCCATCTCGCTGGCAATTATTAAATGAATTGGATTTATATGTTGCCGGCAGCCGTAGCAGCAACAGCAACAGCAAAAAAAATATCCGTTTTGCGCTCTCTCATAACTGCCGCCCCTTTAGATTGTCACGCTCTATCCTCCTCTCGCTGCTCTCTCTCGCTCTCTCATTCTTGTTTACGCGCAAAGGCGGCCAGCCAATGGCAGGCGTTTGTATGCTGCTGGTTATCTACGTTGTTTGTGTGGAACGTGGAAGTTTTGTAATTGTATTGTGGAACGTATTCCATTTGTGCACCCTGTGCAATGCAGCAATGTATTATAGAGCTACAATTGTATATGTCGAATATATACACTTTTATTTACTTCATTGTGTGGCTTTGGCTTCCATTGCATTTTGCTATTGTCTATATAAAGTCGTTAATTTAAAACAAAGTGGCTTTAATTAGTTGCAAAATGGACGTGTTTGGTTTTTGCTAGGTATCGTCTACATGGATGCTTTGGGCGATGGGCGGGACAGCAGTCCAATCGAAGAATCACATGCAAACAATAAACAAAGTTTAATCACTGGCTCTTGGCTATGACTATGGTCATATTTCAATTACACTATAAAGGCAAAAAACACGCCTTCATTCCAATGCGCATTGCGAAATCTGCATGACCCTAGAACCGCATCAATAACTTGTCGATAACCTTTGCCAAAGCAGCAATGGCGTCGTCATCAATGTAACATAGCTGGTGAGAAGCAGTCTGAGAAGAGTAAAAGATGAGGACGAAGAAGAAGAAGGCGCAAACTCATTGTCTGACTAATTAAATGATTTATCCCGAAACGTGAGGCGGCCAACACTTCGGAGCAGCAAACGCCAACAAGAACAACATGAAAAGAATCCAGCTGGTCGAGCAGCAACAAAAACCAATTACAATTACCGCACCCAAAGGTGCCACAAAAACACATACATATACTCACGAACGGGCGAGCACACTGCAGTAATGCAGTTGTGAGGGAACGAGCAAGGCAACCAGAACAGGAACAAGATCAGGAGAGCCAAAGTAAGTGAGAGCGAGAGAAAGAACAGCGACGACAGCAGTCGCCTGGACCAGGAAACTTTATCTAGATGCATACAAATCCAACACAAAGCGCACGTCAATTTATTTGCCAGCCTCGACGCGACTGCTGCCACTGCGTCGTGCCAACAGCAGGAGCACAAGCTGGAGGAGAGTGGAGTGGAGTGCTCATATATATTTACCTATGCCAATGCCAATGATGACGATGTCGAAGCTGGCGCTGCATGTTTTATGCCTCCTCTGCAGCTTTAACGAGGTGTTTATTTTCACAACTCTCAGGGCCAAGGAGTCTGCATATGTGTGTGCCTAAGTGTTAGTATGTGTGCGTTTGTAAGTGTGTATATGCGACTGCTTTGCTCTTTATTGAAGGTGCAGAAAACGAGAGCCCGCCCATTTTTATGTTCGACTCTTGGCCCTCCAACATGATGAAGATTCGATGCCCGATGACGATGCAGTTCGTGCATCACCTTGTGCAACAAGGAGTGTGGTGGGACGGGCCGAGAGGAGCCACTTTGACGGCGGGGCGTCTATGGAAATAAGCAATGATGTTGACGCCGTGGCAGCAAAGTGAGTACAGTGGCTAAAAACTGCTTTGTATTAAGTTGAAATTAAAATTGCGTATTACGAACAGTCCCAATATTTTGCCATACAATTTTTAAAAATCTGAAAGTGAAACCATCTATAAGAAAGTACAAATATATTTTTCCTTAAAAATTAGTTAGTTATTTGTTTAGCAAACCCTATATAAAATACATTATAATTTATTTTTTGAAGAAATATGTATTTAATATAAATATCAAAATATGAATATACGTATACATATTTAATTTCTGTCCCAGTATTTGCATTGCATGCATTTCTTAAACAAATGTATTAGTCAAAATGTTCATAATTTTAATTATAATTGTTCATAATTTCTCTCACGTATTTCAACCACTGTGCAGTGTACTGCCCACTTTCCAATACAACTTCTCCCCATCGGATCTCCCTCTGGCAGCAGAAGTTAGGCACTAAAACCACAAACGCTTTAATGATGCTGTTTTGTTTAGCGCAAATTGTTTGTTTCGCTGTCATAAACTGGTGCGAAAAATGGCCAGCGCTGCCCCGCGGAGAGAGCTTTGCCGAAGAGAGCGAGCGAGAGAGTGACGCCAAATTCGGACCAGACTGACGAGTGGCCACCACACATACACACGTACAGCGCGGCAGTCCACACGGTTGGGAGCAGGTTTAACAGTCTCACATTTATCTGCACTGCTTTGGCGCATGCGCCACACGCAATGGGGGCAAGCGAGACGACAACAAGCCACACAACTGCAGACCGACTACAGGCTAAGCTAAATCTGCAGCACCGTTGGAATGCCAGCCGAAAAATGAAGCGACAGCCAGTATGGTTTTGTGATTTTGTGTCTGACACTCGCGCGCGCGTTTAGCGGCAGCCGCCACGCGACTTAACGCATTTCGCGAGACTCGAGACTCGAGACTCTACACAACAAATTGCCGACGCCCCCAACAGTCGGAGAGACGACAAGGTTGCAATAAAGCGTTAGAGAGAGTGGGCCCGGCAATTAGACGCCTTTAGCCGCTCGCATAATACTAATGGCGTTGACAGTGCTCATCAACGCGACGACCGCAATCGACAGACGCTGCCGTTGCCACTGCCGCTGTCTCTATTGCTGTTGCTGTCAATTACCCAGCGAAGCGCGACGGCTACGCTCAAGCAGCGCCATTGACAACTCAAACAACGCTATCGATATCGAAACCGCGCTCCAGTTTATCAATGTCAACGGCGGATGCCAATCGCTGATGCATTAAACCAAACTCTAGCTATAGCTCCATTCCAGTGTTTCCGAGTGTTTGTGTGTGCGTGTGATACTCGAGCATTGACCACAGAGCACCACTCTGACCATTGAGCGACCCATCAATTGTTGTCTGTTGTGCATTGTGTGTGACCCTTGTGCGGTATCAATTCAATTATCCGACTCTCCACTCTCCAGGCTATAGACGGGCCAAATGGTCACGTGCGGTCGTCAGACGTTCAACATGCTGCCGATGGCGCCGACGAATCCTTTTGTGGTGTCCGTAAGCTCCACATCAGCGTCCGCCCCGTCCGCAACAGTGTCCTCAGCCTCAGGCATCAACTGCTCCTCCAGCAGCAATAAGCCAAAGCTGGCCTTCAGCATTGACTCCATTGTGGGTGCTGAGTCCTCGCCACTATCGAAGCAACCGCAGCTCCCCCCGTTTCGAGTCAGTGTGATTGCATCGCCGCCACGCGGCGACAGTCCAGGAGTGGCGGCCGCATCGCCCACCATCGAAACGCGTACACCTCGCGGCTTCATTTATTGCCGGCGACGAGCCTCTCTAGATGATCGGTCGCGAAGTCCTCCGCCACCAGCCAGTCGCTCCCCGTCACCGCCCACAGCTGCTCCAATGGCTCCCTCGGCGCCCATAGTGCTACCTGGTCTAATACGCCCACTGCCATTGCCAGCGCCAACAAATTTAGCTTTACTCAGCGCTCCACGCTCCTCCGACAGCGCATCACCAACTAGCTCGGGACCGGGAAACCCGTCGCCAGTTCGCCCTACAGTTGCTGCTCCACCTCCATTTCTCGCCGCTCAGTTCCAGATGGCTGCCGCCCTGGCGCACCACCATCATCAACAGCAGCAGCAACAGCATCCTCAGCTTCCGCCCGTGCCAACGGGGCCACATCATGGCCCGCCACCACCACATTTGCCACCTGGTCACCCCCTGGGTATTTTTCCGGGTGGCCCTCACCCAGGACACCCTTCTCCACATGGCCATCATCCCTTCGTGGCGGCTCCTCATCTCATTCGTGATAGCTATCCACTGTATCCTTGGCTCCTCAGTCGCCACGGACGCATATTTCCACGCTTTCCAGGCAGTAAGTATTCAACCTATACAAGAATTTGTGTAAACTTAAATTAACTAGTTAGAACTGCAGAGAAATAATTATGATAATAGTTCTTGAGATCGGTTCAAGTTTTATATAATATGATTATTTATATTCTACTAATTTACAAAGTAAAGTGGTTCGATTATTATGCCATACATATTATAAACAACTCTCATAATGGAATCTGCAAACCTGTTCTAAACCTGAACCCTTAAAAAATGCTTAATTATCTATTTTTGTAGTGTTCCGAAACCTAACACCATCCGATCGGCCATTGTCCTCCATTCAAATCCAACCGGTTCATTTCGAATTAGGAATGGAGATTAAAATATTTTCCGTTTGCCCACAAAAAATCAAATATAAATAAAATGAGTGTGAATAGGCTAATCGAGATAATGATCAATGAAGTCTTTAATTAAAAAATAATTTTTACGATCATTAAACAGGGTAATAATAAAAGAATTGATATGCACTTTATGAGACGATATTATGGGTATTTAGAATTGAGATTCTACATCAAATCTTCACGGGTTCTTAGAGATAAAGAAATAAACAATAGGTAAAAATCTAATCAGTTTAAAAAGGTTATCATTACCATATTCATTCAAGTGTTTATTTTGTTGTATTCAGATAGTTAATATTCTACTATAATTTATGGTTTCTCTATTATTTGTTTATCCAATTAAACCATAAAGTATATTTAAATGGGCGTTTTCGTATTAAGGAAATGAATATGCAGCAGTCGCTTGAAACTAACTAAACGTGGAAGTTTAAAACTTGGCACAATTTATTATTTTATTATAAGTAAATAGAAGGATAGAAGTCCAAATGGCGCAGTTACTCACTCACGGCAACTGTAGTTATTGTCGCTGTTGTTGCTGCACCTTATAATTAAAGTTAAATAAGCAAATTGCAAGCATTTATTACAAGTTAATTAGACGTCTATCAGGCACATCATCATCATCATCGTGACCATTCCGAGTAGCTAGATCGGAGGGAAGGGAAGCATAGAGCAAAAGCAATGCCAATCCCAAACTCAGTAGAAGCCAAACCCGAACCCATTTTGATAAGTATTTTCAAACAAATTACATTTTAATTAAATTGTTTAAACAACATTACACACATCGTTAGGTCAAGCAGCGTACCTAAATGCCCAGCCAACTGTGTGTGTGCGATCAAGTGTGTGTGTGTGTGTGTGTTTGTGTATGTGTGTATGAATAGACTCAAAATTAACAATTAATGGCGCTTGAAAGCGACGGCGCCACTCGCTGAGCGAGGCCCCTACGGTGAATGTATATCACACATATACACATACCTATACAGAGACATGGCTAAAAAGTGCAACGAGTGAAATGTTAATGCGTTTTTAATTGAGGTTTTGGGGCATCCAAGCAAACAAAGCTGAAAAGCAGCCCAGCACATGTCCCATTCCTATTCCTGTTTCCATTCCCATTCCTGTTCCCGTTCCCGCTCCCGCTGCCGTTCTCGCTCCCATTTCTGACACTGTCGTGTTTCTCATCCAGCGGCAGAGGCATCCCGACCGCAAACGCGCCTTAAAACATTGTCATTTATTATTATTTAACCTTTTTATGCAACATTTTCTTCTTCGTTTCCACTCGTGTGGTTACTTTTTTTCGCCCTGCTCTCATAATTACAATTTGAATTTTCATGCAGCGCCATTTCTCACACGCTAAGTACACGAGGTTAAGAATTTTTTCATTTGTTTTTGTTTTTGTTTTTTTACATTTTTGGTTGTATTTCGTTTTTTGGGTAAATAATTTTCGGCACACTCACACGCCTTTCACCTGCTTTCAACGGACTTCGTTACGCCTTAATTATGTTGTATGATGTTCCATTATAAGGCAGACGGAGTACGAGTACCTTGTGTTGCTTTTGTTTTGTTTCGTATATATGTAGTTAGTTGAGTGCTGTAATTTTCGCTTGATTTATGAACCTGAAAATGGAAATGTCAATGTTTCGCATAACGATTTCATTAATTGTAAGTGCTTCGTTCACTGTAACTCGTGCGCATAATTTTGTGAAAGGGTGTAAGGCGTAGGACGTTAATGATCATAATGATAATGATGATGACAGCTCAATTGGAGTCGTTACAGCAGGTGTAGTAGTTCCAAATGTATACCAAGCTGTTGCTTCTTCTTATTACATGATAAGTAGCTCGAATGCTGAACGGCTGAACCGGTTCTCTGAAGATGCTTCCAGTTAAAAGTGGGGAAACAAATAATGAGCCGAACTTTAAACTGAACAGTTAATTTGAGCTCATTAAAATATATATATTTTAATCTTGGAGACTTAATCCGATTACTGAGGTTCAATTAAATTGAAATAAAATATTATTTAATTGTAGTGGATTATAGAATAATATATAATAATTTAATAAACTATTAAATAAAAGAATTTGAGTTCAATTCAAGTTGTAATGCATTAAAATTTAGTTAACCAAACCATTAGGTTAGGCATCTATTATTATTTATGAGACTTCAGATTTAAATGCGAAAATATCTCGGTCAAGCAATCAATATTATCCTCTTGACTTTTATCAATCCCAAAGTGTAAACGAATGATCCGAATGATATACATATAAAAAAAATTCGCAATCCAAACTGACAGAATATTTGATTTCGTCGCTCAATCGGAGTCAATGTCCTGCGGGGTAATTGGAATTCCTGCAGCGACTGCCAATAAATTAATGAAAAAATCATGGGAGCATAAAACTTAAGCTGCAACCCATCAACAAAAAAAAAACAACAAACACACTTCCATACACATCAGATATCACGACATAAAAAACAATTGTACATAAGTGATAAATAAGTTGGGCAACAAAAAAAATAAACGCAACGATCGATCAGCGATCGAAGGGAGCTGAAAATGGCAACTGAGGCAGCACTTCAATCATACGAAACTACAAAAAAAAACAATATATAAATAAATGACAGCTGACAAGGGTGTGAGCAGCAGCAGCAGCAACAACAACTACAACAACACGATAGAGCAAAAGCGGACACATCAATTAATTGTCAATTGCGCGTATTTTCGCACGGCGGTTTCTTTGTGCCATGCCCCATATAAGAAAAAAAGAGATAGCAAAAAAATCAGACAAAACGAGAAACTCAACGAGCAACCCGCGCGCGAGTTCATTGAGAGAAACGCTGACTGCGGACAGTCTATGAAAAAATAATTAAGTGGCCATTGTGAGCCGCACACTATCAATTATAAGCCGCACATCGGCACTCGCAGTTGTGGCAGTTGCAGTTGCAGTAACAGTGGCACTCTGTAGTTGCATCTTGTAACCGGCGTTGTTAGCTGTCAAATGTAACAAATGTCAAACAATGGGTTGTTGCAGCCAGCATAAAAAAGTGGATCATGGCTGCTGCTGTGGCAATTGTTTGTCAAGTTCATAGCAAAAAGAGCAACAAGGCACACGCATCGCGAAAGAGGGCAGTGCATCTGTCAGATAAAAAGATACGTAGCTCACAGCACACATCACAGCACAGTATGGCGAGTCTGCATTTATGAAGTGTCAAATTGACAAGTTCGCCTACCTTATTGTTTTGTCCTATGTTGTTCTTCCTGTTGTCGTTGTTGTTTTGCCAAGCGTTAAGCACTAACAAGATAGAGATACATTTCAGTAGCTGCAAATGCAAGACGGTTTTCTTTCTATCCTGTTTATTTGTTGGCTTAGCTCCTGTTCTGTGTTGTCGGGATTTGTGCCCCGAGCTAAATATCCTACTCGCTTCTGTTATTCCATCAATTCGCAATGTCAATATTGATTTTACAATATGCCCAGCTCGCACATCTAAGCCCATCAGGTGTCTTGCAGTCTGGTAACTAATGTAATATTATATTATTATAATTATGGCATATAGTAGTATCGTTTATTTATTTTCCCTTCTAAAATCTCAGCCACATCTCACACGGTAGCTCGTGTTGAGCTGCTGCTCCTGCGTATTCATATCCATAACCATATCAATATTCAAATTGTGGCTCAATTGAAAAGTTGCTAACTCCCTGCAGGGTCACGTGAGCCCGAGTCCAGGCAGTCACAGCCACAGTCGCAGTCGCGGCCAGTGGATGCAGTGCGAGCCATTCCTGAAATCGTGATAAACGTCAAAATATCACGTTGTGCCAGGGCCTGAGGTAGAACAATGGACCACAACATCGAACGAAGGAGGCGTCGTTGGCGGCTTTTGTCGACATTTAGGCGCGCTAAAGTGTTCAACTTGGCGTTCAGGAGAGGACAGGCTCAGACCGGAGACCCAGAGCCAGAGTCAGAGCCAGACCCAGATCCAGGCTGAAGCGGCTTCTGCGCAATTGTTTCGCTTATCAGCGATGCCGAGACATGGCATACACAGCGCCGACGCCGCTGAAGCGGCACTGGGATGCGGCACGATCCATTGGTCTTTGTTTTCTTGTTGTTGTTCCATGTCTGGAAATTTGTTTATTGTTTTGTAATGAGTTTGCCCCCAGACGGAATGTGCGGCATCTTTCAGCGATGGCATTCGCGGAAATCATAAGCTGCAAATTGAGGTCCATGTCGCCTAATTGGCAGCACACCACCGCCACCATCACCAGCACTACCACCACCACAAATAATAACAACAACAAAAGCACCACCATCTTTGAGAACACAGAGAAAGCCGCCATGTGGTTGGCGATTAGTAACACTTAATTACCAAATTATAGCGCCAAAAATATGTGCTCGTCACGCTGGGCCGGCCATTGCGAACAGTCAGCCATATTTGAATAATTTCCAACACTTAATAACAACACTGAAATGCAGAAAACGAGATGAAACTCGCTCCGTCATGCCTGGAAAAACATCTGATCGGTGGTTGACAATCAACAAAAGGCAAAACACCAATGAAAACGCAAATTGATCTCGTACAACATGACAACTCTGTAACTGAGCTTCTAATGTAACTGATATGAATAACTCGTTTAATGACATAGTTACTTTAATATTATAGGTTTCCATTTTACTTCTCCTCTGGCAATTGATTTATATGATTTATATTTTAAATATTTTCTCTAAATCATTTACAAACAAGTATTCCTCAACTCATTCACCCTAAAGACAACTTATCTTTCACTAGACCATTTAATGATATATCTTAAGCCAGCATGATAAAACTCATTCATTCATTGACAATGTGTATAATTCAGAAAAGTGGGTTTGGGACTTGGTGAAAAACCAAAACGAAACCTAAGTTTAAGTATGCTCAATGGTTCAATACTGTCTATCTATTTTGTAAAACTAAAACAATAATTTCTGGCTTGGTTATAATTCTTCAAGGTAATAAAATACAATCACTATATCATTACCAAAAACACCATAAACACAGCAAATGAAACTCACAACAACCATTTCTCTACCTAAATCTACCTAAAACATATATTTTAAACTATGCTTTTATTGCGATGTTGTTTAAATCGTGTCGTGTCTAAATTTAAAAACTAATTTGCATGAAACACTGATAAGTATTTTTCACAAATTTAATAGTTCAAGTCCGTTTACTACCATGTACCTCTGGCTATAATGTCTCGGCTATTGGCGCTAATCAAGAATTTGAATACTCCATGATGTATAGACAATACAGCCCTGTTCGTCTGCCCGTCTGCATAAGCATCTATATCTAAAATACCCAATTTGTGGGCAATATGTCTTATTCATGAAGATTGTTTTTGTCCACGCAAATCGAAATAAAACAATAGCGTATGCATCTTTATATGAACAAAACTAGTCTTCATCCAAATAATTTCTCAACAAAAATAAAATATATTTTAGAAATACTTAAATATGATGAAATCAAGTACAGCTGAACCTGTTCAGTAACAATAACAAATTTCATAAAAATTTCACAAATATTATAAATTCTTTTAAGTTCAAATATGGTATATTTTTATATATCTTTTGGTATATATTTTAAGTTTATTTGTCGTAAAATAAAAAATGCGCAGCTACCTAACATTTTCATTTTATGGAATATACCTTTCTAATATCATACTCAAATGTAATGTCTGCCTTTATGTCTAAGCGAACATTCTTACATGCCCATGAAAATCAGGTCCTTTAAATTAGCAAATATCAATTGGGAATAGCATAATAAAAAGTTATACTGTCCTCTTGTTAAATACTTTCGCTAATGTATTTACTTGCCTACAAACCTTTCAGACTTCCTGCTACAACCGTTTCGCAAGCCGAAGCGCGTTCGGACCGCCTTCTCACCGACGCAGTTGCTCAAGCTGGAGCATGCCTTTGAGGGCAATCATTATGTGGTGGGTGCAGAGCGCAAGCAACTGGCCCAAGGACTCAGCTTAACGGAGACCCAGGTAAGCAGACCCCCACCCGCTTCCTCCCTCTGTGAACAACCCTTTCGATGGCCGCGCTTAATGCGCATCAAATTCAATAAATTCCTTGCCCAATTGGCCGAGCCCAACCCCCTGGAGGAGCAACCCCTGGGCAAGCGTTAAGTGATTGCATGTCAGCTGGTCGTTAGCCCGACAAGTGCCGGGAGTTACTGAGGTATTAGCGCCATAAGCAAGGGCAAGGGAGTGGGTGTGCACTGGAACAGCCCTTTGCGCATAGCTGGGAGGCAGGCAAATAGAATTAAAAGACTCGTTAAATTTATTTACGACCCGCTTTGTTGCGAAAGGGTTGAGCCACCGAGCATTGTACTGAAATGAACTCGACTGAATTGAAGTTTATGTGTTTCTCGCCCGGCCAGGTCAAAGTCTGGTTCCAGAATCGACGCACCAAGCACAAGCGCATGCAACAAGAGGGTGGCGACAGCAGCGACACAAAGAGCAACAAGGGCAGCTCCTCTGGCGGAGGCGGTGGTGGTGGCAGTGGCGATGGCGACGAGGATGCCAAACATGAAGGCTCCCAGCACAGCTCCACAGATGTCGAGGACGAGGAGGACATCGAGGAGGATGACGAAGATGAAGTGATCGACATGGATGACTACGGCAGTGAGATGGATGCTGAGGAGCATCAGCGCCTGCGCGAACAGTTCCAGCAGCAACTCGCCCATCATCAGCAGCAGCTGCTGCAGCAGCAGAGCGAGGCAACTACGCTGACACCGCAACAGCAACAGCAATTGCTGCAGCACCATCAGCAACATCTACAGCAGCAACACCAACAGCAGCAGCAGCATTTCATGCAACAACAGCAAATCTATCTCCTCGAGAAGGAGCGAGAGCGGCAGAGAGAACGTGAGAGAGAGCGTGAGAGGGAGCGTGAAAAGCAGTAATACTCAATGGACTTGGAGTTAATATTGAATGACCTAAAGTGTCAGCTACTTTGTGTTCCTTTCGTTTGTAAATTGATTATTTTAAAGTGTATAAATTAATTTAAAACATTTATTAATATAATATGATACTTAAGATGCAGCTGTGCATTCAATTAAATAACTGCAATTTTGTGCTAATGACTAAAGTGTGAAATATTATTGGGAAGATCCTTAACCCTTTATTCTCGTATAAAGGAAACGTAAAATAATTAATATCCCAAAAAGGTTTTGTAAAGACTTCGGAAAATTGTACCAAGACAAGTTTCAGTTTCAGTTTAATGTTTTTTTTTAATAATGCAATTCAATTTGCAAGCACTTAGGTAACACGGCGAATGCCTTGCAATATCAGTTAGTCATCATATTCATACGTACGAGTGAGTATATCATTATCGATCAGCTGCCAACAGACCCATCACTCAATTCATGGACAACATTCCATGACTGAAAATGCTAACAAGGGCTCTTTATTGAGTTGTTGTTGATCGATTCCCCTAGCTAAAAACCTAAGCACGTTGTGTGCTAAACGTTGACAGTAAAAATGCAATCAACAATTGCGAATTACAAATTACGAATTCCGAATTTCGGTCTCATAAAGCGGCCAGAAAATAAACGTCAGTCAATAACCGTACGTCGAATTGATTGGATACCCAGAAGACTATACCCAAGCCCCAACCCAAAACCGGGACAATCCACAGAAACGTAGTGAACCATGCCAAATTGATATTAAAATGCAAACGATTGACTATAAAAATTATTTACTACTATATATAAATAAGCATCGAGGTAGTGGCCCCAGGGGCGCCATTTTCCTTGGCGCAATATGCATATGGAGCAACCAGCTAATGGCCCGGCAATTTGGCGTCATTTAAACTGAAACGTGAAATAAACCAAAAAATTAAACTGACAAAGCCGGCAAAGAGACAGACAGACAGACAGAGAGGGCGACGGACCGACAAAAGAGACAGAGGAGGAGAGAGAGAATAAGAGATATAGTAAGTGCAACTGCCGAGTGACTCGTGCCCGGCAGCTAACTCAAAGTACAATATAAATAAATTTCGTTTTTGATATGGCAAATTGTCTTCCACTGAATCTACCAACTGAATACCGACCGACTGACAGTGTGCCCGGGCCAGACGAAAGTTCAAGGTAATTGCCGTTGTCAAAGCAGCGCAACGAAAAGTGGGCGTATACCGTAGAAACTTGGCCAACAATTTATGGGCCACTTGAGTACAAGCAAAGGGTGTTGAGGTTGCATGCGAGCAAGCACTAGAACGGGACACCGGAGTGCCAGGAGAGGAAGCACTTGAACTGGCCACTGCACGGGGAATGGAACAGGGGCTAGCACTGACACTCTACTGGGACTGGGACTGGGACTCCGGAGCACATGGAAATTCTCGTATTTTGCATAAACGATGTGAGAATTACTTAATTGCTATTAGACTGAAAATGGGTGGGTATCTGAGAGAGGTGTTTCAATGGCCCAATGTGTGGGTTGCTTACATGCTTGCTAGCGAAATTTATGAACGCTTAGACCAGACAATGAAGTTGTCGACTGCCAGTGGCATGGCCAAGAGCAGGTGGTTTCGCTACAAAGGGAGAAATATGTCTTACAATATATACAAATACGTGTACATACGAGTATCCTCTACAGAGTCACGACAGATACAAGTACTTTTTTGAAGGCAAACTGCTTACCTACAAGCCAAACAACAGATATACCCGTACAATAGGGTCAACAGTTTGTTTTTATGTTCGATAATCAACACTTTAAATATTTCATTACAGCTCTGAATTACTTGAAGTGCAGTTTATAATATAATATAATATTTTCATTGTTAATATATTCAAATTGTAGGTGTGTCTACTATTGTTCATGATAGAGATGATCGAAGAGGGAAAACGCATTTTGATGAAATTAACAACAATAATAAATGGCAGGAATATTAAATATGATCATTCGTTTTGGATTTGAAGTATTATATTTATTTTCATTTAAGGAATGAAATTTCGCACAGTTGTTTCGATTTTCTAGAACAAATCATAGCAGTATTGTAGCTCGCTATTAGCCATATTATTTAGTTGGCCTCATACCCACCTCAGCTTATGTGAGCTAACACAGCGACGACTGCGGCAAAGTATTTCGTTTGATTTTGGCGTGTCTACGACGACTTTGAAAACAAATTTGCGCAAATGAGAAGGGTAGTGGAAGTGAGAGCGGGGAAATGGCATATAGCCAAGTCAACAATCGAACAGTCAACGACTAAGCGACTGCCCAGGCACTTCGAGCATATTAAGGGCGTCATTAGTGCAGCAGGCAGTGCAAATTTGACAACGGCAGGTGGAACAGCATGGCAGGAAGAACTGGTATGAGGACGGGACTGGGATTGGGGCCGCAACCGGAGTCGGAGCCGGGGTGATGGCCTGACACATGGTGCAGTGCAGCGGACGTGCCGGCGACAGCGTAGGCGTCTCGCTCATTTTGTTATTGTGAGTCGTTTTGTTGTATATTGTTGACTTTTGCTATTTAGCGGCCATTTGTATGGCAAGAGGTGGCAGCAAACAACAGCGAAAACAGCTACATCTGAGGCAGTGAAATGCCAACGGAATTGCAGTTTAAACTTCATTTGGCGCATTTTATTGGCTTACCAACAACGTGGGCGGTCGATTAATAAGCAATTCCATAATCTGCTCTGGCTACAAGTAGAATTTACTTTCCATCGCATTGCCATGTTATTGACTTTGACTTCAACGCACACAGCTTATTGGCCAGACCCCGTTTAGGTCATAAATCAGCAAAAGCAGACTCGCTGTCGGAGAGCCACCAACTTGGCACCTACGAGCCAACGGGCAAGTTGCACTCTTGTGGCGCCTCTCGTCGGCACATAAATTCAATTGAAATGAGCAGAGTGCCGGCAAGACGCCAGATTTAACTACTTTTGGGCCGAGCCAGGCCCAAAACACCCAGTCTAGGACTAGGCGTCAATTGGCAAATTGGATTCCATGACAGCCAAGAGGAAAAGTTAATTTGCAGCACCCATAAATAATACAATTCCAAGCTCGAAACTAAATGAAGTGTTTGAAAGGTGAAAGCTTTAAAATGGAATGCGATCTCCTTTAGGGAGCTAGCTAGCCATTTCTAAAGTGTCTGGTCATCTTAACTTGCCACTGAGGAGTTTCCAATTAATTGCAATTTAATGATGCTATTCATAAAACTTATACAGTTCTGTTATTGATTTCACAAATTAATAAAACATCATTACCTTTTCCAAATAAGCAATTCCCTTAAAATTTTATAGAATTATTGCTTTTTAGAGCTTCACTGCTTACAGATTATTTAAATTCTACAATTCTACAATTTGAAGTCATTTAAAATCAAATATACATTAAGACAATTAGACAGTCAAGTAAACAAATGTACGGAAAGCTTTAAATATAAGTGTTATAGCTTTGTGAACAGTAAGAACAATCATTCGAATTATTTTGTTGTCACTTCAAATGTTAGTTTGAGCAACAATATCAGCAATTGTCATTGGTGCTTCCCAGAAGTGTTTAGAATTGAATGACGTTTAATTTAATTGGTAAGTGAACTGTAGCAAATTGAGGACAGATTAATTGCCTCAAGTGTCAATTCGCAAATTGTCGCTATCCAATAATTAATACAAAAATATATTGTGAGTGGCTTTAGCAATTTTATTACTCTGTGATTCTAACAAATTAAATAATTGTGTGTGGGGATTTTCTGAAAATTATATGCTGCTCGTGTGGAAAATTGCTGTGGAGGCGAGTGCAATGCTTAAAGTCTCGTGAAAATTCTCATTAATTAGCCGCAAAATTTGAGCACGCCAACAGGCCAAATATGCAACAACAATAACAAAAACAACAGCCACAAATTTAATTTAATGTCTTTCGGTTTATTTGAAAACTAATTTTCTGAAAATTAATGAGAGCTCATTTGGCTTGTATCCAGCCACGCCCACAAAGCGCACGCAAGGCGGCGAGTGCTCATCGTTATGGTCATGAATATGGCTATAGTTATGGATATGGTGAATGGCCAGCGATGAGCTTTTGTTGAATCTGCCTTAGTTATATGTATTTATTTATAAATTAATGACACAAGACAAATGGCATCCAATAAATATTAAAAGGCGCCTTCAAGAAATTTTGCGCCGGTCTCGCTAAATGAGTTTTGCTTCGCTTTCAGCATTGCAGTCAGGTCAGGGGTGGTCTCCATCGGAGCCAATAGAGTAAAAGCCAAACTGGCGATGATCCCAAAGGGGTGTACACCTCAGCTTAGCTCAGCTCAGCTGACACTGACGGATACTTAATGTGATACCCTCAAATTGAAGCATTCAAAGGAGTGGTATTTTCGCTTATCAATTATAATTTAAACTAAATTGAAAATTTTCTACCTTTCCCCTTGAGTAATGATGATGATGATGATGCGATCTGGTTGTGTAACTGGACCACATTGTATCGTAGCTAATGCCATGCGAGATAGACATTAAAAAAAAGCTAAATGCAAGCCATTAATAATGAAGGCAATTTGTCAGATTACAATGATGAAATAGAAAGCAAACGAATAGTGTTAGTAAATCTACAGTTGAAATATATGTGGTTAATGCAATTGATAGAGCATTATTAATACTCATTTAAAAATATTATAATAAACGTCTATTTAAATTCTTAAGGGATACATTAAATAATAAACACACAATACCTTAAAAAATAGTTTCTCAAGCCTTCAACTACTCATTCACTTCGGCCATTCGAAAGTTCAAGTTCGTTGAAGCTGAACAACTGTTCGATCAATTAGCCAATTAACCTTTGTCCTGGTTGCTCGCAAGGAGCCCCAGTTGGCCATAACGAAATCAATAAGCGCACACCACCGCAAACTTTGTTATGATGTGGGCGCTGGTTACGCCCCGCACTGGAACAAGCGATGAGGCTCAATTTAAAAGCCATTTCGCTTTGTCGCCGTCAAGTGCTGATGTTGCTGAACAACGGTAGGCGTTTGTAAGAGGCCCGTGGGCGTGGCATAACTTGAATCGCTCGAAACTTTGGCAAAACATCGTCAATAAATCTAGGTAAAAGTTGTAAAGCGACGTCGCGTTGGGCAACTACTTTAAAATAATTAGTGGGTGCAGCCAGGCAACTGAAGTCGCCTCCACCGTCTATCGTCTATCGTCTGTCGACTTGTGGCTGACAATCAGCAAAATTATGGGGCCGCGTTCCCCATAACCACAACAATAATACACATGGTCGACGACGACAGCAGCAACAGGTAGTGCACCTGGCTAAATGAATGCCATTGTCGATTGCAAATGCCTATTGTACTATGGAGCTTCAATCACAAACAGCAGCTGGCACAATGGGTTACTCATTAGCAGTTTTTTGGGGGTTTTCTTTAGAGGTGTGAACTGGCTAGTGGTATTATGGTTGTTCTCCCTGGCCAACAGACGGTGGTCTGTACAAATAAGCTGGGGTTAATTAACTTCTGGTTGCATTAATTTATGCAGTATGATTAATTACACCAAAAAACAAGCTGGCAGGCGTCTTCAGCTTGCACTTCGACTTGGACTCCGACGCCGACTCCGACTGACCAAGCGGCCTGTCAGCCTGCCCAGCTACCGGGAGGCAAGACTCGTCTTGTCTCGTCTCTCGCTGTCTTCTCAATGCTTTGGTGCAATTTGCACGCATTTTGAGTGGGCACAGCTGCGGCAACCAGTTTAAACGCCATTGGTAATTTGCAACTGCAACAGCAACAGCAACAGCAACTGCAGCAGCGCCGGCCATTAAGATGACATAGAGGCAAAGACGTTGCACGCACTGGAGCACAGTCGGCGCATTGCGTGGCCAACAGTTGGATCAGTTGGGATCATACTCCTCGTGCATATGCCAGGCGTACGCGCTCCTGGCACACAATTATTAACCCAAACACATTGAACGAACCCGAACTAAAGCCAGGACTCGCAGAGGCATGTGTTAATGTGCGGTGCAGCAACAACAATTAAATTCAAATTAGCCCAAGCACACACAACGTATCATTAGGCCAATGATTAAACTAGTGTATTTGTTTGAACTCATTAAAACCCATAATATGTATACATAACAATGAAAGCAACTAGCAACACTGGTTAATTGTCTTTAGCCTGTTATCGATATTTGCCAAGTAATCGATGATTTCATTAATCAGTTCAACATTTAGCACGCTAGCAGATGAATCGAAGATATGCAGCACTTGTAAATTCTCAAAAGTATGCAATAATTTATCTTCATAAGCACTGGCAATAAGCAACAGCACAAGCTTTGAAATATAACTCGGATTGTGTAATATTCGCAGTTATAATAAAAGTGAAGCAACATTTTTCTAAACGAAAGCAGAAATATGACGCATACAATTCTATTAGTGCAGCCGGCAAATAGTCTGGTGTCCCGTACTTTTTGCGACTTTGAGAGCGTCGATGAATGCATGGAGGGCATCTGCAATATCTATGAGGAGCATCTCAAGCGTCAGTATCCAAGCAATCCCATCATCTCCTATGACGTCTCTGACCTGTTTGAATTCCTCGATAACCTTGCCGACTTAGTCTGTTTGGTCTACCACAAAAGCAGCAATTCCTATATGCCCCACAACAGGATGTGGATAAAAGATCATTTATATTTGCGACTGCGTAATGCTTCATCGGATGCCTAATCAAATAAGAAACTCCGTAAAAGTTTGATATTCAAATATTTCTTAATATAAAGTAATGTGTTTCATCACAATTTAAGCGATTAATATTTAAGCCGTCTAAGATTAGATTATCCCAATTAGTTGTTATACAACTCTACTGCAAAACATGAAAAACACACATCACGTCGATATTGTTAATAGGAATTGTAGAAAGCATAGCCTATCAAATGTGATATATGCTATTAAGTACAAATGAGGTCTTTATTGCCGCTGCCAGCTAAAAGTTGCCAAGAAATAAAACAAGAAAAGGAGCAATAAAACAGGGAACATGAATCCAAGTCGTTGGCGAATTTTTATCCGTTCAGAGATTCGCGAAAGCAATCACATCACATCGGATTGCAGTCAGTCCCTTTTAACTGCTTGCAAATTTATGTCTCTGCTTAAGAAAACACTAAATGAGTGCCATGCATTTTTTTTATCGCACGCAGCAGCAGGAACAACGCAACGCAATGCTGCAACAACGGCTGTCCGGGGCCCAACAACTAATTAGACATGTTAAAGAACTTGTTCAAGTTATTGTTGTTTCTGTTATTGTTGCTTTTGCTGTAGTTGTGACTGTGGATGTGGATGTGGCTGTGGCTGTGGGACCGGGAACTGCGCTGGGCATTAAAATGGTAACACCCGAACCTTAACTCGAACTCAAGCAAACAGCAAACACATTTAAAAATGCTCAAGTTAATTAATTGCGCAGCAAATGCACATGGGCCTGGACTCAGGGAATAGGACACGTCGGTAAGCAGGCCCAAAGCCAATGACTTGATTTTAGCAGCGCGATAGGAGGCCAGGAGCCTGCTTCTTGTGACCTGCCTACCTGCCAGCCAGCCTGCCAGTCTTATGGTCTGCTTGGACTGCGTGGTCTGAGTCTTCGTGCGTTTCGCTTTCATTAAACAAATATCCAAACACTTTTGCCGCTGATGCGATGACACAGATTAGCATAATCCCAACAAGCCAACTGAGGATCCAGTTCGAGTTGGGGTTCATGTTGGAGTTGGAGTTCAGACGATTTTAATTTCATTGGGAGCGGCGACAAAAGGTCTACCAAAGATCTGTGTCCTCGGCATGAAATTCCTGTCCAATTTGGCACACATTCTACTTAAGCTTGAGGAGGATTATACTCGTACATATGAACATACATATCTTGGGCAATTGGGGAAAGTTACCAATTGAAATTTTGTATTGACAGCAGTTTGGGGAATAAACGTAGCTGCAACTTCTACCCTGGGGTCGAGACAACTTCATTAGGGCTGCCACGCCCCCGACAAGAACAGCAACAATCAACGAGAGATGATTAATTGATCGGTCGAATGTTCAAATAACATTCGACGGCACAATCTAATTAAGGCAGCATATAAATGTGAGCCAATTATTAAAACTTAATTTTTATGTAGACACCAGCACCAGCACCAGCTCAGCCTCCAACTCCAGCACCATATCGAGATGATTCCCAATTTCACAGCCTCCTCAGCGGCAGCAAACTAATGAGCCACATGCACTTGGCTGCCAAAATGAATGTTGTTGCTGCCTGAGAGCCAAATAACTAATCAAGCTGTTCGGGCTGCCAACTTTGATGCATTTCCCAAATTGATGCCCCAGATTGATGGGGCATTCGGCGTTGGACAGTCTATCCAACCGACCACTGACATATGCAAAACATTTTGTTGAACACTATCCGACTGGCCGGGGAACGAGAACAGACCATGGTACGAGTGTATACAAACAAATAAGTTGAAAATGCAGACAAATGACTAACAAGAAGGTGAAAAAGTTGGCAGTTAAGATGGGCACATGCCTGCATAGGCGACGTGCAAATCAGCTACCAGACTAACAAGGGGATAACAATAGAAGGAAACTAGTCATAGGCTAGACTAAACTTGGCAAAAAGTTAACCAATTGATAGTCCATAATTTGAACATAGTTCATAGAAATATTTTCTCATTCTCAGGAGTTTATCGTAATTTTCTTGCTCCCGATACCATTAGCAATATGCCCTTCTGCACAGTTTGTGTAGCGCAGCCATAAAATAAAATAAAGATATACAAACATATTTCAATTTCGTTGTTAGCTCAACTCGTATTGAACTGCGCTAAATTAACCGCAGGCATTCATTTTGGGTTTCGTGTCCAAATCGGAATCGGAGTCGGAGTTGAAGTTCTTTGAGCTGAGGCATTTTGATGAGTATTGATGAGTTTTAATAAATTGCTGATGAGTTTTCAGGCGCGCTTGGTTTCCCAAGCACAACGGACACAACAACAACAACAATAGCTACAGCAACAGCAACAGTAGATATAGATATTTGTACATCTGCTTGATTCTTCTGCGGCTCGTACTTGTTTTGGGTATCTGTAACGACTATGGGCACATAACAAGCCTCAACGCCTTACAGCATTTGAGTGATGCGTTTTTGAAAGTGGCGTCGAATTTCTCAACCGTGAAGCGCCATGCAGAGCAGCGGTAATTGAGATGCTGATGCTGATGCTGATGCCGATGCTGATGCCGAACATCTTATCCCAGCCTCGGAGCTTGAAGCGTGTTGCATGGGGCATGCAGCATGGTATGGGCGCTGGGTGCGTGGTGCGGTTGTGTAGCCGTTTAATTGCCGCCATTATTAAACTCATTTATCGTGTTTTAATTTTAACGTTGAGCTTCACCAACAGCAACCAGTAGGGAGAAACAGCAACAGCAGCATCAGGTGTCTGACGGCGACGGGGCATCACTTTGCTTAGCATCATGCCCTGTCTCTGCACCTTTCCCTCCCCCCATCCTGCCCCCTGCCGACAGATGCATGCAGATGCTTCAGCATAATTAGCGTGGCAGACTGCAGCTGCCATGATTTGGCGCTGATGCAGCAATTTACAACAAAATTATGTTGTTTGCTTAATTAATAAAAGTAGTTTTTAATAGAAAGCCATTAGGCAGCCATCCAGCCAAGAGCAAACGAAAGACTTAGGCAACAAACTTGCTGCTTGATTGATGAAATTATTCGATCGCAATCTGCACCTAGAAATCTCGCAATTTTGGCGAAAGTGTCGACATTTGCACCCCATCTTTGCCACCTGGTGATTGAGTACACTTCTTGCTATTGTCCACTGTAAGGCCTTTCTTTCATGTTGCCAAATAGTGCAGGCAAAAAAAAATCATTATTAAAAACCATATGTCACACTTTCGAGTTCAACAAAGTCAAAGACGGCCGCCGACAAGTCAGCGGCAAACCTGAATTTCCTTCATCTGGTTTTCACTGTAAGACTGAAAGACGTCCGCCAAACTGTCGCATAAAATAATATAATTAACATAATCATAATCAACAAAGTATAAACGTTAAATTGAGGCTAATTACTTTATAACCGACACTCAACTGCGAAACATCGTCCATGACGCTGACAGCGAAGTCGAATTACTCAAAAAACATGCTCACTTGTGGCAAACTCGTTTCAATTATGGGGAATCAAGCGGTCTAGCGAGTGCTTAACATAGGTACAACCCCAGTCACAGACACAATCACAGTTCCGACCCCAAGCCCCCGACCTCAGCCACAGGCCCCGGCTCCTGGGCTCGTCAACAACGTTGGCCGCCAACCGGATGGGCCAGAAGTGCGCGACAGTTCCACATGCGAATGAGATTTGATTTCATTTTCGTCTAAATGGAGCTATGACCACGTTTTTTATGCTTGATTGTATGAGCTGCAACTGTGTGATTACAAGTAGTCCGATATGTACACTGTAACAAACTAGAGAAGCTTTAATTTTTCGCTGCAACTTTTTTAAATTAAACACTTGTACGAAAAACTTTGGAAAAACCTCAAAACTTGTACGAAGAAGTTTAATACCTATTCACTATAATTTTAAGAATATAACAGATAATATGCTCTTTGGTTTGTAAATTTTCATGCAGTTTTGAATAGTGAATTGTTTTTAATATAAGTAGAGATTCAGTAGCGGTAGAAATGTCAGTTGGTTAGTGCATCCATTAAATGAACGACTCCTCATATAAGCGCAATATGGCGGTTAGCTGGCAAAGATAAAAAGAAGCTAAGTTAAATGTTTTAAGTTTTTATGACAAGCTCATGATTTCGTGTGCAATTGTAAATGCGCCATATAATTTACAGATAATTATTATAATTACAGGTTATTTTTGAGTTAACGTGCGAGAGCGAATACGAGTCAAGTCTAAGTTGTGGAGTCTGAGTACTTGCTACAATTGTTACTGCTGTTGATGTCGTTGCTGCGACTGCGCGTGGTTGTCCAGATGTTGTTGTTGCTGTTGTTGTTTTTAATATTGCAGTTGCGTTTGCTCTTGCTGCTCGAATGCCCCACAGCCAGACGTCTATCAAGTTTTATTTGCTATGCCAGTTGTTACTGGTTGCCATTGCATACATACATACTATATGTATAACTGGCACGCAATTAGCTGGTATTTCAGTTCCAAAATTATAAAAATAAACATTTTAACGCTTTAATTAGGTTTTGTAATTTGCCATGAAATTATGTATTTATGATCTTAACACATTGCTTAATACGAAGTTGGCCAACTACCCTACCAAAATGATAAAGTGCTTGAAATTGTTATGGATATCAAAAGACTTCGGCAACGAACTTAGAATCACATTAGACACTGTTTAGGAACTTGAGCAGAACAAATGAATTAATGTTATTTGAACATGTGGTAATTTATCTAAAATATATTAAGAAGTTAAAGAAGTAATAACTTCTATAGAAAGTTTCAAAAGTAACAAAGTTTATTAAATATCACAATACTTTTTAAAACAACAAATTTGTTTCCAAAATTAACTGCTTGATCAAAGGCGGAAATGCAAATGTTCGTTTAAAGAATTGTAAGAAATAATAAAATTGAAATTTAATTTACAGCAAAGTTTGACTTTTGACTTAATTAAAATGATTTTAATCGGACATTTGGAATACGTGACTCATTTGTAGCTCTGCTCATCTCATAACTCGAGGGCCGATTATGCGTTATGGTCAAAGCAAAAGCTGAAATATGTTTGCACTGGTCATAAATAAATTTGACAGTCAAAAAATACAGAAAAAAAACCTTACAATCTATGGACGTTCCAGGGCCGGGCGCGATAAAAATCGCTGGCAATTTGTTAAATTTAACGATTTTTAGCATAAACAACAACGGACAACAACAAAAAAAACATCAACAGCCAGAAGTGAAAGAAGAAGAGCGAAAACTGTGCCGAAAGTTGAGCAGTCGAAAAATGAACAAAATGGCCAAACGGCCCGCCGACTGGATGACCAGCCACCGCCTCCTGCTTCGACTGTTTTATGACCAAATAAATAATTAAAATGATGCGTGGTGTTAAGTGCCGCCACGTCTCAACTGAGCCGCAGTGCAAATGATGCAGAGCCACACGCAGCGCTTCCATTTCTTTCGAAAATTTGTCATAAATTTATAGCTTTCGCGCTCTTCACGAGTTCACTGTACCTGTCCGAACTGGGGACAGGGCACGTACGCACTCTGACACTGTCCCTGTCTCAAAGTTGGTACAAGCTTAATTGCTTGTCATGTGGCACACATTTCCAACGCAAATTGGCCGCCAGATATGCCAGACGTGAGACGACCACACAGCGTTCTCATCTACTCTACATAATGCCGCCAAAAATTGTTTGCCAAATTTCAGACTAAACTCGCGCCAGTTCTCTAGGCCCATTTGATGGCAGCGGTACGCCCTTTCAATTGTCAACCGGTTGTCGGCGTGGCAACAACCATAGACTTGGTAATTAAAGAGAACCGCGCTGAGTTTTAATGAACTAACATAACTGAGGAACATTAAACTAATATGCTTTATGGCTGCTCGACTTATGCTCCGAATGTCACTTGTTGCAGCTTCTTGTCTTTGAGATCTTTCAATCTGCCTCTGAAATCCCTTTTTATGATTCTGAGCTCGTTAAAACGCAACTCCATGTCGGCCTTATCACTTTGCATCGTCCACAGACCATTAAAATCTTATCTGAAATGATCTACGGCTACAAGAGAGTGCGAGTCCTGCAACCGAGTAGCAAGTGGCACGTCGAGGAAGTCTCTTATTTGGTTTCCCAGTAATCGCTGTCAAAATTGTTCATTTTTGCTTTAAACGGAATCGGCATTAAGTCGCTACAAAAAGGTACAACCCCATCCCATGTTGCTTGGGAGAAATGTTGAAGATATAAAAGGCGCGTGAATGAATTCGACATATGTGTAACAACTTTCGAGATAAAAGACTTATATCTCTCTGAAATTAACTTATATCAGTAAAATAAACAAAACAAGTGCTTTTAAATCAGATGCGTTAATTTTAATATTATAAGTAGTGATAATGCGTCACTTTCAAAGAAGAACCAGATTCACCTCAGCCAAAATTGCAGAAATAAGACCTATAAGGGCTGACATAATTGTTGGGAACGCATTCAGCAAACTCAATAAACTCGCCACTGGACCTTCCTCAAGACAAATAACTGCATTAGTTGTAGCATTTAACAAAGTATTTACGACTCCACCGAGCAGCTTCACTTCATTTCCCGAAACAATAGGTAGCACCACGTGCAACATAAACTACAAGGAATCAACTGATCATTGAGGAATACAAGTCAATGGCAGTCGATTTCACTTACGAAAAGTAAAAGTCCTTGTTTTATAGTTGAAACCATTTTAGTGAGGACCATACAGAACTGTCGATCTGGCGGCTTACATGAAGTATTTATAGTTTGTGCATTACTTCAGTTTTGCTAATTAATTTGGCAAATTACACGATCTTATGGCTACTAAAAGCCCAGCACGTTTTCGTCCCAAGATAAGGAAAAAACTGCAATTAGAGCCAAGAAACTTGACAATGACAAAACGCATCAATTGCAATAACATTTTGGTATCAGGCAAATGTCAAATTTTATGACTCTATTAGCAGGCGTCTTATGAAGATCACGCAAAGGCCACCAAAGCTCATAAACTTAACTACCTTCGACTCACTGCCAACTGAATACCTCATATATAGAGCCATCTCACTCCATTGTTGTTGGGGTGTTGTTGCTCTCTGCGCGTTGAAAAATTTGTAGCGTCCAACATAAATAATATTTTATTGGCAATTTAGTTGGAAAATTAATGTACATACAGTTGGCAACTTTGGTAATTTATGCAAATAAAACGATCGTAAATTTGGCATTAAAACGCTTATTAAATGATCGTTTATTAGTCAAGGCAGCAAGTCTGTAGTCTGAGTCTGCAGTCTGCAATCTGCAGTCAAAGTCTACAGTTGCCAAAGGATTAGCTGAGACCCCTCTGAACCAAACTGAACTGAACAGTGTTGTATGCAACAAGGTTGCGATTTGTAGTAGCTGCATAAATTAAGTGATTAACAGAATTGTTCTTAAATGTTGGCAGCTACTTACAAGATTGATATTATTTACGATGCTGACCACAGACCTGGCCATTGATATATCTATGTACATGAGATATACACTCGTACATATAAGTATCTGAGACAAAAAGTGTCTATAACTTCTGGGAAATGTGTCCAGCCATCGGACTGGTATATTGTATAATGTATTATCTGGCGCATTGTGTGTTAATTTGACAACGACAGCAGACTGGCATTCCTTGGGAACTGCAGCAACAACACTTTTGCCGCCATGGCGACAAACGAGCCTTGTTCCTGTCAAAAGCCAGAAATATAACCATATAAAATCAGTCGGCATGACCATTGAGCTGCCTCTTTCTACAATCCCTATCTGTGTCTGCACTGTCCATCGTCATCGTCGTCGTCATCGCCATCAACATCCCCATTGCCATCATCATCATCGCCGTCACCGTGGTCGTCGTCATCCTCGTCAGTATGAGCAGCAGCTCAAGAGGATTAGCAAAATGAATGCGGTGAACGCCTTAAAAGATCTCTCTACTCTCGAGTCAATGAGAGAAACTGTGTTCCAAGCTGTCAGCAATTGGAGTCCTCAACTTATCAGTACGCCATAAACAAACAATTTGGATTTTTATAAAACATGTTCAGCCTATTTCTCTTGCTGTATTTGAAGAAGAATCGCAGTAAATCTATATTTAAAAATTAACTCAAAACTTTACTAACTTCATAGATACTTTCTTTATCTTCTTACAACAATGTCCATCACCTTTCTTTATTCTCGTCGTTGTGATTTTTTTGACTTTCATGCGACTACTTAAGATATCGCTTTCTTAAGATGTCTCTTCTTTTTCTTTTTGGGGCGAAGTCGAAGTCGAAGATATATCTCATTCATAATCTAAGAGATTCATTCAGGCAAAACTGGCTGGTTGATGATGATGATGACTTAATAATTGAAATTTATCAAAATAAATTAAGCAAATCGCCTTTAAATTTAAATGCCACATTAATTACAACGTCTTAGAGAAGCATTTAAAAAGTGCTTGACAAATGATCCAACAATTTATAACGACCCACAGAGCAAGAGAAAGAGAGAGTGAGGAGGGTGAACTATAGAGAGAAACTAAGAGATTTCCGTTGGCTGCCCACAACACAGATTTATCACTTGGCATAGACAAAGCGCGATCGATCGAACTGAGGCCAGGAGTAGGAGAAACCTTTTCAATGTCACAACTGAAGCCAATAAATTGTGAACAATTTACAACGGTCAATTCATAAATTTATTAATGAATTAAGTTATAAGATAATTTACAGTTGATGCTGATCGAAACGCAATCTGCTGAACAAAATGATCATCACTGCTGATCGCTGCAATATATCAACCGCGGACATGGCCCCAGTCCGAGCGACCTAATCGAATCGAATTGTAGCCAAAGCAGAAGCAAACCCAAAGCAGAAGAAGATAGGGAAAAGGCACAAACTACAGAGAATTCTCGGAATTGGTTCGGCCAAATGGGCAAAGACTGCAAAAAAAACAAATTTAAATGAAGCTGTGGTCGAGGATCGCTATCGAGCTGAGACTGAGACCGAGTCAGAGTCAGAGACAGAGACTGCGACTGCGACTGCGGCTGGAACTGGCTGCAGTTTGTCTGTGGGCTTATTGGCGGGCATTTCTATGCACAGCAGATGATTAGCTGGGGGAGCTGCGGTTCCATAATCGTTATCAGCGGCACCATCATCGACGTCGACATCGACAACAGACAAGCGACAACTGACAACCGACAGAGCAGAGAGAAGAAACAAGCTGTTTGCCTCTTGACTTTTGCATTTTGTTGGTGTATTTTTTGTTGCTTATAAATTGGAATTTAAAATTAATTAAGTTGTCGTTTTGCGCTTTTATCCAATTTATAACTAATATGACACCGATTATACGAAATATGTTCGCTAATTAACGAACAAACACCGCAACCAACAAGCAACAAGCAACAGGCAAACAAAGCCTGACACTGTAGACACTGCAGACACCCCCCGTCCCTTGGTTGCTTAGTCGGAGTTCCAGTTCGAGGTTGCTGGTCATCTAACTGGGCAGAAAACGAGAGAACCAAGGCAGACAGACAGGCAACAGCAACACAGTTTGGATCGTGTCCGCGTGCTCGTAATCTGCTCGCTGAAGACGCGTTGTAAATTGTCTGACAAAGCTTATTTTATTAATTTAAGCCATAAACGTTGGCTTGGCCCTCGTCTTGGTGCTGGCTAACTCCTTTTGCATACCCAGCCAAGCATCGCCAAGCAGCACCAATTTATTGCGCATCGTAAAAAGCCGTTTGCGTTTTAATAAGCCATGCCAAACACGCGGCAGCGCTTGTTTCATTCTTCTGCCTCTCCGGTTGTTTTGGTCACTTGGTCATTTGGCATTCCTGGCCATAACGAATTCCGGCTTGGGTCTCTCGCAATTGACCAATTGAGTGACATTGCTTTATTGAACTAAGGGCAAACATAACGGCACTTGATGACTGCTGTAAACATTAAGTCTGAGATTACAGCGATTGAGGAGTCTATAGTGGAGTTGCATATGGCATACAAATATTGAACACATTTATGAATGAAACCTTGCTTAAAAGGTTCATTCCTCATTCATTAAGTATAATAGTGAAGCCTAGTTCAGAGTTTTAAAATTTATTACCATTATATCAGACTTTAGAACATACTCTTCTATATATCTAAAATGTAATTGCAATTTCAGCAATTGAGTACTTCTACTAATTCATATATACAGATAATCGTAATGCAATTATCAGCTAGAATCATCCATTCTGCCCACATATTTTAACTGTGCCAATTACTTAGCCATAACATCATAAAAATAAATATGTCAAAATTAAGTAAGCAGCCACAAATTCGCACACGGCCAACACGGAGCGGAACAACAAACTTGCAACACGCTGACCACAAACACATGCTCACACACACACACAGGCAGAACACGAAACTCTGCAAAGTCTGGTTGTTGTTTTGGACCCATAAAAAAGGCGTTGAAGTCAGTAAAAATAGCCGAGGGAAGGCAGGAGCAGACTGAGCAAACAGAGAGAGAGAGAGGGAGAGAGTACTCGTATTGGGCAGCAAGATGGGGGCCATTGGCCATGGAACAGTGAAGAGTTAACAGAGTTAACAGGCGCGTAGAGTTAACGTAAGGACGAGAAAATCGTTTACAAATAAATCAGAAAGCGATAAATAAGGATTTTGTCTCGTAATAACTCAGCGGGAGCCATTTAACATGCAATCATAACGAATCGATGCTGAACGCTTTGCCGAATGCCAACACCAAGACAACACGGGCCAAGGGATGTGTGAATGCTTAAGGATACCAGAGATGGGGCATGTGCACGGCTAGGAGTGAGGGGAGATGGAAGACTACAACACGCTTTCACACCAGGCAGCCTCAGTCTCAGCTCTTAGCTCTCAGACCGGCAAGTGTGTGTATCGAATTGTTGTTGACTTGTTGCAGTTGTCGTTGCTTCTGCTCATCGTTGTCGTTGTTGTTCTCGCGCCTTGGGCAAGAAAAATAAAGTTGCAAACAAGAAGGTAAACTTGTACAGAGCCCTCTGACAGAGGCGTTCTTTATTCGTTTTATGAGCGACGTTCTTTTTTATGCCTGCCCCTATCACAAAACATACGCAAAACATGCACTTGCCTGCACTTCATAACTTGAACAAACGACACTCCCGCTACGATACGCTGGCCATTGTGATGTGCATGTTGAGAGTGCGTAAGCAACAACAACCTTGCTTAATTATGTTGTAAAACAATCAGACATCATTTTGGCCAACAAGCTGCCCATTCCATGCCACCTACTACTAACTATGCATAACTCTTTGCCCGAGGGAAGTAATTAAAATAACAAAAGCTCGCGTTGACGCTATGCCCACAAATATGGCTGCCAGACACGCAGGCGTCTACACGGTTTCTATGACTAATTGCCAGAAGTGTGTCACAGGAAAGGCAGCCCAGTAAAGGCCCTGTTAAGCCGCAACCCGGACTTGTAGCTGTAGCTGTAGCTGCAGCTGATAGCTGACAGGCAAGCTGCCAGGCCTGACGTGTAGCTTATGGGGTCAGGCACGCATAGGAGAGAACGTTGAGCATTTATCTTGATGGAATTGCAACTGCAGTTAACCTGGCCAGCAAGAAATTAAATTCCATTACGCGCGCATAAGTCAATTGCCCAAGCTCTAAAGCAGCACAGTGGCGCAAGCACAGCAAGTGGTTTGTGGCTTGAGTTGGGGGAACACACTCGTAAAAAGTGCAATTTGTAACCACTGTGTCCAAGACAGCCCATGTAGGCACGGCTAATGAAGAGGTGGTAATTTATATGGCTATATTCACCTGTACCTAGACACGTTTTAATAAGCCAACCAGCGACTGAGCCACGAATGGCAACGCGCTCGAGCCAAATGTGAAGATGTGGACATGGTAAGCCTGGCAAAGTCGCTTACGTGGGATTCGCAGATGCGCAGATCCATTCGACGTTGGCTGGTTACACCGAACGCAGAGGCCAAGTGCAGGATTAATTAATTGCCAGCTGTTGCTGCTGAAGCTCAAGATGGCTGTGGCACACTTGACGTATACGTGACATTTGAGGTATGTTCAGCCGCTTAATGTGCGACATTTTGTTTGTTTTTCGCCAACTGCTAACAACTTTTGGCAGCCCGAATGTCAACCGTTGTCTTCGGGACCCTGCTTTGCATATTGGCCATCCAGCTTCCACTTATAATGATGGGCTGGCAGCATTGCGAGTCGACAGCGTTGTCAAATGACTTGCGCAAATTTATCGTAAATGCCATCAACGGTAGCGATGTAGCCAGTTCCTTGCCAGATTCGACATGCCTTTCTGCTGGATCACTAGTCAGTCAGTCAGGCAGTCAGTCTGAGAGTCTGATAGTCGCTAGGCTAATCCTCGTTAATCCTTTTGACTGCTCGCCTGCATCCACGTATGTATAGTTTCACATACTCGTAAATTCAACTCCCTCCATCCCGCCCCCACGACTTCAATCATATGCTAATGAAATGCAACACAGTCCGCAACTCTTTTTGGCTTGGGGCATGCGCCACTTTGCATGTGGTAAACGAGAATTGCGAATTGCGTGCTCTGGCTGCGTCTGTGCAGTTTGACACATTTAATTGGAAGTCAATTGCTTTGCAGGAAGTGAGATACCATAAAGCAGATCTTCTGAAGATGCAAATGATGCTCGATTCATCATGAGGTCAACACGAATGCTGCCAACTAATTGTACTTACGTTTCAGATTGTATCAGACAACTAGTTGCAATATATTCTATATGGCCAAATGTGATATTTATGTTGAATAAATATTTTATGAAATTATGCAGCTTAATCACGTTATCATTTATCTTAAAATTATAATTTATTTAACATACTATAAATTTAATTCTGTCGAACTGTACATATGTATTGTCTATCTTGAACACCAAGGTTTTATAAAGTTTAAAAAAATTGTTTAAAATTTATTTGAAATGTAAAAAAAAGAAAGAATTTGGTTTGTTTAAATTCTTTGAATATTATATTAACACTTGCTTGCTATTAAAGCGTACAAATTACAGTTCAGTGAGTCAGTTAATCAACCAGAATAAATACTTTCAAGAAGAAATTGAGGTGAAATCTACTACTTTATGAATTATGAAGCAAGGGGCGCCAACAACCCATTTACACGAATACTTGAAACAGCAATAGCAAATTCCTTGCCTATGTGAGAGGCCACAAAAAAGGCAGCTCGAATCAAATGTATAGCACCCAGAGGATGGCGGCAAACGGCGCTCCAATTGAACACACTTGGGTGACATTCAATGGAGCTTGGACTCGTAGTTTGTGTCTCATTGTCATGCCCAGCTTATTGATTGGAATACAATGGATCCTTAAAGTGTGCTTACAAGCGCCGTAACTCAAACAAATTGCAGCCGCCTGCAAACGCCTGAATGCGACAGAGACGGAGACGGAGGCGACAACGTCGAAGTCAACGACGACGACGGGCAACGACACTGATCAACAGGCGCAGCGATGTGTATGCACTGGGCAGAAGCAGCTAGCAAACCAACTGGGACTCAGCGACTGAGACTGGAGCTGGGGCTGGGGCTGGGCCAATGCGTTTTACATGATGGCTACACGACAAGACAGGAGCGGCAGGCCGACCGACCGGACTGCCGGCTTAACAAGAACAAGATAAGCCCGCGCCCCAATGCCAATGCTATTGCCATTGCCATTGCTGTTGCTGTTGTTGGGATTGGGTTGCTTTAAATTATTCCAAGCTTGCCACAAAGACACGGACCAGAGGCGCTACTGACGCGCTTATGTTAAATTTACCAAACAAGCGATTTGTATGCAATTTTGCCATCGCCGAATGAAACGGCGCTGCTTCAGCTGGAGGAGAAGGAGCGGGCAGAAGGGCTGCTGAAATCCAAATCCCAACGAGACATCATGACGTCGTGGATTTACAGAGCGCTGAGCTGGGCAAGCTGCCTGGCTGCCTGGCTGTATTGCTGCATTGCTGCATTGCTATTGTCTTTGCCTTTGTCTTTAGCTCGTCCTCAGTTGCTCTTGCTCATCGTCGATGTCTGCCTCAGTGTCTGCATCTGCGACTGAGCCGCTGCCGCGATGTCTAGTTTATTGGCGTGATTTTTTATTTGCATTCGAAATGTTTGCTTGCTGGCCCAGTCAAGGAGTTGCTGCTGCTGTTGCACGTGATGTATGCGACACGGCCGCCCGGTGTCCGCTTTGCTCGCCACACAATTGCCATAAGTTTCGTGGCCAGTTTGCAATTATTTGCGGAATTCCTTTTGGAATATATATTGACTCGCACTCCCAGCGCAGACTGGACTGGACTGGACTGGACTGGTGACTGCAGGCTGCAGACTGGAACTGTGACTGGGAACTGGAAGCCATACTACCACTATGTTATGTACGTACGTGCCTTGTGTTCGTGTCCAGCAGGCACTGCGCCTCCGACTAACTCTGACAGCCATACAAGGAAGCTTAACCCAATGCCACATCGTTGTCGTTGGCGTTGGCGTTGTCTTTCTCTTGCTTGTGGTTGTGATTGTGGGTTGGGCACATTCTGGTTTCGCTTGGACGCTTGGTTTATGCTCCTGTTAATTTGTCATGAAATTTTGTTTTTAGTGCATTTTTTAAATGCATGCAATTTGCGAAGTCTCTCGACTTCTGAATAAGCTGCGGGTCTGCACTGATTGACTGACTCGACTGATTGATCAGGTTATCCATTGTTGTAATTACACCGACCGTTATTTAATATAATACAACACCACATTCGATAACTCAACTTACCCACACATATTAACACCTATTGCCGGTGCAATTTATCAATAGGAAAAACCAAACAGTTCACAAACGTTGCGGCTTTGTTCGTATGCAAGGCAGGAGGCGCCTCGTTGTTGCACTACCTGTCCGCCTGAAAGTCAATTGTGCAACTGCCCCAAGTGTCAAATTAGACAAAGAGCTCGCGCAGCCACAGTCGCAATCGGTGACTCAATACAAAAAACTTGCAGTCAACAATTGAAATGCTCAAATGCAGTTTACAATTTACAGTTTGCTCGCTGCCGGCCAGACTAGAACTGGCGTCTAATTTTCAACGAATCGAATGCGAGTTGAAGGCAAAGAGGGGATTTGATTTGCATTTGCATGTGGGTGGTCAGCAAATTGCCAGAACGTGAGCACAATTTTTAAATTAACGGCAAGTGGTTGCAGCGGCAGCAGCGGCAGACGAACGGATGGGCAAACAGGCTGGCGCATTCCAGCCACAAAACTGTTGCAATTAATTGCATAAAAGTTCTAAGTCGTCAGCAATCCACCGCCCCCTGCCACCAGCTCCTCCCATCTGCGATAGAACAATGGCGTTTTTGGAGGAGTTCTTGTGCAAACTATGCAACAGAATCAGCAACAGCAACTGCCACATTGTTGCCATAATCGGAGCCACATCGTCGTCATGGTCGTGCCTTTCAGTTTGAAACGTGATCGATAGACTGACTACCAGCCATCCTAGGCCCTGGCCAACAGCAACAGCAACCACAGCAAATTGGGCTCTTTTAGACCAAGATGGAGACGGAGTCGTAACCAAATGTTTTGGCCTTAGTCAAATTATGTTCTTTGCCTAGTTTAATAATGAAACTGCAAATTGAAGTTGCTATTGCTGTTGCTGTTGCTTTTGCTGTTGCTTTTGTTGCCTTTCAAATTGTTTGCTCACACCGTCTAAGGCTACGACTTAGAGCATCATAGAGCAACGCTAATGATTACGTGTTATCGTGTTGTAATTTTACATAAAACTCTAATGACGACTCTGCTGCACTACAGTACACCCATCCAGCCATCCGTCCAGTTAGCCAGCCTTCAACCAACCTACCAGACAAACCAAACCTTCCTTCCATGCATCCAGCCATCCATCTATCGATCGATTCAACGCTGCGGGTTATATGGTTTAGATCATGGCAGCGGACACTAACTAGGCTCATCATGGAGCGTTAACAAGCTCATTTTTCTAAACCTGACGTGCTGACTGAACTCCCTGGGTTCAAGGGAACTAGCCCATTGCAAAATAGCCTTGACAGAGCAAATGAATTAGTGAGTATTATTTAAAGCCCTTCTTTCACATGCAATTTATTTATATTTGCAAATAAAAATAATAATATCAAAAATATTAAATACCTTACATATGCTCATACAAAAAAAAACCGACAGCATAAGCTTTTCATCTTTAAGTCAATTATTTTATTTGCTGATAATAATCAAACAGACTTTCGAATCAATTCCAAATATGCTAAGCTATTTAAGATCTGTTCACGGGGTGTGAAGAAATCGGAATTACGTTCGAAAGAAATCTGATATAATACGAGTGTAATAACCCACATTTCAATCGCTTCAATCGATAGTGCATTGTCATAATTTTTAGTTAATGATCACAACGACAATATCAAAAACAAAAGATCTCTCGAGCTGTTTTTCCATGAGCCGCCAATCAACGCCTACAACATACTGATACATATAAGCTTGGTTAACGTATTTTGCCACAGTGTCGAGACGGAGAGAGAACGAGAGAGGGATAGAGAGAGAGAGTGTGTGTGTAGCAGTAACAACATGAACATGGTTATCCACATTGATTGAACTAAATTTTCATTAACTGAGCCCGTAGACAAAACGTTTTCCTGCTAAAAACCAAATCTATTAAATTGAATTTTTATGTTCTCACAAAAGCATGGAAAATCATGGTACCGAGCAATGGGAACGGATCAGCCATAAAAACTCAAACACTGACTACAGAGCTGGCAACCAGAGCTACAGTTGGAGAAGGGGTTGAAGCTGCTTGCTGGATTGTGTGGGTACTCTGGAGCCCGGTGCAGAGACCAGAGAACCGAGACGAGAAGCGATACTAAATTATGGTTATTTAAATAAACAGCACACGATTTGATTTGGCTGAGCAAAAGTGTTGCCGTGGACGCGAAATGCGAGCGCCTCTGAAATTGGACAGCGAAGGATCAGCGAGCAGCTGTAGACCAGGAGACGTCTGCAAAATTATGTTGTAGCCGCGATGATCGTGAGCAAGTGCAGGCGATAGATTCGTCTTGGGGGTTGTGCCATCAGGCCATGATTGAGTAACGCCCAAGACTGGCACTGGGACGTCTAATTATGACTCCAGCGCAGAGCAGAGAAGTCCAGACGCTGATTGCGCAGCATCAGGAACAGATGGGAACGGCAGGAATTCAGGCGTCATTAGCTGATGAGCAGCATGGTCTGATCAAGTTGATAAACCAAACACATTAAATCGAATATGCGTTACGGCCACATTGCCATTCAGCCATACAGCATGACCTTTAGCCCCGACAACTATTGGCCTAACTGGAGTCTTGGCCTGATCTTTTGCCCTGCATCGGGCGTTGCGGCGTTTTGTTTATTTTGAAGCTATAATTTAAGCGGGTAATTGCACGCTGGCGGCCAGAATTTGTAACTAAACTGCAAATTAGCAGCCAATTCTCCAGCCGATTAATAACCATAATTATTGGCTCAAACGCTGACGAGCGAACGTCGCCCAGCAGACGCAGCAGCAATGAAGAAGACAATGTTGTAGCTGCTGGTGAAGATGTGGATCTCGATGCACAGCAGACTTGGCTCTCTACAAATTGCGCAAAAACTGAGACTCAGACACTGACTCCGACTTCAACTTTGAGTCTGAAACTGAATCTGGCTCTGACTCTGGATGGGCTGCTCAATTGCCAATTCGTGATACAGATACGCACCGAGGCGCGTAAAAGGGAACGGGCGGCCCGGCAGCAATTTAAATTGTGAGCGCGTCTGGCTTAATTACATAAAACTGCCAGCACTACAATGCAAGGAGCGTCACGTCTCTGAAGTTGGCCCCCGGCGCCCTCATCTTCAGTTGGAGCTTGATGGGCATCCTCTAATGGAAGGGGCTAATTAATGTACGTAGCCCTTGTCTCTTTCTGCTACAATACTAAACAAAAAACCCTATTGTCCTAACGTGTTGAAAAGCCAAAAGGACTCGGCCTTAACCGCAAGTTCGCAGTCAACAAAACACAATGGTCAGCCCGCTTTGGCCTAGGACAAATTAATAAACGTCGATACCCAATTAAACTGTCTGCCGTAATGTATGCCATAAATTGGCAACTGCAGGCCCCCAGTATGAATAGAGATATCCCAACCTGGCGAGTTCCAGCCAATTATCAATAAAATTATAAAGTGCGCACCGAGGACTGCGAGACGAAGACAAATGAAGGAAAATAATGGCATTAGTCATAGCAAAGAACAACAAAAAACAAAATAATAAATATTGAACAATTTATAAGTGATTAACTACTATAAGCATATCAATTTTCAATTGAGAAATAGTAAAGGAAGTGAAAATCAAAATAAAACCAATTTCTCACATGGATATTACGATTGCAGATTTGAGCCAAGTTTTGCACTGATTTTTTAACATGAGATTTACAGAAACGGAAAGTTAGCAGTTTCGAATTCATGTTGCCTTGGTTGTTGACTTTGCTTAGCCGTGACATGCACATAGGTTTAGTTATCAGCTTAATTCGGATTTCTGCTATCTTCGAAAATGTAAAATATATTCGTTATACCGTATATCGTTATTAGCGCAATTGTTTATTTTTTCTTCTATATTAAAACATTACTGTACGATTGTACATAAATAAAATTCAATTAAATAACAACATAAATAGTTACCAAAATACATCATTTGATGATTTTTGTCTGTCGTTGTTAACAATACGCTTTTGTTACATTAGAAATTACACAATACAACAAAGGCACAATATTGTAGAAAAATTAAAAAAAGGCACAAGTTTTTAGTTTCGAGGATTAACATTGAATGTTAGAAGTGGGCAACTACAAACAGAGAACTAAGCGGGCAAAAGATTTGCTTTCATTTGTGAATGGGCAAAAGGCACTTTGATTTTAGACGTTTCAACGTAGACAGCTGGCAAGCTGTAACCCAATCACTGAACGTTCTTCTTCATGGTCATTTCGTGTGAGGTCCGCAAACGACGTCGCAGTTCGTTGGGAAACCGTTCGTAGCATTTTTTGCAAACCGGCTTCTCATCATACTCATAGAACTTTGACTTTTGCGTCATCTTGGTGTCGCACACGGAGCAGGCAAAGTGGTGAACGCACCATGCCTTATTCAAAGCAGTAAATACTACGGAGAATCAAATGTTACTATACATATAAAGCAGTTCAATTCAATGTGCTTACCATCTCCACCGATAACCTGGTTGCATACGAAGCACAGGTTTCCAAAGAGCTGATGATAATGCGTCTCGCAGTATGCCAAGCCACGCTTCTCGTAGTGACGATGGCCCAAGAAAGGTTTCTCGCACTTGGCACATACAAAATGCTCCACATGCCAGTGCTTGCCCAGTGCAGTGACTACACGCTCCTCAATTGGTCGACGACAGGCACCGCAAATGGGAATGCCCATCTTGTCGTGGCATCGTAGACAATATAATTCGTTCTGAAGAAATTAAAAAATATGTATTTGTATATTTTAACAGTCCTAGTTAGCCAAAACTCACCATATCATTTGCGGCAAGACCTGGGCGACTCTTGACCTCACGCGCTGTGGCATCCAGTTCTGTTCCGCACGCCGAACAATTGAAATGATATCCATGATACACCTCGCCGCGGAATCTCAATGGCTCCTCGTCAATCAAGCCACTGCAATTATGAAATGAGCGTATTAATCAGTCATTTTTATACTTTGACCATGCCTACTTACTGACACTTTTGGCACACATATCGTCCAGTAATCTCTGCCTTCACCTTGGCATTGCAATCATGGCAAAGTGCACGATTCTGATTGCGTATGAAGCCACTGTCGGCGAGTTCTTTGGCACACAGCTGACAACGGAAGCACTGAGGATGCCAGCTAGCGGACATGGCCTTGATAACACGTCCGATAACAAACTCGCCACATTTATTGCAGCAAGGGGCAAACAATACGTGGAAATCACGCTCACAGTACTTTCGACCCTCGAACTCGTAGAAAATGCCGTCCTGGAACGGGCGGAAGCATTGAGCACAGCTAAAAGCAAAAAGAACGAGTATGACTAATATGCGATCAAAAATAACAAAATTTTTAAAATTACACAAAGCATTGCGTGTGCCATAGTTCGCCATTGGAATTGACAATCTTCTCGGTGGGCTCAAAACCATCCGCGCATCTCGTGCAATGCATTGCACCCAACGACATGCTGATGGCCTGGACTCTGCAAGGGTATAAAGAAGAGATCGGGTATTAATATATCATATTAAGGGCCCCTGCTGTTTAGTATGCGGTTACACTTCAGCTTTGGAGTACTGCATGATGGAGGCTTAAGTGAACAACTACAGGGCAGCGCATGAAAAAAGCAACTGGAAATGGAGACGACGTTGACGTTGACGTTCGACGTTGTTGTTGGAGCCGACTTTGGGTTCAACAAGTTTGTATGGATTGCTTATCAAGCGCTGTTGACGTTTGCTGAATCATATTACTGACGAATACGAAAAAGCTTTGCATTCCTTATGGATGTAATTAAGCAATGGAAGTTATAAGTAGCTTTTTGAGTCCGGAGGCAGTTGAAGTGCAATCGTTTAGCAGTGCAGATGTGTGAAAGGGTTCGATTATTTGAGTGATTTAGGGATTAATTAATGAATTTATAAAGAATTGAATTGAATTAACCGCCAATCACTAACTCATTCTCATACACACAGGAATAGGTAAACAACACAAATACACAAACACACATATACAAACACTCATAGTGCGCGCCGACGGTATCTAAAAATAAATTTGAATGTTGCCATGACGTCATCGATGAAGTAAACATCTGGCGTGTTAACAGTGTGAAAAGTGCAACTTATGCGGGCAGCAGACATCCAGCAGATGGATAAGCGAGCACCAATGGATACAACAACATTGATGATTTGCATAATTGCAATTAAAGTACGTTTTACGATGTGATATCTTTAATCCGACACGGTTTGCAGCATATTGAGCAAATGAATGATGAATGGGAGCAAGCAATCATTTGGGTCACATTTTAAGCCCTGGACCATAATAAGATGTTACGATGATGTAATTGGGTTATAAATCATTTTGGAACGTTCTGCTCGTTTTGCTTACTGAACGGGTGGCATTTCTGGAATTTGGCTTTCACTTGTTGCACTTGCAGATCGCGTCAATCAACGTCTACGTAGGCTTAGCTCGCTGAAAACTGCAAACAAAATATCATAAAACTGTGTCGTCTGTTGATCAGAGTAGTCAACTCAGCCTTTTTTAGGCTAAATCCGGTTTCTTAACTTATTTCTATGCTATTTTTCTCTCACTTGTGTTTATGCTGACAACCAAAACGGCCAGCACTTGCAATTGAATTTAACACAAACTACAACACAAGTTTTGCCAAATTGGGCATACACGCAAATCTTGAATCTCCTAACTCATGCATCTGATTTGAGGGCTTTTTCAACTGATTATCATAAAGATATACATTTTATTTACCTATTGAACACTTTTCCACAAATCTCTTTGAGTTTAATTCCTTTTTAATTAAGAATTAATACAGTCCAAATTAATAAAGCAGTGTGCCCACAAGGAAATATCAAAATACCACATCACTCGACAAAACTACTAAAATATACCTAAAACCAAAACTGTACAGTTTAATGCATATTACTTCCAGCGCTACCAAAACCAGGGCTCCAAGAAAATGGAAACGATTGATGCATGCTCTTGGAACAACTTTTATCGATTGATTTTATGATGCGCGCCAATATTTAATTTAATGGCGACTACTTTTTCAATATTTGAAGCCTTAGCCGTACTGTTCCATACTGTTCTTAGGCCCTCAACTATACAATTCAAACCGTTAGTCTATTTAAATTTTAAGTACACAGCTATAAGAGGAAAGTGAGACCCTTGTATAACTATTAACAATAATACCCAACACTTTGATATTGGTGTGCTGTATGATTATAGAGCTTACTTACATATATTATTTTGAATTTGTATGTAATTTTCTACATTTAAATTCAATTTCTGTCGAGTTTGAGCAATGCACTTCCGCCTGTCTGAGTGTGGGGTTTGCAGTTTTCCAACTTCCGCATTGATATTTTAATTGCATCTTGTTCTTTATAATTTATATGCACTTATATATGTACATATGTGTGACGTTGTATGTACACATGTATGTATGTAAGTTTGCACATATATACATATATACAATCATACATATGAATGTAATTTAATCAAACCATACATTTTTATGGGGCTTACTCACCTTTATCCCATCGCTATTATCTTCCAGACGTGATTCGATCAATGGCATTGTTTGCTGGAATCATCGCCACATAATAAAAACAAACAAAGCGACGACGAGGCCACCAAAATGGGGTGTCAACGAAAACAACGACAAGTATACGTCGAGTGGCGCCTTACAACGGGGCTAGTTCTGCGAGACAAATGGCACGTAGCAACAGTTGTAAAACTATAATTAAATTACAATTTGTTTACGTTTCTATGTTGCTGATTTCTAGAAATGTCTGGGCATACGTGAAATCGGTCAGCATGCTTCTACCGTTAATAATAAAAAATCATGAGATGTTGAAAGTATCTCAAACAAGGCAATTGTTTGCTTCAAGCGGATACAGTGGGTGTCTAAATTTAACTTCAATTATGCTATTTATTATTGCAGCTGGCGCAAAACCGGCAAACCAGACAAACAACAACTCGCCCCCAGTTTCAATGTATGTAAATGCATGTCTCATGTAAACATGTATGTGTGTGTATACACACATTGCACATGCATGTGTGCAAGCATGTGGGTATGCACAAACATATTAATGAATGCATTCAAAACTTGTCAAACCAGTTGCTCATAAACTGTTGCACAGCCATTGATCGTTTCGTATAGTTTTAACACAAAAATTTCAAAAATTTAGGCATGAGTAGCAGCTTATCGGTATCGTGTTTCGTTGCTGTAGCTGCCCTTCTTAACGCCGCCTTATCATGCAATTTCGAAACCCAATTACATTGCTTAACATTTTCGTTGAAAATTCTTAATGCCATTTTTTCAGTTCCAGACAGCACGTCATTAAAATACACTAACCTTTTGGGTGAATTGAAATACAGTTGTACATGTTGCAGTGATCAAAGATCACATGAATATTTTTATCACCTTGACTTGAACCCTCCGTGACCCAGGACGAATTAATATTAATTGAATTTACTATATGTATGTACGTGGGTGGAAAAGTGAGAGTCACAACCCACGAAACAGATATGCATAAAGCTTGCCAAATCGCCGGATGCGAGCTGAAACTGACGTGGCGGCGGACACAGCGTCGTCGGCAACGGCGCCGATGGTCGATTTACATACAAACGTAAGTAGCCTTTGTGGGGGCAGGGGTATCAAAGTGGAGCGCAGTGGTTGGCTAGCTAAAGCAATTACCATTTATACATGCAAATGAATACGTGAGTGTGTGTGCATGTCGGCTGTTGAGTAAGGTTTGCACATGTAGTAATGTATGTATGAATATACATGCATACATATACATATATGTACATATGCATGTATATTCGCAGTCTACTACAAAGCAAACGACGAAAATCACTTCGCTTGGCAACAATAACAAAGGCGACCAACAACAAAAATCTTGGGACAAAACAATGTGACAGGTGCAGTGTCTACTATCAACGACCTGTTGGGGGCGACGGTAACTCCAAAAGTTCCACGACCTGCCTGATGCAGCTATTTAACTTGCCTTACCACCCGCGTTCGTAAAGACGTATGGTACTTTTGTCTATCTGTGCAGTGCATCTAAACATGTGCATATGTATTGGTCAGTTTCATTAGCACTCGAACAATAACAACTAAGTAAGACAGCAGATAGTAGCCAAACAAAAAAAAAAAGTAATAAACACATCTGTTTATATATACATATGCAAGTAGTATAGTATACTTGCTTTTAAAAATAAAACTATTTAACCTTAGCGATGTCGTTGCCATAGTGACGTTAATTCGACGGGGGGACAAAAACTTTTTGCAGTTGCAATCAGAGAACCAAAAACAAACTAACACTGATTAAAGTTGAGAGAGAGAGAGAGAGAGAGAGAGGAAATTCACGATAAAGCGCAGTTCATTGGGGTAGTATCACAGCGATAGTGAGTATTTGCTCTCTTTGTCGCTGTTCTTGTGCAGCTAAAACCAAACCAACAACAAATAAATAGTCTGTATATATGTATGTACATTTGTGCATTACAAAACAAAAAGAACAACTGAAATAGAAGGCAATGAAAAAGCACGAAAACCGACTAAAACAAGCCCCAAGCAGTTGAGCTTTGGCCTGTCTTGCCTGAGAGGATAGGGCAATATCAAACTGATAATCATTGCAAATGTGTATACAAACGTTATTCATATAAATATTAGCATTGTAAGCACTATTTACATATGAGTATATGTAAATGACGCTAAATGTACAAATGACAGCTTCCCTGCTGGAGCATCTTTGAAGGTGAATTGTAGGACAAGTTTGATAAGAATGATTAGTCTGAAAACAAAACAAAAAAAACAACAAAATACGTGATTGTTATGTCATCATGATCGCCTAGTATAGACAATTCTCCAATGTGCTGAAGTCTCGTGATCAGTATTCACGCATAAATAAATAAACACACTATGATCTGATTAACAATTTTGTTTAATTTTACATTTCCTTTATGCATTTTGCTTAGTATTTATCAATATTGTATTACTAATTAATTTTTATAAATATGTGTATGAAAAATTTCGCAATTTTGCGGAACCAATAAATAACAAAGCGCATTAATATAATTTAAAACTAAACAAGTACACAATTATATTTTACATATTTTGCAACAGCTTTCCTCCCTGTCATTCCATCTATTTACAGATTAATATGTCGCCACTATTTTAAATTAATCGGTATTGGGTCGTTTACTAAATATAAATCATAGAAACTTTATCTAAGTATGTCTGCAATTGTTTGGATGCTTTTTATATTCAGATAAGTCAACGAATTATGTAACGTTTCTCTTGCAGGATCAACCATATATGTATATACTGTATGAATTTAAATAATTGCACTAATGTAACAATTGCAGTCACACGATAAATGACAGATGAAATTATATGTAATTATCAATCAATTATGTACGTTAGTTAACTATGCTTATTAAGTCTTTCGTTTGACACATTCATATTTAAATACATATATGTATGTATATGCTAATAGTATGTTTTTCATAAAAAATTACTTATAAACTGCTAAATAATTACAAATTTGCAAAAAAGGCAACTGTTGCTTGATCTTAGAACTACATTGAGCCGCCCTCTCTGAAAGCTGAACCGCCAATTGATAATTGAAAATAAACATTAAGCATAAGCTGAAGTAGAACATACATATTAAATAGTATATATTTACACATTGATATACTTGTATATGCAAGCTCACTAAAGGCACATGAACAAAGAGAAATAAACAACCAAATGACGAGTACGCCCCAATCTAATAACATATGTATATGTGTAAGTATGTATTTATGTATGAATGAATGCATGGGTGTAAGTTATTGCTCCTTGATTGGTAAATATACAAAACTATGTGGAGCCGTGATCAATACATTTGATATCAATGAGTCATGATCCTAATATCAGTATCAGTGTAACCTAATTCCAACATGTTACATAGTACATAAGCAACCAGTTGGAGCACTCAATTGCTCATCTGGAGGCCTCCACTGCTGCGACTGCCCGTCGACGAGGAGCCGCTTAATCCAAATTGTGATACCAGCTTATCGTAATCTTCCAGCGATGTCTCGAACTGCTCCAGCTGGCGAGACAAATCATCCATACTCCCATCGACAGCTGTATTGTTGGCCAACGCAGCTGCTGCTGCTGCAGCTGTAGCAGATGCTGTTGCGGCAGCTGTGGCACCACAACTAGTCGTGTTTGGTGCCTGCAACTCGCCGAGTCCACGCAACGGCGGCGCATGATAGCATTCCCGGTAGAATTTGGCCAAGTCGTTGACATGCGATGTGGGCGATGCGAAGGGAAAGTGCAGCTCCTTGAGCAAACTATCATCATCGGAAGGAGGCTGGAGCGCAGGCTGGGACTGTTGTTGTGACTGTAACGTGGGCGCCGAGTTGTGGCGCGATGCTGCGCTGCTGGCGGGGATGAGGAGACTCTTGATGGGTGACGTTGCACCTTGTGCTCCAGATGGCTTCTCGAAGCTCTTAAATGCCGTTGAATTGTTGTTGATATTATTGTTGTTATAATTTATGTTGTTGCTGCTGCCATTGATGTTCGCATTGTTATTGTTATTATTAACTGGCGAGTCGCATTTGCGATTCAGCGACTCAATCGAGCCGCTACCGTTGCTCTCATGGCGATTGCGTCGCAGCAGCCATTCAAATGGCGGAGTTTCTGGCAGCACATAGTCATTTTCTGTGAACTGACGCAGCTTACCCAGGTCGGTAAAAGCTCCTGGCCGCAATGGTTTCTCAATGTCAATGAATCGTTTGTCTGTCGCCACCCCATTGCCAATGCCACCCACACCTCCACCGAAGGCAGGTTTAAAGGCTGATAGCTGCTGGGTTGGCGAGTTGCCATCGCTGGCAGGCCGAAAATGATCCGACTTGAGCATAATGGTATTTTGTTGATCCGCTTGTGTTCCCGCTGTGGCTGCCTGGTGGCCTGCCGTGGGCGAAATGGTAAGCTTGGTACGATACGCAACAGACATGATAAGGGATCCCACTATCGTGCTCAGCTGGCCAATCTTGACTTGCTTGTGACCTTCACCCAACGTATGCACCTGCGGTCGGTCCACATAGATGCGATAAAAGATGCCATACGAGTCCGGACACTGACGTCGTGACAATTTATAGGCAGGGGTCGTGCGGGTGAGGGAGATGAGCGACTTTAGCATGATGCCCATGCGATTGTAGATGGCATGAGACGCTTTCAGCACTTGGTTGTCATTGCAGGTGTTTGTGTTCTCCCCCTTGCACTCTTCCCCTATGCCAGCTTTGTTGTTGTCAAGTGGCAGGAGATCCAACGACCACACCTCAAGTATCATTTGATCGCCCTCTGTCGTCTTTAGCGAGATCTCGATGCACAGTGGCAAGCGCTGCATAATGCTGTCACCTGGCTTCAGGGCTAATGCCCGTTTTGTCTCTTCCAGGACATCGGGATGATCCTGTACCACAATATTAAACCAATCATTTCCAGCTAGAGGATTGCACTGGGTCTGTACCTTTTCTCCAAGACGCGACTGAACCACAACCTGTGTTGATTTCAGCGCCAGGAATTTTATGAATTTTTCCAGGTCCTTCTCGGCAGCGTTTAAACGTTGCGCAGACATTTTTCAAATTCACTTTGTATACTTGCACTTGGATGGCTCTGCAGCTCTGCTGTAGCAGCGTACAAAGTTCGTTTTTGTTTTTTCTTTTCTATTTTACACTGCTTCCGCGAATTGTCTGTCTCTACCCATTCGTAGTAGTATTCTGTGGAATTTTTCTTTTTTGCTTTTGTTTGCGCACTTATCTATTTGCACTATAGTTTTTCATTAACTGTTGCTCAGACATTTTATTAAACACTGCAATTTTAATAATGCCTGAATTATTGTTAGCCGATATATATCAGTTTTTTATTGTTATACGATTGAGTTATTTTCAAGTAAAAGCAAAACAAAGATCACTCCCACTTTTTTCTTTACCGTCCGCCATTAAGAAACTAAATGAACTACGTGCTGGCATTGGCGTGGCCGCAAGTTGAATTTCAAAACATACTATTTTACGTCAAAAATTATACTATAATATACTAAAAAAGAGCGTGTAACGAGATTTTTCACATTAATGAAGATAAAACAAATATTAATGAAGACGCAACACTGTTATTGTTTGTTCTTAAATGTTTGCAATCAACTGGTTTTTGTAAATAGGAATGCATTTTATAATAGTATTTCATGAATTTATGCTTATACATATATTTAGTTCAATCAATAAAATTGGGTCAATTATTCATGATAAATTTGCTTGTGGATGGTGATTAGCGTACTGTCCTCAACCCATGTTTATTACTTTCAAGATAGGTCCGGCAACTCTGGCCAACGTATGATATACGTCACGTACGCACTGTGGGCGGTTTGGGTGACGCTATTTAAAATCACTCAAATAAGGGCATTTCCTAGGAAACTACGTGTGCGTACAGTGTTACAATTTTATGCTCCACATAATCTCTGTTCAATGATTACCAAGGTGTCAACATGTGACGATTAAACTTCCCCGCGGGGTGTGGTGTAGACTTAGCCGTTTTTGACTGTATGTTAAAGTGCGCGCATTCTGAGTCCAAAAGCGCTTGTTTTGGAAGGTATGGAAGCACTGAGGCCGGCACGGAGCTAAGCATCTGGAGACGCTCCTCCTGAATACGATTTTGAAGCTCAGCATTTGACTTTGCTTGTTTATCAAAAAATTGTACGTTCTCCGCGGCTGCTTCGGCACGCTTTCTATTGTTTTCCTTAATCATGGAGAGCAGCTCAGAACCATGCTGCTTTCGGCGATCACGTTCCTTGACTATTTCCAAAATCTCCTGGTTGTCGACGCTTTCGTGGGTTCTCTCAACAATTTGCTTCTGTCTGAGACGGGCTTGTTCTAAATTGCGCTCTACCACATTAGCCCGATATCGATCTAGTTCCTGCCTGACACGCAAACGCTCCAATTGTTCCTGTTCAAGCTGCTGCCGGTAGCGTTCATCGTCCTTGGCTTTGTACTCTGCCTGCAGCAGGTCAAGCAGCAGATTGTTGCGTTGGCGTTTTACGTTCTAAGAGGAATCGAAAGTGTATTAAACAATTGCAAACTCCGAAATCCGTTCACACCTACCTCAATTTCAAAAACTTGTTTGCCAATTCTCAAACTTATTTGCTCATGTTTGAGTTGAGCTTGCTTCCTAGCTGTCTCCAAAACTTGCTTTTGCATATCTCTTTTAGCCTGCTCTTTGCCAATTTTAGCAATATCTTCTAAGTCCTGCGCCTTTTCCAGCTCCTTATACTCTCGTTTCTGCTGAATATGATCCAAATGGCGTTGTAGATTACTTTGCTTCATCTGAATAAGCTCGATCTGCTCTTCTCTGTCTTCTTCTTCTATTTTCCGCTGAATGGCGATGCGCTCCTCTCGCTCTGCCGCGGTCAAGAAACATTCGTTCTTTCGACGACGTTGGGATTCTTCAATTTGTGATGTCAGACTTTCGCGAAACCATGATTGTTGTTGCTTTTTTAACTGCTCCTTCTCTTGTTCGCAGGCTATCTGCTGTAGCCTTTCCTTCTCGGCACGTTCGATGCCTTTTACCTTGGCATCCTTAGCAAGTTGGCGGTTCCTACTGCGTTCTGCTATGTTTTCGTCAAGATCTTTTGTAATAGCCGCAAATCGCAACTGCTCAGCTAATATTCGGAGTTCTTCGCAATCGTTTCGCAGCTGTTGACGTCGCGTCCTGTCCACATACTGCCGATGCTTCATTTTCTTAAGCTCTTCAGACATTACGGCTTCTGAATGAGCTGCTTGTTGTCGAAGAGGATGTTCTTTAGAGAGCATTACATTTAGCAGTTGCTTTTCATTCATTACTTCCGTAAAAAATTTGGCTTTCTTGTAAGGAAGACCCTCATCCGCAGGTACCAATAGATTTGAACGCCCTGTGATCTGAATTGCAGGGACTTTGTCCCTATTAGTCGATAATTTTTTCACAGTTGTCATGGTAACAATAAATGTAAAAAAAAAAACAAAATAAAAAAAGAAAATGTTGAAATAAATAGGAAAACAATTGCTAAACCTGATTTTTGTTGATATTTATTTCTAAGGATTGAAAAATATTAAAAGGATATATTTTAATAAGCTCATGACAGACATACTCTGAAAGTAATTAAACGACTAAAAGCATTTCTAAAATGTTATTGAATGATTATTAATTAATTAAGAAGAAATAATTATATTAATTTGTATTTATATTAAATAATTATATCTGATTTTAAATTTTAGCCGAAAAGCATCGATGCTTTACATTTTTTAAAATTTAATAATATACCGCATGAAGATACTAATTTTGGTATCGGAATATCTTGGTATATTTTTCGACGTAAAATAATATATCATAAAATTTATCTTGTGGTAACGCTGTTGTCAACCCCTCAGCAAATAAATAATTATTTTTATTATTTTGTTTATTTTTAATGTAAAATACTCTCAAAATGGTTAATTAAAAATGTGAACAACGAAAAATAAGTGCTTCATACAGCAAAAGCGTAAGTGAGAGTAGATCCAAGCACAACGGCTGCGCCATTTTCACACCAGACGAAAGTGAAAAGCTGGGAAAACAGAATAGAGAAAATAGTAGTGCATTATTTTTCCATATCTGTGTCAGAATTAAGGTTTCCCCAACACAGTGTGTATGAGTGCGTGTGGATATTGTGACATTGATGAGCAGTAGCAAAATGTCGGAAATGTATAAGAAACATCATCAGCCTACTCAGCAGCTGCAACAACAACAAGAACAGCAGCAATCACAACATCAGCAAGGCAGCATTGGCATCTATAACAGTAAAATGAACGTAATACCAAATTACACCTTGAGCGGAATGAGCTCCTTTGATGCCGAATCGCTGCCTGATTATTCAGAATTTGATTCCGAATCGGTAACTTTGGATTATTACAAGGAAAGGTATTTAGCCAACAACGACAACGATGTCAATATCAATAACAACAACAAAAGTAACGGCCAATTGTATTTTGTCTACATTTTGTTTTGGTTCGGTTTTACTCGCACTTGCTACAGCAGTTGTTGTTATTGTCGATTTCGTGTCCCAATTTTGTTTGTGCTTGTCCTTTTTTCATTTCGCTACACATTAAATGCTGATCCTGTTGCCATGCCCATTGCACTTGCTCAGAAACACACAGTACATACGCAAATCTTTTGAGTTTCTCTCGATTGTTCATCTATAAATAGTCCAGACACCAAACAGCTTTTGTCTGGCCCCCGTCTGTGGGGTAGAATCTAGAAATTAGCCAAATTTTTCTATGTCTAGTATAAAATTGCCATTACCACTCTCCCTCCCCTCCTTTGATCCCTCAAACTTCGTAATTTGGACATAAACTGCACATGAATTTATATACAGATAAGGTTGTATGTTTACATATGTGTATATAAGTACACGCAAATACATATGCATATTTGAACCTTCTTGACATTTCCTTATGCATAATTAATGATGTATACGGTGTGGGCATTGACTTGTGTGCAGTTTTGCGGTTGCTTCACCGCCCACGCGACACACCTCATCAACCATCATGTAGCACATCCAATGACTTTCCTCATTTGGCTTTAATGGTTTCCCTATGCATATTATTTAGTTACCTTTTGCTCTGACAAATGGTGGCAAACCATACTCAGCAAAAGTAAATACAATATATTATATAAATATTTGATCATTGCTTATGTGTCATATAAACATTTGTGTCGTAAACATTTCCATGTTTAATCTTTGAAATGCAAAAATTTCTTCATATTTGTATACATATTGAAAGTTATTTAAATTACACACGCAATGACATTAATAAATATTTACCATCGATAACTTGATTTATAATTATCATGAGTTTTGGCTGGTCTCCGACAAACTGAATCAAAAGTTATTAAAGCTGCATTTTCCTCGCTTATCGCAGTTGGATCAGTATGTGATCGTTAATTTCAACAGTTGTTTTCTGTGGTTCGCCTTAGTTATATGTACATACTTATTTTAGAGCAATGTTGATTGCTTGGGAATGTTGCTTTTGCATGTTTGCTGCTCTAAATATTTTGTTTTCTCAGCTGATTAGTTTATATATATATATATAAATATTTATTTTTTTGTTACGTCTTACACCCACACTCAAATCCGCCTTTAATCAAGGTGCACTAATCGAATGTTACAATTCTATTTCTCCTTCATGCTATCTGACTTTAAACATAGATGTTAAAAACGCTGTTGCCAGCATATTGAATCGAAACGCATTTGAAATCGTAATCGCAGCCGCTGAGCGCTAAGAATTGAGCAATAAGAGCAAAATTGAATTATTTTAATCGTTAATTCCAAGCCAGAGTTATCGTTACTCCCCCTATATATTCCAACATACTCCATATACTAACCAAAAGCATTTGAAACGCATTCCAATTAAGTATTTGCGCGGTCAGACGTTTTGCCTGATTAGTTTTTAAGGTAAGTCTGAGTACCTGGATTATTGCAGTTGTATTTACTCATTCTCATATAATGCACAAAAAACATACCCTAACTTATTTCTACACAAATCATTGTTTTCTATTAATGAAAATAGTGTACTACGTCCTGGATCGGACAGAATGGCGCCGACAACGACAATTGAAACCATAACAATCACAAGACCGCTCAAGGTACGTACATAATGGTCTCTTGGGATTCTGAATGAATAATATATATTGCTTTATCCGCAGGTGATCGCATTTATATGTGGAGTCATCGTGGTGGTCTTAATGATCATGGCACTCGCATCTACAGACTGGCTCATGGCCGCCGGCTGGCGTCAAGGCCTCTTTGTGCACTGCATTGAGGAGGATTCGATGGCTCCGCTACCATTCAACATACAGGATCCTCCTGGCTGCTATTGGACTCGTGATATTAGTAAGTACACACAGCTCCAATTTGACATCGTTTTAATCACACATTTATTTTACAGGCTACATAAAGGCCACAGCAGCTCTTTGCATTATCACATTGATAACTGACGTCATTGCTACAGTACTGACGGGCCTGGGCCTTAAGACACAGAATCATAATCTCAAATATAAATTTTATCGAATAGCAGTGCTTGTAATGCTTGTCTCATGTGAGCTTAAACTTTATTAAATTTAGTATTATTACTAACGATTCCTCCTTTTAATAGTGCTGGCTGTTTTATCCGCTTTGATTGTCTATCCAGTTTGCTTTGCAGGCGAACTTACAATGGGTAGGCATTTATATGATTTTATTTACTTTAGCTAATCATTGGCATTTTACACAGCGAATCGACGAGTATGGGAGTTTGGCTGGGCCTACGGCGTGGGCTGGGGAGCTGCTATTTTCCTGTTTGGCGCGGTGGTCTTGCTACTCTGTGACAAGGAATCTGAGGAGATCTACTATAAGGAGAGGAAAATTGTACATGAAAACCAAATGCGCGCCTAGGCAAGGCCGCACGACCTGCCTGACGTCGTTCTTTAGACATAAGCATCTAGCAACCAATACATATACACTCACACACACAGACACTCACAGACGAAATTTCGATTAGAATCCGACTCAAGAACAACAAAAAGCAAAAAATCAACAATAATTTTCAAAATCGAATATGTTATAATTCGGACTACTTAAATCGGCAACGATTTAAAGTAAAATCAAATTGTGACGACTCCCCTTTCCTATAGTACTGGTTATTGTTTAAATGACATTTGTTTATCCAATTAGTTTTCACCCATATTGTTTAGAAAGGTAATCTATCTATCTTCCATAAACACACACACTCATACACACATATTTGCGCCGCATTTCACATATAATCGAATATAAACTTGAAATCGTGTCCAACATATACCTAACCTACCTATATAACATATATACATACGTATACATATTTATGTGAAAAATTATAATCGTAAATCGTGAGTTTAAGAAAATTGTAGCCAATCTTTAGTCAGTTTTTGGCATAAATTGTACTTTACGGAAACATATATAAACGAGAATCAAGAAAACTATCCAACTACAGAAAAAACGCATACCTAGGAAACTAATATAGAATGCATAAAGTCGAATAGTCATTACCCCGAAAATATTTACGTATACAAATATATGTACATGTATCCTATCTATAACCAACCATTCAACTCGACCCAAATCAACAACATAATTTTGACGATTTGATCAAATTTACAAACTTCTCAATAATCAACTCCCAAAACATAACGATTACGCTTTCAAACAAACGATTTCCTTTATATTTCCGATTTGTTTATTTCTTATATTATATGTATTATGTTTTGTGTCAGTGATCGCTTTATACCCAATATACTCAAAAATATAATTATACAACACATCCTTTTGTAAAATACTTAAACCGTCCCAAATGCCACCTCTCAGTTCACTTGTAATAGTTTTTAAGTTTTCCTCATATTTGCAATATTTTTTCTATTCGGCAGCTTATTTTTAACATTTATATTTATTTGTACATTCTAATTTTGTTTGTATTATTGTACAATTGCTACACTACACAAATCACAGCCAATTTCCGAATAATAAATACGTTTTTGACACCTTTTGTTAACAATTTTTTGTAATTATTTTATTTCCTTTAAAATGCATACATACACACGTATGTAGATAAATACATACATACATATATAATCACATTTAGAAAATACACATTATTAAAAGCATATTATTAGTTTTAAGTTTTCATATTTATATGAACGTAATGAGTTCAATGCTGAGTTATTAACATTTGGTTATACGACTTTTTGCATGTTGAATATATATTTTAAAAACACCCATAAATATTTTAAAATTACTCAAAATTCTATCGCCCTTCAGCTTTTTTCGGGTTTCCTTCTTTCGAATGAGACAATTAACATAGAAATTAAAACATTGAATTGCAGACAGAGATTTAGATGAAATATCAATGCCAACAGTAAATTAAACGCGACGAAAATTACAACAATTACAACAAAAATAAATACACTTGCATTAACATTCATATATAAAGAAGTCATTGAACAAATCGTAGGCAGGAACGTGCGGTGAAAAAGGAAATGAAAAACAAAAAACGAAACGAAGAGAGAGAAATATGAGAAAACATGAACAAGAACAATTATTAACGAGTATGAAATTAACAATTATACCAAACAATTTTAATTAACTAAACTATACTTAAGTAAGGTTAAAGTATGCAACTATTATTAAAAAACACAAAACAGAACAAATTCAACATAACATAATTAACGAAACAATTATATAATTATAGTATACTCAAATGTGAACTTTTACGAAACGTTACAATTTTTTTATTGCAAAACGAATGCAAAATTAGCAATTAATAACGTAACACTAAAAAAGAACACCCCAAATTAATCATTTTATTTAAAGAGTTTAAGCTTTAAACTCTAAAAATTATTGTATGCATCACAATTTTTATGAAACAAAGAGAACTTATCAAACTTATTGCTAGTGATCGTATATTTAATAATATTCACTAAGCTACATAAATACATACTTACGTATATTATGAATTATGTAACTCCCAATATTACAGTTATTCAGTATATCTATGTATTTGACAAAATGAATGTCAGAAGATGCGTTTACACCCACCCATGAATTCACTCGTTTTTAATGTAAATATTTCGGCAAATCATTTCCATTTTCATCGTATCCAAACAATTACACATTGAGCATTGTCAACTTCATATTAACAATTACTTAAGACTTAAGTACTCATACAAGACATTTAATAAATAGATTTAGTTTGTCATTTCATTATCAAAATTTATTCACCTATGTACCAACCAAATACATAACCCACTAATGTATATGATATCCGCAAAGATAGTTCCAAATCATTTTATTTAATTTTCAGCGAATATAACAAGGAAAGAACAAGTGATGGCAGATCCATTTAGCTAGTGACGGATTCCATGAGTTTAGCTGGGAATGTTGTTTAATATGCTTATCTTGGAATGAGAAAATCAATGAGCTTTTTTCGGAAGATTGATTTATTTTAATTAAAAACAATTAGATGTTGATATGGATACTACATAGCAATCGTTATATAAAAAATTATGATTATTGGAGCTTTTTGATGCAGTACATATGTATGTACATATAGGTACTAGAACTACTGAGTTAGTAACAGCTTAACGCCGCATCATTAGTCTTTTTTGGCTATCAAGCCCTGCTTCTTCAATTGTCTCAGTGCACATTTGGCAGCTGTGCATTTGGCAATACGATAGTTGCGTCCAATGCCACGGAACGTGCCCTTGCAGAAGACATCCACCGTAACGCGTACGCGTCGTCCGTCCGCCAATTTTTCGGGCTTGCCGAACTTGGCCGTCTCCGGTTCCAGTTCGAGCAGCTCTCGTATAGGTGACTTTGGCACTGAATTGCTAAATTGCTCAATCTCTGGCTTCATCATGTTGCTGTAGACCAGCCACACCACATCCAGTGACATGCTTGAGTCGAGAAATATTGCTCCTGCAATTGATTCGAATACATCACCCAAAGCCTTGGGTACCTCAACATCCTCGGCATCGTCGCATTCTTCCTCCGACAACAGATAGTACTGCAATAAACTGCTTTAGAATCTCACACATATGAAAACTATGCTGTTACTTACCTCTTCACTTATGCTGTGTCCATTTTCCTGCTGAATGCGCACAAAGCGATCGATTACATCGTTCAGGCCCGGTGACAAATGGCGGAAATACTTGTGGAAACCATGCCGCACAGCTAACGAGGCAAAGATGGTGTTATTCACTAGAGCCGAGCGTAGATCTGTCAATGCGCCTGGTGAATGCTGGCGCGGATCCTCATACAGATGCCTGGTTATCAGATAATCGAGCACGGCATCTCCCAGGAACTCTAGACGCTGATAGCAATCAGTCAGTCGGTTGGGCGTGTAACTCGCATGCGTCATAGCCTGCAGTAAGTAGGAACGATCGCGGAATTTGTAGCCCAAGCTCGCCTCGAATTCCTCAAAGCCGCTGAGCAGGTGCTCCAGCTCAGCATTAGCATTAGGTGCAAAGTGCAGTAGTGGACTGCGAGGTTTCGGCCAATCGCCATAAACGGTGACCATGTTGTTCGCATTTAGTTTAGTTGTACCCGGTTTAGTCTGCTTTTCATCTGTTGCAGCCTCCAATTTGTAGGGTAATACCCGCACACCCAGCCAGGCCATGAAGAGCAGTGCTCCGCGTGGTCCACACTCGATCAGATATGCACCTATCAGTGCTTCCACACAGTCAGCAATTGATTTATCTGGAATGCTGTGCTGAGAGACCAGATTATATGGTATGAAACAACTAAAATCATTAGTCTCATTGGAGTCATCCAGACTGGCATTTGGTGTCTGCTGTTGCTGCGGCTGCTGTTGTACAGCTGGAGGTTGCTCCAAGTTGGCGGCCAAGCCCAATGCGTCGGCCTTTTCGCGAACTAATTCACAGATTTGGGCACTGCTTAGATTCTTAATGTCAAGCAGATCGGCAAGCTTCCAATGATGCGTCGGTATCTTTGCTTCAATCAGCGCCTTTTCCAGTTCCTTGGGTACGTAATAACAGGGTGGCAACCAATTGTCGTGCGGCTCAAATTTGGTAGCTATCATATACTCGCCCAATCGCTTGCGCCGACCTAGCCGATAGAGATTGAGATTGGCCACCTGCTTGGACCGCAGATGACTCAATTTACCCTCGTGCACGTTCTCATAGGTGATGTATAGGTAGGTTGTAATGGCATACTTTAGAAACGAATCTCCAATAGTCTCCAAGCGCTCAAGATTGATGCCATCATTGGCGTTGGACATGGTGAGTGCCTGTAGAATGATGCTGGGACTGGGCCCTGGATGTCCCACCAGCTCTGGCTGATGATCAAAGCTAAAGTTACCACCAGGCCAGCTTGCCGGTGCTGTATCGGTATTATTTCTAGCATCTGCATTATTTTCCAGTTCCTGCCTGAATTGCAGCTTCAGTTGCTTATTGTCCAAGTCGAGTCGGTGGTGGTCGTTGTAGTTATCGAAGCTATCGCCACAGCCCAATACGTGATAGTTTTCATTGCCATCTTGCTGTCGCAGCCATTCAATGTTAAACTCAATGAGATCGGGGAGCTGTAGTTGCCCTTCGTTACTCAGCTTGGCCAGAACTTGCGCCTCAGAGACATATGGCAACAGCTGCTTTATTAGCTCCAGCTGCTGGCAAGCAGTATCCTGAACCGCCAACATGGTCGCACCATCTTTGCGGTGCAGCGCCAGCTCTTGATCGTGTGGCACCAGCATGCCGCCGCTCTCAATTTCTGACTTAAAGCGCACTATGGACTGCTCATAGTTGACGCTGCTCTTTTGCGGCGATAGCTCAAAATTGTAGCCGATGAGCAGGTTTTTTGTCTCCTGGTATTGTCGCTCATTTGCATTGGTCGCTTGGATGATGGACAGTTGCTTCTGTCTCTTCTCCAGCTCCTGTGCTGTCTCTATGGCTTCTGCTTCGTTTTTTGAGGTGAACTCAATGTGACCAATGTCATCCGTTGAATCATCATCATCGGAGGAATAATGGCGCATTGTTCCCACATGCTCATCGTCATCATAGCTTGAGCTTAGCGAATTGTCCGAGTCGTAGTAGCTGTACTTTGGTTTAGCTTCGGCCTTTGCTTTGCCACCTCCAGCTGGTGCAGATCCTCCTCCTCTTGGGGGCTTGCGGGGCGGATGCTGGCCAGCAGCTGAGAGCTTGAATCCGTTACTATTGCTGACGTCCCAAAAAGTAGGTGACCCATACCGTGTCTGTTGATCGCCTGTAAAAAAAATGAATTGGTTGAACGGCTGTGGAGCTGTGCAAGATTTTAAGAACTTACAGAACTTTACATTAGCAGGCAACTTGGGCAGATAGTCCTCGTCATCCTCATCTTCATCGCCCTCCGAGTAGCTGGCAATGTCATCGGCCATGTCATTCGACCAAGTGCCAATCTCAATAAAGTCATCTGCATTGCTCAACTGCTCCTCGCCTTCAATAACCAGGTCAATTGCACTCTTAGCGGTGTTTTCAACCTTTGGCTCGTCTGTCAACTGAACCTGTGCCGGGTCAGGCTCCTGCTCGCCATTGTTGACCACTTCCTTGGTTGACTTTTGTTTAGATTCTCGCGATTTTTTCAACACCTCTGACAAACTCCAGCCAAAGTCTAGCATAGGCCATTCGAATTGCTCGTCCTCAATCTGCTGCCGCCCCAGACCCAGATCAGCGGATACTTTCTTGCGTATATCGTCGGCCAGTAGCAGACCATTGATGCGGTATAAGATGCAAGGCAAGCAAACTGCTGTGCGCCACAAGGAGGCAGGGAACGGGTGCACGGTACATAGCTCTGGAACCAAAATTTGTTTTTGTTCAAGATTTTCACGCTTGGCCCGCTTCGTTTCCTCGGAACTGGTGGGCAGCGCCACGCCCTTTCGATTAACGTAGCGTGGAGTAAGGAAATTTAAACGTGCACTCGTGTGATCCACGTCCAGCAGAGGTTGGGCGGTGTTTTGTATGGTCAGACCGTATTTAACTAGATAATAATGCTTGAAAGTGCGATAATTGTCGCCAGGAAAACAGCTGAGGGGCGACAGATGTGGACAGATTTCGGCTACGTAAAAGTATTGTGGCTGGTCCTGGTTTCGATACCAGGGCATAACGACTGCATCTTGGAAACGCTGCGCCTCGAATGGCTGTGCTTGGCGTTCTCCCTCTGCCACAGGCTGTGGCATCATGTTTCCAGTGGCTTGAATCAGCTCGAGGAATTTCCAGTCAATTAAACGGTCGTTCTGCGACGTCTTTAAGGTTGGCACAATGAACACACAATTCTCGGTGGAATCGGGATCGAAGAGCATGAGAAACTTTTGCAGTCGCAGCACATTTGTGAAAGTATAATTCAGGAAGACATTGATGCAGTTGATCTGCTCCTGGGTCAACACAACACGCTCGCGTGCCAGCTCCAACGATACCTTCACCTCACCTGATCGTGTAAATATGGAGAATGCGCTCAACTTAGGTATGCGCTTCAGCGTCAGTATGCCAAAGCCCTGCTGCGCCTCTTCGGGTGGATAAATCTTCCGTCCACGTGTGTTTTGTTCCTCGGGTATGGGACACTGCAGCGTTAGCTGAATGAAGTACAAGTAGCAGGGCACACCAGCCTCTGGTCGGCATTCACAGAACTCTGAAGCAATGCGCTTGTAATAGTACTGACGCCTTTTGGTTGTGCCTGGACGTGGTTCATCGTTTTGTTGCACGATCTGCTCATCTTCTGGCTCTAGATCGAAGCACTCCCAATCCGATTCCAATGCACGAAATCCCTCCTTGCCAATGGGCTGCAGTTGGTCATCTAATTCCCCAATTTTATGCAACTCTACGCAGGCCTGCAGCGCGGCCAGGCGACGCGCCAATGTCTGGGTCGGCATAGGCAGTCCCTTGAGGAAGAAATACATAATAATATTACAAAAGGAATCAATGTCTAGGACGATGCTGTGACTTACGACAATGTCATGCTTCAGCGGCGAGTTAATTGGCATACGCAATGTGTACTGGTACAGAGTAACACCCTGCCGTTCAGAGCGAGCACAGCGCCATAGGGCTGTTAGTTTAGTGAAGGTATCACTGGGCAAGCGAGCGCAGTACTTGTTGACCAGCGCTATGGCCGTGCTGAGATCCACAGAGGCACCTGTAGACAGCTGCGGCTTGGGCCGATAGGCAGCCAAGCAGCTGGTGTATTGCTCTGCCTGCTGCTGCTCCGCCTCAGCTGGCTCTGTATTGGCACATTTAGATAACAGCATCTGAGAATGATACAGTAGTTAAAAACATGTATTAATTTGATTTAATCAACAGCAGATACTTTACCTGCTCGATTTCGCGGTATTGCGCCATTTGATGCACAAGAGCTTGAGTAGTGTTGGCCAGGCTATCGGTGGTGTCGGTAGCCGTCAGCGTGGTCAGGGCAGGATCTGGCATCGCGATTAGCTCACATTCAAAACGTTGTTTGGGTCTACGCTCGGCACTTCGGTCACTGGGCGTGGTGTTGGTTAGGCTGATGGCATCGTCACTAGAATTGCCGCCATCTAATATACTATTTGTTGGCACTTCGTCCTGAATCTCCTGCAACTTAATGTCGCATGCTGTGGGTGGCTGATTGCTGAAAACTTCTGGATTCAGAATTTTTACGGTGCCACGAGCTGTGCCAAAGGTGTAGGGATCCGATGCAAGGGAATTCGGTAACGCCGAGTCATCCGAATCGCTGTCCATCTCTTGCTGTGCAGCATCATCGGTCGTTGCACAAATAAATCGATGACTCTGCTCATTCAGTTCCACGGCAGCGTCAACCCCCGTTAGTGTCTCGCCATAGCTGGGTGCCACGAGCATGACATGATAGGCGGGTGCGGCTCGTGCTCGTCCCTTGCACTGCACGTAGCTGCGGTAAGTGATGGGTGGATCCCAGCGCACAACCAGATTGCATTTGGGCACATCGATGCCTTCCTCCAGAACGGATGTGCCAATGAGCAAATTACAATCATGCATCCGAAAACGCTTCAGCACTTCCTCTTGTCGTCTATGCTCCTGCTCAGCCTCCTTTGGTTCTGTCGTGGGATCAGCCACGCGATCCGTGGTATACTGACAACGCAGGAACTTGAGATCAGGGTCGCGTCTACTCATCTCCGCCAGCAACTCGAAAAGGACGCGTGCCGTATGATTTTGATTGCAATAGATAATCGCACAGAGCGTTTCGCTGGCATCGTGTTGGTAGCGATTGTGCCGTCTAGTGTGCACCCGCCTTCTCGCGTGTGTCTGTGTGTTTGACTTCGACTTGGTTGTGGTCGTGGCCGGAGGTTGTGGGATTGGTGGCGTCTCTTCAATATTGGTTTTAGTTAACATCACCTTTTGTTCTTTGCTCTCTGTTGATTGAAGTAATTGCTCGAGATTACTAACGAGTGTGCGTGTTTCCAAATTCTGTTGTTCTAGTTGCTCCACCACCTGGCACTTGGTTTTAAGAGCATGCGATAATTTATTAAAATCCGCCTGCTCCACTTGGTAGCGCATCTTTCGCAATCCATCGGTTTGGGTGTGGGTCTCGGCTGGCTTAAAGCAACGTAGCACCTTGAGTAGGCGACGCACCTTTGGGCTGGAGTAACGCTCAATAGTTAAGCGTGGCTCCTCGGCCATTTGCTTCTGGAATGTTTGATCACAGAGTGCATGCACTTGAATCAACGCCGTGTTCACCAGACAAAAGAGTAAATAATGACGTTCGTGAGGAGTCTTTACTTTGAGCTTCTCATTTCTTTGATAGAAGTGATGGGCGGCTCGTTGTGTGCCCCAGGGTCCCAATTCATGCAGCACGGTGAGCAGAGCATCCAGCACATTGAGTGGGTCCAACTTAGGGTCGGGAATATCTGAGCCATAGGAGTTTTAAAATATTTAATATTAAGTTGTTTAAAGTGTATTCTTAAATTAATCACAAACCCTTCAGGTCTTCCATGAACTGGTCGGTGCCATAGATCTCGAATGGGTCGTAGCGATGGTCTTTTAGGAACGATTTATGTGTATTCAGAATGTCGGCTATCACACTGGACAGTTGGTCCATTTCGAAGGGAGCACATTGCACAATATACTCAAGCGGCTTGGCACAGTAGCGCAACACCGTGACGATGTCACTGGCTGTTTCAATTCGGCACATCATATGCTGTTCCAGTGTATCAAGCATGGCGTTCAACTCCTCCAGTTCACAACCAGCACTGTGCAATGGACCTGCTAAGCCCAATATCCTTGGTCTATTGGCTTGCGGCACAGGAAGAATGTATTGTTCAAAGATGGGTAAAATGGTGCGGTGGACGGCGCTGTCGTGACAGTCCTCCAGAACGATAAGCTGTACATTACTTATCATCAAGTCCTGGGATGTCAACAAGGACAGTAATGTTTCCGGCTTAAGTATGATGACATTGTAGTCTGCCCAGCATAGTTCGCTATCATTTGCCAGCTCTTGCCTCTCCTGCCACACTTTGAGATCAGTGAGGTGTGTGAGCATTGTATACATTGATGTGTCCTCCCCATTCAGTTGGGAGCTAAGGTACACGCTCACTTTACCATTGTGACGTCCTCGCCTGGACATCTCCTGCAGCAGCTTTAGCGCAATAAACTCCTTAGAGCTCCTGTGGCCCAAACAGATGATGGTGTTGCGCTCGAAGGCCGAGGCCAAAAGTTCCACTTGGAAGTCACGCGGCGTGAACACCGTGGTGTGCAGGTTATTGTCACACCAATGGAAGGCCATGCTGACATTTGTATGCAACAGGCGTGAGGCTATAGCCGTGCTACTGCAATTGGATAAGGTGGGCAATCCACGATGTGGAAAACGCCGGCTCGGGTGTTTTTTACATCATCGATATCATCGACTAATGCCGATTAGTTTATCGTGCTTGTTTGATTTCTATCACTATGCACTATGCATATATTATAATAGAGGCAACACTTGGCCAAAATAGTGATACCCCAGGTGTTTGTGTTATCGAAACTCGGGTGACCCCATAAAAGCTGAAGCGGTTCGCTTCGGCTTTCGGCTTGCTCTTTAAATACAAAATGAGAAGCAAAGCACAACGACAACATTAACACCATTTCAATCGAAAAACTACAGCCACAGCGAAACAGAAGAGAATGTGTGGGGTCACCCGAGTTTCGATAACACAAAAACCTGCGGTATCATTTTTTTGGCCAAGTGTTGGCTGTATTAAATTTTATGCTTAGTGTCAATATCGCCAGTGTGACCCTTATTACTGCTACCAGCAAACCAAATTTAGGAAAATATAGAAAAGTACTAAATTCAAATTCCTCACCCGCGAATAAAAGGCCCCATGACAAACAAACTAAACATAGTGTCATATGTATGTATGTATATATGTATCTCTATTGGCTTAATTGGTGAATTGAAGAAGATTTTTAACACATCCACTAAACATGTCTTTTTATCCATGAAGAAAATATATTGTAATTAAATTAAATTTTTGTCTTGCCTTAATGTTATAAAATGTTACTTTTCATTGTTAAATAAGAACATTTTTAATTTTTGTTAAACTTTGCGAGTTTTTCACTAAGAATATTACATTATTTCGTTCGAATTAGACAGAACTGAATCTCTAACTGAAACGAAACGAAATAATTTGGACTATTAAAAGCACTGTTAAATTAAAAAAAAAACTTAATTTACGATTTTTCCATTTCCCGGCATTTCTAAAATTTTTTTTTGGATATTTTGTAAACTTGAGAATAAAAAGATTCATATTCAGAAAAAGTCATTGATTATCATACAACGAATCTAGTATCTCTTGAACGTTTATTAAACTAATCAATTGATAAGAAATGTTTTATGTTCTTAAAGTAGTTGAATATTATTTACAGCTTTGAAAATTCTTTTCGATATCAAATTCAGCTTAGGTAAATCGCTTAAACAATAACCTGCATTGCGATTATACGCAGATTTACCCTTATCGGCCACTTCACAAGTCGAATATTTAGCTGAATGGGCCAGCTGTTGATAAGCTGCCGTGAGAAACCTATAAATTGGGATCCAGGTGGGGTAATGGTTTCAGTGGTTCAGCAAATGCAATGAGGTGTTTGCTTATATTGTTGTGCAGCCTTGTGCTCGCATCCGCGGTTAATTTGCCAGGAGTGCCAGTTGACTTCGATGTTGACAATGAAGTGCTTTCCGCCATTGCCGACGATGTGGCTAATCGACTGGAGAAGGAATACATAACTTTCTTAAAAACAGGAGTTGAAACACCAGCGTTTAAGAAACTGACCACACAGTTAGCCAAGGCTCACACCAAAAAGGATATTTTTACCAAAAATCTGTCAGACCTAGAGACACGTGATTCGTTTGTGGTATGCACTCTATGCCGATCCGCTGTTAACGTTTTAATGCACACTATACGTGATGAGGATGGCGAATTGAATGGCGAAAATAGTGAAGTGTTGATGAAAAAATTTGCCATGGATGTTTGTCGTCGTCTAGAACTGCAGACCGAGGAAGTTTGCTCAAAAATGATCGAAATTGAGTTTGACTCAGTGAATTATATAATGCGTAACTCGGCTATGGATTCGCACAGCTTCTGCTCTCTTTTCATGGGCGTCACATTCTGCGATACGGGCAAAAATCCTGACTACAACTGGACTCTAACGGTGGACAACAATGTTGAAGCTATGGAAAGTTCAAAGTCAGACACACCACGTCACAGCGACAAAGATTTCAAGATCTGTCAATTCACTGACATTCATCACGATCCTCTCTACAAGCCCGGTGCTCTTGCCACCTGCGATGAACCAATGTGTTGCCAACGAGAAAAGAGTGGCGTGGAGAGCACTGGTGATGCAGCTGGCTACTGGGGAGACTATCGTGACTGCGATTTGCCCTGGCATTCCTTTGAGTCTGCTCTGGAGCATGCTGCTAAAACCGAAGAGTGCACCTATATCTATCAAACTGGCGACGTGGTCGACCATATGGTCTGGGGCACATCCGAGGCGAAGAATAAGGAGGTGCTGACCAAAGTTAGGGACCAATTCGTCAAAGTATTTCCCAATGTTAAAGTGTATCCCTGCATTGGCAACCACGAGCCCCATCCACTCAATCTGTAAGTAAAGTCAACCACTTAAAATAATTTCAGATTAAACCAAGTTACTATGGTTTATCATAGTTTCAGCCCCGATTCTGTGCCGACTGAGGTAAATACCAAATGGCTGTATGAACACTTGTACGAAGACTGGTCCAAATGGCTGCCAGTCGAGACCAAGGAGACCATTCTAAAAGGTGGCTACTACACGGTTTCGCCCAAAAAGGGTTTCCGCATCATTGCTCTCAACAGCAATGGTTGCTACACGGATAACTATTGGTTGTTCTACAATGGCACCGACAAGATACCACAATTGCAGTGGTTCCACGACACTTTGTTGGCCGCCGAGGCTGCCGACGAAAAGGTTCATGTCCTGAGCCACATTCCTTCCGGTGATGGCACCTGTTGGGCCGTCTGGTCGCGGGAGTATAATCGCTGCATTGCTCGCTTCCACAAAACCATAAGTGGCATCTTCAATGGTCACTCGCACAAGGATGAGTTGGCTGTGCATTACTCCGAAGAGGGCCATGCTACAGCAGTGTCTTGGAATGGTGGCGCCTTGACCACCTACAGCTACAAGAATCCCAACTATCGAGTATACGATGTGGAGCCCGAAACATATCAAGTGACTAATCATCGTACCTACATCTACGACTTGAATGAGGCCAACAAGAAGCCCGATGAGCAACCCACTTGGTTCCTTGAGTACGAGTTCATCAAAGAGTTCACCGAGGACACGAGTCCTGCCGGCATTGACAAATTGCTGGACGAGTTTGCCGACAAACCAGATCTTATGCGCAAGGTAAGGCAGAGTTTGCAATTCCATTAAAATTCTGATTAATGTTATTGTCTATTTTCAAGTACTGGCGCTTCAGGGTTACCTCCGCGGAGCCCCAAATTACTGGAGGTTGTGATCGCAATTGCTTAGCGGGATCGCTGTGCCGCGCTGCCACTACAGTGAACGATCAGAAGGCACGCTGTGAGGAACTCCGGGAACGACTATTTGCTGCCGTAAGTTATTGCAGCTAAACGAATAAATAAATTTATTAATAATCTCAATCGCAATAGTTGGACAAGGAGGATAACAAGCCTGGTGATGATGATGATGATGATGATGATGATGATGGTGCAGCAACGCTCAGTGTCCTAAGCTTTACCTCGCTCATCGCTCTTGTCGTATCCATGAGACTTGGCTTCTAGAGACTTTTTTATCTGTATATACTCTAATTATAGCTTATATAATCACAAATTCCATTTCATTTTGAACATCACGATTAAGTGCCAAAAATTCAAAATACATTTATCTGTAAGTACAATACAAATGATACGATTATTCTTGGGTTATCGCTTGAAATAGACTTTGGTAGGTACATGTGGGGCCTGTTTCCTGATCGTGGCAAAAACCGTGGGTTATCATCGAGATTAACGCCCCAAAACATCACATTAGCTAACGCAAATGAAAAAATATAGTCATAAAATGCAGCTAATATTTAAACATTATATAATCCCCTTGGTATGAATACCTATAATGTACTGGAATGGCTATGTAGTCGAGTCGTTTATGGCCCATTCAATTTTACGGCTCGACTTTTGATCAAATCGATAAAGCACTCGGCACGTGAATATTAATGCGATAATCTATAAAGCTAACAGGTGTTATCATTTAGCTTTTCAGGGTATTATTGAAGTGCGAATCCAGTTAATGTTATTGGAAATTGGAAGAGTCAAGGTCTCCTCATTGAATACAAGATTTTCATGGGGAAGAACCTGTGTAAGAACCCTTTACTAAAGTATTTAATATCAACTGTAAACAGCCGACAAAAATAAATGTAATTTAAAGAATAGTTTTGCCTGATTCAAGTTTATTGAAAGATTGTACTTTAAAAACGAATCAAAAAATTACAATTGTGTCGTTTAATCTCTTGTTAATATAAAAACCTATCAATCAATCAGATTGCTCCAGAGCCAATAACAATAATTTAGGCGTATTTAAAGCTATCGGTAGCCAAATTCTCGATAATGCGATAATCTTGCCGCTATGCTATAAATGAGACTTGATTGCCCTGCGATCCATTAGTTGCAATCGAGCCAGAAGAGTGCGATGAGGTCTCAGTGGAGCACTGTGCTGCTGGTTGTGGCAGCAACGCTTGCCGTTAGCTCTGCCCATCATTTACCCGGAGTCCCGGATAGCTTTACCACCGATGAACGTCTCATCGCAGCCATTTCAGGTATGTGTGATGTCCAGCTGCTTATCATTGACATGCTCAAGTGCTCTTTGCTGAAAATTTAAATCAAGATACCAGCTCTTCTATTGAGTGTGGCTAATTTGTTTTGCTTTTGCAGCCAGTGTAGCGGAGGAGATTAGCCAAGAGTTTGTTAAATATATGGCGACAGGAACGGAAACTCCACGACTTCGACAACTGGGCACCGAATTGCGCAATAGCCACAGCAAAAAGGACATTTTCACGGAATCCATGACCGATCTCAGCTCGGCAGATCAGTATTTCACTTGCACACTTTGTCGGGCCACAGTCAAGGTGATCGCTGGCACCTTTACAGGTCCAGATGGTGAGCTAACCGGACCCAATCGGGATGCGAATGCGAAGAAGACAATGCTCAGTCTTTGCGACTATTTTAACATTCAAACGCAGGAGGTCTGTGGTGGACTCTTCGATATTAACTGGCCCATTTTAGACTACATCTTCAATGAGACCATTGCCGAGTCGAGCTCCATTTGTGGCATGCTGCCCATCAGCATTTGTCAGCTAACTCAAGAGGAGTACAATCTCAATCTGACCATTGCGGGCAATGTTCCAACGGTATGCAACTCGAAGGTGCCTGACCGTAGCGACAAGGACTTGCTTGTTTTACATCTCACCGATATCCACTACGATCCCGAGTACAAGGTCGGCGGCCTGGCGAACTGTGATGAGCCCATATGCTGTCGTAATGAGCTGCAATCAGGTAACGCGACTGATGCTGCTGGGTATTGGAGTGACTATCGCAATTGCGACACACCCAAGCACCTCATCGACAATGCCTTTGAGCACATGAAACAGCACAAGATTGACTGGATCTATCACACGGGTGATGTGCCGCCCCACAATGTTTGGTCCACGACTAAGCAAGGCAACAAGGACATGCTGACCGAAATTGATGGCTTACTCACCAAATATTTCCCTGGCATTCCAGTCTACCCCTGCTTGGGCAACCACGAGCCCCATCCAACTAATGTGTAGGTTACGCACTGTTCTTAATCTTCGTTAGTTATTCTCATTATGTCCGCTACCCAAATGGGGGAGGGAATTGTAATCTTAGTCAAAGCCAAGCATGTACATACATATGTAAAATAAGGGGACATTTGTCATCCGTCTGTCTGTCTGTCAATATGAACATTTACATAAATCTCAGCCAATCTAGAAGTGACAATACTTCTAGGTGTTAAATTAATAATATAATAATATTTAATATTATTGAAATTTAAAAGAAAGGATAATTTACATTGGCATATATAATGTAATCATATTCTCAGTTTTTCATTAAGTAGCGAGTATCTCACAGTCGCACCCACTCAAGTGTTGCCTACTTAATTCTTGTTCATTGTTTGCTTGCAGTTTTGGCATGGAGAAGCTGCCCGCTGAGCTGAGCATTGATTGGCTTTACGACCACGTCTGGAGTCTGTGGAAGAAGTGGCTGCCTGCTGAAGCTGAGGTCACCGTGCGTCGTGGTGGCTATTACACTCTCTCACCCAGTCCTGGACATCGCATTATTGCGCTGAATAGCATGGATTGCTATCTGTTCAACTGGTGGCTCTTCCACAATGGCTCACTGGTGCTTGACCAGCTGCAATGGTTCCATGACACGTTACTTGCCGCTGAGAAGGCTGGCGAACGTGTACATGTGGCATCTCACATTCCATCGGGCGATGGCGACTGTTGGGCAGACTGGTCCAGAGAATACAATCGATTGCTAGAACGCTTTTGCCTAACGATCACAGGCATTTTCAATGGCCACACGCATAAGGATGAAATGAATTTGCACTATGCAGACTCGGGCGCCGCTGTAGCTGTGGCCTGGAACGGTGGCAGTTTGACCACCTATTCCGACAAGAATCCCAACTATCGCTTGTATGAGCTGAATCCCGATAGTTGGCAGGTGGTCGAGCATCACACTTTTATATTTAATTTAACCGAGGCCAATCTCAACCCAGATAAATCGCCCAATTGGTACAAGGAGTACGAGTTTACCAAGGAGTTTACCAGCGACACAAGTCCCGCTGGCATTGACAAGCTGCTCCTCGAGATGGCTGAGAAGCCAGCTGTACTGCGTAAATTCTGGCGCATCAAGATGACCAATGCGGATCCCAAACTAAATGCTGGCTGCGACAACGATTGCTTGAGCAGCACACTTTGTCGCATTGCCACCACCAACTATAAGAACAAGACACGTTGCCGCGAACTGCAGGTCATTCTAAAGGAGAGCGTAAGTGTTCACAGACGAATCCTGGCATAATCTCATAATATAACTCTTTGTTCTTGCTGCAGCTGGACAAAGAGAAGCCTGAAGATGACGATGACGATGACGGTGCCTCCGCTTTGGTCATCTCTCTGATGACACTACTCGGCAGTCTTTTACTGCTGCAGTTGGTTTAATTGAGATGCCAACTAATCCTCGAGCGCTTATCTTTGTCGCTTTGCGTTTATTTATAGCATATCGTTATTAATTAGTTCGATTAGCTTCCAGCGCGTTCATAAAATGCGTCATAAAATGGCAAAAAGCACTTAAATGTTGTCCCCTCTTGCTTTGCCACCCCCCGCTCGAGTTAAACGATTTGTAGTTTTAACATTGAGAATTTTTGATATACACATATAATTACATAAAATTTCATAGAGTTTTCCATTTGTGTGTTTTGTTTTTGTTTGCTATGGTGAATACTTGTTGCTTGGATTGATTAAGGATTAAGCGCTACGAATAGAATCCAAGTTGAATGGGCTTGTAGTTGGTTTCCTCCCTTTGACACACGCTTCTTCTCCTCCTCTTTCACTCTCTTTCTCTCTTTCCCTCCAACCACATACATATTTACAAATGTGAAATTGTAATCATTGTGCCGGCCTCGTATCAGTTATCATCATCAATTGATTAATCCGCTTAGAGCGCACACATGAGCGTGGCAATGTCCAGATCATGCTCATCGGACTTGCGTATGATGACCGCTGCCTGGTTCTGATAGCGACCCGTGGACACCAATCGCACACTGGTCACGCCGCAGAAAATGGCCTGCTCAGGTCCCAGCTCGGCGCTGGCACCACAAACAGAGCTAGCTTGCTCCATGTTGCTGGTGTCCAGGCCAGCCGAGCCGCCAATCTCTAAGCGATCCTCAAGTAGGTGACACTGGAAATAAATTAAATTCTTTAATGCATAGAGTGTGAAAATTGACAAACTAAAGTTCTCTGGCCTTTGGGTAATTAATGTATTAAAATGGTAATTTATAGATAAGTAAAACCTTATATAATCAATATAAAAGCAAATTAAATAATTAATAACTAAATAATCATTAGCTAATGCTTTTTAAAATCAAGTTCGATTTATATTATACTTACATCATAGTTGACTTTCTCCTGTGCCCGCACACTCTTGCTGCCAATGTGGAGATTGCCCAAGGAGACGGCTGCCGGAAAGAGAGCGGAGAGCGTGCAGTTGCGAGCGTGTCCAAAGTTGGACATCTTATAAACGGCGGCGGTGTCCTGGACAAGCACATTGCAGGCTGTCAATAAAGAAAATTCATAAAAGAAATGTAGTTGGCTAACAAAGCAGTTGCCGTTTGAGCAAAAAATGTGCACTTACGCTGGGTAATCTTGTGGAAGCGCACATTGGCCACAAAGGAGCCGCGTCCAGGTATGCGGTACTGCAGCAAGGCAGCATTCTGACTGGATCGAAAGAATTTCTTATTGCTATAGCGTGGCCTGCAAACAGTTGGTAATATGAGGTAGTTGTTTCGACTATTATTTGTTGTTACCTACCATTGCTTGTTGTTGTTGCAGAACTCATAGACACGATCCTCCAGCACACGATGATGATCCTTGACAGCCGGAAAGTATTCGCCATTTAACTCCCAACCATCCACAAACTAAATATAACAAAAAGATGTAGTTAATAGTTAATCGAATTAGTTAATGTTACTTACCGCCATTAAACCGCCCGACTCGCAGTTGACATCATAGTGCTTCATGGTGATTTCCACAATTGTGTCGGGTTCGCCAATCACATACAGGCCACACACGGTATCGGCCGTAACCGCTGAGGCAGCAGCAGCTGCAGCAGCCGCAGCAACGGCAGCTGCCTCCAACTCGTCGTTGCCAACAGCCTCGAGGTCGAAGAGTGCTGCATTTGCATCAAAGTTGAGTGCGGCCAATGGTGGCGATGCTGGCGCTGCCGCAGACTTCTTGAAAATGTAATCACCTGCTTCGGAGGCCACATGCATGCAATCTGTAAAGGAGATGTAGATGTGGATGTCGATGTAAACTGGCTATCAACTAACTCGGCAATTTTAACCAACTGCAATGCCTGCTGGCCATTTGAAACCAATTTGTGGCAACTAAGCAAATTGCAGCAACATCACAAATGATTCCTTGTTGTATATGTGAGTGTGAGTGTGTAATAATTGAAATCCACTTGGCCTACAAAGAGCACAGGGCACATGCAAATTGTAACCACGTTTCAACCTCTGACCGTAACAATTAATTTATCATACAAAGTCCTGTAGGCTGCTCACTTAATGCCTGACTTTGGCTACTGTTGCCTGATTTATGGCTTGCATTATTAGTTAACCCACACAAACAAACATTCATTCTCAATAGCACACACACACACCCACAATCATATATCCAGTTGGCATTTTATGATTGTTTTGTCCATGGCCAAAAAACAATTAAACCACCGTCTGACTTTGACTATTTCACATGCTTGTCACACACGCAATTCTCGTGGTTGTATTGTGTGTGTTGTGTGAGTGTGTGCACTTGTCAGTCATCTAACAAAATGACCATAAACCCGCTAACTACTCGTACAATACTCACGCTTGATTAGAATACTCTTGCGTGGGGTATTTCAAAGAATCCACCATTTGTGGAAATAAAGTATGCGAAAATGTCATGGAATGAGTATATCCTTTTTCGAAGTGTAAATGTACGAGTACAGTTATGGAGAAAATCGATTGTTTTTGTTACAAAGAATATATTCATTAAATCTTTGAACATATAAAGTAAGTAAACCTATTTCTTCCGGGCTAATATTACATTTGATCTATTGATGTTAACTATAAAATAATGATCCTATATTTCTTATAAATTTTATAAGTGTTAAAGTTAAATATATTACATATAATATATACAAAATAAAATTGGAAAATAAAATAGTTCATGATTTAATAATAATAACATTTTTGAAGTGCATTTTAAATAACAATAATTTTTATCAAATGAATGTAATAAAATACTATGACAATTATTTTTCAACAAGCTGTTTTCAAATGCGGATTCCCCCCATTTGGTGAATGAATTTGAAAGTGTATTTGTCCTGTTCAAATATAATATAAATATTGTATGTGTGTGACAAGTTTGCTCGTATAGAAGTGAGTGTAGGCGTATATGTGGTCGAGTGTATGTTGTTCAGTGTGTGATTTTGGGAGAGTTGGCGCCTAATTGTTTATGATGTGGCCTAATTGCAATAGACGCTCACAGTAGCAATTTCGATCTTTTAATATTGCTGTTAAAAGCGTTTAGTAATTAAATTAACATTATGCATAATTGATAATTAACAATTCATTTTCACATAATTAAGTATATAAATATTTAATACATATTTATGAATATAAGTCTAATAAATGTAACTGATGTTCAATACCAATTACACACTAAAGTTGCTCGTAATTTAAATCTTGAAAGTGAGGCTGACCTCACGAATGATGACGCAATGATTTTAGAGTTGACAGTTGCTTAGCACTTGAAAATAAAAGCAATTATAAATAAATACAACCACAACAAAGTAGAAGATGGCACATGATGATTGCGTAAGGAAAATCCCCAGCAAGGACGAGTCTGTGGTTGCCTTGCCAATTGCCAATTGGCTGCTTGGCTTATGGCCAACTTTGTTGTGATTATATTTATAGGTACTCTATTAGTTACACATTATGCATTGGAATTTCAATATCAGCTAATCGAATTGCTTTGCCAGTTCAAGTGAATTTTCCACAGAATATTTGAATAGCAATAAAGTAAATTGTGCATAGCACAGTATCATATGTTCTGATGTCGACAAGGCACTTGACAAGTTGTGGGGAAAAGCAATTTAAAATACAATTTTAGATGAAATGTAAACATTTTGTAAACGCCATAAACTTGTCACGGCCGCTAAAGTGCATCTCAGCCAAAGGCACTTGGCTAAAACTTTTAGTCAGCAATTTGTTAGCGCATTTTCCCCTTTCCAAAGCAACTACATGTGTTTGTGCGCGTAGTGTGTGGCTGTTGTGTAGGTTGGACAGTGTAATCTTACCTGAGATTCTGTGCTCGTTGTAGGGCATTGCCGCGCCAGGATACAATTCAAAAGAACGCTTCACTGTTGGCCAGGCCTGCAGATAGAGATAAAAGTGTAATTCAAATATGGAGGGCATTTCTTTATTTTATTTTGATTTTGAATAGCCGTTTTGACGGCTTCTGTCATTCAGGCATTGCAAAAAAAAAAAAATATGTAAAAAAAACACCACAAAATATTGTTGACAAAGCGACAGCCAAATGCGATAAAATCAGCGGGTTGCCCAGCCAAATAACAACATTCGACGCTCTCCGTTGAACAGAAAAAAAGAAAACTAAGTTGCGCTTTGTAGTGGCCTCAAATGCGAACAGCGGGCTGCTTGTTTTTATTGACATAAGCTAAAATGGCTCTCACGTGCAGCAAGAGTGGGGATGCGGGGGTGCTGGTCTAGGCCAGCTAATGTCGTTCTTTAAGCTCAATGCAACTGCCGGTCAATTGCCAATTTTAATTAAACTCAACTTTCAACAAAAGCCACACAGTACACACATAAACAAGTTGCAGCTGCTGCTGAACATGCAACATTTAAGTGCTTATGCTTCTTGAATGTTAAGCATTCTCAAAGCTAAAGCCAAAAAACTAAGCAAAGAATATGGCTCTAAACTTTATAAATAGCCACTGGCGATAGCCCATTTTCAGTTTCGGTTTCAGCGTCAGTTTCAGTTTTCATTTCACTTTGGGTCAAACAGTTTTTTAACAAACTTTTCTTTTTTCCTTCGTATTTTTTTTTTCATTTTTTTTTTTTGTGATTGATTAGAGGTTGGATGGTGAGCGTTAATTGAAATTTTGTTGGCCTGCCAAGAGGCATTATAGTATTGATAAATTGGGCAGCCAAATAATGGTTGTGTTTGCGTCTAAGTTGAACCCAATTGTTTGCGCAACACTCCAAAAAAACAACAACAGCCGCGATTTTGGCCCATAACGAGCAACAAGCTCTGGCCAAAGCGCCTTATGCTTATGCTTATGAAACTGTCAATTAGTGGCGGCTTTGCAGGACCAACTTTAAGCTGCCGCGAAAAGGGGGGTTAGTACTAAATAAAAAAGCGAGAACCCTCCACACACACACACACACACGCAGATTGGCGCAAATTGTATGCCCAAGTGACGTCATCAATCTTTGACGACACCCACGCAAATGAAAAGTCAATCGTCAGGCAGTTGTCGGCAATACGCAAAAGTATGCTTCAAAAGCTGATGACAGCCAGTAAATAAATTATAAACATGATCCCTTTGAACACACTTGAGGCATCAGTTCATTTGCATAATGGCATTGTCCTGGCCGGGATTCGGCAAGCAGTCAGAATGTCATTGTTCAACTTGTTGTTGTCCTCTGTCTCACCAGCTGCTACAGTTGAGTTGAGATATTTATTATTGCCTTTCGAATTTTTTATACAAACACACACACACACACTCTCACACACTACTTCATTCACATTCGAGGATTGCACAGAAAGCTTTAAAAATAATTCTTTTTGCAATATTTTTGTATCGTCAAGTCAAGCTAGCCGAGCAGGGAAAGTCACTTGCATATTTTAATTACATTTTTTATGCATATAAAATCCATTTAGAATATTTCATTCTTAGATTTAAAAGCAAAGCGAAATCTCAAACACAATTGTTGAATTTGAATTTGCAACCGTTAATTAGACACGAATATGCGTGTCAGGTCTCGAAGGGCTGCATCCGTACAAGGAGCTGACTTCAATTTTGTGATTTAATTAAAATGCCATAAAGCCAAGCCAGAGTAACGACAACAACAACAACTTGACACCTACAGAAATTGGCCACCAGGCGGAAATGCTCGAAAAGGTATTCGACATCCCTTCTAAATATTTACCTTCTACCGGTACAGTGCAGGATTTTCGCGTTAATCCATGACTTTTTCCAAATATTTACTTTCAGCGCCATAAATAGCATTATTGCGGGGAAGGAGCGAGGAAACATATCATGACTTAATCATGAGATAGCTGTTAAGGCTACAATAATATTACCAATGCTGGCTTTAAAAAGGGTTTCTGGCCAACAGGCAACAGGCGGCCAGTAAACAATTTCTTTTTCCTTTCGCATATTCAAGCTCATCAAATATTAAAGTGAAATATGTTTGTGCGTTTTTGAGCGATCTGTTTCTAAATTTGCAATATTAATTCGCAATGGCTGTCGGTAAAGGATTGTAGTTAATGCTGCAAGGAAATTGATTGGCTTAAATATGCGCATAAAACCGGATATAACGCAAAACTTTTAAGATCTCAAATTTGCATACTTATGCTATGCATTTCGGCCTGATTATAATAAATGGGGGAAAACAAAGAAACTCTAATGTACATTTAAATAAATATTTAATTCGAGCTTTAATATTTGAAATGTATTTCTAGTGAGAAGAGAAATATTTGTCAAAACTCATTAAAAAATTATATTGACCAGAATAACATTTATTTCATCTTAACTAATGCTGAAATGAGCTCATTAAATTGAAATCAATTAAGTTATAAATTATTGTGTCGCGACCAAAATAAATATTTACAATAGCAGCAATTATGTCAATTACCTTTCGGTTTAAATGTATTCAATTTTATTATTAAAGACAATTGAATTTATCAAATATCATATTATCGCCATTACCTACTGCACTTGTCAGTTGCCATTAAAATAAACTGAAAAGTTTATTTTTAAAACAGATGACGCCTTAATTCGATTACGTATACGCCCCATTGGCGATGGGCTTTATTGGCTTAGTGCGCTGCTGCGCTTGACAGGCAAATAAAATATTTCATTAATTAACGCGAAAAACTAAATCAACTGAAAAACTTTATTTCGTATTCGAGCATCAAAAAACTCAGTCTGCTTTTGGAAAAGCAGCTGCAGTTGAAATTACGGCTGCAACTGCAGCTAAGTGTCACCTTGTTGTGTTGTGCTATGTTGGGTTCTTGGTAGGGGACTAATTACCGCAGAGGGCACTTGTGAAATTACTCAGACCAGTTTCATTTTGAAATAGCTTCATTAACTTTGTGTCATGTCACTATGATGACACACAGTCAAATGGCTTGTCGTGTGGTTCCCCCAGACGACTTCCCTGCAGTGAGCTTAGTGCGTTCTGCATATGCGAAGAAATCTATTACTCTGCCGGAACTTAGTTGCACACATAACATAACCATTTGTAAGTACTACAACAACAAATATTCCATCATAGGAAAGCTTCCTGAGCTCTCTGAGCTGCTCCATGTCATTTATTGAATATGCTCGCATATTGCAGCTGGTTTAATGCAAAGTGCGCATCGTATTACATGCGAGGAAAGACGACTTTACTTTTGGCATAAATTTACATGGGGCAAAAGTCTGTAGCAGGCTGCTTGAACATATAGAATTGTGATATTGAATTTATTGGGTGTAGGGGCAGCAAGTTGCCTGACAGGCGCAGCTGACAAATTTGTGCTGATTAAAAGTTTTGGCCCCTGGAAAGACTTTAATACACTTTCGCTGGGAAACAACTGTAATATATGAGGTAATTAACAAAGTTTTAGGTCGAAAAACAAATGCCAATGACATGATCCTCTCATGCGGGCATCTTCAGGTGTCATCTACAAATTGTTGTTTACCAATTAGAGAGCTCTCTGCCTGCACCTAAACTTGTAGCAACATTCTATTTTAATTACCAGCGCTCACATGTCACAGCCAGAGTCCCTTTCTGTGTTTTAAATGCTCATAAAAAGGGAAAGTGTCGCTATTGGTGTGTTGATGTTAACATGCGGCATTAAGAGAGCATCAAATGCAAACGACAGGATGCAATACTCTGCAGCTCAGTTGTGCTACAAAATCCGTCTGACAATAGTCGGAATGAAGTAGATTGCAATGGCATTGGCCAGCTACAATGAATGTCCATCAGCGGTTGCCCTTTCCTGCTGTCTGTTGTCTTCTGCCTTTTGCCTGGTGCCTGATTGTTGATTTTTCACACTTTCCCTCATAGCAGCTACCTCACCTGCCTCGCATGGCATGTTTGACATGGCCCTTAACACAGCTGAAAGCCAGCAGGAAAATTTACATTTCTTCCGATCTACTCACACTCTCTCTATGACTGGGATTGGGACTGGGACTGAGACGGGGGGTTCTCAAAGAGGGATACATTGTCATCCCAGCAGCAGGCGAGACAAACTATAAAAAAAGAAGCCAAGTCGCAGCAAAGTCAACATATCATACAATAGATGACATTATTGATAGCATTAGAGTCAAAGGTGCAACTCATTGGCCATGAGTGGGTTAAGTTATAGTGGAGTAGCATCTGTCCTCACTTATTCAACTATTGAAAAGTGACTTTAGCTGGTATCTGAGAAGTCAGGAATTTCAAGCATAATTTTTGTGTTCAAGAAAATCAAGGCTTGGATTGAAGGTAAAATTAAATCAAACAAATATTTATTTTTGTAGTATTGCAAAAGTAAATCAACAATAATATTTGTAGAAATGCAAGCTCTTTTGAACTTTTTGTCAATTTATCTATTTGATTGTAATAGTAATTTTCAAATGTTGTTTAAGGGCATTTTTAATAAATTACATATTACTTTAAATGTTTATTTCAGATATAATCAAAGTGTTATTCAAAATAACATTATGCTATTTGAAATAATAATTTCATTATAAACAAAAACTCATTAATGGAAGTAATGAATTAATGAAACTCTAACGTAATTCACTCACAACCACAGAACTTGAAAGACTTAGCCAGAGCCTGAGCCGTTACGAATGTGCTGAAACCAAAACATCTTAATTAATGTGAGAAATTTGTAATTTGATAAGATTAAAGACGGCTCGAAGAAGAGAAATCGTTTTATCGCAGCTGCCGCCAAGGCTAAAAATAGCAAATTATAACGATGACAGAGCAAGAGCGAATAAGTGTAATAAAACATAAAATTGATTTCGAAAACAAATGATACTGACGTTAGACGAGTCAGAGGCCTCTAATCTTGCACACGCTCAACTTATTCATATAATTTGTGCCTAATGAAAGCAATCTGTCCCTCTGACAAAAATCGAGTGTAAGTCAAAGGTTTCAAAAACTTTGCTCATAAAATGTGACACGGCCTAGGCTCATCAATCGTCCTCAGGCCTCTGCACAAAGAACCAAAAAAAAGTGTACTAAGAAAGAGAAGGCCTAACAGAGTCACAACGGGGCCAAATTCACTTAAGCCATTGTAACAGAAGGAACAGCAGCAAGTCGAAACAAAAGTTAGGCTCAACTTGTTGATCGAAATTGAATTAGCCTTAGTCTCCCCCATCTTCAAGCACTTTCACTCACCTGCACGCCCAGCACAATCATGGACAAATAGAGATAAACCACGAGCTTCATTCCGGCCAACCTTCTGATCCCTTTAGCTGCCAAAAATAAAACTGGAGCGTTAAATGGCCAATTGCCACCGTTTGCGGTCGTTGCAGCGCCGTTGGGTTTCAATTAACCGACGGCCTAAAGCAATTTCTTAGAAGCGTGAGCGCCAAATTTGAAACCAGTGTCCAGTTTTATATTACAGCTGCTAATCTGATTAAAGGGATTAGCGGAGGAAGGAATCACGCAACGAATAAGTTGATTACAGAATTGACGAGCGTGCTGTGCCACGTAGTAAATCGCACTTTGGCTTAAAGAACTAAGAACGCGTTTTGAATTGGCGCAGGAACCGTTACACGCAATAGGAATAAAGGATAAGGATGCGAACTAAACTCAACTGAACCGAACCGAAGCGAAACGATTTCAATGCAAATGTGAATGTGAATGCGGTAAAGGCGAGGTTTCCGTTTTGTGTTGGCCACGAGACGTCAACGCTGCCGCACGACGACAGAATGTTGGTCCTTATCAGCGGCGCATTTCCTTTTATAGTCCTGCCTCGTGTCGCATCCACACACCCCGCTCTTTCATGCTGCCATAATCCCCCACACAAACACTCGTCCTCATCCTGCTCTGTCATCATCGTGTTCGTAGACTATTTTTGTATTGTGTAAAGTGTGCCAAATTCTAGCAGTTTCACTTCAATTTCATTTATTTTATTTAGTGTTTAATACTTGTCTTTTCTTCTATAAATTTCAATTTTTCAAATATATTTTAAATAAATATTTTAAAACATTTTCATAAAGTGCTTTCACTTACTTTTCAATTTAAAATTTTTTCCGCTCGGCAGAAATTCACCATACTGAAAGCTTTAAGAGCTTTCATTTTGCAATAGTGCTGCCAACTTGCTTCAAAATGTTAGTCGTTTCTCAGTGATTTAAAAGCTGTCCGTATTTAAAAGTAAAGGTGACTGCAAAATTAACTACTTCAAATTCATATCAAAGGAAGGGGATACTGCCACGGGAATAGGCACATTGCGTGGATGATTGAGATCCCCACGATCATAATAGCCACCCAGATGCTCGCCAGGCACATGATAAAGCCCATAATGCAGACCCGTATTAGCCACCTGTGAAAGAAAGAATATATTCAAATTAATTACAACAATTTTTAAAGACGGCCACAACTCACCCGTTTTAGGCCATTGATGGAGGCCAAAAGTAGAGCCATTTTGGCCAAGAGCAGAGCTTTGCCGCTGACTATGGAGAGCATTTGAAAGCCCATTGGCACAAGGACAGCGCCTAGAGCTGTTACGCCAAACATCATGGTGATAATCATATTAAAGCGATGCCGACGAAGTCGAGCACTGCCAGTGGCATCCGCCTGAGTTTCAGGTGCATCTGTTGAAGACACATTTAGGTTTAGAATCGCAAAGAAATAATTAAATAAAGAGGCACACACCATTGCTCAGATAGCGCTCTGTCAGCTTCACAAGATTCACTTGCAGCGTGTGCGTGGTTAAGCTCTTGGCCAAGCTGCTGGCCAGTTGATCAAACCAGGTGAGGTGCTTCAAGTCCTTGCGTTCATTGCCAGCCCGTCGCGCTTGTTCATTGGTGGCATTTGGGACAGCAATCAGACGCACGCCCTCAAACAGTGGTATCACATCTGAGCTCATTGCATCCTCAAAGATTTGAAGGCTGCGTCCACGAAAGCAGGACCATAGACCCATACTTGGACCAGATTGCAGGCAATTGTGTAGCTGATGCCGCAGTTGCTTAAGCTGCGTTATCCAAGAGATTTGCGTATCCGTTTGAGCTTGTGCTGCAATGCTTGCCACAAGGGGCAGCAGCAAGCACACTGTGATTAAATTGAAACTTTTCATAGATTTCACTTGCATTTTGATGCGATCGCGTCAAGGTCTGGAATGAAACTGCGGCTGCTTCGACGATTGATTGTGGCTTTTTATGGCCGCTGATTGGAAACGTCTTTTGGTGCATGCAACCAGTGATTAGATAGAGTGCAGTATCTACGCAATGCGTGCAGAATTAAATGCCTAACGGTCAGTCAATATTTCCACCTTGCCGCTGACTGCTGGTCATGGTCAATAGATGCCACTGCAGTGGGTGGCGCCCAAACCCAGTAAACCACAATGTCACAAAACTGTTGAATTCGAAATTGAATTTGATTGTCTGTCTCACTGGGTGACCTGGAAATCAGTTGGCTATACATAAAATTAACTTGTCATCGCTGGAGTATTCTAATCGAATGTGCCACAAGTAGTGGCACTTGTTGCAATTCGATTGGGCCGGCTTAAAGCGCTTCATTGAGCTGACCGTGGCAGTGCAACTTTCCAACATGACAAATATGAGAAAAGTTGTGAAAAACATTTGTGTTTCTTTTCTAGATTTGCAAACGTATAATTTTATTCAAGAAATGGGATTCAAATTCAAATTCAGTTTGAAAAAATCAGCCAGCCATGAAACATAATCGTTTATTGGATAGACTTTAAAAAATAAGGCCCATTCAAAATGCCTACTTAATTTCTGTCTATAAATCCGTCATAAATTAATGTTTTATTATTCTTGAACTCGCCGAAAAGTGTAGTCTATTATTAATTTCAATTTTGTACACATTTTAATTGTATTTATTTAAATTTATTAGCTAAGAGGTAATTCATTGCATTTTCCTTTTGTATTGTTTTTTTTTTTTTTTTAACTTTTGAACAAATTCGTACTAAGATTATAAGGTATGGTTTTTGTTTTACGCTTAAATATTTTATTGAGTGCAAAAGTTGACGTTCAGTGATTTGTTTAAACTTTAAACTATGCATCTAGTTAAAAAATGTTTACAAAAAACCGCTTAGAGTTTCCATTTCTCGATTCTAATGTAGGTAAAAACAGTTGCCATCAATTGTGTGCCATAAATAGTATCTGCTGTAAACATATATACACTATATATATATATATATATATATACATATATATGTTGAGGGGTAAGGAATCGATTGATTACTGCACTATTGTGCTATGTGTAAATGTGTTCTAGCAAAAGATATATTTACATGTGATCAGATCATTCATCTTCTAGACGTTATCTCTATACGTTATCTATGGCTACAAGTGTACAACTCTTGACCTAACTGGCGCATTGGAGGCGATGGCGCCAATACAATCATGAACTTGTACCCGATCCAACAGTTGTGCCAGAGGCGGCAGCAGCTCCTCGCCCAAATCGTGGCAGATACAGTCCAAACTTGGACTCGATGCCGGCCAGCAAAGGCACGGCCGCATTGTAGCCACCAATGTGATCGACCCGAGGTTGCGCTGTGCTGAGCGTGCTGTCCAGTGGGCCGGCCAACTTTCCGCTCTGAGAGCCCTTGGGTTGATTGCCGCCAAAGTCAACGTAGAACAAGCGCTGCAGCAACTCATAGGTGAACAAGGTGACACCGAACTGGGGCGACGAGCGGCAGACGCGGGCTGAGAACGAGCAGCTAATTACATACTGATCACATTGAGTTTTAATATCATACTCACCAGCTGTGCCCTTCCAAAAGGCACGCGGACCCTCCTCGGCCATAATCTTTTTGGTGGCATCCCACACGCCAGTGTATGTCGTTTGTCCAGTGCGTGCGGCGACCTGTAGACGTGTCTTGATCACATCGGCCGGTGTGACTAGCGAGGCAGCTGGTACGCCGGCAATGGCGCCAGCAGCTAGCAAGGATACCGGACTATTGTAGCCATCCTTGTCGGCCAACATGGACTTGGTGTGCGCATAAGTTGGGAAGTAGATGGCCGAGAAGTTGACATCGCGCAGCAGACACGCCTTGGCGCCCTTGTAGAGGCCAAAGAAGCCTAGCTCACGCACCACCGATAAGGCACTTATCTTTGAGCCGCCTGCAATTTCGCCAGCCACCTGCAGGCGAATCTTAACTATCTCCAGAGGATTGGTAAATATGACCTGTGCGGCACCACCACAAGCACCGGCAATGACCTCGCCCCAAACGGGAATATTGCTGCGGTTGTCTGTGAACTTGTCGCGCACAAAATCATTGACTGTCAGTTTGATGGCCTTCTCAGGCGCCACGCCCATCAGCTGGGGCAGCAGACCTCGATAGAGGCCCAGCACACCTTCGTGACGAATGACCTATATAGAGAAAATAAATGTGGTTAATGGCAAACAATAAAAAAAGTATTGATTTCAATTACCTTCTTGAAGCAATCCCATGAATTTCTATAAGCAATTTCACCAATCATGGAGCCAGTGCGCTGATTCTGCATGCGCGTCTTGACCAGATCAATGGGGTAGACCACAGTGGCGCCAGTAGCTACAGGCAAGAGCGGAAATATGAGTTAAATGTAAACACTTTGAGGATACTCATACTTACCGCCCGCAAAGGAGGCCAGCGTAAAACGATAGGTGGCTTCGAGCATTTGAATTAAGGCTGATCGATCGCTGGGACTGTCCACAGCCTTGATCTCGGCCAGTCGGTGAGTGATATGTTTCGTATAATGCTCGGGTGCAATGTTGCTCAGGTCGCTGTAGTCGATGCGGCTGTGAAAATAATACGAATCATTGCATTGGATAGTCGAAGAAGAGGCTTGAGACGGTAAGGAATAACCAGCTATAAACGAAAAAACACCGAAGGGGTGAGGCATGGCAAAATGGGGGTAATAACTATGTATGTAATGCAGGGGTTGGGGAGGGATAAGAGAGGAGTACCATGCGGTAATAACGTTTCTTTTTAAAGGACAACAAACACTTGCCTACTTGGAGAAATCGTTTTGCGTTTCCACCAGCTTCTAATTATCATACGTGTGTACAATTACAATTGATGCAACAAATTTGTATGCAATTTCATTAAATAAGTGCAATAGAGTGAAAGAGCGGGAGAAAGGTAAAGAAAGAGAGAGAGAGAGCAAAACAGTTAATAACAACACACTGAGTGAGACGTACACAAATTATGTGGAACTTCATTAACTGGGGCGGCCACAACGACCAAGTGAATCTCCTACAGTCTGTCGAATATTGCTGAGGTTCTTGTTGATGCATAAACATCCAAAGATCAACGAGTATGCAGGACAATAGGATCTCGAAGCAAACTCACCCTGGTTGATTAACGGCGCCCGTCAACTGGAAGAGAATGTCAATCTCTAGCGGCGTTATCTGGCTCATAGTCTGTGCCGCATAGAGCAGCTCATTCTTGGTGACCATCTCTGTGCGACTGCCCTTGGAGGCATGCAGATAGACCTGCTTGATTAGCTCCATGTTGTTCAGCAGCGAGGTAAATGCTATGAAATAGGGAAAGCTCACGCGATGTCCCTTTGTGACCTGTCGAGATCGTAGAGAAAGCAATAAGATGGGGATTCTGCAATGCTGCCATTGAATGTGCTTACCGCCACCAAGTTATCCTTGACATCTGCGGTGAGTAAATGCCGCTTAACCTTAACGATTATATCCTGAAAGTCTAAGGGGGAAATGAATCCAGTGCCAGCTGGATCCTTGCTCCGGAATGCCTCCATCGCGTGCTCCTCGTGAAAGTCATGCAGCAATTGCGTAAATTCAGCATAGTTAATAAGGCGTTGCTTCTTCTGCAAATGGAGATATGAATTCTGCATTAGGATATGCTTCAAATGGCATTGAGATTTCATTTAACTTACCTCACCAAAGTAGCGCTTAATAAATGTACCATCTAAGCTAAAAGGTATCTTTGAGTGCAGTTCGGTTTTTTTAACAACATCAGCAAAGTCAGCTAAGAGTGGCAATAAGTTAGCCATGATCATAATCAATTCGAAACAAATCGCAATGCTTACCATATGAGACACTGCCATTGCCTTGGCGATCAAACAACTGAAAGGCAGTTCTATAGAGAGCATCAGGAGTGCAGAGCAGACCCTCGAATGCCTGAAACTCCGAGAAGGATATGAGACCATCCTTGCTCGTATCTGCAATGCCGGCCAATAGACGCACCGATTCCTAGAAGCAAAATAGCAAAATAAAGCAGTTCAATGTTTAACCGGACATTGGAATATTGCGACCTGGTTAATTGTTATTGGCCATAAAAAGATAAAGTCACAAATCTCAAATATATAAAGTACAATCCGCAGACTTCGCACCGGTCGCACCTACAAATCAGTTACGAGTCTCGCCAAACAATTGATAAGCAATTTAAATGTTGTGACGTTAACACGAGGTGGCCAAGTGATTGACGAGCCACTGAGTTCATAATGATTCAGATTTTGTGAATATAATAATGAATGATGTTGTCTGGTGGGTTAAACAGATTTTATGTTGCTTTCACACAGGTAATTGCTATCTCTTTAAGGCTGATAAGAGTAAGCAGGCAGACGGGAGTCGCTGTCGTTGTAGTTGTAGTGGATTGCTTATCAAAATGCGACAGCGACTGGCGGCGACTTTTGTGTTCGCGTATAACCTTGCAATGACCCAATGATGGATGCTACTTACATCATTGAATGCTGCCTCCGTGAACAGGCCCAGGAACTTGCGTACAAAATCCTCACTGGTCATATACTGTTCGCCATCCTTTTGAATTGAGGCGTACTTCTGGAATACCTCACGCAGTTTATCGGTGCTGGCGCGCTTTAATAATGAGGGGCTCTGCAGAAAAGAAAGAAATAAAGAGCGAACAGATTAAGATCAATGTATTTACATACGGTCAAACACATACACACGCACACACGCGCGCGCTTAATGTCATATGACAGACGCTCTCTCTAGTTTACGATCTGTCTCTCTCTTTGGTGTGCAAACAAAACCAACACGTGTCATAAATCATAGCAAATATTTTACTCTCTGTGTTTGAAGAATATTTATTTAGTACTCACAGTTGCGGAAATTGGCATTTTGTTGATATTAAATTTACAACTTGTGCGGCCAGTTTATGCTGGCATTAATTAGCTCATCAACTTGAAGTGAACCAAACTAAACTGAACTGAATCAAGCTAAAGCGCACGACGCAACTGACCTGCAAATTTGGTTTACTGTTCTATCTTCTTCTCCCGAAGTGCCAAAGAGAGCGTGAGCGAAGTGAGCAAATTTTAAGCAAACAAACGAAGAGAGCGGCACATTTTATCTTGGTTGCTTCAAGGGGTTCCGTCAAAATTGATCGCTTGCTCTTAACTTCCAAGTTCTCGCTCTCAGAGAGTTCGAGTCTCTTTTTTGCAATTATCTACCCAGCTGTTGACATCATAAATAAACCATTTTTTATGGTTTGTTTGCAAACAATATTCAATGCGAATGTAGATTAAAAATAGGCTGCATAAAATTACCTATTAATAGGAAAACTCTTAATGTTTTTGTTACTCTCTCCAACATTCTGTATTTCCTATAAACAACACATTACTCAGGGCCATTGGGTCAATGATGGTGTAATGCCGTCAACAAGTTCGATTTCGTTAAAGTCTCTCCTCTCATATATCAATTAATCCATTGACGTAACTTGATTATCATGCCTGGCATGGGAATTGTCATACTTTCGCAGTTGCTGGGGGCAATCCATGCATTTGTATGTGTTTGTTTTTCCTTTATGCAAAAATAAACAAATATACATATATTGCATTGCTGTCAGCAAAAAACATTTAATTGAGTCCTGTGCTAAAATTCAATCTTATCAGCTTGTTTACTGTTCGTGCAGGGAGTAAATAAATATTAAATCAGAGTAGTGAGTGCACTGACAGCCTAATGGATTATTAAATGGAATTATTTTAAATAAAATTGAAATTCAATTTTATTATTATTAAATTGTAATATGAATAACAAAAACAAACGTTAAATCACAAAGTTTATTTTGTATATCACTTTTTCACAAATCTAAAAATAAATATATAAGAACATGGATAAACCAAGACAAGACAACTGTTCTTTTAAATTACAAACAGTGGAAAACACAAAATCGTGGATACTCCAGTACATTAGAATAAAAACATAATCAAAAGCCAGAGAAGAGAGCTCAGCGCTTGAATAATCAAAAGAAAAGTTGTTTGCATTTATTACGCCAAGCGCCAAATCCCCCACAATTGTATACATTGAACTTGAAATCCCGCAAATATTCACACAAACACTTGCATGCAGCGCCAACAACCGCATAACGTTACACATACGCCGTGTATGACGGCGACAGGTAATATTATTTGCACGAAGGTAGATTTTTTGTAGTCAGCTGTTTTTTGTTGAAAATTATAATGAGGTCATTTGACTGCTGCTGTAGGTTGTTGGCTGTTGCTTTGCCCAGTCAAAGGTCGCAGCTGTCAGCAGAGGCTGCAAGGGGCAGCTGAGCCTGCAGCGTGTGGCACGTGCTACAGTTCTTCAGCTCCTACATTCGTATTCGTATCACTATGCAAATTGTGAGCACCTGTCAAACTGCACAAAAAATACTGCAAAGTTTTGCAATTTCTATCAAGGACATTCCAGCTTTTCATTATTGTCCTTGTCACAGCTCGGTAAGCTTGTGACACCGCTAATTGAGACTATTTAGCCATAGTTTTGAGGTATACAAATGGCTTAAATATATTAAACATTTAAAAAATCGTACAAATTATCTTGGTTTAGCTTTAAATTTAAAGTAATGTTAACTCTAACAACTTGCTGATCTATTATTTTAGCTGTTTGCGATCATAACAGTCAGTAATAAGTCAATTTCACAGCTTTTTAACTACATAGAAATTACTTATTACATATACTCTGGGACGTTCAGTTTAGCTAATTGACGATCGCAAAAAGTTTTATGAAAACAGTAGGGAGAACACACTGACAAATACAGAGAATGAGAGAGATATGTTGGGAGAGTTCATCTGCACCGGTTCTAGTTCTATGTAGTGTAAACTAACTACGTGTTAAGCCCCCTTTTGACTGAATGAAATTGTCGCCTACTTCGACGGACAGAGAAAAAACCGCTATAATGTAATGTGCGAAATGCAAACAATAAAAACAATATCATAGTCTAGTGAAAACTGAGATAGCGTTGAGATAATTCAGCTTTTGAATGAAGGTGATTCCGTTCATGTTGTTGTTGCTCGACATTAGAATGGAAACTGAGGGACGGCCGCCAAAAAAACATATGATGCGTTGTCGAGCTTTTTGTCTATAGATCATTTAGACATTCGTACACACATACTTGCTTGGAATTCAAAATGTTGTTGTTTTTTTTATATAATAATTATGCTTATATGAATTGAAGCAATGACAGGCAGTCACAGCCGTTTGTCAAAGTTATTTGAAAAGAAAATACAAATACTTGTATTGCATCAGATTTAACCAGGTGTTAGCGCGTGCCAATCTTTTATCTAATCATATGATAACAAATTTCTCTTTAAATATTTTAAATAAAATTTCAATTAATTTTCTTAAACTTATTAAAACTATGAGTTGACATTATTTTAAATCTGAATGCTATCAATTAGATAATTGAATATTTTATTTGATTATGCATACATAAAAAGCAAATGGAAATATGTTTGACGATTTTTTATGTATTACAATTATTACAAATTTATAAATAAATTTGTCAGCTTATATGCTCTGTAATTAAATTTTCATTTTTATGAAACACACAAATAAATTGTATGAGGCAACTCTGATCACCTTGATCATAGTAAATGCAAAAAATCTGATAACGTTACAAATAATTATATGGCGTGAATGCGATGTAACTGATAATAGCGTGTGCACATTATGAAAGGTCTTATTAATAGTTTTACCTCTTCCATTTTATAATGCTTGAACACAAATCTGAGAAGTCTTATGGAAACGTGAAATTATTGTATTATTGTGATTTGTTGATCGGAATCTTTTACATTCAATATCTCGTGTTTTAGCTAATTGCACGGTTTGTTTTGTTTACGTCGCGACGGGGCAAACTATCCAACTGTTGCTGTGAGTGCAAAGCTGCTACTATTGATACCGAGTACTCGAATTGGCAATGGACTTCCAGGCCCAAAGATTTCTATGAATTTTCCGCCTTCGCAAAGCGCGCACTCTCTCTCTCTCTCGCACTCGCTCTCTATGTGCTTTCTTTAATATATATGTATTTATTTTTCCTTTATATACAAGTATTTCAATTGGTATATAATTTTATTTGAATTAGTTGAGCGAAACGCGCGTTTCGCGATTCATCCGTGCGTTTGCGACGCGTCACTTTTCCGTTCTGAATCCAAATCTGAGGCACTAGCAAAAAAAGCTTTTCCCAGTAATATTCTCGCTGCCGACGCTGACTGCGACCGCGACTGCAGCGGCCTATGGCGACAGCGGCGTCAGGGCTTATAGTTTTTTGTATTAATAATGCAATTGTATTTGTTGTTAAATAATCGTTTTGCTGCTTTTGTGTGCGTCATTTGACAACGGCTGTGGCAATCTGTAACTGTATTTGTTGTATTTTATAGCAATGCATTTCATGGGCAACAAGAAGAACACATGCTACAATAGAATCAACAACCACTGTGCGATATCTCATGTGGGTGAGAGCTTTGCATTTGTTGACTTAAAGCGCGCAAAAAATTCTAACGCAAACAAACTACTTGGGTGTGTAAGTGTGTGAGTATGCAACAACAACCACCTGTAGCCTCACACACACAATCACACTCGCACATACGGCAAAAACGGGAAATGGTTGCAGTTTTATTAGGTCTCTTGACTCAAACAGTTAAAGCTTTCCTGGGTGCATTTTAATGTGACAATTCGAAGCAAAAGCTTTGCCTGTGGTCGACTTCAAAACTTCTATTTATGGCTCACCGGGGAGCCATTTGAGACAAGTGGCCAAGAGACTGCTACTCGATATCAGAAATAAGTTTAAATGAGCTTTAAAGATGCACTAGAATTACCTGCTTAAACTTGCACTATTCACACTTCAGCACGTGCATTTAAAAATGTTCTAATTTTTGCATTGCGTATACGCCGCATTGACCGGCCAGGCACACGCATGTGAATGGCGCATGGTTATTTTAAAAATAGCCATAGACATAAAAAGCATGGGCTAAACAAGTAAAGAGCTGCGCGAACAAAGAATACTATATTAATAACCATCGAGTGCCGACAGCTGCAGAGGCGAGGTCAGACGGCGGCTGGTCGGGGTCCCTTAGGGCGCGCTAACAATGCTGTAAATTGTGAGTTGAGAGTACCAAAGGGGGGAAGGAGACAGAACGCTGCATGCAATTCATTAAACTAAACGAACAGCAATTACGGCGAAAGGTGCACGAAACAGAAAAAGAACTTCTCATACCAACATGGGAAGATTCCGGCATTGTTATCAAGGTTAGCAAAATGTCACTGCCTGAGACCCCCACCAGCTGACTGTGTCAGCTGACGTCGTGTTCTTTGAGCGCCAGGCACGAGTTCAAGTGAGCTACTCAGTCACACCGACAGCCAGGCAGACAAGCGGAACACTCAAAGGACAACATTTCCGTTTTCCTGCTTAATCATAAACACAAGCACGTAAAACCAGTTGGTTGAATGGACAACAGTGTGGCAACACTGGGAGCATATTAGGGTAAGGGTTACCTTTACCCGATTAGCATTTGTTCTTATCACTTTTTATCTGCTTATCATTACCACACTTTCCCTTTCTTTACAGTTGTAATCCTCTTAGGGGTGCACTTACTTCTTGACATTGAGCCTTTGTTGAAGTTGGCATCCAATTAATTGGACTCAGTTTGATCATTGGCATTATATCAGCAGCTGGCGCTTAAGTACGAGTGTGCAATGTTGAGGGGAAAGGGGAGCTAGCAACTTACTAATATTAAAATTGCAATTAATATTTGATTGTGTGCTAAGCTTGTCGTATAAATCGCCTTTTATTTATATAGATTTGTTTGACTTGCTGCCTTTTTCTGTGTGAAACTTTAATCAAGGGCAAAGGCCACACGACAGCGTCCCCTTCCCCCTTGTTGCTGGCGTTGGGTTTAACTGATGCGTTCACGCGCTCTCTCTCTCTCTTTCTCTCTGAGACTGCTGAGAGCTGCTCTTTTTATCGATTATTTATCACACCACACAGTACGCGTTTTATTTATTTTAACTCTTAGCTTCGTAATTAAACTATTTACAGTGTTGTGCGGGCGTTGAATTATGCGTCCTTTGCTTTGGGATAGACCGCACGAGACGGGAAAACACGCAGAACTGTGGGCGGGAAATGTAAGCGCAAAGGGCACAACTGTGTTGAGGGAATTTTTAGCAGAGCATTAGCATTTCCCTATCGTCATAATGTTATTACAAATTAAGTAATAAGAAGTAAAGATAAACTGCAATTTGGACTGATCGACTGTAAGATACCCGTTCGATTGGTCATACAAATCAATGGTGTTAGAAGCAAGCAATACTTATTGAGATCTCGACCATATTTCAGAACTTTCTTTGACCTTAAAACATATGTACGTTTGGTGTGGCTATAACTTAAACTTTTTTTAAAATATTTATTTTTATTGTTCTTTCCTTTATCCAAAACAGCATATATATAATTTTCACGGGAGTTAGTCACACATAACCGTTTTGCTTTTCAAATGCTATCAAATAACGTTCAATAAAACAATTCGACGAACAGCCAATTTAACAGCTTTTTTTTATCGATAATATCGATAACTCTTGGCGCGACTTCCAAATTCTATTTGTCAATGAGTCAATGAGAAATAAAGAAAAAATAGGTACTACAGGTATAATAGGTAATTAGAAACCAATGTAGTGTTTTTGGAAATAAACTTTCTTTTGCTTCTGATTTTATGCATAACACCATTTACTTTTGCTTTAAAAATTTCGTATATTGAATTTATCAAGTCAAAATCTTCTCTGAATTTCCAATAGTGGCACTGTTTTAAGTTGTAGTGTTATATTCTCATAAAAACAAAGATCTTCATATCTAAAGCTGGTCGAAAATTTGAAATTTCTCAGCAGCTTAGCTAATATCACTTTGGTCGTTAATAAACCATATTTCGAACCTACAAAAGTCAAAATTTGGATACAATTTATTGTAATTTTTTAAAAATATATTTACCTATGCAATTGCGTGTACCCTTTATGAAGGGTATATATGAGTAGGTGTGTTTATTTTTAAAATGATGGGGAAGGAAATGTTCCGGATTAAATGTTTCTGCATCGCTTCCCCAAATTTGCTTACTGCGATGTAAGTGAAAGATGTTTATAGCAACGTCAAGTCCTTTTGGAAGAACAACTCCATTGGAAAGACGCACATCCTGAGTCGTCTGTCTAAATACTAGTGGAAGGGGAGAAAAAAGTCTCATCGATTCGTTTATAATTAGATCCATATAAGACATTTGTTGGGAGCCTGCGACAGTAACTTCAAAGTCTCCGCTTTTGGGAAACAGTGAAAGAATCTCGTCGAAAGCCTTCTCCTGGTACTGGGGAAACATAGCAGTCAATATCAATGTGTTAGCCGTTGTCTCAAAGCTTGCAGCTACCATGAAAGTTGCTTCATCTTCCACTTCCTATTTAGTAAAAATGCCTCGTTTCATTAGATCTATGACAAAATCCAGGAATATATTTTGATCCTCCGTCTGTAGAGAAGTTTCAGAATCCTTCGCCAATCTATTTTGAATCATCACCAGATATTTTTAAATTAAGCGTGACCACAAAAAATATAACTACAGAACACATAATAGATTACACCACAAGTACCACGTCCACATAATAAAAAAGAGTCCTTGAAATAATGGTAGTGAATTCAGCGTAGAATACTCGTTTATATATATATTCGCTTCCACCTTACACCTTCTCTTTATAAGATGAATGCGGTAAATTCTTAGTCCAAAAGTTGAAATATTTAACGCAATAGTTATTAGATAAACAAGTTACCTGTGTTGTTTGGAAAGTTCTAATAGCTAACTTGACCAATTAACTTAAGCCTGCAAAAAGTGAATTATTTCAAATCTTTTATTGTTTAATGTAAGCTCAACAGTGGTCAGTGGCCATTAACATTTTAATGCTGATAATAGTAAATAAACATTTGATTTTTTTAAATAAATTACATTTTTATTTAATTTAGCAATTTTTGTAGGCATACGTAACATGTTTTTTATCTGGTTTGTCATAAAACAACAATATTTTATCGCATAGATTTTATAGCAATAGTATATGAATAATATTCAAAGTTTTTTGCTTTAGCTGAGTAATTAGCGGTGTATTGAGTTCCTTGACAGATACAATAATAAATACAATAATATGCATACGTAAATTAGTACTAACAAAAAAATGTAAGCCACAATTTAAATCACATAGGAGAATTTCGAATAGCCGATCTTAACTGAAATGCAAATATTTATCGCAAGCAAAAATCTTAAATTTTTGCTAATCACTTTTTGTGTTCTCTACGCTCTCTTCTTCTTTTTGTTAATATTTCTTGTTTGATTATCTAAAAACTTTATAATGTATTAAATTTTGACTGCGCGTGCTATCGAAACGAGAAAACTCAATAAAGTGCACGCTAGTAAAGTACATGATCTTAGATACAGATTTTGAATAACTAAAAATGTTTATGAAGGTTTAAACTTTAATTTAAACGTAATTTAATTAAATTTAAGCGACTTTTAATAGTGGGTTGTAAATAATGTGCTTAAAAAAAGCTTTGATTTGCAATAATGCCAACATTTAAACTAACTAAAAATTTAAATTTCAATAATCAAAAACGACTGAACTATTGACTTTTAAGGTTGTTAAATCTGTTAAATTCGCTGCTTCTGCATCCAGTGGTTAGAGGTTCCCTATCATGGTGCTGCTGTTGGGTTAGCTACAGTGTGAGTTTTGGCTGAGGTTTCAGACTAAGATTTCAGCATACTATCTGCGCAAATCGATTACCTTTATCTTGGAACGCGAATCCATTTTGATGTGCGTTGCGTCCATGAATAACGGCGGATCATTTGGATGTGGGTGGAACCCAGTTTGCTGGCATTGTGCAATATAATCCAGGCCATAATGTGGCGTAAGTATGAAGAAACCAGTTCTATAAATAGATTAGAAAAAATGCTTAAGTTCTGAGTCACATTTCAATCAGTCTGATAATGACTCACGTGTTGTACTTGGGCGCACACACGATAGCAATTGCTTCGGGCATCATAATCTGATAGGAGCAGTGCGTATGCAAGTCAACGGAGGACAAGAATGCGGTTTGAGTAGGATGTGTCTGCAGAGAAACAATTCAAATGAGCATCAATATAGGACATAGATAAGCGGTATAATACGCACATGTATCCAGCCGAGCGTAATGAGTTGCATTTGATCCTGAACGTCAAAAATTTGCTCCTCGTGCATAGTGTTGCAGCTATCGGGTGTGCCATGTTGTTGAGGAGTTATAATGTGTGTAATGGAGAGCTCATTTCGTGCCAGATGACCAGCTAATACGCCGCAAGTCTCAATGTTTTTGGAGGTGTTAGCATGCGCCAGTTGTAGGAACACATCCATAGTGTCGGCAGGTACATTGACAGTACGCAACGAGCCAGCCAGCAGTGAGTCGGTGCGACTATACTGCGGTTTTTGGCCACGATCAAACGCGGGCTTTGACGCACTTAAGAGGACAAAACATGAGCTTATAGATTATAACAAATGGCAGGACTGCAGACTACACTCACTTGGATGACCTGTCGGCGCCAGTATCGACGCCTGGCAACAAGAGACCAGAGCTGGGCAAATTGCTGCGATTGGTGCCAGTGGGAAAATCATTTGGATAGACCACCTGATCGAGTAAGCCAAACTCCGGTGCCGATGGCTGGTTATTGGCATCCATTTGCACATGCAGATTGGCTGGTATCAGCGATGGCACAACTCCAGCTGCAGTTGCTCGTTGTTTGGCCTCACGTTCACGTTGCTCCCGCTGTTCGCGCATACGCTCTGCCTCCTTGTTGGCCAGGAACTGTTCATACTCACGTTGATACTGCGTCAGCAGCTTGTTGCGTAGCTTTTCTGTTGTGGGCATGATCTCTTCTTTAATGGTCTTATTAATGGCCTTCACCTCGGCCTTGATGTTGTTGTAGTCGGGATGCTGGCGTATTTTTTCAATGAATAGTGTCATATATCGCATATACAGTATAAAAGCGTTCTCATGGTTCCCTTCGTTCAGATACACGTTCGCCATGCGCAGCATCTCCGTACCGGAGCGATAGTAGCTGCAAAATCGAATATTCATTTTCCATAAATTAGGCTTGGCAAACTGTCTGCAGTTGTTATTGTTGTCGCTATTTGTGTGCAGCTGCCAAAGGACTTCCACCCACACGCACACAGATAAAAACAGAGAACACACACACATTCACACACTCAGCCAATGCCAATAAGAATATCCTTCAAAAGGCAAATACGCGTGCAAGGCCTTTTGCAATGACATTGGAGTGTATGTGCCAATTGGCGCCACATCTTTGGATGGACACTTACCGAGTCACTGCCATATTTTTATCTACTTCGATGACGGTGCCACAATGCGAAAGATTCTTCATACGCTCCGCTGGTTCCACAACGGCCATATTCATATTATTCACGGATTTCGACATTTTTACAAATTTCTAATAAGATTTCCTTGACTTGTCCCACTTTATTTCCCTTTGTTATTCAGTGTTGCCTGACTTTCTTCTTTTCATCTGTCGCTCTGCTTTAGGCCTATGTTTTGGGATACCGCTACTTGCGTTCTTTTGTAATAATTTGTAAAGCAATTACTCATTACGCAGGTGGTGGTATTGGCGTCCTCTACGCCAGAGGGAAAACTGTAAAAACAGCTGCTAATCAGCAAAAAAATATAATATATGTAATCGCCAATGTGACCGCTAGCTAAATATCACAATATACTTTTAACTTTCAGAAATATACCGTAATAAAGATTTCACAATTACTAGAATTCCCTAATGTTTATTACACACAATTTTAGAAAAATGCTAGTAAAACAGCGCAAATTTTTGAAAAACTTATTGTGTATAGTTATCGACAAGTAACTATTAACTCTCCCAATCACTCGAAAAACACTAAGAGATCATTTTTGGTATTAAAATAACAGCTGTCGACTAGTGCAAATATCGATATTTCGATAATACGCATTGTGCGCAGAAGTCAACGCAATTTTGAGCAACTGCGAAGGCAGTTACATTTAAAATTCATTAAGCGTATTGAATGATTCTAAAAAAGAAATAAATGTGAGTTGGGGCTATTGTTGCCTGATAAGTGGGCTTTGCAAATGCCTTTAATCCTTATCAGCGCCCATATACTTCTAACTTGGCTAATCTGCGTAAAACACGAGCGCTTATAGGTAATACTAGTTATCAGCTATTATATTTAAAGACCCCCACTTGACAAAAACTTTTGGACAATTGTATCTGAACTATGCATACCCATTCAGTTTTAAGGTCTGGCTGCTAGCTGAAGTGTGCGTGTTGAAAAGTAAGTTAAAGAAAATTCAAAAACAATTGTATTTAACATAACATTTTTAATTGAATAGAAAGAAAGGTGGTAAATTATAATCATGTTAAATCTGTTTAGTTGACTAGAAAGGTCGTTTAACTGTGTATTGTAAGTGTAATTGTATAGTGGTTAATCTGTAGCCTTTGACAGCTTTCGGTGCGATTTGATAACTTATCTATGGGTAATTCAAAACAAGAAAATGGTACTGCAATAAAAATAGTGTCAAAGTCAAACTTGTCCAAAATGAGAAAAAGAACAAATGGAGTGGTAGACAGAGAAAGGAAGAGGGAGAGAGAGAGAGAGAGAAAGAAAAAGAGAGAGAGCGAGAGAGAAAGAGCTGAGCTCAACAGAGACAAAGCCGCTCAGTACATGCGCCCGCATTTCGCAGATACAAATGTATCTACAAAGTACTTGTACGGACACTAGATACTTTGGTTGTGATAATGCACAGCAATTGAACAAATGACTGCATGACAAGTTGTCGAATGACTAAGTTAACGCTGGCTGGCAATCGCTGCAAAGCCCGAAAATAAAATACAATAAAAAAATCCATTCAAAACAAACAAGAGCTGAATTGAGCTGCGTTAAGCTGAGCGCAAGCTGAGAGCGGTTGCTTCCATCTTGTGGTCAGTTTTTGTCGGTTGTCAGTTGTCAGCGGCAATTGGCCCAGTCGTGGAGCAGTCGAGTGCCAACTTGGGCGCATAGCGGGCGTCATTTCCAAAGAGATCTTCAACGCGACTTCGACCTGGTATTGTGGATTTACTGCTGAAATCAGTTTCGGAAACGGTTTCGGTTTCGGTTAATTTTTTTTGCTTCAGCCTCGTTTTATTTATTTTTTTGTATTCATTTTATTTTGGGTTTTCTTTGGCATTATAATGTTGTTGTCGTTATGTTAGGCGGGGGCAAAGTCTTGTTTTGTGTACGCTTGCCATTTTGCCATGACAAGATGAGTATCTATCGATGCAGCATGTTTTGAAATCTATTTCGTAGCCCTTTTTGCCTTTTGCCAATCTATTGAAAAACGAAACAATTCGTACAAGTCGACAAATAACAAGTGTTTTACGTGCCGCTAATTTCGGCATTAATTAAGGGGCGTGCGTGTGATAAGAGCCTAACAATCCGAACATTATTTTGAATCATTTGAAGCTGCAAGTGTTTAATTGCAGCAAATCAATTTAGTGGCTGCTCGACGAGCAATTGAATGAATACACTCGAATACGAGTAATTATTTAAATACAATTCGGTGTGCAATCTTATCGGTGAGCTTATTTAACGTGGTCTAAAAGTAAAAGGAGGCTTATTGCATAAGCGAGATACGCATACTTGTCGTTAACCTCGAAATGCGAAACTGAAAACAAGTTGAGAAGCAAAAAGAAAATAAAGTGTATGAAAAGGCTCATCAGCCGAAATTTTCTGTAATTTGCTCAATTGGATGCCAGGGCGGCATTGCGTTGACAGCACCAGCATCAGCATCAGCAGCAGCAACATCGTGGCGTGTATCCAAGAGATACATATGAATCTTTTGTAAGTGTGGGCGCACAATGTGTGTGTGCGGCGAGTGATAAGCACAATAGAATACAGTTAGAGCACGAATTGCGGCTACGAATCAAAATCAGATAAAACCCAATTACAATTCGGATGAAGGCGGCTATAGGATATTGTTAAAATGCCAAAAGGCAAATATTGCATGACCCAAAGATACATTTATATAAACCGCGCGAATAATCGACCAAAAACAATGAAGACATCATCATCTGCTCATAATGTCGCATAATTTGTGGTCTGTGAATGCGAAAAGCAACAAAAATTTATTAAATTACAAGTTTAAGCCTGCAAGAGTTTTTTTGTTTTATATTTTATATCTGTAGCATTGTATCTTTGTATCTGCGCTATGGCCCTGCAGTTGTTATCGTTGGCTTCGCAGTTTGTTTTTGTTGCTCTTTTGTGTTTGACAAAACCAGCATGTCTCTCCGCTTGTATGTGTGAACACAATATGTATTTATTTAATTTTCGTTTTCAATGTCAGCTTGTCGACTGAATTATGCAAAGCGCGCGGCAATCACAGCACTTGGTCTAGCTGTGTGACTGTTGCATTACATGGCAAACATACAAAGCAATTACTCACTCGATTTCCTATTTAACGCCTCTCAACTTAGAGTTCTTTTGTCTAGAACGTGGCCCGCATTGCAAGCAGAAAGCAGAACATATCTTTAGCTCAGTGAACCCAAGAAACCCAACTACTTTTGATTTCGATCTTAGCTGGCAACTGGCCAATAACTGAGCTATAACTAACATTAACAGCAGTCGCCGTGAACAGCAATATACATATACTGTTAATGTTATACGCATTGCGAGATCTGTTGATAACCGGTTCGAGTAGCAGGTCTCAGTTGTTCCATTCAATTGATAAGAGCTCCAGCGCCAGCTCCAGCTGTTGTTGTTGTTGTGGCTTTGTTGTTGTCCTTATTTGTTTATATTTCTTTGTCCATTGATGCAACTGCTGGAGGCCACATCGATTACTGACACCTCAATAAATTAGCATTTACTGTTGGCCATCGAACGAACGCGCTTTTACCATTTACAAAAAATATATATCTAAATCCATTTTGTATATGTATCTATATCAATTTTATACATGTATCTATTATTGATGTATGTATCTATTATTGGTAGGCTGATATTTGATTTCATTGTTGAGGCATTCGCAATAATTGGCCGACGATTGTGTTTGCAAAATACTTAAGCGCTACTAATTGATTGACAACAAATTGCCCAATATCTGCGGTCAGCGCGATAAGGTCTCACTTGCTGAATAGATAGGAGTCTTTAATAGCAAGTTGATGGAGTATTTACAGAACGATTTGAATTTTCTTGGCTACAGTGCTCCACTAAGAAGTGTCATCAAATTACAAATAATTTATAAAGCCGATCTATATGAGAATATTTGAGTAAAGCCCGAAATATCCGGAAGGTAAAAGCAATACTGCGAAGTTAATTGTAAATTCTTAAAGTAACGACTATAGTTAATTTTATAAATGTGTAAACAACTTGTCGATTGACTGTTAATTAAAGAGGCAGCTCTAAAGTGATGATGATAAAAATTAGGTTGTTCATTATGTCAGAGTGAGAAGTTTAAATTGAACAGCAGTAAATATAAACTATAAATGTTTGTTGTTAACATTTTTAACAACAGCAATAATAAAATGAAATTGAACGAATTGGAGCTAAGAGCATAAATATGTTTATTGATATTAGGAAACTAGTTAACAGTACTTCATTTGATCGCTGTTAATTCTATCAAACTCAAAAAGCGTAAAGATTATCAAACAGCTTGCTATTAAATCTTGAACAACAATTCTAAAAACGTACTGTTATCTCTACAAAACATTTTTAATGTGACGTTCTGTCATTAATTGTGGCTAACAGTCAGTTAATGTCAAGTTAATAACTCGCTGTAGTTGTTAACTATTTAAAATGCAGTTGAAGTAAGGCAAAAAGATAACTCCTAATTCTATAAACTGCCGTTGAATTTGTGCTATTATTTTCCAAACGTATAATTAATATTTTGCATCTAAAAGTAAATTAATAATAATAATTATTTGATAATAATTTATTATCACTCTATTTAACTTTCATCTCTCTATAAATTCCATTTTGTCATTACAGTTAATTACGATTTAATTTCGTGCTATTGCTAATTATGGCTAATTGCAAACTTGGCTTTTACGCTCTGTTGGCGCTCTGTGCCCTTATCAGCCTAGCCAGCGGCTACAAAGTGGGCGTGGGCAGGGCGGACATAACAGGACCGCCAGTGGAAATCAATTTCGTAGGTCAATTGTTTTATTTCTGCCACAAATTCTAACTCAAGTTCAACGCTTCCAGATGGGCTATGCGAACATCAAGCAGGTCGGGCGAGGCATCCACACTCGCACCTTTGCCAGAGCCTTTGTGGTGGAGGATGAGAAAGGACATCGTGTGGCCTTCATTAGCGCGGACTGCGGCATGATGGGCTACGCTCTGAAGCGGGAGGTGGTGAAGAGACTGCAGGCGCGTTATGGCAACATTTTCACGGCGGACAATGTGGCCATCAGTGGCACCCATACGCACGGAGCGCCAGGTGGTTTTCTGATGCACTTGCTCTACGACATCTCCATACTTGGCTTTGTGCCTCAGACCTTTGATGTGATGGCCCAGGGACTTTACTTGGTAAGTAGCGACAGTTGCATCTTCTTTTGGACTTGATTTGTATTTCAATTTTCCTGCAGAGTGTCAAACGCGCCGTGGACAATACGGTGGATGGACGCATCTATTTCGCCAAGACCACAGTGCTCAATGCCAACATCAATCGCTCGCCGACTTCGTATCTGCGCAATCCTGTCGAGGAGCGGGCCCAATACGAGCATGACGTGGACAAGACTCTCACACAGTTGCGCTTTGTGGACAAGGAGAACAATCTGCTGGGGGCATTCAACTGGTATGCGGTGCATGCCACTTCCATGAACAACACCAACAAGCTTGTAACCAGCGACAACATGGGCTATGCTGCCCTGCTGCTCGAGAAGGAATACAATCCCAACAAGATGCCCGGCAAGGGTAAATTTGTGGGCGCTTTTTGCTCCTCCAATTTGGGTGATGTTTCACCCAACATTATGGGTCCCAAGTGCTCCATTTCGGGCAAGGAATGCGATTTGCTCTCCTCCCATTGTCCATCCGGCGAGGGCGAATGCTTTGCCTCTGGTCCTGGTCGCGACATGGTCGAAAGCACCCAGATTATTGGCCAGCGCTTGGCCGAGGGCGCTTTGAGTCTGCTCAACGAGCAGAGCCAGGAGTCGACGGCTCGCGAGGTAACCGGAGATGTGCGCTTCATTCATCAGTTTGTCGACATGCCCAAGTACAATGGCAGCACCTACAACCCGCTCTCGCGCAAGCTGGACAAGATCAGGGGCTGCCAGCCGGCCATGGGTTACAGCTTTGCAGCGGGCACCACCGATGGACCTGGCGCCTTTAGCTTCGAGCAGGGCACCACCACGGACAATCCCATGTGGAACTTTGTGCGCGACTTTATTGTGCCGCCCACACAGGAGGATATCAAGTGCCACGAGCCCAAGCCCATTCTGCTGGCCACAGGCAGAGTAAGTAATGCCACAAGCTAAGTGCTTCATAGAGAACTAATCTTTCGCTCTTTTCAGGCCACTTTCCCCTATGAGTGGCAGCCCAAGATTGTGTCCAATCAGATACTAAAGATTGGCGATGTCATTATTGCCGCGGTGCCTTGTGAATTTACCACTATGGCTGGCCGACGCCTGCGCAACCAGATACGTGCTGCAGCCTCCGCAGTTGGTGGCATCGATACGGAGGTCATCATTGCCGGACTGACCAACATTTACTCCAGCTACACGGTCACGCCGGAGGAGTATCAGGCGCAGCGTTATGAGGCCGCCTCGACCATCTTTGGACCCCACACCCATACCATCTACATGGATGTCTTTGAGCACCTGACCAAGGCCATGATGCGCAACGAAACTGTGGACGCCGGACCAAGTCCGCCATACATGAATGATGTGATGTTGTCCTTGAATACGGGCGTGCTTTTTGATGGGCACCCCATTGGAACGGACTTTGGCTATGTGAAGACGCAGCCGCTGAAGACATATGGCATTAATGATACCGTCAAGGCCACCTACATCTCTGGTAATCCTCGCAACAATCTCTTCACTGAGAAAACGTACTTTACCATTGAGCGCAAGATCAACGAGGATCGCTGGAAGATCACTTACACTGATGCCAGCTGGGAGACAAAGTGAGCAGATGGCAAACAACTAAATAATACATTTAATTCAAATCCTTCCCTTTTAGAATGGTCTGGCATCGCACCAACACTATCCTGGGCTTCAGCGAGCTAGACATCTTTTGGAACATCAGTCCGCAGACGTTGCCTGGAGAGTATCGCATACGTCATTCGGGCGAGTACAAGTACATTCTCGGTGGCAAGTATCCATACGAGGGTCTGACACACTCCTTTACTGTCAAGGAGGATTAGGCGTGCCGAAAACTGATCCATGTATTTATTTACCATTTACGTATGATCGAGAAAAGCTTTATTTTTAAAATACAATATAAAAATGAATGCCAAATTTGTTAGAACTTAAATAAACTATTGGAAATAAAAAGAAATCTACTTGTTTGAATCACGCGCCAAGTGGAACGAATTACACGAACAGCTGTGCAGAGCGCTCTGGTTGTCGTCTTGGCTAGCTGTGGCTGGCATGTGGATCACAGCACGTACACGCTCAGTACGAAGCACAATTCAAAACAAAACTAGGCAAATATGAGCGCTCGCTCTCTCTTAATCCGTCTCTCTTGGACGAACGTGTGGATGCGGCGACAACAACAGCCAGTTTCAGTTCCATTCTGTGCTGCTGAGCGCGCGGACGCACTGTGGACAAGTTCCAACTAGCAGCATATTAACGAATGCAAAAACAAAGGCACACAGCTCAAAATTCAGGACTGACCGAAAATTACGCACGTGTGTGTGAATAAATGTACTTGCATATATTTTGTGAAGTGTCAGATATATAAATAAACATACTCATATTGCAAGTATCTCCATATGTTGCAAGTGTAGGGCGTGTGACAGTGAACAATTGCAAGAAGCACCTAACTCGGTGTAGCGTTGTGTGCGTGTGTGTGTAAGAATTCTGATAAACTGTAAACAAAAGGTGAGCACGACAACGACCAATAACAATAACAATAGCAGAAGGCAAGAACAAGAAATCAGCCGCCAACGCGTTAAGATCTTTACAACATATCGGCTGAGGGGCAACAAGTTTCGTGGAAATCATTTGGGTAAGTGCCAGAGGGATGCGGTTAGTCAATGAATGAGAGGAAGACGCTGACGTGTTCTATGTGATCGAGTCGTTAGCGTGCAGCTTCCGTCCTGCACTGATAAGGTCTTGTCTCTGTCTCGTTCCCTCTCGCGGAGTGCCTTGATACAATAAAATGTGGGTCAACAAAATTAAATTCTACATTGATTAGAAAGAAATTTCGAGAGATTGCGACTACGTCATTACAAATTTCCTTAAGTTCATGCATGCGCCATATGTATTTATAAGCATTCGTGCAGTTAATTTTGTCGCCGACTCCGACGTCGTGGTTGTTGCTGTTGCTATTACTGTCCACACATGTGTGGAATCAATTGATGGCGCGGCCAGCGTCGCTGACCGTCACAAGCTTCAAATGCTCCCAGTTCTGCGATAAGTAAACTATCTCGCATCAAAATTGTGTGGAGGCTGTCAATGGGACGAGGAAAACGTGGAGTGGGAACGGGAATCGAATTCAGTCTCCCGCAGTCACGTAGTCATTTCCTAGCATTTGTTTTGGTTCGCTTTCTTGTGTCGTTTGCTTTCGTGCCGACATTCGGTTATGTTTATGTTCCGTGCACATTGAAAACGCACCCCTAAACGAGTGCATGGCTGGAAACGAAATGGAATTGAAACTGGAGCTGGAACCAGCTGCTAATGTTGCCAACTATGCGAAATTCAAATAAGAATATCTAATTGAGCGCGTCGATATTCCAGTTGGACCTTGTTGACGTTCGCTTGTTTATTTTAATTTTTATTTTATAAATAAACACAGTGTGTTTCAACGAACTTCAATGACAGCAATTAAACGGTGATTTGCTAAAATTTATTAATTTTTAATAACTGGCTTACCGGTTTATCAAACCTTTTTGACGTTTATTCTTTGGGTTTAAGCCAAATTAGCTAACATATCGCATGTAATATATTGTTGGCAATTCTCTTGATTGTTTTTTCAATTGTCAAGTCAACTTTGGAAACCGGTCACGAAGCGTGAGCAACTTTTGCAATTGAAAATCAATTGTAAAATTGTTAACTCAATTCATTTAAGTTTATTTAATGTAGCTCGAGACGACCAAGAGCCTCTTCAGCTGGCCATGGCTAATAGAAAGGAAAAGGAAAGCCACGCAAAAGGCCAAATGAAAGTGTTGCTCTAATTGCCGACTGCCCCAATGTCTCCTACCAACTGCTCCAACAGTCTCGTCATCCGACAAACACTTCCTTACAAGTCGCGAGCATCTCCACTGCCGTCTCCACTTCCACTTCCACTTACGTTTTTAACAGCCATTTCAACTGCAACTTCAACAACAATTGCAGCTGCCAGTTTGTTGTATAATTGCCAGTCGTCTTAGCCAAAGTCGCATCTTTTTTTTTACGACTTTTATCTCAACTATTTGAACCGGTTTGAAATGTACTTATGCTTCTGCTCTTCAAGGTGAATCGCTTAGTTTTTGCCGTGTAAAATTTATGCACATTGTAATTTGACATTCATAATTAGCAAACTTGTTTGTTGCACTTGAAGTATTAAAGCATTTGCTCGAATCTCAATCCATCAAACATACTAAATATTTAATGTCAGCTCCAATTTCCGCATTGAGTTGGGTTCAAGTTGATGACAGTTTCGGGTTGCCTCGTAGCAGCATCATAAAAGTTATTCCAATTAAATTAACGTCGAATGAAATTGAAAAGTTTTTCGGGGAACAAATCAAAGTATTGCTTCAAGTGCTCGTATTACAACATTTTGCGCAGATTAAGGAAAATTGCTAAGGGAAAACTTTCCGCGGGCTGACAACAAGGCGCATCTAACAAGCGAATTAAATTACATTGAAAGACCGCACATGAAAATTATCCGAAAAAACTGTTGTCAATTGGATTTAATGTCTGGCTAAAAGGCGAGCCAAATGCCTCGATAGAAGGTCAACTGTCTGCACTGGCATTTGGTGGCAAACAACGAGTCCGTGCCGCATTATCATCCAAGACAAAGACCATTCTCAGGCTGCAGTTCCAAATGTCAACACGAGAGTTGCATTAAGTTGGCCCAAATTAAACGTCGCATAAATGTCAGTGGCGCTTCTGTTTGGCGTATTTATGACTTTGCCACAGTGGCACAATTTCCCAGAGCTGCTGCACATAAAACTAATGAACAGCTTGCAACGAACTATGCGCCCCATAAGGCAGATGGGGCAGCGACGTTTGTCCCATGACATTTGCACCTGACTGATGATGCTGCAAGCTTTTGCTTCAAATTGTCTACTATTTTCCTGTTGGCCATCCTTTTGACAGTTTCATTTGAATTGGTTACCATACTACATGTGCATATAAGTTGGAGGAGGCGGAAGCCTGTTTGTGGCATGTGGCAAGGCAAGCTTGTGCTTTTGTGGTGCTGTGCAACATGTCACATAAAGAATACAACAGCTCTGCCTTTTTTATAACCAAGGAAATTTAAGCTAAGTTTAATGTAACGAAATACAAGCAAATATTGTGCATTTGTCAGGCACTCAGGCAGTCTGCCAGTTTGCCACTGTGCCAGTCACTTAGTTTAGCTAATGAGCTTAGTCAGCGCTTTGTGCACAACATTTCATAACTTAATTGCAACTGAAGCGCAAGTAAAAAATGCATAAAAGAAGAAAAAACAATTAAATGTTGTTGCCATGGAGAATTGCGGCGGCAGCAAATAAGCAAAGAAGGAAGATGCCTCCGTAAGCTAACAAACGGAAAACACATATAGGAAAAAAACCCAAAAACAAATTTGACTGTTGCATAAACCAATGCATGGGGCAGGCAGACAATAACAACAACCTCATCGAGTGGTAACACGCCAGCGAATTAGTTAAAGCAGCTCGTCAATTGAAAGCGAATGCGAATGTTGCAACAACCACAATAATTGCAATTTCATGTTGCACACTACTTTAATTATGCTTGACTGACCAACGTGTGTTCTATTTGAATATTTACAACTTTTATCGACTGCAAATCTAATTAATTTTAAATGTGACAAGCTCAAATTTTATTGAATAATTGAACAGAATGTATTTCATTTAATGTGATTTCATTTAATTTAATTACAATTGCTGAAAAATGAAACTTGTTCGTTTACTGCCAAGTAATGGAAGATTTAATTAATGGTTTGATCATTTATTAATCGACAAGATGGGATGCGTAATGTAGTCTAAAATATGATGTATTATAAATTTACTCAAAATTGAATAAGCCAATTTCTGTAATAAACCATACATTTCTTAACGTTTAAGTAGGGCCATTCATAAACTAAACTCAATAGTCATGAACATAACTAAATGAGTGCCATAAAGCAGAATGTTAGTGTTCATAAATTTAGTTTTATATTTCACAGCTTGAGCTAAGGTTAAAATGTTAATCCCTCAACTAAATATTCAATTTCAAAACTAATAAATTATTAAGCAAATATTTTTTGATAGTTATGAATGAATTTCTTGAATATTTGCTGTCAGTTAAATCTTATTTGTATATGCGAGCGAATCTTATTTATTAAAGTGTTTTTTAATTAACATAAATTCAGTTTTTATGGCATGTATATTCTGAAATCGAAACATTTGTTTCATTATTCGCAACTTGTGTGCAACAACAAAAGTAAACAATCCAGTATCTATGGTAATTTGTAATCTGACATTTTGTTCATCTGGATTTTGCAGTAATTTCAACTTAATATTCCAATTAGTTAATGGTTAAGTAATATATATTTAGCAGTTGGAAGCGCTTTCGCTTTCAAACTTTTACTGAATTCGCGAAATAAATATTTTAGTTGCAATTTGTGTGTGCACCACATTTGGCCATTGGGTTCAAAGGTAACCGAAAAAAAGTGTATATAGAACTTTTGGTAAAAAATTCTTGCCGCTTCAAGCAGAAATTCGGCATGCCCCACATTCGCTTTTCTTTTCGCAAGTATTTTTCGCCCAATTCCATTAATGTTACCTTTGTGGCTGCTCTCTTTTTTTTTTTTTGCTCTCACAGTTGTAGCAAAAGAAATGTATGCGAATAATTTTAAAGGAAAATACCAACAAATGAAAAGAGACGAAAAACAAAATGATCAGCTGGTGCGGTTCAGTGAACTCATTAAAAGAAAACATTCCTCATGCGTTTCATTGATTTTCGCCATAATTGAGAATGTGGAGTGCCTGGAACTGGAACTGGAGATGGAGATGGAGTCGAAGCGTGGACCCCTCCACATAAAAAAATAAACATAATATTTGCATTTCAATAAGTTTGATTGTGTAACGTTCTGCTGGCTCTTGTGGCGAGTACCGTTAATGATTTAATAAATGTTTTAGTGTTGGCCCAAACAATGCGTCTCTTGTTTCAGCGGCATTGCAGCATCAGCCACGCGTATCCGTCAGATACATTTGCATAACTATGCGGTAAACTGATTTCCTCGTAACCGAAAAGTTCTTTGAACTCCAATTAATCGCTGCAATCGACACGAAATCACAAAATTAAAAGAAACTTGGTCATTGTCTTCTCGTAGATAAACCGTTGCTGCATCCATTATACTTGCCACTTTCTGTCGCCCGTATTTGTGTCTCCTCTTTGGCGCCCCTTTCTAATCAAACAACTCTTGATCGACGCTGAGAACTGGAATTTTATGCAAAACCGGTTCAACGATCAAAACTGACCACTTTTTTATTTTTGGGAGGGAGATGTACATATATTATACTCGTAAAGAGACGGACAGCCTGTTGCCTGCCACCTTAGCACATCTTTATGTGCTTGTCTCTAATTTACTCAAAGTATTAAGAACATTTATTAGATTGAATATAGAACAAAGCTGATGTATTTTAATTAATCACTCAAGCATCAAACAAGATTAGCATGGAATTCTGATGAGATAGATTTAAAGGGAGTAGTAAGTAATAGGTATTTATTGTGGACTACAACTTTCAACCAAAAGGTCTGTAGATCTCTTCAAAATAAATTGTTATTAAAGCTGTTATCAAGTACGATATGTGGTTTGCAAATCTAGCAATACCTGAAGTTGCTTTTACGTAAATTATTTGTTATTTGCTTGACATCAATCCGAAATTATCAGCTTAAATTAAATTTGCTTAAGACATGTATTAATGTCAAGAGATTTGGCATTAAAGCTTAACTTAAAGTGAATGTTGTGATGGCTTCAACTAGATAAGATATATATTACTTTGATTGATAATGTAATTATCCCTTAACATTGAAGTTGAGTCCTAATTTGCTAAAAGATTCAACTTTCTTGCAATTTCAACTTGTGAGTTCATATTTCTCCTGAATAAAATTAAATATATTATCTTATCTCGCATCTTATAGCTTGTATCTGTGACTGCAATTAAATGAAGCAATAAATATGGAATGAAGCGGCATGTTGTACATATTCGTATTCGATTTGCATATTATCTATAGATCGGGTGGGGCAGCCGCAGGCAGATAGAGGGACAGGGAGGAGAGAGGAGAGAGAGAGACATATGACAGGCGACAATGTTGTCATTGTTTTCTGTGAATGTTTTGCCGTTTCTCGAACATTAAATTCATTTTCAGTTAGCCGGTTTTAGTCCAGCCTTTTCGACATAAACTTTGAACATTTGATAAATGTGAGCAATTATTGTTGAGGAGCAAGTATAGTGGCTCTTGTGTCAGATTGAATAGTGTGCGGTCTGCTTGATGTGTGCTCCTTCTGGCCCCTAGTGTGTGGTCCTTGTGTGTGGGCAGACGAAATAATGAATGGTAATTAATTAAGCACAGTGGCAGTGTGTCCTGGTGTCTGACTCGTAATCGAAATTAATCAATTGATCACGTTTAAATGCAAATTAAATTTGATTTTGCAAACCATAAAACATGCTTGAGACCGAATTTATCTTAAGCATGTGAATAAAAGAAACGAATCGTTAATTAATGGCTTTAATAATTCATTCATTTGCACTTTGCGCTGTTTGGCGTTGCTTTAACAAATTGCCAAAGGCAAGCCATAGTTATAAAGTATAATTCACACCTCGATTTGTGTAGCTGTAGAGCATCTACTAGTCGGCTGGCTGGGGCTGCACAACTTTTATTGTTATAGACGGATTTGGCAGAAAAAGTAAGCCAAAAGTCATAAAACAAATACATTGTACGACAGGCTAAATTAAATTCAAGACAAGGGTACTAATGGAAATTGCTCGACTGGGTAATACTCAGTGTAGAGATACTTTCTTTTTAGAATATGATTATATAAAACGTTATTTAATTAATTCTACATTACTTAATTTAATTTAATTTTTTGGACGGCTCTTTCAAAATAAAATAAAAGAAGGCCGAATCAAGCATTACCCGCATGAAAATAAACCCGCATAAGAACTATGGTCGAAGGAGCCTTAACATCTTCGACTCATTTATTAAAGAGAGAGAAGAGAAATCAGAATAACAAAAACCCACATATTCAATAAATTAGCTCTAGTTTCCTTACATCTTAAAGATTATCGACTACAGTTATAAAATAAGGTAGATAGGAGCTGCAGCGATAACATTAATTGTCTTTCTGCCTCTGGCAAACTCCACCGCCCATCTTTATGACTACAGGGTATCACAATGGCTCATTAAAATAAATTACGAGCTCAACTTGCTGCGTGGTCAGATTCTGACCAATACTCGAGTCAAATGCCAGTTTAAACACTTTAAGCTACAAAGACGTCCTGGCCAGCAAATTGAATCGATACGAGTATGAAAGCCTTTTCGAGCTCAATGAATTTTCAGTTCACACACAGCAGCCATTGGAAAGGCACTTTGATTAGTCTGTAGTTTCACACATGGTTAATGCTTTTAATGCAAAATCGATTGCCCAGCCGACCTGCTTGGCAGCGTGAACAGCAATTAGCTAGGCTTTTAGATGGCGAGCGCCAACAATGTTGTCATTTGATAGGCCAATACTCATACAAGTTGATGGTCGACGAGTACTTAATGCAATTGCAAATGTCTTAACTGGTTTTTTATGATATGCTCTTACTCTACTTGCAGTTAACGTGATGGTGTCCTGCTGTTGCCGTTGGCAATTGACGCTCGGCGTCCTTGTGCTCGGCCTGCTGTGCAGTGCGGTGTATGGCGAGGTCTACACGGCGCTGGCGGAGATGGAGGAACTACTTGAGACTGAATCCGTATTAATAAGCAATTTAGAGGGTTACATACGTGTGCAGGAGGACAAGCTCAGCTATCTCAAGAAGTGAGTATCTTTCAAGTTATATTTGTTATTGTTGTTGTTGTTGATGTAAATGCAATGCAGGTGACAAGAACAATTTCATAATTGCATTCACTGCACAGACATTTTAGCCACGTGCGTATGGCAGCTGTTGCATGTAGATACCAAGAATATATACTCGTTTATCATTTGCATTGTTGTTGTTGTCTATGCGGCGTCTTATTTGCGCCCCATATCTTGAGCTACCCTTGGCAATCGTGGACCTTATACATATATATAGCGTATGTTGGGTCGTGTTTATGCATGTTTATGTAGTAAATAGATTGAGCAGCGGAAGGATGTGAGATGCAGGATAATGCGACGCAGCGGATGCGGTAAGGCAACTCCCCTAATCAAAAGGCGAGTCTCGAGTCCTGCCAAACCTGGTCTGTATCTTGTCATCCCTCGACGCCTCTCGCCCTTTTGTTGTCGCTGGAGAGATCCTCAGAGCGCTCACAACAGCTGACAGCTGTTTTGTCCTTGTCGCAAAAGGTTGTCGACGTTGCATCTTCTTCATCATCATCCGTATCAGCCGCATCATCATTGCTGCCGCATGTGGCTCTTGGCTCGTGCCGCTGCCTGCTGCTGTCTGCCGCCTGTTAACTGCTGTTCGAAATTAAAAATTTAATGCCGACTTTAAATTTAGCATCACGAAAGGGATTCGGCAAATGCTCAGCTATTTGTCGCAGTTGCATATCCTTTTGGCGACCTAGCCACTGCTCCAATATTGATTCTCTATGGTCTTTGGCTTTGTGTCGGCCAAAATCCAATTAAGTTGGCCAACATAGACTGGCCACAGACAAAGGCCAAAACACAATTCATAAATGCAAACTGCGGGCGCGCGATACGAGGTGTGGGGGAGATAGTGCTAGGGGAGTTAGTCGACGCTTAGTATTGACATTCAATGCGACACACACATACTCACACATTCATATACATATACACACTCTCACTGGCAGTTGAAATTTAACGGCCGCCTTTATGTGACTAAGCTTAGGTTATTCAAAAGTACACAGAGAATAAAATTCTTTCTGTTAGACACTTTTTCATTTTGATATAATTGAACTACTTCAACAAGATTTAATTTAACTAATTTATATTTTTAATATTTACATTAAATTTATAAAAAGAATTAACTACAAATTGTGAGACAGAAATCGTAAAATGAACATTTTAATGAGTAGTAGTTGTGTTAGATGTAAGAAAGACAATTATAAAATATATTTTGAATTTGAAAATATATCAAGCAAGTATTTAAAATTAAATAGTCATTTCTTGAGTAGGATGATATTAGGATAGTTTTTTGTCGCCGTGTATAGGGTCGCTTATGTGCTGGTGTGAGGTGAGGGCATTGGCGTCGTCTATTTTGTTATGAGTTTGAGTAAATATATAAATTCAAGAATGCTGATAAAAGCATTGCATGCAGCGCCGGCTGCGCTCAAAATACTTACCGGCCGAAATACGTTTTCAACCCTCAATGTGGCATTGAGCAGTGGCAGTGGCAACAACCACAGGCGGCACAGGCAGGAGCAGATGTTTCCAGCACAAACGGAACGGAACGCGCCAAACGTCGCCTGCCAATGCCGAGTGTTGTTCTACTGGTGTCTTGAGCTCAATTATTATGTGTACAAATATATGTACATATCTGCCTGTGTGTGTGTTAAGTAAATGGTTATGTTTATTAAGGGGGGAGACACGCTGCCGCCGTCGACTGCGCTGCCGGCGTCGATCCAGTCGACTGCGCGCCTGCGCAGGAAATTGCAAAGTCGAGAAGCGACTGGCAGCCAACGAGGCTAGTTCAGTCGAGACGCAGTTGTCGTGCCCAACGGATCAGTACGCACAGTGATCGTGAACGTGGCAGTGACCGTGAACAGTGAACAGTGACCGTGAACAGTGCACAGAGAACAGTTAAAGTACAGTGCGGCCATGTCCAAGCACAATTATACAAATCCGGCTTTCTGCCAGAACAGCGAGTTTTATCCGGTGCCCTCGAGCAATCGCGTCGAATCGATCTACAATCGCAGCCTGCAGCTCAACTTTAATGCGCTGCCCCGCAATGGGGCAACTACGCCGGCAACATGTCGTGATCCACGGGAGGGGCCGTTGCGCATGCAACGTAGCATGTCGACGCGCTCGGTGACGCGTAAACAGCAACTGCAGCTGCAACAACAGCAGCAGCAGCAACCACCACAGCTGCAACCACCACAACAGGCAAGCAGTGGCCGCTATGCGCTGGTGCCGCTGGAGGAGCTGGGCGGCGTCGCCAGTCGCTATGCCATTGTGCCCGGCCAGGCGGCACAGCGTTTGGCCCGATCCCAGGATAATCTCGATCGCTATGGCTCGCGGCAAGGCCTGCAGTTGGATGAGGAGCCGCACTCGTTTCACGAGGAGCCACAGCAGCAGCAAAAGCAGCAGGAGACGCAATTTGCCAGTCTGCCGCCCACATTGAATGCTGGGCTGCCTGGAAAGCCCAAGATTAAGCACGCCTTCTCCAGTGACTTTGGCAGCAAGACTTTTCTCATTGTGGATAAGAACAGCAATCAGCGTTATCAGATGGTGCCCACCGCAGAGGATGAGGAGCTGGTGGATGAGAATCAAGAGATTATACAGATGCACAATGGACGCGCACATCGTTATGCCGTCATACCCACCGAGGCGGACGATGAGGAACTGGAGGAGGAGCATTTACAGCTGGAGACCTGCTTAAGTCACACAGAGCAGCAGCAGTACAATATGCGAACCTCAACACCACAACAGCAGCAGCAGCAGCAGCAGCAGCAACGTAATGCGGCAGCTGCAACACGCGCGTTGCACGAACTTTTGACGACGCCGCGCAAGATGCAACCACCACCACGTCTGGCACACTCGACACCCCGCAATGCGGCACACTACGAGCAGCTGCAGCGAGAACGCCAATTGCAGCTCTATCAGAGCCAGCAACACATCAACTTGCATCAACAAATCAACTCGGTGGTCTCAGTGGCACCGTCACCAGCGCTGCCACTGCGGCAGCAGCGCCTCTCGCCGCAGCGACTGCACTACGAGACGGTGAAACCAGCTGCGGCGCCACAGCAAGCCGCCATGGCTGTGATAAGTCCCCGGGTGCAGCAACAACAACAACAACAACAGCAGCAGCAACAGGAGCAGGATCTAAGCAGTCTGCAAGGCAAGAAGAGCGGCTCGTATCCACAAAAGGTCGCCAATGCCACCATCACACTGGCCATTGTCTCGCTGATGCTTGTGCTGGGCAGCACCATGAATGCCGGACTCATCATCTACATGATAGCCCACGTAAGTAGCTGCTGTAAATAATAAATAATAATATAATATAATATAATATACTAAATAATACATCTATTCCTTAGTTTGGCAAATCCTTCTACCTGCAATTCGGCCTTGTTGCCTCCTTTTGTGGCATTGGACTTGGCTTCCTTGGCTTTCGTTCGCGACACTGCGAGTGGCTGCCAAACCGCAGCTACACCTCGGGCTACATCTTGGTCACCATCTTCTGTTTGTTCAAGTGCTGTGGCCTTTTGCTGATACTCGTGCTGGATCCATTTCCCGGTCTGCCACTGCACGATGTCACCACGGGTGTCATTCTGGGCTTGTCAACATTTACCATGTTCTTCATTGGCCTCGGCGTCATTGGCAGCTTGTGGTGCTATCGCCCACCACCCGATAACCGCGTCAATGTGGTCTAAGCACCGTACTTGCAGCTTCTAGTTTAGTCCTTAATTAGTTTTATCATTAGTTTTTTTCATTTTCCAGCAAACAACTCCCGTAACGGCTAAGAGACCAAAAAAAAAGTATTAATAATTCAATTGACTCGAAATTCCAGCAGCGAATTTTGTTCTCAAAGACTGTAAATATTTTAAGCATGGTGTGTGAATCCACAACGGGTTCCGTTTAAATTTTTAAAACTAAACACATCAAATATTGTTAACTCAATTTTAAATTATTGTTCAAAACTTAAGCTAAGACACATTTGCACCAAAACCAAAACATTGAAACACAAATAAATATTATCTAGCAAAGGCGCACGAATTCCATAAATTGTCATACTTATTGTTCATTTTTGGCTCATTGAATTTGACAGCAAGACAAATCACAAAGTATTTGCCATATTTTGATAAATACCTGAACATTTGTCTTGTTTCAGCTCACAGAAGCACACATTGTTGAGCGTGATAAATTTATGCAAACGACTTGCATTTATCTATGAATATATTGCTCTCACTTCGCTTTGACTGTCTCTATTATTACTTGTTTTAAATCTGTGCATTGTGAGCTGCTATTTGGTTTGCTTAGATGAGATTTAATGAAAGCCCACTTGTTATGATGAAAATATTTAGCTTATACTCGTATTTGTTTAGGCTTCTTAAAGTAAAATTCCTTAGATGAAATAAATTCTTGATTGGGATTTTGAACGTTAATTGGTTGACTCAGTGATTGGTTTGCTTTTTGTTGATTTTGATTTTGCAAAAACTACTACAATATACTGTACAACATCCACATTTTATGCAGATTATCTGATGTATACAGCTGTATATTTACTTTTCTTTTTAAATAAGAAATACTTTCCTTGTCCTTGCACAACCTTATATCGATTTCGGACCTGCCATTTTGCGAACCTCACTTGCTCGTCCGCAATCAATCAACATAAGAAATCATTTTATAATTTGGCCACAACTTTAAGCTGCTTAAACTTTTACTTAAGCGGCCACAAAGTCGCACACGCGGTTTAATTTATTTTCTTTTTAGTTTGCAACTAAATTACTTAGTAATCTGTTTGGCAACTTTTCAGCAAAATGGACGAATACCAAAGAGAGCATGCAGATGCATCAAGTGATATTACCGCCTATGTTTCAAACCCCATCAATGCCTATCTGTTGACCAAGCGACTGACAACCGACTGGCGGCAAGTGGAGAATCTCATGGAGCACGATGTGGGCACAGGTGAGACTAGCATTGTACTGCCATTAATCCAACTGGCTAATCTGAATTTAAATTGTTTACCCTACAGATTTTGTGCAGAATCTCACACAATATCGCAACGTGCTAAAGTTTCCCTCGGACGAGGATCTCACTGGGGCAGCAGTGGCGCTGCTTCGACTGCAGGACACCTATCAGCTGGACACGTCCAGTGTGGCACGCGGCAAGCTCAATGGCATTCAGTACAGGTAAAAAAAATTGCATGCAAATTAAGCTGAGATCCAAACTGCAATATGGGATTTACGTCTGATCACAGCACTGCCATGTCCTCCGATGATTGCTTTGAGTTGGGACGACAGTCTTACGTTAATCGAGACTATTACCATACGGTATTGTGGATGAACGAGGCAATGGCCCGTATGCTCGAGGAACCGCACAATCAAACGCAAAGCTTTACGCGTGCCGATTTACTGGAATACCTGGCTTTCTCCACCTATAAGCAAGGTAAAGTATACGACTTGTTTGCCATTTTCAGTTTGAGTCCTTCCCTTGGCAGCAGCCATTTGCACGACTGTTTACTGTTATTCTTGTGTTCTGCCCTCTCTCAAGGTCTCTCGTCTCGTCTCGTTTGCATGACACTTTTGGGGGTTGGGTGTTGCCCCCACTCTATGTTTTCTATGGTTCTTGTTGTCACTGGCCATTTGGCTGCAGGAAATTGCACTTTGCCGGGCCCTTGCCAGGTGAGCTGAGCTGCACTTTGGTATGCTCTCCAGCGATTAAGCTCCGGTCGTTAAGTGCGAAAAATTGTTGCTCGACAATATTGCGACTGGCTTAGCCGTCCAGCTTGACTCTGTCGTCTCCGAAGCACGTAGCTATTTCTATAGTATAGCTTGAAGCAAAATGCACGTACTCGTATTTGCGCAATCCCAAGTAAGGTTTATTAATGCCTTATTACCCTGATACTTGCCCCAGGCCATGGCACCTGCTTAGGTCTCTAATCAGTGTGACATTTTGCACACATAACACTACCTCTATCTCTGTTTGCATCTGTATCTTTTTGCTCAAATGTATCTCGACTCAATGGCTACATTTCTGTTTTTTTTTGTTTGCCTCTGTTGTCTTTGCGCGACTCGACAGTATTTATAGGCGTGCCACGGCAAACGGAACAGCCGTCATATTGTGGAAATTGTGCAAAAAACATGTACATCGCGTCTCCTTACTTCACCCATGCTGCCTAGCCTCGGCCTAGGGCTTGCCTGCAGGCACTTTGACATAAGCGGTGTTGCCTTGTCTAGGACACATGTGTCACAATTGCTGCCAACGGCATGGAATGTGTGGATTTAAATATTCAACCTTGCCAAAAGTTGAAGCTACCGAAAATTCAATGAAATTTAGTGTTCGCATTAAGACTTCAAGCGAAGTAATTAGGGCCAAGAGCCAAAAGGACATTGAGAAACTACTTTAAATATGGTCGGGCCATAAATAAATGTGCATACATATTTGCAATGTCCAAACGGCAAGCTGAAAGTTTTTCACAAGAAGTAAAACAAGAAAAGGACAAGTCATGGGGGTGTAAAAAGTTTGTCTTTTGCGGCGGGCAAATAAAAGTTGTTTTTTTTTCTTTCGTTGGCTCGTTTTGCCATACGTCCTTCGAAGGATGTTCTTGTGCGGCGCGACATTAAAAGTGAACATCAAAGAGGCGACGTGGGGCCCACTTGGGAGCGTATAAATAATTTATTATGCATTTAACGTAGGGGCTATCGTTTAATGTATTAATCATTTCAGGGCAATGTAAATCTTAAGCGTATTGCACGTCACATATAAAAGATGACGTGCAAGTTCACAAAGAATTTACAATTCGACATTATTAAGCAGTCGACTTATGCGAAGGTCTACTGTAATACACTTGCTGTCCAAGTCACTTATTCACATTTCAGCTAGTAGTTGTTGTTGGGGCATGGGAGGGGTCAAACTTTTGTGCGCAGCAGTGGCATCTTGAAATGGAAGTCAGGCAAACAAAAAAAGAAAACACCGGAGCATGCTTTTAGGCAGCAATTAATTTAATCTTCTCTCTTGCCGTAATGCGATGGCAGGCAATGTGGAGAGCGCACTGACCATGACAAATGAGCTGCTGCAACTGCTGCCCAACCATGAGCGAGCCAATGGTAACAAGAAGTTCTACGAAAAGGAAATTGCCCACCTGAAGGAGCTGCGAAAAATGAAGGGCGACGATGGCAGCGACGAGATGCCCGTTTCCGACTTGGTAGGTCAATGGGTTTTTCACTCTTTAATTGTTATGCATTTCTCATCTGACGTTCATTGTCCATTGCAGCCAGTGGCTAAGACCGATCCTGGTGTCTTTGATATGACCGAACGTAAGGCCTACGAAATGCTTTGCAGAGGTGAATTGAAACCTTCGCCATCTGAGCTGCGACCTCTGCGCTGCCGTTATGTAACCAATAATGTGCCCTTCTTGCGTCTGGCGCCGCTCAAGTTGGAGGAGGCTCACATGGAGCCCTACATTGTGATCTATCACGATGCCATGTACGACAGCGAAATTGATATAATCAAGCGGATGGCCCGTCCTCGTTTCCGTAGGGCAACCGTACAAAATTCTGTGACTGGTGCCTTGGAAACGGCCAACTATCGCATCAGCAAGTCGGCTTGGTTGAAGACCGCCGAGCATCAAGTCATTAGTACAGTCGTTCAACGTACCGCCGACATGACGGGCCTCGATATGGACTCTGCCGAGGAACTGCAAGTGGTTAACTATGGCATTGGTGGACACTATGAGCCGCACTTTGACTTTGCACGGGTAAGTTGCTGCTCGGGTCTTAGACAACAGCTCGTTCAAATTGTGAAAGTTTTCCTGACTTACAGCGCGAGGAAAAACGTGCCTTCGAGGGTCTGAATCTGGGCAATCGCATTGCCACCATGTTGTTCTATGTAAGTTTAACGAGCTGCAATCGAAATGAACTCGTGTCTAACTTTAGTTATGTTTTTCTTTGGTTGACAGATGAGCGATGTGGAGCAGGGAGGCGCCACAGTTTTCACCTCGCTGCATGCTGCACTGTGGCCCAAAAAGGTTTGTTTAGCAAGCTTTAAATCGATAGAAATCATAGCTCATATCATATCATTTCGTAGGGCACGGCGGCATACTGGATGAATCTGCATCGTGATGGTGAGGGAGATGTTAGAACGCGACATGCTGCATGTCCAGTGCTTACAGGCACCAAATGGGGTAAGTTCTCTAAATGGTGATATCAATCAATATTAATTGACTGTACTTTTGAACAGTGTCCAACAAGTGGATTCATGAGCGGGGCCAGGAGTTTAGAAGACCCTGCGATCTGAGTGCTGATCATGGTGATTTCGCCATCTAGTGCAATTGCAAAACGAGTGCTCAAGCTGGCGTCTATCTCAACTGCCAGCTGCCCCATGTGCTTACGCCCTCTACTTACACACATAGCTATCGAACATGAACTATGTGCCCGGCCAGCCGGAAATTCCGAATACTATTCCTATTGTAAATACTATACAGCATCCCCTACATCTACACAACTGAACTGGAGGCCCGGCTGCTGCTGCAATATACACAATTCTTTTTTTTTCACAACCACTTGCCATTGTCTTGGCATTGGTTTCATCTTAGACATGATACTATTATTGAATTTATCAACTTTTTGTATATTGATAGTTTTAATTTGTAGAAAAGAACAAAAATCTCAATTCGAATGGACTACTTGATTATACTCTGCACTTTAAAGTTTAAAGAGTTAATAAAATACGAGATATTTCAGTTCTCTTGAGTCTTTCTTCCACTTAAATGAACCACAGTGCGAGTTCGCACTGTATTAATAAATCGCTATATGTGCGTGTGTGTGCTTGCATAAATCTGATTGGGTTATTGTAAAACGAGCAGGTAAAATGTGTTGCATACTTTGCAGCGCCAACGGCAAATTCAATTTACGCGGACAGCAAAGTGCAGCCCTGTCTGCAAGCGAGAGTCGAGTGTGTGGGTTTAATACCTCTGGGCACTGTGCGGGTGCATTTGATTTATTTGCTGGCGCATAAATTGAGAAGTGTGTTCATGCGGCGGCAAAATTGAATATTAGAAAAGTTGGTGACGTTCTCGCCTCCCCTTTTTGTTGACTTAGCCACATCTGTTTTTGTTTTCTGGATACGTGACAGTATTAACTGGAATTTTTATGTACGGTTACGGTTTTTTTGGGCCATTAGAAAAGTAAACACTTCGCATACGCTTAGCTGAGCATACATTTAAAGTACTTTTACATTCATTAGCCAACGGTTCGTTGGCCAGGTCGATACATATCAATTTAATTCCATAATGTTAGCTCAAAGCTTTAGTCTAGTCTTTGCACTTTTGGTATGCAGCATCTGCATACTTCTGGTCAATGGTGAGTTTTATTCATCTGCCGACAAAATGCTGGACTTGGAGCATGTGGAGAAGGAGCTGGTACTTGCCACGCGCACCTTTTTGACGGAGCAGCAAAAGCAGCTCGACGAATATCGCAAGTATGAAATGTTGGGAGAACAAGTGTTGCACGTAGCAAACTGATTGATGTTGTTGACAGTTTCGTGGCACGTGTGAAGCGTGAGCATGAAATGGTCCAGCAACTGGGTGATGAATACTGGCAGCTACCGGTGAATACTTTCCGGCTGACCAAACGTCTTATCGAGGACTGGCAAAAGCTGCACGAACAGCTGGACGACAATCCGAAAACGAAAAGTGTGTCTTGATGATTGTGTGTATTTTGCAGAATTAATTATTAAGAATTTATTGTCCTTAGCTTACGAGTTAACTGTGGAGGCCATAACCAAGGAGATGGGCTATCCACAGGTCGACGATCTGCGTGGCACAGCCAGAGGTTTGGTCCGTCTACAGAAAATATATAATATTTCAGCTAGTAATTTTGCCGATGGCAATCTCAATGGCATCTCCACTGGCGCCATCTTTCTCTGGCGCGACTGCTTTGAGATTGGTGTACAACTGTACGAACAAGCTGATTACACAACGGCACTGGAGTGGCTCGTATTGGCAACCAACATGCTCCAAGAGGAAGACAGCGAACAGGGGAAAAAGCTCAATACCGATTTACTCGAATATCTCGCCTTGACTTATGTTGAGTTGGGCAAAAAGGAGCTGGCGATTGAAATGCTATCAGAGCTGCTGACCATTGACCCAAAACATCCTGCACAGCACACACTTAACTACTTGGAGCAAAGATCTGACAAGTGTCCAGAGCTACCCAATGAGACGTATTGGCTAGCCAACTATACGACACTTTGCCAGGGTAAGCATCTGCCAAGGGATGAGCCCGAGGATAATACACTCCGTTGCTATCGAGACTCGAAGCGTCACGCCATCTTCCAGCTGGCACCCTTGAATGTGGAGGAAGTGCATCGTAATCCAGATATTCATATCTATCATGACGTTCTGAACGAAGAGCAAATCGAGGATTTATTATTGGAGACCGCAGAGATTGCAAAGATTCGCTCGACGATCTTTGGCAATCGAGTGAGTGATATTCGTATTAGCCAACAGATTTGGGTTAACTACAGTACACCCATCATGAGTTCCCTCAGCAAAATGACTGGCGCCATCTCTGGTCTGGATATGGTTAATGCCGATCAGATGCAACTGGCCGATTATGGCATTGGCGGACAATATACGCCACATTATGACTACATAACTACACTGCGCGACGATTATGTAAAAAGAGGCAATCGCATTGCCACTGTGATGTACTATGTGAGTCTCGAAGGTTTCTTGCTGAAGTTCAGTTTTAATATTATAACATTTTCCAGCTCTCGGATGTGATGCAAGGCGGCTATACGGTTTTTCCTAAGCTCAATGTATTTCTCAAGCCTGTCAAGGGCTCTATGGTTATGTGGTATAATCAACAGCGATCTCTCCAGTCTGATACTCGCATGCTGCATGCTGGTTGCCCTGTGCTGGAGGGCTACAAGCGAAGTATGTGGTTTAGCTTAAGCTTTTAAAGCATTTAATAATATTTTAAACTTAATTTTAGTTGGCAATATTTGGATTCATTCAAGCTACCAGGAGTTCATCAGACCTTGTACGCTCAATTCCAATGAGTAGAGTTTAAAATATATGAATACAAATTCAAACTTATTTATTTTCGAGTTTAAATTATGGAATTACTTTAATCAAATCAGTTAATTACTCGGCTACACATTTCTGTTTGATATTTATCACAATAAATTTGAATTATCACTCAATACTTTCGCTCAGTTGTAGTCCTTATAGCGCAAAGAGATCTCATTGTCCCGCTCCAGAGCGCAGGGTCTCACATGCTGCTGCTGCTTCAAGCGTATCCACACATTGGCAACTGTGTGAGAGGAGAGCATCTTTAATTTAAATATGCTAATGTAATTTATATCAATCTCAACTCACTCCACTTGCTGCCTTGAAGCACAGGGCAGCCGGCGTGCTTGTTGCGATAATCCTGGTCGCCGGAGCGATGCAGATTGTACCAGAAGAGTAGGCTGCCGCGCTCAGGAGTCACCAGCAGTGGCAGAAAGGGAAAGGCAGTGCCGCCACCCGCCTCCACATCGGATAGCTAAAGAGCAAAACATGCTAGGCAATCAATTAAATATGCCAGCTGAAATACTCACATAGAATATGCCCGTGGCCAGGCGATTTGTGTCGTCCATATCCTGACTGTAATCATGGTACTCATCAAAGCTGTCCATATGAGGTTCATAGTGTCCGCCAACGCCGTAGTTGGCAATTTGCAAATGCTCCGCCGAGTGCATGTTCAAGCCAGTTATGATGCCCACATGGCGTCTCAATCTTTGCATAGCTGGATGCTTTCTGTAGGAGAAGCTGTTTCCTTTGCTGGTGCGAAACTTGGCAGAAGTTGGTTCACTGCCGCCATTGCTGTAAACCTGGGATCGCTGCAGCGTGGGTCGAGCCAGTTGCTGCAGCTCTAGCGTATCCTGATGGCCAATAACATCGTGCACTTGTATCACATAGGGATCGAGATGCAGTTCCTCCAGTCTGTAGGGCTGATAGGTGAATTCGCCTGTTGTGCCGCTGTGCAGACGACAGCGTAGCTCACGTTGAGCTGCCGCCGTGGGTTTCAATTGCTCGCGACAGACTTGCTGATAGAGCTCATACTCTTGGCTGGCATGGTAGTCACCTGGACTGCGCATCACCTCGTGCATCAGGCCACGCTTAACGCCATCCGTAATGAGCTGCTCGAGCTGGTGACGTGTCTCCAGCAGATGCAGTCGCTCTTCCGGCTGCACGGTAAGCACGTGATTGATCAAATGCAACGCATTCTGATAGTCACCCATTGCCTGATGATAGCTGACAACAGCCTCCATGAAATCGAGCGAAGCCGACTCCTCGGCATAGTGCTGTTGGGCCAATAGCTGCATAGATTGCTGCAGCCAGGGCACAGTGCTGTTGTAGTCGCGTAACTCATATAAATGCTGGCCCAGCACAAAGCAGTCCTGCCAGGACATGGCCGTCCTGCAAAACGCATCAGAGCAACGAGTAGCTGTCGAGTGTGATTTGTGATTGCCACTTGCCACGCCCACGCCCATGCCAGCGCCCATTTACTCACCCGTATTTGACACCATTCAACACGCCGCTCGCCAGCTCGCTCACATCCAGCTGATAGGTCTGCTGCAGTCGCGTCAAAGCCAGCGCCGTGCCCACAAAGTCCTCTTTGGTGGGATAGCTCAAGTTCTCTCTGTGGCTGGCAATCGCCTCGAGGTAATCTATTGTGTAGAAAAAATAGACACAAAGTGTGTTAGTCAGACACCGATAGCATCTCGCTAGAGAAATATACATATACAATATATATTACTAACTAATGCGACTCGGCTCGCTCTCCACGCTGCTCTCGAAGGTCTCCCAGTCGCTGTGCAGCCGCTTTATAAGTCGAAACGCATTCACCGGATTGTTGAGGTAGCCCTCGACGCTATCCGAAGCACTCAGATGCTCCGCTTTAATAGCATCAATTTCGCTGCAAAGGGAACATTGTTGAAATTCCATGAGAGATCTACTACTTACTACATTACACATTAATCAGACTTTAAATTGCTTCGTACTAGAATTTGTTTTCGATTTGCATAAACCCCAGAATAATTAACATATTTCTTTAATCAGTCAGCTGTTTGTATTTTGTTTTGGGCACCAAGTTCAGGTGTTGCCTTTTCACCTGGCAACACATTTGCAAACACTTTAATACTTTTGTCGTAGTTAAATTAATTAGAAGTTTATAAAACATACAGCAAAAGCAAGCCAGAAGCTTCTGCCTGGGGTTAGCGAAGATCAAATACTCTCGCGTATATAAAACAAACTCTAACATACATATTAAGCATTAAATGCTGAGCAGATGTGCGGAAATCAACTAGTTTAAATTTAGTCGTACAATGTTTAAAGTTTAACATGCTGAGCAAAGTGATAGCCGATTTCTTTTGTGATTTAAATAATGCTAGAAGCATTTCTATTTTGGCTGCTTAACTAAAACCAATTAATAGAACACGTTTAATTGGAAATGTTACGAAATTCACTGATTTGATTAGCAGATATCAAATGGAGAATAATTGATGCACTCGGCAAGTGTATTCTAAAATATAGTTATACACGACATTAAATAATTAATGATTTTATATTTTTGTACGCTTCTTAGCTGGCATTATTGCCTTAACAAAAACATTTATCGAACATTTAAATAGCACCATAACTTTAAACGGCAAAAAGACGCCGACAGCATCTTTCACGTTGATTGTGTGCGATTTTTATCGATATTGTCCATTAAGTGGTAGCACTCGTTTGTTCTAAGCGCCCCACAGTCATAAATAACAATCTCTGTCTCGTGGCCAATACATTTCTCAATAGATAGATAAACAAAAAGAAATTGTTATAGCAAATCAACAACTATACAATTTGCTTAACAAATTTCGTATTTTTTGAATGATGTAAACTGTTTCGCAATATATTGCGAATTTATCTCGAAGTAAAGTCAAGAATGTGCATATCGTATAATATATTAATGTGTTAATAATTTCATAACGGTGTTTTTAATGTATTGTTTTTTAAAAGCCGGTTCTGCAATATGCGACACACGAATAAACAAATTTATAAAAGTGAAATATGGTATTGAAGTATTAATTTAATATGTATACAAAAGTCTGGAAAGTCGTTGACACTTTTAATTGAATAATCGCATAAACATTGAACAATTATCTATATAAAGCACAGCGGCAATCGAGGACCATAGATGTTTAAAAATAAACATCAAAAAAAGTGCCGAAGAAATAGAAAACGAAAATAGCGAAGTAAAAGTAGATGAAATCAGTTAGTCGAGAAATTAGCAGCTCATAAATTTAACAACATAACAAATTAGTTTCTACACTATGAAAGATATAAGCAAAGGTGTAAAAGGTGTAGAAGAATCAAGATTATCATAAATAAATAATTATAAGTGCTTGTGGCTGTGTCTGTACTTTTACTCTTAGGCGAGACAATTCTCTAGATGTTATAATGTAAACCGGTTAAGTGGGAATGCGAAAATAATATGTAATTAAATGAAAAAAATTGCTTAAAGCGGCCGTTCATTTTAGTCAAAACCGACCCAAATCCAGATAAAAAAGCTACTTTAAGCAATCGAGGCAACTGAGGTCGTTTCACAAGTCGATGATCAACCATTTGTTTTGACTGAAAGACTAAAGAAGCTCTGTGCCACCTACCATATTATTAATAAAACCATCGCCAGTGGGCGTTAGTTGCTTATTAATTTTGAAATATTCATAAGGTCATGAAGACTTTGTATGTTACAAACAACATAAACTGTAGACATTTAAAGTTACCCGTAAAACGGCTGAATAAAGAATCAACTTATTGATCTCATTTAAATCAATTTAATTTGCAAATCAAACCAGATTGAATTTTTGGCCACTGAACTCTAAGTCTTCTGACGGCGACTTTCGTTTTTTTTTTTTCACCACTCCATTGATTCAAATGATTCCAGACTTCTTTAAGGTTATTTCTCACCTCTGTAGTAATTCCGCATGTTCTTTGATTTCGTTGACATAATTCTGTAGTTCCGAGAGCAGGATAACCTCAGTGCGCAGCAGCTGCTCCAGACTGCTTGTCGAACTAAAAAACTCGGCACTGGAAATGCCCAAGTGCAATACAATTACCAAAGTCTTTAGCAATTCCATTCCAAGTAAGCCCAGTAGATAATCCACATCCAAAACAAAGTAATAATTAAACAGCTTAGAATTTGAGCTGTCTACGCGTCGGCGATTTGTTGAGAACTGTTCGGATTTCAAGTCTCAGCGGATCTTCGGACTCGAAAAAAAGCTCCGATGTTAGATAGAGCCGAGCTTTGGAAGTGAGTGTCATTCAAGTCAGCATTTCGAGCCGTGGTCAAAGAACTGCCCTCCAGGCATTCTAAGTTAGGGTTTGAATGGACCACGGGACACAGGTACAGGTACAGTTGACTTTAAGTTCAATAACCCCTACGAAAGATCTCACGCAATTACTTTACATGGAAGCTGACATAATTTGTTGACTTAATAAACTGCCTTTAAATCTTGGGAACTGTCTAAGTCAACAATTGCCTCAACTTCTCTCACTCTCTCCGCATATTTAATTACTTTCACTGACACTTCACAGTTTTCTGTTTTTGCTTCTCTCTTAGCACATCTCACTAACATGCAAATGAACCGCTAAAACTTTGCCCGTGAACTTGTTTATTCAAATTGCCGGCAAATCTCTGAGTAACTCAACTTGCTCGCATCTTCATCTGGCGGTTTGTTTTGAGTCAAGTTTAATAGCAAAATAAAAGCAAAACACTCAAGCTGAGCTTTTAGCTTGAGTCAAGCTGTTAACCCTTAAACACATTGCTGGCGATTAATGACTATGCTTCATTTGGTCTTAAATAGAAAATAATATATATATATAGATATTTATTTAATAATCTCATAGTCCAAGGAAATTTCATTATCCCGATGGACATCACAGGGCCTGGCAAATGTCTGTGTGGCCGAATGTATCCAAACGTTGGCAACTGAAAGCATAAAAATGTATTAAATACAAATGAAAATTAATAAATAGTGTAATCAAGTTTGTTGAATATTAAAAAGAGTTCAAAAATTAATTAAAATAAATACTGTAGGAAAATGTTTGTTAAATATTTAAGAAGAGTTTATAAATGCACAACTCAAATATAAATGAAATAAATAATTGAATTGACAAGCAACTAAACTAGTTTTCGTTTGTATAATATTAACTTGTTTCAAAAATTATAAGGCAAAATGTAAAAAAAAATTCTTGGAAAATTCGTAGAAAAACTCTGCATGTGTGGTGTAATAAGAAAACTACATATTTAATTTCCCTGTGACGAACTTGCAACAATTAAACTAGAAATGGCAGCTCTACCACACCTGTGAATAGCAGATGAGTTGCATAATTGCTGACAATTTAAAAATACCCCGTTGCTGTTGCTTGTTGTTTGGCAATAATACTCACTCCACTTGCTGCCTTTGAGGACTGGACAGCCTGCGTGCTTGGTGCGGTAGTCCATGTCGAGGGAACGATGCAGATTGTACCAAAACAATATGTTGCCTAGCTGCGGCCGCACACCAAAGTTGAGAAAGGGAAACGCGGTGGCGCCACCCTGCTCCACATCCGACAGCTGCAACAAAATGAAAATTGCATAGTCTGCATTGAGGTGCGTTCGCAGTGTGCCTAAGGTTGATTGTCAACTCACATAAAATATGGCAGTAGCAATGCGGTTGCCCTCCTCGGCCGGATAGTGTCGGGTATCGCGGAAAAAATCCCAATGCGGCTCATAGTGCCCGCCCACGCCATAGTTGGCCACCTGCAATTGCTCACAGTAGGTCATATCGAGACCTGTCGCGTCGTGTAGATCACGCAACATACGCCCCATTGTTGGATGCGTGTTGTAGGCAAGCCAGGCATTTTTGCTGACGCGAAACTCAGACTTCATACGTTGTTGGCTGCCGGTCATTTGGTTGACAGTGGAACGCTTCATATGCGGCACAGCCATTTGTCGCAGCTCTGTGATTTTCTGTGGACTCAACATATCGTGAAAGGTCACCACCAGTGGGTCCAAGTTGTGTTCCTCCAGCTTGAGCGGTGCCAGCAGTCGATATGCATGCCGTCCATGTGTATACCGACAGCGCAGTTGTCGCTGCTGGGCTGGAGAGGGGCTGACCTCACCACGGCATACCTTTTCATACTGCTCGAATTCCTGTGTGAGCTAGATGTGTGTGTGTGAGAGAGTTTGAGTCTAAATTTAGCTACTAGAAAGATGAATCGAATTGAATCGTGGGCGAAACTCACTTTGTAGCCAACCGTATGCTGTAGTTGCGCCACATCCTCCTCAGTCTTCTCCATGCCATGCACTGGCTTGGCGGCCTTGTCCCCCAGGTGCCAATTCCGTATGCGCGATGGATCGAGCTCAAGCACGCGCTGGCTCAGCTCGTATGCCGTGTCAAAGTCGCCTAAAAATCGCTTTGGTAAATATGCATGAAGTTCGCCATTGACTTGACTGGGGTCTGCTTACCCATTTGGAATAAACTCTTGGCCACCATCTCCATGCTGTTCACTATCGCTGGCTCTGGCGTGCTGGGCTGGTGCGGCTGGTGGCGTCGCAATCGTTCCATAGACTCGCGCAGCCACACTTTGGTGTTGTTGTAGTCCTCCATTTCAAAGAGTTGTTGACCCAGCACAAAGCAATCCTGCCAGCTCATGTCCGTGCTAAAAATAAAGGCAGCGCAAAAAACGAAATGAATATGATTGGGATTTAAGCTCGACATCAGCACGATAGTATGTAGTAGTGCAGTGTATCACAAGCAGGAGCGGGGTCATAGAGTGAGGACTAAAAGGAAGCCATGGATGACCTATATCAAATAATATAGATAGTGAAGAAACAAGTAATTTACAACTACTACTACTAAGTTCGTCAAGTATATACAATGAATATGAATGAATATAATATAATGAACATATATAATTAATATAAACAATTATTTGATGGACGCTAGTGCTCTGTGACAATGCAATTTAAATATTCTACAATTATTCAACTACATATGTATATTCAATTTAAAATGTATTTCAATTACATGAAATTTTAAATTAATTCATCACAGACATTTTTGATAAGGTTGGAGTTTAAAATATTAGCTCTATTCGCCATAATACTAAATACATATATACTATATATGATAGATGTATTTATTTTATATACACATTTTAAAGTTCACAAACTTAATTCCACTCGATTTGAATGCCTTTCATGCCTTTCTCTCTCGCAAGACTCTTATAAACTTTTCTCCTTATTAAATATGTGTAGCTTAAGCATGTTGTACTCTATTTAAATTTAAAATCAATACTAGAATGCAATCACGCCATCACATTAAACCCATGCTCTCACATCATTGATTTCTTGTATGATTTCATATTGTTTTCAAAGCAAACTCTCGTAATCCGCTCCTGTACTTGTCGCTTAAACGAGAAGTGTGAGTAACATATGCATGTAGTACTCAATGTATTTCAAGCCTGACTGGTTATTGCTTATTTGGGGTAGGCCCTCTCACCCATATTTGATGCCATTCAATATGCCGGCAGCCACTTGGGCCACGTCCAATTTATAGGTGCTCTGCAGGCGAACCAATGCCAATGCGGCACCATCGACATCCTCTTGGCTGGGAAAGTTCAACTCGTAGTGTTGTGTTATATTGAAATCTAAGCAAGAATACAAAAAAAAAATAAAATGCAAATCAAATTAAGTTTCCCATCGTATAGTTTTGGATGAGTATGGCAATGGATAGTTACGGATTTGGTTGCTCATTTGCTGGGCGCGGTTCTCGAGTTGGGACCAGTCGGTGTGCAGTCGCTTCATCAATCGATAGATATTAATTGGATTGGTTAGATAGTTCTCGAGACCTCTTGCAGCCAATGCATGTTCCAGCTCTATAGCGGCCAGCTCTCTGTATGGATCAGGTTATTAGGATTTTTTGGGCTTAGACGGGTTTAGAACTTCTAATCATAAATCGAACGCTACCAGTTTCTGCGTTTTTGTGACGTTGATCGTCATACACAATAATAACGTTCATAAGAAATCCCAAGCGTTTAGATAGCGCAACGATTTAATTAATTCTAATTTATTTGTGATTCAAATACATAAAACTTTTTTTTACGATACAAGCAGCAAATGCAAAACGAAAGCGAAATGCTAAATGTTAAACTACAAGACTTGGCCCATTGTTGTCTATGTTATGAAACCTGAGCCAGAACCATAAACACATAAAACCGAGAACAACAACCAGTTGATTACATTTAAAACTGTATATGATTTCCATAAATTGAACCAAATGTACTCACTTCTCTAACTGCTGCAGCGTAGTTCTTGTCTGAGCCAACTGCGAACTTAAATCGCTCATCAAAGTGTTCTCCGTGTGCAGCAATTGCTCTAATCCTGTGATGGAGGAGAAATAATCCGATGCTTGGCCAAGATAAGCCAGGCTGGCCAACAGCACTAGTGCCAGCAGTTTTACACCGCTTTCCCGCATCTTAGCCAGTTATGTATTTGAATCACTGCTCGTGGCGTATACTTAATGTGAATACCGCGTCGTATGCTTAATCTGCGTATCTATTGAGGCTAAGACTTTGATTAGCCTTTGGGCTGTGGCGGCTATGTCTGCGGCTCAACGCGTCTCACAATGAACTGATGGCGTTGCTCGGGTGTCTCTGGTTCTGATACATCCCGAGAGATCTCGCGCCGAATCAAAACCAGCGATGACAGACGTTTTGGCACAATCGATGCTGTGTTCGGCGACAGCTTAGACCGGGTGCTAACTACATACTACTACTATTTGCATAACCAATTGATGTTTGTCTATGGACATGTCTAACTCCCATGTCGTTGTCTTTGTCTATGTCTTTGGTTTTGTCTATGGCCAAACCATACGCATTATGAGCTACTCTAATGAAGAGCATACGAGTTTCGTGGCGATTAAGCATGTTTTATGGCTTTGCCAAAGCTGATTTAGTGATGCTTATCACGGGGAGCTCGTTTCGGCTTTGACCAGCCCCAAGTTCTACTTCCCTCTCTCTCTATCTCTCTCGTAGACTCCTCTCTCGCTCTTACTTACTCCCTCTAGATCTTTCTTGTTTGCTCTCTCTATCGCTCTTTGAATAAATCGTTGCCTTATTCGATCGCTTATTAATTCCAGCTAATTAACCGCGAGTCGTTTGATATTTAATAATGCAGTCGCACGTCGTTGTTATTGCTTTGACAGTGTTGGTAAACGCTGAGCCAGTTTATTATGCTTGATCTCTGATTGTCGATTATTGAATATTGAATTTTGAATATTCAGATTGGGTGTTCCGATGCTCTGATATAAATCTTAACGTTTTCATAAATTTGCGGAAGTTTAATAAATTGCCAACAATATATGAAAGAAATGTCGTACAAAATTAGAAAATCATTATTCAAATTTAATCAAAGTATGGTAAATAGAACAAATATTAATTATGTATTTGAACAGCAGATAAGATAAAAGACTAAAATATTAGGAAGATTAATTAAGAAAATGTAATTTATTAAATATATTAGTTTTATTAGTCCCAATAAATAACAGGGTATGTAAAGTATTCATATGACTTTCATATGCAACAGAAATCGCTCTATTTAAGATCATTTACCAAAATAGAAATGCCCATCAATCTTACATTAAGATGACAGGGTATTTATTTGATAAGTTTGTGGTTTTATTGCGTTAATTAACGAGCAAGTAAAATTCATTATAACAGCTATTGTATTTTTATGTTCAATCCGTCATTTGATTTACAGTTTATCTCAACATTCGTATTGTCACATTCGCATCGGTTTTATGGGGCAATATTTATTTAAACTATTTCCTGCTGCCATCAAGTGAACAGGCATTAATGCCTGAGAACCTGTCGAAAATGACCAAAGACGTTTTGTGTTATGCTAATTACGGCAAGCACTGATGCAAAAATATTGAAATTTGTTTACTCTTTAATTACGTAAAACTGGCCAACAAACAGCAGCATTAAATGACAGACGAAAGTCCAAAATGCGAAATGAAACTCAATGAAATGTCAACACTGCAGTTTTTATTTTCATGGCGGCAATTAGCAAAAGATTAAAAGGCAAATGGGTTTCAGTCGTTCGTCGGAATTCAATTCAGTTCTGTCCAGAGTGCTGCAAAATGAGAAGTTCATTAGAGTTGAGTTGAGGAGTCGTATTTCATTTGTCGTTTACTTACACAACTGGTTGCCCAGCAGCACAGGGCAGACAAGCTGGCGACTTCGGTAATCCAGTCTTGACTGTGGCTCGTTAATGTTGCGAATGTGCCAGTAAAGCAACGCACCCCGTGGGACATTCACGCTGAGCTCCAACTGTGGATAGGCCATGGCACCTCCCAACTTGGCCTCATGTAGCTACAGAGATGGAGACAGGGAGAGGGAGTCAGGCGATAATAGGCAATTAGTGACATATTAACTAATCATTTCATTAAAATGACGCACTTGGAGCATTGCGCGTGCCACATGCCCCACATGCGACTCTGTGGTTAACGGCACCTCTGGTGCCGTCACGTGCTCGTGACTGTAACGACGTGCCTGCCACAGCTCTGGTCGTCCAACACCCAGTTGATAATTGATGCCACGCAGCATTCGTAGTCCCAGCATGCTCAGTTCCATTGGCGCAAAGCTAAGTTGTTTCATGTGCTGTGGTTTATCATCCAGTAGACTAATCAATTTGTCTGCCTGCCGGAAGCTGAGCACATCATGATAGAGCATTATATGTGGATCCTCACTGAGTTGCTCCAAGCGTAGCATGCGTAGATTCGCGACATCTTGTTGACACTCCAACACTCGACTTCCTGTTGTCACCTGCTGGGTGGCCGCACGGCAGAGCTCATCAATAAGCAGCTGCTCAACGGATTTGGAGAGCTTGAAAAGGCCATAAAATAAGATCGACATTTTGTTTAAATAGAAGTTTGTTTACTACCTATTTTTTTATGGATTTAGCCAGCCAAATTATATAGTCAGAATGCCACACACGAGGAGTGGCGATTGGAGTTTTCAAAACAGAACAAATTATGTCTGTTGCTCATAAAGAGCTACAGCAGTTGTTTGTATAAAGTAAGACTTTAAAAGTTTTAAAACTGAACAACTTGAACCGGTAACTTTCACTTATAAAACCAATTTAGTACGAGTTCTTTCTGCCCAGGGTACGTGCTTGTCGAGCACGCTTAGCATCAGCATTCTGACTACACTACTTTTGCAATTTATTGCAAAACTACGCCATTTGCATACTATCGTACCTTTGCCTTGGTCTTGCGGTCTGGCAGCAGTTTCTTTCGAGCTCCGCTCATGGCTTTCTCAATCTTGGCCTTGGCTTTCTGCACATTTTGATTGGCGGGACGCAACATCAACAACTCTTTGGCCGTTGTTAAGGCACTCAAGAATTCACCTGTAAAATGCAATGTTTATATAAATAAGTACATTGCTGTGTATTGCGTTTTGGGACCCACCTGCACGGTAATCCATATTCAATGATGCTTCCAGTATTTGCACTTTGGCTCGCCCTGCCTCGCTAACTGAGGCATTGGTTGCATTGTCCGCAGTTGGCAATTTTCCCAGTGCTGTGTCCAGCCAATACTTGGCCACAGCATAGTCACCATTGCGATCCGACTTACGAGCCATTTCTAGGCAGTCGCTCCAGGACATGACAGAGCTTTAAAATATGCAACAGTCTTGTTATTTAGTATTTTCCTTTTGACCCACTTGGCGTATACTTACCCCAGCTTGAGGCCATTGACTATGCCCAGCGATAGTGTGGCAGGTTGTAGATCGTAAACCGTCTGCAGTCGCAACAAATTAAGCAGCGCTGTCTCATAGTCTTCCTCACTAGGCAGCGGCAATTCCATCTCATAATCTGGCACATTTTCCGCCAGCTTAAATGTGGCATTCGCCTGCTTTTCAATCTGTGGCCAGACACTGTGGAAACGCTTCAGTATTGTGAGCACATTCAATGGATTGCCAATGTACTCATCCACCTGATTTCCAACTTGCTGATGTATTTCTTGTATGGCGGATGTCTCATGCTTGATTGCCAGCAGCTGTTGTTCCAACGCTTCAATATATTGTCGCAGGGCATCGATTAGCGATGTCTCACTGGCCACCAGTTCCCGCAAATGCTCCTCCTGGCCAGCACTCACTTGACCAGACCATACCACAACTAGCCAGAGCAGGCATAGAAATCTTATTGCTTGCGGCATTTGAATAAATTGTCGAAAATGACCGGGTCAATGTCTGATGAGTGTGATTGGTTATGTTTGTTTGTTTGTGCTGCTTATGTATTATTCATGGGCTAGAACACAATGCTTAATTATGCCAAAGCTAAAGTTATAGTTGTATTATATAAGCAACGGCTGACCAACCGGCTTGGCTGTTCCAGCACAACTGAAATTATGAATCTTTGCATGATCATGCGAAAGGTGAAAAAGGTAAGTTTTTGCTGTCTATTTTTTAATTCTTTTTTTCTGCTTTTACTTCTGGTTCTCATTCTCTTACGGTGTCTCTAGCTGTAACAGTTCTACTTTGCCCTAGAGACGTGCAAAAATGCTCCCTTCAAGTTGCATTTTATAGTAATTTATCAAATTCATAATTTTACACTTTTATGCAAATTGACGGCAACTGTGGCTTTATCCTGCATTGTCCTGACGCTGTTATTTAATATCAGCATGCTATGCATACTACTTTAATCATCGCCAGGTATTTCCATTAACCAACTTGCATAAGCTCCAGCATTAAATTTGAAAACTTATCTGGGAAAACTCGGAAATTGTTGATTTACATATTTCGCTTTGCGATTGCCAGCAGCTGAAGCTTACACTCTTTGTACTCGTAGTTTGTTTTTAACATTTAAACAGTTGGCTGCTTTGTGTTATTTTGGGATATTTCTGGAATGGTAATTGGGTTAAATGTGAAGCACTATTCATTTTGTATGCTGTCTGAAGCATTGTCGTCACTTGTTTGCTTTCTCTGGTAAAGAAAAGACTAGAGGCATAACATACATGTATCTCATACATGTATTTCATCAAATTATTATCAAATATTTATCTTTATTTTATTCAAAAAACATTCTACTAGAAAGACTGAAGTTTACATTGAATTTCTTAATATTCTTATGAACTAATTTTACTCGCTAATCGTTACCTTCAGAATCGAACTACCGAGGCGTCCAAGTATTAGTTTATCCTCCAAAACAAGTTTGTTTATCAGTGCCTTTTCGTGCTTGGGCTCAGCCTTAAGGAGTTCTTCATTTAGCTTGTTGGCCAGCTTGTAGTTGCCCTCTTGCAGAAGTGCTGGTGCCAAGTTTTCGAGTATCTGGACTTGTCCGACACTGGCAAACGAAATAGGATCGTGCGATAGACGAGATCGTGCCTCCAGCAACCACTCAGCGGCCAAATAATGAAGGTTAAGTTTGTGGTAGCATCGTCCAAGCACATAGCAATCGCTGGCACTCAGTGTGACATTCTGATTGCTCTGCGTATCGAAGTATAGCACTTCGTTTGCCAGCTCCGAGGAGGTCATGCCACTGGCATTTTGAAGTTCAAATACATCGCTGGACACTTCTAGCAAATCATTCTCCGTTGGATGCTCCAGCTCGAGCTCTGTCACCTCTTGGTTTATCTGATCATGGTGTTTCTCTACATCTGTTTCGGCCACGATAACGTCAATCACCTCATGTTTCCAGTTGTTGACGAGCCGACTGATTGTGGTAAAGGCATTCACCGGATTACCAAAGTATTCCACTGGATCTTCCAAATCTTCGTACACAAAGTCGACGTAGTCTAGAAATCTATGCCAATTAATTAGTAAGACATCTTTCTGCTTTCTTGTCTTCTTCACTCTTACTTTTTGATATTGATATGGAACGTTTGCATTTTGGCCAAATAAGACTCCAATTCTTGTACATATATCTTCTCATAATCGATTAACTTTTGAGGATCAATTTCATTCTCCTCTTCCGAGAATTTCGCATTGACCCTGCCGGATGCCAAACAGAGAAAAACGAAAAGCGCACTTACTCGTAACATTCTAACACTTCTGCTTACCAATTCCAACTGTCACAATTCCATGGCGGCAAATTCGGGAATCTAGCTATTCAACTATTGCTACAGCTAAGTCAATATTGGCACAGTTGCATTACTTTATCTTATACCCTGTAAACAGTGAAGGTGTATGAAATTGTGGTTATACAATTAATAGTTATTAAAAATAAGGTTGTTGAGTGGTATAATAAAGTGACAATTATTATGAAGATTCTTTACTTTAAAAGGGTTAATTTTCTTAAGAAAAAAAATAGAAAAAGTTTTATTGCTTTATTTTTTTAACTTCACATATTGAAAACGCAGTTAAAATGGTTATTATTAAACTTGTATTGATTGTTATAAGCCAGCAATAAAACGAATCGAAAATTAGTTCTTTTAATTTATGGAATCATCTTTAAAATAGATATTCTAAATAAAAATCGACTCATCTTTATTACATAGAATATATAGCAATGCAACATTTCATTGAAGTCGAGATATGAGTCATTTTGAAAATGAGTTAGTTGACATTGTAAAAGCCAACCAATTTTTAATTATAACTCAATAAGTTTTCTCAGAATTATTCAAGTGGAATTTCGAGCGTAATATGATATAATATAGTATACATGTTATATTACTATTGCATTGTTTTGGTTTTTGCCATTATTTTTTTTGGGACCGGCTTTCGTTGTTTACTTTTATCCATTAACTGATTTAATAAGATCATTAAAGTTATTCATAACTTGGCATACGCGTGTTGTCTCTTAGGCTGTCAAAGCCAGTTCCAGATGAGACGCTCGAACAAAACCTGTTCGTTCTACAGAGAACCCCTGGAGCTTTCTTTACGTTTACCATACAGTTGGAAAACTAGTTCTGTTTAATGAGCTGAAAGCATCACGTAGACTCATCTCTCTCATAGGCTCTTAGTTATTACATAATATATGGTCATGACCATAGATAAACCGTCGATAAAGTCAACGGCCTGTGGGGTCAATTGACTAAATCAGTTGACCGCGAGCCGTGAATGAGCATGCTACTGTTGGGGGCAACATGGAGGCTCTATGGAGCATTGACAGTGCTATCTGTGCTATTATGGTGCCGTGGCAATGCCGAGTTCTATTCCTCGATAGATGCGATGTCCAAGGTCTTTGGCTATGAGCACAAAATGTTGATGCACATGCAGAAATTCATAGCCGATAATGAGAGTAAATTGGATTTTCTGAAAGCGTAAGTTTTTCCAGCTGGCAAGCTTGTGAATTAATGAACTTAAACTGCAACTCAATCTGCATCAACAGGCGACTGGACGAGTTCGAGCGTGAACGTAACGAGGCATTGCAATGGGGCGTGGCATACTTCGAGAGTCCGTTGAATAAATATTTACTGAGCAAACGCCTGACGCTGGATTGGCAACGCATTGCGAATCTCATGGCCTCCACGACCGGCGAAAGTGGGTGCCAAATCCATTTATGTCCAAATTTCATTAAGTAAACGTTCTCCCCACTCTCCCGCTCTGTTAAAGGGCCACTTGGTCGTCTGCATCAACTGCGCCACAAAAAGCACATGCCAAACGAACAGGACCTCGAGGGCGCCATCGATGGATTGCTGCGTTTACAGTCCATTTACAGGCTGCAAACGAAGCATGTCGCTGCTGGAGTGCTTGACGGCGTGTCCTACGGGTGAGTTGACTCGACAGAAGCACCTTTTACCCGGTCACAAAAACACACTTGTCCGCACTCTAACATAGCACGCAACTGGATGCCGAGCATTGCCTGGACATAGCAAGGCAAGCCTTGCGGGATGAACACTTGCAGTTGGCCCACGCCTGGCTGATGGAGGCCAACAATCGTCTGTGTGCAGCAGATCGCCAGCAACTGCAGCCACTTATAGCCGAAAAGCTGGTACAGGTCAAGGCCAGACTAGCGGATAACCAAGGAATCGTCAATGGTACGCTCGAACTGCAGCAGCAGACAGACAACAAATTCGAGGAGCATACTGTAAGTGCAGCTGCTAATAGCACAAATATCTACTCAACTATGTATCACAGCCTGTGCCCGAGGATCTGTCCAGATTAAATGAGTTCGATGCCTATCGTTACACCTGCAGTGGTCACATTCAGCCCACGCCACGAGAGCAGCGTAGTCTACGCTGTGGCTACCTCACGGAGACGCATCCCTTCCTGCTGCTCGCACCACTTAAAGTCGAGGAACTTTGCTTAGATCCATTGCTGCTGCTCTATCACGAGGTCATCTATCAGAGTGAAATCGATACGATAGCCACGCTAACCAAAAATAATATAGTACGGGCTACAGTCACCGGACAGAACGCATCCCAGGTATCCAATTCACGCACCAGTCAGTTCACCTTTATACCCAAAACACAACACAAAGTGCTTAGAACTATCGATCAGCGTGTGGCGGATATGACAGATCTCAATATGAGTTAGTTGAATTCATCTTAATATAAAAGCTATTATTTTAATTAATATTATTTTATTTAGAATTTGCCGAGGATCATCAGTTCTCAAACTATGGCATTGGTGGACACTATGCCCAACACATGGACTGGTTCTCTCCGAGTGCCGTAAGTTATTTAAATCAATCTGTAGTCGTTGTCACATTTGAACCTCGCTTACAGTTTGAAACCAACCAGGTGTCTTCGCCCGAGATGGGCAACCGCATTGCAACCGTGCTCTTTTATGTGAGTAACTTTTTGGCATATCGCTGTCAACCCATTTACATTTATAATGCTTTGGTTCACAGCTAACCGAAGTGGCACAGGGTGGTGGCACCGCCTTTCCCGTTATAAAGCAATTACTGAAGCCCGAAAAATATGCTGGTACGTTTTGGCCGTCCTTGTCCTGAAACTTTGTGCTTTTCACATTTCCACATTTTCATTTCTAATTTCAGCCGCATTTTGGTACAACCTTCATGCCTCGGGGAAGGGCGATGTTCGTGTCCTGCATGGCGCCTGCCCCATTATCGCTGGTTCCAAGTGGGGTAAGCGGGCTAGAACCCTGTTAAGCTAATCTAATACAAATCAATTTGCATTTAGTGCTGAATCGCTGGATACGCGAATACCATCAATCGGATCGAAGAAGCTGCGACCTTTGGGATGATTCTCTGCTCACAATGCAACAACTCTTAGAGTTAAGCAAGCAGATAGTCGAATGAATTTAATATTGTATTTAATTTAGTTAATAAAAAGACAAATTACTTTAATACTTGAAGCTTCCCAAGTTGAGTTGGCTCCATTTAAATAGTTGACTTTATTGGTTTATGCCAGTTTTACATTCATAATCCATCTAATTTAAATTCAACATTTATATGTTATTTGACTCGACTTTACTTTACCTTTGGCTCGCAGCTGCAAGTTTCTCTAAAATATTTTCTGGCAGACTGTCTGTCTGTCTGCTGTTTCTGTTTAATAATAATCATAATAATAATAATTATAATATGTGTGTATTTGAGTAAATTCAATATGACTTGAAAACAAACATTTATATATAAAGTATTTGATGCTAATCGCTTTGATATTCATGTGTATAACATTTGAGACATTAAAACAACAATGCATCCATACATTTATCATTATTTTTTTTATGCTCTTTTTTCTATATATATTTTAATATTTTTTTTATAGTGTTTTTTATGCGCCTTTGGTGACTTTGCTTTTTTCATAAATAAAATAGTTCAGTTATATAGTTTAGTCGCAATCTTAGTGTTGCGCTTTAAAGGACACCAAGTGAAAGTTCATATTTAATTTTTTGCTTTTGCTTTTTGACTATGCAGTTAAACTTGTGTATAAAGTTTTTAAATTCGCTTTTTTTGTAGGTTTTCCATTTATTTTCATTATTTGTTTTGTTCTTCATGTTTTGTTTTTTGTTCCTTGTTAGCATATGCAAAGAAGTTTGTGGTGGGCGTTTTGCTGCTAGTTTTATGAATTTCCTTAAGGTTTTTCATTTCTTTTGTTTTAAGTGCACAGGTTGTAAACACTTCCAAAGGGATTGTCTTATAGGGGGCACATGGTACATACATCGATATATAAATAGTTGTAGATAAATATACATTTATATGTTTGCATTAGTGCTTGCTCAGCTTTTGGTAAACACACATTTAAAATTTCACTAATTTATTTCTTATTTGCTTTCAATTATTTCATTTGCATTTTAAACTTAACTTAAAACTCTTCTTCACCTTCCGCCTTATGTTTATTGAAATTACAGTTTCTTCTATGTATATTTAATTACCATTTTCTTATTTTCATATATGTATATATATATATATATATTTTTGTATACACCTATAAACATTTAATTTCGAACGCTGTAAGTTCACATCAATATATATGTATGTAGTATTTCTTTTGTATACTTGTACTTTGACGTACTCTTCTTGTGTTAATGTAATTCTCATAAATTTGATTTGATTAAATATGCATGCTGTATAATTTGAGTTTGCTCTTTGATATACTTGCACATTTGGTAGTTGGATTGTTTGTTAAGTATTTTCTTTAAAACTGGAATATGTTTTATTTTCTGAAACTCACATCAAGATATACTGCCCATTGTTTGGGGGGCTATAAATATGTATTTCCATTACGACTTGGTTGTTTGGTTGCTTGGATTCAACTCAAAAACATCTGTATGGTTCTCACTTCCTTCGCATTCCATCCCCTTTCTTTAGCTGTTGACGTTTTAGAGCTTAGATCTCGTAATTACGAAATTTATTGGCCACATCTGTGTTCTCAGTGCCCCACTCGGCCTTACGATTGCCATAGTACAAGGCAGCTCCGCCCTCGGAGGCACGTCGGTGAGCCGGATTCGGAGAGGCGGCAGTTAGGCCACCGCTGCTGCAGCCAGCACCGACAGCACCTGCTCCAGTTCCAGCTCCGGTTTCGGGAAGCATGCGATCCTTGGTTTTGGGTGTGGCCCAATGCATGGACTTTGATTGAATGGAAAATAATAAATAATTAGTTTGACAGACGCTCAATCATCATTACGCTAACTTTACGAAGCAGCTAATGCATTTGGTGTGTTAAATTTGGATTTGTGCTCGAAATGGAATCACAAATGCATTGGCTACTCCACAATTATTGGCATGCAAGGCACATAAGGTACACACACATTCAGAACAATTTTTGGATGAAGAGGCGCATACAAAAAATACCATAAAATTATGTAAAGTACAAGTAGGTGGAGGTTACCGGGCTACCGACCAGAATCAGGCTTCAAAAAAAATAGGAGTTTAAATCAAAGATTGTTGAAAAGTTAAAATTTGAATGCAAGACATATTTTGCATAGCTGTTTATTAAGAATGTACAAAGAGTTGAGGTCTGGATTTCCAGTGCATAAGCCGTTTGTGCAAGTCTACCATAAAATTGAAAGAAAAACCACAATGGCCATAAGAGTGCGTTGAGTGTGCAACCAAAATGTAAAATTGGCAACACGTGGCCAAATTGCAGGCAACCACAAAAGCCAAAGCCACTGCAAATTGTGCAGTCGAGTGCACAGAGGCAATTTATAAGCTGCCCAAACAAGGCAATGCAATGACAGCAATTTACGCAGGATGTGCGACTAGGATAACGAATACTCTTGTTGCGGAAATTGGCATAGGACGCGGACACGAACGCCAACTTGCAACTGCAACTAATCACATTAAATATGCAACAATGCAAACTGCACTCGCATCGAATTACTCATTTCATTAGCCAGTCTCGAAATGGCAGTCGAGTGTACTATTAAATTAAATGGCTCTTGCATAAATAAATATGTAAATAAAATTGCAGAAACGGCACAAGCGCGAAATACACAGTTCCTCTTATGTGAGTCTACAGTCTTTTTTTAAGGGGGAAGTTGGAGTTTACTTCTCTGATTTCTTTTCCTGACGCATACGCATACCTCTTTATCCACTTTCTCGGCAATTGTGTATCTTCTCACCTGGCCGACATGCTCCTTCATACCCAGCCACTGCTTGTAGCTCATTGAAATGCCACTGTTGCGCCACTTATCGTAGATGGCCCGCTTCTCTGGATCGCACAGCGTTTCTTTGGCCTCCTGCAAAAAGCATTTACATCACAATCAAAATCAAATACTCAAAATGTTTATTTACATTCAAGGCATAAAAGTCAAATTTGTTCGAGTCCCAAATAAATAACACAAAGTTTCCCCTTTGTCTTTGCTTTGTCTTGCCTTGAATTGCCTTGTATTATAATCAATTTCCGTAGCATACTTATTAACAGGGCCGAGATTTACGCACACAGGCGAAAACACGAAGACAAACACGTTTAAACGCTCAAGTGGCTTTGATAGGGTATCTGGCCATGATTCTTGTGTCTATCTATCGTGTGTATATCTGCCACTTTAATAGCAAAGTCGCCTGCTGGCAGGCTTGTTTGATATTCAAAGCTTACACGCCCATTCGCCCTTGCTCTCACACACACACACACACACACACTAACACACACACAGACAGATTTTATTGGCGTCTTTGTTGCTGATGTTTCTTACATGATAATCAATTATTTTACTACTCATTGGCTATGTGGGTCAGCAAGCAAAGCTTCAGAGTTTTCCTATTTTCTGCTGGCTGATTGCAGCTTTATTTCTCTTCAATTAAATTTACCCTTCAGCTATTGCTAATAACCAATTGAGTTTTGCTTTAACTTTGTCAAACTGGTAAATTCCTAGGGCTTTTTAATAATTCGGCACGCATCCCCATAACATTAAATAAATACAGCTTAGCTGTTAACTTTGTACATTGCATGCTTTTTTGCTGGCTTTTTAAAGTCGATCTGTTTATATGGTTTTTATTACATGTTAAATATTATATATATATATTAATAAAAAGTTTCATCTCAGTTGCGAAACTATACATAAAGAGCTATTTATTTTATGCAGTATTGGCAAGTTTATTAAAAGTGTAAAAGTCTGCTTATGTCATATGTAGTTGCAAGTAAAATTGACAGGATATTGCTTATGCCAGAAAAACATTAATGGATGTAACTAAGAGCCAAAAGGTTTTGACCGACACATACCCTTTGAAACTTAGTTTTTCGCAGAATTTAGCTTTTATTAAATGACATCAATAAGTGGTAGCATATGAATAGTCATTTTTCTAAGCACTTTTCAATCATACAGTTATTTTAATGCTGTTTTTAATCAGACAGCTGAGCTGAATAAACCATTATTTTAAATAGAAATAAATATATGTATATATGCTTTTGTAGCTCGGCATATTAATGCTGCCCTCACTTATTTCGCGTATTTCAAATTAATGAATGTAAGGTATATAATGTATCTGATATGCTGATACGGATACTTATTGGAGTGACAGATGATTTTGATTAGTATGAAAGCTTTTAAAGGCAACACATATTTTTAGATTTTTGTGGTAAACTTTTTGCCACAAGCTTAACTTACAATAGCCTCGTACAAAGTATAAACATTTTGAATAATTGCGTTGTACGCATTGAAATCTGAACATTTCAGTTGAGATGCTTTATGGCTGCCATCAGGCATTTATTTTATGGCTTCACGTTGCAGCGGCCATAAAAAATGTTGCCAATCTAACAACAGTGGATGCATATGTGAAACTAATACACTTACAAACAGGCACGCACGCACACAGGCGAACTTTACGAGCTGCAAATTGTATTTACGCTTTTTTATGGGAACTACGAGTGTTGGTCTCAGTCCCATAACTATCATTCACAAAAAGGGACTTCCGCTCGACTTGTTGCCGATACTCGCTTTGCTCCTGCTCCTGTTGCTGGGAATTGTAACGGTAACGGTATTGTAAACCGTTGTGCTGTCGACGTTGGCTTTGCCCAAACTCATCTCAGTTTTTATTGTCACTGTGGCTGACGGCACTCTAATGAGCAGAGCGACAGACACTCTCTACTGTAGCAGCAAACGGCAACTGTGTTTGGCAAAGTTTATGTCGTTCCCTTTCGGGAAGTTGACTAACAATAGCCACGCTCACATGTGTGTGTGGGTGTGTTTTTATGTGACAGCATGGAAAATCAATAATCCTTTTGCATTTCAATATATATATAGGGTATCTATTTGTATCAATCTCTCATTCTCTGCAAAGTGCCAGCGATCTCAATACATGTCTGCCCTTTGTTGTGGCATAATATTCAATTTGTGCTGGAGTGTAAATGAGTGTGTGTGTCATTTAAAAACTTTAGCCATACTGGCAGGCAGCCATTTTGTGTGGGTTTGTTGTTTGTTGTGCCTCTTAATTATGGTAACTGTCAGCTTTGGCTGGCAAATTAATGTGGCAAGCTCGAAGAGATCAGCAAATGCCTTTAAGCCCCACTTGTAACTCTGCAATAAAAACATGTTTTCCTTTTGCGTTATCGGAGCATCATCTTCCAACCGTTTCCCTTCAAGTTTACAACACAAACATATTGCCCCCGAGGCGAGAAAGTTGCGGGCGGCTCCTCACCCATTCAGCTTAAGGATCCACCTGGCACTTTATTAAATATGCAAAATGCTCAACGTTTGCCTTTTTTGTTGCCGCTTCTTGTTTTTTATTATTTATACATATTTTTTTGTTCACATTGTTGCTTACCTTTAGCTGCTGGAACTTGGCCTCGGCATCCTTGTCGCCGCTGTTCTTGTCAGGATGATACTGCAGAGCAAGCGCCTTGTACTCGGCTTGAATTTGCTCGGGCTGTTAAGGTAGAAAATGGCGTAAATTAAGTAAATTGCAATAAAGAATTCTCTTTTTGTCGTAAATTAACTAAGCATTTTGTGGCATTAATTTTTAAAAGGACCCATCTTACGCACAAGGTAAGCAGTCTCGTATTACATTATATAAACTTGTTGTGACATGCTGATTTTATGCTAACTCCCCAGATGAAAAGCATGTGAAGATGGATACGACACACGAACACACACCCACACAAACACTCACATACATATAAAGCGAACAAGTCAACTGGGATATGGAAGCTGTAGTCACAAGACAGGTGGAGCTGTCAGGAGCAGCCAAAGCCAAAGCCAAAGCCGCAGCCAAAGTCGAAGTCTCAGTTGACAGGACGCTGGAATCGAGGCGTCCCTTGTGGGCGTACGCGATAAGCAAGAATAACAATCGCACAAAGGCATATCAAACGTGCGGTGGGGAGCCGGAAAATTTTCGTGTGAAAATGAAAACCACTTAATGTAATAGAATTGCAGTACTCTTAGACTCGCATCAAATGCGATCTAAAATTGAAAAACTTTTGCTCGACATACAATACAAAAGTTCAGTTCAGTTTAGAATGTGTAAATGAAAGCTGCTCATGGCATGAGATTCAAAAACAGTGAAAAACAATTTGAATTAATTAAGGCAAAACGACTGCAGTGACAGTAACAACATCAAAAGCAAACAGCAACAAGTTGCTGACAGCATCGGCTTATTGCAGTCAGCCAGTCAGGCAGTCAGCAGTCAACCGCCGTTGACCAAGTTAAGCGGCTGGGCGGACGACTTGACAGTTGTCATCACAACAAAACAACAACATCGCACACAAAAGCGCATTAAATATCCTTTCAAAACGAGCCCAGGGAATGATTGTGAGGGGTGTGCCGCTCAACTTCATCACAAAACCTCTTGTTTATTTTTGTTTTGCAAATGAAAATGGATTTTCGCGCACAATGCACTCAGCTGCTCGGTTGCAGCTACTGCACTAATATATTATAATGCCAGCCAGTCAGTCAGGCAGTCAGTCATTCAGTTAGTACCCTGGTCCTTCTTTGCCTATTGTTGTCTGCAAATATGTGCTCTGCATGACTGAAGTATTGACATAAATCTGCCAAAGGCATCAGCAAGTCATTGTTTAGAGGAATATTTGTCAGGAACTATGCTCAGTGGCTTGGCACAGGCCAATAAGGCATTAAATATGCATTCGCAATAGTGCTGTGTGTATTCCTTAAATTCCAACATTTTCTCTCAAGGGCAACGAGTCGTATAATTAATTTCTACGCAATTAATATTACTCATACGCAATGGTGACAGCAGAGCAACAAATTCTATTGGCACTGACTAGGAGGACACTACACTTCGTTATCACACCGAAGCACACACACACACACACACACACACACACGTCCATACACGCTCACACTCCAACTAAATGCCTATAATTAACTAAATGAATCTCGGGCACATACACACGTACATTGGCTGCGGCTTCTGTTTGCATTCCTGTGCGAAAACATGTGCTGGCAGTCTTGGCTTTTCCAAGGCCTTTGAAAGACGCACACGTACACACTCACAATGAAATATATTGAAGTATACAATTTGTATACGTTTGTGTTGTATATCAATGAAGCCGAAGAGATGGGGCAACAAATGATACGTTGGCAGTTGGAGAATTTGACTATTCATATGAAATTTCCAAGCGCTTTCAACCAATTAGCAATAAAATAACAGGTTGGACAACCGAGCAGCGAGGGTAGATCTATTAAAATATGGAAAAGGAAAGCATATTATTTCTAATGATAAATATCTTAACAATTAACCGAGACGTTACATTATTGCACTTTGTGATTCATCCAAAAATAATTAAAATCTAGACATTTTGACCACACCTCGAATTGAGAATGTTCTCGGACGCAATCGGCTGCAATAATTGCGTAATGCAATGCAATTTAATTGCCAATTAAAACTGAGTTGCTCAATTAATATGCATCGCCATGAAATTAACTCTATCAAATTTCCGTTTTGATTGTGACAGAATCTGTGAGACCAAAATACGAATGCAAATTAGCTCCCAGACCAGCCCCAAAATCAAATTGAACTACTACACAGATTGTCTCGTAGATATATATACATAAATATACATATATATATAAATTTAAAATGCAGCTGTACTGTGTGGATTGGACATATGCAAATAGACTATAGAGCATTTGGCATGAGTTTATATAGACACAATGGACAATGGTCCACACATCTGAACGAGAATAGATGGGACACAGAGCTTAGAGCACATTTTCTCAATATATTATATAACAGCGAACAATTCAATTCATTTGCGGAGCAGACAATTGATCCATTGAGCTGTTGCCATAATAAAGCCGAGAAATTGAGGCGTTTAAATTGTTGCAATTTCATTTGGTGCACGACTTTGAGGCAGTGCCAAATTGAGCAGCGCAGTTGAGAAGTTAATAGACTTGAACTTGGACAACGACTGGAACCGTTAAATGGAATATAGACACGAGTTTGATGAGTCAATAAGAGCAAATCATTAAGAAAATGACACTCTCAAGTAAATGATAAATATATGTACATAAAGAAGTTTCCTTCTTAATGTGAAACCTTTTTATCAAATAAATTATTTATGTTATATACTTTCCCCATTTGTTTGTTTGATTGGGTCTTAGTTTTAGTAGAGACACACTTTAATATTAAGTGGCAAGCAGCACATTTACCACCCCAAGGAATCTTCCTTCTTTCAGCAAGTGCTCTACCCTTATCAAGTGAGAGTTCGTGCATAATTCAATATGTGGCACAACATGATGCAATCGACAGCTTGAAAAATTGCCAACATTAATATGTTTTCAGGTAGAAAATTGCGGCAACGTCAAACATTTTTCATGCCAATGAATTTGATTATTATCCCTGCAGGAGGGCTAGAGAGAGAGTGTGTGAGAGTGTTGGCTTCCAGCAAATGTGAGTGCTCTTAATTTTGTTATTGAAAATTTTCGAAGCAGAAAATGTGATAAGCCTAAAGGCGTACGTCATGTGATAAGACAGAGATGAAGACGATGATGAACACATGAAGACAGAGACCTAAATTCATTACAATCTAGTACAATAAAAGTCTGTGAAAGCCACCTTAATGCTTCGAAAATCGGACTGAAAGTGTTTTAGGGGGAGAGACTTGACTAATGTGAAGTCAGTTGACACTTGGCCACAGCATACAAAATAATTGCCAAGCTTAAGTAAAACCATATAAAGTGATATATACACACATACACACACAGAAGAAACAGAAGAAGGTAGCAGTGTTGTGCTAAAGCGGCTTAGCTGAAAGTTTCGTTTTAATTAAAGGACTCAAAGCTGAAGCCAAAAAGTTGCTTGTCTGACAATTTCCACACACAAACTAAATAAGTGCGGGTATGAGCATTTAATTGGCATTTATCAGCCTCTTCAGAAGTCTAAAACTTAGTTGCATCTATTTGCCTTTAATTCTTGCACACTGCGATTCTGCGAAGCACAAACAGCAAGAGATTCTGAATCACAATCAGAATGTGGCTGCGAATGCGAAGCGTAATTGAAACTAATTCTCAAAGCAAATGCTCCGACACTCAAAGCCAAGTCAGCAAACGTCAAGTTGTATTTGATTTCATTTTGTATCTGTATCTCTATCTCTAGTTCCATCTCTATCTTCGTGCTGTATCTTAATCTTTGCTGCCTTGGGCCTGAGCTTGGGCGGGAAAAGGTGTCCCCGTTTTGCGGTTGCCATTTTCATTATTTCATCATCCCATCTCAGATCATTTCATCGCATCTCATCTCATCTCGGTGCGTGTGAAATTTCAGACTTGCGAAAAGTTCTCGAACTTAATTCAATTAAATTCTAATTACGTTTTTTGGCCAAACTTTCACAGTGCCTGCTAATGGCAATGCTAACGTTTTGAATTTGTTGCTCAGCTGATTATGCTCTTAACTAATTATCAGTCATATTTGTAATTATACTTTATATCTTACCGATGAAGTTTCATCGCATTGAAGCAGAGCATAAAAGTCCTCGTTGGGACTACGTTTATAATTGATGATGGCATCCACGGCACTCATTTCGACGGGGTTTCTCTTAACGGCGAGTTGAAGTTAACTGAATTGCGAAATAAAATTACAATCAAGAATTATTTGACAGCCCCATATAATTTTATATGTGTATATCTTAATGATGTTTATATTTATTGTTTGCAAACACGTTTTGGCTTTTTGCTCTGATTCATTCATGAATAATTAAACAATAACAATTCCATTGAAAAGCGCTGAAACTCGCTGCAGGCCCAAAGGTCTTTTCCGTTTCGCAACGAGCCGAACTTACACGAAATTCAACTAACAAAACTACTGAAAACAATTGTTGACCTTCGCGCTACTAACAAAAATGTTAAAAATAATTAGCGGCTTAAAATACATAAACTATTCGTTAAGGAAACTAAAAGCAGCACGTTTAGCGTTGATAATTTGTATTGTTAACTTATTAAAAACTTTTAATTTATTTTCAGTTGTCGTTGTTGTTTTGTTGTAAATTTAAAGTCACTTTCACTCCGCGCCGAGATGCTTGGCACTTGTAGAACAGTAAACAAACAATATTGTTTGTTGCTTCGCGCTCTCACATTCAAAACAATTTAACAGAAGAGCACCGTATGCCACTTGAGGCCAAGACTGAGGCTAAAGTTGTGATTGTGCCTACACACATAAAGCTGACACTCTCCCTCTGTGCTCTCTGTCTCTCTTGCACACACTCTCACGCTCTCTGTCTGCGTCTTTCTGTCTTGCTTTTGCTCTCGGCTTGCGCTGGCACGTTTGTATCAAGTATGATTTTTGTTTTGATTTAATATTATTACATTTGGAAGCGCTCACGATGTGACTAGCAACACGTCGAAATTCAAACTGCCAATGGCTTCGGGTCGACACGGCTCACTGGGGCACTGTTTGATTTGGCTTGGCTTACGCACTGGAAGAGCTTGCATCTGCGAGAGACAGTCGCAGCTTACGCTCCAGTTTCGCCTACACCCAGTGAACTTTCAAAGCACTTTTTGACTTTTTATATTGACCGCCTTCCAGTGCCTGATAAGCGCGCTCACTTTCAGCTTTTAAAATCGAGTTTCAAGCGCCAAGAGCAGGTTGGCCCAACTGCCGAACTGCTGATTCATAACTGGTTAATAACGGACGCTGGGTAAAACCTCACATATGCAGCTGACTCAGCGATGCAGGTGAAGCACACAACGTTATTATATCAATCAACTTGGTTTCCCCCATTAATAGCAAACTGACAGTTGTTGCATTCGCTAAGCTTTTCAGTTCGTACGTTTCCAACTAAAAAGCTTTCACCTGCTATGTGCTTTGCTTCATTATAAAGCTTTACGATGCCCTATTACAAAGCTTTCTGTGGTAGCTTTTGCTATAAATTATGGTGTTTTGACAGCACTCACTTGTTGCTGTGCCTTATGTGAAAAATAATAAGCAGAAATGAAGTTCTTCAATTTTGCTATCAAGGAAATGGCACATTTTCAGCCATGGCAGCTTGAGATTAGATTCGTCAATGTGTGGTCAATTGTATGGCGTGGGCAGCACGTTCCAATCGAATGACAGAAAATCGCTTTTCAAATTAAAAGATGCAGTCAAGTGTGGAAAATGCCAAGCAAAGTTTGCCGCAAACCGAATCGAAATTGTAGAACTGTTGCATGCTTTTGGGCGGCAAGTAAAAAGGCAGACCTCAAACTTTTCATTGACTAACAAACCCCTTGCACCGTAATGGTCAGTCCCAAAAATAATTTCCGCCCATAAATCATCATAATGGCAAAAGGGCGAGCATATGGTCAGTATGTCCGTAGGTAGGCGCAAACGAAATGAAGATGAAACAGTTTGACAGTCTACATAAAGTCCGTAGAGGACATACATATGTACTCTGTGGGTGTATGTGACGTCTACAAATTGAACTACTCCCACTCACGCACTGCTACAGCTGAGAGGAGAATAGAAATAGACACAGTCCGAAACGAAACGTTTTAATTAGACAATAGAGCTAAGCAACTATTTATTTCCATTTCTGTTTAGCCGGTTTAGCCAGAGAACCCGCAGGCAGCCAAAGTTACGCAGATAGCCAGTCAGAGACAGAAACAGAAACAGAAACAGAAACAGTAGCAGAGCCAGACCGAGGCAAGGATTGCAAGAGATTGCAAGGACATATTGCTTGTCGTGTGTCCATTTGTGTGCATTTGTTTCCCTCCTACATCTACTTCATCTACAAGTAGTCGACAGCTAAATCGCAACTCAAACAATTCGTATGGCCAACGGACTGTGTATCTCAGTTTTGAACGAGTCGCTATTTGTTAAGGCATCGAGGAGTTCCTTTTGAGTTCACTGTGGAATGTGCCCAACTTAAGTGGGATTGAAATTTCGGAATTTATTGCAACTTTTCAAGCAGATGCTCCCGCATTATTAAGAGACTTTTCATACTTGGAACATAGAGTACAAGTACTTGACGTTGTTCAATTCAATCAGAATTCCATTTCGGCATCAACTTTGCACAAGTATATATAGCATGCTCTTAGGAGCAGAGTTATCCGAATATAAGTTTCTGAAATACTTACATACAAATAAGTGTAATGCGGTTTATTAGATTTCTATGTTGAAACTTTCTTTGTGATAATCAGCTTATACTAATTGTTTTCCATTTAAAATAGCTTTTCCGCAAATTGCGGAGATTTTTGAACCTTCCTCCGTTTCCATTGTCCGAGTGAACGATGTCAATGCAATAAATTTCCCATAAGTTGAGAAGAATGAATCGTTTTCTGTTTTACATCTCGGCGTCAATTGCCACAGTTTTCATTTGCCGCAAAACTTTTCATTTTGCGAGAAAATTGCCCTTGTCGGAGCAATACATGAGTCAAGCGGAGCTAACAAAACGCATTAAGGCATCCTCTTTTCCGGCCCCCTCAGTGGTGTTCTGGTCCTCATCATGTGGTCTCTGGCTGATCCTAGGTCAACACAAGTCAACGACACGCCACTGACAGAGAGAGAGACGAAGACACATTGAAAGGCACAACAGCTTGTTGGTTTATAATAAAAAGTACTTCAATTACTTTGTGCAATTTACAACTGTGTAACTGTGAGATAAACAGAGCAAGTCAAGGCCAAGGGACGATAAAGGGACGGGCGGTAATATTTCGCTTGCTTTCCCTTATATGAACGAGTTATTCTTTATGTATTCCTCTTTGTTAATACCCTTAGCAAAGAAGGGTATGCGCTTTTTGTAGTGCACAAGAGTATGGTCTAAGTAAATAGTCTTGTAATTAGTCGAAATACTTTATTACCAATTTGACAAATGCACTCAAAGTCATTAATTTACAGACTAATTTATCAACTACAATGTATAAAATATGTAAGGGTGTTCAATTGTCATCATCCTTTAGACAACTGTTCCTTTGGTTGTTTATTGTTTATTTCTTTTCGCGACTGTCTTCGCTTTGTTTTACTACCCATTGTACGCTTTCCCTTGCTGTCTGCCCTATAATTTATTTATGCATGTATTTTATTAAAGATTTTCTCTGGCATTTTCGACGTTCGCCTCGGCGACGGCGTCATACCACAAGCTGCAGGAAGCTGTTGACAAAGAAATTACTTATTAATCATATTTGAGCATTGATATTTCGTCAGAGGAGCCAACCATGGGTGTGTCTGCTTGTATTTGATTTTGTGTGTGTGTTTCTGTGTGTGCTGGTTGTTATCCTTTGCTTGTTGCCCTGTAATTTTCTTGAGAGCAGGCTGCTGCGGAACCTTAATAGATTTCCGCACAATACAGGCACAATTACCAAATGTTCGAGTTATTGAAGCCAAGTCGTATAATCATCATTATGTCTGCATGTGTATCTGCAAGTGTATTATGTATCTGTAGCCGTATCTATAGATGTAGCTGTAGCTATGTATATTTATATGCAGATATTTGTGTCGTGCTGTGCTATTGCGTTGGGCAGCCAAAAAGACATTTGTCGAGCATTAATTTTAGAAAATTTCTTGTGTTGCGTTTATTCGGCGCTTTGTTTGCACAACGGAGCAGCACTTGTCTTTCATATATCTTTGCAGTCGATTTTATACAGGAAGTTTGCGACAATATCTGAGCATCATGAATGAAATCATTCACTCGGCAATGCGATAGTTGTGATTGCCCGTTAGACACCCTGTATGTAAGCTCATAGTCAGATGCCAAATGCAACTCAGCTCAGCTGTCGAACGCCTGGCAAAAGCAAATGCCGTCAGGCCAAACGGCCAAAGATAGCAAGCAGCTGATGACAGCGGGAGGTGAAGGAGCGGCACAGGCAGTCGCGAGCAATGGCCCAGTAGTAGTCGCAGTTGCAGTTCCCCAGGCAGGCAGATTTTAATATGTGCTTTATTTTACCCTATGTAAACGGGCATTATAACTGTAATATGGGCAATTAATTGTTTTCGAAGTTTCCCCTGGCGAATACCAAGTCAGTCTTCAAAGCGCCTATGAAGCTTTGGCAATGTGCTAAAAAATACCACAATAATTTCCCTTCGATGTGATCTAAATGGGAATGTCAAAATAAATGGCCCAATTTGTACCATAGTAGTTACCAGTTGTGTAGTGCAAGTGTATTTGGTGCGCGGTGTTCGTTTATCAGTTGCTGGTTCTTGTTTGTATTGTTTAGTAACGCGGGCGCGGGCGCGGGACGCGTTTTAAAATAGCGCCAACAACGCACGTGGAGTGGGGCACCAGTTACAGATTTGACATGCGTCACGGCTCACGCCTCAAGCAGCGCCAGAGACACTAATTGCAATCAGTTCATCAGATTTTCTATTTTCATTTCATTTGTGATTTGGTTTTAGCACTTGCTGCAGGCAAACAATTAGCAAAAGGCCGTGCGGTGGCGGTCGCAGCTGCTCGCCTAAAATATTAAATTGAACAACAAAATCAACATTAAATTCAAAATTCAGAGCGAACTAGCAGCAGCCGCAGCAGCAAACAAGAAGAGCGGACATGCACTAGAGCTGTCTCGCTTACACTTGCGCGTACCTGCTACCATGCTGGTGATCCCAAGCAGTTGGTCTATTCGCTCGCCGGGAAATAAACCACAGGCACGCACACACACTGGCGCACACATAGGCATACACATAGACAGCTTGATGTCCAACTAGTCGTGTGTATTAGGTATTTTGGTCGCTCTCCGGCAAACGGCGACGATGTCGACGGCGACGGCGACGGCGGCGGCTGCGACGGTGGCGAAGGCAACGGTTGCGGTGGCCTGGCCAGACGGCGAGCAGTGCCATCGATCGGGACAGAAGCTTTAGAATCGTGTAATTTGCCTCGTGCGTTGTCGCTGGGCGCTCTGCTCTGTCCGCTGCATATTATTATTATTATCGCTTTTGTAAAATTCAAATTGATTGCTAAACAAGTGAAACAAACTGAATATAAAGTCAAATGATGTGTTTTTAATTGCATTTAATATTCATTTTGTTGCATTTGCACTTTGCATTTGTCGCGTCGTTCGTTCGTTGTCGTTGTCGTTGTCACTTTTCGTTATCGTTGTCGTCGTTGTCGTTGTTTTCAGCTCTGTCTCTGTTTGCATGGTTGTTGCTATTGTTGTTGTCTGTTCTTCCTTGTTTCGTTGTTCGTTGTTACCGCGTCTTTCGTTGTCGCTAGCTGAGCATTCACTCTCACAGTGTCAAGCACAGCCAGCGACAGTGATCATCATCAAGGAGCAGAAAAGTTCCCAAACATCATCTCGTTCAGAATAAACAAAGTTACGTCTACGTTTCGTGATTGAGATCGGGATTTTGTAAACGTGATTGCGTATAGTGAACGTTAACAGTGAAATATTTGAGAAAATTATTCTGTTGTTTATATAATAACCCACAGAGGGCGCAAAGCACATAGCAAAGAAAATTATAAAGAAATATAAGAAAAATAGAAAAATATTCATTTCTGGTTTTGGTTTTTTCAGTCGAAACAAGTTGAGAAATTCTCTATTGTGTGTGTGCTACTCTAGTGTGCGTGTCGGTGGGCCGCTATAGTCGCTATAGTTCAAAATTTAGTGAGCGAGCGCCGAACCAAGTGAAAGTGACCCCAAAGCAAACACAAAAACAAAAAAGAATAAAAAGAAACAACTAAACAAAATATATACTGCATATACTACTGAATTGTATAAAGTGAGAAATCGCCCAATTAACAAATATGTCGGACATTGAGGATGTTTTCGGTGCCTCCGAGGAGGAGCAGACCAAAGCCAGCTCTGAGTCTGTGCCCGTGCCCGAACCGGATGCAGAGAGCAAAACCAGTGTCGTCACGGATAGAACCGAGGAGGTAATACCCGGTGAGACCGAGAAAATGGTCACCGAGACCATCGACGAGGATGGCGATGTTGTTGAGGAGACAACCGAAGTGACCCGCAAGACCGTCAAGCGTACCATGAAAATAACTGAGGTAAGTGCAATAAATATTTGCAACTATTTATTTTATTTGCGCAATATTTCGGTGGAAATAATAATGTGTTTGTTATGGGGCATACCACATAAGCCAAAACATGTCAAAATTATTTATTTACCTAGTATATGAAATATTATTTTTTTGACTGTATGCGTTTTAACAAATTGTTTATATAGCCACAGCAAAGCGGTAAATCATCGCACATATGTACAAATTAAACGAGTACATATATGTACATACACATATAATATTATATATAGATAGATATATATCTAACACATATAGTAGATATGTGGAAACTCTTGGTTCAGCCACACTTTCTATAGGCGATGCCTGGCAAGAAACGAGTAGATCACAAATTTTGCAGCTGCTTGATCTCGGCGCAAATTGCGAATATCAAAAAACGCAAAAACCAACAACAACAACAGCAACAGCAACAAATTTCATATTATTGTTAGGCACAAATCACTTAATGCGCTGCGAACGCTGCCAAATGTACAAAACGAAGCAAAAGCGTTTTAAAAAAATTACAAAATAAAAACTCGAAATGAAATGCAATAAATCCGTATGGCTTTGGCAAAAGTGGCGGAAAAACGAAGAAAATATAACGAAATTGCGAATACGAATCCGAATCTGAGTAGCAAGTATTGAGGTTTCCGTGTCTTGCGGTCTAGCGCACATGCAACAGGAGGCTGAGGCGACCGACCAGACGCCTTGCAATTAATTGCTACAAATTTGGTTGCACAAAATTACAAATTGCATTTCCGGTTTAGTCGCGCAGCCACGCGTGCGGTCATATTGCATTGCAGTTTCGTTTGGTGGCAGCATCTTGTATTTGAAGGGGTCTTGCATTTACCTTTCGTTGCCTAACCCCCCGTCACCACTTCTCCTCTGGCTGCCCCCACTGCGTCGAACAATCAAGCGCCTCTGTTTTATGATCGTCTGTGCGTTGCTTAAATTTTATGTTGCCCCAAATTAAATTTGCATTGCAATTGCTTTTGCTTTTGCTTATGGGGGCGGCTGAATTTGCCATTTTGTCCTTTGTCCTTTGACTCGCCGTCATAAAAGTAATGAAAAAGTATGCGTGACGCACATGTATGTATGTTACAATTTTCGACTGCTTTAATGCTACAATGATACGAGCTGAGCATTTGAATGGAGCCAACAAAACCATTTTGAATTTAAAATTCTCCAAAGTCTGTAATTAATAGAGTTTAAAGGTTAAGCATTAAATTGATAAATATTTTGAAATTTAATAAAAAATACCTAACGAAAATAAATCACTCTCGAATTGTGTCTTTAAGCCAGTGTCATTGCTGTCCAAGATAAAACTGTGCATAGTTGGTTGGGGTTGTATTGGTCGGGAGGGTCAACTAATTACATTGCGTGTCCGTTTCAGCCAAGTTTGCTTTACATAGCAGCTCCCTAATGAGGCACGTGGCATTTTTGTCATTTTTCTACATTGAAGGGGTATTCTTGGGTATTCAACGTAGCTCACACCGACCGCAAGTTTACGTGACCCTAAAAGCAAACTGCAAAATGAGAATGTAAAATCTGTTTAATGAGCGACACAAGCGACAGATATGAGACATGCCATAAATTTTACAGTTGATTTAACTGTAGTAGTATTGCTGACCACATTGTTGATTTTGCTAATTTCCTAATGTATTTCTGCAGTTAGGAAAACAGATTAGCAAATAATGAAGGGGGTGCCCAATGAGGCGTGCCAATTAGTGCAACAAGGCGTGAAAGATCACACACACATAACAGCATGGGGGCAAACACATTATGCGAATTTAGTTGCCACACACGTGAGCAAGCTCAAGAATTGCCCCAGCAAACAATCGTTTGTTTGACTTGGCTTAGGCGTCAACATATTAAGCGTCTGATTGTCTTGGAGTCAATGCAATCATGGCACAGCCAGCCTGTACCGGCCCTGTCCCTGGCCCTGGCCTATTGTTACTCCTTGGGCGGCCCTGTGCGTCACACGCATGGGCAGCTGACGCCACTGAAAAGTCCAAGCAAATATATATAGACACAAACACACACTGATAGAGAGCTGTACTCGGTATGGGTGACACGGTTATGGCATTTAGGTGTGACAAAACAAGTCAAAAATATGAAAAAGACACAAAGAATTCAATGTCATGTTTCGGCCACTTGGTTTTCATTCATTTGTTGCAGCTAGCACACGGCTTTCGATCAAGGTGGAAGCTAGCCCACCTCCCGTTGCGTATACGACGTGTAAACCAGGCAAACATATATATGATTCTAGTTTTGCGTTTTTGGTCAGCTATTCATGCGTTCCGCTCGCTTTTATTTATTTGCTTGCTTTTTGCTGAGAAAACAATTTATAATTTTAATGCACACACGCACAACGTATGTGTGTGTGAGTGTTAACTGAATACAATCTAAATATGTTTATATAATTGAAAAGCAAACGCGAAAACATCAAGCAAAACATAGCGTCTAAGTATGCCAGCCAGTACGTCAGAGGAGGCGAAGCATGAGGGCGGCGGGAGGGTTGGCGGCATATACAAAATGCTCATATGCCCCGCACATACAACTATGGTTTCTTCTTCTACTTCTTTCTCTTCTTCTTGTAGTATATAAATACTGCTGCCAAATTGTTCGACGCACTGGGCCCACTGGCCGTATGATAAACGTGCCATTTATTTTGGCAGTCGGCCGCTGTTTGACTTTTGAGCAGCACAATTTTTGCACGATATGCGGCGAACGTGAGCATCATTGTTTGTGTACTTGCCCAGGGCATAAATCAGTTTTATGAGTCGCATATCTCTTGTAATTTACAAGCACTTTTCATAACTCTCTCAGCTTGCCATGGATTAGACCAAATCGTAATGCCTTCCCTTCCTTTTTGACCTGCCGCAATGGAGAATTTCGAGCAGCCACAAAGCGCTTTTTCTTCTTTTGTAAGTTTGCTATTTGCTAGACTCACATCAATTGGGCATAACAAAAACAACAACACAAAAAACAAATAATTTCATTGCCTGCCATAAACTTCCGCCCGCCCGCTGGCGGATATTCAATTGATATTTACTTATTTCAATTACATTTTCAAATTCAATTTACAAAATGTTTTGCGTAGTTTTGCAACTCGCCTCCCTCCAGCTAACCCCCGCTTTTCAAACCACTTCAGATGTGTATCAATCTTTTAGCTTCGGCCAAAATTGTGGCCCGTTCCGTTTCGTTCGAGAAAAATGGCAGAAACCAGCTGCAGAGTGCCATTGCAGAACCCTCTCAATCTTCCTCTCCGCCTTGCTCTGTGTTGTCTCTGTTGGCAAATCAATGAGGAAATTTGCAAATTGAGTATATTCAGCGCAGCGCATTGTAGGCCAGCTGTCCACCCCACACTCTTGTCTGTCAGTCTGTCTGTCTGCCCGTCTGCCCGTCTGCCTGTCTGTGTGTCGGATTTGTCTGACAGCGGCACATGCAAATGCCTGAAAACGCAATTAACTGGGCTGGCCAAGAACAGTGAAGAGTTGCGAGACAACAAACGAGTCCAGAGCGCTTTAATGGCTATCAAATTGAAACGGAAATAGTCGAAAATTGATGTGGATTAACCGCTTTTAAGTAGAGGCTGTAGTGCAGCGTTAAATGAGTAGTTTGTTTTGACTTCGGCTATTAAAGGACCAGCAGATATGCTTGGAAATGAGCGAGAATTTAATATGACTTAATTGACATAAACTAATAAGCATCCTATTCAATGGCATGGTCCACTTGTTTTCTACACTACGAACTGCCCTTAAACACATTCATTTAATTTTCTACACCTCGTTTTTGCCAAGCATAACTAAAGCTCTTTGCCACCCACACTCTAGGCATTTGAATAACTAATTAGCTAGAGTGTTGAATGCAAATTAAATTGGCTCAGACTCAGCTGGCAATTAGTTGAACTGGGAAGTAGCTATTAAAGGTAGTTGGCCGTTCTGAATGCCAGTCTGTGTGGTAGGCATGTTGCCTATTCATGTTGCCATTTAACCAACTCCAGCTGTTTGCTGTCAATTGAATTTTGTTTATATTTTGTCAAATTGTGTGCTACGATTGCATTTGCATAACCCAATTAATAATTTAAAGCAAATGAATGCTTGTTTATTTACGCATAAGCTTGACGTGATTTGTTGCACTGAACATCGTTAATAATTTATCTCATATTCATATTCGCATTCATATTTGAGTTTGCTGCTGCTGTTGCAATCGACTCTTAATCCAGTTCATAATTCAATGTTTGGCAGATGACACTTGTCGCTTGAAATGTGGCACAAACATTTCGTTTTTCACATTTTTATTTATTTTTTGGCCACGATTTGCGGCATGTTAAGTGTCACGTGTCATCATCAGATGCTTCAATTTATCGTCTGACATTGATTTAGCCACACTGTGTGTGTCGCCTGCCGGCGAATGTGTGCTGATAGCACTTGTAATAATTGAAATGTGTTTATTGGCATCGTCGCTGGGTTTTGTCAAACAAATGTTGCACAGCTTGGCTCAAAATATGCCAACAATTTTTTACAAAGCGCTAGAAATCGAAAGTAATATAATGCACTCGAATTCCCCTTTCGTCACCTACCATTCACATTTTATACATTCAAAGTACTGCGCATTGGTATTTGCTTTTGGCCGCAGTAGCCAGAAAAATTGAACAAAAGGCACTCGAAACCGAGACTGGCGACTTTGATTGCATTTCGATGTTGCGGCAATTTCAGTTGCATTACAAGATTCAAAAACAAAAGGCGCAGTAACTGCAAGAGAACGAAAGACGTTCTAGAACGTTAGGCGAAAAAAGTATTGCAAAACTATTGATTTATTGCTGGAAGCAATGGCAAATAAATAGATTAGTTTTTATGCGATTTTTCGGTGCGCATTTTGCGTAGTTTGTGACGCGCGTCCTCTCGTAATATGTGCGTGTGTGTTAGTGAGTGAGTGTGTTAGTGTCGGTGTATGTGTGCGCGGGTGAGCAGCTAAATAATAGTGTAAAATTACTAGAAGCAATTCAAATAAATTCGCATTAAATTGAGAATTGCGCAACGAATCAACAGCTGGCAACCGACTGGCAATTGGCAACTGGCAACAGCTCAACTTTTATATTTTGTTGGTGAAAGCGGATTAAGCAAAGTTCCAGTGGTAGAGCAAACTGAAAGCCATGGCAATACTAGATGAGAAGGTAAGACCCAACAAACGTTATTAAGCAAATTAAAATCCAAATAAGCTGCTACTCGACCAGCTACTCGACAAACGACAAACGACAACCACAACAACAATGCGCAACAATTTGCCCAGAATCTGCCCAAAAAAAACCAAAAAAAAAAAAAAGAAAAGCACCAACAAAACATACAACTTTTCTATGGCCTTAAGTCTGCTTTATGCTCGTTTAAGGTGCTTGTTGCTGTTGTTGCCGCTGCTTGTATGTTTTCCTGTGTTTTGTTGTTGTAGGTGTGAAAATCACTTGTCAATCTTTTATGTAAAGATGCCGCCACCGAATCTGTCATTTACCTCGCTCGTAAAATTTTGTCGCTTGCTTCCGTTCTTCTTTGCACTTAATTGTGTCTGCTCTGCCACTCAGTCGCAGTCGCAGTCGCCGTCACTGACGTTGCTGCCACATGCGGTTGTTGTGCGTGTGGTTCAAGGTGAATTGACGTCGACGTCAACGTCGTTTGCCGAAGTCACCGCCAACACTTCAACGCATCTTTCAATCGTTTCCCCATTCCGCTCGCAACCCGTTGAGAAGAAAATAAATAAAGAAAGCACTGAAACGCTCAGCTAAAACTAAAACTTGAGCGACAGCCACATACCCTGTGTAAATTACCACAAATCTAAATCAATCTCCACTTTCACATTCATCTTCATAAGCTCACACATTTGTTGACTGCAAAATCCTTTAACGAATTCAGCTACCCTTTCGGCAAGTGGCTTCTTTTGGGGCTTCTGGGTATAAATACCAACTTTTTGCCACTGCCAAGGACATTTGTTGCCTTCGCTTTGACTTTGCCTTTAGCTTTGGGCCATCGATATTGATGTTGCTGTTGCTGTTGCTGTGAAATTTTGTTGTTTATTTTGGCTGCGGGTTATTTTCTGCTTCGTATTTTTCACTTAATAAAATTGTTTTCATTCGCTGCGCTTGCTTTTTAGCTGCTTTTCAATATGCTTAAAAATAAACGATAGCCCCGACTTTGCCCCTCAGTGGGGACCGACCGCCCGCATCCTCGAAAGAGTCGTTCTTTGTGCTCAAACTGCTATCGATACACTTTTTATCTGACTTGGGCTATTGTCGTTGTTTCTGTGTTAGGGTTAGGTTGCTTTGATTGTGGCTTATTAGCAATTTTTTCTGTCTCTGCCTTTGGCTCACTGGCAACTGGGCGGCCAGTCTTATCCGACAGTCGTATTATTCTGCTTACGCTGCAGGCTAGCTAAAACTGTTTTCCTTTTTGCAGTAGTTTTCCCATCAGCCCCCCACCCACCCCCCTCACCCATTCATAGCCACAACAAATTGTTTTCCGGTTAAGCGTCTTAGCAGCTTCGTTTCCTTCACTGTATACGTCTTTTCAATTAATTTTGATGGCTGCACTCAACAGGCAAATAGCTTAAAGCAGTATTATTATTATTATTTTTATTATGTTAATCATTTCTGTTGCAGCTTGCATTAAATGCTTGTGATTGAATTGCGCAAGTCTATTCAAATTATTTAATTAGTTTTGCCGAATTTGCCAAAGGTGGTTTCGCTCTTTGTCTTGTGATTGATTAAGTTGAGGTGTTAATTTGATGACTTTGTTTATCCCGGGGCATAATCCTGATACTGTATTGTGCAACATTCGAGATATTTATGCTGCAGTTGTCAGACACATAAATATGTTGCCGTTGCCGTTGCCGTTGTCTTGGGCTGCACTCGTGTAATCAATCAAAATGTGGCTCAACCAGAAGCGAAACATGTTAAAAAACAAACAACATGACGCTGGCATCTGTTGCAGAATTGCGCTCGCAGCCAAAACACAACTGAAATCAGAGCGAACGCAAACAGGCAAAACAAATATGTACATGCTCACACATGCACAGACATGCAGATACACGATTGAGTGTGGCACAAAAACATACAGCATCCTCCGACATACAATACATCAAACCATTTTCCAAAGATTTTCAATTTATTTTCACTAAAACGTTTTTGTTTTTTTCTATTGCCGCCCCCGCTTTGCACTGATGACGCTGTTGTTGTAGTCGTTGTTGTTGTTTTTGTTGTTGTTGTTGCTGCAGTTGCTGTTAGTTTTGTAATGGGCAACGAAAATAAAATGCTGGTCGTTCAACATGGCATACAGAATTCAATGAAATGGCCCAGCAACTGCAACGCGAATTGATTGCCACATGCGTCTCTAATTAGTTGACTGCGCAGTGGCAGGACCGCAGAGCAGAGCAAAGCAGGGCCCGGGGCATGGCTGATGTCCACATCAACGATGACGGCAACAGCAGGCGGCGTGCTGGGTCTAATCCCGGAAGTTCGCACCGACATTTAAATCGAAATCGAAATGTGAACAACTGCCTGCAGTTTGATTGCCTAATCTGACCATCAGACCCGATGTCGCTGTCGCTGTCGCTGTCGATGTTTGCGCTATTCTTGGTCATTCGAGCGTTTAACAGTGCGTATGATTAATATGCAGCTACACAGTGCCCGTCGCCCTCAATGACTATTAGCCGGGGCGCCCCATTAGAAATGCATATAAATTGAAACACACATAAAAATGTCGAGCAGGCAAGCCAATCCGTAAATCAACTGGCCATTAGTTGCAACAACAACAAACTCGGTCACATTGTAAGATATTAATTTAAACCATTTTATATTTGATTTTTTGATTTTTTTGATACAAATGTACACGACTTTATATGTATAAGTATATATGCACTATGGCGAAGAAAACCTATAATAAATTGATCGTTAAATTCACATTTGAAATTCATTCTCTGCGATCACATGACTTTGACTTTATTGGTAAGCTATTTTTAAGCTGCTGCTTGATGTGTGATCGAAATTGCAGACGTAAATTCACAGCTTTTTATTACTTGAAAAGTTTTGTTATGAACGGATGGATAAATGCTCTTCCATTTCAACTTCTGTTACCCAATGTAATGCGTCTTCTAATCTATTGCTCATTTAGAACATTGACAGGAAAAATCTATCTTATATTAGGCATCATTATAGCAGTTTATTTTTAGATGTTTACACTTTTTGATGTGCATCAATTTTACGCCCTGTGGTGTTGATATAAAAAGAAAGGAACTACATATGTGCATGTGTAAATATTTAATATATTAAAGGAAAATAAATATTTTTCTATATTCAGCTAATATTATTTCCCTTTAAATTCATAAGAAAGGGATTACACATGTAGTTCTGTAAATATTTATCATTTAAAAGCGCACGAAATATTCAGCAATATTTGTTGTATTAATATAAATAGTCGACTATATTTATGTACACAATTCTGGAAAGTATTGAAATCTATTTGAGATGTTTTTAATAGGTATAGAAATCAAAATTAATGTGCAGCTTTTACAGGGTATCATGTAATAGGCTTATCATAGCAAAAGGCCACACACGCCATAAATATTTCCATAGTTTTCCATCAAAGACCAAAATAAGTATGTGAAATTTGTAGACTTTACACTCACCTCAGCTCATCATTGCGAACTGAAGGATGATGATCTTTGTCAATGCGAAAGACGACAAGAAAAATTGCATTGAGTGGATTTCCTTGGCCTCAAATGGGGTTCATGTGTGCTCCTCTTGGATGCCCTTAACTCACGCGCTTGTTTGTTTGCCTTTGCCTTTGGCTTTTGCTTTTGCATATAAAAACGTCTTGACAACATTTTCTATAAATATATATTTCATATCTGTATTTTGTTTGTATATATTCCACATACTTGTACTCGTATAGGCGACCCCAGTCGAGGCGAAATTCTTTAGAAGCATTTCTTTCTGATTCTTTTTTTTTTATTTGGGCTTTGCTGTTGTCTGTTTTCTATTTTTCTGGTATTTGATGTTTTGATGTGATGCCTGCTCTCTCTTTGGCTATTTAAATTATAACCTACATAATGTTAATGGCCAAGAAAGAAATATATAATTTAATAATATTTATGGGCCGTGGACAGGCACATGGCCAAACATTTGGCTTCGAAACGAAACTAAGGGTAATGGCTCGAGCCATCCTTTATGAGCATGATATAATGAAATGAAAGAATCTTTTTGCATTTTATTATTGACAATATAACAAAGCATTAATTATTTAACAAATTATCACCACAATGTGTGCAATGTGTGCTAAATATAGACATAACATTAAAGAAAACATATGTGATTGGTGTAGACTGGAAAATAGATCTAAATAAATGCAACTTTAACTTTAGTTTAATTCCACAAACTTCTCACAATTTATATGAATTCTATTTCAATGATAAATAACAAATAAAAGCCACTTACATACTTAGTATATGTAAATATCATATATTTAGCACTGCACTTTCAATTGCAAACTATTTTTAAACAATTGCCTTTTAATAAGTATGCTCAGTCGAACTCGTACAAGTTTTTAAAAACACGCAGTGAAAAATTACCTTGAAAGCAGCGACGCCATTCAAAATGGAACTATGAATAAGATGGTCGAGTAAAAGCACGGCGAATGGCAAGCAAAACAAGTGGAGGCAACACTTTGCTCGCACGGGAGCAGCAGGTGTATCTGTATGTGAGTGTGTGTGTATGTCTGTCAGTGTTTGTGTACATGTGTTTGTGTCAAAGAGCTAATTAGCGCAATGGGAAGAGCAATTTGGCTGAAGCAGAGAAGCTCTTAGCAGTCTGCCATGTCGACACCTGTGAGAGCAGCAGGTGTAAATGTGTGTGTGTAGAGTCTGGCTGTGTTTGCGGCTGTCTGTGTGTGTGTGTGTGTGTTTGTAACACCTTCAGCACGACAATGTCAATGATCATTTCTGACATGGACGCGTGGGCGTGGCACAGTTGCCTTGCTTGCCTTGCCAAGAGAACCACAAAACTCACCTCAATGCAGTGACTCTCAAACTGTAGTGGTGGCTATGCATTTTCCACTACAGGTAAATTAGATAAAAATCTTTTTTTGCTTTATTCACTCGTAGTCACAATGCTCAGACATGGCACAGACCGAGGTCAAAGCACTCTCATTCTCCGTCCCTTGCATTTTGTTTACAAACAACTATTTTTACAACAACTCACGGCAAAAACAGAGAAGGGGCCAGCGAAGTCATCGATGCCCCGATGCCGTTGCCCTCAGGGGCCGGATACGTCAGTAAATCGAAAAAAAAAACCAAAATTAAAACTGAAAATTGAAAATGGGGGAAAAAGTGGGAAACTTCGGTCATCGTGCGATTTCAACGCTCTCAGGCCACAACTTTTTTCGGATCGCTTTATTTGTTCGAATGCAACTCTGACGTAAATGCATTGGCGTATCGATCTCTTCCATTGGCTGACATGCCCAAAACAAGAAAAAATGGGGGAAAAAAACAATTATCATTTATCTAGCCTATTTTTTTTCTTACATCTGCGAACTTTACATTAACATCAGCTCTGGCAATTGGATTTAAAGGCAACATTTACTGCCACATACAGAGAGAGCCGTGTTCATATTTTTCATTTCAAATTCAAAAATATTTCAATGCATATCGATTATTTTGTATGAGCTGCTGTTGCTTTGTTGCTTTGGCTATAAATAATATTTTAATTTCTTTGCTTTTTTTGGAACAATTTTCAATGCGTTATATTTAGCAGGCGTTGAGCCTACAATTCGTTTGTTGTTGTTTATTTTTGTATACCTCCAGTCAGAAGGGGGAAAAAGGAGAGCGAGAAGTGTCGGAAAATCGCGGCAGGAGCCTTAACTTTCTTACCCCAGGCCGAATTGAAACTTTTGTGTGAAGTTGGTGAGCAAAATGTAAACAATTAATTATATGGCCAAAGGGACAGCTGCTTCAGGGACCAGAATTGATTTGGGTCTTGCCCGTTTGTTGGACTGGCAGAAATGGCAGAAGATGCTGCTAAAAAGCGCGAAATGTCAATGCAATTTAAATTTTATTTAATTGAAAATAAATAATATAACTCGTTATAAATTATTCAGCTGCCATTAGTCAAGTCAGAAAAAGTAATGAAATCAAAATGGCAACCAAATGAATGAAAGATAACAAATTAAAAATAATTATAATGCACAAAAACAGCTCGACTATAGCTTTTGTTTTCCAAATGCGAAAGATTTTGAATATTTAAATATTTCAATATTTTTGTAAACAAACATGCATGCATCATTAACATTGACTCGAGCAGGAACAGGAGATAGATTCGCATCCGCATCTGCTGAGGTGACACGCCAGATTAGCCGTGGTAAATCGATGGTGACCAGAGAGCATCGAGCTGCAGCGCAAATTGTTAGTAATTAGCATGACTTGCGGCATGCCCCAGAGGCAAAGACGCACCACAACAACAACAAATTGGCAATAAATGATGATTATGGAAGCACATACTATATATAGTAGACCATATATATTTATATATGCAAACGTGTAGGTGTAGGTGAGTGTGTGCTGTTGATTTGAGCTATAAATACGCCGTGTGACAAATAATGTAGCTAAAGCTCGCAACGCAATAAACTGTTCACGCGACAAGGTTGGCCCCGCTACGGGCGCCGTGTGATTTACTTACAACAAAAGCCAGCAAACAAGAACAACAAGCTGGTATTTCGCAGAATTTTGCTTACATCTGCGCCACAAAGGTGAGGTGAACAAAGAGCAACAAAGCAGCTGCTGTTGCCTTTACCGGAACGCAATGCAGGCGAGGCCAGGAGCCTGTGGATGACAGCCAAATCCTAGCATCACTTCAGCATGGTTCAGTTCAGTTCAGTTCAGTTTAGTTCAGTTGAGTGCCACGCGCAGTAGACACCGCACCAGGCACTGGGCACCAGATCTTTGCGGCTAGACAAATAAAATCACAATCAAAGCTGGCAACACATATCTCATACATTTATATATGATATTTTTTAATGCTCGGGTATAAATTTGTTTTTCATGTTTTTTACTTTTGCGCGCGGCCAAGAAAATTGTTCGAACATTTTTTTTTTTTTTCCGTTTCAAAAGGAATTCGCTATAATTTTTCAAACGAGTGTGGTCAACAAATATTCACCTGTTTTCGTATTCGCAAGTTCGCACTCAATCTCTTTTTCACTTCGCTCTCTGTCTTTGCGCCATCAACTATTGCAGCAAACATACGTTCACACATTACGCATACGTCGCGTTGACGGCAAATAAAAAAAAAAAAGGAAAAAAAAGGAAGGCAAATAATAAGAAGAACTCAAAATGTAAAGCGGCAAATATTTTTGCACACACATTTTGAAAAGTGTATAATTTAAAGTGGCCCCACACACACACATACACACACTCTCGCAAGCTCATATATGTGTGTGTGTGTGTGTCTCTGTGAAGCATTTCATTTTTAAGATTATGAGCGAATTGTGTTCCCCGCGGTAATATTAAGTGTTGATTGTGTGCGCCGCTCTATTAGCGGCTGCCTCTCACCAGGGCACACCTCGTCCCCCACCCGACCACGCCACTTGGTGGCCACCCCATTTGGTGTAGTCCTCAGGCTGTTGCGAGTGCTGACTGTGCTGTGCTATGCTTGCTTGCTTGGCTGGCTGGCAGCCTCGGTCGGAAAATCAAGCAAACTCAGTTCGTTGCGAGCGCGAGCGCGTCTGATGCTGCCCCACACAGTCAGTCAGCCTGATGGCCCAGTTGAATATTTAGCATTTGATATTTGCATGCATATCGAGGCGATAAAAACCACACAATAGCGCAGCATATACAACCCTGATACAGCTACAGCCACCACAGTAAAACACCAACAACAACAACAACAACGACAACAACTACATCAGTAAAACCACAAAAAAAACAGCCACAACAACAACAATAACAATAAACACTTCGCCCACGCGCTATCACAAAATACTCGCAAAGTCCAAAAACCTAAAACACACATAAAATACTGCAAAAGAAAAAGTGCAATTCAACAACAGCAATCAAAACACACAAAACACCAAAAATACAACAACAAACGCCTATCGGCGAAAAAAGAAACAAAATTACATGAACAACAACAAACAATACATTTGTATCAACAGTGCAAAAAACCAAACAATAAATGCAACCCAAGAAAACAAAATGCATGAAAAAAAATGGAAAACAGCTGTCCATGTTAACGTATATAAAAATGGCCAGGACAATGCATTAAACATTTTTATTTAATAAAACATTAAAACCAAATATAAAATAAAAATCTGTTGTTGTATTTTACAACAGCTTTTTAAAGCACTTCTCTATCCTTCTCTCTCTTTCTCGCCCTATCACAACGAGTTGATATTGGCCACCTGCTAGACTGTGTTATTTTTCCGTTATAGCAAAGGGCATTAGAGCTTTGTGAGGAAATTCGCACTTCAGCAATTGTACTGGATGCCAAAAAATATATATTTTTTTATCAAAACGTTGCTTTATACAGCTGTTCAACTATTTTGATTGAAACTTCTTGCTCAGTGATTTAAAAGAAACTTTTTAATAACATTGTGAAGTTAGAGCGAAACATATTTGCTGACAAAATATCATTGAAGTGAAACTAAAATTAGTTTATTATATAGTTTTATTTACCAAACGAAATAAACTATTATACTATATGCAATTTGTCAGAGAATTAAAATACATATATTTTAATACATAAGTCTCTAGATAAGAGTATTCCAAGTATTCGGTATGTCGTATACGGCAATTCTTTCTTATTTTCGTTGCTTCCTTTTTTGCAACATTTCCATTGGGTGTGGACGTAAATAGTTTTCAAGTTGAAAGGCATTTGGGGAATAGAAACTACTTTCAACTCTTATACACACATGTGACTAAAAGTGTGTGTGTATGTGGGAGTGGTTGGGTATGTGTGTGTATGTGTGTGGCCACAATGTCCGGCTCTTAAGCAGCAGAGCTCCCAATGGATTGGCAGTTGCTTTGATTTGGTTAAGACTTGGCCATAAAGTTGACCAGACCACACAGAATTCCTCCCTCCCCCATTTGCGGATATCAATTTAATTTGTTATGGAGAGACACAATATAGGCAAATAAATCGAATTATGATTGTGGTCGGTTTTTTTTGAAGTGGCTCGCTTATTCATGAAACTGTTGCAAATTATTCATCAGACACTCAATATACATACATATGAGTGTAACTCTTCATTTCTTGTATTCGCCATAAATCAATCTGTTCTTTATTCTTGGTTATTAAATAATAATAACAACATTGTAATTGAAAAGCATTGTATATTTGCGCACCGTTTAATTAATTAAATTTTTATTTGAATTTGCGAATAATACAAACATTTCATTTTTATTTAACAACACGAAAAGAACGTTGGCCAAAATGCTCTTCAAGGCAGCTGAAATAATAAATTATAGCAAAATAAGAACGCTTTAATTTTTTTTTTTCAAAAATTTGTATAAAAAATAATATAGAAAGAAGAGAAAGAATATATACTTGGCATGTATGTAGTTAAGTCACATCTAATAAAAGTCATAATGCGTTTCCAGTGAAAATGAGTGAAATGAAAGAGAAATGAATACACTCATCTATCTTCCATGTGAATACGAGTATTGCAAATATTAAAGAAGCCAGCCAAAGTTTTAGCTTCTGTTTCTGTTCTCTGTGTTCAAGTGCCAAAGAAATTGCTAAGAGCCATGAAATAAACTCGCAAATTAACAAATAAAAACAAAAACAACAAATACAAACAAAATCAACACACACAACGCACACGCAGATATACAAGCATATTGCAAGGATAAGCATAAGGATAACACTCGTCGTCACCTCTCAGGATTAAAACACAAACATAAACACTCTACAATATGGCAGACACTGCCAATGACAAAAACAAAGGAGGCAACGATGACAACGACAATGACAATGACGTCATTGAGGAAGAGGAGACTACAACCACAACATCGAAGAAAACTTCGCAATGGCGCAAAACGCGCACCACCAAGGTGAGACTAGAGTCCCTAAAGCGAGGGTGGTTTCACAATTTGCCAAAAGGGGATTAGGGCTTATATACTCGTACACATACATATGTAATTATGTATGTTTAATGTGACGGCTTTTTTGAGAGACTTTGTAGAGAAAATTGGAAATAGAAGCAATGTGTGATTTCATTTATCAATCGGAGTTTTCATTTCAATAGATTGACTATTTCATTTACAAATTAATAATTGCAGCATTCAAATTGCAGCTATTTACACAGCTACTCAGAAGTCGCTATTAAATTCATCTACCCTCGTATGATATGAAAATGTGTGTGCAGAGCTTGAGTGTGCGTGCGAGAATATGTATATGGGTATGGGTGTGTGTGCTTGAGTATGGGGCTATTTAGATGCGTCAAGTAATGAAAGGCAATCGCATGACCAGAGTACGCCCACTTCACTCAACATTTTGAAGCTGACAAATGCGACAGATTGAAAGTTGCCAAATGGACGCCGGACAAAGATGTCGAAAGCGACGTCTCCGATCTGCTTTTTGGCGGCCAAATAAACAAAAAGCGAAAGCCAAAAGAATTTCGTATGATTTTTACCAACAAAATAGCTATATAGTATATTCCTACATACACATATGTTTATGTACGATTATATATGCATGTATTCAACTGGTGGATGAACAAATATATAGTTTTAAAGATACTTTGTGAAAGTGTTTGCTAATTAAGCGAAGCATTTCGATGCGCTTTGCAGTTGATTAACTGTTAATGTGTCTAAAAATAAACAGTTTGCTTTGGACATTAATCAAAATGGGAAACTATGGCAAATGAAGGGGAATACCCCTAATATATGCACATACATTCCCATCAGCTTAGATCAGCTTTTGAAGGGGTTTCGTTCTTAAAAAACTGTAGCCCTTAAAGCACTTGAGCGGACCAGCAAAACAAACGACAAACGACGGCGTTAGAAAATTTCCAGGTCAGTGAATTTGCGCTGCTATGTTAGTTGAGTTGGATATCGTTCCGTACTACTAGAAGCTCAATCTCAAGCTGAAGCTGCTCTGTGCGCTGTGGGTCCAAAAAGGATAAACATAAGCGCACAATGGGCGGGCGGCCCATTGATTATATGCTGCCACATGGGACCCAATCTGTGGTTGCTGTTCCACGACGACGTGTTGCTTGGCGCATAAATTACTTTGACTAACACAACAAGAGGAGCAGCAGCGGCAGTGGCAGTGGCAGTGGCAGTGGCAGCAACAGCAAGAGTCGAGGCGGGAGCAGCAACAAGAACAAGAAGAGCAACAGCAACAGCTACTTAGGCATCCTTAAGCCACACACACACTCACCTGTCGCTGACGATGCTTGGCGCACCTGCAATCAATCAAGCTGTAAAGTATTTATTAAACGATATTATGAGGTTTACCAGATATACATATACATACAAGCACACACGAGCATGCATATATGTATACACACACACACACACACACATATTTATGGTGTCATGCTCACACCTGTATACTTTTTTAATAGCTTCATTGTTTCTCTTAACAGGATTTCATTTCACTTAATATACCAACACAGAGGCATGCATTATGTTTAAGCGCCAACACACACAAACACACACACATATGTGCACACATATTTGCACACTCACAACAACAGATGTAGCTCTGAGTTGGCATTACTCCTGCCACTCCACATCTCACCCCACCCCCTTGCCGTGTATCATTACTGCCTTTTATTGTTGCTGCTGCTGGGACTCACTTGTTAACCCGACGTTTGCCTTTGCCCGGCGGCATTTTGGCACTGCCCTTAAATGAAGCCAACAACGCCGAGTTGACGTCCCAGCTCTCCCTCTCTATTTCGTCCTGGCTTTAACTCTGTCTGCTGCTGTTGCTCTAGCTCTGGTCCTCGTTCTCGTCATCCTCTTCCTGCCAGGTAGTTTCCACCTGTGCACTGGATTTTTTCATGGCAGCAATCAAGGCGGCTACAAAAGCGATCTCAGCGCAAAGTTTCCGCTCCGGCGCCCCATTTCCCTTTCCTGTATTCTCTGCTGCTGTATTTTCATTTTTTTTTTTTGCTTCGTTTTCTTTTCTTTTTCTAGCGAATGCTTTTCATTCGTTAAACAACAATTTAGTTGTTATGCTCTCTACTACTTCAGTTGAGAAATGTCTAACTTTAGCTGCGTCTATTTGTTGTTAATTTCATTGCCAGTTTTATTATTTCATCTGCTTTTAGTGTCCTGACTGCTCACTCTCTTTTTTTGGCCTCTCAGTTCGTGTCGCTCTTCTTTTTTTTTGGCCAGGCAATTTTATCTTTTAATTAAAACTGACGCGTCTGCTCCTTTTTTCCTGCTGCTGTTAGGGATATCATCTACGACCCTCTACCAACATACATATGAGCATTCCGAGCGAGGTGCATTAATTAAGCATTTTATGCCAAAAGCCGCTTGCCACGGCCAGCGAAAAAGTTAAAACCTCAACGTTAACATTTGTTTTATTTAGCTGAAAAGCATATAAAATATTTGATACCTTCAAGTGCGATGGGCCTTCCACTCATTTCAGCCAATTAAGTTGCTAAACTCGGCTCCAAGCTGTTGGCGGTAGAGCGGGGAGAGGGGGGACGGCCACGCATATTCAGGGTTCAGCAAGAGGCTAATTGATTTGCAAGCGCTTTTGGCCTTTTGGCATTTGGTGAATTGGGTGCCAGCTGAGGCGAATTGCTGTCATGAAATAAACAATTGCCGCTTAATTGGGTCATATCAAAGATGTTCTCGCTGATTTGGCACTAAAATTCAACATCATTTTTTAACAATTCCCATAAGGAAAATACAAACAATACAAAATGTGCAATGTGCTAAAAGAATGATGGGTAAAACGAGGGATGAGTCAGCTTTGTTGTGCTTTGTTTTCACCATTGAAAACAAATGAGTATTATTATTAGCTTAATTCGATTATTGACGCTACGAATATAGATATAGTAATTAAATCTATAATAGAACGAACAATGAATACTTTTGTTGGAGACTACAGAGATTATTTCCTATTTGCTCGTAAAAACACAATGAAATAATCATTAATAAAATACGGGAAAATAAAGCATTACATTGGGACAACTAAAATATTAAAATTCATATCTAAAAGCTGAAATTCTTTAAATTATTACGCAAAACTTAATGAGTCAAATGCCAATATTTACCAATAAATCAAAACAATTCTCTATATACTTATGTTTATTTGCCCATATCTCAGCATTAACCAAATATATGTACTCGTACATATATACGTCTCGAAGTATTGTATAGCTTTTTCCATTTCTATATATCTATACATATATCTATCAAAATATATATAAATATATTAACGTTTTGTTCTCTTCTCTCTCTCTCTCTCTTTTGTCTTTATAGGTAAGCTACGGGAACTTACAGATCAATCTTAATACACAACTCACTCATTTGCCATTTGATTAGTAAGTAATTTCATCATCAATTTAAGTTTTTTCAATTTATTCCAACACAATTTGCTCTTTGTGCTTTGTGTTTTGGCTTTTTACTTGACAAGTTAACGGGGCGGATGGAAGAGTGTCTACAGAATCGAAAATAAAATACACACACAAGCACATATGTATGTGTACATGTACATGTGTGTATGAACAAGCAGTTATAAATAATTTCTGGCAAAAAATCAGCAATTTTTTCCGTTGATCTCCAAGTATAGCGCGTTGGCAATTTGCCAAAACGAATTGCGCATACGCCGTGTGATCCGGCCATACATCTGTATGCACCATTGTAGTTGTATGCGTGAGCTTAGTGGTATTGGTGGCACTGCCACTAGCTGAGCGCGCTCTGGAGTGCTCCACACTTAAGAGTGCGGCCAAAGAGCGAAACTTTGGCTACATTAAAAATAAACAAAAAAAAAAAAAAAAAAAAGAAAGAAAGAAAGACGAAAAAGAATACTGAATGAGATGTTTATGTTTTGAATTTGGCATTTTGCATTGGGTTAACTATTTGCAAATTTGCAATTTGGTCGAAAGGTGTGTTGCATGCACCCCGAGAACCATGGCTCTCGTTCTGCCTGCGGTGGCCTGTCATCAGCCACGACAGCCTTGTGCATTAAATCAAAAAGTTGAGGCTGAATGCGACTGCCTGGCCTGCCCCGTTTGTACATCTGTCCGTCTGTCCGTCCGTCTGGCTGACTGGCTGCCCGACTGTCCAAGCTGCCAACTTGTTGTGTCATATTTGCAAATATTCACTTCACATTTTCACATCAGCTTCATGAGCTGCCTTTCATTATGCCCGACGCTCTTTCTCTCTCTCTCTCTTTCTCTCGCTCGCTTGTTCATTAATTTGCGTCTAATTAGTTTTGATTTTTCGTTTCAATTGTCCGCAACAAGGACGTGACTTTGGCATAGAACTTGGCCCACCCGCCTGTCATAGATCAAAGTGAAAAATGTCACCAAATAAATATTAATATTAAATACAAGCTTGCTGCAAATTAGTTGCTGCCTCTACAATTCTTACAGCTGCTATGGCTGGGTGAAAAATTAACTGTCAGACATTTTAAGCGATTTTCAATTACACACACATGTGTGTGCACAATGACACCCCCAATATGGCGCTGCTCCAAATATATATTGTAGTATAGAACAACGTTTCAGGGCTTGCCCAAATTTGGAATTGAGGCAAGGCGCCTACGGTCCCGTGCAGTTGAACTTAATGCAATAAACACAAAATGCGCACAACAATAACAAAAAGCCATTTGGCGGCGTTACAGCACTTGTTGTTGTTGTTCTCTAGTTGTTGTTTTTGTGCTCATTGTTATGATTGTTGGCCATGTCGTTGTACTTTTAAAGCTCAGACAGCTTGGCATAATAAAACCAAAGCAAGACGTGGCCCAAAGTTGCAGCCAAACTGTGTAGAAGACATGGCGAGGGGATGGGCGGGAGGTAAACCATTTGCTTGTTGCACAGGCCGGCAGTGAGTTTTTCTTTTCGCCTTGGCCCAGTGCCAAAAGTTAACAGCGCAGACCATGGAGCGCCCATAGCACTGGGCTTGACAGCAAAGGCGTCGAACTGCGACCGCCTCCTTGTTGTGCCAACAAATTTAAGACGCTTTTTACGCCAACAGCTGCTAAATGGAAAATTTACTGAACTGCCCCGTTCTTTTTCGTTGCAATTAACAGTTCGCTTTTTGGGCAAATAATGAGACGCAGATTGCCCAAATGTGGTCTTAATGCAATGGCCGAGAAATGATCTACAAAATTTCTGGCGTACAAAAATATTGCTTTTCTTTAACGAGGTCAATATGAGGACCTCTTTTCACTGCCATTAAATGTGCGAAATGCTCGAAAAACTATTTAAACTTGGTTAAGTTGACGGGCGACACGAAGAGCAAACAAGTGCTAAGCTTAATGGAGTTTTGTGCTATTTAACAACTTAATACTAGTGAAAAACGCATTCAATTTTTATGAGTCGGACATTGAAACTTTATTCATTTAAATTTCTCCGTCTAACATATAATGGTTTTTAGGGGAATACTCTAACTTTGTGTCTGCAATTTATCACAAGCAGTCAACTTAGCAACTTTCTGCTGAAGTGTCTTTTCGGTGCTCTGAGCATGATGGATATGAATCAGATAACGGGTTGTTTTATTGAATTTTTGACTTGACTGAGTGTATCATAAATTCGTCGTAGTAAAGATGTTGACTCTGACTGGTCTTTGGCAACAATTTGCAAAACAAAAATAAAGAAGCAATAACATGAAAATTTCATAAAAATATGAAAAAAAAAAATTTACGACTGCACGAGACATTCATTTCGCATATATTCTTACAAATATATACATATATATATATACATACATATATATGTATATATAGAAAAAAAAAAAGAAAATGAATAAAATTGGCAATTTTCTTGGTAAAATTCGTTTAAAACATAGCTTTAAACATACTTACTTACCCACACAGTTATTTTATAGACCACAATGAAAACAATAGAGTTATTGGGATTTTCGTTTTTGTTCATGAATTGTTCAACATTTATTTGATTTATATTTGATATTTTGGTATTGTTTCGTTTAATTAAATTTGATATTCATTGTTCAGCACTAACTACACGTACAATAAATGTTGTCGCATGTCTTTTTTCTTTGGATTAAAACCTTGTGTTGAAGATCAGACACTTAGGACTAGCGTTATAAGGATTATATATTGTGTATATGGTATATGGTATATATTGTATAGGATAGCTAAAACTATTATTGTTCGAATGTACGCGTTTATAATTATAATTAATTAATTGAATATAATTTGTAAAACATTTTTTTGCAATTTTCCTCTTTTCATTTCTTGCATTTTGATTATTTAATTCGTTCATTGTGAAATGTGTTTATTTGCGATATGGGTTCGTCATCAAAATATTTGAAATGCTCTTGCGTAGCAAAAGGTCATTTGACTGAAGCAAGAATGCAAGCTTGCAATTAAATTAATTAGAAAATCTGGCAAAAATAACTTTGTTAAGCTTTGCTCAGCCACATATCAAAATTTACACTTAATTCTTGGGCATAAGATGAAACTTTCATTTCCATTTGGTCAAACAGCCAGCTATCAATTAGGCACACACACACGCATACTTGCACACATACACACGCACACATACGCAATATTACGAACATTTTGCAACACTTTGAAGTTTTCGAAATAAATCCCTTTTCTGGCCATGTCAATTTAAATGTTTGCCCAGCCCCCACGACCACACCCAGGCCCCAGTTGGCCAGGCCTATTGTAAAGTCTCTCAACGAATGGGGTCAAGTGTGTATATGGCGCTCAAGTGCTCAAGGCGGCAGAAACAGCTATACCAGTTGCCAGCTGACTCGGCTCAAGCGGCCCAAGGAAAACAATAAACTGTGTGGCGTGCCCAAAAAAAAAAAAAGGCGAGCAAAAACAAAAAGAAAACATATATATACATGGTACAAAAAACAAAACGTGGAATTGTCGAGTAAAAAAGTGCGCACTGGAAATCAATACAAACTAAAGCCATTTGCCACGCCTCAACGCCCACATGACACTTGGCGTGGCATTTGTGCCGCCCCATTGCGCACTGCAGTCGCTGAAAAGTAGGCAATGAAAATGATAATAAATATTATTACACTCGTATTTATCAGCTTGCCGAGAGATTATTTCGCTGTGGCCACAAACTGTGCACTTAAACGACTTAATTATGAATGAAAAATGCGTTAATGAATTCAATTCATTTCTTTAAAATGCAGTAGCAAACTCGCTGCAATTCTTTTGCATTTTTCTGCATAACTTTGCACATTATCTTCTTTCCTTTTTTTTATACACTCCAACTCATACTCCAACTCCTACTCATACTCATACTTGCCATAGCCAGCGATTTACCGCAGCTCCAGTCGCGACTTATTGTTCGGCAAAGTTTCATTGTGCACGAGTGTATTGTGCATTCATGACAGCACTCCCAAGACTACCGTTACTAATTAGCGCGCAACCTAGTTTATCAGTTCTTAGCCGGGGCTTTATGCCCCACAGTGGGTTGAGGGCTGAGGACAGAGGACAAGAGTCATTCCAACTGCCGGCTTAACGAGTGTTTCTTTGATTTGAGCTTTAAGTTTACAGAGTGTCGCCGGCGCTCATTAAATGGCGAACCAGAGCAGGCCACACCAGACCAGACAAGACAAGACCAGACCAGAGACCGGAGACCAGGCAAATGCTTGACTTATGCCTTTTGGGGGGCCTCAGGTCTCGGGCCTGAAGCCTCGGGGACCCTAGACAAATATAATTTCATTGCGTTCAGCCCTCTGTGCTGGGGTTGGCTGGCGTTGGAATGCGTAAACGTTGACGATTAACTGCGCCATGAAAATAAAGCAAAATAAAACGATTAGAACTAAATATAGAAAGATATCTCGCAACATGACGGGCCCCAAGCAGTCGCCTTTTCTTCCTCCCGCTCTCTGTCTCTCAATCTCTCTCTGCGCTGACTTCAAGCTCAGACTTGACTCGGTTTGTCTGTTGCTGCTGCTTAGCTGCTCCTGCTCCTGCTTCTGCTCCTGCTCCGGTGGTTTTGGCCCGGTATGTGAAGAGCTACGTGGCACTTGGCCAAGAAGCGTACACTGTAGATTGCATTTGCCAGGCGCTTTGCTTGGTTATCGTATATATGGTGGTTGTGGTCGTACTACTCGGTGGCTTGTGGTTTATCTCATTGCCTCATTGCCGTAGTGGCATAGTGCGTCTTGCCCGTGCCGAGGGCAGCAGCTGCTAGACGATGATATAATGGAATACAAGTGGAAGAAGAAACTGAAATATTAGTATGTGAGTCAAAAGTTGTAAGCATTTTGTGCTCTGGAGACTGCATTAAAATTGTCTGTGCGCTGTGACACAAAATCGTTCAGATATCACGCACACAAGCACACACACACACATACTCTCGCACGACAGCTGGAAATGTTTGCCAACTCCCATAAGCATATTACGTATACGCGGCGTCAACTGTCCGATTGTCTGGGATTTCCATATGCCATGCCATGCCGCGATGCGAGCTGTGTAAAACATCAGTTAAGACAGACAGCTACAACAAAATCCATCAGCATGGCAAAGATTCCGACGCCTTGTGGCGCAAACACACATGTTGCATAATTGCATTGCATGTTGCCAGCTGGTGCTGCATTTATAGACGCATTTGCTCTGCATGTTGCCCAATATGTTCAGCAGCAAACGCATTCCTTTTTGGCAGCAGCAAAAAAAGAGTAGAAGAATAACAAACACAGACTTTTCTACCTCTTGCTGCCAGTCTGTCAGCCAGCCAGAGCGAAGAGCTAGAGGGACGGGGCATTGTGGAAGCACAAACAAAGGGTAACAAAGGAAACATGCACATGAATCAGACCAAATGAAAATGTATAAAGAAATTTATATAAACGAAGCTTAAAACGCATTTCCCCTGCAAAGAGCCAATGCTATAGCTATCAACATGCAACATGTCTGTTGTAATATGATTCTGCCATTATCTGACGAACCGTTTTTTACAGCAGTCTCATTCATAATTGTTGTTTTCATAAATAAAAAATTGCCATCCACTGCCAGCAAAGTGCATAAAGATATCACTTTACACACCACTTGCCGCACCTTTAATTAAACATTTAAAAATTGTAAAAAATTGTTCAATTCATAACTGCATATTTAATCACTTGATGGGTTTATTCAGGCCTTAAAATAAATGTTTCAAAGGCAGGATTGGGTAAGGTTAAAACTAAAAAAAAATATTACATTTGTTGGACTGGATTATTAAGATATCACAATTGATTTTAATTTGTTTAATTGAAGCATTCATTTGATAAAAATCAAACCCAAGTCTTCTTTTAACTAAAGTTAAGCTATTTTTAATGCAAATGGAAAACAGTTTTCGCAAATTGATTTATTTTGTATATTATCTGAATTATTTACAACTTCTTAAATCCAACAAACAATTTATATAAATTTACTTGTTAAATTTATTTACTTTCAAAACACTCATAGTGAGATAAGTATCGTCAAAACTATTATTTATTTAGACATTAATTAAGTTTCGATCAAAAATGTGTGCGATGCGAAAAAAAACTCTTTTCATAAGCATTGCTTTTATTTGTGACAAATTTTAGTTGCATTTCAATTTATCTTTTTACAATTCAATTCACTTTGCAAAAATTTGACATGCTTTTGCTTTTGGGTTTGGCATATTTTTCATTGAATACATGGAATTGTCTGTAGAATTTGCATGGCATTTCGCAAATGCAATTGACAATGTAAATCGCTGTGATTATTTGTGTGACAATCGAGAGCTCATCAACTGCAATACGTTGAGCTTCAATATAAAACCGCATTGCAATGGCATTCCTAGCTTAATAAATAGTTTTAAGCTTAAATGAGTTTGCATATTAAAATATGCTGTAATGTGAAAATGATTTCAAATGTACAAATTTAATGAAAATAAATATAGAATTGAAATATACGCAAATTCACACATGCAAGAATTAAATTAAAATTATAACTTAAATTAAGAATTTAGAGTGTTACTTTTAACCTAGTCATGCTCCCATTTGGAGCATCCAGTTAATGATGGGATAAATTCAATTAAAAGTAAACGCAATTAAACACACATGTTCCAGTGCAACGGACGGGAAAGGGGCCTAGGTTAAACGACTCGTACTCAAAGTAGAGTGAATGCTGCATGAGTGCATTCAAAGTATAAAAAATAAAAACCATGAATGTATTGAAATTTATTTGAGCGCAATGGCAAAAGGGATGAACGTGCAAAGGGCACTCGAGCCCGTCTCCATCCCAGCTTCAGTCCATAACCCAAGCCCTCTTCACATGGCTATCAAGGACTGGCCATGTGGCTGTGGTTACGATTGCTCTGCATAGTAAAACCACACCACCCACTACCCACTACTCACTAGCACCACCACTGTCACTGTCACTATTCAAATCTCTAGTCGACGCTTATTTGTATAGAAATTCAATCAAGGGCTCGACTGGGCAGCATTCAATTAAACGCTTATCGCGAGCGTTGCAGTTGCTTTGAACTTGCCCCATTGGCGAGGGGCAAGCGACGCTGCCAAGTGCTTGGGTAAGACTTTGGCATCATTAGAAGTGAATGTGAAGGGTTGGCGGATTGAAATAAAGCGCAGTCAAGATTATGAAACTCATTAAAAAAGTTTTCGGGCAACATATTTAAAAAGAACAAAAACAAACATACACCGAAAACAAAAAATGGAAAGGCTAAGGAATTTTTTGGTTCAACTTTCGGCTCAACCGTTAAAATTGCAATGGAAAAGTATTCAAGGACTCGCGACGTACAGCTGACGGCGACACTCTAAGGACGCCAAATACACTTTATTCAAATAAGTTACAATATTAACACAACGGCAAGGCGAAAATAAATAGAGCATGAGAGCAGAACATCAGGATTCGTGTCTGGCTTGCTGAAAACATTCATAAATTAGACGTCAAAGCCTCCGGCTTTGACAGCAATAATAATACGCACACTAACACATGTACACACACACGCACACACACTCACATGCGCATGTTAAAAGGGTCAAAAATGAAAGTGAACTGTGCAGCTGAGACGCCGAAAAAGTGATCGATTAGGGCAAAAGTTTCTCACTTTTTTGCTTTTGGTTTTTGTTGTAGTTGTTGTTGTTGGCAAATCTATTACCAAACTTCGAGGACAGAACTTAATAAATTGACCAAGTGGTTGGCTTTTTTTGTTGGCCATTAATTTAACTGGCCGTCGCACAAATGCAAATGAAACTTTAATTCCAACTTTGCCCTGGTCAAACCGATTTTCTTCCTCCAGCCCCCCTACCCCCTGTCTAACACTAGCAAATTGCCGTTGTGCCACAAAAGTCAATGAAGTGTTAAATGTCCTGCGGCGTTGACTGCTAAATTTGACATATCCTGCAGCCATAGCCTAACCCAATCCCAATACACTGACCATGTCCATGTGCCAACTTTCTGTGGCCTTTTCTTTTTCTAGTTTTTTTCTGCTTTTACGAGTTATTTGCATTGCCCCGAAAACCCGTGGCATGCTGCGTGCTTTGTATCCATAATGCTCCCAAATACACTCACACACACAGCGGCAGTCGCAACTAAAACAAACAGAGATGACGACACACACACAGCGAAAGAAAGACATATGTATGCACATATATAATTAAAGCAAACTCGCGGCATAAACATAAATCTCTGACAGCAGCCTCCGCCTCGACCACAAACACCCACAAAGCAAACTCAACTCATCTCAAGTTGACTCAACTCGATTCGACTCTCGACTCACATTCATTCATTCATTACGCGCGCATTTTCATTCATACGCACCGTTGTACGTAGCTGTTGTTGCCACATGGCCAGTGTTGCTGCTGCTGCTGTGGCCGCCTTTCCTGCTGCTGGGCCCAACTGGCTGGCAAGTAGCTGGATAAATATTTTGGTAACACGCACTTTTATGGCCAGCTTTAAGCGAGTGCGTGCATTGTATCCTGGACCCGTTTTTCCGCTGGCCGCTGCTATCCAAATTATGCGCCCGACTGCTCCATTCGCAAACCGTAAACTGCGAACTGGAATTTCACTAACGAGCGGCGCGCGCGTGTTGTCCAAAAACTCCTTTTTTTCTTGCTTATTTTGTGGTATGTGTGTGTTCGTCACAATTTTGATACAATTTTGCGTCAAGTTTTGTTTGCCGCACTTGTGGCACGTCGCGTATGCGTAATATTCCGTGTATTTTTTTGTTGTGTGTTGTGGGGAAAACGTTGCGTCTGACTCGACGTTGCTGGCGCGACTCAGCTCGTGCGTTGCCCAAAGTCCTGTCTTATAGTCCTGCCGGTTGACTGCTTCGGCACTCGCAATTCGCACTCGCATTCGTCTCGGCCATCGGCGCTGCACTGCGTCGGCATCGGCAACGGCATCGCTCGTCGGCTTGTCGACTGTTTGTTGGATCTTTTGGCGCCTGCTTGCATGCGGAAATTTGCTGTTGCTGTTGCTGTTGGTGTTGCTTGATTTCCAAAACTGACACAGGCCTTACACAACACGCACACGCACACACACACGCACACACTTGTCTGTGGGGGCTTATCGGAACTTGTCACATCATATTGCAAATATTTAAAATTCGGACGGAACGCTGGCCAAACAACCGCATAATATTGACTCTCTGCTAAGCCGCAAAACGTCCCCACCTTTAGTTGCCTTCTCCTGCTCCTGCTTCTACTTCTGCTCCTTCTCAACCCCGATGACCGAAAAACGTTGTGCTGATATGTTGACGCATTGGGGCACAAGCCACTGATGATGGTAATCAAGCTGGCGTCGTCTTTAGTTGTTATTGTTGCTGTCGCTGTCGCTGCCGCTGCCGTCAGTTGGTGTGACAAGTGGCAGTCGAGGGCAGGCTGAGGCAACTGAGGCAGTGCAGAGCAGTTTGTTATTATTTAAATCAGGAAGTTGAAGAAATTTCCGCTCGGTACAGCAACAAATTGGCTGTAGGCTGACTGGCTGGCAGCTGACGCCAACTCTAGAGCTCCTAGCATCGCCGTCGTCGTCCTGGCTTCCGTTTCGTGTTGTGCTGCCGTTTCCCTTTTGCCAGTTACGTGCCAGCCGCCGTCAAGTCAATTAAATTTTTGTTTAAGTGATTTCAGACGCCATAAAATATCATCAGTCTCAGCTTGAGACTCCGTCTCCATCTTCGTCGCGGTCTCAGTGTCAGCTGGAGTCTGAGAGTCTGCGACTGGCCCCGACTAATGAGAAATCGATGTGTCCTATTCAATTTGTTCAAATCCAATTTGAACGTTGGTCGACACACCTGTCGCCCTACCCAATTGGCATCCACATCCTGATGGCCTGACTACCTGTCGGCCGGCATGGCGCGCTTTTTAATGAGTTTTTATTGCGCTTCAGGTGTTTTGATTGCTGCGATTTTTAACTTGATTTACGCGCCTTTTGTAAACCATTTGGCCCACTATTGATTTTACAATTAAGCCGCCTCCCCCTTCCGTCCCACAAGTGGTGCTGGCGAGGGTTGGGGTTGTCTCAATTTCACAATGCATTTTGCATGTTTTCGCGTGTTTTGCGCATTTGTTTGTGAAAATGCCTTATAGCCAGGATGTGCTCGTATGTACATACGTTCCCACCACCGCTCGCCCCTTTCCCCCTTTGTGGGCTGACTGTTTGTGCGCTCTGTCGCTCTCTTCTGTGTGTGTCGAGTATTTGAGTGTCCTTTGTAGCAAGTTTTATGCGCGGCATCCTGTGCCGCCTGCCTGCTCTGGATCCGCCTATTTGTAGTTGTACCGAAGCGAACGTCGAGCGCTGAGCGCAATTTATGCGGTAATTGCTTTTTTAAGCGCTTCACATTTATCTTTTCGACACAAGTGAAATGAGTTTGCCCGTTGCCTCATTTTTGCGTGTCTTTGTCGATTTGCTTGCAATAATAACAACAGCAGCAACAACAACAACAGCAAGCTGGCGAATGACGGCAACAATCATCAGAGTTAGGCAGCGGTAACAATGGCAACAATGCCAAAGACTTCAGCCTGAACTACTTACAATGGCATTTTTATGACATCTTCCATGTATTTGTCTGCCCCTCGAAGTATGCAATGGAATTGCCGACCGCGTCGACTTTTGGCATTTGCTCTTCTTGCTTTTCATCTCTGTCGTCTTCTTCTTCTTATTGCTCTTCTGTCTTCACAACGTATAGCATTTTACCCTAATTAATTAAGCACAATGCAAAAAAAAACACTCAAAAATTGCATAGATAAATATTAATTTCAAGCGAAAAATTGCTAGAACTTTTTGATTTATGCGCTTGACTTTGACTCGTACTTATTTTAATGTGTGTGTCTTATAATTTCAAAATTATATAATTTTACGAGCATACGTTAAGTGGCCATAAAAGTAGCTCTTAATAAAAGTGAAAACACTTTTGATTACTTTGCATATTGTAAGATTCATTTAACTATTAAAGCAAACAGCTGCGTTCAAACAGTCAATGCGTGTCAAACTGTGGCGCTGCAGTGTTCCCAAAACTGCGCTCAGATTTATATAAGTTGGCAGCACTGCGTAAGCGTTGCCACTTATCGATAATATCATATGATAAAGTAGTATATTTCTGGTCATATGGTATATTTGTAGCTTCTACTTGCGGTCACGCTGGTTCAGTAGTAAAATTAAACCTGGTTTTACAATACACCTGGTTTCTTGCTTTTCCCACAAACTCTGTCGCCGTCGTCGTTGTCGTTATCGCTGTGATTTTCGCGCTGTTTTTAACGTGTGAGCATTAAACAATTGCGCTGGTTGCATATTGTTTATACCGATTCATAGCGCGCATTGCGGGTACAGAACTCGGGTTACTCGAAGAGAGACAAAAAAAAACACAACAAACAAAATTTGTAGGCCACAGCGAATTTCGATTCGTTTTGTGTGTGTCACGCCCAAACACAAACCGAAAAAAAAACCCAGTCGATTGTCGTGCGTGTGGCAAAGTTAAAAGAGTGCAATAAAAACAAAAGCATTTACAATAATTTTGTGCGGCAAGCGAATAAAAACGAGACCTTGATAATTATTGTAGGAGACTCCAAAACACACCACATCAACGCAAACAGAAAAATAAAAACGCAATGGAGGTTAGTAGTAGTACTATTGTTGTTGTTGCTGCTGGTCAGATACATATATGACAGTCAATTGTTGTCAGCTACTTTGAATGTTTTTTCATTGATGTTTGTTGCTTTCCTTGTATGATTTCATTCCATTTATTAATGGACAACAACAATTCCAGGCATTCCCTTTTCCCCTTCACTCAATTTGAAGGCGGTGTATGAGCAAAGCGAGCAACGATAACGATTACGTCAGTGCGCGCTCTCACACACTCGCGTACTCTCTGACATTTATGTTCTGGAGTTTGCGCTCTGGGCGTTGCTCTCACTCTCCGGAGTGGTGTTGTTGTTGGTTCTTGTTCTTGTTACTACCGTTCCATAGGGCTCGCTTCGAGTCGCGTCATCCATCCATCCATCCTCTTTGCAACCCTATCTAGCCCAGCCATGCTTCATTATCGATTCCCTTATACCGGCTATAAAGTAAATCTTGTTATTATATCATCACAAAGCCGCTTTCTTTTACCATCATTGTGTCCGCTTTATGCTTTATCTCTTTCCTATTATATTTCGCATATTTTGTAATATCATCAAATTTGCATTTTATATAATTAACAGCTGTCCATTGTTTCCGTGCTTATCAGCTCATGAAATTAATCATCGCACTTTAATGACGTTGCCGCTACCTACCCAGTTAAACGAGTATAAATTTATCGAAATATAAATATTGATTACCCCCTCCCCTTCCCTCATCCACGCCCCGATCACCTGCGCCATTTCACGATGTTTACTCATGCAACGCATATTATAAGTGAGATAAGCAAATGTTTGTCACAATTCCATACCGTGTATGGTGAGATAAGCTATATGTTGTTTATCCAAATTGAAATGTTTTACTCTGCTTTGATCCCCAGCTAATTACTGTAAATGTACACAACCATTATCGCGAGCTTAAGTCGCGATTTCTTGTCCCACAATTAAACCCTTTGAGTGAATGAGCTGGCAAAAGCGTCAAAGCGCATTTAAGACTCTTTTGTGAGCTTTAGCTTTCAGAGCTGAGTACACGTAATTAATCGCCTTTATTTGAACCGTTTGACGGCCATCAAAGCAAAACATGAAAAGCCCCTCGAAATAGGGGCAGCCGCAAAAGACCAACGAAACATAGCAAAAACAAGAACAACAACAACAACAACAACATAAAGAAAATTGGCCATTTCCGGCATTTAATTGACGTTGTGCACACAAAAATTGTCGAAGACAAAACAACAAATGAAACTAGTTTTTCTATACATCTACATATATCTCTATATATATTTCGAATGTGTTTTATTTAGATCGGCATGATGAGTAAACACCATGAATTACATGTGGTCCATAAAAATGTAATTCTTTTAGCCATAATTCTAATTCTAAATTTACATACAGCAAATAGGTCAGTTATATATTTCATGAGAAAAGGTCAAGAAGGACAACTAAATAAACAAGAGATAAAAGCACCAAATTTGAATAAATAAAACAAAAAAGGCATTATTCTGTCAAAGTAGATAACGGAAGGCCGATGGAATGCTTAATCTTATCTTGGCAAAACTGACCATGGAGAACATGTGGGCTGTAGCAGATTGGCAAGATGTTTGATGTTATAGTTAATGAGACATGTTGCAGATATTAAGTGAAAGGAAAATCAATAACAGTGGGATTTATTTTTTGTTAGGAACATTAATTCAAAGTAAGCTTCAGAAGAACCTAGAAAAAGTAATAGCACTATGCAGTTGGCATTTAAACATTCCTCTAAGCAAAACAAATATCATACTGGCATACTAATTAACCAACCTGAATATTATTTATACAGATAATTAGCAAAGAGCAACAAGTCATCATCATCATCATCATCGCATACTAAAATCCGAATGCTAATTAAATACAAACACAAATACCAATTCCAAGTCAAATGAACATAGAAATGCAAATGCAAGCAGAAATAGACTTAGAAAATAATCATTTAATGCCATGACACTATTAAAGCTTTCATCTTTATTTTTTGTTCCTCGCCTGTCGCCTCAAACTGTCAGCCAAACTTTGTACAAGTTGTTAGCCACTTAAATTTCGCTGTTAACAACATTGTCAAAGAATATAAAAAAATAAAGTAAGAAGCATCTTTACGCTTTTCCTTACGAGTTGAAAGCCAGCCTCAAGTTGTTTTTTGGGTTGAAACTTTGAGGAGTTTTGTGGCAGTGCAAGTTCCATAGAAGGCAGCTGGTTGGGCATATTTATTACTTGTGAATTTGGCTGGCTTTATACTTATTTTCATAAATTTCCACTTACTCATCTGCCTGCTGAGCAAAGCTGAGCAGAGGTTTGGTTGCGTCTTATAACATGCTCCGTTAACCGTATTTGGCTTGGATGGGCATTTACTTACTTACTTCATCATTCGCTCAAACTTTGCATAATTTTCATTTATTACCGCAACCATTTTTATCTTCAAGCCATGAAATCTGCCACATAAAGCGGCATTTTTATTCCCAGGGAAGTGAATGAGCTGAGCTGGGCTGGGCTGCCAGCCCATGTTCCGGTCCGCATCGGGTCTGCTCCAATTTATCTTACAAATTTAATCTTTTTACATAATTTTCTGTATGGCTTTCATGTAATTACCTGCTCGCGTCCTGCCTCTGTTGCTCTGTTGCTCTGTTGCAGCTCCCCAACTCCCAGCTATCTCGACGGGAACTTGGGAAAGTTTTCAGCTGCGTTACCTGTCAAAAGTTGTAGTCGTTACACATTCATATAGTTGCCTCCATATGCTGCACATGCATGCATACATACATAGCACACACATACATAAAGACTTATCTTCACATGCCCTTTAATTAATTTCTCAATTTTCTTTCTCTTTTCTCCTTTAATTGCAGGTAAGTGCCGTGTCAGGATGCTGCAAGTCGAGTGCACTAAGGGCTGTCTTGAACGATTTAATTCAATTCGACGCATCTTACAGGCTGAGTTAAAGTTATCAACTTAAACACAGAAAAAAATACTAGGGATTAGTATGATTTTTAGTTAATGTTAGCCTGCTTAAATTTGAGTACGATATGTGCTCTAAACGAGGTTAAATATATTACAAAACTCATTTGATTTAAATCAATCGCATTTTTGTTTCAAATACAAATTGCTTGATGTTTTTTTTCTGTGCACTTAAAGTTGACTTTGTTCCATTTTGCTTGTCTAGAAATAGCTGCTATGATAACTTAGCCAAAGTCAAACATGTTATTAGTTTCATATGCAACTGATTGCCTCACTGACTTAGCTAGCGGGTGCTTGTTGCTGCAACTACAACTGCCACACGCGATGTGTGCTGTTCGCGTTTTTAATCGCATTGCATGCAATCGTCGCGTTTGTGATTTGTGCACAAATCAGACTCGATTACAACAGCACAAGCGGGCAATTGAAATCATCTCTGACTGCGGTTGTCGTTACCGCTGTAACTTGCCACACGCTTGCGGCCAAATGTTTACCCAATCCAAGGGTCTGTCCGTGTGGCATGCCACGCTCAAGCATTTGCATAATTGCCAGCAACCACTCGTAATGGTGCTAGCTGCAATTACAAATGTCATTGTGGGCAGTTCTAACTACTACTCTGTACAGTCAGCGGCAAGGTTCGTTCACCTGCTGCCACATGCCACATGCCACATGCAACACACGCTTGCGACATGTCTCTGACTTTTACCCAATGTTTAAACTATTTGATGTCGTATAAACAAGCCGCTTAATTATGGCCAGCCTTTGTCTGCTGGGCCTACATCACAGCAAGTCGACAACCACCGCCCAACGGGTCGCCAGCGGCACACAACAAATTTACATACTACTCTCTTTTAAAACATTAATTTTCATTTGCTTTGCTTTGCATAAAAGCCTACAAAGAAATTTGTTTTTTTTTCCATTTTTATTTATCCATTTTTGTCTGCAACGCAGGCTGATTAACTTTCACTCGCAGTTCCCAACTATTATTAAAGTTCCGCTGTTGCTGTTGCTCTTGTTGTTCAGACAGCTCTGCTTTTTGTGCTATTGTTCCCGAAAATATTCCTTGGCATTTGATCGCACGAGTGTGTACATTTTGTTAGACAATGATTAAAACTAGGTATTTTGATTATGTGGCGGGCTGTGGAAGATTTATTTGTTAGCCGCGAGTGAAAAGAAAATGTTATTGTCATGTCGTCTTATTGTTGTGGGTATTTTACAATGATTTGTTGATAAACATTGTAGTTACAACAGATTGTGTTGTGATAAGTTCGGAACGGAAGAATATATATAATGCGTTACAAGTGTATAGCACATCTATAATGCAAGACTTATTTGTCCGCTGCAAGTTAGTAGTTACAATAGATTGTATTATGTCAGTTATAGAAGAATATATCTATATATACATATATAAATGTCATTGTCATATTTTTATTCTCAAAATTGCATAATGATTTGTTAATAAGCATAGTAATAACAATAGATTGTGATTTCAGATCTAAATTTAGCTTTAGATCTTTATTATTATTTTTAATTCTTAACTTTACTAATTTTTTCTTATTGTCAGCTACTAGTAGTAGTAGTAGTAGGGTGGAAAAGGGAAGGATAATATATATATTTGTTTTGTGCGATATACCCTTAGTATAATTAACAAATTTTGTATTTTGAATTGTTTTATCTCAGTAACTTCAACCAATATATAAGTACTAAAAGTAGTGAGTTATTTCTTTTAAAATCAAACACGCTACTATGTTATCACTACTATTATCTAACAGACTTACAGCTAAATTATTTTCGTCGTTACATAGCCATGATATTTCCATATATTCAGTCTAGCTATTTCGTCTTCTACAAGAGGAATATTTTGCTCTGTTGCAGTTCTAGATTACAGAGTAATATATTATCAATAAGTAGTGCCTAAGCTTTCAGACATATTTTGTGTCTAACTATCAACTATCCCCACGTCTGGCATACCCAATTAAAGAACTCGCGCTACACTTTTTGTGCATGCCAAAAAATGCGGCGACGTGACAAAAGTTGAGCACTTAAAATTCAAAGGCAAATGCAAACTACATAAATTTTGCGCACTTCATGACGGGCACGCCCCCCTCTGCCCAGTCGCAGGCCAACAACCCTAAGAGAGGGAGGGGGGGAGGAGTGTAGAAGTAAGGCATTACTTAGTTTGGATGATTGCTGCTTATTTGACATTTTATTGATGATCTGAACAGGAACGACATAAAGAAATGCGCTGCACGTTTCTCATTTTGACTGAAATCGAGCAAAGAAAAAAACTGAAGCCACAGCAACAACAACAGCAATTGTCTCTTATGTCTGGATATAGGAGCTTAGTAAATTTCACTCTTTCTTTATTTATTTCTTTCCGTCTTTTTTTGCGAACATCTGTGCAAATGTTTGCGACAAATCGAAACGCAACTGATGAAAGTTTGCCCCAGTCTCTTTGACTCTCTGGTTGCTAAGACTCGACGACTTTGCGGCAAGTGCCGGTAATGACATTAGCAAGCATTTGATTGTTGTTAATTTGCAATGCCAAAAGCCATTTTGTTAGCCAAGTACACACATATATAATATATTGTATTCAAGTTTTTGTTCGTGTCCAATCAGGCGATAAACCATCAGATGCGAATGCAATGAAGTGTAAGTATCTGGCTCTCAACTGCACTCGAGAATGACCAATGTGGTCTCAACTTTCTAGCTGGTTAGCAAACCAAACGATTCCCAGGGCCAACTACTCGCCTCGACTCGACTGGGGTTTTTCTTTCGTTTCATTCTTGTCATGGGATGCCACTGCTGTCAGTTGCATTGGAGCGTGCCTGCTGAGTTTATTGCCACTGCTGGGGCATGCAAATTGCATAAAATATTGCCAGGCTATAAAAGCATATTGCTGTTCACTGAATATGCTAGTTGAGAAGAGAGCAAACCCAAAAGGAAGCCACTAAAATGCATTTCAATGTTGAATAGGCGGCCAAATGCCTTAAGTCGAGTCGAGCCGGGATTTGTCAGTGCTCTGCTATGTGGCATCTCAGACATGAGCTCTGAAACCTTAGCTAATGTAGTACTCTCTGTATGTTTGGTTGATGGCATAAGCTCTGTTGCATAATAATTGTGCTTTTGAGTGGCAATTGTCTGCGTCCCACATAAAACTTGAATCTCTCATACACACACCTTTTCCTTGCCAGCAATTTCCCTTGATGCTAATTGCCAGTTTTGTCAGCTAGCCATAAAAACTAGGCACAGTGCTGTGTAATAATTAAGAGTTTTTGGAATTTCCTGTCATAATTTTCACAAGTGCTACAATTTCCTGGTAAAAGCAGACAACATCTGTTGCTCGCATCCTCATCTCATCTTCAGCTACAGCTACAGCTTCCTACTTGGCCATATTCGGTTTGATGTTTGCACATTTCCAGTCATTAGTCATTAGTGCGGCTGAAATGCTTTTCCTACCTGCCGTGTGGGGGCAGCAGCGAGTGTTGTGCGTTTTACGGGTTTTCCGCTTGGAAAACGTCATCTTTAGCGTGGTTTGAAAACTGTTTGTGACGCTTAATTAAATCAACTAAGCACCTTGGCCCACTTTGGGCACTCACTTGGTCGCTGCTCGCCATTCGCCATTCGCCATTCGCCATTCATTCAGCTGTCATCCAGCGGCAACAAATGTTGCAAATCACCGAAAATAGCAAAAAGACATGTTTTGATCGCACCTGTTTGGACGAGTATTCGTATTCGTATTCGTATTCGCATTCGTATTTGTATTCGTTTCAGCGATGCGAGAGTCTCAATGTTATGCTCCCGTTTCAAGGCCCGTTGCAATTAATGAGCCAAATCCCACTCGAGGTGGCTTCACACGGCACAAGGCTTTGGGTCTGGCTAAATGGACTGTGTGCATCTCTCACATCGTTGACAACTCTAACGTGGTAGCTGTCAGATACATTTCGTTGCGCCACCTTGTTGAATGTTATTTACGGTTTATTTGCATGGTGGGTGCCCCTCCGTGCCCATTAAAACAAGTTCCAGATACTCTATTAAACTATGTATTTAACGTCTGCTTAAGAGAGTCTACATAAAGCAAAAGAAACTTCTTTTAAATGATATTAAATGAATTCAATATGGCAAATATAATGTATCAAATTTGAATTAAATATTACTATGTTTTTATTGAATTGAATTCACAATTTATACACATTATACAGAATAGAGAACTAGAGCGGGCATCCTATTAATTATGTTGAAGTTAATTAAATTTAAGCTTACATTTTGCGCGCTTTTTGTCAGCATATTTAATTCAATTAATATTATTAATAAGCCAAGTCCACTCAGACTATTCCCACTTTAATTAGGCTAACTCAATGTTAGAGAGCATTACATATTCGTTAGGCGCTTGTTTTTCCCCCCACATTTCCCACTTTTTATCGCTGCCTGTTTTTTATCTGCTTGCGAGTGCGTGAATCTCTCGAGTGCCATGAACTCAATTATTTTTGCAATTATAATTTTCATTTAGTGATTTTATTGCTGTGCCGATGTGCCAGGGGGTTGTCAGTGTGTCAGTGCCTAGCACGCACCTAATGTTAGTTGCTTTTAAAGCTGCTTTGGGAAGAAAGACATTTTGAATTGAAAATCATTCACAACATTTTGTGGCGTTTGCTGCGTCATTGAAGTTGGGACTGCTCAGTCCCAACTACTGTTCTCTCAATTAATCAAAAGCAACTGTCCTCAATTGAAATGTCAACACACTGGCTGCCGTTAGATATAGATATTCACATATGTACATGTGTATGCAGTACGTGTACGACGAAGAAGACGATGACGAGCTGACATAATAACTTGGATTGCTATTGCCCTGCTCTGACGCTCACTTTAAAGTGGGTCAATTGAGAGCATTTAGCTGTACTCAGATAGTAGTGCGAGTGCGAGTACAAGTATCTTTTGTATCTTGGCGGCAGCATCTGCACAACTTACTGTATAGCCAAACTTGGATACACATTTGAACATGGCCATTTGCTAGCCAACAATACTACCTACTACCAAGTAGGAGTTGGAGTTGGAGTTTGCTGTTCTTTGTTGTTGTTGTTGTGGTTGTAGTGAAACCGGTTTCACTTAAATGGCGCATTGAAGTTGCAAGTAGAAGTACGAAAAGTGGTTTATGTGGTTAGTCTCGCTTCCTGGCGCACTCTCGTCATTTGCTCTTTAAGCTGCCCTCAAAAACTGGTTTTTGATCGTCTTTTGATTTGGCTTTTTTTTCTGCCTTCTGCCAGCCGCCCTCTCTGCTGTGGGTTCACTTGGGTTCGGTTCAGTTGGGTTTTGGTTTGTTTGTTTGGGTCACGCTTTAATAGAACTATGAGGCTTCCCCTTACGACAACTTTGGTCGTAAGGTCTTAACAATTATTTTTATGTAAATTATATAGTCGTTGCTTAGCTTGCTTTTCTTTCACGTTTCACGTTTTCCGTTTTCCGTTGCCCTTTTAGCCCACAACATTTATCTGTTTCGACTTGTACTTTATTTATTTAAGCCTGTCTTGGTTTTCTTTATTTTAATTTCCACAATTGCCAGCTATAAATTTCATCCGCTCAATCTTTTCCCACCAGCTGAGCAGCAGCAAATCAATCGCTCAACTTGGGTCTGCCTTTGATTTGCTTTACTTTTGTTTATTTATTTATTTGGCTGTGAGTTGTGGGAGAGAGCGGAGGGGGGGAGGTACCCTTTTGGACTTCTTCGATTTCATGCCCATCGCTCTGGAGTGGAAGTCATTTAAGTGCAGACAACGTGCACGTTTGCCTGCCACACTTGGTTGCCAGTCGGGCTTTTAATGTATGCGCCTAATTTACATTGCCACCGATTGTCGATTACACCAACTCTCGACGAGAGCGAGAGACAGACAGACTGACTCACTGGCTAACTGACTGCCTGACTGACTGCTCAACTGAGTGGTGTGGCAGTTGCGATTGCAGTGGCTCAAACAAATGTTGCACGAGCTGTCGCGACTGCTGTTGTTGCTCGCCCGGTCTGCTCAGCTCAGTTCGGTGTCTTGTGTCAGTCTCTGCTGAACACCAGCCCCAGTCGCATACAAAGCCCGCGCGCTTCAGTCCAAGAGCAGTGTCTCCATAACGCGCATAATTGGATTTGCATTTTGTTATTTCGTGCGATTGTTTATTTGTGTTGCTATTGACGCATTTGACGCCATGGAGAGCATTGTGCCTGTGGCCGAGTTCCAACAGATCAAGCTGCGACCAGTGCCTAAGGTCAAGCGGCGTGCTCCGCAACCGCCAGCCAGTTTGAGGCTGCATAAGAATGTGCGGGACACACCTTAAGAGCTGTCAATGAAGTTGGCATCTAATCAAATTCATTTCCATTTGTGCTAATTGCAGACTTCGTCCACCACAAAGACAACCACGCTCACCACGCCGGCCAAGCTGTATGGCAAGGATTTGAGCGAATACGATGATGTGGATGTGGAGAGCCTGTTGGCGCAGCTCTCGCCGGAGGAGATAACCATACTGGCCAAAGAAGTTGATCCCGATGTGAGTATTATTTTGTAAACTGCTCTGATTGATCCTGACTGACTTCCCTCCCTTGCACAGGACAACTTCCTGCCGCCAGATCAGCGCTGCAGCTACGAGTGCACCAAGGATGCCACCGGGCCACTGAATCGCAAACAGCTCATTGAGCACATCAATAAGCAGGCCATTGAGACGCCCGATCAGCCCGAGTTCGAGCCCTATGTGCAGGGCAAGGTGCGCGGCAAGAAGTGGGTGCCACCACCGCGTGATGCACGTGAGATTGAGGCCGAGGAACAAATTGCCATCGACATGGGTGAGGAGTATGAACATGCTTTGAATGATGCCACGCAGGAGGAGATCATTGATTTGGCTGCCATATTGGGCTTCCATTCGATGATGAATCAGGATCAGTACCATGCCTCGCTGCTCAACAAGGGCCAGCCTGTTGGCCTCGGCTGGGATGGCATCACAAAGTCCACACAGCAAAAGCTGTTCCCCATGGATCCGCCCAACAGCACAGACGTGGAGGAGTCGATTAAGCGCGTCAAGGACGACGACAACAAATTGATTGATCTAAATTTGAATAACATTAAGGTGAGTGCAGTTATTTGATTTATTTATTTGAATCTTTTATACAATATGGCTTACCACAACATACAGAACATCTCGGATGAGAAGCTTGAACAACTGATTGCCGCACTGCCTCAGAATGAACATATGGAAGTTCTATCGCTGACAAATGTCGGCCTGACCGATAAGACAGCTCTCCTGCTCGCCGAAGCGATCGAGAAAAGCAAAACCCTGAGAGTATTAAATGTTGAAACGAACTTTATCAGTCCGCCCGTAATTGTCAGGCTGGTGCAAGCCCTGCTCAAGTGTCACACCATCGAGGAATTCAGGGCCTCCAACCAGGTGAGTTTCACCCATGTATATCTAATATTGAATCAAACATTAATCGTTGTCATCTCTTATATTTGTAGCGATCTGCGGTGCTTGGCAACAAGATCGAAATGGAGATCACCAATTTGGTGGAGAAGAACTCATCGTTGCTGCGACTTGGCTTGCATCTGGAGTTCAATGATGCCCGTCATCGTGTCGCCGCCCATCTGCAGCGCAACATCGACAGAAGTAAGTTGGCCGTTGGCCATTGGCAACTTTTGCATCTCCTTCCCGCAACATTTGCAGGTTATCAGCGTTGGGTTCAACTCCGTTTATTTACTCGCTAGGCTCGCGATTTTCCCCTACCGCCCTCCGCCCCAAGTTCTTAATATAGCTCAAATCAATCAGGTGTTTTATTTCAATTCGTGTACCTTATGCGCGTTTAGGTGAATTGCAGCAAGGTACGTTAGCTTCCTGCGCCGCCACATCGCCATTGCCATTGCCATCGCCATCGTCATCGTCATCCACATCTACATCCACATCACGATTATCACCCACCAGGATCAAGAGCCTGGCTGCTTTCGAGCAGTTTGTCAAGACACGCACTTGGACTAATGCCACAGATTCTGCTCATGTTTTGTCATCAGGGCGCATTGTGCGCAACCAACAGGTGGCAACGGCAGCTGCAACGGGAGCCGCCTCAGCAACTGCAGCCGATGGCATCGACGTGGTCGCCTCCACATCCTCGTCTGCCTTGAGTCTATTGCGTGCCGGCAATGAGAAGGAGATTTAGGCAGTCGAGTTCATTCGCGTTTGGTAACCCGAAAATGTGTAGTTGATTTAGTTAATTTCCCCTGTTTATATTTTTCATGTGGTAACCAGGTAAAGCGTTCATATCGTTCGTGATCCCCTCCAGAAGTCTTTAAAGCAAAACTCGTTTCGTTCAGCCTTAACATCAGCATTAGCTCATTCTCGTTATCTCGTTATCGTTATCGTTCACTTTGTCGTTTATCGTTATCGTTCTCGTCACTAAGTTGAGCTTACTCATCTCTTCATCTTCCTAGTCAGCAGCGTCTTAATTTAATTTATATACTATATATATAACTTACTTAATTTAGTTAATCAATGGCTAAGTCAGTTTTACATTTTAAGTCAGATGTTTACGCAATTTGCCGGCTCATTCTTCACATCGGCTTCCCCTATTCTACATCACAGTGTTGTGTACAGTTGCCTGCGTCCCAAAAAGAATCTCCTCTGTATTTAAATGTCTGACTCGTCGCTCCTAGTTAGTTCAATTGACTTGTAATTACCATTAGACCTAGTAATTGTGTCTACAAAACTGATTCGATTGATTGCATTATTAACCAATTATTTGTTATTATCTAAATACCAAAATTGAACAAAACTGTTTTGTCCACTACTCGACTGTATATTAAACAATCCACCAACCAATCCAACAACAACAACAACAACACAACGATCTCTGCAGTCTTCCGCGTGCAAAAATTGAAGCCGAATTTGCCCAAATTGATATTGCCCAGCAACATGGAGATTGAACGTGAACTGGGTCGTTCGGGTTATGGCTCGGCCACGCCCTCGCCATCGCCCTCGCCGTCGCCATCGCCACAGCCACCTGTGGACTATGATGTAGAATTCGATCCCGACAATATGGTCATACGTGGCGGCGGCGATGCCTTCGATGCAGAGATTGATCCCGATAATATGGTGGTGCCGGGCAGTCGTGCCGTAACGCCCAACTACGACGATGAGGGCGTCTATCAAGCGCACACGTGAGTCCACAGCGAAGCCATCAAGCCACCACAAGCCACAAGCCACAGCCACAAACAAAACCAGCACACAGGAGCGGAGTCCGCCCAAAACACCAAAATACCAGATCAAGCCAAGCCAAAAAATGTACAGACAGCCCGCCTCTCCCCCCTTTTACACCCCGCCACACCTGCTCCGTTGTACAGTTGTTGTTATTACGCCAAATTGTGTTTTTTTTGTGTGTGTATTTTTTGACCATGATGTAAAGTAAGCCTCGTCCCAACACCCCCAAAGAACGTCTTGCAGACAGACCAAGAACGTGTATATAAAACTCAACTCTACACAATATATAAATACAATACAAATACGAAATAATTCTCAACATTTCATCGATACTAGCAGATCTAGATGTTGTCGTATGATCACATAATGATTCATTCTGTATATAACTGGGACAAAACCATGCCACAAATCCATCATCAGCATCAGCTGTGCTACTAACAATAACTATAATCCCCCCGACCAGTCCAGCCGTCGAACAGCCCCAAAAATCTCTTCTCTTCAGCGGGCTGTTTCAGCGCAATCAGTTTTTTTTTTTTGTATTCCCTCTCAGTCTATACACTTTTTGTGACCCCCCAGCCAACCTCTTGTGGACAGGACCAGACAGACCCAACCGAAAGTCCAGCATACCGTTTCCGATTCAGACTCAGATTCAATACGCGCTTTACATTATACTATCTACTTGTGTTTCGTCTATTTTCATTTTTTTTATGTGTATTCTTTCTGTCTCTCCCAAAACTCTTTTGTTTCTCGTTTACAGTAAGAAAAGATCTTGAATTACGCCTGCAGTTCAGAATGTTCAATAATCTGCATAGAAAATCAACAAGAATTCAATAGGAGCCAAGCGAAATTGCAGTTAACAAAAAAAAAAAATGAAAATCTATACTAAATCAAGCAATCAAAGCAACTAAAAACTAAACAAACATTTTTAAAGCGTTTTGTAATTTAAAACAAACAAAAAAAAACAAAAACAAACAAAAAAACGAAACAAATTTCAAAAGATAATTCAAGTTGAAAAGTGTAAAAACCGAAAATAAGAAACTACAGCTGCAAAAGAAAATGCTCGCGACAAAAAAATATATAAATCTATATGTTAGAGAGACCAAGAAGTAAATAATATAAACTATATACACATACATATACATACATATTTATAATGCGCAGAACGAACCAAATATATATGTAAATATATCTACGCTACTATAAAAGAGAGAGATGAAAGCAAACACTATATAGAGAGAAGATACATAACATATATTTTGAAACTGATTTACGACAAAAAGTCACAGCAAACTAAACAAAAGAATACCAAAGAAAGAACTCTTTAGGCGTAATGTGTATAATTTTGTCTATCTAATTAACACAGGTATCTATGAACAATATGCAATACTGTATATCGCAGTTTTATATATATATATATACAAAATACTTTCTAATCATGTTTTGCAAGCGTCGCCGACGATTCGCCTAACACAAAAAGCATTTTATCGAATTGGCCAATTTAGCATTTCAGCCCCGATATATATTATATATAAATACATAATCGACGCGCTTTTGCAGATTAGAGACAATGCGAATGCGATTTAAATCCTTTCCAAAGACTGTTAGCGTACTGATCTTTTTGTACTATTTGAAAAAAACCTCTTTATTTATATGTTCTATCATCAGATCAGTCATGCACCTGCATTATATCTATAGTTCGAGTAAATTGATCATCGTTTTTGCATGTTTTATTATTATTATTATTATTATTTAAGTTTATTTGTGGCATGCAACCTACACACGTCTCGAAACACCTAACTATCCCCAACCCACGAAAAAAACCATCTGCTTTTGTTAATACTCACAAGTTGCAATCGAAAAAATTGAACAGAGCTCTAATGAACTTTTCTTCGTATAGGAATTAAACTGCGATGTACATTTTTAAGTGAAACTAATAATCGAAAAGATCAACAAAAACCAAAATAACTGCAATAAAAAATGAAAAATCAACAATGTTCAATTAAATGTAAACTCAATATAAAGAAATAGCCATTTTCGAGATATCATCAATAGACAAATATGTTTATGCTTTTTTATAATTCAACCGAACAAGCAACAGCAACAAAGCAAGCAGTGCCACTACTACAACAATAGCATCAGAAGGCTTCATGAAAACGTAGCCTACTTTTCAGCGCCAAAAAAGCCATATATTGAAACAGTTGGTACCCAAAAACTATTTCTCAGCTCAATTTGTTGTTCGTGCCACAGCTTTGCAGCCAAACCCTAACAAGTTTCCAACTAATCGCAAAGAAAAACAAAAACCCGCAAATTTCCCACCTCTGCCCAGCCCGAACTAATGCGAAAAAATCAAATTACTAAACTTAAGACAATTTTGCTCAAACTTTTCTGACTTGAGAGCAGAATTCGTTGTTTTTTTTTTTTTGGCTGTCTACTAAAAAATGAAACCACCAAAGTGGCAAATTGATATGAGCCTTTGCCACAAGTTGAATGTTATATCTATTTGATTGATTGATTGAATATTTGACAAAATGTTGTAAAACTTTGTATTTTGTATAACCCCGAAAATAATATTAATTATTCCTTGTGTGCAACAACTTGACTAATCACATTGTATTTGTTTCTCTTCTCTTCCCCCACAAACCTACTGTTTTTCTCTCTCTTTCTTTCTCTCTATGTTTTACAGTACGTGTGAATCGCCTGAATCAGCGTAAATAAAAAGACACAATCAAGCAACAACAACATCAATGAAATTTGTGTGTCTGTGTGTGTTTGTTTCTATTGTCCAACTTTCTACTAATTACCAATAAACCAGCACCACCAACAACAACACCAATTGAAGAAACAACTGCAACAACAACAACAACAAGAGCAACAACTGCAACAAACATTCTTTATGTGTTCAGCTCAACAACTACAACACCACCAGCCATGTGATTTCCCCCCTCCTATTGTAAAACCAGAACAACAACAGCAAAAACACCGCCACCAACAACAACCCAGACCTACACCCACCAAAACCAACTAGCCAACCAGCCGCAAACTAACAACGAAGAATGATGTTAACATGCAGTACGTAAAGTATCTGATAGCTACATAAAGTATCTTTAAGGCGTCAAATCTAACGTAGTAACCAAATGTACTTATATAAGTAGTTTAGCAAATATTTATAGCCCAACTTAACAGGTCTCCTCTCATATCAATCTGTTTTTTAATATGAATTCAATGTTGACACTTGAAATCAGCTGCAAGTGTTTATCGTGCGTCATGACTCGTTTTTTTATTTATATAAATAAATATATACATCTATAAGTATAATATTTAACCACTCTTTGATCCGCTGTTGGTGTTGCGTCTCTTAACAATTTACTATATATGTACAGTTTATGTATATTCTACTGAATGCATTTCACAAATATTTTTACAGTTGGTCGCCAGCGTCGTATGGGACATCTGAGCAGGAACTATACCATTGGCGTTTGGCAATAGGCACCGAGACGTTCTGGAGCATCTGGGCCGAATATTATCATATACTCATCTATGTATGCTTCCTATACATGCTACTATGAACTAGCTTAACTAGCCGTCGTCGTTGTTGTTGTTTTTGAGGCGCCTCCCACACTCGGCTGGTTGCTCATCTTTTGTTCAATGTTTGTTGCGTTCGATCATTTTACAAATAATTTATTTTTACATATCTTTTTTTTTTTGGTCACAATTTATGGGCCTTGTGTTCGGTTATCATATGCCTAATCATTTGTTTGTTATTCGAGTTATGCAAATGTTTGTCACACACACACACACACACATACATACACACACAAACACTCAAAAATATAATTAATGTTATCAGGCTACGATACAAACGATTGGCATTACAATAACCAAAAAAAAGAAAAGAAAATCAAATGAAAATCGAAAAAGTAAAAACTCAAGCAGCTTTTATTGTGTCGCATTGTAACCTTAAACAAAAAAAATTATTTCCTTAAGCATTTTTGTTGTTCAGATTTTCGCTGCACATTTTTATTAGTTGTTTTTAGATTCGGGTAAAAACAAAATTTTAATTTTAGTTTTAATTAATGCTGCTGCACACACAGCAAGTGCTTGAGCTTATATACACATACATACATAATACTTTATATATATATATTTATATATACATATATAGCCATGGTCTCTGAAACAATTTACTGCTATTGAATTATAAAATTGCCTAAACATAATATTACAACTATGTTAAACTACGCATAATACAAACAAACAAAAAACATAAGAAACAAAGAAAACGATACAATTTGTATATTGTAATGATATATCTTACTTTATATGATCTGATATAATGCAATGCTTTTAAAATACAATTTTTAAAAATCATCATGTAAAAAACATTAAAATTAAATAAACCAAAAAAAATTTAAAAAATATATAAGCGTCTTTCATTATTTGTGGATGTCTCAAAAAGTCAGGAAATCAAATGTCGACCAACAATAGAAAATATTTGTCAAAATCAATATTTGCAATGGCAATTTGTGCAATTGATTAATGGAAAATTTGTGGCATTTGGTGACAACAGTGCCAGTTGATTCAGTCCAGTGCCAATGCTAACAAAACGACGATGAAGATGATCTAAATGCGGCCCAGAAGTGTGGCCGAAACAAACAACAGATATCCCGTTTCCACATTGCCGCTTCGATAAGCATCGCGTTCAGCAGCAGCAGCCACACAGCATCCGGCATTATCAGTTGGTTGCCAACTGGCCAAGTTAACAGACGGAAATACCGGAAAAAAAGTGGTGCAATGTCCACACTCGAGAATGAGGTGACCTTTCGCAAGCGAACGGAAGTGAATCAGAATCTGGAAGCACAGTTTCGTAGCTCCTCCACAGATTTCATACTGATCACAGATCATCGCACATCCAAGTACAAGAGTCTCGAGCAGCTGGAGGCAGCCAAGCAGGAGAATGAGTCTGAGCCATCCTGCTGTTCGAGTTACATCAAAAATGCCTGTCGCATGAAGACGCTAAAGAAGCGTCTGCCCATCCTTGGCTGGTTACCTAATTACAACAGGGCAGATGCCATTGGAGATATTATCGCTGGATTTACGGTCGGTCTGACGGTGATACCACAAGGTTTGGCCTACTCCGGTGTGGTGGGTTTGCCCGCAGAGGTAAGTGTTGCTCCGGTTAGCAGCCATATTGCATAGCTAATCCACGCTCGCATAGTCTGGCCTCTATGGATCCTTTTTGGGCTGCTTTGTGTACGTGCTGCTGGGCACTTGCAAGGACAATACAATAGGTAGCACAGCTGTGGCCTCCCTGATGACTTTTCAGTTCGCTCAGGGCTCCTGGGCACGCTCTGTGCTGCTCACCTTCCTCACTGGCATCATAGAGCTTCTGATGGCAGTCTTTAAACTGGGCTGCCTGGTGGAGTTCGTGTCTGGTCCGGTTAGTGCTGGATTCACGAGTGCTGTGTCGCTAATTGTGCTCACCTCGCAGATGAAATACATATTGGGCGTCAACGCGGACGGAGCATCCTTTCTGCAGAGCTGGATCAGCATGATCAGCGACATCAACAACTTACGCATTTGGGACAGCTGTTTGGGTTTCGGCTGCCTGGCTCTATTGCTGATCATACGCAGTGCGAGTCGGTTTCGCATAGGTCCAAAGGAGAAGTTGGAACGCACTCGTCTGCAGCGTGTGATCAATGAGGTGATCAAGTTTGTGGGCGTCACTCGAAATGCAACGATTGTGATTGGCGCCACTTTGATAGCCATGTATCTGGAGGCAAACGGTAGCAATCCGTTCCGTCTCACAGGCTACATTCCACCAGGACTACCGACCATATCACTACCGCAATTCTCCATCGAAGCTCAGCCGGGCAATGTCACTGCCGGCATTCCTGCAGTGCCTGGCGAAAGCTTCTTCGATATGGTGCAGAGCTTGGGCTATGGCCTGATCATTGTGCCGATTATAGCACTGCTCGAAAACGTGTCCGTCTGCAAGGCTTTCGCCAAGGATCGCCAGATCGACATTAGCCAGGAGTTGTTCGCAACCGGCGTAGCAAACATTGCCAACTCCTTGGTCAGTGGATATCGCAGCAACGGTGGCTTGGCACGCTCAGCCGTCAATAATGCTAGTGGCTGCCGCACCAACATGTCCAATTTGTACATTGGCATGATTGTTGTGCTGTCCATTAGTTACCTCACCGAGTACTTCTACTTTATTCCCAAAGCTGTACTGGCAGCAATCATCATATCGGCAGTAGTGTTCCAGCTGCAATATCAAATCATTATGCCCATGTGGCGCAGCAAACGTAAGTGCTGATTCATCCATTATCTGTACCACTAAACCAACAGTTCCTTAATTTGCAGGCTCCGATTTGGTTCCAGGCGTGCTGGCCTTCATCACCTGCCTGGTACTGCCCCTGGAGATTGGCATCACGGTGGCCATTGGAGCCAATCAGCTTTACATACTCTATCACTCGGCACGGCCCAAGGTGACGCTGGAACAACTAGAAACGGAGCAGGGTATTAAGTTCATAAAAATCACGCCCGATCGCTGCCTCATATTTCCATCTGTGGAGTTCGTTAGGAACATGGTGCTCAAGTCGGGCAGCAAGACAACACTACCTGTGGTCATCGACTGCACGTATATTTATGCTGCTGATTTCACAGCAGCCAAAGTAATCTCCTCCATGGTTGATGACTTTCGGCATCGTCAGCAAAAGATTATATTCTTCAACCTTAAGCCGAGCGTTGTCAGCATCTTTGAGGGACTCAAGACCAAGCTGGTGCTCTGCTACAACATGCATGCACTTAACGAGGAATTGATGCCAAATGCTGTCGCGAATCTGTCGCGTTCAGTGGACTCACTGGATAACATTGAAGCTGGCAACAGCACAAGCGAGTGCGTCAGTATGACCAGTACTAGTACACTATCTCTAGCCAGATTCTAAGTGACAATTGTAGGGAACGTTGTTAAACGAAAGTATAATTCAACTAGTAATAAAATATAACTCTTGTAGTCTCCTAATGATCCATACAATACAGTTTCAATTTGGCTCGAATTTCAGCTTTGCGTCGTTCTCGAGATGCCCGCTGCTTGGCTTCTCGGGCGGCACAGGCAGCATGTTCAGCAGCCTTTTTGGTATTCTGGAAATCACATCTTGCCGCATCCAGTTGATGTAGCAATAAATCAACACGTTTTCTGGCTGCTTCAACAAGCTGTTGTTTCTCCAACAATTCCTGCTGTGCTCCAGTTGCCGCCTGATCCGAATTTTGTACATTTTCCTGTGCAGTCTTAACGGCATCCACTAAGGTTTTAACCTGCAAGCCAGCCTGCTTGGATGCCTGAGCGGCAGCATTGCAATTATTATGTGAATACTGCAGCGATGAGGCCTCTTCCTGAACAACTAGCTCTCCTTCACGCACCTCTGCCTCCAGCTGCTCAACGATTTGTTGTTTTCCCGCTAGAGCAGCCTCTGCTGCTTTAGCTGCAGCCAGTGCCTTCCCCGCTAGCTGCGTGATCACTTGATGAGCTGCATTTTCGGCAGCTGGCAGTTGTGCATCCGATGCTGCCTTTGCCTCCTGCGCAGCTTTAATCGCAATGCTAGAAGCCTTGTTCTTTGAACTGCATATTTTAATGTTGCAGTCCGGTTGCCTATCGCATTGTTCCACTGAATTGCCACCGTCATCAAATACCAAGTTGGATGCAGCAATCGGCTGTGCGTCCTGTAAATATATTTAAATTAAAAGAGTTCCCCAGTTATCAATTTATTATTTACCTTTTCCAATTTGTCTCCTACAACTGATGCCCTCATAAGTCCAATAAGCAGCATCATCAGCATAAGCTTGCTTTGGAGTCTTCCACACACAATCATTCTCTCTATTTTGATAAACATTTTCCGATCGTTTTCTGTGTGCCAACAATATTTTATATTTCAATTTCCCAACAGCGCTTGGAGATTTACGTAAAATGACAAAATCTAAATGCGTTTCAAGTCCTTGGAATTGATCTTTATAGTAAGCATCCTACTGATGGCTAGTGTAAAATCTGTCTGTGCTCGAAAATATTATTATCACAAAAGACACAAATCGGGCTCCACTTCAAATATATGCCCATCCTTTTGTAGGATCGAAGTAGAATCCACCAATATGGCCTCAAAGGCTGCAGATGAGGCAAAAGCTGCCAAGGACGCGCAGCCGTGCGCCAGTGAGGAAGCCGCCCAACGTGTCATGGAACAATTGGCTGATAAAGCCGAGCAAGCGGCTCGAGATGCCGAAGCTGCCATGAACAGTAAGAAGGAATTGCTTCTTCAGTTGCTAAACGCTCAGAACGAAACCAATGACATGGTTGAAGAGTTACAAAATGCGTTAAAAAACAGTCAATGTCATTTGGAAACAATAGCTCTAGTAAACACACAATTAAAGCAGACAGTGGAGCAAATGCAATATATGCATGACGAGGCTGAGGCAAATCAGGCGAACATTAAAGAAACAGCCGCCGGGATCAAAGAAACTGTACAAGAAAATCAAGCATTGCTGGAGCAAACCGAACAGCGATTTTGTGATCTGAAGAAGTGCTTCATAAAAGCTAAAGAGGATCTAGATCGTACCGAAATCTTAGCGCAGCAGGCAGCGAGCGCGGCTCGGGAGGCGACAGAGCGCATCAACGCCGTGCAGAGTGCAATGACAAAAATAAAGAGGCTTTCGAAAAAAGATGCCAAGTCACTGGAACACTTTTTACTATTACTAGTCAAAAACTAGCACATTGGATTACATCTGTGTATGTATGTTACTTTACTGGAAAACGACGCTTATATTTTTTTATTTAAAAGCTGAGTATATGGCATGGAAAGACTTACGTTTATATATACTATTAGCCGGCACACTTGTTTTCCTCACAACACACAAATTGCAAATAACGCAACACAAATAAAAAAAATTTTCAGAAATATTTAATCCTGCTTACCACTCACGATTTCTTTTTCTTCTTCAACTTTGTACCTCTTTTTCGCGCCATTCACGTACCGTAAGTTGAAATTTACTTTCCAGTATTGGGGTACATCTGTCTTTGCATCTTTTTTTTGCACATATGGCAAGGCTAGATGTCAAACATATCGACGAATTATCGATTATTTCATCTCGATAATTTTCCATCCCCATGCCTCAAGTTTAAGTATACTTTTTGGCATAAAATAGTATATTTCGAAAATCAACTTGAGGGCACACTGTTCCTCCCAAGCCGCATGAAAGTTGAGAAAAAAATATTGGAAAAAAGTTCTCGCGTCTATTAGATATAAATATTATTATTATTAAATACCGCAAAAGATCAAAATGGCGCGAAAGAATGCACAAGCGGAGGATCTCTCGAACGTGGAGTTTGAGACAAGTGAAGATGTTGAGGTGATACCCACGTTCAATGCCATGAACCTCAAGGAGGAGCTGCTACGCGGCATTTACGCGTACGGTAAGAAAGTGTTCTATATATTTTTGTATTGAACTTGAATCTGACATTGTAATTATGCGATATTTAGGTTTCGAAAAACCATCGGCAATACAGCAACGCAGTATCAAGCCGATTGTAAAGGGACGCGATGTTATTGCTCAAGCCCAATCGGGAACGGGCAAAACAGCCACTTTCTCTATTTCCATACTTCAGAGTTTGGACACTACGTTGCGTGAAACACAGGTACTCTGCCTGTCGCCCACGCGCGAGTTGGCTGTACAAATTCAAAAGGTTATTCTGGCGCTGGGCGATATGATGAATGTTCAGTGCCATGTTTGTATTGGAGGAACAAACCTCGGTGAGGATATACGAAAATTAGATTATGGTCAGCATATTGTAAGTGGCACACCTGGGCGTGTCTTCGACATGATCAAGCGTCGTGTTCTACGCACAAGGTATGTTATGAAATATAATTTTTTTCATAGTTTAATATTCTGTTCATTCGTTGCAGAGCCATCAAAATGCTGGTACTTGATGAGGCTGATGAAATGTTGAATAAAGGCTTCAAGGAACAAATATATGACGTTTATCGTTATCTACCGCCTGCAACTCAGGTGGTGCTAATTTCTGCTACATTGCCGCATGAAATTCTGGAAATGACATCCAAATTCATGACGGATCCCATTCGAATTTTGGTCAAACGGTATGCAAAACAATCCTGATCAATAGATTTATTATATTAACCTTATTCATTGCAGTGATGAGTTGACTCTAGAGGGCATTAAACAGTTCTTTGTGGCCGTCGAGCGTGAGGAGTGGAAGTTTGATACACTTTGCGACCTCTACGATACCCTGACCATCACACAGGCGGTAATTTTCTGCAACACCAAGCGCAAGGTGGATTGGTTGACTGAGAAGATGCGAGAAGCCAATTTTACGGTCAGTTCCATGCACGGCGATATGCCACAAAAGGAGCGTGACGAAATTATGAAAGAGTTCCGAGCCGGCCAGTCCCGTGTTCTAATCACAACTGATGTCTGGGCTCGCGGCATTGACGTACAGCAAGTGTCTCTGGTCATAAACTACGATTTGCCAAACAATCGTGAGTTGTACATTCATCGCATTGGTCGTTCCGGTCGCTTTGGCCGTAAGGGTGTTGCTATCAACTTTGTCAAGTCGGATGATATTCGCATTCTCCGCGATATTGAGCAATACTACTCAACGCAAATCGACGAGATGCCCATGAATGTGGCAGATTTGATCTAAATTTTATTTTAACTCAAACCCACTTTTCTTAGCAGTAGCCAAAACCTACTTACGACAAATGAAGTTAATACAATAGAAAGAGTATTTGTAATTCAATACACCATAATCTGTATATGTAATAAAAAAATATAACAATTAAGATTTAATACAGAAACCGGTTTGTTTTTAATGTTCGTCGATAAGTACGATGATATCAACCGCAATTCTAACCAGTTTTGCGTTCTTTGATTTTGTCGAGGTATTTTCTATATTGTCCAACAATAATTGAATACAATTAAAATTAAGATCATTTCATTTAGAATACATATAAAATCTAGTTAACTACAGGCTTTGGTGTACTACGAGCACAATACGTAGATTAAAATTGAATGAAGCTCACTAACCTAAGTTATTTCAGCTAATTACGTCAGGTTTCGATTGTGGTATTGGTACATATGAACTAACTGCGGGAGAAGTTGCTGTTGAGGACCTTCGCTTACTTTTGGTATCGTCCGACTTGAGTAACGTGCCTAGCACAATGCCCAGAAATAGAATGAGGCCAACCTGGTGATTTGAAATAAATTTCTTGGCACAATCGCTTGGATTGTCTATGTTGAGAGAGTAAATCTGCCCAAAAAAGGATAGTTGAATAAAAGGTGAACACCAAATTAATCATAGCGTGCTCACCTGTTGCACTAAATGGGCGCCAACGACGCCAACTGCTGCATAGTAGGGCAGCGTCTGGTCACAAGCATATCCCGCAGCTGAGAGGCCCGACAACATCGCGGCTGTAAAACAAGATAACCATGCCTTTGTATTCTCGCCAAATCGAAGCGCTGTTGACTTCACTCCAATTTGCAAATCATCCAGCTTGTCCTGGTGTGCGTAGATGGTGTCATACACAATAGTCCAGCACACACCGGAAAGATAAAGTGGCAGGCAAGCATCCAAATTGACACTGCCTTGAGTGGCACACCATCCCAACAGGGCGCCCCAATTGAAGCACATGCCGAGCACTAGTTGCGGCCAATAGGTAACACGTTTCATAAGTGGATAAGTCACAACCAGTCCTAGTGAACTAGCTCCGAGCAATATGGATTGCCAATTAAGCTGGACAAGCACAAGCAAACCGAGGCTAAGTTGTGCCGAAAGAAACACAATGGCATCAAATTGGGAAATCTGTCCGGAGGCTAATGGACGATTGCGGGTTCTCTCAACTTTGGCGTCTATATCTCTATCCCATAGATCATTTATGGTGCAGCCTGCGCCGCGCATAATTAAGGCACCTGTAGCAAACAAACCCAACATGGCAAAGTCCGGCCAGCAACCTGCTTCAGCGGCTAGAGCAATACTCCAACCGCACGGCCAGAAGAGTAAATAAGTGCCAATAGGTCGATCAATACGCATTAATTGTGCATAAGGTTTAGTCGCAGCCGTCAATTCCTGTATTAGTGATAGTGATTGTTCTGGCGGTTTACTTTGGTCATCTGACGCAGAGAGCGTGGTCGATGTTCTTTGGAGTTGGGTCCATCGCGCAATGTGCTTCTCGAGTAACAACGGTCGTTGCCTACGATAGTCGCACGCATGTGTGTGCATCCCAATTAACACACGCGCCGGCACAGCTGGCATGTGTTTTGGTGTTGTTGTTGTTGATGCTACTGACACAGCGCCAGTGCACGGCAACTGCATTTTGACTCCGGCATGTAGCCGTAAATGTCGTAACGCAAACATAATAATACTATGTCAAGTGTCACGCAGGTTTCTTATTGGAATGCAGCACACATTGAACTATATAGTTGGAATCAATACACTCAAGAACACTACGTTTTGCCTGTTAAGAAATTGGCAAGAATTTTACTAGCAGTGTGACCGCAAATCGAATTTCATAATATACCACATATTTTCCAAAAATGTACTAAATATAGGGAATGGAAGCGACTGGTTTTATTTAAAATATCCCTTCTTTATATCAGTATAGCAGAGCGGCAACATGCAATTTAAATTCGCGGTTTGAAATTTAACGGTAGTCGCTGGCAACAAATTGTTCACTTAGAATACTTAGAGTAGTAAACATGTTTTTATACCCGCCTACCCAAAGGGTAGAAGGGTATTATAACTTTGTGCCGACCGAAAATGTATGTGACAGGCAGAAGGAAGCATCTCCGACCCCATAAAGTATATATATTATTGATCAGCGTCAACAACCGAGACGATATAGCCATGTCCGTCTGTCTGTCCGTATGAACACCTAAATCTCAGAGACTATAAGAGATAGAGCAACAAATTTCGGGTCAGTATGTCTTATTGTTGCACGCAGATCAAGTTTGTTTTTGATTTTGGCCACGCCCCCTTCCGCCCATGCAAATTGAAAAAAAATGAATTACAAGCGTCGTTTTAAACCTAGAATTAAATTTGGACGCGCACAATACTAATCACCATCTTAATGATCTCTGCAAATTTGGCTACAGTCGGATAAAAAACACAGAAGTTATTAAGATATTATTTTGTAAGTCTTTACCAAGTGCAGCTGCACCTAGTTAGTTGCTATGACACTCCGTGACATAATAATGGTGTTCAATAAACCAACGAAAGTGCCGCCAAATTAATAATTTCGAACAAAGAAAATTTTGATATATTATTTTGGTATTTTTAGTATATATTTTTAAGTATTTTTTCAGTATATTTTTCAAAAATATAATATTTTCATGGTAAAATTGGGTGGCGGGTATCTCACAGTCGAGCAAACTCGACAGTAGCTTTCTTACTTCTTCGTTTATTTATGTTTATGCATATTTTCTTATGTTATTAGAAACATACATAAAGTATTAACTACTGCAAACATAATAAATTAAACATTTCGATCAATATTTAGAATGGTTCGAATCTTTATTAGAAATGTTTTATAAATTTAGTTCACTTTAAGTTCTTGAGTAAAATTTGGCAAAAGCTTTTGGTGAGCTATAACCCAATTAACTAACCATTTAGAACAAGCCAATATCGTTAACTTTAATATTTTGCACACGTTACCAATCTTTCGAAATCTGCACACGGGCGCAAGGAATGGCAGTAACTTTTGCACACGGCCGTAGATTTTTGCACACGGCTATCAATTTCAACAGCAGACCGCACCAGTTAGAAACACAACTCAAGTAAAGCCAAGAGGGCCTTAAGCAGACATATAGCAAATTCACTAGACGTCGGTTGCTATCGCACGAGCTCCGTTCAAATATGTAACCATGCTTGTACATACTTTTGTGCATAGAAAGACCTATGTACATATGTATGTATATCATGCAACTAATATAATGGATGGAAAAGAAAAAAATAATTGTGTACACGTAGAGCATTGACCAATAATCTTAATTACCGCAATATAACTTGTCGCTCTAAAGTGTAGTTGAACTTTAGCAAATCCATAAATTATTTAACAGAAGCATGCACTTAATATATATTATATTAATAATTCTATTTAGCAAGTTCCCCGATAGTTCAAGGAATTATTTTGGACTCAATGAATGGTCAGTATTTTTGATAGAAATGTTAATGTTTGTCCATATCTTTGATATTATCATGACCAAATATTTCTTGACCTAAGTTAACTTGGAACTGTAACTGGCTCTTAGAATTTTTATTAATTATTTATAATATTCAATGAAAGGATGCTGAAGAATTGCCAAGCTAAACTGAAGAGATGTTTTGACTATCGCAAACATGAATATATCCAACCCTGTTCAGCCATCGATCTTTACAGGGTATTAGATGAGAAAATTAATGTGATTGATTCGTGCACACCTGTTGACAACCGGATACACAGAATACGCATCTGCTAATTAGTAAATGGACCAAATTTAACACATGTATAGTAGAATTTATCTTTAGGTCCAGATTGCTTTTTTTTCTCTTAAGTACCTGTTACCTTTTGATGATGTTGACATCACTTCGTTCTCTTAAAGCGCTATCGTTGATATCGCCGCATGCACCCCGCATTCGCTGATAACACACATTTCTCAGAGATAAGCACACGGCCCTCGCTTCGGTGGGATTAGTGGCAGGTTTTCTTTAAAAAACAACATACGCTCGATTGTCCCAAGCAGTCGCCGCCTTGCTCTCAACAGTTAAGCAAGTGTTTTGAGTGGTAATCACTAAATACAAGTATTTAGATTGTTATACATTTCATCTGTGGCTTACTTAAATACATATTGAAATGGATTTAATGACTATGGATCACCGTCATGGATCAGATACTGATTCCACAGCCAAGTCTTGTCCAATGATTATGGTGGTAAGTTTTATAATTTCGCTTTAATATGCAGGGAAATTCCATTCAACTGGAATTTATATGCTGTAACTGTAACACACACACTCTCTCTCACTCTCCCACACGTTCTCAACTAGCAGCGAGAGGAGAGCAGAGATTTCATTTAATTTAATTTGCTTTCAAAATATTGTGATCTTGTTCAAAAACATTCAGAGCACAAATACATGTTCTTGGGTGTGTGTATGGGTGTAACTCTTACACTCTCTACGCGCAGGTTTCTTCATTTGTGCTCTCTCCCTACGGTTATCTCTCCGTGCACTTGCTAATGAATTTGATATTGAGTAAATCACAAACACAAATAGCGGGTGCTTCGTTATAGTGCGGAGTGCAAAATAAGCACATTTCAAAGCTTGCACATCTAATTTACTTGCATTACCCTGTATCACTCTCACTGTGGATACCTACTTTAACTATTGCCTTCTCTCTCACTCTCTACAGTTCCATGCGGGCCACTGTGAGCGCATTCTTTGGCGTGGCTGGGTAGCTGCAACAGTTGCCGAGTTTGTGCTCTCCTGCGTAGCCCTTTTTGTGCTTGCCTTTCTCTATGAGTTGCTCAAGTTTCTGAGAGACCAGCTGTTGCGGAGGGAGGCACGCAAGGAGGCTGATCGTTTGGCTGAGGAAATCCGTCAAAAGAATGCAAATAGCTGTGGCGGCTGCTCGGAAACCCCACTGGCCGAAATCAAGGAAAAGACATACATGCAACGCATCTTTAACTCTGCTCACATCATCCAATCGCTGTTAAATCTGGTGCAAATTGTGATATCCTATTTGCTTATGTTGGTCTTTATGAACTTCAACTATTGGCTCTGCTTGGCAGTGGTTCTGGGCTTGGGTCTCGGCTACTTTGTCTTTGGTTGGGTCAAGAAGGATCCACAGGAGGGCGATTGTTGTCCTTAAACTCATTGAACTTGAAAGCTTATATGACCACATAGTATAAACTTTAAAGTAAGCATGCAAAAGAATCCGTTTATGTTTTGATTATTCTTAAGTTAGCTAGGGGTAGGTACTGTCGTAAGACCTGCAAATACGAGCATGTATCTTGTCAGCCCCTCTTTACCGCACAGTTATTACGAGTACAACAAAAAATTTGGCTTTAAAAAAACAATTTTATTTCGTAAAAGTTAAAATTTAGAATTATGGCATAAATTAGTCAACTAGCATTTACTTAATGAGCATAATGTACAAATAATTATGAGAACAAGAACCTAGTTATGTTTCGTATCATATTCGTGTATTTTAGATCATAACTTTTTTATAACACAACTCAATACTTTATTATAATTTTTTGTATATGTATATAAATTTTTTTACACTCAATAAACATTGCAAACACAAATGAAAATCTCCAGAGTTACATAAATAAAATTCGTTAGAAGAGCGCTCCCTGGAGCCGCAGGACATGCATGACCTGGCAGTACTACACTATCTTATCGAGTAGGAGGCTGTCTCTTTAATCTGTTCCGTAATTCGCTAAAACTGGACACATGACTTCGGACCTTAGACTACACTCGTATATGTATGTATATAGTTTATATGTATATCGTAGTGAAACCCTTCACAATTCGAGCACTTACAGCACTGACTAACTGATCAAGCTCATAAGCCCGTTGCCCCGGCCGTCATCATGCCACCATGGTGGTGATGATGATGCATGCCGCCATTTTGAAAGTACATGTAGTAGTTGTAGGGCGACTGCTGTGCCGCAGCCCCTTCACAGTCGAGCAGCGGCTGGGCGCCAGGAGCGGCAGCCACTGGCGATGGCGTCATGGGCAATGGCGACACTGTGTTGCCCTGGCAGCTGGCACGCAGTGCGACGGCTTGGTGATGCGCCAGTATGTCGGTCACCGAGTGCGACGATGGCCAGTGGGAGGCGGCAACGCTGCGCAATTGATGCGTCTGCCCCGGCTGCGGGGGCGAGGGACTGCCACAGGAGACGGCCTTCATGCTGTATGCCGCGGCCGCCGTATACGGCTGATAGATGGAATTGTAGAGATGGGCGTGGGCTTGGGCATGAGCATGATGAGCACTGGCTGCCACCGCGGCTGCCGTATGCTGGTGATGATAGTGATGCTGGTGCGCGGAGTGTGTGTGCTGGCCGGCATTGGCACCGCCATTGCCATTGCCATTGTTGCCGCCGGTGCCGTTGCTGCCACTGCTGCTCATGCCCAGCGATGCGGAGCCTGCGTTGCCATTGCTATGATGATGCCCAATGCTGCCCAGCTTGTTGCGCAGTATGCGTGAAATGGAACTGACGCTGGGCACATTCGTCTTGTCGCAGATGCCCTCGCTGAGCAGGCGATCCCGGATCTCCCAGGCAAAAATGCCCGGATCCCGTTGCTTCAGCTCGCGTATGTAGTTGACCACCTTGGGTGTGGTAACACGCGGCTTGGAGCCACCAATGGCGCCCGGCAATATGGAGCCCGTCTCATGGTAGCGGGCCAATATCTTGGAGACGCAGCCATGACTCACGCGCAGCTGGCGCGAGATGTCGCAGGGTCGGATGCCCAGCCGGGCCAGCTCCACGATGCGCATGCGTGTCGCATTCGGCAGTGGACGACCGTTTACAAAGACGCCGCCCAGTTGATTCACTTCGCCATATTGCGGACACTGCGACTCTGTAATTAGAGGAAGCAGAGGGGGGAGCATGAGCATGAGTAACAGTAACAGTATTAAAGCATAGAAAACAACAACTACAACTACAAAGAGATGCCGAGAACGAGCACCAGGAAAGGCGAAACAAAAGCACATTTGCGTCAAATTAGCTACGGTTGAGAATCGCCAGCGCTTTGGGAGCGGAACCCGGGGGTCTATGGGCCTTTGGTTCGCCTGAAAATCGCTACACTTTGCTTCCGAGAACTGCGGATGTACCACTGTGTGTGTGAGTATGTGTGTGTGTGTTTTTGTGTATTTTGCTTTACTTTTTGTGGGACTGAGAAAAGCTACTTAACATAAATGCCTCGAACGTGCGGAAATGTATTTTCATTGTTGACGCAAAGATTATGAAGAGCTGTCCCGGCTATAGCATGGCATTAAGCTGACTGGACAATCTATGGCTTGTGGGTGGAGAAAATCAATTACAGCACAGCAATCCTTTAATCTTAAATAATTTGAATTGCAAAAGCAGGCTCGATGATAAGATACTTGTTATACATTTTTAGTAAATGCAAAAAAACTATTCTAATAACAATTTTATGTTGGCACCAAGTTATACTTCCCTTTTATCCTATAAGTAGCGGGTATAAAATTTAAAATTCAAAAATTACTTAAGCTTTAGACGGAAACCTGTATAGTATAATTTATAGCAATCTGCAACTTTTACATGAATATTGATGGCCACAAATTTCAAGAGTGACTAAACATAAGTATATATTTTACTTGCACTGTTCTTTATGCTCAATACATGAACAAAACAAGAGAATAATAATATAAAAATTAACTATCTACAAAGTACAAAGATTTGAACCTTCATTATGGCCACAACTACATATGTACCAGTCCGTCAATATAAAACACATATGAACTTAGAGCTTCGACTCGTACGTCATCAATTTCATGAATTTTAAAGTAAAGCATTAATTTTGCTACTATTCTGTATTTGCAATTAAAATCTAATCATATTGATTGAATCACCTGCTGCTCTGCCGCTTCCCCCTATCTACCATGCCTCTGCTTATTACAGTCACTTTAGAAAATTTGCACATCTGCGCCGTCTAATTTAGAAGCATGTAGTTAGCATCATGTTTCACAGCAGCAACAACAACAATAGTCGAAGAAGCAATTGGAACAATAATAACAACAACTTTAACTAAGAACACGTACAAGGGCCCAGGGCAAAGTGCCTCAAGCAGCGCCATAAAAATCACAATAGGGCTGCCGAGTTACACGCGCCAAGAGTTGCATGTGGCAAGTTGCAAGTGGCAAGCAAGCAGGAAGGAACCACACAAAAGACCACAGCATCACACAGTCTGAACAATTAAAAAAAAACGAAAAGAGAAAATAAGAAATAAACAAAAGCAGCAAGTGTATCGACCTCGATGCTTCATTCATAACTGCAAAAAAAAGTGCGCTCAATAGGCGAACTCATATTTAGGCGTTGCAAGTAATGCACGTTGCAAGTTGACTCGGATTGCAATTCAATTAGCGAATCTATGGGACACTTGTTGCCTGACTTGCCTCAAATTTCATGTACTTTCTGCCTTATGCATTTGCGCACTTGTCAATTGCACTTCGATCATTTGCGTTGGGTTTGTACTTGGGCCCATTTGCCAGTCAGTCAGCCAGCCAGACAGTCGACCAAATGGGGCAAGCGTTACGTGCAGCTGCATAAATAACTCCCTCACTTTTACACCGAGTTGAGTTTCATTGAGAATCTCTGGCTGTGTCTGGGTATCTCCAAAGCTAAACTCGTAATTCTAATTGTTAAGAGCTCGTAAAGGCAACTGTTAGTTGTTATTTATGCGTGCCTCTATATATAATATACATTTATCAGCTAACTGGGCGCCTATAAAAGGCGACATCTCGTGCGAATCGCAAGTCAGTCAAAGTCAAGATGTGTATTGGAATTAAACTGGTAATTGTAATTTTTGCCTGCCTGGCTCTAAATCCTCCTGGAACTGATGCCAATCCTGTCGAGAAGCGGGAAGCACATCCGGTAAGCATAATTTGGACTGCCACTGGCAGTAGTTATTTAATGGAAGCCTCTTTGCAGCACGATCTATATGATTGGCTTTCAAGTCTCTTTGAAGATGAGGAGTCGGAGGAGTATTGTAAGTGGTTAAAAGCTTTTATTCTAATTAATCTTAACTGATCTAAATATTTCTCAGTACTCTGCCGAAACTGCAGTGTTATTATTCAGGAAGGCAGCATGAATGCCAACACAACTCCTCCAGCACCCACAGCAGCCCCTACAGCAGCCCCTACAGCAGCCCCTACGGCAGCCCCTACAGCAGCCCCTACAGCAGCCCCTACAGCAGCCCCTACAGCAGCTCCAACAGCAGCTCCAACAGCTGCCCCAACGACAGCCCCAACGGCAGCCCCTACAGCTGCACCAGCGGCTATGACACCTGCGCCAGATGCATCTATGACACCTGCGCCAAATGCACCACCTACAGAGGATTAACTGTGTAGTTTATAGATAACTAGGCTTAAGAGAAGCTTTTGCAAAAGGGATTACGTATACGAGCTGTAAGCCCTGAACCAACGAGCTGTTCATTTAATTTGTGTTCAAATTTCCGGTGTTGGGTTAACTCTACGCTATATAGTATTATAATAAAGAATACAGCAACAGCATCTGCCAGGTAATTATTCCAAAGGCCTCCAAAGCTGCTGCACATGGAGTATACACAATTGTTTTGACATAAGTCACAACAAATCGGCTGGCGCTCAATGTAGACCCACACGCAGTGCCAGTCTGGGATTGCAGACACTCTGATGATGATGACGACGACGATGACGATGACGATGATGATGATGATGATGATACTCTCTTCCATTCAGCAAACAGACTCGGTGGTTTTCATTTTTCCTTGTATCTGTGAATCTGTCGCCTTTGAACATTTCGCTTGGCATCGCCTGGCATTTTTTCCCAGTGACAGCAAAATGTGATACGAAGTCAGCCCAACTTGACATTATGTTTGACATTTGTAATCTTGCGATCGTTAATTATTTTCGAATTGAGTTACAAAGGGGATGCCTGCCACAGCCCCACAGGAGAGAGAGCCACACACTTTTCCTTTTGCAAGGGAAAAGATCACACATTCGACAAATGTTGCCCCCCCATTCCCCTCTCTCTCTCTTCTACAATATTCTTTTTTTTTTGTGTGTTTGTTTTTTGGTATTTGTGGCATGTTCAGTGATAGCCGCAATTTGTTGCTCTACTCAACAACATTATCTTTGAGTGCTTGACTTTTGCGCTAAACGTTCATAAATTTGTCTCCACAAATACGCGCTCGTACTCATTCGAGTACTCGTTTGTGTCTGCAGCCACAATGAATGATGCTTCTGGTGTCTTTTGTTGAAGATCAATGTTTTACTGCGTCATTTTAATGGGTTTCCAAATACGCATCACATCAATTTTGGGCACTTATGGAAGATTAATGGGCGACAAAGTTTGACCATTTGAAAATGCTTCTTAATTATGATGTTCAACTGTTTCATCTTTCACTGATAATCACCGCACACACTAACTAGCCCGAAAAATTGGACATTTTGAACTATTCGAACTTGATCTACTATTAAGCTTATCTAAACAAAATTATCAATTGGAATACAAGACTGGTAATAGATCTTTTTGAGAACTTGGAATGCTTAATAAGATGTCTGCTTTGTTTCTTTAAGATTTAGTGCAGATATTCGATTTTTTAAACAACATAAAATATTTCTATACATAGCAGCTATATATATTTGATAAAAATGCAATCCCATGAGCTTTAAAATGCAGCTAAGTCAAGTTTAATGAATTGTTAGTGAAAATTACTGCTGTATTCAATTTGAAAGTAATTTACTCTGAATATAATATGCTGCTATAAATTACATAAATGCATTAAAAAAAAAAATTTAGGATGATTTAAATAATATAATAGGCGTATTTAGAGTTGACTAGAGCTGTAATATGATACATAATCATATTAACATATAAACATGTTGCATTACCTCACAACGTTGCTGAAACAAAGTTTGAAAAATATTCCTTTAAAATTCAATTTAATATTGAAGCTATTGGCATTCTTTGCTTATCAGTCAACTTGTCACGCCCTGGGCTCTCAATCATGCTCTTTTGAATATGAACCGCAGATTTATGATCAATAGTCATAATCATACACATATCCGGCCCCTTCGACAAAGCCAAAGGCAAAGTCCCCATGCAAATTAGTCACGTATTTTTGCAATTAGCGCAACAATTAAATTCCTGCAGCTTCCTCGTTTTGCATTATGGATTTAGATGAGTCAAAAAACATTATGCCAAACGGGGGGGCACGTCTCAACATTTGATAAATGTAAGTTGTTCAAAACTGCTACTATTGACATGTTTCGAAGGTCGAATTTAACATTGATCTGTTAAATATGTGATGATCTTGTTAAAAGACAAGAAAAACATAAAGCAATCGTAAGTGAAAACAATGTAAATGCTTATCTAAAGATTCTATTGCAATGGGCGTGCGGAAAGTAAACACCACTTAAGACGCAGAATCCACAAAGAGATCTACCAGCGATGCCACTGCGATGATCGTGCCACAGTGGACTGTTCTTGGGTTTTGCTTCGTCGGCGTTCGATTTTAGTAGTTTGTCTGTCTGAATGTTTTTTTGGTCTTATTAAAGGTGCAAACATGCCACCGCCGTTGAGGATTCAAATTCAAGCGTCGCGTCGGTTACGATCAGAGAACTAGCGCATTATTGACCGGGGGACAATCCTCCCGCTACCCGCTCCCGAGCCTCCTCAATCGTTTCAGATGCAGTTGAAGTGTTTGTTGCCCCGACGCCGTCGCCGTTGGGTTTATTTTGCGTGTTTGTTTGCATTTGGGAACCTTCGAATCTAGAGAGTCCACTTTTCATATGCACTCGTACGAGTACGAGTATTATTGTTTATTTAATTTTAGGTTACGCACAAAATGGGCTTGGGCTCTTAAATGCACGCTCCAGACCATGTTTACAATGACGTCTATGTTCGTTGACGTTGTTGCTAATATAGTACAATCTAGTATAGTAATCGCTAGCCCAGTTAAGCCGACGGCTACTTTGTCTCTAATGAGCATCTACATACATACGTACTACTCGTATATGTACATATATCCTGTGCATTTTCCACTAGTCACTCAGCTAATCAATGCAAACACAAATGAACTGTTGAGTTGAGCTGCAGCTTCTGTTAATGAAATGCAAACAGCTACAAAAAAATGTGAAGAGGTCGGGTAAACAGCTTAAAAAATCATAAAGTCGATTTTATTTCAGGGACAGACAGCAGACAGCAGACAGCATATGAAGCTGAGTGGTCGCCCTGCTCAAGCCCATGCCCATGCCCATGCCCATTGCCCTACCAATATTTGCACATGGATTTTCGTATTTGGAATCCCGCATAGTTATCCTTCTGCGGGTCCTTCATCAATGTTCATCAATGCAGCGGAAGTCGGTAGCGGTAGCTGTTTTGTGGGTACAAATGGCTTACAAATGGTTCTGTTTGCATTGAAATTCAACACTTTTTGAGCTGGACACGCCTCACTGACGGTTGGCAACGCTGCCTCCGAGCTCAGGCCATAAAAAGCTCAATTAAAATAGTCTATAAAGCGAAATTATAATTCATAAATTCTGGGAAATTGCCGAATACAATGGCCAACCATTGTTTCACAGTAGCCGCTGACTTTGACGCACGATAAACAAATTACAAAACAGTAAAACAGTAGCTGCTGTTCGGGTAGATGTAGTTGTAGTTGGAGTTAAATGCTTTTATCGTATCTCACTTTCTTGGAATTATGCAGAAATGAGAGAAATAAGAAAAGAACATACATAATATATACACACAACTTTCGCTTTGACAAAAACCGCTTTGAAGATTCTCTTTTTGGCAATTAAGCTGGAAACTGCATGCCGCATTTGGAGTGTATAATTATTATATAAATGAATTTAAAAATCGTTAAAAGTTCACCCAAAACCTTCACTGATGCATGCGAATCCAATTACAGGAGCAATTAACAAATGTTAACTAACTAGAACTAATTAAAAATAATAATATTTTGCTAAACAAAATTGACACGGACGACTGCTAATAAATATAAACATATCAAATTGACAGCCGCGACAATCAGTTAAATGACTATTTCATATCAATTCAAAGTTTTCGTATCAAAAAAATCAAATATATATATGAATAGGAAAACAGTCTTTAATAGACACTGACTAGGAAGTACTCTGTAAACAGTTTTAAAATATTACTCAAGATTATTTAAATATGATTTTAATATAGAATGTGAAAAAAAAGAATAAATCGCTTTGTTTAATTTCCTCATATTATGCGAACATTTCAAATTCCGTCAATCTCCCGCTCAGTCTATTGCAATATTTACAGGGTATACAATTATGCTGCAACCAATTTATTTTCTACATTGCCTGCTGATAAGCAACGCTTGCTATTACGCATATTTGTGTGGGGAATCCATTGAACTATCTGTTTGTCTGGGTTGCGTGATTTTTCTTCGAGTTTTTCCACAGTAAAGAATTTAAAAAGCATTTGTTGAATTCTACACATTTGTTGCTCTGAGAGATTTGAAATGTCAAAAGGCAATAAACTAATTTCATGCATAATTGAATAGAACAAATTCAGCAGACAAACTGCACATTTGGCTAGCAGATAAGACATTTTTGATATGTGTGTGCATATATGTATTTGTGATCTGGTATCAATACATTGTATTATTTATGAGTTTGGCATGGACATGGGCGATAAGCAATTTAATCAGTGTCTTGCAATTCAGCGACCCCAGCAATGACAACACTAGAAAATGCAATCATCTTAAATGAAATAAAAGACAAAAAGAATCATTTGAAAATGACGTCAATTAACACGTTTCCACCTTAAACGAAGCATTCGATCTAAATTGTCATTGTAATGTTGATTAAAATGTAGCAAATTGTGTTTAATTAGCTTAACAAAAGGCCAACTTTCAATTTAATTATATGCATTTACATAAATTAAATACAATGCATAATAAAATGGCCGACTGACAGTTTGTCTTTCCTCTTGGACGTTCTTGCTCTTCAGTATGTTTTCAGAAATTGAATATAAATTTGGCATGAAATGGCGTCTTCTTTTTTAAATATTGAGGACATTATCTGTATTATTATTTTATAGTCGCGCCCCAAAGCGAACGAATGGCCACAAAAAACTGTAGAAACCGCAAAGAAAGCATGGCAAATTAAATTTCCCTTTTTTTTGCAGAAAAGCTACAACTTGCAATATGGCTGTGGCGATGCCATAAATCTTTGCCTCTTGGCAAGTGAGGTCCCGGTGTCCCGCTGCCTCCCTCTTACTGCTGCAGTGCCCGTGGCAAGCATGCAATTTGATTGACAGTGTGTGTGCCACCGCCAAAAGACAGAAGGGGACAGCAACTGATACTTTATGTATACTCGTATAATACTATATATGTATGTTTATGAATGTGCGGCGTATATGTTCAAAGTCTGATCAAATCGTCACACTTGAGTTTTATCGAACTTTTCATTTATTAAATTGATCACTTTTTTGCTAACATCCATTAAGAGTTAACAGTGCATGTTAACAAGCGTTTGGAATTATTAGCATATTATTATAACAATTAAAATGCCGTTAATCTGTGCCAGGGTATTAAATAGTCGCGTATAATTTAGTTTTGTTCTCCTCATTTCTTTAAGTGAATTTTTGATTAGCAATGCAGCAAAAATTAATTTAACAAGTCAGTTGAATTCTGTTGATGCTTTTCGCATACGCATTGCGTATACGCAACGTTAGTGCTGCTTTGTAACCAAAATATCTATCTTTATTATTTGCAAATTTATAAATAAATCATTTCACTTATTTGTTGACGATTTAACAACACGTTTTGTTTGAATTTCTGATGCATGTATATACATCAGAATGTGCACTGCAACACATACTAAGTACTCTGTTAGAGCTTGTCGACAATTTTGCATTCGGAGCGTTGCACAATTTGCCGCACAATCGCATTTATTTATCAGTAAATTTTACAAGCAAGCAAGAAAGTCACCAAGCCAAGAAGAAGGAAGCGACTGCCACGCAGACTGTCCCTTTGAACTGTGGCAATGTTATTTCCATTTAATCAGCAACAGTTCAATTGCCAACGTTATCAGGCAAAAAGATGGCAACAAAAACGTAAAAAAAAAGAAATGCGAATCATCATCTGTTTACTTAACAACAACCAATCTGTAATTTCTGATTTTTCCTTACTTTGTGATACGCTACGGTAGAGATTAAGGAGAGTTTGCATTTGCAATGAATGTTGAGATATCGCAAATTAATAGTTGCATATAGCATATATATGGGGAGGATTTTAATGCAGCTTAAAAACATTCAAATCAATTAGAAATTGCTGAAATTGTAGCGCACATGTCTCAGCCAGAAGCCCGCTGTTGTAATTAATCTCAGAAATGCTCAGAGTTTGCTTAACGAAATAACAATTATTTTAAAATAAACTGCATCATATAGACGTCTGTGAATGTGGTTTAATTTCAGATCGGCTGCAAGTGCTTTAAATTATAAATTAAGCTCATTACTTTGTTTGATCCCGCCTTGGAAACAGATGCCCTAGCCGCCCTTGTGGATATCAAAAGTACATAAAACTAAATAGATTCCTTCAGCGTCAACAACTTTGTCTGTCAACAGAAATGAATGGGTCCATAAATCACGGCAGGCACCGCAAAGTGGCATCGGACTGCCACTCGTAGAGTCTCACAACCTCCATTCCCTAGAAAATATGACAGCGTCTGCTGGTTGCTCAGCTTAGTCAGTTCATTCCAAACGGATTCGAACCCAGTTGTGCCCGTTGCCCGTTCCCGTTGCCGGCGCATGTAAAAGGGGGCGCACCCAAGACATGCTGCGGTGACTTCAATTACGCGTACCAAGAATGTGGACAATGCATGCTAGCATTGCCGAAATACAAATACAAAATGCCCAGATCCGACCAATCATTGCCAATGTACTAGAACCGCATCCCCAGCGCCACTAGCCAGCAATACATCAAGACACATCTCTGGCATCCCAGCTATGTGCGCGACAAGGAAACGCCCGCCGCTGAAAGGCATAAATTTTGAATTGCTTTTGTCATCTGCTTGTCTCTCTCTCTCTCTCTCTCTCTCCCTCTTTCCCTCTTTCCTTATCGCCTGTTGAGGAGCTGTAGTTCCGGTTGTAGGTCGTAGGTCGTAGATCGTATAGCAAACGAAGTTCAAAGATCACCCCTCTGGGAATACTAAAGCAAAGCCATCAAGGGGTTAGAACAAGACTTAGTTCGAGTTCAAAGTGCTCCACAGATGTTGCGGTTGCCATCGGATTGATGGGCTCGCATTAATTACCAGGCCAGCCAACACGTGCCCACCCTACTCCTGGCAGATGCAGTGATTAGAAAATCATTAAATTTATGTTAATGAGCAGAGTGGCTGCTGCTCATGTTGCACTTTGCCACTTGTCACATGTCAGCAAAAATCCTTTGGGGAGTGCAACACGAGTACAAGTATGTGGCATGTAGAGTGTTGGCTCCAAGTGGGCGGCCAACGTTATGAAATGCAATTTACGCACCAGCTAAACGAGACGAGTGATTTAATTAAAGTCGCCACGGCGGGCCATAATCAAGTCAGCCAAGCGTTGGCCGAAACTTGAACGCAATCAGGAACCAGCAGCATATTTTTATGATATCCAGTCGCAGTCACAAGTCGCAGTCCAAGTGCAATCTTTGCTCCTGAATTCGTTTGTATACACGTATCGCATGTGTATACTCATCCATTAAGGCGAGCACACATTGACGCGACTTTTTTTTCTCTCCCTCAAGTGTTTGCCTGCATTTGTGACCGTCTTCGACATCGGCATCGTCTTGGTCTTCTACTTCCTACTCTTACTCCTCTCCGTCGCTGGGGCTGTGGCTGTGGCTGCCTTTTGTTTTACTACCCATTTCTGTGATTTTAGCATCTTGCTCTGTGCTTTTTGTTTTCCATGTTTAGCCACCGAAGTAGATGGCTACCGGTAGCCGTTAGTCACGCATTTCTGCATCTTCATAGCCACTGGCTCCACATCGCCACAGCTCTGTCTGCAACTGCGTCTGGGCCAGCTTAGCAAACAGCGCTGCGTACAAACAATATGTCAAAGCATCGAAAGCAAGTCATTAATGGACCGATCTGTGGGTTCTCTAGCTTTGAACACTACTATATCTAACAGAGAGCAGATGCTATGTGGATTGCATTTAAAAGCAAGAGATGGGAGAGAATAATTGCTACTTGAATTGTAGAAGAATTGGGTAGGTCTTTTGATTAAGTAAGCGAATCTAATCCAGCTGAATTTTTCAAATATATGTTAATGAATGAAATGAATTTAAAAGTTTTCAAAGTTTAAGTCTTTAATAGTTTGATTTAAAACAGATATTTTAAAAATTAATTTCAACATTTTTAAAGTTATCATGAGCTTTTCAATTTATTAAAAATTTTTTTACTCGCGTTTAATCAAGAGGAAACCATTACTTTCAAAGACATACATATGCTTAGCGATGAAATTCGATGCTTTCCATATGTTTAATATTTTTATATCAACCATCAACATACACTCAAACTGGACAATATGTATTTTTTAAGCAATGATGGCATCTGGCTCTTACATAATATTATTATCAAATACTCGGTTATTCACCAATGAATTGCAACGCATGCCAAAATGTTGAAAAGGTATTTATTTTGAAGATTGCGCATGTGGTTAATTGTGGATCGATGTGTCAACAAATGCGACAACCCAAGACAAATCTCAATATTTTCGGCCAATGATGTAAAGTTTTGTGGATTTTTTTCGACTTTATTTTTTTTAAGAGCAGAAAGCTCGGGAGTGCAGAGGGGAGCCAAAGCAAATGGACAAACAGAGACATGGGCACTTGGCGGCAAAAGTGAAGACCCCACGACAAACATCGGCACAGACCACAAACATTACAACGATCATTAGTTAAATTAGAGGCAATGGCAACGTCGCCACCATCGACGACAGACATCTTCAACTTTAGCAGCAGCTTCGGCAGCGGGTCCGACTCGACTTCGACTTGGTCATCGGCATCGGCATCGGCCATCTCCACACAATGTAAACAATTGTCATTGCTACCGGGAGGCTGTCGATCATGCGCAGAAGGCAGCAAGCAGCGGCGCTGCTCATCTTTGAAACGAAAATCAAATGTAAACACAAGTACTCATAGTGAGCATATACCAAAAAGTGTCTTGGACTTGGACTCAAAGGTAGCTGCTCTTTGTTTGCATTGGGACAGATTGCGATAGCAAGTGTAAGGAGTACACTTGCCGACTGGGTTACCAGGATGTGCATATCTCGAGGCACTTTCATCTGATCTTCAATTTGCCCATTCAACATGTGTTGATTAAGCACTTGAATTGCGTTTTGCCGGCGGCACTTTTACAACACTGACACTGATATTGTGCCAAATTTGAAAGATACGTTCACAGGTGAGAAATTATAGAGGATCACTTTACCTGGGTCCATTTCCAGACTGAAGAACTCCACAATTGTATTGGATTTGATCAAGCTCAACTTGACACAAACTGCTCCAAAATACAATTGGTATACTTTCTCGGTTTGCCTTGTTTGGGGCTTTGCGATTATTATTTAATTGTAGTCTGGCAGCGGGGCGAGGAGGGAGCCTTCGGTTAACCGCTAAGTACTTATTCGCACTTGACTCTATTGTTAATTTCAATTAAGGCATGAAATTTGTACAAATTGATGGCATTTGGTGCCGGCGCGTCGCCAGTTGTGTTGCCTGATTGGATTTCGAATTGGGGGTTTACGTTGGTTACGTTTCGTTTCGTTTCGTTTTGTTGTAGTTTTGGATACGCGATGCTTGCGCCGAGGAGCTGTTGAACCAAAACTGAAATCTGATTAGCACATTTTGGCCAGTCGATCGGGTAACTTTTTGTTCAAAAATTATCACGCACTTTTCACACCTGATTTCTGTGTGTGGTATTATTTTCTTAGGGCCATTCACTACGCACACTGAGAATCACCGGCCGATGGTCGATTAATCGTAATCGATTTTTGATCACACTACCCCACCATTCACAACTAGAACACACACAAATGCTTGTCACTTGAAATTCCGTATTCAATTGCAATTATCCGTTGCTTTATGCTACTGTTCTACTGATCCGTGATCCGTTTAAGAGCAGCGCACGTTTTCACTGCCACATTCACAGCACAGAACAGCTCCAACTTGTTGTTCTTCATCACCCGTGTCTGCTGCGACTAACGGTTGCTCATATTCATCAATCCGCTGCCACACGCGAAAAGCACCAAGCAGTCAAAGCGAACGACAGAGCAACAGCAACAGCAAACAGCGACGACTGCGAAGCAGCATCCAAAGATCGTTCTATCTCTATCTCACTCTCGGCCTCTTCGCTTTGCTTCATTGTATGTGTGTGTGTGTGTATGTGGATGTTTGCGTGTTTCTTCTTTGCACTCACATTCACGATGCGCACACATACACACTGAGGGCGGCGATCGCTTTGTATTTGTTGGATTTAATGGCGTTGCGTTGTACACTGGTGTGTGTGCTTTGTAGTTGGCTGGCAAAATAACAAAAATGAAGAATGTCTTCAATCGACCAGGAGCGCATTCAGTTGAACGTGCGCCCTCTATCAGACGAAAAATATACATGTTCATTTCACACTATTTAAATGTCGTTCTTTTAGTTTTCTACGTTTTTAGTTTGCATAGTTAGCATTTATACATTTCACAATCTATTTATAATATTCCAAATGTTGAATCGTTGTTTTGAAATTTTAGGCTTACTTCAAATCGTTTAACCGCGATGCGCTCCTGTGCTCTAACGAAAAGTGTATGTGTGGGAATGTGTGTATCTTGTAGTTGTAGGTTCGTATCTCAGCTGCGCACGAGTAGTCTGCGCTTGTGACTCTGACTAACCATACGCAACCGGGCGGAGTTAATTTTTGAATGCTTGAATGGCCAATCTGAAGCAAGTAAGCGTATCCGTAGCGTTCCGCAGTATGCCCGAGCGATGTCATGACTTTTTAGTATCAAACACATACACGTACATATACTGACGCTGACTGAGACCGAGGGCGGGGCCGTAGCAGACCGCCTAGTTTGTCAATGCATTTTCTACTGCAGATAGTGTGTGCATCTATTTTTGCTTCATTAACAAAATCGTATCATTAGAGCAATCGTTGTTTGCTAATAAAGCGTCACAGGGCCAAATCCCTATCTCCTCCTCCCCGCTAGAGGGCATGGTTCTTCAATGTGTCTCCGATGTGGCTGCCACTGCTACTGCTGCCGTTACTGGTGGCGTTGCTGAGATGCCGCATTTCGATTCTCGCCGAGCCGTTGCGATTCGCATGGTTAGAGTTAATTATAAGAAATGTTGTTGTCTTCATGTAATTGTCACTAATATTTAATTTCGTCATTTAATGCTTGCTGCCAATTTTTGTTGTCATTCGCTCATTAGAAAAGCTCTCACGTCTCACGTCGCTCTATTACATTTACACGCACACACCCATTTACAGATTTGCAAGTCAATCAGTGGCTGCTAGTATTTGTGAGCACGTCCAACATGCGATCTCACACACGCGCACACACACAGTTACATCAGAGAGTTGGACACACCTCCTTTAGCTGGCTATGGCCTACCTGCCCATACCTTTTGTTGCGAATTCAGCTCGTTACTCTCTCTCGCACGCGCTCTGATGATCGCCATTGTGAATGTATGTTTTGTGAATGTTTTCGGTGAGCTTCCAACTAGATTGTGGGCATCCCAGAATAAGTAATTCCGAATTCCATTTTGAATAATATTTTTCATTAAATTTAAAAGTAATCTGTATATATTCTAAGTTCCAATCTTAATTGTGTTTAATTAATAATTTCCATCTGTCGTTGGAGTAATAATCTTCAAATCATAGCTTAATATAAAATTATAACATATTTATTTAATTCTTAATAAAAATCAAGTTATAAAATGTTTTAGCTAATGATTCGATGTATGTATGTTTATTTTACAATATTTTATGTATTGTTTTATTAAATTTTGTTTTTTTTTTTATAATAAGTAATTGAGTTTTGTTTAAATGACTTTCCATCTATGTTAAAAATGAGCCATTTTTTTTTGTGAACATTTTTAATAAAAGTTAAATTTAACAAAATATAAATTTATTAAAACAAAATATGAGTTATTCTTTTAATATTTATTGAGTATTTTATTGTTATTTTTCAACTTATGTAAACATATATGTACATATGTATGTACATATACATATATGTACATATGTATGTATACGAAAAACATTAATTAAACATATGCGAAAAGTCAAAGCCCCACATTTCGAAACTGTGGATGCGAACCCAGATGGAGATGGAGAGCAAATTATCTGCGTTTAACAAATTGGGTGACATGCTTTGAAGTTGCCGCCAACAGCGACAAATGACAAGCATAACAAATGAATATTATGTGTTTTTCTTTCTCTGCTCAATCTCTGTCTTATTTTAGTGTTATTCAACATCCAACAAAAATAACATCAGCGACAAAATATGCACGACACTTAACAAAACAAAAGGCGCATCCGTGACAGAGGCGGGAGTGGGATCGGCAGCGGGAACGAGAACGTGAAGGAGTGAGGCTTCAAATGTCGTGAAATGGACAAAATGTGATATAAAATTGACACATTCGGAGCAAAATGGTCCCAACCTAAACATATGACATAACACCAAAGGGTGTTAACTCTGGACGGAAGCGTCGAATTGTCTACGCCCGGGGTCGAGCTGCTGAGATGCCACTTAAGGTGGGCTCGACCCAATATCCAGTTAGACAACATGATCTAAGTGGTAACTGATGATTATGTTGTACACTGTTCGGCGTGCCACTTGAGTGTTGGATATCCTTGCCGTGGACATAAAACGGCTCAACGCAACTCTAGTTGACGATGAATTATTGGAATAAACTTGAAGCGGCTCACTTGAGAGGCAACGCACCGCAACTGTCACCTGATCCGAGAGGTTCGCACCCGTGCACTGCTAACAACCCAATGAAATTGCTTGTAATATTGCGCGGTAGGTTGTTAGGACTAGTCGACATCGACAGTGTGAAAGACTTGGACACATGTTTCTACTTCTCTCTTTCTCTCTCTCAAGGTTCTAGTTTCACAGGCTAAAAACATCTTCATCGCTTGTCGGAGCAGCGGGAAATGGGAAGCGCATCTTTCATGCCGATTCGATTCGATTCTGATGTTGCTGCTACCCTCTCTTACGGTTCCCATTCTCATTCCCATTGTCTGGGGGCGTTATGGTTTATAAATTTCAAATATGCATTTCGGTATTTTTAAGAGTTTACTTTTCCCGCCAAGCATGGCATCCATATCTGATTCTGTTTGTTTACTATAACACAAGCCCCAAATTCAATCATGTATGAGTGCAATATAAAGAATAATGGTATGGATTTACTAAAGTATGTTGTGATGGATGCAGTCCAATGAACTTATATTAAGAACATATTATAATATTGAACTAGAATCTACGATGCGTGCTTAATTAGTGTTCACTTTCTTGTAGATGTCTATTATTTCTAAATCTATTTCAGTTTAATACATTACGAATAACAAACCTACTATCATCTGAGAAATATTTGGTACCCATATCTAGACAAAACCATATGAATTAATGCATTCGGTTCTATCGGATCGTAATAAAATACCATGTGGAGTTATCATCAGACACTATAACCATCAAATTCATATTTTTGTTGTTTATCATGGAGAAGCGATGTGGACGACAAACTATGCGTGCTAAGATCAAGGAATTTAATATTCTAGATTTGAATCTTTCTGAAATCGGAGGGCTTATTGAGAAGAGCAAACAGTTGCCAATAGCAACTCCATTGTATAGCCTCGACCTACCCTACGTACAGGGTATAATCACTTAAACTTCCATTATTAATGCGCGCGTATTTGATGTTTTTCGTAAATTATATTGATGGTGTTAATTAAAAACCTTCTTCGGCGGTTTACTCAAGTTAACTCAAAGTCTGAGTCAGTAGCCGACAGTGCAGCGAAATGTGTCAGTGCCAGGGATTTGAGGATTGGAATGAGACGGACGCCCTCTAACCTGTGCCAGTGACACGGCTTTGTGGTTTCAAACAATAATTAAAAGCAAATAAATAAACAGATTTGTACAACGACTAATTGAAGCTCAAATAAATCAAAATTTAACTAAAAGCGTCATTCAAGACCACCCAGAAAGACCGTGTTCGTGCGGCGGTAAAAAAGTTGAGTTGTAATCGAAGTGTTAATAGGCCAAACGGGTTTCGGTTTTGGACGTGTTGGACGTGCCTAGATAGATCGATACACGAATTTTGTTTGAAGGTTTACTGCAAGCCCTCGACCTCCACCTCCCACAGTGCCACTGTCGAGACCAATCTGACAAAGACGAAACGTTGACGTTGCTCACTCAACGGCCGTTCATCTGAGAGTTGTCGAGATTTGCCGCAACACAAGAGAAGTTGATGGAGACGGAGACTGGGACGGCGACGGCGACGGAAACGCAGACGGAGACAGAAGCAATAGTACGAGTCGCAGCAGCAGCAGCAAGTTCGCTTCACGCCGGTTGCACTTGAATGCTTCAACGACATTCTGATTTGTGGTTGCGGCTGCTGCGGCTGATGCGACAACGGTTGCAGAGCATTGGCAACGGCCTGGGTCTGGGTCTGGGCCTGGGCCTGGACCTGAGCACACGCCGTTTGCCCGGCCATATTTCACGTGAAAAAAAATATATTGAAAGAAAACCACAAATTTATCTGTGCCGCACTGAAAACAAACAAAGGTGAAAGTTTCCATCATAGCCTAGGGATCCACTATTAGACTATTAGGATAGGGATGGGAATCGGAATAGGGAATAGAGATCGGGGTGGTAATGGCGCTCTGTAATGCAACTATCTCACTCGCGCGCCCTTCATCAGAGCGCGCTACAGTTAATTTCAATATGGCGTCGTTGCCATTTCCGCATGGCAATGCTCAGATGCTGATGCTGATTCTGATTCTGATGCTGCCGCTGATAGACGCGCTTTAAATGCATAAAATTGCTGACTATAAATAAAATTTAATGAAACACATTTTTCGACTCTTAATTCCACACGCTACTTTGTCCCGCCCTTTTTATACTCTTCAAACAGTATTTGGATTGTGAAGAGAAGTTAGTTTGGGAAAGGACGACTAATGAAATCTATATTGTCCGCCTAGCCATTTGGATGCAGCATTTCTTCTGTCTTCGAAACTTGGAACAGACAGAATTATTATCTGCTCAAATTTAGGTTTTAAAATACATTGTAGTTTCATTATAAATTTCAAAATATGTTGAATAGAATGACCACACTCTGATAGGGTATTTTATCTTCGGAGATTCTTTCTCAGTTGTATAGTTTTTGGCAGGGTAAAAGAATTGGAGGCAAAGCATTTAGTTTCGCATTTTGAGTTATTATTGTAATTCAACTGCACGCACTCATGTGAAACGAGAATCCGCCGCAGTTAGGCGGAGTTGGCCTGATAGCAGACCCATAATTGGAATAGCTCCTATAACATTTTCCACAGTCTATGATAATATAATAAGTTTGCGACAAGTGCACATAATTTCTATCTCATGCTATGTGCATTTAATTAATTAAGCAAAAATGGAAATTATCTTAGATGGTTTTTCGAAAGAGGCAATTCAGGGAATCCGTATTCAAATAAGTACAATGTACTCCACTCCGCATATTGGGCAATGCACTCAGTTGTGGTTCGGCTAAGTACTTAACCACCTACACACATCCGTCTAAATATGTTACCGTAAACTTGTGTACATTTTATGCGCTTCGCGTGCACATCCAAAAATGTAAATGGTCCGTAACTGCAAATGAAATAGCAAAATTGTTGTTCTTCATCTTATTTCTTCCCCCAAGTGTGTGTGAATTGCACAGAAAACTCTTAAAATGGCTATATTACAGTTGCGTCTTCTTTTCTTTTCATTTCGTTTTTGTTATTTCAAATGCTTTAATTTTATTTAAGTGTTTATGGAGAAATAACTAATGAAAACGCATTAAATTGCACATTTCGCTGCACTTCTCTGCTGCTGTCTTGATTTTTTTTTCCCCTGATTTTTTGGTTATTAATAAACATACACATTCACATATGCTGTTGGCTGGGCTGTGTGTTAAAGCGCAGCATGATTCGCTCGATTTAAAATACATTTCCATGCCAAAGGCATCGCGCCGAGTTGCCGCCCTTTGATTTATAAAACAGGCTCCTCGCCACATCCAATTCGACACCGACACATTGGCTCAACGGCGGCAAAATTCGTTTTGTCGCTTGGTGTTTGTTTATTTAATGTCAATGCAATTTATTTATTTCCTTTTGTGTGCATACCAGTCAAAACATTCGGCAAATTTGAAATAAAAAAAGATTTCCAAAAGGATTGAGAATGAAAAACTTATTATCTTATAACTTTACAGCCAAGTTCTTATATTTCCACGATTGAAATGCTATTGCGAATGTTCAGATACACTATAAACTTAGATATTCTAAAACAAACAACATTCTAGGACAGCGTACACTAGGTTTGCGGGTCAGCTCTGAAATGAATGCATTTTTATCAATATTAATTCCACAAACACATTAAAATGTTTACATACTCACACTATCAAAGCACAGAAATATAAGGTAACTACGCTGCAAATGGGCCGGGACTGCAATGTAATGGCTTAGCTTAAGGGATAGACTATACTGCTTGCGCCTTATTCTTCCTTCTTGGGAACACTGAGTTCCCAGAAGAGCTTGCCCATGCCGCCAATGCCGACTAGTGCAAGCGCCATGGTGATGCGGTACAGCACATTGTCGACGGTGGATCCCTTTAGGAAGACAGGCTTGCCATCTTTCTTTTGGAAGTGCTCCTGAACCTTGCGAATCTCAAAGTATCCCTTCTCGATCTGATCCTTGCTGGTGGCGGTCGCACGACGAGTGCTAGCAGTGGAGAAGCTGCGTACGACGGCCTATAATAACAAAATGTGCGGTTAGTTTAGCCCTCCAGAAAACTTACGTAATTGATTCATATTATGGCTCCAGCAAAGCACAATGGATAAATCACGAGTTTCGTTTATCCACAAAACCTTAATGGCTATCAATTTTAACTTACTCTGGACAAGTTCATCATCTTGTTAGATATATTTTATTTTTAGCTGCTGAAATGCAAGTTGTAAAAGCAGAATCGGAATATTCACGGTCCCAGGTTATGACAGCTGTTTGACGTCTCAAAGTGACCGCAAGCTATATTTAAAAATATACATTTTTACTTCCAAAAATATACCGAAATAGCAATTCCAGCTGTGTGATGTTCCAGCGTGACCGCAACTAAATTTCAAAATATATCTTTTTTCTTCAAATAGTGTACAGGAATAACATTTCCATAATTTCTAGGTCAACTAAGCATTGTTGATTATGGCAAAATTTTCAAAAACTTTTGAATAGTTTTTTATTTCCTTATTTTTCTTTAAAATCTAGTACTAAGATCGACTAAAATTATTTTTGTGCAATGAGAGAGAGTTCAAGGCAAGTAAAACTTTTTTTCAGTGTGTGTGGTACGCAGAGAAAGAATAAAATACTGAAAAGTTAATGGGTGTTGGTACCTTACACTAATTAAATCTACAAAAATTATTGCTAGACCTTAAAAATGTTAAATGGTTAGTTTATATTACTGGCAACAAGTCATGTTTTTGATTAACATCTATACTAAAAATTTAAGTTTTCATTAGGTTACCAGGCGATAACAATAATTCGCTCAGAGTTCGTTTCATCCCAGGTGGCAACGCCAATTAACTTTTAAGTATTTTGTTCTTATCTGAGTACCATTTCTACATTTTGCTATTTTCGTCAATATTTTATTTGCGCTAGTCGTTTCTATCACTCCTGGAAGACATATTTCATTGATCTGAATACTGTACTAAAAAATGGAAAAAGGAATGAAGAGACGACCTGTTGCCAGTAAAAAGAGCACGGACGCAATTAACTCGAAGGAGCCCACAAAAAGACTAAAGGACTTCAACAAAGACGAAAAAGTAGTTCTGATCCAATCAGTGCAATCAAATCCAATTTTATGGGATGTTAGCAACAAAAAGCATTTCGATGCATTTCATTTAAAAGCAGCTTGGGAGGAAATTGCTGCCTCTTTAGATAAAGATCGTAAGTCATAATATTATTAATTAAACTATTTGTAAAAATATCTATGTACTATTATTATTGTGCAGTGAATAGTTGCAAGCGTGCTTGGAAGTCGTTGAGAGACAGCTACAGATATTTTTTAAAAACAAAGATTGGCAAAAATCGAAGTCTTAATGGCGGGAAACCAAACGCAAAGGAAACGGTGGAATGGGAGTTCGCGCCATACATGGCTTTTTTACAGGATTTATCCACACAAAAACAGTAGGCTGCTACCCATAATATGCCAACGTACTATAAATTTCAACTATAATTTATTTTCAACAAACTTATAGGGCTTCGTTAGCTGCAGACGACTCGATGGAAGCAAAAGATCCCGAATTATTGTATGAAAGCGAATCCTCGACAGATTGCAGTGCACTAGAGGAAACGAAAAAAGTTATGCAGAACGATCCTTTGAATTTAATAGAGTCTTCATGTTCATACGTGAGTTTTTTTATTCGCAATAATTGAACGAAATAAATATGAATATATATTCATATATTAGGAAGAAAAAAGTGGCGCCAAGAAGCGAAAGATGGAGAGGCTGACCAAATCACAAGCCGAAAATGAACTACAGAACGACTATTTGAATGATTCTACGTACTCTTACGTAAGTTTTTTGATTCCCATTATATGATAGAAATAATTTGGTAATTTGATAATTTTCACAGGAGGAAAAAAGCACTGTAAAGAAGAAAAAGGTGGAGCAACTGACCACATCACAACAAATCTTTAATATGTTGGGCAAGTTTCTCCAGAAAGAGACTCCTCCGGCAAGACCCGTGTTGACGTACTGGGAGACGGAGCTCAATATGATGTCTGCAGAAGATGCAGCAGAGGTGGAGCAGGCAATGACCAAGGTTCTATGGTTTGAGAAAGCTGCTTTGAATGCTGAGAAACATTCTCAAATTTATGTGACCAACGATTTGTTGGCCGCTACCGTGAAGTCCTCGCCGGCCTCCGCGCGTGACCGTAGCTATGTCGCGAAACAAGCGGATCAAGGCAAACGGCGTCTGGCCCATTGCTCCCAATCAATTGAGGGCGGAAAGTGCACTGTGGAGGATTGCATGTTGCGCTTTATGTCAGCGGATACGCTGGAGTATCACGAACGATGTCATAATGGTCCACTTGGCTCAGCACAGCCCATAATCTGTCCGGAGTGCGATTCGACACAATTCAGAAACTGGAACGCCCTGCACACGCATCTGTGGAGCAAGCATGACATCGATATGGAGCTATACAGCTGTCAATTATGCAGTTTCAAGACGCCCATCTATTCACAGCTGGTTAATATGCATGCTAAGGTCCATTCCGAGGAACGCAGCTACAAATGCGGTCAGTGCGGCAAAATATTAAGAAGTAAGGAGCATCTGAAACTTCATCGACGACTGTATTGTACACAGGACTAAACAATCATATATTTAAGTTATCTACTATATAAATAAATATTCGATAACCATTTCCAATATTATCGTACCTCTGAAAATTAAATCGTTTTTAGAAATATGGGTCCAACGCCAGTCTGGGGTCTACTACTTCTTCTTGCTGATCTTCGTCAGACTCGTCCTTCAAAGGAAAGTATCCAACACTGCTGTTCACATATTCTTTTAAGTTATCTCTGAGTTCGTTGCTAAAATCCTCAGCGCGACCTCGTCGGCAGGTGTGTAAGTCGGCTTGAACAGTGTCTGCTGGGATTGCCGAATCCTGCATACTGTAAGTCACCGAACTTTTTCGCATTAAGAAATTGTGAAGAGAACAACAAGCAAGGATAATTTTTCGTGCTTTGCCTGGTTGGGTTAACACCATACTTTTCACCGCCCTCCACCTTGCACTAAGAATACCGAATGCATTTTTAATGCAACGTTGTGCGCGATTCAACCTATAATTGAAGATCCGTTCTTTCTCATCAAGGTTTTCGCCACTATATGGCGTCATGACCCGCTTATGGAAAGGGAATGCGCCATTCCCAACTATAAAGTACGAAGTGCGCTGTCCATTTAAAATGTTATCGTTCGGGAACTGCAGATCGTCTAATAGCAAAATCCTTCCGAGATCACATTGGGAGAAGGCACTAATGTCTCCCTCGCTACAATATGCACCAACGTCTATGTAGGTGAATCGATGAAAAGCGTCACATATCGCCGTAAACACAACCGAAGCAGAGCCCTAGATTGTTAAAGATTTTTTATATAAAACTTTATTAAAAAATATAAACTACATACCTTGTAATTGCGAAAAAGGCTTCCGCTATTAGGCGGCGCTTTTATTGCCACATGCTTGCCGTCAACGGCTCCTACACAGTTCGGAAAATTCCACTCTTCCTCAAAACCCTTAGACCACTGCAACATATTCTCAGTTGTCCACTTTGGAAATTCTTCCTGCAAGGCAGTACAAATTGCATCGCACACTTTTTCAACGATTACTCCAAAATGTTGTTTACTGATCCGATAGGTTGATCCAACCTTTCCTTGCTTATCTCCGGAAGCCAGAAACCTAATAAATAAAAGGTTTTGGAATGTACCATTTCATCAATATATAGATATGTGAGCAACTTACTCTAAAACTATGGACAATTTGGCTTTTAGCGGTATAGCATCTGGGCGAGTATTCCGATTCGGGACAAGGTACTGCTCCACCAATCCAAAAAGTGTGTTAAAATTGTGCTCCGTCATATGGAAGCTTTCATAGAACATTGATGGAGTTTGGAGCAAGTTTTCAAACTATAAAATAAGGCCAAGATACTTGTACATACATTAACTAATATATGTGAACATTAATATTTACATCGGCAGCGTATCGGCCTTTGCGGCCCCTTTCTTTTAAATATGGGTTCACCCAACATTTGCGGGGTTTTCGGTTCTCTTGTGTACTCTCCTCATCAAGCGCCGCAATATATGCCGCCACGCCAACAACTAATTTAACTCTATCGTCTTTTGTCATTGTCGACATTTTAGCAATTCTCTTGAAATTTATCAACAAACTTTAAAAACAGAGACAGTGGGACTTAGTATTTGAAATGCACGTAAACAAACAAATTTTATGTGTATTTTTAAAATACCACAAAGTTGCCATATCGTATCAAAATTCACCATCACATTTAACATTCACACACATTGTGGCGGCATTAACATCAACAGACATTATTGTTATTGTGTATAGCCGCAGCTGTCTAATTTTGCTTTTTTTTTATTAATTATAGAATCACAGAGTTCGACTTACAATGGGGTTTTTAACGGTATTGAAAAAGATGCGTCAAAAGGAAAAGGAGATGCGTATACTGTTGCTGTAAGTAGTAGTATGATTCTACTATCATGATTCATACTGGCATACTCCATTCTAGTGGCCTAGACAATGCAGGCAAAACCACAATTCTAAAACGCTTTAACGGAGAGCCTATCGACACAATCTCACCCACTCTGGGTTTTAACATCAAGACATTGGAACATAATGGCTATACACTCAACATGTGGGACGTTGGAGGCCAAAAGTCGTTGCGCTCATATTGGCGAAACTATTTTGAGTGCACAGATGGTCTTGTATGGGTAGTGGATAGTGCGGATCGTATGCGTCTCGAGAGTTGCAAGCAAGAGTTACAAGTGCTGTTGCAAGAGGAGCGCTTGGCCGGTGCAACGCTACTTGTGCTATGCAACAAACAGGATTTGCCTGGTGCTTTAAATTCTACGGAAATCAAAGAGGTCTGATATCGTACATAACATACTGACATTTATTAACTTTTAATGGATTACAGATATTAAGCTTAGATGACATCACAACACATCATTGGTTGGTAGCTGGAGTTAGCGCAGTAACAGGAGAAAAGCTTTTAAGTTCAATGGATTGGCTTATAGATGACATTGCCAAACGAATATTTACATTAGATTAAAGTCGACTTATCTACTTTTCAAGCAAATACATTCTGTATAACTTCTCATCTTTATCATTAGAAAACTGTGGCTTGAAATTTACTTTGTGGACAGCAGTAAAGCCTTCATCTAGTGTTGGCGCTTGATACTTCTTCTTCATCATGTTGAATACCATGTCGTTGATAGATGAATGCCCAGTATCATGTAACTCTCTATATGCTATGTTATGCTTCGCCTGGGTATGTGTCACATTCATAACGAAGCAACGACATGGAATTTTTAATTCTGCAGCCAGTGCCAAGAATTTTTTACGTGATGCGGCGTCCACATTGGTATTATCCACTACACATGACTGACCAGCGCTTAAAGCACGCTGACAAGTAGTAAGACATGCCTGGGTGCTACCCAAGGTATCTGCATTTGCAATTTTGTAGCCTTTACCTTCGAACATGTCGGCACAGAAGTGACTCTTGCCAGAACCAGGCAGTCCAACTAATATAATCATCTCACATTTATTTGTGTCGAGCTGCACATCATTTGAGTCGAATTGAGGGACCTGATCGTGCACACTGCTGGGCTCAAATTCGGGCTTATTCCATTGCTCCACTCGCTTGTTGAGAAAGTGAACCTCTGGGGTGTAAAAAGACACTCCAATATTGGCAGCAAATAAACGATCAGCCAAAGAATGATCCTTGCGTTGCTTTGTGACTCCCTTACCGGTTTCAGGTCTACCAGCAGCATCGCCAACGTAGAAGCAACGCTCTTCTTTTATATTTACATTGTCATTCAATTCATTCTTCAAGTGATCCCACATACCTGGCAATGGTTTACGATAGTAACCATTGCCTATGGCTATAAACACCTGCACAGGCACATTCAATTTCTTAACAATGTTCTTTACTTTCACCTTAAAGTCATCTAGGTTAACTTTGCCGCGTGCTATGCCAGCTTGGTTCGTAAAGAAACATATCTTGAAACCATCTTTATGCAACCGCTGAAGCTTCTCAGGCACTTCAGGAAATATGATTTGCCAGTCTTCTGTGTTCTTAGGAAATACATTCCCGGATTTTGTTTTAATAATTGTGCCGTCCATGTCGTAGCCGGCGATTTTGCTGGAAGCAACCAAACCGGCGCTACTAAAGATTACTAATTTGCCATTGGCAACTGAGTCCCATCTATCTTGCTCACTGGCAGACGCAGTACTGTCAGTTTCCATACTGTTCTCATGGCAATGGTTCTCATTATCATTTGCTGGTGCTGGATTAAAGAACACTTCAAACGGATGCCTGCCGTAAACAATTTCCAAAAGGTCTCCATGCTTTAATTCGCATTCTGTGTTTTGCATAGCCATAACACCATTAATTCCACATGGATTGAGACCCAATACTTTAAGCTTAATACTTCCAAGTAGTAGATTAACTTGTAGTTGGATCTGTTTCTTGGAGCAGCGGGAATCTCGTATTCCAGTTTCCTTGCTTCGACCAACAATATTCTCACCATTCGTCAACTGTATGGCACTGTGCTCGGCCTCCACTGGTCTTAATGTACAAATCCTCGAAACGGTCTCTTTGCTGGCATTTCTCGCTGATCGATTTAAGTATTTAGCCAAAGACATGCTTGATAATTAAAATAATGCTCTAATAATAACGATTCAAAACTTTTTAGTGCATTGCACAGCAGCGTGACCGCAAGTAGCATTTACAAAAACACCATCTTACTTAAAAAAAAAAAATACCAGTTACCCAATAAAACATAGTTATTAAAATAGGGCGCCATTTTTTAACGTGTTTAATTTTATTTCTTTCTTATTATAATTTCTGAGAATCTGCAAAGCATTCGATTTTTTAAAAATGATTTTTGTGATTCTTATAGAAGATTTGGGTTGTCACAATCAATAAAAATTGGTTTTCATTTTTTTTTATAATGGCATTTTAAAACCCATAAGTTTTAAAATCAAATTGATTATCAACTTGGTAGGCTATACAAATCGTCCATTCATTCAAAAAATATTTAGCACCTGAAATAAAGACGATAAATTTTCTCCTGTTAGAAATTTCTCTTCAAAATGCAAAGGGTTTTCCTTTCCAAATTGCGTGTAAGAATTAAAATTAGTACATCTAAACAAATTCTTATAAATAATATAACAATTTTGCAGCCACTATTATGCGACATTAATCAGTGGGTCGCAATGTCTCCAATGATTGCTGTGTCTTACACCCAACGATCGTTACACTCATCGCCGAATCTAATGCAGCAAAGTGCACCTGGAAAATTGACACCTAAGATGGCCAAGCTACAAAAACAATACCAGAAGGATAATGGGAAACCCGTGTTCCTAAAAGGTGGCGTAATGGATAACATTCTTTACAGACTTACACTTGTACTTGCCGTACTTGGCACTATAGGCGATTTATGGCTTTGGTTCGGCTACATATTGGCCTAGATATTATGTTTGAATAACACTTAAAACTGGTTTACGAAGTCCGTGTTTTTTGTTTCATGTACATACACATTCATACATGCATATGTTCTTAAAATAACTGCAGCTTTTCAGTCAACTTGGGTAATAAATATTACATTAGCATTAGTCAATTTTATTTCAAACTTTTTAAAATAGAATATTTATAAAGAAAACTCAATAGGGTCATTATGATTTTATGCTCTCTTCGTCCATTTTGTCAATAACCTGCTTTAAACAGTCCTTTGTCGATGTCTTTTCCAGGTCGCAGACGCGAGTCAGATCCATGGAAGCGATCTGTTCGATCATCTCCTTAATTTTCTCTTGCTTAATAATGGATTTCACGGATTGACGGATGCCAGTACGTATTCCCATTGGCTTATGCTGTTCGGCAGAATCGTTTTCAATATGTCGTCCTTTTGCTCTATAGTGCTGTTCGATTATCTTTCGTAATTTCAGTTTTGTTGCCGCACGTGATTTGTGAGTTGTTTGCTTTAGAGCAAGATTATGCAATTCTTGGAAATTTATGTCCTTAGCTGCTTCAGCAGCGTCTACGTTTATTTCCAATGAAACTTCCTCCACAGTGGCGACTATACCATCATCATCGTCGATTTCGACTTCCATTTCTGGTTCTGCACTAATGACTTGTTCAGAAAATTCAAATGTATCGGCTTCCTTAGTGTTTATCTCAAATTCCTCTTGCATTACAGACTCTGAAGGCGTCTCTTCTACTTTTTCTGATTTGTTTTTGTCCTTACGCTTAGTTTTTGTGTTATCCTTCACTTTTTTAATCTTAGATTTCTTCTTTTCTTGGGGATCTTCCTTCACAACCCGTAAACGTTTCTTTAAAATACCGATGCAAGGCTTTGTCTTGATGCGCACTGGGAACAGCGAATTGTATTGGATGCCAATGCTATTAAAGCAATCCACAAATTCCATTGTTTCGAAATCCTCCTGTAACGTTCCCCACAGCTCAGTGTTGTGTTTATTCTTTGCCTCCACAAGCAAGTGACTGTATCTCGCCATCTCCTTTTGAGTATAGTTCATTGTTTCATCCTTGCTATATGTCCAATCACTATTTATTTCCATAAAACGTGATACGCCGCTCTGGGCTGCTAAATTTGCAATGTGCACCGAAACATTTGGATTGTTTGCCTCCAGGCGATGCAGACGCGAAAGCGCAGCGCCCCCAGGATAATTTGTGCCGGAAACAACCAACAGAAATATAGTAATAAGCACATTGAGCAGCAAATGAGACGCTGCTACTAGCGCCAGAAAGCTATGCCAAGCCGACTTCGCACTGTTCATCCACCTGGAGAAGAAAAAATAGAAGGTCATTAAAAAACATTAAGGGATTTAAAGGATATTGACTTACATGCGATGACATCCACAAGCGGATGCAATGTTGAGCACAGGAAACACATAAATTATAAAACGCAACTCCTTGTGAGGTAGCAGTGAGTACAGGAGCACAAATCCCAGTGCCGAGAAAGCTAAGGGTCGTATGCGCTGCTCAAAATAAATACCAACTGGCACAAATGCCAATGATACGCCCATGGCACGCGGTAGCGCTGAGTAAAAGTACCACAGCAGCGGTGAAGTGCCCCAGTTAGAGCTCTTGTTGAGTATGGTGTTATACCATAGAACTTCTCCTTCTGGCCAAAGTAAGCGGCGCCAAAAGAATGAATCCACCAATACTGTGGCTGCCAAAATACACACACCAGCCGGTATTGCAATCTTCAGCAAGCTATAAAAGAAACAAAAATTAAACCATATCCGGGAATGACTAGGAATAGTTTCGTATTATACCCATCAATGGATAGCTTCTGTTGCAGTAAGTCCAAAGCAAGGAGCAGCCCCAAAAACAGTGCCAACTCCGAGCGAAACACAATTATGGATATGCCCGAGCAAATAATAAAGGGCTTATATTGGCCTCGCATCCAACAGGCGATCGCATAAAGCACTGCAACCATTTATATCTTGTCAATATATTAAGTATAATTATAATCAAGTAATCATACCAAGTGGAAGTGCAAATATGTTAGGCAGAGGGCGTGTCATGTAGAAAATGAAATGAAACTGCGTAATAGTTATAGCCGTAAACCATAGTCGCACCTCAATACCATAGATCTTAGTAAGCGCTTGTCGCAGATTGTTCCAGGCAACTGAAATGGATCCAGCCAAGACGAGACGCACTATTAAAGAAATTTTATAGATTATAAATGACCTCAAATGAGATTGTCAGTGCCTTTTACCTACATATTGTGCCCAAAACTTATTGATGCTTAACGTCTCAAACAGCAGCACAAACGGAGCGGACAACATTGACACAATCAGCGGTCCAATGAAACTGCGAGGCACAACTCCTGGGTACTCATGATGATCGTATTCTGTAAAATTGTTCCGCAGGTACAAAATATCATGCATGGCCTGCAGATTGAAGCTCTCCTCCACCTTGGTGAACGGAGTATAAACAAGGTGAGCCGCAGCAGTCAAGAAGACTAGTGCCTCCATATTTACAATATGTAATTTAAAATCAAATCAGTCGAATTAATTGAGAATGCCAAATTTGGAATATTACATAATGATCATCATATTTGTGTCACCAAATGCTACGGTTTTTGGTAAATGCATATATAAACATATATGCATATGTATATTCCACAGGTGACGGATTTCTTCACCAAAACACCCGGCCGGCGTTCACTGTTAGTCCTTGTATTTAATCAAATTTAATTTTGCAGCATTGCCAAGTTTTTTAAATCGATCTGGCGTAACATATATATAATCTTTGGAGCAAAATTTACAATTCCAAAATAAAATCGAAAGTTGATTTAAAAATAGAACGATTTTCCACGTTGAGCACAACACTATCGTAAGTGTTGTTGTCTTCTTAGACAACGAATAAAAAAGCAGTGTAACCGTAAGTTGAATTTCCAAATTTACTTTTTTCCTCAAAAAATATACCGAAATATACACAATTTTCTTTTTAAAAACCTCTTTTTTGTTTGTAATCCATTCCAGATTAAACACATTAACAGCTGTTCGTGATATTCGTTTAAAGGTGATACACCCTGTGACTGCTCGCATTAACGGCTGTCAACACCAATGTGACCATATTAATATCTCCACCCTGTTATTAAAATTTCAAACTTCAAAGACGAATGACAAGTAAAACTTCATGTCATTGCTCTTCTACTGCCCATTTTTTCATCGAGTCTTAAAATCAATTGCAAATTAATAACTTCTAAAAATGGTTCTGTTTAAGGAGGAAACTCAAAATAATGTCGACTACACTCTGGACGAAGCTGATGCCTATGTGCGTTTTAAGAGATTGGAATTGCAACTGGAGTTACTCCAAGTTCAGGAAGATTATATTAAAGAGGAGCAGCGCAATCTGAAAAAGGAATATTTGCATGCTCAGGAAGAGGTCAAACGGGCTAAAGCCGTGCCCCTAGTTATTGGCCAATTTCTTGAAGCTGTTGACCAGAACACTGGAATCGTTGCTTCGACCACAGGCTCAAATTATTATGTACGTGTTTTGTCCACCATTGATCGCGAAGAGCTAAAACCCTCCGCATCAGTTGCCTTGCATAAGCAAAGTAACTGTTTGGTGGACTTAGTGCCGCCAGAGGCAGACAGCACCATCGCAATGCTGTCAGCTGAGGAGAAACCAGATATAAGTTATTCAGACATTGGTGGACTTGATATGCAAAAGCAAGAAATTCGCGAAGCCGTTGAGCTACCTTTGACACACGCGCATTTGTATAAGCAGATTGGTGCGTATTTATTTTCACTTTAGACGTTAATTAATTAATAAGATCTTTAGGCATTGATCCACCACGTGGAGTACTGCTCTTTGGACCCCCTGGTTGTGGCAAAACTATGTTGGCCAAAGCCGTGGCTAATCAAACTACAGCCGCTTTTATACGAGTTGTAGGTTCGGAGTTCGTCCAAAAATATTTGGGCGAGGGGCCGCGTATGGTGCGTGATCTTTTCCGGCTGGCGAAACAGAATGCACCGTCTGTAATATTTATTGATGAAATCGATGCCATTGCTACAAAACGTTTTGACGCTCAAACTGGTGCAGATCGAGAGGTGCAACGCATTTTACTAGAGCTGTTAAATCAAATGGATGGCTTTGATGAGACTACTAACATTAAGGTTATCATGGCAACCAATCGCGCTGATACCTTAGATCCAGCCCTCCTACGTCCTGGGCGCTTGGATCGAAAAATCGAATTCCCCTTGCCGGATCGGCGTCAAAAACGTTTGGTGTTCACCACTATAACTACTAAAATGAATCTTGCTGAAGATGTTGATCTAGAAGAATTTATTTCTCGACCAGATAAAATTTCTAATGCTGACATTAATGCTATTTGCCAGGAAGCGGGCATGCATGCTGTCAGAGAGAATCGTTACATTGCACACGCAAAAGACTTTGAAAAAGGATACAAAACTAGCGTACGCAAGGATGAGGTACAGCACGAATTTTATAATTAAATAAAAATATGTAATAAGAATTAATAAAATTATTTCAAAGCCAAGTCAGTTTTATATTATAGTGGCAGTTAATATTTATGTAACGGATTTTTTTCTCACGTAAACATGTGACTAGCTCACAGCTGATGAAACCAGCTGTTGCTTGAGACGGTCTTGCCGCTATTTCCAATTAATATTGTGCTTTCATTTTGTTGATTTGAAATAACTAAAATTTAGTTTTTACTCTTGCACAAATGACATCAATAGAGGCGTATATATTACGCATTAGACCAGCGGTAGATGATTTCGTAAGGCAGCCAAGCAAAACGACTCTCGCAAAGGTAAAACAGGAAGTGAGAGGATTTGATTTTTCGCAAGCACACATATTTCAGGCGCAGATTGTTGTACCGCTTGTGATAAAGTTAGATGAACTCAAAGGGTATGTTACAGTCCAAATGTGAGAATTCGATCTATATCTCTGTGGAACCTCTTCACAGGGAAAGTCAGGAGCTGCGCACCAGTTTGTTGGAAGTCGTGCGGTATGTTGTTTCCCAAATATATTTGACAGATGAGAGAGGATTGCGATCAATACTCATGGGAGCATTGCTGCAACTGCGCGATCCTACAGGCGTCCAAATGCTACCCAATCTTTCGGAGGAAATTAAATTAGCAGGAGTTCTTTGCATGTCTGAAGCATTGCAACGGTCTCCTGGCGATGTCCTCGAAGTGTTCTACACAAAGGATAAGATGCTTGTGATAGGTCAAGTACTACTCACACTAATGACACTAATATCGCAGGAAAAATATCGAAAATTGGTAATTGCATCGCTAGATTGTCTAATGATTCTTTTTGGAGTTCAAGATGGGGCTCATGAGACTGATAATGTTCTCCACTATCAAATAGCAAATACTATATTCATTTACCTCCCAAAAGTCGTCATTGTTCTTTTCAAAATAGCCAAGTCTGACGATAAAATCGGCCAAACCATCAAATCTGTAAGTAGCCATAAAGGTTAACTTAGAGCGTTAATTCTATTCACATATTTACATATTAGATGGCCATAAAAGCCCTGGGACGGATTATATGTATTATGTTTGAGGAAACAGACAAAATTGGTGTAGGTCGATATGACCAGGATTCATTTGAATTAATATTCAACATTGCGAACAAGGATGAAATCCTCAATAAGTCGGATGACATAAACATGTTTGCCAGCAAGCGCAATACTATCGAGCAGAACGATGAAAGAATAAAGAAGCTGCAAGCCGATCCACGTTCTGCACAGTGGATGACAGCTTCTATGAAGCACATGACTCAAATTTTTGAAGAAACTACAATACTGAGAGCCCATGAAAGTCTTCCAGTGAGAAAAGCGTACGCTGAAATGTGTTGTCTTCTGCTTAGAAATTGCGGCAACAATCTGCAGCATAATTTCTTACACTTGCTGGAAAGCGTGTTGGCATTGTCGGAGGATGATGACCCACAAATTGCGCAATTGTGTCAAACAACAATATCTCATTTGCAAGAACAATTAAGATATTGTGGTATTTTTGACGAAAATGCAGAATTACTGCTGGACGCACATCTTCGCAGATTGCCGAGGATTTTGAATCGATGTGATGATAGCGAGCAATTTGCTGAATTGTTATTCTTTAAGGCATTTCTGCGAAATCTCAGCTCAGAGAAATTACAATTGCTTCTTCTTGTACCAAAAAACTTGGAACTGTTTGTCATGTGCCTGCTTACGACGTTAGATCAGCGTACATCGCGTGAGCTACTGAATGAAGAGTACTCTTTGCGAAAAGTTGTGGAAGGTAGCGCAAGAGATTTGACTGATAAGCTCGTCAAGCTGCCTTGGCGCCAGTTTAAATATTTAAGTACTAAGCGTTGTGTTGATACGCTTTATGACATTGGAGCCCTTCTTGGCAGTGCGCCAGTCATAAATCATTTAATCTTCGACTTTTGTCAAAAATTGATTAGTCAACACAGCCCAGCCATGAATGAGTCTATATTATTGCTGACGCTTATGGTAGCAGCACAGGAAAAGACTGCACGTGACAGTCGATTGACTTTGGTTGATCTCTTCGTTAAACAGTTACTTCTGGACGAACATTGGCATTTGGCATTACAACCGGATGCAGCATGGCGGCTGAAAGCTGATAAGGTAATAATATTATTTATTAAATTATTTTGTTAATCAATCTACTGGATTATGTAGCCCACGTCTTGGTGGAAGGATCATACGCCTGGATTATACTCTTCTGCATTGGAAGTGCGTACTCAGGATTGTGATTCGGACGATGAGAGCGAGCCACTCAGCAGTCGCGTGAGCATCTCAGATGCTCAATTTAACGTGCTGCACACCTGCTTTGTTTTGGACGCGTTAGGACATTGCGCTACATTCATTGGTGATACTTTTGATCGTCACATATTCCACAGCTTACACAGAGTATTATTAAAATTGGGTATGCTATTTATTAGACTTCTCTTTTGGTTGTATATACATTGTATAAATTGTCATTTCAGCTAGTAGCAATACAATTATACATCAAGCAGCGACATTTGCGTTTGTGTCCATACAGCTAGCGTTGAAGTATGCACAACCAACGCATTTTATTGAGTGTTCTTCGGCCTACATTACATTCCACCTCAATACGCTTCTCAAAAGGGTAAAATTAAGATGCAAGTTAAATTTTGTTACTAATCCAATGACTTTCCTTTCAGTCACCTGAGAGCAGTGCTTCCGTTGACATTCTCACCATCGTATTGCAGTACAGTACACGAGGCAACGTGCCCCATTTGGATAGCATTTTTCAAACGATATGTGATGAGTGCGCCAAGTCGCATCAAACTCATAATGTTCATTCATATTTACGCGTCTTCAACGCATTTTTGCGGCATATAACGACTTGGCAAAATGATACAATCCAAGAGATTGGCGATATTCACATGCAAGTGGATGAGGAGCAAAATATTTTAAACAGTTGGCTAAATGTTCTTAATAAGTCGCCGCTAGATGCACCCGTTGATTTGGATAGTGCGCCAAACGAAGAAACAGATGTTAATATGCCCGATGCGGAGGACGAGGATCCTTCGACAGTGGGGCAATCAAAGCCTGAGCTGCCGCGTCATATTGAATTGGCTAATCAGATTTTAATTAAGGTCATTAAGTTTCTTTCAAATTCGGAGCAGACACAGCAAATACTAGCACTGGAGTGTCTTGTCACGGGTGTGCCACTGCTTGCAGACTATGAGAACGAACTGCTGCCATTGGTACACCTGATATGGCAGCCGCTAGTTGAAAAATTTCGTCAAAAAGACTCGCTGGTTCTTAGCCGCTGCTTTAGCTTACTGCACATTCTCGGTCAGCATGCAAAGGACTTTATTTTAAAGCGTAGTCTTAGTGATGTGGTGCCACAGTTGAGAGAGTTCCTTAAGGCAGCCAGCATACACAGCAGCACAGAGAAATCATTGGCACCCACTCAGGAATACAAACTACAGTTGAAACTATTGCAGCATCTTGCGGCATTCATACGCAGTTTACAGATCGATGGCAAGCATTTATATGACATGCTAAGCATTGTGGCATTGTATTTGTCACAGACGCAGCCCAAGGAAATGCAGGATCTTGCAGCGCAAGTTTTTCAAAACCTCTTTGACTACAACGGACCATTTGTTTATGTGACGCTGTTGAATCGAGCTCATCTTAAGGACTTCAAGACAAATGTCAATGAAATTTTTCGTGTCATAGGATTAAGTTCAGCAGAACAAGTCGATGTTAATCTTAATTAATAAAAATCCATTTTAATTATTACACAATTGCTCTATTCTGCATACTGATCAAAAGTTTAATATTACAGAATTTAATGCTAAATGTCTTTGTGATGCATGGATGAACAAAACACACTTGAATTTATATTAATTGAAATGGATTATTGAGGTATTTCTTTCTAACTTGCGTAATTTTATTAAAATGACTCGATATATAAACAAATTTAAAGGTGAAACAAAAGTATTGGGGAAAAATAGAATAAAGGGTATGGGGTGGGTGGAAAGGGACTGTAGTAGACTGTGTGGGCATTATTTCCAAATTTTAAAATGCTACGCATAAACACATTACATTTGTTCACTGTTCCGGTTTCTTTTGGGGTCTTTCTTAAATAGCACAGACTCTTTAAAGTGATTACTCAGATGCTTAGCACCACTTAAACTTAGCATCTGACTTTTAAAGCCACATTAATATAATCATTTTCGTATGCATAGTTTGTTTCTTTTTGTATCAAATATAGCTGAATTTGTTGTAAAGTGATTGCTATACAGCTGTCAGCAGCCCTACATACCACAACAGTGTTATTTACTCGTACTACTAAACAGTAGAATAATTCGCAAGCTGTGGGCATAAAGGTCCATTGAGCATTTTAGAATCCGTGTTTGACAGTTTTTTTTTGTGATTGTGGGTTCTCAAGCGTGGGCGGGGGTTTTTGTAGGAATTTATAGTGTTCTTAGCTATTGTTATGCATAGGGGCCAGTTGCTATGACTACGCCAACCAGTTCATCAGACTATTGGCATATGCCATAGGCTTAACATCAGGATGTGGCTAAAATTATAAAATAAAATTAAAAAAAATTAATTTGACTAATACCCAAAAAGTTAACTTACCACAGCCTCAAAGGACCTGATATTTGGTGTAAGATTGTTACCAGTAATTGTTATAAATGCGCCCATGTTGCCCATAGTATCACTTTAAAAGAAACATTTCAATTTAGATGGTGTTCATCAGTTTCAATAGAGTTAAACCTACCAATAGTTTGGCGCCGAGAAGACTGTTATACATTGACCATTGTGTGCCAACTCATAGCCAGTATCCTTAACCTCGTGGCTGCGAATAATATAATCCAATTTGTTGAGTTTACAGAAGGCTTCAGTTACGTCTGGGCCAAACTGTATGCCTACACCGCGCTTAGATGGACCACGGCCCATCCATTGCTGCGGATCGGACCACAGCAGCTCACACATTAGACCCTCCTCCGGAGGCTGGCAATTGCGATCGATACGTCGAATATTATCCAAAGTAACATCGTCTGATGAAAACAGACCACCATGCATGACGAGAATCTTCTGGTTGATGCAATGGCATAGCGGAAGCCAATTAAATACTTGCGTAAATATGTCAGCCATTGTACTAGTATACTTGGCAGTTACTTCGCCCGTAAAACCATACATTTGATTCATATTGATACTTTCGTGATTACCTGTAAGTATAATTAAATTTGTTGATTAACACAGTTTGAAATTCTAGTTATTAGCTTACCGCGTGACAGGAAGAAATGATTGGGATAGAGTAGTTTAAAGCCAAAAAGAGTAAATATACATTCCACAGAGAATGAGCCTCTGTCGACGAAATCTCCATTGAATAGGTACGGATTCTTTTCCGATGGCAGTCCGTTTATCTCAAAGATGTTCATCAAATCATAGAATTGTCCATGTATATCGCCACAAATTGTAAACTTCTCCTCATCGGGTACCTTAATATCCACGAGGGATGGTTGTGCACGCATGAACACATCAATGTCACAGAGTATCTGCAATGAAATAACGAATATTAAAGAAGCCAAGTACTATTATTGATCGAGTTGTTGTACCTTATAGGCGAATTTGCGATGCAGTCTCTTTTGTGCCTTATAGTGCTCCATAAGGTCTTTCATAAACTGTAAAGTAACCTTGCCATCTTCCAGTTGTGGACCCTTGTAATCGTCTTCAATAGCTGCAAAAGGAAATTTCAATAACATAATTGCACAAATTCATCAGTGAAAACAATACTTACTGATGTTTTCCAAATCTCTATACATCTCCGATAGCGTCTTCTCAGGCTTATCGACTGCAATAGCTCGCTCAAAGGCGCGCATTTTAACAATTTTACTGCACTCGGTAAATTTCAATTTAGCGTCCTTATCGTTGGGCCTACACTTCGCCACCTATAAAAATAATTCATTTGTAAGAATGCCTTGCAGATTTAATGAACCGTGAACTTACATATTCAAAGTCGGATAACGCCAATTTAAACTTGCCAAGGGACATATGGGCGGCTGCCCGCCGGTAGTAGCCTTTCAAGTAGCTAGGATCAGTTTTAACCGCTGAAACACCGTCTTGCAGAGCGAGACCAAAGCTTTCCTGGCGCAAATGCGCCAAAGCCCGATTTGCATAGTAAATTGCACTGGTAGGATGCAGTTCTATGGCTTTGGAGTACATTTCGATGGCTTTCGTAAACTCCTTGGCTGCAAAATAAAGAAAAGTGAAGTGTTTATTTCACATAAGAAATTTAGTTTTAAGAGATAAGTGATTCTTCAAAGAACAAAGAATGATACAAATTATCTCACACAAGACCAGTGTCAGTATATTGCTTTTAAGGTTAGGTAGAATATAGCGTTCTGGAGCCATGGAACGCGATTGAACTGTATCTATCTATTTGAAGGCTTTATTTTACTATGCAGAGTAAATCACAATATCCACTAGCTTGTGTAAGTGATGAGTGGAAACTTACTTTTGAGCAAATCATTTCCCTTATTTTTGTACTGCTCAGCCGCGGTAAAACTTGGGTCTTCTGCTTCCGGCGCTGAATCACGTTTGGTAGCGCTATTCTCGGCATTGGCCGGTTGTTTCTGCAGATTATCCGTGGATTTCGATTGAATTTCCAGTTCGGACGACGACATATTTTGTTTTAATTGATAATTATTTGCTGCCTATTTCTTCTTTAATATTATTTACTACTGTCTGCAAATTTTCAAGAGTTGATAAACGCCAAAACGGTAAGTGTTAAGCAACAAGCGGACAGGCGCTACTTATCGATAATGGGGTGCTGTATAGCACTACTCTATCGTAAACAAAGACGTATCAGCTGTTGTGAGCTCGGCTTTGACAGTGAATATTGATTGATATATGAAATACTTTTTGGTATAAAAATACCAAGAAATGACGAAAGTATTTTTTCGGTATGTTTCGAGGTTTAAAATGCTATAAATTACCTAGTCTTGTTGTACCTACATTCATATAAAAATAAGTGACGATGTTCGTTCTTCATTTGTATAGTTTACAATATTTGTTTAAAATCCAATCAGCTTGAGTAAAAATTAGGAAAGGGCCTATAGATTTTAAGAAAAGCACGGAAACATCAAACTATTTAAAAACTAGTGCCTTCTTATATGCATTTTTCCAAAATTGTGTCAAATATATATAGAATATATTCTTCTAGTGATCATATCCCACAAAGTTCAGCTAAAACTAGTAATTACGAAATATACAATTCGGTATTTTTTTCAAAATTTAAAAAATATATTTTAAAATTTAACTTGCGGTCACGCTGGCTTTTGTATTTAAGCAGTGAAGAGAATTTTCTAACTGTTTGTTGTTGTTAGTGTGAGTGCAACAACACAACAACAACAGTTAGTGTAGTAACTTTAAAGCGGACAGTAGTAGTCAGTCAGACACACAAGTAAAGCCTGTCTTCAATTAACCACGATTAGAAAGATCTCAATTTATATCGGCCGAAACCAGAAAATCCACTGCAAATTGTCGATCTTAAAGTGTCTGTGCGGGGGTGTGCGTCAGTGCAAGAACGTGAGAAACAAAAATATAAGCAAATATGTCTATGAGCAATTTATCAGTAGACGGGGAGTTCCGCTATATTATTCAATGGTTTAACGAGTGGAGTGAACTGCAACGCGACGATTTTGTGTATGTATTGGTGGAGTATCTCACAAGAGATATATCCGTGGGCGTAGGTGAAGGTGGAAATGGAAGAGGCACCTATGTGAATGGCGTTGTCAATTCGCTAGCCACGTCGGGTGTACAGGACAAGCCAATGAGTCTTTTTCAATGCCGTGTAACTATATAACAAACTAAATCTTTTTATGCGTTCACTAAAATTATCTTTTAACAGATTAAACTGTTTCGTGAATGGAATCCCAAGTGGCCAAATGACTTCAAATGCCAACTGCAAGAGAAAATCAACGAAATCGACCCAAAAGTGGGAGAAAAACTCATCAATGAACTCAAGACGCCGCATTCTATGCACAATGGTGATGTATCTGTTCATTTAAATGTAAATGGAAGTAGCGGAAACTCAGATTGTGAACTGGAGCAACCAACGCCAGACTCAAATACATTGCCGGTCGCAATAGAAACGCCAACAACGTCAGCCCCAGCTGCAGAAGTCGTCGCAGTCGCAGCAGTCATAAACGATGCTATTGAGCAGTCTGTGGAGACAGACAATGATAACCATTTAGCAGCGGTATTGCGTCAAGAAACGCCAGTTGATGATGATGATGATCAACTTCAGCTCCAGCTTGCCAGCAATGAATGCAATACTGATACAAATGGCACATATGCATCTTCGTCTGCAGTGACAACGATTGCGGTGAATGTGTCCCCAACTCAACAGCCACAGTCGATCGTCGAACCTGTAGAACAGGTCGAGAATAACGTTGCGGCCAGTGTCATTGTTGCTGTTACTGCCGCAACAGCATCTGAGGTAGTCCCGGTGGCATAGATGCAAGACGGCGCTACTGCTTATGGCACTACTTTGATGATCAAGTAGAAGATAAAAAAGGCGACCTAATGCATTGCACGCCATCAGCATCAATACATTCCATACATACATATACATTTCTAGAAAGTTAGACACTCTATTTTAAGTTAAAGTGCATTCCATATAAAATTACAAAACATGTTAGTAATAGGCAAAGAGCTGTAGAAGATCAAAATATATGTATACATACGTGACCATTCTGATTGCAGTAAGCAATTGTTTAGAATATATTCATATATACTTTTTTTGCATAAAAATATAACTGAAATTCGTATGCACACGCCGAGTGTGCGCTCAGTAAACGTGTATTTATTTATGCATGTGTGTGTGTCTCGCACATACTCAAAACATGTTTTTATTGTTGCATGTGTTGCCGGCACTTCAACTTACGCACAAGGTGCCAGTGCTACTTGGATGTTGGGCCTGTTATGATCGTTCGCTCTCCTTACAACGGCCCACATTAATTTATCTCTCTTCTTATATGATTGTGTGAGTGTGTGTGCTTGTGTGTACTGGCTTGCGTTTGAAGCTCAGCTTTTGGGGCATATGTATAATTTGTTTTTGTGTTCCCTCTTTGTTTTGATTCGCTGCTGATAAAAAAAATAAAAGTAAAACAACCATCAAAAGAGCAAAGCAGCGCGCCGCTGTCGAAATGGAAATGGAAATAAGATACTATACTCACATATTGAACCAATTTATTTCAATTTTATTGTGCACCTCGACGGCATCAGTTGTGCTCGCGTCGAAATTTAAATGATTAGCTAAGAATTGTACGCGAGTTGTTGTAAAGGCTGGGTTTTGTGTTCGTGTCTGTGTCAAGTGTGTTCGTGCGTGTGTGTGTGTGTGTAAGTGTACAAATTTTGACGGTTGTCAAAGCTCTTGGCAAGGAAGGTTGAAAATGCATTGGCTACGTGCAAAGCTGCTGTGCACTACAGTTACCATATTCATAGCATGCTTTCGTAGTGAGTACAAAAACAAAAGACATAAACAACGAACTTGACACGAGAGCAAGTGATTGTGAATTGTCGTATTGTATTACAAATTAAATTTGAAGCAAAAGAACAATCATCGGCGGGGGGCCGATTGGCAGTGGGTCAAGGTCAATGACTAGAAATTCCCCAAAGCAAAGCAAATGTGCTAACATCATGATCAGAGCCGCAAAGCGAAGGGCAATAAACTACCCATACTGACAAAGATACAAACGCAGACAGATTCATATAATAACGAAAACGATGGCAAAAGTGACTCAGTAATTGCTGTGGTTGTGCGGTGCCGTGCCGGACTTTTGTTTAGGTTCGTGTCTTGGCGCTTTAGGCACTTCTGGTTTGCAGATATTGACCTTGGTTATTTGTTGTTGCTCTCTTGTTGCGTTTTTTGTTTTCTTGCCAAGTCATTTCACTTGCTTCCAATCCCAATTTTTGCAGTTGTTTGCGTCACCGGCATCTGTCACTGCATACGCATCAAGGACTGCCTGCCCTTTACCCGCCTGCTGCTCAATCATAAACTTGAGGATCGTGCCGCCATCTTCTCCATGGTCCATGCAGCTGGCTGTGGCTTTCAAGGACTCGATCCGCTCGCCTGCTGTCCGCATCATGAGTCATTGCTACATGGCAATCGCATCTTACGCTTTGCGCCGCCCAAAGATCGCTGGGTCTGGGACGTGACGACTAGTTCCAAGCCCAATCGCGAGTTCGATAGATTTGTGGCTTACGAGATGGAAAGACAGTTGAACAATTATTGGGATTTCACCTCGGAACGCAATTGTCCACAACCAATTGAACAAGACTATGATGAGCATCATTTCGATCATCACTATCACTACCACATCGATCACGATGAACAGCCAAGAAGTCAAACGCCGCGTACTGTGCCCAAGGATAGACCTATTGTGTTTCCTGGAGATCTGCGATTCGACAACACTATAGAGAGCAAGGCTCAAGGCGAGCTAATGGCCGCCGCAAGACAGGAGCAAGTTGTGCGCGACCCAGGACCCACCAACACGATGCTTCCCGCATCCATGACTACGTCAACGCCGGAGTTAGCAGCCAGCCTAAATACAGCCGATTGTGGGATTAGTCTGACAACACGCTTGCTGGGCGGCGAGCAAGCACAGCCCGGACAGTATCCTTGGCTGGCCAGGATCGCCTATCGCAACAGAAGTGAGTTATCAATGACTTCAAATTTTATTAACACCATCAATGGGGCATTGCACGTGTGACATGGGAATTGTGTGACAGATTAAAATATTTAGAAATAAAATAAAAGTTGCTTGCTCCTAGCCAAATTCGCTGGCTACATTGACCATTTGGGAGGTCAAATAACAACCAAGACCGAAGACCAGAACAGGCGTCAACAGATTAAAAGTGGTATCATCATTCTGATCGTCGTCGCTATATTGGCTATCGGTTGGGTAAGCCCCATCTTTTTGGTTGTCGTACGAATAATTGCTGCCTTGGCCATATGGATATTGATTATTTCCATATGCATCATATCCATATGGTTCATATCCGTACGAGTCATTTCCGTATTGATTGCCATAGGCGTTTTGATTGTCATATGTATTTTGATAATCTGAGTAATCGTTTCGATTGGGATCATACTGGACATGCTGCTTGTTACCACAAAAAGCGCAATCTGGGCTTGGTTCATTCTTACTTTTACAAGTACACCTTGGTTTACTCATTTTCCTAAAACTGGAAGGACACGATTAAAATTATAGCAGATAAAAAAATAATAAATAATAATTTTTGATTTAATAATAATAAAATCTAATTGAATATTTCTAGCAAATGGTCGTATTAGCTATCGCTGCTCGGGCTCACTCATCGCCAGTAACTATATTGTAACTGCTGCTCATTGCGTTGTCAACTTGGTCAGCGACCTGGAGATGTATGTATGCCTCTGATATTTCCCCCAGCTTATCCCTAAAATCCCGCTCACAGTTTTCAGGTGCGCATAGGCGACGAAACGCCTGGTAGTCAGGACTGTGCGGCCACTGCTGCCAATTGCAGTACACCCAATTTATACGGCATTGCCCGTGTGCTGGTGCATCCGAACTATGATCAGCCAAAGTATGCTAATGATATAGCATTGGTGAATCTTCAAACTAAGCTTGGTAAATAGTCTTTTGATTTACCTAGACCAGCTTAACTTATTTGTCTACTATATCTTTTAGCAACTTTTACGCCAATTTGCTTACCTTTGAGCAGTACAGCAACGCTTGCGAACCGTCTAATTGGTCAATTGGGGGTCGTTGCCGGTTGGAGCACAACTTCAGAAAGTAAGTTTTTTATTGTGTAAAAATCAGCATGAATGACATGAACGAACAAATGAAACAGAATAAATACTACAACTCGGTCGGTCGTGCCAACAAAATTTTGGTGCTAACAACAAGCTTGCTTTGCCTACTTTGTTTCAGCCAACAGTTCAGCCAACTTTTCCAGTTCGGCATCAGCAAGATTCATCCGATTGCCTATAGTGAATACAACTAGTTGCGCAATCACTTATGCCAATTTGAGCGAGAACTTTCAACAGCCCATTGTCATCACGCCGAATCATCTGTGCGCCCAGGGACAGCCGATGAATGATGTTTGTCGTGGCGACAGCGGCGGACCCTTCATGGACGATGGCACGTCGGGCATACTAAATTCCAATGGACGGTACTCGCTGCTAGGCATTGTGGCGTTTGGGCCCACACTTTGCGGTGTTACAACAATTCCAGGCGTCTATACGGCTGTTAGCTCCTATCTCAACTGGATTTTCGACAGCATTCGAAACAATACAGCAATGTCCATGGCCAATACATGAACGAATATGCATATACAAAGCTTTTTTTTAAATGCCAAAGCCTACAATATAAAACTAATAACGTTATGTATAATGCCTGCTAGAAAAATTAATCGTATTATTAAATATTAAATAACACAGATTCTTTGCAAATGTCACTTTTCGCTATGAATCTTCTATTGGCGCCAACAACAACAATAACAGTTAAAAAGCTCTTATCAGAGCTTACGAAAGTTCTCTGTTAAGCTGCTCTCTTGTCTTGTCGCAAGTCAGTCGTGTGTCAAGTCTGACTTCGGTATCTTCATCCGTTGTGACATCGAGGAGTTTTACGGAAATTTACTTCATATATAAGAATCACTTAAAATATAGACAAACTGACGACATTTTTATGTTACACAAAACATATTATTATAACATAAATATGCATAAGTTAATTACGATATGTGTGCTCCTAGGAGTTTGTGTCAATTTAGCCAAAGCGCGTAAGTAAGGGAAGTGGAAAATTAGAAAGATAAATATAAGCCAAAAGAATAAATGATTAATGTATGTATGTATTGGGCATTTGTATATATATACATATATGTATGTACATATACGTTTGTACATAAGTATAAATGAATATTTGGTTGTAGGGGCCTTCACATCTCGTAAAAAAAAACCAGTTTCTAATATAGTCGCCAACAACCAAAATTATTAATCTTTTATCGGTATAATGACTACTTTTGTGTGATTGATTTACGCAGAATTTTATTTCCCCAATGAGGCCAATCAGGTGCCAAACTACGGTCGCTGCATAACTCCGAACCGGGAGCGGGCGCTATGCATACATCTAGAGGATTGCAAATATCTATATAGCATTTTGACAACGTCTCCCTTGAGGGAAGTCGATAAATTATACTTAAGTCGTAGTCAGTGTGGCTATGTCAACGGCAAGGTTTTGGTAAGTCGAAGCTACTCGTGGTCATATAAAATATTATTGTATTAAATAATTGTTTATGATAGATTTGCTGTCCAGATCGTCATAGGGATACAACGCCAGTCTCAACCGTGCGGCCTCCTGTAAATAATACGACTACGAGTCTGCTACCATTGCCGGGTCAGTGCGGAAACTTGCTATCGAATCGCATTTATGGTGGAGTTAAGACCAAAATCGATGAATATCCCTGGTTGGCACTAATCGAGTATACCAAAGGTAGTTTAATATTAAATTAAAGACGAGTTAACTATTGCATTCACTAACTGAAAACCATTTATTTTATAGGTAGCGGATCTAAAGGTCATCATTGTGGTGGATCTCTTATCAACAGTCGCTACGTGGTGACCGCTTCACATTGCGTTAACGGCCAGACCCTGCCGGCTGACTGGCGTCTGACTGGTGTCCGCTTGGGCGAGTGGGATACAGCCACAAATCCAGACTGTGAAGTCGATGTGCGTGGCATGAAGGACTGTGCGCCACCACATTTGGATATTGGTGTTGAGCGCGCCATTCCCCATCCGTCATATGTGCCGAGTTCCAAGAATCAACTTAACGATATTGCACTGTTGCGTCTAGCACGTCAAATCGAGTACACAGACTTTGTACGTCCCATTTGTTTGCCTTTGGACGAAAATTTACGCTCGGCTACCTTCGATGGCATTGCTATGGATGTGGCTGGCTGGGGAAAGACGGAAAAGCTATCGGCTAGTAACTTGAAGCTAAAGGCGACTGTGGATGGGTTCACCCTGGAAGAGTGTCAAAATGTGTACGGTCGACAGAACATTCAGCTGGAGAACACACAAATGTGTGCCGGCGGCATGGAGGGTGTAGATTCATGTCGTGGTGACTCCGGTGGCCCCTTAATCGGCCAGAACACAAACAAAGTAAACACATTCTACTTTCTGGCAGGTATTGTTTCCTTTGGTCCCACACAATGTGGTCTAGACGGCTGGCCGGGTGTATATAGTCGTGTTGGAGCATATGTGGACTGGATACAAGCAACCTTGGAACCATAAAAATAGTTTATATCGTTTAAATTGTTACTATTAAAGAGACAAGCAAAGAACATATATCGATGCCTTTCACTTATATTTTTAATAATTTCATCAAAGACTCTCGGCTGGGCACCTTTGGGTTCCATCAATTGCATTGTATTTTTGGGCTCAGCCTAATTATATGCTATACGAAATACAATTAACTTACACTTTTTATAAACTTATATATCTTCTATTAAATTTAATACAAGTTAGATTATGCAATAAATAATAAACAAAATGTTACAACAAAATAAGATTAACACAAAATGAACCAAAGCATTGTATATACTTTTAACTTACAAGAATAGGTTACAAGTTGCTGACTTAATTTGGTTTTCATTATTCACTGTCGGGATTCGTATTTATAGTTTGGATTTTTGTGGCGTGCAGGGTGCTATAATAAAACAATCACAAGCTACATTTAAAAATTCGAATCTAAACATTAGTACGTATGTATGTAAATGTGTATATTGAGACCCTTACTGGCAAACTTATTTATGAACGCAACGAAGCAAGACGACTTTGCATCTCCTGCAGCTCTTCGCCCTCGTCTTCGTCGTCTTCGACCTCCACTGGAACTCGAGACGCGGCTGCAGCAGCTGGTGTCTTGTCAGCTGGGGTAGCTTCTGGTGGTAATGGAGCCTCTCCCAATTTGCCGTCTGTTATTTCCCAGAGTACTTTGTCCACCTCCTTTGCTGCCTGCTCCTCCAACTCCTCAGTATCTTCTAGCGAATCCATTGTTTCGTCCAGCATTTCCTCAATAATACCTGCCTTCATCATTTCCTTGGACATATCCCGCATAATGCCTGCTAGCTCCGGATAACGAACAAGACTTTGCATGGCCTGCATGACTTCGGTGGATTTTTGCAAAGATCCCGCAACACGCAACGTGGCTAAAAACATAGGAAAATTATATACAAACACTTTGAACTGTATGAATATAAGATTACGTACACAATTGATTCTTCATCTGCATTTGTACGGAATTCAGATGCGCCTTCGAGGTGTAGATACGATTTATTGCCTTCCGTGCGTTTACAATCTCTTTGGCGAGAATAATACAGGTGTCACGGTCATTCTTCTGAGCAGCTTGCTTGAGGGAGCGTTTCACCTTTTCCTCCTCACGTTGTATGCTTCGTATTTGTCTATCAAGTTGATTACCTTCTTTTCGTATTTTATGCGTCCATTCTTGCACCTACGAAAATGGAGAAACGGGTATTAAGATCAAGAATCAAAACAACTGGAACATGACATCATTTCACAGTCATCAATTGGCCTTGTTAACGCGCAAAAAACTGATTGTCTAAATAGATTTAACGCCTAACCTGCTCCTTGGGATCCTTGCTGGGGGTTTTGCCAAATAAGCCCATTTTACACCTTTTATAGAAAAACAATCGAATTTATTTTTATTATTGTTGTTATTAAATTAGTTAGATCTACACTGCTTCTGAGTCATTTTTTTAATATAAGTCTGGCAGCATTGCCTTATTGTTTATAGTTCACTATCAGCAGTATGGCAACGCCTGCTTATGTTTGGTATGCAGCTCGAGCAAAACAAATGCAGAGTTCGTATATGTAACTAAAACTATTAATTCAAATAATTATATATATTTATATATTGTACATATATTCAAGAGTGCCATAAATCGAAAAATCTATCGCTATCTATCGTTCATCGCTTAATAAGGAGCTAACTTTAGGAAGTCCAAAAGCTGAGGTTACTTTCCAACACTGGTTCGACAACCGCGCAATTGTAGTCAGATGTTCGCATGGAAAACACGTAGTTAATATTAAAGTGATAGTAGATATTAAAATATCGCAATGCGGACAAACGCATTAGTTAGTTGTTTGGTATTGTTATTTCATACTGTGTGCTGTAATGAGGACACGTGGGTGGAACCCCATGATTGGACTAAATTATCGCTAGAAACGTTCAGTCATCCCAGTGAGGATTCGTGCCAATGCCAGGCACCAATAGAGAAATCCCTTGCTTCCGTAGAGGATCAACTAGCATTAACATATTTTAAAAAGTTTGTTAACTCATTATTCAGTCATAAGAAACTGAAGGTAGGTTTACAGCGATACACTGCCGAGTTCGGCTAGATGATGTCATCTAGTTGATGTTTACTTGATTACCTTTTTTTACAAACTTTTAGCATAGCAAAACGTCAAAGCTTTTTAAGCGATCGCTTGTGTTCACATTACTTCCGTCTCAAGTCGAACAACTTGCAACAATTGAGGATGTGCGAGATCTGGATATACTGCTCACCATCATTTTGGATAAAGCCGTAGATACGACTTTTCATACAATGGAAAATGACTATATCTACTCGCATGAAGGTATGGGAGTGCGTGCGCTTATTATGGAGATGATCAAGGATTTTGTACAGCTGATGAAAAGATCAGAGGTTAGAATTTCCTTTTTTGGATCGTCGTATATGTTACTTTTAACAAAAGCTTTTCCTACCAGGTGCTCTTTTTGCTGATATTAATTGCGGCTGTTGCTACCGGTGTGTTTGTGCGAAAACGTTATCGATTTCCTGTTGCACTCATCGTAATAGGTGGAATGTTCCTATGGGGCTATATTCATACTTATATAGAATGCAATAGGGTAAGTTTTAAAATACCATCTAACAACATAATAAATTTAACATATTGCTTATGTACTTTAGAAAATGGAAGTTGATGCCATGATTGAAGTAATTGATGATCAAAATAATCCCGATACCTTTCTGTCACGGATATTTAACTACTTTTCAAGGGAAACCCCAGAGTCACTGCTAAAGAAAAAATTAATGTAAGTAGTATATTCTTAAGATTAACAATCAATAATTATTTTGCAAATTATAGTAAATCAACAAAATTGGTTTTGCCGATTTGTGGACCTGGTGAAGTTTTTGGGATATATGTGAATGACATTTTTCAAAAACAAATTGAGATGCTGGTGGTAAAGACATCTCACACCATATCCACTGTAACCAGTAAGTCTCGTCATCAGCTTAAAGAATTCTATTCTAACCATATTTTCTTCAGCTGGATTATGTTTTCCTTTTAACTTAATTGCTCCAATTGCAATAGTCTGTTTGACAGGATATATGATAAAGCTTATCATGAAATACATTATAAGTCCCAAAGTATGGTTGAACATCATGAATGGAAGATCCAATCCTCCAATTCAAAACACACAACAAGCATCGATTGCAGGCGGCGCATCAGGCGACTCCTTATCGGGTGAAAACCTCAAAATGTTGTTAAATGTGGTACACCGTGCCCAGTTGACAACGTCTCAATCGGAACAGCAATTAGCCGTTTCTGGTGTTCAGGAGGTAGTAGAGTCACTAGAGGCTCCACCAACGCAATCAAATTCGAATTCAAAGAATACGTCGAGAGAGAAACTTAATGCCAGCAGTAGCTCCACTGATATTGCACAACAAGCTGGTTTTACTGTCGTAGACGACGACGAAACTGAGGATCATATTAGTAACTCTTAGCGTCACCACTTAAACCCCGTATTATGTTTAATTTTTGTGATCCTATATTTTTATAAATTGTTTTTACATTTATGATCAATTTAATTCACATTTGATTTTTTGTCATAGTTAAATTATTCTTTATTTAAATAATTTCTTGCATGTATTTATTTCATTTTTGCACGATAATTATTATAAGTTAAATCTCCAACAATAAGATTTTATTAAATGTTGTTAATAGGCCTCCCAAAACTGTCTATTATATGTTTACTATATATTAATCTGCCGGCCACTTCAAAATTGTATATATACCAATAATGCCGTTTTGCTGAATTATTTTGTTCATATATTTACAACATATTATTAGCATTGAGTGTGTCTCTTTGTTTGTATGAGTTGCATATTTGAAATGTAAGCAATAATCAAATATTCATCGTGAATAAACTAGTTTAATATACAACTAATATGTTGTGTGTATAATAAGTTAATATATGTATATTCATAAAAAAATTAAAAATAATTCGGTGTAAATATATTCGTTGTATTTTAAATTATACTTTCGAAATACATACAAATACAAACATACATATAATAATGTTTGCTGTATTATATTACATTTGTCCTTAATATTATTTTGCAACTAATTAATCATCTGATGTAATGTATTGTATTGTACTCCAATACGCGGCATGTACATTTCAAGCCATAACTAGTTTCGCTGTCAAGAGCCTAACAAACCTAACTAAAACTAGGGAAACTAACGGGCAAACCTAAAGCACTCAGGATCATGATAACAATAAGTACATAAAGTTTAAACTAAGGCTGGCATTAGGTTTCACGTATACATACTTTATATAATAATGTATAATATACTATGTATGTATTGTATTGTTATTTTTGACTATGGCAAACGGAGAGAATTTATCTAAATTGATTTCTGAAATCTTATACGCAAATTGGTCCGCTATCAAAATCTTGATTAATAATTTTACTACACAAATTCAACAATATAATAGGTATGTACTAGGTATATAATTTTAATATATATTATTGTTTTTTTATTTCGTGTTATTCATTGCATGTCTTGTTTGTTTACTGTGTGCATAAAAAATGAGCAAAGTCATAATATAATAATAGTAATAATAACAGTAGTTTAACATCACTTAATTGAAACTATTCTCTGTTTTTGGTATGGATAGGATATATATAATTTTTTACACAATAACTAATGCCATTTTAATATCAATTAATAGCAAAACAACGCAAACTATTTATTCCTCAAATCGACTTTAATTCCTACACCTATGCACAAGCCAACCAACTATTTAAATTGTTAAATACCACAATTTGTGAACGTTTTTTGTCTTTAAGTTAAACATACATATTTCTTTAAAAATTTCGTTTTTAAAAAACAGGCAACTTATATGTTCCATTCTTCGCACACATTCTCCAATTTCGATGTTTGGTTTTCTCATTTTGTTTATTAAAACTAATTCTAAAATTTTTTAATGAGCGGCAAAAAATTGTGCTTATTGCCTAGTGTGAAGATCCGCATTTAAACTACGGATTTGCACGCGAAGCTTGAACCTTTGACTAAAGCTAATTTATTATACTGCATTATATTTTAAATGTTAATAAATTTCAGCAAATAATTGTAAACTAATACATATTTCATTAAAAATACATAAAAAAATTTATTTTGCATAAACTTTTAAAGTGAAAACAATTGTAAAGAAATTAACATGTGACTGCTGTTTGCGTATTTTCCTGGTGATCGATCATCATAAATGGCTATGATTTTGAGTATTATTTATACATTTTTAAGCGACGAAAGTAGCAATTTTGTTTCTTTAGTTTAGTGTTGAAAGATTTTTGGTGGTAAATAGTTATACAGCAATTGATTGATAGTCAGAAAGGAGGAATTGCAAAACAAACGGAACTGAACGGATCCCATAATAATTTCTATACTCTTTTTCTGTGTTTGATTCGAGTCCGTTCTGTTCACAGTACAAATTCTCCATAATTGTCTTAAGTATCTGCTTTTGTATTTGTCTTCTGTTACGTAATGAATTTTATGTAAATACACGTTGTAATTGGTTTTAGGTTTATCGTTAGTAGATATAGTTAGTTAGATAAAAATTGTATGTCTTTTTTATATAGGTACTTTGGCTTTTCATTTGAGATATTCATATATCATTATCATTATGATCATCCGTATAATGCTGATCTTACATTATGTAGTACGTGCGAGTATGTATGTCATGCGATGTATGTATGTAAGTATGTTTATGTATTTGATATGTATGCCGTTACGTTTCAGATGTAATAGTTTTTCTCAGTTTTTTGTCTTTTGCAAGAACCCAACAAATTCAGAATCAAATTGCGTTCATATTATGATTTGCATGTGGTGCGTGCGGGTGTGGGGAGAGGGGTGCTTGGCGGCTGCCTGCTGCCTGCTAGAAGTTGTTTGGGATCAAATCTATAGCAAAATATAATTTTAATGCTTGTCTTGTTATTCATCTATAATTAATAATATATTTTTGGTTGGTAAGCAGGTTGTTCACTGATAACATCAGTCCCAAAATGGTATGTAGTTTATGTATATGCATGTGTGCTCGTTGTGTGTGTGTGTGTGTGTGTGTGTGCATGCGTGTGTGGGATGAGTTTTCGAGTACTGCCACTGTCCCAATGCGAGTATTTGTCTGTCACCCATATTATCTTTGAAAAACACGTTACATAACGCCGCACTTCTCCTTGACGCCGGCACCACTGGCGCCCGCCTCACCGTTCTCCGGTATGGCGCCATTCGTCTCCTTGCACTTCTTTTCCTTTTTCTGTTTCTTTTGTTTTTTCGTATCGAGCTGCAGCGAAACCGTTCGCGTTTTCTCCATGTTGAGCAATTCCTGAAACAGCTCGGTTACATTGTGATTGGTTTTAGCCGACGTCTCCATGAAAGATATGCTCCAGGTCGTTGCCTGTGCCTGTCCCTCAATCTGTGACACCTCGCGAAGCTCAGTGCTCTCATCGCATTTATTGCCCACCAGCATAACGGGTATAGAGTTCACATCGCCCTATAAATAGCAAGTTATTTTCTCCATTCTAACGGACATTTTGAAGACTTACCTTTAACTCTTTGATTAGCGCCCAAATGGGTCGCAATTCCTCAAGGCTTTGTTTGGAGCACACCGAATAGACCAAGATGAATGCATGACCCTTTGAGATCGACAATCGCTGCATTGCCGGAAACTGATGCGATCCCGTCGTATCCGTAATTTGTAGTGTACAAATGTTCTTATTGCAGCTTATGACCTGCGACAACAAACATTAGATGATTAGGTATTAACTGTGGACTAGGCTTGCCTCTCACCTGTCTGTAAGTGTCCTCAATGGTGGGTATATAGCTCTCGCGAAAAGTGCCCTTTATGAAGCGCAGCACGAGGGAACTTTTGCCAACACCACCGGCACCAAAGACCACGACACGATAGTCGTTGCTCTGTTCAGGCGCTGCCCGCGTCACTTGATTCTTTTGCTCCGTCATATTAGAATGGTTGAGGGCCTGTTCGGTTGGTAAGTTGCCAAAATAAATGTGCGGAGTCTTGCTGTTTGTTTTGCTGTAGACCGGTTGAAATGTGTTTTACTTGAGCGCCATACTTTGGTTTATCTGCAACGATTAAGAAACAAATCAATTCGTCATATTGCGACCGCACACGCACAACCTCTTCAGGACACGCTCCGGTTGCGTCTGGATTTTGGGTACACTATATGAGTATGAGTATGCGACATGGCGTGAGTGTTGTGCCAATTTTAGCAATGGTGTTTAAGGTACGGAGAAGGGTATTGATTTTTTATATTGTTGTTAAAATTAACGAAAGCACAGATCTCCGCGTCGTTAGCCATCGCCACAGCTATAGGGCCATAGCCATAGCCATAGGCAACGCCAACGTCATTGCTAATATCATCATCATCATTATAATTATGATTACATACTATTATTGCTACGTGGGCGGTTTGGACATGAGGGGTACGGGTGATTTTTTGATTGTGATTGGGCTCAGGTATCAACTCGTTCGCATTATGGACACACATACACGCACTCGCCTACAGGCCAAGCACACGCCTACAGAGTATAAATAGATGCTTTGAAGTGCAGGCGATTACAACAACAAAAAAACCGACAACAAATGCGTGGGCGGACTGAATAATCGCTTGCTAGCCCATCCTAGACCACACACACACACTCACGCAGTCACATGGATACATATACATACATATAAACATATTTATATACTATATAAGCATGCCTGTATTGGATACCACAAACTTTAAATTGTTCACTTCCGCACACTGTGTCCTTTGTCGTGTGTTGCCACCTAATTTCCTACGCAGTGGTTGTCGTCCTTACTGTTTTGCTCTTTTTGTTGTCTTTCCCACGCCCACAAACTTACACACCCATACAAACACAAACACATATGTACACGCACATACTAGAGACAGCACACGCACAATATTTTGTACACGCGTTAGTCGTTGATTTTTGCCTATTTTATTTTGACTTGGATTTATTGATTTTATGTGTGTTGCATTTTCACCTACACATAATAAACGCACAAATACACTCACGCACATTCACATTAACCAGTGGGCAATTGAAATAGAAAAATACAAAAACTATCTGTTTGCCCGTTTGCTTTTGCTGTTCTTATTGTTGCCTTAATTGTGGCTCTTCGTTTGTTAATAAGAGAAAGCATAACAAATAATAATAATAAACAGTAAAATGCGTATTATTTACTTTCAGTTCTTGCATTTCGTTGCACTTAAGTTTCGTTGCCAAAATGTCACACGACTTTTCCTGCTGCAGCCGCACTCAGAAATCGGAAAAACACTGACTCTCCGACGTACTCGCATTCGCATTCGCAGGCACGGGCACATCCACAGCCGAAGCCGATGATGAATGGACAGATAGACAACAAGGGACTACATTGAGAACGGTGCACGATAAGAATCCCTGTACCGCCCATTTCCACCCACCACACGTTTTCTTTTTTGATTCGAACGCAAGCGCACTTGCACAAGAACGCAACGAGCAACTTTTGGCCAGAAAGAAAGTTATCCATGACACAAACCCGAGTAGCTTTCAAAGCTGCAGCATACAAACATTTTTTGCGCACGGCTCTAAGAATTGTAGCCGGCCGGTCGGCGTGTGCAAAACTGGAATTAAATCGCCCGCTCGTCGTGTGGAAAGCCTCGTTTCGAAAGTGTATAAAATCGGGCGTCATCCGTGAATTGGGCATCAGTTGTATTCTGCAGCAAAAGCAAAGTGACTCAGCACTTGAGTGAAAAAACAAAGATTTTCTTCGTGTTCAGTGAAAAGTGAATTCTTTTAAATCAATTTAAAATGCCTTGCCCATGCGGAAGTGGTAAGTTCAAAAGGATTAAAGAAAGCATATGGCTAATTAGAGCTAATTATTGATTTTTCGTATCCTTTCAGGTTGCAAATGCGCCTCCCAGACCAACAAGGGTTCCTGCAATTGCGGAACTGACTGCAAGTGCGGCGGCGAGAACAAAAACACCTGCGGTTGCGCCTCCAAATGAACGCGTCTCGTCAACAAGCTTCAAGCTTGACTAAATTATTCCTCTAATATATTACACATTACATTATTTGTACGCAACATTGCAAAGAAATGTAAGCTGGACTGTTTGATTCTCTCACTTAACTGAATAATATGCAATAAACCAAATTTAAACTGTACCTTCGCTGCGTCATTTCTTGCTTGTGCAATAAGCCAATCATGATTTTCTAGGTTAAGTAATTTTTAACTGCCCTCACTTCACACATATTTCTATCTCTTTCATCTGTTTTGCAACTTGTGGGAAATTTGAAACCTCTACTCGTTTGTATTGTGCTTTTATAAAGTTGTCGCTGCAGTTTTCCATTTTTCTAAGTAAATGCCTGGGTATATAAGAAAATACATTCCAACATATGTATGTGCTTACATACATACAAATACATATATGTGTGCATCTGTGCAAGTAAATAAATTCAAACATATGTATGTACACACATACATGTACACATGTACATGCATATGTTTACATATAAGAATGTATGCATTTTCAAGGAAAAGTCTGACAATTCTGTTATTGTTTGGTCATAATTGATAAGCCTAACTATGAAATTTCTGAGAACGTAAATATATGTTTGTTTAACAATAAACATTACATGGGTAGAAAATGTTACGTATGCATGTGTGAATGTTCGTATATACATAAGTTTTACCTAACGTAAGGGTAATTGTTCGATAGGTCCAACTCTAGTGATTGCGCACATTTTATTGCGAAACAAATTTTTGTCGCCCATGGTACTTGCAAATTGTCTCAATCAGACTGCCGCCATACCGTCGCCGTAGCGTACAATTTTTGCTTTGCCAACACCAAAAATACAAAAAATACACTTCAAAATCGTAAACTTTAAAATAAATTTAAAAAAAAATCTAGAAATCTTCCTACGATAATTCTTTCACAGAAATTTTGGATAAATTGAGCTTAATCTATAAAAAAATAAAATAATATTCCGTAATAAAACTAAGAAGTAGAAAATCGGATGGAGTTGGAACTATGGAACAATTATCAACGTGAGTCATAAGATCAAGCATTTAGCATTTTCCATAAGACAGCACTTTTCTGTGAGCTAAAATGTAGAAACGAAACCTTCGCCGATTCTATTTCCATATGCCAGAAGCCGCTAGGCCAAGAGGTAACCATACCGCTTTAAACCTTTTGCTCTGACAACATAATAGGATCGACAATGGATCGCTAACCAATGCGAATGCTTGAGACGTAGTTGGACCATAAAAATAACGCCAAGTGGTAGCTTTAACAAATCGCATTTATTATCTAAGACTAAAAGTAAGTGTAAGTAGGTCTCATTACTGGCACAACTGTATCTTTGTACGTGTGTACATATAATGGCTATCAGTTGAAGAACACTACCAAATAGGTGGGAGTGTGATAGCAAGATACAAACATACGCATACAGACATGAAATAGTGTAAATAAAGAAATATATTTACGTTGTTGTTTCGAGGTGAATTATACTACATTTATACGCAAATCCGTTACCAAACTTATTTGAATTATTTATTATATATGTATTTGTTTTAAAGAAATAACACACATTTCCGATATAAGAAGCATCTCATCAAAGGTGGTCGCTTTTTTTTTTAATAAGTGTCAATTACAGATGTCAAGAGGCAACCCGGTTGTATTGGGGTGGTGTGGTGAAAAGTGTGGCGTCTTGATTTGAAATTGTGAATTGTTGTGACATAGTAATAATAAACAGAAGTTCATTTCAAAATGCGGCAAGCATAGGTTAATTGCAATAGATGATCGTGAAATTATGTTTTATGTTTATACATATGTATGAGTTTATTAAAAGACACGTTTGTGTGTGTTTGTTCACTTCATATCAATAGTTTGTGTTAGTCGCTTGGAACCGTAAAGCGATCCGGACAGATACCCTCATAGTTCACTTTTTTCATCAATAAAAAGAGAGCAGAGAACGAGCAGAAAGCAACAACGCAACGCCTGTGTGGAGCGATGTACATTTTAAATCCATGTACATTTTCAAATGCTGTCTCTTAATATTCTTTACTTAGTGGCATCATACAAAAATTTCTGCTCACAGCTATAAGAATTTTGTAGACGGTCTACCGGAGTGCTCAAAGCTAAAATTAAAACGTCTGCTCGCCGTGCAGAAGGCTTTGGTTTTGAAAGTGTATAAATTCAAGCCGCATCAGTTGAATTCTGAGCTTAAGAAAAGAAACTCATAACTTGAGTTAGAATCTAAAGTTTTTTTCGTGTTAAGTAATTAAATTATTTTAAATCAATTCAAAATGCCTAGCCCATTCGAAAGTGGTAAGTTCTAAAGGATCAAAAAAGCTTATTGCTAATCATAATTAATTTTTGATATTTCATATCCTTTCAGTTTCCAAATGCGCCTCCCAGACCAACAAGGGTTCCTCCAAATCCGGAACTGACTCGGAGAACATAAAAGCCAACGCTTGCGCCACACAGTGAATGCGGCTCGTCATGAGGCGTCAAGCTTTATTAAATGTTTCCTATAAAATATAAAATACTTATTCAACAAACCTATATACCAATGTACTCATAAAGACATGTAAGCTGAATTGTCTGAATCTCTCAATTAACTGAATAATGTGCAATAAATCAAATTTAAAATGAACTCGCGCTTTGTCATTTCTTGCTTGGCAACTTGACAATTATGCTTTTCTAGGCTATGCAATTTTTACTGCCCTCACTTGACTCATTTCTCTGTCTTTTGTTTGTCAACATGTGGGAAATTTGAAACCTTTTCCCATTTAAATTGTGTTTTCAAACAGTTGGCGTTGCAGTTTTTCGATATTGTATATAACAGTTGCGTATATATGTATGTATAAATTTGTATGTACATTCTCGTACATATATGTTTACCAATAAGAATGTTATTAATTTTTAAGGATGCCTTAGAATTTTTTTGTACAATCGATAAGCCGGGTACATATGTACTTAAGCTGTTTTTTTTCTCAATTAAGAAATATTTACGTTATCAGAAAAGATTTAATAATGGGTTATCAATTATTCAAAAAACAAGAACGGAAACGAAACATACATAGTATTTTAATACATTGTACATACGTATGTACAAATGTCGCTTTTCTATGAACAACAAATATGTATGGTAATTGTCTCATGGCTAATGAATTTTTTTAATTTATGTATAATGGATGGAGCTCGATTTCTTATGAATTTAGGTAACAATATTTTTTGATGGAAATGTCTAATTTCTTTTAAATTTAATTTAAAGTTTACAAAAACTGCACCGTCCATACGTAAGTTTTGCCTAACATAAATCATAAGACAGCACTTTTCTGTGAGCTAAAATGTAGAAACGAAACCTTCGCCGATTCTATTTCCATGTGCCAGAGGCCGCTAGGCCAAGAGGTAACCATACCGCTTTTAACCTTTTGCTCTGACAACCTAATGGGATCGACAATGGCTCAGCTAACCAATGCGAATGAGACGTAGTTAGGCCATAATAGCTAAAGTGGTAGCTTTAACAAACTGCTTTTATTATCTAAAAGTAAGAGTATCTACCAAATATGTGGGAGTGTGAGAGAGCAAGATAAATTATGTAGATATAATAAAAGAATGCTGTAATTGTGAAAATAAAGAAATGTACTTTGTCATTTGTTGGTAAGTTATACTACGTGAATACGTTTATATTTGTACCAAAATTATTTACATTTTTTATTATATATTTTTATAATATAGTACCATCTCATCGAACATGGTCGCTCTTTTTAAATTGATACCAATTATGGATGTCAAGCGGCAACCTAATTGGGCTGTGTTGGTGTGGTAAAAAGTGTGGGAGCTTGTTTTTAAATTGTAAATTGTGGCAAAGTAATAAATATGAACAGCAGCTCACATCACGCAATTATTGGGGCAAGCATATGTTAATTGCAATAGGTGATCGTGTAAACGAGGTTTCTTTATAAATATGTGTTTATGTATAAATATGTGAATACATTTGTTTACTTGATAACAATATTTTGTGTTAGACGCTTGACAAAGTCTACATTGAGAAAGTTCGCCATCAATGTGAGAATTGACTTTTTGGGTGGCCGACAATGCCGCAGACCCGACTCCTGGCAGCACACATTCGGGAAGCAGTCCAGTGTGGAGGTGCAGGCTTTTGGATGCAGATCAAATATGGGCGGAGGCGGTGCTGTGCACTCCAAGTACTCTGTCACTGCGAATAGAAGTAGTTTAGTGTTGGGCACAAACATAAGGTAAGCAGGTTTGCTTACGATAGTCAAAGGAACGTTTGACCGGCACAGGCACCGTCTCCAGCTCTGGCTGTGAGGTGCGACAATAACGTCGGCGTCCATCTGGGCAGCAGACTCGCGGCCAACAGTCCATATCCGTGCGGCATTCCTGCACATCCCACCAGAGCTCAGCCAGTGGTCGTGTCGGACACTTGCGAGGTATCAAGCCGAGTATAGCTAAAGAAGGAGATCTATTAACGACATTTCCATGAGTTGTTTTAAGGCAATCAACAAACGTGCGTGAGCCGTCTCCTCTAAAGGTTTGGCAATCCCTGAAACACAGCTGCTGGAGCCAAATATGTCACAACAGATCTCGTCTCGCTGCCAGACAACGCAATCCTTGTCCGTTTTGCAAATTTTGGGAAACAACTGAAATCGCACCTCGTTCTCGCGCGGGCAATTAAATCTCTGTCGCAAATCAGCGGCTGCTCGTTTATCCTTCTCCTTATTGTTGCCACTGCCCGCGGCGCTGGGAAAAGTTAGCGTAGGCAATGCAATACGGAATGGACCTTCTGTGGATCGAGCTGTTGTTGGGGTTGGTGTCGTGGTCGTTGTGCTGCTAGTTTTGCGCCTGGGCTTGTCTGTGGTCTTCTGGGGCTTGAGGTAGCCAAGTTTTTCCTCCTTGGAACTGATTGCCGTTGAGTGTACAAACTTCTTTGGTGGATGCGGCTGCTTTGTGGGCGCGCTCACAGGAACAAGGCTCTGTTGGCCAAAACTCCAGAAGCGTGGATTGAAGAAATTGAAGCCATTGGCCAAACTTGGACGCGGCGCTAAGCGTGATAGTTGTATAGATGGATTAGTCAACAATAGTCACTGTCAGTTCTGCTCTAAATAACAAACATTGCAAGACAACTAAAGCGCAGTTCCCGCCACCTAGTAAACGCACTCGTTAAACAAAAGCTGAAAGTGAATATTTGTTGCCACCGGCGATTGCGCTGGAGCGAAAAGCGATCCCGACAAATGGCAACAATACGCCCCGTGGTTCACTTTTGCTCGTTACCAATAAAAATACAATCATAAAAGCCCATTCACTGCTGGTACTTGTAGTCTTTACTGACCAACTTATTGCCTCTTTGAGTATATGTTTGCACAAATATTTTCTCATTAAGTTTGGTGGGAACTGAAACTAATTCTGATTATGTTTTGTCATTTCTACTATAATAATCGTTAGTTTTATTTTGAATAACAACAGCCTAAGTATAAATATCTTATGTTATGTACAACCACAAGTATGTAAGTAGATAAATATTGTTATGAGAGCAATATATGTAAATAGTGAAAGGTTAGAAGACATTAAGCTCAGCGCTATAAAACCCTCTTACATAGAGGTACATATGTGTGTATGTATTATGGTTGTATGACTGTGCGTCAAGTTGTTGAGTTATCGACTCACTCCTAGTCGAGTGTCCTTAACACAAACTTACAAATCTCAACACAGAAAATTTAATTACTTTTTTTTAAAAGTATTTACATGTTTTTCGCATTTTGGGTTGTTTGATAAATCAGTTCGGTTTTAATGATTCCATGTAAACAATAGCTCTAAAAGTCGCGGTCTCATTGTGTTACTGTTAGGTAGCACCTGTGTATATGTATATCTAGTTGAAGCTTTAATGAGTTTGGAAGCGTGCAAAATACAATAATCGTTATTGCAAGCGAACCTTAATGCAATTACAACAATTTCTGCTTGGGATTTGGGCTCAGGTAATTACGACACCTTTGTGGAAAATCGAGCATGTCTGTTAGCGCGACCCAATTGCCTTGATTAGCTTCGTAAGCAACATCTTAAAGCATTTCAATGACACATACTAAAAAAAAAACCCAACATTTTGCGCATCATAAACCTAGCTAATTGTTAACCAAGTTCAAGGCGTAGATATTAAAATTTATTGTAGCCGTTGTTAGCGCCAAGAGGTGTTAAAATCGATATCCTTGATAAAGGTGTCATAAGAGAAGAATACTATGTGTTCAATGAATTGCACCTTGAACTGGTCATAGATCGTTCATTACATTTGCATTTGCATTCAAATAGACTTGACTCGCGTCACAAGTTTCTGGCCAAAAGCTTATCAAGGTCTCTTTTGCAGCAACAATGCGAATTTGAAAGCTCCGTCGCAGCGACTGCGGTGTCGGCGGTAACGCCAGCGAGTGCTCCAGTTATCGGCACTGACACCGCATAATTATCGAACGAGCTTGTTTTCTTTTACAAATTCAGACAACTTCTCAGACGGCGTAAGTTGAATGTTGTTGTTGTCGCCTTTACCAATCTTTTAAATCGAAAGCTAGGTCAGTGCCAGTCAAGTCGTTTGCCTTTGCAGCGGTCAGTTGTTAATGCAGCAGCTCCTGTTAACTCAACTTACTTGTTGTTGTCGTCGTCGTAGTGCTGGTGGATGTTGTTGTTGTAGTGGCGCTGCTGTTAACAGGCCTGCGTCGCATAACAACTTGGTTACGCCTGCGCATGGTCTGCACTTGATTGCTTGTATTGGTGTCTTTGCTGGCCAGAGCAATTTCTGCATCATCAAGCGGCAGCTTGTATTGTGCAACACCGCGAGATCTTTGGCCACGGGAACTGATATGGCTGCTGTTTCGGCCAAAGGCCTCCGTTTGTGCTCTCGTCTCTGTTGCATTTTTTTGACGGCGCGTCGCTGTTGCATCACTTGCCGTTGTAGTCACAAAATAAACATTGCTTAGAAGTGGCAGTAGCAATAGCAACACTACAGGCAATTCCATTTTTTGTTTAATTAAACTTAAATCAGGTCACACAGTTAACGAGTGCTTTAAAATATAACGACCCATCAATAAAAATTGATTTACCACATTCAGTGTTTCTTGCGAATGTCGAAGTCTTTTATCTCAACATTTTCACACCAAAATTATATTTAATTTTTATTTCTTATTGTACTTTTGTTACGCGACGCGTTGCTTAGGCTCCAAACACCCGAATCCAACTCAGCGGTCGAGTGTGCAAAATGTTCACTTTTGGCCAAAAGACAACAATTCAAAGCGCACCAACAGCTGAGACCCGATCAGCGTAGGCAGCTAAGAGAGCGTTCATATGCACATTGAACGTAGATAATTTGCTCTTTACCCACAGTGGAGCACTGTACAAACTGGTTTTTCGGCACTGTTTACTTTTGCTCAAGAGCTGTCTGGTAAATGCAGCACAGTGGACACCACTAACCCAATATTATAGAAATGAGGAAGCATATAACTAGGAGACAAGAGACTGTGCCATTGGATTCGGTTAGCTTCCGTCATTTTAAGTAACATGGACATGCAATAAGGATGGAAATATGCATTCATAAATAAAAAGGCATTTGTTTACTTGTTATGGGTTTAATCAGGCGGAGATTTAAACAAAGATCCTTCTGCGAAGGCAACAACTTCAAGACAAGGAAATTACGCTAGTGTGTAGTGACACTGGTTGTATGTATGTACATAATGAGACTCCCGTGATGCATGTGAACATCTGCGATAAACCCTAACAAAGGGTAAATGAGATTGGGCTTAGCTCAACGCGTTGAAACGCCGATTTTGCGCATTCCTTGGCTTGTTTTTTCCCCAAATTGTACTGGTTTAGCCGTCATTTAAATCTCCAAATGATTATTCTGTTGTTGTTTTGCTGTTGCTGCTGCTGTTGTTGGCATGTTAACATATGAAGTCCAATTCGAAAGACCACTTATATTAATATGCCTTGTTGTTGTTCGACACGCTTAAAGCGAGTCTATTTTGGAAGCGGACATTTAATCCAGCTAGAAGAAAACAAAATTCACAATGAGTACTTTGAAATTGTTTTAAAGAGTTTAATTATAAATTACCTTCTTGAAGCCAATATCGTTGGCGTATTCCCTGAAGCACTGACGGCAGATGTTCAGACCGTACTTACGGATGAGACCGTGACGGTTGGAGCATGCGCGACTGAAATTGAAAACAAAGATTCGTCAATTGGCGCACGGTTAGAGAGCACATTTTGGCAAACGACTTGAAATTAGTTTAAGTTGCATAGCTGTTGCTGCAGCTGGCTAAACCATTCTATATGTAAACGGCAATTGCCAACTGCAACTTTGCTTTGGCCACCCTTCATTAAGGAAAATGTCAATGAGTTTCAACACATATTTCCGTACTCAACCGGGGGCAAAATAACATTTATAATGAAATTTGCACTCCACAAGCATAAATACAAAACAAACAACACAAATGCATGGACTGAAAGTGAGCACCATGCGCAACTAGGGCGTGCTTAACCTCAATAACTCAAAGCAATCAACTATACAACAAAATACAACTTCAAATTAAAGGCATACATGCAAATTATATATCATTCGATGCAGAATTCTACGCTCTACAATATATTTACCAGCAGCGGGAGCCTTGACCGTATTTACGGGGATGCGAATACCAGAGAGTAGCGAAACCCATGTTGGCGTCTACGATGGAAAAATCGAAAGAAAGAGGAAGATAACAAAAAATGGCTACTTGACACTTGAACTAGAGTGACCCAAGCTTTAAATAAAAATGTACTATTTTAGGTCAAAAATATACTAAAAACTACTTCCTTCTACTACTTATTATGATAGTTACACGTCATTTAGAATTCGGATAAAATATCCTAATACATGTAAAAATTAAAGTTAATATAATGAAAAATAAAAATTAAGAAATACCCGAGTATTTTAATACCAATAGGACTTACTATACCATTGGTGGACACACTGATTTTCTGTATTGACACCCACCGCAAATATTTAAATCTTTCCCAGCACTAGCAATTTAAATAAATTCCAGGCGTTGCCATATTTAAGGATTTAAAACTGTTACTAAAACAGTTTAAAACGAATTTAATAAGTTGCGGCATCACGATAATACATGTAAAATTATATTAAAAATAAAACGGCTGCGAAGAGTTATTTTCAACAACCACGACTCTAGCTGTATCCCTCTTAAACTGCGATACTTCAACTGGTTCCATTGCTCCTGGTTCCCCATACGCAATTATTCCATATTCAGGATTTTCAATTGACACTTGTTCGAATTCAGATGCCTCACAAAAATCATTGGGATCTAGCTCAACCATATCATACTGCTGCTCCGACATCATAGCAGATGATGGCAAATGAACCAAGGAGGCGGGGTCTGTTAGAAATTCAGTACTTTCCTGCATTTGCTTAGCCTTTAACGCAGCGGCCGATTCCAATTGAAGCTTTTGCATTCGCATCATCGCGCGTGCATTTTCATCCAAGTGTGAATGACGCGCTCGTACATGCTTGTCACGATCACCGCGCTGACGAAAAGTCTTCGTACAGTATTGGCAATCGTAGGGTTTCTCGCCAGTATGAATACGCTGATGGTTTTTCAATGCATCAGCACGATAGAAACGCTTGCCGCACTCATCGCACTCGTATCGCCGCTCGCCGCGATGTATGAGACGATGCTGATAAAAAACGGATCCTGTAAGAAAGCGCTTGCCGCATACCAAGCAATGATATGGTCGCTCCCCAGTGTGACACTTTCGTGTATGATCGTTGAGATCCGGCCGAATAGTAAACTTGCGACCACAACCCGGCTCATCGCAAACAAAGGGCTTGACACCTGATAGCACTCATTGAACATGAATAATATTATACAAGTGGCCACTAAGACACCACTCACCCTGATGGAAACGCAAGTGTTGCCACAAGTGACTGGACTGTGTGTATAATTTACCACAAATATCGCACAGATATTGACGCAGTCTACCCACAGCCGCAGTATTACTATTATTACTGCGCAATTCCTTCTCACGTTTCTTCTTATTTAGATGCTTCTCCTCATAATGCGGCAGAATCTCATGGGCGTACTCAAAGTTGATAGCACAGAATTCACAGGGCAACAGCAGACGCTTACCGGTCTCGCTGAGACGTGGAAAGTAGTGGTAGCAGCTGTATCTAAAGCAACATAAAACCACTAATTACCTTTTAGTAACATTTCCAGTTTGCTTTCTTACCGATGATCCTGCAGCAGCTCAACATTACCGAACTTTTGCTCACACACATTGCACACAAAGTAGCGATTGGGCGATGTGTGGAGTTGCTTGAGTCCTTCGCGCATGTAGACACAGTCGGTTTGATAATGCACACTGGCCTCCTTGGTGGTGGTAATAAGTAAATTGCAAGCGGAACACTCAAACCGACGCTCTGGGACATGGGTAGCCGAATGTTTCAGCAGGTAGGTTATGTCAGCAAAGACGTAATCGCAAAATTCGCACTGGAGCACATTGCTCAGAATAAGTGAGGAAAAGTATTCATTCTCATAACGCTCCACCTTTTCTAGCTGCGTACTGACCGCAAGAAGCTGATGTCCTTCCACCAGAAGTGCATCCAGCTGTCGCTTCAAATCCGCTTCACTCTCTTTAACTGCCGTGACTTTCTTTGCCTCGGGAACCAGTTGATAGTGTACATTGATATGATCTAGCGCAATCTTGGCATCATAAAAGACACGTCCACAATTGTTGCACTTGACTACGACAAGTAAACCAAGGGCCGACAGTGCCGAATGCGGGACAGTCGATTGTGTGGGTATGAGGTCAAGCGCATGCTTCTCCATGTGACGCACCAAACCCGAGGCGTGCACAAACTTGCGCTCACAAATGTTGCACTCGTTGGGTCCCTTGGAAGCAGACTTTTTGACCTTGGAACTGTCCACTCCCGTCTCCAGATCATACTTAAGCTCTTCCTTTACATAGCGACGAATGCGTACCTGATTCTCGATGAGAATGCGTTCGCTTGGAGGTTTCTTGGGTGGTACAGACCTGTCTACAGGTGGTGGCATCTTTGGAGAAGTTTCCGTTGGTTTCGACGGTTCACAACGGTGCGTTTGAAAAGCTGACGAATGGAAGAGACAATTACAATTGGAGCACTTGATGACGTCCACTGGCTGCTTTAAGGATCCACCTGGCACTTTCGAAATCAGAAAACTTTCGAGATTAGGCTGATAAGGAGATCTCACCCGATAGCGCAATACTAACCCATAGGCATGCTCTCCTGTATGACCATTTTGTTGTTTGCTTCCACAAGAAAGTCGCGCAACTTTTCTTGCTCCGCTTCCGGGTCGAAGTCAGCCTTATCATCGACTTCCTGCAGTACTTGCTTGAGGTCTGGATCCGCAAGTGTGCGCTCAACGGCATCTTCCGTTTCAATCTGCATGACATTCGAGATATCGAAAAACTTGCTTAGATCATCAAAATTAATTACGCCATCGCTCTCGTTGGCCACCAGCACAGTGGCACCCTCCTGCAATTCACTGTTACGATCCACCAACATTCCAGTATCGCATTCAAACTCGGCCATGACGAACTCACCATCTTCATATTGATTCAAATTCTCATCCATTATTAACAATTGAAAAATAAATATATACTTTTCAATAAAAAGAAAGAAACCCAAATTTTTAATTTTAGTTGCGATGCGTCTTATTTCAGAGTTCGATTGTGATTGAAATGAAACCTACGTGGTTTTTTCTTTATTTTAATCGGACATCAATTGATGTCGGCTTTGATTCATCTGTCATCTTTTTTCTTTTGTGGCAACTGACAAATGTCTCTGTCAACAATTTTATTTTTAAAATTTATTTTACTTATCGATAAGATTTTTTAGTTAATTATTTATTACTCTAAGCAAATCAAATAAATTGAGCCTCCAAGCCTAAAACTACACAATTTATATCAAAAAATACTAACTTTAAATAGCATCTAGGTTAACCATAGTGGGGTTTTTCTTGCTTAACATTTTATTTATAACAAAAAGGTCATATCTATTGTGGGTTCTTACCAAAAACATGCCATTCTCTTAGCCAAACAATGAGATTTTATCAGTTAGTCACCTTACAACGGTGCTGGAATTCAACTAAAATCATTTTATATATAGCTAGCTACTTAAATATCCGAATAGTTGGCCAAATATGTGCTACAACTATGAATACATATAGCATATAGATATATAGATAGTTTAAGCTGATTGTTTATATTTTCTTTTGGGCTCAAATTGTCGTCGCAGGTGAAGGTGGTGATTACTGGTCGCTGGTTATCAGTGTCGGGTGTTTCCAGATAACAGGCTTCGCAAAATGAGTAAACGCGGTGACATACCACCACCGTTAATCAGTGCGTTACTTTAGCTCGGGCTGAACGGCAGGTTAGACGCCCCCGAACCGCATCCGCATCCACAGTAATTGCGCAGAGAGGAAGGAGAAATTGATCAACTTTTGTGACACTTGTCTACACGGTAATTGCATCTTATGGTAATGGGGGCTATGTCATCGATTTACTCTCATCTGGGGGCTCAACGGGCTATGCGTGTCTTTGTTTTTTGATGAAATGATTCACTAGCATTCTACGATAGAAATTCGTAATTTGATAAAAAAAAAAAAAAAAATATACAAGTTGCGCCAATGCTTCTTATCGGCAAATTGCTACAAGATAATGCGCCAGCGTGGATACGTACGGATATGTACGTAAGGCTGTCATGCATAGCCACACAGCCCTTACGTTTTATTGGGAGTAGTAGCACTTTGATGGTAGCTCTATTAATCCAGTGCCCTGCCTCATGTATCGCTTTTCAGAATGAAATCACCATCATGGATATGGAAAGTGTCACATACGCGTACATCTCTGAGCCGGTTGAGTTTAGGCAGCTGGAGGGCAAGGCAATCGATTTTCGCAAAACGTTCGATGTGCGCGGTCGTGGCACGGATGAAATGCTGCAATTATATCTGCGCAAGGCCAACCTATCCGATGATCTTGAGGCGTTACCGGCGATGCAGCGACGTGCCTATGTTTATGACATAATTAGAAGCCATAAAGGCCCTGGTTATTGGGTGGTAATTGCCAATCAGTCAAATAGCAGCATTACCTTACCATTACCATCATCATCGTCATCATCTTGCAATTAGTCAGCATTTTAGTCGCAAGTTAACTGGCGTTCTGTTCTTTATGTGCTTGTATTTGCAGCCGCCCTGCCTGCAGGTGAGCAGTGACGTCTTTGCCCAACCACCACCAGCCGTTCTACCACCGCCATCAGCTAGATCCACGCCCGGTAGCGAACGTCGCATTTTTGGAGACGCTGCCAGCCTCAAAATGAGCTACTCCTCTTCTTCCAACAGTTTAAACAGCGTTAGCGGTGCATCAGGTGCCATGCCTGGTCCAAGCTTTGGCACCAGTGTCGTTGTCAGCAACAAAGGCTCCAAGTATGAGATCAGTGGACCCGTTAACTTTCAGCATGTCTCAGGAGATGTCACACGAGATCGCACACGCAACGCGTTTGATTTGAACGCTAGCAATAATGACAATGTGCTTAAGAAGTACATGATGGAGCATGGCATTACCGAGGAAGATGTGGCCGGCATGCGACGACAAGACCTCATCAAGAAGATTGTCCACTCCAATTTCACCTGGATGGTAGGCAGAGACTTGTGATATAAAACTATGCACATTTATTAAACAACTCACTCAATTTGACAGCCTAAAAAGCAGCAAGAAAAACCTAAGGCACATCCAGCTCAGCTTCAATATGCCACTATTTCAACCAACAATCAGATTACACCGCCGCCTTCACCGCCATCAACAGTTCGGCACCCTCCTCATGCACAAACTTCGGCGACTTCGTTTTCCAACTATGCATCGGTTACTTCGCGCTTTGTGGATATTTCCGATATTGACATGCCGCCAATGGTGCAGCCAACCAACAGGCAGCCAGAGGTTGGCTATGTGGTGCCTGTTCAAGTGCAGCCGGCACAACCAAACAGACCAAGAGTTCCGCCACCTCCCTCAGCTGTTACCGCTGTCAACACACGGCCCCCTCAACCGGCTGTTGAAGTCCGTCCTGCAAAACCAAATGAGACTTATGCTACGATTTCACAGACTCAGCGTAAAGCTGGAACTATGCGCGTACCGCCACCGGCACCGCCTAAGCCATCAATAGTACCCACTACAAATGCTGCAACAGTGCAATATGCGACGGTTAAACAGACTGCTCCTCCACCTCCTGTCAAAGTAGCACCTGTGCCGCCACGAAATGAGTCACAGTATGCTCCAGTGCAATCCCGAAATGAGGCCGTACAGCCACAATATGTGGCTGAGCTAGTGCAATCACGATTTGCTTCTCCTCAAGCTAGAAATCCTTCTCCACCGATGCCAGTGCAATTGCCAAAGACAATAGTCGTTAATACTGCACCACCACCGCCGCCGCCGCAGCAAGTTCCAGTTGTGACTGTGAAATCCGGTGCCCCACCACCACCGCCTCTACCACAAGCAGCTGGTACAGGTATTCCCATGCCACCGCCTCCGCCTCCACCTGGTGGAGGTGCACCGATGCCACCACCTCCACCACCAGCTGGTGGAGCGGCAATTCCACTAGTAACTAAAAAGTCTGATCAACCAAAAGCGACGGCAGCCGCAGGTGACGATCGCGACGCATTCCTGGAAAGCATACGCAAAGGTGTTTCACTAAAGGTAGGTGCAAAAATTACCGAATTGTTGAACATTAATATAACGGTTGCTTGCACTTACAGAAAGTCGACCAGAAATCAGCAACAATAAGCGGCATTAAGCCGCGAGCTGAAAAAAAACCACCCACAACGGATTTCTTAAGCGAACTCAAATTGGGAATTACCTTAAGACGCGTCAAAAATCCTGCGGATAATCCCTACTCCCAGGCCAATTCCGAAGAATCGCAGGCGTAGATTTGGCGCACTTCATTTTCGTTTAAATTGACAAAGCTTCACCCTGTTATCGGAGTGACCACATTTTTAGTGCTAAGGTGATTTTTTCAATAAGAGAACTTGTGGACATTGAAATTCAAAAATGTTATTTTTCAAATTTTTGATAAACTTAAACTCATCTATGTATATTTATAATTTTTGAACCTCCATTGAACACTGATCACACTACCAAAATAATGTATATATATTTTTATATGCATTTTTTGATAAGTTCTGATGCTTTTATAAATTGTTGGCTTAGATTAATAATAGCAATATCGACACAAGTATCACGCATATCGCCAACCAATGCTAAAAATTTCTTCATGACATTACAATTACCTGTGAAATTTGTAAATAAATGTATTTGTTGAGGTGTGTGATAACTTATCATTTTGATTAATGCTTAGGTTTAAAAAACTTGCGGCGTTTACGAACACTGCTCACACCTACACGTATGTGTATAACTGTGTGTGTAAGTCATAATCAGCTGGACGACTCAGGTAAGTAGATTCGGTGGCGCTACAATAACAACAACCATTTTTGATTTTGATTCGTGCTCGATACGTCTAGAGCAGTAATAGTGATATTGCATTATTGACTTTAAAGTATTGATTGCTGTGCCAAAAATTACACGTTTTTCACGTTTATCCAATTAAACAATTATGCAACGTATTGCTGTTATTGGTGGAACCGGCATGACCGGCCAGTGTGTGGTGGATTACGCCTTGGAGAAGGGTAGAGTATATAAGAAATTTCCATTCTTGGAAGTACATTTATTTATTACCTTGCTTTGCAGGTCTGAAGGTACGCTTGCTTTACCGCACTGAGCCCACTGTTCCAGAACGCTTTAAAAGCAAAGTTCAATTGGTTCAGGGCGATGCAACTAAATTTGAAGACGTGAAAAATCTGATTGAGGGCGATGGTGCAGTTGACGGCGTTTGCGTTATATTGGGAACACGTAATAAACTGGAGGCCACGACAGAATTATCACGCGGTACCGAAAATGTCATTAAGGCCATGAAGGAGGCAAAGATTACCAAAATTTCTATCGTCATGTCTTCGTTTCTTTTGCGTCCGCTTAAAGAGGTACCTGCTGTCTTCCACAAGCTAAACGAGGAGCACAAACGCATGCTGGACTTGACTAAAGCTTCCGGATTAGACTACATTGCAATTTTACCACCACATATCGCCGATGAACCAGGAACTAAGTACACTGTGGTGCACGATGAAGCACCAGGACGATTGGTCTCCAAAGATGATTTGGGAAAGTTTATTGTCGATTCCTTGGATCAGCCAGAACATTATGGTAAAGTCTGCGGCATAGCCAAAAGCGTCTAGTGCAATTAAATAATAAATTTAAATGGAAATGAAGTGGAAGATCGTCTGCTTCGCATATAAATGTATAACAAATAAGTGTCGGTCTTCTTCAAACGTACAAATATCTATGATATTCAAACCTTTTATGGATAAACTAACCAATTTATATACGTAGATACACAAACAAAAGTGTGTATTAATAGTACGCACTGTAAACTTTCCATTTTTGATACAAAGAAAATGAATAAACAAATTTTAATTGCAATTACGTGAGGTATCAATTGGCAACAGCAACGACGGCGACAGCGGCAAGTGTTCGGTCAAGACACCTGAAATTTCAAGCTATTAGCAGCTGTCGCATAACACGTCACAAAGGCATTTCAAAAATGTGCACCTCTAGAAATTTTACAGAAACAAGAAAAAACTATAACCAGCTGCTTCCGCTTTAACGTTCAATGTCAAGAAATTCATTAATATTAAAAGCAAAGTGACCAGGGAGAAAATAATTGTACTTACATTTAAGTACAGAGTGCATACGATAAAGAACTTAAATCAGATTATAATTGCCAATCAGCTGTAGTCTAATTCGTTTAAATTTAAAGGGAAGTAGCTTATCTTAAGAAATTGTTACTACATAGACAGCACATATCGAATGCTTACTGTGCGCACACAAATGCATATGCTTCTATATGATAAACAAATGCCTCGACTGTATACGTTTGGTTTATTTTTGTAAAAATTAAACTTGTAGCAGCTTTGACTGTGTCGTGCTCGTTGGGCAGCCTATATGAAATCACAGGCCCCGCCCTACCGCTCGCAATTCAACTTGTTGTGAGATGCAGCTGTAATAAAAATAACATTACCGGGCACATCAATTTTTGGCTTGTCGCAGCGCCGTGAACTTGAACTTGTCATAGATATTTCAGACAGATTGCAGACGGATGCTTCCGTTACGCGAATGTTTTTGTTAAACATAAACAATTGCAGGTTTTACATATGTATCTACATAATATAATTTATTGCCTTTTGTTTGTTTTTGCTTAATGCTACGGTTTCTTCTCGATATGTATATCTATACTACGCTTTATATAATTGGAAGATAATTGAGCTATCATATGTATACATATATGTATGTAGGTTGATATTGTCTAGCAAGCATTCGAGCAAAACCACAATAAATTATACAAAAAAAATAATCCAATTATAATTAACCATAATAATTAATTATAAATTTAACATGAACATATATGTATGCTATATTCTGTTTATAGCATTAGCGATACTTGTTCCTCGATGTATCTCAAGAAAATGTAACAAAAAATACATGCGGAAAGTAATATATAAAAATCAACACGAGCGTAATATGAATGTTTTATGTTTGAATAATCGTAATGGAATTTGAAATAAACGCTCAAACAATAAACCTGTTACGGCAGTAATAAGAACGGTATTATCGTCATGAGCGTTTACCCAATTTGACTAGTTTAACAGTTGAACTGAGCATTAAGCCAACACTACTAATACTACTGGTGCTGACGCCTATAAGACCTTCTTCATGTATTTCTTACTAATATTTTGTAAACTAGGCAGCTCACAGTGACGCGGTCCATACATCGAAATTGGGGCGCAATACTCATAGCCAATGCGTTCATAAAAACCATCCTGATCGATGGTCGATAAATAAAGCGTATTTAAATCAAGCACAACACGGCAATAGTCCTCGGCGAACTTCATGATCAGTTTGCCAAATCCCTGTCCGCGATAGCTCTTGTCTACAACAACAGACTCAACGAAACATGCCTTCTTCTTGGACGTTATGGGACTGAGTTTTAGATGTGCAATCACACGACACATGCCCTCCGTTGTTAAGACGAGACTACAAGGCAGGGTGTCGCACGATGCTTCAAGTGAACGCATGCGCGCAGTTTCAGAGCGCGGCCATTCCGAATTGATGAGCGCGCAGGTATCCTTCATTAGCTCCGGAAAATTGTGTATAGGAACAACATTGAATGGACTGCCAGAAACATTGAACGGTGGAAGCCCCTGTAAGCAGACACGATATCATTAGAAAATCAAACAATAAAAGATAGGGACTTGGTAAAAACAATTGGCTCTCTGTGCGCGTTTGCAGCTACCTCATAGTACGGCTCCGGTTTAATATAGCGCATATCGTTTGAACTGCTAAACTAACTGGGCCGACTGTCGTTGTGCCAGCATCGGGCTAAGAAAGTATCTCAAAATCTACAAGAGAACAAAATATATGCTATTCGATTCGTTTTAATTCGAAGCGTAAATTTCGAAAGAAGTAGTATAACAAATTGTGATTTATTTACACAGGAACAAAAAAATAATTGAATAATGATAATTAGCGCAGACAGCGGGAACACTCAATAAATCATGCTACAGAATTTACAACAAATTTAAAAGCCGAGTATTAAATTATGTTTTAACTTTAAAACAAAGGTGACAAGGATCCTAATATCTAAACCTCCCAATTTTTTGTCAGAAAAAATTCTATAGTAGGTATCCAAAGTTTGTCTAAGATTATCTGACAGTATGGTATTAGATTTTTCTTTTTCTTGGTTTCTAACCAAATTCACATTTGTCAACAAACTTTTAATTAATAATTATAATAGCACGACAATAACAAAGCCTTGACAGCAGGTCTGCAGCCTTCAATAAAAGTTAAAACCAAAAACAAAATTCTTAAACAAAATAATTTATATACATATATACATATATTGAGGCATACTAATAGTATTTATAAATATATAGTTTAAGTGTTGGAATCTTTCTGCAGTGTAGGCGTTAATTATTAGATAATGTTAACACACACACGCTCATATGAACATACACATTTACGCGAATAATTATGTCCGTGAAAATCAAGGTGAGGCATAAAAAAGAGCACTTCTACAAAACGCTAACGAGACATCTAAGACCTTGACTGGCCAAAACAACAAATATGTACATTCTTCTATATACACATGAATTACACAGTTATGATTGAATCAAATGACACACAATTGTATATAATATACGGGCGCAGTGAAGAAAAAAAATATATAAACAATAGTAAGCGCTTGTTTGTAAACCGTACACGCACACTAAAGCACAATGTAATTCTTGAACAATGCGTAATAATTATTGATTTTCATGAGGCTTTACCATTGCGAGCACTCGTTGCTCTTTTCGTTGTTGAATTTCCTCACGAGCGCCACGGCGAAATGTGCAAAGCGAACTGATATAGTTCCCAATACTGACGATCCAAACAAAAATGGGCCAAGTTCCGCTGACCGAGCAAATGTTTAATACACAAATTGATGTTGATGATAATTTTTATGTGTGTATTTGTATTTGTGGCGGCAGCGACAGCGGTACGACGAAAGCACCAGCAGCGTACGCTTCGTTGAACTTCTACATAGGAATTGGCTTGATATGTATGTTAGCCCTGTTTCTATGGTCTTTATTAACATGAATTTAATTTTAAACACGGCCGTTACGTTTTGTTTTATTTTTAAACATTATGTTTAATATTTTGATGTGTGGAGCGCTATTTGCGTGTTGCCACCTTACTTACAAATCGATTAGTTTTCCAGCTCTGCGCCAAAACATGTCGGCACACCACCACCACAAATTATCGCTCATTTTAAAATTTATCGAAATTTATAAACAAATATAAATAACAAAAAAGTTCTCTACTTGCGCGTTCCGCAGCTGCATTGGTGAAGCACATGCAAAAATTTAGATACACTAAAATTAACGGTTTAACGGTGAACTTACAGTACAAGTAGCGTAGAATTTGTTATAAAGGAGCTGCAAAAGAATTTTCCTCTTCGTGAACTGAATTATTTATTACACAACAAATAAATCAAATAAAGACAAATCGACGAATTGCATCAATATAAAATTGGCAGCGCGCGAGCTATAAATAAGTAGTAAACAAATAGACAAAGAGGATAAACGCACGAGCACGCAAATAGCGGCCAGGCATTGACACTGACCCACTACTTTGATTAGAAATTCTTGTCTGTCGTCGACCGACACTAAACAACTAAGTGTTTCCCATAGCCAACTAGACTCATCAGAATCACGTGCAGCATCTAAAGCCATGGCAAATCGTCAAATGGCACCAGCTCCAGAGAATCATCTGCGTCTATCCTGGCATGACACCCAAATGATGGCTACACTAAGCCCACAGACAGTCATGGACTATTTTTGCCGCAAAAGCAATCCGTTTTATGACCATATGTGCAACAATGAGACCATACGGATGCAACGTTTGGGAGTTGAACATTTACAGTAAGTTTTCTTCCGTCCATATCAAACATATTTAATTTATAATGGGTGTCTTAAATTGCAGTAATATGCCAGGACTAGAATATATATTACTCCATGTCGCCGAGCCGATTCTCTACGTCATTCGAAAACAACACCGACATAATCCTTCGGAGGCGACTCCAATTGCCGATTACTATATTATTGGAGGAACTGTCTACAAAGCGCCCGATCTGGCAAACGTGATAAATGCACGCATTGTTAGTAATGGACCCTTTTTTTGTTCTAAATCAAGCTAATAGCATTTGCTTTCAGCTCAACACTGTTGTTAATCTGCAGTCGGCCTTCGAAGAAGCCAGCAGTTATGCCCGTTACCATCCAAACAAGGGATACACCTGGGATTTCTCGTCCAACAAAGTTTGTAAGTTCAATACCGTGGATACTTCTTACCCCTGTCAAACTAATAATCCCTTATACTATAGTGTCGGACAAATCTAAATCTGACAAGAAAGATGCAAATGGTGCCAAGGATGAGAACAGCGGGACCCTATTTCAAAAGCAACGTGTTGACATGTTGTTAGCCGAACTACTACGCAAATTTCCACCCCCCATACCGCCAATGCTTCAGAATCTACAACAGCCACTACAACCAGGACAATTGCCATCTGCGGCTGGCCAGGATGGTGCGGCGACCAATACAGCAGATAACAACGCTACTGGCCCATTGGATATTGCAACGGAAAGCATTGATATGAAGCCGCCTCCGGAGAAAAAGTCAAAGTAAATGACTTGCATTTTTCATGTATATTTGATTTGGACTGCATATATATAAGAATCGAAGTCAACGCAACTAAACCTAGTGTATTTGATTTAATCTTGAACACTCGGTGCACAAGCTGCCTCCTGCTTGCGGTTGTGCGAGTGCACGGTGAGACAGTGGTTGGTATAGTCAAGGACGCTCTTAAACGATTGCTTACAGATATGGCACGGAATCAATTTGGTGGGTGTACAGTAAACACCAGTATGAGGCACCTTTTTGGGCACCTTGCTTGTCGTTGTTGGCGGCGCCATTTGACCAGTTATTGGCGTTGCACCAGTTCCATCATAGGTATCTATAAAGACAGAATATGTAAATATGCTTATTCTTATACTTATTGCCTAAACATACCCAGAGCCGTCTTTGTTCCTATTGCTGGGATTGTGCTCTCACGTGATTTGGCACCAGCGGGGCATGTGACAGCCAGCGAGTTGACCAGTAATTTCGGTAGCTGAGCTTTTTTAACGTGGTTAAGTTCAGTGAATTCAAGCTTGCGTTTCTCAGATGGTGGAATTTTCTCACAATTCTGCATAAGATGTATGTGTAGCGCACGTTCGAGTGCAAATGTCTTGTCACAAAACTTGCAGGCGCCTGGCTTCTTCGCGGTTGAAGCAATATAATCCAAGTGTTTACGAACATGCAAATCGAGCTGATTCTTGGCACGGAAGGTGGCACTGCACATATGACAGTTAAACTTGACTGCATCAGCAACTTTTTTGGGCTTAGGGTTCATTGCTAATGATGGCCTGGCTGAGCTCTTGGCGGCTAAGATCTTCGCGGCTGAGGTCTTGGTCGCTGAGGGTGGCTGTGTGGGTTGCACGCTGATACTGCCACAGCTACTTTCAGTGGAACGTACTAGTGTGGACTTGCGGTAAGCAAAACTTCCAGGGTTACTTGTCTTTGCTGTGGGTAGGAAACTGCGGCGAGCGCTAGGATTTGCTCCAGCTAGCTTGCGCGCTGGGCTATTTAATGTAGTCTTGACAACGATCGACATGCGTTGCTTAAATGTTTGTCCGCTGGCTGTGGGCAAAAATGAACGACGTGGACGTGGCAATGTAACTGTCGGCAGCTTTTGCAATGGCTTCACTTGTTCTTTGGGCTTAAATGAACTTCCAGTTAGTTTCAATGCCTTGTTTATCAAATCGGCTACTTCATTAATCATGTCCGCAGCATCAGTCGCTGGTTCCTTTTTTTCTTCCAGAATCTTTACTGGCGACGGCACAGATATTGAAGGCTCTTCATTCGAAACTAAAATCATAATCTTATTAATGATAAATGCTTAATAAAACGCATAAGCACTCTCTCACCTTCCGTAATATTTTCTAGCAAAACATCAGCGCTTAATGGATAAATATTAGTCTTATTGTTACTGTCCTGTACCGAAATTTCATTAATTGTTCCATTTGTTTCGGTTAGCATTGTGTTGATTTTAACTGTGGATGCTGTTCCATCTATAGTAGACGACAATGTAGTGTTTTCCACATCTGGTTGTGTGTTTTCTTTGTTATTCGCATCAGTAGCTGAGAGATCGTGGCGTACATCTGTTAATGTTTTATTTTTGGTTGGCGTTGAGCATAGTGCATTGTGCTTATTAAGCAAACTCTGATCAAAGGGGCGCAAGGGTGAGACTTGCTCTTTTGTACTTTCATTTTGGATCAGAGACTTGAGCACGGACTTTTTGTCCTTGTCAAAATTCAATTCTAGTGTTTCATCCAGTTTTTGATCCATATCAATGCTTTGTTGCACCTCCAAATAGTGGCTTGACTGGCTTGTCATCACCGATTGCCATTTGCTAGCTAGCGTGTCATCGGCGTCAAAGGACAAATACATGCTCATGCTCTCCTCATTGGTCATTACTGAACGACGCGAGTTTTCCATAATTATACTGTTTTCACGATATATTTCCCAAATTATTTACTTGTTTCGATTTTACACAAATAAAAAACGTTAAAATATAACTTAACTTAAGTTTTAACAATCGCAATGAAGATCACTGACGCCCGACCTTGGCTGTACGAAGCGTTAATATTTCAAATGTACTTTTCAACACTTATCGCGCGAGTCAATTATGAACGGCGTTGTAATCTAATTGCAGCTCCGAAGTAGTAATAATTTTACAGCAAGTACTTTCTTATTCTAGTGAATGATTTTTTATTTGAACTCTTGTGTGCTCTTTTTAGCTAAAACAGAAATGGTTGCTATGAAAAAAAAAAAAATTAAAATGGTTGCACTGTAATTAACAGATTTGACTAAAAACCTATGTTTTGTTTATATCGATAGTTTTCGTCCTTGTTGTAAGTGCACAGTGCAGTTGAACAGAATTATAACATTTTAATAAAAATCACTGTCGCAGCAGGCAATTAACTGGTCTTCTATAGACTTTGAAGCCGAAAACTGAACATATTGCAATCGTAAACTATTTTACTTGAACGAGCTCGTGATATATGTGTAAGGTCACAATAGGCCGTTTAAAATGCTGCGCCTTTATGCCGATTTTTGTTTTATATTGCAAATATACCGAATGAAGTGAAGTATATAGTACTTACGATATTTCCCATATTTTGATATATTTTGAAATTTAACTTGCGGTCACTCTGGCTCACACTGAGGACTCAAATTCTTGTATATACACAATTGGTTTTATACATAGCGTGTAGACAACTTGCCAAAATATTGCTTAAAATAGCTGAATCAATTCACAAAACCCATATATTAAATTGTAGTTCCTGTTATTGGGAGCAAACGAGCTTAAAAAAACTCAAGTATATCATAAGTACAAATAAGTAGCGTAAGCAGTGAATGTGAGTCATTTGGTAAAAATTTGCCAGACTCGTCACAAAATTCGCAACCTCTTGATAGTCATCAGTAAGTAAGCATATCCGGAACTCAATAGTCACGCTATGGCTACTGCTGTGGAGAATGAGCCGCGCACCGAGCTGCAGGAGCTGCAGCTCAAATCTGCTCAAGTTGCTGATGAATCATTAGAAAGTACGCGTCGTATGCTTAGCTTGATGGATGAATCTAAGGAGGCTGGCATACGTACATTGGTAGCTTTGGACGACCAGGGTGAGCAGTTGGATCGCATCGAGGAGGGTATGGATCGCATTAATGCTGATATGCGAGAAGCAGAAAAGAATCTCAGCGGAATGGAGAAGTGCTGCGGCATATGTGTGCTGCCGTGGAAGAAAGTTAATCTCAAGGACGATGGGGACAGTGCCTGGAAAGCAAATGACGATGGTAAAATTGTGGCTAGTCAGCCTCAGCGGGTAGTCGATGAACGCGAGCGTGGCGGCATGGGTGCACCGCCACAATCCGGATATGTCGCTCGCATTACAAACGATGCACGCGAGGATGAGATGGACGAGAATCTGGGACAGGTGAATTCAATGTTGGGTAACTTACGTAACATGGCGTTGGACATGGGATCCGAATTGGAGAATCAAAACAAACAAGTTGACCGCATTAATGCCAAAGGTGATGCCAACAATCTTCGCATGGATGGTGTTAACAAGCGCGCAAATAATCTGCTCAAGAGCTAAGCACTATAATTATCAATTATCATTGCTCGAAACCGATTACGATAAAGTTAGATACATCTCCCTTCCTTCTCTCCCAAATCAAGTAACCCAACTAACTTCCTACTATCTCACTCTCACTTCAACTTTCACCAATAGCCGCAGAAGCAACAACAAAAGCAACAAAAGCATAAAAAATAAAATCAACAATTAACTACGTACTGGGAACAAACGTTGTGGGCACAAAAATACTACCAGTAGCAGCTCTTTTAGTTGCTTCGTTTATTGCGATATCAAAAAACTTTTATATTAAACTTATACACAAACCAATACGACTAAAGCAACTAACCCATCAATATGCTACACATATACTATATAGATAACTAACTATCAACGCGTCGGATGAAGGAAACACAAAATTTTATATTGAGATTTTCATAATAATGTACTCAGTGATTTGGTACAAACTTTTTGAGGCTTTTACGACCTTTATAAATCAACAAACTAAACAAAACTTAGTCTTTATGATAAAATATTTACAACCTGAATGAACAACAACCCGAGGCGGAGCATTTATAAGGAGGAGATGGAGAACGGTGGGATTGATTAAAAATTTAAGGGTAGTGTCATATTCATAGCCAATTTATGTGCACTCTTAGTGTGCACAAGTTTGTTGATACTTTACACACAGTTTATAAATATATTATATGTATACTCCCCCATCTAATCTATTGTATAACTGACGTACTTGTGTTATGAAGCCCATTCTATTGTACTACGAACCATATTTGTGTACGGGAACCAAATTAGAAACCCAGTTTTCATTAGATTAAGTAAGTAAAGCGTGTTGTGTTAACTTGTTTGCAATAATCCCATACAGAATATGATTTGAGTTATATAGATATGTTTATTGCATATTATGTATATTTATTAGATTTATAAACATTCGTATTAACCGCTTATAATAGTTATTATTGCCACTTTAGTTACTATTGCAACTATTAAAACTGAAATGAAATTACTTTACCATCATAAAAGCGAATCGTTTTGTTATCCTTAAGGAATTCTGAAATAGTTATATGAGGCTATGTATGACGTAAAGTCCTCCTCGCCACAATCTTCAGCTTGTAGAAATTCAATTTCTGGTGCCGCTTCGACTGGAATGTATACAATGCTTCCGCGGGATAGAGTTATTTCTTTAAGGCCTTTATTGGTCTTAAGTTTCAGAATACGTGATCCTGTCAATGTTAAGAGTATAGAACCATACGGCTGTATTTGTAGCTTATATGCACACTCGCTGTGTTTGATGGATACGTTAATGACAGCGAAATCATCAACAGGAGGCGCAAAAACCTGTACTTTGTCATCAATGCGATGTGGCATAAACAGCTTGGACGCTGCGTCTGCACCATCGAATATCACCGAAGATATTAACTGCTCAACATCCTTGTACTTAGGTGTAAGTCCAGCGCGAATGACATTGTCGGAGCAGGCCATGCATTCTACGCATTCACCATCCAAATATGCGTGAATTTCATTTGCGCCTAAGTAGATGGCTTGTCCAGGCTTTAGGCGCACTAGATTTAAAAAGAACAGACACAATACACCCACGTCGCCTGGAAAGTCCATGTTAACTTTATTAAAAATATCCAGTAACTCATTTCGCTTCAGTTCTATAAAACAAATGATAAGATAAGAAAAGGAAATGTGTAGAGATAGCGTTTCTTACCTGATTTATTGTTATGGGCTATCGCAACAATGCACTTGGCAATATCCGCCTCATCAGCTCTCATCATGATCTCATAGCAATTTTTCAATGCCTCTGAATTTCGTTTTTCGTGTAGTTCATCAACAGCTTCTTTACCTATGAGTTTGGTTAGTGGCTGGAATTCGTCAATGAATTCGATGATATTCTCAACAGGTTGGAATCCCACCAAAGCTAAAAAAGGCGTTATGGCTATGCTCAGCTCCGGTTTATGATTATCATCTTTATATATATTTGGGCGCTCCTTATGCAGGCGCTCTGCTTCACATTTATTGGGGTGAACCTGTATGCTGAGTGCCTTTCTAATGCTCAGCACCTTGAAGAGGTAAGGCAAATCTTTCTTCAGCACTCGATCTAACGTTTCGCCAGTCTCCTTGACAATAGAAACTCCACAGAAATGGGTGCCCATCCACATTTCGGCATAAGTTTCGTTTTCGTTAAGTACGAAATCGGGATCGTTGGCCATTGCTAATTGGGCAACGGCCGACTGAATGCCTTGCTTTCCCCAATCATAGTTTTTAACCCAGCCAGTCAGCTCCATTGTGGTCCCGTTTGCTGAAAACTTTTCTTGTTACACTGAGGTCAACCTGAAGGTGATAAGGAAACAGATGATTGTGATAGCTGCACTGGTGGGTGGTGAGCACCACCCGATTAATTCGATATAAACTTATAGTTGCTGACGACAGTAATTGTATCGAAAACATTTCTTACGAATTAGTCACGTCCCCACATTGGTAAAAATTTAGAGTAACTTAACTTTGTTCCCACAATTATTTGAATATATGTAAATATTTTAAATATGTCAGACAGTGTGACCGCAATCAGAAAAATACGGAAATAAGAACGTTATACAAATAATAATATAATATTGGTATATTATCTTGATTACCGGCAATATTTTTCCATCTCTAGCATAGTTGTTCATCTCTAGAGACAACTTGCACTTTTTGTGCGAAACGCCATCATTTCTTTTCAATTTTGCATTTGTTTTTCGTAAGGTACGTACGACTTATTGTTTACGCTAGTAATTATGGGTCAAATTTGTTCTTTGTTCTACATTTATCTTGTTCGAAACGCTCCAGACTTGAGCAATTGCAAGAACCGTTTAGAATGCACCTGCATGCAACCATTCACACATGTGTAAGAGGCTCCATTTGTGCAAATATACATACGTAATTTTGCGGTATTTCAAGAGGCTGTACTACTCGCCAGGCTTCACATTTTATTTCTTTAATAAACTCATCATGTTTCATATAGTTCTCGTTTCAAAATAAAATAAACATTTAAAAGTTGAGCAGCAATTCGGCTTTTGGGCAAACACATACGATTTTACTTCGCACACGTTTGTGTACAACCCAGCTTTTAGCAAAATATTTCAAAATTTAATCATAGTTAAAATTCGCAGTCATGTTGCAAGGTTGGAAAATTTTTAGGCACTGTCAACGGGGCCAGCTTTGCCGATTACGTTTACGCAATTTCACTGTTGTCCAACAGTTCCGAAATCAGGCAACCCGTCTTCATCTTCCAAATTACAGTCACAGTCAATTAAGAACGACAAGGGCATTCTCAGCCGTTACTTACAGGTATATTCCATGGTAACTTAATTCATTACTTACGTAAATCTGATTTCTTTTTGCTTTCAGTTCAAATTCAAATTTAGCTAAGCCTAGTCCCAATATGGCCGCCAGTAAATCATCCCATTTCGTACTGCCAAACTCGCAGCCAATTGCCGATTTGGATTGCAAGGGCGCATTTCAAAGTTTAACGGATAAGGAAAAGCTGTATGCCCATTACTTTAGTAAAGCATCGTGGGATGGTGGACTCATCGCCTTGATTCAGTCTAGCCCGGAGGCGCCACTAATATTTTCATTGCTACATCGCATATTTGTTGCCGAAACCCCTGACAACTTGAAAGAGAAAGCGTTGAGCGCTGGAGCGACTGAAGATGATTTTACTGTGAGTTTCAGATTACTAACGTTTCTTAATCTTAATCATTAAATTCGACATTGCGTATTTGTAGGCATTTCTTGTTTACACATGTGGCGTGTTCGGCAATGCTGGCAACTACAAAGGCATGGGTGATAGCAAGATTGTGCCCAATTTGACGGAAGACAAGTTTGAGTCAATCGTACGAGCTTCCGCTGCTTACAAGGATGATGTGCGTGTGGCGAAAATTTATGAGAAGATTAAGAGACTCGTTTATGCTCTGGAGCCACGTAATGAGATCCTGGGATTTGCCCCAAATGGTGTAACCACTTATTGGTCAGACAACTGCACTAAGGAGGACTCGGAGATCGTCAATACTTGGCTAACATCAAAACGCATTGAGCCATACATGTGCCGTACCTTCAAAATCACAGAAAATGGCAAAACACTTTATGATGTTAAGCTGGGATCAGTTGCCGAATCCAACAAAGAGGGCATTACGTTGCCTGTGGAAGAGTTTAATGGAAGTACTTTCCGCGTAACCCGCGGAGACTATCAGCCCTTGTTGCGACGGGTCAATGACAATCTGCTTGAAGCAAAGAAATACGCGGCCAACGGGAATGAGGAAAAAATGATTGAACATTACGTGCAATCCTTTGAGGAGGGTTCTCTGGCAGAGCACAAGAACGGCTCCAGATGGTGGATCAAGGACAAAGGACCCGTCATTGAGACATACATTGGCTTCATTGAAACATATCGTGATCCCGCCGGCGGACGTGCAGAATTTGAGGGTTTTGTAGCCATGGTAAACAAAGAGAGTTCGGCTAAATTTGCTGAACTGGTTGACCGCGCTGAGAAACTCGTCGAATATTTGCCATGGACGAAGCCCTATGAGAAGGACTCGTATTTGAAACCTGACTTTACATCCCTGGATGTTCTGACTTTTGCCGGAAGCGGTGTACCTGCTGGTATTAACATTCCCAATTGTGAGTTGTAATTACCAACAATAGATAATTTTTATTGACGGCACATAATTCTTTAACAGATGACGAGATTCGTCAGGATGAGGGTTTCAAGAATGTGTCGTTGGGTAACGTCTTGGCCAACATCAATCGCAAAGATCCTATACCTTTCCTTTCCAACGAGGATCAGACACTCATGAAAGAGTACAAAGTGAAGGCATTTGAGGTGCAAGTTGGGTTGCACGAGCTGCTTGGTCATGGCAGTGGCAAGTTGTTCCGTGTCGATGAGAATGGTGACTACAACTTCGACGTGAAAGAAGTGAAGAACCTCATAACAGGTGAACCCATTACCAAGTGGTACCAACCTGGCGAAACTTACGACACAAAGTTCGGTGCCATTGGCTCATCATATGAGGAGTGTCGTGCCGAAGCTGTTGGTCTCTATTTGTCGCTGCAGCGTGACATACTTGAGATATTTGGATTCAAGGATGCTGCCGAACAAGATGACATTATTTACATCAATTGGCTGAGCCTCATATGGAATGGAATGGGCGTGGCCTTGGAAATGTACAATCCTAAATCAAAGCTTTGGATGCAAGCGCATTCACGTGCTCGTTTCGTTATCATGAAAGTGATGCTAGAGGCGGGTGAAGACTTCGTGACCATTAAGGAGACTGAGGATGGCAAGAATCTGTTGCTCACATTGGACCGCAGCAAGATCCATACTGTTGGTAAGAAAGCGCTGGGCGATTTCTTGACAAAGCTGCAAGTATACAAATCCACTGCCGACATTGATGCCGCATCAAAGATGTACGAACACTACTCGGAGGTCAACGAGACTGGAACTCATCCTTGGGCCAAGTGGCGCGACATATGCATGGCCCACAAGAAGCCGCGCATCATTCTGGTGCAGGCCAACACTATGGTTAATGACGGTAAAGTGGAATTAAAGACTTACGATGCGACACATGAGGGTTATATTAAGTCGTGGGTGGATCGTTATCCAACTACCGATATTGATAATGTGCTGGAGGAGATTGTTGAGAAGGACAAAAAGTATTTCCCAATTGCCTATAAAAACTAATCGTTGCTTCGAAAGATTGCATTCATGTATATTCTGAAAATATATATTCCTGATCATAAGAAATTTTTACCAAGAAATAAAAATCGAGTTTTGTGATTCCATTAGCAATAAGTTATATAATTGTTATTCTTAACTAGGCTTAATCGTAATCGAATGTTAGACTTCAGCCACACAAGTGCCCCTCGCTCCAGATATCGAATATGGGATCGATCGGCATCCAGGCGTCGGTTATGTGATTACGGCGATCACCAACTTTGCATATCAAATTCATATCTTAACAGTGGAAGATTTTTTGGATAGGCGAACTATAGGCATTCACAAATGAAGGTCAATGAGTGCTCCCAGATCTCAGGAATTGCGTACAGCGTCTCACCACGGCGAGTAGATCCTTAATCATATCTTTCCTATGTGATAATTCTGTCACAGTTGCAGTTCCGGTAGAGCAGCACATGCATCCAGTAGGAGCCCATGGCGTAAGTAATCCCAAAAAGATTTCTAAGCTCAAACTTTTTATTAATGCCACGGAGCGTCTTGCGGTAATATTAGTAGGATATGTATAGATCATTATTATGGTGCAATATATCTTGTAAGGTGAGTACGTTTTACATAGTATAGTATTGTTTCCCTTAGTATTGGTCTTATTTGTTCTATTCATTCACTAGAAGAATTGAAGAATTGTTCGGAATGTTTTTCATTCATTTTGTATTTTTTGTGTGCAACTCAGAGTTTTTAGCAAAATATTTCAAAGTTTCATCATAGTTAAAATTCGCAGTCATGTTGCAAGGTTGGAAAATTTTTAGGCACTGTCAACGGGGCCAGCTTTGCCGATTACGTTTACGCAATTTCACTGTTATCCATCAGTTCCAAAATCAGGCAACCCGTCTTCATCATCCAAATTACAGTCACAGTCAATTAAGAACGACAAGGGCATTCTCAGCCGTTACTTACAGGTATATTCCATGGTAACTTAATTCATTACTTACGTAAATCTGATTTCTTTTTGCTTTCAGTTCAAATTCAAATTTAGCTAAGCCTAGTCCCAATATGGCCGCCAGTAAATCATCCCATTTCGTACTGCCAAACTCGCAGCCAATTGCCGATTTGGATTGCAAGGGCGCATTTCAAAGTTTAACGGATAAGGAAAAGCTGTATGCCCATTACTTTAGTAAAGCATCGTGGGATGGTGGACTCATCGCCTTGATTCAGTCTAGCCCGGAGGCGCCACTAATATTTTCATTGCTACATCGCATATTTGTTGCCGAAACCCCTGACAACTTGAAAAAGAAAGCGTTGAGCGCTGGAGCGACTGAAGATGATTTTACTGTGAGTTTCAGATTACTAACGTTTCTTAATCTTAATCATTAAATTCGACATTGCGTATTTGTAGGCATTTCTTGTTTACACATGTGGCGTGTTCGGCAATGCTGGCAACTACAAAGGCATGGGTGATAGCAAGATTGTGCCCAATTTGACGGAAGACAAGTTTGAGTCAATCGTACGAGCTTCCGCTGCTTACAAGGATGATGTGCGTGTGCTGAAAATTTATGAGAAGATTAAGGGACTCGTTTATGCTCTGCAACCACGTAATGAGATCCTGGGATTTGCCCCAAATGGTGTAACCACTTATTGGTCAGACAACTGCACTAAGGAGGACTCGGAGATCGTCAATACTTGGCTAACATCAAAACGCATTGAGCCATACATGTGCCGTACCTTCAAAATCACAGAAAATGGCAAAACACTTTATGATGTTAAGCTGGGATCAGTTGCCGAATCCAACAAAGAGGGCATTACGTTGCCTGTGGAAGAGTTTAATGGAAGTACTTTCCGCGTAACCCGCGGAGACTATCAGCCCTTGTTGCGACGTGTCAATGCCAATCTGCTTGAAGCAAAGAAATACGCGGCCAACGGGAATGAGGAAAAAATGATTGAACATTACGTGCAATCCTTTGAGGAGGGTTCTTTGGAAGAGCACAAGAACGGCTCTAGATGGTGGATCAAGGACAAAGGACCCGTCATTGAGACATACATTGGCTTCATTGAAACATATCGTGATCCCGCCGGCGGGCGTGCAGAATTTCAGGGGTTTGTAGCCATGGTAAACAAAGAAAGTTCGGCTAAATTTGCTGAACTGGTTGACCGCGCTGAGAAACTCGTCGAATATTTGCCATGGACGAAGCCCTATGAGAAGGACTCGTATTTGAAACCTGACTTTACATCCCTGGATGTTCTGACTTTTGCCGGAAGCGGTGTACCTGCTGGTATCAACATTCCCAATTGTAGGTGAAAATTACTGATAAAGATAATTTTTACTCATGGCATGTTATTCCTAAACAGATGACGAGATTCGTCAGGATGAGGGCTTCAAGAATGTGATATTGGGTAACGTGCCGGCCAACAGCAATCACAAGGATCCCATACATTTCCTTTCAGACGAGGACCAGGCACTAATGAAAAAGTACAAAGTGAAGGCATTTGAGGTGCAAGTTGGGTTGCACGAGCTGCTTGGTCATGGCAGTGGCAAGTTGTTCCGTGTCGATGAGAATGGTGACTACAACTTCGACGTGAAAGAAGTGAAGAACCTCATAACAGGTGAACCCATTACCAAGTGGTACCAACCTGGTGAAACTTTCGACTCAAAATTTGGTGCCCTTGGCGCATCATATGAGGAGTGTCGTGCCGAAGCTGTTGGTCTCTATTTGTCGCTGTATCGTGACATACTTGAGATCTTTGGTTTTAATGATACTGCCGAACAAGATGATATCATTTACATCAATTGGATAAGTCTCATCTGGAATGGAATGGGCGTTGCCTTAAACATGTATAATCCTAAATCAAAGCTTTGGATGCAAGCGCATTCACGTGCTCGTTTCGTTATCATGAAAGTGATGCTAGAGGCGGGTGAAGACTTCGTGACCATTAAGGAGACTGAGGATGGCAAGAATCTGTTGCTCACATTGGACCGCAGCAAGATCCATACTGTTGGTAAGAAAGCGCTGGGCGATTTCTTGACAAAGCTACAAGTATACAAATCCACTGCCGACATTGATGCCGCATCAAAGATGTACGAACACTACTCGGAGGTCAACGAGACTGGAACTCATCCTTGGGCCAAGTGGCGCGATATATGCATGGCCCTCAAGAAGCCACGCTTCATTCTGGTGCAGGCCAACACTATGGTTAATGACGGTAAAGTGGAATTAAAGACTTACGATGCGACACATGAGGGTTATATTAAGTCGTGGGTGGATCGTTATCCAACTACCGATATTGATAATGTGCTGGAGGAGATTGTTGAGAAGGACAAAAAGTATTTCCCAATTGCCTATAACAAATGAAAGTACGTATTCATGATCATTAGATATTTTCACCGAAAAATAATAATTCATATTTTCTGACTACTTTAGGTTATATGCTAGGTTGTTATGTGGTTGTGATTCTTAACTGTGCCTAATCATAATCGAATGTTAGACCGCAGCCGCGCAAGTGCTCCTCGCTCCAGGCATCGAATCTGGCAGACATTTCATCGGTCATATGATTACGCCAATCCCCAATTTTGCCGTTACGAATGAATTTTGTATCTGGCTGTGGCAGAATCTTCTCCAGATTGATGGCTGTGTTGCTTTGCATGCTATCAAACTGCAGGTGTTCACAAATGCGTTTCATGGATTCTTCATTGAGCTGAGCAGTGACATTTAGGAACTGTGCACAGCGTCTCACTACGTCGGGCAGATCCTTAATCATATCTTCGTATTTGATAAATAAAACATTGTCATCATAACTGCGCTTCCAGAAGGGCAACACATGCTTCCAGTAAGAACCCATGGGCGTATGGCCGCCCAAGAAGAGTTCTACGAATTCCTCAAACTCTCCATTGATGCCGTGAAGCAGCTTACAGTAATGATAGTAGGAGACGCATAGATCTTTTGGATTGCGTGCTGTATACACGATTTTAGGCTTAACCCTGTCGAATTGTTCCGGGAGCAGTTGCCAGGAGAGATGCGAACGAGCAAAACGTGGACGTGGCAAATTGCGCACCAGTTCAACTGTATTGCCAAGGGAATTGCTGCGAAATGGAGACAGTTTAAGGAGATACCTGGAAGTTTATGCAATTGGAGACTTACGACACCCACTGATGATGATCCGTGCTGAACAACGCTGAAAGCTCAATGAGGGGGGAGCGTTGAGACAGCTGCTGTTTGGCAGCCTCATAATCTAGGTGATGCCCCAACAGCCAGACCATTTCTTGTGCCCATGTGGAGCCGGTACGTGGATATGACACCATCCACACGTCATCCTCATAGATTGGCAGTTGCCGGATAGATTCACCCAACTCCACATATTTACGTGGTATGATCAGATGATCGGGCAACACCTCCACAAAGCAATCCTGTGCCGGGAATATGGCATTTGTGCGTCGCACAATATCCGCATCCAGTTCGCGATAAGTGAGCTGCATGTTGTTTGCTGTTTTGCGTCGCTACCGTTGGCCTCAGATGGCTGCAGCCGACTGACTCTGACTCCAAAGTGGAAAGTGAGCCCAAGCGTGTGGTGAAAGTGACGTTAACGGGAATTTATCTAAGTTTTCCGCAAGTTGAACTTGTTCAGTGCGAAAACCGGCTTTATGCAATGGTTGGCTGATGGGAAGTGCATTAACTGAGCCAAAATCAAGCAATGGATGGCCGATGGGAAATGCAATAACTGACTGATATTTGTGAGCCAAACTCAAGCGAAATAGGCCAATATAAATAATCTCATACCCAAAGGCAACAGATAGCTTCAAGCTAACAGCGTTCATTTTGCTTGATAATACATAACGAATTGTATGTACTCTCATTAGGCGAACTAAATTTATTTTGAAAAGTTACTTATGTATTATGGAAAAAAGGAACATATTTCTTAAAACTGTTTAGGACTCATAGTTTTAATGACCTCTCGAACTCTTTGTATAAGATTTGAGCAATGCTTCCAGTATTCCAGAGCTTGAGATGTCATTAAACATATAGAGCTATCTAAACAGTTTTGAGTAATATCTAAAGTTGTGGGACACCGAGTTCCATCAAATTATAATGTCAACTATATATTTATATTTGTAGCAACAGTTGTCATGAAACATTCGTTTTTGCAGGGCTCATTCTGCTCTAATAAACCTAATTGATAGAAATCGTAAATAGTTTGGAACATTAAGTTGTTGGCCGAGCCATAACTGAAAGCACGAAATTAAAATTGTCATTATAAATTATGTTCAATAAATAGATTTGCGACATTATGTTTCTATAACAATAATATGTCAAATTTGATCAGAAATGTTTGCTAACTTAGCAATTTGCCGCTAAAATTAAATTACCAATTAAATTAAGATTTATTGCAATTCGTAATACTATGTACACATGAAATCTTTATCTCGATTACAGCTAAATCGTCTTAATGAGCACTCTTAACAGTCGTTGATAGCATAGCATTTTGCGGCGACTACAACTCGTTGTGTATGTATTCCGTGGTCACCTTGGCCTCACCCTCATGGAACCCATTGCAGTCCACTGGAAATTTGGCCTGGTTTTTTTTTTTGAGAAAATTGAAATTAGATTTAGAATTGTAAATATAACTGCTTAGCCGGATGTGGGACTCACCTCGCAATTATATGGCGCATTGATTACACCAAATAGCGTCCAGAATGGTGTACCGGTTTCTGTGCTAATGAAGATCGCTGCACCCATGCTCCCGATCTTGACAATTTTCGGACTAACGCCGGCAATCAGACCGCCAGCCGAAGATGTTGCCGACGACTGTTGCTTGGACTGCTGTTGTTGTTGTTGCTGCTGCTGCTGTTGATCAAGAGCAGCTGCATTTAGCTGGCAGAGCACATAACGATCACATTGCGGCGACTTGGAGATGTATCTATAGGCGCGATGCACTTTTAGCACCGGTTCAATAACCTGTTTGAAGTTTGTTATTTATCGATGTAGATGGTTGTTGGATTGTGGGTTGGGAATGGATGCGTGCGCCATGAACACAAAAAGAGAAAATTGTAGCGTAATTAATTTAATTTGTGCTATTGCCAGTTGGTTTAGTTTTTTTTTTCGAGTTTGTTATTCTAACTGCGCTTTGTTAATTGCCCAACAACCCAATTCTATGCAATAATAATGCTTGATCGCTCGTTCACTTACCTCCAGATTGAGTGTATCCGTTAATCTATCACTGATCTCGGTGGCATTGAACTGCAACAGTCCACGTGCTTGACCCAATTTGAGCAGTTCCTTGGCATAGCCAACAGCTGGCTTTACATATTGACGCGAATCGATTTTCACATTCAGATGATGCTTGGCCACGTGGTTCAGTAGGTTCGATATAGTCTCACTGGGGCGTGCCGGATCGAAATAGGTTTGCTTGGGGTAACCTTGAGATTTTAAGAGGCCGTTGAACATGATTTGCGCCGTCTGGAAATATCTATGGAGGAAAGTGTGGCCAAAAAAGCGAAAAAGAAATGAAGAAAAGAAGTAAGTAAAATTGATGGGCTTATAATGATGACACAGCATGACAAAGTGAAAGGGCGCCAGCTAGAAAGTGGAAGTAATTTCTTCTCGTTGTCTAATAACAATAATAATAATGGTTATGACAATGGGGCGTATGTCAAATACGTTGACGTATTGTGAGTATATATTTATTGTATACCATTAGTAAGTATTTAAGTTTTATGCAAAGGAGTGTAACTAACAAGTTTATATGTATGTCCGCCTGAAAGCGAATTTCTATGCACAATTAATTCTCGTTCAGGTTTTAATTAATCTTAACGAAACTTTGTATAGATCTGTTATTTATCTGATTACTACAATAGCTGAATCTAATCTAATCTAATTCTGCACAAAGACAAGACTATGATAGAGTAGTGAAAATTCGGCTTGCTGATGATGTTCTTTTTCTTCTTGTTTATATTCAGCTCGACCTAAATAACTGAGACATTCGGCATGCAATAATGTCTCCGGCTTGTACTTTGCCTTTGGTCCATTTCCGTAGCTCAAAACTGGTTTCGCGGCTCGAAACGTATGGTTCTGGCATGTTTATTTGTTTATATTCAACCACTTTGTAACTATAACAGACACACATACAGACAGACGCACACCCAAAGTCAAGATCGGGATTGAAATTGGACTTGCGACTGCTTTGTTGACCAGTCAGATTAGCAGCCAGGTTCTAAAATGTGCCAGCTGCAAAAGTGTGTCAAAAGGTAAATCAAGCTTGGTTGTGGGGCTCTTCCAACATGTTTGATGCCAACGCCAAACAGGTTGCAGTTAACGGTAACTCAATAGGCAGCAGTAAATAGCAACAACAAGTGGCAGTTGTTTTGCTGTGCTCCAATCTAATCGAAAATGTTAAGAATCGGAATCAGAATCGTATCACAGCTAGGTGCTAAACTGTGCTCAACCGTTAGGAATGCAAAACGTGATCAACAATTAACACGCATCGATCACCCTCTACAACTAGTCAGGCCAACAACTTACCTCAGATAGTTTTCAGGATTGGCCAAATAGCTGGCCCAATCAGCCAAGTACAGTGTTGCCGATTTGATCCAGCGGCGACGGAAAGATTGATTGTTCAGCGACTCAAAGAGCTTGTCATAGTCGACCTTGCCATCACGTCCCTTAAAGCCCTATAGGATGACCAATATTTCGAGTTACGAAATTAGTAGACTCTTTAATCGTGTACTTGCCTTCATTATCTTATTGACGCCTGACTTTTCGTAGAGAGCATCGGCAAGTTCTGAGTTGGAGAAATGATCCCACAGCACGTGTATGTGCTCCAAGAAGGGAGGCAGTACCCAGGCATGACTTTTGTGGCGCTCCTGTGTGTTATGGCCCTCGGGACCAGCAAATGAGCTGACGGCTTGCATGATCAACGGTAGCAGATTCATGAAACCATTCTCAGGCTCTGTCTCTTCAGGCAACGATCTCTTTTGCTCATGATGGGCATGTTGGGTAGTCTTTTTCTCGGTACCGCCTTGAGTATTCATAAACGCAGAGGCTACCTGCAGAATGGTGTCCAGGCCAATACCAGAATCGGAACTTCTTCCATTGCTGTTGCTGCTGCTGCGTTTCTGTTGGGCACCACTTTCGTCATCATCAGTTTGAGTGAACATTTCTATGACATTGCCAATGATGACGGGATCAAAGCCACCGCCGCCACCGCCACCATTACTGCCACGTGCATTGCTGGCCAGCAAACTACCCAGACCGGAAATAATTTGCATAGCGCCACCACCGCCACCTTTACCGTTCGCCTGCATAAAGCTGCCAACAAGGGAAGCGATGCCCGACAATCCAGCGGCAGCTCCACCACCACCACCACCGCCGCCGCCTCCTCCTCCACCACCATTCTGATTAGTCAATGCTTCCTGTATGAACATGGATGCCATGTCCAACAATGGATTGGACTCCTCCTCAGCCAGATGGCCATAGGGCTGGGCGCAGAGCAGCGCCAGCACAAAAAGTGCTCGTTTCATGTACATTTTTTATGGGCAGGAACTTTCACAATCACACACACTTGAGATACTTTTTTTATTATTTTGCTTTGCTATTGTTGGTTTAGAGTTATTGTTGCTGTTATTGCTGTTGCTTGGCCAATTAAACAACGCAGCGACGACAACAACGCGACCGACGCTTCACTGCGCAAACGACTCTTGGAAATTGCACGCCAAATGGTATAAATCTGTTGATATTCTTCTTCTTGTTGTTCGTTTTCAACTTCTTAACTGTAAGCAGCAAACACAGCCAGCACAGCCGAAAACTTTCTTTCTTCTGTGGCTCTGAGTCAGTGTGTAACACTTCTTAAGCCAACTTCAAGTGTCTTGGGGCTGGCCAACATGTTGCAACTCCCAGCGTCGGCTGTTGATTGACTCTCTCAAACTTAGCTGTGATTGTAGTCTTTCTCTCGCACTCTCTCCGCTACTGTTTACCTGTGTTTGTGCGCAGTTCTTCTTGTCATTCTTTACGCCTGCGCTGTACACGTCAGTTTGCTGCCCGCATACAAATTTTAACGCACACATTTATATAAATATATATGCGTGTTCTTTGGACCTGTTACTGTGGACTTAACTTTGTTTATATTTCTACCCACTTTCTTTTTACACACGCTCATTGTGTCCATCGCTTGGCGTCTCTGATCAGAGTCAATTTATTCCTTTAGCGCTTTATGCAAACTTCTCTACCTATTTGTACTTTGTATCTTGCTATGTATATGCATATTATACATATATACATATGTTACAAAAGCTCACATTCACAATTTAGCAGAAAGTTGCTACATTACGCGCGCGATTCTGATTTGTGGGTGAAGTGACAGTGACAGACACTTTCCGACAGGGTATTAAAGTCTTGTAAGATAGTTGGTAACACTTTTAATTAAACTATGATTCTAAAACTTATCTTAAATTAACGAAAAAACGGTCTTATCTTTTACCAAGTCAAACTACAATGTTGATACTAAAATAAATATTATCTCTTAATTTAGATTACAAAGCATACGTAAAAGGGTATCTAATATTCAGGCAACTATGCTATAAGTACGATTAAACGTTAATTTTTACAAATTCATAAACTAAATGAATGCATAACACATGTATGTATTTTTTGTCTCTCGAAATTCTCTCTTTAGGCTATTCGGATGTGTGCCACGGCCCATTTCCAGTTTATTCGACAATAATAGATGATATTGTGCCAGTTGCATTAATTAATTAAATGTCTGTCGTGGGCCGTCGACAGTCTAGTGGACACATGTGGCCAAACAGAAAGACGGGATTTAATATTTTCTGAATTCGTGTCTGCGGGCGCTGTTTTTTTAGGCTCTTGTAAATCCACTCAAGGGTGCTCTATAATAGGTTCAGGAAATATTCAGATGTTTACCGGGTATAAAAATTAATTTTCTTACAAAAGAGCCATCGCCTGTCAGTGTTGAGCATTCTTGTATATTCCAGTCACGTCCTTCCAAACGATTTAAGCCCAAAAAATCAACAATCATGGAACTAGGAAGAGCTCCGTTGACATCCTGTTTGTTGGCCAAGATTAACAAAGGAACCTGGGTCATCCGTTCATCCAACAACACATCACAGAGCTCACAGCGTGCTTCACTTAGACGTGAGACGTCCGAACTATCAACGACAAAGATCTGAACAGAGCATTTGGTTAGGCTGGGAATGGGGTTAACATTTAAAGTCCATACCAATGCATTGGTATTTTGAAAAAAGGTGTGCCACGTTTGACGCATTCTCCATTGACCACTTAAGTCCAGCATGTGTACATTCATGGTCTTATATTTCAAATCCATCTCATTTAAATTGGCCGTAGGATTAATGTTTCTTAACTATGTACATAAGAAAATAAAAGTCTTAATGTTGATATGATTAACGGTGATCTTACGGCGTCCTCGTTTTGCATGCTTAGACGTCCAGCCAGGGTGCTCTTTCCAGAATTGTTTAAGCCCAGAATGAGCAAGTTAAACTTCGGCGTAGCCCACGGCCGGAACTTGCGGAGCCGCGTGCTGATGGTCTTTCGGAGATTGTTCATTTGTGAGGCTTCCTAACTTTTCGAAAGTATTAAAAGTGCCAAAGCTACTACTATGATTTAGATTGAGAAATTGTTTAAAATGTAAAGCATTAAATAATACAAAACTATCTGTACATGCTTTTGTAATAATCACAACTAAGGGTGCAAGTTGCAAGGAAATCTATTTAAGGTTATCAAAACACTCTTTCTTTTTTTAAACGATATACAATAATTACTGTGTGTATTTTAATGTTTGATCAGTGGACGTTAGTGATTATGGTACAATAGCAAATTTATATTTAAAAACTACTTTTTCATATTCTTGCACACCCAGTCCATGCCTTCTTTTAGGCCTGTGCCATCTACAGCTGTGCATGCCTTGATCTCCCAGGTCCTTTCCTGCAGACGAACAAGGCCCAAGCCTTCTGCTACTTCGGAGGCTGTCATGGCATCGGGCAAGTCCTGCTTATTGGCAAACACCAGCAAGGGCACTGTCTTCAGACGATTATCCATTAGCATCTCAAAAAGTTCACTGCCTGCTTCTTTGAAACGAGTGCGATCTGTGCAATCTATAACATAGATCTGCAATTGTATATACATATTTAGAATATAGAATATATATCAGATATATCAGATCATATGAATTTACCAAAACATCTGTATTGGCAAAGTAATTCTTCCAATACGGTCTAATCTTCCATTGGCCGCCAATGTCCCACACATTCAGCTTAAAGCCATCAGCTGCTACAGATTTGATATTAAAGCCCGCTGTAGGCGTCACCTGTGAGTTAGGGGAACGACTATTAGGAAAGCAAAGACGTATCTGTTCCATGATACTCACCGTAGTTATATCCTCGGATGCCAGCTGTTTGAGAATTGTTGTCTTACCAGCATTGTCCAAGCCAAGGAGCAAAATGCGTGCTTCCTTTTCTGGATTTGGACGTAGTTTTCGCAGCAGTGATAGTAAACCCTGAAATTCACATTAAATGATGAATTACAAATTCCGATTGGTTTGCGGCAATGTGAAATCGATTTTAGATATTACAAGTTTCAAAAGCTCACATCAACAATCGATTAAGAGTATGATTTAAGCACGAACTATCGTACAAATGTTAACATACGCTGTTAAATAATTATATATTTATATTAGTATGATTGTGGGGTATATTCCAAATGCATTTTAAAGTTATTGCAAAAAACAATTTTCTTTTCGCTTCATCACATTGCCCAAGATTGAATTAAAATATGTGAACCCGATAATTTTGTGTTCGATACCAACTATAATGCCGCCAAATGTTAAATGTTGAGCTGTTATTGCACAATAAGGCGGGAGTAAAGTCACAATCTGGCCACACTTTTTGTCATGACAACCAATTTTAATAAACAAATTATATTTTCGGATAATAATAGTCAATTTAACAAACTTCAATTAGTGCTTACAACCGCATAATAATAATAATTACACTAGTCGCCAGATAACGTACCATTTTGTAACGATTGAATTTGAATGCGCACGAAGATCAGTTGATGTGTACTATGTTAATACTTTTAATTTGAACACGAATAGAATAAGTTGATTTAAAACTACCACCGTCGACAACATTCCAGGTGCAATGCTATCTAGTAACTAAAATTCATTCGACCAAACAGAATAGCAACCGCCGCAGGTAGCGGGGCGCTTCACCTGTGCTCGTCGCTGCGCAACCGCCGTCGAAAGAGGAAGATGAGACAGTTACTATTTACGGGCTTCAATGCATTTGGACAACACAAAAGCAAGAACCCTGACCGCACTTCCGGTCGGTGTGTTGCCTTAACTGGTTTGTAATTTAAACAACTCACATTCACAGAATGTTTACTAATTAAATCCTTAAATTATAGAAATACAGGTTCCAGACAATGAAAGTGACAATTTTATAATTGCACTTAGCTGGCGATATACTGCCTATGCGGCGGGCAATAAGATATGCTTGATTGGTCTACTCGACAAGTCGCCAGGCGAACGACTAGAATTAGTGGCGGCCGGGTATATCAAAGCTTTGGCAGCCTGCGATACGCATTGTCTGGTCCTGTTGCAAAATGGACAGCTGTACAAGATATCCGTAATGTTGAACGCTAAGCTACAACAAATTAAGCTAGAAGCTCCTTTCTCTCCTCCTACCACAGCCACTAAGAGAAATATATTTGGCCTATCCAAAGCACCTAGCGAGGCTCCTAATGTAATCACTCACATTGCCTGTGGTTCATATATTAATGTGGCCATTAGTGCTAGAAATATGGTGTACAGCATACCCAGCTGTTTGCATCAATTTCCACAGCTTCAGTGGAGAGTGCAACAGTTGGAATGTGGACAGGAGCATGCCCTTTTGCTAAATTGCAACGGAGATGTCTACGCATGGGGTAATGGGCTGTAAGTGAACGTGAGATATACATTTACAAGGATATTGCTATATGTATGATATGTACAGTCGCGGACAACTTGGTCAGGCCACACTTGCGGTGGAGGAAATGCCGCAACTAGTTGAAGCGCTAGCTGGTATTAAGGTAAATATTCATTTATCTTTAGTTTATCATTAGTTTTAATCGTTTGTCAACATTCTGTCTAGATAACTCATATTGCGGCTGGAGGCTGGCACAGTGCGGCAATTTCTGCATTCGGAGATCTCTATACTTGGGGCCTTAATTCTAATGGCCAACTTGGCATGCGGGTCATGAAACCTGGTGGTTTACTTAAGGAGCCCACGGTTTATCCACTACCACAGCTGCACGACTTACGAGAATGTTGTGCAGCTGCTGATGATGCTGATTTATGTGCGCCTGTTAAAGTATTTGCCGGATCACGTCATACCATGCTTATGCGTAGCTGTGGTCGGCTTTGGGCTACCGGCTGGACTGCTCACGGACAGCTGGGCAAACAGACGACTAACCCGCCATATTTTGACGCTTTTCAGAAGGTATACGATAAGTGCAGAGACAGTGAGTATACTGTTATCTGTGGCCCTTGGGCCACATTGGTCGTGTTGTTCAAATAAATGTTGAATACTAACAATTTATACATTTAATGTATACTATTACGAATACAATGTTTGCTCTTTGTGCAAAGCTCCTAATTTTGTTGAACAGGCTGCTAATGAGGGTGATGATCGCGCGGTAGATTCACTTATTTAATATATGACAATACTGAATAAAGTTGAATGAAGGTCATATATTTCATTCTATTTAAGCGTATATTTTTTACAAAATCGGAACGGTTACGTTCTTGAACAATCTAAAGCTTGTTGCTACAACACTGTCCGGGCACATATGTTTGTCTCATTTTCACGTTCGGTGTCTTTGCTAGCAGCTAGCGAATTTTTCCACCTTTTAAAAAGTTGTTACTAATGAAATGTTTGATGTCTAACTAGATTTGAAATTGAAAATTTTAAATACAAAGGGAAAGGAATTAATTTAAATCGAAGATCTCTTCGGCTAAACATTTATGTTTATTTAACAATTTAATTACTTAATTACATAATTGTTTTCTTATTATATTCTTTGTAACATATAGAGATTCACTTATCACTTCACCATTTGGTGAATGTGCTTTTTACTAACACTTGATGATAGTTATAAATATAAGGGTTTTCATGTAAACTATTTATCACGAGTGAATTATATATCAAAGTTTCCGACGCTCGAATTGATCCTGGATCAAGATATGCCATGCATACCCGACAGCCCCAATTCGCACTTACCAGAATCGGTTATTTATTTGTTTTGCTTTATTTGACTTTTTATTGCCTATCAAAAGTAAACAGGGAATGTTGGCGTCGAGTGCAAAGCACAAATTTTTTTGTCTTGGGATAGGTCTGAGGCCGATGTGCCATTGTCGCGGTTGTTGTCGTTCTTATTGTTGTTGTTATTCTTGTTGCAGCCGAGTCATTTAATCAGTGAATTTTATTTTTAAAAATGTTATTAAACAATATTTGCTTTAGCAAAAGTCAGACATGCAGTGCAATAAACTTTTCAGCACTTGTAGATGGACCGACGCGGCACGACTACTAAATCACAAACTGACGCACCGACAGACGGACGGACGGATTGTTGGACAGACGGGTTTGGTGGGTATTTTCTTTGTCTGAACTATATGGATGTCATTTCTTGATAATTAGCTTCGTCATTATGCAAAAAGCAAGGAATGAAATTTTGTAATCAAATACAAAATATGTTAATAATGAATAATCATTATTATTGTTTAAATGGTAGTATTTTTCAATTAATTAGTTTAAGCTTGCAGCTATTGAAGGGTTTACGATATTAAACAGGATTATTTGAATTTGACTTGGATTGTATTAACTTTGATCCTTAGTCTGTTGGTGATATTAATTTTTAAACTGTGTTTTATTTTAATTAAGTATTTGTGTAATTGAAGTATAGTGTAGTATAGTAGTGTGTATGCAAATCCGAAAAACATATCATTTATTAAGTTGTCTTTTGATTCGCATTTTTGGAATGTAGCGCCTTAAATGCTCACCATAGCCCATCCCACTACTCGTATCAGGCCACCTATCTCTATGGATGTATGGCGAGTTCAACGTTTTTATGTTATTTGCCAAATGAAAAAAGTAAAAACAAATGTTTATCTTATAACGCACTGCGAGCGGCAGCAAGTCGTGAGTTGCCCGTTGAGTTCAGTGTGCAGTGTTCGGTTCTGGCGGGGTGTAGACAGAATGCGATGAGCAAATAGGCTTTGCTTTTGGGCTTTACATTTTTATGAGCGCCATTTTTGAGTCAACTTTGTTATCAACGACAAAAAAACAAAAAAAACTGAAAGAAACAAAAAGAAGCGCAAAAACTAGGAGAAACTGCATAGAAAGAGAAAGAGAAACCCGTCAGACATTGTCATTTTTAGGCCGCAAAACTATTTGCTACCAGCAATTGACTCTGTGCAGGCAAAGAGAATGTGCCAAGGGGAATGGAGGGTGTAAAGGGAGCGGGTGCGAGTTCAAGCGCCTGGCTCAAGGCGAATGTATGGTTGAGTTTCCGTTTCTTTAGCTTATCAGGGAGCCACTTGAAAAGTCCGACCAAGTACAAAAAGTGCTAATTGTAGCACTCCCCATGTTTATCTCTATACAGCTTTAAGTGCGTGCTTGTATGTGTGTGCGTGTGTAGGTGTGTAGGTGTGTGGCTCTTGTGGTTTTCGTTATACGAAAATTGTAATTCATGCGTGCCAGCAGACGCCAAAGTTTCAACAGAAATCAGTCAATCATAACCAAAAAAAAAAACGAGAAGAGTAAAAAGCAGGCTCAGTTTGTTTTGCGGCAAGTACGTGTTGTGTGGCATGCAACGCTGCCCTTAAGGGCGACTCCTGTGCCTACATTATGCGGCATGTTTGCTCGTCGCAAAGACTGCGAGCTCTCATCACATTTGCCCGCTCCCTGACCTACCTTGGCGCCCAACCTATTTGCATTTGGGCGTACATTGACCACACGAACTTAGGCTCCCCTTGCCAATCTGCCATTCTACCATTCTACCACTCCCTCTCGCTGCTGTACTATCTCCCACTCTTTGGGCTGTTGAGTCGAGCCAACTAATCATCACTTTGTTTTTGCGCTAATGACTTGCCTCACTCACTTCGTACCTCTCGGTCTCGCTCTCGCTCTCTGCTCTGTCTGTCTCTATGGAGCTTGTAAACTTGCATTAAGTGCAAAAAAATATAAGAAAAAAAACGTGTTCATAAAACGTTTTGGCATCCCAAATGTACCAAATGGATGTGAAAGAGTCGTCGTTGCTCCCCCGACGTGCCATAAAAATTATGCATGAATGTATTTGCTTCATTTTACACATACTCACATGCACATTCACACACGCACACACTGGCATTCACACTCACATTCACACACACACCCACACCCACGCTCATCATCATCATATTCACATTCCTGCCCAAATAAAAAGTTGCCCTCGACTAGCCCGAAATAAAAAATGAAAAAGAAGCAGAAAGAGCGAGCGTAAAGCGAATGCAGCAGGCAGCAGGCAGCGTCGCATTTTTACGGCTCCATTCATGTGACGACGGAAGTGTCAAGTGGCTGTTGGCAACTCGTCGACGACAACCAACTCTCATCCTGCGCGTCCTTTTCGTCAACGTTGGCGTTGCCGTCGCCGTCGTCGTCGTCACAGTTGCCGTTTGCTGCTCTGCATCGAAAATGCCGTTATTGTTACCAGTTGTCTAGAGCGCACCCTCCACCTGCCACCTGACCTCAACCTCCTGCCGCCTACTACCCATCTCTGTCACCCACAACGTGTCTACGTGCGGCAAGTTGCATTCTGACTCTGCGTCTGCCGTTGAGTGGCAAACTTCTCTTCTTCTTTGGAGTCTTTTTTTTGTGCGCTTCTCATATGCTATCGTTTGGTTCGGGCTCAGTATGTGTTTCATCGTCGCCGTCTTCTTATTCAGCTACTCCTTTTTTAACTCCTTTTTTCATATTTCGTACTCTGCACCATTTTTATATGCCCTTCATTTAGGTGGCTTTTGTTCTTTTTGGGTACAGTTGTGTTTCTAGGGTTAAGTGACAGCTCGCCAAATGCTCGTAAGTATTAGCTGCTCAAATTTGCATACATGGCGTTTCATCTCATATTTTGCTGCATTCTCAAAAGAATGTCGGAAACTCTTCGTTTCGTATTTGTTTATAATATTTTTAGCATTCTGCTTAATATTTTTATGTGTAATTTTCATGCAACAAAGAAATTTGATATTTATCTTAAATAAGAAATTTGGTAAAGCAGAATTAGCCATCATTTATTTTACAATGAAACAATTCGAGTTAGTTATTTGGTATACATAACATAGTATAAAAAAAGTTTAAATTTTCTAAAATCATTCAATTTGGATCTTGATTAATTTCATCTTGAGTAATTTGTTGAAGAACAAAATAGATTTATGTTTTCTTTTTCATATCCAAAATTGATTCTAATTGTTATTTGACTAGCCATAAGAGTACTCCAATTGATTAGCTCATCATTGTGCACATAAATCATAAACATAGCTTATCTATTTAAAATACCATTGGGTGCACTTAATTGGCCCATAATGTGCGTTAACAACTTGATGGTCCTGTAAAGCCTATCAGGAAAGAGAGCTGACGGATTACATGATTATGTGGTAGTTAACTGGGGGTCGTGTCCCACAACAAGCATCCAACGCTTCGCTTTCACTTTCGAACTTGGCTTGCCACATCCTCCACTGGCTCCACTTAATGGGGCAGCTGCTGCACATTTGCATTGCGTCTGTGCGTCTAATGAAATTTTGCTGGCAGCGGTCAACGGTGTTGGGTTGCCGGATGCCCGTTGCTCGATGCCTGATGCCGTGGCGACCTTCGGCTCCTCTTGTTGCACTTTTTGGCCAAACAAAAAGCCCAAAAAAGAAAAAGAAAATATTAAAACCGAAGCCCATTCATGGTCACTGCTCGCAGCGCACAGCTCATGCCACGTCTGTCCTGGGTGTCTGGCTGGCTGTTGCATGCTGGTGTGGCTGCCACACTGCCGGCTGTTATTTTTGGCATTGCAGCATCGGAACGTGCCCGGGCCGGCATCGCGGCTGTGTATCTATGGCATTGGGACGACACACTCACACACAGAGTGGAAGTTGCGGCATTGCATCCTCCACGTTGTGGCATTGGCATTGGCACAAAACAAAAAAACTGTGGCACCAGGCAGTCAGCCAGCTAGCCCACTCTTGCTGCTGGTCTTTCGCTGTATTTTTGGCTTGCCGTCTGCCAATTGCTGGCACATTGCGTATACGTAACGTGCACATTGCACGCATCTATTTTTGTTTGTGCTATTCGGTGATTCATGTTGGCAGCCTTAATGTGCTTAAGGGATTGCAGCCAATGGGCCGCTGTAATCACTTCTAAGAATTATGGTGCAACATGACGCCAGTTATCAGTGAAGTTGAATTATCACACTTGAAGTTTTCGCTTGCAATTCGGGGGTATAAAGTTGTAATATACCCTATACCCCATTGAAGAATGTTCTCTAATTTGTATTTTAGGTAATCTTTGCTAGTTCTAAGCTACATCTTTTTACAGGGTAAGTAAACAACTTATGATTCATAATTATCAATTGCGACTATGCGACTAAAAAATCTCTATTATTAAAGATGAAATAATTCAAGTAAAATAAACTCTCATCGTAATTAGGAAATACTATTTTATTGAATGTGCAAAGAAAGAAATATTGTTTTGTAGTGGTTGTAATAAAGTAAAAAGATTTTAAGAGTGTAAATTACTATATTGCTCATTTGAATGGCGAGGTTTCTTATGTATGTTCTTACTTTCCCCATTGTAATAATGATGTAATTTTAGCAATATATATTCTGGTTTTGAATGTTTTATTTTTATGATTTTTTACAGCGCGTATGTGCATATAATATTATGCATTATTTATATCCCAAACCAAAGTGAAGTGTTAGGCATTGGGCAACAACTCAGTTGGTTTCGACTCAGCTACGATGATTTTATCAACCTTTTTTTGCAGCTTTTATGGTGCGGTAAGTGCAACCATATTTATTATTATGATTATACATATGTATAAAAAGATATATACTCTCTGCATATAGCTATTTATCGACATCGTTTTACAGTGTCTGCCCTAAAAAAATTCTTTCGACCTCTCTGGCAGTCCAAGTGTCTGTCTGTCTGTACATTTGCCTGTCTATTCGATTGGCCGTAATGTAATATGCGTTTATGGCAAGCTACTAGCAGTAGTTCGTGTACTTCCCATGCTTAAGTTCAAGTCCAAATGCCAGCACATTCGATTTATGCTTCGATACTTTTTTGATTCCCTAACTCTCATCTGCTTTTTCGCTCGTTTGCATATTAAAATTTCATATGAATTTTTTGCTTTATTAATATCTAGCTGTTATTTTATGTTTGTTGTCGACGCTGGAGATGGTTCATGGCGTCTGCTTTAGGTTTGGTTTCGTTCCGTTCGGTTCGATTTGCTGGTTGCAAGTTGCCGGTTGCTGGTTGCAGCTACGTTTCTGCCCCATCAAGCTGCACGTCGAAATTAAATTTTATTTTTTGTCTGTGTGTTGATATGCCAAATGAAATCGAGTCTCTAACGTCATAGGGATAACTTGGATGCTGGCATTTGGCAGTTGCTTTGGGATTGGGTTTTGCGATTTATTGAATTATTTAGCGAGCAGCTGTTTAACTCGATTTACTTGATGCCAGCGCACATACGAGTGCCACTACTACTCGTATCTTCTTCTTCTTTCACTTATATACTTCATTTCCTTACTCTATCGTCTGGTTGCTCCTCCAATTTGTTGACTAATTTGTTTTTGCCTCAGCGCGTTGACGACGTCATTGAAAATTAGACAAATTGAAAGAGTCAAAATGGCAAAAGAAACAAAAAAAACACAAAACTAAATAGTAATGTTTGTATGTGGACAGCGTAGAGCCCTATCAATTTGCAAAGCAGCACACAGACAGGCACGCATACAAGCACAATAGCTTGTCATTTAAGTAGCCACCAACCAAACACATACGCACACACACACACACACACTCTCACACCCGTGACACACTCATGCATTAAGAGACATTCTACGCTCTTTTTGGTTTTCTGCCTGTTGTGCTGCTTCTTTTTGTGCATTACAAGTTGAATGTGCGTATGTGTGTGTGTGTGTGTGTTTGTGTGATAGTGTGAGTATGTGTGAAGTTTATTCAACTAAACGAACGGTTCATTGAACTTGGCCGAATGGCGAATATTCGGTTGTCGTAGGTTAGGGCGCCCATTGTGCATTCACAAAATGAAGTTGTGGCGAGTTAAGCACACTCGCATTCACACTCACACTCATACGCACACTCACTCACACTCACACTCGTACATTCGCATACAAAAGACGACTGACTGACAAACTGCCTGACTTGATGACTGACTAGCGAAATGAATGACGAAAAGTGCAATGGCAAATGCATTCACACACACACACTCACTAACGCACACTTGCGTATCAAAAGTGCATAAAAAGCAATAAGTGAGCACTTTATGGCACTGAGGCAAATGCAGCGTCGTTTGGGCAACCTTAAATGTGTCCTCTATGGATCGCGGGGGCGGTGGCGTTGATTGGGCATGGCATGGTTTGGCTTGTCTTGGCTTCGCTCTGGGTTGCAGAGGAAAATGGTGACGTGGAGCACGTTTAATAATCCCATTGATAAGAGTCTAAAAGCAATCGGTAAATGAAATATGCAGTTATCATTATGGATTGGTTTAACAATATGATTTACATATGCACACATATAGTTCTGATTATAATTGGCATAATTGGTTGGAGAATGAGAATTACATGAAGCAAAGAAGTCAATCATTTAAAGTAGTGGTCAATTAAACTGCATTAAAGCACTCTCTAGTATGCAAAACTCTTGGAAAGTTTGAAAAATAATACTCTTGCTGCTGGACATTTACTTTCTTTTGTTCTCAGCTTTGCGAATATCGGTTCGAGTATCAATTTGATTGACTGAAGCAGTTTCAGATAATCGATATGTCTTGGTTAAATTCTTGAATCTTTTTCGGACCATTTTATTTTACATTCAACATTGCTAGAAATTGGAGTTCCATCTTTTAATTTGGAAATGGAAATTCTATTGAAGAAACTTCTATTAAAATATTTGAATACAAATAGAGAAGCTAAATATTTGCCAAAACTTTACAAGCTTGACATAAGTAATCTGATGTTCATTTGGCAAACAATTAGGATCTAATCTGTATTTATTATTTGTTTTAAATATAGTCAGTGGTTGCTCTAAATTATTTAATTAAGAAAATGGTTACAATATAAGTTTTATCTCCAAAAGTTTTTATTTGGCATTGGCTGAAATTAACATTAAGTCTATTAAACCATTTTAATGCAAATAAATTTGCCTTGAAGACAGTTTTAGTTTTTTTTAGAAATTGGCAAATATGTGCATGTAATTTGATTTTCATTTGGCAAACAATTAGAACCATTAATGTGATCTGCGTTGCATTAACTAATTGCTTAAAATGTTGTCGAATTATCTGCTTAAGTCATTGAATGCTTTCTTAGTCTATAGTCTATAACAATTTGTAGTTAGCTCTGAGATTATCTTTACTATACCAGTCTATGTTCAATATATCTTAGTCTACTAAAAGTCCAGCCACTTGTTTCTTTTTAAAACACAACATAAATAAAAACACATCAAAATATTTGTGGAAAAAAAAACAAAGCTTTATTCAATTGTTTGTTATCGTACGCTCTGTTTCATTTGCTTTTGCGGAGCAGTTGTTGCCCTTCAATTGCCACACATGCTGTGTATATGAAATGTGGCAAGCAAGTCAACTTACCACAAAATCTACAAGTCGTCAAGTTTGTCAGTCCCTCTGTCTGACATTTTGCAGGGGTCTGGCCTGGTGGCATCTTGAGTCGGAGGCCGCAGTTGGCTTTCATAGACGAAATATGAGGCGCAACCGAAATGCAGCTAACGTTAGACACGACTCCCCGCTGCCTGCCCGCGCTGTCTCTTTGCCCTTGCCTTTTGCATATGGGTAATTTGAGAACATTTGCGCTTTAACTGCAGGCGAAATGCGAAAATAAAAGAAAAACTACGAAAAAAAGAAATATAGACTCGTATGTATGAGCAGATGGGTTGTCTATGCACACACACTCACATACACACATATGCACATATATATTCATATCTATGAGGCCATGTCCGTGTGGACTTTCAAAGGCCTAAACCGATGCGCCGCTGCTGCAGCTAGTTTTGTTGTAAGTTTGTGTTGTTTTTGTACTTTTTTTTTATTTTTTTGCTGCTTGTTGTTGTTGACTTTGAGGGCTTCATCATCTGCTTTTGGCCAGTCGCTAGCTGGCTAGCTGGCTCGCTTGGCTTGGCTTTACTGGCCGACGACGAAAACTGACAGCGACGAGCCATTGGAGAGGCTTAGGTTTTGGAGTAGGCAACTAGACAAAAGTGCCCACTCCAAGGGTAGGAGACAACAACAACAACAACAACAACAACTGGCGGCACATTTCAAGTTGACTTTATTTTCAACAGCGTCTACTTTGGTCTGCCAGCCATTCGGTTGTGCCTCGCACCAAAACTTGATGAATTGGGAATTAATGCCTTTGACAAGCTTTGCCATTAACTATTTGCCCAGATGTTGTCTTTGTTGTTGTTGTTGTAGTTTTGTGGAAGTCCAAAACACGACGTGTCACAAAGATTTATGTGCGCCTTGCGGGTCACCAAGTGAATGTATTTCTCTTTAGAAATATAACTAAAACAATAATTAAATATAAGACACTTTTAACTTTTCAAATTCATCAACTTAATGTATATTTCGTGGAGTCTTTGCTGCCTTTCTATTGTACAGGGTATTTCGTCGCCTGGCACACTTATTTGACAGCATTCTTTGCTGGCATTTTGGGCATTTGATATCTTTTGTGGCTCTTTTATCACACTGGAATTGTTTTGCAGTAGCATTCACATACACACACACACACACATAAACACATGTGCCTCCTGCTCCTGCTGCTTTGCTCCCTTGAGCGTTGCAAAAAGGGTTCATTGCACTTTTTGCGCAGAATTTGTTGCCTAACCAGCCGAAGAACAAACGCAACGGACGCACAGGCGGACAATGTATGTTGCCTTCGTTGTTGTTGTTATTGTTGTTGCTGCTGCTGTTACTCTCCTACTCTTTGGTTTTTTGCTTCGTTGCTGTGCGCCTTTTTTCGTGTTTGGCGTCAACATTGGCAGCAGGTGTTTGACATTGCGTCAAAGCTATTGTTGTTGTTGCTGTTGTTGTTGCAGCGACTGGTTGCCTGGCTGACAGCCTGCCACAGGAAGCCATAGAGCATTTGCCAAGTTGTTTTCATTGTTAACAAGCTTTCTGTTGTTGTAGGTCGCAAAATGTGAGCATGAGACACCGACCAACTGCGAGTTTTAGTATAAGAATGAATCCCACATGTGAATACGGATACAAATACAAATACAAATACGACTACGAATTGTACTAAAAAACTAACATTCGTACGCAGATGCATCATCCAATTAGGAGTTTGCATTCGAGTTGCAGTGCTAATTAGACAGCAAAATTCATGGCTCAAACTAGTTGGTAATATGAGCTGCGTCTATTGACCAGCAGACAGCCGTTTTGCCAACTCAAAAAGCAAAAGAATTATTAGCTAATTTGAGGCAGCAAAATCATTGAATTGTCTTGCAAACGGTTTTGTACATATTTTCCAAAGATTTGTTCAATTTTATAAATTTCTATTCCTTAACAGATTAATATATTTCCAAAGGCTGATTTTCATTTGAAAATATTTAATTTCTTTATTAATATTTATTTGTTTTTCTGGCTGCTTTTTTTAATATATTTTTTATTATTTTATTACTTTTTTTCATCTATCAGTTTTTTTTACTGCTCCATTAATTTATATAATATTTTTTTTTTGTTATTTTATATTTCTTGTGAATATGTTTTTAATTATTTTTTTATAGAATATCCTTTTTTTTGAACTATTTTTTGTTTTCTTACTTTTTTATTTATTAATTCTAGTTACTTAAAGCCGACAATAAGAAACTTAAAATAGTATTGATGTGAATAAAAATTTCGAATGAAAATAAATTAAAATCTAAAAAATTCAATATCTGAAAAGCTTGCAAAATAATGATTTATAAATACATAAATATTTTATTTTTAATAAAACACATTTGTGTAAATATTTAGTGTTTTACTCTTATATTTAAAAAGCTTGGATTTTATTGTTGTTTAGTGATATTTGCATTTGTTGGCTTTTTAAGTGTTTCATTCAGTATTTTGCTATTTGCTTATGAAACTATTGAACTGCCGGCTGGTGGCACATTGAAGGCAGCTCATTAATGGACTAACGGGAGCACTTCAAAAGCCTAATCATAAATTTACGCTCAAATAAATGCAAAACTGACCAATGAAGCCAAACAAAGGGGGGGCCAGCAACTAAATCAAATAAAACTTCAGTTAAAACTGAAGCGTAAAGTGCTTGAAAATGCACACTGAGAAGTGATGCGTTGTCGATGGATATTTACTAAAATAAATATCTCTTTTACTTGGCAATTGAAGTGCACATCCATTTTGTTACTAATTTCCAGCCTATTTGGCTTCCTCTACTCTTTCCCCAATCCCAGCCAATTTGCCAGCCATTTTGCTCAACAGCTGCAATTGATGGCAAATATTGCGTATACGCAGCACACTCTCCCACTGTTAGTTGCACTTATTCGTATGCCAGAGTTTAGCTCGGTTTTGCCTGTTTGGCCTTTTTATGTTTTTTTTTTTTATCACTCACACTCGCATGCTGCTCTCGCCCTCCCGCTTCCGCACTGGTCGTGCAATTTTTCTAAACAACGTCTGCAGGCTGAATGTGCATACGCATAAAAGGATATTGATCTGCCCCTTACCAGAAAGAGCGACCACTACGCATCAGCCGAAGGGCCAATGCCTGTGCAAAAAACTTTTTTTTTTTGCCTCTGCTTTTTGCCATGAAAAGGGGGCGACTTTTTGAGGGGTGCTGCACGACAGGAAGACGGCCCCATGCAGTTCTCTACGCAACATAAAGAGGCCTCGAAATTGACGTTTTCACATTGCTATATAATTTACCCTCGCACATAACTATGCAGGTACAATATTCACTTATGTACCTATAAAGATATATGTATTTACATATATGTGGATTTAGACCAGGAATGGTTATTTACTTGGCACAACTTACGCACTTTTCGCTAAACGTTTTGTCTTAAGGCCGGCATGCGTGTACCACGATTTTAATGTTCATAAAATATGCATTATTTTAATTGTAATTGTGATCCATTTCATGTCTGTAATTTTTAAATTGCACTTGCAAAAGCTGTTTTTGTTTTTGTTTTTTAAGCTACCTTTTTATAGCTGCTGCCTTTTAGGTTTGCCTTTGGCCATTTCCTGTCGCCCAAAAACGTTGAGTGGAAATTCATTTCCCATGCGCACGACAAAGCCATGTCTGGGGTCTCTTTGCATTTTGACTTTGTCCCAAACGAAAACTAAACAAACAGAAAACAAAACTAAAAAAATGAAGAGACGAAGGCCTTGCATTGATAATTAAGCAGAGCTGACAGGGACGGCAGCAAAGGTGAATTGTCGACCCCGAAAAGCGGCTATCTTGTTGCTCTATGACATTAGATGCGGTTATTTAATTTAACTTGAACTTTTAAAGAACTGCGAGGTAAGTTAGAAATGCTGCGAACACAGAAAGAAATTGTACGATTAAAGGAATAATACTTTTTATTTTATATATTTGAAATTAGCAAAGATTCCTAACAGGATCTATCAGAATATAAAATCTAATTGTCCGAAATTTTATATGAAGCTGACTATGATCTCATTTTTTGAGGGGTCATTGAGCATTTCATTCAATCCACCCCTAGTCTTTTCTGAATAACAGTTAATAAATTTAACAAACTGGCATCACAATTTATTTTTAGTTCAACTAGTGTGTTGAGTTTTCGGTGTTGTTTGCATTAAATATTGCCATGGGCCATTTAACTTGTGGCGTGTGACGAATTTTCAAATTATTTGTTTTGGTCGCTGGCTATAAATTTGAGTTGTTTTCGTGTTGGGTCATTTTAGTGGTCGTGTTTTAGCTCTTGCATATTTGACAAATGCAAAGCAAAAAAACAAAAAACGCAAAAGTACTTGAAAAAAGAAAGGATAAGCTAAAACAGGCCAGTCAACATCTAAACGGAGCAACGGCAAATTTATGATAATTTACATTGGAAAAAAAAAAACTTAAAAAGAAAAAAAAGAAAATGAGCAGAAAATGTCTCGTATTCGTTGACTATTCCCTGGGACCGTGGAGTAAAATGACATTTTAGTACATCGTCTATTATTGCCTCGAAACATGCTCTTTTGTTGTTTCGTCGAAACATTCTCATGGCCCCCGCAGGCGGCACGCCTCCCACCTGCCCTGCTTCCCTCTCCATCCATTTGGCATACCAACCATAGTCTGGCTGTTTGTCGGAAAATTATGACCGCCAGCATATTGCAAATTATATTTAATTAACATTGCATTTCGAGTACAAGTTTCCAACTTCTTTTGTTACTCTCTGTTTTGTTCATTTTTGTTTTTGTTTTTTTTTCCTTTTTTGCAAAACAAAAATTCAATTGCATTTTTAATTAGATGGCCATTGGTTTTTGTGGCCCCTCTTTGTTTCGACCAGATATCATTTAGCCAATTCAGAATATTCATAGCCAGCTTTGTGTGTTTTGCATGGCATGCAAATGAAAGCGTTTTCCATGCAAAATGATTGTGCATGTGAAAACCGAAATAAATCTATCAATACCACTTGAATAAAAGCCGCAAATCTGGGGAATGCTTATGCAAATATTATTCATGGTGTTTTGTAAAGTTTATTTAATGGATATAGACTTTTGTGAATGTCAAATATTGACTGTTTGTGTTGAGAATATTTTCCATAATCAAGTTAAATCTTTGCATTTGTTATCCTACTAAATGCAGAATAGTTCAGAGACGTCATTAGACGGCATGCTAGACGTGATTCTTTTTAACTTGGTTTTACATCTATAGACCTAATATGGACTTCGATTGACTTCCATAAATTTTGGCTGCGTAATAACACAAAAAAAGTCATCAAAGGAAGAAGCTTGCTGCACATATTTTAGCCAACTTTTAAGATATGTTGCCATTTGCCAATTGGTCAGGCCGCATGCAACAGGCAGCTGGCGGCAACTGCCTCTTAGACATTGATGGCCATGCCAATCTCAGTCTCAGTTCCAGTCGCAGTCTCCGTCTCCGATTGCACGACGAACTGAAAAAAAAGTGGTTTTCTATATATTTTTCTAAAATCAAAATGTCCAGTTTTTTCGTTCATCAACGCTGGCTTGCTTTGGCCAAAGTTGTCGACGGCTTTTTTGCTGCCAGCCAGCTAGCCAATGTCATTAACTTGGCCAAGCAACCGCCTGCTACAGCTGCAGCAGCTAGCAGCTCTAGGTCTAGCTGCATGTGCACATGGCACGCTGACATGGCAACATGAAGCGATTTGAGCATTAATGTTCAAGCCAGTTGTGTTTTTTTGTTATTCAGGCTAAGCATCAACTACTGGGGGCTGCAACTACTACTGTTTGCTTCTAATTTTGTCAAAGTGCAAAAAAGTGCGTGTGCAATTATAAAATGCATTTCATTGCTGGCCCCAAGATGCGATTGCGATGCAATGACTTTGATTTTGTGTCGCCAAATTGCCAAGTTTGCTGAGACTGAGACCGAAAGGAAGAGGTTCATTAAAAGAGTATTTCAGCTCTGATTTTGCCACACATTTTTTGATTGCCCCCTGGCAGCAGAAAGAGCGGCTGCTTCTTCAGTCGATTGCAACATGTTGTTGCCTCTTACTACATCATCATCATCATCATCATCATGACGATCATTATGATCATTACAGGTACTGCAGCCTGCCTTCTCGCTGTCTATGATTGCTGTCAGATTTGTGCTTGAGCTTCACAACTGCCATGGCTGTTGTTTGGCCAAGACATTGAACTTCTCTTGCTTCTACCAAATATTTTTCGCTATAACTTGACTGATTGACACTCAGGAAATGTCCAGCAATTTGATAGACTTTTATGCGTTTGTCTGCTTGCCGCCTTTTGAGTGTTAGACATAACGAAATTTGCATATTTGTTCATTCGACAATTAGAATTCATAGACATGTGCCAACTGGAAGAAAACAGCAACAACGACAACGAAATCGACAACAACTTTATCGCCATCGCAGGTTGTCGCTTTGCCATTTAGCTGTGACAGGGTTCATTGACGCTTCCCACAGAACAGGAATCAAAACGAAATAAGCCAAAAATAGCTAAATACATAATAAAAAACCAGTTAAGCAAAAATGCAACAGCCCAAGACGCAGAGAGACGCAGAAGGCGAAGCGGAAGATGGACAACGCACACTCAAGAATTTTCATAATTTTTGCATTTTATAGAACTTTCAAAAATAACAAAAAAATGCAGATGAAATATTAATTTGTTACAACCAGCTAAATACCCTGTATAGGAATTTATAGAAATTTCATTGTAAGTCGAACTGCAGTCAGTAAAAATTAGCATAAAAATTCTACAAAAATTCTTTGCAAATTGGTTTCCTATTCTTCATATTATTTTATATAGTGAAATATTAGTCTTATTAAGCTGCTTCTTTTGTAATTTATATTATCTGATCATTCGTTAATCAGATAAGCAATGTAATAAGCTGTTATCAGTTAGTATGATGCTATCCTACTTCTTCGACTTTTCAATTATCTGATCATATGGTAGTTAGAAAACCTGAATAAACACCTGCTATAACTTACTAAGGTCCCAGTAAAGACAGCATTTAAGATTCTGCTTTTGACTCCAGCTGAATCTTCCTGTCTGATAATTACAACATAGTGGAGGCTTCCTTTACTCTTAATTCTATTGCTTGGAGCAGCAGCAGCTTTCCTCTATATCAGGCTGTCCTTGGTCTCTGCAATTATAATTGGTAATTATGTTAGTCATCCCTAGTGATTATCTGCATCATTTAAAAGTAGTACGAGTATATTCTTTGCTTGATTTTACTGCAGAAAGTCCTTAGCGGCAGAGTTTTTGCTTCTAAAAAAGGCACTTTTTGCTTCTGAAAGTTATGTGCTTGGCTAATATACCCATTAGCTCTTTTTCGAAGGGCATTAAATGTCGCTAGGTGCATTGGCCGCATTCAAGGCTATCAGAAAGCCATGTTGTTGTTGTTGTCGACTTCATCATGTTACAAGTTTTAGCCAAGGGCCCAAATCTGTACGCTAAATGAGTGTGCATCAATGTGTGTGTGTTTGTGTGTGTCTCATATGCATATGTATTTGTTTCTGTGTGTGGTCTAGGCTAATTAGCCGCTAGCTTGGTCCATTGAAAGCAGCATTTGATGCTGGCACACATTCCATTCAATTTCATTGATGTAATCGTTGCAGTTGCAACCAAAGAGTTCGTTCATTCATGCCAAGCTCTCTCGCTTTTCCCACCCGTCTTGTCTTGTCTGCCATCATCATCCTTGTGACCAGCCCCATTGTGTGTCGGTAGCTGCTCGCGCATTTGGCTACTTCAGTTGCCAAGTTGCCAGTTTGGGACACACCTTCTGCAACGCCACGCTAATCACGAGCAGAAGGCAGCGCCGGCAGCGCGTGGATAAATCAAAAATGCTGGCTGGCTGGCTGGCTGGCTGACTCTCTGGCGAGACGTGAGGCACAGACGACAGACAGACACAGCATAATCCGCGGCAAAAGAGCCAAAGCCAAAGCCAAAGCCACAGCCAAAGAAAGTGCCGCGCACATGGGACTCGAGAGTTGGCTGGTTGCCTCTTTGGCTGCCACTTTGCAGCCTGCCTGACTGCCTCACTCACTAGATGGCTGGCTGTTTGGCTGCTTGGCTGATCCTCGTGCCTAAGACAAACGCAAACGTTGTGGCTGTTTAGTCGTATCTTTCACTTTGATTGTGGGTCTGGTCTCTCCTCCTCTGACGGTGGCTCGTGTTATGTTGTTAGTGTTTAGCCTTAGTCGTTTGCCTTGCGGCCACAACGTGCTGCAGTTGTTTTTGCTTCTTCTTCTTTTTTTTCTTGCAAGTTGTAGTACTCGTTGTTGTAGTTGTTGCCACTTGGCTACTGTTTGTTTACACATGTATCTATAACTCAATCAGCATCAGCCTGGCGTTGAGCAACATCATTTGGGCATTTGACCTAAACAACAAAATTTGCCAACATTTTACCAGCATTGCCATGAACTTGTCACAGCACAGCTATCTTAAGGAATGTGCCAACAACTAAAACAGCTAATAGAAAAAGAAAACAAATTCTAGAAGCTGAAACAGGCGACGATGCAACTAGTGTCCATAGTTGTGCGTAAGTTCTAATGAAAACCTAATTACAAAATCAGCCAATACTCTCAAGACTCGCACATAATTAAGGCGCACACTTGGCGACGTCTGTCCCAGCTCCAGAGTCATCGCAGCCGCCAGCGAGCATCATCTCTCCATGAAAAACGCATTTAAAAGCCACATTAATGACGAAGACGACGGTTTGCAACCACTTTGGTAAAATAGGAAATTGCTTGCTGCTTTCGTTTGAGCATTTGGCTGCTTCTTTTTCTTCTTTTTTTTCGTCCATCAGCAGACGAGATCTACGCCAGTTGTCTTCTCTTTTGTTGTTGTTGTTCTCGTCCACATTCACACAAAAACGGCGTCGACCGCTGCTGCTGCAACTGCGAAGCGTTTTCAGCATTTTTAGTTAATTTACCAGGAAAAACATTTGAAATTCTTAAAAAAGTAGCATCAACTAGCTGGGCTAGGAAAAAAAAGACAGAAAGAAACAAAATGTCGCATTTGCTGCATTGAGAGGCTGCAGCACGCCCACTTATACTCTATTATAAGCCAAGTTCAGCTGACGAATGCCATTACAAATATTTGCTGCAGAAGTTCACATTAAATAAGTGATGGGCGCAGTGGATGAATGAATGGATTGTTTAAATTGGACCTACTGTTGAAGGTTCTGAACAAAAAAGAACAATCTTTTTAATTCATCAATTGCAATTATAGAACTATTTTCATTTTCCATATTAATACTTAATTCAACTAATGCGATTAATATTTATATCATACAATAATGAGTAGTAGATTATCATTTGAAAATGAATTGACATGGGCTTGCTTCATTTTAATTGCTCATAAAAATAGTTTATAGTTTGTTTAAACGAATTGATATATATTATTATATTTGTATATTATGTGTTATTTTAGCTGTTAGTTTTAAGCTAATAAATCACTATTGTTCAAATTGAATGCATTTATATTTCAAATTGTATCATTATTATTTTTAATCTATCAACACTTAAAGAGCATACAATTTTCATCTAACTAAGCTTATGTTTTTCTTAGTTTAAGTCGCCGCCAACGTCGCGTCGCGACGCACTGTCGCTGTTGCTGTCTCTGTTGTTGCCACTGCTGTTGTTGCTGTAGTGGTTGCTGCTGCTGCTGCATAGACTAAAAATCGCATTCGATCATTTATGGGATTTTATTTGGCGCGTCAGCAAATGTTGCTAAGCAATTTATTTATGACATTTTTTGCTAGCCGGCCAGCAGACCAGGCCGTTGCAGCCTCTGTGGCAAAGATTCGTGCAGCAATTTCTGTGCTGCACGCGAGCAGTAGGAGTTGGAGGCGCAGAGGGAGTACTAGTTGCAGGCAGAAGACAGCAGACGGGAGACGAGCGACGAGAGATGAGAGACGCATTGAAATAGTTACAAAGTCAAAGCCAAGTTCCATATTCATCAGCTGCAACACTCTTCATTCTTGGTGTTGCTTGTTCGTTTTGCTTGTTCGTTTGGCTTGTCTTGTAATTTTTCGTTGTTGTTTGTCCTCTTGTTGTTTTTCTATCGAAACCCAAACTGGATTTTAGTCTTAAATGATTCGCTGGGGCTCTCAGTGGACAAGCAATGCAACGACGTTGCCAGTTTGCAATTGCAATTGCTGTTGATTTTACCATTGCATTTTAATTAAGTGCATTTTAATGAGGCATCATTGCCGCTCTAGCACATAGTTGGAACAGTTGTTGCCCCATCTTACTATAAGCGCATTTTTAACTAGACTATCATAGTTACCTGGGCTGGGAACTCACATTGATAATGGTACGTCCTGCCTTGTTCCTGCCCCTGTCCTTTACGCCTCTCTCTAATTAATCAAAACATTAGCTAATGTTTAAGCTTATTTAAATTAGTCTCCACGTTTGTGGTCTTTACGTAAATTGTGGTTTGCCACAGAACATCAACAAAATACAAACTGAAATACAAATAGTAAAAAATGCGAACAGTATGCAAATAAAATGACAGCAAAATTGTTAGTCTAATTTGATTTGACTGCCAGCTTCTACATACTTCCTTGCGGCCCTCTCAACATGAGAGAGAAAGAGAAACTGCAAGGGATATAAAGGCAATATAAAGGCTGAGTGCTGTTTGAGATTATTCTGCCGCCTAGGGCTGATGTGTTTAGACAATTGGCTATATTAGTTTTCAAATCAAACTGCATGGGACCGAAAAGTTGAGGAAACTGTTTGACCTAATTGCAGTTATAGTTAATTTTAATGCTTATTCTAAGGTTAATGAAAAAGCTAATGAAAACTCTAATGTTAATATTAATGGTATTGCTAAAATTATTGCTTAAGCTGATGCTAAAGCTATTACTAAGGTTTATGCAGAAGCTATTGCTAAAGCTAATGCAAAATATAATGTTTGGGATGTTTATGTTTTATATTTTTTGAATGAACAATGGGATGGCTTATTTAAAGTTTAATGCTTAGGCTAATACAAAAGCTGATGATAAAGCTTATGCTAATGATAAAGCTAATGCTAAATCCAATGATAAAGCCAAATCAAATACTAAAGCTAGTGCTTATGCTTAGGGATAACAAATGAGGTTAATGCTTAAGTTAATACAAGAAGTGATGATTAAGCTAATGCTTATGATAATCTAATGCTAAAGCTAATGATACAAAAAATATTACAGATAAAGCTAACGCTTAAGCGAATGCTAATGTGCTTCAATAATATTACACCTTATTTATGCTATGCTATGTTCTAGTACTAGTGATCACCACAATGAATAAATGAATGCTTAAATTAGTGCAAATACAACTGGAAATATTTGTGTTAATGCTAATGTTAATACCATTAGTTAATGATAATGTAGCGCACTCAACTTGTCCTTATCCTTTTGCCTTTCGTACCTTTCAACAAACATTTTGCTGCGTACATTTTTCATTTTTCAAATTGCGTAATTACCATTAGTTTGCTGCTTCTGCAGTCAGAAAATTAAGAGCTGCTAGGCTTGGCCCGCCTCACCCGTTCTCTCTGCATAGGACACCCCAAAGGTCCAGTTAGCAAATGCAATGCAAAGTGCGTAGCTGAATGATAGGGACAGGACGAAGAGACGACCCTTGCAGGCTGTTGTTGTAGTAAATGCATTTGTGTGGCTTTCAATTTTCCTTTTTTTATTTTTACACACGCACATATGTATATTTTTTTTTATGTTATGCGCAAATAATTGTGAATCTCTGTTTTTTTTATATTTGTATTTTCGCTAGCTGCAGCAGGTTATTGTTTGGTTTGGCTTGGTTTGGTTTGGTTTTTATTTTTTATTTTTAATTAAAAGCGGAAGTAAATGCTGGGCTGCAGCAAGGGATGACTGACTGACTGACTGGTTGGTTGGTTGACTTGTCAAGTGCATGCGTGAGCCTGTTATTAGTGGGTATGTGTGTGTATGTGTGTGTGTGTGTGTGGATGCACACTTTGGCCATATTGTAGTGTTTTGCTAACAATGCAATTTTCAGCGCATTGTTGCCGGTGCTGCGGCTGCTTTCAGAACTCCCTTTTGACGGACGCACATCAAATCAAATCCTCCAGCAGCAGCAGCAACAAAATTCAGACAGTCGCCCGCCTGATGAAATGTCAAATGCGTTCCCATTCCCGAACCCATGTAAACAGTGTAAAGCACAGCGGATACGGATATGGCTGATATACTGACAGTGCTGCCTGCCAGCCTGCCAGGCTGCCAGGCTGCCAGCCTGACTGCCTGCCTGGTTTGCTTAGAGATGCGTCCCGCTGCCACGCACAAACTAAACCAAACTCAACAACAATAAAAACATGGCAACAATTCAAAACTGAAGAGTTTTTCAAATAACGAAATAAAAAGAGGAAACGAGCGGAAAACGAGAGGGAAAAAAATCGAGAAAATTAAAACAAAACAAACACAACACAAAACGCAATGCAATGCAACGAACGCATCATCCTCGGCTTGGCTTGGCTTGGGTTGGCTTGGCTTGGCAGTGGCATCCTCATCAGCCTTTGGCTTTGCCACGCATGAGGAGATTTTGGTTTGGCTTTTGATTGACGAACTTGGGCTTGGATTGTTGTCGCTCTGCTGTTGTTGTTGTTGTTGTTGCTACTGGTCTGCCTGCCTGCCTGACTGACTGAATGACTACTCGACGATCCGCTTTTCACTCAAACTCATCAACGTCAACGACGCATTCAAATCGTTTTGATGGACTGCCGCAGTATCACCCACTACCTACCCTTGTCTTTATGCTTATCCAGCTCTAGTTTCCGCACGCAGTGTATCCTGGCAAAAAAAAAAGGAAAAAAAACAAATCCAGCTGTAGTATATTTGTATTTTACGCAATTTTTACTGGTGCTGTGGTGCTGTGTGTGTCGCCGAATGGTTTGCCCATTTGCTGTTGGCTGATTTGCAAACCGATTTGCTACATTGTTCATGTCAGCCAGCGCATTGTTTATTATCATCATACTCGTCTCGGATGATGCAAAGGACCAAGTTCCACATAGAGACACATGTTTGCCCTGCCATTGTCTTTGGCGCTTTTTGATTTGCAAGTTTATGCGACAATTATTGTGGCATTAAAAAGCATTTATTTCGCAAAACAAAAAAAATACATTGCACTAATGAAACACATGAAAACAATACGATGCTTTTTGGATTAGGCAGCAATTTTAAGTGCTGCCTGCATTTTATTACGTATACGCAATGATTGGGGTGAAGCCATTTTGTTTTTGTTTTAATGCACTTCTAACTTGAACGCCAACAAGCCGCATAAATCGCTCAACAATTTCCACTGCAACGCCTTTTCACAGTTAATTTGCCATAAAATATGCCAGGACATGCAACAGCAACAACAACTCCAACAACGAGAACAACCAGCACAACAACAGCCTGCAGCTGCAGCTGATGATGTTGCTGGTGGTGAAATGAAACCTCGTCTCGTTGTCGCAATTAAATTAGCTGGCATCAAGTTGTGCTGAGAGCAAAAGAAAAGGGAGAGGCGGCCATAAACTGTTGCCAAAAAGTTTTAAGCTGCAGTTGAGTTCCCCTCCAGTCGCGTCCCGTCCTCTGGCCTGGCAAAAAACTTGCCTCTTAAACGAGAATCTGTTTTCACACCGCAAAGTTTTTGCCAACTTTTTGAGCAGCTTGTCGTGTTTGCTTTTTTGGCAGATTTCCTCACATAATCTGGCATGTAAATGATATAGCCGCAAAAGTTGTGCATACTTTGTGCATTTTGAAAACTCCCCACTTGTTGCTGCTGACAACTTGTTGGATTTGGAAAATGTGAAGACAGGAGCCAGGAACTTCAACACTCAAGTGGTGACTTGATCGCATTGTGGTTTTCCCATGACGAAGGGTTAATTAAATGCCTGAGAAGAGCAGCTGTTTTCCACAAATAGACAGACAATTGAAAGGTTTCGTTTTGGAATGTGAAGCCAAATGAGTTCGCTTGATCTGCTGAATGCTGAAGTTGAACCTTCGACTACTATCTGATTTCCTCAGCAAAAAGCAGAACGAAATTAAAAAGATGCTGCGTAGTCGAAAATTGAGATTTCTCTTCATCTAATACTAAACAATTGTTTTGAATATAATTCTCATTGTCAGAAACTACCTTTCATTTCTCTTTCTTCTGTGTCTTGGGCCTGGGCTTGGGCTTGGGCTCAAGCCTTTTGTTGTCTGCCCCCCATTATTGATATTTCATTATTGAATGATAAATGCATTAACAATTTAAGCGATCAAAAGAATCAGCGATTGGTTGTGTTTTGCCCCTTTTGTGTTTCGCTCTCCCTCTGCCTCTCTCTACGTCTCGCTTCTCATTCTTCACCTGCGTCGTTGCGTCTATGCATAATAAATCTAGCGAAGCAAAGCGTACGCTTTAATAACCCAGGCAACTTGGAAGTGCTCATCAGTTGCAGTTAAAAAGTAAACCGGCAAGCATCAACAAAACCGAACTGGAGGATGATACACTCATTAAGGCTGCTCGTTCACGTCGCGGCCTTGTTGCTGCTTTCGACAATTGCTGGCGGTGCTGCTGTGCCGGATGCTGTTATTGAGCCCAGTCTGTACAGTCCCGAGGATAATGTCAAAATATTAAATAACGACACGCTGGAAATTGAACTACGCAATTCAAGCAATTGCAATTTTGTGCAGTTCATCAACTACTTCTGTGGCGATTGTCGACGCTTTGCATCCACATTTAAGCGCATCTCATGGAAGCTCTATGACTGGCGGCGTCTGCTCACCGTCTCTGTGGTCGATTGTGCCCAGGAGCGAAATGTGCAGATCTGTCGCGATTATAATATACGTCAGACGCCAACATTACGCATCTTTCCACCACATTTTCAGCGCACGGAGCGAACAATTGGCTACGACATAGACACACTTGAGCCCAATGGCATTTATGGCCAGCTTGCTGAATATATATCGCGAATTAAGTATACGACTGCTGAGCAAGCCAACTTTGAGCCCATCAGTGCCGCAGATAATCTATTAACAATGCACCAAACTGTCAATTATTGTAGATCTACTATATTGTTTATAGTATTTGTCTATCAGCCGGCACAATCAACAATTGGTCGAGATTTGATACTGGACTTGCTGACGTGGCCAGTGGTGGCAGTGCGTTTGCTCGACGATCAACAGCTGTTTGCCAACTTTGGTCTAGAGCCGAACCACAAGTTGGCCATGATCGACTGCACAGGAAATGTGTTGCCCTTGCAACCGTACGAAGATAGCACATTTGCCTATGTGGCAAGCATTACCAAATATCTGCAGAGCGCGGGCTTCAATGCTGTTGCACCACTTGTCACAACGCCAGCGCCAAATGTAACCAAGTTTTTCCTGGATGAGGAACAGGCCGCCATCATTTCGACTGTGCTGCAGGGACAACCCAAAGTCTATCGCGCCGACTTGGAGCAGGCAATTGACAAGCTGCTGCACATTGAGTTGCCTAAGGTGCAACTGTTCAAGGGCGACAACATGTTGGCCTTGCAGCAGCTGCTGCATGTGCTGCGCCTATTTAATCCTTTAAATGCCAGTGGCAAACAATTGATAGAACGTCTCTATCACTTCGTCAGCTCCATTGATGCGAATGGTGAACTGAGTGGCGTTGCCTTTCAGTTGCAAGTGGAGAACCAGGAGCGTAAGTTGCCCAAAGTGTTCAAGTCGAAGCGTTATGTGGGCTGCATTGCATCGGGTCCTTTTCTGCGTGGTTTCACCTGCTCCCTGTGGACATTGTTTCACTATCTGACCGTGCAGTCGGCCAAGTCTACCGAGTTGGCACCTGGTGGCGTCCTGGCTGTGATACATGGCTTTGTCAAGCATTTCTTTGGCTGCAAGGATTGTGTGCAGCATTTCATGGGCATGGCGGAACGTCGCAAGCTCTTCTCAGTGGAGAGTGGTGCCGAGGAAATACTCTGGCTGTGGGAGGCGCACAATGAGGTGAATCAACGCATTGCTGGCGATTCCACCGAGGATCCCAAGTTTCCCAAGCAGCAATATCCCAGTCGCAAGTTGTGCGACAAATGCCAACACACAACTTGGAATCGCTTGGAGGTGCTGGCTTTTCTGAAGGGTCTATATGAGAAGAAAAACTTGAGCAGCTATGGTCTGCCGACGTCCATGGGTTACGATTGAGGGAAATGTATTAAGAATGTTAGAAACTACAATAAAGTATAAACTATAAAACATGTATATTTTTCTTTTATTTAAAAACAGAAAGCAGACAGAAAGAAATATAAATGTAAAAATTGTATTAAGACCTTCTTAAAAATTAGTTAATTAAAATGCTATACTATACAAAATGAATCGAACTGCACAATGCTAAATTCAACATTAAATTCAAATTAAGGTATAAAATATGAAACATATTTGTTTATGCATTATTTACGGTCAAGCAAAAGGAAATTTATGATTTAAAAAATTTCAAATGTAATATTTTAAATAAATATTAAAAGATTGAAAATCTTAGGTAATCAGAAGGCTACGAATAATAATAGACTATCTGCTATAAAACATTTATCTAACTTGTGTTTGTCAACTGTCAATTGCTAATTGTGCAAAATTGCTAAATTAAACGTTCAATTCAAATTAAGTGGAGCTCAAACTAAAGCAATGTTATGTACGCACCTGTCTTGCCGCAGTTGCACTCTTTGGCTATGGCTTATGCAAGTGTGTCTGTCTATAACTCAAAGGGGCCTGGGTCAATGGGTGGGGTTGATTGCGTAATGGCACATCAATTATTAATAGAACATTTTTGCAAAATATCTACGCACTAATTTGCGTAAAGTAATCGATGTGGTGGAAAAATTTTCACGCATGCACACATGGGGTGACTTGAACGTTAAGTTAAGCAAACGCCTACTGCATCAGGTATGTGTCCGAGACAGAGAGAGAGAGAGAGAGAGGGGCGCTTTGCTTTTGGGGCATGGACTGGCGTGGCCTTTTGCGGTAGCTAAAAATTACCTGGCTCACACCTGCCGTATGGCCGTGTATGTAACGTAGAGTACATAATGAGGCTTATGTAAAATTTATTATATGTAATAAGCATGTATAAATAAAAGAAGCAAAGTGCTGTTTGCAGCTCCTGCCGCTGTTTTGTGGTCGCCTTACAGTTTACAGTTTACAGTGTTTATTGATATTTTTCAAACACATACCGCACTCACACTTGTCTTTCACACTCACAATACGCACTCAACTCACACTTGCACGGCAGGGCCGGCGAAAAGTGTTGCATAAGCGTGCGGGCAAAATGGCTGACGCACTTTGTACGCAACTGTACGCAAGTTTTTGTGAAGGTTTCGCATTTTGCATTTGGCGGCTCTAAGGCCGTAAATTTTGAGCCAACACACATCTAGGCATGTAGTTATCTGCAAAACGGAAACCGGAAACCAGCGCCCATTTGTAGCCAAGCATTTTATCTACCGAAAATCTATTTGTGCGTAAAATGCGTAAAATTTATCGAAACGAAATGTTTTGCGCCGTTTCGCCATTTCTAATAGCAAACGGATATTGTGGCTTTTGCCATATGAATTCATAAGATATACACAACCAGCACATTGTGAAAGGAGCTCTGGCGCTCTGGCCAGGAAGTCCACTAATTGGGCGCCCCGCTTTACCAGTTGGTTGGGGCAACTGAAGTGCAGAAGATTTTCGTGTTGGCATTGGGAATTTGCATAAAGTGGGCATGTAATTGCCTGCGCTAGACTGGCCAAAGAGTTGAGTTGATTTTTCTGCATTTTCCCTCGGCATTAACCAAAAACAATAACCCTGCAGAATAATGCACAAATTATTGTTTAGACATTTAAATTAAAATGAATATAGCGAAAAAAGATTAAAATGGGTAGGAAAATGCTGCAGCGGGAACAGCGAGTGCACTGTTATAATTATGTAAAAACAGTCTAAAGATTGACTTGACTTCTATGCTCAAACACATACACACACACACACACACTCGCACACACAATTGCCAGAAGCGCATGCGAAGCAAACATAAATTTGCGGAACAGAACGGTGGGAGCTTGAAAGGCAGCTGCTAAAGGTTGGCTGAGGGGATTGGTGGGATTGGGGGGATTGGGCTATAGCCAGTGAAAGAGAGTGCAAAATAACAACCTGGTAATTATCAATAGCTGAGTTGGCAACATTGTCTGTCTTGACTGCGTCCGCCCACCTTGCCCACCGCCTGCAGCCTCCACTTGCCCTTAGCCCATCATCCGAAACGAGAACACACGCAAAAAATGTAAAGTGGAGGAAAAATTTCGTGGCACTTGCTGATGAAATGCTTCAGAGTGCTACACCCGCCCGCCCGACGTCCCCTCTTTCAATCTTCCCTCTCTCCAACTTGCCTCCTTCACCCTATAACCAAACCAAAGCCGAGCCAAACTTTAGCATTTTTATATGGAGCTACAATTAAGAGCAAAGCTGGGATTACGCGAATACCCTGTAAACGAAAACGAAGAGATCTAATAGATTTCTATTAATTATAATATATTTTATAAAACCAGAAAGAAATGAATTTAAATGGATTGTTTATTAAATATTTATTTTTCTTTGCGAAAATTAAATAATGTTGGTGTACTTTAAATGCAGTCAGTGGCTAAAATAGTTTACATGATTAAAGGTTATTCATTTTTTTTTAATGGTTATATGTTATACTCTTTTGTAGCTATTTTATGTAAACAGGGTATACATTTATGAAAAATTGTTTGCTGAATGCGTCTTGAAACCAGGGCTGCAGTACAAATTATATGAAGATAAGTTCTCGATCTAGAAACACATACATTTAACAAAAGCTACAGCCAAATTTCAAGAGTTTAAAATATATTTTTATGATTACAAAGATATATCAAAATGTACATTCTTTACTTATGGCAAATCAAGTAATATAATTATATTTTTCGTGGCTTTGTTCATTCTACTTGAAGTAAAACAATAACATTTATTGTTAAAACAATAAGATTGAATATTACTACATTAACAAAATAAAAACACACTCATACTTGGCTTATGGATATGCTAATAACAATTAATTATTTAAATACGTTCAAACTAATGTACTATTAATTGAGAATAATTGCAATTTTCTAAACAACCAATAATTAAATAAAATAAGTTATTTTTTTAAATGAGTTGCGCTAATAATATTACAAATTTAATTGGCGTTTTATGAGTATCGTTTTGATATGTTTTCAGCCCTATTATGTCTATTATTATATGTTATAGCTAATGCAGGCGAACTAACGCAATTTGGCAACAATTTTTCCCAACAACAAAACAGTAATAATAAACAGTGCAACCGCTTCTTTGCCAGCTCCCCCCCTCGCTCTCCCAGAGAGAGGCAACATCCAACACAATCCCACAATTTGCGGCAGCGCGCAATTAAAACAATTTAATTTTTGTACAAGTGCACTGGCAGCAAATACACACACAGACACACAGGCACACACGCACACAGCACACATGGACACACACACATATGCATAGCCAAAGTGCGGCCCAAAGTCAAAGCCAGAAGCAACCCTGGAACATGTGCCTTCAAATAATAATTTGCTTAGTTTATGAAGTTGATGAATGTTTGTATGTATGTGCATAGGTGCGATTGTGTGTGTGTGTGTGTGTGTGCTACTTAAACAGAACATTCAGTTGTTGTTATTTATTTATGTTTTTTTTATATGTACCTTTTTTTTTAGTTGTTGCGCACAATTTACTCACTCGGTTGCATTTTAACATATTTTGTTACGTTTTCTACTTCGATTGTTGTTGTTATTTTTTCAGTTGGCTGCCGTGTTGTTTCTTCTTCTTCTGCTGCTGCTGCCGCTGCCGCTGCTGCTGGCTGCTGGCTGCTGGCCCTAGCTCTAGTTCTGGCCTTACCTCAACTTTAATTTGTTTGAGTTTGTGGCAGCCTCTGTGCATCTGCCGCATCAGTCTGCTGCCTCTTAGCTACTTCGGCCGCTTCTTCGTTTTTCTCTCGCTCGCAAGTCGAAAAATATTTGTGCACGCAAAAAATGTTAATTACCCCAGCCAAGTCGCAAGCAGTTGCAGTTGCAAGTCGGGGCCACAAAAAAGCGAACCATCAATGCGGCTGACTGGGTCTGGGGCTGTGGCTGGGGCTGGGGCATTAAAATATTTAGGTTGGCTCTTTTCTGACTTGACTGCCAACTTCCCAGGCCATGGCCCAGACTTGGAGGCTCACACTCAGGCTCCGCACGTTGCACGCCGTTAATGCAACTGCAACTGTAACAAATTGCAATGTCGCACATCTGTCTTGGCTAGTGTTTGGTTTTGCCTAAAAAAAAAGAAAAGGCGACACCAACTTCACTTTGGCCCAGGCCCTTGACGTTTCTGAACTCATATTTATTTTTGCCGGTGTTTTTTTTTGTGGCAGTTCAAAAAAGTTGTCGTTGTTGTTGTTGTTTTTGTAGCCGCATTGCCAATTACCGGGCGACGGGCTAGGAACCCTAGCAATTTGGTCATATCCGGCCCCCTGGCGGCTGCTGTTTTAGCCGTGCCACAAATCTGGTTTTTCCTTTAACGCTTGTTAACAATTCTGTGCGCTGCAAAGGCACCTTGATATTTTATTTCGTTTGGCTTTCGGATTTTTCCTGTTTTTGGCCTTGGCCACTATCAATTTTCCATCTCTGCTGGCCACTCGGCCATATTTTAATTTTAGCCACAAATTGTTCAATTTAACTAAATATTTGTAATGGAAATTGTGATTATAGCGCAATTTGCAGTTAGCTTGCCCCTTGGTGTCCTGTTTGCTGTTTGGCCAAGACACCTTGGCCAAGTCGTCTGTCAGTCATTAACAGACAGCAGCTGATATTGTTGTTGTTGTTGTTGTTGTGGTTTATACGAGTATTTGTAACTAATGAATATGGAACTTGACTTTGAGTTGAAGTCTTGTGTTGGCCATGTCGTTGTTAGCTATTACAAGTTTGTGCCTCATTGCGCTTTTGGACGCGTCATGCGGCCAGTTTTTTTGTGCCACAGATTGCCGCACGTTGCCAGCAGTCAGCAAATGTGTCGCTCAGCATTTAAACAACAGTGGCAAATGCAGCAAGCAGCGTGCAGCATGCAGCATGCATCTAAATGGCTGCTGCTGCAAAAAAATGTCATAAATAAATTGCTTACAAAACATTTGCTGACGCGCCAAATAAAATGCCATAAACGAACAAACGAACGAATCGAATGCTCGCCAAGTGGCAGCTGTGGCAGTGGCAAAGAATTCCTGCCACCATCGTGTAAATTAACTAAAAATGCTAAAAATCGCCGGGATGAGTTTGCTTATAGGGATCGGAGCAGCAGCAGCAACGATCGCTAATGTTGTCTCTCTAATGATCTTTCATGCACTCCTACTTATGTCCAACTCATTGCGAGTTTCTTTCAGCCATTTGAGGCAGCATACTCGTAACATAACTCAGTTTCAGCTGGCATGCCCAAATCCCCAACAGCAGCACCAAACACCTGGGCCAACAACTTAATTCCGCATGTTGCCACAGACACGATGGCAGCAACCGCCAAACCGCCAAACCGCCACCTGCCCCCAAACCACAGCGGATGCAATTCTTATTTTATTTTATTTTTTTTTGTCCAAAACCAGCTTTCAAATCAATGTAGCATCAAATCTGCTGTGGCATGCGTTGCATTTGTGATGGGGCAAAAGCATTGATAAAACGTTGCATGCTCAATAAATTTGGCATTTTAATGGCTTCTTTCGATTTGTATCTTAATTGCGAATGGCCTTAAACTAACAAATTTTATGAGCAAGTGCAGCGTACACAGAACACGACCAAAAATCTAAATATAAAACAGCAATTTATAAACAAAATCTGGCAGAGAGAAAGGGAGAGTGAGAGAGAGAAACTGATCGGCAGCTATGAAAAGCGAGATCAAGTTCAACGCACATTTGTCCTTGATAATTGAAATGAAGAGCACACACAACGACGACGACGACGACGACGACTACGACGACGATGAGAGCTCGTTTCGTTGAAGGGGAGCCCGAAAAAAATGGCAAAAAGCAACAACAGAAATAAACAAAAATTATGGCAGTGGATCGGCAGACTTATTGCAGAGTCAACTGTGTGTGTGTGTGTTGTGTGTGTGCTGTGGCAAAAACCGGCTGGGGCATAATAAACACAAACACATGCACTAAATGTGCGTAGCGTATGCCGAAAATACGCTGGCCATTAAGACGGCCCAATAGCAATCCACAATCCCCTATCCCCAATTCCCCAACAGCCCACGCCCTGGCAAATGACGAGTGCCAAGTGCCAAGTGCGATCAGCAGTCGATACGTACGTGCCTTCTTTGTGCTCACTCTCTCTCTCTTCTCTACGCTCTTTCCTCTCTCTTTCGGCACAAAAAAAGAATTTCCGAAAATTTGCAATTGAGTGGCTGCAACAAAATGCAGCAACAACAACAACAACAACAACAACGACGACGACTTCGACGAGCGCAGCACAAAAATGTTTATGCATTTTTTCTGGTCACTGACCGTACTCAAGGTTTTTTCGTATTCTGTTGCAACTGCAACGCTGCAACATTGCAACACTGCAACACAGCGACTCCTTCGACGCTGTGCTGCGTAAATTGCATGCGCACAAAAATTGACGAATATGCCAGGCGACGTAAGGCAATGGCAGAGTGCTGCAAGTGCTGCAAGTGCGAGGGGAGCAGTGCAAGTGGCAGCGCTCCCCGAAAACAACAAAGAGAGCCTGTGCTAAACTAGTTGCACTCGCAACGTAGAGGCAACTTTGGCTTTCCCCCTGCCAGGCCGCAGCATATCGAATGGACTCTGCGCCAATTTGGCGACGTCGACGATGAGGATGATATAATTTAGCACGAAAGTGAAGACTGCATTTTTCTTTTATATATATATTTTTTTTGCAGCCGGCTTTTGCTGGATGTCGATGTCGTAGTCGATTGAAGTCGAGTCGAGTTGTGTGTTGATTGCGACCCGAATTCTCGGCCCAAAACGAAATCGAAATGATCTTTGTGGCATTTGATAAATTATCTTGTGCATTGCCTTTTTTCGGGCTCAACAGCGCACGGATTGTGGTAGGTTTAAGTGGCAGAAATGAAAGAGAAAGAGAGAGAGCGACTGTACCTCATTGGGATGTGCGTTGTTGCCTCCTCTCTCGTCTCTCCTGACCTGACCACCCGCAACACCATGGTGAGGCGCAAAAAGTTCTCGAATTACGACGCCAAATGCCAAGTCAGTGACCGATTATGTTACCCAAAGCGCATAGGCGAAAGACAGGCGTCATTATAAAGCGCTGTCGCTGTCGCTGTCTCTGTCGACGTCACTGTCGTCGGCCCCCATAAGTCGTTCCCCTCGCCCTTGATCTCCCTTTGACTGTCTGACACCAGCTACAACTCCATCTGCAGCTCCAGGCATAGGGCCTGCTTGGCCTGTGTCTTACAGCTGCTCCTTTGGGTTACTTCTATTTGCTTTTGTTATGGCACATTAGTTGTTGCTGCCGCAAATGTAGTTGCTGTTGTTGTTGTTGTTGTGGCTGTGCGTGGCTTTGATGACTCTCTTTCTACTCCTAGACTGACCGCACAAAAAAAAAAAGAAAAACAGCGCTTCATCAAAGGCCTCGCGATGACTGCGTCGCTTTGCATAGAGAAAGATGACGAGTGTGTTTGTGTGTGTGTGTGTGTGTCTTGTTGATGAGGGGGTACTTTGTAATAAATATTTATTATTTAGCATGCAGCACTTTGCTTTTATTTGAGCATGCTGATAATCTGCACATTAGGCGCATATTGCGCATACGTCATGTTTGCAAACTTTCTAAACACATAACTCAAAATTGACTAGGTGAAAAAAAAGAGGTTGATTTCAACTAAATTAAGGTTACCACTTTAATCCTTTTGCCAGCCCAATGAAGCCGCACAATTTCTGCAGACAATACAAAAAAAAAACAAGAGTTCAAAATGCATTCTCTAGGATATGGCCTGACATAAGCCTGACTGTCAACATAAGCGGCTTTGCTCTAGGTCAAGTTGCAATAGACAGTTAGTTGGCCAGATATCGAAGTGCTTTGTATATTCAATCACAATTCATCATTTTGGTTGCAATGGCTTGGAAAATTGTTTAATTGCTCTCAGTTTTCGCTGCGTACCAGCTCTAATTGAGCATAAGCCCCACAGGGCTGACCTCCTCCCATTCAAGCAGCCCAAAGGGGCAAAATGCGTGCAACAAAAATAAAAAAAAAACAAAGTTATTTGGCACAGCCGAATGGAAAAATTGAATCAAAAATGCAGCAACAATTTGTATAGAATAAGCAATTTGATTGGCAGGCTCAGTCAATAAAAAAAATAAGAAAAATGGACGAGCTATAGCAATTGGAGCGGGAGGGAGGAGGGCAAAAGTCTGAAGTGCTTTTGGGTAGGCCTTAATTACGTAATGTGTGCGTCCAGTTATGACCAAAGAGAGTACTCCACATACGTCTGTGTATGTGTGTGCAGCAAATGCGTAAAATTTTAATTTCGTTTTGAAAATTTCACTCGAAGCACAAAAACAAAAAAAAATGGTTGCAAGAAAGAACGAGAGTCGATACCGAGGCCGAGGCCTGCCACAAAAGTTGTTTGCAGGCGCGACTCGGATGGTTGCATTTATTGAGGCCAATGACCAGACACGCACACACATCAGAGAGAGCTGCATGTGTGTGTGTGTGTGTGTGAGTGTGTGTGTTCTGCTTCTTACGCACTTTTTGCGTTTTCTAATTTGAAAGCACACTCACAGCACACTAGCAAGAGGAAAGGGACACACATTTATTGGCCTGGCATATTGATCTGCCCTAACCCTTTTTTTTAGTTCTTATTATTATTATTAAACAACCCCATTAAGTGCTGAGCTTACCGTTACACCACCCCGACTACTTCTGTTTCTATCTAAAAAGGGGCATAGAGTCCTTAAAAATAAGAGCGTGAGTGAGTTGCAGTCAGAAGGATTCCGCAGTGGGTCGTTTCGCAAGGATCTTCAATAGGTTTGGGTTCCTTTTGCGTTTTGGTCGAACTTTGTGTTGCCCCTCAGGGAGAGCTTGCAAATTATAACACATATTACGTAAAACTGTTTAAGGGGATTAACAAACTAAAGACACGCATTACTCGCTTACTCGCTCTAACAGAAAAGGGGCGTGTCTTCTAACTGCCAGGGCTAATGAGGTCATTGTGAACAACGGACTGTGGAAAAGCCTCCCAATGAAATCTGTTTAAAATTGTAATCCATAAATAAGCATGTTGACGCCTTATTGCAATCATTTTATTTGATTTTTGGTATTTGCTTAGCAATGCTAAACCGTGCCCATTTCTTTTCAATGATAACAATGCTTGTCTCGGCGCCGCAAAGTATGCAACACAAATAGAAACCACAAAGCTGCTGAAATTGCACATTTGGTGTGACTTCTGGAAATTAAAATGTGCTAGAGGCAGTTGTTCGACTTGAGGATACTTTCTAGTTCATTTAGAGGTATTAGGTATTATTATTATTAAAAGGAACCAAGTGATGATCGATTTAATGATAAATTTATAATTGAAACTTTGGTTATTATTTATTTCAAATCAAATCTATCTATTGGCTAGACATGTACTAATTTCTTTGAAAATATACATATAATGATGTGGGCTTACATTGACAATAAAGTTGTGGTTTTGGAAGGGAATTCTGATAGTTAAGAATTGTTGAAATCGGAAGCAGAGGACTAGTGGATAATATTTTTCCCGTCTTCTTAGTTCCTGTCTGTTGTCTAGGAGTTCAAAAGAAATTTTCTTTCGCTGTCCAATTTCAAGATCTTTGGCATTTAAAATGTTGATTAAAAATTGAGTCGATAAAGTATTAGACATATTTTTAATTCTATTCTATTTTGAGAAACTAAAAATTAAATATTAAAATAGACCACATTGCAAACACTCAGAAATAGAATCACTTTTAAAAATACATGTATATTGACTTCTTATTTTTGAAACACCCTTTTAAGCACATTATTTGCCAACAGGGTATAAATTATAATACTATACTCGAACAATTGTAAATGGCGCGGCACAAATCCTAATGCGTTGACAAATTGTCACAAAATAAAGCAAAAGCGCAAGCAAACTGAAAACAAATTGTAAAAAGCTTGAAAATGTTTAGCAGAGAATTAATAATAGAAGCAGAGATAGCCCAGACGGGTATAGTTGACCAAAAAATACGCTGTAATAAAGACCATATTTTTTTAATGATAAATTTATTAATACAAAGGAAGCTGCATTCAATTAAATTCAAACAAATAGTATAAGAGTTTCTTAACAAAATGAATTAAAGTAATTCCTTGAATACTCTGTAAAATGTTGACCAACTAAAGCAGGGTATTTCACAGTATATACACTTTTATTTGGCCTGACTTATTTGCGGTTTATTTGTGTACATGCTAAGCATGTGTGTGTGGGTGATTATTTTTTAATACAAAATTTAGCTGCAAGGCATAGGCTACGCACTTTGTTTAACATCATGACACCGCACATATTTATATGTATATAGATGTATGTGTGTATGTGTAAATTTGTAGAGTATATGGATAAAGCATTTGTCGAGCAGCTTTTGTGATTTGTTGACGCGTTTTTTTGTGTTTGTTTCTGATGTCGTTGCTGGGGTTAAAATAGGTCTTACAGCTGCCTCAGCTGCTGCGGGGCAAACGCAACGCGCAACGCGCAACACAACGCAACGTGCAACACGCAGCATTCACTGATATTATAATAATACGAGTACAAAAAAGTAATTTTGCGCACAATTTTTTAAGCTGTTGACAACTGTCTGCGGCATGTGGCATGTGGCAGCATCAACAGTACGCCTATGGATGGGTTTTCTTTTTTTTTTTTTTAATTTGTAAATAATAAATGTAATACTTAATAATGCTAACATTGTCTGGCTGTGCACATCCGGGCCCAGCTAACTGCTGCTTTAATGAGCCAGATACAATTTAAGAGCAGCTTCCTGTTTGGTTCCTGTTGCCTGACTGCTTTTCAAATCAGTCTACTTCCTTGGCCAACAGCCAAGCCATTGACTGTATTAGACCAAAACCGTAAATTTTGTGGGGCTCTGAGAACGGATGTTGCGACCGCGGCAAATCTGGCTCGCAAAAACAAAAAAAAAGAATCATTTGCTGCAGCAAACAACAAAAAAAGTTATCAACAGGATGTAGTTGCAGTTGCACTGCTCGTTGTTGTTGTTGTTGTGATGCTGTTGCAGCGGCAGCAGCAGCTATTGCTGTTGTCGTTTGCTGTGCATATCAAATGACAGGCCACCAAAAAAAGCGCTTATCAAGCCAAGCCCCTAAGGATCCCCTCGCTACCCTGCTTGCCTGCTCATAGTATGTCTGTCTGTGTGTGTGAATTTAAATTGCATCTTGAAGATGCAGCCTGCTCGAATTTCGCAATGCATTGCTGCCTTTGTTTTTGCATTTACCCTTTGGTTGCATTTCTTTCAATCTTCCATCGCTCCGTTGCATTGTTTGAGCTATTTTTCTTCTTTTTTTTTGTGAATTATTTATTATTATTTATTTTTTTTTATCGAAAGGGTTGAATTCGAGTTTGCCTTTTGGGCGAAAAGGAAACTCGTTTCAACTGTTAGAATAATGTGGTTAATCTTGTCGCCGTTGCCTTTTTATCTTCCATAAATATGGCAATCAAATGCTTCAAGAACAAAGGTGTCAACTTTTCAACCCGTTACCCAATATTTATTTATTCGTTGTTTTGAGAGAATTTCATGATATTTTGGAAAATATATTTTTTGTTTTTTGTTTGCCAACTAACTTGGCAAATAGCTAGAATGACAGTCGAGTTGGAGAGTTGAAAAGTATGTTTTATTTGTTGTCCTATTTATAACATACAATTTATTAAGCAACTGCTTGTATTTTTTGAATGTAAAGATATTAATTATTGCTCTTCTGTTCAAATATTAATATATATTCAATTCTTTGCAATATATGAAAATACTTAAACTGCTGGTCGTCATCACTTTAATAGCAAATAGAAGTTTCCAAAAAATATTCAGAAATTCGCTATGCCCTCTTACGATATATTTAAACATACTCGAATATCTATTCAAGTGCTTACATTTTGCATGCATATTGAAGAAATTGCATTGCTCTTGCTATTGTCGTTGTTGTCGTTGGCATCGCAGTCGCTGTCGCAGTCGGCGTTGACGTCGCTGCCGCTGCCGCTGCAGAGAGCTCAAAGAGCGCCGCTGTAAATTGTTGTTGTTGTAATTTTTTTGTATTTATTTCTTTTTACACATATTACATAGGGGCCAGGGGTTAACCAATACAAGAGCAACAACTCAACTGCGCCAGCAACTTGCTGCCGTGGTGAATTTACAACATTAAGAAACACTCAGACTTTGAGTGCGTCTCTCGCCGAGTGAGTTATTCATGCAGGGGCAACTGAGTGCGCAATGAGTGTCTCTGAGTTTGGCACATTTTATTTTTTTATAGAGACTCATGTAGTGTTGGCTTTTTGGGTGGTTGCTGCTGTTGTTGCTGTCATTGAGCTCTTGCCGCAGCTTAATGGCAATTTAATTGTGTTTTTCATATTGCATTAGTTTTCCAATTTTATATTTCCTTTTTCTTAATACCAACTTCATTATGTCTTGCGTCCATTACGATCATATTGGCAATGGAACTTTAACCCTCAGCGAGCCCAAATCGCATTGCTGCTCATCATCATCATCATCATCATTGGCAGCAATTGCAGCAGGAACATCATCATCAGCTGCAGCAGCAGCAAGTGCTATGGAAGTGGAAGTTGCCACAGCAGTTAGTCTCACAATCAGTAACCAGTTGCATGCAAAATGCTTGCAACAGGTGTGCAAACGAACAGCAGCTTAGACCCAGAACTGAAGCCCAGTCCCAGCCCCAACCTCACTCGTTGTAGTTGCAAGTCCAAGTCGCTTGGGCGCAATCTGCAACACAGAATTCCCTGCAGCAATAAGGTTGTTGCTGCTTGCCACTGTGAGACTATGACTATGAGTGTGTGTATGATTATGACGATGCCTGTTGCCTGCTGCTTGCTACATGGTGCCTGGCTGCTCTGGCATTGCCCTTACCCCGAGCACGTTGTCGTGGCTAAAGTTTTCAGCGCTTCCATGCCTCATATCTTTTAGAATGATAATAGTTCGCCTTCCGTTGGCTTGCAGCAGCAGCAGCAGCATACGTATAATGTTTTTTCCCGTTCGCCTGTTGCAACTGCCACTGCTGGCACTGCCACTGCCACTGCCACTTTGCTCTAGCTCTATTATAAAATGCCGTCTGCCTCCTCCCTTTTGATTGAAATTGACTTGAGCTCGTTGTGTTTTGGGCTTTCATTTGGCTTTGCCCATGGCTCAGCTGCAGTTTTATTTTAACAATTTTTTCCCCTGCTTTGCATACACACACATATATACAATAAACAAGTGTGTGTGTGTGCCGCATTTAACGTTAGCATTGTTAGCACTTCAATTCTATTCTTTAATAGATTATGTTTTTTTTTTTTGCCGTTTTCTTAATGTTTTGCACAGATTTTTCAATTATGCATTTATTTATCCATTTGCTATTTGTTAACAATTTAGTTTTCTATAACGGTTGACACCTTTTTCTTTATTTTTACCCATTTACATTTTGCCACAAAGTGACAAACATAAACGCTAACTGTCTGCCCCAGTGGCACCACCAATCTATGTGGCAATTTGTGCCTCTTATTGTCTGGTTTTGATTGACTTCCAGTTGAACTCAACTGTTGACAGATTGCTGGCAACATCATAATTAGATCTCTGATTGAAACTGTGATTAAAACTGTTGTCCCCCAATAGAATGAACACAGCAAATTGAGTTAACATTATTTGTATTGTGGAAATTAGAACTTGTTGGAAGAGAGTGATTAAAACGAATAGTTGGAAAAGGAAACAACATTGAGCGTTTGTTACATAAATAAATTATTTAATTCAAAGTATTCAATCAATCCTAAATAAAAGTCATTATAAAATGCTATACATATTCCATTTGCAATAATTTCAAATAATATAGCTTTATATTACCAAAAATATCATAAGATTTATGTTATTATGTTATTATGTTACAATCAAAATTGTCTGTTAACTTTATCTATCAAACTGTCCTTTGGTTGAGTTCTCACTTTAACCGAACAAATGGATTTTTCAAACTCTGTAAGTGCAAAATAAGTCGAATGATTGGCATCAATTGGAAGCATGCTTTCACCCCAATTTTTACTGATTTTTATTGCTTATATCAAATTCTATTGAATCTCATTGCAAGTCGTTGAATGGAGACCGAGTCTTTCTCTCAATACTTTAACTTCTGCTCCGTTGAGCATTCGAAGTATTTCAGCAGACAACTTCAAAGTGCAACACTCAATGCGCCACTTTTGGCTGAGAACGATTTAGCCAAAACGTAGCCAATTTTTGTTGTTGTTGTATTTGCAACTTTTTGTTGTTGCTTTTCTTGTTGCTCTTGCTATTGTTGTTGTTCATTTTGTTCAAGTACGTCAAGTTCGATTGCGTTCTTTACCTTGAAATCTTGTTTTCTATCCGTTGAAAACTTTTTGTTTGCGGCTTTGCCAATATGCATTTCGGTTGTTGTTGCAGTTGCATTTTTTTTTATAATGCATATAAATGTGTATAAATACTTTTATTATTTTTGTTGTGGTTGCAGCTGCACAAGATTTTGCATGCTGACCGCCCCCAGTCAGCCCCCAACCTTAGCCGCAAAACCCCTGCCTAATATTTTATTTATGCATTTTCTATATTTATTGAGCAACAAAAACAAAGTCATCATTTGTTATTGTTATCGTATTTGTTTGTTGTCTCTGTTGTTGTTGTTGTTGGTGTTTGGCTTTTCGCATTATTCTAAATACTTAATTTGCATTTATTTTTACAACAACAGCAAAGCCAGAGCCATTAATTTGTGTGCTTATAAATTCAATTAAATTGTTTTATCTACTTAGTTTTGAGTGTACGAGCTGTGTGTGCTGTGATTTGTTGTTCTCGTTTTTTGTTGTTGTTAGCTTTAAATAAATTACATTTAATGTTTTATTAATTTTTCTCAGTTAAGTAAAATGCGGAAATTGTTGATGGCTGACGAAAGTGCCATTCGAACACACACATTTATAAATAATAAATTAGCAATAATTACGATTGGCTCGTGAGTTTTGCAAAACTTAAAATTCGCCTCAACAGCAACTCAATCTACATACTACTACTACTACATTATTTCGTGTGTATGTGTATGTGTGTGTGTGTGTGTGCTTGTCCTCTTTGCATATGGGTCTTGTATGTAGTAGTAGTAGCTTGCTTGAGCTTTGAATAAACCTTGACATCAAAACATTCGCCACACACTAATATTACGTATACGTCGAATTGTACGCTGCTACGAAACGAGACGAGACGCGACGGTCTGGCAACGCCATAGCCCAAAATGCAACGCTCCGCTGCATACGAATAACAAAAACACAAAAAAATGAATAACCAAATACCAAAAACAACAACGAAAAACTGTCAGTTTTTCTATTGCTATTTACTCGCAGTTTTGGCTGAGCTTGGCCTCCATTTGGGCTGCATTCATAACGCAAGTCGAGGTTTTCATTGGTTTCCAATTTTGCCGTTTGCCGCGTTTGTTTGTTGCATTTGTTATTGTTGTTGTTGTTGCTGTTGTTTTGTTGCTATTTGAGCTGTGGCGGACGACGGACAGCTTCGTCGCAGCTTTGTGCCTAAAATTTATCGTTAGCTGCTCTTTGTTTTGCTTTTGCTTTTTTTTTTTGCCATTCGTCGCAGCAACCTCGAACTTTAGATTTGTTTGCAGTGTGTTTATGAGAGCATAACATTCTGTTTATTATTGTGTTTTACAGAGCCAAGCTACGTGTCTTTTTGCTCTCTTTAATGTATATGTTTAACTGGTAATCGTATATGGATTTTAGGCTGTTATTTATCGGATTTGAGCTAAGGCACAAGCGTATCATAAAGTTCATTTTAACTGCTCGCTATATTGAGGGACATTTATTATTAATAAATATTTATTATATTATTATATTTATTTTCACAAATATTTATTAATTCTATTTAATTAACTATTATATCTATTTTTCAAATTTATTTAAGTGTCTTTTTCAGGTATTCGTATTAGCAGCCGATAATGTGAAAAATAAATAAAATATTTAAGTTCGAATGAAATGAAATTAAAAAGACTTAACAGTTTTAAATTAAATTTATAATTATTATTAAATAATTTAAATAAAGTTACATTTGAAAAGCTACAAATAAAAATGAAAATCTGATTAGACAAATTATAATTGAGTTATTAGAGATTAATTAAATAAACATCATCATTGAAGAAAGTGATTATTTGACAAATCATTAAGGAAACACTTTTTTAATAAATTATTTATTATTAATAATTACTGAGTAATAAAAAATATATCTGATTTCTCTAATCTCTATTAATATGTTTAAATTATTAATATAAAGATATACAGAATATATTTTTCATAATCGATTATTTAAATATGATTTCACTGATAAATAATATTATTTACATGACAAATGATTAAGTAAATGTTCTGTCTTTACAATATTATTAATTATTTATAAATTATTAATAGAGTAAAATTTATGCACCTAATCTCAGTAATTATTGGATCAAAATATATCGGTGCTTTTACAAATATCTTTTAAAGTGTTAATTTATTAATATGGAAACAAGATTATTTATATTGGCAATAATCAAAATTGCAAAGAAAATGATTATTTGCCAAACAAGTTAGCAGTATAACTTTCTCCTTTTGCTATAGGATATTATCTTTATTAAATTATTTATATTGTCATATTTATAGCCCTTATGTTTACTGAGACGTAAAAAGACATTTCTGAATTTACGAATATCTATTAAAGTGTTAATTTATTAACATGTTTAAAAAGATTTGCAATAATCGAATTTGCTATTAGAGATTATTTAAATAGAATCCCCATCAAATGTTTACAGCTGTTGGCAATTTGCGGTTCATTTGTGGGCTTAAAGCGACCGCAACCAGTTGAGCAGTTGAGCAGTTGGTCAGTTGACTGTTTGGGCCATTTAAAGCTGGCTAGCTGGCTGGCTGGTTGGCTGGCTGGCTAGTGAGTGGCAACAGGAAGTAGCTGCGTCGCAGTTACAGTAACACACATTTCCCATTGCGGGCTGCCGGCCATCATTTCCATTTAGCAGCAGCGGGCACTGAGGTCGCACAGCCAGGGGCAGAGTCAGAGCCATAGTCAGAGCCAGAGTCGAGGCGCTTGGAGTCAGGGTCCAAGACAAGTTTTCTGTGACGTTAGCGCTGGCGCCGACGCTGACGTGAACGTTGACTGTGACTGTGAAGGCGGCGTGGCCATAGAACAAGCACAATAACAAGCACTTTACTGGCTAGTTATTGCATTTTTACCATTGCACTTGCCCCTGGCTGTTGAGTTGTTTACCTGACTAGTTAGCCAGCTTTTTGGCTTGATTAATGGCCATTACTCACTTAAGCGAGTGTGTGCGCTTGACCCTAATGCCCAATGCATTGATTTGGCTGTCGAGTATCGCAAAACTTTTTGGCAGCAGCAGCTTATCAGCTTTTGGCTTTTGGCAGCCCTAGTTTAAGTGCCACTTTCTGGCCACACACACAAAAGTGGCCAAGCGACTGTCGACTGTCGATGACCAGCACCGGAAATAACGCGCCCGTTTCCACTTCCGCTAAAACTGCACACCCACAGACAAACCACGCTCCTGTTGCTCCGGCGCAGGAAGTGTGAATTTATTGTGGCAAAAGTTAACTGCCCAGCGGGAGAGCACAGGAGCCACTACATTTTTCGTGCTCCACTTGTTGCACGTTCCTACAATAAATTTCGTACTATAGCACAATATGGCAAGCATTCGCATTCGCATTCGTATTCACTTCAATTCAATTGATACCCAACTAATATCCCAGTTTAATTGAATCGAACAAAGTGCAATCCCCCCAAGCCTCCAAGCCAGACAGCTCAAATATATACTCGATATAATAAATGGTTAACAGCGCACTATAAACTAGAAGTTGTCCGAATATAAATAATTAAATGACCGCACAAATGCCAACAAAATAATGCAACTATTTGCTTTTGCACGTGGAATAACTGGTTCTATTATAATTTAGAATTTTCTCGCTCTCTTCCCCATCTCTTTGTCTAACAATATATTTAGATTTTGTTTTTATTTCGTTAATTGTTATTGTTTTTGCAGTGCTTCGATTCTGTTGCCTTTTTTGTGTATGCTTTAACCTTGAATAAAGTTTATTTTTTTCACATTTCCATTTTAATTGCCATATTTTGTTCGAAAATGATCGAAATGAACAGTTTATATAAATATTTAAATTATTATTTTATTGCCAGTTATGCTAATTGAGTAACGAGACTTTTTTAGATTTCAAGTCGATTATTTTAAATGCCAAAAGTAAATATTTTATAAATGTGCCGCCATTGTTAAATGAGCTGTAACCAAAGACGCTTAACAATATATTAACTATATTTATTAGCTGGAATTGTATTATGGGAAATTACTAAAGTCAGGAAGTTAAATATTTTTCCAGCATAAATTATAATATTATTTCCAACAACTGGAACAGGTATGTTACAAGTTTTCCATTTATTTTCTCCCTGGAGAAAGAATTACTATTTCCTACTCAAGTTTCTGACTGTTCCATATAAATACTTTGGGTTTTGTTATTACTTTATTCTCAAATCAATTATGATATGCATAGTAAATTTAAATTTTTTTTTAAATTTTATGACTGGTTTAATATTGTTCTGTTTTTGAGTTTGATTTGCCAAACTGCCATAAAATAAGCAATTTGTCATTTAGAGCCTAAGAATAGCATCAGATAATATATAATTTTTAACTGATCATAAATTAAATAATGTTGTAAAGTTGTTTATGTTTGTTACTCGACATCTCGTGTTTTCAAAATATAATTTTCATGTTGTAATTAATTGTGTAATAGAATTTTCATAATCATATAAAAGTGCAGCATGCATAGAGTTTGCTAGTTAATGAGTAGCTGCCACTGCAACATCGTCAAATTTAGTTAATCTATGTAAATATGTAGTTGTTTTTTTTTATTATACACTATTTTTATTGCTAGGTTTTTAATACTCAAGAGTTATGAGGCAGCACTATAAAAAAATGGCCTTTAGATGCAGCCTGAGTCATTGGACGATCCTAAATAATTCGCAAATGTGCTTATTAGATGACCTTTGTTTGCCGTCATCAACGCCATCATCATGATGATGAGCTTGGACTGGCCCTCAGGCGGTGATTGGCCTAACTATGCACTTCTCAATTATATTTGAGTCGTTGTTTTGTTGTTGCTGTTGCTGTTTGCTGTTGTGGCTGCTGCTGCTGCGTGCAACTTGAGCTGCATTAGGAAAGGTCAGTGCCATCGCCACCACTGTCGATGTCGCTGTCGCTGTCGCAGTTGCTGCTGCCACAAATGCATCAAAAACGCGCTTTTTGTCGGTCTCAGTTGTTACTGTTGTTGTTGTTGTTGTCGTCATCATCGAAGTTGCTGCTGCTGTTGGTTCGGGACAAGGGACAGGAACTGAGCGCAAGGGACATGAACGGGGGCTTCGTTTCGCGCTTACTTGCTTTTAATTCTTGCATTGCGTTTCAAGTTGCAAGGCACTCAAACACACACACACACTCCATACACCCAGAGACAGACGTAGAGCGACTGTCAAGCAGTTGTATATAGTTTAATGCAGCTGCAGCTGCGGCAACTGCAACTGCAACTGCAGCAGCAGAGGCGGCAGCGAGGCACAAAAAAACGCGCAACTCATTTAAAAATGCCAACGTCCATCAACGAGGATCGCCGAAGATGGCAGAATTTGTTGTCGTTTCGCTTTTTTGTCAAATTGTTTTGCTGAATTTTCTTGAGAACTTTTGCATTGTATTGCATTATATAGCCCCCTTTTTTTTTCTTCTGCTTTTGCTTTTGCTATTGCTATTATTTTTGTTCTTCATCCTCCACTTTTTGTTGTTGTTGTTGTTTGTCAATGCTAGAACGAGATGTCCGAGGAAGTGGTCGCCATGAAGACGACAATGAACTGTTTTGTTTTGTTTGTTATGTTTGGCTTTGCTTTGGTTTGGCTCGCTTTGGTTTTGGTTCAGCTTTGCCCCCTTGGGTTGCAACAAATGCTGCTCAAATTCATTCTTACATAAACGACAGTTAGCAATTTGTTAAAATTGCTCAAGAATTTTGCTTAATTATGTTTTTACTTGCGATCCTTAACCCGGTAAACAACATAAAAAAGCTGCATAAAAATGTAATACAAATTTCTTGATAAATAAAAATGTAGCTAACTCCGAAGTGGCTTATACCCTAAAAATGCATTTATTATTTGAAGGTACGTATGTACAAGTGCTAATGATTATAATCATTAGTTAATTTTAATTATTAAACACACATTTTGTTCATAGTTTAGTTCTCCTTGATGCTTTCAACTTAGTGTATGCAAAAAGACAACGTTTCGCCAAACGCTTGACATTTTTTTGCTTTAAACATAAATTGCTGTAATTGAAATGAGAAATGCGAAAAAAATGCGCAAAAGCGAAAAAAGAAATTCATTTTCATATTTCATATTTCGTTTTAGCTGACGGCAAATGAAGATTAATCCAATTTGGCGCAATCAAATGAAAAGCTCAACAGTTCTCCATTTTTAATTAATGCCATCAAATGCATTGCAATGTTTCAACTTGAAGATATTTCAACTACAGCATTTTGCGATTAAGATACATTGTTTAAGTCAAGTGAAGCCAGTGTTGATGGCATTACAATTTAAGCTCAATTGTGGCCAAAGAGTCCACAAAGCTCTCAAATTGCTGTAAGCTATCTTTTGCCCTTTGGTCCCCAAAATGCTCGACAATTTTGTGGTTTAACTTTGAGGACGTTGTGTGTGTGTCTGGTTGCACTTGCTTGCCAGTTTTTGGCAACAAAACCACACACAAGTACTCACATCACACACACACACACACACATGCAAACACATAGAGTTATTCTGTTTAGACACCTGTAAAGCCAAAGCAGCTGCCATGCTAATTTCATTATGTGACATTGCTTGTCGACTAACCACAAGCAACAACAACAATAACAACAACAACGATAACAACAACTAAATCGAAAATTGCATGGCACTTTCGTTTTCCACAAAGCACACACAATATACACACGCACACCCATTAAGAGCGAGAAAGAGAGAGAGAGAGACAGGGAGATGCTTTTGCCGACCAACTGCCTGCCTCTGCTCAATGTGGCTCAGCCGACAATTGTATGTTCAACATAGACTCGAACACACACACTGACAGACTGCATGCTGCAACAGTAGGTTGCAACGTTTGTCGGCCTGCTGCCAGTGTGTTTAGTATTTGCGTCCATGCCACCCACCTGTTGTTGGATGCAACCAACTGGATACTGGATTAGAGGCAGCCGCAGCTTAGTGCTGTCGTGTGCAGTTTGCATTTGGAAATGTAACAGCATCACAACAACAACAACAGCAGTCGTGGCAAATAGGCCTCCACACACACACACACACACACACAAACATACATACACATGCTGACACAATTTAATTGAGTGTGTGTTTTGGCGAATTTAGTTCAGGGTCAGTTATGTGGCTCGTTTTTGGCCTGTGTTGTTTAGACGGGCCAATTGGGGTGTACATATGTATGTATGTATGTGTGTGTGTGCTTTTTGGGGTGCACTTGTGGAATGTGTTGGTGCAACAAAGCTTATGATTTATGCATAACGCATACGCCATGTGGTACGCATTATTAACAACATTCAATGCACAATTATTGCCAGCTACTTAATATTATTATTAAGTGTTTCGAGCATACTGATTTGAACACATGTAAATTTAGACACAAATAAATTGATGTGTAAATAAATTAATTAAATTAATTGCAGGCATTTGCGTCATAGAGATCGACTAGTTGTAGTAGCATATAATAGATGAGGGTGTTTTTGACTTTGTAATTAATTTGCGTAATGAAAGTAATAATTCTATGGAATTATAATTGACAATATGGAAAAGTGCAAATCGGAAAACTATGCTAAATTGTAGTAAAAATACTACTAGTTTTAACTGTAGTACGTGAGTTGTTAAGTAGAAGGAGTAGACAAAAGAAAAGGAAATTAAGTTGTAGTACTAGAGCTAGTAATATATAGAAGTTCATAGTAGGATTAGCACTAGAATTGCAATTAAATATATTAAGTTTGCCTACAAAATATTGCGCTTGATTTATTAGATCAATTTTATCTTTATAGCTTTCAAATGTATGCACATAATTAGAATGTTTCTGTTTTTTTTTAATATTATATGATAAACACTAAAATTTACAACCCTCAAGATACATATCTATTTGATTAAGTTGCTCTTTTAAGTTAGTTATAGTTAAAAGTACTTCATTTAATTTAGGCTTTATGTTTATTTTATGCAGTTGATTGAGGGCCTATCTCATTATAATGCTGAACATTCTTAATAACATTTTTGCTACGCTGTTCCATTTCCCATTAAAAAGAGTTGCACCCTCCAACCCATGCCACATGCCACATACCCCCATACTATACTCTACTCTCCTCTACACTACCCTGTCGCACTCCACCCATTGCTCGATTCAGGTGCTCGTTTAATTGCATGGGCATAGCATTCCGGGTACTGGCTCTAGCTCTAGCTTGGTCTTCCATCTCTCATTCCGTTCACTGCCAAAACAAATTGTGAGAAAAAGCACAACAGAACACAAAATGTGCGTGCTACATAAATTAAAACCTATGCTTCACTGGCTCGACAACAGCGCGAGGAGAGAGAGAGAGAGAGAGAGAGAGAGAGAGAGAGAGAGAGTAAGATGGCAATTACAACAGTTGACTTCACTATATGCTCTGCTCCTCTGCACTGCATCTGATCTGATCTGCACTCATTCTATCCCAGTCGATGCCATATCTTATGTCAAGTCTACGCTTTTTGCGTTCGCCAACAACTCAGGCATGTTTTGCATTGAATTCGGGTTTAAAATTCTGTTTATTGCTGTTGTCGTTGTCTTTATCGTTGTCGATGGCATTGCTGCTGTTACTGTTGCTGTTGCTGTTGCATCGCATATTCGTCAATTTTTTTGTGCTGCAAGTGGCTGCCATCTTGATTATGTTGCAGCTCCCGTTGTTGTTGCTGTTCTTATTATTATTACTGCGCCCTAGCTGCAACAGCAACAGCAACAGCACTACACCAACAATAATCATGTTGCTGGCGATGATGCCGATGATGATGATGGTGATGATGATGATGACGTTGGTAATGGTGATGATGATGGCGTGTTTGCTGTAATTTGCGCTACGTAAAACGTTCAAAAATGCAACAACGAACTGCTGCAACAACAACTGCTGTACCAGCAACAAAAAACGCTCTAAATGAAGGGAATTGAGCGCTGCGATCGTTGACGCTGCCAGCGTCTCAGTTGCTCTTCGTTTACCGCTCTCGTTCTCCATGTCGCTGCTGACGTCGCCGGCGACGTCGCTGCCTCTGCAAAAAGGGCAAAATACGAAAAACCTTGAGGACGGTCAGTAACCGACAACCGCCAGCCCAGAAAAATTTGTATGAGCAGCCAACGAAAATTTTACTAAATACTCAACACAAAAGGATACCATAGCTAAGTGATGCAATAGGTAACATTTTAAGTAGATGATAACATTTATAGTAGATGATAAAAGTTTGCTACCTGAAAGCGGCGATTGACACTTGCATTCAATGGATACTAAACTACTGAGTAAATTGTATGTTTTAATTGAGAAGAAGATGATCTTAACCTATCTAATTGCGAATTGTTAATCAAATAATGATTAGATTTTGTATTATTATTTTATTAAATATTTACAAGTCTTTCAAATTTTTTGAAATAGTCTAAAAACATCTTCGACTTTGAACTATGCTAGTGTATTTATGTGTAAAATAGAAATAGATTTATTATAAACATTTTTCAAAATTAATTGTTACGTATATAGAACAACAAGCGTTTTTCTTAAATAATGTATTGCAAAAAATGATTGGCTTTTATTAATTCCTTACTTCTTATTTTGCATTTGAACTTGCAGGAGAATTTTATAGCCATGCCTGCTTGGTAAGTGTACAAACACGTCGACGTGTCAATATTAATTTTATTTACTTTTTGTGCATTTATTTTGGTTGCTCTTTCTGTTGCTTTTTTATTCGCTTTTTCGTTTACTTTTTTCGTACAGTCAAATTGCGCATTTTTTGGCTTTGGGGTGGAGCCTCTGAATGCGTTGCCGCTGCCGGAGCTTCTGCTTCTTTTGTTGCTGTAGCTGTTGGTGTTGCTGTTGTGCTGGTGCTGCCCGGTTTTGGGTGAGGTCGTGGTCGTTGCCGGTTTTTACTTTTTTGCGTCATCAGCAGCAACAACAACAGCAGCAGCAGCAGCAGCAAAGAGAACTGCACTTGAAAACTCAACTGGCGTGGTTTGCTGGCGGACGACGTCGGGACCGACATCAACGTCATCATTGTGGACTTTAAGTGGTTTTGGGTGTGCTTGCCTTGCATGCGTGTATCTGTCTCTCTGACTCGTTGTAAGTGTATTTGTAGCTGTATGTGTGTGTGTGTGTGTGCGAATGTATCTGGACCCCATGCGGTTAATTTATGCCCGCTTGCAATTTTGGCAGACAGTGAAAAAATATTTTTGGTCTTGTTGCTGGTTGTTGTTGCTGTTGTTGTTGTTTATTTTGCAGCCAGTTTCATTTTTAGAACTTTGGCGAACCGGTTTTTTGGATGCGGCTTTCGATTTTATTTGTTGTCGGCGCATTAACTGGTTATTTTTATTTGTTGTTGTTGCTGGCAGTTTGTTGCAGTTGATAAATCTCGGCGTGGCGTTGTCATAAATTTGCATTGGGCCATGCCATTGGCCCTGACATTTCTAAGGCTTCCTTGCCAGTCAGCTAGCTAGCTAGCTAGCTATATCTAGGCTTGTTGTTGCCAAGCTGAAGTTACCAGCCAGCGGCAGCGGCAGCGACAGCCAATGCAATTAATCACAGCCAAATGCACAGAACGAGCATGTGAAATGACAAACAGACAGACGTGCATCTTGACAGACAGTTGCTGAAGTTGTAGTAATTCATTTACATACATACTCTTTATTATTTTTATTTATTTATGTTTTTTTTTAGCCAACTAATCCACAATTCGACAGACGACATTGGCGACGTTTCGATTCAATTGAATTCATTTCGATTCCATTACAATCATTTTCGCCACACAACGGGGGGTGGAGGTGGTGGTGAGGAGGCAGGGCTGCTTTAGAGCTGTGGTAACAATTTGGTTGACTCTCTACCAGGGCATATCATATTTAGCCAAGTTAACTCAAGTCAAAGCAAGTCAAGCCAAGCCGAGGCAACCAAGCAGAGCCGCCCGCAGATGCTGGCTGAAATCTCAGTCTCTCAGTCTCCCAGTCACAGCCTCCTTACCTATCATAAACTGATTATTTTTAACAGAATCATTATCGTCAATGGCAACTCAAGAGCATCCCAGACAGACAAGTAGTACTCACAGCCGAGTCAGTTAGTTACTGCAAACATTTGGCTTGAGATAAGGAAATTAACAATTAAATATTGTATCACATAAATATCATAAATTAAAATAAAAAGTGTCTTTTTTTATGATATTTAAATTAAGCCGCTTACTTTTTTTATTTTTTGGATTTTTATTTCGTTTATTTAGTTTTCAACTAAATTTAGTTTTTGTTGAACAAAAATCAACATTTACTTACCATATTTATTTATTATTATTATTTGATGTTCTGATATATTTCTAGCTTATTGATTTATATGTAGGTAATACTTTTTATTTGATAATTATATTTAGTCGCCTTGCTTTTCTTAATTATTTGGCATTTTTTCGTTCTTAAATTTATTTTTTGCTTAATCATAATTAAGATAATTTAATTTAATAATTTTTTATAACCTAATTTAATCGCATCTCTTTTCATAATTTTGTTGAATTTTTATGTCGTTCTTAATTAATTTTTTATTTAAGAAAATTTAGATATATTAATTAAATTTGTTTTGAAACTTTTTTTTTTTTTATTTTGCCATCTCTTCCGTTTTATTTCATAGCGTATCTAGCTTCCGATTTGACTTTTGTTCGCATTTATTCCATTTCTTTTTGCTTCTCTCTTTGCGCCATGTAATTTGATTTTCTAAAAAGTTTCCGATTTCTAGTGAATTTTTCGCACTGAGAATCGACAGGCTGGCAGAGCTGGGCTGGGTTATTGTGGTTAATTTCTTTTAAATTATTTTTGCAGTTGCGTTTATAGGAATGAGGCTTATCAAAAGCCAAGAGCCAGTGACAGCTGCTGACTGTCTTCATGCATACATGATGTACATGTACATGTATGTGTATGTGAATGTATGTGAGTGTGAGTTGAAGTACTCGTTGTCGTATCTTGCACTTTATGCATGACTCAAAATTGAAATTCAAAACGAACTTGACAAAATTAAAAGAAAGAAGCTTCATTCATGCACGCATACACAGACACTGAGTAAACAGCAAGCAACAAAAACACACGCATGGCAGGCCAAATAGCTAGTCAGTTAGTCAGTCAGTCAGTCTGTCGGTCTGACTCTCAGCCAGCCAGCGCCCTCAATGCACGCTTTATGCAACGACAACAACGACAACGACAGAGACGGCGATGACAACAACGTCAAAAGCAACAGCAACATCAGCGGCAGCGGCAGCCAAAAGTTCAATGAACCTGGCCCAGTGCGAATTCGGTTGTCGTAGGTTAGGGACGAGCGACAGACAAAACGACCAGGCGACCAACCGACCAACTGCTGGACTATCAAAGGGGCCTGGACAGGGGGCATGACGTCGTCGTCGTCGTCGCTGTCGACGCTGACGTTGTGCAAATACAAATACAAATATACGCTGACTCTGCTGCTGCTGCTGCTGTTGTTGTTGTTGCTGCTGCTGTCGTCAACGCTGCTGCCAAGTGTGACGAAAAATATACAAAACAAAATACACACAAAAAACAAAATAAAAGAGTGCAACAACAACAAGAAGCGCATTCAAAATAATAATAATAAAAATCGGTTGTTGGTTCAGTTCATGGCATACCATATGGAGCAGCAGGAACTGCTGGAGCAGCCAGCGGATCAAGGGGAGCAGCTGTGACCCTCATGGTTGTTGTTGTCTCTGGTCTTTGGTCTCTGCGTTGTCTGTTGTGTTGGTCATGGACGCCATTTCACATTTGCCTCATTTATTTTTTTGTGAATCATTTGTGCGAGGCGATAAAGAATATACTTATATACTCATTCGGTTCATAAAGCTCTGCTCTAGCTCTTCACTTGCGTGGACATCAAATCAAAACCACAAAATATTCTCATCTTAAAATATGTGCTTTTAGAATGAGTAATCAGGTCTTTGAACTTCGAATGTTTTTCCCTCTCTCTCTCTCTCTCTCTCGCTCACTCTATCCTTTTTGCAAGTGCCAAGTGAATAGAGTGTGAATGCTTTGTTGTTATTCGTTTGCTGCTTTTATTGGCATCAGTCAAACCCTCGGTCAGCTAAATTATTGTTATTATTTGCTCATATGCGTGGATTTTTGGTCGTTCTACGAATTGGGGTTGGAAAGAAAGAAAGAGAAAGAGAGAGAGAGAGAGAGGGAGCCCAGCAGAGCGAGAGAGAGAGAGAAACCTGACACAGTCATGGTCTGTGATCAGCAGGGAGTCATTTCATTGAAGCTTTTATGCACATATTGACAGCAGGAGACGTTTAAAAGGGAATTAATATAGAGACAGCAGTTAATTGAATTTTGGGACGGGCAACAAATTGAATTTGTTGATCATTTCAAGGATATATGGGAAACTCTTATTAACTGTTATTGTTTACCTTTATGCGGTGTTAAAGCTTGCACAGCTTGCTTATCCAGAAATACGACTTACAATTTTAGTTTGGTAAATAGATTAATCAACTTAAATGCTTGAATACTGTTTATATCTCCCTAAATCTAATTTATTTATTTAACAAATTAGGACTAGTATTTAATGTTTAAATGTGTTTATGGCAAACCAAAATTAATTTATTTTAATTGAAACAATTTGTTGGAGAAATCAAGAGATATAAAACTTTAATTGTGTTCTACATTTTATTTAGTTATTTAAAATATAAAATCTAGTATTTAATACATATTTAGTTCGGAATTATCTAATATATTATATTAAACAAGAGGTAAACGATTTAAATCATTTCTTTGAATTTTTCTTTACAATTGTTTTGATTAAAATATATTGTTTTCAATGCTAAAGACTGCATGGGAAATGTAAAGATTCTTTAGAGAACATATCAAGACCGGAAAGAGACCATAAAATTAAGCGGCAAAATTTGCAATGAATAATAAAAATTAAATGCTAAAAGCGAATCTGATAAGCTGCGGCATATCTAAAAAATTCTTGCAGTATCGAATTATTTCGAACGTGAAAATATTGCATGCTCTTTGCATTATGATAGATAAAATATCTCTGGCTAATTGATAATGAAAATATATATTTATATCGTTGGTTTGTGAATGAATAGTTAAACCTACGCAATATGCTTGATTATTGCAATTGGTCGATAAAAAGTTTAGCTGCAATATTAACCATAATTATCAACAAACTATCTTTTGAGATTTCGTTTCGTTTCCTGAGTTGTGCAATCGTTAAAGTCGATTTTGAATGTAGTGAACGGTAATTGCATTAAATCGCATGGCAAATCACATGAGTGCCAATTTAAAGCACATTTATCTAAATATACTAAAACGGCCACAAGTTCAGCGACCACAGACAGGCAATATATATGTTGTATGTATATATTACGTATACGTATTGTTAATTGAAACGTAAATGCTGTGAAAACACTTTCGCTCTCGACTTCATTGATATCGAAAACTAAACATCTAAAACTGGCAGCCCCCAAAAACAGCTCCCACTGCGCCAACAACAACAGCAATGCGTGAATTTGCAACACAAATTCTCTGTGTATAAACACGCGTGTCTGCGTGTGTGTGTGTCTGTGTGAGTCTGTGTCTGTGTCTGTGTGAGTCTGAGTGTGTGTGTGTGCTGGCCGCAGGCGCTTTGGCGTTGCATTCATCTGTTTTGTATTTGGCAGGCAGCCAAATAAAATTTCGAGATATGACCTTACACACACACACACACACACACAATGTGTTGCCGGCATGTTACAACAACAACGATCCGGCCTAAACATGGCACATGGTTTCCGCGTGGATGCCACGTCCATTAGAAATGCATTTGTTGCTGCAGATGTTGCATGCTGACATTGACATTGGTTAAACGGCAATTTGTGCGTGTATATTTGGAATTCTTGTTGTCGATGTGTGTGTGTGTGTGTGTGTGTGCTATGCTTATGTGAGTGTATTGGAAACATATGCTGCAATCTGTTTCTGTTTCATTGACATCATTGACATCATTTGCATTTGGCCCTTTTCACTGACCTACAATACAAATTTGGTCAGCATGAAACCTTTGGCTTTGTCTTTCACTTTGGCTTTGGCTTATCAGGCCATTTGATTGTAGTTGTTAGTTGTTTTAGCGTATCTTATCAATGCCGCTGTTAATCTACTGTGTGATTCTTGCACTTCACTTTCTTGTCAACTTTTATTTTTCGCAACGAAAATTAAAACGTAATAACTCGCCGGGAATATGCTAAAGCTACAGCTAAAGGCAAAGCGAAAGCCAAAGCAAGCAGCACATCAACGCACAATGCAATGCAAACAACAACAACAACAAAACAGAAGCAAAAACATTTAAAAATATTTTTATATGCACACATATATGTACATTACTTATACATTTGCAATGTGCCTGACCAAGGCCAAGCAATTTTGTATTGCTGTCGAGTTCCTTGGCCTCAGCAATCTGTGCTGTTGCTGCCGTTGTTGTTGCTGTTGCTGTTGCTGTTGTTGTTGCTGTTGCTGTTTGCTGCTGTTGATTCTTGGTCATTGGCTTGGACTTGGGCTGCTGCTGTTCCTCCTTATTTGTTGATTTCATTTTCGTTTATTTGTTTTTGCTTGTTTTCGTTTACTTTTACTTGAAACTGAAAATCACATTTAGCTCGCAAAGAGTTGAGATCACGAGGCTGCAATCACAATTAATGTGGGCGGAAACAAATTTATTAGCTAGCTCAAATTGACTACTTCAGAGAGGGAGAGTGAGGGAGAGAGAGTGGGATATAAACTGTGAATTATTGTATAACAAATATTTAGTTTGCATTTCATATTATTTATTTGTTGGTATTTTCTTTAATATGTAAATAAAGGCTTTTTATATTTATGTACCTTAAATATGCAGAAAATTTAGTAACTAAACAATCTTGCTAATTATGTCTTTATCTTATTTAAATGTGTAATTCCTAAAGATAAAAAAACAAACCTTGAGAAAAAGCACTATTTTTTATCTATATATAGGCAAGAGTAAATATTTGCATAAGATTTTAATATTATAAATCAAATTAGTCATATTCTGCCTAAAATAATCTATGATGATGATGAACTCATTTAATTACTGTATTTTAGGCCTCATCTAGCAATCTGTCAACTTCTCACTTCCTTTACTTGGCTTTTAATTGAGCAAACTCAATTGCAACTGCTTAGAATTCTGTAGCTGTTGTGATCGTTTATTAAACTGATTTCCCTGAATTATGTTGGTTACATACGAGTATCTTACAATTAGTTAGCTGCATTTTGCAGTTGCAGCAAATTGCAGACAAATCATTTGCAAAATTATTTATTCTCAATTATTACGGACTTTAGTTTGATTTTTATCTAATTGTGCATTTAATTTTGCTGCTCTTATTAATTTATGTGACGATGGCGCAGTTTCCTTGTGTCCAGCTTCACTTTAAGCTTTAAGTTGGACACTTCCGGTGGCAGTCGAGTTAGTTCCGTTCGCCCAACGCTTGCTTAGAACGGATGCAATTCACTTCCTGCCTGGGCGCAAACTCATTTGGAGCCAATGAAGAGTGTGTATTTAGCTGGGATTGGATCACAGTTGGATCACATTAGTTGTCCGCTCTGGGAAATGCGTAATTTTGCAAAGAGAACAACAGCAACAACAACAGCAAAGAAGCGCTTTCTTAATTATGCATTCCAATTGTTAAAGACGCCCCAGACGTGCACGAAACTCACCCCATTAGCCCTGCACTGAGTGTGTGTGTCTGTGTATCTACAAGATGCACAAAAATGCATTTCTTGTGTATGTGAAATGCAGTGGCGTGTTTTACTTGCTTCTGTGTGTGTGTGTGTGTGTTGTGCGCACCCCTTTGACTGTTTACATTTCGACAGGCAGTCGCATTTTAATTTTAGAATATATTTTTGGGTCTGGATTTCACAGCTCAGCTCAGCTCAGCTTTCAATGTGCATGCATGCAATGCGTTTCATTATTTCTCGCTCTCACTGTGTGTGTGTGTTTGTTTGCCTGCTGCATTTTTCATTATGCAAAAAATTGCATACCATTTTTTTTCATTTGCTTCGATTTTTTTTCGGTACTTTTTTCGAAATGCATTCAACAAAATTGCACGTTTTGCTTCGTGCATCTTTTGTGTGTGCATTGGAAAAAAGTACAACAACAACAGCACACGAAATAAAAAAGCCGGAGAGTAAAAAATGCAATTGCAATAGGGTGGATTTGTATGAGTTTTTGGGTTCTGTTTTTAACGCTTCTTTTTTTTTGTTTTTTTCGGGGGCTTTCGTATTTGCTTACGTGGTTTTAATTTTAATTGCTTCTCATTGGATTTTTATGTATTTTGCTCGGCACATTATTATTTCTTGTTGTTTTTTTATATGTTTTATATGTGTGTGTGTTTTTTTTTTGTTTTTGCTGCCGTTTTCATTGCTTGCGGGTTGTCGTTTGCATGTTGTCGCCGATTTTATCTTTTGTAAATACTGCAATTATGTGTGTTCCTCTTTTGGCGACATTACTCGTATGTTTTCAAGTTGTTTTTTCTTTCATCCGACACGGAAATAAAGTGGTCACAAGGGTGAGGGCACCACACAGACAGACTCACCTTTTTCGGGCTCTCATATCGTAGGTTGTTTTACAATTTTAATGTCTGCTGATATAAATCAAACATTTCGTTTATTTTTACAGCATTTTTTTTCTCGTGTATATATTGTATTAGGACTTGCTGGAACAAATGCTACAAGATTGAAGCTAGTTTGAGAGAGGGCGGCTTGTGTCGTTTTTGGTGACGCCTTTGCATTTTAATATTGCATCTATGGATCGATAGACACTGGGCAGCTGATTGATGGCTGATTGAGGCACTTGACTTGAGTAGACGCCTCTTGGCTGGCTATCTTTTGATAGGCGCTAAGCAGGCGTTGATTGATCTGCAGTGAGCTGCTTGAGGATGAAGCTAAAGTGCCAATTTCGATGGGGCTGAGTTAAGCAGACGTTTAGTTGAGCAACGCCCAAGGATCGCTAAGCTGATTAATTATTGATTGATCTGTTGGGAGATGAGCTAAAAAAGATACAAAGATTAACAATAAAAATTGTAATTAGAATTGATTTGAGAATCTATCTAAAAATACACAGTGGTGTGGCAGTTAAATTATGGTTTGAAAAGGGTCTCCTTAGTTGTTGACTAGCTGTTCAAATGTATAATGCATAAGATATTAATTCAAGTTCATACGAGTATATCCAATGCTCGTATCATATTGCATGCATATAAATGAAACTGGTCACCTTCAGCCATATTCAAATGCCACCAATTCTTGACTAATTCCAACCAAGCTGAAGGCCAGTGAGTCGCCTTTGGACTCTAGATTGCAATTAAAATCAACGAAAAATGTGTACGCTTATTAGAAAAGCATTAAATGCAATTCAACAATGGCAAATACAATACAAAAATGGTTAAACAATTACTATATTTATTATACACGAATTTTGTTACAAGCATGCAAAAAAAAAAACAAAAAATGCACAACGAAAATTTTCGCATTAATTGAGAGACCTTGAAACCAGTCACGACTAAATTCAGGCAGACCCAACCCGAGCTATAGCCACAGACACAGTTACAACTGCAGCCCCCCCCTCTTTACCCCTTCTCCCCGCCACACTGTCAGCTACTCAGTCTCAAAGTCTACGAGTCTCTCGAGCCCCATAACTTGCTATGCCGAAAATTCTCAAAAAAAAAAAACAGAAATGAAAAACATTTTTCGTCAACAATGAAATGCAATTGAGTCCGGCTCGGGGCTGAGTCGAATTGCAGTGTCCGAGTGGCGAATTATAATAATTTTTGTAGTTTTGTCGTTTGTTGTTTTTTTGTTTTTTGCTGCTCTCGCGCTCGACATTCGCACAAAAGTCAGACGCAGATCGAAAGCACCGAAATGGCGGCACACTCAAGCATAAACAAATAATAAAAAAACAACAAAAAGTGCATGTGCAACGGGCGCGTGTTGCCAGAGCCAGAGCCACAGCCAGAGTCGCCGCCAGTTGCATTTCGAGCGGTGAGTGAGCGTCTCCGTCTTCGTCTCCAGAGCGCTAAACAAAAGCGTCGTCTAGTCGCTAGAGACTTGTGTCGTTGTCGTTGTGCTTTCGGACTTGTTTCGCGTAGCCGAAGACCGAAAACCGAAAAACCGAAAAAAACACAATTGTTCGAACAAAAATTAGCAAAATGGAGAACAAAATGTATTAAAAAATAAATCAAAAAAAAAAAGAATGCATTAAAAAAAAAAACACAAACAAAAAACTCAGAGCGAGTTGAGAGCGCGGCGAAATGAGCGCCTTTAACTGTGTGTGTGTGTGTGCACCAATACTATTGCAGGCAAAGTGCAATTAAAAATGCACTCAGAAGTTACTCAGTTCGCTCTGCAGCTGAGACACATTTGCCACACTGCGGCGACACATTTTGCGCTCCGAGTTTTTTTTTTTTTTTTTTTTGTTTTCGCTGCCACCATTTTCTTTTTGCTTCATTTTTATGCTCTCTTCTTTTTTTGTGCTAACCAATTTCGCTTTTAACGTTTTTTTGCCGGCTGCCATGAATGAAGCGCACTCACACATAGACATACACACACACACGCTCTTGGCTCTTGGCTCTTGACTAGCCGGCTATGGCTACCTCCCACTTGGCCAAAGGGTCTCTCATGTCTCTCGCTCGCATTGCAATTTTTTCCACACACACATTCGCACTTACTTATACCAGTGCACACTTTGAGCGCTATGTTCTCAGTCAAGGCAACTGCAGCGCACAACTTTTCTTAGACCTTTACAACAGGCAGCAGCATTGTGGCTGACTCTTTGTCATGTACTCTAGTCTAGTGCATACATACTTACATGCATTCTGTAAATGTGTGTGCGTCTGTGTGTGTGTGTTTTTTTTGTATTTTTGCGTGCTGGAGAGCAATCGCCGTTCGCTGCACTCATTCTGCTGCTGCCGCCGCCGCTCAGTTTTGGCTCCGGCTCCGGCTCATAGTCATAGTGCCGGGCAGCTCAGCTGGATGGCAGCTTTATTGTCGGTCGTTTCGAACGGTTCGGTACGCTTTTGCCTTAGCTTCGGATTGTCGTTGTAAGCAGCAGCCAGCAGCCAGCAGTCAGCAGCTAGCAGCAAAAACGCAGCGCAGTAGCAGCAGCAGCGGCAGCGACGCCAGCAGCGACGTCGGCGACGTAGTCGTTGGCAAGTTAGTCGATTTTGTTGTTTACGTATTAGTAAAGTTGTCTGCGCTTGTTGTTAGTGTCGGTGTTTGTTTGTTGTTGACGTTGGTCGCGGTGCGAAATTTGTATTTATTTTCTGCTGCAGCTACCAATACACTCACCATCCACTCACACACACACACTCACACACGCACACTCACATGCATGTACGTACGTGTGTGTGTGTGCGTGTGTGACTTTGAATGTGAGGCGCATTACATGTGCTCTTCCTCTTCAAGCAGCCCAAAGGCCAAATAAAAACAGTTGACGTGCGTTTCTCTAGTGATAACAGAACCTTTTTTATTCCCCCGAATTATTTGCTGAATATTTACAACAATTCTTCAAGTGCTGTGACAATAAATACATATATACTATATATATAAATACAAAAACAAAAACATAAATCATTTACATCTATAGCAATGTAAGGCAAGCTGCAAGTGCAACGAGAGCTTCAAGTAAGTTGCATTCTTTTGTTAATAAAATCATTAAGTCTCTTTATGCACTATGAGTACTTTTTTAATATATGTATATGTATGTGTGAGAGTACACATGCACTCTTAGTCCAAGCATTCGCCATTTAAGTTAAAAGTTTTTATTTTATTTGCAAAATAATTGTAGTTAATTTTTAAAATTATTTATGCACTTTTTGTTGTTGTTGTTGCTGTTGTTGTATTGATTTTTTCCGTGCAATTGAAACGCATGTTTCTCTCGCTCTCTTTTTTTTTTGTTTGCTTTTTTTTGGCTCTCCACACCGCCAATTAACTTGCTCTCGTCTCCCTTTTGTCATTTGCACTCAAAACGCAGAGTTTTGTTTTTTATATACATTTTCCCCCCATTTTTTACCTTCTACGTTGTGCGTGCTTCTTCATCATGTTGTTGTTGTTGATGTTGTTTCTTCCTCTTGCGAAATTAGCTGGCAGTGTATTATGTTGGCTAGCGAGTGCTGGGAGAAGTAATCTCAGCCTTGCCTTTAGATGCTGATGTTTTCGCCATGTAATTACTTACATACTTTTATGTCTTATTAGGATTATTTATTATTTGCGTTTAAGATTATGCAAATATTGGTTTGTAGCTTGCCAAGTAAATTTAGAATTTCCCCAAGTTGCAGCTTTTTCTTTTTTGGGGATTTCCATTAGCTTGTTCTATTTTAATTGAAAATATGGGAAGAAACAGCAGATAGTTGAATGGGTTATATTTGTTTAAACATTCGCTTTTTTTATAAGGTATAAGCTCGTGCAGCTTGCATTTGATTTGATGACTCATCTTACTTGGTAAAGATTTACTTGATTACTACGAATAAGTTTAATGCTCAAATATGTCATCATCATTACTATTGGCTGTTGATTGTTTTACAAATTGTTTAATTAAATTTTAAGTAATTTAAAATATTTTGTAAATTCTATAAAATTTGTCAATTGTTTAAAAACTGTTAGCCAGCACAAATTGGACAGAAATATTCCATAAGCGCATGGAAAATAAATAAGTTTGGAAGCCCGACAAGTGCGCTTCCCTTTGCCTTTCCCCTCTATTTGCTTAGACTATCACACCGAACGCTAAACGCATCGAGTGTGAAAGAGAAAGGTATACATAGGCAGCGAAAGAGATGGGGAGAGAGAGGCGAACAGACATACATATATAGACGACAATGGGCATCAAATGTACAATTGTCAATATGGTCAGCTCTATTGATCAAAATGGAAAAATAATATTAATATTGTTGTTATTGCGACTGTGTTGTGTGTCTTTGACATTATCTTTGTCATTGTGTGAGTGTGTGTGTGTGTGTGTAGAAAATACACAAAAAATTCGCGGAAATCTTTATTTATAATTTATGCACAAATGTCGCCTCAAATTTATTGTCGTGCGAATATGTTTTGAATGAAGAAAAGAGGGGTGAGGAGGGAGGGAGGATAGAGAGAAAAAATGGAAATGTTAATAGTAATTAGAATAATAAAGATTTCTAATTAATGCGCTTCTAATTTCAAGCCGTTTTGTCTGACAGACGGAAGCATTTGCTCGAAGCTGATTTCTCTTTTGTGCGAATGCCATTTGGATTTCGATTCGTATTCGCATAATTCATTTTGTGCAATTTATGACACTGAGCAAAACAAAACAATGAATCAGCCAGGTGGACAGACGGACAGCCAGACAGACAGAGAGACAGACAGACGCCCACGCAACACGATTTTCCTTTTTGCCATTTGATTATTCAATTCTTTTTTATTTGCCAAATGCGTATTTTCCTCAGACGATATGTGTCGTACACGTATGTGAATAAGTCTTTTATTTTTATTTTTAATTTGTCGCCAATTGCTTGCGCGTGTCCTTGTTGTATTGTTGTTGTTGTTGTCATTGTTGCTTGGGTGGCAATTTCCTGTCCACAGCTAGAACAAGTTTGCCAACTTTAATTGTGATCGGCGCATCAACAAAATTGAAATTTAATTTCATGTAACGTTTATGCAATGGCAAATTGATTTGAGCAGCAGCAGCTGTGTATTGTTGTTGTTGTTGTACGACTACTTGCAACATTAGAGCCATTAGTCATGGCATGCGGCCAAAGTCATAGCCGCTGGCTGGCATGCTGGCAAATCTGTAAGGATTAGCATTAGAGCAGAAGTTGCCACAGTCAAAGCAGCAGCAACAGTTGCCAACATGCAACATACAATCATCTGGCTGGCAGAGTCTGTCGCTCTGTCCGTCTGTCTCTTTGTCTGTCCGACTGTCAGTCTCTGTGTCTGGCTGCGCACGCGGCACGTAAGAAAACTAGTTATTGGAACAGGTTCATGACCTTGACCATCAACACTGCAAAGCTCAACTGAATGCAAGGCAAGGCAAGGCAACTGCAACTGCAACAGCAACAGTTTTATAATGCCTGGGCAACTGTAACGTCTGCGTTGCATATGGCAGACAAAAGGAAGTTGCAGCCGCTGTTGCTGTTGCTGCCACTGCTGTGGTTGCATTTGCATTGCCATTGCCATTGTTCGTGTGATTGGATTAGAAGCACTCAACGACAGCCACTGCAATGGCAACAAGTCGCCCCGAGTTGTGAGTCGCTTTTGTCATTTGTTGCTTATGCAACAACTTGCCGCATGCCACTCACATCGAGTGTGTGACTCACTCGCTCTGTGTCTCTTTGACAAAACTGAATGGCCATGTTTTGGCTTGACGGCATTAATCGTAATTTGCCATGTACTCCTATTTATTCATTTTATTGGCAGTTCAATTTGCTGCATTCAAATCTGCACTTTGCTTAGCATTCAACTTCTATTACAGTTGCAACTTCAGCTTTACACTTCACACTTCACGCCTGTTGCCAACTACAAAGGCAAAGCGCATAAAATAAACTGTTGCTGCAGTTGGCGCTGTTTGGGGGTTGGGTCGTTTATTCTATACATATATAGTTTTTCTTTTTTATTTCTTAAATTTTCTTTTTTTTTTTTGCTCTTCCTTATGTGCTTGGGGATGCTGGAAGGCACGAAAGCAGAACTGGAAGCGTTCCGGGTATATACTGGAAAGTGCAACAGGCAGTTGTTGTTATAGTTGTGCTCGTTTTTAGTGGGTGTGTGTGTGTGTGGTTGAGTGGGTGTTGCGGGCTAAAAACTTTTCACTGATATTTTTCTTTTCACAGCACATTTTCACAGAGCAGCCTGGGAGGTTGGTGCTTTGAGAAGAAAAAATGGGTTTAATTTAACTTTGGCGCTGTGCAAAAAAAAAACAAAATAAATAAATACGTCCTGGATATTTTGTCGTTAGCATAAGAGAGACAATGAATTGCGATTTTGCAACAGGTGCAACGGGTGGTCCGGCGCAGTAAATTTGCCACATTTTTATTTCTTTTTTTTTCGTTTTGAAATTAATTTACATTTTCTGTTGCGACGACAACGTGGCGTATGCGCAACCATTAGAAAAATACATACTTACATATATTGGCTTAGCTGGCTTGCAGTTATTGTTGCCGAAAAGTAAACTCGATATTTGCCATGTGCACAAACACAATTGTGTAAATAGCAGCTGCAACAATTGCAACAACAGCAACAACAGCAATGCAATGCCAAACTTCCACATTGTCCTTGAGCTTATCAACTTTTGCACAGCAACGAAAAATTCCAAAACACTCACTGTGCGGTCTCCCCTTCCCCCCTCCGCGGTGCCCCTCCACGAAAAACTAGTCAACGTCAATAACAATTCACCTGCTGGCCAAAACAAATACGAGTCTACAACAAACACACTCCAGCACATTCAGTATCAATTTGTGAACAGCAAATTTATTTCATTGCAAAAAAATGGAAACTATGGTGACATAAAAACTTTTAATTATTTAAATATTTTCACAGCAGATAGCATGAGTATGTTTTCCATTTGCTTCTATCGGGGCATGTTTTAATATTATTTTAATAATTCTTGCGCCAACAATGTAATTTTTAAAGTATCCTTCATATTTTAAAAGCAAAAATAATTTATCTCGATTGGCTTATTGTCTTTTAGGGTAATATTTTTGAGTGATTTGTAATTCAATTAGATTTTTATCGTATATTCCTGTAAAACTAAAAGTGAGTTGAGTCAAAACTAAGCAAGAATAAAATTAATAAATAAATAATATTTGAATTTAAATCTGTTCAAATATTGAGTTTAATCAACAATAAAAGACAGATAAAATAAGACATACTTATTTTGGAAAACTTTTTGTTGCCATGTTACAAATACTGGAAGTATAAATTACAAAAAAAAAACATTTTTTTAATTATACCTGACATTTTACTAAATTCTATAGATTTTATACATTTAGCTAAATAAGTTTAAAAAAGAAATGCATAATCAATTAGCATAAGCAATATCTCTTATTAATTAATTTATTGGCTTTAAACATTACAATAATTAGCTAAAATATTTAAACATATATGTAAATTCTTGCACTCTTTTGACTTCTGTATAAATCAATTCAAGCAATGCCTTCTAATTGCAACTTTCGGCTTGCTATTTCGATTAACTTTTTGGCATAAACAACCAGCATAAACATAAAATATAATATCTATAAGCTTAGATGCTTTCCATAAATATTTATAAATTGACTTTTTCGTTTCGTGCGCCATAGAAAAATTTGAGTCTAGCGACATTTTGAGCGGCCGCCGCAGCAATTAAATACATGGCATTCGCCCTTGCTGCCCCCTCGGCTCCCCCCTTTGCCAACTGCTTGCAAATAGTTCCAATTGCGACTGCATGTTTTTGTGTTTTTGTTTTTTGACGATACACACACACACACACACTTGCACACACACATGTGCATGGACACTTGTATTGACGTTTGGTTGGCGACAATTGATTTTTGTTACGTTTTCGTTTATTTTCATTAGTTTTTTGTTGCTGCCATTTTTTTTTTATTTTGTGGACAGCTTTGTGTGTGTCTGTTTTTTTTTTTGTTTTTAGCAATTTAGTTCGTTTGCTGACGCTGTCGTTGTTATTTAGACAACTGCTGAAAAATACTTTTCATGGCATGCTCTGCTCCCTGCTGGTCTGTTGTCTGTCGTCTCCAGCTCTTTTGCCATTTGGATTCTATTGCCGCGACGATCGAGCCAAACAAACACGCGCTGCACTTTGTTGCTTTTCATAATTTGCCGTTGTTGTAGTTGTTGTTGTTGTTGTTGTTTTCAAACTGCATGCGAAGTTTTTCTGGCTACTTTGTCGGTTTCTCTAGCTTGACTTGACTCAATTTCGTCTTATCTAATTTTTGTTCGCTATTTTCATTTTTTTTAAATGTTTAGTTCTGTATGTATCTCTCTCTTCTCTTCTCTTTTTTTTTATATTGCATTCTGCCTTTTTCCGTTTGTGCTTTTTTGTTTATTTTTGTGTCGAAATCAGGGCAAATTCATCATCATCAACAACATCGTCGTGCCCGTTGCGTTTTTGTGTAACAAAGATAAGGTTTCGCCAGCGAATGAGTGGGTTCTCTTGTTGTTGTTGTTGTTGCTAGTTGTTGTATGCGCTCGCTTTTATTCTTTATATAATTTGAGACAAGCGGGCGGCGAGAGAAGCGTACAATATATATTTTTTTTCGTTTTTCGTGTTTGCCGAGTTAATCATTTCGGGCGAAATTTGATAATTTGAAGGTGACCCCGATTTGTAAAGGCGTTGCATGCACTAAAAAAGCGCCTGCACATTTGGTTTTTTGATAAGCAATGGCAGCAACAGCAACAGCAGCAGCAGCAGTAGCAGCAGCACCAACTGATGCCACACGGCGTATGCGCGATGTGTCAGCACATAAGCGATAATGCTTATGCATATTGCCTGCTTACGTATTTATTAAAAATATGAAGCATTGCAAATAAAATATAATAAAAAATTTGCATTGCATTTACCAAATTGCATGCGCCAGGAGAGAGCAGCATGAAAAGGACGAGAGCCGTGCACACTCATATCTCAAGGCAGTTTTAATAAAACCCAAAACTGACATCATAAAACATAGCATATATGACAGCAGCCGGCATACAGGTCGCATACGTAACGTGCGCCATGTGCCATGTGCCAGAGTCAAGCTGCCACACCCAGCGGCAGCAGCACACACAGACACAGACAAAGCAACAAGTCGTTGTACCCAAATATATAGTATAAAAAAAAAAAAAACAAAATGGGAAAAGAAAGGAAAAAACTAAATAAATGAAAACGAAGCAAAAATACGAAGCAACCCCCCAACCTCAACCTCAACCTCAATCCCAACCCCCAGCCACCTGCTGCACCGACCCCAATACCCCAAACACCAAACCCAAGTCTCAATCGGCAAATGCAACACCCAAAAAAGAAAAAAAGGAAGCACAACCAAAAGCAAAGCCAAAGCCAAAGCCAGAGCCGAAGCAAAGGCAATGCTGCTGCTTTTTTTGGGGGTTGGAATGGGGGGTGTGTGGTGGCGTGTTGCTGCTGCAGCGCTGCCGCTGCGCTGGTATTGGTGTAGCTGCCTCCTGTTGCGCATACCGAGCGAGAAAGAGAGACAGAGAGAGAGAGAGAGTGAGTGAGTGAGTGAGGGAGAGCGAGCGAAGTAAAAGTTTCGTAACGTTGTTTTCACATTTCCTGCAACGCGTGACGGGCTGGGCTGCCAGTCAGCAGCCACTGCCTGCTCCAACTATATAGAATAGCTACAGCTTGTTGTTGTTGCTGCAATAGTTATTGTTGTTGCAGTTGTTGTTGTTGCCAAAATGCGCACAAAACACGTCGAAAATGTGCCACATGCCAGCAGCAAATGGAATCGTTGTCTACAAAACTGTTGTTGTTGCCCCAGCGCCTGCTCCTGCTCCTGTTGCATGCAACAGTTTAGCACACACACACACACACACAGAGAGACACAAATGTAGATAGACAATGCCGTTAGCTCAATAGCGCCCATACAAATACAGACAACACATTTCGACATGGCACATTTAGCATCCTTGAGCGGCATTTAACTTCGTTTTGTGTGCAACACCCGCAGACATGATACGACCCGTGCCCCACACAGACAACGACTACGATGACTACGACAGTGATGTCGACAGCATCCTTGTTGTCGTTTCATTTGATTTAAAACCGTGTTGGCTTCGTTTATGCAATCAACTTTGGTTCCTGACTTGTTTTTCGGTTAAGGAAGACAGGAAATCGAATTTTTGGCCAAACGTTCCTTAAGTTAGTTTTGTGCGAGGCCTTTACTCACTTAGCATTAGGGTCAAGAGCAATGGCCGGTGTAACACACACACACATACACACATGCATGCATGCAAAGTGTGTACAATAAATCAGCCAATAGCCTAACAGCCAATAAAACTCAAAGCCAAGAGCAAGTCCAATGGCAACAACAGCAACTGCAACTGCAACTGCAACGAGTACAACGGCAACGGAGCTAAACTTGTCTTTTTGGTTGTCGGTTTGTAGGTGAGCTGGGCCATGAAACAAGCCGCACAGCACTGCGCCCCGCACCGATCGACCACGACGGCAAATGGCGACCTTACAGCCAAATGGCCAAGTCAACTAGTCAGCCAGCTAGTCAGCCAGTCGCCCCATTCAGCCAAGAAGCCAACACCAACACAGTCGTTTTTTTATTTTCATTTTTGTCGTGGCTGTTGCAGATCGCAGATCAACGTTAGAAATGGAAATGCGCTTCGTTGCATACAATGGCAAGGCAACAGTAGAGGCAGCAGCAACAACAACAAGTGAGCCAAATGTGTGTTACTGTAACTGAGCCAAGCCAAGCCAAGTCAGGCAGGCAGGCAGGGCAGGCTAGCTGAGTTGTTGGCCGGCCAGGCCAGTCAGTCAGTTAGTTAGCCAAGAGCTTGGCTTTGGTTTCGTTTTCGATCTTCCTGTCATTGTGTTGGTGTTGGAGTTGGCTGTTGCTGTTGCTGTTGCCTGTTGGCTGTTGGCGCGTGCTCATGCTGCCACAGTTGTTGCATGTTGCATGCGCCCGCAGCAACAGGTGAGAGTTGTCATTGTTGTTGCTCAGAGTCGTGCGCAATAAACGACGACAACAACTGCAGGAAGAAGCAGCAACAACAACACTAAGCACTAAACACTAATGGCCAATGATCTTTTATCGAAGTTGGCCAGCACGCAGCTGCATTTATTTGTGGCAAACGGAAGAGTTCATCAAGTGGAGGCTGCGGCAACGGAAGTGCTAAATGCTGCAAGTGTCAATGCCAGGCGAAAAGAAGCATTTGTAAACTTTGTAAGATGAATCAACTAATTCCCATTTACAATATATATTAAGCCGATCTATGAGTAAACAACTTGATTTGTTTTTGCTTTTACATTTTACATAACATGTTTAATTTGTTGGCGATGCGTCAGTTGCGTTTATCGTTACAATTATTTGCCAATGCACAATGCGGTTATGGGTCTAATTAAGTATACGTAAACAACAACAACAAACGATGAATAAGTAAATTGTGAAAATTGTGGAATTTATGAAATGAATTGAGGAATTATATACATGAATTGTACAATGCACCCTTGATCTTCGTTTCGTACTTAAGCACTTGGTTGATTGCCACGTTCGAAATGATTTCGTTTATTAGTTTTAGCTTGCAAACTAACTAGCCTAAAACATGTTTTACGCTCAATGCACGATACAGAATGTAATTGGCAACATGCTTAATAAATGTGTGAAAAACTGCAGACAACTGAAGGTCGCCACTGAGGTGCAATTTATAAACAAATTTCTAGAAAGTCAGGCAACTGGTCTTAATAAATGAGCGAACATAATTACAAAAAAATGATGGGAAATGTGCAATAAAATAAATGTAATCGATCATTTCCGCCTTTTGCCAACGAAACGAGACAGAAACAAAAACATATAAAAGTAATTTGATGAATGCATCCATTCAATATATGATAAATAGTTGCAACAACAACAACACTAACAACAACGCCTACATATCAATTAAATGCAAATTGTCTATTTAGAATAACAAAAAAATGCTTAACTCGCACTCGTATTGAGCAGCCAATTGGAACAATGTAAAATTGCAGCTAAACAATTTCAAGGTTTAACATTGGCCACGACTTCAACTCCATAGTATCTCTATGCCCATAAATAATTAACAAAAATTTGGCTCAGACCTTGAGGCTAAAACAAAAAAAACGAAAAAACTAAAATCAAATTCTAGTCGAGAATTGCAAATTATTGAATTTGAAACTGGTTGAGCCGAAATTGCACTTTGTGCCCAGAACTTTGTGTTGCACTCTCGGCATCAAAAGCAATATTAACTGATATTAAATGTGCACACCAACTCGTTTTTCTATGGCAGACACTTGATTCAGTTCTATCTCGTACCTTTGAAGCCAATAAATTGCGTCGTTGATGCCATTTTGTATCGATACTCTGTAGTTGGAGGCTGGTTGTGTGTTATAATTGTAGATGGCATCTTTTCTAGAAGTTTGCTAATTCTATTTCAGCTTTATTTGGCTGTCTTGCTCTTTATGCCATTCAAAAAGTAAAAGTGATTTCAATAATTATCTACAACATCTTAATGAACTCAATAAATAGAATATAAATAGAATATAAAGAGAAAGTGCATTAATTATCTACAACATCTTAATGATACTCAATAAATAAATATTAAATAGAATAGAAAGACAAAGTCTTTAATTAAATTGCACTGTTTTTAATTGTGCAGGGTATCTGCTGGTGTGGCACACTCATCCATCGCATTTTCACTTGTTTTTTCGTGATTTTTTTCGCTACATATGTGCAGTGTATATAGTATGTGCTGGATGTATAATATATATATATATATATATACAAGTTTCAAGCTGCAATCCGGCCTTGATATTTTGCAAAAAAAATTTATTTATGAAATCAAATGCATGCGAGCGAGAAATAGAGAAACAGATAGATGGAGACAGAAAGAGAGAGACAGACAGACAGAGAGGGAGACACATAGCGACAGCCACAGAGACTTGTTGCATTTATTATAGAACGTATAGAAAACATTCGATTGACTGAGTTCTCTTGGCTTTTCTGTATCTGTAACACGTAGTCTGATTACTATGCTTCAGACACTTGTATCTCAGTATCTCAAAATTGTATCTGTAACGCTTTCGGGCTTGGCTTGGCTTCCCCTCTGCGCCTCCTGCTCTTGTTGCAGGGAAAGGCAGGAAGCGACACTTTTCAAAATGCAAACTGACTTTGTTGATCGCAAATTGTGTTTTCTATGTAAATATGGCGAAATTATAAATAAGCAAGCATGGCAAGAAATGATGGAAAAATATTTAAAATAATACCAAAAAAGAAAATAAGGCGTTGGGCTGGCGCTGCGAATCGCTCAATCTATGGCCCAAAGGAAGCAACAAATTGCTGCCTGCTGTCTGTGCCTCACGAACGTCCATCATAATCAACGTCCATCATCAGCTGCTGCTGCTGCTGGTGCTGCCGCGTGCTCAGTTGACACACCCACCAAGTGGCTACTGCATGCACCAAAAAGCTGCACGCCAACTGCCAATTCCAATGGCTTCCCTGCCACACTCCTTGCACCACCTTGTTGCGGCTACTTTTGGCATTGCCCGCCTCCAGCGATGGCAGCAAGTAATTTTTCATCACAGTCTAAAGCCATCGTCATTGCCAGCACCCAATACCCATCTTCAAAAAAAAACTCGACTCTGGCTACCAGTTTTTCTTTTCTTTCCAAAAGGGAGGCATAGAAGAAGAACTCGTTGCAAGCTGCAAGCCTATTGTATGTTGAGGCGCCCCATGCTGGAGCATATCTGATATTAGAATCTCAATTAGTTTTCCACAGCACTGTCTTTATGCGTATGCCAGCATGTTGGTGGCAATTGTAATTTAGTTTTGGGCGGGCTGGCTTTACCAACTGTCCCAGGCAAGTGCCTCACAATGGCCAAGTTAATAAGCCAGTCATGTGTGGAAATATATTCTATTACAAAATGAAGCGCCAAGTTTGTTGGAAGAAGCACCAAATATACAATTTGTTTTTTTGCGAATTTTATGATGTAAACTACAGTTAAACAATTAAAAAGTCGTCAACACGTTCAAACTGTTGACGACATTAAAATATAAAAATACAAAAAACAAAATTAATTTAATGCAAACGCCAACAGCGACAACGACAGCGACAGCGACAAACGGCATTTGAATAAATTAGTGTAATAGTCAGATTAAATGGCAAATGCAACAACGACAACAAGACAACTATTTGTTGCTGTTGCTGTTGCTGTTGCTTTTGTTGTTGTTGTTGTTGTGCGCAACTAGGAAATATCAAAAACTGGTAGCAGCCCGAATAGTAAAAGCCCCACAATTACAATTATAGCAAAAAAAAAAAAAATAAGTACACACGACTTGGCAAGAATGCAACAACAGCGGCAGAAAAAAAACTTAAATATTTTTCAGCATATGAAATAATATTAAGAATAATAAAAAAAAAAAAGAAAAAAGTGCAACAGGTTTTGTTTTCGCGCTAACCTTGAAATAAAACTCGTTTAATCATTTCTCAAGCGACTCGAAAATGCAATGAAAACAACAAAAACAATCGTTATATGTATGATACGTTAAATGGCGCATTATAAATTAAACAATTTGAACACGGAGCGACAGACTTGCATTGGAAAATTTCGTATTAATCGCACATTAATTTTGTTTTCGTCTCTCACTATCTTTCTCTCTCTCTCTCTCTCTCGCACAGGTACAGTTGCAAACAAATAATTTCCGCATACAGTCAGAGTGAGATACATATATAGTATATATATACACATATATATATTATGGCTGACTGCTCCTTTGCCAGATGCCAGCAGGAGCGGCGTCTCATCAAGCGCGAGCTAATGAAATGGTCCAAGGATATGCTGCACATTGTGGGTAAGTGGCCAAAAACGATTTACTCTTTATGCTAGCCAGCTTGCCACCTGGCCACCTTGCCACTTGAACACACAAATCCAATTAAACGAGCAAAATAACACATACATTTGCAAGTACCAGGCAAAGCCAATAAGCCCAATAATATCTACTGTCTGTGTGCTACAATTTTTTTTCTAGCATCATCTTGTGGCAAAATGTTGCTTCTTTTTTTAAGCCCATATTGTGGTGGTGGGGGGTGTAGGAAGGGGGTTAACGTTAAATGAAGTGTATGGTGTGTTTGGCTAAAAAGTTCGACATGGAAATTGACTTTAGTCCGGTGCTAATCAACATAAGTTGCCTGGCCATATGTTTCACTCACTCGACAGTAGTACATAGATGGTAAAGAGGGGGTAAGGGGGGGTACAGTACAGCTTTGGCTATATTTACAGACATATAGCTACAGCTATAGATACCGCAGTCGGCGTCGCAGTTGACGTGAGGACTAAAGCAAACACCAAGAAAAATTAACATAAATTGCAGTTGTTTTTTTTCTTCTTTTCTTTCTTTTTTTTGTTGTTGCTCTCATCGTGCTTATTGCATTTCTTGCTGGGCAGCACAGGCCAGCCATATCCTTCGTGTCCTGTGTGGGCAACACTCTCATTTCGGTTTTTGAGCACGTTTAGCACGTTGCCGGCAATGTCCCCCCTCCCACTTTACACCCCCCAGTGCCACCTGCATTAAAATGTTAAATGCCTTTTGTTGTTGCTGCTCTTGTTGTTGTAGTTGTTGTTGTTGTTGCTGTGGTTGTTGCTGTATTTTTTCTATGTACATTTTTTTCTTCTTGTGCTGGGCAAGCATCAGGAGGACGATGTCGACGAGGCAACGAGCTCAGGCTTTGCTGCTCGTCCTTGCCCGCGTCCGTGTCTCCGTGCACTCAATTACTTCCTCAATGCGCTCCATAATGCTTATCGTCCTTGTTTCTAGTTGACATTCCCGCACTGCCAGCCAAGCGCTTCCAATGTCGTCATCTCTTTCGCTCTCTCGCTCTATCTCTATCGCTTTCGTCCTCTTTTACTAACCCAAACCCTTGGCACATTTTTCCAGCGACAATTTTTGTTGCCACTCAACGGGTGGTTGGGCTGGGTAGTTGGGTGGTTGGGTGGCTGGGTGGTTGGGTGGCTCACTCAGTGGTTGGGTGGTGCGACGTTTCGGCGTCGTTGTCGCACGAAGCTGCAAAAAATCGTTGTCTGGCTTTCAGCTGGTGCAGCTTTAGGGTTGGATTTGGCTTGGTTTGGTTTGGGAGGGTTTGGTTTTTAGCTGCACTATTTGCTCTAAGTGTGTATGCGTGTCTCTCTGTGAGTGTGTGTGTGTGCCCAAAACGAAGTGCTATACGAGATAACGAAGCACACTTAAGCGCACACGCACACACTGGCAGCAGGACGAACAGGACGACGACGACGTGTCCCTACGAAATATATTGCACAATATAAAAATGCAGACGACGACTGCCGAATGCGTCCCCTCCTTCTTGCCCCCCGCTTGCCACTCGCTGCAGTGGCACAAGCCGAAAAGGCACCTACACCCGAATGCTGGCGCCGAAAGATGAGCCAACGAGGAGCAAGCAATGCCATCGCCATCGCCATCGCCATCATCAACTTCCTCATCCTCAACCTCATCCTCTTGCTCGTCGTCAGCAACGTCGTCGTCGTCGTCGTCGTCGTCGTCGTCGCCGTCGTTGGCGACGTTGCTGCCTTGGCTGTTTTTGTGGCCGATTTTCGACGCTGCCGCCACCAGCAACAACAACAACAACAACAACAACACCACAACCATCGCCGAAATGGGAGTCGAGTTTCCAACGAACTATTTTTTTTTCTTTTTCTTTCTTTCCTTTTTTTGTTTCGCCCACCCAACGTAGCTCTCGTGTTTTTGGTAGATCGAAGAAGATGCTAGTTGGTTGTCCCACTCTATAAACTGTATGTATGTGTGTGTGTGTGTGTGTCGCCTGTTGCATCTGTGAGTTCAAGCGGCTGCTGACTGTGCTGGCTCCTCGCTTGGCAATGGCTCAATCAGTGGTGGCGTTCCATTTGATTGTAATGGGATCTACCACTTGTAGCTTCCAACACGACAAATTCACAACAGCCAAACAATTTGGGACTTGTCTCCAGGCGATTCTCATATCATTGAGGGGGGGGGGGGGGCAGACTAAGAAGGGGCGATGTGAGAAGCTGCAGAGAAATGCGATAGTTGGATGGAGTGAAATATGACAAGATTTTTGCATTATTTCTTAGGCAACTTCAGGGTGCATTTCTGTTATAAAGCCAACATTTTAAAGTAACCAAAAATATAAAAAACTAAATATAATATATACTAATTAATTGAATAATTAGACTTCAATTTGCATTCTATATTTCATTAATACAAAAACTGTTGAAAAATATTTCAAAATCTAATTTACTCTTTAAGTTTTATTTACATAAATCCTATTAAATAAAATTGGAATTAATGTTCAAGAGCTTAATATACAATAATCGTAAAACATTTTATAATTTAAAAACCACACTCAAGTGCTTGTATTTAAAAATGCACAACTAATAAATAAAATATTAAATATAACTTATAAGCACTTTAAAGGTAACTTAATTAACTAATTATTGATCAGAAATGGAAACAATTTCAAGTAATTTATATAATCTTAGATTAATTTTGCTCAATTTTGTTTTGTATTCTTAAGAAAATTATTCTAGAAAATTATTCATTATTTCAGTTGGAAATTAATTGGAATAATGATCAATAATAAAATGTAAAGGGTATTTTAATTAAATAAAATCCTTTAAATATTAATTATATATGTTAACTTTGTTTAAACTTCAACTTGAAGTTAATTAACGAATTATTGATCAAAACATGAAAAACGCCAATTAAATATTTGCTTAGAGAAACTGAACAAAATAATATAAAACAATTGTTTAACAATACAAAAAAGTTGTTCAGCAACAAAGAAAAGGCGCAAAAGCAACAGGATAAATTAAAAACGAAAAGAAAAAAGCCGAGCATTTAAGAGACATGAGAGAAAGAGAAAGAGCAAAGCGATGCACTGAAGAGCAGAGAGAGAAAGTGTAAAGAAAAGCGAATCGGCAGGTGCTGGCCACAGTGTGGGGCATGCCACACCATTTGGGCGCACACTCTATATATGTATGTATAGAGTATATATATTTATATGTGTAGAAGTAAAGTCGTAGTTAGTGCGGCTTCTCTAGGATTCGTATATTGGGCGCACTGAGAACGCATCTTTCGATTACAGCAATAACAATAATAACAACAACAACAACAGCAACAGCAACTAGGGGTGTGGAAGGACTTGCTCGTTTTCGTCCTCGTCCTCGTTTCCTCGTTCGCCGTGGTAAGAAGGCATTTTTATGGAAACGTGGATGCAACAAGCGTTGAGAACGTCGACGTCGCAACAGCTGTGTGTGCGTTGGCGGGTAATTCAAACCACAGCGCCACCGTGCCACCAAGGCATGCCACCATGCCACCAAGCCACCAAGCCATCTTGCAACCATGCCAAATCCTGTACACAATTTTATGGACTACGCAATGGGTACTCTGCCCACTTTCCAGCCAGTCGCAGTCGCAGTGTTCTTTTCATTTTTCTTTGATTTCTTTTTGCAGTTTTCTTGCTGCACATGACTTGTTGTTGTTTTTGTTGTTGCGTAGCATTTTTTCTGGCGGTTTTTAGGTTACATTTTTACGAGTTCTACGCTTCCACTCCACTCCACTGTTGTTGTTGTTGTTGTTGTTGTTTGTGGCCACGACGACGACGAAGCTGAGAGAAACGAAGGAAACGTTGCCGCTGCCATTGCCGTTCTTCGTGTCCTGTGCTGGCTGCAGCAGCAAGGACGCCACCAAATTCATGCGCTCCCCAGTTAAAGTCTATGTGTGTATGTGTGTGTGTGGAAGCGCCACAAGTGGGTGAGGATAAGGCCTGGCCGACTGGGCGGGTTAGTTTCGTGCACTGAAATTGGAAAATAGATTTTTTGGTTGGCTGCCTTTTTTTGTGTTTGTTTTTGTTTTTGTGCTGGCCTTATATTGTTTGGCCTTTTTTCTACCTTTTCCTATATATCGTTTGGCCGTTTTTTCTTTTTTTCTTTTGTTAGCTGCTTTTGTGGCTGGCCGGCCGGTCAGCTCAGCTCAGGCAGGCACCTTGGTTGCTTCACAGCCTGTGGCTTGGTGTTGGCTTCAAGGTAAGCGTCCAGCACAATGTGCGCCACAGGAAGCCAGCCAACAAGGCACAAGACGCTGCTGCCTCCCCCCTCATCGTCTACCCCTCCCTTTTTGCTCGCTTTCGTTTATTTGTTGCATTTGCCGCCCACTTGCAGTTCCCGATTTTTTTGCGTGTATAAAAAAAATGAAGCGGAAGCACGAAAAAGCACAAAGTTAACGCGCTGCCTGTGGGGGTGTGGGTGGGCGTTGGGGTTGGGGTTTGGGGTTGCCAGGCAGACGACAAGGATCGAGCAATATGGCGCTAAGAACATTGGGCAAAATGCAGTGCGAAAAAAAAAGGAAGAAAAGAAAAAATGTATAGAAAAAAAAGTGCACATTATGTGCGTGTGCAAAGGGTGAGTGTAAGAGTGTGTGAGTGTGTGGGTGTGTGGGTGTGTGGGTGGGTATAAGCAAACAGCAAAACACACAAAAACAAAATGGAGCAAAAAGAAAAACAAAAAAATGGCACAAAAAAATGGTGTAGAAAATGGCAAAAGAAGAACACTAAAAAAATGCAGCAAGCTGTGCGGTGTTGAAAGAGTCTTGAGGGGGGTGGGGGGTTTGACTTCGTCGTTAACGTCGCCGTCGCCGCCGCCGTCGCAGTCGCTGCCGGCGTCGCTGCTGCTGCATTTCATTTTATTTTGTGCTGAAAAAGTTTCGTGTGCTCGAAAAAAGTTTCGTCGCTTCGTTGACGTCGTTTGTTGGCGTCGTGCGCTTTTGGTAGTTTTTGCTGCAAGGGAAACGAATAGACGATGGCTGGGGGATGGCATGGTGGAAGGGTAGAGCGGAGGGTCTAGGGTAGCTAACCCCATTCCATTCGTGTGCATCTCACTCTATGCGAGTGTGTGTGTGTGTGAGCAAGGCATTTGACTGGGTTTGAGTTTTGCAGCTACATTTGGCTGCACTCGGTTGGCTGGCTGGCTGTGCTCAGGCGAGGGGCTGGGAGCTGGGAGCAGAAGGAAGGTAGTGCCAGTAGTTTGGTGGGTGTCTCCTGACATTTTTGTCGAATTTGCAGTAGTTGTAGTTGGCAGCGCTGCCAACGACGACAGCGACGGCGACGTCGACTGCACAACTATTTTTGTGCTGCGGCATTTGGTGCGCATTGTGCAACAAGTGAGTTTGGCAGCAGCCACCAACAGGACGACAACTAGTTTTCGGCACCAGTAAAACCCAAAAGACATCAACCAAAAAAAAACCAAGAGTAGTAGGGACATCAAGGAACGACTGAACGACTGAACGACTCTACTCTTGTCCTTTTTGGCTGCCAGTTAATTGTGTAAATTTTGAATGGGCAACCAAAGTGGCAGCAATTGTGGCATGAACTGAATCAAATCATTCAGCCAGAGTGGAGCAGCTCTCTATGTGTGTGTGTGTGTATTTGTGTGCTGAATTGAAGCAACAATTGGCGCCAACTGTTGCACGCCCCACGTTGCAGCTCTGATGCTTGACTTTCGCCGTGTCGCGTTACCTTTCAAGTGCCGCAAGCTCCACAAAAGTGTTGTATGCTTTTCAGCGCTCCACTTCCGGTTGTAGTGCATGCATATATGTGTGTGTGTGTGTGTGCGTGTAATTTTAATTAAAGACCTTGTCACAAACTGCACAGTCTGATAATTCATGTGTTGCCATTTAATTAAAGCGATCGCACACGGCCATTTACATACGTTCAAACAAACTGCAAGTTCGAGATACGTCAAGATAATTTTGCTTGTGCCTGGCATATGTTAAACTTGTCTTTTATTTCTCTATCGTGCATTGTCAGCGCCTAATTGAATTGATTACTCGACAAGCCAAATTTCGACTGCAATTCAATTGAATTTTCGCACGTGCTCAACTTACTTTTCTGTCTTCCCAATGGTGAGTGTTAATTCCTAGAAATATATCTCAATTTGCATATATGGCACAATATTATTTGTTTTTTATTAAATATTGGCTAAACGGTTTTTCAATCGTGAGCAAACTTAAATAGCTTAACAAACACATTTTGATTCTTAAACACTTTAAATTCATATACATTTATGAATCAATCAACCAATATGCATACAAACTTAAGATCAAAGTGTATTTTAAATGGCAGAAAAATTTGACACGCAAAAAAATAATGTTAATTAAAATTGTTAAATGTTTTAGTGCAACAAATGTTATTTTATATATTAAAAATTTACTTAATGACATGAGCATAATACAAAATTTAAAGCATTCATTTAAATGCAAGTTTTTTCAATCTTTAAAATATTCTTTGGCAGTATTTTTTATTGAGAAATTTTTAATTAGAATCAGTAATTATTTTATTATTTTATTAACTAAACTTAGCTAAAATACATATTATTAAGCTTTCGTTTATTAATCAGAAATGAATGTCAAGTGTAAATTGAATAGCAGTAGTTTAGTTTTAAATTAGTAGACTGATACGGGTGATATTTAGACTTACTTAATATATAAAACATTCCTGGATTTTATTTTGATATTGTACAAGTTTTAAAACTTACAAATACCTAGATTTCTTTATTGCTAGCAAATTTAAATTGGACTTTGGAGAGAAGTGGCAAATTAGAAAAAGAACAAACGAAATTGCATATTTGAATTCTAAATACAGATAAATTAAATTTAATATGAATATTATTTCTAATTTGCTTTAGATAACCCACAAATATTTTAAAGTGCATTCATTACAGAATAAATATTTAAATACGTCTTAAAGTATATATTTATTGCAAAATAAATATTCAAACTAGTCTTGAAGAATATAAGTAGTAAATGTGCAATACTCAATTGAGTTTCTGATACTTTTTTTTATTAGTATTGCTTATTAATGCTATACAAAAAATGTGATACAATAAGCTTCTAAAACTATTTACAATTTGTGGAAAAGGTTACAAATTTTTAGATATTGAACTAGCTACTTATTATGAATTATTAATATTTCTTTCAAAAGAAGAATTGCATTGGAAAATAAAATTTAATTCATTCAATTGAGAGTTAAAACAATTAAAATAATTTAAGAATAATTTGTACATTTATTACACGTCATAAATCAACAAATCCAGCAATCTGCCTGAAAAAGAAAACGGCAGAAAAGCCAAAATAAAATCGATAGCCCAAAAAAAAGGAAATTCACTTGAGACTTGTGCACTTGATTATGTTTGGGGCATAAGTTGGAAAGTTCAGGGAAAGCTGCACAAAGCGTGTGTAAGGAAAATGTACACAACAATTACCTGTTATACTCGTAGCTCGAGTAAGCCAAACAAAAATTGCAACACTTTGCAAACTATTAAAGCCAAAAAGTCGAACAGCTCTGTTGACAGATTCCAAAACACTTGCACAAACTGCACGTTTACGCTCATAAAATGTATATGTTATGTGTCTAAAGAGGGGGATGTAGAGGAGGGGGTTGGGGGTGGGGAAGCCGAAACACGGCAAAAACAAACTGAAACGTTGGCCCAGCTCCAGTCGCAGACTTGGCTGAAAGCTGAAAGGCAAACGTGTAACAAGAACAAGAATTTTATGCTTATATGAAAATTCTTTGAAGAAAACTTTTTGCAAATAGACAACAGAGGGAAGTACACATGTACAACACAACACAACACAACACAAGAGGGCAACAGGCAGAAGCAGGAGCAGGAGCAGGAGCAAACAACAAAAGCCAACAATGTGCCAAAGGAGCAGCCACATCATAGATACTTGCCCCCATCCTTTGCTGGCAACGACGACGTTGCAGACGTTTGTATTTGACTTTGTAACATCGTTATACAACAATAGCAACAACAACAACAGAACTAGCGCACTTGTTGCATAAGTCGCCAACACACTCACACACACACACACACGTGGCCCACACCAACAAGTGGCATTGGCAACGCACAAAAGTATGCAAAGACTTGCGAATTCACACATTCTAACAACTGCAGCGGCAGCGTCGACAGCGACGTCGACGTCGGCAGCGACGCCGCCAGCGACGACAACAGGATGCGGATGCTGACGCTGACGTCGCGCCACTTTCGGCGATTTTCGACGAGCACATTTGCCACGATGTGGCAACACACACACACATTGAGTTTGCCACCCCCTCAGCAACAGTTGTCAACTGTGCAACAACTTGTTGTTGTCTGCGGCAAGCAAAGACATTGTGCAGAAAGCCAACAACTCCATTAGCACACGCATCCAAATCATTTTCACTTTATACTGCTGCCAAAAAAAGGAACAAAAATGAAAGAAAAATAGATACATATATATAAAAGACGAGGCATGTTTTTTATCGAGCAGCCTTTGCTCTCCATGCTCCATTTGCCACGGCAAACAGGACGCAAGCAGAGTCTCAGACAAGTGGCAGTCTCTGTGCTGGATATTGGCCACTTTTTGTGCGGACAGTACAGACTGTACTTTTTCTTTTATCTTGCACTTGGCACTTGGCAGCAGCATCTTTGGCTTAGCGCACGCCACAAATCGATAAATATTACATTGAAAATGCATTAGACATTGCACTATGACATGCATTTCAATGGCATTTCATTTGGGACTCCCTCGATATCTTTGTTTTTCTCCATTTTTAATTAGAAGCGTGAAAAAAAAGCAGCTAATGCAATAATCGTGTGCCATAAATTTCAAAACTGTAAGCAACTCTCCTGACAGGCAATCAAAGTGCACAGTTTCCATGTTGGCTTTCAAGGTTGGCGAATGCGAATGCGAAGAAATAAAAAAAAATAATAATAATAATAAAATCCAGTTAGCTGCTAAACAACGCCATCAAAACGCAATCTAAACGCTCGACTCGCCGCGACTCGACTCGACTCGAGTTGAGTCTGTGTCAAGTCAATTGCCATTTGCTGGCCACTAATCAAACGTAACGAAATTACTTACAAGCATAAACATGCTTCAAATCAGACAGGTTCGCCTTGAGATTTGACCAAAATGGCGCTGCAAACGTAACGGTAACGGTAAAGCCGTCTTAACTTGTTGCGCGACATTTACACGGAAGCGAACAAAAAAACAAAAAGTCAAAACGGCTCTAAGCTCAGTCTAGTGTCAGCCAGCTAGTACAACTTGGCGTATACGTGATGTGCCAAATGCTACGCACGTCGATTATCGAATTGAGATGTAGTTTAGTGTCATGGAAGAAAGCTTAAAGTTGACAGTAATCTGTTTAGTCTGTTGTTGTCATTTATTAAACAAAAGTTGTTTAAATATTTTGCAGAAAAATGAAAATTATTTTCTTGTCTCGACCTCGCATTTGCTAGTTTTGTTATTATCATTCACTTTATCTTTATTTAACTTTATCTTCAACAGCTTTTTTATACATCTTTATCTATATAACGTCATCTACAAAACTAACTTCAAGTTTCATTCATATTAAATAAATATAAATAGAAAATCTAGTATCATCATAATATATTTATGAAGAAAAATAAAAATAATAATATTCAATAAATGAATGTCTAAAAATCTAGCAATTTACAAAAAAATAATTATTATTTAAAGCTCAAATAATAGTAATAAAATTCAATGAATAAATGCCAATATAAAACTAAAACTAAAACTAAAAAGTACGAATAATTGAACATTTTCTGAATTTAATAAAAATGTTATGAAAATTTGAGGCATTAAATTCGCAGAGTATTAAAAATTTGTATTACGAAAAAAAAGATATAATTATTGGATAGTAAAGAGAAAACAAATACTTTTTATCGAAATATAATCGACTCTTCATCTCTGCGCTGTTTTAGACTAAGCAAATTGAAAGAGATGATCAATTTAAAAGTCCCCGAAATTATTAGCATTTATATATTTGTGTACTTGTGACAAAAGAAACTGTTCTTAAGATCGTGTAGGTTACAAGTATACGAAATAGACAAACTTAGTAAATAAAGATGTATACATAATTCAAGTAAGGTGAGAAAAAAAGACAGAATTTAAAAATGAAAACAAGAAAAAAAAAAGAAAAAAGCGAATCAAATAATACTAATAAAAACCAAATAATAACAACACATTAATTGTACACATTAATTGTACTTATGATAAATGACACCAAACCAATGCAAGGAAATTGATTTGCCAGTCCGGTTAGTCACAATTTCGATTCAAACAAGGGGTTTAAGGTGCAGCTGACCTGCCTTGGATTAAAAATGTGTGCAATATCTAAAACACTTTGCCAACACACTAATTTGTCATTTATTATTATTGTACTTTAATCGCAACTGGGGATATTAATACACATACAAATGCGGCTTGCAACAGCCCAAAATGTGATTCATATTGCAATTGCATTAGTTTATGACTTGCGACTAAAAGAAAAAGAAAAAAAGGCGACGATAAAAAACGCAATATCAAAATCGCAAAATCGAAGGCGATTGGCAATGCAAGTACAATATGTTTATACACACATCAAGTATACGCTTATGGCATGTAATAATGCCATTCCATAAATAAGTAAATAATGCGAAATTGATTATAAGCTTATCAAAAGCAGTCGAAGGCACAGAAGCAGCAGTAAGAGATAGAGGCAATAAAAAAAGGGTAGCACGCAAAAAGGAAAGAAAAACTGAATTGATTTCGAAAATCGATTCAATAAAAAGATGTTGTGCAAATCAAATCGAATCGAGTGTCTCAATCACTTTTTTGTGTGTGGCAATGCAGAATGCATTTGTTATTGCCAGTGTTGTTGTTGTTGTTCTTGCTGTATAAGCAAATGAAAGCGTTGATAAGAGAATCGATGAGTTTACTACTACGACACAGTGTCTGCTCACATGTTAATTAAAACTTGCGACTGTGTGAGAAGTGTGTAGTGTATGTGTGTGCATGTGTGGTGTGTAGGGTGTGTGTGTTTCTGCGTCTTCAAGATGTATTTGCATGTGCTTTTATAATACATTTAATAAATATACATACATATGTGCAAAAAGGCACGCATATCTCTACAGTAAGTGTAATACTTGCATACCCTGTACGCATAAAACAGCAGCAAGGGTATGCAGTTTACAGCCAAAGGATGACCCTTTGAAGACAGGTTCTTTTTTATATACTGCTACTTTGTGCTATAGCATAAAATTTGAAGTTAGAAGTAATAAATAATTGAAAATAATAATTATAAACAATTGCTTATTTCCTAACCGTTTTCTTCACTTACTAATCTCATTAGTTTAAATAATCGAGTCTTGTATTTGTATTTTATTGTAATACTAATATGCCATACAATATTTATTTATTTAACCGATTTATCTATACTTGGCTTAAACAATAAGAACTTGAACTCATAGATCTGTTGATTGTATTTGTGTTTATTGTCTGTTATCATTATTGCCTATTGATATTGTTATTGCTATCGATAAATGTTCTCGCTAAAGGTGGCTTTCGATTGTAACTAGGATCGATTAGTTCGTTCACTTCGGAACGAGTGAAGTAATTCCTAAGTTCAAGAAAGAACCACGCGCAATCGAGAATAGTAAAGCAAAGAAGAGAATATGAAAATAATTATTCTCTCTCTTTTACTCTAACCTCCAGCTTTAGAGATGCTGCTTTCCGTGTTGCCATATTGGGACACCCTTAGCCTTAAGTTGATAGCTAACTTGAATATATACTACCTCTATGTGCTTTTTTTTAATGCATTACACAGTAACTGCTAGTCGAGCATGCTTTGCGTGACACAAAAGCTATTTGTTATTATTACACTTATGCACAATAACGATAAATCAATGAACGAGAAGTCGCAAATCTGAATCTGAGCTTTACAGCTCGAAGGGTAACGGGAACTGCGCTGCCTCTGCTTCGGCCTCTGCTCAGACGCAACTGTTGCGCTCGCGTTACGCTGCTTTTGTTGTTGTTGCTGTTGTTATAGCGGCAAGCAAGGGCTCTCCATATGAGCTTGCACATGTGTGCCTGCATGTCTGACAGCGAGTGCGAGTGTGTGTGCTTTTATGAGATAATACCTTGAACGTGCGTCAGGCAGGTCGTTGTCGATTAACTGCCGCCAACGCCACACATACGCACATACACACGCTCACACATACACGCATTCAGCTATTGGTGATAGTTGTAGTAGTTTGTAAGTGTCGTGCAAGTGAAATGAAAAGTGTGCAGAACTCTCTTATCTCTTATCATGCTGCACTTCTCAATCGCCCAAAAAGTCAACTGCGCATTTAGGCAACACTGCAGTTTTAGTTCAACTATTTAGCACTTGCCAAGCCACAAGGCGAATACAAAAGCAACAACAATAAGCGACCCCCACAACAGACAAGCCAAAAAGGCGACAGCAACAACAAAAGGCAAGCAAAGCTCTAGCTTATTTACATGTTGCATTTGAGTGGCTCGCTTGAGTGCAATTCGCTTGAGTTGAATTCTGAGTGCTTGATGCGAATTGAGTGTGGCTGGCTGAGCGCGCATGGGGAATAAAGGGGACAAACTCACCACGCGGCGACACGTCATTAATGAGCAGGAAATGCAATTCTTTGCTTGTGCTTGTGCTTGCATTGCGGAGAGCAGGTTAAGAGCCAGCACAGCCAGCACTGGTGAGTTCTCAGCTGGCTGGCGCTTATTAATGTATGAGTGAGCGCATTCTTGTTGTTGTTGGTTAATTTTGGAGCGCAATTGAGGCGAGTGGAAAAGATAGCACTAGTACGTACATATGTATGTATGTAATAGTGTAATTTATACGACACTTGTTAAGCGCTGAGGGCACTTAAAATTACATAAAGTAAGGGTATTTCCCTACTTTAAAAACAAAACAAAAATTTTTATTACTGCCTGCATTTGTTTTAACTATATATATATAAGTTTGAGTATATTTGAATTTCAATTTAATATATAGTACATACATTTGCATATGAACCCCCCTCCCCACTCTTTTGCCCACTTGCCCAAAAAAAGAGTCCAGCTAATTGCCTTGACTGCGACGCGGCAGCTCAGCAGCTGCAATGCATTTTTTTCAACCATCATATGCGTGCGCAAGTATGTGTGTGTGTGTGTTTGTGGCTGCTTATTAAGCTTCTGTGTGCGTGTGCGAAATAAAAAAGCGAAAAAAATGTGGTGAATAGTAAATTTTGAGATGTTATGTGCCGTCACTCTAACTGTGCGCTTTGCATTGTTCTAGATGTCTGCGTGAGCGAAATTTGAGTGACTTCTGTTGTCTATTTGTGTGTGTGTGTTAATTGTAAGCTACATTTCTTACAGTCAATTGTCAACAATGTCAGAGACTTGGGACTTGGCACTACTATTAGCACTAACTACTCAACTGACTGCGACACCGGCTATTTTGGCAGCGCTGCGCGCAGTCGGCTGACTTTTTATCAACGCGCGCTGGCGTCGCAGTCGCCGCCACCCCAGCTTAGCTCAGCTCAGCTCAGTTCGGCTCAACTCAATTGCATTGCATTGCATTGCACTTGGGCTTTTTATGCTCTCTTTTGCATGCGTTCTCACTCTCAATGCGCTCTCCCTCTCTCGCTCACTCGGCTTGATGTCCATGTGCATATGTCAGTGGCCTGTCGCTCTCTCGGCTTTACCCCGTTACTGTTACTCCTAAAGTTCTCGCGTTTGCGCGCCTTTCGCACTCAATGACTCAACACGCTCCTCTCTCTCTCTGTCTCACACACAAACACACACATTCTCATACAAATAGACTCACTCTCTTGCTGCTCTCCGGCAGCTGCTCTCTCAGCATTCTAGTTGTGTGCTTTTTTTGCTATGAATTTTTTGTTGCTTTTCGTAAGCATGAATGCGCTTGTATGCAATTTTGACGTCGCTGTCGTCGCCGTCGTCGTCAGCGACGTCTTCGTGTTGTTGTGATATAATTTTGCAGTCGGCTTCGGCAGTCGCATAAACACAACGCATCCGATATGCAACGGAACGCATTTTCGGACGCGGCCCGAGTCGTTCCGAGGTGTAGCGTCCGACGATCGCGTATATCAATCGTAAAGCATTAAGCGCATTCCTTCATTTTCATTCTAATCAGTCGCAATCCAAAACCACTTGCAACAAAAGTGTCAAATCTCGTAAAGGAGAAAACTAAAACTGCAAAAAATTGCAATGAATTTCTACAAAAAAAAAGTGTAATATCAGAGTGTGTGTGTGTTAGTTCAAATGCATCAGCTGTGACACATTGCGTATACGCAACGTTTGCCCTTTTGGGTAATGCACGCACTTGGCTTTTTCGATTGTTCTTGACTGACAATCGACAACAATAACAACAACAACAATAACAATAATAACAACAATAACGAAGCTGCAGTCGCTGCTCGCACTGTGTGCATGTGTGTGTGTGTGCTTTTTGTGTGTTCATGTTCGCACTGCGGTCGCTGGCTGCTGCAGTCGCCGCCGTCGCAGCCACCGTCGCAGTCGCTGTCGCCGCTGCCGTCGCCGTTGTCGCTGGCATGCAAAACGCGGAAAAGTTTTTTTCGCGCACTCGCAAAATTTTTATAGAATGCATTTTTATTTCGGTCTTTTGGTTGAATAGTTGCACTGCCCCGCGTGTGTGCGTGTGCCCGTGCCCGTGCCCGTGCCTGTGCCTGTGTGTGTGTGAGTGTGCGTCTGTGTGTGTGCAACATATTAATATTGTAAAATTAATAATATTTACATCAATTGTCAATTGCAATAAATGTGACAAAAATGCCAAAGCCAGAGCAGAAAATTGTGAATTCAATCGAAATCAACATAAAAATGCAACGGATTAGTTCAAAAGGAATAAATTGTGCAAAACATTATAAACAAATTACAATACATAGACATATACTATATGTGTGCATTAATTGTTTCATTGCCAATCACGCACTGCATCTCATATTTTGCACTTCTCATCGCACTTTTCCAACGTTCCAAAGCGCAAAAAATTCATTTGTCGTGCCAAATTTACTTGCAAAAAAACAAAGAAAAACAACAAATGAAAATAGAAAAAATATTAAAGCAAAAACAACAAAATAAACGTACTTCAGCATACAAATGAACTGTAGCAAACTTCAGCAGCAGTAGCCGTAAAACAAAAACAAACAAAAGCAGCCAAAAAAAATCAAAAAAAAAAGAAGAGAAGCAGAGAAAAAAAAAGAGCTAAATAGAAGTGGAAGTACTGTAATAAACTGTGGTCGGGGCGGGGTGGGGGGCGAACTTTATGTGCAGGCAAAAATGTAACAAATTTTTGTCAGTTTCAATTTTCGTCAGACAGACAAGAGACGCTGCTTTGCTACCAACTTAACCAGCAGCAGTAGCAGTAGCAGTAGCTTCCCCCCAGCCCCTCTTTCCTTCCCCTCTCGCCGTTGCAGCATGACAATGGCCAGGTCTCTCAGGGTGCTCAGGCATTTACTTTGCCGTCGGGGCTCTTGCAGCATAGCATAATGAACGAGACTAAAAAAAAACCAAAGAACTAGAATGGGAGAAAAAAAAAAAACTCTCAGATATATGCTAGAAAAAATGGCAAATTAAATAGCCAAAAAAACGAAACGAAAATTTGTTGGCTATATATGCTTTTTGCCATGCTATTTCGTTTCGGCCAACAGCGAATTGGCCATGCGCTGCAGCTGCGCAGCAATTGGGGAAAAGGCTGGCTAGGAAAATGCTTAATGCTTAACCCATGCGCTGTCGGAAAAACTGAATTGCAGCGCAGCATTTGATTTTCGCATTTCCTTGGCTTACCTTCCGTTCGTTAGCATTTTCTCTAGTCTCCCACTCTGCCACGTCTCTTCCGCATCCTTTATCTTTCTTTTTTTTTGGCACATCCTTTTTGCCCAAAACTTAAATTACTATTTACAATGGCTTTCGGTTGTTTTTTTTTTTTTTTTGTTCTTGTTCTTGCCAGCTGCAACTTAGCTGGCGAATATTTTTCCACAATTTTTTCAACTTTTTGTATGACCTCCGCGACCCCTCCTCCTCTCCCCTGTCTGCCCCCCTCGCAGCTTGCTAATTTCATTTGGTATTTCTAGTTAAGTTTCTGGTTTATTTTTCCACAGTAGCGTTAAGTAAATTTGATGGCAAAAATGTGAAAAAATTGAGTAGAACAAGTGGAAAATGCTAAGCAGCGCCGAATCTTATCAGCAGTCCATTGAAAAGAAATCTGCTCTGCTGCGAAACGTGAGCGAAGACTCGAATTATGCAATTCAAGTGTGGAAAATAGATAAAAAGATGTATGAAAATGAGAAAAGCTGGCATGTTTCGAATAGTTGATTTAAATTGATTAAATGTATCTTAAAGATACATGTGGTGCAATCAATGCGATCGCACGTTTTCTTTATGCTTAGTATTTTTTACCATTTTAGATAAAAAACAACAACAACAACAAACACAACAGCTACAACAACAACAACAACATTTTTGTTATTAAATTTATGTTGAGTTAAATACAAGAAAATAAAAGAAACGAAACAGAAAACAAACAACAACATAAAAGTGCAATCCATTAACAAATAAACGTTAAACTTACAACAAATAAATAACAGCAACAACAACAACAACAACAACAAACTAGCAGAAATAATTAAAAAAGTAGCAGTTACTTTTGAATTATTTGAAATGCATAAAACATATCACCAAATACAACAACAAAACATATAATTATAATAATTAAAACACATACAACAAACAATAACAATAACAACGGGCCACTGTCAAAATATACAACAACAACAACAACAACAAATCACACGCAATTGCCGCCTGTCTGTAAATTGAACAACAACAACAACAACAACAAAGCTGCACATTAAAAATAAAAAAAGGAAAAGCTGAAAACCGTTTCATTTTCACGTTGCATATTATTTACTTTGTGCGCCACATAAAACATCAAAAAAACAACAAAAAAAGAAGGAAAATACCAACCAACCAACAGCCCAAAAAAAAATACATAGTATCAACAACAACAACTGCAACAACTGCAACAATAATTGCCTGCATTTTGCCTTTTGTGCGCGCACCGAAAAAAAAGAGAAGAATTTTTATTGTATATAGGCACAGCATACAACAAAAAATTATATATAAAAATATATTTATACATATATAAATTTGCGCTGTATGCGCTGCTCAGCGGCAACAACAACAACAGCAACAGCCGAGACACAATTACTGCAGAACGCCCCAAACAACAACTCCAGCAACTCGACGCTGAGTTCCGTGCTTCTCTTATTACATTGCCCCTTGTTTGTTGTTGTTGCTGCTTACAACGACTGCGCAGTCAGCAACAGCAGCAGCAGCAACATCGCAGCAGCAGCAGCAACAACATCGCAGCATCACCACATCAATTTGGCTTTTGGGCAAAAATAATTTAAGCGATATATATGTGATGCTATGCACATCAGCAGCTATGAATTATGTACGTATCTCTTGGCTATAAGTTTACTTTATATATTGTACATCTACATTATGCAGATAAATCACACGCTAATTAATTAATCAACCGCCCAAGTTAAGCGACAAGGGGAAAGGGGAAATGTTGCTTATTTCGTTTATTCACTTATGCAGCTCACATTTAATTCATAAATAAGTCAAAAGTTCTGGCTGGGTTTTATACTTTGATGAGTCAGCTTGGGGAAATGAATTGTAGATAGTTTCCAAAGAAACTAGCGATTGCATTTAATTCTATTTGTAATTTATTTAACATTTTCTGTCTTCAATTTATTTATTGCTTGCACAATACTATTAAATATTTGTGCAAATTGCAATCTACAGATATATATCAATAACCTTGCGCAACTCCTTTCACTTCACATTCGGCCCAAGTTCTACGAACGCTTATCAGTGAAGAAAGACAAAAAAAGAGCATGAATTTAAGCAATGCCTCATTGACATTGTCCTTCACTGACAAGTGGCAGCAACAAAAGCAAATTGAGGCAAACAAAGGCAAACAATGCAACTTGATGATCGCAGTGAACTGCACAACACTCGTATAAAGAAAAGAGATACAACGGCTTAAGGACATGTGCAAAGTGCGTTGACTCAGATCAGCTATAGATATAGCTCGTAGATAGATACAACTGTGAGTTGTTGCTCAGTTATACAATTCATTCAACACCTTGGCAAATATGAATGTGCTATCAGTTCGAGCAGCGGAAGAAATCGTTAAAGTTGTATATCTCATAGTGATCACGGCACGACTAAAGATAGTTATAGTTTTTAATTCACATAATTTGCAATCTGCTTGCAATTACCACACGTCTGTACATATATATATGTGTGTGTGTGTGTGTGTGATAATGTGCAAGTTCCTTATCAGTTGGTTTGACGCAGCCAATTCTGACCCAAATTGCGAAAATATATATATATATATATATATATTCAACGCTGACAACACAACTGAGGAGGCCTCGCTGATACGGCGGCTACTTGTGAAATCTCAAATCTGAACAGCAACAACACAAAATTAAGCAACAAATTATTGAACAAAAAAAGCAACATATAAACATATATACTAAGTATGTGATTTCTTATGTACAAAAAAGTGCGATTGAGAAAAATGAAATAAAAATGAGAAAACGCCCAAAGCGGAAATATTTTCTTATCAGGCAGCGCACAAAATTGATTTTTGTTTCTTTTTGTTGCTGAAATTTTCACAGTCGTCTACATTGTGCTGCCATTATACATTATACATACTTATTTAATAATACACATTTGTTTTTTATATGAAAAATCAATGCAGCTGCAGTTGCAACGATCGCTCGCAATTTGCACTATCGTACGACTCTTGACGCGCATAGTTCAAATTATCGCAATTTAATTTTTATTATAATTGTACACACACATAATATATAATTATATACTAGCCACAAATATATGTGTGTACATTTATTATATTTCCACAAAACTTTCGCTGATAACAGCACAGAGTGCACACACTAAATGCTCAATCATTACATTCGTTTATTTACAATATGTCGTAAATAGTATACTGATTTCTCTATAGTTATTTTATTGCTACCCCCAGGCATAATATTTTGAATTAGAAGCGCATAAATTCAAATTGTAAGCTCTCGGGCAAGGACTAGTAACTTCTCGGGTATATGATAGTTTTTTAATTCAAATGCATTTTTAAAAGCTTGCAGTCTTTATTTTATTTCTTTTTCACTGTCAATAAGATTTATAATATATTTCTACATTTTCGTTCTCTTAATTCTAATAAATTATTGCAGTCTTTGTATAATTACCTAAACTAGTAATTTTCTTAATTCATTTGCATTCTTTATTAAATTTTCTACTGCCAATGAGTTACAAACTTTTCCTTATATAGTCAACTTTATCGCTCGTTATTAAACTATTTGCATAAGAAGAGCATTTATTTAAATTGCAACTTCAAATGGAAACGACTGAAATATTCTCCTAAGCATGATGTTGTTTTAGTTTTAATTATTTGTTAATTTTGGTAGTCTCTTAAAAAATGACATTAATTAATTCTTATTTAATATTATGTGCATTTTTTACTGTCAATAATTGATGTTAAATATTTCTAAACTTTTCCTTATTTAGCAAACTTTGTGGTGTTTAATTTTTTAGTGAATATTTTCAATTAGAAGAGCATCAATTGAAATGACAACAACAAACATATTCTCTGTTAGGTGATGCTAATTTAATTCTAATTAATTATTTGCATACACTCTTTAAATAGTGACATTAATAATAATAATTTGATTGCAGCTGCTTTCTATATATATTTGTTTTTCACCAAGTATTTGCAAACTTTAGTTTATTGAGTCAACTTGTTGTATTATTATAAACTATTCAACACCATGACCGAGTCAAGAAGTTACATGGTTATTTTAATCCGAATTGGTTGTTTATTTATTGAATTCCCAAGTCACAAAACGTTTCGAAACCACACACATCAATTGAAAATGACTCAAAACGAATGTGATTAATAATTGCGCAATTAATTTATTTATATGTGTAATATATTTTTATCCACACTTCTTTTGTTCATAATTTTCGGTGTTTGGTTACCAAATCAAATCGAAAATCATTATATAAATCGCATTCATTTCAATTGGGATCGTACGACGCACAATAAGTGTTTTATTTTCAAATTCAAAGTACGTAAGAAACGAAAAATAAGCATAAGAAAAATAGAAGCAAATTGTGTAAATATTATTTAGTGATCGAGTTGCAGTTTTGTCAAATGTGCGGCAGATGTTTTTTTATTGTTGTGTTCGCCAAACCAAATAGATAATGGCAACTCGAACTCCCAATGCAACTGTTTACCAATTGGGCAAAGATAACAACGAAAGAGTGCGAAGAGTGATTCAAAGAGCGAGAGAGAGAGGGAGATGGAGAGCAAGCTAAAATAACAACGTGACAAATGTGTGAACATTAAATACATTTAATAAATGAAATGAAAATGCAAAAACCATTTTGCTGACTTGGCTTCTCTTGGACCGCACACGATGCATGTGGTAAGCAAAGTAAATGAAACGTAATTAGCTGGCAAGCCACAATTGCACAAGCCATTTAATGGCAGTCCAAACATCAATGTCTTGGCCAAGTTGCTTTGGCTCCATTTTGGCCGCTTGGCAATCGCTTGCCAATCATTGAGGCTACCAAACATTTTGCAAACGGAAACAGCTGTCTCTGGCCTTTTGCCTGGCATGCAGATCTATCCGCCTCTATGCAGATGCAGAGGATAAGAAGGGTAGAGCCAAGCTAGCCAGCTAGGCAACTAGCCAGGGGCCAGAAGTGGCTGAGGTAAGACAAACGTCAAGCACAACTGCCAAAAGGAAGCTGCTACCAAACACTCGGCGCTCTTGAGCTGCAAAATGCAGCCGGCCTGTTGCCTGTTGCCTGTTGTGTTTAGTTTGGTTTTGGTCAATGTTGCCACTGCCACTGCCACTGCCACTGCTATGATGTTGCTACAGTTCTAGCCATAAACGCAGCAGCAGCAGCAGCAGCAGCAACAACAACAACGGCAAAATAGTTACAACTGACTGGGCTATGCAGAAAACTTGGCTAACGACTTTTTTCCGTTGGCGCTCTTGACTTTTGCATTGAAAATCGTGCAATTCACCTGCTGCCTGGCACTAACAGCAACAACATCAGCAACAACAATGACGTTAAATGCATCTGCATCTCAGCAGTGGCGTCGTCGTCTCCGTCTCCGTCTCAGTCTGTTGTTGTTGCTGTTGCTCTTGCTGGTTGCATGTTAATGTTACAGCTGCACTTGCACTTGCCGCAAATGCCGCGTCGTCGTCATCGTCGTCATGAATGACGCGGCTTAGGCCCATTCCCCATTCCCTCTTAACCCTGCCCTGCCTTGCCCCGCCCTGCCCTGCCTGCCTTGCCCTGCCCTGGCATCCACATGCAATTATTTTTCTAGGCTGCGGCTGCAAATTGCAAGCTTGCCTCTCAGTCTGCCTGCCTCTCCCTCTCTCTCTCTGTCTCTCTCTCTCTCTCTCTTGGCTGCCTTTTTGTTGATTTTACAAGGTGTGGAATGACTTTGGTAGCGCCTGCTTCTACCGATGCTGTGATGTTGCAGTTGCATCGTCAAACTTTACGCTGCTTCATTTTGGCTAAGCCAAGTCCAACTTGAGGCAGAGCTGGCTGCACGTTTATGGTCGCGTTTTAATGTAATTGTTGTTGTATTACAGCAAATTTGTTGTTGCTGCTCGTTGCTCGTTCCTGGTGTTGGCTTCTCTGCCTACTTAACTGTTTGTAATTTGCCATTCATGTTGTCGGCCTAAAGTGGCGATTTGCCGTTTGTTGTTAGAAATCAGAGTCGTTGACGCTGATCAATTTGTTAGCTCTTTTGTTTTGTCGTGTGCCAATGCTAAGGGGATGCTCTGTCGTTAAGTTGGCCAAAAAATAAAAGCGAAATCAGGTAGCCAAGTGGCAATTTGTGTAGATTAAAAATGTCGAAAAGCAGCCGCAAGTCTCCTGCTAACTGCCATCGCTTAACGGCTCAACGGCAATTGCAACTAATTAACAGTATTGGTGGCATTTAAGTGCCATAGAAGCCGACGGCTGTGCAACACCCACAATGGCGAAATTTATGATGACTTTGATGGAAAGGATGTGGCACAGTGGCACGTTGGGGCAAAGGAAACTCAAATGAATGACTCGAGTGACTTAATAAACGACCAAACTGACTACCGAATGGCTGACTAGCTGACTGAGTGGCTGACTTCCTGACTGACTGACCTGACTCCCTAACTGTCTCACTAGCTGATTGTCTGACTCTCTGACTGCCTTACTAACTGACTAACTGACTAACTGACTAACAGACTAACAGACTGAGTGAGTGACGAGCAAGTGACTGATGAGTGCAAAAGCCATAGTCGTGGCCAGCACTGTTATTAGTTAAATGGCGCATAATGGATGAATAACTCGAAATAGTAGTACAGTAGAGTAAAGTACAGTACTGTGCAGTACAGTTCAGTAGTAGTTGCGAAATAGTAAACAAAAAGTATTAACAATAAAAACAAAAACAATGGCCAAATGGCATATGGCTTTTGTGTTTGGTAAACTGTTAAACTGACTGACTCTGACGACTTCGAAGTGCAAGTCGAGCAAGACGAGCAAGACTGCCAGCGAAGCGAATGCGAATGCGAATGCGAACCGGACCACACCTTAATAATTACTTAAAAGGAAAATAATTTACGAAATTGCATTCATAGTTCAGCCCGTTGCTGCCGCTGCTGCTGTTGCTGCTGCTGCAACAAAAGCCAGCCATAACAAACAACAATGCCAACAAAAATGAAACAAACGATAAAAAAATATATGAAAAAAAATTTGTGCGAAAAAAATTGAAACGCAGCGCGTGGCCATTTTGTGTGGCAGGTACACACGACCATATTGAGTTTCCCGTGGCGCGCTTTGGTAAACATTTGCCCAACGCCAGCAGATACTCTCTCGTGTTCTTTGTAGCGTGGCCTCACTGTTGTCGCCGCCCCCCCCTTGGCGCTTTATTGTCATATTTTCGCTAAGCTGACTTTCATGGATAAACGGAGCGTCTCAATAACTCTAATTGCCGGGTCGCTTATCAAATGCCTCACATAACACACATTGTTTAATTACACGAATTGCCAACCTCCCTTCCCCCTGTTGCCACTCACAATATACAATAAAATATTCCATACGACCCGAGACCATGGGGCGCATGAGTAATATCTTGTTGTTGCTTCTAAGCGACTGCACTTGTAATGAAATTTGTCACGATTGCAAACGGTCAAGCAAAATAAAACCAAGCTAAACAAACTCTACAAAATTTTGACACATTTACATGGTCAGTCCAAAAGCAAAGTCATTGTAGTTGGAGACAGAGACAAGTCCCGTCGATCCGATCTATAGCATGCCAAGCTTGGCCGCTTTGAAATCCATTCGCGTAGAAAATGTGCTAAACAAACGTAAATGAATTTGCACATTCAGATTCAAACACGAAGCGACAACAACAACAATCGAATTGTGCAAACAGCAAAGGCAAATAGAAAATACCGAAAAAAATAACCAATGATAGAATTTTTGTAAAAAATTATACATGACATTTGTTGCCAGTTTTAATAAACGAATAGCTTTTTAAATAACTGAAACAATATTTAAGGGTGAGCTTCTAAGAAAATAGTATTTCGAAAATTGAAGGAATATTTTTTATACTTTTGCATTTGCCAGTTGCTTAAAGATAATTTGTTAAACTATAAAAATTCATTAATTTATAATATATGCCTAAATAAAAATAATGGCAAATTACAAATGAGAGTTAATACATATCTAATTGTTTAACAAATATTCAATGCAATTTTATATCTTTTAAAAAATACGATAAAATATTTCTAAGAAAACTCAACAATTTATAATAAATCTAACATGTAACTTGCCTATGTTTTTTTTGTGTAGAGTTCATAAATAAATGCTTTTATCTCATTTTGGAAATTGTCTTTAAAAAGTGCAGCGGGCACATCTGTTTGGCAGCTAATGGAAATGCAATCTTTGTAATCGAAAAGTTTCCATAGTCAAAGTTTTCATAAGCCTCAAATGGTATTGTCTAGGTGTGCGCACAAATCTGCGAGTACTTATAAAGCGCATTACGGTAACAAATAACAATAGTTTAACTAGTAGTTAAAGAACAAGAAGGAACAGCTTGAATTGCTGGCAGACATTTATTTATATATGCTCCTTGCCGGGCATATCCTGCCCAGTTCCTGTCTCACTCTCAGTCTCAGTCTCAGTCTGTCTCATCTTCGTGGCGCAATATTTATTTTCAATGGCATTTTGTTGCTAATGGTGAGGAAAATGCCAGTCAGCCATGGCAATCTATAAGTTGGTGCCCACTTTCGAGACAGAGACATGACGTGCCAATATGCACAGATACAAATATAGATGCAGATGCAGTTGTTGATACGGGACACAAAGATACTCATAGTCTGGTCAGGCAAACAGTTTAAACGTCGTATAACCTTCGTCTACTTGGCCAGAGCCATAGCCAGAGCCAGAGCCAGAGCCAGACCTAGAGCATAACTGATAACTGGAATAATAAAAGTAAATATGAGAAATTGCAACTATTTTATTTGCGATTTCGATTGTCTGGCAATGAAAGCTGCCGACGTCTTTGCAGATGGCAGTTGGGAGTTGGGGGTTTGGCTGGTCAAAGAATTCTTCAAGCAAGAATAAAAAAAAGAGAACTGCAAACAATACTCAATTGGCAGCTGTGTCTTTTTCTTCTTATTTTATATTGTTGAACAAGGGCACATTTCACTTCAAATAGCTAGCTGCCTGGTTCAGGTTGGGGAATATCTTAAATAAAATGCACGTATTGCAATACAAAAAGAGATTTGCATAATTTACAAGCAAACTTTCAAAAAGAAAACAAAAAACATGCTGCATGGCAAATAAATTAAAATAATTTGTAAAAGACAAAAAATAGGAATAAAAACAAAAGTCCGACTATGCGGGAGCGCCCAGCCGCAACAACAACAACATGGACAACAGCGAGTCAAGCACAGCAAAAGCAACAACAATAACTCACGTGTGTCTAAGCGCCTATGACAAGAGCGACGTCAGCAGAGATCAGCAACAATACATGCTTGTTTGTTGTTGCTATTGCTGCTGTGTTGCGCGACCGTCGCCTTGCCACACACACACACACACACACACACACACTGAGAGACGCTAAAAACCATGAACTGGAAAACCTTGAAAACTCAACTGCAATTTATATTCGCTGCGATTTGATTTTACGTCGCCGTTTTTCTTGTTCTTGCTAATGTATCTTGCAGCTACTTTTCGTATCTTACAGCTACATTTTGCAAAAGAACCTTATACTTTTTGCACTCAATCTTTGAGTTACATTTTTGTCAATTGCTAATTTTAATGCTGGCATTTATTTTCTAAGAACTCCAGTAGTTTCTCCCAGGTGCTTTTGCTGTTGACAAAATGTGGCCAATTCCAATTAGAATTGCACATTAGGGAACACAGCTTGCTGTGCATTGCAAATTAATTGCATTTAAAAACGCGTCGACATGCGCCAATTTAGAGAAAACATGGCAACCCTGGTTGGCGAGTACGACTTGAAATAATTGCAGTGCATAATGGACAAGTGAATTTCATTATGTTTTCCCTCACACACACACACACACACACACACACACACGCACACTTTGTCATGCTTTTGAGCTGTTTATGCTTTGCGCTTCTTTAATAATTCTTCATTTTTTCTTTTTCCTTCTGTTTTGCTGCGCACTCGCATGTAATTATATTACAGAGGCCTATTTAGAGAGCCATCTAGGCAGTCTAAGCCCCGACCCCTACTCCTCATCAAGCCACGCATGTCCCAACCGCATTATTACAATTTCTTTCAGTTGCCATCTTTGTTTTTGTTTGTGCAGCCCATAGGTTAGTTGGCTGGGTTCTCAACTTGGTTAGGGGTTAGGCAGGTTGCAATTCTTTAATGGGGAATTCGATTTGGTTAAGTGCGTTGCCTATGCCAACTACAAGTACTACCTTACATACATATATGTATAAACTGAATTAGTAGTACCTAAGTGCTTGTATTGCATTTTGTATCTTTATTTTTGTTCTTAATGTTTTTTTCTTCTTTTATGCTTATCATTTACTTGCTGGCTGTGCCATTTGCCATAGGCTTTTTATTAATTAGTCATACTTTTTTAGCGCTTTGACAGCGCAAGCGTAATGCGGTTAAAGCCAACTGACTAATTGATTAGAGCACTCCAAATTGCATTTGGCCTGGTCTTGTCTATTGAAATATGCTCGCAGCATATGTATGTACATATAGTATAATAATTAAGCACTGGCAAGGTCTTTTACCCCCACACAATTAAACTGGCAAAATGTCAGGCGCCTCGTGGGCGACATTTTGTGTTTTTTTTATTTGTGTGCGGCACCAAATTTGGCATAACTAAATTTACAACAAATTGCAATAATACGTCGGTTTTGTAGTCGTAAATAAAATGAAATACAATGCACGCCTTAGTTTAAACTGCAGCAACAACAACTCTGTTTGACTGCAACTGAGACTTTCAATGTGGCTTTGGCTGAGGCTTTGGCAAAGTGCAACACAATTAACACCCCGAAATGCATACAAGTTGCGTTGTTGTTGTTGTTGTTGTTGTTGCTGTTGCTGTTAACAGTAAAATTTGTTTGTTTAGCGAATTTTGCCACAGACATTAGACACACACACACTCTCACACACACTCACATAGAGAGTTACTGTTGTACAAATTTTCATGCGCACATAGAGGCTTGTTAATGAAAATAAGCAACAAAGCCAATCGGTCACAGACTGCAAGACAGACGGACAGACGGACAGACGGACAGACGAACTGCATGCAAAATGCAGCTTAAAAAGTGCAAGAGGGAAGGAGGGGGAAAAAAACAAGTTTTTGTTGTTGTTGCAAAAAAGAATTAGAGAATTTTCAGCATACACGAAAATGCGCAAAATACACTAAATAAGTAGAAACGTCAATAAGCAACGAAAATAACAAAAAAGAGAAGAAAAAATAAATACAAAAAATGGGCGCACTAAACGAACAAACAAACACGGCAAAGCCCAAGACTCGACACAGACAGCAAGAGCTTGAGAGTGAGACAGAGACAGACATAGATTTAGAGAGAAGGAGAGAGGTTGCGACTGTAAGACGGCGGCGACTTAGAGAAAAGCTGTCAAAAGAGGCGCATGTGTAATCAAATATGCGAAAATGCATAAAAAATCATGTAGATGCAAATGATACACATTGCGTTGAAGACGTCGACGCTGACTATGCCACAGTTTTGGGGCAGAGGTGCAAGCAGCAGCCCTCTAGCTGCGGTTTGCTGCTGCTTCTTCGGCTTCACTGCCTCTTCCTCTGCCTCTTTGCCTCCCTTTTCTCTGCCATTTTACTGCCTGCGCTTTAATGGAAAATATCAGAAAGTCGTGCATAGAAAATGAGCAAAAATTAATGCTAGTTTCATTATTTTTAATTGATGAAATGAGATAGTAAAATACACTCGAATTACAATTGCATTTTGATTTTCACTTGAACTTGTAATCTTCACAGCAAAGTCTACAGAATAAAGAACTTTCTAAGCTACAATTACAATTGCAAATATCATACAGTAGAAGCCCACAAATTGGAACTATTTGTCAAATGGAATTTCCAGAAATTATAACGATCTAAAATGTAGACATATGTTTTTAATTAAAAAATAAATATAATATAATATAATTGATTCAAACACAGAGTCTTAGTGCAAGGTTTTGGAGTAAGCTTAGTCTACTTTATTATTTAGTTATTTACTACAAAAAATGTACAGAAATTAGAATATTTGAGAAAGAGAGAAATATTCAGAAATTAGTAGTAGTTTTGTGTGCCTTTACTGTTTTACTAATTTATGATCATTGCAAATACCTTTTTAAATTGTTTAATTCAATACTAAAACACCCGCTTTCTAGAGTGCAAAGTGTTATGTTTTTGTGATTGAAAGAAATACTTGAACAGTAGCTCAACAGTCAGCTCACACACCCAATTGACTTTCATGCATGCCTTAGCTCACACATGACACTCACACACACTCACACACACACACACACACACTGCGGTAACTGTAATAGCATATTACACACACTTTGCTTTCGCATGGCATTCGTTAATTTTGTGCATTCGATTTAGATTGCTGCACTCAGCATAGCGCTAAGTTCAAGATCAATGGAACTTGTATTACGAAGCATGAAATATGCCAACCAAATTGCAAAGGCTGATCTTTTTCAGTTGCCAACTGACATATCAATTGTTGTTGACTAGCAATAAAATCGATATATTTAATTATAATAATTGCAGTTGGATAATTTGTTTCGTTCGAAAACAATTTAAGTCGGGAATTAAATATTTAAATACAAACAGTTTAGCAATTGGAAAATTTGAAGGCTTTGACTTGAAAGTCAAACTCTTAAGAAATTCGCACATTTAAAGCGCACAACTATTGGAAACAACAAATAGCCAGCCAAGTGTCAGTGCTGTTGACATTTGAGTGGGAAAATGCATATAGTATAGTATATACCCCACTTCAATCCACTGGCTACAGGGTAAAACTGGACTCGTTAGCAAATCAAGCGCTGAGAACTTTTACACACGACAATTAGACATAAATTAATCGGTTTTAATTAATAAGCATATTTTTGCCGAGGCTTGTTACAAACAAAAACAAAACGGGCGCAATTTGAATAAATGAACTCGCAGTGCAGCCTTATAGTATTATTCACAATCGTATTTGTAATTATTATTTGTGCATTGCAGAAAAGTAAATAAATGAAATACTTAGCTAGAAATTTATAAGTCGATTGCGACACGTTGCCAAGCCTTAGCCCCGCACCCTCGTTGTTCAAGCTCGTGTGCTCCCAAACTAACATACACACACACACACACACACACATACACTCGCACACCCATTTGCCACGCCTGCACGCCCCCCTCGACTGCACCTCGTCCCCCGTCTCTCGCCATCGCATCGTCTGACGTTTGCGGAATTAAGCGCTGAAATTGTAACCAAATATGGCACAACAAGTTCAATTCTAATTCTAATTTACTGAGGCGCTTTGTGGAACTGTCCGGTTTCTTTTTTTGCCTTTGCTTTTGCTTTTCTTATTAGAATTTTTACATTTCGTATCAATTGATTCAAGGTTTTGTGTGGCAGCTTTTGATTTGTTTTTTTTTTTTTTTGTATTTTGTGAATTGTTTATACAGAACAATATTCACGTATACAAATCGTGCGCTTTCATTCGAAGTGCCGCAAAATGCATTCTTTAGTAATTGAAAATTAACGCGACAAATACGAATTTTCTTATGAATGCCAACAACAACAAGAACATACAAAAGTTGGCATTGAATGACTCGAAAATGAATGCTAGAAACAATCGAATTATAGTTAAATACATATGTGGCATCTTTCTGGCTTCAAATGGAATTTCTAGCAAATCGAAGCACAAGATATGTCATAGAAATTGTTTACCGTTCTCATCTTTGCAATAGTTATAGTTTAGGTATGAAAAGTGTAATGGAAATAAATGTTACTCAGTCATCTTTATCAGCTTTCAGATAGCACTAATTTTTATTACACTTTTTATAGTCTAAATGGCTGTTAAGTTCAAATGACACCTTTAATTACTTCGTTTAATTCTATACAAATATTACAAACAAATTCGCAGAAAAAATGCTGATATTGAGTCTTGCAGATATCATTAATTTCTTATACACATTTAATATTTAAACTATTAAAAGTGTAATAAAAATAATTGCTAACTGTAAGTTTTAATAAAGATAGAAAGAGTAACATTTACAGCTCTGTTGAGTTTAAAAGACATTCTTGATTCAATCAAGTGCTTTGCCTACTAAAATGGCTTTTAAATACTTTGTTTAGTTCTAGGCAAATATTGCATAATTAATGCAATAAATCGATTAGGGGACTAATTTAATTTTAACAACAAAAAAGCTGATATCGATTGCAATAATCGCCGTCTAACTATTAAGGCAGCCTTCAATCGATGTGCGTGCATTGCATTGGCAAACATTTGACAGTTGATGCTGCCAATTGCCACTCATACACTCATTCACACACTCGTATCGCGCATTCACAAATCACAGACAATCAGAGCTGGCGCCTCGCTGCTAAAAAAAAACACCTCAGAACAAAACGAACTGGAGGCGTACTACAAAAAATCTTGAACAACACGCACAGACAAAAAAACGCGACTCATGTGCCAGTTGCCTGCCGCGTCAGGATAACACACACAACACTCACACACTCACACACACACTCACACACACACATGGAGGGTCGAGGTGTTGCTGTGCATTGTGGCTGTTGTATGCAAACAGCAGCAGCGCGAGGAAAAAAATGAAGTGTTGGCCATGCAAAAGGGAGGTCGTGCTGTACTCGCCTTTTTGTGCGTCCTTTTTTCGTTGGTCTCTCTGAGGCTGCAATGCAATCAAGTGGACGATGCATTAAGCGCGAAAAAAACGCTGTTGCCTCCATGTTGTTGTCGCGCCTGGAGAGAAGTGCAACGTAAAGCGGCAGTGTGTGTGGTCCATGACGGGCCTGGCCTAAAAGGATTAAGGCGATCTGTGCGCAATCCGCGCAATTATCCTTTCATTGGATTGAGGGCTGGACTCTTGTTGCTGCCGCAGTTGGAGGCCGGAGTTGGAGGCGTTGCCTGAAGCAATTAGTTGCATCACTCAACACTCTTTTTTTGTGCCCGCTGCTTTTTGGCCAGTTGACTTTTGGTTATATGTGGTCTCTTCCCTCTCTGCCTGTCTGTTGTGTGTCTGTGCGAGTACTTGACTTTTTGTTGTACGCTGTACGCTGCGTATACGTAACGCTTTTGTACATTGTGGCTTTGGCACATATGGCAATCATTTTGATGAAGTTTCGTCTCGTTTTGGGTGGCAACTTGTTTTAGATGCAGCTGCTGTTGAGGTTGAGTTGGCTAGCAGCCACTACGTGTCCATTTGAAGTGCACACTTAAGTGGCCCTAATTGGTTTCACACTTGCCCATCATCAAGTGTAGTAGCCTGTTGCCGGTTTTGGGCAACTCTCTGCTTAGATTGCTGCTGCTGCTGCTGCTGCTGTCAAAAACAAGACTCCGGCTAAATGGCAGTCAACTAACCAAACTGCCCGTCCGTCTGTCTGTCTGTCTGTCTCTCTTCCTTCTGTGTATGTGTGTCGTGTAGAGTCGAGTCGAGTAGAGTCGTGTCTGTCTGTCTGTCTTTATTGTGGCTGCAGCTTCATTCATTCACTGACGACGGCCCCATTTATGTCCGTGTCGAGTGTGCCAGACGAGTAGCAGCAACAGCAACAGCAACAGCAACTCCTGGCCTGGCTGCCACATGGCTGGGGGGAGGTGCGGCAAATTTAAATGTGCTCTCATGAAAAATAGTTTACTGCCACTTGTTGGCTGCAGCCAGCATTTAAATTGAAATACCAGCTGCTGTTACAACTGCTGTTGTTGTAGATATGTCATCATTTGCTCGTTTTTCGTACCATTTGCCGTTTGGTGCCTGCTCGCCCCGTGTTGTTGTCTAAGCCAAAAACCCATTCATTGTAAATTCAACTAAATCCATGAATAAAATTTTGATGCTGCCGTCTGTCTGTCCGTCTGTCTGTCTGTCTGTCTGTTTGTTTGCTTGTTAAACCATCGGGCTGCTCATCTGTTTGCCACGCTTCGTTTTATTGCGCATCGTTTGTGCAGTTAACAATCGTCAACTTCTCTCTCACTCCCACGCTGGCTCCTTCGCGCTCTCTCTCTCACACTTTGCTGATGCCGGCTAAATTGAATTTGCGAATTCATTGAATGAATGAGCGCACGAATTGTTTTAGCTTTTGTTTAGTTATTTAGTCCTCGTTGTTTTTCGCTGTTGCATACTTTCGGGCTGCCTGTTGCATGCAGCTTCACTTTTCCACACACACACACACACACACTCACACACACTCACACACACAACCGCCTGTTGCAGCTGCCATTTAAATGTCCTGCCGTGTCGCAGTCTCTGCTCCTGCTGCGCTGCTTTCTTTTATTTTGGTTTTTGCTCTTGACAATTGTCTAGTTTTTGTTGCTATTGTTGTTGTTCCTATTTTATTGCTGTCGCATTGCTGCAGTTTTGCAGCTTTTGAGCGGAAATTGCATTTTCCCTGCATTTTACATTTCAATAAATGCTGCAAGCTGCTCTCTGCTATGCTGCCAATTTTCCCTGACTTTATTCATACCAAATGCATATTAAAAACTATTTTTCATAGTCACATTTTTATTTTAGTCGAGTCTATGCAAAAAATATATATTTGGTCGACTCTTTATGGTGCCATTAAATTGGGCGACTCCATAAAAAACAAATGGACGGGAAATGCAATGATGATATTAGATACGCTCGAACTACTATAAAGAAATATTACAGCGCTGAGGTGTAAAATAAATAAAATATCCGCCGACAAATTTCACAGTTCAATCAACTGGAGAGAGAAATTTGAATGCAAGTTGCAAAACTACAATAAAAACAGACTCAGATGATTCATTTTGATATGTTCAAAGGTTTCTGGCAAAGTTATTAAAGTCATAGCAATCATGATTTAATTTCATTTCATTAATTTGTTTTATTTTAGATGAGTCAGTTTCATTGCTAAATTTATGATATATTTATGGACCTTATTTCATTTTATTTAATTTCATATTCAGTTATTCAGACAGTGATGATGTAACAATTATTATTCAACAATTAACAATAATCACTGAGCTTAGATCAGACATATTTTCAGCAATTTAGTACAAGTGTTTTCTAGCATTTGACACTCTGTCATTTCGAATATGTTAGCAACAATTCTTTACTCAATTTTAATCGTTTTCAAATCAATGATCAGCTAGACAGCTATATCAAAATTTTACCCAGAAGCTTTCCCGCTCCCTTTTATTGCTGTTTAAATAATAATAGACTGAATGCCGTATGAGTAGTCAAGTATATCCTAATTTATCGTGCAATATGCCAAAGTATGACATTTTTAACGTTTGACGTTGATGGGATAACTGCTACGTTGAAGTATGTGGAACTGTTTTTTACAGGGTAATTACCCATCAATCAACAATCTCACACTTGTAATTAGTGCATAAGCCAAGTCCCTTGGCTTAACGAGTTAGAATTAGTTGGAAGCGAACATCAATTACTTGCCAGAGTACTGCAGAGCTGACGACGGCAATTTCGGGCAATTTCCTTAATTTTTTTTGCGAGTTGCGAGTCGGCAAAATTGTGAGCCCACCAATTGCAGCACAGATAGTTCAAGTGCTGAGCAAACATGCAATCAAATGCAATCGAACAGCAAGAGCAACAACAACAGTGAGTGCTGTTCAAATATTTTAGCCGAAAAACGGCTGGCCAACCAATCAAATTGCAAGCAGGCCCAAAAGTGCATGGCAAAGCGCATTAGAGCGAGACAACACGATAACTCGCACCCGAAACATGCACGAGAGGGACTCCCACACCAAAAATCAACAACAACAACAACACTTGAGCTGAGCTGAGCCGAGGCCAGACGAGCTGAGGCGAAACGAAACGAATCGAAGCGAGCGCCGAACAGGGCAATCGAATTTATTTGCTGCTTCTAATTTTCCATATGCCTCTGTCTCTGCCCCCTCTGCTCACCCCCTCCTCTTCAATGCACAAGCGTCAAGCGATGACGATGACAATTTCTATGCCAAAGTGACACACAAAAAGCTCTAAGCACAACTGCAACTATGTGTGTGTGTGTGTGTGTGTGTGTGTGTATTGATGTTGTCAGTATGTAAATTGCCAGGTTTGCTTCAGTTTTCAGTTTTTTTTTGGGGTAGGTTGCGTTTTAGTTAGTGCAGTCTAAAAAAGGGGTAGCTTATGAGCAGAGGAGGGTGTGACAAGGAGAGGCCCATTTAGTGACAGCATTGGATGCATCCCAGTCTTGCTTGGGGTGTTGCAAGTGCTGCGTATGTCCTTGCATTTTGTGCAATTCATTTACATTTCAACGCTGCTGCTTTTGCTTTTGCATTGCAATGCAAAGAGGTGGACAATTTGGCCGACAGCGTTTTAACTCCACTCCACTCCACTCCACTCCAGGCTCAGCACAACACACATTGACAGCAAGTGCCACCAAACGACGGCAGCCAGTCGCATGTCCTTTTCATTGCACACACAACATTTAACAAGCCCCTAAAAACACAAAAAAATGAAAATGTAAAACGCACAGGCGGCCGACAACTGGCGAACTGGCGAACTGGCAAACTGGCAAACTGGCGACGCGTCTCGCAATTTTCTGTTCGCAGTTTCGCAGTTTAGAGTTTTCACTTGGCTCGCTGCAGCTTTTCATTGCACACTGTTCTTTCAACCACTGCCTGTTTTGTTGCTTTTGTTATTTTTAACGAAACTCATTTCTTTGCTTCACTTTTGGCTTTTCAAACTTGGCTTTTGCTTGGGTATTTCTGTTTTTGCGCTGCCTGCTGTTTGCTGTTGCACATTCTAACCGATTTGCTGTTGCGACACCAGGATATGTGACGCCAACTGCAATAGCAACAACAACAACAACAACAGCAGCATACAAAACAGGCGACGACTAAAAGCTTCAACGTTGTCCTTTAACTAACTAACTGCCGCCTGCGTTTGCCTCCATCTCCGACTCAATCCACCCGCTCAAGCACGTTGCAAGTACGTTGACATTCGACATTACTCAAAAAGCTAGGCAAAATGCAATGGCGTGTGTTGGCCTAACAACAACAACAACAACAACAGGCCAACATCAACAACAACAGCCACAACATTTTTAACTCTGCACTTTTCGTTTATTTTTAGCTTAATTTTTGGAGCTGCTCTACTTAGCAAATAGTGTAGATTGCCACCAAAGTTAGCTCAAGTATTTGATTAAGAACTGCGGTTTTATATAACTTGACTTAGTTATGGTGCAAGTTTATTTTTGGTTATTCTTTAGTTAATGTCACTCTTTTCTATTTTTGCCATTTCTATATTCTAAAATAAACTAAATTATAAATTAAATTTTAAATTGAATTAACTACGAATTGTTGTTTTAACAACGCAGAGAGGGCCAGCTCATTATATTCAGAAATCAAGCAATCTTTGTTTGCATAACTTAATTATTAAAATATGTTTGTTTAAATTTATTCTTGGCTTATCTTTATGCAGAATTTGCTGCTTACTTTTCACACTTGCTAACTACAATGAAAAATATGAGGCATACTTTTAGGATCATAGTCTTTATGCATTTTCAAAAAGGGTCTTAATGTTTTAAAGAAATATAAAAAACTGTGATAACCTACTGCTTGTAGTAGCAATAACTTATTGTTTAATCATCAGATTATTTCAACTAGACTGTAGAGTATAGTACAAAGTTAAGTCTAGATAACATGGAAAATTAGAAAAATGTAAAGAGTTTATTAATTATAAGCGGCAAGGCAGTTGGAGGCAGTCTTTGGCGGACCATAGATTATTTGAGTTAAAGCTATCATTTAGACTTGTTCTATAGTTGTAAACAGATCTTATGTAGTACAACATATTCAAGACAACAACACACTTCTCACCTGGCTAAAGCCAATGCATGCGTCTATTACTCAACACCTTCGCATACAAGTGTAACTTAGTAAAATAATAATATAACTCATACGTATGCATCGCATTCGCAGTCACCTTTTGACATTTGATTATGGCACGCACTGCACATACGACGTGTGTTACCAAACCAAAAAGCAAAACTAACAAACTGGCACAAAAATAATGTGAAATGAGAAGGGAATCAACGAAAAGCCAAAACCGAAAGCAAAACACAACGTTAAAGGCCGTAAAAAATGTCAAGTTGTCGTTCTCGACATGTCAGCGTTGCTAAAAAGTTGACGTTGTCCCCATCCCCCACCTAATGGGGGTTGGGGGTAATAGGTGAAAAGAGAGAGGTTGTGTGTTGGCACGTTGCATGCCGCAAGAAGAATAATGCAAATGGCAGCAAACAAGAGCCATTTTGTATCGATGGCAATACATAATGTACAATATATCATTACTGGAATTTTGCTTATATAATGCGCGTAAATGAGAAGGGGTCGCTTTCCCTCTCCCCCCCTCGTCACCTTGTACGAATTTAAAGGATGAGCATTAAAATTCTAAAAAAAAAAGACAGAACAAAAAATAAAACGAAAATTGTCTGTGTATGATTTTTATATACACATGTACAGGCAAAGGTAGCGCCTATATAAACGCATATATGCACACATTTAAATTACCTATACATAAGGGATTATCTGCCAAAGATATACACACACATGTGTGTGTGGGCCACACATATACATATATACTCGTAATGTGTACATTAATCGATAATTGCATTTTTTTTTCGTGCATTTCTTTTGCCACTTTTCATGGGTTGGTTCAGGTTGTCTCTCATGGCACATGGCATTTCCATGTGCGTGTGTCTCGTCGTGTGCATGTGTTGGTGCTCTGCTTTTTTCATTTTTTCATTTTTTCATTTTTTGTGTGTTTGTTTTTTGTTTAATGAGTTTGCGTGTTTAATTGGTTTTTTTGTTGTGTTTCATCCCTTAACATAACTTCATATTAATCATACGCCACGTTTAAAGACAAGCATTTAATATGCACATCTAACTTTGATTAAACGCACTTTCATTTTTGCTTTGATTCGCTGTTAGTTTTAGGGCGACCACAAAAACCACATGGCAAGCGCATAAACAAACAAACAAACCGTCAGACAGACAGACAGACAGACAGATGGATAGATAGATAGACAGGCTGGCTGGTGGAAGGGAAGAGGGGACAGCCCAGCTGACGTGTCGCCTTGAATGCCTTTGAGACTGTATGTCTGATATATGTATGTATATATATTGCATATTCATATGCATTGCCTGGGAAAGAGAGGTGAAAATTCTATTTAGCATACATTCAGGCGTTCGCTTGGCATAATGTAAACTCTGCTACTCTGCTACTCTGCCAGGCGATGCAATGCATTGAAATCCCACCTTGCGGCCGTCGTCATCATACGCAATGTGTGTCGCCTTGCCACACACGCACACACCTCTACTTGGGGCAGACATTTTGTGCGTGCGTGCGTACGCCGCATTGTATGCAACCGCTGCAGGCAGCCGAGCAACCCTCTGTATTTCCCTGGTATGTGTGTGTGTGTGTGTGTGCTGCACTTTAAAGTTGGAGTTTCGTAAGTCCCGCGCGTGCATTCACCTCGTTTTTTATATTTCGCCTTTTTTGGTGCGTGCGACGTCAACGGCAACAGCAGCAGCAACAGCAACGGTTAACGGCAGCAACCCCTGCAGCAATGCAACGACGACGACGACCCTGTTTATTTGTGCGCCTCGAAAGAAAAAAGAACGCAACAGCAACAGCCACAGCGATTGCAAGGCAACCGACAGCGACAGGCAAAAACTGCAGTTTGCAATGCAATTTTAACGCTAACAAAGTTTTTGAACATGCCGCTCTACTTATGCGCCGGAATGAGCAGCAGTTGCAGTGTTGCAGCAGCAGCAGCAGCAGCAACAGCAACAGCAGCTGCCCCACTTGAGCCCAGAGCTAGCCAAGGCGCACGCACTGCACGCACTTTTGCGTAATCAGGCCGCGCACTGCCTGACTAGCCAAGGGGAGAGCGGAGACCGACTAGCAGCAAGTCGGGCTGGGGGAGCATATCAAAAATTTAGCCCAACTTCCGGTTGAACTAAAAAAAAAAATAGGAAAAAATAAAAATAAAAACAACAGCAACTTGCTGAACAAAATTACATATTTTGTATATTGAAATGCGTACAAAATGCTACAAAACGCGGCCAAAATTGCAGTTGTAGTCGCCTTTCTCTCTCTCGCTTTCGCACTCGTTCACTCCTCCGCCTTAGCTCTGTCTTGCTGCACCGATATTTAATTCGCATTTCGTGTGAGTTGACGCGTAACCTTTTACCGTATATACTCGTAAGCACAAAAGTTTTCGCTTTTGAGGCACGCATGCCCGACAACTGGAGTGGCCTCTGTTTGCGGCACAGCCAGGGGGGCGGGGGGTCTATGCATTTTGCATTAAATTGCATAACTTTTGTGGCAATTAGACGCGCGCAAGGATATGCAAGGAAATGCAGTTGCAGTTGCAGTTGCAATCGCAGCTCTCGTATGCAAACAACGAATGCAAATCTATCAATTTGTAACGCCCGCTGCCCGTATACGTAATAATACGCATACGCAGTGTATGTTTTTGCTGCGCGCCAGACTGTAATTTGAGGCATAACCCTACTGCCATTTTTTTGCTTCTTTTTTTGTACATTTGCTACATTTCAATTAAGTAATTTATGTCTGTAGAAATTCCCAAGCTTATATGAAATGAAAAGGTGGCAAGAAAAAATAAGAAATGGAAATGCATTTAAATGCTACCATTGGCAAAATTATACCGTACATTAGCCAAAGCTAATAGCCAACGATTCGACTACGTCTTATGCATATTTCATTGCTCAAGTGCTGCCGTCCCACAAAAGATTTCCCATTCAATTGCTAACTTTTACTTTACTACATTCTTGTATTTGTATTTGTTGTTTTCGTTGTAGGCTTAGAACGTGTCGCTGAGGAATTCATGGGTCACAGGAAATGGAAACTTTATCTAGATCAACAGACGCGCAACCAATTGAATATTGCAGAGCAACAGCCCATATCAATAATAGAAACAGAAGCCGAAGCCGAAGTCGAAGAGAGCAACAACTGCAAACCACTGAACCACCGTTTCAAGAATAGCGCACTGCAATTTGAAAGAGATTTTGGTAAGAGCGTTGTCAAAGAATTGTAGATGCATTTAGCTAAGACCCAAACCAATTGCAGACAACAACCACACATCACACAACGACTCAAGTGCAACAACATCACATAGCTCAGGCTCACCATCACCACCGCCAGAACCCAACGATTGGACACCGTCTGATAAGTGCAATTTCTGTGTTAACGGTCGCTTGCTAACGGTGAACACCAAAGGCGAATTGGTGGCCGAAACAACGGCAAACAACGCGTCCAGCAACAACAACCACAACAACTACAACGGCATTGCTGTGCAGCTGGTAAGTTACCTTTGGCTGTGACGTTCAATGAACGTATACTTAATGTAACTATTTCTCGGCAGCACGACAGTGACAGCAACTCGAGCGCATCGCTGCACAATTGCAGCAGAAACAGTAACAACAACAACAACAACAACAACAATAAGAACAACAAACATAGAGTACACAACAACAACAACAACAACGCCACAACAACAACGGCAACTGGAGCAGCGCCAGCTTCAAAAGAACTTTACAAATTGATGAGCCAGAATTTTGCCAAAATGACATCAATGGAATCAATGGCCGCCAAACTGGCACAGTTTACCGTTCAGTTTGCCGACTTCAATCTGATCAGCTCGCTGGCCAATCAACAACAACAACAGCAGCAACAACAGCTTGCTAATTTGGTAACGCCAACTACCTCAGATGCATCGGCAGCGGCCGCAAGTCCCACACTCAAAGAAACTCCCACACCCAGTCCCAGTGCAGATGCCCCATTGGATCTAAGCAGCAAACCATCGCCAAATTCATCCATTAGCGGCGACATAAAGCCGTCAGTCAGGTGAGTCTGCATTACACTATAGAATTAATTGTACATAAATACCAACTATGTGAGTGCAACAAGAACTGCAAACCAGTGCAATACATAAATATAAATACATAACACAAAGTGCGTTAATTGCTGGAGATGCAAATCGAATGCTCTTTAATGGCAGGTGATTAATAAAGGGGAATTTATTTAAAAAGATAAATGCGCTTAAACAAAATAGTTTAACATTATATCTTCTTTCACTGAAGAAGTAGTTTGTTATTGTAGACATTGTTATTTTAGAAACTAATTAAATTGTTATTTAGCTAGTTAATTTAGGAACATTTTTATTCTTAGCTAGCTTGTATCGTGCCAGTTAAATTGTTGTGCTATTTAAATTAATTTATATAATATATGTTTAACAATGTCAGCTCTTTCCAGTTTCATTATAAAGCGCACGCTAGGCCCAATTAATTCTTAATACGTTATGCATGATTGTTCAACAAGGTTTTTGTATTTTAATAATTGAACAACATTTGTTTTTTATTGGGATTGAAAATATAACTATTGTTGAATACAAAACTTTTGAGCAACAATATAAATGTATAAATTCATTGAAAGCAATAGAGTCTTCAAACTTAACTTTGAAGTATGCAGATTTTTTTACAGTTTCAAAATTAGTTGTCTCCATTAGTAATCATCGAAGTAGTTGACTGTATGTAGATAGAGATACTATATAAGAAAATAGCAACAACTTGACAAACTGCATTACCTATTTGTTATGCCCAAAACGAAACTACAAAAGAATGCAAAAAGTATGTGAAAAAAAACGAAAAATGAAAAAATGATGTTGTGTGAGCAGACAATACATGAGATAATTGCACTTTGGGCAGTGGCCCGCCTCTGACACTGCATTTTATTGTAGCATACTTAACAGGGCCATGAGAGGGAGAGGAAGAGCAAGAGATGGGTGAGGGACAGGAGCAGTCAAGGGGATAGAGAACGAGACTGAGACTGGGCGGCACTCGGGAAGCTTTATTGTTGTGAGCCTATGTAAAAATCGTGCAATTACACATACTATAAGCATGTGTGTGTGTGTGTGTGTGTGTGGGTACATAGGTATGCATGTGTGTGTTTGTGTAAGTATGTGTGAAGCGGCTGCTCAACGCAAGTGCCTTTGTGTCTCGCTCGGTGTGTGGTTTGAGTGCGGTTTATGAAACGATGCCGAAAATTACACATACGCCCCATAGCACGCAGCCAGCCAGCTCGCTGCGTTGGCCACGCTTAATTACTGCCAACTGCGGGGCGGAGCACTGCAGGACGAAGTTGAGGCGGAGCGTGCGGCATTGCAACAACCGCATAAATTTGCATCAAATTTGAGCAGCCGAAAAAATGAAAAAAAACAAAATAAATAAAGAGAACAAAAACGTGGAAAAAGCATACAAAATTTATGTATTTTATACTCTTGTGTATGCTTTGCATCTTAACTCCCTTTTTTCGTGTACTCTTATGTTGCCAGCTATTTTTTTAATTACTCTAAAATGTTCAGCCGCACCTAGCCTATTATTTATGTTATTTTCCTTTTCTGCTTATTTTCGTTTTTTTGTTTTTTTTGTTTTTTTGTTTTTTGTGTGCACTTCAGACGACAGTGAGAGACAAGCGTCGACAACGTGTGCATAATTTTCCAGCACTTCCACAATTTTCGTCATTACATTTTTTTTGGTTGTCGTTTTTTTTTTGCGGTAACTGTGGCGGCTGCTGTGGCTGCCACTTGAGCCGCAAACACAAGTCCTTGTCTATTGTCTAAAGCATGGCCAAGTGTTTGTTAGCAGCCCAGGGGATGGCACATCGTCAACGTGCACCTATTTTAATTGTTCTTCACACAAAAATACAAAAAAAAGAACCGAAGCGAAAAATGTGACAGGATGGGGGCGGCAGGATACAGGTTACAGGAACTGCAGCAAAAGTTAACAGATCGACAAGTGTTCAATGTCCAGTTCACAATACGTATTCGCCACATAGTTTGGATGTTGGCTGTTGGCTGCATAGCTGAATGAAGCTATAGAACGCCTGTGTGTTCCTAGACCCTTTTCCCACTCCCCCCTGCTCGCTCTATCTCGCATCTCTATCTTTCTCTTTTCCCTCCTCAGACTCAGCCAAACACTTGAAATACAAAAGCTACTGACGCTGCAATTTTTGGCTTTTTTCGAGCGTTTATTATTACGGATTTTTCATACACTTTCTGCTGCTGCTGTTGCTGCTGTTGATGATGAGGCGGCGACGTTGCCACTCCAAGTCAAGCGTCGAGATGTCGTCGCTGCTGCAGCGACGCCCCCGACGTCCCCGTCGTCGTCGGCGCAGCAGACAGAAAATGAGTGCATCATATCGATCGCTTTTTTTTCCCCGTTGCGTTTTACATTTTTTTTTTTTGGTCTTTCTTCTTGCTACTTTTTTCTATGCAATGCGCCGAAAGGGCTGTGGGGCAAGCAGGTGGCGGAGGAGGGGGGTCGGGTGTTGTCGCTGTGTATATATGTATTCATTATTTTTCGTTTACGAAAAATTCTCTACTCACACACACACACAGCTACACCTATAAAACACACACACCGAAAAAAAGATTGTGAACGTAATAACTGGCATAGACTGATGGCGTTAGCGTCGACTGCGACGCCAGCAGCGACTGCAGCGTAGCTTTACCCATTTGGCCCCAAAAATATATATAAAAGAAATATAAAAAAAGAGAGCGAAATAAAAAACCTTAATGCGTGCACTTGCCATTGTTATTGTTATTGCAATTGTTGCTGTTGCTGCTGCAGGCCAGCAACAATTTTTTTAACTGTTTTTTAGTTTCATGCTACGTTATATTTTTGCCATATTTTTGTCATTTCAATGACCGTTGGGCTGCCACATTTGGGGTCGGCCTGGTTGCCTTTCCACCTTCTCTACCCGTCCCTCCGTCCTTCCGCCCATCTGCCTGTCAGCCTGATTGCCGTCATGTGCCTCTATATATATGTATATGTATATGCGTGCGTGAATGAAATGTCGCTTAAATGAGCGAGATAGAAAAATGACGAAAAAAAGCTGCAACAGCAACAGAAACAGCAGCAATGGCTGTGGCAGAAGCATACAAAAAAGCAGTAGCTGCAACGTCGACGTCGCCGTCGCCGTCGACTGCGCTGGCCGTAAAAAATGAGTGCATATCTTCCGAAAAAATGCAACGGCATATATATGCAAGTGCATGTGCATGCATGTGAGTGTAAGTGTGTGTGTGTGTGTGTGTGTGAGGGGGTGGTTGTGTGCTGCGCACGCATCAAGTGTAGGTTTGGCAGGGGGCAGAGGAAATGCGGCTTGGGGGCGCCTGCATTGGCAACAAAAACAAACATGCAATTGCATTCATACACAAATAAAAAAACACACACTCACTCACTCCCACACACACACACACTCTCACACAGACTTAATGCATTTTTTAACAAAATTGCATTCGACGTCGTCACAAACACACATAAACACTCTCTCACACACACGCCAAGAACAGCACACGCACTCACCCTTCACATGGATCTTGGAACGGGACATTGTATGCCATAGCCATTGCCATAGCCCTACCACTCCCACTCCCACTCCTCATCCTCTTGCTACTCCACCGCCATCTGACGATGCAGGCCAGTGCAATGCATCCCAACAACTGACAAATTTAGCGGCCACGCTGCACGTAATTGAAAGAAAATGCAACAGAATAGCCAAGGAATTACATTAATTGTGAAGTGGAGGACGAAAGATAGAGAGAGATGCTCTAAAAAAGAATGATAGAGAGGAAGCGAGAGAACCATTGAGAGTTCGTAGATTTTAGCCACAATTAAAGTCAAACGAGTATTCTAAAGCGATTATTAAGTTGCACATATTTAAGAAAATAACTCGTTGATCCTTTACCTGATTCATTTTAAGTAGAACTATGTGCATGTACAATTAATAAGATTAGGCAGCAAAGCAAACATAAGCTACAATAAGTGGTATTCAAGGGAGTTGTTCAATATTAATACAAGGTAAACAACATTTACATTTTGAAATAAATTCTTGCTGAACAAAAGGAAGTGATTTCACTTCCTATAATGTGGCAATTAGCAATTCAAGTCAATCTTAAAGAAAAATCAATTTGATATTTATAACACTTATTTTGCATGTCGATCATATCATAAAATTTAGATAAAAAGCAAATGAAAACAACATTTTAAATAGAGCGATATACCCTTTTAAAGGCTGATCTGTTTTAACAAATTACAAATTTTACAAGTACAATGTGACTGTTAGTCAAATAAAATAAACAATAGTATTAGCATATTAAATAGTGACAGACTTAACCATAAGCAATTCTTAAGCTTAAGCTTCTTAGCATTCAAGCATTCCATACAATTTTCAATACTTTAGAAGGGCTACCTCTGTGGCACAGTGGGACAAATTATAATACTATTTAATTGATTCTTAATTTAGCACTCCACTTAAAAGTCAAAAGCATTCTATCAAATGCATCTCAAATGAAGAAAATGGTACCTTAAAATAAATTCACATTTGTCCTCTTTACACGAGAATTCGACCAATCTGCATATATTGAACTTTTAAGCTGGAAAGAGCTAATATTTTTGAGTATCACTATTAAAGTGTTATAAATATTTAATGTGTTCGGCAGCTGCAAATGTTCAGCACCTTCGCTTGCCTACTGAGCATCTGCTAGTCGAGCACACTCGATCGGCCGTAGATTAAATAATATGATATTTAACTGCAATGTTTTATAGCGTATTTCAGTAAGGTTGACACCCAAATGTAATTATATGTATATACATATATGCTGAATGGCCAACCCCCTCCCTTCGACAGTAAACCCAAAAATTATTGCCGACGCATTCAGTTGCATGCCGCAATGTGGCAGCAGCAGCAGGAGGCAGTGTGCATGTTTGTGTATCGATGTGTGAGTGTGTGTGTATCGAAGGCAAACAAAAGGTGTGGGATGAACCGACAAAAATGCGATATGCACATAAAAATGTCAGCGACAACAACAACAACACCGAGTTGCAGCAGTTGCCGCTGCAATTGCAACAAGCGTCAAAATTACACGAGCAGCAACAACAGCAACGAAAATGCAACACAAATAAAAAACCAACCCTTTTTGTTGCAGTTGCTGCCACAAATTAAAACAAAATGTCAGAAAAACGAAAAAGGAAAAAAAAACGAGAAAACGCCATTAACGCAAAAAAAAATACAAAAAAATTTAAAAAAAGGGAACGAATTGCAACGCAAATGAATCCTCAGCAATATGCGTGCAACAAAACCAACAGGCAGCGCTGTCGACGTCGCAGTCGCGAGTGTTGCAGCCACGTCAATTGCAATTGCAATTGAAGTGCAGCCAAAAGGTAAACGACACCAACGAAAATCAAAACGACATTGAAATGACATTTTTCATTTATTTTTGCTGCTGTTTATGTGGATGTTGCCTCAATGCATGTTGCAGGCAAGGCTCAGGTGGCGTAATTATGAACATTTTTGCAGCCCAAAAAACTGTCGCCGTTAATGATACAGCCCAGTCCAGTTCAGTTGAGTTTCGGTCAGCAAGTTGCCGCAGAGCCAGTCATTGCCACTTGCCACCTGCTGTTGCAGCAACTTTGCTTTCGCCCTGCTGTTGTTGCCCAAGTTGTTGTCTGCGCAATTTTCAGACATTTTCCAGACGCGCGCGAGCCCTAAAAAACAACAACAACAACACGACAACTTTTCAGTCAACTTTTGCTGGGCTGCTGCTTTTGCCCCACAGCCCCACAGCGCGAGGGCAAGAAGCTGTGCGTTTCCGCTGCCGCTGCTGCTGCTGCTGTTGTTGTTGCTGTTGCTGTTGCCGCCGCCTGGCGACAGCCAGTGCAATGTACTGCAGCTACACAGAGAGAAAATGAAAGTATTTTGAATTATTTGGTAAAAGTCATTTGCTAACTCTAAAAATCTTAATTTCAATAATATCAAAAAATTGTCAAAAAATTTTAGTACTTCATTTTATAGGTTAAAAATTAAAAATATATTCATAAAATCGAAATATTTGGTTTCTTTTCATCTATATTAATACAAGTCACGCTCCCTTACAATATCACATTATTTTGAACTAAATTCAGCTAGAGTTGAATTTATATTTAAATATATATTTACCTTTGGTATTTACAATTTTTATTTATTTTTGTAATGACAATATTTGTAGTGCTTCTTAGTAAATTGAATCCATTCAGTGTGGCAACTAATATTCTTTGGCAACATGGTCATTTCGGTAGTCAAAATTAAATGCAAAAATCAATGATTCTTTGTTTCGAATTGCATTTATGAGTTTCTCTTTTTTAACATAAAGAACAAATAATACTTTATGTTTAGTTTTTCGACTGCCTTTCAAGCTTGTCAGTTTTCTCTCTGTGCATGGTCTGAGTGCCCACCCACTGTGTGTTGCCAAAAGGGTCTTGGTCTCAACTCGTCTCGCGTCGCGTCGCCACTCGTCTCGTGGCGTCTCGTTGCGTCTCGTCTCGTGGCGTCTCCCTGCTGGCTGCGCATAAAGAAAAGAAAAATTTCGTATGGCTTTCACTGATGTTGCTGCCGTGGCTGTTGCTGTTGTTGTTGCCGTTCCCGTTGTTGTTGTTGTTTGCTTTACACAAAAGTTGCCTTTTGAAATGGGCTACCCAAAAGTGCGCTTACCCCCCCCCCCTTCATCTCCTGCCGCCTGCAATGAGCTGAGGCAAAAGCGCGCCAAGTGGTGCGGCTTGGCATTAAGTGAAAAAAATATGCTTGCATTTTTTGTTGTTTTTGAAATTCGTCTAATGAACTTCAAAAACATGTTTGTCCCTGGCTACGGCTCTGGCTCTGGCTTGGCTGACAGCTTCTTACCCACTTCTATCCCCCACCCAATCCTACCTCTTTGCTACTACTCTGCTGTCACTCACCCCTTGCAGCATGTCATCTTTTGTCTCTGCTGCAGCCAAAATACAAGAAGCAGCAGCAGCTTAAATAAAAAATGAAAAAAAAGGCACCAATTTTTCTATGCTGCATCCTTGCCACATAGCCTTTGACAAGGACAACGTCACCGTTCCGCCATGCCGCCTGCCTGCCTGCCTGCCTGCTGCAGACATTTAAGAAGCGTTCATTGTCAGAACTTTTCGAGTGTACCCACGAGTGAGTGCATAAGTGTATGCGAGTGCAATCTCAAAAAAAGTAGAAAGAAAATAACATTTTGTCAGCTTCTTTGAAGCCAAGTCACAAATGAGGGAGTTGTGCTAAAAGATTGACTGGTCAATAGCCGTGTCATAGTCAGAACTTTTATCATCTCTTATGCTCTTTATAATTACCCAACATTTCTCTCTCTCTATCTATCTCTATTTGCAGAGCGCTGTTTGAGTGTGGCCCATCTGTGCCTGACACAGCTACAGTCATGAGACACAGGTACAGTCATGAGGATCTAAACTGTGCACTGCAGGATGTGGTGACCACCAAATCGGGCGCACGCAAAGCGCCCAGTCAGTACCTATTGCAACCCTCCATGTTGCGCAACAAAATGTGCAAAATGTCGCTGGACTCGAAGCAACAACAGCTGCAGCATGAACTGAAGCTGGAGCACGACCAGGACGACTCGGGCGAAGAGCTGGGCGATGCCGATAGCAATGGCTCCGGTGCTGCGTCCGTCTATCAGGAGTTTACCCAACGCATGGCAGCCAATAGCGAGCACTTGCGCAAACTGAGAGGCATGTCCGAGCACAATGGCAGCGACCTCGGCGACGAACTGGAGCCAGCCATGTCGCCCACAGCAGCAAATACAGCTGCTGCTGGTGGTGTCAGGCCCAATGCCATCGATATGAATGTGCTGCTGCAATCGCTGATGATGGCAGCGGCTGGTATCGGGGCCATGCCCAAGCTGGATGAGACGCAGACGCTGGGGGATCTGGTCAAGTCGTTGCTGTTGGCCAACAGCGGTGGTTTGATGAACGATGGATTGGTCAATGCGTTGACTGCTGCCCGTGAGAGTAACGGCGATCAGCGACTGCTACAGCAGCAACAGCAGCAACAGCATCACCAGCATCAGCAACAGTTGGCAGCTGGTGCCGCCTTTCGTCGTCATATACCAAAGTCTGATACGCCAGAGACCAGCTCCTCGCTGGATGCCAGTGAGATCTGCGAGGATTCCATATTGAAGATTCCGTCCTTCAAGGTCAGCGGTGCTGGCAACAATTCGCCGCCGCTGCACGGCAACAGCAGCAGCAGTCTCAACAGCCTCAACAACAGCAGCAACAACAACAATTCGATTAGCCACAGCAATCGCAACGGTGATCACAGTCCGCACTCTGCCTCCCCCATGCTGGCCGCAGCTGTTGCCGCCGCGTCCGTCAACAACAGTTACCGACAGCAGAGCAGCAGCAGCAGCGGCAGCAATCTGTTGTCGCCATCGCCAACATCCATACAAAAGATGATGGCCACGTCCATACAGCGCAAGCTCAACGAGCAGAGCAGCCAGGACAATCTGCTCATCAGCCTGGACAAGCGCAATAATGGCAACACCAGCGGCAGCGAGTGCAGCAGCAGCGGCGGTGGCGCTGGCAATGGCAATGTGAACAGCAGCAACAGCAACAGCTACAAGAAGCCCAGCATATCCGTGGCCAAGATCATTGGCGGTACGGACACCTCACGCTTCGGTGCATCGCCCAATCTGCTCGCCCAGCCACTTCACAGTCATCTGCCCGCTCACCATGCCGCCGTCGCCGCCCATCAGCAGCACCAGCAGCATCAGCAACAGCTGAGCGCACAGGACGCAGCTCTGGGAAAGGGCACGCGTCCCAAGCGTGGCAAGTATCGCAACTACGACCGGGATAGCCTGGTGGAAGCGGTCAAGGCGGTGCAGCGTGGCGAGATGTCGGTGCATCGAGCGGGCAGCTATTACGGTGTGCCCCACTCGACGCTGGAGTACAAGGTGAAGGAGCGACACTTGATGCGACCACGTAAGCGGGAGCCCAAACCTCAGCCGGATCTCGTGGGCTTGACGGGTGCAGCCAACAAATTGAATCCCAATTTGGTGGGGCTCAATCATCTCGACAAGCTTAAGGCTGGCAGCAGTGCTGCCAATGCCAACAGCAACAACAACAACAGCAGCAACAGTTCCGGCTCCAAGCTGAGCAATGCGCTGAAGAGCAACAGCAGCGCCGCAGTAGCAGCAGCAGCAGCTGCTGTGACGGCAGCATCATCCAATGGCATCAAATTGCCCATGTTTGATGCATCGCCACGGCTGGCATTTCAGTTCTGGCCGCAGCCAAATGCCGGCGCCAACTATGGCCTGGACTTCAATCCGGATTTTCTCAACCATCATGGCGGCGTGCACATGAACAGCGCCATTGAATATGCCGAGAACATGTACGACAACATCATCCGGAAGACGCTGAAGAACGAGAGCGACATTGGCGGCAATCCCAATAGCAGCAGCACCGGCACCGTCACTGGCACCGGCACCAGCAGCAGCGGCAATGGTAATGGCCATGCGTTGCTCGATCAGCTGCTGGTTAAGAAGACACCGCTGCCGTTCACCAACAATCGCAGCAATGATTACAATGCAGCTGCAGCCGCTGCTGCTGTCGCTGCTGCCACCGCCTGCAGCAGCAGCTCCGAGGGCATCAAGCGAGCTGGCAGCCCAATGGGCGCCTATGCGGATGTGAAGCGGGAACGTCTCAGTCCCATGCGCAGCGTGGGGAGTGCCAGCAGTGAGGAGGAGCATGAGCTTGCCACCAGCTACAACAACAACAATAACAGCGAATTGGCGCACAACAAGAACAGCAGCAACAACGGCAACAACAACAACAACAATGGCAATGGACGCAGTCGCATGACATCGCGAGACTCGGAGACGGACGGCAGCAGTCTAAAGAGCGAGCAATCGCTGAGCTCGGCACAACTTGCCACAGCAGCAGCAGCAGCAGCCGCGGCGGGCAACACCAATAAAATGATGGATCTCAATGGCAGCAACAGTGTCAAATTCGAGCCGGAAATTGGAGCAGCGCCCATCTCGCCAAGCAGTTCCATATTGCACGAGAAGCTGGCGCAGATCAAGGCCGAGCAGAGCGAGGAGCAGTTATAGAGCACGTGGCAACATCAGCATCAACAGCAACAAGTGGCTGCCACATTCGTTTGGCCACCGCTTGCCACACACTACTACAGTTTCTAGACGAGAGGTGAGCAGCAGTTCATATATTGTACAGGCAAACGATTCCCAATGAATCAACCAAGAAGCAGCAGCAGCAGCAGCAGCAGCAGCAGCAGAGTAAGAGAAAGCAAACCAAATGCAAAACAAACAAACATAAAAACAAAAGCAAACAAAAAAATTAACAAAATAAGAAAAGCAAAAAACTTTAAGTACGATAAATAAACAAAAATACATAGGCAAGGCAAGAGCGTCAGTTCTTATTGTTAGTTAAGATGTACACTACACGACACAACACAACACAAACTCTACACACACCCTCTAAGATGTTGCCTTGCATATGTGTGAGTGAGTGAGTTGAATAACATGCACACACACATATATACAGGACAACAAAAGACGACAAACAGCAACAACAACAAGTAAACATGCATAGAGACATTTGTATCTGTGTGTATTTATTGTTTAGTTTTTTGACAATCGACAAATAGGCATTCTCTTGTACAAACTTTCTAAAACCAAACAAAAATCATTAAAATAAAAAAACACAAACAACTCTAATCAAATAACAAACTACAACAAACACCAAGTAAATTACATAATTTTATAAAACCAAACAAAAAGAAAATCACTTAAAAATTCAAGACAAAAAATACAAATTATTATAGTTGCGTTTTCTCTTACGTTAAGTGCAAAACTAAAAAAACAAAAGCATATATATTTTTCTCAAACGTATAAAACAACAACAACAAACAGCAATAAAAAGAACAAGAACAAGCAAACCATTTACAGACAAAAGAATAGCCAAAAACTATGCAGCGCCTGCTAGCGAAAATTCTCAACAAAAAAGTAATAAACGAAACATTCCAATATTTTGAAAACTTGACTTAGAAAACTTGAAATGTGATTCGCAAACGCAATGCAGACGCCAGAGACATAGTAATTGACAGAAACCCAACAGAATCATCAACAACAACAACAATAACTACAGCAAAAGACCATAGCTAGAAACAACAATAACAACATCTACAATATCCGATCAATAATAGCCAACAAGCAATAATAACAACAAGTACAACTACAACACAACACTACAACCACAGAAATAGCATAGCAAAATTCAAAAACTACAAAACACAAATATTGAAGAATATTATTTCAAATGTTTTGAACGTAACAAAATATTGTTGAATATAATTTGATATCATTTCGTTGACTTAACAAAAAAAGCAACCAAGAAGATGGAGAAATTAACAACCCAGAAACCTTAAAGAAAAACAAGCATACAAAAAACGGAAATCAATAAACAAAGCTGCCTTCACATTTACAAATTAAATAAATGAATAAGAGGAATGAGAAACGTTAGGAAAAAGCACACAAAATAATAATAACAAATTGAAAGACAATTACGCAAAACCAAAAGCTTAAATTCACAAACAAAACTAAAACCACCAACAACAAAAACAAAAACACACAAAGTAAACAAATCAAAACTGAGCCCTGAAAATCCCATCAAACTCCCATTCGATTTAATTTTTGAAATCAAAATTATCAAAAGATAAAAACAAAAAAAAAAATCAAATATATATATATAGAAAACAAAAATGAGTATATTATTATAAAAATTTAAATGTTTCGGTGTTTATATAAATCAAAAAATAACAACTACATGTTTAGGCATTTAATGAAATTAAATATTTGGCTATCATATTAAATATTTAATAAGAAGCATAAAAAATAAAACTCTATATATATATATATATATATCTATATATATATATAAGTATATTTATGTATGTGTGTGTCTTGATCACTACGCGTATACCTCAAATAAAACACATGATCATTTTGAGCAAACTATATATATTTAAATGTACTTATACACTTATACACTCTACTTACACTCTACAACAAAGAATGTTTAACATATTTACACAGCATTAATGTAATATTCTCGTATAACAACAACAACTTCCTCCTAACAGTACACACACTTTCACACGTAACACCTTTTGGCCAACACACACACACCCCCCTTTCGAGGTCTTTAATGATTTTGGACAACGTTAAAAAAAAACTCTTTCGATGGGTTACTAAATGTATGCGTAAATAAAGAAAAAGATAAAAAAAAATCTATTAAATGTACCTAAAAAAAACAAACATATTTTGTGTGCTAGCTAGTAAGTGTCAAAAAGAAATGAAAATAATAAATTATATATACAATACTATATGTATTTTAAAAGTCGGTAAAATGCGTATGTCAAAATGTTTAGTGAATTGTAATTGTAATTGAAAGTATATACATATTAACAACCGTATATTCAGAAAGACAAAAAAAATTATTTAAAAGCATTTACAGAAAACTTATAATTTATAATTTATGCATGGAAAGTTTAAGAAAAAAGCATATTTATTGGCTAAACTTTAAAAAGTAAATTTAATGTGCATAAATGTTGTGGTTTAGTAACAAAATATATCATCTAAATGATAAAAAAAAAATTCAAAATTATATTAAACATAATAAATAGGCATTTGGTGTATGACGTCAAGACATTCGGTAAAAATTGTAAAATTTAGTAAGTTATTTGCATCCATGTTATGCAAAAATGTATGCGTATCAAAAATGAAATGTTTATTATACGAAATGGATATGTATGAAAAACACAATGGAGGAAAGAAAATCGAAAAAAGTATTTATTGCTAATTTATTTATATTTGAAGTATACATAAATATTTATTATACATACATATATACATATATATTAGACACACTATCTGTGATTAATAATCCAAAATTTTGAAGAAACTTTTTCTGACTAATGTTGGTTAGGCATACATTAAAAACAACATCAAAAACAAAACAACTCAATCTAAAATAAAAGAGAAAACAATTAAATGATGAAAACTTACTATAATAATGAAACAACTTATAAACAATGCAGATCGGATACAAATAATTAATAACAAATAACTAAAGAAGAGCACAAGCAAAACAAAAAGTAAAGTCTTAACTGTAACCACAAGTTGGTAAGAAGCATATAATTATGGCAGGAGTACTCGTATTCAAAATGGTTAAAATAGCGACAAGGCTAAAACAACAACAACAACAACAGCAACAACTACTACTACTACAGCACATCACTAAAGACAAACAGTTCAGAGTTCAGAGCATACATACTTATATAGTTGTACATATATTTTGGAAAATTTTTTACTCAAAACCATACAGGAAAACAGCAGAAAAACCAGTCTAAAAAAATATGAAAAACAAACTAAATTTAAATGAAAAGAGCATTTTATAAAGCTAAATTATACATAAAAAAAAAATATGATGACTACAACAAAAAACATATGCAATTTTGTTCGTAAGCTACAAAAATGATATGTAAAAAGATAAACGTGAAATCCAACTAAGCTAAACAGAAAACGAAAAAGTAATGAAATAATGACATAAAAATAAAGTGCAATTATACGGTTTATATTAAGAATCAAAACGTTAAAGTATATACGAAATTTAGCAAATATTTCGATGAATGTTCGGTTCAATTTCAAGACAACCAAACCAAACAAATCATTTCAATTGTTTATAAACATTAATCCAACACCAGACCAACAACAGACATACCACCCAAGCCTAGCCTAGCCAATGGATCGAGGCACGTTGCTTTGCGCCTTGATTCTGGATTAAAAGCTAGTAAACAGGTTGCAAATGCAGTGTACCCAACACATACACAAACGCACATCATCCCACACACACAAACACACACACGAACACAGACAGGAAATAGCATTCTTAGATACAAAAAGAAAAATATGTATAAAAAATGAAGAAGAAACTGAAAGGGCGGAAAGGGAAAGATACTGACAGATCGTCGACCTAATGTTAGGTTTTGAAGTCGAGTGTAATGAGTAACAGCTTGAGAATGTTGAATTGTATAGAATTTTTGCACTCTCACCTTGCCAGGTCACAAGCCCCAATAAGTAGGCAACATAAATTGTTTGTTGACTATTTGGTCGGCTGGCTGTAGACTTTGCATTTATGGTGAGCGGGCAAAAACGCTCAGGTACGTGTTTTATTTTTCGGAGAGAAAAAAGATTGATTACCCATACATTACTTATTCTTTGTTCACTACAAATTAATAGTTAATAATTGTACAATATACAAATTAAATCGATAAATATACATACATACTTATATACACTAATGTTTATGTAATTGTTTATGAACGAGAAACTTTTTTAGCGTGCTTAATGAATTGCTCACCTTTGTGTATAAACTATAATTTGTTCAACATGAATCAAAATTTGCTGAATATAAGTGCATATACTTAGAATTTATATTCTCCATTTATAATTTATATACTTCTATGAATTAGTGCATATTATTACAATTATTATTATTATAATTATAATTATAGCAATTATTATTCTAATTATCTTTACGCGCCGTCTACGCAAAATAGGCAAATCAAAATTTTACTTATTATTATTATTAACAATCATTTATACACATACATACATATGAAAATACACACATGTATATTTATATTAGCCGAGTGTAGCAGACTGGCGTGTTGCCACTGTTGTTAGCCTTGATTTGTGTTTTGTATATATTAGACCACATTATAAGATATATATTCTTTAAACAATTTTTTATAATATGTAAATGTTATAAAACGGGCAACACATTTGACTTATAGTGCAATTGTTTCAAACAAACAACAACAAATATTAATAATACACGTATATTAAAATGATAACAACAACAAACTGATATACTACTTTGCAATGCCAAGAAGTATGTTTACATATATACAATACATATATACATTTATATATACATATATGTTAACAACAAACATTATTATTTAACAAAGAAAGCTCTTTAATTGAAAATCAAAAATCATTATAAGTGCACATAACATTTTATAGACATTTAATTAAACAAACATGCAGAAAATATAGGCCTAAAATCAAAGTCAGATATAATTTTGCAAAAAGAATCAAACATGAACCAAACATCACAGCAGATGATTTATATTGTTATTATAATATCAGTTATAGAAACGAGAAACAATTTAAAGCAAATTTAATTTACAAAAAGCAATGTTAAGTTGTGCCAACAAAACAAATTCTGATCACACATAATTTTATGTTTAACTTGAGCGATAAATGCAAAGAACACAAGCAAAACAAAAACAACAACAACAACAACTACATGAAACAATAGCCCAACAAACATCAACAATCAACATCGAAACGAACACCAACAATAGCCCAAAATAATTGAACTAAAAATTGATAACATACATTCAAAAAGAGCATATACAACAATTTTACAAGTTGTACATAAAATGAAAGACAACAACAACAACAACAAAACACAAAGCCTGACGTCGATTGTACTTTTCTTTTTTCTACAAGCAATTACAGCAAACAATTTTATTAAACAATAGAACTACTCTTACTACAAACTTAAATAGAAACAGTAATAGAAATAGCAATAGCCACAAAACAATTAACTTTAAACCACAACAAGACACACATACTCTTACACAACCCCATAAAAAAACACACAGACAACAAACTAATAACTGATTTTCAAACAGACTTAAATTCATAGCAATAACCAATACAATAGCCACATATATAATTAACAATTAAAGCCAAGCATACAATAGACAGCAAAAGAAAAAGAAAAAAACTCACGCAGAAAAAAGAAGCAGAACATGATCGAAGAGAGTGCTTTTCATTGCGTATACGCATTAAGTATACGATGTATTCGATATTCGTAAACAATTTGTCATAAGTAAAAATGAAAACAATTTTTATTTCAATTATCGACTCAACCAACAATAACACTACATTATAACAGTTAATAAACAAAAAAAACAATAGCCCTAGTAACAATATTAATCGTATTAATCAATATAAAAGCAACAACAATAGTAGTTCTAAGTTATTGGCAATGAAAACGGCATAAACAAATAATGATAAAAATTTTATCCATAATGAAAAAATAAAAATCCAACAATACTCCAGACTTGGTTAATATACTACAATGAAATACAGTTTCTCGTTTTTTTTTAACATACATTTAAAATACTTTTAAACAAAACAACAACAACAAAAAAGACGCTGTAGAAGCGTTCTAACTGATGCAAGTACAATATAATCAACAACAACCACAAGTACATAGCAACTTGAGCAAAAATTCATTTATTTTTGCATTTATCACTTTTAAAGTAAAATAATCATTTGAATCACTTTTTTGTGTATAACAAAAACAAGATGGAAATTGTTTCACAGCCAATAAGCTAAACTAAATATAAAGAAATTAACAGTAAAAACACATTATGATTAGCAATAGCCCATAAGTACAGATAACAACAACAAATATAGCATTAAAAAACCTGGACGACAACAACAACAAAATAGCAAAGCTTAAAAGTTAAATAAACAGCTGACAAGCATGCAAAAAAAAAAATATAACTGAAATAATTTCATTACGGAATTCCATAGAAATAATAATTGAAAATTATATTTAGTTGTTCACAGCGAAAATATGTATCTTTGTATATTTTTTTTACTACAAAAGTAACAAAAACCAACTTTTAAAAAACAGCATAAATTCATCAATTTTTTAAAAGAAAACTTCTACATTTTGTTAGAAAAAAGATATGAATAATAGGTTTGAATTAAGTTATATCTAATCATATAAAAAAATTAAAAATTTGTTCAGAGTGCATAATTGTTATATATACACTTATAATAATGCTAAGTTAATAATTTTCGTTATTTTTATTATTTACTTATTATGTTTTAAACGCAAAAATATATATACATCTATATATATCATATATTTACGCTGAAAATGTTTATTAATAAATACAAATATTTTAGTTCAACACTTGAAGTTTTCATTTTATTATTTTTTCTTTTATTTATTACAAATAAAGAGGCTTTTATTTAAATGACATTCACATTAACGCATGCTAAACTGCAGCAATATGATTATAAATGATAATAAACAAATATTAACAATTTACATACTTGTACTTACAATTAAATGTCATAGTAATCTATGACTAGGACAGTTATTATAAACTAATCAATAGCCCAAAGTAAATGTTGACTATGACGGGACTATCTGTCCTAATATTGTCAATATTTGCTCCATTTTCACATTAAACAATAACAAATACCGATATATAGATACGCAAATTGGCTAATTGGCGAAGCATTTGAATGATACTTAAAGAAAAGACTTTGGTTTGCAATTAATTATTATATGATTTACTTAAGTTGAACCCACTAAACACTTTGGAAATAAGATACTAATGTACTGGCAATGTTCTAGACCTGGTTAGGTGAGGAAGGGCAAAAACTATCACATATGAATAAAGCTATCGTTAATCTAAACTCAACAGCTTCAGGGACCAAACAAGAAAATTTATTTGAAAACTGATTAAGCGCATTGGACAAGACGTAAAATATCAAAAAATTAAAGTCGAAAATTAATGAGTATGCTAAATGAAAATAATTTAGAAACTACAAAAACAAAACATAAATCTAGGGAACGTCTAGGGAATCATTTTGAATATACCAAAATCTAGAAGTATGAGTATATAAAAATTGAATGTACTTACATAAATATGTACATAAAAAACACTTTGGTAATATTAATACTTATATTAATATATAAAAAAAGACACAAGAAAATTCAGTTAAAAATCCCGGATATTGAAGATTTAACTATAAATAAGAAATTTGTATACGATATGCGGTAAACAGAAATTTAATTAATTCTATTAAGAATATCATGGTAACTAAACTTTTGGATTGTGTAAACGTCGATATAAAATTGAAAAGAAAAGCTAAAAAATCCAAATTTAGTTGAATATAAAATTATAATTATTATTTGGTGTAATTTTGGTGTAAATAAATAAATAATATATCAAAATATAAAGGATTGCTAGGTGGGTTTTCTATAACACTCAACAACAAAAAAATGGAAAAAATTAAAATTAACAAATTAAATTAGCAAAATTTATGTCAACTTAGTAAATGATAAATTCAAATTTATAGTACTTACTTATATATTTGTGTATGTATGCTAAAATTATATCATGGATATCATGGATCATGGATATTGATTTAAAAACAACAAAATAAAGAAAACGTTCTTCTGTTTCCACTACAAATTGAATGCCAACAACAAATATTACAACAACAACAACGTATGCCGATTTCCAATTGAAATGCATTTGTTGAAATAACATGCGCTTAGGTTACTTTAACAACAAGAAGACAAGAGCAAGAACAACAAAGAACATGTCAGAACCATTGTAAAAACTAAAAAAACGAAATGAAGTAAAAAGATTAGATTTGTGTATATGTATGTGAACAAATAGAAGGTATGTACTCATAATGACAACAAATCAACTAAAGAAGGTACTTACAAAATGACAAAAAAAACAACAACTATTAACTTGTAATGATGTGAACATGGAGCTATCAGTATTTTGATAAATACTGTCAATAAAAATTTAATAAAATATAAAGCCAAAATGTGCACCTGATTCATTTTTTTGGGGCAAAGTGGATAGGGAATGATTTATTATTAAATGTGTGTGGTAATAACTGAAGATCTGAACTCGTACTAATTGGTTCCTGCAAAGGTCGAAGTGTTTCTTCATTTCAGATTATAGTAGGCTTTTTGAAACCAAACATACCAGTTTTTAAATTCATTGTTTGCTCGCAGTTGGCAATAAAATATTTTTGAAAAGCGAACTAAAAAAAAAATTTTAAGTGTAATAAAATATTAAAAAAAATCTGACCATGAAGCGATTGAAATGCGATCTAAGTCCACAACTTACAACCTGTCTGAAACTGGCTGACAGTACTCGTCCAGATTGTTGTATAGTTCGAAATCGTATACCATATGATGCACAATGTTTTATCAAAGAAATCGCGACTGATCTGAATAAGCTCTACAGGCGACATGACAAATCCTTTGTGAAAAACAAACGCATTATGGAACTGGCTATGCCCCTCAATCCCATATGTCGTTTTGTGCCAAAATGTGCCTGTCCATTCAAAAAGACTATTGAAATTAAACCAGCTGACCACCCCAGTCATACTCGAACCGAGCAACTAGCTTTACCCACCGTTAGACGTCTGCTCTTTCGTAGAGAACATTCCATTGAAAATGGGGATAAGATTGGTGAGAGCATATTAAACCGCTGGCTGCGCTACAGTTACATGTCGCTCTACAGCCGTCTGGGCAACGTACAGCCACTGAAAAAGCCGTAAGTACTTATACCTGAATTAATTAGATCAGCTATTGTCATCGGTTCTTGAACAGAATCAAAAAAAAGAAACAAACGCCGAAGCAACAGAAAATGCGCGCGGCCTACATTGACAAAATGTCAAAACCCAAAGTTCCACTCGAACCACCCACGCCAGTAAGTTATTCCTTTCGACTAGTTTTGCAATTAATTATTTAAATCTCTACCTGCATTTTTAAAGGAGCGTAAAGCCGGTGAGTTCAGTGAGCGGCGTATGAAAAAATTGGCTCGCCCCAAAATGATCGAGGAAGTTGTAAAGCCAAATTGGGAATTAACACCCGGCATGAAGAACTACAAGGCATCGGATCGCATCAAAGAAATAGCTGAGCCAGTGAGTCGTCCAAATGTTCACACCAATGAAACACCGGAGAAGGTATCGCCTCTTGCGCTGCGTTACAAACGTAAATACAATTTTATACTCCTAAAATTGCAAAATAACTATTCACAATATTTTAATAGCGAGTGCGCGCATTAAAGAGATGGCTCAACCATTGGCTAAAAACGAGGCAAATTTGTCTGGTGATGTTAAGGATGATCCATTCTCCATATCCCCGAATGCACTCAAGTATAAACCAACTTCACGCATTAAAGAACTAGCCGAACCAAAGGAGTTTGAAAACACGCACATACGCGAGAATCCTTTCGCCATCTCGCCAGCTGCTCTCAAGGCTAAGGCCTCGCCACGGCTTATTGAATTGGCCAAGCCCAAAGGTTCCTAGCTTTGAAGTCTTTCAAATCGCATTCAATTTATATTTTTGTATATTTAGTTTGGTTATCTTGAGTAAATTGTAGATCGTTTTATAAAGCCATTGGCATTGCTGTAGAATGAGAATATTCATTTAGCCAGCTCACTTGTCATGATGGCTTATAACATTTTATTTATTTGTAGTTTTTTCTCACCATTGTGGTTGACATAAGTGGTTTCGATATACTTTTGAGCTTGAAATTAAGTAATTGATTTTGCATTTTTCTTGTTTGTCATAATCGATTAAATTGATGGCAAAATTCGAGTAAAATTTGAGTTTTGCACAAAATTATAATACATATATAATCACAAAATAATAAACAACGGCCAATTTATGAAACTATTAATAGTTTTGGGAGGGAGAAGGGGAGGCAATTGGACTAAACTTAAATATTCGCCTGAAATAATACTCAAATTATGTAATTATGGGAGACAAACATATTGTATGAAGAAAAACTAAAAATTTGAAACGTATCCAGCAAGTCAAATTATAGGCAATAACTTGATTGAGATTGCGGGATCCTTCGGTTTGGTCAGCTATTAAGGTTTTGGCTAAAACTGTCTTTTGCCCTAGTGCAGAGAGGCAATAACAGCGCGCGTGAAGTCATTCGTGGTGGATTGGCCACCCAAATCCTTGGTGCGTACTTTGCCCTCCTTAAGAACTTGGTTAATTGCATTTTGAATGACTTCGCCATATGTGGGCAAATTAATGTGACGCAACATCTTTGTGCCACACAACAGCATTGCCGTTGGGTTGGCAAGATTTTTGCCTACAGCAGTCGCGAATGTGTGACGTGCGCCCTATAGAATACAAAAAAAATAAATTAAGACATGATTTAATGTTGTAGGATCAGCTCGTTTACCGGTTCAAATACCACAGCTTCTGCTGAATATGAAGCACCAGCAACGACGCCAGCGCCGCCAACCAAGCCAGATGCCAGATTGTCAACAATGGCACCATACAGATTGGGGGTGACCATTACATCAAACTGATTAGGATTCGATACCATTTGCATTGTCGTATTGTCAACAATCATTTTATCGAACTCAATGCGAGGATACAGTTTTGACACTTCCTCACATGACTTGAGGAACAGACCATCGCCCAGCTTCATAATATTGGCCTTGTGCACGGCTGTAACCTTCTTACGGTTGTTTTTGGTAGCATAATCGAACGCGAACTTAGCAATACGCATCGACTTCTTGGCAGTGACAATCTTCAGGCACTCTACAATGCCGGGCACCGACTCGTGCTCCAACGCGGAATATTCACCTTCGGTCTGTTCACGAATGATGACAGTATCGATGTTAGAGTGACGGGTTTTGACACCAGGCAATGATCGAACATGAACCACGTTGGCATATAAATCCAGATCTGTGCGCAGTTTCATGTTGAGCGTTTGCAGTTCACCCTCATTGCTGTAATCGGGTGTTGCCAAAATACCCTATGGGATGAAAAATTAACCCCAATAAATAGAGTACAAATTGGTTATCTCATCTTCAACTTACTTTGATGCAAACTTTGTTTTTTTGGATAGAAGCCACAACATCCTCAAGCTTGGCGCTCAAAACGGGATTAATTTCCGACAGGAAGAACGCTTCAAAGTCTACAGGCACATTCGCTGCCTACAAAAAAAAATGAAAATATTACAAACACAAAATCCACAAGAGTTAGTAAGTTATGCACTTACCTTGAACACCTCCTGTAATGAATAAACCAACTCGGGGCCAACACCATCACCGGGAATAAGAGTGCAAGTGGTTCTATTTGCGCTATAGTTGCCCTCCTGCTATTACTCCACTTATTAACACAACAATATTCATTAAAAGACTGTGCATACAGACCTGCATTCCAACTGCCGCGGATACATGCAGTTTGCGCACCGCCGCCGCCTATTATCATGGGAAAAGCGATAATTAGTATAGCTAATATTCTTGCGAGGATTTTAACCTCAAAAAATTTGCATCTGTACTGCTTTTGCAGGGTGGGCGCAAGAACGACAACGTCGTCTGCTGGCAAGCGTTTGGCAAGTGTTTATGTAAGCACTGTGCAACCAATGCGTAGAGACATACCTGAACTAATGTTCGTCCGAGTTTTCTAGCCAGCATCGACATGTTGATTCTATGTAAGACAATTGTATGTATTACCCAAATTTCAATTGACCTACTGTTTAAATGTTTAAACTTTTAATTTTGCTGTGCAAAATTTCAACCGAAAACCAACAGTAACAGCTGACTAGGGTTGCTCTTAAGGTTCACCAATTACAAGATTCCGATTAATAATGTTGAATATTATTTTTAGTTAAAATATTATTTTGTGCTAGATAGAAACATAAAATGCAAATAAAATATCATCTGAAAATAAATGTAACTACAATTCAAGAATATTGTCTATTTAGTCATACAATCGACTTTGTTAATATATCGATATAAAATCATAATAACAGATTTATCGATTTTAGGCGCTTAAATCAAATATCCTTCCTTTTTAATTGAATATAAACTCTAATCTGGAACATATTGTGCATTATGAAAGCTGATCGATCAAAGCTATCCTGGATCTACATGTGTTTTTACTATCCGTAATATGAGTAATTTTTAGTTTTCATTTAATTTTAAAATTTTTAGTGCTAAATTTTAAGTTTTATTATAGAAAAATAAATATTCAGCTAATTTGTTGAATACTATAATTAAATTAATAATTAAATCAAATAATTTACATGAAACCAAACAATGAAAGCCGCAGTATCTATGCTGCGTAATCATTTAGGATTCTCGCGAATACCCATGAAATCAAGATCACTTGAGAAATGTGGCTGGAGTTCAGTTAATCATCCTCTGGAGTCGATCATCTCCTGCCACAACGATTACTGCACACCGAAGTGTCGATTTGTCCAGTATTTACGCGACGGAGACACTAACAAGAGTCTCGGCATGGTGTCTGAAAATGGAGCGAATATAATCGAGCTATCAGACTCAACATGTGCCTCATCAGATATGGTTCAGTTTATACAGCAACAATTCTGCATGGATAATCTTCTTAAAAACTCGAAGTTTTTGGAGGTGAACAATGTGATGGAGAATATGATATTGCTCCCACCAATCGATGCGCCGGGCAAGATCATTGGCATCACATCCAATTATTATGACAGCTGTAAAGAGCAACATTTGCAAATTCCCAAACATCCCAAATTTTTTATTAAATTTCCGACATCAATAACTGGAGCTCTGGGCAACATACGCACTCATCATATAGCTAAGGCAAGTAGTTGATAATTTTCCTGCTTTGGTTTTTACTATACTATTAGCTTTATAGCGAATTGATTACGGCTGCCAGTTGGCTGTGGTTATTGGCACCAAGTGCCATAATGTACCTCTGAAGTCAGCTATGAACTATGTTTTCGGCTATATGATTGCGCAGGATATTACTGCTCGAGATTGGAATGTACTACTTGGTGGTCAAACAATTTTGGGTAAATCATTTGACTCCTTTTGTCCGTTGGGATCGGCTATTGTGCATAAATGTCATGTGCCAGATGTAAACAATTTGTGGATTAAAACGATTGTCAACGGCGAGGAACGGCAAAGCAGCAACACCAAAAATATGATCTTCAAGATAGAATGTATCATTCACCTACTGTCTCAGTTAGTACTAAGCATAACAGCCCGATAATTCGATATATATGTATGTACTTATTTTCATATGGGAATTTTACAGATTCATGACCCTCTGCCCTGGTGACATCATTTTAACCGGAACGCCAGCCGGTACCGGCGCCTACCGCAGTCCGTCCAGTTTTCTCAAGCCAGGTGATCTTGTCGAGAGTGAAATACAAAAATTGGGAAAGATGCGAAATAACGTCGTCAATGGATGCTCTTACTTTTAGCATCAACTTATTCATTTTGTGGGCCCTTAAAAGGGTGATCTTTTCTATATTTAAAATTTATATAATTGCATCTAAAACAATCAATGTTTTTAAAGTACATCATCATTTTTTTTCTTCTTCTATTATTGGGTGAAATTACAAATTGTAAATCAGAGGATGACGCGTAGGAAAACATAATCTACAAATACAACAAACCGCTGGCCGCGGCATGAGCCATCAGTGTATTGGCCGCCTGTTGTGTCTCCAACATGAGACGGGTCTCCTTTATCCAATCGCTGGCCACTTCCCGTGACGCACCCTCCAGCAAATTTAAGTATTTGAGGGCCTGCAAAAAGTCTCCACGATCCACATGATATCTGCACAGAATAAAATGCATATTATTATAAGCTTATTAAATCCATAAATGTAACTTACCTAGCCCTATTTAAAATGTCGTACGTATCCAATTTGTTATAGTCAAATGGCTTGTTTTCAAGCTCGTCCCTGGAAATGGGATTATCCGGTCGCACAATAAACAATGACTGTAAAAATGAAAGGAAGTAGATGGGTAGGCTTCCTCCGTTCTCTGGCACCAACGCCAAGCGACGAGCAATGCGCTCCACATTTAGGAAACGTTCACGCAACGCATCCTCGGGGAACACTCCACGATCCTTGGCCTCCTTGGGCATATTGTCCAAGACTGCAGTAACCAGCTCATCACCCTCTACAAATAAAAAGTTTTGAAAGATTCGCCATCCACTTGGGTTTATTTTACTTACGAGCAACCTTAGCAATTGCGTTGATCTCGTTTTTAAGGGGCCTTAGCTTTTCCTTATAGTGCACTCCAGGGGTGGCAGTGCGTACAGATGCCCAAAGAGCTTGACAAGCAGCCCACAAGGCTTGCGCCTGGTTTGCCGAACGCTCCGTCTCAGCTCGTTCTGTTCAATATGAATGCAAGTGTTATTAAATGAACATTTGTATGTAAAGGGAACTATTGAAATTATAATATAAGGTGGGGGAATACCTTTAAACTCATCCTCTATTTCTAAAGCCGCGTATGGAAATACATTTGTAATGTATAATAAAGCTAGCAAAGCGAACTTTAAGGTGGAAAACAATCGGTAGTATCGCGAAGATTAGATAGAGACACTTTCGATTGTATTTCAGCCATTATTTTACATAATAAAAAAAGGAAAAATTTACATACCAGCCAGCGCGGTATCCATGCCACGTAGCTTGCCCAGCATAGCAGCCAGCTGGAGCTTGTAATTTGCCTTTTCGGCAGCTAACTTGTCGTCCAGCTCACGCTTAAAGCTACGGGTTAGATCCGTTTCACGCTGGGCGACAACATCCTTGATGTGATCCACGTGCGCTTCGGCCTGCTTCTTGAGCTGCAATCGCAGCTGCTTATCGGCATCGGCATGAATTTGGAATATCTTCTTCTGATTTTCAACAGACAGTTTACGTTTCTCCGCCTCCAAATGATAATCCAATTGGGCGCGCAACGCTGTTGAGCTATTGTCGCCCTTTAGGGCGTCAATGGCACGCTTAAGACGTAGTTCGCCATCAGTTTGCAGGCGCTGCAGCTCCTTTTGATAGGCCACCACATGCGAGTAGGCGTGAACTATGAATAGATCCAAGTCCTCCTTGGATAAATTCAATTTCTTATCGGAAATATTGAGACCAGGGAAAATTGACTCTATTTCATCGATAAAATAGCTGCGTGCCTGTTCCACATTACGCCAATATCTGTCAGATACGCTCGCTGTATCTTTTTGCTGGTAGAGCTCATCCTTGGCTTGATTAATATGCTCGACAAGCTTCTTAATCTTGCTACGCACCAGCTCCACCTTTTCCTGATTATCGGCTGTGACAACTTTGCTCAAAGCAAGCTCACAACGCTCTGCAAAATTGAAAACGAATTTAGTTTAACCAAATCATGTGTTACTTTAAGAAGACTTTACCAATCTTCTCCTGCGCTTCACGAGCTGCAGTTTCCGCCTTCACAACAGCCATGTCTCGAGCACCAGCACGGTTCTTCAATGTGAGCCAAAGTGAGGTTTCGCCATGTTCAACCGCCTTGTCCACAACATTACGCACATCATCATTGAACCTGCAAAATAAACATTTAAGTATCCCACAGTTGGTCAGAAGATTTTTGCGTACTTTTTAAGAACTCCGATTGCCGAATTATATTCCTTGACTGCCAGTTGCGCAGATAGCTCAATGGCTTTCTCCAGTTCCACGATGTCTTTAGGCAGTGAACTTACCTTAGGTGCTGCAGATTTTGGTGCCGCCGCTGGCTCAGGCTTAGCGACAACAGGTGGCTCATTCTTTGCAACTGGAGCAGCAGCTTTGGGTTTGGGTGCTTCAGATTCCAAGCGCTGCTTCTTCTGATCAATCTGTTTGACAGGAGTGGGTTGCACTTCGGGGGCGCTGTTGCCACCAAAAAAGCCAGTTACTTTGGTGGTAAAAGAGCTAACCGAGTCGGATACGCTGTTGAAAGTCGATTTCACTTTGTCGTACTGTTCGTTTACATCTTTGATCAAGTCCTGGAACGGTGGTTCCTCCCTGAGGGCAACTTTAATGATCGTTTGAGAGCCAGGCACATTCTTCTCAACCGTTTGTCGAAAACCTTTGTCGTACCTGCAAGCGAAGCTTGTCCATTAAAATCCACACTCGAGGGTTACGAGATGCGAAAACTACTTACTTGGCATAGGTGATAACGCCGCCGACTGCAGCCAATGGTGTCAGCAAGACCAACACTTTGCCAAAGCCAGCTTCGCGTAGATGAGGTGGTGGAGGCAGGCTACTCTTTTGCCGATGTTGTCCACTGCCGCCATGACTTCTGTTGTTGCTGTACTGTCTGTTGCCCGTCTTGGGCAGAGTACGCTAGAATGACAAAAGTAAATGGTTCTGATTGGACACTGAATTACATTGTGATTGTCGTGGAGTAGTGTTCTGCTGGAATTTTGGACAATTTTTGCAAGATAACTGCATTTGCTAGATGACATAACAAGTTCGCTTGTATATTTTTGCAATTGGCGTTGTTTGTAGGTGCGTGCGGGGGAATTGGGGGCCAGTGACAGCGACGTCACCGACTCAGAATGATTTTCACGTTGCTATCACATGTATTACCTGCACTGCACACTTGCATTGTTCTATAACTGCTAGTCGATACATTATGTAGCCAAAGAATTTTGATAGAGTAACTTGATGGTGTCTGCTGCAGGCCCTAACCGGCGGCGTTAATAATTTTCCTGCCCAATTTCTCTTCAACGACAAATACCGACTGGTCCCCTTGCCGTCGACGTGATGCACGCGTTTACCTAAGAATGGCAATCGATTATATCCAGCTTCTTCCATTCGAGCAGTTGGGTTTTAAAAATAAATGCATGAACGCTACATAAATATACAGAAATTTGTAAGTTTAAATTTAGTCAAGTTTATGCTAGCTACGACTAAATAAAAAAATACGATGTTCATGAAATCTATTAATTTTCAAATATCCCACTTACATTCGTACGTTGTGAATGGCAAAAGTCAAGCATGTGTTAATGCCGAACAGCTGATCGTTCTGGACTGTTACGCGACTGTGCACAAAAAAAGTTTGGTCATCAGTTTGATCAATTAAAAACATAATATGCTGCGTACCTTTGTTATTGGCGGTAAACTGCTCACACATTTAAATAAATCAATTAACTAATTACATTATACTTTGTAATTCACAGCCCTTCGCAGCGTCTGCCGTACGCCGCCAACTCTTGTACTACAAACGCAGCGGGCATGTTTCAGTCAATTGGTCAAAGCTGCAACTCCTGCCCAGAGTAAGACGAACCTGTTACCCGTTAGCAACCTGACGTCAGCGCCATCCCCGCTGCTGTTGCAGTTACCGACAGTAGGAGCTTTGCCTGCCCGCAGTGTCACAAAATTCTCACTTATTAAGGGCAAGCGGAAGTCCGTGAAGGCAGTATTGAAGCGTTTCAAGCGTTTGGACTGGGGAGCTTGGATTAGAACACACACCGGCCGTAATAAAAAAATGTTCAAGAAGTCAATGGCACTAAAGAGACGTCTAAGGCAGCATATTTTCACCAATGCCACACAGAGCTGGCTACTGGATAAGATGGTCACCAGCTACTGGCGTCGACCAAAGCACTACATTGACGATCCCTATGCACCCTATCATAAGCGCGATGAGTACTTTGCCACCAAATCGAAATCATTTAAAGTTTAATTTAAAATGTGATTAAATGCGTAACAAATAACATTAACAAATCATTTAAACGAAACAGCTTAAGGTGCGACCACATTGTTGGTCAACGTACCCAAACCCTCAATTTCTGTCTTGATGACATCTCCTGGTTTTAGGAACTCTGGGGGACTGCGGTGCATCCCCACACCTTTTGGTGTGCCCGTCAAGATAATGTCGCCAGGCAACAGCGTGATCGACCTATAGGGAAATTCAAGTTAGAATAAGTTGATTACAGTATTCCGAAATAATTAAATTACTCAGTCAGCCTGCTGATCACATCGTCAATCTTGTAGATCATGTTGCACGTATTCCCATTCTGCTTCTCCACGCCGTTGATCCATGTTTTCAGTGGCAAATTGTACACATCCTTGACCAAGCTCTTGTGCACTACAGCAGGACCCAAGGGGCAGAAACTATCCATTGACTTGCCCAAAAGAAATTGTCCACCGTTGCGTTCCTTCTGCCAGTCGCGCGCTGAGATATCCTGAGCAACACTATAGCCAAAGACGTAGTCAAACGCCTTCTCTTTAGCTACTTGCCGTGCGACCTTGCCGATGACGACCACCAGCTCGACTTCCCAGTCGATTTTCTGATAAAGATAAATCAAAAAATTCCGTGATGTGTTTCAATAAGCACTTATCTCTAGTTGTCGCTACATACGTTAGATGCTTTGTGTGCTAAGACATTATCTTTAGGGCCGACCAAAGTGTTGTTGTACTTGCTAAAGAACATAGGCTCTTTTGGCGCCGGCTTGTTCTGTTCGTCGCAATGATCCTGATAGTTGAGGCCAATGCAAATGATTTTGCCTGGATCAGTGAGTGGAGGCAGCAGGGTGACGTCATCGTCAATTGCGAGCTTCGGCTGGTTATGAGCCTTTTTCGCCAGCTCCTCGAGATTGGGGCTTTGAGAAATCAAAGTCTTCAAATCACACGGCACGCCCTCGACGCCTGACAATTCGACCAGACTTTTTTGATCATCGGCAAGCAGACCAAGACGTTTGGCGAGGTCACCTTTACGCAAATATTGCACGAAACGCATTCTGGCTGCCAACATTTATGACTGATCAGGGAGCGACTTTGTAGCTCCACTTAAAGAAATTACGTATTGTGATATTACTTGACGTAAGAGCACAGTAATATATGTACACGCTGCCCAACACTATACAAAATGGTTTTACAGCCCTTGAATGGAATTTTTCTCCAGGCGAATGAAAAATTTAACGAACGTCTGTCCTAGTATCTTTAATTAAAATTTTTGACAGCTTTTAGATAAGCACGCCTTTCTGTTAATCAAATAATTAAAACAACATTTTAACGGACAGCACCAAGCTTTACGCATATGCCAGAAGTGCAGCCTAAACTGTATAACGTTCATTTTGCAATCGATTAATTTAGTCCAGTTATGTTTATCAATATTTAAAAATTTCTTATTCACTACCAGTAGTTGCTTTACTCTTCTCAGCGCTATCGAACTTCCCCAAAAGTTCATATTTCCAGCGCATATAGGCTACGCGCATACGATCCCAAACGTTGTCCACTGAATCCATGGCCGGGCGCACATCCAACAAAGCAAAGCGATAATCTTTATCGACCAGACCACCATCGTAGTAGTCAATAACATATCGCACATCCTTGCCGCAACGGTCTACAATCCAATCGTGGCGATCGAATGGCAGCTCATACCTATAAACAACACATTTTTTTTATTAGTATATCGATACTAGAGTTGTATGTTTAGTGCTCACCCCAGCCAACTGCGGAAACGTGCACGTGGACTGAAGTCTTTAGCCTTGCCGCCAAAGCTCTTAAGACGCGGATTGCCACACTCCTTGGCGTGTAGAGCTTCCCATTTAAGTACCTCCTGCCAGGCCTGCTCGTTGTTGGCATTGTGAATGCGTATTATGTCTCCCATGTCTTTCTGTGTTACATCCTCTGTCTTCCAGCGCCAACCCTTGCGTAACATGGCGTTCCAAAACATTTGCTGGCTAGGATATTGCCAGAATTGTTTGCTGCCATCCTCTGTCACCTTTGGAATTGTCGATGTCTGGCGGTCTGTGGGCAGTGCAAATGGTTGATCAGGAGCTGGCTGCTGATTTGCTGGCGGCATCATATTAAGTGGATTAACATCGCTATTATCGTGCTGCACAGGGCACTCGGAGGCGGAGGCAGAGGCCTGCATTTTGGGATGTGGTGGTACGGCCGAGGCAGATGTGCTTTCGCCATGCTTTTGGTGCATGGGACATTCTGGGGGCGGGGAACCACCAGTGCTAGCCATACGCTTGGCATGCTCAGACATGCCCTTAGACGCCTCCATTTGGACTTTGGTTATTGCTGTGTTACCCATCTTTGTTCAAATTTCGATACCTTAAAGAGATGAAGTAGTTTAGAATCTGTAAATTTGCGTCACAAGCCAATTCTCAAGTTGCGTAACTTCTTGCTTTGCCATTTGAAGGGAGCACCAGAATATTGACTATATTATATTTACTTTTGTGTTAAGCTCGCATGCGTTCCAAAATTTCGCCGTCGATTATTATGAATTTGCAAATAGTTTTAATTGATGTTTTAACTGCACATAGTGTAGGCCAGTTGTGAACAAACTTGATAAAACGAGCGAGGTTACCAGCAGAGTTGCCACACTGTTCACAAGAAAATATTTTAAAAATTTAAAGAGTGTAAATATTTATGAATCGATCTATAATTAATGTTGACAAAAAAAACATGCAAGCTGTTGCTTAACACAGATTTATTAATAATTTTCCAATTCATAAAATAGACATTAAATAATATATTTATTGCAGCTGGAAACTCTGACTTTACTCTAGTATTGATTAATATTAAGAAGACTGTCGTTTAACAACACCAAGCAACTGGCCAAATTTGTTTTTGGATAGATTTTAGATTTTCGCTTTGAATGTAAGTAAATATTGTAGATGTTGGCAAATCTCAAAGGTTTTTGGCCAGTTTATATTGTGGTGTGGATTTTAAGTGGCATCCACAGCATATATACCAGTACCCGAGTTGCCTAGAGTCGCCAATTGCAGCAGCAAAATAATTCGTTGCTGTGATGTAACAGCAGACACCACAAAATGCCAACAAATATGTTATAAATATTGTTATGATTATAATAACCTTAACAGAACTCTGCTTGCAGAATGACTGCCGTGTTCCGTGTTGGCCTAGTGCGGCTTGTCAGTCGTGGTGCCGCTGCACCTGCCACACTCTTGCAGGCACAGACAAATGCGCTGCCCGCTGCCTTCATGCAGAAATGCAATATCTCCGGCAAAACGATGCGAGGCGGACCTCGCGTGCCCAAGGCGGCACCCTATCCATACAAGACAAAGAAGTTCGGCATTATTAATTCATTCTTCGACAAGACCTCCAAACGCATGGATGAGAACTCGAAAGTCATCTGTGTTGAGGGTCCAATTGCGGCAGGCAAAACAAAATTTGCCCAGGAGTTGGCCGCTGAGCTGGATATGCATTACTATCCAGCTGCCGATTTAGACATGCTCTACATCAATTCCTATGGCTATGACATGCGTAAATTGGATCCTGAGTTGCCGCCCAGCTGCCGCAGCTTTGATGCTCGTGATTTCTGCAAGAATCCCAATCACGAACTTGCTGCACTCTTCCAGATTCGGATGTACATGGTGCGCTACGAGCAGTACATTGATGCATTGCAACATATTCTGTCCACTGGCCAGGGTGTCGTTTTGGAGCGCAGTCCCTTCTCCGATTTCGTCTTCATGGAGGCCATGTACCGTCAGGGCTATATTTCACGTGGTGCTCGTTCCGTCTACAACGAAGTGCGCCAAAACACCATCGGTGAGCTGATGAAGCCGCATTTGGTCATTTACCTGGATGTGTCCCCGAGTGGTGTACAACAAAAAATCCGGGCGCGCAACTTGGAACACGAAGTGAAATCCAAAGCATTCACCGATAACTATTTACGCGATTTAGATATGCTGTACAAACAGCAGTATCTAAAGGATATTTCTGGTCATGCTGAGATGCTCATTTACGACTGGACATCTGGTGGCGAAGCTGAGGTCGTTGTGGAGGATATCGAGCGCTTGGACTTCCAGCAGCACGAAGCTGATCCACTCAACAAGAAAATGATTGATTGGCGCTTTACACTCGAGACCGAATGGACCGAGGCACGCATCAAGTACTGCGTTGAGAAGCCCTCGCTGATGAACAACTTCAATGTGCCCCGTTTTGACGTGCCCGAGCTGCTGCGCAGCGCCGACGATAGCAAGGTTTGGCGCGATGTCTGGTATAATGTGAGTCCATTTGAATATAATTGCCGTTGCAAGCTTATACTTATTTGGTATTCTGAATTTTATTTAGGCTCCCGGCATGAAGTATCGCCCTGGCTACAATGCGGATATGGGTGACACCGGCCTGTTGACCAAAACGAAAGTTGCCATCAGTGAGTCCTCTTAAGTGGCCACTTGATTGCCTGCAATTTAACTGGTGAAATGTGTTAATTATGTAATAAACAAACTAGTAAAATAATGGTAATCTTTTCGCTTACAATGTTTGTTTCAATTCGCCGTACAGTTTTCATAGCAAGAGCGAGCGTAAAATTGCGTGCGAGAAATGAACGATGGCAATCAAATGGATTACAACAAATAATTCAATTTACTTAAATTGTTTGGTTAACGAAATGGAAATCGAAAACACTTGGCTGAATGTTATACTCATATTTGTAGAATACATACAATTGTTTTATACAAATAATGTGTGTTGGCGCCTGTTAAAGCGGCGCTCTATGGAACATTAACGTTTAAAATATGATAGGCTCCTCCCTGGTGGCGTTGTTAGTCGCTGTCGTAATCATTTTTACCAGCGCCACCAACGGAGGTTAGAGGACGGCGTGACTCCTCGTCGGAGCCATAAACAACATCCTCATCGGAATCGTCAATCATGGAAATGGCCGGATTATCTTTGGTGACCGCCAACTCGGCCTGGGCAAAGCGACCATCAGGCGAATACACATACGCCATGGTGTACAAATAGAAATTCAAGAGGCCATAGAAGCACATGAATTGAGCCGAACTGCGATAGGTTGTATTCAGTGTGGCCACAAAATTATCCTCCAGTATGCCAAAGCCAAAGCGGCAAGTGGTCACCGTGATGGAAATGGACAGCACGAAGAGCATCAGCAACGTGAGAAATTTTAAGCGAACGTCTGCAAGGCGAATAGATTAGCGCATGGCTTCCAGATGCAAATGATGACTTACCAAAGTAAGGCATGGAACGCAGTTCCGTATAGGCTCGCAGGAGCAACAAGCCCAGATAGAGCACATACATGCAGCAGGCAATGTAGAAGAACAGCTTGAGGCCCTGTGGAGAGCAAGAGGATTAGCTGGACTACAAATAAATGTTCGCATTTACTCACATTATAGTTCTTAGTGTCCACAAAATGACTGTATGTCGGATCTCTTAACTCGTTGCACTTCTCCCAGGTGGCAAGGACTATAGCACAAAGCCAAATGGGCAGTACAACTATAATCTTAACCAGATAAAAGCTAACGAAGCGTCGCTCGTTCTGCCGCAAACCATGATAGATGCACAACCAGAACATCAGAAGGGCGCAAAGGAAGGTCGCCTGGAGCACGGCGTCCAGCATGCCCGGCAGCCAAGAGTTCATCAGAAAGATCAAGGGAAAAAAGGGATCTAAAAGTCAATGTATACATATATCTATGCAGGAATTCTCTGTACACTAGTTACTTACTGTCGTAGAGCAACAGCAGCGGCAGCAGTACAGATATCCACTTCTGCTCTATGGACCAGTCGTAGACGGGATACTTGCGCAGTGTGTGAGCATACCAGCACTGTAAATAGAGAAAAATAAATTAGAACTATGATATGACCAATTTCCGCTTATGTTTAACTGCAGAAAGCCTTTAAAAATAGAGTGTACATAAAATGAAGCTAGCAATCCTTTGATCATCAATTTAATTAATTATTGTAGTATTGTCAACAAATTTGATAGCGCTAGCTCACATTGTCTCTGAGATCATGGAGTTCATACGAACGGACAGACGGATAGGTAAGTTTAATATCGTTGTTAGCAGCATACTTACAATCACTATAAAGGTGAAGAGCAGAAAGATGAACCTGAACCAGATTTCGATTTGTGTAAACTCCGGACTGTACGTCTTGAACTGCAATATAAATGAGATAAGAACTCCAAATACCTATGGGATTGATGTGGGATTAGTACTCACATAGAACGTAATGGATCTGATGTTGTACTTTTGATGGAACGACTCTAGGCCCAGAAAACGCACTGTGATGATGTAGTGTGCGTAGTCCAGGAAACCCAAGTGCATCACAGTAAACTCCTCACAGTCGTTGCGAACGCAGACCAAGTGCCGTGTCCTATTGTGAGACGTGCTATCTCCCAGGACACTCAGTGGCTTATGCTGCTCATTGATGCCTTCGATAGAGACTCTGATCTGGAAACTCTTGTCATAGCGTTCATCTGGGGATAATAAATGATTACAATGCGAGCAGTTCACTGAAAACTTATACTCACCATCGTTGTTGTCCGTCACCAGCTTGGCAATGAGCCAGAGCTGCTGGGAGTAGGTTGTCATCAGTGGTGACTTCATAGCAAAGGGTCCAGTGGCCAGCACCGTTTTGCTATGTGCCAACGTTGTGTTGGCCAGGATCTGCTGTGCCGTCAGTGCGTCTGTAGTTGTAATGGGCGGACCAGTTAGCCCAATGATGATACCCAGGCCGAAGCAGGTGAAGAAGCCGAGGAAGACCATGACAAACTCACGTTTGTGCATGGAATACATGCGCATGTGAACGGATCTCTCGCAGCGGTCGTGAAAGAAGGCGGGTGAAATGTATTTGTTAAACTCGCTGAATAAATCACTGAACTGGGACAAGGAGTTCTTCAGGCGCAACAGTAGACCGCCGGAGGGCAGGTGATAGGCGTAGCCCAGTCCCGAGGTGTCTGTCGGTGGCTTGGACATGGCTGAGTCGATGGCGTTGCTGACAATATTTGGTTTTTTTTGCTCGCTTTCTTTACAAATTGTGCATTATTTCAATGGTGCTCAAACTGTAAATGTTTTACAGTTGTAATAGCGCTGATAACATTGAATTGCAATAATTTAATGCATTTGTTTCGCTTTTTAAACAATTTCTGCGCTATTTGGTTGCTTTTGTGAAAAGTATTGATTTTGGCTGGCCATCACATATGTTTGTGCCCTCAGGGTGGACTCTTGATTTGCCATATTGTAAAGTTTGGCATGCACTGCGCATGCGCTCTGTTATCAGCTGCATTCGAAATGTAAACAAAGGAATTTTTTGTTTTGAGGTAAACGTTGTTGTTTTCTCATTAAGTCAGTAGATACGATTTCTTTTATACAGTTGTGCTTAAAAAATGATTAATCTATTCAGTTTAATCCCAATATTTAATCTGGCCATCCCAGCCAGCGGTCACCAATTTGCTCGCCTCGTGCGGATGCCACAAAGCGCTGATGCATACGCCCTCGTGCGCCTGCCACTTCTTGTACATTTTCGTCGTTTTCCAATCCCAGATGTAGCATTTGCCATCACCATCGCCAGAGACCAGATAACTCATGTCCGGTGAGAAGTCCAGCTGGCAGGCATAGCCAGAGACCATGTGTCCAGTGAACGTCTTTTTGCGATTCATTTTAAAGCGGTTCAAAGCAGAGAATATGACGATTTTGTTATCCAGCGATTGGCAAGCCATCCACTTTCCATTGGGCGCCAATGTGACGGCGGGCATGGAGTGCATTGTGGGGTCCGCTATATACTTCATGTCCACTGGAATGTCCCACTCCCAAATACGCATTGATTTGTCATCGGATGTGGTCACAAATCTGCGATTGTCATCAACAAATGTAATGGTACTAACCGAACCTAAATGTCGATCATATTCCTGCACAATATCACCGCTACGTGTGTCCCACTGTGAAATATATTTATTAATATACATTCACTCTTATCTCTGATTGAAACTTACGCAAATGATCTTCTTGTCGGAGGTACCGGCCACAAATAGATGCTGTTTACTGTTGTCTGGATGGAACTTGACGCAGAAGGGCATCTTGCGGGTTGTAAAACGCGAGACAACATCGCCAGTCTCCGCATCCCAGAGTTTTATGTAGCGATCATATGATGCAGACAAAAAGTGCGATCCCTTGTTGTTCCACGCAATATCCTTGATGGCCTGACGATGTCCAGAAAAGGTGCGCACACAACGTCGATCGCCATATACCTCCCACAGCTTGACGCGACAATCCATGGATCCGGAGAGAAGCAAATGCGCTGTTTTTGGGAACCAGCGTATGGAAGAGATGCCCTTGTTGTGACCCGTCCAGGTATGTATGTGTGCTTTGGGAAGAAAACACTTTGGTGGCGGTGCATTTGAGCGCAAATTCACGCCGAGATCGTGTGGAGCATGCAGGTATGAACGTCCCTGATAATCGTAGGCATCCTTGACTGCAAAAACAAATCATTATTATCAATCCAGTTGATTTGGAGATAGGCATACTCACTGTGCAGCGTGGACTTTTCTTCCAGTGGTTTGTCCTCAGGGATGCGACCACGTTTGTGGCGCTTTGAGAGCAATTCATCTAACTCGGCGCGTTCCTGTTCGTTTGGCTTGGCAACGGTTACCTCGTTCTCGAACCTGCCCCACGGTCCTAGAAAGCCCTCAACATCTTCAGGGTTATCGTTTTTCTCTTGCTTGCGCATTTTCTTCGGCTTTGGTGCCTCAAAAACTGTTTTTCCATTATCATCGTAGGCAGATTGCAAATCGCCTACGTACGACTGTCCATCGGCAGCCTCATCCACAGTGGGATCTAAGGCATAACCGTAGGTGTGGAACGTGCGTCGTTGATTTTCGAATTCAAAGGCATTTATATGCGCTTTTTCCACATAACCGGCAAGTGTATTTCGCGGCGCTCTCTGCTGCATAGTCATATTGGGATGCTCTGGTCCCTTGACTGGCGCAAACATTTCATCGTAACGTGGATTATATGTGACTTCTTTGAGAGTTGGATCGAGTGTCCTTGAGACGGCCACTGCACCCATTGGCACAACGTCGGGCGCCGCACAAACGGCTAGCTCTGTTGACAGCGAATGTGATTTGTCTACGGGCTGCAAGTGCGCGGGTAGCTCTTGCTTCGTCTGCTTACTTTGTTCATTGTCCGACTCGCCCTCGGAGGAGCTCCCGTAGGATTGCAGTCCCAACATACTCATCTACAGCCTGCGTACGATATCCGTATATTTGTTAACAAAATGTTGCAAATATAAAACTACCAAAGTATACAATATAAAAACAAAAACGTTTATAGAAATTTCCATCAAGTTGGCTTTCTTGGGCCAATCGCTGTGAATGGCAAATTTTTGGAATAGCAATTGTGAAGTGATTGCTACTTATCATAGAAAATCACAATTATTATTTTCAGCGGACTTAAATTATTAAACATTATTTTTGAATAGAAAAATTTAATAAATTTGTTTTAAATTTCTTGGGCTTAAGCTTTCTTAAATATTTTTCATTGTTTATGGTGTTTTTTTTAATTTGAAGTACAGAGCAGCCATTAGTTTGGCATGAAATTAAACGGAACAATATTAATAATCATTTATTTATTTTTAAAAAAAATAAATATTAAAACTATGCCAATAATTAACTTCTTTGAATATCGATAACTTTAAGATATCGAGTGTGTTGAAGACATCGATATTGGCATGTCAGCTGTGCGTGTTATTCAAGGGGTGTTTTGTGTGAATGGCTAACACGTTGGTTGCTAACACGTGCGAGGTTTTTGTTTTATAAATTGATTTAAATATAGTTAGAATAACTCGATAGCTAGCAAAAATGTCGATCAGGGAAAAGCTGCTAATGAAGAAAATCGTAAAGCGTGAGAAAATGAAGAAGGAGCTCTCGAAGAAAAAAGGAAATGGTAAACCGGTGGTTTCTCAACCTCCTCCCGCCATAAAGCAAGGCAAAAACAAGCCGAACAAGCCGAAGTCTCAAAAGAAACACATTGCAGAAGATGATGAAGGTATCTATTTTATAACCAATTACTTGAACGGTAAATAAAACTACAATTCCTGTGAAATGCAGATGACTTAGAAGACGATTTCCAGGAACAACCGCAACCCAAAAAGAAACAACAGCAAAAGAAAAAGAAACCACAAATTCAGGTTGCAAACTCCGACTCGGAATCAGACTCCGACGAACAGGAGAATGATAGTGAAGTTGATGATGAGGATGAGGAAGAGGAAGAGATCGATAGCGAAGGTGTGTATGCAATAGATGCTAGGAATTGTTTGTTGGATGATGATTAAAAGGCGAATTTGAGCTGCACTCGACCAACGAGTTAATGTTGCAATGTGCAGATTTGAGATTAATGTAAACAACAAACTGAATAAGCTGAAGGATAGTAATTTAGCCGTAGATACGCAATTTTTGTTAATCCTGTAATATACATTACAGCTGGCGACTCGCCTGATTCTGAAGAGGATGAGCCCGCTCCTGCCAAGAAACCCAAACTTAAGGCAAAGGCAGGCTCCAAAGCGCCCACAACGAACGGCAAAACAGTGCAAGACGACGACGAAACACCATTTTCGGTAGAGTCTTCCTTGGCGGCATTGGATATGCGGGATTCTGACGATCGTAATTTCGCTTCCCTTAAAGGAGCCGTGTCGGATGCGACGCTACAAGCAATTACGGAAATGGGCTTCACCGAAATGACCGAAATCCAGGCTAAGTCACTGACGCCCTTGCTTAAGGGTCGGGATCTGGTAGGCGCTGCACAAACGGGATCAGGCAAAACCCTTGCTTTCCTCATTCCCGCTGTGGAGCTGATTAACAAGCTGCGTTTTGCGCCACGGAATGGCACAGGCGTCATTATTATCTCTCCCACTCGCGAGTTATCTATGCAGACGTTTGGTGTGCTGAAGGAGCTAATGGCGCATCATCATCACACTTATGGTTTGGTAATGGGTGGCTCTAATCGTCAAGTGGAGAGTGAGAAGCTGGGCAAAGGTATCAATATACTGGTGGCCACGCCAGGTCGTCTCTTGGATCATTTGCAGAACTCGCCAGATTTTCTGTACAAGAACTTGCAGTGCCTGATTATTGATGAGGTGGATCGGATATTGGAGATTGGTTTCGAGGAGGAGCTCAAGCAAATCATTAACCTCTTGCCAAGTAAGACATAGATAGCAAATCCCCTGCCGATTTGTCATAACTTATTTTCTCTTTAGAACGCCGTCAGACCATGTTGTTCTCGGCCACGCAAACAGAACGCATTGATGCGCTGTCCAAGTTGGCGCTGAAGAAGGAGCCCATCTATGTGGGCGTACATGACAACCAAGACACGGCCACCGTTGAAGGTCTGGAGCAGGGCTACATTGTATGCCCATCCGACAAGCGTTTGCTCGTGCTCTTCACGTTCCTCAAAAAGAATCGGAAGAAGAAGGTTATGGTTTTCTTCTCCTCATGCATGTCTGTCAAGTACCATCACGAACTGTTCAACTATATCGATCTGCCGGTGACATCCATACATGGCAAACAGAAGCAAACCAAACGCACGACAACATTCTTCCAGTTCTGCAATGCTGAGGCCGGAATACTGCTCTGCACGGACGTGGCAGCCCGTGGTCTGGACATACCGCAGGTGGACTGGATTGTGCAGTATGATCCGCCAGATGATCCACGCGAGTACATACATCGTGTGGGACGTACGGCACGTGGTTCTGGCACTTCAGGTCATGCGCTGCTGCTGCTGCGACCCGAAGAATTGGGCTTCTTGCGCTACCTTAAAGCGGCCAAGGTGCCGCTAAATGAATTTGAGTTCTCGTGGCAAAAGATCGCTGACATACAGCTGCAGGTAAGTGCTAAACAGGGACTATGAGAACAGTCACCTACATTCATCTTTTCTCTTGCAGCTGGAGAAGCTCATCTCGAAGAACTATTTCCTAAATCAGTCGGCAAAGGAAGCCTTCAAGTCGTATGTGCGGGCCTATGATTCGCACCAGCTGAAACAGATATTCAATATAAACACACTCGATCTGCAGGCGGTATCCAAGAGCTTTGGCTTTCTGGTGCCGCCCGTGGTTGACCTCAAAGTGGGTGCTGCCAAGCGAGAGCGGCCAGAGAAGCGAGTGGGCGGTGGCGGTTTCGGTTACTACAAGCAGATGAACGACAGCAACTCGAAACAGCGCCACTTTAAGCAGGTCAATAGGGATCAGGCCAAGAAGTTTATGCGTTAGTTGTATTAAGCCACATATATATTTTATATAATATCAACTTTATATAATATCAACTTGTGTACATGTACATATAAGAGTGTCTTTTAAAAAAACAATTTGGGAATCATCATAAGATCAATCGAGTTGTTCATAAGGCGTTGCAACGCCCACACGGATGTGGCATTGCCTTTTATGTGACAACGTCTCCGCTGAGCATTTAGCGAGTTGCCCCCAATATGGCAAATGTCTTATTTTTTGGCATTTTTTCATTAAACTGTTCCAGTTCCAGTTTATTTGAATTTATTTTCTCATTTCGGTTTTTTTTTTGTTTTTGGGTTATTAGCAATGCCAGCAAAACTGTAACAGTTTGCAAGCACAGTTGATCAATTTAATGGTCGCCCACTGATGGACATGCTTGCTTGTCCGTCAGTCAATTGAAATAGCATTGAGGCTGTAAACAATTTTCTAATAAAACTTGTTTAACAACAACCCACGACACCCACTCCAGCATGTCCACAACTACATCCACATCCAACTGTTGGAGCTGTCCAAAAAGCAGCATCGTGAAATTAATGCGCCGCCTAATGAAACCAGCCAGCAAGTTGGCCAGCAACAAATTAATAGTTTATAGTTGTGGGCGTTTAAACTGCCGAAAACTACTACGTTGACACCCCCTCTACACCGACTGCCCCTCCTATCTCGTTAAAACTTGTAACAAAGATTCAACTTAGTCGCACTTGCCACAGTCGCTTTGCTAATTATCCCAACGAATGTTTGTGAATGGACTTGAGGTTGATGCTGGTACTCTAGCTGCTCTGGCCGCCAAGCTTCCAATTCATTCATGCGACTAAATAGCATATTCATGAGTGATTCATGACGCGTGCGCGAGCGTGTAATAAGCTCGAGCATAAGAGTATTTTAGATTTCATGAATGAAAATTTGCATAATGGCAATAGAAAATACTATAAGTGATACTTTGAACAAACAAATTAAATAAAATTAAAGTAGTCTAGTTAGCTTGGTTAAGAAGGTTACAGAAAAGTTCCACGTTGTCAAAATAATGCACTAAAAGCCTTTGCTTTATCTTGAGAAAGATACCCTTATTCTTTATTTGGCTTTATTAGATGACAATTTCTGTAATATCAATTTGTAAAATTGGATAATGATGCAAATATCCCTCCATTTTCTTAAAGAATTGGCAGTGGAGTGAAAGTTCCCAATAGCTTCTCATTATGCTGTCAACTTTAGCAGAAACTTTGGACTCAACACGCTCTTTTAATTGAGAAGTGATTCATTTGCACACCTTTGTCTGCAAAAATACTTATTATTATTAATCCCACTTTGAACTTTAAATTTATTGAAACCTCATCGAACCTAATTTTGTTAATAACAAATAATTTTAAAGCAAATTTTATTACCTGCCATGCTAAGTTGGTCTAAATTATAAAACTTCCGTTTCAAAAAGCAAATCACGCGAGAATTAAGTTAACGCCACCGTAAAACGTCATCTTCAATGAGTTAACAACTTTGTTATCTATTTAAGCTCAAACTGAAAATGTTGTAGTCATTGTTCATGGAGACAAAAGTTTAGTAAACCTGCAAGCAAAACAAGCATGTGCAACAGCTCAACATGTGACTGCCAGCTAAGTATGTGTGGGTGTAGAAGCTGGTTTTATTTGGCTCAGAGACACACACTCCAGCACATGAGTTGTTCAAGTGTTGGAGTCGGGAGGAGGAGGGAAAGGGAAAGGGGGCGCCTACGCAATGAGGTGCTGCATGCGTAATGGCAACAGAGACTGGCTGGTTATTTAGTGGCAAACAATGTTGGCTTTTAACCAATATGCCGCTGCTAATTATACAAAAGTGGCAAACACACGTTGCCCTGTCAATTGCAAATTGCCCCAAAAGCAAGTGCATAATTTGTCGGCTAACGTCAAAGCATTTGCCAAAATGGCCAAAAATTTGCATTCATCTGGAATCAAGGCGGCGTCGAAACTTGTCCAAAATTGAGTGTGAAATATGGCTTCCCCCAAATGGGAAAATTGCTGGAAAACTGTTGACATACATGCGCACAGTGTGGCAAGATTTAATCTGCCCAAGGAATTGGACACTATTGATTGATTTTCTTAGAAAAAACTATAATTTCCTTTTTCATTTAGTTTCAGAAACAAACTTCGAGGAGAACTCGAAGAAAAGTAATAAGGAACATTCACAATGTATGTGCCTATATATTATTTAATCATAGCTTGAATTGTATATTAATTTAAAACGATGTTTATGTAAGTCATTTTATATGGAGTATAAATTATTTTTATGTCATTTTTCTTGCGGTTTTTTTTGCTACAAACGGATTCGAAGTAATATTTTCACATTTGTTTATTTTTAATAAAAGAAAAAAAAAACAAATCAATGAATTTATTTGAAAATTTAAAATATCTTATATTTTAACTATTAAATCGACTTGAAATTGCAACTTTAATATGACATAAATTTGTTACAATTTTAGTGACACAGTCTAGTCTCCGAACCTCGTGCTGCAGTGCGTCCAGCCTGTTTGTCAATTTGTTGCCTAGCCTACTTCGTAATAAGTCTTTGAGAAAGCCTCTGGTTTTGGACGTTCGTTCAGCTACCACGTTGGAACAATTGATGTGCATTTTAGATGCAATTTTTGGCTGTGTGCTATGCCAGAAACGTAATAACTCACGCCTGAATGAATGGGTGAGTCAAGAAAGGCAGAGGAAAGTGCATATCGGGCGAGTACATTTTCACAGAGTTGTGTGAAAACCATTCAGAGACATTTGGGCCATTTTCATGATGCGTTAAAGCAGTTTCTTTTCTGAACAAACAAACTGAAAAACTGAAAGTGCTACCAAAATGTGGCAACATACAAAGACCCTGCGGCTTATCGGCCCACGGATCAAATCATGTGTCTCTTTATTCATTTCTAAAAGATTTCATGTAGGTGTCAACATCAAAATAGGCTTTTTGGCTTTTTGGTGAATCGAAAAACAATAATCATACAATGTCTAAATCTTTACGCGCTCTGCTCTGCCTGACACATATAATTCAATGGCAATAAAATATCTTCGACTAGATAATGCCGAGTCCGGCCCACACACCAAGCTTTGGTATGACCATACCGGGGTGGGTGCTGTGTTGTGCTGTGCTGTGCTCTGTTGATAAAGTTGTTGGCCAGGTCGGTGGGCGCTTGGCTGCCTGCTTGCCTGCCTGCCTGCTTTCCACTTCCACTGATTGAAAACTTTCACGTCTCTTTTTAAGTGCATGCGGGTGCTGTGTAAGTGTAAAGCGGCCGCTGCTGTTGACTTTTTGCGGAATACACGGAAGCCTAGCATAAATCCATACATACCTATGGACAAAACATACTTGTACATCTGAAACGCATTTGCAATGGAAAGTAAAAGTTGTAACTGTCCAGGGTCGCTTATATGGTGCGTCGCCATCAACATTGCCATCGCCATCGCCATCGCCGTTGTCGTCGACATCGCCTTTGCCATCGCATGCGAATGCCAATTTTCCCACATACATTTTGAGTATTTGAGTATTTTGCTAGGCATTTGGTTCAAAGGCAAGTTTAACACCAACATTTGGCTTTCGGTCCCGCCGCACACTTCCATCAAGCCAGTACGGGCATAATTTGCATATGATTTTGGCCAAATGCCCACATATCTTAACTACAACAACTGCAAATAAAAATACTTTGTGCTCGGTTCTAATCGCATTCGTTTGCCTGTTAACAATTTCCGTACGTAATTAATGCCTCCGCGCTCAGTGTTCCATAATTCAAATTGACGCCAACGCGCCAAATACGTTACACCAAACGGGTGCAAGCGAGATGGCTGCTGCAAGCAGCGCATGATTTTCAGAGTTAGTGCTGCCACTTGTTGTAAGACATTTGTTAATTTAGTTCATAACCTATTATTGGTTTACTGAACGATCTAGCGATCAATGATTTTCATTTTATTCCACTAAATTCATAATGTCTACTTATTTTCCAACGGAATTTGGTTAATATTAAGCAAAAATTCTCACTTAAGCCAAACATCTGCGTATTGTGCGCGGTATGGCAACTCTCGCTAATGATCTTCGCTGCTGTTAAGTTACTGTTATACTCAGAATGGCATGCTGGCTCTCCGCTTTTCATCGTTTTTGTATGTGCGCTTTGCTTTCAGTTTCTTTTTCTCTGTCTTTGCGTGCGGTTCAGTTGTAGAAATAGGAAGAATCGTTTAAGTAGAGGCGAGATCCGTGCGTTTTCCTTTTTACCCGACTCGAATACAATTTTAATAAACAAAAAAAGGAATTCTCATATAGTTAATAATCGCAGTGTTCAACAAATGCAAATGTATGCAACTTTTTAATGCCTAATTTTATGAAACGAAGTGAAGGCAACAACCCAACAAAAAGGGCAACAACAAATACATATACTCAGCAGCAACAGCAAATGTGCATATTTTATGCGAAATTTTCAACGTTTACATTGAAATTTCAATGGTTTGCTATTCTTTATAAAACTGTGCAAGTTAATTTTAAAATTTCTTCACTTGCTCTTGTGAAATTCACATAAATTTGATTGCAAATAAGAATTAATTATTTGCATATAAAAATTAATTTCATCTTTGTTGTATTCCATTGGGGGCTGCAAGCAGCAGCCAGAGAGCAAATGAGTTGAGCAGCTATTCTGACATTCCGCTTTCATTCATCTCCGTTTGCTCACGACTGCGCTCCCAGCCACACACGCATACGCTTACAAATTGACAGTCCCAGTGTATGTTTGCATGAGTGTATGTGAAAGCAAGACGTAGACGGCGACTGCGCCGTCTGTGTATCTCTTCCTCTTACTGATCAGAGGCAGCCGCTGCTGCGCTGAGGAATTTTTTCTGTCTTCATTTTCGACTTGCTCTCTCGTTGCCGTTGCCGCTGCTGTTGTTCTTGTTGTTGTTCTGTTTTCGTTCGTTTTTCTCAAACTTTTTTGGGTGGAGTTGTTTTCAATCTGTTTCTGTTGGTCGCTCTCGCCTACAATTTAACGAGAATTCAGCTCGCAACAACAACAACTTTTTTGTGTCTATTTTACAGTAACTACAAACATACAATAAAAACAACAAATCGAAGCGTGTTAAAGCGAAAGCAAAGAAAAAAATATTCTTTTGTTTAGCAATTGTGCAATACGTAAAAAAGGCAAATCCAAAGCAGAAGAACAGAGAAAGAGCCGAAAAGTTATATACGCATTCATTATAAAAGAATTTCGGCAACAACACAACAATATTGTGCAAGAAAGTAAACAATTGTTAAAGCTTAAACAAACACACACACACAAACAGAAATCAACAATAACAAAATGAGTGTCTGTGAGAACAAGACCGTTGTGCAACAGCAATTGCAACAACAAGCTGCCGCTGCAGTCGCGGCTGCCGCAGCCGCTGCTGTTGTACAGCAGCAACAGCAACAGCAGCCCCCGCAAGTGGTGCCACAGCCACAGCACATGACGCCACAGCAACAACAACAGAGCACACAGAGCATTGCCGACTATTTGGCACAATTGCTAAAGGATCGCAAGCAATTGGCCGCATTTCCAAATGTCTTTGTGCATGTCGAGCGTCTCTTGGATGAAGGTAAGTCAAACACACACACACACACACACGCACTGCACTGCATACATATACATGAGCAGTTGCATTGTAAGCGCCAGCTTCAATTATGCTGAACAGCACTCTCTCTGCCCCCCAATAAGCGCAACTTTGTTGCTGTTGCTTTCTATATTTAAAGTCGCTTCTCTGCTTGATCTTGAGTTCATTCCACCTTGCAGAGAACCCAAAGTCACTGCTGCCGACGTCGCTGCTACGATTGCTGCTGATGCCGTTGCTGCGTCGCTGGCCGTTGTTTGTTATTTTTAGTTACTTCCTTTTTGTGCGCCACTTCGTCGTTGTCTGTCTTGCTTACGCTCTCCCGCTCTTTGATGGCACAGACACAGAGAGGAAGAGACAGAGAGAGAGAGAGAGAGAAATAGAGATTGAGAGAGAAGCCTTTGCTGCCGCTGTTATTATTCTACTCTGCTTAAATTCTTGTATTACGTCTTGCTTTGCCAACGGGACCCCCACTTACGAAATGACTTCACACACGCATGGAGGCTGCGTTGACAACTGAATGGTATTAAGTGTGGCAATTCTGAATGGGGCGCGCCCCGTTTTACCTTAAGCGAGCCCACGCTAATGCATACACTTTGAAGAAAATCAAGAGGAAAACAGAGTCGAAAATCAACACAAAAGGCCCAGGACCATAAAGATAGACTACCTGGATGGGCACACACATACTCGTACTATCTCTGAGTTCGTTTTCGTTAGGTTTCTTGTCGGTCGTTGTTATTTGTTTAACATCTGTTGGCCATATGCATATGTATGTATGCCTCTCGGTAATGACAAAATTATGTTGCACAGAGATACAGATACAGACACATAGATATAAGTACTACTCTCAGCTCGTACGTTGCTGTAAACTAGTTTTGTTGCCCACAGATTTTATTTGCCAAAAGCAAAGCGTTGACAATTTGTAAAACTCGTTCGACCAGCTACATATTCGATGATGTAGTTGTTGTTGTTGTGGTTTTTTCCTATACCTGCTTGCCACACCACCCACCCGCTGTCTGTTGCGCTTATCAGTGATTGTGGGAGTCTGTTGGAGTCTGGCTGCGGGTGAACCACTTCCAAAGCTAATGGCATCGTCACCACCATCGAGTGGACTCCCGAGTCCAAGACTAACTTGCAGACCCAAACCAGGCCGCTGGGTCGCTCTTTTAACGGCTTTCGACTTTTCAACTGGCTAGAAGTTATTTTATTTTTTTGTTGCTCCAACTTTCTCTTTTCAATTGCTGCCATCGTCGTGTTGTGTTGTTGTTGTTGTTGTTGCTTTTGACAAGCGGGCTGGCCAACTTCCCAGTTGCCAATTGCCAATTGCCAGACAGAACTCTCAGTGAAAAACTTTTATTTTTATGACATTTTCATGCTTTTCACATTACTCGCAATACTTTTCCTAAGCGGCTTAAATAATTAAACAATTTCAAAGCTTATGTATTTATTAGTGATGCCTTCCACTTGAGTGCCGTTTAGAATTGTTGCCACAATATGTGCAGAGTTTATTTCAATGTGGCATGCAACAGATGTGACGCCAAACTTTTCAATCAGTCATATCTGAGAGGCAGCTGCTAATATTAAAATAAATATAAATATTAAACAAAAATATACAAATATTAAACAATTTAATTGGTCGATGGTTATGAAAAATATACACTATTATTTGTTGCTCTAATAATCTAAGTCACTTAACAAATTGAAACATATTGTTTAAGGCGAATCTAAATGTTTTTGCTTGTCTCTAACAAAAATAAAAACTATATTTGAGTTCATATTTTAAATTCGTCTGTTGCACATATGCCACTTTATTTGTATCTCATAAGTTGTGCAACCTGTTGTGCGTTGATTTCAATTATACATGCATATCATATGTGCACGAGTACGAGTACGAGATGCTCTTCGATGCATAATTATGTGTAGTTTCTGTTGTTGTGATATTTTGTTTCGACTCTTTCGCATTTAGAATGTCTTATTTATTTATTTGCCGCTTGTTTTTATTGTCTGCCACTCGCTCGTCGTTCATCGCTTTTGGCACTGCTGACATAAATTTCGCTGTTTGTATTGTTTGGGCCTCGTGACTCATGCCTAAAATAAAATAAAAAGAAAGAGAGATGATAAAAAATTGTGAAGAGAGCCAGAAGCTGAGACGCAGGAAGATGAATATTGTCCGCAGCATTTGATTGTATCTGTTAGATACATATGACACATGCCGCGGTAGCACGTTTCTAGCGCTTTGTATCTTGATGCATGCCGAGCAATTTGCACAGTTGAAGTGTGCCTAGACTGTGGAAAGACGACGTCAAAACCCAAGTGTGTACTCGGATTACGGCGTCTCAGTCCAAGCATAACTGCACGTACTATCTCCGAGATACAGATATAACAGACATACAGCGATACAGATACATTTGTATAAATGGATAAGGCGAGAGTATCTTCCGCATGACGTCTGGGCTTTGCGGAGATAACAATACAACTGGTAGATGAAAGACAGATAAAAGTATCTGTATCTTTGGCTATGTATCTCTCTATCTGTGCTTGTATCTGCAGCTGTATCAAAGGCCGTCTACACAATGAACTTAGCGCGCTTTTAATCAAATCATTATTGTGTGTTGGTAACGTTGTTGTTGCAGTATTACTTGTATTTTTTGCCCACGCATTGGCCGAAATACAACAACGAAACATATCAAAATTCTGCTGTTGCTCTTAGCTCTTTCCCTGTATCCCTGGCACGCAACGTAGCATTCGCTCGCGATCTTATAGATACACAGCTACACAGCTTGTGTGTATCTTGCGTTGTGCATTTAAAAAATCAAATTACGTTCGGACTACACCCGCTGCCGACTCTGCTCGCAAATGTTTATATAGTCGCACACAGCTATATATGCATGTAGACCGATACGCATATATACATATATCTATACTATATTGTACATATAGTATGCATATGTATGTAGCGTTTGGCATTTCTCTCAGATACATACACGCAGCAATTTTCAGCGCTCGACATTTATTTTTTGTTGTTCATGAGAAATTTTGAAATGTGTTTCATTTCGTCTAATTTTAGATGATTGGAAATGGTTGTATTTTCTTGAGCGGAATTTCAGCTCTCTATTTGACCGTTTTTGGGGCGTTGTTTGCCCACAAGATTTCAAAGCAAAAATGAGCAGCGCTATTAACTTGGCCCGTGCAATGACTTAAATGGACTTCAATGCAAACAAAAGCCAAATGCAACCGAATCGAACGCTTCATCGATCGCTTTGCAAACAAATTAAAATTGTAATTTAAAAATGAAAAAAAAAGGGAGAAAAAAAAAAAATACGAAACCAAATAAATTAAAATAAAACGCGCAATGAGCGCTTTTGAATTTCAATTCGATATTACTCAGGGCCCAGAGATAATGCTTATAGCGACTAGTTGAGTTGAGTTGACGTCGTGCTCATAAATTTGTTGACAATTGTTATGCGGAACGCGTGGGCCCAGCTGGCAAACCCTCTAGCCCGCATGCTGACTGTGGACGTGGTAGGAACAGGGACAGGGACAGTGGGAGGGGCGAGCCGAGGAAAACTCTCTACACGTTTCATTGCGTTTTTCAAATTCAATTAAAATCTTTTGTCATGGCGACCATTGGCTATTTTGATTTGCTGTTGTTTATGTTGATGTTTATGTTTATGCTAAAGTTGAAGTTGGCTAAAGCGTATTATGGGCACTACCAAAAACAGAAGCAGCCATGCGTTTTTGCCCCACGGAAGTTGACCATTGAATAACTGTGCAGTAAATGAAGCCAATTCAACAGACTGCACATTGGCAATGGGTATTATACGAAAAAAGGGCATTGATCGACAATCGATGCATCACTGATCGTTGACAGGCAGTGAGAAAGTTGTGAGCTAAACTATGATTGTCTATGCTTGGTTGCCTGGTTGAATGGGTGCGAAATTGCGGACAATTGATTGCTCGTCATTTTGCTAATCAGCTTGAACTTCTGAACTTCTCAAGCAAAAAGATATAATTTAAAGTCAAGCACGATAGTCGCATTTCCTTAAGTGCAAACATTTGCATGCCACTTTTTGTCAACGCCAGCAATTAGCAAGGTGGTTTTTTGTTTGGTTTTTGCTTTAAAGTTGCCGCCGAGTATGGGAATTCATAGAAATGCGCTCATCTAGGCGGCAAACATGATATCTTTATGCCAATACAGCAACAATAAGTGACTCAGCCAGAGCACATGGCAATCCTAAAGATACAAATAAGTGTACAGATACAGCGGGCTCATGTGTGTATCTACAGCCTTCAATTAGCATTTTCAAGTGCCAGCCAACGACTTGGCCTCAACTCTCTGCTCATTTTGAGTTTCTTCTCGCTGTCTCTGTCGTTTTGAAAAAATTAGATTGCGTCATTTTCCAGCTTGCATGACATTTGATACATACAGCTTGCAGCAGAAATTTTGTACGAGTATATTTGCTTTTGACAAAAATAGCGAAAAAAATGCGCATAATTAAAATATTTTTTCGCATGCTCATATTCCAAACACTCGCTTCAGCTACGTCTGCCTGCCCTGCCCCTCCCCGCCCCGCCCCGCCAGCCACGGCACGCGACTACCAGCAGCACCCATGTGGCATTAGACAATTGCTTTAATATGCCACCAGACAGCCGCCGCCAAGCCGCCAAGCCGCACAAATTGAACAATTTGATAACAAAACGCAATACTTGAGTGTGCGAGATGCAAAAGGCAATAAATTCACTTTGAAGTTGTGCCATATGGTCGGTGTGCTGGCTTCAGTTTCAGTTTCAGCTACAACTTTAACTTCAACTTCAACTTCAACTCGAACGAACTGCTGCCATCTCTTTCCGCTGCCTTATATGGGCTGGTCGATGGCACTTGAGCTGCTGCGGCAAGTGAATCACTTTTATTGTGTAATGTGCAATGCAACGATATCGATTTTTATGGCCGATCAATTGAATTTTTCAATTTTAATTGACCAAAATGAAAACTCGCAAATGAAAAGCGAAAATGCGTGTGAAATGCGGGTAAATGATGAATAGCTATGATGGGGCACACCCCTAGGAAAATGTTGAGCATAAATTGATAAATTGTCATTATAATCGCAGCTATGGCAATCTGTCACGAGATATAATAAAAGAAAGAGAGCGAGAGTATAGACGTTGCCAAAAAGATAAGTTGCAGTTTCAGACATAACAATTAACAGCGTTGTATCTGATAAATGCAAATATGAGCGCTGCAAAAAACCGCAAACAGAATCTCTGGCTGTCTCAGGAAGGCGCCACTCGGTAGCTGTACGTGTATCTTGGTATCTTTTGGCTGTCTGCAATTCTGAAATTCGCTAACAACGCAGCATGCTCGTACTCGTACTGGTGCAGCATGAATGAATGGCACGTAGTGTGGTTGTGTGTGTTTTTGGCATTTTAATGTTGGCGTTTTTTTTGGTTTTTTTTGTTTTTGGGGACGACCGCCAGCCGTTTTAGTTTTGCGCTATTTTCGCATTTCTGCGTCAGCCAATTTCACGCACTTTCGTGTCGATCAACTGTTTCGATTGAAAGTCTTTGGTATTTGCTAAAATCTTACGACAATCACGCCCCCAATACGCCTTAATTGTTGCATTTGCCGTCAGCTGCAGACGGCGGTGCGTTGTGCGTTTTGACCAGTGTATGTTTTGGCTTTGTCTTTAACTTTTTGCCATTGTCGTTCCCTCGTCCGTTGTCGTTGTTGTTTGCGTTTTGTTTATGTTCATTATGGCACTTTTGTGAAACATGGCATACAAACTGAACGTCGTGCTGCCACGTTTTATTCATCTGCGCATTTGGGTTAAATGCCATTTTATATGGAGTCTCTTTGTTGAAACAAGTTAAGTGCGTGGGTGTCAGCTCGCCAAATAAAAAGCAAGCTCTCTGGGCAGCCAAGAAAGCGTCAAGGATCTTTGAGCTGGCTTAACAGCCTTAGAAAACTGTTAACTAACAGCTGTTAATGGGGTGTTAATAACGTAAGCAATACAAATTGCAGCTGTTACTTCTCAGTAATAGACTATTTTAAATTGCAGTTTTGCTCGCTCATATTGTTCTACTACTGCCCAACAAAAACATACTCAACTGAACACAGAAAACCACAAATAATTATGGTTTTCTAACGAAGTTTCGAAACTATTTTCATGCTTTGTATTTGTATTTTTGTACCTCTTCAAAACGCAACTACGTTTACTATTTTTAGCACAGCGCACAAGTATGATGTACTCGCCCAACATAAGCTTACAAATGCTGCTTGGCAATGCCATTCAATTTCCGCTTCACTTTCAAATACTCAACCAACTGGAGCGCCCACTCTGAGCTCAGCAGCTGAGCTAAAGCATCTATCTCAAGGACATCTCGTGGCTTATCAGCTGGAGAGTGACAGTTGCGTGAATGTCATTGGCATGCGAGTATGCGTTGACCAATGCACTTGCATTTTCTACAAATCCAGTCGGCTTTAGGCCAACTTACGTAGGCTTTTCCGGTTTTCCACGCACATAAAGCCCACACCAACAAATTTCTTGTATTTTGTCATACAAATGCGACAGCAGAGAGAGGGAAAAAAAACAAATCCCAACGAAAATATAAAGACAGGGAAAGAGATAGAGAGAAGGGACGACATCGACATCGTTTCTAGTTGTAGTCGCTGCCGCCTTTTGACTAAAAATAAACAAAATACGTGGGCGCTCAAAGGTGTTAAGAACAAGTTGCACAACGTATACAAAACCTGCAATGTAGAAATACCTATAATAAAGACTAACAAATAGGTACATGCTATATGGTAACCCAAAACAAAATTGTGTAGTCGACAATGAGATACCAATTATTTATTTAATGACAAATATTTCAATGAAATTATGCAAATTGTTTGATAGATGGGCCTTAGTAATACCCCATATCTTACTCGAACAGAGTATAACTAGCAAGGTAACAATTGAAAAAGCGGCGACTCTTTGAGTTGTCTTTCGTTGGACACTTGAATTTTTGGTCAAGCACATTACGTTATATGAGTATGTATAATTATGCAGATACATAAGTATACACATGGGCTCGTGTGTGTATCTGCGACTTACGCTCGACTCGCTCTTAACAAGACAAAAGATAGCAGTGACAGTGGGCAGGTAGGTGGACAAGTGGTAGGCAGTTAGGTCGGGGGCACTGTGATAATTTATAGCAATAGCGAGAGCTCTTCATGTATTGTCTTTAGGTTTGTGGCCTGTGGTTTTTGTTGTGGCTATGGGTTGGGGATTTTGCGTTATTTCGTTGTTGCCACATATTCGTGTGGGGGCTCAGTGCGAGACGTGTGTGTCACGTTGCGTATGCGCGATAAACAACAACATTAATTATACGACAAGTAAAAGGCACCACGATCAAATGACATGTATTGCATGGCCCATTTAAAGCGCTTAAAACGCCCACAGCTCATACTTGCGCCTTTATTTGTTAAGTACATTAGATGATGTATACCTTGTTTATTTATTTATTTAACGTCAGCTAATGGTAGTCGACAATAAGAAAAACAGTTTAGAGATGCAGGAAGAATTGTAATTCGTTGAATTTTTATTGATATACATAAATTGGTTCATTATGAATTAATTATCTGGCTCCATTTTTGGTCCAAGTGCAATTTGTTCGTTTGCTAAACATATTTTAACTTTAAGTTTTAACTCAATTATGGTAAAAACTATTTGATGAAAGATGTAAACATGACATAACCAACCTGGCCAAATGGCAATTGCTGCTTTCACCAAAAGCTATATACGAACAACTTTATCTATTTGCACACACTATAACTGTTTGTTTGGTCATTCCAAGCCAACAAATGTAGTATATATATCAGTTTTGAATTTCCGCTGAAGCACGCGCAGCATTCTCTAAACTAATAACAGCTGTGAGTTTTCAAGGAAAAGCAAAAGCATCGAAATAATATTTGTACTTGAATGAAAACAAGGCAAATGATGGAACACAGCTTGTCGAACAAATAATTGTTTATAACTTTTCGTAACCATTTTGGTTTATTTCCAAAATTTGTGCAATAGCTAGAACCGAAATCAGGTAGAACCTGAAGACGAGTATCGAGAGAGAAGACATCAAAAGGTCATGAACTCTGCGGTTACACAGACACTCTTCGGCTGGCTGCGTTTGTATTTCTATTCAGTCCATGGCTTGTGAGATTCGTTTTCTCTTGGCTTTTGATGCTGTTATTATTGCTGCTGATGCTGTTGTTGTGGTTGCGGCCAGGCAGCGGTTGTGCGGCTGTTTATGTTCCACACACGTAGCAGGGGCTCCGGAAAAGTCATTCGGCTACTCCAGAAATAAACAAGCGCGATGTGAGTAGAGATGGCAGCGTGGCAACAAACAGCGTGCCATTGCCGAGACGCGTCACATCCCAAAGTGGTGGAGCATGGGGGCATGACAGAAATTGTATCTTTTGGATTTGTATAAAAATAGTTTGGCCGGCAACGGCAACGGCAAAGGCAACTGCCCGACTTGTCGACTGCTGCAAGCCGCTTTTCGGCGGGTGTTAACAGCCCCAAAATACAGAAGTCCCACTCTCTACTCGTATACGTTGATTGAGCCATTCGATTAAAATATAGTCGTTTCGATTGTTTTATGCCGCACTAAACAACACATTTGTAAGTGGCGGCTAATTATAGAATTCATCTAACAATAATAACGTAGTTTTGTTATCTTTCAAGTATCTTTATATGCGCAAGTTTACAAAGATTGCACGAGTCGACCAAACTGAACTTTTGGTACGTAAATTACCGAGGATTTTTATGGGAAACCAAAATGAACGTGAACTATTTATATGAATATAACTAATCTTATCTATTGTTCTACCTGTCTTACTCGTTGCAGGTGAGTTTACACAAGCAACTTATCAGCAGCGATAACACAGTAGCGGGCCAATGGGCCGCAGGCAGGGGCAGGGGCAGGGGCAACAACAATGGAAACTGTTGTGGAAATGTTATATGAAAATGCCGACGGCGCTGGGCTAAAACTTAACCTGATTGGCTGAGTACACAAATTGTCTATTATCTATACTATAGATTGTTAATTTTTAATTGGTTTAAGCAGCCATTGCTATAAACTGAGCACAGGGAACAGTAAACATTGCACAGCAAACAGAGCGTCAGAGAGAGAGAGAGGGTGAGTGAGAGAGCGAGGCAGCTCATCGATATTGTCTGACGTTGATATTTTATGAGCAAGGCTATAAAATAAGCTCGGTTAATTGCTTTATAAAAATGGGCGCGCATGGAACGACCCAACTGAGTGTTGACTGCGACTACCGTTTTTCAAATGATTAACTGACCAACTGACTAATTGGCTAACTGCCCGATTGACTTACTGAGCGAATGGCAGCAGCAAAAAAAGGGGCCTTAAGCTGACAAATTTATGCACTTTGCTTGTCAATTTACTTTGCTAAAAAGAAAAAACTAAACAAAACAAAAAGGAGAGGAAAACAATAAAGTTTTTTTTTCAAATAGAACCCTACGAGACAGTTCGGACCTACCCAGTGCTGTTGCTGAATCTTAATTAATTTTGAAATATTAACAAATTTTGTACGTTCAAATTGAAGCGTCACATTGGTTCGCCTTGGCTCAGTTCGGTTCAGTTCAGTTGAGCTTAGGTTTGGTTTGCTTTTGGTACGAGGTGTGGCTTCCTGCCTGCACCATGTTTAGTCTTTTATCTATGGGTTTTGTTATATTGTTGTTGTACACTCATTAGGAGCACTTTTTTTTGTGTGCCCAGCATTTTCCACTAATTTCACAAAACTTACGCATTTAATGTACCACCATACAAGCTGCTTTGTACTTGTACTTGTTGGGTTCGGGTTTTTCTTGCTTACGTGGCGGCATTTTGCTCGAAAATTGCGCACATGGGAACTGTTTTGATTTGCGGCCAATTTTGCTTGGCGCGATGCCTTGCGCCACTTTGACCAGCGGCGACAACGGCGACAAAAACAATAACAATAATAACAACAACAAGTGCGGCAGCTGCAACTACAACAACTGTTTAGCTGAATACATCGACATTTGCAACTTTTTTTGGCAATGACAAGTTGATTTTTTTTCTTTCGATTTTGGAAAAATTGGCTTACAATTTACGAACTTGTTTAGCCAATTTACGAACATGTTTCATTTTGCTGTGCATTGCCGTGTGTGTGTTTTGTTGCAATTACATCTTTGACTCTCAGCTCGTCACTTCAGTTGGAATTCAATCTTATGACTAATTTTCAGTTGCTTCTCAAATGTTGTTGTACTAGTATGCTTTTTTTTTTTTCGTTTGCTGCTCAACATATCGAATACTCAACAATTAGCCAAATGACACAATTTCTCGAGCTTGTCATTTTGTACTTTTACGCTTCTAGCAAAAGGCTATTTTTAGCTTAAAAATTCATCTCAAATTTCCATAACAACAAATGTACTTGCTGGGAAGTGTGGGGCGGGGCGGGGTAATGCAAACGTAACATTTCAAGGGTAGAGGCATTTCCAAAAATATATCTTATTACATGTTAATTGTTTGCATGGCTGCTGTTGTCGTTTTGACAGTAATTTGTTGTACAACTTGTTAGACACGCCCCCTCCCCGGGCCGCCCATCTGTGTACGCGACGGCTATTACTGCTGTTGTCGATGTTGAGGTTGCTGCTGCTGCTCGTTGGCTAATTGTAATCTTAAAGCTTAATGTCAAGTTGCAAGGTTGCCGCGCTGTTGCACGCATATACTCGTACACATACTTACACGCTCACACCCACCCGTTCGTGAGATTTACAGTTATTTGTTTTAATTGTGTGCGTGTGAAAAAATTGTCGTAATGTTGTTAATGCTACAAGTTGTTGCAACCCACACGAGCCAGCGATGTCGCAGCATTAAAACATCATTTGCATTTTCATTTCAATTTCTGTCTCTAGTGTGTGTGTGTGTGTGTGTGTGTGTGTGTGAATAATGTTATTTACCCTATACGAGTAGTTGGATTTTGTTATTTTTCTGGCTTTGTGTGCCAGTTGTTGACAGTCGCTTTCCATTTTGGCCATTGTTGAAACTGAAAGTTCAACAGATTCACGCCGCGCTGCTTGCCGCATTTCACTTCCTTTCCAACGCCCTTTAAGTCTGCTTGGCAATCTGTTAAGATTCATGACTCTGCTTGCTGCTGCTTCGTTGCCGTTGTCAAAGGCATTCTGGCGTGTCGACCACCTTCACTTTATCCACTTTATTCGCCATGCGAATGTGAATACTGTGTTGAAAGAGCAGATAAAAAATCACATTACTAGCGTTGTCTTGACACATTTCTCTTTTGCCATATTCTTTTGAGAATATTAACAGTTTTGATCTTTGGCTTTATGGCATTAGTTTTAATGCCCTTTCCTGGGGCTGGTCATTTGGTAAAAATAATAAAAATAATAATAATGCGGATTTTGTTGCCAGGCAATCGCTTGGCTTTCTGCAGTCTTTTCCCCCCATCAAATTATCTCATTAACGTTTCTTCAAATATTTTTCAGACTTATTAAATGACACCGACTACACACACAGAACAAACAAAAAAAAATAAAATGTGCTAAGAACCGAAACGAAATTAGTCACGATTTTTTGATTTTTGTGTTGTATATAGTAAGTGCCTGTTTAGGTGAATAAGAATTCGTATTCGTATGCGTTCGATTTAATCACAAACGATTTATATGCTGACTTTTTGTTCAAGGTGTTTTTTGCGCCCGTTTCATTTGCACCAATTTAACTTTAATTCCCATAAATTTGACTGTCAAATATTTCCAAATTAACGAGAGTGTCGTTTGTTTATTGCGCAATGATTGTTGTAATTAAACCATTTTTTATTTAAATTGCCCAACATTAATTAGTTAAAGCTCTGCCCTTTCTGTGGGATTATTCACTTTTGGCCGTCAGTCTTCATTCATTCACAAACATTTGATTAAAACATCATCAAACTGTGACATTCAATGAGTAATGACAATGTACGTACTTGACGAAAGAGTCTAATAATAAAGCATATTACTTCATCAAAAACATTGATAGCTGTCAAAATAATAATAATAACAATATTACCATAATTCCAATATCTACGTACATTGTATTTACGGCTATTTGCATGCTCCTTTTAATGGGCAAATTATACGATCTGACTAAATTGCATTGCTATGTCATTCCCTCTATATCATATCTCATATGTACATATGTGTATTGAAGGAACGAATTAAATTAATTGAAGCTTCGAAGCGTTCGTTTGTCTAATACCCTGTACGGCAGAATGACTAAGAGGGCGTGTAGAATATAGCATCTCATTAAAACTGTAGGATATATCTCTTTTAAATAACAATAACATTAAATTACCATTATATTATATTTAAATTGTAAATACGTGTTTATTTGTTTTTAATCGCTAATTACCATATAAATTATATTATTGGTAAATTTAGGGTATCTGGGAGTCTCTGTTTGCAGACGAAAAAAATTGGAAAATTGCCTTTGTTTAACTAACAATTTATACATTATTTCGTGTTATTGTTAGCACAATATGCACATTTATCGAATTTATTCAAGTATCTATATGGATGTGTGAGAGCCAACATTGGGTTGAGAGAAGCCAGCCAGCTGGCCAGGTGGGACTTTAGAATTTTCGGTTGAAGCACGTACCCATGAGTTCTGGCAACTTTTGTTGTACTATTTGTTCTTTCATATATTTTTTGGAATGAACATTGATGAAATATTCTCATTTCATGTTGCATAAATAAACAGCTTTATTTTCGTTAGAATGAGAGAAAAACAGCACAACAGAAAATATATAATATATGAAGACTGGCATGCTTGCATATGCACAGCGCAATAGTAAATGTTTATTGTCATGGTAGTAATTTTTATGAAAATTATTTTCCTTTGGCATTTTGTGTGTTTTAGACAAAATGTAATTAATTCATGTAAAAGACAGCATATCTTGTTTTTATAGCAATAGTTGCTAATTGCATTTAATTATTTTAATTGACAACCTATTTGCTGTTTTTAAAGCTTTTCTTTCGCTGTGGAAAATGTAATTTAAACAGAGCAAATGTTTAGCATCATCTATTTGAAGTACTGTGATATATGCATATGTTTGTAGGGTATGTACTTACTTGTTATTATAATATTTCGCTTGCGGCTGCTTTCGCACTCATATGACCCAATTCCAAGTAATACTGAGTACCAATATTTTGCTTATGTTCATGCAAATTTACATTCAATTTTTTAATAAAATATCTTCTGGTTTGGGCAATGCACTCGGCACTCGATACATGGTATTCAGTTGTTTTAATTTGATTTTATCGTGTTGCTTGTCAACGTTGTGTTTTACCCGTGTCGCAAATAAAAAATGGGTTAAAATAATAAAATAAAATAAGAGAGGCGCCTGCGCTTGCATATTTTACAAATCATGTGAATCAAAGAGAAAAAAAGTATATAAATAATATACGCATTTTACGCATAATAAAACTCCGTGTGCTGATTAAAATATATAATTGTAGAAATTCGTTTGTATTTTTTTGATTGAGCGTGTGAACCAGCACTCAAAAGTTGTGATATGATAATTAAACAATTTAAATGAAGTGTCAGTGTTATCAGTCCTTAATGAAATACATTAAAGAATGCCAAAAAAAAAGCAACAAATTATGTACATATGCGCAGTTTTTTATATTGTTATTATTTTTGTTTTTGTTTTTGTTGCCTTGTTTTTGCAACCACAATCACGCATATCAAAGGAGCTGAACGGGCTAACCACAGGGCCAGAAATATTCATATATTCAAAAAATCAAATAAATGAAATTACTTGAACACATAAACACACACATACACATGCACATGCTCTGGTCGTATAAGTACACACACATGCATAAATATGCGAAATTGTTTTGTGTGTGTGTGTGTTTTTTTTTGCAAATTGATTTTGTGCGCATTTTCAAGGCCGGCCAAGGCATTTGTTGAGTTCATGTTTAAGCCAAATGTGCTTGCAGTTGCTTTATGGCCAGAGGCAAAACGGCTTAATTGCATTGGTGGCTTTGGCTTTGGCTTTGCCTTTGGCTCTGAGTGGAGCAAGCTTTAAATGTTGGTTTTATTTGTTGCGCCATTACGGGTGTTTGTCATTGCTGCGACAATTTGTTAAAACTTGGTTCGTCACCCACACATAACATACACTCAGCTTTTTGGCATTGTTAAGGCCGGCTACACCCACGCTCTGGGAACCCACAGCGAGTCATCTAATTCGTGGCATGAATGGTTGTGCATTCATAAATTAGCTGGCTGCGAGCGAGATACTTAGGTACTTGTGTGTCGCACTTGAAGCCAAGTCGTGAGCCAATGCAAATTGCCGATTGCGACCCGGCCAAAACAATCAATCAGCGGAGAATCGGCAAAGCCGCGAATGAGCTTGATATTAATTTGGTTTAGGTGTCAACTGGCCTACCTGACTGCTAGCTTGCCCGCCTGCCTGCATGGCATATCTTATGAGATTGACAAGTTGGGATTAGATTTTGGCGTGAACAAGGTTGTCTGCGGTTGTTTGTGGAAATGGAAATGGAAATGGTAGCGGCAGTGCCAAATCTTGTTTACGTATTCAAATGCAAATCAATAGCAAATGCTTGACTTGCAGTTAGCTGTTTTTTTATTATTCAAATACAGGGAATATAAAGCAGTTTAATTTAAATACATTTTTATTTGCTCCAAATAAATTTTCACTTGCGAATTCAAATTTTGACACTTTATTTAATTGAACTTTATGTTCATCTAAACAACAAGCGCATAAATAAATTGTACGAAGACAGATGATTTCCACCGAAACAAAGAAACACTGTGAAAATCCTAGTCGATTGCACATATTTTCATTTATTTGGCTGAAAACAGAAACAGCACACATACTAGATAGCTATTTTTTGCAACTGTGGAGAGGGGAAAATAAATGAAGAAGTAAATTAATAACAAGACATGGCTTCTTGTTGTCGCTGTCCAAGAACATTAAGAGGCGGCCAAAGAACTCATTAAGAGATGAGAGCGACAAGTGAAATATTGAATGCAGCATGGAAATTGTCGCAATAAACATGAAAAATATAAGCATGCCCCATTTGTTGAGTTTAAGTATGCGTTGATTTTACTCAAATAACATAGATGATTCAAAAGCAAATTAAGGGCAACTTTGCAGCTCGAGTGGGGCACGCAACTGAAATTCTTTGAAGCAATAATGAAATCTGCGCTTGAGATCTTTTGTCTAAGCATAAATGCAATCATGACAGCTGTCAATATTAATCGGTCAAATGTCAGCCAGATAGACAGACAGTCAGACCGATGAGCATAGCGTTGAGATGAAAAGACAGGCATTAACGTGTCTACGGATTGAGTCGCATTTGAGTCGAGCGATGAATAAGCCGAGTTAAATTCGCGTGGAAATTGCATTTACATATGACGAAGCCAAGCGATTTGATTGTAGCTTGAGGGGATCAGGTCACAAGCATTTGAATCGAATTAGTCATTGGCAAGCCGCATTGATAGTAGCATTTAGATAAATTACAATAATTAAGCCATGCCTTTCCAAGCCGAGCAAGCTTGCCATATGCGCAGGCGGCTTAATTAATAACTTGCCCCTCTATCTGACTGTCTGTATCTCAATCTCAATCTGTATCTATGAGTATATATCTAATTCTTTGAGCACTGCGTCAGGCTGATCTATAATTAAATCCTCATGTCCGTTGCCAACTCTCTGACTGACCATTTAAGGGCATTGCCTGAGTTGGCGAGCAGGTTGCGATCTATGTGTGTATGTAGGTGTCGGATCGGTTCGAGTTTCGCCAATCTTATAATTATCAATGGACGATCGTTTTGTTTTTCTGTATTCATTAACAAGTTCTCGGAGCTTGTTGCTTATAAGGCGAGTTGTTCATTCATTCTTCCTAATGCAAGTCAAGTTTTAGTCATAATTTACATGTGTCTGCTTATGACTCTATCTTAGAAATTCAAATAATCTAACTTCTAAATATGGTGCGGACAGCGCTACCAAATTTGGAGCCTAGAGAACGTTGAAATATTACTGTTGTGTGTGGGCCAAAATACTTAAGTATTATTATGAGTTTGTTTCGTCTTTATTTTATTGCCAAACCCCCGCATGTGGCTTTAAGTGGTTTTTGTGCCGTTTTCCCATTTCAAAATATTTTCGCTTATTGCCCATCAGCTCTTTGCCAAAAAGTCAACAAATCTCAGTGACTGTTTAAAGGATATGACAAATTTTCATCTGAGCATGCATCATAAACTTTTCATAAATAGATTTGGCCTTCTCTTTCCACCAGTTGCTTGTTGCTTGTTGCCTGTTGCCTGTTGCCTTTTGTTGTTGGCCATTTGGTTTGGGTCTGCTAACACTTTTGGGTGCATAATTTGACGGCTTTATGACGCCCTTCTGGGATCTTCTGCACTCGGTTGCCACATTTTGCAACATTTTATATTTAGATTTGTGTGTACTTTGTATCTCTAGCGTTGTTGCACTTTATGAGCCTCAGTGGAGCGTCAATAAATTGTCAAATTTTATGCATTACGATTTAGCATTTGCCAAGAATTTTCGCATGTTGGCAGCCAGAGGGCAGCTATCTATCGTAGGCCACAAAATGTAGCCTAAAAGTTCAGAAAATCTGTTAAAATTATTTTATGTAATAAACATTTAATTACATTCAAGATTTCGCTGTAATTCATCGTCAGTTTCATATTTATTTGTAATTAAATTTTAATTTGAAAGTGTTGTTGGGATTCTTTGAATTGAAATCAATACTGGCATTGTTCATCATCAACATCAACTTTTACAATGGGGAAAAGCATTGATTACATTTCAGAAAATGTGCACAGTTTCTTGAGAAGTATATCAAGGCTTGTTATTTGCCAAGTAAGCATTTTCTTATGCCGAAAAATAATTTAAATAGTTAAATGTTGATGTAGTATAATAATTTAATTGTGGCTAATTGAACTAAGTAGTCTTCTCCGTAAATATTCTGAGAACTGGGACAATCAAATTGGAAACTTGCATATAAAATGCATATTGGCCAATTTCTATTTCTAAAGAAGTCATTGAGTATTGAAATACGTATCGTAAACAAATAATAAATAATAAATAATGGCAATTGTGATGGAATATTGTGTGGAGGCGCCATAAGTTTAGCCATTACTATAACAAGAAATGCGATTAATAATTCTCGAAGCCAAGTCATGCATCAAATTGATGTCATACCCTCGACTACTACAAGCATGCACAGTGGCAAATTCTTAAGTCATTTCGTATGACATGTGCCAATGGAAAACGCCCCCTCCACAGATATGTATTTACGAACATCTATCTATATTCAGATATATCACGGCTAGCTCCCCTGGCAGTTGGGTGACAAATTTGTTGGAACGGTACGGTGGCCATTGTAAGGGGCAGCTAGACAGGCACATGCCAAAAACAAACAATGCATCTGAGCTTATCCGAAACTAAACAACGAAATGTTGATCATATCAATTGTAATGGCGCTGTCAACTGGCACTGTTGGGAGGCAGGGCAGTGGCTGTTGCAGTTGCAGTTGCTGTCACAGTCACAGTCGTTGCGGTTGTCCAAACGTTCAAATGTGTGAATTATGGGGGACAATGAGGCGTATGCGCAACTTGGCATTGCACTAGGCATAAAGTCTCTCCGTTCGCCTGAGTTTATAGTTGGCGTAATTTTAAAGGCAAATGAATGCCATAATTCGTTTATATATAAACCAAATGATTTCATTAGATGATAAACTCGATGAAATGCCCCTTCTCGTACAGCAAAACAATTTGCTCGGATCGTTTTGCATCTAATAAATTAGCAACATTAATGTAAAGTAAACATTCACACGCTATTATTGGCATATGCTGGCACAATTTGTCGTTGCTAAGCTGCTTAATATGTCTTAAGTAAGTGGCAAATTAAGCGTCATTTAATACGCGCATTTAACAACGTGACAAATTGCCATTACAATCGAGGACAATTGTATACTATATGTTTCGCTCATGTCAAGGATGCCTGATTAATGATCTTTATGCTTTTGTTTTCGATTACAGAAATTGCACGCGTGCGCGCCTCCCTGTTCCAGATCAATGGCGTTAAGAAGGAGCCGCTGACGCTGCCTGAGCCAGAGGGTGCAATGGTAACGTTGAATGAGAAGGTCTATGTGCCAGTGCGTGAGCATCCAGATGTAAGTATGTTAGAATCAGCGATGATCTAATTTATGTTATGAATCGAAGCACATTTGAAGCGCTTCCGCTAATTAGAATTGACAGCACGATTGCTCAATGAGCCCCAATGAGCAACTGGTACACCGGAAATCGCTTTAAGGTGCGCCCTCTAACAGCCCGCGAAAAAAAAAAGAATATGAGACGCTGCTGCTGCAACAAATGGGCGGTTAGGTAACACTAACTCACACACACACAACACACGCACACATAGTAAGCAACACACCTCTAGACAGTTGATGGAATCAGTCGGCTGTTAAGTTGTCCAAGACATGGCAAAATGCCTTAGTCTCTGGGCTCGCCTTAAGACATTGTCGAATGCAAAATGCCTAGCAGTTGCTCACTGATGTTGCACTGCCGCAAGGGGAGGCACAGGCACACACTAGCGATACATATACATCTATGTCTAGCTGGCTGTCTATATTGTATATGGGTTAGACAAAATCAGTGAAGCGTTTTAGGAAGTCGCTTGACGTCGCTTCATTTCATTGTAGGCGTTTTGTTTTGCCGCCCAGCCAAACGCCATGGCAAATTAGAATTTGATTTAATTTTATGCAATTTCAAATGTGTTGCTTTTATATCTTGTTTTTCTTTTTGTTTCGCCTCTCTTATTGTTTGTTTCTTTTTTTTTTTTTTGGAAATTGTTTGGGCGTAGTTTTAGCTTATTTATGTATGTATGTCTGACAGCAGTAAATTTATTTCATTGCTTGACACAATTAACTTCAACAATTCGCTTCGTTCCCTTCCTGTATCTCTCTTTATAGGAGAATGCGTGCTCCATATTGTTGCATAAATTTAAATGCATTGGGGCAAAGATGAAAGCAGTTTTACTGAACAGCTGTTTCAATATTTATGCTTAGCAAATGGCGCTAAACATTTGCGGTGACACAATGGCATTTGTTGTGTTTAAAGCATTGGCAAGAGCAGGTCGAAGCAGATATTATACCTAAAAAAGAAAACTCGGTCTTTAGGCAGTCAAACACAGCCTGCTAGAGCAGTTTTTAATTCTATTTGAATTGTAATTTTACTTTAATTGATAGCACAACAATAATATAAATTCCTTCCATATGTTACATCTCTTGACACACTTTAAGCCTTTTTATACGAGTGTTTAATCTACTTCATTAGTAGGAGAGTTTTATTGCATTTTATCGAGTTCTTGATTTGGTTCAAACTTTGCTATCACTTCAGGCTTTCGGAATGCAAATTTTCTGGTTTGCTGCTAATTAGCAAGGTTGGAGAACAGTTATAACTTATTTGAGAACAAATGAATCAGCTAAGCGATACCCTGTCTAAAGTTTAACAAACAAAAACATAGGTGTTAATTGCTGATTTGTTTTGCATTTGATTACAGGGTATGCGATTTGGACTTAAGTCAAAACTTTAAAATTTGTTAACCGATTTGGTATTAGTAAATTAATTGCCTTTGGATATTGCATAAGCTTGATCTTCTGAGTTAGTAGAAGTTGCTAGCCAGCCAACAGTTAAAAGGGGCTCATTAATTTAAAGTTTATTTAAATCAAAAGACTTTTTTTCTCTGTTTCTATTTCTGTTGCGTCTTCAAAGAGCATGGGGAATTGGAATTGAATATGAATGAGTTAAGTCATAAATTAAAAATGAACAAAATTTGGCAGAATAAAATAAAAGCAGAGCAACAACTGACGATGTTTGGCATTCGGTTGTGATGATGTTCTCTCGATGCTTTCCAAATGGAAATTGGCACAGCTCAGTTGAGATTTACGAGCAGAGGGCATAGGTTTTATAGATGTGGTATCTATATAGGTGTATTGTATAGTATATATCTTATTTGTGATATTTCAGGTGTGCACTGACTGTGAGCGTGAATGTGTGTGCTTCGATCTATCTATTTTTAATTCAAGCAGCTGTAGATTTGATTTGAATTTTTGTTGGTTTTGGGTGTGCGAGGGCGTTTCAGTGTTGCGATAAATCATTTCATTTAATTGCAATATTTCTAGCTCGATCCAATACACACACACATACACAATTACTCACACGCAGGCACGTACGAAATATTTCTGACATTTTCTTATGCAGCATCTGACCAAAGCCAAATGGTTATAAAGCAAGATAAATTGCGTTTCGAATCGAACGTAAAACACAAGAAAATGCAACAAGTTTGCACAATGTTTATTGTCAAGCACACGATACATGTGGCTTATATACAAAGCTATATAATACAGATTATATATGCCTGAATAGGTATTGATATTGTTTGTTGATATAATTTTTGTGTCACCTCGTCATTGGCCATAAATTTACAACGCTGACGTAGTGGCAGCAAATGTTGCTCGAAAAATAATCGCCTGTTTATAATTTATACCATATTCAACAATGTAAATAATGATTTGTCAGCCGGCTGACAACCGGCAACAAGCAAACACCATGTAAATAGACAACAATTTGTCAACACTAGCTGAAATAAAGAGAAAGAGAGAGGATTGCATTGCAATGATCCAAGACCATTAATGCAACTAAATTGCAGCTGCCCGTTGTCGTTGTCGTTGTTGTTGCGGCTATTGTTGTTGTGTCCAAAACATAAATACAACTTAATTAAAGTCAAATGGCTGTTGCAGAAACTGACAAACAGCCACAAAAGCATTAAACAGTTTACAATTAATTACTCTGAAACTATTAATGTTCGCATCTATGAGTATATGCGTTTAAGCTGGCCCCGAAGCAATAGCCCAATTTCCCCTCCTTTGCTGTGCTCTTCTCCACAAACATACGTATCTATTTCTTTTTATTTTTATTTTTTTGTTTTATTGTATTCTTTATGCTTGTCCATTCGTCTCAGTTACTTGTCTGTCAACGCATTGCTTATACGCCCCGTGGCGTGAAGCGCGCCTCTGTCACAGTTTGACCCACTGGTGGAGCTACTGAGCGCCAGCATTTTGGAATTTATATTTGCACACATACACAAAATTATAAACTAGATAAAAGCACACATAAATGCTGAAAATCTAAAGTGCAGATAAACTTGATAAACTTATATAAATATAATATAAGTATAGTTTAGGTTGGTCAGCTCATAGTTATATATGTACACTTAGATGGCAGCAGCAATATACCGCGCATTTTAGATCTTTAGTTTTAACTTTCGAATTTAATTGCTTTAACATTTTATTGTGAGATTGTGTTGCTCTTTTTAGCTTTTCCCATGCAATATCTCCGTTAGACGCTTTGTTGATCATTTAACACTGGCTTTACAGCGCTGTTAACGATTGTAAATGAAATGTTTGTTTTCTGTTAAGTAATGTCCTCGCTTGAAACGGCTATTAGCTGTTGAAGTATTTATGCTAAATTATATTCTACGCCTTCGAGTGCAAAAAAGCAACATAAAAACAAAGCTCATTTGTCCGAATAGTTTATTTATTGTTTGGTTGTATTTGTGTGATTTGTGTATGCGTAAGTTTTTGAGTCGTAAATAAAGTGGCAATTAATCTGAAAACTGCAGCTGATTGGTCATGAACATAAAATGCTAATTACTTGTAGCTAAAACACTCATTTTCATTTTGAGTTATTTAATAAGTACGGGCAATGCATTAGACAAAAAATTTGTGGCAACAACAAAAAACCTGACTGACGCACTGACTGGTCGGTTGGCAGTTTTTTTTTGTGTTACATGTCTAACTTTGATTTATACAGACAAACTTTTTGTATTCAACTGTCGCGTAATATACACTCACATACGGATGTATAGATAAGGCAAAGTAGAAATATACATATAGATATGTATATTATACATATTTAGTTGTAATCTATTTGATCTGCGCCGACAGTTGCTCAGTTTTGCATTTTTTTAGCTAACTGTCGGCTAATATGAAAAGATGTTTTTGCTCTTTTGAAAAGTATGTGCAAAATGTGTTAAGCGTCATTGCCAAGCTGACCAACTTGGCTTAGATGCTCGCATAATGATATACTATATTAGCCGTAGGTATGTACTCGTATATGCGGCAGTAGTGTCTGTGTGTGACCTCAAATGGTTGTCACTCGTTTTGATAAGCGGCTTTTGACCAATTTGACCATTATTTGATTTTCTTGGTCTGTCATGGCAACGCATTTCCATTTTCCATTTGCCATTTTCTATTGCTTATCATCAATTTATAATTTTGGTGCATTTTTATAAATTTTAATACCTTTTGATGCTTGCCTTTTGTGTCTTATCAATTGCTTTTGCTGTTGTTAATATATTATGTATATTTATAAGTGTATATTTTGTGAGCGGCTGCTGGTTGTGCTTCTGTTTTTGCGGAGTACGTTCTTATCGCCGGTCGCAATCTGTAATAAATATAAGGCAGACCCTCAACCCAAGCGTGTAGTACATTTATTCAACAGCTTGCAGCTACTGTGTGCTCCCGCATCTGTTGCCTCCTCCAGCAACAACGACAAGCAAAGTGTTTGCTTTATATCATTGTTGTTGTTTGTCTTGTCTTGCCTTGTCGTGCCGTTCGGTGCTCTGTTGCGTTGGGCAGCGTCTGCCTCCTTTTGTGGCACGCTTTCCACTTGATGCGCATAATTGCCGCTACAGCTTGTGTCATTATTGATTTCCAATAACCGACCAAATGTAATGTTCATAAAACGATGCAGTCATCCAATGCTTTTAATTTATTTGGCTTTATCAAATATTGAAGCGCAGTTCAGCTGAATTCAATTTTGCTCAGATGTTTGCAGTTTTTAATTAACAACTTTGTTTTATATTGGTCGCAGCCCAATAAAAACTGTTGGATAATGTTAATTATGAAAGTTGGCAGCTTCCATTAAAGCCGCAAAAAACAAACAATGCAGATGCAAGCAACATCCTAGATTCTTTCGCAGCCATTTAAGAATGGATTATGATAAATTTAATTAAGCTCTCTCGCTCTGTCTGCTGTGGTGCAACAACTAACTGCCGGGCAATTTGCAATTGATGCGATCTGGGCAGCAAATGCTTGCAACGATTGCTGATATTGCAACGACAACAACAACAACAACAACAACACTAATCGTTGTTGTTCTTTCAGTTGCAGTTGTTCGCATCATCGCCGTATCACATCATCGATTGTGAATAGTTATTTTGCTGACGGGGGCAACAACAAAAGAGCATGCCACATATTGGTGGGTGGTCTTGCTGCGGCTTGTTGCGGCTTGCCTTAGGGCTACCGTTGAACTAGTTTGCCAAGTCATTGATATTTATAACTCGGTGTAAATGACTTGAGATATGGCTGTGACTCGGCTCTAATAAATCCAGCAATTTAATCGTCTAACTTACGAGCAGCGAACAACAACGCTACAAGGGGCGTGGCAGCATCTGATAATTGGCACTCGCCAACTTGTTGGCCAACTTGCAACAACATGCTATCGATTTGACCCCATGGAATGCCATACACACTTACCAATTTCCACACTAAAGACTACACTCTACACTCTTCGCTTTGTACCGCTGACTGTGATGCAAAGTGCCGCCTTTGTTGCCATTTGCTGTTATGTGGCAGCTGCTGCAGTTGGCAATCTGTTTGAGTATCTGGCTGATTGGTTTATCGTGCCAAATTCAGGCGTGTCGCCTTAGGGTCATATTACGTGTGCACCCGCCATATTCAGCAGGCCGGCTGGAGAGGGGAGAGAAGGGATTGAGATGGAGAATTAATAAATTTGACTTTGAAAGAATACTTTGTGCAGTGAATGATTTGGTTCATGAGTCAACCTTCTAATTTGTTAATGCGTTTTAAATTTTGATCAAATGAACCTTTTTTTGTTTTGTTGTGGGGGCATTAAGTCTTAAGCTAATTTGTTTTAATATTATTGTTGTTATTATTATTTAATTATTGGTCATTTCCTGTGATTTTTCAGTTCAACTTTGTTGGTCGCATTTTGGGACCACGCGGCATGACAGCCAAGCAATTAGAACAAGAGACTGGCTGTAAGATAATGGTACGCGGTAAGGGATCTATGCGGGACAAGAAGAAGGTAAGCAATATATATTTTCAATATACATACTATCTTAATCTATATGCTGTGAAACTGATTTAGTTTTCCGAATGAATACCAAATTGCTGCATTCTCTGCATGCCATAGCTAAAAGCATTTAAAACAAATATCTCCCTCTTTTCACATGAACACACATAACTTATTTATGGTTTACACTTTTAATTTCATTTAATTTCAATAGAAATATTCAATTTCTGTTCGGAATAGTTGAGCTGGTTGGCAGTCGGTTTGTGGTGCCAAAAGTGCAAATATTTGTCAATTAAGAGTCGAGTAAAATTCTTATTTAATACGTTTATATTAGAGAAATTATATATATGTTATACTTTTAATTTATAATCAAATACTATAATTTAGAATGTGAAATGTCTGCTTAAATTATTATATTCGTTAAGCAAGCAAATTGGGCGCTTCTTTATATTATATATGCAGAGTATTTAATATTCCGCTTGACAATTAAGGCTTTTTGTGAGTATTTGATGCTGCCCTGGACATCCACATACGTATATAGATCTTGTCACTCCAATGCTTTTTGATGATTTAATTTCCTTTTGGCATTTGGCAAACAAAGACCCAGAGCTGAGACTTCTTTCTATGAGATATGCGCATATGCTCGAGTATTTTGGTTTAATTCGTTAATGTAGAAACAGAGACATGGCAGGTCGACGTAGACGTGAGACACACAAATATAATATATAATTAAAATGTTCACTTTTATAGCGTTGCAATATTTTGATAATTTAGTGGCTGACACCCACACACCCAGTCACTCGGTGTTTGTATGTCTGTGTGAGTCATGGCGATGTGCATGAAGCTGAAAATGTGAAAATAGATTACTCAGAGTCTGTTGAAGAACCCTCCCTATATCCATGCAGCTGAAATGGGGTCTGCCCAGTCTTGACAGTTCTTAATTTGACAAGTGGTGCAGAATTAGCCAGACCAACAAAGTCAGACAGTCAGGCAGTCCGTGATGCTGTCACTGGACGCTGCCACCGATGAGCCAACTTCAAAAGCCAACTAAGCTGACAGCTAGCTGGTCATTTTGAGCTTAATTGATTACAAATTTAACGAAATTAAATTTAAACGTGCCAAACTAAATACGTTTGTATTTATACAACTTTTGCTTTTGGGTCAAAAGTTAATGCGCTTCCTCCGCCCATCTCCTGTTTCCCGTCTGCCATCCACATCGCCCACTCGCAGCCTTGAGAGGCAAAGCATAGCTAAATATTACATATTCATATTGTTCTACACTTCGGGCGTGTTAGCCAAAAGAGCATTTGGCATTTTTCATGACGGAAAAAGTAACAAAAGTAAACATAAAATACCGAAGTGAATTAAATGCATTTTCAACTCAAGCGCATCGCCAACATTTAATTGTTTGTGTCCATTAAGAGAAACACGCGCGGGCAAATGTCGTCTTAATGTGTGGAATTTTGAAGCCGTTTCCAACAAAATAAGAGCGAGAGAGAAAATTGGAGGTTAGAATTCATATTGATTATAGCCAGCCAAACATATTGTTTTCATTTTTGAACGGCTAAGGAAATTTGCGAAATAATTCATTTTACATCTATATGGAAATTTACAATACAAGAGCACATTGCACTGAACAATTGAACTATACACATTTAAGAAATGACACACTTCTAATTTTAAATCAGTCTTCACTTCATGTGATTTATTTGTCTGCCTGGGATTTACTTGAATGTGAGTCATGCATAAGAAACAATTGCTTAAGTTAATCAGTTAGTTTAAGTATATAATTTAACAAGCCAATGAGATCATCTTATGCAATTACTACGTTTAGTTTTTTCAATTAAAGTGATTAATTCAACTATCTTTTGTCAACAGGAGGACGCCAATCGCGGCAAGCCAAACTGGGAGCATTTGTCCGATGATCTGCATGTCCTTATCACTGTCGAGGACACTGAGAATCGCGCTAAGGTCAAGCTGGCCCAGGCAGTTGCCGAAGTGCAAAAGTTGCTAGTGCCGGTAAGTCAAGTCTTAGCTATAATTCAAATAGTTACTTTTTGCCAAAAAAAAAAATAAAAACAAGAATTGATAAAACTTTTAATGCTTTCACGTCTAAATGTGCAACGTATAGAATAAATATCTATTATTAATAATGCATTAAAAGCGTCGGTATCCCCTTTTTATTTGAATTAATCCTTCTTCACTATTAAAATTGTGATAATGCGTTTGCTGTATCTATCAAACTGTATAAATTTAAATCAAATAAAAAACCTATAAAAATCAATCTCATTTGCTAAAAATTTGTTAACCAAGAGTATTAATAATGATTTTTTTTTATATTATTTTCATTTCTTTTACCAAAAATTCTAATCTGCTTTAATGTATTTTGTTTAATACATTGAAAAAATCAATATATTACTACTACACACATACACAAACACCTACACACACACACACACATGCGTACGCGTACTTGTACTAACAGCAAGCCGAAGGCGAGGATGAACTAAAGAAACGTCAACTTATGGAATTAGCCATTATTAACGGCACTTATAGGGACACAACAGCGAAATCAGTCGCAGGTACGTCAATCAAGCTCTTCTTAGCCTATAAGTCAACTCAAACAACAACAAAAACAAAACAAGCAAACATAAAAATAGGAAAGAACGAGAAAAAAGAAAACATTATCTAATCCAACAGCCTAATCCCAGTATTGACTAAAACCAAACCCCGGCTCTGAAATCATCATTGCGGCATTGCGAAAAGCGAAATGCGAAATGCGAATCCGAAACTGAGTTATCTAATCCAAGATGCTAACCATTAATGATATAATGAATTATGTTTTCTATTGAATTTACATGGATTTTCTATACGGGACAGCTTTCTCATGCGTTGGTTCTCCTTCTGCTTCTGTTCTGTATCCCGCAGTGTGCGAAGAGGAGTGGCGTCGCCTGGTTACATCGGACAATCGCCTGCTGACACCGACACTATCCGGCCTGGCCACCCAAATACGTTCACCTGCGAATGCACCACTGGGCGCGCCATTGATACTTAATCCACGCATGACAGTGCCAACATCAGCGGCCAGCATATTGTCCGCTCAGGCAGCGCCGACAGCTGCCTTCGATCAGACAGCACATGGCATGATCTTTGCCCCCTATCAGGATTATGCGAATTATGCGGCACTCGCTGGCAATCCTCTGCTGACGGAGTATGCAGATCATAGCGGTGGGTTGTTTGCTAGATAAACTACATAACATACAATCAATATATACAAAAACATACTTAATTCATATGCATACATACAGTCAATCGATCAATCTATAACTATAACGAACATTTCTGATGTGCAATCAGCGATCATATTGATTATATCGATACATATACATATACATATATATTTATATTTTAACTATATGCGCCATAACACACACCCACATACACACACATATATACGCAGCACACACATCTAAATCGTATCAAATCGGCTTAAACACGAGTTGAGTTTGTAGTAGCCAGTAGCCAACGTACTCGTAGTTCTGTAATCTGTAATTGTGCCAAACTGCGAGAAATAATACGATAACTACTCACACTTGGAATCCTGCAGTTAGGGTATCTAGAGTTGGTCAGTTAATAAATATGATTAACAGATTAGTTGTGTATATTCTAGGGTATTTACAATCAGACAACAGATCTGTTACTTCAAAACATCACGCATACGCCCAGTTTTATTTGCAGTTTATTAGGATTATATTTTTTATATATTTTTTTATTAGACATATTAACCAAAGTGCAATATTAAAATAATAAATAATAGTAGTAGTAGTATTCCACATTATTATTAATATTTTTATTTATTTATTTTTTTTGTACATGTTTTTTTATTTATTTAATTCCATGCGCATTTACGAATGTTGTTTATATCCGTGCTCTTGTCCGTCTGAGAGGGTATCGAGCTTCGGTCAGTCGAAGATAACGCTCTCTGCCTTGGTTTTGTTTTGAATTAATTTATTTTTACAGTGCCATAAAGTATGCTATAGAGTTTTTCGTTTCGATTTCTAGATTGTTGTTAAGTGCACGCTTTTAACTCCATTTGGCAACGCTTGCTTTATAAAGGTGTGCATGCGCCAAAACTCTCACAGCTAACACAGCTAATGTTTCACATACTTACTGATCTAACTGAATTATTTTACCTTTTATTTCTTTTTAAAAATTTCCTTTTTTTATCTGAACATGTTCATATACAAATATTTACAGTTGGTCGATATATGCATGCCGGCTCCGTCTTTTGAACTTTTTTTTAATTTGAGTGTGCACCAAGAATTTATTGAAGTCCATAAATTGTTAGTTCTTAGTTCCAGTTAAAAAATTACATTCTGCAGTTGACAGTGCACAACACAGAGAAAACCTTACTTAAACATAATTAGTTATAGATACAAATCAAGCAACAAAGCAACAAACATACATACATGCATCTATGTATATTTATTTAGCAACAAACGAATGCAAAATGGCACAACAACAAACAAGATACAAGAACAATTACATCTACAAAAAGAAAAACAAATACTCAAATAAATAAGAAGAATGAACTTAAATGAAATGAATGAAAACGCAGAAAATAATTTAGCATAACCGAATGATAATTGCTCGTCAAAATTTTTGTTAGTTCTTAGGTCGCAAAACATTTCTACAAAACTGGCAGACTGGAAAGCCTGGTAAATAAGTGATTTTTGAGCGCTCTTCAAGATGAATTTATCTATTATTTTTTAATTTTTTTCATTTTCATTTTCATTTTTATTTCGTTTTGTTTCTTTCGTTTCGCTTTGATAAACATGAGTATATTCTAGTTGACGACAACAACAACAAATGACAGCAGAGTGAGCAGATGACAGCGAATTGGTTGTTGGTTGTTGTTTTGGGAACAATGAAGTATTCTACTTACATAAATACAAATACAATACATATTACTTAAAGCCTTCAACTAAGTTGCTGACTTAAATAGCTTTTAGTGTACCTTTTTTCGGCTCACATGCCTTCTCCGAGTTACATGTTCGCCATAATATTGTAGCAATAAATTATAGCATACTTATGGGAATTGTCCACATTCTCACTCACTTTGCTATGAGTTATGATTTTTTGATTCCTCTGAAGCAAAGGCAAAAGTGCAGCTCGAAGCTGGTAGTATATTTTCTATTTTTCGTAGGTTTCCACTTTTGTTATTTATAGTACTCGTATATTTACCTTTTTCGTTTGTTTACTACGGTGTGGGTTGATAGTTTATTATCGTTTTACTTTTCAATACTCTATAAGTGCAATATTTAGCTGATAGCTAATTAGTTTTGTGTAGCAATTAAGCGCAGTATTTATGCACAAATGTACCTTACGACAAGTTCAAGTTTAACATTTGATTTCCGTACCGTTTGATTTTTTTCCAGCCAGTGCCATTATATTTGTTTTATTTTTTTGTGCAATTAGCAACAGCCTCACAATTTTTGTAGCATTTTAATGGAAAGTATGCATATATATATAGATATTATTAATAGATTATGAATATTATTCATACGATTATTGTAGCTTAATCGGAGCCTTGAATCGAGTTGGTGCTTAAACATTTTGTAGACATAAGTTAGTAGAGGTTCAGGCAGCCGTCCAACAATATTTTGCACAACTAGTCAAAAGTCAGCAAAAGCAAGCATCAAGTGTTATTAGACAGACAGACAGACAAGCAAACAGATTAACAAAGATTGACGAGCGGACAGACAATGCGATAGACAGCTGGAAGAATGCTAAAGAACAAACTGCACTAAAGTTATGACAAATCATAAATCTATATTGTTTATTACTTTAGCTAAGGGAAATCACAATATGTTCATATTTTCAGGTCTCCCTCGAAATTAAGCAAAAAGTTGCAAATATTGTAAAAATAACATGGTTAAATACTTTGGGAATCCATTTATTCAATGGATATACGACTGCACTTACCTAGACTATATTTATTTAAAGACTAGTTTAACCATTTTTTTAGGGTCAATTAGTGAGCTGCTTAAAAATCACTTATTCCCACGATGCTAAACCAGAAACTGATTCAATAAGCGTTTTTTTACATGCATAAAACATAAACATAGAAAAAAAATAAAACAATTAAACATATATACGACTCATTCCAAAGAAACAGAATTTAAATGTAAATCAACATGCAATACAGTTATTTATAAAGAATTTTTATATTTTTTAATATTCGTTTTGAAACAACAAGAAGAACAAAATGAAATTGGTAATTAGTGACAGAAAAGAACAAGAAATACTAAAAGATGCAGAGTGTGAAAATGTTGAAAAATTGTTTAAAACAAGATTGTGAAAGCGAATGCAAAAAGCAAACATAAATATATAGTATATGTTTTTTCTATTATAATATAAGTTTGTAGACAATACACATATGTATGCAATATACAGTATATATATATTTATTGCCTTGATTATCTATCTATATACCAATACCAATATCAAATACCAATTTTATATGATAAACCTATCTATGCAATATATCTACATGTATCGTATCGTATATTTTAGTAGGCGCCCTTAAGCAGCAACGTCGATTGGCGGCTAACAGAGAACACCCCTATCAGCGTGCAACGGTCGGAGTGCCAGCCAAGCCGGCGGGTTTCATTGAGATACAGTAGAACATCACTCAGTAGCAGCAGAAACAAGAAAAAAAAAAAAACACATGGCAACAGACATTTCGTTGCAAACAACACCTTTTTGTATTTATATCTAAAGTAAAAATTTTTATTTCTTTTGAGATCAATGTTAAAAGTTTACTGAAAACTTATGTGGATTATCGCCTCCGCCCGCCATTACGTTCAAATGGGCATTATATACAATTTAGTTCAATTAAAATTTATATAAATGTATATATATTGGAAATCATACATATATATACATATATATATATTGCATTATGTCTATTTCAAATTTACCTTATAATTTTTATATATATATATTTTTTTTGGAAAACTGCTTTAAATCAAAACTCAAGCATCTGCTGCTCTGCTTTGTGTGTCCAATGAAACCCAGCCAGTCCAGTTGGCCAGGCCGGTCTGTGCAGCTCCGTAACTCAGTTAACTCAGTCCAATAAATATATCAAGCGCCTCACAGGTTAGTTGTGTTTCTACTCATCTATACTTTTGTTTTTTTTATTACTTTTTTATATTTGTTTCCCCTTGAGCTGCTGTTGCTATGCTCAACTAGGATAGCAACTGTAGCTCATTTGCGACTTTTGATTTATTTTCAAAAATAAAATAAAATAAAATACGGGAAAAAAAGAAAATAAAATACACAGACAGACACATGCTGAATGTTAGTGCAATAGTTGCTAAATAAATTTAAAAAAAAAGAATCTAAAAGCGATAAAAATTGCTTTTTAAGTATATTTTTGTTAGTTTATTTTATTTCTTTGTTGACGACGTTGACTTGTGCCTTTGATGTTTTACAAAAACAATAAGAAAACAAAACAAACAAAAAAATTATATGAAATGGGTAAGAAATTTTCTATCGATTTCTATAAAAAGCAAACGCAATTTAGTACATTTTGTATTACTTTCTCTTAAGCCATATACATAATTTTATTATGATCTATATCTATATATCTACATCTACATCTATATATGAATTATAAATTTTATATGTGTATTTAGTATTAAGACCCTGTTAGTCTGTAAAGTTTACCTTGTATATCATTTAAATGTATGTTGCAATTGAACCAAAAGTGTACCAGAATAAAGATCAATGACTTTTGTTGAAGTGCAACCCAAAACACAGAAAACAAAAACCAACAAACAAAAACCAAACCAGTCTATGAAGTTTAATGATATTCACAAACCGTATGCTCTGGGCATTCGAGCAAATCAATATTCAAAAGAAAATTCTTTGAAATCGTTTGAATCTAACGCTTTTTGAAATCTAACCAGAAAAAAAATCTCCTATCCGTCGTCGTCACACATAACTCATTGATCACCCCAAAAAACTTTCAGATAATAGTAATAATATTAATAATAATAATAATGAGAACACACTTAACTTTTGTTTGCAACTTTTAGTACAATAAGAACTTAACTTTAGTTATAAGCTAAATGTAACGCACACACAACTGTTAGCCAGCGGTGGGGCCTACTGATGTACTCGTACTACTACTACCAAAACCAATACCAATACCAATACCAACACCAATATCAATACAACCACAATTAAAATCAAACACAACTACTACTACATACTACTTGGGGGCGTAATTCTATGCTTAACGTCTGTCTCACCTACCACACTTTTACAATTTGTACCTAATACATACAATATATTAATAAAGAAGACCACAAAAAGCAACCAATTAGCAAGTCCAACCTACTACCACATACTGCATTGATATATACAAACATGTATTGATGTGTATTTAACAGACTTAATGTATAAGCTTACTTATCTCTGGTTCTGGTATCAGTAATACACTTTCTATCTCTGTAGAATTAAGATAAATACTTGTATAACGTTTGATAAAATTGCATATGCATTTGCTTATAAAACTCCTCAAGTACTTACACACATAAACAGCACACCGACACAAGCACACATACCAATACATACGCGTATATGAGACCAATTACTAAATCGAATCTAATGCCATGCCGAAGAATGTCTGATAATGATACAAAATTAATTATGCACAGTAAAAATTCCTTTTGGCTAATGCTAAAAACTGTTTAAAAAACAACACCAATTTTGATGTAAAATTTTTAATAATATTAAAAGTACAAGAAAAGAATGTAAATAACGCTTTACCTTGGCATTTTCGATCAAAGCAAAATTTATTATAATTATTATTACTTTTATGATTTAAAAAATTGACAGCCAATGCACTTGCAATTTTATTATTTTTATAATTATCCTAATCTATAAATTTTATACTCTATAGCATTTACATATGTATAAAAACCATATAAATATCAAATGATATGTGATGTAATATTATTGCTAATTTTAACTAACAAAGGCCAAGTTAACTAAACAAAGAAAATAAAAATAAAACAAACCAAAAAACTAGTAAATAAAATGAATTAAAAACAAAAACAAATAAAATCAATAAAAACTGCAACATTCTCTACGTTGTTTTGTAAATTACTCGATAAAAATTCCTGAAACGATTCGAATAACCAATAAATGTCTCATTAATATCGAAATCAAATTTTAATATCTATTTGCACTATCAACGAACTAAATGAATACGTATGTGTTTGTCCATTTAAACTCGAACAAACAATTCAAAATAGTTTTACGAATATATTCGAGACAAGTTACTAAACGTTTGTGAGCTCTGAATCTTGAATCTTGGCCTGCATGTCCTGTGTGCCCTGCTCTTAATTATTAAAACATTTCTTGTTTACATTGCATACTCTATATATATACTATATATTATATTATATACATCTGATATGCCCGCTTTCATTTAGTAACTTTAGCGCTCATAATTCGCATATTAAAACAACTTCAATGTTTTAGCTAGACAAAATATTAAGGAAACAAAAATATATAACTAACTGCTAACCATTTATTAAAACTCAATTTCCATTTCTATGACTTTTTTATTTACATGCTAACCAAAAACCAAAACCAAAACCAAAAAAAAAACACAAAAATAAACAAAATCTAAAACATATCGAACAACAACATATCTCAAATACACATACAAAAACCTCAAAATAAAACCACCAAAAATCCCTTCATCAACCGACAACCGCTAACGTCTGTCTGCCATTGCCCCTCTGCCGCTTGGTCAGATGAGCTCGACAATAAGACACAGTCAGGATTCAACAGCAAACGATTTGCATTTGAATGCAGCAACAGCGCCGACAGCAGCATCAACCATAATATAAACAACTTCGATGGCAGAAATAATAACAGCAGCAATAATTGCATCAGTGTGACATCTACGGTGTGGCAGCAACAGCAGCAGTGGCAGTAGTCAAGCATTGTGTGCCATCGCAAATGGAATGCAAAATTTTAACAGCAACTGAAACAAAACTCGTCATTGACAACTACTAAAAAATATTTATATACAACACACACACAATCTTGCACATCCTTCATCATATCTGTGGCCTGTAGCCTGTGCCTGCAACTGCAACTGCAACTTCAACAAAGCAAGAACAACAAACAATAAGCAAAACAAATAATCATAATATATTGAATTTTGTGGCCATTTCTGTTGCGTTTTGCCCGACAGCAAACAAAACAAAACAAAAACTATTGAACCCTTTGTTGGACCATTTTCAATGGGCCTAGGGTATAACAAATCAAACGATAGTGTATAGTTTAAATTAAAGCATTTTATTATTATGGATAAATTTAATTATTTTTATCATGCACTCATAAGTAACACATAATTCAAAGTTCAGCGAACAAAAATTACTTAAATTACAAAATGCAAAACGCATATCCATATCCCATATGTGTATATGCCCTTAGAGCCATTATTATTATCTATATTAAAATATTTAACGAAAAAACAAACAAACAAACAAATCCGATGCAGAATATCAAATTTACAGAATCTCATCAAGAAATCGTGAAAATCGTTTTTATTTTTGAAATTTTTTAAATGCTCCAAATCGCGAAGAAGAATCTTTTTTGTAGTTCATAAGCCCAAACTGTTGTTTTATCTGTATAATGACTTAAACATACACACACACATGCACACAAACACACATGTATATCCATTCATTACGCAGCATTTGACGGTCTTTTTATGCTCTGCTAATGTTTAGATTAATGCAAAATATCATCATTAAATTTTGTTAATTGGACGCAAATTCTTGTTAATGAAGTATTTCGATTATGATTATGTTATATATACACACACACACACACACACACAAACAAAAATCAATGTTAAGTCTATAAACTAAAAAATCTTTTATGATAATAATACAAAAAGCATAAGAGAAAAAAATACGCAACAGCCATATTTAGTTAATGAAAAATAACGAATATCATGCATTAATAATGTACAAGTTTAACATAATTAATTTAATTTTAATCATTAATGTTAATGTTGAGCTCAAGCACTATGTATTATACACGAAAAATAAACAAAAAATATAACAAAATCAAAACATTACGAAAAGAAAGAATATTTTTGATAATAGCTAATGATGTCTAAAATAATAAATGAAGAAACAATAACAAAATTCTTTAATTTAAAATAAATTCTAGAAGTTAGACAACGAGCATAATTTTGTAAAATTTTTATAAATACATATATATTATTAAAATTTAAAAAGAATATGAGACAAGAGGAAACAATGAATGTGAATTGCATTTAAATTATGGTACAAATGAAAAATGGATAGATTATTGTTTTAAATTAAAGAATTTTGCTTGGAGCTGAAACTGATTGAAAAAGTAAAAACCATGTGCCTTTTCAAAGCATTGCAAATAAGTTAAATGTTACATTTTAATTAATTTTATTGACGGCACCAATCAAAAGCATAGAATTGGCAACAAGAAAAAGTATAATGAATTCTAATTAAATCAATCATTAGGCAGCAGCCACTACATTATGAAATTAAAAAATTACGATATCATGTGAATCCCGACATACTCATAATTGCAAGTGAAACACAATTTAATAAATAAATAATTTAACAATTTTAATATTATAATTTTATGTTAGTAACGGAAATCGTGCAATCGTAGCAAAGTGCACCGCCAAACTTTTCTAATCTCTTGGTGTGCTGCCTATATTTTTCGATAAACGATAAATCGGTAAAAGATATTTGGTTCCGTAATCAGTATCGTTATTGAAATTCAATTCAATTGATGATTGCGGGAACTCTATTGACTACTTATATATAAATAAATATGCAACATAATATACTTATAGCAATTAGTTGTAAGTACATGGCAAATTAAATGTTGTATGTACTATTGTGTTAATGGGATCATTTATTTGAAACAATATTCATTCATTAGTTATTAAATATCATGCAAAGAAAACATCAACACACATTATTGCAAATCCAAAATTTGCACAAAAAATATCCACATATGTTCAAATAATAATTATTTACACAACTGTAACAAAATCCAACAAAATTATGTACAAGTTTTTGCATAAAATAAATGTTTATAAAAAAAGCCGAAAAATATAAATCGTATTTAAATCGATTCCACAGTTGTTGACTCGGAACTGGTCTATTGTTAGAACTTGTGTAGTTGCAAGTAATAAGTGCGCTGATGCCCGCTTTCAAGTTCGAACAACAATGGCACAATTTGCTTTAAATGCAATTTAATTGAATATTCTCCGGTTGGCAGGGGACTATATGAGACTCATTCACCCCCTTGTCTATCAGTAACATGGACATTTTGAAACAATAGAAGTTTTCGAATGCGAAATGGTAGTCTAAAATTCAAATCACGCAACCTAAACAATGCCCACTTGTGGAGTAGGCCACGTTTTCAGTCTTTGCATTCATACAATGCATCGAATCCGAGCAGGCTGCATGTGGATGTATTTGATAGCCTTATGGTTGTATAACAGACTAGATAATAAGCAAAAGGGAATTATCTGAAAATCCAATAGCTACAACTCTCGAAAATAATGGCAAACTCGGTTGGATTTAGTCATTGGAATTTATTTATTGAACCTCAGGTATGTGCTGATGACTAAAGGAAAGCTAATGTAAGATTAAATTAATAAGTGCATACAAAAAAATTAATAAATGTAATGAAAAGACGAATATCTTTTTGCCAAAATAAAACCTAATTGTAAGATAAAATGAATACATGCGTACAAAAACGTCTGAAATAATAATAAATGTTAAAACGATTCTCTTCTTCAGTACTAACATAAAAGTAGTGTACCTTTTTGTTGTTATTTGCAACTTATGCAACAATAATAGCTAATTAAGTACTGTTGACATGGACAGAAGCAATTATTTATGTAAGCCAATTTCTTCAGTGCCATCGAAAGAACTCTTCAAGGCTCCTTTTGCATTGTAAACAAACCTTAAAAACACGTGCGAATGATGTCACGGCGCATGCGTTATTTTTAACAGAGACTTAACATGATGCTGTTAATGGGTCCTTAAAACTAGTCTGTAGTGTGGAAACCGGCTCAGTCCCTCGGTAGCAAGCGATTTGTTAGGATCAAAAGGCGAACGGCTTAACGATTGTGACATCGAGTTTGTGAACGTCTTCGCGTAGCAACAAGTGAGCCAAAAGTCAAGATACTACGGTGTACATATGGCGAACAGACTAATACTACTCTTGTACTTAGTTGTGCTGCACGTTGTCATGGCTAGTGCGCGTAATGAAACCCATCAGAACCCTCCGCCACCTATAGCCCACGTTGAGCAGTGTGGCAACACTCAAAAGATGGTTGACGAATGCTTTAAGGATTTACCATCCCACCTAATGGAGTTTTTACAAAACACAAAAATTGTCATAAGCAAACAGGATATCATGGCTAAGTGCATGTAAGTGTCGACAGACACACTTACCTCCTAAAGTGTTTTAAGTGATAAGCGTGAGAGCTTGTTATAAATAAAATACCTGTGTGCGCATACATTATTGACTATCCTTCAGAACAGTTACAAAGATGCAGACTTCTTGAGGAGTCAATAATTATTTAATGTCTTGCGGACCCTTTTGACTAAATGCGTTTTAAGCCATAAAAAGGAAAAAGTTAACAAAAGGGGTTTGTTTGTGCGGACTTAGGCAGAATTTGAAGACAGTACAGAGCTTAATGAGAGAACTTTCTTTGCGCTCTTAAATTTGTCGTGGGCACTCGTCAAAATTAAATTAAGTTTGCCAAATTTATAAATTCGAAAATATAATTTTTTTGGGCAGCTTTGTGCTGCACAAGCTTGTGTGCAATGTAATTTGATCAGCAATTAAAATACGCTTCAGTTAAAAGTAATTTGTAATCAATTCAAATGAAATCAAAACCATCGTCGATTCGTTACAGTGGCAATTCACAAAGTCTACCTTAATTATAAGGTCATGCTCGGCAGCAAGCGGCAACAGTTCACAAGGATAGCCGAACATTATGATAATTATTTGCATAAAATGAACTGAACTCACGTTTTCAATGGATGTGCCTTGCGCTAATTATTCTATTTTATTATCAGTGTTTTCAATAAGGGCATGAAATGCTTTGACGCCTATTCAGCGCGCTGCTTGCAGAACCGAAAACTAAACTTGTTTAAAAACAACATCGATGGAGCTCGCAAATTTTTCAAAAAATTTTGCTCGGATGAGGATTTCCAGCGAGGTAAGATTGATACAAATCATACTGTCAGTCGAGCAATTATTTAACATGAAGAAGTTTTCAACTAGTAAAGAATATATACATAAGTATATAAGCCTACCCACTCAGCTGGCAGAAAATATATTTGAGTAAAATATGCAAGTACTGAGTTGAAAAAAAAAACAAAAATATATTACACAAGCTCTTAAAGAAGTCTTAATATCAAATCACATTATTTGCACATTTTGAATTTAGAATGCTACTTTAAGCTTGTCCAGTTTGTTTGCTTTTGAAGCTCAATTTCAGTAGCAAACTACATTCCATCAAAATATGTAGCATACTTTTTGGAGTACCATAAAATTCCTAAAATTTTAGATTCATTACGCTGTCTGGCACTTGATGAATCAATGTCTAGATTTTTAAGGCAGTAAGTAGAATTAAGTTGCCTCTATGAATTTCATAAGCAGAGTACATATTCACCAAAGCAAAGCACACAAAATACACTTAGATAAACTTAACTAAGGAGAGCAGAACATTCGTAATACATGCACAGCAGAAATCTGAGAAATATTCTTATTAAAAAATGTAAGGTAAACACGCAGTCTGGCGTGTTGTTTATGTTTACGTGTGCGTTTGAAAATAATGCAAATGTACGACACTTAATAATGTCATAGTTAATATTCACATATACTATAAAGTAATTTATTATTTAATGAAACTTTCAGTAGCGCTTGTTCGAATATTTAGTGTTTGTTTTCGTTCAGTAAAAGTGATGGTTTAAATTTTAAAATGTAATATTACCTTTTGTGATTAATTGTTTTGTGCTATCTATCAATAATGTATCATAATTAAATGCATAATTCTTTGTGATTTCATATTTAATATCAGTTTCAATTAAATATGAATGAATATTTAAAATGCTTCTTTTTTCTCAGTGTGCATAACTATTGCTATTTATATCCTGTCGTCAACTTGCATGCAATAACGACTGAGTTTTTAACTGTGTCAACTATGTATATCTTGCAGATTATCTGCGACACAAGGATTGTTTCGCATACATTCAGGCGGACTGGGTAATTTGTACATCAGACTTCGAGAACATACTTACAGATGATTTGCACGATAATAACCGCAATGCCAGTGATAAATTTATGGAGTTTTGTTGGTAAGCATCTGTTGCACCCACATTACATATTAGCTTGAGTAATTGTTGTTATTGTTTGTCAATTTCGTTGTAGTGCACGTTACGCGTACGAGAACTGCATCTACAATAGTGCGCGTTATAAGTGCTATAAGCATTCTGCTGAGTTTGCACGTGAAACCGCCAAAATGCTGTCGGATGAGAAGCACTTCAGCAATTGCCGCCACCTGGAACACATCTGTGCGCATTCGGCACGCATTGCCTGGATGTCGAGCAGTTTTTATCCCCTGGCTCTAGTACTGATGATGCGTTTTCTGCGGCACATCGCCCGAACGTAGATTGTCCTCCTCCTTTGTGGTTGTGTGGTGTATGTTGTCCAATTGAAAATGCATAGCATTGAGCAATTCCAATTCGATTCGCAATTGGCGTGTGATTCTCTAGGGTGGGTACTGGGTCGGACAGCGGCACTTCTTTAGTCTTAAAGTCTCTATATTAATATAAATGTGTATGAATTATTTGTGTGTAATCTTGTGTATTTAATAAATTTTACTTCAGTTATGCGACAATTTAAAAGCTCAATAGCTGTCACCTGTACCAGCTGGCGTATGCGTAATATTTCAAATTGCTTGACAAACATTCATCTTGATATTAGACAGAAGGTAAATGACCGTGTTCTGTCTGCACAGATAATAGATAACACAAATCGGTCACGCAGATAACTTATTTAGCACGTGCTTTATAACTTCGATTTGCAAGTTTTTTATCTGAATATTTTTCCAGGTATTTGTCTCGTAAATGTTTTTGGTGGGCTGCTGGCTAAATTGTTTGTGCGTCCTTTTGACAGTTTATTGGAAGTCTGGTATGAAACTTCTTGACTTTTGACTTGGCAAACAACCTGTCTAACAAGGGAGGCGACTTCTGCCAATACCGTCAATAACATCAACATCAACTTCAACAACTTCAGCAACTTCTAACAACAAACATCGTCATATTTTTGCTATCGAGTTTCGTTGAGGGAAAACTTATAATTTTGTTAGCAGATTGTGAAATTTAAGTACTTCTAAAGTTACATAAAACAAAAATTATTGTGCATAGCACAACAATGTTTTACTTTTTCGTATTTGTTGCATATAACATATTGTTGCCTTCCAATAGGAATCGATATTAATTTTGCTCTATGGGTCGTAATGCAAGTTAACGCTCATAGCTTATGCATTGCACTTTTGCCTTGTACATTACAATGTCAAAGGCCACCCTTGGCCGGTGCGTCGTGCTGTTGCCATTTGAGCCAAGTTGAAGTATGAGCATGTTGTGCAGCATCCCGTCTCCAAGCAATTTGTTTCGTTGAAAACTAATGCAAACTTATGTTTTATCCATCGATTCACCTGAAATGCGCTGGCGATAAAAGTTGCTATTAATTAAGCAACTTGGTCAGTAACAATGACATCCTATGTTCGATCTAACATTGAAGTGGCTAGTCGCCTTTAGCGTGTTCAGTCAATAAATGTTTTTTTCTCGCGCTCAGCTAAAATCAAATTACGGCCTGTCATCCGCACGCAAAGGCAAAAAGCCACGGCAAAGCAGAAGCAAATGGCAGATGAAAGTCTGAAGTCAAAGCCACGTGCAAGCAACATATTGCCTGTGGGACATGGGTGGACCAAATGCTAAAACAAAGCATACCAATGGAAAAAAGTCTAATAGCGTAATACGAGTAGTTCCGAAACTGTTTTTGAAGCAAATCTACAGCACGAATTTAAGCGCACAATCAGTTGTAAAGTGGAAATTTGAATACATATTACAATTTCTATACATACATTCGTGTGTGTGTCGAATCCGATTATATTTCCAAATAAAACTCTACTGCATTTTGTTTTTCGTTACGAAACTTAAAGTGGAACTATTATTAGCCGAAATGGTATTTTCCGTTTCGAATGCGCGAGCAGATGCGTTATTTTCCTTTACAATAATAATAAATTAAAATGATTTAATTTCTATCTGTTGAAGCGAAAATTCAGACAGATTGCTGGACCAAGAATTGTATTTAAATCCATTTTAATAGCACTGCACACGGTCAGGCGCAACACTTGGTTTTACTTTAAGAAATATTCATTTTGCTTTTACCGAAAGCGGTTTAATCTGTCAATTTAATTATGCGATTTAACAGTAGTTCATTTACCTGGGTTCGTTAAGCAATTTAAACAACTTCATTAACTTCAGCTAATTGGTTTTCGCACAAACATAAAGGGGTTGTGTCATAATACAATTTTCAAAGGTCCCTCCTTTTTATAGCTTTAAATAACTATATTGTACTGATAAATACTTGGATTATAGCTGAAATGTTTACTTTATATTAACTTAAGTGCATTATAGGATTACTGGAACTTTTGTTTAGAAAACAAATTTCCAAGAAAGTAAAGTAATCGCATAATTAATTGAGCAATTAATTGCACATTTTCCGGTGCTTAAGAATTAAGAGACATTAATTATAAGTAAGTTTAAAGAAACTCATTTACCTTTCCACGTGCAGCTGTATTTAAAAAAAGGTTTGGAACATTCAATTTACTCAAATCGAAGCATTTAAGTAAAAGAATAGACAGAATTGTAAGCTTAATATTGAAACCAGATCAGTGCATTGCAGGCACTTTCCAGTATTCAAATCTAGAATCTTTTCCAGGTAAATCTGTAAAGTAAGCCAACTGGGTGTACATATTTAACGACGAGTGTGTCTTGGCATATTATGGCATTATAGTATAACATATAAGCACGGCATTTGAAATGTAAGCACCTGCAAGTGGTAAGAGAGCTTAAAACTGAGAGAAAGAGAATGGGGCTCAAAGTGCAAATCTAAGATTACAAAATTATTCTATTATTGGAGAGCGAATAATTAAAGTCTTGTTTATGTTTTGTTTCAAGTTTATGTGAAATAAGCGTCAACAAATAGAGTAAAGAGAAAAATGTGTTTTGTTGAAAAGTCATAAGTCATAATTACATTGAATTATTCGACGTGAAAATTATGGAAAATATTAACTACATTGGAATTTTCACATTAAGTGAAAAAATAACAGTTTAACCAAGCATTAACTTATTAATAATATTAATTAGCTTTGTGCAATGACGTATACGCTTGTTATATTCCTACAAATTATTTACATAATTTGCACTGCGCAATTGTAAGGTTGCACTCTGAGAACGATGGCAAACAATATGTTGAATTGCTGGTTCTATAAATTGTGTAATAATGAACACAAAACGGTGAAATGGGTTGAATTTGCATTTGCGCTAAGCTATAACTATGGCAACCACAATTATGTATGATTGTGTGGCGTCGTAGTTATTTTAGCTCATTAGGCAAACTTTTATGTATTTCATTGCTACATTGATGATGAGCATCATGAAGTCATTGTATAAATTTATCTGTGGTTTTAATTGTAAAAGTTTGATAGCACAGTACAACACTGCGAATAGGCAATGTTGAGAGATTTACGAATCAAATATGTTAAATTATTGTTTAACTGCATTTAACCGCTTATGATTTGCGTTAGGCCATCATCGTAACCGCCACCGCCACCACTGTAGCCACCGCCTCCACCACCGCGACCGCCACCTCCGCTATAGCCGTTTGGTCCAAAATTTCCCGAGTAAACCGGACGTCCGCCGCCGTTGCCACCTTGATTGTAACCGCCTCCGCCACCGCGACCACCGCCATTGGCTGTGTATACACCAGGCGATTGACCACCGGGTGGATTACCTGAAAATGCCGTTAGTTATTTGTGATTATTTTGCATATTTGTTGCCCTGAACTTGCGCCTTACAGTCATAACATCCGCCGCCAATGTAGACAGCCGCCTCTGAAATTGCCAATGAGCTCAGCATCAGAACCGCAAAAGCCAATGAAAAATTTCCCATTTTACAGTCGTTGTTGTTGTTATTGTTGTTGCTGTTGTGATTGAGTTGAGGTGGCAAACGAGTCTGGCAGGCTGACATAGCTAACGTCTACTTTTATACCGCACTGCAAGCACTTTGTTTGATTTTTTTTCTATTCATATTTTTGCAATGCAACGCCTTATCGATACTATGCATTTAAATCTAGTATGGAGCTGAGTACTAGTAAAGAGAGTGAGAGATACACAAATATTAATCAAAGCTGGGGAAATGCCCAGTCTTAATCGTATATGACGTGCTACAAACACTGACGACGTTCTGGCAATTAAAACAGCATTTGATTTGTGCTCCAACTGACAATGGGTGTCACGACAGTTGGCTCAAACAGTGTGCGGAATGGGAAAAGCCGGCTTCGCTAGAATACACACTTGACCATTAATATCATTCATGTACCACAACAATTGTCTGAATTTTGCTTTAATATGAATGGCAATTATGTAAATTGTAATCTTCAATGGCATTGCCAGTTGAGAGTATCTTTTTAATGTAAAATGCTTTCAGGAGTGTGCTTAAGCTTTGCCATAAATCTCCTTCAGTTTCTAATTACTTTTGCTCACTGTACACACTACAAACAATGGTTGAAACAAGCACATCGACAGACAGAAGTAACTTGAGCGACAGCTTCGAATACACTTCACGACAACTTTCAGTTTTGAGCTTGCCGAAGGTTGTATTTTGATTGGGTAGTGCATATAGCATTCGCTGCGAATGACTGACGATTCATTGAACCGTTAGCGATAACACATTTAACACTAATACACACATTATGTAAATTACATTTGATTTGCATTTCATATATAAACTATATGGGGATTATAAAGAAGGCAGTTGCCGGCAGCTAAGATGAAGTGTTTGACGTGTGTATTGCTCTTATTGGGATTGCTGCCAGTTTTGATCAGCGGTTCGAATTAATTGACTTAAGCTCTCATTTGTGTTAATTATATAAAATACTTAAATTCACAGCTTATCCCGGCGTTGTTGTGGTGAATGGTGTATGTCTGAACTGTAAGTTGCAGGTGCATTTCAATTTGTCGAGTTTAAGTACATTAGAGTTGCCCCAATAGGTGACAAACCGCATGGTGAGACGGTGTACTTGAATGGCCAGGAGTATCGCAGCTTTGACTCCTCCGGTGGGAATGTGATTTTGGATCGCCCTGGCTATGATGGACCAACAGTTTATCGTCGTGGCGGTACAACAATTGTCAATGGCAACTGCAGGCAATGCAATGTGGATATTTAACAAGTTGTAAAATGTTAAGTAAAGTGTCTGAACATTAAGTCTTTATCAGATCACATTATTTGCATTTCTTTGCATTCTAGTAAAAGCTTTATGAGTAAAAATCTTTGGTATGTTAGGGTTTCGTCTATCTGCTCTCTTTGTGCAAACGACTACATTCTTTCAGACAGCCATTTCATTCATACCAGTCCGCATCGATGTTGGCACACACATTGTTCGGTCAACATTACAAATTGTATTTTAAATCGACAACAATGGCAGACAGCATCTTATTGAGGTTATTTTTCCTCAATTGAATTGATTTCTTTTGTGTTCGCATACGGAAACTTTGGAGACTACCCACCTACCTATAAATAGCTCAAATATCTATAAAATTGCAAAGGTATCTTGTGTAGAAGGCTAGTTGTTTTTGAATTGATGAATATGGCAATCCGGTAAGAGTACAACCATTTAAGGATTCATCTGCTTACGACATATAATAAAACAGCCTGTTAACCACCGTGTAAGCCTTTTCGCAGCACAATTAAGTTAATTGGCCCGTGCTCAAGTTGCGTAAGTTATGATAAGCGTATACAACGATGCGTATGCTTAATATCTTTGCAACAGCTGTGGGAATGCATATAAGTGCATGTTAGCTTTTCCATGTAAATATTTAATATAGCAGTTGCTCTTGATAAACATTATAATACTTTAGCGAAATCCATTCACCATTATAACACAACCGAATGCTTCAGACTTAAACGCACGTGTAGATAAGTAGATTAAGAGAGAGTTCTCAACTGGAAATTATTCAACACAAAAAGGCAGTAGAACCTACATTCAATGTGAGTCCATTGGTTTGCCAAATCATTTTTCATTTTAAGACCACAGGATACTTAGGCCAAAATACTTATTTATAACGCATCCTCATCAAGATTTGCTAACTAACAAATTTCTCTTTCCGTAAAACTCAGAAGGTCCTTGCTGCAAAACATTTTTATTTTTATTAGTTTCACATATTATTGCTCCAAAGAAATATACACAAAAAATAAGTGAAATATATTTCTTGTGATTTTTGCCAGTGATTTGATTTATTTTCGGCTGTTGTTTGGCTTCCAATCGACACAGCTTGACTTAAATTTCATTTTGAACACACTTTTTCCTTTTCGAGCCTAATTTGTCTGCCATTTAAAGCTTGCCGAGTCCCATTTTGTACATGTTAGAGTCTGGCAGTGGAATGTGGCTTTTGACATTGCTTTGTGTAGGTTGCTTTTGAATCAATTTTTTGTTTTCTTTCTACTTCTTCTGCTGCTCTCACTCTCTTACTTTCTTCTTGTTTGAATGAAAAGCGTGATTTATTGTTGTCACTAGCGCCTCGCTTGTATTACCTGTATACACATAAGTACCTTTTCGGCAACAAGTAAATACATTTATAAGGTTAAGCTTAATACAGTCACGTTCGCGATTTCCATACCAATGTCGTGCTGTGAACTCAATTTAATTTGCCTATCGAAATACAGCCGGAAATTTATTTGCCAATGGAATGATTAATATGTAGAAAGATTACTGTTTTGGAATTTACATTTATTTGAACTTTGTTTGTTGATTTCTGTACTATGTACATTTTTATATTCATTGAAATGCAATTGACAACATACCAGAGCTCTGTCTCATTTTACCACAGAAATGCAAATGAATTCCATTATTAAAATGCGCATTTACGCCGCATGGGCTGGAATAAGTTAATGCATGTTGCATATTATTGTGTGCAGATTGCAGACCAAGTGTGTAAAATCGAAAGCAACTAGATGTTTGTTACTTTTGGGAAAATATAGAAACAGCGATGCTCCCTGGACTCATAACTTTTAGTCCTTCTTGTCTGTGTGCAGAATTTTTGTTTTGAAATAAAAGTGCTACTTCTGACTGTTAGCGTGTACTTCGTTCGATAAGCCCAACGAGAAACCAGGGGAACAATAAATTTATTCACCAGTGGGAGTCATCTGTTAGTGCAGCTTTTACTGTGTCTATTCGACTATAGCTTAAGCAAAGCTTTTAGCAAATTCTCTTTTGAAAAATATGCAAATGAAAATATTGAAAGAAAAGCTTGTGTAAATCGTTGACGATTATTAAAGAGCTGGATATAATTTATTTAATTGAAATACTTTGAATTGGTTGTCAAAAACTGCCATCAAAATAAGTTTCCTCAGCAACATTGTAGTTGACCAATTCAATTTTGCTTAAGTGAATTAAGTTTGACAAGTGGCCTTTCAGACAAACCTAAAATGTGTCATTTCAGATGAACTTTACATAAACTTTGCATAAGTCCCAGACTTTGGCATTTTGACTAGCTTTGAGTCGCTTCTAGGAAACACCTCATTCATTATGTTGGCAGAAAATTAATTGCTCTTGACGAACAAATGTTTTACCGATTAAGCATGCGAAAATAACAAAGACATTCTGTAATAAATGCCCATAAGTATTGACTGACCTCAACGTATATACATACATTGTAGATACTTGGAAGGGAGCTTTATTTTTAAATGCTTCACTTCTCAATTGCATATATCAAAGAATTCGTCAATTTTTTTATATTTTGTGACATTTGTAAAAGTTGCCAATATAATCCTTTTTCATTTGCTTTTTTCCACATATTTATTTCACTTCTCGCAGCAAGGAATAAAAAATTATGTTCGCTTCCAATTGTATTTCCCAAGTGATTTGGCACTGTGAATTGTTTTCCTTTCTGTTTGCGTACCCAAGCGACAAGTGCCTCGTGTTTGAAAAACTCTTTGGAGTGGGCCCTTGGCTCGACAGTTTTTTGTTTGCTTTCATCTCTCTACCCCGTAAAAAAATATATATATATATATTAAACATTCTTGAGCAGCGTTAACAGCCTGAACTCAACAAACTCTGACTCTCGATGACACAGGGACTGTGAATTTGGTGGAACGTTATATATATTTTTGGCATTGTGTTTGTGTGTATCTCAGGTTCTCTCTTGCTTACGTATACGTAATTTTTTTTGTTTGGAGTCCGCAAGCCTTAAGGTAAGTTATTTATTTGGTTATTCAACCGCAATGGCGGCTTAATTGAATGGGCTTAAAGTAAAGTACATTAATGAGATACATTCTTAAGCCAAAGTTAAATATTTAAATAGGATCCTTGTGCCTTTCTTTATGCCTAATTAATTTCAACTTTTAATACATTGGAATTAAGGAAATGAGTCATGAAATTGATTTACCTGTTGCTTTGACTTTGGATGGAAAATACTAGCAGTTGATGCGCATTGTTTGAGTAGTCCGAATTAACTGAACGCTGCACTCGTGCACTTGTGTGGCGTGAATAGTCTTTTGATTTGGCAATTAATAACGAAAGCATATCAATTGAATTCGCTACCTGATTGTATACGTGGAATGTCTGTTTTCAATGCATTTTTAATTTATTCCCTCTTAAACCACAATAATTTGCTGCTGGGTATTACAAGAGCAATTGATTGGTCGACTGGATTGATTGACGACCTTTTTACCTTATTTGTTCAAGTGAAGCTAAGCAAATAAGTGGCCATTTTGAATCAGACATTTCTGTTGCCAATCAAAAGCTTAACTTACACTCTCTTTTTGAACCTTATCTATTGAATAAGAAGCTTGTCAATTAAAGGTAAGAAATGTACTTTGATATTGTTTGTGACATGTGACGTGTGTGAAATGTCTCTGTCCCTTCCACGAATGTTATTTTTAGATTTTCTCTTTCCTGAATTTACTTTAACATGGTCTATTGATTCGCCGATTAATGATATTACCTAATCAGCTTAATAATTAACATATTAACAGTTGCGAAACATTTTCATTATGCAGTCCCAGACAATCAATCTATGCCAAGAGCCATGTCCGAACTTAATTATGAATTTCCATAGAGGTATCCATGGCATTAAACACATACACACAAGTAAGTATGTTTCTGTACATTGTGTGTGTGCTGATATCAATTTACAAGCAGGTGTGCCTTGTATATATAATGTTACATCACATTCCCTTTAGTTTGTTTCATTTGGTTTTTTAATTAGTTTTGCTTGTTAGCCACATTGCACTCCCTTTCTAAGTAATATAGTAAATACTTTAGCGACTTATGTATACAGAGTGCCAGACTGCTGCTGTTGCTGTTGCTTGGCAATGCTTGATATTCACGAGTGCAAGTCCTGCGTCAAGGTCGTTCAAACATTTCTTAAAATGTTAACTAAGTAGTTTGCTTGTGCGTGTGCTCTTTAACCTCTGCGTTTCACCTGACAATGAACTCTGAGTGTTCCCATCCACTCATAAATCAGGCGCATTTTTATGCCAATTATATGCTTAAGCGAAGTGGCTCTGCTTTTAGCAGCTTATTACACATAAATTATTGATATTTCACATTCGATGATGTGTGCATAAATCAATTTTATTCTATTGACCAGCGGTATACCTTGCTAGGAGATGGACAGATTTGAGCTTTATGTGCACTCAATGGAATTACACACACACACTCACACACACCCTTGTATAAAATCTGTCAACGCACTCAAATTGAATTCTTTTTGGCAGAAGGGCAAGGGATTTAATGCCGTCCAACAGCTGTTTCAGCCAGATGTCTGCACGTGCTACACTTAATTGAGGACATTGTGTTAACAACATAACTTTGGCACTTAAAAGCTGTAATGTTGATTGACTATTAGATGCCCTGTATTAAAATGTAATCCTGAAAAAAGGTAACCTGATAACCTTACATGAATTTTTTACACCAGAATTGTGTTTCTATCTGTGAAATTTGAGTAATAATTAATATATTTTCCCTCGGAGGGTACAAAGAAATTCCCATGACAACATATTCAGACTACCACAATTGCTCTTTTCATAATATATTTTTAATTCTTTCCCAGACCACCAGCTGTTTCAAATTTAATTGACATTTAATGTACGACAGCCTTCTCCAATCCTAAGCCTTTGTTCTTCATTTCACTAAGGAATTGGAACATTTCTTTTGCCGACTCTTTATGGAGCGTAAATAGCATTAAGTTCTTTGAAAGTCAAAAATGAGTACAGCAAATTAATGATAGAGAAATAATGCGTTCAGTACAGCTGCTTCAAAAGTTCAACTAAAAACCTTTTAGCTGTAAGAGAGACCTGAACAATGGAGTGAGTCCAAGTTTTACAGCAGTTTAGTGGCCAATGGAAGTAACTGCCCCTAAGCACATATATACATACAACGTATACATGCGGGTCTGGACATTTATTGCCCCAATAGGCACATTGTGGGTTGTAGTTGCGGGTCCATTTGATATATGCATGTATGTTAAATGTTGCCCAGCTATAAAACCGAGCAGACAACTTGGTTAGTAATATATTTATTAGATTTAGAATGCGTTGCAACATGAGTAAAAGCATATGTGTAAGGACAATAAAAGGGAGAACAGGAGCAACACGGTCCTTTAGCATACAGAACTCGCAGTCGTACATTAATAACATTAATAGAAAAAGGAAGGCAATAATAGCACACTTTCCTTACGCTTAAAGGTGGTTGTTTGCGGCAACTGGTGGCGCACTGAAGCCGACTTCCAGTAATCACTAATCAAATTTGCCTATTGCTCCTGTGTCAAAGTAATTAGCAATGTGAGCATGACCCAGATATCCGGGAAATATTGTCTCCATAGTGTCGCTCTGCACAAAGACGTAATCAAATTTCACTTTGATGTATTTTCCTGGCTACATGCTTTATGTTACTTGAGAATTTCCCCTTTGTTGCTATTTGCATAACTCTGTTTTTGATTACAAACAATTGTTAAATTATAGTTCAGACAAGCTGCCGTAATTTAAAGTTTCGACAAAATAAAAGGTGTTTGGTACCTAAAATTGTGTTCACATTTATTATTGCTAAAAATAATCTTAATACATATATTTTCATATATTTACTATATAAACATATTCAGTGGAAGAGTCTAATAAATATTTCTTTCATCCAACACAAGCAACTCTCTTAGCTTTGGGTCTATTCATTATAATTATTTATGTAATTACTTTTTTAAATAGAGCTTGACATGTGCAAGAATGCTGACCTGCAAGAATTTCAGATCATCTGGAATTGGTATTTCTGCACTTAAAGATGCCAAAGCTTTTGTCAGTCAGTCAGAATATTTATCATTCGTTTTAACTTGACATGCTATGCCATGATACGTAAAGGCAAATAATTGCTTACCACAACCATTTGGTATGGTATGTCATGGCTTGCGTTCCACAGACACGTTCCACACTCAACGAAGTGAATTTAATTGTAGCATACATTTGTGCGACACAGAGCAACAGGGTGTTATGGAAAGAATGATGTGCAGACGTATGAATGCGTGTCTTGCATTTACATATAAACCAGACAGAGCTATAAATTTAATTACTAATTTTAGTGGCCACATCACAGCTTTAGTACTTGCTGGCTATTTCCACACTATTAGTCGCTTACAGCTAATTAAACCTTAAACATGGCATGGCACGTTGAACCTTATCGATGTGTGTGGGTGCTTGTTTATATGTGTGTTAGTAAGAGATGTGTGCTTATGTGAAACTGGATAGGCACCTTGCTATAAGCATCAATGCCATTAGTTATGGTCAACAGCTACGCGTTATGCATATGAATGTCCTTAAAGTGCGTAAGGGACAAGGCATCTATCTATAAAGCAGAAGGTCCTGACTCTCAAGGTCGCTATCTACAATGATATGCGGTTGTTGTCGTTGTTCTTACTTTTAGCTGTGGCTCTGGCTTTACATTATGACAGTTGGCTCAAGGACTTAACTGTTTGCATAGTTCTATTACTAACTTTCAGCATGGCTACCACACAAAGTTTATTTTGATGGGGAAACGCAGATGTTGTTTGTTGTCCACTTGGCTTTGCAACTAATGCGGCATTGAGCATAGAGTTCATCTATAAATTCGAAAAAATTAAATACAGCCAAGCTTTGATAAAATGGAGTGTAAATTGAGTAATATCAAAAACAAATGTAAATTCAAGAATTGAAATAAATAATATTTAAACATATGTTAAAAATAGTTCAGAGTTTTAAATGTAATTCTTATTGAAAATACCATACAAGTTTTCTTATTAAAATAAATTAATATTTTTTTTTAAATATAATTCTCAAATAATTTGAATTAAAACTGTTTGGCTTCTGGGGCTTTCAGTTTTTCTGCAGTTTCGTTCAGTGTGGAGCATGCTTCATGTAGTCGAGGCACACACCCGGTAGGTAACTTCTCTAAACGAACCTAGATGGCGTTCGACAGCGCCATCTATTTGTCGGGCATGGAATGCTGCCAATGCAAAGTCCAGTCGGAATGGTAAGAGGAATGCTGTCCCCAATCGCTGAAACTCAGCTATAAAATGACCAACTGGGTGTGGAGAGTGAGAGTTTTAACGACGAGTGAACTCGCGCTTTTGTGTGACACTACAAAGGCTACGGCAAAACTGCATTTGCCGACGGCAGTCGTGGGGGAGGAGGAGGAAGAGGCAGAATGCTGGGCCCATTACAGTTCCAGTTGCAGTTGCAGCGAGAGGGCTTTGATTTGATTAATTGATGCATTAAGCTCATTTACGCATAATTAATGCGCCACTTCAATGCGAGTTTGAATTCTATTTTTTTTTGTTTATTTTTTTGATATAAAAAATCATTTCAACACATGTTCATGCCCCGATGGCAGGACATAATCATGAATTCAACTCGTGCGACAAATCAACAGAGAGACAAAAACAAAAACAACAAAAATAGAGAAGAAAAATGAAAAACTGATTTTCTAGCCGCGGGGCAAATGAAGAAGCGGAAGTACAAATTCAACTTCTCATGTTTGTGTTTGACAGAGAGGAACACGTATGTGCAAGTGTGTGTGTGTGTGTGTGAGGAGATATGTTTGCAGATAAAATGTGTGAGCAAAATATGCTGCACTTACACACACATACACACACAGCACACACCTGGCAGCGTGGGAGTGGCAGCTACGTGATTTCTTGAGCTGCACATAGACAAAAAAAATGTAAAGTAAATGTCGATTTCTTGAAGTTTGCTACAAAACTAAAGATAAAGTGGCAGACGCATCTTGCATGCTTGCTACATGCCGCATGCTAATGCAAAAACTTTTCGACTCAACTCAGCGACTAATTTGGGTCATTTCCTTAAAGTGAGGCAGCAACTAAGACTAAGGCTGCCGCTGAGGCTGAGGCTGAGGCAGTGATGACAGTCTCCTTAAGAAAGCGGATTTGGTTGCTTTTGGAAAAAGCAATTACAGATAAGATCGACTCATTTGTGTGGCAACGTTGAGTGCTCAATGTCCAGCTGTTTGCCTCGTGTTTGCAGTTGGGTTTTCGCTTTTCACACTTTAGCACTTGAGATATCCATCAGCAGGTTGCATTGAGTTTCGCTTTCCGTTTGTTGCACAGTGACACACTTAGATGACAACATACAGATAACAAGTTTATCTTGCCACATGTCGCGGCTACGGCTACGGCTACCACATCGCATGTGGATGCACCCGCACGGCACATCCCTAAGGTTGCAAGGGAGCAGGAAGTGCAAGGCTCAAGGTGCAGTCGTTGAACTCATCGTTGTCGTCTCTCAACTGCTCAACTGGCCAATAAATAGCATTCATATTAATTAAACAGCAGCTTGTACGATATAGTGCTTAAATGCAATTATCATAAAATAAACAAAATCCGTTTACAAATTCATGCCGCGTCTCGCTAGGCAGCAACTTTTTTGTTCCACAAATGCACCACAAAGCGAACTCTCAGCCTCTTACCGAGAATGCACATTGCATTTCGCTGATGAGGGTAATTAAAAAGTTTTAGAAACCCCCTTTGCCAGAATGCAAAGTGGTAGAGGGAGGGGGGTGGTTGTGTGCCAGCAATGGGACTAATAAATGCATAAGGCGGAGGCAAAACTGAAAACTGCTGAAGAAAATCGACATGCATCATGCCAAGCATAAATAAGACACATTAACTTTGGGGTTTGTTTGCGCAAGCCGCTTGCGCAACTTGCCAGTCTGTCTCTATATAGTACTCTTGATTTTTGGCTAATTTTTGCATAGACAACAACTACAACGACAACTTTTTTGTCTGTCAAAGTTTCATGACAAATTTTGTGATTATGCGTCGAGTTTGGCTTGCAGTTTTGCGTTATGGAAAAAACCGAAGAAAACTGCTGAAAGTTGAAATGCAAATTAGATTTTAAATAGTTTCGCGTTCTGATTGCGTGGACTGCATGGCTTAGATCAAAGGGCCAATACCATCATGCGACAGCCACTTTCAATTTGTCTAATTTGCAATGCTTTTAAAGTCATTTGTTGCGGCTTGCGGCTGCAACCCTTGTGGGGCCAACCCCCAGTTGCAGTTTGCAGTGTGCCTCAAGAGGGGGCGACTAATTAACAAATTAAAATAAATAAAATGCCAAAAAAAATAAAAGAGTGTTCGAAAAGGGCGGTTGCGGAAAATGCACTTTTCATGGCGATTTTATAAAAAATTAAACAACAAACAAAATTTTGCAGCAGGCTGTAAAATGTGCAACTCTTGCAGCTTGCAATGGGCAACGTGCAACGCGCAGATTGCAGACTGACCCCACCAACAAAAAACCAATGACAATGCATAGGTACAAAATACCACTCCAAGCAGTTGGCGTTGGGGTTTACACAACAAAGCAGTCCCCATCTCACAGTTCACAGCTCCCTCGGCTCAGACGACAAAAAATAACCCAAGCTTTGGTTTCGGATACGGCAAACGATTCGCGTCGAATGCAATGCAACGGAAATGTGAATGCACCGTAAAGTGAAGTGAAAAATGCACTTGAATTTCTCTATTTTTCCTAACTGTTTAATCCGTTTTTTTTTTTTGTGCACTTTTTCTTTAGCCCACCCTCTGGCATCACATTTGTTTGTTGTAATTTTCGAAGGCCACAAAAAGACTGAAGAGAAAAAATAGAAATGGAAATTAAAATGAGCGCAGGCAGTAAACGAGAAACAACTCAAACATCATAATTTCTCTAGGTGCCACAGCGTCGACTGATGCACGGGCATAGACAGGGGTGTGGCATGTGCATCCGTCGCAGTAGCAGCATTGGCAGCAGAAGAACAGGAGCAACAACAATGTCAGCGCCCACGTAACAACGCCAGCGCTGAAAGGTGCATCAAGGCAGCGGTCTGTTTGGCATGACTACAAGGGGGGCAGGGCGGAAGGGAAGAGTGGAACATGACTGGGGCTGGGGTTGGATGGCAACTTGTTAGCGTGCCGCTTGTTCATGTTCATCAACAATGCGGCGTTGTCGTCGTCGTCGTCTTCTAGGAAGATTTCATTTTCAGTGAGGGTTGCGCAAATATACAAGCAACATTGCTGGCATCCAGCACCCAACAGCATCCAAATGCGCTTTCAACCAAACTCCCGGATTTTTTCTTTAATTTTTCTTTCCCTCTCTCTCTCTCTCCTTTACTATGTTGATGCCCAAAAAAACGAAAGAAAAGAAGCTCACAAAATTAAAAGAATTTTTGTTAAAAAACGTTTCAAGTGGGTACTATGATGTCGTCGTCGTCGTCATCGTCGACGTCTACTGTGTGTGTGTCTCCAGTGGCGTGTCTGTGTTTATGTGAGTGTGTGTGTGTGTCGCAGAACACCTCATATGTGCCAGCAAGTGCCTGCACTCCCCACTTATGCCCTGGGTGCAGTGACACGGCGACAGCAACAACATCGACAACGACAACGACAACGTTGACGTCGCGCTTTTTGGCTTTTGACGCTCCACGCTCGACTTTGGGGCTTGATTTTTAGCAGCAGCTTTTAATTTTTATTTTAATTTTTTATATGTACATTTTTATGGGTGCTACGTGGCGGAATATGTTAATTCTATTGCTCTGTTTGTGACAGCTGAAAAGACGCACACGGCAACAGCCAGCCAGACTTTGAAGCTTCTCATGCTAATAAGCCAATTATTCAGGATGTGCTCTCAAATACTTAGCATTATTTTGCACATTTAATTTTGATTGATTTACTACGTTTTTTTTTATGTAATTTATGAAATGTTTAACTATTGTTGAAATGATTTGTATTGGTTTACATAATTTTAAAATATGTTTTAATTTTTCCACAAAGTTGTATATATGTATGTGTTTGGATATAAATGATCTGCAGTTTCATTTCATAATTAACAAAACAGCTTTTAATTTAGTTGATGATCAGCATGAGTTTTTATTAATTATTAAACTTTCAAGAAATATAACATTATTTATTTTTAATAATCACCCCCTTATATTGCTGTCATTAGTACGAGTAATACATTACTAAGTGGCGTCATTCACTAGCAGCTTGATTAATTTATTTTCGAAAGAGTTGGTGCCTTTTCTTAAATTTCCTTTTATATTATTTGCTCATTTTTGCCATTTCTAAAGTCTTCAAGAAAACTTTTCAACTCTTCTCAAAGTAGCGTATTTAAAATTCGAAGCGTCCTGCTTTCAGTTTTCCTCTCTTGTTTTATTCTATTTTATTTAAGTCTTTTATTAATTTATTTTTTATTTTTATTTTCATGTGGCTTGTACTTGGCTTTTACATGTATAGACATCCTCATGCATGTGTGTGTGTGGCGCTTTTTTTTGGTCGTAGTAGTGCTCTACTGGTGGTGCTAGCTGCTGCTGGCTTGTGGTGCTACCTGGCTTAGCATTTTGCAATGCATAATTAATCCGTGTGGTCGGGATGCGAACGCCTCCAGTTTTGACTGCCATCATCCACTGCCGCCGCCACCGCCACCGCCAACCACAGTCGCAGTTGCTGTGGCAGCCACCTTGGCACTTCAATAAAATTTTCTTTATTTTATTTTTAGTGGAGCTTTTGAAAAATGTTTTCATGTATCTGATGTAACTTTTGGACCTGGCCAAAAGGGCCAACGGGGCCGAGGGGAGCTGCAAAATGTGACGTGCACGCTTGAGTGCCGCCCAACGGAGCCACACCCCAGCAAGAGCTGACTCTGTTAGGGTATGTGTATGTTTGGGTATTGTTTGTCAAAGAACTTGACGTAAAAGCGTTGCCTTCCCACAGTCCTGCAGGCATTTAAATGGGGGTAATGACTTATGGCTACCTGTTGGCAGAAAGGGGGCCTCAAGGTGTGAGCGTTGACTGAACACTCGAGAGTTAAGCGTGGATATTTTTTGGGCTAGCACATCTTCGAAGAGCTCATTATGGAAACCCTTTAGCGCTTATTGTCTTATTATTATTATTTCTATTTGGTTGGCTTAAAGACTGCGTCTGAGTTGCTGATAAGCGATGCATGGCCGGTCGCCTTGGCCATTGTTGCGTGGCCTTTTTAATTGGCCAGCAAAAGCTGAGCCAAAATCCACATTTAATTATGTGCAAAAACCGCTTTACATTTTTAATTTTTGCAGCAAACAAAACAAAAAAGAAAAAAACCAGTTGAACGGAGAGCAACACAAAAATAAAAAAACTGCTTAATTTTCAAGAGTGTTTGCTTAGATTATTTCATTAAATTGAGTTGGGCGACAAAAGGCGGGGCATGGCCTTTGTGCAGAACAATGCCAAAAAGCGAGACAAACAAAAGTGTTGAACTAACTTGGACAACGACTACTCTGAGAACGAAGAAGAAGGAGGAGAACTACTACGACTCCTGCCATAAACGCGGCGGCTCCTTTGGCTTCCTTTGGCTGGTTGGTTGGTTGGCTGGCGTAGTGGGAACGTGCACTTAATTAAAGATAAGAATTAACTGCTGATTAGTAGTTCTTCTTTACACTTGACACTCTGTAGTTGTTGCCCAAGGAGGGCAGTCTGACATCAAAACAGTCCAAGCACGTAGCCCATGTCGAGGCGAGTTGGCAGCAACACGACTTGGACTTGGACTTGGACCTCGACGCTGACTCTGACTCTGACTCTGACTCCGACTTCGGTTCTGGTTCTGTTTCTGCCTTTGCGTTCTGTTAACGAGTTTTTATTTTTGTTTCAATGCTGGCCTCCCCGAAAAGTTTTGCTCAGCATGCTCTTAATGTAGCCCAAATGATTTATGCATGCCCTCCCCACACAATCACGTTCACACACACACACACACACACACATGGCCAACATGCGAGCAATATTTACAGGCGCAGCCTAAAAGCATGCTGCAATTTTTAAGTCTCATGCAATACGCACAGTAAAAGAAAAGCAGAAGCAGAAGCAAAAACAAAATGAAAAACAACAACGACAACGATAATTGATGTGGCCAATGCTCGCGTCTAGGCCTTGGCTTCTTCTATAATTTAATGTGTCTACGTGTTAATCATAGCATTTAATGGACAACCCCAATGCGAACTGCCACGTTCACAGACAGAGTCACAAGTCACAGGCCACCGTCACAGCCAGAGACACGCAGCTGCAAAGATACAATCGAAGAAGATGGTCTTGAGTGTTGGGAGAAACATAAATATCCAAATGTTTTGGCTGCGGCACGTTCATCTTCTTCGTTATTGGGCGCAAAAGTTGCTGGCACTCAGCTTAAATGCCTCATTTTCCAGTCATTAAATATTGCTGGGCGCTGACCAATTTCGAGGGCGCCATAAAAGCTTACAAAAATTGTGTAGAATATTGAAGGCGAAACTACAATATGTAGTCAAACATTCGCAGCTTATTATTGAGTCTAAGGCTGCTTGAAATATGTTGACAATGGCGCCACTAACAAAAGGCTGCCGCAAGTCAACGCACCACCCACACACCCAACCTTCCACCGCGCCACGCATCTCCATTCCCTTCCACATTTACTGCTTTACTTCAGACATTTTCCTGGTTTTATTCTATCGCTTTTTTTTGTCAACCCCTCGCGGCATTTGACTTTTTGATTCGTTTTGCGTCGGGCTCTTTTTTTTCGTGATTTTTGAGCACATCAGCAAAAGTTTTGCTTTTTGGTTATGGTTTGTTTACCCCGCAAAGAAACAGCTTGAAGAGTTTAATAACTTCGGTTGTATGATTGTGGCAAAATGTAGAAAACATCTTAAAAGCTGAATGGAAATTCTATATTTATTTCAAAGCTATTAAACTGTATTTAGTTTTTAAAAATAATGTCACTCTGTACTCTAAAAAAATGTATTAGTAAAACATAAAAAGCACTAAATTTATTCAACACATTTTTGTTCAGCATGTGATCCATTAAGATGTAGCACAGAGCATCTCCAAGTCGTTCACTTTCAGCAGCCATATTTGATCTTGTGTTTTTTTTGTTATTGTTCATTTCCTGGGGGGTCACGGGGGGAGACAACAACAAATCAAAGCGTAACAAAGGCGCGCTGCAACGCAGAATTTGACAATTTATTATGTGGCTTTCGACTTGCTGCGGAAATGTTAAATATTTGTTATTGCAGTCTAATGTTTTCCTGTTTGAACTAAGACAAAAAATTGTCTTAGACTCGCTTATATATATATTTGATGGCAGTGAAAACTATTAGCCGATGGCATAAATCTCTTGTGCGCTCTCCACTCGCATTTGGGCAACCACAAGAGTTACTGTGGATTTGGAGTTGGAGTTGGAGTTGGAGATGTGGCACATTGTCGTTGCATGCAACCACAACATTGCCCGCACGCACGCCCAGACATGTCACAATTATGACAATTTCTGATGCATAAACGTTGCATAGCGATTTTAATGCAATAAACCCAAGCGACTGCAGCAGCAGCGTCATTAACACTGACAGCAACCAGAGTCGGTCGTACTTTGAGCAGTGGGCGTGGCAGCCTTTTGTCGTGCACTAATTGTTACAGCACTCTCCCACACTGTGCTTGTGCTTGTGTGTGTTTGGCCAAAATGTGCAGTGTTGGCCATGCTCTAATTCAGGTGTATGTCAGTTGGTCGACACCGACGACACCACAAAACACTTTGCAGGCAATTGTCAGTTTGTAAGTGTTGGGAGTGCTAGGCAGTGGCAGTGTGGCAAAGCTGACAATGACAGGCAATGGGGCAAGCGGTGTTGCCGTTAATAGCTGCAATAGCCTAGGCTCTGTCAGTTGCCTAAGCAACTCTGTCACTTGCGGTTGAACTTCAAGGAATCTCTCGCGCTAGCAGCTAGATTCAGAGGAGCGAGCGGAGGCAGCGGAAGTCAATTAGCAATAAAATTGCAAAATCAAACGTCAAAATGCCCTTTGGGAATATGCAGCATCAGCATCAGCATCAGCAGCAAGAGCAACATCCGCTGCTGTCAGCCATTTCCGGCAATAATTATGCGTAAGCAAAATGACAGCGCGAAATTTATGCGGCGCTGCTGTGACACAAACAAAAAGCGAACTGGCAACTGGCACCAGGTGGCAACAGCTACTTACCTGCTACCTGCTACCTGCTAGCTGCGTCGCTGCTGCTGCGTCGCAATTTGTTGCACTTACTCATACTCAGCGCGGCTTTTCTCTACTTGCAGCGAAACGCAGCGGTCGCATTACCCAACCTGGCATCATCATCCACACTTGCATCACATTCGCCAGAATCCCTATCTGCAGCATGGACGTCCTGGCGAGCTGGCCGCTGCGAGCAACCACAACGGTGCTTATGCGAGCACAGCTAGCGGCCACTCTGGCTACGGGTAAGAAGCGTCTCGTCGTATTGGTGACCGCACACTAATGCAACTTTAAATGAACAGCATAGAGCCATCGGTGGAGTATGAGCTGGAACAGACGCCACCGTCGGGCAGCTACTCGTCGTATCATCCAAGCAGCAGCGGTGGCGGTGGCAGTGGAGGTGGCAGCGGTCCACCCGCATATCCGCCACCGCATGTGCCACAGCATCATGGACCGAAATCACCGCCAAGCACTTCGGCATCGAAGAAGAAGAAAAAGAGCAGCAGTTCGGTAATGTCGGCATTGACGCTGCTCTCGTTCTTCTTTTTTGTGAACATGCTGCAGAATTGCATCAAGGAGCACATCACAGACATGAACCCCACGGTAATGGTGCTCACATCGAGCGGCAGTCGCAATCGTTTCAATAAATTAGCTGAAATGAACTCACGCGAACAGACCTCATCGCCAGCATCTACCACAGCATCAGAGTCGGCATCGGCATTGGCAGCAGCATCGGAGGATGTAGCATCTTGGCAGCAGCAGCAGGTCGCATTGGCGCCGGGACCCATCGCAAGTTCTGCCATAGTGCCCATCATTGTAACGCCTGCTGTGACGCTGCATACGCCGTATAGCAGTGGCCTCGTGACTAATAAGCCAGCCTCGCATTCGCATTCTCCATCGTATCAGCAGCAATCAACGCCACAACCTCATCATTATCATAATCATCATGAGCAGGGGCATGAGCCTTATCATCATTATCTGCAGCAGCATGCTGATGATTATAATTACGGACATCGCACACCATACTCCGGATCACCCTCATCGACTGCTGATTTCTATCCTAATCGCACACACATTGACCAATCGCTGCGACCCGACTCTGAACATTATCAGCATCCCTATTACCCCGAAAGGGACCGGCATCAGCAAACTTACATGGACAGTGGCAATGCGTGGTCATACAGGCCCAATGGCGACTCTCATTCGCACTCGCAGTCGCATTCACAGTTGCCGTCGCCGTTGCATTCACATGTAGTTGGCAGCAAACGTTACTCATCTTCAGCTTCGTTGGGCGCTCAGTCGGGCGTGAGCTCTTACTCGGATAATGCGTGGTATAGGCAAGACGATGATGATCAGCGCCCCAACATCAATGGACAACATCATTATGGTGATGACGCTGCAGCTGACCAGCGTCGACGTGACGGCGTTCCCGTTGATTTCTATACGCACACTAATAATTGAGTACAAGCATGTAGTGCGCACAAATGTATGCTACACTTTTTTGCATTTCAACTGCAAGCTGCAAACTTTGCACTTAACCCATTGATAACACTATTAGTGATGTATGGTATTATTTCGATACAAGTTTTCTGATTGATAAATATTTAAACGTATACTTCTCTGTGCACTGATTTTAAGTATTTTTTGTTGCTTAAAAAGTGTGCATATAATTGAGTAATAAAGGAAGAAAACAATCCAAATTGTTTCATAGAACTAAACTAATAAATAATTATTATTTAATAAATTATTACTGTTACTTGATAAATTACTACTACTTATTTACATAATAATATAGTTAAATTTTGCAAATACAGGGCGTAAAATTAGCTGGGCGTACATTTAATATTTAGTTAAAATAATTATTTTTGTTATAATTAAAAGCAAACAATGTAGAACGAAAACTAAAGAAAGAGGAAAAAAGCGCAAAGTCCAAATGAAAATAAATGCTAATTTGTTGCACAACAAATTAAATGTGTCGGGATGCGTTGAACAGGGAGCTAAGACTTTATTTTATTGCCTGCCACAACTAAGTTGCAACTATGTGCGTTGTGTTGCAACGGCCACAGACAATGCCAGCGCCACAAAGGGGGAGAAAGAGAGATAGAGATAGAGAGAAAGAGAGAGCCACTGCCGTAACCAAGTTACCTTGCGCCCTATGCTGTGCTTTCCACATTTCCCACGGACTTTCTAATGCAAAGCTGCGGTTGAGCTTATTTATGTATTTATGGCTTCTCAGCAGGGGAATGACAAAATAATTATTTCGAATGAGTTGTGAGGGGATGTGTAATGAATGTAAAGCCGCAATTTGCGCTTTAATTAACACATTTCATGCTGCCACTTTAAGATGCAACAGCACGCAATTTATGCGGCACAAACAATGCGATCAATTTCAACAACTTTGATTAAACGTCATTTACAGTTGCCACGGGCTGCATGCTACAGCTGAGATTTGGCGCCCAGTGCAAGTGCAAGCCCGAGTGCTGCTGCTGTTGTCAGTGAGTTGCTGCTGCTGCTTCATTTGCAATTAAATGCATGATAAAAAGGCAGCAGACGAATGCAGCAGCATGTGCTGCAGCTGCTAGTATTGCTGTTGCATTTCGGCATCGACTCCATTCGCGTCGCCACTCAAAAGCGTAATTTAAAATTCTCTTGGCTGCCATTTGGACCATGGACCTGCTGCTACCCTTTTCCTCACACTCGCCCCGCACTCTGGCTGCCACCTTTCTTTGGCTTGCATCAGTGATATGCCTGTTGGAAAAGTTGGCGCTACCGACACGCGCTTGGCCAACTCCTGGTCTGAGTCGGAGTCTTTGGTATTGTGGTTGCACACGGTGCGTATGAGTTATGCAACGACTGCGTGGCATCCAGTACAGCAATGAAGTTAATATAAATTTTACTTTAAAGCACCGCCCATCTCAAAAAAACGTGTGAGGCTTATACGTTCATTGTGATGCGATGCGATGTGTTTCCATATATTTGAATAAATTTATGACTTTAAGTGCAAACTGGCAGCTAATGCGTGATTTTTGGAGTTTTAACGAGGCAAGCTCCGCCGGCGTTTGTTGCAGCAGACACGTGACTTGCGGCTGCTACACGCAGACATACACACACGCATACATAGACATCAATTAAAAAGTAAGTAATATCATATATATTATATTAAGCTGCAGTAAAGCTTATTCTCAACAGTTGTCGAGTTTCTCAACTTCAGTTTTGGTATAGCTTGTTTACTAGCAATTTTACAAAATCTCTAATTTACATTAACAACTAAACTTGATCTAAGCTGAATAATGAGCAGTGCGGTAGCCGTTAAGAAGAAATATACCTATATTATTTCTTCTTCCCCTAGAAATGTTTTAATAGCCTAAATTCCTTCCTTTAAGCTAATTTATGAAGTTTAATTTAAGCAATATAATAAATCAATCAATAAATTAATTAGCTTCAGCATTTGAGCAGTTGTCTTATCTGAACATTCTCCTTTCTGAGCAGAACCGCTTGAGAATGTTAAACATTTCTTAGCACACTTTTAGGCTGCTCAGATAATTACTTTTGTCTTCTTTCGAAACACAAAACGATAACATTTTAATAAAATTGGTAACATATCTTTGTTTTTGCGCTGAATTACAAAAGTCTGCCGTTAACTGAGCCGAGTCGAATGCGAAAAGTGAAAATATTCATTGCATACTTATAGCTTTGGCATATTAACTGGAAATTTAATATGGTCAGCTTACAAGTATGTAATGACACATAACGTGTATTATGCGTATTACACAGGCAATAAATTCACTTGAAACGTACATAAATTCAAAGGGAATGTTGATTTTTATATGTATATACATACATATATAGTACATGCGTTTTTTCTGCACTTTTACTTCATTAAAAAATAATTAAAAATTGTAATCGACGTGGCAAATTTTGTGCCTGCCTTTGCGCAATTATTTATGGCGACATAAAGCACAAAATTAAACGGCAATAATTTGCTGGTGTCAACTATAAGTGTACAGTAGATAAATTAAATGTAAACAAGTAAAAAAAATTTCGAAAAAGACAAAAAATAACGCTATTTTAAAGGAAAGTAATATATGAAAACTATTGTGTTTACATTCAACTTTTAGTATTGAAATCATCGAGACTTTCGATAGGCGTTCCCATGGGATTGAGGTTCTCCAAGGCACAGTTAATGTCCTTTAAAACAATTTAATTGCATTAAAGTTATACTCGCAAGTCGACTTATATGGATAAGCAGAATTATTAAAAAAAAAAAAAAACAATTATGTAATATGTACAGTTCGCGTATCTATAAGAACTAATTATTTTATTTTAGAAACAATTATTTTATTTAAATGTGTAAAAATTACAAAATAATATTTATATATTTACATAATAATTTAATAATATTTTTAATAATATACGAAATTGGCTTTAGGCTATCATTACTTAATTACAATTTACGATAGATTTGTCAGAAACCCATAAATAAATAAATTTAACAACGTTTTAAATTCAAGTGAAGTAGTCGAAAAATAGAGAGATGTTAAATCCTTTCACGCCAAGTGACAGCTGGCGAACCGAAATTACTCAAAAGCAATAAGAACTGCAAAAACCAACATAAGCAACATAAGCAACACAAGCAACGGCAAAAACAACACAAGCAACTGTCTCGATTTACGTAGAACGCCTTTGCTACAGTTTTATATGGCTAACAATTACGGTAAGTAATTTATTTCTGCTCAACTGAATTAGAAATCTCTTAGCACTAAGCCAATGCCAAAGCAGTTTCAGAGGGTTGTACGTGTGTGTGTGTGTGTGTGTGTATGTGAGGGAGCGGGTGTATGTGTGTCTGTTTATGAAGATACAATAAGATATGCAAGAAAATTAATAGTAGTACATTTTTTACAACACGTTTGTCTCGACTACTCGACGCTGTTAGTGCGATAATTCATTGCCTGCTACGTCTTTTTCCTCCCCTCCCTTCTCTTTCTTCCTGCCACGCACTTCCTGCCAGCCAGTCAGCCAGCCAACAATCCAGCCTGTTTTGGCTTGGCCTGGACAAACTCCCCCTTTGTGCCCCACAACACTTAGTTTCGTTACATTCCTCTTATAATCGGCTTAGTCTACGCTTACGGTTTGCTTTTTGCATTGCCTGCGCATTTGTATCTACGAGCATAGTTCCCTTTATGGTCTCACACTTTCTCCATTTCACCATTTCTTCACTTTCCCAGCGTCGCTTGCTGTTTATTTGCGCCAAAGGTGTTAAGTTGTTATTTTATTGCATTTTATTTTATTTAGCTCTGAGCCTTTTATTCACTTTCTAAGAAAAGCATGGAGTATTATGACGTGCTTGAGCAAAATTAACTAAGATAATGCAAAGTAGAAATTTAAATGCAACACTAATTCAAAAACATTTTAACTGTACAAAAAATAGGATTTTGAATTTACTCATTATGAAAATATAATTTATGTTATTATAAAGTATTGCAGAATATAATTATTGTAAAAAACTAATCAACAATCATACATTGTAACCGTTCGGATTGACATTATCATAATGTATCCGTTTTATAGCTGTCAAACAAAGATTACTTTCTGATTATAAAATTACTGCAATTACAATAATTGGAAAATTTATGAACAATTATATAATTGACTTCTGAGGATTTAGTTCCTCACTTCAACTTGGTTCATAATGTTAACTTTAACTGCAATTAATCGCGGCAATATTTTGCTCCAGTGTGTCTTACTGCTGTCTGCCTTTTTGATGACAAATTCAACATATCTGGAACAGGACTCTTCTCCGAACAATCCACTCAAGAAACTCATTCAAAATGTGGTTAAACAGAAAGCCATTTCAACGCTTGTACTACTTGGACATCGACAAAATCCAAATTGTATATGGAGGGATTTGTATGACATGGAAATTCCCACTATTCTCCTAGATGAATTTATCACATTTCAATTGAGAGATTACTTCAATAGTGAAATGCTTGCTGTGGTTTGCATGACCGATTTGAAAGACTCCATATTTTTGACGTCTCTGGACAAAGATCTGCATCGCATAAGGGAGGCTCGCATCATTATCTGGTTGCATAACATCCAATACAATGTAAAGAAATACTTGGATATTATCAATGATCATGCAAAAAGCTCAAAGTTCCTCAATCTGCTGGTCATACATTCAACTTTTCTTGATCTAAATGAGTCAATTGTGGTTTATCGTCTTCAACCCTTTCCATCTCCAAATTTAACACGACTTGCAGATGGTTATGAAGGCAAAATATTTCGAAACTATTGGACAAATTTTCAAAATAAGACAGCTGTTGCTGTTCCGAGTCTGTTTCCGCCATTTAGTTATTTGCGAAAAGACAAAAAGACGGGGAAAAAGTACTTAGGCGGATTCACTGATATACTTATAATAGAGTTCGCTAAAAAATATAATATTAGTATTCAGTTTCTGGAGCCTCTAGATGAAATGGAAGAACATTATGTTTATAATCAAACAATTGAGGAATTGACTTCGAGTCAGCAGATCGATTTATCCATGTATGGTAAATTTTGGGAACCCAATTTGGAATACACAACTTTCCTCGGATTCTCAAATGTATTTATCATAGTACCTTGTGAGAATGTTATGTGCGTAGGAAATGTTTATCGAAATCTCAAGAATTACCTATTTATTGTTATTTGTGTGTATGTTGCATTTTCAATAATTGAGACTCTGATTGTTGCAGCAAGTTGTCGGATCTTTGGTAGAAGATATAGATTCAGTTATTCCAACCTCTTTGTTAATCTTAATTCGTTTAGATTGGTGTTGGGAATGCCCGTAGACGTTAGCAGGAATAGAAGAAGTACTTCTTTATATCAGATCATAATGATAATGAGTATCTTTAGTCTGATTATTATATGTTTCTTTAATGCCAGTTTAAGTACTTTATTTACAAAGCGTCCTGCGGACAATCAAATTACGAACTTTGAGGAACTACGGGCGTCAGGAATTCCAGTAATATTTGATAATACAATTCGTCGTTATGTTTTAAAAGATATTAGATCAAAACGCTTAAATCTTAGTAAACACCAAGCTATTTTTGCATCAAGCAATGAGCGGATGCAATTGATGTATTCTCTAAATTCCAGCTATGCTCATCAAACGTTTTCCAGGTTATGGGAGGCTTTTGACAGATATCAAAAATATTACAAGAGAACAATTTTCTGTGAGCATCGGGGCTTATCCATTTTTCAAACATCCTCATTCCATGCAATTTTGCAAAATAATTCGATTTATAAAGAAGCTTTAAATGATTATATTAGTTGGTCACAAGATTTGGGATATAACAAGCATTGGACTGATCAAGCAGTTCAAACAATGCTTTCATTTTCCACTAGAGGTAAAGTAGGTTGGCATCCGACTGCTTTGAGTTATGAGGATTTGGAGTGGGTTTGGAAATTACTTGGAATTTGTTATGTCACAGCTATTCTAGTGTTCATAGCAGAATTATATATTGCTCACAGGCAAAGAACACGTGTGCCGAGAGTTGCTTTTGTAGTCTAAAGGATTATTTAAGTCTTTAAAAACATTGAAATGTGTATGTCCTTGGAAATAATACAAAAAATCAAGAAATTTTTTTTTAAATTTTATATTTGTTCAAAAATGCAATGCACAAAGTGTTATATAAAGTAATAAATTTATTAAAATAAAACCTCTTTGTATTGTTTTCTAATATATCTTTTCATTTTGTTACTTAAATATAATATGTGATATAATTAAAGTGCATTTGAATCAAATGCCATTTAAATTGCATAAGCTAAATTAATATCCGCAATCAGATTATTCATTCTGCTTGACACTATCTAATGTACGCATCTATATTTGTTTAAAATAGATTATTCGCCGATTGGAAATGTACAGCAATTAAAATAATTAACGAATCAATAAGACTGTAAAAAATGCAAAATTCTTGAGTTCAGTTGTTCATTCAACCTTCGCTCATAATGTTAACTTTAACTGCAAATATTCGCGGCTATATTTTTCTCCATTTCTTAATTCTAATGCCTGCTCATTTGGTTTGTTACCCAACATCTATGGAGCCTGAACCTTCTCAGAGCAATCCTCTCAAAAAACTCATTCAAAATGTGGTCAAGCAGAAAGCCACACCGATGCTGATGCTAATGAATCGCCGACAGACTTTCAATTGCGACTGGAAGGATCTACATCTCATGGAAATTCCCATAATACACCTAGATGAACTTACCACATTCCAAGTGAAGGATTACTTCAATAGCGAAATGCTTGCTGTGGTTTGCATATCGGATTGGGTAGACTCTATGTTGTTGACGGCCCTGGCAAAGGATCTGCATCGTATGAGGGAGGCTCGCATCATTGTCTGGTTGCGGAGTATCCAATCTAATCGTCAGGTAACCCTGGATACCATTATTGATCATGCCAATAGATCAAATTTTCTAAATCTGTTGGTGATACATTCAACTGGGTTTGAAGTAAATGAGTCGATTGTGGCTTATCGACTTCAACCATTTCCATCTCCAACTTTAACTCAAGTAGCAGATCTCTATCACGACGAAATATTCCCTAATTTGTGGACAAATTTTCAAAATAAGACAGCTGTTGCACTCCCAGGTCTGTATCCGCCATTCAGTTATATGCAGAGTGACAGAAATTCGGGAAAGAATTGTTTAAAGGGCCTCTTGGATAAACTTATACTAGAGTTTGCTAAGAAGTATAATATAAATCTTCGAATTCAACCGCCTTTGGATGAAATTAAAAATAATACTGTTCATAGCAATGTGATTGACGAAATGACTTTAAGTGGAATGATTGATCTCTCGATGTACGCTAGACTCTGGCGACCTGAATTTGAATGTACTAACGTAGTAGGATTCTCAAGTGAATTTATCGTAGTTCCATGTGAGGATATAATGGGCGTGGGAAATGTTTATCGAAATCTCAAGAATTACCTCCTTATTGTTATTTGTGTGTATTTTGCATTTTCAATAATTGAGACTCTGATTGTTGCAGCAAGTTGTCGAATCTTTGGTAGAAGATATAGATTCAGTTATTCCAACCTCTTTGTTAATCTTAATTCGTTTAGATTGGTGTTGGGAATGCCCGTAGACGTTAGCAGGAATAGAAGAAGTACTTCTTTATATCAGATCATAATGATAATGAGTATCTTTAGTCTGATTATTATATGTTTCTTTAATGCCAGTTTAAGTACCTTATTTGCAAAGCGTCCTGCGGACAATCAAATTACGAACTTTGAGGAACTGCGGGCGTCAGGAATACCAGTTATAGTTGATAATGTTGTTCGTGATTACATTATACGAGATATTAGATCAAAACTCGTTCGGTTAAATGAAAACCAGATTGTTTTTGTATCAAGCTATGAACGTTTGCAGTTGATATTCGCTCAAAAAACAAGGTGTGCTTATCAAATATTTTCCAAAATGTGGGAAGCTTACGACAGATATCAAAAATATTATAACCGGAAAACGTTGTGTAAGCATCCTGGGTTAAATATTTACGAATCTTATTCTTATCATACTATTTTGCAAAATAATTCGATTTATAAAAAAGCTTTAAATAATTATATTAGTTGGTCACAAGATTTGGGATATAACCAGCATTGGACTGATCAAGCAGTTCAAACAATGTTTTCATTTTCCACTAGAGGTAAAGTAGGTTGGCATCCAACTGCTTTAAGTTATGAGGATTTGGAGTGGGTTTGGAAATTAGTTGGAATTTGTTATGTCACAGCTATTCTGGTGTTCACAGCAGAATTATATATTGCTCACAGGCAAAGAATACGTGTGCCGAGAGTTGCTTTTCTAGTCTAAAGGATTAGTTAGATTAAGTTCGTTAAAAGTATTGAAATACATATGTCTTTGGAAATATTAAATAAATCAAGAAATTTTTAATGTCTGTTAAAATTATGTTTTAATAAATAGGTTCAACAAAAACTGTAATGTGCAAAATGCTAAATAAAATAAACAATATATTCACAGTGAACCTTTTTGTTTTGTTTTTAAATTAACCGTTTTATGTTGTTACTTAGATATCTTAACTAGATATTTGGTGGAAAGTTTGCTTTAATTTCTGCTGCTTAGTTCATCATATTTTAAGTGAAAGATGCCATATATAATGAAGTAAATCCGATTTTAAACGAGTATCCAAAAGGATAGATAGATAGATTGTGGCTACATTATATAATATAAAAGCTAAATTTAACAAATTTGGAAACAACATGTAATACTTACTAAGCAGATCAAGATTATTTTAGAATTTAGCCACGCCATTTCCCACTTGCAATAAACCTAGAACGTTCATTTTTTATATTACTACACAATATTACTACTACAATACTATCTGATCCCTGAAAATTTGATTACAATCGGACAAAAACACAGAAATTATTAAAGATCCGCTGCACCCGTTCAGTTGGAATGGGACTCAGTGATATAATAATTGTTTTCAATAAACCAAAAAAGGTGGAACCAAGTTTATAATTTTGAATACTAAACGTATTTATATATATTTCGGTATATTTTTTGTATATATTTAGTATATTTTTAAGTATATTTTTTAGTATAATATTTAAGAGTTTTTTTTTAGTATATTTACAAAAAATGTAATACCTAGGTCTGAATTTTCGTTACTTTCAGTAAAAATGGGTGCAGCGTATATCACAGCCGAGGAAGCTCGAAAGTAGGTTTCTTACTTTTTTTTATTGAAAATTATGAGTTAAACGATAATCCATAACCTTTTATAGTCAAATCTTGACTGAAGCCGTTTCTACTCGCATTCGACTTCCCAAAATTAAAATGATTAATATGATATATAAAATGGTTACAACATAATGTTAAAGTTAATTAATGCATATATTGAAAAATAGTTTTGTAAAATGTAATTTCATGAAAGATTTATTGTAGTTCAATGCATACAATTTTAAAAACAATATATTTTAAATATTTTAGTCTGGCTATTTGGTATGTAATAGTTTTCGAAACTGCTGTACTAAAGTGGAATAAAATAAATGCATTTGGATAGTATAATATATGATATAATTAAAGTGCATTTGAATCAAACGATTGCTCAAGCAAAATGAATTTAAGCAAACAAATCAATTGATTAAATAGATTGTTAAAAATAGATTAATCGCCGATTGGAAATGTTCAGCAATTAAAATAATTAACGAATCAATAAGACTGTAAATGCAAAATTCTTGGGTTCAGTTGTTCATTCAAACTTCGCTCATAATGTTAACTTTAACTGCAAATATTCGCGGCTATATTTTTCTCCATTTCTTAATTCTAATGCCTGCTCATTTGGTTTGTTACCCAACATCTCTGGTGCCTGAACCTTCTCAGAGCAATCCTCTCAAAAAACTCATTCAAAATGTGGCCAAGCAGAAAGCCACACCGATGCTGATGCTAATGAATCGCCGACAGACTTTCAATTGCGACTGGAAGGATCTACATCTCATGGAAATTCCCATAATACACCTAGATGAACTTACCACATTCCAAGTGAAGGATTACTTCAATAGCGAAATGCTTGCTGTGGTTTGCATATCGGATTGGGTAGACTCTATGTTGTTGACGGCCCTGGCAAAGGATCTGCATCGTATGAGGGAGGCTCGCATCATTGTCTGGTTGCGGAGTATCCAATCTAATCGTCAGGTAACCCTGGATACCATTATTGATCATGCCAATAGATCAAATTTTCTAAATCTGTTGGTGATACATTCAACTGGGTTTGAAGTAAATGAGTCGATTGTGGCTTATCGACTTCAACCATTTCCATCTCCAACTTTAACTCAAGTAGCAGATCTCTATCACGACGAAATATTCCCTAATTTGTGGACAAATTTTCAAAATAAGACAGCTGTTGCACTCCCAGGTCTGTATCCGCCATTCAGTTATATGCAGAGTGACAGAAATTCGGGAAAGAATTGTTTAAAGGGCCTCTTGGATAAACTTATACTAGAGTTTGCTAAGAAGTATAATATAAATCTTCGAATTCAACCGCCTTTGGATGAAATTAAAAATAATACTGTTCATAGCAATGTGATTGACGAAATGACTTTAAGTGGAATGATTGATCTCTCGATGTACGCTAGACTCTGGCGACCTGAATTTGAATGTACTAACGTAGTAGGATTCTCAAGTGAATTTATCGTAGTTCCATGTGAGGATATAATGGGCGTGGGAAATGTTTATCGAAGTCTCAAGAATTACCTCTTTATTGTTATTTGTGTGTATTTTGCATTTTCAATAATTGAGACTCTGATTGTTGCAGCAAGTTGTCGGATCTTTGGTAGAAGATATAGATTCAGTTATTCCAACCTCTTTGTTAATCTTAATTCATTTAGATGGGTGTTGGGAATGCCCGTAGATGTAAGCAGGAATAGAAGAAGCACATCTTTACATCAGATGATAATAATAATGAGTATCTTTAGTCTGATTATTACGTGTTTCTTTAATGCCAGTTTAAGTACGTTATTTACAAAGCGTCCTGCGGACAATCAAATTACGAATTTCAAGGAACTGAAGAACGCAGGAATTCCAGTAATATTTGATGATATAAATCCTATTCATGTTTTAAAAAATATTAAATCAAAACGCTTAGATCTTCTTGAACAGCAAGTTGTTTTTTCGCCAAGCAAAGTGGTGATGCAACTGATATATTCTCAAAATTCCAGCTATGCCTATCAAATGTTTTCCAAAGTATGGGAGGCTTATGACAGATATCAAAATCATTATAACCGGAAAACGTTGTGTAAGCATCCTGGGTTAAATATTTACGAATCTTTTTCTTATCATGCTTTTTTGCAAAATAATTCGATTTATAAAAAAGCCTTAAATGAATATATTGGTTGGTCGCAAGACTTAGGGTATAATAAGCATTGGACTGATCAAGCAGTTCAAACAATGCTTTCATTTTCCACTAGAGGTAAAGTAGGTTGGCATCCGACTGCTTTGAGTTATGAGGATTTGGAGTGGGTTTGGAAATTAGTTGGAATTTGTTATGCTGCAGCTATTCTGGCTTTTATTGGGGAATTATGTCAAGCTTATAGACAAAGAATTCGTGTGGTGAGAACTGTTTTTGTAGTATAGGGTATGTAAAGCAGACATTAGAATAATGTAACTATGTGGGTACTGGAATGAAATATATATTTAAAATGAAATTGTTATGGCTAATAAGGCTCTCAATTAAATTAATGCACCTTTTATCTTTCAAGTTATGCAAAATATGTTCTACATAAAAATGTTTTTAAATTTAAAGCGCATTTGCAAATTTAATGAAAAAAATATTTATTACATAATATTTATAATCTTAATAAAATACAAAAAAATATTAAAGCTGGAAATATTGCGGACTTCTTATGTTCCCAAATGTGGTCAAGAGTTGAAAATGTAGGCAAAGTGCCAACTATGGTAGCGACTTCATTTGTCTTATATATAGAATTAAATATGTCAGCGTTGCATGCCCCATAAACAACAACAATAACAACGACGACCGCTGCTGCTGATGCCTTTTTGAAAAGCCATAACTCATAGAAAAGAGAGCCAAGTGTTGACCATTGCCAGCGTGTTGCTTGGTCACATAAATGTCAAGCTGCATGCGGCACGAATGTGTGGCAATTGTGTTGCAAACACGTAAAAACAAAACCTCGAAAATGTTTGCGCCTGTAAGTATGGAACAATTTAAGAGTAAGTGCAGAAAAAAAGTATCTATTAATGCGCATATATTCCATGGGTCTTAAGCTAGCTACAAATTCAATGTGTGCACACAATTCAGTGCCAAATGGGATTTTGGGCTTGCAACAACAATAATGCCACTAACAACACCAAGTGCACAAAATCGACTAAACTTTATGTGCATGTTACCAAAAAAAGTACCGAGAAGCCGTAGAAGAAGCTGCCGCACCAGTCGTACATAGCATAGTTGAGCAGACTTTTGCCAACACACGGAAGTGAAAACGTTTCACACTCCAATTGCTCGATTTGCAGCCCAGCCCGCACACACCTCTCCCTCTCCCTCTGCCTCCCTCTCTGTCTCTCTTTGACCCCGTCTCCTTGGCTTGGCTACAATTTTTGGGCAAAAGTTTAGTTTGCGACAGCGGCACATAAAATAGTTTTAAATAAGAAAAGGCGAAGCCAAATAAACAATTCTATTTTTCTTGCTGGCCAGCACATTGGGAGTGAGGGAGTGTGTGTGTGTGTGTGTGCAATAAATGTAAAGCTGCTGAAACTGAAAATTTTGTGTAGCATACTTTGCGGCATCAGACGCCATGCAGTGGCACACTAACACACAAACAAGGTATGTGCGTGTGCAACTCGGTTTCCGTTTAGTTGGCCGTGTGAACTATTTACATACATATACAGGCAAAAAGCGAACAACAGGGAGAACCATCATTTTTAAAGGCATTAAATTCCATTTAAAGCTTTTTATCACAAATAACATGAGCATGTGGAGCCTGCTGACATTGTAAATCAGACACACATACACCCACACACTCGTAGATGCGAGCAGTTGATTTAAATTTAAATACGCGTGTTGTAATTAAATTGACTTTCTGCCTGCCTTTTTTTTTGGTTCATTCATTTTGTTTTGTTTGGCGCTAACGCCAAAAATTATACAACACATTCGCAGTGCGTGAACAGCTGTTGACATAACCCGCTAGCGGCTATTTCATAGTCAGTCTGCTGACTGTTGAATGCTCACTGCTGACACTGTCTGACAGTCTGGGCTGCGAGGGGAGGTTCGCATTGGCATTGAGATGTGCAATTTGCACGCCTCAAAGCACAGCAACGAAATGCAGCAACCAGTTTCATGACTGCATTTTAATATAACGTCAAACATTGTTTGTCCAAAAATGCCATATTCAATTTCATATTCAATAATGAATACATTCACATAACGCTAGACCTCACGACTACTCGCATTCGCATTCGCATTGGCACTCGCACTTGTATTCGCATTTATTTTGACCATTTTCGGAACCATTTTCGAGCGCTTTCGGCACAGCCACAAAATGGTTTATTATAACGCTGCCGCCATTGCTGTTGTTGAGTTTTTGCGGTTGTCGCCACCCCTTCCCCTATCGCCATCACACAGCCATTCCGTCCATTTCTCCAGTGGAAATTGGAACGCTGGCGACAGCCTGCCATTTGCATTGGTCCATAGTTCAGTTCAGTACGCTTTGGTTTGGTTCTAGGCATAAATTCTATTATAAATAACATTTAGCACACGCGAGTTTTTGCAACTGTCAGCAAATGGAAATTGGAAAAATAAAAAAAAAGAGAAAATACAAAATTGAGGCGAAAATACAAATTGCGGTTTCTAGATTGAAAATAGTAGTGTATATCTTGTATGTGTGTGTGTGTGTGTGTTTGTGTGCAACTGACGCATAATCAGATTTCATTATTCAATTTTCTTTCTGATAGCATTGCGGGCTGGCTTGGTTGAGGGGGACAAGAAGCTGCTGGATAAATTATTGCGTGCTAAGCCTACTGCGCATTTATTAACTAATCCGCACAATCAACAGCTGCTTAAATTTAGAATAAAGAATAATAGAATTATTAACCAACGGAAATTACTGTTAATATTAAATATTACTCATTTTTCAATTCTTAATATTGGAAGAATTTTTTATTTTTAGTTTAATTTAAATTCTCATAAAGTATATGGCATTTGCTTTCACATAGTGAACCATAATATTAAGCAATCAACATGAGAAAGAGATACGTATAATTACTCGAGTGTCTTTAAGTTTTGCCCATTTCCATAAGACATTCCACGCTCAATCAGCATAATGAAAAGGACGCGCGTCTGTTCAATTAACTTGACTTTCCCTGCAATAACAAGCGGTAATTAACAGTTAATAAACTGTTTGAGCCTCGCATAACGCACATTACGCATCCGACACGTGTGACGGCCGCTGCGAAAATTGCAAATTAATCAAATTAGCATCGTTAAGACATCGCGTGCGACCTGTAATTGACATTGAACACAAAATATAAACAATTGTAAGTCGTTTAGTCAGGATTAATGATGGAAAATTCTCAGTCACATATGTCTTGTTTAAAATGTTTGTTTGAAAGCATTTTATCATTTAAGAATTCAATAATGTGTACATTTTAATTATTTAATACAAATATTTAATCGCCTGAGAGGGAATTCAAATTTGTTAACTAAATTATTATCTATTTTACCTGTCAATTTTCAAGCTCAACTGTCGTTTAAAAATGTATTTACTGATGAAGGATACATTTAAGTAATTAGATTAATGTGCAATTTATTAAGACTGTAAACTGGTAATGGTAGAGCTCAGTCCTTCAACTATTATTGGCACACAATGTTGCCCTCAACTAAGTATAATACTGGTTATGTGCTATTCTTACTTTTACTACTGTCTACTGCTCCTCTACTGGCTTTTCTTACATGCCAACTACCTAATACTACAGAACTTAACTTTATTACGGATATTATACAAAATGAACTTAAGGAAACACCCACTGAGACGATTCTGGTGATGAAACGAAGACAGCAGTTAAATTGTCCTTTGGAGCACCTGCATCAACTTGAAATTCCCATTCTACTCCTGGATGAATTCTCGAAAATTCCTGTGAAGAAGCTCTTCAACAGTAACATAATGGCTCTGGTCTGCATCCCCGAGTTGGCAGATACTACTATGGTATTGACGGCACTGGCCAGAGATCTGCATCGCATGAGGGAGGCACGCATTATTATCTGGCTACAAAGTGTCCAAATGGATCAGAAGATTTTCTTGGACTTAATTCGCGATCAAGCAAGTAACCATAAGTTTCTTAGGGTAATGGTGCTACACTCCATCATTAACTCTTTTGATATCAAAAATTCAACTGTTGCCTATCGTCTTGAACCATTTCCGAGTCCAAGTCTGGTGCGCATCTCAAACGTATTTCAATCAAGCGCAATCTTTTTAAAGACTTGGCTCAATTTTAAGGGCAAAACAGCCGTTATATTGCCTGACTTGATTGAACCTCAAAGTCTGCTGGCAACAGATCTTCGCACTGGGAAAAAGGAGCTCTTTGGATATTCAGATCGATTAATCAGTGAGTTCGCGCAGAAATACAATATCACTTTGAAGTTAAAACTACCGATTAGTGAAATTAAAGGGTTGGATTTTAGTGATATCTATCGAATGACATTGAATGGAGAACTTGATTTGCCACTTTGAAGCTTTGCATCTTCATCCAGAGATCGTCATTTAGAAATTGAATATTTGTCGACATTCGAAATGGTTAGTATCTTCGTTGTAGTTCCCTGTGGCAAAGAAATGTGTTTGAGCGATATCTATGCTGGCTTAAGGACCTACTCGACTGTGGTATTGAGTGCTTACATTATGTTTGCGATACTTGAGACAATCTTTGTGGCTGCATCGTATTGGATTCAAGGGCGTAGATACAGATTTAGGTTTGCAAATCTTATCATAAATCTGTGCGCCTTTCGAGGAGTTTTGGGTCTACCCATTCCAATGATCAGATATCGAAGCAGTCTATCACTACAACAAATGGTGATGATCATGAGCATATTTAGTGTAATCTTCAGCTGCGTTTTTAATGCCAACTTAAGCACTTTGCTCATTAAGCAGCCTCATTATAAGCAGATCGATAACTTTGAGGAGTTACGGAACAGTAAAATGACAGTTTCTGTTGACGAAAAATCATACAAATTCATTAAAAGGGAAATCGATGAAGAGTTCTACACAAATGTTATACCCAATAAACAAATAATGCCAACGAGACAACGGCAAAATCTGCTGTTCTCCCTGAATACAAGTTATGCCTATCAGACATTCACTTTTTTATGGAATCCTCTTGATCTTCATCAGAAAGTTAAAAATATAAGGATTCTTTGCAAATCTCAAGGACTGATAATAAGTCATTTTGCTCTTAGTGGCATTGTGCAGAACAATTCCGTCTATAAGATTGCCTTAGACGAGTATATAAATTGGGCCCAGAGCACGGGATTCATGAACCATTGGATGCAAGTTTCTTATCAAAAAACTAGAGCAACCATTTCAAAGGAAAACCGAGAAGATGATCATGAGTTTCAGTCCTTAAAAATGGACGATCTGAGATGGCTTTGGCACTTAATGGGAATATCTTATACTGTTGCAGGGCTCGTGTTTATTGCTGAAATTATTACTGCTCGTTTTTAATGCATTTAGTTTTTTTTTTGAGTATTTATAAAATGTAAATTCTTTAGATTTCACTTACTGCACTTAACATATTTACCTTGAATTTTGGAATCCACATAAAATGCACGAGTTAGTAAAAATAAAAGTTCTCAATGTGATTAGCATTTTGATAAATGTTCTTTTTATTCATTTATTTATTTCAATCTAAATTTGACTCATACTAAAAGTTCAAAGCATTTCAATTCCAATCAAAACATCAAATTATGGTACTGGCTTGACAAATTCTGAATTCTACACTACTATTATAAGCTAATAAGTAGTCTTAATATTGTGCCTATCGATAAGCGATTGTTGCCGCAATGAATTTCCCATGCACGACAAATTTTCTTGGGACGACGTTGTCGATGAGACAGATGGATGCGGCAGCTGGTATTCAGTAGTGAAAAGATTGTTGCGCTGCTTGGAAGCCGTGCGCCGAGTGCTTGTTTCTGTGTGTGGAAAAATGTTTTTGGCGTGAACATTTGTTGCGCATACGCCGCATGTGACGACTTAACAAGTGCTAGCAAGTGTCTAACGACAAGAATGCTATTAAAAATGACAAATTTAATGAAGAAAAATATATAATATAATATAGAATAATTAAAATTGTGCTAAATTCGTGTTGTAAAATCAAAAGAACTCAAAAAAATATAAGCTGAAAATGCTTAGTATTTGTTGAAAAAATAACAAAAGTGCTTCAAATTAAAATTGTGCTCAGTGTGTAGGTGAAAAATTGGTTTAAATAATATACAATTAATTTTACATTGACTGTGGCACACGCTCAATTAATTTGCTCAACACCTAAACGCAATTTAAAGCCGCATGTCGCAATAATTTAGTCGCTTGTCACATGTTCTAATAGCCTGAAATGTTTTACCACAAATTTTCTAAATTTATGCCAGCCCTTGGGACCAACTCTCTCCGCCCTATAGCCATACAAATCGGTTTTATGCGCATTCATAATTTTATTTATCACCTTCCTGCACGGTTTATTTGGCCGACGAAGAGAGATATTGTGAAGCTAAACTGTTTATAAAATCACAAAAATGCTAAGCACAAAAAGCTTAACAAAAGTCAAAAGCAAAACATTAACCCACACACGCCGTCGCCATAGAGAAAAAAGACGAAATGAAACAAAATCTATAGAGAAAAGAATGCTCTGGTGGCTGGGTCTGGCATCAGTCAATGTCAGTTGGCCCAGTGCCAGATCGGCGGGGGCGTAGCACAATACAATGGCACACAGAGAAAGGGAAAGTTAAGCAGACGCTGCAGCTGAGAGTGGAAACTTTGATGCGCTGCGCGTACCAGGAAAAGTTGCCTAACACAACGTATTTCGCTCAAAAACCATTCTCAATTGTTTTTTCCAAACGTCAAGTCGTCAAGTGGCAGGACAGAAGTGCTCTTGAACCACATACAAGTCGATACTCGTTTTCGTTTATCGGAAACATATGTTAAATCGCAAATATTTTTGGCTACTATATTTTAGTTATTATTCACATTTTTTTATAATTATGCAAAATGCCAAACTTTTTACGCCAAATGGCTGGGCATCAGATGGCATTGGCCCAAGTACAAAATTTATTGATACATTTTATTATTTTGCTTTATATTTTCAAGTTTAGTCGAAAATCTGTTCTGGAATTGTGCAATAATTGGCATAATATACTATGTTAATAAAACATATGCAATAAAGGCAACTGACAGCATCCGCCGAAGGCCGTAAACTTGAACGACTTTTTAATTAGGTCGGTGGCTAGGTTGGTCAGCTTTGAAGGTGCTAATATCTCCATAAGATTATATATAGTATTCAATTATTTACTATACAATAATTTGAAGAAAAAGCCATTTTATTGTTGATATTTTTCTGCAAATCCAGTCATAAATAAAATTAAAATTTCTCATTTGCATACAACGCCTTTGCTCGCTGACTGCATCATTTCCGTTATGATACCCTGTACTGCGAAGAATGGGTAGCATGCATGAATAAATAAAATGAAATTATTATACAAATTCAAGTGAGCTTATTGCCGTTCTTATAGTTATTGCAATCCAATCTTAGCTTTTTTCCACTTACTACAGGGTATCTTTTCATCACACCTCTCCGCCTTATTTGTTTTCGGCATTGCCTAGCTTCAACTTTGTTGCCAAAACCATCGATCCACGCTCTTTCTCATCTATTCCACCCCAGGCGCTTGACGTTTTCCAAATTTTGCACAGATTTTATGCAGAAATTATTTCAGGGACTTTTCTCGCATCTATTTTGAAAATAAATACATTTCAATGGAAGCGAATTACGCCGCAAAAGTTCGTGAAAATTGTGAAAATTTGCAGGCGCACACAACGCAACACTTTTGCGTGCCCATCAATTAATGGAACAATCAAATGCAACGCAGACAATGTGTATAGTGGATGGTATTCTGGTTTTCTCCGCTTGAAAAGTGCGCTGCCTTTTCGCATTATTTATGGTGACGTCAATGTAGTTTACCCTACCACCTCTCTCTTGGCCCTACACAATGGGAGCATAGATACATCTTTGTGGAATCTAATTTTAGCGATCTCTCTGTGTGCTCTTTGAGGAACTTGGAAATTGCCATTTTTATTGCTGCCTATAATTGGCGTGTTTACGTGTGGAGACCCGACCGAGCATACACATAGTCTGAACTTGAAACTGTTCCAATTGGTAGTTGTCGCAACTAGATATGGACTCGGAATGACTTTCCCTACGCTGTTCTCGACCTACGGCATCCTCTGCAGTGACTCGTAGTTTTTATTTTTTACTTGAGATTATGATGATGTTATTCACGGGACTGTGATTAGTTTATTTTTGTCACGTTGCTGCAATTTGAACTTTGGCGAAGCCATGAAGTGCCTGCTGATTCAGTTTAAGTGGATGGCACTGAGAGAAACGATACTATAGTGATGAGATTTATGAGCAATGCATTTGAATAGACTATAGATGATTAATTGCTTAGCCGAAGTAAGTCCAGTTAATATATGTATAGTGTGACCAAACCTTATTTGTGAGTATTTCATATTTAAGCTGTGAGTTTGTTAGGTTTTTCAAATATAATTATAATTAAATAAATTTTCTCTTTTTTTGACTCATAAATATCTCTAAATTAAATTTCCCAAGAATCGAAAAGTGATTTATTTTTCTTTTTAGCAAGAGATTCTTATGACCATAAAATATATTTTCCAAGAAAACTCTTGCCATCTGGATAAGCCATTTCCCGACGAAAGCATTGGAAGTAATAAAAATTCAAGCGAAAATTCATTTAACCTAAGATTCGAGAAATTTATGAAATAAATTGTAGATCAGTGTTCAATATTATATTTATTATAACACAATAATCTCTTTCTTGATGTCACTTCACAGTTAATTAGAAACTTCACCTACATATTCCACCCATTATTCACCTCTGTATTATGCAGCTAAAGACACGTACGGATGGAATGTTAACTTTGTACTGCGGCTTTTGATGACACATAATGATAGAATACAATAACTAACAATTAGCTTTGCCACACATCAATAAATATTCATAACCGCACATATACATACACACATCGACTTACTATATATGTATATATGTGTGTAGAGACACCCACACATAGCGAAATGCAAAGTGTTGAGCAGCTTTACCATAAACAATGCGTTCATATCGTTATTACGTATCTGTATGATACAAACGCAATTAAAATTAATTATGCCATGTGTCTTTTTGTCAAGTGTACTCGAGTGGCTGTACATCCACATACACTCTTTCATACATGCATACATACTTACGTACCCATCTATGTACATCTGCATAAGTATTTGTCCAGCGTTTGTCATCGCATGGAGGAATCGCAGTTCTAGTTCCAGTTCAGACGTCAGCCAGTTCGTATCTTGGAGTCTCGCATCGACGACTGCTGCGGTAAGTACGAGCACAATGGCAACTGAATAGATGTTAATGATGATGTTAATTATGTTATAAATGCAATTGTAAATAAATATACATACTATATATGTACGTAATATTTGCATGCATATCAACAGGTTGAATAAACGAAAAACGATTTGTTTATAAACGAAACAACGAATACAAGAACAATTGATTGAAAGCGAAAGAGGGAGAGGCACACGAAAGGCGTGGAAACATCAAGAAACGATGGACATGCAATTACATAGAAATTAATTGAATAATATAATATATGTAAATACAAACATATATTTAATTATTATACACACTTGTGGATATGTCTGTATGATAGAGAGAGCAATACAAATTAACAAATATGTTTAATTTGCTGCGACGCACGCGTCAGAGGAAGGCGCATAAAAGCAAAATCTACGATGTAAGTGATGATGAAGAGGCAGCAACTACAACAACAACAACAACGATGCCAAAAGCATCATCAACAGCCACTGACAGGCGCGGTGAGAGCGCTCACATGCACAGTAATGGCGCAGAGTACCGTTACTTATTCAGCGCCGAGAGCGCAGAGAGCAAGGCGGCAGAGAGCGCAGGGCCGCGACGTGCTGTGATCGAAGAGTTGGAGGACTTTGGCAGCGACAAAGAGGCAAACGACGAAGAGACGGAAAGTGTAAAATTAGCAAAAACAGCTGCTGCTGCTGCTTCTGCTGATACAATGGCTAATGGCCATTCAGCGATCTCTTGGCGCTCCGACAATTTGTATATAAATAACATGGGCAAAGGCAATGCGGCGACAACGACGAGGACAACGACTGCTGTTGTTGATGATGAACAAAATGATAGAAATGCTGCCACTGCTGCTGTTGCTCTTGCTGTTGGGCATGCCACGGGCAGTCAAAACGAGGCAGCCAGCGCGAACGCAAAAGCCAAATACGTGTACGAGTCGACATCGAAGAACGCAGGCGGCGGTCAGCTAATTGGCCAAACGGAACGCAAGAAACAACGGATCGGGCCAACAATCGATTGCAATGCACAACAATTACAACAAAGCGCTGGCACGGTAATTGTTGCAGACACAAACACAAAATTTGACAACAAGACGAAAACGAATACTAATACGGAGACGCAGACGCAGACGGAGACACGAACGAATGAGGAGACAGTGATCTATCGAAGGCAATCGAAGCAATCGAACGAACAGAAACGACTGTCACGCCTATCGCTAGGCAACTTTGCATTGCTCAAAGACAACGCAGACAGTGCAACCGAAGAGTCTGTGTCCAAGAAACGCAGCACAACATTGCAAAGAAGTCGCGAGTTTCTCACTGATATTTTCATGGCGCGTGGACGTAATCATCAGCGTCAGCATCGTCAGCAACATCAGCAGCAGCAACAGCAACAGCAACAACAGCCTACGCAGCCTTTGGCCAAGTCCAGCGACGACGTAATCCCCATTGGTGGTCAGCCGCTAACAGCACACCTTGAAACGAACTCCGACCCCGCCGCGACCGTGTCCACAAATAGTTATCAAATGACTATGTCTAATAATAGCAGCACACAGAATCGACACAACGCAGCGCAGCCGTCGCAGAGCATAACGAAAGAGCGTGGAATTGAGGGAGAGCATGAACGAGAGCGCAGTAATTCAGCTGGAGCAGTGCGACAGGAGCTGCTGACAAAAGAGAGCGGCCAACGGCGTGCTGATAATGATGGACAGCAGCGTCGAGCGGCGAGTGCTGAATTTATTCAAGCGGCAAACGTCGAACTGTGCACTGTCGCGGAAGATCATCAGCAAGGCGATGCAACTCTGCGCCGCAGCAGCAGTAGCAATAGCATCAACAGCAACAGCAACAGCAACAACTACAACAACTATAACAACAACTCTAGTGATATAAACGTAAACAGCATGGGCCAAACTAGCGCCAAGCCCAATGAAAGCCAACAAAACTCAGCGCACAGCTCACGTGCCAGCACGCCGCGTGAGTTTCGTGAGTCGATCGTGAGAGATGTCCCGCCGTCACAGCCACAACATGAGCTGCCCAAGATCACTGTTGTGGACTGCAGTTTCGAGCAGAGTCCCAGCCAGAGTCCACAAGCCGTCCATGCCGAGGAAGTCTTCTACGATTTTGAGCAGCCGCAGCAGCAGCACGAGAGTGGCATCAACATCGAGGAGCTTAACGAGGCACATGTGGAGACGCTGGAGGATGAAGTGTTTGCCGTGGATATACCCACAACCATATATCAGCAGACAAATGGCTTGGCTCGACCCTGGACACGTTTGACCAATGTCAAGCTGGAGAACGTGCAGGAGGAGGCCGAGGAGGAGGATGCAGCAGCAGATGCCGAGCCCGAGCCCGAAGATGATGAGCTGGACGAGGCGCTAGGCATGGACTGCGATGAGCCGGAGCGTTGCACGCCCAACGGTTCAAGGCAATCGGCGAGCAGCGAGCGCAGCGCATTGAAAAGCGATTCCAATTTGAGCAGCAGCTATGCGGACTCGGGCATTGGCAACGACTTGCAACAGCCGCACTCGCCGCCGCAGTCGCAGTCGCATCCACAACCGCCCTTGCCACCGTTGCGCAGCTCCTCAATGCTGCCGCCGCTGCGCATGCCGTTCGTGCGGGATGCCAACTCAACGTCAACGGACTACGATGGCGATGGCGAGGAGCTGTTGCTGCAGTGCGACGAACTCGATGATGAGCAGCAGCATTTCGATGAGCGCTTGGTTTGCATCGAGAGCATTAGCCTGCCCGACGTTGTCGTTGAGTCAACGACCGCCACAACAACGGCGACAACAGCAGCAGCAGCATCAGCGGCAACATCATCTGCTGCTGCTGCTGCTCCATCAGGCGCCACAAATGCCAATGGCATTGATGGCCATCTCAATATCAATATTACCAATGGTGCCGGCGGCAATAGCCTCGGCAATGTGCATTTCATACCCATTCATATCGAGGGCTCTGGCGGCTCGGCACGCAGCCGCAGCAGCAGTCCAAAGCATCGCAGCCTGGACGACAGTTGCATTGGTCGCAACAGCATTGAGATTGTCGAGGACGGCAGTGTGCTCAACAGAGCGGCACCATCGCCATCGCAGGAGGCGCATGAGCTCAAGTAACGTATACGCCATGTATTAAGCGTCAACAGCCTCAGCTATTACTAATGAAGATGATCTCAGCGCCTCAGCCTTTTGTTTACAGTAATAATTGTTGTGTGTGCAACGCGGCGAATGCGTAATTATTGTGCTACTAACATCAGTTTTAGCTGCTGCATTGGACGTTTCCTTTTGTGCCATCAAATCGTGCGACGCGTTAATTAATCAGTCGAGCCAGCCAATTTTCCATTTTCCATTTTCCATGCCATTTGCGTCGTTTTCTTTTGCCGTACGAGTATCTTGTCAGCCATTTATCTTGATCTGCCTTGTTCGTCTTGTCGTCGCTTTCATCTGAATCGCTCACGACATTTTTCCAGCAAAGAAATCACTTGCACACACGCATTTTCTTTGTATAGCTGTTGTTTTGCTTATAAGCCAGATGCGAGTACATATAGAGTGTATATAGAGTATATATCTATTATTTCGTCTATTTTTCTGGCATACTTCTGCCAATCATTTAGCATATGCTCAAAGAGCATAAGTTCAGCATCAAAAGAGAAAAATACGCAATTAATTGCTATCTATTTAGTTATCTTTCCACATATATATTTACCACTTGGCATTTGTATATATAATAACTCACTGGCGCTTGCTTGTGTTCATTACGTATACGTAATTTATTTGAATGAATATTCATCAATAAAAACAGGAAATAGGCAAACGTTAATTTCCATCTTTTTAAATTCTAATTTATTCAACATTTTCTTTGCGGTTCTTTCCTCAATTTGCGTATACGTAATTTGCACATAATATCTAAATCGCATAAGTTTTGGAATCTCTGTTAGATTTATGATTGCTAATTTTTCACACACTTTTGTATATAATTTTCATGCATTTGCAGCATTATTTATTGAAGTGCGTAAATTTGTGAATATGCTGTGAATTTAAACTATATATTTATTTGTTATTTGGCAGTATTCAAACTTTATGTTTTTAAACTCTTCATACACCTGTTGTTCTTTTCCATACTTTCTCTCTTATACTTATAGTATGTAAATGATCAAAGAATGTTTTGCTGCCTTAAATGTTGTCTCTCAGACTTTAATCTTTATGGTATTTCCTGCGTTTTCCGCTTAGTTGCTCGAATTACGTATACGTTGTCTATAAACTATTGTGCACTGAAGACTCCCCATTGTTTGGCCTTCAAAATGATGACGGATTGTGACAGCCGGTTGGACAAGTGTCTCTGCAATTTGGCAAATTTTAAATACTTGGCAGTTCACTCATTATTCACCCAAGTATTTATATAAATTGTTGCCTATATACTTTTAACAAATAACCCAATTGGAAGGCATTTAATAACATCTAACAGGAGGTTTTCCAAATTTCTTTTTTGCATCCATTTTAAATTATCTTTAAATACATTCCCTTCGTCATTTGTTGGCAACATGTTTGCAATTCCCACGCCCAATTTTTCCACCACTTTCCCCTTCCATTTCTTTGTTTTTCTCTTGCGGTAATTTGTGTTTTCATATTTGCAAGCGGCGTCTACGTCAAATGTGCATAGAACACGAGCCGCCTGCTCTAGTTTTTCCGGCTTATTTTAGTATTTTTTTCGTTTCTTGCTGCCTTTTGCACCGGACGCGCAGTGCAAAAGATGAGAAAATTGTGAAAATTGTGAACATTTTGAAATGCGCGTAATTAGAACGAATATTTAAGAGCTGCACTTGATTTAGCAGCTGGCCCATGGAGCAAGCTAACATAAACACTGCCCGGCACATCAATTACACACTTAACATTGATCGCAACTAGTGTTTACGCCAAGCACACAGCAGCACTACGAGGCGTATGGGTAATATCTTAAGTAACGAGTAATTTCATGAGCAGGCTGGCTAAAAAACGAGCAGGCAAAAGGGTTGGGAGAGGGGAGAGGACATAGAGAGAGAGCATATCAGCAGCAGCATCAAACATTCTTCGTCAAAGTTCAGGCACAAACTAAACTTATGCCAAAAATAATTGAAATAACTTGTGAGATACATTTTGTATCTTGTATCTTGTGTCATGTCGAACGCAGCACTAAATCGCGTGTCACAATTTTGATAAATCTGCCGCTCATTGTCTCTATATCCTATCTATAGGCGAGTGTATCCCTAACACTATGCCAAATTGCAGATGCGAAACGAAAGCGTTAAAAATAGATTTGCGCATTTTCTTGCAGCCACAACCGATGGACAGATAGATAGATACATATATAAATTCAATTAAAGCGTATTTTAAATGCAAAACAAAAAGCAAAACCAAAACCACAACCAAAACAAAACAAATATTATATAAATTGGGATTGTGTGTGCGTCGTACGCGTCAAAGCAATTAATGGGTAACTGCTAAACAGACATTGCCCAATGTTTTTTTGCACCTCATTCTCTGCCTCGAACTGCGTCAGATATTTATACGATTATATTTTATATTTTATGTATATTTATGTGTTTTAACTAAAATAATTTTTACTTTGCCATACAAGTATTTTATGTTCTGTGTAAAAGATCTAACATAAGACCTCCATGCGTGCGCAGCTCACGTTTGTGAGTCATTTATTGTTTTTGTGCGGTTTCTCTAGACATTCTGTGTTGACTAACTGTAGCTAAAGTATATAGTCTAGCAGTTAATCTCTTAAGACTCGCAAAACATTAACATTTCCTTTCTGATTTGTGTTGTAGAAAAGAGCTGAAGCTGCAGAAGGCGCGATTCAATACACAGCTGGAAGATGCGCACAAAAATCTTCAGAGTCTGGAGGCCAAAGTAAGTGATATGCAAGTTAAGATACAACATCTGGAACAGGAACTGTCGAACAAACAATGGAATGTAGATAGTAAGTATGCAAAAACTATGCCAATTTCATTATGTTTGTTAATAAATTCACGTTATTTTCCAGGACTCCAAGGAGAACTTATTGCGGCTCAGAAGGACGATGAATATGTGCGTAAAAAGCTGAAACTGCTCGAGGATGAGAAGATTAATCTGCGGCACAAGTACAGCGATGATGAGGATGAATTCCGACGCAAATATGGTAAACTACTTCAACAGACACTAGCAGGGCTACTAAGCTAATTGCTCTCACTAATTGGTAGGCACATTGCAATCGCAGTACAACGAACTTACCGAAAAGTACAAAGAGACGCAGAGCCTGGCAAGTGGACTGCAGACACAATTGGCCAGTGCAAAACTCGAGGTTGACAACTGGCGCAATGAGGTGAATAAAATACGCGTCGAATTGGATGAACAAATACGCATACTCAAGAATGCGTTAGAGTATTCCGAGGCGGAGCGTAAAATCTGTGAGGATAAATGGCAAAAGGAATTTGAAATGCTCAGAACACACAACAGAGGTGAGCCCAAAGAGAGAGAGGGAGATAGAAATATGATATGTGATTGATTGATTGATTGATAGAGCGCGAGGAGACACTGATGTCGGATTGCGAGTGGCAGATGCGGCAAATGCAGCGACAGTGCAAGGATAAAATGGATAAATCCAATTACGAACGCAAGCAGGCATCTGCCAAGGCCGAGGAACTCGAACTGGAGTTGCAATCACGTCGCAAGGAGGCCGAAAGCTTGCGCATATGCCAGGCACAGGTAAAGTCCTTGAGTGGCGTGGTCAGTGAACAGGAACGTTCGATACATACGCTCATGGAACGCATCGAGAATCTGAAAGGCGAACTGGAGATGGCCAATGAGAATCTGGAGACACAGATCGAGGCTGTGCACAAAATCAAATATCAGTGTGATAAGTGAGTACATTAAGGCAGTCGCAATGCAATCAATCAATCAATCTGCTCACTTTTCGTAGTGCCATTTATGACAAGGAACGCCAAATGATCTATCGCATCGATGAGGTGCGCAATGAAGCTGCCGCTTTTTGGGAGAACAAACTTTAGTAAGTAGTTGGCTACAATATCATTTTGTTAATTAATCAATGCTGATTCTGATTAATGCGTCTTTTAAACTGCACAAACTATTATTTAATTCCATTCACTTCCTTCTCAATCACAGCACAGAGATGACAAGACTGACAAATGAACTGGAATCCGTCTATGTGGACGAGCGACGCGATGCCTTGGACAAGCTACAGGCCGAGCACATTGAGGAACTGCGTGCACTGACCAATCGCTACACCGCCAACGAGGATGAGCTGCGTGCCGAGGTTGACTAACTTTCCTCTTACTTATTGGCATATATCTCAGCTAAATATCTTGAACTATAGATCGAAGAGCTAACTGGCAATCTGGAGCTGAAGAAGCAGGACTTTATGGCGCTGCGAGAACGCTCCGATAATGCGCTGCTGCAGACCCGCATGCATCTGGATCGTGCGGATCGAGAGTATCAAAATGCCATGTGTCGGGAGGAGGATCGTCGTGTCGAGCTGGAGGAGAAGCTGAAGAAGGAGTTTGAGGAGGAAAAGCAGGAAATGGAGGAGAAATTCCGTGAACGTTTGGGTCAAGTCAAGGAGGAGTTTGCCAAGGAGCTGCTGCTTTCCACACAGGATATGGTTGATAACCATCGCAAAGAGCTGGGTAAACTAATTAAGCAAAATATAAATATTTCAATCCCAACACATTTCTCTATCTGCCACTTTAGCAACCCAAAAGGCCAAGTTGCAAAGCGAAAAGGATGAAGCACTGCAAGGACTTGTGGAGCGACATCGCGCCAAAATGGCCGCTGCCGAGGAACGAATGAAGTGAGTATTGACAATCCTTGCCAAGATATACGAAACTGCCTGCCTCCCGTACTTCCCCAATATACTAGTGTTTAACTGTTGTGTAGCTATCAAAAATTGAACTTTGCCAGTTCCATTTGAATGCCTTTCCATCTCTCTCATACACATATGCCATTTCATTTGCTTGCCTCGATTCATTTACCGATACTTGTCTTTTGTTCTCTCTTTTATTGCGACGATCAGCTGCATTGGTTTAGATTGTTCAACATCGGCGAACGCCTTGTGTGTGCTTGCGAAGGGGGCGTGTCCGTATATGCCAACACTCTATGTGCTATATCTGACCATGTCGCCATTGATTGCCCTCGCATGTTTAGTGTTTAATATTATCGCTGTGCTCTATATCAAATATCGTCACCTCTTTTCCAATTGATCGCCCCACTTTGTAGATCTAAGTAAATTTCAAATATATATCCAGCTTGTTCTTTCAATCAAACTCAAAGTCTGTCAATCATTTACAATTGTTAAATTAAATTCTTTGCGAAACACTCAACCTGTCAAGCATTTAATCGATTTTCTTCTCATTAATCTGCATGTCCATTTTTGCATCTGCATCAATCACTCAAGCTCCCAATTTGTTTATTTTTATTTCGTTTAAATCATTTAATTTGATAGTCAATCAACGACTCAATAATTTTAAATTTTTGATTTTTTTTTATCACTTGCTTTATTAGTCAAATATTTTAATACATCAATCAAACAGATCAATTAATTTATCATTTTTAATTCTGATTTTGAATTAGGTTCCCTTATGCAGCATTTATTTATTTATATTATAACTATATAAATTGTAAGTTGCTTAAATCAATCATATTGTCAATCACCATCTCTCTCTTCAATTGATCTCAGTCAATCTATTAGTATCTAGTCAATCATGCTATCAATCATCCCACGTTTGTGTATTTTAAATGATTTTCTAAGCACTGCAGTTAAATGTTATTATTTCAATCAATCACTTATCAATCAAGTGTGTGTCGTTGTGCCTGCTTTTGCCACTTTGCCACCCACAAACGAAGCTCGAATATAAGGAAAATATATATCTTTTACTTTCTCTTTTTACGCTATATACCTACCACCTACCACCTACCGCTCTCTATGCTTGTGTGTACCTCAACAATCCTAACACCCAAACCAAATACCGAAAACAACAACAACAACAACAACAACAACCACACCATACGATCTCCTCGCAGTGATGTAGAGCTTCGGCATCAGCGCAATCTGAAGGACTTGAAGGCGGCATACGATGCCGAGAAGGCGGCGCTGGATAAACGCGATATCAGCAATGCGAATGAGATCGAGCAGCTGCATCGCAAATGTCGCTGCCTGACGAATCTGTAAGTGTGACGCGGATTGAGATAACCAAAAACTGTGCATAACTCTCTCGTGTTGCTTAGCCATGTCGTGATTGTTGTCGCCCATCGAATACGATTTATCCAATAATAACTAAGAATTCCATACACGTATTTCAGATTCGAGGAGATGCGCATGCGTTATGAGAGACGGGATCCGCGTGCGGAGGATCTCAGGGAAATCTCGGAGCTGCGCACACGTTGCGATAGCCAGGAGCGAGATCTGTTTGTGCTCACCGATCGGTTGCGGGAAATGCAAATACAAATGTCCGAGTTGCAACAGAATGGCGACGGAGCAACATTGCGCAAGAAGCCACCATCGAAAACGATACCCACCAGCTGTGATGTCATCTACGAGGAGAACGAGGAGCGTGAATCTCCCGAGCAGGAGGGGGAGAGACAGCAAGTGTCATCGGAGGGAGGCTCCTCGGAGCGGGACGACAACGAAGAGGAGCAGCTGGAGCAGGAGCCCAGCGATACTGAATCGAATCATACGATTGAAATCAATCACAAGTGCAGCGATCGCATCAACGAGGACGATGCTCACATGATCTCAACTGTGTGAAGGAATCGATGTAACGATCATTGGACGATACTCGCATTGGGCGAAGTGTGGCTGATTAGCAAATACTGCAGCTGCTCGCTCTAAACATCTATCGAAAGATACCCTGTAATTGCACCATACAATGTTTTCAACAGACGCACAAAAATATTTATACATAAATTACACATATAAAAATTGTAAAATATTTAAAATACAATCTAATTGGTTTATGAAACCGCCACTTATACGAAATAAATGTAAATATTTGTAACAATTTCTCAAATTGAAACGTTAATTAATTCGAACTAATAATTCTCGTATTTTTAAACTAATCATTTTAGGATTTTATAGATTTTTACAAAGCTGAAAGATAAATTGATGTATTTTATTTCAGATGGCTCCAAACATAGCAAGCTAGATAGAAAATAAATCTAAAGTCACTTTGTGCTTATACATGTTTCAATTTCCAGGATAGGACATTGTATTTCACTCCTCAATCAAATAGTTTAACTAATCACAAATAAAACTGGAAAAATGTAGCTTTTAATTAACAAGTAATCGTATATTAAAAGTATTTTCTGGTTAACATTAAGATATTTATTTTAAGTATACAATTTAATAGCCATTTAGAATTTTTGTTTAAAAAATTTGGGGTGCGAAATTTACTTAGTATTCAAACATAGAAAAAACACTCCTAAATTTCTTTAATATTTGATATTAGACTATGGAAACAACTCTCGACACACGTCTCCTTTGCCAGCGCTTGACACAAAGCTCTCCAATGAAAACGAGAATCGAAGCTGTATGGCATAATCCCAGAAGATACCAGACCCATTTAAGATCATCGTATTTCAAGGGTATTGGTTGTGGATATTCTATACTCCGATTTGAATATGCTATCAATTTGCGATAGGCATCTCGAATCCAGTGTTGGTAGAGACCTAGTGCATGAGACAAATGAACAAATCTATCCAAGGCCTGAAAATAAATCGAGTTGGGTGGCAAGATGAGATGATTCGGAATATGGCTGTACATTATTAGACCAGGAACTCGGCATAGAGCTGTTCCCTTGTAATACTTTTGATAAATGTTGAAAGCATCCCATAATCTACTGTACATGGGATAGGCATTGCTGACATTTTGGGCCAAGAGCAACCGCAGGCGTTCATTGTTCGGCAAAAATTTGATTTGGGACTCGGTAATATCTAAATTATTTCTTCGAATATCTTTTACCACTGCCTCACGTACTATCTCATCAAAAATCAGAGTTAATTCCGACTTTTTTAGCTCCTTGAAGTTATTAATAATATTTTCCTGAGGTCGTTTGGTCAGAAAAGTGCTTAAGTTCGCATTGAAGAAACAGACAACAATCATACTGAAGATACTCATTACCATTATGATCTGATGTAGCGAAGTACTCCTTCTATCCCTGTGCACATCGCTGGATATTCCCAACACCCATCTAAATGCATTCAGATTGACGAAAAGGTTCCCATAGCTGAATCTATATCTTCTGCCAAAGATCCGACAAGCTGCAGCCTCGAGTAGCGTCGTCACCAGAGCAATAATCAAGTACACGCCGAGTATAATTGCTAAGAAGCTCTTGAATCGTTTGTAGACATCTTCTATGCCTACGGCCTTGCCGCACGGAACTACAAGAAATACCTGCGATATCTCCAAAGCTGTGGTGCATTCCAAATCGGACGACCACATTTGATATTTTGTGACAAGATCTGTCCTTGTAAAATCGATGGGATCAATAGGATTAAGCCTTTCCAATTCATCTAAGGATCGCGTCAGCTGTAGATTGATGTTGTGTTTTCTCGCAAATTCTATTATCAGAATGTCCGTGTACCCTTTTAGATTCAACTTGCCCGATATTCTGTCCCTTCGCAAAAAGCTGCTTGGAGGATACAGACTCGGTTGGAAAATAGCTGTCTTATTACCAAAGTTGTTCCAGTCAAAATGCGGAAAAATTGGTGCAGTGGAAATATTGGAGATGCGCACTAGAGTTGGAATTGGAAAAGGCTGAAGTCGATAGGCAACAATCGATAATTTCTCCTCCCGAGATGAGGAGTGCAGCACCATCAGATTGACAAAGTTATAGTTCCTGGCGTAATCGCAAATGAGATTCAGATAAACCTCTTGCTCTTCAACATTCTGCAACCAGATTATGATGTGTTCTTCTCTCATGCGATTTAGATCCTTGGCCAGGACAGTGAGGATTGTAAAGTCCGCCAGTTCTGACATGCAAACTACAGCAATTACCCGGCGATTGTAAACATATTTAAGTTGAATTTCTGTGGATTCATCCAAGCGAAGAGTGGGCTGTCCTTCGATGTTGAAGTCCTTCAGAAGACAGGACATGTCCTGTCGACGTTGTAGTAGCACCAAAGTGTCCACATGTCGTTCTTTGAGTATGGCTTGTGTGATATTCATTAAATAGTTGATATCCGAAGTTCCAGGTTCCATCTCCAAAGGATAACTTTGCCAACAGCTGGGAATCAGCAGCAATAAAATGCTATATTTAAGCAAAGTCAAGGCCGACATTATAAGGCGAATATGGACATTCAACTGAGCTGAAACTTTACTGTCTTGCAGTCGTATTAATATGTTCATTACTTAAATTAATTGCATGGATGATACCATCGAAATTTTTAGATTCAAGAATCGAACGTTATCTACATATCAACTTTTGTTTCCATCAAGCTGTTGACTTTGCTAAAGTTTGAGGAAAAGGGTTTGATTGAGTTGCTTTAAGTTGAAAATTACGAAATATAAAACAAAAATTTAATTAAAATTAAACATTTAACATCATTATAATAAAATATAATAAAAATAATTGTATTATTCTTATTTAAGTACAAACAACAATCATATATTATATTGTCTTAAACTGATATAATAAAAGGATTCTAATTTCTATCATAATTATATGTAGATCTGAAAAAATGAGTGTTTATTTATTAATTATTAGAAACACTTTCATTTTATGAAGATGCGATATTTATTTTAAGCCAAAATAAATAATAATAACAATTCATTTTTTGAAAAGGTGCGATAAACAAATTCTAGCATACCAGTATAATATATTGAAATACAATTGCTTTTATAAAAAATACATGCAAATTTCTGTATTTATTTAAACAACAAAGACAACTCTCGACACACGTCGATTTTGCCAGCGCCTCACACAAAGTTCTCCTATAAAAACGAGTATCGAAGCTGTATGGCATAATCCCAGAAGATACCAGACCCATTTGAGATCATCGAAGTTCAAGGGTGTGGGCTGTGGATATTCTATACTACGATTCGTAAATGCTACCATCTTGCTAACGGAATCTTGAATCCAGTATTTGCTGAAGCCGAATGCATGAGACCAATGAATAAATCTATTCAAGGCCTGCAAGTAAATCGAATTTTGTGGCAAAAGGGCATGATTGGGGATATTGCCAAAGGCTGTTAATTTAGATGTTTGACATAGAGCAGTTCCTCTGTAATACTTTTGGTAATTGTTTATAGCATCCCATAATTTATCGAATATTAAAAAAGCATAATTAGTGTTCTGCTCCAGGAGCAAGCTCATGCGTTTGTTTTTCGATACAAAGATGATCTGTGACTCGGCAATGTTTAAACAACTATTTCGAATATCCTCCAGTACACTCAAACGTAATGAATTATCGACAATCAGCGGTAATCCCGACTCCTTCAGCTCCTCGAAGTTCGTAATAAAATTGTCCTGAGGTCGCTTGGTTAGAAAAGTACTTAAGTTCGCATTGAAGAAACAGACAACAATCATACTGAAGATACTCATTACCATTATGATCTGATGTAGCGAAGTACTCCTTCTATCCCTGTGCACATCGCTGGATATTCCCAACACCCATCTAAATGCATTCAGATTGACGAAGAGGTTCCCATAGCTGAATCTATATCTTCTGCCAAAGATCCGACAAGCTGCAGCCTCGAGTAGCGTCGTCACCAGAGCAATGATCAAGTATACGCCAAGTACAATTATCAGAAAGCTCTTGAGACTTATGAAGACGTCTCCTATACCAATGGCCTTGCCACAGGGAACCACAACATATATATGCGCTATTTCTATAGCTGAAGTGGATTCCATGTCGGGTGTCCACATTCGACTGATTATCAGCAGATCTGTCTGCTTTATGGATGTCACATCTATAGGTCCTCTGTGGTTAAGCTTATTCAATTGCTCCAGGGTTTGCACCATCTGCACATTTATATTGTGTTTTCTGGCGAATTCTATTATTAGCTTGTCAAGGTATCCGCTTAGCTTCAGTTGGCCCGATTTTCTTTCCCGGCTGATGTAACTGCCTGGTGGATATAGACTGGGATGGGTAACAGCTGTTTTATTTCCGAAGTTTTGCCAGAAATGCGGAGAAATTGGTGCATTGGATATGTTTAGGATGGGCGCTAGAGTTGGACTGGGAAATGGCTGCAGTCGATAGGCAACATTAGAAACATTATCCTCTCTTGTGGTGGAGTGCAGCACCATCAGATTGACAAAGTTATAGTTCCTGGCGTAATCGCAAATGAGATTCAGATAAACCTTTTGCTCTTCAACATTCTGCAACCAGATTATGATGCGTTCCTCCCTCATGCGATTCAGATCCTTGGCCAGGACAGTGAGGAGTGTGGAGTCCGCTAGCTCCGACATGCAAACCACAGCAATTACCTGACGATTGTAAACATATTTAAGTTGAATTGCAATGAATTCATCCAAGCGTAATGTGGGCAGTCCTTCGATGTTGAAGTCCTTCACAGGACAGATGAGGTCCTGTTGACGTTTTAGTATCAGCAAAGTATCCGCTCGTTTTTCCTTGATCCCAGTTTGTATGATATTCTTCAGATAATTGATCTGCGACGTTCCAGGAATAAGTATGGAAGGATGACTCAGCACATATTGAGGTGTCGAAGGAAAAAGCAGCAGCACAAAAAAGCATAGTTTAAACAAAGTTAAGGCCAACATTGTGAGCCAAATACGGATAATCAACTGAGCTGCTGAATTGCCATTTTAAAGTCATCGAAGTTCTTACATTACTCAAATTAATTGCATGATTGACACTATCGATGAACGACATTATCGACATGTCAAGTGTTAACTATTTCATTAAACTGTTGACCAGGGTCAGAGTGCATTTTTTAATAAAAGATTATCATTTTCATTATGAACATATTTAATTTGATAGCTCATAATTAGAAACTACAGCAATACTTCTGGTGCTCTTGTTTACAGCGTATCATCGAGTCGCGCTTAGCTCCATTTATTCAACTTTCTCTTAATTCCATTTCACCTTGTTTCATACGTTTAAAGCGGCTTTCCTTAGCCATTGCCGTACTCGCCAACGCGCTCTCTTTGCATTGTGTGGTGCTCTTTGTTTCGTTCCATCCTGTTTCGTTGCGCGCGTTCCATGCCAATGTCACATTTTGTTGCTTGTGTTCATTTCGTTTCCGGCTTTGGTCTTGTACCGTTTCTTTTCGCTGTTTCGTTGCTGTTGCCGAGCAACTCTTGAAGTGAACGGACGTGTACTTTTCCGCTGCGGCATAATTTACTGCGAGCCCAACGAGAACTTACCAATAGAATAGAAAATAAAAGAAGAAAAAAAGAAAAGAAACGACTCGGTAAATTCGGCAGAATAATAATAAAAATAAAGAAGTGCAAGAACATTAAATACATACACATTCATCCAAAGGTGAATTCAATACTTTTTCTATGTAATTTGTTGCTCAGGTGAATAACTTGTTAAGTGTATTTTTTGTGTTGCACCTTTTGGTTATCAGTTTCGGTTTTATGTTTGATTTTAATGCGCGCGTTTTTAATTCTACGGTACAACATAAATGTAGAGTATGCACAAAGTATGATAAGTAAATTGAACGGTGCGCGTGTGCGGTAAACAACAAAAGTAATAGTAATAATAATAATAATAAAAGAAGACAATCAGAGAATTATAATGGAGGAAGGAGTATGACAAGCTTGAGAGCTTCACGTGCAGCATAAGAAATCGTGATAAAACACAGACACACAACGCAGAGCAGCAGCAGCAGCAGCAGTATCGGCATCAGTATTTTTTTGCTTGTATATGCACGCTCATCGTGTGTGTTCCAACAGCATCCGCCACAGCAGCAACAAAAACAAACGAGCAATTTTCGTGCGTCGCCGCCGCTGCTGCCGGCTGCTGCAATTATGTGTAGCAGCAGCGACGTTTTAAATAAAAGGTAGTAGACAGCAACAGCACAGCAAACGGGCAGAAGCTGCCACAACCACAGCAACAGCCACTGCCACTGCTACAGCCACTGCCTCTTGCCTGCAATTAATGTACACAGAGTTTTTTTGCATACATAAATAACAACAACAAGCAGAATTTGTGTGCTTGCCGGCAGACACAGACGAGGCCGCCGCCCCAAAAGGTCGTTGGCGCTAAGGTCACAGTCGCAGTCACAGCGGAGTGTGCGAATCGGCAATTTGTGTTGCAAGTGTGACAATAACAACAACAACAACAAATAATTCTTCAATGCGCGAGTGTTAAACGTAAATTCAACGATAAGCAGCAGCAACTAACAACAGTAGACGCTGGCAACGCATCAACAACAACGTCAACGCAGTTTCAAAATCGAATGTAAGTGTCGTTTTACTTTTATTTGCGTGTTTCCTTTGTGCTCAACTCTACTTCTCTCTCGCAGTCCCGTTTTGCCCAATCGTTGTTATTGTATAAGATTTGCAGTCACCTTCGACTCTGCCTACACGCTGTTCTAATACACTCTCCTCTCTGATTGCTCTCTCTCGCTCCCCGTCTCTCTTGGCAGCCTCCAGCGAGCGCCGCATTTAAGGATATTCCTAATCCGTTTTATTGATTGCAGGCAGCACAGCTGGAGTGCTCTTATATGCTTGTATATTTGTCTGCATGTGTGTGTGTGTGTGTGTGTGTGTGTGCTTGTGTGAGTTTAGATGTTATTGCTGTGAATCTGTGTTGCTTTTTTATGTATGTTTTTCTACTTCTTCTTTGGCCACTACTCATTTAGGGTTGTTGTTGCTATAAAATGTGTGCCTGCTGCTTGTTGGGTTCTGTGTTTAGTTCTGTTCAGTTCCTCTCTCTTCATTTGTGCTGCTGACTTTGCTTTTCCTGCTTTTGTCATTCCCTTGTTTTCATCAGCTGCTCCGTTTTGTGGGTGATTTTTTTTGGGCCGGCTAAACAACTGTAAAAGCAGCATTTACATGCTGCTGTTATTGTTGTTGTTACTTCGTGTTCATTTTCTTATTGAAATCATGCATTATGTGAGAATGTTCTCTCCACATTTCACGCTCTTTGCTTCATTTTTTGTTTGTCCGAGTCCCTTGTGTGAAATAACTTTATCAAAAAATTAAGAGAAATATGCCAAGCAGCTGCCCCCGTTGGGCATAACTCAATAATCACATCAAATGTCTCACTAGCCGCAGCAGCAACAACATCGCTTGCAACACCTTTGCAGTGGCAGCCAGAGGTGTGTCCGCCCGTGGATGCGGCTCCACCTCGGCCAAGCAGCTAATGCTGCACAGCTGCGCGCCATTTAAGTCGCTGACAAGTGTTTTGCCGGCATGTCCGGAATGCGTCCGCGTCGCACTAGCAACAACAACAGCAACAGCAACAGCAGTGGCAGCAGCAACAAAAAGTGGCAGTCAACATTGCTACCAATTATGCGATAAGCAGTTGCTGGCTGCCTTTCGGCCAACTCTCAGCTGAGCTCGCACTTTAAACTTGCCAAAGAACTTTAAAGCCTGAACAAATACTCGCAAGCCAGCGAGCATAAAATTGCGAGTGCAATAAATAAAATATAGCACACTCAAATACTCATTCTCAGCATTTTAATGCGTTCATCTCTTTCTTGCAATACTCTGTTTTCGAATACCCTAAAATGTTGCTGGTTATTTAGCCAATCCTAAATAATTTAAATCAATTTCAAATATCATCAAATTAAATGAGAGCTTTTTGAAACTAAAATGTTTTTAAAGACTAAAATGAATTTCTGTTTCTATTATTAAAAATTAGTTTTACGAGTGGTATTCCCTTGTAATTGTTACCTTAATTAACTTTGGAATGAAATATATTTTTAAAGTTTGTCATTTTTGAGGCGAACATTTATTAAAATAAAGAAATTATTTGTTATAAATAAAACGACATTCTTTTGTCAAAATAAAAAAAATTATTATTATTATTAAAATTAATTGTGTTCTTATTTGAGATATTTAAGAATACTTGAAAAATATTTGTTGAATTTATTGTTTAACAACTGCTTGAAGTGCAGATTGGCTTTTAATGACTTCATGCGCATTTGCATTGACAAGTCGCAAACTGTTGAAGCTGCCAAGGCTAATGTGATAGTCATTAGGGCCAGATTTGTGGTTAGGGTATGCACAGGGCAATAATAATGAAAATGCGGCTGGAAAAACTAACAAAAGGCCGCGTGCGCGACCATCAAACGAAACGAAAAGCGTGCAGGCGCGGCATCAACAACAACAACAACAGCAACAACGACAACGACAGCAACAAATGCAACAACAACAACAACAACAACAACAATAACAAGAGCAAAGGGAATGACCTTATGGTACATTGCAAACTGCAAGGCAAACAAAGAGCCGCTAATGGGGCGCGGAGGGAGGCAGCAGGGGGCTTGCGAAGGGTCCAGGACTGGCTCGGAACGCAGCGAGATCAACGCTGCCCCCAAACCAGTCTGAGGAGCAGTCTCAGAGTCTCAGTGCATGGGCTACTGCGGGGCAATTGGGCCAAAAGCAGTAAAAATCAGTCAAGAGGCCCCAGCACTGCGAACATTAAAAGCGACAAACAAACAAACAAACAAACAGACGCAACAGAGAGAGGCCTACTGCCAAGACCCAGGACCATGGCATCAGGACCCAGCAACTGGCCATGGAGGGAGACTGCGACTGGGACTGGGACTGAGACTGGGACTGGGACTGGGACTGGGCCTGGTATTGGGCCTGGCCCAAGCGTAGCAACTGAAATCGATTTTCTCGCAAACTTGGCCAGAGTCAGCCTAAAAGCCAGGTCGGCCGCAGGGCTTGAAACGCGCGCATTTTCGGCCTGCTTTTTGCTGCCGTTGTTGTTGTTGATGCTGTTGTTGTTGCTGCTGCTGCCACGCGGAGTAATGGATACGAGCGCGCGCGCCTTGCCTCGCTGCGCCTCGTGATGATGCCACCGCCACCGTCGCCACCGTCGCCGCCGTGGCAAAGTTGCAAGTCAAACTGTCGTCGGCTTGGCGTTGTTTAGTTGTTTTATACTCCGTTGCGCCGGCCATTGGTAATTGCAATTGCAATTTGGCCAAAGCCACAAAGCGAGAGCCTCAACAGTCCAAGCCGGGCCAGGCAGCCAGCTTTTGGTAGATGAGTTTTGCGTTTGTGGCAAGTCCGCAAATTGCATTCGTTGCCCCAAACAGTGTTTGGATTGGATTATTTAATTTGTGTTAGAAGTAAATTTATTAATGCCATAATTCCCGACAACTCCATTTTACTGATGCACAACTAATTGAAAAGCCTAAGTTGAAACTACAACAGCATTTGGGGCGCCGTAAAAGAAAACGTGCAACTGATTGGGGCAAGCTGAGGCAGACACAGCGAGTGCATCCCGCTTAGACACGCAAATAAAACTGAATTTGCATGAACGAAGCGCAGATTGTGGAGCAATTACCGCTTGCTACTGCGAGGCATATCAATTGGTGCTGCAAGCTGCTGTGGCAAGTTGTTGTTGCCAGCGCTAGTTGCCACCTGCTTGTCTGGCCAAATCTGCGTGTGTGTTCCGCCTGACTAAAATGACGTGACTGCGTGACTGTCAACTGGCAGGCGGGGCATGCCCCCAAGATCGAAAGAGAGAGAGAGAGAGAGAGCTGCCCCTAGACACCCAGCCAGATGTGTTGCAAGTTGCAAGTTGACTCCTTGTGCCTTTGCTTTTCTCCTTCGTTTGTGCCTTGGCTCATCAGCAAAGGCAACAAATGCGAAGCGGCATCAATGACAGGCCGAGCACCGAGCACCGAGCACCGACAACCATTCAACAAGAATAACGACAACATTTTGTGGCAAGAGGGGCATGCCACGTCATCACAGCCATTCAAACTTTGAGCAGAATCCGCAGCGTACTTTTTGTTTTTTTTTGCTCTTCTCTTATTTCGCAATGATTTCCTTCATGTTGTGTCCTCGTTTTATTATTGTTGTTCCTGTTGTTGTTGTTGTTGTTGTTGACTTTGCTTTAATTATTGTTCCGTTTCGTCAGTCAGTTCGTCATTGTTGTTGTTGTTGCTGTTTGTTGTTTCCTTTTTTTTGTATTTCGATTTTCAATTCACTTTTGCAAGGGGGAAATCGAAATGCACTTACAGCAGGCGCAATAAGCCGACTAAATCATTCACAGTAAATTGCTAAAGGCTGCCAAAATGTACGTTTACTATAAATACGATTTTCAAAATTTATTTATTAATTAATAATATAATTCTTAGAATCTGAACAATCAAAAATGTGTGATGTTTTTAATTTTTGATAAAAGAGAAATTAGCTTAATTGTCGGTCTACAATATAAATAAGCTAGAGTATTTAATATGCCGCAAATGTTTTTATTTTGTAAATCTTTTATGTAATTATATTAATTAATTTATTTTTGTGCATTTACCTTGTTTGCTTTTATGCTTTGCCATTTGCCGAGCCTATGTCCAAATCTCTAGTGCCCTCTCCTTGTCCTTCTACCTGTCTCTCTCTCTCTCGCTGTCTCCATATTACATTTCACTTTCTTTTGTGGCGCATGCAAAGTTCGAAGCCCCCAAAAACACTCCACCGGTTACTTTAACGGCTGCTGTAAAAAATGAAAAATCAACAAAAAACGGGAAGCAAAAAATTCTAACGAAAATGTGTGTGTGTGTGTGTGTGAGTGTGCAACATGCAGCATGCAGCGCAGACAGGCATGTGGTGGGTGAGGGGGTCGCGCTGCAACGTTCTAGATATTTCATTTTTTTTGCACTACAAATTTGTTTTTTAACTTTTATTTGTGTTGCGCTGCTGGTTTTGTTGTTGTTGTTGTCGTTGTTGTTGTTGGTTGTGTTAGCCATTTTGGTGGAACTTAAATTGCATTTTATTTCTGCAACGTTGCAAAACATTTATTTACTTTCATGGTTTGTTGAGTATTTGCCAAACCACAAGGCAACTGCAATAGTCGCTTAGCTTGAAGCATGCAACGGCAAAACGAGACACTGATGGAGCTGGAGATGCAGACCAAGACTGTTGACTGCTTTTGAACTTGTGTGCTGCATCCTTGGAGATTGTCAGAGAGCGAGCGAGAGAGAGAGAGAGGGGGACAGACATTTCTTCAACTGCTTTGCATGCTAAGCAGCTAAGCCGAGTTGGGGATTAAGTTGCAAGCATTGCAAGAGCCCAACAAGTGAGTCTGGGGCTGCTGTAATTATGCGCTAATTAAATGCTACATAATTTTTCGAATGCCGAAGACAGCTACAAAAATGCACAACATATGTGCCACAGTTGCCAAGTCAAGTTCAAAAAAGAATGGAACAGAAACAGAAACAGAATCAAAAGCAGAGCGGCAGCAAAGGCCGGAGGCGCGGGCACAAGAAACAATTTTCAGAGACGGCAGCAGCCATAACCATAACATGTTTTGTTATTAATTATAGTTTACGCAATCCATGGGACAGGCCGAAGACAACAAAGTCAGTCAGTCTCTGGGAAGGCAGGCAGGCAGGCAGGCAGGCTGCCATGTGCCACTGCCAACTGCTTGCTGTAAGAGGCAGAGAAAAAACAACAAGGAATAAAAAAAAGAGTTCACTTAATTTGACGCACAAATGTCAGTCGCAAGATGTTGGCAACGGAGGACGCGCTTCACTGAGGCGCGTCAGTTGTTGCTTTTAGTTTTAAAATAACTCAATAACTAATCCATGCGGATGGTAAAGGACGATGCTCCTGCTCCTACTACATAAAAGGGTTCGTCTTGCCGCTCGCTTGCTCGAGGCCAAAAAGGGCTCAAAACATCAACATGTGGCAACAACGCAACGTTGCTGCTGCCTTGACAATAAAAATTATCATAATTATATTTAAATTAATATGCAAGGCAACCCAAACACAGACTGACCGACCAGCTAGCAATTTTCCCAGCTCGACAAATTACAGGAAATGCCCAACACCAACAACAACAATAACAACAACTGCAACACCAACAAAGGCATTTTTGGCGGGTTTCTTCAGTTCATCGACTGCAACATTAATTGGAAAATTAAAAGAACCTCATTTCACACTCTGCGCCCACACCTTACATGAGTGCTAACTAACTGACCTTATGAAGGGGTTGCATTTTCTATTTGGATCATTGAACGAAAGAAAAATAACTTTTGTTAAAATTGTCATTAATATGGCATGTTGTCAATATTTAATTCATGCCATGAAAATGACTTTTTATATTAATAAAGATATTTAATTTAGTTATTTACTTAATGCAAGGCAAATTAAATTAGATTATTCGAATGGAATGGAAATTCCTATTCCAATTAATGCACAATTAATAAAGCTTACAGATTCCATAAAGATTGCTAGTACTCTCGAGCTAGCTTTAAATGTTTAGCCGCCTTCATTGTTAGAGCATTTCCACATTGAGTTAAGTTTCGAACTTGGTTTATAGAGTCGCATAGTGTAATAAGAAACTTAAATGAACTATAAAGTCGAAAAGTAATTCGAGTATTGCCTACTAAAAACTTAATTATAGTAATTTAGCGTCATAAAAGTGTAGTTAAACTTCATTAGTTATTGCAAAAGTTCGCATTTGTTGTTGCTTTGTTTCTGTTTCTGGTGCGTGCAGTTGACATTAATTCGTCCTTTTGACGACTGCCGCCTTGACTTGTGAATATTTTAATTAAGTTTCATTGTTTGTCGTACTTCTCTTGAGATTTTAGTACATAATTGTCAAACTAATACAAATGGTAGTGGAGTGGTAATTTATGCAAACTATTCACAGTACTATAGTATGTGATGTGCTCGCATTTATTTATTTATAATTTATATTGCAATTAAAAACTAATATTGTTGTCGTGTCGTGTGGCAATTGTTTTATAATTGTAATTTATGTGCATTTTAAATTGCACAAAATCACTTGGCTTTTGTTTTTGGTTACAGCTTTTGGGCACATAAATTAAATAATTAAGTAAATTTCGCATTCAACATTCAACATTCGGCATGGCCCAATGCATTTTACAGCCGATTTTTATTACTATTTAATTTCTGCTTATGCATAATTTAATTTATGCTAAACTGTTGTGTTGTGCTATTTATTTGTATTTATTTGTCGGCATTTCTCATATGGTTTTTTTTATCTACGCACTCGCAGCTCATCAGTGCCAATGATAAATTGCCTTTAAAATGCTCGACTGCAAAGACAACTGAATGATTTAGTTAATTCTCTCCGTTTGTTTCTACCGTTTGCTTTGTTGGTATTATTAATGTTGGTCACATTTGTTATGTATTTTTCGAGGCATTTGTTTATGTTTTTTGGTCCCAGGCCTAGCTCTGACTTTGACTGCCAGACAAATTAATTTGCCCTAATCTAATTTAGTTATTGTGTTCATCTGATTAGCCTGAAGTTCGAGTGGAAACTGAAGAACGGCCATCTGTTGTCTCTTCGTAGACCGGTTTCAAGATCGACTGGAAAAAGAGGCAGCATTGGAGTTGTATTCGATGAAGTTTTCGACATTAATAATGACAATTAATGGGAACTTGTCGCTTAGGCTTAAATTGAAACTTGAGGGCGAAAACTGGCCATTAGATCATCTGATGAATGCTTTTTGCGACGATTAATCAGAATCAATTAGCATAAGTTCAGGCAGTTAAATTTTATGGTTTATTGTTTGTTTTATTATTTCATATATTATTTAAAATAAGAAAATCTTATTTTTCTAACCAAATGTAATTTAATTTAATCTTAAATCTGTCTTATTACTTGAAATTTGTAAATGCTTGTATTATTTTCTGCGACCAATTTCAATTTGAGTTAATTGAATCTTAAATGTCCTATTCTATTCTATATTCTATCTATCAAAAAAACCTGTTGTGTTTTAGAGCTCAAACTTTTAGCATTCCAATTGGAAATTCAGTTCAATTCAATGACAATAAAATACTTTGGCAATTAATGCCATGTTTAGTCATTCGAGCAGCATTTGTTAATTATTGAAGCGGCCCTTAGTCAAAACACACTGTGAGCTCTTTATTATGTAAAAAGACCAACAACAATAAACAATAATAAATATAATGATGTTTGGCTTTGTTTTTATTTTTGCTGTTGTGGAATTGTAAATTATTTAATGATGCTCTTTATGCCAGCAGTTTAGATGTTGTTTTGCCATTATTATTATTATTATTATCGAGGCAACAACAAACAACAATAATTACAAATGCGATTTGCATAGCTTTGGGCAAGTTATAGTTTTTTGACCCAGCCTATAATGAGTTTAACTGTTAATTGTTATGGGTACTTAATTGAATGCATTAATTATACAAATACCAAATGATTTATTTATGCAGTCAACGAGTGCAAAGGCGGACAGGGGGCGAAGTGGCAGCATATGTAGATTAGAGACTGACATTTGGGCCACAGTTGCAAGTCAAATTAAAAGCAAATAAAAGCCAGCGACAAGCTGGGAAGCATACGTAAATGGCCGGGCAGCGATTTAGATAGCAATAAAATGCAGCTCGCTCACCTCTTTGAACTGCACATGCTCCATTACCAATTCAGAAATCTTGGCTTAAACAGCAGCAGCAACAACCACGGCAACAGCAACAGCAGCAGCAACAACAACAACTGTGCAACATGCTGCAACAACCACGTCGACAACATTAGAGAAGTCACGAACTGCAACAGCCAGAGCAAGAGCAACTACAACACAGCAGCTAAATTGTAAACATAAACAAAACATTTATGACTATTTACAGTTGAACGGAGGTGCACACAACAAACACACACACACACACACACACACACTCGCACAGCACTAAGAATTGAACACATACGTGAATTGCTGCTGCAGTTGCTGCAGTTGCTGCTGCTGCCGAAGTTCAATGAGTTTTTGGTGTGAAAGGGTCAATTGTGTAAATAATAACGAAAGAACTGTGAACAGCAAATAACAACAGCAACAACGACAACAACAACAACAGCAACAACAACAACAACAACAACAACAACAACCACATCGACAGTCCAAAAATGTAACTTGTCTATCAGCACTGAGTGTGCGTGTGTGCGTGTGTGCGTGTGTGTGTGGGGGAAAAGCCCATAAAAATATCTCACGCATATATAGGAGAAGCATTTGCGATAAGCAATGCAACTAAATAAACAAATAAAGATACAGATACAGCCAGAGCTGAAGATACAGCTACAACTACAACTGCAACTACAGTAATATGTGCAGATACATTCCGCTTTAAGTGTAGATACATATATGCAATGCAACTACAGTGCAGCACAATTTGGTGGATTGTCGCTGGTTTGGTAAGTTTTTAAGAGACGGACGGGCAGTCGACGGGGTTTTTTATGATGCAATTAAATATGGTGTTTAATGCATTTGTAAATAATAATAATAATAATAATAAAAGCATTTACTGCAGCCAATCGTGATAATGAAGTTGAAGTTTCACTGCACGAGTTTTGTTGCTGCTTTATTTGCCTACAGCAAATAAAAGAGTGTCATAAAAACTGTCATGGTTGCCGCATCGCAGCCCCCCTCACCACATCCCTGCCCCTCTCCCGCAATGACCAGCCATAAATGCATATGAATTATAGCGGATATATAACCATATCTGTATCTAATATATATGCAGATCAAGACGGGCTAAAGGGGAGCATTTGAACTCGCAACTAGCAGCTGGTTCATTTTTTGGGCAATTTCAATTTTTGTTTTTATTGCCGTCGTCGATTTTCATTCGACGCTAGACATTTTGATAATTGAGCTTTTAATGGCATTTTCATTGGCAGCGCTAACTGAAGTTTAATGTGGCAGTCTTGCTAAGTGCCAGCTAATTGATTAAGAGTGATAGTTCTGGGTTATAAAGTATTAAATTATATGAAAAGTTGCCCCACAATAGCGCACGTACCATATTAAATATTGACATTATTTGAGGAAAACATTTGGAATATTAAACCATTGCCAACTACTTAATATTGCAACAATAGACTTGGTTTATACATGTAATATATGTGAATGCAACAAGAACTTTTAATAAAATAAAATAAGTTCACTTTAGCAAGCACTTCATGCTTTTGCAAATATGCTATAAATTATGCAATATGCACATTCAGCTGATTTGTTAGAGCTAAGAGCTTTTTAAGCTTATTATGGCATAAATTGCATATGGGATCTAGATTATGGATTATCCATAGCCATTTCTAAAACGTTCTTAGTGAAACAATTTATCAGGCTTATTTGCAAGTGCATACAATTTTCAGATTGAACTGTCTTTTAATGCTGCAGCTCGCAGTCTGATTGCCTTACTTTGCATATCCTTGCAGACCCCTTTTTTAGCTCATTTTTTCCTGCTGCATATTTTATGTGTGTGAGCTGATTGCATAATGTAAATGCAAATAGAGCAACAACAATAACAGCAACGATGCATATGTGGAGAGAGCGGTCGACCAATTGATTTGCCAGGCGGGTTCACAAGGGGTTTCCTTTGACAAATGCAAGGTTGGGCAAAGTGCAGACCCTTCTTTGTGCAAAGGAAATGGGTTAAGTGGCAACTTCAAGGCTTTGTGTCACATAATACTCAATCAAATTAATGCTGAAGTTGATGCAAGTAATTAAATCTAAAACTAACAATTGACTTTGCAAACACACACACACACACACGCACACATATACTCGTAATAGCAAACCATTTTCACATTAATTTTCATAATTTTCCAATGTTGACAACAGCGTAAATATGAATACACGTAAGCAAACAACAAAGCTAGAGGGAGAGAGGGAGAGAGGGAGAATGTTGACAGCGTCGCAGCTGGAAAAGGAGAGCGGAAAGGAAAAAGAGAGGCGAAGAAAAAGTGAAAATAAAAACAAAAGGCGAAGCACTGAAAAGGATACTTTATGTGGCAGGGACAATGGGGGGTAGGAAACTCAACACTGGCTACGATAGACACTGGACAAGTGGACAGAGGACAGAGGACAGTGGACAGTGGACTGTGGACACTTGTTGGTCAGTGAAACGACAACCTGCTGAGTGGCTATGTGCGGCAATTTGCCTAATAACCCTGACCCAAACGCCGGCTAGACAGACAGTGAGTGAGAAGAGGCGGGGCGGGGGCGGTGGAATATAGAGGGTGTGGGTGTGCTTACCGCCTTGCGGTTAGTTTGAACTGTTGACTTTGCGGTAAGCACTTTAAATTGATTAAGTTGAACTTGTCTAGCGCTGACATCGCCTGCAGTTTGTGCCGCGCACTTTTGTGGTTAGCATCGTGAAGAGGGAAAAGATACTTAATGCCAAAAGCTATGGCTGCAGCTGCCGTTGTCGTTGTCGTTGTCGTTGCCATTGCCGCTGTTTTCTGATTAATTCATGGCTTTAGTTTTGTCGAGTGTGCACTCAAATGACGTGTAAAATGCCAGACGAGGGACGAGATGAAGCGAGACGAGTAGAGCGACTTGTGAGACATTTAAGCACTTGAATGCCAAAAAGTAAAAAGCAAACTTGAAGCAATTTTGCGACGTTTAAAAGGCCGCTGCAACTTTGCCTCAGCAGCTCAAACAACAATAACAGCAACAACAGCAACAACAGCAACAACAACAACAACAACTGGTGAATGTCACTCGCGCGGACGCCTTGGCAAAACTTTCCCAAGTCAAGCGTTGAAATTAAACTTGAGCTCAAAATGCTTCAGAAAGTTACAAGTCACACGACAAAGCGATCGCCTCAAGGGAATAGTTGGGAAAAGTGGGGGCGTGGCACTGTTTTGTGCCGTTGTCGCCAACAGGCCAAAAATTAATTTCAATATCAAGAAACAAGCAAGTATACTGGCTCTCTCTCTCTCTCTCTCTTGCTATCTCTGTCTTTTTTCAGACAAGTTCTGCACACTTTCAGGGGAAGAAAAACGTTAATAAAAACTGCAAGAAAATTCAAGCAATACTTTTTGCAAGCACAAGTTTTGTACCTAAATTTAAGTTTGTGCATCTTTCTTGTGGTGCACATTTTATTTACATTTGCCACGCCGCATTCTGACATCAGTTTTAAGCCTTGTCGAAGGTCCAAAAATTGATATAGGATCGACCTCAAGCCTTGTTCGATACGTCTGTCATGACAAAACCACACAAGCAGATACCCCACTTGTGCAATCAGGCTAAAAATGCCACACAAAGGAGGCTGAAATTAAAGTTCGGCAGCAGCAGAAGCACTTTGGCCAGCACATCCATGGAGGCAGCTATACTGCCAGAGACCGCAGATCAGACTGTTCTGGCATGTGGCCTGAAATCATATCAAAGTGTCAATGTGCGTGCTAAAGGATGTTGCCTCCTGTGACAACAAGACATTTGGTGTATTCGTAGTCGCATGATGCCTGGCAAAATGTATCAACTGACAGGTTGTGTTTTTGTGGTCATCTCTCTCTCTTTGTGTTGCATTCTAGTGTTGCACTTTGCATTTGATGGATTGCGAGGGGGGTGCATTAAAATGCCATCTGTATGGGCAACATGTGGGCGGATATCTTGCATCTCGTTGACAGCAAAAGATGCTGTTAATCTAAGCCGAGCACTTACAGTAAACGCCTGATAAGCTCAACCAGCTGTGGCTACAGTGGAGAAGCAGACAACAGAAGTGTAAGGAAAGATCTGGCAATATCTAAAATAGAGAAAAGTTGTTTATTTTTACAACGAATTTAAAGAAGAAAATGCGAAAAAATAACGAAATAGACTGTTGAACTGTTAAAGAAAGCAAATAACATTTCTATATAATATTTAAAATTATAGTTAATAATTGGACAGCCTGAAATATTCTCAAATAACTGTACAACTTAGTAAATAATTTGAGAAGAAAGTTCTAATTATTGTCCATCGATAATTGAATACTTTTTTTATCAATGCCTTGACCAAACTAAATAAGTTATTTAACTATGGATTATTATGTCGCACTTCGATTTCGATCAATATGCACTGAGTTCCCCTTTAGTTCCTACATACATGAGGCGCAGATTGAATGCCTTTGTTGCCTGCTTTTGAGTGGAATGGAAGGCTGCTTTGCTCTGCTCTTGTCCTGATTCCCGCGCTCAGCTGAAATTGCAATTTGTGCACTTTACGCTGCCAGTTGAAAATTGTGTGTGTGGACACACACACACACACAGTCTGACATGCTCACATGGCTGCAGTCTGAGGCTCAGTGAAATTGTATCTTTTGCCAGTTTTGTGGTGCAGAGACTGAGTGCGAGTATCTGCTAGTCACCGTTGCCAATGAGGCTGCAGTTCTAGTACTAGTTGTTGTTGTTGTTGTTGTCTGCCACATAGTTGCTTCTCACTTGAAAAAGTTGCTCATTTTTACACACTTTATTTTTGGTGCAGTTGCTGCAGCTGATGTTGTTGTTGCCGTTGTTGCTGTTGTTGCTGTTGCTCTTACAACTTGGAACATTGTTTCAGCACTTAAGCGACATCATGAGCAAACGAAACGAATGGAAAGATTGAAGGAGGTTCGAGTCAGTTGCATTGCCCCCCACAGCGCCAACGCTCCAATGTTTAAACATTGTGGGTACCAAGTGCACACACACACACACACACACACACACACTCCCATATGTGTATATGTATGTAGATAGCAGCAAAAGCAATCCCAAAAAGCAAAGCAAAGCCAAGCATTGCAATCCCACTGCATGTCGTCGCCACGTTTCACATTGTGTGTGCAGCCTTTTGTTTGAAGTTTGTCTTCGAATGGAAAACTTTTGTGAAAATTAATTACGAATTCGTGAGGTCAATCGTTTTTCGGTGATAATCGAGTGGGTGCCAAGCGTTCGCAGTGCGACGGAGACAGGAGGCAGGTCCAACTTGGTTTGCTGGTCGAGCAATCAGGTTGTTTAAATGCGCTTGCAGCAACAGGGGTATAGAAAGAGAGGGAGAGTGGGAGAGTGGGAAAGAAAGAGAGCGATGCCACGTCTGAGGGCACCATGCTGTGTGCGGTCTGTGCCTCGTTGCATCCTCAGGGTTTTATGCTTTGGCCTGCCTCAAAACTCGTCGTCGTCGTCGTCATCATCATCATTGCTTTTTGTTTATAATTTGGTAATTTGCAGTTTTGTCGTTGCCAACGTCGACGTCGTGCCAAAGATTTTATAATTTTTACTTACATACATTTTCGGTAGCTGCCACTGCCACATTGCCACTGCCACATTCGTTGGTTGTTGCTGCAGCATTTTGCATAATTTTCCATTTAGCTGTATTTTGCGTGCCTCACTGCTGCCGCCCGGGTTGCAAGTCGTGAGGCGTAATTAAAGAGTTTATTCCATGATTTGCGGCTGGCTTGGAGTCCGTTTCCATTCTCAGCTCCTCTGCTGCTGTTGTTGTTGTTGTTGTTGCTGCTGCTGCTGCTGATGGGTGGCCAACTTGATTTTCCAGCTGAGCGTCTTCGTTGCTCCGAAAGATGCCTTTAAGCCATTTGGTTCTTTGACGTCGTCGTCGACGCACTCGGAGTTGTCAGCCACACAACGTCCTCTATTTTGCTATCCACTCCCCCCCCGATACACCTCACATTGTCTCTGCTTATTGGCTGTTATCCTTTCGCTTTCGCCTCGAGCACATTTCGTCTTGGGTGTCTGTCGCCTGTTTGCTTTGCTTTATTGAAAAGACATCCTCGACAGCACTAATTTTAACTAAATAACTCTGATGACTGCCTAAGCTTCAAGCTCCTATTTTTTCACTTTGAAAGGACAAGAAGAGCATGGGATCCGGGCTGGCTTAACCTTTGTTTAACCTTTTTTAACCTCACCCAAAACCTAAACATCAATTTCATATTTTGCATGCCAAAGTTCTTGCCCAGCTAATCACATATAATCCCGAAAGCAAACCATTTTTGTGGCCAACACCAACACACTCACATATTTGTTTAGGCGCTACGAATATGCAAAACATATATAAAAATAATAAAAATAAAAATAAATAGAACTACAAATATTATATTTCGAATGCGAACCGAACCGATGCCTGATCCTTTAAAGGCATGTTTGTATATACTATTTAATATATTCCACGCACATATGGCGTCAAAAATTCAACATGCAGGCCAGCAGGACTTCCCTCCCTCCCTCCGTCCATCCCGCCTACCCCCAGAAGTGGCTTTAATTAAATGAAATCTCATGGTTTTTGTGACGCTAGGAACATTTTGTGGAGACCCAGACCGAACGTTGACTCCTTGTTACACGTTTTACAGTTACACGCACAACTATGCGAGGTCCTGCGAAGGAGGAGTAGCGGGGCAGGGGGATGTGATGTAAGGGTTGGGGATATTGCCAGAGGTCTAACACATTCAAAAATTGAAAAACCAAAATTTAAGCCGGACAGCTTTCTGAATTTATGACCAAATGGCATACACACACACTCTCACACACGCACACATTCGCATACTCTCACACAGACATAAATAGTCTGGTTTACGCATGGGAATTGCCTTTCTGCGGGAATGAGCAGCCATAGCAGGGTGCGTAACCGAATTGAAATTATGTGGGCATTGCAGACACGCACACACACACACACACGGCACACACACACAGACACACACTGATGGTTATGTCATGTGAATGTACCATATATTATTATAGCCAACATCTCGGGGAAAAACTTTGATGAATTGCTCAGTTTTTGCATGACTGAACTAATACGAATAGCTGAGCGTAAATGAATACCATACGAATACAATGAATAATGAACTTTAAGAATGCTACCCCAAAAATCAGAATTCATTTTCTGAATTGCATTTGAAATAATCACTAAATAAATGCTATTAGAAGAGACTTTCAATAGTAGATTTTCCTCGTAGAATACAAACAGACTTGTTAGAGCATTCAGCTTGCAAATATAAACAAAGCAAGCAAATATTGTTTCCAATTTCAAATACTTTGTTGGAAGAAGAGTTCATGCTACATTTCATAATTTCTTTTAACATGTATAACACATTATAAAATATCAAACTGCATTCATTATTTATCAAATTTAAATTAAATATATAATTTGTATTTAAATATAAGAACAAGTTGTGGCGGAAGGGATTTATGTTTGTGCTGAAAGAAAAAATACTTTGCCTATTAAAGATAAACTTGCTCATCTGTTTAAGATCTCATTTTACGTGCAATATAATTTTCTTAATAATATAAACAGGCTGGCCTGGGTCTTTAATATAAACAAAAATATCAAATTGCACTTTTGTGTGGATAATATTGAGTTACATAGAAAATAGATGATTTGGAATAAATATTTAATACAAATATATTAAAGTATTGCTTAGATCAGTAATATAAATTGCTTTAAAATATGTAAACAATACTTTTTCATAGTGTAGATTATATATAGATGTATATATAGCTTAAAGATTAATTTGGAAGAGAAGAAAACACTTTCAACTATCTTAGCTACATTTGCTTAGCTACAAAAGATGTCTTAGGCAGAGCTCATGCCTCTAGTTATTGATTCGCAAATTGCCAATAGCTTGAGCCCTCATTGGATGGCATAATCTCAGCTCAGTTTGGTCAATGTTCATTATGTGCTGCCAAACGAAATTTGTAGGTATTTCCGCTGGGCATAAGCCTTGGCCCGCAGGTATTTTGCATTTTTTGGAAAGGACAGGACAGGACAGTGTTACATGCTCTGAAGCGAAGGATTCTTTTGCTCTTTGTGTGCACAACGGGGTTGTTTCTAATCCCAAAACGTGGCGAAAGATACACACCCCGATTGTGTGGCTAGGTAGTCAGTCCAGTCCAGTCTCTCTGCTCTCTATGTGTGTGAAATGAAGCAGCAAAAATTGTGTGTGCACTACCTGTGGGAGAGTGTGCGTGAGTGTCGGTGAGTAGCAGCTGTAGGACTTTGGAAGGCCACTGAAAGCGACACACAATTATTCATATATGCAGCAAACAGCAAGGCTGCAGTGTTTGGCAGTGCGGCATGTGGCAGGTAAGAGCGTCAGCATCATTTCACTTTGCATTATGTAAAACATTTGCACAGGCGACAAACATTTGCATGATTAACCATAATTGAAAATGTGAAAGCGCCAAGGATAATGGCGAACTGACAGGCCGACACTCTCACAACCAGGCCCAATCAGTGGCTCTCCATTCAATTCAATTTATCTACGCATGCCAGGCGACAGATTCTTCGCTTGCTTCCCACATCTTTTGTGCTGTCTTGGACTTTGCCAGAGGTGCCAGCCACGCCCTGACTTGAATTTGTACTTTGTATTTGTATTTGTATTTGCTCTTTAACCTCGCACGTTGAAAAAGGGGGGAAGACGGCAAGTTGAAAAGTCTCAGTCAATAGGCTTAACTTTGCAGCATTGTTAACAAGTTGGCTCTGCACAGTAACTGTAATTTGAGGCACTCATTCATAATTGAATACGGCAAGTGCGGCCAGGAAGCTGGCACTGCTCCACCTCATTAATGTTGCATAGAACGAGAGACGAGAGGAAGCTCAACTCGAGACTGGGTAATCATTCAACTAAAACTCAACTTGCTCTCTTACTCTCACTCTTCGGCCTTTCGGCCTTTGTTGTTGCCTAATGTGCGGCTTCCTGTTTTTACGGTTTTTGCTTTAATTAGTTGATCGCACGTGATATGGCCTGGCATTCGACCCGAGTACTCGTTCTCCCGCTGTAAGCCTTTAATGTGCCCTGGCCATTGTTGTTGTCGTTGTTGTTGTTGTCGACCATGCTGAGATCTCTACCTGCTGCTGCTGTTGCCGTTGGCCTGTTATATTAGCACTTGTCTAGCTTTAAATTGCTTGTAAAGATTATCTATGGCAAAACTCACACTCAATTTGCGCGTCTATTTTAGCATATATAATACAATCTGTTGCAAAATCTTAAGTAGCTTACAATGAGGAACGTCGTTGGGTGCTTCGGGCCATGATTGAGGTCGTGGTGGGCAATTCAGTTGGCCAGCCTATGCTTGTAAGCCAAAAGATACATAAATTGCAGGCGTGTACTATACATGCAAAGATACAAATACAGATATAGCTATATAGATACACATGTAACCACATACATACACATGAATATACAGTTGTACAGTTATAGAGAGCACACATGCAAAAGCGCATTTGACAAAATGGCCGTCGGCTTTTGGGGGGCTACAAACAAAAGCTGCACAGCTGTTGGCGACAAATCTACAAGCGTTCGACTGAAATAACAATAATACACACACGCACACTGTTACACATGCACACACATGCACACACATACAGTTGTTACTTCCGCTTCATGTCGTTGTCACTTTGTCTGTCTGCATTTTGGGGACGAGGAAGTGGAGTAGGCAGATCCTTGCTGTTTGTTTGTAATTTGATGCGCGCTTTTAGTTAATTGTGGCAGCAGGACATGAACATTGCCTATGCACAATAACTAAGCCCATATGTTGTGCACACACACACACACACACACACACACACACACACACACACACATTGACTACAAATAGTCGCTAGTTACAGAGTACAGGACATGACCGCTTAAGTGACATTTGCCGCAGTTGTTGTGCTATTGCTGCTCCTGCTTCTGTTTCCCCATAGACCACATATGCGACTCATATTTCTCGGTTTTGAATGACTCTGTTCAAGTGGCCATCTCTCCGTGTGTGTGTGTGTGTGTGGCCACTCGAGTTTCGCATATACGAATATTGTGCAAATATATGTAACTATTTAAGTTAATTAATTTTATGGTCAATTTCCCTGCCTCTGTCTGTGTCTGATATGACTTTGATTGGCCTTATGATTGACAAGTGATATGCAATTTTCAGCTGCATTTTGATTAAATCCCTGCAGTGAGTCCTTGTATATATCCTTATATACATTTGCTCACAACTTAAATATTTGATCAGCATTGATATTAATTTCATTTGTTTGCCAAGGAGACTTGAGAAATTGCATGGGGAGCCAAGTCGAAAGTTTAATTCTGTTTTTCGACTTGTCGAAACAAATTAAATTCAAGCCGAATATATTTCACCTGGCATTGAACTCTGACCAGTGTTTGCATACTTATTATATGCAGTGTCTGCCCATTTTCATGTAAATTAGTCGCTTTGATTTCTCTACGTGTTTTATTGTTGACAGTTGTTTTGGGCTGGATGGGGATCAAGTTACAGTATCAAATGTGGCATGTTGTAGAAAATAGAACATAACTTCTCGGCAAGGCCTGACTTTAATGAGCTCTTTTAGATCGGATTTCATGGCATTTTCATGGGAAAAGAATTGACTGATTGTTTAAAAAATATATTCAATATAGCCGTAATAAAAAAGAAAATATATTATGGAAAGCACATTAAATCAATTCATAGTTAAAAATTCAATATGTGCAACAAATAAGCCTTTTTATTGAATTTTCCATGACCTTCTGCAGATTGTGTACAATCTACAATGCCATTCCTTGTTTCAACTATGAGCTACCCTATAGGCAAACTTCAAAGCAGAAATCTAAACAAAACTTGTAGCTAAAATATGCAAATAAAATGAAAAAGTGAAATTCTTTTCGAACTTTTATTTTTCCATTACTGATTTCAAATTTGTTGTTGCTTTTTTTTGGGTTCCCTCCTCAATCGATAAGTTATGCAACCCTTTTTGCCTGTTACAGTCGACAAAATGAGGGCAAATTGTTAAGCTCACTTCAAGCTCGGAAGCTCTGAAGCTAAAGGCTCTCATTATTTATTAAAACACTTCAAAAGTTACGAAATTTAACAACATTTCGGGCTTCAAATGTTGTAATTATGCAAGGCATATGCGTGTATTTTCAACAGCTTTCCAATATGCTAGTGGCAAGCAACAAGGCGGCATGCCGCACCCCCATTGGGTTGACCCCGAATGCGATGCTTTCAATTGGGGTTAAAACTTATTGAAGCGCAAAATATGCAACAAGCAACAATGGCAACAAACTGGGGTTCCACTCTCTGTGTTGTCCATCAGTCAATGCGTAAAAAGCAAAATTAATTGAGCACCACTACAAGCAAATGTTACACACACATAAACGCACATTTTGTGCAGCACTTGCAGTTGATTGTGATGCGTGGCATGTTGCATGTCAATCTGCACAGTTGCCACAAAATGCCATGCAAATGCATAGAATACAGCAAGTTATTGTTCTTGTAATTGTTGTTGCCGTTAACATTCATTTAACTGCCTCCACATGCAGCCCATTTCAATCCAACTTGACCAATACTTACTTACTTGCCACATGCTGCAACGTTGCTTGCCATTAGTCATCTTTGGCTAAACGCTGCTCTTGGTTTTGTATTGCGCTCTTTCCGTTTCGTTTTTTATTGGCTGAGATGTGGGCTCCGGGAAGCGGACTGAGGATGAGGCAAGGGCTGAGGGTAATGGGACTGGGAATGGGAATGGGTCCACACTGATTAGCGTTTTGCATGCGAAATGCATAAATCATGCAAGAAGTCGACCCACAGTTGCTGAAGTTGCAGCAATTGCCGGCCCTCTGTCCGAGAGCTGTTGACATTTTTATTGCCACAGAAAATAGAATGCTTTTTTTTCTTTTCCACATTTTATTATTATTTTTTTCGCCATTTCTTTTCGTCATAAATTTGGATTTTTATCGCAACTAAATGGCGGTTGATTTTGCGTGCAGTTAAATAAAATAAATTGTCAATAAATAAACGGCCACCAAGTGGGCGTTCGACTGTGACATTAAAGCCAACTAAAGCATCAAGTCTTGCTGTGATTAAACGCTCAAGAGATATAGACTTTTTATGCAGCATGAGTTGGCCTTCATAATAGCTCATCTGCATGCTATGCTTTAATTGTTTGGGAAGCACAAGAAACTTATATCTATTTTCAAATTAAATGCTCCATGGGCAAAGTCAACGGCGAGGCTAAAAAAAATAATAGGGAAAAGACTTCTACTAATTGGGGGCAATACTGACTGGGAAAAAAATAAAGAAAATTCTTTAAAACAAAAATGAAGACGAGCAAAACAGTTAAGAAAAACTGAAATTATGAGCACGAAAAGAAAATAATAATTTTATTTTGCAGCAGCCAGTCTTCCCAGCCAGAGTTGCGTCCAGTGCAGGCTCAGCTCAGCTCAGCTCGGCTCGGCTCGGTTGCTTTTTCTTAATAGCCGTCAAGATTCTTGGAAAAAATATAAAGCACACGGAGGGGCAAAGAAAGAAAGAAAGAAAAAAGAGACCGAAACAAAAATGCAATGAAACCCTTTTTCGCCAGGCTCAGTTGCAGCCTGGCAAACTTTTGCTCTCTGGCACGGTCTGGTCTGGTTATGGCTGCAAAAGCGCGCAAGCGTTGAGCTGTGAAAAGGCGCAACAACAATAACAATAAGAACAGCAGCAACAACAACGATGACGACGACGACGACGACGACGACGACAAGGAGCTGCAGTCAAGTGAAGTGGCGTGTGGCGTTGGCGGCAACGGCAATAGCAACAGCAGCAGCGTCATCATCAGGTTGCTGTTGTTGCGGCAAAAATGCGTTCTACTTAATGTTGCATGCATTTATAGCAAATATTTCCCATGCTCACCCAAGCTAAAGCTCAAGCCCAAGCCCAAGCCCACGCCCGCCTTGGTCTGCCCACAATTGCTAATGATGCAGTTGCGCCTGTCCCTAGTCGGCAGTTGGGAGCTGGACTCTCTCTCTATCTGTCTGTGTGCTTGTGTGTGTACTTGCAGCAGCTTCCTTGGCGCTCTTGTCATTAAGCTGCGCCACATTTACAGTTCTTGCCCGTTGGCTCAACTTGCCACAGCTCAGCTAGAGAGTCGACTCGTCTTGCCTTGCCTCGACTCGACTGCTTTTCGATTTAACTGCTGATAGCTTTTGAAGTTAGAGTAAAGTTACGTTAGTACACTTGGCGCACACTTATCTATCATTATCATCAGTAACGTACACACACACACACATACAATGTATGCGTGTGTGTGTGTGTGTGTGTGTGTTGGCAACTTTTCTATTACACTGCAAACTGCACTTATCGTCATCGTCATCTGCAGCCGAAGAGAGTCAGTAGTACGTCCACTCTAATCACTATATGCATCAGCTTGATGGCATTAGTTGGGATGCTGCCTGCCCCTTGCTGCTGCTTCGGCTGCTTCTGCTTGCCACTTGAGTTGTTGCTTGTATCTCAGCTGATGACGACTACTTGGCCCTGGCAGCTGTTGCATCTCTTGGCCTGCCCAGCTTGCTGCTCTAGCACTCCTCCCTCTCTCGTATTTAGCTTCAACTTTTTTTGTTGCCCCTTCTTGAGGCTGCCGTTCTTAATTTTTGTTTAATGCCAGTTTGTGTTGCCAAACGGCCTGAGGCCTGTTTTTGTATAATTTTTTGTTATGAATTTGCTGGAAAATTGCAATTTTATGTGCAGTTTGTTTTGCCCCTCAAGACGACGATGTTATTAAAATAATTTAATTGCTTATTAAATCATATCTCTGACTCTTTCTCTCTTCTCTTTTTAGGTAAGTTGCCTCTCGAACAAATTGCTCTTCTGGGGCGCATCTAATTACTATGTTGACTTGGAAAACTGCAGCGCAAGTTGTATTAAGTGAGCCGCATTTACTGTCAAATTAAACGAAATTTACAATATACCGTTAAATTGCCAGATACGTTGGAAAAATGTGCAGGTAGTCCATCAATGTTTAACTCCTCTATCCCCTGCTCTCTTTCTTGCACACACCCTGCAGCATCCGATTTTGACACAATTTCACAGTTGGGCGGGCGGCTAGAAAATAAAAATAATAGTTGCAATGGAAAAGGAAGAACTCGGAGTTATACATAGTTATGTATTATGCATGCAACAGTGCGCTATTCGCTATTCGTAAACAAACTATCGAGAGCATCCCTTGCAGGCTCTTGCCTGAATGCACTTTGCACTGTGAAATGGAGAAATGCCAACTATTTGTTATTGTTGTTGTTGTTGTTGTTGCCCTGCTTTCAACCTTGCAACTTGCCACTGCAACTGGTTTTTATGCATGCTGCACTCTCGAAATCGAAAAAAGGCTTACAGCAAATGTAAGCGTGCAGCAAAAACAAAAATTGTTGTTCCGTTTTGTGTACACAGCCTAAACTCCCGGGAGCGGAGGTGGTGCCAAAAATATACCGAAAAAATTGCACAGCTCCATAAACTAAGCCTAGTCGAGATTCGGATGCACTGGCTCTGGTCTATAGAGGCTGCAATTTGCACTTATCTGTTGAATTTATTGCTCTAACAACTCGATGGTTACTTGCAGTGGCTGAAAGATGCATTTGTAGAGAAGCGCACATTTTTGTTAATTTATTTATGTACTAAAAGCTAACTGTTGGTTAATAAAGTTATGAGCTAGTTGAGATGAGTAAGCTATGGCTCAAATTGTTGTAGCTTAAGCTCTTGATAGAAAACTTAGTAGAACAAATAATTGACATGAAATAATTTCAAATTATACGCCATGAATATTCTTCATTTCGAATAATTTTAGAAATACTCTGCTAAATTTATTTATCGTTTGCAGCTTAATGAAGTATACAGTTAAATTTAGTTAAAGCTTTTCTAATGTAGGCTTAATGTATTCAATAATTTCACAATCACCTACAGTTCTATATTTATATACAACATTTCGTTGAATTAGCAAAGCTCAAGAGTTCCAGGAATTCGTTGTAACAAATAATATTGCTTTTGCATTTAATGTTTCGCTTTAATATTACGACCTTGTCAATGGCCCACGTTCAGGCTGAAATTCGTTAGGCTTATGATTAAGGCAAATAAAATTGGTGAGCACAAATAAAATGCAGGCAGCATTAAAATACAAAATTGCTCACTAAATCGTTATGCCTCTTTTGCGATGCAAATTCAGTGTGGAGATGAAGGAGAAGAGACAAAACGAAGCAACAAAAAATAAACGTGAATTAGAAACTGCTGCGGAAATATGAAGCCAAAACGATGGCATGGTCATAGTCATAGTCCGAGTAGGAGTCGGAGATGGAGATGGAGACTGAGGCAGAGCAGCAGCTGGTAGAACCATGACTGTTGCTGGCTCTGCCATGCCGCGATCTCTGCTCTGCTTGTTGGTGGGCTGGCAACTGGTTTGCGGTGTCTGTTTTGGTGGCATTGTCTTGGCCAGCCGCCGTCGTAGTCGAGTTGCAAGTTGCACTTGGCGCTTTGCTTTTGGTTGTGCCGCCTTTTGACCATTGCCATGTTCCGCTGGCAGGCAGCCTGCGTGTTGTATTCTGTTCGCTTCTTGTTGCAACGATATATTAAACAAAAAACATTTTTAACAAGTTGTGCGCATTGTTGCGCTGCATGTTGTACAATAGTTATACAAGCTTTTTGCACATGTCCATTTGACCTGATTCCCTACTGTGTGCAAGGCTGTAAACTATGTTTTTTCCCTATAATTTTGTGCTTGTCTTGTTGTGCTTCTCATATTGCTGTATGGTTTGCCAATGCTGCAAATTAATAGCTCACAGCACAAAAACTCAATCTAATATTGCGACCTAAACAAACATTGGGAAAGTGTCAACAGTTCTGAATATGTTTGAGGCTAAGCATTTGTGTAAATATTTTTGATAAACTGATTTTAAGACACGTACTCTCTACGCACGGTCTAGGCTGGGGTGCTGCTAATTTTCAGCAAAACAACAACAATATGCATGTAAATAAACAAGAACTGCAAATGTTGACAACAAACAAAAAGTTGTTTCTTTTCTTTTCAACCACCAAAAGTGAAATTTGTTGACCTTGCTCTCTATGTCTCTCTCACTCTCTCTCTCTCTCTTTCTCTCTATCTCTGCGAACTAACCCTAACAATAAATATGCATGCAACTGATTTGTCTGACTGTCTGTCTGTCTGGCTCTCTGTTTGTCTGTCTCTTGGTCTACAGCTGTATGTTGCCTTGTCCAGCCATCAATACTTGTCGCCGTCTCTAATGCACAAATCCTTTGCACCCCGCGCGTTCCGCGTCGACTTCATTTATTTTCTGTTTAACAGCATTTAGGGATTTTCATGCATTGTATTATTGCTCGATTCCAGTTTTGCACACCCCAAAATTATACAAACGACACGTTTGTACAACACGAAGGGGCTAGGGGGATGATTAACAATTTATTGTGCGTCTGGCAGTGTTAATGCCCTCACCCATTTAGGCATTAGACATCCATAAATGCGTTTGTCATGGCTGGCGCAAAAATTGAGACATGCTTATTGGCTTTATCATAATCGTGTCAGGTTGGGGTGATATTTATTAATAGTTGACAATACATCAAAAATTCAAACAAATAATTGGAGCATGAAATGGTGAAATTAACATTATTCCATTAATAAATTAAATATTTAAATCAAAGACTATTGTTATAAATGTTCAAACAGTAAAAATTTGAATGAAATAAAATAATTGACTTACTATAATAATAATTGACTTAATATACATGAAAATTATTTTGACTGATTTATATTACCTAGAAAGAGTATACACTATTCAGCAACATGAGTATAATGGCTTTATTTTTCTCTCTGTTCGCCTTCGTTGCCTTGCTATTGTTTCGGCCAACGACGATATCTAATCCCTTTCAAGTGAACAAAGTCCTTGTCGGGCCGAAATAATATCGTGTGCTGGCATGTCCCCTAATGATTTGTCTATGGATTAATTTTGGCAACATGAAACTTTTTAAGATACCTTTATTTATTTGATCAAATTGACCACAAAAAGTTACTTTTACGACAGTTCAAAAATCATTTCTAAGCAAGAGAGACGGAGAGAAAATCAAATGGGAAAATTTTTGGTTTAAGTCGGCTGAACAAATCAGAACTAAAAAAGTCAATTTATAGCACGAGCCCACAAAAAAGTGGCAAAAGACGAAGGAGTACTACGAAAGCCGAAGGGCCATTGCGGCATCAAGTTGCCAATAAATCCGTAACGAATCCTTTGTCGAAGCGGCAACAGCAACAACAACAAGGGCCAGGCAACACGAAAGGATCTACGCTTCAATGCATTTCTGATGGACGTATCCGAGCGTAGCATATTGATGGCAACTTTTGCGCATTTTACGGATATTGCACAATTCCTTTGGCCCACGAGGGCAGAAAGCATTGACTTTTAATGCCACGCGGTACATGAAAGAGACAGACGGAGAAAGTGCGAGAAAGAGATGAAGGCAAAGTAATATAAAATCAGGGAAAAATGATTAATTATCCAGCGTTTTTGGTTAGAGAGGGCGTGAGGTTCGGTTCTCTACTTGACTATTTTTTTTATATTTCACTTTTTGTGTGCTTGCTGGGTTGTCCTTGATTGTTGCACAGGCAAAACACTTTTAATTGGCTTTTGAGCCATCGACATCGACGAAAGTTGCTAACGTTCGGCTTGGGCTAATAAAGATTAATTGTTTTTTAAAAGCAAAAATGTTGGCAATGCAATCACAAAAGAGGAAAAAACGAAAATGCGAAAAGGAAACAACTGTAGACAGAGCAGGATATGGCCATGCCAGTTTATCTATGTCAACGCACCACAGCACGCACTCAATTGGAAGATTAAATGCAAGGCTCGATCCTGCTGCTCGTGCTCCCTGTCCAGACACTTCTCGACGAGACGACGACACTTTAATTTTATGTTTTTACCATTGCCATACAATGTGTTATTGTGTGTGCCGTGCACAATATGGTGTCCTTGGGCGCCGCAACGCAACCCACACGTTACAAAGCTATAGCTTTGGCTACCGGTTGCCCTCGACCGACCCCCATCCGCATTGCGATTCAAATGCGCCGCTCATCCATTTTTGCGTATGAATTGCAAAACGCCGCACATATTTCACGTTATTGTTTGTTAGCCTGCAAACTGGAACTGGCTATGGCGATGGCGATGCCAATGTCGCTGATGTTGCAGTCGAAGGGGGAAAGCAGGGGGCAGGGGCAGGAAGACAACAGCTAGCAGGTAAGGCAGCCCCACAGGCTTGTGCCCGCTGACTGTAGCCACTGACTCTGCCTCTGGCATTCCAAGTCGTGCCACACATTTGATATATGTTTTGGTGTCGAGCATGAGTTAACTGTGTCACAGGCATCGTAAATTTTCGCAAAGAGCAAAAGGGAGCGAGATAGCGAGTGCAAGAGAGGGAGAAGGCAAACGATGCCCTGCAACAGTCGAGAAGGTTTGAGTGAGTGCATTGAAATTGCTAGAAATAATCGTTAAATGATGAAGTCTTCTTTTGCCAGCACACGCACACGCCCTGGTAGCTATGTTACAGTATATGAACTCCCAAATAATGAGTTATGTTTATTTTGGACACCTTTTTTGGGTGGCTGTGTTAAATCAAACTGCAAGAGGGAGACAGCTGAGTTGAGAGCTGAGAAAAAGAAAGGGCAGTGAGCTGTATCTTCATTAGCATTGCCCACGTGTTGATTAATGTCTGCCTAAGTGCCAGAGAATTCAACAAATTTCTGAAATGGGTTTTCAAACACAAGATAAGTACATAGATAAAGAGATGGGCAGGCAGATGCAGTACGGAAGAGAAAGAGAGAGAGGGAGAGAGAGAGAGTAAGGCATATTTAGGGCTAATTAGCTGCAGAGCAATTGCACTTTGAAGTGGCCTGCCAACTGTGCGACTGTCAAACCAGCGGACATATCAACTGAGCGACTGTGTGTGCGACTGTGTGTGTTTGAGTAGCTGCCTGTCATGAAAAATGATACATAAAACGCGCTGCAGGCTCTGCGACAAAGACAGCAAGAACGAGGGAGACAGAGGGCCAGAGGGAGAGGGACAGGCATTGCTAGAGGTTGTAGGGACTGAGGCAGCTGCCTTGTCAGCCTTTTGCCTTTGGGCCCTTTTGTTTTATGCCGCCGTTGGCCTTTGTTGTGTCGTTTGTCTGCCAGCTGAGCCATGAGGGGAAGTACACACACACATACACACTATGCGTATATATGTGTATGTAGAAGTATAATTTCGTTTAATATTGTTCATTTTATTTTTGTGTAATTGTTGTCATCGTCCTTATCCATGTTCTCTCCATCCTTCTTTTGGGCACCGGCACCGGCATCGGCTTCACTTTCCTTTCAATTTTTCATTTCAACTGAAATTTGATTGTGACCGCGTGGGGAGGATCAGCTTACAGCCAGAGCTGGACTACACAATTTTATTGCATGTCCAGCTCAGGACATTTGCCGTCTCTCTTTCTGTCTTCCTCTCTGATCATTGGCCTTTGCTGTCATATTGTTGTACCGAGCTGCGCCACATTTTGACATGACATTCTCAAGTTTTAGTTGTTATATACTTTTTTCTTCTTCAGGTTTTTTTATCTGATCGTAGGTCGTTTGCAGTCAGTTGGAAAATGTTTATGCGCCGTATGGCGTTTGTGAAAGATGATGGTCTGTAATTTTCATTAATGGATTGCTTTAGATATTATGGCATTCTAGACGACAGGCGAACGCTGTTGGCGACAGGCTAATCAGAATGATGAAATTTCAATTTTATTTCTTCATACAAGAATATAGAATTTTTTATTATTGTGCTTTCAGTTTGCCTAATGTATCTGAAATTTGAGCTACTTGGGCCCATGTTTGTTGATGGGTTGCTTAAGGTAATGGCTTTGACATTGATTGGATGCGATGCTTAAATATCTTTAAAGTTGTGACAGGTAAAACATTCAGACAGTCCATTAAGGAACCAATATCGAGTGATCTCACAATATTTTCATCGATCGGGTGTGAAGAGCGCACTATGTAGATCAGTCCAAGATCACAGCTTGATGTCATTTGCATATGTTGGCAAAAAAAAAGTAGTTTGGTAGATCGATAGGCTTGGTCTATACGGCCAAGGCATAGTGTGTAGGTTCGATAGGCACCCTGCTGTAGCTTTTTGGCCTGGCTGGCAACCTCCTGTGGTGCGTCGGCGACCGCAACGCACTTCAAAGTCATTAATCAAGGCCCACTTAAAGTTAAACGCTTACGAATTGTATAGCCTCGCGCGATTTCAACGATAACGATTTCGATTCGTTTTCGATTTCTTCGTTTCAATTTATTTTTATTTCATTTGTTGGTAAAGTTGCTTTTTATTAACACAATGCCATTTGACTTTACCGTTCCCATAAATTTTCTATACGCATGCGCCTGTGACACAATGCGCACAAAACTTCCGATGAAATCTCAATAAGCCAAATGGCTCTGATCCCCATTCCGACTTCAGCTTCAGCTTCAGCTCCAACTCCAACAGCAACTCCAGTTGCCAGTTGCCAGTTGCCAGAGAGGGGCAAAACGGAATGTAAATTTTGTCGCTTCTCTGGAATTGATTTATATCTGTGGCAGTGTCGGCGGCTCAATGTACTTCACTCTACTTTATTATTCATTGGAAACACAAGTCAATGACGACGACGATGACGACGGCGATGATGATGATGGCGTTGTGCAGAGAAATTAAACAGGAAAGCGGGCAAAAAAGCGCTCATAAAATTGTGAGAGGCAAATTCAAGGCTTTGAATTTCAATTAATTGGGTCTAACCGATTGCTCAGGCAGTGTAGGGGGGCAAAGAAAACAGTCGAGAGTTACGATTAAATGTGAGGATTTCCATTTTATGGGTTAATTGCCATTGTTCGACAATCACAGTTCCCCCCCAGTGCCAAAAAGATACTGTAAAAATGTTTTATTTGCCTCTGTGATTTATGTGGCGCGGCAAATTGAAAGGGCTACATCATAACGTGCAACATCAACAACCCAAGCAAGGGCCCAATACGACATATTGACAAAATGCTAAAAAGCTAAATGCTAATAATTGATCAATGAAAGTTGTCACTGACTCATTTCAATGCCCTTCAAGAAGGGCATTATGACAATGTGATAACGTATGTGGAGATTGTGTATTTTAATGGCACGTTTTATGAGACTGGAGTGGAGTTTATATATAGCAAATGAAGTTGATCATCAAATGCGAAATAAAGTATAAAGAGCGATTGCCTTTCGAGCTTAAAACTGGATGTAACACTGACTTTACTGCTGCCAAATGGATTTATTTAAGGCCAGATGAGAAGAGAGTATGTAACATCAGTTGCTCGTATTCACTTTACAATTACAGCGCATCTAGAGTCGAGTTAATACTGTCAATTTATAACTAGCTGCTGCTGCGTCTTGTGACGCGCTTAATTGAATGCCAAATTAATATTTATGGGCAAATTGTTTGCCGAAGCTTAATTAATGAAAGAGCCAAGCGTATGGTATGCTACTTGCATACCCTTTAAAAAGGTTTAAAAATACTTTTTGCCATTCATTTGTATGGCTTACACTCCCCAGAGCAGATCGCTGGCGGCGAGTCTTATCACTTGGCATAAATGTCAAATGTAAATTTACTTTTTAACTTTATAAAATATATAGGAGAAGTGAATATGCGCAGCGGGTAGAATTATAACAATGCCACAAGTTAATGGACCACAAATATTTTTTAAATCGCCGCCATCGATGTTAATGGGTTGGCAGCAGCAACGACAAGGACAACGACTGCGACAACAACAACAACAACAACAACGGCAACGGCAACGATGATGATGACAACGACATGAAAAGCAATAATGCAATTATTTTATCACAGGCATTTGGTATTTTTTAATATACACATATGCATATGGCGAGTAGTAGTATATGGCGATATATGCTGAGGTATTTTACATTTTAAAGCAAGCGGGACATTGCAGCATTATCATCAATGGCGTAGTAATAATAGTTCGACTCGTAATAATAACAATAAAAATGTGAAAATTGTGGAAATTGTGAAAATAGCCATAAGAGAGCTGCCCGCTCGTTTACAGGGGCTCGTCCGTCTTTCCGTCTGCCAGTCTTTCAGTAAATTGCCCACCCGTCTGCATAAAAATTATAGCTGCATTTAAGTAATTGTTGCAACTGATGACAACGTTGCAGTCGCCGTCGCAATGTGGCATCGCCATTGCCAACGCTTGTCGTCCATCGCCATCGCCATAGCCATCGCCTTCACCATCTCCAATGGCAGTGCCAAGTGCCTGTCAGTTGCATTGACAATGAAGCGTTAAAAATACGCAAAAAATTGCATGCAACAGCAGCCGGGGTGTGGGGCAAACAGTTGATCAACTACAACGGCAGCGACGACAAATTGGAGTAGCACCAGCGGCAGCAGCAAGAGCCAACACCAGGGGCTGTGACTGGCGAAGTAGACGGGTCATAAAACATGCAGCCCCTGCCAATAAAATTTTATTAAACGCCATAAAAATATTTATGAAATTGGCGCAAAGCATCGTGTTTATTTGCGCTGTTGTGCATTTTAAAATAACGCGAAAATTATGCGAAATATCTGGGACTGATAATGCGACCAATAATAATCAATGCTGCCGTTAGGCAAATGAAAACACCATTGCACTAATAACTGTTTATTTTTATGTGCATTTGATTTGTTCATCTTTTCGGTAAATGCTTAAAAGCAGTTTCAAATTGCTTAACTGCTTTTGGGCATGGCCACCAAAATGCAAGCTTATAATTGCATGACTTGAAAGTATTTAGGCTTTGACATTTATGTGTATAATAATTGGCCACTTGAAAGAGAAAGATTTATATTAAAGAAACTAACTTCAAATTCCAGCAATATTAATAAGCAAAAGATCAAACGAATTAATAAATGTTAAAACTAAGAAAAGGAATTTCAACAATAATCCTTAAGGTTGTAAAGTACAAATACGTGCAACTTTAATAATTAAAAGAAGTAAAAAGTTCACGAATTCCACTGAATTATTCAACTAGCATTTACACAAAAACTTCTTTAGCTGCAAGTTGAAAAAAAAAGAGAATTTCATATTTGAAATGCCAGCGAAACTTTTTGATTAATTTGGCAATGCTTAACTTGGACCATTTCGACTAGAGCAACATAATTACACATTCACATTCATTGCAAAAGGCATTCCATTAGCTGTGTCTCCTTTTTGGAAAACTTCATTGTGCGATGCACTCGCCTTTGATTAGCGCGGGCACAATTCAATTTCCAATTGAAAAACCCGGCAGCTGGAGATGGGTGCATGGCCCCGCACATACAGTTGATAAGCTATCCAACAATTTGGGTATGCCCATTTTGGCTGTGATTGGATTGTAACCACGACACGCTTCGTTGCATGCCACCATAAAGGTAAAGTTACCCCGCCAACGTATTCGACTGTTCGACTGTTCGACTGGTGCAGCACTTTGACAGTTGAACGCATTTTCAATGCTTACTTATTTCATTGAGCACACACAGGCAGACACCCGGAAGGGGGGCAGGAGGAAAGCAGTTAAAATTGCGTGAGTGTTGCACGTGTCGTGTGCGTTGTCAACGGCAGCAGCAGCAGCAGCAGCAGCAGCAGCAGCAGCAAAATGTGGCAACGTTTTGCGACACCGCGAATTGAATGCCTTGCACAGCGTGTGGCAATGTTGTATGAGCATTGAGGGCCAAGTTAATACAGCCAAAGGCGACAGCGTCAGCGTCAGCGTCAGCAGCAGGCAAAATCATTTGACACTTGCAACTGGCAAACAGTTCAATACTCACACGCAATTTGAATTGACTAATCCAAAAAGCATTTCTGACATTTGCTCTCGCCTGTTACTAATGACTTGGCACTTTGCACAGCTCAACAGGACAGCAGGCTGTCGAAGGCGAAGGAGGAGGAGGAGGAGGAGGAGGAGGAGGAGGAGGCAGAGGCAGGAAGAACCGAAGCCTGGCAACCTGTGTGCGCTTCGCTTATTTTCAGCTTTGCTGTCAGGCATTTGTCATATTTCTGTCAAATAAGCGCTTTTAATATTGATAGCTACTGCTGCTGCTGTCGCTGCCACTGCTGCCACTGCTGCCGTTGCTGCCACAGTGCCACTGCTGCAGCCAACGCCCGCCTGGCGACTGTCAACAGGATGTTGGCTTCAGCGCGTTCCCAGAGCGAGAGCTTTACAACGCGCTGTGTGCAATCAGGCGTTTTATGTGAGCGGCTTAATGTGAATTTATTGCATTTCACTCCCAACTTCCAACTGCCAGCAGACACGGGGCAGGCAGCGGTGGTTTGGGGCACAGCTCGTAATGAGACTCAAATAAGAAATTTTGGGGAGAACAACAAATCAATAAAAATGTTAAGACCCTAAACTCAAGACAGACGGCAGACAGTCAGACAGTTCGAAGACTCGGCTCGGAAATGTGAAGAAAATCAATGCCCACATTTACTTGATGAAGACAGCAATAATGATGATGACGATAATAATCATGGCAATGATGTGTGTAGTTGTGGGCTGGCCAAATAAATATTATGAGGGCATATCGCACATTTTTCATTGTTTAAACAATGGCGATAATATCGATGGGTTCGTTCTGTGTCCAATCCGCAGTTGTTGCCGTTGCCGTTGCCTCCTGATGATGATGATTTATAAGCGACTGTTAAGTAAACTGTGGCCCCGTTTGTTTGCATAACAAATTGTAGAAAACGAACAAAGCAACAACAAAAAAAATATAAATTATCAGGCATTAAACATTAAGCAGAAAACACGCTTAAAGTCAAAAACAAAAACCAAAACTAAAGCCACAAAAAAAAAGAAGGCAATGAAGCCACCTGCGCTCGGTTGACCACCCGCTGCTCCGTCTCTCTGTCTCTCTCTGTCTGTCCCGCTCTTTTGCTGTCTCTTAAAAACAAATGATATAAATTTATAAATTTTAAAAACTTGACTTGTGCACAGCCAGCCCCAGGCATTGCCAATAATCATACAAGTCTGAGCATATGAGTAAAAATACATGTGAATGTGTGGGTTAGCTGGAAATGCAAAATGGCAAAAGGTCGTTGTCAGCTTGTTCGGTTTGCGCGCAGCGTGAAACTTTGCGACGGCGGCGGCGGCGGCGGCGGCGGCGTTGGAGGCGACTCCATCTCCATCTCTGGGCACTGCGAAAGCGTTCAAAATTGCAACACTTTTGAGTCTTAGCCGAGCACACCCAAAACTGTCTTAGCTGGTCTATACACCTGGTTATGTTTAACTACAACGTCGTGCTTCGCGACGTGACTGCAATTGGTTCCAATTCAAGCATTAAATTAATTAATTTCTTCAACTCTTTGTTACAAATTGACCTTTTAGGCAAGTAAATAAATCAATAAAGTTGAACAACAGTGAAACAAGTTTACGTACAGTAAACTAATTTATGCTTATTATTTTCTGTTCATCTTGGTCTCTTCAACCAATCAATATTGTAGCTACATTTAATTGGCTAGGTTTTTTATTAGGTATTAAAAATAATCAAAATTAATTCTTCTTTTTTTCTACTGTTGTTTGATAAAGAACATTTCAATTTTTGTTTGTAATTTTTACATAAAAAAGTGTTAAATAAAACATTATCAATAAATCCAAAAAAAAAGGGAAAATTAATAAATTTCAATCTTTATTTCTTGCATTAAATATTGATGCTTTCATCAACAGTTAATAAAGGTTCTGGTAATTTTTTTCACAATAAGATTTTAATGTTGATTAAAATGTAAAATCTCTTTGTAGTTTTTTTAAAATTGAATTAAAATTAATGCACAATTATAATTGAAAAGTTGCAAAAATGTCAGCTTGAGCAAATTATATAATCGAATTGCCTCAATTTGAATTTAACTATAAATATTTCACACTCGTTAAATGTGAACTCTGGTATACTATAACATATATAGTATTTGCTGAGGACCAAGTTGGGCCAAATGAACTTAAATCGCAATTAACTTGGCAAGAATTTAGCTAGGGCTTCAGATGCATGCAGATAATTCGTGGCAGCCAATTATAAAAGCCAAATACAATTGCGACTTTAATTAGAGTCAAGCGAAGGGAACTCAACCGATAAATGCTTCAATGAACTGACACAAAGAAGGCAAGACAACAAGACTGTCAGACAGATGGACAGACAGAGAAATACATAACATTTATGTGCTGTCAAACTGTTTGAGACACGAATACGCCCTAAATTGTAAGAGTGTCTTGTCATTTAAGCTGGCTTGTAATTAATTTATTGAATAAACGTTCAAGTGGTTTTCAATTTCAACTTGAACTGCTACAATCAGTTTAGTTAGTTGAGGTTGTAAAATTTTAATGCTGCCATTCATTATCTGCATTCGAAAATCTAATTACTAAAAGTGACTGCACAGCGGCCAAGTTGGGCTGAGAAACGATATGTGTGACCTGCTTGCCTTAGCAGCTGACAATGTTTTTAGCCAGCTTTTAAGTTGGCCCAGAGTGTGCGAGCGGGAGAGAGGGGCACACGAAAAAGAAAGAACGAAACAACTTGGCCTTTATTATCTTGATGAGCGCCCAAACTATTTTACGAGCTCGACAACAAGTTAATTAGCCGTTCGTATTAATGCGGTTCAACGCGGATGCCGACCCGAACAGTTGGTTGAAACAAAAATTTCATGTTGTCAAATGTATTTTACTTTTTATTTAGCTGCCTCACTGACCGCTGACCGGCTGGCTGACCAACCGACTTCATCTCAGCCTACTTCCTATCATTAATGAAGACGCCTTGCTCCCGCTCTTCCTTTTCCCACTCTCCCACTCTCTGCTGCTTAATTTGATTTGCTTATTTAATTTTTATTGCTGCCCCAGTTGGCCGCTTCCTTTTAGCCAAATAAAAATATAAAAAAACAAACAGAGAAAAAAAGAAGACGCTTTGTGTGTTTGTTCAGCTAATGACAATAATTAAATGCTCAAGTGCGTTGTTGCCGACTCTGAGTTATGCATATTAATTAGGCGCGAGTAGCGTGTGAAAATGTTGTTGTTTCTTTCGGTCGCGCACCTGCGGACTACGGATGAAAATTAAATAATAATAGCAAGAAAAATGTAAAATAAAATAAGAAAAAATGTCGAGGCAATTGGCGATGGCAATGTCGATGGCGCTGCTGTGCAAACAATTTTAATTAAATGGCAATTGCGCATACGCCGCGTGTACGCTGCTGATGGCAGATAAAGCGATCCGAAAGGTGCCAGCTGACAGCTGTTTGGCGACGCGCGGTGTTGCAACAATCATAACGGCAACAACAACAACAACAACAACTACAATAACAGCAACAACAACAACAACGCCAAAATGAATTTACTTTGCCAGCTTTATTGACGCTTAATTCGATTTGCTGTCGCGCCTGTCCAGCTCTCACAATTGTTTTGCGTTTAGGCCAAAAGTCAACACGATCGACTTGAGCAACAAATACAGCGACTCGGGTGTTATTGTTGCTGTTAATCTTTTCCAATTGCTCAGCGTTTAAAACAAATGGACGCGCCATAAACAAATTAAGCTTGCCACAAAAACAACAAAATAAATTTGTTTAAGCGCGCTGAACATAATGCGTGCCGACGACGCCCACGAATCGAAAACGAATTCATTGTGAATGAAGGCAACAACTGCAACGACAACAGCAACAACAGCAACAACAACAACAACAACAATGGCAACAAGTCAACAATTTATTGTTGTTGGTTGTTTGCGGTCGATGTCGATGATGTTGCATTAAATTGTTGCCCCTGCTGTGCTCCCTTGCGTTGGCGTCGCATTTTTCGAAGACTGACAAACTTTGACCCAAAAAAACTCATAGGTAATAGGTCGGAAGTGAAAGGGTTTAGATTCTCGATGCTTGGGTGCTTAGGTGCTTCGTGTTTGCCGCTGACAGCGCCACTATTTGTGGCATTTAACTTTTACAAGAGACGCGCCCCAGAAAAATGATTATTTATTTAAATAGATAGATGAAGATCATTTCAAAACGTGCCGCCCGAAGGGGGAATTACAATCTAAATATGAAGAATGCGTGATATGAAAAATGTTGCCTTTGATTGAGGTTTCATTCGAAATTGAATGCAGTTGAACGTTGCCATGATCTTAACACAGGCTAAGTACGTATTGTATTTACTTGGGCGTATACACTTTAAAAGGCGATTTGTTACAAGACTCAATGCACAATGTGTATCAATTACTTGTCGTATAATAATCAGGAAAGCAGCTTATAAATTGCATAATTGCAATTGAAAGTCTTCAATTTGTGTCGCGTTTCTTATAGTGGATCAAAAATGTGGCTTTTGGAAAATATGAAGCGAAATCTGGTAGGAAACAGCAGCTGATCATTCAACATTAAATAAAAAAGATGTAAAGATTTAATTTGTTTATCTGCTTATGCTTACGACAAGGTATATTTTAGTAAATTACATAATTTACTCTTTCTTTTTTAATATGTGTCAGCTTGGGTTCTGATTTAAATAGCTAAAACTCTTGACATTTGCCCGACAGTTTTATTGGTGAATAATTGCGTATCATTAAACCATTTGTACGGCCTGTCGACCTATCATGATTGATCTACTCGATGCCAATGAAAATGAAAATGAAATAAAGCAGCTGCCAAGCTGGCAAGCACAACAACAAAAAAGAAAAAACAATAAAAAAAAATAGCAAGAGCGAAAGAAAAAGGACAGCTTAGTCACACGGCAGACAGAAGAGAGGCAGGCACACACGTCTAAGTAATTTATATGATGGCTTGCTTTCGGTTGACGTACGGGAAGGCGGAGGTGTGGCAAGGCGTCGTGGATTATGGCAATGATTTTTGTAATTCCCGCTGCTGTTGCCGTTGCCGTTGCCGTTGCCATTGCTGCTGCCAACCGCTAAAATAATCCATTAAAGATAAACTAAAAGCAAACACTAAACTCTTGTGCTAAGGCTAAGCAAAGAAACCGCAGCGCACCCACACGCTGATAATCAATCATTTATCAATAAGCGACGGCACACGCCCCAAAACTGCAGTCCACATGCCTCTTGTTGTTGTAGCAGCTACTGTTGTTGTTGTTGTTGTTGTTGTTGTTGCTGCCACTGCTGCTGTTGATTGGTTGCTCTAAGCTTTTAGTTTGCGTTTAACGCCTCATAGATTCTCTAAAGCGCAAGTGGTGGCAGCGGCAAAAGAAAGGGAGCGAGGGGCGCGGCCCACATGGGATTCTTCAGTGTGTCTATGATAAAGTGATATATGTGTATGAATGTGCATGTGTGTGTATGTGGCTCGCATTATATACTGTGGTGTGCCTCAGTTGCTGCCTGAATAGCTGATAAGACGCTCTGGGAAGGCCAGAATTATTGACTGAGTGTGCCAGTGTGTGTGTTTGAGTGTCTAAGTGTGTAAGTGTGTGAGTGTGTAAGTGTGTGTGGGGAGCAGACGGCAACCACATCAGCTGCCATTGGTTTAATTAATTTTCCAGAATTCAGATTTTGATTTAAATCTCAACAGCTATTGATTTGTCTGCCTGATGCGGGCAAGAAGTTGTTAACGAAAAATAATTATGTTATTCATATATATTTAACTTTTATTTCCAGAGAAACATGGCCAGCAGCAAGGAAGCAGCCTCTATGGGCGGGGCAAAGGATAAAGGCAAATAAATGTGAATGCGCCGAGACATTGCATTTTAACGACAACATTTAAAACAATACTCCAGCTCAAGTGTATAAGAAATTGCTGATAACTGACAGCAGCTTGAGGAAACGCATTTAGTACGTGACGCGACACCATTTTGTAGCGGTAATTGCAACAGCCGTACACATATAAGGACACACACACACACACACAATTGCTGAGCTGCTCAAAATGGCCGTTAGCAACATTGTTTGCGAATGGCTGCGCGCACTTGGCCTGGCCCAATATGCCGAAAGCTTTTTGGACAATGGCTACGATGACTTGGAGATCTGCAAGCAGGTCGGGGATCCAGATCTCGATGCCATTGGCGTTGACAATCCCTCGCATCGACACAAGCTACTGAAGAGCATACGGTCGTTGCGTGAAAAGGGCGCTGCCTCTGTCTATTTTATGCTCAACGATCCGAATTCATTGTCGGGCAGCATGGAGATCCTATGCGAGACGCCGCCCAGCCATGAACTGGAACTGGTGCTCGCCGAACAGCTGGAGACGGACGGAGTGCGTCTGACAGCGCATCCATATTCAACACCGGTAAGTACGACTACTGCTACTACTACTACTGCTACCACATACATTTCGATCTAAATTCATGGCAATAATGTGCTGAGGGTTGTTCGCTTGACAAGTAGCTGTTGATTAGTCCCAAGTCCATGCCACCCGCTGTGGCTGTCAGCTCCATCATTGGCATTGATTATACATGGCTGTCGTCCGCCCCTCTCATTTGCAGCATGCAGACTTTCGCCATTGCGATGCCATTAAATGTATCTCACCAACTCTATTTCCTGTGCAACTTTAGCCTTAGCTTTTATTACAGAATCCAATTGCAGACCAAATTGCAAAAACTTGAAATTGCTTTAAATTGCGCTCAGTTGAACCTGGCACCATTCCCATACCCCTTCCCTCCCTTGTCCAGTCACCTGCTCGCTTGAGTTTAGTTTAATTCAGTTGAGTTTCTAGACACCCACAACAAAAGCTGCATTCAAAGCCAAAAGCAAAGCTCGAAAACTATTCAATGTCAGTTTACATACTTAAATTAAAATTCCCCGACAAGTCAGGAGAGGGAAAGAGAACGAGGAGCGAGAGATAGAGAAAGATATAGAGAGGGTACAAATGTCAACCTGGTCTACACTTGACAGTAAAATGGAGTACATTTAAACGGCAGCCCCGGTGGTTGCTTCATTGCCCGGCCAATGTTGCCCCCAAATGGCTTTTGTATGCAGCTTTTGGCTTTGATGCCGTCTCGAGTGTCATGATGTTGTTGCTCTGCGCCATTGTTCCATTCTGTGTTAGCTGCATGGACGTCCGTTCTCCGTTCTCCGTCCAGCCGGCCGTCTGGCTTCTCTTTTTGGGGGCTCTCTCTGTTTCAGGTAGGCGACATATCATGTGCCATTATATGTACCAAAGGCTACCGACGCATCGCATCGCTTCGCATAGCAATTGTGGAGGCAATGTTCTTGGAACAGTTTTTGGTTTTCTTTTTTGCTTTATTTTGGCCAGCATTTAAAAAATGCCTTTCGCTTAAACCTTTTCCCCTTTTTGGATTTAAGTTTTGTGTAATTAAAGTAATGCCCAGCCCAGAGAGCACCAAGTTGATGCCCTGAATGATTCAGCACTGGGAACCCAAACATAAGCTCATCATGATTTATTATGCAAAAGCATTTCGCAGCTGAAATTATAACCTCAAACGCAAACTCCTCTCAACTGCAGTCAAGTCAACTGGCTGGACACTCGCTTGTCCCAAGGAATTTGCACGTCAATCTCAGGAAGATGTGATTTATATATACAAATATCGCATGAGTATGAAGGAAGGAATACAACATCACAACATGCTGTTGACCCAATATTGGCTGCAGCTTCGTTGGCGGCGTTGCTGGCCACACAAATCACGTCATTGAGTTGTTTTCATCAAAAGGGCAAGCATCTAGCTCCTCACATCGCTGTCTTTCTTACAGTCTCCTCTCTGCTTGCCGCTCTCAGTTGGCTGCTGATGAGTCTGAGTTGCAGTTGCAAGTTGCCAAGTTTCGCTGCCATCTCATTCATGCATTTGCTCTTGTCCGGCTGTCTGTCTGGCTGGCTCTCTGTCTCTCTGTCCGGCTCGCTCGTTCGTTCGTTTTGTGTATTTTTATCCGAAAACTATCTGGCTGCCTGACGACTTCTTGCAGTTTTGTATCTGCGTATCGCTGGCATACAATTTTTATTTATTACTCATTCAGCTGCAAAATTGTTCCTTAATTGCCCATATCAGCTGAGAAATGAAATTTATTACCTGGCGTGTGTATATCGCCAGTGCCAGTTGCCAGTTGCCAGTTGCCAGTTTGCCACAGCCAGTGCCAAGCAACAGACAGCAGACAACGTCCTAAACTTTTGCTGCCGCATCATTATCAGCCTCGTCGTCAGCCTCCTCAGCATCCACAGCGTCCTCGTCCAGCGGCAGTCAGCGACTACAACTCCACGTCCACGTCCGCATCCTCCCCCTCTTCGATCTCCTTTCAACCGAGCAGCAGCAGCAGCAGCAGCAGCATCGACATCATTAGTTTTGTGCGCCGCGCCGACAACGTTTTGTATATTTACTTAATATTGCAATGGTCTTTGCACTGTGTGTGCGAGTGTGTGTGTGTGTGTGTATGTGTGTCCAGTCCCGGTCCAGTCTGTATGTCCATTTATCTCTGTGTATACGACGTGGACAGCAACCTTCTGTGATTTCTGATTTCTTATGCCAATTTACTCTCGACCATTCTGCCTGCTCCATATTGAGTTTGCCTCAGTCTCAGTCTCAGCCTCGGTCACAGTCACAGACCTCAGACCTATCATCTCAGCCTGCCCCATCATCATTATCATCATCATCATCATCATCATCATCATCATGCGCAGCGGCATCGCTGACTTTTGCCATAGATCAAAAGACAGTTTTGCTTTAGTTTTCTCTCTGCTCTGTGCCATTTGTTGTATAATTTTATTTTATGTGCCTGTAGCCTTGACCAGGTCAAGTTGTTTTTGGGGTCGCACTGCCTAGACACTGCCCTCAGCACAATTCCACACAATCCAACTCGACTCGACTCAACTCAACTGAACCGCACCAAGCTGAACGGGTCTTGTCTACGCTTGAGTTCCACTTGGACTTTTAGTTTGTGTATGTGTGTGTGTGTTGGTCTGACTTTAAGTTATTTCAGCGCTTGGCTTTATTGATTTGTCCTCTTTGATCTTCTGTCTGAGCTGTGGCATGATTTCATTTTTATGAACTTGACTTTTTGTGTGCATTTTTATTTTGATTTCAGTTTGCGCCTTCCTTGTGTTCTTTGACTTGACTTCTTCCTCCTTCCTTTTGGCCATTTTCTGCGTATCGTGGCAAGTAATTGCCGCAATTCAATTTGTTCATTTTGCCTACGTGCAATGCGGCTTTATTATTCAGGCCCATAAATTAGCCAATAACCTTCAAACTCAATGCATAAAAAATATATGTTCATGATTGAATATCGAATGAGGCCAGTTAAATTAACTTTTTGCTAATTAATATTTACAATTTTAATTAGCGACCGTAAGCTTGATTTGTAAGGAATTAAATAGCAGATTAATTGATAAATTGTCAGCAAGATAGGCCATATCTTCTGGCAAAAATGTGTAATAAATACCATAAATAAATAATATCCCAGACCTGCAAATATCACAATATTGTTGTCAAAACAGTCTCTATCGTGATATTTTGCTCAAGTTTAGCCCCCTGATTTATGTAATTGTAACTTTCAATAAAACTTTTAACAAAACTCCGGCAGGAACTTGTATGCCATTTGCTATTGTAATTTATAATTACTTTATATAGTACACGCACAGTGTAATATAATTAGCCAGCATTTCGTAGCTGGATTTGCCCATTATTATTGCATAAATTAAAACATAAGCATTATACACGCCCCCATGAACGACATGAAAGCCAATTTTACCAGCTGGCCAAAAGGGAAATTTGCATAGCGCAAGAATAGCAGCAAGCAGCAGGAGCGCCAGGACGCAGGACGATGGCTAGGCAGGACAAAGAAGATGAGGGCTAGGGCTATGAAACTTAATCAAGCATTTAACACCAAAAATGTAAAACTGCGAAACCATTCATTGCTCATAAAAAATTAAAGTCTAATTGTACACAAAGAGCCAGTAGCTCTGGGCAAAATGGAAATGATAAAATGGGGGAAAATGGGGAAATGGGGAAATGGCAAAGGAAAAGCTAGGCACATTCGCTAAAGCTAACGCTATCGCTGTCGTTATCGCGCTGCCATGTTCATGTCCATGTCCATGTGGCAGTCAGGTTTTTGTTTTTCTTGCGAGTGAAGAGAGTGAAGCAAACGGGAGCTAACAAACTAAACGCTGAAGTTTTTGGGCAAAACGGCATCGACAACCCTCATCATGGCTTTGAGGGGGACAGCGCAACAACCAGAGGGTGGGCTGTGGTGAGCTGCGTGCTTTTTAATTAATTTAATTGCAATTTAATTACGCTTGCTATTTAATTAAACACATTGGCAACTGAAGGAGGCGTTCGTGCAAATTGCATGCAAAACTTTTTCCGGCTACCACTCGAAACAAAATCAACACAGTGAGCACAGTAGGTGGAGAATGTAGACAAATTGGAAGTACTCGTACACTCGCACACTCGCACACTCGTACTCGCACTTGTAGTTTCGGCAATTGTGGCTTAATTAGACATGCAGTTAAATTGATTTGCCGTTAGGCAGTCAGTATTTGCCCTGTGAGCCGAACATGGCCAACAAGGCAACAATTCACACAGCGGCTAGAATTTATAGCTATTCCCTGTGCCGTTGATAATTGACGATTAATTTAATAGAATGTCCAAGTTTGGTGGCGCAAACTACAGCATCTCGCACTGACTTTGGGACTCTGACTCTGGCTCTGGCTCTGGCTCTGACTCTAACACTGACTGTGGTTCTGACTCTGGCTCTTCGTCGGCATGCTCAATTGTGCGAAGTTATTTCGCATGCCGCAAAAGTGGCACCAAAATGCTGTCGTCTCGCCTGTCTTTGCTGTCTTAGCTGTAGAGGCGAAAGTCGAATGGTCTCTCAGCTCCTGTCGCCTGTCGACTAGTTGGGATTCTAAACAACTTGCCACATGCTTGCAAGTTTCCGCTGTGGCGGCTGTCGCATTGTGGATGCCGCAAGAGCCCTACTTGGAGTTTATCTCATATTTCACATGCCGCCGCAATTACTGCCGCCACGGCGGCTACTTACTGCCCAGCTGCAGCAGCCACAGCAGTTGCCACCACCACACTTTCTGGCGATGTCAACTGCCTACACAAGTAGCCAGAAGGAGCTGTCTTGAAATGTTTCATAAATACTCGTACTCTGTACTCCGTACTCCGTACTCCGACTTCGACTTTGACTTTGACTTCGACTTCGACATCGACTACGACTCGGACTCGGACTATGACTCTTGTACTCTCGTATTTTGTGCAGTGTGCGACGGCAGCAGCAGCTTTTGCTTATAAATCAAAAAATGGCCACAGCGTCCACTTGCAGCTCGTTGACAGCCGCTTATAAATCTTGTCGCGCACTTTTCCACTGTCCAGCAAACTGTAGAAGGAGACTCCTCGCTGCTGTTGCAGGTTAACTTGTGCGTTTTGTGTAACCAATTACAAAGAGTGAGAGAAAGAGACTCGAACTTGCTGCTGCTTCCCTCATTCAATTTGTTGCTCAGCATTTATTTATGTTGCAACATTCTCATTGGCAGCGACTCAGGCTAAGGCTGAGGCTGAGGCTGAGGCAAACAAATCGCGCTCGACTTGACATAACTCGCTGTCAATGTGTCGTCTGCATGTCTCATAGTTGTTGTTGTTGTTGTTGTTGTAGCAATTACACATCTCACAATTGTGCCACGCTAATGATGGGAGTCCCCACGTCCACATCCCCATCCACATTCACATCCACATCCACGTTTATGTCCAAGTCCAAAACAACCTCTGACAACTGCCTTTGGATTTTGTGACATTTTGCCAATTGTACAATTGCGTGGATTGGCAGTGAAAGGCGGGCCTAGACCGGCCTATTACAACCCAGTAGCTCTTTGTCCCTCCCCTCTCCATTTTGTGCCTTGGGGTGATTGTGCTGTCCAGGCGCATTGATATGCCCCGTCGCTGCTAAATGTCAATTAATGTCATCAACTATTTTTGCAACGTTTTCGCTTTTAATTGGCATCCCCATCAGCTCGGCTTCGACTTCTATCCAGTCGCCCACTTTCAGCTCACTATATTATGGTGGGGCGTGGGTGGCGTGGTGTGGCAGTATGCTCTTGACTCTGCCGCATTTTGCTGTGCCTCTGCCACAGTTAAATGGATTCTTGGACTCCTCTTTTTGTTGCTGTTGTTGTTGTTGTTTTTTTTAGATCAACTGCCAGTGAAAGTTGTTTGCATTGCTGCTGACACATTTAACCAACCATTGAAGCCTTTACAAATGCGCCGTGGCCCGTGCCAGTTTACCCGCTTAACCATCGCCATCGCCATCGCCATCGCCATAGCGATAGCCATCCCAGCAAATCCAGCTAATTAGAGCAGAGCACAACATCATCATCAGCGTCATCATCATTGGGAGCATCCAAGGGAACGACGTGCATAGATCAAACATTGCACAAGTGCATCATCAGCATCCAAAGCGCCGAGGGGACCAAAGAGAGTAACTGTAGGGAAAGGGGAGAGAATGAGGAATGGAATTAGGATGCAGCTTGTTTGCTGTAATTAACATGCAGCTGCAGCGGCGTTTAGAAAGAAGTTGCCAAAAGAAAAAGGGCACAGCGCAGAGGGCTAATCGACTAGGAAGATGCTCTTTAACGTTAACGAGAGAGCAGCAGCTTGAAAATGAAGATTAAATGTAGGATAACAAAGACTAAAAACTGGCTCTTTAAATCTTGGCAATTTATGCTTTTTCCAGAGGCAATCGTTTTCATTAGTGCATTTAGTGAATTCACCACATTATATTCAAATTCATCACATTATATTCAAATCTATTTAGGAAATGGCTGCCAAAACTTAGCGAACCATTTGCAAAGTTGTCAGGCAACGCTTTCTCTACCTCAACCACCGCATACCCTGCCCAAAGCGAGAGTGAGAGTAGTCAAACTTGATTCAAACAGCCGTGCAAATAGACACGGAAAATGGTGCAAACGAGACTCGAGACTCGAGAGGCCTCGGGCTGTCAAAAAGTTCACGCTGCCTGCATTGAGTTGCATTTGCAATAATTTTGTTTTCCCTTTTGCATTTTATTTTGTGGGTTCTGCTGCTTTGATTCGTCCAGGTCATGTTGTCATATTTTGCATGCGCTGCACGACAACCGCAACGAGACGAAGATGGAGTTGGAGTTGGAGTTGGAGTCAAAGTTTTGGAATTGAAGGAGGGAAGACTCGAAAGTCGACGATGTTGTTGGCTTACACTGAACGACATAAGCATAAATCTCACTTACCTACAACTTGATTTACTCACTGCATGCTATAGTCTGTGCTCATGCCTCATTGCCTGGCCACAGCCATGCCCCACTCCTCACTCTATGCCACATACCTCATGCCTCATAACGAATGTGCGCCTGTCAGCATTTCAACTTTGCGCCATTTATGTTGGTCAACCGCTTTTGCAGTCAAAGTCGTAGTCGGGAGTTGGTCTCCAGATTTGGACCTGTGGTGTGGGTGCTTTCCACGTTGATTTTTGCATGTGCGGACACATTGCCCTGTCGTCTATCTGACTGCCTGTCTGTGGAGCCATAGGTCCTCTGGGGTCTGGGGTCTGGGGTCTCAGACCGTAGGCGTAGTAGCAGCGTCTCTTTCTTTTCCTTTTTTATTATTTTCTTTTTTTTTTTTGGGTAGGTGTAGCCATCGCATTTGTATTTTTATTTCCTGTTTGCTGGTGGTCCTCAACGCTTCTTATGATTCATTTGGCAATTTAAGGCGTATGACATTTGATATAAATGTGCAGATGGAGATGGAGATGGAGATGCTGCTCGAACTGAAAGCGCTGAATGATTGAGTTTGCCAGGCCATGCCAACTGAATTTGCATAATGTGTTTGTCCCGTTTGCCGTATTTAATGATGTCTCTGCGGTCTAGACTAACAGATGAGCCAACAGCAGCTTTCAAACGACACGGCCTGACCATAAAGCCAGCTGCACCAAGAATCGTTTAACAACGACGACAATAACGACACAGAGTGGGCTAATCATGCAGAGTCAGGCGGTTTGCAACCACACCTTGCCACTAAATACCTGTGGCCATTAGAAGCACACAAATCATCCGACTTTGCAGCAGCCGAACAGCTGAACAGTTTATCACATTGCCAGAGAGTAAAAACCAATTTGGAGCACTTTTTGCCACCCCCACACACCGACACACAACTACACACACCCACACTCACTCTACGCTTCGACGACAACTGTAAATTTAGTTGTTAAAGTCAAACAATTTCTAACAATATTCGTGTGCATAAATTGCAGTCGCAGTTGCAGTTGCAGTTGCAAACTCCGGTTGGCTGCTGCAGTTTTGCTTGTTCCCTTGTGCCGTTTTGCTTTGCCCCACAATGACATTGTGGCAAGCCACATAGCATCCCCCATTACGCTGCCAAGTTGTGTTGTACGGACTCTTGAAGCTGCCATGTTTTGGGTCATAAATTTCGCCACAGCGACATTTCGGCATTTTTCCAGCTTCCAGCAGCTTCAATTCTGCCGCAGATGCAAATATAACATAAGTATATGCATTATCTATATGTATATATGCCTGTATATATGTTTTTGTCATGACGCCCTGCGGTTCTTAATTACTTGCAGCATGGCAAGTGCCTTGCCTCCCGACCTCCTCTGGACACGCCCCAAATTTCATGTTTCGACTTGCAGCTAATCCACAAGTGATGATGATGCATCGTCTACGGTACCAACTGAGATTGAGATTCTGATTCAATCTAATTACTTGCAAATAAGCCTCAATGTTTTGGCCACACCCCACTGCTGTTCCTGCTGCTACTGCTGCTGTGGCGACTTACATTTTCATTAGCCAAAGTGTCTCTGGCTGTGCTCCAGTTGCAGTTGTACGAGTAGTTGTAGATGTAGTTGCAGCAAGGCAAGCCAGGCAGGCCATCATTGCCATTGCCTGCTTAATTAATTTCCGAGTGCCACGTGTGAGTGTCCAATATCCGTATGCAATCAAAACTGCAGCCACAATGTGCTTAAGCGCCAGTCGAACAGACAGACAGACAGACGGATGGATGAATAAATGAATGGATGGGATGGGATGGCATGAGCAGCACTTCCTTATCTCGACGTCTCTCTTGTGAGCTGGCCAACGCTTTGAAGCGCGCACATCAACGGGTTTTCGCAAGGCATATCAGTTTTCATAATTGGCACTGGCAGCACTCACATCCTTGGTCTCGCATCGGTGCTGTTGTTGTTGTTGTTGTTGCTGGGCAAACACTTCATGTTCATGCTACCCACTCGAGTGGACATTTGAGCCTTGGTCTTTATATTTAAGCCATTGCCATTGCCATTGCCATATATGTATATACATATATATGTATATATCCGTCTGTATCTGAATCTGTGTAAATGTATCTGTTTCTCTGTTTCTGTTTCTGTCTCCGTCTCTGTCTCCGCTTGGGAGTGAGTGTTTGTTGTTTGTTGTATCTCCGACTGATACTCGCATGTTGCAGCATCATCACCTCATTTAGATATGCGATATGCAAACCTTACTGCCCAGCGCGCTTCTGCAGCTTCTTCTTTCCACAAACGACTCCCAGACTCTGACTCTGACTCTGCCTCTGACTCGTCTGGCTGAACTTGACCCTGGGGCTAAGGCAGGCGTTGAACATGCGCCTTAAATGCCAGAGACTTCACAGAGACTTTGCACTCTATGGAGCACACTCGCAAAGCGTTGTCCGGCCAACGCACTGCACTCAATGAAATGAATTGGTTGACATTAGTTGTGTTGTTACTTCAGCCTCATGTTGCTGTTGCATTTGGCTGTCTAGGCTTTTGCAACTGAAATTGTATACTCTGCAAGTTGTTCTGCAAGTGGCCCAAGGTGTGAGGATTGGAGACAACAGCTGCAGCTGAGCTGCTCTTAATGGGGGTATAGATGTCGGATTGTTATGGAAATAAGATAGAAATGTTTCCTGTACCGAGAAATTGAGTGGAAATAATGAAAATTAAGCCGAAGGAAATTAAGCAAACTAATACAAGCAATTAGAGAAAATGCAAATGCAAATTGTTGAGCTGTCAGTTTTCTAATAATTTAAAACGCAATGGATTGAATAAATGTTGTTAATGAAGTAAAGCAGAGCCTTTTAAAGTAAGAGTAAACTAATGTTTGACAAATACTAAACTACAAATAGCTTGAATTGCTATGAATATCATCCATTTTATAAAACATTATTCAAACTTTCAAGCTAATGGCAAATTGATTTTTATTTCAAACACATTTTTAGCATTTGCTCCGATGAGAAAACTTTTTCAATTCAAGCAACAAAAAATATTTAAAAATTCTTGTTAAATACATTGAAATTTGCTCAACAGGCCAAAAGAATTCCCATTAACGAGCTGAGTTGCAGTTGGCTGACCCTGTCAAGGCATTGTCTGATCTGCAGCTCAAAACAATTTATATCAATTTTCAGCAGTGGGTCGTCACTGCTACCGCCCTGCCTTCCCACTTGCTCGCACTCACTCACTCTCGGCGGCTCTCTTTTCAATCGGTCTCTCATCTCTGTTGCTCATCAAACATTCCCAGCACTCAACGCTAACTAATTTCGCATGCTTGGGCCACTTCTTTTGGGGTACGGGCTTAAAATGCATATGGAAACTTCACACCAAACACTGCAGCCCACACTCTGCCACCACAGCTGCAGTGCCGCTGCAGAACCCTGCACGAAGTCGAGCACAAGTGCGCGACGCTGCTCAACCCAATTCCATATGCATAACATAGCACATATAGTGGAAGTTATGTATGTATTTATGTCGTTTGGGGATTCGTATCCGCAGTTGTGCCAGGCCAGGCCAGACCAGACCCGGCCAGGCCGCAGCACAGAGCGAACGCTCGGCACTTGTCTTAAATGACATAATTTACGGCATAGCGCAGCGCCCGTCGCCGCCCACCCAACTGACGTCGCTAAAAATTATAAATAATAATTCCACTTGTACGAAATTACCAACATGCCCCACGCACACACAGACACATGGACGAGCGGAAAGACAGACAGACGGACAGACAGACAGACAGACAGACAAACAGACAGACGGGCTGACAGACTGTGTGGCAGACACGAATATAACCATTCGTATTCATTGCCCCCTTTACTTGACTGTTGCCTTTGCCAGCCTATTTCTCTTCCGTCTGACTGTCTGGCCGTGCTTTGGCTCTGCTTCTGCCTCTGCCTCTGTCTCTGTCTCTGTCTCTGTCTCTTATTACCAAATAAATTCGTGCAGCAACGAAAATGAAATGTGTAAAATATGTTGCATGAACTGCTCTGTTTGTAGCTTGCCTCAAAACTACCAACAAACACAGTTGCAGGCTCATTCCCGGACGCTTTGGCTTGGCCAGTTTGCTCTGGCATTTTTATATAGGGGTTTTCACTTTTTGCGCTGCTGCTGCTGCTGCTTCCTTGCCTGGCTTTTTTGCTGGTCGCATGAATTTGTAGTTTGTGTTGTATGTTGTTGTTGTTGTTGTTGCTGTTGCTGTTGCTGTTTCTGTTGCCCCAGCTCGGCCTTAATTAACTGCTTATGAATCTGCATATGCAATCGTTGTCTTCTTCGCTGTTGTTTTTGTTGCTGCAGTTGCTGTTGCTGCCCCACCCTCAAGAGCTGCTTGTGTGTTGTGTAGGTGCTGGTGCTTGCTGCTTGTTGCGGTGGCGTGGCAAGAAAAAACAGAAACTACAAGTACAGGATGCTCATTTAAATATTTAATGAAGTGCTGTGTCGCTGCTGCTCTCTCTGTCTAATCATGCCACAAGCTGCGGCATGTAACAGTTTTGGGTTTGCACTTTTCATTCTCAGTTTTGGGCCCATGCCTCATTGACCCATTTCACTTCAATTGCCTTGTCTGAGCGGACTATGCCATGTGGATTGTGAGCTGTGGCTTTAACTTGCCGAGCACGTCTTTAATTAGAAAATAATTGCAAAAACCAAAAGATGAACAAAATACACGCGCAGACAGACAAAGAGAGAGAGAGAGAGAGAGAGAGAGAGAAGGACAACGGCGCCAGAGTCGCAATGGCAGCCACAATTGATGGACATGCTGCTGACTGGCGGGCAACGCAGCTTGTTGCAAGCCTTGACACATGCCAAAACAGGCAATGGCCAACTAGTATGAGGCAGCTTTTTCTTTTGCAGTCATTGTTGTTGGCCAAGGCTCGTCGCATTACATGGCAACATTTGCAACACCTTTCAGTCAGACGAGTGCTCTTCGTCATTGCCGAGTCCATCGCTTGTGGTTATTGGGCAAACCGCTTGCCCCACCTTCATCATCATCATTGTCTGTCTTGCGACCGCCTACACAGCTTTTGCTGATTTTTGCAAAATTTATATTACTTGCAAGACAAGTTTTGGCTTGGTTGGCTATGTGGCAGCGACTCTGACTCTCTGACTCTGACTGGGGCTCTTTGCCCCATGTTGTTATCATGTGACATATGTGCATCAACGCCCCATGTTTGTATTTGCTGTGGCTGTGGCTGTGGCGCTGTCAGCAGCATGCCAAAGACACTCCAAGTTGTGGCATGCCACGACGTGCGCCTTTATTTTTTTTTTTGTTGTTCACTGTTTTGGGAGATTTATGCTGACAAGACGTCGTTTGATTGGCAAATGGCAATGCGTAGACACCACGACGTATGCGTAATTTGACAAGTCTTTAAGTGGAAACTCAATTTAAAAAAAATGGCCACTGATGCAACTGTGGCAACTATGGCAGCTGTGCCACCAAAGTGCCAACTTCCGCGTGCAACTAATTGGCTGAGCATTTGCAAAAAGGTGCACGCAATTAACCCCACAACACAACAGAACTGCAAAGAACAGACAAGCTGAGCTCGGTTGTCGTTGCATGCCTTTTGTCCACTTGCAGCAGCCTTCCCCCCGGCCAACCGCAACCCCTGGGCTCAGTACCCAGTACAAAGTCTCCAGCTCATCCTGGTACGGGTGCTTGAACTCCAACTCGAACTCGCATGCTGACTTTTATCCTGGCTTTTGTCTGCTTTTTTTTGGCAATAAACTAATGAGCGACAAAATGCAAAAACCAGACACATACATAGAGATAAACAGAGGGGGTAGAAGAGAATGAAGGAGATGCAGACAGAAAGACATTCACACTTGCCACATGCAACTGTGCAACTGTGCAACTGTGCAACTCCAACTGAGTCGACTGGCTTAATTAGAAGCTTAAGTTAGTTAGACGCCCCAGACAAGTTGCCTTGCACAGTGGCACTATGCAGTTTGCACTATTAACCCTTTATTGCGCCTGCATCAGCTCACATTACTCCACTCCACTCCACGCCACCTCCCCCTTGTCCTCTCTGGCACTCATGAGCCTTTTGCGGGTGTCCTCAGTCCTGGCATGGTCGTATCCATTTAGCAATTTAGCCGCACACCCACTCACTGCCTTCCCTTACTCCTCCTCCTTCTCTTGCTTGCTCCTGCTGCTGCGAAATGCCTTTGCCATGAGGCCATGCGATACGTCCATCAGTCGTTTGCTCGTTTGCCTGCGCGCTCATTTAATTAACAGTCGCGCGCCACGCCAGCCCAGCGTACCAGAGTAACTGAGGCCGATTCAGAGTCAGAGTCAGAGACAGAGACAGCGAGGCCCAGGTCGAGACCAAGAAGAAGCTGAAAGAGATCTGCAGCTTCAGACTGATGCGACAGGCGGAGGCAGAGACAAGAGGGCGTGTTGCATCTTTGGGCGGGCGCGGCAGCAATTTTGCGCTGTATATACTCTAACTGAGTGTGCTATGAATTCGTCTCAAAATATGGAACGAGGCAGAGCCGCCAGAAAGTCAACGAGCATAGGATGGTCAAAACGATTTAAACGATATACTGAAGGATTTAAAAAATTTAATTTATTTGTGAGCAAATAAAAATGGTTCTTAATTAATTGAGATCACTGCAAAGAAATATATTTTAAGTCACCAAAAAATTGTTAGAATCAATTAAGAAATCTTCCTTATTTAATATTTAAAAAAAGAGCACTTTAAAATAAATTTATTTTGAATTATATGGCGTATTAGTTAAATCACAAACACATCGTCAAAACCCTCTAAATATTTAATTTGCAGTGTATTCTTTCTTCGATCTTAAGCAAGCATCAATTTGTCGTATTCTTTCTGGTCATATTTTGCATTCGCTTTTGCTTTGTTTCGCTGGGCTCATCTCCGGCGAACTTGCATGTTTTTAATTATGAATTATCGTTGTGCTCTTTGGGCTGGCACTGACTGGTTGGCTGACAGGCTGACTGACTGACTAACTGACTCTGTGGCTTGTTGCATTTAAATGACATAATTATGGCGCATAAAGAAACTCCCACACTGCAACATCAGCAACATCGGCAGCACCACCGGTTCGCCGGTTTTTGCGGCAACTCAAAGGCCGCGCTTCAGTTGAGTTGCACTTCCTTTTTGGTGTGGCACATGCAGGGGCATAACAATGGCCTGGCTGCCACACAGCGTATTCGCAAGCATTGCTGCCAAAGCAAAATTATAAAATTGGCAAACTTGTGCAGACAACTTGAAATTGCAGCGCAACCAACAAATTGTATTTTCTATTTATATTGTATAACAATTTTTATTTGCACATCAGCCACTTGAGAGCTCCGCCCACTTTCGCTCTCATCATACAAATAAAATTTGGACAATTGAGAGCGTATTTGAGCGTTAAGGCGCATAATATGTACGTGTGCAAATATCAACATTTTATTTCAATTTTTAGCCAATTTTTTATTTATTTTTCGGCCACTTGACAGCGGCCACTTGTGAAAACCATTTTCATTATGAGGGCCAGCCACAAAAAACTCGCACATAAAAAATAAAAAATAATAAAAATAATAATCGTAAAAAAGTGGAGAATTGCAAGAGATGGCGCAAATTTCATATCGATTTACGCAGTCAATGGCCTAAACAAACAAAATGATGAGCGCCAATGAAGCGAGCATTGAAATGTTTGATTCGCTGCATGGAAAGCGAGGCTGGTGGGTGGCTTTTTTTATGGCATGAAGGGTGTGCGAATTAGCAGCTGTACAGTGCGGTACAGTGTTCCACATATATAAGCAACAGTCAGTGGGAAAACGATGCAAAGAAATATTTGCCAACTTGAAATATCTCAGAAATATTCATCGAATCTCGTTGCGAGTAAAACCACAAATCAATTTGCAATCTGCTTCAAGTGGCATGAGAAGATGGCAATGTAATACACTTGGTTGCATTTAGTTGGCAACTACTTTACATCAATTTATATAGATATATTTCGAGTGCAATGAAGCAGTTTTGTATTGCATTTTAGTGCAATTTTAGTTGAAGTATTTGACTTAATTGAAAATGCTTTCACTTTGGCAGACAAATGGAAATCCACAAATGAAGCGCCAGCGGTTAAACAAAGCTGTCAAAAATACAAATGAAATACAACAAATCGATAGAAAGAAACACAAAAAATAGCTGTGTGAAAAATGTAGTCGTTTAATTTGTGAATTAGCAATTCTAAAACGCATCAGAATGCCGCAAGCGAAAGTATTCAACTAAGCGATGCACTTGAAATTGAAGGGCTTAATACACGATTTCTATATTATTTCAGCAACTCAATTAAGATTTGAATTCTTTTAAAAAAAATATCTCTCTATGTGATTGACATTTTCTAATTGTTTACTGAACTGTTAAAGCATAAATAATAGACATGCTAAATAAAGTAGAATCTGTCGAGTATATTTACTCTCAATATTAGTTCTTTTATTGTGTTTATTAACCCATAGCTGGGAATTTTTATAGCATAATCGTCTGACGGTGGCATTTACTGATTAGCGCTAGCATTTGACTACGCATCTAAATATATAGCAAAGTTTTTAATTGCAAAACACAATTGAAGAGAGAAAAAAGCACTAATTAACTATCGATTGCTTTTTTTATGCATGAATGTTCATGGCTTTACTGTGGTCTCTACTTTTTTTTTTTTTTTTGTTATTACCGAATATCCTACAACAACATAATTACTGAAAATAGTTTTGTAATTAAGCATGCATGACCACAAATTTGCATTAAAATTGCTTGCATTATTGGCGGCAAATACAAAATATTATTCGCTTAGGAGTGAACACTGTAAGCTGATTAATGAAAATGTGAAAATCGCTCTTAGGCTTAGTGGAGTTTGTTTTTCTACTTGTTGGTTTTTTGGTTTTTTCGCATTTTCGATTGCTTCATAATTTAAGCATTAAATTAATAATTAAAATGGCAAATTAATGCGGTGCTCAGCTGGAAAAATAACTGAAGCAAAGCGAAAGAGATCTAACAGAAAATAAGTCAGCTGCTGCTGGTGCGGCTTTTCAATTGATTATGATAATACCGTTTCGGTTTCCTTTTAATAAATAATTCATTTTATTGATTTTGTTGCGTTAATTACTCGTGTTACGGATTTAGCGTGAAGATAAATGGTTTTTAGGCAAAAGCTTAACAACATTCCAGCGGCACTTATGACACTCGAGCAGCTGTTGAACGAAACCAAAGAGGCAATTGATGATTAGCGTAGTGTCTGGGTATCTAAGCAATCCATCAATGCACATTGACAAAAGGCAGGCAGCAAATTGTGATATGCCTAGCACTAACTAGCGTTCTCTCCTCATCACCTCCCTCTCCCCCCGCATGGCTTTGCTAATGAGCTTTAACGATGGTAGCCGAAAAGTAGGCAACACTTTGTGTGAATTTTAATTTGCCTTCTCACGCACGCACATACTTAGACACACACACACACCCACCCAGCAGGCTAGCTGTGGCGCAAACCGTTAAGTTGTCTACAACGCAACACCTACGTGGCTTGATTTATGAGTCACAACACACACACATACACACACACTCGCTGCTGTACTTATGTACATTCTCACATGGCCTGTCAAATCTACACTGGAATAAAGTTGCTCATTCCCGCTGGCTTTTTATATGCGCAGCCATAAACTAACATTTAATGTGCACCAGTAGCTGGCACATGGCTGCCACGCCCTCTTATCTGGGCGTCTCATTGCCGCAATGCATAAAAACGCACTAAAATGTTCCCACGCAATTAATTCAGCGTTTGGCTCTGTACTTTTTGTTTACTTAATTGGTAAACATTTTGTTACATTTTTATGTGCGCCAAGGTGAAGCACTTCACAGAAATCGCTACACACACTCGCACACCCACGGGCACACACAATTCGCGTACGCTCACACGCATAGAAATAGCCCAATTTAATATGCCATTTTTATTGTTTTGCTGCTGCTTTTGCCTTTTGTTAATTAAAACACAAACACGTGCAAAGCGAATAAAAAATTTAACACAATTTTCGCCTGCTCCAACGGAAGCGCGTCACTTGCCACGGTGGCAATGAAATCAACATTTTCACGACACCATTTGATATTATTTTTCTTTTTTTGTTAATACCCTGCATTGCTTGTAATTGGTAAGTGGAACATTAAAGCACTTGACAAACTGAGGAAATCTTGGAATTGACTACGGAGCATTTAAGTCAAGACACTTTTAACTTTATTTACAATTCTACCCATCTGTGTCTTTCTGACAACAGGATATTTATCTATCAGTATTTTTTTTCTCATATTTCAAGCAGGACTGACATGAATTCTTTTTAACATTTGAAGAGTTAGAAGCAAAAGTAACTTCATGTTGTCAATGCCAGTTATTACTACAGAGTACATTCGAGTTCGGCACACTCTCCAACAGACTTTTCACTTGTTTGTCGCACATAAATGCAATGCGAGTTTAATCCTTTTAACGCCGCGTTTTCATTACATTACTGTAAATTTGGTTACCAAAATTGTAAAGGCCGCTGCAATTTGGCTTTTACTTTTGTTTGGCGAACCGAAAGCGGCAGGGACAAGAGCAAAAGATCTGGATATGGCTGGTAAAAAATGCAAAAAATGTAAAATAGGCAAAAGGGAGAGTGGGAGGATGAGGAAGAGCCAACGGGAGAGGAGTTCACATAGCTGGTGTTTACATCTATGTGGATTTTATGTTGGTTTGTTTGTCTTGCTTCAGCATAACTGAAATTGTGCGCCATTTTTTTTCGAGTCTGCCTTTATTTTCGTATTTCCACTGCCCCCCCAACCTCCCAGCTGCTGCTGTGTTTACTGTGTTTGTTTTGTTGCAGGACGTTATGTAGAAAACAATTTCATATACTGTTCCCTTTTTGCATACCCTGCATCCATAATATGCTTAAAATGGGGGTAATCGAATTGTGAAAAGCTTAAGGAAGTAGATAATGAAACACCTTGAATATTTTTGACATATTTAACAACACAAATATCTAATGTATTTGAGAGAAGCTGAAGCATTAATTTATTAAATTAATGATGTAGTATTGCTAAGTCGAGCATTTTCGACTTAAGCTTATCTGTTAGTGGTTGCCGTGCTGTTGTTGTTGGCTATAGCGCAAAATTTTGTGGCTAGCTAAAATATGCGTGATACGAACATACGAGTAAGTGTTGTAAAATATTCATAAGCATGAAGGGGATTCAGGAAATGAAAATGTGAAAATATACTGAATACAATATAGATAATATATTCTTTTGAAAAACACATACAATGGAAAATTAATACATTTTTAATATCAAGTATTCAAGAAATCTAAGAAAATTTAAGTAAACTAGAATTATCAATATTATAAAATGCTAAATTAGCTCTGAGTTTTTCACACAGAATTTGCCACTTTCCCTCTTTAAAATCAGAATTGAATTAGCCAATTGGCTCCCAGTCGTATTCTATTGTTGAGCTTCTAATCAGTTTTTCACTTCAATGTTATATCTACACATATGTAGATAAATACTTTTTATCTGAAGCACCCTAATGCAGAGTTTAACATTCGCCAAAAAGGGGTTAATATGCGTTTGCAAACATCTTTTTTGCCTGACACCGCCTGACTGTTTGTGTAACTTGGCCGCATTCAATGCCAAAAATATGTACAAATTTGGTTTCTCACCAATCTGCAAAAAGAAAGAATTTTTCGTCATGGGCTGCCACAAAAAGGAAAGGAAACAACAACAAAAAACAGTAAAATATCTGACATAAAAATCACCTTATGAAAGATGCAAAAGAAAGTAGTAAAGTAACAAAAGAGCATATGACCACAGCAATAGCATAAAAAATCATATATGCGCAACGACAGACAAATGTGGTCTTTGGCTGCTGTTGCTGTTGCAAAGAGAATGGGGCAAAGCTATTTGTTGCATGATAGCAGCTCATATTTATGAAATTCCATAAACGCAACACGGTAGCACGTGTTAGCTGCTGCAACAAATTGCATTTCGATGAAAGCCGTTGCGGAGCAAGGTCTTTAAAGTGCGCTGTTATTAAAAATTAAAGTTAAATGAGTTTGTTACTAGTTGCTCGCTGCCGTGGTCGTTGCACGTTGCCGTGGCAGTTGTTGCACTCACGGTGGTCGCCGCATGTCACGTCGACTGCGGTTTATGCTGCTGCAAATTCACCTTGAACGCAATCAGCTTGGCTGGCTGGCTGATGCAGATGCTGTGGCCAAAAAAAACCGCAGTCCACAAAAAATAAGAAACGAACGAAAATGAGAATAACAACGTGAAATCTTGGTGCAATTATTCATAGTACTTATATATACATATATGTAAATACACGCACACTACTCGCAGCAATGCTAAGGTGAAGGTGCATGCAACGACGGCAACAGCTGTGGCAATCGAGAGAACGAGGGAGGGGTGCAATTGACTGACAGTTTGCCTGCGTTTCGACTCCGTTTTAAATGCGAAATTCATTTGTCATGCTTATAATTGTCTCACTCGGCCAAATTGCAGTTTTTGCTTTCTGTGCCTTATTTTTGGGGGCAAAACGAAGATTGGGGCCGGCAATTTTAATGAAATCGTTGTCAGACTGACAGACAGACGCGACGCCCAGACAGGCGCAAAGAAGAAGCAGTGAGGCAGTCAGGGAGTCAGAGAGTCAGAGAATCGGGCTGCCAGCACGTAGAGCTCTCGTACCTTTAGCATTTCGAGCTGCGCCCTGTGTGGGGCCCGCAACGAATTGCTGTCAGTAATTATGCTTAATTTTTGGCTGTTGGTTTTCTTTGCAACGCACGGGCATTTGTGTGGCAGTTGAAACATTTATTTTTATTTGCTGAACTGAAGATCAGCAATGCCTTGCCACAACTTCTCTCTTCCCCTCTCTCTATCATCACTTAGAGAAGTAAGGCTGCTGCTGTTGGGCTTTGTATTAAGTTGTTTGGCAGCTGCTGTTGCTGCTTCGTCTGCAGTTTAAAATTGAATAATGAACGCCCATTTGGTTTTATGACATTTCGATAATGATGATTGTTTTGCCTTTGTTGAGGCATTATCTTTATAAGGCAAACAAATTGTTGTTGCTGTTGCCGAGTAATTCAATGCGCTTGAGAGAAATCGTATAAATCTTGCACTTTAATTCCCAGTCCCAGGTCCCGTCGCCGCAAACGCAGATCAAAAGTGAACTAAAGTAAAACAAACTGAAATCGATCATGATTGAAATTGAGCAGAGGCCACAACACGACAGCGGCCGAGGCCGAGTGCGAGTGCGAGTGCGAGTGTGAGCGTGAGTGCCCCATTGCGGCAATGCCGAGTGCCGAGTGTTTTGTGAAACATCAACATTTTGACAGGCACACAAATCCTCTTGAAATGAGATTTATAAAACACTGGGCAGACGCGGCACAAAATATACAAAAAAAAACCAGAGAAAATAAAGGAAAAAAGGAGAGAAAAAAGCGCAAAGTCATTGTCAGCGTTGCGCTTGGCTGCGAAATCAGAAAAGCAAACAAAACAAAAGGTTCCACAGAATGTGGCATAGCTCTTTGGCCAGCCGCAACTTTAATGTGTAACATGTAGCCAAGCTGCCTTAGCTGTTGCTGCCTCATGTTGTCGTCGTCGACGTCGTCGACATCGTCGCTCGTATTTATTTTCATTTCGAAGACATTGTAGTGTCATTTCAGCAACGACTTGTCCAGCCGACCGCAGCATGAAAAGCAAATAAAAAGCTACATGAGACGCGGCCAAAACCGAATCGAAACACAGCCCAACAAACTGATCCCAATCCGTGTAACAATTCAGCTCGCTGCAGCTTTTAATTAAGCCAAAGAGCAACTGGTTGCCATCCACATGGACTTGCGTCTCGGACTCTCCTGCAACTGGCAGCGAAACAAAAAAAAATTAAATAATTTATCTGCGCGTAAGCCGCATGTGTATCGGTATCTGTATCTGTATCTTGCGCTGTATCTGTATCGCTAGCCATATCTGTATCTGTAACTGCAATATGTATCTGCTTGGCTTGTATATTTACTTTAAAGTCTCTCACGACTCGAAGTCGCTGCCGTTGCTGCTGTGGCTGCCCCGCTGAGCGTCAACACCCCAGCCACAGTCACCGCTCGGTTATGGGACCCACTCAGCATTGCCACCACAGTCCTTGGCTCTCCGCAACACCCGCTCGCAACAGCATCACGTTCATGCGTGTCCACATTTTTTTTGTGCCTTGGCTGCGTTTTGTTCGTTTTTATGGCAATAATTGCAACTTGATGACTTAATTGCGGATGCAACTTGTTTTCCAACCTCCCGAGCAACGCAGTATAGGCATGGTGGATTTGGTCGGCGTATGGCCTGGAAATTGAATTTTTCCACCTGGCGTGGTGGTACGAGGCGCGCTTTTAAGCAGGATATGCTTTCATTATTATAGATACGATAGCAATACGATGTGGCAGGCAACAAGCGGCATGCGGTAGGCGGCAGTCGACGATGTAATTTTCCCCATTGCATAAGCAAATAAAATTTCATTAATTTATGATTGCCAGCGGCTGCCAAGACACAGAACCACAGCACCAACCGCAGCACCACACAACCACCAACAACAGGCAACTTCCATCTTCCTTCCGTCTCGTCGCCAACCAGTTGCAAGTTGTGAGTTGCCAGTTGCCAGTTGCCACAGGTCCATTAGTTGAGTTCAGTTTGGAGTTTCAAGTTATTTTTATAAACGCAGCAACGTGACATTTATGCGAGTGTTCATGTAAATGATTATTACGTGCCGACTAACTCCCTCCTACCCCTCCACCCAATCCCCTTGCTGGCCATTTGCCTAGAGAGTTGTTTGCAAAGTAGATTTCATGATTTATTTGCCAGCTGTGCATAGAGTGCAGTGTTGTGTTCTGAGCTGTTTGTGTTGTGTTCTATAGTGTTGTGTCTAGCCTGACAGACATTCGGTCTGTCTGTCTGTTTGTCTGTCTGTCTGTCTGCATTGCCAAAGTAATTTAATGTTTAATTAAAAAGAATTCTGCGTCAGATGCGATGCCTGATACTTTGATGGGCATTTTGTGCTATTCATGCCGTTTCTTTCTTGTTGTTTTCATTATTGTTGCTATTTATATTTAATAATAGTTAACATGATTTCTCAAGTTGGGTCTCATGTCTATCTCCCTGTCTGTCTGTCCGATTTGTTGTGTTATTTTTTTGTGCACGACTTTGATGTTTAGCCTGTGTGTTCGCTGCGTGGGCAATATTCAAATCAGTTTGACATGAGTTGCAGTTTCAGAAGATTGAATTGCCTCTTGTGGGCAACGCTAGACATGCGATACTGCCTCAAGTAAAGGCCGAGATACTGGAGAGAGTTGTTGCCAGCTACTCGACAGGCGCGAAGATGATCAGCGCTCTGACACATCAAATTATCATAAGCCATGGCTAAGCAGGAAATTGCGATTATATTTTACATAAAATTTACATAATTTCGATATTAGAAAAGTTTGAATTGATTGCTTCATAGAGCAAATTGCAATTATGAACTGATTGAGTTTAAAATATAAGTTATTGGATTGACTCTGTTGGTATTTTAATGAAATTCCCCACTCTTTTGTTACTCTGTCTGTTGTCTCGACCATTTAATTGCAATAAAAACAAAAGAGAACCTCATTTGATTTACCATTTAATTAACATTTTTCTTGGCCGTTTTCTCTCATTTCAGGTAAGTTGCCTGCTAGCCAGCACAAACAAGTTCATATCCGCAATAAAAATCGAAACGTTTTGTCTCTGACGTGGGTTAAACATTTAAACGTATGTATCTCTCTGTATGTTTATATGTATGTATGTATAAGCAGTAAGTGGTATTAACTGTTCAAATGTTCAACTGCAACTGCAACAGCCACAGCCACAGCCACAACAACAACAGCAATATTGATAAGGGCCCGCCCCGCTTCGTATGCAGTTTAAAAACTCATTTAGTGTCCAATCAAGCGGCCATAAAATAAAGTCAATAAATCAAGCATAAAAGTAACAAATGCACAGCCAACACTCATGATAAGGCACACACACGCACACTCAGACATCGAGAATGATATACAATATGCAGTGCTGCATTTCAATAAAATTCGATACGTTTTGGGGCATGACTTGGGCCTGGGTCTGGGCCTGGGCCTGGGCCTGGGCCTGGCCATTGGGATCGGGATTGGGATCGAGCATGGGGTCTGTGTCGGGGTTCAGTTCATTTCGGGCACCTCCTTATCAAGGTGTGATGATCACTTGCGTGCCAGCGGCGCCTGACTTGCATTTCAGACGCGTCTCAACGCTGTTTGCTCTCGAGAATCAATAAAAATAAATCGAAATGTCAAACGCGCTGCATGTTTTTGTTAATAAGTGTGGGGTCCCGCAGCTACTCATGGTGTATGGCACAGAAACATGCAGCAAACTGTAAATGACATTGTGGACAGTTTGAGCTTAGTGGAAATTCATTGGAACTCAATAGAAATTAACATACATCCATAAAGATGAATACTAATACACTGATCAGAAGAAAAGATTATACTAAATATGTCGAAAATCCAATTCTAAAAGATTACATATTGCATTAAATATTCAGATATTTCAAAATCTCAAAGCAATGTAACATTAAATCAATAGTTTCCAGTTTAAATAAAATTATATATATACTCAAAAAATATATTTATGAATCATCTACAAATGTAATAATATTCTTAATAATTTATTTCAAAATTATTTGAAACTGCACAAACATTATTTAACACATTTGTGACACTTTAATCATTTGTGTCCACCTTTGATTCATTTATTATACATTTTTAACAGTGTGTTGCATATTAATTTCGGGGCACACGAAATTACGAGGCTTAAAGATATTGAATTACATAAGGCTGAGCCGCAAAGCAGAAAGCAGAAATATGGAAAAATCACTTGAGCACGATTCAGAGATTCGAAAATCAACAATCAATTGAATGTGCGCATAAATTTTCGAAATGAGAAATGTGACACAGCAGTGGCAGCGTCAGCGTCAGCGACAGCAGGAAAAGAGGAGGAGGAGGAGTTGAAGCTGAGGCTGCTGTTGCCACATATTGTGGTCGTGGCCAGCGGGTGGGCACAAAGAGCACAAACCGAGACTGATACCGAGACAGAGTCTCCATCTCCTTTTCAGTCGCTGAGCTGTCTTTCAGAATCCAGTTCTGAGATTGCGACCATCCATTGGGGCTATCCACAAATTGCTCGTGTTCAACCTTTAAATCGTTTTACGTAGTTTTCGAGACAAGTCCACGGTAAATGTTCGCCAAATGTGGCGCTGTTTGTAAATCACGCACGCTGCACGTTGCACGCAACCGTAGCGCGTCGTGTCGGCGATCCGTCGATCGATTGGCCAAAGACAGAAAGAGAAAGAAGGAGTGACACAGTCTTGTGTCAGTCGCTTTGGCCAAGTATGTTAATCTTGGTGCGCCTGACTAAGTCGGATGCTGCTGCCCCAACCAGCACACACTGATGGGCAGCCCCTTGCCACCTCGACTGCTCTTAAATTTATGCGCTGTTCAAACGGCGCGTAATAAATTTGTTTGCTCTTCAACTGTGCGCGCGCATGTTCATTGAATTTGTTGTTGTTGCCGCAGCGAACTCAACGATATCCAATACAAATCCGTAAGCTCCACGCCCCCAGCCCCTTTCGGCTTGCCGCACTTCCACTCCCTCTTCCTGTATGTTTCTACAATTCCAAATCCCGCCAACGGCCACTTCATTTTGTAGCTTTTAACAGCATTTCAGCATTCTTCTGTATTTGTTTATCTAAACGTTTTATTCATTTCTTACTCTGTCTGTCCCGGTCTCTGTCTCTCTCTCTCTCTCTCTCTGTCTTCTGTGTGGCTTCTGGATGCTGGCTTCGTGTACTACCTTGGCCTTATCTTTCACTCTCTGTGGGTAATTCGTGGCTGCCGTTCGTTCTGCTGCTCGTTCCTGACCGCCTGGCGGCCTAATTGATGCGCTGTGTTCGCTCCACGCGGCTCGGCACTGCGCATGCGCAACATTCACACTTTGAATTTCTGCAGCTTTGCTGCATGTGGCATGTTGCAGGCTGCGACTGCGACAGCGGCCAGTTGCAAGTTGCCATCTCAGTGCGCCATCTCCAGTTGATTGCACATTTTATTTGCGCATTTATTTGCATATTTTCTCACACGGCAGTCGCGTTGAACTGTCTCTCTCTCTCCCTCTTTGTCTGTCCGTCTGAATGTCTTCTGTTGCACCTCCTCTTGCCACTTGCCCTCTCTCTCGCTTGCCTTTGCTAACTTGTTTGCTTTTCTTTTAAGCGCAATGCAATTCAATTGTCTGCTTCAATTCTTCTCTGCTCTTCTCCTTTTTTTTTTTTGGCTTTGTTTATTGGAGGTTTTTGTTTATTTGGTTTTGTTTGTTTCTCATGTTTGCCGCTGCCGCCTCTTAATAGTTCATTTAGTTTGCATTTTTATGAAGTCTTTGTGTGGGTTGTGTAATAAATTTAACTCAAGTTTATTTATGTTCCATCCTCAAGACATTTATCACTCAATTTGAAGGCGTAATTGGGCGCAAAGCGACAGCAAAAGAAGCTGATGAACCAGCCAGCGGCAGAAGCAGGAGGCTGTTTGCCACAGGAGCTGACTTGCTTACCATTGGCAGCTGTTGCATATTTTGCATATCGTTATGCAGTTGTTGTAGTTGTTGTTGTCGCTGCCGTTTCTTCTTTGATTGCCATTCCCCCAGTGGGGCTGACGGATGGACGCCAAATGTGTGCGATGTTGTCAACAACAATGACCAAATTTGGAACTCTCCACAATCGAGCTGTCGACTGTCGCCTCTCGGACTGTGTGGGACACTTTTCGCTGATGGCCCAAACGATTGGCAATTGTCAATATGGCATTGTTATTATTTAATTGAATTTAATGCAAATTTAAAGCACATTTTTGCATATTACATTTGCATCTTGGCGTTAAGGCGAATCAGATAAAAGTTGTATCCGATAAATCTGTAATTCGAATTGAAATATTTGCGCTTATTATTTTATATATAGATTTAATATTTTTTATATATTTGAAAATATTTTCAATTTGACTTTGCATCTCCACTCATGAATGTCTACTGTACGTATTACAATTACATGTAATGCCATTTGAGCGTTGTATTTCTGTCCCTCCTGCAGATTATTCAATTATGTAACTGAATTGTACATTTTGCAATTTGATTTCGTCAAACAATTCAGAATCGAAATCGTGGTTGTTTGGGCATGAAAAGCCAGTCGAAAAATTAAGAACCCATTCAGACAGAAATCAACAGCGTACAAAATAACTGCAAACCCAGAGAGTTGCTTCATATGGCAGATACGAATGTGAATACCATTGTGAGGGCGAGTACTCGACAGTTTTTCCACCTGTTTTCAATCACGAAATTCAAATGTTAGAACAATCGATGGCTGTATGTTAGTTAGTTTCAATTTGCTGTTGCTGTTGCTGTTGCTGTTGCTATTGCTGCATAGTAAATGTTGTTAGCAATCACACCATTAAACAATAAATAAGCAATTTGTGCAACAAAAGTGTGAGTGTAGCATGTATGCTAAAATGCCACAAAAGTGTTGAGCACACATTTTGTAATTTCATTTCATTATGCCACCAAAAAGTCGAACTGTTGTTGATGGACAGATAGAATGGATGGATGGAGTCGATGAGTGGTTGACTGCTTGACTAGTGTAGATGAACAGCATGGAAAGGACCCGCTGTGAGCTATGGGTCTGCCACTTGGCTACTGTGAACGATCAGCACGTCGCTGCTATCCTTAATTTATCCCTGCTACTTTTTCACCAGTGTCGTCCTTTTCTACTTCCCAACTTCCCAATTTTAACTGCAGCTTCAGCTACGCTTTTTGTACACCCATTTCCTCTCTATTTTCTACTGCTACTTCTGTGTCTGCAGTTTCGAGGCATTTGTTGCTGTCTGATTGCCCGCAAAAGGCAGCGCGGCAACAAACAGAAGCAAAAAAATCGAATTTCCCGTGCGGACTGATTCGATTTGGCGTTGCAATTTCACGCTGTGTTATTGCAAAGTGGCTGCTGTTGCTGCAACTGGACCCACAAGAGCCAAACTGCCAAACTCCAGCTAAAAATGGAAAATTTTTGGTAACAATGGTGGACGAACAAAACGTATAGCCAAAAATCTCATTTAGTGACGAATTAAGCGCCAAAACAGACAGGCGATTCAGTATGTCAGACAAGCTAGACGAGTGCCAGACCAGCAGCCTATCATGCCCGCTCTCTCTCTCTCTCTCTCATTCCCTCTTGCTTCATTTTCAGCCTTGGCCCTGGCGCATTGTCAAGCGCAGGCACAAAACCCAATTGCAACATGGCCCAAAACGAACAACTGGGCTTAGATGGCAATGCCGCTATCTATGACCAGTCATCGATTGCTTTTCGCCATTGTACGCCACTGCTCGCCACTGTTCGCAATTCGCTTTTTGGCCGTTTCTCTAACGGCCTTTAACGCCATTTTCCAGCCAGCTCATTCACGCCATTGTCCATTTGCCCGCGTGGAATGCGAAGGATGCCATGCCAGAGTCAAATGGTGGCTCACATTTTGACAGATTGTCTGCAAGGGCAAGTGCAATATTAGAACATGATTTATTTATGCAATTTTTAGCATAAACCACTCTACCCCCTCTATGGCCCAAAGCCATTGGCATTTGTCTATCATTTTGGCAGTGGCTAACAATTTGTTTTTCTGTTGCTATCTGTCTGTCTGTCTGTGCTGAAATGCAATGCTCTCTTGGGTTAGAGGAGCAACAGCAGCAGCAGAGGCATCCCCCGTGGCTGTGGTAGAAGTGTCGGCACGTCAATTTGTTTGTCTGGCTGTCTGCCCCAATCCCTCCACTCCTCGCTCTCCCTCCACTTTTGTGTTGAAATTATGATATGCAGCGGGTGGATCGGGTTGTGGCTAATAAGTGTGCACCAGTATGAGTTTATTTCTGGCAATTAGTGGACAGACAACTACATGTGTGTGTCTAAATGTGCACTACGTTGATTGCCGAAGAGTTAACATTTTTGAAGTGCTTAAGTAATGAATTGTGGCCAAAGGTGGAGTCCATGCTTTAATGCCAGGATTTTTGCTTAACTTAACTTAAACATACTACATTTCGCCGACAGCTGTGAAAGATGAAAAGATAGCTGCCGCTTGCTTCTTAACGCTATCGGACGCAATCAACACCAAACGGGTCCCCCACAGCAATAAAATGCATAATCAGCATATCTATTTTTCCATTTGTTGTACAATTTTTTATCGCTGGCCATAGATATGCAAAAGGAAGAGAGAAGGCAAGGCGAGAATGAAATAAATGAGGCACATTATAAATGCAAAAGTACATGCTAACTACAACAATTATCCTTAATGTTGCCAGCAACTATGAATGCCATTAGGGAACTTCCCCTCACCCCCTTCCACTCCCTATCCAACCATGCTGTCCAGCTGTGCGTCCTGCTCGAATCCAACGTTGATCATTTGCGAGAAAGAAATTCAAATTAAAATGCTTCGAATGCTATGCAAAAATAGCTTCAATTTTGTGCCAGCGCGGAATGCTCATTACTCATCAGCGGAAAAGAGAGATAGAAGTATACAGCCAGAGAGACAGAGAGAGAGAGAGAGAGAGAGGTGAAAAATTGCACAAAAAATGTATATATGTAAATAAAAGATAAAAGCGAACTATGCAGCGTAGCGACAGGCAGCAAATAAAGACATTCACAGCGTTGCGAATCGAAGCGATGCGAATCATATCGAATTGAATCGAATCGAATCGATGGCCATTCGCTGTTGAGGAAATTGCAGTTAATTATCACTGAACAATTTTCAACTGAAACGCCTGGCATATTGATTTACCTCCTGTAATAAGTGTGCTCGCTGTGCTTTGTTGTTGCTAGTGCTTAACGGCCCAAGGATATGGGGCGCTAAAGGACAAACGCATGTTAACAAGGCACGCGATCGAACAACCCCTCGAATGCTCGTGCAGTGTAATCTGAGTCCACAACGAGCAGCTGGACATGCGGTTTGCATTCCCTTTCAGTTTGCAGTCATTTTTCAATTATGTTATTAAAACAAGGCGCCGCACTTGCCACCAAAGTGCAGCAGGAATCGCGACGGCAACTCGACTGTGGCAACATTGCGTGTTTAAATGTTTTAAGCATTTCGGTTTATCGGAAAATACAGACAGAGAGAGAGAGTGAGTGAGAGAGCTCTCATAAATGCAGCAAACAAACATGGAAATTCAATTATGAATACTTAGAAGGTTAAAGCACCCGAACACCCCCGTCCATCTACCCCTTTTCTCTCAAACGTTCTATTGCCATCTTGTTGCGTCCACTATTTGCCGTTTGAAATCAACGAGTGTAAGCCAAGTCTGTGGCTTAAGGCAATTTGCATGTGCAAATATTGCAAATCTATTCGAACGAGACTATCATTTGCATTCGAGTACACACTCACAGGAGTTGGGTGTGAGTGCGAGTGCAAGAGAGAGGGAGCGACTGGGACTGGGGAGCACTCGTACAGATGTCTAATTATGTCGAGCAAAGTTGCAAACAAATTTTCCGCTCGTCATGTTTTGCCGGCTGCAAATAAAAATAAATATTTACATTCCATTTGGCAAACTGCGCGCAAAGGAAAATTGTGCGTAAAAAGCGTTGGCATATTTGTTAACCTCAAGCAACAGAGAGAGCCCAAACTCCAACTCCAACTGAAACCAGAACAGAAAGCAAAGCAAACCGTAACCCAAACCCAAAAGCCGCCAGACAAAATCGATTACCAACTGATTGACTGTATGGGATGATGATGCTGATGCTGATGATGATGATGATCGTTTGAGAAGGGAGCAGGAGACGACTCCTCCAGCTGTTGTAGCACATTCGCTCTTTCAGTTTAAAATGGTAATTGACTTTTTCGCGTAACCGCAATGTGTTGGTAAACTTGTTGCCATGTCTATATCTACATACATCTATACGTATCTATGTCCATGGTATGTAACATGAATGTCCCTGATGTGCTATAATGCGCTGGCATCAGCAAAAGGCAACTCGAAATGCAATTTCGCAAAATGCTTGCATAAGCCAAGGCGCATCGCCTGATGCTGCTGCTGCTGCTGCTCCACAATGTCATATTAGAGTTTATCAACTGGCAGAGCTATGAAAATTTAGAGGCAACTACGACGAAGAGAGCTGGCAGCTGTAGGACTGGAGCCAACATGATGACGCTCACGACAAGGCTGCAATTTTCAATTTCGCGCACACTTTGCACAGATAATAGAAATTTCTTTCTTTCATTCCTCTGCCGCATCTGCTGCTGCCGTTTATTGACACAAATCGCAAAACGCATTTGACATAAGTGCCGTCCAACAGCAGTTCTCCACCCTGCATCCTCCACAGCTGTAACTTGCAACAAAATTTAGGTTATGAGTAGCTAAATGGCAGCACTTTGTTCGCTTTTTCCCTTTTTCTTCTGCTTTGCTGCGTTGCTCGACAGTTTTTTTTCTTCAGAATTTAGGAGGGATTTCGTAATCTGTAAGCTGCTTAAGCAGTTAGGGAAACTGGACAATAAATGTCGGAAGTTTGGTTTAGCAAAAATAAACATTATTGAATCTAACTGCAATTTGTATACTTTGTTGTCGGAGCAGAGAGGAAACACAGATAGATGAAGACATTTACTATAATATAAACACTCTGCTGTAATTTGTTTACTATATTGTGTCATGAATATGTTGCAGATGATGACATTGTAATTGGGGAACAGATGACAAAATTGTTTATATATTTATGTATATATTTTTATAGCTCCACAATGGTCTGAAACAATTGAATATAAATGTTTCAAATACTGTTTATTTGTATGTCCCTCATTTTTATATATTTAATATAGTTTATTTTATTCAATGTTGATTTGATTTTTAAATGAAAAATTTAATTATTAGGCTTGCACTAAAAGGTTGCTGGTTTCAAGAACAAGTTTATTGGTGTCTACCCAATATTCTGTGGTTGCTATGACTGCTAATCAATATCTAGCCTGTCCCTTATTGGGCTTGTACCTCTTGTGCCACATTTTGCTCATTAGCTTCTCAGCTGGCAGTGCAATCGGTCTTCTGTCCGGCTGTTGAGGGGCAAGTTAACACCCACTCCACTTATAGCCACTTACTATGGAGAGATGCAGGGACTGCGAGGGCAACAATGAAATATATTTTTAATCAAGCCAAATCGAATTCAAGGCAATACACCGGTGCCTCATTATTTAGGCAAATGTGCAGCCATTAACTACAGTGTGTTGCCCACTCTCTCTCCTTCTCTTTTTCAAGGGGAGAATTACAGTTTGAGTTTTGGGCCAAAATGTTGACCCAACACAAAACGGCAAATTGACAAATGTGGCCACTTAATGTGCTACAGAGGGCAAATGTTAAACAATTTTCTGTTATTTTGTATGCCAAAAATACAAACTAATTAATATGAAAAACGTCGAGGGACGTTGTGCCGCATTGTTGCCACATCGCAGTGCCACGCTGCCACATGGGCCGTCGCTTTGGCACGCATTGAATTTTATTTGATTTTGTAAAAATTTAATTTCGACAAGGAATTCTTGTCAGCGTGTAACAAACAACAACAGCAACAGCAACAGTAACAACTACAACAATAACAACAACAACATCAGCAACAGCAACATCAACACTAGGCGGCAATTTCTCAATGTTGTGTTGAAGAAATGAAATGAATGAGTCTCAGCTCAGCGAAGAGCCACTGAGTGAATGACTGCCTGACTGACTGACTTCCCCAGCTTGCCTGACTCGGCTGACTTCCTTCAGTTTGTTAAGGGAATTTTGCATTTTGTTTGAATTATTGCCTTCATTAAGATTGCGTTGTTGATTTCTTCCTTCTTCTTGGCGTCCCTCTCTTTATTTTTTTTTTAATACTCCTCTCGTCACAGGCTGCTGCCAGTCGCAACATGAGCGACAGCGTGATTTCCATCCGTTACCCTCTCTCTCTATCTATCTGCCTTTCTTGATGTTGTTGTTGTTGTTGTGCACACCTAGGCGCCCTACCATCACGTTACGCCCCCTTCCGTCCCCGTCCGTTACATTACTTGAGCCACTGTGCGACTGCACTTGACAATAAATTTTATTGTAGCGTCTACGCACAACGACATCGTCTTTGTTGTATTTTTAGCTTAATTGTGAATGAAGTTGGGAGCGGGCGATGCTTCTGGTGTTTCGCTTCTTTTTCTGTTTTTTGTTTCCATGTGCTGACATGTGACGCGGCCCGGTTAGGCCCACCCCGTGCTGTCTTACAGTTAATTGTGCGAAATTCATTCATATGGAAAATTTGCCAGACTGTAACCATTGAAGTCATAATTATGCGATTGTGCAGGTCTCTCGCCAGTGTGTGTTAACTAATAATGTGCTACGGCAAAGTTAGATAAAATTTGGCAAGTTTTATGCGCAAAGAATAATTTCATATTGCTTTAATTAATATACTATTCTACTAGTGCTGCTCATTAAAATTATTCACAATTTTTACCCTATTAAATGGCTTAATATAATTACGATCGATGCTTAAGCTTCTTTATTTATTTAATTCACCTAATTGTAGCGGACAATAAGAAAGTCAATTTAATATTAAAATATTGTTCTCACAATTAAAATATTAACATTAATAATCATAGAAACCTGAAATAATATTTAAATCAAAAAAGTTTGCAAACTCTTATATTTATTTGCTACTGAAAATTCAGTAAAATATGATTCTCTCCACCAGCTATGGTAACCAACTTAAAATTCAGGCTACTGCAATTCAATTTAGCATTCGCAACTGTTACGCAAACAAGCTGAAAACTATGTTCAATACTTGCTGTACTCGCTGTACTCGCTATTTGTTTTGCATAATTAAAATTCATGCTATATTTCATGCTAGTCTTGGCAATTTCACTTTCTTTATTTTTTGACTTTATGCGCAGCTCGACCCGAGTCGACTCGGCTCATATTCTGTGAATGGGCCGCAGGGCAATAGCGAAGGGAAAACTTTCCAAATTTAACGCTCTGCACAATGGGTCTTAGGTTTGGTTAAGCATTTTCCTTTTGGCTTTTTTCGCTGTTGTTGTTGCTGCGAGCCGTAGCTACAACAAACAGCAGAACAATTACAACTAGCGACTCCTCGGGCAGCAGCAGGATCTGAACTGGGCTGGGCTGGGCTGAGCTTATGCAAACAGGAAATGCATAATGAACACGCGGCACAGTCGGTCCGGCAAACAGCGCTTCAGCGGCACACTGACTCACTCCGGGAAACGTTTTCGACTCCGTCTCTGACTCTAACTTTGACTCCGACTGCGATTCTGACTGGCTTTCATTCATATTTGAGCGGTTTCGTGGTTAACAAGCGCTTCCTTATCCTTATTATTTTAATGCCTGCGGCAGCATTTCATCTTACTTACTTTTTTCCCCAACTTTCTTTTGCTTCGTTCCTTTTTTTTCTAGCAATTTTCCATGCGCTGTTGCTTAAATATTTTCAACTACCTCACGTAGACTAGCTACTAGTTCATGTTGTTGTTGCAGTTGTTCTTGCTGTTACTGTGTGGAGTGTGTCTGTCTGTATTCTCTGTACTGTGTTTGGGCTTTGTGCGCATAATTGGGGTTAACTACGGCCAGGTGCGACGACTACGACGACTACGGTGCAGTTATGCCCCGGACCCAATTCCGGACACAGAACTCAGCCCAGCTCCGGCTCTGGCTGCTTCTATGTCTACATCTACGTCTCCCGCTCCCTCTTCCTCTCCCCCTCCCACTCCTACTTCAGGCAGGAAGCGCCAGGCATGACGCCGTCCATTGTGTGGCCCAAAGTGGGCTAAAAAGGAAAAGTAAAAATTTTTGCCGCACTTATAAATTGTCGGGCTAAAGTTGTGCTTTCATTATTATTATGATTTCGCCAGCCCTTCCCTTTGGCCCTCTTCTAGCAGCTGAATTCGCTTGCAATTAACGGGAATTTGAAAGTGAAAATGCAGTTGAGCCTAAAAACATTTTTATATTCAAAAGTCAGCCCAGAAAGTTGACACGCAAATTGAGAAATTCAATTTTAAAAGTTTTCCTGTTTTTTCCTTTTTTTCTTTCATTCACTTGCCACCCACAAACGTGGGCAGTTGGGGGCGTGGCCTGTGCCCTGTGCTGTGTTGACACGGCGCACACACGTGCCAACATCATCTCATCTCGGTGCTATCGCAGTCTCTCAGGCATTCCGTTTTTCCATTCCATTCGCGAGGGGACAGCTCATCATCAATTCAGTTGATAATTATTTTTACGCGACGCAGCAAGTGCATTAAAAATGCAAATGGCAACACTTTGCCACTTTGATGGCCTCTGCCAGTGTTGTCACGTTGCTGTTTTATTAATTTATTAAATTAAAAAAACAAAACTCACAAAAAGGCGCAACGACAACGTGAAAAACTCACTCGCAATTCACATTCGCATCTGTAATTGTAAATTTATGAGGTGGCTCGCAGCAAAAACAAAATATAAAGCACAGAAAAGGAGGCAACGAGTTGTGGAGCTGGCTCCACTTTTGCATCTGGTTCTGGTTCTGATTCTGGTTCGCAACTGAGCGCACTGTCAATCGTGTGGCATGAATTATTAATTATTTGATTTTTCACACACAAACATACATTCTCTGTCATCTATCAAATTGGTCCAGTGTTGCATTGCGGCAAATGGTCAGCTGCCACTTTGACATGTCGAACACTGAAGCTTCAGTTTGACAACTGAGTTAAGTTAAGCAGCATATCCCTAATGAAATTATTAACCAAAATGTGCAAGAAATGTCTCAAAGTCGGCTGATTGCTAATAAAAGCGAAATTAGCTTAATCTAATTACCTGTCACACATTATTTCGACTAACGAAACGTGGCGAAAAGTCAGTCTTAGATCAAGTTCAGCTGCCTCGATTTTTCTGCTACTTTTGTGGCATGAGAACACCCCAAGGGGCCCATGGATAGATTGCTAGCTACCTACATAGATCGATTGGACTGAAATGAACAACCCTGTGGTTGTGCACCCTCCGCTCCCGGCTCTCTCTCTCTATCCACTCGCTCTCCTTTTACTTATTTATTGTGCGTGCCCTGGGGAATGCCAACTGCTGGAAAGCTGTGCATATTTTGCCATTTTCACAATGTGTTTTCCCTCTCTGAATTATTCAGTGCAGAATCGATAAGGTTTGCTGCTAAAACCAATGGCATCTTTTTGCTTTGCTGACAGTTTATTTGGCAAATTGCTTGCATGTAATATGAAACTTTTACTTGGCTAATTTTTAGTTTCTGCCAATGAGTCACAGACACAGCACACCAAAAAAGTAACAAAAATGGTCTCAGTGTGGTAAATCGAAAATCTGAAACACGCGTCACGCATTGCAGCATCAGGAGGCATGGCGATTGCGGCAAGGGACCAAAAGCCATGTCCACTAATCTGCCATGACTCACAGAATACTCCCCTGCCCGCCCCACTCACTTGCCTCATACCTTTTGCATGCATTTTGTACTTTGTGGGCAACCACCCCTTTGTCATCTGTTCACGTTGAGCATAATTCATAAAATGAAAATACAAAATTTTTAAATCTAATTAGAATATGTGCGACCCGTAGCTGAATATGCGCCTTATCTAGCATACATATCTCTCATTCGACGAGGCGAAATTGTACTTAATTCTCGGTCGTCTCGATGCTCATTTCATATGCTCAACGCATCTGGTCGCATCCTGGAGTGAACTGAAAATTGCCAATGGCTGAGCTGCGACGGGCGCCTGTGCGTCTGGGCAATAAATTTGATTTGTTTCAAATTACGGCCAAAAAGCAATGAAGAATTTTATTTTATTTATTTTTTTTTTTGCTCTTCTACTTCTTTTGTTGTTGCTTGCTGTTGGCTGCATTTTGTTAAGCCGCCAAATCGAATCTTACTTGTGGTTACTCTCTGCGGGCAATTTTCATAATTTACATAAGCAAATCAAATTGTAAATGGAATGTGTGTATGGGTGTACGAATCCCCTGGATGAGCAGAAGCTCTAGCTTTTATGTGCTAGCTTGAATTGGGAGGGATAAATGGAACTATGTTGAGTGTTTGACGTAGATTTGCCATTCGCATTTTGCTTTCATGCCACAAATTGTGTCAGCTTTAGCTTTAGCTTCACTTTTGTTGTTGCCATCTGCTTTGTGCGTCTTTTGTTGTCAATGCGGCAAAGAATTTGGCTCAAGAGATGCTTTACTTGCTTTTGAGAAAGCAGAGTAAAGGAAGAGTGCAAAGGATAGGTTTTTGAGTTTTAGTTGAATGGTAACATAAGTACATAGATATAAGTTCTCTGTTACTTAGTTATTTTGCTTCTCTCGCCTTACTTGACAATAATATTGCTGGCATATAAAGGGCACTTTGCAACACTTGCCTTAATCAAGTCGAAGTTGTCAATCAAATGACAATTAACTCTTTGCAAATGTGCTGTCCTGTGCGTGCTGTAGAAAATTTAGTGCAACAATTTTTTGTCAGATAAATTAGCAACAATTGAAAGTGTTCGAGATTAACAATGTGCTGGTCAAGCCAGAAAAACACACACGTATTTCAAGTTAACATATTTGGTATTTGACATTAATATTTGAAAAGTTGTGATTTGCGTCGATTGGAAAGCAAGCTGTGAGAGTTCGAGAATTGAGAACGAGAAACGAGAATCGTGAATGTGAATTGTGAACGACAGTGGAAAGTTATTAAAGTTGTGTGACATTTGAGTCGTAGGGCTCCCAGGCTAGGCCTTACGTTTGCTGTCAAATATTTGCTCATTTTTGAAGAACATAAAGAACACACAAGCCGTAGATAAATTTGGTTTAAGCACACGCGCCGGTATTAGAGTACTTGAGTGAACGATTGCCACGATAACATATACATATATGCATTTGTATTTGTGATTGTGCCGCATTGGTAGCAATGTCAACGGCGTTGGCAACGGCAGCAAGTGCAAGCAGCACAGCGAAGCCCGAGCAGACGCCACCTGCAGCAGGGACAAGTGCAAAAGTAGCAGCAGCAGCCATGTTGCTGGAACCATTGCCGCAGCACTTGGACCAATCGACGTCCATGGAACAGCTGGCGGAACTGGAAGCCAGCGAGGAAAATGTAAGCGACATGGAGACAACAAATCAGCCGCCACAGCAACAGCAAGAAGTGCGGCAGGAGATCGACTCGGATACGGGTGTGGAATATTTCGATCCCAATGAGTTTCCGCTGCCAGGCACTAGGCGTAAAAAGAAAGTGCACAAGACAATAACGCAAACTTATCCACGTCCGCCCGGTGGCTACAAATACTCCATGGGTTATCTGTATAGCATTGGCAGTCACATGGCTGGCATCACACTGGACATTCCAACGCCCACATCGATAATGCCGCGCATGTTGCGCACCTTGCCACCGCCGCCGGCAACGCAACTGCCCCACTTGGGTCTGGCCCAAGGCAATGTGCCGCGTTCCGATAACAATACATTGGGCAATCATCGCTTCAATGCCGCAGCGGCAGCAGCAGCAGCAGCGGCAGCGAATCTATCGCCTCAGCAGCTCATCTGTCCGGGCTACAGCAGCAGTACGCAGCGACGTCTTTGGCATGCCGAGAATGCGGTCTGGCAATTTGACCGCAACTATCCGTATAACCAGGGCTATGCCTCATCCTATGGCATACCAATGATGCCGCTGGGCTTTGATCCGCATGCCTATGGTCCGGCCCAGCGATTCATGTACTACAATCAGGCCATGCCACGCGGTGGCAACCCACAGGTTGGCGCCGCCTATCGTCATGTGCCGCCCAATTTGTCTATGGTGGCCGAACAGCAGGCTGCCAATACGGATCAGCATGGCCATGTCCATGCGCATCCTCATCAACAACAGCATCAACAGCAGGCGGCGGCAGCAGCAGCGGCAGCTGCCCAGGAGGCATTCAATGAGTACACGGGCTTGGATCTGCGTTTTGGACGCGCAGCAGCAGCTCAGATGCGAGAGCGTTTTGTGCCAGGACGTCATGCGAATGCCATGTCCTTTCCCTGCGAGACCAAGACCTACTACAACAGCAGCACGGGCAATGTGACTGTCGGTGCGCCTGGCACTCGCATACGTCATCCATACGATCCACGCAACGGACTGCCGCGAGCTGCCACGGCTGTGGCGCTGCCTGGAGGCATGGAACAGTTGAATATGAGTCGACGTGGAGGCGGCCAACCAAGTGGCAGCAACAACAATGTGCCGCCAACAGGGCGGCATCTGAAGCGGACCAAGAGTCAGCACAGTTCGAATTCATCGGGCTCTGAATCATTGTCCTCGACAAAGTTGACGAACGAGGTGGCTCAGCTGGAGAGTGTAGCAAACTCTTCGAACTATCACAATTCACATCAGCAACGCAGCTATCGGAATCGTCAGCGTTACATGACCAATCATCAGCAGCAACAACAACAACAACAGCAGCAGCAGCAACATGTCAACAACAACAACTATCTGCCTCCAGTGCGTCGCTTGGCCAAAGTGCCAGAGCTGCAGCAGCGTCAGCATTCACGTTGCTACAACTCAAGTCATCTGGAGCACATGGATTATGCCGCCTACGAGCATGCGGCACATGCCGGCGAGTGTCTGACGGATCCTGATGCCTTGGCCTTGGTGGCAGCCGCCAGCAGCTGCAGCGGCGGCACCTCAGACATTGATCTGCAACATGATTCCGACTATGAACAGCAAGCTGGCGCGGTGGGCTGCAATGCTGCTGCAATTGCTGAACCGTCACAAAACTCGGCTGATTATGATGGTTTGTCCTTTGGTAGCTTGGCGGCCAGTTCGCCGAGCGATAGCATTGAGAGCGAACAGAGCGATGCCTCGCTGGAGTCCATGGTCTGCAAGATTGCCATTAGCTGTGTGGCGATGGCAACCAGTGCACAAATGCCAGATCTTAAGGGTCCGAATCTGGTGCCATTTGGCGATATGCATCATCTAAAGGAGGCGGAACGCAAGTGCACTCAAGGCCTAAAGAATGGAGTCAAATGCGTGTCGCATTGCTGTGGCGACATGCTGCCAGAGGTGAAGCCACAACAGGAGCACCAGCAACAGCAGGAGCACGAAGCATCGGCCATGTCGTCGTTGGCCGTGTCGAACAAGGTAACACATTCTACATTACAATCGCCGTTTGCTACACACCCAAATCTCACACATCCTTCGAGCAGGACGAGCACTTTGACGACAATCAGCCGTTGACCATGCAAAATCATTATTGGCACGAGTTCTTTGGCTACACGCCCGCCGATCGGTTTCTCACACGTGCCAAGCAGGTGGAAATGAAGCGTCCTCCAATTTCAATGCTCAGCCGCTCCAAATGGGATCACCTGACGCTGGCCATTTGGGAAAAGTTTCTGAATGCGCAACAAACACGTCAGCTATATAAGACCAAGATGCGACTTTGGCGTTTCATCTACAAGGTGACAATGGTATGTTTTGTGATCCTGATTACCCGCAAGCTCATGGCTTATATTATTATAAGACGCTTCAGTCTAAAACAAACGAAAATTTGCGAAACATGCAGCAAAAAACATCTCCGACTCATCCGTCTGTTCGCCCATTTGAGCATCTATATCTCACATACCATAAGAACTAGGGCTACCAGTTTTGGTGACAATATTTCTCACTATTATACGAAAATTAATCGACAATCAAAGAAGAGTTTTATCATGTATATTTATAAATACATTCTCATCACAAAAACAGACCATTACGAAAATGAGCAGCGGGTACATCACAGTCGTGTCCACTCGACTGTAGCACTCTTTCATGTTGACACTCTTTCAGGCTGTCTATCCGCGCTACGGCTTGTACTTGGTGGGCTCGTCCATATCGTACTTTGGCTCCAAATGCTCCGACATGGACATTTGCATGTTGGCCTGCAGCAATCCGAACCTCGATCCCCGCATGGAGGCAGTCTATCATTTGCAGCTTATACGCGAAATGCTCAATGCCACCGAGCAGTTTCAGGAGTTCCATCTGATCGAGGCACGAGTGCCCATATTACGGTTTACGGATCGCCGTCATAAGGTTGAGGTGGACATCAATTTCAACAACTCGGTGGGCATAAGGAACACACATTTGCTGTACTGCTACTCGCAGCTGGAATGGCGACTGCGTCCCATAGCGCTGACAATCAAACAGTGGGCCCAGCATCATAACATCAACAATGCCAAGAACATGACCATCTCCAGCTACTCCTTGATGCTGATGGTTATACACTTTCTGCAGGCTGGCGTCAATCCACCCGTCCTGCCCTGTCTGCACAAGCTGTATCCCGAAAAATTTAGCATATTGCAACCCAAGGATTTCGGTTATGTCGATATGAATGAAATAATGATGCCATATCAGTCGGAGAACAATCAGACGCTGGGTGAACTGCTGCTCAATTTTCTGCACTATTACAGCATCTTTGAGTATGGCAAGTTTGCAATATCAATACGTGTGGGCGGCGTGCTGCCCGTGGAGACATGTCGTGCCTCAAAGGCGGTGAAGAATGACATTCATCAGTGGAATGAGTTGTGTATTGAGGAGCCCTTTGATTTGACGAACACAGCACGTTCCGTCTACGATCCAGACACCTTTGGTCGCATTCGATCCATCTTTTTGGCCTCATATCGACGACTGGAGTCCACACGCAATTTGAACTCCATATTTGAGGACTACGATGGACCTGCCATAATGACAATGCCAATGACTGAGAGCTCGGACCTAGAGCTGAGTCAGAAGCCACCGAGTGGCACATCATCCAAATCAGAGAGTGCTCAACCATCGCCCAGGCAAATGGTCGACAAGGCGACCACGGCCATCTGGAGTGATATCCATAGGAAAGTGGGGCAATCAAGTATCGAGGTCATTGCCGAGCAGAGGCATCGCGAAAGCAAGAACTCACGTGTCAACAAATCGACCAATTGCAACACTTAATACCAGCTTTGTTGCAGTATTAGTTTAGAAAGCAGCAATGAAACATTGAAAAAGAGATAGAAATCAGAATTAGGTGGAATCATAGCGAAAAAATATATATAACGAGACAGAGACAGAACGGCAACATGGCTGCAGTTAGTTAAGTAGCTCTAACCCAAACTCGACAGTCCCCAACCATCTTTGCGCAGCTTTGCACCAGAAGAAGACTTTTAAATTTTACGTTGGACACTTCACATTTTACTGCTTCCCTGATGACCTACAAATCCATACAAAAACATCTATAAAATAATCACCATAATCGCGTATTCCAAAATAATAATAATACAGGTCTCAAAAAAATACATTCTAACGCCAGGCCATAATATTGATTCGAGAAAAATCCACCAAAAAAATGCCTAAAAAATTAAATAGGAGTATAGAAAAATACCAATATACAGAACTCGCATGACACACACATATGTGTAGAGACACGTCCAACATGACTGCAACATATTTAATTGCCACACACAAAGAAACACGCATTTTTTTTTTTAAACATATTCACACTTTTTGTAAAAAATATTGCAAAATGTAAAAAATGCGCTCATGTCTAAAACAAAATATGCAAATAACCAAGGCAAAGATCAAATGGCATTTGAATCGCCACCAAAAAACTCAATGTTAATTAGACTGGGCTGCCCAAAAAAATATAAAAATAAAAAAATACCCACAAAAACGGAAAAAAATTTATGAAATCTTTAATTGAATTAAGCAAGTGCAAATTGGTCGAAAATTGACTATATGAATTGTAGTGGGAATTAAAAGATTGATGAATTTAAATATTGCTGAATTTAGAATATGATAAAAAAAATTGTATTTGCTTGTTAATTAAAATGAACAGCTGCAATAAGTAAACTAAAGACTTGCTGAATTTTTAAATTGCAAATTTAGAATCTGATAAAAAATTGATATTTCATTGGCTTCCTAAAATAATTTTACAATTGCTGCAATATAAATACTCTAGATACGTTTCGAAACTAAATACAGAACTAGTTCACATCATTTGTTCCCTGTGGAGATGAACGCAGCGACACAAATTGACGCACATGTTGCAAGCAAATCAAATCAGTGTTGCATCTGCCATTCGATGAGTGGGTGGTTGAATATCCGGGGATGCGGGGGGCGTGGCACGTAGCATGTACGGCATCTGTTGTCGAACTCATCAACAATGGCCAAAGCCAAAAATGGGACTCTGTCAAATTATTACATCAATTGCAATGCTCAATTTCAGCTGCAGTTGCTCTTGCAACTCGCTGTGGCAGTTGCAATTACAGTTACAGCTACAGCTAGAGATGGAGAGTGCCGAGTGCATCGGTGGTTGGTGTTGAGTAATTGATATAATGTCGGCACACGAGCGGCGTTGCGTCGCCCACTTAATGTCCAAATTGTCAACGGGATTAGTGTGAGGGTGGAGGTGGGGGAGGTGGATGATACAGGGTACATTGTGGATTTATCAGAACGTGCTCTAATGCCCATATCGAAGTATTCGCAGTCGCATTAGCATTAACATTAGAATTTACCATGGCCAGTGAGTGAGAATCATCATTATAATTATCAGAGCATTCGTTCGATGTCCTCTGTTCACAATTGTCACATTAATTTGAGCATATGTGCAAATTTTTGGCAATTAAACCAGGTCCCATCATTTTTCATGGCATTGCAGTAATTAATGCACCCAAAGGCAGCCATTGTTAATGGCATTTAGCATTTTAGAATTTGCATTTTGCATATTCCATGGCGCAAATCAAAGGCCATTTGACACCTAGAAAAATGCTATAATGAAAATTCTTTTGCCCTTAACAAAAGATGACAAAGAGAATGAAAACGAAAATGAAAATGAAAATAGTCTTTATGCATTCATTAAAATTTCAAGTAAAAATTAATTTGCCAGCAATTTGCGGCCAAAGCCTCGAGCTGCTGCCTCCTTTTGCTCCTTTTATGATAGAGCAACAGCTGCAGCTACCATTTGAATTCCTTGGGACAAAAATGCGAGGGTGCTTTGTACAAATAATTACTCATTGTCATTGTAATTGCCGTGCGGGCGCTAAATGATTTTCTAGCACTACTAGTACGACCGGGATTGGGATTGGGATTGGGATTGGCATCGAGGTTGAGGTTGAGGTGCGACTTTGACAACTTGTGATACTTCTGCTTTGGGTTTTAACTTGATTATTTGTGCACCCAATGGACGATGAGTAAGCAGAAAATAGAACGTGGCATAAAGACAGAGGGAATGAATGAGGGAACAACAACAATGCTGCTGCCAAGTTGAGTTTTTGGCCCTTTTGCTGCTCGATTACTTATTGCCGGGGATACTTTTTCATTATGTACTCACATGTGTTGTAGCTCAGGGAACACTCTGCAGACACAATCCCTTAGCCAGGCCAGGCATCTCAGTCCAGATCGAATGCTTGAGTGTATGGCGTACGCAGATGATCCCCAATGGACGTTGGGTTATATTGTGCTCACGTATTGGAATTTTCATTTTATGTCATTTCAATTTTCCTGCCTTCAGTTTTTATAGACGCAAACGAAAATGAATCGAACGGAAAAAAGGGTTCAAATTGAAAGATGCAGCAGTAGCAGCAGCAGAGGCAACAACAACAATTGCTCATGCTCTATCCATTTTTGGCTTGGGCTGCTGCTTCCTCTACAAACTCTCTCTCTCTCTCTGTTTTTCTATATATATGTCTATACATCTCTCTGTTGCCTTTGGGGCTTTTGTTGACGTGCCATGAGATTGTTGTTTGTTTGTCCACATCGTCGTTGTCGTTGCTTTCAGTAGTTGTTATGCGAGCATTTTCTAGACTGGACAAAGTCCAAAGAACTCGTCCAATCTCGTCGCAATTGTGCCTCAATCCATGTGCAACAAATTACCTGCGGCATGTGAAAAACTGCAGTCAGCGCTAAGCACAAGCGTTGACAGCTCTGTGGCAACTGCGTTGCTTCCCTCGGGAGACGCCGCCATGAGTGAAGTCTCTTGGTTGCGCTTAGTTGGTTGGGCGCACATTTGATGAATCACAAACTAAACAAATCATTTAATGTTTTTTCTCTCTGTTTGTTCTTCTAATTGCAGGTAAGCCTATTACACAACCTAAACAACAATAACAACACTCATCGATAATAAATAGCAACAACAACAACGACAACAGCTGTTAGCGTAAGTGGCACTCGAACAATTTTAATTAGTTTGAAACGCAATCAAATGCATGTGTTTGAAGTCATGTTGTATGGTTTTTATGACCAACAATGCAGCTGTGCACTTAGCACTACTATTTAAATTATCCAAAAACTGCAAATGCAATTTTAATTTTTGCAACAATAAATCATTTTCTACCGTGGAAGCAACCATAACAATAAATATGCCATGCCAAATGCTGTTTGCATAATTTACGCATCCATATGCGCAAGTATGTGTGTGTCCACATTGCCGCACAATTAGAAACACATTAAATATTTAAAACGCTGGCACATGAAATATAAACATTGTTGTAGGCGCTTTAAGCAAACATTTTTGTTGTTTGCCTTAGGCGCTCGCTTTGCCCCTCTCTCTCTTTCTCTCTCTCTCTCTCTCTCTGTCTCTGATTAACGCATCACACAACACTTTAACATAGATCAAACATGGCCAAAAATAAACACAGCTTACACGTACATCAAATTAATTAAATGTGCAAACACGTCAAGCAGAGTCAGGGAAACATTTTATATTTCCATTGATTTAGGTTTCACATTTTTAGCAGGCAATCGAAACAATTGCTCTTCATTAAGAAATCAAATGATTTGTTTTTTTTTTTTTGACAATTGGTCTCTATTTGTCATTCAGTTTAATTTAGATTATTTTTATTTATTTATTTCATTATTATTATTTCGTTTTCAAATTATTTGTGATTTATTTATTTATTTGTGATATTATTCGGCTATTCTTGATTTCCATAAATTTAAGATTTTAATCCCAGATTTTAGAGTATGTAAGCACTGTACAATCATTTGCTAGAATATTTAGTACTTTCTTTTCGTCTCTACAACTTTTTTGTGGATCAAATTTGACATAGTTGAAATTGAAATTCAGAACAGCCCCTAAAGCGGCTGTTTGCATAGCCGTCATATAGGACGTTTGATGACACACCCAAAGTCGTTTTGTACTTTTATGATCAGTCCTATGATATATGCATAGAGTCGTATTTTAATTTTATGACTCGTTTCGCCAGAAACACTTTTTTTGTACAACAATTTTATTTCTGTTGCTGTCACTATTTCAACACTATCCATCTAACTGTGCCCCCTTCTTGCCCATAGCCAGTCAACTCTCTCATTTTTGGTGGATTACGCCCCAGCAATAGCACCAAAAAATCAATCAGCCAATGTCGTTGTCAATAAAAAACTTCTCATTCATCCCCTTCGTCCTCAAAAATAGTAAAAATAAATACGCAGTATGTGGCACGCTCTAAGGCATGTGAACATGCCACACAGCATACTCTCACACACTCACACACACAGACAGAGAGTTCGCTTCGTACGGCAATCAAGCACATTTATTATGCATTTTTCATATGACAATTTTATTTTTTGTGTGCAGCACTTCCAAGTAGACCATTTAAAATCGACCGCATAAAAAGCATCGCATTGCGTTCACACACACACACACACACACACACATATGCATGCAAAATACTCACACATCCTTTATATGTACACATGAGTGAAGTTTGCTGCATAGCTGCGTCCCTCTTTTCTCTCTCTCTCTTTCTGTCTCGTTCTCTCTTTCGCTGTACCAGCAAGTATAAAAAACGTAAATTACCCGCATTTTTTACAAGCATTTTTATTGAAAATTGAAATTTATGCGCTGCGGCCAAACGCAACATTCCCACCGCAGGACGACGCATGGCGAGCGTGCCAGTTGGCTGATACGTGGATATATGCCGTGCTGATCCATGCCATGCCATATCGCTGTCATCTTTAGCAGATACTTCAGTCTATCGATAAACGTTTGCTTTATTGATTTTCCAGCCAGACAAATTCATAAATTTAAATGGCCGCTTCACATGCCACTTGAAGAAGCCCCCCAAAATACAAAAAATAAAAAAAAAAAAATGAAACAAACTCACAGTGGCAAAAAACGAAGGCATAAATCATGCAACTCACTCAGCGCGAAGCTTTCGTTTGTTTACATACTTGTACTTGTCCTGCTACTGCTCTTGGTTCTCGGTCCTTGGTCCTTGCCATCTTACCTGTGCCACACAGTCTGAGCTGAGCCGTAGACCGTGCAGAAGGGTTGCAAACTTGTAGACGCGCATATCGCTTACCAGTCAAGTCCAGGAACCGCACCCACTCCCACTCCCACGTAGTTGTCCTTTGGCTTTTCACACATTTGCATATCATTTGCTGAGACAGTCGAGGCGTGGGCAGGGGGCGTGGCCGTGCTGCTTATCGCTGCGACACTTGCCGCGCCGCATTCACAGTTGCCTACTTGCGTTTGGGGCGCAACCAAAGCATTTCCGTTGCCTGGGCACGCGCTTGTTAGAAACGGAGGGCAGAATGCAAAAGGCTCTTAACGATTTCGTGTCATTTTTTGCATTTCCTTGTGCATTCCTTTCAGTTCTTTGCTGCCTCGATTTCTTCGTTTTCCCTACTGTGTTATTTTTTTGTTGCCTTTCTGCTACAGCAGTTTGGCCGCCCCCTCGAGTGTGGCGGCGCCTTATCGCGTGCCACGTTGTGGCACCTTCAGACAGTGGCAGTAGCAGCAGCAGCCAAGATTTTCGGCCAAAAACCAGAATTAAACCAACTGCCAAGCTGGCTCGCCAAATAAATCACTGCAAGGGCAGACTGAATAATGATAAATAAGTGTATTTGTATGTGCAACAGTAGCGCGTAAATTTCTCTGTATGTGTTCGTGTTAAAAAACTTCTTCACGTGTCAGTCGTTAGGCTGCAGGACAAACGACAGGCTCTATCTGCAATGCAGCTGCAGACTGCAGACAGTGCCACAGAGTCACAGTTGCAGCAACTTGGCAGCGTCTTGCATAACATTTGCATTTCCTTTTTACAGTTTATGCATTTTAAAAGACAATGCTGCAATTAGTCGTGTGTTGCAAGCACTTTTCGCACTTCTCAAATGCGCTGAAAACTATGCTCTGCTTAAATGCTGCGATAACTTCGATCAATTAAGAGCCGTGCAATCCCCCCTACCGCCCCCAAGGCACGCCCCTGCTATAATGCAGCATGATTAATTTGAACGCAAAGCTGCTACTGTTGCTGCTGTAACCCATTTGCATTCGAGCTCGGGAGTCGCGCGCGACAGGATAATCCGCAGCCCGTTGTCCTGCAGTTGCTTTCAACTCCAGTCCACTCGCTCTCTAGTGTCTCTGTGCGTTTCAAGTAATTTTTTAAGAAAACCAAAGAAATTAAAACACAAAAAAAGAAAGAGCTCGTCTGTTGGCAGGGATAAGACTTAAGGTTGCGCTGCCAGAGTTGCCAGGTAAACCGTGGCTGTCCATGTGGACGTGGACAAGGATGGACTGCGTCCTCGTCGTTGTCGTCGTCATAGCAGTTGTTGGAGGGGCCAGAGAAAATATTACAAAAAACGTGCCAAACGTTTATTTAAAAGGATTTATGTACGTTACGTGCTAAATGTGAAATAATAATTTTTCTTCCTCTATTTTTTTAAGCGCTCTTTTATTTTTGTTATTTTTAATGCCACTTTTAATGCCGCACATTGTGCAATGCAGTCAAAAAAGGATACGAAGTGGGAGCGATAGATAGATTGAGGCAGAGGAAGAAAGGCATTTGTGGCTGTGGCATTAACTCAAGTCCTTTGCCATTTTTATTGAGCTTGGCCAACGCGTGAAATTGTTGTGGGCCGACAGCAACTCTTTTGACCATCTTCTGGCTCTGGCTCTGGTTCTGGCTCTGGCTCTGGCAGAGATTTCTCTGGTTGAAACTTAATTGCATTTGAAGTTGTTTCTGGCGAATTCTCTGGCTGTAGCTTGTGTTGGTCTTAAGTGCTGCGTCTACACAGCCAGAAAGGAAAAGTTTTTGCTTTTTTCATTATTTTCTTCATCTGTTTTCTTTTATTTATTTTTTTTGTTGCTTTGCCTGCTGTAGTTTTGCGGTTGCCAATGCCAATTTATGGCTTTCTCTCTGTCCCCCTCCAGCTGCTGTCGCCGTCTCTGCTCTCTGGGGCAGTTGAAATCGAAAATGCGTAGACAGCTTGGGAATACGGCAGAGCAGCCGACAGATATGTATATAGAAGTAGACAGCAATTGGCTGAGCAAGAATATATAGAGAGCTGTTGGCCACAACAATGATCCAAACTTTACGCTGCCATTCTCCATTGCCCACTGAGAGTTCTGCCCCCATCTACCCTAGTCTCCTTCTTGTTATTATATTATTATTATATTTTCTTTTTTTGGCTCGCCGACTGTGCTGGCTGTACGTTTGTTTAGCAATCCGCACGCATATAGCATAATAATTAGAGGGTGTCCTGCAGACTGGATTGTCCCGGGCCGTTAATGCGAGGACTTCGTCTCAGTCTCTGTCGACGTCGTCATCGTCGTCGTCGTCGTCGCAGACAAAGACAAACCCAGACACATCATTGTACAGTTCATTTTGCGGCGCACAAAGTTTCTTAATTTTTTTCTCTTTTCTCTCCCTTTGTCTCCGCTATGAGAAACGAAAAAAAAAAGTTTTAATATGATTTGAAGCAGACATTGCAGCAGTGGCAGCAGCAGCCGTTGCTTGCCTTGAGCTGGAAGCATAATTAAAGTGGCAGGCAGCACATTAAAGCCAATGACTTACCTTGCCACACAGCGTCGCTGCGTGGCAGTTGCATGAACTTTACCTTAGCATAACTTATGCATGTGCAACTTGGCCCCAAGAAATGCCAGCAAAGACAGCAAGGCAACTTGACTGCCTGGCTGGTCGCATGCCCCACACACACAAACACACACACGCACACAGCCCACCGCACATGTGTGTGCATGCTTAATGTTTAGTTTTTGCCAGCGTCTTTTTAACTTTTTCTTTTTAGCCAGCTTATTACCTTAAACTTGGGCTAAGGTTGTTGACTGCCAGCCCGACGAACAACGGGTTGTGTGTGTGAGTGCGAATGTGTCCTTGGGGTGCGACTCTTAGACATGTGCGGACGTCGAGCATAAATTGAAATTCACATTCAAATGTGCCCGCACTCTTTTCTTCTGCCGCTCTCAGTCTCATTCTATTGCTGTCTGCGCATTAGGGACGCCAGTTTTCTTCTAATTTTCATTAGTCGACAACGGCCATTTGATGTCCCCAGCTGATGGCCGTCGCCTGCATATCCTGCATACGAGTATCCTTTGCAGCAGACATTTTTCTGCCAAGTGTCAAAAGCTTTCGAAGCACTCGAGTGAAAGTAATCGCCCCGACGACCAAGAAGTTTCTTTGTTTTCTTACATTTTTTTTCTGTACTTCTTGTGCTGCTTCGACTGTTGTCTAATTCAATTACCAAAATGTGAAGCAGTTAAAAATGTTGGGAGTGGAATTTGTATTGCTAGACAGTTTAGTAACCAAAAGTTTTAAGCCTTTGAAATAAATGCCCCTGGAGGATCCATAAAATAATGCAGTAAAAGTCTCGACTGAAAGAAGGAAGCAAAGCTATTTATCTGGCATTACCAAAACACAGGCTTATCAGAAGAGAATTGCATCTTTGATTAAATATATAAAACATTTTATTTAGAATCCTTATTACTTTATTTCTCGCATAAAATCTGCATGAAATTGGAAATACATTTAATTTTTGTTTAGCAATCCAAATAAACAAAACCCCACAAAATGGTCTTGAGCTCTTTTCTCCCCTTAGGTTATGCCATTGCAAAAGGATGCCTTTGAGTTGAGCATCTTCTAATCATTGTTCTCAAGTTGGCAATAAAAATAGTATAACAACATGTTCTCACACTCTGTATGTAATATTTAGTGCCAAAAGGAATAACAAAACTTTTGGGGCATATTTCTTAAGGATATGTTGCTATTGCTTTAAGAGCAGCTGCGTTTGCCTCGTGCTTTTGTCTGTACTTTAACACTTAGTTCCGCAACCATGCGTCCAATAAAACTTCAATTAAATTAAATAAATCTCAGTAAAAATGCGCAAGTTTCCTCTCTGCTTTAGTGTCTATATATAGAGATATCCACACTGTCCATGGCAGAGCAATCAGCAAAACAGCCTGCGGTCATCATTAAATGTCTAATTTATTTCGAAAACAACAAGAGCAACAACTGAGAAAGCGGGAAAAATTCGTTATTACAATAAGATTTTCCATTTCGCATTTTCTCTGGTTCTAGTAAGTATCTCTGGTGTTGTCTCTGTCTATGTCGGCCCCATAAAATTTATTTAATAAAACAGGCACGTTCTCATTTTAAGTGCTGTAAATTTTAATTTAGTTGTTGCTGCCGCACAGCTGGGTCCACTCGCTCTAAGGATGTTGGAGGGGAGTAGAGGGGCGTGTTAGGGTGTCATCATCAAAGCCAAAAACTTTCGATAGAGATCAGCGTTACGGATTTCGCCTTCATTACAAAACAGCAATAGCAACAACAACAAAACAAACGGAAAACGGAAGTGACTTGTAATGAAGCGTAAAGCTTTTTTTCAAATTCTCTCTCTTGCTCTTACTCTCTTTGCATTCTTTAGACTCATATTGAAGGGGCCTGGAAAGTTTCGCTTTAATGAGTTTTATCAGCGCGACAGTTTGACAAAAATTGACTGCCATTTGTTGGGGCCGCGAGCGTTCAAGCAAAAACTTGGCCCAGGCAATCAAACAGAAAATATGTTTTACTTACTGCTTATTTATGAATATTTATGAATGCGACAAAAGTTTGCAACCCCAACGAGATTTTTGCCCCATTCCCCAGTACAGTTTGTACAGTTTGTCTCATTCCTCAATTTCCATTCGTTTGTGTGACGTGTTTAGTTTGTTTATTTAAATTCGCCTTCAGCTATGCAATTGTATATTAATTCAGTAGCAACTTGGACGACACGAACTTAACTTGGGTTTTGCTCCTGCGGCCAAAGTTGAGCTGAGACAGCGACAAATGCTAACTGACAAGCCAATTTCGCTATGCTGGCTCTCCTTTTGCACTCCTCCAGCCAAAACTTGTACCGCACGGACCCTTTCCAGCTGCCATACAGGCAACTGGCAGCTGACAGCGGCAACAACAACAGCAACAACAGCAACAGACTGACACACGTCGACGGCATTATGCAAAACTGGCAAAAAGGCGAATTAAAAATGCAAATTCTATGAGCCATTCCAATGGCATTTGCAACCAAACCCACATTTAGGCTACAATTCTTATCAGGGCCCGAATCAAAACACATTTTATTATGATAATTTTTCAATTCGACATCAATCGTGAAAATGTGGCACAAAATGTAAGAGTGAAAGCAATGTGGAAAAAGGCATCAATAAAATCGTATTTAATTAGCTGCAATAAAAATTTAAAATGTTGATGTTAAATAAAATCATAAAATTGGGAAAAAATCACATTTTTTATGCTTAACATTTGGCTGTATCTCCATTTCATAACTTGCAGTCAACAAAGCACAGACAGAGCTTTACTCCATATAAATTTGGCTTCTTCAAATAATAATTCAACTTGTGATATGTGGAAGGGACTTACATAGAGTACTTGCCTTAGCTTGCCTTTGGTTATTGTATTTATTTGCCAGCTTTTCAGCGCTAAGCTCTTTGGATGAATTGCTTGGCAGCAGCTTGGCTTGTGATTTGTATTTCATGTTATATTTCATCATCATTGTTGTAACATGAAGATGGAAATAAAATTCTTGGTTTCGCTTGTGGTCGCTTTATCGTGTTTGGCTGGCTGGCTGGCTGGCTGGCTGACTGGCTGGCAACGAAATTGGTGCTTTTAGTGTCTGTTGTCAAGCGATTGCATGCCCCAATAAGTATGCAACGTTCTGTCAACTTCCGTTCCCGTTTGCTACCTGTCTCGCATTACGTATACGATACTTGGAATCGGTGCCGTCTCCAACTGCCGTCTCTTATTTTATTTCACTTTTTTCTTTCATTTTATTGCTTTCGATTTTCATTTGGACTGCGCGGCGTGTGGCACGTGCAACACTAAGTTGGTAGAGGATGCTCCACTAAACTTGCCAACTTGGACGGCGGCGTAAATTTTACTTTAAGCATGATTTTATTATTTTCTCGGCCTGTTCGACTACTACCGACTCCTGACTGCCGTGTGCCAATGCCTGGTTCGATTGGGTTTGTTTTCGCTTAGCGTGAAATTCAATTTCCCATTTGCCACACACACAAAGAGTGTGCGAAAGAGAGAGATGGAGGGAGTGTGTGCGAGAATGGAATAGCCAACTATGTTGCTTTCTTTTCACTTTGCGCGTGTAAATAATCGTGACTCTATTGAGATATCCTGCACAACCTTTTTGCATGCATATATATACATATAGTCTGTATGCTTGCTGCTTATTGGAAAGTCGAGCATAAAAGAGAGCGAGGCCAAATAAATGCAGAGTTTAATCGTTTTTTGCCTTTGCTCTATGTGTTATCCTTCGTGTGGCATTCAATGGCTGCAGCTTTATCAGCTAGACGCCATCGCCAATGCCACCGATTTACTTTCCGCTTTCCCAGCTCAGCACATGTGTGAGAGTGTGAGTGTGTATGGGTGTCTTCCTTTTGCGGCAGAATTCATGGCAAATATTCTTGATTTTTATTGCGTTCGCTCACAAGTAAAATTGCTTAAAATCTATTTGTAGATTTTATTATTATTTTTGCAATGGCGACAGTTCCGCCTTCTTTTTTCCGTGTCCCCTCTGCTAACAATTTCCGTTGTTCCTCTTGTTGCTTTTGTTGTTGTTATTGTTCTTGGCATGCCAATGACGATGGCTGCAAAACAATTTGTTCGCTTTTTGCTTGGCTACATTTGCTTTTGAGGCATTTTCTCGTAGTTTTTGTGCCTTGATTTTGACTTCTATATTTTCTTTGTTTTATCTTTATTTTTGTATGTATATCACTTGAAGCATTCTTTTTGGGTTTATTACTCGTACTTGCCTGCTTTTTATATTTCGAGGGCGCATCTATTTAAATTCATGTAGTTTATTTGGCCAAGACATGCAAACAGTTGCCCTCAGCTTCTGTTTGTCTGTTGCTTTTCCTTATTCCGTTTTGGCACATTTCGGACATATTTTATGTGTATTATCTTGTCTTTTTGTCATATTTTGATTGCAGCTCTCAGGCATAATTTATGTAGTTCAATCTGGCCAATCTGAAAAATGCCTTTAATTGTGCGGCATTTGTGTCTTTAGTAGCAGCTTAAATCATGCTGGCAAAGCATGAACATAAAGTGGATGGCATTAAGAACCTGAAATGGGTTGGCATTGAATATAAAAATAAAAAATAAAATGAAATATAAATCATACGCACCATTTAACAATAAAAGGCGCACAGTGGCATTGGCATTGGTTTGGTATTGGTTGCTCTTCCGTCGTTTGCCAATACAATGGCCCATAAACGCAACGCTTTCAATATCACTTATAATGTTCCCTTGCCTGCCATCCCTATCCTTCCCTTCCCCAAACTGCAGCCATTTGCAACGGAAATCAAGTCGCACATGCGAAAGTAAAAATTCAAACAATTTTGCGAGTTGCGCGTTGAATACTTAAAAAAATGAATAGGAAGAGGGGAAAATGTGAGGGAAACGGAGGGGAGCATATTTAAAGTGAAATTCTGCAACATTTAACATGCGGCATGATGATATTTGCCATTGTGGAAAATGAAAACGAAAATGAAAATGAAAATGCGAAACAATAGCAAAGCCATTTCCTTTGGCTTTGGGGTCAGTGCAAACAAAGGCGAACCAAAGCTAATGAATGTTCAAAATCAATTACAAAGCAAAGCAGCAGAGCAGAGTAAGAGACGGCAATGGGGGCGGGGCGGGGATGTGGAGTGCAAAAGCAAGAGAGTGAGTGTAATAGAAAAATGTATAGAAAGTAAAAATAAATATGCTAAATACTGTCAGCGTCTTTCCTGCTCTGACAGTTGCTGGCGATGATGGCGATGGTGATGATGATGAGCTTGATGATGGGCTGCCACAGCGGCGATTTCCGTTGACAATTTTCCACATTTCTTGAGAGTGAAAAATGCCAGAGGGATGTGGAAGTGGAAGTGGAAAGAGAATAGACAGATAGATAAACGACTGGAAACGCAATCGTTAAATTTAACAACTTTCGATTTTCAATTTCAATTTACTTTTGCCACTCGCTTGGCTCACCTTTTTTTTATGCTCTACTGATTTTTATCTGTCTGCGACTGTGGCAAAGTTAACTGAACTTTAATTGCACCCACTCGCGTTTGTTCTGTGTATGTGTGTGTGTTAGTGTAAGTATGTGTGGCACGCCCAGCGCTATATGCTGTTGCACACTTTTAGGAGCATTGCAATAAAGTGAATTTAATATAATGATACATTTTTATGATTACATTTACCTGCAGCTGGTCAAACTCACGTCGAGCTGATGGCATAAAAATAAATGCCAGCGTGTGGCAGCGTCAGCAAATTGTGGCATAAGGCGTTGCTAACGAGCCAGTGTAGGAGAAGAGGGAGGTCGGTAGGCGGGTCTGTCGATGGCATTACCTGTCTGACTGACTTGGCTGTTGGCTGGTACGTCTTGGCGTCCTCTGGCAGAGCCTTGTGCTTGTTTGTTCATATATACACACACAATTACCGGCTAAGGCGATTTGCAAAGCACAACAACACACAGCAACAATGTGGCAGGCACATCAGGTGCGTCTACTGGCTGCACTCAAGTGCTGTTATGCCATTGTCCGTCTTTGCATTGTGCTTTGTCCTTGCGCTCCCTGCGTCGCCTGTCCTGTTTGTTTGACAATGTTTACAGGTGCAAATTTCAAAGTGAATTGCTTTTCTATCGTTCGGAAAAGTGCTGCAACACGCCAGCATAACTAAAGGCGCTTCCATTTGCCCACTCATAGGACAAGGGCCAAATTAGTTCAGCCCAAAAGCAGATAGCAGTTAGCAGACAGACATATAGATAGAGAGAGAGAGAGAGAGAGGGAGAGATAGTGTGGAAGCGACGTACACTTTGTGGTAAATCTTTTGCGCCGTTGGCACTTAGTAAAATTGCTAGAAAAGCTGAGTTAAGCGGATTTATTTATTGTTGTTTTGTGCCGTTTTGTATTGTTGTCGTTGTAGCTTTTGTGGGCGTGACAGGTATGTCATACGAGCATTACCAACAACGGCAACAATGCGATACCTGCCTTAACTTTAAGTGGCGCTTTGTTTGGGTACATTGATTGTGTCCAAGCCCTTCATTAAGTCTCGGCCCGCTCTCTCTGTGGCAATTGACAGGCCATTGTATATGCATGTGTGTGTGCATTTTAATTGAATTCTGTGCACAGAACATTTATTAACAATAATTGCATTTCATATGCCAAAAACCAGACTGTCCACAAGTGTCCAAGACTAATTTATCAATAACTGTACCAGCCATGCGACAGCTACACAATTTTAAAGTCCAGCACACATTCGAACTCGCACTCGCACTCGCCTGCATTTAAGTAAAAAGTTTGCAAAAATAATGAAGCATAGCTTGAGGCGCACAAACAAAACGTCGCACGCACGCAAATTGCAAACAAGCGAAGCAAACAAAACCCACAGCAATCTCATAGAGGAACAACCACATCAACACCCACCTGACCACAAAGAATAACCAAAGCTGTGTCCAATCTTCCTCCCCTCTCTCTCTCGCTCTGGACTCCCCTGCTGCAGGGCAAAATAAGCGCAAAGTCACGCAGCTGTAGAGTTTTGCATAAAATGCTGCCAAAAAATAGCATGGTAACCCTTTTCACACACACATACACACACACACACAGCTGCATACTGCTCTCATATGCATGGCGCCTGTCCGCATTTTGACTGATCAACCAAGCCAAGCAATTTTGTTGAATTTGTTTGCTTTTGCTACCCAGCTAGCTGTCTGTACTCTGGGCAAAAATAAGGAGATTGGCATGGGCTCAGTCTGTTGCTGGGCGTGACCGAGCGCTTGTAGTACCCAAAGGATTACCTGGACTTGTGCTTGTTTCTGTCACACAGTCACAGTGTCAGCTGCAAACTGGAACTGCTCCACTCTGCCAGCTGCCTTCTACCATCCGCCTGCTGCCTGCTGCCTGCCGCCTTCTGTTTCCTGTTTGGCGTCCGGTGTCACGCACTTGTGAGCTTGTTTGCTCATCAATGCGACAGTTGCACCTACAACGCTCCACACTGTAGTCCTTGTCCCCATTTTTACAGCTGCATAAAGTCAGGTAACTGTTTTACATTTCGATTTGAATTTGTTGCTGGAGTTTACCCAAAGTTTGCACAACTTGTCTACGTTCTATACACATAGCATCTATTGCTATCCCCAGCATTACCGCCACCTGCTGGTATTGCTCTTTTTATTGATTTGACTTGTGTAGTGGCTTTTGCAGTTATTTGTATATGGATGAGACCATGAGACGATGAGACTTCCACTTCGACTTCGCTTAGCTCACAAACTCTAGGGCACTTGAACGCATTTTTATGCCAAAAGTTCTTAGAATAAAACTTTTGGCTCTTGCCTCGCTTTCTCTAGAGAAATAATCAATTTCGGTTTAGCTATGTGCATAATCAAATTCACCATCAATTGCTTGTGAGCTCGCATTGTTGCTGTTATTGCTGTTGTTATTTTATATTGAGTTTGGATTTGCATATTGCACAAAATTCTTTGAGTGCAATTTATTCTTAATAACATTTCTCATATATCTTTATTTTCTCATTGCAGGTAAGATTCGTTAAAACCAATAAAAGAATTGCTCGACAGACAGGTTTGATTAATAATAAGTATTATATTCTTCTTGATGGGACGGTTGTATGGTACACAAAACATTAGGGATCAAGATAATGTGCAATTTATTGGAACATAATTTATAAATTTAAGAAGTTAATTACATCAGTTCTGTCTTATTGCTAGAAAAATCAATCGCTAAAGTTTGCTGCCTCCAATTAAATTCACTCACCATACGCCAGACAGGGACTTTATTATGGCATGCATATATTAGGATGATGATATAACTTTCTAGTTGACTCGCCCAGTAATTTCCACTAATTCACCCATCAGCACAAAAAAGGAGAAAATGTCAAGTACAAGGCTAAAGATCATAAATCTTTTGCCCAGCACAACAAACCCAAGCGAAAAAGAGAGTGAAAGGAAAATTCCTTTGGACGCGTCATAATTTAACACAGCAGCAATGTGCGAGGACATGGCAAAGAATTGTTGTTATTATTATGCCGGCTCCTGGCATTGTTGCTCTGGCTGGGAGCGAAAAATATAAATGTCCAATTTGCGCAGCGTCTGTGTAACTTTTGCGCCAAATGATTAACTTGATTTATGCGTGTGGCGACAAACTTTCAGACTTCTTTCGTTCGCCACGCCCACTTGACTGACGGACCAGGTGTTTGTTGCTGTACAGTAAAAAAAGAAACCTAGCAGTCACAACAAATACGAGCATAAAAAACTCATTCGCACACTCGACAATCATTTGCAGTGCACAGCAAAGCAGGGCGTTAATTTCCTCTCTTGGCACTCCAACTTGCTGCCGTCTATTGCCTCACTTTAACTGAAGTATTACAGCCACGAACCTTGCACTAGTGTGTGTGTGGGCTACAAGAGAAAAAAGAGGACGGAAAAACTACGCATAAGTCTAACAAGCACCATTAGTTGGCTTTCCCCAGAGTTCGACAGCTGGCGACATTCTCGTCGTCGGTCACAGTGGCCTCATTTGTTTTAATGTGTCAATTTGTTGACAACGCGCTCTCTCGCTCCCACTCGTTCTGTCGGCAGTTGGAGTTGTTGCTCATACGCCACGTGGTCCCGCCTGACACAAAGTACGGCGAATCTCACCTGTAATCTGTCATTTTGTCGCTTTAATAAACGTTTAATGCCAGCTGACGTGGCATTGCTTTTGCCCACTTTTGATTTAACATATTGTTTATAAAACTTTACACCACATTTCATATCTTTCTCCTTGTGTGTTTTTTTTTGTTTTTTGTGCGTTAGTTTTCCCAACAAGCGGCTGTTGCTCCATTTTGTGGGTTTTTCTCGCGGCAAAACTGGCAAGTGGCGGAGCTGCTGTTGGCAACAGTTTTTATGGCCGACAAAGTTGTTGGCCATTTTGACATATTTCACGCTTTGCTTTTATGTTTCCTGATTGCCAGCCCAGACTCCTTCCAGGCCCTGTTTTGTGTTGTTTAGGCCTTCTGTTCTCTGCTCATAAAATTCTGTTCTTGCATATTTATTGCTGTTGATTTAGTGCTAAGCCCCGCCCACTTACGCCTCTCTGGCCCCGCAGCCAGCCAGCCATATTTTTTATGCATTTTATTCAAGTATTTCTTGCTTTCGTTTTTTTCTTTTTGTTGGTTGGGTCTAAATATGTATTAGCTGGCTGCTTATCGATCAAACAGCGTTTTGATTTTTCCATGCAAAATTCATGAAAATGCAACAACTTTGCCCTATTTATCACGGCTCATCTCTTTGGCCTACATGTGGATGTTTTCCTCTTGTTCGTTTTCGTTTTTTGTGCTGGCCATTAAATTTTTATTAAGTGCAAAACGAAATTGCCTCATTTCCCTTTCCCAGCTCTGCAGTTAATGCGCTTTAAGTCCACGGGAACTTGGTAATATTTTTGCTCCGGCATAAAGCATAAATTATGGTGTTTGTTTTTCAACAAACTCATCCCCGTCCCCGCCCCCATGGCCCCTGCCCCTACCCCTGCTGCGCACATGTAGACAGAGAATGTTACTTTGGCGTGCCATATAAGAGCCATATTTGTACTCTGTAGCGCTGTGGAAGAGAAGCATATTAACTCAATCATAGCGGCCGATTTAGACTTTATTAAATGGGATATTTTATGAAATTGACTATCTTTTAATTTGATACTTGATAATTTTATTATTTCTTTAATTTTATAGTTAAATTTAAAACAATGTTTAACATTTATTACTTACTCCTTTACGTCTAAACTTCTAAACTTGATTACAAGGTATGTACCAGACGTGCAGTAATATCTGCGTAATTTTACTAGCAAAGTTTTCATTTTATATCATTGAAATGGCATTTTATAGTACTTTTAATCATATGATAAATAGCCCCAGATATATTTAACTACCACTGTGTGTGTTAACTAGGTGTGTGAGTGTGTGCGTATAACTGTTGGTCCTGGCGTTTAGCTGCACGTGAGCTTCATTAGTTTAGCTACCTGTTTTGTTGTCGGCTGCATTACAAACAGTTGCCCCTTTGCTTGCTGCTGCTGACCCTGCAACACTATATCCTGCCATTGTTCTCTCTCCTTGCCCACCCCCCTGGCAAATGTCCTGCTTGTTTGTGGCAGTTTGGCAGGCGGCAGCGTTTGTTAATTGAGTTGCAAATGCCAAGCGAAACGACATAAAAAGCTAATTGCTGGCCATTGTTGTTAACGTAATGAGACGTAACGTAACGTAATGCTCGTAACGTTGCGCAACACTAAACATCAACTAGCAGCATTTGGCCAAAAAGTAGAAGGCAACAAACCTCCTGCTGCCACTTCAAATAAGCAGGCGTGGCATTTAATGTGTAGTTTTGCCGTGCCGAGATCATCGACTGTTGTGCAACACCTGTTAGCATTCATTAAAACATTAGATGAGCACACCACTTTAACATCAACGTGCCTGGCATGCTATGTAGTTTATTGTCGCAACTTGCCTGCTTGCTTGCTGCTTGCTGCTGCAGCCACGCCCACTTTTATTGACGCGCCCACATTTGCTGACATGGCTGTCCGACCTCCTTCAACGTTTCCTTGTTTCCGTTTTTTTTGGTCGCGCGCTGGGCACGTGAAACGTTTCAGCATCGTAAAAAATTCGTCTGTGCTCACACTTGAATCCTTCACACACACACACACACGCACACAACACAGATACACACACGCAAATATCCGAAACGGTAGCACAGCAACCAGAGCTGAGCTTTGCCTCAGTTTGTTTAGTTTTTTGCGGTTATCCGGCGTTTACATTGTCTAAACGCCCGGGCATGGCCAAAACACAAGAGTGTTACGGTATCTCATTTGGCAGCAGCCAGCCCTGTCGAAAAGGTGGCTCAATCAGCAGCCACCCGCCACATCCCTCTCTTTCTTTCTCTCTCTCTCTGTTGGCAACTTTTTGCTGCGCACTTTTTTATGGTTTTTCGTTGAGCTTCAGCCTCCCTCTCCAGCCCCACACAATTTCCCCGCAGAGCAGAGGTGTTTACTCACATGTATGTAGCATGTGTGCTTGGGTGTTCTTGGTGAGTTTTCCGCTTACCCCCCGTTGTACATTTAATGGCGTTGATATGGTTTTATGACCTCTGTGGCCTCTTACACATACGCCCCGAAAATTGCATTGTTTGCCCGTTTTTTGTTGCTCTTCTTGTTCTTGTGCTTGTTGTTGTTTTTATTACATTTATTTTATGTTTTTTATGATTTTTGTGCTTTTTGCTTTTTTTTTGTTTTGTTGCCTTTTATTCGGTTTCGCTCGTTTCTGTTTAATTTTCGCTTTGCACCCACCAAGGAGCCATCATTTCTAAGTTGCTTTTCTTGTACGCCACGTGGTGGCAACGAGAGTCCCTCCGAGGGGTGTGCCACGTAACTGATATCGCATTGATCCCACAGCCCTGGCTGCCACTTCAACTGCAGTCGTTGTAGTTAACATTTCAATGGTTTTATGCAATGGTCTCTGGTGCGAGTTGAGAGTTTTTCACATTTGCATTTCCGTTTTGCCTGCTGGGTTGGCAATCAAACGCTTTTAGCTCCCATTCCCAATACCCAATACCAATCCCTTTCTGCGCCCAGCGTATTATTTCTAAAAACAACGCCGTCATTCGCATTCGTACTGCAGCTGCAAGTGCAAAGCATTTGTAAATAAAAATGCAATTTGATTTCGTTTCGTTTTGTTGTTATTCTTGTTATTGTTGCTGTTGTTGTTGGCGTTTTTGTTTGTCGTCGTATTTCAAATGTGACAAATTGAGTGCTCCCCACCAGACAGCCTGGACAAACAACACCTGTTTGTCTGTATTTGTGTGTGCATCTCCGATGCACGACTGAAATTTGTTTGCATTTTTATAAGCATCGTCGGGTTATTGATGCCAGACAAGAGGGCGCACTTCATGCCCTCAAACCACCCTCTCAACCCGCTCAACCCCACGCAGCACAAGCGGAAAAACCACAAAACGGTAAACAGACACACAGTAAGGATCTCGCTTGAATTTTCAATGCCACAACAGTACATTTGTTTGAAAAGCTCTAACTAAACAAAAGTACCCAGGCGTATTTGCTTAATTTGTGGCTGCGTTAATTAAGCCTAATACATTTGCATTACGTATGGCAAAGTTCTAGTTTCGTTTATAAGCATTTCAATATGCCTGAGTTGCTAACAAGCCGGCAAAGAACTTTGAATAGTTATTTAACGCGTTCAAGGTCCAAAAAATTGAATTGTTTTGGGGCGTTTGTTGATTTATGCGAGGCGAGCACAGACAACTTTATAAGCAAATTGCGTGACTGAATAATTGAAAGACGAGAGCAGACATAAAGACAACAATAATGAAAGGTATAGACTAGGACATACTCTCACTGGTGAGGGGAAAATAATATAAATGAATATGGTAAATAGAACTAGTTAGACGAACGGCTTGAGAAATCTTGTTTTTGCATTTCAACTATACAAACACTATCAACTACTAGACTTATATACCCCATAATCGTGTCTTATGGACTTCTAATAAAGTAAAGCTCTTAAAGCAGACCCCAAAAGTAGACTACACAAAACTGGCGCAGACATTTTACGAGCACATGCAAAGCCCAAAAGACGAATATGGAAAGTACCTATAGCTGTGCTTGGGACAACGAGGGGCACCGAGGGGCGCCACCAACTGAGTGAAGCATGCTCCCAAATTCATGAGCCACGAAAACGCATAAATATCCAACTTTTCTTTCTCTCGATGCTTTTTATTTTTTCTTCTTTCTACTATTCTCGCATTTTGGCTTCTTTTCTGCTTTGCAAGTGTGTATTTATGTGTGTGTGTGTGTGTGACACGAAATGTGGCAAAAAGCATGGCATTAGCTTAACCGAAATCAAAGGGCGGGGTCTAAACAAAAAGGCAGTCAAAGAGAGACAGCGACAGAGGGAGAGAGAGAGAGAAAAAAAGAGCGCACGGCAGGCAATTTTATGAAAATTATGACAATAATTGTCATTAAATCAAAAATGCTCAGTAATTGTCTCATAAATTTACTATGCAAATTGTGTGGCGGGGCAGGCACAAGGGAGCTTAGACTTGCATGCGAGATAGATGGCAGAGGGGCAAGGGAGTTGGGGTTGGGGTTGGGGCTGGAGCGACAGTTTCGTGTTGGTCGTCGCAATTTTACGATATCAATAAAAACGTCGACAATATAAACTTAACTTTGGCTTTTTCGGCCTACGTTCTGGGCTTGTGCCTGGGCATTAAAATTGTATGCATAGCATATTTCTAGGCGCACGTGCTGTTTTTGTTGTTGCCATTGCCATTGCCATTGCTGTTGCTGCTGTTGCTGCCACAAAAGTTTTTACGATGCCCCATAAAAGCGGCCAAGCAACCAACTGGCCCCAGTCGTCAGCCGCCGTCAGTTGCCTTGGCCAAAAAGGTAAGAAGGAGCAAGCTCAACAGAGTTTGCTGCAAAGGATTAGATAAGCTTTGACCCAACTGGCTAAGCAAAGCTTTTATGCCTATGCACTTGTAGTACGCATTAAATGTGCCACTCACCCCATGCCTACCTGCGCTTTAAAGCCAAACCCGCCCCATACCCAAAGTGACGATTAAAGTGGCCCACAAAATTTACACACTCGGCACAGGCTGGCAGACTGGCTGTCTGGCAGGCTGGTTGGTCTGTTGGCTGGCACGTCAAGGGGCGGTGTTCACAGGAAGCCGCAAAGTGGCTTTTTAATGCACACAGCAGGTTCTGGCCACGCCAGCCGCTGCAATAATAATAGCAACAAAAACACCGAGCAGAGCAATATGCAATTATATAAAAATCAGACAGAAAAGATGGAAAAAAGCAACGAACAAAAAAATTGCTTACTTTGCAAAGGAAGTGTGTGTGTGCGAGTATATCGGTGTCTATGTGTGTGTGTGTGTGTATATGTGGTCTGTTGTGTTAATTTAATTAAAGCTTGAGCGTGCTTGTCTCTGCGGCAAAGAGGCGAAGAGAAATTGTTGTTATGAAGTGCCAAATTGTTGGCCATTTGACGGCTTTGCTGGCAAAAAGAAAAAAAATACGAACTCAAAATGCTGTCAGTCACACACAGAAATTAACATAATTGTAATTGGCTGCTGCTTCAAGGTCGTATTAAAGTCGTCGCACAAAGTGTGCTCGAAAGTATGCTACTTTTGTTATGGACTGCGGCCATTTTGTGCCGAACAAAAGCAACAATGTGTATGTGTGTGTGTGTGTGGGCTTTAAGTTTGTTGTAGCTGCGCGTATTTGTTGGATTTGATTTCACAATATGCTAAAGGGGGCTGCTGTCGAGCTGCTTCATTAATAATTCAACAAGAGTCAGACGTTGGGCAACCTTTTTTATTTTTTATTTCATCAATAGCTAAAACCTAGCATTGCTTTAGGCACAAGCAAATGGAAGGGACGAGCAGGGCGACTCACATGTGAGTGTGTGTTTGTGGCTAGAGCTTAAAAAAGGCAACGCAAGTGCATTAAAGTTGAGCAACAAATCTCGCTGTGTGCCAACTGATTTATGTATTCCAATGCCATGTGTGTGTGTGAGAAAGTTTTATTAATTTGCACTTTTTCTTGAAATTTTCCAGTTGTGTTGTCGTGTTTTGGTAGCCACTGACAGTTATATAAATTATTATGTTTTGCTTTTAGCATGATTGAAATGAAATTAAACTGCCTTTGTCAGCTGTCTGGCTCTGCCTTAGTCTCTCACTCTCGCTCTCACTCTATCTCTCTATGTGTATATGTATGTGTGATTTTGTCTGTCGTCTAGCAGCTGCCAGGGACATGTGCTGACGACAACAACAAGCAGAAGAGCAAAAAAAAATGAAGATAAACTAGAAAACACAGAGTTCTTTTTTTCTCGCAGGGGTGCTGACGCTGAAATTTCATTTAGAAAATGAAAATTTAGTAAACGCCGCATAAAAGCAGCTGCCAGGCTAAAAAAGTCGGCACAGAGAGTGGGCTAGGTGATAAACATATTTCTTTATAAGCAGGCACAGATACACACACATAGAGCTCCTACAGAATTTGTCTGTTTATTTGCTTACTTTTCGCTATCTTTAAATTTTAATCATGTGCTTCTAGCACTGCCTGACAATTTTGGCGCATTTTTAATACCCCGTAAACATGAAATTGTCCTAAATGGGTGTAATTAAAGGAAAAGGTTTAAGTCGCCCTTAAATAAGATTAGATATTTCCTTTAGAGACAATAAAGCAGAAGAGAAACTATGAAGATTTTTTAATGTATTTACCTAGTATATATGCAATTAAACTTTACAGGCTGCATAATTGTTGATATTTTAAGCGCTTTTTGTTTATCTGCTCTAATTCAAAAATTGTGTATAAAGAAAACACTGAAAAGTGTAATAAACTTTTTATTTATTAAATGTTTCTTTGCTACATAAGTGGAGCGTACTTACTATATAAATGGTACTCTACTAGCAGGGTATCTCCCTGTGGAACACACATTACTGAAGTATTTTTTGTTGTTTTTTATTGTCAGACGCATTGCTCCGCGTTTTTATTTGGTTGAGTGGGTGTATGCCCATGCTCATATGCATGAGTGTCTCTTCCTCTCTCTTACTCGCCCAGTGGGTGTGTGGGGTGTGTGGGTTGTGTGTTTGACAGCCAAAACCTTTTAAATCCTTGTTAACTTGTTTAAATGCGCAGGTTTTTGGCGCCCATTCAATGCCATACACCTACTTGCATACATGTGTGCGTGTGTATAAATATAAATTTTTATTTGTATTTTTGTTGTTGTTGTATTTTTTACTGTACTCGCATCGTAGGAGCTTTATGTCATCAGCAGCTAAGGAGAAAATAAATTGAAAAGCATTTCGAGTTTGCTTTCATTTATTCCCGTTTATTTTTTTCTACCGTTTTGCCGCTTTTAAACTGAAATTATGCTGATTGTTGTGCATGTCGCGACTTTGAATCGAAACAAATGAGAAAATGTAAATCAGTTTGTTTTCGTGTTGATTTTTCCACTCATGCTCTCTCGGTCTCTCCCTGCATTTAAGTGCAAAATTGCACGAGTATGCGTGTGTGGGAAATAATCGGCTTACAGTTACAGTTAGGTCTAGATGTTGTCCCTTTGCCACACAATTTAATGCGCTTTCAGCCAAGCTTTGCCTCCCTTTCCAAGTCACAGCCACAATCGCAGTCACATCACTTCACTTCACTATGCAAATTAGCAGCAGCTTTAAGCTTAACTTGAACAAAATAACAATGAGTAAAATAGCTGTAGATGTATTCCTGCCATCTCTTTCTGTCTGCTCTCGTTGATTGACTATGAGTTACTTTTACTTGCCATAACCATTTCATAGTCCACAATACATTCCAAGGGATTATATTTGAGGTCCTGCGTCCCCATACCTTGTACTGGCCTAAAGCCAACTGCAATTGGCCACATCAAATGAATGCTGGCATATAAATGAACTCATTATTATAGAAGAAATTCCGCTGGCCAAGTGGCAAAGACAATATTTATGCTAAGTCTTAGGCATTTGCAATCGTAAGAAATTGTACTCGAGTATTTTTCATTAATTTCAGCATTTAAATATTTACACAGTGGCACATAATTAATTGTGTACCACCGTCGCCGTCACCGTCGAGAAGTGGCTGCAAAAATGTGTAAATTATGCGAGAGGGCGCCGCATTTCACACTTAAAGCTGACAGCACTTCAGAGAGGCCGGAGACGATGAACGGAGGATGGGGGAAGGGTGGAGAATGGCCGAAGGTGAAATTTATGCGCCGAAATTAATTTCATGCAAAAACAATTAAGTTAATTTAGCAAAAGGCAGACTGAAAAAGCGCAACACTGGCAGAAAAATCAGGCAAATGAAATATAATAAACTTTGCAACGAGACGGAGGCGAGACGAAGACAGAGATGGGGGAGGCAAAGAGATGCCAGGCGGGGGCGGGGAGGTGAAAAGAGCTACCAAACTGCGAAAAGGGATGGATGGTGAAAAAGGCTTTAAATTTCCATTGCTATGCTATCTATAGCTAGCTGTCTCTCTGCCTGAGTGTGTGTGGGTGAGTGTGTGTGTGTGTGTGAGGGTGTGCGTGTAATACAAACGCAATTAAAACACACTCAAAAGGCGAAAACAACAGACAACAGAACAGTACAGAACAGAACAAACTGAAACGACACCGTAAAACATTTAAATGCCGAAAATAGACAAGGGAACCAAAACCAGACTCAGACTCTGGAGCGGGGGTCATGCTGTGGCCTGAAGTGCGGAGGGGTTGTGAATGGAATTTCCCTTTCGAATTGCGTTGGCGCGTGAAATATCTGTATGTTGTTACGTGAAAAAGGATGGCGCATGCAATGCATTTATATGGGACGACCCTGAGTTGCAATACAACAACAATAAAAAATTGTAATTTGGCAGCAGGCAAACAACGCACAGATGAAAAGTGTGTAAAGAGTAGAATGAGAGAATGGCAATTGAATAAAGATGGAAAGAGAGAGAGAAGGAGAGTGGACAGAGAACAGAGAAAGTCGACGACTCATTTATCACGCGAATGTCAAGTCGACCAAATGCTCAAAATGCTTTTTAATTGCATTTCAAATGACAGCCCACTGGAGAGCTACTGTTTCATCCAGCTGTAGCGCCATCTAGTGCTTGGCGGCAGCCACCGGAGGTGCTAAATGAAACTTAAAGAGCTCCAGACAAATAGAGTTGAGTTGCGGATGAGAGAGAAAGCGAGTATCGTTTTTTCTGTTGTTTTTTTTTTTTGGGTTTACAATGACATTGACACAACCCCTGGGCAAACGGCAGTAGCAACAGCAGCAGAGCAACCCTCTGACAGCAACGGCTACTCCTTCCCGGCTCTGCCTGGGCGCAGCTTTGAGATCAGCTTCAGCTTGCAACTCACAAGCGTGCAATAAATTTTTCAATGTCATGCGTCTCGTGCGCGCAATCTATATAAAACAAGAACAACGACAACAGCAACAACTACAAAGTAAAATCGCACATGGCAGCAGCAACAGCACCCCGTTTACACCCCTCCCCCTCTCTCCACTGGCTGTGGCAATCTGGCGACCGCTAAGCACCCAACCAACAGCAAAACAAACTTCCAATCAGACCCAAGCCAAGTCTCCTTTACTTGACTGCTGACTGCTGCCGACTTTGTGATAAATGTGCTACAGCTTTTTGTCTTTACTTCATTGAAGTAGACCCCTCCCATTCCATGCCTTCCACATGCCTCGTCTACGTATCGCAACCGTATCTCTGTCTACTCGTTCTCCGTTCTCCGTTCCCCCTCTCCCTTGCCCCCTTGTCCAGTTTGCTTGCTTAGTTTTGAAAGTGTTGAAGCAGCACTTTGGCAGCGGCATCAACGCCAACGCCATCACTATCGCCAACGAGTGCGCTGCGCTCGGCGTTGTCCCTCGGCATATTTGCTTTTTATCTGCGCTTTGCATGCGGACTGGATGGAGTCTCTACTTCAGTGGAGAGAAAACTCATCTTTGTCTGCGCTTTGCGTAGTTTTTCTTCTTGTGCACAAGTTACATTTTTAATCGCGCCTTTGAGACTTCATTAGTGCGAGACCCAGAGAACGCAATATGAATGGCTAAAAGCCATCGCCATCGCCATCGCCATAGTCATCGCCATAGCCAGCGACTGTGACTGTGACTGGCACTGAAACTGGGAATTGGATTCAGTTTGGACGCAAAAGAGTGGAACATGTGCGAGGCTCAAGAGCAGCTGTGTCTCTCTCTCTCACTCTCGCTCTATATCTGTCTCATTGTTGCTTTTGTTGTCTGCCAAATGGCGCATGAAGCATCTGCAACAACAACAACAACAACAACTACGACTCTGACTCTGCTCATATTCTTGCTGTCTCGCTGTCTGGGCACTTGAGAGTGCTTCAAGTGTTTTTTATAACTCCTTTTCTGTACAGGTTTAAATGAAGTGTTTGTCTTGAGCTTGAAGTGTGGCGTGTTTTGATTTTTATTTAAACTAGACTACAAAATTACAAGCATACAAAAAAACCAAACAAACTTTCATCAAGCAGAATCAGCTCACAAAATGCCACTCGAATCATTTGCTGTTGTTATGTGCTCACGCACTTGGCCCATCAAAGTCGAAGTCGCAGTCGCAGTCGACGTTGACGTCGACTTCGCAGTTACACCTTTCACTGAGACATTTAGACGCTTGTCTAACTTCGTCATTGTTGTCGTCACACATGTCGTATGCGTGTTACGTGCCTTTACGTTTCTTTTGCCTTTTGTTTTGCCAAAAACATAAAATATGCATAAATTCCTCGCTTCTCCTCTTCACTTCCCAACGGCTCATAAAACGCAACCAAGAAGAAGCAAAGTCAAAGACCAAGACGCCGACAATGACAATGAGTCGACTATGCCAAAGTGGCGGAAGTGCAAATGTTGCGTTGCGTACCGAAAGCAAAAAATATAATATTTTCATTACATTTGCAGCTTATTGACAATTGACATGAAAATCTCCTCATACTCCATTTATGCTCGCTGTTTTTATGCTTTTGTTATGTGACTGCAAATAAAGTAATAAAAACGAAAAACGAGCAACAAAAACCGTAAACCAAACAAAAACAACAAAATTCTTTGCAACAAAAACTCATGCAATATGCACAAACAACAAACATATTTGGCCGGTAAAATGTCAAAAAATTGTTTAAGCTGCTGACACATAACATTGACATTTGTTTGCTGTCTCTGTTACACACTCTCTTTTACATACTTCTAACTCATTTGGTAGAAAATAAATGCATGGAATTCCTTTGAATGCATTTCATGTTGCATGCTTCTTGGGGCAGGACACACGGGCTTCTTGCAAAAACCAAATATTTTATGAGCCCATTCAAACATAATAGGGTCTTTTGAAAAATAGTTTGGCGTGCACTTGCGAGGGCAGCCAATAAAGTTTAGCTCAAGTAACTACTGAGGCGATAATAATAAATATAAAAATATATTAAATTGTGTTAAACTATATTGCCATTAATTACTTAGCTAAACTGTCTCTTCCTATTAAAAATACACTTTTGAGGCGCATATATTGAGGTAACTTTAAATATTTTAATAGTTGAGTAAATAAACATCAATAACTTCTCGGTAGTCAATCATATATTTTTCCATTAAAAATACACTTTTGTAGACGCCACTGTAGACAACAGTTATTTCTCAGCATCTCACTCTATCAAAGAGTGCTGCAAATTTGTTATATTGACTTTTCTACATTTCTTATTCATTTTTTCGTTGTTCTAATGCGCTTTGCTTTGATATCAAATATGCCAGCAATCTGTCTGCATTTTAAATGAAACCGAAGAAGATTTATTGCATGTCCAATATCCGTGCCATCCTCCCTCACATTGCCCCATTGTGTCTTGTTGTTGTTGCTGTCCGAGGCGTCGCCAAGGTGTCAAGTGCGCTTTGCAGCGACTTCAAGTATAAATTATGTTTTATTGAAACTGATACTTTGACAGCAAATCTGAGCCCAGACTTTTCAATCAGCACAACTGCAAACTGTTGCCGAAGACGAAACTGCGTTACCCTGGATGAGCACATAAATCACAGGACGACGATGACGCACTGACTAACTGACTAACTGACTAACTGACTGGCTAAGGATGATAATTAATTAGCTTTTAATGCTGCCATCTTGTTGGATGACAACATCAACAACAACAACAAGAGCGACAATGGCAGTTTGAGTGCATTTAGTCAAACGGAAAATGATGCTAAGGAATGCGCAGGATAAGTCGAGTTGCAGGATAGATAGAGAGAAAGAGAGTTGTGATTCTGACAAGCAGTCAGATAGACAATAGTACACACGACAAGTTGCTTTGGAATTGGAATCGCAAGAGAAAAAGTCAGTGCGAGGACATAATGCTTGATCCTTTGTAGACATTTCGTTAAAAGTTAGTGGGAGCGGTGAGTACAGAGCAGGAGCGCTGCCAACAATCAAATCAAAAGCAAACAATGAACAAAAATGTAGGAAAACATAACCAAAGATAAGCGGCTTGCAGTCTCAGCCTCAGCGTCAGCCTCAGCTTCAGCTCAAGCAAAAAAGATGGCGACAAGGACAACAACGACAACGACAATGTTGTTGTAAACGGAAACGCAGACATGAAGAAAAAAAAAGAAGAAAAGCTGGCAGCTCCAAAGAAAGAAAATACACACAGAGAGCGAGAACTCAGTTGGCTTGGAGTGCAAGTGCGAGTGTCGGCGCGTCCTTGTCGTTTGTGCTGTGCTGTGACAAACAGCTAGCTGGGTGAAGGTGGGGGGAGCGGGGGCAGCAGGACAGCAGCCTGTTGTCTGCTGCAAATACCGCAACATGTACTCAAGCAGATAATGTTAAATACCACTCGAGGACGTAAGAGCACAGGCAATGCCAAAAGGAAGCAGCAAATCCATGTAACAACAAAAGGCAGCAGCAGCAGCAGCAGTAAAAAGGACACCAGCAAAAGGATATGCGAAAAACGAAGCCGAAACTGAAAGCGGGCAACCAAAGCAGTCCAGTCAGACACAAAAGTTCAACTCGACGCGACTCGAATCGAAAAACTGAAGCTGGGCCGGAAAATTTAAGCGCAACATTAAATAATTTACAAACAAACGGCGCAACGGTCGCCTTAATCGCCGGAAATACGCAAAAAAAAAAAAAAATAGAAGAAAAAATAGAAGAAGAAATGGCACTAAGAGCAGCAGCAGCAGCAACAAGAGTGGAGGTGGCATGCCACGTTCGCCTGCTCGTGGGTCGACGCATGTGCAACTGTCGTCCACGTTAAAAGGAAAATCAATAAAACGTGCGAGACTGTGTTGGGTGCGTCGCATTCGTTCTCTTTCGCTCTCGCTCTCGCTCTCTGTCGCTCTCTTTGTCGCCACTTTTACTTTTTGCTGAACTGAAAGATGCGACACTGGCAACGGCTGGCAGGACAAGGCAGTTTCCGATGCCGGCTTCCTATGCCACCGCCACGCTTGTCCTTGTCGCCGCTTTGTCATTTGTTTGGCCTGCAGCTAAATTTGCCTGCCTGTCTCCCCCTATGCGACTGTCTCTCTGTCTGACTGTCTCTCCGTCTGTCTGTCTGTCTGTTTGTCTGCCTCCTTTTTGTGGATACACATGAAGCAATCGTTTCGCTTGCCGGCTTAGGTGTGGCACATGGCAGCTGTTTCAGCCGGGGTCCACAAAGTGCAACAAACCGAATTCAAACAGTTTTTGCGTTGGGGGCAGCTCTCGATTTTTGCATTTGCTGTATGGTATATAAAGCTGGCAACTGGCGGGCAGTTAGACGATGCCTGACAAGCGTTAATCTTGAAATAAAATATGTATTTGTTTTGGCCAGAGCATGGGGGCGTCTCCCAAATGTGTTGCATACCTTCGAGCGCAACTCGCGGCGCTCTCTTGCGGCATTTTGATTATCTTTGACGCAAAGCGACTTTCCATAGACTTTGCATAAATTTTGGGCCCTCCCTGAAGAAGAAGTAAAAAAACTTCCACTTTTTTCTCTAGCAATATATATGTGTGTGTCAATGTGTGTATATACCTTTTGGGGTATATTTTACTTAGCTACACACTTCTAAGCTCTTGCAAATTGACAAAGAACTTCACATTGCTTAGCTGCCTACTCAGCCAGGTGGCCCCTCCCACCTCTCCAAGCTCGTTTCACCTACACTCTCTTATGCAAAGTTTTGTTTGATTTTTTGAGGCTTCTTTTTGGCCAGGTGGTCTCTTTCGTGGTTCACTCTGGCGTTTCGTCTTCGCCTGCCTGGCAGTCAACATTATTTGCATTTCAACTATGTCTGTGTTTGCCTCCTGTGTGTATGTGTGTACGTTTGATTGTATTTGTGCCCGCGCGCTAACATTTTGTTTGTATTTCATTAATATTTCAGAGGTGGCGTTGTTTGAAATCAAAACATAAATATTAACATTCATGAATTGAAACTGTGTATCGCCGCGAGCGCATTTCCTGAACTCGTCACATACACACACACCACATTCGAACACACATACACCATTACACTCGCACACAGAGTGCAAAAAATGATATAAATGCCGCCGCACAAACCACAAACCAAACAAATACCAGACAGATTGACACACACACACACACCCAAAGCGACTCGCGGAGAGACATGCAACAACATTTTTAACAATTTTCTATAAAAACGAACAAAAAAAAAATAAACATATAAAAAAAGTAATTGGAAAACAGGGAAATTAAAATTAAACTGTGAAATGCAAGGCAAATATTTTTGTCTAGCCAGGATCATTCGAGTTGTTCCTCACCCCTTTTATCATCGCTCTATCACTCGCTGTACATGTTGCAATTGTTGTTGACGTGATTTGCTTGTTTTTCATTTGCCAACCACATTTTGTGGCATGTGAAAAGTTTTGTTTTATGATTTTAAGCAAATAACAAAGATATGATTTGTTGGCCAACGAGAAATGCATCAATATAGTCCTGAATATCGCATATTTAAATAGCTATCCAGAAATGAAGGTTATGTTTAAGTGGCGTTATGTTATTTTAATTTCTTCGATTGAGATTTTAGTTGCTAAACACTTCGAAAATAAACATATGTTATTTTGAAATTGTATACAAATTTCCCACCCAACTAACACACATAATTTTCTTCTTCTCTTTGCAGGTATGTCAACTACTAGCCAACAAATACACATCACAAATACTCCATTGATGTTTCATCTATGTAATCGTAATCGTTATCGTTATCGTTATCGTATTTCTCTGCACCTACCAGAACCATTCATCTTTAGCGTAATCTTAGACGTAATCCATTAATCGTTTATCATTTGTTAATGTAGTTTTGAATTTATGCTTTCAGTAATTAAGAACATTACCAAGCTAACAACATTTCCATTTTAAATTCACATGTGTGTGGTGGCATCTACTTATGTGTATAACTGTAACTGTCTGTAACTCTGTTGTGCTATCTGTCACTCAACATGCTCTCGATGTCTCTATGTCTTGCAACTCTTGTTCTGTCAATGTCACTGTGTATGTGTATATGTGTCTATGTGTGTGTTGTTACAAATTTGCGGTAAATATTTAAACATTTTCATTATCATTTTGCTTAATGCCAACGCTGTGACAAAACACAACAAATCTGTCAGAGATTTGCAAAACCGCCGAAAACAATTTGTGTGCTTAATTAAAAATTTAAATTACATCAAATAAGTGGGCGGAGCTACAACTGCGTATGTGCGATTGTGTGTGTGTGTGTGTGTGTGTGTGACTAACAATTTGTATGTGTATGACAAATTTACGGCAAATGCTAAAGGGAAGTGGTAGAAGCGAGGCATGGCTGCCATTACAAGTATGACATGCATTATGGCCAAAAGCCCCTAGCCAGAGACGAGAGCAAAGTGGGAGAGGTGGAAAGAGGCAGGAGGCGGGCGGGGGCCGACTTCTGGCCACATGCTGCCACACTAATTTGTGCATTCCCAAGTTGGGTGCGAAAAACAAAACGCCGCCATCAAGTTGCAGGCTTGAAAACTTTGTCCTTCTCATACCAGTTGCTCCAGCTCGTGCTCCAGCTCCAACTCCTCCTCCATTATTTTTGTTTGCTCTTCGTGCTCCTGCTCGTTGTTGAGTGCAGAAATTAATTGCATTAGAAAAGTTGCACAGAGTCGCACATGTGCCAGGCAAACTGGCAACTGGCAACTGGCAACCGGCAACTGGCAACTCGGTCCGCCAAACTTGCGCTTATTTAAGTTTAGAAATGTCTTGGCAAAACTTGCCAGCCTTCATCGTTCTCCTGCGTCCTGCGTCAAACTCTAACTCCCCATTTGTCGCATGCTCTGGCCCCATGCTATCGGCCTTGTTGCCGCTCCGGACAAACGTTTGTCAGCAAACTTAATTTCTGAACTTTTTCGTAGTCAGGAGAAGGCAAATGGCATTCGCTACAGTCCCTCCCTCCACCCTCTCGTACTCCCTCTCTGCCTGCTTCGACAATCGGCGTTTACAAAATGCTCGTCACCAAAACTTGGCTCGCTTATTCAACGTCCTTTGGCTTACGACTCGTTTTCCTGCCTTGGGTGTTCGAGGGGGGCTGCATATTTTAAAGACGACGAAAACTTGCCAGACGCACATTTTACATAAATGTTGCACTTAAATGCACATTTTGTCATAATGCCAAAGGAATTCCCTGACAACAACAACAACAGCAACAAAATATCTAAAGGAAGTTTCGAGCCAAATTAAGATTCTTTTGCGAGTCCATAACAATTTTCAATAAATAACATTTTGTTGATGTTATTTCTTTTTTTTTCGTTCCTTGTGTTAGCTATTATGCTAGCTGCTGATAGACAGTGCATGAAAATATGCACATGGGAAAAGCTGAGGAAAATAGGTATAAAAAATCCCTCAAAGGGCACAGCAGAAAAGCTGCGAAAGCAGCTGTAAAATGTTCAATGTACATTTTGCAAGCTGCGCATTTTGTGCATTGGCTTGGAAACTGCAAAAGCACATGTGCTGCTAGAGTCACAAAACTGTGTATGTAAGCTTAGGGGTGTGGAGATGTGTGGGAGTGTGCTTGTTAGTGCAATTGCAGCAAAAACACAAATGCAACTTTGTCTCAGCGTTCTCGACTCGTTGTCAAAGTTACTTTGTATTAAAATTAGACACATTTCCGTACATGCAAAATGCCAACGGCAGCAGAGCGACTTACAGGGAGACATTGCACATTGATATGCCAGTGCACAGGCAGTCGGGAGGGGGGACAGGAGTGCGCTGTAAAGTATGCTATAGATTTTTGCTCGAGCACCTTGACTGAAGTTGAAGTAGAGGCTGAAGTTGTTGTTGTTGTTGCTGTTGCGTGTGTGACAACAACACCGGGGCGACACTCGTTGACATTGGGCGACAATGCGTCAAGCAGGCGCACCCCTTTTTACACACACCACCTTTGCCTGGCACACATACACACACAGACACACACACTTATTCACTAATTTGCATATTTATGCAATTATACGTTACCTTTTGTGCCTGCTCTCCCCCCGCTCGGCTTGACAAATTTTTGTGCTCAACCCTTTTGGGCGTCTGCCCCTTCCCACCTGCCGGCACAACCGCCCGCCCGCCCGCTCTCTCGACCTCAACAGTTGGTCGCGGCAACGGCAACGCCAGGTCGCGCAGCATGTCACTTGTCACGCCAAACACGAACACGTTAAATGTCAACAATGAAGTGACACAGCACGGCAATGGCAGCAACGGTCATTGTCCTGCCTTCTGCGCCTGCTGCGTCCTGCGACAGAGACAACGGCAGACCTGTTCGTCCTGTGCCCGGCCTGGCCACTCGCCTTTACTGACATCTGACACTGTCACAGCGTTTAGTGATTTATTTCATGTTGACATGCGTCCTTCCCTCTGACAACGCCACCTGCAACAGTCTGTCTCCCTCTCTCCCTCTATCTGTTTCCACTCGCTGCTCTTCTGTCAAAATTTTGAAATTTGCTCTTAATATTTTTGCTATTTCTATTTGCATTGTCGCATCTCCCTTACGAACTGCATGCAAATGAAGTTATGAAAATTACTCAACAACCACAACTGCTGCCACATGCGGCATGCCGCGTGCCGCGTGCCAAGAAGTCACCCTCCCCTCATACTTTGTGACTTGTATCTTCAACAAACGATCTCAATCATGATGCGCATTATGAAAATTGCATAATTTTCTTCCCCCAACAAGGGTTGCGACAACAACAAGCAGCCCCCTTTTAGCCCAAAAGGGCACTTCAATTAGAGCAGCAAATACAAAAAAAGGGAAAACAAATGTAAATAAATGAGAAGAAAACCAAACAAACAAAAACCGGCAACAAAATCAAAGCAGCTTTGGCAGCTTAAGGAAAGTCGCAATGCAGCGGGTAAAATTCTAAGGAAAATGTCGGAAGAAAATGCTGTGAAACGTCGACAGCTTTGGCACAACTTTAATGCAGCCTTTCTTGAGCTGTCGTTATTCAATTATAAACACCATTGGCTTGGCCATTGTGGCCATGTTGCAGTGGCAGCAGCAGGACATCATTGAGCATTTGACATTTATGGCTTAAGGTGCATTTATTGGAGTAAATTTTTGTCGACAGTTTTATTGAGCAAAAAGTGCTTTGGTTTCGACGTTGAGTTTGGCTTTGCCATTGGCATTAAAGTCAATTGCCCAGCCAGTTGTTGGCTTCGCATTCTACGCAACTGTCTGTCTGCAAAAACTTTCTTCTTTGACAGACAGCAGTGTGAGTGTGTATCTGTGTGTGCAGGAACTCAACTGAACATTTTCTTGTTAGCCCGAAAATTGTGTTTTGCCTTTGACTGACATGATTATATCTTGTATATGTCGTTCAGCTCGGTTCAGTTCGGTTCAGTCTGGTGTGTCTCTCGCTCTGTCTGGGGATTCGGTACGTTAACTCAAACGAAACTAATTTAATGCGCTGCAAAAAGTATTCAAACAATTGCACAAGGCGACGCCCAAGTGAAAGTCTCCTCCCCCGCTCAGCACTCCACTCGTTTGGGGCGAGCCAAAAAAAAAAGGCAGCCGAAAAACGTGAGCACATCAAACGGCGAATTCCATTTGCAGCATCGACGTCAGCGAAAAGGAAAAAGTTTCTTTTTGCTCAGCTACTACAGCTTAGCTTTTGCCAGGCTGCTTTGCTTGTTTTTTTATTTATTTCTTTTGCTATACCCATTAAAATGCCTGCTAAAAGTTAGCTGCGACTATGCACAAGAGCAGCTTCGGCAAATTGGGTATTTTGTTGCCTGTTCGGTTGCTGCTTTTCCAACCAAATTCAATTGTTGGGGCGTGCAACTGCGACTGCGACTGCTTGTGTGTGAGTGGGCGTGGCAGCAGCGCAAAATGTTAACAATTTTATTTATGTTGGCTTTGAACTTCGTGTTCATTATTTGCGCAAGCGACATGAGAAACAAACGGCGAGCAAAGCAGACAAACAATGCGAATTGTTGCATAATATTATATACAGAGAGAGACAGAAAGATCGCTGGAATTTATGCAGCATCCGCTAAAATATATATAACGTATACGTCGCATATGGCCAGAGCAACTTAAAGCAGCATTTGCCAAAAAATTAGCTTAAAAGTTTGTGGCCCTAAAGCTATTACTCAGGCACACACACACACGCACACAAACACACACGCATACATTAGAGGCACCTTGAAAAGTTGCGCCCGTATTTTCATGAGGAACGAGAGACTATTAGTTCGCCCAACATTTTCCCCGGCAAAAACTAAATACATTTGTGTTAATTTTCACTCACACACACACGCACACAGGCACGCACACATCTAAAGTAACGAAATGCGTAATAAAAAGGCTTAGTGGTGGCACTGTGACAAGGCAAAGGCGACTCCTGCTCCTGCTCCTGGTACTTTTCTTCGTTTCCGCCCTGTGCTTGTGAAATTTGCATATGTGCGGCTGCCATATATGCGACTCATACATCAAACTATTAAAAGCCTCATAGAAAAGCCTCTAGGGCATCATCCCCCACCCTTAATGCCTCCTGCCTCCTGCCACCCCCTTCCTGCCTCTGTCCTCTGCGCTCAACCGGCATTTGTCAAATGTTGCGAGGCTTCAGCTCTTGGCTGGCAAAACAGCAACAGTTTCTCGGGGCCAAAAAGTTTTACAACATTGTTGCGGCCACGCCCCCGCCTCCAATCTGCTGTCTCAGTGTGCCTGTGTGTGTGTGTGTAAAAGTTAGAGTGTATTTTGCAGCAAGGGCAGCCACAGGCTCCACACAGACTTCACAAGGATCAGCAGCAGGTGCATATTTACATTTATTTTTACACACACACACTTCCAGTTCGGGTCTCTATCTATAGCTGTGCAATTTTTAACTCGTATCCTGCGGTTGTTCGGCATACAACATGCACGGTTTGTCTTTTTACCTTGCTCTGCGGGTAAATGATTTGATGCCTGTGGCCTCCAGGACTCCCCTCTCCCTTCTCCAGCAAGCTACCGGCACCTGTTCTACGTCGGTGTTTAGATTTCGACTTGAGCTGTGCACTAAATTAGTTTCATTAGTTTTTCGCCTCCACCACGCCCCGCCCCACCCCACTCCTCCCGCTCCGAGTGCATTTGTAAAGTTTGAATTGCTTCAACATTTTCGACAAAAACTCACGACACATAAATTCCACATGTCTGTGGCCAGACAACATAAACAATAGCTTGGCGAGCAGCAAACCATCATAAATTGCTTTAGTACGGCTCATTTTTTATGGGCCAAGGCAGGCAAGGGGCCGGGGCATCGTTGTCTGAGCTCAGGTCTTATGGGGCAATTAAAATAAATTATGAGGTGCAGATTTACGAAAATTAAGAGATTGTTTCGACACACACACACACATACACATGGATAGAATTGCATAATAGAAGTAAAAGCAAAACAGGGCAAAAGATAAAGGATAAGTGAAATCAACTTGCAGGTTAAGCGCACTTCCCGCTGTGCCCCAAATGGACACCCAGCACGTGCTGTCTTTACATCTTCACACATATGAATGTGAGCGTTAGAGTGTGTGTGTGTTGGGTGTGTGGGGCAGCTCATCAGCAGTCAGCACACCTGGTGCGCGCCCGTCGCACATTTAAGCTGGAATATAGCTTGGTTTTTAGCATCCTTGGGCATCCTTGGATGGCGTGTAGGCAACCCTGGCAACCCTGGCAGCATCGCCGCATCGCCACAGACCCGCAATCAAGTATTCAGGTCATGTGCATGTGAACTCAATTAAGCAGCACATAACTTACAAACCGGATTACAATCATCATCATCAACAACAACCAAGTCGCAGTCGTAGTCGGCATTACGAGCCTTGAACCTTTTCCTTAAAACCCCAAATCTCCGTTGCGCATGCAAAGTAGCAAAGCAGTTGACCAACTCCCTCATCCGACTCCGATTCCGACTCCATCTCCATCTACATCTCAAGCTGCGATTGCTGTCAAATGTTGACTTTTCAACGAGCCCTCAAAATATGTTACTCATCCGCCGCGTGTTAACCTTTTTTGCCTGTTGCCGGGTGCAAAACAATTTGCAACCATAAATTTGCCACAGCAAACAAGACTACACTCCTCTCTCTCTCCCACTTGGCCATTTTGAGGCAGTCATTTGAGGTAAGGTCAAACAGCTGTCGAATGGGGCTGACATAAAAGAGCAGGACGAGGACCTGACGGTGACCTGACTTATTTTGTATGTATCGCAGGATATGAAAATTTTCACTTGAATAATTAATTGAACAGGGCAGTTTGGTCGATTCGGGCTACCCTTCCCCCTACCCCCCCCCCCCCCCCACTCACACCACACCTCCCAGCGCTGTCCTGCGCTGTCGCATGTCCTTGTTGATTTTGTCTTGTTGCGGTTGGCATTTTGGGGTCGACAACTGAAACAGCTCTTCATTTGCCCCTTTAGCGGTTTTGTTGCTGCCCCGTGTCTGGTCCGGTCTGGTCTTGTCTTGTGGCTTCCCCCACCCCTTCTGACATGCTGCCCGCTTACGTTTAATTAAGCAATACATTTTCGGACAGCCCAACGGAAGTCCATTCGGCAAATTGCAAAAACAAATACGTAAAAGCAAAAATATAACGTAGAAGAAGGTAAAGATGTGTCATGCATTTGCTGCCTGGCAAATCGACACAAGGCAGTCTCAATTCCCGCAACGCCCCCCTCGATTCACTGTTTGTCATGCGTTTGATATAATAATATCAGATTTTTTTGCTCCACGCTTCTGTTTGTTTCTATTTTATTTCATAAGCCGCTTTAAACCGCCGCCGCAACAAGCAAAATAACATTTAAGCCTTTCGTGATAAGCATTTAAATAAATTAAAACCTCGCCCTCCTTAGTCGCTCAGCAAACGCCTTGTTCCCCTTGGGCCAGCCATTTGTGGCTTAGAGCCACACAGACGCATTCGTTTTGTCTCCCTTTCTCTCTCTCACAATCTGTTGCTTGCTCGCTTTGCCACGCCCACAGCCGTATGTCAACAATGCAGCTAACCACACGCGCGCACTCTAATGAAAAATAGCAAGAGTGCCGCATATAAACAACACCAGCTTGCCTCGAGGCTGCAACAAAGCACGACTAGCGAATACCCTGTACATTGCACATGCACATGCTGCTTTTTTAAGTGCACCAAACCAGCCTTTGCTGGGCTCTGCGACAGGGTATTTGAAAAAAGGCGAGAGCACAATGAAATGAACGCATAAAGATTTGTCAGCGTTGATAAACAACAAAGCCAGCGACGCGACAATCCCTCCACGTCCAGCTGTAACCCCCACCCACTGCCCTAATCCGTTGGCTGAATAGGGAAGGCTAGAGAGCAGTGGGGAGAGTGTGAAAGCGAGGGAGAGAGAGAGAGAGAGAGCGCGTGCTGTGGCAGGCAAACAAATGGCCAAAAATGTTGCAAGTGTTGCGTTCCTTTGATGGATAGTGTCAATGTGTGTGCCAAAGGGGTAAAGGGGGAACAAAGCCAATGAGCGAAAAAATGGCATTTGCCAAACCACAAAATGGCCGCGACGCTGTTAAGTATGCTATATTAATTTGCATTGTGAGCATTGAATGGCGGCAGCTTTGTCTGTCTGCGGTTGGAAGCTTTGAAGAAGAGACAACAACATCAACAACAACAACAACAACTGCATTGTCTACTGCTTGCCATTTGATATTTGCACAATTTTCATATTTGCCATTTGCCGTTTAATTATGAGTTACGCTATTGACCAAGATCAATTTGCATTTGAAGGGAACGCAATCGCTAAACCATTGTAAACAAAATCAAATTTGCCACACAAAAAAATAAAAAAAATACACTGCCTGGTGTGTTGCCATAAGAGATAATCACCTTTTTGCAGTTTACAAGCATAATGGCAGCATAGAAAATTAAATTGCAATTGGCCAATGACGCCAATGAGCGCCCAATACGAACTTTGATAAACGCCAATCAGCGTGAGCTGGGGTGTCTGTGAAATTAGCATAATAAACGCCAGAGCTTCATAAAATTTTATTAATTTATCCCCCCTCGGTGTGCCGAGCACTCAACAGCTCAAGAGCTTAACAGATATACAGCACAAAAGCTGCGCCATAAATACCGATGATGGCAATCAGAATGTAACAAAGAACAAAATATGCAACACACTAAAAACAGACAATTGAGTGAAAGAAATACAGAGAGAGAGAGAGAGAGATGGAGAGAGAGGGAGAGGGAGAGGAAGAGAGCGTGCATTGCATTGCATGCCATTTTGTAGGTCAGGCAATTGGCAAGTGCACTAAAAGCCAAACAACTGACAGACTGAATGCCTGGCCCCAGTGGACTGAGGAGGGCAACTCATCAGCCTGTCGGTTGTTGTCACACACAAAAAAAGGGCAAGGTATGCCAGGTATGCAGTGGCAGTGCCAGGGCAGGACAGGACAGGTGGGCGTTGCCAACTGCTGTCAACAATGTCTAAAGCGGCAGCTGACAAGTGTGTACGCCTCACAGATGGCCGTGCGAGTCAAGTCGAGAAATGGCAGATTGCACGGCCTGTCTACATTTGTCTCGCCCTGCACTTTTCGGCAGACATTGTGTCGCTGCAACGGCAAGAGGCAAGAGGCAACGGCGAGGTAAGAGGGGAATAGGCGCGCCTTTGGCTGGCTTCATTAGATGGGGCACTTGTCGTCTGTGTCATGTCTGTCTGGCTGCCAACAATGTGCTGCACTTTACTGTTGCAGCTGCACAAACTATTTACGTTTGCCATGTGCCACGCCCACATTTGCCTGCTTGTTTTTGTGTACGCTCGCAAAAGTTCATTGCACGCGCTTTTGTTTTGCCTACGTTGGTGAAATGATGTTGCTCTTCATTTTCTCCAGCCGCTTGGCCGCCCACGAGTTGACCAAAAAACAGGCCTTGCCTTGTACTTTGGCCCATTGCCAGGCATAAACTTGGTCTTTGGGTTGTTAGCCCAAAAAGACGTTGGACTTGCAGTTGATAAAAACGGAACTGAAGCACAGTTTTAGGCGCCGCTCAGCCAAGACGCCGTTGACTTGATGAAGAAACTTTTATTGGCCAACAGCCGCACGTTTTTGCCTTTTTAATTTTACACAAATATTTGAATAGCACTTTTTTATCTGTCATTTTATTAAAAATGTTGTCAGCGTTCAAGTTGAACAATGTCTATATTATGGGGTTGCCTTAATTGAATGAGATAATCTTCATTGATTGCTGGGCATTTACGAGTTGCAAATGATTATTCATAATTCTAATGTTGCAACTTGACGAACTTATTGTTCGCAGATGCAGAACAAAAGGCAAATGTGTTAAATTGGGCAAAATAGGCAACGGAAATGACAGCAGAGTGAAAAAGCAGAGAGCGAGCTGAAAGACAAATACTAAAGGGAAATGAAAGGAAGTTGCCAGATGGGAGATGGGGAGAGGGTGGCTCGTCAGGCTGTTGGCCAAATCTTGCCACATGCCTGCGCATATTAAGTGGCACGTGGTGGCACATGGCCATATGTGCGGCATAATGAGGACGTCGCTGGGGCAAGTCGTGCATGCAGCTGCCTTCAATGGCGTCGCCAACTTTAACTCAAACTCAGAAGATGACAGCAAATCAATTCATATGCCTGCAACCCACACACACATACACATATGAATTCATCAAAACGCTGGCTATTGTGTATTGTGTGTGTTGTGTATGCGGTTAACTGCAAATATGACTCGAGGGTGCGACACAGCACATTATATGGCAAGTAGAGTAATGGAGAAATGGACTCTGTCCAGAGTCTCACAGTCATGACAATGGCCGTGGGCCGTTCGCCTTTATCATTTAGTCTTTTGCTCTTTAGTTTGCACAAATGAAGTCAATTTGATTGCGCCCTCCGTCCGTCCGTCCGTCCGTACGTCTGCTATTCGCATCAAAGAAAATTGTTTTAAGCGTTCAGAGCGAGCGCTCCGATTAGCATCGGCTTACCAGACTAAAGACCAGACCAGAACAGACCACACCAGACCAGACCAGCTCTGGCCTCTGCAGCGTTGAGTGGGGTAAAATCTGATAAGCAGCACGAACCACGCACCGTTGGTCGAAATGACAAAGAATAAGTTGGCGGCTTAACAAGCAAACCTCTCTGTCCTTCAGCTCTCTTCAGCTTCTCCCCCTCCCCTCCTCGCGCGCATTAACGTGCCGGGCAAAAGTTGTTGCCTACTTAGAGGCGGGCGCGCTTTCTTAGTTTGCTGGCAATTGCACTTTATGCTCAAACTTTTGCCCTTACCCCAATGCTTGGCAACGTTTATTACACACTCATTTGTTTTTTGAGCCCAACCATTGAAGCGGCTGTCATATTAAGCAACTTTGGCCATTGCCATTGCCGTTGCCTTGCACGCAGGCCACGATAGAAATCTTTTTGTTCATTTCATTTTATGTCTACTTTTTGGCCAACACACGGTGGCAGACGTACGAAGGGATAGGCAGACAAACAGACAGCAGGACACACTCCCACGCACAGTGGCACACGCACACACACATACTTTTGGCAATTTCCTGGCATCTCATCTCGTTTGGCCTCCGTCTCCTATTCGAGTCCCAGTTCTAGTCGCCCTCTGCCTGTCCTGTCGTACGCTGCCCTGACCAGTGCCTCAATTTGACACTGATGTGCCAAATGTGGAAATTCTCTTTCACTGACCGGCCCAACGACCGACCGGCCATTCAACTAAGGCAAAAAGTGCAAAGAATAATGAAAGTAGAAAGTGAGATTAGTTTCAGAAAGCCGACGAACTAATTCTCTTGCACTCAGAAGGGAACTGAAGACAGAGAGAGTGAGAGCTGAAAGCAAAATGTGAGAGAGAGGTGTGAAAAGTAATGGAGAAACACAGCAAGAAGGTGACTTGATAAGTAAAAGTAAAGAAGGGGAAGAGCAGCGTTTAAGGCTGAAGAAGGGATTGAATTAAAGAAACAAGGGCAACAAGAGGTAAGGAAAGACAGAAACAAGATTAAATTAAGATGGAAGGACTAAGAAAATTATGCACAATTTAAAGATGGATTGAAATTGAGATGGCTAATGAATACAGCAGAAAAGCATAATAATTGTTAAAATGATAGAGATATTAAAAAGAGAACTAGATCAATTACTAAGAACCAATTAAATACAATCACAGATAAAAAAAGGAAAATAAATTAATGAATTAGAAACAATTAAAAACAAGCAGAGAAAAGAAGGGGGGTCCAAATATGATCAACTAGCATTTAGTTAAATATGTTATATATAAAATATCTAATGCTTTCATTTGATACGAATAACTAAATGCTAGGTAAATAATATTCAGAAAAAGTTTACAACAAAAAAGGCCAAATTAGTTTATAAACTGATTAGCTATATATAAACACTCACTTAATTTGCTGCACATATAATGATATTGTCAATCGACCCGCTGGCAGGGCAAGCTCGTAAAAACATTGTAACTGTAACAGCAAAAGGCAGTGTTGAAATGTAATTTGGCAAAATTTTTGCCGGACTGCATTCGTTTGCTATTTGCTTGGGTATTCGGGTATTCGGGTAGTGGTGTGTGTTGGTTGTGTTTGATTGTGTATGTTACAAGCGAATGAAACTCAATCTGTCTGCCTGCCAGTCATGCCCCGTTCCCCATACATTGACGCACTCTCCAGCCCCAGCTCCAGTTCTAACTCCAACTCCCAACTTCTAACTCCAATTCGAACTAGCAATAGCCCTAAAACACGAACTCGTGCGTTAGTCATTTTGGCACTTTCTCATGCTGTCAGCTCACCGAGCAACGCCTACTTTTTCCAGCTTTCCTTTTCTATTTTTGTTTTTTTTTTTTTGATGTTGTTGCTGTTATCTGTTGCCCTGTCTAGTGTTGTTGTAGCTGCTGTTGTGTGGCAGATTAGTATTGGGATTCGTTTTTGTGTTCATCCGGCTTGTCGCTCGGCTCAAGTTCGATTGTGCATTTAATGTCAATTTGCCACAAAGACAAGGCAAATGTTTGTCGGGCCAAAAACAAGAAAAAAAAAAAGAAAGTAAAATAAATCATTAGACAACCGCCATGCGAAAGAGAAAGCCAATTACAAGGCGTAATTAGCCGCCCTCTTAAGGGGCCAAAGACAACACACAGCAAAGGATGTTTCACAGGATAATGCAATACGCGCTTTGATTGTGGCATTTGAAAATGCGCATTTAATTAAATACGCTTGTAAATTATGAAAAATATTTGTAGAACTCGATGCGGCCATTTGCAAACTCATTTACAATTAAAACAACATTAATTTTGCGCTAATATGACCTCAAGCAGTTTTGCAGTTTGGGCCACAAAATTTAAATTACCACAGAAAGTGGCAGCAACAACACATAGGAGAGCGAGACAGTAATGGGGCAAGCAAAAGCGACGGCCCCTGGCCACAGAAAAGTAATTAAATTACGCTGAAAGAGCAGAAAGCTCACACTGCTTTCAAATCGCCCTCGCTGAGCACCGCCCTCTTTTCCTCACCCTCCCACCTCCCACCTCACACACTTTAAAAACTTAAAACGCTTAGCCACGCCCATCGCTTTCATGCTGTGCGAAAATTTCGCATAATTGCGTCAGCGAGCACATAAATTGGCAAAGACAGCAGCCCGCGGGCAACGCACGACGATGCCGTAGCATGCGGCATGTGGCATGTGGCATGTAGGATGTTGCACGTGGAGAATGCGGCCATCCATCGAGCAGCGACAAGGCAGGCAGGCAAGAGCAGCCAACGGAGGGTGTGTTTAATCAAACGATGCACTTTACATGCGCATATGTCAAATGCGATAGGGCAGCAGCGGGGTGAGCGAGGGGCTGGGCTTAGCCCTTGGTTGCATGCAGAGTGCAGCATATTGATGGTGATGGTGATGTTGATGTTGCATGGCTGTCACTCGAAGCTTGTCATGCGTTTCATTCTTTTTCTCTCATTTTTTACGTTTTTGCCAACTTAAATTACATTAAGCATGAAATATTATGCTAATTATGGCTGATGTCATTTCATTTGGCGCACGCAGCGCCAATGCAAAGGACAATGGACTCGGGGCAGGACAAAGAGCTTGCAGCGTGCAATGTCATAAAAGACAATGCAAATGAATTAAAATTAAATGGCGCAAAATAACAAAAAGCAAAAAAGAAAAGAAACTGAAGTGAATTGAAATTGAAATTGAAATGCACTGCCACGCCCCCCAACTTACGAGTGTGTCGCCAGCGGCTGTTGCACGTTGCGCATTGTGCGTTTGCCACTTGCTGCTGCCACTTTGGCATTTGACATTTGGCTCTGCTGACTTTTGCATCATGAGCAATTTTATGTCAAACGTGGCGTATGCGTAATTTTTCGTTTGCCACCCCAACAATTGTTGCACCCATTCCACTCGAGCAATGGAAAATGAGAAATTAAATTATTTGCTGCTAATGTCTGGAAGAGTCGCAAAGTGTTGCATGGGGTTGCCATGTTGCCACGCAGAGAGCTGTTGCAAAGTGCGCAGCGGAAATGATACAGCAAAAAGTGTAAAACAGCACACAGACAGAGATACATACACTCACACACACACACCACACACACATGTGTGGCACACAGCCTGGCCAAAAAGCTGCTGAAATGAAAACTAAAACTCATTTCTGCCAAATTAAACTGAAATGTGCCCCAGCCGTGGCAGCAGCAGCAAAATGAGTTAAAAGCAATCGTCGTGTGTGTGAGTGTATGTGGGTGCTGGTATGTGTGTATGTGTATGTGTGCTGGCAATGCTCGCATCTTAAATGTAAAATTAAAAGGCATTTCCGCAAAATGTCAGCGTCATATTGTAAAACATGAGTATTTAATTAGAAAATACTTTTAGACTGGCAAAACAGTCAGCACAACCTGCACAGTTGCCACTTGCCACTTGCCACTTGCTACTTGCCACATTGCCCCTGGCTTGGCCTTGTCGATACAAGCGGCGTGCTAATGAATTTCGCCAACGCTGGCAGAGTTTTGTGCTTTTCAACAACTTAAAACATTGCTCGCATTTGTTGTACAAAATACCGTTTTCCTTTCGTCCTTAATGGCCGTGGCAAGCAATGCATGCCTCAGCGAGACGCGAACGTGCAACAGCTGAAAACTTTGCATGTATGCCGCATATTAACACCGAAAAACTACACAGATGGTGAAGGGAGAAGAAGTGCGACACAGCCGAATGTGTTGGCTGAAATTGCCAGCTACAAGGGGAGAGAGGAAGCTAAAAAAGGAGCAGGCTTGAACTAGGACTAAAACAACGACTACGCGACGACGATAACGAAGTGAGCGAAAGAGGTTTATTGGGCAAGTAAGATGAGGAGAAGAACTGAGGACTACAACTATGGAGAAGAGCAAACAACAGAGACTTTAACACACAAAAAGGAAGAGTTAATCGAGGACTTAAACGAAGCAGCTGAAAACAACAAAGAAACCACAGCACAACTAGCTGGCCAAAGGAAAGGGTATTAGAATGTGGCGAGCAGGCAAACGTAGCAGTTTGGCAGGACAGTAGAGGAGCTAAGCTAGAGAGGTGAAAGGCAGAGAGGAAAATCTACGGCAAGCACGACCTGATGGCCGTGCTAATGGCCACGCATTATTCAAAGTCTCGTTCTTAGATTGTCGAGTGGGATAAGCAGGCTGGAAAGGGGGGGCGGTGTAGTTAATGTATACATGGCAGAGAGCAAAAGCGAGGTGGGTGGAATGCGGCATGTGGCGTGTAGGCTGTCCACTGGCCATGTCAAAACTCATTTGCCGTTAACGAGCATCCATTGTGCTCATAAAAGGATTATTTACAAATCACTGACTTTTTCAAAAATTGTCAACTGCAGGGCAAATGCCAGGACTTGCCAGGACTTTGTCGCCTGTCGCCAGTCGACCCATCGACAAATTCCACTCGCTGCTGGCAAAATGCTTTGATCTACAATTTATGAAATTAACCCTTAAGTGGCATGCCCCCCCAAACCCCCTAACCCCCTCATCACGAACATAGACATCATCAACATGATTTCAGTGAATATAAATTCAACTTGAAGTTGATTTCTTTTAGCTGATTACGCGTCGAGGCAGTCGAGGCGAAACCGGATGCAGTGCCACTGATTGTTGTGACTTTTTGCAACGGGATTGGATTCACTTCGGTTTTCCCATCCTTTCTTTTTTGGCGCTGGAGTTGGAGTTCTAGTTGAAGCTAAAGCTGAAGCTGAAACTGAAGCTGAAGCCGAAGCTGAGATGTCTTTGTTAAGAATGTGAGTGGAAGGCAAATTGACTTGCATTCCATTTGACGAGACTGCTTTAAGCCCCATTTAAAGAGGAGCTCAGTCAGCAGTCGAAAGCAAAAGAGCTTTGGAGGATGAGGTGAAAGAGCGGGAGCAATATGGCTGGACCCTTAATTGATACCTTTGTTTGCATTGCGGTCACTCTAATTGGTGTTTGCATGCGGCTTTGGAGACTTGTGCAAATACGGGCTTGGGCTTGGGCTGACCAGACGGACTGAACTCGAGGCTGTTCTTTGTAATTTTGCGTGCGTTCTGTTTGCTCATTAAACGCTTTGCAGGCAACAAACGCAACAACAACAACAGCAACAACAAAGACTAGCAATGTCATCAATTAGCAGAGTTTGGCCAAGAGTCGAGTGCCAAGTTTGCGCAAAAAATTGACAAGCTTGAGCGAATTTTCTGGCATTTTGCGGTCTCTTAATGAGCAAACGTGAAGCGAAATTCGCTCAAGCCAAGCAATCTACATGACACGCCCTGACGCCCCCTTGTGTGTATGTGTGTGTGGCACTTACAAGCACACATGTCAAAAGTTATTAGCCCCCGTTGCGCTCAAATAATTTGTTGTGCCAGAAAGCTGATTACTAAATACATACAACAAATAAACACGAAGTCATTTGGCCAGAGCCAAGAGCTCTAGCTCAAGCTCAAGCTGAGGCTGATATTCAAGTTGAAGTTGCTTCAAATAACAAGCATTTGGCTGCCAACAAAAGTTTTGCTTTTCTGTGCTCTTCCCTTTCTTTTTTTGGCATTTTGTGCTGCTGTCATTGCCAAATCCTGGCACGAGCAATCCGACTACACACGCCTTTGCCTTAGCCTGGTCCTCGTCCTCGTCTTCGCCTTCAGACTTGTGTCGTCGATAGTCGCTGTCAATATCGATGCTGGTGGCAACATCCTCTTCGTGCCTCATAAGTAGACAACTTTTGCAGCTGCCATGATACGTGAGGGCGTTAAACTCATACATCACTTTATCCTTTATCCAATCTCCTGTGTCGTGTCTCCTTCCTCCAGCTCTTGCAACATTTTCGCACATATTTCTTTTTTGCTACCACTGAAGTTGTCGCGTTCGCTGGGATGTGTGTCAAGAGAAGTTGCCAATAAAGCTGGAGCTGGAGCTGGAGCAATGGGCGCTGTCGAACTATTGAAAATGAATTTATAACGCATACGTCATGTGAGCACAGCAGAATTTTGCAGTTTATTGCATTTGTCGCTGGCATTGCGAAACTTCAATAAATTATTTTATTGCGACAGTTATTTTGTTGCCGTTTTTATGAATCTATTCGAGCCAACACAAACTCCCACTAGTTTCAAGTTGGCTTGCTGTCATTTCGCATTGCCTTGGCTTCCCAGCAAATTGCAAATGACTTTATGAGCTTGCTGTCCTGCCGCATGTGATGAACTGACAAGCGGCAAAAGGATATTATCTACAAAATATACGTTATATAAAATATATGTATGTATTTATTTATGTACTCTGCTTGTAAATAAAATAAGCAGCATGCTTATGAAATTGATTCTCTCCAGCTGCCATCAACTTGGAATTGCATAATAAATTTGTGCAGAATGCATAATGAACATTTACTATACATTTGCGAATTCATAAAATCATATTTTCCGTTTTGCTTTAAGCCAAGCCAAACTTTAAGCATTCGCCTTTACTTTATAAGTGCACAATTGAACAACGAAATTTGCATTTATAAACTTGAATACAACTTGAAGTAACTTTAACGAAAAATCCCCCAAATTCGCTTCTGTGTTGTCCTTCTAAATTGCTTCATAAAAACACCAACAACACTTTTGACAGCCCATCAAAACTTGACACTTTTTCGACGGCAAAGTGTCCTTAATAATAAAATGCAAAAAAAAAGGCAACCAGCCAATAATATGAACAACAACAAGCAACACCTTCGTTGCCTGAAGGGCTCATTGTGAAATTACCCACAGAACACAAAGAGTGAGACAGAGAGAGACGAAAAGAGAAAGGACCTTAGCCAAAGGCTACAAATGAAAAGGCTTTTGCGATGTGCTGTGGTGTGGCAGAGCCAAAAGGCAATAAGTAGCAAAAATTACGCTAAACGCAGCAATTTCCCGCTAAATTACACGGATGCACACACACACAAACACACACACATGTATAGCTATTTATGTATCTGTGTGTGTAAGTTGATACTTGCCTAGGAATATATCAGTGTGTTGGTTGATACTTGACTAGCAATATAGGCGAGGTAGAAGCATAAAATTCAACTATAAATAAAGCATTAAACGCTGAGCGAGAGCAGACAGAGGAAGCCATAGAGGAAGAGCAAAGGGAAGCACAACGACTGAAACAGAGGGGAAGCAAAGGGATGAGGGTAGGGAACTAGTAAAGACAGAAGCAGCAGCATTTTATAATGCGCAACGCGTCGCACAGATGAGTAGGCGACACATGGCGGCGGCCAAGTGGTTGGCGAGGGGAAATCGCGTCTCGTCAGTTGGAAAGCTGTCAATTTCCCCAGTGTGTGAGAGAGAGAGAGAGAGCGAAAGGGGGGCGTTCGAATTTTAATGCGTGTCATATTTGATTGATGCCCCAGCGTCATGTTGGCAGTGCTTGGAAACAATGTCAAGAGTTCAACTTGCGCCCCAAGCGCCCACTTTCAAGTGTCATGGTGGAGCTAAGCTAGACGAAAGGGGAGGGAGGTGCTGCCCATGCAGGTATGCAATGAAAAAGTGCGTTGCCTTTGCGTTCACTCCACGTGGGCCAATTTCAAAGTCCCTTACAAAATATCATTTGCCTGTCATTGCCTCTGCCTCCCTCCCTCTTCGAAGCCCCCCCTCTAGCTGTTTTTATTGTGTGCATGTTGCGTAATTTAGCACCGTTTCTTGCTTAACAATTTTATCGCTCTTTGCTTGATTTTTTTTGCTTTTCGTGGCATGCCCGGGTGGCAAGTGGCAAACTGACGCAATTTACTGCCAAGAGGCAAGAGTGCCATGTCGTCTAGGAGGCTGAGCTGTAAATATTTGCACACATCGACAGCAAAGGGGGGCGGGGCCTTTTTACAGCTGTGTCGAGACCAACACATATACATATATAAGCAAACACGCGGCAAGTTTGTGCCATAATTTATGCGAAGACAAACGATGTGCGCTCCGGGGCTCGGCAGGATTGTCCTTCTCTCTCGCTCTCTCTCGCTCTGTGTGTTTCGTAAGTGCATTAGGCGGTCGCTTTTAGTGCCCCAAGGGGGCGTCGACTTAATAATTTGCGCGAATTGGCGTCAAGCTTCAAACTAATTTGAGTTAAGCGCATTGTACACACAGCCACACACACACACACATACTCCACGCACACACACTAATACTGTAGTCTGTAGCATACTTAACTAACCCTAATCCATTCCCAAAGCATTTATAACAAAGCAAATTAATCAATTATTAAGCCCAGTTCAAAGTGCATAAGCAACGCCAAACATCAATAACCTCATTAATCGCTCATTGCCAATCGTTAATCGTTATCGTTATCGTTATCGCATATCGCATACCGCATATCGTAGACGTAATTATTAGTTAACCCCCACTCAACAAAATCTAAAATTTAAATTAAAAAGGCACCTCCTTCACAACCGCTCCCTTCTCCATGTCTCCTCCACCCTCATCCCATGCCACCTTAGAGGGGCTTGTGAACTGTAACTGTAACTGCTGTTTCTGCTTGCAGGATGGACAACGCGGCCATTTAGAGGGTCTGGCATCGGTCTATTGTGAATTGTTAATGGCTCCCTTTGGAGATATTTTAAGTGCTTTAGAAAATGCTAGACAAGCAGCTTGGGCCGAACGCAGTCCGCTTCATCCAGCCGGCGGTAGCAGCGGCGGCGCCAGCGGCAGCGGTGGCAGCGGCCTCAGTGGCAGCGCCGGCTGTGGTATTGCCAGCGCCAGTGGCAGCGGCAGTGTCATGCAACAGCGACTGCAGCATGGCCATCGTGGTCATTCAACGCACGGTGCCGGCCTGCCAAATAGTCATAGTCAGCCCATATATGTGCCAGGAAAGTACTCGGTATGTATGACATCAAACACCCAAATAAAACAATAACAAGCACACACAGACAGGTCCCGCTCTCCACTTAAAACAAAAGCAAGAACAAGAAAATGAAGAGAAAAAATTCCAAATACAAATTTTATTGATGTTGGCGTTGATTTGGCAATTTATAAAAAATAATGGAAAAATAAAACGCTTTAAAAATTTAATACATTTGCAATGTTTATTTCCACAAATTGTACATACTTCTATTTGTGTTGTTGTTTTGCTTTTTCATTTCGATTTGCTTCTGTTGCATGTTGCACGCCTCAAAAACATTTACCTAATTGCACTTTCAATATTTGCCAACTCTATCAAATGCAATTCTTGTCCATTTTGCAGCCCTCCAGTTGCTTGTCGGACAAGGAGGAGGACGAGATCTATGGCTTTGGTTATGGCGTGTTTGCGCCGCGAGTGGCACGCGGCGGCTTGACGCAACAGCAACAGCTGTTGCAGCAGCAAACGTTGCAAACGCAGCAAAGCATACAACAGCAACAGCTGCAGCAACAACAGCAGCAACAACAGCAGCAACAGCAGCAGCAACATCTACCAATTGTGCCAGGACAACAGGCGGCAGGACAGCCCGGCGTTGGACCACAACAGCATCAGACTCTCCCGCCAAATGTAGCGCATCTCAACTTTGTGCAACAAAAGTGAGTACGACCATTTTTGTGGCAACCATAGAATAGTCAAAACTAATTTGCTTATTATTACAGCTGCCTAAGTCCACGCTCCGCATACTTTTATGAATTCCCACCGACAGCAGGTGAGTGCAATTAACAAACATACAACTTCAATTCAAATTCCCTAAGCTAATCCAAAATCCTTGCAATCCTTTTCTGCCTTTTCTCTTTTTTTCCTTGTAGAGGGACGCGAGACAAAGAAGCGCACAACATTGGCGCGTCTGCTGAAAGGCTTAAAAACTGTCAATCGAAGGGATCGCAACAATCAACAGAATGGCGCACAAGCTAGGGTAAGTACAACCGAAATGAACGCCCATCCAACAGTGCCAACTGTGGCAACTCTAGGCAAACGGTGGCAACTACAAGTGGAACTCATTTTGCTGAGCTTCGTTTTATGACCGCAAGCAAATTGTTTGTCCTTTTGCCTTTCATTTAAATCAACTGCGGTAATTCTTTCAATTTATTTGCGCAGAATTTCAGACTCCACATCCCCCCTCCACCTTCCCCTGCTCAGTTTGCTGCCACCCCCATGTTTTGTTACATTCCGTTTCTTGGCCTCCGTTGCGTTGTTGTTTTTTTTATGACTTGCTGCTGCTGCTGCTGCTGCTGCGTCTTGGCTGCTGTACTTAATCTTGGCCCCGGGGACATGTAAATTTTTATGCGAGCTACTCCCCCGTGTCGTTGCCCTCCCTCTTCCTCTCCCTCTCCCTCTCCCTCGCCCCGGTGTACCAAGAGAAAAAAGGTTAAACATTTGCGACGCTGTAGAAGCTGCTGTCGTTTGCCTGGCGGCCATGTCTACATTGCCATTTCTTTCTCCATTTCTTGGTGGCTGTCATAATATGGAACTGCCACTGCCACTGCCACTGCCACTGCCACTGACTGCTTCTCAGTTTATCTGAGCACTCTTCCACAAAGGATTCATTCAGCGCTGAGGCGCCTTTGATTAGAGTCGAGCCGTGCCACCTTTGGGGGCGGCAGCCGCCAAGCAGCTGTAGCAGCATCATCAGTATCAGCATCAGCTTGCCACTATTCTTGACTTGGAGGTTGCATGCAACAAAAGCAGCCTGGCAATGAAACTGTGGCCAAAGATAACGCTGCGACGCTGCGATGGCAGGACGGCGTCGTCGCTCATAAATAAGCAAGGACATGCATAAATTTTGCAAAAGCACGAGTGAAAAAAATAAATAAAAGAACTTGCGCCCCGGCGAAAATAAATAATAAAGCAAACGAGCGAATGAAACGAAACGAAACGAATGAAATGGAAGTGAAAGGAAAGGAAAGGAGTCAAGCCAAAAGGCAGCCAGCCAGCTTCAGGCTAAAACAAATGGGATAGGGAAAGAGCAAGGGACGGTCGATGGCAAGTCGTGCTCGGGCAGATAAGCGCAGGAAATGACTAAGGATATGCGCCTAAGTAGCAGCATCCTCATACAAAACACAGAGCTGCCTTTCAAAATATAATTAAACAGCCACTCACCTGGCCATGGCCATGTGTTTTTAGCCACTTTTACCTGACCCCCACCTTTGGCCTGACTCTTGGCTGATTTGCTATTTATGATAAGAAAACAAACGCATTAGAGGGCAAAGAAGACACACATCCATTGAAGAGTGAGAGAGAGAGGGACGCTTATAGGGTCGAGAGGGTTTTAGCTGTTGGGTTCGCGACCCTCGTCGCACTCTGGCTCGTTATTAATTAAAAATTAAAGCCCCAGCTGAAAGGTGTGAAATACAAAAATGGCGTCGTAATGGCGATAAAGCACGTGGACTCTGCCACACAACTCCCCCTCCCCATCATTCTCCAACTGGCAGCCGCAACTGATTTATGAGTCTCTTTGCTGGTTTGCTACTGCTTCTTTAACAGCTACTCCTTCTTGCTGGCCTTTTGTGCATATTTGAGGGACTCGCACTGGCAGAGTTAATAAGCTGCGAAACTTTTGCACCAATTGAATTGGAAATTTGCTCGAGAAATTCTAAATTGAAAATTGAAATTTTAATTGATTTGTTAACCTTTTTCTTTCTTCATGTTTCTTTTCGGTGCATTCCACAGGCAGCCAACGATCGTCTGAGGCACTTTCAAATGATAAACGGCGGTGCTGGTGTGCCGCAACAGAGTTTCGAGGAGACAATCCATAGGGTAAGTTTAAGGCAACGGCCAACGGCGCGTATACGCAATAAATATGTATGGGACAGCAGCAGCATAAATATTTATGCTGCAAAGCAATGCGCTGTTGCAACAGCGGCAACAGCTGCCACTGCAAACAAAATTACTTCAAAATTGTTTACAACAACAACTTGGAAAAAAAGAAGAAGAAAGTTGCATTCCACACCGCACTTAAGCCGTGCAACACCACCAAATGTTGCAGGCAGCTCGTTGCATTTGCAATGCAATTTCAACACGAAAGCTGCGCACCTCGCTTCCGAGCACGTTTACCTGCAATGGCAGCTAAGGCAACTGCAACAACAGCAACAACAACAACAACATGACTGTACAAAGTAGATGCATGCAACATTTAAAAGTTCATTGCCGTCAACATTCATTATTAATGACAGCGCGAGTTGCAAGGAGTGTGGAGCGTGGAGGGTGGAGCGTGGAGCAAGTGCCACGGCAACCAAAAACAAGCAACAAAATGCAATCAACGGCGACAGCAAAACAGACAGCAACAACACCAGCAATCTCACAACAGCTGCAACAGTAGAACGGCTTGCATAATGCATGCAACAACGTCACCGCCCACAGCCACGCCCACGCCAACGCCCCGCTTTACATCCAATTGTGCCACTGCACGCATGTTTTTCACACCGAAAAAAAAAAACAACAACAACCTTTGCCGTGCTCCTAAAAGCAGGCTTGTTGCAACTTGGCAAAACTGTGGCAAAGTTATGCCTGTGCAGCTCGCGAGTCTATTAAAATTTGTTGTTAAGCAGTTAAAACAAATACAAATGTTATAATTTCCGCATTTTCTTTCTCTTGCATTTTCTTCACAACTTGATGCCATGCAGTTAAAAGTACAAGAAGCAATGCGAAAAAAGGAAAAGTTTCAACGTGAACACGAAGAGGTAAGTGAAAAATGCTACAAGTATAATATACTATACAAAAATGAATGGCAATAATTACAGTATAAAGTGAAAGCGATAAATGTTAAGACTTTGAATAAATTAAACTACGCTTTTCAAGCTTAAAAATTACTTTGCTTGCTGGCAAACAATTGCAAAAACAACGTCAGAAACTTGTCAGATGTTGTTAAATGTTAGTTTACATTTTTAAACACGAATTCTTTCACATTCTAGCAATTTATGCAACAATTTATTGATCTTAAAACGTTTTAAACTTGTCTGACTTGTCTGAAATCAAGCAGAACAATAACTAAAGTTTACACACACAAACAAGGCATAAGGCATATCCTAATTGCTAGCAGGTTAGTTAGTTGGTTGACCAGGACTATAAAAGAATTTTATTGTCATTGATAAAATATGCAAAAGATTAAATGAAATTCTTGGAAAGCATTTACTACGACTTCAGTTGTGTAATTTTCACTTTTGCTCAATCACACTTCATATCGGGTCTGCATGTAGTATGTATTTATGCACATATACAATTGTATATACTGTATCATAACGTATCATAGCATATCATGCATATTTAAAGGCTTACAACTTGCAAAAGCTATTAAAATAATTCATTTTTTACATAGAAAAAGCAATTATTCTGTTGTGGCAAAACATGCAAACCATGAGAGATTGAGTGAGTATGTGTTGTGTGTAGACACATAAAACATGCACTAATACACATGTATTTACACCTAAGAACACACACACATACAACAACAACAACTGCAAAGACAATAAAGTGTAACGTGGCAAATGATAAACTTTTTGTCTGTCATAAAAATTATTCTCGAAAATTTGAAATTTTCCACAGAGCCAAGGAGCAAAGGATACGCTCAAAAAGGTGTCATGCTAATTGTCTCACAGGCTCGTCTGTGTGTATGTGTATAAGTGTGTTTATGTACATGAGTGCTTGCATGTGAACATAAACTGTAAATAAATGGGCGTGGCTGGACTTGAGTAAATGTTGTGTGGCATTGAGCAAAGACCTTGTTAGTCTATGTGTGTTTATAGCTAGAGAAATATGACTTGCATACCCTGTAAGCTAATTGTTATAGCCTTTAATCATATAAAAACAATTAAATATATATGCAAAGGCAGTTTAAGTCTATCGAGCTGACGGTGTGTAAAAACAAATCAGAACTTTTAAACCAGAATTAGAGCATTGTATCTAAAAATGTAAAATAAAACAAACTTCTTATTCGTAATTGAGCACACCTATCTCGAAGATACGTTTATCTGAATAGTGCTATTGTTAAGTTGCTGCAATCCAGCTAAAAGTTGAGGCCATATTCGACTAATATTCACAGTTAATTATACAAAGCAGTTATCAGCCCCAACCATTTTGTATTGCAATTTCCATTTCATACTTAAGCCCATAGTCTCCTCAATTTGGTAGTCCATCCATGTGCTGATACATTTGGCCCGAAAATGCAAAATTCTTGCAGTTACTAAGAGCATACACACACACACACATACAACAACAATCATACACATAGAGAGAGAGTGATAGAGATAGCAAATGCGTTTGCTGCACGACAATTTGTCTGTTTGCATGTCGACGACGTGTCCCGCCTAAGCAACGGCAATAATTTTTGTGCATAAATGAAAAGCATACACTTACACTCACTCACAGACTCTCACATACATATACATATACAGTGACACACACACGCTGACATTGTTGCTGTCCATTGTCATTGGAGTAGTTGTTGCTGCTTAACTTGTGCAAACAACTTGCTGTTTGTCTAATTGTAATTGCTGTTCTTGTTGCCACTAGGCCTCCTTGCCCCAGCCCAGCCCCGCCCCATCCAGCCCGACACAGCTGCTGCTTATTTTCCATTTGCCTAGAGAAAGACAGAAAAATGTATCATGCTTATGAAATATTTATAGTATAAGCGATGGTACAACAGAAATGTTGTGCCTGCTGCCAATAGTTTGTGTCCTGTCCAACCACAGCAAGTGGCAGAGGCAGAGACAGCGACACAGGCCGAGACCGAGGCAAACAGAGAGCGTATAGGGCAGTCAATTAAGCACGGCTCTGCAGCAATGTGATTAGCTTTAAGGCAGGCATAAATTTACAGCGAATGTGTGTGTGTGAGTGTGTGGCAGGCAGAGTCAATTGTCGTTGTTGCAACAAACATTTAAATGTATTTTTAATGCTGCTGCCCCGAAAAGCTTTTAGCTAATTTTTATGCTACTTTTGCTGGCATTTCTCTTAGCCTGTATGCTATTTCTACATCCACATTTCGGACTGGCCCTGGCATCCTTTTTTTTTTTTTTTTTTTTTGTTGCTTCGACACACTTGGAAAAAACTCATACACATGGCTCGTATGTCTTTGTACATGGCCCTGGCATGTTCTTAAATTAGTATGCAACACATATTGCGCTATTATGTTGCAGGACATTCAACCAGCACAAGGCAACTGGCAGCAGCATCATTTCACTTGTGCTTCACTACTGAAAATTGTTTTAGTTTTCAAATGGAATTTTGTAATTTTAACGCCTTTTGCCGGCAAAGCTGTAAAAATATAAAGTAGAACAAAAAAAAGCAAATAACGAAAGAGAAATAGGGATACTTGCCTCACACTGTGGCGGCAACAGCTGCCGTCTCTGACAAATAAGCTGAAGCTTCGACATGACTGCCAAAGTTAAGTCAGGAGTTCGTTTCGCTCTTTTTTTTTATTGTGCACAGCAGCAACAGTCACGTCGTTCGCTCAGCATAGACTAAGTGTCTTTCACGCTGGCAACACTTGCCCCAAATAGTAAAAAACAACGCGGCAGCTAAAACATTTATCAACGATCATAAAATGCACTTCACTTAGACAGCAGCTCCGCTTAAATGTATTATTAAGCAAATGTTACTAGGTTGCCCAAGTAAGCTTGTACGAATTAAGCATTTTAAAATACTATAAAAAATTATTAATTAATTATATAATCATAAATAAAATGGGTAATACTAAAAGATAAACATGTTCTAATGGACTTGTCATTTGTAATATTTGCAGATCTTGCGAGACATACGCCAAGGACTGCTGCAGATGAGTCGAGGCGAGGGACGCACGGGTAAGTGCTGACTTCAACAATGTAAAGGGAGACCCAAATGTAGAAGCCAAATTTCAATTAAAATGTGGCACAATTATGAGCTTGGACATGGCAGCTTGGGGTGCTTAGACCGAGCGCCGTAAAGTATGCAATAAAAATTGTGCACTTGAAATATGTTGCAGGCAAGCGAAAAGTCAGCCAGCCATGTGTGGCAGCGTCTGCCGTCTGGCTGAGCGTCACATGCATAAGCGAGCATAAAATCTTATGTCCGTTTCCGGTTGCAACAAACTGTGCAACTTTTTGTATGTGTGTGTGTGTGTGTCTGTGTTTGTCCTGCACAAATGTGGCAAATGGCATTTCAAGTTTTTCGTGTGTGCAACGTTGCGTTTAATAATATCATGTTGCCGCTGCACATTTTTCGTTTAAAGCCGCATGGCTTCCTACCCACTTGCCTTCCTACTGTCTCTCCCTCTCTCTTTCTATCTTCATCTCTCACTCTTAAACTAAGCCAAATCGCCTCACAGTCTATCCCTTTGCAGATGATACGTACATGTACGATGAGGCGCTGCGCAATGGACCTGCTGCTGCTGGTGGCATAGCTGGTGGTGCACACTATGCGGTGAGTGCGCTGCATCATCAAGGTCATTGGTACGATGAGCCGCCCTATGAAAGCGATCCCGATGATTTTCTTATGGCCGGACTCAACTGTGGACCAGCGGCAACAATACAGGTAAGTTGCAACATACAATAGTGTATGTGTCTAGTTTTCAATGCCTTGCCTTTGCTTGTGATTTATGTGCGCGGTTTACCAAACACTTGCGCCCACTTATAGCTGCAGCACTTGTGCCAGGATCAGAGCACCGACCTTGATTGCCTGGCGACTCGAGTCTCCTGTCTGAGGGCACATTTTTGCAGTATTGCTGCTGGCAGCCAATTCGCTTCTTTTTGGCTACAAACAAAAAAACTGTCGTCTGCTGGATTTATGCAGCACATTCGTCTCTGTGCTGTGTTAATCCTGGCGCTGCGACTTGCCACTGAGCGGCAGCCACGCCTCGTTTGCACCTCCCACTTCCAGAGCCAGAATGTGCTGTTTCTTTGATTTCTCAGCGGATTCAAGCGAGGTCTGCCCTCGCCTTCTATTCGCTTTGTGCCTTCATTTTTATTTGCTTTATTAAATTATACTCTGAATATATTTCTGCCTTTCTCGCATTGATTTCCAACTTCGATTTGTATGTCCTCTGGCATTTTCTATTTCTGCTTCTACATTGGCAGCACTCTCGAACTGCGAGCTTCAACTTCAACTCACTTTATTTTTATTGACAGCGCCCAAAAAAAAAAAAAAGTGCATAATTCTTGTTGACTTGCGCCGAACTCGTGCGACGTCTTGAGACTTTTTTGCCTTTGGCTCTGCATATTTCTCCTTCTTGGTTTCTTTTCCTTTGTGATATTCACAGAAGTTGCGCTTTTGTCGATGCGCATTAGATGTGCCCCCTCCCCCTGCCCCATGCCTCCCACGCCACTTACCTCCTTAACAACCCCATCCCGAGCCCAGCAATGGACTGGGGTATTTTCAACAATTTTGTTTTCTTAGTCAATTGAAATCACTCAGCTGCGATTCGATATCCTTAAGGCCGCCCTTTGCGGCCTTTCAATTTCATGTTTCACTTTGATGTGGCAAACAACAACAACAACGATAGAAAAGGCAAAAAAAATTTGTTTAGCAAAAAGTTTTGCGGTTTGCGCAGCACTTTAGCGACTCCCATCATAATAATGTTAAGCTAGCAATTGTTGTTGTCGCTTCCGTTATATTTGCCCAACAGACCGCAATCGACTGACTGTCGACTGGACCCAAAGTCGCAATAAAAAGGTGGCCATTTGCTAGGCATTAGCATCTCGATACTCAAGTATGCGTACCAGCTTTGATCAGCCGCCCAAAAGTATGCTATAGTTTTTATTTGTTGAAGAGGGAAAGAGCGTCGAATTCATTATCTCTGTTGGGTTACACACACAAGGCCAGCATGCAACATTCTTGTGTGTGGAAACAACGTGCAACAAACTTTGCAATTTAGGTTTTTTGCTTTGCCACAAATGGCGTTTACCTCGCAACATGAAAGTTGGCCATGTAATTGAGAAGTGTGTGCGTATCAAATTGAAAAGAACAACTTTGCAATTTCCGCTGCGTTCGAATAAACCAAATTTAAAATTTCATGAAACTGAAAAATACAAAATACAGCAACAGAATCACAGCAGCCGCAACAGGCTAAAATAAACTCAACTGGCAAACTGGCAACTGGCAACTGGCAAAACGCCGCGCATAAACTTTTATAACTTTGTTAATTTTTCATAATTTTGTTGCTGCTGCTGTGGCGCCAACCACTTCTACTTGAGCATTAAGCCGCATGTTTTGCTTACATTTAAAACTTATTCGCCAGCTCATACTCAACTACATATCTCTCGTACTTTCTCTGTTGCAGGGTGGCCGTGTGCGCTTCTCGAACAATCGCGAAAGCACGGGCGTAATTTCATTAAGATCCGCCGGAGATATTTCACTGCCGCAACGTGGACCGCCTCGACGAGGGCTTATCGTGCCGCAGCAGCCGCCAAATCCGCCGACAATAATACCCTTAACGCACGCCAGGTGAGTGTATAATATAAGTCCATAATGGGGAAGGGGGATGGGTCAAAGAGAAGACTGGCTGATTGCCATTATTATTCGCAGTTGAGTTTATGACTGCGGGGCCAAAGGGTGCAGCATTAATAATACAGCAGCAAGAGCAGCAGTAGCAACAGTAGCAACAGTGGCAAACAAAACATACATAAATTGATGACTATGTCAGGTTATCTGGCGATATTTGGCAATTGCAGGCGAAGCACAAAACCCTTTTCAACTCCACACTTGAAAAGTTAAGCAAGATATTGGAAGGGGAGAGAAGCTCAGTGAACTACAAAATGTGCCACAAATGTGTGCAGTGTGGCATGAAAAGGCCAAACATTTAGCCCGGCAAACAAGCCAACACTAATAGTTGACCAAAACGAACCAAAGCAAAGCAATCAATGAGCTAAACTCTCCCACTGCCATCGCCTCGAATTTATTTGTCAATGTGAAAAGGTGCGCAAAAGGATTGACCCGACCCGAAACGAACCAGACCAGTCGAGTCCGAAAAAAGGAAAAAAAGGAAAAAGGTAGCCTCACTTCATTAGTGCTGTTATCAACATTTTGCAGCCACACGACGTATGAAAGAGTCTGCCACTGTCTGTCTGTCCGTCTGTCTGACTGACTGGTTGACTGACTGACTTGCCACATATCGAAACGCATTGAAGCGAAAGTCATCAATTTCATATTGTTACGCATGCCACAAAGAATAAAACATTCAACAAGGATGAGAATCGTGTCGGGAGGCAGCTGGACAAACTAATAAGAAGACGACGACAACAAGAACGGGAACGGGAACGGGAACGGGAACGAGAACGAAACAAGGCAAAGCGACGTCTGCAATATTGGACCAACGAACAGACACAGACAACATCGACACTTGAATGAAATGGCATTATTGCTACTTCAACGCGGCTCCCAAATGAAGCTTCAACATGGTCGGCTCGTCAATCAGTCGGCCAGCCATCGCGACGGTTGCCAGTTGCCAGTTACCAATTGGCAGTCGAGTGAAATGGAAAAGCGTTTTCCACACGTACGCACTACGGCAACTATACAAAAGACGTGCTGAAATAACTTATACGCCCGGTGCGCAACCCCTTTGGGGGAGCCCAAAACAAAAAAACTTTTCTCTACCAAAAAAAAAAACAAAAATAAAAATACAAATAAAAATAAAAAAAATATACAAAAAAAATAAATATCAACATGCGAAGAAAAAAGGAGCCAAAAGTAAAAATCTCAACAGTGTTAAAGTCAAACGGCCCAACAACAACAACAAAAATAAGAGTACGAATAAAAACAGAGAAAATTGAGAAAGAAGTTGGAAAAGGTATGAAATATTTATTTATATGAGCTTTGCTTTTGCTTGTGGACCCAAAAGACCTTTGTGCCAAGTGTTATTATTGCTGTTTGTTGATGTTGCTCTTACCAATGTTGTTGCTGCTTCTGCTATTGCCATTGCTGTGTACACATATTTACTTGGCAGCGGCAAGAAAGTAAGATTTGAAATCAAAACGATGGGATTCGGCTCAAGTCCTTTTCTTAGATTGCCCACTCGACGTGAAGATGTACAAATATTTGATTGAATATATTTTAAATATGTAGTTGCAACAAGCTGGCAGCTGGCAACTTGCCACAGCTGTAATTGAAGTCCAAATATTATTGCAAATATATCTGTGGAAATATTTTGTATAAATATAATCAAAAGGAATTGAATAATTAATAGTTGTTGACATACATTTTACTAATGCTTGACCTTCTTGACCTTTGCAGATCCCATGACCGTGAGAGTGGCGACTATGCGGGATCTATATCGGATCTACAAAGCGTTACCTCCAGGCTGAGCACAGTTTCGGTGAGTGTCAAAACAAGTCTCTCCCCCAAAAAAAGGAAACGCATTAGACTTGGCAGCTCATTTAAGTTGCGTTGCCCCCTTCAAACTTGCAGCACACACACGCGACTACGTGTGTACGAGTATGTGTGTGTGTAAGTCAATGCGTCGTCTAAATTGATTAAGTGCACTTAGTGACAAACAAAGTTCGCATTTAGCCAAGGGAACAAGCCGAATGACTGCCAGCAAGGAAGAATAACAAAATGCACCACGTAGACTGTGAGAGCAGAGCATAAAAACTCGAAAAGCTTTTTAGCCAAAGTTTTTCCTCCTACTCTACTATTTTTTTGCTGTGCTATGCTGTTGTTCTGTTGCCAAACGATGGCACTTAAGCCAAGCTAAACGATGTCGAAATGCGAAACGAGCTGACTGCCTGGCTGACTGCCTAACTGGCTGACTGTTGGCCATTTCATTTGCAAACTTGCCTTGACTGCCGTGTCTCCACTCGAGTTTGGTTAATATGAAACGCACTCTTAACTTGGCATTCTCCCTCTTTGCAGATTGGCACCAACAATTGCACGGCACGTTACCGCACGCTAAGCGGCGGCATCGGCGAATCGCCCTCCCTCTCGCCAAGTCCATCATCCGATTACGAGGACATTGGCGCCACACGGCATGGATTGCCGCCAAGTCTTGCAGCCAAGGCCAAAAAGAATGGGTTGCCCCACAAGGCGAATACCATTTGCCAGAAGGCCATGGTGCATCATGTAAGTTAATTAATCACTCTGCGAATGCATGTGATTTGTATCTTTGTGTGTGTGTGTGTGCCTGACAAAAGCAATATTGACTTCGACTCGCAAATCTCCGAGTGAGCTGCAAAATGTAATTAGCTTGACATTTACATACGATATGCGCCTGATTGGAATTTGTGAGCATCCTCCTAATCCTCGCAATTTGTGAAGGCCGAAAGTTAAGCCCCAAAAAATGGCTCAAATACTTTGCACCAAAAACGAGGCGTTGGGCCAGTTTGAACATGCACTCTAAATGCAAATGCCAGTTAAATGAGTTTTTATGCGCGCCCCAAAATGCCAGCAAACAGATGGACCGACGGAAGGGTCACAGGCCACATGGTTGGCGTGGAAAAATACCCAGTCTGTGACCGAAAAGCAAGAGTCCATTTGTCGTGGCTTTTGGGCCAGGCAAATTTTAACTCAATCTGAATTGAAAATGATCTACAAATTTAAGGATCTTTGCCAGCAATGAAACACAATTAAACTAGGCTTTTAAGGACTCCGCATAAACATTTATGGCATCATCAAGACATTTTCATCTGGCAGTCAATTTAAAGATTGCGTTCCCAATGCCGTATGTTTTCTTCTCTCCGACGCAATTGTCGATTCTGCTCTTTCGGCGCATCGGGTCGTATTTGAAAGTTTTTGTAACCATAGTCCCGTTTTTCTCTAGTTTGTGAAAACTCTGCTTTCTGTATATTACTTGAGGGACTGCCAGTTCTCATCAGCCACTCCTTCATTAGGTTTACTTCATTGAGTGGACCCTCGATATAGCCCTTGACGGTGCCATCGGCAGTATTCATGCACCAACCACGCAGTCCAAGAGTCTTGGCTCTCATTGCGGCATGCCGGCGAAAGTAAACGCCTTGCACTCTGCCAAAGACCTCAAACTCACAGGAATGTACAGTTGCCATTACTATTAATAGTAATACATGCCTTTTTCGGAGTCCTCAATTTTTAAGCACAGAAATAATTTTTTTTAGCCAAATTATACAGTATAGTAGACAGAGTTAACAGTCATGTCATTGTTTTGGAGACAGGTTCTCTCATTATCGATTGTTTACACCAATTAAAGAGCAAAATTTAATTATTTTTAAAATTCCATATTTTAATTTAAGCTAAACAATTGTAAACGACTAACATATAAACCACTAAATAAATAATTTACACAGGCTGTCTCCCAGTCGTATATTTGAAATTATACTGTTAGACTAAGTCAACAGTTAAGTATATTTCTTGGCGAGAGACTCTAAAGGTCGTATGCCCAATAACAATTAAGGATTTTTAAATTTAAATATTTAAAAATGAACTAAGCAGTTCCAAACGAATATTATGTGAATAAAATAGGCAGGATATCTCTCAGTCTTATACTCAAAATTAAACGATACATCGCAAAGTCTCTCAATGTCGTATGTGCACACTTTCAATATTTTAAAACAAACTAATCAGTTATAAGAGAATATAAATCGTTAAATACATAATCTATACAGGGTATCTCTCAGGGTAGAGTCATTGCGTCCATTGACATTGAAAAACTCTTGCTTTTTTCGACTTCGCGTCGACTGTAACGCAAAATGTTGCAGACAACTTTGATGTTTGTTTGCTGCAAGAGTTGCACGAGTTGTACCACAGAGAGACACAGAGAGGAGGCAGAGTTGCAGTCGGCGCCTAGGCCTGTTGACTAACGGTTGATATGAGCAAAGTTTTGTGGTAGCCAGCACAAGGCAAGCAGCTCAATTTCGACTGTCAAACTCGTCCAAAAAGCCAAAGCGGAAGCACTGCAGCCAAATCCAAAGACCCCACCCCACCCCACAAAAAAAAAAGAAATGAAAAGAGAAGAAAAGCCGAAGGGATTGACTGTGTCTATGTGCGTGTGTATGTCTGGGTGTGTGAGGGAATTTGTGTGGTTGCATTAAACTTTTTAATGATTTAACTAACAAAACTTTTGGACTATTTCTATGCTCTGCTCCCTTCGGTTCAACATGCAATTTATTGCACAACATGGATTTGGACTTGGCCCTGGCCCTGGACCTGGACCTGGACACGAATACGAATACGGATGATGATGATGGTGATGATGACGATGACGATGACGATGACGATGCTGCCGAATCTACAACAACTTTCACTACGGGTCTGATATGTTGGCTGTTTTTTTGGTTGCAGTCGAGCGAGATGCGTAGCTCGCCAAAGGAAATTGGCGCATTTAATGAGAATGGACGAAACTTTGTTGCCACAAAGGATACATCAAGGGATTTCAGCAATTCCCAAGATAATACCGACCGTGGCAGCATGAGCGATCAGGCGTTTGCATGTTCTGCCAGTTCCGTTGAAAGTTTGCCCAGCGCTTCCGGTTCAAGTAAGTATCTCTAACTGATGTGTCAGAGATTGTGCTGCAAGTGAATGAGTGTGAATGAGTGTGAATGAGTGTGAATGAGTGTGAATGAGTGAGAGTGACTCACTACTGCATGTGCTTACAATTTAGAGTTTTGATTTTGCTTTTGTTTTCGTCTTTCGGTTGCAAGTTCGCCTCAGCTGGTGGTTTGTTTATAAAAATTCCCAGACTGCCGCCACTAGATTGGTCTATTAACAGTTGTAGTTGTTGCCCCTGTTGTTGTTGCTGTGGTTTTCTGCTGCCGCTGCACAATAACTTCAAATTTTAGCAAAACTTAATGAATTTTTAATGCACTTGCTGCACAGTCAAGTGGCAAGCAGCTGCAGCTGCACTGCAATGTCTGGGGCGTGGTTAAATAAAGGGCTGTTGCTGCTACTACTGCTCAGTTTTTAATGAACAAAAGTTTTGGCTATATGCGCAAAATCTCTTCACCAAATAAAAAACCATAAAAAACAACAGCAACAACAACAAGAAAAGACTACAGCTGAAAGCGAGGGAGGCAGAGACGTGGGCGTGGCTTCTGAACAGGAGCAACTTTGAAAAGTGCAAGAAAAAATACTTTATTTTTATGGGTGTGTGTGTGTGTGTGTGTGTGTGTGGCGTTGATGGCCAGGACACAAAGCAAGGATTAGCCAAAGCTTTTGGCCAGAAAACTTCAAGTGCTTATTTAAATATTTTTTGGGGCTTTTTCGGGACTTTGAGTGTATGTGTGTGTGTGTGTCTAAAAATATTTGAAAAGTTTTTAATTAACCAAACGAATTGTTTGACTGTGTGTGCTGCGTGTTTTAGTATGCGTATGTGTGTGTGTGTATTCGTGTGTATGTGGGTGCCTTGGCCCTTTGTCTAATTGGCTGTGGCCGCATTAATTGGAAATTTGCTTGGGCAAAGTTCCAACAAAAATTGTAGAGTTGAGACAAATATTTAAACTTGAGACGAGCCATTTACCACTTGCCACTTACCACTTGCCTCTTGCCACTTACCACACAGGCACACAAGCTCTAGTGCGACCCGGCAGTCCGCATAGCTCCATTTCAGCAGAGGATCGCAGCTCGCTGGCCACCATCTGCAAGGCGAAAGCACTTGTCGACAGCCTGCCCAATCCCTACGACAAGGACGCACTAAAATTCAAGGTAAGCTAATCCATCCATCCAACCACCACCTGCCACTACAACTATTAATGTTTTAATCCCTTTTTTTTTATTCACCTTTTGCAGAAGGGCGAACTCATCGATGTGCTGTCGATGAATGCGTCAGGCATTTGGAAGGGACGCTGTCATGGTCGTGTGGGTCACTTCAAGTTCATCAATGTTGAGGTGCTGCCCGAGCAGCGCATGAAGAACTCGAGCAGCAAGACCTTGGCACCCGCCTCCCGTTTGGCCAACAATGGCGGTGTGAACAGTGGACCCAGCTCTGTGGAGGATTTGCTAATGCGCATTGGCCTCAAGGAGTACACCTCGGTGTTTGTGCTCAACGGGTAAGTGGTGTAGATGAAACAAATTTCACAACAAATTTTTTTGTTGGATTGTTTCACCTATCGTTCCATTTGCAGCTACGAGGATCTGGAACTATTCAAGGAACTTGAACCGGCCGACTTGGATTATCTGGGCATTCTCAGCCAGGAGCATCGGGCCAAGCTGCTGACCGCAGTGCAGCTGTTGCATGACATTGAATGTAAGTCAGAGTCGCACCTTAACCACCACCCACTTGTCACTTAACAAAACCAAACCACCCAACAACCAAACCACCAAATCCACCAATCACAAAAAAACACATACACCTAACACAGCTACAAATTTCGCACGCACAGGCTCCGATGTGGACATCGCTGGCTCCAGCTCCGAGAACGATGAGGCGCGTCTCAATAATATCAACAAGAAGCATGGGGCTTCGCCCTTTGGTCGACGACACTTCCCACGCGACTCCGGCTGCTACGAGGGATCCCCATTGCCCAGCTCCCAGACGCCCACGCAGGCGGTGAACTCGACGGACGAGTCGAACAGCTTGGACGATGTGGTGTCCAAGTGTTCCAGCGAGATAATGAAGCGTGTGGAGAGCGCGCGACGTTGCAAGGATAATCCATTTAAGGCAACACTGCCGGCCCGTGTGGGCAAGAAGTCCTTTCTTGGCGGCGGCGGACTTATGGCTGACGATACGCTCACACGTGGTGGCCTCAGTGAGAAGTCGAGTGATTCGGGGGTCAGCAGCAGTTCGCTATCGTCGGGTCCGCTAAAAAGCAGCACTTAACATTTGCCAACCATACTCGCCCACGAGCTGCTGCTTGGCGTCGGCGGCCAATTGGCCAGCAGCAGTGTGGGTGGAGGTGCCACCTCCCCAACCACCTCGGTTGCCTCTGCCAGCATTGCGGTTGGCGGCAACAGCAACAGCAGCAGCATAAATGCCAATGCACCGCTTGGTAACATATGCAACACACTGCCGCATGCCCCATGCTCAGCATCTGGCAGCGGAAGCAACTCGGCCCTTGGGCTAGCCAACAATCATTTGCCCCTGAATCGGAATATGGTCATGTTGCGCAATCATTTGCGTAAAAATACCAGTGGCAATGCCAGCCAAATGTTGCACGACGACAACAAGGATCAATAACAACCCATTTATTACATACAGATCTTAGTTTAACTATAATACATAACATAGAACAAGTTTTGGTACGATTACTAAATATTTGCGTTAGATTGTATGTATTTCAATTGCTGTGATTCGATAGTGAAAAAAAAGGCCAAGTCGCGTCTTTCAGTTCAAATGTATAGTGTATAGAGACAGAATAGATAGACAACAGACAGAGATAGGGAGAGAGAGAGAGCCGTAGAGTTAGAAAAAGAGAGTGAAATTGGAAGAGAGAGAAATGCAGTCAGATAGTCAGTCAATCCTTCCTCCGATAATGTTGGCATTTATATATATATATATATATATATATATATACCTATATCTACATTTATATTTATAGAGTTGATGATCAATGAAGAGCTATATATATAATATACATATATATACTTAATCAAATCGTTTAACTATTTTTAGTTAGCCTCAACTATTATTTGCCATTTGCCTATTGTTTTTATTACTATATTTACTATGTATGTGTATGTATTTCGCAACGTGATATTGTCAGACGTCCAACTTGAATTGCAGTTTTTAAATTATTTAAATGAAACAACAACGAAAACACAAATATAAATACAAATATTTAAAAGAGATGGGCGAAATAAAGAAAACTCAAGTTGATTCCTATATTAAAGGCACAAACAGTGCAAGCAATAGACCAATTACAATTTTAAAAAATATTTACACGAAAATTGCCAATTAAATTACAATTTTAACTATTTCTACTTATATCAATCATTTGCATTGTGTTCAACTTACAACTATTGTTAAAAATAAAATACATTAATATAAAAACAAAAAAGAACAAAATAACAAAATCAAAACACCAAAAGAAGAGCAAGGAAATCCGTCAAAATTGTAAATTTGAAAAATCCGCTAACAATTGTATGCTAAGCAATATATTTGAAATCGTAGACTCCGTGCAAACGATCTGTAAATAATTAGAAACTATTGACACTGGAGTGTGTGTATTTATGCCATATAATTAACGATAATTATTTTAAAAATATATATATATACACTTAAGTACATGCATAAATATATTTATATATTACATATAAGTATATTAAATTTAAACTATTAGCTATTTAGCATTAATCAAAACAAGCGACAATGAAATTAGTCAGGCGGCAGCGCAATGGATGTTTTTATTGATTTCATATTAATCAGTTGAGCAATTAGTTAAATAAATAAATACAAGTAATCAAGAGAAAGCACAAAAAATATATAATATATTGTATAATTAATACATGAATATAAATATCAGATCAGACAAGGAAATACCAATTGACTTAGTGTACATTTTGAGAGAAGAAATCGTAACAATTCCAAAATGCTTTTTTTCTCATTAATAGGCATCAGATACATATAATATCCATATTATTACAAATAAATTTAATCAAAAACAAAGAACAAGAAAATTTAAATAAAATTTAACAGTTAGTCAAGACATTAATGCGCACGTGTTAAAGCCAGAGGGTAAATTTATTCCAATGTAGGCATTTTGAATTTTTTATTTATCTAAATAACGATTAAGTGTTTCAACTGTAAATTATAATAGCAATTTAACAATGCAGAAAATTCAATGCACAAAATGCAACATTTGCTACATGCGACATGTGGCATGCAGCATGCAGCATGCAGCATGTGCCAACAGTTTCCATTTATCACTGTAAAATTATGTAATTAAATCGAATATGTAAGCAATATTAAAGTTTAAATATTACAACAACAAAACAAAAGACAAATACCTATGGCATCACACTGCAGTTTCAGGCAACAAAGTAAATTATTATAAATTTCATTAGAGAGCGAAAAACAAATGCAATGCAATGACGTCATCAAACTTTAAAGCCTCTGAAAAAGGTCACAAGCATTTTAGACGAAATTTTCAGCAAAGAACAAAAACAAAAGAAAGAACAACAAAAAGTGCTAATGAAAGTTTATGCATAAATCAAGTAAAAGTCTTAAATAAAAATGAACATATCTAAAAATTAATCAAGTGACTTTTTAACACTTGGGATAATGGTATTTTTTTCAGCGGGAGGTAGAGACAAATTATGTCGAGAATGCAAAATAAATAAACAACCAATACAAGAAAACTGTTTTTAATGGAGATTAAAGATGATTTTCATCTTAAAATACGAGAACCTACTTATACTTATACGAGTACCTAGTTACACTTTATCGTACTTGATTAGTACTAATAGTAATCAGGGACAATCTGTTGATTTTCCAAATATAGCAGTAATTGGCACCGACAATAAATTGCCAAAGCTCTGATCATATAAAGAAGACCGCCTAAACGATTTCGTTTGCCAACTTAACAGTACTTAGGCTACAATTTCGCTGACATTGAGCGAAGACTCTACGCTTCCATCAATTTAAATACCTACACGTGAAAGCTAGTTTGAATTTACACTAATGTAGATACAACTAACATATGTATAATACATAGTACGTATGAATAATCTAATCTAATATAGTATAACGTTTCGCGCGTAGTAGTAATGTAGTATAAATGAAATAATGTAAACAAATTATAAGAAATGGAAATGAAGGGATGTGCAGCATGTGTGGCATGGTTGTCAACACAGATGCCGTCGGCCTCTGTTGCCATTAGAGCGGAGCGGCGTCTTGGTAATCTGGTCTGGTGCTGATTAAATTTACGACACTCGTGAAATAGATCTGTGACGAAGGCGTAGTAATGTTTATTCATACGATAGTTAGTTACACTACAGACTACTTGTAACTGAGCTCAGCTTAAAAATAATACTAGAATGAGTTAATGTTCTACTTGATGTGCGAGTATCGCTTTATCGTTGTCTCTACTCATATCTGTATCTGTATCTATGCTGGAATTGTGTTTATCTGTTTTACTTTTCATTCGTATTTACGGGTTCTAGTAGTTCTTCTTCTTCTGCTAGTCGCACAACCGGGACTCGGGAACTGAACTGAATTTGTGCTTAAGTGCTTTAGTAAATTGTTAAATTGCTTTTGTCTTTCATTCAGCGAATAAGTAAATGAAAATATGAAAATTGATATTATTGCATTTGCACAAACTACGTGGACTTTATCTCATTTCTGCTATATTTTTGCGCTTAGTTTCAGTTTCAGTTGCTGCGCGATCCGAACCACAGTCAAAAGCGGAATAAAAGCGCAAAAAAATAATATTCTATAATTGAATAATCAAATTCAAAACACACTCGACTATATATAGTATTTTACCGTAAACATAATTTGAGATTAAATCACGTGCTAAACCAAAGAATCACCTAAAGGCGTAATGGAAAATTCAAAACGAATTTTCGAAGATATAACTTATCTTAACCACATCGAGACTTATACATTTGGCAGCTTAATTAAGCTATAACACTGTTTAATATTTTGTTATTTTGCGGACGCGTTTGCCAGGAATATAAACCTATCTTATCACGACGCTTGACGCCGAGACTTGAAAAAGAAAAAAAATATCTTATGCCTGTCGTAAAAACGAATTACACAAGTTACTTATACTCTTTCCAATGCTCTGCAATTAAAAATCATTATCTATATTCCAAAGTGTTCGACTAGAATATACCTTATACTTCGTAACTTGCTTAAAGACCATATCTGTCCAAAGTGAATCAAAAATTTGAATCTATTCTCGTGCCTAATTCTCTAATCTTCTTAAGTAAAACATTGCTTACACAATCGACTTTCTAACACCTTTACAAAGGTATTTTCTAGACGAACAATTTGAATTGGAGCGTTCTTAGTTTTATTACAAACTAAAGACTTTCTGTTATCAGCAATTCTGTTATAATGATTATGCACTCTGTCAGCTTTTTGATAAGACGGCTGCTCCCAGATCGTCCAGCTTTTAACACCGGCATTTCCACATTGCTGTTCTTATAACAATACCACAGAGTGTTGGCGACGGTTGATGATCTGTTTTACCGGGCATCTTGGATTATTCAAAAATCATTTTAACGCGAAATGTGAAAAGTACAAAAGTAAATCAAAAAGTAAATCAATCGAATATTTTCTAATGCCCATGCGATTGGGCTGAGCACAAATTAAGCAATAACAAAGTCAAACCGTATCGTAATTTCTACAGCAATTAGAAAGCAAGTGTGTAAAAACGCAATTCCGTGTCTTATCACGACTTTGGTATACACAATACTAAGTAGTACTTCAAAAGTGTTGTGAAATATTTATATTGATTGTGAGACCCCCACAACCCTGTATCACTTCTCTCATCAACTACTTGGGAAACCTCATTGCATCTACCAAAGCATTATGTAAGTATTTAAATCAATATATATTTATCATATTCATTTCACGTGCTATAAAGAATATACGTATATATTACACATATTGTAACATATATCAAAAACAGCGTATATTATTGATTAATATTATTATACATATTAAGTTTTTAAACTAAATTTGTGTTTTATGAAATTATCTGAAACATTTATTTGTGATTTTTGTTTAAAATGTAAAATTCTGTATTAATAATTCTATGAATTTTCCATAGTTAAAAAGTCTTAACAATCTTGTGCATTTCACTATGACTGAAAGTATTCAAAAATTTATAATTTTAAAATTTGATTTGCCAATTAAATTGATATATTAAACTAAGAGCCTAATAGCTTTATGGGATACCAAAGCGCCGTGTCAATAAAAAGAAAAAGGAAAAAGACAGCTTATAAATGAATTTCATCACAGTTAACACCCTTCATAAAGATAAAGCCTCCACTAATTATTGCTTCCGATTCTTTATAATAAACCACGCCATATTCGTACTCTATCTGCTGAGCTCTAATAAAACATACTATTTTGGCGTTTTTATAATTCACAATAAAAAGATTCTAATAAGCAGCTATAACTGGCTGAAATTAGAATGCTTGATATCGGCACTGAGGTCTTTGCTTGATAAGTGACAAAGAACCACGTCAAGTTTCAAACCAAATTTCTAAGAGGATTTTCGTTTAATTGTTTATTTGGATCAGACAGACTTGTGGTCCACCATAAAGATAAACCCCTAACAATTGTTTGCCCAGATTTAAGAGCTCATTTATAAACTACTCATTCGGTATTTAGATATTAACAGCAGCTAACATACACAGAGCACAATGAAAGATAAGCTGGAAGAATCAAGCAATAGCAGAAAGGCCTCTGCGTCATCCCATGTGCATGAAATGGAAATAGATGAATCGGAGCTGAATGATCCATTCCAGGCATTGATGGAAAAGGCTGGCAATCATGGACGCTATCAGACACTTTACAACTATGTTTTTGTAGCGGGCTTAGCGTTTGCTGGCGCCATGACATATATGAACATTATATTGGCCCTCAATATACCCGATCATTGGTGCACTGTACCAGGCAGAGAACAAACGCAATTCACAATCGAAGAATGGCGGGACTTGACGCTGCCCAAGTGAGTTGCGATTTTGGCTAGTAAAGTATTCAATTCCATACAACAATTTCGATTTCAGACAGCAGGATAATCGCGGCAAGGAGACGCACAGCCTCTGCGAAATGTATGATATGAACTTTACTCAAATAACCGACTGGTCGAGCTGGAACATTAGCCAGCGAACGAATCAAACCACAGGTAAGCACAGGTGAAGGGATATACATCTGTATACATCAGTTGTGCAATTTGAAGTTGGACGCGGACTTATAACTTTTCCCTAATACTTTTTTATGGTCATTGGCTTTGTGTGATAGTTTGCCAGAATGGCTGGAGCTACGATACGACTTGGTTCGACAGCACAATACCCACGGACCAGAACTGGATATGTGCGAAGGATTTGTTTGTAACAAATGTGTTCGTTGTGGGTCGTGTGACAGAGGTTGTCGGTTCATTTATATTTGGACAAATGGGCGATTCGTAAGTTCGAACTTTTGGTAGCGTAGCGAAAACTAAATTATGTCCGGGAGTGCAATTGGTAATTGAATTTGTATTTGTTTCCATTTCCGCTTCCGCAGGCTTGGTCGCAGTTTCGTATACTACATTAGCGTCGTCTTTTGCTCCGTTGGCCGCCTTGCGTCCATATTGTGCACTAGCTCGTATACGTGGTTCCTTATCATGTCCGGCATTGTGGGCCTCACCGTCAACAGTCTGTTTCAATCGCCGCAAATTATTGGCATGGAAATCTCACGGGAGTAAGTTTGACACAAGAGTGCAAAATAAACTTTTCTTTAACTAACTTTTACGTTTGCATGGACTTTGGCGAACAGAGAGGATCGCAGTCGCATTGCGTTCTTTCAAAGTGTCGGCTGGTCCGTGGGCACAACGTTGATGCCCATGTTATTCTGGTGGCTGCGCCACTGGGACTCTTTTATGTGGCTGACATCGCTACCCACAGCGATGGTTTTAATTTTCTCCAAGTAAGTCACGCAGGCACAATTCAATTGAATGACTTTCTCCAATGACAAGTACTCAATGCCCAATACCCAATGCCCAATGCTCAATATCCAATCGGGCATCAAATTGGGATTTGAATTGAATTTGCATTTCAATTTGTTGTTCTATTTCCATCGACAGATATGTCATCGAATCACCCCGCTGGTTGATTAGCAAACGTCGCTTCCGCGAGGCCATTGTCCAGTTCAAGAAGATTGCCAAAATTAATGGTCGTACCTTCGATGTGACCGAAAAAGAGCTAACCGAAATCTATAGTCGAAACAATCACGAGGTCACCTTTGGCATGGCTTCGCTATTTAGCGGCTGGCGTTTGGCACGCAACACCATCATCATGGGCTTTTCCTGGTGGGTACAACAAAATTCACTACGCGTACCAAAAAGCAATTTGCATTTCTAACTGTCGGCTATTTGGCCATCTTTTCGCATTTCGCTTTTCACTGTTCGCATTTTCCAGGTGCGTTGTTGCTGTTTCGTACTTCACATTGGTGCTGTTTGCCTCACGAATGGCTGGAAATCCGTTTTTGAACTTTTTGTACCAAAGCGTCGTCGAAATTCCCGCCTACATGATGGGCAGATACCTTGGTGAGTGCATCAGAAGCAACTGCCAATTGCCCACTGATTGGCAGCTAACCTTGATGGTTTCTCTCTCTCTCTCTCCCTCACTTCTTTAGGTGACAAATTTGGACGACGATTCACCAATTCGGTATCCTTTCTAGTTGCCTTTATCACCTGCCTACCCATCGTTGTCTATGCCACGGATGAGCGTTACGAAACTCTGATGATCTACTTGGCCACCTTCATCAAGTTCCTCAATGCCTTAACATTCTTTACCGTCAATCTGCAGTGCCTCGAGATCTATCCCACGTGCATGAGGCAAACTGGTCTGGCATTAGGTACAATTCTGGCAAATGCCATTGGCGTAATGGCACCATATCTGGTTTATTTGGGAACGACGGTGGATATTTGTGCACCATATTATATATTGGGCACCCTGTTTCTGCTGGGCGGAATCGGTGTGCTCTTCCTGCCCGAAACGCTGCACAAGAAGCTACCAGACACCATTGAGGAGGCGACAAACTTCGGCAAGCACGATGTAAGCATCATCGACACAGCATCTAATTTATAATTTAAATTATGCAAAGCAGCCGTAGCCTAATTTCATTTTTAACAAATTTAATTTACAGAAATTCTTCAGTCTGCCAAAAGCGCCGGTGGCACAGGACAAGAAGCTGGCATCAGAGCCGGAGTTAACCAAGCTGAATCAGCCGGCATTTGAGCCATGATGAAGCCAACCCATGGCATTGGCATTTAGGCAATGGCAATGGCAATGGCAATTGATTTGCCTGCCTGCTGCGTTCTCCGTTCATTTTTTTGCGTTTCCCGTTTTGTGATGTTACATTAAGTACGCCCCAAGTATTACGAATAAACTGTTGTTATTATACTTATAAGCATGTGAGGTAGCTGTAATAAGCCCCATATAAATCACGTTGTTGCCGTAGTCGTTGTCGTCCTGGAGAATGAATGAATGAAATCTCTGCAATGAGTTTATCAGCGCATCTGTCAGATATTTACAAATTACCTGTGATACCATTGCCGTTGCCCTTGGCATGAATAAGGGATGAGTGTGGGGTGTTGCTTCTGCTCCTGCTTCGGCTTCAGCTTCAGCTTCTGCTCATGTTGATGCTACTGTTGCTAATTTAATAAATGGCATCGTATACACACGCGTCGTATACGTAATGCGCAGTACTCGTCTGATTTATGCCAGTTATGTATCAATTTTTATCACCAGTTGCAAAAATGAGCCGCCCTCTAGCTCTTTTTCCATTTGGGAGCTGGCAAAGTGTTAAACTGTAAGCAGACACTAACACCATCAGCAACAACGACAACAATGGAGAAGACAAAACATTCAGGTTTAACACAACACCATTTGCATACTCTTCACTTCCTTTAAAGATTGCCGTCAAATGTCAACAGCAATTCAGTTTCTTATAGTCGTCGTCCAGCGGCATATTCTAGTCGAAGTACCCGACAAATTCTAAGCTCGAAAGTTTAGTGGGAAACTTGTTTGTGCCAAGGCAGGCAACAGCGTGCAACTTTTATGTGGCAAGGTGTTTCGTTTTTCAAGTTATTTATTATGATTTATTTGCCAATGTGGCACGCTGATGTGGCAGCGTCTAAGACTGCTGAGACTGAGTCGGAGTCGAAGGCTTTCAGAGAGTGTTGGCCTGCAGCAGCGATAAGTAAATTGTTTATCCTACTTGTGAATTATGTGCTGCGACGACCAGCCAAAGTCGGTGCCAAAGCAAAGGATGGAGTCGAAGCAGACATCCTGCTTGATGATCATGTTGATGTTCTTCGAGCTCGGCTCCATAATGGCTCTGGCAGCAGCTAACATTGTTATGCTTTCATAAACAGCTGAGCACAATTTTCTGATAAGCCAAGTCCTCATTGCACTTCTATTTATGTGTGTGTGGGGGTGGGTTAGTGTGATTATGCGTGTGTGTGTGTGTGGGCTAGTGTTGGTGGCTATTTGTTTCAATTTATCATAAAAGGCAACGCCGGAAGTCAGCCAAGTTGCAGTTGAATGAACGACAAGCGAGAATGTCTTGAGCCGGCTTAAGGCCTTAAGACGACGAGGACGACGACGACGACGAAGTCGACGACGATGATGCCAAAGTCCTTGGCACTGACATCATAGATTTACAAAGGGATTTTCAGGCATTTGATGTTTGACTCTGGGGCACTTTAAAGGTTCGAAAGCTACTCCCGCACCAACTGCATAAATATTATGCACAATTATCACTGTCTGGCTACCAGCCAAATGCCATTTTTAAAATGAGATCCTGTTGCAGGCGCCAAAGAGACCGGCAATAATGAGTACAAATGAATGCGAAAGAGCAACAGATACACAGAGAGGGGGAGAGTACAATTAAAGTGAAATTAAATTGTGTTTATAGTTAATATTAGCCAGTGCCTGAAAGTATGCAACGTCTCTTTTTCGGACAAGCACTTGTGATATTCTTTGGCGTTTGTTCATTCATATTTCACTCAATTGGGAATGAATGAAAACTATTTGCAATATTTCATGCGAACAGCAAGCTGCTGCTACATGAAGAAAATCCAGTCGAGGGCGAGTTGCACGTTGCACGTTTGCCTTTGCTGCGGGTGCAACAACAATGATTGCGCTTTATTTGCGATAATAAAACACACCATCGCACCCCGAACGACATGAATTGGGATGACAAGGAGAGGGACGATGGCGACTTTTCGAGAAATCGAACCGCGAAATTGTAACAAACTGCGCGTACATTGGCCTCCATGGCAGCGGTAATAGCAAAAGTCAGGACCCAGAGCCAGACCCAGACCCAGACCCAGTCGCAAGTACCAAACAACAAGAGAGACCCGGACACGCCGAGCCCGGATGCCGAGCCGGATGTGAGCGAGTACGCGAAGGCAAACGCGAATCCGGGTGCAGTGTCAGGCGCAAAATATGGCAAACTGCAAAGAATATTTAAGCTGCGACGTTGCAGCAAATATTAAAGAAAAACATGTGGAAAATAAGAAGAAAATGCAGTATGAATGTGGGCGACAGACTGAGAAGGAGAGAGGAAGAGAGAGAGCGAGAGAGAGTGAGAGAGATTGTTCTGGATGCTGGCAGAAGGATTTACTGCATATTTCATGTTCACAACGAACCAATTTTACGCTCTTCAAATCCTATTAGTCAATGGCCCTTTGGGGATGCAACGGCAGCGCTAGTCACGGCAGCTGTTCGACAATGTCGGAAAGGGTTGAGCTGAGCTGGGTGGTTGGGCGTTTTGGGGTGCTTGGGGTGGCGGTTAAGTTGGGATGGATGCTACTGTTGCACTCATTGTGATTTACTTATAGACACATGCATGTACATACGAGTATAAGTAATACTCAGACGGACTGGCCCAGGTCAGCTTAGCCCGCCTGGCATTTCCGCACGATTACGCATGTGTTAGTGTACATTTTGTATCTGTGTAAGTCAGAATATGTGTGTGAGTGTGGCTGCTCTGGCTGGGAGCTAAGCCAGCTATAACACAACCTACTGTAAAAGCCCTCATCAATCTCGCTACTTGAGAGCATGAATTATGAAAAACGTGCAAAATGCAAACGGAAATTAAAATCTATTACAAAAAAAAATGAAATCCTTTGCCTCACACACACACACACAGAATCAAACACAGCAGACTCCCACACACAAATAACAACAGCTAAGCCAAGGCAAAGTTCACAGTTCGTTAGACAAATGCGCGCTGGTTGGGCGCATAAAATCAAACAAAACCAATCCCAGCTCAGCCCGGTTCAAAATAAAAACAAATATGTAAAAAAAATTTAAGAAAATTTAATATATTATACCCGACCAGCAGCAATGAACCCAAACATTTTTGCGACAGGCCTGAGGACCCAAACTGCTGGTTGTCTCCTGCACAGCTGTTGAAAAACAAACCTCAACTTTGGTCACATACAAATTTCTCTGTCCTGCCACGATTGGGACAGAATCTGGATACAGAAGCTTGGGATGGCCAGTGGAACTGGCAGTGGACCGGAGCTGATGTCCTTTATTAATTTAACAGGCTGCCACTGCGCCTTTGACTACAACTTGAACTACAACAGCAACGAAATTGAACAACCCATAAAACATATGAGAGAGTCTATGCATTTTTCATGAGGTGCTGGCTTTTGTGCCCATCACAATCATCATCGCAATTTTAAACATAAGCACACCTCCTCTATTCCTCCCAGCTGCAGCAGAGCCAGCCAGCTGTAGAGTTTGACTGCTCCAGCTGCTTTCGCTCCTGTTCTGGCTACACTTGAACTTACAATGACATGTTCGAACTTCGAACTGTATGCTCTCTGCATATTTGTTTTTCCAATACATGTGTGCATGTATGCATTCCATTTATTTTCCCATTTCGACCGGAGTTTTAACAAATTGCTTTCATTAGTTTTAATGAAGTTGCCTGTTAGATGATATTTGTCGATGGTTTGGTTGCTGTTGCATTTATAAGCATTTTGATATTTACCCAAACTAGAATACATAATATCGGTATCAACTTTAGCTTCAACCTCAACTTTAAAATGCACTCATTGCTTGATAATATTGAAAAGAAAAAATCCAGATGATAACTAAATGAACCTTACTTTTCAAAGATACCATAATTGTAAAGTAAACATCCAGTTGATAACTAAATGAACTGTAAATAATTAAATAAATTGATTTATATTTATGCCATTTTGGACTGATAAGAAAGGGAATGTTGCACAGTTTGAAACTCTTTATTCAATTTTATATGCATTTAAATATAATTTTGATTCAATTTGCTGCAAAAGTGCCATATAATAAATGCAAATTTTTATTTATAATATTTCTCATTTTCGAATACAAACTGCATCCGCCAAATGGCAATATAAAATACAAGTATTTGTCAGATGTTTCCTAGCAGTTAAATTCAAAATACAAATTGTTAATCGTATGTATAATATATATAAATATTTGCAAATCTATAAATAGATATAATCATATTTAATATATTCAACACGAGCTTAAAAGAAGGCATTCAGATTTATTTGCCCCCACATTCATGAATTCTGACTTGTTATTTATTTTTCATTTCATGAAGCCATGCATTTAAAATGCATTTTGGCATTTCGCTTAAACACTTAAAAATGTAAATTGAAAATGTGTTTTGTTTTGTTATGTTCGTATACATTTTTGCACTAAAACTCGTACTTTTAATTGTAAATGTAAATATTTCATATCTCATCAATATTTATATCTAACCAATAAATATATCCACATGCATTCCCATGCGTACTTGTATTTGTTATTTGCTTTATCGATCTTTGTTAAATTGCTGAACACACTTTGATAGCTTTTTTGGCAATTCGATTTTCTTTCGTTTCGTTTCGTTATGAACTCATAATAATTGTTGTCTCTTTCAGAGCTGTTTGATTTATTTTTGGCCAATTGATGTGTGCTTGGCCATATGAATTCAGTCATTTGCTTGAGCAATTTATGATTGCCTTTTATTTTTGCCTTATACATAATTACAAATATAATTCGACTCGGATTCGAATACGAATTCTAAATGCTGATTCAATTTGCTGTATCTATAAACTAATCGTAACTATCTCAATAAATATGCATTTCAATTTACTTACATTTTACTTTTTGTGTTTTTCGTTTGACTTACAAATTATGAACAATACATTTAACATACATTTTACTTAATTTATTTTACTCTAATCATTTCACCTTTCATTTTAGCAAATGATGGATGATGTTAATCGTAATATGAAATGAATATTATTATATTGCCCTTCATGCTTCATTATCTTTGCAATTTCACCGAGTTAGAAATAGTCTAAATTTATGTTTAATTGCCATCCAGTGAAAAAGCTAAGAAAACGATATTTGGAACAACTTTTTATATTTAATTTTTAAAGTCTATTATTAAGAATGATAAACTGTATGGAATTTGCATTGTTTAAAGTCAAAGCATATCTTTTTGTACAAGTATTCTAATTTAGTAAATACCCTGCACTTCAGTGAAGATAATATAAAAATGTTTGATTTTAAATGAAATACGCCTGAAAATTGAAACTACGATTAAGTGAGAGTGTACAGGGTATCTGCTGGTCGAACACACTTACTTTATGTGGTATTAGAAATTATAAACAAGCCTCGCATAACTTCAATGCTATAGTACATTTAGATATATGTACTATGTTTGTGTATGTGAAAATGTGCTTCAATTTTATTGCTATTATTGTAATATTGCTTCAATTGCTGTCTGTAAATTGGCATATATTGTATTTTTATATATGTAGTTAAACAATTATGTATGTACTGCGTGTTTAAAAGTATGTTTGTATGTATGTATTAAGCCGGCGCACAATTTTACACATGACTGCCTATATTGCCTATATTTAATTTCACCTTTTTTTCACTGTTTGCATTTTGTTTGTCTCTATACTATTTCACTATGGCTGGTTGATTTTACGAATGAGTTTTCATTGCATTTAATTAAATTGAAATGATAAAACGATAAAATGGCAAAGGAGGCATGGCATGGAAAAGCAAAAGCAAAAGCTTAATTGCATGTTAACAAAAATGAAAAGCGGCGTAAAACATAAAATTTGCAATCAAACTTAAATCCGGGATAATTGAGCACGTTATAGACATCACTTTCCGCTAAATTTCATTCACAAATTAAATGCATTCAAATACATGGCTAATGGAATTGTTGAACGGAATTGATGCGAATTCCATTGCCAGAACACAACAAGCCGTTAACGCTTTTTCGTCTGGCTGCCAACAAAGTACTTTAGCTAATCACGACCAGAGCTGCCAGAAAACCTGAAACGGAAACGGAAATGACTATACCAGTGGCAATGCGAGCACGCATTGTGCCCGTTAATAACCTCAGTTTTAAGGCTTGCAGTTTCGCACTCACGTATCCGCTAAATGTTTCAATTTTGGCAGCTCCATAAGGCGCCGCACAGACATTTAATAATAAATGCAGTGGGACCAGCTTAAGGTTTTCCAGACAAATGGGAGCTGACTGGTGAGTGTGCAAATTGTGCAAAGATAACCGCGAGTTTATCGAGTATTTTTGTGCCTTTTGGCCAAAAATGCAAACAAAATTAGAAGCGAATTTGCAATGCTTCTGGCCGGCTGCAAAATGCAAATCGTATTTGCCAGAGGAGGAGTTGAATTCAGAAGTGGAAGTGGAGTTGAATATGAAAGTGGAATGAGTGGTATGATTCGCCTCAGCCGGCGAGTGTTGGGCCAGTGTCAACTTCATTGCATACTTTTCTGCGCGACATGCAATTAAAATGCAAAAAAGCCAACGGCAGCATTTGAACTCTCCGCCTCCTCTGGCTTGGCACAGCCTGAAATACCAAAGACCAAAATCGATGCACTCGAATGCCGAACCCACCTCTCCCACCCAATTGCTGCGCTTTGTCAGATTGTCTGTGCAGCGTCTGCGGTTGCTGCAACTTTGCGCCATTTTGAGTGCTCTCTATATGTGTGTGTGTATGTGTGTTTGTGTATTGGTGTGTGTGTGTTTGTACTCGTGTTGATTCAGCGTTAAGCTTGTTGGAATTTCGCGTTCTGTCAACATTCCTTGCAGAGTTTCTAATGCACTTGCCGCTTGTTATTGCGATGTCTAAATAATTGAAGCCGAATTTTGGGCGAATTGGCGAATCGCATTGAGTTTTGCTTGCACATGCTATGTGTGTGCATGTTTGTGTGAATATTGGAGAAGTTTTGATTGATTTGAAAATGGATCGAATGAATGAAATAAAAATATAAGTTTAGATAAACTGTTCTATACGAGTCTTGCTTTACTTTACATTATTTAACTTTACTGTACTCTACTTTAATTTACTTTAATGCTTGATAAACTAGATCTTACACAGTTCAATATCACCATTACACTGCACTACACACTAACTGTTCGATTATTGCTTAAACACGTATAGCCCTCTCTTGTTCTCTTTAAGTGTCTATCACCTGATCCCAACAAACCATATTAACTTATGCTCATCTAATCGTATCGTCATTTGACTTTTTTAAATGTGTAAATCTTATGCAGCATCTATGCTGATGGCCGTGTCCTAGGGATGCTTTGTATAATTATTCAATGGCATTTCGCTGGCCAGGCTGTGGGCCACCTCCTTGTTCCGCTCGTGCAGCGCAATGTCCCGCGGCGCACTCGCTGGCTTCTTTTGAGCGGCCTTTTGGGTTTTCAGCTGCGAGAGGAAATGACACAGAGATTAGGTGGAGAATGGTTTAGTTTAGGGACAGCAGGTGAGGTTAACAAGGAGAGCAGTTATATATTTACTCGCTGTATGGTCTTCTCAAAGTCCTGTGGCGGTTCCGGTCGCTTCATGGTGCCGCAGCTTCTCAAGCGTTCATTTGTCTGTTGGAATGTACAAAGATAAATGCATGGAATAAGTTAGTATCGTGGCCCATGATTACTTCATTAACGTAAGCAGCCAGCAGCCAGCAGCCAGCAGCTAGCAGCTTGACCATGATGATATGCCACGGCATGGCATAAAACAAATCGACACCTCGACAAACAAAACCACAATAAAAGAGGAACAAAGTAAATGAAAATGAGAATGAGAATGCGAATGAAATGTCAAATGAAAAGCGCAGGCCAAGCAAATATAATGAAAGACTAACAGAGAATTTCCCTAAAGCAACATTTCCGCAACAGACCGCATAATGAGAGAGAGCCAAGTTTAGAATTATACATACTCGTACGCGTCTCTTGACCTTTTCGGCAGACGGCTAACCATGGTCTGGTCTGGCCGCCCACCTCTACAATCTTCATGATGGTAAAAAGCGTAATGAGTGCCAGAGGACAAGCGTCGCTGTTGCTGTTGCTGTTCCTATTGCTGTATCTGAAGTTAAAGTCAATGGTGGTGAGGTGGCAGCCCAAAAAGAACGGAACGGAACCACAATTGTCGCCAGTGCTTAGCCCAAGTCATTTTGAAAATTGACCACAGGACACACAGTACACAAAGACTTGGGGAGTCTGTTGCGCCAGGCAACAGCAAATTGCGCTTAAATATTAAATGAACAGCAGCAGCAGTAGCAACAACAACGAAAAGGACGACAACAAAAGAAATGGGAACAAGACCGTGCTCGCATAGGAAGCGCCGGACAACAACCGTAAAACACAAAAAGTTATAAACTCTCTTAGGAGCGAGAAGCAAGCACAACAACAAAAAGAGACGCACAAAAAACAAAACACTTTTGCCACGCCTGAAATAATAAAAACAAATGCGATGTTGTTGGCGCTATCGTTGTTGAAGTTGTTGTTGTTGCTACTGTTGTCGTTGGGTTCTTGTTGCCGAAAAAAGGACAATCGTGTGTAGGGAATCAACATCCGGTGATGCCAACCGCAAAAAGCAAACGCGCAAAGGTGCAAATGAGTGTGGTACCCTTAGGCCAGTCTCGAATCTCGAATGTATTCTGAGATCCCCGCCGAAACGTGCTGCAAATCCGTGAAGGACCAACGGACATGGCATCCAACTGGCTTGCCACATCCCATTTACCACCTGCCACTTGCCACTTCCTACTTGCCACTGCAGGTGCAGTTCACTTGCAACTCGACAGTTCATATCTCTCGCTCTTCAGTCGTTGTCGCTGTCATTGTTGGTCTCGTTCTCTACCCTGGTCGTTCCGCCATTTGCATGCTGCTGCTGCTCCTCCTGCTCCTCATCCTCGTCCTCATACTGCTCTTATCAATCCTTCCTGCTGCCCTCCTGCAATTCTGTTTTGTCATTTCGTGCAACGCCCAGCGCACAAGGCAACGCAATTAACGGTAATTGCCTTTTATCGGCTTAGTCTTGATAAGTTTTTTCTTCCTGTTCTTTTGACCACAGTTTCCCACTCACTCACACTATCTAACTGTCTCGTTCACACTGCCTCTCTGTCTTTTGTTTGTTATTTGTAGGTTTACGCGGTTTTTATATTTTAATTTAATTTTATAAGTTGCGGGGGCAAAGCCTGAGGTCAAAAGTTTGCCATTGCGAAAATTCGACAAAACATTCAAAAAGTTTTTGAACAGTGGGCGTGGCTTTGTGGGCGAAAATGCTTTGAAGTTGATAATATGGCAGAAATAATGCAGAAAGCATAATGAGAGAACATCAAATGGCAAAGATTACCTCAAATATTTGCTTATTTATATTTGTAATTACAATATTATTTGTAGCTCTTGTCCAACACAATGAAAAGTTAATCGAATCACAAAAACAATATCTAAGGTAAAATTTTAGCTCACAAAACTGCAAAGACTGAGAAATAATGAAATAAGTATATTATTGCGTTTGTTAAATTAAATAAATTTAAAACTGAAAAACTTTTCAATATATTCTTTGAATACACTTTGAGTTTATACGGTAAATAAATATTTATGAGTATGTCATATATAAAACTTGAGCCTGAAAAGTTGCCACAGACAGATGCGAATATCTGCTTTGTTTCGTTCACTTCACGACAGCACTGAGCTCACCTTTAATTGCATTCCCTCGGTGGCATTCAACTCGTCCCCGCTTTGCCGCAGGCCCTGCAGGAAGCGTGCAAAGACCGTGCGTCGTTGCTTGTGTTTATTGCGGCCTTCTGCAAAGAGAGCAAAAAGAAATCGAGTCAATAATAAAAGCCACAATCAAACAGTCAGTCCGATAAACAGATAGATTGAGAGCGAGAGCGAGAGAGACTAAGTTGAAGCGCATAGCAATTTAATTGAATTAAAAGCTATAAAAACCAAACTGCCAACAAACTGGCTAACCACATGGAGTGCATGCTCATTTGTGGCATAATCCCCCTTCCGCTTCCACTTCCCTCACTCTCCATCCCTTACCTGTTGCCGAAAAATCGTAAAAGAAATTGGTGCGCCCGCCAGGATAACTGTGTTGCATGCCATTTAGATTGAGCGCCGACTTGGAGTCGATGGCATTGCGGGCCATGCGATTGGCCAAATCATTCTGTGTGTAACTGTAGATCTCGTTCTCCTCGCGATTGGAGAGGCAACTCGATGGCTGCACATGTGATGTGGTGCACATGCATAATAAACGAAATGAATTAGAGGCTCGGCCTGATTAGCCTTGCGGCATCGTAAAAACCGAGAAGTCAGCCATAAAAAGTCAATGTGTGCACTTTGCTTACCAAATACTTGCCAGGCACATAAAGCGGCTGACTGTGACTGGTGGGCAGCACCGAGGAGCCAACGAGCCTACTACCACCACCACTGCCACCACTTGCCGCACCACTGGAGGCGCCCCCGCCGCCGCGTCTCGTAAGCGTATGTCCTGTCGAGATGCGAACATGTCGCTCCTTCCACTTGGACAGACGCACCTGCTCGATGGCATCCAGCACATCCTCGTACGGCATGTTGATCTGTTTGCTATAGTGTGCGGCCAGACCCTCCAAGTAGCCACGTTTGCCCTCCTGCAAAATGGTACGAAAAATAAATCAAAGATTAAGTTCAGCAAATGCTTATTGCATCTTCAATGTGTTCAGGGTCAAAATACCGGTGTGTGTACCAGAGTGTGTGTGTGTGTGTGTGGGGCAGTGAGACAAGTGTTAATATGTTCCGGTAATTAGCGTAAGGCTGCCACTTAAATATGTCCTGCTTGACATTCAAAGCGTCTACTGATGCATCCACTAAAGCCTTGTCTCTTTGTCTTCATGTCTCCTTGTCTCCTTGTCGACTTTTCTCTGTTCCTCTCTATGGATGCTGTTGCCGCTGGGCAAATTCATTTAGAGTCGCAACCATGCAAACATTTGTGCTGAAATGCAACTTGTCTGCAACTGTCAGTCAGACAGTGACAACAGCACACACACATATGCAAGCACACTCATGTCTGCCTCATCAGCGCAAAGTGCAATTAGTTGAAGTTGCGCGCATCAACATGCCCCAGACAGCGGCAAGCACCCAGAAGCTAACAAGTCTAGCACAGACCTCCTAACGCCACTTGCCTGGTATCTTTGTAGTCCCGCACGAGTGCAGACACCTGTCGGGCAACACATACACACACAGACATACACATTTTCACTTGACTGCATTTCCATTTCATATAATTTTATTACCGCATTTAAGTTGCATTTCAATTTATGTCCGGAACGTGATATTGCGCATACGTCGCGTGCCACAAAATGTTGCCCAAAAACAACTGTAAATATTTGGCTACATTTGTACAAGCAAACTATGCTAAGTAGAATTTCCTCTCGGGAGCCCCCTTCCATCTCCCCTTCCAGAAAAGAATAACAATTGCTAATTAAAATGCAAGGCAGCTGCAGTTTGCAGCCTATGACAAAGTTGCCACAAACGCACAGCACACACACTGTGAGGCTGGCACTTTACTGCGTGCCTCATCATCAAACTTCCACATTTTGCCACTTTGCCACATTGCCGCATTGGCACTTTAGCAGAGTGATGGCACGGTGTGATGGAATGAGGTAAGCGGAAATGCCGCTTGCCTGCATAATAAACATCGGCTGAGTGCCTTGGCAAAGTGTCAGCACTATGCGTGCTCAATAGGCCGACAGACTCGTCCGTCCACCTCTCCGTCCCTCCTCTCCATGCTCTGCATGGCGTCTACCGTTTGTCGCTGCAACTTTAAATGAAAGCAACAGCAACCATACACTTTGCATTTATTATTTGCATCACATTACGTTCATTCCTGCAACTGCAACTGCAACTGCAGTTTCAAATGCAAAGCGGCCCTGAACCAGTGACATGTTTTGAGTCTGCCCCCATTGTGGCAAGAACTGCCAACGCACTATGGCTAGCATAAGGATACGGACAAACTGTGGATTCATGCAAATCACGGACAGCGCTTGACACGCTTAGCCACGTTATGGAGATAACAGTAAACTGCATATATACTCGTAGCTGTTGAACAAAACACATTTTTTTTGTCAAATGATTAAAACTGTCTTGCTGAAACAATTTCGGTGTCAAGTCCTGTTCGATAAGAGCATTGCAAATGCTTCAGTGTTAACACCATTCTGTTATTTGCAAGTCTGAAAAGCAGACTCAGCTGCAATGTGCTCTACTTCTTTACTCTGCAGCCATTGGAAATAGGTGAATGAGCCTTCCATATAATTCCATAATACTTTTATAATTTTTGGACTTATGTGAATATTTATTGTTGAAATAAACACAATATATTTAGAGCATATTCTTCCACTGTTCAAGTCTTTTTATGTTTACTACAACAACTTTCTCTACAATCGTAGGCAGAGTATTTGCTAATAGTTTAGGCCTCAACATTTTCACTTGTTTTAGTTTATTTTTCTTTTTATTATCGTCAATATGTTGCAACTCTGGCATTATAACTACATTCTTGGCCTGTGCCGCTTTATCGTGCGTTCCAATGTTGCAAGTGTTGCACAAATTTTTGCATCGACAAATCATTAAATTGTTGCACCAAGCCGCCCCACACAGCGACAGTCCCGAATGTCATTGTGGTGGTTTGGTTTGCCTGCCCATTGCTGCTGCTGTGCCCCAATTTGTTTGCCACCAACCGGCAATTACGAGAGGCGGACAAAACACCCGCAAAAACATTTCCCAACACGAGCGAAAGGCAAACCAAACCGACATATTATAAAATAAACTTTACAGCGCAAACTGTACAATGGGCGGGGGTGGCGCACAGTGGGCGGTCCATGTCGGAGTAGAACGTCAAGCGCGTGCGGTTGGCCACTCGGTTTAACTAAATTAAAATCGTGTTAATTTCACATTAGAGCGCACACTTGCTGTGTCCCCAAACGTTGACCATTGCCAAACTACCAGCCACAACAACAGCAACAACGACAACAAAAACGACAAGCAATCCCCTATGGCGCTGCCAACCATGCAAATTGCAAGCGGTAAACAAAATAGCCCAAGATAAGATAAGCCAAAGCTGAATCGTTGTCTGACTCTGTTGTACTCACCGGTGTGGAATAGGGATGGGCTGTGAGACGTATGCCATCTGCCTCGAGATGCCGCTTCATGACAGCCTCCAGTTCCTTCATGGTAACGGGCGTATCACAGTCGGAGGCAAGTATCTCGTTGCTGTTGCTAATCGCCTTCGGATCATTGATGAGCACATAGACAATGGCAGCGCCCTTTTCTCGCAACGTACGCACGCTCTTCAGCAGCTTGCCGCGATGCGATGGATTGTCGACGCCAATGGCATCCAGATCGATTTCGCCAATTTGTTTGCATATTTCGAGTTCATCGTAGCCATTCTCGAGGAAACTTTCGCCGTATTGCGTTAGGCCAATAGTGCGCAGCCACTCGCAAACGATGTTGTGGTGCGGCATGTTCGCGTATCACGTGGCGGCCGAGGGGGCTGCAACATCCAGCGGTGCGAAAGATACCTTTGGCAATCGTGGCTTTGAACTGCTGTTACCGCTACCACTTCCACTTCCACTTCCGCTGCTGCTGCCAGCCGCCAGTGGCTCCAAGTGGTTGCTGCTGCTGGCGGCGCTGCTGCTGCTGCTAGCCGTTGCCTTCATAGCAACCAAAGTGACTGTTAACAGAGAGAGAGAAGAATGAGAGCGGAGTCAAAAAGTGAAAGCAAACTTATGTTTCAACTGTGCGTATGCTTAATAAGACCTGTCACTTCCGTCGCCCACAAAAGTATGCTACACTCTGGCAAGTCAAGAGCAGGCTAGAGCAGGGCAAGGATGAGGGCGAGGGCGAGGGCAGGTATATCAATTTGTGTTAATAGCCGTCATTGTTCACTCAGTGGCCCGTACTCTGAACTGCGTGCTGGCAGCCTATAAGCACTTAATGATAATGCTCGGTCATGTACACGGGCCACTAAAACACTTGAATATGTTTAGCCCCGGAAGCCACTTGAATATGAATAAGCCACTTAAAATGACAGATGGACTATAAGCACACACACACACACACACACACACACACACAGAAACAATCGCAATCAGAGACAGCCTCCTCTATATTGCAGGCTGTCTTGGACAAAAGACAAAAGGAAGTCATCCAACTATTTATACTCGCAGACAAATTCTCTGTGCTCTGTCCTCCCATTTTGTGCCTGAAAAATATTTTGCTTGTCGAAAAATGAAATGCAAATGGCTGCTGTCACTAGAAAGACGAGTATACGACGCGTACGAATATATTCTGCTGCCATTTCCTCACAACATTCGTCTGGCTTTAGACCAGGTGCCCACTCGTGCGCAGACAGTGTGTCCCCAAACTGCCCGTAATCTAATGCGAGAATTTAAAGAAACACCCAGAAAGACCCTAAAGAAAATATGTTATGTGGTTACAGTTTATGGCCAGCAATGTGAACTGCAGCTGTCATTAAGTGGAGTGGTCGAGACGACATCGTCTGTGCGTTGATTTATTAACATACAGCCACACAGCCGTAGATAGATACATATTTATAAGATATTTCATTTGTGAATTGAATTGGCCTGCCTTTGCAATTGATCAAATACAAGTTTGTGGTGCCAAATACCGAAATCAACAGCATTTCATATGACATACATATTGCAAATGGCCAAATGTTAATGAGAGGGCAATTGGGGGGGGACAAGCTGTTAGCAGATGAAACTGCAGACTAATAAATTATATTGATTTTAAGCCAGAGACTGTACATGCATACCATGGATAAACATTTCTAGCATAAAACACACAACATCAACTATTCATTGCTAGCCACTCGGAATTGATTATTGCAGTCTGTCGATAAAGTTGTTTCTTTGCAAGCTATTCAGACGAAATATGACTTTAGTTGAGGATATTTGCAAAGAGAGAATAATTATGCATATTTCTATCATTCTGTTGCTAACTAGAGACTTAGTCGAATAACTAAACGGCTCTTGCGAAATCATCTCTCATTATAAATAGTAATAATCTGTCTTTGAAGAGAAAAGTAAAATATATAATATTACAATAAAACGTAATAAAATCATTCTCAAAAAGTATGCCTGCCAGTAATTTTCCAAATCAAATGAATGGCCTATTGTAACTTTAGCTGCTTTCCAAAATAATTAAGATATTTCGCTAAGTTTTAGAAAGTTTCATTAATGCTAGAATTTCATTAAGAGTTTCTCATATTTAAAGTTGATTTCTTGTAGTTTGCGAAAGCTAACAACTTGTTCACTTACGCATGCACATGCCGCTTGCTGCCTTTGCTGAAACAAGTACGCCACTGTTTACACTTGCCACTGTTGCAACTGCATACACACACGTACACACACACACATAGCCAGACCTATTTTCCTTGAAAACTTTTCTCGCATTGTTAGCATAATAAACACGTAATAAAATGCAAAAGGCAAAATCAGTAAAGTCAATTTTGGTAGAAGATGTTTTTGTGCACATGGCAAAGTTGATTTTCCAAGACAGTTAATGAATCTGCACACTGTCAGATAGCATATCCACACACACACATACTTGCACACTCACACTCACTCACACACACACACATATGCACTCTGATGCATGTGATCAGCTGCAACTGAGAAATGCATAAAATCTCTGGTGCATTCAGGCGGTCAGTGTAATTACTTGCATGACTGTAATGTCAAAATTTACATATGCCTCAGACCTAGATAAGATAAGCGTCTTAAGTTTTCAATTTCATTGTTTATTAAGTGCCAAATTACCCCCATTTCTTAACCCACTCTCTCTCTCTCTCTAACTCTGGGTGTGTACGTTGTGGCATGTTTATATGTGAAGCAATTGCAATTGTCAAAGGTGTTTTGCTTTCGCACGATTTCCGTTTGTAATTGCATATTGTGCAAATTTCGTTCAATTTCCTGTTTATGAGATTTCCTTAACTTTAATGCATTTGCAATTATAGCATTAATTATATACTCGGTGCGATTACGATTTGGTTTTCCCCCAAGGACATAAATGTGCGAAAATTGCACAAATCTGTGAATTATATTCCAATAATCAACTCACAAAACTGAATTATTGACTAATTAAATTTAATGCACATATTTGCGATGGGTTATCAGCTTTAGCAATAATATGTCCACTGATTGTTCCTCTATAATATTATGCCATTTGCATTGCATTAGCTTTAGTTAATACTAGGTAAGCTGTAGCATATCTTTAAATCAAAGTTTTCATAATGCTCCTAAACTATACATACTTATTTACTTTATTTACTTTATTTTAATTTACTAGTTTAATAGATACTCTCTCTAATGTTTAGTCAGTGTCAATTTTTTATGCAGAGCAGCCTAAGTAATTAATTTTAATATGAAAGTCAAACATGGTCGCTAACAATTGTCATATAATTTGCCGTCTAGACAGTGGAAATTTAGTATTTTCAATTAACTGCAACGACAACTGCTGTTGCTGCTGCTGGGAGCCGCCAACCTCTAGCTAACAAACAATGCACACAAAAAGGCACACAATGCTGCAGTTGGGAGCCGAAGCAGCAGCTGGAATGGGAGTCTAGAAATGGAGCTGGTGCTGTTGTTGAAGCAGGACCTGGCACTGTTGCTGCAAGTTGGGAGTTGAAATTGAAACTGAATTCTACTGGCTGTCCATGTTGACAAAACACACAGCATGTGGTAAAAAAAAACAAGACTGCTTGCAAATGATAGACTATTAGATACTCTTTTACTAAAGCTGATTATGAAGTAGCAAAATTCAAGACGGACTTTAAATATATGGCATGGAATTTAAGCAATATTTTAATAATTGAAATTTAATTCAGGATCAACTACATTTATTACTAATTGTCGTGTATAAGCTCTCTAGTCTTGTTTCTAAATGGATAGACAATATTTATTGTTGTATATACTATTACAAAATTGCAATCAACATCATCCTAACTTATTCAATATGTATAATATAGAAGTAGGTGTTTAACTTTTTATATCAAAAGTGTACTAATTAGTTTAAGAAACTTGGAGTAAACTTTTAATAAACATAAAATACCCGTTTCTTAGCAACTGCAGCGTATTGAAATAAAGTGCAATGCTCAACTGGAAAGACTGTAGACGGAGCTGGTTGTTAACAGGCGCACAGCATGAGCAAAGAGCGGGTTTGTTTTGAGCTCAAGGTTTTGCAACAAAAATTTCAAGCATGCACTGGGCGCACTTGCAACAGCTGGCTGTGGCGTCTCCCCTGTCGTTGCAGTCGCAGTCGCAATTGCTGTTGTTGTTGCCTGTTGGATTTGTGTGCGTCAATGTCAGTGCACCTGACGCTACACTTGGTACTTGCTACACGGCACTCAGCACTCCAGCCAGACACGCAGACACTCCGGGTTAGGGGACAATGGATGGAGGGAGGGTAAAAAGTACTCATAGCATTCCAGCCTCTCTGGCAGGCTACGCACTTGTGGTTGCTCTGGAAAAGGAGAAGCCTCACAAGAGCCACATGGCTGGAGTGGCATCTTTCTTATGTGAGGGCCTGCTTCACAAAGCGTGTGATGTTAACGGATTCGATTTCACTTTTTCTTTCCTACCCCCAAACTTCCATGACGGCTATACCCCCCTACCCATCACTCATCAGTGTTCTTGTCGTTGCTTAATTGAAATTGCATTTGCTGCGTTTGTTTGCACATAATTACAAACTTGACGATTTTAACCGAGAACAGAGAGAAATGCAGGACTCGTTTGTCGCTTGTTATGCAAATTTAAGACGAGTTGTCAAGGACCGACATTTCTGCGGTTTCCTTTCCCTCTTCATATTTATTTTATATTATATCTCTTTCTTGCAAGTATTGTGAATACTTGTACTTATTTGTACGACTTGAAAGGAGTTTTGAATGGAGTCTCTTAATTTGGGCATTCACTGGTAACTATTCATATTTATACCCGCCTACCCAAAGGGTAAAAGGGCATGATAACTTTGTGCCGGTCGAAAATGTATGTAACTGGCAGAAGGAAGCATCTCCGACCCCATAAAGTATATATATTCTTGATCAGGGGCAACAGCCGAGACGATATAGCCATGTCCGTCTGTCCGTATGAACACCTAGATCTCAGAGACTATAAGAGATAGAGCAACAAATTTCGGGATAGTGTGTCTTATTGTTGCATGCAGATCGAGTTTGTTTTGGATTTTGGCCATAATGAAGTACTAATAATTTTGAACAAAGTTAATTTCAGTATATTATTTTGGTTTATTTTCAGTATATTTTTTGTATATTTTTAGAATATTTTTGTAAAATATAATATTACGATGGTTGTCTATTCTTCCATTCAGCAAAATCGGGTATCTCACAGTCGAGCAAACTCGGCAGTAGCTTTCTTTTTTTTTTTAAGTAAGTATTCAAAGATTGGTCTATGCAGAGCACTTCAATTAAAACCTGTATGCAGCTCAGTTTTCAACTGCACATGGTGAGAATGAGGCTAAAAACATACCTTAGGCATTGATTAACTATTCTTTTCTTCTACTTCTTTAAATGCTTGTCGTGTTTAAGATTTCTTAAGGTATATAAGGATGGAATTTAAGGCTTTCTGCAGCTTTCATCGAAATTACTACTTTTTTTAAATAATTAATAATGTTTATTGCAAAAAAGTATCTCATTAATGTAAATGCACTTTGGAATCATAAATTAAAACTTGCCCAGATTTTCAAAGAAAATATGCCTTTTAGCTAATTTTAATTATTATTTTTAAATAGAAATTTATTGAAGATTTCAATTTAATTAAAACTATTTTACTAATCATTCATTACTAATAAATTAAATGTATTTCTATACATTGGTTTATTCACATGTTATCTTCAAAATTCAAATTTTTCTTAGATATTTAACTTCTTTCTCAGATTAAACATTTTTTTATGTACTCACAATTTGAATTGGCAGTTAATTGGCCAAGTTAACTTTATCCTAGTTGCAACAGCTGCAATGCTGGAGTGCTGTAGTGGAGTGTTGTAGTGTTCAAGTGCCACTTAATCCTTGCGGCAGTTAAACGCAGCTTTTGCTCAAGTCGTAAACAGAATAGCCAAATGTTGTGACACTAAATGTATATGACTTCATGGAGCTGTTGGCGCCCATTAAGACATCTCATAATGGTGTAGTTACTGTTGTATGCGAAGTTGCAAGCTGCTGGCTAAACATGCCACATGCCACGCGCAAATAGCCAATGATAGTCCAATCCGGATGCCACAATTATGCCGTGCAATTTTTGGTAGCGTTTGGCTTAGACAGCTCAATGAATGAATAAGCGGCGGACAAAAAAACAGAAATTGGCGCGAAAATGCCGGGTAAAATGCCGCGAAAAACTGGCGTAACACCGGCGGAAATCGTGGCGCCCCAAAATGGCGCACAAATCACGCTATTGGCAAACAAATGAAAAAAGCCGGTCGCGACCAGCACGTTGATTGCCAGGCGAATTGCAAGCGAGGCCGAAACCGAAATCGTAAACCAAAAATGCAAATCGACAAACGAAAATCGACAATTGAAAATTGCAAGCAGCAAATGCAAATTGAAAATCGAGTATCGAAAATAAAGCACGTTTCTCTCGTGAGATTTTCGCGCGCGCAGCAGCAGCAACAGCAGTAAAAAATGAACGCAACCAAAGTATGCAAAGCACGCGAACGTACTGGCAACTGGCGACGGGGCAACATGCAACTTATGCCGCACATGCAGCACAGGCAGCAAACGATTTGGAGAGAGAGAGCTCGGCAAAAAAATAAACCTTCTCGAGCAAAAGGAAGGCCGCCGTTGCCGTTGCCGTAGCTGTTAACGTTAGCGTTAACGTTAACGTTAACGTATAACGTTAACGTCGTCGTCGTCGGCGCCTCCGCCTCCGAAGAGTGCAACGGCGGCAACGACCGTGCGGCGGAGCAGAAGCATTGCAAACGTTGCAAGTGTTTGTTGTAAGCGATACCCAGAACCCAAGCGCAGACATAGGACGCGAGGGAGCAGCCAACGACGCTGTTGGGGAGGTTTGTTTTTTATGCCCAGGCAGCCACCACCGCAACAGCAGCAGCAGCTCCGGCATCAGCACCAGCAGAGGCAGCATGTCTAAGTGCAGAAAGTAGGTGAGGCAGCTGGCAGGCAGCTTGCCACATGAGGCAAAGCGAGACAAGCGACTGTCGAGGAGTGTTTACCTCGGCTTAGACCAGACGCTGACGCTCTGTGTCTGCCAGCCAGTCTGACTGCAGCCACGTAGGCTCGACACAAAACATGAATGAGCTGTGAAGCAAATGAAGTGCTTCAGCTGACGAGCCGCACACTGCAACCCGCAGCGTATTTAAATATAGAAAAAAAAAAACAAAAAGTGCAGAAAAAACACACACAAAAAGAATAAAAAGAAATACGAGGAAGAAAAAAATAAATAAAAACGTGGCGTAAAAATGCAACGCATGCAGCGGCAATGACGACATCGTCTGCAACATTTGCAGTAGCAACAGCACCAACTGACTGCGGCAGCAGCAGCGACAGCGACGTCGGCAGCAGCGTCGAGACCAACGCGCTGCTTGCAACGGAGGCTCACAGGCTCCCAGGCGGCTATCATGTCACCGCCGACGCCGCCGTTCTCATTTGTCTGTTTGTTTCGATCTTCTTCTTTCACTTTTTTTTGTGTTTTATTTAAATTTACTTTTTTGTTGTTGCTTTTCACTGCTACTGCTGTTGTTGTTGTTGTTGATGTTGTTGTTGTTGTGTCTGACGAGAGGCTGGCAGTTTAGTTTGGACTACGCCTGGGCATATTATGTGCCTCATCATCATCTCGACTGGCGCTGATGGCGACACATGCGAGTGACTGCAAATAAACGTCAGTGGAGTCCGCATTCGGCATCAACAACAGTTGTAGTTGTTGCCGCCGCTGCTGCTGCTCTTGATATTGTTGCAATAATCAGCATTTCGTTGTGACTGCGCCGCCTGTGAAACCTTCCGGCAACATCAAGTTAAGACAGACTGTTTATGCAGTTGCCACGTTCATTAAAAATAAACAAACTCATTTATAGGGTCTCACTGTTATGATTAAAATGTACAAAATATATATATATTTATTATATATGGCCAAAAATGTGAGGCAACCAATTTGCATAAACAATTTTAAGATTTTGTTGCAAACTCATTATGTTGATCCAGCAAAAAAGACAAATACAACACAATGTAATTTAAATTTAGTTAAAAATAAACAATTGAAGTTTGGCAAAATGCAAATATTAGGAGGAAATTTGAAAGTAATCAAAACATTACTATTAATTATGTCAAGTGTGTTAGGCTTACATAACCCTTTAAGTAAATAAGAAATAAAAAATTATACTCTATACTCAATTAAATAAGCCATTAGGCTAATGAAAGCCTTTCAATTTTGTCATTTGTACCTCTATCATTAATGTATTTTAATAATTCTTTTACACATCTTTATCATAAATTTATTTATAATAATAAATTTCCCTTGATAACTTGTATCGCAAAATTAAAACGCACCCTGTTTGGTTGTAGCCAGAGTTGTTTATGAACATTGGTTAGTGCATGTGACCGAAAATAAAAATACAAAAAATTAATCAAAAGAAAATGACACAACAAAAGCCAATGAGGACGAGTCCGACTGCCTGACGAGAAGCGCAGCGAACCGAAAGCATTGCATACTTGAAGGCGCCATTGCAGACAGTTGAATACATATACTTTTACACACACATACACACTCATATGAAGGAAAACAAAACGTAGCACAGTTGAGACAGTATAGAAACACTCACATATACACCCATGTAGAGAACAGCAATTGGGCTGCGTTGACAAAGCTGTTTGCGTGGCAATTGGAGCACAAGAAAATTACGGTACGAGTGTATGTGTACGTGAATGTGAGTGCCAGTGTGAGTGCGAGGGCAAACATGCATAAACGGACTGTGCAGAGCAGCTTTTATCGGACTTGTTTTGATAGTTGACTCGATTCTAAGCCTATTAAAGCGCTTGAGTCGCTCAACAATTGAGCGGCTTAGCATTGAGCGGGTTTCCAAGTCCCGTAAATGATAGGCCCCCAACAAAGTTAAGCTCTCTCCGGCTCTGGCACTAACTCCGACTGTGGCTCCAGCTCTAGCCTTAAGTTTGCTGCTGTTAATAATTAAGCCAACGCGACGCGCTCGTTAGGAACATCCTTTTACCTCGTTTTCCAACTCTCTCTCTCTCTCTCTCTCTCTCTCTCTGTCTCTTTCTAACTGTCTAGTTATCTATGTATCTCCTTCTCGCTTGCTAGCGCTTATCTGCTCGCTCTGCCCCGTCGCGTCGCGTCGGCAATTTTCTCAAGAAGCCGCACTTAAATGGCTTCCTGTGCGGGTGCAAACAAAAGCTGCCTGCCAGCCAGGCACACACATGTGTCTGCCTAAGTGTGTATGCTAGCGTGTGTGTGTGTGTGGGTATTTGTCTCCGACAGCAACAAAAAAATATGGCAGCAGCAACAAAAAATCTCTGACTCTGCTGCAAGTCGAGTGGCGTCGCCTGGTGGTTGAATTTGTGCTTCTTCTACGTCTTGTTGTTGTTGTTATTTTTCTACTTCTGGCAACGTGCTGCAAATGGAAAAAAGAGTTGCAATTTTCTGCTGTTTTTGTGCTTGTTGTTGTTGTTGTAGTTGAACGCAACACATGCGCCATTATGCAATTGATTTTCTTTTTCTTTTTTTTGCCATACTTCTCGTATTTTTTTTTTTTGCATTGTTGCAACTGAAGCTGTTTAAAGGCTTTTCGTCTTCTAATATTACTGTTTTTTGTTATTTTGTTTTTTTTGTCGGATTACGAGTTCAGCCAAGGGGCCAAGGGTCATTCAACTTGTGGCTGACTAATTTACCGAGCTGGGGCAGGCCAGTTACATCAGCATAGGAGGCAGGTGTGTCTAATTAGGCGCCGCAGACTAAAGCAAAAGGCGCTGAAAAGCCAGCATGAAGAACACTGAAAGGTGTCTAAAGTGACGCTTCATGTGGAAAATGGCAAAAACAAACTCGCCCTCTGTTTGCATATTAAAAAGATCACATACACACACAGATAGAATGCAACTGCAACTGCATTTCTATAGGCGGCTGCATCACGTGCGCTATCTCATCTGACGTTGCATACAACTTGGCGTGGCGCGAGGCAAGCACAAACGCGGCTTTTAACCCTGAATGCATTTCATGAATGCACCAGCACCAGCAGTACACAGACAACGAACAGACACACCCACACCAAGCACTTGCTCTAGTCGTGCCTGCCTTGGGCTCTTGTCAAGACAGTCAGATTGCGTATACGCAGCATTGGCCACTTGCATTATTAAGCGCTACTCGAGCGCTGTGATAAGCTGCCGCGAATGCGTCTACCACTGTATGGGTGTGCGTGTATATGTGTCTCACATTATGTGTGCCTCGCATATTCATTGTGAATGTCAAGTGTTGGCAGACGCTTTGTTGGCTGCCCCAAACAACGACAGCGACAACGGCATTGCGTATGCACATGCCCGGATCCTCTAACATTGCCGCTCGCGTCTGTGTCAAGTGGCATTCAAGTGCATTTTACATGCCTTCTCACTGTGATTGATGTTTGCTCATACGTATGTATGTAAGTATTGCGTAGCCCTCCAATGGCAAGACGATCTAATGGCTGCACAGCCACTTGGCACTGTGTTCGGTAACAAGAAGAAAGTCTCTGCCAGCTACTCAAATGAAAGCAAAGCCAGCCGGCTTATTGTGATCTTCAAAACAATGAGAGTTATGACTACAACAACAATACAATAACAACACAAAAATGCCTGTCATGCAAAAGTACCTAGCTTTCAAGAGAGCTAATTCACTTTTAGCTTCACAAGACCAAAAAGTAAATGACAAAATAATATAATGTGTTCAAAATTTAAATTTAAAGTATTACATAAAAAGCAGCTTTCAAAACTGTTTTAGCAAATTGGAATTACGACGAAACTCTATTGTAATTAATCTCAATATAATTATTAATTTACAGACAACATAATACGAAATGTAAATAATTTAATTTCAATCTATTATATAAAAATTAGCATTAGAGCTATTAGAATTACAACAAACTCTTTGTTCATTATTAATCACAATATAATTATGCATTTAAATATTGCCTCTGGAACTAAATCCCTTAAAATTACCAGCATTTGCAAGCCAATTAATCATTATAAAATACTAAATTTACAAACAATTAATAAACCATTTATTTTGTAATAGAAGAAATAATAATCCATATTTTTCTTGCCAAAAAAACGAGTATTGATCAGAATCAAAAACATCATCATTTGCTACTTTTAGAGCTCATAAACTATTGATTTATGCAGATAGATGGCATTAATCAAATATCTCTTGCAAAAACAAAACAAAAACTGGCATTCGATTGATTAAAAATCAATAGTTTATAAATTTTCTATGGATGTTTGACCACATTGTCTTACCATTTTTCATTCGCAATGAAACTTAAAATATCCACGACATCCATTACTAAATTGACTGTATAATGTCCAAAACAAATGAAAATAAATGCACAGCTCGATTTGGAAATCAAGTTTAAATATAATATAATTACATACGCATCAATTTGGCGAGGTTGCATATCATTTAAATGAACTTGGACATTAATCAAATCCAATGCCACACCTGCATTTAAATCGCATTTGTAAACATATCCAACCAATTTACAAATTTACAATGCAAATCCAGTTAGCAGACCTCAATCAAAAGGTACAAAATTAAAAAATAAATAAAAAACAAAAACCCCCTTAAAAATGCCACAATTAATGCAAATTTATTTACAAACATAAAGCAAAAACAAAAACAAAGATCGCACTTTTACTTTTATGGGCAAACATAAGTCAATTCCGCAGAAATGTACAACATCAAAGTTGAAGTGGCCCAGAGCCAAGAGGCAAGAGACAAGAGGGAAGTGTGGCGTGGGGCAAGGTGAAGTGTGTGGCGAAAACGAGCAGAAATCATTTTCACGGCCCTCACAAATGTGATATGCGATGATGATGATGGAGATACGCGTGTAAGCGCGTAAAGGTAAAATCAAATGAAGCGAAGCGAAACAAAAGTCGAAGACTCCTTAACTATGACAAAATGGTACGTGAGTGATAGCCAAATTATGCCACAAGCAAACGAACGTTGAAGTGGCAAACGAAGGTAAAGAAAAATAAAAAATAACAACAAATAAATTTAATCGTAAACAAAAAAGAAATTATGAAATTTCACAGTGTTACAACAAATCAAGCCGAGCAGTCAGCCAACAATAACACAGCCATTACAAGTCAACAGTTAAACGAGAAACAAGTTTCCGGCGATCGCCGTTGTCGTTGTCGTTGCTGCTGCTGCTGCTCATGTGACTCTTCTTTTTTTGAGAAGTCCAACCAAATGATCTCAACAGCCTCAGCCTCAATCATTTGCCAGCCAGCGAAGCGTTAACATCGCCATCGACAGCGATTGCTCTCAATACACAGAACGCATCGTTAATTTATTAATTCGTGTTTCTCTTGGCCAACATGTTGCTTCTGGTCTCAATGGTAAGTTGCACTTCGATAAGCACTCGATGATATGGGCTTAATCATTTATCTGTACAACAATTAGTTAGCGCTGCTGAGCTGCGGGCTGGCACAAGACTATCATTATCCACGGCCGCAGATACCATTCCACCTGACGCCGCAGCGAACTGTACGGGAGCCTCCAACGCGGTTTATTGTGCAAACATTGGGACCACATGGCCGCACCTACGAACTGCAAACGCACAAAGCACCAGCTATTTATGTGGCACATCAAACGATCCAAGTGCCATACCAGCAGCAGCAACAACAACAACAGCATCAGCAGTATCAGCTTCAACATCAAGTGCAGCAACCGCTGCAACAATTGCATACGTCGGCCTTTAAAAATCCGCTGCTGGTCAACACCAACTACCAACAGATGTCAGTTAGTCTCACCGCACCACTGCCACCACCGCCACCGCCAGCAGGGCCAGTTCCGCCCATCAGTTACCACGCACAGAGCCAGGCACATGGTCATGCCCAGCAGTCAGTTGATAGCTACTACAATCCACCGCAGGCTTTGACAGTCGCCACCGCAACTCACGCACAGCCAGCGGCCCACTATGGTCCGCCTCAGGTGCAGGGGCAGGGGCAGGGGCAGGGGCAGGGGCTGGGACAGGCGCAGGCACAGGCACAGTTGCAGTTACAGGACCAGCAGCAACCGCATTATAGCAATCCGCAGCCATATGCCATTGTCACATTGCCCAACGGCCAGCGTGTACAGGATGCAGGTCATGGCTCTGGGCCACCGCCAACGCCCAGTGTACAGCCACCCCGCGTGGGTGACTACAGTGCCCAATCGCAGAGTGCCACACTAGACACATACGACTACAAGCAATCGGTGCCTGGTGATGCACGTAGCTATCAACGCTTTGTGACCAATTGTCAGGCCAACGGTCAATGCCAGCAGCTGACCCTCAATCCCGGCCAGATTGATGGTAACCATCAGCAGCTTTTGCATGCGGCACGTTCACAAACTCAGCCCGCAGCAAATGGTTGCAAGAAGAGCCACTATGTGCCTCCGGGTGCCGAGCAGAATGCCCAGGGACAGTTGCGACCACGTGGCAGACGCACATACGCTCACGTTCAAGAGCAGCTGGTCAAGTATCCCTATAATTAACATAGTTTCGCTATAAATATAGAGCTTTTCGAATTTATTAGTACCTGTTAGTTCCCATTATAGTATGAAATATATTTAATCTCCGCTTTTGGAGGAAACATTAAAACTTACTTTTCAAATGTAATTCTTTTGGGTTTGCCGTGGGCTGATTTAAGGTCTCACATTTTATTGCGCAGCTTGTTAAATAAATAATTGTATCATCAAGCATGCTGCTCTCTATTTAAGAGCCTACTCTCACTCATCTTAATTTAACTATCGGACTGAGTGAGAAGTTGAAATTGCATTTTCGCCTCGTGCCCAAAAGTATGCAAGTCTTTGTCATTCTGCAACATTTACTAGCAACAATGTTGCCAAGCATTTAACTACATTTAATGTGCATCATAAATAATCTTATTGCTTAACTTGTTACAGCTCAAGTGACGACAGTTAATAACAATAAAAGAACAATAATTCTGAATGTAGCTGATTAACAAACACTAAAAGAACTCTTAACAAGCACAACCTACCTTGTTATACAGTATTAAAGGGTATTCTAGCACGTAATTAATACTTTCAACTCGCATAACAAAATTCCCCACTTAATTGGGAATCATTTAAAATTAGTTCAAAAAACCAGCTCCCAATGCTGACTTAGTCATTTGTTTAGCATCCCAATACCAAGTAAGAGATGCCAAGAAATAGCTTCATTTTTGTTACCAAACTGAGAAACACGTTCTAAGCCATGACGTCAAATGTGTAAAATGCCAACAGCTGCTGGGCTTAAGCTGACAGCAGACTATGTATAAGTCTGAGCATTGAGGTCGTCCAGGGCCAAGCTCATGCTGTGCTGTCTGAAATGCTGAAATGGTGAGATGCCACTGCAAGGTGTCAACGAACAAGGGGCATGATTTTGATGCAGCTTCCGCTGCTGCACCGGACAGTTCGCTTCCTCACTTGGGATACAACTGACAGGCGATGCGGAAGTGCCAAGTGTGTAGCAACCAAGCACCTTCAAACTCATCGAAGAAATTGTGAGGAATTTGCCGTAATGGTTCATCAGACAGGTTAGACATCTCGCTATGAAATTCCAATCTCCAATTTTGTTTTGTTTTATTTTGGTTTGTTTGTTTGCCGCTTGGATAGAATCTTGTTGTTAATTAAATTCAGTGACCGGCTCACTAAATGCGCAATTAAACAAATTAGCTAACTAATATAAGAACCAAAAACGTTCCAGATAGTGAAAAGTTGAGATGGGAGCTGAGAGTTAAAAGCTTTCAGCTTAATTTGTCAAATTGCCATTTGGCTAAAGCGAATGCATTTTACAATAAATAAATAATTTATTTCATTACTTAACAACAAAACAAGAAAACACAGATAGTAAAAACAACAATAACATAAACTCATAGTTGCTCTCAATTATCGGTTTTTTTTTCCTCTTTTTAGAAATCGTGATTGTACTTTTTGTTCTCGCCGGGGTTTACACCATAAAGATCATAATCAAATTGATCCCATTCCGGATACTCAGCACCACGGGGCTTTGTGCTGCCCTTCTTCAGTTTCTGCAGTATTTTCTTCTCCTGTACAGAGTCCAATGTGGGCAGCTGCTGCCGAATGCGCTGCTCCTCGGCATTGATGGGCTGTGGACGGCGTACTGGTGTGCTGGCAAGGAACTGTGATTCATCCATGCCCAGATCACTGTTGCCCGTTTCGGCGTCATAGAAGGCGGCGAAATTCTGCAGCTGCATAGACTCGGCAGGATGATTGTCATAGTAATCGGGCATGATTAGATTATAATTTGCTGTCAATTCCATGGGTTGCTGTGGACTGCCTGTGTAGGCCAAATATGTTTCACTGCCCGCTGTGTTGAGATCAAATGGCTTCTTTAGCGAGTTTTCCCTGTAGCGCGGCGCAGCCTCACTGTGACTCAGCAGCAAACCCAAGCAACAGCTCAGCAACAACTAAAGTCGACAAGATTAAAATTAGTAAAAAGGTTTAATGATTAAACACTGCAGTGCTTACCATTTTGGTAGAAGTCTGGATAGCCATTTGATGCGATAAACAATATGGATTGCACTTGTGGGCTTTGAGATTTATAATACTGTTGAAATACTCCTTTGGGATCCGGCGCTGCTCTGCTTTGCAATACGTTTAATACGAGCTCTTAAACACTTCTAATGTTCTGAGCGTTGTGTGTTCTTATATTTAAGGCGAGCATCGAGTCAAAATACAAATAAAAACAATAAAAGCGAAAGAAAAAAATAAAACAAATAACATTGCGAAATCCGGTTTCCAATCTCCAATTTCCAACTGTGCGCTGTGTGCTGCCTCTGCCTGCTGCCTGCTGCCTCTGCCTGAGCCTCTGCCTGTGACTGACAAGCGGAGTGACTGACACACGCAACAAACGTCAGTGCAGGTCAGGCCAGGCAGGAGCTGGTAGCTGGTAGCTGGTAGCTTCGTGAAGAAGCCTGCGAGCTGGAAGCCGACGGAGACGAGTCACACGTCAAGCTGCATGTCAAGTTCATTGCGTTAAAGTTCAAAATCAAAAGAAATGCAAATAACATTTTTTTTAATCGTTATCGTGGACTATGTGGCACACATTTTTGTGAATTATTCATTGCAATTCGCATACATTTTGAATCGCTTTTGTTTTCGCCTGTCTACTCGGTCGTTTTTTGCAATTACTTTAATCCCTGAATATATATTAAATATTCATTACACTCGGGTTGTACCACTGAACTTTTGCATTGATTTGAATGACCACATATATATTCGCACTCACACTCATACACCACCCACATCTCACATACACACACACACACATGCATATTACAAATTTGTCACATCAATCAAAAGGTTTATTACTTGACAATTTCATATTTGTCAGTTAATTGGGGATTTTGTCGATGTCCCTGCTGAACACACACCTTATCCCAATGCAAACATCATTAAAGGGTATTATTAAGCCGCATTCGCACACACTTCCAGTCTAATTTTCAAATTGGCCACAATTCAATGGAAGACAAAGCAAATAAAACTCAGTCCCAGCTTAAATTAGAATGCAATTAATTAAACTATCAAAATTCTCTTGTAAGTGGCAGCAGTTTTATCTTGAATTTATTTTTAAACAAAAGAGAACTTTTCTATTTAAGAGTAAACGGTGCAATGATACCCTATATAAATTGTAGATAAATATTGATCAAATTAAGATTAAAAACCAGAATTTTTCTACTACTAAAGCGTCTAAATTATAAATTTTATTGCACTCATTAAACCCTATTTTATTCATTTGATAGGTAAATTTTGTAATCCATTTAAAAATTTGATATGAAAGTAAGAGAAAGCAAGTCAAATGAATAGATCAACTCGACTAGCAGTTACCCTGCCGAATACAAATTGATTATGCTTTGGGATATACCCAGCCGGTATGTTATAAATGTCACCTCATTTATATGGATAAGTGACTAAAATGCCCCCAAGTTGACTGTCAATCAAAACCGCTTTTCAGTAATTTATGTGAAATAACAGAATGTGTTTTGTTTTCTGTCACCGTAAGAACAGGCATCAATAAGTTTTATGTTTTTGGAAAACCCACACCAGTTGAGCCACCCCTTCATCCGCACTCTGCTTCACCTTGCCCCCCCCCCTCACACGCCACAAAACTCTTGCTCAGTGATAACTTTATTTACATTGGCAGAATACCGCAAAAATAATTCCAGCAGCCGCAGCAAAACTCTGATGCTCATTTTGCATTGTTTTAAGCACTTACATTATTCGCGTATTTGTTTAATTTTATTTTCCGTTTTTTTGTTTTTTTATAAATTACATTTTGCATGCAAGTGCGTTCGGTATATGTAAATTGGCTGGCGTTGTTTGTGCTTCGTTGTTGTCCCTTGTTGCCGCCGAAGCTGTGCCTGGCACATGTTTGAGATCAAAGACATGTTTTTGAAAGCGAGCAAAAAAATATTCACAAATATTTGAGAATTGTTGGAAATTTACGTCTGAACAAAATACGCCGGACAGCAGACCAGCAACGATAACAACCAAAATAAAAAACGAGAGAAAACAACAAGAATTTCGCAATTGTTTTTTTTCCAATGCTTTTGTTTTTTTTACTAATGTGTAGAGACCACTGTAGAAACTTTAAAGCTGTCCTTTAGCTGACGGTCTATTCTATAGAGCTGCCTCTGTATTTGCTCAACTTGCAAGCGAAAAGCCTCAAAGCAACGTGCCTCAAAACTTAACCACAAAATTACATCAACTTGCCAGACGCATCAACGCCCAGCTGCAAGACGTTCTGCGGTTCAATTGCTGAAACACCCAACTCCCAACTCCCAGCTCCCAGCTTTCCAACTGCAACCCCAATCCAAATCCAAAGAGAACATTTCTCTCACCATCGTTATCCATTGTCGGCAAATGCAAATCGAATTAGATTTAATATGCATTGCAACCACAACAAACTGCTCAAATCCGTCTACTCCCTGGATTCGGCATTTAATCACAGACTTTGACCAAAAGCCTCAACATTTGCAATAAATCGAATTCGGAAAACAACGATGTTGAAGCGACGCTGTCTCTTTAATAAATCTGCTTTATAAACTTAATATGCAAAAGGTTTAAATATTATTCAAAACCTAAACGATTTTTAAACGATATTTATCAATTATGTGGCTTGACTTTTATAGCAGATTAATCAACCGTTGACTAGACACATATTTAGCACAACTTAATTAAGCAGGCGTAAATATAAATTAATCTTAATCAAGCTAGAGCAGACCCCCGTTGAAATTATATTTTAAATTTAACTAAATGTAGCAATTTATATAGAAATATTTGTGTGTTTCTAAGGCTTGAAAAGGTATTTATTTTTAACTACGAGTACTTGTGCTTTTAAAGATTTTCCTTTAAGAAACAATTATTATGTATTAAATTTAATTATTGTAAAAATTAATAAATAAAGTTTTAAAAGTAAATTATTACTTCGAAACTTTTATATAATTCCGCTTATATTTGCAAGTTTTATTTATCCTTGTGTTGTTAAGATGCCGACCTATAATTGATCGGATTGTTCACTGAAATAAAATAAATAAATAAGACTTTTCATTTCATTATCTCTTTCGCCTTCTTCGGCTTACATATGTCCAGTTCTGTTTGCTTAAAGCGTTGCACAACTATTGTTACCTACTTGAACTCATTGACATAATTAATGAATGACTCCTGAAAGGACGACGGCAAGTAAACAGTTGAACCAATCAGAAGATTTCAGAAGATTGTTGCTGTTGTTGATGCTGTTGCTGTTGCTGCAACAGCTCAACATATTGAACGGCATCTTCCGTTGGCAACTTAAAGCTTGTGGCATTACTTAACGTTTGCGACAATACTATATAAGGAAAAAAATGCATGTTCAACACACACACATACATTCTCACACACACTTTTGCAAGCGAGTCATAAAATGGGTCATTAGCGCTGAATGGGCTACTTGGAGCAGCTGTTGATGCCACGCCCACTTAATTGTCATTAATTACGTATATTTTATCGATGCCTCTTACTTAATCTCTGCATGCTTGCAACGTGCTAGCAGCGTGCAACGTGATGATGACATCCAAAAGGTGCAGCAACAACGAGCTGAACAGAGCAACACTTTAAGCCATAATTAACTGCAAATTTTCACAGCGACTTGCAACATTTGGCGCTTGCAACAAACTGAGGAGAACAAAAGAGAGATAGAGGCTCTGCAATTGACAGCAGCTGTTAACGCAATTGCCCTCTCAAATGCAAACTGAATAAATCATAATCAAAATCAGTGGGCTACTAATGCGCTCGGCCAGGTCAACAACTAATTGTAAAATGATTAAGCGAAAGTTTATAATTGAAATATTTACGTGTAGATATCTGAGAGTGTGTATGTGTGTTTGGGTGGGTGGATGGGTGTGTGTGGGCGTGTGTATAGTATTTGGCAGCGCCCGTTGACAGCGATAAATCAGCACGTGTGATGAGTCAAAGCAAATGCGAGCATGCCTCATTAATCACATATCCAATTACAAGTACATTATTCCAATTTGATGTAGAGAAAGGCGAGCAAGAAACGAGATGACAGTACGGGATTGAATGTGGAAGGCAGGAATGGTGGGAGGTGGATGGTGGGCGTGGCATTGGCAAGGCAAGACAAGGCAAGAAAAGGCGTTCATTAGGTCGCATCTAAGGCCATGCGATTTCACTATTTACCCGCGCGCTAATTGTAAATGCCAATCAGGGCGTTTTCGCAGACCCAGAGAGAGAGAAGTTCCATAGACAAAGCCAACTGTCGACTGGCAATTGGAGTCGCAGTCAGAGTCGGTTGAGCTGAGTATGCGGCGTTGTCTAAAGTCGCATTCTGCCTGCCATGCTGCCTGCCTGATTGCCACCAATTGCTAGAGAGTCGTGGCACGCACGACTGCCTCATACAAACTTGAAACTAAACAAGAGCTTGTCGTTGACATGGCCGCAGCTCAGAGCTCGCATCTCCGGGCAGTAGCAGCACATCCCGGCCGGCTGGCAGCTGGCAACGCACAAAGACTGCCAAAGGAGTGCGCTGATGTAACGAAACGGTTAATTTAGACGGCAATGACAACAGCAACAACAACAACAATACAGAAGACAGTTCAAAAGCTGTCAACACAAAGCTCTGGCTGAAACCGAGGCTAAAACTAAAGCTGAGAATGAGGCAGCCATTTGCCATTTGCATAGGGGCGTGTGTGGGTCTCCAGCATTCTCTGCAATTGAAATTACTGTCGAGGACTCCAATGGGGGATGTACTTGGTCTCCTGTTCTTATCATACTCTTGCTCTTGCTACTGCCTGGAATTTAGCTACTTTGTTTGCCATATAAAACATTTTTTACTGTTTCGTTTTGTACTTTTTAAGCTGGCACTGCTGCTGCTTAGAATTTAATTAGCAAACGCTCCCGGATTATGGCCCATTTGAAGCAGCGAGCATGAAATTACAGTTTGCCATTTTCAACAACAGCAAAAACAGTTGAGCAGCATGACAAGAAGCAGTTCTTGCACTCACCTCTTCAGCTGTTGGCGCTGCTCCATGTCGAGTCGATACTTTAACAGGAGAAGTAGACTGTAAAATGCAAGTTTAGTTTCTATTATTGTGCATAATATTTATTTTTAATTTGTATTTGCATTATACTTGTACCAGCTTTATAAATGAAAATAAGCTGTGTAATGTGTTGATAATGATAAATATTTACCTCATATTTTAAGCTAAGCTAATTTACAAACAATTAGTAGCTATGTACATAATTAGTAAATTAACTATGAATAGTAGAACTAACTATGAAAAAATGCTATATCTTAAAAAAGCCTGAATAAAATAAGAAACAACTGTTGATTTAAAAATAAGTGTAACAAACAGTATGATAGTAGTAGATAGTAATCTGCTCAAATTGTTAAACATTCCAAAATAGTAATCATGCTTTGATTAATACGAAATTTAAACTTTTTTAAAAACAATGCAGCCAATAAGCAACAATGCAACATATACTTGACCAATATCAGATAATTCACTTGTGGAATAAAAGCATTTCGTATCTAATCCAAGAATGTTGCACACGGACACATGTTGCCACCTTTCTCATGTCACCATCATTGTCATCGCCATCCTTATCCTCATCACCATGCTGATTCTCTTACTCAGCGACATTGTTTTCATCTATTTTTGGCTGTACTCATTGCATTGTGGACGAAGGCTGTTGCTGTTGTTGTTGTTGGTGTTGTCTGGCAATTGCGCTTAGCGTTGACGCAAAACAATAGAAACACTTCAGCACTTTCATTTTTCAGCTGAAACCCACACACAGACCTTCCCACATTCAGAAACATTGGAATATAGTTTTTGCAGATTTTTTATTTATTATTTTCGAGCTGACGAAGAGAGACTGGTGTAGGATGAAGGGACGGAGTAAGAGGGAGCACACACAATTTGCAGTGTGGCACTCAACATGAAGTGCTGCGGTTTTTGTGGCATGTTTTATATTTTTAGAGATTGTTTTTAGTTGCAACATTGTCGCCTTTTGTGTGACTGTGTGTGTGTTTGTGTATTGCTTGAAGTTGGACAACAGAGGCGTCTGGAGTCAAAGGCGTGGCCGAGTGCAGCAGCACGTTGATGACAGATAGCATACACACACACACACAAATACTCGAATATCGTACACATATTGCAAAAAGCTTTCACACAAGCTTCGACTCACTCTCCACTTCCACTTCCTTACCATCTGCGCCCCAAAATATGCAACACAATTTTTGCACTAGCTTCCGCTTTCGTTGTTTATTAATAAGCTCAAGTCTCTAGTCATTGTTTATTTAATTATATGCTATTAACCAGCTGTCGCCTTGAGCGTCGCTGCACTTAGCAACGGCGTGGTAATATTGCAGCAGGGGCAGGGCGTGGAAGCCGTCCCCGCATCCTTCTGTTCCACCTCGGGGCAACATCGCTCGCATGACGTCGCTTCCTGAGTATTATTCGCTTGGGTTGAGCTAATTAAAATGCATTGTTCAAGGCAATGCACAATCAAAAAAATGCGGATTATTATAAGTAAAGTTAGTTGTAGTTGTTTGTGCTTACAATGGCTGAAAGCCGTTGGCCAAAGTTGCCGGTGGCGCCACAAAACCGCCTTCTGCAATCGGCCGAGTTGCCGCAACGATTTTTGGCGCTGTTTGAAAATATCGTATATATTGCTGCTGCGGCTGCTGTTGTTGTTGTTGTTGTTGTAGCTGAATTGGCATCGATGTCGATTGTGGCTGCTGTTGCTGTTGCTGCTGTACGTTGACGCCATTGAACCCTGGCAATATTTGAGGTTGTTGACTTGTCAGCCGCACAGGCTGCAAATTTTCATAAACAAAAAAGTGTTGCTGCTGCCGTTGCTGTTGCTGCTGTGATTGTTGTTGTAACTCCTGCTGCTGAGATTGCTGCCAATTTGGCACAGTTTGGCTTAACAATTGCTGCAACAATGGCGCCAGCGCCTCGCCTTCCATGATTTCATGTAACTGAGCCGGCTTAATGATTTGTGTTTGGGCACGTTGAACGGTCACATGATTTGGCAGCTGAGTGGCGCCACTTCCACCGCCAATGCCACCCTCAACTCCTGCTCCACGTATATAGGTTGTGTAAACCACGCTAGAAATACACATAAGCAAATTGCAGCTCAATAGATTGACCCACTTTTAGTAAGCCTATTGACGACCTACTTTGTCCTCGTCGCTGTCGACGGCTGTTCAAACAACTGCGCCTCGCACAGACTTAGGGAGAGCACAGTCAGCACAAATGCTGGCCAATTGAAAGACATTTGTGTATGCAGAACCTTCTGCTTTCAAACTAAAATATCAACTAAAATCTATTTAGTAAATTTCAAACCAGCTGTGCCCGCCAGCGAATCTCACTCACTCTCTCTCTCTGTCGCTCTTCATTGAGACAAACAAAAAAAAACTTGTTGGTGTCGATTAATTAATTGGTTCTTTGTTTTTGCATTTAATTAACTTTTTTTTTTTTGGTTTATTTTTCAGCATTCATTTGTATAAATATCTTATAGAATCATTATAGATAATTATATATAGTAGATGTGGCTGTGTGTGTGTACTCATAAATATGCAAATAATAATTATTAAGTGCGAACAATCTAATTTGCATGTTTTTTGTGCCACAAGAAACCTGATTAAAGTTACGTAGTTCAAATTGCTTAATAATGTTTAATGAAATTCAGTAGGCATTTAATTAAATAAATATATAACTTGGTCGTTGACAGTTTTACATCAACATTATCATAGTTTACATTTTCAGCTCAAGTATGTCAAACATTTGTGATTCAATGTCAAAGAGGCAATAATCCTATTGTATACTATTAGATTAGATTAGATTAGAAAACACATATTAACACAACTTATAAAATTTAAATCGATTTCAAAATGAAGGCTATTATTATTGTAGCACTTTAATAATTAGGGCTACAAAGAAAAGTATCAAAATTATAGAAATAGTGAAGAGTAACGATTAAAATAGTAAATGTTAAAGTAGTTGAAGAAATAGGTTAATTGTAGAGATTGAAATAGTTGAATGATGGGCATATTTTTATTTAAACCTAATACATAATTTAAATTTGGATTCAATTCTTTCATCTAAACTATTGAAATTCAACCCTTTCATAATGCAAAACAATTCGTCTCTAAAGGAACACTCCCTGTCAGAAAATGTATTCACTGTATTGGGTATCCACACAAATGCTTCAATTCAATGCCTGTCAAGCTGTCAATTATACTACAGCGATAATAATTGTACTTAAGCCAAAAGCTTAGTCATATCAGGAACTGGTCATCAGCCGTTTGTCTGTCAATCTGCCAAAGGGCAATCGCTGACGGACATCTTTCACACTTCCCACTCACGCACACATGCACACACGCACACACACACACGCACATCACACGCATAGAAGAAGCGTGCATTTGTGTGTGTGGCAAATGTTTTTCCATTAGATTACATGCGTCCTGCTAGCTGGTAAAAACACTCAACCTCATCCATGTGCTGGCTCAACCGCCAGAGTCATGAAATTTAGTGTTGGCGGCATAATTAGACCATCAATTGCGGAAAACTCATGACAGTCATGAATGGCCGTGCTTGTGTGGGTAAATGTGTGTATGTGTGTGTGGCGCAAAGCCACAGAGTTACAGTCACCAACACATACAGACACACTCATACGAATAAAGTAATATGGCCCAAAAGCATAAACTCATCAGCGTCGGAAATGTTGACAACGAACACAAGAACAAAGCTGGCCAAAACTAAAAGCCAATGCTAAAACGGGTCTGTTGACGATGGACGTCGCTTTTGGCCGACTGTTGCTTACGGCTACAGCTAGTAGGGAAAACAACAGCGACAACAGCAATAACACCAACAACAACAACCACTCGCCATTTTGGAAAGCAAAATGCAAAGCACAAATGCTACTTTTGTCGCTCATAAATATTCACTTGAATATATTTTGGGGCACATTTGTTGTTGCTTTTGCCAGGCTGGCTGCTTTCATTTTCAGTTTTCGGTCTAAAGGCGCAAAAGTGTGAAAATGTCGAGCATTTTTATGACTATTTTTCGTTCATTCTCGTCGAGCTGTTGCTGTTGCTGTTGACCAGCGGACTGTGAAAGTTAAGCACATAAATAACATGAACATTTCGCTGGTTTTCGTTGGGTGCGAAATTAAAAGCACATTGCCTGAAAACCGAAGCGAAACACTTAGAATATGGCAAACCACCGGCAACAGTCGTACTCGTATGTGAAGTGCTCTTTTTAGTTAAATTACACGCTCTAATACAACTTTTTCGAGTGAGACCCAAACACCGTTCCGAAAAACGCCCAACTCCACGTTGAGAACATAAAAGGCGACATATCGCAAAGGCGCCAAGGACCCCCGCCACTAAACACAGGCTCCCCAGACAGCGGGTAAAGAGCTAAGCTCAAAAACACAACAACCACGCGCAAGAGGCGAGAGGAAGCGAGGAGACAGAGAGTCTGTCTAAGAATAAGAGAGGCAGCGACAGCCTAAAAGTATGCAAGGCATAATTCATGCTGATGGAATTGTATGCATATAGCATAAGCAGGATGAGGCTATGGTTTAGGTATGGGATACGAGTGCCTCCTTCGTCTGCCCTCAACGGCTGAAAATCATATGCATCACGTGATTAAACGCGTCATGCATGAAAATGTAAAATATGTTACTTGAGTGTGAGAGAGAGCGAGGGCAGCACACGGACGGAGTCAACGACTGGCGAGAGAGTAGCAAACGAAAACAACAAAAACATAATATACAAATAAAAAAAATTAGACATTGCACGTCATGTTTACTTGACTTGACTGGCAAAGCTCGGGTAAAAAAAAAAAATATAGAAAACAAAAACCAAAATGGGAAAAGAAAACAGCAGCTCGTGACCGGGGAGAGCTAACAAAACGCCTCGGTTACAAATTTTCTACAATTTTTTCTCATTTAAATGGAGAAATTGTGCGCTGCTGCCACTGACTGAGATGAATCTGGGCAGCACGTGCTGTGCTGCTGCCAGCCAAGGCTTCAACTTGGCCAACTAGGGGTACCCAATGTCTGGCACATCACAACGCAAGTAGCAGTAGCCCAAGCAGAAGGCATCAAACAATGCCAGTGCAATTTGTGGCTTAAATGCAAGTAAATAAGCATGCCACTACGCAAAATGGTAAAATATGTCTGTGCACTCGCTTAATGTGTTGCATTGAAGGTCAAACAGGACGAATGCCAACAGGGCCAGCAACTGGCGAGATGATTGTTGAATTATACGAGCAATGCTTCGTAATCATATAATAATTTTTTATCACTTGACTTTTAAATTGCGAAATTAAATGTAACTTTATTTTTAGCTACTTGTATCTTTAGTTTTTCTTATTTTATTAATTTAGGTATCTTTTTTCTTTTTTTTATGTATATATTAATTTGTTTATGAGAGCATTCGTCATTAGTTCCATGAAATCTAGCATTTAAAACAGACTAAATTGTAAATTCATTAGCTTGCTATGTAACACAAAAAGCACAGTAGGCTTTAATGTGCCTTCAAATCAAACCGGAGTTAGCTAAAGCTTTTCTAAGTGACCAATGAAATATTGAGCCCAAATGGCATCAGCTTTACTTGCAGCCATTATACACATACCAAGTAGCCTTTACTTTTATCGTCCTTTCAATTAATTCTAAATGAGCCTGAAAGTATGCTATACAAATGTGAAAATGCATGAGCATTTCCTTTAATTATTATTGTTATTAGTCTGTGTCTGTGGCTTTTCAATTTCAACTGTCTTCAGGGATTACACATTAAGCTGTGCCATTTCAAAGGAAGTTAACGGCAATCTCAGTTGAATATGATTGCAACTTTAATACGCATACGCCACATTAGCCAGTAGAAAACTCATTTCGCCGCAACATCTTATGACTGACAAATTCACACGTACATACATACATATATTCATAGGTAAATGGGAAAAAAAAGAAAACTTTTCCTGCAGTGCAAATTTATTAGTGCAACTTGTATATATCATTCAACGAGGCGCACACTAAAATTATGTCAGCCAAAAAAGCTAAAAGTTTAAGTTTAACTACTTTTCTACGAGTTTTTCGTAATGCGGCAGAGCATAAGTAAAAAACACATGACAGAGAGAAAGACTGAGAGAGAAAGGGAAAGAAGTGCATGGGAACTTTCTTCATTTGGTGTGCAGACTTTGTCGCAGTTGTCGCTGCACTTAGTATAGTTGATTATTTTCTACTCTATTTTGTGTGTGTGCTTTTTTTTCGCTTTTTCTTTTGGCGTCACAGCAGCCTACGAAATGTGACAAATTTTCGTTGCTCTGGCAGTTGCTTTTTTCCATTTTCCTTCATGTATGCTAAATACTCTTGGCCACGCATAGCGACTGACACACTTTCAGCTATTTTTTGAGCATACTTTTGGGCGCAACGCAGTGCAGCTAAAGCCAAATTATTGTGGACACGTGCGAGCTGCTAGTGACACAGGGGTGAAGGGGGCGAAAAAGGAGGTTGAGAAAATGTTGCTGCTTAGCATAAGTTAAATGTGACTAGCTTAATGTTGCCCCCTTGAAGGCGCTTCATTAACGAACGCCATAGAAATTTAGCATTGCATACTTTTCGGCTTGCTGTTTGTTGCTTAAAGTCAACTGCAGAGCTAACAAAACTAGTGAATAAATAAGAAAGGCAAGTGGAGAGTGCTTAGTTTAAAATGATAGACCACAAAGATGCCCTGTTAACAATAACTTTATTAGACCAAACGAGTTAATTTTAGAATAATTGTATATACAACAAGAGTTACCGTAACGTGGCCATAAATTCATTAGACACGCTTAGCAGCATTTTTCTGATAGTTGATATATCCGCTCATATCTTAGCTACAGGGCATCACAACAAAGAGTCAAAGTTTGCAACAGCAAATCAGCGAAAGCGCCAACAAACTATTAAAAACTTTACAACAAGAGAAAACTTTCAGACAGACATGGTCTTGGACTCGGATTTGGATTTAGATTTGGATTTGGCTGCAGCGACTGTTCCTGCTTGGGCATCCATATCTGACGAATGCCAAAAAGGAAAAGTTTTTATTTGCTGTTGCTGATGTTGCAACTGGACGCAGCGTACATTCATATATATATGTATATATATACAATGTTTGTGCTGATTGCACAGTGCAGCAAATAGCTTTTGATTTCACAAATCAAAAGTTTCTTGTGAGCGTCGCGCACGTGATTTATGCCTGCAGTGTAGCAGTCGCAAGACTCTGCCAAGGATCAACGGCGACGACGAGGACATGCACGAGTGGCTGCTGCCAGCAATAAAAGTTGCCAAGAGCAAGACTAGGAACAGGAACAGGAACAAGCACTTGCACATACTCCAAAACAATGTTGGGTGCAGACACATGCAACATTCTTCGTTGCAACCTCAACACCCCAGCATCTAATTGCCAAATGCAACTTGCAGCTTGCAACTAGCAAAGTAAACTCTAAAGTTTTGCGCACATTTGCTCTAATGAAAGTAATTTGGCATACTTTATGAGTACGGCAAGTGCATGAGCATCTGAGCGTCTGTTGGCCATAAATAACCTCAAATAATAGCCAAGTAGCAGGGCCGCAGCTAATAAAGTGTTGCAACAACCTTTGTGCAATGCTTAAGCGACAACAACACTAACAATAACAGCACTCTCATTGTTATTGCCTGGATTTAGCAGGTGAATGTGGACTTGGCAAAAAATCTAGGCTAATTAGTTGCACTTAAGCGAGGCTTATGCGCCACTTAATGGCGCCCAACATGTGTGTGTATGTATTTGTAGTTCTCTTGTTGTTTTTTTTGTTTTTGTTACTGCCACAAATGGTTAGCATAGTTTCGGGCATCTATTCGTATGTAATTGCATATGTTCTTACCATTATTGTTTTGCTTCTTGTTGTTGCAACGTTATGTGCCACATTCCATATAAAAACAACAATAACAAAAAAATCCTCAACACATTCTTTCGGACAGACTGTCGTGGGCGGCGTGGTCGTGGGCATGACACAAATTGTCAGCAGACCGCAAAACATGCAAACAATAAAGTAACTTTGTTGCTGTTCACATACACATACACTCTCTCCCTCTCTCTGTCTCGCTCTCTTTAGTTTGACGTGTCTCTGTTGTCTCGCCTGTCACCTCATTGAAGCGTAAATGAGACATTTGCGACGCTTGTTTAATTAAAATAAATTTTAATTTAATCAAAAAGTTGTCCCTGCATAATAGCAACAGCAACAGCAACAGTAGCAACAAAAACAACAACAATAACCACTAACACCGGTTGGCATTTAACATTAAAATTGTTGGCATAGTTTTTGGTTTTGACTCCACTGTAATCCAAGCGAGCAGCACAGACCCTTTCTATATATGTATTTGCTGTACTATATCCGTACAATGTGTGTATGTTGTGGCATGCGTGTGCCTTGCCTAATTGTTTAATAGCTGTTCTTTGTCTCACGTTTCATTCGTACTGGCATGTACAGGTGCCAAAGTGGGCGTGGCACTCTATTAAACTTGTGCGGCGAACATTTGATTAATTGTTATTTCAGTGTACTTTTTTGAGGGTATGTTTTCATTGCATAATGAAAGTCAACCTAATGATACCGTATTATAGATTAAGTAATAATGATTGGAGGGAGGCAAGCAGTATTAAGCGCTGTGGAATATCTTTCCTTTATTTATCTTAACATAATATTATTGAACATTCTCTCAAATTTAAAATAATACGACTTGATGCACAATAAATTTTGTTAGTAGCAAATCTATTTTTTACTGAAAACTCTTTCCCAAATACTGTGAACTATTTCTTCATAAACCTATTAAAAAACCAGACAATTAGAAAGAAGCTAAGAGGACCATTGTACTCTTCACTACTGCTGTAAATTAGACAATTGAAGCTTGAGTAGATGTTATATGGCATATGATATATCAGAAACCATTTCTGTAGTTGATATCATTTATTCGACGTACAGTTCAAATGCAATTAACACACAATGCTCGCATACATGTGTGAGTGGTCCATGGGTGTCAGTGTGTGTGTATACTCAGTGTGAATGGAGCAATTCAATTAAATTGCTTGCTTAAAAGAAAAGTTTGTAATTTAATTTGGCCTCGTTTCGACACACGACGAGCAGTTAGTTTGTGTTTTGTTTTGTTTTGTTGCTGCTTTCATTGTTTCAATTTATTTGCGACAGCGAAGCGAATTGGTGCGCGTTTTTATTAGATTTCGAAAGCGGGAATCCCAATGAATAACGACAAACGGCAACATGACGTATGAGTAATATATACATACATATGTATCTCTTTATAAAGCCAAGCAACAGGGTGCACAGCAATTGGCAAACATAAATGTAATTTAAATCCTGTGCCCAACAAATGTTATTACAATTAAAAGAAGCGCAACAGCAGAAGAGACTGCAATGGGAACAGCGGCAAGAGCGGCGATGTTGAGCTGCAAAAAAAAAGCGCATCGAGCCCATGAAAAATACATATTTGAGTTTAACCGAAAAATAAACAAGGACAACAACTTGCCCCGGCATGTGGCAACACAATTTCTCTTTTTCTTCACTTTTTTGCCGTTGCATGCCAACGCGCTGAGCCGAAAAGTATGCAACAATAAATTTCGCGGCGATGCGCGCTTTTGCCATTTATTTGTTTTGGTCCGCCCAAAAAAAACGTAAAAAACATTGAAAGAAAAAAGCAAATAAATTGTTGCAAAACTAAAAACACTTTGCCTGCCAATTTTCTATCAATTTCCACCAGGCAGCAAAGGGCAAAGGGAGTTGCCGGGATTGCACCGCATTGAAAATGTGTGCAATTGTGCTTTTGTGTAGCTTAAATAGCAGCCACTTTGGCTGGGCTGTACAACACACGCAAATGTGTGGTGCAGCGTTGATGTGGTGCTGTGATGTCACTTAGTGCCATCCACAAGCTGATGCAGAATGGGCTTAGCGAAAGCTTTTGCGTATGTTTAGAATAATTGCGTACGCTAAGCTGCTTTAACGAGTGACATAACATGCTGTTATGTCAAACTGTTAGTTAACAGTGCTCTGTAATGCAGATTGAAAGAAAGAAATATAAAAGTATTTTATACTTTATTTAACTGAAACTTAAATGACATTTAATAGGCAGCTTCAAAAGTTTGCTAATAGAAACCACTACTTTTCTTGAATTTTCCACAAAGTATTTCTTATAGCAACCCATTTTACATGATAATTAACAGCTTGAGCAAATCTAATCTATAGTGCATGAACTTCAATATGGACTGCACTTTACAACTGCACCCAAGCACAAATATAGGAAAGTCAAGAGGATGGAGAGTGTGGTCCACTTGTCTCAGATGCCACTGCATTGAGTTGCACCACCTGCATTTTATTGCTGTCATCTGCAACACTGCACTCCCGAATCCGAATCCAAGTTGAGTGCATTTTTAGATCCTTTTTTGAGTTTTGCATTTTAGAATTGTCGCTTTAGTAGCTTGCTGCATACAATAAACACCCTGTATGTCAATGGAAGGGATCGATAAGACTAAATAATACAAATAATGTAATATTTAGTGATTTGTTTTAAAAAATATATAATGTAATTTCTCACGTTATTCGCACAAATATATTTTTATTAATCATTCATGTTAATTGCAGCTGGAAATGAATTCTTAATTAACTAGAAATTTGTTCTTAAAACAGCACAGATATAATACTTCAACACTAGAAGATTTCTAAAGGAGATTTAAATTTAAACTTTCACTTTGATAGCATAACTTTAAGTCTACTACCACAAATGAAACAGAATTCGTGCAACATTTTGTGCATGCTGATAAATTTCATTTTTGATTTGCCTGACAGCAGCTTTGCCATTGCCATTGCCGTTGCGTCGTTGCATTTGTTGCCTAGTGCTCTTCTGCAGTCAGTCGGGCGTGGCAGGTTCTGTTTGTTGGCTTTGTTTTGTTGCAAGGAAGCCATAAGAATGCGGTAGGCAGCAGCTGAAACCAAAGCTGCAGCCCTTACTGCCACTTTTACAGCTGCTTTTAAGTAATAACAAAAATATGATAAGGTCTTAACGCTTGGCTGCAGCCGTTTCGAGACGTTTCTGGCTGATGACACTATCAATTGCTAATGGAGAGCATAAGCTTGACTAGACAAAGCCGATAGCTAAACAATTGATTTAAGTACTGTCTGACCTATGACATGATGCACTTGTATTGCACTTTTAACGAGTGTCTACTGTGCGGTTTCAGCAACCGCAGGGGATTAGTGACAAAATGATAAAGCTAAACCAAAACCGCAAAATGAACTGACTATTGCAGTTTGTATTGAATTTCAGCAGCTGCAAATTATGGTAAAGAATAGCTGAAAATACAATGATCGCCTAGCAGATGCGCTGTAGTTATTAATAACATTATTACATTCAGTTGACAAATGCCAAAGTTCGATATGCCTTTTGCTCATTTCTATAGGATATTCACAGCAAAGCAGCTGCAAGCAAGACAAATACAATAAGTTGCAGAGAGACATGAGAATGACGCAAAAGAGGCATTTAAAGTGCATCACAATGTGACAGCACTAAATTGAAAATAATTAAATGCAAAAATAAAAAATGAAAATGGAAACGAAAACGAAAAAGCTAAGCCGGCTAAAGTCAATCGAAGCGAGCTCGGCCTATGAACCGCACTCAATGGGCACAAAGCCGGCGACTGCCAGCTGCGATTGCAACTGGAGGCGATAGCGAAAAGAAGCTGCAGAATCAGTTGCACACTGAACGTGAAGCTGTTTGGGTTATCTCGCTTTAGCACTGTCTGTTGACATGGAGAACTTCTACTGGCGCAATAAGGTGGCTGTCATCACGGGCGCTTCTGTGGGCATCGGAGCAAGCACCGCAGTTGCCTTGGCAAATGCCGGTATGATTGTTGTCGGCTTGGCCAGGCGTCATGAACTCATCGAGGTGACTTACATGTAGCCATTTAAAGGAATATATTGTGAGTACAAATTATTTTTAGGCACTCAACTCTCAAGTAACTGGCGAGGGCAAAATCTTTGGACGTCAATGTGATCTCTGCGATGATGAGCAGCTTATCAGCAGCTTCAACTGGGTTCAAGAAAAGTTCCACTGCATTCATGTGCTTATCTGCAATGCAGGGATTCTAAAGGCCAACTTTTTGTGTGGTAAATGAGAACGATTAATTACAGTTGACTAGCTAAATGTTCCATTCTAATCACTACTATTAGAATCACCTACTAAGGACATCAAGGAGCTATTTGATTTAAATGTGGTCGCCACCGTGAGTTGCTTGCGCGAGACTTTGAAACATATGGCCAAGATGAAGGTGCCATGCCACATTGTGGTCATCAACAGGTGGGTAAATCTCTAAAGCTAATCAATTATACATTGCAGTTATTTCGAAGAGCAGTCGATTTGATTTTTGCAAAAGCGTCGGATTTATTTCTTCTTTAGTAACAATTCAATCTTCTTGGTTATTTCGTTGCTTGACTTATATTTCAGATATCCTTTTCGCATAAATTTTTCTCGCACAATTCAAGACCTATCTTAATAATATACATTCACAGGACAAAGAAGTAATAATATTAAAAATATTACATGTTTTTATTGTTAAGCGGTTTACGCCAGTTCATATTACAAATCATTAGAATCTCAACTTTCATATTCGCGCCAAACTCACATTCTGTCATTTAATGTTGATTTAAGTGCAATTGAATCGGACCACTGTGATCAGCTTGTTAGCTTAGTGCAATAATTGAAGAGGATAAACGCAGGGATTACCAATAACCAAGTAAAACCAATAAACTAGAATTACGAGTACGAATAAGCACAAATTTGCTTTCAAATTGGCTGACTGCATCACAACATTAGCACAATTATCGCCCGGCAGAGAGAGACATGACTTTGTTATCATTTTGTAAATGATGTTTGTGCAGCTAAAATGGCCGCATTTAGGCTAAGCACCATCACAATGCACTTACTTACACACACACATGTACGAGTATAAGTATGTGTAATCTGTAGATGTATTTGTTTTATATACTCTTGGCCCAAAGTTGTCTTGAGTGCCAAAACATTTGCCCAAGTTATAGTATATGTGTTTGTGTGTACATACATACATATGTCGTATGTGTTTGGGCCTAATGAAAGTGCAAATAGTTATGCAGTGTTACCGTGCTGCAGCTGACAGTGTTGCGCAACATCGTGCATTCTTCATGAGAATCGCTGCACGTTGTGTGTTATTTAAATTAAATTAAAAGCCTGACAACAAACAAGCAGCACAATACAAAAACCTTTATTGATATTTAAATGCTGAAACGCATTTGTTATTGTTGCTGCTGTTTTGTGGTTGCAGTGTGCATTAAAAGCTTTGCATTTGCATCGAAATGGCAAAAGTGTTTGCGCAAACAGCAGCAAACCAACATCGCCGACGCCGACACCAACACCACCAGCAGCAACAACATCAACAACAACTCAATTATTCAACATAATTAAGTATTTTGCATTAAGCAGCATGCATACAAATGCTTTGCATTGGTGTACTCTGATTTTTATTTCATGAATTTCAATGCGCAACGCATTTAAAATCAAAATGTTGCGCATTAAGTCGAATCGTTTGATTTGCGTTTTGGCTTTAATTTAAAATTGCATTGATTTCATTTTAATGCAATTTACTTGAATGCCCAGCCTATACGAATACACGTGCCCATGCATTGACCAATTAGTGTGGCACGCGATTAAATACAAATTTAAATATAAAAAAAAACTGCGCATACGCACTGTGTGCCATCAGTGAACTAAATATTCATAGTTGACCAGGCCAAGCGAAATTCCCAATAAATACATACATATGTATATAGTAATTTTGTAATGTGTCTGTGTAACATGTAATCCCTTCCATAATTCAAATAATTGGCTTTGCTATAAGAAATTATTATTTCCATTATAGCACCAATTAAGAAATGAGGTTACTTAAGTACCCAAGTCGCTCCTTGTAATGCTCTCTTCTTTCGCATACTCGTTTAAATTTGCACAAATATAGCGTATTTAATTGTTGTGCATCACAATTATCAATACTTACTTCGCATTGGCGTTTCTTTTTGCCTTTTTGGATGACCGTTCGCTTTGTTTGCATATGAATTTAAATTGTTGTCCATGGGCGGGCTGCATAATTTGCAGTTTAATGAGCAAAAGGAGCGAACATATTGAATGCCAACTGTAATCAAATACAATTGAGCAAATGCGTATGTGCCGCACCGTGCCATGCAACAAAAGAAAGACAAGAGTTTGCACGTTAATTAATGAGAAAATTGATGTGAAAAAACAGAGAGAAAGAGGGGGGACAGATGGCGGGCAATGATGCAATGATGCGTTGCTAATGAGCTGTCAAGGGGGATTGGAGTCGAGTGCGGCATAGTATTAAGGCGTCGTTTTTGGGCATGTCCGTCAATATGCATTTCGCTTAATGTCAATGCAATAATATTAAGACTTAATTAATTAAAACTGCAAGTGCATGCTGTCATGCTAAAGGATGCTGCAAGCACTGTCTGCAGCTGGAACGTAGCAACCGCTGTTTGCACTTAATGCTCCAGTCACTGTTAAATTAAAAGAAGTTTACGCAATGTTTGCATAAAATGCACAACGACATGCTGGCCAAAGAGGCGACGCTCCCCATTATTCCCTGCCCTGCCCCGCCCTGCCCTTAGCAGACATCAAGCACCTGGTGAGCCTATCGCAATTTTTTCACACGCAAAAAGCAACGGCAGCTGTTGGCCATCATTTATTTTGTTGTTGTTGTTTCAAGTGATTACATTGCGTAGCAACGTTGACTTTATTTATTTCCCCATTTCACTCTCGCAACACAACCGCCTCTATCCCGCCGCCCGTTTTGACTGTTTTTGGGCGACAGTGTACTCGGACATCGCATACCGGAAGTGCCGGTGCCCTTATTCAGCGTTTATCCGGCCACGAAGCATGCAATTACAGCACTTTGCCAGACAGTCCGCCAGGAAATACATTTTCTCAAATTAAATATTAAATTAACGGTAAGTTAAATGCAGTGCACACATTGCACCCATTGCATGCAGTTTGGGGGCATGGCAACCCCTCATATGCCACACAAACAAACGTGACGCATCTTCTTTCGCCCGCGCAGAGCATCTGTCCTGGCATGGTGGACACCGATTTTCTGAATGTTTACTCTCAGGCTGTGGATGAACTTCCCAAATTGCAGCCCCTTGACGTGGCCAAGGCTGTAGTCTATGCGCTCGACACGCCCGATGGAGTGCAGGTGGAGGACATCATTATACAGAAGATGAGAAAAGTTGATTGATATTCACGACTTACCAATGGGGGCACTTTATAGATCATAATATTTGTTTTAAGTATTCTGCACCTATTTCATATTTTATTCAACAGCTTGTAATAAAAATTCAAATTCACTTAAAAAATAAGCAAGCTACAACTCATTCAAAAGCCCGCACTTGCTGAAACAGTGTTGCAAAGTTGAATACACCAGTTGAACAAGTTTCGATTGTGAACCGCAGCCAACTTAACTTCCTAAAAATAGTTCGAAAGTATTAACTTAGGCTATCGATAACATATATATAATCGATTAGTATTAAGTGCAAAAATTTGACAATAACTCGGATTTGCATACTAAAAACACTGGCACTATTTTTAAATAATATTACAACCAATGTGTTTCTAGGTAGCAATGTAGTTTATTGGTAGTTGGTGAATGAATTTCGGAACAATCTTAAAGTCATTTAATATCTTACACCTTCTGTCTAATAGTTGGATTACACTAATTTCCTACAATACATATAAATAACACCTGTCAGAATATATTTACTCAGATATAAAGAAACAAATCGATATAATAAAGAAAAGAAAATAGAAAACAATTATTTAAAAAGCTGTGCACCTTATTGGAAGCAAAATTTAGTTCAATAGAACAAGTTAGTAATTTATGGTAATTTATAGGTCATTTCCACTTTTAAAAGTGGTATATTTGGCAGAGACGAATAGCATATTTGGAAACTAACTTGCGGTCACGCTGGATTCAATACAACGTGTGCAGAAAAAGTAATAACTCGCTAATAATAAACGAAAAATGCATTTAATGCGTTCGCATAGTGTAACCAATATAATAACGACTCAAAGTAGATATCTCACGGTATCAACACGGCTATAGCGGGCAGAGCAACGCGCGACTAAAAGACTGAAAATTTACTACTAGAAATGTGTGTCCACGTAGTGCAAAATCAGAATGTCATGTCTGCTGGCTTTATAGATATAAAACTCAGTCTAATAAGTGGTATGGCGCGAGCGCTAAGGGTGCGGCGACTTAAATGTGATTGTGTGGCATACTATATGATGTCTGGCTCCAAAGTGCGAGATTACGAAAGTCAAATTTTAAGGAAATTACAAAGTTTTATGCGTGTACCACGTACATAGTTCAGCGTACACACATACACAATAACACACGCAAAGTCATAGTCGCTCACACACACACAACCAGTCATACGGACTCTCACATACAGAGAGCGCGTAGAAAGAAAGTGTTGGCCAGAGAGCTTGACAAAGAATCGAAACAGGTTTTTAACCTAATTATAATCGCTTATATGTTAGTTTGCAGAGAGCAAATAACAACTGCTGCGGCATATTTTCAATAATTTATGTCAAGGCTGCGCTTCGTCTCGATCCGGACGTATGCTACAGGCCTCAACTAGGTTACGGGCGTGAAAATAGATTATCAATAACAAATACAAATGAAGTAGAAGGGGGAAACAAGAGCCGGAGCCGACTCAAACTGCAACTGGACATTGAACTTGTCACGAATACTCATTTCCTTTTTCTTTCTTCGCTTTGTTTTTTATTCTATTGTCTATTTTCAGTATAGCACCGCACTTTCCCCCCTTTACACACTATCTTAGCATTTGCTACTGAAATTCACTCCCGCAAGCCACCAAAACTACACAGCAAGCCAACATGTTCATTTGGGACTGGTTCACGGGTGTTCTGGGATACTTAGGTAAGTGTCTGCATCCCAAAATTGGAATTTGACATTGCTACATGGGCGAATTTCTTGAGCGTTTGCCAACAAAGCATCACACCCGCCACAATATCACCAGCAGCAGATGCGACAAGCAAAATGCGTACAAAAGAAAATGAAAACGAATGAATTGGAAACTGTAAATGTGTTGGTAAACGAGCTGGTCAGTGTATTAATTAATGACGACGTCGACAATACGCCATCTGACCTTAATGCGCGATTGGCAAACGCTCGAGCTCAATTCAAAATAATATTTTTAAACATTGAAAACATTTCCGTTACGTATGTAGGTCTATGGAAAAAGTCCGGCAAACTGCTGTTCCTTGGCTTGGATAATGCTGGTAAAACCACATTATTGCATATGCTCAAAGATGATAAACTTGCGCAGCATGTGCCCACACTGCATCCAAGTAAGTGTATACCATTATTTACAGCCCATTAATTATGCTAATCTGATTATATCTCTACCTTAGCATCCGAGGAGCTGTCTATCGGCAATATGCGATTCACTACATTCGATTTGGGTGGCCACACTCAGGGTAAGTTCAACCCCCCAACCTGTGCTTTGACTATTGTAATTTTGAAAGCAACAGTTGAAATCGTTGGGTAATCTTTTCGACATTAAGTGCTCTTATTAAATCATAAATAATGCGCGTAAAACGTGCTCACATCTAAATATAGCACATAGTAGCATTGTGAAATATAAGAGAACAAATTAAATATAAGAAACAATCAGTCTAAAATGTAGTACAATGGGTCATGTAAAAAACAATGCAATAAGCACCTTCTTCAGTGCTTTGATAGCCATTGTGTATATGTAATAAATTGCGCTATATCAAACACGTAGTCTAGATAGCCACAGTAGCAATAACAACAAAGACACTTTTTGATAAATTGTATAAGGAAAACCTCAAGTAATAACGTATAAGCAAATTAATACATACATATACTGGTTCTCCTCTAAGCATGACATGGCACAAACAAGCTGCTGAGAATGTATACTAAGTGTGTATGTACATCGCATTGATAAGCAAACGAAATAAAATAGCAAGACGTAGATCACGTATATACAGAAACATACTCGTATGTAGATCAATCCCAATTGTGATAGTAGTATTCTAAGCATTGTCAGCGTTACGATTGATATTTTGGATAGTGCAGTATGTATTAGGTGAGGTTGTACTATCAAAGCCATGACTGATTGGCGTTGCGGCTTGTTTACCTTTGATTAGGTGCCATGTAAATGGAAAATATTTAGATAAGTTAATTATGAGTGTGATTTTAACTATACAAATGTTTTCTAATTTGCAGCACGTCGTGTCTGGAAGGATTACTTCCCTGCTGTGGATGCCATCGTGTTCTTGATAGACGCCTGGGATCGCGGTCGCTTCCAGGAGAGCAAAAACGAGCTGGATTCTCTGCTCACGGATGAGGCGCTATCCAACTGTCCCGTGCTCATTTTGGGCAACAAAATTGATAAGCCCGGTGCGGCCAGCGAGGATGAGTTGAGGAATGTTTTTGGACTGTATCAGTTAACGACCGGCAAGGTAAGTCTAGCAAATTAAACGTAAACTATTATTAGTTAAAATAATTATGTTTTTTTTGCAGGGCAAAGTTGCACGTTCCGATTTGCCTGGTCGCCCATTAGAATTGTTCATGTGCTCAGTACTGAAGCGACAGGGTTATGGCGAGGGTTTCCGTTGGTTAGCGCAGTATATTGATTAAGTCATGATTAACCATAACAAAAATAAAACAAAAACAACAACAAATAGAAATCAACAACAGCAAACACACAACAAACCGAGCTAATTGTCTACAAAATTCAATACAGACAAAAAGAAAACTACACAGAACCGACCGACAGTAAGCAAAATGAAGCTGCGAGCGCAATTTCTAATTTATACACAATTATAAAACAATAATTAATAAATTAAAAAAACAGAAGCAACTAAATTAAAATAAAATATTTTTTAAAAACAAGCAACCATAAATAAAAGCAAAAACTTGTACACAATTCGAAATGAAACACACAACACAATGCGGGCAAATTTGAATTAAAAAGTGCGTGGTAATAAAACTTTTTAAATAATTATATATGAATAACAAATTGTAGCGAATTAAAGGTGATTTTTTTATCGAACATGTGCTGACTTATGTTCCATAAATAAATTTTATTATTTAAATTTTGTTTTTGTGAAACTGTATGTCAAAAATTTCCATTTTGGTTTCTAATCCTCAAGGTTAGTTATATTATTCTCCTCAAATTTTCTTTTAAGTTGATTCCAAAACAATTTGTATAAAGATTGATAATAAAAGAAAATATGATTAATTTGTACAAAAAAAAAAATTTAATTGTCAATCTGAAATGGATGCAAGCGTTGCCTATCATTGACCCATTTCGATCTCCCTCAAATGATGCAAAAGGTAGGATTTTTATTTTTTACAAATATATTTACTTTATTTATGTTGCATTTAAGTCGTTGGCTAATAATCCTTGAAATTAAATAGAAGTCATATCAACTGATTTATGCTAATGTTAAAGTCGATTATTAGGCTCAGCCGACGATAATTCAATTCAAATATCATTATTTTTTACAGCAGCATTATTACTTTACTATGTATAAAAATATTACTAAACATGCAACATGATCAGGATCAAGGTTCAGGATGTGTGTGTGTGTATATATATATATGCGATTTGTTAACTGTGGCAGGCTCTTCGACTACATGGACGTTGGAGGCGTGGCACTCTACGACAGAATAACAGTTGGCGATGAAACAGCCGCAGGAGCAAGCCATTTCTTTTTGTTTTGTGCCGGCATCAGGGTCGTGCTGAGGACCCCATCGCATTATCGCCATCACCGCTTCCACCCATGCGTCGCTTTTTCTTCTTCTTGGCCGTAAGACTCTCTTGGCCGCTATCCGTGTTGGAGTCAGCATCAGCATCGCTCTCCGATGATGAGGAGCTGCTCGACGACGACGACGAGCTTGAATTGCTGGAGCTATCGGAAGCGAAGCCAGTGCTTTCGTTTATATTAATACTATCGGCTATTTGGCCCAGTTCTGGCCGCTGTTCTCGCAGCACACGCAGCCATTTGCGCGACAACTTGGGGCGACCACGTACGGTCTTGTGCCAGACGCAAGGAAAGTTTGTAAAACTGCAAAAATTTTGCGTAATTGCAATCGTATCGTCCAGATTAAGCACCACATGCCACCAGCCGCCAGGCACGAAGACTGTCTCGCCCGCACGTTGTAGCACCTCGATGGGCTTGTATTCCTGCGGCCAAGACGAAAGTTGGGTGCGCGGATAAACGGTACTAAACCACGTGATGGCCTCATCTCGCTGTTTGCCACCCATTGCGCTAGTTACTTTGAGAAGATCCTTGGGCGTATGCGTTGGAAACAAGCACCAACGCTTATGACCACGAATCAGTGTATTCCAGGCACTTGTCCCTAATGGATCTATATGAATGCCAGTGCCGGAACGGGATGGGCCCATCACAAACCAACGATATGGTGGACGGCGATCCTCCCCGCAATACTTGAAGAGATCATCGCGAAAATACTTAGGCACTGCATAATCTTCTAGCAGCTTTCGGCGACGATGATGCTCGCCAAAGCTGCTATCGAATATGTAAAGCGGACTATCGTCACGAGTCCCTTGCATATACTCAATATAATATTTCATTTTCATCTTTACGCTGTAGCCTTCGTTATCTTCTCCGCATTTGAACTTCTGGTTGCGGTACTTCTTTGCCAAGCGGGAGAGCGTCCATTTCTCCTGAGCCTGCCAGCCTTCAGCACAACCAGTAATTATTACGGGTAGATAAGGACGCTCGAAGCGTTCAATAAATTCATCACATGTTACTGTAACATTATCTATTCGTTCCAGATTATCCACAAAGTCCCAAAATGGCTCAAATTTCTCATAATACCGCATTGCGACCCACGCGTTGTCGCCATCCAATTCTGGTCGAGCCTTACGCTTCACATCGCGCGTACGCTTGCGTGACCGTTTCGGCAATTTAAATTCTTCGCTCATTGTAGAAAAATGTAATAGATATAATTACAATAAATATTTTATATCAAACTGACTCGTTGGATGACTTTCGCACGTCGCATTCGGAGCTTCACCTCAGGGTGGTCGCAATTAAAATTGCAAAATAGACTATTTTACGTCAAAAAATATACCAAGCTTTTTTCATGCTGCTCCAAAGGAATGTTAAAAGGTTAGGGTGTTTTGAAGAGCTTATTGATTCCATAATTGGATTTAATTAAAATGTTTCCAAATCGTTTAAAAAGGTGTATATTTTGAAAAATTGCCTTTTAGCACTTAGTGCTTTTAGTTAATAAAGTATTTAGTGGTATATTTTTTGACGTAAAAGAGTACATTTCATAAACCAACTAGAGGTAACGCTGTCGTTGATCCACTCATGTGACAGATGTGAAAAAAATTTGTGTTTTGTGGGGTAGTAATAATGATAAGCCAAGTTGGACGAGGTACATACGTGTATAAAAATTAATGCACACAATACGACAATAATTTTCTAAACTTTAACAGAGCTATACAAAGTGCCGCATCGCATTTTAGACCATCGAGTATTTGTTAACGGTGAAATCGAAGCTTTTCTCGATAATTTCGAAGTAAAACGCAACGATAGCGAAGTCGAAACGCTTTTCCAGGTCACTGAAACTGTAGGCTCACTTAAATACGATCTATCAGAGCGGTGCATTGCATTGGGTAACCAAAACCTTACCCAACTTGCTACAGAAGTAAACAATTTACTGGGCAGTGTCGAAGCTCTGCTGGAAAAAGCTAAAATTGAGCGAGCCGTACGTAACCATATACAATAGTTGCTTACATTTGCATTATAACTTATAATAAATATAGCCCAGCACCCGTCTACAAGAAGCCCGACGCGCTCGTGAGCATCGCAAGGAGGAATTTCTGAACAATCTCCAGCACGGCTATCAGCGAATTGAGAACTCATTCGAGGAAAAGGAGGAGGAAATAGCCGAACTCTACTCGGACCTACAGCTTAAGCTAAACATTACCAAATAAAAGAACCTGCGTAATGTTGAAATCAACAATTGTAGATACCCGAGTGCGCCTTCGCCCGTCGAAAAAAGTATTGAAATTTCTAGTTGATCAAAAGGAACATTTTGAAGATGTACCTGCTAATGTGGCAAATATACTTAAGAAGAATGGCTACAAATTGCTCTCAAATACAAATATCTTGAAGGATAATGAATTATCCATAAAACGGCCCGTTATCGATATAAAGCTGCTGGAAAAATTAACAGCAGACATCCCAGATTTGACTTCAAAGTCAAATAATGCGAAAGACGCGAATCAGGAGTTAGAAGATGAGGATGAACAGGAGCCACAGCCAGTCGACGGCTGCTATTTATATTTGACAGATTTGCACTGGCTCCACGATGTTTTGATTAAGCTACGTTCTAAGAATATCACAAATTGTTTTGTACATGAGCTCATTGAAAGCTGTGAGCTCATATTGCCGGAGAATGAATTCAAGCCCCGTAATCCTGAGCTGGAGGCACGTTGCCAGCGCCTACGTGAGCAACAGCAGAATCGAGAGTACCAGAAGATGACCAAAAATGTCGATGCGGCCCTTAAACATTTCCCCGAGGACACCGTTGCTTATCAATGTAAGGAATTTCGAATAAGTTTTCATTTAATATTTAAATAATTTTCTCTCTTACAGTAAAAAGCATCAACAAGCAGATTATAGCAGTGGCCCAATTCATCTTTTCGGTAGCCGCAGGCTTTACATTTGGTTTCTTTGGAGTTAACTTGATGGTTGGCGGATTGCCGTTCGGATTCCGTATTCTCCTGGGCGTGATAGTTGCTCTCATTATTGCCCTTGCCGAGATGTACTTCCTAGCAAAGAAACTACACGAATACGACGAGGTTTTAGATGCACCCAAACGCAAGAAACCAGATTCGCCAAAGACAAGCGGAGTGCAGAAACTGAAACCGCACATTGAATAAATCACTTTTTGAAAAGCTACACTACATTTCGTGTTAAATTTCGTATGCTTGTGTTGGGTTACATAAATAAGTGTATGTTGAAACTATAACGGAACGGAGGGTACACTAAAGCACTTATTCGTAATGATTCGGGTTGGGATTTGGATTGTTCCAACTGTCTTCCAATCCATCGTTGCCGGTGCCACGCCCCAGCAGCGCCATCAAATATACGAACATAATAAAGGCCACAATGCCGCTGAGTACCAAAAACCATGTACGCCGCCACGGAGGACGCGACGATGGTGCATAGAAGCGACGTGTCCATCGTGAGAATAGCTCAGCCGGTGTGCGCCGTTGATACTTATTATCATCGCGGTCGGTACCGCCAATAGGAGTTTGACGTGGCAACAATGGACGCCGGCTGCTTGTAGCTATTTATAAAAAGAACACAATGTAAAACACTCGTACACAACGTATCATACGATTAACACACCATGCATATCACCTGAGCTTGGCGGATTAAATGCGTCCATTAACAGCACGGAATGTGGACTGGAAGTGTCAGAACCGTTTGGTTTCATACGTTCACGTTCTCCAGCGGAATGATGATGATGCACTTTGGTGATATTGGTAATAGCCGACTGACTACTAGCCACTGCTTTTGCTTTCAGAGCGTTACTTTGGTCATCTGAAAGCTATATAAAGATGAATTAGAATTATACATATCATAGACGGCTTTTCGGGCTTACCAAAGCGAGACCAAGTCCATTACGACCCCAGTTCACTTGAGACAGATACGTTTTGAGTGCATCTGCGACGGGCGAGACCAGATTAGTTGTTGGAAAAATCTCCACACTACAACTGGGGCACTGGTGGCCACTTGGAGTTGTGTTGGCAGGCAAACCGGCTTGTCGTGCATTCAAGCAGTCCCAATGGTAAACGTCTAAAAGTCTTCAATTAGGCAATGATTAAAACAGAGAATCAGTTACGTACGGTAGCACACTAAACGCACACATTCCCCCTGCTCGAGTGTTGTGCCGCACAGTGTGCAATTGGATATATAGTCGCTATCACGTAGCCATTGCAGATATGATTGCACTATGCACTGTATGGAATTTAATTAATTAGTACTATAAATAATGTTTGAGCTGGATTCTTACTTTGGGATGGCTCTGAACCATACAATGCTCGCACACATTAACTCGATGCTCGAAGCAGAATTGGTTTGTCACCAATCTTTTTGGACATTTGCAAAGGCCCATTGCGGGGGGCTGGGAGTTTGTTGTTTTTCGATTATTTAGTATGTATTGCACTTTTGCGAACAGATGTATTTGCACTGCCGGCACAAATAGTTATCGCATATTTATTGTTAATATATGTACTTAATTTGATTTTAATATTTTGCTTCGCTTCTGTTGGAATTTTCGTCTGGACAATCACAGAATTGACAGCCACGTATTTCCACTGTGTCCATAGGAAGTATTTTGTTATCGGATTTGCGATAAATCGATACATTGTTATTTAAATTGTAGCACTACTAAGCAATGAACATAATAGAGTCCGCATATACAAAAAATACGGTCAGTTTGCGTTTTGAGTTTTCATAGCCCCCGTGGCAGAGACGCAGCGCTCTCGCACGTTCGGCTCTCTCTCTCTCTCTCTCTTCGTACGAAACTTGAAGAAGAGAACAGAGAGAACTCGAGCATCAACAATTCAGTCGTAGAACTACGCTGTTTTGATATATGTGTATGTGTGTTTAGTGCACATACATATGAAGAAACATATGTGTATGCAGTTGCTGCTTGTCCGATTGCTTCAATTTTAATTTTCAAACTGAGTTTCACTTCTGAAGTGTTTTGCTTTGTTTTGCTTTATTTCCATATATTGCTCTATCACTAATAACTAAGGAATTCTAGTATATGTAGGTCATCAACGGTGCGGTGCGTGCATCACGAATTGAATTCTTCGTTTCTGCCTGTGACCTTATTGTTGTTCTCTTCTGTTCACTCGTTTGTTTCAATTGATTTTGTCGTCTTTGTGTTGACGTTGCTGTTTTTGATTTGCTTACTTTTTACTTTTGATTGCACGCGGAGATTGCACCTGTTGATCGACTTTTTATTATGTTATTATGTTTAAATAATTAGTATAGACATATTATATTTAAATTTCAGTATTTTTTATTGCAAGTTAATGTAGGCACATATAAAAGGAGTATTTTGATTTTTATTTACATTCATATATTTATTCATTTTCATGTTCATTGCTTAGTGGTAAAACTAAAGAACGGTGATTTTAAGTGATTTTAATATGGAATACACATGCAATTTTATTAAACATACAATAAATATTGAAAATATTCTTTGACTTAAACATATGTATGTATGTACATATACATACATATGTATAAGTTATTGTCTTGACGTTAAAAGTAATGGAAAACAATTAGCAGGTAATGCCAAGCTGGCTGGACTTATCTTAATCGTTGTCAAATCAGTGCAATTTATATTATAGTGTAATAAAATATTTGCTAACAAAATAAAACCAAAGGCTCGAACCAGATTTTGCCCAATACATGTACGCTTTCCAATACTAAAAGGCAAAAAATGAGAAATATTCTTTCTGAGCTGTAGCTCAAGTTCATTGTCACCCGTCTCATTCTGAACAGACCTTTTATCAGTTCCACATCTCATGTTTTTAATCTCTATAAAGCGGTCAGGAATAAATTTTTCTGGATTGTTCCAATACTGTTGGCTCATGTTAAGCACATAGTTGTTTATGAACACAATTGTACCACTAGTTACTCCAAATCCCGAAATAACTGTATCCTCTGTAGCTACATGAGGTACAATGGGAGATGATGAATACCGCAAAACTTCGAATATGGTAGCCATAGTGTAGGGCATATTGTCCATATCTTGCAAGGTAATGTTCCGCTCTCCTTTATTCGATGTAAGATCCACTTCACATTGAATTTTTATTGCAATATTTGGATCCTTTGCTATATAGGTAAGGGCAAGCATTACCAAATTCCCAACAGCTGAGTGACCGCCGAGAAAGTCTTCCAACATGTAAATGATTGTGTTACGGGACATGTTTTTGTTTTCTATTAAACTTTTTAATAGAACATCCATAAAGTCAGTATCCGGGTCATCAAAATTAACTTGAAGCTCTCTTTCATTTACAACTCGGTCCAAAATGAATTTGCGTATTACTTGGGACCAATTATTAATACGTTTCATATGACGTGTATAGAATGGTAGAAGCCATGGCAAGAAATCTAATGGATGGCCTTGGTTAATTTCCCAGAAGATCTCATCGAAGAATTCCACGAACTGTTTGAACTCTGCATCTTCATAATCAAATCGCATCGAACACATATATTGACTAAACATATTCGCGCATGCTGCATGAATAATTGGTTTAATATTGATTGGTTGCCCGGGCACAATTTCATTATTTAACTTTTCCATTAGATGATCAACTTCTGCGCAACCAACATCTGACATCTTGCTATAATAGGAGGAAGACTCCCGCGGGGAGCAGTGACGTCGGGCTAAATTGCGACGCTTCTGTTGCAGTTGTGACCAATTGCAGAGGGCTAGAGAGTTATTGCGATCGCCTCCAAACAGTTTGTCATAACGCAGAAAATCCGGTCGACCGCCAAAAAATCTGCCATTCTTATTGAGTACCTCTCGTATTATGTCCAAGTTGTTGACGACCAGACAGCGACTATGACCAAGAGTTAAGGAGTAAATGTCACCATATTCTAGTGCCAATATTCCAAATCCTTTAAATGGGTTGTCAAAGCGGCCAAGTATATTTAAGTTACCAATAATTGGCCAAGGATGAGGGCCAGGTGCTTGGCCAACTATTCGTTCCACTACTTCACCAGTCTTTTCTATATTTTTAACAACTATTGTTCGTTTACAATTAAAAATTATTACAATATACGATGCAAATGTGGAGATCAATATAATGCCAGCGATCGTGACTATAAATTCTAATAACATTTTAATCACAATTTAACAATAATAAATGCCAGACAGGATGGATGTGGCTCCTTGAGGTTAATTTTTTTAACTGTTTTCTCTACTGTACCAACGAACATTATAGAGTCCGCATATACAAAAAATACGGTCAGTTTGCGTTTTGGGTTTTCATAGCCCCCGTGGCAGAGGCGCAGCGCTCTCTCGCGTTCGGCTCTCTCTCGAGAACTCGAGCTAACCGTTGTGTTTTGAAATTTGAAAACCCCTAAGGCAGAGACGCAGCGCTCTCGCACGTTCGGCTCTCTCTCTCTTTTCGTACGAAACTTGAAGAAGTGAACAGAGAGAACTCGAGCATCAATTCAGTCGTAGAACGCTGTTTTGATATATGTGTATGTGTGTTTAGTGCACATACATATGAAGAAACATAATGAGTATGCAGGTGCTGCTTGTCCAATTGCTTAAATTTTAATTTTTCAGATTTCAAACTGAGTTTCATTTCTGAAGTGTTTTGTTCATTACTTAGTTGTTGTAGTTAATTACGGGAACTAAATATTGATAATACTGCAAATCAAACTTTTTTAAACTTACTATAATACTGCTAGTTATTATATTTACTTCATTTTTTTTAAACCGATCGCTATAAGATATCGATAATTCAGATTACATAGAGCGCGGTTAAAGAAAACAACATTTAGAAAATCAGTATTTAATCTCTCTCTTTAATCTAACCAATCCTTCATATATTGACAATTAATTGCTGTTACATCGCCACAATCAGAGCAGTTCTTGATCACAGGGCATATGCCACAAGGCATTTGAACCAAACCAGGTGCTGGCAAAGGCATATTTACGGCGCGGTAAACGTATGCTCCGTCTGATTGCAATATACGCTCTGCATTGCCATCATAAACGACGGTTTTAAGTATGGTCTCCAAATCATCCTCATCTAGATTAACTTTACTTATACCCAAATCGGAAATAAATCTATGCACATCCTTTACAGAGCAGCACGACATTTGCTTAAACGCTAAAGGGCCGTCGCGCTTTTTCTCGGCAGTCTCACGTTTCATTTGCAAAAAGCGCAGGCATTGTTGATTGAGAACATCAACGAACTCAACTTCGAAATCCTGATCCTGATACCATGCGCCACCTGTGACAGATCGATCAGCCTCCAAATTGTACAACATATATACTTTCTTTTTGCTGGCCTAATAATTATTATATTGTTTAATGTTTATAATATATGTAATTGCATATGTCTTCAACTTACATTCACAGATTTAACGGCCTTGATTAGCTTTTTTGTTTCCAAGTTCTTCAGGATTTTATTAAGTTGTGTCATGTTTAAATTCGATTTTATGCGGATATCACGTATCCATATGCCTTTGTTACCGCCCTCTTCGACGATACCATAAACAATCTTTTCTTCATTATCAGCATCCTTGGGCAATGCGCTCTTTTTCTGTGGATCCTTGGCACGGTATATCAATTTCTCTCCTTTCTTGAGAACTTCTATGCCTCCCTGTTGCAATAATATATTAAGTCCTTCCACACGGGTAGCAGCGGGCATATCAGATAATGCTTTTGTAAGATCATCGTTAGTCGCGCCGCCGGGAATCCCTTGTATTACAGAGAGCAACAGTTGAGCGACCTCGGCAGCCATTGCAATCTGCAATATAAATATTTTTGTTATAAAATTTAAATTTTTCATAACGTAAAGTGTGGAGCACCTTAATATGTGGGGAGCAAGTCTGCTTTGATTTTATTTAGCGCAAGACAACGTATACACGTGAATGTTATTGTTTTCAATAGACGGAATTTATTTTGTGGTGCAATTACAAATTTACTTACGTTTTTACGGAGCAATAATGTCACAAGCCAACACTTCAGATGATGAAAACGATTTTAAAGCTGTTAATACAACCAATTACGAACGAATGCAGGAAAAAGTGACGAAGGTAATACAAGCGTGCGTTGAAACAGAACAACGTTCTCTACATGCATGCGCTAAGAGCGTCTGTTAGCTTAACAGTGAGCTGTTAAATGGAAACAATATTGTTGCTTTTGCAATTGAAAATCTGTTAGCAGTTATAACAGCCGAATAGTAAATACACTATTTTTTCTTAATAGATCAGTTATGCGGATGGAATTGCCGATGGACGTGAACAAGTCTTCCAACTCAGTTTTGATCAGGGTTATGCCGATGGACTCAGAACTGGCATAGAATTAGCTAAGTTTCAAGGGTTTTATGAAACAATAAAATCTGAAGATATTGATGAAACCATAATAAAGGAACGTGACCTCTACAATATAATGAAACTAGAAAAAGCAACGGATAAATCGCATTTTAAATATTTGGAATATCAAACAGAACCACTCAGCGTTGTATCTGAGAAACAAAAGGAATATGTAGATGACTTGCTGGAGCATTGTTCGAAAGACCTGCGAATTACTACAAATTTGTTCAAAACAAAGGCAAAGTAATTTAAGTATTAACCTGGTTTAATGTTTTTGTGATTAGGAATTATATATTAACTGAAAATATGTAAATTTGTTTATAAATACAATCCCTCGGGTGTGCCTTCCTTCTTTCGGTACAAAACGCTCTCCTTAGATTTCTTAAAGTCCTCATTGGTCACCTTCATGCGACGCTCTCGTAATGCCATCAGCCCAGCTTCCGTGCAGATTGCCTTAATGTCAGCTCCAGATAGGTCATCCTTTGCCATAATCAGTTCGCTTAGATTTACATCTTCAGCAAGGGTCATGCGGGAAGTGTGAATAGTAAAAATGCGACGCTTGGTTTTCTCATCCGGCAGTGGAAACTCGATCTTACGATCAATACGTCCAGGACGTATAAGCGCCGGATCGAGTGTTTCAATACGATTGGTTGCCATGATAACTTTAACATCACCCCGAGAATCGAAACCGTCTAGCTGATTGAGCAGCTCCAACATTGTACGTTGAATTTCACGCTCGCCGCCAGAGTTAGAGTCGTAACGCTTTGTGCCCACTGCATCAATTTCATCAATGAACACAATGGAAGGAGCATGTTCCTCGGCTACGCGAAAGAGCTCTCGTACAAGCTTTGGACCATCGCCCAAGTATTTCTGTATAAGCTCGGAACCCACAACACGCAAGAAAGTTGCTGAGGTCTGATTGGCCACGGCTTTCGCAAGAAGAGTTTTGCCAGTGCCAGGAGGACCGTAAAGAATAACGCCCTTTGGTGGTTTTATACCCATTTCCTCGTAGTATTCAGGATGCGTCAGCGGGAGCTCAACTGATTCTTTGATTTCCTGAATCTGTGTGTCTAAGCCACCAATATCTGCATAGGTTTCCTGAGGCGCTTTTTCCAGCTTCATCACAGTGACCATGGGATCGGTATCGTCGCTGAGAACTCCTACAACAGCATGCACCTTGTGATTCAACAGAACAGAGCATCCAGGCTCCAGTTGATCCTTGTCGACAAAGGACAAAATGCTGACATAGTGCTCGGAACCCACAGAAGTTGATACAATGGCATGATTATCGTCGATAATCTCCTCCAGATTACCCACAGACATTGGTGTGCCGCGCAGGTCATCAACCTTGGAACGTTCTTCCTCGTTCTTCTCGTCCTGAGGCTTCAAACGCTCTTGATTGCGAATGAACTCATCCTCCATCATCAGGTAATCCTTGATGCGCTCCAATTTAAGAAGCTTTAGTCGACAACGAGTGTGGGGCGTCACTTGTGGCAGCTTCATTGCAGCATCTGGACCCTTTGCACGACGCTTCTTTTTGCCAACGCGAGTGGGAATTGGTGGCTCGTATTTCTTCTTTTTGTCTTTGTCATCTTTTTTGTCTCCTGATCCTCCTTGTGCCGATTGATTTTGGCCCTGCAATGTGTAAACGTAAAGTACCAACTTACAACATTTCCGATATTCATTTTACCATTCTGCGTTTCTTCTATATTTTCAGACTAAAACAAATTTATTTTGTCGGCAACACAAACAGATTTCTACTAGTCATAACCAACGTGAAGTTGGCTGCGGCTATGTTCAGTGTGAACGCATAATTAAAAATATACTAATTATCTTTTAAAAATATACCAGAATATGATGGAATCATTAGGATACATTTGGATGTGCATTCGGGCTGCTATGCAAAGACACATAAAAGGCGCAAGTTTTTGAATTGCTTATAATTTCACTGTTTCTCAAAATCTAAAGACCCTCTAGAACATTTTTTTTTTTTTTTTTACCAATTTGAATGTCCTCGTCAAACTGATTAGATTAACGAAAAAGCGTAACCGTTAAGAAACAGAATTTTTTCATCCGAATTGAGGTACACAGGCAATAGGCGATTATAAGTATATCAAAGCTCGAAAACATTAACAATCTCGTTAATATGTACACACGACTGTAATTTTTTTCTCCGATCCATGGAACTTTCAGAGTGATCACTAATGTTATTCCTACTAAGTAGTATCAAAGGTGCTTCTCGGCACATTTCATCAATTCACTCAACTATCACTCGTTTCCACATTCTCACTCTATGCAAAAATATACTCAATTTTCGCTCAATTTTCATGTCGCTCATTCCTTCCTACTACATTTGGAATGCAAGGTACAGTAGAGAAAACAGTTTAAAAAAAAAAAACTTCAAGGAGCCACATCCATCCTATCTGGCATTTATTATTGTTAAATTGTGATTAAAATGTTATTAGAATGTATAGTCACGATCGCTGGCATTATATTGATCTCCACATTTGCATCGTATATTATAATAATTTTTAATTGCAAACGAACAATAGTTGTTAAAAATATAGAAAAGACTGGTAGTAGTGGAACGAATAGTTGGCCAAGCACCTGGCCCTCATCCTTGGCCAATTATTGGTAACTTAAATATAGTTGGCCGCTTTGACAATCCATTTAAAGGATTTGGAATTTTGGCACTAGAATATGGCGACATTTATTCCTTAACTCTTGGTCATAGTCGCTGTCTGGTCGTCAACAACTTGGACATAATACGAGAGGTACTCAATAAGAATGGCAGATCTTTTGGCGATCGACCAGATTTTCTGCGTTATGACAAACTGTTTGGAGGCGATCGCAATAACTCTCTAGCCCTCTGCAATTGGTCACAACTGCAACAGAAGCGTCGCAATTTCACAAGAGCTAGATTTATCCAGAATTTTAACGAAGAGTTTTTCTTGCGGAAATGAATATTTTTTTTTTAAATTAATTTAAAGTTTTCGAAAATACCATGTATTTTGTTGTTGGCAAAAAATAAAATTAATTCACACGAGCGGCTATTTAACAATTACCAAAAAGTTTAATAGAAAACAAAAACATGTCCCGTAGCACAATCATTTACATGTTGGAAGATTTTCTCGGCGGTTACTCAGCTATTGGAAATTTTGTTAATGCTTGCCCTTACCTATATAGCAAAGGATCCAAATATTGCAAATAAAATTCAATGTGAAGCGGATCTTACATCAAATAAAGGAGAGCGGAACATTACCTTGCAAGATATGGACAATATTCCCTACACTATGGCTACCATATTCGAAGCGTACATGTATTGTGCAAAATCTGGTTCGAGCGTTTGGTTTTATTTTGTTAGCAAATATTTTATTACACTATAATATAAATTGCACTGATTTGACAACGATTAAGATAAGTCCAGACAGCTTGGCATTACATGCTAATTGTTTTCCATTACTTTTAACGTCAAGACAATAACATATATATGTTTAAGTCAAAGAACATTTTCAATATTTATTGTATGTTCAATAAAATTGCATGTGTATTCGATATTAAAATCACTATAACCGTTCTTTAGTTTTACATATATCGAATGTATCGATCAATTTATATTTTTATTTTTTAAACAAGTGAGACAGGTATATTTTGCATATATTTTTGAAATCTACATAGTATTTTTTTAAAATTCAACCTGCGGTCACGCAGATATACCAAACAACTCGGCTATATACCAAACAACTGTAGTTTGTTGTTTAGGAAGTGTTTACCCGCGAATTTGTTTGGTAGCATATATAAATGGCTCATAATCTTAAAAATGTTGATTTAAAGCTACAAGACGTGGACGTTTTGACTGCAGGCATACTTGCGGAGTTTGTTAATGGAATTCTTGATTTCCTTTTATTTCATCGAAGTCAAATTCCATTTGTGTATAAAACTTACAAATATTATGTTGAGAAATGGGATGAAACCGATGAAACAAAGACCGCGGAGTCTTTTCAAAACTATCAATTGCAAAACCAAAGATTTTTGGCAAAAAAAACCAAGGAGTCCATCAGCAATATGCGAGAGGTAATTATTATTTTATAGAAAAAGGTTATAGCTAAATAGACGATCTTTCAGATAATACGATTAGCATTTAAAAACAGCAAAGCCGTCAAGAGTTTGCGATTTATATTTGGAAACAATACGTTTATGCCCAGCGAGTCCTATACAATACACATACCGCATGCATCCATATCAAAAAACCACGGTGATTTTCACGTGATGTCCGAGGGACCTATGAATCAAACACTTCTCCGATTGCTTACTTGCGAGGATCTCTATGCCCTCTGGTCCACGGAGCTTAGGGTAACCAATGTTTACCTGGAACTGGAGTTACTGACTGATGTAAATGAGCATCAGTGCGAAACATTAAAACTCTTTCCTAAAGAGACTATTAGTCAATTACCGCGTAGTTGCAAGAACGTGCATTTGCATCTGTTGTATGCGAACGAAAATGACAGAGACCTAACATGTTGCCAGGAACTGGTGATATTTCAAGATTTAGACTCTTTAAACCTAGATACAAAAAAGATTGAGGAGGAAGTGAGTTTTGAAGAAAGACAACATGAGAGTGGGTGGTGGCAATCTGATATAATAGTTCGTGGCTTTAGATCGCCAAAATATGACTTATGGTCTAGCTAATGTCAACATCAAATTTTGTACCTTCAAATATAATTCAATAAACAAGATAACTGCTTCCGTTTAAACTAATATGTTTTCTTGTTATAGATGTTTCAAACAGCTCAAAACAGCAACTAAGAAAATTTTGAAAAGCAGAAATTGCCCTGAAATCACTATACACGAAATCGATTGCTTTATCCACTAACCATACGTATTGTATGGTTAGTGATTTGGCTCTGTTAGATATTTTTTGGTATTTTAATATCAAAATATTTCGAAAATTCATTTTTGGAAATTTCATATATTTTTGTACAAAATCGAAATAGTTTGATGAGGACATCTGAATATATTTAAAAATACTTTTTAATTTTTCCATAGATTAATAAAAAAAAAAGGAAACAAAAAGCATTTCAAAAATGTGCGCCTTTAACATGCAAATTTATAATTATGGAGTCGTATATTCCGGCATATTTTTCGAACAAAAAAAGTACATTTTTCTGTGGTCACACATACCGTTTATTGTGTTTGTCTGTCATTGTTGTTGGTTGTTGAGTTGGTTGTGGCGTACAATTGCGGCTCCTCATCACATACATATATATACGAACGAATATAAAGATTTTAAAATAATATAGAGGCCAGTCCCTAGTCATTTGGTCGTGTACATTACTTGTGTCGTCGTTTCAGTATGTCCGAGAAACCGTCTGTTTTAATTTTGGGTGGTAAGTTCAAGTGCAATTGCGGCGATATCTCTGACTTATCACAACTGTAACTGCAGGCTGTGGATTCATTGGACGCAACTTGGTGACTTATTTGCTTAAGAATGAGCTGACACAGGAAATACGAATTGTTGATAAGACGCCGCCACAAATGGCTTGGTTGAACGAGCAGCAATCCGAGGCCTTTGCTAATGATAAAGTGGAGTTTTGCAGCGCCAATTTAATTAATGCCGGTATGCACTGATATAGAACCCACTCACGCATACATACACGTACTTCCTTTGTAGACAGAGTCAAACAGGTTTTTTGTACTTTCTGGGTCCTTTATATGTTGTTGTTTTACAGCCTCATGCAAATCGGCATTCGCACCACACCCAACAACGAATCGAAGCTGGGATGTGGTCATCAACTGTGCGGCTGAGACGCGTGCCAACCAAGATGATGCCGTCTACAAGGAGGGCATTTACAAGCTGAGCGTCAATTGTGCTAATGAGGCTGCCAATCAGCAGGTGAAACGCTATGTGGAGCTCAGTTCGGGATGTGTCAACAGCAGTGAGAAAACGCCGCTTAAAGAAGACTGCAAGCTAGAGCCTTGGACCGGTGTGGCTAAACAAAAGCTGAAAGTGGAGAAGGAGTTAGCGCAAATCAATAGTCTCAGCTATACGGTAGTACGCCTGCCCATTGTGTACGGTATTGGCGATAAGCGTTATTTAAGTAAGTCTGTTTCACAGTCGGTAATCTTAGACCGCTGATAATATTATGAAATTAAATAATAAAAATTAACTCCGCACAGTGCCTCGCATTATAATAGCTGCCATATACAAATACCTCGGCGAGACAATGAAGCTACTGTGGAACGAAGCCATGCGTCTCAATACGGTGCATGTAACCGATGTGTGTGCTGCGATTTGGCAATTAGCCCAGAGTCCCAAAGCGTCTGGACAGGTCTACAACATTGTGGATGACTCACAGTCTACTCAGGGCAGCATTAGCGATTTGCTTGTGGATATTTTCGAAATCAATGTTGAATATTTTGGCATTGTGATGTCCAATCTGACTAAGGTATGTCATCAATCGACATCGTGTATGAGTCATTTTTAAATATGCATTGTTTTCCATTTATTGCTTAGCTTTATCCAAGCGATACGGTGGGTGAAATTAACGACAAGCACATGGCGCCTTGGGCTGAGATTTGTCAACACAATGGCATTGAAAACACTCCACTAACACCATATTTGGACGAGGAGCAATTACATCATAAGCATCTCTATTTGGACAATAATAAACTAAAGGACTTTGGTTATGTCCTACAGGTGCCGCGAATTACTCGCAACTTGCTGACTGAAATGATTGATGACTATGTAAACCAGCAGCTCTTTCCCAAGTCCTTGGCGATTTAAGTAATAGCGATGGGTCTAGGTATGATAAAAAGCACCACGTTAATGCGCACACAGAAAGATTTTAATTAGTTAAGCGAAAAATTTTGATATTGATAAAATTCAACGATGACCAAATCCATATACAATCTTCCAATTTATACCTGGTATTGTCCCACATTTTGTCCCGTAGTTTCGCAAAAAGTGTACTTATAGTATTATGTGTAGGCCCAATATATATATATCCATATTTTGTATAACTAACTATTTTATACTATTAGTATGCATACATTCCATTCCATTTATACGATGTATACGTAAATTTGAGACTAAAATTAATCAACGAGTATTGTGATCATTTTAGTGGCCAACAACAATTGATAATTAAAAATGCATTTACATAATGTTTTGTTGTTTTTCTTTTATGTGTATATTTGATATTTAGTTCAATTTAAAAGTTGCGGCAACGGAGCGTACGATTACGATACATAATTGAAAAATGCAATTGCTTCACTTTTACGCTCATTATTTTTTTGTTTTGTTAAAACTTAAAACTTAGAGAAAATCAACAGTAATCATTACGAAACCAAAATTAAGCTCGCTTTTTAGTTTCTTTAAACTTAATACAAAACACACAGAAAGTGAAGATAAAAGTTGAACAAATTTCGTTGACATATATAAATTAATTAATTGATTAATGCTTCTAGTTTTGTGACTCTCTAAAAACGGAGGTGCGCAGATGCAATATGCTTATTTGCTTTTGAGTTCGATTGATTAAAAATCTAGTTAAGTTTCAGCTTCAGCTGCGCTCCGTTTAGAAGGCCAAACCGGCGTCACGGTATGTGGTAAAGATCTTCTCAATGGAGTTGACATAGGCAGCGGTTCTCAGATCAAGACCCAAGTTGTATTTCATGGCTGTCTTCATGATGGCACGGGCCGATCGCTCCATGGTGTAGTCCAGACCAGAGTGCACGATATCCTTCTCAGAGGCACCAGAGATGCGCTTCTGGAACGATTCCGAGGGTGTGACGGGAATGCGTCCACCAACGCGTCCAAAGCGACGTTCCAGGGATTCTTGCACAGATTCTACACGATGAGCAGGCAGAGATAGAGAGAAGCAATTAGTTATATACGCCGCATGCTGGATAAACAAATTTGGTATAAAACGTAAACTACATAGAAGATTGTTAGTTGATCGATGGCAGCACAGTTAAAATATATTTTTGCTTGGGATGTGTATGCAATAAATTCAGGCATGATCTGATCACAATAAGCTCAACCAATGGAAAGGATATTAAACACAAAGAATAATCAACAGACTACGAGTAACATAATGTCATAAAGTTGTACACAGAATAAATAATACCAGGAGGTTAAACAAGAACTAAATGCAGGCGATATATGTCTTGGGATGTAACAGCAAGAAAGGTAACATATTTTATTGGTTTATGGTGGAGGGTGGAGGAGATAATAGAAGTAATAGAAAAGAAGAATTAATAATAATGTACCGTCGTTAATAATTCTTTCAATTGACTGTTGGACTGAGTCTACATTGGTGATAGAGAGAAACGGAAAAAAAGAAGAAATAGAATAAACAACGAATTACTATGATTGGCAATAAGTATAATCAATTAAAATACGTATTCAATGTTGTTATTGAATATGGCAATAAATAGTACGAATTGAGAGGAACCACTAACTTTAAATGAATTTTAGACAAATAAACCAACTGGAAGAGCAAATGCTAAAGAGCACCCGCTTTTCAGTAAGGGTTTTACTTAACGCAAATAATGATAATCAATAAGTAATTATTTTTTCGAAATTTTGAAACCATATACCGTTAAATGAATTACTATAAAATAAATGATATGGCATGATTCGATAGTACAAGCCAGCGATATGTATTTGTATGCTTTTTATAAAGACCTCGAAAGGAAGAAAGTAAACGTCAAGAGCTTTGATATCAGCAACTTACCGAGCAGATGATAGTTGGACTCGCGCTCATACTTGAAGGTCAAGCGACCGTATGAGACATGGTTGAGGTTCTTCAGCCATTCGAAGAACGAGACGGTGACACCGCCAGCATTGATGTACAAATCGGGAATGACCAAAATGTTGCGATCAATCAGAATTTTATCAGCTGCGGGTGTGGTGGGACCGTTGGCGGCCTCGGCAATGATCTACAATTGAATGCGATATTAATATCTATATTGAAAATGGGATCGCATCATCGTGTAGCACTCACTTTGGCTTGAATTCTATTGGCATTCTCGCTGTTGATGACCTTCTCGATGGCCGCGGGAATGAAGATATCGCACTTCTCGAACATGAGGTTCTCGCCTTCGTATGGCTTGGCATTGGGATAGCCGACAACGGTGCCGTGCTCGTTCTTGTAGTCCTCCAGCTGCTTGGGATCAATGCCCTCGGGGTTGAAAAGGGTGCCATCGTGCTCAATCACACCGATGCAGGTGGCGCCGGCACGGGTCAAATAGCGGGTGGTGTGCAGGCCGACATTACCGAAGCCCTGCACGATGAAGGTCTTTCCGCCCCAGCCGGGAGTGGTACCTGCAAGTCAAGCAAATTAAGCAAAAGGTTATGCAAATGTTTGACTTGTGTGGAAAAAAAGCAACTCACCAATCATGCTCATGTAGTTGGCCTCATTGATGAAGTTCTCCAGACCGTGGAAGACGCCGCGACCGGTGGCCGAAACACGTCCGTGAATACCGCCTTGATTGATGGGCTTGCCAGTGACACAGGCATGTGCATTGATATCCAAATGGCCGATGGTCTTGGCATAAGTGTCGGCAATCCAGGACATTTCACGCTCGCCAGTACCCATATCGGGGGCGGGAACATCGACGCCGGGGCCAATGAAGCCCTTTTTGGCCAACTCAAGTGTGAAGCGACGGGTGATCTTCTCCAGCTCATGTTCGGAGTACTCCTTGGGGTTGATCTTCAGACCAGCCTTGGCACCGCCGAAGGGCACATCGACGCAGGCGCACTTGAAGGTCATCAGAGCGGATAGGGCTTTAACCTCATCGCGTGACACATCCAACGAGAAACGGATGCCTGCAGTAAGAAAATTGCATAATCAAATGAGCAAAATCATATTACGTATACGACAGGTGGTCGAAAAAACAAAGAAACCTTGAAAGTACAGACTAAATAAAAAGTTACGGCAAAGTACATTTCTCCGACTAGACTCTATTTATGTTTAGCAGTCGTCTCGCTTTTATTTTTGGACTCAATCCAATTGAAACAGCGCTAAAAATATTCAACAATTTCCCATTTTGAAAGCAAAAGTTGAATTTCATTTGGATTTCACCTGCATTTTGCTTCTCTCAGTGTGCCAAAGTGGGTCAGATAGGCTACTTGTAAAGCATGTCGTAATACTTGGTCAGAAAAAAACAGCGTTACCTACAGGTGTGGTTGGTTTGTTCTTATCTTTATTATGCGATTGTATGTGGTTTGTTTGCGCACATTTATCTTGATATCTTTTGAGAAAAAGTCGGACCGCCGATTAGATAAAGCAACTTCCTAGCTTATCACCATGTTTTTTTAATTGCACCCAAAAGTTTATTTCTAAAGTTTACGATGTAATCGAAATACAATAAATGCTTCCAGCTACAATTATCTAACAGGCACAAAGTGCATTCCCATCAACAACAAGTTTATTTCAATTTCCCTACCACCGACAAGTCCCCCTCGAATATGTGAAACCAAAGGAAATATATTGTGGTTGTCAATCGTTCATATTTATGTCTGTGGCCATGAATCTGCTGAACTTTGCCATTTTCTTCATTTCAGAATGCTTGTCCTTATCAAGTGCCACTGCACATTTCCAGTGTGAAACTGTATGTGTCAACTTTTAAGCTTTCGCTGCATTTGTTTAGTGACTTATGCTGGTGAGCTTTGAGCTAAGAAGATCTTTTCGACGTTTCGCAGAAAAACAAACAATTATTTTGTATATTCCATTCGCGGTCCCAACCGCCTGTTGCCTTAATTGTTTTCTTACTTTATTTGTTGTTTTCGCTTCTCTTTTTGTTCTTTCACTTCTTTCGTCTCGTATTAGTGTTTGCTTTTGTATGCACACATACAGTGTATGTACATACATATGTATGTTTGTACATTTGTACCAGTATGCTCGAGCGTCTGTGAGCGCATAACAACAGCGAAAAGCAATTCGCTTTTTTGCTAGCATTGGCTGCCCCTGTATGTCGACTACAGTATAAGCTAGCTAACGCAAACTTGCGAATGAGCACGATAGATAAGAGAACGCGATTCATGAATATGTACATTTTAAGTTAATTTCTGCCTGATTTTTAAGAATAAATAATTAAAAAGGGCCTGAAACCTTAAATAACAAAACGTTTTTTTTCTCTAATATTTATGAATTTGAAAAAATGCAGATTTCATCGCATTTAATTACTTAGAACCTTTCATAAACAACAAATATAAAATGCTTGATGTTCATCAGCCACAACCGGCTTAATTGTCAAAAAAAAAACTAACGGGGTGCCATTTAACTTGTTTCTTAGTAATTTTTTCAAAAAACCAGAAAACGCGTGACTTTTGTGTTTGGCATAAAGCAAATACAATCCCCCCAGTCGTATCGTTACGTGCAAATCTATTTATGTGTATAGCTTAGCAATGTAGTTGTGTAGTATTTGTGAACTATATTGGAATGAATGTATACATATTTGTATAGGTATAGCTTATACAATCAGCGCGATAAGTTTTTCGCTTTTTTGGGGGCTCGATCGAGTGGCGCGTGTATGTATGGGTATATACTATACATGTATGTATATACATACTTATATATGCCACGTTTTAGTAATATGCGCCATTGGCAACAGCAAAGCACAATCATTCGAGATAGACCTAAACCGGTTGCCCCCTAGTGAGTAGCGTCAGCTGACTAGCATTTTAGCCATATGATAAAGAATTTTGTAGCGTGGGCTGACGGCATCTTATGTTTTTTTGCTATATAGAAAGTATACTACAAATGGATAAGATATACACGTCAACACGTCGCACCTAGGCTATAGAAATGGACAGGAAATGACGCATGAACTTTAGAAGCGAACAAATACATTTCTGGACAACTCTACAACATTGTTAACTAAATTAACGTAACTTTTGTGATGAATTGATAATTGCAATTTATGTAAATATAATATTCATATGTATGCACATACATACACGTATGTGTGTACAATTGTCCATATTTGTAGGAGTATCAGGGGCGTAGCTAAATGTTTATCTGAAGTGTTTGCTACTTGAGTGCGACACGAACGCAAGCAAAGCATTTTGTGTTGAATATTGACACAACTTATTTGAATACAAAATGCAACTTGGTGCTGTGTAATAGTAAATAAACAAAACACATAAGTATGCAAGTTCATTATATACATTATAATCAGCTGAACCGGTATTGCCGACAGATAACATTAGAGCTGCTTGCATTATCAGCTACATTAGAACGTTGTCGTGAGCTTTTGGTTCAGCTTAGGCTTCAAATTTTCTTTCTCAACTTCAAGACATTGTACGTATGTACATACACAGACAAACAATTAGCAAACATAACAAAACAGTGCAGTTCAACGACATAGAAAGCTGTACCGAAACGAAACAGCACACCAGCACAATGCGATGCACAGTGTGACGCGTCTCATTATTTGGCACAACGTGACCATCACGTGAACACTAAATAAAATTCGCTGATTGACAGATACATTTACGTAGTTATATGATTGTACATTCAAAGCTCTTCGCTGAAAACCAGTTTTAATATTTGCCTTTCGTTCATTTTGAAGCCAACGTCAGGCTGAATTGAAAATACGCTGCGAAATTTATTTTACCGAATTCAAAAGCCAGCCATGAAGTCATTTGTGTCAATAAATGTGCGCATACAGACAGACTGCTCTAGAGTAATTAACATTAATTAGAGCAGTAGTATATGTTGAAAACAGCCTCGGTTAAATGTTGTACACATAGTATTTGTATTTAATATGGTCACTAAAAGGCAGACCTATTTGGCAAATAACTAAAATCAATTTAGCACCTAAATGAATAAGTAAATGTTTTGCTAAAATATCATCATAATATTTTGAGGTATAATTAACAAGCTCTATCGGTTAGCAACAGATTGCCCAACTTGTTTACTATCAAACTTGAAAGTGGTTCTATATTTTGAAATCAACAATAAAATCATAAAAAAAAATGAATCGTCTATTTATGCTCGAGGCTCGTGAAGGCGAGCTTTATCAACAACCAGTCAATAACAATAAGCAAAAACAAAACATGTACGATGAATATGATTTTTTTTTTTTGGGACGCACCGCCTACCAAGGTCAGATAAGTACAGTGGCGCATTTTTATTTATTTTTTTGCCAAAACTGACAAATTTATGTTTTGACGTAAACATTATTAGTCAATTTAATGGAACTATACAATTTTTTAGAAATTGGTGCTTTACTTTTAAAAGATGACTTGACAACAGAGTTTTCTATTTAATTCGTTTTGACACACTGTGCAGTTGTGAGGGTACTGCTCTAGTTCCAATAAGAAAACAAAACAAACAGCAAAAGCTCAAAAAGTATTATTAAAAATAGAACTCTAGCAAAACGAAAAAAGAAATGTTCAAAAATTCGCCAACGCGATAAGGAAAATGGTGAGAATTCTAAAGAGATGAATGTGAACGAATTCATTTGGGATGGTGGAAGTGAAAAAAGGCAGATTAATTGTATAGCAACACTTGAAGGGCTTAGAAATCAGATGGCTACACGTGTAACGGCGCCTCTGCTTATGCAATTTAGATACTAAACAAAAACATAGGCAGAATATCTTGGCCCGGGCAAAAACACAACGTAAACAAAGTGGAGTATGCGCGAAAAAGACTTGGCTGGTGAATTGGTGGAGGTTTGTGGGTAGTTGGGGATGGGTCTGAATTTGTATTTGTTTGGCCACACAGTTACATAATTGGGGAAGCAAGAAATAGTTGCACTAAATGTATAAAAAATCGATTTTGCCAACAGTTGGTAAAGTTTTCTAATACTACCACTGATGCCGGTTTAAAAGAGGACAGCAGACAGTAATATATAAGCAATTTGGAAAATTGAGTATATTTACCTCCTTTGGTTGGGATCCTGTGTGTACTGTGCTGCGCACGGTAGCCGGTAATCATTTCATAGTTGCCAGCATCGCGACGCAATGGGAATGCAATCTCGATGATATGGTCGCAGGGTTGCATAAGCATAAGAATACCCTTTACCTTCTGCTTCTTCTCATCCAGCGACATCTTGCCCTTCATGTCATCGATCAGACGATCTTCGGAAATTTGGCAACCACGATGGAAGAAGTACTCGACCATGTCAAAGAAACGGGGATCCTTGGCAGTCGGAACGTCCTTTAGACGATCGGGAATCTGGTAGTTGCGCGTCTGCAGCACAGCGGTAGGCAAAGCTTTTGCCAAAGCGGTCAACTCCTGCTGACGCATGGCGCCCTGTCGGGCCAAACTCTTCAGGTGATACATGCTTTTATACTACGCACACACAATCACCACACAAAATATTCAAATTACAAAATTGGTGCTGTTCCTTAACTGCTGCTGGCTAATGCACAACCGCTCGCTTTTCGACGCCGCTCCAAACTGAGCGCAATTGGGACACGCTCTTCAGCAGAAAGCCTTCTCAGCAAAACCGCGCTAAAATTAGATGTGAGCATTCATGTGACCGTAGTTAAATTTCAAAATGCACTAATTTTAGCACAAAATATACCACTTTTCAAGCCAACTGGTTCACTAAAGCCGGTACAATATGACGCTTGCATATTGTGTATTACAATAAGAATGCATGGTCCTTATAAAAATAGTAATAAATATCGCTTAACTTGTATCGTTTTAATATGTTTATTATTTAATGTATGTATATATTACAGCTAGATTGGCACCTTAACTGGTTCACAATTAGTGGCTGTTTCTTCCTGAATAGCAATTTTCGAAAATAGTACAAAGTAAAGTATATTCTGATATATTTTGAAAGTAAAATAGTATATTTTGAATATGAACATACGGTCACGCTAGCTCCCCAGTAAGACATTTGTAAATTGTTTGTACAATTTTTGCATTTTTTTTACTTTTTACTAACTCTAAATTAAAGGTTTAACCATTAAAGGACTACGTACAACATGTTCAGGAAAATAGGACGGCAACTTGGTAACCAAGTTAGCTTGCAGATTCGCTATTCTGCCAACCGCATGCTGAGCACAACCAATAGACTTCACAAAGGTAGTTAAAACAACGTGACATAATGTTTATTAAAACAATAATGATTAAAATACATTTCATACAGAAGCGGCAGCTGATGCGAAAGAGGAGACAACACCTCCTAAGACTATTTTAGTAGAGAAGGACAAAAATGTTACCTTAATCGGTATAAATCGTCCTCAGCAGCGCAATGCCATTGATTCAACTACCGCCGCACAGCTTTGTGATGCTTTTTCTGCTTTTGAGGCTGATGACACCTCACCGGTGGCAGTGCTATACGGTGTGGGAGGTTCATTTTGCTCGGGTTTCGACATTCTTGAGATGAGCACCGATGAAAAGGAGGAAATAAGCGTGGACATATTAATGCGACCTGAGGGATCGGTAGGTCCCACACGTCGCCAGATTAAGAAGCCTGTCGTTTGCGGCATAAATGGGTACTGCATAGCTAATGGCCTGGAACTTGCTCTTATGTGTGATTTGCGTGTCATGGAGGAGTCTGCTGTGCTTGGTTTCTTCAATAGACGCTTCGGAGTACCTATGCTCGATGGTGGTACTGTACGATTACCCGCAATGATTGGGCTGTCTCGTGCGTTGGACTTAATACTTACGGGACGCCCAGTGGGGTCACAAGAGGCACACGATATTGGGCTTGTCAACCGCATTGTACCTACAGGTACAGCACTAGGCAATGCTTTGGAGCTGGCAGCTTGCCTGGCCAAGTTCCCGCAACGTGCTCTGAATCACGATCGGAATTCAGTGTATTCTGCCGCGTTTGAAACGTCTACGTTCCATCAGGCCGTGCAAAATGAGGTGATGTACACATCCCGTGAAATAATCGAAGATATGCAGAACGGTATCAAGTGGTTCAATCAGAGTAAGTAAGCATTATGGATACTAGACGATAAATACTTAATCGATACTCTCCCGTGCAGCGTTCAAAGCAGATACAACACACTCATGGTTGAAACGCGATCGCTCTATGGCCGACTGGGATGATGAGGATGTTGCAGAGGCAGCTGCCGAAAAGGAAACTAAAAAACAAGAGGCGGAAGCCGCTGCTGTGGAAGCTGAGAAGCAGAAACAAGCTGAGAAGGCGCAAAAGAAATCGAAAAAGACAGAAAAAAACGAAGAAAAGCCTACAGCCAAAGAAACCGAGAAAAACTGTGAACAACCAAAGTCAGACGAAAAGACGAAGAAATAATGCGTTTTATTTAAGGTTGATCTAAAACACTGTGTATATACATCCTCACAAGCAGTTCGGAACTGAATAATTTGAATTTGTTAACTTATTTAAATACATATATACTTAACCATTAACAAACTCTAAACTGACTGTCAATAATAGAGGACGCTCTAAACGACTCTGCGCATAGGTGGCGCTTTCATTATCAATCGAAATATTTGGAGGAGGAGGAGCTGGATGTGTCGTTGGAGATAATCATTCACATGAACGATCGCTTAGCCGGCATGCGAGTGACTCAGAACAGACGACAAAATACAGCAGATTAAATGATCACTTATAGACTCATTTTGAACTGTGCTCCCTTTTGAATATGTGTTGAGAGTGCACGCAGTTCAAAGTCTTTCCCAAAGCAATGCTTTAATTACAAGTGATGTCAAGTGCATCTATATATGTATATCTATTCAATTTTGTCTCCGCTGATAATGTGTTGATAACGATAAAGGTAACAGAAATGGAGTTACAATTGGAAAACTATATATTATCCGGCTAGAATCTAATGCGTTGTAATTATCTTATGATGTCTAATAGGTTTGCATATTTGTATACCACAATCAATAAAACGAATATCAGGTCATCGTTAGATTAGAGAATCATTTGAATTTTCATATAAATACAATGTGGCTTGCAAATTGAAATATTCAAGTATTGTAGCCGCACTACAACTAAAATTAATCAATCTGAGATTATTGTGCAAAAGAGAACATTGAAAAGAAGGCTAGCTCATTAGTAAGCGCTTCAGTGAAAACTCAACATTCAAAGGGAACGGTTGTCGTTGAGTATTTGGGATACGTCACTATATCATTGTTAAGTAGTGAAAAGAATTGAGTAAGTGTAATAGTATAAAACCTCAAACAAACAGATAACAAGAGTGTTGGAACACCCAAAGACACTCTACTCAGGGTACTTAGCGACATATGCACAATTGAAATATCCTGCTGATTAGGCAAACCCAGTAATACATCAAGCATAAGCCATATATAGTTCTAGTACTTGGCCCTAACCGTGGACGTGGACTACGATCGCTTCGCAGATAATCTTTACTCCGGTTACTTAGAGAAATATTACCAAGTGGAATATCCTGTCAATAAGGTCTGTCGAGCATTAACCCAGCATTATAACCTTCTTGGACATTTTTGAGTAGGAAGTATTTAAATATCAAATTTATGTTGACTAATTGAATCAGCATCATAAATCAACAAGGTCAAAAGGAATTACTTTAGTGTTAAACGTGGGACGAGAAATTTTCCATAATTCCGGTAACCTTAAAATGAAAATACGGGTTTAAAAAACTAGATCACCCAAAACATTGTAGTCTTAGCATTTTACAAGAACGAAGAACTTTTAACTAATACACTTACAAGGAGGAATGCTATAACAAATTTCTATTTTTGCAGTTGTGATGCCACCAAACGCCGTCTCTAGACCATCGGACTTGGTCCCCACATGCCCGAATGATTCGCACAAAATCCAAAACCCATCCAAGCAAACGGGTGTTTTATTCGAGGGCGATGCAGAAACTAATGACTGCGCATTGGAAGGTGACATAACCGAGTTCAAGAAGGCCGATAAACGTAAATTGAAATTGGTTTGGCGTAATATTATACTGTTCGGTTATTTGCACTTATCCGCCCTATATGGTGGATATCTGTTTCTTTTTAATGCGAAGTGGGCAACTGTTGCATTCTGTAAGTGCCTACATCTTCAACATTAGTGGAACTGTAAATTAACATATACTTTTAATTCACAGCAATTGCACTTTATATAATGGGCATGATTGGCATCACCGGAGGTGCTCATCGTCTTTGGGCCCATCGCTCCTACAAGGCCAAGTGGCCGTTGCGTTTAATCCTGATAACGTTCAACACGATCGCCTTCCAGGATGCCGCCTTTCACTGGGCACGAGATCATCGTGTGCATCACAAGTTCTCAGAAACCGATGCTGATCCTCACAATGCGACGCGTGGATTTTTTTTCTCCCATGTTGGCTGGTTGCTTTGCAAGAAACATCCTGACGTGGTAGCCAAAGGCAAGGCCTTAGATCTTTCCGATCTGCGTGCTGATCGCATACTTATGTTCCAGTTGAAGTGAGTATGAAACATATTAAATTCCCTTAATTATTAGTAAACAACTTAATCCTTTCCAGACATTACATGATCCTGATGCCGTTAGCCTGCTTCATACTACCCACCCTGATCCCTATGTACCTATGGAACGAAACACTGTTAAACTCATGGTTTGTAGCCACCATGTTTCGTTGGTGCTTCCAATTAAACATGACGTGGTTGGTGAACAGCGCTGCCCACAAGTTCGGCGGTCGTCCCTATGACAAGTATTTAGCTTTAATTCCCATACAAAGCACTTACTAACTATCTATCTATCTTATTCAGGAATATTAATCCATCACAGAGTCCGTATGTTTCGGCATTCACCTTCGGCGAAGGCTGGCATAACTATCATCACGTTTTCCCTTGGGATTACAAGACCGCCGAGTGGGGCAGGTACACGCTGAACATGACCACGGCTTTCATTGACTTATTTGCCAAAATTGGCTGGGCATATGACCTTAAGTCGGTGGCTCCTGAGACAATTGAACGACGAGTGCGACGTACGGGCGATGGAACTCACGAGCTGTGGGGTTGGGGCGATAAGGATCTCACCGAAGAGGATGCTAAACACGTGCTATTCGTTGATAAGATGAAGTAGAACTTTATCATTTTACCTAATTTATGTGTATTCATTAAGTTTTGATTAATTAATAATTAAATATTGTGGAAAAGGGTTCTATATTAATAAATTCTATATAAATATATTATCATAACACTTAGCATTAACAAAATTTCGCTATCAGGTTTGATTTTATGGACGGTTTGTCTAGACGTCTCGGGTCTGCAAGTCGTTACCTTTACTGATAACACTAATCTGAAGTCTCGCATTTTAAGTGGTGATAAGAAAGGGAATCCGTCAGTTATAAACATGGTCTACCGGAACGCTTCTCTTTGACTTCTAACGTATGTAATATAACGCCTGCAAGTGCCTTTGGATGCACACCAGCCCCCAAAAGTTCTAGGCAAATATCAAGTGCTTCATCAGATAGTCGCGTGTTGATAAGCTCTGACATGCCAAAGACCGCAATGCGCAGAACTGGCGAGCCGTGGACGAAACCTTTTAAATCAGTGTTTCCTTCCTCATCTTTATTAGCGTCTCGCTCGATTTGTTGGGTCATATTGTTGCTTTAGCTGTTGCTGACTGATACCGCATTTACTGCCTGTTGTGATGATGATTGCGATAGCCAATTGTTTGGGTCAATCAGCGTTCAAAGGTTTCAGATGTTTTCAATTTATGCGCTCCTGCATAAACAACGTAATGTCAAGCGTTTCTAGAAATAGCTTTAGATTATTTTGATGATTAACCAAAAGAAATTTGTCAACTAATGGTTCAAGCACCAATTGAGTCAATAAAATATTTCCACTGACTGATTGACTTATTTTTCTTAGTTACCTTGTTTATATTATATATACATTGCATTTCAGATATTTATCGATAAAGATAAATTAAGCTGAATCGATAGAGTACTTTTTCGATATATCCGTCAGGAGCGATGCGACCATCAATTATATATTATGTCCTTTTGGCATTAAGATAAGTGAAGCTAGCGAATAAGAGTTGATAATTTTATCATCTACTCTCATATGAAAAAATAAGCTGCTTTTTAACTGTCCCAGCTAACGACTAGACTAATAAATATGCTGTTTATATTTCGGTATATTTTTGGAGGTCTTAAAATATATTTTGTTCAATAAATCTTGCGGTCACGCTGGGAGTAGCCCAGGAACTTGCCTGTCTATCGTTTGTTGTGACGACAGCTTGAAAAAGCACAAAAACATAAATCAAATTACTGCAAAGTTGCAGTAAGTCTACGTGCAAGCAACAAGTAAGTCACACATATATATAATATATTAACAAATTTACTTTCCTTTGTTGACATTGTGCAATGCCATCCGTTGCTGCATGTATAACATGCAACTTTCGAATAGCATCATCAGCAATGCACGCGCTTTATTGCTGTGTATTCTCTGATTAAAAGAACATGCTATATGTTATCAATTCAGATGGTTTTTTTTTTGTTTTTGCCTATTTTAAATTTCATTGATTAGGGTGTTGTTTTTTATATTTGTGCTGCGCAGCACGCTCCTTCAGTGACATCATTTTGATTGTAATGACGCAAGGTTAGGATTTCTATTTCATTCCCTTAAGAATGACGCGTGCCCTTCCATACAGATGGTGTAATCCAGTAATGCCCGATGTTTATACGAATTTTTATATTTGTACATATTCAAAATTAATTAACTTTGACGGAATTAATTTTCACACGAATCGATTATTACCTTATTTAAATTCGAATAATTAGGGGTATAAATATGGAAAGCCATGTGAGTTTATAGTGTATGGACATATGTACGTAATATGTGTGTATATAGAACATATTGACGAATATATGTATGTACATAAGTGTGTTTTTTTTACCCAAGGAATTACTTTACAAATGTACAATTAAAATCTTTAATTGTAACAGCATACATAAATTTTTGAATGACAATTAATTAAGGTACATATATATTCTAAGAATTGCAGTCCCCAATTTTTAAACGTAATTGCTGTTTATAATATTTAAAAACATCCGTGGTTCAGTCAATAGATACCACACCAGCTAGATTTTTTAACTGATAGAAATATAATAATAGCACCAATCAGGTTTGTAATATTGAATTGTCAAACAAAGTGATATTTTTCAACTTGCAGAGCTAAGTGGAAATCAATTTGTTAACTGGAGAGCACAACCTAGGAAGCAAACTGAAATAGGAAGGAAAGTAATATGGAAGGGCCACCAAAATAAACAATCGATGTAGACAAAAACAATCTACGCCAATGTAGACCAAATCCAATTCAACATCTTAAATGACTAAAGCTACTTAATCTTCCTTAAATAATAGTAATATTTTTTCAATGAAGACAGATTAGGTAAACCGAAAGTTTTGTTTCCTGTCAACAGTTCACTAGTATTAAACGCTAAATTTAAAGTATGTTCCGTTAATTGTATGTATGTACATATGTTTAGTTGAATTTGTAGTGAAGGGATTTATTTAATTGACATAGAATTGCGTAGAGGACAAGGTGACATTATCAGATTTTAGAGTTCAATTTTTCCTTATAATTTTCCACTTTGATCAATGCGCAGTTGAATTAGCAATTACGAAGATTATACAAAAGCTATTCCTTTCATATATGTAAGTACATATATTTTTGTCGAGTGCAGCCGCACGATCAACAGTTAATGCATAAGTTTTCCAGTATATCAGCAAAGTGTATCGCTTAGTATAATTTGATACCCCCTGTTTACACAAATCGAAGCAAAGCACGCCCATGTCTTTAAAAAACTAATTCCGAAGAAGATTCCATGTTTTAGTAGTAACTAAAGTTTATTCAAAAGAACGTGTTTCCTCTGTTATATCAATGCTAATATTATTCTTTTGTTGAACTCTTATTATCTTGATTGGTCATTATGCATATTCAAAGTATGTACATATCTATATATTTATATAAACTTTGTATACTCTTCACTTTCTGTTTAATCCATATTAATATATCAGCTAAATATTAAATATGGCAAACAATTAAAATATAAGTTTCGCATACTCTATCATAATTCCTTTTAAAATTAAATTAAGTTATAAGCAAAGCTGCGTATTGTACTGCTTTTAGTGTATGCCTATTCATATCTGTGCTAGGCCTTCGATGGGTAGTGTGTGCTAACTTGATATGTACATACTTGCTACATTTTGTTGACTAACTTGTTCCAAGTCAAAGTACAAAATCGAAAAGGTGAATAAATTGGTTAAACAGCAAAAACAGATTATTAATAACTGTTGTACTCTGAACCCATATCTCAGATTAAAAACAGTTAATCGTATTTATGATACAAACCTTTCACAAACAAAGTAACTGTGACAATTGGTCAGCCTTAATTGTTTTTTAATTTTTCAAAATAGCAACAATAATTACATAATTTCAATAGATCATTGCAGTTTACCAAAATTGAACCTAAATTTGAGCAATCCTTAAAGAAATTATTTTTTTATGTCGTGCATCTGCTGATTTGCTCGATTACTAAATACATTTAATGAGCGCATTCTAACGACATTTAATCTCAAATTCAGACATGTACATATATTTGTATGTACATATGTACATACATTTCCAAGTATATAAGTTTCAACGAATTGTAAAGAAATGGGCAGCGTAATGTTTTGTGGCGTCTCGCGTCAATCGCGCGACTGCAAAAACGTTTAAATTTTCGCAACGTTTCGGCAATTGCTATCAGTTTGAGTTGAACAAGTTAGGCGTGCGGACGCGTTGACGTGTTGTCTCGCGTATGTGAAAAATTTATACGAAAAATAAAATATCCCGAAAAGAAAACCGCGAAAACTAAGTTTATCATCGTCGAAAAAACAGGTTGGTGTTTGTATTGATGCAGTTTTTAGGTTTACGACAGGATTTGCAAGTGTTTACGTAAAACTAGAAACAACTAGTGACAACTTGAGACCAAATAAAAATGAGAAAAAAGCACATCTATATACACATGCATCTGCCCATTTGTGTGTTGTATTTTTGCGCTTTTTCTTCTTTTTCGTTCTTGTGTTGTCTTTGGCCAATAGTTGCTCAAGTATTTGCCAAGTTGCTTTCGCAACTAAAAGGCACCTTTTAGTGGTGCTTTGATCTGAACATCAAAAGCATTGAAGCTCATAAATTTTTAAGTAGCTTTTGCAAGCTCTACTCTAACTCTAACTTTTATGAAGGCTGTACTTTAACGGTCACGGCTCGTATGTAGATGAAGGTTAAATACATCTATACATTTAGATGAGGTGAAGCATATATTAACGTTAGCTCGAGGGCTTCGCCTAAGTATGGTAGACATAAATAAAGCGTATTTCTAACAAAATGTCAATATGTATTGTTTGAAATTAGAACACTGAGGTATATTAGCAATTCTCAAATAAAATAATGCAAGTATTTCGTGTTCCTGAACTATTCTGGATTGTATACAAAACAGTACAGGTCGTTGAATTGTTCAACAAATTAATTTATGGCTACTTTATGCACTAATTAGAGTATGTACATACATATGTATACAACACTTGCATACATATGTTGTAATTTATACAATAGCTCATACGGATTCTAACAAATAATTGCGTGTCTAATTGAATTCAACAAATTGAATAAGCTTTTTGCAAATTTATGCAGACAATTGTCAGATTAGACGCATCAATCGAAATTGACCGAGTTGATAGTAAATTGCGAGTTGAGTGAGAGTCGCGACTGTCCCATCACGCTTTTGCAGTGTGATTTGCCGGCTGAATGGCTTTTTTCTCTTTGTGGTTCGCCACCGTCATCTCTCTTCGTACGTGTGTTTTGCTCTCTGTCACACACTGCGCATTTGTCGCCAACGCACGGGACGCCTCACAGACTATTTCAAGTTCAATATCAAAGCATATGGCTTTTATCAGATGCGGACCTCGGCCATAATTCATGGAAACTCGACTAAGTTTATTTTGCCGGTATAGGCATTCCCTTACCGGTTATTGTAACATTTTCAGTCTCATTTCTCAATCAGCTGTTTACCGAGAGAGAGAGAGAGAGAGAAATAATCTGACTGCTATGTAGCTCTTACTTTTGGCTTTTGCCGATCGTGTTTTATTTTTCTAACGTCTTTTGAATGTGTTTACATGTGCATGTATGCATGTATATGTGCAAAAATCTTACTAGATTTCTTGTTCATGTTATATTTCGTCTGTACTTTTCCCACTGCGGTATTATTGTTTGCTTTTGGCGTAGGCATCGTATGACTTTTGCTACACGTATTCACATGGTTCTAGTTTCAGTGGGTAGTTCATATAATATATGTATGTATAATACATGTACGTATATGTTTGTGTGTGTGGTTGCTGTACTGACTACTACAGCAATTTACACCTAAAATCTTGTATGCATGGGTGTTAAAGCACACGTTGTACAAATAAAGTAGCCTTTCTTTTTCATTATGTTCAAGCTGACGTGTAATTAAACGTTTAGTTCTTTTTTTTTGCATTCAATTTATTTTCGTGGATTCAATTTCGTCAGCTTTTTAGAACCTACAATTTTCACACGTAGACCACGCCGAAAAATATTCTATAGTCTATTGACATCAAATCAAAACGTGTTTTCTGATTAGTTTCTACCTATGTATGTATGTAGTTAATGACTGTCTACAAAACCCTGACCATGAATAATGTGTTCATATTTAGGATTAATATTTAGTACATATGTATATAGAAATGTTTCCTATAGCACTTTAAAAGCTCTCTAAGCAAAAGACCATTCGACTTGTTGAAGCTTACGAAAGAGCGAAAGCTTCTTGAATGCTGTCGACAATCGCTTTTCGTTTTCAGCAAATTTTTTACCTCAACAGTTTAAAACTTAGCGCTTGATTGGCCGGTTGCTCTCTCGGTAGTAAGAAACCTATAGCTTGTTAGACATAAAGAAGGTAAATTAAAGATGCCGTGTCATAAATTAATTGTGTCATCAGTATGTATACATAGCAATTAATTGTTGCAGCTTTTCCCAGACATTTTTAATTAAGTTTGTAAAAATCTAATCTTAAGTATATATGTGTTTGCTTGTGTCTGTATAACAGTTTATTTAGTTGGAAATTTTCCATGACCCTGCACACACACACATTGACAGGTTAATGCTTAAATGCTTGGCCTTCACACGGTGCGCCCAGTGACCCACAATATGCGAGTGTGTACACACTAACAAGCAAAGGTATACAATTGTGTGTGTGTGGGTGACGACTGCAGAAATCTTGACTAAAATTTAGCCTCTCTTTTATGAGTTGGTATTGCTCTCTTTAGCCGGTACTTTAATTGTGACAATATAAGTATGAGTGAGTGTAGGTGTGTGTGTGTGTGTGTGTGTGACAACGCAAAAAAGCAGATATCCTTCGACAAGGACAAGCACGAAATTATTGATTTTACCGACCTGCCTTCTCATATGGTGTCTTGACTCAGTAAGCCCTTTCTCAAAAATACGATCTATAGTGTTTTAATTATACAAGCTTTTGTCAACAAGTGACTACTTTAATCATTCAAATTTATATGGTTATTTGTTGTGACCACAGCGGTAATAAAAAGTGCTCGTCTCGGCAGCTGTTCACCCTAAGCGTGTCAAGTTCAGCTTAACCAATTAGCTTAAATAATTGCATTGTCGAAACGAATTAAATATTTTTATTTTTTATTAGCTGCTTCAATATGCCGCCCAACGCAACCGCCGGTGGACAGGCGATCACGGATTCGTTGATGGCTGCCGTTGCCACAGCTGCCGCCGAATCAGAGCAGAATCCAACCAAGTTGCAGGCTGACTCAACTGGTGTGCTCTTTGAGCAAGATGCCGAGACGACCGATGGTGGACTCGTCAAGGACGTACTATCTATGAAAAAGGCGGATAAACGAAAATTAAAACTTGTCTGGCGTAATATAATACTCTTTGGATATCTACACTTGGCCGCTCTCTATGGTGCCTGGCTGTTGCTCACCTCGGCCAAATGGCAGACTATTGTTCTCGGTAAGCATGTTGACAACCCTAGTTAGTACTTGGCAATGCGACAATAACGATGTAGTAAACTGTACAAATATTGTCATCAGTCGGACGTGTGCCGAGCATATAAAATTGCGAGGTTATCAGCGCTGTTTGTTTTCCAAATTTGGCACTGATAACATTGAACAAAGTCGACCAGACAGACAAATTCAGAAGTTTAACATGATCATGTGCCTGATCCCTCCATTTGTGGACTTTGCGAATCTATTCACTATTGGTCGTTATGATCCCTTAAAATAAAATCCAGCCATCAGTTTATATTTATTTTTTTTAATTTTATGGTGGCTTTAATATTTTTTTAAATGAACAATTTTTGAGTGGATTGCAATTTAAATCGTAGTTTGGAAATAAATCATGTATAAATAAAACTAAATTTACCTTTTCCGCTTGCAGCGTACGCTCTTTATGTTGTCTCTGGACTGGGAATCACTGCTGGAGCCCATCGTCTGTGGGCTCATCGTTCCTACAAGGCCAAGTGGCCACTTCGTGTGCTGCTGATCATTTTCAACACGATCGCCTTCCAGGATGCCGCCTTCCACTGGGCCCGTGATCATCGTGTGCATCACAAGTACTCGGAAACCGATGCTGATCCCCATAACGCAACTCGTGGCTTCTTTTTCTCCCACATTGGCTGGCTCTTGTGTAAGAAGCATCCCGAGGTAAAGGCCAAGGGCAAAGGTGTTGATTTGTCTGATCTGCGTGCCGATCCTGTTCTGATGTTCCAAAAGAAGTAAGTGATGGCATAAAATATTGACTTACTTATCGCTTATAACTTTCTTAGGCACTACATGATTCTGATGCCTTTGGCCTGTTTCATTCTGCCCACTCTGGCACCCATGTACTTCTGGGACGAGTCGTTTATGAATGCTTGGTTCGTGGCCACCATGTTCCGTTGGTGCTTCATTCTGAATGTCACCTGGCTAGTGAACAGTGCTGCCCACAAATTCGGTGGCCGTCCCTATGACAAGTGAGTGAAGTGCTGTGAGATTCTTTTGGAGCAGGAAAGTTTAATTCATTTATCTTTGCATATTACAGAGACATCAGTCCTTCGCAGAACATATCAGTTGCGGTTCTCGCTTTCGGTGAGGGATGGCATAACTATCATCATGTGTTCCCATGGGATTACAAGACCGCTGAGTTTGGCAAATACTCTCTAAACTTTACCACGGCGTTCATTGATTTCTTTGCTAAGATTGGTTTGGCTTACGACCTGAAAACTGTATCTGCAGACATCATCAAAAAGCGAGTGAAGCGTACTGGCGATGGCTCCCATGCTACCTGGGGCTGGGGTGATAAGGACCAGCCTAAGGAGGAGATTGACGATGCATTGATAACACACAAGAAGAGCGAATAAATGGATGGATTGCGTATCACGCTTTTTTAACCCAATATTCATTAAAATTGAATCAAAAAGAAGGATAAACATGAGGAGAAGAGAAAGAAGAAGATTGTAAAGGAAAGCTAAACAATGAAAAGTAAAATGGAAAAGCAAGACAAACCCTTTTAAATAATTTTAAGAAATAATGTTGATGATAAATATCTGTTGTTTATCAATAACTGTATACAGTCTGTGTTAAACCAGCTCTCTCTTCGTATTTGCTTTTTGGAGGCACTTACAAGCCGTCGGTTTGGATATGATTAGGAAACCAGGAGTACAGAGTACTTAGGTTACAAAATACTGACGACGGCTAAAAATCGTTCCCTTATATTTATCTCCAGATTAATAAACTCTACTCATAAGTTGTATTCACAATACAATCCAATTATGTTTGCAGTCCTCCATCACTCTAGCTCCGCACAATCAGAAACAAATGCGAAATTCGGTTAATTTTATTAAATTAATTAACAACAAAAAATTTTATGTTCTTCTCAAACACAAAACATATTACCTGCAACACTTTTACAAAAGATTTTAGTAATTATAGTAAGCCAAAAAATAAATATGAATGCGAAAGAATTCATTACATATATTATACATTTACGATATAAAAAGAAAACTTCTAAAAATGATGTAAGCGAACTCCTAACAGTCTTGTTTGCAAAAAAAAAGTTTACAAATAAAATCGAAGAATTTCGTTTAAGCTTGTAATCCCAAGTGTATTCAGACTTTTTTCTCAATCTTAATTTTTAAAATCAGTTCCCCATTGGACCACAGCCCAACCAACAACTAAAACTATATTCGACGAAGCATGAATAAAATTATCAGCTCAAACAGAAAGTTCTATGAATCTGCGAACAAATTACACAAATTTACAAATACGTACAATCGTGTGCATCACAAGTACTCGGAAACCGATGCCGATCCCTATAACGCAACTCGTGGATTCTTTTTCTCCCACATTGGCTGGCTCTTGTGCAAAAAACATCCCGAAGTAAAGGCCAAGGGTAATGGTATTGATATATCCGATCTGCTTGCCGACCCCATTCTGGTGTTCCAAAAGTAGTAAGTGATCAAATTTATTTATATTTTTAATTAATTCCAAATTAAGTTGTATGCGACTGAGCAGTTGAATAACTTCTATGTTTGTTGTCCAAATTTTAATATATCAAAAAGGTTTAGGTTCAAAATTTCGTTTGTCAAGTTGAGAGCCAGGATGAATTTGGTTTTTTGGCTTCATATATGACATTGCAATCAGCGACCGATTCTTTTTGTTACAATTAGATGTCCTTTCAAAACCAATAGATGTAAGAACTTCCGCCGAATAAATTATTTTAAAAGAGGAGATCGCCCTGGCATAGCTGAATTAAAATTTCTCAACAGTTACGTACATATATCAACATGAGAAGAAAAATTACTTTGGATGTACAATTTGACATCCAACAGAAAGACCGATTTCATATTTAATAATTTAAAGTTTAATGACTCTCTTAGTAACTTATTGAAAGAGCCTGCCTTGTCTGCCACGCCTAGGCAAACAACTTTAATGAAATAATATTAAATATTGACTAACTCTTCTTTCATCAACCCTCAGATACTACTACATTCTGATGCCTCTGGCCTGCTTCATTCTGCCGACTCTGGCACCCATGTACTTCTGGGACGAGTCGCTTCACAATTCCTGGTTCGTGGCCACCATGTTCCGTTGGTGCTTCATGTTGAATTGCACCTGGCTGGTGAACAGTGCTGCCCATAAATTTGGTAACCGTCCCTACGACAAGTGAGTGAAGTGCTGTGAAATTCTTTTGGAGCAGAAAAGCCTTTACCTGTTATCTTTTATCGTTTTACAGATACATCAAACCTGCGGAGAACCTTCTAGTTTCGGTGGGCGCTTTAGGTGAGGGATGGCATAACTATCATCATTCATTCCCCTGGGACTACAAGGTCGCTGAACTTGGCAAATACTCTGCAAATTTCACCACGGCGTTCATTGATTTCTTTGCTATGATTGGCTGGGCTTACGATCTGAAAACGATATCCCCGGATATAATCAAGAAGCGAGTACAGCGGACTGGCGATGGCACCCATGCTATCTGGGGATCGGGTGATAAGGATCAGCCTAAGGAGGAGATCGACAATGCATTGATCACACACCAGAAGAGCGAATAAGACATTTGAGTCTTTCATCTCTACCGCAAAAAGCACTTATTATTGTACTATGACCAATCACAATGAATAATAATAGTACTGAAAAATTAGCTTTGCACAAAAAGTATTCAAATGCATAAAAAATAAGATATACCTTGGCCCTCGGTTAAAACGAACCACTAACCATATAAGAGATAGACTGGGCTTTTCATGAGAGCCTATTCGGGCGCACTCTTTTATTGCGATGCTGCCCACGAACATGTTGGGTCGTAAGACGTTGCTGTCCACCGACAAATAACTGCATAAAACTGGTTTTGGTTGCGACGGCCTAAGCCGCATTCGAACGTGCACACGTTTGATGTTAGTCGAAACGCTAGTATGTATGTATGTGTGTATTGACTGTGTGTGAATTTGCGAACATTGCACCGCTTTTCATATTTTAGATTTTTATACCCGCCTACCAAAAGGGTAGAAGGGTATTATAACTTTGTGCCGACCGAAAATGTATGTAACAGGCAGAAGGAAGCATCTCCGACCCCATAAAGTATAAATATTCTTGATCAGCGTCAACAGCCGAGACGATATAGCCATGTCCGTCCGTCCGTATGAACACCTAGATCTCAGAAACTATAAGAGATAGAGCAACCAAATTTTCGGAATAGTGTGTGTAATTGTTGCACGCAGATCAAGTTAGTTTTCGATTTTTGTCACGCCCCCTTCCGCCTCCGTAAATCGAAATAAAATTAAATAATTTTGAAATTTTTAATTTTCAACACTAGATATTTTTCGGTTTTGACTGAAATCTAGGAACGTAACCCCCCATTTTGTACTAAATCCATTCTTCGTTTAACACGATTTCGCTTAACACGACATTTTTCAAGAACGTAACCCACGTGTTAAGCGAGGGCCAATGTAATTCTATAGGTAGTTCAAGAGTGGAATAATAATGGTCTTCACTACAAGACAAAGGAAGTGATTTGAAAAATATATATGTATATATGTAGCTATACCTCTGCACCTAAATTCTACACTAAAAATATAGCCTTAAATTTTTATAAATATGTAAAGAGTGTAAACATACGCTTCGCGACCCCAGGAAAAACTCATATGAATATGCTAATACCTTTTCAAATATAATTTTTGTCTAAGCCCCAGTTGATATCAACGAATGGTGAAGAAAGGGACAACGTAATATTATATGACGTCTTATTAATATTACAAGACGTCGAATTGCACTACTACAAAAATGTTTAAATATTAGCAAAGTCTCTGCAGTCAGTCTGAGTTTTAGTGAAGTGCTTTAGGTGTCTGGACGTATTGCCTCGCGTTTGAAAAAATTTATTACAACATTGTCGAGAAAATAGGTTGGTGCAATTGTGCGGTTTGTATTCTTGTCTATCCAAAGGGTAGAAGCGCGTTATAACCAAAAAGGAATGTAACTGGCAAAAGAAGGCACCTCCGCCCCCATAAAGTATTAATATTCTTCATCAGCGTCAACAGCCCAGATGATATATCCATGTTTGTATGCCCATCTGTTAGCTTGGCTGTCCGTCTGTCTTTCTCTACGAAAACCTGATGAGCTAGAGCAACCAAATTTGGTGATTTTATAGATTTAACACTTTAGTTTTAATTGAAGGATTCGTAAAATAAAAACGAAGTTTCGGGTCTTTCCGTAAGTCGGACCTATTCGCTGCCACCAAAAAAAAAAGAGAGTTTATTTTGTTTCAATACATACATGAATAAACTTTCAAATTGAAAAAATATAATTTTCTCCAAGATTATTATTTTTTTCTATCCATTAAAAATTAAATTAGAAAAAAGGAAAAAAGATTGAAAAAAAAGGAGTACAATTGGGCCTATTTGACCCGACTTCTCTAATATCGACTTCACAAATATTCAAATACTTAATGTTTGTCAAATACGAGGGTCGTTTGATAAGTCCGTGACTTTTTGTATTTGCCGCGCACCTGCTCTAAATACAACACTGCTCCTGTCAGCAGTTATCGATTAACAGCTGACTGTAAAATTTTGAGAAAGCTGCGTTTTTTGGTTTGCGTTTTATAGGCATTGAAAGCAGACGATCTCGTGAATTTTAACGAAAATGGAAAAAAGTGAATTTCGTGTGCTAATTAAGCATTATTTTTTGCGTAAAAAATCCATCACCGAAACCAAGGAAAGACTTGATAAATATTATGGGGACTCTGCACCATCAATTTCAATGCTTAAGAAATGGTTTACTGAGTTCCGTTGTGGTCGTACCAGTACAAGTGATGCCGAACGTTCAGGTCGCCCAAAAGAGGTCGTCATGCCAGAAATCGTCGACAAAATCCATGGAATGATATTGGATGATCGGAGAATGAAAGTGCGTGAGGTAGCTGAGGCTGTAGGCATCTCAACTGAACGGGTACATCACATTTTACATGAATATTTGGACATGAAAAAGCTTTCCGCGCGATGGGTGCCGCGATTGCTCACACACGACCATAAGCGCAACCGTGTGACCATTTCAAAGGAGTGTTTGGCGATGTTCAACCGCAATCCAAACGAATTTTTGCGCCGTTTCGTTACCGTAGACGAAACATGGATCCACCACACCACACCAGAGACCAAAGAACAATCAAGACAGTGGGTTTCTCCGGGTGAACGTGCACCAAAGAAGGCCAAGGTGGGTCTGTCGGCCAACAAGGTCATGGCCACAGTTTTTTGGGATGCACAAGGTATCATTCACATCGATTACCTTGAAAAGGGTAAAACGATCACCGGCGAATATTATTCAGAGCTTTTGGACAGATTCGATATTGATTTGAAGCAGAAACGACCGCATTTGGCGAAAAAAAAAGTGCTGTTCCATCAGGACAATGCACGGGTGCACACGTGTGTAGTCAGCATGGCAAAATTTCATAAATTGGGCTACGAACTGCTACCCCATCCAGCATATTCTCCAGATTTAGCCCCCTGTGACTATTTTTTGTTTCCAAACATGAAGAAATGGCTCGGCGGTAAGAGATTCGGGTCAAATGAAGAGGTCATCACAGAAACAAACGACTATTTTGAGGGCCTTGAGAAAACCTATTATTTGGAAGGAATAAAAAAATTGGAAAAACGCTGGACTAAATGTATAGAGCTAAAAGGAGATTATGTTGAGAAATAAAACGCTTCTTTGACGAAAAAAATATATTTTATTCAAAAAGTCACGGACTTATCAAACGACCCTCGTATTCAATGATTATAAATTATTCAAATTGTAAGCAACAATTAGAATGTAATTAAATCGTAATTATTTATGGGTTGATGTTGAAGTCAGAGCGACAATAAAATAAAGCGTGTCAAGTTCAGCTTAGCCAATTCATTAAAATTTTCGAAATGAATTAAGTATTCTTAAGTATAATATATTTTTTGTTTCTTTCTATCAGCTGCTTTCCAATGCCGCCCAACACAACTTCCGAACGGTCAATCATGGATTCGCTGATCGCTGACGCCGAATCAGAACAGAATCCGGCCAAGTTGAAGGTTGACTCAACTGGTGTGCTCTTTGAGCAAGACGCCGAGACGGCTGATGGTGGACTCGTCAAGGATATAGTCTCTTTGAAAAAGGCGGATAAACGAAAACTAAAACTTGTCTGGCGTAATATAATACTCTTTGCATATCTACACGTGGCCGCTCTTTATGGTGCCTGGCTGATGTTCACCTCGGCCAAATGGCAGACGGGTGTGCTCGGTAAGCATGTTGGCTTCATTAAATCGGTCCTTTTCGGGGCCACCATACCTTCAAAAGATTTTCTTTTTCAACTTTTCATCAAAAGATACATTTTTGTGATGTGACAATTTCATTTGAAATAAATCGCTTCTGAGACACTGTTCTTACACAAATTGTGCAGAGTTTTAAGCAAACCTTTAAATTCAATAAAAAAAAACTAAAACTAGATTTTTATCTAAATTCATGATACTTTTCAAATAAAAACAAAATGTAATTCCAAATTCTGTCCTAAATGATCCATAAAAATATTGAATATACGGAAGGATGAGCGTTTAGTTACTGTACCTCTTATCGCTTCAAGCTTACTTTCTCTATCTTGTCTCTACACTGGGCGTATCTGCTGGCGCCCATCGTCTGTGGGCTCATCGTTCCTATAAGGCCAAGTGGCCACTTCGTGTGCTGCTGATCATTTTCAACACGATGGCCTTCCAGGATGCCGCCATCCACTGGATCCGTGATCATCGTGTGCATCACAAGTACTCGGACACCGATGCCGATCCCTATAACGCAACTCGTGGATTCTTTTTCTCCCACATTGGCTGGCTCTTGTGCAAAAAACATCCCGAAGTAAAGGCCAAGGGTAATGGTATTGATATATCCGATCTGCTTGCCGACCCCATTCTGGTGTTCCAAAAGAAGTAAGTGATCAAATTTATTTATATTTTTAATTAATTCCAAATTAAGTTGTATGCGACTGAACAGTTGAATAACTTCTATGTTTGTTGTCCAAATTTTAATATATCAAAAAGGTTTAGGTTCAAAATTTCGTTTGTCAAGTTGAGAGCCAGGATGAATTTGGTTTTTTGGCTTCATATATGACATTGCAATCAGCGACCGATTCTTTTTGTTACAATTAGATGTCATTCAAAACCAATAGATGTAAGAACTTCCGCCGAATAAATTATTTTAAAAGAGGAGATCGCCCTGGCATAGCTGAATTAAAATTTCTCAACAGTTACGTACATATATCAACATGAGAAGAAAAATTACTTTGGATGTACAATTTGACATCCAACAGAAAGACCGATTTCATATTTAATAATTTAAAGTTTAATGACTCTCTTAGTAACTTATTGAAAGAGCCTACCTTGTCTGCCACGCCTAGGCAAACAACTTTAATGAAATAATATTAAATATTGACTAACTCTTCTTTCATCAACCCTCAGATACTACTACATTCTGATGCCTCTGGCCTGCTTCATTCTGCCGACTCTGGCACCCATGTACTTCTGGGACGAGTCGCTTCACAATTCCTGGTTCGTGGCCACCATGTTCCGTTGGTGCTTCATGTTGAATTGCACCTGGCTGGTGAACAGTGCTGCCCATAAATTTGGTAACCGTCCCTACGACAAGTGAGTGAAGTGCTGTGAAATTCTTTTGGAGCAGAAAAGCCTTTACCTGTTATCTTTTATCGTTTTACAGTTACATCAACCCTACGGAGAGCCTTCTAGTTTCGGTGGGCGCCTTAGGTGAGGGATGGCATAACTATCATCATTCATTCCCCTGGGACTACAAGGTCGCTGAACTTGGCAAATACTCTGCAAATTTCACCACGGCGTTCATTGATTTCTTTGCTATGATTGGTTGGGCTTACGATCTGAAAACGATATCCCCGGATATAATCAAGAAGCGAGTACAGCGGACTGGCGATGGCACCCATGCTATCTGGGGATCGGGTGATAAGGATCAGCCTAAGGAGGAGATCGACAATGCATTGATCACACACCAGAAGAGCGAATAAGACATTTGAGTCTTTCATCTCTACAGCAAAAAGCGCTTATTATTGTACTATGACCAATCACAATGAATAATAATAGTACTGAAAAATTAGCTTTGCACAAAAAGTATTCAAATGCATAAAAAATAAGATATACCTTGGCCCTCGGTTAACACGAACCACTAACCATATAAGAGATAGACTGAGCTTTTCATGAGAGCCTATTCGGGCGCACTCTCTTATTGCGATGCTGCCCACGAACATGTTGGGTCGTAGGGCGTTGCTGTCCACCGACAAATAACTGCATAAAACCGGTTTTGGCTGCGACGGCCTAAGCCGCATTCGAACGTGCACACGTTTGATGTTAGTCGAAACGCTAGTATGTATGTGTGTATTGACTGTGTGTGAATTTGCGAACATTGCACCGCTTTTCATATTTTAGATTTTTATACCCGCCTACCAAAAGGGTAGAAGGGTATTATAACTTTGTGCTGACCGAAAATGTATGTAACAGGCAGAAGGAAGCATCTCCGACCCCATAAAGTATAAATATTCTTGATTAGCGTCAACAGCCGAGACGATATAGCCATGTCCGTCTGTCCGTCCGTCCGTATGAACATCTAGATCTCAGAGACTATAAGAGATAGAGCAACCAAATTTTCGGAATAGTGTGTGTAATTGTTGCACGCAGATCAAGTTAGTTTTAGAGTTTTGCCACGCCCCCTTCCGCCCCCGTAAATCGAAATAAAATTAAATAATTTTGAAATTTTTAATTTTCAACACTAGATATTTTTCGGTTTTGACTGAAATCTAGGAACGTAACCCCCCATTTTGTACTAAATCCATTCTTCGTTTAACACGATTTCGCTTAACACGACATTTTTCAAGAACGTAACCCATGTGTTAAGCGAGGGCCAATGTTATTCTATAGGTAGTTCAAGAGTGGAATAATAATGGTCTTCACTACAAAACAAAGGAAGTGATCTGAATAATATATATGTATGTATACATGTAGCTATACGTCTGCACCTATACCTCTACACCTAAATTCTACACTAAAAATATAGCCTTAAATTTTTATAAATATGTAAAGAGTCCAAACATACGCTTCGCGACCCCAGAAAAAGCTCATATGAATATGCTAATACCTTTTCAAATATAATTTTTGTCTAAGCCCCAGTTGATATCAACGAATGGTGAAGAAAGGGACAACGTAATATTATATGACGCCTTATTATAATAATGACGTCGAATTGCACTACTACAAAAATGTTTAAATATTAGCAAAGTCTCTGCAGTCAGTCTGAGTTTTAGTGAAGTGCTTTAGGTGTCTGGACGTATTGCCTCGCGTTTGAAAAAATTTATTACCACATTGTCGAGAAAATAGGTTGGTGCAATTGTGCGGTTTGTATTCTTGTCTATCCAAAGGGTAGAAGCGCGTTATAACCAAAAAGGAATGTAACTGGCAAAAGAAGGCACCTCCGCCCCCATAAAGTATTAATATTCTTCATCAGCGTCAACAGCCCAGATGATATATCCATGTTTGTCTGCCCATCTGTTCGCTTGGCTTTCCGTCTGTTTTTCTCTACGAAAACCTGATGAGCTAGAGCAACCAAATTTGGTGATTTTATAGATTTAACACTTTAGTTTTAATTGAAGGATTCGTAAAATAAAAACGAAGTTTCGGATCTTTCCGTAAGTCGGACCTATTCGCTGCCACCAAAAAAATATAAAGAGTTTATTTTGTTTCAATACATCAAAAACGAAACATTTAATAATTCGGTTGTGAAGAATAGAATTTTCAAATTGAAAAAATATAATTTTCTCAAAGATTTTTTTTTATTTATTTATTATTATTTATTTTTCTTCCCATTAAAAATTAAATTAGAAAAAAGGAAAAAAGATTGAAAAAAAAGGGGTACAATTGGGCCTATTTAACCCGACTTCTCTAATATCGACTTCACAAATATTCAAATACTTAATGTTTGTCAAATATTCAATGATTATTAATTATTCAAATTGTAAGCAACAATTAGAATGTAATTAAATCGTAATTATTTATGGGTTGATGTTGAAGTCAGAACGACAATAAAATAAAGCGTGTCAAGTTCAGCTTAGCCAATTCATTTAAATTTTCGAAATGAATTAAGTATTCTTAAGTATAATATATTTTTTGTTTCTTTCTATCAGCTGCTTTCAAATGCCGCCCAACACAACTTCCGAACGGTCAATCATGGATTCGCTGATCGCTGACGCCGAATCAGAACAGAATCCGGCCAAGTTGAAGGCTGACTCAACTGGTGTGCTCTTTGAGCAAGACGCCGAGACGGCTGATGGTGGACTCGTCAAGGATATAGTCTCTATGAAAAAGGCGGATAAACGAAAACTAAAACTTGTCTGGCTTAATATAATACTCTTTGCATATCTACACGTGGCCGCTCTTTATGGTGCCTGGCTGATGTTCACCTCGGCCAAATGGCAGACGGGTGTGCTCGGTAAGCATGTTGGCTTCATTAAATCGGTCCTTTTCGGGGCCACCACACCTTCAAAAGATTTTCTTTTTCAACTTTTCATCAAAAGATACATTTTTGTGACGTGACAACTTCATTTGAAATAAATCGCTTCTGAGACACTGTACTTACACAAATTGTGCAGAGTTTTGAGCAAACCTTTAAATTCAATAAAAACAAGTAAGAAAGCTACAGTCGAGTTTGCTCGACTGTGAGATACCCGCCACCCAATTCTACCATCCAAATATTATATATTTCAAAATATACTGAAAAAATACTTTAAAAAAATATACTAAAAAATACCAAAATAATATATCAACATTTTCTTTGTTCGAAATTATTAACTTGGCGGCACTTTAGTTGGTTTATTGAACACCATTATTATGTCGCAACAAATTTTTCGCGACAGTATGTCTTATTGTTGCACGCAGATCAAGTTTGTTTTTGATTTTGGCCACGCCCCCTCCCGCCCCCGTAAATCGAATAAAACCGAATTGCAAGCGTAATTTTAAACCTAGAACGTTCAATTTTGGTACGCACAATACTAATCACCAGCTTAATGTTCTCTGAAAATTTGGTTACACTCGGATAAAAAACACAGAAGTTATTAACGAATTACTTTTATGAGGCGTTACCAAGTGCAACTGCTAGTGCTGCCTAGTTAGTTGCTATGACACTCCGCGACATAATAACGGTGTTCAATAAGCCAACTAAAGGGCCGCTAAGCTAATAATTTCGAACAAAGAATATTTTGGTATATAATTTTGGTATATTTTTTCAGTATATTTTTCAGTATATTATTAAAAAATATATTTCGATGGAGAAATTGGGTGGCGGGTATCTCACTGGCGAGCACACTCGACAGTAGCTTTCTTACTTGTTTCATCTAAATTCATGATACTTTTCAAATAAAAACAAAATGTAATTCCAAATTCTGTGCTTAATGATCCATAAAAACATTGGATATATTGAAGGATGAGCGTTTAGTTACTGTACCTCTTATCGCTTAAAGCTTCCTTTCTCTTTACTTCCGCTGGACTGGGAATCACTGCTGGCGTCCATCGTCTGTGGGCTCATCGTTCCTATAAGGCCAAGTGGCCACTTCGTGTGCTGCTGATCATTTTCAACACGATCGCCTTCGAGGATGCCGCCATCCACTGGGTCCGTGATCATCGTCTGCATCACAAGTACTCGGAAACCGATGCCGATCCCTATAACGCAACTCGTGGCTTCTTTTTCTCTCACATTGGCTGGCTGATGTGCAAAAAACATCCCGAAGTAAAGGCCAAGGGTAATGGTATTGATATATCCGATCTGCTTGCCGACCCCATTCTGGTGTTCCAAAAGAAGTAAGTGATCAAATTTATTTATATTTTTAAATAATTCCAAATTAAGTTGTATGCGACTGAACAGTTGAATAACTTCTATGTTTGTCGTCCAAATTTTAATATATCAAAAAGGTTTAGGTTCAAAATTTCGTTTGTCAAGTTGAGAGCCAGGATGAATTTGGTTTTTTGGCTTCATATATGACATTGCAATCAGCGACCGATTCTTTTTGTTACAATTAGATGTCCTGTCAAAACCAATAGATGTAAGAACTTCCGCCGAACAAATTATTTTAAAAGAGGAGATCGCCCTGGCATAGCTGAATTAAAATTTCTCAACAGTTACGTACATATATCAACATGAGAAGAAAAATTACTTTGGATGTACAATTTGACATCCAACAGAAAGACCGATTTCATATTTAATAATTTAAAGTTTAATAACTCTCTTAGTAACTTATTGAAAGAGTCTGCCTTGTCTGCCACGCCAAGGCAAACAACTGTAATGAAATAATATTAAATATTGACTAACTCTTCTTTCATCAACCCTCAGATACTACTACATTCTGATGCCTCTGGCCTGCTTCATTCTGCCGACTCTGGCACCCATGTACTTCTGGGACGAGTCGCTTCACAATTCCTGGTTCGTGGCCACCATGTTCCGTTGGTGCGTCATGTTGAATTCCACCTGGCTGGTGAACAGTGCTGCCCATAAATTCGGTAACCGTCCCTACGACAAGTGAGTGAAGTGCTGTGAAATTCTTTTGGGGCAGAAAAGTCTTTACTTGTTATCTTTAATCGTTTTACAGACACATCAAACCTACGGAGAACCTTCTAGTTTCGGTGGTCGCCTTAGGTGAGGGATGGCATAACTATCATCATTCATTCCCCTGGGACTACAAGGTCGCTGAACTTGGCAAATACTCTGCAAATTTCACCACGGCGTTCATTGATTTCTTTGCTATGATTGGTTGGGCTTACGATCTGAAAACGATATCCCCGGATATAATCAAGAAGCGAGTACAGCGGACTGGCGATGGCACCCATGCTATCTGGGGATGGGGTGATAAGGATCAGCCTAAGGAGGAGATCGACAATGCGTTGATCACACACCAGAAGAGCGAATAATACCATATTTATTAAAATTTAGTCTTTCATCTCTACCGCAAAAAGCACTTCGAAAACAGTCGGGTGAAAAGGTCGAGAGATATTTGTGAGCTCTGGCATTGCATTTCAGATTGATTGATATTTTATTTTTGTAGTCATATATACTTAGCATTAATAAGTTCGGCTCCTATATCTGCAGGAAAAGTTTACTAATAAAATCGAAAACATTAAAATCCCAAGCGTGCTCTGCTTTTTTCTTCAATCTTCCTATTTTACATTAAATTCTCCATTGAATCCCAACACAGCATTTACATAGCTTCATCGAAGTGAATCTCAACTAAAACAACAACACTCAATGAAACATTAAAAAAATATAAATTTGAAAAGATATATTTTTTTTGCTAAATTCATTTATTTTTTGCTATCTAAGATGGACCAATTCGGTGTACCCAAGTTGGTTAATCGTAATGTTTATAAGGCTTTAGTTTTCATGCAATCGTCCCAACTACAATTTATTTCCGAAGAGGAGATTGCCAAACGGGTAAAAATGCAGATGCGTGGCAATAGGAAAATTGCCCAAATAGATGTCGCCATTCATCAGTCGCTGTCGAATTTGAACCAAATTGGAATAGTGGCTTGCACGGGCTTATCGAATTATGCTATTCGGCACTCTTTGAAGCCATCATCTGGTATATTAAAAGATTCAACGGCTAAAGAAAATAAATCGCCCGTATCACGTAATAACGGTCGAGTGGAAAAGCCTAGATCACGATTGGCGTCCCAGACGAAGCCACGGGTTAGACGTCGCTCCGTAAAACCAATTCGGGTTTCTATACAAGATTTTCCTTCTATGAAAACATCTGTTATGTGCACCGAGTGTATGCCGGCTATTAGTCATTGCAGTACTGCAATTGAAGCTCTGGATCTTGGAGGATCATTAACTCACCTTGATAATGTCCCTGAGGGAACCAACAGTGATAATGATCAACCTGAAATCAACCTACCAACCCCTGGGGGAAGCAACACAGATATTTTAAATTTACGTTAATTCACTTTGCATTTTATTAAACTTATTTGACCTACGCTAATATATTGTGCATTTAACAAGCTTTTATTCTCGGTTTGGCATTACTTCTCATTGGTTTCTCATATAATAAATATAATAATTTTTAATTTGATCGTAAGCTGCACTTTAACCAGGAGGGAGCATCTTAAAAAATTTATAAAAGGGACTAGAATATTGTTCTACGTCGCAGTCTACAATAAACCTAGTCAAGTTCAACAATCGAAAAGAATGTGCTTCAGGTGCGTATCTTGAGTATCAACTACAGCAAACTTATACTATGTATTAATCACTTTATATAGCTGGTCAGTTTAGGGAACATACGAATGAAACCGGAAAAGTGTTTGTTGTAACCGGTTCCAATACGGGCATTAGCAAGGAGACTGTCTGGGAGCTGGCACGTCGCAATGCCACGGTCTATATGGCTTGTCGTAACAAAAACAAGGCGGAAGAGGCGCGGCAAGAAATTATTAAGGATACAAAAAACCAAAAAATCTTTTTTCTGGAGCTTGACTTGGGATCTCTTGATTCCGTCCGAAAATTTGTCGACGAGTGAGATCATTTATTTATTATTTTACTGTAGTTGGGGGTCGTTTTTAAAATTAAATAATTATTGTATATTTTTAGCTATAAACGAGAACAAGATCAACTGCATGTGCTAATTAACAACGCTGGTGTAATGCTCGGTCCACGCAGACTTACTTAAGGGCTTCGAGTGGCAACTGGGTGTCAATCATATGGGTCCATTTCTACTTACAATTCTATTAATGGATGTCTTGAGGTACATTAAATATATTATTATACTCCCACTATGAGTATATATTAATTTTTTGCATCCGGGCGTTGTTGATACGGAAATGTTCAGGAATTTAAAAATCATTAGCACTAGTTTTGGCAAGTAGGGTGATTTAAAATCTAAACCATCAAAATTGTACAATATTAAAATTTCAGACGTTTTATAAAGCCACTGTTTTTCACGCCATTTACAAAGTCTCCTAAAAGTGGAGCGCAAACCACATTGTTTGCAGCCTTGCATCCTGATTTGGAACGAGTAACAGGATTATACTTCAGCGATTGCAGGCCGAAGAATGTATCCAATGCAGCTACTAATGTGGAAACTGCAAAGTTTCTTTGGGCAGAGAGTGAAAGCACCAACTTCTCCACTGAATTAACTTCAAATGTGTAGAAACCGCAAAATTATCGTCTGTTATCGTTCACTTGAAAAATAGAGAAGTACATGGATGTGGCGGTCGGTCGATTCCCAGTCTGTTAAGAGAAAATTTTATATTATATTTAGCAGTGCCATTTCGAGCATAGCATTACAATTATTGCGCTGTCAACAACAGTTTTCGTAACCATTCAGATTATTTCTCTCTTCAATCCACTTTTAAACCTCATCGCATTAACATCAACCTGTCGACAAGCATTTTGCTGTTTCGATTTTAAGTTTCGTATAAATTTGTTTTCAAGCTAAATTTATTGTTCAAACAAGTGATTTTTAAAAATTATACATTTATTTAAGTTGCAAACAGGTTGTTGTGATTTATGTCCGCGCTTGACATTAAGAGAATATCGTTGACAACCCTTAACATCTCTGTCGCATCATTTGTTTGAGTGACATTGACTGCAACTCGTCTAATATGCATAGATAAATAAATAAATAAAAATTAACAGTTTACGTTCCAACACCTACGTCATAGCACAAACAAAGCAAGATGGATAGGCAATTCATAATGATATTAATACTGGGATTTGGATTCATGTTTGTCTTCACTGCATTTCAAACAATGTCTAATATTGAGGTGAGTACGCGCGTGTTCTAAGTGCGCGTCCGGACTTTTATATGTATGGGTTTGGGTTGTGCGCTTATGTGTGTGTATGCGTGGGCGTTGTTGACATCCCTTGGCCATAGGAAGGCTATTTTCGTCCTTGTCCTTGCCAATAGACGTTGTAGTAGCCTTGGCATACGTAGTCGTTATTGTCGCTTGTTGGTCGCCCCTTTCTCCCCATAGACACTTAAGACACACCCACACATACATACACATTCCATGCCTTGCATGTGTGTTTATTCTGGCTGCGAATAAAGCAAAAGCTTCATTCAATTACCAATTGAGTAAATTACACTGATTTCTGCTCTTTCACTACTTTCACTGTATGTAAAGCCAGCCGTAGACTTGAGTTTGTATGTGTGTGTGTGTTTGTGTTTATTTCGTAGCTTTTCTAAAACAACTTCAAACAGCTGATAACAATTATTTATTGCCACTATCCTTATCTATTTACTGACCTCAAGAACTGTAAATCACTTTGATGAATGCAATTGAAGTCTCTTACTCTCCTCAATTGATGACCCCAAAAGTTAACTTGCATTGTTAGTTAACTCCCTTTGTGAAAGGGCAAATGGTAAATGGTAGTTATTTCTGATAGGCAAATAATGAACGATATTAAGACAACGCCCACACAATTTCAATCTAGTGTGCTTTTTTCTTGCCTCCTCTGAAAAACAACAATAATTACAATGATTAAAAAGCTTGTGTGTATGGCTCTATTTGTATGTGTACATACGAGTTTAGTGTTTCCATTCACTGCTTTGCTTTTTTACCGTATTATTTCCGAGCTTTTGTCCGGGTTTCGCCTTTTATAATTATCAGTCTTGAGATGAAGGTCGCATATGTGCAAAATAAGCGCGTAGATAGAACTGGATTGAACTCTGCCTACCGGTTGGTGAATTATCTTTATTAAAATTATGTTAGTGTGTTGTTAAAGACATTATATACATACACACATTTTGAGCATTTTATATATAGTGAATAAATTAATAGGCTTTTTAATAAGATATACAGCAAACCAGAATTTATAAATCAGTTCAGTCTTGTTTTAAACAAATATTTGAAATACTTTTAACACAATCCAATTATTATTTAAAATGTATAGAGTATAAACCCTTCGACTGTTTTTAACTTGTGTTCACTTTTATAGTCTTTTTGCTTTTATTTTGTACTTTCAGGTTTTTGTATATGTTTAGCATTTTAATGTTCAGCGCTTCATTTTCTGAATGTAATTGTTTATTTCGTTTTGAATACATTCTAGAAAAAAATGTAGTTTCACAACTTTACTTAGTTCAATGAACCGTGGTGACACATAACCAAATATGCTTATAATTTTTGAAATATTAATTTATTGCATTTTCGCCGTTATATAAGCAGTCTCCAATTAATGTTGTTAATAATATCGCGTTTTACTCTCACTTTCAACACTGACTTGGAAGTTTGCACAATTTGCCCTCAAGATGGTTAGAGTTTGCTATTCGATTTGTTGTTATTTTCTTTTGTCTAACAATTTATTACAACTTACTTTAAAGCAATGAGTGAGCTGGAATTCCAAACAGGGCGTGCGGCAAGCCGTTTGCTAAAACGAAACGCGATCGATCGACAAGTTGAAGCCGGCCAATACCACACGATACAATGTACATATACTATACAATTTATACATACATACATATATGTATCTGTATGGCCCATTAGAGCGCAATTTTTGCTCAAAAGGCCTTGGCTTGTGTCGCAATCTATCAATAGGCAATGTTGCTACATTTACTAAAGCACAATCCAATATTCCAGTCTAAGGCAGCCAGCCCACTTATCTTACTATTAGAAAAAATGACCCTATTATTAGCTTTGTTTACCCACTATTTATACACTAATCTCGGAAATGCACGCTTCGCATTGACTATGTTGCTTATAAAAACAATATGAAATGTGAATCACATGGGTTCAACGTTCCAACGATCACAGTATCTATGTATTTTCTTTGTGTACAATGCTCTCCCCACTGTCAACAATGAATTTCTGTTAACTTAAGGCTGTTAACATTACAGTAACATGGGTGCCTTAGCCAGTTCATGTAACGATCATTATCGATTGTCCTTAGTATTAATAATATACCAAGCATTGTGTTCCTATGGCTTAAATTGATTATGATTTATAAATGTTTTGTTCCCATAGCTGCACCTGAATGCGCAAGCAATGGCAAAATATTGTCTGCATATTGATTGTGTCTGTGCCTGGGTTGTAAACGCATCAACTTCAGCTCTTTCAATGTCATTACAATTGCAAGTTCACTGCAGCCACACACGTCTGTCTCAAGGCCAAGCTGACCAACATATGCATTTGAAACACACATCTACTTACATACATATGTGAGTAACATATGTATGCTTGTATCTGTGAATATATTTGGCAAGCGTTGGCGATGTCGACGCCAACATCGCTGCCTTTTCAAATGCCTAGCTTGACTGTATGTGTGTTCCAATAGTATAGCTAATGGCGACGTCATTCATTACCTAACCAAAAAGTGGGTGTGCTGTCGACGAGCCCACATGCCCCTCTAGTATACTACCCCAGCATTTTACCACGCCCCCCTCGCCAACTGAAATGTGGATGTTGGCCAAGCAAAGTGAAACTAGTTTCTGCATTTTTTCCAGCTCGTCGCCCCCTTTTCCGAGCTGCATGAAAACCGAGAGTTGTGGCACCAGTTGATATTTTGCGTAATAGGAAAAGTTAAAAGAAATCTTAAATCAATAGGTTTGAAATTATTTGCAATTCCGGCATGAAGTTTCGCTGTTTTATCAGCTATCAACTGGCCATTGACTTTCATGCACTTAAATCAATTATCGCTTTGACCTATTCTTGTAACTGAAGCATTTTACTTTTATTAATATATTATCATTGATCAATAAACACATGTATGTTATTGTTTGTTAAACTGATTAAGAGCCAGCAACCTACATAGTTGTGTTATCAGGTTATTGTTCCACTGCTCATTGATTATGTTTAGTAATTTACGCACTGATTAGCGCTCTGTTACTCTAACGACTGATTTATTAACAACATAAACATTTAGATTTTTATATAATTTCAGATTTGATCCATAGGCAGTTGCAAGCTTATACAAACATATACATACATATACTAAAAATAAACCTCGTAAAAATTTTTGAAATTGTTAGTTCGTCAGAAAATAGGAGAAATATTTTTGTTTTTATTACATGCAAACAATTGATATTAATTAATTCAACTTAATAGACACCAGTTAAGTTTGCTGTTGTCTACAGGGTATCAGCAAGTCGTGCAGTACTTTCACACTTGATAAATTCGCAATCTGGCGTTGTATTTGCTTTCACTTTACCACATGTCATTGCGTTTGATCCATGCAAGTCTTAAGAGGCAACAGCGATTTCTGAAGATGCCGCTTGGAGTGCGAGTGTCGTGCTTATTATATCAATTACAGCTGACTGCTGATAATGTAGCAAATGAGTGTGTGTGTGTGTGGGTGTCTAGTTGGGGTTTAAATTGGGCACAAGGACTGTTCAGTTGCATTCTCAATCGATGCAAAGTCGATGCGCTTGTCGATTGGTGTCAGAGTCAAGTTGCCAGATAATGATATCAATTGGCATCGACATCCTTAGGCTCGCCTTATGGAAAAAACCGATTTAAAACATGTTTTTCGTGTGCGTCGCGTAGTTTTCCATGCTAATTCGCATTTAATATGCAAATTCTGGCAATGCAAACTTTTTCAGTTGCAACTGCAACCACCATTGTCATTGCACTTGAACTCGTTACTAGCTTAAATTCAACTGGTTTTATACAAGATCAGACAATGGGCAATCGATAGCTTTGTTATCGATATCTCTATCACATATCTCTGCTTTTATACACAGTTATTCAGCGTATAGGAAACACTGCGTTGTTATTATTTGACCCTGACGTCAACACGTTGTGTGCATAATATTTAAACAATGGATCCACAATATATTAAATGTATGCAAGTCACATGCTATAAACAAATTAAGCAACTCTATTTTATTGGTATACAGAAAACGATTTTGGACAGCATTTCGAAGGATGATCCCAGCTTCAAGGGCGAGGGCTACACTAGTTTGGCCATCATCTATCTATTCTTTGCACTCTCCAATTGGCTGGCGCCGTCCTTCATGTCCGTTACCGGACCTAGAGTCGCCATTGTGGCCGGCGCACTAACCTACGTGTAAGTTGTTATGGCATATCAATCATATGCTTAACTAATTTCATTTATTTGCTCCCCCTTTAGCGGCTTTATGATCACCTTCCTTTTCCCCTCAACCTGGCTGCTATACGTGGCCAGTGCAATCATTGGCATTGGTGCCGCACTCACCTGGACGGGGCAGGGCACCTATTTGGCACGTTGCAGCAATGCAGACACAATCTCACGCAATTCGGGAATTTTCTGGGCTTTGCTCCAGTGCAGCATGTTCTTTGGCAATCTGTTTGTGTACTATCAATTCCAGGATAAGACACACATTGATAAAGAGACGCGGGATTTGGTCATAGGTGTGCTCACAGCTGTGGCAGTGCTGGGCATTGTATTTCTGCTTGCGCTACGTTTTGTGGCCAGCAATGCGGAGCAGGACAACGAACTAGAATCGAAGCAAACGGCCTGTGGCCATGCTGTGTATGCCTTAAAGTCTGCTGGCAAACTCTTTGTAACCAAGAACATGCTGCTGCTCAGTCTGGCCTTTTTCTATACAGGTTTGTATGCTTGCAAGGATTAGAAAACTTTGTTATTTAAAATGCTACTTTTTTAGGTCTGGAACTGTCTTTTTTCAGCGGCGTCTTTGGCTCATCAATTGGCTTTACCACCTCGATAGCGGCAACACCCAAGGAGATTGTCGGATTGGTGGGCATTTGTATTGGTGCCGGCGAAGTCTTTGGCGGCGGCTTTTTTGGCATATTAGCATCGAAGACGACACGCTTTGGTCGCGATCCCATTGTTATTGCTGGCTATGTGATGCACATGGCCGCCTTCTTTATGACATTCCTCAATCTACCGAATAGTGCACCATTTAAAGATACCACCGATATTTCATACTTGGATCCACCCAGTGCCAGCATGGCTTTAGTCTGTGCATTCCTTCTTGGCCTCGGAGATGCCTGCATCAACACCCAAGTCTATTCCATGCTCGGCGGCGAGTATGTCAACAATGCTGTCGGCGCTTTTGCGCTCTTCAAATTCATGCAGTCCGTGGCGGCGGCCATCAGCTTCTTCTACTCGGCATTCCTGGGTCTTTATGTGCAGTTGGGCATCTTGGTTGTCTCGGGCACCATTGGCACCGTGGCCTTTGTCATTGTCGAATGGAGCTTCAAGCGACAGCATCGGTTGGAAGATTAGAATGGTTAAGAGTGGTTAAGCTTATTGTGGATTAATGCAATGTTTTATACATGTACGTGTAATTGTAGTATTAGCTAAGGAGAAGCACACACATATTTATCGATATTGTACAGAGATGTGCGTGTCCATTGTTTGTTAAACCCAAAGTGCGGGCGTCTTCCTATGCATATGCAATAATAGTTAATTGTTGGGCAATGTTAATGTTGCTAGATATTGTATGAATGTATGTATTTTAATGTTGAACTTCCAAAACGTAATTATAAATTCTAGTTGTAGTTCTGTTTATATATACTATTTCAATATGTATGTGTGTGTCTATTTATTTTTAGCACCAATTGTGCAATTGTAAATTGATATTTTCTACAATATATACAATGTATTTGAATTGAACCACTTTGTCCTGTTTTTCATTGTTATTTTTGAATTGCACGTTATTTGTTTATTCAAATTTAAAATTCGCGCCACAACAACTTTAGCTTGCCAACACTGTTTTCGACCAATCGTTGAAACGCTTTCGTTAAGTTTCACTTGGTCGCATTTCGTTACGTTTCGTCGTTGAGTTGCTGTTTCAATTCGTCGTTTCATCGTTGTTGTCGAGCAACACTTGTCGGGAGTGGACGCATTTTTGCTGCTGCGCAAATCTTTCGGGTACGCATTGCGGGTGTTTGTGTTAACTAATTGCAAATAAAACTACTGCAAAAACAGCCGCAATAACAACCACAGTTCATTGAAAAAAAGGCAAAAAAAAGAAATTCAATAACTGCTAATCTTGTGTGTGCGTGTGACTTTAAGAATTTTAAGTTGCCGCTGTGACTTTGCATATCAGTACGTGCGTCTATAATGTGTTTGTGAGTGTCTGTGCAAATTTGAAATGGCCCAGCAGCTAAAGGCTGCAAACAGATGTGTTCCTAATATTATTAATGCCTGATAATTAGCATTAACCCAGTGAACAGTGCTTATAAAACACTTGAAGCGGGACAGGTTTAAGTACAACTGCACTTCAATTGCTGCTCCATTTGCGCGCCGATTGCAACGAGTAGGTAGGTTTTAATAATTAGCAATATTTTATTTATACACCTATATACAACAAAGTGTGCTCGTGTGTGTGCTGAAACCTTGAGAAATTTGTTTGGTATTGCAAATCAAATGCCAGCATAAAAAACAAAAGCATTTCCAATTCATACTCATGGATGGAGGCGCAACAAAAGGCAGCTGCTTCAGCTGGCAGACACAACGATACCGCCAGCAACAACAATTACAACTGCGACAGAGACAGCGACGCCTACACCAGCAACGACGTCATCTGAACGCATTTCGCTTTTCATTTTGTGCTTGTCGCCAGAGAGGGGGACAACTCGATAGTTGCCTCTCCCAGAGCAAAACGGTGTCCCATGTGACTGGCGTTTGTGCGCCAGTGTGTGTGTGCTCCTTGGTTGCTTTTGCTTGGTCATCGCTGCTTTTACGATTTTACATCTGTATCTGGTTCCTCACTGTGTGTGCAGCAGTATGTGTGTGTGTCTTTTTCTCCTTTCATTCATTTTCTTCAATTTATTGACTGCTGCTCTATGGTTGGGTCAACAAACCAAATGCCTCTGTTGTCTTCTTCTTTTGTCGCCATCGTCGTCTATGTGCCTGTGTTTGTGTGTATATGTATGTGTTTATCTTCTATGTATTTAGTCATTGATCGCGTCCGGTGATTTGGTGGAGGGGAAGCAGTGTTGCTGTCGCGTTTTTCACTTCACTTTGCTTTGTTTTTATTGGTGTCATTAAAAATCGTTGTTGTTATGGGAAAGGTCAATCACACACACACACACACACTAACTCTGGAAGAGAGATTTGCCTTGCCCCGGGACTATTAGATAAAACCGGTTCTGTTTTTTATTTTGTTTTATTATTATTCGGATGCCACCGATAGTACACAAACATTTTGCAATTCCAAACTTTATTATATTTTACAGATTTCTTTTCCCAGAGAGATATTCATCAGTTCTTGGGCGGCGACATGCGCTTTGTTTTCTTGGCACCGTGTCAATAGCCTAGAACTTGAGCTAAAAAAGAAAGCAAATGAGATGCCAAAATATTCGCCCAGTAATGAATGTTTCGTTGCTTTTAGTCTTTGTACCGATTCGGACAGGTAATCAGGGCTACCTCAAAAAAAAGTCAACAAAAAGTTAACAAACAAAACAAAAACTTCAAGCTTCGAAGCCCTCTGTTGTCATTGGTGTTAATTTGGAAGAGGAGTCACAGCTCCACCAAAGCACAGGTCCAAAACAGCTTCAAGTCTGTCAGGCGTAGTGGTCTAATTTATTAGCCAGTTAAGTGCCACTGGCCAAGATTAGATTAACTGCTGGTACTCTATGTAGTCGACTGTGCTATACCCTGTGCAAATGCTTTTTACTTCGATATAAACATAACAGTGATCTCTCTACATGCGATAAATCAATCACTTAATCCTGGCGATAATTATCGATTTCATTCTGTTTTGAATTGCTACTGTAAGCAACTTATCCACAGCTAACATCGCGATGTTAAGCTTAACAGAGAAATGTTAGACAAAGCAAAGTAGGTAATGGTGACGGCAGATTAAGGTTGGGTACTTAACAGCTATTCAATTAATGCGCCGCAATGGATTATTAATTATTGTGTTGTTTGTGTCGACCATAAATAATAATTATTAAATAGTGCAGTTGTGGAGATATCTAGGTATGTTCTAGTTGCCATTTAGCAGTGACATTTGCAAATATATTTTTTTTATCATCACATGATATTAAACATTTTTACGCTATCGCTAATTAAATTAATCAATGGTTGCCAAACAATGTTAGGTTGTTATGTTGTTGCGTTGTCGTTTGCGTTGTCGTTTGCGTGTTGTGTTGTTTTGCCTTTCGCTGCTTTTGGCGTCAAAGAAAAGTAAAAACTTAATTCACTTTCAACTTGACTATGAAGTGGCAAGGCCTTTTTCCGAGCTGTTTGTAAGAAGAAAAAATAAAATGGCAACAACAACAATCGCAGCATTATTCACAGCAAAGTCAGCTTTTTCGCTCGTTAGCGCTTGTACATATGTATGTATATACATACATATACATGTTTGGGGAATGTGTATCTTATAGATACTTGTACTTAATGGGCAAACGTGCCGTTGCTGTTTTCGATCCCACAACCGTCTCCCTCTCTGTGTTTGCTTAGTTTTTAATTTGTTTTCTCCATGAACAGATTTTGGCATTGGGTCCCACACACAAAAGGCATCTTTGTATCTGCTGCTGTATCTGTCTCCGTATCTCAGTATCTGTATCTTTATCGCTGTGTAACGAGCGTGGCAAGCATCGCTTGACTTTCGTTGCGCCTACTTTGGCACTTTGATGCACATATGTACACACATACTGTATACGAGTATATGTATAAAAGGCAAGCAAGTTTTTGGCACTTCCAATTGTTGTTTAGAAAGACACAATCACATCACATACTACTTGTACACATGTTTATGAATGTGTTTACAATTGTAACTTGCATTTTGTTGCCTCATAATTGCTGTTAGCGAAGCGTTAAAGCGTAGCATCGCTCTGTTAATTCTGTAACAGAACCAAAGTCCACACACATGCACTTATCTGTACGTGTGTGTGTGTGTGTGTACAGCGTTATTTAAATTTTCTTTACAACTAACGGCTGCTTGGCAATTATGTTGTCATAAATGGGGAAGCTACATTAAAACAAGCCAAGCATTCAAGTTTCTTCTTTCTTGCCACTCTTAATGGCATGCAAATGTTTCTTACCTTCACAACTTTCTCATACTTCAAGGCCCACAAAACAACAGCCAACATTCAACATTCAACAATAACAGCAACAAATGTTGCACTTAAGCCATTAGGCTAATGATGCAGTCCACACATATGAACACCTGACTGACAGTGTCTGACAGACGGCCAACAACAATGGCAAAGTGAGGGCTCTAACTGACAATTTTAATTGAAATAGTCCTTGTCGAACTGGCCTCTTCAAACCTAGGCTATTATATTATTTAAATTAATATTAACAGAAAACTAGCTCTAACAAAAGAGTTCTTTTAATAAAAGTTTAATTCGATATCAGCAGAATCTTTTCTTTAAGATCCTTAAGCTTCAATGTGTCAATTATCAATTAAAAATAAATTATTCATATATTTATATAAAGTTCACAATTTATAAAGCTTGTTGTCGAGGCATTTTTTAATACATATAACATATAATTGAATTAAAATATGAACAAATGTCAAAAACGTGAGTAACTATTCACTAAATCATAATTGTAAATGACTACGTCGTATATTTATAATTAATTTACAATTACTTATAGTAGTATTATATAATTAAATGCAATATCAACTTTAAGCTTCAATTATAAATAAATAATGCATAGTTTTATTTATTAATTGAAAAAGCAACTTCTCTTTCTTCCTGACGCAATTGATAATAAATAATTCATTTGAAATTAATTTCATAAGCAACCTTTTCTCTTTCTTTTTAATACAATTGGAAAATTCTATTGTTGAATTGCTGATCGTATCTGATAGGAAAACTTACTTAGAGTTCTGTTGAGCTCAAACGAGCGTAGATTGCATTTGAAGTGGGCACTTCATTATCTTTAAACATACAACTGGTGCTCGAGTGCACTTCCCCCTACCTCTTGCCCCTCCACCCCCACCCAAAAGACTACACACAAACATTTATCGGTTAGCTGTCTCCTAGATACACTCGCTATGTTTACCCACACGGTTTAGATAAATACGTATGGCAAGAGTGATTGTTTACCTTTCATCAATAAAATGTTTGTGCAGCAACACAACTTGGAACAGCAATGGCAACGACAACAACACTAGCAACGTCACCTGCATTCAGTTGTTGCAAAAGAAAGAAAAACAGACAGGTGTTTTCCGGCATTGGCGTTTTCTTTGCGTCTGAAACTGTCTTGAATGGCGTTTCGTCTCAGTCTCAGTTCCAGTCTCAGTTCCAGTCGCAGATATGGGTATTCTAACCCCCAGCTATAGCTCAGTACTGTAAACATCTATCTGCTCAGTTGGCACACCCGTTATACCCTAGCTGTGCTCACTGGTGGGTGTGATTGTTTTGTCCACATTTGTGCGCTTAAAGAGGGAAGACAAACTGTCATTTCCTTTATAAACTCATTTCTTTTCAAGTTGCACTGAAAGTGTATAGCTGTAATATTTTTTAACATTACTGTGTTTGATAGAACTGTCCATGCTTACATCAGTCGTAAATAAAGTTGATATAATGTTGCATGTACACATCAGATAGTAGAGGTGACTTTGTGTATATAATTTAGGTCACCATTAGAACTAATGCTGCCTAATTTGTGGACATAGCTTTTGCTTTTGCTACTTACTTAATTGATTTTGATTTAATTTGCTGGCATTTATAAATTTAAAGTGGAAGTAAAAGCAACTTAGAGGGTTATTTCATAGAAAGTGAATGACTATTTCATTCAGATTTAGAATGATAAACCTTTCCACAGTCAATTGACATTATTCTCTTTGCCATCTGCTAATTCACACTGGAAACAAACAGCTGCAATTGTTTGTAAACCAAAGAAAATTGTCGCATTGTTTTTTAATTAAGCTGTCTTTTAAACTATTAATGATTATTATAAACAAATAACTTTGGGGCGCATGGGCTGACTTTTAAATGATTCATGGCATTTGTAAAGGAGCCAATGAGTGTAACAGAATGAGGAAAATTGCATTGAATGACTCGAAAAGCTGACTGTGGAAAAAGCATATTACACCCCGACTGTAAAGTAATTGCTTTTTATGGATTTTTGTCAACTTTTTGCTATGCAAAAAAGGGAATAAAACTATAGCTACAATTTAATTTATTTTAAAATATGTTGGCAGTTGTACAATCAAATGCAGATACTTTAGTGATAACAAAGGAGTCACATTTTCATAAAGCAGCTGTATCATTAATCGAGCCAGGGTGTTTAAAGACCGACTCTCTTTGGCAGAGTTCTTGACATTCTTCGTTTTACTGTTCTACTGTGTGTTTAGCAAGTTTTTCACGGTCGACTGCCAACGGGCTGAGTAGACAGCGCCAAAGACAAAGCCAAAGCCAAAGCCTTGAATTGCAGACGAGTCAAGTCGTTTGCGCAACTGGCAGAAGCCAGGGGGAACCTTTTTGTGAACTAAACAATGAGAGAAAATAAAACGAATTTCTTGACTCATTCTGCTTGTATTCCATTTTTGCATAGAAATGACAACCACAACGCAGGCGGAGATTAATACCAATGGCAACGACCATCATGTGGCCAAGATGGCACTTGCAACTGCCACTGCCACTGCCACTGCAATGGCAGCAACAACTGCAACTACAACTACAGCAAGCACAACGAACTCCAGCTCGGTCAACGGTGGGCTGGCCAATGTGACGAATGCGGGCGGCATGGGCGTGGCAGGCACACAAAGAGGTAAGTAGCAAACTGGCTACTTGTGTTCATTTTGTGGCAAACACACACGCGATATGATTCAGCCCGAAACAAAATAGAGACTAGACTTAGTATATCGTTTAGCCAAACAACTAACTAAGCAGTTAGTATCTTCAAGGTGCTTCGTTGGCCACACGCAACATGCCATCAAAGCAACTGCTCGAGCAAATTGTTCATCAGTTTGCCAATATATTTGCCATATATGAAATAAATACCAATAGTTGCAGTTTACTTATAGAAAAGACTTGAACATTTGTCACAATTAATCACTCATTAAGTCTCGAATTGTGAAGATTGTTGAATGAAACTGTATCGTTCGTAATCAAGTGGCATTAATAGCTGAAATTCCAGCTTTATAACATTTGTAATTGTCACACATGTTGTAAATAAAAACTTATAGTTCATTCATTCGAAAGTAAACAATTAAAACATTCGAATTATATAACATTAAAGTATTCTATTCTAGATTGTATAATTATAATAGGAGGGAGCGATTTATTCATTAATTTAAAATGCACATTACGAAACTCTTTTGGTAAAAGTAAAGCATTTTACACATCTGGAATATATATATATATTATATTTAACACTTTGGTCAAACTAAATGATTCCTCTTACTTCACATATATCGATTTGCTTTTGTTACGCGACCAAAACATACCCTTGAAACAGTTTTGCAGACGCTCAACTCTCTCGCAATTTGCAGATCAGTTAATTTATTTAAATGCTAAGCAAACACGAGTGTGTTTTTATCTTTTATTTGTTCATCAGACGAAGCAACTTTTGCTTCACACGCGTATCTCAGTGGGAGGGAATCTTCTGCTTACAAAAAAGGTATTGTTAGATTTCACATTCATTAGCTAAATTAACATATTTGGATGTTTTTTCATTTAATTTATCAATTATTATGTTTTTCATTTCCTTTTTCCATTTGCGATGCCATCTACAAAATCTATTTCCCTTTTTCCCAGTGCCTTTGTAATGATTTGGCAACATTCGAATGACAGCTCTAAAGCTGTATCAATGCATTCACAATTTTCCCTAGCGTTAATTGATGTGATTAGATGCCCCTTTGGGCAACTATCTGCTGCTGCTGCTGCTGCTGTTGCCAATTCGTGAGGCAGGTGGCAGGTGGCAGATGCCAGGTGGGTACTACATAAGTTCACGGTCAGTGATTGATTTAATTTTGGATGGTCTGTTATGCAATTTATACACACGCGATCTGACATTGGAATTGGGTAAGCGATGTGAATGCGATTCGAATTTGGAACAATGAGCTAAATGGATGCTAATTAAATCTGATTGGAGGTCGTCGAGCGGGGTACTTGGATGGTGTAACCATTAGCCCGTGATTATAGGCGCAGATAATGCACGGAAGTCCAAAAATGGCACAGGGCATGCGATAGCGAATGGCAGGCAGTTGTGTGTTCGATCCGACTAGCAGATGCTCTAACATGGCAAAAATATCTATCGATATTAACTTCAGTTAATGAAAATGACATTTGTTAGCAACTCTTCAACATTTTAGCAGTAGTAAATGATAGTTAAGAATTCTCATTTAGTATTTGATTTACTCATATTTATTTTTAATTTTTTTGAAATTAACTGATAATTTAAATTAAATGTATAAGCGCAATCCATGCGATGTGATAAATTAGCAAAAACCCATCGACTCAGTCGTATATATTATACTTTTATGTAATCTTGATAATTATCGATTCACCGTTTCTCATGTATTCAAAGCCGTTGGTCTCAAAGAGTTTCTATTAAAACCATAGCCACCAAATTGAGCATATTAGAATTGTATGCTGATCACGTTTATTTTCAATTACAATTACGTGCGACTTCTACACAACAAATCATATCGAAAAGCATTCTAAAAACAATATTCAAGATATTATGAGAGATAGGTTTCTTTTATAATTTTAGTTGGCAGAACGAAGCCAAAGGCAGACAAGGCTCTTGGCTTAATATTTGTGTGAAAAGAACCCTGACGTCTTTCACAACTTGTAGAGCTCACTTTATTATTAGATTTTATAAAACTTTGACGAGTCTAACTCACAGCTACACTGTAGGGTAGGGTCTATTTCAGTCGAATGTCCCCTTTAAGCACATGTATTGGCACAGCTGGACGTCTGGCCACCACCGCAAGCAGCAAGAGCAGCTCTAGAGCCGCCAATTTGTGAGGTGCTCGCCTTGTGGCCAGGCTGCTCCTTGTGCTTTGTCGACATCGACATCGACATCCGCTTTAATAGCTCGCTCACATGCTATTTATAGCACCCTCATGGCCACCCTGCGCCAAGAAGTGTTGACGCCCCTGTTATGATCAACAGCAACAAGAGCAAGGAACAACATGAGTTAAATTTAAACTGGGAAACTGAGCGAACCCCTAGGGTAATATGCTTGGAATCGTCATGGATGTGGAATGCGGGACATGTGACGGATAAAGAGCGCGACTTTTGGTGTTGTATTCAATTATGTATTGAATGGGAATCGAACTCGACTTTGTTTCGCCCACATTTGATTACCGGTTTGAAACTATAACGACTCAAAGAGAGTGAGAGAGAGAAACCGTTTAGACTCGAATTACCAGCAAATATTCAAATATTTACTTGACAACAACAAAAGAGCCGAATGCATATCAAAAGCTGAGCAAAACTCGTTTTGAGAATGCGACTCGCGACATTTTTGTGGCTCTGACTGGACTGCTTTAAGCCTGGCCAACAGTCCGATTGCTCGCTGACTCATTTGTGTTTTCGCAACGCGCGATTGCAGTTTGTCAATGAGATCAAAAACAATACATATATCAAATACAAAACGCCCATTGTTTACCACGAATTGAGCACTAATTAAAACGGGTAAATTGCTCTATGTGAAGGAAACGTATTTTAATTAAATTTAATGCATCTTTTGTTTTATTTTTTTTCGCTATTTGCAGCTGCCGATGCCGCCAAGCGCAAGAAGCTGAAATCACGCAGTGCGTCGTCCACAGTTGGAAGTGGAGCAGTCGCTGTGGCAGCGGCAGCTACGACATTGCCACAGAAGCAGAAGAGCAGCAGCAGCAATGGCAGCACACGGGAGCAGTATTCCAAGGATCATCTAGATGCGTGGCTGGAGAATTGCCTGAGGGATGCAACGAATGCACAGCTCTCATCATCATCAGAGTTTCTCGACTTTAATCCAACGACGACTGGCAACAAATCGCTGTTTGTAACGCAGGCAGCAGCAGTACAACAACAGCAGCAACAACAGCAGCAGCAGCAGCAACAACAACAGCAGCAGCATCAACAACAACAACAACAGCACCAATTCTTCATGCGTTCACAATCGCAGCCGTACAACATGGGCGCGGCGCCGCCCTTTAGCCTGGGCATACAACGCGTGAGTGATTGCTATTAAGGCAGCAAATGCGTAAACTATTATTAATGCTTATTGTTATTATTATTTGTGGCACAGCAAACGCAGCCGCCGCAAAACTATCGCTACCCAATGATGTTTCCGGCCCAGTCCAATGGCTATGGCATGAACTTTGGCCTACCACCCGGCATGCATCCAGATGGCGGACAAGATTTTGCCAGTCTACCGCCTTTGGTCAACATGCTGGGTGGCTTTGGCGCCGGCTCTGAGCACGATCAGAACTCTACGGATGTGCTGGATGGCAGCGGCAGTAATCCCAACATAAGTCGAGGGTAAAGCACAGCATGCATTCAGATCCAAAATATAATTAATTGTCATTCAACTTTTCACTTGCAGATTTCGATTTAGTGATCCCTGTCTGCTGAATCCATCGGATAATGACTCCAAGCTGAGCGGTCAGCTAACGCCAGAGTGTCGCAATGGCAATAGCACAACCAATGGCAATGGCACAAGCAATGGCAACAGCGATTTGGAGCAGCAGAACAAATTCTTTGCCGCCTTAATGGAGCAGATTAACATATTGCATGAAACGAATTCCAAGATTTGTCGCAATTTGCACGAGACAAAAGGTGCGTGAGTGCCGGTGCGAAGGCAACTAGGAGCAGGCAAACTAGGGCAACTGTAAATTCGAATATTGCATTTGTAGAGAAAAGTCAACACAGCATCGCTGAATGCTATTTCTTAATCTTAGCTATCTGTATTTTTCACTGCTCTTTGTTGATGTATTTCGTATTTTGTATTTTGTATTTTATAATTTCGTAATTAGCCATTTTGTATATTGTTTTGTGGCGTATTTTTTATTTTTATATCTTTCTTACCTTTCCTATCTTACTCACACACACACTTTGCACACGTATGTACACACAACACACACCCACACACACATAGTCGATATTGAAGCTTTGAAGCACGCTCCCAATGGCCAGCTGTGGGCTGGAGGCGGGGGCATGCGTCACCGTAGAGATAGCTTGAGCGGATTAAGCACACAAAGTCAGCCCTTGATATTTGGCGGCGGATTCGGTGGCACACACAGTCCAGCGCCCACCTTTCATTCAGGTACACATCTATCTAACTACCAGTCGAACTGAACTGTGCTAAATCAGTCAGCTCTCTCTCTCTCTCTCTCTCTTTCGATTGCAATTAATTACTCGTCTTTCTTTTGTGTGTGACTTGCAGGTGCCTACACGCCTGGCATGATGACGGATGTGGTGCGTGAGGTGAAGGAGGCGGCGCGCGTGCGTGAAGATGCAATGCTCAATCGGTATGTAATTGTTATCCATATCAAATGCAAATTCTTTCAATCAAATTAAACTCTTGCAGTGTCAAATCCATGGTGGAGGATCGTCAGTGGTCAATGAATGAGGGCAATGTGCGCACACAACGTGATATCGATGAGCTAAAGGTGAGTTTAATGCGTCATCTGATTACTTTGCTAACAACTTTCTTTCTTGCCTTTGCAGTCCCATGTGATGCAGCTGCGCCTAGAGCGCAAGGACACAAACAAACGTCTCAATCACCTGGAGGCGGAGAACAAATATCTGCGACAGGCCTTGGCCAGTTTATTTAACCAAAGGCAGATGCCGCAGCATGACATCATCTACGAGAATGATCGTGCACGTGGCGCACGCAAGGCACCGCTGCCGTTTCCCAATGGCGCCACCAGGCGCTCACAATCCTTGAATTTGCATTATGGCACTGTGCATCAGGCACCGGCGCAAGCGACGCAATCACTGGACGAAGACGACGAAGTGGCACTGGAGGATGATGATAATGAAGAGCTGGCGGGAAATAACAAGCGACTCTCAAGTTCCAGCAATGAATCCCGCACCAATGGCCCAACAATACAAACACCGCTCGTACAAAGCCCGCCCAAGTTTGCGCTGATTGCGGAACAGCAGGTGGCGACAACGGCAGCGACGGCTCCGCCATTGTTGCCACGCAAAAAGGAACATGTGCAACTGAAGCGAGAACTCAGCGAAGCGAACAGCGCACGTAAGGAGGCCAATCAGCGTATCATAGCGTGGGTGTAGTCTATGCTCTATATGGTTCTCTCTATCTATATGTATATGTGTATATATGTTATGTGATCTATCTAAACTGCAAACTCACTTCATTTCGCATGCATGCAACACCAACTAATACCATTTGCTATCGTCATAATCTTTGTCGTTGACTACACAGTATATTATTATTTTTTTGCCTTCTCTTTGCTCTTCTCTTTCTCTGTCATTCCGTCTACGACGCTCGTGTTTTGTTTAGTCTCGAAAAATTGGTTAAAGACCTAAGCGCCCAGGTGGCCAGCCAACAAAATTGGAATCCGAATACGACAACGGCAACGATCGCAACGGCTAACAAACTCAGCGTCGCCGGCGGACCCATTACGGACTTATAGTTCTAGCTAACCGGCGGCAGCGGCTGCGACCCCGACACCGACACCAATTTGGCCAACGATTTTGGCCCTAAGAAGTGCTATCGCGTTACCCATTTATAGCAGACAGCGCATCCTCGGGGCAAACGGCAACAACAACAGCGGCGGCTGCACATATTTCGCTTCAAAATTATTTATAACTCATTGACGTTTGCATAGCAGAGGATACAAGCAAAAAAACAAAACTACACATACAGATTAACAATTGTTTTAATACATTTAATATACGCATATTAAGCCAAAAGTCATGTGGTATTAGGTATGTTAAGTTTACGTCATGATGGACAGACTACATATCCATAAGCCAAAATTCCGAGCCCAGCCTTTCGATAACTGTGACAGTACGTCCTACTTCAACCCTCTCCCCCAAGGCCGCACAAATGTTGTAACTAATAGAAGCACACACTCCCATACACATCAACTTACACATACTGAGATCAACAAATATCTGTAACTAATATCGAAATTCGTGTACCTATAACAAATGAACAAACAAACAAGAAATCAAATTATATATTTAAATAGCAATTGTAATTGAAATTTTGTTAGGCAATTATCGAGTAACTTTATATACGTACATACGATTGTTCATCAATAATTGTTGTTGTAGCATCACTATTTTTATTAACTATTAAATTAACAAGAAAACATATTTAGGTGCCATTTGATAATAAAGAAAATAAACGAAAATGTGACTTTTTTTATCTTTATTTGATACTCAAAACATATGCTAAATCTCCGAGGACCTCTGGATCCTTGAATGCCGACTTGTAATAACAAATTTATTAAAGCTATTACTCGGCTATATACTTATTAAAATTGTAAGGACATACCTTTTAGTAAACATCACAAAAAGGACTATCGAATGGCATTAAAATATTTTAAGAATATTTTTAGAACAATTTTATAAGGGGTAGGCATGGAAAAATTAAAAAAAATTATATTGTCGTGGCTAACTCGGACACTTGAAGGACTATCATGGTGTCCTTTGGCAGACACACTGCGCTGATCAAATCAAAACTGATGCTGCCGTCAAAAGGACGAAAGTCCTTCAAATAACAAACTTACAAGGACTTTTTTGAATATAGAAAATAAGCCCTAACTCGCCTATGTTCGGGCTGATCCTGAAGATTAATGTTTCAATGAACTGGTTTCAACAAACTCTATCGACTGACCAAAGGACACTCAAATCGTCCTGCTGGTTTTCAAGTTATCCAGGATTTTGTGTTCTCGTTCCTTTCTTTTGCTTCTGGAAGCAACGATTGTCGAATTTTAACTCAATGTGAGTATGCAGCCTACTTTGCGCATCCCTGGTCTTTCTCTCCCAGTCCACCTAATTGACGACATGCTTGTATCATCATACATATATTACATACATATATGTGCATTTATTAAGAACATTTTGTCACATAAACACAATCATACATAGGCATAAAGTAAAACTAATAAAAAATTGAATAAAATGTGGACAATCCGCCGCCAAAAACTGCAAGGACCCATCGGCTTTAGATGATGCCAAATCCAGGGCTTACAACGCATCTAAGGATAATACACAATTTCAGATTAGAAACGATCAAATGCAATTAGAAGTTGTGCTATGTGTGGTAGTGTTTTATAAGAGATGGGTGCGATGTGCGATGGATGGTGCGTTGTGTGAAGGATGCACGTGGCTACTTCATATTACATACATTGTGCGGCCATGTCATTGGTGTCAATGCCCAGCATGGCCAGCTCGTCCAGCTCTGCCTGTCGGCGCAACTTTTCGCTATCGGTCGGCGAAGCTGGCGGTTGTGGTATATCGGCCACATCCAATAGCACTTCAGTGGCCTTTGCCTTGATATCTACTGGGTCAGGGATGACTGCTGGCGGGGAACAGGGCATGGGTATGTCCCGGGCCGCAACTTGTTTCACGATGTTTGTTTTGAGCACAGTGTTATCCGCTTTGCCATTGGCCAGCTGTGTAACAGCAGCCTGGGTTGCTTCATCCCCGCTGATTTGCATGGGAGAGTCCACGGATTTGGAGGTGTCGTCATGCGTCGGGGCTGGCATTGAGCTGGATGTGGTCTCTTCAATGGAAACCAAATGTATACCCTGCTTGGCTAAATCCTGCAAGTTGTGTTCGTCCAGCACTGGCTCATCCTCCACAATGGTTGTGATTGTCTGCGGCACCACAGCCACTTGACTGTCATTGGCGCCATCTTCGGCTGGTCGTTCCGCTGGGAATATTATGTTGAGTGCCTCGGCCAGATCTTTGGGCAGCTCACCATCCTGTTGTCCGCCGGTTGGCTGCGGCACCAAATCCGTTTCAACCTCATCAATGCCCGGCGGCAAGACATCCTCCTCGCCATTCTCATCGTTGGCCAACTGATCACCATCCAGGGCATCATTGCCGTCGGCATTTGTACTTTCGCCAGGTGGCGGCGGTGGCGGGCAATGCGTCATCAGGTTGGCAAATTGCACAGGATCCGGCATAAGCTCATCGTAGTCCATCATCATGCCGGCATCAGGATGAAAGGGTGGCGCATTACCAAATGCATCCTCCATCATGGCCATTTGAATTTGTGCCGCTGTCGGTGCATTTTGTCGCACTGATGGTGCCATGCCCATTTGAGGAGGAGGTGGCGGTGGCGGTGCCACGCTCATGCCATCCAAGGAGCCACCATTTATATAAACTCCGACCTCGTTGTAGCCCATTGTCGTCGTAGGTGGCGGCTGCTTCTTCAGTACCGGCATCTTGCCAATGAACGGCAATTTCTTGCCTCCTCCAGCCGCCGTTGCGCCTGTGGTAGCGCTGCTCTTGACTGGCTTTGGTTTTGCTGCCGTCTCCTTTTTGTCGCGCTTGGCATCATTCTGCTTGCGATCGGGTTGCGTGCGTGGCCGGAATTCGGAATGCTTGACCACCGGCCGTTCCACGCGTTCCTCCGAATGGCTGCGGCTGCGACGCCAGCGGGCGTCCCGTGAGCGACTGCGTCGACCGCTGCCGCGCATTGGCGAGCGCGAAAAGCGCCTGCGTGTACGACTACGTGACCTGGAACGAGAGCGTCTACGATCACGATCACGTTCCCGCTCTCGCTCCCGATCACGGTCCCGATCACGGCCACGATCGCGTTCACGTTCTCTATCGCGATCGCGATCTCGCCTGTCACGATCCAAGCGACCGCGGCTGCCACTGCGCGGCGAGGGACTGCGTCGCTTTGAGTTGTGTTGTCTCGCTTTCTCATCCACGGCCGCCAGTGCATTCTTCCTTTCGTCCGCTGGTCGCACTTTACCCTTAAGCTTGCCCTTGAGCTGTTCCAAAAGCTTCTTTTCACTCTCACTAATCACCGGCTGCACTGTGCTCCATTGCTGCAGCATGACATCATCACGTTTCTTCTCATCCTCCACTTTCCCATCACTTGTGCCCTGTGCTTGTGTCCATCTGCCGCGCTCGCCCGTTGTCAACGTATCCTTGATAATTGGTGGCGGCGGTGGTTCCACGTGTTGTGCCACCTCAGGCTTACCTACACTGGGCGCCTCCTGCTTGCGCATTGCTACACGTATAGAGGCAGCGTTTATTGCTGGCCCAACATCCACTTTTTTAGCCTGCTGTCCCTCTTCTGCGTCCTCTGATGAGGAGCTGTCCGTTGATGAGGACGTGCTATTTCCATTACGCTTATGTTTTTTGCTGTGCTTGCGCTTCTTTTTCTTCTTGTCGCCGCTGCAAAACAAAAATAAAAATAGTAATTAATATTACAATCTTAAATTGCTAACGAACCTCCGCCTTTTTGCGCATTTCATTTTGACAATTCAGTATTGCAAACTAAAACTATCATCCTTCATATTCAGATGTTAATCGGGGAAATCGAAAACAAAGTCGAAACAAACTCGCGTTATCGATTATCGAAATTATTAGGCGGAAAGTACTCAATATTCTAATTGACATCAAAATTTAGAAAACATAAAAATAAAAAAAGTATATATTTTCAATACATTAATAATAATGTTACTTTTGTCTATCGCGTTAAATGTACACACATGTTGTTTAACAACAGGTATCTCGCGTATAAGTGGCAAATAATAAAAAATACACTTTAAAATAAAACGAATTTAATCTTTTTACAAATTCTAACGGGGTAACAGCTCAGCTATATATACAGACCTCTTCTTCTTGCGTTTCTTAGAGGTTTTATCATCATCCTTCTTTGCCTTTTTGAGCTTTGCCTCTTCTCCTTCCTTCTGCTGTTGTTGTGACCGCTCCCGTTTGTTCAGCCATTCGGCCTCATAGTTGGGCTGCTTTTTGACGAAAGCCTGCAATTAAAATCATATTAGAAATAATTGCGCAATTAAATAATTTACTTTAACATACATCGTATTTGCTGCCATGAGTGCGAGACCTTAAGTGCAATGAGGCGCAGTGCAAATCACCAATCCAGACGCTGCACAATTTGCAGTACCAGGCACTGGCGGGCACCAAAAATTGTAGACCACGAACTGGCACACGCAATGTGGGCGCCTTCTCAATAGTGGGAAAGGGATCATGATCTATGCCCACATGCCAGGGTGTCTCCATAGTCTCGCGATTCATATGCTCCTCAGCGTGCAAATGTTTTAGATAATCGCGTGCCGTCTTTGGGAATACGCTGCAACTCTCACACCAATATTTTTCCGAATCGAAGAACACATAATTGTAGCTTTGGGTTGGAGGCGCAGCCGGTTTAGCTGAAACTTCGGCTTGTCGCTGTTTGGCTTTCATTGATTTGATGGCCCGGTTTTTGAGACGATTTGTTGGACTGCCATCACCATTGCCGTTCTCACCATCACCCTCGTCGTCCGTACTTGTCTCTAAGGAACTGCTCGAAGACGAACTTGAATCGGAGCTATCACCAGAACTATCACTTGTTGTGGATGTAGCAGCCGCATGGGCGACTTTCGTTCCGGTTGGCCCAGGCTCAATTTTAGGTGTCTCCTCGTGTTCTTCATCGTCCTCCTCATCGCCAATGATTCCATTCAACATATCGATGACGTTCTCAATTGTGTCCAGTTTCTTTTTAATTTGTACCTGTAATTATTATATGTAAATTAGTATTGCATTTAACCGATATAAAGAAAAACAAACCTGAAGGCGGTCATTTTCCTCAATGAAATTCTTTGTTGTTGGAGACGGTGGAGCATCGCCAGCTGTCAAATCGTCATGTTGTTCCTTCAGTACCTTCATTTCCTTCTTTAAGAGCGATACCTTCTTTATGTAATTGGTACGTTGCTTCTTGATCTCCTCCTTTTGATTCTCAGCTTCCTGGGCCACGGCTGGTCATTGATGGTATCGAATATAGATTTGTCGAAGAGGGTAAAGAAAGAGAAATTAATTAATGCATATTCCCAGTTGTTGATTTAAAGTTCAAATTTCATTTACAAAATGCAATCTCGAGTGCATTTCACAGCCAGTAACACACCCAGTTGGCCATTAAAACCAACGGATGCGTTTGCCGGAACTGATCGGAGCATATGCGGGTTTGACGGCTTGTTCTGCTGTCCTCGGGATTTGTAGTGCGTGTTGGGGCTGACGGTGACCGTCCGTCCGTGCCGACGTAATTGGTGACTGAGTGCGGCTCCCCCCATGACGAGAAGTTTAGTTTAGTCTTAGACAATTGACACACAAACAACAACAAACTGTTGCGCTTTGTTTACGTAAATCGAATACAATATGTATGGTATATCAAAGTGCTGCCAGAGCCCGGGTCCGAGTCCGGGTCAGTCTGAGCTCACGCTGCGATTTAATAGCTAGATTCTTAATGTCTTTACAATGCATTTTCATGTCTTTTTAAGCGCGTTTTACAATTAACAAATTACAATAACATTTACAAGTTTTGTTTAGGGGCGCGTTACCATGACAACAGTAATAAAATATAATGTGAGAGGTTTGTATGTGAGAATGGTCGTAAGTAGTCAAGTAAAAGTTCATTTCCACACTTACCATCCTGTGGTGGCAAACCTGCGCTCTCAAGCGCTGGCGGTGGTTGCTCCTCGATAATCGCCGACTGCTGTGGCAGCTGCTGTTGCGGTTGCTGCTGTCCCTGCTGCGGCTGTCCCAATGCATCCGGTGTAGTCTGGGGTACAGTAGCTAAAGTTTGCGGCAACCATACTTGTTGACCATATTCTACAATATAAAACATTTTTAAAATGTCAAAAAGTTAATTAACTTTAAAAACCAGAGGCACTTAAACTTAACCTTTTGTTAAATACATAAGGCTGTTATTATAGCTTACTTAGTTTTAAGTTAACTAGTATTGCTTACCATTTACACCCCAGGCGCCGTAGCCTGCATTGAAACCGGTCGCCTGAGTTGGAGGTGGTCCCTGCATCCCATATCCTGGCGGTGGTCCTTGCGGGGGAAAGGCATTTGGTGGTGCCATGCCGTATTGATGGCCATAGACATCCGGAGCACCGTACGGCCCTTGGGCATACATTGGGGTCGGCATAACACCATAACCCGCTGCATGTGCTGGATGCGCTAGCTGTTGCTGTGTAAGCTGTTGAGCTGATGGTGCTGGCATCGGCGGAGAGGCTGGCTTTCTTTTGGGCGACCATCTTGATGCTGGACTGATACCACGACCACCACCACGTCTAATGGGTGAATTGCTCCGGGAGCGAGATCTGGATCTACCATACCGTCGACCACGACGAGGTGGCGACCTCCGACGATCCCGGTCTCGGTCAGGCGAGCGGCGGCGATCAAACCTTCGACGCGGTGGATAGAACGTGGGCGACGGTGATCGTGAATGTGAGCGGCGGCGACGCATTGGCGGCGAGCCTCCGTGACGAGAATTTGAGCGTCGGCGACGCATTAGCGGTGAGGCTCCGTGACGCGAATTTGATCGCCGTCGTGAAGTTGAGCGACGACGAGAAGTGCTTTTACTTTTACTGCTCTTGCGTGATGCGTGCGGCGCGGCCTCTTCCTTTTTTTCACTAGCATCATTGCCGTCAACGCCGGGCGGTCCGTCATCTAGCGAAGCGCCCATCCGCTTATCTGTTCCTTGGTTTAGCGCTATACCGTCAGCCATTTTAAAAGAGTGGAACGCACTCCACTAATTAATCACTTGACGCTACAAATGTATGCACACTTTTGATTTTTCCAACGTTTTTGTCTTTTTTTCTCGCAGAAATTCGCAGCAGCGTGACCGCAAGTTAAATTTCAAAACATACTTTTTACGTCCAAAAATATACCGAACATTATACAATAAAAGTTGTACAGAAGAAAGACGGTGTCACCACACTTTAAAAAATGTAATTTATTAAATGTTTACCAATCGATATACAACACTAAATATCGATATTTAATCATATACAATTCCAGTGTGACCACTAAAGGTACACAACACATATTTTGATATTTGAATACTAAATGAGGTTTGTTAGAATATTTTGAGCTTATACTTGCTGGCACTTATCAATCTTTACTTCCCCTTTTTTCTTGATTTTTCAACAATAGCTTTTTTTTAATATTTCATCAGTTTTCAAATTGTATATTCGGTATATTTTTGAGAGTAATAAAGTAAAGTAAAGTATATTATTTTAAAATTTTACTTGGGTTCACACTGTCCAAATCCGTCATCTTAAAAATATTGCGCCCATATTGCTTGTGTGGTGGATACATTAAAAATTAATTAATTGTTAATAACGTTATAGCCGTGAACATAGTAGTCCACTAGTACACTTAAAGCATGGACCGAACAGTGATCGCGCCATGGAAGGCGGAGGAAAAGGAGCAAAGTGAAAAGCTGTATAAAAAGCTTCAAGGCTTGTCATTGTTATGCCCAATGACCGATGAAATGGCTAAGTTACTATCTTGGGACATGTTTCTTAAGCCTAATCAGCCTGCATTTTTTCAAGTAATGCATTTTCTTTTTCGTATTATTGATCCTGTTGAATTCAAACGGCGGTTTTATTGGCCCATTACGGATAAGAAATCGGAAGCAAACTTTCGATCGAGCACTGTAGATTATCTTAAGCATTTGAATGAGAAGCATCAACTCAATTGGACTAACATCAAGTCCTATCTGGTTGTCATGCCTGGAGGAATGAAATTTATAAATTTCCTCATAGACTTGGTAGGTTTCGTAGTGCAAGAATTGATCAAGCAACGGGAAAAGGCGTTGCCAGTGGATATTACAAATTTGCGAGATTTGAGTGTTCACAGTATGTCCAAGCAGAGTGCGTTTATGAAAGAGTATGCTTCCGCATATATAGATGAACAAAAGCAATTAACAACTCGATACCGCCAATGCACCCAGAAAATTAAGAATTTATTCGCAAGCATTGCAAGTGAGACAGGCGTGGAAGAGTCGCGGTTGCTAGATGATAAGTTTCTGGAGGATTTCGAATCATATAATCGTCTCAAATGGGAGCAAAATATAAAACTACCTGTTGAGAGGATTTCAACGTTAGAGGCTCCGCAGTGTAAACTGAAAAACGACATTGATCACTTCCTGGCAAAGCAGGCAGAACAAAAACAAAACAAAGAAGCTGCAGATAACACATTGCGTAGTATCCAAAAGTTTTTTGGCGCTAGTGCAGTGTCAGGCAATGCAACAGGTGATCTAGAATCACTTCAACTTAAATTCATAAGCATAACAAGATTTTCTATTTTTCAGGAAATAGTGTGAGACTTAATGCCATGTTGTCTACTCTAAATGGCATCGTCGAGACAATTGCAGAGCAGTTGGACGCAAATAACCATTATGACCAAGAGTCCTGTGCGTTTCGAACCACTGAACTCCGAGAGTTACAAGAAAAACTGCAACAGATCGAAATTCAAGTCAATGATGTCAATAAAAATTTGAACTTAAGAGTCAAGGAGCACAACAGCAATATCAGTGGAAATGCATCACAATTGCACACCTTGCATAACTTTCCCAACACACCTCTTCGAACTCTTAATAGCCAAACGGGAGCTAATGAGCTAACATTAAAGATGAAGTTTGTTTCTACTCCACCAATCAAGCTGGATGCTGCCAGTGGTGTGCGCAGTGCCCCCGTCCGCTTAGCGCTGCAGGACGACTTTAATGGCAAGCAATTTGAGACCACATGCCATAATTTGATGGGTAAACGATTATCAATTTAACTTGATTTGTTTTTATTTGCATTACGAACGATTATATTTCTAGTACCACCTCGTTCAGCACGCAAGACGAAACAACATCAAGAGGAAGATCATACGGACATAAATAGCACATTAAATCGCTCCAAAATTCTGGATCCCATGACGCTGCTGCGCACCATTAACAAAAAATCGGCACAACCCAAAACATTCTCACATACGAACCTCTCATCCTTGGGTAGTAAGTGGAAGCAAATGCAGGCATCGTTTGGCTTTGACGACGCAACTCTCATGGCGCCCACTTCGCCCACATCCAATGGTCCCATTCCACAGTCACCTTTCACGCCTTTAAATGTGAATGAGAATACTCGCATTGAAAGATTGCCACCGACATTGGGTTCCGATACAAGTAACAACTCCTTATATGCTAAGAAAAGCGCTGCCTTAATGAAAGTTCTGGACGCGTCGCTTAACGTGCAAAATCTCAGTACTTCGCCCTCGGGACGACTGGATGCGCTAGTGCCCGGTCCTTTGGCAGATCAGAAGGCAGCGTTACCGCTTATACTACTCAATGATGAAGTATATGTAAGTAATATAAGTCAGATATTCATCACATACTCCTTAATGCATATTTCTCAGGATTCCAAACCGCTGCAGTGCATTAGCATTGAAAACACTGGTAACCAAGTGAACCAGTTAAACACATCCAGATTTGGTGATAAGTTTGATGAATTTGAAGATAACGACGACTTGCAGAACATTAGCGACAGCGTACTCAAAGATATTCTTATATAGTTTTCAAATTTATTATCATATCAGATTGAAAATTGTAAAACTTACTGTTCTAATTAGTATTATTCATATTATTCATATAATTATGTATGAATATTTTTTTTTCATTGCGCTGTTTACTGCCATTGTTAGTGTTAAATGAATTTACCCAGTTAAAAATTAGAACATTTGCTTAGCAAAATATGATAAAATGTGCGAATGAATTCAAGTTGAATTTAATTTTATTAAATTCAATTATTTATTATGCTCACAAAATAAATTAAACTCAAAATAAATTCAAAGAATGTGCATAAATTGTTTTAAAAGTTAAACAAAATAAATACCGTATGGTATGTTCTCTTCTTAATCTTCAGTTTGCTAACAATTTCACTGCTTAGCCTTAATTCAATTTATTATTGATACCTCTGAGATTTAGGTTCTTCGCTACTTTTTGCGGTTATTGCTTTTGGTCGTGTCTTTAGAATTTATGTATATATATATATGTATTTTTGTGCCTCTACGCCTATCACACATTTGATTTGTTGAGCACCCAATGCACATAATGATCGCGCTGAGCTACAAATAATTGTACAAGAGTAAGTCTACAATGTATCAATAATTTCGTATTATGTACAGTTTCGAATATATGCAAAAGATATTGTTCGTTATGAATACATATTGGCAAATGTGGAACATAAGATGTGTTACATTTACATTCTATGTAAAAAAAATTAACATAATTGCAGTCGACCCGAATCAAATATTATCATCATCTAATCAAATTTATCATGAGCAATAATCGCGCACAACCTGTAGGTTATTATAACGTACAATAAATATGTATATGTATATATATATAAATATGTCTTCTACTCGTATGTCGGCCAAGCAAGCTCATTTTTCCCATCATCTCAATTGTCGGTCTATGCTACATTTTGCACTGTCATTTACAATGGTTATTGCATATTGCTTTGGTGGTGCGTCCTATTGCTATTTTCTTTCTTCATTCCTCTTTATTTGCTACGTCGTTGACGCTGTGGAAATTTATTCTTTTTGCCCAAAATCTTCATTAGCTGCTTGGACATGAAATATGGCTTTTCGGGCGTGCCATCGTTGCGTTCACAATCCTCCAGGAAGCAGAGGAAGAGCGTGTCCACGGCCATTGAGTAGACGCCAAAAAAGACGCTGGTAATGAGAAAGGCTGCAATTACCACAACTGTGGTGGGAACGGCCTTGTGGTTTAATTGTATAACGGCCGGATTATTGGCAAGAAAATAATACGTGGCGACTCCAGCTCCACCGGTAAGCAGCAGTTTGGATAGAAAGAATAAGAAGTCGGTGACCTTGTCTAGTGTGACAACACGTAGGAAATTGCGCATGAGGAGATTGAACGCATCCTTGGCACTGGAGCAAAAGTTCTTGCCATGTATGGCGCACATAATGTATGCATTGCGATTGAGGAATCTGAGGAAGGACTCCAGCAACCAGAAGAAGCAACGCATGCAACACAGAATGGCGCGTGTGACGGCGTTATCATACTTCTTCAGCTTGGCATCGATGTACTCCAGCACCAGTCGTATCAGCCTGCATATAGCCAGAATGAGTGAGCCAAAAGCCAACGTACCCAGATGGTAGAGAGCTGTTTGACAGAAGGCGTGCGTCAGCGTAAAATAGGGAACATCACGTTTTTTGAATGTCCAGTACCAACGGGCAAAAGTGGCGGCCAGCACCATATCGCTGAAGGCTGATATGAAGAAACTCAGCCACAGGAAACCAAACACATTGTAGACTATCGACCAGCGCACTAATGGCGGATTGACAATTTCGTTGAAGCTGCACGTAGTCTCCATGCAGGACTCAAGTCTTTGATTGATGTAACAGTACTGCTGGAAAATCTTTGGATCACAGGCTGCACCCACAGTGTAGTTAATGGCTGGTCCATTGCAAACGCATTGCTCATTGGTCACTTCGCCAGTATCGGTGAGGCGACGCACCATGCGAAAGGATGGCGTGCCAATGGAGCCAAGATAAAGACCAACACCAATGGCAAATGCAATAGCACCAATATAGAGCACCCACGAGAAGATGGGAAAGAATACGGTACTGATGACGGTGCTGACTGCCTTGCTGCCTTCTTTGGTCAGTGCAATGGCAATGCGAATGCGTTTGCGCAACACGATGACCAGCAGCAATATGATTACAAAGCAGACACATAGAAATATGGAGAGATATAGCCAGTTATTGGCGTCACGCAGTAGATTGCGTAATTGGCTGTTTAAATTCAGGGCATGCTGTGGCACCGTCGGTGTATTCTTCCAGAAGGTGTATTGCTTTATGCTGTAGTAGATGGCAGCCAACAGGCCAATGAGGACACCAAAGATGGAGAACCAGAGTATGGGCGCAGCCAGCCAACGCATTAAGGAGATGAAAATCAGCGAAGCAATCATTGTAATGAATAGCGCTGTTAGCACAACATGAGCTGAGTTAACCAAATCCTCGACAATCTCTTCGCCCAGTCGCTGGGCATCGTGTGTGCCATTGTAGAAATGCGCCACGATATTGCCCACCAGCTTGGCCAGTCGTGTGTCCGTTTGCATCATTTTTTCCCTGATGACGGCACCATTCAGCTTCTGTCGTCGACATTGTCCAACGTGCTCATCGACCGCCACCTGCCCAGTACTCGTTTGTGGCGCTACGTGAGCTTGTGCATCGCTTTGGATTGTTAGTGCCATTGCCTGCATCTGCAGTTCCTGCGTTTGGCTCGAGTTGCTGCCGGGCAGCAGCAATAGTTGAGAGTCCCGACGTGTGCGAATTAACACACGTGGAATTAATTCGCACAGTTGATCCGAGAATTCAAACATGCACCGATTGAGAAACGGTTGACTCTTGATGTAATAGCGTGCACAACGATTTTCCGAGATGGCTCGATCAATGCCCGACTTGTCGTAAATGGCTGCCTTATCAGCATCCGTTTTGCAGATGAGTCGACGCTTCAGCTCATCGAAGTTCTTGTCCTTCATGCTATCCCAGACGAAGGTCTCTGAGGGACAGCTCTCCACGCATACCTAGATGAAAAAATGGCATATAAACAATGAAAAATAACTCGTGAAAGATCAAGTTACCTGCGGTGTATTGCAGCCAGTAATGGGCACTAGTGGATCAATGCATTGGTCCAGATTGAAAAAGAATAAATACTTTTTGTTGAGCACACTGGAGTCAATGCCGCACTTTTGATTAAACATATCCGTTGGCACCATCAGCTTGTTGAGATCCCCATTCTTCAGAGCATATTGGGCAATGAACGCCCAACCGCCCAGGAAAAGCACAAAAATGATTAGACACGGGACATCCGTGCAGCTGCGATCACGTTGCCGAGGGCCCTGAAAATTCCGGTCAAATCGCAATGGTTCACCATATTTGTTCATTAGCTCCACGTTCTCAGTCATCGTGTCGGTTGGCCTCTCTCTGGAGTCAAATATAGAATTGAAAATCTGTCATTAGGTTAGAACCGCTCACATGTCAAACGTTTCTTTTTTCCATCATCACAAAATTGTCTTACATATGCATGCTCAGTTATGCTTGTATGTGGCTATGTACTAAGTATGTGCTCTTACATACACACATAGTACATACGCTACATATATTGTTGGCTGTAAATTTGCTGAAGATATGCGTCATTTTTTCAATTCGAACCCGATTCACCGATAAAAGCTACAAATGCTTTGTTTGCGCTATTTATGCTTTTAATGATATTACTTTTTTGCATGTAAAATGCACATACATTGTTACGTTGTACATACAAGCTAATAGGACCTGTTCTCGAAGCCAAATGATAAAAAGCTATGCAAAAACTGCAACTTTGGAGTGTTGATTCATCACAACAACGATGAATCCAATATGCATTTAAAAAAGACATGTTGAACCTTTAGTACGGCAAACGAAGTCATTATTGTTAATGCAACTAGTAGTTTTTTCACCCGAATACATTAAGTAGTAGATGAATGTAACAATGTGCAAACTTTTAAAATGTACATAAATATATAGTGCTTTGCTAGTACAAATTAACACAATAAATTTAATTATTTCCCATGTAAATTATATTATTAGTGTTCTTTTTATTACTAATAGTAACTAAACTTAACCACATGGTATGCGAATACGGATCTGAGTTAGTCAAATAGATTTAAAGGGTGATAAATATACAAATATATGTACGTACATTCATACATAGGTAAGCAAGAGGTAACGAGAGGGTATACAATTATCGGCACACAAGGAGAGTTTTCTTTTGTTTATTTACACATAGTACATATGTATGTATGTATTTATAAAAACAAATGAAATATACTTATAAGTGAATGCTTGTATTTGACTTTTGATGCTGCTGATGCTATTGATAATGAACGTGATCCACAAATCAGCCGTTTGATACCGGCGGACGCAGAAGCAGAAACAAAGCAAACCACAGACAATAAGAAAAGCAAAAATAGCGTTGCGCAAATTGACAATAATGACGCATTAAATGCGAATTAAATTTATTTATATTGTGATCACATATGTACATACGTACAAAATTATACTCACACACACAATTATACATATATGATCAACTTGTTGCACGTTTTGGTATGTTGCGACTGTTGTGGTCTGCCTTGCCACTGTTGCCCAAAAAATGATGTAAAACCCGTTTGGGGCCTAAAACGTGTGCCGCCAAATAAATGTTCACTGATATTTTCATTGAAACATTTGGCTTTCCAATGAAATAGAAATTCGTTTGACACAGTTGGCTGGGAAGACAAGGCAACAGTAACAGAAAAAGCTCAGTATTCAAGGTCATTTACCGCAACTCGATTTTTTTTTATGAGCAAGTGCAGCGCGGAAGTGTCGCGGGAGGGAGTATGACAAGCGTAATTTTTTCTTTTGTAAAAGTTAGTATTTAAATTTCTTATAGATAGCAAATAGATAAAACAGCAACTGCCGCTGCTTGTGCGGGTCCTTATCTGTAATTGCTATTGTCTTCGTCTATTTGTTTTGATTGTAATGACAAACACAACGAGTGTCAGTACAACGGACCATATTAATTACTAATGGTACATACTATTACTCACCGTTGTCAGAAGCCTACGTGCGTAGAAGGTTTTCTCCAAGTTGGACGGGCAAATAATATATTGAAACAATGAACAAGGTGACTCTTTATTGTCTCGTTGGCGGGTTCCACATAGCTATGGAACTGAGTACCGTTATGTGGGTGAGATGTATCTTTGTTTGTTGTAAGTCGGAGCCGAAGTGAGCGCGATTCCTGCGACTCAGGCGAAAGTCAGTAAACGACTAAAGTGGTCGCCTTTGTTAAAGTTGCGAACGTTGCTCTCGGAACAGCGGTCACTTGATGTCAACAACACAGCGCAGGAGGGCAATTGGGGGTAGTTGGAACTGCAAGCATAAAGTGGGGGCAACATAAATATACATACAGGCTAGTAACCACAGGCTACCGAGCCGCAGCCTAAGTACTCATATGGAACACTTTTATTTATTGCAGACTATTTGTTGATAAGGCTTGGGTCAGGCAGTCCAACACTTTTCATTAATGGCTGCTTGCAATTTCACTCGAATTGCTGTACATGCAACTTGATTTTTGAAGAGTTGACATGCACATACTCAATCACACAAGCACGCACACACAGTCAATAATTATAAACCAAAAAACAGTTCAATTAATTATAATTTATAACACTCACTTGGCGTTTTGCGAAGCATTCAGCTCCAATGCACGCAATAACACTGAGAGAGACTAAATAAGGCAGCTCCCCACTTGCTTTCAGCTGTTTCGAATAGTGTTGGTAAACGTAAAGTAAACAGTCAAAACAAATGTAAAGTGTGGTGCACACTGGAGAAATATTAACAGCTGCTGCGATTATATCGCAGTCTCTTATCACGCAAAACATTGGTGTCAAAAATAAATAACTTAAATTTAATCCTGACAACAAAAATGGTAATTGTGTTTATTCAAAAAGTGTTCGTACGTTTTAATATATAATGTTGTCATTGTTAATTTGGATTTAAAAATACATTTTTGTAATAATAATGTTTTGCAAATTTGAAAAAGTTTTTGAAAATATTAATTATACAATACAGGTTCCTGTATAAATACATTTTATACAATTCAATAAGTCAATAAGTTTGCTAAATCGGATATCCCATTAAATTATATTGCAAATCACTTTTAAGCGCCAAGCGTGAATAGTGTCACAAAGAGCGAGACAGCCATATTGCGAATCTGTCGACAGTGCTGTTAAGCGCTGAAATGCATCAATTGCGGGGTCGGCGGCATGAGTGCAGTGAAAATGTTTAGCGTTGAAGACGGCAGCGCAAGATTTGATTAAGAAACAATTTAGAAACTGTGCGTAAATATGCAAAAACCATATACTTAACGTAATTAAACACATTCTCCATAACCAATACGTTTAAGTGCTCATGATCATATCTGTGTTTGGCCAATGTGATTGTGTTGTTTGCGCCGGCTGGACGCCAAAACTACAAATTTATTTTCAATTGCAAAAAAAGGGACAAAAAAGTGTGGTGCATTCGACGACAAAATAATAATTTGGAGCGTTAGATAAAGAGCGCACGCAAGCAAATTACGAGTGCAACCATTGCAAATGTTTATGTTTTTACTTCGAGACACATTTTAATTGCAATACACAGAAAGTGAAAACAGGCCATGAGCTTGTAAAGCATTTGTCGCTAGTGGTGTACGTGCACAAGACCAAGCAGAAACAGACATTGCTTACTGCCAGCAGGAGGTGGGGCCCGACATCGCTGTCACCGCCACTGTTGCCGCTGCTCTTGCCTTCACTGTCGTCGACGTTGCCGTTGTTGTTGGCTTTGCGTCCGTTGTTTTTGTTTGTCATACAAAACACGCGGCGTGCAGCTCAACAAAAGGGCGGGAAGGCAACTAAACCGTTTTCGTTCCCCTTTTTCTGTTTTCGTGTGTACGGTATTCCCTTCGGATTTTTTTGTTGTTTTGTTTTTCATTTTACCGCGTACATTCTGAAGTTCGGCCTCACAATTGGGGGGCTGCGGAAATGTCAAAGCTGGGCGAGCACAGGCGTGTGCCCCTCACCACAATCAGCAGCAGTCATAGGAGTAGTCTTAATGATGGAGGCTTCAATTCAGTGCCACCGATGCTCTCGCGATTCGGCGACTTCTTGGACGCAGATGCCGTACAGCCTAATAAAAGCAGCAAGTCATCAAGCAAAACTGTTCGATTGGAATTTGAATTGTTTGAAACAGACTCCTACAGATATCCCGAGTTTAACTACTCAAAGCTCTTGCACCTGGAGAAGGCAAGTGCTGTCATTATCTATTTTCAATTAATTTTGCTAACCAATTAAACGCATTGTTGATGCAGAAAAAGGCAAAAATGCTGAAAGAGAAGGCTGCAAACAACAACGGCAACAACAATGATCCGTTTGCCGATAACGATGATGATGTGGCGCGCATTGCCAAGGAGCTGGAGGCCAAATATGGCAATTCATATGCACGTGGTCGTGGACGCCGCAAAAAGGATGATTTTTGTGACATTGGCATGGGTTACGATGAAACCGATTCGTTTATAGACAATACCGAGGCGGTAAGCTTTATTCAATTTTAGTTTTGTGACATGATCAGTTTGACAGTTTTGGTTTTGGTTTCAGTATGATGAAATCTTACCTGAGGAGGTTGAGACTCTGGAGGGTGGATTTTATATCAACAGCGGCGCCTTGGAATTTAAAAACCTCAAAAAGAAATCGAACACCAGACGCACCGATGCTATTATCAAAATGCCGGAGAGATCTCGCAAGCGAGCAGTGTCGACGAGTTCAGATGATTCTACCGAATCATCGTCGGAATCAAACAGCGAAAACGAGCAGGAAAATGCAGCGAGCACTAAAGCTGGAAATAACAATGCCGAAGATGACGATGATGATGAGGATGATGACGAAGACGACGATGAGGATGATTCCGACAGTGATAGCGAAAGCATCGATGGCTCCGACAGTGACACTGAGAGTCTCGATGATGAAGAAAGCGCCAAATCTGTCAATACCAATGCAAAAAATAAATTCAAGCAAAATGCAGTTAAGCTACCCAAATCCAGTGGCGATGCCAAGCAGCGGCCAAGTAGTGGCAGTGTGAAAAAACCAAGTAGTAAGCTGAACGTTGTTGCGTCATCGTCTTCGTCGAACTCTCCCCGTCCCAATGCCATAGATATTTCTGATACCGAAGAACGTCAGGCTCAATCTCAGGCACTCAAAAAGGTTGTCAAAACGACAACCGTGAAAGATATGTTGAAGGCCAAGAGAGATAGTTTCCTTAAATCACAAGGGCAAGGAGATGGACCGTCCAAGAGTGTTGTGAATGGCGAAGTCAAGTGTACCACCGCAATGAATGTGGATTCGAGCAGTGGAAACGATGACACCGATTCTGCCAGTGAGCAAGGCAAACACGAGAAGATATCCAAGTCCAACGACAGTAAGTGATCAAGTAGAAACCTCTGTGGTGTATTTGCTAATCATTTCAATTATTGTAGATCAACGAACTGCAGATACCGTTTTGCCGTCAACGCTTGAGAAAGACATTCTGGACAACATTAAAAGCTTTAAGGAAATGGTCAGGGGCAGAGAGTTGTGCGGCAAAAGGTTCGACTTTGATATCAAGCTAACGACGCTGCTACTTAAGTATGTTTTAAAAGTGTACTTGTTTTTGAGAAATCCAACTGAACGTAATTATTTAATAGGATCTATGAGGCGCTGCTGTGTTCGGAGCGCAACGAAAGAAACATTGTGTTTGCCCATTTGGAGTATCAGCTGCAACTGCCCAAATACTTTATACTGCGCAAGGCGAAGGCGCTGCGCGCCAGAGAAGAGAAAAACAAGACTACAGTTGCATTGGAGAAACTGCGCAAGGCTGTTGCCGAGGTGATGCCCAAGGCCATTGCCAACTATGAGATCGAGTTACATAGATTTGCGGAACTGGCGTAAGCTACCATTTATTTAGTTTTTGAACAGTTAATGATAATGCTTTTTTTTGCAGTGCGGCTGATGTCAATTCAGAGCATCCGCCAAAGATGCCACGCAAAAAGTTCCAGTGGAGCAATGAGCTGCGCGAGCGGCTCTACGATGTCTACCAAGCACGTTGGACGTCTTACGCAGTATTGGGCAGGCGAAAGGATTCACTGGAGCAGTTCATCAATGGGTACCTAAAAGACAAAGTGGTTGAGATATGGGCCACTGGCTGGATGCGTTACGAGGAACTGCAGCGTGAGATTGAACGTCATAAGAACGCCAGTAAAAAGCAGAAAGAAAAAGCAAAGAAGGTGACGCCATCGACAGTTATCACCGGCAGTGCAACGGGCACTGCCACAGGAACCGCAACCACAGTAACCACCGCAGCCGCAACAGCCACGTCTGTAATTGCAGCACCATTAACAACTGGCAACAATTATGTTAAGCAATACGATGAACTGACGGTGACTGAACAGAATCGGTCGCATGGCAATTCCGATACGGATTCAGCTACAAGTGCCTCGTCAAATAGTCTAAAGCGTAAAATTGAACATCCAGCCAACGGTGCAGTTGGTCAGCAATCAAGACCGCCAAAGCCAACGGTTAAGCCGCCCAAAATCAATATCCAAAAACATTTGGCGGCTACTCTGGCTCAGTTATCACAAGCCAACAGTATGCAGCAGACGACAGCGGCTGTAAGCATTGAATCATTGCAAGTATCAACTGTTAACAATTACCTGAAGCAATTAGATGATCTGACGGTCACAGCACAGAGTCGATCGCGAGCCAATTCCGACACTGATTCAGTAGCAAGTGCCTCATCGAATAGTCTGAAACGCAAGCTGGAGGTGGCGACCACAGCCTCTGGGACTGGTGGTAGCGCTGGTGCAGGATCAAAAGCAAAGTCCACTGTCAAGCCGCCTAAAAAGAAGAAACAGATGCAAGCTCAATCACAGCCATTGGCACAGCTCGATAATTTGATGTCTCAGCCGAGCACATCGGCACAGGCAGCAGCAGTTGTGGCAGCTGCTGCCAGCATGCTAGAGCTGGCATCGCCCACCAAGCAAACGGATCACAGCATCAACAGCATTATGACGGCTGCCAGTCTCAACTCGATCGGAGTCAGCGGTAGCTCAGTCATTAATAGCAACGCACTCAGTGTATTACATTCCACAACGAGCATTGTCGGCGCAAAGCCTTTGCCGCATGTCATTAATCTCGACGACTACAAGAGTCCCAGCGATATACTGCAGACATCCCAGCAGCTGGCAGCCAACAAGTGGCAACCCGTCCAGACGACACCGCCACCTGCAGTCGTGCGTTGTGAGAGCAGCAGCGAGTCCGATGGTGTGGAGATCGTTGGCGTTTATCCCGCAGCAGTCAAGGTGATTAACTCCACGGTCACGAAGCCCAAGTCAAGGCCCAGTCAGAAGAGCAAGGCGACATCCGTGATCAGCACAACGGGAAAAATTGCAAATGGCGTACATAGAGCGCTGGCCGGCTACAATGTGGACAAGAAGTTCATTTACGCCCCCGCCAACAACAATAATAACAATGGCAGCAGTGCTGCCACTAAGCTGGGAACTGGCGTCATTCGATCGTCAGTTGCCACTGGAGAAACGACATCGTTTGGCTACGATCTCAGCCGTAATCCACAGATATTAAAAACGCTGTCAGACTTATCGGCACTTGAGAAGCAAATGAATTGGTCACCAAACTCAATGCTCCAAGCTTCTGGAGCTGGAACGGGTGCACCTGCTGGCACCGCACCGACTGCAGGACGTGGCACATCGACGCATCAATGACATTCGGTGAATGCCACACAGTCGCCTGCGGTGTCTGTGTCGGCATTCTATAATCACGAACAGGCGGTTGCTGCGGCCCTGGTGCTCTCATCGATGAGTGCATCCGGTCGTTATGATGCGCAATTGGGTCTATTGAATGGCTCCTTGTCGGCCGCTCACATGGCAAGCGTTACAGCTCAGATTTCAACACCAACAACACTGCCACAAGTATTTCTGAAGCCCTCCCCGCCGCCATCAGCTGCTGTTGAAGGATCAGGCGGCGACTCCATAACAGCAGCAGTAGGAGCAACCACTGCGCATGCGGCACACCTGCCCACAAAATATGCTTAGGTTTAGATATCGATTATAAAACTCGCTCCCTAAGCGATTCTAAGTTCGAAAATTTCAAAATATCTCCTAGAGTTGAAGAGACGCCGTATATTTTATAGGTTTCATTACAGTTAAGTCAATAAGCCCTTTACCTTTGATTTGCTTAACCCAAATTGACATTATGTACATTATATCCCCTTCACCCAATTGATCTGTGCGTCGCATCACTGCCACGAAACTCAAGGGAAATGTTTAGAGAGCTGTTCCACAGTCAATATATATATATATTTACATGTATGTTGTACAGTGCGGAAAGGGCATGCCAGCTTCGGTGTCATGTTCAAAAGTGTTTCGTTTAAAAATTTTGGAAAAAAAAAATATCAAGTCCACCAACTAAAAGTGAACGATTTAAGAAAAGCATCAAGCGAGTTGTATCTAGTTATCTATAGTGAACCAATTTTTATTAAATAAAAGAAAAATAAGTTATATGATAAAATAAAATAAATGAAAAGCGCATTTTCAAAATTTTCAAATTCTCTTCTACTTCCAAATGCAAGTATTATTGTTGGAAATTAAAATTCAACTGCGTCTCTCCGCGCTCCATTGAGCCTTAACTTAATCTAATTTGTTAAAAGAGACAGGTATGAATGTGTGGTTTCTACTTGATCCAGCGCAAAATTGAGGTGATGCGATTGGCTGCCATCGCAATGGTGGATTGTTGCGCCGCCGCTGGCATTAGATTGGACTCGGTTAGCTCCGGTTGAGACGCACTCGCGCTCGGCACCGACTCCCAGTCCAGACGCAATGAGCTTTCATCCTCAGATTCCGATTCTGTGGCTGTCTCAATGCCGATAAGTAATGAATCCACCGATTTCATTAGCGGCGCATTGGTCACATCCAAATGACCGAATCGTCCCAAATCGCTGCGCTCCAGATCCAATATGGCTAATATGTTCTCGAGCGTGTGTTGCTCATTGAGGGCACGCAGTTTCACCTGCTGTGTGTAGGCCAGATACATAATGTTATTGTTGACACGACACACCTTGCGCTGGAACTGCTCCTCATTGAGCAGCTTGCGGCAAAAGTCGCCGTAGGCTATTTTATGAGGCAGACGCACATTTAAGTAGAAGCTGAGCAATTGCGTCAACTGTGCTGTGTAGGTAAGTGCGCCCACAATACGATAGGCTTCGAAGCGACTGGGTGTAATCTCGTTGGCTGTCGCCTTGGGCACATCGTCCTTGTTATCGGACAGCCAGTCCAGGTAAGCGGAGTAGTCACCATTGGCAGGCAGCGAGGGTCCCACAATCCGATATTGCACCTCGCTAATGCCGCTGCCATGAAAGACCCACTTACCGCGTATGTATGACGTGTTCTTAGCATCAGCGAGCGCTGCAATCGTATCGGCCTCCTCGCTCCTCTCCGCAGTTACCTTGCGCTGTTGCTCGTCCCTTAGCACCACCTCTGTGATGGGGAATATGTAGGTGACTAGCTGTTGTATGTCACAGCGAGCCGTCTGCTTAATGCTGTCTAGCAGACCCATGTGCTGTTGCCGCAACTTATCGATGCGCATCGAACGATCAATCACATAATCCTCCAGCATTTTGACTTTGGTAGGATACTTGGGCAGGTTCTTGCGTTTCTCCGCATTCGCCTGTCGCAGTTCATCCCTTTGCTCACTCAGCATCTGCAGTCGCTGCGTCGTGCTGCCGATCAGCTGTTGTAGCAACTGCAATTGCTCCCGTTTCGCCCTGATCGCAATCATGCGATTTTCGTTGCATTTGTGCTGCTGAATGAGATGTTCATAGCGATTGCTATAGCTTTTCAGACCCGCCTGTAGATTAATATACTTCTGTTGTTTTTCTGACAGGCTGAAATGGTTAAAATAAAAGTTAAACACACGTAAGTACATATGTTTGAGTGTAGGTAAGCGTGAGAGATTGTGTGTATATGTGCATTTAACAACCTTTCAGTTCTCTCGGCAGAGCTATGAGTAATGTTTCCATTTTTAACGCAAGTCCGACAATGAAGACGTCGCTGTTGCTTGCAACATAGGGGACATCGAAGACCCGACGTGGTTGCGCCACCAGATGTTGCCTTTATGCCGCGCACATCGCAATTTGGATGCTTCTTTGTGTACCCAACACCGTCACAGACATCAACCGCCTCCTCGTCATCGTTTTCGGAAACGCTGGATAATTGAAAGTTTTCAGGTGCTTTGGAGCTTTCATCGGAGCTGGAACTGTTTGCCATTACAGTCAAATCATTGCACTTAATATGCGTAGTCAATTTTCATTGATAATTGTTTTTGTTATTGATACTTTTCCCCTGTCAAAGAAGTGCTGGTAAACAATAACTTGGTAGTTGTAAGTGTTGTGAAATATCTTGCATTGGCTAGGGCTGCATTACGATCTCCCGCCAATTTTAATTTTCACAATCGATGGCATCAGCATTTTAAATGTTTGTTTTTTTTTAATACCAGGCAAACACTAAATATGCCCAAAATAATATAAATGTTAAATATTTTAATGAATATTCGTCATATATAGATTCATCAGCAATTAATTTCGACTAACATTAAAATATTATAAATTATCGAATCCTGATTATCAGTACAATATTTAAATCGAACGATTGCTATCGCGACTTTCATTCATTGGGCACATTCTCACTCAAGCAATGTTAGGGAGATGCCAAAATGAGTTTTTTTTTGTTTACTACTGATTTCTGTTCGCCTGGTAGTTCACCCGGTGATTTGTCACTTTTTAGTTGGTGGACTGACACTTTTGAGTCCAACAACAACAAACACTACTACAGGAATAATAATCGTGTGTGCATGCTCAGCTCCAGATTTGCTGCCACATCAATTACCAAGCGAAAATAATTAAAGCGAATATATGTATATTATATATACAGCATTTTGGTGTCTTATTAATGGGTACCTTCAATTTAAACTTAAACAGCGGTAACGATCTTTCAATTTGAATTTCACCCAACCATTTCTTTTATAAATAAGTTAATCGGTATTTAATATCAGAATCACTAGAATCACTGATTTTATGTTTCGCAGAGATTTCGTTAATCAAAGTAAAATTTTACCAAAATAGTAAAAACTACGACCACCAAATGGCAAAATAATATAAAATTTCATTTCTCGATTTGCAATGGGCTGCATAATTTTGAACAAATGTCGAGCAACGAATTGTTTAAAGGACAAGTAATTTAGTTAGCAATTGTCTAAGCGTCTATTTCGATTTAGCTTTTCCACCGAGTACTTTGAGAGCGGCTTCAGTTACATCAGAAACGCGGGGCAGTGCGTGCAACTCCAATGTCTTGGCATACGGCATGGGGACATCCACACCGCAGCAACGCCAGACGGGTGCATCGAGTTCAAAGAATGCCTGATTCTCCATAAAGCGAGCGCAGATCTCAGCTCCAACGCCTGTGGATGGATAACCAGATTAAGAATAATAGATCATGGTTGGCTTCAGCTGTATGCTTACCATGTTGTGGCCAGCCATTTTCTACCGTGATCAAGTGATGGGTCTTACGGACTGATGCAAAAATAGTTTCCATGTCCAAGGGACGAATGGAACGCAGGTTAATAATTTCAGCTTCAATGCCTAAAATGTGTGAAAGAAATTGTAAATAATGGCCAAAATTAAAGATATGATTTCCTTGCCCTTTTTGGCCAGCTCGCCGGCAGTGAGGAGCGCCGTTTCCACAGCTTTGGAATGCGCCACAATGGTAATGTCCTTGCCAGGTCGCATGACCTTAGCCTTGCCAATGGGCACAAGGAAATCCACATCAGTCACCTTCTCATCGACTGGGAATGCAGTACCATACATCAGTTCGTTTTCCAGCACAACAACTGGATCGGGATCACGAATGGCTGATTTAAGCAAACCACGTGCATCTTCAGTATCGTAGGGTGAGACTACCTTCAGACCAGGACAGTGAGCATACCAAGCTGCAAAGCACTGGGAATGCTGGGCTGCCACACCAGAGGCGGCTCCATTGGGGCCACGGAACACAATGGGAACATTGACGGCACCAGCGGACATGTAGAACGTCTTTGCGGCTGAGTTGATAACCTAGAGGTGGAACAGTTTGTGGTCCGGATGCATTAATATGTGTTATGCCTGCTCCTTGATTAGACTAGATACCAATTCAAGTTTGTACACTCGCATTTTATTTTGATTCGCTTAAAGCTTAGCTCTACTTAATGCCTAGTTTCTGCTTAATGATAAATGCGGGTAGTCGTCGTCCTTTCCAGTAGCGTGGCAGTGGCACTTCATTGGCCTTACTCAGCGTCTCGGCCACATACTGTTCGGCGCTGAAGCTTTCAGCCTGTTTTATTTGTGCCAATAGTTGACCCTGGAATGCCTTCTCCTTGCGCATTTCACGGCGTTGTCGAACTTTAGCCCACTCGAACTTCATCTTGCGGCGCAGCTTCTTTAGCTTGTGTTTCTTCATCTTGCGCCGACGAATAACAATCAGACGAGCTGCCTCCATTTTATCGGGTTTACTTTTGTCCATGGGCGGTGCAATAATCTCGCCCACACGCTCTCTGTGTAGTATGTCATTGATTTCCGTTATCCAGCTGGAGCGCGGACTCTCGATGATTTTGTTGTAGGGCAGATGTAGATCCCCAATGGGCTTTGGCTGGGGCTTTAGCAGGAGGCTGCTGCCGTTCTGGCTGGCGGGCTTAAGCATGTTTGCCTGCACATAATTGGATAATATGGGTGAAATTAGTCATTCAATCATTTTGGCTAACTATCTGGAGATGACAGTTTTTTTTTATTTGAATTTTGTGGGTAAGATAGTTGGACAGCAGCAGCAGCTCAACCTGATTCTAAACCCATATTATCCCATTACGTTTAAATGAAGGCAAATTAAGGCGAATTTGAGGCAAACTTGAATTGGTATTTAACTAACTAGACGACGACGGTTTAATTGGGAGTTCACGTGTTTGGTAATACATGAGATAATATGAGTAGTTAAGCTACTGCTTCGTGTGCGGGGGTGGGGTGTGTGTGGGGTGTTGGTTGTCGGACGTGCATTGTACTCACATGATCGATGGCCTGCATTGAAAAGTTGAAGGTCATGAACTCGCACACGGGACGCAGTCCGGCCATGGCAGCGCCGACCGCAATGCCAGCGAAACCCATTTCTGTGATTGGTGTATCGATGATGCGCTTGTCTCCATACTTTTTCCAAAGTCCACGTGATACCTGTAAGCAACAAATCACAATTTTACTATTACGCCTGCCACTTGTGCCGGGGCACATAAACATAAATTTGATGAATGAATTTGACTCGCACGGTTTGTGCGATTTGTGAGTTATCGGGCTTTTAATCTCTACGTGACCTCTACAATGACGCTCCAAACAGGAGCATCGCATAAAGAGTAATCAGTGAAAGGTGTGCTGCCTTTCAACTGTTTACTACCCCGTGATGCTCCCCTTACTGCAAACAGCTGTCAGTGCGTCGACGTCGCGAGCTGTCACTGTGGGCTGTTTACGTAATCGACATACAAGTGGCAAAGTCAAATCTTTTTCTCACCTTATAGGCACCATCGTACTGTGCAACTTCCTCACCAAGCAGGAGTACGCGGTCATCTCGAGCTAATTCGTCGTCCAATGCACTATTAAGGCCATCCCGCACCGTCATTTGCTTGGCGGCCAGTGCGCGTGGGGTCGTGGAGAAAGCTCTTTGTGCGGCACATGCCGCCTGTGTGAGTCTAGACCGCAGCATATTCACTTCTTGTTTGCCCGATTCTTATTATTGACTGTGATAAATTGCTGTGAAGTTATTCAATAATTTCAATATTACCTAATAGAAATTAAACAAAATTTAATACACACCGACAAACGACTTTTCGCCCCCAACAGAAATGTCAGAATAGTGTAGTTGTTTTTCAACACTATTTTTCACCGACATTCACAAACATTTTCCAACACGATCAGCTGTTGCCGTGGGGCTGCCAACGAATTTTGTTTCTTTCACTATAAACTTTCGATAATGTTCAAGATGTATACGCGCGCATTAAGGCGTTTTGGATGCGACCATTTAAAGAATAAATCGCACAATTTAAGCGTTGGAACGCCATTCAGTGAAGTAACAAAAGTATGGTTCACTCCGCTTCCAAAGGATTCTAAATGGATTGCCCCTCTCCAGATGCACTTCATCGAAAATGGCATGCAAAAATCTCGTGATCTTACAAAGATATTAGATGGTGTTCTGATTTTCCTGTTTAATATCTCCAGAAAAAAGCTTATTTACGTGCGTCAGTTTAGGCCTGCGGTCTACCACGGCATCGTAACAAGAAACTCTCTGCAAATGCCGAAGGGAAATGTTGACTTGATCAAATATCCACCCAACATTGCAGTCACATTAGAACCGTGTGCTGGAATGGTAGATAAAGACATATGCTTAGAGGAAATTGCGCGTGCAGAAGTATTGGAGGAATGTGGTTACGACGTCCCAGTTAAAAGTCTCCAGCGCGTGTATGAATATCGTTCTGGAGTTGGCTCTTCAAGTAGCGTTCAAACGTTGTTCTACTGTGAGGTATGCGATGAGCAACGAATTTCCAAAGGAGGGGGCGTACACGATGAAGTTATCGAGGTGGTGGAGTTTTCGATTGGCGATGCAAGGGAATATATAAAGACGGGAGCAACTATCAATGGCGGAGCTATCACAATTTTGACCACTCTTTGGTTTTTAATGAACAAGACATAAGTAAATTTTAATTTAAAAGTCAGTGTGACCATGGCTTTATAGTCAAAAAAGCTTTCAGTTTTTGAACGTATGCATGTTTATGTGTTGCCATCTGATTTGTTAGTCGTATTTATTTTGCCGCAATCAGCTGTAGGGCGCAGTGTCATATTGTTTTAACATGGAAAATATTACGAAGGTTTGGCTAGGCCCGCTGCCCGCAGATTCACCGTACGTTAAACCCAATCGCATGTATTACGTTCAAAATGGTGTCGAGAAGAACTGGGATTTGTTGAAGGTGCATGACAGCGTCGCCATCGTCTTGTACAACACAACACGACAAAAGCTCGTGCTGGTGCGTCAGTTTCGCCCAGCCGTATATCACGGCGTAATCACATCGGAGTTGGGCAGCTTTGACAAGGTCGACCTGAAGGCTTTTCCGCCTGCCATTGGTGTGACCTTGGAACTGTGCGCCGGCATTGTCGACAAGTCAAAGGGATGGGATGAAATTGCACGCGAGGAGGTGCTGGAAGAGTGTGGCTACGATGTGCCCATTGAGCGCATCGAGCAAGTCATGATTTACAGGTGAGAGTCGCCTCACAGTTGAATTGTGAAAGTATCTTTAATATATGTATGTTTGCCTTTTGTAGATCTGGCGTGGGCGCCTCGGGTGCCAAGCAGGCCATGTACTATTGTGAGGTGACGGATGCAGATAAGGCGAACAGCGGTGGGGGCGTCGAGGATGAAATGATCGAAGTGGTCGAGATAACTTTGGAGGAGGCCAAGCGCATGGTACAACAGGGCGCTGTCAACAACAGTCCACCCAGCTGCCTCATGGGACTCATGTGGTTCTTAGCGAATAAGGCGCCTGCAACTGTCTAACCGCCAGCTGTTAGCTTCATGAGTGTTATCGCTTATCTGTATTATCCAGTTGATAACACTCTGGGCTAAACCGTTTCTGTTGATTCACTATTTATGTACACACAACTTCGTATGCTTTCCAGTTATCTATTCTTCTCCCAGTTAACATATTCAGCGCCTTTCCGAGTCTATATACTATATATAGTGCATAAATACATTGCATAGATACGTACGTATGTACATACATGCTATATTCTTCCATATGTTTTGAGAATAAACTGCCAACATGGTACTCGTACTTGTGTTCGTAAGGCCTAGCTGTGAAATCGGTCAAGTGGATGCGCGCGAGCAAAGCCAACTCCTGACAGCAGCCAAGCCAAGTGCATAAATCGCAAATAAATCAAAAAGCCGCCAAGCGCACACGCGAGCGAACTGCAGCAATCTGCAAAAAGGGGCAGAAGCAGCAGCAGCTTCTGCTGGCAACTGCAACAAGTTGAGGAACGATCCCATCCGATCCGATCCGAAGCCAGCACCGCCGAGTCGAGGCGAGTCAAGCCGTGTGCCGTTTTTGGGCAACGTGTTGCAGAGCTCAGGTTACTTATTTATACACGGGGCAGGCATTTTAGCTGCTGCTGCCGCTGCCGCTGCCACCACTGCGGCTCCTGCTCCTGTGGCTACGATTGTAACTGTGGCTGCCTGCGTCTGAAGTTCAGCGGTCACGGCGAGTGGCGAGCGTGGAAATTTATTTACTTCAAAGCCATGATTTGGCAATATTTCAACATTCAACACTGCAATAGAATTTCTTTCTTTCTTTTTACCTTTACAAAAGTTGATTTCCTTTTTTTCCGCTCCTGTTGCTGCGGCTGCTTCTGCAATTGTTGTTGTTGGTATATCTGTTGTACGCTGTGTGCGTGCATTCGATTTGTTGGCGATAATCAAGACCAGGACCGAGTAACGTCTGCCCGCTTGCGTGTTAACCTCATGTAAATTATGGACGTACAAAGTAAAAGAATGAACAGAAATGCGAGTGTTGAAATTATATTTAATTTGCATATGTGTGGACAAACGAGCAGCAGTAGCCTACGTCTTCAATATGCACGTCTTACAGGTAGCCAATATAGCCCCTCACCCACGATGAGTCGATGAGTGCATGACGCACTCTACAGACAAATGCAAATTTGTTGTGGGATCTGTTGATCAGATGTGCTTTTGATATTCTAAGCCTGCTGCGGATTGGTATTTCCGTCCCTGTCCAAGAAATGGCAACAGCTTTCGAATGATCTGTTACATTGAGTGATAAATCAGAGAGCTTTAGAAAGTATGTAAAAAATTGACATTGCCTTATCTGTTGTTATCCATCTTCAATTTGTTCAATCGAGCTTTTTTCTTTCGCAAACAAAAGCACTTGTTGTTGTTGGTGTGCTTTGGCTCCCCGAGGCGCCTGTTGGGATATGGCTGTCAGCAGACAACTGTCGCCTTGTCACGCCTGCTGTGCGTGCCGATCTCCCCAAGGTGTTGTGCAACGAGTTCTCATCTTGCACCGATTCTAAATCATCTGACGACTGATTGACTTTACCTTTACAGTATTACAGTACATTGTGCAAGTCCAAAGTACAAACTACAATGAGATCTGCAATTATTTCATAATCACGTCCCAATTTATGTTGCTAGAGCAACAGCTATAACAACAACAGCTGCAGCTCCATCTATTTCAAATCAAAGCTTCTTTCTATTCCTTGGACGTTACTGAGGCTGTAGCTCGCTGCTGACCCCAGTTCGATGCTATGGCTGAGAACCAAAGCTCAAAATGGCGTCCGCACACGAGGGCTGCCAAGGAACGGAATGGAACGAAGAAATCGCGATCATGAGTTCAGTGCGCATGCGAAAATTAAGTGCAGCCAGCAACAATCATAACAACAACAGCAGCAGCGGTAGGAGAAAAAAAAACAGCAGCAACAACCACAACGAAAGATTACCTGCAAAACAGTTATGGGCGCTGCTGCTGTTGTTGTTGTTACTGTTGTTGCTTTTGCTGCTGCTGTGGAGCAATAATGAAATTTTTTATCGGATTTGATTATAAGTTGGCTCGAACCGTCCACCCCGCCGCCGTAATCTGCCAATAAGAAGAAAAGTAAGCATGGAAGGTTTGTTGCTTTGTTGGAAGCCAGCCAGCGGGGAGGGTGAGCGCAATGACTGCCGACTGCGACTGCAGCAACTGAACTATGTAGCGGGCACTCATTGATTCCGCCAGCCTGTCTGTCGTCCGTCGTGATGCACTTTAATGAAATGAAATCTTATACTATCATGAGCTGCATGAACTGCCAACTGCAAACTGGTGGCCAGTAAGCCAGCGCCAGTCAGCCAAATAGCCAGGGCCTTCAGACAGCAGCCAACAGAAATAATAACAACAACAACAACAACAGTAACAACAACAACTGCAGCTTGGGCCACTCAAAATGTATAATTATCTGGCGGTTTTATCCGTTTGCCAATATTAAATTTCTCATCACGCCCCGACCAGGGGCTTAGGGGGGTGCTTGAAAATGTAGTCAAAGTTGTTCGGTGGGGTTCTCTGGGAGAGTAGCAGCAGCTTCATGGGCACGGGCGCCGTCAAACAATTAATAAAAGGCCAAATGTCTGCAATGAGTTATATACGTATATATAGACTTTGGATGTCGGCTCCGCTTTGCTTTTCCGCTCCTGTTGCTCCAGCTGCAACTGCTGATCTTGTTGTTTTACTGCTGCTGTTACTGCTGGGCCAAAAGAAAAGGCTTTGGCTTAAAACGTTTTTAAACCGCGGCGATTTAATTTTTTTAAGCGACTTTCTAAAATCGATGCGCTGCCACCGTTTGTCTGGTTAGCTTTGAGGGTCTTGGGGCGTTGTCCACGGAAAGTGGACGCGATCTACCTGGCGACTGCACCTTGCATTCGTTTGTGCCATTTTTGGATTGCAAGGTGTGCCCCAACATACAATTTGCCTATATTTAATTATAAAACTACTAATATTTAACAAGAGCAATTGGAACAACAATAGGAACCATCTGTGTTGACCAACACACAGTTACATTTGCACATGTATTTGGCAAAACCAGGCTTAAACAGGGTCACCTCATAATTGCTGAATATTATTATCGATATTTGTAAACATTCATTAACCATTTACGCGCAACACTTTGCTCCATTTCCCATGTGCTGTGTAACTTTTAATTAAAAGCCGATCGCATCCTTAGCACCTGCACGTGTTGCCATTTTAATTGCCCTGAAAGTGTCAACAAATAATTTGGCCAAATACGTATAATTGAAATTAAGTCATAAATGGTTAAAAATGCGCACGACACACATAAAGCTGGCCGGTAAAAATTTCACACTCTGGCTGACTTGATTTATGACGTCGCCATAGCCATGCAAGGAAACTTGTAGGCATTTCCAGTGACTCTGAAACTGTATGCATGGCTGCACCTGTGATTGATTTTGCAGTTGCATTGCACAGCGAGTTTAATTACTCCAGCCAACACGCTCTTTAAAAGTAATTGCAGTCGCAAACGCTCTCAAACTTAAGCTCACGCTCACTTGCTTGTGCTCTTTCTGCTTCTAGCAAAGTCAAAGCACTCAACTAGACTTTCGGCAAAAGAGAGGCTCGTTAAGAGCGCTAGCTTATGTCGCTCTTAACCTTAAGCTAGATTTAAGCTTACATCTATGCTCCGCCTACTAAGTAATGTGAAATTACCTCACCACCTTCATACCCTTGACAACCAACTGTCTATTCAACTGCAAAAAAATGCCAAAAAACTAGCGCTTATATTTTTGCGGCAAGTTTAATTAATATTTATGATCTGAGGAATTGATGGACAACCCGTTTGTGTGAGTCATGCAACACAGTTGGCTGCTCATCCTGTGTGGGCCAGACACTTAAGCCGTCATTTAGTCGTTATTGACATTTCAACAAGCGTTTAAATAGAGATTTCCGCAGGGTTAACAAGCCACACAATTAAAAATCATTTGCATACTGCCTGGCAGTCAGTTACCAGTTGGCAGTTGATAATGAAGGTTGCAGGCGAGGCTGGACCCAGGCCACAATAAAGGCGCATTAAAACTCAAAGTCAAAAACAACAAAGCGCCGAGATGGCCTAAACAAGATCCTGATAAAGAACCAATAGCAATCATGTACGGCAATCGAAAAAAGGGGCAGTCGCAACGGTAGAGGCAGTTGCCACCGACGTTGACGACGAAGACGAAGACGACGCGACGTTGACCGGCAACAACTTTGTTGCCTTCAAGTTGTTGAACTTAACGCGAAATCTTGTTGGCCTGCGCCTGGGAAATTAACAATAACAACAACAACAAGTTCCAAGCATCAGCATTTCCTCTGGTCTGGGAATGCGGTTGCGGCGGAGGATGGGGTGATGACAAAGCCTCTTGCCGAATTGGTTGAAACGGTTCGACATGCTGATGGCCATGGTTTGTCATGTGTGTGTGAGTAAGTCCACAGTTTGAAGGAGTTGAGAGTCAGCGAAAGATCTTTGGTTATCTGATTTTAATTAAACGGCTTCGTATAATAAATTATCTTCATTAGGGGAGCCCTCTCAGCTGCTGACTGACTGACTGCCAGACTGACTAAGCGCATACGAATATCGATATTCGAATTTTGTAGAGCCAACCGAATAGGAGTCTACTTGTATTTGTTACTGTCTTGCGCAAGCAACCCCTTAACTAGGCTCATAAATCAAATAGCCAGCCATAGACGTTGGCGACATCTTGTTGCGTTCCCCATTCCCGTCGCAAAAGTGCGTGTGTTCTTCAGCGTCTCCATGTTCATTAATGAATAACCGGATCGACTGTCAAACAGAATCTGCAAATCATTCGACGGCTGTGCGCCGTTGACAGTTGGAAAAGCGCCGCCTCGTTGAGCAGGAAAAATCAACACATGCTTAGATAATAATATTAAGGAACAAGTGCGTTAAATGATATTGATACACTCTGAAATACCCTTCACTTTTTATTAATTCTAAGGCACAATTACTATCTTTATTTAGCAACGTGAATAAACAAAGATGTCGCCAATCAACATACATACATTAATTCACACATATCTATGACTGGCGTTGCTAACACTACTAATTGAAATAGTTGCCAAATTGCAATACATTTGGCAATATTAAGTATACAATTGTTGCCAATCAGTTGGTCACACTAAAAACAATGGCAGCAAATCTAAACAATTCATATTTATGATCTTGTAAGCTGCATTTTTACAATCTGCTCGGTTATAAAACAAGATGGTCTTATCGTTATTTCTATATACCCAATAAAGTGTACAAACAAGTGTTCGTGTATATTGGGACGTGAAGCTAAAACCGGTTGCGTCTGGGCTTATTCAATTGATTGACGAGCTGCGTGCAGAACAAACGCACACACACACTCACTCACAAGCGTGTATGCAGGTGCTTCTGCTGTTGAGGCTGAGGATGAAGCGCAACATCAATAATGGCAGCAAAGGAAGCGCATGTTTGTGCATGTCCATGTCTCTCGCTTCTGCTTGCTTTTAATGATCGTTAAATCAAAATTGAATGCGAATTAGCATTGAATACATTCACATTCGCATTCAGATTCTCAGATCTCGCGCAATGGGTCAAAATGTTTCAATTATTTAATGATAACAACAGTCGGCAAACAAATTATGAATAATCGTGTTCATTAATCAAGCGTTAATCTTTAGGCCTGGAGCGTATAAACCAAAGGCACATATACATACATACATATGTACGTATTTCATATGTACGTAAGTACATGTACGTGTGCGTATGTATGTGTGTATTACGGCGTATGTAGCTTTTGGGTCGCCGCATTCGAAGTCGAAAATCTTTAATTTATTACTTTTGTAGCGTTTTGCTAATGAAGACATAAAAACCGCAATCAAATTAAATATTTTTTTTCATGGGAACAAAATGTAAACGGGACCGTTAGTCATCATGGCTCTTAGATACACGCACACACACATTCGCATCTAGTTAGATGGAGAAATTATCTACTGTATGGCCTTGCCATGCCTTTGCCTTGGCCCTGAGGTGGAACTAAACTGTATGGCGCCTTGTCTGCCAACTGTGCCAGCTATATACCTCAACGGGAGCGAGATCAAAACCGAGAGCGAGAGAGATAGAGGATGGAACGAGGCAGCGCATTAAGGGATAAAAATCTCCAATTTGAATCTTTTGTTAGAGCGTAAAAATTGAGAAAACGATCATTTTGTTGCTTTGATTAATATCCGTTGCGGCCAAAGATCTTTATTAATCAGATTAAACAAAAATAAGTTACGCACCGCCAACTCGATCGGCGGCCTCTCCAATGTAGTTAAGTCTGTGCTCTGATTCGATTTAGCCCTTTTACGTATACTTTTGGCATATCGAACTGGCCTTCTTCGTATTAACCCAATCGTTCATTTTAAACTCTCCTTCCATTAGCCACAGGACTATGACATATTCATTGCCATCAGCAGTGTCCGGTGGATCTTCCAAAATCTCATCCAGCTTTTTTCTGCGTCAGTAAAGTTGGCTTTTTGACTAGTTTTATTACTACTTCATTACAAAAATATTTACTTTAAAGCTTTTGTTAGAGAGTAAAACATTGAGATAGATCTTTTGTTATCCATATTAAATGAGTTTTTAATAGCGATTTTGTATACTGTTTCGACTTAGTTGAGCACTTTAGGTATGCACCTGGCATAAGGGCTTGGCATTGTTATGACAAAACCAATCATTCATTTTAAACTCTCCATCCCTTAGCCATAAGTTCACGCAATGCTCGTTGCCACCAGCATTGTCTGGTTGTCCATGAGCCCAACGTGTAAACGGTAAGCGCTTTCCAGTAGTTACAGACCAAAATGTACCCGGAGCAACTATATCATTGCCCGATGTCCAAAACTTATCTCTCTCATCATAGCCTTCTTGTATTAGCCAATTTGAAAGCCTTGTCATTTCCTCATGGTTTTCGATTACAACCATTTCTCCACCAAGTCTTCGGCACATATGGAGATTATGTATCCATGTAACATTTCCATGCAGTACACGGTACACCTTTTCTGTTGTAAAGTAATTTGGAGTTCCAATAATTAAATATATATTATTCGTTTTTAACATAAGAAACTATAGCTAACCTCCAGAGGCTGAATTGACTAATGTGTAGATTAAAATGGCACAGAGTAACACTAAGGGACTCGTCATTATGCTGCAAAGTCCAAATGACGACTGAAATAAGTGAAATTAAACATCTGCCTAGAATAAATTTGAAATATTAAACAATCAATGTAGATGCCACAGTGTCATTGTCGTTGAACTTCTTAATCAGAATATAAATTCGTTCGCATTAAAGACGAATAAAAATTATCGCTGGCAATTTCAATCGTAAATAGAATTAATTTTTCATTCATTCCAAATATTTTTTTTTAACAAGAATTTCATTGTATTGTTATTACATATGTATATAGTACATATGTACGTTAGACCTCCAGCTCTCATTTTAATTTGAACACAGCATTCATAATTAATATAGTAAATTATATTGAAAACTAGAGCTGAACAAACCAATACCAATTTTGTTGATGGTGAATGTTGATGTTCAATGCAGTGCTATTTCAAAATCGAAAAACTTGCTAGATGAAAAATCAATATTAAAAAAGACTGAATAGCAATTTGCTCTGATTAAATTCGGATAAAAGTGCTTCAAGTTTTGTGTATTGCAAATCCCTTTCGAAACCATCCAGTTCAAAAGATTTCACTTAAAAAATGAAGAAAATCGGTCAACACGCCTCTTGCAATAAGAAGAGCTTCCTCATTTCACATAAGCCGAAACTCAATCAATGCCCACTGAAATTGTGTTCGTATTTAGCGGCATAAACCTAAATTAAATTGTCGAATTAAGCCAACATTTTAACAGCTGGCCAAGACAAAGGGAAAGAATGAAAAGGAGGGAGGAGCAGAAGAGTGAGGAAAGAGGAGAGAAATACATATAAATTTAAATTAAAACATACACAATAAAATGTAAATCTCGGACAAAGTCTGAGACTGAGAAGAGAGACGAGCCAAAATAATAAACGACTGCCGAGTGACTCTAAATGATGTAAAGCCCGCATTTATTGGCCTAAAGCCGGACTAAAGGCAATTACGACTTGGTCAAGACGAGCTGAAATTATATGGTTTGGCTTGCCAAAGCAGCCAAAGTTGCGAATTATGGGGGAACTTGGAGCTTAAAGTAAAATATGAATTACGCATTGGCCCAAGAGTCAAGAAATTAAGTTAAAAATAAAACTCCAGCTCAAGTTGAAGACCAACTTGAAAGACAACAAAAAAACATGCAACTACAACTACTGGAAGGTAAACAAAAACAACAGCGGCAGCACCAACAAAAACAACTATAACAATACAAAAATTTACAAGTCATTGGGAGCCCTGTACATGGGGCAGGGCTGCAGAGCGAACCCAGGATAAAAAAAATGCAGATGAAATGCTAAATTCGGCATAACGAAGATTTGATACACTTACTTGCTGGTTTTTAGAAAAGCTATAGTAGAAAAGTGCATATTTTATGTTTATTTAAGGAGTCTGCATTTCAATATTTTTTTATGGTTTTGTTGTTTCATCTGATGTTATATTATAGCATGAGTTGCATCTATGTTTTTCTTTACAAATATTGTGATTAACAAATGAAAATGTGAAAATAAAAACTTTAATAGACGAATTTAAATTCAATTTACATTTTTTCTCTTCTCTTGATTATTTTGATTGGCTTGCTTTTAAAGTGACCGACAGACAGTCAGACACATATAGTATAAATTGTGCAATATCAATTTGAAGACCATTCTACATTTGTTACATATTTCATAGCATATTAGAAGTGCCACGATTAGTGTATAAAATCAAATTAAACTACATACAGGTTGCGGCATGTTGAGGCTGCGTTCCAAAGCTAACAAAAGTCCAAGAACCGGAGCACAACAAGCACATAAAACACACACACACACATACATACATACATAGGCAGAGGCAGAGGCAGAGGCCGTCAGGCTGTGGCATAAAGACGCGCCTTGGCTCGCATAATCCACAGCACCAAAAAGAACGAACGAAACATTTGTGAGTCAAGCAAATAACACTTTATTTCATTCATTTAACAGGTTTCATTTATGAGCAGCGACGACGGCGGCGGCATCGGCATCGGCAGCGATCTTGCCACAGTTCGTCAAGACGCAGATGAAGCTGAATGCCATAGAGAGGCAGAGAAGAGATGAGAGAGTGAGAGAAGCAGGGGGGAGGGAGGGGGGCAGCAAATGGTCAGACAACGTTGCTGCAGCGCGAGCCGCGTGCAACAAACCGTCGGGAGTCAGAGGTGGAGTCAGGGCCCCAGAGTAGGCAATGTTCCCACGAAACAGGTTGCAACTGCCACTGCAGCTATCCTGGAGTCCGTGCAACGCTCAAGTGTTGCGCCTTTCGTGCATGGCCGAGAGCTATGTGCCACGTACTCTATACACTTTGGCTTTGGCTTTTGCCTTGCATTTTACAGCTATACTCACTGTGTGCTGTATGTATGCATGTGTGTGTGTGTGTGTGTTCCCTGGCCAGGGGCAAGGCAAGTCAGCGGTGTGGCAACTACTGGCTGCACTCTAAGGCTGCCACATTCAGCGGCAACTCCAAATCAAAATCTGTGCACAATTATGGACTACACATCTGGACAAGCTACGCTGCATGGGTGTGAGTGTATGGGTGTGTGAGTGTATGGGTGTGTGTGTATGTGGTAAGCACCTCGTGCTCCTCATAAATATTTAACGAGTCGCATTTGACGCTGCAGCGAACGAGACTCAGGTTTGGGCCATTGTCTGGCCAGTTTATACTGCATTTGGCATTAGACGCCTCATGAGCGGCCAATTAGTGTTGCATTACATTTGCCACTCATTGGCATAAGCTTGCAACTCACTGCTTACTGCAACGGCAACGGCAACGTTTTGTGTCTTAATGGCACCATAAAATATATGAACAATTCAATGCAGAATACTGTCTAGAACTTGACTCAAAGAGCTACCACTAATCCAGCCAAAGAATAGAATATTTTCTGCAGATTCTCAGAAGAATTCTCCCTTGTATTCTTTCAAAATAACTCTAGATTTATTCTGCTGAATGTGCTGCTAAAACATTTGTCCTCAATCTTTGCCATTTACATCAACAACTAATCATTTCAACAGCTTTGCTCTCGACTTTCAACAACAAATGGCTTACAATCATATCTAAACTTTGATCTTCATCACAAATTTCATTATTCAAGTCTTTATCTTCATCACATTTTTCATTATTTAAATTTACGAAATTAATGCTGAATGAATCGACAAATTTGTTGAAAATTACTGTACAATTTGATGCCCAGTTAAATTGTTATAAATAAACGGAATGCGATTTATCTCTTGCCTCTTTATGAGGCACTCTCTCTCTCTCTCTCTCTCTCTTTCTCTGTTGTGTGTAAACAAAATTGTGTATGTAAAATGTGTTGTTCATGGAAAATAGATTTGTCTGCAAAGCGCAATCGATCAAAGGGCTCTATTGAAAAGTTGAATGTGTGTTTGACTTGAAGATACCCGAATCAAGAAGAAAACTTGGGTAAGGACACTTTAAAGTTGGGATAGGGAACTCTGATATTAAGTTAGAGAAATAGATAACACTTCATATCTCTAGTGTAATATATCAGCTAAATATCAAATAGGTTAGATGATCAGATCCTTTAATAAATACTTCCACATCATGCCCTTTTTAGCTCCCTAGGTTCGGGTATAACAGCAGACAATGCCTTTTGGGTCTCGGACGCTTGGTCGATAACCGCGGGTTGTCCAACTCCGTGAGCTGGCTCGTCTGCTATTAATTTATTGTTGTTATTATTGTTGTTGGTAATCAACACGTCTTTTGATGACCTTGCACTATACATTGATCTATGAAAAATTGAACGGAAATCATTAATAATCGAACTGAAAAGGGATCGACCAAAATCATTTGGGGCCATTGGCAATTTGGCTTTAATGATCGGGAATTTGTTACTCATATGTAAAATACTTGTCTACTACGCACATAAAGTTCAAACTAAACGATTTGAATTTTTTTTTACACTTTCCTACCCCGCATCGTTATTTCCCATTTCTTTATCATTTTTTTTTAATAAATGATTTAAATGTAGCAAATGGCTGAAAGGAAAGCGGCAAATGTCTGGACACTTGACACAGTCGGCGGCAAGACGATGATGGTGATGATGTTATGATGGTGTTTGAGCTCAAGTGGCCAAGAGAGATGAAAGTTGAAATCAAAATGATGTGAACTTCAACTGATCCATCCATAGGATCATCAACAACATCCATCCACATCCACAGGGGCTTCTCTCAAGTATTTGATGGCATCTGCCAGTCGATCGACGGCGCAACTTGCCGCGTCTCTTTGGCGTTTTGTTGACAACAAAATTGCAACTTCAGTTGCCAGTTGCCAGTTGTCCGTGGCTTGTTGTTGCTGGTTTGTCGACCCCACTGCGGCATTGTTTATTGGGTTTCGTTGTTTAAATTATATGGGGGGAAAAAAAAGATCGCGAAATGCATATTTATAAGTAAACAGCAAATGCTGAAAGTACGGCTCACGTTTTCATTTGCCCAACCATCGAAACAAGGAACATGCGATGACAAAAAGACACGAAATCCTTTTCAGCATTCGCCTTCTACTTGTTGTTTCCCACTGACTCCCCCTCTACCCTCTGATGAGGTACCTACCCCTCCCTTGCTATTGTTGTTGCTATATGACGTTGCGCGATGCATTTGACATGGCCAGACATTTTCACAAGCTCATAAAGCCAAGGAGCATCAAGTGCAACTGGCAACTGGCAACTGGCATAGTCACAAAACTAAACAACGTTTTGGGGGCTGTTCCTGTTCTCAGTTTCGCCAGTCATGTGCTGGCCGGCCTCTGTCCATTGACTGCTCCCTGCTTCCTGCCCCATGCTTTGTGCCCAATCTTGTACTCGGTAGATGTTATTGTTCCTACTTAATGTCTTTAATATTCATGACCAAGCGAAAGTAAGCGACTTTGTCTCGATCGTGTCCAGCAAATCGAACTCCAACGAGCGACGCGACAACGTCAACGACATCCAAATCTCGATGTGTACATACACTAATCGAAAACGGGTATCTCTGCTTTGTAGAATGGTTATCAATCGTTGTGGATTCCGTTTGTAAGTTACGAGTACTCAAGAAACATGTAGTTCAAAAACTTTTACATATCTAACGAGAGTTCATTGTCCCAAAATTCTTCTTTCTTATATAAAGGCACAAACAAAGAGCATACAGTTATCGTATTGATGCTGCTTTCAATTTCAAATCGAACGCATTACTCAACAGTCACTGTCATCCCGTGGCTCTACTTGGGGTATGCCACTTGGGGTATGCCTCTGCATGCTTATGAGCATGTGAGCATGTGTGTGCTGTTGTGTGTGTGTGTGTGTGTATGTCTGTATGTTTGTGTTTGTGTGTAGCTGTGCATTTGTATCTGAATAATTGGAATAGCTAATAGGCATTGATGATGTCTAAAGGCTTTCCTGTGTCAAGCGCGTTAACAGTTAACAAGTTGCTTTCATGTTTTTGATCGGGCCAACAATAAGTCAACTAACGTCGCTTCTTTCGATATTTTGTGGCAACCACTTCCGGTGGTGCATGCGTTGTCAGTCGAACGATTCAAGCTCTTGGGCAGTTAAAGCGTAATTTTTTGAAAGCATTCCAAGAAGTGTGCTCATTGAATGTCCATCAAATGGTCCGGCATGGTTCAGCAAGCCAGCAGCAGCAGCAGCGGCAGTCGGTGGCTAGTGAACACACCTACTGCTGCCTGTCTAGCCGTCGACAGCGAAGCTGACAGCGACAGCGACGTCGACGTCGCTTGGCATCGGCGACCTGGCCAAGTCACGACTTCGGCGAAACATAAAAATATCGCCGGCAATAAATAATAACAACGATTTTCCAGACTATCTGCGAGGCCGTCGGATGTTCGGCTGCCCAGCCAGCAAAGGCAGGCGGTGTAGGGGGCGTAGGGGAGGGGAGGGGAGGAGGAGCGTAGCAGCAACTTGAGCAGTCGCAGGAGCAGTGTGGGGCCATTGCGCTATTTGCATGGCACGCTGCTTTTTTATACTATTTTCTTTGTTTAATATTTATTACACTTTTTGCCGCACACACATATATGGACATTATATATTTGGCATTTTATTGCTGCAACTAATTTGCCATAAAGAAAGCGCCAAAAGTGGTAGAGAAAATCTAGAAAAAAAAGTCATAATAATTTGTTGCCAATTTCTGCAACTAGTTTTATTCGCCATTTTTTTTGTTCAGCTCATTATGCATTGGAAATCGGTTTGATAAAAGCGTGAGAAATTCTGAAATTGTCATCAAAACTGTCGCTGTCGTCGTTGGACTCATAACTGGCATTTGAGACCGCACGCAGAGGAGAGGTAGGGAGACAGCTTAGCAGTCAGACAGTCGGACAGTCGGGCAGTTGGGCAGGCAAGTGAGCACAAGTGGGCAGTGGGGGGAACACACGCTGTGAATGAGGTGTGAATTATTCGAATTGTGGCAGCAACGGCGGCATTGGGGCCTCGCCTCCAACTCGTATATTCAAATTAAAAAACATTTATGCAAATAAATATGCGATGAGTTGTGGCTGCGTTCGAGCGATTCAACCTGTCGAGCATACGACAGTTTTGTCGTATTTTGATCATAAAATTGCCGTTAACTTGCCGACTTTATTGGTTATCGAATTGTGCCCTAATACGATTAAAGCACAGATTTAACTCTCGATCTGATTTCGATTGATATGCGTTGCGTTAGAAAGCCATTTGGGATGTTCAAACATACTATATGTGACTTTCATTCAGTTTTGCTTACATGGCTAGTTGCTTTGCTTGTTTGGCCAAGAGTTGATGGCCAAAACTGCGTGTGTGTGTGTGTGTGTGTGTGTGTGTGTTATAATTCATTGGCCACTTTGCTGACATCTAGCATGTTTTTCAGTTTCAACTGTCACATAAATTTTGGCTAAAACATATCATATAATAGATGCCAAATTTCGGTTTTAGCAAAAAACGTCGAAATAATAAAAAAAATCTTATCGTTTTCAGCATCAAGTTAAATTTATAAGCATTTCGTAAAATTTGAATTCTTAATGGCGTTTAGTGTCCGATAATGAGGCAACATTTGTTTTATAATTTCATTAGTCGCTTGTTCATCTCTCTATCTCTATCTCTGTCTCTGTCGCTATCTGCGTCTCTATCACACTCCCTAAGCAAAGTTTTTGGCCATATTTTAGCTCGTGAATTTAATTATAATTGCTTTTTGATTATAATTCGAGCAAACGCTGCCGCGCAAAGCGCACACCAAACGGCAAAAGCCAAAAGATTTACGCTTTGATAATTTGCATAAACATTTTATTGTTAAATTAATAAAAAACAAAAAATGTTGTCAAACAAAGACGAAAAACAAAAGACAGCGGGCAAAGGGGCAAATGTCAATGGAGCCAAGCGATCTTTTATTAATGTTTATTACATTTCAAAATTGTTTTTTGTATCGATTTTTATTGCCTGTCGACTGTGCTGACAGTGCTACAAGTTTTTTCGCTCGTTTTCTTCCATTTTGATATTTGTTCGAACACCAAATGCATATTTAATTTGATTAGAAATTATGGCGAGCGGCTAAAGTGTTCGAACAAAGCGTTGGGCCCTGGGATGTGGCTTGTTTATGGTCACTTAAAAGCTTAAATTAAACATAAAGTAAATTGTGTGTGGGCCACCCTCTAACTCTGTCTTTAAATGTATCTGTCTCGCTTTAACGCTAACTGTCTTTTTTTGTCTATCTTTTTTGTTTTGTCTATAATTGTCTCTTTCTACTCGTGCTTCATTTGTTTATTTGTTCTTGATTCTCCTCTTGATTACTTATTTTGGTTATATCTCAATTGTTTTTTCCTGTGTTCTTGTTTTATTATAGAATATCTGTCTTAATATTTTCCCTCATCGGACTCATAGTTAATTTATTTTGATTTACTTTATTTTATTGTATTTATTTAACTCTCATTATTTAGTATTTGTAGCCTTAATAATTTCCCTCATTTTTCCCGTTCCTTCTCTCACTCTCTCTCACGGCCTTTGACCTAACCGAAATAACTTTGTTGCTTTATTTTATTAAATTTATTTTATATAATTTCTTTCTTCTTCTAATATTCTTGCCTTTGTAGTTTGAACTCTCATTATCTGTATTTCTATCCTTAATATTTACCAGAAACTCTTCTCAGTCCTCTCTCTCTCTCTTTCTCAGCCTTTGACTTAACCCTAATAACCTTGTTGCTTTTTGGCTGCGACAGCTGAGACAACGGCAGCGAGTGTAACGGTTCAGCTGGGACAACAACCACAACAAGCGCTTGTCGCTAGTTAAGGAGAAACAAATTGACAAATAACATAACCTCACTTAACCCTGAGGCTGAAACGCCTCTCTGTCGCCGAGAAGCAGCAGCAACAACAGCAGCCCAAATACCAGTGGCATACAAATTCCGCCCCTCACGCTGCACTCTTCCCTTGATTAAGCGTTGTTCAGTTTTAATTAGATGCTTTTTTTTGTGTGTGGTCTCTGTGTACGGTGGGTTCGACTCCACTTCGGTTACATTCTGTCTAATTTGTCCACCTCAAATTGGCAATAAACTTGGCATTTAAGCTGCATTTTTGAAAGTGAATGTTCTACGAAAATTGGTGGCAAAATAAAATAAATTCGCTATGCGTCGTATGCTTAATATTAGCTTGTTTGCAATTCCATTATCCATTAAAACGCCAACAGTTTGCCAGCCATTGCCATTTCAATTAAAGCAAAGACAAGTTTTTTCTTTCAGCTAAATTTCAAATTTTAAAGGAAAGGCAAATATCTTGTGAGTAAGCTGACTCAGGGCCCGATCGTAAAATGGCGAGAATGCGCATACGCCCTGAACTCCAACAAAAAGGAGAGGCAAAAAAAACAAATATAAAAGAGGTTAATTGAGGAAACATCAAGAGTCGGGCGTGATGCGAGCTTCACCCAAACAGCGGACACACGGAAAAGTTTCGATTTGATTTGAGCACAACATTAAAAGGTCAAAGGGTTAACACACACACATACACACACATACACAACTAGAGAGAGCGAGAGAGAGACCCGTTCGTCTTTAACGGGCGTGCACTGTAGCACTGTGGTCGACATGCTTGCCGCTTGTCAGCGCTGCAGTGGCAACTTGAACCATGCCGGAGGCCATCTGCTGGAGTCATCTCACGGTGGCGAGCGGAGCAAGCGGGTGCGGTAATGTTGCCATCGACTCGAGCGACTCAGGCTGAGGCTGGGCTGAGCTCCTCCCCGACTTTTTGCTTTGCCAATTGGAAACAATACCGTTTTCGCTTGTTTTCGCTCAGTTTCCGTTTGATTTACAATGTTGCTATTTTCCTGCCCCTCCACCGCCATTCCTGCCGCTCCAACAATCACCCCAACAAGCGAAACGTTTGTCTATTGATTGTCTTCGTCGTTGTTGTCGCTGTTATTGTTGGCCACTTTGGTGGGAGGTGGACTGGAAGCGCCAACATGGACGCCATCATCAACGAAGATTGGCTGTGTTGGCCAAGACTGATCGACTAGCAAATAAGCTGTGTTAACTAGGCGACAGTCTAATACATTTTTGGCCACTTTTATGAGCAAATATATATTTAATATATCACTTCAGCCTTTTGTACCATCTTTAATGGAAAATTAGTTTTCTACATTTCTAAAATACATAAATATACAATTTTATTTTACAAAATTATGTTGGCAGTGTGCAATTAAAAATAAGCAAATATTCTTGTTGATGTCCTTATTATTTTAGAAATAATATAATATATTTTTAATAATTTTTTTCAGTTTGCAGTCCCATTAAATAAATTATAAAATATCTTAAAGACTTATTTTTATATTTATATACTATTAAGACCTTATTCATTTTATTTTCCAATAAGAATATATTTTGGTATCTCTCTTTTGTTTTATACAACGCTCTTTTGTCCAACTCCAACGGGGTATAACTGCATATAACTCTTTATATATATTTATATATTTAAGCACTTATACCGCTTTGGTCCGCACGAAGTGAGCCTCGGCTCGGCTCCAATGGGAGTTTGGACTTGCAAGAAACCACCACAACAACAACAACAACAACAACAACAACCGTGGCAACAGCAGCGACAACTCAAAAGTGTAACACAAAATACGTGAGTCGGTTTCAAGTCGAAGTTGTACATAAAACCATCCAACGATCGGTTGCTCTTTCGGCTTGGTTCGATATTTCTTTAAATTCGGCAACAAAAAGTTGGCGCTTTTCAATTTTATTTGATTTCGCCCAGAACGTGAGCTGGGCGTCGATTTACCAACTTATTTTATGGCAATGGCAACGGCAACTGCAGCACAGCAAATTCGATTGCTCGGCTATTTTTTATTTTTTGTTCTTTTTTTAAAGCAACTTGTAATTTCGGCTGAGCCACAAGCCTTACTCCTATTACAATTGATAAGTAGAACCCTTTCCCCCTTGCCTCTACCTCTCATTCTCTCTCTTAACCACCCGCACACCACTCGCTGTGAAGCAGTAACGACCCCCCCCAAACGAGATCATTGCTCAATCAAAAAGCGTCCACAGTGTGCACGATTGTGCCACTTTATTGGCCAGTGCGGATAGATTGGCTGTAACGTCTTGGCCAAGACGATGGGTTGTCCATTGGGCTGGGATGGGTTGGCTGAAAGGTTGAACCAGCTAAGAAGCTGGACAGCTTTGCGACTCACCGCATTGGGCAGCAGCCGTTTGCTGTTCGTTTCAGCTTCATTCGATTAAATTTGCTGTTTTAATGAAATCATAAATTATGCCGCCATGGCACAGTGGGATCAAGCTGGAAGATTAAACAAATTGCGATTTTCGCTGATAATATGAAAAATTGCGATTTATCGATTTCGAATTGTAAGTGCGAAAATATGAAAGCAATTTGTAATTTCACATATGATTCTTAACGTAAAGCCAGAATCTTATTTAGCTGATAACATTTAATTGCATTTGTGTAAAGAAATATGTATGAAAAGAGTTTTTAATGCATATGCCCATTTCCGTTTATAATTTTAAATAAATGTGAGAAAAATCGAATATAATGAATTTTAATATAGTTGATGTATATAATTAATTCAACAACTGATAGGTTGCAGTTGCATAATTTATAATTGCAGATTGTATTACCTTTGTGTAGCCTCCAGAATTGAGTTTATATATACCAGTGCTTTTCACTATCGATCTTTCAATTTGATATAAATGATGTTAGTATTGGATCATTTATTGTTTATTAGAAGCTACATAAATATGCACGCTTGGAATAATTTTCAATCTCTCTCCAATCAACAAGTTAAAGGCCTCCTTCCTTATATGAAGAGGGCTTCTTTTAGAGATCAATTAAGTAACAAAATTTTTCAGCTTGTCTGCACTCCACCTTGCCCACTGTGTTCGCGCATTGTGATATCTTTAGCCAGGCCAAGTCATAGGCCAGCTGATCCTCGCTTGGCCAAACCTATTTGCGGTTTAATCGAATTTACTGTCAGCCGCTGCCAGAGCCGTCATCGTGGGCCACGGAACTCTTGTTGTTGCTGCTGTTGTTGTAGCTGGACATCATCTCACATGTTGGCAATTGGTAGCTATTTTGGCCAGCCAACTGCGTTGTAGTTATTAGGAAAATGCCAAATTCGGCATTTTAGTGACGTTGGCCATGTGCATAATTCATTTTGTCCGGCCAACTTCGACACATTTTTATAGTGCAACTGGAAACGATATTCCGCCTTTTCGTCATTAAATTTTAATTGTGTTTTTATGAACGCCTACGGTTGCATGGAACCGTGTGGCAAAGTTGACTAGGTTTCGGTTTTGGGATTGATTCCATTTTTATTTCTGGTTGTTATTCTCTCAGAGTTGAGTGCCAACTGTTTGCGCAAACAACACAAACGATGCGCTGTTTGCACAATCAACATCATAGCTTTTGTTTTCCTTTGCAATTTGTGGCCCAAGGGGGCGAGGACAGTACCTATGTTTGGAGTCTTACTTCTAATTACAAATTCTTTACGCTCTGTTCTCTCTTCTAGGTGCCTGCTGGGTGCGAGCTCAGCAGCTCTACAAGTGGAGCCTCTGGGAGTCTGTCTCTCTCCACGTCTCCCTCGATCTATGTGGCTGGCGGCTGGCGGCTGGCAATGATTTTTAGCATTTAAGCGTTAAAATCTGTTTGCCAAGCGGCAATGCTGGCGTCGACGTAGACTGCTGTGTAAATAGAAAACAACAAAAAAGTCGAAAGAAAAACAGAGTCAAAGGCATCGACACAAAGAAGCGTGAAAAAAGTTTTTAGTTACGTTTTGTTTAACATACAAATACACATAGATACACACGCACACACAGTTGCGAGTAAATTCCATAAAACGCAACACAAATATGAGTTTTATAAGCCATGAAATTATAATTTGACTCTCGAGTGGTAAGTGGCCAACTGCATATTTGCCTAGCACATTAGCTCTTGTCCACAAGCCACACCGCACTCGCTGTCCAAGCCAGAGCCAGAGCCACAGCCACCGCCCAAGTCCCAGCTCCAGTCCCAACCGCAGCTCGAAAGCGGCTGTGAGGCGTGCGAACCACGCGGCGGCTGCTTGTTAAACGAACAACAACAAAACGGTACAACAACAACAATAACAATAACAAAGCATAGCTAACTTAGACTTGAGGAAGCCTAAATACCCTTGCAACTGTTTGGTACAAGGCAGCCGATTTTTGTTTGACTTTCCATAAACGAAACAACACTTGTGTGTAATTTCAGATTTTCTAAAGAAAGAACATAATTAAAATAAAAATATAAAGCTCTTAATAACGATTAAATCAGACATTTGGAATTTTATTTATTTTCATATATTTTATTCCATTTATACATCTTTTAATTTTGAATTATGAATTTGAATAGTATTTTTAATTCGTTATTGTAGACTACTAGTAGGTGCAATAAGTAAATTTAATAAATGGAAAATCAATTATACAATTTATTCAAATATCGTTTCCTGCATGCTAAAGTCAGTATCAATTTAAAATATACATAATCATTGATATATCAGCTACAATAAAAATTCCCCTAAACAACCTATGTTTATAAATTATATCAATTCTATTAAGAAGTCTCCTTTTGGGTTACAATTGATGAAGAATGCATAATATCCTGTTTTGAGAGTACTGCAAAAAGGGTCAGACAAAACGGCAAGACAAACGTTTGTTTCTAATTAAAATCGCCGCAGAAAGTGTCAAGCCCTTGGCGCGCCGAGATGGTTTGAACACATTTGTGGGTCGAGCTGGTTGCCAGCCTGCCTGGCTCTTGACTGTTGCTTGTTGACTGTTGGGACAGTGTCGTTGTTGTTCTCGTTGTGCCTGTGACTGGGGCGCTCTAATCTGGCTTGTCATCGCGTGGCAGCTTTCTGTCCAGACCAGGCCAAGCCAAGCTGCCAGCCAGACAGCCAGCTTGGCTGGCCTGGCCTGAAAGCTTCCACGAAAATGTGCGACAGCCTCCTGACTAATGAGCCGCCAAACCGCTGGGAAAAATGACAAATTTTCTTGCTTGGCAGCAACAGCAGTAGCTGCGGGGGGAGGCAGCAGTAACAGCAGCTAGCAAACGATTTGTAGCTCCGTTTAATATTTAAAACAAAAGACTGAGGCAACGAACGTGGCCGCAATCATTTACAAGGCACAAACACATAACAAGTACAACTACAACACAGCTGCACTGGCAGCGGGAAAAGGCACGAAAAAGTAACATTTTGCAGCGCATGTTACTGCCATTTTTAACACTTAAATGAGCCAAGATCGGCAGAGTTGGCTTGAGAGACTCTGCCAAAAGAGCTGGGGCCAAAATGCAAATGAGCCGTTTGCATTCGAAATGCATGGCTAACAAACAAATGGGCAAAATGTTCTGCAAAACACACAACAAACTTTTAACTAATTTAATTGATGATTTCCCATTTTCCATTGTCAGTTTCGTCGATGTCGATGGCCCAAAAGGTGTCATCGTTGTCGTGGCACAGCGAACATGTCAACGCCGTGTTCATTAATGTCACAGCACCAAATCGAGTCAAATAAATTGAGGATCGAGCCGTTTAATTAGAGCCTGGCCAAACAGGCGCTTGGCTTTGACTTCCGCATGGCCAAAAAGACCACAAAAAAAGCGCAAATAAAATGGAGAAGATATAATAAACATTTATGTATAAATCTTAAACTGGCAACGCAATTCGATTGCCCCGATAAATGTAATAAATCCCCTCGGGCCAAGACAGGCTTTGCAGGCAGTAACTGCTCCTGGCACTGGCACTGGTACTAGCAATGCTCGGGGCCTCCAACTGGCCGGCAATCATGCGTTAATTTAGTTGCATGTGAAGATTAATTAATTTTCCAGCATTTTTACTGCTGTTGCTGCTGCTGCTGTTGTTTGTTGCTGCTGCATGTTGCTTTTGCTGGATGTTTGCTTGTTGCTTGTTGCTTGTTGCAACCAAACAGCGGGTGTCGTCAGGGCAGCGAAATTGCTGTTTATGGCTGCCATTGCCACATTGCCATAGCCGCATAGTCACAGCCAATTGGCCGACAGTAAAACTCAGCTCAGTTTGAGGTTCAGGTTCAGGTTCAGGCTCTGGCTCTGGCTCTGGCTCAAATGCAGGTTGAAAGCAGCGATCAGCATTAGCTGGCAATTGCAGTCCCATGTATTTGCCGTAACTCCAGAACAAGACACTTTATGACCTTACGACGGAATTATTTTGTTTGAAGCCCATAAAACACGCATTCATTTCACCGAAAGAGTTAAGACTACCTTAAAAAAATCCGTTTATTATCCTAGACAGTCAAGCTAAAGTTAGTTTAGTGCATCATGATCTGATTCCCGGTGTTAGCCAAATGAATGGACATTCTAATCCCTATGCTTGTTTTCAGCTAATTTATAGTTTGCTATTACTATTTTGAAGTATCAAATGAAAATTTAAAGCGAATTTAATTTAGATTTATCTAGCTTAAACATATAACCAATTATAATTTATATATTATATGTAAATACATTAGTAATCAAATTTATGTTTAAAGAAATAAAGCATTCCTAAGTCAGTCAGTCAGTCAGGTCAGTTGCATGTCTTTTTATGATTATCATATAAATAAATTGAAGCCTGAACTTGGGATCAAACATTCAAGAAATTGTTTTATGTTAAGATAGTTTCTCCATTGAGTTTCCACACATGGAGCTGGAATTTAGTATCTCATATCAAAAGGACTTACTACGATCTTGCTGGCAAGCTGCAGCTGCTTCAATTGTATTCTCAATTTAACGATTTCAAATCAAAAGGAATCAATGTGTAATTATTTTATAACACGGCTATATTTGCATAGCAATCGAAGACTCATTCGGGTCATTTCAGACACAAGCGAAATGATTCTCCGCTTTCCCAGACGTAATGCAATGTCCAATCTCTGGCTCAGAGATTTACACGCACGCCGTGAGAAGAACTAGACAAGGGAGATGTGGAAGCTGTTATTGTTGTTGTAAATCGCCTCTAAGGCCAATCGAAGCTCTTCAAAAATCGCATGTTTGCAACTGCAATCGAGCTAAATGGCAGAAAAGTTAACCATATGTCTATATATTTGTCAGTGTGTGTGTGTGTGTGTGTGTGTGTGTGCGTGTTTGTATGTGTGTATACTGCTGGACGTGTTGCTGATGTGCCTGTAGCTGTGCTATTCCCTTGGCCAGCTCAGCCATTGGCATTGTATTTATGGCTATTCATTTCGTGATCTACTGATTTCTTGCATGTGTTGCAAGGGAATTCCAGCAAAATAGCAACTGTCTTCAGTCTACTGTCTGCAGTCTGCACTCTGCAGTCTTCAGTCTTCAGTCTGTGCTTGGGCTCTCAGGCTTAGCCTAAGCCTGCTGCCTGTGGCTTGAGCTGAACTTGTAGCCTTTGCTCAGCTGGCCATGGCCACGTACTGTGAACGCTTTCGCACTGGGAGAAATCATTGAGGCAAAATGATATACAGAAACAGCCAAAGACATACTAGTTATAAATATATACTATACAGCATGTTATGTTATTTATTTGCATATATGTTATAATGAAATCAAATAGAATTCATTAAGGCCAAAAATACACATAGTAAATCTCATCAAGAATTTGTAGCAATTTCCTGTTCGATGATTTTAATGCCGCCAATATAGAATGACATGGGAAACACACAAGCACACAACCATTGCTAAAACTACCCAAACTCAAGTTAAAGTCAAAGTCTGTCTGAGTCATGTTGCCGCCCAGTGGCCAAGTGGCCAGTAGTAACTTGGCCTGGGCTTGGGTCGTGTGCACAGTTCATCATGGAAACATAAAAATTCACTGCGTTCATAAAAATCTTCGTTTCATGCTGATGAGTAGAGCTCCAGTTTCAGACCGGGAGCAACAGCAGCAGCAAACACGGCGAAACAAAATCGAAATCGGTAAATAATAAAAAAAACACACAAAATAAAGAAATAAAACAAAAATAAAGCAATGCAAACAACACGTGAGAAAATCTCACCCGAAAAAAAGAGTAAAGCTGAGACTGAGTCTCAAAACTCTGACTCGGTGACGGTGTCGGGGTGTTGGACTCTGCTTGGGCAGAAGACACTTTCAGGTTCCGGGCTCTCGGCAAAAGAACTTGAACGATTTTTATTTCTTGTTCAGCGACAACGATGGGCAAAGTGACTAGGGCGACGCTATGCCAGAGGTTCTGTGTTTTTTTTTTTTTGTTTTTTTATTTATATTCTCATCACAACTGATTGCGCTGCGCTCGATGCGATTAGTGTTAAAAGGTATTAAAGCGGCAAATGCACAACACAACACAGACGACACAAGCAGTGAACCCTAGAGAGAAAGGGGGAGAGAGAGAGAGAGAGAGAGAGAGAGAGACAGACGGACAAAAGGCAACAAAACGATACAGTTGCTGGCAACTGCCACTGTCCCACTGTGCCCCGTTTTTTTTTCGTTATTTTTTTGTCGCCCATTGTCGCTCAATTTGATACAGCGACTGTGGCACCATAGGTTCCAGCACCCTTTCCCTCTCCCTCTCGCTCACGCTGCTCCTCTCACTTAGTCTGGAGTAAATTTGTTGTCATTTGATATGCGAGTCATGAGGATTATTAGGTTCAGCGACAAAAAATAAAACACCACCAAGCGACCAGGGCATTTTAAGAGGGCTGGCACAATAATAATTGTTTTGTTTACTACAATCACAAAACAATAAAAACCTATTAGTTGATTTATTTTCTTTATGAAAATATAATGTATATCCAATAAGTTGGAAATACTTCAAAATATTAAAAATATTTTTTATAACATTTCTTTAGTTTTATTTTTATATTCTTTTAATATTAATGGAATAAATATGAGGCAGAATTATTTCTGTTTACTTATGTTTATTGTTTGAATGTTCAAAATATATTATATTTCATTATTCACTCATTTAAACTTTAACGTATGAAGTTTGTGTTTGTTCACAGAACTCGTAAAGCAACCCTCGCTGTGTTTTATGCCGCCAGAAAGAAGACATTTGCCTGTGTCATCGTGTGCGTAGAGACAGCAATCCGCAGCCCATCTTATACCCAAACCCCAATCCCCAGCCCCTTTATCATCTTCAATTCCGTCTCCATCTCCATCTCCATCTCCATCACGATCATCATCATCATGATCATCGTGGTCGTCATTAACAACAAGAGACGATGGTCGTTGTCACCGTCAACGCGCTGTCATTATTGTCGTCTTTATGGTTTTATACTTTTTTAATTTGGAGCAAACTGTCGTTTGAGCTGAGGTTTATATAAAAGTATTTACGTTTCGATTCTCTTGGGTCAATCTCATCTTTTTTTTTTGGTGGGATGATGTGTGTAAATGTATTTGAATGTATTTGTATTTTGGCATTTCCTTTTCTATTTGGACTTCAAATTGCTTTTAATTTGACTTAGAACGTAGGTCTTTAAGCCAGCATAAATCGGGCTTGGAATTCTTTTATGTTACGTATTTTACCATATAATTTAGACACTCCATTTGCTTGGGCTCTTTTGGACATTTCTCCCAGCTCTCTTAGAGTGTATTCACGCACTTCATTAAGGCTTTGTTTGCCAAAGGTGTCGAATGCTCAGAATCTTTTAGAGTACCCCGAGAGAATGCTCAGGCCATATTTGTCATCGTAAATATGTTGGGGCAAACAAAAGACTTAGGCAACGAACTTGGCCGCAAAGTTATGCAGATGATAGACTCAAGCCCAAACTTAAAATTTGACACCTCATTTTGTTCTGTAATTTCTCAATAAAGAACCAGGAAATTTAGAATTTAGAAGAAGCGGTGGGAGAATCAGGGGGAGCTGCAACTGCAGTTGCTGCTGCATTTTGGCTGCGTGGGCAGACAACTTGTGTTGTGACCACTGTGGCCCATGGCCATGGCCAGTCATTATGCAGACCACCACCGAGTCGTCGACTACGACTACGACAGCGACATGCCAGCGTACATGCGCTGAACGTGGATAGATTAGATCAATACCAAATACAAGTGCCACCGCGTCTGCCCACCACAAGGCAATGGCGATCAGCGATGGCGATGGCGATGCCGATGTGGATGTGGATGTGGATGGCGAGATGGTGACGCTGACCGGCTACGATTGTCGATGTGTCGTTGCGATAGGCATTTAAATCTTCTTCTGCCACAGCGCCCCAACGTAATGTTGTTTGTGTTTGTGTTGATTTTGCACTCGAATGTTAAACGTAACGGAGCTCAAGTGGAGCGTAGCGTAAAGTGCTTAAATGTTTCGATTGTTGTTGTTGCATTGTTGTAGGGACAGCAACAGGTACTGGCATAGGGATAGCGACTGGTCACTGGGCTGGCTGGAGACAGAGCAAACAGAAGGCCTGTCAGTCAGTTACTGCAACAGCAACAGCAACAGCAACAGCAGCAGCAAGTCAGTTGACTGACTTGGCGGCATTTTGGCCCCGTCTTCTTTATCATTTTGATGAAATCGGCCCTGGGAATGCGTTGCACTTGTAATTTAGGCTCCTCTGCCTCTCTGTCTCTTGACTCCTACAACAGTTCTGCTTTGCATGCGCCTCCCTGTCTCAAAGCAGTTGAGCTCTGAGTGAAATATGTGCTCACTGTGAGTGACATGCGTTGGAAAATGGCCCATAATGAAGCGTATTTGCCTTGCATTTTTAATCAGTTCGAAACCGAAACCGAAGCCGAAACCAAAACCGACATCGACTTCAACTTCATACTATACCCGTGCAAAGACTCGTAAAATTTGCAATTAAAATTGAAATTAAAATTAAAATAATACACAATTAAAGCCACGTTTACGGCTGTCTTAGCCCAGCCTTTGGTTTCGTTTTCAATGCTTTTTTTTTGTGTTTACTTCATGCCGCTTTTAGTAGCAAGTTGTACAAAAATGCTGCTGCTCCACTTTTTTCGTCGCAACACTCGACATGCATGTTAAAAAAAAACAACAACATTTGTAATGTAAAAATAAAAAAAACAAGTTCAAATGTTGCTGCTGGCTTTTCATTTTATTTATAAGCTTTATGGAAATCTTGAACTCGCTTTATAGGCGTCGTCACACAAGTTAAGCCCAACTAACTAAAGAGAACTACTTGTATGTACACAACTTGCCACTTACGAGGCACATACATGCTGACCATATGCCATATGAATTGGGATTGCAAAGAAACGGCAGCTCAAGGTGAGATTTGGATGGTTTTAGAATTTATGTTTGCTTTAAAATTTTGCACTCGAATGCTCAAATTGTTGGCCAGCTTTAGCCAGAAGGTCAAATCAGTTCAGTGATTGCAAATACCAGTCTAATTAAAGATTAAATCAATTTTCTTTAGTTTGTATTGTAATTCGTTTATGTATGTATTCAATTATGTGGTCTGCATTTCTCAATAGAGCTGTTATAGTCAATATTCAATTATTCAATTATTTTTCCATATTTTCAATTATGAAAAATGTTAATAATATTTATAAGTTATCTAACAGAAGTTGATTTGGTTTCCAAAAAAAAATGAAAAAGTATACATACTTGCCAAATTAAATGGGAATGCCACACGAATTGAAATACATTTTTTAAAAGGAACTTTCGTGTCATAAAAACGCAATTATTAGTTTAATTTAGAAACGAATCTGTAAAATATTTATCAGTCTCAGCTGGCGTCAATTGCAACTACCTGCTGTCTTCTAACTTCTACAATCTCTGCTGTCTTTGGACTACAAACAAACAGAATAATTTCGTGACACAATAAATGTCAATGGAACGTAGTGTCTGCTGGCCGCCCTCGTAGCTCTTAAGCTCTAGTAAAATGGTTAAGTATATGTACATGGATTGCATACTGTTTTTTGTCAATGTGAGATACACATCGAGTGTGAGTTCCATCTGGGAATTTGTTGTTGTTGTTGTCATTTGTCTCATTTTGCCTTCATTTACAAAATCTGTGCGTGCGCATTTTTTCACGCCACGCAAAACGTAAATTTATTTTATTTAGCCTTTATTTGAGGCACATTTTTCTTCAACAGGGAGACAGACAGACGGACAGATAGACGGGCTGACAGACGGTCAGACAGTCAAACAGAAAGAGAAACGCGACTTAAGATTGAAAAACTGTTTTCTTATTTGACACATTTTGCATTTTAAATGTTTACAATTGCCGCAAAGTGTTTGCTTCGTCCATATTTGTTGTGTCAATACAAGAAATCTGAAAGACACAAGCACACAGCTGAGGAGGAGACTTCAAATGGAAGAAGAGCACGAAGAGCGGCCATGGAGAGGTTTTAACATTTTGTGGATGCTGTGCACGTCAATTGGCGGCGGTCGAAAAGTTGCCGCAGATTTGTCATAACTGCCACACAAAAGCGAGGCATGTTGACAACGCAAATTTATTGGCCAAATTGGCATTGCGTGTTGTACCAGACTTGTTGCCAATTTGTTGGCAGTTCAAGTATTGCATTTGCTTAACAATTAGTCAACATTGATGAGGCGCAATAATCAAATTGCAGACGATGCCAATGAACTGTGTGTGCTGCACTTGCTGCACAGCGTGGCTGTTGAGATTTTCGCCAAGTGCACGGCAAACGCATTTGCTACAAGCGCTAATGATGCATTGTGCTGCATGTGTTTGTACGAAGAAACAAAAACCAAAACAACAACAAAACAAAAATGAAAAGAAGCGAACGAGACTTAAGCGTTTAACACGATCTTCAATTTGCGCGCAAAACACAAAGGGGAAACACAGCGAAGAGGAGCGAGCACAAAAAAAAAGGGCAGACAAAAGTCGTGCGACGATCGGTGATCGGCGATCGGCGATCGGGTGGAGCAACACCAGCAATTGCCTTGGCTATATGTGAATATACATATATACATATATATATGATATGTCTGAAAGTCCGAATAGTTCGATGCATGCGCCATGCTGTGTCGTAATCGCAAGTTCGTTGCTTAAGTCTTTCGCTTTGGCCTGCCACTAAATATATCATCGATGCGCCCCCGCGAGCTCTCCTTCTCTGCCCTTCTCTCCCACACTCTGCCGCCTTCCTCTCTCTCTCTCTCTCTTTCTGATTGCAACTTAAAATATGTTGAGTTGAGCTAAACGACGCTGCAAAAAAGTGGAAGGCTCGAAAAAATCGCATGTATACGCCCATCAATGCTGCCACCGCAGTGGCAGGTTGAAATGTTGCACGTAGGGGAGTCGCGGCCTGAACTGGCTTGGCCACGAAAGCGAAAAGCGAAAAAGGATTTGCCTGGGTCCAGCGCAGCAAACCTTTAGCGGCATTGAAATCGGATCTCGTACTTTCTGCTGTTCTACACGCATACAACAAACAACAACAACAACAACAATAACAACAATAAAATGCAGGTGCTTATGCTGCAGTTGTTGTAGTTGCTGTTGCTGCCACATTGTGTGCCTGTTGTTGTACAAAATTAACTACAAACAGCAGTACAAAATATTTTAATTAAAAATTCCTAATCGTATGCGAAGTCTTTTTTATCTGATTTTTGTGCCGCTGCTGCTGCTGCTTGCAACTTGCCACCACCTTCGCCACAGTTGCCACAGGCTCAGCCAACGGCTCGGGCTAAAAATGTATTAATAAGAAAATGGCAAGCTCGGCTTGCGTGAACGTTGTTGCCTTCCTTCGCTTCGTTTCGTTTCGTTTTGTTTCGTTCGATCTCTCGCATCGGTCTGCAGTCTGGCTGGGCTCAGACGTATAATAAATTGCATTTGCCTACCAGCAGATGCAGATATGAGGCAGCCAGGCAGGCGAACAGACGGTGGCAGGCGGCAGGCAGTTGCAGTTTGCATGCAAACTGGCTTAGCTTGCATCTAGATACTTTTGGCAGTAATGTGCGAAAATTTCATTGGGTGTCGAAAAGTTAAGTAGTGCTCGCTGCTCGCTGCTCGCTGCTTGCTGCTCTGTGCTCTGTGCTCTCTGTCTCGGTGTCTCCTCTGCGCATCCTCTGCATTCTCATTCTGTGCGCTGCTGTTTGCATTTAATGTGAGAACTAAACATTTGGCTTTTGAGCTTTCAATTTGTATTAAGTTGTTAACCGTTTGCATAAACGTCGTTCGTTTGGCATGGTCCATACTTGATGGCCATTGTCAGCCAGCAATTTGATGTATAAATTGTTTTGTGGCTGCAATTGAACGGTACGCTTATCAATTTCACTTGGCTAATTGGTTTCAAATTTATGGACCTGTAATTGATATTTATGTATTGTGGTATTTTACGATGATCTCGCTGCCGTTCCAACTGCTTATTCCAGATGCCAAACAGTTAGCTGACGTCGGCTAGAACTGCTGCCTCACCGCAATGGTTACGGCTGAGGCATGCCTGCGTAATTGGTTGACTATTTTGCTATAAATCGTTCTCCCAAGACTCGAGACAGTCTACGGGACAGACAGATTAAGCCACAACTGCAGGAATTGCTACGTGTAGATTGTAGAAATTACGCGTGCTTGGCTACTAGATATCCTGCAAAGTGCGTATCTTGATAGGACTACAAATTGCTTTGTTTGTGAAAATCTCAGTGTATTGGGAGTGACTAAGAGGTTGCCTTTGCATTGAATTGGTTCCTCGGGTCTCGAGCTTTATACACATTTAATAATCAATCTTTTTTTATTTTTTCTTGTAAATGATTTATTTAACGACAGACAATAGCAATTGAGATTTGATTTAATTATATTAGGTTAAATTAAGTTCAACTAAAATGAAAAATTAAATAAATATGAATTTTAATTTGAAAATATATAACGCTTATTTCCTTATGCCTTCTATAGATACCTCCGCTCATTTTCCACTCTCTTATGTACATACTTTGCATATGGCTAATAAGATATCCTATACGCACTGACAAGCCTCAATTCCTGCCGCAAGCCAACTAGAATTAGCATGCACGCAATAAGCAAAAAGAAAAAGGAAAAAAAAACAGTAAAAGGCGAAATAATTTTGGCATGGATTCGATTTTTGTTTTGTTTAATTTTTTTTCGGGATGGACTGTGAAAAACGCAACGAATAACGAAACGAAAACAAAGCAGGCGCTAATTAAAAATGTTGAAGTTTTAAGCTTCCATCCCAGCAAAATTCCAGCCTCCTTTTCAGCTGTCCATTGGGCTGCGAGTTTGACTGCGACTTCGGCTTGGACTTCGTCTTGGACTTCGACTGATGCGCTGCAGTAATTTCAGTACAAGCCAAGTTAAAAATTCAGACTCTTGTTGTTGTCGTTTTTTCTGGCCCGGTTTTTTATGTTGTTTCGTTTTTCGTTTTTTGGGTCTTATTGTGGAAGTAGTAAACAGCGCTCGGCTGTCGATTTGTGTTCTGCTGTTGCTGCTGCTGCTGCTGCTGCTGCTGTCAGACAATGTTCGCCTCGGACATGGACGATGAATCCGCGGCGGGAGTAAGCTAAGCTCTGTGCCAGGTCGAACAGATTGAGCCAGCCAAAAACAACAACAACAACAACAACGCCCAAGCTGAAACTCAAACTGAAACCATTCATCTTTTGCCGTTCGAAGGCCTTCGAAACTGGTCTGCCAGTCATTTGTTGGGATCTCAGGCTGAGTTTTGGGTTTGGTAGTGGTTTTGCCTTAGCTTGGCTTGAAGTTAGCGTGTCGCTTATCCCAACTCGCTGCTGGGGCATGAAAATTTCCAATGAAATGCTGAAAAATGTTGCCACTGCAGGACACAGTTCAACAATTCACATGCAAGAGTAGTAGTTTACGATTTGGGGTCTTCGGGTTTATAGCTATTTTAATTAGTTAAAATTCTTGACAATGATCCCAAGGGACCACCAAGTGAAACCGAAATGAATGTAAAACATAACTCTTAACTCGCTTCGAAACGATCAAACCATTCTATGTTATGTTCTGATCTTTACATTTGATTACTAGCTAATGAAGCCAAATAAGCTCGATCAGCTAATAAATTGATGTGATTACGTCGACAATGAATGGCTCTATAAGGATTATGATTACGATCTTAAGTCGAGTTGATTCAATTTCAATTTCCAAAAGCGAAATTAAACTGTCGACTTAAGCCGCCACTCGGCTGGCTGGCGACACTCATCCCGACAGTGACAAGTACAACCACCACCATCACCAGAACCATTACACCATTCTATAGACTCTAGCCAAGTGCAGCAGCTCATCAACTTGCCACAATTTTTATTGTTTTTTTAATTGCAAACAAGTGGGCGTAGGGTTGTTGGTGCTGTAAGGGCAAGGGTGGTGGTGCACTTGAAAATTGTAACAGCAAAAATAAAAAAAAAAAAAAAAGATGATAAATGATTAGGCCACAAAACTTAACCCTTGTCAAGCCCGCACAGCTGTTGGGTTTTCCATGTTGGCGATGCGTAACAAAAATCAAAGCAGAGCCGGCCCATAGAGTGGTGCCACGGCCTGGGTTTGTTGGTGGTGCACTTACGACCACGAAAATGTAATAAAAATTGTGCGTCTTCATGTAAATCATGTCAAGCGGCGAGTGGCGCAAAATATTTTGTAGACACGCCGAAAATGAAGCGTAGACAACAGCAGCAGCAGCAGCAGCAGCAATAGCAACAACAACAACTGTGGCAACGGTTGCAGCAGCAACAGCAGCTCACAAATGAGCATCCTAGCCTATGTAAGCGGTTGCTGATCGCAATCAGCCAAAGGTAGCCCAATGTCTGGGCCCAAAGCTCGTTCATGCCCAGTTTTGCAGAGACGCCCTGGCTGTGGCGTGAACGTGCAAACATGTTGCACATGAGAGAAGCTGCCGCTAAAGTACTTGTACTTGTCATATTGTTATGGATTTATGGCAACACGAGCAGCGCCATAAAAAATGACATATGCACGTGCATCGTCTTTTTTTTTTTGGGGTGTTGCGTTTGCGCCCCGCCAAACTGGAGACACATCGTGCTCGGTTGCAACTTGCAAAGTTGTTCGCGCTTGCCAAGTTGCAGCCTCAGCAGCATCATCATCCACATCATCTTCGACATGAGCACGCGCAGTACAATTTGGCTGCCATCCTTTCCATCTGAACCCTCTTTGTGGTGGTTTCGATTACTGCGGCCAAAACGCGCCGGCGCAACATCGAAATTGTGGTGACTTTTTGTTCGCATCCCTCCCCGCTAATTAATCGCCTTTGTTCGTGTTATAATTTCGATATATGAAACATGTTTGCCTTTCTGATTGTATTTACATTTCATAAGGGCACATCCATGGGGTTGGGGTGGGTTTAATGAGGCGTGCCACAAATGCTTAGATTGCACTGATGAACTTGCCTCTTGTCTGACATGATAGCGGACAACATGTGCAAGGTTCACAGGCAGACAAGTGTGACAATCTGGCAGAGGGAGTCGAAGGCAAAGCTGCTCAGGTGGCCCAGATTATAAATGATCCACATTTTGATTAGAGTGTCCCAAATCTATTTGTTTAATGCAGATAAAGATATTACAAACTATATCATTGAAACTTGTTAGTTAAGCCAAGTGGTGACGGTACATAATATTTCAATATAATATTTTATAGCCACCTTTATAAGAGCGACTGTGCTTCTTTTGTTTTATGCAAAGAAGACAACAGAAACTGCAGTGAATATTGCACATCTTACAATGAGACGGTAGATGGTCAATCTACTTAGGGTGGCCATCGCATTACAGTATTCTTTCCTAATACGATGCTCGTTTCTACAATAGGCATAAAGTGCTAACCTTAATTGATGTCTCCTTCACCATACTTAGCTACTTTTAAGCTAAAATCTAGCCATTTATCATCTTAACTAAATAGTCGAATCATTTTGAAAGGTAACTACTAAAGTTGTGGTGAAAGATTCTCCTCTTGTCAATTGTCAGTGTCGGTAAGCCACACAAAGTACTTACTCGTACGTTGAAATATGGCGCATAAATCTGTAAGACCAACAGAAGGCAATAAAAAGGTTCATAAACAACTAACCTCAGGCAATGTTTTTCCTTTACAGACCTCACTGTCTCACTGCCCTCATGCCGCAGCAACGCCTGGTCCATCCAACTTAACCGCATTGCCTCAACGCCCTCAGTTGCCACCGCAACCAATACCGCCAACACACTTGCGGGCAACAAATATTGATAGCCTACTAGATAGGCAGTACGCTGCTTGAGTAATGAAAACTCAGTTTAAATAACTCTAGGAATTTTCTTAAATAATATTAAATAGGTCTCGGTTTCACCATGTTGATTGGAAACAACTTTGTCTTCAATTGATTGTCAAAAGCATTTTCATTAATTTTTCTCGATGTGATATTTGCTGTATTATAAAATTCCACAAATTTATGCTTGATATGGTTGCTTCAATATACCCTTCTAAAGGAGCTACTACAGGGTATGAAAAACACTTGAAAAATCTGTCATAAAAATATGTGAGTGGTGTAAAACCAACAACTGGTTGCAAAATTGGCAACATATTTGACTGTTTGCTTAATGAGCGAAAGCCGCGAAGGGGGTTGCTTGAATGACCACAAAACTGTTGCCACTGTTGCGGGGTGGGTGTATGTGGTGTGTGTGTGTGTGTGTGTTTTAGGTGGTTGAACTCGTATTGAGGCTGAAAATTTGTTGAACAGTTTTTGATTATTCAATATGTTTGATTTCTAGATTTACGGCGTGTGCGGCAACATGTTTCGAGTGCCACTTGTGCAGCTGTCAATGGAAAAACGGTGCATGTGGCAACAAAAACCGAAGCGACAACAACAACAAAATGGATAGTTATAATAATATAGATATGTATGTAAAGCAAGTAAGAAATGAAAGCTAATTTGAACAAAGAAATGCTATTAAAGTGTGTCCACAGCGCCAACGCAAAGCAAACACCCAAAAACAAAAAGAGACACCTGTAAGTGTTTGTTGTTGTTATTGTTGTAGTTGGTGGCGTGTTGCGGTTGCTATTGCTGTTTGTTGACTGACTCACTCACTGTCTGCCCCCAAAAACTCAGTCTGTCTATTTGTCTGGCTATTATTAGCTGTAAAGAAAAGACAAAAACAATGTAAGCCACAGCAAAACGACTACAACAACAGCCACTTGCAAAAGTAATCCCTGGAGTCTGTGTAGTCAACTGGCCACAACGAGAGCCACCAACGCAAGAGCTGTAGTTGCTGGCTTGCTGTTGCTGTTGCTGTTGCTATTGCAGTGGTTGCTGGTCGTCGCCTTTTAGCCAATTTTGATATAACTGAAAGCGTCAATTATACGTGAAATTTATTATGCCGTGTGAAGAATAACACCAACTTGCAACATATTTGGACAGCGTGTTGCTGTCGTTGTCGTCATTGTTGTTGCTGTCGTTGTTGCTGATGCTGTACAATTGTCGCTTGGGGATTTCGTAGATATGCTGTTGATAATGGGTATTGTGGTGCAGTTGTTGTTATTTTTCTCACTGAAAAGATGACAAAGGAAACCAACGCGATGCGCGAAGCGGCTGGCAACGTTTTGAAGTTGCCAGTACGCCCACAAAACGGGCAACTTGCAACTGGCAACTAGCGATTCCAATGGCTAAGAGAAGACATTTTGGGCACACACCAAGTCAATTTGTTTTATCTATTGTCGAACAAGAGTCATGTCACAACGGCACAATGAGATTTAGTGTGTGTTGTTATTGTTATTGTTGTTGTTGTTGTTGCAGTCTGCAGCTAGTTGCTGCCTCGGGGCAACAACAATGGTGCGGCAGAGCAAATCAGCGACATGATTCGATATTTAGATATGCGCGCTAAGAAATATGAGCCGCTAACAACACAGCAACAGCAACAGCAACAGCTAGAGCTAGAGCTACAGCGACAGCAACGATGGCAACAATAACAACAAAAGATGCTGCCGCGTTGGTTGTCTGGTTTGCCGCTTGCCTGCCTGGTTGCATGTAATTGCCAAGTTTGTTGCTTAAGTCTTTTGTTTTGCTACGACTGCATATCGATAGCCGAAGAGTTGCATTTAAATTTGATTTATACACACTTGAGTTGCATATAATTGGGCAGAGTCGCCGCGCTGTCTGACCGTCTGCCTCTCTTTGTTGTATGTGTATGTGTGGCATGCAACGGTAAGCGACAATAATTGGCTGCCCAAAATGGTCAACCGCGCACAAATCATAATCGTAGCGGGATGCTGTGTGCTCCCATAATCCAGGTGTTAATTGTGCGCCTGCAGCAATGCCAACGTGCAGCATGCAGCGTGCAGCGTGCGGTGTGCAACGCGCATGCTGTTGTCCCCAGGCGTGCGGTGGCCCACGATCAACCCATAAAACGTTAATGAAACGCCTGGGCAATTGGCAGACGCGTCTGCCCGGCATTTTAACTAGATCTAGACCGCGAGCGTTCCACAGCCCAGAGCCCGGCACAGTGGCCGTCAAGCGTTTATAAACATAATTAAGTTGAAATCATAAAAAAGCGCCTCAAGACACACACGCATGCGCGTGCAGCAACAGCAACAACAACGACAACGACAAGAAGCCGAACGAACGAACGCCAACGACATCCGACATCGACATACACTTCGGATCGGCTGCAACTCCATTAACAAGTCACAGAGCCCAACGCTCAGAGCACTGAAGACCGCAGGCAAAACGTCAACCAATCAGCGAGGGGCTAAAGAGCGTGGCGCAAAGAGAGCGCGCCGCATTAAACCGGTTGACAAGCTAAGAGAGCGCATGCTGACAAAGCTCAGAGTGAATGTGCCCAGCGGGCAATGCCTGACGATGCGTCGTCGGTAGTTGGCAATCAGTCGTAACTTGACGCCTGAAGCGTACGCAAGCAGCGAGCGGAAGCCAACGTCGAAACAACACACACACACATACACACGAAGACAAGTCAAGATCTCGATACCGATACCGATACCGAATTCGAGTTCGAAACTCGAATACAGTGCAGTGTAGCTTTGGCGTCGCCGGGTTTGTAACGATATTGTATATTAACATACATAGTGGTGGTGACTCTCTTTTTTTGGCCTAAGCGCTCTCGCGTGATTTGCTCCGCCCCGTGGTGGCTGCTGTGAGTGCTACTGCTGCGAGGCACGAAACGCCGCAGGACACTCGCTTTAATGCGGCCACACGATGTGCTTAGTCGAGCGGTGTGCTTCAAGCAGTGATGAGCAGTTCGCAAATGGCAAAACCACTATCGAATGCTAATCGATGAATGCCAATTGGATTATGTGAGTGTGCGTGTAGCATCATGCAGCATCAACAATAACAACAATAATCAATGAAAATGATGTGAAAGTGTTAAATGTGTTACAATTAAATTGAATTGCTTGCTGATTACAACAAATGACGGCAAAGCAGAAAGCCAAGAAAAGCAATCATCATAACAACAATACAATGAAATACAACCAAATACTAAACAACACAAATAACAACAATAACAAATCAAGTGTGTGTGCGTGTGAATGTGATTTGTGATTTATATTTATTTCTTTTACTGTCGATTTAACTCAACATAAATCAAAGCCTAACAAATCTTTGGCTCAGCGTGAGATATTCAACTGCGATGCGTGCAAAAACGGAAATAACGCTCAATTACTCATACAATACAAACACACACACACACACACACACATACTTATGTATATTCAGTAATAACAATAATAACAACAACAATGTCTATAAATTTGTTAATAAAAGCGCTTAAGTAAAAGTGCAAACAATGCGAATGTGAATCTTCGACAGAGTCGAACCACAATAGCCAAACGACAAAAACAACAACAACACACGCAATGGCATGGTTTCATTGATAACGCAGACTCACCCACACACACACACACACATGTGCCAAACAAAATGGAATTGAAACAAGTCCGAGTGAAAGAAAGAAAGAAAGAACAACACAATAAATAGCATATAATGCAAGATAGCAACAGTACAATTCAATATGTGCTGATAATGGAAAAGTGACAGAACAGCGAGAGATTGAGAGCGAGAATCGTTTGTCGCAGAGGGGTGGTGTGGGGGGGGGAGGGAACTTTGTATATAGACACGATCTGAGAAGATTGAGGGCAAAAATTTGCAATAAGAAAACGAGAGCTTTGACATAGAGAGCGAGGGAGGAAGCGACTGACAGAAAGAGAGAGCGAATGAGCTTTGAATGGACTTAGCAGAGGCTTTGCTTAATTAGCTGATAAAACGATGAATGAATTGAGCTTAGAATAAAACAGCAATGTATACAGATATGTATATTGGATTATCAGGTGTTAAGCTCTCAATTGCAGTAGTTTAGTTGGCAAACAAAATACATATCTCTCTTTTTGCATTGCATTTCCCTTTCACATTTTCGCTTTTTACAACTTCAATTACGTCAATTGTCAAGTGCACCCATTGGGCGAGTGATGCACTTCCGGTTGCCACAGTTGCAGCCACATCAGCAGCAGCAGCGAGCCAAGCATATGCGCAAATTCGACTCAAAGTCAACGACTTCCGTTCGTGCAGAGAGGGAAAGAGATAGAGAGAGAGAGAGAGAAATAGAAAGAGAAGAGGAAGCGAAGCAAATTACTTAATTAAATGGACAATTAACACCCGATCATCATCAGACGTTTTGCCGCAGTAAAAGGGGCTAAATGGCACAGGCCAAGTCGAAAGGCAAGAAGCAGGGCAAAACAGTAGGAGGAGGAGTGGAGTGGAGGCGGGGGGAGAATGAGTAATGTGGGCAAGAGTGAAAATATCTGTAAATTAATATGCGCACAAGATGCAAATTGCTTGCTGGCCAAAGACACGATCAACAGCAGCAGTACTAACTTGCAACTTGCCACTTGCCACTTGCAGCGTGCAGCGTGCAACGGCAGCAGCAAGTAGCAGCAGCGTTAAATTAACATAAATTGAATTGCATTTGCATTTGCTGCACGTTGCGCCGCTTTTGCGGTTTTTGCGGCAGCCCCAGGCGGTTGCAGCCACAGCACTTGTTGCATCAACAACAATAACAACAGCAGCAACAACAAATGCGTGTCAATTAGCGTTGATGATGCGTGGTTAAAAGCAATGAGAAATGGATTTTACAGGCACTCTGTGTTTCAATTCTGTTTCGTTTCGACAACTATAAAAACAACAACACTAACAACAATATCAATAACAACAGCAGCAGCAGCAGCAGCAACAGCAATCACATATCAACAAGTGGAAGTGACAAGAAGTGTGCATAACAAACAAATGAGAAATACTTGAATGAAATGAATAACAACTACTACTAGCATAACAACAATAATACTAGTTTGTGATAACAACAAAATACCCTGAAATGCCCTGAGCACCAACGAGAAAACAAAACAAATAGTCAACTGGGCATGGGCTAATTAAAGGCCAATCTATGTGCGTAATTTATGCCAAAAGTTGTGGATAAAGCAACCACATCAACAACTATACAACTAACATTAACATCAGCGACAGCAACAACAACAATCAGCAGCATCTGCGGCCACAACACCAACCAGCATCGTCTGCAACAGCAGGCGGCAGCACGTTGAAAAAATCGCGCACAGAATGTACAAAATGTTTAGGAAACATTTTCGCCGAAAATCAACAAAAGGCAATACGACAACAACGGCAACAACAACAACAACATCAACAGCAACATCAACATCAACAGCAACGGAAGACAGCCTGAGAATGTGTGGTACGAGACAGAGGCAAAGGCAAAGGCAAACATCGCTGCTGCGATCGCCGATCGACAACTGTCGATCATTAAACTCTGCCTGCAACTTAATTGCTTTAATTTTAATATTGTTAGTTCATAAGGTAAGCGAAACACACAACCCAAAAGCATCCAACACCAACACCAACACCACAAAGCCAAACAACCATCACTTGCAAAAATTCCATGCGGGTGCTTTATATTGATTGCGTTGTTGGCCAACAATTCAAGTTGATTCAACTTTGAGGTACTTTTTGTTGTTGGCCCAAGGCAACAACCGCCACGTCTGTGGCTATGGGAATCGATAGATGGATGAGGGTGCCCCCAAAAGTTTGTAGAATTGCCAAAGCAATTCAGTTTAGAATTTAATGCAACAGATATATAGATAGAAAGTTAATGAGGAAAACATCTGTATTGAAGCTTAGATTTGCAATACTTAATGGGATACAATACAATTCTAACTATCGTCAAAGTATAATATTCTACTTTACTTATAAAATTGCATTGAGTTGCTTGGATGTTTAGTTTCTCAATTTCAAAGTCGTTTAATAACTTTAATATCTACTTTTTTAATTACTCGTATGTTGGCTAACACCAAAAATTATTTTAACTTACTTAGGTTTACTTTTATCAAAGCTAAATATTGTTTAAATTTTAGAACATTTCTGCCAATTGAGAAGATGTGGAGTTTCCTTACTAACTTTTCATTCTACAGTTGTTAAAATCTTTAAATATTTAAAAAATCCAAATTGAATTCTAAGACCTTATCAAAATTGACAAAATACAAATAAAATAAATTTTCTAATTTTCACTTAGCCCCAAGATTAAAATGCAAAACGTTTAAAGACATGCTCGGATCGCTCTAACTAATTAGTTTTATGTTGCTTTCGTTTTCCGTTCAGCTTTTAGTACTGTTATAAAGACAATAAAGCTCTCTCAATAAATTAGCTGTTTGACGATGAGAAAGAGAAGTCAATTTCCCATTGCTCTACTCCAGTTTCGGCTTTCAATGAGAACAGAATGTGTGTGTATGCAGCTGTGCTTCACGTTGCAACAACCATGTGGTGTATCAAGAGGGGAATTGATACGCGGAACTATTTAACTAGCTACAAGCAACTATCGAGGCATTGATCTTGGTCATCAAATGTGGTAACCTTGCTGCAGTATGGCTCTTGGGTCAGTTCCCAGCCTCAAGAGCAGCCACGGTAGTCGAAGTCAGCTCAGCGTTTATGTGGGGCGTAGACATCATAAAGTGTTGCCACAAAGTGCCTAAGCATGTATTGAGATGCCAGCGGATGCCCGTTTGGGGCAATTAAACAGGCAGCAGGCAAACAGGGAACAACAGAGGCAGCCGTAGAAGTGGATAAAGATTGAGAGGGAGGGATACATAAAATTAATCGCGCTGGCTGCGATCAGGAATATAAACACAAACAACAATTTGATTAATACGCAACGAGTAGCTGCAGCGTTAGAATGTCCAAAGAGTTGACCCCAACACACACATATGTACACATGTATACACTGGGGGCTATCAAATTGATTACACACATTTATCTAAAGTCCCGCAGCAGCAACAAGAACAGGCAACGGCAGCTGAGTGCATTGATTTTGGGCTAAATTCTGGCGATAAAAGTGGCCGAGACCGAATGAGAAATGTTTAACTAAATGGGCATTCCGAATTGTTTTGGAATTTGGGATATCCTACAAATGGCTCAACTGCAACTATTTAGTTGTTAATTAAGCAAATAAACGACTTAAATATTTTGTATGCAGCGATTTATGGGACGCTTCCAAGAAGTTGTCTCGCAGCTTGCCACAGATATGATCAAACTGACTGGCTGAGTATTAACCCAGTTAAGGCCTCGCATCGCATCGCATCGCATTGAAGCTAAAGCCCCTCATAAGGCATGACATTTATTGATCATAAGCTGCGTATTAAACTGGCGGCAAATCGGGCAAGAGAAAAGATTCATAAAGATTTTCGAAAGGCAGCAAACAAAAAAAAAACCAAATGAGTTGGCGAAACGAGCTCCCACGATCGTTTTGCTTACTGTCGGTTTGTCCCACTGTTCATATTGTTGTTGTTGGTATTTATCGCAATACTTAAAGCATCAACAAATCGCTGCAGTTGCCTCTCATTAGGGCAGCAAGTTATTGCAACTTGGCGCCTACTTATTTCCTTGCCTTCACTCGTAATTGAATTTAATGTCAATTCGCATAAATTCGGTTCGTTTAAATGTTAAACATGAAACGTTAACATTAATTGCTTGCATTAAATTAATGATGCCTTGGCTAATTTTAGCCACAATAATTGTCTGAGACATTTCATGGGGCTTATCTAATCGAATTGATTACATCAAAAGTTTGTCTTGTATATTAGCGCTTGATACCGAGAATCTCAGATTTGTGGCAGCTGGGGCAGCTGCACTTGCCGCCGACTCTCATGAATGAAAAGAAATGTGATAAATAAATAGTAAGCAGACGCAATATATGCAGGCTGGCTGGCAGGCAGGCAGGCAGGCAGGCAGGCAGAAACCGGTTCTCGAATCAAGAAACCAATCAACTTGCCGCTGGGGCACTGACCAAATGTGCAGCAATGCCTCAAACTGATCAGAACAGAACTCAAACTCAGACTCAGACTCAATCCTCAAACTCGAAAGACAAACAGAAACACAAAGAGCTGTGTGGCAAGCACGCTGACTCCATTGATTGATCTATGGCTGCAACTTCAACTTGAATGCTTGCATCAAGCGACAACAACAACAAGACTAACAACTTGATGCCAAGCTGTGCTGTGCAGTGTTGCGCCTTTTTTTTGTTTTGCTGCACTTGCGGCACAGGTGCGTCTGGCAACTGGTAACTGCCGTTAGTCTCGGCGCTGTCCTGTGACAGTCCTAAGGCTAAATTGCAATTTATTTCTAATAAACTTATCAACGCGGCCAGCTACCTTGCAACAGCCACAAATGCAGCCGCGCAGCCGCAGCGTGACAATAAATTTGCTGAAATATGAAACCATAAAAGTTGCTCGGTTACCAACTAAAAGTTTTCATTAGCATATTTTTTTTTCTTTTAGCAACAAGGGGGGGACTTAAAGCCGCCACTTGTAATGAACCCTAAAATACAAAGTTGATGGCCATGGCTGAGCATGAAGCTGAGAGCCAGAAGGCTGGCCACGGTATGGCAATCTGTGGACTGGACGCCTGTTAAGTTATGAGTTGCCATTAGGCTGCAATAGTTAAACTTTATGTGCCATTTCTCAATGGGGTTTGCAACTGGCAGCTGGGAAATGGCAACCGTGCCACTTGCAGCCTCTGCATCTAATGTGTTATTAATTTGATGGCAAATTCGCTTATCGATAGACGCTTGATTTGCAACAGCGACTACCTGAGCTTCAGCTCCAGCTCCATTTCTAGCTCCGACTCCAGCTGGTGGCTTAACAAAGGCATTCTAAATTATACAAGCAGTTGGATATCTCATTTGATTAAGTGAGTTGAACCACCAAAAGCGGTCGCTGCTTGTCTGTACAGTTAAAGGCGCTTTTTGTTTAGACCAACAACAAAAATACACAAATATTTCTCATTATTTTCATGTTTCATTTGCCGCTAGATTTATCAGACTCAGACTCGGTCTCAGATCTCCTTTCATTTGCCTACGAACTACGAAATTCGAAATACCAAAAAGAAAAAAAAATTCATCCATTTTGATTTTTGTTTCTTTCTCGTTTCACCGTGTTTTTTTTAATTAAAACCTCTACCGTGGCCCAATCAGAGCGCCCTAGGTGGCTTATTAGTTTTTACAACAAGCGAACGAACTCTGCCAGCTCGACTCGGTGTTGAGCATATTATTTGATATTAGGCAGGGATTGTGTCCAGACAAACATAGTGAGAGAGGGGATTCGGTTTTGTTTTTGCTGTAACTTATTATAGCTTCGTTATGGGCCATGATTGATTTGAACGATTCAAAATCTTTTTTCCCCTTTTGTTGTTGTTAACATATTTTGGCTGCGGCTTATTGCTGATGATGTACCTTTCGATTTTTACAGATATCCGCAGCTGGCAACTTCGAGCTGGAAATATTAGAAATCTCAAATACCAATAGCCATCTACTAACCGGCTACTGCTGTGGCATGCCCAGCGAACTGAGAGCCACCAAGACGACGGGTGAGTCAAAGAAACTAAATTCAGCAGATAAGTAAAGTAGAAAAAAACAAATTTGAAATTGACATTGAATACAATTTAATTTAGTCTCCGTTTCCATATAATATTTATGTGTTATTTATAAAGAGATTGCATAACTTTTCAAATTGGCACACATAATTATCGCGCTGCTCAAGGTCATTGAATACCGAGCACTTATCAACCGTAGTCAAGTGAAATAATTTCCGAGCTGAAAGTGCAATAATCTTGTGAAGTTTGTCTGCTTAAGCGGAAGAAACTTTATCCAAATTTTGATAAACACTCGAGTCGATTATTGAACAAGAATGCTTAATATAAAATACACTTACATAAATGTAGGATATAATCATATAATATAATAATAGATATTAATAGCTAAGATAGATGATTGTAGATATATCGAAATAAAATGAATGTCCTCTCTCTAAACTCAACTTGCAATTAATTCAACTTTCATTCCTTCCCATTCACAGGCTGCTCGCCCTGCACAACAGCATTTCGCCTGTGCCTCAAGGAGTATCAGACGACAGAACAAGGCGCCAGCATATCGACGGGTTGTTCATTTGGCAACTCAACAACCAAAATACTTGGCGGCTCAAGCTTTGTGCTTAGTGATCCGGGTGTGGGTGCCATTGTGTTGCCCTTTACGTTTCGCTGGACGGTAAGTTTGTTGGCTCTGTTCTTCTTCTTGTTGGCCACCATGCAACAAAACTCTTTATGAACCGCACACACTTTTGGCACGAGCTGTCGCCGTGATAGGGGCCTGGGCTTGGGTAATTTTTGTTGCTACTGTTCCGCCTGGTGTCGCCGAGGGGCGACAGTGAGGGCGTCTCTTCGCTGGAATTTCTATGCGATAAAACAAAAGTCGAGCAACTGGCAACAGCTCGCGCCAAAAGCAACCATCAACTGCAACCGAAGTGATAAGCAGTTGGGGCACGTTATACAAGTATCAGCATATATACTGTAGCATACATTAAGTAGAGTGGGTCTATTGCTCTAAGCTATTGCTTAGCTCCACTGTGTGTTTTGTTTCCGCTAAACGAAGAAGAGTTGCCCAAATAAAAACAAGAGCAAAACAAATCGAATTGTGGCTGCCTCTAGTGGCAAACACAAACTTGTTGACTCACGTTCCGTCCTAAGCCTGTTCAAAATATACACACATACTTAAATAAGTATGAAAAATATATATACTTATGAAAATCATGCTGGAACTCTAAAAAATAAAAGCCGCTTTACTCGCTGCGGTAGCCGCATATAAAAAGCAATTAAAAATTATGTTTTATTTTTTCAGTCAGTTTTTTTTTTTCAAATTTTTTGATATTTTATTCGGTTGCCTCTTTAAGCTGCTTTTGCTGCCGCTTCACCCTTGTCTGGGTGTTGGGGTTGGGGCATTAATTAAGTGCGCATAATGCGGGCTTATGACTGCTAAAACGTGGCACATTTGACTGTTCTGGTTTCGGCCAGGCTATAAAGCATTCAATGCCCAGCTGCCTCGTGCACAGCCAGTTAACGTCAATGTAAACTGTCTTGGGCGTAGTTAGCCAGTTCCCAATTTAACTCTTTTTTGTAATTTTTGTGTTTATTTTTTTTGCCTCTTTTATTGTTACGGCAAATGTTTTGGTAATGTACAAACACAAAACTAAACTTGGTTAACAATTACACGCCTTCGTCGACACTGCCAACTAATACAACTGATGGCCAACTGTGTGTGACTGCGACGTCGACGTCGACGTCAACGTCGAGTGCGACGTCGACTGAGACGTTGGCATGCGCATGCGCCGTCGTTTACATTAAGCGACTCGCTGAGTTTCTTATGGTGTCTTTTGGAAGCCGGCAAGGCGCGCATGCGTCAGAGTATTGGGTACTGTGGCACTGAGGCCTGGGCTTGGGCTTGGGCTGCTCTGTCGTTCTGGCTGCGAGTCTGAGTCTGAGTCTGAGTCTTAGTCTCAGTCTCGGTCTGAGTCGTTGGAGTTGGAATCGACGACGAGTCGTTGCCGGGGCGCAGTGTCGTGGTCGTGGCCTGAAGTGCGGACAACCTGTTTCGTGGGAACATTACCTTGTCGCGCTTGTCGCTTGCCCCGATGGCGATACGTTACGCTTCGCTATGGTTTCGCTTTAATCTTGGACTGACTGCCAGATTGCCAGCAGGACAGACAGACCGACAGACAGACAGACTGACTGACTAACTGACTGCTTGCCTGCCTGCCTGCCTGCAGCTCTCTCACATGTCTGAATGTGTGTGCTCTGTGCTGAAACCTGGCAAATGTTTGCCCTGGCAAATTCTGCATAATATTTGCTTGGCCAGCCTCAAGAAGCCTTTCACAAAATCACGAAATATCTTCAAAAATCAAGCTGCCGATACAAGCGACTTGTTACTTTTGTTGTTGTTATTGCTGATGCGTCGCAATTGTCCCACTTTTTATTGGAATGACTTCTTTTTTTTCTTCTTTGATTTTGGGACTTTGAGTTCGACTGTTGATTGAGTGAATGGCACGTTCAAAACTTATAAACATGACTTATGAAATACTTCAAACACTTTGGGGCACAACAAGTTGAAGCAGCCACAGCAGCAGCAGCCGCAGCCGCAGCAGCAGCAACATCATATGTACATACGACTACAACATCATCAGGCAAAAAGACTTCAATGTAACTGTCAAATACAAAACTCGAACAGGCCCATCGACAACATCAAAATATAAATAATAAAAAAAAACCTCAACGAATTTCACTTGACAATAATTTTTTTTCTGTTCATTTGGAGTGCGCCGTGCGCAATCATCAAAAATGCTCAAGTGGAATTTGGCTGCTCTTTGGAAGACTTGCTCCACTTTGTTTGTGCCACATGAATGCCATTCACATATTGTATATCTACTCATTGCTTGCCCCCTCCATACACACATTAGGATCGAGCTATATTTGTACCTTAACCCCCCTCCTAACTTCCTCCCTTTGAGAGCTTGCGTAAATGGCCCAATGTCATTGATAAAAAGTTGAACGATGAAAGTGGGCAGACCATTTGTTCGAGCCATCTAAGACTCGCAGCTGCTTTGGCCAAGTATGGACATGTATTCTTGATGGTTTTGTTAACATTTCAGTGGGCCAATTGCTACTCGATTTCATTAAAGATGGAATCAATATAAAATAGATAAAAATTGGGCAGCAAATTAGCACAAAAATGTGCAAAAATCATGAATATTAATAATGCTTTTGTGTTCTATTTGTAAGTTGAAAAAATATCTTCGTGGGGAACAATAAAATTATTATTTACGAGCTTTGTACATTTTTGACTTGACTATTGTTAAGAATTGATTCAAGAATGTACTTACAAAATTATCTACAATTTTTAAACAATATCTTTAAGAGAATATTAGTCTGGTAGTTTCTTTAAAAATATTAGATTGCAGATTGATAAGTAACTTCGTCAAAATTGAAATTAATTGTTTATTACATCTGCAAGGAAGTTGGCGTATTAAGCTAAACGCACATTTCCTTAATAGCTTCTCTATTAACTAACCCATTTCTAGCTACAAGTATATCCCTCTTGTACATGATCAAAATAATTAATCTAGCACTAGATTAGTTTTTGTTTTTATGACTTTTATTAATGGCGCGTGTCTGTTGTCAGTGAAATCCGAAACCAATTTCCAACGCCATTTTCAATTGACAAAACATCCGCTGGGGCGGATCAAGATTTTAGCATGTGCCCGGAAGACAGAAAGAGATAGAGAGAGAGAGTTATGACAGGCGAGATGACAGTACGGGAAATTGAATGGAAATATGAGTATGAGGACAGTGGGGATAGCTGCGGCAATTGTGGATTGTGGTTTTGTGGATTTGTGACAAACTGTGTCAAGTTGCTGTCGTTGTTGGAGGAGGACGAAGAGGTGGAGCAGGAAAAGAGGCAGTGGAGGCTGCACAGACAATAGTCAGAGTGTAATTAGGCAATGTCTGCTTTGGACTGATTTAGTGTCGCGTCGCCAAGCCAATTACATGGGAACAAGCCAAGTTGGCCGCTGCCGCCGTCGACGCTGGCAGCTCCTTCGATTGCTAAATGAGCATTTCCTGGCATCCAGCGGAGCACAGACGACAACCTTCTCCTCTTCTTCTTGCTCTTCGTCGCCGTCGCCGTCGTCGCCGTCATCGTCATCGTCATCATCATCGTCGTTGTCTTTGTAGCGGACTGTCGACGTTTAATTGCTTTTTGTGCCACGAGAAATCTTCTGGCTCAGCTTTGCTCAGTGGTTCACTTTTGCAATTACAACAGAAACAGCAACAACAACAACGAAGTCTTCAATTTTTATGCGCGCATGCAGCAAAAGAAAAAAGAAAAACACAAAAATTTGTTTTCTTCGGCCAATTGCAATGAATGCCGAGTGGACTTGGCCTGGTCGAAATTGCTGCCCAGCCGCAGCACCACAGAGCACCATGCTGCACCACTCCCTGCGTCAATGTTTAGAAAGTTTTTTTTTTTTTGTTGCTTTTGTTTTTGCGTGAAATTAAAGTGTTTGTTTGTGCTTTGTCTCGTTGTGTTTGTTTGTTTGTTTGCTTGCTCGCTTTGTTCATTGTCTGTCTGGCTGTCGTTGTCGTTGCCGTTGCCGTTGTCTTCATTTGCATCAAAGCATCTTGAGATTAAACTGTCCATTAGCGTCAACACTGAGCCGAGACGAAAACCGACAAAACTCAAAGTCTGCAAACTCCCAGCTCAAAGCAATACCACCGTCTCTAGCTTCTCGCTGCTGCCCTACCCTACTATTGATGAGGGTATTCCGAATTTGTCACGAAATTTGTTATAGATTCACAAAGACTTGGTATTAGAAAGCGTTTGAAATGCTTACATATAACATATGCTGGATTAGTTTAATTAGCCAAGTCGTTGTTAATATGTACTTACATTTATAAGCACATGTCCGCTTATTTCACAACGAAATGGTCTCTTGTAATTTCCTAGCATAAAGTCGCAAATCTTTTTTTAATTTAACATGATTTTCATATTTGTATTGAATGGACAATGCATTGTCCAAGTAACAAAAATAAAATAGTCATATTGACTATTGAATTCACTTTTATATATGTGTATTATTTATATATCGAAATAAACTAAATGAATGATTATAAATTCATTTATTTAAAACTTATTCCGATACAATGCAAATTAAAGCAATGAACAAAACTATGGAATTTATTTGCTTTTATTTCAAAATAAACTGTAGGTAATTATGGTATAAATAGTTGCATTTGTAGTGCTGACAATATTTAAGAATTAAATTTACTTTTCATTATTAGTAGTTGATTAACCAGCCATAAGTTCAGTATAATTTATAAAAGTTTTTAACCGAAAAATTTCATTCTAATCGAAATTTCCTCCAATAAAAGTTAATTGAAATTTAAAGGGTATTAAAGCTTCGGCTCAGAGCCGACGATAATGTCATTCTCTTGCTCGTTTTCTTACATCTTTTCTCCTACAACGTTCAATTACAGAAGTCGTTTACGCTGATACTCCAGGCGTTGGACATGTACAACACATCGTATCCAGGTAAGTGCGGTGGCAATTGCCGTGCTGCACGTTGTTGCTGTTGCAACTTGTTGTTGTCGATCGTGTGTGTGTTGTGCACACCATTTGGCTTAATTAGCACGGCATACGGGAGTGCAGACGCAGTCCATAACAATAAGATGCAACAGCCAAAGCAACAACAACAACAACAACAACAACAATTGCAGCTGCAACAACTGCAACAATTGTCAGCCAATTGAGCACAAAATGTTGTCAGCCATGTCTCTAAAGCTTTGTCTCCCTCTCTCTCTTTCTTTCTATCTGTGCCTAACCCTATGCTAACTGGCCAAATCCTTGACAACTTTTTGTGGAACGCCAACGTTGATGCCACCATCGTCGTCGTTGTCGACGTCGCTGCTGCTGTTGTCGCCATCGTTGTTGTTGCTGTCCAACAATTGTCATTGCTATGCACAACCCACAATCAACAACCACCAAACCACCAACCACCAACCACAATGCCAAAATGCAGATGCGGAAAGGTTAATTGAAGAAACATCATACTCGGGCGTGATACTGCCGTCGCCGGAGTGGAAGACCCTGGACCATATTGGCCGCAATGCGAGGATCACCTACCGCGTCCGGGTGCAATGCGCCGTTACCTACTACAACACGACCTGCACGACCTTCTGCCGTCCGCGCGACGATCAGTTCGGCCACTATGCCTGCGGCTCTGAGGGTCAGAAGCTCTGTCTCAATGGCTGGCAGGGCGTCAACTGTGAGGAGGCCATTTGCAAGTCGGGCTGTGATCCCAAACATGGCAAATGTGATCGACCTGGTGAATGCGAGTAAGTACATACCGTCTCTGTAATTATCTTTAGCCGAACGAACCCCTCTCTCTCTCTCCTTTCACACCGTTAACGATGTGATTATGACACTTTTTGTTCCATGCGTCGTACAACTTTGGGGCGCTTAATGGCCTGGCCTGGCCGGGCCTGACTTGGCTTGGCCCCTTGGGGCAGATTGCTCGCCATGTTGACCACAACAGAGACAGTTATAATGGCTCTAGTCGCTTGACTTTTTTCTATGCGATTAACGAGTGAAATGGGGTTCTTTGGGTGGCTTTTTTTTCTTTTACTTGTTGCGCCGTCGCCAGGCAACAAACATCCACAGTAATAATAATACTCCCAGCGGATGTGTAAATAGTTGTCAATCTCCATGTACCACATTCATAGTTGGGAAAGTTTCTTTGCATCGATTTTTGCAATCCTCTGAAGCAAAGAGACATGGGAAAAGCCACTTAAATGACCATTTCACCTCCTTCAGTTGACTTTTACTTCAATTTCCGGGCTCTCTTCATCGGGAAATAAAACTTTTTTGTTAGGCCATTGAAATCAAATTATGTTTTTAAATAAAGTGCGCGAGAGATTTAACAATCTTGTTGAAAGGGAAATTTGCTGAAGAAGATTAATGGTTTCTGCTAGTTAATTAAGTAATTTATTTATTTGTTTAACGTCGCCTAATGGCAGTAGGCAAAAATAAAAATGATTCTTAGATTAAATTAAAAAATAAAAAGTCTGAAAATCTGAGATATTCAAAGCTATTTAGTTGATAAAAACATGGATTGGGTAAGACTTAGACTAATGTGTTAATGTTAGTTAATGATTATATGAAGATAGTTTACAATGAATTGAACTGTTCCCTGGGCACAGTTGCCACGGCCATCACCCCATATAAGGCATGCTTGTTTGGCAGAGTTCCATATTAAGATGGTCTATGCAATCGATATGAAGTTGTAACCAGCTATAATCAGCAATCAACAGCCATCGATGTTGCACTTTCCATGTGCAATTCCAGCCGCAATTCTCCACATTTGTTGGCAAAGGCAGGCTCTGATCTGACTGTGGCAAAGGCTTTTAGCTCTGGGCTGCTAATCAAACACCCGCACGAGATGCCCAACTGCAAGTAAAGGTGGATTATCTGACTGGCTGCTCTGCCAAGTGAATGGTCATGCCTGTTGCCAGAACACAACATGAACGGGTTGCCAGTTGGCAGTTGCCAGTTGCATCTGCAGCAGGCGGTTGCGGCACGAAAAAACGTTTGTGGTTTTCTCGAATGGTTGTTGTTGTTGTTGCTGGCGTTGTTAATGTTTGAGCGTAACACAGAATACGTGAGCCAACGGCCATGATTGCATTTCTCAGTTCAGCATCCCTTCCATCCCCTCCCCTTTCTTAGTCTGTGTCTGTACATCAAGCTGGCAGGCAGAGGCAGGCAACATCCCGTCTCACAGAGACCGCCTTGGCATTGGATCCTGGCGAGCTGATTCTAAATAGCAATAATTAGCGTGGCCTAGAAACCATCACAAAAATATCAGCAGAAGTTGAAAGAAACCAGTCAAATGTTGCAAGTTGCAAGTTGCCATAGATTTGCCTCGGTTTGCTCCACCAACTTTTTCGCACAGACAGCTTGGCCAACAACAATTATAAAACGAGAAGAAAAATTACTTTTAGCTGTTTGCACGTTGCTGGGCCCATTTGCGGTCCGTTGCGCTGCAATAGATTCGTTTACAGATAACAAGAGGCTGCCGTTTTAATGAAATCATAAATTATAGACATCGCACAACGTCGTCTACATCGACTCTACTCGACTCGACTCGACTATCGCCCGGCCATGTCATGCCCCAGCTTGTAGAGTTAGCACCTTCATTGGCAGTTGCCCGGATGGCGATAACTCGATGGCCAGACAATTTTAACTTTGATCCCTGCACTTTGGCGTGTTGAGGCGATAAAATCGCAACATTGAATGCTCTTTTAGTGTGTACTACAGTTAAAATGTATATTATTATTTAGGCATTTGCCAAGGCTAAAGTTCAGAGTGACCCAATTCAGTGATTAGCAGACGCGACAGTCGCAACAGTCGCGACATGCGTTCCCTGTTCCCATCCAAATTGATACATCGCTTTAAAGTCTTCTCTCTTGTAATAATCGTGTTGGCAACAAGCAGACACGATAGCACTTGGCAGCGCCGGAGATTGCAAAAACATTCCTTAATGTGAAAATAAATTGAAGCTTTTAGTTGGACTAACAAGCTGATAGAAATTATTTATTTATTTGTGAAGTTGAGTTTAATGTAGGTATATAAATTATTGAATTATTCTACTTATTTTTTATGAACTCTAAAAAGACAAACTATCAATTCAAGTTAATAATTTATGAGTTTTTCATAAGCTAAATTTATGTACAGTAAGAATGTCTTTAAAATACGGCTTACATTTAAATTGATATATTGATCTAAGGTTTGAATAGCAACTGGACTACTTTAAAACGTAAATCATTAAATCATTTGCTTAGGCCAGCAGTAATGAATCAATTGAAATGGGTAAAAAATGCACTCTCATCTTCTTCACACTGCTAATCTGGACATTACCAATCCTCTTGTTTCTTGAGCTAATTTGCGAAAGAGTACACTCGTATGTTTCCCTACCTAATTTGCAATTGTTACAGATTGAAAACTAATCATATGGTCGTCTTTCCCATCACCTTCTCATTGCAGATGCCGACCCGGCTGGAGGGGACCGTTGTGCAATGAGTGCATGGTCTATCCGGGCTGTAAGCATGGTTCCTGCAATGGCAGCGCTTGGCAATGCGTATGCGATACGAATTGGGGTGGCATATTGTGCGATCAAGGTAAGTGCGATTCGATGGGAAGCAGACCCAGCAGACACCTGGATGTTATCGATGGTGTAACGCATTTGGTTTCGTTTGGTTTTGCACAGATTTAAATTACTGTGGCACCCATGAACCCTGCAAGCATGGCGGCACCTGCGAGAACACCGCACCGGATCAATATCGCTGCACATGCGCAGAAGGATTGTCGGGTGAACAGTGCGAAATTGTGGAGCATCCGTGTGCCACACAGCCATGCCGCAATGGCGGCACATGCACACTCAAGGTAAGCCCTTCGCCTTTAGCTTTAGTCGCACAATTTATAGATATTTTCGCAGTGCCATAAAATAATTTCTTTCGCTATGCTCTTTCCAGCTAACGAATGCAACCAGACCGACAACATATCGTACCACGAGTGGCATGAGCTCCTCCATGGGCAGACCGAGAAGTCATCGCAATTCAATACGCAGCGTTTCGGGCTTAAGGCAGGAGACGCCGAATGCCAGCAGCAATAGCTCCCAGCAGCCGCCACTTGCAGCAGAGTTCACTTGCGGCTGTGCCGCCGGCTGGACTGGTCCAACATGTGAAATAAGTGAGTTTTGATTTAATTTTTCGCAACGGGCAACGGGCAGCGGCCAACGGCGACTGCAGCACGCGATTAGCCACAGCCACAACAACAACAACAACAACAACAATAACAACAACAACTGGCACTCGATCATGCAATTGAGCACACACGCATTTGACTGTAGCGAAATGAAATGAAACGTAGCACGCACGCAGAGGCAAAGCCTCGACTTGTTGTTGTTGCTGTTTGTTGTGGCCACGGTGGTCTGGCAAATTTGATTTTGCATTCCAATTGGAGCACGACCAAAGCACAGCACATTCACCATACATTTGAAACCATTTCGAATACTGCAATCAAATCCATAAGCTAATTAAGTTGCCCACTACAAGAAATCGAAAGACTTAGGCAACAAACTTTGCTGGCATGTGAAAATTAATTGACCTCATTCGAATTTTTTTGAAGAGGTCACCTATCGCTTTATTTTCATCAATTGACTAAACAAATGAGCAAATGAGTTGCGTGCCAGGCAAGAGGAAGAAGATGTTGAGTTGATGTTGAGGACGCGCGATTTCAGGCAAATGATAAGCTACCAGTCCAGTGAAGTGGATTGGAGTCGAGTCCAGTCTGGTTGCAAGTTCAATGACTGCAGGCACCTGCTTGACCAGGCAGGGCTCTTGAACCAGCGAGAGCTCAACAACAAAATCAACACATTTGCACTTGAGCTTCGCTTAGCACTTAACCGAACCCTCCACTCATTTCTCTCTCTCTCTCTCGCTCCTTCTCACTGTAGATATCGATGAATGCGCTGGAGGTCCCTGCGAGCATGGTGGCACTTGTGTCGATCTAATCGGCGGCTTTCGCTGCGAATGTCCGCCCGAATGGCGCGGCGATGTCTGCCAGCTGGATGTGGACGAATGCGAGGCATCCTATGCGGCTGCACTGCCTGCAACCACGCTGCTGACAACCACTGCCAGCGCCATTATTGCCAGCAATCTGAGCAGCTCGGCAGCACTGTTGGCTGCCTTGACCAGTGCCGTGGCTGCCTCCAATTCCAACTCGGCGAATGGACCGTGTATTAATGCACAGAAATGCCTTAATTTTCCCGGCTCATTCTCATGCGTTTGCCTAGAGGGTTGGGGCGGCGCCACATGTGCCGAGAATCTGGATGATTGTGTCGGCCAGTGCAAGAATGGCGCCAGTTGTATTGATCTGGTCAATGACTATCGTTGCGCTTGCTCCGCCGGTTATACGGGAAGGGATTGCGAAACAGATATTGATGAATGCGCCACATCGCCGTGCCGCAATGGCGGCGAGTGCGTCGATATGGTGGGTAAATTCAATTGTATTTGCCCGCTGGGCTATTCGGGTTCGCTGTGCGAAGAGGCCAAGGATCATTGCACCCCATCGCCATGCCTGCAGGGCAGATGCCTTAATACGCCCGGCAGCTACTATTGCCACTGTCCATCGGATCGAGCGGGCAAACACTGTGAGCAGCTGCGTCCGCTCTGCTCGCAGCCACCCTGCAATGGTAAGCTTAACTACTACTTTTAAATGGTGGCACTAATCCTTGACTCGTCAACCAACCATCAACAGAGGGCTGCTTTGCCAATGTCAGTGCCACAACAACAACGACGACGGCGATGACGCCAAGCGGTCAGCCCTGCAGCGGACATGGCAGCTGTGAGATGAGCGACGTGGGTACCTTCTGCAAATGTCATGTGGGCCACACCGGCACCTTCTGCGAGCACAGTGAGTAATCCACCAGATCATTGTGGAAAAAATATAATTATTTTTGGCGTAAAGTGTTCGTGGTCTTTTACATTTTTTAAAATGGCTTATTAATTTCTCATATTTTAAACAAATTAATCAATTGGCTAACTATAAACTCTATATTTATAGAATATGCAAATCAATTATGAAATTTGCTATGTGATTAATAAATTATTAAAAATGTAAAACAAAAACACTTTATGGTAAATTAAATACATTTTTGCCCACCGTGCAGCGAACAAAAAACAGCAAACTCATTAACTTTCCGCAGATCTCAACGAATGCTCCCCGAATCCTTGTCGAAACGGTGGAATTTGCCTTGACGGTGACGGCGACTTTACATGCGAATGCATGTCCGGCTGGACAGGTGAGTCGCTGCAGCAGTCGCTGCTCAAGTGAACGTCAAAAAGACGAGCGCAACAAGTGCAGACACAAATGGCCAGACAGCTCATAAAGAAGCGTGTATACTCTTTGCGATACTTAAATTAATATTTAATTTAGCTAATAAAAGAGCGAAGAGTATTCTTAAAAATGGCATAAATTAAATTTGGTTAAATGAGAGTTGACTAGCTAATAGGCTCGCCGTGTAGTGTATTATAACCTGCTCTGTCTGTCAGTCTCATTGGGCGCATTATCAACGCTTTGGTAGCTTTAAATGAGCGCGAGACCGAGATCTGAGGCAAGTTAAGTGAGTTAAACACACACGCACACACACACCATACACATACCCATGTCGGTCGCATTTATTTGAACATTGAAAGTCGGCAGTCATTACAGCCTCAATTTGTGGCGAATGCGGCAATGCGGCAAAAGCTGTGAGCGATAATAATTGTCGCATTGGTCTCAGTTTTGCCACATGTGGCAGCGCCTAGGGGGCTGTAGTCGGACTAGCATTGATCAAAGGGCCTCTCTACTCGCCTTGACTCATGTTTGTTTTTCATGTGTGATTTGCATATTTCACGCCATATTTCAGCTACAACAACAGTCTTTAGATATGTACATATATTGTAGATACATTAGTAGCAGATATAGATACAGATTAGTTGCAGTTTTATACATCGATCTATGTCAGCGTACTTTTACTTTTTCATTTTGATTTCGTTTTCAATTTCAATTTGAGTTGCAAATTCGAATTGGCCACACTCGTAGTCTGTCGCAAGTTCGTTGCCTTAGTCTTTCGTTTTGCTCACTCTCCCTCTCTCTTTCTCTCAACAGGCAAACGCTGCTCGGAACGCGCCACTGTCTGCTATGCTGGCCAATGCCAAAATGGTGGCACCTGCATGCCTGGCGCACCGGATAAGGCGCTGCAGCCGCATTGCCGCTGCGCCCCCGGCTGGACGGGCCTCTTCTGTGCGGAGGCCATCGATCAGTGCCGTGGTCAACCGTGCCATAATGGCGGCACCTGCGAATCGGGCGCCGGCTGGTTTCGTTGTGTGTGCGCCCAGGGTTTCTCAGGACCCGATTGCCGGATCAATGTGAATGAGTGCTCACCACAGCCATGCCAAGGTGGCGCCACATGCATCGATGGCATTGGCGGCTACACATGCATCTGTCCGCACGGTCGTCATGGTCTGCGTTGCGAAATATGTAAGTGCATTTTTTTTTGCTATTTAACTATGTTATTCATTTATTTAATGGCAGCTAATGGCAGGCGATTAAAATAAAAAGAAATTTAAGACAAAATTAAATAAAATTAAATCTAATAAATTACAACATTATAACAAAATAGAATAGAATGCATTACAATAAAATAAAATAATATAAATTAAAGTAAAAGTAAAAAAAAGGCAATCACATAAATTAAATGCAATAAGAAAAACAAATATATTTCTTAATTTTGAATAAAATGAAATAAAATAAAACTAAATACAATAAAATAAAAAAGAGTATTATACAATAACACTAAATTAAATATAATTGTATGCAATTACATAAATTAAATTCAATAAGAACAAACAATACTTATCAATTTAAAATTAAATACTATAAACTCAAAATAAAATTGATAAATCTGAAATCGAAGCTAACAACTACATTTTCCCCCTCTCCTCTCTACCCTATCACTCTTTTAGTGCTATCCGATCCAAAGTCGGCTTGCCTCAACGCCAGCAATACGATTTCTCCTTACTCGGCGCTGAATCAGACTCAAAACTGGCTGGATACTGCGCTAACCGGACGCAGCGATGACGACGAGCACTGCAATGCCTGTGTCTGCGAGAACGGCACATCCCGTTGCACGCATCTCTGGTGTGGTTTACCCAACTGCTTCAAACTTGATCCCCTGTCAAAGTCCTCGAATCTATCGGGTGTCTGCAAGCAGCACGAAGTCTGTGTGCCGGCCCTAAGTGAAACCTGCCTCTCGCCGCCATGTGGAGTACGCGGCGACTGTCGCGCCCTAGAGCCATCGAGACGTGTTGCACCGCCACGTCTGCCGGCCAAGGCCACGTGTTGGCCCAATCAGGCGTTGGTCAATGAGAACTGTGCACGCCTTACCATCCTGCTGGACTTGGAGCGTGTGGGCAAAGGTGCCTCGGTGGAGGGGCTGTGCTCGTTGGTCCGCGTGCTGCTCGCGGCGCGACTGATCAAACAGCCAGTGACACCGCTGGCTAATCCTGGCGAGGATCAGGGCATGCTCATGGTGCTGTGCGATCTGAAGACGGGCACCAACGACACCATCGAGTTGACTGTGGTGAGCATCGATTAATTGTCTTCAACTTGCCTTTATTTTCTTCATGTATCTCCCGTTTTTTTTACCCATCCATTGCAGTCTTCCAGTAAGCTTAACGATCAGCAGCTGCCAGTGGCTGTCGCCTTGTTGGGTGAACTGCTCAGTTCCCGCCAACTGAATGGCATTCAACGACGCAATGAGCTGCAGTTGCAGCACGCAAAGCTAGCGGCCCTTACGTCCATACTGGAGGTGAAGCTAGAGACGGCACGTGTGGCCGATGGCAATAGCCACAGTCTGCTCATTGGCGTGCTGTGCGGCATTTTCATAGTGCTGGTGGGCTTCTCCATATTCATCAGTTTGTACTGGAAGCAGCGGCTGGCCTATCGCAGCAGTTCGGGCATTAATCTGACGCCCCCCTTGGACGCACTGCGTCACGAAGAGGAGAAGTCAAACAATCTGCAGAACGAAGAGAATCTGCGACGCTATACGAATCCACTGAAGGGTAGCACCAGTTCGCTGCGTGCTGGCAATGGCATGGAGCTTAGCCTGAACCCGGCTCCCGAGTTGGCGGCAACTGCAGCGAGCAGCTCGGCTCTTCATCGCTCGCAGCCGCTGTTTCCGCCCTGCGACTTTGAGAGGGAGCTGGATGTCAGCACTGGTCTGAAGCAGGCGCATAAACGAAGCTCGCAAATCTTGCTGCATAAGACGCAGAACTCGGACATGAAGAAGAACACGGTTGGCTCGCTGGAGAGTCCGCGCAAGGACTTTGGCAAGCGTTCCATCAATTGCAAATCTTTGCCGCCGCCGGCCAACGATGAGAGCGGCGATATGCTGGCCACTGTGGTGGTCTAGTTGGCCTAAGAACTGCAACAGGGCAACTGTGAGGGGTGGACTGGAAGGAAGGGCAGCGATCTCACGACCCACATACATAGAGGAGAGAGAGAGCTCCGTTCTCCGCTTAAAAAGTTCCTCGCATTTAGCATGGCATTTTGCGATTCCATTGCCACAGCACGGGGCGCGATTTCCAAGTGCATTAGTAGCATAAGTTAAGCATAGTTAGTTACTTACATTGAAGTTAGTTAGTTAGCTAGTTAGTTTTGGCTGCGTAGTTAGCACTCCTTTTGTGTTGCATACTCTTTTGTTAGTGTAATTTCTCTGTCTCTGTCTCAATCGTATCTAATTTTCATCGCTAAGCAACATCCTACACAGTGTGATATTTAGTGTAACCCAAATGCGCATATCTCGATGTAGCGCAACTCTTTGGCCAGCATATAGCCTGTATATATATATACTATATTATAGCATTGCATAAGTTGTAAATAATTGTAAAGTTCTGTAGTTACCGTTATTGTATTTTGTCTAATTGATTCGAAACTCGAAATAATCTTAAAATAAAAAAAAACTCAAAAAATAAAAAACACGTGTTAGACTCTAAATGAAATTGTTTATATTGTTCGCAATAAATAATTAATAATACAATAAATAATCGAATAGCTGTGTATTTAAGTAAAAATTAACAAATTGATTCGCAACTCACTCTACATGTATTATATACACTTAGTAATATTTATTTATTATATTACCACTCTGTAAGCCAGTTAACTTTGATCTAGCAGCAATAAAGCAATATCATTAATGATAGTAAAAACATAAATCTAACAATAAACAGAAATTAATATTTATTTTGGGGGAAGCTATGATTTTTCTTACTTTTTGTTTAATAAAAAAGAGAACTTATTTATGAACATCAAAAGGGTAAAAGTAATAAATCCTGTGCTTGGAAGATTATGTAATTTTAAAATATTTATAATGAAATCAAAAATTGCAATCTACAGGCTATTAAAAGTAGACTTCCTCTTTGGCCAAGGCAACATATCTTCTCAAGGGAACAAGTCTAAAAATACTACAACATTATCCAGTTAAACCAGATAGTTATAATGAGTTATATATGAGTTTCTTTTGTTTTTTGGCAATGCCAGACATTGTTTATATGTTTATTTATCGATTTGTATTGTTTGTTTAGTTTTGATATCGTTGACCATTTCCTGTGCTGTGTTTTGCGTTTGCCTTCGCATAACTGAAATGTTCCGCAGACGCGTTTGTTGTGGCCGCATTTGAAATATGCGCTAATTGAATGTGAAAACGAAACACAAGCTGAGAAGTTGGAAACAACACTCCAGCACACACATACATACACGTGCAGGACGATCGAAAAAGCTGGCAACTTGCAACTGGCAACTGGAAACTGCTAACTGGCTGCGAAAGAAAGCGAAATGGCTAAAAGAGCAATGCATTTTGCGTTGTTTCGGTTTCTAATTAAAATACCAAAAAGCCGAAAAACAAAACTAAGCTCAATTGCTGATCGGTGACCAAAAGCGAAGGCCTTCTGAGATGGCTAGCGGGTCAGGACCAGGTCCAGGTCCGAACAAAACGAAATGGCCGCGCTGTGCGTTGTTAATGAAGCAGAAAATGCTTGGAATTTTCGCTTGATTGTGGATGTCCTCCTCACCTCCCTTGTCATCCAAATAAGCATCGCATCGCGTCGATTCAAGCGGCTTTTAGAGCGATCTGCGAGATGTACGCTGCGAGCTGAGTGTTTTATTTAGTTATTGAACAGCTAAGCCCAGACAACGGCTTTAGACCCAATCGACAAGGCAGCCGCCCTTTTTCGCGCACACCAGCAACAGCATCAACAACAACAACAACAACAAATATTTTAGCAGCATTTTTGGCGCTTTTGTTGTTGGTTTTTTAATTAACGCGCGCTACGTTTTCAACTTTTTGAAGGGCTCGCGAGTGCACATGATGGGCACATAACTCATTGGAATTATGGAAGAGGCAAAAACGCAAAAAATAAAATAAAAATAAATGGAAAAAGGAAACCTCCAACATGCAGCAGAGATGACAGACGGAGCGCAGAGGAGAGATGTGGCGGGTTGCAGGAAACTCGATTGGCCAGAACAGAACGTACATAAACTTTATCCGTCTATAATCTAAATATGTTTCGCTCTCTCGTGGCTGTTGCAACAATTTGCTGCAAATTGAAAGCCAATTACGTTGTTTGCAGCATGCCACGGGCAAGGCAAACTGGCTAAAATTGCTGCCGTCGTCGCAGTTCTCGTAGACTGTTGCCTGTTCGCTGGCTCTTTTACTCTGCAGCGCAGCAGACGACATAAATATCAAATACAGGTCCATAAATTTGAAACCAATTAGCCAACTTAAATTGATAATAGTTTGCAACAAGCGGTTGCTCCTGCTGCTGTCGATCTAGCATTTGCCTACCAGCTGCAGGAAGCCAAATCCTATGCCATGTAGCTGGTCCGATTGCCCGCTAATGGCAGTGCCATTTGTTGACATACGTCGCTCGTGTTGACTTGGCAATTTTCGTCGCAGTCGCTGTCGCTGTCTTGCGGCAATTGTTGTCCATATTCGTTTGTTCGCATGGAGGAGCAACAGCAACAGCAACAGCTACAACTACAATGTCATATGTCTTCGTGTCTTTTTGGGCTGCCCTGTGCGCGCTCATGTCGTGCCTGTCGTGTCGTTCTAATCACAATTGCTGCTGCCTTCTCCTGCGGGTTGACTTCTGTTAACCATGCGTTGGTCCATGCGACTTTTTATGGTGCTTTTATGCAAAACAACTTAATTTCGAGACGTCGCAAAACGTTGCCAACAATGTGCCGCGTAAAATATGCACTAGCGCAAGCAGTGCAACGAAAGACTTAGGCAACGAACTTGGCCAATGTACAATTGTGGAAAATGTGCGGCGATTTGCTGTTGGTTTGTTTCGAGAGTGTGTATGTGTGTTTGTATGCTGTTATAGAAAATTATCTTCAACTGATTTGATATATATTCAAATAGGCGCTGTGCGACACATGTTGATGTTGTTGCATGCAACAATTGCACTCAGCCTAGCGCCAGACACGCAGCCCGGTAGCAACGAGTAGCTGCCGCCACCACTCGCATCGACTCGCCTTGTTGCCGTGCTACGAATGAAATGCAACGGATAACATCGCTTACAGTAAACGTTTAGTTGTATTTTAATTAAAATATTTTCCATTTCCCTCGATGCCAGACGAAGCACTGCAAGCTTTGCAAATAGCAGTTGAACTGAGATCGAGCGATGTCCATGTTGTCGGACAGGTGGCATTTATGCTACAACAGTATTATGGGCTAATTTGGGGTGGGAATTGATTGGTATAGATCTGTGTCAGCAAATAGAGAAAGACAAGCCAACGCTAATACCACAATTGGCCGCAGATTAAATCTAATTTATGTTCAGCAAGAAGTCGACTTTATTAAGTGAAAAAGCGGATTAGATTTTGCAAATAATGATTGATATTTGCCAATTTAGGTAAGTCGCTGGGAATTCTCATAGATTGGATTTGCTTCATTTAATCAAAATTAATCAAAATATAAATCAAGTTCTCAATAAATTAAAATCAAACTATAGTATGCAGATTCGCATTAAATAATTAAATGTTATATTATATTAACATTTTTTAAATTTCCCTCTCAACATTAGCGAAACATTTATCAAAAATCGTCATGTGCAATTTAGGTTTTATCAAATTTAGTCCCACGCTTAGGCACTGGGTAATATTTATACATTTTCGACTGTTCAGTTGACATTTATTTTTATTGCCATAAGCACATTCATAATGAAGCTTATTGCTAAATTTCCCCACAGCAATTAATTTAATACGACAAGGTCCCGTCTGCCACCCTCAGCACTCCACTATGAAAGAACCAGAAATGAGCTAAGTTAGTGGCCAAGTTATTGGTCAGCGGCAAACGCTTTATAAATGTCAAGAGGCGACATTAATGTAGCACATTTATCTAATTAGACAAGCGTTTTAAGCATGGCTCAAAGCAGGCGACTGGCTCAGCGTCTCACGCCAAATAAATTAATCAGCTAATTGATGAGCATAAATTAAAGTGTATGCAAATTAGGCAATGGGCAGCCAAATGGTGCGATCTCAGCGCGAGCTCGCAGCCATTGGCTGGCCATTATTGATGGCCAAACTGAATTAAATTGGGCAAATGAGCGAGCGGTCAATAATGTCAAATGGCGACCACCCACGGCTTTAACTAAAAGAGTCTCAATGGGCATTGGGGTCTCTTCTTTGATCAAGTCAAGCAATTGAACAACTCAATTAATAACAATTTTTCAGCAGAACAATAACGCTGTACTGCGACCAGGATCATGTTTGGCACCACGAAAAACAAAAGCAACAAACTTACAGCAAAAACAAGAAAAATTAGATTATCTCATGGCGGATGCAGTTGCCAGTTCCTGGGAGTCGCAATCGGTTAATGCCATCGTCGTCGGTGTTGCGGAATTAGTTGCTTCGGCCTGAACTTTGGGCGCGCGAGGTCGTGGCAGCTGCAAGTATGGCTCAGTTGCTTTAATTGAAAACCGTACGAAATGGAAAATGGACTTTCCAGCAGGCAGGTAGACTGGCTGGCAAAAGGGAACTGCACTGCGCAGCTCAGTAAATTAGCCAACCGACTTTTTCTAATTTTGCGGCTGAGAGCGCGTCGAGTGCATTTCAGGGCCATGACGCTGGCATTTGGCAATTTATGGCAGGCCAAAGCGGTGTCGAAAATAGCGCCACAAGGATGACGACGATACCACGCTCTGAAGTGGATGCTCAGTCTAATGCTGATAGCTTTTTTTTTTTGCCAAGTTACTTTCTAATAACAACTGCGACGGGGCGATGTGAATGTGGCAAAGGGGGATGTGAATGTTGATGTGGATGTGGATGCATTGCACACGAAAGTCATAAGCGCAGCCATGGCAATTAAGTTCGAGCGACAAGTTGCGCTGTTGGAAGCCAGAATAGCGGGCAGGCTGCCAAAGAGACGGGGGAGGCGTTGCTGTTGCTGTGGAGGATGCAGCTGCAGCAACATGTTTATGGCTCGAAACGGATTGCACGTAATGGGATTTACGCTGAGCGACAGCGATAGCCTGCAACCGATTCAGCAACAGCAACAGGCACAGTCACAGCAACGACATCCACAGCCACATCCACATCCACATCGACACTCGACTTCAGTTACAGCGCCTGCGCCTGCGCCTGCGCCTCAATAAAGCCGATCGCATTACCAATTAGGCGTGCACACTTGGCTAAACAGCCGCCACCTCACCATGTACGCTGTCTGGCACTATGGCAAGTGGAAATTGAATTAGTTGTAGTTGCATATGCGTGACTTTACTTTGCTCTGGACTCGACTCGACTTGGACTCAGATTGAGACCGAGTCTGAAACCAAACGGAGACAGACGTTGGGTGTCGCTGTGCCTATGTGTGTGTAAACATTTTTTACACTTTGCCACATTCCTGTGCCGCGCGCATAAATCAAGCTACTCGGCTCTGCTGTCAATCGGCAACCGTAGGCATTGATAGCGTCGTAGTCGTTACCGGGGCAAGTGCTCAGCCCAATACAGCTGGACGTCTGCATGCGCCAGTTGCGCACCAATGTGCTAGTTTCCCCAGTACGAATTATGGCGCAATGGCGTTAAATCCTGTTTGCTTTGTTATTCTTTGCCTTGGCCATCATCGCCATGAGAAGATGGTACGGACACTATGTTGAGAAGGCAAATTTATGTGTTCGATATGGCAAATGGTCTAGAGATAAAAACTACATCGCACACAGATTTGATGTGACCCAAAAAATGACAGCAGATCAACAAACTAGTTGCATACAAATTGTGGAAAAACATTTTAAGCCAAAGCAGTCTTAATTAAAAATAATATTTACATAACAGGAACTACATACCCATTTTGAAGTTAAATGCTTTGTCTGTTGAATTTAATTTTCAATTTTGCACTACTCACGTTAGTAACATTAATAATTAATTTCACTTTTAGATTTTTCACAAAAAAAAAATTATTTAAAAAAAAATAAACGAACGCTTTTGAAATTATGACAATTTAATTTTAATTTCGCGCCTTGTATCTCAAGTTCAAACTAAATCAGCTATTTGCATGACGCATACAAAAGCTGAATGCTATGATACTTTAGCGTCAATAGGAGCTCCCATGACACAATTTTGCAACGGGGGTCGCATGCCGCTGAAACACCCTTGGGTGGTTTTTCTTTCCCGCACATTATTTGTTTAGCATACACTATTAAATACACATGAATATATGTATGATCATATGTAATTAGATATACAAATATCACTAAGCAATGAACATAATGAACAATATGTTCATTGCTTAGTGCAAATATGCATCTAGAACAGGATAACGGGACTTTCATTCTGTATGTTTAATACATATTAACTTATACACTTTACACACTTCAAGTTTCTATACTTTAAATTTATATGTATTTGCAAACATAGATTTAAATATAATCGAATTAGCCGAGTAAATTAAGATTTGACTTTTATATTGCACTTATTATACGTACGACGCGCGAAACTGTAAATCTCGCGCCAACTAACTCTGCTGAAAAAGTAAAAAAAAGCTTACTGCTATGAAATCATTGGTTACTTCACAACACTTCTAATAAAACAAAATATAAAAAAACTATGTGGACACATTGTTCACAGCTGTTTTGTTTTCATTGGAAATCGTAAAAGGAAAACAATAAAGTTATAATAGATTAGCATTTTACGCTTAATAATTTTTCTGCAAAAGCATATTTAAAAATAAATCGAACATATATTTCTGGAAAGCTTTCGATTTCTATCCAGTGATTTAGTCAATTGGCAATAAGTCAATTGCATGATTTTCCTAAACTATTTCAATATTTTTATGTGTGAAGCAAAACTTGAAGAAAAGTGCAATAAAATTTAAAATGTGGAATTTAAAAAATACCGCCGCCCATCTGTATCGTCAATATGAGCTTATTACTTGCATTAATATGTTTGAGCCTTGGGAAAAGAAACTAATCAGTAAGTGGTCGCATTTTGTCAGTTAATAAAGCGGTTACTAAAAAGCAATAATTTTTCAGATGGCTTTTTCCTTATTATGGTTGTACTTGTCATCTTTTCAAGTTACGTATATCTGCCTAGCTATATGGAAACGCTGCTCGAGGTTATCAAGCCAACAGCTGGATCCAGTCAGACCTCAGAGAAGGTTTATGTGCCACTTAAAATCAGCAGCTTTTAAGACACCCGGCGGAACTTTGATCGGTTCAATGATATATATATTGAATATATATACTTGCGCAATTGGAAGACAATTAGAATTTAATAACATTTTGTGATTTACTTTAAATGTAGAAAAATCTGTAGATACTTTAATGTGCCAAGGTATATTTGATTCGACCATTTTAAAATCTCCCTTCTATACTCTAAAACTAGAAATATGGTTTCCACAATACGCAAGGCCGATGTGTTAAAGAATAGTCCAACCAATCCGCCTACAGAAACTGAAAAATAATGTAAAATATTGCTAAATTGATGAGAATTTAAGACCTGTCTCTTACTTAAAAGATCCAAATGCGTTTTTGCCACGCGGCGCACATAACGTTGGGTGGGCAATTCGACAAGTGCCACACGAATATCGGAAACATCCCTTTCAGCTTCTTGTTTGCTGCAACACATAAAATTTCATCATTATTTATTAAGAATAATTATGTACACATACTCATCTGCTGTGTTGAAAATAATGTTGTATTCCGGTTCCTCACAGGAGCTCATACAATCACATGATTTGCGCTCAGACAAAATCTTCTCATTGATGTTTGTCAGACAAATCAGACCACGATAATCGCAGACGGGCAAGCTCATGCTCGGTACCGCCATAAAGTGACTGGTGCAGTTGCAATAAAGTAGATGCAATGCCACAGTACATTCCACAATGCAACCGGAGTAACTGTAGAACTCATAGATGCCCAAACGTTTCTCGACATGTTCGTGACTGTAGCGACAACGTCGTTGCTCGTTGCTCAGCTCCTCGACAGACTCGTGATTAAACACTTCGATGACATTTAGTATCACCTCTTTATAGCTGCCAACAAGAACGGTTTCCCTTATCATGCCTTCGGCAAAGTGAAAGGGCACATCGATTGGAGCATGGACATGTACTTGGATGTCTGCAGCCGCATGAAACGTCAAATGACCAGCGCCTGTTATGCGATTATTTTTGTACTGCACTTGGGACTCCTTACGCGCCTGGTGCGAGTTGAAAGAGAAGCAAACACCGTACTCCGTTGGAATAGGCAAAAACTGTTCGCAGCAGTCGAAGATCATATTGAGATAACTACACTCCATAAGAAGTTCATTGCACTTTGTGCGAAACTATTGAAAAGTGTATAAATATATGATAGATGAGTGAAATAGGATTTCTCGCATATACGTACCACATCCAATAGCAGCGTAAAGTTGTCTGGGCAGTGAAGATGCTCACAGTTCTCACAGCTAATACAGATACCACGGAAGAAGGCAATCTCGCTGACAAAGTCATCGAGGTATAACTCATGTTCTGTCCCAAAATGATCATCGCTTAAGTCCCAGATCTTTTCCGAATTGTAGAGCTCGCATACTGTTATGGCCGGAAATGAAGTATTCCAATTGAGGCTGTAATATTGTAGTTTTTATTTATAAATTAAGCTTTAGAAAACAAACTTTTCATATATTTTCAATATTAACTTACTATATTGTATCTAAATTAAACGAAACAGATGTGGAAAAGAAGTTCTCAAGCAACGTTTTTGCGACACTTACAAAAAACGGCATTGAAAAGTAAAATGACAGCAAATAGAGAAACCTAGTTTTGAAACGTAACCATAAACGAATTACATAATATTCGTAATAAGAAAAAGTGAGCAATAATTCACCCTCTAAGCGCCAACGGCAGGTAATGTTTCCAGTTCATAGTCCGTGAAACTAACACGTCCGGCAGTGAAACTGTTGTGTTGAGCCATCCGACGCTTTGGGAGCTTTTTGGGAAGTCCTGACCAGACAATAGAAGCCTTTTATACTGATAATATCTATTCATTGTTGCAAGTTCAAGTCAATTTAGACTCACCCCATCTCTAATTACAATCAACTTGTACAGGGTATTTCTTTATATGACATTATTGTTGGAGAAGGTTGGTCACCTTTTCCTTCTAATGCATGTAAATATATATATATATCGGCTAAATATATGCTTATGTTATTTTAGTTTTATTACTATAACATCTCAATTATTATCTGATAGCAAAGCAAAACATACATATGCAACCCCCTAAGCGGGGTATTTCCCAGTCGAAAGATCTGATTACTCAATAATTAGTCCAACCTCTACTGGATTAATAGGTCATTGTGGCAAATGTCATATCAAATATCAATGGAAAACAGCATTTATTTACAGTTGCAACATGTAGATATCGATTCAATCAGTTTAGCTCGCAGAAAAGTGAAGATTAATTACTAGGTTTAACCCCTACATATATTACGAGAACTAACGTAATACTATTGTCTGTCTGGAGTCATAATAATAAATGCATTGTTTATATCTTTATAAATGTGGGGTTGTGCGATTAAGTTAGCTGTTGCTGACGTTTCAATAAATGCAAATAATAATACAAGTTAAATTAACAGTGAACCGCAAATAAAAGCATATCTACGCCATTATCTGGCTGAGTAACCGCTTTAGAATTCAATCTGAATCAGAATACAATTTCACACAAGCTCGCAAATGTCACAAGCTCTCACTTAACTTGGAGTTCTAGCCGTGGTATTACCAACATAGTCACAATCGGTATGAATCATTGTTAAGAGAGACGGGGAGAAAAAGAGAGTGAAGGTGAGAACTTGTTGAAGTTGTTGATATTGAAAATAAAACGAAGTTTTAGATGGGTCGTTGTACTCAAAATGTCATTTCAATTATTGACTCGAGAACATTTTATTTAAATAATTCCTGGAATCATCAAAGTTTAACTTCGCTTAATTTAAAACTTGAACAAATTTTGATCAAATTTGTTATACGCATTGCAAACTAGAATTATTTTTCATTAATCCATTATAGGTTATTGTACATATTTGTGTACATCTTATTATTACTGACGCAATACAACATATCTTAATCTTTTGAAATACATATTTCATTATTTCTTGGAATCAGCGCGAATCATTTACAGAGAAATTCTATTTTAATGTTCATTTACATCGATCTTTTATTTAAAATTTTCGGAATTATGTTGATAAGCCATGAATCACGGCAGAGAAGACCGCAACAAAGGTTAGGACAATTAAAAGCAGTTCAAATGGAACCAAATGTTGTAGAATATTTAGTGCTGAAATCTACATTTTATCATTTATTAAAATCAATAACTTTTCGGAAATTAAAAAACGAATGGAAACCTGTTTCTAAAACATAATGTCAATTCAGAGATTAAACAACTACAATAGGATTGATAATATCAACCTTAACCCAGACCCAATGGTTTAGATTTCTTAAATGATTTAAATTCGGTTAAATATTCATGCTCTTATTCATTAACGTTTATTATACAAGAATTAATACTAATTCAAAAAATAATGTCTATACATGACTAAGGCAATGGCAACAATAACTAAATGGTAGAATAAATAATATGTTTCATTATTTTTGAAGAGCTATCAATACAGATTCTGTGTGATCCAGGGTAACATGTCAAGTACCGAGGCAAATACGCCAGGCTGATTCTGTTTAACGCCACAGCGATTTCCTCCATAGGATACAATGCCATACTGGACATAGCGTGCAGTCTGCTTAAAGCCATGCAGGAAGAAGACTGGACCGCCAGAGTCACCTCGGCAAGTGTGCTGATTACCTTCGTTAACCGCGCAAATATGATTCTCATTAACAGGAGCATTGCTATAGTATTGACGGCATACATCCAGGTCTTTTCGCTCAACCACTGCCTTGAGTGGGACTGATGATGGCACTTGCTTCTCTGTAGTACCCCAGCCGGCGATGTAGAATCTCTGATCATAGTCAAGACTCTGCGAAATACTATCAATGGGCAAACAGATCGGTTTGATGTGAGACTTAAATGTGACAGGACGATCCAGTTTTATGAGTGCAATATCATAACTGATGGAATTATGCTCATAATTGGGATGTTGACGTATCTCGTCAATGCCATAATCCTCATATGGTGGCTGGCATTGTTTCAAATTACGATTCAGGATTTTGCAATCTTCCTCAGTGTCCAGATTGTGCTCGCCCACTCGAACGCCAATGCTGCAAGTGAAGAACATAATTTTGTATAAGTCAGCCGCTTAAAGAGTGATTTACAGTAACGTACATATTTGAAGAACTTCTGGTACAGTGTGCAGCAGTTAAGACGAATCGATCGGTAATCAAGCTGCCACCACAAAGGAAAGGTCGCCCGGAAGTCTCGTACTTCAATAGCGCCAACCAAGGGAATTCACCCATTGAGGTAACCTCACCATTGGCCACCTTCTTGTTGCTCTTTTTGCCACAATCCTTGACGGAGTTCAGCACATCCATACCGCGTGGATCGATATATCTGAGATTCTGTGATGTCTGTCGAGTGCTAATTGGAGCTTTGGTTTTAGGTTCTTCTTTAGGGATATTGCTGTGAGCAGTGACCACCTGAGGCTTGGGGCAGCACATGTGAAACGGCTGTTGAAAACAAAATAGTTAAGTACAGACCAGAAAGAAATTCATAAACTACTTACTGCTCCCGGTCCTCCGTAGCAGGCCTGTTGTCGGATCTCATTCTGTATCGATCGCGGAATATTGCGTCCATATTTGGCAGACAGATCGCGTACAAATTGACATTTTTGTGGAGTTACACAGATGCCTTGCTCGCCACTGGTTGTGTAGCAGGTGCTGTCTGACTCTAAAATCCAAATAATCATTTTAAAATTGATCATTGATAAATTATTAAATGTCAATAACATGTTTAACTGGTTATAGGAAAAACAAAAGCGCATCCAAATCGCGTTAGGTTTGACGTGTTTCTATTGAAAAATTACGCATTTCTGATAAGATGTTTACATTAGCTAACTTACGACTGAGCACCAGAGATGGTGTGGCCAACACAAGTATAGCCAAGGCACCTATAAATAGCTGCATCCTGTCCAACGATTTTGAAATATCTGCCAGATGTCGCGCAATTACAAATCGTTCGAACGGTTGTTGATCTTTTCGCTTCTGACTTGAGAATGAGAATGAGAAAGACGACGTCGTGTGCCGAGCTTTTGTATCACAAGTTCGCGTGCTGTCGGGTTAGGTGCTGATTAAAATGCATAAATTGTTATTTACCCAAGTTCGGGATCATGTTATTAATATTTATTTCTCCACTGACCAACTGGTTTTACTCTCGCGCTCATGCAGCACGTGCGGGCACAACGCCTCAACAGGGCAGAGACCTGTTTTTACGCTCACTTTGTAATTGTTCGCGAGCATTACCATTTAATGGGACAAATTGCCTTTCGGGAGCGTGGGAAAATTGATGTATTCCTGGAAACCCCACATTAGGCGCCCACTCTAAATTAATTTTTTTTCCTTTGCATTTTTTTTGATATCGCTTACAATTTTCCCCTTCACAGCCAACGGCGTGAGCCTCTGTTTATGTGCGTCTGGATTGCCTAATCTTCCTATGGTGGCATCTAATGGAATTCCCAAGACTGGGAAGTCCAATAAAGTGTACAATAATTCGTTATTAATGAAATTTAAAGCGGTTGTCTGTTTGCTTATCCGAGTATAACACTAATTGGCGTCGCTTTTGTTAGCATTAGGAATCCCCGAAATTCTGATGAACACAATCATATGGATATATGTTCAGACTTGTTGAATAAGGTCGTGAGGCCTTTGCTTAATGTTAATGGCAATTGAAACGAAGCGTCAGACTTCTCTAACCGCGAGCTGTCAGTCTTCATATGCCATTACTAACAGGGACTTTTAAGTTTCCAGACATATTACTCACAACTAGATGGGCAATAATGTTTCAATTTAATATTCATACTCGTAAAAATAAAAATGCCCCAAACGTATTTTTAAATGTACAATAATATAATTAATAAATATCTTTAATATTTGTTTGCTTATGCACTATTATTTCTAATGATTACAATATTTACATAATAATACCCAATATCAAACACAATATAAATAAAAAGTAATATAATTAATACAAATTTAAAAATCTAACAAGAAATCTTAATATCTTTTTCAATTTTTATATACTCTTGAAGGTTTTTTTTTCACATATATGTGCTTGATGAGTATTTCACTGTCGAGCGTATCGTAATAATGGTAACGCCCTACACAAAGTTTTAAATATTTTAGGAGATACAATAATATAATATTTTCCACAAATAGGTATTTTTTTAAACTTGATTATTTTTATAGAGTGCAATATTTACACTTAATTATCAGTATGATAAAATGTCAATAAAAAATAAAACAAATAATTAAAAAAACTTATTTGTCTATTTCGACTTGTAATATAATACTGCAGAAATCTGCTTCACGAGCATTTCACAGTCGATCATTCTTAATCAGAGCTGTCTTACCTGGCATGTCTAATATAGTAAATATTGATTTATCACTTAGAAAATTGTTATTTGAATAATGTTTGCATATGTTTATGTAGACCTCTTGAAGTGACAATGCTATTTAAAAATATATTTTGCAATAGAGAGTAGCTAGCTGCAGAACACACTCACAACTATTTACGATTATTACGAGTATTTTTCAACCATAACTGATTTATTGAGTAATAGTTGCGATTGAACTATATCAAATATCAAATAAAATACATAATTTTATTATATTTCTATATGTATTGATAAACAGTAATTCAAGAACTTGTAGTAATTGAGCTGAATCGCTAAAACATTGACCAATCGGGGCTAATCCCCTACACTAATATATGTGTAAGAGTACACAGGTAATTATTAAATTGTTTAAGATATTATTTAAACGATGTGGTACGATGAATAGGTAAGAAAGTCACAGTCTCTGGTAGTGAATCATAACAATCCAAATCCAATTAACAATGTTGACAAAACATTGAAATAATAGGGTGAGAAGATCAATGCAGATGTAGCCTTTGACATAAAGAAAGTGACACAGATTTGTTTGATGTGTTCTGTAAATATCTTGTTGGAAGAGAATCCCATTTAAGTTCTTGGCAAAAAGTGTAATCTACTTAAGTGGTTAGATTATACTCTTCCCGTTGAACTCCAATAAAAGTGGTGAGTAATAAAAAATATAAAGTGTGTTGTTATTATTATGACTCATACCTTAGCAGAGGCTGCGGCGCAATGGGCAAGCCGATCTGGAGTCAAGCCACAAAGGAAACGTCGCCTTGGAAAGGGAATACTTGAGCTTTTGTAATTTGACCATAGCTGTTATTTTGGGGATGTACGGCTGTCTTTAATACCGTTGAGGAATTGCATACCTTTTGAATCGATCTGGCTGCGATGTTTGGTGAACTTCCTTTTATGTTGTTTGGGTGCAAGTCTATGAGTGTTGATCACTGAGAGATTTGGGCAGCGTAAATGTACATATAATTTGTTAAAAGGCAAGCTTACCTTTTCTTTTTCTCCATTGTAACAAATTTTTAAAATCTACTTAAAGTGCGAAACATTCTCTGCATTTGTGTCGGGAATATCCCTCAACTAAAGGCTGAAACACTGTCTATGGAGCAGCTACTGATTGATTCCAATTCATAAATGAATAAGTCATGGAATAGGAATAGGAATAGTCATGGAATAGGAACTCCAATTAGTTAGTATTAAGCTACTTGTACATAACTGCATTCTGTAAACCTTTTTGATTACACGTAATTACTTTACTTAGAAACGATCATTTGACTTAATTTTTTCACGACTGAACAGAGAATGAGAAAGTGTCAGGCTTTAATATCTTAAGTCTAAAAAATAATGGGTATAAAAGTCATAAATATGTAGTTATTTCTACTCTGAATAGTTAGTCATTTTACTCTCAAGTTTTCCAATGTATATATCTAATTTAGATATGTCATATGTCATATATGATTTTATATCTTTCAATTTAAGCCCGAATTAAAAAGTAAACTTTATTGTGCTGCTCTTGACTAGTCGAGTCTATTCGTTCTGTGGTTATACAATATAAAAACTGGAAAGAACACTCGAAATCGAATAGACCAAATATGTTATTATAAAAAAAGTAATTATTATGCATTAGAACAGTACATATGTACATACTGGCAAGGCAAGATGTGGCTCTTTTAGTCTAGAGTGTAGTCTATGTTATATATAACGGATCACTCGCATTAAAGAGAGCCATAACTTGCTTGGTTGCTATAAAATTAAGGTCATTTTGCTCAAACGCAAACTAGATCAATTTTATCGACTAGACTCTACTTAAATGAATCTAGTCGATAATACTCAACCAACACATAATAATATCAGATTCAACTGGTCGTGTTAGATAAATTCGCATTTCACCTAAGCTTGGACCTATAATTCGTTGATTCGGCTAACAGAGTGTTTATTGGGTATAAATTTTATTGTTTATCAAATCAAATTCACAATCTAAAATAAACATATAAGTGCTTCCATTTTATTGATTAAATGTTCATATGCGTTCTCATACTGAATATTATTTACCATTTATAGTTTGGTCTCATGGACAAGGATTAACAACGTAGGTTGGCAGAGCTCTGCCAAAATCATATATCATATGAATGCATCAAGCATAAAGAGTTACGTTAAAAAAGAACGGCGTTCGAGTTGCCCTTGCGTAACCTACTTATAGTAATGAAGGAAATTAATGAAAGCAACAAAATGATTGATTTCTCAAGCGCACACTCTTATTGTAGCCCGTAAATTTCGTAATAATCTGATATGAAGCACAAAAGTTATTAACAAACCATATCTCAGAAGACTTACTCATCGAAAAGTCATAGCTTGCTTCGTTTAACTTGAATGTGTATGTTTTAATGCTAATTTGTGAAAAATTCATTTACGAAAGGGGACCTAGTCGAGCACTCCCGACAACAAATATATAACTCAACTCATTGCAATTGTTGTAAAACATATGTACCTTGTTCTATTAATAGTGTAAGCTTCAAAACCATTCAAGACTAGATTTGAATATAATTTAAATACTTATGTACTTAAGTGAACTAAATGATCTACTCAAAATAAAAATAAGATCTAGAGCTCTGGCATATGTACAATAATTGGTTGCCTTATGAAATGCTTGTTAAAATAGAGTACTTTGAATTAATAGAACTTGAATTTGATTGTTTGTATTCGGCAGTGATAATTCGCATTTATTGCGAACGAATTTATATAATATATTCTGATAAAGAAGTTCAAGGTCAATTAACTTGCTGACACTGTAGCATCCAGAATATTTATTTAATATTGTAAATAAATTGCCTCTTGAGTGAAATATACTCATACATACCTGTCAACATACAACCTGTCGGATGTTTAATTTGACATATATAGCGAAATACAATAGAAATTTGTCAGTCGGTTTTTAAATTTAGCAGCATAATGAAGAGTCCCATAGTGTTTCTCTGTGTCATTTTAATCTGCACATCGGCCAATGTTGCCTCTGGAGGTAAGTTTTAGTTACCAAAGATAAAATCGCTTAATATGTATTTGATCATTAATAATTCAAAATACTTTAAAACAGAAAAAAAATACCGTGTACTGCAAGACAACATTACATGGATGCATAATCTTCACATATGCCGAAGACTTGGGGGAGATTTGGTTGTAATCGAGAACCGTGAGGAAATGACGAGGCTTTCAAATTTTTTAATAAACCAAGGCTATGGTGCGAATGAAAGGTTTTGGACATCGGGCAATGATATTGTTGCTCCTGGTACATTTCTGTCGTCAACTACTGGAAATCGCTTACCGTTTACACTTTGGTCTCATGGTCAACCAGACAATGATGGTGGCAACGAGCATTGCATGCACATATGGCTAAAGGATGGAGAGTTTAAAATGAACGATTGGGTTTGTCAGAGCAATGCCAAGGGTATATGCCAGATATATGCTTAGTCAAATTGTACGCAGACTTACATCGTGGAGGGCGCCGCATCAGTTTAGGAATAAGCATTCCAGTGCCTTCACACTTATGTATGTAAATTTCGTTAATAAATATATCTAATGGGTAGCGGCTATAAGAATTGGAGCTTTATCTTTTTCTTTTCGTATTTCAGCGTGTCCCAGACTCTAAAAAGAAAAAAATTTGTATTTTGAATGTTATGCATAGCTATACATATATACTTATGACTTAGCACCTGAAGTATGGCCAGTAGTGTCAAAGCAAAGGCTGATGTATGCTACTGCATCCTTTCTCTAGTTTATGGTCCCACAACTAGCATCCATAGTATCAACGGATAATAATTTAATATTGCTTTATAATATAATTGATTCTCGCTTGAGCAACTTGTTTTTCTCTCGCATTAATCTCGTAATCTCTCTGTTGGGAAGGTTGTTATAAAATATTATCGAAAATATCATTATATTCTCTCTCGCGTGGCTATATTACTATATTTTGTAGTAATTAGTTAGTAGTTAGATAGTTAGTCATAAATATGTATTGTTGGCATAAACTCTCCGTTGATATCAAGAATACTTTGTTCAGAACTACTGTATTGTTACTATTGTTACTGGCAAAACTCAAAAAATGTAACTATCAATTAATCTTATTCAAGTTGAATAAACATTTGTTTTTAAAGGATTAAAAAGTAATGGTTCAAAGTCACCCAAGGAAAAACTCAGCTAATCAATTATATGTATGCATTTAATAGAGATTCTGTGTGATCCAGGGTAACATGTCGAGGATCGAGGCATATACGCCCGGCTGATTGTCACGAGTCCCGCAGGAATGACCTCCAAGAGATATAACGCCAAACTGAACAAAACGATTTGTATCCTTGAATGAATTACGAAAGAATAGCGGACCACCAGAGTCTCCTTGACAGGTCTCTTGCTTATACTCGCTTAGAGCACAGATGTGGTTTTCACTAAGTGTTGTATTCCTATAGTAATTGCGGCATACATCAAGATCTTGTCGCAAAACAATCCCCTTAAGAAGAAGGTCAGACGGCAGTCCCTTCTCGGTTTTACTCCAACCGCTGAAGTAGAAGCTCTGATCGTAGGCAATATCTTTCGATTTACTGTCAATGGGCAGACAGATGGCATTGATGTGAATCTTAAACTCGACGGGTCGATCGAGTTTGATCAGCGCAATATCATAGCTATTGTAATTTTTATCATATTTTGGGTGTGAGCGTATTTCCTCAATGCCAAACTCCTCGTATGGCGGAATGCAAAACTTTGGAGATCCAACACTACAATCGATTTCAGTATTGAGATTGTGTTCTCCAAGTCGAACAGCAATACTGAAAATGAAACGGACAACTGTTTGGAAAAAGACAATTGAAGAGTAAACTAAATACTAACAGCTTAGCAGAGGTTGTGGTGCAATGAGCAGCTGTTAAAACGAAGCGATCGGTAATTAAACTTCCGCCACAAAGAAAAGGTCGTCCGAAGATCTCATACTTCAATAGCGCCAGCCATGGGAATTCACCTGGCATGGTGGGGTCAGCATTGCCCCCCACTATACGAGATAGAGCCCAATCCCGCCTGACACCGCAATTAGTAAAAGAGTTGAGCAGTTCCATGCCATTTGGATCGATTTGGCTGAGGTTCAGCGATACGTTCACAACAGATTCGGGTAACTTGCTTTTAAGAACTTCTCCGGATGCATCACTGCGAGCATTGGTCACGGAAGCATTGGGACAGCACAAAGTAAAACCCTGTAAAACAAGCAAAAGTATATTAATGCTTGAGCTAAAGGGGATTGACAAATGTAATTACTTTTCCTATTTCGCCATCGCATGCCATTTCTCTTAACTGATTCTGTATCAAACGTGGAATTTTGTTTTCATATTTAGCAAGAAGATCAAGAACTAATGGACATTGCTTGGCGGAAATGCAAATACCCTGCTGGCCAAAGGGTGTATTGCAGCTTATCCCTGACTCTGAAAAAACAATAAAAACGATTTTATATTTTAAATTTGACTCTTAGTTACACATATTTAATTACGACTTAGCACCAGTGGTATGGCCAGTACTGTCAGAGCAAAGGCTCCCTTTAGAAAATCCATCCTTTCTCTTGATGAATCCGTCAAGTATCCCACAATTGTCACTTATGTGATCGTTTGCTGATATTTTTCATTCTGAGCGAAAAATGAGAATGTATCTCTGTTTTGTATTTAGACTTGATACGTTGTATACATTAATTGCAACTTGTTTTTCTCGCACTTAATCTGGCATACTAATTTCTGAGTAAACTACACATCAATAGAATATGTCTCTTACCTTTAACATTTTGATTCGAATAAACTTTAACAAATAGTTAATTTTATTAATTACCAACATATTTTAAAATTAATTGGATTTTATCTCTGTAAAATTGTAGAAATACATTATTATCGAAATTAATGTTACTAAGCTTAAATAGATAATTTTCCTAAAAATGGCATTTACTCAATTTATTATTATTGAATAGAATTCAAAATAAAGTTATCATAAATTAAATAAAATGTTGGGAAAATTATTTTTTATAAGTTAGAAGCTCACTTTTAATAATATAAAATTACTTACGGCTAAATGAGTACATGTTCAGATTTAGTACTGAAAGTTCATAAGCTAACGAGTATTAAATGCACATAAATTTATTTCCTATATTATTTTTATATTTCGTTCTTCATTTTACACTGGTCAAGGTTCTAAATTTATAAGCAATGTTATATCTATCACATTGAATCTCGAAATATTTACGAAAAGCTAATAATTTTTATAGGAGTCGATAAATATTATTGTAAGTTAAAATCTCAATTAATTGACCTCCAAGAATACCTCTCCACTAGTGACTCCTTGACAGACTTCTAGTCTATACTTGCTAAAATAAACAGTTGTATATTTTGAATCTTAATGAGAATTTATGTCACTTTTGTATCGAGATTTCACCGAAGCTTGGACCTATAATGCGTTGATTCGGCTACCAAAGTGTTTATTGTATCAATTGTATTATTTATCAAATCAAATTCACAATCTAAAATAAACATATATGTAAGTGCTTCCATTTTGATGATTAAATGTTCATATGCGTTCTCATACTGAATATTATTTACCATTTATACTTTGGTCTCATGGACAAGGATTAACAACGTAGGTTGGCAGAGCTCTGCCAAAATCATATATCATATGAATGCGTCAAGCATAAAGAGTTACGTTAAAAAAGAACGGCGTTCGAGTTGCCCTTGCGTAACCTACTTATAGTAATGAAGGAAATTAATGAAAGCAACAAAATGATTGATTTCTCAAGCGCACACTCTTAATGTATCCTGTAAATTTCGTAATAATCTGATATAAAGCACAAAAGTTATTAACAAACCATATCTCAGAAGACTTACTCATCGAAAAGTCATAGCTTGCTTCGTTTAACTTGAACGTGTATGTTTTAATGCTTATTTGTGAAAAATTCATTTACGAAAGGGGACCTAGTCGAGCACTCCCGATAACAAATATGTAACTCAACTCATTGCAATTGTTGTAAAACATATGTACCTTGTTCTATTAATAGTGTAAGCCTCAAAACCATTCAAGACTAGATTTGAATATAATATAAATACTTATGTACTTAGAGATGTAAATGCTTTATTCAAAATAAAAACAAATAAGAAAGCAACTGTCGATCTTGCTCGACTGTGAGATACCCGCCACCCAATTTTATTATCGAAATATTGTGTTTTTAAAAATTATACTGGAAAATATACTAAAGATATACTAAAATATACCAAAAATTTACCAAAAAATATACCAAAATTTTCCTTGTTCGAAATTATTAGTTTGGCGGCACTTAAGTAGGTTTATTGAACACCATTATTATGTCACGGAGTGACATAACAACTAACTAGGTTCAGCTGCACTTGATTACGCCTTATAAAAGTAATTTCTTAATAACTTCTGTGATTTTTATCCGATTATAACCAAAATTTTTTAAAATTACGCTTGTAATTCGTTTTTTTCGATTTACGGGGGCGGAAGGGAGCGTGGCAAAAATCTAAAACAAACTTGATCTGCGTGCAACAATAAGACACACTGTTCCGAATTCCGAATTTGTTGCTCTATCTCTTATAGTCTCTGAGATCTAGGTGTTCATACGGACAGACGGACAAGGTTACATCGACTCGGCTGTTGACACTGATAAAAAAAATATATATTTTATGGGGTCGGAGATGCTTCCTTTTGCCTGTTACATACATTTTCGGTCGGCACAAAGTTATAATACCTTTCTACCCTTTGGATAGGCGGGTATAAAAAGAGTGCTTTGAATTAATAGAACTTGAATTTGATTGTTTGTATTCGGCAATCATAATTCGCATTTATTGCGAACGTATTTATATATACTGATAAAGAAGTTCAAGGTCAATTAAGTTGCTGACACTGTGGCATCCAGAATGATTATTTAATATTCTAAATAAATTGCCTCTATTTCAAAGCTATTCTTAAGTGAAACCCTATCAACATACTCAGCGGATGTTTAACTTGACATATACAACGGAATACATTATAAATTTGTCAGTCGTTATTTAAATTTAGCAGCATAATGAAGAGTCCCATAGTGTTTCTCTGTGTGATTTTAATCTGTACATTGGCCAATTTTGCCTCTGGAGGTAAGTTATAGTTACCAAAGATAAAATCGCTTAATATGTATTTGATCATTAGTAATTCAAAATACATTAAAACAGAAAAGATCTACCGTGTACTGAAAGATAAAATTACATGGATGCATAATCTTCACATATGCCGAAGACTTGGGGGAGATTTGGTTGTAATCGAAAACCGTGAGGAAATGACGAGGCTTTCAAATTTTTTAATAAACCAAGGCTATGGTGCGAATGATTGGTTTTGGACATCGGGCAATGATATTGTTGCTCCTGGTACATTTCTGTCGTCAACTACTGGAAATCGCTTACCGTTTACACTTTGGTCTCATGGTCAACCAGACAATGCTGGTGGCAACGAGCATTGCGTGCACATATGGCTAAAGGATGGAGAGTTTAAAATGAACGATTGGGTTTGTCAGAACAATGCGAAGGCTATATGCCAGATGAATAGGGCTTAACTAAGTCAATTTAGAAGGAGGGCGCCGGAATACTTCCTTCGCATCAGTTTAGGAATAAGCATTCCAATGCCTTCACACTTACGTATGTAAATTTCGTAGTAAATATACCTAATATGTATCGGCTATAAGAATTGGAGCTTAACCTTTTTTCAGGAATAGATAAAAATTATTCCAAGTAACCACAATAAGAGGAAATATAATCTGTAATTTCTCGCTTGAGCAACTTGTTTTTCTCTCGCATTAATCTCGTAATCTCTCTGTTGGGAATGTTGTTATAAAATATTCTCGAAAAGATCATTATATTCTCTCTCGCTCTATCTGTCTCTGAGTCGCTACCTTAAAAAATGGCTATATTAGTAATTAGTTGTCGTTGGTCAATAAAGTAATAAATATGTATTGTTGGCTATGTAAACTATCCGTTGATAACAAGAATACTTTGTTCAGAAGTACTGGATATTTTATTGTTACTGGCAAAACTCAAAAAATGTAAATATCAATCAATTTTATTCAAGTTGAATAAAAAATTTGCAGTTGAATAATTTTTAAAGAATTAAAAAATAATTGTTCAAAGTCACCCAAGGAAAAACTCAGCTAATCAATTATATGTATGCATTTAATAGAGATTCTGTGTGATCCAAGGTAACATGTCGAGGATCGAGGCATATACGCCCGGCTGATTGTCGCGAGTTCCGCAGGAATGGCCACCAAGAGATATAACGCCAAACTGAACAAAACGATTTGTATCCTTGAATGAATTTCGAAAGAATAGCGGACCACCAGAGTCACCTTGACAGGTCTCTTGCTTATACTCGCTTAGAGCACAGATGTGGTTTTCACTAAGTGTTGTATTCCTATAGTAATTGCGGCATACATCAAGATCTTGTCGCAAAACAATCCCCTTAAGAAGAAGGTCAGACGGCAGTCCCTTCTCGGTTTTACCCCAACCGCTGAAGTAGAAGCTCTGATCGTAGGCAATATCTTTCGATTTACTGTCAATGGGCAGACAGATGGCATTGATGTGAATCTTAAACTCGACGGGTCGATCGAGTTTGATCAGCGCAATATCATAGCTATTGTAATTTTTATCATATTTTGGATGTGAGCGTATTTCCTCAATGCCAAACTCCTCGTATGGCGGAATGCAAAACTTTGGAGATCCAACACTACAATCGATTTCAGTATCGAGATTGTGTTCTCCAAGTCGAACAGCAATACTGAAAATGAAACGAACAACTGTTTGGAAAAAGACAATTGAAGAGTAAACTAAATACTAACAGCTTAGCAGAGGTTGTGGTGCAATGAGCAGCTGTTAGAACGAAGCGATCGGTAATTAAACTTCCGCCACAAAGAAAAGGTCGTCCGAAGGTCTCATACTTCAATAGCGCCAGCCATGGGAATTCACCTGGTATGGTGGGGTCAGCATTGCCTCCTAATATAAGAGATTTAACCCAATATCGCCTGACACCGCAATTAGTAAAAGAGTTGAGCAGTTCCATGCCATTTGAATCGGTTTGGCTGAGGTTCAGCGATACGTTCACAACAGATTCGGGTAACTTGCTTTTAAGAACTTCTCCGGATGCATCACTGCGAGCATTGGTCACGGAAGCATTAGGACAGCACAAAGTAAAACCCTGTAAAACAAGCAAAAGTATATTAATGCTTGAGCTAAAGGGGATTGACAAATGTAATTACTTTTCCTATTTCGCCATCGCATGCCATTTCTCTTAACTGATTCTGTATCAAACGTGGAATTTTGTTTTCATATTTAGCAAGAAGATCAAGAACTAATGGACATTGCTTGGCGGAAATGCAAATACCCTGCTGGCCAAAGGGTGTATTGCAGCTTATCCCTGACTCTGAAAAAACAATAAAAACGATTTTATATTTTAAATTTGACTCTTAGTTACATATATTTAATTACGACTTAGCACCAGTGGTATGGCCAGTACTGTCAGAGCAAAGGCTCCCTTTAGAAAATCCATCCTTTCTCTTGATGAATCCGTCAAGTATCCCACAATTGTCACTTATGTGATCGTTTGCTGATATTTTTCATTCTGAGCGAAAAATGAGAATGTATTTCTGTTTTGTATTTAGACTTGATACGTTGTATACATTAATTGCAACTTGTTTTTCTCGCAATTAATCTGGCATACTAATATTAATTTCTGAGTAAACTACACATCAATAGAATATGTCTCTTACCTTTAAGATTTTGATTCGGATAAACTAAATCAGAACATGTCCAGATTTAGTACAAAAAGTTCATAAGCAAACAAGTATTAAATGCACACAAATTTATTTCCTATATTATTTTTATATTTCGTTCTTCATTTTACACTGGTCAAGGTTCTAAATTTATAAGCAATGTTATATCTATCACATTGAATCTCGAAATAATTACGATAAGCTAATAATTTTTATAGGAGTCGATAAATATTATGGTAAGTTAAAATCTCTATTAATTGCAGACTTCTAGCTTATACTTGGTAAAACAAACAGTTGTATATTTTGAATCTTAATAAGAATGTATCTCACTTTTGTATCGAGATTTGGTGGGTATTAAATCTTGCATAGTTTTCAATAGATTCTCGCCTTTGTAACTGGGTTTTTTGTTGGGAATGTAATTTTCTCGAGACGATTATTTTCTGAGATAAACTACACATCAGAGCATTGCTTTCTCTGCCACTCTCAGTAGTCGCTGTTATCGTTTTGATACAAATAAATAAATGTGTGTAATAATTTAGTATAATAATATAGTATTAATTTTTTTTATCTCATATCGTAATTTAATAACTTTCCTTACTCGAAAATAGAAACACAGTGGATAATGAACTTACATAAAATTAACAGAATTCGTGGTAAACATTGCATAAATAACATTTCGATACAAACTATTTCAAATAAGAAAAAAATAATGCTTAGAAAATTGATTTGTAACAGTTCAAAAGTCTAGCAAGTACACAAGACACAGTTTAAGCTTTTAGCGAAGACATAAACCAAAGAAACAACCAAAGCTGGATAAAAATGTGAACTTTTGTGATGAAGTACATATATCCTGAAATGTCGTAGTCGATCATTACACGTTCATAGATCGAAAACTACAAAAACTGAAAACAATTATATACACAATTTAAAATCGCTTAAGTTTTAAATTATTTAAGTAAATGTCTAGTTCTTATCAGCGTGAAATTTGCATATTGTTGAAAGAATTTCAACCAACACCCATTAATTGATATGCATACAGACTTAGCCAAGAACTCAGCCGGCTGATCGAAATATCGACATAGTCACTGCCATGCAGATAAACCAGTAATCTTACTCAGCTAAACAAAGATAAGTACATGTTTCTCTGCAGAGCAATGTGTTAGTGCAAATTATGGGAGAACTAGAGATAAAGAGGAGCAGAGAGAGAGAGAGAGAGAGAGAGAGATACGACACAATCCTCAAAAAAGGAAGAGCACGAATGCATTTCATGCTGTCCCAGCCGCTTCCATTGCAATCCACAAAGTGAGCGCGAGAGAGAAGTTGATATATTGCCTAAGCTACACATTCAAACCACAAAAGAGTATACTTACAACCCACGGAGAGCTAAGTATGTCTTACGTTCCACAACTCTCTCTTGCTCTGGCTACCTGTGGAGCACCTTCCAGCTGGTGGGCAGCAACAGGTACTTGTCTTGACACTCATTTTAACACTCTCTCACATTACTTGAGTGCAGCTGAGCAGTCTGAGCGTAGTCTTCACATTGTGTCTGAAAAGACCACGTAGGCGCCGTGGCTCACGTCATTGGAATTCATTCCACAGTGAGACGCCGTCGCGGTCGCTAGTCTCGAGCGGATCAAATTCAAATAATACATATAAAAATATCGAGTGGAGGCAGCAGCTTAAAAAATCAAACGACTTTAAATTGAAAAGAAAAAAAAAGTTCAATTGAATTAATTGTGCCGCACAATAACTGGGCGAATCAATTCCTATGGACCCAACGGGATGTGCGAAAAGGGAATCGCAGAACTCAGAATCCCGTGACGCCATATTTGTTTTTCAGCTTGTTTGTATAAAGCGTTCGTGAGTGTTAAAAACAAAAACAACACAAAGAGAGTGAGAGAATCATCTCGAGGCGGAAACAAAACGAATTCTATGTGTAAAGCGAATTAAAAACAAAAAAATTCATTTCAAAAAGTGAAACAAACAACAAAGAAATTATTGAAAAAGGCATCTCAACTTGGAGCGCGTGTTTCGTTTTGCTTAGATTATGGCTGAGAGCGCAGCAGTGTGTGTGCTGTGTGTGTGATGTGGATGGTGTGCAAATGTATGTGTATTGTTAGTGAATGCGAATGGCTGTGTAAGAAATATCCGCTTACCTAAGCGAACAAATTCTCTCGCGACGTCTTAAGAACGAACCACAATTGAATACAGTAGAAACAAGCAAACACAAAAAAAAAAAACACACACACACACCTTGTACCTGGTATATGCATGAACGTGGCTAACACATAAAGCAAAACCAGAAAATCCACATTGTTCGGTCTCGCGATATCGCGCATACGTTGCTTACGCTACGTAACGATTTGAACGTGTACGTAACGTAAGACGTACATTGTTGTTGTTCTTGCTGCTTGCCGTTGACAGCGCATGACAATGGGTGACGCTACGCCTATTTGCCGTTGCCGTGTTTTGTATCTGGGTAGCGCTGTGCCGCGCCAGAGCAAGGATGGCCTCCAGGGCATTCAGGAGCCGTTGCGCAGCCTCTATCCGTCAGAGGGCGCTGTCGGCGCCAAAGGCATTGATAGCTGGCTGAGTGTCTGGTCAAATGGCATACTATTGGAGAATGTCGATGAGAATCTGAAGCAGATAACACGATTCTTTCCCATCGAATCGTTGCACTATTGCGCCGCAGTGCGTCAGGTGCTGATACCGGAGCGTGGAAACTCCAATCCGGAGCCAAAGTTTCTGCCGTTGGATTCGCCATTTGCACGCATGCCGCGTGCCCAGCACCCGCCCATCTTTGCAGCCATACTCCGACGCACCACTGGCATCAAGGTGCTCGAATGCCACGTCTTTATTTGCAAACGCGAGGCGGCCGCCAATGCCCTAGTCAGATGCTGCTTTCATGCGTATGCGGACAACTCGTATGCTCGCCAGCTGGAGACGGGCAGCACCGGGGGTGGTGGCAGCAGTGTCTATGGCACGCTAAAAAGCGGTGCCGGCAGCAAATCGAATGGAGATCTGACCAGCGTTGGCCTGGCCAACGGCAATGGCAATGGCAATGGACTCCATCATCATCATCATCTGGCCGGGCAGAACAGCTGGAGATCGCGTGCCGGCAGCACGACAACTCTGAATAGCCTGGGACGCACATCGAATGGTCATGTGCTCAACGGTTCTGGTCTGGGCATGAATGGTGGCAGCACTGGCAGCGCTGCCGAGGGCTACACATCAGTCAAGAATTGTAAGTACAAGTGGCACATCAAGTTCGTTGCCTGAGTCTTTCGTTTTGCCAGCTAGAATTAGCAAAAGCAGGCAAAGTACAGTCAGGCGACCGTGCGGACTGGCTTGTCATCTAATTAGATGCATGTGAAACTGTTAGAAAAGTTAACGTTAGCATTAGCGTTAACTGCTTTTGTCTACCATGTTAGCCATGATCTCAGCTCTGCTATGAGGTGACGACGACAATATCTCAATTAAATGTGCAATGAATGATTTCAGCTTAGGAATTTAAGGTTTCATCATTTCTCCCTCTAGTGGATAGCCTCACCTTGAAATGCACTTATACACACATACGCACTCTCTCACTCACACTCACACATGCCTACCTAACGAAATATGCAAAGAAAAAGCACCTGAGCACGCATCAGACATTGTTGAAAAATAGAAAATGTTGTCACAGCCCAGTCGAAAGTATTTTTGGGTGCAGTGCAGGTATTTTTTCACTTTATTGACGAACATTATTGAGTGATGGATGGACGCATGCCTGGATGGACATCTACACTGATGTATGGGCAGTTGAAGGGCCTGGCATGAGCCAAACGCGAAAGAAACATCGCTTGAACGTTGTCTGGTAACTGAAATAAAGACTTGGGACTAGAGATGGAAGCGTGACAGTTATTTACGATTAAATGTGAAACTATAGTAGGCAAATTTTTGAGTCAACTCGCGACTGACAACTGTACAATGTGTCCAGTGACTGAGCGGTAATTGAATTGAGTCTGAATTGTTCAAAAATGTATTAGGTCAGGTACGAAATTCCTGCCTGAGAGATTCTGTTTAAATAAAGTCGCTTTAACTTAATCAAATCTTATGTATAGGGTCAAGTAGACTTAATCTATGTCAAGCTCGTGTTGTGGATTAACTTGCTTTAAATTGTATTTTAAATAAATTATATTACAATTGTACCTTATTGTTCTCAAGTCGTTTTTTAAACGTAATAGAATAGTATTTTATCAAACTAAAGTCGCATCTGAAACGTGAATCATTATTTCATAAGACCTTTTCATTTGAGTTTAAATTGTTCTGACCATATATAGAGAAGTTGTTCCCCTTTGCTCGTGTCACGATTAACCAAACTCAACTCCACTTTTGAGTATACGTTATCGTCGTCTCACAGAGTTTATTTTGTGATGTTTTTTTTTAAACACTTTCCACTTATTTAAATTTCGTCGACAAGCGACAGAGGCACAAAAATCGCCACTTTATGCCGCGGTTGTTGTTAGCCTGGTCAACGTTTAACTTGAGAGTTGCTTATAGTAGCAAAGTTATGATAATTAGCATGTAAATTGCTATTGCTGAGGAAAGCAGCAACAGCAGCCTGAACGTTAAATGTCTTTCAAACAGTTTGAACGCGATCTCTAGAGTTGCGATGCAAATTAGTTTGCATTTCGCTTTCGACCTGAACTCCTCCCTATTAAATGTCTTTCTGTTTTGTATAATAAGTAGAAATTGCCGGAATCGTATTATATCTTAGCCATGGCTCAGACTATTTAACTTACTTTCTAAGCGTGTGGCCACCACAAGTCGAACCAACTACAAAGCTGGCCAAGAGATTGTCATGCTCGATTCGTACTAATACTATTTTTAGCCCACTCGTTTATTTTGTTGGTTTATCATCCAAAATGAACTATGCAAATCAAGTGACTTGGCAGACTTGGCTGCTAATTAATGATGCTTCCTCTCCTCGCACTGCTCTGCCTTGTCAACTGCCAACCTCCATCCATCGTATCCCACTGGCGGTAAAGCATGTAATTTATAATGTTGCCACTCGTTTAGCTGCGGTTCTCACAGCCTCTGGAGCCGGTGCCTCGGTACTTGGACAGTAGTTGTCATTCTCCAGCTGCAGTTGAGATACACACTTGTAGAGTGCGCAGGTTGAATAACTTGATGAACGCGGCCGCTGCTTTAGGAACTACTTTGGTCGCGTGCAGATTAGCGGACCTCGGCGACGCCAACGCAGAGAGGAGAGTGATATTGGAAGGGAGTGGTTCAGGGGGAGGCGGAGCACACATATGTGTGCGCCCAGTGAGTACGTAAATTGAGATGAACGCGTGAGAAAATTTTGGCTGTTAGAGTTTTATTTTGTTATGACGGTCTTGGTCTGGGTCTTGGCTTAGCTTGGTTTGGGTTGGCTTGGTTATTGCCCTGTTCGCCACTTTCTTGTTTCAGCCGCTTCAGTCTTCCAAGTGGTGGGAAGTTACACACATACACAGAGAGCGATGTACTCGTAGACATAGAGTTTGGCATGGCCGCTTGCTGGGAAGTGTGAAATCGGGTTGGAAGTAGACTCAGACCCGTGACTAAGTGGGGATACGGCAACAGCAAAAGCAGGCGGAGAGGAACTTGAGGGGAGCTAGGGCAACTGAATTCTTAAATTTGAGCGTGTGAGCAAGTGAAACTTTATTTAGATATGATAAAATCTGCTCGAATCATCCACACGAATGTCTCTATTTGTTTCTCTCTCCCTTTTTCTATCTCTCACTCTCTTTCTTATTGTCAGTCTCTTGCTCTTTTGGTTTACGTCCACGTCTGAAATTTTCTATTAATTAACATTGTTAATTTGCTTGTAGACGATTTCGAGATTTAGCTTCATTGTTTGTCGCTGCAAGCGACAAATCGAATTGAGGTTAAGCCGACACATGGAAGTAGCATAGGAAGAGTAAAATAAAGGGAAGAATTCATTCAAATAGCAATCGGAAGCATCGGATTAAATAGAAAAAGGAGTAGGAATAAAATCAAGTAAGCAAAGTTGTATCAAATGCGCTAGAACTTAATCCGATAAATATCTTTTTTTATTATCTTTGTAAATTTCTCTCTTCTCTTATTACAGTAGAAAACTGTTCAAAGTTGCGGTAGGAAACAGAAAAGCAAAAAAAAAAAAATTTAATTTATTAAAAATTATTATTGAGTCAAAAGTAAAATTAAGTGAAAATTGCATAGAGAAACCGAGAAGAAAAACTTATGAAATATAATATCTTGGTACATTGTGACATTCTCTTGATAATAGGCTGCTTTTCTTTCAGTGGCGTTTAGTGCAATTAATTATAATTAATTAAACTAATTTCGATTGTTGTCGAGACGAAAGTGTGCCAAGTTTGACTGAAACAATGATTTTCAAGTTTGTGGCTTTAGTCTATGCTTTGTTGGGAAATTGTCTTAGTTCACGTCAAGGTGCCGTTGATAAGCAACATTTTTCCATAATTTGGAAACGCCTCTAGTCCCCAGAGTCTGAGCATATCCGCCGGCCACACCTCGAGCCAGAGCCACATCCAGAGTCAGTTGATGGTAGGTGCAAGTAATTTGCAGGTGGCTGAGCGGAGAGTCAAAAATAAAACAAGTTGCACATTGTTGAAGATCAGGTTCCAGTTTTTCGTATTGAATGCGACACAGTTATTTAAAATTTGACCCATATATCTACTTGGAAGGATGGGAAGGTGACGGGGGAGATATCGTGTTTATGCAATAATCGTCAATTTTAATGGAAATTCTATTAGCAAAGCATGTGGAAACTTTGATTATCAAATGACATGAACGATAATTAACATAATTATCAATAGATAAAATGAACATTGGGAATGTAGTAAGTGGCACCAGCCACAATGGTGCACTCACTCTCTGAGGTATTAGAGGAAATGCAGCTGGTGGAAAACTTGTCGATGATTACCAAGCGAAAAATGCAACAGCAGGCTGACCACTTGACCATGACTGAAATATCGAACTGTGGTGGGAGAAGCATCTGAAGCAGCAGCAGTAGAAGAGATGGTAACAGCAACCGGCATCAACTTCCGTTGCAAGCGGCATTTGCTGCCAATGATCTCCACTTGTTGTTGCTGCTTCGCTGTTGCATTATTATTATTATGCAAAGAAGCTGGCGAGAGGCTGAGCGTGAAATAGCACAACAGAGAGAGATAGAGAGAGAGGATGAAGACGGAGAACGGCAAGAGGCGAGGCAAACACATTAACCGAAATCCAGTTGCAGTTGAATGACTTGGGCTCTTGTTGCATGTTGCAGTCACTCGGCAAAAATTTCTTGTTGACTTGCAACATTTTGCTGTGCGCTTTTTTGTTTGTTGCTTCTGTGGTCGGTCTATGGCTCTTGTTGTGGCATTGCATTTTATCATAACTTGATTACTGAAATTTGATTTTGATTATTTTCAATAATTGCAGCCACATTTTCAGTGGCTCAAAGCAGAGGAAACTTACAATCCACGCGAAGCGTAGCAAATGCCAGTTTTTGACCCACTTCGAGAACTCCATTTATCCCCTTTCGCTTTGCCATTTTTTTACTAATTTGTGATACCCTAGAATTTTACATAATTTACTTAATGAGTTAATATTCTAATGACTGAAAATGTTTTATTAACTAGAATACATTTTTAACATTAATTGCCATTCGCATGCATGGTTTTCTACATTAATTGCTTAATCAAATTGTAAAAAAATACTCATGCTAATTACATTTCCTGCTTGAGATTTCCATTGAATACTAAGATATTCACATTTCAATGGCGAGGTAATCAGTTGATTTCAGTTATTATTTTTTATTGAGCAACGAGAGTTTTCTCTCAAGAATTGTAATTTCATTTCTATTGAAAAGAATTAATATAGATCTGTGCCTCAGTCTGCAGCTGAATTTATGTATACATAATTTATGCTCTATTAGTCATTCGTCTGGCATTCAACGTTGGCGTCGTCCCAGTTCAGTTCGAGCTCTACCTATGGGTCTACCTCTAGCTCTACCTTTGGCTCTGTGTCTGCAGCTGTGGTATGTTCAAGCAGTCGTCACTGGCGGTTAGAGTGGAGCATTGGCGCAACCATCCGGTGGCAAGCGTGCCAGCGGAAAACGAAATGGCAAAGACAACAATGAAAATAAAAAAATAAATACAGCTAGCGAATTCCAAAACACATTTTGCATTAGGTCGATGGCACAGAGAGACAGAGAGAGAGAGAGAGAGAAACAACATATCGAAGGCGCTTCTGGCACTCCCCTTTTCCGCTCGGAATTTTGCTTGGGAATGGCTGATGAATGGCAAAAAGCGTTTAAATGCCAAGCGTTGCTTTTTGGCCAACTTTAGATGCATGAGCTCTTACTTCAAGATTTGCATCGACTATGAATTAAAGTTGCTCAGCTGAATACCTTACCTACTTAGTAACCTGGCCTGCCATCGAGTTCCAGCTACAGACGTGGAAATACAATTTTCACGCACGCATGCGCCAGTCGAGACCACTCGCCACATTAAGTGAGAGTATTCATTTTACTTTTCGTGAAGTGGAATCAAATGTGCGCCGCTTATGACATAAGCCGGACTGGGGGACGAACAGTGGGGAGTTGCAAAACGGGGGGAGACCGAGCAAACAGCAGGAAGACAACAGGAGACTCCATGTAATTATCGGGCGAACTACAAGACAAAAGTGAAACAATTAAAAATCATAAATCAAAATGCACGCTTAAGCGAAATTACCTTAAATGGCTACTGGAAGTATAATTATTATTTATGTTATATTATTATTATTTCCATCATAATGTTTTGCATTTTGACCAAAGTCAACTAATTGTCTGCCAATTAGCCAATTCAATCAACAGGAATTTGATTGACTTCCGCTAACGTTTAAGCAGATTATGCTCCAATCGAGGTAAAAGCAACTAAATGGATTGCTTAAAGACCAAATCAAAGTGAAATCGCGACATGAGTTTCTCCTCACTTAAGGCTTTTCCGCCTGGAAAATAGTGCAGCTGTTTCTGCATCAGCATCTATATCAATATTTCAAACACAAAGTATATGTTTATTATACTTCCTTGTTTTGGCGTAAAGAACACATTCAATGCCAGCAATTTATAATATATGGTTATGGTTATACGAGTATACAACCCGCAGAACCAATAAATACGGCCAACATCATGCTGGCCACAGGTCAGAAACCATTAAAATTCACTTTCGAATATCGTCTTGAGGTTTCGGCCAAAAATGAAAGTTGGCAAAAGATACAAATCCAAATATAAATAATATTATGTGAGAAATGCGCAGATCACTTGAAAATTGAACCAAACAGGCAATGTATACAAGTAATATGTATGTTATGAATAGCATTTGATATTTGGCCATGTGAAAAGCTCTGAATTGGGCAAACTAATTAAGCCAGCAAACTGTAACAGGTGAGCGGTTCTCACCACAAGCTTGTGCCGCTCATAAATTCACAATTTTCGTGCTAGGGGAAGTGTCTGCTAGGTTCGCTCTCAATTTCAACGTCAGTCAGTCGAGCATATTTGCCGCCTGCTTTGAGAGGGTCAATAGACCCCAAAGCAGGGCGCGCATTTCTCAGGCCACGAGAATAGCAAAGAGCAAAGAAATAAAAAATAAAACCAAACCAAATTATGGCATGGCTAAGAAGACAGCACACACAAAACAGAAGAAAAAAAAAGATACTAACAGCAACAAAAGCCACAAAAACTGACTCGCCGTTTTGTTGTCGTCTGCCGGACTGTGGACTGTGGGCTGGGTCTCTAGCTGTGGCTGTGGCTGTGGCTGTGGCTGCGGCTGTGGCTGCGGCTGGTTTTGTGTGGCAGGAATGGTGGTGTGGTGCGGGGTGTTGAGCGGTGTGTAGCGTTAGCTGCAGGTGTAGCCACGTTCAAGTTATTAAATTACCGTTATTTATTACAAAACCGTTGCCGTTGCTGCCATGGCCCAAATGCGCCGAAGAACCGCGCCAACCTTCATCGGCTGCGACAAAGCGACGACGACGACAACGACAATGACAGTAACGGCGTCGCAGATACTTTTGTATCTGTATCTGTATCTGTGTCTGTTGGCCAGCATTGCCTAACTGACCAAGTCACATGTGCTTGTACGTGCAATGGGAACGTTTAAGAGACGTCAAAGTCAAATCGAAGGCATTCAATTGCTTTGCCATCGCAACGCAATCGGTTCATTTGAATGCGACTCGTTGTCTTGCCTTTCGGTTAAGCTCAGTCTTGGCCCATTTTTCTATTCAGTTTTCTGCTTAATTTTTGTTGGCCGTTTTGGCTTAGACGCGCTCGGCTAATTTCCAGTATTTATGTTTATTTTGTTTTTTTTTTTCTTTTCGGGTAATGTAAATGCCATTGCCTTGTCCAAACGCGCTGTCACTTGGCATTTCGCGCGTGAATCAGCGTTTTAACTTGCCCGTAATGTGAGACGCAACAAGTGCGGCCCTGGTATTGCGTCCTCACCTCCCCTCACCTGTCACGCCCTGCTCTGCTCTGTGTCGGCAAAACGTCTCCCATTCATTGTTTGCCGTACAGCATCCATTGGCCGCGAAGGTCAACTGGCTATCGACTGAAACGCAACACTCACATTCGCTCCACTCAATTGTATCGGACATCTGATATCGCGTCAACCAGTTCTTGTATTTGATACTCAGAATGTGTACTTTATATAGATATTTTGCACAAAGATTGATTTACTTTCTATACAGAGCATTGAAAATGAGTTTGAGAACAATCGGAAATAGATTAGCTGCCAACCAAGTTGAGAATGTGAAATATACTGAATTCTTTATTTACTTTATTTATATAGTGTATATTTATACAATCAGTTTCTTATTTCATTCTTTTGTATACCGAATATTTGTACCTTGAATTCTTTAATTAATGTATTCCTTAATACATTCCTCAAGAAGAATTTCCAACCTAATAAATTTGCCAACATTTTCTTATTTATTTAAGTCGATCGACTTGTTTGGAATTTTGAAACCAGAGCATAGAAATAGATATGTATTAACTTGTTGATTGGAAGCTGCTCCATCTAATTAATTTTGTAAATCATTACTCGTTTTGGCTTATACGAACTCACATGTATAACATTAGTTTCCTTTTAAAGTGGTATAAGTTCATTGAAATGACTAACTAAATTATGAAGATGGTTTTTCAAAAAGAAGCTTAAATTTTTACCATCAATTAAGAATTTTCGATACTCTATTTGGATTCCTTTCGTTTTGTGGATCGTGTTAATCGTGCTTATAACTTTAATTAATATTTTTCGTTCATACATACAATGGCTTTGATCAATTTTCCAGCATAATTCTATCTCTTTCCCCATCTCCGATTAATTTCCCCCTTTTCCACTCTCTGCTTCCAGTTTATGGCAGCAGTGCCGATCTGAACGTCACCGTGGATGATGGCGAAGCGTCTGTGTACAATGGCGATGAGAATCATAAGGTCTGGAGCGGCTCACAGGATCAGCTGGACAGCATTGGTGCCGTGGAGAGTCCCTACGAGCTCTTTGCTGGCAACACTTCAACGCTGGGCCGACCATTGCGAGCACGCCAGATTAGTGCACCAATCGATGTGCCACCGCCGCCGGTGAAGGAGGAACGCAAGACGAAGCGGGACAAGAAGTCATCAAAGTCCAGCGGAAGTCAGAGCTTGTCGGGTACACTGATCAGACCAAAGCCCATGCATCCCGCTGCGATGCATCGCTCACAAGTGCATCCTGGTGGCCCGGGACCCGTTCCCGGTCCTGGAGCGGCTAGTGTCATCTATGGCCCTGTATCTGGGCCACATGCCGGACGACAATATCACACAATTAGTCATCGGGGCTTCCCGCCGGGACCACCGCCGCCACATCATGCGCATCCACATGCCCCCCATCCGCATCCGCACTCGCATCAGCATCAACATCAGCATCACATGATGCAGATGCATCATGCACAGCAAATGGCTGGCCTGCCGCCACTGCAGATACCCATGATGCTGCCACAGCAATATGCGACACTGCAGCCATCACGTTCCACCAGCAAAAAGAAGAAGAAGGACAAGAAGAATGGAGGCGGCGGTGTACCCGTTGGCATGCCCATTGTGCCGCCCATCTATGCCTATCATCAGCAGCAGGCAATGGCTGGTGTGCCCCCACCGCCAATGGCACAGTCACTTATCGGTGAGTCGCGTCCGCTGAGCATGTCCAACCGCAAGCTGGCCGCCTCCATGGGCAATGGTTTAGATGATTCAGGCAACTCGGGCGCCGAATCACCATCGCCGGGTGGCACAGGCATCTATCGTCGTAAGGGACATCTGAACGAACGGGCATTCAGCTACTCCATACGCCAGGAGCATCGTAGTCGCAGTCACGGCTCACTGGCCAGCCTGCAGTTCAATCCACCAGACATGAAAAAAGAGCGTGAAATTGCCCAAATGGTCGCCGGACTCGACCTCAATGATGGCGAACGGAGAGCCATGGCCGGTCCAGGACCTGGGCCAGCGACACTGCAACGCAAGCAGGCTGGTATGGTCAATGGCGGCGTAGGCCCCTCGCATCCCCACGCCCACCCCCAGCATCATCCGCATGCGATATATGGTCCACTGGGACCAGCCAGCAGTTTCGGCAAACCACGCAGATAAGTCGAATGGATCAGATGAATGTGGGAACTAATTGCATTCTCTCGATATGGATGAAAGCAATGCTGGTCAAAAGGAAAAGTCATCAACCAGCTGCGAATTGGGAATACTTTAACTAGAATCGATAACGAAATCAAGAAACAATTATCAACAATGAATAATGTGTGCCTTATTAGGTTTATACTCTAAGTATATTTTAATGCAATTGGCGAATCCGAAAAGAATTCACAAGCAAAATAGAATGAACAGATGATAATACATAATGTAGTATAATATAATACCAAGTTGCCTCTATCTGTTGATAGAGGGCGTTACTTAACTGAATGATGAATTGTATTTCGAGCACAAATGTATATTATCTTTGTCAACTGCTCCATACCAAACAAAACAATCTATTGCAGATGTGAGCACTTGCTAGTAAACATACCAACTTTAACAATACCTAAATATACATACCACTAAACACATATACACATAAACTTATTTCAATCTGTCCATATTAGAAACATAATAGCAGATGTAATACGAGTAGTTATTCAAAAGTGTTTATGTGTAATTACTTATATAATTACTTATGTACAATAAATATAATAAAATGTTAACTAAATGTGTGTTTTATTTAAAACATAGTTCGAAGAAAGATATCTATAATTATCGATTTTATTCAAGGAATGATAATAAGTTAATCGCATGGCCAGATATTGATGCGATCGGTTCGAGAATGCTGACAATTCCTTTACTACTAAAGCCGCAAAAAAAAAAAAAAAAAAACAAACCTAGCTTTAAGTGAGGTAACTATTAAACAAAAATGAATTAAGTATACAGATCAGGGAGGGTTAAGAATTAATAATATAATTACAAAGGGCTATACAAAACATTGAGTTGGATTAATACTTTTAGATTTTTTGATGAGGATAGATAATATAATTACTTAGGAGATCATATCAGATATCAACAAAATGAAAGTTTTATTTATGGATCATGTCGAAAAAATGCAAAATGATAAATTCAAGATATTTTTGCAAGGAAAAACACTGTAAATTTGATAACATTTAAACATAGCTTCAGATGCAATGAGATAATCAGAGATCACAGAGTGATGTCACTAGGTTCTTTTTAAAAGAAACAAGTACTAGCCTAATATATTTAGTATATAAATAACTCATTATTAAATTGCTGTATAGACTTCCTCAATTCCCAACTAAACATACAAAGGTTTCTTCACCCTTCGTTCGATTATCGTCAGTTTTATCAAAACAAACAAGCAACAGACTCAAATCTGATTGAAGTATTATGTTAGATTCTCATCGGACACAGTGAGAAATTGTATTTTGTTTTGTTACAACAGAATTGATTGTGATTTGTATGTAGGCACGAGCACACCTTGAAGTCAATTAACATGCGCGAGCGATCACGGCGAGAATATATAAATATACAATATTTATGTAGATATATTCAGAGTACGTCATATGTCGCGTCGGCTATAAAAGATTGATTGACACAGGGGGCGGGTAGAAGAAGTCTATAGGAGTTACATGTAACGCTAGACCAACTACCAACGCAATGGCAGATCTCTGCAAATTGTCGCTATCGAGGTCTGTAAGTGAATTTGCATACAAATTCCAAGCATATTTTTAGTGTCTTTAGTTGGAGAAGGAGTGAAAGATTTGCATACGAGGGCGACAACCAGTTGCGAGGAGGGTTTCTTAAGGTGGTTTTATGGTATTTGCAAACAGAAATACTTCAAATAGTTGTTAACAACTAAGTAACTAATACTACAAGCGAAAGTTGAACATGCATGAATTTTGACTGATGAAATCAGCGAGAGATCTGCAGGGAGAGAGTGCAAGTGAGAGAGGAAGAGTGGTCGTGAGATTGTCGAGAATTTCGGAAGACGATTTAAAGTTGAAAGCTGTCGGCAAACAAGAGACGATTTCACTTCCAGTTTTTACTCATAATATCATATGTACGAGGGTCGTTTGATAAGTCCGTGACTTTTTGAATAAAATATATTTTTTTCGTCAAAGAAGCGTTTTATTTCTCAACATAATCTCCTTTTAGCTCTATACATTTAGTCCAGCGTTTTTCCAATTTTTTTATTCCTTCCAAATAATAGGTTTTCTCAAGGCCCTCAAAATAGTCGTTTGTTTCTGTGATGACCTCTTCATTTGACCCGAATCTCTTACCGCCGAGCCATTTCTTCATGTTTGGAAACAAAAAATAGTCACAGGGGGCTAAATCTGGAGAATATGCTGGATGGGGTAGCAGTTCGTAGCCCAATTTATGAAATTTTGCCATGCTGACTACACACGTGTGCACCCGTGCATTGTCCTGATGGAACAGCACTTTTTTTCGCCAAATGCGGTCGTTTCTGCTTCAAATCAATATCGAATCTGTCCAAAAGCTCTGAATAATATTCGCCGGTGATCGTTTTACCCTTTTCAAGGTAATCGATGTGAATGATACCTTGTGCATCCCAAAAAACTGTGGCCATGACCTTGTTGGCCGACAGACCCACCTTGGCCTTCTTTGGTGCACGTTCACCCGGAGAAACCCACTGTCTTGATTGTTCTTTGGTCTCTGGTGTGGTGTGGTGGATCCATGTTTCGTCTACGGTAACGAAACGGCGCAAAAATTCGTTTGGATTGCGGTTGAACATCGCCAAACACTCCTTTGAAATGGTCACACGGTTGCGCTTATGGTCGTGTGTGAGCAATCGCGGCACCCATCGCGCGGAAAGCTTTTTCATGTCCAAATATTCATGTAAAATGTGATGTACCCGTTCAGTTGAGATGCCTACAGCCTCAGCTACCTCACGCACTTTCATTCTCCGATCATCCAATATCATTCCATGGATTTTGTCGACGATTTCTGGCATGACGACCTCTTTTGGGCGACCTGAACGTTCGGCATCACTTGTACTGGTACGACCACAACGGAACTCAGTAAACCATTTCTTAACCATTGAAATTGATGGTGCAGAGTCCCCATAATATTTATCAAGTCTTTCCTTGGTTTCGGTGATGGATTTTTTACGCAAAAAATAATGCTTAATTAGCACACGAAATTCACTTTTTTCCATTTTCGTTAAAATTCACGAGATCGTCTGCTTTCAATGCCTATAAAACGCAAACCAAAAAACGCAGCTTTCTCAAAATTTTACAGTCAGCTGTTAATCGATAACTGCTGACAGGAGCAGTGTTGTATTTAGAGCAGGTGCGCGGCAAATACAAAAAGTCACGGACTTATCAAACGACCCTCGTATTATGCCGAAAGCAAAGATCATCGCAATTCAACTTCAGCTTCAAGTTTAACATCCACTTCATGAACTTGTTGTATATTAAAAGATACAAATGCCCAGCTGCAGATACAGATATAAACTACACATAACATGCACAGCTACAATTCGGGTGAGCAGGTTAATTTAAGGGCCCAAAGTTACAAAGAGCGTTGCATCAGTGGCCCAGTCCGCTGGTTTCATTTTCTTTTCTTATTTTTTTTGGTCAACAATAATTACAGGTGGTCTTTTTGCCTGCATCTATAGTCATTTACCTTTATGTGCGTATTACCTAATTGCCGGCAGGCGCGAAATGTATCTTTTACTAGAGGCTTCATATAAATCAAAATTGGCAGTTCCAGTTCCATCGTCCAGGAGTTTTATATACGAATACTCATATATTGTACCTGAAGCGTCTTTTGAGTCATTGCGTAAGAGATTTTTTCAATTAAAAAGCAGCCGCGTAGTCGATTGGATGGATGGATGGATGGATGGACGATGTCTGGGACGAGGACAAGCTTGTGCTTCGACTGCTCGCTACTCGCTCTGTGTCAGCGGCACAGACATCGGTTTGGCTTTATGGAAATTCCACATTTATGCAACGAGAAAATGCGGCAAGAAAAACGTTTCCATTTCCAGTTTGACTGGAATACCAAAACGCCGACTTGGTCAAGCTGGTCAGGCAGGCAAATTGTTGAACATATTGCTTGTAACACCATAAGTTGTTGGCTACTTAGTGTTGGCCTGGTCAAGTGTGGTTGAACCCTAGGGCTGTACGAATTATTGTAATAGACAGTCTTAAAACTCTTCATCAATTATAATCAGACCTCTCTTTGGCAAGTGCATTTAACAATGTCAACAATTAACAAAATCACCTGTAGCTTAAGTCAGATTAGATTTAATCACACATACAGCTGAAAATGCATGCTCCAGATTTCAGAAACAAAACTAGCTATTAATCCAAAAGTAAACTCGTTATATTAAGTACTATTATCTAGCGGACGAATAACTTGAACGTATCTCACGTTCATGACAAGCGAACTGAAACTAGAAAAGCAAAAAATAAACGAGATATAGTTGAGATTGGTAATGTAGAAGATCTTGCCAAGCTTTTGTCTTTATATAATACAATCAAACATGGTTTATTTGAATTATGCATAGTAATGTTTTATTCTCAAATAGATTATTTTGGTGACACAACTTTGTCAGCATTTTATTTAACATAAACCGCTTGAAAAGCAGCTTGATATAATCTAAAATAAAACATGTTGATGACTTTTGAATAAATACAAATGATTTTACATTAGATGAAGCTTGTTCATTATTAAAAACATTTTTTGATAAAGTTAAATAACAAACGACCATTTGAATAAGAATAATCGAAAATGATATACCACATTGATTTCAGCAAATATTAAGATGAAATATTAACAAGATTATTACAAAAATTGTTGTCGATTATATGACAGAGTTGTACATCAATTAATTTCTAAAATATGCATTTGACTTTTGGAACTACGATGTGCATACGATCGTATGAAAGAAGCATCTATTTTTGTATCTGGTGACAAAGTGATGTGACCATTGGTTAGCGTATTAATCCGAACTTAAGAACCGCTTTGTTTGATTGCGTGAGCAACAATCAAGACCTCGAAACACCTGCAAGTAAGTCGTAAGTCGTCACCAGCAGCAGCACCAGCAGCAGCAGCAAAATAACAACACCTCACTAACACCAACACCACCATCAACATGAGCAGCACTGATAGTGTCCAAACCGCTGAGGGGCTCTCTTGAGCATGGCTATTAGCAACAGATTGAAACGTGCCGGTTACGACCCACAACACTTTGTGGATTGCGTCTTGTTTCTAATGTCTTGGCATAGGCTTAGCTTTTTGCACAGTTTGCTGCTGCGAGACTTGGGCTCTCTGGGTCGGAGTTGTGACTCTGGCACTGTGACTGGTTGTGGACTATTGACAACTCGAGAGAGATTGTCTTTGTATGTGTGTGAGTGTCTACTTGTGTGTGTGTGTGCATGTTTTGTGTCCAAGTCTGCGGATCGCTGCATTGGGCTGCGACTGCGGCTTTGGATTGCGGTTTGTTTATTGATAAACTCGTAGATACTTTTCTCCATAGCTGTTAATTTGGTCTTTTATGTACCTCAGTGTGTGTGTGTGCGCGAGTTTATGGGTGTGTGTATGTTTATGTGCAAAGTGGAGTATGTATTTGTGTGTCTACTATTCGATTGAATCTTTGGAATGCGGACAATCCGGTCAGCAAATGGAATTCTTTTACACAGCAACGTAGACACAGCGAAACTGCCTCAATGCGGTCAACTGGAGGGAGTCAGCACTTGATATGCAACGCTCTGCCTCACCCCCATCCTCGCCCTGTTGTGCACCTCTAACACGATCTACTAAAGTGGTTCAGCAGACAAGCACTTAATTAAAACTTGCCGTCAATGGAACTCACCAAAGGGCGACAATTTGTAAATGGATAAATAAATCTTTTGAATGTTATGCATTTCAGGTTTGTGTTAAAGTTAGTAGTAGGCAAATTTCACAGTTGAAAATAGTTGAAGTATTATAACAGGTCATAGTAATTTTGATAGTAGAAATAAAAGTGGTACTAGCAGTACATAAAATGGAATTGGTCCATATGTTGGTTTTTTATCTACCACCGCAGTCTATTCAGCAGTTCTAATATTTAATTATCTCCTCAACAGAAGCACATTTGTTTTGCTCCTTCGATAATTCAATCGCGTCAATCAAGTGTCAAGTTTTCTACCGCACCAAGGGAATTATGGGCTTGTTGCTTTTCAAGTGAAATGCAACAGCCAACGCGGAATATTAAAAAGCAAATTATTAATTTTTTTCTATCCAAAGGATAACCTGGTGTACAGCTATAAAAGCGAAGAACTTTATCAACGTCTTTGTATTCGCTCGGAAGTCACACAACAATAAAGATGTTGCGGGATAGAAGCCCAAGAACATATTCGGGCGCCTTATCGCTGCTTGTGTTGGCCATTTATTTATTGCTGATTGTGCCGAGCCTTTCACATTCGGCAAGCGTGGAATCCGGCAAGGAGGAACTACAATTACGAGATCTGGAGCCCAAGCTGGAGGCAGAAACTAATATGCTCAATGAACATGGATCCGGGCCATCGCTTACTCGTTTTGGCAATAGTCGACGAAGTCAGAGATCCTTTGGTTTTACACCAAAGATATTTCAAATACCACGCTCCAAATTGCCCATCGAATTGGGTATCCTTGTAGACAGCGATGATGGAGAGCGTCCGAAACGATTTGATGACTATGGACACATGAGATTTGGTAAACGAGGTGGCGATGAGCAATTTGACGATTACGGCCATATGCGCTTCGGGCGTTAAATCTAAATCCAAAGCTAAATATATTTTATCTCTATAGAATATACGAGTATGCAGGGGTCTCGGCGTGATTTGATTTTGTAAATAGAACATAGCTATATATGCCTAAATATATAATCCTGCTACAATTGAATAAACCAATTTGCATTCCATAAGTGGAAATTTGCTTTGTTTCATTATTATGTAAAAACAAAAATCCCTTACAAGTTATATGCATAACGAATTCTGGCGAATTAAAAAACCAAGGCATTATTTTAGGGGCATCATAATAAACTGCATATTATTTCATAGTTTACTTTGCGGCTTCACGCCATCTAAGTAAACTTTTTGGAATGAATAAAAGCTTCATCAATAGTGACCATATCTTCATAATGTTAGGGAAAGCCAGATGTTAATTCTCGATAATGGTGACGCTGCGGAAATATCGGTTCACCACAAGCAATTAACCCCTATTAAGATCCAATTAGCGGAAAATTATCTCACTACATGTAATATACAAATCCATATTTAGCACCAGTCCCGATCTAATGTACCAAAGTGGGGGGCTGAAAGTATGTTAAAGCCAAAAATTACATGTACTTAATCACATACATATTTGAATGATATTCTCACATATACAATTTATTCAAGGCCATTAAATTATCTTCATTTGTAATCGATTTCCGATATTGCTTATAATAATTAAAATTGGAAGTATTTAAATCAACAATTGTCATAGGGCTTGCCACAGGTTATCTCGGGACCGAGCTTCTTCTATTCTTCTTATTTGTTCTCCTTATTTTTTACGCATTACACCATTTACACTTGGTTTGAAAATGTATATAATTAATTCTGAAATCAATCTCTTCTCTGTAATTCAAATAATGGGTTGGTCCTAAGTTTCAATGTTATATCATCAACAATGCACATATCTTCAAATTTAAAGTTGGTTGTGAATTTGTAATTTCTTAGAACTTTAGCTAATGCCATTTTGACAGATATTAGAGCATATCTCCAACCTGAAAACGTCAATATTAAATTTAATTGTCGTAATTTTTTAAAACCAACGGGATCTTACCTATGCAATTGCGTATACCCTTTGTGAAGGGTATGTACGCGTAGGGATGTTTATCCTGAATGTTATGGGGCAGGAAATTATCCGGATTGAATGTTTCCGCCTCGCTTCCCCAAATTTGCTTGTTGCGATGCAAGTGAAACATGTCTATAGCAATTTGAATTCCTTTGGGAAGAACAACACCATTGGAAAGCGGCACATCCTGCGTTGTCTCTCTAAATCCAATAGGAACGGGAGGCATCAGTCGCATTGATTCATTTATAATTAGATCCAGATAAGTCATATGTTGTATATCTTCGTATGTGACTTCAAAGTCCCCCCTGTTGGGAAACAAGGAAAGAATCTCCTCAAAAGCCTTTTCCTGATACTGGGGAAACATAGCAAGAAACATCAACGTGTAGGTTATCGCATTAGCCGTTGTATCGAATGCCGCGAATACAATAGTGTTTGATTCATTTTCCACATCCTTAGAAGTAAAGATGCCACGATTCAGCAGGTCTAAGGCAATATTTATAAATATATTTTTATCTTCCGGCTGATTAGGAGCTCCAGAATTCTTGGAAATATTTTTCTCAATCAACTATTAATTTTATGATAAAAAAATCAATTTATGAAAAAAAAAATATTATTTCAAATTATGTAATATACTAATTGAATTTTACAACCTTTCGAGTGAATGCTAGAGCCTCTGACTTAGCATTCCAGTAAGGCTCTTCTTTACCCAAGAGCTGACGAAATATTTTAATATGTAACCAGGGAGAAGTGATCACAGCTGCTATGTGTTCCGAAAGACTATTTATGCATATCAAATTTATCCAATTACGCCAATGTCAGTTATACTTACTATTCGAAAGGTTCTATCAATTTCTTTTCAGCAATAATCTCATTATTCTTCACATCACCGCCCATAGTAGTTTCTGAAGTTCAATAATATACATAAAGATAAGGATGATAATGTTTTATGCCACTCACGAGTTGCTATGCTAATTGTTAAGTTTTGAATCAATGGCATTAAGTTCTTTCCGCCATCGTCCACCAATGGGTCTAGCACCTTAAGTAGAGATCTCGTTTCTGCGTTGAATATGGGTAAAAAACTGAGCAACATTTTGTGGCGAAAGGCAGGATTTAATAATTTCCGGTGCATACTCCAACGGGGATCTAAGCAACAGATAAAGTTTTTAACAATAGTACTACACATTCTATTTTTAGCAATTTGTCGTACCTGGCAAGTTAATTAATGATTGATCTATAACATCTTCCAATATCTTGTAGACGATGCCTTTCTTCACGCAATGAGGTGAAGTCAAAATATCCTGCATTGTTTGGGGTTCACTGACGATCAGAAAAGGTACGGGGCCAACCCAGCTTAATATTATTGGTCCACATTTATTTAAAATGGGTCCAATTACACGCTGCAAATCTAAGTCATTTGAAAATCACATATGTTTTGAATCCCATTTTTGTTTGAACCACTAAATACTTACTTTGCTTATGGATCATTTTATGAATTAAACCAATTATGGGATAACCCAATGGCCCAGGTATTTTTAACGTCAACAAATAAAATTTGCGGCGTGTCCACAGAAAATAACACCACAGAACACATAGGAGAGTACACCACATATACCATGACGACATGATAAGAAAGTCTTTGAAACAGAGTGAAATAATCGCCTTTATTAACTTTTGAAAAATGGTTTGTAAATTTATGCTTGCACCGTCTGAATGCTTTAACCGCTCAGGTAACAATAACAGAATAAACTTATCCCTTAACTTACCAAAACGCTTTATATTCCAAACCTTATGTCAAATAATTGTTGGCACATAATAATGAAAGTTATTGCTCTATTTAGTTGCCTAGTTCAACTTTGAGAGCTCCGTAATTTACAATATTACAATCACTATTATTTGGTCAGCAAAATGAGCAACCCAAAAGCAAATGATCTTGACCCAAAACTTTTTACAACGCAAAGCAAACAAGATTTTATTTTTATTATTATTATACTATTATTTTAATGGGGGTTGGCGACATCATATTTATTCGTTGGTTTGTTATTTACCTACTCGACTCTGACAAAAACTGTCAAGCTCATCAGCAATCATAACTTATGCTATTACATCTACATCTACTACCAAACATGTATGTACAATAAAAGGCAGAAGGAGGCATCTTAGAACCCACAAAGTATAATATATATATATATATATATATATATATATATATATATATATACGCCACCCTCGTAAAACGAAAAAAACCAATTTCTTTTAATCTAGAGTGTCCATTTTTGATATGCACAATAGGAACGGCTACAGTCAAGCTTTGACTGTACGAGGTCATGGATGGCGAGTTTGTTCGACTTTGAGATACCCGTCACTCAATTTTACTGAATGGAAGAATAATAAAGAGCGTCCATTGAAATATTATATTTCAAAAATTCACTTCATTATGTGTATTGAACACCATTATTATGTCACTGAGTGATAACTAGCTGAACAGGCTCAACTGCACCCGATTTCTCCTTATAAAAGTAATGTAACCAGATTTTCAGAGATAATTAAGATGATGATTAGTATTGTGTGTGAAAGTTCTAGCTTTAACATGATATTTGGAAATCGTTTTTTTCGATTTACGGGGGCGGAAGGGGGCGTGGCCAACATCTAAATAAACTTCATCTGCCCACCAAGTTTGTATACGTTGTCTCCAAATTTGGTAAAAATTTTGATCTCGATGTTCATACAGACAGACGGACAGACAGACATGGCTATGTCGTCTCGGCTATTGACACTGATCAAGAATATACTTTATGGGGTCGGAGATGCTTCCTTCTACCTGTTACATACATTCTCGGTCGGCACAAAGTTATAATACCCTTCTACCCTTTGGGTAGCCGGGTATAAAAGGCTACAGTCCAGTTTGCTCAAGAATTTATTAAATTATATACTCAGAAAATTCACCAAAAAATGCTAGGAAATATTGCACTCTTAAAATTGTTGGGGCGGTTGCGCTTTTTTTAATTTATTGAATACCATGATTATTTTATTGAGTGACATAGCAACTGAACAGGAACAGCTGCATCTGATTTCACCCTATTAATTTATTGAATAACTTTAGTGTTTATTGTCGGAATGGACATTCAATTCCCCGTTTGATTGGCTTTTGCGATGACAATTAATAAATCGCAAACACAATCGTTAGAAGTCTGCGGGATTAATCTCGAATTTCCATGTTTTTCGCAAGGTCAACTGTACGTTGCCTGTTCGCCGTTTTGAACAATCAGACCAAATCATTCTGGTTGTGCAGAAGATGATGCAATTGTTGAATCATTTCACGTTTTTTCATCTTTGATTTGAATCTGAATGTTTAATGAAAAAATAAGAAGAATTGATAAATAAAAATAACCTTATAGCTAGGATTGTGGCCGGGTTGATCAACAACTTCAGCTCCAAATGACGTCATTTGAAAGCATCCGTTATATTTTTGAATATTCGCCAGGAAATGTTTAGATTAGATTTTGAATTTCCATAGAGAAACGAATACAATGGCTTTGGCGGATGAGTCAAAAGTGGCAATTTCACCTTGCCACCAGCGCAGCATAAGCCCTGTGATTCCAATGGAAACTTCAGTGCATTGCAATGCTGACATAGGACAGACGAGGTGTCCTCCATCTCTCTCCGCTACGCTGGGCTGCGTTCCGGAAGGCTCGCTCACCTCTTTGGTGTTTTTTAGTATATTTTAAAATGATGCAAGAAGGAGGAGGAGGAAGAAGAGGAGGAGCAGAAAACTTATATGTAATAGCGAGAAGAGAGAGATATAGTACGCTTCGCTCGCTCACCTCTTTGGTACTTTTTAGTATATTTTAAAATGATGCCCGGAGGAGGAGGAAGAGGAGGAGCAGAAAATATATATATATAGTAGAGAGACAATGCAATTGCGGAATCATATTCAAATGCAGCGCGATTCAAGTTAATATTTGCGACTGATCTTCTAGGTCGAGCTTGGGCACGCCTCCTTTCATTACCTGCTACACGTTCCAATTGCGTTTAGTTGTTTAGCTGTTTACTCTATAAAACAGACGTCTGCTCAATTCAAGTTCAATTTTCACACTCAAATATTTTTAATACTAAATCAAATGAACGAAAATATTCCAACGATTGAGTTTTCGTCGCTAACTGAAAACAGCTATTTTGTTATTCAGTTGTATACGTTGAGTGAAAGCTAATTTTTCTTTCGGCTTTTGAGAAGTTTCCCCCCATTTTTCCAAAAATTTTCTTACAATCTCCTGGCAATTATGAACAACTTAAAAAAAGAATCAGCCAAATCGGCACCGTGGTGCTCATAAAAAACAGTCACACTTTTTTTTGGCTCCATTTTTAAATATATAGATATATATAAAATTCCTTAGCGTTAATCAAGAAAGTAACGGTGATTGCCTAATATGATGTATTTTTCACCAGTCTTAACTTGTGTACAGTACAGGAGGTGTATTATAATTTTGTGTAAGTTTATGGATGATATTCAGCTTCATGTATATATGAATTGCATTATATAAATATTTATTAAGTACATAAATAAATTTAATATTTGTAATCAATTTCAAATCTTGCTTAGCCCTCGACTATAGAAATCTAAATTGTTTTACTTAGATACTATGCATTTTACCATTTGCACTTGTTTCAAACATTTTTATGATTAGCTATGAAATCAATCTCTTTTTTGTAATTCAAATAATGGTTCTGTCTTCAGTTTTAATGTTATATTATCAACAATGCAAATATCTTCAAACTTAAAGTTGGTTGTGAATTTGTAATTTCTTAGAACTTTAGCTAATGCCATTTTGACAGATATTAGAGCATATCTCCAACCTGAAACAATCAATATTTAATTAGAATGTTTTTAATTTTTTAATACCTGAGTGAACTTACCAATGCAACTGCGTATCCCTTTTGTGAAGGGTATGTATGCGTAGGGATGTTTATCCTGCATGTTATGGGGCAAGAAATTATCTGGATTGAATGTTTCCGCCTCGCTTCCCCAAATTTGCTTGTTGCGATGCAAATGAAATAAGTCTATACAAATTTGAATTCCTTTCGGAAGAACAACACCATTGGAAAGCGGCACATCCTGCGTTGTCTCTCTAAATCCAATAGGAACGGGAGGCATCAGTCGCATTGATTCATTTATAATTAGATCCAGATAAGTCATATGTTGTATATCTTCGTATGTGACTTCAAAGTCCCCCCTGTTGGGAAACAAGGAAAGAATCTCCTCAAAAGCTTTCTCCTGATACTGGGGAAACATAGCAAGAAACATCAATGTGTAGGTTATCGAATTAGCCGTTGTATCGAACGCCGCGAATATAATAGTATTTGATTCATTTTCCACATCCTTCGAAGTAAAGATGCCACGGTTCATCAGATCTATGGCAATATTTACAAATATATTTTTATCTTCCGGCTGATTAGGAGCTTCAGAATTCTTGGCTATATTTTTCTCAATCAACTATTTATGATAAAAAAAAGTATTAATTCAATTGATGTAATATATTTGTTGAGTAAGGCAACCTTTCGAGTGAACTCTTGAATCGCCGTCTTAGCATTCGAGTAAGCCTCTTCTTTACCTAAAAGTTGACGAAATGTTTTTATATATAACCAGGGAGAAGTCAACACAGCTGCTAGGTGTTCCGTAAGACTAATAATACATAGCAAATTTATTAAATTACGTCAATGCCAGTAATACTTACAACTCGATATTGTATATCAATTTCGTTTCAGTCATAATCTTATTAGTCTCCACATCAGCTCCCATAGTAGTTTCTGTTGTTAAATGAAATAGACAGAGATGATTATGCACTGCTCCCTATATGTTTTATGCCACTTACGAGTTGCTATGCTAGCCGTTAAGACTTGCATCAATGGCATTATGTTCTTTCCGCCATCGTCCACCAATGGGTCTAGCACCTTAAGTAGAGATCTCGTTTCTGCGTTGAATATGGGCAAAAAACTGAGCAACATTTTGTGGCGAAAAGCTGGATTTAATAATTTCCGATGCATACTCCAACTGGGATCTAAGCAACAGATAAAGTTTTTTGCAATAGAGTACTATTGTACTATGCATTGTATTTTTAGCAATTTGTCGTACTTGGCAAGTTAATTAATGATTGGCCTGTAGTATCTTCCAATATCTTGTAGGCGAGGCCTTTATTCACGCAATGAGGTGAAGTCAAAATATCCTGCATTATTTGGGGTTCACTGACGAACACAAAGGGTAAGGGACCAATCCAGATTAATATTACTGGTCCACATTTATTTAAAATGGGTCCAATTACACGCTGCAAATCTAAGTCATTTGAAAATCACATATGTTTTGAATCCCATTTTTATTTAAACCACTGAATACTTACTTTGCTTATGCATCATTTTATGAATGAAACCAATTATGGGATAACCCAATTGCCCTGGTATTTTTAACGCCAACAAATAAAATTTGCGGCGTGTCCACAGAAAATAACACCACAAAACACAAAAGAGAGTACATAACAAATACCAAGACGACATGACGAGTCTTTGAAGTAGAATGAAATAATCGACTTTATCAACTTTTGAGAAATGACTTACAAATATTTGCTGGCACCGCCTTTTTATACGCTGAACGCTTTGGCCGCTCAGCTAAACACAAATCGAATAAACTAATTTACTTTGACCACCTTTAATTGTAGGCGCTCTCTTCATATAACACTTCATTTAAATAAAACAACAAAGACCATTTCACGTTTGTATTTTATATTCCTTTAGTTCTGGTTTCAAAGGTCTTGTCGTATGTTATGAAATTCAAAATCCAATTTTATAATGTGATGCCGGCCACACTCATATGAATATTTGTATATGTTTGTATATCGTTTTTGCTCGGACTAATTAAATATTAGCGGGTTCATCTCACATCCTCAAAAATGTGATACAGACTAATAGACTTAATTAATTCAATTGTTACTTTATTTAAACAAACCTTCATAAGGGAGTGACAATACTAATCCAACATTTGTGGCTAGGATTTGGCAAAACCCAATCAGATTAGTTTAAACATTTAAATTCAGCTTTACGTTATTACAAAATTACAATGTTTACTTTGTTTTAGCACTAACTAGTATATAATACGTAGATATGGCATCCCCTACAAGAGTTTATGCACACACTGTTTTTTGTATTAGCACAAGTTAGTTGCATGTTGGCTCTAGAATAACTGTGCCTGAAAATGCGGTTGCCTGCTGTCCGTTAGAGGTTGCATTCGAACATCTAAACCTTTGCTTCTTGTCTTGTACTGCTGCTTGCGTCCTTGAATAAGTTGGTGAATATGTTATGCAAAATGCACTTGTGTTGAGCTATATGCAAATTTTGTGTATTCGATTTGCAGCTAGCACCAATTGTTGTTGTTACTTTGGTTTCTTGTCTTCTGCCCTCCCCTTATCATTGTTATCTTCGGCATTGTTTGACTGCATTTTGCGACTTTTTTGTTGACATGACGTATTGTGTTCTGCTGCTGGTAGTGATCTTGTTGATTTGATTTTTTACTCTTGCTGGCGTGTTGGCGTGTGCCGAATGCACCTGTCGATCTTGTATGAATATTGTGTTATTATTATTAATTAATAAATATAGACATATTATATTTAAATTTCAGCATATTTTATTGCGAGTTTATATAATATACATATGTATATAGAAATATAACAGTTATTTTATTTAGAATCTGTTATATGGTTATTGCTAGCGTCAAGTTAAAAAGAAACGCCATCTTTTTTATTGTTTCCAACACGTTACAATATATGTAAATGCAAAATGCTGAACGCGCTTGTTCGGCTTGCCCTGTGGCCATTTGTGCTTTTTTCTAAGTATTTTCTTCTCTCTCTTATCCTCTCCCTTATGTATAGAACAGTCTCTTTTTAAATGCCCGATTTGCCACAATGAAAACAACACAATGGCAATAATTACCCCTTCATACGAACTTGGCAGAGTCAAAAGTAAATATGACACTTTATAAATTATTTCCATGATTAAATCCATTAAAATGATTTGGTAATTCAATATAACCACTAACCATATAACCATAGTTATTTTCGTTTCAAAGGACTTTTCGTAAGTTATGAAATTCAACTTCCGTTTTATAATGCCACGCCGGTCAATGACCGGCGATCTCATTTAAATACTTTTTTATATGTGTGTATATCGTTTTTGCATAACGAGCCCGCACTAATTAAATAATATTTCAACACCTTAACTTGCCAAGACCAATAATATTTCAAACTTTATGTCAAAGTAATTGTAAGGAAATAATAATAAAAGTCATCGCTCTATTTAGTTGTCTATTTCAACTAATCTACTATACTACACAGTCACTATTATTTAAAGCAAATAATCTTGACCCCGAACTTTAAAATTAAATCTATTTAAACGTGGGCACATTTTTAGAAAGCCTAGGGTAGGAAAGAAATCCAAATTACTAACAGGAGCATAATTACCAAAAGCACCACATCTAATATGAACATCTATGTATATACAAATGTACATTAAAGTAGATCGACATCTTTTACATTTCATATAAAATGGAAACGATTAAATACATAAGGTTTAGGATTAGTTAGCAAGACCTAATTTTTTGTGAAACTATATCTGTTGCATGCAAAAAACTATATGTAAATATAATATTTATTGAATAGCATTAAAGCTTCAAATTTTGTGGTTGATTTCCGATATTGCTTTTAATAATGAAAAGTGGTAGTCCTCATATCAACAATTATCATAGGTCTGGCCACAGGGTATCTCGGAACCCAACTCCCTCTTCTGCAGCGTTATTATTTGTATTTCTTACGCATTTTACCCATTAAATCATTTTAATTTGTATTGAACATTTTTATGATTACTTATGCAATCAATCTCTTCTCTGTAATTCAAATAATGGGTTGGTCCTAAGTTTCAATGTTATATCATCAACAATGCACATATCTTCAAATTTAAAGTTGGTTGTGAATTTGTAATTTCTTAGAACTTTAGCTAATGCCATTTTGACAGATATTAGAGCATATCTCCAACCTGAAACAATCAATATTTAATTAGAATGTTTTTAATTTTTTAATACCTGAGTGAACTTACCAATGCAACTGCGTATTCCTTTTGTGAAGGGTATGTACGCGTAGGGATGTTTATCCTGAATGTTATGGGGCAGGAAATTATCCGGATTGAATGTTTCCGCCTCGCTTCCCCAAATTTGCTTGTTGCGATGCAAGTGAAACATGTCTATACCAATTTGAATTCCTTTGGGAAGAACAACTCCATTAGAAAGGGCTACATCTTGCGTTGTCTCTCTAAATCCAATAGGAACGGGAGGCATCAGTCGCATTGACTCATTTATAATTAGATCCAGATAAACCATTTGTTGTATATCTTCGTAGGTAACTTCAAAGTCCCCCCTGTTGGGAAACAAGGAAAGTATCTCTTCAAAAGCCTTCTCCTGATACTGGGGAAACATAGCAAGAAACATCAACGTGTAGGTTATCGCATTAGCCGTTGTATCGAACGCCCCGAATAAAATAGTATATGATTCATTTTCCACATCCTTAGAAGTAAAGATGCCACGGTTCATCAGATCTATGGCAATATTTACAAATATATTTTTATCTTCCGGCTGATTAGGAGCTCCAGGATTCTTGGCTATATTTTTCTCAATCAACTATTTATGATAAAAAAAATTAGTTCAATTGATGTAATATATTTGTTGAGTAAGGAAACCTTTCGAATGAATCCTTGACTCTCCGACTTAGCATTCGAGTAAGGCTCTTCTTTACCCAAGAGCTGACGAACTACTTTAATATATAACCAGGGAGAAGTGATCACAGCTACCAAGTGTTCCGAAAGACTATTCATGCATATCAAATTTATCCAATTACGCCAATGTCAGTAATACTTACTATTCGAAAGGTTCTATCAATTTCTTTTCAGCAATAATTTCATTATTCTTCACGTCACCGCCCAGAGTAGTTTCTGAAGTTGAATAATATACATAAAGATGAAGATGATAATGTTTTATGGCACTCACGAGTTGCTATGCTAATTGTTAAGTTTTGAATCAATGGTATTAAGTTCTTTCCGCCATCGTCCACCAATGGGTGGACCTCTACCTTAAGTAGAGATCTCGTTTCTGCGTTGAATATGGGTAAAAAACTGAGCAACATTTTGTGGCGAAAAGCTGGATTTAATAATTTCCGATGCATACTCCAACGGGGATCTAAGCAACAGATAAAGTTCTTAACAATAATACTATACATTCTATTTTTAGCAATTTATCGTACCTGGCAAGTTAATTAATGATTGATCTATATTATCTTCCAATATCATGTAGGCGGTGCCTTTCTTCACGCAATGAGGTGAAGTCAAAATATCCTGCATTGTTTGGGGTTCGCTGACGATCAGAAAAGGTACAGGACCAAACCAGCTAAATATTACTGGTCCACATTTATTTATATAGGGTCCGATTACTCGCTGCAAATCTAATCCATTTAAAAATCACATTTTTGACTCTCATTTTAATGTGAAACGCTGATCACTTACTTTCCTTGTGGAACATCTTAAGTATTATGCCAATTATGGGATAACCCAATGGCCCAGGTATTTTTAAAGTCAGCAAATAAAATTTGCGGCGTGTCCACAGAAAATAACACCACAGAACACATAGAAGAGTACACAACAAATACCATGACGACATGATAAGGAAGAGTTCTTGAAACAGAGTGAAATAATCGTCTTTATCAACTTTTCAGAAATGATTCGCAAATATATGCTTGCAGCGTCTTTTTATACGCTGAATGCTTTGACCACTCAGGTAAAAATAACAGAATAAACGCGTCAAATTCCCAACTTTATATCAAAGTAATTGTAGGCACATAATAATAAACATAATTGCTCTATTTAGTTGCCTATTTCAACTTCGAGTGCTCCGTAATCTACTATAGTCCAGTCAGTATGATTTGGTCAGCAAAATGATCAACCTAAAAGCAAATGATCTTGACCCAAAACTTTTCACATCTCATTCAACGCAAACAAGATTTTGTTTATAATATTATTTGAATGGGAGTTGGTGATATAATACTATATTAATTCGTGTGTTTATTATACACCAACTTGTCTCTAAAACTGTTAAGCTCATCAGCAACCATAACGTATGCTATTACAGATGTATGAGTTTTCCAAGTTAACTATTTTTAATCCTTAATCCCACAAAGTATATACTATTGATCAGCCTAAGCATCCCAGACGATATAGCCATATCCATCAGTCCGTTTGATCATCGGTCTGTATCTTCGCCCGTACAAAACAAATACAGTATGAGTTAGAGAGATTGAATTAGGTGACAATATGTTATGTGATGTTTTAGAATTTGGCTTCGTCCCCTTCCTTGATAATAATAGATTTAATAAACCTAATAAACAGGAACCCACCCAAATATGATTGAACGTGGAATATTTCAATATATATTATTATATAATATTTATGAACATTTTCTTGTATTGTAATTTAATTTTTGACACAGCTAACTACAGTTAGCCGGCGCGCCCCTAAGGGCTAAATTAATAGAAGCCAAGGTCATAAAGAGGTTAATAGAGTAATAAAGTATAAACAAAAAACAAAAAAAAAAATTCTAATTCACATAACATGAAAAGACAATTTAAAAAAAAAAGTAGCATTCTTTTAGGTGGATACAGTTGAAATGTCAAGGTCCAATAAAAGCTAATTGCTACAAATCTGCAGTGACATATGATTTAGCTTTCAATGACATTCTGCGGCAATTATTGCTAATTGCTATGCCACCTAGATGTATATATTTGTATTTTTAAACGCTGGACGCTTTGGCCGCTCAGCTAAACACAAATCGAATAAACCAATTTACTATGTGTAATCCATGTGTATTTTATATTCCTTTAGTTCTGGTTTCAAAGGTCTTGTTGTATGTTATGAAATACAAAATCCAATTTTATAATGTGATGCCGGCCACACTCATATGAATATTTTTATATGTTTGTATATCGTTTTTGCTCGGACTAATTAAATATTAGCGGGTTCATCACACATCCTCAAAAATGTGACACAGACTAATAGACTTAATTAATTCAATTGATACTTTATTTAAACAAACCTTCATAAGGGAGTGACAATACTAATCCAACATTTGTGGCTAGGATTTGGCAAAACCCAATCAGATTAGTTTAAACATTTAAATTTAGCTTTACCACTAACCATACAATACGTAGATATACCATTTCATACAAGCGTAAACGAACACACTCTTTTCGGCACAGTCAGAGATTGAGTCACGGACACGGTTGCATGTTGGCTCGAGCAAAAATGTGCCAGAAAATTTGGTTGCGTTTAGTCCGTTAGAGGTTGCATTCGAACATCTAAACCTTTGCTTCTTGTCTTGTACTGCTGCTTGCGTCTTTGAATATGTTAGTGAATTCATATATGTATAAGGCAAAATGCAAATGTATTGAGCTGTAGGTAAATTTTATGTATTCGATTTGCAGCTAGCACCAATGGTTGTTGTTATTTTGGTTTCTTGTCATCTCCCCTTATCATTGTTATCTTCGGCATTGTTTGACTGCATTTTGCGACTTTTTTGTTGACATGACGTATTGTGTTCTGCTGCTGGTAGTGATCTTGTTGATTTGATTTTTTACTCTTGCTGGCGTGTTGGCGTGTGCCGAATGCACCTGTCGATCTTGTATGAATATTGTGTTATTATTATCAATTAATAAATATAGACATATTATATTTAAATTTCAGCATATTTTATTGCGAGTTTATATAATATACATATGTATATAGAAATATAACAGTTATTTTATTTAGAATCTGTTATATGGTTATTGCTAGCGTCAAGTTAAAAAGAAACGCCATCTTTTTTATTGTTTCCAACACGTTACAATATATGTAAATGCAAAATGCTGAACGCGCTTGTTCGGCTTGCCCTGTGGCCATTTGTGCTTTTTTCTAAGTATTTTTCTTCTCTCTCTTATCCTCTCCCTTATGTATAGAACAGTCTCTTTTTAAATGCCCGATTTGCCACAATGAAAACAACACAATGGCAATAATTACCCCTTCATACGAACTTGGCAGAGTCAAAAGTAAATATGACACTTTATAAATTATTTCCATGATTAAATCCATTAAAATGATTTGGTAATTCAATATAACCACTAACCATATAACCATAGTTATTTTCGTTTCAAAGGACTTTTCGTAAGTTATGAAATTCAACTTCCGTTTTATAATGCCACGCCGGTCAATGACCGGCGATCTCATTTAAATACTTTTTTATATGTGTGTATATCGTTTTTGCATAACGAGCCCGCACTAATTAAATAATATTTCAACACCTTAACTTGCCAAGACCAATAATATTTCAAACTTTATGTCAAAGTAATTGTAAGGAAATAATAATAAAAGTCATCGCTCTATTTAGTTGTCTATTTCAACTAATCTACTATACTACACAGTCACTATTATTTAAAGCAAATAATCTTGACCCCGAACTTTAAAATTGGGGCACATTTTTAGAAAGCCTAGGGTAGGAAAGAAATCCAAATTACTAACAGGAGCATAATTACCAAAAGCACCACATCTAATATGTACATCTATGTATATACAAATGTACATTAAAGTAGATCGACATCTTTTACATTTCATATAAAATGGAAACGATTAAATACATAAGGTTTAGGATTAGTTAGCAAGACCTAATTTTTTGTGAAACTATATCTGTTGCATGCAAAAAACTATATGTAAATATAATATTTATTGAATAGCATTAAAGCTTCAAATTTTGTGGTTGATTTCCGATATTGCTTTTAATAATGAAAAGTGGTAGTCCTCATATCAACAATTATCATAGGTCTGGCCACAGGGTATCTCGGAACCCAACTCCCTCTTCTGCAGCGTTATTATTTGTATTTCTTACGCATTTTACCCATTAAATCATTTTAATTTGTATTGAACATTTTAATGATTACTTATGCAATCAATCTCTTCTCTGTAATTCAAATAATGGGTTGGTCCTAAGTTTCAATGTTATATCATCAACAATGCACATATCTTCAAATTTAAAGTTGGTTGTGAATTTGTAATTTCTTAGAACTTTAGCTAATGCCATTTTGACAGATATTAGAGCATATCTCCAACCTGAAACAATCAATATTTAATTAGAATGTTTTTAATTTTTTAATACCTGAGTGAACTTACCAATGCAACTGCGTATTCCTTTTGTGAAGGGTATGTACGCGTAGGGATGTTTATCCTGAATGTTATGGGGCAGGAAATTATCCGGATTGAATGTTTCCGCCTCGCTTCCCCAAATTTGCTTGTTGCGATGCAAATGAAATAAGTCTATAGCAATTTGAATTCCTTTGGGAAGAACAACTCCATTAGAAAGGGCTACATCTTGCGTTGTCTCTCTAAATTCAATAGGAACGGGAGGCATCAGTCGCATTGATTCATTTATAATTAGATCCAGATAAACCATTTGTTGTATATCTTCGTAGGTAACTTCAAAGTCCCCCCTGTTGGGAAACAAGGAAAGAATCTCTTCAAAAGCCTTCTCCTGATACTGGGGAAACATAGCAAGAAACATCAACGTGTAGGTTATCGCATTAGCCGTTGTATCGAACGCCGCGAATACAATAGTATATGATTCATTTTCCACATCCTTAGAAGTAAAGATGCCACGGTTCATCAGATCTATGGCAATATTTACAAATATATTTTTATCTTCCGGCTGATTAGGAGCTCCAGGATTCTTGGCTATATTTTTCTCAATCAACTATTTATGATAAAAAAAAAGTATTAGTTCAATTGATGTAATATATTTGTTGAGTAAGGCAACCTTTCGAATGAATCCTTGACTCTCCGACTTAGCATTCGAGTAAGGCTCTTCTTTACCCAAGAGCTGACGAACTATTTTAATATATAACCAGGGAGAAGTGAGCACAGCTGCCATGTGTTCCGAAAGACTATTCATGCATATTAAATTTATCCAATTACGCCAATGCCAGTAATACTTACTATTCGAAAAGTTCTATCAATTTCTTTTCAGCAATAATTTCATTATTCTTCACGTCACCGCCCAGAGTAGTTTCTGAAGTTGAATAATATACATAAAGATGAAGATGATAATGTTTTATGGCACTCACTAGTTGCTATGCTAATTGTTAAGTTTTGAATCAATGGCATCAAGTTCTTGCCGCCATCATCCACCAATGGGTCTAGCACCTTAAGTAGAGATCTCGTTTCTGCGTTGAATATGGGTAAAAAACTGAGCAACATTTTGTGGCAAAAAGCTGGATTTAATAATTTCCGATGCATACTCCAACGGAGATCTAAGCAACAGATAAAGTTCTTAACAATAATACTATACATTCTATTTTTAGCAATTTGTCGTACCTGGCAAGTTAATTAATGATTGATCTATAACATCTTCCAATACCTTGTAGACGATGCCTTTCTTCACGCAATGAGGTGAAGTCAAAATATCCTGCATTGTTTGGGGTTCGCTGACGATCAGAAAAGGTACGGGACCAAACCAGCTAAATATTACTGGTCCACATTTATTTATATAGGGTCCGATTACTCGCTGCAAATCTAATCCATTTAAAAATCACATTTTTGACTCTCATTTTAATGTGAAACGCTGATCACTTACTTTCCTTGTGGAACATCTTATGTATTACGCCAATTATGGGATAACCCAATGGCCCAGGTATTTTTAAAGTCAGCAAATAAAATTTGCGGCGTGTCCACAGAAAATAACACCACAGAACACATAGGAGAGTACACAACAAATACCATGACGACATGATAAGGAAGAGTTCTTGAAACAGAGTGAAATAATCGTCTTTATCAACTTTTCAGAAATGATTCGCAAATATATGCTTGCAGCGTCTTTTTATACGCTGAATGCTTTGACCACTCAGGTAAAAATAACAGAATAAACGCGTCAAATTCCCAACTTTATATCAAAGTAATTGTAGGCACATAATAATGAAAGTTATTGCTCTATTTAGTTGCCTATTTCAACTTCGAGTGCTCCGTAATCTACTATAGTCCAGTCAGTATGATTTGGTCAGCAAAATGATCAACCTAAAAGCAAATGATCTTGACCCAAAACTTTTCACATCTCATTCAACGCAAACAAGATTTTGTTTATAATATTATTTGAATGGGAGTTGGTGATATAATACTATATTAATTCGTGTGTTTATTATACACCAACTTGTCTCTAAAACTGTTAAGCTCATCAGCAACCATAACGTATGCTATTACAGATGTATGAGTTTTCCAAGTTAACTATTTTTAATCCTTAATCCCACAAAGTATATACTATTGATCAGCCTAAGCATCCCAGACGATATAGCCATATCCATCAGTCCGTTTGATCATCGGTCTGTATCTTCGCCCGTACAAAACAAATACAGTATGAGTTAGAGAGATTGAATTAGGTGACAATATGTTATGTGATGTTTTAGAATTTGGCTTCGTCCCCTTCCTTGATAATAATAGATTTAATAAACCTAATAAACAGGAACCCACCCAAATATGATTGAACGTGGAATATTTCAATATATATTATTATATAATATTTATGAACATTTTCTTGTATTGTAATTTAATTTTTGACACAGCTAACTACAGTTAGCCGGCGCGCCCCTAAGTGCTAAATTAATAGAAGCCAAGGTCATAAAGAGGTTAATAGAGTAATAAAGTATAAACAAAAAACAAAAAAAAAATTCTAATTCACATAACATGAAAAGACAATTTAAAAAAAAGTAGCATTCTTTTAGGTGGATACAGTTGAAATGTCAAGGTCCAATAAAAGCTAATTGCTACAAATCTGCAGTGACATATGATTTAGCTTTCAATGACATTCTACGGCAATTATTGCTAATTGCTATGCCACCTAGATGTATATATTTGTATTTTTAAACGCTGGACGCTTTGGCCGCTCAGCTAAACACAAATCGAATAAACCAATTTACTATGTGTAATCCATGTGTATTTTATATTCCTTTAGTTCTGGTTTCAAAGGTCTTGTTGTATGTTATGAAATACAAAATCCAATTTTATAATGTGATGCCGGCCACACTCATATGAATATTTTTATATGTTTGTATATCGTTTTTGCTCGGACTAATTAAATATTAGCGGGTTCATCACACATCCTCAAAAATGTGACACAGACTAATAGACTTAATTAATTCAATTGATACTTTATTTAAACAAACCTTCATAAGGGAGTGACAATACTAATCCAACATTTGTGGCTAGGATTTGGCAAAACCCAATCAGATTAGTTTAAACATTTAAATTTAGCTTTACCACTAACCATACAATACGTAGATATACCATTTCATACAAGCGTAAACGAACACACTCTTTTCGGCACAGTCAGAGATTGAGTCACGGACACGGTTGCATGTTGGCTCGAGCAAAAATGTGCCAGAAAATTTGGTTGCGTTTAGTCCGTTAGAGGTTGCATTCGAACATCTAAACCTTTGCTTCTTGTCTTGTACTGCTGCTTGCGTCTTTGAATATGTTAGTGAATTCATATATGTATAAGGCAAAATGCAAATGTGTTGAGCTGTAGGTAAATTTTATGTATTCGATTTGCAGCTAGCACCAATGGTTGTTGTTATTTTGGTTTCTTGTCTTCTCCCCTTATCATTGTTATCTTCGGCATTGTTTGACTGCAGCGATTTTTTTGTTGACATGACGTATTGTGTTCTGCTGCTGGTAGTGATCTTGTTGATTTGATTTTTTACTCTTGCTGGCGTGTTGGCGTGTGCCGAATGCATCTGTCGATCTTGTATGAATATTGTGTTATTATTATCAATTAATAAATATAGACATATTATATTTAAATTTCAGCATATTTTATTGCGAGTTTATATAATATACATATGTATATAGAAATATAACAGTTATTTTATTTAGAATCTGTTATATGGTTATTGCTAGCGTCAAGTTAAAAAGAAACGCCATCTTTTTTATTGTTTCCAACACGTTACAACATATGTAAATGCAAAATGCTGAACGCGCTTGTTCGGCTTGCCCTGTGGCCATTTGTGCTTTTTTTCTAAGTATTTTTCTTCTCTCTCTTATCCTCTCCCTTATGTATAGAACAGTCTCTTTTTAAATGCCCGATTTGCAATGAAAACAACACAATGGCAATAATTACCCCTTCATACGAACTTGGCAGAGTCAAAAGTAAATATGACACTTTATAAATTATTTCCATGATTAAATCCATTAAAATGATTTGGTAATTCAATATAACCACTAACCATATAACCATAGTTATTTTCGTTTCAAAGGACTTTTCGTAAGTTATGAAATTCAACTTCCGTTTTATAATGCCACCCCGGTCAATGACCGGCGATCTCATTTAAATACTTTTTTATATGTGTGTATATCGTTTTTGCATAACGAGCCCGCACTAATTAAATAATATTTCAACACCTTAACTTGCCAAGACCAATAATATTTCAAACTTTATATCAAAGTAATTGTAAGGAAATAATAATAAAAGTCATCGCTCTATTTAGTTGTCTATTTCAACTAATCTACTATACTACACAATCACTATTATTTAAAGCAAATAATCTTGACCCCGAACTTTAAAATTAAATCTATTTAAACGTGGGCACATTTTTAGAAAGCCTAGGGTAGGAAAGAAATCCAAATTACTAACAGGAGCATAATTACCAAAAGCACCACATCTAATATGAACATCTATGTATATACAAATGTACATTAAAGTAGATCGACATCTTTTACATTTCATATAAAATGGAAACGATTAAATACATAAGGTTTAGGATTAGTTAGCAAGACCTAATTTTTGTGAAACTATATCTGTTGCATGCAAAAAACTATATGTAAATATAATATTTATTGAATAGCATTAAAGCTTCAAATTTTGTGGTTGATTTCCGATATTGCTTTTAATAATGAAAAGTGGTAGTCCTCATATCAACAATTATCATAGGTCTGGCCACAGGGTATCTCGGAACCCAACTCCCTCTTCTGCAGCGTTATTATTTGTATTTCTTACGCATTTTACCCATTAAATCATTTTAATTTGTATTGAACATTTTTATGATTACTTATGCAATCAATCTCTTCTCTGTAATTCAAATAATGGGTTGGTCCTAAGTTTCAATGTTATATCATCAACAATGCACATATCTTCAAATTTAAAGTTGGTTGTGAATTTGTAATTTCTTAGAACTTTAGCTAATGCCATTTTGACAGATATTAGAGCATATCTCCAACCTGAAACAATCAATATTTAATTAGAATGTTTTTAATTTTTTAATACCTGAGTGAACTTACCAATGCAACTGCGTATTCCTTTTGTGAAGGGTATGTACGCGTAGGGATGTTTATCCTGAATGTTATGGGGCAGGAAATTATCCGGATTGAATGTTTCCGCCTCGCTTCCCCAAATTTGCTTGTTGCGATGCAAGTGAAACATGTCTATACCAATTTGAATTCCTTTGGGAAGAACAACTCCATTAGAAAGGGCTACATCTTGCGTTGTCTCTCTAAATCCAATAGGAACGGGAGGCATCAGTCGCATTGACTCATTTATAATTAGATCCAGATAAACCATTTGTTGTATATCTTCGTAGGTAACTTCAAAGTCCCCCCTGTTGGGAAACAAGGAAAGTATCTCTTCAAAAGCCTTCTCCTGATACTGGGGAAACATAGCAAGAAACATCAACGTGTAGGTTATCGCATTAGCCGTTGTATCGAACGCCCCGAATAAAATAGTATATGATTCATTTTCCACATCCTTAGAAGTAAAGATGCCACGGTTCATCAGATCTATGGCAATATTTACAAATATATTTTTATCTTCCGGCTGATTAGGAGCTCCAGGATTCTTGGCTATATTTTTCTCAATCAACTATTTATGATAAAAAAAATTAGTTCAATTGATGTAATATATTTGTTGAGTAAGGAAACCTTTCGAATGAATCCTTGACTCTCCGACTTAGCATTCGAGTAAGGCTCTTCTTTACCCAAGAGCTGACGAACTACTTTAATATATAACCAGGGAGAAGTGATCACAGCTACCAAGTGTTCCGAAAGACTATTCATGCATATCAAATTTATCCAATTACGCCAATGTCAGTAATACTTACTATTCGAAAGGTTCTATCAATTTCTTTTCAGCAATAATTTCATTATTCTTCACGTCACCGCCCAGAGTAGTTTCTGAAGTTGAATAATATACATAAAGATGAAGATGATAATGTTTTATGGCACTCACGAGTTGCTATGCTAATTGTTAAGTTTTGAATCAATGGCATTAAGTTCTTTCCGCCATCGTCCACCAATGGGTCTAGCACCTTAAGTAGAGATCTCGTTTCTGCGTTGAATATGGGTAAAAAACTGAGCAACATTTTGTGGCGAAAAGCTGGATTTAATAATTTCCGATGCATACTCCAACGGGGATCTAAGCAACAGATAAAGTTCTTAACAATAATATATACATTCTATTTTTAGCAATTTATCGTACCTGGCAAGTTAATTAATGATTGATCTATATTATCTTCCAATACCATGTAGACGGTGCCTTTCTTCACGCAATGAGGTGAAGTCAAAATATCCTGCATTGTTTGGGGTTCGCTGACGATCAGAAAAGGTACAGGACCAAACCAGCTAAATATTACTGGTCCACATTTATTTATATAGGGTCCGATTACTCGCTGCAAATCTAATCCATTTAAAAATCACATTTTTGACTCTCATTTTAATGTGAAACGCTGATCACTTACTTTCCTTGTGGAACATCTTATGTATTATGCCAATTATGGGATAACCCAATGGCCCAGGTATTTTTAAAGTCAGCAAATAAAATTTGCGGCGTGTCCACAGAAAATAACACCACAGAACACATAGAAGAGTACACAACAAATACCATGACGACATGATAAGGAAGAGTTCTTGAAACAGAGTGAAATAATCGTCTTTATCAACTTTTCAGAAATGATTCGCAAATATATGCTTGCAGCGTCTTTTTATACGCTGAATGCTTTGACCACTCAGGTAAAAATAACAGAATAAACGCGTCAAATTCCCAACTTTATATCAAAGTAATTGTAGGCACATAATAATAAACATAATTGCTCTATTTAGTTGCCTATTTCAACTTCGAGTGCTCCGTAATCTACTATAGTCCAGTCAGTATGATTTGGTCAGCAAAATGATCAACCTAAAAGCAAATGATCTTGACCCAAAACTTTTCACATCTCATTCAACGCAAACAAGATTTTGTTTATAATAATATTTGAATGGGAGTTGGTGATATAATACTATATTAATTCGTGTGTTTATTATACACCAACTTGTCTCTAAAACTGTTAAGCTCATCAGCAACCATAACGTATGCTATTACAGATGTATGAGTTTTCCAAGTTAACTATTTTTAATCCTTAATCCCACAAAGTATATACTATTGATCAGCCTAAGCATCCCAGACGATATAGCCATATCCATCAGTCCGTTTGATCATCGGTCTGTATCTTCGCCCGTACAAAACAAATACAGTATGAGTTAGAGAGATTGAATTAGGTGACAATATGTTATGTGATGTTTTAGAATTTGGCTTCGTCCCCTTCCTTGATAATAATAGATTTAATAAACCTAATAAACAGGAACCCACCCAAATATGATTGAACGTGGAATATTTCAATATATATTATTATATAATATTTATGAACATTTTCTTGTATTGTAATTTAATTTTTGACACAGCTAACTACAGTTAGCCGGCGCGCCCCTAAGGGCTAAATTAATAGAAGCCAAGGTCATAAAGAGGTTAATAGAGTAATAAAGTATAAACAAAAAACAAAAAAAAAAAATTCTAATTCACATAACATGAAAAGACAATTTAAAAAAAAAGTAGCATTCTTTTAGGTGGATACAGTTGAAATGTCAAGGTCCAATAAAAGCTAATTGCTACAAATCTGCAGTGACATATGATTTAGCTTTCAATGACATTCTGCGGCAATTATTGCTAATTGCTATGCCACCTAGATGTATATATTTGTAGCAGTTAGCTTTATTTGGAGGTTTGGCGGTGAATTCAAATAATTAACGAAGTGATATTTGCTAAATCGAAATATTTAAATTATTTATCAAATTAAATTAAAAATTATTTAGCAAAACGCATTCGGCAGCTAACATTTCAGCTTTGAAATAAATGCAACAACAATTAGTCTTCCAGCTGGTAGAATAAATATAGTAATAAACTAGTCTTTCCAAAACTGCCAAATATAGTGAAGCGGGTTATCTAGTAATATGTAATTCGGATAGAATCGATTGTGTGCTTACCATTAGTACTTGTGTAGTGGCCCAATTACGAACAACTTGCTTTGCTATCCCGCAACAAGAATCATAGGTGCAACAACTAATCCGCCAAATAAACTTAGTAAGCTGCTGCCATCGACTGACACAATTTGCTGAAAAAAAAAATGAACCAAGAGGAGGCTGCACCAAAGACCGTCACTTGGTTCTGACAACAGCATTCTTCTGAAAGATTGACCTAATTCGAGCGCATACGCGTTGCGAACCTGTTTCCCACTCAGGTGGCTTCAACCATCTCTATCGACGGCATGAGTCCAGGCCAGACACGGCCAGGCATAAATTAATATGACTAGGCCACCTTGAGCTGCACACGCGCCTGTCTAACGGTTAGCACAAATATTGGCCAAATCATCTCATACGAATTTCCCGAATGAGCACACCAAAACACAATTTGGGGCACTTCCCACGCAGGTTTTTCCACTTTGTTTTCGGCAACGGGAATTGCAATACAAGATCATTGGTCAAGGTGGACAGCTATCAACTGTAGACTTACAATACTGACCTACTCCAATAAGCAGGAAAAAGGTAAGTCATTCATATACAACTAATATTTACTCTCCTGACATAAAGCACTACAAATGATAGGTATTAGTGTCTTAATTATGGGCATGATCTGGCCAAAGGCAACGCAAAGCATTTTGGCTAATCCTCAGCAGCTGTCGCCATCCATCGCCAGGCGTCAGACTCAGTCATCAGCCTCCGGCCATCGGCCAGACACATGATCAGATTACGAGCACTTTGCACATAACCCGAAGCAGTTTATGCCGCTGCCACAGCTTCTGCTGCTGCCACAACCATCGCTTTGGTCGGTAAACTGGCCACAACGATTGGCGCTTTGACCGACTCTAAGTGGACCTCGTATTGTGGATGCCGCTTTGGACGCTGCTAAATGGCTCTTGAGCAGTTTAGTCTCGTTATTGGCTTCACGCGCTTCGGTCGCTGTTTCGGCTGCAGCATCTATTGCAGCTTCGGTTGCAGCATGCAAAACTCCAAGTGCTTAATATAATAAGAACTAAAAGTGAACGCAGCAAACACTCAAAAATCAATTGAATTTCGCTAAACATTAGTCAAGATGTAGATTAAATTGAAATAGTGTGGATATTGAGCTAAATTTATTTGAAAGGAACGTAGGTAAGCCAATTTATAATTTGTAGTTCATTTGCATTACATTTATATTACACATGCGACTCGTGGACCGAGCGGATTGCAGATATTGCATTAAAGGTGATAACTAACTAGGGAGTACTTGATTTTATTTTTTGCAATAATTATCAATAAAACCGTTAGCTTTCCAGCATAATTGAATTGCGAATTATTCTTTATTACAATTCAATAGTAAAACAGTGTAACAACTGTACTTAATATGAACTTGGTAGCTGCTGTAATTTGCCGCTTTAATGTGACGAACAAATACAAATGTAATCATTCGATTAGCGGAATTCTCTCATACTTTTTTACTTCTTACTCCTCGCGCCAATTGAATTAAGTTCGACAAGCTAAACTCGTTCAGTTTGTAACTAGTGTGTGTTGCATGCCGCTCGGCGATTGTCCGTTTGGCCGCATTTGATGTCCGCGCTTCTTTTTCAAGCAGGGATCTCTCAGGTTTTCATGCAATTATTTTCAGATTTTCTCCTCAACAAAGCACGGCTGTGGCGGCCGCTGCGTGACAGGTCTATGGTTTAGAAACTGGAGCATCGATGCACTGTTTGTGTGGCAGCTGTGGTGCATAGCCAACACAGCCAGAAGCTGCTCGACTGGCTTCCAATTCTAAAGGTGGGTCACAGCTTCTTTGGCATAACTTCTTTGCCTCTAGCCACAGCCACAACGCATCTCTCAAGCACACACTCACATCACATCGTACAATTGCAACCGAATAGTCGTAAGTAGGTAGCAGATACTCGACTAGTTTTCCATCCACGTCGAGACATTTCCAATCCAATCAACAGTTTACAGCTACTTAACTGTTGTCTTATCGAGCTACTTATAAGAATGCGCTAATAAATCTGGCGTAATTGGACTTGGACAACTATTATACTTATATGATAGATTTAATTAGTTGTTTTAACTGCAATACCAATTATTATTGAGCGTCAATTTAATTGGCACCAGTAAGACATTAAAATAACATCAAATACAAGTAAAAAATTAAAATTTGATTTACAGTTCTTTAGCGATAATTCTTCAGTAAAATTTATTAATAACTTATATGGTAGTTTGACAGATCCTTTCAAAACTTCTTTAAAACAATAACAATAATACTATATAATTTTCTACATTATACTAGATCTTCAATAGTTATCTATTCATTCTGATCATCGCTTAAACAAAAATATTCTTAGTTAATATTAAACAAAATTTCTAAATTATTCTCGCTCATCAATTTGATATGCAACTGATCTTGCTGCCTATGCTCCATCTAAATACTATTCTTAAGTTTTGTATAATTAACATAACAAAGCAACATTATCGCCTAAGTGCGCGTGGGCTGCTTCAAACTTTCCCTTGAAATGTGTTAAACGATCCACAGTCAGCGGTAGAATTATGATTCAGATCTAACAGCAAACTCAACGGCCAACCCGCAAACAATAAGAGAACAGTTATGACTTTAAAACACAATCCAACAATCTAACGATCTAACAAACAATCTGATGGTGTCAATGAGCAGGCACTACACTAGCTGTAATTTTCAGCAAGTCAAGTGCCGCCTTCGATGCCTCAAGGGGAGGCGATCACATTGTAACACCACTGACCCACAAAGCATGCGCCATTTGAACTCAGCTGACCGAAATAAATGAAAGTCGAAACGACTCTTCTGTCTTACTGAATTACTGAATTACCTGAGCATTTGCATTCATCAGTCGCTTATTGCAATAAAACATTTCAGAGCCTAATGAATTTCCATAAGAAGAAGTTCTGTAAGTTAACTGTTCAAAATTTATGCTACAGATGTACAGAGTACTATAAATGTATATGTTGATGTCTAGTGTATGGTTTGTGTGCTCTTTGGGGCAATTTATAGCTCAGAGTTCATGAGCAGCGCGGCATGCGTCACGCTTTTTTGAGCAAATTTCTTTGTTGGATTTCATTATCTACGCCGTAATGCTCACCTTATGGGTGCATTGTTCGGGCCAGCCTAATAACTCTCTTAGCCATGGGCATATCTATCCATATTCATATGTATGTTTAATGTGTAGTAAAGATGATCGCAGTCCTACTTGTCAATGAGGTTCTACAAGAAACTCTTTGAACGTTGCACTTCAATTATTCAAAATTACAACTCACTTTTAACCGTTTTGATTCATTGTTTATTTGTTTGGCACACGCATCAAAACACAATTGTAATATCTTTTTCGCAAATTGTTAAAAAACCACACGAACTTCATTTTCTTAATATGCGCAACTCTGTCGCACCGCCGATTAAGTTGCACGAATATCATTTTTTCTTTTTTTTTGTTACAATTTTTGCTATTGTTAAATAGTGGAAACATGTTGAAAAGGCAAGAAGACGAAAAGGTTGTTCATAGTAGTAATAGTGAAATGCCGTAACGAGTAGCACAATGTGACAATTGTCTCGCCTGTGACTCGTGACACAATGCGCATTTCGCAGTTCATAAACAAACCCCGAAAATAACCCAAATTAAAGTACCCGTTCAAAAGTTACTCAAGTTACACTCAGAAGAAAGTTAGATTACGATAAGGCGGACAATTGCAGTAGTTATTAACAGGCACAACCTTACTCAATCTTGAGCTATAACACTTACAGATAAATTACATGATTGACGTCTAATTCTGTACTAGATGCCTTTATGTAATGCAGTACCATTTGCTTATGCAACTTAAAGTTTTTTGTTGAAAGTGAAACTGAATAAAAGCAAATTATACTTGAACATAGGGATATTAAAACTAAGAGTTATTTTTAGGGAAACAAAATCTTGCGCTAGACTCATTCGAATATTCTGTAATTTGGTCTTAAAATAAAATACATATTTCGTTAGTCGATTTTCCTAATGTTCTATAATTATTTATGCTGCTTTAACTAAGGTGTAAAAATGCACACTCTCAAACCAAGGGAGTGTAATGTGGAATCACGACTTGTCTGATATAAGATGGAGCACAAATTGTAAAGATTAACTTAATGTTTCAATTTTGGATTTGATCATAAGCATCAATGTGAACTTACTGAATATATATTTGATAAAATAATTTAACTATTAAAAAAATATATATTTTTAAACAAAATCATAAAACTCTCTTTTCTGCTTTAAAGAAATACGAAACAATAGCATATCTACTAAAGACTACACTTACCTTTTCTTGAGTCTGCGCTTGGAGTGCATGTCAGATACGCAATGCTAGACACAAGAGGCAAAGCCAAGGAATCAACCGTATCCGACTGAGTGCCGCAGGGGGGCGTAGGGTATTACGATGCAGCACTTCAATGTATCTTGAGCTGTAGCTGTAGCTGTAGCTGTATCTGAAAGTGTATATGTTTCTGCATCTTCAAGCTTGCCTGCATTCGGCATAGGTAGCATACAGTGTAATAGAGTAAAATGTATGACTAATTTTGAAATTATTGCGGTTGCCAAAGCGATTAAATAAAACAAACCTAAAACAATTAAAGGAAGGCAGACAGACAAATAGACAAAGCTAACAGAATTGGACAGAGAAAGTGATGTGATCATGGTGAGCACGATTATTATGTTATTTGTTAGATACATTACATTAACGACGCCCAACAACGAAACGAAACAATTGCCATTTTTACGCAGTCGAGTACAACACGAAATGGCAAAGTGGGTACAGAAATACACTTGTATGTATTTACAACTTTAAGCTAAAATTGGTATATTTGGGATACATTTCAAAACATTTGAAAAGTAAAAGCCGCTGGAAAGTTCTAACAGTTAAATGCTACTAGGTCTTCGCTTAGATACAGGTTTTTCCTATCAGCTCGTTGGCATCTTTTTAACTGTTTCACTGGGCTAATCAAAATGAAAAGAAAAGCGGCAAAGCGTCAAAGTGGCAAAGAGACATGAGACACTGACACACAGTTGGACGGAGACAGAGCATTAGCCTCAGGCGATCCGAAATAAAAGTAAGAGTTTATCAACGCATCCACACACAATGGAGGGCTATTAGTTGTTTAGCTGTATTTGTTTCATATGGATACAATTTAATTAGTCGTAACTCTTGGACTGTTATCTCATGAATACCACGAATCACAAATGAAAATAAACAATATGACAATTTCGATCAATTGCAAAACAAAAGCCGCAAAATTAATTATGCAAATGTTTATTTAAATACCGAAATTAAATTAAACTTTAACCAACAACAAAAATGAGACACATTTGGATATAAAATGTTAGGCCCGAAATGTGTGCATATCATGTACCAGTAGATCATCAAGCATATATAATTTACGCACATGAATATGTCAATCTTAAGCTAGAGGAAAGTTTTAACCTCACGAAGCTTGGCTCGTAGTTGTAGCCGGTGAAAGGGATACGTGAGTTAACCATATTAAATGTATATGAGTAGAAATGTATATGATCAGAAATTGGAGAGGAAAGTTAAATATTGTACTCGTATCACTTAGCAATGAACATATGGTGCTCGTATACAAAAATTAGGAGTATAGTATTTGGAAATTTAATACAATATATTATATATAATACTACTCTCCAATACATTTTAGGTAAAGGAGTTCAAGAGCTTAAGAATAAGACTAGCCTAAATAGGAGATGTTTCAGTTCGATATACATATATATTGATTGAACTGGCAAAAGCCAGAAAATACTAGATAGCAATCAAAATGCAAGCAATTAGTTAAGCTAGTGAATGTTTTACTACTTATAATTCATTTTATGTTGAATTGCAGAAATGATAAGAACATAAAAGATTATTAAATGAGATAATTACAACGAACATATATAATTTTGCTATTCATTTTATTCCCACTTTACAACTCGTTCTATCATATCATAAAATGAAGGTTTAATTAGCTACAATTATTACACAAATGATGTTGGTCGCAATCAAGCTAAAGGGTTTGCGTTTTAACGATCAATTTATGGGTCGAAAGGAGCACAAATCGTTATAAATTAATTTTCATATGTCTCAGTAAGCACGGCATATAGCTCGAAGTACGCTCATATTCTATTAAGGTAACTATTTCCATGGTAGACCGAGCAGAGCTTGAGATAAGATTAAAAACTCGACATGAATGCATTTTATAATAATGCAATACAATGCAGACCAAAACAGGTCCCACGAATGAGCTCCAATTATTGAATCAACCACGGTCATTGATTTCAACAAAAAATGCCGCCCGTAAGCGATTTGCACTTGCGCAAATGGTCCAAAAACCGGGCATCGTTTAACTAGCCAAATGTGGTCGGTTAGGCCAATCTCCGAGCTACTTACAAACTTGATATTGACATTGGGCGCCTGAATGCACTGAAGGCATTGCTCAAAAGCTAGCTTTTGCGTAAATGTCAAGCCATTCAACTATGCAAATAGTTGCAGCGGCAGCAGCAACAGCTGAGTGTTAATAATGCCAAACATTGTTGGGCGCATAATGGAAGTTACAGGCACACATAAAGCATAAAGCACCATTCAAAATTTGGCCAAAGTGATTGTTGATGTTGAAAATCCATTGCGGACTCGTTCGTCTTCATCACATTGTGGCAAATTTGTTAGCCACATACTATATGTGCTATATACATGGCTATCAGTGTGTGCGTGTGTATGTGTTAGAGCTGAAGCTTTACTATGCTACCCACTTGCGCCAGAGATAATATTGTTATTGTTATTGCTACTGTGGACACACAAGCATATACAGATACACTCTGCACATTGAGTTGGCAACACTATGGCCGTTACGTTGCTTGGCCATTTCTTTTGGCCACTTCACTTCGTGTAAGCTAGCTAGCTAGCTGACTCGTTGCTGCTCTGGGGGCTCTTTGAATTGGTCGGCCAACTCGGTTCGAGCCAGCTTGACGCTCATCGACATTTCAGCTTAGGCCTGCGCGCAGTCGCTCTGTGGCATCCAACGAACTCAGATGCTGACCGACCGTATCCGTTGCGCGCTTAAGAAAAACCTACCAGCACTAAGTAGACAGCGCCCGGGGCAGCTGCAGTGGGTGCAATTCAAAAAGTTGCCAAGGTGCGAAGCCAATACGACAATACAGTTGTAAATGTCAGTGTCAAGGTGTGTTATAGTGCGTGAGTTTAGTGTGTGTGTGGCACTTTGCTAATTACTGCAGCTATCTCTCTGTATAGTGAAAGTATCTAAGAGATGCAGACATAGCCGCGTCATTCAGTGCCTGCACTTGTTGTGTTATTTTTTATTTGTTGTTGCTGCTGTGCGTTAAGCGCAAATTGTTAACATTTTTCCAGTACAACAATTGCATTTTATGCTGCAATTTATTAGCCAAACTAGCAGCAACAGCCCGTTCCGTACCCGCTACGAACTTAACGCAAAAAAAAGAAACATCAACAGCCAAAAGCCCATTAACAATTTGAAATACGTTTTTCCTCATGTCGAATACTACGAGCAGTTTGGCTTTAACCTGATTGTAATCTATTTTTACTTGCACTCGTATTCGTACTCCTACTTATTATTATACAAATATCTACTATTATTATTATGTTTTGTGTTTTTTGTTTCTTGTCGGTTTCTTAGTCTCTGCAAGCAGCTAATTAATGAGCCAATACGGTTGGCCACCAGCACGCCAGGCAAACACCTCGGAGCCGTCATCAACGTCAGCTTCATCTCTTCCTCTCTCGCTCTTCCTCTATATAGCTCTAACTCTCTCGCGCCCTATGCAAAGTGTTAACTCAAGTCTCGTGCAGTGAACGTGCGAATGTATGTGTGCTTGTACTACCTCTGGCTGTGCTTGTGTAATGGCAACAATTATTTCGCTAAAAATGTTGGAAAATTAACGTTCAATGTGCATAATTGAAATTCATTTGCCCGCTAATTGCGCACAAATTGCAGACAAATAAAAATAATAATAACAACAACGCGAAATACCAAAAAAAATAAAAAATAAAAAAAACTAGCTAAACAAAGAGGTAGAGTGGCATGTGCCACAACAGCAACAACAACAGTGACAGCTTGAGGATTTGAGCTGCAAATTCGTGTGTGCTTATCAAGTGTGCTGTCGATAATGGTAACCTCCTCCTGCAAACTCGACTCCCAATCAGTTGTGGCAGTTCCCAAAATGAGTTCGGTGCGAACCCGTAAGCCAGCCAGCAGTAACAGCAACTCATCCGGCTTTCGGCTACTGGACGGCGATCAGCTCGAGAACAATTCGAGTGTCAGTCGAAATTCGATATACAAACTAAAGATTGATCTTATGTTTGACGATTCCAGGTGAGTCAATTTAAATAAAACTTATAATCTCAACAGCATTCGATAAAGAAATGGCAAAAAGTGATTAATATCATATATGCGCCTTTCTAGACATAAAACTGTTTTATATAGTAGTTATACAAGAAGTGCGAAGCCGGTTTAGCGCTTCCTTTGCACATCGTTTGGAAAGGGATTTCGATAAATATCTCAAACATATCTGAAGAAAAGTAACAGCCAGCAGAGTCAACATAGAATGTTTATGCTATACATATCTTGGCCAGCATTCAATAGTTACAATTTAAGCACTTTCGTTCTCGAAACCTTAGTGTGTTAAAGATACACAAAAATAGACAACAAAGATGCAGAGATACATGAAAAGTTAGTTGGGAAAAGACATCGTAAATAGAAGACGTATCGTCGCAAACGTTTCTTTTACCGTTTTACCAATTTCCATAAGCAACAAATGAACAGTTAGTTCAAAATTATATCGAAAAGATACAAGAGAGAAAAAGATAGAGAGAGCGAACGCGAATGAAAGAGAGCGAGCGACACTTGCTGCGATGATTAAATATTCAACGATATTGTGTGACACACATTCGCCGACTGAACTAATTGATTAAAAAAGAAAACTTTTGCTCCCCCCACTTCGTTGCCCCATTCAGTTAGCCAGACTCCATGCGCAGCTTAAGCTTCATTCATATTCAAACTACTCGATCGCGGCAACGTTCTCCCTCCCAAAAATAAACACAGATACATTTCCGATTTGATGTCAGCTAGCGGTAAACGGCATAGCTTCTATTGGGAACACAACAACAACAACAACGACTACAACAAAATCAAAGCTTGCTCATCTGATGTATTCTCCAGACCTGTTGACAAAGTAGCAACATTCGCCACATGTGCCATTTGTTAATAATCATTTGTCACTCGACCCGTCGACTCCCTTCCGCATTTACAGGATGTTTGTTGTTGCTGTACCCAATCAACAGTCACTTGCCAATTCACGGGCAATCCCATAAGCATACTTAGTGCTTATATTTAAGAGAGTTAGTGAGCAGCGGCTTGCTAAAATTAGCTGCTGCAACTTTCACAAAAAAATGTCTGGCTGTTGTCTTAGAGAACCACTTAAATAATTTAAATACCATAGAAGAGAATATTGTATGCATTTTCTTGTAACTTTCCAATGATTCGACTGCCAGTTAAACCATTTTGATGCATTCGTAATTGATAAAACAAATAACTTCAATTACCCAAGAAATCAGAGGACTATCAGAGATGAGTTGTAATTAAATTTAGCTAAGATAATAATAATAAATACTAATAATAACAAGAATAATAATAATAATAATAATAATAATAATAATAATAATAATAATAATAATAATAATAATAATAATAATAAAATAATAATAATAATAATTATAATAATTATGTATAATAATAATAATAATTCCCTCCTTTTCCCGCTAACCAGATCAATGCGCAGCAACCGCCTCGACGATCCCAGAGGATCGCATCGCACGCGTTCCATCATCATGTATGGACGTAGTGAGCTGGCCAGCACCACGGGCGACAATCCGCGCTCGCTGAGCAGCTTCCTGCAGGAGACCAGCGAATCGGCCAAGGTGCTGGCCGAGGCGGCCAAAACCGATGTGCAACGGATTAGCAACAGCGTCCAGGCCCAGATCGAGCAGCTCTTTACCGATGTGGCCAAGGATGCAACAAATAGTTTCGATGTCACCTGCCTGGGCTGTTTGCCACTCAAGGACAAAGTGACCAGTCTGCAGGGCCTGCAGGAGCCGCTGCGTCAGCTCTATCTCGATGAGGTGACCAAGAATGTAAGAAATCAATCAACTCAATATTGTTACTTCTACTAATTCTGTAAATCGCATTAGAAACTAAAGTCGGGTTACTTGGATATATGCGCAACAGGGTTACGCATCAAGTTCAGCGCCATGTCCAGTAATAATAAGCTCAATGAGGAGGAGCATGATTCCAGCATTACGCCATTTCATAACATTGCCGTGTGGTCAGCGGTCAAGTTTGTCATCTCGGACTCCGATGGCGGTGCCGCATTTCTGCCGTTGATAACAGATCCCGACAACATTGACAAGACTGCATTGTTTCAGCCATTAAGGTACGCTTAACAATAGCTTACTCCTAGTCCTTAGAAACTCCACTTACTACTCTTGCTTTTCTTACAATTCACAGCGTCATTGAGCAGCTGGCTGTGGAGCAGAGCGAGCACATGCATGCCCCCATATTTGCGGTGGTCATGCGCTCTGCCAGTGCACCCAAAATACTCGAATGCCATGCCTTCATCTGCAAGAGTACCGAAGATGCCATTGTCATTGCCGCCACGCTCTATCAGAGTCTGATGGCACATGTGAGCACCAATTCGCATCGCAGCACCAAACGACGCACACCACGTCAGCAGAACGGTGTCAGCTGCATCAGCATTGCCAGCAGCTCGGCGCTGACCAGCTCCAATTATTTGTCTCGCTCCCAGGTGGCACCCAGTCTCAATGGCAGACGCAGCTCGTTTCGAAGCAGCAGCGCCGGCACTGGCAGTCAAATGGGCTTGGGTGCATCAACTCCATCGCGATCCACTCGCAAGAAACGTGTGTCCAGCAGTTCACTTAGTTCCAACAGCAATGTGATCAATGAAGCGGCCGAGATTGAAACCTCCACAGAGGAACGCAAACGCAAATCGCATAAAACAAAGCGAGCGCCTCCAGTGCCGGGTCCAAATGTGGTTGGCTACAAAGCCGCAGGCTCAGGGCGTAGCAATAATATCGCGTGCAACAATGGACATGTGAATCGTATGCATCATCAGCATGCCAAGAAGCCAACGACACCAACGCCCATGGCCATGGCCTTGCCACTGCCGATGCCCAATGGCAATGCGAATGCGCGCAAGATTAGCGATCTGGTGGGTGCAGTGGGAGCGGTGACTGCACCAGGTGATGGCGATATATTGACTCGAGTGGCCATACCCAGATCTGGCAGTTTCCTCAACACGGGCGGCCTAACACGCTACAAATCACGAGCGGCACGGCGCACAAATTCCGGCAAATTGGGTGGCGGAGGGTGAGTATATATACTAACCCACCAGGGTCATCAGCAGTAGCTGTTGCTGTTGCAGTTACTGTTGTTGACCCGCGGATTGGATTAACTTTGTTTTACAAATTTTGGTGACAAGGTTTGGTTTGGTTGATTGGCATCGTTTGAATTGTGCTTCTAGTTCCCCACTTGGTTTCAGTGAATTGTTCAATGAATTTCGACTGCACGAGAATCTGCACTCATTAGACGACATACTGTATGCCATAATCGATGCCGATGGCATGTCCTTCAACGACCTCAAGCCCATCTATAAGGAGTTTCTGCTCAAGCTTGCCGTCACCCTTACACAGGACGAACTCTTTCAGCGCTCCAAGAACATTATGCGGCGTCAAAAGAAAAAGAAACAGAAACGCAAGGCCAGCTTGAGCGGCTCACAGGTAAGCTGACAGTTCGATTGAGTCGCCAGTCAGTTTTGTTTAATCAAGGCTCATTGCAGAAGAAACCGAAAAGCATCTTCTTTGGCACCAAGAGCCTGAAAAAAGTCTTTCAACTCGGCCAGTTTCGCAGCTGCCGCGGCAAGTTAGGCAAGCCAACTCATGCAAAGGAATCGCCAGCTACCATTGAGAGCTCCGGCAAGCGCCGTATCACGCCACCAATCATTATTGGCCCACCGACGAGCCAAAGCCATCAGCAGCAGCAGCAGCGCAATCGGGCGGCCACCAGTGGCTCCGATGTCTCCGTGGTGCGCAATGAACATGGCCTCCAAGGCATGCATCGCAACAGCAGCAGCGGGTAAGTAAAGACTGCTAGCATGTAGGTTATATGCCACAATTTAAGTCAAATAAAAATTACAACTTAATATGTGCTAGAGTACTACTTAAAAACATAAATTATTCATGAGTTTGGTCATTAATTTTGACAAATAAACTACCTTTTGTAATCGTTGAAACGATAAATATTAACTGCGTTATTTAATTTAAATTTGATTCCTTTTTTTTTTGAATGTCATGTTAAAACTCTCATTTAAATTATTGTTAATATGCACCTGTATTCCAAAAGTCTTTCTGCATTAATTCAGTTTAGAATATAACCGAATATATTAAGTGTACAGCCTTATCAAACTAATACCTCTCTTACCTCTTTAGCTACGTCTCTTGCTCAGAGTGCAGCTACGACTCGGAATCCTGCACCTGTGCCTCGGCAGATCGCTGCTATTGCAGCCTCCGCACTGAGCATCTGAACCACAAGCTGCGCCAGAAGAACGAACGCAACATGGCCATGGCCAATGCACGCAAGCCAACTGGCAATGCGCCAGCTGGCAATCGCCATTCGCTGATATCATGCAAGTCGGATGAGAAATGCTACTGCTCCATGGTGGAGGAGGAGCCCAATAGCACACTCGAGCATGATTCAGCCAATTCGCACTCGGACACCACCACCTGGTGTGATACGGACAGCTGTGTGAGTGCCAGCAAATGTTATTGCAAACGCTCACATCGCAGGCAGCGCAGTGCGAATGCTGCAGCTGTCAGCGAGGATTCGCTAAATCAACAGCATCGCTCAAAAGCGGCCAACCGGAAGCCCAAGGCCAGCGAGAAATTGGGGCTGGACTATGAGCTGTTCACCATCGGTGGCAACAGCAAATCCGTCCAGCCGCATGAAGCGCTCAGCGTGAAGAAGAGCGTGGAGGCAGCTGCCGTCTTTGCGGACATGAAACTAAGTCAGACGACGGATATAAAAAGCCTCTGTCCACCTGTGCATGTCCAGAAGCAGAATGTGCGCCAGAGCAATGCCAGCTGCCATTCGAATGGCTCCTCACGTCGTTCGCTGTATCGAGCCCGTGAATCCATTAGCACTGATCGTCTGGGCAATGGCAATGGCCATGCCATGATGCTGCCACTTCACATGAGCTCCAGTGCAGTCTCGCACAAGTCCTGTAGTGCCGACGATCTGCTCGTCAATATCAAGGCCCTTGAGAAGGCCGCCTCCATACGCAGCAATGCGAGCAGAAGCCGCATGTCCAGCTACCAATCAATGCGTGCCGTGAGCGCATCTCTCGAGGATTCGCTGGGGTATTTGCCATAGAATTTCAATAGAATACTCAAATCCCGTAGTTGATAAGTTATACACACATCTAACTAGCATAGTTAATCGCTACTCAAGCATACATACATCTACTCTATTTTATTTGTTAATCTTTAGACATCACGGCTTATGTTTCCCAAGGCAATTGCCATAAAGTTTCATTACCAGCGCCAATTACCTTGCGAAACGTAATCATGGTTTAATAATATTTTATCTTGATTATTTTATCTTATTTATAACGAACTCGTGACATTAGCGGTAAGGCCTTAAACTCTTTGATAAGTAACAGACGAGGTGCAATACGAATAACATTACAAAATCAATATACGATCCTAGTTTTCAACGCAGTGCAATATTTATTAAGATTATTTACAATAAAGCGATTTTATAAATATATATTAAAATATAACTATTTTATATGGCAGTTATGGAACAAAAAGGTTTCAGAAATATTAGCATCTACAGTGTGGGAGATAAAGAACAAAGTGGGGTTTTGTTACAGCTTTAAATCCGAAAGGAAATGACTTGAATAGAAATGAAAGTAATAGAGTATGCTCCTAATTCTAAAGTAATACAATTTAACCTTAATAATCTAAAATCAAGCTGAACAAATTTCAGAAAAATTTTTGATCAAGGTCCGAGAGAGTCTTCAATTCAATTCTTAAATTAATTGAGCTTTAATTTATTGTAAACGATCTACCTTGTTTTTTTTACTTAATTTATTTATTATATATTTTAGTCTAGTATATAATGGAATTGTTGTGCAAAGGATTGCGGCAAAAGGAATGTGGAATGACTACTTGTTTTCAAATGATTATATTATTTTTTTGGGCAAGTGTAATCAAATTCTAATCACGATGAGGTCAGTGTCAGGTCACAACAGCAACAATCAAAAAGCGAAACGTGTACAATTGAAGCAGATGTTGGTGCTAGACGTCGGTTGGTTTGCCACTAGCTTTGGCCCCGCTTCTCCGCGCAGGTCAACATGGCCGCCAGTGATAAGATTACACTTCACATAGTATGCGAGTGTGTGTTAGTGTGTGTCGACCAGCTGTTGTGGCATGAGACATAATGGGAAGTGGATGCGCAACGAAAATTTATTCCAATTCGATCTGTCGCCGTGTGCTTTACGTTGAGCAATGACAACCACATCTGCTGACAGTGTGTTTGTGACCCGTTCCGAGGGTATCTCAGCCGAAGGAGTGAGAGATCAGTATGCCGATGGCAAGGCTGCTAAGGTCTGGGAGATCTTCATCGGAGACAAGAACTCGCGTACTGACAACTACAAGAACTTTCTGGTAGATTTGCTGCGCCAGAAGGGCTGCAAGCGTATCCTCGACGTGGCATGTGGCACGGGGTAAGTGGCACCCATATTTTCCTCATTTTCCTCGTGTTTATTTCTAAAATCATTACAGAGTCGACTCAATTATGCTGCTGGAGGAAGGCTTCGAGGTGACGTCCGTTGATGCGTCCGACAAGATGCTGAAATATGCGCTGAAGGAGCGCTGGAATCGTCGCAAAGAGGCGGCCTTTGACAAGTGGAGTAAGTAAATTGCACAACAATAAATAAATGTACATAAATGTAATTCTTTTTCGTCTTGTCTTATAGCCATTGAGGAAGCCAACTGGCTGACTCTGTATGACGATATACAGGAACAGATCGGTGCCGGTTTCGATGCGGTCATTTGCCTGGGCAACTCATTTGCCCATTTAATGGATGCCTCTGGCAATCAGAGTGAGCACAAGCAGGCCATCAAGAACTTTGAAAAATGCCTGAAACCAGGCGGCATACTGCTCATCGATCATCGCAACTACGACAATATCCTGGAGACAGGCGCAACCCCTGCCAAGAGCATCTACTACAACGTGAGTTCAAGTCAATGCATCCAAATATTCACATAATATTCACATTAATTAAAAGCAATTAAACGACACTTCACATTGATTTGGACACAAGAAACGACAAGTCATCATCTCACTGATAGCAACAGCAAATAGCTTTCGTTTGATACATTGCAAGCACATCTCTCACATCATCATTCTAATCTCTGTTGGCACGAGCGTAAAACTACTTCAATGACTTGCAAAATTGAAAATAAATATATTTTTAAAACTTTTATAGACGAGTCACACGGCGGACATCAAAACATCCGTTCTGTTCTATTGCGGCAAACCAACACTGGTCTCAATGGACTATCAGATCGAGGGCAACAAGCTGGCCAGCGAGTTCCGTCTCTCCTACTATCCCCACGGACTGAAGCGATTCACTGAGATCCTTGGCGAGATCTTTGGCAGCCAGGCCAAACACAAGCTGTTCGGCGACTTCAAAGAAATGTCCGTTGTTCAGAATCCAGCATTCTACATTCATTTGATTGAGAAACCTAGAGTTTAACTTTCATCTTTCATAATAAATACAATTTTTAGTTCTATTTAAAGGAAATAGTCCATGTGAACTTTTATTATTTACATTTGAATATTGTTTGTTTGTTTGTTATCAACGGTTACGATTACGTCAGCAATAAATATTTGCTGATAATGGCGCTAAAGCACAGTGTCACCATCAGAGCCTCAATTACAAACGGAGACTTGGTCTTAATGAAATTGGACAATTGTGTGCAGAATAAAACGAATCGGAACAGTATTAGCGATGCCATTGTTCAAGAGCTGCAGTTTATCACGACATCGACTCAACTAAATTAAACTTACAACTGTGGACAGACCCCCAGAACACAATTGAAGCGTAAAAACAATTTAAACTTGCCTACATAAGCATTTACTTAAGTAACTCATTTGATATGCGAATACCTGATTCGAATGCGACGAAAAATAAGTTCAGTTCAATGGCTACAAAATATACTGCAGTGCTTATGTACTATACGTAATATATATGAAAGCCCCAAGTTTGAGAGAAGACACCGTCAGACAATAAAAAACAAATAGCCAGTGAATACACTAGAATAATATATTAATTTCTTCAACAGCAAACGCAAGTTAAGCCGATATTGAGGAAAGTAAAAGAAAGAAACATAGGAAAATTACAGCATATATAACATATGTGTACATACTTACATAATCAATTAACAATTATATTATTTTTATACACTTTTTTTGAATATTTTCAGAAACCGAAATAAAACCGTTTGTAATACCCTTCTTGCCGATTGGAATACGAAACGCATATGTGTCAAAAGTATTTTTAGAAGGTATCTCTGGCCTTTGATTTAATTCAGCTTGTGTTTGTTTTTCATCACAATTGTCGTCATCCCTCAATCGAGTTTAGTATTGCAAGCTCAGTCAAATGATTATAAACAATAACAAAATGTAGAACAAAAGACATGGAAATATTTTCAGTTCCGACAACATGGATTAAATATAGTTTTTAATAAAAAAGAAATACACACGACATTGGGCTGTTTATGTGCCCACAATCTTATTCATTCGCTTAACATCAGTAATTTGACGATCAAGTTCACTGGACAATTGAGTTAGGATTTCGGTAATGGTGCGATGCTGTTTCTCTGGCAGCTCATAGGTATTGCTTTTACCGCTCTCCTGTGATTTGGCAATATGATAACGCTGTTTGTTCGAAGTCTTTTTCATTGAGTCCAAGGCAGCTGCCAGGCATTTGGTGGCTTTGTTAATCCGAGCCACCTCCAGCGTAAATTCACGCTCAGCCACAACGTTGTTGGGCAGTGTTGTGTTGGCCTCCTGCATCAATTTCTGGCAACGGCGTACAAGTAGCTCCTGATTATCGCTTATCTCCTCGAAACGATCTGCCAGCTTGTGAGCACGCTCACTAATAATTTCGCGCTCTCTCTCCAGACTCTTAATCTCCTCCAGCTGCTGTTTCTTTTGCAGCTTAATGCAATTGATGCGCTTGGCGAACTCAGCGCGCACCAATTCATGACGTTTTAAGTATTGGGAACGCAGCACTTCTATGGCTTGGTTAAGCAACTCGTACCGTTCGTGAGCTGAGGAAGAGGCCAATTTGTTGGCCAAAATTGGTTGACTAACGCTACGTTGAAGCAATCCCTTAATGATTTCCACAAATGACGGTCCCATGCCATGCTGATCTACCACAGCATCCGCCGCTTTACGCAACGTTAGATCTTTAGGCGTCATAAGTAATTGGGCATCGATGACCATCTTGAGGCTGATTACCTGTCCGCTGCTCAGCAATAGGACAAGTCCGGCAGGCATCTGAAGCATTGCGATGCCAAAGATTGCATTAATTCGATCACTTGAATCGAACTTGGTGCATAAAATGTATTCGGCGCTAGAGGGTGTCGATAATACCAGTTGATTGTCAACGGCTTCGCTGTCCAAAAAACGCTGCAGCTCAGATATAAAGTTAATGGTAATAATATGCAAGCCTGCATTGTGGTAGGCAAAGTAGCGGATCTCGTTGATTAGATCGCGTTTCAGATGTATGGGGCAATTGTAAGTGTCGCTGGTTCCATTAGCAGTTGCAGCGGAAAGGCCCAATTCGAGCTCAACTGTTTCCGTCACGTGTAGCGTCCACTCAGATGGCTCAATAATCAAGCCATCATCAACCTCGTTAAAGGATTTCTCTGTAGTTTCAGCCTCTAAAAGCAGAGCATGATGTAACTTGCCAGTTGACTCAGCAATAATTACAGTTGGAGGTAACGATGGTATGATCAAAAGTGCACACGATTCCAATCCATAGTTGGCACTAGTCTGCGGTGAGAGTGTTATAGGTCCCTGGAGACGTGTTACATCCGAATCTATGCCAGCGAGCATAATGTAGATATTTCCATTCTCTCGCAATATTACGATTGGCCATTCGACCCTTTCCTTCTTGGATTTAGCAGCAACCAGAGTTTTGTTGCTGGCATTCAAACTGTTGCGGCTCGAGAGGATGGTGCTTGTGTCATTGTTTCCAGTGCAGCGCGACTTAACAGCAGGTGCAATATCAAAATCAACAGATAATTCACCGAAGTCTGAAAGTGATGTATTTCCGCTCACTTTGACCGTATGCGGCCCTACTTTCCACACATGACGCAGCTTTGTGTGGTTATACACACGGATTGTATTATTCGAAAGCAGCACAAGCAGGGTCGAATCTGAGACGGAATCCGGATGCCAACGTAGCTGACGGACTTCCAGTTGTGGATTATTTTGAAACAGCAACGCATCCAGACTATATGTGCGGCATGTGATTTTCGCCTTGCCATCCATAAAGTTGCCGTCGGGGCCACTGCGTCGTGGTACTTCCAAAATCGAGATGCCTTGGGGTCCACTTAACGCCACAAGTGAACCTTCATTTGAGACCACAACTCGATTGACATATAAACCAACGGTGTTGGATGGTATCAGTGTCTGGTAGCTTACATTGGCACGTTTTGATTCCGGTTGAAGCTGCGTTACGCGCCAATTTGTTACCAACAAGCAGGAGTCATTGGAGTCCCATCCGTATAGCAGATCATCCTTGCAATCGAGTAGATTTTGAGTTTGCGGCACAATAGGTAAGCCATTGCGAATTTTTGCAAATAACTCGGTTTTATTTAATTCCAACACATCTGTCAGCGGCATAGCGGCACAATTACAAATCCAATGAGACCGTATGTTGACTTCATGTTATATTTAGTTTCGATAAATATACTAAATTCCTAAAATTAACCACTTAATGATAACACACAGACGCAAAACGTGTTATTCTTTTTTAAAACATCAATGGATAAAATAGTAATCTACCTTTTAAGCTATTACTTAAACTTATAAATTTTATAAACGACATTTCACAAGATTTCATTCGATAGAACTCGTCGACCAACTTAACATTTCCGATAGTTTATTTCAAAGTAAGTTATTAAAGAGCAGATCCAACATTTTCTAAAATAATCGATATATCAATATGTGGTATATTGATAGTTTATTTCAAAGTAAGCTATTAAAGAGCAGATCTAACATTTTCTAAAATAATCGATATATCAATATACCACATATTGATATGAAATAAACTATCGGAAATGTTAAGTTGGTCGACGAGTTCTATCGAATGAAATGTTGTGAAATGTCGTTTATAAAATTTATAAGTTGAAAAATAGCTTAAAAGGTAGATTACTATTTTATCCATTGATGTTTTAAAAAAGAATAACACGTTTTGCGTCTGTGTGTTATCATTAAGTGGTTAATTTTAGGAATTTAGTATATTTATCGAAACTAAATATAACTTTCTTAATTGCCCTTAAAGACCATTTCAATTGATTCTTTAACGTCAAATCAAAAAGAAAACAAGGCAGAACATTGCAAAAAAAAAAGAAATGGAGACAAAACTTATATTTCACGAAAATTAAACCATATTTATTATGTCCTTATCTTATATTCTCGACCTTGCAATTCAAATACAAAAACATAAAATGTAATATACTACAATTATAATTTTACTTAAAGAAACTTTCAAAACAAATGTAATGTATGTAATGGACAAAATGACTACCTATGTCTTAAACCATTCAACTCTTCTTTGTATTTTCAGTAATGGCATTATCTTAAGCTTCAATGTTATATCTTCAATAAAAAAAAGGTCGTCAAATTTAAAGCTAGTCGAGAATTTGTAATTTCTCAGCAGTTTTGCCAAAACCACTTTAATCGATATTAAACCATATCTCCAACCTGAAAAGGGAAATACTTGAATTAATCTTACCATTTCTATAAATCGAACATCACCTATGCAATTGCGAATACCCTTTACGAAAGGAATAAAAGCGTAGGGATGCTTATCCTGAAATTGATCGGGCAGAAAATGATCCGGATTGAATGTTTCCGCATCGCTACCCCAAATTTGCTGACTGCGGTGCAAGTGAAAGATGTCTATAGCAATTTGAATTCCTTTTGGAAGGACAACTCCATTGGTAAGGCGCACATCCTCCGTTGTTTGTCTAGAGACAATTGGAACGGGAGCCATTAATCGCATCGATTCATTTATAATTAGATCCAGATAAACCATTTGCTGGGTATCTGCGTAAGAAACTTCAAAGTCTCCTGTATTGGGAAACAATGAACAAATCTCGTCGAAAGCCTTCTCCTGGTACTGAGGAAACATTGCGAGCAATATTAATGTGTAGACCACAGTATTAGCCGTTGTCTCAAAGGCTCCAAATATAATAATACTTGATTCATCTTCCACATTCTTAGAAGTAAAGATGCCTCGGTTCAGCAGATCTATGGCAATATTTAAAAATATATTTTTATTCTCCGGTTGTTGAGGAACTTCAGAATCCTTGGCCAAGTGTTTTTCGATCAACTAAATTATGATAAATATATAAAATTTTATTTTTTTTTTTGCTACAATGGTTTATTGATAGGTTTGACAACCTTTTGAATGAATTTACGAATCTCAAACTTGGATTTCGAATAGCGCTCGTCCTTGCCTAATAGTTGACGAACCGTTTTACTAAATAACCATGGCGAAGAGGCCATATCTATTATGTTTTCCTGAACACTAGTAATACATAGTAAACATATTCAATTAGTCCAAGGCCAATACTACTTACCAATCGTAAGCTTCGAGAAGTTCGTTGTTCTTAATTTCCTCATTATACTTCACATCACTTCCCATTGTAGTTTCTAAAGTTGATAGAGAGGATTATGGAAAGATTCATTAGCGATTCGACTTTACAGCACTCACGACTGGCTATGCTTAACGTGAAACTTTTCAGCAATGGTATTAAGTCCCATTCGCCATCATCCGATAATGAGTCTATCATCTTTAGTAGAGATGCCGTTTCTGAGTTGAATATGGGCACAAAGCTGAGCAGCATTTTGTGCGCAAGTGCTGGTTTAAGCAATTTACGATGCATACTCCACCGGGGATCTTAGCAAAAGGCAAAGTAGTATCACTGTCTCTTTTAACTAATTTTTCGAACCTGGCATGCTCAATAATCCGAGACCAAAGCCATCATCGACTGCCTTGTAAAGTATGCCTTTGTTAACGCAGTGGGGTGAATTTAAAATATCCTGAATTAGTTGGGGTTCGGTGACGATCACAAATGGTATGGGACCCAGCCAGGATAATATTGTAGGTGCATGTTTATTTAGGTAGTATCCAAATTCACGCAGCACGTCTATAGCATTTCATGTAAAAATTTCATTACAAATCACATTTCTAATTGAACCACTGATAACATACTTTCCCTAATGAGCAGCTTGTGGACCATGCCAAATAAAGGAAAACCCAGAGGTCCAGGTATTTTTAGCGTCAGCAGATAGTATTTCCGACGTGACCACAGAAAATAAAACCACAAGACACTTAACAAAACACACCACAAATACCACGATAACATTATAACACAGAGTCCCTGAAAAAGTGTACAATTGTCAACTTATGTATTATGATAGTCTTTTTTCGCATCTGAGCAACCTAACGTTTGAAATCGCGCCGAGAAAGTGAATGTGAAAATTTTGATTGACCCGTCTATTTATATTCCGAATTGACTGCTTTATAGCTGGGCTTATTTAAAACTTGATTAGTCTAACAGCACTGAAATCTCTTGCAATTAATAATTTAACCGGCCAAACAAGTTGTATGTTGTAGCGAAAGAACCACTAAGCAACTTTTATAACCAATAATTTGATAATTTGAATACAATATTTCAGTACATATTTATTTATTATTTTGCCATATAAACTAAAAGTACTCGGTAATAGTGTTTAGTACCTGCAAGCAGGAGTTGGATTTTCGCTCGTGATGCAGATTGTACTTTTAGTTAAAATTATCCGGTACGATTAAGACTCAAAATATATTCTAATTATTTCCATGAAAAACTTAAATAATGTGTTCATGAAATGGATATTTAAGCAAATCAAAATCTTTGTATTTCCAATATTGGCACTGGCTAAAGCTGTAATGTTAAATTCTCAACAAAGTAAATTCAAAATTAAAGTTAATCGAGAATTTGTAATTTCTCAGCAGCTTAGCTAATATCACTTTGACATTTGAGATGTCGTTTCAACCTTGAATTTGGGTACAAAACGCAGCAGCATTTTATGTCTACAGATTGGATTAAGTATTTTCCGATGCATACTTCAGCGGGATCCACCAAAAGTCAAAATAGATAAGACTGACTCTTATAAGCAATTTGTCGTTCCTGGCATGGTATAATAACCCGAGTCCAACAACATGGTGGTATGCCCCATCCGAATTAATATTGTATGTATGTACCAGGCAGAAGAAAGCATCTCTGACCCGAGACGATACGATATAGCCATGTCCGTCTGTCCGTCCGTATGAACATCTAGATCTCAGAGATTATTTGAGATAGAGCAACAGATTTTTCGGGATAGTGTTGCTCGCAGGTAAAGTTTGTTTTAAATTTTGGCCACGCCCCTTCCGCAAATGGAAAAAACCCGAATTCCAAGCGTCATGTTAATACTAATCATCAATCCAATGGTCTCTGAAAATCCGGTTACAATCGGACAGAAGTTACAAAAGAATTAATTTTATAAGGCGAATTCAGGTGCAGCTGCACCTGTTCATTAGGTATGTCACTCAGCGACATAATAATGGTTTTCAATAAACATAGTAAAGTACTACCAAGCTAATCATTTTGAGCAAAGTTATTTTCGGTAAATTTTTTTGGTATAATTTCAGTATATTTTTTATACATATATATTTTTTATATTTTTCAGTATATTTTTGTAAAATATAATCACTAACCATACAATACGTAGATATACCATTTCATTCAAGCGTAAACGAACACACTCTTTTCGGCACAGTCAGAGATTGTCCCACATTTTAATTGCATGTTGGCTCAAACAAAAATGTGCCAGAAAATTTGGTTGCGTTTAGTCCGTTAGTGGTTGCATTCGAACGTCTAAACGTTTGCTGATTGCCTTGTACTGCTGCTGGGTTCTTGAATATGTTAGTGAATTCATATATGTATGTATAAGGCAAAATGCAAATGTGTTGAGCTATAGGCAAATTTTGTGTATTCGATTTGCAGCAAGCACCAATGGTTGTTGTTATTTTGGTTTCTTGTCTTGTGCCCTCCCTCCCCTTACCTATGTTTCTTCGACATCGTATTGTGACGTATTGTGTTCTGCTGCTGGTAGTGATTTTGTTGATTTGATTTTTTACTTTTGCTGGCGTGTGCCGACTGCACCCGTCGATCTTGTTTGAATATTGTGTTATTATTATCAATTTAAAAGTATAGACATATTATATTTAAAGTTCAGCATATTTTATTGCGAGTTTATATATGTGCATATATTCATACGTAATAACTCGGAATAAAATATGCTGAAATTTAAATATAATGTGTCCATACTAATTATTTGCTAAAATTATCAAGTCATGTAAAAATATTCAAAGACAGGTGTAATCGGCGCAAGCCACTGAAATAAAACAACGACTTAACAAGTGCACCAACAGCAGCATAACTATCAACGCGAACGAAATCGAAAGAAGACAAGAGAACACCGAAATGGCGAAGGTCATAAAATAATAACAATCCAAGCCGTGACGGCCGTCAGCCGTCAGAGGAAGCAAGGGGACCAACATGTAATCTCAGTATTGGCTGGGGCACGTGCCGTCCTTGCTCCTACTGTCGGAAGTAGACCCCTAGCACGGTCATGTCTCTGCTAGAGGTGCTGACTAATTGTAGTCGGGCGAAGATCGTGAATCTATAAATCACCCCAATCCAAGGTGGAACAGCATACGCTGATGGATGCATGGCCGGGGGGTAGCCCGGTCTCTAGTATGCGGACTATGGATACCTAAACCTCCAGTTTCATTTAGACTTTCCACGGTATGCGGGCTATGCCGTGGATGACCTTCCCTTCCCGCCTACTCGTGGGATCTTAACTAATGGATCAAAATTTCAAAATAGAAAAGTCTGATACGGCTTTAAAAGTATCATCTCTGAGCGATGCCTTCACGGCTGACCCCTACACCAGCACTGCAGCCAGTGGGCTGCTGGCTTCCACCCCCAATACTACGGGTCCCGACTCTAGTATTCTAGGGGACCCGGATAGGCCACGAACTCCCTTAGACACAGGGTTCGCTAGTGCTGAACTTCCGTCCAGTAGCGGTTCAATCCGTCAGAAACCCGTCGAGGTATTCTCCTCGGACGAGGAAGCTAACTGCGACCGAATCAGCTTTGCTGACGACGCTTCCGTGGCCTCTCAGAGGTCAGGCCTTACGGAAGCAGGCTCTCAGATCCAGTTGCTGCGGCTGGAATCTAAGGACGCCTTTATTAAATTGAAGAGCCGCGAGAAGAAGCTTTTTAACGCTGCACTCGCAAAGGGTTCTAACAGAGAGGAGGCTCTGGCTATCGCCACTGCGCCCCCCGTTAACACCAAGGCTAAACGGACGCGCGCGGACGATACCATCGTCGAGCCCACCAGCTCTTCAAAGAGGTCCAAAAAGACTCATAAGGAGTCCACGAAACCACTCTTCAGCCAAGTGGTTAGCAGCTTGAAATTGGGCTTCACTTAGGCTGATCCAACCAAACCCCTCTCAGCGGAGCAGTTGGCTACGTTGAAATCCAGCATATTAAAGGCGGTGCTGTTGCACTCTTCACCAACGGTTAGTCCAGGTTTCGAGGGCTGTATACCCCGAAATGAGTGGGTGCTTTTGGTGTGCGAGGATAACAGCACTGCCAATTGGGTCAGGGGAGCTGTTTGACACATCAGGTCCATCAGCGCCCTTGACGTCAAATTGCTGGAGGAAACGGAGTTCCCCAAGGCTCATCTCATCAGAGGTTACTTTCCCAGTAGTGCTGAGTACACTCCTGCAAACATCCTGGAATTTATTGGGCTCCAGAACGCCAGCAGCTTCTCCACGAAGCTGTGGCGGGTGGTGCAGCACAGCCTGAACGGCACAACGACTCACCTCGCAATGTTGATTGACGAGGAGTCGTACAGGGCTCTGACGGAGTGCCAAGGGAAGGTGAAATTCTGCTTTGGCAGGGTCAAATTGATCCTAAAGAATTCAGCTCCCAAAGCCTCCTCCGCCACCCCTGCTCCATCCACATCCTCACCCGCTCCCTCTCCTGCCAGTGCCGCTCCGGCAACGGCGCCAGTGGTTCCCTAAGGAACTCCAGCATTGGCTGACCCTGTGGCCTCCACGAGCGCTGCGGCCGTATTGGTACCTAAGGTTCCTTCCCCCACCCCACCGGTCATTGTGGTCACAGCCCTGAAGGGCCCAAGTAGACGTGTGACAAGTGGTCACCGTCCGTCAACCGTCAGAGGTGCCTCGGCCAGGCCCACTGCCAGCACCTCAGGCCGCAACCCACCCGCAAGGGCACCTCCCGCGAGCGGGGTCGCAAGGCGACCTCCCCCGAGTGGCTCGTCCCGACCGCCAAAGGGCATTCGCGGTAACGAATCTCGGGGTCGCAAGGCAAGTGGCCTTGTCTCAACCGCCATCTGCTCCAAGATGTGCTTATCTCATCCTTCGAGGACAGCTCAGTCCAGAAGACCCTAAGGGTCAATCGGAAAATTCCGTGGTGGAATGAGGAACTGGCTGTCCTTAGAAGGAGGGTTAGAAGCCTTTTTAATAAGGCTAAATCTAACTATGCTAGTTGGGACGTCTATCGGGACGCTCTTACCAACTACAACAAAAGCATTAGACGAGCTAAACGCGATACATGGCGCAGCTACTGTGGTAGCTTAGAATCGTTGTCAGAGGCAGCGAGGCTTTATAAAGTATTTGCTAAAGGGTCGTCTAATGGAATAGGCCTTCTTAAAAGAGCAGATGGCTCTTTCACTCAAGATCGCAGGGAAACACTTGAGCTTCTACTGCAAGTCCACTTCCCGGGTTCTGTGGCGAATCCAGATCTCTACGGTCGCGATGACGCCACTTTGTCACCGGACTCACGCGGATTCAGCCTATCTGGATCCATCTTCGACCCTGTAGATTCTTTTGCTCCTTTCAAAGCCCCAGGGGGTGACAAAACCTTCCCAGCCCTTATTCAAAACAGCATGGCTCATATTCTTGATCCAATGGTCCGCCTTCTTAGAACTAGTCTTACTTGGGGATACATACCCATCTCTTGGAGGAGAGTTAATGTAGTATTCATCCCCAAGCAAGGGAATCGTCCGCTTGACCAGCCTAAGTCCTATCGGCCGATCAGTCTTACCTCCTTTCTGCTTAAAACGGCGGAAAGGTTTATAGATATGCACATTCGGTGCTCTCTGCAGACGTCGACACCTTTGCATCCCACGCAGTTTGCGTACATAGCCGGCAGATCGACCTCTCCACAGGTTAGTGGGAAAAATTGAAAGAGCCTTTGTATCCAAGAATATTGCTTTGTGCTCTTTTCTGGATATAGAAGGTGCTTTTGATAATACCGGCTACGGGTCAATCTCTACTGCTCTAGAACGTAGAGGAACTGCCCGTCCATTGATCCGGTGGATTGAAGCTATGCTCAAACACCGGATTATCACTTCCACCCTGGACTCCACGACTGCATGCATTAATGCAGTCAAAGGCTGTCCCCAGGGAGGAGTTCTATCCCCCCTACTCTGGTCCCTAGTAGTTTGACGAACTACTAGTCTTACTCTCCGAGCAGGGCGTTGAAGCTATCGGCTATGCTGACGACTTGGCTCTAATAGTGACCGGGAACTATACCAGCACCGTGACAGAGTTGATGCAATCAGCTCTGAACACGGTAAGTAGATGGTGCGCAGATGTTGGTCTTAGCATCAATCCCCAAAAGGCTATCATAGTTCCTTTCACTAGGCGCTATTCCGTTGACATTGGTCAACTTTATATCAGCGGCTCCCCTATGGGGCTATCCAACAAAGTCAAATATCTAGGGCTGACCCTCGATAAAAGACTAAATTGGAACTCCCACCTCAGCAACACCCTCACAAAGGCGACCCATGCCATGTGGGCCTGCAGGAGATTCTTTGGTAGAATCTGGGGTCTTAAATCCTTCACCATTCGGTGGCTTTTTGTCTTTACGCAGGTCACTGCCATCAGCAAATGTAATAAATTGCACAGGCTGCTGTGCCTCTCACTGACAGGTGCACTTCGTACCTGTCCCACCGCAGCAATGGAATCGATACTGAATCTGACTCCGCTGCACATCCAAATTAAAGAAATCGCCGCTATGAGCCTTCTTAGAATCAAGCTCCAATCAGGGCTTCTAGCTACCGAATCAGGACATGCTAGCCTGATCAAAGACATTCCTGGCATAGATATCTGCACTAGATCAGATACTATGACTAAGGAACTTTTCTTTGGTGCTAAATTCAGAAGCCTCATCCCGGACCGGAAGGACTGGGACACTGGCAACCCCATCAGCGACCCCTACGGTATTCATTGGTATACCGACGGGTCAAAAGCTGATCAGGGGGTTGGAGCTGGGATCTTTGGACCCAACTCTAAAACCTCAATTGCTATGGGCAAATGGCCCACAGTCTTCCAATCTGAAGTTCATGCCATCGAGTTCTGCTGCCGTCAGAGCTTAGAGAAGGGGATTAGAGGAGCGAACATTTACATCTTCTCTGACAGTCAAGCCGCCATCTTAGCCCTCTCCTCCAAAAGAGTAAGCTCTCGACTGGTGGCCGATTGCTGGAACTGTCTCCAGAGACTGTCTCTTACTAACAACGTCACCCTTCTATGGGTACCTGGACACTCTGGTATCCAGGGCAATGAGCTGGCGGACGAACTTGCTAGGGCCGGTTCGTCAGCCACTTTTTCCGGCCCTGAGCCCTTCTGTGGCATGGGTTGGTCAACCATCTCAGCTATTGTTAAAACCTGGGCTGTTAGGTTGACTGATCGCTACTGGTCGGTCCAACCAGGGATGCGGCAAGCCAAGGAGCTTATAAATCCCGTGGTTGACCGGAAAACCAGCTTACTTTCCAGGAGGGATCTTCACCTCCTCGTTGGCTTTCTTAGTGGCCATCATACGGTGAACTATCACCTCACCAAAATGCGTCTGTCTTCTGATGCTGAGTGCAGACTTTGCCTCCTAGACCTCCTTGGTCGCAGTGCCTCGCACCTTCTCTGTTGGGAGAATCCCTTTTTCAAATAATAATAATAATAATTTTCCCTAATTATAGATGTTTATACTTAATTGTAAGAAAACATAGGAATATAATTTGTAATTTTAATATATGTATATATGTATGTATATACTATACCGTCTATGACTGCAATAGTGATTCAAGCAGCTCGTTAGAACTGTGAAATTAACTATTTTGTTTGTTGGAAGATTAGTGTATTGATTAGTGATCTACCAATTGGAACACCGTGTAGAAGATGACAATGTAATGTCCCGCCTTTCTGATATTCGGACAATAAACTTGTTTAGTCCTGTTGAGCCCACCATTGGGATTATATCTGAGACTAGCAAAAACAGCCTATGGTGAGCCCACGGGACTAAAAGTTACCGCATACTACATCCTAGAGGTCTTACTGGGACTTATCACGCAAAGGACATACGGCCGTAAAGGACATACACATTTCTGTTTCGTTTCCTACGGAACCATAACAACGAAACAGTGGTAATGGACAGAACTTTAAAGAAACTTATGAATAAAATAAAAAAATATATATATTAACTTAAAGGTAATTATTACTACATAGATTAAAACTATTGCAGCAATGAAAGTCTTTAAGAAAAAAAAAGTTATATGAGGCAACACTTGAAGGAAAAGGTGTTACCCCAGGTTTTTAAGTTACCGTAACTCGGGATGCCCCAGAGGGGCTTTCGCCCCTCTCTTCTTCATACGAAACGAGAAGCAAAGCACAGAGAAAAACTCGAACACCATTTTAATCGTAAGATCACAGCCAAGCAATGAGAGTGTGTGTGTTCCGTGTATGATTTTAACATACATGCGGCTCTGCTTTGAGGTTTTTTTTTTGGATTTTTTAGATTTCAGGCTGAGTTTCATTTCCGAAGGGTTTCGCTTGAGTATGGAAATGTGAATACTCTTATTTTTTTCTATATTTTGCGCTGCCTCTAATACCTAATGAATTATAGGCTACGTCATTAGTGGTGAGGAGTGCATATCACAAATTGAGCTTTTCGTTTTTGCCTGTGACCTGGTTGTCATTCTCTTCTGTTTCACTCTTCTGTTTTGTCGACTTTTTTTATTTTCAAAATTGAATTTTAATTGGTTTAGCCTGAAAAAAGAACGCCCCTCAGGCTGCTTTTTCTATTTGGGTATTTTGCTGATTTTCGGCACTCTTTCAAAAATTCTCATTTTGCAGCTCATGTGCACATGACTTACATATGTACATACATAGTGTATGTATGTTTAAGATGTTGACCAATATCATAAATATCGGCATTAAGTATGAAAAATACATTTAAAAATGAGTATTTAATTATTTATATAAATTATTATATATTTTATCAGAATGAAGAATACAAGTAAAAAAAAAAGTTTGCCCATAAACAGAATATCAAATATCAAGAGATACAAATACTATTTTTATTACATTTAATTTATGCAATTTTATTAATTAGCAGTCTAAACCACTTTGTAAGTTTGCCCAATTAGCAACACACTATGCATGAAATAAAGAAACCAATGCGCTGTGCTCACTAAATGTGCAAAGATAATATAAATTATTAATATTGATGAATTTAAATTCATTTAATTATTGCCACAGATGAATAGAGGCACTTGTCCAGAGCAACGATTCTGTCATATCGAAATTTCTATGTTAAGACCTTCAACTCGGCGACTATTATAGGTAACAAATAAAAATCAGTTTGCTTATTATTTTTCCATTACATCAATTTAATTTATTTTGTTAATTTTTATGATTACTTATGATATTAAACCCTTCCTTGTATTTCCAATAATGGCACTGGTTTAAGTGCTAATGTTATATTCTCAACAAAGCAAAGGTCTTCCAATATAATGTTGGTCGAGAATTTGTAATTTCTCAGAAGTTTAGCTAAAGCTATTTTGAGTGCTATTAAAGCATATCTCCAACCTGAAAAGGAAATATTTAAATATAATTTTTTTAAATTTTCTTAAAACCTATGTTACCTATGCAATTGCGTATACCCTTCGAGAAGGGTATAAATGCATAAGGATGCTTATCGTGAAACTGATCGGGCAGAAAATGATCCGGATTGAATGTTTCCGCATCGCTTCCCCAAATTTTCTTACTGCGATGCAAGTGAAAGATGTCTATAACAATATGAATTCCTTTTGGAAGAACAACTCCATTGGTAAGGCGCACATCCTGTGTAGTTTGTCTACCGACAAGTGGACCAGCAGGCATGAGTCGCATCGTTTCATTTAGAATTAGATCAATATAAACCATTTGCTGAGTATCTGCGTAGGTAACTTCAAAGTCTCCAGTATTGGGAAACAATGAGCGAATCTCGTCAAAAGCCTTCTCTTGGTACTGGGGAAACATGGCGAGCAATATCAAAGTGTAGGCCAAGGTAATAGCTGTGGTTTCGAAGGCTGCACTGATAATGACACTTGATTCATCTTCAACATTCTTAGATGTAAAAATGTCGCGTTTCAGCAAGTCTGTGAGAATATTTAGATATATGTTTTTATTCTCGGGCTCTCGATTAACTTCAGAGTCCGCAGACAATTTTTGTGTGATCAACTAATAGAAAAATATACTAAAGTCAATTATTTAAATTGATTAAAGTTATTTGTAGTGTTTGCCAACCTTTCGAATGAATCCACGCAACTCCGACTTAGCAATTGAGTAATGCTTGTCCTTGCCAAATATTTGACGCACTGTTTTATTAGTCAACCAGGGTGACATAGCAATATCTACCATGTTTTCCTGAATACTATTAATGGATAGAAAATACATTCAATTATGCCAAGACCCAAAACACTCACCATTCGAAAGCTTCAAGAAATGTGTTGTTCCTAATATTCTCATTATTCTTCACATCACTTCCCATAGTAGTTTCTGAAGTTGATTGAAATACACTGAGATGATAAAACCCATAGGGAAAAGGTTTTATATTACTCACGAGTTGCTATTTTTAATGTGAAGCTTTTCAGCAACGGTATTAAATTCTTTCCGCCATCATCCACTAATGGATTTAACACCTTGAGAAGAGATGCAGTTTCCTCATTAAATATCGGTACGAAACTGAGCAGAATTTTGTGGGCAAAGGCTGGACTTAATAATTTCCGATGCTTACTCCAGCGGGGATCTAAACTAGACACAAGTAGTTCCACTGTTATCGTAAATGAAATATGACTTACCTGTCAAGCTGATTAATCCGTGTCCTAGGCCATCGTCGGCTACCTTATAAAAAATGCCCTTGCTAACGCAATGAGGTGAGTTGAAAATATCCTGTATAATTTGAGGATCGGTCAAGATCACAAATGGTACGGGTCCGAACCAGAACAACATTTTATCTCCATATTTGTTTAAGAAGGATCCAATGACTGACAACAGCGCTAAGTCAATTCATATACAATTTTCATTTGTTTGAATCAAATTTTATTTGAAGCACTGATCACATACTTTCCCTATTGAGCACCTTGTGGGCCATACCAAGTATGGGATAACCCAATGGCCCAGGTATTTTTAATTGTAACAGATAGAATCTACGACGTGTCCATAAAAAATAAAACCACAAAACACATAACAAAATCCACCACAAATTCCATGTCAACATGGTTCAGATAACTTTTTCAGAGAATGCGAAATATTCAACTTAGATTGATCGTCGATATGCTCAAATGAGCTTGCAAATTTTACACCGCCTTTTTATATAGCGGTCGCATTGATAGCATAAGCATAACACTTGACCAGTCTAAGGTTAGTTTTCCAATAGCGATTAACTACAACTGGCCAAACAAGTTTGATGCATTGTTTTTAATCGACTTAATTTGCCAAGTTAAATTAGAAAGGCAATGTAAATTATTTCCTAATTGTAGATGCTTATGCTTTATTTTAAGAAAACAAACGGATATCATTTAAATATTTGTTTTGTGTCGACCGTCTCTAACCCTAACACGACCTTTTATTGTATTTGGTTGTAGACATTGTTTCTGTACTTCCGACCTAAAAAAAAGTCAATATTGTTGTCGTTGTCTGTGACTGCGATAGTGATTCAAGCAAAAAATTTCCGAATGTGCGTAACAGGCAGAAGGAGGCGTCTGCGATCCCATAAACTATATATGTATATTCTTGATCAGCATCAGCAGCCGAGTCGATATAGCCCTGTCTGTCTGTCTGTATGAACATCGAGATCTCAGAGACTATAAAAGCTAGAGATACCACATTTGGAGACAACATGTAAAAACTCAGTAGGCAGATGAAGTTTATTTTAGATGTTGGACACGCCCCCTTCTGCCCCCATATATCGAAAAAAAAACGATTTCCAAGCATCATTTTAAAGCTAGAACGTTTTGGCACACCCAATACTAATAATCATCTTTATGAAAATTTGGTTACAATCGGTCAAAAAGCACAGAAGTTATTAACGAATTACTTTCATAAGACGAAATCGAGTGCAGCTTTACCTATTCAGCTGGTATGTCGCTCAGTGACATAATAATGGTGGTCAATAAACATAATAATTTGCTATGAAGCTAATCATTTTGAACAAAATTTATTTCGGTATATTTTTGAAAAATATAATATTTCGAAGGTCGCTCTTTATTATTCTTCCATTCAGTAAAATTGGGTGACGGGTATCTCACAGTCGAGCAAACTTCACAGTATCTTTCTTACTTGTTTTACCCAATAATTATTACAGTTTCAAGAATATCTTCATTTATGCTCTAATTTCCGCATGTACACTTGAAATCCTCGTAGTCAAAGCTTGACTGTAGCCGTTTCTACTTGTTTTTTAAAATACTACGTTCGAATAAAATTCGTTAGTTGTAAATAAATATACATATATGTATGTATGTGTATATATGTATGTTGGTGTGTATATGTTAATATTTAAAGTAAACTTAATAGTATAAATGAAATACAACGATATGAAAAAGCAATAATTACTTTGGAATAAGCAAAACGCACAAAATACTCGAAGACATTGCTTAAATATAAAATGCGTTGTCTACTTCTTCTTCCTCTTGCCCAGCGTTAGTGTATGATGTGCTGTGGCCAGCTGTTGCTTGCGCCTTTGGAAGTCTATGTAGTCCTCTTCAAGCGCTTTCCGAGATTCTTCAAGCTTACGCTTCTCTTCAGCATGACCACGCTTCAACTTTTCAAACTTCAAATGCAAGTTTTTTCACTGTCTTTAAGTTCGGCTTCCTTCTCCTTCTATGAGACAAGTAAAAAATCTATACGTTTAAAATATTGTAGTACTTATTTGTCATTTAAACATACATATTTGGTTACCCTAGGGTAAGCGGGTATAAACATTGTTCAAGTCAAATTCAGTATGATTTTCGATCCACTTTCAACAATTCTCATTTTGCAGCACTTGTGCATATGACTTATATTTAATTAGCACTATTAAGATGTATTTTTATTGATACGTTTGTGTACCATATCTATTTTTTGCAATTACGTGGTTTTCTGAGGTTTTTATCAGACTGAATGCGAGTCTCTGCATGCAAATTGATGCAAATTGTCTGCCCATAATTGGATATGCAAATGCCCGATGCCAGCGATACAGCTATTTAATTGTTTCATTTAAATTAAACAAAACTTAATTATTTAGCAATCTTAACTACATTACAAGTTTGTCCAGTTATCAACACCCTGTCTGTGGAGAACGAGAATTAAAACAATGCGTTGAGCTCGCTACACGTACAAAGATAAAATAAATCATTAAAGTTGACTTGTTTAAATGCCGTTAATAATTGGTGCAGATAAAGAGAGACACTTGTCCAGAACAACGATTACAAGTGGAAACTTTATCCGATCATAACTAAACTTACATAAATTATTAAGATAGTTATTACGATTGTGTGCACCAAAAATTAAATTTGTATCGATTTGAGGGGGCGGAAACGGAAATTCTAAAACAAACTTGCCACAAAAGCATATTTTCACCAAATTTAGTTACTGTAGCTCTTAAGTCTCTGAAATTCAGATTTTGGGGTCAAAGGTGCCTCCTTCTGCGTTGTACATACGGTTAGCACAAAGCTATAATACCCTTCTACCCTTTGGATAGCCAGGTGTAAAAATGTGTTCTTCGGTAAGAGAAAATTGAAAGTCGAGTGTTGCCATAAAAATGCTAACTCCATATAATTGCATACATTTATAGTATACTACGATTCCAACCATGTTATATAATATGTATGTATGTATGTGTACACACAAACAAATATAAATATTAAAACTCTATACAAATTACCATCTCCGAGCCGATAAAGTTTTTATGAATATTAATGATCAGAGTCAAAAGCAGACATTACACAGTCATATCTAAATGTCTGTGTAAACGCCTTTAACTTGGCGACTTTAATAGGTAACAAATAAAATTCAATTAACTTATAAATTTAATATGTTTTGTTAATTTTCATGATTTATGATATCAAATCTTCTTTGTATTTCCAATAATGGCACTGGTTTAAGTGTTAACGTAAAATTCAAAAAAAAAAAAAGGTCTTCCAATTTAAAGTTGGTCGAGAATTTGTAATTTCTCAGCAGTTTAACTAGAGCTATTTTGAGTGATATTAAAGCATACCTCCCACCTGAAAAGGAAATATTTAAATATAATTTTTTCAATTTCCTTAAAACCTATGATTACCTATACAATTGCGTATACCCTTTGAGAAGGGTATAAATGCATAAGGATGCTTATCCTGAAGCTGATCGGGCAGAAAATGATCCGGATTGAATGTTTCCGCATCGCTTCCCCAAATTTTCTTACTGCGATGCAAGTGAAAGATGTCTATACCAATATGAATTCCTTTTGGAAGAACAACTCCATTAGTAAGGCGCACATCCTGAGAAGCTTGTCTAGCGACAAGTGGAAAGGGAGGCATGAGCCGCATCGATTCATTTAGAATTAGATCAATATAAACCATTTGCTGAGTATCTGCGTAGGTAACTTCAAAGTCTCCAGTATTGGGAAACAATGAGCGAATCTCGTCAAACGCCTTCTCTTGGTACTGGGGAAACATGGCGAGCAATATCAATGTGTTGGCCAGTACAGTAGCTGTGGTTTCGAAGGCTGCACTGATAATGACACTTGATTCATCTTCAACATTCTTGGTAGTAAAAATGTCGCGTTTCAGCAAGTCTATGAGAATATTTAGATATATGTTTTTATTCTCGGGCTCTCGATTAACTTCAGAGTCCGCAGACAACTTCTGTTTGATCAACTAATTTTTTTATAGAAAAATATACTAAAGTAAATTATTTCAATTGATACAAGTTAATTGTAGTTTTTGACAACCTTTCGAATGAATCCACTCATCTCCGACTTGGCAATTGAGTAATGCTTGTCCTTGCCAAATATTTGACGCACTGTTTTATTAATCAACCAGGGCGACGCGATTATATCTGCCATGTTTTCCTGAATACTATTAATGGATAGAAAATACATTCAATTATGCCAAGACCCAAAACACTCACCATTCGAAAGCTTCAAGAAATGTGTTGTTCCTAATATTCTCATTATTCTTCACATCACTTCCCATAGAAATTTCTGAAGTAGATTGAAATACACTGAGATGATAAAACCCATAGGGAAAAGGTTTTATATTACTCACGAGTGAGTAATGAATCGCGCGATTTTTTTTTTTCAAAAATTTTTTGTCTGCGGCGCTAATTTCTTTCTTCACTTCCCCCCATTTTTCTCCATATCGTGTGAATTATTTTCTCACCTCCTCAACACATTAAAAAACGCAACATGTTGTATGTATGCAATATTTGGTTTGCATAAAATCGATTTTGGGCACTGTAGAAAAAAAAAAGGAGAGCGGGAGAGAACAATCAGCAGCCGGTACATACAAAATAGAGTGAATTGCCAACAACAAAATACATGGTATTTTCGAAAACTTTAAATTAATTAAAAAAAACATATTCATTTCCGCCAGAAAAACTCTTCGTTAAAATTCTGGATAAATCTAGCTCTTTCCAGGAAAAATAAAATTAAAAAAATTAATTCACACGAGCGGCTATTTAACAATTACCGTTTTCTTTTTATGTCTCTTTATTGTAAGAACAACTGCACACTCTCGCTTTCATAAATCGACTGACGCTGCGTAGATCATAGGTACACATACTAGGCCACATACCACAAAGCTACAAAGAGAATGAAGCTTAGCTGCAAATGAGCGACTCATCTACATATACTCCTGCATAGCAGAGAGTTAAGCTATGTGACTTTTGCATACATACATACTTTCCAACACGCCACCTCAAAAGTTACATTGCAGTACTTTTATTAATTACGAGGCTGTGCATGTCCTTCTGGGGAATAATTTTGATCCAGCATTCGCTGCGAGGAGTTGGGGAAACCCAGTAAAATCCAACCAGATCAATTGAACATATTATTTACATCAATTCAGTTTTGCAAACATTTTTAACTAAAAATTAATATTATTCATCTTTGTAAGAAATTCAAAATTATCAATAAACTTAATTAAATTTAATTAAATAATACATTATGTCACGAGCCCCAGTTCAGTCTGGTTCCTCTGTAGTTTGATCTTAGTGATTTAGAATCTCTTTTTTTTTTCTTTTAAATAATGAGCCCCAATCCAGGTTGGTTCTTCTTCAGTTTAATCTAAGAATATAATGTTTTACTTCATTCTGAGAGTCCCAAGTCCACTTCTCAATGTTATGAATCTTACAGATGGTAACGGCTTAGTTAGTATATCGGAAAGTTGTAAATCTGCAGAAATATACTTAATACAAATAAGTTTATTTTCAACTTGTTCTCTTGTAAAATGATATTTAATGTCTATGTGCTTAGTTCTCTTGTGGCAAGTTAGGTTATTTGCAATACTAATACAACCTTGATTATCTTCATAGATATCTATTGGAACTTTTAATTCTAGTTTAACTTCTTCCAATAAAGACTTGAGCCATAAGGCTTCTCTAACACCTTCAAATAAGGCTATGTACTCTGCTTCGGTGGATGAAGCTGCAACAGATTTTTGCTTCATTGTACTCCATGAGATTAAACAACTTTGAAACATTTTAAATAAATACCCAGTAGTACTTCTTCTGTCTGTCTCATTTCCTGTCCAATCACAATCAGCATATCCAATAAGAATATTACTAAACTGTACATTTTTCTCAAATTTCAATCTCAAATCAACAGTTCCTTTTAAATACCTTAAAACTCTTTTAAGACATAGCCATAATTCCTTATTGTTGTTATTCGAATATCGACTTAAAATACTTATTGATGTACTTAAGTCTGGGCGAGTACATTACATGATGTACATCAAACAACCAATCAAGTTTCTACATGGTGCCTCAGATGATTCTACAGATTGTAGAGCCTCATAGTTTAGTTTGCTTGGGAGAGGTGTACTAACTGCATTGCAATCTTTCATATTAAACTTTCTCAACACATTCTTTATATAATATATGCAGATTGACTGGGACATATCTTACTTTTATTTCTATCAATTTTAATTCCGATAAAATATCGACCTTTTTTCAAATCAGTCATTTTAAATTTATTTAGAAGGTATGATTTAAATTTAGACATAGTTTCAGACTTACTAGTGGCAATTATTACATCGTCCACATATAATAAAATATAGATATTATCTGAGAAATTTCCTTTATCTAAAATATAGATACAACGATCAACTTTTAGATTTTCAAATCCAACATCTTTTAGCACATTTTCGAAAACTAAATAGCTTTATTAAGCTTACATACTGCATTCTCATCGCAGTATGGCAACCCCTTTGGAACCTTCATGTAGATTTCATCTTTTAGTTTTCCATTCAAGAATGCTGTTTTCACATCCATATGATGGACTTGTAAATCGTATTGGTTTGAAAGAGCCAACAAAAAAACGAAAACCTAAAATTCATGCAACTGGTGCAAATGTCTCATCGTAATCAGTCATATGTATATTCTTGTGTAAAGCCTCGTGCTACTAGCCTTGCTTTCTACTTTACTAAGTTTCCAAACTCATCTTGTTTAATACTAAAAACCCATTTGCAATATACTATGTTTTTATTATTAGGCTTCTGCACCAAACTCCATGTTTTATTTTCTGAATGCGAATCAAGTTCATCTTGTATGGCTTTTCCCCAAAAAGATCTGTCATCACGAAATTCAATTTCATCAAATGTACTGGGAATATCATTTAAACTGACTTGAGTATTCATTAGACATTTTTCTAAAAATCTATACGATGGTTTAGGTTTACCTTTATTTCTTTCACTGCGTCTGATTTCTTGCTCACATTTGTTTTCGTTTATTTCATCACCAGTTTCTATAACTGGATCGGCATTCTTTGGACATGTGGAATTTTCACTATGTTATACATTTATTCTTGAATCAACAAATTCATCATTTTCCACCATTGGAAAATCTGACTCTACATTTTCTTTATTTAAAGAATCATCAACACTTTCAAGTTGAACCTTCGAGTCTTCTTCATGTACCAACTTAGACTTTAACATGTTTATTTCATCCACTACAACATCCCTAGCTGTCATAAATTTTCTTGATTTCTCATTGCACAATTTGTACCCATTTGGTTCGTAACCGACAAGTATTGTTTTAATTGACTTGTCATCCAATTTTCATTTCTGCACTTTATTAAGTGCGTATACTGTTGAACCAAATATCTTAAGATTAAGATTTTAAGATTGGTTTTTTATTATGCCACATTTCATACGGTGTCTTCTTTTCTTTTAACGCTCTACTTGGGGACCTGTTAATTAGGTACGTTGCTGTTAAAACAGCATCACCCCAAAAACATTTATTAAGCTTAGAGCTATTAATCATTGATCGAGCCTTTTCTGTGATTGTTCTAATCATCCGCTCTGACACGCCATTCAATTGTGAAAACAAAAACATTTATTAAGCTTAGAGCTATTAATCATTGATCGAGCCTTTTCTGTGATTGTTCTAATCATCCGCTCTGACACGCCATTCAATTGTGGGGTATGAGGATATAAAGGTTAACTAATTTTAAATTGAAATGAGCCTCACTCTTGGCGATAAAATCTTTAAATACAGAGAACACTTCTGATTTATATGTTACTATATATGTCACACAGTAATGTGTGTAATCATCAATAACAACAACGTAATAGTTTTTATTATCAATAGAGGGTGTGATTGGCCCAAAGACATCGGAATGGACTACAAACAAAGGTCTCTGGATATTTACTTTGCTTTTAAATTTATTAAATTTTAATCTAGATTGCTTGCCGTTTATACAAGCCTCACATAGATCTTGATTTACTTCTATGTCTTTTAATATATTTATATTTTCAAATAGTTCATTTTGTTATATCTCTAAGAATTTGCCTGCTTACATTACTTACATGACCCAATCTTTCATGCCACAAGCGATACTCAGCATTATTTCTAACTTTCGATGTATATACTTTACTATATTCATAGTAAATCTTATTATTGGTACATTGTACTCACATGTTCCATCAAATGCTAGATTACCATCTTTAGTTACTCTGATGCCATCAGGGTTAAACTCAACCGTCATTCCATCATCTTGCATCTTCTTCACTGATAATAGATTATGTGGAATTTCTTCACAATACAGCACATTCTTCAGCGTTATCTTCCTTCCAATACTGGTAAGGTTAACCACTCCTTTGGCAGTTGCATGTATGTACTCCCCACGCTTTGCAATTTCGATGGCTATATGATTTTGCAAGTTTTCATGTTCAGAAAACAACGACATGTCATTGATGAGATGATCTGATGCATCGGAGTCCAGGATGAATTTAATCAGGCCCATATTTTTATTTATGTTTTCCTTTCTAATCAAGAACGCAAAGCCTCGTTCAGAATTAGTTGTTGCAATTTGAGCCTGCTTCTCTTGTCAACTATTATTACTTGCAACATTCTCATTTCCTGTCTGTCGTTTTAATAAGAAACAATCTCTCTTAAAATGTCCTAGTTTTCCACAATGAAAACATTTCGGCTTCGATCTAAATTTTTTCTTTAATGTTTTTTGTTTTACTGCTTGGTTTTTATATTTATTTTCTTTAACTTCTTTATTGCCTATCGCTTGAAGAACTTTTGCGCTTGTGTCCTTGCTTGTATTTTTTAATTTTGTCTCTTGGTCAAGTAGTCGAGTTTTTACAAATGCTAAAGTCAGATTTGCTTCAGAAAGTGTCTCTATTGCAGTTACGACCCCATCGTAGCATGTTGGAAGAGTTAGAAGCAAGTGTGAAATGTTGTCCATTTCATCTATTTTTGCACCTGACGCAATGAGCTCTGTTATTAAGTTATCAAACAAATAGAAATGATTTTGTAGCGAAGTATCGCCCTTTAACTTTAACATTAATAGTTGTTTTCTTAATGAAAGCTGTGAAGCTAAACTTTTTCTTTCATAGATTTCGTCTAACTCTCTCAGGTATTCAACAATTATGCTCTTTGCTTGTCTTTGTGCCTTTTTAAATTCATCAGTCACTATATTTTGTTCGTCATCTATTTTTTATTTTTTTTTCTTTGTTTATTCCACTTGGGAACTTAGGGCTTCTACCAGAGCTTTCCATCGAACTCTGTTTTGTACTGTCTGTTTCGCTATATCCCTCAGTTTTAGAAGGGCTGTCCGTCTCCAGGTTGCCTTTGGCCGTCCAACTCTTCTACTTCCTTGGGGGTTCAAGTCCAGTGCCATCCGGACTATACTGCTTGGGTTCCTTCTGAGAGCATGGCCTATCCACGAGCATTTTCGCTTCCTGATTTGGAGATGTATAGTAGACTCACCAGTAACACGCCACAGCTCTGCATTAGATATTCTGTCTGGCCAGAATATTCCGCATATTATTCTCAGACACATGTTAATGAATACTTGCAGTTTCTGTGTTATTTTCTTGGTGGTCAGCCATGTCTCACTGTCATATAGCAGAATGGGCTTTACACACGCGTTGAATATCCGGAGTTTAGTACGCTGACTTATCTGCCGGTTTCTCCATATGCGGTAGAGTCTCCCAAATGCTGAACGGGCTTTGGCAAGTCGACTCGAGACATCTTCATCCACTCCTCCATTGCTGGAGATAATGGTGCCAAGGTATGGGAAACTGTTGACATAATCGATTTGTTTCCTATGTATGGAAATGTTTCCTTGGTTGGAGTAGTTGAAGCGCATTGCTTTTGTTTTGGCTACATTTATCTCGAGTCCGACTCTGCTGGCTAGTGTGGCGAGATCATCTGCTTTTTGCTGGATATCCGAGAATCTATGAGAGACTAGACAGATTGCATCTGCATAGTCCAAGTCCTCAAGGTGTCTAGTGAGGCTCCACGTGATTCCACGCTTGGACTTGCACACGTCACTCATTATCTCGTCGACCACGATGTTGAAGAGCAGTGGTGATAGGGGGCAGCCTTGGTTGGTTTGGAAAGGTGCACTTGTTTTCCCGTTGTGCAGTACAGCCATGTTGGCGTCATCTTATATTGCTTTGATGATTGCAATGATGTTGACAGGTACTCCTTTCCTAGCAAGTGCTCGCCATATCGCCGCTCTATCTACTGAATCGAATGCCTTCTTGAAATCAGCTTGTCAGCTTGGAGAAGTTCAGCTGGAATATTGTCGTCGCCAGCTGCCCTGTTGAGTTTCAGCTTCTTTATTGCACTTCTGATTTCCATTACAGATGGGGGCGCAGACGAAATACGGAGATTCCCATATGTAGGCGCAATATTTCTGTATTCATCAGTACCACTTGTTGAAGCAGTGTGGCTGATTTCCATGAAATGTTGCCGCCATCTTTGGATTTGTGCTTCTTCATTTGTAAGAAGGTTGCCAGCTAAATCCCTGACTGACTGGGACTGTCTGTGGTGTGCACCGGAAATACGTGCAACTTGCTGGTATAGCGAGCGCATGTTATTCTCGCCTGCTGCTCGTTCCGCATTTTCTGCAAATCTATCCAGAAGTGCTCTCTTATCATTTCTAGCAGACTTCTTTACAGCTCTACATAGTTCACGATATTCATTGTGGTTATGTGAAAGCTGGTCTGCCAGAGACTTTAGAATGTTTCCCCGTCTGATCACGAAATTGTGAAATTATGATAAACGTTTACAAAGCGCACAAATTAAATTGTCATACAACTATACATATGTATGTAATTATATTATGCATGTATGTATATACATACATATATTAGCAACTCAATGCATATGTATATGTATGTACTTATACATACATATACATATGTATTATTTTTCACTTTTTATTTTAGCTTGTTATTAACAATCAAAGACTTACTTATTTCAATGCTATTTTGTGTCTGGGCCCATAACCTATGGTTATATGCTAATATTATTGTGGAATACAGTTATTAACTATTGTCAGACCAGCATGAAATAAATAGGCACTTTGTTGTTTTCTTTTTATGTCTCTTTATTGTAAGAACAACTGCACACTCTCGCTTTCATAAATCGACTGACGCTGCGTAGATCATAGGTACACATACTAGGCCACATACCACAAAGCTACAAAGAGAATGAAGCTTAGCTGCAAATGAGCGACTCATCTACATATACTCCTGCATAGCAGAGAGTTAAGCTATGTGACTTTTGCATACATACTTTCCAACATATATATTTTATCAGAATGAAGAATACAAGAAAAAAAAAGTTAGCCATAAACAGAATATCAAATGCACGGTGCAAGCAATACAACTACTATTTTTATTATATTTAAATTATGCAATTTAATTAATTAGCAGTCTAAACCACTTTATAAGTTTGTCCAATTAGCAACACACTATGCATGAAATAAAGAAAGCAATGCGCTGTGCTCACTAAATGTGCAAAGATAATATAAATTATTAATATTGATGAATTTAAATTCATTTAATTATTGCCACAGATGAATAGAGGCACTTGTCCAGAGCAACGATTCTGTCATATCGAAATTTCTATGTTAAGACCTTCAACTCGGCGACTATAATAGGTAACAAATAAAAATCAGTTTGCTTATTATTTTTCCATTACATCAATTTAATTTATTTTGTTAATTTTTAAGATTACTTATGATATTAAACCCTTCCTTGTATTTCCAATAATGGCACTGGTTTAAGTGCTAATGTTATATTCTCAACAAAGCAAAGGTCTTCCAATTTAAAGTTGGTCGAGAATTTGTAATTTCTCAGCAGTTTAACTAGAGCTATTTTGAGTGATATTAAAGCATACCTCCCACCTGAAAAGGAAATATTTAAATATAATTTTTTCAATTTCCTTAAAACCTATGATTACCTATACAATTGCGTATACCCTTTGAGAAGGGTATAAATGCATAAGGATGCTTATCCTGAAGCTGATCGGGCAGAAAATGATCCGGATTGAATGTTTCCGCATCGCTTCCCCAAATTTTCTTACTGCGATGCAAGTGAAAGATGTCTATACCAATATGAATTCCTTTTGGAAGAACAACTCCATTAGTAAGGCGCACATCCTGAGAAGCTTGTCTACCGACAAGTGGAAAGGGAGGCATGAGCCGCATCGATTCATTTAGAATTAGATCAATATAAACCATTTGCTGAGTATCTGCGTAGGTAACTTCAAAGTCTCCAGTATTTAGAAACAATGAGCGAATCTCGTCAAACGCCTTCTCTTGGTACTGGGGAAACATGGCGAGCAATATCAATGTGTTGGCCAGTACAGTAGCTGTGGTTTCGAAGGCTGCACTGATAATGACACTTGATTCATCTTCAACATTCTTGGTAGTAAAAATGTCGCGTTTCAGCAAGTCTATGAGAATATTCAGATATATGTTTTTATTCTCGGGCTCTCGATTAACTTCAGAGTCCGCAGACAATTTTTGTGTGATCAACTAATAGAAAAATATACTAATGTAAATTATTTCAATTGATACAAGTTAATTGTAGTGTTTGACAACCTTTCGAATGAATCCACGCATCTCCGACTTGGCAATTGAGTAATGCTTGTCCTTGCCAAATATTTGACGCACTGTTTTATTATTTAACCAGGGCGACGTGATTATATCTGCCATGGTTTTCTGAATACTATTAATGGATTAAAAATCCGTTCAATTATGCCAAGGCCCAGAATACTCACCATTCGAAAGCTTCAAGCAGTGTGTTGTTCTTAATATTCTCATTATTCTTCACATCACTTCCCATAGTAGTTTCTGAAGTAGATTGAAATACACTGAGATGATAAAACCCATAGGGAAAAGGTTTTATATTACTCACGAGTGAGTAATGAATCGCGCGATTTTTTTTTTTTCAAAAATTTTTTTGTCTGCGGCGCTAATTTCTTTCTTCACTTCCCCCATTTTTCTCCATATCGTGTGAATTATTTTCTCACCTCCTCAACACATTAAAAAACGCAACATGTTGTATGTATGCAATATTTGGTTTGCATAAAATCGATTTTGGGCACTGTAGAAAAAAAAAAGGAGAGCGGGAGAGAACAATCAGCAGCCGGTACATACAAAATAGAGTGAATTGCCAACAACAAAATACATGGTATTTTCGAAAACTTTAAATTAATTAAAAAAACATATTCATTTCCGCCAGAAAAACTCTTCGTTAAAATTCTGGATAAATCTAGCTCTTTCCAGGAAAAATAAAATTAAAAAAATTAATTCACACGAGCGGCTATTTAACAATTACCGTTTTCTTTTTATGTCTCTTTATTGTAAGAACAACTGCACACTCTCGCTTTCATAAATCGACTGACGCTGCGTAGATCATAGGTACACATACTAGGCCACATACCACAAAGCTACAAAGAGAATGAAGCTTAGCTGCAAATGAGCGACTCATCTACATATACTCCTGCATAGCAGAGAGTTAAGCTATGTGACTTTTGCATACATACATACTTTCCAACACGCCACCTCAAAAGTTACATTGCAGTACTTTTATTAATTACGAGGCTGTGCATGTCCTTCTGGGGAATAATTTTGATCCAGCATTCGCTGCGAGGAGTTGGGGAAACCCAGTAAAACCCAACCAGATCAATTGAACATATTATTTACATCAATTCAGTTTTGCAAACATTTTTAACTAAAAATTAATATTATTCATCTTTGTAAGAAATTCAAAATTATCAATAAACTTAATTTAATTTAATTAAATAATACATTATGTCACGAGCCCCAGTTCAGTCTGGTTCCTCTGTAGTTTGATCTTAGTGATTTAGAATCTCTTTTTTTTTTCTTTTAAATAATGAGCCCCAATCCAGGTTGGTTCTTCTTCAGTTTAATCTAAGAATATAATGTTTTACTTCATTCTGAGAGTCCCAAGTCCACTTCTCAATGTTATGAATCTTACAGATGGTAACGGCTTAGTTAGTATATCGGAAAGTTGTAAATCTGCAGAAATATACTTAATACAAATAAGTTTATTTTCAACTTGTTCTCTTGTAAAATGATATTTAATGTCTATGTGCTTAGTTCTCTTGTGGCAAGTTAGGTTATTTGCAATACTAATACAACCTTGATTATCTTCATAGATATCTATTGGAACTTTTAATTCTAGTTTAACTTCTTCCAATAAAGACTTGAGCCATAAGGCTTCTCTAACACCTTCAAATAAGGCTATGTACTCTGCTTCGGTGGATGAAGCTGCAACAGATTTTTGCTTCATTGTACTCCATGAGATTAAACAACTTTGAAACATTTTAAATAAATACCCAGTAGTACTTCTTCTGTCTGTCTCATTTCCTGTCCAATCACAATCAGCATATCCAATAAGAATATTACTAAACTGTACATTTTTCTCAAATTTCAATCTCAAATCAACAGTTCCTTTTAAATACCTTAAAACTCTTTTAAGACATAGCCATAATTCCTTATTGTTGTTATTCGAATATCGACTTAAAATACTTATTGATGTACTTAAGTCTGGGCGAGTACATTACATGATGTACATCAAACAACCAATCAAGTTTCTACATGGTGCCTCAGATGATTCTACAGATTGTAGAGCCTCATAGTTTAGTTTGCTTGGGAGAGGTGTACTAACTGCATTGCAATCTTTCATATTAAACTTTCTCAACACATTCTTTATATAATATATGCAGATTGACTGGGACATATCTTACTTTTATTTCTATCAATTTTAATTCCGATAAAATATCGACCTTTTTTCAAATCAGTCATTTTAAATTTATTTAGAAGGTATGATTTAAATTTAGACATAGTTTCAGACTTACTAGTGGCAATTATTACATCGTCCACATATAATAAAATATAGATATTATCTGAGAAATTTCCTTTATCTAAAATATAGATACAACGATCAACTTTTAGATTTTCAAATCCAACATCTTTTAGCACATTTTCGAAAACTAAATAGCTTTATTAAGCTTACATACTGCATTCTCATCGCAGTATGGCAACCCTTTTGGAACCTTCATGTAGATTTCATCTTTTAGTTTTCCATTCAAGAATGCTGTTTTCACATCCATATGATGGACTTGTAAATCGTATTGGTTTGAAAGAGCCAACAAAAAAACGAAAACCTAAAATTCATGCAACTGGTGCAAATGTCTCATCGTAATCAGTCATATGTATATTCTTGTGTAAAGCCTCGTGCTACTAGCCTTGCTTTCTACTTTACTAAGTTTCCAAACTCATCTTGTTTAATACTAAAAACCCATTTGCAATATACTATGTTTTTATTATTAGGCTTCTGCACCAAACTCCATGTTTTATTTTCTGAATGCGAATCAAGTTCATCTTGTATGGCTTTTCCCCAAAAAGATCTGTCATCACGAAATTCAATTTCATCAAATGTACTGGGAATATCATTTAAACTGACTTGAGTATTCATTAGACATTTTTCTAAAAATCTATACGATGGTTTAGGTTTACCTTTATTTCTTTCACTGCGTCTGATTTCTTGCTCACATTTGTTTTCGTTTATTTCATCACCAGTTTCTATAACTGGATCGGCATTCTTTGGACATGTGGAATTTTCACTATGTTATACATTTATTCTTGAATCAACAAATTCATCATTTTCCACCATTGGAAAATCTGACTCTACATTTTCTTTATTTAAAGAATCATCAACACTTTCAAGTTGAACCTTCGAGTCTTCTTCATGTACCAACTTAGACTTTAACATGTTTATTTCATCCACTACAACATCCCTAGCTGTCATAAATTTTCTTGATTTCTCATTGCACAATTTGTACCCATTTGGTTCGTAACCGACAAGTATTGTTTTAATTGACTTGTCATCCAATTTTCATTTCTGCACTTTATTAAGTGCGTATACTGTTGAACCAAATATCTTAAGATTAAGATTTTAAGATTGGTTTTTTATTATGCCACATTTCATACGGTGTCTTCTTTTCTTTTAACGCTCTACTTGGGGACCTGTTAATTAGGTACGTTGCTGTTAAAACAGCATCACCCCAAAAACATTTATTAAGCTTAGAGCTATTAATCATTGATCGAGCCTTTTCTGTGATTGTTCTAATCATCCGCTCTGACACGCCATTCAATTGTGAAAACAAAAACATTTATTAAGCTTAGAGCTATTAATCATTGATCGAGCCTTTTCTGTGATTGTTCTAATCATCCGCTCTGACACGCCATTCAATTGTGGGGTATGAGGATATAAAGGTTAACTAATTTTAAATTGAAATGAGCCTCACTCTTGGCGATAAAATCTTTAAATACAGAGAACACTTCTGATTTATATGTTACTATATATGTCACACAGTAATGTGTGTAATCATCAATAACAACAACGTAATAGTTTTTATTATCAATAGAGGGTGTGATTGGCCCAAAGACATCGGAATGGACTACAAACAAAGGTCTCTGGATATTTACTTTGCTTTTAAATTTATTAAATTTTAATCTAGATTGCTTGCCGTTTATACAAGCCTCACATAGATCTTGATTTACTTCTATGTCTTTTAATATATTTATATTTTCAAATAGTTCATTTTGTTATATCTCTAAGAATTTGCCTGCTTACATTACTTACATGACCCAATCTTTCATGCCACAAGCGATACTCAGCATTATTTCTAACTTTCGATGTATATACTTTACTATATTCATAGTAAATCTTATTATTGGTACATTGTACTCACATGTTCCATCAAATGCTAGATTACCATCTTTAGTTACTCTGATGCCATCAGGGTTAAACTCAACCGTCATTCCATCATCTTGCATCTTCTTCACTGATAATAGATTATGTGGAATTTCTTCACAATACAGCACATTCTTCAACGTTATCTTCCTTCCAATACTGGTAAGGTTAACCACTCCTTTGGCAGTTGCATGTATGTACTCCCCACGCTTTGCAATTTCGATGGCTATATGATTTTGCAAGTTTTCATGTTCAGAAAACAACGACATGTCATTGATGAGATGATCTGATGCATCGGAGTCCAGGATGAATTTAATCAGGCCCATATTTTTATTTATGTTTTCCTTTCTAATCAAGAACGCAAAGCCTCGTTCAGAATTAGTTGTTGCAATTTGAGCCTGCTTCTCTTGTCAACTATTATTACTTGCACCATTCTCATTTCCTGTCTGTTGTTTTAATAAGAAACAATCTCTCTTAAAATGTCCTAGTTTTCCACAATGAAAACATTTCGGCTTCGATCTAAATTTTTTCTTTAATGTTTTTTGTTTTACTGCTTGGTTTTTATATTTATTTTTTTTAACTTCTTTATTGCCTATCGCTTGAAGAACTTTTGCGCTTGTGTCCTTGCTTGTATTTTTTAATTTTGTCTCTTGGTCAAGTAGTCGAGTTTTTACAAATGCTAAAGTCAGATTTGCTTCAGAAAGTGTCTCTATTGCAGTTACGACCCCATCGTAGCATGTTGGAAGAGTTAGAAGCAAGTGTGAAATGTTGTCCATTTCATCTATTTTTGCACCTGACGCAATGAGCTCTGTTATTAAGTTATCAAACAAATAGAAATGATTTTGTAGCGAAGTATCGCCCTTTAACTTTAACATTAATAGTTGTTTTCTTAATGAAAGCTGTGAAGCTAAACTTTTTCTTTCATAGATTTCGTCTAACTCTCTCAGGTATTCAACAATTATGCTCTTTGCTTGTCTTTGTGCCTTTTTAAATTCATCAGTCACTATATTTTGTTCGTCATCTATTTTTTATTTTTTTTTCTTTGTTTATTCCACTTGGGAACTTAGGGCTTCTACCAGAGCTTTCCATCGAACTCTGTTTTGTACTGTCTGTTTCGCTATATCCCTCAGTTTTAGAAGGGCTGTCCGTCTCCAGGTTGCCTTTGGCCGTCCAACTCTTCTACTTCCTTGGGGGTTCAAGTCCAGTGCCATCCGGACTATACTGCTTGGGTTCCTTCTGAGAGCATGGCCTATCCACGAGCATTTTCGCTTCCTGATTTGGAGATGTATAGTAGACTCACCAGTAACACGCCACAGCTCTGCATTGGATATTCTGTCTGGCCAGAATATTCCGCATATTATTCTCAGACACATGTTAATGAATACTTGCAGTTTCTGTGTTATTTTCTTGGTGGTCAGCCATGTCTCACTGTCATATAGCAGAATGGGCTTTACACACGCGTTGAATATCCGGAGTTTAGTACGCTGACTTATCTGCCGGTTTCTCCATATGCGGTAGAGTCTCCCAAATGCTGAACGGGCTTTGGCAAGTCGACTCGAGACATCTTCATCCACTCCTCCATTGCTGGAGATAATGGTGCCAAGGTATGGGAAACTGTTGACATAATCGATTTGTTTCCTATGTATGGAAATGTTTCCTTGGTTGGAGTAGTTGAAGCGCATTGCTTTTGTTTTGGCTACATTTATCTCGAGTCCGACTCTGCTGGCTAGTGTGGCGAGATCATCTGCTTTTTGCTGGATATCCGAGAATCTATGAGAGACTAGACAGATTGCATCTGCATAGTCCAAGTCCTCAAGGTGTCTAGTGAGGCTCCACGTGATTCCACGCTTGGACTTGCACACGTCACTCATTATCTCGTCGACCACGATGTTGAAGAGCAGTGGTGATAGGGGGCAGCCTTGGTTGGTTTGGAAAGGTGCACTTGTTTTCCCGTTGTGCAGTACAGCCATGTTGGCGTCATCTTATATTGCTTTGATGATTGCAATGATGTTGACAGGTACTCCTTTCCTAGCAAGTGCTCGCCATATCGCCGCTCTATCTACTGAATCGAATGCCTTCTTGAAATCAGCTTGTCAGCTTGGAGAAGTTCAGCTGGAATATTGTCCTCGCCAGCTGCCCTGTTGAGTTTCAGCTTTTTTATTGCACTTCTGATTTCCATTACAGATGGGGGCGCAGACGAAATACTTGTTGAAGCAGTGTGGCTGATTTCCATGAAATGTTGCCGCCATCTTTGGATTTGTGCTTCTTCATTTGTAAGAAGGTTGCCAGCTAAATCCCTGACTGACTGGGACTGTCTGTGGTGTGCACCGGAAATACGTGCAACTTGCTGGTATAGCGAGCGCATGTTATTCTCGCCTGCTGCTCGTTCCGCATTTTCTGCAAATCTATCCAGAAGTGCTCTCTTATCATTTCTAGCAGACTTCTTTACAGCTCTACATAGTTCACGATATTCATTGTGGTTATGTGAAAGCTGGTCTGCCAGAGACTTTAGAATGTTTCTCCGTCTGATCACGAAATTGAGAAATTATGATAAACGTTTACAAAGCGCACAAATTAAATTGTCATACAACTATACATATGTATGTAATTATATTATGCATGTATATACATACATATATTAGCAACTCAATGCATATGTATATGTATGTACTTATACATACATATACATATGTATTATTTTTCACTTTTTATTTTAGCTTGTTATTAACAATCAAAGACTTACTTATTTCAATGCTATTTTGTGTCTGGGCCCATAACCTATGGTTATATGCTAATATTATTGTGGAATACAGTTATTAACTATTGTCAGACCAGCATGAAATAAATAGGCACTTTGTTGTTTTCTTTTTATGTCTCTTTATTGTAAGAACAACTGCACACTCTCGCTTTCATAAATCGACTGACGCTGCGTAGATCATAGGTACACATACTAGGCCACATACCACAAAGCTACAAAGAGAATGAATGAATGCAAGCAATACAACTACTATTTTTATTATATTTAAATTATGCAATTTAATTAATTAGCAGTCTAAACCACTTTATAAGTTTGTCCAATTAGCAACACACTATGCGTAAAAAAAGAAAGCAATGCGCTATGCTCACTAAATGTGCAAAGATAATATAAATTATTAATATTGATGAATTTAAATTCATTTAATTATTGCCACAGATGAATAGAGGCACTTGTCCAGAGCAACTATTCTGTCATATCGAAATTTCTATGTTAAGACCTTCAACTCGGCGACTATAATAGGTAACAAATAAAAATCAGTTTGCTTATTATTTTTCCATTACATCAATTTAATTTATTTTGTTAATTTTTATGATTACTTATGATATTAAACCCTTCCTTGTATTTCCAATAATGGCACTGGCTTAAGTGCTAATGTTACATTCTCAACAAAGCAAAGGTCTTCCAATTTAAAGTTGGTCGAGAATTTGTAATTTCTCAGTAGTTTAGCTAAAGCCATTTTGAGTGATATTAAAGCATACCTCCAACCTGAAAAGGAAATATTTAAATATAATTTGTTAAATTTTCTTAAAACCTATGTTTACCTATGCAATTGCGTATACCCTTTGTGAAGGGTATAAATGCATAAGGATGCTTATCCTGAAGCTGATCGGGCAGAAAATGATCCGGATTGAATGTTTCCGCATCGCTTCCCCAAATTTTCTTACTGCGATGCAAGTGAAAGATGTCTATACCAATATTAATTCCTTTTGGAAGCACAACTCCATTAGTAAGGCGCACATCCTGAGAAGCTTGTCTAGCGACAAGTGGAAAGGGAGGCATGAGCCGCATCGATTCATTTAGAATTAGATCAATATAAACCATTTGCTGAGTATCTGCGTAGGTAACTTCAAAGTCTCCAGTATTGGGAAACAATGAGCGAATCTCGTCAAACGCCTTCTCTTGGTACTGGGGAAACATGGCGAGCAATATCAAAGTGTAGGCCAAGGTAATAGCTGTGGTTTCGAAGGCTGCACTGATAATGACACTTGATTCATCTTCAACGTTCTTGGAAGTAAAAATGTCGCGTTTCAGCAAGTCTATGAGAATATTTAGATATATGTTTTTATTCTCGGGCTCTCGATTAACTTCAGAGTCCGCAGACAACTTCTGTTTGATCAACTAATTGTTTTATAGAAAAATATACTAAATTAAATTATTTCAATTGATACAAGTTAATTGTAGTTTTTGACAACCTTTCGAATGAATCCACGCATCTCCGACTTGGCAATTGAGTAATGCTTGTCCTTGCCAAATATTTGACGCACTGTTTTATTAATCAACCAGGGCGACGCGATTATATCTGCCATGTTTTCCTGAATACTATTAATGGATAGAAAATACATTCAATTATGCCAATACCCAAAACACTCACCATTCGCAAACTCCAAGCAGTGTGTTGTTCCTAATATTCTCATTATTCTTCACATCACTTCCCATAGTAGTTTCTGAAGTAGATTGAAATACAGTGAGATGATAAAACCCATAAGGAAAAGGTTTTATATTACTCACGAGTTGCTATTTTTAATGTGAAGCTTTTCAGCAACGGTATCAAATTCTTTTCGCCATCATCCACCAATGGATTTAGCACCTTGAGAAGAGATGCAGTTTCTTCATTAAATATCGGTACGAAACTGAGCAGAATTTTGTGGGCAAAGGCTGGATTTAATAATTTCCGATGCTTACTCCACCGGGGATCTAAACTAGACACAAGTAGTTTCACCGTTATCGTAAATGAAATATGACTTACCTGTCAAGGTGACTAATCCGTGTCCTACGCCATCAGCGAATGCCTTATAAAGAAAACTCTTGTTAACACAATGGGGTGAAGTGAAAATATCCTGTATAATTTGAGGATCGCTCAAGATCACCAATGGTACGGGTCCGAACCAGAACAACATTTTATCTCCATATTTGTTGAAGGAGGACCCAAGGACTGACAACCGCGCTAAGATATTTCATATACAATTCTCATTTGTTTGAATCAAATTTTTTTTGAAGCACTGATCACATACTTTCCCTATTGAGCACCTTGTGGGCCATACCAAGTATGGGATAACCCAATGGACCGGGTATTTTTAATTGTAACAAATAGAATCTACGACGTGTCCATAAAAAATAAAACCACAAAACACATAACAAAATCCACCACAAATTCCATGTCAACATGGTTCAGATAACTTCTTCAGAGAATGTGAAATCTTCAACTTAGGTTGATCGTCAATATGCTCTAATGAGCTTGCAAATAGTGCACCGTCTTTTTATATAGTCGTCGATTGATAGCCTAACACTTAACCAGTCGTAGGTCGCTTTACAAAACGATTAACTGTAACCGGACAAACAAGTTTGAAATTTTACTATATAATAAATAATTGTAGTTAGTTTATGTTCCCTAATTATAGATGTTTATACTTAATTGTAAGAAAACATATTAATATAATTTGTAATTTTAATATATGTATATATTTATGTATATACTATACCGTCTATGACTGCAATAGTGATTCAAGCAGCTCGTTAGAACTGTGAAATGAACTATTTTGTTTGTTGGAAGATTAGTGTATTGATTAATGATCTACCAACTGGGAAACCGTGCGGTAGGTGACAATGTAATGTCCCTTTCTGGTAGAATAAATATCTGGACAATAAACATGTTTAGTCCTGTTGAGCCCACCATTGGGATTATATCTGAGACTAGCAAAAACAGCCTGTGGTGGGTGCATACTACATCCTAGAGGTCTTACTGGGAAAGTTAGTAGGGACTTATCACGCAAAGGACATACGGCCGTAAAGGACATACACATTTCTGTTTCGTTTCCTACGGAAGCATAACAACGAAACAGTGGTAATGGATAGAACTTTAAAGAAACTTATGAATAAAATAAAAAAATATATATATTAACTTAAAGGTAATTATAACTACATAGATTAAAACTATTGCAGCAATGAAAGTCTTTAAGAAAAAAAAAATTATATGAGGCAACACTTGAAGGAAAAGGTGTTACCCCAGGTTTTTAAGTTACCGTAACTCGGGATGCCCCAGAGAGCGTTTCGCTCTGGCTTTCGCCCCTCTCTTCTTCATACGAAACGAGAAGCAAAGCACAGAGAAAAACTCGAACACCATTTTAATCGTAAGATCACAGCCAAGCAATGAGAGTGTGTGTGTTCCGTGTATGATTTTAACATACATGCGGCGCTGCTTTGAGGTTTTTTTTGGATTTTTTAGATTTCAGGCTGAGTTTCATTTCAGAAGGGTTTCGCTTGAGTATGGAAATGTGAATACTCTTATTTTTTTCTATATTTTGCGCTGCCTCTAATACCTAATGAATTATAGGCTACGTCATTAGTGGTGAGGAGTGCATATCACAAATTGAGCTTTTCGTTTTTGCCTGTGACTTGGTTGTCATTCTCTTTTGTTTCGTTCTTCTGTTTTGTCGACTTTTTTTATTTTAAAAATGGAATTTTAATTGGTTTAGCCTGCAAAAGAACCCCCCTCAGGCTGCTTTTGCTATTTGGGTATCTTGCTGATTTTCGGCACTCTTTCAAAAATTCTCATTTTGCAGCTCATGTGCACATGACTTACATATGTATATACATAGTGTATGTATATTTACGATGTTGACCAATATCATAAATATTGGCATTAAGTATGAAAAATACATTTAAAAATGAGTATTTAATTATTTATATAAATTATTATATATTTTATCAGAATGAAGAATACAAGTAAAAAAACAAGTTTGCCTATGAACAGAATATCAAATGCACGGTGCAAGCGATACAACTACTATTTTTATTACATTTAATTTATGCAATTTTATTAATTAGCAGTCTAAACCACTTTGTAAGTTTGTCCAATTAGCAACACACTATGCATGAAATAAAGAAAGCAATGCGCTGTGCTCGCTAAACGTGCAAAAATAAAATAAATTATTAGTATTGATGAATTTAAATTAATTTAATTAATGACAAATATGAAAAGAGGCACTTGTCCAGAGCAACGATTCTGTCATATCGAAATGTCTATGCTAAGACCTTTAACTCGGCAACTATAATAGGAAACAAATAAAAATCAGTTTGCTTATTATTTTTCCATTACATCAATTTAATTTATTTTGTTAATTTTTATGATTACTTATGATATTAAACCCTTCCTTGTATTTCCAATAATGGCTCTGGCTTAAGTGCTAATGTTATATTCTCAACAAAGCAAAGGTCTTCCAATTTAAAGTTGGTCGAGAATTTGTAATTTCTCAGCAGTTTAGCTAAAGCTATTTTGAGTGATATTAAAGCATACCTCCAACCTGAAAAGGAAATATTTAAATATAATTTGTTAAATTTTCTTAAAACCTATGTTTACCTATGCAATTGCGTATACCCTTCGAGAAGGGTATAAATGCATAAGGATGCTTATCCTGAAGCTGATCGGGCAGAAAATGATCCGGATTGAATGTTTCCGCATCGCTTCCCCAAATTTTCTTACTGCGATGCAAGTGAAAGATGTCTATACCAATATGAATTCCTTTTGGAAGAACAACTCCATTTGTAAGGCGCACATCCTGAGAAGCTTGTCTACCGACAAGTGGAAAGGGAGGCATGAGCCGCATCGATTCATTTAGAATTAGATCAATATAAACCATTTGCTGAGTATCTGCGTAGGTAACTTCAAAGTCTCCAGTATTTAGAAACAATGAGCGAATCTCGTCAAACGCCTTCTCTTGGTACTGGGGAAACATGGCGAGCAATATCAATGTGTTGGCCAGTACAGTAGCTGTGGTTTCGAAGGCTGCACTGATAATGACACTTGATTCATCTTCAACATTCTTGGTAGTAAAAATGTCGCGTTTCAGCAAGTCTATGAGAATATTTAGATATATGTTTTTATTCTCGGGCTCTCGATTAACTTCAGAGTCCGCAGACAACTTCTGTTTGATCAACTAATTTTTTTATAGAAAAATATACTAAAGTAAATTATTTCAATTGATACAAGTTAATTGTAGTTTTTGACAACCTTTCGAATGAATCCACTCATCTCCGACTTGGCAATTGAGTAATGCTTGTCCTTGCCAAATATTTGACGCACTGTTTTATTAATCAACCAGGGCGACGCGATTATATCTGTCATGTTCTCCTGAATACTATTAATGGATAGAAAATACATTCAATTATGCCAAGACCCAAAACACTCACCATTCGAAAGCTTCAAGGAATGTGTTGTTTCTAATATTCTCATTATTCTTCACATCACTTCCCATAGAAGTTTCTGAAGTAGATTGAAATACACTGAGATGATAAAACCCATAGGGAAAAGGTTTTATATTACTCACGAGTGAGTAATGAATCGCGCGATTTTTTTTTTCAAAAATTTTTTGTCTGCGGCGCTAATTTCTTTCTTCACTTCCCCCCATTTTTCTCCATATCGTGTGAATTATTTTCTCACCTCCTCAACACATTAAAAAACGCAACATGTTGTATGTATGCAATATTTGGTTTGCATAAAATCGATTTTGGGCACTGTAGAAAAAAAAAAGGAGAGCGGGAGAGAACAATCAGCAGCCGGTACATACAAAATAGAGTGAATTGCCAACAACAAAATACATGGTATTTTCGAAAACTTTAAATTAATTAAAAAAAACATATTCATTTCCGCCAGAAAAACTCTTCGTTCAAATTCTGGATAAATCTAGCTCTTTCCAGGAAAAATAAAATTAAAAAAATTAATTCACACGAGCGGCTATTTAACAATTACCGTTTTCTTTTTATGTCTCTTTATTGTAAGAACAACTGCACACTCTCGCTTTCATAAATCGACTGACGCTGCGTAGATCATAGGTACACATACTAGGCCACATACCACAAAGCTACAAAGAGAATGAAGCTTAGCTGCAAATGAGCGACTCATCTACATATACTCCTGCATAGCAGAGAGTTAAGCTATGTGACTTTTGCATACATACATACTTTCCAACACGCCACCTCAAAAGTTACATTGCAGTACTTTTATTAATTACGAGGCTGTGCATGTCCTTCTGGGGAATAATTTTGATCCAGCATTCGCTGCGAGGAGTTGGGGAAACCCAGTAAAACCCAACCAGATCAATTGAACATATTATTTACATCAATTCAGTTTTGCAAACATTTTTAACTAAAAATTAATATTATTCATCTTTGTAAGAAATTCAAAATTATCAATAAACTTAATTAAATTTAATTAAATAATACATTATGTCACGAGCCCCAGTTCAGTCTGGTTCCTCTGTAGTTTGATCTTAGTGATTTAGAATCTCTTTTTTTTTTCTTTTAAATAATGAGCCCCAATCCAGGTTGGTTCTTCTTCAGTTTAATCTAAGAATATAATGTTTTACTTCATTCTGAGAGTCCCAAGTCCACTTCTCAATGTTATGAATCTTACAGATGGTAACGGCTTAGTTAGTATATCGGAAAGTTGTAAATCTGCAGAAATATACTTAATACAAATAAGTTTATTTTCAACTTGTTCTCTTGTAAAATGATATTTAATGTCTATGTGCTTAGTTCTCTTGTGGCAAGTTAGGTTATTTGCAATACTAATACAACCTTGATTATCTTCATAGATATCTATTGGAACTTTTAATTCTAGTTTAACTTCTTCCAATAAAGACTTGAGCCATAAGGCTTCTCTAACACCTTCAAATAAGGCTATGTACTCTGCTTCGGTGGATGAAGCTACAACAGATTTTTGCTTCATTGTACTCCATGAGATTAAACAACTTTGAAACATTTTAAATAAATACCCAGTAGTACTTCTTCTGTCTGTCTCATTTCCTGTCCAATCACAATCAGCATATCCAATAAGAATATTACTAAACTGTACATTTTTCTCAAATTTCAATCTCAAATCAACAGTTCCTTTTAAATACCTTAAAACTCTTTTAAGACATAGCCATAATTCCTTATTGTTGTTATTCGAATATCGACTTAAAATACTTATTGATGTACTTAAGTCTGGGCGAGTACATTACATGATGTACATCAAACAACCAATCAAGTTTCTACATGGTGCCTCACATGATTCTACAGATTGTAGAGCCTCATAGTTTAGTTTGCTTGGGAGAGGTGTACTAACTGCATTGCAGTCTTTCATATTAAACTTTCTCAACACATTCTTTATATAATATATGCAGATTGACTGGGACATATCTGACTTTTATTTCTATCAATTTTAATTCCGATAAAATATCGACCTTTTTTCAAATCAGTCATTTTAAATTTATTTAGAAGGTATGATTTAAATTTAGACATAGTTTCAGACTTACTAGTGGCAATTATTACATCGTCCACATATAATAAAATATAGATATTATCTGAGAAATTTTCTTTATCTAAAATATAGATACAACGATCAACTTTTAGATTTTCAAATCCAACATCTTTTAGCACATTTTCGAAAACTAAATAGCTTTATTAAGCTTGCATACTGCATTCTCATCGCAGTATGGCAACCCTTTTGGAACCTTCATGTAGATTTCATCTTTTAGTGTTCCATTCAAGAATGCTGTTTTCACATCCATATGATGGACTTGTAAATCGTATTGATTTGAAAGAGCCAACAAAAAACGAAAACCTAAAATTCGTGCAACTGGTGCAAATGTCTCATCATAATCAGTCATATGTATATTCTTGTGTAAAGCCTCGTGCTACTAGCCTTGCTTTATACTTTACTAAGTTTCCAAACTCATCTTGTTTAATACTAAAAACCCATTTGCAATATACTATGTTTTTATTATTAGGCTTCTGCACCAAACTCCATGTTTTATTTTCTGAATGCGAATCAAGTTCATCTTGTATGGCTTTTCCCCAAAAAGATCTGTCATCACAAAATTCAATTTCATCAAATGTACTGGGAATATCATTTAAACTGACTTGAGTATTCATTAGACATTTTTCTAAAAATCTATACGATGGTTTAGGTTTACCTTTATTTCTTTCACTGCGTCTGATTTCTTGCTCACATTTGTTTTCGTTTATTTCATCACCAGTTTCTATAACTGGATCGGCATTCTTTGGACATGTGGAATTTTCACTATGTTATACATTTATTCTTGAATCAACAGATTCATCATTTTCCACCATTGGAAAATCTGACTCTACATTTTCTTTATTTAAAGAATCATCAACACTTTCAAGTTGAACCTTCGAGTCTTCTTCATGTACCAACTTAGACTTTAACATGTTTATTTCCTCCCCTACAACATCCCTAGCTGTCATAAATTTTCTTGATTTCTCATTGCACAATTTGTACCCATTTGGTTCGTAACCGACAAGTATTGTTTTAATTGACTTATCATCCAATTTTCATTTCTGCACTTTATTAATTGCGTATACTGTTGAACCAAATATCTTAAGATTAAGATTTTAAGATTGGTTTTTTATTATGCCACATTTCATACGGTGTCTTCTTTTCTTTTAACGCTCTACTTGGGGACCTGTTAATTAGGTATGTTGCTGTTAAAACAGCTTCACCCCAAAAACATTTATTAAGCTTAGAGCTATTAATCATTGATCGAGCCTTTTCTGTGATTGTTCTAATCATCCGCTCTGACACGCCATTCAATTGTGGGGTATGAGGAATCGTTAAATGATAGCTTATGCCTTTTTCCACTCCCTACCGTTATCGATATAAAGGTTAACTAATTTTAAATTGAAATGAGCCTCACTCTTGGCGATAAAATCTTTAAATACAGAGAACACTTCTGATTTATATGTTACTATATATGTCACACAGTAATGTGTGTATTCATCAATAACAACAACTTAATAGTTTTTATTATCAATTGTAGAGGGTGTGATTGGCCCAAAGACATCGGAATGGACTACAAACAAAGGTCTCTGGATATTTACTTTGTTTTTAAATTTATTAAATTTTAATCTAGATTGCTTGCCGTTTATACAAGCCTCACATAGATCTTGATTTACTTCTATGTCTTTTAATATATTTATATTTTCAAATAGTTCATTTTGTTTTATCTCTAAGAATTTGCCTGCTTACATTACTTACATGACCCAATCTTTCATGCCACAAGCGATACTCAGCATTATTTCTAACTTTCGATGTATATACTTTACTATATTCATAGTAAATCTTATTATTGGTACATTGTACTCACATGTTCCATCAAATGCTAGATTACCATCTTTAGTTACTCTGATGCCATCAGGGTTAAACTCAACCGTCATTCCATCATCTTGCATCTTCTTCACTGATAATAGATTATGTGGAATTTCTTCACAATACAGCACATTCTTCAGCGTTATCTTCCTTCCAATACTGGTAAGGTTAACCACTCCTTTGGCAGTTGCATGTATGTACTCCCCACGCTTTGCAATTTCGATGGCTATATGATTTTGCAAGTTTTCATGTTCAGAAAACAACGACATGTCATTGATGAGATGATCTGATGCATCGGAGTCCAGGATGAATTTAATCAGGCCCATATTTTTATTTATGTTTTCCTTTCTAATCAAGAACGCAAAGCCTCGTTCAGAATTAGTTGTTGCAATTTGAGCCTGCTTCTCTTGTCAACTATTATTACTTGCACCATTCTCATTTCCTGTCTGTTGTTTTAATAAGAAACAATCTCTCTTAAAATGTCCTAGTTTTCCACAATGAAAACATTTCGGCTTCGATCTAAATTTTTTCTTTAATGTTTTTTGTTTTACTGCTTGGTTTTTATATTTATTTTTTTTAACTTCTTTATTGCCTATCGCTTGAAGAACTTTTGCGCTTGTGTCCTTGCTTGTATTTTTTAATTTTGTCTCTTGGTCAAGTAGTCGAGTTTTTACAAATGCTAAAGTCAGATTTGCTTCAGAAAGTGTCTCTATTGCAGTTACGACCCCATCGTAGCATGTTGGAAGAGTTAGAGGCAAGTGTGAAATGTTGTCCATTTCATCTATTTTTGCACCTGACGCAATGAGCTCTGTTATTAAGTTATCAAACAAATAGAAATGATTTTGTAGCGAAGTATCGCCCTTTAACTTTAACATTAATAGTTGTTTTCTTAATGAAAGCTGTGAAGCTAAACTTTTCTTTCATAGATTTCGTCTAACTCTCTCAGGTATTCAACAATTATGCTCTTTGCTTGTCTTTGTGCCTTTTTAAATTCATCAGTCACTATATTTTGTTCGTCATCTATTTTTTATTTTTTTTTCTTTGTTTATTCCACTTGGGAACTTAGGGCTTCTACCAGAGCTTTCCATCGAACTCTGTTTTGTACTGTCTGTTTCGCTATATCCCTCAGTTTTAGAAGGGCTGTCCGTCTCCAGGTTGCCTTTGGCCGTCCAACTCTTCTACTTCCTTGGGGGTTCAAGTCCAGTGCCATCCGGACTATACTGCTTGGGTTCCTTCTGAGAGCATGGCCTATCCACGAGCATTTTCGCTTCCTGATTTGGAGATGTATAGTAGACTCACCAGTAACACGCCACAGCTCTGCATTGGATATTCTGTCTGGCCAGAATATTCCGCATATTATTCTCAGACACATGTTAATGAATACTTGCAGTTTCTGTGTTATTTTCTTGGTGGTCAGCCATGTCTCACTGCCATATAGCAGAATGGGCTTTACACACGCGTTGAATATCCGGAGTTTAATACGCTGACTTATCTGCCGGTTTCTCCATATGCGGTAGAGTCTCCCAAATGCTGAACGGGCTTTGGCAAGTCGACTCGAGACATCTTCATCCACTCCTCCATTGCTGGAGATAATGGTGCCAAGGTATGGGAAACTGTTGACATAATCGATTTTTTTCCTATGTATGGAAATGTTTCCTTGGTTGGAGTAGTTGAAGCGCATTGCTTTTGTTTTGGCTACATTTATCTCGAGTCCGACTCTGCTGGCTAGTGTGGCGAGATAATCTGCTTTTTGCTGGATATCCGAGAATCTATGAGAGACTAGACAGATTGCATCTGCATAGTCCAAGTCCTCAAGGTGTCTAGTGAGGCTCCACGTGATTCCACGCTTGGACTTGCACACGTCACTCATTATCTCGTCGACCACGATGTTGAAGAGCAGTGGTGATAGGGGGCAGCCTTGGTTGGTTTGGAAAGGTGCACTTGTTTTCCCGTTGTGCAGTACAGCCATGTTGGCGTCATCTTATATTGCTTTGATGATTGCAATGATATTGACAGGTACTCCTTTCCTAGCAAGTGGTCGCCATATCGCCGCTCTATCTTCTGAATCGAATGCCTTCTTGAAATCAGCTTGTCAGCTTGGAGAAGTTCAGCTGGAATATTGTCGTCGCCAGCTGCCCTGTTGAGTTTCAGCTTCTTTATTGCACTTCTGATTTCCATTACAGATGGGGGCGCAGACGAAATACGGAGATTCCCATATGTAGGCGCAATATTTCTGTATTCATCAGTACCACTTGTTGAAGCAGTGTGGCTGATTTCCATGAAATGTTGCCGCCATCTTTGGATTTGTGCTTCTTCATTTGTAAGAAGGTTGCCAGCTAAATCCCTGACTGGCTAGGACTGTCTGTGGTGTGCACCGGAAATACGTGCAACTTGCTGGTATAGCGAGCGCATGTTATTCTCGCCTGCTGCTCGTTCCGCATTTTCTGCAAATCTATCCAGAAGTGCTCTCTTATCATTTCTAGCAGACTTCTTTACAGCTCTACATAGTTCACGATATTCATTGTGGTTATGTGAAAGCTGGTCTGCCAGAGACTTTAGAATGTTGCTCCGTCTGATCACGAAATTGAGAAATTATGATAAACGTTTACAAAGCGCACAAATTAAATTGTCATACAACTATACATATGTATGTAATTATATTATGCATGTATATACATACATATATTAGCAACTCAATGCATATGTATATGTATGTACTTTTACATACATATACATATGTATTATTTTTCACTTTTTATTTTAGCTTGTTATTAACAATCAAAGACTTACTTATTTCAATGCTATTTTGTGTCTGGGCCCATAACCTATGGTTATATGCTAATATTATTGTGGAATACAGTTATTAACTATTGTCAGACCAGCATGAAATAAATAGGCACTTTGTTGTTTTCTTTTTATGTCTCTTTATTGTAAGAACAACTGCACACTCTCGCTTTCATAAATCGACTGACGCTGCGTAGATCATAGGTACACATACTAGGCCACATACCACAAAGCTACAAAGAGAATGAATGAATGCAAGCAATACAACTACTATTTTTATTATATTTAAATTATGCAATTTAATTAATTAGCAGTCTAAACCACTTTATAAGTTTGTCCAATTAGCAACACACTATGCGTAAAAAAAAGAAAGCAATGCGCTATGCTCACTAAATGTGCAAAGATAATATAAATTATTAATATTGATGAATTTAAATTCATTTAATTATTGCCACAGATGAATAGAGGCACTTGTCCAGAGCAACTATTCTGTCATATCAAAATTTCTATGTTAAGACCTTCAACTCGTCGACTATAATAGGAAACAAATAAAAATCAGTTTGCTTATTATTTTTCCATTACATCAATTTAATTTATTTTGTTAATTTTTATGATTACTTATGATATTAAACCCTTCCTTGTATTTCCAATAATGGCACTGGCTTAAGTGCTAATGTTACATTCTCAACAAAGCAAAGGTCTTCCAATTTAAAGTTGGTCGAGAATTTGTAATTTCTCAGCAGTTTAGCTAAAGCCATTTTGAGTGATATTAAAGCATACCTCCAACCTGAAAAGGAAATATTTAAATATAATTTGTTAAATTTTCTTAAAACCTATGTTTACCTATGCAATTGCGTATACCCTTTGTGAAGGGTATAAATGCATAAGGATGCTTATCCTGAAGCTGATCGGGCAGAAAATGATCCGGATTGAATGTTTCCGCATCGCTTCCCCAAATTTTCTTACTGCGATGCAAGTGAAAGATGTCTATACCAATATTAATTCCTTTTGGAAGCACAACTCCATTAGTAAGGCGCACATCCTGAGAAGCTTGTCTACCGACAAGTGGAAAGGGAGGCATGAGCCGCATCGATTCATTTAGAATTAGATCAATATAAACCATTTGCTGAGTATCTGCGTAGGTAACTTCAAAGTCTCCAGTATTGGGAAACAATGAGCGAATCTCGTCAAACGCCTTCTCTTGGTACTGGGGAAACATGGCGAGCAATATCAAAGTGTAGGCCAAGGTAATAGCTGTGGTTTCGAAGGCTGCACTGATAATGACACTTGATTCATCTTCAACGTTCTTGGAAGTAAAAATGTCGCGTTTCAGCAAGTCTATGAGAATATTTAGATATATGTTTTTATTCTCGGGCTCTCGATTAACTTCAGAGTCCGCAGACAACTTCTGTTTGATCAACTAATTGTTTTATAGAAAAATATACTAAATTAAATTATTTCAATTGATACAAGTTAATTGTAGTTTTTGACAACCTTTCGAATGAATCCACTCATCTCCGACTTGGCAATTGAGTAATGCTTGTCCTTGCCAAATATTTGACGCACTGTTTTATTAATCAACCAGGGCGACGCGATTATATCTGCCATGTTTTCCTGAATACTATTAATGGATAGAAAATACATTCAATTATGCCAATACCCAAAACACTCACCATTCGTAAGCTCCAAGCAGTGTGTTGTTCCTAATATTCTCATTATACTTCACATCACTTCCCATAGTAGTTTCTGAAGTAGATTGAAATACAGTGAGATGATAAAACCCATAAGGAAAAGGTTTTATATTACTCACGAGTTGCTATTTTTAATGTGAAGCTTTTCAGCAACGGTATCAAATTCTTTCCGCCATCATCCACCAATGGATTTAGCACCTTGAGAAGAGATGCAGTTTCTTCATTAAATATCGGTACGAAACTGAGCAGAATTTTGTGGGCAAAGGCTGGATTTAATAATTTCCGATGCTTACTCCACCGGGGATCTAAACTAGACCCAAGTAGTTCCACTGTTATCGTAAATGAAATATGACTTACCTGTCAAGGTGACTAATCCGTGTCCTACGCCATCAGCGAATGCCTTATAAAGAAAACTCTTGTTAACACAATGGGGTGAAGTGAAAATATCCTGTATAATTTGAGGATCGCTCAAGATCACCAATGGTACGGGTCCGAACCAGAACAACATTTTATCTCCATATTTGTTGAAGGAGGACCCAAGGAGTGACAACCGCGCTAAGATATTTCATATACAATTCTCATTTGTTTGAATCAAATTTTTTTTGAAGCACTGATCACATACTTTCCCTATTGAGCACCTTGTGGGCCATACCAAGTATGGGATAACCCAATGGACCGGGTATTTTTAATTGTAACAAATAGAATCTACGACGTGTCCATAAAAAATAAAACCACAAAACACATAACAAAATCCACCACAAATTCCATGTCAACATGGTTCAGAAACCTTATTCAGAAAATGTGAAATCTTCAACTTAGGTTGATCGTCAATATGCTCTAATGAGCTTGCAAATAGTGCACCGTCTTTTTATATAGTCGTCGATTGATAGCCTAACACTTAACCAGTCGTAGGTCGCTTTACAAAACGATTAACTGTAACCGGACAAACAAGTTTGAAATTTTACTATATAATAAATAATTCTAGTTAGTTTATGTTCCCTAATTATAGATGTTTATACTTAATTGTAAGAAAACATATTAATATAATTTGTAATTTTAATATATGTATATATTTATGTATATACTATACCGTCTATGACTGCAATAGTGATTCAAGCAGCTCGTTAGAACTGTGAAATGAACTATTTTGTTTGTTGGAAGATTAGTGTATTGATTAATGATCTACCAACTGGGAAACCGTGCGGTAGGTGACAATGTAATGTCCCTTTCTGGTAGAATAAATATCTGGACAATAAACATGTTTAGTCCTGTTGAGCCCACCATTGGGATTATATCTGAGACTAGCAAAAACAGCCTGTGGTGGGTGCATACTACATCCTAGAGGTCTTACTGGGAAAGTTAGTAGGGACTTATCACGCAAAGGACATACGGCCGTAAAGGACATACACATTTCTGTTTCGTTTCCTACGGAAGCATAACAACGAAACAGTGGTAATGGATAGAACTTTAAAGAAACTTATGAATAAAATAAAAAAATATATATATTAACTTAAAGGTAATTATAACTACATAGATTAAAACTATTGCAGCAATGAAAGTCTTTAAGAAAAAAAAAAATTATATGAGGCAACACTTGAAGGAAAAGGTGTTACCCCAGGTTTTTAAGTTACCGTAACTCGGGATGCCCCAGAGAGCGTTTCGCTCTGGCTTTCGCCCCTCTCTTCTTCATACGAAACGAGAAGCAAAGCACAGAGAAAAACTCGAACACCATTTTAATCGTAAGATCACAGCCAAGCAATGAGAGTGTGTGTGTTCCGTGTATGATTTTAACATACATGCGGCTCTGCTTTGAGGTTTTTTTTTTTGATTTTTTAGATTTCAGGCTGAGTTTCATTTCCGAAGGGTTTCGCTTGAGTATGGAAATGTGAATACTCTTATTTTTTTCTATATTTTGCGCTGCCTCTAATACCTAATGAATTATAGGCTACGTCATTAGTGGTGAGGAGTGCATATCACAAATTGAGCTTTTCGTTTTTGCCTGTGACCTGGTTGTCATTCTCTTTTGTTTCGTTCATCTGTTTTGTCGACTTTTTTTATTTTAAAAATGGAATTTTAATTGGTTTAGCCTGCAAAAGAACCCCCCTCAGGCTGCTTTTGCTATTTGGGTATTTGGCTGATTTTCGGCACTCTTTCAAAAATTCTCAGTTTACAGCTCATGTGCACATGACTTACACATACATACATACATACATAGTGTATGTATATTTAATTAGCACTAGTAAGATGTTGACCAATATCATAAATATCGGCATTAAGTATGAAAAATACATTTAAAAATGAGTATTTAATTATTTATATAAATTATTATATATTTTATCAGAATGAAGAATACAAGTAAAAAAACAAGTTTGCCTATGAACAGAATATCAAATGCACGGTGCAAGCGATACAACTACTATTTTTATTACATTTAATTTATGCAATTTAATTAATTAGCAGTCTAAACCACTTTGTAAGTTTGTCCAATTAGCAACACAATATGCATGAAATAAACAAACCAATGCGCTGTGCTCGCTAAACGTGCAAAAATAAAATAAATTATTAGTATTGATGAATTTAAATTAATTTAATTAATGACAAATATGAAAAGAGGCACTTGTCCAGAGCAACGATTCTGTCATATCGAAATGTCTATGCTAAGACCTTTAACTCGGCAACTATAATAGGAAACAAATAAAAATCAGTTTGCTTATTATTTTTCCATTACATCAATTTAATTTATTTTGTTAATTTTTATGATTACTTATGATATTAAACCCTTCCTTGTATTTCCAATAATGGCTCTGGCTTAAGTGCTAATGTTATATTCTCAACAAAGCAAAGGTCTTCCAATTTAAAGTTGGTCGAGAATTTGTAATTTCTCAGCAGTTTAGCTAAAGCCATTTTGAGTGATATTAAAGCATACCTCCAACCTGAAAAGGAAATATTTAAATATAATTTGTTAAATTTTCTTAAAACCTATGTTTACCTATGCAATTGCGTATACCCTTCGAGAAGGGTATAAATGCATAAGGATGCTTATCCTGAAGCTGATCGGGCAGAAAATGATCCGGATTGAATGTTTCCGCATCGCTTCCCCAAATTTTCTTACTGCGATGCAAGTGAAAGATGTCTATACCAATATGAATTCCTTTTGGAAGAACAACTCCATTAGTAAGGCGCACATCCTGAGAAGCTTGTCTAGCGACAAGTGGAAAGGGAGGCATGAGCCGCATCGATTCATTTAGAATTAGATCAATATAAACCATTTGCTGAGTATCTGCGTAGGTAACTTCAAAGTCTCCAGTATTGGGAAACAATGAACAAATCTCGTCAAACGCCTTCTCTTGGTACTGGGGAAACATGGCGAGCAATATCAATGTGTTGGCCAGTACAGTAGCTGTGGTTTCGAAGGCTGCACTGATAATGACACTTGATTCATCTTCAACATTCTTGGTAGTAAAAATGTCGCGTTTCAGCAAGTCTATGAGAATATTTAGATATATGTTTTTATTCTCGGGCTCTCGATTAACTTCAGAGTCCGCAGACAACTTCTGTTTGATCAACTAATTGTTTTATAGAAAAATATACTAAATTAAATTATTTCAATTGATACAAGTTAATTGTAGTTTTTGACAACCTTTCGAATGAATCCACTCATCTCCGACTTGGCAATTGAGTAATGCTTGTCCTTGCCAAATATTTGACGCACTGTTTTATTAATCAACCAGGGCGACGCGATTATATCTGCCATGTTTTCCTGAATACTATTAAGGGATAGAAAATACATTCAATTATGCCAATACCCAAAACACTCACCATTCGTAAGCTCCAAGCAGTGTGTTGTTCCTAATATTCTCATTATTCTTCACATCACTTCCCATAGTAGTTTCTGAAGTAGATTGAAATACAGTGAGATGATAAAACCCATAAGGAAAAGGTTTTATATTACTCACGAGTTGCTATTTTTAATGTGAAGCTTTTCAGCAACGGTATCAAATTCTTTCCGCCATCATCCACCAATGGATTTAGCACCTTGAGAAGAGATGCAGTTTCTTCATTAAATATCGGTACGAAACTGAGCAGAATTTTGTGGGCAAAGGCTGGACTTAATAATTTCCGATGCTTACTCCAGCGGGGATCTAAACTAGACACAAGTAGTTTCACCGTTATCGTAAATGAAATATGACTTACCTATCAAGCTGACTAATCCGTGTCCTACGCCATCATCGAGTGTCTTATAAATAAAGCCCTTGTTAGGACAATGGGGCGAAGTGAAAATATCCTGTATAATTTGGGGATCGGTCAAGATCACAAATGGTACGGGTCCGAACCAGAACAACATTTTATCTCCATATTTGTTTAAGAAGGATCCAAAGACTGACAACACCACTAAGTCATTTCATATAAAATTCTTATTTGTTTGAATCAAATTTTTTTTGAAGCACTGATCACATACTTTCCCTATTGAGCACCTTGTGGGCCATACCAAGTATGGGATAACCCAATGGACCGGGTATTTTTAATTGTAACAGATAGAATCTACGACGTGTCCATAAAAAATAAAACCACAAAACACATAACAAAATCCACCACAAATTCCATGTCAACATGGTTCAGATAACTTCTTCAGAGAATGTGAAATATTCAACTTAGATTGATCGTCGATATGCTCAAATGAGCTTCCAAATTTTGCACCGTCTTCTTATATAGCGGTCGCATTAATAGCATAAGCATAACACTTAAGTAGTCTAAGGTCGGTTTTCCAATAACGATTAACTACAACCGGCCAAACAAGTTTGATGCATTGTTTTTAATCGACAAAAGTGTAAATTTGGCAAGTTAAATTAGAAAGGCAATGTAAATTATTTCCTAATTGTAGATGCTTATGCTTTATTTTAAGAAAACAAAGGGATATCGTTTAAATATTTGTTTTGTCTCGATCGTCTCTGACCCTAACACGACCTTTTATTGCATTTGTTTGTAGACATTGTTTCTGTACTTCCAACCTAAAATTTGATGCTTATTTAAAGTTAGTAATAATGCCGCAATAGTGCGATAGTGATTCAAGCAGAAAATTTCCTGTATTGTTCAAAATTAATGACCTACCAACTGGTAAACCGTGCAGAGCAGAAGAAAGTTATATACATATGTTAATCGTCGTTAGCATAATTATTTGTTTCAATACGTTATAGAGTTACCTTGCCCAAAATAATCACTACGAATAAATTTGATTTTATTACAGATTTGACTGAAACTACAAGATCTTGGATTTTGCGTTTGTCCAAATGTGCGTAACAAGCAGGAGGCGTCTGCGACACCATAAACTATATATATTCTTGATCAGCATCAACAGCCGAGTCGATATAGCCCTGTCTGTCTGTATGAACATAGAGATCTCACAGTCGACCAAACTCGACAGTAGCTTTCTTGCTTCTTTTACCCAATAATTATTATAATTTTATAACGTTATTAAACGCTTCGTTTCCTAATTGTTTTTTAAAATACTACGTTCGTTTATTCGTTAGTTGTAAATAAATATACATATATGTATGTATGTGTATATATGTATGTTGGTGTGTATATGTTAATATTTAAAGTAAACTTAATAGCATAAATGAAATACAACGAGATGAAAAAGCAATAATTACTTTGGAATAAGCAAAACGCACAAAATACTCGAAGACATTGCTTAAATATAAAATGCGTTGTCTACTTCTTCTTGCTCTTGCCCAGCGTTAGTGTATGATGTGCTGTGGCCAGCTGTTGCTTGCGCCTTTGGAAGTCTATGTAGTCCTCTTCAAGCGCTTTCCGAGATTCTTCAAGCTTACGCTTCTCTTCAGCATGATCACGCTTCAACTTTTCAAACTTCAAATGCAAGTCTTTCTCACTGTCTTTAAGTTCGGCTTCCTTCTCCTTAACGCGCTGCACGAACATCTGGCGCACTTCCTCTTCTTTGGATTGCAACTCAGCCAGATGATTAGAGCGTTTTGCTTCAAACGTTTGTTGGAACGAAACTGGCTTGTTCTCGCTGTCCACATCACTGAATCCCATCTGCTCCAGCCTCTTCTGCCGGTACAGCTCGTAATGTCGCGTGTGTGTCTTCTCGCGCATATCTTCCATGTTGGTACGAATGAGCATTTCACGCAATTTGACAAAATCGCAGTGTGTCTCATTCTCCACTTGAACCGTGCCCCAAGGATATTGACGTGCACGAATCAGTTTATTACCCACCTTAATAAATTCTGTGCTGCCAACTACAGCGAATGGAATATGGGCATTCATGAGACTGTTGGTGTCCGCAACAGTCTCGTCATCAGTGGGAAACTGATAGATGTGCACGCCATTCGTGTTGAGCTCCTGTATGATTTTTGCCTTAAACCGTTGTAACTCTGCCTTGGAAATGGTATCTGCTTTGGCAATGACCGGTATAATGTTCACCTTGCTGTCCAATTTCTTCATACAGACCAAATCTAAAGACTTCAGACCATGACCCGTTGGACAGATGAAGTAGAGACAAATGTGTATGCGACTGTCATGGCACGAAACTAACGAACGCTTGATTTTGAGCTCTTCCTGCAAATAGTTCTCGAACTGTGCATCTATATAGTCGACGACGGCTTTGAATGAATCGTCCTTGTTAATCTGGTCGCCATAGCCGACCGTATCGCAGATCGTTAACTTAAGCCGTACATTGCTCTCTTGTAGCTCGTAGGTGTGGGCCTTCAATTTAACGCTGGGCAAAGTGTGGGGACTCGGCGTGGACTCGAAACTAGTGTTGAACAGTGTGTCCATCAATGTGGATTTCCCAAGACCGGTCTCGCCTGAAATGATAGGGTGAAACAGACCATATTACACATGCAGTTCAAGCGATACTTAGATCTCAAGTGTCTTCAATTGGGCACTGCATAATTTTTTGTGTCAGGGTGAAATTGTAGAAAGCAATTGAATAAAAATCGATTGCTTGACTCTTTGCATATTAATCTTCTCCGGCTGTGCTCGCAGCGATTTGAATGTTTACACGCTTACATATACATATAATACATGTGAAAATGTATGTAAGTGACTCAGGGAGTGTTGCTCTGCTTTGAAATGTGTGCAATGCACTTCGGCTTACGGCTCACACAAACTATAAATTTCTCATCGTTGATTCACATATCGCAGACAATGCCGCATACACACACTCCCTCAGTTCCCACATACATGTAAGCAAATCTTCGTTTCCATATACATACGCACCTATACACATGACGTTGAAAACGAATCCGTTTTGAACGCTTTTATTAACCAACTGATCAGGCAAACTATCAAATCCCACATGTCCTGACTGCTTCAGGGTGCGTAGATGCACTTCCTTTTTGTTTACAAAATCAACTTCAGCCGACATTTTACAACAATTTCACAAAAAACACGGACACAAAATGCTCGCAAAGGCGTCGCCAGAGATTAATTTTCATGATATTATCAGCGTGACCATAAGTTAAATATCGAAATATTCTATTTTACGTCTAACATTTAATTTGGCCACACCAATTCGGTACACACGCAGGTGCCAACATTTCAGTACTTCTGGAATTGTAGTGTATATTTTTTTAAGTAATATAGTATATTTTAAAATTTAACTTGCGGTCACGCTTTTGCTGATGTGTCCAGCTGTCAAAGCTGCAAACGAGGCGAAAGTTCATTGATACATTTTTGCTACTAGTTTTTTTTATTATGTCGAAAGACACAAATCCAAAAGAAGCGCTTATTAAAGCTGCTTATGCCGATGTGCATAAGTTTGGCAGCAATCAAGAGTTCGATAAAGCGGTGAAGGCTGTTAATCGCAGTAAGTTTCAAATCATGCCACAAAATTTTCCCCATTCTTATAAGACACATTGCCCCAGTACTTGGAGTTGCACCAGATGATCAAACGGCGCTTCACTGCAAAGTTGTCTGCCTTATGCAGCTGTCCAAGTTTGATGAAGCACACAAGTTCATTGAGAAGAACCGTATGTCGACTGTGCTGGTCTTCGAAAAAGCCTACTGTGAGTATCGCTTAAACAAGCAGGTGCAGGCACTGAAGACCATTGATGATGCTGGCTTGCCAACACTGCCACCCAAGTTAAAGGAGTTGCGAACTCAAATATTGTACCGTCTGGAGCGTTACGAGGACTGTCTGGATGCCTATAAGGATATTATTAAGAATACCAGCGACGAATACGAGGACGAACGTCGTACAAATCTCAGTGCAGTAGCTGCCAATTTGGCGCTGGACAAAGAAAAGGAAGTACCGGATGTACCAGAAGACACGTATGAACAGTACTTTAACAGCGCTTGCATACAATCCAATCGACAAAAGTATGGGGAAGCCGAAAAAAAGCTGCGCACCAGCGAGAAGCTGTGCCGCGACTTTCTTGAAGATGAGGGAGCTAGCGAAGAGGAAATTCTCGAAGAGCTGGACGTTATACGCGTTCAGTTGGCTTACTGCCTCCAGCAGCAGGGAAAAATTAAGGAGGCCAGCGTCATTTACGCCGATTGCTTGCGTCACAAGCCAAAGGACGCTGCTCTGGTAGCGGTGGCTAGTAACAATGCGGTGGTAATCAACAAAGATCAGAATGTCTTCGATTCAAAGAAGAAAATTCGCGCTGCCATGGCCGAAGCCTGTGAGCCAAAGCTAACCTCGCGTCAAAAGCAGATTATTGCGCTTAACAACTGCCTGTTGGCACTGTATACAAATGCCAGCGATCAGGTGCAGCAGCTTAGCCAGAAGCTGGTAACAAGCTATCCGCAAGTGGAATTTGAGGCACTCCTAATTCGCTGTAGTCAGCTGGCCAAGGATAAGAAGCACAAGGATGCTATCGACCAGCTGCAGAAGTTTGCAGCCTCTCACAAGACGCACGAATTTGTTAGCAAATTCGCGATTATACAGATTCAACTGCTGCAGGTAAATACAATGTACTCAATGCTTACGATTTATTTAAACTTTTGTTATATTTATAGGGCAATCGCAAGGATGCAATCGAAACCTTGCTTTCTCTAGGCGAAGCCAAATACAAGCCTGGCGTTGTTTCTGCTCTTGTCTCGCTTTATCTGGGCACTGACAATAAGCCGGCTGCCTCTGCCATCCTCAAGTCGGCCGTTGAGTGGTATAAGCAAAATAACGTGAGCAGCGGAGATTTGTCGGACATGTGGCGTCAGGCAGCTGAGTTTCATTTACGTGGCGGCGCTTCTGAGACGGCCGCCAGTTCGCTGGAAGAGCTGCTTAAGCTAAAGCCCAACGACATGAAGGTGCTGGCTCAGCTTGTCATTGCCTATGCGCAGTTTAATCCCAAACGTGCGCTTGAAATAAGCCGCAGGTTGCCAAAACTTGAAACTTTGACAACTGCTTCGGAAATTGATGCATTGGAGGCCGCCAACTGGGTGATGTCCACGAAAGCTGCCAAAAAATCGGCCAATGCCAAAATCGAGCCCTCGCCGAGCACACCTGCTGCTGAAAAGAAGAGCGCAAATCGCAAGCGTAAAGGAAAACTGCCGAAGAACTATAATGCTGAGGTTGGACCCGATCCCGAGCGCTGGTTGCCAAAGTACGAGCGTACTGGATTCCGCAAGAAGCGTGGTGGTGCACGTGGCAAGGATGTTATCAAGGGATCACAGGGCATGGCCACTGGTGCTGCTGATCAATAGTAAGAGCCAAAATATCCTTTTATAAGTACTATTTATGCTGACCTTCTTATTTTACAGCGACATGTCGAATCGTGCCAATTTGAGCAAGAATTCCCCTGCCACGCCCGTTTACCAGGAGCCCACACCAGGTCCAAGGCAGCAACATCGCAAGGGCGGTCACAAGAAGAAGAAGGGTGGACGTTTTTAAACTGTGGCAATAACATGCTTTTATTTTACATTGTATCAATTATACAAAATTACAACTGGTTTTTAAATTGCAAACATACACTTGGACAAACATACATCTATTCCTCTCCATCATCGTCATCGTTGCTCTTCTTCTGACTTCCGCTAGCTTCAGACGTGGCCTCTTCCCGCCTTGTGTCATACGAGTGAAAATGCAAAGTGCTCAGCCATTCTAGCAAGTTCCGTTGCTCTGCCTCGGTTTTGTAGATATTCGAGTAAATACGCTGCTCTATAAACTCTCGCACTTCTTGCTCCTGTGCTTCCCATGTCAATGGCGCATGAATGCCATCCTTGCCGTAACGATCATTATAACGCTCGTAGTGCACAGTGTCTAATACCAGCCCCAAACCTGGCGCCATGGGCAAATCAAGACGCTCCTCGGTCAGCGCACGCTCCAGCGTCGTTGTTGTGGTATTGCCTCTCACTATTGCAATAGTTAAGCCGACCATTTTACGTATCTGATGTAGCATAAAACTCTGTCCTTTTACTTTTAACGTCACAAACTCAACATCCTGTGGACTCTGGAATGGTGCACTGCATGTGAATGACATGATAAAGCGCTTTGCGGATGGATCTAAAAAGTTTCTATATGAAGCATATTTAGTAAATGTTGGCAATTGATGGAAAATATCATTTACTTTTTGCTTGTGAAGTTGTGAAAGTTTTTCGTTCCCTCGAAGAGCTTGAGTGTATCGCTAACTTTCTCTAACAGTTCCGCAGGTATACGATACGTGTCCTGTTCAGGCTGCTCCTCACTTGAGGCAAATGCAACGGTGGGCAGTGTATAAGTATAGGTACGGGCATTGCATTGGTCTTTCGCATTGAAGCCTTTAGTAACACGCTCAACGCCAAACAATCGTATCTCTTCAGGTAAATCTTGATTAAATGCCTTCAAATCCAGATCTTCGGCTAAAAAATTAAAAATGCATAAATAATTTTCCCTAATATTGGTTACTAAATAACTTACGCAACTTTACGGAGCACACTTGTCGCGCCGCTGAGACGCCTTTGTCGGTGCGCGCGGCACGTTGAAAGCATGCAATTTGCACCTGCTCAAAAGAGTCTTCCGTTATCCACTTGTGCTTCAACATCGCCTTGAACAATTGCTCCTCGATAGTCTGCATGCCTGGATTGCGTTGCATTCCAAAATAGTTGGCACCACAGTAGCTCAAAAGGATGGCACTTTTCTTTCGTTTAATACGCTCGGCTGGATCAAATGGAGCACGCTTAACACCATTGACCGCATCCTCCTCGTCTTGAGCTTTCCAATCCACCCATTTTTTACGCTTAAGTGTGCGCTTTATTTGATTGGCTCCCTTTACAATCTGATTTTCAGCCTCATTGGCCGTCTTCCTTGCCAAATTATCCCGTTCCAATTTGTCTAGGGCTTCGCTCATTGCGGCAGCAAAAGATTTATTTCGCGTACGTAAAATTAACCGGCTAATATCCGTTCTCAGCAGCGTTTTTAGGCAATCTGTTGAATAAATAAGTTGATATTTCTGCTGATTACGGAGAGAATGTTTTTGGCATTGACCTGCCTTTCTGTAGCTGCTTAGTATGTGGCTTAATAGCATCAATTTAATTCAAAAATGCACACCACGAAGAGATTCACTTTACACGTGCGGTCATTCCCTATTGTATACAACTCAGCTGTTGCATGATGGCTATTAACAAGATATACCAACCATAATAATTAGCTGGTTACACTTCATACGGTATATTGGTATATTTCAAAGGAGCGTGTAAAAATGCGCTACTTTTTGAACAGTGTTTTGTTTTCTTGTTTTTCTCGCAGAATCGAAACTGCCCCGAAAATTTTATAGAAGCATTTTGATGTCCTCTTCATTTTGATCATATTTTCATTAAAATATTATAAATTTTAATATAATTCTTATGAGCTGCATGACGGGCTACAACCCTACTGCCCATAAAATTGGATAAATCTATGTATTCATTTAAATTATACATAATATATTATTACATATATAATATATTATAATGAATATGTTTGCATGACTATGTTAGTTATTTTAATAAAATTATTTAGTAGAATGACCGTGTATGCCGACACATATAATCAAAATATGTGGCAACGCTGTTGAATCCAAAATGGCTACGCGAGTAGAAAATTTTTGTACAGAAGAAGCGTCCAAGGAGAGTAAACGCCGTGACCGTGTGTTTTCCTAGCAATTTATTGCCAATAAAATACAAATATTCATTTGAATAACAAATAAACAGTTGTGGTAGCCGCAAGTCAAACGTAAATAAACTTAAAAAGTGCTGTGCAATGTAAAGCTAAACTAAATAGCGTAATGCGAACATTTTAAATGAAAGTTTTCGCCTTTATGAGAATTTGTGCAAAAAGAGTAGAGAGAAAAAAGTTAGCAAGAGTTGGATGCTAAAGGTGAAAATGAAAATACCATTACAAACAAAGGATAGTCATCTAAAAATGCAATATTAACCCAAAAAAAACGCTGTGCAAAATAAGAAACCTACAATTTTTATACGAAAGCGAAACTATTGAGTACACAAGGTAACTTGCTTGCAAGTGTGTGTGCTTCTGTGTCAGTATTAGTGTCTGTGAGTGCGTGTGTGCAGCCATCCAATTCGGCGTTGTTGTTGTGTTTGCTTCTTCTCTTACCCCTGTTCGGGAATGAGAGAATAATGAAATGGAATAGAAATCCTGAAAAGTATAAATATGTTCACCAAGGGCAGCAGCTGCTGGTGAAAACGACTAACAAATTCACGCGCTAAAATTAGCTTACACCCACGTCAACATCCAAATCCCCATACCTACGTCGCCATACCGCCCACACTACGATTGACACACTCAAAATGGATATGGAATTGGAGAATCTAAAGAATGACTTTTTGCCACTAATCGCTGGCATTAAGCAGGAACAATTGGACTCGGTTGCGACTGATGTGTTGCCACCAAATCATTTACCCAGCGCTGCAGCTACAACATCCACATCCTCCTCATCGTCTTCATCAGTTGGCAATCCGTGCGACAGTGCAGAGAAGCGGGTAAGTTACCAACATGTTATCGCCCAATCTCACTTTCAGCTCGAGGTTAATAACTCTCAAACAGGCTACACGTGCTCGCACCGTCATTGCATGCATTTGCAGCTGTTGATAAGGAAAACTCGAAGTGTTGGTTTATTCAATTATATTGAATCATCAGAATTTTGGTTTTGCGCATTCTTATCAGTTACATATGCAGCGAGGGCTCACCAAAAGCCGACCATTGTCTCGTGCAATTTCGAGTGTTATCTTTTCCCATGCTATAACAACAAACAGCAGTAATAACAAACAAATGCTGAAGCACCCACATGCATACACACACACACACACACATGCACACAGACGCCAGCACAGACGTTTGCTAAAATTGTGTTTCACTTTCGTGTTAAAGTCTCGTGCCGTTTGTTGTTCGGTTTCTGGTTTTGCCGTTTGCCGTTTGGCGTGAAAGGCAAAAGCAAATATGTAACTACAAAGCAAAGACGATAACAACAACAACAACAACAACACGCTCATACATATTTACTCTCTCACACACTCAAATGATGGAAAAACGCTCTTTCGCCACTGAGTGCTCTCCATCAAGATCAGCTGCAGCGGCTGCGAATGACTCGTCTCTTTAGCATGCACATACAGCATGCGTGTGAGTGTGTGTGTATTTTGGGTGCTTTTTGCTCCCGTCTCGCTCGAGCGCCACAAACGTGAGCTCTTCTAAATATTCCGATTCAGTCAGACTACGTTCCTAGTGTTTGCCTTTGAGTGGTGTTGGAGTAGCAATTGGACTCGCCGTAACTCACACACACACACGTGCATACGACTGGAGTGTTGTCTTAAAATGACATACATGCAAGACCATGCAAGTGGTGCCGACGGACTATTACTATGAATCGGTTGGTTGGCAGGGGGTCCGGTCCGTGCATGCACTCGATCTTTTCGCTCTTAATTTCCTGCCAAAGGTATTTATTAACCTTCGTTTTACCCCTCACAGGTATTTGTCGAGTCACTCCCTTCATGGTCATTTTAAACGATGAGTGCTCAAAATGTATTCAGGAGGTTCCAGAAGCTGAAAATTTAATACTCAAAATGGCTGCTAAAAGCAAAATGGCGGAATAAGAGATAATTTATGGTTTCATAATATGACACAATGTGTGTGCATATAAATATACACATATTATTATTGTCATTCGATTATCTGATCTGATCAGAAAGGAATCAAATGCTTATCTAACCGTAAATTTTAATATCACAGCTGGATGCATTTTCGTGCGTTATCTTTACAATTCGGATCATTAATGTCACAAGCAAGCAATCTGTGTGTGTGTGTGTGTGAGAATGTATGTGTATGTGTGTTTGGTGCAGGTTGTAATTATTCATTGAATTTGACACCATAATAAATGGGGCCTCTGAATTACGGTGGTGGTCGGCCATTTTGTTTATGGCCTTTTTTTTGTTGCTTTTGCTTTTTCAACGAAACATAAAATTAATTCCAAGAATTTGCTTTTAATGATGTGCAATTAACTCTAATTTCACTGGAATATGCAAGCAAAGCAAAATGCCGATGACCGAAGTGAGGGACGTACTAATGGATTTAAGGGGCTTGCAGGGGTGTAGGGAGTAGAGAGGCAAGTAAACGAACGCTACCGAAAAGTTTCTAATTAACTTTATTGTTGGCCAATCTAAACGAACAGATCTTGGAAAAGCCGCTTTTCACTTTCTTACCATAAGCCCAGCCAACGCCAGCTGTTCCCGCACCTGTCGTTATGTCCGCCCAACATCTCCCCATGTCTGTGTCAGTGCCTGCTTTTGTATGTATCTAACAGATACACATTTTAATTGCTTTTTGTAGGGAACTCATCGATTGGGCGTGGCTGGCTGACTTATAAAGCCAACCGCAAAGCAGGCGTAATTAAAGTTGACTTCACGAACGGATCATTTGAGCTCTGACGAGGGTGGTTCCCAACCACATATTGGCTGAGAGATTAGGCGCCGCACAGGACATAATCCGATCACATAAAGCGGCTTATAACGCACAATAAACAAAAAAAAGGAATGAAAATAAGGTGGTTCGTCACACCACGAAGTTGGCGTAACTTTAAATTGAAGCTGACTTGACATGAAAGTAGAGTATTTGTGTAGCTGGGCCAATGTTACATAAGCTGTGTATAAATCCTGAATGAGATGGCAGCAGCAGGAACCGTAGACATAAGCAGATTTAGCCGCTCGCTGTTCGCTGCATTCGACAGCTGTGCCACGCCCCCATCTTAATATACTCCCCCCTGGCATAAGCTGCATCTGCATCACGTTTTGGACCCCTGCGGCTTTGCTGTTTTGTATCTACATCAGAGCAACTACGTCGCCATTTTGGAAAATGTATTTAAGCGAGTGTTAGTGAGATATCTCAATGTATGTGTGTGTAGAGATTTGCCGTTTATGTCATGGCACCGGAGCACGAAACAGTTGCATCAGGCACAGAAAGAACCGCAAAACCGCAGGCAGCAGCAGCAGCGTCGTCGGCGGTTTTTGGTAAGCTTCAGAGACCAGCGACCAGCTCTTTGAACCGTCAACACCACAATGTCCAATTCGTCGTCGTCATTCTCTGAAGCAGGCCAGGCACAAGCTGCACCATATATCCCCAGGCATAGGCCCTGGAACACAGCCAATTCCCGACTGCTTCATTAGCTTGCGGTTTCAACTTATTTTGTCAAAGCTGGCGACTTTACTCTCTCCAAATAGTACTATGTTATGGTCTATCCGGCATGTGCCAAACATTTGGGACACGACTGCAAATGTTGCTCAACATTATATTGTCACAATTGACAAGTCTATATAGAATTAATAGCTGCTACTTTTATATTTTTGTATTTATTGAATGTCAGCAAAATAATTTTAAAATAAAATTAATTGCCATGCAATTACCATAATATTGACAGTATTCCGGAAGCTGTCGACTCTTTGGAAATTCTGACAGCTGTTCCATAAAAGTCCACTTGCCAAATCGTTGATTTAATTGTAGAATTGTATTCACGTATATTAAAATGAATGTCAGAGGATATGCATAAATTAAGTGGTTTAATGTAGAAAAAAGGTAGAGAGACCACCTTGATTTGGTTATAAAAAACTACTACCAGTTGAGGTATTAACTTAAGAATTTGATTAAATTTCGTAGTTTACCGAGGTAGTCTTGATTATTAAGATTATAACTACTTACAAATTCAACAGCCTCCATTATTTAAAGAGATTCAACAGTTTCGGTAAACCCTTAATTATAAAGATTGAATTTGATTTTAAAAATTAAAAATATGAAAAGAATTTATCTACTAAAGCCAAATTGCGGAAATAATTAAAGAACCGAGGACATAACTAAAATTGTGACTTAAATACATATATTTGAAAAATATACTGCTTGTTTTTATGCAATTTGATGTTGGCTATTGATCGGCGGGCTATAATTAGTTTTTGCAAAATGTGGAGCCCATTTTCTTGAATGGGATGTAGTGATTGTTCAATTTGGTCGATAAGTATGTTTCTTAATAAACCACAGCAAAACCACTCAAAGCAATCAACTTGAATGGATTGGCATGAACTGACAGACTGACAGACTGACGGACTGACTGATGGTTTGGCTACTTGGCTGCTTGACTGCTTGACTGCTTGAATCGTTGTCATTGTCGTTATGAATCACATTTTGAGGTCATCGCTGAGACGTCTGCGACTTTTCGTGTTCCTTGTACATCGGGTTGCCAAATGTTACAAAATGGGGGAGGCAGGGAGGGAGGGGAGGGGTATATTCATAATGAAGGCATTTATTGTAGAATTGTAAGAAATTCCTTTCGGTTTTGTTCAGAGAGTGAGTTTCTTTGCTTACCTTAATGGCACCCATCGATTTTCTGTATCCCCCGAAAGCGTCATAAAAACTTTTTCTTGCTTCTTTTGCGTGCCATTTACGATTTCCATACAATTAAATCTTTACGACTGCGACGATGGGAAATGATGCGAACGGAGCTAGCAGCAGCATTTGTCCAAAAAAACAAAAAACAACCGAAAGATACATTTCTATACATTGTGGAAACATGGCACAAGGCTCGGAATGTGAAGGGCTGGAGCGGCGGCAGGTTATTCCAATTGAGTTTTACCCCGTTTCGATGTCGAGAATCCTCTTCTATGTTAATCCGCAATCAAATACATTCTCGTACAATTTAATGGCATCATTTATTTCTTTTTCTCTTTCTGGGTAGCTTAAATTGCGTTATGAAATGTTATGTCAGGTCATTAGGGTTTTATACATTAGGGCGCAACTCTATCCCCCTCATCGCAACTGTTCCTGAACCACAGCGGAAATTGCAGCGTCGCTACCGGATATGTCGGCGATTTAAGCAAATGGCCCAAAACGTCACACTACATTCCATATCAGAGATACAAAATTATGGTGTGGTCCTATTTAAAATGTTGAAATTATTAACTGTTTGAAACGCTTCTCACATGCTGTTTTCATTCGACTTGATGATTGTTTGGGAGTTGGAAAGTTACTCGATTATTGTGTTGCTTATTATCAACTGTATAGACCTAATTTATGAAAACAATGTAACGAAAGAAATGCCTTGACCTATTTTAATAGAAAGATCCCTTTAATTCAGTTTTTCGACAGGTCATTCAACTTTAGCTTCAGCTTCCTATACATATTCTATAAGACCAGACTGGAGCGTTCAAAAGTCATTTTGCTGAATGAAGCCATTCGCTCCGATGTTTCTTAGTATATTTTTATGGAACACGCGATTAATTGTACAAAATTGTGATCATTTTATTATATTGGTTACTTCTTGCTTTGCTGCTATTTGTTGTCAAACAATAACAGCTGTTAAATGTCAGGCTGCATTCAAAATTGGCAAATGACAATGGTTTGTTAGTTTAGAGATCTGAAAGGAGAGTCATTTGCTGTCTATGGAAAAGGGAACAAGCAAATGTCATTCACAATTCAAGGGTCTCCTTTGCACTGCAGCTCACCTACTGCTCAATGAAGCATCCCAAACTAGTGTCAGCTGGCGACGATTGTGTTAGAAAGTATATAGTCAGCACGTGCGAAGTTGAAGTGTCGTAAATATTTAACTGTGTAATCCGTCTTTATCAACAAGATCAAAGGAAACAGATGTTTCTTTCTATTTTGACTAGATATAAGAGGATCTGTTTGTCATGTAATTTACATATATTGAATTGCAAGGGTCTTTTTTAAGGAATTTTCCTTTAAAGGCAGAGCCTGCCCCGCATCTGCCGCTCTACCCGCCATTGCAGGCCATTAAAAAATGTTTCAGCTGGCGGCCAAACTGCGGTCCTGGTCAACGCTATCACATAAATCGCATCACCTTTAACGGTCTGGTGTACATTTTGTTTCTCTTTTATTTTTATTTTTATTTTCGTGTTTAGTTCATTCCCAAGTTTCAGTCACAATCAAGTTTTTCGCTTTTATTAAGGGGAGTATAAAATATTTTATTGTGCCATCTGCTCATCGTCTATATTGCTTATTCGCTCTTTCCTCCTCTGAACATACAATTGTATCTCTTTTACTGCAGTGCCCTCTCTTTTCGCTCGCTCTCTTGACGCAAATTTATGTCTGGCATTTGCGGGCATTATATATCTTTTGCAATTTTAGTTTATTACCTCGCCTCATAAATATTTCAAGAGCCAAGTTTTCTTTTATTCATTATCCTCGTTGCTCATTTTTATATGGTTTTTTTGTTTTCCTCCTTTGATGTGGCGATTTGACACCTGAGACCCACATTACAAGGATTCGCATCAGATTTCAAATTGTGATACGAAACAAATGTCTGTTTTATTACAGACAAAACAACGTCTGAGTTTAGCTGTCATTCATCATTATCAGCAATGGGTCATAGGAGATGACTTGGGAATTTTCCATTACTTATCTTACAAGTCATTTCGCAACTATATACTATTACTAATTGCATATTTCTGTATATTATATATAATAACATGGCTGCGCTTGCATGGCCAACAAATTGATGTTATTTTACTTTCCCTTTGAAACGGGCCTGGATGGTAATTTGATTCTTTCCAAGCACCATGGCGGTGCATGGCAAATGGCAAATGGCAAATGGATTCGAGTTGCGCTTGGAAACTGTAGCAAATTAATTTTCATTGATGTGCATATCAAAACTAATTGAATTCATTTATTTTGACAAAGACGAGCAAAAAGCAATAAAATTGGTTTATGTTTCATAATCATAAGGATGTTTTCGAGCTTGGCTTGGCTGGTTTTGTCAGGGCCAAGAAATCGATATGCGAACCTCAATTTAAAATGTGTTTCAAGCAGATCCAACTTGAAATGCAATTAATTAGCCGTCTCTTTTGATTGTTGTTGTGTGTAAGTAAAAAGCATTCGCCTGTAAAGTTCAAAGGACATTGGCTTTTGTGTGTGTGCATTGGACTTTATGATGGACTTTGCACTTGCCTTAAATTGCCCAAAACAATGAAATTTGCGAATATTGTTGTGTGGGTCGGTGGCGGGGGCGGGGCTGGGCTGGGCGGGGCGACTGGCGGTTGCAATTGTCTACAATGATGGGCCGCAGGAGCTGTTGGCAGCTGGCCGCTGTCGAAAGGATTTTGCACAAAATGGCCGCTGAAAGCCAAATACAATATGCCCGCCCAGCAGGACACACAATACAAGAAGCCAAGCAACAGGACGTGCACGCAGCGTTCGGGATTTTAACAAAATGGCCGCTGTACGCCACCCGCTGTCCATCAGGATTCATGACGCACACAGATGATGCATGCTCGCTCTTTCACATTGCACTGATTTATGCGGCAGCCAGCCCGGAAAATTGTCTGTCCTCGAAAGCCATACAAACGCAATAACAACACATAAACAATGTTGTCTGACATTTATCATTCTGCTTGTTGTCGCTGTTGAATTTGTAGTCTTCTCCCACTCTGTGCAATACCAAAAAATGCTTTGTGTTCGATTTTCGTTTGTAATTATTGTAGCTTTTATATCTAATTTAAGGCCACTTACTCAACCCTATCTATCATTGCAACAAAACAAAACTGTCTTTCCCTTGGCATTATGCCAACCAATTTTGCCATGAATGATAAACGAACCAAACGTCAGCACTAAAGGATTCAACTAACTAACTAGCATAGTACACACTCGTTCGATTCGCATTACTCGAAGCGAAAACTTTTCGAAATGCCATATAATCAAATTGCGCCAATTACGACACAAATTGTGACACAACTATGATAATCCTATAATCATTATATGGTAAAAGGTCTCATCCACGTGCCTCTAAGTGGGTAGGCCAACAATGTTGTTCATTTAATTGCCCAATTATTCAAGAGCTCACTGAATTGCAATGAACATGAGAAAACACTACATTGTAGCAGAAACTGTATAACAAGATGATAAAGTGATTCTATATTTGAAATCAATTAATATTAATAGCGACACATGAAATCAATACAATCTGAAATCTCATTCAGGCTTTTATATCGCAAAAACAACAACAACAACAACAAAATACATACATTAAAATATCATTAGCATTATTCTGCCCTTTGCTATTAATAAACATAAGCCTCTGAAAATATTTTCTAATTAAAAACAAAGTTAGCGCAGCAATCATCTGATAAGACTGATAACGCATAAATAACTCAACAAAATTGTCTCAATTAAACGATGGAAAACCCACACAAAATGGTGTCTATAAAAAGATGGTAATATTGATAACCTAATTGAATTCCATTAATGGAAATTGAGCAACTCAATATTTTGGATATTAAAGAGAGAGTCTGGGTTCGACTTCAAAGTTCGATTAGATTAGGTAAGAAAGTGCTTTTCATTTGACAGCCTGTCAAGCAGGACTCTATTGCTTTGTCTCTGTGTCTCTTTTATGTTGCAAAACTCAGAGCTGCAAAAGTGATGGGCTTAACTGAAAATCCAATTTGATGTGAGCATGCAAATTAATGGAATTATGGCTGACTGGAAGAAATAAAAATGAGTTTGGCATGTGAAATCCTGCTGATGTTATTTTCTTTTTGTTTTTTGTAACCAATGGGGACTTTTCACTGATTTTGCTGTCTGCTGTCATCTTAAAGGGCGGCAAAGAGAAGGGACGTGCGGTTGGGGAAAGGAATAAAATATAGTTTTTGAACTTTTTTCATTTCCACAACAAAGTTTGCTGTGTGACAAGAAGGAAACTTTCATTTTGTTTGCTTGCCAACTGAAAAAAGTTATAGCAAATAAATTCGCAATGAAATGTGAAACGGCTTTAAAAGGCTTCGGAAAGCCGGATGGATGGAAATATGATTACTTTCATCAAAATTACATCAATCATAAATGCACTCATTGAGTGCCATGCCAGACGTCATGCAGCCATTCCATCATGTCAGCATATTTCTAGTGCTTCGTGCCTTTTGGGCTGTTGTTGTTGTTGTTGTTGTTGCTGCTGCTACTGCTGTTGGCATTGCGTCTGCTTCTCTTGTGGCATCCTTTTAACATTTTCTAATTGAAATTGATTTAGAATTATTTATACATTGCTTGCCACTGCCAGCCATAGACAGCTCTTAATGGCTTCAAAGGCAGCTCGAGAACACATTTTTCCCCTTGCTAGAAATGTTTCACCTTTATTGCCATTAGATTGGACTGATATGGATCTATTAGCTTTTATTGTCCTTTAAACTATAAACTTAAACTATAAGACGATGTAATATGTTCAAATTTCTACATTTTGAAACCTTATCAAACAATTAAAATTCCTATAAATGTTATCTTTATTGATATTACTTTATGTTCTACTTTAATTACAAAAGAAGAAAGACAGCTACAGTCAAGGTTGCTCGACTGTAAGATACCCGTCATGTATTTTTAGTGAATGTAAAAAAAATTAAAAGCGAGCAATGAAAAGTGCTTAAAAATATACCAAAAATATACCGAAAGAGAAAACGTTAAGAATCAGTAACTTGATTGCACTTTTTTAGGTTTCTTGGATACCATTATTATATTACTGAGTGTCATAGCAACTGAACAGGTGCAGGTGCACCTGATTCCACCCTTTAAACGTAATTCTTGAATAACTTCTGTTTGTTTATTGTTCTATCGTTACTAAACTTACAGAAATCATTAAAATAGTGATTATTATTGGGTATACCAAAAAAGAGCGTTCTAGCTTTCGTTTTTGTTCCATTTGAGGGGCGAATGGGGGCAATTGGTAAACAAACTTGATGTAATTTCGACAATACTTGTCACTAAATTTAGTTGCGCTAGATCTTATAATCTCTGAAATCCAGATGTTTGTACAGACGGATTGACGCTGATGTCTTCTTGTGCCTATTACATACATTTTCAGTTGGTACAAAGTTATAATTGTAATAATACAATACTCGTAATATGAATAATCAAATATAGTATATATTCATTCCTCTATGAAGAACTGGTGTTTACACACAAATTGAAGATGTGCACCATGCGTATAAGTAATCAAAAGACCCTGAAACACCTGCCACCAAAAAAACAAGTGCTGGAGATGGTGAAACTGTGACCCCTTTAGAGTCGCTTACAACGTCCGCTTGATAAATATCAGCTCCTTGACCATTTGTCGGAGTACGTGAGTTTTGGTGGCCGGAAGTGATTGAAAAATCGATTTAACTTGCCAGGTAGCAAGAGCTGATTGAAAAACCCATTAATTAGAATTACATTGCATAAAAGAATCTTTTGAAAATTTTGGGTTAGACGTTGTCCAATTTGTGCTCCTATTGGCTGCGGGATGCGGCATGTGGAATGCGGGCCAAAAACGAGTTTGCTACCCGGTTTCCAGTTTATGGCAAGTCATTTCAATATGATTGAAGGCATGGGGGTAGCAGCTGGTTATATATTTTATACATATAAATGTATATGTGTATATACATTCGCAACAATTTTAATGGTTTTGTCAGTCGCAATGTACCGACTTGAGCAACTTTAAGTGGGCTGCGTCGACCCGAACGGGCCGAGCGAGTGAGCCGAGCGGGCCAAGAGCCGACCAGTTTTCGAGGCCCACAATTGGGCGAAACAAGCGCGAGGAGAATGTAAGCAATGGCCATGGAACATGCATTATGATGAATGGCTTTCAAGTGGAACGTCGCCCCCGAATGCCCTGACTCCGGTATCCGAATCTATGTTGTCTGCCCGCGGCGCGTGGGTATGTGGCGCGTGGGTATGTGTGCTACATGTATGTATACAAATATATATACATATATAACAATATGTGTACATATATATTATAAGTATAAGTGTAAAATGGCTGTTGCCTGATGATTTATGAGTGCCGAGGCTGTTTTGAAAGTTGAGAGAGATTCGTTGGTGAAAATCGAGGCAGACTTTCTCTTGCTCTCTCTATCTTTTTCTCTTGTCCGTTGGCTGTGGTGACGTCAGCATGCGGCCCAAGATGGATCGTCGGATCGGAGTCGAGACTGGATCCCCCTGCCCCCCTCCCCTACAATTGGATTGCAATGTCGAGCGAGATATTTGCACAAGTGTTTCATCAAGCAGTGCGATTCGGACTCGCACTGGTCTGTTGTTATGGGGGCATTCATCAATGTCCATGGCGCTTCCGTTGGCACACACACACACACACACATGCACACATAGAGAGGCTGGCATGGTTGCATGTAAAACACACGCATACCAATGCAGTCATCTTTATCGAGCAAAAGCATAATCAATCAATTGGATTTATGTGCTCCAACTCAAGATAAAACTAATCAATCTTGCCCTGCGACAGTCAGAGACGATGGAGCAAACTAACAGCAGCAGCAGCCCCCACTCTTGCCTTCCCCCCGCCCCTCTCTATCTCACACCACAGCTCTATCCTATCCCCCAATTCCATTATGGAGCGCCATTTGTTCGTTTTGTTGAGCTCTTCTTTTATCTCAAAGCAATGAAATATTTATGCTCTCTTGCCTTGCTCAAAACTTGGTGCGATTAATTATTGAGGAGATGCTGCCACTGAGATCGATGCTTCCATGAGCCACAGTTCATTAATATCCTGCTGAGGATAAGCTTAATACAAGACAAATACCTTAAAAAATCAATTTAATTTTAGTGAGTCACAGCTAAAGTCTTTCGATAGCTGTCTTTGATGAAAGTTGAGAAAGTTGAGCTAATAGCGGAGTCATTTCTATAAATTTTGGCACTTTGCCAGGCTGCTCCTTATCGCTTTGTTGCTGCAGCTAAATGAGATAAGATAAGATTAGATTAGAGGCAGTTTGTTATGGAACATCAATCAATTTTTTATTAATCAGAAAAAAGTGTCAACCCTATGGCAAAAGTCAGTTGAACGACCAATAATAATTTCAACAAAACTAAATGAATAAGACACTCGTCAGATATATTATCCTGATTGCCTTATCCAAACAGAACATATTGCCCCTTGTGGAGTTAATATACTTCAAGATAACTCAATGTGAACCACTTCAAGTTGATCTGCTGATAAGCGTGTTCAATTTACGATCAGCTCTTGAACAATACCCGCTTTTTCGTAGACTAAAGGGGTATTTTTTGTACGTCAGTCTGTCGGTCTGCTCGTACAAATGCATAAATCGCAAAGCTACCAATTTTGCGACAACTCTGATTAGATTTTGATTGGAATATGATGACGCCCTCTAGAATCGATAACAATTAAAATAAGAGCTCTACAGTTGTTAATTCAAGACCAATAAAAAGAAAATAACATTTAAATCAAAAAAAAAACCTTGATAATTTTATAATGGTCGTATTTAATGTTTTACTGTCGATCACACTCTAGCTGTTACTTTCTTACTTATCATAATCTGTGCGCTTAGTAACAAAATGGTTTGTTTTTTTTCTTGCAGTCGGAATCCAATTCTTCGGCATCTGCAAAGTTTACGCTCTTCAAGTGCGTCTACTGTGCCCAAGTGCTGGGCATCAATGATCGTCCCAAGCTGCTGGAATGCCTCCATGTGGCATGTGGTCAGTGTGTGAACACTAAGTTTTCAGAGCTTGATCGATCGTTGCCACCGCTCATCCATTGTCCAGTTTGCGACAATGCCTCACAGAATGAGTATATCATTGAGAATCAGTTCCTCATCGAGCAGTGTGCTGCTGGCGACAGTGGTGATGGCAATGGCTCGTCCAGCGATGGCCTAAAGAGTTTACTTGCCGCAAACATACAATGCAGCAGCTGCTCGGATGGCGCAGTGGCCACCTCTTGGTGTGTCGACTGCTCGGAGTACATATGCGACAATTGTGTGCAGGCGCATCAACGTCTCAAAATCACCAAGGATCATACGATCAAGCCAAAGGATGAGGCCAACAATGAGCAGCTGGTGGGCACTGGGGGCGTCGATAAGCTGCACATGTGCCAGCTGCACACACAAGAGAAGCTATCGCTGTTCTGCGAGACCTGCGACAAGCTCACCTGTCGCGATTGCCAGCTAAGCGATCATCGAGATCACAAATACAAATTTGCCCATGAGATTGCCACAGAGTCGCGACAAGCACTGTCCACACTTGTCTCTGAGATCAACTACAAGCGCTTCTTGCTATCGTCAGCGACAAAGGTGATCGATGATCGCCAGCAGCTGATACATGACAAAAAGAAGGATCTGATCAAGGAGATAACCGCCATGGTAGTCAAGATTACCAATACGGTGAATATGCGTGGCAAGCAGCTGGTCATGCGGCTGAACGAGGTGTGCGACAGCAAACTCAAGGTGCTTGTGGAGAAGAAGGAGACACTGCAACTGCTGTCGGACAATACGGATCATTGCATTGAATTTATGCAGAATGCACTTGAGAAGGGCAGCGATTTTGCCATTCTCTCTAGCAAAAAGTCACTCGTGCGTCATCTGCAGAAATTGAAATGTCAACGCGCCGACATCCCAAATCCTGAGATACCAGTGCGAATACAGGTGCAATTGAATCAGGTGGCCGAATTGCAGAAAGTCATCTCACAGCTGGGTATTGTCATAGTTGATGGCAAGCCATATCCACCGGCGCCAGCGCCTTCACAAAATGGACCCGCACCGCCGCCACCACGACAGCCACCCAGTCCCAATATGGCTCCACCCTTACGACCCGGCTTGCCGCCTGGCATGACGGCTGGTCTATCGCCCAATGGGCCACCAGGCGGATTTGGACCACAGAATGGACCACCACTGTACAGCAATGCGGCCGCACAACAGCAGTTCAACAATCTGACCATGAGTCGTTCCTTTCCAGGCGACGGACCAGGTAAGGATAGGCATGGTATTTCAGTTTTTTAGCAGCTGCCCTTTGCAAAGAATTCAATTACTAAACAATGCTTTTTTTTACAGTTCGATTTGGTGGCATGCCACCAGTGGGCATGCAACGTCAGGGTCAGCCACATGTCAGCTCTTCCACACATCCGCAGAATATGGGTAAGTGTGGACAAGCAAGCAATTGGCTTAAGTGTATGCTAATCAGAAGTGTTGTCTTCGTTCAGATATCAGTCTGCGTGGTCTTTTGAACAATCAGGCGGCCCAGAGTCCAACTGCGCATCTGAGCTTCACTGGGCCACCCAGTTATCCAGGCGGACCTCAGGGCGCGCCATCGCCGGCACATCAGCAGCTTGGACCGCAGATGCGTCCACATTTCATGCCTAGCCAGCAAAATTTTGGCCAGGGCGGGGGTGGACCGGGCGGCGGGCCCCGCGACAACAACAACTTTATGAACAGTAATGCTCGCTTCCAGTCGCAGTATCAGCGCATGGCCAACCATGCACAGCAGCAGGCAGCGGCAGCTGCAGCCATGGCCGGTGCGGGTGGCGGAGGCGGTGGCCAGATACCATCGCCTGGTTCACTGCAGCGACCACAAATGATGCCAAATCCCATGCAAAATGTTAGTACCAAATAGTTAATAATTGACTCACTTGCAAATATGAATTATTTGTTGTTAATTAATTGTAGGCGTTGGGGTTTCATGGGAGCCAGGCTGGCTTTAATGCTGGCCCACCGCAAACATCGCCGCAACTGAGTAGCGCCATGCACAGTCTTGCCAAGTGGCATATACCACAATCCGCGCAGCAATCCAACAGTAAGTGCCACTGTCAACTCGACAGCATTCTCTATATGCATTTGTAAATGGTTTTCTTTGTTTTTTTTATTAGTTTGCCAACAGCAGGGACCACTCTTGCCATTCGCAAACGGACGACAGACATCAGAAAATTTTAAAATCTCATTAAAATCTCCAAATACTCTAAAGAACAGCACACCGCCCAGCCTGAGCATAGGTGGTGCTGCACTGCCCGGCAATGGGTCATCCTCTGCCAACAGCATAGCACAGTTGAATGCAGCTGCGCTTGGGCTTGGCCCAGCAGTTTCTATACTCTCCAATGTCACATCGACAAATCCAAAGACACCCAGTCCCAGCACTCATGAGGTGAGACATTTATTGATTAACAATTACTTGCTTGTTAACGTAAACTTTGACTTGTGTTATTTTTTGGACTTGGCTCAGAATACAAAGGACTTTACTGAACCCATCGACAAGGTGCGCGATGACTCAATCAACGATCTGATTGCCACAATTGCCAAATTGGACTCGAATGGTGTGCAGGTGCTACCCGAGGGACGCACAAAGACTACGTCTCCGCAGGTGCACAGCTCAACAGATTTATCCAATACTCAGGAAGGTGAGTATCTAACATTTCAACTATTTGTCATTGGATTTTGGCTATTTTAATGGGTGTGAGGGTGTGTGAGTGTGAGAATTTATTGTTTCTTGTAATTAACAGTCATAGGTCTCATTTATTTAATTTTAAGGCAACATGGTTAAAGATTAATATTAAACAATTCTGTAACAATTGAATATTATATTATAGACCTTGTGTGAAAGCAAAAATCCCATGGCTTATATTTAACATTACTTTGCTGTTGGTTTATATCGATATTCAATTCTCATATAACTTTGCTTTGTTTATTTCTATTTTCAAAACTGCAAACTCGTTTTCGAAAAAAACCCAAATAATAATAATAAAAAAAAACCAATTTAAACGAGCAATAAACCGTACGAATCAATTACTAACCAAACAAATATTCATTGAACAAACCAAAACGAAACCAAATCCAAAATCAAATCAAAACAAAACAAATACAAATTACAAAAAAACAAACCACATACACTTACACACCCAAACACCCACACATAAAACACACAACTGCAATATCCAAAACTAATCATATCAGTTAATAATAAAAACGAACAAAAAGACGATCCCAACGAGGATTGGTGTGCTGTATGTCTGGATGGCGGAGAATTGATGTGCTGCGACAAATGCCCAAAGGTATTCCATCAGAATTGTCACATACCCGCGATTAGCTCCTTGCCGGACGAGAGCGAGAGCTGGCAGTGTCTGCTGTGTGTCAATCTGAAAGAGTTGACCAAAACTGAAGGCAATGAAAAGTCACAACCAGGCGAACTGAGCAGCCTGGAGCTAAGGATACTGCAACGCATCTGTCTGGAGCTCTACTGCCAGTATGAACAGAGTCTTAACTTCCGCGAACCGGAATCCCCAGCCAACTCCCAGTACTATGAGATTATTTGCAAGTAAGTTGCATTTTGCTGGCATCTGCAAAACAGCAGCTAACCTTACTTTAAAATGTTGTAGCCCCATGTCATTGGATGTTATACGTACGCGATTGGATCCTTCCAGTCCCAATCACTACAAAGACATTGCTGGCTTTGTGGCAGACGTACGCTTGATCTTCAAGAACACATACCTTTTCTATCAGGTGAGTGAATCGCGCATTTGTCTCACAAAGCTCAGTTTTATACATATGTGTTGTACTTGCTTTCACACAGGAGGATTCGAAAACGTACAGCAATGCCAAGTATTTGGAGACCTTTTTCGAAGAGCAGCTGGCAAAATGGTTACCCAACTTTGGTGGCAAAATCGGAACTGGCGCTTCCACATCTTCCAACTCACCGAACTTGATTGCGGCAGCTGCTGGGTCACCTGCGCCAATTGAGAATGGACGTAAAAGTTGCGGTTCGGCATCGTTGGCGGATAGTGAGGACGCTTGCTTGCCAGCGAAACGTTTGCGTCGAACGGTGCATGAATAGAACGAGCTTTTGCCCGAAGAGAAGGGCACGGAGTCGCAGCAGTCACAGCCGAATGAAGAGAAGACACAGCAGGATCAGCCAGTGCAGGAAGCGGGAGAGCAGGTGAACGAGAAAGAGAAGGATCCAAATGATACGGCAAAGCCAAGCAAAGATGATGATAATGATGAGGATAAGCATGAGCTGAACTTTCCGGATTTTGAGCTGGAGTTGCCACAACGACCACGTAGTCTGGGCAGCAATGCAATACAGGAGAGTGCTGACTATGTGCTCCAGCTGCTGCATGCATATGCCGCCGCCTTTGGCCTCTAAGCCATTACGATTGGGTGACTCACGAATGAACATATCCGTACACACTCGCAGTTACCAAGTTTAGAAGATCCACATTGTTGTAAATTATGAATGGCGCTAAACAAAATACATAGTTACATAATTATATGCAAAAATAAAAATTAGGCATTTAGAACAAAACACAACAAGTAAAGTAGCTGGTGTACATTTAGTTTTTAATTTCCAAATTGTAAATAGGCAAAGTCATTTGATATGATATATTGATTATGCATATGAATAACACAAGCATAAACTCGGATCGTCGCTAGTTAAGTGAACAAGAGATAATATGTTTTAGCTACAGTTTTAAGTGTTGAATATACATACATATGTAAACAGATATACCAAGTAGAGATTAAATCTTAGTTGAAGTTTTGTGAAACCATCCTCAGTTTCATATTGACTTCACTGTAAAACTCCAGAGTACTCCCGACTCTTCTCTAACCCTATAATTGTTAGAGTTGTATTTACTTTTGTGATAGCGATAAACAATAAACACAATGAAAAATGAACAAATTATGTCTTAAAATGTACTATATTCTAGTAATGCATACAAACAACTCATTTTAAATACTTTTGTTTAATATTTTTCCTTTCATCTTTGACGCTATGTACGATATTTATTGCTCATAAGAAACGGATAAAGTCCAAGGCATTTCTCTTTTTTTATTATTTTTGTTTTTTTCCCCATACGCTCATTCAACAGCATCAGACAGCAAACATTCGTATACCATATAAGAAGACACTTGTAATAAGTTGCAATTAAAGTTATAAGTTGGAAAAAATTCAAGCACACAATATACATACATACATATTTATATAAGCAAATAGCTCTTTTAATGTTGTACGTTTGTCGTTTTAGTATAAAGAGCCGGTCAGGCAAGCAGCCAGTCAGTCTAATAGAAATCCCCCATTAGATCCATAACCGTAAACTACTACATTTTAAAATATAAATACATATACTTATCCATATGTATGAGTGTAATTATAATCATTTCTAATACATCCATACAACCAGTTGAATGCTGTGCTTATTACCTTAATTTCATCTCGCATGATGTCAAATCAAAAAATGAAAATTGAAAGTAAATGAAGAGAAAATAGAAAATAGAATGAAGTGAAGTTTGCAAAAGAAGGCGAATATTTTTATAAATATTTTAACAACTTATAAACAAATTACAATATCCTAACTGATCTACACATACAACTACTGATAAACGAAGTAGAGGGGGCTGTTCTATCCTATTCATGTCACACTTGCAAAACAATAAAACAAATGAATATGAAATTGAAATTATATAGATGTATTATCGACTATGTATTAAATAATGGAACATGAATGTGTGCTATCCTATCGAAATTACAGCAAGAGCATTAATTAAATAAATGAAATGAAAACATGCTTATAACTAAGTGTGTTTATATGTTGAATGCGACAAAAACAAAAACCATAGAAATTATTTTATCTGTTTTAGGACATAAGTTTTATGATAAACACTTAAAATATACATAACTAATAAATGTACTACTTACTATCAAGTGGAATTTTTAAATAAATTAAAAAGGCAACATTTTGTGTTCAGATCAGCAATCATATGTCAAAGAAGCCATCCTCACGCATATACTGCTCATCCAATTGGTTGCGGGGCTAGAGCAAAAACCGCTCATCAATCAATGTCTTGCGCGACACATTGCGACGCACCCAAAGCCTAAAGATGTGGCGTAATATCTGCAAGATGGATTGCCATGGCACACTTTTCCAACAGCGAAGTGATCGTTAACTTACCATATTCAAGCCACAGGCCATGGCGACGGCAAAGAGCAGACTGGTTGTCAACAGATACATGGAGAGCAGCACGAGAATTTCGAGCACAAAGATTTCCATATGATTTCCTAGCAATAGCACCCGGCTAAAGCTCATCGAGTCGTCTATATAGAAGGTGCCTTTGTCTAAAAAATGTTCAATTATGAAATGGTACAATTTGCTGGCAGAATTTTTTGTTAAGGATGATGCTTACTGTCTGTTAGATAGTTTTCAATTTCACAATGGAACAGCTTCTCCACGAAGGTTTTCTCCTTTATAATATAATCCATATCCTTGATGGCCTACAAAAGAATATTTTTACATTATTTACACTTTATTTTTTAAGGAAAACCATATCAGATAATAAACATGGAAGCTTATCATGGGCTACCGGGTATTTTAGAGTCAAGCACACTGGACTATGGATCTCTTATGCTTACATGATCTATGAACGCGCAGAAGAAACGATTCACACTTGCATAGGCAATGGAGGTGCGCTCCACCTGACCATCGATGCTCGGCACCTGCAGATCTTTCTGATAGAGCAACGTCTGCGACAGGCTGCCATTTCTGCTGCGCTGCAGGGGCAGCAAAAGACGCTCCAAGTAGATGCTGCAAAAGAAAAATAAGTAAATCAAATTGAAATAGATTATGTATTCAGCTTACCGTAAATTATGTGGTGGCATAATGATGTAAGCCTGTTTGTCGGAATCCATTAGCAGTCCCCGACGTCCACACATATTCTGTGCCTCACGCTGAAGCTGGAGGATCATCGACGACATGTCCGTATCCGCAAAGCCATGTGGCGAACGTCCATGTATGTAGTAACCGTAGCCAGGCTCCAGTAGCGAAAACAGCGAGATGTTGGCCAAGCTGCAGAGATCAATGAACTTCTGCAACAGATTTGCTTGGAATATGCGACCCAGCAACAGTTGGACTAGATATGTGGCCAGGTAAACGAATGCAATTAGGCACACGCTGACATCAAAGGCGCTAGGCAATTGTATATAGTATTCCAGCAGCTGGTGGGCAGCAATGACCACAAAAGCCTGAACCAGGCTCGAATATTTTTGGGCTGTACTAAGTCGTATCCAGGCATTGGCTGTGAAGAGCACACGCCAGGCAGATACGCTGTTCTCGGTCACATAGGTTCGCACGCTAGAACACAATGAGGAACTGTCAAGATTCAAACGCTGTGCCTCGCCGCTGCTGCGTGGTCGCTCCCAGTCGATGAGAAACAAATCTAGTTGACTCACTCGCCTCAGATGCACAGCCAAGTACAGCAGTTGGAGCAAACATGCCGGGTAAATGAGTGAGGCCAGCTGGCGAGGATTGAAGACCTGCAATGCCAGCAGTAGCAATGCTGTTATCAGCAACGCCAGCGCCACATTGGCAGCCAATTGGAGCAGCAACTCAAGCAGATTGCTGGTCTGACAGAGCTCCGCCCGTCGACGATGACGCAAATTCTGAAGACGCAGCAGCGCCGCAACTGAAGCCAAGAACAAGAGCAGTGGTAGCGCCAGTTCAAGCAGCAGCTGAGCTGTCACACCTGTATGTAATTGTTCAAACTTCACAAGTAGTTGGAAGGAATAGAGTTGACTTAGAGACGCATTGCCAGTGAGCTCAATGTGGCGATAGCGCAGTCGCAACAATGGCAAACCAATGCGTTTGCCAGACTGTATGCTGTACTCCAATTGAGCATGCTCCACGTAGCGCAGCGATCGATAAAGTTGCAACTTGTGGGCGTCCTCATAGCGTGGCCAAGTCTGCTGACGGCGATTGTCCCTAGGATGCGCCGCAATGAGCTGGAAACGCTTGACCAGCTGCCACTCCTCCACATGCGATCGCTGGCGAAAATAAATTGTATAATAAATTTATATACATGTATTAATTTAGCTGCGGCTAATGGCTGACAGAACGAAATTAAATAAATAATGAATAAAATTAGCTTAAATTGAATTATATTAAAAAGGAAACAAATTTTTAAATAATGAGTTAAATATTTAAAAAAAATTAAATCATTATTCATTTGAAAATCGAAACTTTACGTTATTCTCCGGCGTCAGCGTCTCGATGAGCACGGGCAACTGGTGCAGCAGGAACTGCCAGTTACTACTAAAGTTCATATAAAGACTTAAATAATTGTCGTTGTTCTCTTGGCTGGCCGCATCGATGAGCTGCTCCAGGCTCAGCTGGCAGCTGATCTTCTGCTGAGGCTGTGCCAAGTGCAATTTGGGCGCCACTTTGCCATGACAGAGATTCAATTGTTGCAGTTCAAAATTACCCCAACGTTTCAGACGACCGGCAAGATCAAAGTTGGTGCTAAAAATTTGCAGTTCCATCTGTTTGGCCGGCTGCAGTGTGGTAGTGAGCAATTCTTGCGTTGATCTACCCTTCTTGTAGAAGAGAAAAGGTTCCAGCGAGCGAGAAGATTGGTCACCGGAGTGTGCATATTTCATGACCACATCTGACATCTGGGTGAGCAGAAAGGCGCTGCAAGGTGAATGCTTGTCCATGGAATAATGGGAGAGCACACACAGGTTCGCCAACTGCTGACAGGCACTGTCATTTTTCAACGCCAGACAAAAGAATGCCACAAATTTCAGATCACCAAAGTGCAGCCTTGAGTTGGAGTTGGGCTTGGGGCTGGTGGTGGCCTGCCAGAAAGCATTGTAATGTAAATAGGAACGCATCAATGTGTTGGCTATGCAATAGTCCTGGTAACGGAAGTTGTAAGTAGTATCGCAGCTGTGGCAATCGCTGCTGTTGCTGGCTCGATTCGTTGTTGTCAATGCAATTCCTACACCTTGCTGGGAAGTTGGGGTAGCATTGAGATATTGGTAATGGCATTGCCAGGTGGGCAATTGGACTGGCCAATACGATGAACAGTTCTCAGCTTGCTTTGTGGAATTGGAACAGATCTCATCACAGATGGGCCAACGTTTGATCTTTTCGAATACGGATACATGAGCAATTGGACACTGACAGGAGAATCCTATAAAGAGCAAACATAGTAGATATTTTCAATAGCCTTTAGCATTATTTTTATTAAATTTAATTTACTTTAAAATTTACATTTATTTATCTTTTTAGCTGACCATTAATAAAATCATAACAGCCCTAGCAAAGAGTGTTATGATGATATCCAGCTGTCTCTCAGTTTTCCAAAGAAACTTGTTATTTGCTCAAATAACAGTTATAAAAATTATTGCTGAAAAGTTGCTTAATATAAAAAAAGCCTTCAAGTTTTCCTAATCTTTGCACCCATATAATTTCTAGATTTTTTTTGTTTAAATGCAGATTCTATAGCATTCATACGATATTTACAATTTCACAACCAGTCAGCATAACACTTAAGAAACACACATGCATATCTGAGTACTTGCTCCAACAATTGCAGCACATAGTGGATTCCCGGCCATCCCTCTCAGCTTCACAGAAAATTGTTTAATCAATAGGCACACTTACTGTCCACAGTGGGGTGCAACTCGTTGCTGCCACCGTCGCCAGCCTCGTTGCATGATGAGCAGTCAAAGTAGTTCAAGTTATAGAACTCGTTTCTCAGGCACTGTTGAGGATTTTGAAATCGAAATGTATGGGGCGTTAGCGACTGCTTTGTGTCCTGAACGGTACAGTTTCCAAATTTAATAAAAACTGTTGTCCACATCAATGGCAGGAACCAATTTGCCATCAGGATGCACATAATATATAGAAATATAAATAAATTCCAAAGGAAGGCTTGTGATTTATTTTTGTCAATGCTATCCCATTGAATTTCAAATCTGAACTGAGTCCTGGCTGAAAAGAGCGTTGCTAGCTGCAATTGCAGGTACCAGGTAGGCAAGTAAACAAGTTTGCTAGCGTAGTAGGAGTGGGAACGTATCCTTTATTGTTTGCCAAAAGTTGCTATAGCTACCCAACCCCCGGTAACCATATCCGGTTGCCGGCGTCGTCTGGAAACCCATGCAAGATGTTTATGGGTGGTGGACACTAGTGGTTGCGGTGCGATGTTGGGCAAGTATATCGCTCAAGCAGTGGTCAGCAATGTATTAATGGGGGCGTCACTTGTTACGCTTTTGCCATTGTATATCGCGTGCCAAGAAAGTTTTCTTGCGTGCTGAAAATTATGATTAACTCATTTATTTTATTATTATTTTGCAGTAAGTCAAATTGCCGTGGACCTACATATGAAATTTGTTGTGCTATTTAAGCTAATTCCAAAACTATTTTTAATAATTAGCCTTATAAGCCTTTTATGTAATATATTTTATGTTTCAGATATCAGTAAATAAATATTTCTAAAATTAATATCCTGAACCAGAAAGATTCTATTTTCAGTTTTAAAAAAACGTCTTTGTAAACATCAATTATCGATAATGCTTTAACCATTCACTTCTAGCCATTTAAATCAATGTATTTTATGAAATAATTTTCAGGCTAATGTACATTTTAAATAAATTATGTAAAATTTATACAACTTAACTTCTTAAATAGGTTCAAGAAGTTATCGATAATTAAATCCATATCAATTGAACGTAAAAAATATGAGTACATATGTATGAATACGTTTTTTGAAAATTCTGCCATACCTAGAAAGTGTAACCAAACTAATAATAATGAAATTGTATATTTCGGTATGTTTTTGAAGGCAGTATTTTTGAAATTTAAGCTGTGGTCACACTCCGACAATCCTCCCACTTCCTTGCCGAAGGACAACAGAAATAAAAATAGTCGGCAGACCACATACATTTTTAATTTTTATTTCGAACTTATTGCTCACAGCAATTATCATTGCAGTTAAGTTCATAGCTATAACCGTTAGTGTTTTAAAGATGCATTGGTGGCGCCACTCCAAATAGATGCAGATGCTGCTGCAAATGTATATGGCCGAAAAATGAACAATTTGGTGAGTCTGCTTTTTGTATGTGCATTGGTGGGTGGTGGGTGTGTATAGGTGTTGCCGTGCATGTATACGAATGTGGCCGTCTGTGTGAAACAGTGTGAAGCCTAAAATGTTTGTGTCTGTATAAGTGCCCATGTCCGTAATTAAATTGCAGGAGCACGTAAAGCATTTTTATCCAGACAACTATAAATTGGATCTCTCAGAGACAATGAAGGCGGCACTTTCAAAGGGGCCCGTTGGCGGGGGCGTGGTCAACTCGGTTAGCAACAACAGCAGCAGCAGTAATATCACCAGTTCGATGGGAGCACCTGCCCATAATGATATGTTGCAACAGCAACCCAACGCTGGCGTTGGCTATGTGACCGAGAAGCTATACATGCTTCTTCAGCTGTATCTGCAGAATAAGGGCTGGAATCCGAGTGCAGAGCTGCTGCAATGCTTCAGCGATCTGAAAGACAATGCTATGCTTCCCAGCGCAGCGTACTTACAGTGAGTCCAATGCAGAACAGGCATATTCCAATTGACATGTTCTATCTCCATGTAGGGTGCTGGCCAATAGACTGACTTTAGACTCCCAAGGAAGGCTTATTCTGCGTGACAACGGCAAGATTGTGCTGCCCTTTGAACACTTTGCCAATGCGGTCATGCTAAAGCATATGTCGGGACCCCATGGCCTGCATTTGAGCGTGGATGCAACGGTGCGAGCTGTAATTGAGTCATACACCATTGGACGTGATCAATTTGGCATGGAGAAGGAGTTTATCATCGAAGTGGTGCAATCGTGCCCCAGTCCAGCCTGTCGTTACTACAAGAATCATATGGGTATATCGCCGATGCCATTCATGGAGCAGCAATATCCGGGCGTCAATACGCCTGATTTTTTGCAGCGTCTCTCGCATTTACCACCAAGCGCAGCAGCAGGCAGTGCTGCGGTCGGCGCAGCTGCTGGTAATGCAGGAAGTGGCGTCTCAAGTTCGAGCAACAATGCGGTCGCAGTTGAAATTGATTTATCCAAATCAAGTGGCTCCAAGGTGCCCCCTCAATTGCAACACTTAAGCAAGCAGCAACAAAGCAGCATTCAATCTCAGTTGTCGCAGATAAGTGCAGCCGCTGCTGCCGCACATCATCAACAGCAACAGCAGCAACAACAGCAGCAGCAACAACAACAGCAGCAACAACAACAGCAGCAGCAACAAGCACAAGCTCAGGCACAGGCCAAGCATCAGCAGCAGCTGACGGCGGCACTGATTCAACAGCAAAATCGTGTGCTCGCTCAGCAGAGCCTGGAAAAGCTAAACAATCTGAGTGCATTGGAAAAGCAGCGTGTTTTTGCTCAACTCGATCCAAAGCATTTTGATCCCATGGCCGTTGCTGCAGCTGCTGCCAATTTACAGATTCAGGGCATGATGCAGTCACAAGCGGTGGCCGCAGCTGTAGCCGCTAATCAGCAGCAGCAACCAACTCCATTGGCAGCCAATGCTCCCTCCACTGCGGTTAGCTCCAGCACACAGCTTAGCTCTCAGGTGCACCATGGCCATCACTCGTTGCCACCACCTTCGCAGTCGCCGCACTCGTCTTCGTCCTCATCATCACACTCCTCTATGGATCAGCTAACACACAAGAACATTTCAGAATCATTGCGGTGAGTTTCGTATTTTTGTATGTAGTTCGCTTATTTAGACACTTGTATAATGATATTGTAGCTCCAATCTGGACTCAATTGAATCGAACAAGGATCTTTTGGCACTGCACAATGGAGCCTGGGCCAGCCACGATGCCAATCGTTTGGATCACATGGGTGTGGGTCAGGATAAAATAGTGCGTATATTTTCGGAGCTGATGCGTAACATGTCGCGCATGAAGACATACATACGGCCCTCTATGTGCAAACCATATGGCAAGCAGAGTGAAAGTCTACAGAAGAGTAAGGTTATTTTTCTAAAAAGCGGAAGCTCAGCTAACAGCCACTTTTTGTCACAGCTCTCATGGACACCATACAAATTGTGCAGACACTGCGTAACTGCTTGCCAGCACCCCATATTCCTGTGTCGTCGTGGAAAAGCGAGAGCGAAGGAAACGTCGGTGTGGGCGTTGGTGTTAGCGTTCCACCTGGTATGGCATTGAACGCGCTCGGTTTGCAATCCGGTCGAGTGGACAACTTGCACTAATTGAACCATTCGACAGAGCTCAAGTTGAATCGTACGAAAATTATGTTAGGTAATATCTCAAAAATATATTACCGATAATTCTCAGCGATTGCGAACAACAATACAGTATTTATATAGAATAGAATATCATCTTCATAAGCTTGGCTCATGGTTTTTCATTACCTATTATGTGCCATGTTAAACACAAGACTTGATTTCATTTCAATATTTGACTGATTTTTAGAAATCAATGGCAATAGCCGTAAGTCGTACCTAACTAAATGATTATCTGATTGATAATGATTATGCTATTGGTAATGTAACCTGCTTAAGGGCTCCTTACAGTTAGTGTCATTGAGCGATTAGATTTATTCGCATTAACCCAGCTAGCGTCTAAGAAAAGCTACAATCCTATCCCAATCCCATCAAGCGCAACATTATATAATTAATTTGTTTTTATTTGTGTTTCCCTTCCTTTATAATTTGGCGTATACAAAATTAACAAAACATTTTAATTCAATTGGCAAAAAGTCTGTGATATTTAAATTATGTTTAAATGATATCGAAATTTAATTAATTTATACTTGTGTGCCCTTTGTTGTGTAAACTGCAATTTACTTTGTGCAATATTACAAAGTATCGTCTAACTACTCTTAACCACTTTTGTGCAATTGAAACTTCTCACTCATATCAAAAGCGCATAGAATATAAAAGGCATGTTGTCTACAATACTACATTGTAATATGTATTATGTATTACATATTAAGCATTTTCGCATAAACCTACAATTTAATTAAGATATTGTGCTACATTATATAATGGGTTGTCACAGATCGTCATTTCAAATAACTGACGAACAATGCTGAGTGGTATTGTATTAATTTTTAAGGAGCAAATGGGTTGTAATTCGACTACATACAAACATTCGTACGCATAAGCTTATAATATTTTATTCCATGCTCATACATTGAAATAACCGATTCTTAGAAATCAAAACAGTATTAATCAGAAATAAAGACACATGCAAACCATAATTATTTCTGTATCTTAAATATATAATTTGAACAAAGATTATCATATTGCATAATATCGCTTAAAGTTTTCCTGTCTAATCCAATAAAATAAACATTTTATTCTACTCTAAAGAAAACTTATTTTAAATATCGCGGTCTAGTTTACAAACGGTTGGTAACGCTATCCATCCGCACTGTTGATATTGTTGGGCTTACCGATGATTTATCGTCGTTACTGATAAGTGCACAGTGAGCCTATTTCGCGTATACTAGTATATACTAATTGGTATAAAAATTTCGAATCTTACATTTTCGGTATATTTATAAATTTAAGTTGCGATCATTTATCAATCTTTGCTGTGCCCATGTTCGCATCGATTATATTTTATTTTGTAAATGTAAATCTAATCGTAGTGCCGTTATTACGTCAACGTCCAAGAAAAAATTAAAATAAAACAAAGCTTTCGAATGGCTAAAAAACATGTAGATTATTCTTAACTCCTTAGAAAATCAAGTAAAAATAATGCTTTTCAAAAAATTGCGCCCCTTTATACACATTATTAGAAAAAGGGCTCCTTCAAATAAAGTGTAACCAGATAATATGTTTTGAAGTGGGTTATTTGAGTATATTATTCAAAGTGTAATGGTATATTTTGTAATTCAATTTGCGGTCACGTTTGGCACTGCGTTTTCGTTGATAATTTTTTTAAATTAAGTTTCAACGTATTTATTTAGTAATTTATTGGTTTAAAATAGTTGCAAAGTACCCAACAAGGATATTGCAACGTTTTGCTTTAATTTTTACATACTTTCGTGCGTTCGTTTTGTGTGAAAATGTGAAAAACATTGCCGATGGTAATGGTAATTGGAGAACGTTTTTTCTATTATTTTATCTCCTCTTCCGCTTCGTTTTGTGTGATGCTACGCTCTTTGTGTTCCTGCTCCCTTCATCCAAATGCTTGCTTATTGTAGTAGTATGTGTAAAAATAAGAAAATAACATGTGTCGTGTTAAATTAATTGCAGACCGTAATGCAATTTTGATACGGCATTATAAAAAAATTTTAGTTTCCAACAACATAAAAATGATAGCAGACGCTCCCCCAATACGGTGCCGAGCTGGCATATTTTGTTACGCGACGCCGTCAATTCGTGCGACAATCAGCGGCCGCGTACTGCTCAGTATGCGCAAGGAATTTACAACAACAAAAACAATACTATGTTGTTTTGTCGCGCTTACAGCGAAATAATAAAATGTGCATTAATACCAACAAAGTTATTCTGAAATAAATGAACTCTGTGAACTCTTAACAAATATTGCTGAGAGTTTCTCAACATCTTAAAACATATGGAAATACATATGTACATATACGTATGTATATGACCGAAGTCCAATGGGACGTGTTGATAACCATATTTGTGATTATGCGTAGATTTTTGACAAATTTTCGTGTCTAAATTATGCCGGCTGCTGCTTCTTTCTACTTGTAGCCCTATCTGCAATTGTCAATACATCTGTTGAACGAAATTTCAAGTTTTAGCTTGTTCATAACCTAGGACACATTTCGCAGTGCGCTTGTTGTTTAACATAAAGCAACCATGCATGTAAATTCAACAGTACGCTAAAATTAAAAATTAAACAAAATGGCAGTTGGTGGAGCACGCAGCAAAGTTCTTGGGTGTGAGCGCCGGACACTCGCTCAGAGAGCGAGAGAGAAAGAGCGTAGTGAACGAGTGAAGTAGCGAGTGCTGCTCGTGTCTTGAGTTAACGTGGAAAGTGTTTGTCTGTGCACAAGAGTAGGTGTGTGTGCGTGTATGCTTATGTGTATGTAACAGAGTGTGGAGTAAGAAAGATGGAGCACAAAATATAAAAACAAAATGCAAGCGTAAAAAAAACAAGATCACAAAAAAAAAAAACAACTGTTTGAATATAATTGAATTTTCCCCCATTTAATTTTGTGTTTCTCAACAGCAGTGAAAATAAATATTGTATGTAGCAACGCATGAGCTACGCCAAATGTGTGTTAGTGTGAGTGCTTGCATGTGTGTTGAAAGAAAAACAACAGAAATCGGAAAAATAAAACCGAAAGAGAAATAGAAATAATAAAAGAATTGATGAAGTGAAGCGCCCATAAATCAGCATAACTAATGTACGGCGTAAAAATGTTGCAGCTACTGCTGGAACGGCTTCAAAAATGACCGATGAGCGAAACGGCAACGGCAATAAGAGCAATAACAGCAGCAGTACCAGCAGTTCGACTAGCATTGCCAATTCCAGCCACAACAACAATATCAGCACCAGCAGCAACAACGACCGAATAATTGCAGAGGCGGCTGCAAAGATTTTACTTAAAAATGGTTTAAATGGCGCAAGTGCAGCAGCAGCGGCCGCAACATTGCTAACAGCAGCTGCTGCCACATTTCAATTGCCCGCCACACCAGAACTGAAGCCAACATCAATATCAATACCAATAACTTCAACTTCATCCTCATTATCAGTAGCATCCAATGGCACCACGCCTACGTTATCATCGACAAAAAATAACAGCAGCAGCAGTAGCAGCAGCTCAAGTCTCACTATGGCGACAGCCTCTGCAACGATGCTCGCTGCTGCCGCTACCGCAGCACCTAAGCCATCCGCTGATGTCATGGCAGGTGTGCTGGACTACAGCGCACTAAATGGGCCAAGTGCCGCTGCAGTTGTTGCCGTATCAACGAAGAGCAGCAAATTTGGTGGCAACGGGATCGGCAGCAGTGGCTTTGATATGGGCAGGCATCCAATATCAACGCACAGCAATAATAGTTTGTCTGGGTGTGGAGGTCGACTGCAGTTTTTCAAAGGTGAGTAGCTAGTTTTTATTCAATACCAGTATAAAGTACGATCTCACTCTTATTGCCTTCTCCTCTATTAGATGGTAAATTCATATTGGAACTGGCACGCGCTAAAGAGGGAGATAAAGCCGGTTGGGTATCGGTGCCTCGAAAGGCATTTCGCACGCCCTCGGCAGCCACATCGGCCACGGTGACGCCTACGTCTGCGGTGACAACAACGTATCCAAAGAACGAGAATTCAACATCGCTAAGCTGTAAGTGGGAAGCGAAATGAATTGTTCATCAAAGAATACATCAACTTTTGTTTTTTTTTTTTTTACAGTTTCGGATGACAATAGCTCCATTCAGTCATCGCCTTGGCAACGAGATCAGCCCTGGAAGCAGACGCGGCCGCGTCGTGGCATTTCCAAAGAACTGTCGCTATACTATCAGCGTCCTAGGCATAATGTGCTCAACCGACGAGCACGACAGGCTGCAGTACGAAAGCGACGACGTCCGTATGAGTCCATCATTGGCAATGAGGATACGCAATCTATATTTGAACGCGTCCACATGCAAGAGAATGGTGACGATACGTTAAAGGCTATCGAAGTTGATGCAAAAATGACGGAACCGCAGTCAGATGAGATTAAACCATTTAAGCCAGAATCAATCAAAGAGGAGATGACCGAAATCAAGAAAGAGATCAGTTGCGATGACATCAAGGGTGATGCTGATGAAAAAGCCGAGGCGTTTGTGGAAAAAATGAACACAAGTGAAGATGAGGATGGCATGTCAGTCACAGTGGACGATGCGTCGCCAGCAACATCGACAACCAGCCGTTGCTTAGCGAACGGCAATGCTAGTGAACTGAATGGCGATTCTAAGGGGCACACCAAGTGTGAGGCAGATAGCGATGCAAAGGCCGGAACATCATCAACGACGACGACGACGACGACGACAGACATAAGACTTAAAAAGCAGAAACCTAGAGCAAAGCTCAATAGCATCATACAGAAATTAATTGATGGCGTGCCTGCACGCCTAGAGCAATTGTCAAAGACACCAGCGACGCTGGCAAATGCGCCAACGACGACGGCAGCAACAGCAACAGAACGTAACAGCGGTGGCGGAGCCATCGGTAGTCTAAGTCACTCTTTGGCGCATAAGGTAGGCAATTAATATTTCAAATAATATTCACAAAAACTAAAGTTTCCTTGAACCATTCTTTAGGTATCTCCGCCGTCGTCGGCAGCGGCTGCCAGCCGTCTAGTCGAATACCATCTGCAACATGTGTCGCCGCGCAAGCGCATTCTGCGTGAATTCGAAAAGGTATCACTTGAGGACAACAATGGCTGCATTAACAATGGCAGTGGTGGCGCAGCAGGTGGCAGTGTAAGTAGCGGTGTTGGCGGTAAACGAAGTCGTGCCAAAGGTAGCAGCAGCAGCGCCGTTGTCAACAAATCAATGCCTATGAATCTAGCGCCACCACAGGCCAAGGCGCTACCCTCGCCTACAGTAACGACTGCAGTTGCAGCAGCGACAGCAGCATCATCAGCAACGCAGCCAACACGACTGAATAGCTCCTACAGCATACACTCGCTGCTGGGCGGCAGCGGTAGCAGCAGCAGCTCCTCTTCAAAGAAGACTCACGATCAACCAGCGACGATCATCAGTAATGTGCATCACTCGATTCATCCACATTCGCACTATGCCAATTCACCAAGCTATCCACGTGCCCTGCTCAACTCGCCCAAGTCACCGGAAATGAGCGGCAGCAACGGTGGCAAGTCACCATCACATTCGGCAAGCAAAAAGCAACGATCACCGCCGTATGCTGCTGGTGGTTCGCCGCTGCCGCTGCCAATCGACTATGGACGACGCACGCCGCCAGACAGCTATAAGCTGGCACAGGCGCATGCACAGCAGCTTCAGCATCATTCCTTTTATTCGCCTTATGTGGGCGCTACCGTTTCACCGCACATTCCACAGGGTAGTGGCGGCGGTACACGTGATCTACTCTCTCCGCCACGCTCATCCAGTGCGTCACCACGTGAACCAGTTGCTGCTGCACACAGCAACACCAACACACCGCACCGCACCGTGCCCAAGAAGACTGCATCGATACGACGCGAGTTTGCCTCACCCACGGCCAGCAATAGCAATAGCAGCAGCACGGCCAACAGTTGCCCCTCGCCAGGCGAGCGCAGCACATCATCGCCGGAACGACGGCATCTACAATTGCAGCGTGGCTCGCCAAGCGCTGCTGCCGCTGCAGTTGCAGCTGCTGGTTCGCCCTTGCATTATTATATGTATCCTCCGTCACAATTAAATGGCAGCGGAGGGGCGAGTCCACATGGCGCAGCACCGAATGCGCCGCCAACGACAAGTAGCGTTGCTGCAGCCGCTGCTGCTGCGGCCGCTTACATTCCATCGGTAGTCTCGCCGTCGCTCTACCATCCGTATATAACCACGCTGGCCGCGATGCGGCATCCACTTTGGATGCATTATCAGGCGGGTGCATCACCACTATTGCCGCCACCGCCGCCGCATCCGCAGTTGAGTAGCGCAGCTGGCGCGAGACTTTCGCCGCAATCACCATATCATCCATTTGGCTATAATGGGGTGAACCCTGCCGCTGTAGCGGCTGCAGCAGCTGCATCTGTTTACGGGCAATCGTCAAATCCGCATCTAGGGCATCCGCATTCAACGGCACTGTCACATCATAACACGCCGCCTACACATTTGGCAGAGCATAGAACGCATACGCCAAAACTGACTGATCCATGTACTGACCAAATGTCTGCAGCGTCCAGTCATCGCACCACTGTCTCCAGTTCGCCGGCTAGCTCCAGTGCGTCCGTTACGACTGCAGGTGCAGCGCTCGGTGGCGGTGCCGGCGTCAGCGGCGGCTCCTCAGTACAATCCGCAATGTTTCAAAATAGTAGTCTAAGGAATGAACTAAGTTCAGGTATGCAAAATTGTTGACCATCCCCATTTGTATTGATTGGGAAAATTAATGTTTATTTCCATTTTTCAGACTTACCACTGAATCTGTCAAAACACTGAGACATGCACGCTTCAGTGTTTGGGCATCCCTCGAGTTAAGTACATTATCGCACTAGTAGCGTTTAAGACGACATTCAAACCACACACTAAATACATAATTAATAGATAAGTTAGTTGCTATCTTAGTCGTATCCAACTGTTTTGCATTAAGATACCTAGGGTTTATTTTAAGTCCGACGATTCAAGCTGAAAACTACGACTATATTAATACAAACTTCAAAATGTTTTTAAAACCCGTTCCAAAACTATTTATGCAATCAGCTAAGAGTATAAATAACAAACAAAACATTTTGGCTAACTTACCGAGTAAAATGATATATATATATATTTTAAAAATTCCCATAGGATGCACGTCTTAAAGAATCTCAAAAAATATTGAATGGCGGGTTTTCAATGTTCGGTTAAGATAATAAGTAGAAAAAATTTCAACCGTTCATTGAGAAGTCGGTACTAAGATTTTTTTATCAAAACATTTCCTTGAAACAGACTGAACTTAAATTTTTTAGACAAAAAATAAAATGGTAACAAAAAAAAAATAACATAAACCACTGCATCTTACTTTTGATATGTACGTGCGTGTATGTAATGAAATATTTTGAAAAAGAAAACAAAAAAAAAAAAAAAAAAATACAAAAGGAAAACAAAAAAAATACAAATCAGATTTTTATAGAATGCGTGTGCCTTTGAACATGAAAATAAAAATATAGGGATTTAAACAAAAGAAGTGAAAACTTTAACTACTTACAAATTCAAAAATAACTATACGAAAATTGTTATTCTAAATAGATACTAAAAAGTATGCTACTAAAAAAGAGGTCCAAAACTACAGATTGCAAATTGCAAATAATTGACACAAGATTTTGTATTATGTCACAGTCATAAGTGCCACTACGTTAACGATGAACATCTTTTCCTTATACGAAAAAACAATCCCAATAATCTCAATTTATTCCAATTAAAGATAAACATGTTGCAAAACTTATTAAAAAATATTTTGCAATGTTCTCATTTAATTAAATGCCTAATTTAAATTTTCCTCATAATTACTGCTGAAAAATTAAATGAAGATATTGCAAAAATATATAAAAGATATATCAATTAAATAAAAAATTACAAAAATGAAAATTTTCGATTGAAGTTTTTAAGCTTAACTCGGAGTTATAAGTTTAATTCAGAGTCAAGCTTAGACTGTTCAATTAATATCAAAAATAGTTTCCGAGCATGGCTTTGCCTAATACGAAGTTGTCAATTTAGCCAACATTAAACTAAAATTGCAAAAATGTACAAAAATGATACGTCTACATATACAGAAATGAAATATTTACAAGAAAAACAGACCTAAATTTCGTACAACTGAAACGTAATAATACAAATAAATAAAACAAAAATATATATTCCTAAAAGTAAAAAAAGACAAAATATTTCTCATATTTTCTAAATTATTTATGTAATACAAATGACTATTTATATGTTATGCTATAAGTAAAAATAGTTGTAATATTTGTAAATACAGTATTTTTACACCGACAACAATGTAACAACATCAGCAACAAATGAGTAACAAATGAAGAAGAATAACCTAAATATATTTAATATAAACAATTTTTTGAAATGATAACTTAATATACTGAGGTTTACACAATAATAAAATCATAACAATTCCATAACCTAATTTTTGAAATTGTAAACAATTTAAAGCGGTACTGCAAAACAAAATCTTTTTTCCATTACTTTTATACACTCAGTACTGTGTACAACGTTTTTGTGTATTGAAATTGTAGTGTTTTCTTTATCCACCATCCATTTGTTTATAATACGTTTAACGCTGGAAATGTTTTTTTTTACAAGTGTACTGCGTGCATTTAAGACGCTGTTTTGCTGAAAGGTTTCAAACACTAAAACCGCGAACCTAACTGAAAAGTACGCGATAGGGTTATATAGTATTTAAATATATGAATAATTATATATATATATATATATATATATATTAAATACATTGTCGTCTATGGACAATAGATGAGAAGAGTGTAAAGTAAACTGAAAACAAAACTAGTTTTAAACAAATAATATATTTTATATACATACATAAAAACGAAACTGAATTATTGATGTCAAATAAAAATTTATACTAAATGAATTTCCAATTTTTTAACTACAAAAAAATTTACTTAGTTAAAGAGTATACAATTTGCTAGGTGTATAAACCCTCACAATTAAAAGAAAGAGTCAGGATGTACTATAGCAAAACAAGTGGACGAGTGTATCGTAGAAGCGCAATTTTTTTATTTCTTGTATGTTTCTATTACAGTATACATCAGTCATATAAGTCGAAGGTATGTATATATTAATAAATTACCCGGCGTATTGTTTTTACTTTTTACGGATTTTTCAGGTTTTTATATATATATATATATATATATTTCTTTTATTTATGTATGTTGTATGTAGTTTCTTTTAATTGCTTATATCATTCGCTCATGTGTAATGAAATACGTTATAAGATAATATATCAGCCAGTCATAAACGACGATATCTTTACATGATATTTTTGCTGTAGTTGTAGTTTGTTTTAATTGCTAATATCATCTAGTCATGTATGATGATAGATTTTTTTTTAAGATAAACATAATATTACAAAAACCATAAAACACAAAAGATGCTTTTTTTTAGTTGTATACTTGCGGTTTGCAAGAAAATTACATAAATCGGAGTACCGAAAATAACCGTATAAATACCACATTGCTACAAATAAAGTTGCCTCATTCAGTTGACAATTGTCTCTTAACTACTTTGAATGCCAAAAATTTGACTTTGGGTTTATACTTTTTACCATTGAACACCAAAGCTATGAATATACAAAATTGTGCGATTATAATAAAGGAAACTACAATTTCCAATTTTTGTAAAAGAAATCAATTATCAACTGAGTGGGAAGATGAAAACTGAAAATTGATTGTAACGTAGTGTAACTTATAATATGTAGGCATTCAACTTATAATATGTGTAAATTAATGACTTAAATTAAATATATATAATAATAGGATTCATTCATTTGTAAAGGTGAGTGTGTGCAAGTGGGTGTTCTGTTTAATTTTTTTTTTGAATACATAAGCAACAAATGAACAAAAAAATTAGAATAACAATTATACAAGTTGTCTATCAAATGAACATGAACGAAAAACAAATGGACAAGAACAACAGGAAAATAATATTGGAGCACTTGTTGGGGTGACAGTGACTTTTGGGGCTGGTTATATCTATACGTATGTATGTAGTATAAAGTGTGTGCATGTGTATGGGTGTGTGAGTATCTTGACCTAACATAGTGAACACATAGTTTTGAACTCGGTTGTATGTATTATATAAAAAAATTGTACTACGCCTCGTCCGGAAACGGAAACACAGAAATGTAGAAAGAAAGGTAACAGTATCTACGGATTGTTTGGGAGTGTGCCTGTGTATGTGTGGATTTATTTCACATTTAATGTTTATTGTTGCTGCTGCTTATATAGTTCACTGTTTGTTGTTTTTAGAGAAATTGTGCGAGGCCCAATTGAGGGAGGTTTTCCATGAGTTAGCCAATGCTTCGCTGAATTTCGCCTGGAAATGTTCGCGTGCTTTTTCCTCCGATAAATCCAGCACCTGAAAAACAAACATATACATATATTATATATATTGAATTGTAAAAATTATAATTGATTATGGCATACCAAAGTTTCACGTAAATATTTCAAATCCTTCTCAGATGACAGTTCCGGCAGTCCCGTTGAAATCATCATTGAGAACAACGATAAAATAAGGCAACCGTGTTTGCGTAAAGTTAAAAATGCCTGTAAAAATATGTACATTTTTGTTTAGGTTTTATTTTAAATATCAAATTAAAAATGTATAACTTACGCGCTCGCACAAATTCTGAAAGTAGCAAAACTCCTTGGCTTCTCGATCTATACATCCTTTGTTAATAACATAGACGAAGTCATGGGTCAGTACGAAGGGCACGCGCTCACGACGTACGCCAAACTTCTCCTTAAAATGGCCGAGAATGTGTCCAAAATCGATATGGAAAAGCTGTCATGTTTAAAATGTAAGTTAGTTAAGTTTTTTATTGGGACCTCTGTTTATTAGCAGTTCACCTGTCCATTCCGTTTAACCATAATATTGTCCGAATGCCGATCGGCTACTCCCAAAACGTAGGTGGCAACACAGTAGCCAGCACAGCTGAACGTAAACTCCTTAATGGCCTTGTTAAGTTTCTCGGGTGCCTTATTATGCTCCTTCAGCCAGCTGTAAAGGGAGCCTTTCTTAAACGGTGAGGTCGCCGAAAACATACCCTTTTCCTTTTGAATGTTGGCAATTGTTTCCGCATAACGAACCACCTCGATCATGCCCAATCTTTGCTCCATGCTTATGCAATTGTAGATGCTCATGCGCAAATCCATGCTGTAAATATAAAAGAAACAACAATAACTTGAATTGAAACACAATAATTAATTTTAAAACGCACCCTTCGCGCTTCCACAATTGATCCATTACGCGAAGCATTTGGAGGGTCAGCATGTCCTGGCGCAGATCGTCACCATTTTTGAATATAATGTAGACATCGCTGGCAGTCTGATCCACGTTTTCAAAGACCACCAGAAGCGGTCTCATCTTGCTGTCCATCACTTTGCATTTATCTGGTGTGACCCGGCTGCATCTGAAGCTCGGATTCAACGGATTTTTAATATTCTGGAAGACACCGTTGTTGTGCTCGTTTTGCAAGAACTTCTGCAGTTGTGTGCGCACTTTCTCCTTACTGCCTTTTTTGGCTATCACGGAACCTTGCTTCAGCTTCTCCAGCACTTCAAGTTGCTTGCGCAGCGGCTTCACGTGCTGCTTGCAACCTTTGAGATATGCTTCTAACAGCAACCCAAATCGTGTTTGCATGCATGGTGTTTGCATTTCGGATCGCAAATGCCAAAAGAAATAATGCCCAATGCGCTGATTGCGCAACGCTCGCTCCAGCAGAAATACAACCAAGTCGTTCTCCAGATACGATTCGTGCTTGATGGCCTGCACCAGCTGCAGCAGATAAAGCAATAGTTCCTCGTCCCTATTAAAGTATAATCAGTATTGAAACAACAAAATAAAGAGCAAACGACTCACTTTAGTAAATGCAAACATTTGATGGCAAATCTGCGGACGGCCGGATCCGGATAGGCGTAGTCGAGTAGCTCCAGGGAACGTTCGATGGATATTAAAGGCCACTGCTTTAGCAGATACCAAATATCGGCTACATTATCGCGTTCTTTCCATTCGACGCAGTGCAGAAGGACTGACAGCTCCTCTGGAAACTCGCGCAGAATGTCATATCTGTAAATATTTCAAGTGCAGTTGTCAATTGTGTGTGCGTTTTTGATGTGCGTTTCTCAAATAATGTAACTTACTTGTGCTCCCACATGGCATTACGATCTTGGTCAACCATTTCGTAAATTTTATCCTTGCCCGTATAATTGGCCAATAGTGCTCCGAGGTCTCGTGGCTCCTCAGGGTCCATCATCAGCTGATCTCTGTCACGTTGGGCACGCGCTCGATCAGCCGCATACTGCAGTACCGTCTCCTCACTGGGATAGCACACGTGTTCGCCGCCGCTGCCGTGATGGAATGTCAGATGCACCACAGCACATCCGTCCTTGCGGGGATTTGATTCGACGGTGCCCAGCGGATGTAGTACCTCATCAGACTGAATATCGTCTGCATATGTCCATGTGTAAAGTGTATGCCGTCCATGGTGTAATTGATGTTTGAAGTCAAAGAGTGTTGTATTGACCCAGGCCAAGGGATTATTATTGTAGGATATATCCTTAAGTGTGCTGCTATTATTTGAGGATTTCTTTGAGCGCGACATCTTGGTTACCTCATAGATGACAATGCAAAGACGTGTCATTCGTGGCAGCTTGCTCATCTGCATATCAAATTCCAGCATATGCTCAAATTGAAAGTCTGACGAGCTGCCGGAGCTGGATGCGTCGACGCTTCGATGGTTACATAATTTGTATTCACCATGATAGAGGCCGACATGAACGCCAACCTTAAATGCTCGAGCACGATCGAAGTTCACATTGGTAATGGCGTGCAGTGTTAAAGAAAAATTATAATTTTCCAAATCCCAAAGCATTGTAGTGGGTGTTTTCGTCAGCGCCACTGTCGACTGACGTTCCGGCTCGGGCGGACGCTTTAGGGCCAGACTTTGTTCATTATAATGATTGATGTACGACTCGAGTCGCATCACAGAGCGCAGCACAGCATTGGGTACGGCTGCATCCGAGAGTGTCTCTTGTATGTAGAGGAACTGTATCAGAGGATGATCGCCGAACAGATACTCATCCCGACCGCTCACTTTGAGTATGTAGTCTGTGGCGCGATCATTCATCTTCATCTGCGAACGATTCATCTTTTGCAGTGTGTTCTCGATCAACGTTAACGGCGTATCGTGCTCCAGCACGGATAGTGTAAACGTGCTCTGATCGTTCTCGTTCTTGACAACAATGAGAAATGCCGATGTCGGATGCCTTTGTCGAATCAACTCTGGCATTGCCGTGGAGTTGGCCAGCCGTAGCGGATGTTCATATAGCAAACGCTGCTGCCAGGTATATTTTGAACGTTCCACCTTAATGTCATCGCATATTTGTGTCACTTTGGTACGAAAGTTATCCACTTCCGGCGTGCCCTGTGTGCTCTGATGATCGAATGACTTGCCAATTATATCGCTGACCATCTTCGTCAGCTCGTAGTCGCTGGAAAAGCTGCTCGTATCGGACCGCTCACTGAGGCTCAAAAGGCCAAAGTATGGTTGCACTTCGATCAGCCGCTTTGTTTCGTCGGTGTAAGGTTCAATGTTAAAGTGTGCAATGCCATAGACCAGATAATCACATGGATCTTTGATCAAATATCCCATTGGCCGACTCTTTGCTTGGGCCACCATTTCGGCCTTTACTTCGCGTATGGTGGCCAATGATCTCACAGGCAAATGCATCAGAATTCCATTGGGCATTAGACATGTGAGTACTACAATATCCGGTGGATCGTTCTTCCACAGGTATATCGAAAACATTGTTTGGTCATAAGGATTTGGCTGATGTTGGGGGGGCATGGTGCAGGACGCCAGCTTGGCAAATTATATGTCAGATATGACTTAAAGAACTAAAGTAAAAATTACTATATTTGTAATATATGTGTGTATTTCCTTATAGAAGTGCTCTTCTATGTCTCCCTTTCCCTTTTTTCTTTCTCTATTTCTCGTTCCCGATCTTTCGTTGTCTTTTAATCGTTACATGCAGTTTCGGAACTGTTTTTCATCGTTATCAGCAGATTTCCTTCTAGTTGTTGCTGCTGTTTTCGTTGCATTTTGTTGTCGTTTAGCAGTTTTCCATTTAAATTAGCGACGCAATGTTAGTCATGGTGATCTCTGTGCATAAAATAAATCAATGGTGGCGTCGGGTTATTTTCAAAGTAAACAAATGGCGTTTAGATGGAAATTAACCGCCCACTTTCATAAGATGGCGACGTTTCAGATTACTTTCCGAAATGCGCTTATTTATATGTACACACATCCATATGTAGTATGTATAAATATGTATGTAAGTATGTCTGTACACACATGCATACTTATAGATGAGAAATCAATTAAAATGTTTTCAAACATTTAAAAAACAGTTTAAATTTGGTTTAAACCGAAATTAAGTAAAAAAATTCGTCTGTATGTACATTTAATGGGATTGGTCATAAAAACAACAGCAAAAGTTAAGATTTATAAACTAAAGTAATCATTTACAGTTAATCGCAGAAACATGAAAAGATTTCATTGACAAAACTCGTAAATTTTTAAATTATAGCTCGCCGTATGGATTAAACCTCCAAAAACATTGACTTTATATTTAGTATGAATCACACATTATGGTTGCTAACATGAACAGAGGGGAAGAGATGGCGGCGGCGACGACTACGATGGCAATGGCGAACAAGTCAAAAAATAAAAACAAGAATGAGAAAAACTGACACTACATAGCGAAGTTGGCATACTCTACATCGTGGCGTCACCTTCGGGGATTAATAAATTAGCTAAGTATTTTTGTATAGTAAACATAACTATGAAAGGAGAGGCATAGCAAGACTACCCGCACTTAATGGGAAAGGAGTATGCATTACATTTGTGCACTTTTGGGACCGACGATCCCATTCGCAACACGCATCGGTTTTACTGCATACGGAAAGAGTAAACATTACGCGGCACGGCCTTTGCCACTGATGTCTCATCTCTAAGTCGCTATACATTGATATTGCACAGGAAAAAACAAAACTGTTTTAAAGGTTTTGCAGCCGCTTTATTAATCAGTAATTGTTTATCGCGACTAATAATTTAACTTTTGCATTTGTTATTATTGTTTTTATTACCGAGTCTGTCCTCCCGCATACATATATGTACATATATGTATATTTTTTTGGGTGTGAGCTGCGCAGGCTTCCTTTAAGTTGCTAATAACCAATTAATACACTTGACTAACCTTAAGAGCCATTTTAGCACATATAACGTCATTAACACGATTTTAAAAAATTTAAACTGATTTTTTATTTTTATTTTATTTGTAGTTCAATTTCTATCTTGTTTACTTGTTGACAGAAGCAGCGTGACCGCAAGATGAATCGCAACATATACCGCAACACGTCGAAAATATACCGAAAGTATTACCTCATTTACTTGTTTTAGGTAATGGCAATTTAAAAAAAAACATTTCTAGAACAACTTTTTAAAAAGCTTCTAGTTTCCATTTTCGGTTTTTCTTTTTTTACATTTTTTTTAGCTATTCAAACAGAAATAAAATGTAACAATTTTGTGAAAAATGCGAAGAATGAGTGACGGCAATTTTGGAGTTAATAAAGTGGTATAATATACCAAAAATTTATTTCCCTGTATTCTTGAGTAATTTCGTGGTTGTTCGTGAGCCAATCGATAACGATTAAACGATTAAAGATTATTTTTGGAGAGCCGACAGCCCTGGTGTAAAAGTAAACAAACAAAGTGAAAATTTCGCAAAACTGCGAAATATTTAAAATAAACCGCGCTAAAAATGTGAAAAAATACTCTCATTTTGTTTGAAAAACTTTAAAACTGCTGAAAAAGAAATTAATGTTGGATGCAAAGCCTTAGGTGCTTTTTATGGCATAGAAATGAACTTAAACGATGACTCGGATGAGGGTAAGTAAAAGTCAATAAACTGGTGTATTACAGGGTGACTCTTCTGAAACGGTGCTGAAATTTGTACTAAAGAGCGCTAAATATTTTTGTTTTGAATTGTATAAACAATTAGATTTTACTACTAAAGTAAACAATAACTGTAATTATATACCAGTAGTCCAAGCATTTGGCATGAAAATCTCCGGAGCGTAAACATAAAAAAGTTGTCTCATCTGTCCATGGCCCACCTTGCAATGACCCATATCCAATGTGCAACAGTTGTTTGATTTGTGTGTCTTGCGCAGTGCGTGCAGAGGCATCAATGAATGGACTGTTAGCCGAACCGGACCTCAGACGCAACGGCGCGTCGTGATTGACATAGGAATCGATTTTCCAAGGCTACCACAAAGTTAAACATCAAGCTCAGTTACATTTTAAGCACCGCCACGCGCGGTTGAGTACCAATATCAGCTCCAGCCTTGATGGCATAAATTTGCATAGAATTTTTTTTGCTTGGCTTTTGGGGGAAGGCGGTCATATAAGACTTACATAAGAATGTCTTGGAAATTTGTTGGACAAGCAAAACCTGGCACTGAGACCGCTCTGGAGGCTTGCGACTATTTTGTTGATGAGGTCATTGAAGTGTCACGCGGAAGGGGTGCGACTCATTTGAAACATTTAAACACAAGTATTTTAGACTACCTTTGATTTGGTATCATCCCACAGATGCTCGCGAGGAGGTGCGTCAGATAAAGCATGGAGAGCTGCGGGCTGCGGTCAGCGCTGGAGATGAACGAACCGTACGTGTACTGCTGGAGGCGCTTGGCAGGGAGCGTCAGATCATTGTCAATATGGCAACATCTGGCGCTAATACACTGCTCTTTCTGTAAGCATAATACGAGGTTTTCATGTTCCATATGCTAACTTTTTCTATTTAGGGCCAGTCAGTCAGGCTTTGAGAGTATTACACAACGCCTGCTGGACGCTGGGGCTGATGGACGCTCGCATGCAGTTACAAAATACTCACCCCTTTATGCAGCCGTGCATAATGGTCACTATGGAATTGCCAAGCTGATGTTGGAACGATTTCCGGAACTTATACAACAGGCCACAGTGGAGCGCTGGCTGCCGCTGCATGCAGCCTGCATTAACGGTCATATCAAGCTATTGGAGCTAATCATCGGCTATCCATATCCCGACTACCTCTATCAGACATATCGTGATGAGGATGGCCAGTGGGAGTGGCGTCTCCCCTTCGATGCCAATGCCCAGGATGTGACGGGCCAAACAAGTCTTTATATTGCCAGTTTGCTGGGCAACAAACAGCTGCTCGGCGTGCTGCTCAAATGGCAGCTGCGCTGTCGTCGCACCGCGAGTGAGGATGCGGCCAGCTCAACAGCAGGTCAATCGACACCTATTACACCGACGCGTAAACGGATTTCCTTTGGCATACAAGCGATTATGTCGAAGCTGCACATATCCGGCGAGGGTGAGACACTGGAAACGCCAACGATGCTGGAGCAGGAATCACAACGTTGTCCCATCCATATCAATTTGCTGTGTGGTGCTACTCGCGAAACGGCTTTGCTGGCGGCCGTGCGTGGTGGACATTTGGATGTGGCTCAGGCGCTATTACAAAATGGCGCCAATCCTAATATTGTTGCCAAACCGGTGGAGGATCACAACGATCCCAAGTGCAGCGAGGAAATATATGGTCTTAGCAATGTGCCCATTGCCGAGGCATGCAAGCAACGTTCGTTGGCCATGTTAGATTTGTTGCTCAAATTTGGTGCCAGAGATGATAATGGCACGGCCATTAGTGTGGCCATTGCTAGCGAGGATGAGGCATTACTCAGTCGTCTGTTGGCGCGTCGCGTGCATCCCGACTCTGATTACAAGATAAACAAAAAGGGTTTGCCCACACCAATAGAGGTGAATGTATTTTTGCCCTCTGCCAGTAATATATCGTACAGCGCCATGTTCCCCAATGTGCCAACCATCATTGACTGGCATAGTCTCAGCATGAACCTGCAATTGCCCTTTGTGCGCTGCGAATGGCTGGTGAACGGGGTGCTACAGCTGAATCCCAAGCTCACCTCGCATCCCAGGCTCAGTGAGGTGGCACTTACTGCTATCACGCGCATCGACTTTTCGCACAATGTGCTTACTAGCATACCGCAGGAGCTCTTCAATCTGGTTAGCCTTAAGTGAGTATTACACTTTCTGATAATTTCATTGGTAGCGAGTATTAACGATTTCTTTTCCGCTTGTTTAGGTATTTAAATGTTGCCCAGAACAAGATCACGGAGCTGCCTGAACCTTTGGCTAAGTGCTACAATTGTCCAGTGCTGGACGAACTCTTTCTGCAGGATAACCAGCTGATTAGCCTGCCGGCAGCTATCTTCCAGCTGCCTGCACTCACCATACTGGACATTTCGAACAATAAGTTGCAACAGCTGCCATTCGATATGTGGCGTGCACCCAAGTTGCGTGAACTGAATGTGGCCTTCAATCTGCTGCGTGAGCTGCCTGTGCCGCCGATGCAGACCAGTGGATCACTGCTCAGCCTGGACAAGCTACAGCTGCTGCAATCCTGCGACGAGTCGTCCTTCAACAGGCCGCACACACTGTGTCAACAGACGCTAACCCATCGCAATCTTTGGTCCTCAACGCTGGATATAACGGACAATGATTTGAAGTGGCAGCAGGAGCAGGAGCAAGAGCAGGAACAGGCTGTGGCCGAGGGCAAAGCACCATATGGCGCCTCACAGTTGAGTAGCCTCAACATTGCCAACAATCTATTCACCAGCATTCCAGCTGCCTTGCCCTGTCTGGCTGTCAATTTGACGCGCTTGAACATGTCATACAATAGCCTGCGCTCGATGGGTCATGTGACCAGCTATCCGGCCACATTGAAGCAACTGGATTTGAGTCACAATGAGATCTCATGTTGGCCAAGTTTACCGCGCATTACCGAGTCCGATCCAAATCTACTGTGCTACAGTTATGTGCAGCTGCCGGAGGCCAACGATGAGCCCATCTATAAGGCATCCTCAAAGGGCAGCAGCTGCTCCTTTCGGGCTTCGGTGCTGAAAAGCGTCTGCCGGCACAGGCGGCACTTGCGCCTGGAGGCGTTACGCACACTCATCCTGGCCGACAATCTGCTGACACGCATACAGTTGTCCACAGATGATGCGACCACGCTGTTTAATGAGAGCGAGGATGCCGATTGGAGTGTGGTGGGCGTCAACAAGTCCAAAGTTATATTTCCCAATCTCTCGATGCTGGACATGACCAACAACTGCCTGCGAGAAATTCCCGCCTCACTGCACGAGCTCAGCAGTCTCTCTGTACTGAATATTAGCGGCAATGTCCAAATCACGGAGCTGCCACCGCATCTAGGTTTGCTATCGCGGCTATGGAATCTAAATACTCGCGGTTGTCTACTACAGGAGCCGCTGCGTTCTATGATTGAGAGCAAGAAGCACAAGACCATGGATATTGTGGGCTATCTGAAGTCCATCTATGAGGATGCCCAACCCTATGCGCGTATGAAGCTCATGGTGGTGGGTTCCTGTGGCATTGGCAAGACCACACTCTTGGATCTGCTGCGTCAGGGTGTGGGCAGCGGTTCAAGTGGTGCAAGTTCACATCGTTCGCGCGCCAATGAGAATCATTGGGCCAAACGCATGGGACACTCACGCAGCACATCGCGCACCCAGCGACGAGCAAACATCTCAACGGTTGGCGTGGACATTGGCACCTGGATCTGTGAGAAGCGAAAGCGGGCAACGGGCTGTCAGGCGATTGTCTTTCGCACTTGGGACTTTGGTGGCCAGCGGGAATATTATGCCACCCATCAGTATTTTCTGTCCAAGCGCAGTTTGTATCTAGTGCTGTGGCGCATCAGTGATGGCCACAAAGGCTTGGCCGAACTGCTCCAGTGGCTGGGCAACATACAGGCAAGGGCACCGAATTCGCCAGTGCTAATTGTGGGCACTCACTTTGATACCGTGGGCGAGTCCATCTCAGCTCAGCAGGCGGAGCAACTGCAGCAGCTCATTCGTGAGAAGTTTATTGCGATTCCAGATGCCGAGAAGATAGGACTGCCACGTGTTATTGACTCCATAGAGATCAGCTGTCGGTGAGTTAAGATATTAAATTAGACGATTTAAATTTTACATTTTTAGAATACGTATTAAAGTTTTATTTTTAATTTTTATTTTATGTATTTTTCTTTAGCACGCTGCACAACATCCATCTGCTGGCCAACATCATCTATGATACAGCCATGCAGTTGCGCTCGCCTGGCTCCAAGGAGCCCATGCTGCTGCAGAAGATTCCCGCCAGCTATATTGCACTTGAGGACATTGTAAATGTCATTGCTTGCAACTTGCGGGCGGCTGGACGTGATCCAGTGCTGGATGCAGAGCAATATCGCAGCCTGGTCACCGAACAGATGCGTCTGCATAACTATAAGAGTTTCCGGGATGCAGCCGAACTGCAGCAGGCAACAACATGGTGTCATGACAATGGCATACTCTTGCACTATGACGATGCCACGCTTAGGGATTATTATTTTCTTGATCCGCAATGGCTGTGCGATATGCTGGCACATGTGGTAACTGTGCGGGAAATCAATCCCTTTGCGCCCACTGGTGTTATGAAGCTCGACGATCTGCAGCTGCTCTTTCGCAGTGTGCATGCCCAGGGCAATGGCAATCGCAGGTGAGCAGCGGTTGAGAGTAAAGCATTCTTTTGCTGTAGCATTTCCATTCACTTTCTTTTCAGCTACATTGTCAGCTTGTTGAATAAGTTTGAGGTGGCATTGACTTGGGATTCGCGCACATTGCTGATTCCATCCTTGCTGCCGCTGCAGGAGGCGGCCAGCTATAATGAGGGCACCACGGTTAAATTACTGCAGCGCGTACGCGGACGTAGTCACAATTTGGGCTGCTCCGTCTCTCAGGAGTTGAATCTAAATAAACTAATCTATGAGCAGCATTCGCCACGAACGCCATCAGCAACGGCGCCCTCGACCAGCCAAGGTTTGCGTCGCATGCTGCTGATGACATACTTTCCCTCGGGCTTCTGGTCACGTCTCATTACACGTGTGCTGGCCGACGAACAGATCATTGAGGCCATACGTGGTGTCTACGTGGCCGCACAAGATGTGAGTGTATAAAGAATGTCAATTTATATTATGCATTTTAATATGTGCAAATTCTTAATTTAACCTCAACTAAACTTAACTCTTTGCTGTCTTACAGAAATATCTGAACTTTGATTTGCGTAGCTCGCTGGAGCAGGATACTCAGTGGAATCTCTGGCAGACGGGTGTGGCACTTTACTATGGTCCCATATTAATCTTTCGCATTTGGGAGGTGCCTTTCCAAAGCACCGAGCGCACACAACCATTTCGCACGGCCAGCAATCGCTTTAAGCTCAAACTGGATGGCATTTGGAGCGATGTAAATTTGTGCTCTTCCAGCATTTTGGATGTTTATTTTCCATTGTTCAATGTGAGCATCTACCAAGAGCTGGATGCTGGTGAGCGACAATTGTTGGCCGAGCTGCAGCCAAATATGTCGCAAGTGGCCAAGCTGCTGGCCCTGGTAGTGGATCATATTGATTTGTTGCTGGAGGACTGGTATCCCGCACTGGGCACACGCTTTGTGCATACCTCTGAGGGTCGTTTCCTAATTACACGTCTGGTGCTCTGTCCGCGCTGTCTGCGGAAGCTGCAGCTGCAAAATGCCGCTGATCCCGTGGAACGGGAGACCAATTATAACGGCAATCGTCTCAGTCGCAGCATCAAACGTGGCCCCTACTTTCTGCATGGCATTGGTGACGCTATCGCTGACGATGGTGCCTTGAATGTATTTTCTGCTTATTTGAATGCCACTGCAAGCCGGGAAAGACGCTCGTCGGATTCTTTAGGCGCTGGCTCCGATGCCGACTCGGGCGTTGGGCCAGATTCGGCATTTTCTTCGCGCAACACCTCCATCGATGGTCATCCCGCCTATGCAGCACATCATTTGCCCGATAACTCCAATGTCTGCTATGCCTGGATGGTTGAGGAATGTATTTTGTCGGTATACAATCAAAGCAAACTCAGCTGTCCCGTGCATTTAGAGCAGTCAATGGCCCAGCTGGCGCCAGATGTAATTTTTGCAGATATTCCCGACAAGCACACAATTGCCACAGAGTGCATCATTAAAGGATCACTGCTAGGACGCGGTGCCTTTGGTTTCGTCTTCAAAGCCAGCTGCAAGTTGCGAGGAGCTCGCGCATTTCGCTCGGTGGCCATGAAAATGCTGCAGCCGGTGCCACCAGGAGCACGTGCAAAGGAGGTGAGTCTCAAATATTTATTTTTATTTGTTTTATTGAGGAGTGAAGAAGCATTTTGGCGATATAGGCGGCGCATTTTAAGCTTACCATTTTCAATGTTCTTTGGCAATTTATCGGTATCTCATGATAATAATAAGTTCTCTTTGAATGATTTCTGCAATATTAATTATAAACAGATAACAGCTAGGAAAGTTAACATATTACAAAAATATAATTTTATAGAGTAAAAGTCAGGTGCAGATGTGTTCAATCTTATTTATTTTATCCCTGAAAACCTTTGCTTTCAGAGCGCTTTAATGGCCTACAAGGTGGCACTGGGCAAGTGGGATCGCGATCCCTTGCAGCACTCCTGCAAAGCCTACTGCACCGCCAGGCAGGAGCTGGCTGTGCTACTAACGTTAAAGCATCCGAATATTGTGCCGCTCGTTGGCATTTGCATTAAACCGCTTGCTTTGGTGCTAGAACTGGCGCCTTTGGGCGGCCTGGATGCATTGCTACGCCAGTACAGACGCAGTGGCGCACACATGGGTCCACATACATTCCAGATGCTAGTAGTGCAGGCAGCGCGTGCCATCGAGTATCTGCATCGTCGACGCATCATCTATCGCGATCTGAAGTCAGAGAATGTTCTCGTCTGGGAGCTGCCACAGCCGCACAGTGAGGATAGTCCAAGGAATCAGGTGCACATTAAGATTGCCGACTATGGCATCAGTCGACAGACAGCGGCTGGTCTTAGTGCCAAGGGCTTTGGTGGCACCGAGGGTTTCATGGCACCCGAGATTATACGTTTCAATGGCGAAGAGGAATACACAGAAAAGGTAGCTATTATATTATATTAATTATGAATAATTAAAAAATGGTCTAGTTATTTAATAATAATAAACCGCAGTACTGATATTATAGAATTGATGGTTTTTTGATACTTTTAATGGTTTTTTAATACCTATAAAATTGTTGCCATTTTATTCTGTTATATATTTTTTTCTTTTAAATATTTTTATTTTATTTTTCGCTTAATCAAAAAAGATTATTATTATTTTGTTTTATTTTTATGTAAGCAATTTTTAGGTGATTACTAATTGTGGCTTTTCTTCAGGTGGATTGTTTCTCCTTCGGCATGTTTATCTATGAAAATATTAGTCTGCGTCAACCGTTCGAGGGCCACGAGTCTATCAAGGAGTGCATACTGGAGGGCAGTCGTCCAGCATTAACACAACGTGAGTCACAGTTTCCCACCTGTTGCCTCGATCTCATGGTACTCTGCTGGCACGAGCAGCCGCGACGACGACCCTCTGCTAGTCAAATAGTATCCATACTCAGGTAGGTGCAATTTGAAATATATTAAAAGCTATGTAAGTAATTATATCTTGTCTTAAATGTAGTGCTCCTGAGTGCATTCATCTGCTTGATGTTGTCGCCTTGCCGCATAGCGATAAGATTGTATGTGGCACCTTTCAGCTGTTGACGAGTGGTATGGATGAAGATCGCTCTGGCCTTGAGTTGTGGCTGCCTGCCTTTGGCTCTCGCATTGATATACTAGACGTTTCGCCCACTGGCAGTCTGTTGCAGTGCAGCAGCATCAGTTGTGCACCACAGCCACAAGTGGTGCCGCCAAAAACACCCGAAAATTCAGCAACAACGCGTGCACGCTCCGCACAGCGTATTCCCAAGGTGAACATGCAGTGCTGCTGTCTGGTGGGCGATGCAATTTGGATGGGCGACGTGTCGGGCAATCTACATGCGTATAGCACAACGAGCTATGTTCATTTGTTTTCTTACATGCTTGATCCGGCCATTAAGTCAGCTGTGATAAGTCTAGTTTATATGGAGGGAATTGCACGCGTTGCTGTAGGATTGCACAATGGTCGTGTCTTTCTGGTGGATGCCAATCGCATGCCCAGTAATTGCGCCTTTGCCGAGGGTTCATTTGTGCTCACCGAGATTTGTTCCGGCTTTGTGCTGCACGCCGCCTGCTCAGTGCTCGTTGATAGGTAATATAGGCATTGACTATTGATACACTTCTCTTGCTGATCCCATGCTTTCCTTACAGTGTCTATGAGCTTTGGTGTGGCGAAATTGCCGGCAAAATCAACGTATTCCCGGTGAATGAGGCGGGGGTGTGCGGCCACCAGGCATTGTGCCACAGCGAGGAGCCCAATTTAATCGAAGATGTCAAAGTGTCACGCCTCTGCAGCAATGACAGTCATGTCTTTAGCTGCCTCTATCCAGGTTGCATGGTCTACCAATGGGGTGCAGCCTCAAAACGCATTGAGAACAAATTGGACTGCTCCAAGCTGCTGCCCTGTTCCGAATCCTTGCAGAGCATTGCTATTGATGAGCATGTTAATCTAATTAAATGCCAAATATCAGCATTGGCCGCGCACAACACCGAGCTCTACATAGGCACCACTTGGGGTTGCCTCATTGTTGCAGAGCTGCAAACACTGCGTCCCATCAGCGTCTTTCGACCTTATGAGAATGAGGTAAGCAACTGCATTAATTCATTCTTAATTACAATTTAAAATCCATGTACTTTATTGTAGATAAAGGCGATCATCACAATGCGCAAAGCTGGCGTGCCGTTGATTGCCACACTTGGTCGCCGTTATCGGTCGTTAATATCGCGCTATGTCGAGTCCCATGCCGATTCAATAACGCAATCAGCTGGCTCTGTGGCGAGCACACCTACACATGGTGCGAGCAAATGTGTGCCGCCTGCAGATGTAGACAACCATATGCATTGCTTGCTGTGGCGAGCCAAGCACTGGACCTAAAAGAAGATCTCAATTAAATCGAAAACAATATGTACTCTGCAATATTGTTAAACATACTACGTAGTCAAGTGTGAATCGGTTATATGCTGCTTAGCTCTGCAACAGAATTCTATTTCAATGCATTATTTGCAATAATTGCTTGAAAACAATCGCTTAAATGAAATTTTTATAATTGGTTTAATTGAAAGCGTTTATAGTGTTTTAATCGGTTTAAAGTAAACGTCTTTTTGATACTACAATGCCAAACTGATTTATCGAAAACTTACTTTTGATAGGTTCAAAAATTGTATTAAATCAGTTGTGATAAAAAGCATATATACTTTTAAAACATTACCACAGCATTGCATATAACCGATATATACTGTATTTACTAATCCTCCCAGATATTCTATATGCGATAAGAAATATTTTTTAATCGTAGCTCTACCTCTTCTGAAGTAGTCCAATATTCCTTGTGGTGCTTTTACAAATTGAGCACATTTTGGGTCTGTTTACATTTTAAGCTATTGCACACTTAACTATTAACAATTAAGCATATTGCACATTAATATGCAGTAATATTTTGTCAATCGATTCTAATTTATTTGTGATGCAGTTTTACTGTACGTTTTTAAGCAATGAGGCAAGCATTCTACTTCGTATAACAAACTTTTAATAAACATGACAATTTTCAATTTAATTCCGGCCTTTGAGAGCCAACTGACATTGAGGATTGACGACTCCGTGAATAAATAGAGGCGGAGCTCTTCAGTACGCGTATGTAATTGTTAAAGTCAATGAGAAACAAGAACTCCTCCTTAAAGGCCTCCTTCAGTGACACCTGAAATAAAGCAACTGAATTCAGTTTCGATTCAAGACTCGATGTCCAGACAAATTACTTGATAGTGTCGCGCCTTTTTCATGATGAACAGCACCCAACTGATGGTACCGTAGAGCAAAGCACAGCAGCTGCCGACGAGGAGGACTAAGAAGACTCCAGCTAAATTGTTCATGGCCAGCGGCGTGGCATCAGGCGTTTCTTCTTTGGTTGCACATATGCCAGTGCCCACCTCGTTCCACCACTTGTTCTTCATCTTCTCGAGCACACCCTGCTCCTGCAGCTCCAGCAAAGCGTTGTTGAATTTATCACGATGCGGCCAATCTGAAAGACAGCACTGAATTCTCTTCTAGAATTATATATAAGGTAGTATCTACTAACTTTTCCGCATGGCAATGCCGTAGGTTTTCTCATCGAGAGGATCGCCAATCTTTTTCAGATTACACTCACGCTTCGTATTGTATTCAATGGATGTAGACTCCATGAGAAAAGCATAGTTTTTGTTATTCTTTACTCTATTGACGCCTTCCTGATTTGACTCCGTCATTAATTCTGGATGCTCAGTCAAAAACGCATCCATTTTTTTATACCTCTCATCCTTAGTATACTGAAAAACTAAACACTGGAAAAAATGTTACTTAATGTTATTTAATGTTACCAAAAAGAAATTCCTTGTTGAGCCCGATTTTTTGGCCCCGTAAACAACATCGCCTTTGTTTTCGGCCAAATCCTCGACGTTGTTGATCAAACTTTGGGGCTTCTCAATGGTCAAGAAGGCAGCCAGATTGGCAGTATATGAAGAAACGACAATCAACGTAAAGAACCACCAGAAAGTGCCCACAGTTCGCGTCGACAAGGCTCTTTTAAGAGGATACTCATTAAATTGTGATTGTGAAATATGAATAGAGACTCACTTACTTGGGTCCAATTTCTGAGCCTTGTTGTAGCAAGGCTCCTGTGGTAAACCAGACGGAATTGCCTAGAGTAAATTGATTCTCTAGCTCTTCTGGTTCTTCGATACAAGGATACGGATTGTCCCATTCGCTGGGCGACAGACGACCAAGTATAAAGAAACTTAATGAAACACCCAGAAATGAGGCCCCTAAAAACCACCAGATTTCGCTCGAGAAGGGATCCATGAAGGTGAAAAGTTCTGGCGTTGCTTTTTGTGGTTTCAAGAAGAGTATGGCAATACCTAAAAGACCCCAGATGTTAACCAGAGTTGACGTTGTCTTTGTGCATACCTAGATTCATAAATGGAATGCTAAAATCGATGGCCTCTTCTCGCTCCGCTGTTATAGTCAGATCAGTGAGAGCCAAATCAGCATGCTGTAAGTTCATATACAATTAATATACAAATTGTATATTACATTAAATATATTTACTGAATATTTTATTCTTGCTTTTACTTACACCATACATGATCTCGTGTAGCATGCCTGTGGATTTATTTGTTTCCTTATCGTAGGTACCATATTCATTGCCACCATTCTGAAAGGTATAGTTAAAGCCCAGCTTGTCTGCCAGTTCCTTGATCAAATCCACACAATATCCCTCATACTGACTGTTCCCCTCCAGTTGCTTGAAGGTCTCTACCAAGCTGGCGTATGGTTTGTTCTGCAAAATAAGACTTGGCTATAACTGAAGAATACTGCAGTTTATTATAATATAATATTATTTTTACCGGCACCGAAAGCAACACAATGAACGTTTTGTTGGCCAGTGAGTTGTCGACGTTGTCAAACTGGGAATTCGTAGGCGATAAGCGATCCTGCCTAAATCCTAGCTGCTCTCTCCATGTGCCCACTTTAATAATGCCCGAGGGTTGCAGTTCAATGACATCCAAGTGGTAACCTTTGCGCACATTTCCCTCGAAATAGAGGGGTCCTGAGAGTAGACCATTTTGCAGTCGCAGCTAAATGATAAAAATTTAAATAAATTTAATATGTTTTAATCAAATATAAATCAAACTAACCGTTCTCATATAATTCTTAAACGATGACCCATCATCACGTACACTTTCGGTGCGTAGAGAGCAGTTCTGGGAAACGGGCTTGAAGGGAAGGTGCTTAAGGGTGTGGGCAAATAATTGCACAGCATCATAGGTGAGCGCCATTTCCACAGTTATGGGACAGGAGCCTGTTTAAAACAATATTTTAATTTATTAATTTTATTTAAAGTCAGCTAATAGCAAGCAACTAAAAGTACATCACATTTATACATTAACATATGTAGTTGATCTAAGCCCATTGATAAAATAACTATACGAGTATTTTATATCCAGACTTACCATTTCGAAAATCATCCTGTTCAATATTGTATCCAACTTTCTGCATTAGTTCTTTGACCGCCATATTTTCAGGTGAGAACAATCGGAAACTTGTTATGTTAGCCTCACTGTACTTGTACTCCTCAAGATCAAATGAATGGAAATCCAAGTTGCCAATGATGTAGCTATAGTCCTCATTGATGATGCCAATTTGTTGAGCCTGCAAAAATTTAAAACACTTGAGTTTATTTCCTTCTACACAATAACCTTATCATACCTGATTAAGAAATTCGGGCATTGTCTCAGAGGAGCCAACAACCACAATGCGAGTATCCGCAGATTTACGAACTCTTCGCAGAATTGGTTTATAGTTGCCATTCAATTCCATATCGTAGCGTAGCACTGTCATGATTGGTCCATTCATACCAAACAGCGAATTGAGTTCATTGAGTATACTCAGATACTCCGCTACAAAGAGTTCCATTAGTAATACTGATAGATATCTGTTAATGATTTTAATAATTCACCCGATTCATAAAGAAAGGTAAAACGCGACCATCCAAAGTGGGATGTGATATTGTGGAGGGCTTTTGAGATATCCGACGGATGTGGATGCAGATTAAAACCCTCGGCATATTCACTCATGTACGAGTATATATGCGGTATATCCATGGCATCGCATATGGACATCAGATGCACAGCCGTATTACGCGAAGAGGGACCAAAGACACCAGCTATGCCCGTCTTTGAAGAATAAATGATGAACTATTTTAAAATACATAATCAACTTAATTACCTCCAACATTCGACACAATGTATTATAACTGTGATAGCCATCGCCGTAGTTAACTTCTTCTTTGAGGGACGACAGGGATACACCGATCTCCTCGTTGGCCACAGAGATGGCATGATCAAATACTATATTCATTGGCTCCGTATTCTGATCGGTCAACAGACCTAGAAAAAGTGTAAACATTTTAACATAAATTCGCCGGTTTGTTTATCAACAAAAACTTGAACTTATCGCATATACATTTGCGGTTCATTCTCTAGACTAGACGAGTCTCTAGACCTCGAGTCGTTGAAAACCCAAACAAACAAATACTTAAAAATATTTTTATGAGCTTTCGGCGATGATGGAACGAACAGCATGTTCTCTTTACGAGACATTAAAAATAAATCGGTCGTTTTGGTGATCGAGAAAAACTTACCAATGGCTACATTCTCCATCTGCTGGATGCCAACGTAATCTGCATCCATCTCCGACTGCTGTGCATCAAGAATCGACATTCTAATCAGCATTATGGAAAACCATATTAAAATATTACTTGGATGCATTTTATTGCATAAAATAATTTAGATTTTTTCAATTCATATACATGTATATAATTAATAAGTATAACAGAATAGTGCGCTGAATTTGTGTTCCCTTCGCAGTGAGTGAAAAATGACAACTGTAAAAGTTTCCAAAATAAGAATTTTATAAACGTGGTTGAGTGAAAGTTGCAGAAGCTTTTGAGTTTATTTTATAATCTTAGAGAGTACAAAGAGAAGTGAAACATTCGATTTTATTCATTCAACATACGAGTATTTTAACTCAATCATCCTGAGGTACATGATCCTCGGAATCTAATTTTATTTCATAATTTTAGAGAGTACAAAGAAAAGTGAAAAATTCGATTTTATTTATTAAACATATTTTAACTCAATCATCCTGAGGTACATGATCCTCGGAATCTGTTTTAAGCGATTCTATAGATTGCGAAGAGTTGCGACTGTGCGAGTAGACAGATTGAGCACTTTTCAAGGCACGTTCATTCTCGGCAAAACTGATGACAATCTTAAATTCTTCTCTTAGAGCATCGCAGAAGGGAACCTCATAGAATTTGGATTTTTTGTAGACAAATATGCACCAATAAAAAAAGGATAATATAAATGATAAGACGGAGCCAACGATGAGTACGAGGTAAATGCCACTCAAGTTCTTCATGCCCAATTCCGAGGGACCTTCATTGGGGTCTGGCGCCTGTGTAATAGACAATAGCTTTTAATACAATATATGGAATATAATATTTTTGTAATTTACACCACAAACTCCAGCTCCAACTTCATTCCACCATTTGTTCTTTAGTCTTGCCAGGACGCCCTGCTCCTGCAGCACAAGCAGAGCATTGTTGAACTTATCGCGATATGGCCAATCTAAGTTACTTATATTATAGTGTGTTTAAGCAATTGTTAAGTGTTAAATACTCACTCTTCGGCATGGCAATGCCGTAGCCCTTCTCATCGAGAGGTTCACCAATCTTTTTGAGATTACACTCCCTCTCCGTGTTGTACTCGATGGATGTGGACTCCATAAGAAAGGCGTACGTGGTAGAATCCTTTACTTTATCGACGCCTTCCTGATTCGTTTCAGTTAACATATCTTTGTGTTCGTTCAAGTACGTATTCATCTTCATGTAAATCTGTTCTTCAGATGACTATAATTGAAATCAATTTATTGCTCATGTTTAAATTATTTAAAAGTTTCTTACCACAAAGAAATTCCTTGTAGATCCTGTTTTCTTGGCTCCATATTGTACACCATTTTTGTTCTCAGATAAATCTTGAACGCTCTCAATGGAAACTGATGGGGTCTCGACGGTCAAGAATGCAGCCAAGTTGGCAGTGTACGAGGACACCATGATCAATGTGAAGAACCACCAAATGGCTGATATTGTGCGCGTGCTGAGAGCTCTGTTTATGAGAAAATAAAGTATTTAGTTGTTTTTATATTAAAAATATTTGAATTAAAAACATTTTAGATATATCAAATCTACTAACATATTGGAACAAGATGTTGTGGATATGATCTCTTAAGCCTTGTCATATCCTGGGCAGTGTAAAGTGATCTGCTTACTTGGGTGCAATTTCGGAGCCTTGTTGAAGCAATGCTCCAGTGGTGAACCAAAATGAGTTATTTATGGTAAATTGATTCTCCAACTCCTCCGGTTCTTCTATACAGGGATACGGATTATCCCATTCAGAGGGCGCAAGTCGGCCCAGAACAAACAGACAAAGGGAGACACCTAGATAGGCAATGCCTAGATATAGCCACACTTCCTTCGAGAAGGGATCCATAAAAGAAAAGAACGCTGGCTCTGCTTTCTGGGGCTTTACAAACAGAATTGCAATACCTTACAAAAGAAAGAGTATTAATTACACAAATATAGTACATTATTATCTAAAAGAGGGTTTACCCAGGTTCATAAAAGGTATGGAAAAGTCGATGGCCTCCTCCCGCTCTGATGTGATGGTCAAGTCCGTAATCGCTAGGTCAGCGCGCTATAAATGCAAGTATTGAACTTACAATGGTACTAATTAAAATGCAACTTACGCCCTCGACAATTTCCTTAAGCATGCCAGTTGTTTGATTAGTGGTCTTGTTGAAGGAACCATAATCATTGCCACCTTCGATGAAGGTAAAGTAGAAGCCTAGGCTCTCTGCTAGTTCCTTGATTAAATCCACTCCATAACCCTCATACTGACTGTTGCCAATTAAAGTGTTGATGCTTTCCACTCGACTGGCATAGGGTTTGTTCTAAGATGAATACGATAATTAAAAAATCAAATAGATGCAAAGTCAGCTTACCGGCACAGAGATGAGCACCTTAAAGGTTTTGTTAACCAGTGAATTATCATCGTGTTCAACAAATTGTGGTATTTGTGGTGGTCGATTGAATTTAAACTCTTTGCCTTCCTCCCAAGTGCCCACCTTGACCAGACCAGCCGGCTGCAGTTCAATGACATCAAAACTAAAGCCTTTGCGCACATTGGCCTGAAAGTAAATGCGGCCAGTGATGGTTTTATCTACGATTTCCAACTGTAGAGACATTAAAATATAGTAATAGTTATTATTACAATTATAAGTATAGCTAAAATTGAATTATCGTACTAACCGTTCTCATATAGTTGCGGAAAGTGGAGCCATCTTGCTGCACAGCATCATGGCGCTCAGAGCAGTTCAATTGCTGTGGTTGATAGGGCAAACTATTGGTGGTTTCGGCAATGACTCGTACCGCATCATAGGTCAGCGCCATGGCCATAGTAATGGGCGAGAAACCTGGTAATGGATAAAGGGGCTTAGCTTAGATCAAATCATCAATTGAAAGCATTTACCAAAATCCAATGGTTCACTTTCGCCCACTGCTCGATTCAGTGTGTCAATTAGATCGAGCACTTCCCTTTTAGTTGGATCAAACATGCGTATTCCCGTGATGTTGGCTTCGCTATGTTTGTATTCCTCCAGCTCGAAGGTGTGCAGATCTAAGTTGCCCACAAGATATGTGTAGTCTTCATTCATGATGCCCACTTGCTGTGCCTGACGCAGAAACTCAGCGACACTTTCTGTAGAGCCAACGACCACAAGGCGGCTGTCCTCTGATTTGCGAATGCGTCTTAACACTGACTTGTAGTTTCTATTAAGATTGAGATCATAGCGCATGGCCTTAATGACGGGACTCTTGGTGACATTAAGTGCCATCAGATGATCGAGTATATTAAGATATTCAGCTAAAAGTGACGCGAAATTAATTTCCATTTGAAATGGCCATCAATCAATTGCCTGTTCCATCAACTTACAGGACTCGTAGCAGAAAATATAACGTGACCACTTAAACTCTTGGATGATGTCGTAGAGTGCGTGAGCAATATCCTTAGAATGTGGGTGCAGGTTAAAGCCATCTGACTCTTTACCCCACGTGAGATGAGGATAGATAAAGGGTAAATCCTTGGCATCGCAGGCACTCAGCAGATGAGATGCAGTATGCCTGGCAGCTGGTCCAAAAACAGCACCCACCCCAGTCTACAAAGAACTTGTTTAATATGTGGAACATTTTAATTAACATTCACATCGGTTGGCTCCCACCTGCATGAGTCTGCATAGTTCACCAAAGGCATGAACTGAATTTCCATAATCGACTCTTGCTGCATCGCCCAGCAGAGGAATGCTAAGATCGGTGTTGACCACAGAGATGGCATGCTCAAAGGTTTGTTGTATTCTGTCAGTGGCATCGTCGGTGATAAGACCTATTAGTATATTTTTGAGTTAAAGAGAGCAGAGTGTGGGAGAGGAGACGTTGAGTGATCTTACCAATGCGTATGTGCTGCTCTCCATAGGAATTACTAGAGCCATAGCCATGCACCTCATTGGGCCACAGCAAAATTATGCAAATTAACCACAAATGCATTTTTATTACAAGTTTTTTCGGAATTTTATTTAATTGATCAATTTTATTTTTTCATGTGTTACATTTTATTTAGTCGCCGTGGTGTTCTCCGTGTCTATTTTAGCTAAATTTTGTACAGTTTCTATTTATATTTTATTTTTGGAGCGCTCCCACACAAACGCGAGCCGTGCTAAGTTGCGTTCCCGATGAGCATACGGTATTGACTGAAGGGTGACGACGCTTGAGTTCGATATGTTTGAGAAATATGCTCAAAAAAGTTTTCCAAAATATTATTTTCGAGCTTTTGGAATTGCCAAGAGTGTTGCAAAACACAACATAAATAATTGTTGATACTTATTTGTTAATTTGTTTGTTTGAATGTTTGGAAATTGTTTCTCGCTTGGTTTTAATTAGGATTATCACAAACATTACTGGTTTCAACTAAATTAATACAAATTTAAAATATAAATAGTTAATTACTATGAAATATATAAAATTAGAAATTATACAAATTATTTTTGGCACAGTTTGTTACAAATATACGAATAATATGGTATGTCTTGAGTATATCCTGTTTGGTGAGTGGCAAGTATACTTTGTGGGCTGGTGGTGAAAGAGCCAACATAAACAATTCAATCTGAAATTGGAATAGGTTGAAATCAATTTAATAAGATATTCAAAATATATTTCTAAGTGTGCTTTTTCATTTAATTATTTAAATGAAAAGAAATAAATTTCGTTTTAATTTCGTCAAAAATATTAACTAATATTTTAATGCATACAATAACTGATCTGAGCTTATCATTACCATAGTGCTAAACATATTGAATTCATTTAAATACTATTAATTGGCGAAAATGTCCTTTGGCGCTGGCGCATAGCAATTGTGTCCCAATTGCAAGAGACAATTGAAGAAGTCAACGGCAATAACAACAAGTTGTGGAAGGCAAACGCCAAGTGGTGGGCATAAATCACCATTAATTGAGTGAATGTGAATATGAATATGAATGCGAATGTGAATGAGTCGCAAGTGAAGTGTGACGTTGTTGTTGGCCCAACAAGCCATGCAACCAGCAGAGAACTCCAATTCAAATGCCTCTAAATTGAAACCAATAATTGTGAATGCGAATAGGAATTTGCAATGTGAGCGAATACTCACAGTTAGTGATAGTCTTTAGGAATACATCGTCGACTCTTTGTTCTTGTAATACTCTAGGTAATGCCAATGCAGTGCGACTACCAGACACTGCATTTCTTCTGAGGATTCATGGGTGTGCCAGCCGCACATTTGAACTCGCGGGCAAAGTCGTACGAATTGGAGAGTGTACCAATGACTCGATAGCGACCCGGACTATGTATGGCGGTATTTAGTTTATTTCGTATCGCTTCCGGTCGCATGGCACCGCACCACACTTGGCCGAAGTTCAAAAAGAACAACTGGGGTCCCGTCATATTCAGACCGGGCAATATGTCCTCTGCAGCCTCTTGGGGATTATCGTGCGCCCAGCGCATGTAGGCATGGAATGCTTGTCGCAGTCCTCCATTATCCGCAATGTTCTCGCCTACAAAACAACAGACAACAGATAATACAATATGGTGTGGAGAAGAGAGTGGGGGGAAGTCGCCTACCTTGCGTGCTCTCGCCGTTAAGTGAAATGCCCACCTCCTCGACTGTGTAATTGCCATACTGTGAAATGATGCAGCGAGCGCGTTCATCAAAGCCATGAATGGAGGCGTCTGTCCACCATTTGTGTATGTTGCCATTGCTATCAAAGAGCCTGCCCTTGTCGTCAAAACCATGGGTTAGTTCATGGCCAATGACCACACCGATGCCGCCAAAGTTCAATGACTTGGGAAAGTGGCGATGATAGAACGGTGGCTGCAAAATACCAGCGGGAAACATGATCTGATTCTTGTTGCGACTGTAGTAGGCATTGACAATGGCCGGAGCTGTCTGCCAGTTGGTTTTGTTCACACGCTCGTGGAGCTTTGACTGCTCCTGCTTGGCCGTATGGAGCAGCACATTGAGCGTGTTCTCAAAATATTTATCCGGATGGATATCAATGCCAGCATATTTTTCATTCAGCTCCTCGGCATTGAGAATGAAATCCGGATAGCCAATTTTCAGTGACATTGCATTCACCTTCTCCTCGGCCAGCTTCTTGGTAGTTTGATCCAGCCAATCGGTGGTTTTTAGTATATCACGGAATGCCTGTTGCAATTCATGTGTCATACGCAACGTGTCCCGCTTGCTGTTGTCATCGAAATAGCGACTGACGAACATGGAACCAACGGCCATGCCCATGTTGGTGTTCACCTGGGCAATGCACACCTTCCAGCGCTGTGGACTTTCCTCTCGTCCGAACAGCGAGTGATAGAAATTCTGTTTAATGTCGTCAAAGCGATCGTCCAAATTGTTGATGCGATGCCGCACAAAGCGCCACATCATGTAATTGGCCACGGTGCGGGATTCGGTGGCGGCAAGCAGTGCCACCAGTTGCTTCATAAATTCCACAGCATAGATGACCACCTGCTCTGTGTCATTCACATTGCGTCCCTGCAATGTGCTGAGGTAAGTGGTCCAACCAATCTGTGGCACAGTCGCCGTTAGCTGCTGCAACGTCATGCGCTTGTAGAGCTGCGAGAAACAATGAAGTGAGTTGCAATTTTGCTGTGTTTAAAATTTCAACTAAGTAAGTTAATAATAAGGTTAGCTATAAATATAGTATAATAAATTTTGTAAATTTAAGTAAAACAAAAAGTAAAGTAAGTTTTTTTGCTACATCCTAAATTTATACTTGGTTAATAATAATTAATAACACTGTAAGCTAATAAATATTAAAGTAACATAATAAATATTAAAGAAATAAATATCTGCAAATAACACTCATATCAATAGCTCTTAGAACTTATAACAAACTAAGACTTATAATAATAATATTGTATACATAATAGTGTTTTGATGTCATTATTATCATTTAAGACTAACACACAAATGCTACTTATATAAAACAGAGTAGCCTTTTAAGGATCTCCACTGAAAACTGACTGTTAAAGTGTGCAAGCAACTCACCTTGGTGACGTTGAGTCTTTGCTCCGCTGGCGCGGTAATTGCCGCCAGTCGCGTCTCAAAGGCAATCAGCTCGGTGGCGGTGCGTAGGGCATCCGGTTTGGTGGCTCCCAGTTTCTGCATCACCTCCGACATGTAGCGCTGATAGGCATGCAAGTATTTGGCATTGTTCGGCTGCAGGAAATACTCACGTGTTGGCAGCCCCAGGCCGGTTTGATCAAACTGAATGATGTTCTCTTCAGAGTTTTTGATATCCGCTCCCACCCACTGCACAATGAGTATATCATTGTTATAGCGACGCAACGTGGCCGCCAGCTGTTGCCAATTGAAATGGGTGCTCCGCCAATCTGAATCAAGCACTGGCCAGCCGCCAAGTTCACGAATGAGCGTCTGCAGTGGCTCGAGGCCACGAAGTGCCAGGAGCTCGCTATTCACGCACGATTTGTACAGATTCTTGGCTTTGAGCTGTGCATCATGTTTGGGTTTCAAAAATTCACTGGTGGACACTGGCAACGGTTCCTTGTCGCTGGCCTTGTCGTTCTCCTTCTCCTTGATGCTGGTCGCAATTACCGCAGCCGATTCCTCTTGAGATTTCTCACGTGCCGGCTCAATGAGACGCTTCCGCTTGGTGTTGTTTGTGTAGCGCTTGTAGCGCACCAGTACACGGTTCAATAGATGCCGCCGACGCACAATATGACGACGCAGTTGCTCGGCCATTAGCTCCGCAGCTGGCTCTGTTTCAGACTGCTGTTCGTTGAGCTTGAAGAGCGTATTATGTGCACGCGTCTCGGCGCTGGGCGGCTGCATGTTCCTTTCGAGCAGATTGCGCAGCACCAGATCCAGACTTTCGCGTAACATTTCAAAGGTATCGAAGCCGGCCTTATCTTTGGGTATGGGATGTAGTTTCTCCCAGTTGCCGCAAGCATACTGATAAAAGTCCACACACGGATTAATCTGTGGATTCATATAACGCTGCATGGTCTTGGCCTGCGCCAGACGTATATCGTTCCTGGTGCCTTGCTCGTTCCAAAACGAAGGCAAAGCGGGCTCGGCTAGCGGCGACTCTGGTTCCTCCAGTGCTTCGCGTCGCTCCCGCACCGACCAGTACTCCAGTGTGTCTGGAAAACGCTTGGGCAATGCCTTTTGTCGATTGCCATACATTTCATCGTCCACAACAGTTTCGCACTCGCGTGGCATGCCAGTGCCATGTGGCAGAAATGAGGTGCGCGCATCCTTCATCAATATGCTGCGCTCCTCCAGATCCAGTGTCTCTCCATTGCCATAGCGAAAGGGCAAGCAGCGTCTCTCACGCTCCATCGCACTCTGCTTGCTCTGCGGGGTCAGAAACTCCTCGGTAATCAGCTCATTGTAGGCCTCACTCTCGGGCAGCAGTGCATCGTAGTCATTGATGAATTCGGCCATGGAAGCCGTCCCAACCATGTGCTGCTGTTGATTGCGCAGACGCTGCTCGCTGAGCTGCAGAGCTTGCAACATGCCATCCAGCCGCAAGAGCAGCAACAGCACCAATGTCAATGGCAGCATTACCACTGGAAGCAGCAAAAGCAGTTTACAGCATGTTAGACCCGGACACCATTGCACTCGACCCGTGTGCTGATTAACCCCCAGTCCCAAAGTGACGCGACGAGCGGCTGAAACCCGGCCAGGAGAAGGAGGTGTGCGAGGAGAAGAAGAAGCGCCTCTTATGCCATGTACCTGCGGCAGCGACAGCTTCAACGGGCTGTGTCGGCTCATCGACACAGTTATGAATATAGAAACGAATACACGAATACGAATTTAGTTTGAAAATTGTACGCTTGTGGCCTTTATACTTTAATTAAACGCAATTTTTGCGCGACGCAATTGCGAAACAATGTAGTGGAAAAGCCCGCAAACCAAAAAAGCCGACTATCAACGTCTGCCGAGTAGCTAGCGAGATCGTGCTGGCGCATCAGTCGCGCGCGCAATGCCTACTGAAAGTGCCCAGCTCCGTTTGGGCAGAGCTGGGCCCTCGGCCTGACCACTGCACCCGTCCAGTTCAGTTGAGCTGGACACAAACAATCACGGCGCGCGACAAACAATTGAATGAAGACGTAGCTGACGACGACGCGGCGCTTCAACAAGCCCACTATGGAGATGAAGCAGATAGCAATGAAGCAGATACAACAATGTAAGATAGTGAAGTGGGCACGACTGAAACATACTCGCTAGAACATTTGATTGGAAATTGTTGTGGAAAGTGATTAATAATAAGACAAAGACAAGTTTTAACTGCGTACAACAATAAGCCATATTGTGCTCCAATAATATTGCAAGCTCTTATATTCTATGTACTTATATAGGCAGACAGACAGATAGAGACAGACTTGCCTGTCCTCTCAAATGTACACGCTGATTATGAGTTTTGTCTGATTATAGCAAACACTTTCGCTAGCCAATAAGTTATAATACCCTGTTACTCTTCAATCAGCGGGTATTCAAACTAAAGGGGCTTAGAGGGGACATGTGCTTGCGTACGATTGTGATCTTTGTTTACCATCCCAATCTGCTGCCATTAGGTTTGCCAAGCAGTGCGTGAACCTAAGTAAACATACAACAGAGTTGAGCATAACATAACAATTGTCATATATTGACCTTTTGTAAGTATGATACTTGAACCTATGTACTATGTCTCTCTCTTTACCTGTGCCACTGGCTGGGCTCAGTTGTTGACCTCTTAACCTCATTTAAACGCTCACAAAGCAGCGACTTCCGCTTGCATTAATGCGACCTAATCAACAAGCCACTTTTGCACAATGCACATACACACACACACACTGATTTTGTTAATAATAGTATAGTACTATCTATGAATGTATGTGGAGATCAAGAGCAGGCGTATCCAAACAAACAACAAACATATCGTTGTGAAATTAGTGTCATTATCACTGGCACAACGGTGGCACCTCCGCTTTTGACCTCCGCCCCGGGTTCAGCTACGAATTGAGGACTAAATTCAATCAATTTAATTTAATTTCACAAAACAATTGCACAGAGTCGCCATACGTACTCTCGCATGTACAAGCATTGCCAAGCAGGTTAAATTCGGAGCTTATGTGTATGCCTTGTTGCGCTACACCCCGCCTATAGCCTGGGGCATATGGGGCATTCATTGATTGCGCATTGATTCGTATAGCAGTTGATTCTATGCAAATGCACACAACTAGTTTCAAGTCGAAAGAGAAACCCCCTTCAGGCAGTTTGATTCGGTATTCGGACAATGCAAAGCCAAATGTGATGCATTGCAGTTGTGACTTGCTACTAATGTGATGCTTGTTGACTTAACTTGAATAGATGCTTTTAATTGGCAGTTTAATTACAAAATGAGATGTTGGAATCAAATATTTGTATTATCTACGAATCCATTTGAAATCAGCATTGCTTTTTAAGCCAAGTATCATATTTTACTCAATTGCCAACTAAAAAGTTCTTAATTATTTTATTTTTTAGTTTTATGCAAAAATAATTTGGAATTATATTACTTTTATTTATTTTATTTTTTAAATTTAAATTTAATTTATAATGTAATAGCAAACGCTTTTCTACCATTTTAATAAATTCAGGGAATTGCAATTTACACTTGTGCAATAGTTTAATATAAAATCTAAACATAAATCTCGCGCTAAATATGTTTCGTTGTTAAATGGTGCGTATACGTAATTTTCGACACTGTGATGAAAATGTCAAATGTACATATTTACTGCGAATACGCCTAATCACTGCCACACACACACTCACACTCTGCTGAACAACTAGTTAAGTGAATTTAAGGTACTTTCAAGTAAATTGCCTTTCGACATCGTTATATGAGGCGGCAATGGTGCGGTGGGGCGACATTAGAGGTTTAGGTTAGTATTACAAGATTATGCGAATAATTGCTGGCATGCGATGCCATCTAATATGACGCCACGCACCTCATTCACATCACTGCCATGCCGACCTATCATGAGAATACTACTCGTATATGTACGGAACTGTTGCCCACGGGCATTTCTCGTTTGTTGGGGTCGCGGCTTTTGTCCACTTCTCGTAGTTGAATGGCATGAATTTCGGTTTCATGAGCACTAAGCACGCAAATCCCATCTCTCTCTCTGTCGTTCTCTCTGTGTGCTTGTGCTAGATGAAGGGGAGGGGTGGAGAGGGGGGAGGATGTTGTGCGTGTACTGTTGCTGCATCTGTAGTTGTATTCACTTTGAATTGCCATTGCCTGGTATGCTAATTTTAGCCTTAAACCTTTTAATTAGCGGCTCTGACCGAGATTGGAGAACATGTCAATTTATCAGTACATACATACATCTGTAAGTACATGCATTTAGTGTGCATGTGTAAATAAGCAGAGTGCAATGCATAATGAAATTGTTGTTGCTACTGTCAGAATGACTGACTGACGAGCGAATCGCAATTGCAGTCTCCGTCGTAAGTGTTATATAATTGCTAGCATGATGGTTATGTCCACTGCGATAGTCACTTGATCTCTGGTTCAAGAGCATAGTGGAATCGAATGCACTCAATATTTATTCTCAAACAATAATGAATATACGAGTATGCACTAAATGAGCTTATAAACAGACATATGCCGTAAATGAATTACAACTGAAGATGAACCCTTGATTCATTTACGGATTCATTAATTATTTGTATCTATAAAAGTGCCATCTCATTGCTTGATAGACTAATCAAATGATGGCATTTGACATACTACAAATGAATTAGTTGTACACGGAATAAATTGTATTTAAGATTCTACGTTGTTTGCCGGCTTTGCTCGGGTCGAGTTCTTTTCTTTTAATTCATTTTGCAAAGAGTTCTTTTAGGCGCGAACCGAACAATCTAATCTATACATTTTTTTTTGACTTGTGTAGAATTTGCAATGTGAATTAGCTTTAGCTATTTGAATTTTAATTAAATTTGCAAACAATAACCACTTACATGCAAACGATATGCACTTGACCAAACAAACTGCTGGTTTTTCCCGTTTTATTTTGTGGGGAGCACTTGCACCCTCGACTGTCGCTGATGTTTTGAAACTGATTTAAGAAACGCTGCTTTGGAAATTGATGTTGAGTGCTTGGTGATTCCTGTGCTTTCTGTTTGCTGCTGCATCTGCCTGTTATCGCCTCGTGATTGTTTTGCCGGGTTGACAACGCCTGGCGATGGCTGCGAAATGTGGTGAATGATTTAGACTGGATAATGGTAAAGCCACTGCTAATGGCCTCCAGCACTTTGCCGTCACAGATTTTAATTGGCGCAAGTCAACCGCTAATTGGTATGGCGCAACTGCTTTGAGCATACACTCAGAATGAAAATCGGATGGAAACTCAGCTGTGAGCATATTAGCAGAGTTTCTTAACTGTAATCAGTTGACTTAATAAGCAAAGCTGTACAGCCCCAAAGTGCTTGCCAAAGAACTTATTAAATATGAATTCCATGTTGCTATTTTCAACTACTCATAACACAATTAGCTTTAAAATTAAGAAAACCTTTTTTGCAATGTCAAAAGCTGAAGATCAGATTTTAATATAATATATATGAGCTATTTTGTTGCAGTTTTATGACAACTCTTTGTATACAAGCAGTTAATTAAATTCAGTATTGAGAAAAATAAATCTTGAGAGTTGACAACTCAAATGTGCGTGCTAATAAAATTGAACTGACACTTGAGTAGCATTAATTATCGCAAAATAGTATAAAGTGTTCATTAATCAATGGAATTGGCGTTGTCTACGCTTATGTTCTGAATGATTTACCTGATATGTTATACTCGATACTCGTACATGAGCCGCTCGTGATCATTTGTTGTCACACAGTTTGACAAGAACATTTCAATCTGCATGGACTGGACCACACCTGAATAAAGCCACCACTCCAATATCTATTTTATGTGATTAAATTGAATTTGTTGTTTTGTTTTCGTTTTTCTATTCATTCAATACCATTCTTGTTTACACCTACGTGCTATTTGTCGTGTCTTGACCCCTTCGCTGGCCCCTGTCAAGTATTACTTTGTAGTTGGCTCTTATTAGCTAATTTAATTGTTTAACACCTGATTGATACGTGGGCATGGGAAGTTATGCAATTGGATTTGCATGTTAAACGATTCTTAATGTTTTTATTATAAATGAATAATGGCATGAGGAGGAGCCACAATTAGCATTAGTTAGTTTGTAATCAAAAATATGCATGACAATTATAGAGCTATGCAATGATTAGTAATTCAAATAATTCCATTTAAAATGAAAGTCGACCAAATAAATTGAAGCATTAAAATCTGCTGGCACTTTACACTTAATTACATCCATTGAATTCAGTTGGCCGAAATTCCATTTGCGAGCATTTCACTAATGCACTCACGAGTCCATTCACAATTGTCGCCTCGTTTATTTCGAGCTAATTATTGTAAAAGCCAACCGACAGTGCTGACAGTGGAAAACATTTTAAATTGTCTGGAGCAGAAAATGTAATCGATAGCCGACGAAATAAGTACCGCGATTCGAGTGCACTCGAGTGCTGTCACAAACTGGAGCCGTGTCGGGGAATCAAAGTTTGCCCCCGATAAATGGGACATACTCGTGATATTTTGGAGCGGCATTTTATTACCTAAAATTTGTGTCCATAAATTTTGTTGCTATCGATCATTGTCAAGTGGCGAGATAATTTGCAATAAATCTGTGCAACATTAGAATCAGGGGTAGGTGGGCCAATAGCGGGGCGTATGCGCAATATGCGCCGCTATCTGGGAGACAAAAAGAGTGCAGTAAAGCGAGCATACAACATAAATTAGGATAATTACAATTGCACCCACAAGTGCCATTCGAGTCGTTGTGGTTTTGTTTGCTATTTGCCTGGGGGCCAGCAAGAATTTTGATTGCATAAACACCATCAACACAGCACAACACAACACAGCAATGGCAGCGGCAACGGTAACGGTAAAGTAAACGTTAACGGCAACAGCGATGGCGATGGCAATAAGCACTCGGCGTGGCCCAATATCATTCGCCGCGAAAACTTTATGGCAAACGAGTGGAAATGAAAATCCATTGGGCCACCACATTCGAAAATTAGCCACTAAAATCAAGAGAGAAAAAATGAAACTATACTATACCAATGCAATTACAATAACAGCAACAACTGGGCTCAAATCAAACGAGAGGGTGCCAAAGAGTTTGGTGTGCCTTAACCAAAATTGGAAGTAGCCAAATTCGGCCGCGAATATTTGGCAACTCTTTTGCATAGCTGGTATGGGATTAGTTTCCACTGTCTCCAGACTTTATGTTCAACTAAATTAGTTGCACAAGCCCAGATTTTGTTTAGCAACTCATCGGTTGGCGGTGGCCAAAACAATTGACCAACCAACATAGACACTGGCAAGCCGAAACAAAATCAATTAAAACGAGTCGCTGAAGCAAAGTTCCACCAACTGCAACTGTCGGCCAACAGCCAACTCTGAGCTCATTCATCCGTGACTTTGCACTTTTACGATGCCGCCAACGGCAATTGGCATCGACATCGGCGCCTGCAATTTGGTGTGGACTCGTACTTTGACCACCCGCCCGCATGTGGGCCTTTGACTGGGGTTGCGCATGCGCAGAGGTGTTATGGTCTGGCAATTGATATGCCTAATACTTGTTCTGCCGACACTGACTGCAAATACTTTGTAGGTTGTTGTAGCTTGACTGGTCAAAAAGGGAACAAGACGATTGCAGCAGCAAGAGATGCTTAGCAATTACTTACTACATTAGCATACTACTACTAGAAAATAATAAATATACTGGCATTTCCTTTTAATTGTTAGTTATATGTACATTTATTTATTTAACATTGGCTAAAAGATGCGGACTGGAAAGGGAATAAAGAACAAATAAATTGATTAACAACTTGAAAAATTAAATAAAAGTATATGAATTGAAATGAAAACAATAAAATAAGTTTGAAATAAGAGAAGCTCTAATGAGTTGTTGCAGTAACTTTATTTCTCAAGAACAAATGTAGACATTTAATTAGCATTAAAAGTTCTACATTTTAACAAGTTATTTCAAGTATTTTTGCCACAAAGCAATGAGTTCACACCTTCGTTTAGTCTGCGGCCAGTAGCATTTCACACAGTTTCTTTCAGAAATATCATTGAACTCGACATTGCACAGATCGGTTAGTCAATCCATTCATTTACGGTCTTACGCAAATCAGACTTGAGTAAAGTTGAACTTCAGTCATGACATTGACTTACAATTGACTGGCACACGCAAGTTCCCGCTAATCAACACGTTGCACAGTTGCAACTGGTTTATACAATTTTTTTCCTTTTTTTATTTTTGGCCGCATTTCCAAGGCCAACGACTTGCAGATTGCGTATACGCAGCATGTGCCTGTGGCATGCGTCAGCGCACCTGGCAACAGTAATACGAGAGCGAGTTTGCCACAGTTGTCGCTAATAACGTTAACAAGTTGTGCTGTGAGCTTTCAATGCAATTTACCTTAATTTGAATTGACTCACAATGGAATGGAAATGCATTTGAATTGTCTTGCAAAGACTTTCACACTTTGTGCGACAATTAAAATGTTCAAGTATGTTGTGATTGCAAGTGACAATTCGATTGCCGCACAGCTCAGATTATGCAAATCGATTACGGTAATTAATTTGCAATAAGCTTGGGGAGATGAAGCAATAAATGATACGAAAGGAAAATGGCTGCAATTAAAAAAGGACATGCTCTGCAAAATACGAGCAAACTTTAGCTGACTTTACGCAATTAGCCGCTTTCAGCGATGGCAGATAAAACGCCGGACACCAAGGCAGCTAATGTTCTTCTAACTTGTCTAGTTATACAGCGTGTTTCTCACTTTTACGCTCTCTGCTTTGCTTCACTTGCTGCTGCTCCAATTGCAGCGCTTAATTAGTTTTTAATCTTTTTTAATTTCACGAACTTTGCAGCAGGTCAGTAGCAGGACAGCGCCCAGCTTGTTTCTTGTGGTTGTGGCAACAATGTCAAAATTGCTGAAACTCACAAATATCATTGCCAGATAGATCTTTTGCCATTATAAACTAAAGTTCAATTCAAGCTCAGTCCAAGCTAATTAACCTTGAAAGTTGTTGCTGTCAACTGGCTGCCCGGGCCAACAGGCAGGCAGGCCGGCAGTCAGGCTTACCTGTCCGATCAATCAATTGAAAAGTTTCGGTTTTTTTGACACAAATGTGACCTTTGTTATCTTTGTGGGCGGCTCGTTTAGTTGCCATTGTGGATATTTTTCCGTTCCTGTCATTGCGTAAATTTGAAAGTGACACTGAAACTGTCAAGCCCATTCGATAGAGATGCATAGCTCGAGTGCTAGAGATGGATAGCAAAATTGGAAGAGCGAGAGAATCAGGCGGCGTCATGAACGTGCGACACTTGAGCGACATTTGTTTTTTTGTCTGTTGTTGTTTTCTCAGGAATTGATATTGAGATACGGCCTTTAACTCGGCATTTGGCTAATGGTGATTGGGCCTGGGCAAGCAGAGGTGTCAGCGACGTGACCTTCAAATGGAGCATGAATAATGGAAATGCCAGAAATATGAGCATAGCATAAATATGCGTGACGGTGATAAACCAACTTTCAGCTTCAATGCTGTATGTGAATGTGTGAAAATGTGTGGAAACGTGGAAATGAGGATAACGGAGATGCAAACGGAAACCCAACACGTGCTCTAGACATCTATCAAAATACCAATTAAGGTATTTTTGCTGCTAAAGTTACATTAATGCAACTTGTTAGCTGACAATTCCGAACGTCTAATCATTTATTTAAATGCTGGCCGCAATCACAGTTAGCTTTCAAGGCTCATGGCATAAATATATATTAAAATTTGCATTTTAGTTTGTAAATAATTTAAATCTACTGCCTACTTCACTTTACAAAAATAATCCAGCTGTAAGCTCGCCAAAATGTTATCTTACTATAAAGCACATTAAAGTTTTGAATTGCTTTCATTTCGTAATCTAAAGAGAGCGCCTAATGGGCTTTAAGCTGGCGTCATTGTGCCGTAAAGTATGTCCTCTTAGATCAATTATCTGACAATTTTTATGTGGCTCGCAGCATGCCAAGCATTTGCCGACCTATTATAAGTACTAAAGATTCACACTCAGCCCTGCAGCGCAGCAGTCAAGTGGCGAAGTCTCCCAGGTATTTTATACAATTTTATGATGTTTAAATTTAATGCCATGTTATGGTTACGGTCGAGCATCCTTCAAATCAGCGGCATTTGAAACAGTGCTCACCTGATTTTATTTTCCACTTTTTATACTCCTGTTTTCGTTTTCTTTCTTTTTTTTTTTGGTTGCCGTTTGACCAACCTCTGAATCAATCCCAGTGATGGCTTTGGCCACTGCGGTTGTTTGCTTAGTTTGCTAGCCAGCCAGCAACTTTATTTGCAACGACTGCTGTCGCACGTAGCACGTAGCCTGGTTGCCCCATCAACGTGTTGGGTGGTCAGTTGAACGCCAAAGCTGCGCTTGGCTTTTTGGCGTATTTTTATGCATGTTGACTTCTTTTATTTTTCATCTATTTTTTTTTCTTTTGGTTTTTTGACCATTTTAATATCAGAGGCCACAATGTGGGGCCGCGCCTCCAGGCCAGCAATGGCTCCTCAACCAGTTGTTGGCCGTGTCATTTCGTCCGCTTGTGCGAACTTTATGGACATGAATTTTTGGGCATAACTGTGGACTGCGGATTGTTGTTGTGCATGCGGCTATTCTACGTTATTGCGGTGCGGTTTATGTGTCATTTTTCGCATGCGACAAACTGTGCCAGCCATGGGATATCGTTAATTCAGTGTTTTATTCTCTCTCTATTTTACGTTCATTGTTGCCTAGAATTTCCATGTCAAATTGGTTAGAGGTCGGCATTTAAATGACGCGCGGGCATTCGTGAAACTGTGCTGTATTGTGGCACGTGCATATCCTTAGTTGGATTTGGGTTTGGAATCTATTCATTTGCGAGTGGACAGCGTGGGAGTTCTTTTGCTCAGCATTATTAAAGGGTGGGGGCTTGGTCGGGTGGCACCTGTGGCGAATCGCCACCAGTTGTATGTTGTGTTGTGAGACAACTGGTTCCAAAAATGCTGCCGGCTCGAGTGTTGCAAGCGAGGCAGCCACAAAAAAATACAGGTTTGAAGCGTGTCAAATTGCTTAAAGTTCGATGGCAGTTTGCTACAGTATGTTTGGCAAGCAACCAAACAGGCAGCAACTGGGCCACAAAAGTCAATATTAATATCAATATCAATATCGCTATTGCATTTGCTATCTACTCGTACCTGCTTAAGTTGCAACCCACGCGGTCATTGGGAACTGCACCCAACTCGCATCCCATACAAATTGCCAGCTAATACGACAATCAATCTTGTTACACATTGATCACAAACATTTATTATTTGATTGAATGCAACTAAAAGTCGCTGTTCGCCCTAGCCACCAGTCAATTAACTTGGCTTGCATGCAGCGCCCCGCCTTGTGACAGATGCGGATCACAGTCCGGACTATGCCAACATCGTCCCTCGTCGGGCAACACCCTAATGATATGTTACCAAGTTTTTTCTGTGCCATAATTTTTTGTAATTTCATGTTAGGGTGGCCACCGTTGATTGAATTGAATTATCTGCCACTCAATGCGAACAAAAACGTTATCCCCATCGAAACCAAATACAAATACGTGTCGTGAAACTCAGTCTGCTGGCCAACAAGATCTTGAGATCTGTAACTGTAACTGTTTGGTTTACGGGTGGCAGTTTCCACTTGTAATCGTTGTTCTGGGCAAGTGGCTCAGTTTGTAACGCTTTTTATCTGAGGCAATAATTGAAGGCAATTAAATTCATAAATTTTAATGATTTATTTTAGCTTTGCACGCTTAGTGAGCTAAGCGCCTTGCTTTAATTCTTGTTCTCCACGTACAGGGTGTCGGTCAGACATTAAATAAATGGCAAATCCCATAAATGCATTGATTTAAATTGTCGTTGCAGCTGCAGACAAGTTTGGATTTTATTTTATTGATTTCTGCTAAAGGCAGCTGATAAAAATCAAGAAAACCTAAGAGTTGAAATAAAACAAATGAACTACAATTAAATTAAAAAAACTATACATTTTTAACCGGATGGAACATCCTGTATGCCGAGCTGCAACTATTTCAAAACAATTTGCTTTGATAATTAACCACAAATATTTAAAGCAACAGCTTAATGTGTAAGAACAAATAAGCCAGCAGACACGGCACGTAGGTAGCGAAATAATTGATACACCCATAGAAAACAGTGTCTTGGCTTGTAAGTCACGACTGCATCCGCCTGGCCAAAAGTCAGCCAAAAGAGTGTCGGATGCGGCTCACTGCACCACTGAGCAAATCGAGGCAGGAGAGCTGCACATAATGACTACCCAAAAACCTGACCAATACCAATAAGTTGCAATACGATTGCAAGAGTTTCAATGCCAACTGCGGTTCAGTGATGCGTGCCAGGTCTAGAGGGGTTTCTTGCCATGATTTCCCAGGCCGCACAAATGCTATAAATTGCGAATGGTGATTGCCACGTGGTCTGGTGGTGTTAAAGCATTGCATTTGTGTTTCTGTTATTGTATTACTCGTTGAATTTAAATATTAATTGGCTTTAATTGTAGTACTGCAAGTGTTGGCGCACTCATTTGCCTAATGATCCAGCAGGTCGACAATTGGTTAAGTGATCAGCTGGCCAACTGACCAAACTTGTAAAGTGGCCAGCACCCGCGGCGACTTTGTGGTAGAATTTGCGATAATTATGTTGTTTTACAGCTGGCGCAATTAATTAAACATGATTTACCTATGAATATGGATAATGTAGATTAAGATAAATGGCAGCACATTAAGCATCAACAGAACACACAAATATTCACTATGAATACACTCATACACTCATAACAGCAACCAATCTAAACAAGAATAATTAAATAGTTGCATCGCTGGCATCGGGCAGGCATTTGATATCCAATTTATGGACAGACCTTTTTTTTGTATTCTGCATTCTCTTAAATGCATCAATTTGCATTCAGAGACTCGCATTCAGTCTGATAAAAACCACAGCAGGCAGTCCACACCCACGGCTGAGTATTTGCAATACGACTGTAACTCTTGGGTTGTTTTGATGGATGATTATGTTTTTTTTGATTGAGATGGCAACGTGACACGAGCAAACAAATAAGAGTTATGCATTTAGGAAATATTACAATAAATGTATTTAATTTAAAATATTATCGGTCTATCTTTGTTTATATTTTTCAATTTTGAAATCTAAAACTAAAACGCTTCCATCTCTATTTACTGGTGTTAATTTGGACCATGTGCAGGCCCTTAAAAAACAAACTGACAACAGACACTTCAGCTAGCAGCTGCTGCAAAAGAATTCCGTTTGTCATATAAATTTATTTAATGGCTTAAGTATTATACGAGTAGTTAAAATTTGTTATTTGCCGAGCGGAGAATTGCCATGCCACGATTTTAGCTAGACACGTAACAATAATAATTTATACCGCGTATACTTAATATGCTCATTTTTAAATGTATTTTTTATACTTAATGGCGATATTTATGATAAATGATCAACGGCTTAATAGACTCATATTTAATTATATAAGTCATATGCACAAGAACTGCAACATGAGAATTGTTGAAAATGTGGTGAAAATTATGCAGAATTTTATTACTGCTTAGTACATTTTGCAAGTATGTAAAAAATCACTTAATATATAATAAATTTAACTTGAACAACTTTTAAATAATACTTAAGTACTCTTATAAGACTAGCATACCATTTTCAGCTAGTGTTGTTAGCTTATTTAACACTAGAATTACATATTCCATTAGTATATAAAAAATCACTATAGAAATAATAAACTATATTTAAAGAATTTTTAAAGAACAGCTACGTATTCTTGTATGACTAATATTCAATTTGCAGCGAGTATCGTTAGCCTGCTTAATACTAGTATTACAAAAAATATCTATAGAAATAATAAATGTTTTTTAAGCAGTTCCTACATAATATTTAAGTACTCTTGTATAACTAACATTCCATTTCAGCTAATGTCATTAGCTTGCTTAATACTAGTATTTAGCACATTCCTAATAATATAAAAAATCTCAAAAGAAATAATAAATGTTCTTTAAACAGTTCTTAAATCATACTTAAGTAGCCTTGTACAACTAACATTCCATTTGCAGCTAGTGTCATTAGCTTGTTTAATACTACTATTTAGTACATTCCCTAAGTATAGAGAAAATCACTTAATAAATATGATTATTTAATTAGCACTTTTTGTGAACTTGTTCTTTACTTATGCAGTCATATACCGCATTGCTTTTGCTGTAGCGCACCCATATGAAATGATAATTATAGCTCACAAATTGTGCAGGATAGGTGGGTATGCAGTGCACACAAATCTGTAGATTGCACTTGAGCAGTCCAGCCCACATGTCGACAATCGGTGCAAAGCATCGCTGAAATGTTATAGAAAAACAATGTAAACTTATAATAAAATGAAAAACGAAAACGAAAACGAAGGTGACAACGGGAATATAATTTATAATGTTGCGCATGTTGCAAAAATGTCAAAACACACCCGCCACGCCCCCGACTGTAAGCACTTACAGATACACTGTACGACACACACACACTCACGCATACATGCACACTTTTGTTGGGGGAGTTCAAAAGCGCAAGTTGAGTTTGGTTTATTTAAATTAAATTGGCGCTGACGTTGCGAGCTGGCGAGCTGAGCAAATTAAGTTGCCGATATGTATGTGGCACAGTGTGCCATGTGCCATGTGCCACATGCAACACACGCACACATACACACACTCGTTGATGGCGCCTATCGAATGCAAATGATCGAACCGTATGTGCATTCGTTATTAAATGTGTTTCTTGTGTTGCGGCAGCTAAAACAATAAAAACCAATAGTAACAACAACAACAACAACAACAGCAACAACAATTGCAAAGTGTGGCAAATGCAACATCAAGATTGAGTCGAGTGGACTCTAAAGAAATGCTGCAACATGTGGCAACAACAACAACAACAATAGCAGACCATTTTATGTCTTTTGTTTTGTGTGTTGCGCTTTTATTTTTAATTTGCAAACTTTTCGTTTCTGCCGTTTTCGATGCAGTTCAATGATTAAAGAGGCAAAACGCCCAGAAATTGGTTTACAATATTACTTGCTTCTTGCTGCTGCTGTTGTTGTTGCTCGATTTTCTGCTCACTTTTCGCGCTGTTTCTGCGGCCCGTGGCATGTTGCAAGTTGCGGCAACTGCGACTCCCTAAGCGTTCGCTATGTGCCAGCAACAATAGCAACAACAACAACAAATTCATAAGAATTTTTTAATTTGCTGCCCAAGCAAATCAGCGACCCAGGCCCCTTGTTAGCTGTTTATGAGAGCAGCAATCTTTTTTGGGCGTGGTCCCTGGTTGTGGGCAACATTTTGGAAAGGCACGCGGTGATAAGATCGAACATAAATCCCCCATACCAAATAATGAGTGCTAATTGTTCAATGCACGGAAGTTCAATTGCCCCCACACGGCAGTCAAAAAGCGTTCACAGCTTTTGAAACGCGCCATAAAATAAAACAATAACAAAAAAAATCAAATACCGCCAGCTCGCAATTAAAATTCTTTTCCGACGTGGCCATAACGTTGAGTCAATCGAAAGCAAGGTCATGGCAGCAGCATTTGCAGTGACAAACGCAAAATGCAGCACCAATATCTGAATCAATCTGCTGTTTAGCTGTAAAACTGCTAAAAGTGCCAGCAATAAAGCTAAATGTCTGGCAACATGCCTTCGCAACATTCGTATCTTGTTTCGGCTTTGTCTTCGGCATCGACATCGGCATCGGCTTTGGCTTAAACTCGCTTCGAGCCGCGATTAACGTTGTAATTCGATTACTCTTGTGGCACATTGTTCTGCTTTTGCTCTCATTGTAGTTATTGTTGTTACCATACTGTTGTTGTTGTTGTTGTTGTGGTCTTGCTTTTGCTTTTGCCATTACTATTGCTCTTTTTTTTTATTGTGTTTTTGTTTTTGTTTCTGCACTGCTTTGGGTTTTGCGCAGTCGCCGGCGTCTCAGCCGACTCTAGCCGACGCCTGTCTCTGGCAGTCTGGTATATATTAGAGCCGTCCACCGACAGTCAGCACAGTTCGTTAACAGTCCTAGTCGAGATTCTAGGAGGTTCAACCAGCGTCCAGCGACCAGTGCCAGTGTGTCGTGTCGTGTGTAGTTTGTTTTCTATAATCCCCAAAGTTAACCCCACTCCTTCGAACGGTCCACTACCGTCGCAGTTATTTCCATCAAACTCTACTTGTGATTAACATTTTGTGAACAAAAATGAAGCCATTTGTAAGTAAAAAGAAATACTCAAACAGTGCATAAGATTAAACACTTGAAAAAGGATAAATCAATGCTTAAAGGCATAAAGTTGTGAGAATTACATTAACACATTAGACATCATATTTTGATTCCTGGATATTTTAATTTTTAAAGTTAGTTTAATAATCAATTCATTGATATTTCCTTAGACTTCCGTCTATAAATTTATCGAATTTATAAATAGTTTAGCTCTTTCGTGCAAATAGTTTTCGATCATTGTTGCAATCTACTTTTATTTAATTATTATCCGACCTAAGCTTTATTTGAATCCTTCAATCATGTGCAGATCAGGTTTCTTACCACCCAGAAATTAGTTACAGCTGCCGTCAGTCAGTGCAACATGCTGTTGATAAGCCGTTGACATGTTGCATGTCGGATAGTTTAGTCACCTCTTGGCAGCTCGATCGCTGCTCCACATAATGCAGTAATAATGGCCTCGTGCTCGTATGCGGTAATACTTTGTAGTCGTATCATCGATTTGGCTTGTATCTCAAACGTTTCGCATGACGGCGCTTGCCAGCGAGCACAAAAGGGGAAGAGGAGGGGAAAAGTGGGCGGAGAAGAAGTGGGGATGGTCAGAGCAACAGTTTTCCAAGCAGGCGAAAGCAAAAGTGAGAGAAACGTTGGCTTTGTTGGCGCAACATGAGAAATTGACTGAAAGTCTGACCGACTGACTGACTGACTGACATGTGCAATTATTGCGCCGCCAGATGGCGCTAGCTCTTACGTGTTAGCATCAACGAACTGCAATGGCAATAGCTTAATCTCCATTCACTTACTCATTGCAGTTGATTGCCGCCGCGCTGCTCATCTCAACGGTGTCCGCCTCTTGGCACGGAGCCGTGTCCACACAATACCAGCATCTGGATCCCCATAGCCATACCTATTCGTACGGTTATGCTGATCCCAATTCACAGAAGCACGAGACTCGTGCTCATGATGGCACCACGCACGGCTCTTACTCCTATGTGGATGGACACGGTCATACGCAGTCCGTGTCGTATACAGCTGATCCTCATCATGGCTTCAATGCCGTAGGTACCAATCTGCCACAGGCTCCTGCCGTGCCACATGCCGCTCCCGTCTATGCCGCTGCTCATGCCCATGCCGCCTATGTGCCCTATGCTGGTCATCATCATGGTGGCATCCACATTCCCGTGCTGACCCATGGTGGCGTGCCCGTCGACACACCCGAAGTGCAACACGCCAAGGCCGCCCATGCTGCTGCTCATGCCGCTGCCGCCCACAATGCTGGCGCCCATCATCTGTACAAGCGTTCGATCTATGGTGGTGCCTGGGCCTATGGTGGCCATGCTGCTGCCCATGTGCCCCTCACCCACGGTGGTGTGCCCGTCGACACTCCCGATGTGCAGGCTGCTAAGGCTGAACATTATGCTGCCCATGCCAAGGCTCTGGGACATGTCGCTCATGCCCATGGTGCCCCTGTCGAGACTCCCGAAGTGCAACACGCCAAGGCTGCTCACTTTGCCGCTCATGCTGCTGCCCGCTCTGGCCATGCCATCGCTCCCATTGCCCACGGTAGCTACCATGTGCCTGTGATCCACAACGGTGTGCCCGTCGACACTCCCGAAGTGCAGCACGCCAAGGCCGCTCACTTTGCCGCCCTCTCGCAGGCTTCCCATGGCGGTAGCTCGCACAGCTCCTGGGATGATGGTCACTACGATGGTCGCTGGGATGCCAGCCACGATAGCCATGCCCAGAGCTATGCCAGCGGCTATGCGCACCATGGTCCCATCCACATTCCAGTCATCCACAACGGTGTGCCCGTTGAGCCCGCAGAGGTGCAGCATGCCCGTGCCGCGCATCTGAATGCTGTCGCTGCCGCTAGTCATGGTGGTGCTGCCCATGGTGGCTACTATGGTGGCTCTGCGCACGAGGATGATGGCCAGTACCATGCCCACTACAATCATTATTAAGTCCAGCCAGTGTTTGGGTTTTGAGCCATTGATGAACGATAATGACGAGTATCCTTGTATTAACTGCCCGATATCTATTTGTTTCACTCTAACGACAACCGAAGCAACCTAGCGTATATGTTACTTTGTCTCTTTCACTATCAATCTGTTAGCAACAACTTTATTTCCACCTCTCTATGACACACTTTAATGGAAAACAACTACACACGGGAGATTTGAGCTGCTGTCTCACTTGCCCGTCTCTAAACCTTTTCCAACAATCATCTCTGATGTTCACGTAGAACTCTTCTTTGTTCTTTCCGAGTTAACTATCGAAATATTTTCAACAGTTTCCAAGTCTATTTTCCATTTCACTTTATCCCACTGTCCAGTCTCTAGTTCTGCTCTTCAATTTACTTTCTTTCTGTAACTTCTTATTTTATTCTAGACTTGAGCAATGCTGAACGAGTATGTTGTAAATAATTGTTGTAATTTTTTATAAACCTTGAATCATGTACTGGATATGTATCCATATATATTATATGAAACTGCAAACAGACAAATAAACTGCAAAAATGTATTTGATCACAAAACAAGTCTTTTTATATAATTAAAAACTACATACATACATACATATGTACTCGTCTGTATATTGATGGATGGAAAACAATCTTAAAGAAGAAGGACAAATTTTATAAATTTATTATTGAAAAGAACAAACGATATTGATATTAATATATACTAAAATATTTAAAAAAATAACAAATTGTTGCTTCAAAATCTTCTGCTTCAAGATATCACACAGCCATTATACTCACTCAATTCATTCCCATTTATATTCTAGTAAAAATTCTATGGAAGCGAGAGTTACTCACCAACTAGTTTAGTTTTATGAATGTCAATTTAATGACTTTAAAGTATTTGTGGAATTATCTTTTGCATTGCATTTGAAATTGTTTGACATTCTCTTTTCGACTGCCATCCGGATAAAAGCTCCTTTCAGTTCTTGTCACACACAACTATACTTTGTTGTGAGAGGGAAATGCATGGAATATTTGCAGTGTAGCGATTGAAATATGCATATCCTGGCTGCCATTGAGAAGGAATGCATGATAGGGAGGCAAAATCCGTAAACACACTCGAGTACAAACAATCAATCAATTCAGAAAAGCGACATTTGGTTGTTGTAGTGTGGGGTGAAAATTCGCTTGAATTGAGGGGGGGAAATGTGAATACGATTGTGTTTGCTTAGTGCTATTTGCGGTCAAGTTGGGTCAAGTGAAAACACCAAAACAAATATGCAATTTGGGCGTAAGGTATGTTATGCTTTCAATTTGCAAAATATTTAGTGCCAGCCTCGACTTGTTACGTGTATTTATTTGTTGCCCTCATGCCATTAAGCCATAAATTGAAATGCAACCTTTGCACTAATCAATAACCTTGGCAGACCGCCGTCAATTACAGGGCATGCTGTCGGCCTGTTGGGCTCAACTAATTAAAAATTAACAATCTCTGGCGCACACGCAAAGGTCAGAGCACAACACCATACAGCCAACCAAGTGGTCGGCCCTGTTCGATTTTCAACACATAAATAACAGAAGGTGAACCCTCTGGGAACTTCCCTACCATTATCAAAATCGCCCACCAGGACAGTTAGTCTCTTAATTAGACATGCACGCATAAATGGTAATTGAATTTATGGCATTAATTTCCATCTCATGCGACCTTGAGGTCAGCAGGTGTACGGGTAGTTAAGGATCAGGTCATTCTGATTTGATCGGATCGAATCATTGATTTGGCTGCCAATCTAATTATGGTGCAATTGAAATTATTTAAATTGCCAACAAGCGTTTAAATGATCGGTTGTGTGGTCAGAATGTGTGGCAGCAACAATAGCGGCAACGGCAGCCCCCAACGGTAGCTTGACCGAGCGACCGGCCAAATGTTTCGCTTGCCACAAGCGCGATGTGGGCGTGGCCGAAAAGCCCACGTCAAAAGTGAATGTGCAACATTGTTGTTTTTGGCTCAAATCATTTTTGCCAACTTTATTATTGCAATTTTATTTTTGTGGCGTTGAGTGGCGAGCAATCCGCTTCTTGCCACGACTTTGTTTAGCTTTTGTTTTTCTTATTTTGTATTATTATTTCTGCCAGTTCATTTTTCATACGAATCGAAGAATTTCGTTTTGGCGTTTTGGTGGCTCATTTGCATGAGCAGCAATTTGGCAACCAGTTGGTTGCTTGGCTTGCTGCTTGTTTGCTTGCCTTTGCCGTTGGCCAGAACCACTCTTAATTGGAGGGCCAGTTCCAGTTCCAGTTCCAGCCCAATGCCCAATACCAACAACAAGGCTGGCACCAAGACCAACCAGAACCGTTAAGCAAACAAATGCCTGGCAACAATTTGGATAAAATAACACAATTACTAAGCCATTTTCAGCACTGGGCTAGTTCTCTTCCATCACTTGCAAATGTTGCCACTATTTCGTTGGTGGGCGTTTAGTTTTGCAGCATTTTGCATATTTTTCTTAAAGTGGCTTTTACATTTTGCTTCAATTTAATTTATGGTTTAGGCGTTAATTTATAGCCTAATTGATCCGATTTGAATACAAGTAAATGCATGTGTTGAAATCCCCATTGCAGTCGGAAATTAATGTAATTGTTGTTATCTCACAAATCTATTCTTGCACATTGACAAATTACTGACTCAACCAAATTGCCTTGACAATTATTTAAATTGCCTTATACAACATATCTATTCCATGTTGTAAACAAAATCTAAGAATATATTTACTTTCGCATGAATTTTGAATTTTATGATTACATAGAATTTGGTATTTCCTTTGAAGTCGCTTAACAATTAATTCCAGGGAACTCCATTGTTGATTCTATTTATATATCCTTATAACAAAGACCAGCAATACGAGCAATGCAATAATCTCTGCTTAAAGTTAAACACAATGTATTAGCTGAACTATCTCACCTAAACATCCTAACTCGATTCGTATTTGTGCTTGCCAGCTAATATTGAATTAGCTACTATTTATTCGACAAACGGGCAAAGTACTCTAATGTAATTATCTTCAACAATGCGTAGCTCAACAAAGCACACAATATAAAGCATACACGATGAAACTACAACAATAACTAACATCGAACTATTGCAGCAACAAATTGAAACAACATGCAGAGATAATGCAAAACAATTTGTGATGTTGCTGCTGCTGATGTTGAAGCTGTTGATGCAGAAAATGCGCTGAACATTTCGTGCATTTGCACAGTCAAAATAAGCAACGAAAATGTGAAAAGCGTTTGCCGATTGCAGATGCTTGGCAGACAGTTTTTCATGGCTTTTCATTTTATTATTTCTCAAATGGCGTAGCGAAGAGCTGCATAGCTCACAAAGTTGCAACTGTAGCTGTCCAATTGATTTGCTTTATTTTTTCGCACTCAGAATTTTCCAGAACGTGAGCTTCCATGCCAGCTCTAACACTTTGTTGTTGCCGAATGCTGGCAACAGCTGTCAACCATAAAGTTGAACAATGATAATATTTTCAAACTGTCAATTTATGAGCTGCAAAACTAATAAATCGCATACTCTTAAATGCTATCTCTATTTCTGTTTTACTCATTGTTTTGCTCATCTACTCTCTGCACTGTTCCTGTTTTCATTCAGTTTGGCCAATTAGATTGTCATGTTAATGAATCGACAATTTGTGCTGCCTACTTTTAGGCATATGCATAAAATGCCGTTTATTTGCAGAGCACTCGACATTGGCAAGCTGCTGTCAAAAGCTCTGGTCACATTAATATGACATAAAATTATGCATAACAAATAACAAACAGGGAACAAGGGTAATAATAGCAAATGTTCGGACCTCTGCTCAGTTGTGGTCACACATGTACGACAAGCTTATTTATTGTTATTTGACAAAAGTTTAAATTGCTCAAGCGATGCTGCCCGCCTTCCGGGGGGAGGCGGCAAGAGAGAGAAAGGAAATGGGAATCCGTGCAGCAGCTGTCGGTTAGGCTAGAACTTTGTCCAGCTGCTGGAAGTCAGTTTGGCTGGCCCAGTTTGCAAAGTGCGAAGATTTATGGCTGTCACTGTAACGTGCTTTAATTGCTTACAATGTATGCGACAGTACAAGACCGAGCTGCCTTTTTTTGAATTTTAATATTCGTTTGCTTGATTCTGACACATTGACTAGACCTAAGGCTAAAGTTGACTTAATACACTAACTGAATCTGGTAGCTGCTTTTGTGGCACGTGGCACGTCTAGAGCACAGCTGTATAGAGCGGACCGCTGTAAAGACCGGATATGAGTAATAATTCAATCACTGGCCATATTTTGTTCTCTTCTACTTACATCAAATTGTGTTCCGGTTCGGGCCAAACGGGTGCCGGAAGCACCACAGCTATTGGGGCAGCTTGTGGTGCAGCACCACCGGCTCCACCGCCACCACCGGCACCATTACGTGCACCTTTTCCGCCCTTGCCACCCTTGCCGCCCTTGGAGCCGTCAGGTCCATCGGCTCCATCCGCGCCATCGGCACCGTCTTCACCATCTGGTTGCTGTCCCGCAGGACTGGGGCCACCTGGCTGACCACTTTGTCCACTCTCGCCGGAAGTAAGTGTGCCACCGCCACCGCCGCCTCCACCAGCACCACCACCGCCGGCTGGTCCACCGCCACCTGCACCGCCAATGCCGCCAGCACCACCCAAAAGGCCGCCTGCTTGTCCTGCCTGACCAGCACCGCCCGCGCCACCACCACCAGCACCACCATCAGCAGCAGCAGCAGCAGCAGCAGCAGCCTTTTCAGCTGCTGCAGAAGCAGACGCATCAATTGCCAGCGCCTCGTCAACGGCTGCCGCGCTCACAACAGACGAGGAGCTGTCCACTGTCAACGAAGCGTCAGCCAAACTGGCGTCCGCTGTCGAGGCCTCGACATATTCTCCTTCTAAGCCAGGATGGGGTATCCACTGGCCATCAGCTGGTGGAATTGGCGGCTTGTAACTGCCATCATCCTCTGGTGGTGGTGAGGGTTGCACCAGGTATAGCACTGGTGACGGCTGAGGCAGAAAGTAAGTGCCAGCTACTGGCGTGGGCAAAACCACTGGTACTACATGGGCCATGGCCAAGCCCAAGCCCAGCAGGCTCAGCAGCAGCAACTGTTGGTGAAACAAATGCACTCATTCATTCGTTGCACGCATTCATAGCAGTTAATTGAATATTTACCGCTGTTGTTCGCATTTCGTTGATAATTCAGTGGAAATTTCTTTATCCTGTTTTTCTTTGTTTGTTTTTTGAGTCCGTGCTCGACTGAGACTATTGTGAAACTGACTCCATTGGCAACGCCCTAGCGTTGTTTATATACAATAAGTTCTCTGATGATTAATAGAAAAGCGACTTCAAGCCATTGCATTGCCTATAAATGGCATCAACATCGACTCGAAACTGCATAAATCAAGTGCCACCGTTGTTAATTAGAGCAAAATGCATCTATAAAACAATTACAACAAACTATTATATTGGAAAAAAATATAATACACATAAATAACATAAGATCGAAACTCGTCCGTTCATATACGTATGTAGTTAACTTTAAGACATGACGCATTGATAATGGGATGCATTTGGAACGCTTGATGGATTGTTGAGTGCGCTACAACGTTAACTTTTAACATTTCTTATTATTTATTGTACTTCAATTGTTCATATATGTATAATACATATTGATATATTACTGATTCCCGGAATAAGTTGAACTGATGGTTTTCATAGGGTAGATATAATTCGTATATGTGCAATACTACTTGATTTATTAAATAGCCCAGATGCACGTAATTTTCTGAATTCCTGATGAACTTAACTATTGTACACATATAATATGTAAAGCTTAAAGTAGATTTGTTAACAGTCAATCCCCTGAATTTCACATGTAGGATGTATTTTTATTTATGAACATTTATTCGATGATACTATAGATATAGATAGATAGCTATATACTCTTAAATTTTAATTTAACTGACAGTAATAAATAATTGAACACATTAAAATTAGCCAAGAGTTGTAATCGTCTAAACAGTTGTAACCCTGTGTAGCTAATTTATTATTTTTTACACATATTATATTATTATTTAACATATTTATTCATTAACTTTTTTCATTTATAAATATTTTTTTTTAAATTAATTTATATTAATTTAATAGTAAAATAAATAAATGATTTTAAAAAGGTTGAAGTTTGTTAAATATTCTTATGTTGCGTAACGCATACAGCTGTCGCATATGTGCAGTTCAGCAACACTGTTTGCCATATTATATAATGCAGATTATTGAAATATTCGCTCAATCAGCTAATAAATAATTAAAATGCCTTCCTACTTTGGCTGCAGAGCTGTTGGCTGTTGGCTGTCAGCCGTGGCAGTCGACAAGATAAGATGCCATTCATGGCCATGTGCCCGCAGTCAAGAATCCGAACTCTGCGAGGTGCCGCTGCATCCACAGCCATAGTCTGGCAGCCGTTAGTAGCTGCATAATGGTCATAATGGTGTTGGCGTCGTTGACTCAATAGCCCGGCTCGATTGCATGCGAGAGTTGCGGTCATGTTGGATGCAAAGTGGTGTTTGAGGAGCTACCTAACCGGTTCGTTTTTTTTGTTTTTGTGTAGTCAACGTCGCGTGTCAAATGTGTAGCAAACACAGTGGTGGCATATATTAAGTGCCAGTCAAGGGTCTCCGCTGTGTGTTGCAAGCTGCTGTTGCCCTTGTCTTGTTGACTTGCCTAGACGCCCAGTGCGACGCTGTGAGCTCCACATAAATGATGAGCAACTATTAAACTCTGTGCAGCTTCGACTAAATCAATTAAGCCAACAAGCGTAAACAACAACAACAACATCAATAAGAGAGACAAGATGGTAGGAGAGATGGCAAGGCAACGAAACCATTACCATCATTGTGCTCGTCCTCGTTATCGTCCTTAACATTTAGCTACAAAACCCGGCACATTATTCACAGCACCAAAGGAGGAGGAGACGCACTGCTGAAAGCACAGATGGAGATGACGTGGGCGACGGAGATGGAGTGGCCAGAGTGAAGTAAGACTATGAGTAAATTGTTTGTGCGTGTGGCTCCAGCTGATAAAAAGACGCAGCGTGTGTGCCCAAAGGATGGCAACAAGCTAGTTAGCCATTTAGCTAGTTACCCCAACAAAGTTGCAGCCAATTAGTACAGCGCCTTTCGTAACGCGACTGGCACGTAAAAATATGCGAACGTTGCTGCTGAGATTCTCAGTTTTCTGCTGACATTGCAAGTATTCTGACCAGCGACTGGAGAACACTGTGACCAATGTCCAAGGAGGAGCTGTCTGCACGGGCTATTAATCAAAACAGAGGTGGCCATCGATGGGCCGCAGAAAACAACTGTGCGCTTAAATATACTCCCCCCCCCACATAAATAGCCGTAGCCCATGAAGGCATCCATTCATTCACACATCCTGGCCGCTCCCCCTGGGCACACCCGTAGGCACGCCCTGCGGGGATGATGGAAGGCGCATATAAATAGTTTTGCTAGAGCTTCGACATTGCTTCATTTGTTAGCAGACTGACAGGCAAGTCAAGTTGATGTTGCCGTCGAACACCACCCAGATTACCCTCCCTTAGAACCACAATTACAACTCGCCCAGCAGTGGCAAAAAAAGGTTTTTACGTGCCTCGCATATGCGGAGCTGTAGATTGAATTGGGTGCCATTAGCAGGGATGATGAAAGGGGTGGCGACCGCAGGATGTGCAGATCCAAAACAGTTTACAGAAATGATTACAACTGGGCGAATGCGTAATGAGCAATGTGGCGTATGTGGCGTATGAGTGATGTTGGTGTGCAGGCACACGAATGAACAGCACTTCGTGCAGCTGCTGAAACTAGCATATTTAATTAGAGCAGTGCATGACCCCAATTGTAAATTCATTGATTACAAGCAAGTAAATCAAACGACGACATTTCTAATTAAAGTGGAAGCACTGAAGAGCACACAAAGGGTATCATTTATAATTATAAGTCCAAGTGAAAAATGAAAGAGCCAACTATAAATTAAAAGTGCCAAAGACAAGTGTTAGAATTGATGAGAACCAAATGAAAAGTTCAATCGTGATGAATTATACTATTTGCCTCCTACATTGATGGGCTGTAATAATGTGATATTAAAGCAAAATAAAATAACTTGAGATCCTTTTGTGTGAGAAATGATTGTTATCTATTTCTGGCACTTCATTTAACAACTACGAATATATGCCGTTCTGTAATACAGCTTCATAAAGATGACATTTCGCATTTGCAGTGCATTCGATGTTTACCTTTTTAAATAAGCCAAGTGCGATGATTTATGATGCTTACTGGTATAAAAATACATGTGTGCTACATGTTGCTGACACCACACAAATAATAGCCACAACTCAGCTGAACTTTGACTGCCTTTCACATGTGCCACACATGCGTTGTGCCCCGAGCATTTGACTGGGGGACAAGTGTCGTTACAGCTGTCACAATGTGCAGTGTGTTTCAAGTGTCGACAAAGTCATCAATAACTGGCGGGCGAACTTATTATATTTGTACATATACATAGCCCACAATGAAAACCACATTTAATTCACAATAAATCATTGAGCATGGTGTCACAATTTAGCTGCAAGCCATTTGCTCTGCATGCACAACGAATGAAAACTGTTGACACAAAATATGTTGCACATAAATATACTATTGTTAACACACTTGTCACACTTCAACAGATGCTGCTTGCTAACGTGCATTTGTTCTACTCCTTTGTAAGGTACAAATTGTTTTCAAGCAACACAGTAACCTGAATAGTAGTCAATCAACAAATACAATATAACACAAATACAATATCTTATAGTATACAAAAAGATAAAATACATTAACTAGAAATATGGTGGATATAAGTTCAAATAGAATTACATTTACCAAACAGTTTGATTCAAAAAAATGCATGAATGATCTGCTGAAAGCCTATCCCTTGCAACCAGCGCCTGACGATCGGTGTCGCGATGAATTCCTTAAAGAATTGCTGGAGCCTTATAAAGACTCTGAAGATTCGACTACAAAGTCGAATCTGAGTGAGTCTTCAATTCAATCAAGTGAATTTTCACTTAATATACATGACATGGAAATGCAGTTGGTCCGTCGTAGAACAATACTAAAGACCCCCAAAGTAGACACAAACTTATCACGGAGATCGACTCGGTATGGTGTGCCAAATATAGTTGGGCTTTTAAAAGGTCGATTTGGGAGATTGCGCACTGCTGCAGGGTACTTGCACACGCTCATGGAGCTCACGGATCTTAAAGATCAAATGAAAATAGTCTATGACATGTGGGGTACTTCTATACCTAAGGACACATATCATAACATATTCAGCTGGGCGACTAAGGACTATATTCATCGCTTCAATTTGCCCAGTGCAACATATTTGAATGTTATTGAATTGGAAATCAAATATAAGGATTGCTACAAGTTTCGTAAGGATATCAGTGAAATTCGGCGACTACTCAAAGCAGTGATTGCCGATGTGACAAATAGGGTTGAAATTTGCAGCAATTCCATGCTATTGATAAAGTAGAAAAGCACTTATCAAGTATGTTAAATCTTATAAATATAATTGCTTATTTAATAGGGACACTCAGATTGACATTAAGGAATTGGTGACAACTTATCTGAAGATGGCAGAAATAGAGCTCGAAGAAAAAGCTTTGGCTGCGAAAATGCCACTTCCGAGCATCTCACATAGTATAACCCATATTAGGAAGAAGATCAATCGAATTGACTGTAAGTTACTGCAAGTAATTTATCCCATAGTAATTGTGGCAATAATTGTTTAATTTATGTAGTCGTATATCCTATTGAGGCACGATATCAAATTAACTGGGCTCAATCGCAGATGGATCAGGCTAAAATGTCTATAGAGAGTTCTGTAGAGGTATATCAAATAATTATATATTTAAATGTTGAATTAAATTCTTTAATTTTTTTAAGGAAATGACTAAAGAGGTACATAAATTGTCTGAAAGCACGGATCAAAAAGAATATTTGTCGGAGTGTATCCAGGCCGCCTACAATCTAGAAAGCTCAAATATAAAAATTCGCATTATTGAAATGGAGCAACTTTATAATGAGAAACTAGAACTCATACAAAATGATCGAGACCTTCTGGAAAAGAAATTGAAGGAAGCCAAAGAAGAGCTTGTGAATCGTAGAGAGCTTATAAAAATGTTTCATGTTAGGACTGAAGAAGTGCTAAGTCTTTTGGCTCAACAAGAGCTAGCCACAAAAATTAACGCATTGGTAAGTAATTGCAATTGCATTTACAAAATCAATTATCTAAATTGAACTTTTATATTAACAGCCAACTGCAAGCTCGGCTCGCACCTCAAAAAAGAAATCTTTACAGCTCGGAAAATCAACAAAAAGAATCAAGAAATACTAAATAATATTTAATGATTACCAATGGATTCAGCCTTTAAAACTTTCATAATAATTTGCTATTGGTTTACAATGTAATTGTCGAATAATGCTTTTTATTAATAAATAATACACGTATCACGATACGAGTTATTTTTATAATGAGTAATAAAGCAAACATTACGGTCCATGTTTACAGTGCCGTCCATGCAAGTGTCTACGGTTAATGGAAGTTTAATTTCTATAGTTGTTTTATGATGAAAGACTTTTATTGTTCTATTAATTAATAAGAGAAAATCAATAAATGAGACCAGCTGATGTTAATCGGATATTAAATGTACGCACTTTATATGGGTAGAAGATTTGCAAAGTCATAATAAGCAAATAAAACAGAATGCCTAAAGCGCCATTTCAAAACTCAGCGAACCATACAGAATTCGTTGAAATGCTTGGCTTTAACAAGTGTTGCAATATTTTTATTGTTTTTATTGGGCGCCAACAAATTGGTTTGCTGAGTTCGACGCTATTGTTTCTTTTATGATCATATCATAACAGCATTTATATATTTGTTTCGCTTTATTTTTTTTTTTCTGTTTTGTGTAGTTTCTGGTTTGATTGCATTTGTTGTCGACGCCTCACGAATGGTTATGGACAGAGCGAGTTTATTGGTTTTTTCACGCAATGGCTAATGAGTAAAACATTTACGAGCACAGCCGACACCCCTCACTTCACACTTTGCTCTCCAAGCTCGTTACCCCAACACACCCCATTACCCCAGCGGCACAAAATGGGCAAAATAATACAAATAAAACCAACAACAAAGGCTGCGATATGCGTTTCAAAAATAAAAAAAAGTTCAAGTCATAGGCTTTGCAAAATTTGTGTCATGTAATTTAAGCAGGCCATAAGCCTTGAAGTTTGTGTGAAAATGTCCTGCAACACAGTATTTGCCACTAATAGTATAGAACTGTTGTTCGGGGCGAGGAGCTTATCAGTTGACTGTCGCCAGCTTGTCTGACGCTTTCTTTGTAAAGCCACAAAATACTTGCGCCCCATCCATCAATTTGGTATACTTTATCGACAAGCTAAACATTTGCCCGATATCCACCCAGTCTGCCATAGTTTGGTTACTGGTAATGCGTGCAATTTACACACAGGCCATTGACACTAAAGGCTTTTGGTCTGGACTTTGCATAAATTGAGTGAGAAATGGACTAACTTTTAATCAAAGCTAAATGTAACGAGAAAGGCCGGGCACATGCCGTTTAAAGCCACATTCCTTTAAAATCTTGACTTACATAATTGGTGTTAATAACAGCAGCAACAACCAAAGCCATACTCGTCTTGTTGTTCCTGTTGGGCAGAACAAAAAGTCTATTTATGCAAACTGCTGCTGGCAGTTGACAGCAATTGGAGCAATTGGCAACTGGAGCAATCTTTGATAATTGAATGTATTGTCCTTAGCAGCAAAGATTTGGGGTACATTTATATAAATGCGACTCAACCAGAAACATTGAAGTGTTGTTATAGTCCTGCTTAATTCATGAGACAAGTCTCAAATTGTAGTACACATATATAGTCGGATTTGGGTCTGATGACGCACGTTCCTTTGTCCTTGATCAGGATTTCGTCAGCACAGCGCCAAAGAACACGTATTGGCATGGGTCTTTATGTGCCTTATGTAACACATAGTACATAAACTTTATGTTCATATGCAAAATCATTGATAACTTAGCAACATTAATTACTTAACATAATGTCTGTCAATATTCAAGCATGTATATTAATAAGTCGATTGGTCCCAATTACATCAGTCGCAAGTCATCTCCATTGCAGTCATATCAATCAGGCGCAGAACATAAAAATTGGGTCCTTAACTTGTTAGTTATTTATAGCATTATTGCTCTCTTGCTTCAACAAGATTACTCAATTTGTTTTCCCCCTCCCACTTGCTATTGATGTCTGTGGTAGCCTCAACAACAGCAAACATGCTACCAAATCGAAGCAAGCCAAGCCAAACACCCACAAGCCAAAAGGCGCTCAAAGCCAATTTACATGTGGCAAAGTCAACCACTGTAATTGTGGGTTTCCTTCAGTGTGTGTGTGTTGTGTATGTGTGTGCGCATTACACCTGAGGCCACTTCGTAGAAGGCCTCGAAGGTTTGACTTTCGTGTGGCGGCTGTTGACTTTTCACATTGCCCTGAGTATTGCTCACAGCTCACTCTTAAAACAAATCATCTTTTATTATAACGCATTAATCATACGCACAGTGCTCTGTCGTTGCTTTGAACGGAAGTGCAAAGTTCTAGCTGAAATCCAAACAGGGGCACAAAATGTATACACGTAACTTTTCAACAACCTAGGGTCCATGCTGGTTTCGCATTTCTCTTTTGCTTTCATTTTTTTGCCTGTTTTCCATTAGATTTTCAATAGGGCTTTTAATTTTATTTTCGTTTTTATTTTTTTTTCTTGCTTTTTGCTAACCTGGGGTTGCCTACTTTTGTGCTTGGCCATAATTTATGGCCAGGTGTGCGGTAGCTCTAATTGCGTGATAAGTTTTGGCAATGAGCATTCTCAGTGTTTGTATTTCAGTTTCAGTCAGCTCGACTTGATGCCCTATCAGCCGTTTTGTTTCGATTGACGTCAATTCATGTCGTCGTCCTCTCCAATTTGTGCGCTTGTTGGGCAGTTTCTTCAGCAATTGATTAATGGCAACCGCTTATTAACGGGCATTTTGTGTTGGGTAATCGGAACAGCGCGTCCACGTATTGGCCAAACAACTCAATTGGCCGCATTTTTTTATTTGAACAAGTAGCACCAAAATAAAGTCGCAAACAGCAAAAAAAATAGAAGTACTATGAAAGTTTTCTACTTGAAATTCTCGTCTCATCGTTGAATGCAGCTTAGGCATAGCGCGCAACAAAAATAAAACTGTAGCATACTTTCGAGCGTTTTGTATTTGAACATGGCAACCACAAATTCAGTCGCAGTGTTTCAGTGCAGCTACGATGACAATGTGGATATTGAAAGCTCGTAGTTCGTTTTTGGTGCTGTTGGCAATTCAGGGTTAGGTTGTGTGTAGTCGTACTTGTGGCAGTTGCAATTGCTGCTGGCTGTTTGGAGTGCTGCGGCACAAAAACACGCGACTGCGATACGACCACATTGAGTGGCATGCAGCTGCTTAATGCCAGTCAGCCAAGCGGCAGGGAGTCTGTTTATCTTGCCGCTGTCGGCCCCCCAAACGCAGTTCGACATTTAGGCAATCCCGAAATGGCGAAATGGCCAAAAAAGACACTATGTAAAGCTATACCCTTAGGTATTTGCTATTCAAAAACCAGCTGACTTTCAGCCAGGCAGCGAGGCAAGGCCATGTGGGCGGATATCATTCCTAAGCATGTAGGCGTTGAATAAGCAATATATATCCAACCGGAAAATTGGACTGAACTATAAACAAGTGGAGCCAAGCTGGGGCTAAAGGTTTTAACGCGGCGTGGCCGCCTTTAATATAGTGTATATTACTATGTTAATAGCAACAATAACAACAATATCAGTCGTTAGCCATCAGATATCAGGATATCAAGTGAAAAGTTTTGAATTTAAATTCAGGACACCGAACAACAAATTAATGCGCAAAATTGTGATTTTGATTAAGGCTGAATGAAAATAAATGGCTATGTGGGAGAGTACAAGGAAGGAAGCCATCCGCTGGGAATGATATTAAAATGCTAATTTTCACAAAGACATAGACTAGTCGTCTTATTGTGAAATGGGAGTGAAATTGCCGGAGGTTGAGCGAATTGTCTATGCAATGTTTATGTGTGCGTTTAAATATGAAAAGATTACAATTTCGGCAAGCTGTTAAAGGACAACATTAACATAGCTTTAAAAGTAAATGAAAATATAAGCAGAGGTTGAGTTGAAAGAGAACTCAGCTTAAAGAAAACATTTCAACATTAAAGCTTAATGTATTTGGCTGTTAGCTTGGTTACTTAGACCACGTTTTTTACTGGAACATTTCGCTTGCAAATATTTTTGCTCAAGAGAAAACCACAGCCCACTTAATCATCTCAAAGGAGCTTCCATTAATTATACTTCACATGCACTCAGAGCCTGCCTAGATGCTTGGCTCGTTCACTGCAAATATGTAAACCAGGAAATGCTATTATAGTAACATGAAAGTTACTCAAGCCTCGTCAGTCTCAAGTCTCTGTTGACCACCTGTCCTTAGCCGCAACTGCTGCCTCTTTTCCGCCTTGTCTGTTCCATAATGGACGCGCAATAAATTTGCACGTGGCGAAGGCACAACAAACAGACGGCAAGAGTTCTGGTCGTGGAGGCAGCTGTCCAGACAGTCCCGCCCAAGGGAATTGGGACCGGTGAACCGGGAATCGTTACCAGGTCGGGCGGGACCATTTTCTGGCAATAAACTTGCAATTAATGGACGCCAAATGAGTTTCAATGGCCAAACCTGTGGCCGCTTTGTGCCTGCTCCTTTTGTGTTTGGGTCTGTGGTGTTGGAGTCTCTTTGTTTAGCCTCGTTGCCGCGACGAACTCTGGATGGTAGACCACTGCTCGGACATGGTGATGGTATGAGCATTAATGTAACAGAATCTGTGTGAAATGGCATTTAATTTAAATTCCTCAGCCTTAATTTCAGAGCTTTTTGAAACAAAAAGCAATTCAATTTCGAAGCTTTAGATTTCCATATTGCTGTGAGAGTTTTCCCAGAACTAGAAGTTATCAAGTGTGACATGCAACACCGCAACTTTTGTTGCTAAATCCCAAACTAACACTTGCTTATATTTGCCATTTGGTATTTGCTGTTTTCCATTTTGTAATTCTCGAAATTCCAACTGTTGGTTGCCAGGTAAAACTCTAGATGGAAAAATTGATTGCTGCGTGTATGTGTGTTTGTGCGTGGTTGCAACAATTTCCTATTTGCTGTAGGCACTTTGTGTTGTAGTCGTATTCAAAAATGTTTATAATAAGCAGTCCGCAATTCGGTAGGAGTAACCATGGCGCTCAGACTTTGTGGCCAAGACACAGACACCCACACACAGATCTATGAGGCTGAGGAACAACTGGGAACAGAGAACAGGCAAATGCCTGGCAATGGCAATGACTTTGACTTCCGCTTCCGCTTGTTACAAAATGCTTTGGGCCATAAACTTAATAAAGAAAAACCAACTTTTGAGTTTGTTTAAATAAGATTTCAGACCGTTTAGGTTTATGAAAAAGGACTCGGGCATTTTAAGTATTATACAGTGTTCGGTGTAATGCCAACCACAGTTTGGCTCTAAGCTAATTTAGCCAATTTAACCAACTTTCTGACTGCAATTGCGATTCAACATAAATTTAACGCTTGCTTGGCCAAATGGAATTATAACTGCGTGAAATCGAGTGTCAATAGCGATAAGGTTATAGTTTCGGCCAGGCCAGCTTTAAGTGCATTTGCAATTCGCTTGACTGGCCAAAATTGAATTGAACCAAAGTCAGTTATTCAATTGAGTTCCACGTCTGCTATCGTCAACAAATTACAAGAAATGATAATCCAAACTGACAGTCCCACAACTGACACACACACACACAACAATAACAGTATTGCCAAAAGTATATTGCGCAAAAAGTCGAAAAAGCAAATGGACAGCGAGTGGGACAAAAGTGGGTTGAAGTGGACCGAACAGAAGTGGTGAAAACAGAAAGTGGAGTGGGTGAGTGTGCTTTAAGGATATCCGGTTAACTCGACTGTGTTTCGTTTTGCCATAAAAGCCAATTGCTTGCCATTTTTGCGGATTGGTTGCTCTCAAAAAATTCGAAACGGTGTCAAACTTGTTCGGCAGGCAATTTTGCTCACATGACAAAAAAAAATTAAAGACAGCGGGGCTTAAAAGGGGAATGTTGAACTGCAAAGTGTAGGTCTTTGCGAGTGTGTGGAGTTTTGCAGTCAAATGACTGTGTAAAAATCATTTCAGCACCATCAACAACCAACCATTTCCCTTGAGGCCTCTGGCAACGATATTTGGTATTTGTATTTGAGTTTCCATTCCTTTCTTTTTGTTTGCTGTCAACAAAAGAAAAACAATTGCTAACTGGGCCGCATGTCAAGCTGTGCTAGTGTTGTGTTGATTGCACCGCGGGCGACCATAACAATTAGAATTAAATTAAGGGAATTAACGCCTGCTGCAAATTGAAAGTGCTTTCACAGTTGAGTGGAAAAGGGGATAGTGATGGAGATGCCCATCCTGGCAACAATACGGGTATTACACATGGCAACGCGTGTTTGTCGTTTTGGGTTATTGTTGTGGTTAACCACAGCGACAATTGTGTGCAAAATGTCAAGGGAATATTTAACAGGGTCTTAAATACCGCAGTGTATTTCATGCAAGTTCAATTTAAGCTATTTACCTGTGGGCAAATTTGACTTACATATATCAAATATAATCAATATGCTTAAGCATAATTGTACTTTACTTCAGCAACTCCAATGGAGTGTTTAAATTCCTCTAAGATAACTTTAGCTTCTTTGTTGCTCTAAGTTCAATTCGTACACATGTTACCTTTCGAGTTTTGGACAAGTTAAAAGCAAATGGTGTGCAACAGTTCAAAGATTGCATCAACACATTGTAGACTTTTTGTACATTTTGTAACACTGTGCAATGCATTGTAACTTTGCTGTTACGGGTTTAGTTTCAAAGTAATACTTATATAATATGGACAGTTCGCTGCGTTTACAGTTCTTCAAGTTGTCTGCACTTGTAGTTTTCTTTTTGCTGCTGAGTGACGTAAATTTCCTTTTGTTGTGCACAACTTGCAAATGTTCATATTTTTTTTTCTGCTCCATTGCTCAATAGTGCTTAAAGTGCAACTAACTTCCTGGATGAACTGAAGCTGAAGACCAGCAAAGAATGCGAAAGTATTTTTTGTTGTGCTCTTGAACATAAACAACTGGTAGCAAAGTATACAAAGGGGGTGTCTGGGTAGTATTACTCGTAGGTCATTCGAATAAAACGACAATATTTACATGATAAAGACAACTGAAAAAGTTCATACGAGTATTGTGGGTCTATTAATGGTTGCATTCTCATTCCCGTCTCTCTCTCTCTCTCACTTTCTATGTCCTTATCTTTGTTTCTGGTCTGGTTGTGTGCAGATTTGTTTGCTTTATCGATTGTGCGATAGCAGAGAGTATTATTTGCCTGCCCTCAACAGCGTTAGTTAGTTTGTCCGTCGTTCCATTTGTTTGTCCGCCTTTCGGCACCTCGCAAAGGCAAACAACTTCCGTGCGACAGCCGAACTAGAGTAAAGCCAAAGGACTCAGTGCTCAGGACTAAGACAACACAGCGATAGAGACAGAAATACAGAGAGAGGAAGTAAATCCGTATCGGAATGGGTCGATCGAATCACTTGCATTCAGAGTACGAAACATTTCTGGTTGTTTGCTTTTGGATTTTTTCTCATGTGAGTTTCTCACTTAAAAGCCCAAAAAGTGTAACAACAATATACCAAGTTAAACCTTAAGCACGTGTCGCGGCTTAAATTCGTATTAAAGTCATTTGAATTCGTAATTAAACGAAAGAAGAATTTTTAAATGAATAATCTCCACATTGCTGTAGAGAAAGTTTAGTTGCTCATCAAAAATAAAAGTCAATTTGATTAATTAAATCGGCACATTTAAGGCACACTTAATCTAAATAAGTGTCTGATTGGTGCGAATTAAGTAGAAGCTTCTATAGCTTCTTACATTCTGAGTTTGAAAGGGCGAAGTGTTGTTGCTGTTGGTTGCACGTCGATGATAAACAATGGATTCTTGCCCTGTCTGCTGAGGGGAGAAAGTCGAACTTACTTAAATGAACAATCGATGTTATCTGCTGACGTGGGGTTGTGCCACATACCTCCTGCAACAGATACTCGTACAGGATACACAGGGCAGCGCTCACGTTTTTATGGTAGGTACTTAAATGAGGGGCTCGGCAACTTTAGCGCCAAGTTAATGCGTTTTATCAATTGAGTTCCATCAAATGAAACACTTTGTACGTAACTGGTGCCGCGGAGTGGCGAAAAACGAAAGCCAAATGAAGCCAAATAAATTGGATTCCTCACCCAAAAAAGTTAGTTAGTTACCCGCCGCATAAATTAGTTGTTCACTTCAATTCATCGGGGCTATCTCATTGCCCCGAAGGTGCGTGTTCCTGTATTTATTGCCGCATTCCCAAAAACGGAAATACACCTTAAAGCAGTTCGTTAAAGTCATCTTGGCCCTTGGGTTTTTGCTGGGCTCTAATTGAGTTGCAGCTGCAACATTTAATTTGGCCTTTGATACTTGAACCTTGACATTTTTTTCTGCAACATTGTGTGCTGCACATCTCTTTTATCTCGCCCACTTTGTCTGCTTTGTCAGTGTTTTGTGGATAGGAATTTCACCTAATTGAAAGCAAAAACCAAAAAGTATTTGAGACATTCTAAAGGATAAGCAGCTTGAAGAATTATATTTCAATAAATTAAATTGGAATTTATTTATAGCACACAGAACGTTTTTAACTGGAATTGTACTTATTATTATTATGTATTATATCGTATGCAATTATTACTTATGGTATGTACACATTTAAATAGGACTATTTATAGGTATTTGAATATGTCACATTTATATCTCAGAAGAATGTTGAAGACTGAACAGCACACATATAGTACACACAACATTAACAATTTAATAATTAATGATTTATTTATTAGTATTTAAATCGCGTTGCGTAACAATTTGGTTTCGGTTTCGGTAATTTTGTAATATTGTATTCGTATTCGCAAACATAAACATATTCGTATTTGTATATTGTATATAGTATATGAATATTTGGAATTTTAAAGGTACAACTCTCAATTGGTATAGCGATATATTGTTGGTTAATTTCTTTATGTACAGTTCACTTATCTATCGCATTTTAGCCTTTTCAAAAGCTCACATATATGTTTGTAAATATACGATGTGTATTGAATATTAAGTAGACACAGACCTGATTGGTAAAAGATGCTGAATTAGCTAACTACTCGTACTTAATCTCTCTGTATTTGTTTTGTTGCCTTACAATACTTATGCTTAATCTCACAAGGATAAATATTATTTTTAGCGCTTCATTAGGACACGGAAAATAGCTCAACAAGCAATTGGTTTAACCACTTACTTTTCTATTTATATATAATACTTATATAATGCATAACTAGAGAATGTTTATCTATAAGCCTCGTCGACGTCATCTACACCCTTGCATCGCTGTACTCAATGCGCACTGAGCGTCGTGGTCGCTGCCCACGTATGAGATTCGAATGTGCCTCCGAGGCTCCGGCTCCCAGGCTGCGCAGCGCCAACAGTTCCCGCGGCTACAATTGTGTGCGTTTTGCGGCGCCATTGCTGGCCGAGGTTGGGACATCACCAGGTGCCTCGACGTACGAATAGGAGGGTGTTTCCATGACCAGTGGATGACAGATTTCATAGACTGGTACCTTTAGGCTTGTCTTGCGTAACCCACCCAAGCTGCTATGCGAACTCGAACTGGGCCCAAACGACCGTCATCTGGCCTCATTGCCCAGCTCCGACTGTGAATGATGTAGTTCGCTTTCATCGCCAAAGCTGTGGGCTGCCGCGCTGGGCGTAATGCTGGGCGTACGTCCCTGAATGCGTATGGCGGACATGTCGGAGCCACGACGTGAGCTCTTCAGGGAGACGCTTTGGCGGGAACAGAAGCAGCGACAAATGATGCGCTTGAAGGCGAATCGAAAGTCCTTTGAGAATAGTGCATAAATCATGGGATTCACAGCCGAATTGCAGTAGCCCAGCCAAAAGAGTATCGAGAAGAGCAACGGATCCACGCAATCCTGACAGAAGGGCCGTATAATATACATTGTGAAGAACGGGCACCAGCAGAAGATAAACATGCCAACAATAATGGCCAGCGTCTTGGCCGCCTTCGTTTCCATGCGAAAGCGCTTTACCTGTGCCTTAATATTCCGTCTGCCCATCTTCTTGTTGGCCGACCTTGGATGTCCGCCCAAGCCGCCCGCCTCACTTGTATTGCTTTGACGTCGCGCCAGCTCTGGCAGCGCTTTACTCACCTGTAGATAACAGGTGCTGCCACCATGATGCTGCTGCCTGTAGAGCTGTGACTCAGTCGACTCACGGCCATGGGAGCCATTGTAGTGCACCGAGAAGAGCGCATTGTTTGAGGGACGCCGTTCGTGTGCTGATTCGGATTGCGCCAGCTCGTTGATGTTCTCACTGGATGGATACGACACTGAGATCTTGATCTTATCATGCTGATGATGCAATCGTCGTGTAGCATATTTGCTCAAGCGTTCCGGTGATGGTGTGCCCAGTGTGGTGGTGGTGCTCTGGGTACTGCCATTGCTGTGCATCGAGTCCTGTTGATTGGAGCCACGTCCGCGATGAATACGCAGCGTTAAACGCTGCTCCTCGAAACGTGAGCCAATACCCTTGGAGCCTGCAGGGTATGGGGCAAAAAACAAAAGGAGAAAAGAAATCAACATTAGTTGGTGTTGCAGACAAAAATTCACATTCTGTTTCCTATCTATTGAATATCGCTCATACGCCCCGCTGCACAGCACGCACGCGATTTGTTGCCTACTGTTGTCGGGCTTGTTGGCTCACTGCCTGGTCGGGCTGCACTTTAGTAAATTAAACGCGTAATTATGCAAATGTCTTGGCATAAACGCGACAAGCACTCAATGCCTGTCCCCTATTTGCTTCATCCTCTGTCTTCGCAACAATGTCGTGCGCTGCTCGTCTTCAAAGTGAACTTTATTTCATTAATACACATACATTTGCATAATTTCACACACACATACAGCATACAGCTATTCCGTCTGACGTTGGACTGTTGCTGCTGCCCGTTTTGCATTTATTACTCATACGCACGTTTAACAGCTGTATATATTTTCATTACATGCCGCGTGAATGTAATGAATAATCAGCACAATAATGCCTTGTCGTTGTGATTGTTGTTGTCGCTGGCAGTCTCTTCAATTATTAATCGCTCTGTCTGACACAGCGAGCCAGTGCCATGACCTATCGAAACCTCCTCGAGTTCGTTTAACCTGCCAGCACTTTAATACAAATGCGAAATGCGAAATGCGAACTATGTAGCCTGCTTTTGACTTTTCAATGTTTTTTTCGTACACCAAATAGATGTTCACTATCCAGATTGCTGAAAATGCGATCAAAGTAATTGATTTGTCAACATTGCTGTCGACAAAAAGTCCAGAGCAATGAGAATGTAAGAATTTGAAGCTATCAAAATGACAAGCAAGAGTAATTTTCATGTCTTTAGAGTGCAATGCAATTAAGAAATAAGTTGTTGAACAATTAGAATTGTATTACTTGAAATAGCATGAGTTTAAATTGAACTTCTTTCAATTAAATCGGCCGATTGACAACAGCTGTTCGATTCCCTTTAATATAAGTATATATAGAATAAAAGCATTTCAATTTATAGTTAGCTGACCAACATAACCCTTGGGCCATACACTGTGAATTGACCTTTTGGCTGTTGTTTCTGCCAAACAATTTGATTATAAATTACCTTTACTTTTGTCGGCGCTCATTTTTGTTTACATTGTCATGCTTTGTGTTGTTGGTTTTTGCATTTATTTTTATTGAAAATGCTATTGACTTATACCATATTATCGACTGATATACACATAAATATATTCATTAAATACAATATACATATATAGTATATATACATAAATATATAACTAAACTGATGCACATTGAGTTGACAACAAAGGGAACAGTAGATCTGCTTAAAATACTATACATACAATATTTAAGTTAATGCTTAACACTAAATTAAGTATGTACTTAGCTTACAGTGTAACATTGTGAAGTAAGTCCCTTTCTTTGATTAAATTACGCCAACTTATACTTAGTATTGCCTTAGGCCTAGGTAAATACATGAAAATTATTGCCATTAAGTTACAATGTCGTTCAATGCGAATACTGTCAATGTCAATGTCAATGGGGCTGGCGGCGGTTACAAAAGTACAAAAGCGAAATAAATTGGCTCATGTCAGATGTAAGTAGTTGTTACTGTTGCTGTTAAAGTTGAGTGGCTTAGAGCACACGACCCTTGCAGAAGCCACCGCGTCGCACACGTTTCGTGCTGCCATTGGTGGTTTCCATATCACCATTAGCCAAACCCAAGCTTGTTTCCTGCGGCAACGAGGCTGTACGATGCAACGGGCTTGTCTCATAGTTGCCGATTAGTCAGCTGAAATCCACACCATCACCGTCATCGGAGCAACCCGAAATGGTTTTGTGAAATGTGGCAGGTGCCATCAGCGCTCTAGCTGCAATCATTTGGAAATTCTCCGATGCTCGGAAACCGCTGCGTGTGCAAACGCAACGACAAACAATGCGTTTGAAGGCAATTTGAAATTCGTGCGAGAAGAGTGCATAAATCATCGGATTGATGGCCGAGTTGCAGTAGCCCAGCCAGAAGAGCACTGAGAACACTGTAGATTGAATGCAATCGTCGCAAAATGCCCGTATCAGATACATTGTGAAGAAGGGCAACCAGCACACTATGAAGCCGCCCACAATGATGGCCAATGTCTTGGCTGCCTTTGTCTCCATACGAAATCGTTTCACCTGAAACTTTACATTCCTTTTTCCAGCACGTTTTTTTGCTGCCGTCGATGCCGAATTGCCTCGCTCTAGATCCGTGCCTCTGTTGGCTGTGTCCAAGTTGAAGGTGGTTTCGCCAATGTCGAAGAGACTGCTCTTGAATGAGGCACGTCGTCCATTCGATAGTGCACTTGCTCCTCCTTTTGCACTGACGACTGCATAATGAGGTGAAGGCGGCGGTGCCTGTGCTCCACCCAGGCGTGGCGTGTCCAGCATATTCTCCGTTGACGGAAATGATACCTTAATGCCGACTTTCTCGTGACGCTGTCGATTAACGCGCATTGAGGTCGCTCGCTTGGGTGTGCTCTGCTGATCGTCGTTGGCCATGCCAAGCTGTCCAGCTGCTCCGTTGCTGTTGACGCTCAGAGTCGAGGACATGGAGTGCGCTGATAGAGGAGTACGCTGCGGAGTGCCACATGGACGGCCGCGATGGATGCGCAAGATTAACTGGGAATCCTCATCCCGATTATTGCCCCCTGACTCTCGTGGGCTGCCTGTAATAAGTCAGTGGGTGGAAGTTGTCGGGAAGTCGAAATGGAATTCAGTACATAATTCACATGGTACATGGATATTGTTGTTTTGGTGTTTTTCTTTTTTTTTGTTTGTTTGTTTGTTGGTGTCGTCGTGAACATTGATTAACATTCAGTTTGTATTATACATGAAGATTAGTGTAGGTGATTGTTCCTCTTTGGGTTAGAGACAAGTGAATTATTGTAATTTTGGCTTGATTTTGTTTTGTTTTGTTTTGTAAAAGATTGGTGAAACACGTTAATATATGTATAAGGCATGATTCTAACTACGAACGTTAACATTGAGATATTTGTTGGAAAAATTTGCATATTTATAAGTATTTATTAAATCTGTACACTACAAAAAGTACTTAATATACATAATAATAGAAAAATGAATAATTAGTCATGTTCTCAATTCCAATCTCAATCCTAGCATACTTATTTGGGCCATGCTAAATAATATAATTGTAAAAATTAGTTTAACCCGTTTTAAGATAGATTTATTTAAAAGATAATGAATATAAGAAAATTGAGAATAAGTAGAATAGAGAACATGCCCTTACGGAAGTTAATATTTATCAAATTACTGGGAAGGACCAGGCATTACCATTCCGATTATGCTTAAGAAGATTTAAGGTATTAAAATAATATTTTGATTACGAAATATAATTTTTCATAATTTATAAAACATAATTTGTTTATTGGCGTAAATATCTTAAAATTAATAATGTTTGGGGTTTCTTTATTTTCTTATACATAATTATTTCAATAATTATAATTTCTGTTTATTGGTAATAATAACATAATGATCTTTATGAGGGACTAAATTAACTGGGATCTTATTATATTTTCAATTGAATTTTTATCTGAAAAGTTATCAATAATAGGTCCTCATTTAATTGGAATAAGAACTATACAATTTGCGAGACGACATGCACTTGTTATACAGCTGATAAATAAAGTATTGTTTTAACAATTAACAAAAAAGGAAATGTATTAATTAACAACCTGCGGTTTCTGTGCTATTTTATAAGTGGACTATTCAAAGCAGACAGACCGCAATTTGCATAATGGAATTTAATTAATTTCTATACAGGGTAAACTCTATAGTGGATATGGCAGAAATATTCCGCAGAGAGAGAATGGTAAACAATATCTGACGTAAATTGCTTCTGACCAAAACCCGAGTATCCAAATGGAAATATTTTATGTTATGACCTTTTGCGTAGTACATTTTACAATATTGGTAAAAACGTATTAAATAAATATCATAAAGCATAAACATACAAAAAATTTCATTTGCATAAAAATACAGCGGAAAAGAATCCACAAAAGTATGGAAAAATGCAAATACAAAAGACATGCTTTTGATTTATGTACACATATGTATGTATTTTATATAGTATATTTGGGGCAAAAACGACAAATAGGAAGTAAATCCATGTTAATGCCTACAATATTCCATTTGAAAGAGTTTGGAAATGGAAAACAAAAACAAATTTTTCCTATTAATGTCCGCATAAAAACTATTTTTATATTTGCTTTCCTTTGTGCGGCTGACTCTCATAAGGCCTTAGGCTTTATGTGGCCTGTTCTCACTGTCGAGTTAAATAAAATGCAAATACAAAAGTAAATGTGTGGGTCTTTCAACCAAACAACGAACAAAACTGTTTTCTCATCTAAACTGTTGACAAATTGAAATGGTTCGCATTCGCAATCGCAATCGCATATGCAAATTGATGACCGAACGCTCACTCCCTTAAGAGAAAAGTAAATAATAATAACAAAATGAGTTTACAGGCATAAATAATGTAGGATTTGATTCATTGATAATTTCACTGCAATTTGTTTTAATAACTGTTCGCTTTTGTGGCATTTTAATGAATATTGCATCAGAATATACGTTTAATTATTTGCCAATTGTACAAACTATTAATTAGTGTGTTTATATGCACTTCATTAAATGTTAAATTAGTCAATTTAATGATAAATCAACATTAACATTGTGCTAGACACGTGTAACTCGACATCCCACTGCACTTGACCTTTTGGATAGCACTTTATGCAAAGGGACCTGGGACATGGTACATATAGATATATAGTATAGTTAATGGAATGGGTTGGTTGGTAGCGAGTGAAAGTAAGAGTGAAAGTCAAGGCGAAAGCTGAGACAGGCAGGCGTGAAAGTTGCCACGACTGCTGTTGACACAGGGCCAGGGCCATATCTTTTGAAATTGAAATTTTGAAAGCCCTCACAGTTCATGTGCAACTGGCGCAACAATAACAGGCTCAAGTGTTCGGGCTTGCTCTGATGCTCCAACAAACGCTCCTGCTGGCTGCGTACATTTTAATAGTCGACGCCATGAACCTCAGCTAGTTTTTGAACTTGAAACTTGATTACCTTCAAAAGCCACTAAGGAGCGTGTGGGTCATATAGGAAAACAACCCATACAACAACAACAATCTGCCATACGCCCCCGCATTGTGTCACGAAATGTTTTTAGACTTTTTTTTCATTTGTATTTGTGCATAAAAACTACCGAGCAACGTGGCAAGTGAAAGAATAGACGACACGCACGGCAAGTGGCCCGCACAAAAACTATAACAAGCTCAGCAAAGTTCTCTATGTGTGTGTGTGTGTATGTATGTGTTTGGGTGTGTCTTGGCGTGTGTTTATGTAGTTGTAGAATATTTCAAGGCTGCCTCATGATGTTCTGCAAGCGGCTATTCCATAAAATCTGGGCTTTGTCTACAAAATAGCGTCGACTAAGGACACGCCAACTGCAAAACAAATCAACAAACATCAACATCAAGCTCAACAACAGCAACAACAACAACACCTAATACAACGCAAATAAAACAATACGTTGTCGTCATCACTAACGTCGTAGTACCCCACATTTATGACGTTCACAATTAGCACAAGTTTCAGATCAAACAATAGAGCATGTTAAATTCTCACTGAATTTAGCTTTATTTAATTTTGAAAAAAGAATAAGTTGAAAATCATTAAATTTGTTCAGCACAATCGGCAAATTGATATAATGATGATAAACAGGAAAATCAGACACATTACAACGAATCCTTAGCCAGGCAATGGAGGGACGCCTTTAACTAAGCTGAACTCAGATGAAAACAATTTCTATTGTTGTGGGATAATGAAAATTATATGTAGCTGTCTATTAAACTGTCATTAGGCTTGTGGCAAATTGTAGGCACTTTCAACTGGCTTGTTATTTTGGGGGACTTGGCTATGTGACTTGGCCTGGCTACGCAATTAGCAGGAGCATTGACTTTCAAAGCGTTAGCGTTGTGCACGAAATGTGGCTATTGATTTTTATTATATAACCCGTCATTTAGTCAGCTAGCCAGTCAGTGGGTGAGTATGCATTGTTGTTGTTTTTTTGGATTTAGCTTTGTTTTGATTAAAGCCAATGCGTGCGCTTGGCTTGGCAACACTTGGCCGGTAAACCCAAAGTCGATGAGATTAAAGACTCAACTAGAACTGTGCCCAATGAACTGATCAGCCGGAACAAAGTGCGCACTGCAGTATTGGCAAAATATTGCGCAACTAATGAGCCACATATGAGACATATACGTTCGTATACGTATATATTTAATAACAATTTAATTTGTCCTTTAAAGACGACTTCAAATAATATGAATTTCACAGGCAAAGCACAAAAATCTAGTTAAACTGTGTATGTGTGTGGACTTTTATTTTTCTGCTCTAATAGCTGAAGTTTGTTCATTTCATTTACGCTGCCTTTTGCCTAAGCCGATTTGTTTGATGTCCTCCGTTGTGCTCATGGAATTTACTCAGTATTGCATGAAAAACAATGCTCATTATATTATGAAGATTGCACATCTAGATATATGGTAATGCTTTTTCTACGAGTTGGCAGAATATGAAATACACTTTAAGACTGAATAATATATTCGATACGGAAATGAAGTAAATACAGTTTCCTTTCCATTTTCATATGTTGACTACAAAGTAGACTATGTTAGATGATATAAATATATTTAACTAAACATTACATATGCACATCCTTACTATTTGCTGGCTTACTACTTCTCTTCTAATACTAAAGGGTATTAGAAGAATATAAGAAATTCCGTTTGTGAGCATGAGAGGGAAATGGCAAGGCTAATACGACAGGGCTAGGCTTAAAGGGAATTTCAAATTATACGCATACAAAGTGTGTCATTTATGTGTTAACTTGAGCCACATACATGTTGGCTTAAACTCAAGAACAGGTGTAAAGTTGAGGAGATGGCAAAAGTTCACTTAAATTATTGACAATTTTCGATTAAAGGTAGTTTTTAATTTTGTATGTATAATTATTTATAAAGTTTACTTACATGGGTAGACTAGGCTATGGATATATGTATTTATATATTTATATTAAACTAGTAGCTACAAGTATTTGTTTAAATTTAAATTTATGTTTGGAGTTTAGTTACAAGGATTTTGTGTTATTTGCTTTTACCATACAAATATTGCATCTTTTGGATTGTTAAAGTTTGTTTTGCTTCATTCTTAATAATTAACGAGTAATTTGTTTATATTAACAGTTGAGAATGTTCACTTAAGGGACTAGTTAGGGATCTATCAATATTAAAATAGTTTGATTTCATTTGTTATATATCTCGTTCGATGTTTATTAATGATGTACCGAGTGCAGAACACAAAAACAAAATGCCGACAAATAATGTGTGTGGTTATTTATAAATGTTGTTTCGAGTATTAAGTCATATCGCAATTTTTTTTTTTGCAGACACGGGACAAATACGCACAAAGACAAAGAGATGATTTATTTAACTGCCACTATGTATTAATAATAATTGATATTCTTAGCACATTTACGAGTATTTAACCAGGAGTTTAGAGACAATGACACTATGTACGAATTCGAGTTAATGTTATGTATAATGTTTTGTGTATACACTCTCTTTTTTGATCATTGGATCGTTGATTGTGGTGTGTGTTAAATCAAAAACAAGGATCAAGGACGCCACACAAATTCTACACGTTTAGAGTTTGAAAATTGTTGAGCAGTCGATATTAAAATTTGGATAAAATTGTACTTTATATTTTGAGCAAACCAACTACATACGCTACTTGGATTATACAACTTACTCTAAAAATTATCAAATCGAATCGAATCAAATTGAATTGAATTGTTTTGAATGAGAATTAGGAAGTATAAAATATTGAAGGGACAAAACTTTTAGCTACGCACAAGTTGCTGAATGAGAGTTTAAAAAAATGTGTCCAGATGTGTTTGGAGGTGTTTATTAACTGACAATTCTCACTGTACTCACCCTTGGTCGTCTTGAAGCCCTGATTGATGGCCCTCGTAGTGCGCACAGCGGCTCGATAAATGCGCCAGTAAAAGAAGAGCATCACAAACATCGGAATATAAAAAGAGCCCAGTGCCGAGTAGAGTACATAGCCTCTATCATTGGTTAGCTCACATTTCCAGGGGCAACTGTATGCCGGTTGTGGCACATTGAGAGCTGGTGCATTTAACAAGTCATCAGTAGTGGATGAAGTTGTTGTTGTTGTTATTATTGTAGTTGTAGACGTGGTCGTTGCTGCAAAATAAGTCTCAGCTGAGCCATCGATTGACGCCGAGTCATATGAATTGTAGGCATCGCCATTTCCATACGCAGTTTTTAAAGAGGCTCCAGCCTCTTTATGCTTAATGCTATTGCTATCTATATCTAGTTGTCCATCCTGTGTGCTTGACATTGTGGTGGCATAGTAAAGCGTATTATTTCCCCGTGTGTAGGTCGGTTGTACCATGGCCTGAAAGAAGAAGAAACACAAATACAAAATACGAAATAAGAAGTGTGGAATACGAAATGTGAAATATATGACACTTGACGGGGTTACATATTAAAAGCTTTGTCATCGCTATACTACATTGAAATTCTAGATGCGCACACATAAAAATTTCCAGCTCACACATTGCTCACAATAAGCTAATAAAAATGCAACTTAAAGCGGTTTATTTTGCAAAAGATATTCGGCGACGTGTTGTGCATAAATATTATGCCAAGGTATATAGCATACATTTAGGAGCACGGACAGGCGTTGGTACTTTTGCGTAACTCGACTATAAAACACCCTAACTTAATAGTTTAAGTGCCTCAAATTTGGGAAAATGTATTATGCAATGTCTTTCTATTGATTTGGCGTAACTTTTAACTCAACAGCTGACGCAGCATAAACGAAAAAATTGCCTTCTGCTTGAGACATGCTTGTAGATTAGCTCACCTTTTTGGATACCCACTTTAGTCGACTTTATGGATATGGGCCCTAATAAAGTGGTGAACGTATTAATAAAAGCCACCCCAAGCACTGTTTAAAGTCGCTCCTGCTCACAAATGCCATTAGGGAGAAGGAGTAAGATACATATAACAACATGCTCTGTCATATGCAGACAAGGCAGGAGCTATACACCTGACTCGAAATTGAATGAGTACGAGGCAAAGAAAGGAGAAAGAGCAGATGCCAACAATGGTAAACGGCAGTATCATATTAATAATCGATACCCAACAGCATTCGGCTCGTAATTCGAGTTAAGAAATTACGCTCGTAAAGTCACTTTGAGTTGTGATGCAATTCCAGGTTGAATGCATTCAACAGATGCATTCATAGGGGCTTATCTGTACATACATATGCAGTATTCCATTTAAGTTATGTGGATAATGCCCAGAGCAGTTGCCAACTCAGTGAATGATTTCGATGACCAGTAGCCATTAAGATTAAGCCAACAAGATGTGGTGGAAGTAGTATTGTCCCTCCAGCTATAAGAGATTTATGTGTCTTAGACATATTTGTGTGTGCCGGACCAACTGAATGTCTCCATTAGCCGCAAAGTTGAAACAATATGGCCAGTGAATTTGTTATTGCTTGGCCCTAGGCTTATGTGACTACACAAAACAAAAGGCACACACTGACAAACACACACCCACACACACACACTTAAAGTGTTGAAGGCAGTCGTATTTCGTTGGCCCAGTTAGTTGCCCTATCAGCAGTAGCTGATCTGATTACTCAACGAAACATGAATGATGCCAAGCTGTCTGGGGTCTACTCGTGGTATCCTTGTCGCATGTGTAGCACATTATTATCATTGTCATTACGTAAGTATTTTTATGCATGTAAGAGTACAAAAATGAGTGAGCAACAAACGAACAGAAAAAGCCGTCAGACTGACGACAGGCTAGCCGACATAAAGTCGCAAGGGGCCAAAGGGAGGAGCGAGTAGGTGCAACATGTTGGCACAAATAAGCCAAATTGCAGGCAGACCTTGCAGGCTTTCAACATTTTCCACATTGTTTTCTGGTTTTTTTGGGCAAAAGTTTAACTTGCAATGGTGTCAATGACAGTCTTATTGAGAACTTTGTTGTCCAAAGGGTCGTCCAACACTGTGGTCTGACTGAGGCTTCTTTAATGCCAAAGGCGTTTGTCATTGTCGTTGGCGGTTGCATGCCAAGAACAGTTTTCGCATTTTCAATTTTAACTCGCACAAAATAGTTGGTCGTTTAATTTATTGTAAATAGTTTTTAGCTCAAGTCATGGTCATGTAGCTTACCTTTTGATCCTTCCAGCCCACCAAAGGTGGAAAGCATATAACAAATGAGAGTACCCAAATGCCGGCGATTAAAGACTTGGCCTTCTTCGTTGACATAATGCTTGGATACGTGACGGGTCGCGTGACTGCTACATAGCGATCCAAAGATATGGCACATAGATTCAGTATCGATGCCGTGCACATCCAGACATCCACAGCCAACCAAATACGGCACCAGACATCGCCAAATATCCAAACCTATTTTGTGTTTGAAATATGTGTGAAACTATTTATATTTTCGTTTCAGTTTGGAGAGGCTTGTTGACTTACCTTGAACACCTCCCAGGTGGCCGAAAATGGTAGCACCGCGAGGCCTACTAGTAAATCGGCTACGGCTAAGTTAACGATGAAAAAATTGGTAACACTACGTAATTTGTTTGAACAGAAGACGGCGGCAATGACAAGACAATTGCCACCAATGACCAGTACGTTGATAAACTCGAGCACGGCCAAAGTGATCAGATTCGCCGGTTCCGTCCATTTTACAGATTTAATGAGATCCTCACACTCTGTCTCATTCATGGCGGTACTTTTTTGATGGGTGTATCTTTGTGTTCACCACCTGAAAGCAAAAGCCAAACAAATAAGAATACGAAATGTTATGTTAGTTCACTAAAAGCCAGCTCACAATGCATAATTAGCCATGTTGCCTAGACCACACAGCCATTTACGTGGCCGGCATACCTAATTAATTTATGAACACAAGAAATAAGTATACGCTAGCCAAAAGCGCTAAAGTGGTCAGAGCAAAGGTAAACAATCGGGTAGCACAAAACAATAGAAGAAATCAGTAAAAGTTTTGCTTTTGTTGTGCGGTCATAAATGCCTGAAGATTTCCAAACAATATCAAAAAAAGTAGAGAAACTTTAATGAATGACCTGCGGGGGTAAAAATAAATCATTTACTGACTGTCTGGCATCATTTTGCGAAATTGTTTCAAATGAAAATGCACGAAAGTCGCACAAAAATGCTGTATAATTCTGGTTGACAAATAATTGCTAGTTAAGCGCTTGCGGAAACGGAAGCGATGACATTTCTGAAATTGCAGTAATGAATGGGGCAAAGAGAGGAGCGAAAAAGAATTACCATTTGGTATTCGGTTTGCATGCATATTGCAATTTAATTGCGGCAATTAATTGCCGTCATTTTGAACATATTTATTAAACAATATACAGTAGCACTCATCGCAATCAATTTATGAATGAATTCAAATTCGTTGCCATACCGAGCGCTATCCGCTCCATCAATACATGCTATAAAGCCTAAACAAAATGGTCAGTTGAATGTTTAAAAACGGCCAATCAATGTCCATAAAGCGAACTCATTGTCTCATTTAATATTTGTGCACAATTTGGACGCTAATCAATATTAGCAGCGAGCAGTATTTAAAATTATTTTTGACTTGAATGGTGATACCAACTGCGAGGCACGCACATAGGCGAACAACAATAATAACAACAACGACAACAACGATGAAAACAAATGCTAGCACACTTGGGTTGGGTAATTGCTGGGCATGGAAAATTCAAGACACGCAATAAATCGATTAAAATATATATTTGGTTTAAGTAGCCATACTCACATCTTGAGTTGACTCCTTAGCTTGGAGCTTTGGCACATTTGCTTTCGTTTCTCATCAGAAACAGAAGGTACACTACATATGTATATATATAGGTTATAGTTAGCTCTTGTGATAGAGTGCACCTGTTATAATACATAGTAGTAGCTTGTTTGTTGGCAAAATGCATTGTTCTCCTGGCTAAATTCATAACAAGCCGAGGACCTTGCAAAGGTCACCTGATTGGTAGGTGTAATGCTCTTACCCTATTCCTGTAATTACATTTCCTATTTCTGTTCAATATTGAATGTCGAAAAATTCACTTCCCACAGAAATCGATTCCGTTTGAGTCATTGTCAAGGCGAATTGTGACGTTGGCAACCTCAACGATTTTCTATGCACTCGTAGTCGTTCTCATGCTTGTAACATGTTTACAAAACAAAGTCCTGTGCATTGTTTTACTGCATGCCAACTTTTGTTGAAGTATTTTCGAACAAAACTGCTTTCTATTAATGCTGATAATTGGGATGCTGGCACATTTGGGTTTATGCTTAACATGCATAAATGTTGCATCTCAAAAGCAATAGCATAAATAGCATTTTGAAACTAACCAACAAGTAGTGATGAAGTTGCTCTACAATATGTGACTATGTGACAAAGACGATATTAAAGCACAAATATTCCGAAAGTGGCTTCGTTGCTTGCTTGTTTTATGTTGCGAATACAAAGCGAGTTAGGGGTCGGGTGTCGGGTGTGGCATGGTCTCACAATAAAGGCAATCAGAGGCAGTGAACTGAGTGTGTGGGTTTTGGGGGAGCCAACATAAATTACTCATATGACGAAAAAATATGAAAGCTCGGTGAAACTGCCTTTGTGACGACCGTGTATGCAAATATTTTAAAAGCGGGCACAGAGGCGAGATGTGGGAGATTCGCTATCAGAGACAAGGCAAAGAGATTTTTGACTAGCATGTGCAAAATTAAAAGTACAGAAGGCATACAAGAGATTGTTGCCATCCTAGTGAAATATTTGACATTTCATTCTTATGCGAAAAGTTGCTTTACGGCAGCTAATAATGAAAAATGGCTAAATTAAGTTACAAGTTGAAATTTGCTAACATTAAATTGTAGCGCATATAATAAATAATTGACATTTAAAACGGAACGCGTGTGTAAAACCAAAAAGCTTTTTTCTCCCCCCTTCACATTCACTCGCATGACGTATACGCAATTTTGCCCTTTGGTTGAGTTGCGTTACGCATACGCAGAGTCGACGAAGGCTTAACAGGCACGATATTAAGCGCGTAGGCATGGTAAGGCATGCGTTAAATTTAATTACAATGGCATATAAAAAGTTGTCTGCATTTCGAAACGGCTGTTTAATTGAGAGATTTTCTAAAGAGCCGCATAAAATTTCAATAAAAAGAGAATGTGAAAGTGGCTCCAGTCCCGTGTAATTTAACTTATGTTTATAATCTATATGGAATTGGTAAAATAAAAAAAATGGCATACATTGAATTCAATCGAGATAAAAGCAAATTTCTTTGAATTGATTTCGTATGTCAAGCAATTTATGCTGTTCTTTTAACCTTAAAATGTTAACTCTCACATCTTCCAATGCTGCGAAATGTTTATCAAAAGTGAATTCATTCACTACTACGAGTATTACTGCTTCACTCTTATTGATATAACTAATGGTCATGCCACTTAACGAAAGCGGATTAAACACTTTGCCATTAAACGTGACTGCGGATGGCCAACATTGTAGCAAGGTATAAGCTCTATATATTTTCAATTCAATTAAGTGCATGTAAATTGGAGTAGAAATTGCATTCATGATAATTAAATGCAAGCTAGCATACAATATTTGAATTTAGAATTATTGTAGTTGAAATAAATATGCTTTAAATAACTACAAAAGACGAAGGTTTAAATTTCTCTGAAATTATAGAACTCTTAAAGTGAACAGTAGCCAAATGTGTCTTAAATGTTTATTTTGCCACAACTTTTTGGCGCACATGCCTCCCACGATTCACAATACCTCGGCCACAAAATGAGCTCAGCACCAATTAGCGCCATATGCAGCGCACATCCACAAATGAGCTGAATTAAGTGCAAAATTTGCAACAATTTTGAGCGGACGTTGAGAATTACACAACAACCACGATGGCACGATGGCATTGCCGCAAAACGCACACACAGATGCGAATGAAACAATTTTTTGGGTCGGTAATTTGTGGCAACAACTGCATTTGGCTGTTGGCAGCCCGCAGAAACTTTTAACTTAATGTTGATAATAGCGCGAGTATAGAGCAGGAGTACATCAACAAAAAATGGAACGAGATAAAATAAAATGAAAAAGCAAACTACTTGAAAAATACAAATTTTGTTGACTTCAAGTTGAACTTTGGCACTTTAGGTTAGTCGCTGGAGTGTGGCCCATAGTGCAAAGCCGTTGAGCCACACAAAGAAACCAACTGCTGCTTTGTGGCCGTGGCAAACTGAGTGCTCTAGACTAAAATGCAAATGTAAGCCTCTTAATGACTCTGTGTTCAGTGTGCTGAAGCATGGATTTGAGCGGATCGTCAGGCTTATGGCTGGCTATCACATTAATTAATTATGTTGTCTTTGTTAAGTCCCCTATAAACAAACTAGTTCCAATGGCATCAAATGTCAAATTGTTTCTTTAACTTACTAAAAGTGAGTAGAGCTTAAAGGCTCACCGCTTAGTGAGTTAAACTATTAGCGAGTTCCACTCTTGCTTTAAAATCCTTCTTGAATATACGCGTCCATTTCCTTGCTTTAATGCGATTTTTTACGAGCTGACATGCGACGTGTGTTGCGATTCTGTGGCATGCTCGTATACGTAATGTTTACGAGCAGCTCTCACACGCGTGCCACATAAAAGAAGCGCAGTCTGTGGCACTGTTGCTATTTGTCACAAATGGCATATGGATTCATTCTAACATATAGAAGTTATTCTCACATACGTGTACATGCATTTGCCTAGCTCTTAGCGCAATAGGCGCAATAGACGTATGTGTTGCCTCGGCAGCTGTGTCAACTTGTAACCTTGACAGTTACAATATAATCAATGTCTTGTGCACGTATCAACATGTCAGAGATGATTGCGACATGCAGAATAGCGCTGCAATTCATGGCTCAAATGTGCAACAACGGCAGCAGCTGTCCCAGCTCTGTGGCATGCTGCATGAGGCTTTCAATTGCTGTTGACATGTGTGTTCCCCAAGAGGCTCTCTAGCAGCTAGTGTGCAGGATGTGCGTGCCTTCATCAACAGCGGAAACGGCAACGGAAATATTAACAGGAAATGTTGCCAACATTATTTTCAACACGCCAGGCCTGACTAATTACACACACGTTAAGAACAAAAGGCCTGACTTAATGAATGAGGTTTACTACTGAAAACAAATTGAAGAAAGTGAAAGTGTTGGACTTGAATATATCCTACAAAGAAGTTGTCTGCCTAATTATTATAAATATTTATTTATCAATTAATGTTAATTATAGTTAATTACGGCTGAAACAATATATGATGATGTTATTTCAGATTCTGTTCTTTCAAAGTACTTACCAATAGCAGCAGTTTGTTGGTTTGTTGTAACCATGAATTACATTTAGTTCGTTGCTGTTGCCTTATGGCCATGTTGTTGTAGTTCTTGCGCTTGATATTGGCAAACACTTGCCAATTTTAATGCCCCAATAGCTCCGACTTCCTCACGTGGCCCCCGGCGCCCGCACCTCGTCTCCATTCAGAAGACAGAACTGTCTTTGCCGTTCTTCTTCTTCGGTGTCTATGCAAGTGAACCTCTGGAGTCTTTTGCTGTTGCCACTGTTGTTTGTTTATATATACATACACAACAATATGGAGAACGTTTCACTTTGAAATGCACTTGCGCTGATATCCCTAGCACTCACAGCAGCTTATTCATCGGGCAAAATGTTTACACGATTGTTTACAAGACTGCCTGATGGCTGGGGGGAATGTTTTTTGGCACGGCGCAGAACGTGTCAGCATAAACTTGGCTCTAGAATTTCACAAATGAACTGCAAACAAAGAATAGAAGTGAAAACTGTAAGCTATACGTAAATATTGTACAAGTCGAATACGTAATACTAGCAAGAGATTCATGCAGTCAAATACTGGTTTAACGACGGGTTGTCGATGTCGAAATATGCTAAAGGTCTTAATTTGGAAGCAACTAAAGTGCAACTGAAGTTGATTGCAAATGGTTTGTGAGAATGCAAAGAACAACAATAATCAAAAATGTAATTGCCGCTGAGAGCAAAGTTTTCAATAACTTTTCTGGCAACAAGTCACCTGTTTATTTGTCGGCTGCAGAAGCAATCAATATTTATAAATTGCCCTTAAGAAACTTTTGATTGCAACTGTGAAGTTCTCTCGGGCACTCGCTCTAAATTGCAAACTTTCGCTTTCGTATTTTATGTTTATGGAACAAATCTAGAGATTAATTTGATTTCGAAACAAGTTGAAATTGCAGTCAATTGCGGAAGAAAAAATTACTCGTTTTTTAAGTTGATTAATTTGACTTTCAAGCCGCAATGCGGTTGCATTTCATTTAGTATATTTTCCAATACATCTTCACATTTCAAGCGCTGTCATTTTCCAAATGGCAGAATTTTTCCACTTGTCATGTAACCTTTTCCTTGTGTTCGGCAGATACGAAAATGAAACGTCAAAGTGCAGGAGTATGACAAATTGCATTTCCGTTGTTAATTTGTATGCAAAGCTTGTTCTGGGAAAATGGAAATTACTTTTAACGTTTGCATTTCTTCCATCTTCTATCTTCGCACTGAAAACCGGGACCCAAACTTTTTTAATTCAACTTTTGCTGAGCCTATACTCAATTGAATATTGGCCAAAAATCAATAGTGGACACGTAATGAATTTTTAAATATAATATGTTCAGCGTGCTAATGTCACAAATTTATTATACGAAAACAACTAAAAGTCTTTAATGGATAATACCATAAACTGAGCGACAGTTATAGCGCCTGTAATATGCGTCGTTTATGTTAAATTTATGAATGAGTCATTTCAGTTGAAAGGTCAAGACCCTTCCCATTATTCTGTTAATAACCGCAATTTAAATACTTTGGCCCGAACTTTGCCATATAAAATAATTGTGTACATATATTTTCTCGATAAAAATGACGCAATATTCCAATCTATGAACTCATTACTTTTTTGTTCAGACAAACTCGGTCCCGAAACAAATCACAAATATTCTAATATTCTTTGTGTAATAACTTATTTAGCTGTCAGCTGAAGTAATCTGCATCTGAAAAGGTTTTGTACCTAAGGCGCGCCTACAAATTGCGTTTGCTTGTTTGTTTTTTCGGTTTTTTTGTTGAAATATTCGACAGATAGAAGCTTGAGGTCGTCAAATAATTCCATTTGGACAGCTCAGCTAATGACCATAGCGTAGAAAGGAATGCCTCAAAGTGAAAATCCGAAAACATTTTTTAATTTATTAAAAAAGCTCATGGCTTATGGCTGCTTAGCATGAAAATAGACGACACGAGGATATAAATTTAGTAACACATTGTTATATATTTATGTCTTACACTTCAGACGGCACGTGTAAATTTTGACTGAATGAGTCGGTAAACTATTGATGACCAACTCAATAGAAATATTTTTCAGTTCAAGGAGATTCATTAAGTCTATTTACATTTCCAACTCCATTTGAAATTTTTATGTTATTTGTTCAGCACTATAAATTTCATTAGCATACTTTTAGGCTGCATATGAAAAGCGTAAATGAAGCTAACGAAATGTGCTGTGAGCAGCAATAAAGCAAGATTTATGAGTACATTAAACGAAATTAAACCATAGATAAGCAAGAATTATTTGATGCAAGCTTGGAGAAATAGAGATTTATATTTAATATGATGAATAATGTATGCTCAAACAGATAATATATCTCTCGCTCAAGTGTTAAGCTGTCATGGACAGCCGTTAAACAAGAAATTTAAAGTGTGCACGATCAAATATGATAAAATGACATAAATATTGACATTACGACCCAAAAGTCCAGCAACAATTTACGACATTGGCAAGTGTGTGGTGGTAACAAGTCAAAATTACCCGACTGCAAAAGCAGATTGAGATTTAGACTCATTGTCTCTTAACTGTTGGGCGCCCACAATTCCCCACCTTGCTGTAACATCTGCTGTTTACATTCATTTATGCTTCCTTCATTCATGCTACTCTCGCTTGCGTAAATAAGTATGTGTAAAAGTACACTACAATAACAACCTGCTAGATCTACAACGTCAAGAGGACAAGTTTGCATTTTGCACTTCGAGTGTTGTGCGCTTTCCTGGCCAACGCAGCATGAGTATGTGTGTGTGTGTGTGGAGCGTTGTATGTGTGTTTTATGGCTTTCATGCTTATTGCCTTTCCACACACATATGCAGCTATAAGATGCTCTGGCGCGAAACGGGTGGTTACTTCACCTCCGACCAACAAAAGGATTTATGCACCATGCACTACAAACTAATAACAACAAACAAAAAAAACTGAACAGCACTCAACAACGGACATATTCATATGGGAATGTGGGGCGTTGTCTTTAACTTTGCATAAAAAATTGGCTGTGAAAACGCTTTTGGGCAAATTTGTTTTCAGTTTGCGCACATTTCTGTTTCCCTCTACTTGTGTTTTAGCAAGTTTCCTTTCATGACGGTTCATGTTCTGTGCTACTGCCGTTTTATTGCTCTCCGCTTTTATTTTATTTATTTTTATTTGTTTTGGCATTTCTCACATTTATTTTCATGTGGCTAAACAAAATATTTTGTGGCCCAAACTAAAGTACTAAAAGAAATCCCATTTAAAATTTTTTGTTCTCAACTAATTAATAAAAATTTTTAGAATACATATTAAAATTTGTGAATAACATTGGGGATATCCCATTCAATTTTTGATGGGGCGTGTCGCAAAATTGGCATCATAAGAAACGCTTGAGTGGTTGCCAAAAGCTGTTGTGGCCATAATGTGCACACACTCAACAAGTAATACACATTAAAACTGTACTTTCGATTAACCTAATTGAAATGGCCAATAGAATAACAGAAGCGAACGAAAGCAAATCAATAACTAGCAAACAAAAGAGCGCTGGCAAATTGATTAATTTGAATATTGAAACACACCCACACAAAATGTAATGTGGATTTGTCATTGTCATTGCTAACTCAACTATAAATCTAACATACGTGTATATAGCGGAAAAGTCGTAGTGCTTCAACAACCAAATAGTTTTTGAAAGCTGACATTGCAAACGAAATGTGAATGGAAATGGAAATTGAAATTGAACAGAGAATCCACAGAATAGAGAGAATTGCCAAATTGATGAGTTGTTGCCAATTCCAGCTGCCAATCAACATGACAAAACAACAGAAATCAAATCCATAAATTGCAGCACAATTTGTTATCTGCATTATATAATTGCAGATACTCTGACAGAAAGTTTTAAAAATGCATTACTTGCTTTAGGTGTTTATGGGTCATAAAATTGGAAAATGACTGCATTTTGTTGAGCATTGATAATGATTGAAACCTATTATGAATTGTGTGTTAGAAATAATTGGGGGTTGTTCCAAATGTCATAAATTACACTAGGTAGAATCATAAGGGTATGCTAGATTCGTATACTTGAGATGTGTATGTAATTTTTTTTTGCATAATAATGCAAAATGCAAATGCAATTCGTTATCGTATCGAGCAAACAATTTAAAAGCCAACAAATGTACATATGCGCGCCTGAGGCGTGGCTGGTAGCCCCCAAAAAGGAATTTGATTTATCTGACAGTATCTGTCTGTCTGACTGTCTGTCTGTTGTGTCGTTTGACAGCTTTTACATTTCATTTAATGGCAGATGACTTTGACAATGAGAGTAGTAGCGACAACAATCAAAGCAATGACAAAACTAAATGACAAATTATTAAACTGAGTCGAAAAGAGAATCATGCAAAATGACTTCCTTGGTGTGCAATTAATTTGGGGCGTGACACGACAAAGTTGCCATCATTAATTAACATTTTCTTTTTAGACTCGTTTATTTTGTCGGATTCTTGCAAAACAACACAAAAAAAAGTGTGTGTGCTATGTTGTGCTGTGTGCAGTTCATTTGGCACGTTTCGGGTATAATCCCAGTCCGAGTGTCATTCGTTAGAAGTAGGAAAGTAAGTTAAGAAGTAGAACGATGACTGTGGGGACCATCCAAATGCGCTCGACTGTCTGGGAAAGCTCATTTCCGTTTTATATTTAAACACTTGAGGCTAAAATGTTTGCTTTCCCAATGCCCCGAGAGTTGCTTGCCACTGCAAAATCATCATAAAATGGCAAGAAATGAAATAGCAAATAGCCGAGCACGACGAAAGCAAGGTTGTTGCCCATGGCAAGGTGGATGTGTTGGCATTGCTTAGCAAGTGGATTTTTAAATTAGTTTGTAGACTCTCCAGACTTATGCAACTACATTAAAGTGGAGTAAGGCAGAGGAGCAAACGAACTGTTTGGCGTTGTCCTTTGGGCAAATGGACTTCCACATCATTGGCTGTGACATTTTGGTGCTTATTTAAATGAATTAAGTGATTTTTCAAGTGCTAAGCTCGCCACGAGCTGCAAACTCATTTCCGCCTCTGCGACTTCATTCTCGCGTCTTGCTTTTTGTTTGTAATGCTTTCCAAACAAAAAAGAAAACTTGGCTCTTTAAGCTTCATTTGGCAGCCATTTTTTATGGCAATACTGCAACGAGCTGTTTATTTACAGGCAATCAAAACTTTAACAGCCTCTCACAATTTGCCTGGCGGTGCTTTATGACAGTCTATCTATTTAAGCGAGAAAACAAAACGCCGGCTATAAATAAAACTACAAATGCGCAAGCAAGTGCTCCCAAAAAAATACTCTATAACTAATTTTAAGAGTACTATTCGGCGAAATTGCATGAGATATAGTAAGTCATAAAAGTTTATGCTGATTTGCTGGCATAATAGAAGATGTTTTATATCTAATCTTAGCGTGTAGGGCATTAAAACTCATCAATTCACTGCAAATTAGGTGTGCGTATCATAAAAAACGTGTGAATGATATTGTACAGACACACGCCCATACTTACATGCATACATAGACTTGTATCTGCCCTTATATTATACTCGTATTACGTTTGTGCTACCGAATTCATGTTGGCAATTTTTGGCGCACCTGGCTGACGCGTCGTATGCGCAATGAAGTTGGCGAACCTTTGTCATTGTTTGTTTTGTTTTCACCGCCAGCCTGAATGCTGTTACATAGCCCATACGACACGTGTGCCATGCGAGCCGTGAGGTGACAAAACATTGCAATAAAGCTGCAAAGTGGCACGAAAAACGCGAATCGCTCGAAACAAGCGTACACAATTCGTGAAAGGGTTCACTCTGCATCCCCAATCCCCCCCATCTGCCCCCGCCAGTACGAGTATCGGCCGTCTGCGACACCTTTCGCTTTGTTGCCTTCTTACCTTCTTTACGCGCAGCCAGAAGGCGGCTGGCTATATTCGTGCTTGAGCTGTTTTATTGTTATGTTATTGTTATTTAATGCCAAGTTTAATGCCAGCGCACAAACTGCAGACACCTAAAACAATTTTATAACCACCTCATAAATAAGTAGATTTCCACTGCCTTCCTTATAAGTGTGGGCATTCTCTCAGCACCTCGCTCTCTCTCTTTCTTTTATGTGATTGTGATAAAAACTGCAGCAATCTGGGTAGCCACCCAGTCAGCAGTTACTGGTTACCAGTTCCCAGCCGGTAGTTTCCATTTCCCATTCCCACACACTCACATTCACACTCACGTGGTTGTTCGCCATACATTTCTCACTTTGAGTTTTGTATGTTTTTTGTTTTGTTTTTCTTATTTTTTTTTTTTTTTTGCATTTGTTTTGGTATTCAAGTGGACTAAAGAATCTCAGGTTTCATTACCTTATGCACGTAGGCTGAGGCTGTCGTCAAAGTTGCTTTTATTGTTGCTTTACACAAAGAAATTATTTTCAAATTTGCATGCACTTGTCAAACTCAAACTAAGCGTTTGCCCAATGTCCTCGACTGTCTTTAAGAATTGTTGCTTTTTAATTTGTAAAATCACAAGAAAACGCTTTTATGCTCATTAGCCTGATTTATTCTGTGTAATACAATATTAATAAAGCTTTAGAGCTTTATGTCCTACGACATATCCAATTTCACAGTGTGACCTTTTTGACTCGCATTTTGTATTCTTATTGTGTGAGCCCTTTTCTGTCAATTATAATTATCTATGTTAAGTGTCTATAGCAAAATTCTAGGAAAACATTATGCAAGTGGCACGAGTAATAGCTCTTAATCGCGCTTTTGGTCTCATATATGTAAGTTTTGTTTTATGCACGGTAACTTTCGCATTCTCTTTATAATATCAACTTCTGTTATGAAAATGCTCTAGTTGTTTTCTTATCTTTACAATCTCACACTTCTAGAAAAGAAAGTCAAAAGTACCTGATCATAAAGCTCAACTGTCAGTTTCAGTTAATGTTATTGAAACTTTATCACATAGTCGGCTTTGCCATTGATGGGCCTGTCAAATCTTATTTATCAGCTTGTTAAGAGAGATTCATGTCTAGAACTAAGCACAAACAAAACTTTTTGAATTGAGCTATGACCAACAAATGTGGCATTTAGCCTATGCAAAGGCACTTTAGTTAATTAGACTACTGGAAATATTGTAACAAAATCTGTTGCTAAATGAGCACGTGTCAATTTCAAAGCCACAATATGCCACATACAACAATACGCGTGTTTCTTTAATAACATTTTGTATATGCCCTTCCGCCTTGTTGCTAATTACGCCATAAGCTGTATCGAAGAAGAAAATACTGCTTAAAAAATTGCCCTACTCGACACTATATTGCCCTGTATTAAGCTCTGCCTTCTTACTCACTTCATATTGTTAACTTATTCTTTGCGTATAAATTATTTAACACTTTGGCAGTAAACGAGACAACAAAGATTTTAAAATTTATGTAATAATTTTTTGTACACTAAGTTAATTGTCTGGTTTTATTACAATTTTTTTTTTTTTTGTGAGATGAGAACAGGGTTTAAGAAAAAAAATTAACGTTTGCTTTCGACACCAAAGGCAAATTGTAATTAGTTAAAGTTGCGGATTTACGGCTGAGTGCAAAGCACAATAAAAATCATTCAAAATAGTTGCACTTGAGAGTTCAGCCCTGAAACGATCCCAAGCCCAAAACAAAGAGTCACCAAGTAAGTATTTTGAATTAATATGTGTGTATGTATGTAGATATCAATTTGCATAACTAAACGCCGTTGGCGGCTGAACAAAAAGTGCGTTTAACTGCGTTCAAATCGAGACTTACCTGAATAAATCATTGCGATCGCGATCGCGAAGTCGAAGGCGATTCTGGGCGAGATTAGAGACGCCAAATTGATTGAAAATTCGGTCAAGTTCTCAAGTGTTGCTGTTGTTGTTGCATTAGTTGTTATTGTTATTGCTGTTTTGCTACTGATACTGTTGCTGTTGCTGATGCACTTAACTGGCGGTAACCGGCTTGACAGTTTTGTTTAACAAATTTAAGTTTTATACTTTTTTAAGCTGCTGTCTCTTTCGCTCTTTTTGTGGCTTTTTGTTTGTTGTCATGCACGTTCATATTTTATAGTTAACTGCTCAATGAAATAAATTGTTTACTTTACTTTAGCTAGAATTCAACTAAGATATAATTAATTTGTTTTTGCTCTAAGCAATGTAATATTTATTTATTTATTTGCTGTCATTGTCGATTCGTTGAAATATCCACGCAAAAAACGCATTGTAAACTGCCTAAGTTAAAAATTTATTAAGCACGCACAAAAGTACAACATGTCCCAATGGCAGAAAACAATTTTGTACATTGCTTAATTATTAATTTATTCATTTAATTGTATCTACTCGCGTTGAATCGAATTTCTGTGCCTGCTTGTTTATGCATATTTTTTTGGCATTATGCAAATTGTGAAAACATTAAAACAACAATGAAATTATTTCCTAACGATGCTAATTGCCGAAAACAAAAGAAATAATTGTCTCCCACACATATACACATAACAATTACAACACCCGAGAAACAATAAAATCGCATAAAAGAAATTTTACACTTGACATAAGAGCAGTGAATGCATAACATTTAAATCTGAGTATATGAGTGCACTCAATTCCATACTCTCGAATCTCTTTTTGCAATATAATTATAATTATTTTCATATATGCATTTGCCACTATTTTTATTTATTTTGGTTATTTTTTTAGTTTTTCAACTGTTGCTTGAGATATTTGCAGTCTGGAGCACGTAGCAGCTGGTATTTGCAAATGTCATTGGCCGAATCGTGTAGTCACACTTTACATATGATCTGTAAGCTATTGCAGCATTTTAGACATTATAGTACACATATAATAATATAATCACTTGAATATCACTCAATAAACGGGCGAAATCCTTGCACTTTTGTTCGACACGAGGACTCAACGGCAACTGAATGAATGAAACGGAAACAAGGCTGCGATCACGACTTCGTTGCACGAGAAACGAAGCGCTTCATTCACTTCGGCTCAAACACCTACGCACAAAATATGCCCACACACACATACGCACGCACGTAGTCAATTGTACCGTTATGCACTATTTAAAAATGGCGACCAACCTTAGCGTTGCGATGCGTTGCACAACCAACGCGGCGGCATTTTCAACACAAACTGATTGCCGATTCGATTCTCGTTGTCGCTTCAACCACATGCGGAACGTTGTGAAAATGGAACATAGAATACAACAGCGACGAGTTTTCCAACACAACACAAACAGCAACAGTCGGTGCCGGCAAGTGTTGGTCAAAAATCGCATGCGATAAACGCACAACATTGACAAAAACACTTTACCCAAGTATGCCAGCCAAGTGTATCAATAACAGGACTAATTAGGCGCTCTGTGGATCGGATATATAGGCGGAATTTCGAGTCAAAAAATTTACTTTGATATGCGGCTACTTGTTAGCGATTTGATGCCGCGGCACTTTTTGCAACTGAAGGACAACCACTGTAGGCATCGAAAGGACGCATAATAAATTTGCGAGCATCAAAAAATTTGCTTTTGGCCAGCAATGCGACAGGCAGCAATAAGGAGGGTGGCATAAAAAAAGTAAAAAAAAGGAGCAAAGGACACGCACTGCTTACAAAAGTGCGAATTGTGTAGCAAATTGTGTTGGGTTTTCCGTTTTGACGCTCCCTTTGCTTTATTTGCAATTTTACTTGATGATAAAGTTGACATTGTCAATTTAGCAAATTTCTTTTTAACTTCCCATCCCTTCTTCTCATTTTTTTTTCTTTTCTTCATACATATAGTATTTGTTCCACTTTTGTTAACCAGTTTCCATTAGGTGGTGAATGCTTTGATTGCGTCGGTTGCCCTTTAGATTTTAGCAGCTGATTTGATTGCATTATGTGACAGAAGATTATAACCAGTTGGACCGCGATTGGAAGCATTTTGACTAATATGCCTTAAATGTTACATTTATAGTGATTAAAATAAAAGCTAAGTGTGTTATCATGTTGATACTTAATCATTTTAATAGTTTAATTTTTTCATAATATTTTTGTAGTATTGCTTTGTTAAGGAATATTTTTAATCCTAAAGAATTTTTAACAAATAAAAATTTATTGAGTTTTTTTCTATGTTAAGGAAGCCATTAAAATCTATTATTTTAGGCTTCTACATGTTTTAAACTAGAATTCTCTACAATTAGTTGTGCAAATTATTGACATTTGTTTGCTCTGAGCGCCCAACCGGAAGTCAGTGAAGCGATAAATAAGCACAGCTCGCCCAGGCACACCCAGGCACACCCTTACACTCATCCGATACACTTTCACATGCAGACCGAACCGAACAAGGATTCATCTCTAATTAGGATAAACAGCTGTTGCCAAATTAATTACATATGATGGGCCCATGAACATAAACACGAGTCCGCCCATCGCCCATCTCTTTTACAAATGTAACCTTTATTTGGACTGCCTGTCTTCAAACATGGTTTCATTTCCACATTTCCCATTTGCTGAAATTTTCTAATCAAAATGGAAGACGTACTGTTTCACATTGTATCTGAAACTCGGAAGGAATCCCCAAGCCGGCGATAAATCTCACAATCAGCTGTCAAGCTCAAAGATACTTAAGTTGAATGGCCAAAATGGAAACTCTAGCTGCATTTTCTTGTCGTCTTTGCTGTGCCCTCGTTGAAACGTAAATTTGCATAAACAGCCGTAAAAATCCACTCGAACGCTGCAGTTGTTAGTTCGCAAGTCACCAAAAAGTAAACTGCTGACTGTCTTTTTGGCTCACAAAGTAGGTAAAGTGTAGAGCAAAAGCAGGTGGATTTTCTTGGAGCAAGTAAGGCACAGGTGCACTCTGATTTATTTTATGCTGGTATGCTTTGGCTTGAGGAAAGTCAACACCTTGATCTAAATGCATATTGTGAGTCAACTGCTTGGCAGCCATTCTGCTTGTTCAGTTCTGAGCAAGAGCTTTAAGGCTCTGCAAAAATATTTGCTCAAAACTTTTCTTGCACTCTGCTAAAGTTTTTACTCAACTTTTTTGGCATTATTTCCACCAAATTTTACTCATAACCTAAAAATTCTTATAATCAACTTATCTGGCGATTTCTGATGCTCAATTCCTACAAAGCTGATTACACAATTTCCTTACTTTTTCACCCCCAATGAAAGTCTTAATAAAAATATTACATTTTCAATAGGTATTTGAATTTGGCTTTTTCTTTGCTATCGATTTAATGCTTAACATCTTAGGACTTCGACTCAGACTCGGTTAATCTTGGCTACTCTTTCTATTCTATTTTCGTTGAATGTCCGTCCGTATGGAGTTTTCTCTGGAAAGCTGTTTAAATATAAGCTTTTCCATGGAAGTACCTCGAATTCCCTTTAAGTATGATTTTTGTATTAAATCAGTAATTCTATTATTGGCGCCTGCATGCTTAATAAATTGCTGAATATATTTTTGGAGTACAATACATTATCTCGGGGCAATATTGAATGCCACTAACTTTTGGCGGTTTTCTATTCTTATTCCTTTGATTTCGTATCTTGATGATTTTACGATTCGACATTGGATTTCCAACATGTGGTAGTTCTATAAAAGGTTTTGGTCTTTGTATTTCATTGAATCCGCCCTAATGCGACTGTTTTGGCTGGCGCGTCTGTCACTCAAATGCAAACACCTGTAATAAATATTCGTTTGTCGTTTCTGGTTTACGCTTTCGTTTCGCTCGGTTATCCTGGTTTTCTGGCTGCCTGCCAGATACATTTTGCTTGATTTTCCATCTGAGCGCACAGCAACAGCTACAGCCAGCAAGGCCAGCAGAAAAACAAGATGAAAAGAGTAAGGAAACTCACAAAAAAAATGAAGAAAAGAAGAAATGTGCCTTGCTGGCACATTTTCATATGGCATCGCATGGAAACTTAACACAATTTCAATTCGAATGCGTAGGAAGATGGGGGCGTATGAAACGACAGGTGCCATCATTTGGCCAACAGCTCGAAAGAAGTGCAGCCACGCACTTGATGTCAAAAGCACTGAGCCCAGCTAAGGGCGAGTGCGAGTAGCTAAGCGAGTTCAGTGGCCGTTCGCAAAAAGGCAATGGCCCAATTGGGTTGCACATGTTGCAGAAGGATACACGATTTATACGAGAAGCGTCAGCTGCCCCAAAAAAAAGAAGAAGCTGCTGCTGCTTTATGTAGCATGTGCATACATAGGCAGCTTAATTTAGCTCAATGGAGCTCCTGCTGCTTCCTTCCTGCTAGAAATTGCAACATGATGCTGCCGATAGATGGCGCACTTTCATTATGAGAGCAGTGTGTCACAAATTTGCGCACATCTGAGCACTCAGTGTGTGTTATTAATTGCGTAATTTGTTTATTAATACACAAGTGAGCACACTTGCGCACACCTGCAGTGGCCACTTTCATAATGCAACTGTAAGCGGGCCAAGGATGAGTGCCCACAGTGACGATCCACACAAAGCCAGAAGGAGGAGCTAGCAGAAGAGATAGAGCTTGTGTGGTGAGAATCTGTGTATTTTATCTTGCATGTTGCAGCCGCATCATAAAACGATTTTCAGCCACAGCTTGTGGCTTAGTCAATGCAATTACGGAACTCACCTGCTGCTGCTGCAACGCCACAAAATTTAATCACATTTCAACTGTGCAACACTCAAAAGTAGTGCGCACACTTTGCCGCCAAGTGTTTGACTTGCAATTGAAATGTTGTGCTTCAAAATAGCTTCCACACACACATACAGACGCACACGCACACGCAAACTTGCAAAGACACACACAGTTTTTATGAGCTGTGCAAATGCATGGGGAGCTGGGGAGTTGACTTGTGGGGCATAAATCAATTTTTATACTCCAACGTTTGCCACTCCAGGCGTCAACAAATTTCCTGCTCGCTATTGCTCCTTTCAGCTTCGCCCTCGCCTTCGCTTTAATTGCTGCACACGGCACATTCTAATGGCAAACACGAGGGCACATCCTTGATGGCAGTAAATGCGAAAAGCTGGCAACACTTTAATTAAATTATACATTAATTGCCAGCATCTTATTAGCACAATTACAGACACTGCCACAGCGGTAACCAAAGCAAAGACACGTGTCTCACACAACACACATCAACACGTCAACATGTCAGTCAGTGACCTTTGCCCAAATTGACTTTAATTCTGTATCTCGAATTCATTTACTTTTCAGCTTTTCAGTCGTCGTCATGACACTCAAATATCAGGTAAAATAATTTGTCGAAGAATGCGAGGAAGATTTAATACCACTGTAATTGAATATTGATTTTCACAACAATTGTTGAATCAACTAAGCAACTTTGATTGCCCAAAATTTTCAATAAATTTACAATGCAATTGTTTAATTTTGATTTCAAATTCTATTTGCTTGTTCTTATTATCGGCTGCTACTTGCTGTAGATAAATAAACAATATACTTTGTAACAAATTTGAATTTAAATTGATTTAATTTAGTACTCGATCGACTTACCCATTTCAAATAATACTACATGGTACAGCTTCAGTAGCGTAGGATGCAATGCATGTGCCGAGTGCAGAAAAGACCAAATGTCTCGTATAATAAAAATCGCAACTTGGTTGCAGCTGTCAAGTAGCAAAAGGTCAAATACAGCGAGCTAAAATCAATATGAAAGTAATAGCATCAAACGAAGCACAGCAAAGGTAACAGATATATGTTCAGGACCATATCTTGTGCAAATCAACATAATAAGTTTATGTTTATGTGAAAACTATGTACAGGTATGCCAGGCACTCAAGTTTATCACGTAGTTTTTCTTTGCTGTTGCTATTTGCTATTTGCTGACGTATGCTGAAAGCATTTGCATATTGTGCACTGAGTAATGGCATTTGCAAATATTGCGTATACGTCACGTGCGCATTTGAATTGCATAGAGCTTGCGCTGGCAGGAAGCCGCACGAAGCACAGTTGATACGCCCTCCATCCTTGGCATATCAATGATTACCGAACAAAAGCGAAAAACCAGCACTAAACACACGCAGGTAGCAAACACTCCACTCACTTAACATTCACCCACACACACGTGTGTGTGTCATCATCTTCAACATCATCATCATCAGTTGCAGCAGTTTCAATTGGAGCATCTGCTGATGACTGCAAACTGTTTGGCGAGCAGCTGCAACTACCACGCAACCAAGAAAAATGAAGCCAATACAAAACACAGATGCCCAGGGCGTCGAGTGCATTAGATGAATATTAAAAGCATTTTGCCCAGCAGCACTCAAATGCTCTCATTCAGCCAGTCAGACAGACAGACGGATAGCCGGACAGAGCATGTTGTAAGTCCCTGCCTTGCGCAGGATCTGCAGTCGTCATAATGACGTTTCATAATTTTGTATTGTGCAATGAATCGTTGAACCAAAGTTGAGCTCGGCATAAATTGTTGAGCCCCGTGACATTTGATTACGCATATAATAAATAACAACAATTTGCATATAATCACATCAATGTTATTTATTTTACTGACCAAGAGGCTTCCAATCTGATAGCCGCCAAGTGCGTGAATATTCAATACAAATGCCACTTGGACAACAACTCTGCTAACTCTTTCTCTCTTGAATTTACATTTCTGCTGCGTAATTCGCATTTTCACATAGCGAATTGTGCTTTATATAATTTACAGCGTTTGTGGACTTTTGAGTGGCACTGTTATTGTCAGCGCCAGCTACACAATGGCAGCAGGCACAGCTCGACAGCTCGACAGTCAGGCTGACAATCAGCTTGACTGTCATCGCCAAAGGCGCTCACAATACGCACACACCTGTTGGGATTCATATTGAGGGACTGGCAATGAGTATCTGCATCTGATGGATGCTTTTGTGCTGAACGACTGCACATAATCTTTAATTCAAATAAAATGTGCCAGCTTTAATGCCTTGTGGTCTTTGTGGTCAGCATGGCGATTTGATTAGAATTAACGTTCTATTTTTATACTTTGTGGCATCCACCTGTTGCCATTGAGCGCTCTGGGTGCTTTTTGTTAATCAAATGCTCGACCAGAAATGTAATTTATTAAAAGAGCCCACAAAGGGCCAACAGCATACATACGATATATTGACAATGTCATACATTCTGGCAAATGCGTTGGGATTAGGTTTTTATCCAGTAAAAGAGTTGCTCGCGTGGTTGTGACATTACCAAGGACATGATGTCATTGATGGGCAAAGTAGTGTGGTAGCTGACAGCATATCTGCAGTTTACAAAATAAGCTGAACATTTTTGCTTCATAAATAATTTGTCGAAAGCAATTTTAAAGTCAGACAGTTAGGGCAATTTAGTTGGAAGTTGAAGCAGTATAAAGGGTATACGAATAAGCTGAGTACTCATATATACGTATATGTATGTGTGGGTAAGTGTTTTAACACAACCACATGACAAGCACATAACTATAGTGTGAGGACATGCCTCAAGGCAACCCATGGACACTTAATGTAAACTAACAAGCAAACCAAAGCCGCCCAAGCCGATGCTGATGCTGGTGCTGGCTCTGGCTAAACAACAATAAAAGGCAATGGCAATGGCAAAGGCAAAGGCAAAGAGCGCAGACAATAATGCCTGGCGCAGTGAAGGCATCTGAAATTCTTGAGCTTATCAACGGGCCGACGCCGGAAGCTGTGAAAACATTCATACATATTTACACGCCTCGACAGCTGGTGTATGGGTTGGGGCAGCTGCTGTTGCCCCATTGTGTGTCAAGTTGGTGACTTTGTGTGTATCGTGTGCTCATCAAATTACGTATTCAGCAGACAGACAGTTAGACTAACTGACACACAGACAGACACACAGGCAAGCAGGCAGTCAGGCAGTCAGGCTGGCAAGCAAACAAACGACTAATAAAAATTCCTTTCCAAGAAATTTGCCTGCACTTTGTTTTAGGAAACAGCTTAGCAACAACAACAACAACATGAGCAACATCAACAAACATCAAGAGCAACAGTAACTGTATATTTATTTAACTGATCGTCAGACAAACTTGCCTTTTGTTTGCACGCAATTAAACTAAAAATAATTGTTTTAATATTCATTCAACATTTCGCCCATCCAGCAAAATCTAAATCGAATGTACATTGAAAATGGCACCATTCATTCAAGCGCTGCAAATTCGATTGCTGCATAAAAATTTCCATTTACAATTTGGCAATTACAACGTTAATAACTTAATGCAATTGACATCAATTTCTCGAGCCTGTCGTCGTTTCGCTCGGCGACGCTTTCAATTCAGCACCAAAAAAAACACAAAAATCAATCTTAACTTGATTAACGCCAAGGCACCAAGGCAACAGGCAAAGGAAGTCCTGCCATGAGGATGACTGTGCAGACATCGAGGCGACACTCAGTCTCAGAGAATCTTAAAGTAAAGTCAGACAACTATCGATTGATGGCACAATTTGCCATAGATTTTATAAATTGTACTTGACAATTTATACAGTTTGCAAGCACTTGATAGAGTCGCATAAATTGCGAGTTCTAAGCACAACTAACGAGGCAACTCACGTAATCAAGAGACTCGTTACAATGGCTGGCATCCATCAAGCAAATTGCACACGCCCACATCGCATACATTACGCCGCCCACAACTCTTTAACACGAAGTGCATGCGTTTGTTTGCCAAATCTGCACGGCGTGCGTAGACTGACAATACGCACTGTGCCACTGTGTAACGACACTCCATAAATAAAGTCAAACAACGAGCATAGCAACCTGTGTGCGAGTTAGCTAGTTGACGAATCAGCCTAAGGCCAGAAAGAAATTGAGATGGCAACAGATTCTACAGCGCAATTGTCGCATGCCACACACAAGGAGGCATGTAAGTGTACTTTATATAAAGGTAGGGGAAGACTGATGACATACGCGCCGCATATATACGTGTTGACATGTCAGTTAGGCAAATGAGGGTAGACAGCTCCAAAATTTAGCGCAAACTTGATGAAATTTAATGCCTTTGTCAAGTTTGCAGTCACGACTCTTTAAAACTAAGCCGCAGACGGGTCATTAGCTGGCATAAGCTCGGCAGGAGGTCTGGCCACTTGCCAATTTAACAACTGTATGTGTGTGTTGAAATAAATGACCTTTGTGGCCGCTCTACGATAATAAATTTGGGCAATTTATAGAACAATTGCCGTTGGCTGGCCCTAAATCTGTGCAGGACATTATGGAATTCATCATTTCGCGTTGGAACTGTTAGACTGTCGCATGGGTCGCATGTGTCACCGACGACTCGAATGGCATAGATTTTTATTGCGGCTTTAAGGTCACCAACATTGAGCCACAAAACCAACCGACAAACCAACAAAACTGTCCGCTTGCAGGATAAACGGCCAAGTGATAATGTTAAAAGGGAAAAAAATGAAAAAAAAATACTCCAACTACAATGCTCGTAAATGCAAACAGAAAACACGCTAGATGAAAAAAAGAACATAATAATAATAAAAATCGATTTAAAACAGGCTACAATTGAAATTGAATAGAGGCAGGCATCCTTTGGCCATTCTGCCAGCAAATACGAGTATGTGGCGCTAGGTCTGCATCCGCCTTGTGGCACGTTGTCATTTGATAACCCATTGTGGCAAACGTTTCTCACCGAGCGCGCAAATTGAAAAAAGTGCCATCGAGTGCGAAATGGCAAAGCAAAAGGATCCAGCCCCATTCTGCCGAATCGCGTGAGGTAAACGACAAGTAGAGAGTGGTAACTGACAACTGACGAACGTGTGAAATCCAAAAAGGATACCTAACCCTATCCCTGTCCCTGTCTCAGCCTCTGTCTCTGTCTCTGTCACTGTCCCTGTCGCTGTCGCTGTCGCTGTCCTCGACGCGTGTCCATTTTGTGCTGGCATTGAACATGAAAACCTAAGCAGAATATCAAAACCACAGAAAAAAACAAGTAAGCTATAACCGAGTGGAGTCGACGGCAAGATACTCGCTATTACTTTTTAATGAATATAAATATATTAAATAAATTTGAGTCATAGAAAATAGCATATTTATCTTGCAATAAAAATGTTTTCTTAATAAGTTCCAAATAATTAAGAACTATTTATAATTCGAATATTGAAACAGGAAGTAAAAAATGTGAAAAGAAAATGAAATAAATAGGAAGATTTGTATATGATAATCGTATATTAAAAATAAACAACTTACTGTTGTCTTTTATAATACCCATATAGGCTTTTGATATTGGGTGTAAAAAGGGAAAGAGAAACACAAAACGAAATGAAACGAAAGGATCTCGTTTATGCCAATGCGAATGACATGAAACTCAGTGATGAAGTCTCAATTAGTCTCATTTGGCTGCGAATATTGAACTTTGCTGCACGGGTCAGAGACCACAACACTGAACAGTTTTGGGCAAGCAACATCAAATGGTACTTTGAACGATATGACTATCGCATAATGGTTCATCGTTCATTAAGCCTGTCTCTGTCGTTATCATCAAATGGATTCGACTTACTCGTAATATGCATGTTCGTATGCTGAAAAATTAGCAAATGCAGATTGAGACGCTTTCCCGTGCACTAAAATGAACTTTACTGCTGACTTTTGGCATTCAGCCATTTTGGCATTGCCTGCAGAGCAGTCAGCCAACCGGGCTTTATTCAAGCGTTAAGATTAAGGCCAAGTTTGTTGGCCGCACCTTCAGGCCATGCTACGCAAAAGGCCAACTCACTGAACGCATTCAAACTGCAGCTCCCTGCACAGTTTTCTTTGGAAATGAATGAAATATAAAATAAAACAAAAAACGAAGCGACTGCAACTGAAAACGAATTGGGAATTGTTCGAGTAACTGATACGTGCCTGCCAGAGTATCCAGCTTATCAGCTTTGTTGTCCTTGTGCGCATCTTTCGCACACACGGCGTATGCGTAATTGTGCAGATGTGCAAAATACACAATTTAAGCTTATTCTACCCCAAAATGTTTGCCATGAGTGTCACATTTGCCGCATACACTTAGCGTATTTCTCGTAAAGCGTTTAATGGTCTTGATAAACATACAAAATGCGAGTTAGCTCTCAATTCAAACAATCCTTAAAATGTTTCTCACACTGACCGTTTTATGCGATTTATCGAGCGCGTGTTTTTGAAAAATCTTTGTGATTCGAAAGCCAACTGCAAATTGAGATTGAAGCTTGCTCTTGCCCGCCCACATTCAAAGCGCTTAAGATTTAATTTAAATATTTTTCTAGCCAAAATCCAACGCACAATTTCCACACGGCAAGTAGGAGATTTACCCTTTTGCCACGGCCTCCTTGGCCACGACCTCCACACAACTTTGTCTAGAGTTAAGAATTGTGTTTATGCATTAAATTAAGGGAGCTTCGGTGGGGCAACTTTTTTGATTGGGTTATGCTGTTTTTCAGGGCCGCGTGTGCCGGCTGTTTGGGTTAATAAAATATGCAAATATCCAGCATCCAAAATTAAGTTTCGCTTTCGGTTTACAACCCTTCAGACCTTACAAAAGCTTCAACTTTTTGAGGGGCGTGCGACAAGATGGAATGACAACTGAAGTGAAAGTGAAAATGAAAATGAAAATGAAAGCAAGAGTGAAAGCAAAAACAAAAGCATCATACTTAGGCGCTGCAAAGAAATATCACACATCCGCACTGTTGTGCCCCTGTTAAATGATAATCAAATTATTTAAAATTGCAGAAACTTTTCAACACTTGTCACGCCTCCTATCTAATGGGAAAATCGTGTTCACTATCTACACCTAAGGGTTCATTAATAATTATCACATTATTTAGTTAATGGCATGTTGAGTTCGTAGCACATGTTAATCGAATAATCTTTGAGAGTGTGTGCTTCTAAAAGCATATGTAAAACAACTTGTTGCTAGAACTTCATCAATTTGTGTGAAATCTTGCAGATTAAATAATTACGACAAATCTGATAAAAAAAACTCCTTAAGAACTATAAATTTTAATGTTACTTACTAACACAAAACTGCACGACATTATTAGATTAATCTGGCGAATTCTATCGGCTTTTAGCAGACTACAGAATTTGTGCGCTAATGGAAAGCCGTGCCACCAGCTTGAAGGTTCAAGTGGGGAAAGAGAGAGGGGGAGGTGGAACTTTCGTCTCCCTTGCGACTGTCTAGCAATTTCAAGGAAAAATGTTCTTGATTCGCCGAACTGAATGGCCATAGTTTAAGAAGTTGCCCGACGAAACTTTGAATACTTTTAAATATTTAAAGCATTAAATGACAGCTGAAATTGCACAATATTGAGCAGAATATCTCAAAAGTTATTGCCAAATAACTGCCAAAATCGATATGTAAATGTTTTGTATAAATGTAGTTCTTAAGGTTTCACGTTCCATTACTTACGGTATGAATGGGTATGGCAAAAGGTGCTGACAATGCAGTCCCCAGGGCAGAATACTCATGGACAAGCATTCATCATAAGTACTATAAGGTATAAGACATGGACAATAATTTATTTCACATTTGCCACACGTACAAATAACGAAATTCTATTAAATAAATTGAATATGTAAGAGCGAAGAAGTGGGAAGTCTTATAGTAAAAGTAAACTGAATGAACAACCAAATACAATACAGAATCTCAGTTACATTTACTCACACACTCGCTCTCTGTCTGTGTGTCTCTCTCTGGCACACGCTGGGAGTATCGCATATATTTGAGCACACAAAAGTCGATAAGCAAAAAATGGCATAAAACGAAATAAGCCTAACCAAAAAGTCAAATGCCTTTTCATTTTATTTGATTGTTGTGCCGCATACTTAGACACACACACACACACATATGCACAAGCGCACACACATACTCTTGCACTGCCAAGTTTACTCGCATGTTCCGTCATTTGACGTCTGTCAATAATTTCATACCTGCAACTCGCCAAGAAAGATGTATTATTCATGTCAGTGTGAGTGAGATATTGTGTGTAGGTGTGTGTGTGTGTGTTTGTATTAAACAGAAATTGAATTGTTATTTGTGGTTGCCGCTGTTTACACGTGTCTTATGTAGGCAGACCCACTCGCATAACTTTCTTGGGGTTTATTAATAATAGCATAAAATAAGAGTCGAATATTGGAACTTGGAACGTGTTTGTGCGCCAAATGAAGTACTTTAGATTCAATTATATTTTCATTGATGTAATTCGCAACAGTATTCATAATGGAATGTTAAATGGCAACACCCACTTGTTGTTGACTCGCAGCGCGACCTTCAATTTCACCTGGCAAATAGGTAGAGCAAACTAAGCAAAGCTCCTTTTCTATCTGCAATTTAGTAGAATTTGCAAATGTGGTCAGATTTATGGCCAGAGAGATTTTCCACATCAGCTGGCCAGGAAAAGGCCTTAACCAAAAACCAAAAACCAAAAACCAGAAACCAAAAGCCATAAGGCACTTAAGAGCTGAAATTTCTTTTAGTATACCAAATTCAACACTTTGAATGGATTTGTTAGCATATTTAAGTGGTCGATGACTTTGGCAGCAGCTGCAGCTCTCTTGTGTCTGCCACAAATGTTTATTAATGAAGACTTCGTTATTTATCAGTTTTATTCGTATACTATTTGTGCAATTTCATCATCATCATGCTCATTGCGAGCTGATTTACTTTTTACAAACCAGCAAATAAATATAATATCACATTACTCATATGCAGCAGTGTACGGTTTTGTCAGAGTGCGAAGCATTAAAATCAATACTTGGCAATCTGTTGAGGGCTTACAAATGTAAGCACCACATGGACCAATGGCTAGCCAAGAGACAGGACTACAAATCCCTGTTAATGTGCCAGAAGCCGCCATTCAATGACCCACCGACAAAAATCGAGAAAAGTAAATTGCAGGCGTCTAGTATCCTGAACCCAGACACAATTTGACCCTATCTTGGTGGCGATGGCGGCGGTAATCGAAACCCAAATTCTTAACATGTTAACGCCCAAACAAATGACAAATTCGCGATGCGCAAATCCTTTGAGAAATTAGAAATTAGTTGGGACAGTTCGAATATTGGCTTCTCCAAACTTGTCAGTGACTATTTGAGTGCGAGATGGCCTTTTGTTTGTGTATCCTACTTCGAATGAAATGAAAGCTTAAGTTGCCTTTTGGACTTTTGAGTGTTCTCTCGAGGTAGCTTAACATTTACGTTCTGTTTAAGGCAACAAAGGACTCCACTAAATATGCTAGCCCCGTTGAGGTCAGGTGCCCATTTTGCTGGCTAAGTAAATAAAACGTCTTCTATTCGAGGAGTGCCTGCGTAAACAATCAAATTGCTTCACAAATCCAATGAATTAGTGGGCAACAGTGCTAGAGGGCGGCATAAAAAATATCCATTAAAAATTGCCACACGCACCATAACGAGACATGCGTCAAAGTTTGTGATGCCTCTTGAATCTTGGCCTGGGCTTGGATCTCCGGGCGCAATAAAAATCAATCGCCACTGACGTCAAGCAGACAGACGGCGACTTTGCAGGGGCTTCGCATCTTGACATTTACCACGGTTTGACTTACATGACACTCACACACATACACATTCACATTCACATGTACTTGCGTACATGCTGTTTGTGCGGGAAAAATAGAAAATGAAACTTTGTCTGGTTTTGGTATGGTTTGGTTTGGTTTCGGTTGCAAATTGCATGTGGTCAGGGAGTTCAAACTAAGACACAAACTGGGACTCTGTGTGTGTAGTTTTCTGACTTTGTTCCTGTGGAGTCTTCTCTGTCAATTTGTTGCAACATTTAACTGAATATGCTTCTAATGAAATACAGTCAAAGGACAAGGCGAGTCAGCTCAATTAAATTACAGCAACTAAATGCAATTACATGCAACTAAATAAACAGAACTTGCATTTTTCACTTCACAACTTGCAGCTGGCTAGCCAAAGTCCTTCCTCCAGTGAATGGCAGAAATTAGAAAGCATCCAACTTGCAGTGTCCTCAATCAAAGGCAAAACAGCTGCCTGACTCAATTACAACACAGCTCAAATATGCTAAAAGCCATAGCGAAGTTAACAGGCGGCATGCAAAATATGTAAGCTCTTTAAGTAACTGCGTCATTAAATCATTAAAGCCTTAAGCAATGCCAAGAAGCAAAGCATTTGACAAAAGGTCAAAAATTCAACACCTGTTAAATATTCTGCTTCTTGACCGTGTTTTAACTTTGGCACTAATTTAATTTTTGATTTAATAAACAGTTGAATGAGCAGTTGCCAAAACATTTAACTAAACTTTAAAATTAAATTATTTTGAGGGCATAACGAACATTAGAGCTAATGGCGAAAATAAGTTAATAAAAAGCACTTGTCAAATTGGCAAATATGATTTAGACATGTCCAAGACAAAGGTGAGTAAACTATTAGTATGTAATATCTATATTAACTAACATAAGTATTTCATCAAGTATCAGCGTAATGGGGAAAGCCCACATTTTAATAACCGCTTTATGGTTCAAAGTTACGGCATTTAAAATATTAAAAGCATAAATGACTCTTTAAATATTCAATATGCTTTCAGTTAGTTTGGTGGCTTGTCAAATTTGTGGCACACAATTTAATTTGCTGACTTAATACGCTGAGCATTAACAAAGTAATTACGCGCATTATGGCGGCCCGCCTGGTTTCAATTTCAATTGCCGTCTCTTTTTGTGTTTCAGCTACAGCTTTTGGTCGATATGGTTTGGAGTGCCGACAATCTGGTCAGAACGGTTGCCATGACAAAAGCTAAGCTGACGATGTCTGATGAGCTTCAATTGTTGTTGTGCAGTTGAGGAACTGAGTGCACTTAATCGGACACCAGCTTGAAAACAGTTTTAAAATTAATGGCTTTCATTGGACAGCGGCAACAGCTGTAAACTTATTTCGCTTTGGCTTCGGCCAGTTCAACTAACAAATTCAAGGAAATTTAAGCCATTCCGGAGATACACACATATATTCTTATGCCCAAGAGGAAGCAACCATACCAAACTGCCATTAATCAGTGAATATTTTGTGGTATTTTCGTTTTAATAAATTGCAATCTATTTCCATTTCAAACCGAGTTCCTTGATTATAAATAATTGAACACGAACATTGAAAATTTGTAAACTGAATTCGCATTAGTAAACTTAGTATTACTTCTGCACCAAATAATCCATATTTGTAATCAAATACCTGCTATTTATAATATGCCAACTAATCGTATTAGTTGCTGCTGAACAAGTTCAAATCGCAACTGTATTGGGAACTGCTTAAATACCAATAATTAACATTCAATTCAAAAAAAAAAAAAACATAACATTAACGGCCTTTTGCATAATTAAATGATAGTCTCAAAATATTTCATAACAACATTAGAGGCAACCATCATAGTAGGTAATAAGCATCACGCGTTTAGCTGTAGGATAAGTAATGTTGTCCCTAGCAAATTAAGCTAATTTTCTTGTCAGTCAGTCAATAAGTCGGGCATATTAAAGCACACTTGGGCTGACATTCAGTTCAGCCTACATCTTGACATTTGAATGGTGATTTTGTAAGCAAATCTCTTCATTTAATTTGTGTTTTCTTTCGTTTATCCGTTGGGCCATTTGTTGTGCCAAGAGACTTAAGTAAGGGAAAAAACACAGCCGCCAGTCCAAATACAAAGAACTGCCAAGAGCCAAACACAAGGACCCATTAAATAAAATGAAAAATACAAATTCAGTAACAAACGAAAAGCGTGGAAATGAGGTGCAGGTGTTGCGTTAAAAAAAATAAAAGTAAAGAATAAAAAAGAAGCCAATAAATTAAAATCGAAAATAATGTGAAATAAAACAGTCAGGCCCCCAAAAAGGTAGACAGCTGTAAAGTTCTTGGCTTGATTCAATTGTTGGCAACTGTTGTTGTTAAGCACGTATACGACATGGTTGCCACACACAAAGCAAAGGCAACACTTTGTTGCGAGTAACAAATTTCTTCCTGCTTGCTCTGAATGTAAGAAATTAGACGGCGTTGCATCTCGAATCATTGACTCCAAGGCTCAAAGGAAAATGCGTGAAAATCTCGTACGTCTTTTTCAAACGAGTTCATGCGCAGTAACAGCCACTGTTTGGTCTTTGGCTGTTACTTGCCAACTAGCAAAGCCAACAGGCTTTTGGGCCAACATAAGGCAATGTGGAATTGTCCATTTCCAGGAATGTGTTGGCTTTTGGAACACTGGAATGGAACATGACAACAATAAGAAATACTCCCACTTGCATAACACGAAAACAAACGTGTTTTATCTGGTTTCAATTCGAAATTAACTTTTCAACAATTCTAAAAATAAAAAATATAATTCAAAAATATATAAATAAAATATAATTTAATATTCAAGGACTTGCGGTATTGCGCTTGGTCAAATAGATATCCTGTCAGCATGTCCTATGGCCACAACTTGCCACAAAGCACCTGTTGCTTCCACTGCCTTTTTGCCAAGGGCTTTAATTAAGGCCTTCCTTTCCGTGGCCAACTTTTCGTTTCTTTGGCAAAACTTTGAGCTGCCTGCGGCTCTAAGTCAGTCAGAAAAAACTTTGATTTTGTATCCAACTGACAGCTATAGGTAGAAATAAAATAAATTACATAATCCACTTTACTGACATTTGTCAAAGAAGAAGGACAAGCGATAAACCCAAGTAAGGAAACAAACAAACAGTCATTTGATGAACAACAAAAGCGCTTTGCAAAAGGCAGCTTTAATTTCAAATTATAGACGCTTTAAACATGTGTAAGGCAATCCCTTTCTTTTGATTGTCAAACCATAGTGAACTCTGCAAGCTAATCTAATCCTTTCAAACATTTTCACTTTCCGCTGCGGCAAAAGGCTTTGTATTACAAGTATGCCAAGAATTAATTCAAATGAAAGCGGACTCGCATTTTAAATGAATGCGTCAACTTAATTTTTTACATGGAAAACCTTTTTGCCAACGTATGTAAGTGCAAGCAGCTAGTTAGCAAGACGACTGCAAAATGCGACTGTAAACTAAAATAAACACAAAAAGAACGCATGACTCGTTACTCGTGTAGTTCAAAGCTGTCGGGCGAACTTAATTGAGAGTGGGCGGAGCTAAAGTGAAATGTGAAAACATGGTGGAAAAGCATTGCAACAACGGTTATTACAAGGCTTAAATGCAACGCAGTGGAAAGCATTGAGTACGCATTGAGATATCACATGTGTAATACGAAAAATATTCAAGTCTTTGAGCTGACTGTGTCTTGTGATGGCATCGCCATTGTTGGCGCTAATGACACTTTTATAACTTTTTATAGATTTTTCACACTTAATGTGAACTTGTGCCATTTATCGTGGCATCCCCGACAGCGACAACAATCCTTTTTGTAAGCAACACTGGCGATGCGTTGCCGTCGTCTATTCGAGTCCCGCCTCTCGGATTTCTATCGTTTGCTTCCATGTATTTTTTTCTTTTTTTTGCAAACTTATTTACGAGAATGTGCGGAAGATGCTGCCGGATTTGCACAGGGCCCATCTCAGCACCATTATGCCCATACAAATAGATATATGTACACATTCGAATACATGCTTAGTTGTAGGTCTAGCGGTTGTTGTTGCTGTCGGCTGGATAAGCTTTGGGGCACACGGCGCGTATACGCAATGTGGCGCATACGAAAGAAGGCGCAACCCAACACAACGCCACCGCTCTGGAATATTGCAACAAATCCCAAATGCCAGACATGAACAACTTTTAAACTTCCCCATACACACGCATATAATATGCTTGAATAGCAACTACAGTGTGTGTATGTGTGTGTGTCTGTACGGTTGTATGTGTGTGGTTTCCCTTATAAACATTGATGCGTGGCATGTTAAATTCAGAGAGAGATAAATTGTCTCTCGGCCCAAGCGGCGTCAAGTGGGTTGGGGAATGAGCAAAATCAAAAGCAATCATGTTGATATTTGCACAGCACATACAGATTATGTTTTAGTTTTTATAGCAAAAACAGACAAAGCGAACCATTTACGATTACTTCGATTTGATGGGGCTTAAAGTGTTTCGTCTATTTACTCAAGTTTCTCTTTTCCTTTTAGCAATAACAATTTAGCTTGAATTTCAACTGTTGCTCTACTGATAACTTATTTATGGTGCTCCAAAAAAAGGGTCAAGTTGGAATATTTTTAAAACGCAGTATAGTTGAGTTACATATTCCATTGTATGAACTAAAAATAGTATCTAAAATAAATTGACATTACAGAAAGCGTATCCTTTTTATCAGTAGATAAACTTAAATCCTTGCAATTTTAGAGTGCAACCTAAGGGCATTCGCATTACCACAATCTGCGAATCTATTCATCCAAGAATTGTGAGCACAAGAATAATCTTATCAAGAGCTCGCAGAATAATCGGATTCATCTTTATGATGGCATAAAACTTTCCACGACATTATTTACACAATATTAAAAATTAAATAGCCGACTATAAAAAACCTTTCCAAAAAGTTATTAAAATAGTATTTGTATTCGTTGTAACGATAAGAGATGATTATTAAAATTGATAATTTAAGTGCGATTAAATTCTCATTTAAGTATCAAACTATTACAAAACCAATAAAAATATTTCAAACATTCTCATCTTATGACGTGAGTTTATAGTAGTTTTAATTTGTTGTCTTCTTATCGGTTGTTGTCTTCGTATTCTGTTGTTTTTCGAAATGTGACCAAAATGTAAACATTAAACATGCTTTTGGACATTGGACCATTATATGTGTATGTAGAATATTTTTATGTAATAGAAGTAGCTTGATGGAGATCATCAAGTGAATCAGCACAAAAAGGTAATTGTGAAATTGAGTCGCTTATCAAAGTAAAGGCTAAAGTATAATCAAACAAATCAAGCATCTCTCTAAGCACTCTGTCCCGAGTATAAAAACTCGACTGCAGCGACAATTGCCTCGCAGTTACAGTATAAGCAAGTCGCATTCAACATGGAATTCAAACCAGAGATTAGCTACGATCCGGTGGCAAAGATTTGGTCAAGTTTAGATGAACATGATCATTTTGACCCCGAACTATCGATTGGTGAGATAATCTATCACGAGATGCGACGACATCCCAAACAAATTGCCCAGGTAAGATAATCGTTGTGTTACGTGCTTACCAAACATATTATATATTGATTATGCACTCTCATGTCAGATTTCGGCAACGGAAAACACAGTTCTAGTGCGTGAGGAGATGCTGCTGAATTCCATGCGCATAGCCAGCTACCTACGTAAACTGGGCATGGTCCAGTCGGATGTGGTGGGCATCATTGCCAGAAATACCACACATATGGCGTCTGTGGCATATGCTTGCTTCTTCAACGGCATGCCCTTTCACTCGCTCAACGTCAACTATGATCAGGCAAACATTGAGAAACTATTTAACATAACCAAACCACAAATTATATTCTGCGATGGCGACGAGTTTGAAACGGTCAGAGCGGCTACAAAGGGACTGAAGGTCGAGATTGTAACCATGCGAAAGCATCGTGCGGATAGCAAACCCATCGAGCAGCTGCTCTTAACGGATGTGGAGGAAAACTTCAAGCCCGTGCACCTTGAACAGGGCAACAATCAAACGCTGGCCATCACCTGCTCCTCGGGCACCACGGGCACACCCAAGGCTGTAACCATATCCAATAGCCGCAAGATTCTAAATGGTAACTTGTAAGTAGCAGACAATACGAATATTAGGTGTTCAATTAATATCATTAATTCATACACAGAAAGCTCACCACTGACGATGTGCAGTATTCACACAGCACACTGGATTGGATAACGGGTCTGATCACAGTCATAACAACGGCAGTGTTTAGCACAAAGCGCATAATATCTGACAATGCCTTTGATGCGGGTCTGTTGCTTCATCTCATTGGAAAGCACCAGATAACTTGGCTACTGTTGGCGCCATCCCACCTGGCCATGGTGTACCATTCGACGGAGTTTGCACAGAGCAATTTGAATAGCGTGCGCTATTGCATGTTTACTGGAGGCAGGTGCTCGTTGGACTTGTTGACTCAGTTACGGAAGCATTTGCCCGGCAATGTCTTGCACTTTGCATATGGCATGACTGAGGTTGGTATCTGGGCTACATTCAATTGGAATTTCGATCAGAAACCCAAGTCTGTTGGCCGCTTAACGTCCGGCTTCAAGCTGAAGATTGTCGACGAAAACAAAAAGCCACTGGGACCGAATGTGCAGGGTGAAGTGTGCCTTCACAATGGTCAGTACTGGGCCGGCTACTTTGGCAATGTCGAAGAGTCACGGAGCATACGGGACAGCAATCGTTGGTTCTTTACCGGCGACGTAGGCTATATGGATGACGATGGCTTTTTGTACGTAATCGAGCGCAAAAAGGAAATGCTAAAATATCAAAATATTATGTACTATCCCCATGAGGTCGAGGAAGTCATTTACCAAATGCCACAAGTGGCAGATGTTTGCGTCTTTGGTGTGTGGAACGACACCAATGGTGATGAGGCAGCCGCAGCTGTTGTCAGCAAGCCAGGAGTACAGCTCAAGGCTGAGGATGTGATCGACTACGTCCACAACCATGTGGGTGCGCCATATAAGCAATTGATTGGAGGTGCCATCGTTGTGGACGAACTGAAGCGCAGTCCCAACGGCAAGACGAATCGCATGGCCAATAAAGCTAATTTCATGGAACTCAAAGGTCGCAATTGAGATACAAATTGGATATGCTATATATAACTAGACTAGTAATGATGAAATACTACTTAAACCGAAAGTAATATAAATAAATGTAATACAAAATAATGCTTTAAATAATCTCATAATCGCTGACGTAACCAATTTAAATAATAATTGAAAAGGCTTTTACTTGCGTATTTACAAACAAGGTCAACGAGAACATTAATCTCGCAATTGTTTGCTTCAATTAAATAGTTCTCACTGAAAATGATTACACATGCTTAGTACAACATAGTAGTTTATTATTGATTTCATTTTTTATCGCAATCACCCTTTGTTCCTTTTATGCCCCCAGCAAATATAATTTTCGCTTATCACCACATAATATTATTCATTCTCATTCTCATTTTCATTTTCAATTTCAGTTTCATTTTTATTTATTTTAAAGTTAGAAAGAGGGTTAGGTCTGCTGTTGCTCCTGGCTACGGACAGGCACATAAAAAGCCGCCATTGGCTTCACACACGATTGCCCACACACACACCCAGTGTGTGGGTGTGCATACACTAATACTTACATAGATGATGGAATGACAGCCGTTGTTAAGCGCAATTCAATTGGAATTAAATTTAACCGGCAGCAGTTGCTTCCAGCGTTGACTGCAGTTCTTACTGTTGGCCCTTTTGTCGGCGTTTTTAGCTAGCTTTGCTTTTGTCTATCCATGTGTATCTGCATGTGAATGTGTGTGGGGGTGTTATGCATATGTATATATTTTGTATAGTTTAAGCGTACTTGGCCACTGTGGCTTTTGTTCAGCTTACAAGTTACATTTTTGCTTCTATTCATGTCAATGGTCAGATTTACATAGTTTCTACATAGTCATTGTTGTTGCTGCTTTTCTATTTACTATTTGTTGTTTTTAATTTTCTATTACTTCAACTGCACTTGCAGTCTGCGAATATCCTGTGGCATTTGTCGTGGCACGTTGCAAACTCGCCGACCGCTCGTTAGCCGCAATTACGAGACCCAATGAAAGCTGCCACTTCCACACCCGTTCCCATGGTCGTTCCCACTTCCCTCTGTTCTGATATTTGGTCAACTAAATGTAATTAAGGATTTAACTGAATAACAACGAAATTCGAGAGCATTTCAATTAACTAAAGTACACATATTATCCGACAATTGACAAATAACAACAATGCAAAAAACTGAATCCGATTTACGCTTAATTAGACAATTGAAATTTCATGATTGTAATCTATATGCAAATTGGAGCAGTGAAGTTTTTCATTATTTAATGATACTCTTATGACACAGTTTAATTTAAATAAATAATTAAATGCATGACAGAGTGCTCGAATAAAGGACTTTTGGTTTAATAACCGGCTTAAGAATATTTCAAATTAATAGTAAATGCAAACTAAAGGGAAAAGTTGCAAAATTTTTCACATGCTGCAAAAGAACAGATGTTTGTTTTGCTTGAAAATAATTGTTTACAAATTTGAATATTTAAATTATACAAGACAAAAGCGGCAGAGATGAGATTAATGCATTATTTGTTTAAAAACTTGAAATTTAGATGAAAATAAAAAGGTCAAGCGCGTGAAAATTGCGCAGTTTTCATTTAACTGGCATCCCGTTGAGACTGTACCTCCATTTTTTTCTATTGTACCGTTAATAAATTGTACTTCCAAGTTATTTACTCAAAGCGACCCATGTAGCCCTAACCCAAATGCATAAATCACGTGTAACTTTCGCGAAAATAGGGTTTCGCCGAGCTGAACTGAGCTGGGCTGGGTGAATCGGGATGCTTATTGTCGTCGCTGCGCTGAAAATGAAATTGTTGTCCGATGCCACGCTTTACTCTGGCGTATAACTTTGGTCATTAGGTATCGCAATCGCTACAGTCTGTGCTTCCGTTTTGCTAGTGGCTGCTAAATTGCAGTTTTTCACATACTTTATGCCATTTGGTTGGCGCCAAAAACCTTAAGTACTCGTACATATCAGCGTAGCATAATATATATTTGTGTGTGCCAAACAGACGTGCCCCAATGCAACCTTATCGACCACACGCAAGCAAGCACTGCATCCAACATCGTTTTGGATATGGAAATTACCAAGAAATTGCAGCCATAAATACAGCTCTTAGTAGTGCCAAACAACGAAGTGTAAAAAGAAAACAAACTCACTTGAAGCAGCACTTACTGGTCCGCTCCTTTATGATATTTACAAGTTATTCCGTGTGTTTGCAGCATGTTTTCTTTTAAGTCATTGCTAATTGTCGCCGCTCGCTGCGTATGAGCAATGTGTTCGTTGAGGTGTTGGTTGAGTGAAGGCGTTTAATGAAGTCACCAAGTAATATGCCAAGCAAATGGCTGTTAGTTATGAGTTGATTATACATCCCCAACGTTCCCCCTTCCGTCTTGCACCATGACGCCCATGATTAATGTGCCATTAAATGTGATTTCGGGGAGCCTGACAACAACAAAACCCCTGGTAAAAACATTCTCAGTTAGTCACAGCACGCGAATGTCTATTAAAGCAAAAATAACACACGCAACACTTGCAAAATGTCTTGAGCTAAGGAAAAGGGGAAAAGTCAACCGGCACACAATTTTATAGCATTTTTATTGAAACACGTAAAAATTAAATTGAGCAACTGATAGCTGAATTAAAAAGCAACATGTTTCGTGAAGCTGCATTACATCTGCACTTCACTGAAATTAAATATCAGAGTATCCAAAAACTGTATAGTTACAGTATAAATGCAACTAATAGTAGTAAAACGTGGTTTTAAACATACAGGAGCTTCAAGCTGTGATTAAACTCCGCGTTATTAAGCTGTATAGAGGAATTTAGCGACTTCATAAAATTTCACCCTTGCTCATACACAATAATCATGTCAATGTACGAGTACATCGCAGAGCATACACTGCTTGCAGCTGTCATACATTATTCACTGCTTGCAAGGCTTAGCGGTAAACTGCTTGCAGCAAAGAGCTCGCTCAAAACTGGACCGATTAATGCTCCTCCGCTAAATACCGGGAAGTTACAGTATAAAAATAATTTTGTATTATTTAATTTTTCTATTCGTTGTAAGCAATGCTAATCAAAACTAAATTAACGTTTTAGCAATTAACTAAGTTAATTGGCTCATTAGCCACTAACAAAATGATAAGCATTTTTATACCAATTTTGTTAATAGCATTACTGGTCACACTAGTGACCATAGCAGCTCAACTGCACTGAACTAACTAAACTGAACTGAACCATAGAGATGAGTCACTCAGCTATTTTTCATTGTTTTAAATTTTATCAAGATTTGTTATAAGATATAATTTTATTTTTCCTGGAAAGAGCTAGATTTATCCAGAATTTTAACAAAGAGCTTTTCTCCTGGAAATGCGTAGTTTTTTTTATAATACTTAATAATAATAATATACTAAACAAGGCCAAGCTTCTTAATTATATCGAATCATTTGATGAATCAGTTGACGAATCCTATAATTGAAAATGTATTATTAATATTGTGAAAATGAATGACCGATACATCGGGTATATTTTCTCACCTCCTCACACGTGGCACTTCTTATTTTTGTATTGGGCTTCATAGGGTTATAGAAACTCCCAATTGCCTTAAATATTTCATGAATCATATTTCATGATCTTGCTTGGGATATTTTTGGTTTGCATAAAATCGATTTTGGCCACTGTAGAAAAAAAAAGGAGTGGGTGAGAACAACCATCGGCCAGTACATACAAAAGAGAGTGAATTGCCAACAACAAAATACATGGTATTTTCGAAAACTTTAAATTAATTTAAAAAAAAAAACCATTCATTTCCGCCAGAAAAACTATTCGTTAAAATTCTGGATAAATCTACCTCTTTCCAGGAAAAATTAAATTAAAAAAATTAATTCACACGAGCGGCTATTTAACAATTACCAAAAATCAATTCAAACGAGTAGCTCTTTACCAATTACCTTAAATAAAAATCATCGATATTAACATCGTTGCTTAAAATTATGTATCGATGTTGAATATTTTTTCCGAACATCGGTACATCAGCAACATCTTTAATAGCTTCTTTTTCCCTCCAAAAACATAAAAAAGGAGCGTATGTTATTATTTATTTATAGAATTAACCGAAACCAATGCAAAAAATTCTGGACAACTTTCAAAGAGCCGAGAAAATCGGCGAAGGCACATACGGCATTGTATACAAAGCCTGCAACAATAAAACCGGAAAGGATGTCGCACTCAAGAAAATCCGTCTTGAAGGGTATGTAGCTGTCCGAAGTTTACCGTGGACTACTCCCAACGCTAATTAAAACTCAGCAATATGTATGTCAGTGAAGATTATAAGAACATTCTCTATATCGAATTCAATATCATAATGGTTACCTAGATGTGTTTTTGGTGCCCACAGCGCCTTGATGTCCTTGACGAATGTCAAATGCCATGGCTGGCTGAGCAGCTGCATACAAAAGCCCGAATTCTGTGCGTGCTGCGATGCATCTTAATACGTAGCACCACATGATTCGGCTTTGTGGTGCAGACATATTCATCGTATAGCATACAAATTTGGATGATTCGTAGAAAACTCATGTCTAATCAGTAACACCTTTGATATCTCAGCGAAACGGAAGGTGTCCCCTCCACAGCCATTCGTGAAATATCATTACTGAAGAACCTAACCCACAAGAATGTCGTTCAACTACACGACGTAGTTATATCGGGCAATAATTTGTACATGATATTCGAGTATCTTAACATGGATCTAAAGAAACTGATGGATAAAAAGAAGGAGGTGTTTACGCCAGAGTTAATCAAAGTGAGTGGAACTTGGCTATATGAAATCATAGTTTTTTTTATTTCTAATCGTTTTTTAGAGTTACATGTTTCAGATATTTGACGCCTTGAATTTCTGCCACACCAATCGCATACTGCATCGGGATCTAAAGCCTCAGAACCTGCTCGTTGATACGGAAGGCAATATCAAGGTATTGTTGCAACTTTTTCCTCTTTTAGTATGCACTCATCGTCCTGTTGTAGCTCGCTGACTTTGGATTGGCCCGTGCATTCAATGTACCCATGCGCGCCTATACACATGAGGTGGTCACGCTTTGGTATCGTGCACCTGAAATTTTGTTGGGCACTAAATTCTATTCAACTGGTGTGGATATTTGGAGTCTGGGCTGCATATTTGCTGAAATGGTAAACAGTTCGAAAAACTTCTAAGATTTAATTTAATTAGCTTTGGTTTGACAGATTATGAGACGTTCGCTGTTTCCGGGTGACAGTGAAATCGATCAACTTTATCGCATCTTTCGCACTCTGAGCACACCTGATGAAACCAAATGGCCAGGAGTGACCCAATTACCTGATTTTAAGGCAAAGTTTCCCAAATGGGAAGAATCTAATGTACCTTCTGCAATACGCGAACATGAGGCACACGAACTTATTATGGTAAATAGAAATAGATCTTGGATATTAAAATACTCAAAAACTATTGTATTGAATCATTATTTATCGTAGTCTATGCTCTGTTACGATCCAAACCTGCGTATATCCGCTAAGAACGCGCTACAACATGCTTACTTTTGCAATGTGCAACATGTCAACCATGTGGCCTTACCTGTGGACCCAAATGCTGGCTGTCCGTCGCGGCTTACTCAGCTTATTTGACATTTTTACTGCTGAGACAATGACAATCTCAATTCTTGTGATGTTTAGTATAGTAAGTGAATGTACCTACCTCAACATAGTTAAATTTAATGCAATTACAAAACATCTAATTATATCTAGCTCCCACTGTTCTTCCTTTTTACAGGTGTCTACGTCATCTCATTTGTACACCCACAACAAACTAACACACATCATTAAAATACATACATCATGTTCATTAAAATACTACAAACTTTATTAACGATTGTTTGATGATGCATTTACCAGGCGTACAGCTAATGGCAAACTATGACGGTTTCTCGGTTTTATTTTGGCGAACCCCACTGCTTCCCCCTTATTTTCAGTTTGGCGCTGACGTTTGCGATTTCGTTGATCGTCACGCATGAATGAACCAATTGTATTGCGCATGCTCTCAGAGAGAGTAGAAGCGGGATCTTCAGTGGTCGTATCGTCGGATATTTCAGCTGCTTCACTTTCGTTGACGACGTCGTTAATAGCCCCATGATTGGCAACTAGACTATCGTCGTTTTCTTCATCATCACCAATTACAGCTGGTGCAACGTTCTCCGTCACTTTGATAGCCAATCGCAATGGTCGCAGTACAGCATATTTTTTGCTATTTAATTTGCGAACATTTTCATCGGGCATATAGTCTGTCTCCTCTTCAGACGGTCTGTCTTCATAGTAATGATCATATAAACTTGCCTGATGGGCATAATCATTATAAGAATGCAAACGTCTCAAATCATAGTAGCTATTCATGTTGGGACCGTAGTAAAACATTGGTTGCTGTTGTGGCGACCTTATGGGCAATGATGAGCCATAATAATCGTAAGGATCGTCCAGTTCCTGGGAGTCATAAATTGGACGAAGCCTTTGCTGCTTACGTCGCTTACGTTTACGCTTGGTGGGGCTCTGGACTGTAGCTGATGACTCATCCGGCTCCTGTACGTTGTGATCATACATGGCTTGAAACGGCACCGTTTCAATGATATTAGCATTGCCATTATTAAACAGATTTGTCAAAGGGCTGGTCAGATTTCTGAATCCAAAATTTGGTTGCACGCTGCGCACAAAACTGTTCCAGACGCGCACGAAAGGTCTCTCTGTAGTTGTTGAGGTTGGTGACGAGGCCTTTTCGCGGGCACGTCCATGACCACGACGGTATCCACCACGGGGCACATAGTTGGGATAATCAATTTGACGTCTGTTATAAGTAAGTAATCAAATTATTCACTTATTGTTTCTTATAACTAATGAAATAGTAGGCTAAGGTCAAAGACCTACCCATAGTAAGACTGCTTCTCTGACTGTGGCTCCCAGTATTGTAGCACTTCCGAGTGTCGTTTCCTGGCAGCTTGGACTTGGTTTGGTACACCAATCCATGCCATTAGCAGGACTGCTGCCCACAGTTGCCAAAACATTGTGGTTGTGCTAAGGACTCCGCGATAAATTCACAGCTGTGTTCTTTTCTGGCCAAAAGCCAACTGATGCTTGATGCGCTGCGAACTTAGGTTGTCAATTCAATTTTCGCTGAAGACTTTGTTTAACAGTTTTAAGATCTGAACTCATTTGAATGATATTTCGCCATGTAAATTTTGGCCAGTGAAAGTTTTTTTGAATCAATTTGCTATTATCCATCAGAAGACGCACCATTTTATTCTATGTATGCCAATGTAACCCAATTCTGTGGCTGTTGAAAGTCTTCTCGTGGGAAGGCATTGGCCATTGACCATTGGCATTTACCAATCAATGCCTCGTCCATTCTAATGCTAATTTGGCTTTATGATCGTTTGCGTATTGCCAAAACTTAAACCAGTTTGATTTACAATAATCTTGATAAATATTAATGTTGAAGACGGTAAAGCGAAGTTCTTCTTTTGCATATTCAAGTTATCCACATCTTTATTTCGTTATACGTTATTTGTTATGATTTGTTCATAATTTGTTTGTTTTATCTATAATCAAATCAATTTATTATGTTAAATGGTAAGAGTAAATTATAAAGAGTCAATATGAGGTGCAAATAAACTATTGTCGAAAGTTTAAGTTAAATAACAAATATACCATTAATTTAAAGATCGAAGCTTTAACTCAACTAGAAATTGCTCAAAATGATTATATTGACGAAACCCTTTTCTTAAGGACATTGCGATTTGGTAATAAGTGTATGTATGATATGTACATTTATTGATAAATAAATATTTATCTAAATCTTTATTAAACGTTTGGCATTCGACGTTTTGGGGCCTCCGAACAGTCGTACAGAGCCTCCAATTGTGCCGCTTATCAAGTTCAATCTAAAATAGCTGACGTTGCCGAACAATTTATTGAGTCCTTCGAATTGTCCACATTCATCGAAAGGTGGGAAACCTGGGGAAGGCTCTGCATGAGCCCCAAAACAACTTCCGATCCAAAGCCAAAACAAACAACATACAAAACGAAAGCAAAATCTCTAACAAGTGTCAACAGACAACCCAGAGAGCAAGAGCAAGTGTGAGTGGGAGAGTGAGAGAGCGAGGTGTTGCGAAAGCTTTTCTAGTGGGAGGTACAGAGAGTGCTTTTGTTGTGTTCAAGTGCTGAGAGACAAGGGAGAGAGATAGAGCTGGGCAAAAGCTTTGGCCGCCTATCGAAGCAATGTTGAAGGCGCGCTCAGGAATCGGGTTCAGTTGACGTTGAGATTCCTGGCCAAAAACGACCGATTGCTTTAAGTGGGCTCCGTCGCGCGCTAAAAAAGAAAGCTGGAAAAACGCCAGCAGCAAACTAACAAACTAAAACAGTTTTTCCACAGTCTAGGAAAACTAGTGAAAAAGGCAAGTTTAAGTGGCAGTTGCGTTTTGGGCTAAGCAGCTCCCTTCGAATCCGAGTCCGAGAAAACCGAGACCAAGACCGAGACCGAAACCCATGCCCTAGTATATTTTGCCTCCGTTGATGTTTGCGTGCGTGTGTGTGTGTGTCGGTGCTGGTGTTGGTGTGTGTATCTATGTGCGTGTGCGTTTTGTGTATCCGTTCAGTGTTCAGTTTTTGAGTTGCTCCAAATTATATACATGCAACAACAACTACAACAGCGAGTACAACATAAATTTGTCCATATATGTAATTGAATTAAAGAAAGGGCTCAGACTCAACCAGAGCGTCGCCTCTTTTTTTTCTTTATATAAGGAAGCAAAACGTTCAGTGAAAGCGAAAGGGGGGAAAATGCGGAAAGAATTGCGTAAAGTTTCAATCCCCTGACACAAATGCCATTAAGTGCTTAAGTAAATTATATAAAATCATTTAATGCATCGTTGAGCATTCATAACAAAATGCGCAAGCACAGTTGCCATAGAAAAATGATTTTCAAATAATTTTCCATACCTCTTTGCTGCCACCGACATGTGAGTCGAGTGCCCCATGGGGTGCCCCCATTGTGTGTACATAAGAAAAAATTCAATTTGCCACTACCCTATCTATCCCACTTACTATGCTAGCCAACAACTGCTTATAATCCTGTACTCGTAGATGCTCAACTGAAAGTGCCTCAAGCAGATTGTGTGTGTGCTAAATTTTGACATACTCTAAGACGGCGGCTGCCAGGCTGCCAAGGTGTTGGCGTCCAATCCCGGTGCAAAGAAACGAATGAAACGGAAAGAAAAATAAAAGTGGAAAACAACATTCAAACAATGACAACCCAACCCACTGAAATAACTACTATATCTAGGAGGTACACGACAAAATTGAAACATCTTGGCGGGCGACGTTTCATGGCAACATTTTGAAGTGCCCTGCCCACCTTTGTGTGGTTGCTTTTTTACCACCCATTGAGCACTTGTTGTTGTTGCTATATCGCCTAGTCAGTTGCAGGTGTGTCTGTAGCAATTTTTGGCGTCACTTTCGTTTTCGCTGTGTGGTCGTGCCCTCGCTCAAGCGTTGTGCTTGACCATAACCACTAAAACTGTCACATTGCGTATACGCCGCGTGAGTCGAGTTGTCCTCGACCGTTGCTAGCATTGCCGTTTCTTTTTGGAAAGCACCCACGCTAGTTAGCGAGAGCGCAAGCTCTCTCGCACTCTCTCGCATTAGACGCGCTCTTTCAGCTTTCAGCTGTTTCGGTTTTTTGTTTTGTTTTGAATCGCATTTACATGGCCCGTAAACAAGCCAAAAAGCCACCCACAACCCCCATTCCGGCTTGTTTTTCTATCAGTCTGCACATTTGCGCACGTTCTTCCACGTCCAACGTCTTGTTTGGCAATTTAAATTTTATTGTGATTTTAATGCAGCGCAAGGCAAACAAACAAACGGCGTCGTCAACGTGCTGGCATCTTTCGCTTTTTTCTTTTTTGCCATACTATAGAGCAATTTGGCGCCTAAATGTGTGCTTCACAACGGTACAAGGGACAAGCACCGTAATTATGATTATACTACAATACATTGTACTTGTTGTTGTCTGCGCATTAGCGTGTAAGCTTTATGACCGAAAGTGTCATAAAAAAAGGGAAATAACAAACATAGATACACTTTTGTGTGGCATGGACATTGACATATTTTGAAGAAAGTATAAAAAAAAACCCGACAATCTACTCTGTTTCCTGTGCAGAGCATTTGCCATTTGATTTGCTTTGATTTGCACCTGACGAAACCCATTAAAATGTACCTCAAAACAAATTTCTGCAAGCTTTGCGAATGGCTTGGCGAACGGCCAAAAGGAGCGTCAACCCATTGCTCACAGCTTTTCCGCTTTTTCCCCAGAAATGACAACATTTTCTTTATTGTTTCGACTGTCGGGTTGTCGGGCTGTCGTCCTGCCGCTTGTCTGTTGTCAAAAGTTGCCGTCATAGTTACAGTTAAAGTTATAGTTTTTTGGAAAACTTGCAAAGAAAAAGAAAAATGAATGAAATGAGGGGAAAACAGCTGCAATTTCCATATTTCTCACATTAGCTATTTATAGTATATAAACAATTTGCATTTTGCATGAGCACGAAGTTCAAGTAAAACTAAAGTAAAGTAAATTCGAGCCCCAGGCCCAAGTGTGATGACTGAATAATTAACAGGACCGACCTGTTGGCAGCTGTTGCTGTTTTATTCAGTGGGCTCAGTGGCTCAATACAATTAGGGATTCAGCGTTGCGGTTTATGAAGCTCAGATAGGGTCGCACATCGATAAAGCTAGAGACAATCACATTCTTCTTATCCACACGCTTCGAGTCAATCAACATTCCAACCAAATAGTAGTTCTGCATCTCATCCAACTCCACCTGAATGCCCACCAAGGGAGCACCCTGATAATAGGCTGTCAGGCGATCCTGATAGCCACAGATGCTCGAGCTGCTGGTAATCAATGCATTGTGCTCCTTCTGGCAATACGAAAGACTGATCGTATTCACCCAGGTCTTGTGCTTTAGTGTATCCTTAATGGGCAAACCGGCGACCACAAACATTTGTCCCACCAGCGTCTCATCCGCCAACGCTGGCGGTGGCATACAGATGGGCATAACAGTCGGTGTTAACTTAGCATCGCGTTCCAGTTGCAGCACGGCCAAGCTGTTCTTGAGCGTTAAAGGTTCGTATTCGGGATGTATTGCAATCTCGGAGAGCGGTATATCCTGTGCGGGCAGCACACAATAGCCATCCTTGTCGCAGCTAACCTCATGCGCATTGGAGCTCTTGTTCCACACACCCAACTGCACCGAGTAGGCTTCCGCTTGTCCATCGTACAATATGAAACAGTGGGCCGGAGCCAGCACATTACGCTTCGAGATGAGCACACCCAAGCAGCCATCATTGGGCAGCTTGCCCTCATGTCCTAGCGGTTTACCACTCAATTAATAGCACTTGGCATCGATACAAAGTCACTTACCATTCTTATACGTAATGCGCGCCAGCCATTGATGCTCTGTGGGCACCGCAAAGTTGTTTTGCCTCAGCAGCTGCTCCTCGTTTATATTACCGCATTTTGCGTCCTCTTTAGGCTCTTTAAAATGGTGTGCATCCACAGCAGAAGTTGCCAGCAGCAGAGCAAAAAACAAACCGCTTAATAGTTGCATTTGAAAGCCCGACTGAAAGTCAACTAAACTGGAAAATATTCAATGACATTGAGGCTCGATATGATTATGAGTATTTTTGCGAGGTTTGCGCAAGCAGTTGATGGAGCTTTGGAACTACTTACAGCCAAAGACTTGGTCAACTATCATAGCTGTTCGAATGATATTTATATAAAGGAACTTTTGTTCAGATGTTAAATTGATAATAATTACAGTCAATTTATACTTATATTATCTAAAACTTGTAAGATTGATACTACTAAATCAACTTTAAAATATTTTATAGTCAACTTTCAATAACAACTACGATAATAACAACAAACATAGATAAACAAATATAAGATTTCAAAACACAATACTCCCAAACTTATCAAGCTGCTCATCAAACTGCATTCTATAGAATTTACAACTTATGATTAAAACATTAATGAAAACTCGTTTTCGATGCGGAATTGTGGGCAATTCAAATCACGATATACCAACTTGTAATCAATATCAAATGAAAAATATTATTTTATTAAATAGTAAAAACATTACATAAGTCTGTCAAGTACAGTTCCCATCAGTGGGAATTCTCCAGTAGCCATTTGCGCCAGGGTCGCACATCTTGGAAGGCATAGACTGTTGTCTGATCCACAATTATCACTTCAGAGAGTAGACCAGCCAAATAGAAGCTACTCGGCACTCCCTTGACAACATTGATTCCCATCAAGGCGGTTCCCTCATAGAACTTGGTGCGCTTTACGGGATAGCCACAGAATTGATTCTCTGGTCGTGGACTCGATGACTTGCTCAGCGATGTACAGTATTGTCTCGATATGGTGAAGGCAAGACCCTTACCTTTCACATAGTTGCTGTGCTCAAAGCCAGCGAAATGATAATTGCGAGCAATAATTGATTTGGGCTCCGCATTGGTCTCCAAGCACAATGGCTGCTTGTATGTTGTCCATTTGATTCGTTCCGTTAGACGCAACAGTGCCAAATCATTGTCACCCGTATCCTTGTCCGCCTGTGGGTGCACTTTGATCTCGGCCACGCTATGCTGCACTGGGCCAGGCACACAAAAGCCCTTGTCATTGCAGATATACTCCTCGTACGGTGAGTGCGTCTCATTCCAGATGCCCAAACGCACCGCTACCGTCTCTGGGCGATCGTTGAAGCGTCGCACACATGTTGCAGTCGTCAACACATGATTCTCACTCACAATGACGACACTGCAACCAATGTTTTCGAATGTGGCACCTGAGTAATATTACGAATTTAGTCACGTTTTCCCAAATAGAAACTTGAGCTACACTACTCACCCTTTAGCTGAAATAAAATGCCAATCCAAGGATACTCCGATGGTTCCGTTGAGGTATCTTTGCTGAAGAGCAAACGTTCATCCAGATTGCCGCACTTGTAGTCCTCCCCAGCAGCGGCTATAAAATACCGTTTTAAAATTACATGAAATTGCTTTGCAATTACTTCTCAATTTTAAAATTCACCGCTGAACAAAACGCCAACGAACAGCACAACAAGTTTTCCAAGATTTCTCATATCTCAGCGTTGACTATCCGCATCTATTTCTGGACTGTCTCGGTGCTCGCAGTTAACTGCAAGGCAGCTCTAATCAAGCAGCTAACAAGCGTGTTAATTATTCATTGAAAGCGAGAGATTAATTAAAGCCATTTCTTGCTGCAGTTTCGCATAGTTGGCAACGCTGCGCATACGTAATGCGCCTGAAAGGGCGCTTTCATTTACAGTCTAGATTAAAACGAACCACTTTTCATTTACATTTTTTTACTTTTCAATGTTGTTTTATATTAAAATTCATTTGAGAATGCCTGACAATTTATTTTATCTATTTACGTTTGATATATATTTTGTATATTTTAATATTATTTTCAAAATAGGTATTAAAATATTATATTTGTTTCGTATTCATTATTTTATATTTCTTGTTTATTTTTTTATATTGACTTATATTGTTATATCAAACAGTGTGTTATTATTTGTAATTTATTATAATCAAAAATATACCTGGCAATCATTTCGCATTAAATATAATCAATTTCTAGCATCAGACATATTTTGCAGCATCAAAAGTCATGTGTCGTATTTTCATTTATTTTCCCCCAATTATTGGCAATTTATTTCATCATTTCCCCATATTATAATTCGTATTTTAAAGCTCTCTCTCTCTCTCTCTGATAGCTTCTTTAACGCATAAGAGCTATAATTCAAGGTTATAAAAATCAATACATTTATATAATCGAATATTTGAAATTACATCAAATTGCCGCTGACTGTGCAAAAATCCAGGCTATTAAATCGGTGCGGGAACGGGACTTGCTTGACTACCGATCATTATAAAGCTATTAAAATGCATCGATGTCTGGCAAAATGCTCGTAAAGTTATGTATTTGCGTAGGCCGTGCTCTTAATATTTAATGTTTCAATTAGAATGTCATTATCGGAGACAAGCTGAATGCCCAATGGGACGACGGCTCAAAAGACAATTTGAAGGACGCAGGCACAATTTGGGTGGCCTTCAAGTGTGTGGCGGGAGGGAAAAGGGCATAGGTCATGGTGATGTGGGGGGGGTGGAGGTGGCGCAGGGCGGGTGCCATATTTAATGCTGCACTAAAAGTTGAACAAATTGCCCCACTTGCTGTGTGGCAAGTGGCAGCAACAACTGACTGTTTATTGTCCACTCAGACGGCGTTGACTTTGCCTCAACTTGACCTGCACACATTCATAATAATACCGCTATTGTTATGAGCCACACACACATACACATACACATACACACAATAGCACATAGAACGTATGGCAAGTGTGCATTTGGAATCAATGTTATCCTTGCTTGTACAACTCGAGTCCAGCTGAGCATTTAGCAATGAAACAAGGCTTTCCTTCATTGTTTGCTCGCCTTGCCTTGCCTTGCCTTGCGTATGCAAATTAGAGTTGAGCTGAGTGTGCGTGATTTGGGTGTGCGGATTCGCCCTTTGCTTGTAACAAGGCTTTTGGCCATTGCCTGCAAGTTGGCCATCAGGCCAAAAGGGAATTGAGTTGCTCCTTGCGTGTCGCTGACTCCTCTAATCGCGGTCAGCACGTGAGGCGAACGTTTCGTTTCTTCTCTTTCTCTTTCTCTGTCGAAGGATATCCTTAATGCTAGTGTTAATTTCTTATCCTTAATTACAAATATACTTCTAGCAGCCAAAAACATAGAAACAAAAGAGGCTAACAGAGACACTATGAACGTCAGGAGCATAAGGCAATGATAGCATGACGCGCGACGGCGAAATTCCAGCCATCTTCAATCCGAAACGCGTGCGCACACCTTCCGTGGTGGTCACTGGCGAGTCCTCGTCGAATGGTCCCTACAACAACAACAATAGTGGCGGCGGCGGCGGCACAGGGGGTGGAGGTGGAGGAGGAGCAGGCAACAATGGTAGCTCTGCTGGCATTCCAAGCAGCAGCAGCGTTGGCGGCATCGGTTGTGGCTTTAGCAATGTGCTCACCTCAAGCAATCCGCAAATAACCCACCAAGATTCAATATCCTCAAGCCAACAGGATCCCAATGAAGTCATTACCATACAGGCGGACACGCCCACTGGCACACATGGTTCCCAGCATAATTTTGGCATCGACTCCTCTAGTGACGCACACAATGCCACCCAGCTGGCCATCGATCATCCGCCAAACGGGCAGGCTGGCGAGGAGGGCGAAGTGCGTTTTCGCAAGCTCAAGGCCTGCCAAGACAGCTGTTGCTCCGAACTGGCCAAGAAGGTGGGTAATCAATTTTTCAATCAAATTCTGATGCAACATACTCAGTCATAATCTGTGGCATCCGTCAGATGTACTTTGGCGTGTGTGTCACCATTTTGGTGACTGCCTCATGGGTGGGCGCCACACATTGCATCAAATACATGTATCTGTATCGTGCTCCTTACGACGATGAGCTGGACGATGATCTGGATACGTCGTCGAGTCGAGCTGAGCTAAGCACCGAACTGGAGGACATATTGGCCATCAGTGATTCATCATTGCATCATGTCGAGGACGCCACCGAGATGTTCAACATACCACCGCGACAGCCCGTCTACTTTAGTGCACCGTTCTTTGCGGCCTGGTTCTTTACAAACTTCTCACTGCTCTTCTTTCCCATCTATATACTGGGCCTGATATCTGCCCGCAAGTGCGACAAGCTCAGCGAGATTCTGGCTGATGTGTTGCGAGGATTTCGCGAGCGTGGTTTCACAATTGGTAAGAGACTTTAGAGAGTGGTTTTTTTGGGTCAGAGATTGTTTTGTTTGACTTTGTCTTTTGTTGATTTGCCGTCTTTACAGGTCGCTTCCTCAATCGCTGCCTATCCTTTTGCATCCTGTGGCTCGTGACCACGTATCTGTATACACTCTCCCTGCACGTGCTCTTTGCCACAGATGCTTTGGCCCTGTTTGCCACAAATGTTGCCTGCGTCTATCTGCTCTCCTGGGTCATTCTGCACGAGCAATTCGTCGGGGTGCGGGTGAGTAACAATTACAAACAATTAAACAATTTATTTAATAAAAGTTGAATTGTAAAAATCAATTGCTTTTTATAAAAATTAATTTAAAGTAGTTTAAAGTAGTAGTTTAATATTAAAATAAAATAAATGTTGCAAAGTTAATATCAGATAGAATTCTATTTTTATTTTCTTTAATTATTAAAATTTTGGTTTTTTTATATAAAATGTTAGTTTTAAATAATATAGTATTTATTTATTAAACAACTAAATTATTTATTTTTAATAATAATAATTAACAACAAAAAAGGTCGACCTTAACTAACGTATTATTTACTTATTAAACAACTGAATTATTTATTTAAAATAAAAAAAGTAACATCATTAAATGTCAACCTAATATAATATTTTATTTATTTATTAAAAATCTAATTATTTAAAAAAAAAAAAAGTAAGTAACAAAAAAATGTGAACCTAAAATAATGTATTATTTCTTTATTAAGAAACTGATTATTTATTTAAAATAAAAACAAGTAAGACAGTCTTACCAATAAGAGCGACCATCGAAATATTATTTTTTTCAAAAATATACTAAAAAATAAATACTAATAATATACCAAAAATATACCGAAATTAACTTTCTTCAAAATGATTAGCTTAGTAGCACTTTATTATGTTTATTGAGCACCATGATTATGTCACTGAGTGACGTAGCAACTGAACAGGTGCAGCTGCACCTGATTTCGCTTTATAAAAGTAATAACATAGGCACGAATATATAAAATAGTATCATCAAATAATTTAAACTTAAACTTAAGAAAAATAATGTGTTAATTTTATGAAATTTAAAATTATAATTTTTTATATTTTATTTTATTAAATTAAATATTATTATATAATAAATTTATATGTTACTTAATAAAATTGTATGAAATAAAAGATAATTATTACAATTATTTTACTGAAAGCCATTAACACAATGAACACATTCTCGAACTTAAAAGAATGTTGTGCATTTTAGCAAATCGTTTTTAATTGCATTAATATTTGAAGCTTGCATTTAAAAATCTTACTTATTTGCCCTGTAGCCTTTCACGCCACTGCAACCACATGGTATATCCTTGAGTATTTCTATTTTACAGATTGTGGCCGTTATCCTGTGCGACACGGGCATCGCGCTGCTGGCCTATATGGATGGCATAACGGAAAGTCGCACATTGGGCGGCGTCGTATTGGCCACGTTAGCTGCTGCAGGCTATGCCGTGTTTAGGGTAAGAGCTCGCCTGTCAAGGCATGTTTCGTGTCTTGGCATGTTATGCTCATGTCGTGCTCCCATGCTTTTTAGGTTATGTTCCGCAAGGTGATGGGCGATCCGCCAGTGGGCCAAATCGCATTCACATTCACAGCCCTCGGACTGCTCAATGCTCTGCTGCTGTGGCCCGTTGTGTTGGCCCTTTACCTCACCGGGGCCGAGAACCTGTCGTCGGAAAGCATACCATGGAACATATTGCTGGCAGCAAGCGTGCTGCTCCTGGGTAGGACAAAAATACAACAACAATTTGAGCAGTATTTTCAATTGTGTTGTGTTGTAAACTTTTCCTCTTTTCCGTTTCATTTCGTGCCTACTCGTTGCCTTTTTTTTATCATTGTAATTAATTTTCATTGCAGTTTTCCACGTACTAATGCAGTTCAGCGCCGCCGTTACCTACAACATGTTTGTGACACTGGGTTTGATAACCGCCGTGCCCGTTTCTGGTGGTATGTACAACAACCTCTCTTTTGAATCCTCTCGAACGGATTCCGTGACTTATACTTAGTCACATACATAAGTAGCCGTATTATTTAAGCAAATGCAATAGAAATTATAGCCACATACGAATATGTAATATATATTTTAATTATGGCTGCTAATTTGGCAGTTTAAGCAGATTTCTTTTCACTTTAAACAATTCTTACTTTTTTTTAATAAAAAACTAGCCACATACGAATATGTCGCCATATATGTAATATATATTTTAATTTTGGCTGTTAATTTGACAGCTTAAACAGATTTCTTCTCACTTTCAACAACTTTTACTATTTCCACTTTTTTTAATAAATAACTAAACACCTTTGACCATCGTCCATCCAGCACTCGACGTCATACTGTACAGTGCGACATTTGCGGGCATGAAACTGGCCGGGGTCATTTTAATTGCCATTGGGTTTTTCCTCGTTATGTTCCCCGAAAACTGGCCCGATTATATAACACGTCTACTACGGTAAGTAAATCCATTCACATTAACATTTATCCATTTCTTTTTGATTTATATTTTTCATTACGTTTAATAACAATAATAAATGCTAAAAAAAAAACAATTCTTATATATATTATATATTATGCTAATTTTCTTAGTGAGTACAACTTGTGCGTGTTTTTCAATAATTTTACGATTTTTTCGATATTATCATTTATGTTTCTTTTGTTACTGCAACTCTTTTTTGAAAATACTTCGTGTTTTGTTTGTAATTTACAATAAAAGAAAATGTACTAACTTAACATGCAAATCTAATGAAAACGCTAAAACAAAAACAAAATTAATATTGCTAAATATAATTATATGTATTAACATGCCATAAAAATATGTATTTAATTCTATATAAACAAACATCTTGCAGAAAGAGCGTTCGTGCCATACTCCGTTACCAATGTTGTTGTGAATTAGCCGAAATTCGCTATGCTCATTCGGTAGGCCAAAACCAAAACTCCCAAACAAAAACAAAAAACTAAAACAAAACCATTACCAAATATATTAGTTAAAATATTATCTACACATTAACGTTGGCATCATAAGATAGTAAATTACCAGAGATTTTTTACCTGAATCTTTTGACAGATTTTTTACTGACTGAATAACAAGCTCTCAATATCTACACATGCTACTAAATATATATACTCGTAACTGTACAATATAGTTAACAAATAAAAACATAAACATCTGTGATAAATACCAAACACCCTGGCTTCCAAAACTTTGCGCTCACCCCTCTGAAAGATACTACATGTGTTACATACTCTTATAACTCTTAACTTTAGTTACCATACACTCTTATAGTTATACTTATACTTATACTTATGCCTTGTTACATGACACCTAAGTATATACTTACATATATGTACTATTACATTATAACATTAAACTACTTCAGGCTGTTGTTGTGCAGTTGGCCAATGAATCCCCTATCTTGTTGTTACTTAATGTGTTTCTTTTTAATTTGACGCTATCGTTTAATTGTTGTTGACACTTTTCATACGTAATCATTTCGTTTCGAAGGACCACCTTTGTGTAAAATAACTTTGTATATGGATGTTGTTGCCAAAATATTGACCATGCTCAGGTTTTATAAACGTAGTTCTCACACCTAAACTCAAACCCAAAATAAAAACAAAGATCCACAACACACACACACTACACACAACTGAACTGCGTAGCTTGACTTTCGCTGGTGTTGCGATATATATTTAAATATTTTTAGCATATAATACTAACATATAATCGACCTGTAAAGACCCCAAAAACCAATCAACCAATCAATCAATCAATCAACTACTTGCAGCACGGCTGCTGTTCCAGGCTCGTTCCTTGTTTATTTTTTTGGCTGCTTGTTGTGCGACGCCGCTTATTGTAAACTGTTGAGTTGAATTTCTTTTTGCGTACTCCACCCATGGATTGAGATTGACCAAATGCTGTAAATACATAATTACAATTTACAATTTACAAATCATTTTACTTTCAGTTTTACGTTCCTCATTAATGTCTGCACTTTTTAAGCAGGGCGCATACTACAATATATGTATTCAAATAACAATTATATAGAAGACCCGTATCGTATCGATCGTATTGTATCGTATCGTCGCGTAGCATGAACGACTCAGAGTCCCTCTCTCAAATTGTTCAGTTCGTTAAAATAGTTGTAAGGTTATTTGTAATTTTTGAAAATACATTTGTACCTCTGTGAAAAGCAATTAAGAATGCGACCAATATATACATATAGTGTATGGTTACAGGAGCACAGCAAAACTAAATAAGTACTAAAAACCCCCCTTTAATATATAAATAAAATACAATTAATATTATAAATAACAAATCCGTATAAAGTGTTAATTATTGGCATGTTTTGTTACCATCTTATTTGTTTTCCAATTTTCCAATTGGCCACATTTTCCTTTTCTCGAAACTTCAAAACATTCTTTCTTTCAGTTTCAACTATAATTTAAATCTATCTACTTGTATCCTGTGTGTTCTTCTGTCTCTTCAAGCAACCACTTACTTAACTAACTATAACTATAACTATAACTATACTATACTCTATTTGCTATACTCATTTCTTAAATAAAAAATGGTGTCGACATTTCTCAATTGTATTTGCAGAAGCATCATAATGCTGGGTCACAATGCGAGGTGAGTTTCGTGAGTTTGTGCAAAGCTGCTGCCGGCACCATGAAAAGAAAACAAAAAAAACAACCCTTTTTAATTTAAGTTTAAGCATAAACTAAGCTCAATGGTGCTCAAGGCCTAAAGAGACAAGTTTTATTTATTTAGGTAAACCATACTTAAAACTCGAAACTCTACCCAGATCAATTTACATATTATTATTATAAACAATGAATTCATTTTGATTGAAGTTTAATCTTTCGGGTTTGTTTTTGTAATGGGCTTACTACTACTACATACAATACGTAATACGTATCGAATTTATCTAGACGCGGTAACCTATTTAACATACACAAGTATGACATGATAAGTATTCTTAAAAATTATTAATAATCAATTGCTTTAAATAGGGATTCAAGTTGATTTCTTTTTATTCTACTTATTCTTACATTATTTATTGCATCGAATCCTTATTGATTTCATTTACTGCAGAATACTACAAGTACAAAATTGAAACATTTGATTTTCTTTGATCTAATGCTATTTCAATTAAGATACTTATCTAGATAGTTTGCGTAGTTTTGAGTCGATCTTAAGTACTCGTAGCGTACATATGTAGGTATCACGTAGTTTTGATTTCTTAACGAAAAGTAAGGTAAGTCCTCTCTCTCTCTCTCTCTCTTCAGGGTAATCAAACCCCTCGAACAGTGCTCCATGATCAAAGCACGCAATTATTCGCTCTCTCAGTCACCGCACCAACCAAAATAAATGTGTGACAAAAAACACTAAATGCAAAAACAAAATGCAAATTGTTGCAGCATTTTTTATGTTTTTTTTCATAAGCTCACCAAAGAAATTTGTTTTGTGAAAACGCTCATTTATTTTTTAAAAGAATATGACAACATTTTAGTATTAGCAGCTCTTTAGTAGAAAAAAATAATATTCTGATTTGTATATATAGAAACACCGCTAATCTGTACTATTGCTTCTTTTCTTCTTGTTTTTCTTCTTCACCTCCAACACCGATCTGCCTATCCGTCTCTCTAAACGACTGTCTCCCCTCTCTTGAAACTCTCTCTCTCTCTTTCTCTCTCTGTTTCTCTCTCTCTCTCTCTCTGTAAACACACAAACATGAAACAAACGTATGAACCTGGCTAAATCAATAACAATTGAAACACGTAAAATTGTACAAAATACAACATTGAAATCTCATTGCAAAATTCACACACAATTATGAAATCCATATATATATATGTACACACCTATTTAAATATATCAAATCCACACCAAGTAGCGGTAGGCCAGCGCTTTGTAAACGAGATGCTGCTGTCACCGGACCGTCCACGAGATATGCGCAACGGCACATCACGCGTTCGTTCTCGCACCACATAAGCTAAAAGTTTGGAAAATTCACAGTAAATCTGAACAGTTAACCAAAGACAACAACAACAACAACAGATACATATATTTTGTAAATGATTTTCCCCACAAAAAAAAACAAAAGAAACCAAAAAAAAACAATTGAGTCCTTTGCTGGTAAGTACCCGACTTGCTAAAGCTTTTTGCCTGTAATTTGATGCATACCCAAGGTACAGTTACAAAAACATACACAACTCTAGATTTAGTTGAGTCCACCCGGAGTGAGATATATGCATATATACTATATGTATTATTATATATTATCCACAGCTATTGCTCGGAATTGTTTTGGTTGTTTAATGTTTTCCATAATTTGTTCTGCTTCAAATCCTCTTCAATTTATACGTTGTTCTCTCTTTCTCTCTCTCTCTCTCTTTCTCTATTTCTCTCTTGTTCTCTTTGTGTTGTTTTTTTAATTCACAGATCGCAGCATATTTATGCGTCCCATTATAAACATAAACGAAAATATTATGCTGTCAATACGAACTCATATGTTGTTTGAGCCAAGCGCATGAAACACTAAACATAACATGACACACAACTACAACTACAACTACAACTTCTACTACTATTACCCGATCCTCTCTACATACAGTATATACTCGTTAACAGCAACATTTTTTGTAGCGAGAGCGTGTGAGGCTTTAGGCGAATTTTTGTTAAGCCCCACGGCCCACAACATGATAATAGTTTTTTATATACATAAATGTCGTATAACTGTTGAACAATAACAATTTTATACCAAAAAAAAAAAACTGAAAACAAACAAAATACTTAGTAAAAAGTACAATAATATTTTGCATTGAGATACGAATGAAACGGTGAGCGCTTTTTACTTACGATTTGTTTGTCTCAACTTAGTTTTAATAAATCTCACTAGCCGCCCTCGTACTATTCTCCAACTATCTATCTATACAATATTATAATCATAATTTGTTCAATATTTGCTTAGAAACATTGTAAATAGCTGCACTTTGCATAAATTGTTTGTTTGTTTGTTTTTTTTTTTTTAAATATAGTATGTATTTTCGTATTTAGCTTACTGGAATCTCTATGTGGCACAGCCTCCGCTTAAATCCACAATTGCCCTATAAAATATTTAATCACAGACACACACACAGACACAAATACACAGAACTACCAAAACAAGCATAGATTTTGTAAATATTTAAAAACAAAATAATAATAATAAAAATGTGAAAAAACTTAAGAAACATCAGTAAAAAATCAGTAAAAATTCTAGCTAACAACTTTAGACGCCTACAATCTTTAGTGTCAACTAGTTAGACAACGTAAATGCAAGGCTAATCAATAATATTATATTAAATAAATATATTTTCTATTGCATAAATAATCTCTAAGCTTCTCTTCACGATTCGCTTTGCATATACGTTTATCAAATGTTTAAAGCTAACTTCAATGAAAAAAAAAAAAAAAAAACAAATTATAAAACAAATCCGTAATACTTGTGTACATATAGAGCATTAGAATTGAACACAAAATGTCTAGAAAATCGAACCAATTCAATGCTGTAGATGGAATATATTGCCGTGCCATTTGCTAACAACATCAATTTTCTTTATGCTCCGACACACAAAACACAATTCAAATCGAATCGATTGATCGAACCAATATGTAGATGGGGTCGCGGCCCTCGGAGCGGTACTTCAACAGGTCAGCATCCCACCATTATCGACTATCGGACGGGATACATAAGGTCCCATCTTCGTTCACCCTCTGGCCGTGTGAGATGACTGATCTATCGCCAACTACAACTGGGTTTCTGCATGGCAACTCCAACGCACACCACCACCATCAACACCCACACCACAACCAACACCACCTGCAGCAGCTTTTCCAACAACGCCACCACAGCCACCATCAGAGCCAGCAGCAGCAAAATTTGCAGCGCCAGCATTCGCACACATCCCTCACAATGATCCATCGCCAGAGCAGCAGCCATAGCGTCCATGGCAGTCGGAGGGGCAGCGGTGGCATCCGTGCTCCGCCGGCTGGCACCGGACGTCTCTTCTCCTACTTTGGCAACGAGCATGAGCATGAGCATGATCGTAAGAAATCGGAAACATCATTCTTCAATTTGGGATTTCGACGCAAATCCACAGTGGTTTATTATGCGCCCACAGAATAGACATCTTCTGTCTTTGGGGCATCGAGAATCGTGAATCGTGAATCGAGTGAGGATCGTGCATATCAAATTTACCTGCATTTGCAAATACAATCAGGCACCTTAGAAGTTTATTACAGGTAACAAATACATTATGGTTGGGTGTACTTACCGTACATAAGTTATATAAGTACAATATTTATTAACGAATAGGTAATTTAATTGTCGTTGCTTGTTGTGAGAGTTTAATTGAAACCACATGCAGTTAGAATTTTGCTCAAATATTACATAATTATACGCTACAAATACAGATACACAGCTACAGATTCAGAGACATAGCTCATGGTCTACACAAAATATTTAATGTTTTTCTTAATGTCACCACGGGAAACCATGCCGAAACCCAAGCACATTTGATCCCAGAACCAGAAGCAATGATACTCGTAGAGTCTTAATCAAATTGAGCTCAAAGAATGCCCCCTGAAATTAACTAAAGATAACTTTACTGATATACCAAATAAATTAGTTCAAATTGAAATGGAAATATGAAATTGAAAAATGCAAAATGCAAAGAGACAAACAAATTGAATGAAAAATCGAAGCCAATTGTTTTTAGCAATTATATACATTAAAATTTAAAATAACTAAACAATAATAATATGATATTTTAAAGTAAACCCACACTGCGGCACATCTTTATAAGTCTTAGAGAAATCCCAAAGAGTCATCGTTATAAACAATTAAGATATTAAGAGGCATCACACCTAAATGTTAGATACACCTAGAAGATATGACCCGTTTAATTGTAAGCTCATTTTTAGCTACTAGAGGCCACATGAAAGATAACAAAAGAAAAATAAGAAAAACAATAATTAAACAAAAGAGGGAGAAATAGTTAATTGTTTACACCTTTCGCTTGTGTTAAATGTGTTTTCGTTTTGAGAAAATATGTAAAGTGAAATATTGAAAGTAATTTTTAGCTAAATGTTGTGTATTATTGTTGAGCGATCTGATCCTGTTGTATTATTATTATAAAGTCACTGAATATTGTACGATTGAATCCAGGCAGATTGGTATTCAATGACTGACTGATTCATTCAACCATTCATTGTGCTTGTATTGAATCATACAATTTGTCAGCTGCCTACTTTGTACTCGTAACTTGTATTAAATTGTGTAGCCACATCCAATAAATTGATTTGTGATAGTTTTTAATGATGTTTGATAAACAATTCCATAGAATTACCCCCGCTCAGAGGAGGCAGTGGTATTTATGTATTTAGAAAACAAATATCAAAAAATCCAAAACAAATAAATGAACACAACTAAAATCGAAATAAAATGGATTCCTTTTCTTACTTTGTGCTTTATTGTCATGTCTAGCATGCCATGAGACAAATGTCAAATGTCAACATTCTAAATATATTATAGGCAAAGAATCAATCAGTACAAAAACATCTCTCATTAAAATTGAACCCTTCCAAAATTTATTAAAATTCTAAAAGGATCAAAAATAAATCAAAGTTTGAATCAACGATTTATTATTCATATTTCGCGGATAGCTTGGGCCGATCGCAACTAAATCGTATCTCAGTTCAGAGCTAAGAGCCTTGCAAACAACCAACCGCGATATTGAAAAAAAACGTGACGCCCGACGATAAACGGGCGGCAAATATAACAAAAACAACATATATATTTGGTTTTCAAAGTTCTTGTGTTTTGTTTGTCTTTTGTTTCCCAAAAAAAAAAAAAAATAGGCCTCGACGAAATCCATAAATTAATTGCGATTCAGTTTCACCAACCATCAACAAGCAAATATGAATAAGTTTGGTAAGTGATTATTCCCACATTTAATCTATATGTGTTCAATATTTATTGGTTCAATATTGCATACAAGGCAAAGTACAAAAAAGATTCTTCAATGTTAAACGAGATTCGATCTTAATGCTACATTATTAGGCTACAATAGCTGTGTGGTTACATACATTTAATATTCGAATGTACTCGCTATGTCAAGGCACTTAATAGTATAAAAATACATAATACATATGTAATACAAAATAGACAATTTACTTTTGGACGGACTTACGATTGTAGTCTTGATATACATTCTAAAACAAACAATAATATTTTCATTTCATTTTGCTTTTAGACGTCTTGATATACATTTAAAAAAACAAGAATATTTTCATTTCATTTTGCTAAGGCACTAGTAAACACTTATGGTTTCAATTAGTTTCGCTTTTGTTTTGTACTGTCCTACAAACTGATATGGAATCGTTTCATCAAAAAAGAGTATATGTGTATGGTATATAATAAAGAAATTAATATGAAATAAGAGAACCACTTGAACGTGTTCCCGCTGCGCCGGGCTCGGTGAGTAGAGCCGGCAATAGTCTTCAGCCGGCAACGGCACAAATAGAAATGGAGGAGTTGCCCAAAACGCAGCGGTCGTCATCGTCACTGCCCACCGGCGCGCTGTTTGCCCATGATATGACTATGAAAAATGTGTGAAAATATTTTTTGTGTACATGTCCAAGTCCACGCTACCTATGCATATGACCATATCATTTTTTAATGAAAATCAACGACGGTTAAAAAAAGAGTTGGCTACTTTTTTTCTCCGTTTTTTCTTTTTTTTTTGGAGTTGCCCTGGCAGGAGACCAAGACCAAGTGGCTGGCAAACTGGTTCCGCGCCGAGCATAGAAAAAGTTCTCAGGGTATATAGATAATAAAAATTCAAGCGCATATGATAATCAAGGCGCAATGCAAAAAAGAGGAAAGCAAAAAAAAATAAGAAAAACGGCGGCATATTTAATTCAGGCAAAAAAGCAGCCAATGGACCATCGGACCCCGCAAATGTCGACGATTTAATATAAGAAAAACACTAGGCAGGCGTTGCAGGCCAGGCAGAGGAAAGGTGTGTGCGGCACAAACAACCCTCTTGGTGGATGGGTGTAGGTACAGGGCCTAACTGGGTTTTGATGTTAACAGGTTTGCGATCTCTCGGCTCAGTTGAGCTCGGAGCGAAGAAACGCACGCACACACAGCTGTGCATCTTCACGGACATTAGCAAAGGGCCACAGTCAAAGCTACAACAGCAGCAGCGACAACGGCGACGCTTCCGTAATCTGAGCACAGTAGGCGCGGCTGTTTGCGCTTTTCTGCTGCCGTTGCCGTTGTCGAAGCCGAAGCCTTGCCCGCTGCTGCTTTTGATAGAAATGACAAATAACCAGATTCATTGTAATAGATTATGTCTACAACTTAATCGCCTTGCAGATAAATGATGACAATGTTCAAAGGCAAAGAGAGAGAATATGGAATACAGAAGTAGAGTGGACAACAGACAACTTGGTTGAGCGTTTTTTTTTTTTTTTTTGGGCAACAGCGCGTTTTGTTTTGGGTGTCATTTTTGTGTCTTTCAGTTTGCTGTTGCTTTGTCATTTTTTTTTTGTTGCTTATTTAATAGAAAGTGTGTAGAGATTTTAAGTTTTGCGTGTGGACGGAATTGTTAAGATATTTGGCTTAAGGGCGCTTAACTAAATCGATAAAGCAGTGTGATTGTAAGGCCAAACAGTGAGATGACCAATCCCAATGCTGATTGCAAGCCCGACGCACCCGCCAAGCGACACTTGAACATATCATAGCGTGTCTCCTTGTCGGCAACAATATTCTGATACTCAGCCTCGACCAGCTGGCCATCATAGTAGGTGATCAAATCCTCAAATGGATACTCATAGCCCTGCAGGCATTCGCACTTATAGCCGCCAGTCTCATAGCCACGTCCCATAATTGGCACGCACTAAATGAATTACAATTAGGATCAATTTTATTATGGTATATGACCCACAGTATTACTCACATATGAAGTCTTCTGATCGCACTTGTGTGTATCCTTATAGGCATTGGGCTCATAATACCAGTCCGGGCACTGATTAATATCCAGCTGGAGCATGTCCATGGAGACGGCAACCACACCCCTGCGAGAAGAGTCAACAAATTAGTCAGTTTAATTGCTTAACATTTGCATGACAATGCGCACAAGTCACAAGTCATAAGTTAGGCCATGTCAACACTTGAAAATTAGACAATCAAATCATAGAAACTACAAACAAACATGCGCATAACAATAGGCCATAGAGGATGTGGGAATGGAAATGGGACTGGCCCCTTAAAAGGGGTGATCATCATCATCATCATAGGCCCAAGACGGCGGCACGCAGCCAAACCAGATTCAGGACCAGACCAGACACGATTCCGACCAGTTCCGGACCGGCCCCTCTACGGTTCTTTTGTATATTTGTACTCACTTGAATTCCAGTTTGACTTTGAGGCTGTCCCAGCCAAAGAAGGGCGCCGCATAGGTCACCAGCCACTTCTTCACATAGCCATCACAGTCGAATTGCGGCTGTGTCCAGAAACCATGCTTCATGTTTGCCGCACGATACGAGTTCGGATAATGCTCATACTTCTGCTGGTATTCACCTGTCTCATTGTGTCGTATCTTGATTTTCAAGTAGAACGTTTCCAGATCATCAAAATTGGTATTCCATCGTTGCTTGAGGAACTTGAAGTACTTCTTTTCCGTGTAGAGCTCGTGTGTTTTGTTGAGACGCGCCAGATCCTCCACTTTGAATTTGCGCGTGTTTAGATCCGTTTTGTATGCATAGGGTGCAAAATAGGTGCGATTGGTGAACTTATTGCGCTCCCAGAGCATTGTCGCTGACCACACTTTGCTGTCGCCCATTAGAATGGCCAAAGTTTCGCCAATCATTTGATCCTCGGTCAGCGGCTTGTCCGCCACACGTTTGCCCGAATAGACCTCATTGGGATCCGATATCTGAATGTGTAAGACAACAAATTGTTTGGTTATTTTTTTAGTAAGCGGGAGTCTTGCAATGATATTTTTCCCTTAACAAAATATCGAGAGAGGAGTCCAGTTTATGTGAACATTTTTGCTGCTGCTGCTGTGCGACTGCGGCATTTAATGAAGACGACGCGCCTTGTGTCGAACCCGTTTTTCGTGTCCTTTTTTGCTTGCTCAAACTAATGAATTTAGCATTTGGTAATGGTTTGACACTGAATATTTAATTCACGCGGCTGGCTGGCAACAGAAACTGGCATTGCAGGAAATTCGAGGAAGTTGAATTACGCGTGGAAAATTATAATTTACACTTGAGAAGTTTTCAAGAGGACGTCGAAGGCTCCTTAATAGGTGTCGGGTTTATCAATTATTGCTCTTCATTTAGCGTGAAGCCGATGGGAAACAGTCTGTATCTCTTACCTGCAAAAAGGCGCTAATAAAGTTCGCCAGACGCACAGCCATTTTGGCTTCGTTTTCAAACTGCTCCTTAGCACCATAGCTAACATCGCCGGGCAGTATCAAATCTTGCGGATGGAAACTGTCGAAATTTAAATCGAATATATAAAATCTATATGCTTTATTTGCCAAATTCTCTACTCACTTTTTACATGTGCGATAATTGACGCCATGAATGTATTTCAACACCTGATCAATGTTCAAATGCTGTGCATGCAAAGATTTCGAGCCGGTGCTATAGTTACGATAGACAGGATACATATCCAAGTATTTATCGCGTATGTGATAAGGCGCCCGCTCCCAAGTAATGGGCAGTTTTTGAATCCCTGCAAGAAATTAGCATTAAGCGATCGTTTAGCTGAACTGATATTAATCTCAACTTACAGCCAATTTTCAAACAGTCGTAGTCGTTGTAGTATTGCTCTGCCGGCGCTCGTTCCAAGATCTCGCCTAAGTAGGGTCGCCGCACCACTGGAGGTAGTCGATAGCCTGGCTTGCAACGGCACTGATAGCCACCACGCCTAAAGCCCCAACCATTTAGCGGTTCGCATTCAGTGGTTTCCTTCTTGCAACGTGCCGTGTCCGCAAAGTGATTGGGACCCTTGTTACCCTCGCCCAGTGGACACTGATTGATGTCTATGCGCTCAAAGTCCATTTCCAGCACAGATATAGCAGTGTATCTATAAAAGAATGCGACATTAGCAGCAGCAGCAGCATCTGATCATCTCACTTTACTTACTTGGGATACTCAATGTGCCTAAACTGGGTGTGTCGGGGGTATATATCGGCTATGGGCACTACGGCAGCCACCAGCCACTTGTTGGAGCGTCCGCAGTCGAAATAGGGTCGTGTCAACTTAATGGGTCCGGGATTCTCTTCAGAGCCAGGCGGACCGTGGAATGTATACGTTTCATTTGTATTGTTGGCATAGCGTATTTCCACCTGGTACGTAATCTTTGTGTCGTGTCGACCAGCGACGTTGTCCGGCAACCAGGCGCGATACCATTCATTGATTTTATACAGATCATGGGTGTAATCTTTCGATATGGTGTCGGGATGATGGGCACCCAAGTCTTGCACATCAAAAGTGTTCCATGTGGAGATCTTTTGCAGATGTATGGGATCATTGAAATCATCCTGTCTGAATGTGCGTGGTCCAAAGCGTGGGAAGGTCTTATTGAAGAAGCCACGGTACGATGACGAGTACGAGCTGTTAGGCGAAAAATATATAGCCGAGGCGTTGATGCTGGGATTGGCCGAAACGTCCGCAACAGTGGAGAGGAAATAGTACATCATGCCTGGATCGTAAGTGTCGTTGATGGCCGGACGAATAAAACGCGATTGCAGAATATAACTCCAGAAGAAGCTGCGACTCAACGCCATGTTCTGCAGATGCAACAACGCCGTTCGATTTGGAAACACAGGATTCACATTCACCTCCTTGATGTCCGGTTTGTGCGAGACCGCGTCAATGGGCATAAATAGATCCCCATGATGCTGTATGGGACAGTTGTCAGCATTGACTTTATCAAACTGTCTTTTGATCTCATCAAATGCATCTCGCGCTTGCCACTCATGCTGGGCGAACACGCCCACGACGAGTACCAGCACAAAAAGCAAGTAGCTGCGCCCCAAAATCGACGAGGGTAGAAACAAAACCATGTTTGTGGTTGTGTGAATGAATGGATATGCGCCGCCTGGTTGGGCAGCTTATCAAAGTGCTTGCGACACCTTTTAACTTAACAAAAACAAACTAAAATAAGAACTAAATTCCACAACACGCAGCTTTTCACGCAACGCGATTAGTAATACAAATTAATGCTCTGCACTTGTTGGAACTACGCCCTCAAACAACAGTGTTGCAAGCAAGCGTTGAAAACGGTCACACTGAGCAGATTATCGATAACGCATTGTGGCGGGTGGTCATATTAGTGTTGTAAACAAAGGGAATTACTGTTCGATTACTGTATTGTTCATCGATAGAAAAAAACGAGCGAACCAGTTCAGAATAAATTTAATTTAACAATTAAAGCAAATATATAAATTAAACAAATATATTATGATGTAATGCTTTCCAAACGCTTTAATTGAAGTCGTACAGTTATTACATAGTAGCATTTGTTATTATATACATATTTATCTGCGTTGTTTAAAAGAATTGCAAGTGTCAGAAACCGCGCGCGAATTTACCGTTATTTGAAAAACGTGGCCCTCTTCGTTTCGGATTTGCATATCACTTCCTTAGGTTGGATTTATATTATTAACCCAGCTCCACCCCCAACGTGTATAGCATTTATTATAATTATGCATACAACATATATAGCAATATGCAGTTGACAGTCGATTTATTATAGCACCGCATGTGCCAGAAATGGATGCAGCGAATATTTTGGACGACTGCCAATAAAAAAGGCAATGGCCGCCCTATGGAAAACTTCATAGATCGTCATTGATAGTCGTTTGCATTATTCACGTACCACTACATAACCGCAACGAGGTCAGCGCAGCGCTGCACAAATATTTGGTAAGTTTCAACTGTTGTGAACCGCAACCATTTCCTGCTCCTATCACTGTCAATCTGTTGTGTGATTGCTGCTGCTCTTCCTTCAGTGTCGCCACCTGCGCTAAATGACACGAATTAGCGACCGGACAGACGACTCGCTGCAGTGTCCCCCTCCCCCTCTTCTCGGACGATCCCTTTCCCGGTGCCATCCCCTTTTGGCTCTACATTTTTTTGTGCCTGCTTTTTCGTTCACATTCTGACCAGTTCGCTTGGGTTATTTATTACACCTGTCGTTTTGCTTATTTTTTGTTCGTCTGCTTTTTGTTTTTTTTTTGTGCTCAGTTGGATTACAACGCCAATTCTCCGCTGGCCAAAAAAGAGTAACAAAACTTAAATTTGGCACAAACATAATTTTCAGTTTGTCGACTGACATTTCCGTGCTAGTGTATGTGTGTATGTGAGTGTGTGAGTGTGTGAGTGTGTGTGTGATAGGCACTGTTTATCCTTGTGCCGCACCTCGTAATGCAGATAAATCTACGCGGCGGCGCTCGCATTGTTTTATTTTGCACGTGGGAATCGACAGCACCGAAACAACGGCAATGGCAACTGCAACTGGCCGAAAATGTTGCAGTTATTTTGTGCTTTGTTTTTTGTTGCTTTTATTCGGCTCTTGTTTTAGTTTTGCGTTCGCTCCTGTAATTGAATGTTGTTGTTGCCTTTGTCGCTGCTGCTGCTGCTGCTGTTGTTCCCCTTTGTCGTGTCCTAAATGCCAACGGCAATTGCGTTTTGCCAGAAGTTTATTTTGGGGATTTTACACGGTAAAGGAGAGGGAGGAACGAACGAACAACCATTTAGCAGTTAAGCCCAACGAGATTAAAGTTTCATTTGAAAAAGTGCCAAAGCATTAAATAGTTTCCTACTTTTCGCACTGAATGAGCCGACAAATGAAGTTGGCAAACTTCCCATAAAAAAAACGTGATTACAGTATATGCATTCTATTTGCATAAAGCGGATCCAGAGATTTTATAGCATGCCAAAAAACAATGTGTTAAACAAATATCGAGATATAAAGCAACACACTTGTGCACCAAAAATTTCAGATAATTTTTATCAAGCGCCCTGCTAAATTCCATGCCAACAATAAAAGAAATTATAATTAAATCAAATAAATTGCGCACTCAAGTTCAAAAAACCACAAGCTACAAACACACAAAAAAAAAACAAAGCAAAAAGGCAAAAAAATAAAAATGTAAAGAATGCTCGTTTGCATGCTAATAAACAGAGACATAGACAACGAGCAGCGAAGAATAATTTAAACAAAATCAAATGGCAATTGTATAAAGAAAGGAAAAGGATTTGGACATATGCAAAACGCGCTGACATGTCTGCGATCTTTAGATTGCATTTTGGCAATGACTAAAACCAGAAAAAAAAAAAAAAAACAAATGGCAAAGCAGCCCCAAATTTGGATGCCTGTACGTGCTGGGCGTCAGCATCAGCAATATCGCAGCAGCAATGAGTGTACAGCAGCAGCAGCAACAACAATGCCAAGCACTTCCATCCCGTCAGCCAAAAACAACAACAACAACAAAAACAACGACAGCAGAAAAACATACACAAAAGCGGCCTAACACAGCGCAAAATTTTTTTTGTCAAGGGTGAATGACCCAGAATCAAAATCCACAACGTTGTCGCTGCTGCCTGCTTGTGTTTGCCTGTCTCTGCTCTGCTCTGCTGTGCTTTGCTTTGCCGTTCCCTCCTCCTGCCGGCCGCCGTCGTCATTGCCGTCGTCTTCGGTGTGCAGGCCCCCACTGCACCGCCCCCTCCGCGCGCGCTCCTTCGTCTAACACTGTTTGTGTGGCTCGGTCTCGGCCTCGCCGATTCGTTTTCGCCTCCTCGGGCTGTTATGATTGCCGTTGCCAGACGATAACCCAAACCAACACCAACACCATCACCAACAGCAGCAGCAGAAAAAAGCAGAAAGCAAAAAGCGAAAAAGAAAATGCGAATTTGAACGAATTTTGCAGCATTGCACACGCGACTCTCGCGCGTTCGCTCTGCCCAGACAGTCTGAGAGATATACAAGAGAGGCCCACTCACAGCTACACAGAGATGCACCAATACAGTTGCAGATACAGCTACTAATACAAGTGCAGATTGCAGACGCTGCTGGAGCTGCTTTGCTTTTGGCTTTTGTAATGCGCGAAATGTTATCGCGGCCAACGAATAGCGTTAATTGCATTGCTTCTTGCACTTCCACTACCCCCCCCTCCCCTCTTTCTTCTCCCTCACTCACTAACTATGCTCTATTGCAAGCGTCAGCTACTCTCTCTCTGATGTGAAAATCAATCTTCATTTGTGAGAGCGAGAACCTGTCGGCATACAAATATATCAGCGTTATGATTATGCCCCGGGACAGGACAACATCAGAGTAATTTGAGCAGCACAACAAAAACAACAAAAAGGAAGAATTGAGCAATTAAAATTGACCCAAGATGTTGTCGTCGCACATTGGCTGCAACTGGGCAGCAATATACGTATATATAAATTTAATTAACAAAAGCCAACTTCGCTATTTCTACTTTTTAATTAATTTTTGTAATAAAAAGTCCCCTAGAATAACATGTTTGACACCTGTCACATTTCAAAGCCTTTGCCTCATTTAAAAAGAGCAATTATAGCACATGCTAGTTGGATCAATTGTCGCTAGGAAACAGCCGCAAACAACAAATAACTTTCAGCCCACTGTGCGTCTCGGGGCCGCCTTTAGAGACCTGCAAAACCAGCAAACGCACGCTTCTCACTCGTCTCATCGCCTGTCACCTAATTTCCGTTTTCGAGAACATGTCCTTTGGCCTGCAAGGGCCACTTGAGAGTTTGTATTCTGACATGTGTCCTGCCCTTTTGCCATATCCTGGCTAGCTTCAAGTCATTGCTAACTTTTTATTTTGCCTCACAGCCCAAAGACAGCAGAGAAATAATTTTGTAATTCAATTGTTGTTGTCCTTGTCGCATATGCCAGTTGTCGTTTGTCGTTGCAGTTTCTGCTGACCAACAACCTGGCCACATTTAGCCACTGCAACAACTTTGCTTATAGCCAGCAAACCGGCACAGTACATATAACATATTTAACGTTCCGTTGTGCCTGACTGGGCTCAAGAGTTTTGCCCCCTTCGAGAGTCGTAGAGAGGACCTACGACAATACGACAATGGCACAAAAAGTTGCAGTTAAGAAATGACTCGGCACAAGCAACAAACAACAACAAAATACAGTTGTGCTTACTTTCCCTCTCCACCCTGCCACGCCCCGCGGCAATTCCAACAAAATTGTGCCCGATACTAGCATTGGAATAGCAGAGCAGCCCGCCCCTTGTTCTATGTCCTTTTTTGCACACTGTCAGCGCTTTCAAATTACTTTTAAACAAACCAAGTAACAGTAACAAGTACTCAACTCTTTCACGTCTATTGCTTCGGGGTTTTGTTTTGGCGCATGCAATTTCTATTGTACAAACAATATATTAATCTAGCAAATTGACAATAAATTGTAGAGATTATTTAGAAATAGAATAGAATAGAATAGAATATAGAAATAGATAAATTCAAGCATAATTTTATTATAGTATTTATAAAAGAAAGTAAATGGAAGTAGACAATTAAATTTTATATTTAATTTGTAATTTAATTTTCATTATTTTCCTTCTCTTATTATAAATAATTGTCTTGCTGGGAATTGGCAGGAAATTGAGATCATATTTTACTATTATGAAGATAATTTTTACATAAAGTGAGACGCATCCTTGGACTGCAGTTGACCGTTTGCTTGCATTCCGTTCCCATGGCCACTTGGCCAGCTTGATCCTTTTGCTCAATTGCCGGCTTATCTGGCGTGTAATTTATGCGTATTAATTTCATAGCTAGCCTATCCCGCTTCCTGTGTCTGCACTGTCGTGTCTGCCAAGTTCTGCCATGTTGTGGCACAATGGAAATGCTGATTGCTTCATGGCGGAATCCTTTTTCGATTCGTTGTGGCGTTGCATTTGCCCGAGTGGCGTAAACAACACACAAAAGATATCGAAAAAGGATTCCTCGGCATCGCATCGCACAAAAGGCGATGAGATGCAATGCGGCCGTCAATTGCATTTGCTTCCTTCTCCAGCTCCAGCTCGACTCGACTCACTATTATGTTCGCGCAAATATGAATATAATGCCATTTTGATATGTAAATAAACAACAACAGAAGCTGAGAGAGCACAGAGGGCCTGGACGCGTTCTAATTGCTGCGAAAGGACCTGTGCGCCGGCTGCCTCGGCTGCCTGGCAGGCATCCTGCTAAGCTGGACATGCAATTGCATTGCATTTGGCATTGTTGTTTTACGATTTAGGGGTTGAGTTTCAAGTTCTGTTCGTCCTCGTGAACGCTGGGGTTATCGCACGATTACAAAAGATTTCCTCTGGTCAACGGTTGAGACGAGGCGCGACGAGGGGGGGAATGCAAAAATCCAGCAAACTTGCAGCGGAAGTTGCGTCGACAGAAGAACAACTAAGAAAAGGAGTCGATTTCGAGTTGAGGCTTTTTCTGGTCATCGCTGCAGTTTGCTAGCTTCGCCATCTTTTAGCTTTTATCTATGAGATACAGTCCTAGTACTCGCAGAAGCAACAGCAACAGCAGCAGCAGCTGGCAAAAAGGGGGAAAACTGTCCGTTGCATGCAACAGGGGGAAAAACCACTCGAGATATTCATCATTTCGAGTGCAATTTGCTGCTCCTTCGTTGTCCTTCCACGCCAGCCAAGAGCCAACAGGCAAATCGAAGTCATATATCAGCGAAGCGATATCCTGCATGCCTCATGGATAATAATGCTCGGAGCATCCCTCTCTCTCTCTCTCTCCCTCAATCGCTCGACCTTCGACGCTGTCATTGAACCCGAGCAGGGCAAACTGCAGTGCTCGCTTTAGCGACGGGAGAGGGGGGAAGCCATTGCACTTATTATGTACTCATTATGTGCTCATTATATGCACATAATGTACCTCAGGCACTTCAAAGCACCGCACGGACTTTTCTTACACTTCATTTTTTGTTTTAACATAAGTACACACACACACACACACTTACACACTCACACCCTCACCCATCCGTACTGACCTATTCCTCTGGAAATGTTGTATGGGTTGGCTGAGCGAGCAAATGGCAAAAAGTAAATAGCACAAAGCGATTTTTTTCAAAACCAACTCATGTGTAAACATATTTAAAGTTTATGCCACTGCCCCAAGGGGTAAGTGCTCTCTGGCGGGCGCAGGTGGGGGAGGCGGCATACAACAATGCAGCTGCTATTGCATTTCAAAGAATGAATATTAATTAGAGTTCGCTTTTGCTAATTATTTTCTGTGGTGTGCAATGCTTAAAGCAAGTCTCTCATTAAAGCTGGAGTTAACTTTAATTAAAGCTAAATTTATCAACCTAAATTAAATACAACAATTATAAATTAAACGAAAAATACATATATTCAAATCAGCTAAATATATCCATAGTTTATATATTGCATGTGTATATTTTTATGCATAAATATTTCATCATATATTGTTATCAAATTCACTTTTAATGAACGGGGAAATTGAATAAATACATTCACATTTATTAATCATAATTAAAATATATTTATAGCCAAGTCTTGTTGACATTGTTATTTTTATTGTTTTCTAAAAGTATTGGTAATACATTTATTACGAAATATTCAAGCTGTGTTCTTCCAATTAATTTGGCCAAACTGCCGGCGATGCATGCAGACTGTACATCATGCTTGAGCTCAACCTTTGGCCATCCCGTGCCAAGTTCTACAGTTTCAGACTGCCAAAATGCATTATGCATTATGCATTATTGCCTTTCAGTGCAACCGATTTGCTGCAGTTGCATGCAAATATGATCCCTTTATTGAGATTATTGGCAATTGAGTGCACTTCTCTGGCTCTGGCGCTGACTCTGCTGGCCAGGCTAACAAATTGCTTTAACACCTTGTTAGGGCAAGAGGGTCTGGAAATCGATATTGGCAAAGGAAGGCTAAAGATGGAGGGGCCCAACACCTTGCGCCAGGGACAGGGCAGGGACTGAATGTAATTAAAAAAAGGAGTTGAATTACAGCCAGTTGGCGAGTTGTGAGGATGCGGCACAAAAGCAGTAGCTGGCTTGCATAAAATAACAACAAATGCTTCTTGCCGTAGGAAAACAAAACAGCAGCAATAACAAAAAAGAAGCAGGACACAAGTCCGTCTTCTGCTGCTGCTTCTTCTTCTGGTGCTTTTCACTTAACACACAAGTGAAGTGAAGCAAAGCAAGTCGAGCAGCGCTCTCTGGACGTCAACGAGGACGAGGAAGAGCACACGCTACGTTGCCGTCGTCGCGACGCAATCGTCCTCTTAAAATGCACTTTAAATGGCAGTTTCCGGTCACAAACACAAACACACACAACACACACACACACACACACACGTGTAGACACACTCATGCATAGAAACGTATAAGCATAATAAAAAAATAACATACAATGCGAAACGTTAAGTAAAAGCTAAAAGGAGTCGCGCTGTGCCAGGAGCTGCAATGCACCGCTTGGTACATACTGTACCCACACACACACACACACACACACACACACGCAGCACACTCACATGCGCTGTCATGTATGCCATTAACTTCGTCCTCGTGAGCGAAGTTGCATCAAGCACTTTTTTATAGGCCTACCCCCTGCATTTCAATGTAGGCCTGCCTGGCTGATACTGTGTGTGTGTGTGTGTGTGTGTGTGTGTTTGCTGCATAAATGCAGTCTAGGCAAAGCTATGCGCCTTTGCAAAATGCAGTTTGCAACCGCCGATCGGCGCATAGTTGAGCAGCTCTTTAAAATTGCTGCATACCCTTTAAATTGCAAAAGCTAGGCGGGCACCATGAACTATGTTTTGTGAGCTTAAATATATGTCAATAAATATGAAGCGATTTAAATATATTTGTTTCGACTTAATTATACCTTGTACTTCTCTTGATATCAAATATGTGGATGTGTGCTTTTCAATATAATTTAATCTTAGTTCCCTTTATCATTCATTTATTTACCAAATGTCGAATACTAAGCCTGACGAAGCGATTTAAATAAATATGTGTAATTGTGAAGCTGTACAAAGTTTAGACTTGCTTAGACCCTGTACTTGTATTATATAATAAATATACAGAAGTGTAATTATTTTTCTAATACAATTTAATCTTGGTTCATTTAATCTGTATATAATATACCATTTGTTGTTTGCTGTAGGCTGACATTAAAAGATATAATTAATAAATGAATTAATTATTAATAATGATACCCTGTACTTGAGTATATTAAATGCGTTTAAAGTGCTTCGAGTACATTAATTAAATGAGATGATTGGAAAATAATAATGTGCCATTAAATGGAATGCAAAAAGTACAACATGATTTAATGTGGTGCCTTGAAAAAGAATGGCACCTCCTTGCAACAAAAATTGTGCATCAATAAATATTGCAAACATATATGCTGACGTTTATTTATTAATTTAATGATATATATTTATATATGTTTTATTTTCGTCACACATTCTTTGTACTTGCAGTTGCGCACAACATAGCACGTGGCACCCATCGGGCCTACAATGCAGAGATGCATCCCAACTCCATGGGCCAGCATACCGGTAAGTGGGCCAATTCAATTAATTAATTAATGCGAGCAAGTTTGTACTATATTGCTCTTCACTTTTGGTTGAATGCAATTTTCAGTTTATATTTTCCACACACTTAAAAAGATGCCTCTGACCTGAAAACTTTCAGAAACAGTCACAAAGGCAGATGGGGGATGGGGAGGGGGGTAGATACAAGTACTATACACGTATATTTTCGAGTTGTGCGGAAATGTTTTTATTAGGCAGCTCGCCTCGTATATCCGTCTACACAATTTGAGGTTAGGTGATGTCTGCTGTCGGCACTTCAAGGACTTTTACTTGCCGCATCATCTGTCGTGGCCAGGTTACATTTTGTTGCGCCTCCACTCTGCTCTCTCCAAATGCTCTGCTCTTCTGCTGGCGGCATCTCTAGGCGCATCTGGCAGTTGTGCGTCAAGTTTCATGCACTTCTTTGCATCAGTGCGATTTCAATTGAAGTAAAGTCTAATGGGTTGCTGGCAGTGTCTGTAACACATGTAAGAGTAAGACATCTATGTAAGTTCTTTCCAAGCATTGGCAGCTGAGATGATACAGGCTGGACTGCAGTCTGTCAACATCTAGAATTTTGTCAAATTAATGCCATATGTAGTATGTAATAGATGTGCAAGTTTTGTTTTAAATATTTGGCACACATTCTGAATAATAGTTATCAATTTAAATATATTCAACATAAATTAGAATTATTATTAATATATGTATTATTGATGCATAATATTTAATTTATATATACTCTGTCAATATTTGTTTCTAAATTAGAATTTCAATCCCTAGTGTTTTAAATGTAAATATAATATTCTTATTTATTAAGTACCCCGCAGTCGAGCATACTCGCCTGCAGCCTTTTGACTTGTTTTCGCATGCTGTTGCTCAGAAGATGTTGATGTAGGTCCAGCCGGTTCTACCACACTGAGTGCGTTTACATAATGCAAATACAAACACACACACACACACACACATGCACACACTTTACATACACATACATATGTAAAGCATGCTCTTCACGCCTTTTGCCACATGCACCACGTTTCGTTCGGTCGTTTTCCACATGCTGGCTGGCTGGCAACGCGTTGTCAGCACCTTTTTTATTTTTTTCGACTTTTGCCACTGCAGAATTAATGGGTTAAGTAAATAGCTATGTAATATGCTGCTAGTGCCCAGTCATAATTGGGGGCAGGGGCAAAGAGAGAGCGAGAGAGACCGCAACTGGCAACGCTTGGCTGCCAATGCCTCCGTCCTCTGGAGGCCCTTCAAAATGCAAAATGCTTTACGCCCCACGCTGTTGCCAAGTGTTGATAATGTAAATAGCACGCACTTAAGAGCGTGTATGCAAATGCATGCCAGAACTCATATTAACGAACCTTACCTCAACAAATAAATGCAAGCTTTAACCCCTTCCCTCCCCTCCCCTCTCGTTCTCTATATGCATAATATTTTTAAGCAACTAGATGTCGAGAGAAACCTAATAAAAAAGAGCTTAAGGTTTGGCTTTCTTCAACATACGTGTATGGTTGAATGGAGGGTTAAAATGCAGTTAGATTACAGTGAGCTTGCGGAAATGAAAGGCAATTTATTAAATAAAATTTACAAATATAAAAAACCTCTTCCAAATTGCAGACCATTTATGAAAATAATAATTAATAGATAAAGCTTAAAAGAAATGCTGCAATCTGAATAAAATATAGTACTAGTATAGTATTTATTAATTCCAAAAGAACAAATGAAATATTAATAAATACCATAGCAGACTCTGCAAACGCAGCAGCTAGAGCTTGCGCCTTAATTTAATTCAATACCTGAGCAAATTGTACTTGCCACATAAAGAGGCAACACTGTGCCGCTTTAGATGCAAGATTACATTTTGGGCTTGCTGAGAGCAAACCTCGGTCAGCCGTTAACGAAAGCAAAAGCTAGCTAAAAAAAACGAGCTGTTCCCCTGGCGAGCATTGTGGAGCACAGCTGCAACTGCAGCAACTTGCAACCTGCCACAGCTTGGTGTGGCACCTTTTCGAATGTAGGTGAAACAGAATTCCCATTGAATAAAACGCGCAATGCATTTTAACTACGAGCATGTTTGGTGCAAGAAAAAAAGCAAAAACCAAAAGTGGCTCAACTAAAAATGTGAATTTCGCTGTCGTCGACATGTGTGAGGCTGAGATTGCGTTTCAATGAGCTTCCTTTGCTGCTGCTCTCCCCCCTGGACATGATATGTGCCATGCTGCGCCATGTGGCAAGCTGCATTTGCAGCTAATGGCAACAAAGTCTGCTGCTGTTGTTTTCGTTGTCGCTGTCGTTAAGGGTTCGAGTTTTGCACACAGATGCATTGAGAAAAGTAGGCCAAGTTAAAATTGATTTAATGCGTTGATTGTTGCACGTTTGCGTTGCATGCAGCTGCATCCAACGCAGCTGTGCTGAGATCTTAAGCTCGATCTGTAAGTACATACAATATATGTGGCACGCTGGCGTATGCGTGATTTTGCAGCTTCCTTGTTGGGACAGCAGCACATTGACCCAGGACACTCTTGCAACTCTTGCCACGGCATTGCCTAGAAAAGTTCGTTAAAAATAATTGCCAGCCCTTAAGCGTCAGTTGCGTGTGAAAAGCAAAAGCGGAAAAAGCAATGTGGAAAAATACTTCAGCTGCAACGCGTCGCAATTTTCCGGTTGCAGTTTTTGTTTGGCTTCTTTTTTGGTGCTCGGCACGGAAGTGTCGCCTCCCCCACACCGCACCACACTCCCCTCCCCTCCTCTCCTTGGGGGACTGTCAAGTGAGCTGAGCTTTAACAGCTAATTGGGTAAAAATGCTTGCTTGCCACTGACATCGAAATCGACATCCACATCGACTTTAGCTCGCTTCGAGAACAACGGCGTCTTTGTATTTTAACACCTTCATCCAATTTCCTATTCTCTCTATGCTGCTGGGCTGTTCTACATATTCGACGCTGATCCTTTGGCTTGGCCATGCTGTCACTTTTTTTTGTTTCTTCTTCGCCCGAGTACCCGAGGCTTAATTTATGGTCTTTGGGCCATTTGCCTTGCGCATCATTTGCAGAAAAAAGTGACGACAAAACATTCCACAATATGACAAAAACAACACACAACAGCAAAGAATACAAAATCCTTTTAAGTAAAAAAAAAAATATATATATATGCACATATATAGCGAAAAAACGCCATCGACAATTTAGATAAATTTTCCCACCAGCGATGGGCATAAAAACAAAGAGGACCACACCACCAACCAACCCATATGCGAGGGGTGCTGGGTCGCCTCGAAAGCTCGGGAGCCGAGCTGAGGGGTGGCGGCTATCTATCTGGGTGGTGGTGTTGCACCTTTGGCCATGCTGCCTCATCCTTAGCATCATCCACTTCCGCTGCTGTGCCATTCTTTTTACAAATAATCACACTCTGCGCTCCGCTCGATATCAAATGATAAACTCCACAAGACTGCAGCTTGCCTGAACGTCCTTAACCCGCTCCCCCCTCTCTCTGTGTGTGTGCTGTGTGTGTGCACAACGGCTCAGTGACGGCAACGCATCCTTCAGGTACAACTTACTCATATATCACAAAAGGATATCGCCAAGAGTTTTCTGTGTGCTTTTCTGCTTAGCTTTTTTGTCTCGTCTGGTCAGCAATCGCCTCCTGCTTCTCGGCTCGAAGGTGACACCGTGGCGCACACACAATGGCCAAAGCCACTGCCAGTTAAAAGACGCAACAGAAAAAATGTATATTAAAATACACAAATAAAAAATTAGAACCAGTCGTGTATTGAACAAAAAAAATGAAAAAGAAAAAGAAAAAAGAGCGAACGCAAATCAAAATCAACTCGTAAAAAACGCAATTTTATTTGTTGGTCTGCATTAAAAATGCAAATGTCGCATTGAGTTTCCTTCTCCTTCTCCTTCTTCTTCTTCTTCTTCTTGTGCATGCTGTTCGTTCTTCGCTCTTCGCTATTCTCATTCCACTAGCCCATCCACTTCCTGTGCGCTCTTAAGATTTTGGGTAAACAACATTTGCAACGGCAAAAGCAAAAGCAACGGCCGCGAACCTGAATGAACCTAAACTCTATCTCGGCTCCACTAACTGACATTCCAAATGATTGCTTAGCACAGTTTTCCACAAAAAACAAGGCAAAAAAATAGGCAAAGGTTTCCGGGTTCAAATGCTTCGTTGGTTCAAACCTCTGACTCATTTTAACTAATGCGATTAGCTGACTGCCTAAAAATAACTTTATAAATGCTGTTAAAAAATATATAGCTTTCATTTTTCAATACGAATCGATTGCATTTATCAAAAATAATTAATTATTTATTATTTAGATTTTATATATTCCTTTAAGAAAGTTCAATAATTGGTTAGAAAATAGCATTTAATTTCTTTTTTAAATCAATTTTTAACTATTTTTAAGCAACTCTTACTATCTTAATTTTCTAAAACATTAATTTATATTCAATCATAATACATTGAATTTATTGCAATTAATAAAATAACTGCAATTCAACAGTTTCATATAGATTGTTTTTGCTTCATTAATTTTAGGAAATATTAACTTATGTAAAATCCTAATTTATATTTAAAATCTAAAGATAAAAAGATAATAATTATGAATAATTTTTATTAAAGTTTAATCAAATCTTAAGGCTGCGCTCAAAGGACCTGCTCCATTATTTCACAGTGCGATATATAAACTTTCACGAGACTTGTCCAAATCTTAGCTCATGCTGTCCAAATCTTAAGCATATGACAGCGTTAAAGAGCTGCCCTGACAACAAGCAACACCAACACAGCAATAGCAACAGCCACAGCAACAACAACAACAACAACAGCAACAACATAAGCGAGCACGAGAACTATCATCGGAGTGCTCAATAGGTTTTTGGTCACTGGACAATGTCCATCCTTTGTGGTTGTCGGAGCCAAGAGGTTCAGGTACATTCGAGTACCTCTACCTACATTCATTTGAATGGAGACAAGTCCCTGGGTCCTTTTTGGCCGTGCCTCGGCTGCCGATCTTCAGGCAATCCTTTTGTGTGGCCAAGTGCGCCGCTGTCTGTGTCGCTGTGCTACCCCTGCCCCTACCCCTATCCCTATCCTCCACCCCTATGCCCCTAATGTTGTTGCTGCTTCTCTGGTATCTGGGGAATGAAATTAAAAGCATGCTCCGAACTTTTTATTATGCCGAGTAAGGAAAAAAGCGATTTCTTTTTTTTTTTTTTTATATAAAAATATTTGGAACGGACTGCGGCGACGTGGCCGCAGTCCTTTCTGTGCTGCTCCTTGCCTCCTTGCCAATAGGGAGAGGCACATCGAAAGCGGCACCAGAGCGCACATATGGGGTAAGGTTAGGGCCTGGTCGCGGCTGCGCGCTTTCTGCCTGCTGCGAGCGCAGAAGTGTTGGATGTCATCTTATTATTTTGAGACCATCATGATGACCATGCGCCGCGCTGACCAGCCGCTATAGCTCTGCTTGGTCAGCTCTCGGCATCGGCATCATCATCAGCATCGTCCCCCGGTCAGTTGTTGTAAAAGCCTCGCACAAAACTGTGGGAATAAAAACAGGATTCAATGTCGTTTTTTTCCTCTTTTTTTGCGTTATCGTTGGACTTAACGTTTTGATGATGCCTACGATTTTTGATGATGCTGCTGGTCATCACCAAGCAGCATTATCCTTTTCTCCTTTCTGCCCGTTTCTTAGTGTCTTTGACTAAACTATGATAGTGGGTGTGCTTAAATCATTTGTCTGCCATCGAAAGCATTGCTGATCTATCTCAGATAAGAGGACATGGTTTATCAAAAGTCTGATACACTTAAATACAATACACACACACACACACCATGACATTGCCATGCTAGAGCTCGCTCGTAATGGGATTAGTCGTTGCAGGATCTATAATGTGCTAATTGGATGATCTCATTGATGCCATTCACACTTGAGCTTTTAAGCTTCCACCTGCAGCGCAGCAACACAGTGTGAGCGAGTGAGGCAGCTAGACATATGTACATATGTATTATGCATGTACATATTCAGATGTTTGACAGATCTTATCGGCGCATCTTTAGATTCTAGATACGTTTGTCAGTCAGGGGCAGACTTCGAGTTAATTAAACTTGGACGCCACAAAGCGAGCGCAGCGAGTGGATCATAAAAACAGATTGCGAAGCACAAGAGTTGCAGTTAATTGAAATGTTCCTCAGGCAGCAGCAAAAGCAGCAGCGACAAAACGCAACGCCAAAGTGGAGGGGTCAATCTGAAGTAACAAAAAAAAAATACACAGACTAGCATATTCTATCTGTGCAAGTAGTGTGTGTGTGTGTGTGGGTATGTGGAAATAAAAATAAAAAATGCCAATAGTCTATTGCACAAAAAAAAGTGCTAACAGTGCGGCTAGAAATGCCAAAAGAGCCAGAGCGTCGGAGAGAGCGAACGTACGAGAGAAGTGAGTGGTGGAAGAGAGCGAGAGAGAGAGAGAGCAAGGTTCGAGCTACAAAATGTTTGACTACAAAACGACGACTGCGACGTGTCTGGGTGGTTGCTAGCTGAGTAACTGCTCTGCCTGACAGCGTGTGCAAAAACTACAAAAAGCACACTGTGTATGTGCATGTATGTGTGTGTGAGCGAGCGACTGCATGCAATGCACACCAATACCAATGCAACGTTCGCCGCCTTTGCCTACTGCGAATGCCAAAACAAAACAAAAAGGAAACGCACGCTGCGCTTGTGTGTGTATGTGTGTGTGTGTGAGTGTTGCTTTACCGGCTTCATGAGCGTCAGCTACAGTTCAATCGCATATGTATTGGCGTGTCTGTGTCGCTGCAAGCTTTTTGTCGCTGTAGCCGACTGTGCGAGACGGTCGTCTGGCTAACTGAACGACCGGGTATCTGTATCTGTATCGCATCGTCACTCCACTCGCAAGTATCGCGGACGCGCAAAAGACCATGCGAAAAAATCGCAGTAACAAATCTGGAACTTTTTACACAAACGGTTAACAAATCGAGCAAAATACATTTAGCAAAATTCTATTTGATATTCGACTTCAACAAATTTCGGCTTTCTGCATAACGACAACAACAACAGCAACTCTTTGGATGCAATCAAATTCTATTTCGTTAAAGAATCACAAAACCCCAAACGAAAAACGGAGTCCGCGCATACGCCTCACACATTGGATAATAAACAAATTGCAACAATAACAACAATAGCAAGGAAAACCCAAAATATATCACACATACACATACGCAAACAAAAATAACCCAATATTCCGAAATTCCATTTTGTTAGTGTTATTAAAAGATTTTTCATAGTGTTTAATGCAACATTTGCCAGTTTTTGTTTAAGTTTTTCTTTATTTGCAACTGTATAACAAAAGGGTAAATCTATTATAATAAATCTATCATATACATATACATATATTTAAATCGAAAAGTGTTACGCTTCTGCTTCACAACATAATCTAGTATCCGTTAGTTATAATAACAATAACAATTACAACAGTAACATTTCGTACATAATAATAAAGCTTACATACAACTGAAGAAACATATGCACATTTCTATGGGCACGAGAAGCGCATAAAAATGCAGCGCCATGTTTGGAAATGCATTAAAATTAAATATAAAATGTATAAATTGCTAACAAGTGAAACGAATACAACCTGAAACAAGAAGCGGACGACACGGCATAGCAGAAGCAGAAGCAGAAGAGAGAAACAAACAAAAGAAAACGTTGAAAGTGTTGAAGAGGACTAAGTAATTGTCAAGTGTTTGGTGCAAAATAATGATCATAAAGTGAGAAGAGCGGATAATAAATAATTATTACATAATATATTGAACAACGACTGCGTTTCACTTCAATATACACACACATAGTAAAGATCGGATTAGCACTGCATCCTACGCAGCGCATTGGATAGAATTGGATTTGGAATTGCTCTCTTCCCCCCTTCACGTCAGCTGTAGGATCTATCAGCTTGTCTCCCCCCCACTGACCCCCTGTAAAACGCAGTCAGCAAAATTGCAAAACCAAAAAGAAAATTGAAACATAACAAAGGAAATTTAAATCAAAATTGATAATAAACCAATTGCAATCGCTTACAACAAATTTACTGCAAGACGAGCGAAAAGAAAAACGTGCCTCAAAGCTACAAAGACAAGCTTTAATCAAAGCTCATAACAAGCATTTACGTAACTTGAGATAATTGATGCAATTAACTTTACAACTGCAACAAAACACATATGTACATACATACATACGTAGCTAGAGAAGGAAAGTGCAGCAAAAGCTTGTAAACCAAGCTGGACTACTGTGTAATCGATTGACGATCGCTTGAAAGCTCCCAAAAAGCTTAAGGCAGCGCCGAGAGCGTAACGCACTGCAGCGAGCGGAAGCACGCGAAGAGAGTGCAGCGACTGCAGCAGTCAGATTGCAACCGAGGAGCACTCGTAACTTGTTCGGCCGGCTCTCGGACGACGCTTCGTGCACTTCCTGCGCCGCAGCCCCCAGCAGCAAACAAGCAGCGGCCGAGCCAAAGCCACTGAGCGGCAACGACAACGAGATCAGTTCGTTGGCGAATGCAACGCTGATTGCAATTGACGCTGGCTGCATTCTTCAACGAAAAGTGAAAGAGACACTACCGAGCCAGATAGAGAGAGAGAGAGAGGCAGTACTACGTTGTGCGTGTGTGTGAGTTGTGTTGTCTGTATGTCTCCTCTTTGACTGACTGACTGATCATCATCATCATTACTCGCTCTACGCTCTACACTCTACGCTCTACTGTACGCCGGTCACTCAGCATCGCCACTGCAACTCAGCGCCTCGCACCTCGCGCGCCTCTTTGCCAATTCCCCAAGTGATCGCAAACGGGGAGAATAAAATTAAATAAAATAAAGAAACAAAACGACTTTTCTGCGGTTCGTTGCGTGCAAAAAACAAAAGAAAAAGAAATATTTTGTAATAGAAAACAACTTGAAAACACGTAGAAAACATTAAATTTGATATCTCTAAGCATTTTATAATACTAGCAAACGAAGTGTAAACGTTAATAAGTGAAGTGAAAAATTACACAAGTAATAATAATACCTATATATATATACATTATATACATACGTAAGGCAGTTTCTCGGATTAATTAACAAACACCTGCTGCAGCCCAATTGGATACTACAATACTCATTTGGATACTCAATCACCAAGCAGCCCCTCAGCTACTGCTCCAATTCGCTTGAGTAAGTCCCAAAACGAAACATAATAATAATAATAATAATAATTAGATTTATCGGTGACAAATAGACCTCATTAATGGTGATGTTAGCAAAAATGTGTATGCGATATTTCAAAGGGAAATATTAGAACTGATCCACTGATCTATCTTTCTATATACGTGGCAGTTTATTTGCATGTTTGGCGCGATCCCACATTATCAGCATGGAAAGCTTGACGCCACGCCTTGGCTTATAAATAGATTGTGCAGCTATAATTAATTCTTTAGCTTTCGTAAATGGAATCGGTAGCTCAATCTAGCGGGAAGTTGTTAAATGTATCAAGTTCTGTCATCTTTGATACACCGATTTTTTACACTCGGCAAATTTTTGCTTAGAACTTTTACTGTTAGGCAAAAAGAGTTCCCATGGATTCCATTAACTGTATGTGTGTGTGTGTGTGCTTGTGTAATTTGAGAGCTTTGTAACATTTGCGCTCTTTGTGAGAGTAAACAAATGAGTTGCACATTTTTATGTGAGTTGCCAAATTCGAAGGAGCTAAGAAATCACGTGCATCACTCAGTTCAAGGCAGAGCGACCCCCTCGCCATCCCACTCAGAAAAAAAGCCCACTCGAAATGGCATTGAACGTACTAGTTGTTGGAAGTTTGGGGGGTAAGGTTATGCTTTCAGATGCAAGCACAAACTGACCCGCTTAGAGAGGGGTGTGGGGGACGGAGCCCAATGAGTAGATGAGCAAACGAAACCCACAAGTTCATGACCAAAATGCCGCATGGCGGCAGCGCGAAGCCAACAGCAACAACAACAACAACTGAACAAATGCGACGGCAGCGACGAGGCGAGCCCACCAGATAAGCGTGGGCGCAGGGTTCGGCCAGTTACTCGCTCGGCCATCTCTCAATATACATACAGACATACATACATACTTATACTCATACATGCGTACTGCAATTGTGTTTGTACTTGCTGAGCTGCAACGGTGTGCGAGCATTTTATTTAGCATTGCAATTTGGTTCCATTTCAAAGTGGTACGAAAAATTAACAGACAGACTTTGCTTTGCTTTGCTGTGTTTTTGTTGTAGTTATTATTATGTGAGTGCGCTCATTTAACCCCTTCGAAGGAATGTTTTGCAGTTGTTTTTTTTTGCATAGACGCGCAAATAATGTAGCTTCTGTCAACATGTGTGCGTGCGTATGTGTGTCTTGAGTGGATGGCATGTGGAACGTCGACGTTTGCCTGTGTTTATGCTTGTTTTTTTTTGTTTTTTGGTTTTCATCCTTTTTGCTTGTTTGCCTTTAGCATATTTCTTGGCAGCTTTCGCTTTTATTTATATATACTTGGAGCTGAAGTTATTGTGTTGTATGCTTTTCACTTTTTATTCGCAAGATAGCGCTACGTTCCACACACATGCAAACTTGCGTTCCACACGCGACAAAACTTTGCCCGCCGACAGTTTTTTACACGTTTTTGCATTTCAAGACACTCACACACACACGCGCATACACGCACGCATACTCGCGCACACACCAAACGATCTTCTGCAGCCAAAACGACTGAGTGCTAAAGAGTACATGCATGTGTGTGTGTACTGTGTATGCTCATGTTTTTTCGCTTTACGTTTTTGTTGCAAATTCTGCCGCCACTCGCGCTGCTTATTCTCTCTTGGTCTCTCTCCTTGCTACTCGCTGCCAGCGTCAACTTCGAAAAACGCGTTCTCACGCGCTCTCGCTCTCCCTCTCTCTCGCAATGCTTTTTTTGCACGTTTTGCAAAACTTTTTGCCTGCTTCTGACTGTCGTGTTGCTTGTGTGTGTGTGTGTGTGTGCATTTGTATCTGAGTGTGCATGCGTTGCCGTCTGTAGCCGACTCATTTGACTGTGTGCATTTTTGTAGTCGCCGTCGCCGTCGCCGTCGACGTCGTCGTCGCTGCAGCTTTTCGTTACGACTTGCGGCTGCGACTCCCCAGAGTTGTTTGTGGGTTTTGTTGTGCGACGCAAGTGACGACGTGAAGACCAACAGAGCAGCAGTAGCAGCAGCAGCCAACGAGCGTCAGACGTGTGCGAAGAACCGAACCAAGAGCCGGTGACGTAGACGACGTTGCGTTGCGTACGCCATTATTACAACGGGGGCTGCCACACGCAAAATTACACACTAAAGAAAACAAAAATATATATTCGGAAATTAGCAATAGCAAAATCAACACTGCACTGTGGCAATTTATACAACTAAATCAAAATAGAACAAAGCGCTTCATACAGCAGTATATGTTTAATTTGTATATGTATTTTCATTTGATGCTCGTTGGAGAATTCGCAAACGCAAACACGCATACGCATACACATACGCATACGCATACACACTCAACAATCGCTGCGCTGAGTTATGTAGGCAGAGCGCGCGCGGCACGCGAAACGTTAACGGAACGGAACGGCACGGCACGGCCACTGTGATCTCATAAATAACAAAAATAATAAATAATAAATAATTAAATAAAATAAATTCTAAATAATATTATATATTATTTATAAATGTATAAAATGCAAAAGAGCTAGCAATTAATAATCTACATATAACAAATAAAACAAAACAAAACAAAACAACGAAATCTAACTAGTGCATAAAAGTGAATTATTTGTGAATTTTAGTGCAAGAAATTAAATAAAAGGTAAATGAAATACAAGTAACTAGACTGAGAAGATTGCACACACATACACGTGCAGACCCAATCGACAACAACGACGACACCAACAACACCAACGTCTCCATATCAAGTGCCAGTGTTGTGAGCGCAATGCATGTGTGTTAGTAAAAGCACACGGCGCGACAAGCAGCAGCAAGCGACGGCATTTCTTGCCGCTTGTTTGCGACAGAGCCCCCAAGTGTGTGCATGTGTGTGTGTGCGTGCAATTAAGTGCAAAAATTAGACAGCAACATTTCATATAAGTATGTATGAGAGTGTGTGCAGATATATTTAAAGTTAAACAGCTGACATGTGGCGTGAAATGAAATATGCTGTGTGCGTTCAGGTGTTTCGCTCAAATGCAAAAGGCAAAGAGCAGGCGACAGCAGAAGTGGCAATAAATAGAAATTAGAAGCAAAGCTTGGCGATTGCTCAGTCAGTACCAGCAGCAGCAGCAGCAACAACAACGCCCCACTGTCTGCGTTGTTCAACACTGCAACAAATCACACACACACACACACGCAGGCAACGCCACAACAAAAGCGGCCCCAAGCACACAGACACACACACTTACACAGTCTTGCAGCTTTGACAGGGCTACTTTTTTTGTCTGCTGCGACGCTTCGCTTGTCTGAACAGACATATGTACATACATACATATGTACATTGGTATGCGTGTGTTTGTGCGTTTGTTGTCTATGCAAGTATGTGTGGGGCAATGCATTTAACATCGTCACAATCGCATTAAAAGCCGCTGCGTTGACGTCGTCGTCGTCACCAATGTCTCTCAGCAGCGATGTCGACGTCGCATGCTGCTTGCTGTCCACCATTTTGATTTTTGCTTTTGCATCGCCCTGCGGCGCGCCGTCGTCGTTGCCGCCACCGCAACACAACCAAATCATTAAAAGTGAACTTAAAATAAAGAAAAGTCCAGACAAAGTTGCCCCGCATCTCTGTTGATGGCTTTTGCATTGGTGTTGGTGCGCTGGTGTTGTTGTTAGTGTGCGAAACCGGTTTGCGTCGCCTTTGCTTTCCTTTCCTTCGACGACTACTTGGTTTTTTGGGATCAACTTCTCTCTGTTTGTTGCCTTGTTGCCTTGCGCTGCCAACTTGGATTTTACATTCTTTTTGTTTTTTCATTTTTACATATCGCTTGTTTAACGTTCTCTTCATTTTGTTTTTGTACATACATATATATTTACATTTGATGGACTCCACGTCAGCCACGTGTCAGCCAAATGGCGTCCACATCTTCACATGTATGTATGTATGTGCATGTCTGGCTGCGAGTTTGTATGTGTATGTGAGTGTAGTAGCAGGCGAAAACCGGCCGGCGCATTGCATGCAATGAGGGGCTTGGGTTGCGGTGAGCGCCAAAAGCTTTTACTGCATTGTCTCACGACAAAAGCTTGCGAGTGCATTGCGCGCTCTCCGAGAGAGAGACTCGGAGCGAGAGCGAGACAGATACCAAGTGGGGAGAGCTACAGGCGTAAGAGTAGGAGAGAGAAGCAAATATGCGAGAGAGGTACAGCTGCAATTATTTGCAGTTCTTGTCTTGTTTCCGTTTCTTTTGCCCAACTGCCTTGGCTTGCTTCATCCTGCTCGTCCTCCATCCTCATCCTTGTCGTTGCCGTTGTCGGCATGTGTGGATAATTTGGCGCTTCGCCATGTTTTCTCCGTTTCTGCTGCCTTCCCCCTCCCCCTGCCCCTCTCTTTACATCTGGGTGTTGCATGATGCATGAGTTCAAAAGGGGGGAGCTGCAGTTGCCAAGGGGTATTATAGCCGGTGGCGGGCACAACGAGTTCGTTGCCGGCAAACACGTTTTCATTTCGACTTGGCGCATTTGTCGCTCGCTTTTCGCCTCCTTTGCTTTTCCTTTTCCATTTTCAATTGACTTATTCTCATTTGGCTTGTAATGCAGCTCAGCTCTTCCTCTTTCTCCTTTCGCAAAGTTTGACAGCCAAAAAGTTGTGCTAAAAAAAAATTACAAATTTTTAGTTGCGCATTGAAAACTAATGAAAACATGACGAAGAAAATGGAAATTGCCAAAAGTTTCGTACTTGTAGTTTAAATTAACAATTATTTTTTGCTTTAAAAGCACATTAAAGCCGAACATGATATATAAAAAGCATAAAGCTTTCTGCCACTGCCACTGCCACTTGCATCGCTTTGTAATTTCCTTTTTGCGCCACACAATTTATGCAACAAGGCAGACAACATTTCATGTCGTTGGCGCAACCGCCATGCAATCAGCGGGTTGCAGCACTGACTGTCTATATGGCAAGCCCAGAGCTAAAGCCGTACCAGGCACCAGGCACCAGGCACCGCCACAATTGCTGGCGCAAAAAATGTCCTGCACAGCCCAGCGGGGCGGCCTTTGGGGGCAACGAGAGCGGGGCACACACAGAGCCAAACCATTCAGCCTAATTTCGCAAATAAAATATGCAAAATAAAAAACGCGAGTGCTCGCTGGCTCTGCTGGAGAAGAATTGAGCGGCGCCTGCTGCCGGCACCTTTCTAATTCGCCATGAAAGGCAAACTATATATATATGTAACATGCCCCGTTGTCAGAGTGCACAACTTGGCTTTTTTACTTTTCTTTTATTTTCAGCAGCTACACAAAAAAGATACAGTGGACAGAGTCAGTAAAAGGCTACTTTTGATTACCAACTTTAGTCTATCCTTGCTTAATAACACTTCCATCTCATAGACCATTATAGTTAGCGCTGCTCTATATTTTCTGTCTGTCCGTCTGCCCTCGTTTAAAATCACTTCTATCTCGTCGACCATTAAAGCTAGAGCTACCCTTGATATTCACAACTGCAGCTACAGAAAATACGTCTAATATATATAAGCGGGCAGGTGGAAAAGAGGCATTTGCTTCTTGAGATTATTCATGATCTGAATCCGTCTGTCCGTCTGACCTTGCTAGCCAACACTTGTATCTCGCAGACCATTGTAGCTAGAGCTATCAAACTTTGCCACCACATGCTACTGAGGCAACTGAATCTTGAGAGATTTGAGATTTGACTTTTTTACCCATAGTGCAATGGTAGCCTTTTTGTGTGCCATTTTCCATTTCCCGTTTGCTGAGCCTCTCGATCTTTGTGTACACAAGTAAAAAAGTGCATTGTTATTTTTTGTCGAAGCGCCCCCTGTCGACGCCTTTATGTACTTGTGTACTGGGCCAGCACGTTGTCTTTTTCTTTTTTGCGCAGCGCATGCATTGAGAGCGAGTCCAACATTCCACACATTGAATTGTCGTTGCATGCCCCCAAACCATGTGCCGCATTGCAGTCAATTTTTACGGCCTGACCGAGCCTGCCGCACGTGACTGAAGCTACCATTCTGCCTGCCTCCCATTGCCAATTTCATTTGTTGATGTCCGTTGAGCAGCGTGTCCTGCGCTTGTTGGCCACAAAATCTACTTGTGTGCTTGTGTTTGTGTGTGTGCATCAAATATTGAAAGTTGTAGAGCTGCCAAAAGAGCTTGCTGCTGCAAATATTTTACTGTCGCCGGCTGATTGGTTGCTTGGCAGCACAAATGGCCAAGTAGATCTCCCAGATATGAGATGACTCTCATTTTTGGCAAGCCAAAGCTCCTGCGGGAGCTACAAATGTTTTTGGGCCGTGATTTATGACTAAGGTGCAAGATTGGCTATGCATTTAATATCCTTGTCATCCTTAGTGTCCTTAGTGGGCTTTTCATGACGTTGCCACAATTTGCATAATGGCCAATGCGTTTTGTCTGTGTTATTTACCATAAATTACAAGAATTTTCATGCCATTTTCCCTGCACTTTGTGAACAGAAGAAAATTTCAAACGTTGTCGCAATGCCATTAATTTGTGCAACTTATGCGGCCGCATCGATCCAACACGTCCCGTTCCGTTGCGTTGCTTTTTGGCTTTGCCTTTCTTCTATATGACTTGAGCCATAAATTACAGCAAACATTTGCCACACTTCCGTTTGGCTACCCCCCTCCCCCAGGTCCGCTGGGGCATGCCACGTTCCGTTTCAAGTGGCATGTCTGCAGTTTCGACTACTTGCTATTTTCGTGCCTTAAATCGGCTTATGGCACTCGCTTTGCCTGGCTTATCTGGCCGTGGGGCAAAGGGAGGGGACGGGAGGGGATGAAGGGGTGGTGTGTATGTGACCCAAAGGGTTGCAGTGTCTCTCTGCCAGCCCCCCTTCTCTTCCCTCTAAAGGAGTTGCCGGCAAACGCATTGAAGAAAATCAATAACTAGGCAGCCCCGCCTCCTCCTCCCCTCCCCTCCCTTCCTATTCATTCCTGCACTTGTACTCGCTTCCGACAAACCACTATTGCCTCTATTGTTGTCGTCGTCCATGGCAATAGTAATATTTAAATAGCCACGACGTCCACTCAGTCCTTTTGTACGCCATGCCTCACTTCTTCAGTGTGGCGTGCGCCCTTGTGCAGCTTCTTGTAACTTAAACAAGGCGGCTTAAGCTCCAATGACATGGCCAAGTGTCTTTGGATTTGAAGAAAGTTAACAATGGTACAATATAAGCAAATAGCCATAAGCACATTAAAGCTCTCTGTATTTTTATTAAGTAAAAGCTAAGCAAGCTTAAGTTGAAATTATATTTTAGACTTAAATCAGCGGAGCTTTTTATGAAGTGTAAAATCATAAGCACATTAAAGCTCGCAGCTTTTTATTAACTGCACTTGCAATATTATTTTACATTTTAAATAAAAGAGCTGGTTAATAGCCAGTCGAGTGAAACGAAAGCTTAAACACTATTGCCAGTGTGGATTCAAAGAGCGCAAAGCTTTCCGCTTTCAGCAAGTGTCATTGGTTTCTCGCCTTGGTAAAGAAGCAACCCTCAAATGCCGCAGCTTGCTGTGTACAGAGCACCCAGAGCAGGCCTCTTCCCCTTGCCCTCGACAGGCTGTCACCCTGTCTGGGTCTGGCATACGACTGCATTGTAATTCCAGTTCCAGACACCGTCCATGTCCAAGTTGACAACGACGGCGTCGTAATGTCTAGCGGCTAGAGCCAAGCGGCCTGGCCCGGCCCGGCCAATGTGTAAAATAAAAAGCGATTTATTTCGCTTTATCAGCAATTTTGATTTTCTTTTGTCTGTGGCGTGTTATTGAAAGCAGCATTAAATTGGTCGTCGCGCCAGGCATTTGTCATATCGCTGATTTACTAACCTTACACCAGGCATTATCTCTTGGCCCAGAAGCAGTCCAGGAACGTCGTAAAGCGACTCTACAGCCTGCAGCTGTTGTCAAGGGGGTGGATGGGGGCTTAAGGGTAAAAAGCGCATAGCGTGGCAATAGAGTGAACTAACTGACACGGACACAAGTGCAGGATATGTGCGGCGGCTTGTTGGACTCGTTGTTTACGTATTCCGGGGCTTCAACATGAAATTTATTGAGGTAGTTACCATGCGACTGCATTTCCATGTTTTTTTTCTGGTTGTTGCTGTTGTTGTTGTTGCTTTTGTAGAGCGCCCACAGGCAAGGGCGGAACACAAAATGAAACTGCAAACACGGCCGTTGCCACAACAAACATGCATTAAAAATGATGCCCAGAGATACAAAAAAAGGGTGGAAAAATTTGCAAATTGAATGTGTGGTGGGTGGTGAAGGGGTGAGGGGGTGAGGGGTGTCGAGCTATGCATGGGCTATGAATACCATTACATGACAGGTTTCCATTTAATAAATATGATCCAACTGGATCTGACAGTTCTCTCTCTCACATTGCAGTGTTGCATTTGAGGTTTTTGCCGTGGCAACCCATGGTGTTGCTCAGTATTGCCACCTATCATCAAAAAAAAGAAAAAAACAGAATAAAGTCCATCACAGTAGGCTTTTTGCTGACTTTAGACAGCTGAAAGTGTCACATCAATCATTACATCTTTGTCAGTTGTGAAAAATTAGCCGTGCGTTCAAAGCGAATTAATAAAAAAAGCTAAATTTCTAAATCCAATCATGATGCTTGCAAATATGGCTCAGTTTGTCGTCCATGGCATCGGTACAGCAGCTGCTTCGGCAAAAGAATACGACGAGATTAAGCCCCAACAAGCCAGGGGCGCAAGTGAGTAACAACCGCAAATATACAACAGCTGAATGCGAAAAAAAAACACAAATTATTTCAATGTCATGCCAAAGAACGATTGCGAACATAGAATGAAATAGCAATAGCAATTGACAAAGCGTAGAGTGAGAGCTTAACTGGGTGAGAGCTTTGGCGAGCGGCAGAGCAACAAACAAAAAGTCAGCATCGAAATATTTTTGCAATGTGCTGTGCGAATTATTATGAGCGAACAGCACTCGCATACATACATACACACATATACATATGTAGATGACTATTTACACATAGAATAACTGCACCCCCCACGCATACACCGCGATTCTCTTTGCTCCAACGTTCGCTCTCACGCTGTCTCTCTTTCGGACTGCGATCGACGATTTTTGCTTAACGTTACGCAATAATCGCGTTCCGTAAGTTCTTTTCATTTTGTGTGTTTGCAGCTTTTGTATTTTTCGTTTTTGTTTGCCGCACACAACAAATGTGCATAGATACAACACACATACGGTACACCTACATACATAAATTGTGTTTGTACATATTTACTGCTGATAATAGTCGATGTTCATTCTGCATAAATTGGCTTGGTAACACGACGTATAATTTTCATTTGCATTATGACTTTGCAAAGCGCAATGCACAGTGACACAATAAACATTTGTATGGCACAAACGTTGCAAACGAAATGGCATGATTATTGTTATTTATGGCAATTGTGTGTAGCTATAATTGTGTTATCAAGCTCTCCACGGCCTGCGTCAGTCAATTGACAGCGAAGCCCAACCAACCAGTTTTACGATGCGTCCTAATGACACACAGCTGATTAACAGCGCACACTGACACACGCACACACACACACGTCTGTCATCGTCACAGTCTATGACCACACACATACATATGTATGTGTAGTACATACATGCGTCATAGTTAACGTTGAAACGCGTGCCAGCCGAACCGTCCACAGCGGGACTCGTTATTCGGACATACGCACAATTCGCGAACGCGCCTTTTCTATTGTTTACCTTTTTGTGCTTGCTTCTCTCTGGGTCTTTGCTGATGCTTATCTCTGTCACGCACGCACTAATTTGTGCGTGCGCCACTCTCGCGTTTTCACTCACTCTGCTGATCACCTCACCGTAGCATTTGTTTGAAGTCAACGAACTTTTTGGCAAACTTTTGCTGTGCTCTCCTCGCTCTCTCCCACTATTACTTGCTCTCGCTCTCGCTCTCTTTGTTGTCTGACTTGCGCTCTCTGCTCATCATTGTGCGTACGATGCGTGCAAAATACTCGGCGACAACTCATATTTTTATATTGTTGCTAAATTTTGCTCCACGTTCATTGAACTCCAAATGTGTGAATGATTTACATGTCTCGGCTCTCTGTAGAGCTTTTAAGCTTTTGCAATCACCATCTGTAATATGCCTTGCACTTTTCCTTTTCCCACTTGCAGAAATGGCGGAAGGCAATGGCGAATTATTAGATGACATTAACCAGAAAGCCGATGACCGTGGCGATGGCGAACGTACAGAGGATTATCCCAAGTTGTTGGAATATGGTCTGGACAAGAAGGTAAGCGGATTTAACAATTTTGCAAATAGTGAAATGAATTAAATTGTGATGTGTCTCGTGCTTTAGGTCGCCGGCAAACTGGATGAAATCTATAAGACCGGTAAACTTGCTCACGCCGAGCTGGATGAGCGCGCCCTGGACGCGCTCAAGGAGTTTCCCGTTGAAGGTGCCTTGAATGTGCTTAGTCAGTTCCTCGAGTCAAATCTGGAGCATGTGTCAAATAAGTCTGCCTACTTGTGTGGGGTCATGAAAACCTATCGTCAAAAGAGTCGCGCCAGTCAACAGGGTGTACCCGCAACCGCCAGCACCATACAGGTGAAGGGACCGGACGAAGACAAGATCAAAAAGATCCTGGAGCGTACCGGCTACACACTGGATGTGACCACAGGTATGTTATGCAAATAATTGCGTTGCACATTATTATAATTGCCTTTCGACTCTGCAATAGGACAACGAAAATATGGCGGTCCGCCACCCAATTGGGAGGGCAATGTGCCCGGCAATGGTTGCGAGGTGTTCTGCGGCAAGATACCCAAGGATATGTTCGAGGATGAGTTAATCCCGCTTTTCGAGGACTGTGGCACCATTTGGGACCTACGACTCATGATGGATCCGATGACTGGCACAAATCGTGGTTATGCATTTGTCACATTCACAAATCGCGATGCGGCCGTCAATGCTGTGCGACAGGTATTTATGCCAACTGAAAACAGAATTATACGGTCTCCTCTCTCTCTCTCTATCTCTCTCTCCACTACCACTACAAACCACCACCCCCTGTTTCCCCTCGACCCCCTCGATCTAAACACAGAAAAAAAAAAACACTGTCCGTCCATAAAGCGCTTTATGTTTATAATGTATTGTTAACTTTTACGATATACATATCTACATATATATAACTATTGTGTCACATATTTATTCTATATATTATATATATACATATCAAAATTTTCTGTACAGTAGGTAAAGTAATCGTATGTAACCATTCGATAAAACGTTTTTGGTACTCAACACAGCCGCTTGCCATCAAATTCAACAATCGATAACACTTATTATCGACTGCAAAATTCGAACGATTGAAACAACAACAAAACATCGATACATCGATAACAACAACAACAACAATATCACCAAGAACTGCAAACCAGAATTATACGTATTCGGCGCTTTGAGACCAAACAATCCAAAAAATCAATCTGTAATTTTTTTTGTAGTCCTGCCTTCAATACTTTGCTTTCTCACACTCTCTCTTATGCTCTATCTGTAACTTTGTTATGTATGCATGTCTCTGTCTTCTAGAAACTAGTTGGTAATGTCGTTAAGCGATAGCATCGATATCGATAAGCGATAACCGAAATTTGCAAATTTGAAAAGAGTTCTCTCTGCGATACCAAACGAACAATTTGAACTGCAAAAAATCCTCTCTCTCTCTCTCTCTCTCTCTGTATCAATTTATTTTCTTTATTTTGCATTTTTTCCAACTAGCTTTAGCATACACATAGTAGTTGTCTAATAATTAAACATTCTATTTAAGCAAACTTAGGGGTACGTTTCCATTGTCTGGTTTTATTTTTAAAATGCAGGCCGAGCATGTCCAACTGTACTAACTAAAGATAGACCCATAATATAAACGCAATAACTAAATCAAAACTAACCGCTCTCACTAACTAAACCTTTTACTTTTAATGTTTCAAAATGCGGCCACGCTTCAAACGAAAAACCTTTCAAAATTGGTAATGCAAAATTTGTTATAAATCTTTTTCATTTTTCCCCAGTTTTATTTCAAAAGTCTACCCTTCGACCCAATTGATTTATCCTTATTAATTTATTATTTTTATCATTTATTAACATTGAATTGGTATTAAAAAAACAAAATCGTTTTACCTTCCCACCCACATCTAGCTCGATAATCACGAAATAAAACCCGGCAAGTGTCTGAAAATAAATATAAGCGTACCGAACCTGCGCCTTTTCGTAGGCAATATACCCAAATCAAAGGGTAAAGATGAAATTTTAGAGGAATTCGGTAAACTTACAGGTAAATTGAAACGAAATTAACAAAAAACAAACAAACAAAAAAAACTATTTAAAATTTCCAACTATCCGAGCAAAGTAAAAGGTTGCGTCTCTTTATTTCACTTTCACGCACTTTTTTATGGAGCTCATCGAAATCGGCTTTAAATTGAAGACAAAAATCCAATTGGCTCAAACACACAAAGTAATTGGCTAATTTCACCAGGCAGGGCAGAGCAGGCAGGTCTCGTGTTAGGTTCTTTGGTTATTTATTTGTTTAATTTTAAGTTATTTACTTTAATCATTTCTATGCTTTCATCCATTACCATTACATCCATTACCATTTACCATTTACCATTACTATTACCAATGTCATTACCCCACATGCAGTACAAATTCATGCCACATCGAAAAGCGTGCTCATTTCTCCAATTCGAACCTCGAGACTCTTTTCAAATGATACAAAAAACCACAAACAATAAAACAAAAGCAACACTAAGAATGCACTTAACCAGCTCGAATGAATCATATATGTATGTAAAAAAAGAACAATATTTATTTAGGTTGCACACAGAACACACATACACACTCACACACACACACACACGTACAAAACACCACCCATTCTACAGCCCATAGATAGACGCCATTGTCATTTGTCATATGCTTTTAAAAAACGGTACAAAAACATATCTTTTTATCTCTAATGTTTATATAATCTCCAGTCATTAACTTTGCGTACAATAAACAACAAAAAAATGGAAGATAAAATCTAAAATTATTGCAAAATTCCTATGCATTGCATATTTACTACTATATTATCTACTATATAACTCATAGGCTTCCTTTTTTTATTATACAATACCCAACGCTATAACGTCATCTGCAATTGGTATGTGCAAAAAACAAATACAAATAAATATATATTATTATTCCAACAAAAGGTAAGATGTGGATGACTTTTCGGCAACAACAAAAGAACTTAATTATTTCTTTTTCGGTAGTAAACACACGTACAGATAAACCAAACAATTAGTTGAACGACAAAATAAATTAATAATAGCTACAAATTTAATACAAATATTTTATAAATTCCTTTTTATTTGGCACGCACTCGAAGAGAAAAATATCTAAGAACTTAATTTTTAAAAATAAAAAAATACCATACTTACTAAGGCTAAGTTTAGATCTTACAATTTTTTTATGTCAACACAACCACAAAAACCACACCCAATACACACCCACACACCCACACAACCCACCACACTCACAGTACATACAGTACAAACTATAATTTTTCACCCCAAAAAACCCAAATTGTCAAAAACAAAAAAAAAAAAAAAAAAGTCGCAATACCAAATGGATACAAATTTTTTCATAGCAAACCAAAATTTTCTTTTGTTTTGTGTGAACTTTTAAACAATTGCAGCTAAATGATTTTGAAATTCGGAAAGGCAAAAAGATTGGTGTTACGATATCATTTAACAATCACCGGCTATTTGTCGGCAATATACCTAAAACTAGAGATCGTGACGAATTAATTGAGGAATTTTCTAAACATGCACGTAAGTGATCCAAAACAAATAAAAAAAAAACAAAAACCAAAAACAAAACAACCAAAACAAAACCAAATGAAACCAGCTAAAAAGAAACCCCCCAAACTCCCAGTGAAATTGGCAATTACAATTGGTCAAAACGTAAGCTTAACTTTTTAGGGGCGATACTTGCAGACAGCCAGCAAAAAAGAAGAGAAAACAAAAGAGTGTAATAATTGGATTTTTGTTTTGCAATTTTCGCTTTTAAAATGCTTTCAAAAAGAACAAAAAACAAACGGGTAAAAATTGTACTCTACTCGCTACCCTTCACCCCACTTTCAACAACTACTCTGCCCCCCCTCTCTACTATTTTCTGCTAGCAAATACAACAAAAAATTAATTGTAACACATTCAATATTTATTTATTTGTTAACGTGCCCAATTGAAAACCTGTAGCTAAACAATTCGCCAGAAGCAAAAAAAGAAAAACACAATTTTTGAATATTTTTGAAAAACGAAACCAAAAAAGCCTCATATTTTTTTGTTTAATTTTCTTTTTAGCGCAGTCTTCTATCATTCATACAAACAATATATATATATAAACTATACCTATATCCAATACCTATATATATATACATATATATATATTTATAATAAAGACAATAAAACCAAATCTCGCACACAAAAAAAACCAATGAAATCCCAACCAATTTGGTTAGCTTTTTACTTGGAGAAAACAACAAGAACAATTCGTGTACTAAAATCGTATAGTAGAGATCGATATCGATATCGATAATCGATTGTAACTGTGGTAATGACTGGAGAAAACACTATAACTGTAAACGTGTAACCCTCCTCCCCTATCTCGCTCTCTCTCTCTCTCTCTCTCTCTCGAAGAATACAAATTCTATACTTAAATATATATTTATATCTGTCTTTTTCTCAGTGTATACTATTCTGTTATTGTTTTTGTTAATCCAAAATCCAAAACCAAGCTCAATGTGTGCTCTCCCTACAAAATAAGCGTATTATTTCTTTAGTTATTCTTTACAACAAAAGTTCGTTTTTGTTTACTTTCTAATGTTCTAAGTGTGTCTTTCTCTCTCTATCTCTCTCTCGCTCTCGCTCTTTATATATATATATATACATTATGTATCTCTTTCTCTATGTGAAAAACTCTCATGAAAACAAAACACACAAAACAAAAAACGTTTAGCTTAGCGCATTTATTCAAAAATATTTGAAAACAAAAGTTGAAAAGGTTGTAACTGAAGCAGGAATTTGTTGGCATTGGTTTTCAAAAATGAAATAATTTAACAAGGACACCGTCCTAATGATCATCACATACATACTCTTCTCTCTCTCTATCTATCACACACACTATCTCACACACACAGACACACACACCCAGCTACACTTACACATACTTAAATGCTGTCAATACAAATACTTTTTTGTTGTATTTCTCTATATATGTGTGTGTGATCAAACTAATCATAATCATTTTTTAGTAGAAGTGCATTTGAGAGTCGATCCTCTCTCTCTCTCTATATATATCTCTCTGTCTCGCTCTAGAACAGCACAATGATATTTCATAACTTATTTTAACGATTCTCAAATCAAAACTATAGCTGGCCTCTACGAGGTGATCATCTATAGCTCGCCGGACGACAAGAAAAAGAATCGCGGTTTCTGCTTTCTCGAATACGAGTCACATAAGGCGGCTTCTCTGGCCAAACGGAGACTTGGCACAGGTAGAATTAAGGCAAGTATTAATGGATCAATTCAATTTGTGGATCATATTCATTTGATGTATTGTTTATTGCAGGTTTGGGGATGTGATATTATAGTTGACTGGGCCGATCCACAGGAGGAGCCGGATGAACAAACAATGTCCAAGGTTAAAGTGCTTTATGTACGAAATCTGACGCAAGATGTAACAGAGGAAAAACTGAAGGTAAATTAAATAATTTAATTAATTTGTAGATATCACTAAATTGTCAATCACAAAATAGGAACAATTCGAGCAATATGGCAAAGTGGAGCGCGTTAAGAAGATTAAAGACTATGCCTTTATACACTTTGAGGATCGTGATAGCGCCGTCGAAGCTATGCGTGGCCTTAATGGCAAGGAGGTCGGCGCCTCGAATATTGAGGTAGGTCTCGAGCTGCAATTTAATGCATTGAATAATAAATTAATACATTTGCTTTATGGGTCAGGTCTCACTCGCCAAACCGCCATCGGACAAAAAGAAAAAGGAGGAAATTCTGCGCGCTCGTGAAAGGCGCATGATGCAAATGATGCAGGCGCGTCCAGCAATCGTTGGGTAAGTTCATCCTGGTGGCCAATTGTGCATCATCTTACATCCGAACACACTTGATCCTTGTCTAGCAAAAGTAACGAAAACAAATTGGCGCAAAATTCAAAAATAATAATTGTGTACATTTAATTGGGCTATCATTTCGAACAAAATTGTAAATTGTTTGCTTTTCAAGTCGCCATTATCTCCACCGAATGTTTATTAATTTGTATATTTTTGTTTTTTATTATATTTTCTTTCTTTTTTTGATCGGCCCGTGATCATAATGGATGATCCTCCATCACTTCCACTTGCCACTTGCCACTTTGTTTGCCAAATCTCCCATCACAACCTGACAAATTCAATAATAATACTCTAAAAATTACCACAACTTGTACTACTTGACCACGTAAAGATTTGAAACATTGTCTCCATACAGAAACCTGTCGCCGACACATCCCAGCATGATGTCCTTGACGCCCATGCGTCTGCCAGGGACGCGTATGCCACTGCGCACGCCGATGCCCCGTGAATACGGTAAGTTGGGCAAATATGCCACCAATAAGTGAACTCGAAAGATATCGTCTACTATATATATATATCTTTGTGTATATCGAGAGCTGTGTGGCTCTGAGAACAGAACAAGAACGAGAATTAATGCAGGATAATTAATTTGATATTGATATTGTGTAGTTCGTACGTAGTAAAAGACGTGGTTAGGTTATGCGTTTTAGCGTTAACTTTAGTTAAATGTATTTGCTACTAAAGCTACTACAGCGAAACTAACCCCCAGAACCGAATCGAGGTTCAACAAACGATAAAAAAAATATATTTACCACATACGAGTATAAAAAGAAAACAACTACAACTAATTGGTTTGCAGCTTACAACTTTAAGTTCTATCATCGGTTTTTCATCTCATCACTTTTATCGTTTTATCGTCTCTCTCTCTCTCTCTCTCTGTCTCCTCATCTATATCTAATATATATCTATATATTTTAGTTAGTTATTTATATAAGGTTAGTAAGCGCGCTGCCCACTAACTTGTACGCTCGTGCCCGCCCCTCTCCACACTCACACACACACACACACACTTACACACCTACACACACACAACATACATGCACCCAACAAAAAAGAAGAAACTAAAACAACCTAGCAGTATCCAGCTAGATGCGTCTCTTAACAAATACAACTGAGAATTGGCATCCAGTTTTTGCGCACACACATAACCTCACTTTTATTCGATGAAACATAACCTCAATTTGTCTTTTACTTTCACATCTGAAATGTGTGTTTCATAATTGCAAGCATTTTCTTCTTCTTCTATATGTCAATGCTCTACATTCTTATTGTTTATTTGCATGTCCGATTCTTCTTTTCAATGTTGTACGTTTGATTTCCTTTTCCTCCCTGTACTTGCTGTACTCTGTACTTTGTACTCTCCCCCCGCCCCCCTACACCACCACCCACTGAACTCTCGCTCTCGCTCTGAATTATGATAAAGTAATGAATTTAAATAACAGTACATTTTAGTGTTAGACTCTAACCTCTAAACGTTGTTCATAGCTCTGTGTGTTATTTTTTTTTTTTTTTTTTGTTGTTTATATCATAATTAAACGTTGCAATTGTGTTCTCTGTGTAGCGAATGTTAAGCACCCTGTATACTGTTTGATGTTTTATCACCGGTAAGTAACCCAAAGCCATCAACAACTAATTAAAAAAACCATAACATATATATGTGTGTGTGCCCGATCAATCTCCTCTCCCCCTCCGACCCCTCAATCATCAAATGCGTTTAGCACGCGCCCAATTCGAGTTTACAATTCGACCAAAGCAGGTTTTTAGGTCCTTTCACACACACACCCACACACACACACACACATCTTTGCATTCCTTAACCGAACCTAACCAAACGCTATCATCAAACAAAGCAGACTATGATTATGATTATTTCGGCTACTCGGACTATCGCCCCGGCTTTGGCGCTGACTCCTACTATGATGATGTCTATCGTGTCTATGAGGGCGATTACAGTTATTATGATTATCCGAACGGCAATGCGAGCGGCAACGGAGGTGCCGGCAGCAGCAGCCTCAATAGCGCTGCTGTTGTTGCCATGCCAGGCAGCAATTCAAGCGGTGGCGGTGGCGCTGGCGGTGGCGGTGGCACCTCCTTGAGCGCTACGCAGCGTCCATCAAGAGCACCAGCAAGTGGCACGGTCAATTCAACGGTGGTAATGGTGCGTCATTCTATCACAGTCACAGTTACAGTCACAGTTACCAGTCACCAGTCACTGGCAAACATCAGTCACAGTTACAGCTACAGTTCACACATCTCCACACAGAATTCACATGCAATATACTGTAGCTATTGTTGTACTATTGTCGATTGTAGTTCCAAATTTGTCGCCCTGAAACAATATAAAATGCAATTTTTAATCGCTTTTTTATTTCAGCTTTTTAATTTAATGCTTCCAAATTGTTAATTGTCTACACTTATTGTTTTTTTTTTGCACGACCCATACCAAATACTGCTGCCCCAACACAGCACACATCATGCCACACACACACACACACTCCACCCACATACCCCACACCCCAAACTGCACGCATCTTTTGGCCATTACCTGCGAAAAGGATTCATTATTTATTTATTTTATTATTACGCTTCGCTTTTGCTTTTGCCCTGCAAACTAACCTATAATTAATTAAAAAACAAAAAAAACGCTTATGCTTTAGTTGATAATATTAATTTTGCTTTAATGCTTCAGGTGCTTTTTATTGCTACGCTTTTGTTGTTAGGTTTAATGTATATATATTTAAAACAATGATTGTTTAGTTTGTAAGTGAAAATGCTTTTTTTACAACAAAAATCATAGCATACTTTTAAGCAACGCCCAACGCTCTACGCTTTTCTATAATTTGTTTATATATTTTTTTAAATTTTCTTTTGAGTTTTAACTACAAATTTGACAAATTTAGTAAAAAAAAGTTATTTTTGATATTGTGTCAATCGCAAGCAGCAGAACGCTAAAAACAAAAACAAAAACAAAAAACATAAAACGAAACAAAAGTTTATAAATACAAAAAGTTGTTAGTTACATGGAATCAATTAATTGCGCTGTGATTTGTTCATACATAATATATTTATACCATTAGAGGCAGTACAAATTGCATTTGTTGCTCCATTCGAGCACATTTAAATTATTATTATTAATACACAAACAAATACATTATTATACTATTATACTTACTATACAATATATATATATTATAAGAATTCTTTTCTCAAATCAGACGTAATTTTTCATACAAAACCAAACAAAATACATTGCATATAACTTAATATATACATACTTATATATATATATATATTATTGTATGTAAAAAAAAAAATACAAGAATCTAACGCGTTTATTTCGATTTTTCTTTTCTTTCTTTTCTTTTTTATATATGTGTTCTTGTTATATACTCTTATATATACAAACAAAATCATTTGTTTTTCGGTAACAACAAAAAATTTTCAAACTTTGCAACAATACCAAAAAAAAAAAAAAAAAAATTATATATATGTTCGTCAAAACCAAACAAAATTCCTAACACAAAAAAAAATTCCCCCAACAATCCAAAAAAAAAAAAAAAAAAACAAAATCAAACCAAACCAAACAACGACCAAAAATCAACCAAAACTATCGACAATCTTTTCGATTCAAAAACCAAAAAAAAAATATCGTAAAACCCGTTATTGAAATTGAAATTTTGCCCATAAAAATTGTCTTTTTTTTCTCTCCGCAAAAACAAAATTCGCAATTGCAAACAAATACTTCAAAATTCGAAATCCAAAATGTATATTTCTACTTTTATTCATGACCAAATTTGACAATTATCTTGGCGATCCATATATATCTACACACGAATTAATTATATTATGTAAAAAAAAAAAAAAAAACTGCAAACAAATTTGATAAATCCAACGCTTGAAACCGAAATGAAAAACAAAACCTGGAAAATCTCCAACTGTGAATATGGGAAAACCTCGTATGGAAACACTTCGTTCTCGCTCTCTATGGAATATATATATATATGTCGAAAATCGAAACTCACACACACACACACTCACGACCATGCACACTATCGACTCACACACACACACACCGAATACACAAATGCATGCATGCCATGACGATGATGATGATGTCGATGATGTCGATGATGATGATGATGATGGTGATTATTAGGGGGCTGGTCGTGGCCATGGAATCACAGTGCCGCGTGGCCGAGTCGTTGGCCAACGTGGCAGCATCAGTCGTCTGGGGGCCCAACCAGTGCCACAGGCGGCGGCAGCGCCGGCGGTGGGACAGGCGGCGGCGGCGGCGGCTCATCGGGGGGCGGCCACCGCTCAGGGGGCGCCGGCAGCAACCGGGGGGGTCCGTGGGGTGGCACCAATGCGTCCCAACGCTCCTGGCACCCAGCACGTCAAGCCGCTACAAAATTTACCAGGTGAGCTCAACAAACAACAACCAATAAAAAAAACAAAAAAAAAAACAAATCAACCAACCAAGAACATCAAATTCCAACATCCAAATCAAATGAAATCAAACAAAAATCCTAAAGCAACGACAAAATGCAGCAGCAGCAGCAACAACAACGACCAAAGCGGCAACAACAACAACAACAACAAACAAATACAACACGAACACCACAAGCATAAAAAATGCAAGAAGAAATTGACAAAAATCCATAAGCTAAAGCCTTTAATTGCAAATACCCCCGAATTCCCTCCCTCACACACACATACACACATACACTGACACACACACACACACACCCTGATCACACATCCGTAATTCAACAACGATTTTGAGAGGTATATTTGCTCTTCTGCAGCACAAGGATTACTTTTTAATGTCGTGTGTATGTGTGTTTTCTTCTTCTTCTTCTTCTCGTTTTTTGCATTTGTAAATGTGTTAAATGTTGTGACCTTTTTGGAACAATTTCCGTGTCAATTCAATTGTTAATGTTAATAATTTCTTCATTTTTTTCGCTTTCTTCTTTTTTTTTTTGTCTTTGTTTTAATACATATATTTTACTTAAATATATATATAATATACGAATATGAATATCTATAATTACTGTAGTTTTTTGCTACTTGCTGCTTTTGGATTGTGGTCTCACTCGAGAGTGTCCAGCTCTCTTCATATTTGTTTTCGTTTATAATTTGAACTGCGCTCAAATGTATGCTACAGTTTTTTGCATGCGACCCCAGCCGAAAAAGCAGTAAGCAGCACACACACACACAGACACACACACACACTCACGCCAACCAACACAAGACACACGAATACACACACGCACACGCACACTATGTATGTATGTATATGGAAAGCCACTATAACAAATGTATGTGTACATATACGGAGTATGTGCTCTCTTTGTGTGTTGTAAACGTTTATGAATCGATTAGTATTTTAAAACAAAAGCCATCCCTTAACCCCCCCTTAACCCCCTCGCATATTTACATACGGTACTAAGGCCACAGAAAAAACAAACTGTAGTGACAGAGTGCCATATAGAGTCGGGAGTTCTAAACACCAATTCAGTAGAGAGTTTCTCCTTAGACCTCCCCCCCTACCCCCACCCCCTCAGTTCCTTCTACAGCCCCACAAAATTTTGACGTACGTGTATATAATTTTTTTTTGCTCCTGTACATTTTATTGGTTAAACTACAGGATGTAATAATAACATTGCGATTGCACAAAACAAAACAAACGAAACGAAATGAAATGAAACATATTTTTGTGAATAATAATTTTTCTAAATTTTGTCATTTGTTGTTGTTTCCGAGTATATGAAAAATAACATCGCTATAATAAACATTATGTAAGTTCATGCTTTGCTAATCGTTTTTTATCTAGCAAAAAACAAATAGATAACTATCCATATATTAATATATATAATATATCTATATATATATACATATATACCAATATATTAATACATAACCCACATACAAAATATATGTTTTTATTTGGTTTTTCAATTTTATATACTTTTTTGTACACACAAAATACTAATCGATTCGTGTATTATGTTTACTCTTGTCCACACACACACAAACCCACACACACACACACATACAAACATACACACAAACACACTATATGTATAGACAACAGGATCCATAGGCTTTGGACGCTCTTGCTTCGATTGTGTTTCAGCAAGAGCGTGCCAATCCTTTGTATTTTTTTTTAATCTTTACCATTTTTTACACGCTTTACTCTCCAATCTTCAATCTTTTTTAAATATGAACACCCACATTTTGTATTTGTGTCCATCGTAAGCTTTTGTATTCATTCATAAATATATTCACCAAGGTCGCTTAAAACACAAACACTGCAAAATTGTTAAATTGTTTTTCGAAACGAAACGAAACAAAACAAAACAAAACAAAAGAAATGCAACTAAAATCTGTTTCTAGCTGGATCTGCACTCAAGACATTCATGGAGGGCAACTAAGCGTAGCTCCTCGGTCCTCAGCTCTGCGCGCAGCGACACGAGTCGCTCGCCGAGCCGAAAACTGAAGCGTCCGAGCTCCTCCTCAACAAGCAAAATTAAATCACACAAGTCGAAGAAACATTCACGCAAGGGCAAATCATCTCGTGCCGAAAAGAAAGAAAGAAAGAAAGCAAAGAAGAGCTCAAGCTAAAAACAAAAACAAAAACAACAAAAATCAAAAAACCCCTCCCCCTTAATCAACAATCCAAGTACACGAAAATTGCAAATTTCTAATTAGCAAGAGCCAAAAACAACATCAAGAACGACAGCAACAATTACAGCAACAGCAAAAGTAAATGACACAGCCCGACTCAGTCCAACTCTTGGCAAATGCTAAAAGGAAATATTTCCCTTACCCCACCCAGATCAGATCAGTTCAAATACAAATGCAAATGCAAATGCAGGCAAAATTCGAAATTCTTTGACGAATAACAACAGGCAAACAAGACACACAACTAGCGAAACAAAAAAGCAAATAAAAAACCACAAAAAATCCAAGAATGTAAAAGATACAGCGCTCCATTTGAAGAATCGGTCATGGGAAACGGTGTCAAGAATCTCCCCACCCACCACCAAGACACACCCACCCAAAACAAACACACACACTATTACTCACCCATTCACATATATATAATATATATATATATATATATATGTATACATAACAAAAATCTTGAATGTTCCATGTTGTTTACCAAAGCGATAATATCATGTACAACGTTTTTACATATATGTATGCACTCACAAACTCACCCACACATGCACACACCCACACCCACACACACACACATACACATACAAATCTGTAACATTTGTGTACGATTAAGTCCCTGACGTGTTTATATGTCCAAAATAACAATAAAATTTTCAACATTTTGTTGTCTAATTGTACGCAAACAAAAAATAAAAAAAAAAAAAACAAAAACAAAACAAATAAATCAGCTAACTAATAAATGAGCTAAAAAAATATTATTTAAAAAACATTGTGTGTCTTTTAACCAAAACAAGAAATAATATTCAAATTCAATAATTTATAACATCAAATATAAAATTGACAAAAAATATCCCCAATAGCCCAGCTGAAATTTGCAACAAATAGCCAAAAGAACTCTGTTCCATTTGTAGTAATAACAACAATTTTAACTCTCTCTTTTTTCTCTTTTTAAAACCGTTCCACACACACACACACATTAAACACCCATGCATCGCACACACACACACACACAACCAACAACAACAACAATGCCAACTTGTGCTTGAGCTACTGCAGTAGTCGGTAAACGTAAGTTCGATGGAGGTCACCAAAATCCGGCAGAAGTTAAGCGACGTTACCAGAGCGGTTTGATAGGAAATGGCGGCAGTTGGGGCAGTTTACCGCTACCACAGCAACCTTTAGGCACAAATGGTGAACAGTGGTATATGGATACGTTTTCGGCATGGAGTTAAAACCACAAAACAACAGAAACAACACAGTTAATAATCGTCCAAGAACAGCGTGGATTTTAGAAGCACACCAAACCAACAACAACAACAACAAGAACTACAACTACAGCAACAAACAGCAAGCATATATATGTATCTATCTAAACTTCATCTTTTCTAACCTCGATCTCGATTGAGCGTTAGCAAGACTTTAAGCAATAATAACTCCTATATAAACAATTTAGCAATTGGGCTTAACCCTTGAAAATAATCTTATTATTTTACTGCTTTGCACACACACATCTCTCTTTTTCTCTCCTCTCACTCTCTCTCTCTCTCTAACTATCGAAATGAAATAAGTATATAAAGAGCAAGCAGTAGATATAATAATAATAGACTTGCAGCATTTTAGCAAAAACACTTCATTTTGTTTAAATCAAGCATAAAAGAAATTAATCCTAAATAACTAGAGCATTTTTAAGACGCAAAAAAGAAAATGTAACCCCCTTTTAAAATTTGAGAATTATATACGTTTTTAACTTGAAAGTCGATACAATAATGAGCAAATATAACAAAACAAAAAAAAAAAACACAAAAAAAAAACTTCAACTATATATAGACATATATATATATATATTTATATCAATATACTGCAGTTAGGCTCTTATTGATTTTAAAACATAAGCAAATCTTTTTTATACATAGAACGCGTAAACCAAATTCAAAAAAAAAAAAAACCCAAAATACAAATAGTAATGACAACCCTAATGAAAAATGTAATGAAAATAATTATATTAACAATTTTACTACTATTTGTATAAACACATGAATCAAATTGAAAATTCAATGGACTTAATAGCGAGATGCACACAATAACAATAACAAAAAAAAGGAAAAACAAAAATATAATTCAAAATTAGTCCCCCCTCAATTGTAAATATGAAATGGTAAAATGAAAAGCTCTAAAGAATTAATGAAAATCGAGAAAAAGTAATTCAGAAGCAAAGCTTAATGAAGAAACATTGACTGAAAATTATAAAACAAAACAACAAAAACAAAAACAATACAAAAATTACAAATTAATTAGTTTGGATATGTTGAGAAGTGAGAGAACTAATAATAATTAATGCGCAACAGCTGGCATTATTATATAATGTCTGATGGCGGTGCAAGTTGGCAAGACTTTCCGATTTAATTGCAAGCAAACTAGTTTAGGTAACTTGAAATCAATTATGAGTAATAAACAAAAACAAAGTAGAGCTAAGAAATTGCACAAGAAAAAAAGAAAAAAGGAAAAAGAAAAAAGAAAAGATACAGCAATAGCATCAGATTCAAATACACTCTCAGAGCAGAAGTTAAAGCTGCTGTCGATAAGCAACGAATTAGTAAGATGGAAATAAAACAATAATAAATAATACCACACACACACACATACAAACACATCACATGCAGAGTCAGAATACGCGATAATATTATAGGGAATTTAATAATGGCAAAATAACAAATTAATAATTAAAAGCATAATTATACAAAATCAATTAGCCAACGCGTCTAGCAGCAGCAGCAGAGCCCCCACTTTAAACTTTCAATTAACTAATACTAAACAATTGCATAAATATTTGTTTGTGTTCCTTATGTTTTTCTATTGCTGAAAAAGAGAATGCTTCATAGCAAATCGAAACACTGGTACCCTGTATACTTATATAGAGAGATATATATACATATACATACTTATATAGCATTATTTAACTGTAACTCCATGCCTATACAACAACAACAACAACAACAAACATCAAACAACAACTAGCCTGATTTTTCATAACGAACTTTTGCAAAATTCTTATTTTTCGGTCATTGAATTTTTTTTGCTAGATCTCAAGTAAAGAAAAAAAAGTTAAGTAAATAATAACTAAAGTGTATAAACAATTAAATTAGTTTTAAACTAACAACAAACAAAACTTCCAATTTTTAACTCAAGAACAAACAAAACAAAAAAAAAGCGATAAAGATAAAGATAAAGATATTGGTAAAAGAGAAAAGTAAAGATGGTGTTGGAAAAAGGGCGTGTGTTTTTTATAAAAAACGTATCTATAAACATTGTTCAGCAAGCGCCTAAAAACGGAATATATGATATTTTAAAATTAGACACACTCACAAATACAGACACACACACACACATATATATACACCAAGCAGTTGCCTACAAAATGAGCAAAAATACTTTTTAAACTTGCGCAAAAATTTGCAACACCAGCAGAAAACTTTAATACATTAATATGAACATGAAAATAATAATGATACATATATTAACAAACGAAAAACAAAAAACAATAAGAACATTTACGACGATTCTAAATGACCATAGTTAAGCTTAAATTTAGTAACACACACACACACACACAGACACTCAAACACACATCTATTAATTAGAGGTACACCCAGCAGCAAAGTGTGCGCCATTTTCTAACTACATAAACTAAAGCAGTAAACAAATTTTAACTAAACAAAATATTTAAACAATTTTTGTGCTAAGTTTCGTTATGCATTTTATTTTTTAAATCTTCACTCATTGCAAATCATTTTGATTTTTTTATTATTTATTTTTTTTTGTTGAACACACACAAACGTATAGAATGAAATTGAAATGAAATTTTCAGACGCCGCCGCTGCGTCTTTTTATAATTTTTTTTATCATTTGATTTACATGATAAATTTTGTTTTTGCCTTAAAAATAAATTTCGAAATTTTTTTGGTGACTTTTGACAAAAAAAAAAAAACGAAAAAACCTGAACCCAATTCAAATTGCAAATATATATGTATACATATGTTTAATGATAAAAGTTTTGTTTAATTTGATACTGTACTGATTTTATATTGTTTTAAATTTGTAATCTTATTTATAAGTCTTAATTGTTAATGTGTTTTTATTGTAAACTACAAAACAAATTGGCAACCTGTTAAACAATCCGTTCAAGTTTTAAAACGAAATTAAGGGAAACGAAACGAAAAAATCTATAATACAAATCTGAGTAATTATGTGCCGTTGCTGCCTTTGCGGTCTTAATTTATTTAACATCATTTTTTGGAAGTTAGAAAATTGTACTTTCGAAGCTCCTCCCTCCCTCCCCCCTTGTACCCCTTCTATATATTTGTGTTAATATGTATTGTAATTTGTAATTTTGTTTAATTTTTTTCGGGAAAGCAAAAACGTTTGGCAAAATTAGTTTATAATTTGAATAATTAGTTTTGTTTGTGCGCTTAAGTTTTCAATATTATGTTACATAAATATATATATATAAATATATATATATATACATATATACACATCATTATATATATTTTAAACTATATGAATATTAATTTTTAGCAAAATATTTTTACGACTAAACTTAAAGCCCTAATGTTTAAAATAATTACCGGACTAATTTGTTTAGCTCTTTAATTGGTTTTAATTTGAACATTTTTTGTGTATTGTAAAGAAGCGCAAGCAAATTTCATTGACCTTTGACCCAGCTCTAATGATACATATTACTTACTTACATATTTACCCCAACAATAATAACTGTATACGTGTGTAAATTGAATTTCAAAGAAATAAATCTTAAAAATAACAAAACAGCAAACAAGAAGAACAACTAAAATAACAACAACAACAACAATAACAATAACAACAAATTGCAAAACGGCGCGTGGAAACTGAGCAAAAGCAAAATATATGAAAATTTCAAACAAAAAACAAAGCAAACAACTTTACATGAATTGTGATGATGCAAAGGCAAGATTTAATCATAATTACTAAATCTATATATACATACATATATATAAAATATATCTATCTCTTTATATATATATATATAAATATATATATGAGTATATAGTGTATATGTAGACGTAGGCGTGTATAATCTAACTTTACTTTTAAACAGACTGCGTACGTATTAAAAATTTTTAAAATTAATTTGTGTAAAATGTTTTAAGTTTTTGAAAAATTGGCAAATAAAGAAAAAAATAAAAATTAATAAATCAAAAAAAAAAACGACGTAATTTGAAATATACCATTTTCCATTTAACAGCACTTGAAACTCTCAAGTGTCGTAAATCTTTTCCAAATTCTTCTACAAATCCTTTCAGCAAATGTTTTTCTGAGTAATTTGAATGTATATTTCAAGATCACAAGCAATTGGCTAACACGCGAGAGATCTTTAGCAGTCTACAGTCTTTCACAGGTTTGAAAGAGACATAGTGGATAGTCGATAGTCAGTTTCCAGAGCAGGCTGTTATTAATAATACCAGTAAAATAATATATAACATGTTCAAATCAGCACAATTTTGATTTGTTTGATCAGCTGCACAATCCACAAACATACTCTATATATTTACTACTATTACACAATATATTTACTTATAGTTTGTGTGTGTTTCTCTATATTGTTTTTAAATTATAATTGTAATTGTTCTTTTTTTTATACGAATCTTTATAAATGATAATTTTTTTTTAAAAAACAAACATCACAACAGAACACACGTATGTGAGGGATTTATATAAACCGTGAACGTAACGTCGCCAATTATGAAAAGAAAGTTAAGAGAACATTCAGAACAAACATGAATAGAATGTAGGAGGAAGCAGCAGCAAAAAGGAAGCAAAACTTTAACGTCTTACAAAACAATTATTGTTAACGAAGAGAATAAAAGTGAGAAGCATATTGTACTAAAATATTTGATATACATACATTTGTTATTATTTGTAATACAAAAATTAAATAAAATTGCATCCAGATAATAAATAAACAATGCATAACTGAACTCATTTCTAAGGGGAAAAGTACATAAAATGGCCATTTTGTTATGGCCTTAACTTGGCCATATCCTTAAGAATTTGACATGGATAAACATTTTTGTGTTCACAAACAGTAAGATTAAAGAATCGCATTCAAACATTTCAAAAATATTTTCAAAATAATTTCGGAAAATTTTTAAAGGGGTAGGCTTAGAAAAATTATTAAACATCAAAATATTCTGGCTAACTCTGCCGTTTGAAGGACTATCGTAACGATTTTTGGTCAACAGAAGACTCATGTTACGTCAATACTGATTATGCAATAAAAGGGACGAAAGTCCTTCAAAAAAGAAAGTTTCAAGGACTTTTTTGTGAAGAGAAAATTAGCCATATCTCCGCTATATCCTTGCTGATCCTGGCAGTTCATGTGTCAATTAACTCTTCTTAATAATGACTACTAACTGGTCAAAGGACATTCGAATCGTACTTGTCGTTTTCTAGTTATGCCGGATTTTGCGATTTTCTACCTTTTTTCATTGGTCGCCCGAGTGAAATTTTACAAGTAACAAACATTACTTTAGTTAATTCAAAAACAATGTTTTTATTACATTTTAAAATTGTTATTGTAAAAGTTACATGATAAACATTTCATAATGTGTCCTTAAAAGCATTTACTGCGCGAAGAGGATTTGCTGCGATTCTCAACGCTACGTCGCATTGTGCTGCTCACGCTCACATTATCGTTCAATATGGTCTCATCGGCACTATCGTCATCGGCGGGAATTTCCTCGTCGCTATTCGTTTCATTTGCAAAGGAGCCAGCAGGTGTAACAATTACATCGCCATGCAGATCTTTGTTGTCCAAAATACTTATGTGAAATGCAGCATGGCACTTGTTGGCCGCTAGCAAGGCTTTCATCCGAAACACGAGGGTTTCAAGTGTTTCCCGCAGACTGGGAATATAACAAATGATGGCTGTGTTCTTAATACACTTTGAATGGCAACACAGATTATGCAGGAACTTGGTCACATTTTGCAGCTCCCGCAGAAACTTGATGAGGCGTTCAGGACTATCGCGTACAATACTTTCAAGCACGGGAAGACCATGTTGCAGCAGCAGTTTTAAGAACAATTGCGAGTGCTTCAGGAAGAGTGCAAAATTGCGAGGCTGCTCCACATTTTTAACAATATCCAGTAGGCCATTTAGCAAGCCAATAGTCGATTCCCAAAGCTTAAAGCGATCGCCAGCAGTGTCGGCGGTGCATTGACCGCTTAGCGTGGTAATAAGAATCTCACACAATCCGCGAAACAGCAGCGGAAAGTTGGCTCTAGAATATTGAACAATTATAAATTACTTTATGACAGATGAGTATCAGATCAAACTTACTTTTTAATGTTGGGAAACGAAGCCAAAGCCGTGTCTTTTTTGTTTAAGAGTCCACATTCATCATTTATATCAGACAATATATCCTTCTGACGATCGTAGGGAGAATCTTTCAGAAAGCCCTTGACGAGCTCGTCCAGGTGAATGTTGCACTGTGAGCCTTTCTCCAGACTACTCGAGTAGTGATACCACTTGCGTTTCAGCATTATGGTACAGAACTTGCCTATAATAAATAGCGATTATATCAGGAATAATTAACAGTGTGTGCAGCCAACACTTACGAATTTCCTCTGCTTGTTGTACACTACGTTTGGCAGCATTCTCACCGGAAGCGCTCAATTTGCGCAAACTGCGAAGAAGACGCTGCAGCTGCACAGCGGTGCCAAGATTTAGCACCGATTTCTCGTACTTCAGAAAATAATTAAAGACCTGTGAGGCAAGACTAGGCAGCGATTGCTTCTTGAGTGTCTTGCGCTTCTCAGGTGGCAGTGCATTCCGCAATGAAGCTACCAAGGTAATTATTGGCGAATGGTTTAAACGGGTATTTTGATTGATTAACTACTTACATTGCAACAGCTGTGTCTGAGACTTGTCGGTCCACTCATTCCATGAGAAATACAAAGCAAACAAATGTATAGTCAACCCAAAGCAGGTTTTTACATAATTAAATTTGTCATTGAAAAGATCCAAATTGCTATGCACATTATTAACCTTTTCCAGGTGTTCATCAATATGGTCAGCGAGTGTAATCAAACGTATGCTGATTTCGCCTAGACACTCTTGTAAATCGCATATAAAATGCTCAGGTTTGGCCACATGTGCCCTCAAGGAATCTGCATCTGTGACGTCTTGGTGGCCATTGATTACGGTCTCCAACTTATGCACCAAGTCTGTGAGTATGTAGCGCAGTTCAAGTAAGCCCAAGTGTGTGCCAACTTCTTCAGCTTCGAGTGGATAGTTCAGAGTAAAAGGCTCCTCTTTTAACAATACTATTATGCCCACATCAAGTTGTCGATAGCGCTCCAATGGGCCGTACAAGGACTCAAAGTCAATTTTGCATTTTACTGGCTTGCAAGAGCCCAATTTGATAGTCAAATCGCCCAATTTCGACAGGTTGCCGAATTGATTGTCCTCCGTTTCTTTGATGGATTTATTGTTGGTTGCCTTAGGTCTGCCTGCTTGTCGTTTTTCGGGTGCACCTTGATGGGCTGTCGACTGCTTGGGATTATTTAAGAACTGACATGGTGGCGGCACAAAACCAACAGGTGCATGTGACAAAAGCGTCTTTAACCTTTGCTCTATGCATATTAAATCGCCCAAGCGCCTTAACACGCGTTTGCGTGTGGCACAATGCTTCTGCGAAGCAAAAGCACAAATCGTGACACGTATCCAATTCACCGTGTGGAAGTAAATGTTTAAAATCTGTTTCTGTAGTTCCTCATTATAGTTGTCAAAAATGGCCATATAATTGGTATCATCAAAGAAGGACGGGAGTATAATTGCACAGCCAAGCAGCGCATTTATCACTTCCAAACTACATTGATACCGTTGATTGTGCAGCACGCTAACCAAGTTGAAGAGCGGCGCTAGAACAATAATAGAGTCACTGGCGCTGGTAGAGAAGAAATTGTATTAAGGAAGAATATCACTTTCGGTTTTGTTGTTGCAACTTACTTGGTATTTGGTGTAAGAACCAGCTCAGATATATTGATGCCAATGCTCAACACCTCGGACTCGGTATTTACATTTGATTCATCTAGTTCATTAATATTCTTCTGGTATTCCAGTTGGATGCCCCTGTAGATATTATTGATATTATTATTATTTTCAATCATATTTCATTTACTGACTTGATCGAAGTTGCCTGATGCTCGCTGACAAAGCTTTGCTGGAAACGATAGGTCATTAGTTCGCAGAGCCATATTAGAAACTTATTATCCAACATAAAAGATGATTCGGCATTGTAATAGCGTACAGTCAAAACGCTAGCCAACTCATCATAAAACAATGCCAGCAATTCAGGGGAGTTGCGTATAGCTGACTGGGTGAGCACTAAGTATGGAAAATGATTTAATAAGAGAACTTAAAATTGAAATGTCCAACTTACTAATCAGGTTAGCTGCCTGCTTGCTGCGTCCATCCGGCAAGGAAGTAATGCTCTCCACACTGGTTTGCAAATCGTTGTTCTCCAATAGCATAGTCTCTATCCGTGCCACGGCATCTATAAGCTGCACACAACCGATAATTCCTTGCTTTTTGACATAATCACTGCAGTTAATTTGCTGCTTCTTGACCACCATTTCGATTTGATCCTGCAGTGGTGTGCATTCTGGCAGCTTGGGTTCAGGGAAGGCAACATGGCATAGCAGGTCCATGGCAAGACGTGTTTGGGGCAGCGTCAAGTCGCTCAAACGATCGAGCAACGGCAGTAACAGCATGGCACAGTTTTGCACATGCTTTGAGTTCTTCCGCTGCAATTCGCGCAACAAAATCAGCGACATGGTGGTTACATGTTGGGCAGACTTGTCAAAAGTCAGCTCCAAAAGTTTCTTGAGAATATTCTTCTGTATCGAATTGCAGAGCTTAAAGAGTATACTGTACACAGAAGTCAGTAAGATTAATTGAAATCATTTGGTATCTTATTTAACATACCTATAGGCAGCTTTAGCAAAGTCAGATACAATCCGACTCTTTTCACGGACGAAATCGTGTAAAATATGCATCAGAATGCTTATATGCAATTCCAAAATATGCGAGTAATGCGTTTTGACTTCATCCAGAATATCCACTGTGATGTGCTCCAGTTTAATGCGTCTTCGGAGCTATGAAAAAAAATATAAGTCTAGCAAGGTTAGCTAATTTGATTTACTCACAAGATTTTGAATGTACAGGGTATTATCCTCGTTGATATGTATGAGCACCAACAGCATAATGAAATCAAAAGATCTTCAAAAAAAGTAAGACAATTAAATAACATTTACAATAAATAATTAAACAAGTTAATTACGCACTTAAATTCAGTGGCCGGCAAACCGGAAATTGTTCGCTGCCACATCTGGTAGAAACGCTTGGAGCGTCTCAAACCTTGTTGCAAAAATCCAAAGAGTTCTAATTGAGATTCTTTTTCGTTTGCATCTGGTCTTGCCATTTCCGATGAACTTTCATCTTGTGCTCTATACCGCCAATTGAAGACTTCGCGCAATGTAGAGACCAGCTGACAAAAGTTATAAAATTAATTTGCAACTTTAAATGCATTTATTGTGCTAATACCATACCTCTCGCACGATGTCATCGGTGTCCTGATTTAGGCTGTTAAGCAGCAAGCGAATTAGATGAGGTAGTAACTGCATATAAACAGGGCAGAGATATATTTAAAGTAAATATAATGGTTTGTTATGCTTACCGTATTTGAGCAGCCGGTGTCTTCCTTAATAAAATCCAAAATGCGCTCCCTTAGCTTTCCTTGAGATGTTGCATTTAGCGACAGGTTGCTCAACATTTGCACTGTGCTTAAATGGAATAAATCCTTGCTGCTCGCGTAGTTTATGCTGAAATACAGACAGAAATGGCATACAAAGCTAACCGTTAATTACATAACATTACTAACATGAGCAGATCCACAAATTCGTTGTGCTTGCTGGCATCCAATACAAGTTCGGCATTGTTAATAATATCCATCCTGGTAGACTCCGTGCCAATATTAAAGATGCGTTCAATGTGGGAATAAATTTGATCACTGTGGGAAAGTGTTAAATAGCGTAATTGAGCTAGCATCAATGGAAGCAATGGTAAGCAACCAGGAATTGTTTGTGCCCGATGAAGCTTGGCAATCTCCTCGATTTTATTGAAGAGTATCTCCAAGCAGGGCTCGCGAAGAAAGTCTATCATCAGGAAGTTAATAAACATACTATTCTGCGACTGATATGCCTGTTCCTCGCCTGCAGTGTCAATTGTACAACCACTAAGCAGTTTTTGTGCGAGCTTTGATTTGGGTGCAAGCGCAGCATTCAATCCTGTTTTAAAGGTTTCAATATTGTCCGGATATTTCGGGGAGCGCACAAGTATGTCGCGAAGCTTAGAGACAATTGTAATGTGATCACAGGATAGCACAAATGTATCGTCTTGATCCAACAATACTCCAGCATTCAGGAGCACCATCTCAAAGAAAGTATTCGGCTGTCGGGAACAATTTATCTTTGACGAAGACTGAGTTCGGCCAAGTGTGGCAGCCAATGCAATACTGTGCTGCGAGAGAAACCGCTGTGTTTGTTCCTGGGAGGCTGGAATATTCTCCTCACTTTCAGGGGAAAATGACTCAATTGTATCGTCTGTTTTATCAACAGTTGAAATACGCTAGAAAAATAAACAAGTTTTGATTCTCATTCATCGCTTTGTCAATATCGCTTACGGGTATCTTTATTGTTGTGTTCTCATTGATTGGATTGAGCGGCCTTTGAGGATTGGCTCGCTTCTTAAACTTGCGATACATAATACTAAGCTTATGATAATACTGTGATTAATCAAAATAAATTTTAACCTTTTTAAATGAAGTCGCCGCGTCGCAGTATGCAAGTTAGATATCGATAACGATTAATCGGCGGTGCTTGTTAATAATTGGCGCCTTAATTAAACTGTCTGGTAACTATGGTGAACCCGATTGGTTCTGTTAGGCTTAACTCTCTGCTGTTGTAATGTTAACAACTTTTCTTTGGCGGTAACAGCTCATTAATTTGAATTTGAGAGCTTAAACTTCAGTTATTATTGAAAGATATCATTAATAAAAAGAAAATTTAATAATTAAGTAACTTTTAATGTTTATTGAATACATGCAACTTAAACAAGTTTATCTAAGTCTATTATTGTTTTCATACATTTGAAATAAATATTCATGTTTGTGTAATACAAAGATCGCTTCTAAATATGTATATATTCGTATATGATCATTAATATATGTATGCACCTATAAATATAAATTTGAATGTGCAAATATTGCAATTAACTACTCGTGAGTCTAATGGAAAAATTCCATGTAATACTTAAATATTTGATTATAAACGTGTTTGTAAATTTAAAGCCATTTCTTTTGAGTCGAATACTAAATTTTGATAACGTTAACTTGCGAACATAACTTGATGTTTTAACATGGCATTATCAACTATAATTTAAATATTTTAAAAATGTAATAAACTCTATTAGGTTATATATGTATGATTTCTAAAAGGGAAGTACAAAATGTTATTAAGTGATTATGTCAGAAATTGACGTATGTATGAAGAGCATTGTTTGTTTTTCTCCGTTGTTCTTAATTTATAATAAAAAATCACTAATTTGGCTTCGGTTAGTATTGCTATATAAATAATTAGGGTTTCTTTGATGGTTGTCATCACATCAATGCAGTCCGTAATGGATTAATATGCGTTTCAACGTCCTATTCAAGAGTCGCGATCTCCTCATACAAACTCCAAAAATGATGTCCAATTGCTTCGTTGTATTTTTTTAAACCTTAAATTATTGTTTTTTCGCTCGGCGTCTCTTAAAGCCAGTCATCTGCCTTAATAATTGAGAGTTCTCGTCGTCCAAATCCATATTTGGTTCCCAGAGACGAAGTCTTTTCGGTATGTAGATCAAGCCCAGAAGAGTAATGGCTGTGTATGGATAAGTATATAAATAAGAATTATTTTCGATGAATGAATGTATATTTTGATAAGGATTACTTACTATTTAAGACGCATGGGAAGATGACGTAAAAGTTCAAAGTACTTGAGCGAAAATATAGTGTTTCGGTAGCATAGAAGACCATAGTTAGAGCTAAGGAGCAACCGCCCATACTGACAACGCTGTATCATGGGCGGAATAATTATGTCTCAAAATTTGAACTTAGCTACGGTAAATACTCACGGTCGATAGTGTATGTAGAGAGTGCAGTGGACTAGAGCGATTGCCTTCAGAAGGCAGTACATGCCAATTATGCGGGATATGGTATAATCACCTATAATATAATTAGATATACTATGTGCTACCTTTGATTAACACACTATTTAATACCTCACCTTCAATAAATTGCGTATCGCTATGGTCGCCCAGAAAACTTCTTCTTTCAATGTAGCTGCGAAAGGCTGTACCCAGGTCCATAAATGCAACAAACGCAATCCAGCCACGAAAGGCATAGAGCAGACGCTCGCGGGGTCGACTGCCGGAAGACTGTATGGCAGCCCTGCAAAAAATGTGATTTAAATAAACACTATAAACACTGCAATAAAATTAGGCTAATGATGTGAAAGCATTCTCCTGTAGTGAAATGCCGGCCGGCATTCGTTCCCTACCACATGTAAATGTACATGCATCTCCCACCCCTGATAGCTTTGAAGGCGACAGCCAGGGGCGGGGGTTGTGCAAAATCGATATCACACGCAACCTGACACATTTTTTATTTACGGACAAGCTAATATTTATACATAGGCCACTTTGGGTATGCACGCAATCACGTGCTCCCGGATACGTCCACTATTTTGTGGCTATTTATTCTCAGTCAACAAAGTCGCCCAAGCAACGGAATTCCTTGTATGCCGCCCCTTGCTTGCATGCAATTCATAATTGGAAGCCATCACATTTTATGTTTCTCATTTCCCTTGATTGTTTACTTACATTGCTAGTTTTTGATTGAGATTTCTAGTTGGTTACACGCGGCGAATGCCTGTTTGAATAATAAGACTTCACGAATAATCGTAACTTTGATTTACTGGACACCTTTAACCACTTCGTTGGGCATTTTCTTTTTATCAACACATTTTGTTCGTTCTACACTCCGCTCTTTTCTACCTCTGTTTGCTGCGACGCTTTAACGGTGAATAAAAGCAAACCTGGTCATAAATGAGCTTTAGTGTGGCATGAAAGCTTTCGGGCTACTAGCCGGCCGGCTGTTTGTGCTTTATACCGTGCAGAACAATTGCTTTGCTCGGACTAGACTTAATTATTCAACTTAATTTAATTCATGATTTTATTATGGAAAAGTATAAAAAGTTATAACAAATTCAAATTAACCACTAAATTGTTTTTCAAGTTCTATAGCTCTCTTTATAGTCAACTTTATTCCTTGCCAATTGTGGCTTCGGTCTTCCGGTACTCAGCATAATCCACATAGCCATCATTATTCAAATCCATTGATTTGAGTACGTAGTCTATGGTATCCTCTAGTGCCTTATCGGTGTACACGTTACTCTTGTGCTCTGGCTCAGTTGGCGTATCAGTTGAGCCCTCAGCATGCGGTTTGTTTGGATCTTCAACTGAAATGTGGAAAAAGCAATTAAGAAAAGAATGTTTAGATACATTTTAACGATAACTCCACCAATCCCGAGACTATAAGGCGTTTGTTAGATGAGTTTTTTTTGTGAATTTTTATTCGCTAAATAAACAAAGGTGTTTTACTTACAATGAATTTGCATGCGTCTATTAAGTATAGTAAAGTATATCAAATAAAATAGTTCCAGGCTTTTGTTTTTTTTTTTTTTTTCGTTATCTATCATTTTTTTACAAAACAAACGTTTACACGATCAGTCTGTTGATTTGTTATTTAATTGTTGTGGAATTTAAGTGACGCTTAAAAATAACTATTAATTGTAGAAGAAACTATAATTATGAGAAGAGCAAACAAAAACAAATATTTCAATTGCACAGAGCACTAAGAGGAGAGATTCGTGTGTGCTATTCGAATATAAAACAATATTTGGAAATTACAATTTGTTCAAAGTAGTTGCCCGATTGGAATGCTTGCAGCATTATCGAAATTGTTCTTGAAATATTTTACAATTTGCGCTGGAATTGCGTATGCCTCAATTTCAATGTATGTGTGTATAGGTATATGAGTGCATGTGATGGAAATAAGGAGCACGATGCGGACCAAGACACTGAAGTTGACAAAAGACAAAACTATGCTTGATTCGTATATGCAAACTGATTGGATTGAACTATTGACTAATGATGAGGCTGCTGCTGCTGTTGTTGCTGCTGTTGGGCTGGCTGTTGCTCATGCTGTTGATGCTGCATCTTTTCGGCAGCCTTCTGCTGAGCCTTAATGAATTCCGGATAGTCAATGAATCCGTCACGAGATGTGTCATCCATCTGCAGTATGGGATCGATGAGCGCAACGAGCTCCTCGTCCGAGAACACCTTCTCCTCCACGTGCGGCTTCTCGCCGTTAGGCTGCTCTTTGCTGCCTTGCTCTATAAATTGTTATTAATTAATTTGATAAGTCATATGCAAAATGGGTTTATATGATGTTGAGCATGACCAAGATCAGAACCACAACCAGAAGAACCGGAATATTGTACGTGCAAATAAAGGTAAAACAAAAATCAATGAGTCAAACGAAACCAGAGCAAAAACTGCGACAAACCATAGGCCAAATTAAATAACTATAGCATAAAAGAAATGGATATTTAAGCCATGGTGTTGCTGCTGCTACTTACCGTGCCAGTGAATCAGAGATTTGATAAGCTCACAGCCGTCCAGTTTATTGTTGTTATCTGAGTCGTGCATTTTAAAATAATGGAACTGCAATTCAGCCTCGGACATTTTGCTCGTATCGATGGGCACCTGCATGTGCTCTTGGATGTGACTGTAGGGTGTCGGAAATATGGAAAACAAAAACAAGTGTGAGCGTTGTCATTAAATATGATAAGATAATAAATGTTATATGATATACGATGAGTTTTTAAGTCAGCTTAAGTTGGTTTTGATTAATTGCGATGGTCAATGAAATATCACAATTGTGGCGACTTACGCGCGTTCCTGCTGAATGTTGCCCGTATTTAGCACCTGTTGAGGTTGTCCATGATGGTGGCCCCCTGCCTGCTGTTGATGATGCGGCACTTGCTGCGGATGTTGTTGTACAGGGGGCTGCATGTGCTGTTGTTGCTGCATCTGTGGTGGCTGTTGCTGGTGTTGCTGCTGCTGCACGGGCACCTGCTGATATTGCACTTGCTGTTGCGGTGGGGGCACCTGAAAAATGAATGACATTTGAATTTCTTTGAACCAACCTTGTATCCTTGGCAACCACTTACATATTGCTGCGGTGGAACGCCAGGCGCACCGTGTTGTTGGTATTGCGGTGGCGGCGGTGGCTGTTGGTGATGTTGTGGCACTTGCTGGGGCACTTGTTGCTATTGTAAACGTAAACAGTTAATAGATTATTTCATAACTCCACTACCAGCTGGTTGCACAATATTACAATATAAAATATTTAATGCTACTCACATAATGCTGGGGATGTACGCCGGGCGCAACACGTTGAGCGCTGGTGTAGCTAACGAGAGCAAGCAGCAAAGCTGCCGTAAAATCTGGCAAATGCATTTGAACGGAACCGCTAATTTCTTGCGAGGATTTCGAATACGGTGGCACGCACAATCACCACGTAGCTAGCTTAGCTATCAAAACACACACGTACACAAATTGGTTCTGCTTCTTTACCTTTTTGGCAGTAACACGGTCCGACAGCTGTTAAACAGGTAAGCTCACTATCGAAAGTGTTATCGACAGCTACAAACTAGGTGGCAACACTAACATCTTGGTCTACAACCTGTTTGAGTTTTTCATTCCTTTATTTATTATTTTCTTCATTTGATTTAAAGAGCATTATTTAAACCTTAAGATGGTGAGTTACAATTACAAAAATGCAAGGATTAATGATATTGATTGGTTATATACATTGTAAGGTGTAAACATTTCAAGCACATAATTTCTCTTAGCCACTTTCCACTTGACTGCCTGCCCCCATTTCCCTAATATATTTAATATTTATGCTAATTATGTTTAATGTGATTTTCGTTTTACAGGCCCGCTACTTCAAAGAACAGGATATTGACGGTAAATATTACTAAACACTCAACTACATAGCATGACTTCATCCTGATAAAAATTCTTATCTGTTTTTCGTTCAACCAAAGAATTTCGTGAATGTTTTTATCTATTTGCTCGTTCGGGCCAAATTAACAATTTGGACGAACTAACTGTAAGTATTTGTCATCTTAAACAAGACGAGTAGCGTACCAATATAACTTCTAACAGGTTATTATGCGTTCCTTGGGATTATCGCCAACAATACAAGAGTTGGTTTCGTATTTGAAGCAAAAGAACGGCAAAATGAGTTTCGCCGATTTTTTGGACATTATGCACCAGCATTCCTCGGTGGAGAATCTTCCAGATGAAGTAATTGCTGCCTTCAGAGCAGCTGATTTACAAAATAAAGGGACCATATCTGCCAAGCAGCTACGTAACTTATTACAAAACTGGGGTGAAGGTCTATCCGTGCGTGAGGTTGATAACATTTTCCGGGAGGCAAATGTCAACAACAATAGCACTGTTCGATATGGAGATTTCGTAAAAATAGCATGCGCTCCAGTGCCAGACTATTATTAAATATATAATATTCATTGCATTCCAATACTTATTTAAATAGTAAACTAACTGCTCGCACAATCCAATAAAAAGTCGTCAACAAATATTATTTATGAAAAGTTGTTGGTTTTATTCAAATGCCGAACTTTTCAGCATATCGGTTCGTTAGCCGAATCTAGTTGGCAATGGTAACCTCAACCTCTACTCCGGGCTCAATGTTGATCGAGGTGATCTTCTTGACGATCTCAGATGGAGAGTGCAAATCGATGATGCGCTTGTGGATTCTCATCTTGAAAATAAAGATAAAGAATCTTATTAACTCAAATTCGATCTTTTAAAATGACTTTAATTAAAATGATTAATAGAAGTGTCGTATTCGGTGAGCCAAATTGTGAGGGTTTACCAACAAAGTGGACTATGAGAATACGTTTAATCTGGGCAAATCGGCGATACTGTGCAATGGCTCGTTATATACCATAACACGATATCTGATCTGCCCATAATTCTTAATTTTTTATTGAATTAAAAACTTACCTGGAAACGATCCCAGGTCTTGGAACCCTCACCGCAAGGAGTCTTACGGGTGGTGATGCGTAGGGTCTTGGTCGGCATGCGCACTGGGCCCTGAAATCAAGATATTCTTTATTATTTACACAACAATTCATATTGTGCTGGGTCGCGAATGTTGCAGGAATCATGTAAAATCTTCACAGCGGGGGAGATTCAATGTGAAAATGATGTCAATTCAAGCTATTTTATCTTGCATTTATTAAAGACTAGGCTAAGCGGCAAGCAGGCACGCGAAGCCTCCAGGTAAATGCAAAAGCGTCCGCGGCAAGCGGTTTCTTCATCACTTACCTTGACACGCAGGTTCTGGTTCTTGGCACCGTTGATCAAATCGCGGCACACGTTCTCCAAGGAGCGTACGTTCCTGGAAGTAAGAGTGATACGGATGCGGTGCACAGATGCAGAATCGCCGCCATGGGGCTTCTCAATATCCTTAGGAGCAGCAGCCTGCAAATGTCAATATGAAAAATTTTGAGGTTATGTTGTAGTCAGATACAAGCTCAACACGTGCTATAGTTTATGTGAAGGATTGCTAGACATCACCCATATGTAATATGTTTTGGATGCTTTTAAGGCATTATGGTTTAATATTTACCATTTTATAGCAATTTATCTGGTCGAGATAATCAAATCTTTTTATTTTGAGCAGCGCTGAACCAGTTAACTTGCTGGTCAAAAACGAAATGGGAAGAGTGACAGTCACAGCGCCGTGAACATTGTTTTATAGCGTTGCCGGTCTGCTGCAAAAGACCATTTTGTATTCGATTGACTGTTTTCTATCGTACTGGCAACCCTATTAAAACAATGTTAACGGCGCTGTGACTGTCGATCTTCCTATTTCGTTTTTAAATGGAAGTTTAAATTTTACCTCTAATTAAGTCGCTGAAACCACTAACATCACCAACCTGGCGAGTTGACGCCGTCTCTGTAAAGACGGAGGTGGAATTAATCGAACTTAATATGCTTTTAGCTGCAGCTGGAGACTGCGCCAAACTAACAACTTCAAGTACGATTCTCACCTTGTGGAGAGGCCTAGCCACCGAAAGTATCACAGCATCTGAAGGTGCCGTACGTAATGCTTAAGGATGTCCAAAGACTGGTTGCGGCGAAGATGTGTTCACGATTCGCACACGGGATATTGCTTATCCGTTATAATATGCTTATACCGTTGGAATTGCTCCTTATACCGTTGGAATATGTTTAAAAAAACGAAATCAGCGAATAATCCCCAAGATGTGCCCATTCAAAAAGTAAACCGTTTTGTTTTATTATTTTAATTTCGCATTCTCAACTAACTTGCTAAAAAACAAATGCGACTGACGTGGGGCCAATAAACCAACATTCAAATACAGTTTAAAATTAAAATTTACAAGTCAAAGCACAATGTTGTATTTAAATATTAAATCAACGTTAATTAGTTATTGTACAATAAGAATATCTGTTTCTCTTTCATATAAAAATTAAAAACTGCACTTGACGATCTTAAAAACTAAGTACGTCTCAACAATCCAAAATGTAATTCTGTGCAGTTTGCAGTAAATCGACAACAAAAATAAATCATATGATGAGCATCAAACTATATTATTAAACTTAAAGAAGCAATAGGCTAAAAGTTTGTGTCCAAATTGTCGTAGATACATACATAGTCGGAATATTACTTTAAGGTTAAGTCTGTAGTTAGGATAGCTAAAAGCCCAGACTGCATAAACAAGTGCATATCTGGTTAATGGGTTAAATGGATATTAAAGCGTCTCTGTCTCATATACGCATATTTATAGTATGTGTGTAAGTATGTAAGTATGTATGTATGTATGTATGGCTAACTAATGTACATTAATTATAGATTCACGGCCTTTGCCAACACCCACCCAGCGCACGGGAACGCTTAGATGACTCTCCAAGAAACGAACGTAGTTTTGTGCGTTCTCGGGCAACTCCTTGAAGTTGCGAATGTGCTCAGTGGACGTCTGCCAGCCAGGCAGTACGGCATACTCCACTTCGATGCCTCCTAGTTCGCTAATGGTGCCGGGGAAATGATCAAGCTTTTCGCCATTGCTGCGTTTGTAGCTCACGCCCACTTTAATCTCAGGCAACGTATCCAGAATATCCAACTTCGTTATGCAAATACAAGTGTAGCCGTTCACCAACGACGTATATTTAAGCAGAGGAATATCCAGCCAGCCACAGCGACGCTTGCGCTTCGTGGTAACACCAACTTCAAAACCACGAGTTTGGAGCAGTTCACCAATTTCCTGCATTGCATAAATAAATAATTTTAGACAGATTGCAATAATATGCAATTAAGTGAAGCCTTACATTCAACTGCTCCGTGGGGAACGGTCCATCGCCGACACGCGTCGTGTATGCTTTCACAACACCAATAACCTCGCCAATTGTCTGCGGTGGCAGGCCCAGACCGGTCAGGACGCCGCCAATGCTACAATTGCTGCTAGTCACATATGGATACGTGCCAAAGTCAATGTCCAGCATGGCTGCGTTAGCACCCTCCACTAGAATAGTTTTGCCGTTACGAAGTGCCGTGTGCAGGAAACAAATTGTGTCCTTGACATATGGGCGCACCTTCTCTGCATAATCCTTGTACCGTGCCAGTTCGGCCTCTACGTCCACCTTAATCGATGGGAACAACCGCAAATGCGTGTTCACAATCGATTTGAATCTGTCACACAACCACATATACATTAGTTGAATTTTCAATGATAGATTTCGAATTACTCACTTCTCGCTGAACAAGTTGAAGTCGCCCAGGAGCTCGCCCACACGAATGCCATTGCGGGTGGCCTTGCTGGAGTATGCCGGGCCAATACCCTTCTTGGTGGTGCCCAGCGACTTGCCACCCTTCTCAGCCTCTTGCATGCCATCCACATGCTGATGGAAATCAAACACGATGTGCGCGCGATCCGAGATAATCAGACGATTCTCCAAATGCTGCAGTCCCTTAGCCTCGTTCTTCAGCACCTCGTCAAATAATGAGGGCAGATGAATAACCACGCCATTGCCTAAAAATATAGTATCCAAATTAATAATAATTATTTAAGTATCCTAAGTAGATATGTGTTAATGATATTTATTTGTAATATTATATTTGTAGAAAATTTTCAATGCGACATTTACCCTTGTATAGAGAGATTTCCGTATATAGAAAAAAATCTAAATATTTAAAGCTGTTTGCCCTGACTGACTGATTCATTAAACTATCAAAGCGTATGAGTATGTAAATTGTTCATAGCATAGGAGTCAGTGCTTAGGCACATATTAAGAAGTCATTTTTAAAAATGCAACTTACATGAGGGTCGATTTTGTTTACAACCCTTCAACCAATACCCTTAAAAAGCAGTTAAAATGGACCATTATATTTTCAGTAATTGCCAATGCTTTTTAATTTCATGGTGTTTAAAATCTATTATTGTATTGTATGGGTTATTATTCCCGATCATTTATGTTTGAGCGTGCTGGAAATGCCCCTCTTAAATAGCAATTTAATGCATACAAAAAAAGGTTCCACAAAATAAAATATTTTGGCGAAGCAGTATTGTACTATATTATATTTAGAAGCAGTTGACAGTCTTGATAACAATAGAAAAAAATTAGTGACAGGATTTTATAATTTAACTTTCTCTATCTTATCAAATAAAACTGAAGTATGTACACATGTAGTAAGTATTAGACTAAGTTGGCCGTAAAATATCTGTTTTAAGGCCGGCAATAAAGACACGTGCAATATTCTCATAACGTCCAGGGAAGTTGCTTTGTTTATCTGTATACTCGTACATATTTTTTTTTTGTGAGACTTCCTACATTGTGTTTGTAATTGCGTAAGTTTCTGATAACTTGTTAAGCTCATTTACAATCGAGTTCAGTTCATAAGTCTGTATCACGCGAGTTAAGTTTTTGATGAAATGCTTTTCCACATAACTTTGTTTATTTCTCTTGTATAATCGACTCAAAAATAATAAGTTAATTGCTTGATTAGAATAATTTGCCATATATGTGTGTAACTATGTATCAATGTATGTGTTCAAATGTGAGTGTGAGCTGTACAACCCTGAGCCAGATATCTAAATTGCACACACTCTGATAAGTTTGTGAGGCTTTTTATTCCAGTATTGGTGCGATTGTGATTATCTCATAAATTAGTCTTGTGACAAGCGATGACAGGCTATATACTTTGTTGTGACAACCAGCTGAGGGCATAAACACAATACATCGATTAAACTTTAATCTAGAATCAAGATACACAAGTTGCAGAAACTAGTTGCCTTGTCGCGGCGACCTTGCAATAATAAACAACGGAAAGCAAGTGCACGGCCAATGATGTAAATAAATGTAATTAAGTTAACCAAGTGCAAAAGGGGAAAACAGGATTTAGTCTGTTGACTTGAGTGTTTACTGAAAAGGCCTAGAATCAGAGAGACCGAAATAGAAAGCCTTTATCCAAATGGGCAGATGTCAAAACCAAATGCGAAGCCAATGTCAATGATGCATCAAGTCTTGCCAAAAAATATTTGTATGTAAGCACCTACAATACATACATATGTATAAATATATGTATGTATATTTTGCTCTAAGTATGTATATATGTACATACGCTCATTTTCACTTTGCAATAGAACGAATAGCTAAAAACAAAACAATAAAAACATAGTGAATAAGAGTGTAGTTGTGTGTATCGTAAAAGCAATATAAAATAGCAACAAACGAACATATGTTTGTGTGTGTTTATATTTTCAATAAAATTAAAATTGAGACTATTAGCAAATATAAAAAGAAAGAAAAGAAAAGAGAAAATGCTTACTTTCATTAAAAAATATTTCTTGACTTTTAACTTGATAGATGCACAGTAAATACCCAGATAGTTTCATGACATCCATTTATCCTAGGGGTCGTATATCAGTGCCACTTACCGATGACCGAAATGCATTTCTCGTTAACGACGCCGCTCGGCAGCAGATGAAAATCGAATTCGGTGCCATTTGCAACCACGGTGTGTCCAGCATTATTACCGCCCTGTGGAAAAATAGAGAAATGATCAGATGAAATAGAGAATTACAAAGGGAGTGTAAAAGTCGTACAAGCAGATTGCTAGCTGAGTTAGTTGTTTGTATACGAAATTAGCATGTTTGTTTTTGTTTATTAAAACTTGTGTGATAAATAAATAAATAATGTGGTACAACCAGGTATTAAGTAACAAATAAAATAAATAATTTGAGAAACTAAAGTGAGTGACACGAGCTGCCTACAAAGTACGAAACACTTTTGTATTCGCGAATACAAACAAAGTTTTCGTATCAAATGCTTTGCGATAAAGAAAAGCGAAAACGTTATTTGTTTTCTTGGCAACTGTACAAGTATTTTTGTTTGTCATTTGTTAATCTCTTATAAGCAATATTTTCACGTAAAACTTTTGAAAAACATCAGCCAAATACCCAAAATTCTGGAACTATTCTGCCAGGCACGAAAATAACAAAATTTTGCCAGTAGCAAAACAAGATAATCAAAATGCGAAAATACAACAATATCTCTCTATATGTTTATATACATAGGAACAAATACATAGATAGAAAACTGTGAATGATGATAAGATTATAGTGAATACATTAGGAATTAGTCCCGCAATGTGTAAGGGAACTTTCGCTGCGCAATATTGTATGTGTATACATACATATGTACGTCCCCATACAAAAATCCAATTTTTGGAGGCGTGTGCTTAGCTGTGAGTCAGATAATATAGAAAAGTTAACTCAAATGGGGAAATTACATAAGAAACCAGAGCACTAGTGATAAGCAATATACTTATATAGAAATATTGATACGAGGTGAAATAATATTGAAGGAAATTATAGACAGTTCGTTCATTGAACTGTTAGAGTATACTGATTGATTTCTATAGGCCCAAAGCAGAATTCAACAAGTTGGTAACGCCACCCCGATAAAGTGTAGAGCAGCCACTTAAAATTGGTATGAACCGGGCACCGGGAGTTATGGGAGAATCTACGTAGAATGTACATACACACGCACTGAATCTACACAGATGGAATTGCAATTAAATATGTAGTTACTAAGTACTTGTATGTTTGTACAGCCAGAACATTTGTGTATGATACGTTGCGCTTTTTGAATAATGCGCGGGATATTCACAATGGTGAGATTATGTAAACCCAGCGTTTTTCTGAAATGGCAACACATGAATGTGTGTGTGTGTGTCATTGTGTATATTTTACATGTGTGTCTGTATGTATGTTTGTGTGTATCTGTGGCATAGAACGAAGGAAACGACTAACGTCAGAGAGAGCGGGTGACGAATTTGCTGAAGCAGCAGTTGTTGGCAGACTGACTGACTGAGCGAACACACTCACACAAAACTACACTTGCATACATACATAAGAATACTATGTACACACAAAAAGAAAAAAAAACGCGGCGCACACACACCCGCAGTCATACATACAATAAATGAAAAAGCGAAGCATGCGGTCGGTCGGTCGCAAGTCACTGCGATAATAGCTAAATCTGAAGAAAATAAGTATCTTCTTGTGAAATTTAGATATGGTGATGGAAGAATAGATTCAGCTGTACCAAGGCGTCAGCGTCGACGAATCTATTCTGGACGCGTGTCCTTGACACAAGGATAACTCGCTGGCGCTCTTATCAGCCTGTTTTTAGATTGTTGTTTTTTATCGAGTGTTTGCTTTTTTACAGATTATTTTTAAAGTAAAGTTGTTATTTAGCACTACTGCTCACCTGACACCTGCAGACAATGTCCACCTCGGAGGCGAGCATGTCCACGACCTTGCCTTTGCCTTCATCGCCCCATTGAGCGCCCAGGACGACATCTACTTTAGACTTGTACATGCTAGTGCGTCCTTGATGCAATTGCTCGTAGTGATTTCCGTTAATTGCGCTTGTTGTTGACATTTCGTACCACTATCAGGTAACTTTCGGCACGACCACGACCACGAACGAGCACGACGTTTATCTCGCTTGAAAACTGAACACGTTCTGTTTTTATAATACAAATATGCAGCTGTCAATGAATGGAGTGGCCATAAATTTTTTTAAGCTATTGTGCAGGGTTGCCGGACTCTTCTAGACCACACTCTGATATTACCTATATCTGGCAACTTCTGAAAAACATATGTTAACGGCCTTACTGTTGTGTTAACGTTTAGCCGACGCGTTTTATTTAGGGACTGGTTTAAAATGTCTGAGACTACAGAAATATGTCATTTGTAAGCAAACAACATAATAAATTAATTTAAATTCAAATTAACGTTTTGAATACTTGTAGTTGTAAGGACGCGCCTTTTAAATATACCTGTCCCAAGTGCAATGCGCTATACTGCAGTGTTGCTTGTTATAAATCAAAGCCTCATTTAAGGTGCTCCGAAGAGTTTTACAAAGCATGTATCCAGGATGAATTGTCCAATGCAACGACAACTCCAGAAAGTCAGCAAGACATGCGTAAAATATACGAAATTCTAAAGAGGATGCGGGCATCGGATGCCGGATTTAAACCCGAGGATTTCGATGTTGATGGTATCGACAATCCTTTAGATTCAGATGACGAAGCTGGAACACAGCAGTATGATGATGTGGAGGACGAGGAAGAGGACGGCATTGACCACCCTTTGACAGAGGAAACATATGAGGATGCGGATATTGCCGATCGTTTGAAGGGAATTGATATTAACGACGCTGATGAGGTTTGGAGTCGATTAACGATCGAAGAGCAGCAAGAATTTCAAAAGTTAATTGTAAGCGGCGACATTATGAAACTTATGCCCGACTATAAGCCTTGGTGGTGCAAGCCGAAAAATTCAAAGATTGTGGTCATTAATTCGCCAGCAGATAATCAAATTAATATTCCCGAAATACTGAAGAATATCCCCAAATTCACAGATATATGCAAAAAGACGCCTTCGCCATGCATGCATTTCAATCTTTGGAACATATTAAGCGCTTATACGTGCATAGCACGTTTTTTCAGCGGCGAGCAGCGTACCAATTCCAGTGAAGCTGTTGCTCATTTGGTCAATCTTAGTTCCACATTGAAGTATGGCACAAATTTTGAGGATGCCGAAGATGCAATTATCTCTGTGGAGATGGAGGCATGCACCACAGGCAACGGACCAGCAGGTGCTTCTGTAGTTGGCAGTGCTGGTGGAGGTACTAATTTTTTGGTTGAAAGTCGAGAGCAACTGCAAGAAGATGCACGCCAGCTCATGTCATCACGTAATAATAAATTAGCCGCTTTGAGCGATATTCTTTACTTGCTGCAAACAGCCAAGGCAATAAGTAAACGCAAAAAAATAGAGGATGCTGACTTTCAAAAGCTATTTGCGCTTGCCAGTGGCAGTGTTGAGCTAAATCGCACTAAACTTTCGCAGCTTATTAAGAAAATAGAGTTTATGCTTTCTTATGTGACAAGGGAGGAGATACTTTGAAATTTCTGCCAAATACATACATAAGTTTAATTTTTTACAATATATTTTCATAATAAATTGTTTTACTCAACAAAGTATGAATATTTTGGACAGGGGCTTCAACGACTATGTGCGTAACATAGTAGCAAAGTGTTCGCAAGGAACTGCGACGATTATTCACCGAAATGTAAGTTTACGTTTATTTATTAAGCGCAATAATAGCTTTAAATGAAATACAAATGTAAATAAATGGTACGCGGCGCTAAAGCCAGTGTGACCATAATTACTTGTTCAAAGTCATACTGGCTAACCATTTCGAGAGTGACCAGTGTATCCATACAGTTTGCTTTACTTCGTTAACATTTTGTAATCAGAACAGTTAAATTCTACAATAACAATGTACATAATTTTTATTTCATAGCTTATAAATTAGTTTTATATTTTAACAGCCGTCTTAAGCTACAATTAAAAAGTACACTAAAATTAAAATTTAACAGGTGTCATAGAGCCGTAGGAACTTATTTTCTGCCGCTATGAACCAGTGTCTTGCGCAGCCCTCATCAGCTCATAATCAAGTTGACGATTGCCAGCCCTGCTAGTTTTTTTAGTTGGCGATTTCAGACACACACGCAAGTTGTAGTGCTTTTTACGGCTATTTTGTTTTTTGGTATGTTTAACTAAGCGACAAGACATTGAAAACAAATGTTACTACAATATGTAAAATGGCAAATGTGAAAAATTATTAAGTGTGGCAAACCAACAACGCAAAGCAATAAGAACATTTCATGTCAACGCGTACGTTTTGGGTGCGGAAAACGGTGCGGGATTGTGTAGCGGAATTTTGAATGCGATTGTGTGTGTGTACGTTCTCTACATGTGCCGTGTATGTGTGAAGTGTTCTTCTTCGCTGAGCTGCTCGCTGAACGCTTCACTCGCTAAATTAGTGCAAAAAGAAGGAAACAATTTGTGTACGCCAGCCAGTCTGTGTGTGTATGCGTGATGGCCATTAACTTTTAAACAAAACATTAATTCGATATGAGAATAAGTGATTCAGAACTTATGTAAGGCGACCTGTCTAGATACAGGTGCAAATATTTGTTATTAATACGTAAATTTCAATCTTGGCCAGATAAACGAGTTTCGGGCCTTGTATGTACTGCTTATCTTTTTGGGCTGCTCTGCTGCTCCTTACCTGTGTGCGTGTGTGTCTTGACTTGTCTGCTTGTGTGTGAATGTTAGTGAGTGTCTGCGCCTGCTTATCTATCTCAACAAATATGCGAAGTATGCGTCAACCTGTTTGTTAACTTTCTGTTTAAAATTTCTACTTCAATGCTGCGGCGTCGCTGACCGCGACGACAACGAAGTCAGCAACAGTGACAACAACAGCAAGTGCTGCTCAACAACAACAATAATCAAATTAATAAACAACTCTACTGCCCATATATACGAGAAATCAAAGTCGCATAACGTGTACAATACTACAATGCTAAATAAGTAGTTATGACTGCATGCAGCTAAATTTATACCAGCAAAATGAATAAAAACCCGATGGAAATAAAACACCGTAAGCAATGAGGGACGCGCAATGACGACAACACAGCAATAGCAGCAGCAGCAGCAGCAACAACATCAACAGCAAAAACGACAGCCGCAACAACGATGACGATGTCAAAGCAAAGCTCTGTCTCTGAATCTGTCGTTGCCATTGGCATCGCCATTGCCTTCGCCCCTGCCTCTGGCTAGCTGCCACTCACGCTTGACAGACAGACGTACGGCATACGCGGACGACCTCAGCAGAGAGTCCAGACACTGTGTAATCTAATGAGAAAGTGGCCTGCGCCCAACGAATGCCGGCATGTTCAGTTTGCCGTTGCCTGCTTTCGGCTCCATTGATAACATTGCCTATATGTGCATGCCTGTGTGTGTGTGATTCAGTGTGAGAGTGTATGTAGCAACCTTTGCATTGTTTACAAACAGCTGACGGTGACGACGGCTTGCCTTTCCTGCAAACTCCATCGAATACTTACCAAATCAGTGCATTGCGTTCCGTGATAGACGCCTTGCGATAACTCAATTGATAAGCGGTAATCTTTCCAATTCCCACTTAGCGACAAAATTCCTTATCACAACAAGAATTGTCCTATAAAGGGGTCAGAGCCATCATTTATGTGAAGCTCGACAATTGTAAAGTTCCTCTTTAATTGAACATAGTTGAGGTACAGGTGACATCTAGAAACTTGATTTATTTGAGAACAATTCAAATTCAATGGTCAATTAGTTTTTGTGTGCTGTCACGTTGAATATTGTTTTTCATCTCGACAATTATTATTATTGTTGCTTCTATTCAATTTCCGTATTACAATTATTTGTGATTGGACACATGTTGATTATTTTAAATATGCGAGCAAAAGTATAATTTTTGTGTTTAATAATCTCACAGGAAATGTCCCACCACAGCGATGATCAGCTTCTGCAGGCTGGAAGTGATTCCTTCTGGGAGCCCGGCAACTATAAACGCACCACCAAACGCATCGAAGATAGCTACAAGTGAGTATGCATTGTTGAAAAAAAAAAAAAACAATAACAGCGAATAAATAAAAATAACTAAATTTGTAAACAGTGTTGGGTCATTGCCAGCAAAAACAATCTGAAACCGGTTTTATAATGTCTGCACTTTATCGTTTTCTCCCTCTTTTCAATCTCGCCATCTCCCTTGACAGACTCTGCAATGACCTACAGCAACTGATACAGGAGCGTGCTGATATTGAGAAGGGATATGCTAAAAGTTTGCGAACCTGGTCGAAGAAATGGGGTGAACTAATTGAAAAAGGTAAGTAAAATTCTTAAAAGTATTAAACACATATATAAATATGTGCGTGTGTATTGTATGCATGTTTGTTTACACATTCATTCACGCCTGCCCAATGAAGCAAAAACAATAACAACAACAACGGCGGCGGCAGCGCAGCAGCAGCAATGACCCGTTGCCGATGCCAGCGTCAGTGCTCAGTGGGCTGACTGGCTCTGTTCTTCTTATTTGTCACATTTTGTGTACATTATGCTGCGCATTGTTGTTGCTGTTGTGCGATAAGTGGCTTAAGCTATTAATGGGCTTTTTTGTTGCCACTTTTTTTCTGCAGTATTTTATTTTGTTTTGCCCGTCTTACCTGTTGTCATCGTCAGCGCCGCACTGTGGTGCCACACAAACTGTAAAACTATTGAAAAATCTATCAGGAGAGATCATTAATAATAAATATTATAATAGATTCGCTGAATCATTGCTTATCAGCTCGACTGTTAACTTGAACAGGTCGCAGCCCGACATTAACAGAACGCTGTTAACATATTTGCATGCGCGTGCTGCGAATGTGAACCAATTTCATTCGTAACAAATTTCGTAATCAAAGAAATTTTTTGTTTATTTTTTATAATTTTTTTTATTTGTTGTTCCACTGTGCACGTCTGTGTGAAATGAAATCGAGTACATCGTGAGCAGAGTCGGTAACCGCTTTTGCTATTGTTGCTGATGTCGATGTAGCTGTTGTTGCTATTGCTATTGCTGTTGTGGCTACCGCCACCGCCTTTGCTCTCTGTCCACTTTCACAGTAAAGACAACGGACCATACCAATTGCGGACAGAAGTGTATAAAGCGGCTTCTTCGCTAACAATTTGGTATGGAATTTGCCTAGTTGCGTCTAGCCAGAAGAGTTATCACCACACCAAGCCCGAAGACCCACTCAACCAATTCGCAAGCGGTGTACGGACACGGGCACCTAAGCGTCGTTCAAAATGGTTTCAAAAATCAATGCGATGAGAAAATAGAACGTGTTTATTTCTGTGTTAAGCGCTTCAATTTGTACACTCATGCCACACATACACACACACGGAATTGTGTATGCAAGTGTGAATGTGTGTTGTGTGGGGTGCCAATTGAGAATAGTTGAGCCCGTTAGTCAAAATGGTCAAACAAGTTTCATGCATTCCCAATTTGCAATGATTAAGTGGGCATCATGAGTATAAACTTTATTACAGTTTTTCTTTTGTTGTTGCCATTCAATAAACATGCCAAAAATGTGCCTCACGCACATCAAATCCAACACGTACAAAACATACATATACACACATACATATGCACACTTTCGAGGTGATTAGATAAAAAGGCCCGTCAAGTGTTAACGAGGCGATGACATCAGCAACAAGACGAAATTACTTAAAAAATCTTTTAATAATGGCATTTAATTAATGTCACAGATGCGAACAACTTGATAATCGAGTAGACTAATCAACAACACTTCGATTTACTCGAATTTCAGGGCCAGAATATGGCACCACAGAAGCGGCCTGGAAGGGCGTATTAACCGAATCGGAGCGCTTATCGGATGTGCATATGAAGATAAAGGATAATCTTTGCAATGATGTTAACAGTCAGATTAAAACCTGGCAAAAGGACAATTACCACCACACGCTGATGCAAATCAAGGAGCGCAAGGATATGGAGGATTTGTTTAAGAAGGCACAGAAACCATGGGCCAAACTCTTGGCCAAAGTTGAGAAGGCCAAAGCTGATTATCACTCAGCATGTAAAACGGAACGCAGCGCCACCAATCAAGAGCGCAACGCCAATGCGGACAGCTCGCTGTCGCCAGATCAGGTTAGATCTATACTATATACTATACGCAGTTGTATGGCTTTGCTAATCAATCTGTGTGTGTGCTTGTTGGGTATATGTTACAGGTGAAGAAGATGCACGATCGCGTGCAAAAGACCAAAGATCAGGTGCAAAAGTGCCGAGAAAAATATGAGCAATCCATTGGCGAAATCACCAAATACAATTCCGTTTACATTGAGGATATGACATCCGTTTTTGAGAAGTGCCAAACCATGGAGAAGACGCGACTGCAGTTCTTCAAGGAAGTTCTATTTAATGTGCACGCGTCTCTTGACCCGACCAAAGTGCAAAGGTAAATCTAAGCTCATTCAACTGTCTCTCGCAATCGCAATAATCAAAATTATTATTTGTTATCGCAGCCTGCCCCAAATTTATGAAGAGTTTTATCATACAATTAATAATGCGGACCAACAGAAGGACTTGAAATGGTGGTCGAATAATCACGGCATTAACATGGCCATGAACTGGCCAGCATTTGTGGTAAGTGTTCAATTGCGATGCGATGCGCAGCTTAACGCTTGATAACCATGCTTTGCTTTGCAGGAATACACGGAGGAATTCCGTGATATTGCCAAGGGTAACAAATCAAAAGAGGCCTTGCCAGCCGCACCCATAACGCTTATTAATCAGCGACCTGTTGCCGAGGACGTGCATGTAAGACTCAATTCTGCAAATTGCTTGCGTTTGTTTAATGACTACAACTAGTGTTTAATTCCCACAGGAATATCCTTCAACAAACAGCTTAAAAAAGAACGCGAGCGTTAATAGTAAAGCGAGCGGCAAGAGCAACCAGGAACAAGCAATAACTCAAACCTCTGCCACAACAGTCGAAGCCAAATCAACGGTATCGACAACAGCCACCGGCGCTGTGACAACTACAGCGGCAGCATCGGCGGCAACGGCGGCAGCAACAGCGGCGGCATCGAATCGTAATCCGAGCGTAACGTAAGTTGAAGCAATTGTGAATTTGTATTGTTATAGATTACACTCGGGTGGGCACTAACTCTGATACATGTACATATGTAAACCTACATACGTATGTGCGTACGAGTGTGAGCTGTTGGTGCTCTGCTTTGGTTTTGTCCCTCATTTTCATTGAACTAATTGATTTCAATTTGCATTCATACAGCAATGGCAACGGCAAAGTCGAAGCAAACCCATTCGACGAGGAGGAGGAGTGGGATGAGGCCGACAATGTGCTAGTCGACAACGGTGAGCCGGGGGTGCCGGTGAAGGCGTTATATGACTACGATGGCGCTGAAAGCGACGAGCTCACATTTAAGCAAGGTAAAGGTAACTGGTATATTAACAAATGCATCTCGTATTAATCGCAATCATTTTTGTTGTTGGATTATCAGGTGAGGTTTTTGAGAAACTGGAAGACGAGGATGAACAAGGCTGGTGCAAGGGACGCATGAATGGACGCGTAGGATTGTATCCGGCGAACTATGTGGAAATCTTTCATTCATAAAGTGCGTGAAATTTTTGGGAGATGCGAAGCAGAGGAGCATGCATGCGGGCGGGTAGTGGTTGAGCTAACATAGAGAATATAGAGATACAGATAATACAGTTACAGTATATACTACAGTAAACAATCGTTGATGAAATTATTATCATATGTATTAGAATTTGTTATGAGCAATCGCTCACACTATGGTGTGGCATCTTATGTATTAGGCATTCAGTTTGTAATAAGCAACAGGCGACAGCGAAGGGAACCCAACCTACCAACAGCAAACTGCAAACAACAACAACAAAAACAGATAACAAATAAAACAATTACACATAACTCACCCACAGTATAATATTAAAGTGAAAAGTAGATGATGAAACAGAAACAGGTGGCGAAATGAGAACACTGATTATATAGATGAAATGTCAAAAGAACAACAAGTGTAAACGTCAATGAATGTATGAAATAATATTACAAACTAAACTATTCATGTGTATTATGCGATAGGTAAACTGAAAATTTCAAATGATCCATGTGTTTTTTTGGATGTGCGCGCATTTTTACTGGGCTCCAGTTGGCCGTTACCTTTTGTGGCCAGCTGCGACCTGCGTACACTTTAAAGGCATATTATTCGAACATGTGCATAGTATTTGTAATGCGTTTCATGAACATTTATATTATTTATGAAGTTTTGTGTATACTTGTGTTATAAAAAGTATACGTATATTATTGTATATGTACATTTTTAAATGACTTAAATTATTGAAATAAAACAAAAAATACGAAACCAATAACGATTACTTTTTAATCATTAAAATGTTAGCTGACTGTCGTATGTCCAACTATATGACTATGAGTTGGAGCTTCTAAGCACAGTAATATCACTCTTATTGGGTATTGCAAACTATTTTGTTCTAATCAAAATAAAATTTATCTAAAAAACCATTATATTTTGAGTAAACGAAAATCCGCACTGATCATATATTATTTATACATTTATGTTTGGAAATGCGCATAAGCAAGTCTTCTACAGTCGAGCACACCGAATAATAGTTTTCTTAATTTTTTGCTTCAGTCGATTACCTATTATTTGAATTTCTTGTAATTTGGCATTGGAAACGAGTTATTAATTGTAAAATCTGTACAATACGTAGATGCTCATTAGCGCCGAGGGGAAGTCGTTACTGTGATGAGCATCATAGCATTGTTTCGTCGATGACTTTAGCAACTCGAAACGAACTCTCATGTATTAATGCTGGCTTCTCTGATAAAGAGTACGAACGCCCATTATAGTACATACTATTGTAGAAGACGCTCAGCGATAAGTATTCAAATCCGAAGTCAAAGTAGCGTGTTTAGAGCATAAAGCAGAGATTAGAGCTAGCAGTGGCATAGTCTAGGCCGTCTCGAGCAAAGCTAGCAATTATGTGACGGGATATCTATTTTATATAAAGTATATTTTAAATGGGAAACTACAAGTATCAATTGCTTCAAGCGGAAGGGGAGACGACAGAGCAGTTATCCATTGGCCAAAGGGTGCTCAAAGTGTGTGCTACATGTGCAATATGTTTGCTAATTATTTGGTATAATTGGCCCGTTGCACTTACAATGCCAATTACAAGTTCTATGCCTTTAAGCCGAGATGATGCGCTTTATGAACAGCATGAGGTCATCATAGAGGAATCTTCAACGGATTTCCTAGATGAAACTACAACTATGAGTGCAATTGAATTAATTACCTCAACATCTACACAAATGACCACCATGGGTAATATTAAATAAATATTCAACTCATTTCGGAAGTCTTACCTTTGAAAACATTGACAGATCCTCATCTGGCCAATTATTTTGTGTACACTCCACATTGTCAGATGCCGGCAATAAATCCATTTACAAGGGATGTACTAAACATGTTCAAAAGAGTTGCTTATAAATCATGTGATGCCAGCAAAGATATGATATCTGTGGAATATGGCGAAGAGAAGCGTCGCTACACTCTACACATTAATATGGCCAATATAAGTTGTTGCTACAAAACAATTCTACGTCCTAGCGTAGGTGCTAAAGTGGACAATACTTACAAGTAAGTGCATCCATGCGAGAAGGAGCCACAGAATCAATTTCCATATGAATTGCAGACTGTCGCGATGCATCGATTTTCAACAGGGATTTGTTGTACCCCAAGATGTGGATGCTGTCATCACCCAGTGTCGCGCATTGAATGCAAAAAAAATTAAGCAAGAGGATGCCTTTAGCTTTGTGCAACCAAAGCGTCAAGAATCGGTCAAGTCAGTTGTCAACGAAAGGAGACCGAGTGTCTTGCTTTGGGGCATTGATTCCATGTCAAGGATGAATTTTCAGCGCACCATGCCACAAATGTACAAGTATCTGAGAGATGAGAACTGGTACGAGTTGCAGGGCTACAACAAGGTGAGTGAATCCGTAGTTTACTCTGCTAATATTATAGTTCAATGTATACTCTGCTGCAGATGGGGGACAATACTTTCCCCAATTTAATGGCTGTATTGACGGGTTTCAACAACACTAGAGCCATGTCCGTGTGCAAGCCAAGATCTGATCACGGTATGAATAATTGTCCCATGATATGGAATAGCTACAAGCAGCATGGATATTTCACAGCCTATGCGGAAGATTGGGCTAGGTTTGGTACTTTTAACTTTAACAAGAAAGGTTTCTACAAACCACCAACAGATTACTATGGCCGACCCCTCATATTAGCCGTCACCAAGGAATTTAAAAATCAAATTATAAAGGGTATTCCCAGCTGTGTGGGTCGTCGTCATTATTCAGAGTATGTTTATGATGCGGCATTGCAGCTGACGAAAGTCTTCAAGAATGAATCCACCTTTGGCATGTTTTGGACGAATACTTTTAGCCACAACGACTACGCATTGCCGTCTTCGATGGACACGAGAATGCTGGAATATATGCGATCCTTAAATGGCAGTGGAACCTTTGAAAATTCGATAGTTGTCTTCTTTAGCGATCACGGAATGCGTTTTGGTGACTTGCGCAAACTCAAAAGCGGCTTTCTCGAAGAGCGAATGCCCATTATGTATATATGGCTACCCCATTGGTTTAGATCGAAGTATCCCAAGTTTGCGCATAATTTGCAACAGAATAGGAACCGTTTGACTTCACCCTATGATATCTATGGCACATTGAAGCACATACTAGAGCTGGACAGGCCGCGGGATGAGTTGCCCGTTCCCGAAGGTTGTGCGAGATGTCACAGCGTGTTTTTCGAAGTAGACACATCTCGAGGTTGCAGTGATGCAGGCATCGATGACCATTGGTGTACTTGCAGTGCTTTGCTTAATGTCTCCCAGAGTGATACTGTCATAGAGGAAGCAGCACAGCAGCTGGTTAATGCCACAAACAATTACCTTGCCAGCAACAATTTAACGGACTTTTGCCAGACACTGCAGCTGTCCAGGATACAATCAGTGCAGAAAAAAAGAATGTCGGGTGCAAAGGATAATGAATCCTATCTGATCAGCTATGAGGTGACGCCAAGCAAAGCTTTATTTGAGGCCTCGATATATTGGAACAAAAAAACTAAACACATCTCTATCAATGTACCTGACATTAGTCGATTAGATCACTATAATGATTTATCCATGTGTATTAACGATAATATTGCCAAAAAGTATTGCATTTGTCGCAGTTAATTATATTTTACTTAATAATTTGATTATCTGATTTGAATATGTTATATATGCACAAAATATGCATTAATCTATGATTAAACAGAACAACTATTATTTAAATTAGTAAAATGCTTCCATTTTAAAACAAATGTATAGAAAATAATAAAATAAATGTCAAGTTGCTAAACGCAACCAAACATAATATGTTAATTGATTGATTAGAAAGAAGAGGATTTTTAACAATTTAAAAATATAATTAAATTGATAAGATACACACACTTTCTACGGCAGTGTAAGTAAAATGAGTGCATCAGCATTAAATGAAGTAAAAAATATAAATATTTGCTTGAAATATATGTATACTTATTTAAAATACATGTTGCAAACAATCATATCTAATTTCTCTGAACAATTTGATGGAGGAAACGGTTTTATTGTGCCTTTATGAATGGGAATGGTTTCCAAACAACCAGCATGAGCTATCGTATTAAATTATATGTTATGTACATACACATGCAATACATGAAATGTGGTATTATATATTAATGCCATTTGATAAACCTTATCAGGACTCACAATGAGCTTAGAACACAGTTGTGATATTTTCATTACTGTTATCTCAATAACTAGCCAGTTGAATATGGAACGTCATACGGAACATAGAGAGGCAGCAAGTGGACGCATTCCATTCGAATTGAAATTTACGCATAGCTTGTAAATTATTATTATTTCCAAATTGATGGCGAAAATACGATATCAGCTTATACGGCCACTCAGACCGGCCCGAAGCGAAGATGCCCATGGACAAACGTACTTCAAATACCTGCTGGCCATAGTGGCAGTCCTCTTCATCGTCTACTACTGTAAATTGTTAGAGGAGACGACCATCAATCTGACTATCGAGTCAACGATCAACCTGCCCATGAAAGCAATTATTCCTTCCGTTGAAACAAGGCAGACTCAAGCGGATATTCGGCCAACCACACTGGATGTGTCCGAACGTAAGTGAGTGTGAATAAGCGAATGAAATGACTCAAATCAGTTGAATATTCACAGAGTCAAATTATTTTGTGTATACTGCAAATTGTCGTATGCCTGCGCTGAATCCTTTTACGAGCGATGTGCTAAAGATATTCCACAAAAAGTCATATAAAAAGTGTGATATCAGCAAGGACTTGATTACAGTGAACTATGACGATAATGCACGACGTTATAATCTGCACATGAACAAACCGAACATCAGCTGTTGCTACAAGCCGATCTTAAGAGCGGGAGAACGCACACAGGCGGATAATCTTTACAAGTACCATTAAATATTGATTAATACATTTAAAATATTAGTAATAGATATCCGATTTAAATTCTAGACTGTTGCCCTGCAGCAAGTTTCCTCAGGATTTTGTGGTGCCAAAACATATAAATGCAATCATCACCGAATGCCGTCGGCTTAAGAGTCGTGCAGTCTTGCAACAGGATGCATTTAGCTTTGTGCAACCAAAGAGTCAAGCATTGCCTAAGCCAACAGCAAATGCTTCTGTTGATCACATAGAAAGAAAACCAAGTGTCTTGCTCTGGGGCATTGATTCCATGTCCCGCATGAACTTTGAGCGCACCATGCCACAAATGTTCAAGTACCTGCAAGATGAGAATTGGTACGAGCTGCAGGGCTACAACAAAGTGAGTCTGGCCCTATAACTAAGCCCATATGTAATACTATTTTTCATTGCAGATGGGTGACAACACATTCCCCAATCTGATGGCTGTTCTAACGGGCTTCAATAACACAAGGTCTAAGTCGGTATGTCGACCTAATGAAGTGGGCGGCATGGATGCCTGTCCAATGCTTTGGAAAGCGTATAAGAGAAAAGGCTATATGACAGCTTATTCTGAGGATTGGAGCACTTATGCCACATTTAATCACTTGTTCAGTGGCTTTCGTGTGCCTCCCACAGACTACTATGCGCGTCCCTTCATCCTGGCCATCGATAAGGAGCTGAAAAAGGAATATGAAACGGGTATTCCCTACTGCGTCGGTCGTAGACATTATGCAGAGTATGTTTATGATGCGGCTGTGCAGTTTGCTAAAGTCTACAAGAACGAGTCAAGCTTTGGCATGTTCTGGACGAACTCTTTCAGCCACAATGACTTTTCCTTGCCCACTTCAATGGATGCTAGATTACAGGAATACATGCGAACCTTAAAACAAATTGGAACCTTCGACAACACCATAATTTTCTTCTTCAGCGATCATGGTATGCGTTTTGGTGATTTACGCAATCTGCCAAATGGATTTCTAGAGGAGCGTATGCCTGTGCTATATATTTGGCTGCCCAAGTGGTTCAGGGCGAAATATCCAGAGTTTACACAAAGCTTGCAGGGGAATAAAAATCGTTTGACCTCTCCTTATGATATTTATGCAACATTGAGGCACATACTGGAGCTGGAGACGCCACAAGCTGAGTTACCTCTTGCCGAAGGTTGTCCCAAGTGTCACAGTGTGTTCTTCGAAGCAGACGAGTCTCGTAGTTGCAGAGATGTGGGCATCGATGATCACTGGTGCACTTGTCAGGATTACGAGAATATTTCGGTGAATGAGACAACGCCAAGGACAATCGCTAAGCAGCTAGTGAAAGCCACAAATGATTTCTTGATTGGCAACAATTTGACTGGCATTTGTGAGCCATTGAGGCTGACGAATATTCAGTCGGTCAAACGAGATAGAAATTTGGAAACATCAAGATCGGATTTTTACCTGATCAGATACGAGGCCGAGCCAGCAGAGTGTATCTTTGAAGCTTCAACTACGTGGAATAATGCGACTAACCAAATCTCGGTTACAGTGCCAGAAATTAGTCGTCTAACAGTATATAATCATCTCTCAGAATGTGTAAAGGATGCTATCATGAAGAAGTTCTGCATCTGCGCAAACTAAATACTCGTACACGTAATTAGGACAATCAACCCCGGCGGAATACCGCAAATGCCACAACAGCAACTGCCCAACAATTATGCATCTGCAATCGTCCTGTACCTTTATCTCGTCGAGTATTGTTTGCAGCTCGTATCGTCATTTAGAATCTGTTTACGTACATAATTTGGCACAAATTACTTGACAATTATATGACAATTGCAATGATGAACTCATTGCAATGATGAACTCACAAATGGTTAGCTCGAGTTGGATGTGGACTCTGAAAAGAGGTTATTAGCCGTAGAGTCCACGATGATTACGCTTTGCAAACAATCTTTTCTTTTGTAAAGAGCAATCACAAATGCTACAATCTTATCAATTAAGGTCTAATTAAAAACAAACTCAATGAGTTATATACAAGCTTTATATTAATGTTACTGATAATATATCTTTATATATGAACATAAAAGTGTAAGCAATGAGTATTACTGATTAAATAAGATATTCATCTGGATATACATATGTATGCTGATAAATACATATCATAATTGACTGTGTATTAATTATTAAAAAAAAAAAACATTAAAGCTTGTTTGATCATTTAATCATTCAACCTACAATTTTGAGAGTCATGTTTTTCAATTCAATGATATTATGCCAGATACAAATCCATGTTTATTTTGTAGCCATTTATTTTTCGCTTACAAATCATATTCTAAGTTCGTTTCGAACTCCAAGTTCTGGTTTCACTGTGGTGTATTTGATAGTGTAATTGATACTTTTGCGGTTGCTGAAGGGTAACTCGTTTCGCAAATGCAATTGTTATGAAAACAAATTTTCGAATCAATCAAAACATATTAACATTTGAGGCTCAGCTCGTTTTCCCATCGAAAATGGCGCAGCAGATGAGTTCATTACTCGTATATTAAATGGGGTGGTAGCACCACCCTGAAAACCATACAAAAACAAAATATTTACAGTAGCAATATCTGATAGCAATACAGATGCAGATATGGATGCGGATACGGAAACTGGCATTTAAATTGCTCAAGTAGCTGAGGCTGTATCTGTATCTGTATCTGCCCCGACTAAAGGCCGGTTCTGTGTGTCAACTTCAATTACTTGCGCAGGCTAATCGGGGTCTGATAAGGGTACTAAACTGACGCTTACCTGATCTGCTTTGGGCTTGGCTGTGGCCAGAGCTGGGCAACGCCTATTAAACGCCTCGCTGCACCCAAATGGGATTCGTATTATTGTTGAACGTGCTTCCTCATTGAAAGCCGTGCAGCCAGAAAGGGACAGCCATAAGGTGTTGCTTCCGAGCAGCACAAAATGGCCGCATTGCCTGAGGCAAACACGTCCTTAAATAGCCAAGGATGCGCGCAGATCTGAAACAGTAGCACTTTAGCCTGATACGCACAAGGATCGACCAGAATGAGTGATTTTAGCATCGAGTATATACTGAACCGTGCCGGCGATAGATATGTCGGTACCAATGCCTCTGCTGGCATTCTACAACAAGTCCGTGGCTGCGTGCCTTTAGCCTATCATCCTTATGCGCATCCAGTGCTCAAGGAATCACCACCGCCGCCACTGGAGGATGGCCAAGTACCCATGTTCGACTGGTTGCAGTATACTCGTTATCATCCTCCCAAGTTGCCACGGGCACTGCGTCAAGGACCTGCCAAGCGCACTCCTGGCCGTTTGCCACGTATTCCCTTTACACCCGCACAATTGCAAGCTCTGGAGAACGCCTACAAGGAATCCAATTATTTGAGCGCAGAGGGAGCTAATAAATTGGCCGAATTACTAGACTTGACCAACACAAGAGTCAAGATCTGGTTTCAGAATCGCCGAGCGCGTGAGCGACGCGAGAAACGCGAAAAGGACGAAAGCTGCGACTCCACCTTTTCATCGAATGCCTCCAGTCCAGAACCTGAAATGATAGTCGTCGTATGAGAAGCAGACGGAGACAGAAGAAGACTCGAAATATTAGATAGAATAATGGGCTGTTACTGCGTAACTTGTGATTGATTGAATTTTAGTTGGCACTATGTAAATATATTTAATTTTAGTTTAGCGAATAAGTACTTGAATAACTACACTGTAAACGAAGACAATATATAAATATTTTAATAGCGAAATATGTTTAATTTTATTGTACTTAAAAATTGATATAGAAAAAATTAATTTGAAAAAAATGCATTCGTGTTTTCAAGCTTCTTCAGATATAATTCAAGTAAGAAGTATTCAAGTATTATGTTACCTCTGTATTATACAGTTTTGTTGAAATTATGATCAATAATGTTTTGCTTATAAATAATAATAATATGAAAATATATGTGTTTTATTTAAAACGGTTACTAATCATATATTTGTGTTTATATGGAAATGGGGAAGAGCTCAAAGAGCTCAAGTAGTCAGGCCTTTTTATCTTATTTTAAAAATATTCTTAAACGCCGCTTAATCTACTCAATATATCACACAATAATTTATTGCATTACACTTAATATATTTAATTTAAAGTGCAGAATTTTATTTAGTTAATGGTGCATTTTATTTAATAGTAAATATTTTTTAAATAATTACCTGACCTATAGTTCAGCTTTTCAATGCTTGAACTACATTTAAAGGTATCTTTCAAAGAAATAATTAAGACATTAGGAGCATTACAAACTATAATAGACTTTTTAAATTGATTTTGAAACAATGTGTTAAATAAATTATTATTATATTAATACAAAATCAAGTGAATAATATGCAAATCAGAAGGAAAATACATTTTCTTTACCTGATTTAAATTTATAATGCAATATGCTGAAACAGAACGAAATATGATATCTATGATGTAGAAACTCGAATTTCAACTTGATTAATTCTCTTCCTATATATTTCATGATATTCCCATGCCGCCAATGTGTTTATGGGAGTGTGCATCATGTGCAAACACTGTGGCCAAAAAAATATGGGAAACTTTTTTTTTTTGAGAAAACCTCAATGAAAATGAATCAATTCGCGTGCCGGAAAGATAACAAACAATGCCGACAACATGGGTAGAAAGTATCCTAAGCCGATTTTGCAATTGTTGCCATTTTCATGGTCAAGAATAATTTGTTTTTCCGGCTACCTTTGTTTGCATACAACGAAAATATCAAATTACAAAGCGGCAACTTCGCCAAGAAAAGATACACATGAGGGGGAGCACTGCTTCCAGTATAGTTTTGCAAATGTAGAAGATGCATATGAATTGTATGGCAAATATGCTTACGCAAATCCAGGCGATACCTTCGTCTAATCCGAGTCTAATCCGATCACATAAGTGTCCATGAACTGGACCTAGGTGGTCAAAAGCAAACCAGCAGACGCATGCGCTCTTTATGTAGACATATTAAATGAACATCAACTACAGAACGGAAGGAAACGAACACGAAAGGGTTTTAGAATAAAATTGGAGACATCCGATATATCAAATAAAACATCTGCTTGAACCACAAATGCATTCAACTAGACAGTATTATAGACTGAAAGAGAGATGCAGAATGAAAGCGGAGTTTTCAAAATTCGTTCTATTTCATTCTCAACTTGGCAGGCAAAAGAATGGCGAGCTAAAAGATCTTTTAAAACAATTTAAGCCAGTCTCATTAGCCACAGATAATTCGAGCAAATTTGTCAAATCGGCTTATGATTTGCGTTCAATGAACGAATGTTTATGTTACTAATCTAGTCCTGTTTGACAAACAATGCGGCAATATTTATTCTAATGGCGTAGAATAACACAGCCATGCGCCGCTTCGCTGAAAATGTCCTCAAGGATAGGCCTTAGGGGCAAACAAGGTCTTAGCGAACGTAGGCACCTAATAGCAGAATGGCTCAAGTAGGTCGCGCAGACCAGACGTATATATGGACATATGGACATAGATGGATTAGCATAATTCCTATTTTTGCGTAGATTGAGGTAATCACAGTGTGTGGCTTAGTCTGGCGTCAGTCAGACTGGCCACTTGCAGACTCATAATATCGACAACAAACCTAAAAACATTTTCGAATAATAGTACTTTTAGATTTTGGATAACACGAAATTACAATTTTCAGTAGGTTATAAAATTTGGCTATTTTTCTATCAATTAAATTATAAACAATAAATAACCATTGTTTACAATTTAATTGAAAAACGAAAACTAATTGTTCCAGGATATGCAGCTTTATTTACTTGTGGGCATCATTGAACTTATTCTGAGTCCAATTGCATGTGTCAAATTACAATTTTGCTTACATTATTTAAGCTTTTATTTTGATTATATTATATTTGAATATATTACGCTTTTTCAATAAGAAGTTTACATGGGCGCAAATGTAACGTTTAAAATAAATGTGATGAAATCAAAATAAATGTTACATTAGTCTGATATTGACTGCAATGGAAAATCAGCATAAAATGTGTTTACAACTTTTTCACAACCCTCAGAGTTGCTTAAAAATGGTGTGGCGCCATCTGTCGACAATAGCAAGCATTTGTGAAATTTAATTTATCGACAACAACCCTAAATTCTTTCTTTTCGATAGATCCGCATAAAAGTGACAAGGTGAGCAAATTTTTTTGCTAAATAAATGCAATTTTAAAAGGTTTTATCTACGAAATAATGTCAAAAGTCTAGTAGAAAGTGCGAGAAATGTGATAAGCATGAAATGCTCTAGTTAGCGTCACGCTAAACTATGAAAATATCAGTGCGAAGTGCTACACGTGTTTTCGTACTAGGGCAGGCGTAGGCTGTGAATTGCAATTAAATTATTCCTATTGGGTTTTCGCAGCACATCAATATGCAGCTTTTCGTACGTGGTTTGGAAACAATCGAAGCCTTGGAGGTCTCCCAGGATGCCACCATTGCTGGCGTTAAGGTGAGTAATTGAAATAGTCACGACAACAAAAACTTCTCCCTAACCTCATTTTGTTTTTCGATTGATAGTCTCAACTGGCCCAGCTGCATGGCTTCGAGACCGAGGAGTTCAACCTGAACTGCGAGGGTGCCACTCTTACCAATGAGACACCCGTGACTGCACTCAGCTCTTTCGAGCTGGATATTACCATTCCCATGATTGGTGGTAAAGTGCACGGTTCTTTGGCGCGTGCCGGTAAGGTCAAGGGCCAGACCCCTAAGGTTGAGAAGCAGGAAAAGAAGAAGAAGAAGACCGGCCGTGCTAAGCGCAGGATCCAGTACAACCGCCGCTTCGTCAACATTGTGCAAGGCTTCGGCCGTCGTCGTGGCCCCAACGCCAACTCGACGTAAAGTGGATTAGTTGCAGAGATGATGAACAGAAGCCGAGCTATTTTTATTGCAAAATAATGTTCATATAGTAATTTTCAACAATTAAACAACTTATTTTAAACACGTCAAGTTGTAATCCGATGCGACTCATGTATTTCTCAATTGGCAAACGTGATGCTCTTCCGCTGTCGGTTAACAACAAACAGGCGATAATACCAGAACTCCAAGCAGGTCACCAAAAGTGCTGCAATGACGCCTATCAGGAGCACCATGAAACAACCTTGCATGTCGTCCATATTTACTTTGTGATTAGTGATCTGTCTCTGTACATTTTTCACATTACACTTGTCCATTGAGGGCAGATTGATCTTGTGCCAACGTTCGATGAAACCCATGCGAAACAATCTGTCTATGTGCTGGTTAATCAAATGCAAATACGCGCTACTCGAAGGTACAATTAACCCAATTTGCTCATCCACAAAGTCTTCCTTGCCCAACGCAAATCTACATTCTTTATCCACCTCAAAGTGCTGCTGTACGATAAGCTGCAGATTAATGCGCCAATCTATGTTAATCCGATCACCATGTTTAACAGCCTCAATATTTTCTCCTTGAACAGTGTTGTAGATCGAAGCACCTTCAACGAAGCGCTTAAATTCATGACGGGTTGTAGTCTCCACGTACTTCTCAAAAAAAGTGCCATTCCGCAACCCATACTGTTTGATTTCCTTGTGACTAAAGAGTTGGTTAAGGTAGTCAATACCTGGCTGGAACTTTGGAAATGTGAGAAATGCGACTAGATTACCACAGTAGGTGGTGACCAGCACAATAACAACGATCCACCAGAAGCCAACCACCAACCTGCCGCTATCCGCACGGGGTAAATACATGCCACCTATAACAATTGAAACATTGAAGATTACTTTAGTCACGTAGTGCTGGGGAACTCACCTTGTTGCAGCAGCGCTCCGTAGATGTACCAGAAACAGTTTTTAACTGTAGACAGTCCTTTGATCTGCAGCTCTTGCAGCGGGACCAGTCGATTAACGGCATACAGCATGGGCGCCGTTAATAATGTGATCCCCGCCAAACAACCCCATGTCTCTAGGGTGAAAGGAGCCGTAAATAGATAAATGCGACTAACTTCATCCGGTTGGCGCAAAATGAACGTGTACTTTTGGACACTTATTGGCTGGGTGTAGTTGAAACGCTTCTTGTTTGCCTCATCAATGGTAGCTGCCACTGCAGCCATAAAGTAATCATTGTCTTGTACCAGTTCTACGACCCGATAAGGAATGCGATAAGTCATCGATCCCATTAGCTCATCCTGCAATGCAATATTGTAGTCCATATTTTAATTGAGTTCATTGCTAGCTGCTTACACTTCCATTTGCACTCTGGATGAGCGAACTATCGTATTCTGGAGAGTTAGCCTCGTGCAGGTAGTAGCTAAAATTGAGGGCACGGCTTAGTTCTTTGAGGATTTCCATGACAATGCCTTTGTGCTCAACAATAACTCCGCGACTGTCTTTGGTCAGTATTTGCCAGGGCGGATTCTACGAGAATTTTGAACCAATATATAAAAATTATATTCCTGATTCAAAGCCTCACATGCACGGTCACAATATCCATGGTAATGTTGCGGAAGTGATGCTCTATGTGGGGAAACGTAAGCTCCTTGCAGTTAAAGCCCAACAACGGGCTCCAATAGCCAATGTTTAGAAATTCAAAGTTACGATTTTTGGCATCACGGGTGGGCGCTGAGTGGACGCAGATTAGACAGGACAAAGGACTGAATTATAGAATATAATCTTACCCATGCGATATTTACGATTCTCTTGACTCTTGCCCCAGGTAATGGCAGTTTCAAAACGCCACCTGGCACAACTGGCACATTTACTGTTGACCTTCAGATAATCCTATCAGGGATTAATCAAGGAATGAGTTATTCCATGAGGGTAAATAAATTTTAATTTGCTACCTTCATGTACTCCAGCATTTCATCTTGCTTCTCTTGCTTGGTAAAACGGATTGATTCCCACTCCTCATCAGAAATTTCGCCATATATGGATTGCTCCTCTAGGATCATGCGTGATAACGAGGTGACCAGTGCCATTGATACCTCAGTTATGGTGCAATTTAAAGTGTCCACACAATTGGAAACAGTTTCGTTTAGCGCGAATGCTATGTTTGCGCCCTCGTCAAGATTTATGGTCACCGTGTTGGCATCAAAGTCTCGTCGCAGTTCGTCGAGCACAAAATACATCCATTGATTGTTGACATGGAACATGCCCAGTGTCTCGGCAATCTCAATGATATCCTCATGAAACTTGGATATTACTAGGAAATTCTGTCGTTTCAGCTCGTGCTTAGTGGGTGCAAATTGGGCCAAGGCCTGACGCAGGGCAGCGCGCTTCCGTTGACCACGAAGAGTTTCATCAATCTTGTAGAGAATGACCGAAATGGGTGGTATATGATTTGTAGTGCTCTCGTGCACAATCGACTTGACCAACATGGGATTGCTTTCAACTGCAGGAACAATGTAAATATGACTTATGAAATCATTAAAATTTTAGAATACACACGTATGGACTGATCTACCAGCACAACGACTGCTTTCCATTTAAAAATGCCTTGCACTTTGGCATCGAGTACGATTTGGGGAAACTCATCACCATGATCTACCATGGGTATCTTTGGGCAAAATAATATTAAACGACAGCTATATCAAGCGAGTCCAGGATTTGCTTACCATCAGCGCGCGATTCAATGGCAGTCGTGGACAATCCGAGTCTGTGATTGCAATCAGCAATACCGAAGTCCTCTGCGTAGTTTTATAAAAATTCCAGGTGTTTTCACAATCCGCCACCGTAATGGCAGCCAGAAAATCTAGATTATATCCACAAATAAGTTGTTCACATAGAATATATAAGTCCAAGATTTTATGATTACCCTTTTTGATTTTGATAGAGTTCCAAGTAAAGTATTTCACATTAATGCCGCCATTCTTCATATTCTCTCGAATAATATCGCTCAAGATCTTCTCAAAGTGAGCCATAATATTTTGCCTGTGCGTGGCCATATATTCGTAATCCACAACCACGGCTGCAAAAATACGGCTGATTGAAGCACTGCGAAAGATATCTATTAACCTTACCTAGAGAGGCGTTTGCGCTAAGAAACGAGGAAAAGTCATTGGCCTTTACCGGCACAAGAAAATGGAACTTCAGTCCACACAATAAGGAGAAAACTAAACCCGTAAACTTCATGTTGCCGGAAGCACTGAAAGCAAACTGAAAAGTGAAAGCTAATAACACTAACGAGGATACCTTTGTTTTTGAGGTTATCGTAAAACATAAAGCCAATTAAAATCGGAACGATTCTAACGCATTGGGGCACATGAAATATTCAGTATCCAGGAAAAGCCGGCGGAAAACCTCCTGCGATTACCAGCTGATTGACAGTTTGCGGTTAGGTGTCGACATTCACATCCCCATTCAGAGAAACATTCACAACCATATTCACATTCCCATCAAATGTCAGTCAAGTCAGCAATTTGATGCAGGTGTTCAGTGTTCAGTCAAGGCTTCCGATTGAATTATTGTGTTTGCAGTGTTAACTTCGTTTATTTAATTATATTTATGAAATTGTTCATCAAAATTGCGTGGTAAGGTAATTACATTGTACAAACTTATAGCTAAGAACGGAAGGGAGCGGAACTACAGAAAGGAGGGTTTAAACTATTAAGTTATATTTCTCTTAGGATTAGGCTTAGCTACATACATTCTACCTTAGTTCTTATGAGCATTGGTTTTTTGGGCTGACTAGTATATATGTATGGGTGTATTAAACGTTCGTGTATAATTTAACTACGCTTATGGCTAAAGTACAATTCCAAAAATGCCTTTTTTTTAAATATAAATGCATACGATTTCGATTGTAATCTGTAATTGTATTCTATTTATAATTTTAATATGAAAGTTCGTTTATCATATAACTTTTGTGTATATATTTGTATGCTTGTATATATATGTTGTATGTAAGAAAGTTTATTATAAGTTGTGTATATAAATTTCGTGACTATCGCTACTTGACAAAAGTTCTCAATGAAACGTATTAATGTAGTGCGATTTTTCATTGGTGGCGCCATTTCTCTACTTCTCCCTCCCACTTTTCAACTGTCCCGAAAAATTCCTGCATTCCAATATTATATTTGGCCTATCCTCAATCGCCAGAATACTTGAAGTAGCTATATACTACACGTATTGGGATTTATGCCTCTGATTGCATAATTAATTCCTGGTCCAAACTGTTCGACCGATTACTAAACCCATTCGTCCTGGGTTTACAATTTTCCTCATTCATTTAGTATTGCACTTAGACGCTCCTCGACGGCTACTTTACGTGACTTCCACACAAACTCACAGACAGCTATGACACAAGCCACACCCATGCCACCCATTAGCACCACAAACACGCCGCCCACATTGGCCAGTCCGAGTTCATTGGCAGCCGATGAGGATTTGGAGGTTTCGACACGACATTTGCCACCACCGCGTTTCTCCTTCCACCATTTGGTTTTCAGTATGTGTAGTTTACCCTCCTCCTGCAGCTTAAGTATGACGCTGTTGATGGCAGTGCGATAAGGCGAGTCTGCGAATTGAAATCAAATATATATATATGTGAGACAATAGATTTATCTTCATTTTGTGCACTCACTTGGAGGTGTGGCAATGCCATAGCTCTTGGTGTCCAGCATACCGCCCACCTGAGTGAGCTCACAGTTTCGCTCGGTGACGTACTCTATTGATGTGGATTCCATCAGAAAAGCATAGGAGCCTTTGCCCTTGGCAACACGTTCAACTCCTTCGCCATTGCTGGCCGTAAACACTGATGGACGTGCCGATTCCATGAACGACCACATGCGCTGATATGTGGATATCTTAGAGTCCTGCACCGAAAGTAAATACAATTTAAGTTTTATTTTTATTTGACAATTTGGCATAGGCTTACCCTAAAGAAAGCTGCGGTGCTGCCACCTTTAAGTGCGCCGTACTTGATTCTGGTTTGCTTGGCCAAATCCTCAGCACTCTCAATGGGCGAGTCCATGCGTTCGACGGTCAAAAAGGCAGCCAGATTGGCAGTGTACGAAGAGATCATGATCAGTGTGAAGAACCACCAAATGCCAGCAACCATGCGTGTGGAGAGAGCCCTTTAAGTTCGAACAAGTAAAGTTGATTAATTTATTAAAACGATTTAAATAATAATATATTAAGATAATAATAATATTGTATTAAAACTAAGTACCAAAATAATTATACTTAAAATAATTATACTTAACTAAAAAGAAATCAATATTAAGTAAGTAATTTGATTATGTTACCAAATATTTATTTATATTACAAAACGTAATAATAAACAATTACAATAATGAGAAAGTTTAATTATTAATAGAAATTTTATTGATTACTTGTAATAGTTTCTTACTTGGGCAGAAAATCGCAGCCCTGCTGCATAAGTGAACCTATGGCAAACCACATGCAGTTGAGCAAGGTGAATTGGCTCTCGACCTTTTCGCCATGTGCATCGGTATAAGCGGGCCACTCATACGGTGTGAATCTGAATGAAATGATTATTAAACACAAATCTCAACTAGTTTACTGCAGTCAACCCACTTGGCTAAAATGAAAAGCAGCACGGAAACACCCAAATATGCTGTGGCCATGTATATCCAAACGTCTAGCGACAAAGGCGACAAGAAAGAGAACAAATTGGGTGGCTGCTTGATGGGTTTGCGATAGAGTATAGAGACGCCCAGATTCATAAACGGTGTGGTAAAATCAACGGCTTGTTCCCGTTCAAAGGTGATTGTGAGATCAGCTATAGCCAAGTCAGCACGTTGCTCCAACAGTTCACGTATCATACCATTCCATTCGCTGCAAAGGAAACAATAAAATTGGTAATCAGCAGAGAATTTAAGTATTAAGCTAATTACCCTGTCATTTTATTGAGACTGCCGTAGCTGCCATCGGGAACCAGTTGAATTTTATAATTGAATCCCAGCGACCTAGATATCTCGTGTATGAGATCCACGGCATAGCCTTCGAATTGATCATTGCCCGTTAGAGGCACCGCCGATTCCTTTCGCATGCAGTATGGATTGCTCTATCAAAGCAAAAAACATTTATAAATCTAGATAGTGTAGGTGTTATCCTCATTACTCACCAATATGGTAGTCACTACCAATGTTTTGTTTTTTAAGTTCGCCTCAATCTCCTGCTGTTTCTGACTAAATGTGCGCGTAAAATTAATACCTTCGGGTAACGTTGAGTTCCAGGTGCCAATCTTGCGAATGCCACCAGGTGTCAATTCCACAATGTCTAGCATAAAATCAGTGCGAAAACCTTGATGATCGAACTTGATGACATTCGTAAGACCCTTCATTTCGACAATCTTCATGTAGTTGATCAAGCTGAAGCCATGCTGCCAGGTGCTTTGACCATCGCAGCTAATCGGATGTATGTCAATCTGCTGCGACGTGTCCAGGTCGTGCAATGCCTTGGCAAACAGATGCACAGCATCGTACATGAGCGCTGTCTCGGAGCGCACAGTTGTTAGATTCGCTGATCGCAGCAAGCCCTTCTCATCGATGCTCCACTGACGCACCACATCCGTGACGATTTTCTCGTTAATCAATCGAAAGCCAGTTATATTTGTGCCACCATAGCGAAACTCATCCAGATTAACAGTGTGCAGATCCAGCGATGTGACCAAATAGCTGTGATAATCGCTCATCATGCCAATTTGCTGGGCCTGCTTGAGTACCTCGTGTATACGCTCTGTGGAGCAGTCCAGCACAATGTGCGCCTCCGCCGAGTTCTTAATCTGCTTCAGTAGCGGACTATCAAGTGAATGGGGAGATGAGTTATGGATATACTGATTAATTTCTTTATGACATATCCTACCGATAATCTCCGCTGTCGCTTAGTTGGCGCACTGCTATAGGAAATGGTGTCATGCCATGAGCTTTGAGCAGCTCCTGCAATCGCACAATGCCATCGTTGTTCTCGTAAATTATGGTGAAGGTTTTCCATCCCCAGTGCCGCACAATATCCACATAAGCCTGAATTTAACAGACACAAATATCAAATATCAACAGCTAAACTATAGTCAAGTACAAACATTACCTTTGAGAGTGTATTGGGATGGGGATAAAGATTCACCAAGCAGCTTTCGCGTCTCAGCCGGTAGTCCCAGCGATTCTCCAAATGCGGAATCTAAATAAAAGTGTGTGTGCGTGTGTGACAATGTAGACATATTTTAAGGCGATTTTCCGTCTCCCTGCCACATCCATTGTGGCTGCTGCACTTACCTCCATGTTGTCGCAGATGCTCTGCACATGACTCGCGGTATGCGAGGATTGTGGTCCAAAAATTGCGGCGACGCCAATGTTTAACAATCCGCAAACTGTAAGACGGTAGATGAAAGTAAGTGTATGGTAAGGATTCTCAGTTATTGGCTAACTTTTGTTTTGTGCTTGCAGGCGAAAAATTACACATTAATCCCAGAAGAGCTGCCAAGACTCGAAATAGATTTTCATGTAATGCGCTTTGTGCTGTTCCCAATCCCAATCGCAGTTCCAATTCACCAACTAGCTAGGCACCATCATGTGTGCCAACGAGATTATCTCGGCTATAAGCTAACTGAATGCCACGATTTGTAGCAGCATAAAATGAGCCCAAGTAGAAGAGCAGAGCACTTGGTTGCAAGCAGGTGCAGGCTTAAGTTTGGTTGTGTTCGGTTCGGTTTGGTTTGCCTAGTTCAAATGTACATATATTTAAAATGCACTTCAAAAAGACATAATTTCATTTTCATTTTGGCTTTGCCTTTTAGCATCACATCCTTTGCCTCATCAAATTACGCTGCACGTGTAAGTGCAGGTGCATGTAGCCACACACCTTAAACACACAGAACCACACATACCAGCATGAGCACATACATATGTTTACTTGTGGGTGGTGGCACCTTAATTTGTGGCGAATAAAGCATTCATGTGTATGTGTGTGTTGTATGTGTCCTTCTCAGATGGTTACTGCCGTGCTGAAGCGTATTTTACTTTGGCTTTCTGTAATACGCCTCAAGCTATCTCTGGTCATGTGACTCTCCATGTGGTCACACACCAGTCCTTTACGAGCTACTATCTCATTTATCACAATCACCCAGCTTTGGACAGTTTTTACTGTACATTGAATGATTTTTAGTGTTAACGTCATTTGTCTTGGCTTGGAGAGCCTTAAACTTTTAAACAAATTTGTCGTTTATTAGATTAACTGCAGACGGAAGATAACAAGATTCAAGGGGATTAAAGGTATGTGTACTCGAATTAGAAATAATGTTTAGGGAATGTAATGCTTTTTAACGAAAGCGACTTAAAAATCAACCACGATAGTGCAAATTATAAACTTAATTAACTCGCCTATTTTTTAAAGGGTGATTTCATAATTTAATTTTATTACATTGAAATCAAAAAAGAAATATGTTTCCTTTAACTCTAATCAAATGTATTTTTAATTCATGCTTATTGATATTATATTATATAGGATACCATCTGCTGATTTGCAAAATACCAGTTTAAAATACAATTTATCAAAACTATAGTCTTCCGGATGATAATTCTTTCACCTTCTATATTCATGATAAAACGTTTTCTTGTCTTGATTGATCAATTAAACTGATCGCCATTCTCCTTTAAGACGATCCCCGCGAAATGTTTCGAAATGTTGCTCTCAACTTTGAGAGAACACTGTTGGCCTAGAGGTGGTTTCCTTATATCTTGATAAAAAATATACATATATTCCTAATAAGTATTGGATTTTTAAAATGTTACATACTCTTAGTTCGGAGTATAAATAATTTCAAAATCAATTTATTTTTAAATTATACCTATAACTGTCTGTTATTTTTTGATTCGTTAATTATCAAATTGTGAATTTTAATGTACTTTAATTAATATTGAGGTAATTCTGTCTTGTACAAGAATTACTAATTTATGCTCAACCACATTAGAAAGTTTATTCAAAAGCAATTGTTATGTAAAAGGACATTATTGGTTTTCGATTACCAATACCAAATAAGGAATTGTCTTAGTGGCTGAATAGCTCTAAGCTATCAGTTCCTATTTGCATGGCATAAACATGATATTAAATTAAATTGGGATGGAAACAATGAGAACAAACGATGCTTTGTGAAGTAAAGAGAACAATAACACGTATATTGAGGTGTCGTGTGTTTGTTTAAAGCCTCCACCGTTTATGCTTACCTCGTTTGCCGGCATGGAAGCTGTCAAATGGCGAGATGCGCTCAATTTGGGCCACAAGTTTGGAGCGGGGTAAAATGGAGCGGTCGGCATTGATACGCTCAACAGCCTGGCGAAAGGCGAGTTCCTGATGGTCGTCCGAGGGATGGAACAATCCACCTACGACATAAAATGATTGAAAATTCTTTTTAATACATACGTATAAACGTGCATGCAAGGTAAACAGAAAAGTTTGTAAATTCCTCTGACAGCATGAAAACAAACAACATAGTGACACACTTTTATGATACGAGTACGAGTATTTATAAGGATACACACACGCGCGCTTTTGAATAAGATGTGAAAAAAATCGATACCTGCTGTAGATGCCAAATCAAACTATCAATGAATATGAGTACTATGACAACTATTTCACAAAGGAATCTATGTTATAAATCAAACAGTTTAGAACTTACCAATTTTTATAATGTCAGGCAATGCGCCAGCCTTTCGCCCATAGAGTGCTACTTGAATACCCAACAGCAACATACATTTAAGCATCCCGAGAGGTACCACACTTCGATGCATGCTGCCAAATTTGGATGCTCAGACTGTTTTCTTTAATTTATTTTATTATTAATTTACGCATGCACTGATAAATATTTGGTAGGCTATATTAGACGCGCGGTGTCATTTTACAAGCCATTTGTTCTTCACTTTAGCCTTTTTACGCCGTTGTTTCTTCTTCCAAGATGGAACATCTACTGAGCATATCACGATGATGCTCGTTCTTTAAATGTGATGGTATTGTCCTGTTGCAGGCTCCCCAGTCTTGTCTGAGGGTGGGTAGCATCCAAAAGCCGGGTGACAGTTCAAACAGCTGCGCAATGGACGGCTAATATATCGCCATGGAGATGGTTAGAATCGTTCCATGCTTTACGAAATTTAAATAAGTCAAAACACATTTTAAAAATAATTTTGGTTTGGCTTTGGTTTGCCCTGTTTTCAAATTTATCAGTTTAATTTGAGCTTCAGAGTGACCGTATGTTGAATAGCAAAATACATTTTTCTCATTGGAACAGAAATATTGGTATTTTTTAAAAATAAATTTTTTTTTTGTGTTTTTCTTGTGCCCATCTAAAACATCTGAAAATTGATGCAAAAATAAAAAAAACCGAGGGGTAAAATTGGCTTTATATTTTAAATAACATTTAAGTCTCTGTTATTTTACATTTTCTGTTAACGCGAATTTGATGACATTGACGCGACGTCTACATGTGAATGACACAACTATGCTTGTAATGGCGCGCATTGAATGATGAAGTAGCGTAGTTTTGCTTTTCGTTGCCTTATTAAAACTTTTTTGTATTAAACATTGTGAATTGTGTCATAATTATAAAATGCCACGCGCCGTAAAACCTAAGGCAGCCCCGGCTAAAAAGGCCAAAAGCAAGCTGTATGCCATGCCGGAGAAGATAAAAGAAGGCACCATTCTAACAGATTTATCCAAGGGACAGTGGCGCATTGGACCTTCAATAGGAATCGGCGGCTTTGGTGAAATTTATGCCGCTTGTCGTAACGGCGACAAAAATTTCGATGCAGTTGTAAAATGCGTGAGTAGATGGACTAAAAATTTAGATGTAAACAAAATTGATTGAAAGCATTGATTTTGCAGGAACCACATGGAAATGGGCCGTTGTTCGTTGAAATGCATTTCTATTTACGGAACGCCAAACTAGATGATATAAAGAATTTTAAAATAAAGCACGGTCTTAAGTCGCTGGGTATGCCCTACATCTTGGCCACGGGATCTTCGGATATAAATGGTCAGAAACATCGCTTTATTGTAATGCCACGTTATGGCAGCGATGTATCCAAGTTTTTCGAGCAGAACGGTAAACGCTTGCCTGAGGGTACGATATATCGACTGGCTATACAGATGCTGGATGTGTACCAATTTATGCACAGCTCCGGCTATGTGCATGCAGATCTTAAAGCAGCCAACATTTTACTCGGTTTGGGAAAGAATGGTGGGGCTCAAGCCTATCTGGTTGATTTTGGTTTAGCCTCACACTTTGTGACCGGCGACTTTAAACCAGATGCAAGGAAAATGCACAACGGTACTATAGAGTATACATCACGCGATGCGCATATGGGCGTACCCACAAGGCGCTCTGATCTTGAAATTTTGGGCTACAATCTGATAGAATGGATGGGCGTGGAGCTGCCTTGGGTTAAAGAGAAGCTGCTGGCAGTGCCATTAAAAGTACAAAAGGCCAAAGAAGCATTTATGAAAGATGTAAGCGCCTCACTAAAGCCACTTTTTCCTAAGGAAGTTCCAGCTGCCATCAGTGACTATATGAAGTACGTTGCTAAGTTGGCGCACAACGAAGAGCCCGACTATGACAAGTGTCGTAGCCTTTTTGTGAATGCTCTTAAAAAAATGAAAATTGCCAATAGTGGTGATTTAGATTTCAAATTGAAGCCACAGAGCCAAAATAATAACAATAATAGTCCACCAGCTAAAAAGAAAGTCGAATCGCGTGCCCCTCCAAAGAAGGATGCATCTCTGATACTTGATTCTTCAGATGATGTGATCATTGACACCGATGATGATCACAGCAGTGATGAAGACGTTGCATACACGCCGCACAGAAAGTTGGTGCCAACCAAGACAGCTGCATCTTCAGGTCGTCGTGCTAAAGCTACACCAGTGCAGAAGGCAGCACCAAAGCCGACATCAACATCGCCTAAAAAACGTGAAGCACCACAATCGTCATCGCCACAACGGGCTAGCCCCCAAAAGCGGCCTAAATTAGATTCCAATCATACACCCAAACCACAGACTGCTGGGGCCCAAATTAACTTCAGTCCAGCGATTTCAATACGCGGCAAACCTGGAAAGACCGTGATCAATGATGATTTGACTCCCCAGCCTCGTCCCAACAAAACGTACGAGTTTAATTTTGAGCTGGATGTCAGCATGGATGCCAACGTCATTGTGAACGTAAAACGCAAGAAGAAGGGACAGGCGCCTGGCAGTAGCGCAAGCATAACCGGCACTAAAACTCCATCGTCGCAAAGCGTGCGAACCCCTAACAGGGATTCGCCAGCGACACGTGTTAATCTGCGTAAAATTAACTCAGAGAATGCTGATGGTTCACCCATTTCAGGTTCAAGACGCAGTCCACGCACACCTGCTGTTACTGTACGCAAATACAGACATTAACTTCTCATTTATTTTTATATGTTTGATTTGTTTATTTTCATTTTCAATAAAAAATTCTTGTTCTTTTGACACAAGGGAATAAATATAAATTTCTGTACTATTTATTTCGTCGTTTACTGCTGCTTTCGTGGTGTTTGCTTTTACTAGAGCTAGATTTGGCATTCGAGGTGCCGCGACGCGAAGATGTCCCGCTGCTATTACTGTGTTTCTCTGGAGCGCTGATTGCACTTAATGTGGGTGCCACAGATTTGTTTGCTCGCTCCTCCTTGTGTGACTTTGAGGACGACGATGAGGATGACTTGTGTCCATGTTTACTACTACTACTGCTGCTTGCATTTGTTGAGCTGCTGGCTTCAGGCTTGTAGAAGGGTGACGACGAGTTTGAAGATGTAGAAGAACGCGAGGAAGGCACCGACGATTTGGTTTTACTTGCCAGCGGAATCGGCTCATCCGGAATAATAACAGTCGGTGTGGAAACGGTAGTACTTGCAGCTGCTCTGCTAGTCGACGGCTTACTAGAGCAAGTGTCGCATTGCCATATGTGCTCTTGGTCGTCAGCTGCTTCCTCATTAGTAATGGGCGGCTTGTGGCATTCTTGGTGGTAAAGGGCACCACATTTTGAGCACTCGATTAGTCGATTGGTGGCTGTAATCACAATTTCTCCACAAACACAGCAATTCAAGTCACCAAAATCACCAGTATCGCCTGTGTTTACCACACCGCTCATTGATAACCCGACGCCACTACCATCATCGGAATCTGCAATAGTGTCGGGTGACTCCGAGGGCACTTTATCCGGCGAGTTAGTTAGATTAATAATTTCATCTGTTGCCATGGTCTGGGCCGTCGTTTGAGATGTTGCGCGACCCGGAAAGTTAGCTTCATCATCCACCATGCGCTGGCTCATATTCTTTGATATCATTTTCTCTGGGCCATAGCGCAACTTAAGCGCCTCATCCAGCAACAGACGAAGCTCCGCAGCAGAACTTGCATTGCCGGAGTGTAACAATTTGACTGCTTTTTTCAGCACCGGATCAACTTCAGCACCAGCAGCAGTTGCTGCAGCTATGTTTGCTGCCATTTTTCAGAACAATAATAATTTGAAATTCAGGAATTGCAACTTGTAAATTGTGTGATCGCCAGTTTAAAATAAAGCAAAATACAAAATACCAGGGAAATAGTGCTTAAATGTGGCAAACAAGCTCAATTGAACTTGTGAGTGCTGGAATAATGAAAAACGTTCCCAGCTGTTTTCCAGGGCGGCACAATATAAAAGCAGCTGTTGCATGCTGCGGCCCTCGTAGTGCTTCTTCTTCAATACTGTTGCTGTTTTTGCATTTCCAGAAGGCTCCGGTGCAGAGTTTATATTAATCAATTTATACAAGCTTCAGAACTCTAACGGGGCACTGTTAGTTATTCAAAGTATTCGTATGATTCATAGTGCGCGGTATATTTGTGTTTATCGTACGTTGCATTCTTCGCGCTAATCAGATAAGGGCATAGCGGATAACGGTCTTTGAAAAATCGAAACACCACCACAACCGCGTTCAAGTCTAAATAAACAATACTCGTTAGCAATTAACGACCTGGTCTGATAAGAGCTAATATATTTGAGCTTAATGTTTAAACGGGTTAATCGTTGCCAGCAAGTGAAATAGGATTATTGGATAAAATCGCGAAGAAATACTTATGCAGGGTCTATGGTATTTCTTAAAATGAGCCATACAAAACAAATGGGATTTTCTGGCGACACAGCGGCGTCAATAGTGGCCATTATTTTGCTTACGTTTACATTCGGCGTAAGAGCAGGAGATGACGCAAATCAGCTGGTAAGTGGTTGCCGGGAGGTGGGTTGGAGAATCAAAGTTTTTTATTTGTTTGTTTTCGTTACCATGTTTGAGCAGTTAGGTTAACAGCTGAACGATTGGTTACTGCGCACTTGTTGCCATGTTAACACGTAAAAGAAACAGCTATAGATTTTGGCCAGCTAAATATGTGTAGGCGTGTTTATCGGTGTGCTTATAGCCTTTGTTGTCTCACATATAAGTAACAAATCACACATATTGCCAACAAATAATAGCATTGAGCACTTTTGTTATCAGTTAACAGCACGTTAACAGTGACAGTTACTTTTCTAAAATATCTTATTCCTACAGGATTTTACATCCAATGATTGCACGCTAACGGACCCGGTTTATGGATACAAGTTTGACTTTAGCGGTTTACGATCGGATTTGGCGCATGTGGTAAAAAGCGAAAGCAACGATGTCTTTGAGTTTAACGTGTGCGGCAATCTGACACACAGCTGCAATAACGAGAGCAATGTGGCAGCTTGTTTAAAGAAGCAGGGCCAGGAGTATGTGCTGGGTAAGCAAAATATGATACCTTTGACAATCGCAGTCGTATTTCATGGTTTTCTTTTTCTACCTCTACAGGCCGCCAGCATGAGCTTCATTATCACAACGGCAGAATGTTTTTCAAATTTTTGAGTAGTACAAAGTGTAAAAACCAGACCAATTATCAGCTGTACTTAATTCTAAATTGCGACTATACGCTGGATGCCAACCCAATACGTATAACCCCTTATGTGCGTACATATTAGTAATTAAATATAATTCTAATTCTAATTATACATATTGTTTTTAGTCCGATGAAGCTTGCTCCTTTTACATACAATATGAGACTCCTTTGGCCTGCCTGCCCATACCAGATGCCATGCAGTCAAATAGCTGTAGTGTGCGCTACACTGATCAGGGCGACTCTTTTGATTTGATGCCCTTAAGTGAAAATAATCGTCGAACTACAGACCGACAGGGCAGTTACTTTATAATTAACGTTTGCAAGCCCGTGCTTTATGGCGAGAATTCTATGTGCCCAAGTGGCAGCAGTATTTGCCTTTACGATCCCAAAGCTACGGACCTTAAAAAGCGGTACGTATAATTTATGTTACTTTTGACTAGGAAAAAATTATAATAAAATCAAATCGTATTACTTCAGTTTTATCAACATTGGCAATATGCAGTCGGAACCCGTCTTCAAGAATGACACTCTTTATCTTCGTCACGAATCCTCGACGCCATGTGCGGGTAATACTAGTGTAAACTACACTACTATTATTAACTTTTATTGTGACAGGACTGTTGTGGTGTGTATTTGGATGTAGCTCAACAAATGTAAGATTTATACTAAAGTTTATTTGGGCTTACAGAATGAACATCCGGAGTATATGGGATCAGATAAAGATCGTTGCACCTACCAGTTCAGCTTTGTCACGTCGCGCGCCTGCAAAGAACAAGAGCCTTGTACTGCAATTGCTTCGGGCAATGAGCTGTGAGTAGAGTGCCCAAAGTTGTTTTCATGTATTTCACACAGTAATAATTCGTTTGTTCTTGTAACAGCCTGGATCTGAGTCCTCTCGGCACCCATGAACCGCGCAAATTGACCAAAGATGGAAAAACCTACACGGTGGCTGTATGTGCCAGTGCCAGAGATGCCTGCTTGGCGAATGGTGGTAAGTCGGTCATTTGTTGTCTGCAATATTAATGAAGATTTTAAGTGCAGCCACAGCAGTTGTCGACGTTGCACGTACGACAACAGCTGCTTTTACCTGACATGTTGCACACCCATCGGTCCGGTCGCCCTGAAAAAGTGTAATTAAAATTTAACATACAAGGCAGCCATATTTAAGTGTGAGAAAAGCGCAAAAGAACAACTTTATCAGCGTTGGGTAACGCTTAAAGTTGCTGCATAGCACTTTAACTAATGCCAATCAAAGACATACAATTTTGTTATTAAATTTCACGATAGTTATCTTAGTTTAAAGCTAGAGTGAGGCTGTCAATCCTCGCTTTCATAGAGAATCGCTCATGCGTGTTTATTTGTGCGCGTTCAATGCAGGGAACGATGATTCACATTTGCGATGCGGTCATCATAAACGTATTTACACAACGTACCACCATGTGCATATACATGTATAGTAAATAGTATATACAAAAGATGTGGGGGACTCAGTTAGACTCCCTCTTAATTTGAATTTTCTGCTTTAAAATTAGAGTCGTGAGTGTGCGAATATGGTAATCTGAGCGCTACGAATTGCGATTACACTATTTACATTTTCAATAATATTTAGACAGTTTCGTTTACCGCCGATAACTGAGCTGTTGTCATTAGCAATGTTGGGAATCTTTCTTATGCATTTGATAATATGCCCAAATAATAAATGCATACAATCAGTGCCGGCAAGAACTGCAAATATAAGCCAGGCAAACGTGACTGGGCATATCCATGAAATATGCAACGTCCCACCGTACAAACACACACCAGCACACACAGACATTGAGGGTGCGCCTGCATTTCTAGTTGACTGCAGACGCATTTCCGTTGGCGCGTCCTTTTCGCTTGGTTGGTTGCTCGCGGCTCTTCGCTCCCGGTTCGTCGTGCGCACGTTAAAACCCTAAAAGGAGGATGAGCAAAAGAGTTTGGAGAAACGAAATCATGGCCACCGCTGGGCCTAAACAAATAAATAAGCTCACTTGCTTTTGGCAACTGACATCGCTATCCGGCCCAGACACCAACGCGGCTGTATTTATACTTATCTGTATATGTAGCACATACGAGTACAAACGACCGTTGTGTCTGGGCAAGGGAAACACACACACATTTTGCATTCCACTACACGAAAATTTCATTTGTTAAGCAAATAACATAGCAGGACACGTTCACTCGAACAGAGCCGTGAACAACGCGTGCATTTCTAATGCAACTCTCGTAACTGGCGCCCAGCTGACACTGACAGTCGCCATATTAGTGAATGTTCTATCTGACTTTATTGTTGTGCTTATACCCTTTACTTGTACAGTCTTGATAGTCGCTTAACTGCATACGATTAAATTGCTTAATGCTTGGACAGGGTAACTAAAGGTCTAGAACAATCGTTTGTCACTTTTATTCAGCATGTAATATGCTTTTGGGCCATTTAAGAATTCCGCAGCATAGGCCAAACATTGCAATCAGTTTGTTGTTTCTGCAATTTCACTGCTGTTTTATTGAATTCCACATTTGATAGCACTGCAGGTTGTCGACCGGGCTGCAAGTTATGGTCGTGCCTGCCTGCTGGGCCTGGGCCTTACAGCAATAAAATGTTGTTAATTGCTTATGCCGCACACGTTTCGCTGTCATTTTATGACCGCGTAATTTGCATTGTACATTCAACATTCTCCATTCTTCATTCTCCTTTTTGCATTTTACATTTTACATTCGCATTTGTATTGGTTTGGTATTCATGAAGCCATGAGAAATCGCATTGTTCCTGGTTCTATTTGGAAGTTAGATTGTTGAATGACGGCAAGTATATCAAATACGTAAAACCCTGCGTTGGCCAACGATGCGTATGATATATACTTCGAATTGATGATGGCAGACGAGAATATAATCAAACAGCCTGGCAGCATACATAGAATGCCCAAAAGCAATGTTAAACAATTGCAGCTGGACAACAACAACCGCAACAACAACAGCAATAAGAACGATAGCTGGGACGAACATATATACTTGAAATAGTTCGATGTGTGTGTTTATTTGCTAGCGGCTACACTTCAATGTTTATAATTTTCAATTTCTGTTTTTGGTATCCTTAACTCAACTTGCCTCGTTTTTATTCCTCTGCGTTGTTTGGTCTGTCGGGCAGATTCAATTTAGGGACACGCCCCTTTTCCTGACACTTGCCAGCAGCTGTTTTGCGCCGAGATGCGCCAGGATGTGCCAGCCAGCCAAGCAGCAACTGAAGCAGCAACGGCAGCTACTAAATCGTTTATATATTTGTTTTTTCTCTCATTTTTTTGTGCTGTTGTTGGTCTGTCTCCCTTGGCCAACGATTTGAGCCCTTTTCCTGGCGCTTTCTTGACTGTTTTCTTATTGAAATTCAATTTGCTTGAGTTTCGTTTTTGTTCGCCACTTTTTTGCTCTGTCAATCTTAATGTACTATATATGTATGTATTATATATTATATGTGTGTACATACTTAAGTGTGTATATGTGTTATATACTTGTTTATTTTGTTGTTGCTTATCAACGCCACAAATTCGACTTGCTTATCCCTTGTTATAGTTAACCCTTTTATGCAATTTAAACGATTTGAGCAATTTATTGTTTTTGCCTTGCCTTGACTTAAATTGCCTTGCCTTGCTTTGGCTTGGCTTTCCCTGTGGCCACACATTGTAATGCCCCCGAGGCACAGGAGCTGAAGTTGAGATTGCATTGGAATTGAATTTGTGAGTGTTTTGTGGCACAGTTTTTCGGTGTGGCAACAGATCAATCTCCTTGCCTAATCTCGTCACGGAAATGATTTCCCAGCCCAAAAAGGTGGTCAGCACTTGGCTTCTCTTCGGTTTGTCTTCTTCGCCTCAGCTGAACTCAATTGCATGCTTCCGCAAGACACACACATGCACACACACACCCACACATATATAGTAGATGCACACACAAACACATACATAAGTAGTGCTCGTATTGTCACGCAGCTATAGAATTGTCATTTATCAATTTAGCTGACAGTCGATTTCTTTTCAATTCACCCTCAAATACAAATACAAATACAAGTGAGTAGCAGGAAAAAAAATGAAAAGAGTACCCTACCTTCAATTGACTTTGGTCATGTTGCAGTGGCTTTGGGCAATGGGGCAACCAACCTGTGCGACCGAATCAGAAAAAGCCAATGTTCTACAAGTTTGTGCTGTTGTTGTTGCTGCTGTTGTCATCCGGTTCCTGTTGTGGCATGTGCAATAAAGTACAAAAAATTGGCAAATAGAAATCGACCCGCAGGGGCAGGAGAGTGAGTGAGCAGAATTACCATATTCTAGTCAAATCACAATCACAAACCTGTCCACTAGACGCTCCTCAATCAAAATCAGGCAACATGAATGATGCTTTTGCCAAGGCAAATGGCATTTGGTTGCAGTTGCTTTAGTATAGCATTTGAATCAAAGTGCAAGCTGCTTAATTCAGCTATAAATATGCAATCTTTAAACGGCAAACTCTTTAAGTTGAATCAATTGAGCTTTATGCAGAGCGTTGGTTTTAATCATGCTTTAATCAAGACATACTTAATCAACAAGAGCCCAGTTAATCCAGCGCTTTTCCAGCCAGCCTAAAGCTGCCTGTCAAAACCAATGCACTGCTTAACTTGCTTTTTACTTGAATTATCTGATGATATAAGCAGATGTGGGATGTTTATAGAATGTGGCTACAAATTGTAAATTGAAATATTGCGGATCGCACATTCGCCTTGTGCTGGTTTAAAATTCCATAATTGTTGAGTCATTGTTGATTTACAATAAATGGCAAATGCTTTGGTTGCATTCGTCAGATCTTTTTAGCAGATCTTTTGAGTGAATTGGCAAGTTTTAAAAAAGTTTAGTTTTCTAGTAATTTAAAAAATAGCATAAAATTACTAATTGTTTTTGCGAAATTACATTGGTGTTGGAGTCTTGAAAATGGACAGTGTATACATTTATGTATTTACTTAATATTTTTTTGTACTGTAGTAATGTCAGATATTGATGTTGAAACGAGGAAAAATATACATGTAGTTAAGCTCTCTATTTGAATGCGCTCTCAATTTGGCAAAAGTCAATTGCAGCTAAAACGCGAACGCGAATTGTGAAAGGCAAAAGAGCAATGGAGTCCATAGAGAGACCAAACAAGAGCAGCAATTAATTTCGATTCTGATCGGCTGATGGACGTGGTACACAACTGGCCTATTGGACGGCGACTTTTTGGGGTCGTCGGGGCAAGTTGGGGGCGTTGGTTTGACGTGTCATTTGTCGCCGAGTTTTTGTGAACATGACGGCACACTCACAGTCAGACAGTCTAAAAACATGGAGTGCTTGTGCATTTTCAGGCGCCTGCTATACTCAGAATGGCCAGACCTACAACCTGGGCAACTTCAATACCCATCTGCGTTTCAATCAGAGCGGCTCGCCATATTTGCTGTACGAAGAGGGGGCCAACTGCGATTCGAGTGCCAGGCGCTGGTCTACGAAAATCGAATTTGTTTGTGCGAACAATGCGACGAAAGACAATGGAGTGAATGCCAGTGTTACCACGGATGCTGTCCAAATAATTGAGGACTCGAATTGTCAGTTGTTAATTCAATATCAGACGCCGCATGCCTGCCGGCAGCAGATTAGATGCAAGGCACAGGTCTTTGTCGAGAGCTCATCGGATAGCAGCGGAAGTGGCAGCGAAGAGCAGATCGATCTAACTCCCCTTATTAACGCCAACGAGAACTATGAGGCCCGTTTGGATTTGCCGCCTACAGCAGCCCAGCAGCTGCCCAAGAACACAAAGGTGAGTCCTCTGTCTGGAATGGCAGCTGAGTGCTGTGCTTCTCTTCTGCTGTGTGTGGAGTGCATGCTGATTTCCCCTGGCGCTGTTGAATATAATTTGATGCTCTTTGTCTCTTTGCAGTTCTTTTTGAATGTGTGCCGGCCATTAGTGCCAAAATACCAATTAGGCTGTGCTGGTGGTTCAGGTGCCTGCATGGCCAAAATGTCCGCAGCTGGTGCTCCCGAGGAGGAGCAGGTAAGTAGCAGACAAAAGCCGCTTATAAGCTTAACTTTGCCGATCGACCAGATGTGTGTTTGTCGAGTGTGAGTGCGAGTGTGTGTGTGTGTGTGTGTGTGGGTATGATATGCCTCGTAATTGGCACCAATTTGCCAGCACCCAGCTTTCATCTTTCATCTCCCAGCTCCCATCTCCCAGTTGAACATTTTCTGGTACTCATACATAAGTTCATGGTAAATGCTTCAATTTGGCCGTTAAGCCGTTTGGCCAAATGCCCAAAAATTGTGGCGCCGCCGTTCATGCATTAAATATGCTGCAAATCCAATTGCTAAGCTCCATTCCATGGCCATACACAGGCCACTCTTTACCCACTGACTGACCAGTGGATTTGGTTACTTCATTAGGCCGCCACCAAGTCTCTCGGCTCATTCGACCCATAGTCCCAGCCGCCCATACGCCGTTGACAGCTGAAGAGCGCAGCGTGTTCAATGTCTAAAACTTGCCTAATGCCACAAAATTGTAAGAATGCCCTGTTACCCAGCTGTACACTACACTGTACACTGCCCATCCCTAACACCCCTCCAATCCCACTCCCAGCTCCCTGTCCATGCTGTTGGTCTGCGCTTAAATACTTAAGCCCACAAAAGTATGCAATGAAATTCGCTTGAGATGAGAATTCTGCTCTTGCTACAAAATGGTCGCAAACATTGTCGGGTTTTTGTTGGTTTGTTTTGAATGCGAGACGCGAATGTGAATGTGAATGCGATAATTGCAAAGAAAGTGCTGTTTCTTTTGTTATCTGCTTGCGTTATTGAAATTAGCAAAAACACTGCAAGTGAATAAATTAAGATGAATGAAGATGTGTGGTGTGAGAATGTCAATTAAGATTATTATTTGCTTAATAGACTGTTTAAGCAGCATTTGAAATACGCTGGAATTATGCAATTAATATGTTGATTTTTTATAGCGAGAAAATTCATTTGATAATTATTTTTTAGAGCATAACTTAAAGTCAACTCCGAATGGTCATGTCTGTTGCACTTGGGCATTTTTCAGTTTCAACATTTATTTAAGCGATATTTTATTGATGAAATTATTATTTTAATCGGATTTACTGTCCATTGTGTGCACATTGCCTATATCGATTTAATACGTCGCCTGGGCACAGCTTATGTCTCGGCTTGAGCTTCAATTGTCGGTGTGGCAGAGATAGAGATGTTTCCGCTTTGGCTCTTAACTTGAAGGCCGTAAGGTCGGCTTTGGTGGCATTGAGATGCTCTTATGCAATTATTATGTGAATTATAATGCTATCGCTGGGCCAGCGGGCATGAAGTGCGTGTGTGCTGTGCCATAGGCGACGGCTGCTGCCAGGGAGGCTCACTTCAATGCTGCCAGCGCTGTTCAAGAACATAACTTTTATCACATGCCGAGAGCAAAAAACATTGTTGAAGTTGTTAAAAAAAAATAATCACGTACGCGCTGGAAATGGCGGGGCCATATGCTCCCTCTGTCGGTCGGTAGGCGGTAGATGGTAGACGGTAGACGGGAGGTGTTACGCGAGCGAAATATTTGTGAACGTAACGCAAGGCCAACAAAACGTAACGCAACGTAACGTAGAAGTAGAGGAAGGCAAGGCGAGTCGGGATGAGGCGAGGTAACTAAAAGGGAACGGAAGGATATGGCAAAATGCGGCTATGGCGTTGACGATGGTGTAAAAATACACACACACACACACACACATGGATGATATACATCTGCATATATATGTACCTACATCATACACATACTACATATAACTGTAAAAACAGCTTTTAGCGGCCATCAGCCATCAGTTGAAGCAGCCCTTGCCCCATCCAATACAATCCAATCCAATCCACGCTGGCTATGCTGGCTACGCTGCATGGGGAGCTCTCTGTATGTGTGTGTGCTCGTGTGTGCCCCATGCGACGTGCTGTGCAGAACATTTCCGGTTTGTGGTGGGGCGAGAGAATGAAGGGGCGAACAACGACTGGGGCAAAGTGCCGTCGGCTTTGTTTGCATGCCACTGGCCTAGAAATATCGTAGCTATGGCTATATATATTTTTCTAAAATTTATATTGCTTTATTTGCACACATGTAAAACAGGACGAGAGGGGGGTAAAGTAAGAGAGCGAGAGAGCGATAGAGAGGGGGAGAAGAGGAGCGAGTCGTTGGCGGCTGCTGTTGACATTTGCGCCACGTTTTGCATTTCGAAAATGCTCCGTTTTTAGCGCATTTCGTGTGCGGAAACGGAAATGTGCTGCTAGCTGCTGACGCGCACTTGAACGTGCAACTCCTTTCCTATTCAACGTCCACCCTCCTGCCATGCTGCTATCCTTGCATCCCTCTAAATCTTCAGCCCACTCATAGTCACCCATTCCTCATTGACAGTTGTCAAATGTCGAATGCCGTTTGGCTTCTTCTGATTTGCTCTCGGCATTTTGCACATATTTTAATGTGCTGCCAGTTGCAGCATATCCTTAGTCGTCTTATCCTTGATCTCAGAGCACATTTAACACTGCAAACCCAATCGAGATTCGCGTTTGCGACAGCTCATTGTCGTGCAACGACTTTGACTAAGTATCAACCTGTTAATGGACCTTTTCAATGTTGATCAAAATTGCTCAGCAAACAGTAGAGCTGCCTTTCAGCAGAAGGTTATTTTTGGCCATTGTTATGCCACATAATATTACACAAATTATGCTGGCCTTTGTTGTATGGACATGGCCCAGTTTTGTGGGCGTCTATGCGGCTAGCCTTGAGGCTGGCCTGCGTGTCGCCACAGGACGCACAGGACACATGTCGCTCCTTCGCTCACTCACTCGCTTTCTGTTGTTGATGTCTCAATCCTAACGCTGAACGTGCACAAATCTTTATTGCTTTACAGCCAAAGCTTTTGCTCTTTGTTTCCATTTCAAACGTGAAATTCTTTAGGATTGAGAGCCTTACGAATTGAGATAGCCACTCAGCACTCTTATCCTTCTGTTTGATTTCAAGTGCAAAGCACTTTTAATTAGAGCAAAAAAAAAAAAATGAAAACATGGCTAACATGGCTTAAACTTACATTATACGTGTAGTTGCGTTGCAAGCTAAAAAGAACTTAGAGGATTGTTTTCTTTTTTGTTGGCAATTTTTTTTTTAGATTTTCTATGTATTTTTTCTTTGCTTTACTTTGGCAACTTATTTATTTTTTTGTATCTGCAAACAATTAAGTTGCCTGCCTGAATGCCTGCCTGCTGTACCCTTGCTGTTGTTGCTGCTGCTTTTGTCCAGTCAACGTTTCCAATTCATGTCCTGCTCTTATGAGCGAAAAGTTCCCTAAACTTGAAGTCGGAATAAAAAAAACATTAAGAAACTGAAAGTGCTCACTGCTCGACTGTTAGCTACCTAGCAACTTTTATTAACTTCACAGCTATCAGAGTAATGCCAATATGTTTGTAAGCTCTATCCCTTATAGGCTCTGTTAAATTGGTTATAGTACAAAGGGAAAGACAGACAGATAATAATGACAATATCGAGTCGTATTGAGTATATGAATTATTTTTATTGCTAGCCACAATGTCTAATATCCTACCCTTGCTCGCCTTGGCTACCGGGTATAAACAGAGCTGAGGGAAAACGGAGGAAAAGAAAAGAAAATATAAACAAGCGACCAGGAAACATAGACAAACAGCACTTGCTTGTGCTTGTACCAATGCGATAAGAAAGTTTTTCAATAAATTTTGGAACAGCAAGTTACTCAAAAGTTGCCGTCTTCAGCTATACAGCTATATACATGTATATACATACATAGCTATAGTTAAGCTGATAAGCTGGCAAAGTGGCGCCAGCAAGTCCCCAGCCCCCACCATCTCTCACACCATTTCCCTATACTAACTATATCCAATGCTAATGAGGATTGCCTGTTGAAGGACATTCGATGCTACTTGCTTGTTTGCTGACGCCGCATTAGTTCAGATTTTGAGTTTTCAATGGATTTCCCATAGAGACAGACAGGGGGTGGCATGGGAGGTAGGGGAGAAGTGAAAAAAGTGCCAGCTAGCGAAATGGTTAGCAATAAATAATAGAGCAAACTGCTTAAAGCTTGCCTGAGCTGCATACGAAATGAGCTGGCGCCGTCTGCCCGCCAGTGGCTAATACGTTTAAGATGAGACGACAACATGTGCAACGCCATCGACGTTGCCTCTCACCCGATCCGATCCGACCCGACCCGAATCGGGCATAAATCTTGTGCCACTCGAGCGCCATTGCATTGGACATTAAGCGCACGTCTCCAGTTGAATGCCCGCTCGACTGGCCAGCTGGCTGACTTCAACTCCTGCTTCAACTCCTCCTCCTGCTGCTACTGACAGTGTTTAAGCTGCAACAAGAATAACAAGAGTAGCAGCAGCAGCTACTGGCACTGACGCGTGCTCCGAGAGTGGGCGCCTGTTGCCCCATTGCAATTGAAGCGTCATTGAACAGGCGACAAAAAGGTCGATCATTGAGCAATTTGCACAGCTAATGCCACGCTGAGGACATTTCATGTTTGTTTTTTTTTGTTGTGCCTTTCGACTGCTTTAAAGCTTGTTTAATATCTAGCTCGCTCAATCTTTGTCGGCTGGACTATCGACATCTTTGAAATGTCATCCATTTTGTCCAATTGTCGCACTGACAGCACACAACGAGTCCTTGCTGGGGTTAAGGGCGTTTTGCTATCTGCCAGGGGCCATAACACTTGTCCATCTCTATGCGACTGGCGCTTATCACACTCAAACGCATGTCCAGCCCAAACGTGGCTATGATAGAGATTTTCAAAGTTATTTGCGGCGGAATCTCAGTCATAAAGTTGGAACACGTGTTTGGTCACGAGTTACAGCTGCTTGCCAATCATTGTTTCTTCTTGCTTCTTTTGCTGATTTCTCTCGTCTTTTCGCCTTTTTCCGTTTCAGAGCCTTGGCTTTCCGATGCTGGAGTTGTACTCAATCAACCGCACAACCGCCGAACTGCTCTACGTGCATGGCGATCCCTGTCCCAGCATTAAGTCCATGAATCTGTCCACGCGCATTCACTTCAGCTGCAACATGTCTGCGGGACGCGTAAGTAATGGGAGCGTAGAGGGGATAACGAAGGTTATACTCGTATGCCAACGTTGAAACTCGCATTGTTTGTACAGGGTCAACCGGCGTTGACGTCCATGGATGATTGCCACTACCACTTTGACTGGGAGACCAGCGTCATTTGCCCGCCCCACGAGTGCAGCTTCAATGAGAACACTTGTGAGATTGAGCAGGATGTGGTGGGGCAGAAGTTTAACTTTAAGAATGCTTTCTTTGCCAAAGATGGCAAGATTGAGGTAAGTTAACAGCTGCCATACGTCAAGTGCTGTACCAATTGATCATATACATATTTCTTTTGCCACACAGATCGAGTACAAGAAGAACAAGGTGTCGCTAAATGTGTGCGGAGTGTCGCGCAAGGCCATGACAGATTATTCGCAGGATTTGGTCAATCTGTTCTTCATACATGAACTGCCCGGTTGTGGCAAGGAGGGTGAGTGCCGCATTATCTATAAACTAATTCGATTCGCGAGTTTGCTTCAGAGGAGTTTCTGCTTGTCGCTTGTCCGTTCCGTTGTCGTTTCCGTTTCCGCATCCGTTTCCTCTTTCCGCTAGCGCAACACGCGCATTTCCGGTGTCATTTTCTTTTCTTGTTGTTTTTGGACTTTTCATTTCTTTTTTTTTTTTTTTGGTGTTACTTTGGGCTGCTCTCGGCAAATGACAAAATCGCATTAGAATTGGCGCACAGCCCAATGCACTTCCCATTCGCCTATCTGGCAGACCCTGCACCACATCACTCCCATCATATGCGTCCCTTCCCCTCCCCAGACCTCTCTTGACAATGTGTTTTTTTTCCTGCTCCTTGGCTGCCTTTGGGCGCCATTGCAGCGACTGCGACATTTTTCGCGCTGCTTTTTTGCAATTTCTTTTTTGTGCTCTTATCTTGGAAAACCTTTTGTGGCGGCTCGCCGACTAAAACGCAAAATACTTGAAATTATCAAAACAGACAAAAAGCTGCAGCGACAAAAAGCAAAAAGAAGGGAAATAATAAATAAAATTGTCGACGAGATAATGCGGTAAAATAATCTCAGTGCAAATCTGAGCAGTTTGTTCTTTTTTCTAGCGTATTGCTTTACATTTTTTATGCGACGACGGCGGCTGCTGCATTCAAGTCATGAATATTTAAAGGCTCACACCCAAAACACAGCAGACTGGGAGTTAAAAGAATGCAAAACAGCCTGCTATCGGATGTTTTGTGCATGGCCATGAATTTTATTGGCACTAAAATCCCCAAAACAAAAAATGCCATTAAACGAAACTTTTTGTCTCGTATGTTATCTGGCACTAAAAGCGACAATTTAATTATGACATAACAATGAATACAACTAAGTGAGAGAGAGCATTATAAAACTCTGTTTCTGTTTCGACGGCAACACATTTTGAGCCATTTTGGGTCTATGTTTGACAATCTGTAAGCGATCAGGCCATTCTAATGTGCTCCCTGACATGCAAAATGCAGAGTAGAAAATGTCCACAACACCACACACTTACACATACGAATGTATTCACAGCAGGAGCAGCCTTCTGTGGCTGCTGCTCCCCAGCCTCTCTCTATCTGTCCCTGTCCCTGTCCATTTATATCATGCGGCTTTTGTTGTCGTCTCCAGTGATAATTATTTTTAGCTTTTATATAATAACTTTGCAGCTCAAAACATCCCATTTGCTGTCACCCGTAGTTTTTGGGACAGCCTAGACGAGGCTATGATAAGGATTCATTTAAGCATTCTTGTTGTTATCCTGTCTGTTGTTTTTGAGCTTGTTTTTCGGTCAATTAAAATAAAATGCCGCTTGGCTTTGACTTTTTCTCTCTCTCACTCACCCAGTCTCTAGATGACTTTCATCACATTTTATTGGGGTCAAGTTTGTGCCATTTGTCTGTGGTTTCATCTCAGCTAATTAAAACCCTTCAGCTTGGGCTATTTCTAACCACAGAATCGGTTTCGTTTACTCTATTTGCAGGCAAAATGAATGTGCATCTGCGTTTGATATGCAGCAACATCACCACGAGCTCCGCCACAATCACAGAGGTAAGTGCACATCTTCTTAACCACTTTGAAAGTACAAAATTAGATTTAACGATTTTAGTTTTAGTTCTAGGAATTTGAATCGAATATTAGACTAGTTTAATCTTAAGCAATAGCTTTATTTTATGCAAAATTTGCGGCTATTATTTGGCACGAAAACAGCATAAAAGCCAAGACAACAAAATATTAAAGGACTACTACGAGTGTAAGAGGCTTTGGCGACACTTGCTTCAGAGTTGTTGCTATAATATCAGTTTACACAGAATTGAAAATTATATTATTCTTTTAATAACTTTGACATTTGACAAGCGAATGCAAATAATCACATTTATTAGGTTTATTGTTAAGAGTTCTGTTGACAAAGACATAAATAATTGCTAAGAAACGCCCAGCCGAGTTGATAAGTATCGAGCACAAGGATCAGGTCAGGTAGGGGTCGTGTAAGGGTCGCTGCAAAAAGTGTAGCATACATTTGTGCGCTGAGGCAAAAGCGCATTAAATTGACACACTTAGGAGACTATCAGACGCAGTAAGGCTACGAGCTTGAAGTGGATTTAGCATACATACTTTTGCATGTGTGCATGCCGAAGGAGTTGCTGCCAAAGGGGAAGGGTAGTGTTGTTTTCAAAGTGAAAATGTATAAGAAATATGTATGCAGAAAAAGGCCGCAACTGGCGTGGCAACTGGGCACAAAACAATGTAGCAGGTGTCCTTTGTTATGCTTACCACTTGGCAAATCCGCTTTGCCAGCCATTTGTTGTTGTCCTGGTTGCTGTTGTTGGGGCTGTTACTGTGTTGCGACTGCTGCTGCCTTTCAGCAAAAATGTTGCCTACCAACCTGTGCGGCTTTTGGTTTCGCCACCCCATTTCTTTCTTTCTTTTTTCTGCGTTTTTCTCTCTCTGCTTGCTGCCTTTTTATTGTTGTCGCTGTATTCCTTGGTGGTGTCTGTTGCTTTTACATAGTTGTAGTCCTTGCTTTTAGCTGGCGGGCATGCTATTGTTTTGGCCAAGCCTTTGTTGTCTTAACAATCGCTTCTAAAAATGCACGTGCCTGACTTGTTACAGCGAAAACATGCTGTCGTTGTCCCGGATCCCGGGTCCTGGCCTTTGCCGTTGTCGGTGTCGTTGCCGTTGCCTTAGATCTCAGATATGCCAGCGCTCAGCTGCTGATTTCTCTTTTGTAACTTTGTCTTTGCTGTCCTTTTACTTTGCCACGCCTCCTTTGACCTGTTTTGTCCGCATCTGCTTTTGCTATATGAAATAATTGTCCCTGCACTTTGCATTTTGCATAGCCCGTTGAGGCGCCAGCATTTGACTGCAAATCGCTGGCTGGTCTGCTCTGATTATAATTAGGGCAATATTAATCAGCAGTAAGTTAAAGCTCTAATTAGATTTGCTGCCGCGCTCCTTTGTGATTAAGATTGTGGCATTCACGAGGTGCTCACTCGCACACTTAATTCAATTATATTTTGCTGCTCAATAAATTTGCCGCTGCCGTTTCGCGCACAAAACCCAATCTCTTAATTGATTTTGTGTTTTGTTTGCATTATGTACGAGTGTGCAAGTACACATACATATATATATACATATGTATAGTACAATAGATAGATACATATAGTATCTATATGACAGGCAACCGCATGTTGCAGCAAAATTGTCAATTTGCAGCACGTTGTAATTAGTGGTTTGTTCGACGTGTGCAACTTTATTAGCCTGTTCCGAGCATGCCAAAAATGCTGCAATTAGTGCCTGAGGTTTAACCAAACACAACCATATCGACTCACCCCTCACACATACACACAGGCAAGCATCCATGCACAAAGAGCTCGTATAACCGTCGTAGTCCATTACGCACAAATTGCCAAAGGAGGCGCCATCAGCAATTGAAAATATTTGCCTGTCCATGTTGTATGTTAGGTAGGCGCTTAGTTGTTTTTATGCCCTGTGCTGAGCAAATCAGGGGAAATGGGCATGATGGAGTAGCAGTATGTTTGGTAACAGAAAGTAGCAAATGTCATGAGCAGTCGTAACAGACTAAAGTGAAGAGTATGTTTTTAACATTGTACCTCAATGTTTAATTACAAATTTATAATATTATATTATATTTCACGATTGCATTTCAATTAATTTTAAACTGGTTGAATCTGTTTCTGACGCTAAATAAATAATTAACTTTTTTTTATGCACTTGCATTAAAATCAACACTAGGCTAAAATCAATTCCCAATATGAGTGTGAAATGCTATTGTCATTATTATTTGGTAAATTCTATTGTAAAGTTTTCTCTTTATTTTCACAAATTATCTAATTGTTGCGCTGCAATTTTAGTATAGTAATTAAAAGTTATTGGCTGCAAAACGTATACAAATATTGCTTAAAACTAATTGAAATCGTAGATCAGAATCGTCTTTAAATATATAAATAATAGTTTGACTGCTGAGCAATAATTCATATATATTTTTAATGTTTGCTCGTTTTAATTTAACATGTTAATTAGGCAAAGAAGACACATCTGCTACATTTTATTTTGTAATATAATTAATAGAGTTGATACAGCTAAAATGATGTGTTTTGTGACTGCAGCATATTTCGCAGTCGATCACGAGCAGTCGTTGCCATTCTTAATTGTAGTTTTTCCATAGCAGTTGTTATTGTAGTTGGCTCTATGTTTGTGCTGGTTAAACAGTCAGACGCTGGCAACGTTCTACACTCGGTTTAGCTGTTTAGCAGTTCGTAGAGCTTGTTGCATTACTCCTCACACTCGCACTAGTCTGTCGCATGTGGCACAAACCAATTGACCCAAATTTAAACCAGTTCACAAATAGCTGCAAGCTGCTGTTAACCAAACACCCTTGTCGCATAGGGTGGCAGTTCAGTTCAGTTGAGGGATTGGTACTGGTACTGCGGAGTAAAATGGACACAAGCAAGCACAAACATGAGCTGCTACCATATCCACATATCCACATCCCAGCGGGTTGGCAGTTGGAGTGTTTGTCTGATTGCCGTTAATTGCAGTTCATTGCATTACACACTTCATGTAGTAGGTGTTATTAATTTAATTTCTTTGTCTATTTCTCTCTCTCTCTGTCTGTCTGTCTATTGGCTATTTGCTACAACACACATTTCATGCTCAATTAATTAAATGCAACAAGTTGGAAGTTGGCTATACCTGTCCATTGAGGCGTGTTTAGTCGACCAATTAAAAATGATATGTACAATATCTTGGTGCTCATGTCGCATGGAACGGACAAATTTGATTAATTTTGGTATAACACGCTATTAATTAAGCCAATCGTTTACTATCTGTCTATAAATCGCATCGCTGGCGCTATTGCAAATTGCTTGGACCACACATGACGCCCAACTTTTAAACAATTCAACGACGACTTCGACAATAAACAACAAGCAGCACGGCGACAGTTTTATAGTTTAGTTTTTGCCTAGTGCTTGCTTTATTTTTTTGGCCATCTGCCTGTTGTGGACAACAAAGGAAAAAGCGGAGTTGTCTGAAACCGGCAGCGCCGCCGTCGGAAAATTAGCGATTCAATGAAATGGGATTTTAAATGGCAGCAAACTTTTTAATGCGTCTACCGCTGTCCGTGCTTGGGTTGGGTTGGTTGGATTGGGTGGCTCTCCTTGTCCTCGACATGTTTTAGTTTAGTTTTGGTGTCTGGGACGGCGCCGCGGCCGGGTGCACGACCCGTTCGGGACGTCGACAAAGTTGTGCAGAGCGCGCGAGTTTTTGCCACTTGCAGTTGCCAGTTGCCAGTTTCAGTCGCGGCAAAAGTTTTTAAATTATGCGCACATTTGCAGCGCTTCGTTTCGTTTCGCTCGCTGTGTTGCTGTGTTGCTGGCCCCGCCGGAAATGGTCTTTGGCCGAAAGTGTTACACGCAGCGTGCAGCCGGATGACCCTGGATGAGGAGGTGTCGGGTGTCGGGTGTCGGCCACGTCTGCCGGCAGTTGTTGCGCCACAGTTTGCCGCCCTTTTGCAAAACGCCATGTACACACAGCAAGAGCGCGGCAAGAGACTGGCAAGACTGGCTTTTATGTTACTTGCAAATTTATGTATTTTACCAATATCAATTTATTTATTTATTTTCTTTGCACTTAATGAAGAAACTTTCTAATTACTAAAATGCGGTTTTGCTATTTGCCATTTGCCTTTTGCCAGGACACGCAGTGCAGTTTGCTTTATGTGCAGCGCACGCCGAGCATCTGTCAGTTCCTGGGCCTCAGTGCACCACCGCAAGATGAGGGAGGCAGCAACAGTAGTACTTCTACAACTACCAATACCAGCAAACCGATGACGCCAACGGGTAAGCCAACTGAAGCAGGCACAACAACTGCAGCAACTGTAACATCAGAAGCATCAGCAGCAGTGCCATCAGTGCCGACAGCTGTTCCGAGCCCAACGGCCTCCGTGGGCAGTAAGTGCAGCTAGCCAATGTATTGTGCTTGCCTTGCCTGCTATCATCTTTCATTTTGTTGTCATTTTTGCAGCCATCATGGGAATTATCCTGTCTGTGACATTCTTTGTGGCGTGCCTGGGAATGTTTGCCTTCTCGCCGGCGCGAAGGCAACGCATGCGTCGCTTCTTCCGACGCAGCAGTTCAGCGGTACGCTATTCCAGGGTACGTAGATGTTGAAAGTCCACAAATACCATCAATCACTTCATACTAAACGTCTATCCATTTTCAGGTGCAGTCCAACGAGGAGGCCAACCTGCTGCTTGAGCCGAATGGCGAGTTCACTGAGAGCGATGATGATATGCTGCTTTAGAAATGAAATGGCACAAGAGATATTTGTTGAAATCCCAGGCTGTGGCCGGCAGTGGTGCGTACTGATTTGCTATTCAAAAAGTTAACCAAAAGACGTGTAGGAAACTAAAGAAAAAGACATGAATATCCCAAGATTTGGAACGTTTAACACCAAATACAAAAACAGCAACTGATTGTGAGCTATGAAAACCTAATTAGTAGACAAGTAATGAAAATGTTTAAGGGAAATAATAATTATATTATATTATTACTTATGTACAATACGTGTAAACGACAACGACGAGCATAGAAAACCCAGTTAATGGTATTATATAAATGTGTATGCCTAAATATATATTATATATTTTATATACCTGCACTTCATATGTAAAGGCAAACCCCTACTAAAAATTATTGCTGCATAGAGTCTTTAAATATAATATAACTAGCATATAGTCAAATCCTGAGAATTGCTACGACAATTGCTTTTTCAACTCTGACGACAGTAATTTCCCAAATAACATAAGTACTTAACTTTCACTTATCTAAATACTTTTGTATTTAATTTATGTTTTTGATGTGCTGTTTTTTGTTTTGTTTCGATTAATTTTATTTTATAATTTTTGTGATATGAGACTGTGCTTAAGTTGATTAATTTCCTTATGCAAAATTGTTTGTTAGTTTCTAAAGCCTACTGTATAAACCATCCAATTTTAATGAATACCAAAGTAAATATATATTATATGTAAAAATAAATCATAAATAAAAACCAAAGAAAATATTAACTTCAATTTGTTTAATTTAGGTCAAAAACTATTTTTAAATTTATCTAAAGAATTCGCTGAGATATGAAAATCAAAGTTAACGGCGACTTAGAGAAGAAAATAGCATGGGACAGCTTACTCTAGAAATCTAACTATGCCGCTCTGAAGAAATTTATCGCTTGCTGCTGATTTCTGATCGCCTGGTACTTCAGCTGGTATTTTAGTCGCTGCGAAGGGAATTTACGCACATGTTCATTCACACATGTACGCACACATACGCTCACACGTGTGACCAGCCGGCGAACGTTTAAAAAGACCCAAATTACCAGCTGAACTACCAGGCGAACAGAAATCAGCAGCAAGCAAAAATTTTGGCTGTATGAAAAAAATTGTTGCCTGCACTAGGGCTGAGTCTTAATAAGTGTAATTTGCAAAGCATACTTTTAGGCCGGCTCTTTTAATTTCCGCATAGTCAAAAAAACGTTGGCTTTTAAATTTTAAAATATATTTTATTCATTGTTTTTGTATTCATCACATACACAATTACAATCAATAATGTATGTATTAGTAAATGAGTGTGTCTGCATAAATTTGTAGGTACCTTAGGTAATACATTTCAGAGACATATATATATGTATGACATAGCTACTTATACGATATTTTAATACTAATTACATGAGTATATGCTGCTTGATGTATTTCTTTTCGTTTGTAGAGTAATTGTGAAATGATGTATCTATGCATAAAGTTGATAAAGTGATGTAATATGTAGTAAATATGCCGTGTATCAGATAATAGCGTCGTTATAAAGTTGTCATTAAATTAATTTTTTTTGTTTTGCTTTTAAGATTTTGGAAATAACATATACAAAGTCTTCCGTATGTGCTATATACAGTGATATATATTTCGTAGTTTTAATGCTTCTCATTATTTACTTTTGGAATATGCAATTTTTTGGGTTTTTTTAAGTAGTACACGGCACAGTTTATATGCTACTATTTGGATACGTCATATGTATGTATATTGCATGTGCATTACTCAATAGCTTATAACGATAATAGATTGTACAAAATAAAGCTCAATTTTTGTTCAAAACTTAGGTAAAACTTGAGATTCGTGCAATAATACAAAATTAAATTTCTCTTCAAAAATAAAAGCAATAAATTTGTGATGTTTTCATGAAGCTTCGCGTGCTATGATCTTAAAAATAACGTAATAGCTATAAACTTAAGACAACAAATTATGATATAATAGTTGATATAATAAATGTACAAATAATTACGATGCCTAAAGTACTTAACGCATAAAGTAACACTAAATTGAATGATAAGCTCTTAAATAGCTTAAATTCTGACAATTTGTTGTTGCTCTCTTTCTGTCTGCGCAAATTTTGCATTCATTTTCTGTTTTCTATTTTTGTTTTTTGTTATTCGTATTTACTTTTTATGTCAACAAAGGCCACATGAAATATTGAAAATTGAAATTTTCACCAATTTTGTGCATGGAATTTAACCAGCAGAAATTGCAGAATGCATTTCTAGTTAAAAACTATTCTATAGAATGTAGCTAGACATTTTACATATACACAGGCACACACGCAAACACGCACACACACTTGCTTACACTCACACGCATACATTTATTCGTACAGAAATAAATATGAATGAGTGCAATTTGAGGTTTTGCTACCAAAATGTTGTCTAGGCTTTATACATTCAGCTGGAATTGGAATTGGTCATAGCGTAAGTGAATTCATAGTGATAGAGATGAAGAGAGAGGGGGAGAGAGTAAGTGTTGACTCCTCAGTGAAATAAGAGCTCCTCGTCGGGCTCCAATTTGTGCCAGTTCTATACGTCGCTCTGCTTGGCGTTCGTGTTGATGATGAAGGCACCGTTAATGTGCCCATTGCCATGATGAGCCTTGCCATTGGGCACATACAGATTCGACAGATTGTTGCCGTTGCCAATCATAATGGCAGTGTGTGGTGTGCTGCCATTTAGCTTGGCCACCAGCGGATTCTTGGTAGTCTCGCCGGGCGGTGTGGACAACGGTGGTGTCACCGGCGATGGTTTGATTAACTCCACGTTGTCGTCCTTCGAGCGTTTTAGTAACGATTTGATCAGCGATAGACAGCCCACATTTGTGGTAGGGCCACGATGCGGCATAGCATAGCGCAGTCTGTCCCAGAACCATGGATCACCCCACTTGATGTACGTGTTCGTTGTTAGGTATGTCTTTAGTTCAGCGTCCAGTTTGCTGTGGTCACCAATGTCCGAGTAGACGATGACAATGACACGCCCGACACCCTCTGTGAGCGCTGCTCTGTGTGCTGTCCGAAATTCCATTTTTGACCATTCGGATTCAATAAAGCTCGGGCTGAGCACAATGATGGTTCGGCGGGAATCGGCCACAGATCGCGTAATATTCTCGGGTATAAAACCACCAACTAGCCAGTCGCGTTCATGCAGACAGAGCTTGTACTTGTCATCGCCATCCTCCAGTTTTTTCACCAGTTGCTTCCAAACGAATTCCTGATCCTTGTGCGAGTACGAAACGAATGCGTCGAACTTTTTATCCTTGTCCAAGTCTTTCTCGCTAACCAGACACAAGCACATTCGATGCGCATACAACCAGATCTTGATCTCCTGCTGATATTTGTAGTAGATGGCTGCGGTGATGCCCAACAGGAATCCAGTGAGCGATATGATGACTATGAGACCAACGAATAGACTTGTGGGCTGAGGACACAGATCATATCGGCTAAGCTCCATTAACGGTGTGGGGATTTCGGCACCGCTACAGTACATATCTTTAGTATCGAGAACTCGAGCATTCTTCGACTTCACGAATGACAACAGATCGTTGATATCACAATCACAGGTCCAAGGATTGTCTCCCAGTTTCAGTTTCAGCGTATCCATGCTGCTATTCAAATAGGCCACCATTGTGGCATTCAATAGTTTTAGTTGATTGTGTCTGATGTCCAAATACTGCAGCTTTCGAGGTATCTGATAAGTGTCCAGCTGAGTTAGATTATTGCCATCCAGATAAAGACTTGTCACATTTGCGTACCCAGGCGTTGTGTTGGCGGGCAGTGTAAGCAGCGCATTGTTCTCCATATACAGCTCCAATTGATGCAGATTGGGTGGTAGACTCGGCAGCTCGGGTATCATGCTCAAATCAGTGTTTGAGCAGTTGATAATTAGCGTGTAGTCAAAGGTGCGCACGAAGCACTCACATTTGTAGGGACAGCGGCGTTTGTTGGGATCGTTCGTCGGATCAAAGTTACAGAGCAGCTCTAGCGGATCCAGCGATTTCATGCTACGCTCTGCTAGTGCCGTAGGTTCTTGGCAGTTGAGGCGTTCGGTGTTTATTGTCAAATTTTTGGCGTAGTTTTGCTTGTATTTACCACGTGTAAACAGGAGGAAGGGCTGCAAAGTGCAGTCGCAGCTCAGGGGATTATTGTTGAGATCGACATGCACTTTATGCTGCAATCCATCGTCATCCGCCGTGTCGAAGTGTACGTTGCTTATTTGATTGTGGGTCAGATTGATGTTCACCCCAAAGTTGGTCAAAAGTAAAAGATCGCTAAAGTTCAGAAGAGTGAGATTGTTGTAGCTCAAATCGAGCGCCTGCAGCTCACGCATCATATACTTCCAGTCGCTGAAGATGAGCATCAGTGAATTGTTGCGCAAATTGAGCGTGGTCAGATTCGCTAACAGAGCAAAGGGGGAGGAAACATCGTTATCTCTTACATAAGGTGCTATCATATAATCCTGCAGATCGATCCGATTGTTGGCAAGGTGAAGTTGATTCAGCAGCGGATTACCCGTAAAGGCACCGCGATGTATGGTTTTCAGATGATTGTCGCTCAAGCGCAGCGTCTTCAGATTGTGCAGTTTGGTGAAAAGATTACTGTAAGCGGGAATAAAGAGACAGAAGGTTAGACAACAATATTAGACACAACATGGTCAAACTGTCTTATGCTGAGTTGGTCACTCATTTACTAAAATGTTAGACTCATAAGGAAATGTTAAGTTAGAATGAGCGGTCAATTCTGATCTGTTCTCCACTCTTAAAGTAAGAGAGAATATAGCAAGAATAACGGCAAGTGCAAAAAATGCATATGATGAATTTAAGCTTTGAAAATTAAATTGTATTGTCGCCAAACAATGGGCCGTTTAAACAAATAATCAACGTGAGTGACATAATCGAAATAATCTGAGCTAAACATTAAAAACTATTGTTTCGGAACATCGTAGTCTTAAAGAATTTGAGATCTATGTGCTCAACGAGTCGGACGGACCTGGCTATGTTTGCCACTAAGTTATCAAGATGTCAAGATGTCAACGTCACTTGCTTTTGTTGCTTACCTGGGGATTTCAGTCAGCTGATTCTCAGCCAGATTCAGTGTCTCCAACTTGGCCAACTGATGAAAGATGCCATCGGGCAAATGTCTCAACCGATTCTTGTGCAAATCCAATGTCTCCAGATTCACTTGATCATCCAGCAAATTAGCAGGCAGTGTGCTTAGCAGGTTGTCCATCATTGAGAAGTCGACAAGTTTTGGGGAATTCTTAATGAGATCAGCCGGGATTCTCTGCAGCTCACAGCGCAGATAGAGTCTACTCAATTCAGGAAGATTGGCAAAGAGGCGCGATGGCAACTCTGACAATGCCACACGATTGTTTTGCAATCTCACCCACTTTAGCTTCAGATTGTGCTGGAATAGACCCTCGGGCAGTGAACTAAAGTTATTGCCATTCAAATTGATCTCGGTCATGTTGGTAAGCAGGGCAAAGACATCGGGACGCAGCTCAACAATGCCATTATTATGTAAATCGATATCCACCACAGACTGGGCACCCTCAAAGTCATGCTTTCGCAGATTATGCAATTGATTGCTCCACAGATTTAGATGCAGCAATTTGTGCAGATCGTGAAAGATGCCGCGTGGCAGCTGCCTCAAATTGTTGCTGCCCAGCTCAAGGAACTCCAAATATTCCATGTTGGCAAACAGTTTCGCGGGCAACTCAGCCAAATTAGCGGAACGCATATCCAGCCAATTCAAATTACGTACATGGCGCAAAAGATCGTCGGGTACGTACAGCATTTGCCGAGCAGCAAAGCGTAGTCTCAGCAGGTTCTGCAAACGCTCCAGATGCGTGCTCGTCACATTCATGCCCAGATCGTTGCCTTCGAAGAACAGCGTCTTGGTGTTGATAATGCCCAGGTTATCCATTAAACCAGCAATGGGCGTGTGCAATGGCAGAGGACAGCGTTTGATTTGTACCATCTGAATGTTGCCAATATTCAATGGCGGCATGTGTTTGTACTCCGCCGAGCTGGTGATGTTGCACTCGATCAGCACTTTTGTGCCCGGCCAGATAGTGATCTTGAATTTGGGACTGAAACTCTTGCCGGGACAGCTGATGTCATACTCGGAGACGAGCACGGCGCACTCACACGACGATACATTCAGATCTGTGCAGTCATCCCGACCAAACTCTGCCTCGCTCAGCTGCAAGCTGCCCAGTTGCAGCAACACCAGCAGCAGCACTGAAGGCGCTGCCAAGTTCATCCTGCGCATGTTGAAGCCCTTTTGCTGCAAGTAGAAACAAACGTTTATTGCGATTAGTTATTTATTTAATTATTTATTCTTACGTATTCATAAATTTGTTTGGAATGCATTTTGGTTTTCTAATTCGATCTATTTCCATCTGTTTTTTTCTTAAATATGCGGTTATTCATTTATTTACTTACTTATTCTTAATTACTTAGTTCATATATTTATTTATATAAACTGTATTGTCTTATTGTATTAATTAGTGTTTTATTTCTTCCTTTCTTTATTTATTACTTTTTTATTTATTTGTCGTTTACTACTTGTACCTTAAAGTACTAGTCTTAAAATAATAAAATAAAAATGTGCATAAAATAAACATAGTTTATCGTTTCACATTCATAAAAGTGTTGTCTACCAACAGTCGCCTTATGTAATTGAAATTACTACTTAAGCAATTATTAATTGTAAGTAAATAGCATAAAGCAAACACAGTAATTTCTTGTATAATGCATTAAGTACTTAATGCTCTTTGTGCTGAGCATTAAATATGCAATTCTCCAGCGCATAAAGGCGCAGTTAATTAAGCATACGCCATGGACGCCAAAAAAAAAAAGAACTGCGAAATAAATGTGATGGACACAATGGTCACATAAGGTGCATGGAGAAAAGGCAAATGACACGTGCGGAAAACACCTGGTGTGGCATCCACAAATGAAGCGGTCATACGAGATGCAGAGTGCAGATCCCTCACCCAATCAACAATTCAGCTCTCTGTGTGCTCTGTGTAAAGGCTGCAGCAGAGAAAGCTATGTTGCATTACATGTCGGTTGGACACACCTCGAAACTCCCTCAACTCGTGGCAGGTAGCATGTGGCAGGTGCTGGGGCGTCTCCGTAGCTGTTGTCGTTGCCGTTGCCGTTGCCATTGCCCTTGCCGTTGCAATGGCTCTTTGGCAACTCTGTGGTGTAATTACGGTCAGGGAGTGTATAAAATGTTGTAAAATGTTTGGCTATTCTTCGTGCGTGTGTGTGTGTGTGCTTGTGTGTGTGCGGAGTGGGGTCTAGTGGTGCGTGGTGTTGCACTTTATGGGCTTTGTGCATTTAATGAATTTGTCATGCACTCGAGTGTTGTTAAAGCTTTAAACTCAACTTGAAGCGTTCGTCAAGGATACTCTGTAGCCTGGTAGCCTGCAAGCCTGCCTGACAATTAAATTCTGCCCATTACGAAGATTTCTGAATGGAATTCAATTAAAAGTTTCGCCTGCTTTTTCCACTTGTCACTTGGCAGCCTCCCCCTAGTTTAGCTGCAATTCCGCCCATAAATTTGTTTTGCCTCTGACAGCTGCTTTTGAATGAACATTTTTGATAAGGCAATTTAATTATGCGCGCCGTAATTTGATTTTCAATTTTTTTCGGTGACTTTTTTAGCTGCGAGGCGAACAATTTACTTGGGCATTTGCTTTTAATTAGACTACAACAATGATGGTATTTCCACTGGCGCCTCGAGCAATTCATATAATTATACATATTGAATTTCCGCCTCGGATTGCATTAGTTGCGCTTCGCTACCTTTTTTTGGGGAAGGATATTTGCTCACAGCATTAACAAATATTTGCGAAGCCTTAGAGCCATCAGAGTGATTTTAAAACCGTGTGTTTCTTTTGTAGTATTGCATTAAATATTTAAATGTGTCTGCAATTTAGTTGATGATACTTGGAACTAATCGAAGTCTGGGCTACTTGTGTATTGATTTGCCATGGCAATCGCTGTTAAGCCATTAGCCATAAGCGTAAACACGAACTCAAGTAAAGTGTGCGATTGTGTATGTTTGTTTGTTAAGTATACGATCCAATGTACATAGAGTCAATTCGAAACCCAAGCGTCGTGTGCCAAATCCATTTAAATCTCAACACCTGATTTTGGCCTGTCCCCTTGTCCTACCATGCCCTGCCCTGCCGTTGTAAAAAGACGAAGTGTGTGTACTATATATGTTTATGCAAGAAGGATCCAGCTAAACGTCTGCTCTCGCTCGACTGTTTGTGTAGCCAACTTCAATTTCGCATAAAACTTTAAGCACTTTTCGCCCGTTGGCGGCCAAGTTAACCGTGCAACAACGGCATATCCTTCTGCTGCCTTCTGTCTGCCATTTCCCAATTTACCGTCCTTCCCCCAACCCGCCAAAACTTCTGCTGGCCACAAGGCGCTGTTTTGGCTTTTAAATTTAGCTTGGCTTATCTAAACAGGCTATGCTTGCCCCGCCAGGCCCAGCGGCCAGCAGTCAGTTCCTGTTGTTGGCCAAAGATTTTAAACATTTATATTCACTTAAGAAAATTACTTTTAGCTTTTATGCTACGCTGGCCGTGTAAATAACCTGCACTGTACTCGTATCCTGCTGCTTCTGTTTTGCATTTGATATGCCTCGCCGCTTTGTTTATGCAATCCAATCTAGAGTGAATTCTGTGCGTTGACAAGTTTTGCGAAAATGTCCATTGAACAATTGAAGCGGCTCAAAAAGAGCAGCAGCAACAATGAGCAGCAAATTTAATGAGGCCTAGGCAAAGCAATTTGTGTGTCTATCTTTCTCTCTCTCTCTCTTTCTCTGTTGCTCTCTTTCTATTTGTCTGTGTGTTTAAAAATTGAAAGCCTACGTTCAGGCTGGCAATTAACTTGGAAGTGCGATTGCAGATGGCCTCGCCTTGCCAGCCATCGGCACCTAATTCCAGTCCGCCTGGCAATTAAAAATAATTGTTAATTTTAAACGTCACACACACACACACACACAGAGAGAGAGACACACACACATGACTGCAGCATTATAAAATCATATGGACTGCGGCCCATTTCTTGCTGTGTTCGCTCGCATTTGTCTGCTTTAATTAGACTCACATCCTCGGTACCCCGCTTCGAGTCGTTAATAAAGGTTAACGAAGTTCTGCCAGCGCGCAGATTTCTCACATATTTACACAGACACACATATACTCGCACTCACACACACGCATGCCGGCTATAGAGCTAGCGAGTGCGCATTTTTGCACTCACGTGCTCTTTTCCGGTATGTAACGGTACTAAATTCATTAGGCACACTAAATTACAACCGCAGCGCATGATGTGAGTCTTGCGGGGCAACCAGACGAGACGAGACGAGACGAGACGAGCACTGCGGGTGGTATAGACAGTAAAGAGGGGAGGGAGGTTGGCAGAGTGGTTTGCCGTGCCAGTTGACGCCAGGTTGCCTGCAGACTTTGGATTTTTATTGCCGCCGTGCTACAAAGTGCTTCAATGTACGCCTTTACAGTTAGTTATACACACACATACATAGAGTGAGATACATGTGTGCGCTTGTGTTGGTGTGCCTACCTATTAAATAGTCGCGTCGCCCGCAGCGCACCTTGGAAAATTGGCTTTCGCATGCCTGCGGTGTGCTTTATTACAGCAAGTAACACCAGCAACAACACAACAGCAACAACAACAACAATGGCAGCGACAACAACTGCCTGCAAGGGGTAAAAAGTATTTCAGACATGGCATTAAATGCTTAAATATTTCTTAATGCCCTGACAGTTGGATTAGTGCAAAAGTGTTTTAATGTCCTCGTCTTTTAATGACGTTGACATTACTGTACTTGCCCGAGTGCGTTTTTCCCGCTTTTCCAATTTTCGTCTACCCCAAAAAGTAAGCTACAGTAATTGTAAGAGCAGAGTTAAAGCATTCATCAATCAACTTGACTAATTACCACAATTGCTGGCGTGCAGCAACAACAGCAATTTATACTCGGTCTTTCACAAAAACACACATAGTACATACACATGCTGCCTGCACTTGCTGCTAAAACGGAAAAAGCAAATAAACTACAACTTCTTTAATAATTTCTTATTAAAAACTTAAGCAACACACAAAAAAAAAAACATAATAAAACACTTGTGAAAGTTTGCTGCAAAATACACAAACACAACAAACTGCCCGCACACACAAACACACAAGCACACTACACCCACTTTGCAGTTGCTGGCCAAGTTCTCTTTGCTCAGCTCGTGGTTTTCTATCTTTTCTGCAAGAGCAGAAGTGTGTGTTGTGTGTGTGGTCTAGTGTGCCATGTTGTGCTGTGTGATTTCAATACTTGCAAACTTTCTGCCAGTTGTGAGCCAATGTTTATGGCGCCCAGCGTGGTTTACAACAATTCGCCCGGCAAACACATGCCCAAAAATTGTGGGCACACACACAGTTGTGGCAATCTGGCAGCTGGGACATGTTTATGTGCGGCAAGGGGAAGGTAGCGAACTACTAGCATATTGGCATTGCCAGTGGAATGAAGTCGTGAGCAAATAGAAGCTCGATGCATGCTCTGCTTATTGCTTTCTGCTTGTTGCAGTTCTCGATATTGCCAAAGACCGGAAGTTTGCTTCCTTTCACTTTGTAGTCTAAAAGACTACTTAGAGTACATAGCTGGATACATAGCGTTAATCATAAGCAATTAAATACAAATTAACAATTAATTAGCTGAATCTGGCCTTATCAATATTACGAACAGCAGCTAGTCCCATGGCCAACTAATTACACAAAAAAAAAACAAAGAATTTAAGCTGCTTTATGGCATCCATTCTGTAGCAATGTGTATTTATGAGTGGGCGTGCCCAGTAGTTGTAGTTGGCTTATAAATTCAGCTTTAATTTATAAATATATGTATCCTGTCCAGAGCTCGACCTGTTTTGTTGCTGCTCTTGCCGTAATCGGAGTCTTCATGACTAAAAATAACTGCAAGCTGATTACGCAGCAACGCCTCCAAGACCAAGAGACTTGCCTCAGCTTCAGCTGCTGCGGTTGGTCGAAGCGTTCGTGTGGAACAGAGCAAAAAGAGGAAGAGAGCAAGTTGCAAACAACTTGCATTGAATTCTCATAATAGAATTTGCCACAAAGCCCTGTGCTGTGCTGTGCGTGCAACGTTGCCCACGACTCGACTCATGTTGCCTAATTACCCAGCCACATTGCCAAATGGGTTGCATTAGCTAATGTGAAAAATTGCAGATACATTTTGTATACAACATATATTTTAATTGTAGGGTAACAATCGATTGTGCAGCATCTGAACTAGTTTACCATTATGATAATTTTGAGATGTGCCAGTTGCTAATGAGAGTTGATGCCACTGCTGCAGTGTACCAGACATCTAATGAGCTGTGCAAAGCCGACGAGAGCGCAACTTCAAAGCCAGCGACAAATCCATGAGATACAAGTACTTGTGCCCACACCACTGCTCAAGAAGTCGCTGCAAGAAGTCGTTGAAAGCCATGCCGCGGAGGCTGCAAGCAACAGAGTTCAAGTTGCATGCAACTAAGCAAAAGCAAAGAAGAGAGAAAGAAAAAAAAACAAAAGGGGTTAAGACCTGATTTGCGTTTGCCTGGAAAAACGAAGGGCTTTTGGCTGGTTGAAAGGCAGCACATTGTCTGTGTGGCAAAAAGAAAGGCACGGCCTGTATTTTCAACGAAGGAGAGACAGAGGAGGAGAGAGAGAGAGAGAGAGAGAGAGTGTGAGCAGTCACAAAGTGAAAGGCTTTGTAATGTCATTTGTCTGTTAATCATGTTGTCTTCTATAAGTTTTTGCCAAGTTTTTTGCATAATGCGCTCGTGCCGAAGACAAACGCCAGAACTTGTTGAGTCTCAAGAGAAAGAGCAGTCAGAATGAGGCGCCACCACTCGAGGGGCTGGCCTGGTCACTTGCCACACTTTGTGCCGTGTGCGTGACGCATTCAAGTTTGATGGGCTGCCATAGTTATAGCTGCTGCTGTTGGTATTATTATTATTATTATCATTATCATTATGACGAGCATTGTTATCGGTTGTTTACGCAGCTCTTGCCAAAGTCACTCTCACTGGATACTTTGTGGTCGACAGCGCATCTTTCTGTCCGGGCTTTTGTTTAGTTTTTGGTGGCAGCGCAAACATTTAGCGAAAATTGATTTCCAACCATTCACTTGCCACTTGCCACTCAGCAGCTGTCAGTCAAGTGCATCGCTAGGTGGCATTTGATTTGTGCAATTTACTGTTCATCAGTACAGCCTCGATAAACTTAAGCAACATTTTGTTTGATTGAATACAATTAAGCTGGGCCATAAGTGCCCAGAGCTGCACTAAGTAGCTTTCACTAAAAGCACTTCGATAGCTGCATCTTTATCGTATTTTCTTTCTTGCGATGATTTTGCTCACTCATTCTATCTATGCAGTTTCCCCTGCCATTAGACATGTTGAGGCATTACTTGGCCATTTCCTTGGGGCGTCACTTGGCATTTACTGCAACCACTCCCAGACAGGCAGCGCTTCCTCTTAAGCAGCTTAGTAAATTTATGTGCAACTGCCACACATACGCAACACGCACGCACACACGCACACACACACACACGCACACTCGCACACTCATAAATAAACAACTTGAAAAGGCAACGATGGCAGCTGGCGACTAGCAACTGGCAGCTAAATAGAAATAAAATAATAGACCTGCAGTAGTGGACGCTTCTTCAGCGTCTAACCAAATGAAAATGTCGCCCATTGGCTTCAACAGTTTATTATGCAAGTGTATCCCCAGCTAAAGAACGAGTCGTAGTCGTATTGTAAATAATACAGCGTAATGCCAACCTGCCAAGTGTGGCTGCAAAACTTGGCCTGATTGTCAAGGGACGCACAACGCGTACACTTCAATTACGAGTGGCAACGGCAGCCAAAACGAAAACGAGAACGAAAACCAAGACAAAGTTGAAGACAGAGTTGGAGTCAATAGCGATGACTTTGCGAATGCCGCCTTTGGCGTAGCGCTGTCTTCAATCTTCTGGGACTGGTTCTACAACTACTTAATTTTGTCGTGGGCCACGGCACTGGGCCCCCTCGACTTGCTGCGACTGCCATCAGTGCGTTCCCAGCGTTCCTTGCGTTCTTTTAAACTCCTCTTTATACCCTGCAAAGTGCAAAAGTTGGTCAGATTTTTACTCTGAAATTTCGAATAATTTATTTAAAATTATCAAATCTTTTTTCTAACGCGTTTTTGCTTTATTTACTTATCTATCTACCACTATATCTATTCATAACTGTTAAATCTGCTTTATTTTAACTAATTATTTATCTTCCACATTATTCTCTGCTACTAGCATAAATAATCTGCCATCTTTAAGATATCCGCTTAGTCGACTACTCTACTGCTACCTAATACTCTTTTATGCTTTTTTGCTCTATGCTGTTTTGTGTGCCATTGTCCAGCGCTTTTGGCCCTCATAATTTGCGCTTTGTTTTATTGCACGAGTTGCATGCAGCTTAATTCCTGGTCACCACAGCACAGCACAGAACACAGCACAGCGTTCCATTGTCCCATTGTCCAGCATACATTTACAGTTCGGTTCTAGACTACGCAGCCCGCAGTTCTTTTATATTTGTTGAAATGTGAGTCACGTTTTAAGTTCTGCGCGCTCTGTGGCCAAGCATTGTGGCATTGGGACCATAAATGGGGTTTGCTTTACAATCCTCTGCCTTGCAAGTCTCGGGGCCCCATTTATAGCGCTAATTGTGCGCATTTTGCAGCGCTTGTTATACAGAAATGTGCACGACTTTCTTGTTGTTCTCGCTCTTGTAATAGCGACAAAGAAAACTCAGCGATTGCTGAGTTTCCATCACAGTTTTTGGCATCTGTTAAAGAACCATTAGTATATTTGGACTGTTGCCAGTAGTCAATGGGCATTTTATTGGCTCGTTTGCAGGCAACGAATCTATTAAGCCAGGATAAGTACACGATTGATGCGTTGCTTTACTCAATTTATATATGCTTTTAATTATATAAAAAGCGAATCAAACCAATGTTACAAAAGCATTTTTCACGCTTGCAAATACTCTGCAATAGGAGAGCATCCATAAATGAGGGATATGTTGTGACAAAGGGGGCAAAATTGTACAATTGTGAAAGAATAGAGAAATAAATTGTAATGTTTTAATATTTATTCAAATACTTTTTGCTTGTAATTCATAATTATTTAATACTTTTATATCATTTATTTTTATGAAAAGTTTCCTCCTCTATTTGAAGAGTATCACAAGTGTATCCCTGACTCTGCTAACATCAGGTGTAATGTGTTGTGGGATATTAAAAATGCCAATACAATACAATATTTATGTGCTGGCAAGGATTATTTGTGCATATTTGCGCTGATTGCGTCCTGAGGCGGATATTTAAGCAACGCCCTGACTCAAACACGCAACGTAAACACAGCACACACACATACACACACAAGCAGTCAGAAGCACACATACATGTGTACATGCAGATGCAAACAGCAGTCGTTTCCGGTTATTTATTCTATGGCAACACCGCCAAACAGATTCCTGTGCTTGCGACACCAAATCAATGGATATTAAAACAAAAATAATATTGTGTAACGAAAACAATGAAAATTCTTTCATTCATTTTTTTACATATTTTTCTAGTTTATGAAAATATTTGCGAGTCTATTGAAATGCTAGCATTCATATGAATATCTTTCAATGGTTTGTTTCTGTTCGGCTTTGTGTGTTTTTGTTTTTGTTGTTTGTTTTTAGTTTATTGCAGCCGCTTTTGTTGCATTAAAAATGCATAAATATGCAGCGGCTTGGACTCTATCTGCATATTGTACTCGTATGCTGCTGCAGATGATGTGTTAAAATGTGCACTACATTCGCATATTTATAGAGATATTAAAATATATATCATTGATGGTCGTCTGCGGCGCTGCTTAACATATCGTCCAGTCCAGCCGCGGACACTGCACTGGCGATAAATAAAGATTAAAATCTCTGAAATGTGCACAAAAGTGGCTGGCACTTCATTTCAATTTATGTATTTATTTTGTATATGTATATGAGGCTCTCACATGGGCTTTGGCGCCTATAAAGGATAAATCAAAAATCGTTGCATACTTTATGGCACGATCATCATTGGGGCATGCAATAAGCGAGGCGCCATGTTTCAATTGCAAATGATTTAAGCTGCCAAGTCGTCAGCAAACAGTAAGTAAAAATTGCAATAACTTGCGAAAAAACCAAATTTTCATTGGCCCAGAAATGACATTGTGTATACGCACTGTTGTGTGACCTGCTGCGTGTGTGTGTGTGTATGCGTTTATATTGAAATTCACAGCGTGCGTTGTGATTTTGTTTCTTTTATGATTTTTATATACGCGGCGACAGCATTCACTTTTGTCACGCTTTTCCCCACTTTTTTTTATAGCCATTAAATCAGAGTGCAAATAAAAGAAAGTAAATAAAAAGAAGTTATAACCTTGGCGGTGCCTGGCAGCAGGAGGTCGACATGGAATGGCAAAGGAAGTGTTGCATGGCCTTTGGGCTCAAATGAAATGCTGAAATGTTGTCATAAAAATGCGAAAATGCGAAAATGCGAAATTCGTAAAGTGCACTTTATGCGCAATCGCTTCTACCACAGTCGTGCAGCAATGAAAATATATGTACTATATATTGATGAAGCACAGACAGCGTCCAAATCAATGGCAAACACTCATAGTGTGGCATTAGAAATCAAGCGAATATTTATACGAGGCAAGGATATACTATACCATAATGTGGAGCATGTTAGTGTAGTGTGACAGCTGTTTAAATTTTGATGCATGCATTCATCAGGCAATGGCCTTTTAATTGCATTTTAATATATATGGCCCCAAAAAAATTGCAATAACGTCATAATCGCTGCACGAGTGTGTGTGTGTGTGTGTGTGTGTACACAAGCCAACACACAATTTGGCCTAATTGGTTGCCACAAAATGTCGGTGCCATGTGGCAGTTGCACGCTCGGCTGCTCGCTCCTCGCTGCTGCTGGCGACACATTTCGAGTGCCGAAACAGAAATTTAGTTTATGCTAAATACGCATGAACATTTTCAAAATGTATAGTATCATAAAAAGCAATAAACAAGTACACACACAGTTGCAGGATCAGCTAACGCTGCTGCTGCTGCTGCCGCTGCTGTTGCATTGGCTTCTGTTGCCACCAACAGTTGCATTAATTAGTTATTTACCCCAGCCGGGGGGCACAACGAGGAGTGGTCTGTGTTGCGTGTTGAAACTATTTCATATGCAAATGTAAATTTAATGAGTCGTTGAAGCTGCTGTCCTTTCACATGGACTGGTGTTAATGTTGTATGTGTGTGTGTGTGCATATTTGATGGCAAATATTTTGTTAATTTTTAATTTTAATTGCCGTCGCTTGTTTGTAATTTTTGCATAATTGTGCGTGGGCGTGAGCCTGAACATGAGATGAACCCACATGCCACACATGGACAGCAGTTGGCACAATTAAATTATAATATTTATTGGATTGTTAGTCGAAAATGCTGCTGCATATATCGAGAGCCCTCTATAGTTCTGCAATGATGTTTAAATGCAGATTTTATTGTGCGTAAATAAATACAATCATTTATGCAATGCCAAAAATGTGAATGCGAATGCGAAATGCGAAATGAATTAAATTATGTATGCATTAAGTACGCATAAAATCAAATGAAAGCCAACCAAAAACCAAACGAAGTTTTGGCTCTTCTTTGACTTTTCTATGCTGCTGCTGTTGCTGCTGATGCATTTCAAAGTGACTGTGGCAAATGTAATTGCATCACACGCTCTCGCCCTCTCTCTCTGTGTTATCTTTGCTTTTTATTTTGGCTGTGCCACCAGCATAGCTGTTGAAATTCAATTAAGTGGGCGTCTTTCAGTGAACAACAAGCCGGTAGCCAACAACAATGCGATACTACACTACACTAGACTACACATCCGAGTGCAGACCAGTTGGTCAGTTGGCCAGTTGGCTCTTTGCAAACAGCATACCCTGTAAGCTCACGAAATGTAACAAGGTAGTTTGCCAAAGCTATAATATTTAATGTCGTATCTTTCATTCGATCAGCATCGCTTTTTTGGCCTTGTGCAAATTTAATTAAATTCTTCAGCTTTTTGAGCCGCAGGATCGCACTTGACGCATAATTTGTCTAGCAGTTGAGTGTTTTTTTTTTGCACTCTCTCTCTCACTCTTTTGTTGTTTTTGTGTTGCAGCAATGCCAGTTACGAGTTGCTTTCGGGGCACGCAAAAGTGTTGCATGCTGCAGGCGGTGTCTGTGGGCTGAGTTTGTGCCTCCACACCAAAAGAATATAAATTGTTGTGCATGTTTATCTCACCAATGCAGCAAACGAGAATAAACCATTTCTGCTTCACTTTGTTTGCCTTCCCCACACAAACACACACTTAATAACACAAATACACACACACATATATATATACATATATATATATGAGAAATATAGCAAGCCGTCAACCACCCAAAAAAAAGAAAACCAAATAAAATATATAAAATGGTTTCGAGTGTGAACATTTTTTGCTTGCTTGTTAAAAACATTTGAGCAACTGAAATATACTATATGTTTGATATACTCGTATATATATATATGCATGTGTGTGTATACTTCTCAGTTCTGCGCAGTGCGTGACAGTGAGTGATAAAAGTTATGATCTCTTTGGGGAATATACTGCGTAATTTATGGCTTTCAGTATGCAAAAATGTTAGACGACACAAATTAGATCATGCTTGTGATACGCCTTCTTTTTGATGGTGTTTCTGATTAAATATGTTGTGTTTTGTTTACCCCTTGAAGACTGCTAAAAATCATGCCAATGGTCTGCATAAAAAATGTGCTATTTATAATTTGTTGTATCAGACTTGAGTGAGGCACTGTACACTTTTTAATTTTCTAGTTTGTAGTTCAGTTTCCCAGAATATCGTAAAGTTGATTTAACTTATGCTCCCAAGTGTTTATTTATCTACGCTTTAAATACATATAGACATATTTTTCTTTTTTATTTGTTGCTAAACTCTCTTTTATTATTGTTGTTCATGCATATTAAGTGCTTGCTGAGATAATATTTATGTTAACTTACCTTTACCGTTGTTGTTCGCTTTATCCCTTTTATTTTGCCTTCTCTGTGTTTGATTTGTTTCTTTTTCCCCTTTTTACTGCAGCTCGTTGTACATTTTTAATGTATTTTTAAGCAATTTACTGCAAAGAAACGAGAATGGGAAATAAAAAAGCGTGAAAAATATGCAAAATAGTCGGAAAGCAAAAAGAAAAGTTGCCTAAAGAAAATGAGCAGACCCATTGCGAATCTCTAGAGAAGATGTACTACTCATACTGCATACTACATACATATACGAGTAGTCGGTTGGTGTGGAGGTATCTTATTACCATTTCAAATGAGCTACACTTGGAGCCCCCAGCAGGATGTTGCACAGCGACTTTTCAACTTTTGCCACTTTTGAGCTAGAAGTGGTTACAATACACACACACACACACATACATGTCGTTTGTCGCATGAGTGTTGGTTTTATTATAGCACTAATTATGTCATACATATGCAAAAGTGGCAAACAAGGCGTCGCCGGGACGAAGTCCCCTCTCAAGTGTGTATACATGACACGCTCGTGTAAGCCACTTAAATTTTAACGCATACCTAATGTCTATTCATGAGTGCCCTGCCCCAACCCCCCCCCCCCCCCCATATATGTATGTTTAATTTAATTAAGCTCACTGCTACTTAGCATTGCATGGCCATGCATCTGAAAAAGCATTTGCAAGTCAAGTGTGTGTTTTCTGCACAGCTCAGACGAAGGTTGCAAACAGGGGACAAGCTGTGCCGCATTGAGATGGCATAGGACAAGCTGCCAAAGGGTTGAGAGCTAAGGATGCCACTTGGCATAAACCTCTGCACAGCAAGAAGATGCCGTCAAGAGCATGAAAAACGATCTGCATTCTGCATATCCGGTTATAAATTATATTTTACTTCCATCTAAATTGCAATGGACTATCATGTAAATATCTGTGCATTTGTTGATGCTTATTTATAAATGTAAATACATTGATACACAAATTCGAGCTATGCAAATGATGTGCACATCAAATTACATTTAATTGGAATTTCCATTTAAATAAATAACCTAGAGCTCTGCGGCTTGAGTGTGCTCGACTCGCACAAACCCTGTACATGCATATACATTCATTTGCCTAACTTTATTATCAATCCCTTCCCCTTCCCCTTCCGCTTCGCCATTAGCAAAGTTGTGAAATAAGAAAAATATACAAATCAAAATGTAGGCAAAAACAAATCCTTTCAAATAAATAACAAATTTATCCATTTGCAGAGCGGACAGCAGGGAGGAAGAAAGAGGTCAAACTTTGTAATTTCAGTTGTGTGTCTTGTTTGAAATTCCAATTACTGTGAAGCTGCATCAATTTAAATATTTTGAGGCTGGCTCATAAATATGAAATCACAATGTTTTTGTTTATTTATTTATTTTGTTATGCACATACAAATTGGAATTGGCCAACACTTTGTCAGCTTCCTTTGCTTTGTCGAGTCAATTGCCAAAAAAAAAAAACCATATGCAAATTTTCACTTATTTGAAGGCTGTAAAATTCTCAAGATTTCTAATTGGATTTTGCAACAAAAAAAAAAAGAAATAAAGATTAATATGGATTTCTTCCGTACTTGCAGCTCTGCATTGACCCTTACTGAGTTGACTGAGTATTCATTATGCTAAGTATTTAAGCTGTTTGCCACATAATGTTGCATGTTCATTTGAAATTAGAGTACGAGTATGTTAAAATAAAAATGCATTTTGCATTTCGCATAAACTGACAGCCAAGCATAGCACAAATGCTTTTGCTTGCAATTAAATAGGTTGCCACCATCCATACATAACATTTGCGCATATAGACAAAAAAGAAATGTTATTACATGTCTACGTCATGTGTGTGTGCGAGTGTGTGCGAGTGTGTGTCTGTGGTATTCTGGTATGGTCTGTAAACCGCAGTCCATTGCTGCTGTTTGCTGTCTTTGTTGCCACATAATGTTGCTGCTGCTGCTGCACTCGAATCCAACGAAGCATGCAACACACTCCCCCAACCACACGTCTGTCTGTCTGTCTGGCTGTCTGTCTGTCTGGCTGTCAGCTCCCTTTTGCATGCATTTTCATATTGAAAATCACTCAAGTGGCAGACCGACAACAACAGCCGCGTGTTTTGTGTGGCAATTTTGGTTCTTCAGCAGCAAAACAAGAATAAAAATATATTATATACTCGTATGCATATAAACGTATGTAGCAACAAGAAAACAAAGGCAGTCTTCATGTTAATGTTAATAGACGCACAGTGGAGCCGCATAATGAGCGGCTGTTTAGAGGCAAATCTCAATGGATGTTAATAAAAGTCGGTAGAGAAGCATGCATAATTTCTATAGACACATACACAATTGTTGCACTGCTCTGCAGTCGAGGTATATGGGGTTTCCATGGTGCAGCATTGTTTATGCCATATTTGTAGTGTATATTCAATTCGTTGTCTGGCATTTGCTTGTTGTTTTCATAATGAAATGTGCGCCACCAGCAGATGCTCGAATCTCTCTTTCGCCCCTACCCAAAACAGTTTTAATAATTTTTAACATGTTTGCATGCAAGTGTCTGTGTCTGTCTGTCTGTGTGTGTGTGTGTGTGTGTGTATCTGTGTTCTATGGTTGCAACCGCGCTGCATTTGTACATAATTTCATTGCTGCCGGCTTCTTTTTTCCACTCGCTATTTATACAAAAGAATGGTAATGGCAAAAAAAGAAGAAAAAGAGAAGAGTAAGCAACTGCCCCACTCTACGCTTTTGGCACACTTTGCTTTGTTTTTAGTTTAGTTGCTAATTTATTTGTCTAGATGTATGCATGCATTTGCGTTTGGGTTTGCGTTTGGGTTTGGGTTGGGGTTGGGGCTTGGGCTTGGGTCTGCCAGCATTCATGCCTTTTGTGTTTCAGCTCGCTCTCTTTTCGCATAGAGTCATAGAGTATTCCCGGCTTTTTCGGGTAACATGCTTAAGCGCATCTGGCGGATGCAGTCGCCCTTTTGCTCCACCCAGCATATCCAGCACATTAACTTGTTCCTGCTCTAGCTGTATCTGTATCTGTATCTGTTTCTGTTGCGAGTTTCTGTTTCTCTTACTTCTATTTGTGCAGTGCTGTGCTGAATATTTATAAACTGTAAATTTGTAATTACGTACGAAGCTACTGCACTTGCATCTGTATCTCTGTATCTGTATCTGTAGCACTATCCCCATATAACATGTAGCTACTGCTGCTGTGCTTTGCATCTGTTTTGGACAAAATGTATCTTTTTGAGTGTGCTTGCTGCATGTGCATAATTTTCGCTCGGCTGCCTTTTGCTTTATTCAGTTTAAATACTCGTTCTAACAATGCTAATGAAACAATATGAAATACACCGATTGTACTTGCAACTTGAAGCCATTCTTTGGCTTTAAGTGTGCCTTGTGCCTTGGCTTTCTAAGCATTGTGTGCTTATTGTTATTGCAATTGTGGCTTCGATTTCACACTGGGAAAACTAAGATTGCTGTTGTTCGGTTTTCCATTGCTCATTTCTCATTTCTCTCTTGGCAAAAGCAACCGCACTGAACCAGTAAACTCAGTTCTAAGCATTCTTTAGACCATCTTTTGCTTCTGCTGTTGTTATGCAGCGTGTTAATTACACATTGTACGATGGTTGGGCTTCAACGCAAAGTCAGCAAGTTATTCGCACGCATAAACAACTTCCTTCTACATTGCTCTCTGTTGTGGCTGCCACAGGAATTTTATGCGGCGCATATATAAATCATTTTTCATTAGCTCACGCATGAGCTGAGCCCAGTCCGGCACATAAAGAATTTTTGTTGACTTTGGGACACCACCAAGGTTTAAGCCAACCAAAAGAAATTCTTTTGGTCTGCTCTTCATGTTGTTATTTTATTTCTTTATGCTTTGCATGTTCAACTTTAATTGAAATATATGAGTGACCTCAAAAACAAAATGAAATAAAAACGAGACCGAAAATCAGCGTATACAAAGTAAAAAAGGTAAAAATACATTTGCCTTCTGGACAAGAGAGCAGCACGCAAAGTCAGATCCCATTACTATACACACAAATTGTTCTTGTTGTTTTATATATATTGTACAATATTTTTTTTTATTTGCAGGTATATAAACTGCTCTCTTGACCTTTGTGCATGTACTTATGCAGAAAGCGCTAGCAAAGAAAAGCACTGAACCTTGAAAGATTTTATTTTATTTTAACCCACTTCCCGACAAAAAAAGAAACAGAAAACGTCAAGGAATAAAATGCGAAAATGGAAAAATCAACTTTTTGTTGACTTTTTGCTTCGTTGTCTTCTGCGTTTCGCTTTGCAATCAATTGCTTTGCGCCTTAATACTCTTGCAGATAGCTGCCTGATCGAAATATACCTGCACCAGGTTTATTTTAGCTTCAATCAAATTAAGTGGCAGTCTATGGTGTTTCTCGCGCCATTAAGTTTTGTTCATGCTGTTGACAGCACATCACAAATATACCCACTTAATGACGCTGCTCTGGGTATAATAAAACTTTGGCCAGCATCGCCTACTCATTATGTACAAGAGGGACAACAACAATGCTTCGGGAAGCTGACGCAGAAATTTGCCAGTGCTTTAAATTAACAGCAATTGTCCGGGAGAAGCAGGTGGGGAGGAGGAGAAGGTCTTGTTGGTTGGCTAGTGGAGGGTGGCAGTGGAAAAAGTAGGCTGCTTTCGCGGAAGCTGCCCGTTGTCAGCTGTCATCGTCTGGACTTCATTTTATGTGCCGACAATTTCTCATTATAAAAATTACGGCGCCAGCATCGCGCAGGACAACAAACAAGGATGCGTTGCTGGCCAAAAGAAAATGGCTCGAGCCTTCGTAATGGGGGTGGAGTAGTTCGAGGGGTGGCGACAGCAACTGCAGGCTGCCAGCGTCATGACAAACAAGTCTGCATAAATGTCAACTGTCATGCTTGGGAAATTTGTTGTCTGTTCTCAAACTGCCAAGTAATTTATTGTCAGCGCTGTGCACAAATTATTAACTTTAAATGGAAAAGTTTTTCAAGTAGTTTTCGGCTAAAGGCAAGCTCATTAGCGCCCTCTGTTGTCGGCACTGTCAGTCAGGCAGTCAGGCAGTCAGCTGACAGAAGGACGACATTTTGGCGGACATATTCGCAAAATGGCCACACTTGTACATATAAATCATGGCAGCATGTCATTAACTAGCGATAAAGCTGTCATAAACAATGCAACACATAAATTGCAAGGCGCAAGGAGTGGGCGTGTCCTGGCAGGGGGTTAAGTGAAACATAACAATGACAAATATGCAAATCAGTTTGCATTTCGCAGCACATTTGATTGCTCATTTAAGTCGCATTGTTTCTCGCTCTTCACTCACTTTAAAGCCAAGTTTTGAATGGCTCTAAATACCCAAAGTTGAGCCATCAAATAGCTGATGCAATAAAAGTCAGCAAAAGCCACATTCCATTTCGACTGTGCAAATGCTTTTCAAATTTCTTTTTCGTTAAACTGCAAAAGTTGCTTAAACTTCAACTTTAAACTTTTTTTGCAAATATTTCTCTCTTTCTCGCTCTCTCTCTCTCTCTCGTGCCTTTAATGACTTAATTTGGAATGCAGCAGCGGCAAAACAAAATGCAAAATACAACTACAACAACAAGAGAAAAAAAAGAAGGAAAATAATAATAGAAGTGCTGTTTGAAATGACTGGGGCCATGGCACTTTACAAATTACAACGCAGTAAAAATTACAAACTGCAAACTATTTTGGTAACAAAAGTATTTTCGCAACACTGCCAAGTGCTGAAATACATGCAAAGGATGGCTAAAAGAAATCTAGGGTCGAAAGAATGACGTGACGCAGCGAAAGAGCTTCAATTACGACACACACAGCTGGCAGGCGGGCTAAATATTGTGGTTTGTTGTTTGTGGTTTTGCATTGACATGTAAATGACCTTTAATTGATGGGCCAGCGATATTGATTGAGTGCTGTGCTGTGCTGTGCTGGCCACAACAACAACAACTACTGCTATTGCCACTACTGGCACTTATTTGCATCCAGACTACACTTTTAGTTCGAGTGCCTCGCCCTCGTCTAGCTTTTAAATTATTTATGTGCATGTCGGTAGCTTCATCTGATTGCGTTGGCTTGGCTCTGGCTCTGGCTTTGGCTTTGGGTGATTCCTCGTAAGCAAAAGCGCAGTTTGGCAAAAGGTGAAATGAGAATTTATCGCTAAAACACATACTAAAAAGGCCAAACCCGTGGCTTTCAATCTTTGTGCAATCCATGTGCTAGGCTAATGGCTTTTTCATGTGTGCTCCCTCTCTCTTGTTATGTCCCTCACTCCATGTGGGGGAGTGTTGTTGTACATTTGTATGTTTGTGTGGTTCGCTGTCGCTTCAGCACTTCCGGACTGTGCCGGAAGTTTGCATGTTTCTGTATCATTGCTAAGAATCTAAAGCGCGCTAAAACGAGCGCTTTAAAAAGCTAAAAACCCGCCAAAGCCCAAAGGTTGCGCATTATTGCTGTTTGTTTATAATCTACAATGAGGAGATCGAGGGAGAGTTGGGGTAGTACTTAAATGGGGCCATGCTATGCTTTGCTCCATCCGTTGGACTAAAAGTAGTCGATAACATGTCATTTGAGCGTCGCTAATGTCTTCATTTATTTTTAGTATGCTGCCGCGCCCCGTCCCAACTACCTCTGTCTCTTTCTCTCTCTCGCGCTCGCGCTCGCCAAGCTCCATGTAGTTGGCCCAAATGACCTGCTGCTGGCGCAAAGCGTTGCTGACCATAATTGGACACGAGTTTGTGTGTTGTTTACACATGCATTTGATGGCCGCTTTTAACGTGTCAGTTTTGTGCGCTGCGTTTTGGCCCATTCGATTTGAGGTTAATGTGGTGGTGACCAGAACTATCCAACTGGAAGCTGATGCTTCCAGTCAAGACCATATCTGTTCATTACACTCTGCGCCACATTGTATCTGCTCTACACTCTACTACACCACAGTGTGCTTTACATTCATGGCACGCACTTGCCGCATAAAAGCGAACGGCCAACTTCATCAATGTGGCTGGCGAAATATTACACAAAAAAAAGAAGAAATTTGTTAGTCAAAGCGCCGATTAAGCCTAAGCATAAATGGCTAGTTGCACGTAAGGGCCAACATACAAAAAATGAAGTGAAGTGTGCCACAAGAAGAAGCATTCGCGCAAACTTTGTGGCAATCAACAAAAGTTTGCCAAAACTGTGTACTAACAATTGTCACGCACACATACTTACTGCATAAAGCTCATCCCTCCCAATAGCAGCTTCACTTGGCCCAAAAGCGAGTGCTCCCCATGCCCAAATGGGCAAATGAGCAAAATGAACGCACACGCAATCGCCACATTCAGATTCGCATTCACATTCACATTCACATTCACATTCACGTCAGGGCTGGACAACGAGGGCTATAATGAAGCTTTTGCTTTTCAACGTTTTAATGCCACAAAGTCCTGCCTCGACTCGACTCGACTCGACTAATTTCTCAATCAGCGAACGAGCTACCAAAAATGTACTAATTGCGCTCATATGTGTGTGTGTCTCTGTATGCGAGTGCGAAAGAGATGCATGATAAAATATTTCACAAGTTATCCAATATTGGGTCAAAGTTATGAAAGTTTAGCACGCTTCCTATACTAAGCTGATGGGAAGTATTATCGCTTAATGGCAATGCTTGATACTGATATGAAAGATCCTTCTGCCAGGCTGACTCTTTGTGAGTAGACCTAGATTCCAGATGTCCTAAGAGCTAAGCCAAGTTCCAGCTCTTTCTTAAATATGATAAAATAAATAAATGAGCATGATGTCAGTTAATTGTGGAAAGGCCTAGCTCTCTCAATCTGAATGAAGTAGCCCTTCATTGCCCAAGGGAAAAGCGAACAAGTTTTATATAAATTTGAAATTACCATTACGTGATGAGCAGTGTAATTTTAGAAGCACTAAGTACTTGTAGTGTTAAGAAGACTATAACAAAATCAATAAAATAAATAAATATGCCAGTAGAGAGTAGAGAGTAAGTAGTTAGTTGTCGAGCATGCTTGACTTTAATTCTCAGACTTGTTTTATCCTATAGCTTAGCGCAAAGACTGCTTCTATATACTTAACGTCCAAATCCATAAATGTAACTCAAGTCGCATGCAAATAAAGGGTCGGCTACGCTTTCACACACACACCACACACACACACACACATACACACACATGAAGTACAAAGTTCAACGTTGCGCCAGCAAATGCCACAAAAGATGCGCTGTGTGGTTTAGTGTTGCAAGTGTCAGGCACTTAACTTCTACCAAGGTGCCATCTAAGCTCAGTCCCTCTCTCTCTCTCACACACATACACAAGCAGAGAGAGAGAGAGGCGGAACTACAAAGAAATATATATGTACGTATGCATAGAGTAAGCTTTGCAGTACTACTGACAGTTCAAAAGGGCAACAAAGTACTAAAAATAGTGGAAATTACCGCAGGATATTCAAATTTCCACATAAAAAAAGGTGCTGGCGGTGAGTGGCACCACCTACTGTGGCATGTAGCATGTAGCGTTGGGGCCTGCACATGGCATGCAAGTGTGGAAAGTTGCGCCATAATAAACCTCAACTCAAATGCGAATGGCTGGCAAGAATGGAAAATAAAGAAAGCACTAGCAAAAACACTTTGTATCGGGAGTTGGCAGTTGCAAGTTGCCAGTTGCAAGTTGCCAGTTGCAAGTTGCCGGTTGCCGCTTGGTTGGCCAGCATGCTCAGCAAGGGGGGCAGAGAGCGATAAGAATCGAATCCTTTTTGCATTGCATGTTAACACATGCAAATTGAAATGTCTAAATCATACACATACAGCTACACAACACACACACACATACAGGGACTTACACAATTGCAATTGGCAGAGAGCTGCTGGCATAATTCAAATGGCAATTTAATTGCTGACCTCAAGGTGTTCAAGCTATGTGGCATTAAAGAACAGAGAGAGGTGAAAATAAATCAGAGTAGGCGTTGAGATTTGATTCTAATATGCTTTGACATTAAAATGCACACAGCAAAGTGGCACACAAACACTTAGACATCTATTGGAGCTAACCTGAAATCGTTGAGGCCTCATTTTGTGGCATTTGTGGCCGTTGCGTCGACCGGAGGCCTGTAAAATGCTGCGTAAATGAAATTAAATACTTGCGGTGTAAACTACACACGCCTTAAGCTGACCCATCAGTGTGTGTGTGTGCCCCACACTCTCTCACACACACACACATACATGCACATATAATTAATTATTGTCGCAACATCATTTATCAGGCTATGCAAGGACACATTTACTCTCAGTCGTAGTTGGAGTCCCCACTCCCTCTTCCCTCTTCTCTCCTGTCGCATGTTTATTTATCTGCCTGTCTCAGTCGCCAACTGACTTGACTGTTTGTGGCAATGTAGTTGGCCCTGCTGTTTCACTGCTCCTTCGTGTTGTTGTTGTTGATTATATTAAAGTGCTGTTGTGCAAGTGTCTGTGGCAGATTATGGTCACACTGCGCGAGTAAAGCTCGAGCAAACACTTAAGCGAGCAGCAGGAGCTGCGAGTTAACCAACTCGCCTCGTCTCAACTCGACTCGACTCGACTGACTGATGACTGTCATGTGCGTGTGTCCTGCCTCTCCTTGCCCCCCTCATCCAACCCCTAGTCTAACTGTGTGTTTATGGCCATGAAAAATGATATTTTTAATATGTAGAATCAACTTGAGTAGCGTGAGCTGCTCCGTGACTGTGCACATAACTTTAGCCAACTTGGCCAAAGTGTCAAATTGGGACGTGTACTTATCTTTCATTGGGCTAATTTGAATTTAAGCAGTTTTATATGATAAGAAAAAGAGGCTAGGGGAAATATTTATATAAGAATACACTATTTCAGGTCTATTTGCATATAGGTTAAATCAAAACTAGTGGCATTAAATTACCCAACATACTATTGTATTGAATAATTATCAATAAAAATTTGCTGGCTTCTCAAAGTTTATTGTTCTGCCTGTCAATTGCCAGAGCTAATTTAAAACCAAATAAAATCAAGTTTTATCAAATTACAATTTTACTAGACAACTATTCTTTGCGCTTGTAAGAGCTAAAATCACTTTAGCAGACTCGAGGCAATTTGTTTATTGAAATAACATGTCACGTACAAAGTTTTAACATGCACGTAAATGTATTTTTTAATGACATTTTTTGTTATGCACAAAATGATATATGATGCATTATCTTTAAGCCACATTATGCAGTTAATGTTAACTATTAAAATGGCATACAACCGAGAGCGTTTGTGCCGCAATTGATATGAAAATTAATTGTTTTAATATAACCAAAGGAGCTTTCAGCGATTAATTTAAAGAACGCGCTTTTAATCAGCAACAATAATGTGCAAAAAAAAATAAAATAAAAATATATATTGTACATGCAACAGTATATATATAGAGCTGCTGATAAAGTAAAACTCTTTGGCGGAATAACGGAATGATGATGACGAGCTCTGTTGATAATGTTAATAATGTTTGTCTGCTGGCATTTGGGGTATTTGAGTGTTTTATTGTTGTTGCACGAACAATGCAAATGCTGCTTAAATTGACTTAATTTTGCACAGAGGACACATGCAACAGCAACATGACGACAAACATTTATCAGCAATTAATTAGTAGGAAATTATCGAATAACTACAAAGTGAGTGGGCGAACATTTAAAATAATTCAGTTTCCAGCTCATATTTTCCCTTTGAAAATGATAAATTTATGCTTCCATATGAAACGAGAGTTGGTCTGATAATTGACTGGGCCCGTCAACGTGTTGTGGCCCGTTGGGGAAAGGAAGTTGGGGAGGGGGGGCTCGATCATGTTGATAGCAATGGCAATTGCCCCAGACAAGGGCGTTGCTGTTGGAAACTCGAAGGGTGCAACTAATAGCAATTGTGGGCGGCAAAAATCAATTTCAATGTTGACCAAAGCCTGGCATAAATATTTCATATAAAAAAGAGAGGAAGAAAGTTGCAGACAACGTTGAGAATGAAAGACAAACAATGTGCTAGGTCCTTGTGCCGGGGCCAACCACAGACCACAGTCCAGAGCCAGAGCCAGAGCCAGAGCCAGAGCCCAGAGATTCGAAGACCGGAGTCAGCAACAGAGTCCGAGAACGGTAGAATGTACTTCGTATATGTATGTATGTATATATATGTGTGTGTATTGGTATGCAGACAAGTGCAGGCAAGTGTCGGCTGTCTCTCTGCATTTATTATTAAAACCCAGTGGAAAGGGCAGTGGTAGCAATTGAAAATCAGCGCAAAGTCAAACGAAATGAAAATCCATAAAATCAGATTTCAAAATCGACAAACAGATAACCGTGCAATGCAGAAGCAGGACACTTGACGCTGCCGGGCGCCAGGATAAACGTCTGTCAAGTGCGCTCCACCTCACTGGATAGCTACAATCCATTGTGCATGCTTCTTCTCGACTTTTGGCGTGTTTCTTCATTGGTTTTGCATTGCATTTTCAAGTTGTTTATCGCTGAAACCTTTTGGGCAGCCCAATGCCCGTAAATCATTGACGAAGTGCTCGGCATCGACGCCCCATCTCATAAATTGTACAATTTATGTGCGTGTCGTATGTATGTATGTGTGTTGTGTGTGTGTTTTTGTCGCTCTCATTCGACCCATTTGTATTGGGTATTGGGGGGCGTATAAGTGTAATAATAATAACAATAATAATGGCTTAATGATTGTGTGTTCGTCAGAAGCCGGATTACGTTTTATGTACTGCCATAGGTCAGTCGGAGGCGAGGCCAAGGATTTGTCAACACTGCTTGCAAGCCGTGGAATTTGGAACTAATATAAATATGTCCACACTTGAAATCGATGTCGCTTTAAATGTGCCATATTTACTCCATTTTATAGCTGTCGATACACACACACACACACTTACTTGGGTCTGCCCTTGTTATTTCCTATTTTGATTTGGAGTTATCTGATTGAATGATTTGCTGTTGCGGGCTCAGTCCAATTTTCGGTTTATGTACATTATACAACATTACGTTACATTGGAGCTTTTGGCTTGACTTCTCTGGCCTCGCATTGTGTTTATTTGCGTGCGGAAATGAACACATGAAGGCATACAAATACCAAGCATAAAAACGCAATTACGCCCACTTCCGTATCCCTGCCAGCTCTCCCAACACAGAGCACAAATCTCCCATATTGAAGCTGGCTCATAAGTTCGTTTTTATAGCCGCACTGATTTCTATTTTAATATACATCTGTATGTGGTTCTCTCTCGCTCCCTCTCTGTCGTTCTCTATTCGAGTGTAAGTGTGTTTGTGTGTTCAATGAAGCAATAAGAGAAATACGCACATATCAACGTTAATATATGTGAGTGTGTGTGTGTGTGTGTGTGCTATATGTATATAAAAACGAAATGTCATAATACATATAACTGATACATATATAATAAACTGCTTGAGGGCACAGCAGAGGAGGGGGCGGGGACGGGGGGCTAGCAGTAACGGTAGCAGTAAACAATGTGATATCAAATGTTTACTTGCACACATGCTTAGAGGCAGCTGCTTAAAGTCTGTGTGTCGGTGTGTATGTCATAAGAGTTGCCCATGGCGGTCGCCAGCTTGGTCTGACAATCAAAACAGACTCAGACTTTGACAACGACTCACAACTGAGAAACTGATGCTCTTATAAGGATTCTTTCTAAGTACATGATGGCAGCGTAGTGATGTTGCTCTTGGTGTTCGTAATGCTGATGATGAGCTGCTCAATGACACGTGCAGAGCCTATGCGGCGTATGTGTGATATACGTATAATTTATTATCGCCTGCTCTTGGCATTTTTTTCCTTTCTCTCCGCACCACTGCAATAATTTCAGGCTGTCGTCTGTTTAATATTTTCGCGCCTAATGAAAAGTAGATCCCCAACAGCTCCTCGATTTTGGGCATCAAACCAGACTCTGGCAAGCCTCGTTGAGTGCTGTGGCAAGGCAAGGCCTGGCATTTACATCATTTGTCACAACAAGAGTGCCACACACACACACACACACATACAAATATATATTACACCCCACATGTGCTTATCGTGCTGTCTTTTTTCCTCATTTTTTGTGCAGATTTTTGTTGTTTTTGCTGTTGGCAATTTGTTGTATGCTGATAGCAGATAAGCATTTGATGAGGTTTATTATTAAATTAGAGATTGTTCTTTATACTCGCACGCAGGACAACTCATGGCAACGAAACTGAGGCCCGAGTTAGCACTAAGCTGCTTATTGCGTGCAATCAGTGCAAAAGCAGCTTATGGGACCTTGCCAAATAAATCCATACAGAAAAAAAACTTTTAAATTAAAATGCGAAAAAAACACTGTGATAACTTTTGCGCATTTATAATTTAAATGCATTACATAAATTTCAATTATTTGCCTCGCATAAAGTTTCATTTTAAATATATTTCGCCAAATGAAATATTCATACAAATACTAATAAAAAATACATCAAATAAATCCAATAAATATGTTGTCAATGCAACTTTAGTGCTTTTTGAGATTCAACGAGTTGGAAAAACTATGCCATATGCAGGAATTGTAATTGTAATTCAAGTGTTATGACATTGATGAAAAGCCTAAATAGTTTTCAAAGCATGTATTTATTATGCAATCAAAAAGTGATTGCACAGCTGCAACTAATTAGAGAGCAATTACATAACTAGATTTACATTAAAGCTAAATAATGCCTATTGATGCTAAGGCAGAGAATGTGGGAAAACAAAGGAAGTTGAGAGTAAATGGATTAATGTGAGATTCAAATTGAAGATAACATTTGAAAGGCAAATCGAAATGTGTAAGTGAAATGTGGAATTTAATTAGGGGCCGAAATAAATCCACAAAAGTCGCTTGCATGTGTGTGTGTGCTGAAGTCAGACTCAAATTGCCAGATACACACACATACACTTCCAGAAAAAGAACTTTGTATCGTGTGTGTAATGTAATAAGTCGGTTTTAATAATTTAAAATATAAATTGCCACAAGCATACATGAGATATTTTAACCACAAGCAATTTAAATATTAAATGAGCATAAGAAAAGGCGCACACACTCACACACATCAACTGGAACATTTTAGAGATGCTGCCAACTGCAGGCACACACACATATGCACATATATGTATATATGTACTTGACTGTATGCTATTGTATACTGTACATGTTAAACTTCTCATGCCAAAATCCAAAGCGGCTTGCTGAAAAATCCCATCTCACAATCTGATCCGCTCTTCCGTCACTTTCCCTTATTGCCCTGTGTCTCTAGCAACCGCAGCCACTGTTCCTTCTCTCTCCTTCTCTTTCGCATGCCTTGTCTCTCGTATGCGCTCTTATTATTGTTGGCATTGCCATTGCTATTGCCTTCGGTGTGTGCGCTCGTCAAGTCAAATAAATTTAATAACGCATACACATACGGTATAAAAGCAAAAACACACACACGCGTGGCTGCTGGCATATGAAGTTACGCATACGCCAAGTGGGACCAAAAAACAGTTGCCAAGTCGAGCGCTGCCGTTTGCCTGGCTGCCTTTTTCATTGTTCGAGTCGTGCCCCAAGACGCGTCAGCGACCGCAGTTTCGTTTCTGTCTGATAACAATGCAAATTCAAACGTGGCGTATGCGCAATATTTGTGCCGTGTTGTGCTGTGTTGCGTTTACTTAAACTTAGCATACTTTTGTGCTCGCCTGGGCAATGCGCTGTTTACAGTTTTAAGCACTCTGCCAAATTGGTCATAAATATACACACACACTCTCTTACCTTTTGTATATATTTTGTGTGCCTGCGCTGGTCTGCATCGATTTTACAGCCGGCCTTTTGCCAATTTTGCGACTGCCATTTTAACGAGTCGCTCACATGGCGTAGCCATAAAATGCGTCGCTGATAGCCGCATAGCCATAAACCTTACACACACACACACACACACACACATACTACATACGCTCACACACACTTGCAGCCATTTACACATCATTTGACTTGCGAGCTGTTTCAAAATTATCAACTGCACCATTAACCTTTGATAAGTGCACGCCGTGTGGGCGTAAAATCGATGCGAAAGCGAATGTTATGTAAACTGGCAATCGCTGGCAGTAATCATTGATTTGGCATCATTTAAGACGCACACACACACTCACAGTCACCCAGTCAGAGACACACTTCAAAGCAGTTAAGTGAATAATCCAAATATTTGCTCAGTCACGCATCTGTTACTCTTGCACTGACTACTGATTACACTGACTGCTTGAATGTTTAGTCAACGATTCAATGAGCTTGACTTTAAATCTTGCACCAGCTGAATAACTGAATAACTGAGGCGAATGTGCGTGCAATCGATCAACAATTTGGCTGCTCCTGCTGGCTCTGATGCTGGTGTCGCCTGCATGTCAAATCAATTAAAACCAGAGAATAAACAAGCTGAACTATGCTAGATGCTTAAACTTTGCATACTAATGGCAATAGCTGAAAACGATGGCATTTCTATTTTAATCTTGATTAATTGCATGCGCTGATTGCAATTTCGCTTTACGCTTGAGTGAACTGCTAATCGAACTTATGAGAGTTTGATGTAGATTTACCGATATAATTCTAGCTGAAAAGTCGAGCTAATTAAAGACAGCTGAAAGCCTGATAGATTAATTGCAACTGGTTATAGATTAGTATCTACATATATATACTACATTTATTTATTTATTAACGCTAGCTGATAGCAGCCGACAAAACAATGTAATAATTATTATTTTTTATTTTTATAAATTCATATATAAAAATAATTTTCACTTTTAATTTCATTTTAAGGAATGTACTAAATTTACTTATTTAATTTTATTTAAATTAAGCTGACGACAGTCGACAAAAAAGTAAGTTAAGACTCTTTATGTAAATTGAATTTATTTTATTTTAATTTATACTGTTTTTATACTGTTTTTAACAATTAATTTGACTTGTTGAATTTTCTCAACTTTAATCTGAAATTTGATTTTGCCAACTAAAAGAAAAATAATATTTATAAATTGTTGATCATCTTTTTAAACAGTAGTTTAAGTTTGGTTTTCAATCACTGTCATTTATAATGGACCCAACCAGAGGTTAAACCTGATGTAGTCTTCACAATAAAAAACAGCACTGACTGAGGGCTAATGGACGCAGTAGTTGCATGGCATACCAGAAACATCATTAATTTTAGTCGATTTTCCAAAGAAGGCAGTCCCTAGCATTATGTTACAATGAAGCTGAGCAGCTAGATTACAGGGCTCAGTTACAGTTTCAGTTTCAGATTCAGTTTCAGTTTCAGTTCGAGTTGTGCCCTCCATCCATTCCACGCTTATGTTAGATGGTTGTCAATTCATCATAGCCATCAATTACTCGCACATAGTACAAGTCAAAGTCAATTGCGCGTAATCAACGGCATTGCATTTGACAACTGTGAGATGGGATGAGGCATCTTAATCATCGCGACTGACGAGTCTAATCTGCGGCTCAATTTCGAAGCAGGCTAGCAGTTCTACTTAGTTATGCATGCACATAGTCATAGTCTAGCATGTCATAGTCATGAATATGCGAATGTGAATGCGAATGCGAATGTGAATGCGAATGTTGTTGTTGTTGTTGCAACAGCGCCAATCAAATGTGGCACCGATGGCAACAACACAACAGACTGCTCCGACTCCTAGGCATCTTGTTAACTGCAACTACTCGGTGCTCATCGTTTGTTTTGGCCAATTGTCTATGCAATTTGCTGTGGAGCAGCAAACAACAATTGTGGGAAAGGTTAGACCAAAAGTCATGAGAAAATTTAGCCAAATGTAGCAAAAATAAAAAACAACACACGCTTTCACAGTTCATGTTGGCGAGTTGATTAAGACTTTCAATGGGTTCAGTTTGGCTAAAGGTTGCTTTCGGTTTCCAGTTGTTGTCGGTCCTTTCACATCTACTTGCTTGCAGTTTATCAGCTATTTGCCATCGTACACCTGGGCGCCATAATCAATAATTAAACTTCACCCGGCTGCATCTAGATAGCGACAGGTAGACAAAGCCCTTTGGGTAGAAGTTAGAAGGGCGTGCATGCCTTCAGTTTCTATTAGCCGAGCTCTAAAAGTGCCATAAATATCACCTCAAATGAGTTTTTATGCGCCACAGCAGGCAAACGGATAAAGTATATGAGGATACTGGGGATATATGGACATGGGCATGGATGGCAGACAGACGTTTGTGCAGCATATGATGAGAATATTTCATTCATGACGCTTGTAAATCTTCTTTTGATTGCACTTAATACTTGTCGCAGCAGCAAAGTAAAAAATTGCACCACACACACACACACGCACACACCTATCACACACGCACACACTCGCTCGAGTTGAAACTAACAAGAAAAACTGGCAACGGTAGAAGGAAATCATAATAATCCGAACATGTTTGCATTCAAATTGAGAATTTCTCGTCTGTGTTGGAACGTGTCCGTGTGAGATATGGCTTTGTTTGTGACTGTGCGACTGTGCGACTGTGTGTGTGTGTACGTTTGCTATCTAGAGGGAAATCTCATTTCATTTCCAGCAGCATACGTACACGAGTATGTATGTGTGTGTGTATTTACTCACACATGCCGAGCGAGTCTTTTGTAGTGCTGTGGGCGCCATTCAGTTTGCCAGTTAAAAATCATGTTTCTCAGCGCGATTTGGGTTATCAGGCAAACAAATCCACACCAGACTCACACACACACACACACACACAGATGTACGCACTGAGGGACTGAGAAACCCTTAGATACATATCTGGGCGAATGAGGGACACCTTTTACCACAATTTATCGTTTTTGCGGAATCTTAAATCTTCCTTTCAGAGCTCTGCTCCAGTGCATTCAATGTTTGTCTCCTTTGTACGAGTACTCGTACAGAGGATATCTGTTTGTACTCGTGCATATGTAACCAGAGACTGCGACTGGTTGGTTGCTTGGTTGCCTTGGCAATCCAATGAATTGCCTGTGTGTCATGCTATTTGCATCCCTGTATTGTAAGACAAGAATTATGATTTTTATTGAAAGCGAAAATGTCAACGAGGTGAGTTAAATATGTGCTCAATGTTTTGACATACGAGTGCAGATATTCAGATATTTATCGAGAATATCATCCATTTTGTGCTGCCGTTTTGGGTGCGGGAAGGAGGCGTGAAAAAAACAACAGGTGGCATGTCGGCATCTTGGCATGGGGTCCATAAATATTTCCACTTATTATTACAAGTTACTTTTCGCCATCATCGGGAAATATTCAAAGCGTATTTCTTGTTAACAGTCAGTTTTTGGCAAGTAAAAAAGTTTTCGCATCTACAAATTGGTCTCGCCTCTAGCCGCAAAAATGCACGACAGCCTTTTGACTTTCTCTGCCCCTTCTTTCCTCTGTTTCCCCCTTCAAAAGTTCTACTGCATGCTCTCTCTTTCACGCACACATTTGGATGGGGGCAAAATGAAGCATAACAGAGCCAAAAATGTGGCTAACAACACTAATACCCCAAGAAAATCCCAGCGAACAAAGAGGAAAGCAACTTTCACAGTCAGTTTGCAACTTCGACCTTTTGCGCACGTCCCCCCAGCCCGCGCCACTTGCCACTCCTCCTACTCCTCCTCCTCCTCCTTGGCCATCGACCCTTTTGCGACAAACAAATCCAACAAGGCAACTTTTGTGTAAAACTTTATGCATTTCACTGCTGATGAAAACGCAAAATAACAAGAGGGAAAAACAAAAAGCAAAATAAAAAAGTAACGCCAGCTTTTTCTTGATTTTTAAATTTTTAAATCTCTTGTCTGACGGTGCGAGGCAACAACATGTGACCCGCCTGCAAGCGCGCCCTTTTCTTTTTGTTATTTGTTAAACGTACTTGTACTTGCAAATACATACACATACATATATATTTTTTTGGTTTGGTTTTTTTTTTGTTTTTATTGTTCGCGCTTTTGTTTTTCTTGTAGCGCCGACGGCTACGAGTTGGCAAAGGATACGTCAAGCTGAACGAGGCGTTTGTGATAACTTTTTGATGTTTTACTGTTTACAGCTGTCAAGTTGTCCTCTTGCCATGTCAAAATTATATTATGAATTTCTTGGCTGCCTGCCTGCCGCCCTCCCAAATCCCCTCCCGCTCTGATTTTGTGGTTGCTTTTTGCCGCGCTCATTTTGGTTGTGCTCTTGTTGTCCATTGATTTGCATAAAAATGTTCACAAATATTTTTCTTTTTATTACGGGGGGGAAAAATAACAGCGTATAAAAAATATACATACAGTGAACACAGATGAAGGCGAGAGATGCAGGCGACAAAAGACGAAAAGTGACAAGCGAAATTCAATATGTTTTCCAGTTGACTCACGAAGGGCAAATGTTGGCAAATAGATGAAAAGACTTGCCGCATGCAAAACTAGCTCAAACGAATGCTAGATGCTCTTTCCATTGAGGAGAGAGAGTAAATTCTAGTTATACGAGTATGCATGAAAATGAAGAACAGAGTTTTTAATAAAGTAAATGACAAAGAAAAGCCAAAAGTCCTCAACATGTTTGATGCATTTAAAATATTCACACAAACCCCAAGTGACAATGGAGGACAAGTGCCACACAGCAATGGCTCACTTAAGTCGCACAGCGGCCTCCGAGCTGCCGAGCGACGACTCAGCTGTAGTTTGTGGCATTTATGAGAGTCGCGTTCGTTACACATACATACACACATATGTGTTGTGCCTGTTGTCAGTCGAGGGGGGGCTCAAAAATATTGTAGCAGCATTTGTGGCGTAAGGCAAACAAGTCCCTTTATGTTTTGTTTGGAAAACGAGGGTATAAAAAATGTATACAAAATTCAATTTGTTTGTGTAAATTTCTTGACTCGCGGCTGTTGCAAATAAAATCTACATAAAATGCCCCTAACTTTGCTCCCCACAACGCTGTCGCTTGATTTGTTTGCTCTGCTGCTGCTGCTGACGTCGTCCCAACATTTTTTTTTTGCCATCCTCGTCAGCGTCGACCCAGCCGTCCCTTCTCTTCGCCCAGCTGCTTGCCTCTTTGACACTTTGACTTTAGAGTGGAGCCACAGAAAGGGAAAGGTGGGGAGGGACGAGGGAGGAGGTAGGAGCCTGCACTGCCGTGCTCAATATAAATAAATAAAATGCTATGCGGCTGCTTTGTGGTTCTGATGCCGTCGACAAATTAATTGAAAATGCTTTTGCTTTAAATACATTTTTCAAACGCAAACGCAAACGCAATTTCAATTATAGCAAGTCGAAAAACGGCAAAAAAAAAATATACAAGCATAACACGAGTAAAAATCAATGGCTTCGACATCGACATCGACATCGACTTGAAACTCTGCAATTGATTGAATCAAATGGGGAGCATTGTGAGCCGCAATTAAGGCGATCTATGGACAAATGAACCAAAGCCAAGCCGTAGACAATTTCCAGATGCGACTGAGTCTAGCTCTTAGCCATTCCTGTCACGATTTTCGATTTGCTTTGCCTGTTTCAAGCATGTGTGTGTGTGTGTATGTGTGTGTGTGTGTGTGAGTGTGCTCTTATTTACAATCAATTGTATTTTAGTCGAATCGGGCCATAGAAACTTTTTAAAATGCCGCAGCACAAGTACACATCTTCTTCTGCCTCCTTTAGCGCCAAATCTTGAGAAACAAGCGCTTAATTTAATTTATTTTTCTCTATTTACCCACTGCTGTCGTTTGTTATTGGTTTTTCTTTTTTTGTTATTTAGCGCTCGGCACGAAATGTTGCTCATTAATTTTGTTTTATTTCATTTGAGAGCCGCTTCAATCGCAGGCTCCAACGAACCCCAGAGGAGTCAGCAATTTTTGGGCTATTTAACTTAAAATTGTATGCAGTTCACGTTTCTACTGTTGTCTGCAATTTCCAATTTCCAATTTCCAATTGTCATCAATTGGCTGCCACCAGCTGCTCTCTTTCTCTCTGCAGATAATTGATACTTTTTTTTCATTTTTAAATCAATATTTTTGGCTTCAATAGCAGCAAATTTGAATCAGTAGTCAGCATTTTGCTTATCCCCATTTTGAATGCTGACTTTGATAAATACCATTAAAAGTGGGTGATAATTGCAAATATTATGCTAAGCTCAATCTGAGCTCCTGCTGGCCGCATTATGTGATTGCTTGTGTGGGAAAAAAATGTTTGTGAATTTGAGTAAAGCTGACCCCAACCTGAAGTGCCTGTCCACACAGTTCACATGGGTTTGGGTTCGGGTTTGGACAAGTGGATAATGATGAGAACTGTCTAACAGTTGAAATGGCATTAAATTTCAAGCAGGAAGCTCCCTTTCAATGGGATTATAAAAGCTCAGGACCTCTTCAAAAGCACAAACATTACTCACTCAATCGCAATGCGGGTACATCTCATTAAACGCTTACCTGCAAAAGAATGGCAAAAGAGAGGGTTAGTCAAAGGTCTGATTGATATGTATACGCTGCGCAGTATTGTTTGATGATGATAATAGTGGAGGGAAATGCTAATTGCAGGGGCAGAAAGCGGGGGGCAGTAAGGTTGCTGTCTGAGGGCATAATTGATCTATATTGGGCATGACAGCGGACCTTGAGTGTCGACAGGCAAAATGGTAGACATGCAAACGAGTCATCAGGCTGGCGAAACTTTCCAAGTATAGTAGTAAGGTTTAGATGGTCTACTAGCTAAATAGTTTTCTTTAATTTGTTTTTGCATTTGCGCAGAGGAGGAACAAAGGCAGCTTTCAATGGCATTAATTGACGCTAAAAGGTTGTAATGATCTATTAAGAATATAGCTAAGATTAGGAACCTATGTGAAAGTATTGCGGCCGATTTATTATGCATTTAACCTTTATTGCAAGTGCCAAATAAAAATAGTTGCTTTCGTCAAATTTAATTGATTTTCTTGAATTTATTCTGATTGGTTTTTAGTTGGAATTCAATTCGATTAATTTGCTGGAATGAATATAAAAAATAAGAGCATTTTAAAATTTCTTTGATGTGGCTTTAGCAATTACTAAGAGTTTTGAAACACAAGTTTTTAATTTTCAATCGCAAATCTTCACACTGCGTTACCAACGATATTTTGTTTTCTTGTTTTTAAATTTCCATTAACTCAAGTACTCCAACTTTTGTGCTTCTTTTTCATGTCTCTTTCTTTTAGTTATACATTTTATTTCGCTTTGTGCCGTTGGCAGTGGCAGCATCAAATTAACTAAACTCGAGATGAGTTGAAGCTGAAGCTGAAGCTGAAGCCAAAGTTGTCTTTGTAAATGCTTAAAGTTGTTTGTTTTATGACATAATTTCTATATCCTTGTTGCATGAGTACAAATCATTTTCCATTTCAATTCAGAGAAACAAACAGCTAACGACTAACGACAAAGCAGCATAATCGTCACTATCTTTTAATTAACTTTCTCGAGGCTTTGAAAATGTTGAAAGTTTTTTCTGTTGTTCTAACCGAGGCTGCTGTTTGTTTTTGTTTATCTTGGTGACTTGCTTTTAGTTTTGCCTTGACAGCCTTTATGGTAAACACAATTTTCATTTTGATTTTCATTTTCATTATTCTGCGAAGTCTAAATAATTACGATGAAACGACAAATGTTGAAAAGTATTTGTCAAAAGGTTGTTAAGCCATCCCGACATATTATACATAACAACAAAAACAACACATTCAGTTAAATACACAAATGATTTTCCCAACTGACAGTTTTTCTCCCAGTTGTTTGGTTTAAGCCGCTTAGAGAATGCCGCTGCTTTGGCATTCCCACGCTCTGTCCGTATGATTAGCATAATCGAAAAGAAAATAAATCTCAAATAAAATATAATTTCGGTCAGCCACATTATGGCATTAAATCTGCCACACTGCTACTCTTTCCCCTCTCTCGGTTAATTGAATTATTACAATAGCCCTTCTTTCAAACTATTCTCTCTCTGGGCCGCCCAAAGGTGTCCCAGAGTCACGTTAGCCAAGTGAGTAAGCCACAAAGTCATTTCCTACTGCATCGTGCGGCAACAAATTCAGTGTTTGGAATTTGTCAGTTCTATTAACCGGGAATGGGGGAATTGGAAAGGCCAGACCCCTTGTAAAGTACTGCTAAGCTGCTGGTTCATTCAACTTTGAATCTCTGATTTTGGCTTACAAGTGTCGGACTTGTCGATAATGTTTGGCGCAGTTCAAGCCATTATGTAGCATGAAAAGCTGTTTTGTCAACTCGAGCCGCACATATGACGACGCTGCTCTAAATAATTTATGCGGATTGTTCTAATAATAACAGTAATTAATGCATTAGGGTATTCAATATCTAGACATTATCGCAAACTGTCAGACTGTTTGTCGTATAAAGCATTAAAAATCAATACGCAAGAACCAGTTGGTCGCTGCCCACGCGTCTCTATTCAAAAATTAAACAAAAGCCTCGAAAAGAACAGACATTAAATTAAGTATAGGTCTTTGAAGAAGCGTTGGAGATGGAGCTGAGGACAGCGAGGAAGAGAGATAGATAGAGAGAGAGAGAGAGTTGGTAAAACCCATAGACGAAAGCAAAGCCATAAAAAGCAACAACAAAATTAAAATCAATTTTATGTTTATGACACTTTTTTTATCGTCATCGTCTTCGTCGACGTCTTCGCCTTAAGTTCTTGTAACGTTTCACAGCGGGGCAGTTTTTTTTAAATTACCAATTCGCTTGTGGTTTTGTGCGCTCCCCAACTTTAGTCTAACCCATCAATAAGCCGTGGCAGGCCTCTATGGGTCCCTGTCTTTTAAAGCTGCCAAATATTGTGAGCCACGCAATCATTTGACCCACGGCACTATTTACATATGCATATGAGTTCGAGTGTGAGTGTGAGTGCGATTGTGATTGTGAGTGTGTGCCAGTTGTTCATGAATCACTCATTGCATTCAAATTGCAGACATTGGTCATTTGGCTGGCTGGCAAACTGATTGCCATATAATTTGAGCTGTCCCCACCAATTGTATAGCGATTGTCGTCATTACAAATGCAAATGTGCCATTTCGTTTTATCGCCACGATAATTCGACTACTATATGGTATGCTATGCTATATCTATGTATATATTTAAATGAACTTTTGTTCTAAACCCATTTTTTTATTTCATTGCCAGTCAAATGTCAATTTTGTGGGCGTTTGCAGTTGGAATTTTGGTTTGTCAGCATAATTAAAGGTGAGCAGTCGTCAAAGTTTCCCAGGCCTGCAGGGCGGATATCAATTATTAAAGGAGAAGAGCACGGAAGAGTGAGGGGTGGGGAGAGTTACCCACGCATTGACCACTCGAGCGTTGAGAGAGAGGATGAAAGATGACTTCTGGGACTCTTATCAGCAGTTGCGCATCAACTTTGTCCACTTCAGAATCTCTCCCTTGCTGCTTGCTGCTAATCAGCGCCACACATCGGCGCTTCAGCTATAGTAGAGTACCTGAGGGGCATGCAACACGAATCAACACTCAGCGAGGCATGACCTTTGTCTTTCTTGCAACCTACACACATCCGCTTGACTATTGAGAGTTTCTTCAATGACATTTGAATGGACTTTCATTTGACTTTTGTCGGGCATTTTCCGGCTTTTGCTTATCTCCACTTGAGTGCCTTTATCATTGTTGTTGTTGTCCTTCATTGTTATGTCTCTATATATTCATTTTTAATAAAGGACCCGCTGCCTACGGCCTGCAGCTTACTGTCATGGTGTACGCATTAAAATTGTTTTAAATTTAAATAATGGACAAATGCTCGTTAGAAGCGGGTCTTAGGTCAAGTAGTCAATGGACGTCCATCGTCTAACGTCTATCGTCTATAGTCTGTCGCCTGTCGAGCTGCGCTGGCTGTTAATGAAGTTCAAATATTTAGGGAATTAGGCAGCCGAAAGACTCGCAACTCCAAACGGACTCAGACTTGGAAACCTTTAGCATTTTATGCTAATGACAAATGCTTTTATCTTCAGCAAATACAAAATGAAACAAAAAAAAAAACAAATATAATGGAAAAATTAAAAGCAAAATTGTTGGCAACCTGCTGCTGAAACTGCTGCTACTGCTGTTGTGATCATACCCTTTAATGCGGGGTATTTCCGTTTACCTAGAAGGCTTGCACACTTTGCCATAATGCGAAGTGTCACGAAAATCAAACTTAACTTAAGCCAGTCAAGCTACTGTTTTTGGTTAGCGTATTGCAGCTTCGACTTGACAGTCATTAGTTTACTTTTTCGGCTGCCTCATGCTGACCCTAATCATTATGCTGGGCCTGGCCGGCGAGCTAGTGAAAAGCGGCAAGCAGCAAAAGGCAAGGTGGCGGGGTGGCGGGCTGGCGGGGCAACTGGCAGCTTGGGACCGTGAAAATTACACGTTTTTTGCTTTGAGGTTATAATATTACATGCCAGGTGGGTGTCCACTTCGAAAGGGGGGGTGGGCGCTTAAATTTATGCATTCTTTTTTTTACGTTCATGTTGCTTTAATTAAATTTCTCTTTTCATTTTTCTCTGTTTTGTTTTTTTTCTTCTTTTTTTTTTTTTTTTTGTGTGCTGTGGTCGCTAATTTCAACGTTTAGGCGCGTCTAATGTTGCTTGTGGTTCTGTTACTTCATTCAAATTAGAAAATATGTTGGAAATGTAACCAACGGGGAGGGGAGGGACGGGGTGCAACTAATTGGCCAGCCAGAGGTTTATTATTTATACATTCCATTCCAACGGTTATGCGGCCACTCGTATTTTATGTCTTATTTACACAAAGTCCACCTGACAACAGCTGTTAGCTGGGCTAGGGCGAGCGTTTAATTACAAAATCGATTAAAAAGAGACTGCTAATAAAGTGAATGTGGACACGGACTGATACACACTGGGATCTGATAGTCAAGGTTCTCGACGGGATGCCCTCCATCCATCCAACTGCCTTGCTTCACTGCACAAAATGTCATAAATGCAGCGCCAAATAAATGAAAGATATTTTCCAAGTGAGCTCAGGTAGCGAGACGAAGAACAGAGAGATTTTCATTTGTGCAGTTGATGAAGCCATTTCAACCTTTCCACCTTTGGTGTCAGCAAAATCCCAACAGTCAGAATGTCGCAGCGCGTCTTGGGGTTTTACCTATGGACGTCATTTAATTAAATATTGAATAAATTATTTGAATACGAATAGAAGCTTCTATAATTGCGAGTAAGAAAGTTTGTGATAAAGCTTTGGTCACGTCTCAACTCGTGCGCTCTCTTCACGTTGAGCTGAGCTTGTTGTAGTGCTCTTCAAAATGCCAAATGCGAGAGAATGGGAGAGCGGGAGAGCGGCTTGCAATCAGCTGAGCGTATCACTAAATATGGCGGCCACTGACAGTGGGTCTTGTGCGTTAGAGCAACAGGCGTTTGCTCAGCTGCTGAGTCATCATCAGAGCGAGTGCAAGAAAATCGCAAACTCATGCACTGTGCGAAAAGCAGAGAAACAATAATAAGTTAATCGGCACTGTGACAAATGCACTTGCAATTTGGAGCAAGACTTGCTGGCCAAAGCAGAACTTAATTTCTTGAAATACGTAATTTCGTTTAATTGAAAAATAGCTTTTCAGTGTAAATATAGATTGCTAATTTAAAAAGGCAGATGGAAAATAAACTAATGGAAATTGCAATGAGGCAGCGTTTTTTCATTTTGTTCGTCGAATTTGAAAGTTTACACAAATCTAAAAAAAAGCAGAGACCAAGTACCAATGCAACAACAACGATAATAAACCCAGTCATAAACATGACAAAGACAACATATAAAATAGACCGAGTGTCATTGTTGCAAAAATAAACAAACAAAACAAACAATGAAGTGGACCAAAAAAACACACACTCATACACATAGGCAAAGAGAACACAGACATAGAGAGAAAATTGCCATGCCGAATTACAAATGGTTTTTAAATGCTACTGGCCAACTTTTACTGGTCGTTGGACATTCAGTAGTAGCCACAATAACGGCCACTTTCAAACATGACCCTAACTGCAAGTAGATCGGAAAGCAGGCGAAATATCTTGGTCATTTCAAGTTGCCGTTTTCTTTGCGCTGCTTAGTAGACTGTTAAATGACTTCCGTAGTTAGTTCATCTTTAATTTCCGCGTATCCGAGTATGTGAGTGTGTATTCTATCTATTGTTGTTGTTCTTCTCATAGCCCTTTGCATGAAAGAGAAAATGCGGACCAAATTCTACAATCCGCAACGCAATTAAAGATAACAGGTCGCCATAAATGCTATAAAGCAAGTTTTACAATAATTACAACTAATTAAATTGTTAATAATTCTATTTTGAATTGATAGTACGACAAATGAGAAACAATATATTTAATCAAATGAAAATGCTTATGTCGATACACTCTGAACTTGCTTATCTTATATAAACTACAAAATATAAAGTTCGATTGAAAGAAAAACTAAAATTCGATCACACTTATCGCATAGTTCACCCTCAGGTCAAGTTTTGAGTTATCATTCGAAGACAAGAAGAAAACTCTAAAGACCTAAAACGTGTAAAGTACATTAGTCGTAACAATACTGAGAATAATGAATCCATATCATGTGCATTTAATAATCTTGTTCCCTGGCCAGTTGCTTATGATAGCTCTGCCATAGAAATTCCCACCTTTTTGCGCTTCGATATAAAAACAACAATCTTTCGTGCAGTTAAAACCTGTTGAACGAAGCTCATTTAAAAGGCAAAAAACTTTTATTGTTGCCCACTGTTATTGTTGTTGTTAGCTTTTAAACTGGTTCTTCGGAAATAAACACAAGCTCACACGCACACACACACACACACAGCCATATGCGCCTGCACGCACAGTGCTGATATGAGCTGAGCTTTCGGCCCAGCTTGGCACAGTGTGCGGCACTTTGATGACTTACAGATCAAAACTTTGGCCCAGCCAGACAAAAGACACCAAACACGCGTCAAGGCCGAATGCAGTTATGCTGTTTTTATTTATTTTTTGCACACAATTTTCCCGCGCATAGAGCAATTAAAGAAAGCAAAGTGTTGAACAAGTTGTTTTGCTTATTGTGCAACTGTAACAACTGTATTTGCAATTGTTGTAACAGTTACAGCGGAGGAGAGCAGAAAAGTAAAGCGCAAATTAACCGCTTAGTGGCGCTATGAACGACAACAACAAAAACAAGCACAATCTTTATCTGTATGGGTCAAAGCGGGATGGCTAGAGTCAGTGCTCAGCACGACAAAGCGACAAAGCGAAAGAATCAAGCGCAGCCTAGACATAACTTTAAACAGAGAATAATAAAGTAAAGGAAAATCAAGTCAAGTTTAATAGTTACAAGTAGACGCAACGGGACGGGTTCAAAATGTAATGCGTGCTAAGCGAATGTAAAGCGCAAAATGAAATACATGTGCACTCGTAAGTATGTATATGTAATTTATAGGAGCGTAAATACTTACCGTTTTAAAAGCTCCACGTTATGCTAATTATTTGAACCGCCAAGCAACACTTTGGCCACAATTGCTGCTGTTGTTGTTGTTGTTGTCTCTAACTGCTTAGCTTAGCCAGTCTTGTCTCACACACTGATGCCAACAATTGTTAAATAAACAGTGAACGACGCACACAAACAGTTGGCGCTTCAGTTGTTATTATATGTTAGTTGTATTTGCTTTTGTTTCACCTTCTTCTTCTTCTGCTGCTTGTTTGTAATTTACTTTTGGCAATATTTATGCTACACTTTCACACATTTACATTGAGTTGCGTTACTTGCTTTCATTTGTTGTTCAACGCATCACTTGCCAAAAAATGTTGGCCACAATTGCGAACCAACTACCAATAAACTCCAAAGCACACACGATTCAAGCCCTGAACAATATGAACTCGCACTGCTTCTTTTATTTTCTTTTTATTCTGAAAATTTTGATAAGCGCTTTGCGTGCGCACACGACGGCTTCACTTAGGAGACTGAACTAGCGTAACCGATTGACGGTCCAGGCAACACAAAGTGCTCTCATGGTTCGTTCACATTTATGAGAGAGTTTTGTATTGATGCATTGCTGGTGAAGAGCGCGCGAGTGTGGGTGCATTTCAAGAGAGCCTTTCGAAGAGACAGCTCTTCTATTGCTTCATTTAATTGTTTACTAAATATGCCCCTGTACTCGAGCAATGAAACAGAGCGCCAAATATATTTAATGTTTATTAATATAAACAATTTAATAGTTTAGGTATAATATTCTTAGGTGAATATTTAAGAGAACAAGTTAAATATATAATCCATTTGTATTTACTTAGAATTCAATTGAAAAGAAGAATATTCTCAAATTTAAATATAATTTACAATAATCCTATATTACTAATGATATTAAATTGCACAATCAAAACAAAACATCCTTAATATATTCAATTCTCTTAGTAGTAGTTTCTCTTTTGTTAGGTCTACCTGTGGCAAGTGCCCAGAGCGCTAATATAAAATACTGGGTTTTCACACGCAGTATAAGAGTTCCCAATTCTCGCTCTTCTAAGCATGGGTGAATTATACATTGAGCATATACATATACAGGTTTATGAGAAACTTGTTTTGTTTTCGGCAAATGCCGGCATTTGTTGTTGTCATTGTTGTTTGTTGTTTTCTGTTGTTGTGGCAGTCTAGCTAGTACTGGCAGAGTTGGCAGCCCAGAGGCAGCTGATTACAGTTATTATGCCATAATTGAGAGTGAGCGTCCCACCGAGAGAATTTCTCTAATGCAGTTTACAGTTGCATGCGATTTGGCTTAAACGAGTGCAATTTGAAAATAATTTGCATTTCATAAGCCATAATATGTTTTAATTAAGTCTCAACATAATTTCGAGTCATTTTCGCATAAGTATAGTGGATATTAGCATTAACCAGATGCCAGTGAGGTTAGGTCGAATATCACCTAGCCTTGTTTGGCACTTTTATACACTGGGCGAAATGAAAGTGTTATTGTTTGGTTTTTCATTTAAGTGAAATCGAACCAAACAATTCAAAAATTAAATTAATTAAATATAATAATATATTCTTCAATAATTGCCAATTTCTGTTGGCAACAATTCCATTTCATTTCCAGCAATTTTTTCAAGGACTTAAGATGTGATTACACAATAGATGCTTATTGAATTATTTCCCAAAACGACTATGAAATTGAATTTAATTTATTTTAGCTATTAATGCAAAAAGAAATATTTTTGCAATTTTCAAAAAAAACGACCCCGACGACTTCATTCAATGTAAATATTACAACGAAATAATAGCAGTCACAAATAATGGCGCCAGAAATGTTTGCGATGGAACTTGGAATTTTCCAGCAAGCAAAATTTCCTAAAAAGAAAATGCTACGCCTGAGGTCGTTCCACAGTTGTAGAGAAAAATGAAATAAGAAAGAAGTTGAAGAATTTTCTGGGAATTCCGCACATCATTTCACTTAACAAGACGCACTTGGGAATGCCCCTTACACACACACACACACACACATACAGACATACAGAGGGAAATGCTGGGCTGAAATATTACAATAACAAATTTCACTTTGAATTTGTGCCGAAAATTTAATTTGATTTCATTTTCATCAAATACATATAAATAGTGCAACAAATGAATTCTGTACGTGCCGCAAATGCCAAAAATGCTGTTAGCTAAGGGCCGCCCAGCCAAGGCGACTTGGGAAGGGCATGGGCAAGGGCAAGGGCAAGGGGAAAGGGGACTCGATACCCACATGTGTGTGCACCGTCGAAGCTGGCTGAGATTTGTGAGCATTTGTGCCATTTTGTTGCGTGGTTGGCCACGACACACGCAGCACGCAGCACGCAGGACGCAGCATGCGGCGTGCGGCATGAGGCATGTGGGATGCGGCACGGAGAACCATAAATTCCAGCCGCTCAATAAACTAATGGCAATTTGTATCTGAAAGATACAATGCGAGTCTGCCTCGCATTCACGTACAAAATTATTTCTCGTATTCTCCTTATTAGTTTTCCTCTTTTCTCTCTCTCTCTCTCTCTCTCGCTGTCTCTCTTTCCATTTTCAGTTTCATTTTTGTGTTTGCTTTTCGGCCGCGTTTCAATCCTTGTGACACTTTTATCACACACGTTCGCCTCATCAAAAAGTTAACGACGATAATGACAAACATTTCAAAAGCAAACACCTCCCGATCCCGAAACACCAGCACAAAGAGCCCAGATCCCGGATCCCCGAATGCATAACTGTGGCTATTGTACACTCGCCCCTCCCTTGGCTGCCTGCCATGTGTGTCCACTGGTAGATAAATATCTCATTTACCCATCATTCTTGTTATTGTTGTTGTTGTTGTTGTGGGCAAACACCTTAATTAACTTTTTTCCATGAACCTCTTTTGGCCTGGCAGCTATTTAGCTGCGACTCCAACTCCAGCTCCGACTTGGACTGCGACTCCAGCAACAACTATCAACTTGTAGCTCTGCGAGACTTGACTTATTTATTAGGGTTATTTGGCTGTAGTCCTTAGCCACACACACGCACACACGCACACACACTGTCAGACTAGTCAACTACCTGCTCATTTTCACCTGAGTACGTGTTAATTTCGTGTATTTATCTTATTTTCTCGTTCTTTTTTTTCTCTCTCTCTCTCTCTCTCTCGTCGCTGGTCCAAGTAGAAAGATTGGAATTGAAATTCCAATTAACAGTTGGTTAGCTTAGCTGCCAACAAAGAAATGTATCTGTATCTTATGGACATGTATCTTGAGCGGTGCCTGCGTCGACATCACGTTCGTTCAGCTTTGACTTTTCCACCAAACTTTGGCCACCTTCAACGTGGGAAATGCAAATGCCGAATGGCAGTGCGAGTGAGACTGAGAGGGAGATAGATAGAGAGAGAGAGACAGTGCTCGTTGCAGGAACAAACAAAGGCGTCGATTTGTATCTCAAGTGTACACAAATTCAACTTGCACTATTTCTTTTTTTTTCCCGCAAGACCTTTGTTTAGACACCGCTCATTTCCCTTTCCCTTTCGTCATTATTGTTATTATTATTATTATGATACGCTGCCAGAGGGTATTATTATTTGATCACGAGTTGTGTGACGCATCAACAGACGGACAAATAGACAGAAATATAGATAGACAGAAAGACAGATAGACAGAAAGGCAGATAGACAGATGAAGCTAAGTTCATCATGTGTGGCAGCCTCTTCGAATTATATATGTTCGTATGTTATCGCCACGACTAAATTGCCACCCGTCTGTCTGTCTGTCCGACTGTTTTAGAGCTCATGACTCACTTCACTTCAAAGCTGTGCTAATCAAACTAAAAACAATTTATTCTTAATGCTGAAAGTGCTTGAATATGTAGGAGGGCAGTCGATTAGACAAACTAACATATAGCTATAGTTGGAATAGTCTTTCTATAGTAGTCCCTAGAACTACTTTGTTTTTAAGTTATTTCTAATTGCCAAAATATTCTAACTTTAGCAAGTTATGTTAGAAAACATGTAACTCAAAAACCTGCAGTGAAACTCTTATTTTAAATAATTAAGAAACCAAAACCAAAACGTAACAATTCAGTTTCGTTTCTTTTTTAATTAAAAACATATGCATACAGTTTTGCGCGTTTAATGCATTGTATATATTATATATACATATATTGTATTATTAATATATGAAAATTGTAATTACTAAAGGAGTTTCAATTTGTGCACTTTGACTGTAATAAGTACGTGAATTTTCCTTTTTATGCCCGCCTACCCAAAGGGTTACAACTTTGTTTTTAAATGGGTTATTTTACGTATAAATTGCATTACATATCATACATATATAGACTGTTCAAACATTGTTGTATATTGAACAGCTAGGGTATTGAAAATTCGTCAGACATAATCTTGCTTGCCTTTCTAGTTATTGTAATTATATTTTTCGCCTCTGCCCCGCAGTTCCCGCTGATCCTCAAGTGATTTTGCTGCTGTTTGTTTTGGTTGTTGCCTTTGACATTTGATACGATTGCAGCTCGCTGCTGCCGTTGTTATTAAAGGGCGTCGATAGGTGGCACGCCCACTTCTGGGAATCTCAAGTGGCCGCTGGCCGCATAAACAGACAGACAGACAGACAGACAGACAGATAGACAGTCAGACAGAGTAGCATACATGTGCCCAGCATCTGTGTCCCGAGCTCGAGAGTACGATTATTACAACTGTCTGGCTTAATCTGGTTGGGCCGGAAGTGGCGCATCTTTGTGCCGCATCAGTTCGCAAGATGCGCACACGTAACTTGCCTCATGCTGCACATGCCACAAAGGTCTTGAGTTACTTTTGCATCGCTGAAATGCAGAAATTATTTCTGCCTCACAATAAGTGAGAAACTCAAAACATCATGCTGTGGGATGTGGCAACTGAACTTAATTCAGCGGCACATGCAAATTGCCCCGAAAGCATTTCAGATTTCATTTCAAATGGCTGCCATTTCATTTGTCTGTCCAACTGTCTGACTGAGAGTATGAGTGTGGCACATACGGATTGCAGATGCAACGTTTGACTATGTTGGCTCATTAAGCTTAAGTTGCATGCCACCAACCTGCTTGCAACTCCACACAAATTTCAAATTGATTAAAATTTTTAAATATTTCATTATCATTGTTCTGTACTATCAAATGGGAATTTCCAAGTGTATTATCAAATATGCTGCTCGAGTTCGAGTTCAATCTCTGCCTGTTAAATTCAATAAGACTAAATTTGACTGCAACTATGTTATCTATGCTTTTCAGCGCTTATATCAGTTTAAGTTCAATAACAATTCAAGACTTGTGCTGAGTTGTTGAATAACATTTCATATTTCGAATATAAGTTTAAGCATTTTTAAATCATTAAATCAAGAGTTTGATCCCTGAACTGTCCTAATAATATCAATGACCCGTTTATTTCAATGCGGTCTTAAAAGAGATACGAATATAATATAATATATACAATATAATATAATGAAAGGCTAGCAAATAATTTCGCACATGATTATTTCTACGACACCAGACCAAAAGCATAATAAATTTAAATCAGCATCGTCATTATCATTGATAGTAGCATGTATTGACAATCAAATTAAATACACTCTTAATATGAACAGCAGCATACACAAAGAGAGAAAATAGTTATTCATTTTCAGACTTTAAATACTTGAAATATATAAAAATGGTTAACATAAATTTGTTTGCTGTTTTTCTCACTGTGCATAAATTGATAATTTTGAATAAATGTTTTTAAAGGCAACAACCAAACATTGGACTATTTTTTTTCTATTTCGACTACATATGTTATGTATATTGTATAAGTATGAATGGCATTTAATTAAGCAAAATAAATCAATACATATTCAAGGGGCAAATAATGTGAACTTTTATGGAAATGTGCACCTTTTTGCTTGACATTAACAATTTAGCATTTTATTGTGATTTTCTGGCATTTTTAAATAACATTAAATAATAATAAAATAGCACTGGTATTAGATACCTTGATGCATTGTTAATCGCTTGTACAATCTCGAGTATTCTTGTAATTATAATGTTGCCGGATAACGGTAACGATGTCAATTAGTAGCAGCAGCAAGTAGATGATGCCGCTTGTGGCTGCTCCTTTTGAATGTTGAATGTTGAATGTTGAATGGTGAATGGTGAATGGTGATAAACATCCTGTCGCGTGGCACGTAGCAAGCACATAATTTACGGCAATTGGGATTTGTTGAGAACATAAACAGAATAACGGCGCGATTTACGCATTTCAATTGCCATTTCATAAATTTGGGGAACGCCTAATTGATGTTTCCGCCCGACGCACTAGATGGAGGAGCCGAGATCAAGGAGCATTCATATTAGGCATGCTATTATTGTAAACAGGCGGACTGGGAGTGAAAATTGTAATTTATATGGAAATTTATTAAATCAAATTGTGTGGCATGCACCATTTGCAGCAGCGGCATGCTACAAAATAAACACAGCAGGCCAAAGAGAGCCAGCAAGCCGCGTTGACATCATTTGTGCCACATGCGTGCGTGTGTCGTGTCGAGTGGCTGTGCAACTGCGGCATAAGCTTCGCATGGATTCCATGGAAGATGCAACTAAGGAAATTAAAAATAAAAATGCGCTTTAAACACGTGCGTCTTCTTGTGGCGCTTATCTCTCGCGCTCGCTCTGGCGTTGTGGCTGCCACTTTGACTGACAATTAATTTCAATTGCGCATTCGCGTTAATCGCCCTAAAAAGGAGCGACAGCGGCAGCAACAACAACAACAACAACAACATCCAACATCTTTGGCTGCTTTTCTTCACTGCTCTTTCATTCCCTTTTTTTTTATGTGGCACGCAAAATGTTTTTCTCATCTCGCTGCTATTTTTAATCATTTTTCCCAGTTTTGTTTTCCGGAATTATTCAGTGTGTCGTCTGCTGCATGAGATTAAAAATAAAACTGACAGCTCCAACAGGAGGCGTGAGGCAGTAGAAGGCAGCGCTGTGGCAGAGTGGGAGGCTGAGGATGAGGCACTGAGTCCGTCCAAAGGGAAAATGTCAAGTTCAAGAGTCGCTACAGCTGCTCCAGTTGACTTGGATGCCGACTGAAGTACGTCATGTGCTTGTGAGGGAGCGGGGGCAGCAGCACAGAAGCAGCATGGTGGCAGCCTTAGAAGTGGAAGATGGGGCAACAACTGGCAGCTTGAAGTGGATTAATTTTGACATTTATGATGTAGGCTTAAAGTGTTTTAATTGCTTTACGTTTTGCTGCTGCAGCAATAACAATAGCGACTGCTTTGAATGTTGCAACTTCCAAGTGCCTGCTGCATCATCCCCATCCTCATCCTCATCATCATCACGGCGATAACTTAGAGTGGGGCACGTGTCTTCACAATGGCCACTCGAATTCAATTAAGTGCATCAGCCGCATTAAAATCATGCACATTCTTCTGATGATTCTTCTTAGGAGGTTGGGAAATACTCTCTAAATTATCTATAGGATATACTTGATATCAAAAATGTTGGGAGTAGTACAAAACATAGGTATAATATTTATAATTACAAATCGAAATGTATGATCACTAAATAAATAAATAAATCATTTAAGATATATAAAAATTTCACGTATTTATAACTAATTATTATTTACATAAATGTTCAATATAAAAATTATTATACAAAATATGTAATTCATCTGAAACATATTTTGTTTCTACTTAGAGCTGCACTTTTATTATTTTAGAAGAGGTGTAAAATAAATAACATACATAAAGTAATGACACATCTATGCATTTTAAATCCACGAAATAAAATTCAAATCAAAAAATCATTTAATTCTACAAATTATGTAATTCATCTGAAACATATTTTTTTTCTACTTAAAGATGCACTTTTATTATTGTAGAAGAGGTGAAAAATATGATTAAATAACATACTTAAATTAATTAATAAATTAATGACACATCTACACGTATGCATTTTAAATCCACGGAATAAAATTCAAATCAAAAAATCATTTAAGAAACAAACAAATATCACATTTTTGCAAGTAAATATTGTTTAGAAAAATATTCAATATAAAAATAATTATACAAAATATGTAATTGATCTTAAACAATTTAGTTTTTCTTCTTTAAGAAACACTTTTGTTTTAATAATTTTTGGTACCTAATTTTATTATATTTGTAGGCGGCTCTAGTTCAATTGGAAGTAAAAAGAACAACGAATTGTTTTTGCTTATATTTTTTGGTTTTTTCAATATATATCTAACTTAATTAGAGCCTTCTTCTGGGCTTTAAATTACACTTGAATATAGTTCGCTATTTTCCACATGTTCAACAAATATCTAAGTCATTTTTGTTTAGACAGAAATGCTCTGTACCCATCTGAAAAATGTGTTAAAATCATTTGTTTAGTGAGTATATATATTATATATATATGATCATATTTACTCCCTAAAAAAATAAATAAATTGTTAATGTTGTATAGCCCTGATGACACATTCCGAAATAGTTCAAAATATATTGCGAGTTTAATTAATGAGAAAATCAAAATTCAACTATTTTTATTGACCTTGAGTCGACTAACAAAATAAACAGAAGCGTAATGAAAATTTCACTAGAATCAACAATATGTTTTTCGAATGAATTGACTTAGATATTCAAACTTTGTTTCAAACTCGGATATTTATGCAGCGTACTATAGGGTATTCCCAAGGCAGGCAGGCTCAACTAACAACAACAAACTTCAGTTGGACTTTGTTATATATTTCGATAGTGATAAAATGTTATTGCTTTAGTCAAACAAGCTGAGCCACTCGGCATTCAGGTGTGCTCAGGTGTGTGCGATTGTTGTTGGTTATTGCTGTTGTTCTAGGCATTTTGGGAGTTTGGGAATAAGTAAAATAAACGTGGTCGATTGCAGTCGCAGTTGTGTGCCGCTGTTTGCTAAATGTCCTGCATTGGCATGTCCTTTCGCCGGCCTTTCACTCACGTAGAACAAGCGCCGAAGGCGATCTGCTCAGCATCCAGCACCGCCTCCGCCACCGCCAACGCCTTTGACCCCGCCCACTCATTGGCCGCCTCTCACGTCACGCGTTAAAGTCACGTATTTTCCAGGTAATTTACGTTGCCTGAAACTGTTGCCACCAATATTTCTGGCCGTGTGGCACGTTGCACGTTGCCCGTTGATTTTAGATCCCCGTCTTTGTTTTTTCGTGTTCGTCTCTTTTTTCTGCTGCAGCCAATTGTTGTTGTTGTTGTTGTTGTTGCTGTTGTTCTTGTGCTGAGCATGAAATGCGTTTTTTGGCCTTTGTACGTGCGCGTTGTCCTGCTGCTCCTTCTGCTTTTTTCGCCAGCCATGTTGCAATGCCGTTTTCCAGTTCCCAGTTCCCAGTTTCCTTTCCCAGTTCACAGTTCACCATTCACCATTCACCATTTGGCGTTTGCTTATTGTTTTTCATGTTGTTGTCGCTCCTCGTTGTCCTCGTCGTCCTCCTCGTGGTGCAAGTGCAACGAAATGTGCATAACGTGACCGGGTTTCTTAGTTGGCTTTTATCGGCCAGCGAAAGTGCACTGCCTCAAAGTTGGGATCAGCTCCCGGTGCAAAGTGCTAACTGCACGCCCCCGCACGTTGCACTCACATTATCTGACCACCCGCCCCCCTCCCCCTTCTCGTTCCCCCACTGATATTTCACTCGGAAAACTTTTCAACAACTTTCGGACAGCTGCAACGGATACGGATGCGAACACTGATACTGTAACTTCTGTCGACTTGCCTCTCGTCTTGTTCTTGTTGTTGTTGTTGCTGTTGTTGTTGCTGGTTGTTTGCGGTGAATTAAGTTGCGACCATTGAAACTCCACTTGAGTTAATCGTTTAATTAGTGTCTGTGCAACCTGCGGGAGCATTTCAAATGCATTAAAAAAAAAGAACATCTTGGCTGAAAAACACTTAAGGCAATTTGCCCTGCTGCTTTCGGCGCTGAGGGTTGATTATGGCCCACTCTTGAAACACTCTTGTAATTAAGCAATCAATCCTAATGCATTAAAATTATAATGCAATCAAAGCATAGATTCTGATTCAGCTTAAAAAAGCTTATTGAAGCCGGAAAAATGCAGAAAATTAATTGGAAATTCTGCATATTTCTCAGATATAAACTAACAAGCAAATGTGTATTAGATTACTAGAAATATGCATTTGAAATTTCAAAAATGTATTTGTTATTTATAAAAAAAAATAATCCAATTACTCATAATCTAATAATTATTAAAAAACTTCTTTGAGTTTTGGCATTAAACAAAAACTGTACCAATTATTTTTGTTGACATATCTTATATATTTCTTTTCATATAATTTTATAGAGATTTCACATTTCAAAGCTGTCATGGATAGCAAAAATATTATTTTGTAGCCAAGTTAAAATGGAAATTAATGCTCTCAATATTGAAGAAGCAAATATGTTTGCCAAAAGCTGAACTCCATTTTATTTTACGACCAATGACCAATGCAAAAATAAAACATAAAATTTATATTAAATTTTCATTTGGCATTTTGTGTGCCACACAGCAGGGATGCACCACAAATCCTCTGGCTGCTGCAACATACTGTGTTTTATGACCCCACTGTTGTTGCCACCTTCCAGCAGATAATTGTTGTGGTGCTGTTTGGTTTTATGACCCACAATTTGTTTGTGGCAATGCATTTTCTATGAAGCAATTTGTTGTGCCAGCGCTGCATTTAGAGCCGAGGCTTAAATGATTTTTAGATACGCCAAAGGCTCCTGGTAGCGTTATGAATGGGGTACAAATCATCGATCGTTTTATGAATTGATAATATTTTTGTTGCTGTTTTGAGTATGGTATTAATAATTCCATTGCCAAAGGCGGCATTTGTAGAGTTGGACAATAATCAATGGTAGAGAGATGCTAAGAACAGCAGCATACAAGAGGCTTAAGCTATTCAAAATATTGAATAAATAAAATGAGTTGTAATTGGAATTCTCATTTAAATAATTTAATCAGTATAACAATTCTAATAGTAGTTGCAATATTCGAGTTTATTAAGAGAAAACTTTCAGCTTATATATTTTTTATTTTCGCTTTCGACATTAACTTTTTGTTCCACAAAAATAGTTGAGTTGAAATCTGAAGTACAACAATATACATTTAGTATACTATATATCAATATGTATAAACAAACATGGCAAAAGCAGTTGGCGTGAACTAAAACTACACAATTTGAGCGCTGCTTTGAAATCACATCAAATATTGAAACAATCAAACTCCATGTGCACGCTAATGTTGTGGCTTGAGGAAGGCGGGGGAGTTGGGGTGGCAGGCAAGGGAATAAGATGCTGGTTTAATCATTGTTTGCACGTTTGCACTTGCCAGCTGGCAACTGAGAGCAGGCAACCAAACTAAAGGTAAGGCTATCACCATCACCATTCCCCCTCTGCTCCCTCGCTGTCTCTCTCTCTTCGGCAGTTGGGCTATCTCTTTTTGGCTGTTGCACTTGCGAGTGGCAACGTTATTTAGCAGTATCCGTTTCCGTTTTCATTGAACACAGCTGGCGCATCCTGGGCGCATTTCCTGTCTGTCTTGTGCAAGTTTAATGCATTTAACTCTTACATTGTGCCACGAAATTGGCTAAAAAGTAGAAGAAGCAGAAGGAGAACTTCTCTGTCGATTGCTTTTTGAGCTTCCGCCAGGTAAATTTGAAATGCACTCGAACTGCACTCGATAGCAAACTGCCAAAGTGAATCGAAAGCGAATGCGAAATGACTTCGAGTACAGCTCAAGACACAGCTGTTGCCACTTAAACGAGCTTGCTCGACTCTCTGACACTCGTTAGCCTGATTTTAATGCACAACTAAGGGGTGTTATATGTCACATTAGTTGGGAGTCTGAGCTCATATTGCGGTTAGTTTTGTGGCAGCATTTGAGGCAACTGTGGCAGCTGGCAAAAGGACACCCGCTGTGCGGCTCGGCCATTGCCAAAATTGTCATAGCATTGTTGACCACATGCTGGGCACGGTCAGACGAGCGACATTTAGACTCAGATGCTTTGTTAACTAGGTCAAGCCAGATTTCTAGAGGAACTTCTCCTTTCCGCATTATGAGTTTGATTTTGGAGTTTCTAATCTGTTAATGGCCATCATTTCGCCTGGACAATCGCTGTGTCGTCTCTGCCTTCCAATTATGGCCATTATGCAGCCTGGCCGGGACATTTGTCATTCTTCTTTTCACTTGTTTGTGCAATTTAATGTCTCGTTCCTCGCTCCACGTCCCATTGGCAATTTCATCAAAACTGTCCCAATGAAAATGTCGGAAACGGAACGCCAACAAATATGTTATGAAAAGTTTTCAGCTCAAGCCACAACACGCAAATGCCAGATAAATCGGGAGGGAAGCGGAAACGTAAACGATAAACCCAGCTCAAGCAGCGGAAATGATTTATTAAAAAACGAATGCCACACCAAAGGGAGACAGAGAGAGACAGAGAGAGAGTGAAACATAATAACAAAAAATGTCAGAAGATAAAACTTGCGATTGTCACACAATAAATCGCATGGAAATCAAAGCAACGACAAATATCAAGAATATAAAAATAAAAAAAAACCAATACAATTGCTCAACAATTACAGTCTGGTTTTGGTCCTGCGGCAGCACAATGACAAGGGGGGCAGGGGAGCAAGGGATGGATACTTACTGACACAGAAACTGGCGCTGCTGTTGACAGTTGTCAGGGGGCAAACAAAGCCGAAGGAAGCAAGGACTGCGACTCGACAGGCAGATACTCTTCGATCCAAAATAGGGCAAGCAAAAAACATGCAATTGCTTTTTTTTAATTGGCATTTTTAATAAAACAAAAATAATTACTTCAAATTAAAAATATTGAATTTTGTACTTATTGAGCTACTACATTTAAATGTTTGTGCAGTACTCAAACTTTGAATAGCACAAGACAACTAAGCTGTTAAGTGAGCTCTAAAAAAAGGTTCATAAATATAAAAAATTTCACACTTCACAAACGAGAACGTTTCATAATCGAAAAGATAGATTTTATTTAGTTGAAGTAGATAGTTTAACGATTTTTTATGATCAGAAATAGTTATTTCAAGTAAATGAAGTTTGATGATTAATAGTTTATTTGATGAAAATAAATTAGAACGCAAAACTTACTTCTACCTTGCAGCCATATTTTGACACAATATTTATTAGTTTTTCATAATAATAATAAGATACAAATAATGCTAATATAATAATAATAATAATGTTGTTTTATTAATATAGAAGCTGACTTTAAGGTTAATTGAGTAAGTCTGCCATTGTGATAGTTTGATTAAGGCATTAATTACGATATTTAATTGAGTTATTAAAATAAGGGTAAATATTAAAAGTTACAATTATGTTTCTTTCAAAAGCTTTACTAGATGCTTAATAATTGTACAGATTTAAATCTAAATTTCAATAACATTGTGCAACACATCAAACATCTTTCTCTCCACTGTATCTAGAAGTTTATAACAATCACAAAAAAAGCCGAAGCGTAATTTCTAAGGGCAACTTTAAATGATTCAGAAATTCATGAGAAGTTAAGAAACTTGAAGGTGGCTGAAAAGTTTTGGGCCAAGGTAACATTAGTGGCGAATGGCAGCTGGTAAAAAGGCAGCTGAAAGCCGCCAACACAATTGCCATTTATAATGCATGGCCATCAAGATGAAGTCTCAATTTGAACTTATTAAAATGCATTTGAGAAAAAAAGCCAAGAAAAGTGCAGTGAAGTAAAGTTGGGAAAAGAAAAGCGCTGACACTCGTAGTGTACTGGCGCATCCGCAACTTTGAAGTTGAAGTGCACTCTCTGGGGAAGAAGGAGGAGGAGGAGGGCGAGGAGGAAGAAGGGCAATAGTGATTGAATCAATGCATAAGCTGCATTTGATTCGAGTTCGACAGCGACCTTCCGTGTGTGAGGAACATTAACTAATTATCCACATTTGTTGTTATCAATAAGCAAGCGCAGACTTCCTGCCCCAAGCCCCACACAAACAGACACATTGATACACAGATGTTTGCCGTCAGTTTTCCATGTTGTTTTCCCATCAATTAGCAGCTTGTACTCGCATGTATTATTCAGACTGATTTCTTTTGTTGCCCCTCACTTGATCTGCTTACAACATAAACATGCAGCGAGAGCCATTAAAAATTAAGAGAGAAAGAGATATGGAGAGTCACTTGAGTGGAAGTTGCCCCAGCTAATTAGCAGCAAAGTTGATGCTCTTTTGGAGGTTTAGATTGCAGCATTCCATTGTCCTCTTGCCAGTTGCTAGTTGCAATCATCGAGCATTCAAATGCCACAAACCCCAGAGAGGAGCTAATAAATTTCAGTATAATCTCGCATTGTTGCCTTAAGTACATTGCATATTCATGCAAAATATATGCTAGGTAAATATGTCCCTCTCCCTATCTTACACACATACAGTACTTGCACCAACTTGGCTCATATGCATAAATGCAAAAGGCAAACTGTATCCTGAGCTGAGACGGCTGCCGCCACATGACAAATAGGTCAGAGAGAAGACGTTCTTGCCGTTCGTCTGGCAGTCCGACTAGTTGCTCGACGTTAACCACATGTGAAAACAAAACTTCCGGTGACATAAACACTGACAAGAAGCTTGCTTAGAGTGCCTACAGTTTCTACAGCTTTGCCCCCGCCACTCGCCACTCGCCACTTGCAACTTGCAACGCAAAGCAAAAGTAAATGCAGCCGCACAAGCAGCTAAAATATTCAAATGAACAGCCAACGCAAAGCTGTAAGCAAGCCTCAATGCAGACTGTCTGTGGCACTTGGTCATGTAGCAACTTGGAAGAGAGCACAAAAATGTTGACAACAATCAGGAGTAGGCGAGTCGGGGCGTAGCGCAGCGGGCTTGGCATCCCTTTTGAACTTTTGAACTATTTCCGTTCGGATTTAGGACACATGAGCATCGCATGCAACGCAAATGCAAGAGGAGGCTGCCACAGAAGCAAGAAATTAATAGCTCACATTGTTGTAGATACTGTTGTGTGTGTTTGTCGAGCATGCTGGCTGCCATTTTGTGGCAGCTGTCGACAATGACGTTGCGCATACGCCGTGTTATCATTAACAGTTGATTGGCAAAATGAAAATAGCAAAAAAAAAAGATCAGGCAATGGCAGCACTTCTAGTCTTGCCGCACAGCAAACTTTTGCCTTGCAACTTTCGGTTAAGTGAAAAGCGAAAACTTTTCGACTGCATTTTGATTAGAAGAAGAAGCCATGAAATTGAAAAGGGTTACGGCAGATTTGTCCTTATCTGGCAATAGCCAAGCGCCAAGCGGCAAGCAGCAAACGTCAAGTGGCAAGTGGCAAGCAGCATGTGGCATGTGGCATGCGGCTTTATGGGTCACAGCTATTTATAAAGTCATTTTGGCCGCTTTGAAATTAACTCACAAAACCGTTACGAGAGCCTTAACTTGGCCAGCTCGAAGGCTCCAAGGCGCCGCATTGCTTGCAAGATTCATTGGCTGCGATAAGAAAGAGACACAGCAAGCGAGACAGAAAGAGACAGACGAGGGTGAACAGGGGAAAATTGTCTGACAGTTTGCCTGTGTCATTTTCAGCTGGCAAAATCCGTTTGCTTCTGGGAAAGCCGCTTAGTTGCTCGCCTCGTTGCGTGCCACGCCTGCTTGCCCTCAAAAATGTTGTATAGTATATATATATATATATATATATATGCTGTGATAGGGGCAAATTGTTATTCCGAGTTGTGCCGCGTTACCGCAATCAAAATTGTTACTTTCTAAGCCAATATGTTTTATGATGTATGAAATTTGATGTTGCGATAACATTTTACACACTCGACTGCTTTTTATTTTGTGCTTGCTGCCTGCTGACTGCTGGCTGCTGCCTGCTTTAGGCCCGTTTGCTTTTGCTGGCCAAATGATGCGGCCCATCCGCACAATGGCCAGCCCCAAGTGGCCCTTTTTTTTTTTGGTATTTTCATGGTATTGTATTCCGCCTCACATTTATTCACTCACATGTCTCGGAGAGATGCTGGCCAGAGTTACATTTAAAGCGCAATACAACTTTTAAACACTTGAACTTTTGACGCCTAAAAGCAGGCAACGATTTTTCTTTTCCCCGTTTTTTTTTTTTTTTTGTCTTTTCTTTTTTTTTTACGGCAGCCGCAATCAACAACAAAAGTTCAATGGGCCAAAACGGATGCCAACTGCAAATAAATTTGCCTTTTCACAGTGAAATATTGTCAATTTCAAATCTGCCAGGCGCGCGTATCTTGTTGGTGTGTGTGCGTGTGTGTGTGCGTGTGTTTATATGGGGAGGTGTATGTGGACTAGGAAAGGAGGTGGAGAAAGTGGTGTCAGCGCAGCGAATTGCAGTTTTTGTCATCACTTTTTATGCAGTTGCAATTGGGTTTAGGCATGTTGCATAAATCATTCCGCTTGCAACGCCGTACAGCTGACAATGTGGAAAGACGAGCATTACCAATGCAATTTAAGCACTAGCACTACCTCTTGAAATGCAGCTGTGTGTTGCATTGTCTAATCAGAAGTGAGTGAAGCTTTCAGCGAAATATGTCTTATGATTTGAGCCCCAAATCTGCATCAGATATGCATTCCTACTTTTTATATAATACAAATATTTGATACTGTCGAAATGTAATAATTAAATAATAAAGTGTCAGATGAATTTTCTTGTAGTTTAAAAAGGTAAAATACTAAACACTAAAAAAGAAAACATACAAATAAATGATTAATAATAATTGTTTATTGATGGAAAATAATTAGAGAATGGAATAAAAGTATTATTGCAAATAATCATCAAATATTAAATAAAATAATGTAATACGTCAAACGTATATAAATAATTGATGCATTTATTAAATGAAAATTAAATTATTTTATTTTTAAGTAATCTATTCATTGATTTATGTCAGTTAATAGCAGCCTACAGAAATCACAGAAATTAAAAACTGAGATCAAACTAAATTTAGAATAAAAAAATATATAAAATAATAAGAACTGCAGCATTTAAAAAAAGAAAAAGTCTGAAAATATCAAATATGAAACCAAATTTATCTATTCATAATCTAAGACTTTATTTATTTAGCTATTGGCAGCCGATACAAGTTATGGAAATTAAAAAAATATTCAAAAAAAAAGTGGTTTACATATTAAATAAACAAACAATAAAATTGTCAAAGTGAGAAACCTTATAAATATCGAATAGAAAACTAACCCATTTTCTCATTTAATAGAAATTTATTCTTATTGCACAACTAAACATATCTCTAGGGAACTTGAACTTTAATGTAGTTTAACCCGGAATTGGAATTAAGCAAGAGATCAGCCTTTGAAGTACAGAGTAACTTGACTGCGACTACAACATATCATATATGTACTGGATTGCTCTGGTATTCTTTTTGAGCCATTGTGTGCTGCCAATTGAAATGTGACGCCATTTTGTAGCCTTATGCATCGCCTGCCCCCCCATCTAAAGCCCAGGGCTATGGGCCATGAGCCAGGGGCTATGGCGAGTGGGTCGAATGCATACGAGTATGCGTATTCAGCTCTTATCGGCATTTGTGCTGCTTTCTTTTTGGCCGACAGCGACATTTAAGCTCGTCTCTATGCGGGGCATTTTTTGTTGGCTTAAACAGTTTTTTATGCGCTCATGATTTTAATGCGCTTTGGCCATTTTGATTATGTGCTTGCCACAGCCTTTGTGTCATTTTAAGCATTCTTTTTTTGTGTTGTTCGCAAATTCATGGAACGCAACGCGGTTTACTAAGCTGGTCCTATCGCTATTTTTGCTGAGATGTGGCCTAAATGCGGGTCAGGCAACTAACGTAATTAGTGCAAGTGTCTAGCAAACGCTATTATATTTGCAGCACAGACTTTTGAAGTTGAAATGTTAGTAAATGCGAGTAAATGTGTTACTTGTGCTTATTTAACGCTTCGATACGAGTGAGTGCAAATGAAATGTCCTTGATTTGATAAGGATAAAGACGTGACAGGCTGTACGCCCAAGCTGCGACTGTCACTGCCAGCTCCAGCTATTGCCTTCTGCACCTGACTGTCTGCCATTGTTTATTTATGTAAGAAATGAATGTGGGTGGCAGGGGGGTCGTGTGTGTTACGAGGGCGCGTATCGTGTGAAATTGTCACGTCAGCAGCAAGCTGCGACAGACAACCAAAGTCAAAAGTGGCAAGTGATAACGGGGATAAGGGGAGCAGGTGACAAGCTTTTGCCGTCGTTGGTTTTGACAAGAAATCAAATTAACAAGCCACAGAATGCGGTCGAAACGTTTTCCGTGCGCTTCTTGACTCCGTCTTGCTGTGTCATTTGCATTTTCTTGTGTCAGTGCCTCAAAATTACTCATACGCCGCGTGTGTTGTCGCAAAAAGCTTCAATCATTTGCAACTACGCCCTCTCTCTCTCTCTCTGTGTCTTTTAATGTGTGTGGGTGTCTGTCTGTTTATATTTGCCTGTGTGTGTGTGCACTGCAATTGACTTGTGGCCGCACGCAAAGTGCCTCTTGGCCAAAATGCTGAGCACTCAGCTTTAGCCCACTCAGCAGCTCAAACAGCACACAGCACAGAGCACAGAGTATCGCAGAAGGCAGAAGCCAGAAGCGCATTCAAATGCGTTTTTACTCGCATATTGTGTGCTCCACAATGGGAGTCAAACACCAAAAACAGCAATATGCAACACAAACATTGGCAACAAATCAGCGCCAAAATGACTGCTGCCACATAAGCGAAACAGTTATTAGCCAGCTACAAGTCGCAGGACATGCGAGGGCATTAAGTGAATGAATTATGCTAATTAACATATGAATGCATTAAGTCCACAATTTAGATATAAGCCTAGGCAAATTGAAGTGTGCAAGGGATCAACAAAACAAGCTTATGCTTAACGTCATTCAATCGCAAGTAACTTCAATTTATTCTACAGATATACACTCTTGAAAGTTGCACATGCTTTTAGGCCGCCTAGAATTTGGTGACTTTTTCAGCAGAAAATCAATTTGCTTTTATTTTTTATTTTTCGCTCTCGTCTTTTTATTTGGGACACTGCCAATCGAGCACATTGTTAACTTTACATTTTAAGCAGATTACAAACAAAGGACGGGCACACAATGGGCGGACTCTGATCTCTGTCTATGGCCATATAGAATGTATAGGTGCCACATCCTGTGCCTTGTTTTTTTTTGCCAACCTGTCAGCTCTGTCAATCCTTCTCTGCTCTGTCTCTCTGTCTCTCTGAGTGAATGCTTGAAAATGGCTGTAATTGTTTTTGTAGCCACTGTCAGAGTGTCATGGTGGCTTCGATGTATTTTTTGGTTGCCTTTGTTGTTGACTAACAGCTGGAACAGGAACAACAACAAGCAGAGAACAAAGGCTAAAAGGACCTAATGGATGTTGGATTTAAGCATTGAATGACAACATGAGTTAGGGGCTTAGTTCCTTGCCATGCCCAATAATTGTTTAATTAATGCCATCATCCGATTGCTGTTCGGTTTAAGTCTCGTTTTTGGTTTACACAAAAAACCACAACAACAATTTCTCCACTTTACTCGTAAGTTGATTTCCCATATTTGATTCACAATTGACAATTGACATTTGCGGTTGGCATTCGGCATTATAAGTGCACTTTTGCACATCGTCCAAAGGTGTGGGCTATCAGCTTCAATCAAATTGATACAACCGCAGTAAGCTAGCTATTATAGTATGTGACAAGTGAAATGCATCGAATCGTATCGTACAAAGCACAAAGTAAGACCGCAAATAATTTGTACGTTTTTCAGGCCTATGATTTATATATAAATAGATCCAATTAAATCGGCCATTGGTCATTTATAATAATTGCACTTTTTGATTTGATTGCAGCTGACAACTTAATTGATAAATGATTGCAAAAATGTTAATTGAATTGAATAATTTGTATACCCTGTAAAATGAGTTCGGCGACATTTTCTTACCTGCAACATATCCTGATTATTTTGGGTGAAATTTATAAATTTGTAGTATAAATAAGTAGTTTTATTTTCAATCTCAAATGGCTTATTATTAATTCATTTTTAATACAAATTATAGCGGAATATACAAATATATGTTTGCTCTTTCTCTATAGTATATTGCACTGTCATAATTGCCACATCTTTCTCTATTTTAAAGCAATGAATTATTTATGTAGTTAATGCACTTCATCGTCTGGCGTTTTTCTGATCACGTATTCGTTTTCAGCAACTGTCAAATCGAATTCAATTGAATATTTTATTCACAACATTTACCAAAATATTTTTGTTCAACTTATGCCAACTGTTGGCAACTGCACAAGTCCCCCTGTGATAAATATATTTTTTTGTGCTTAATTTGATTCCAGTTGAATGCCACATGTGTAATTTAATTATTATTGTTGCAATATTTAAAGTGTAGCTGCTTGATTTGTCCCTTGTTCACATCATGGCAATGCTCAACATATTCCACCATTTTCATATTGTTGTTACCGTTCGGTTTTGTTGTGGCACGAACATTTGATAATTAGTGGATAATTGCATATTGTACAACTGGTAAAAGCCACATAAGAGAGTAGACATTTAAATGTTACACTAGAGACGTCAATAAATTGAACAAAAGCGGCAATTTTTACCCTCTACCTTTTGCTTTCAGTTGATACAAAATAATTTACAGATTTGGTACACATATATTTTCAGAGAGATAGTAAGAAAATAAATAGATTTATAGAAACTGTTTGCCATTTATTACATCTTAAGAATTTACGAAGAAAATTGGGTTTTGTTTGAAAATAAAAAATTGATATTGAGGTATAATTCAAATGATATTCACATCAATTAGAGAGCTCTTTAATATGGAAATAGACCTTAAAGTGTACCGCACAATTCTATTGAATATATGTATTTGTTTATTTTAGTTGCCCTTGTTTGGCATCTATCTCTCTGTTGCATGCCAATGTGGCAATGTGAAAAATCATTTGACTAACAATGCAATTTTTTACTCAATTTCAATTATGGTGAACAACACACATAGCACAACTACTGTGCAGACAGATTGTGCATGTTTGAGCGCTTGTTTTAGGCATTGTTCGATTTCGAATAACAAAGTTCATTAAAACATGTTTGACTCTCTGTTTTCGGTATTTTAACAACGTTGTTATGCCTGCTGGGTGGCACAAAAATGTTGTATAATTAACTCTAAGGTATGTTATTTAATTAAATATTTTACAAATTTGAGATACAAAGAATGTTAAATAAAACTGCAAATGTTGCATTCAAATGCATTGCAAATAAATGGCAATGAAATGAAAATGTCGCTATCTACTATATACATATGTGTTATTGTATGCATTTTGAAAAACAAAATGGCGCCACTTTGTGCATTAAAGACATATGTGCGTCATTTATGAGTGTGTGTGCTGCAAAAACAACTACAAAGCCTGCATAAATTGCGCTCTATTCGAGCTGTGGCAGCGACTCCTCTAGCGATTATTGCTGCGGCAACAGACGAAGTACTATAAAACAACATTACCTACGGCTACAGCTGTGGCAACCAACAATAATAACAAACAACTCATGGCACTTGCCCCTCGCACTTTCTTGCAACAAGCAGCTTGCGTATTTGTGTCGCTCTTGTTTGTGTGCTGCTGACAGTGTCAAATGCAGTCAAATATTGGTGCAGTCTATACAGTGGATACAGGGTGTATTAGAGTCTTAAAATGTGCTGCATTTATCCACACATTTATTTATTTATATCTTATTTTTATTACTTATGTCGGTTTTTAATCATCAAACAACATTAATTTTAGTTTTTATGGTTATCTGAGTTGAATGAATATTCTTCAAGTAGTAGTCTTAGTTATTTTTTTGAACTATTTAATTGACCTTTTACAGCTCATGCTGATCGTTCCTTTTTCAATCATTAAACACAACTTTATCTTCTACTCTAGGTCTCTATGTTAACAGAGTTTCATTTTGTTCGTCTCTATCTTATTAACAGAGTTACTTTCTGTTCAGATCTAGCTCTGCTTATTAACATAGTTACTTTGTGTTCAGATCTAGCTCTGCTTATTAACAGAGTTACTTTCTGTTCAGATCTAGCTCTGCTTATTAACAGAGTTACTTTCTGTTCAGATCTAGCTCTGCTTATTAACAGAGTTACTTTCTGTTAGTTCCAGTTATTCGTTCTTCTGTTAACGATCGCTCGTTTCCTATGTTAAACTTACAGTAACTAGTACTTATTATCTTACTTCAACACTCATAACATTTTATACATATGTTATGGAGAGCTACCCTGTTTAGAATTAAGCCAAACTCATAAGTAACTAACTTATGCAAAACTCTCCGTGGTTTTCCATGTTCAGTATTCAGCTGTCAAGTTCATACGCAGAAAAAAACAAATTTTGTGAAGCGGAGAAAATTAAAAGTTGATCCCAAATGAAGTTTATTTTTGTCTTCTCCCCCCAAAAAAATATTGAAAACATGAAAAGGAGAATCAACTAAAGCATTGAGGTTTTAAAAACTATAAAAGTTTTAATAGCTTTTCGACATATGTATGTACATATATTCCAATATCTGTTGGTTGGTCGAAAGTTTTTTGTTTTTAAATATTTCTATTGAAGCTCGTACTCTGCTCTCTTAACTGTCGAAATAAATATACTATATGATGAAAAAAACACATAAAGTAATTAAGTAAAAACAAATTTTCTAATGACAATCAGAAGTATGGCTGCACATATTTAATACAAACTAAATACTAGTATATCTCCCAAATAGTTATGCAATACCAGTTGATGTATAATTATCAACTATTGTTGACTTTTTGATTCACGTAGTAGCGGAAAAAGTAATTGCTTTAAGAGTATTTAAAGTTCAAGTCAATGAACTGTGTGTGAATTGTTTGAAAAATATAAACAGGCTGCCGGGTTGGCGGCCGCAGCTGCCATCGTTGTCTGGCACATGCAACTTTTTGTTGCAAGCAATTTACTTTAGCATAATCATATTAAATATTCTCCACCTACTCGGTTAGCTGGCGCACACAAGAGTCGCCATCGCCATCGCCATCGTCGTCGTCGTCGCAGTTGCAACATCCTGGAGGCGTGCTCATCTTTTTGTCTAGCGTTTTGTACCTTGCATCGTTACTGCTCCACAGCTCCTCTGTGCCGCCCGCTCGTTGCGCAAATTTATACTTAAAAGCTGGGCTCGTTCTCACTCAGCACATAATCTAAAGGAGGCAGAAATAGGATAGGTAGGCAGGTGCCAGGATGCGTGTAAATGTCTACACACCCAACTTTTTAAGCTGCAGGCTACATAAGCAACATATACACACATATGCTTAAACACATACTCCAACACAAACACACACACACACACTCACACTCGCAAGGATATCTACAGTTTTTACTGCTGCGGTGATCGTCCTGTGCTTGGCTTCCTTTGAAGCCGTCCACGTTTATTTTCTTTAGGTATTTTTTTTCTTCTTCTCCAGGTCGTTGGCTTTTTGCCTCTGCCACACTCATGGGCGTTTTTATTTTCTTGCCCGACAGTTGGCCAACTGCAAAGGCGTTCAAATTACATACAATTTCTTTTATAATACACCCACTCCTCTCCTTCCTTTCGCACTGTGGGTCAAAGACGCCATTTATACCAGCGTGTGTTCATGCATACGTGTATGTGGCTGCTATATGTGTGTGCTTAGCCCATTTAACTGCAATTATAATTTCTTAGCATGACAGCCATAGCAAAAGACTAATTAAATTTCTAATCTAGTAAAAGGCCAGCGCTGCCTTTGACTCTGCTTTCCCAGGTGGATTAGTTATTTCACCTCTTCTTTATTCTTTTGCCGTGTCTGCTCTTCAAACAATTAGCTGGCCGAGTATCTAATTTATCTGTCAGCACTTGAAGTTTGTGCTCAATTCAACGTGGCAAAAGCGCACTTCCATTAGCTTGAATTGCCGTTAATAAGCTGTCTGTAGTATTTGTTGTAAATTGTGCAATTATCAGTAAATTTAATTACCAAAAGGTTTTCCTTGTTTACAACTGATTAATGTACATACAAACATACATAGCACACATGATTCATTTCTTTATTTGCACAAAAGGGAAATTGTGTGGCCCCGTGTTGTTGGCGGTTGACCAAAAACGTCCTCGACTATAAACAAATGCTGTAAGTTGACAAACTGCTCGACTAAGCAGCTACCCTGGATGTAAAATTGTATTCTCACGTAAGAAACAACTGGAAGCATTTTTCAATATTGAGCATACCTGTTTGTGGTCCACTGCTCCCTCGAGTATAATTAAAACAATTGCCACGATGCCTTGGCCAGACATATGGGCAGCGCATTAAACATATAAATGGAGCAACATTTATTGCAGTTTATTGAAAAATTGGCGGTTTTCATGTACAGCAGTCGAGGCAAGTAAAGCGCTTAAATTTCACACAAGAGACGAGCCATTTAATGCGCTACACTCCAGCAAGTGAGGCATATGCGTTTGCCAAAGGCAAAGTCAAAGTTATGAAGATTTGTGCGTTCATTTTGATTGATTAAGCCATTCGACTACAAGCTAATTTATGTGGCCATTAATCAAGTTTATGGGCTGAGGTAAAGAGAACGAAAAGTCTGGAGTACAAGCTGTATCAATTTGACCGACTGACCGCATCAAGAGCATACACATTTCTTTTTCGTTTTGTTTATTTAACATTTTATATTTATGTTGCATGCCTGCATTTTATGGCCACACACAAACACACAAACACATGCAGTAAATTAAGTCGTTAATATCTTGTTTATCGTGGACAATGCCACTGCCACTGCCAGTTGCCAGCTGCCAGTATGCCGCAGTTGAGCAGGTCGAATGTTTGGCTTGGTCCTTATCGTGGGCCATGCGTGGCTATGTGCATGTTAATTACATGATTTATATGCATAAATAAATGCATTGCACTTGATTTATGAAATTAATTAAAAAGGATTTACGGCACTTGCCTCCTGGCTGTTCGGCTGCTCGAACTGCCACTGCACAAAAATATGCTGCATACCCAAAAGGCGCAGCGATCGAACACAAAGAATTACAATTATTAGCATCACATACACGTACACAGCACACACACAAACTTAATCTCATTAACGCAAAAACACGCACATGCACACACACACAAGCACAAGCACAATCATCAGAGATAATTCTATTTCATTTTATTGACGCCGACACGAAGTCGAACTGAAACTAGTCGCGTCCTAGTTGGAGAGGCCGTGCGTTGTCTGCGGCGCTTAAACAGCTCCAATTGCCGCTCATTACGACCAACTCATTATAACCGTTTTATTAGCAACCACTGGAGGCAGAACCACTTGGCTTGTTACACTTACACCCGCCGCCAGAATTACTTTATTAGTCCAATTAAATGCGGCACTTTGTACGCAAAATGACGAGCATGCCACGAGGCTGGCAAACTAAGTAAACAATTAATAGAATTAGTGAAAGTAGAAGTGTTTCGCAGTCTCTCTGGCCACGCCCCTGCCACTTGCCACATATCATTTTCTTTGGTTAATTTAAAACTAAAATTCAGTAGAGCTGCCATATGAATGGTGGAATTTAAAATCCTTTTGGCAGATTCTGTTCACCTGCCTGCCACATATTTTTGTGCGCTGTTATTGCAAGCAAACGCATCACAAACTATTCGGGTTTGCTACGGTAGCTACCTCAGTGGCAGCTGCAACATGCCCCAAAGTGATACCACAGACAGACCATCACCACCACCGAATTACCGCACCAGGCAGCCAGCGAACCGGTGTAAAGGTTGCAGCTCTTCTTGTTGTTGCTGCTGCTGCCAAAAACAATGTGCGACGATGCGTTCTCAACTATTATGGTGTTGGCTGACACCAAATCTAACTGCAACTCTCTGGCTAAGAGCAAAAACAGAAAGCACAAACAGCGACCAGCCAGAAAGAACACAAATATATAACGTGCGGATTATGTCTGGACTATCAAATCCCCAATCCACCAACCCACCAACCTACCATCCCAATCCCCAACTGTCAGCCAGCTTTTACTGCCGGGACATTGGCGAAATGAAAGCCGCAAATGGACGCACAAAGTAAGAATTTTATGTTTTTCATATTTTTACCACCTTTTTTATCATACCTGTCCACTTCTCAGTATTTTTGCAAGGCAAGAATGTATGTGCACTGAAGCAGTGGAGTGGCGCCAAAAGGACAATGGATGCACTCACTCATAACGAATGCAATTATTAGGGGGTTAGTTATCTTAAGGTTGAAGTATTACATTTTTAAAGCATATTTTAATAGCACAACAAATTCAATGCCATAAATAATAATTACAATTCAAATGTATTTATTTTGCATATATTTTTGGCATAGAAAATTGGAGAGTGCTTATTTCAAATACAGAAATGCTATCATCGGTAGTGTATCTGTCTAATCCAAATGGACTCAGTTTAAGGCGCTTTGAGCTAATACCTTGAACATCTATATTTAATCAGTGTTATTAGTGTTTGCCTTATTGAAATAGAGGCTTTCAGATGCCACTTAAATGGTATTTGGAAATCTATTAAGTAAACAAGTCAAGCATTTGTTTATTTAAGCTCTTTAGATGCTTCCATAAGTTGCTGCCCCTTTTGCCTCAGCACTTACAGCTTAAATTTTATTAATTAACCTCTTAGCATGTTAACAATAGCCAAAATAAAGAACATGCCAGCAAAAGTTTATAAACTTCAGCCGGCAAACTGTATAACATAAACTGTTACTTATCTGCGAGAGTGTAAAAGGTTTAGAGATAAGCCAGAAGCTATCCACAGCTAAGCTACACACACACATGCACAACAGACACACACACATGCACAACAGACACGTAGCCAGGCGAAAACCTGTGGCACGAGTTGCATACATTGAAATATATTTTTGTTAAAAAACAATTTTTGCAGCGTGCAGTAAAAGTACAAGAGCAGTAGCCGAGTGGCAACTATGCAACTGTGCAACTGTGCAACTGTGCAACAACAACAACAGTGGAATCCACTTGGTAACTTGGTTAATCCTATTGATTTTGATTTGCATACAAATTAGAATGTGCCGGTAACAGTACAAGCGAGTTCTCCCTCTCTCTCTCTCTTTAGATTTTTAGCTAAAAGCTGCAAGAGTTGAGGAGGGCAAAGCAGAAAGTTGAGGCAAAAATTGTGTTTAACATGTGTACAGCCCGATCCCATGGATTATGGCTGGGCATTAAATTTCAATTTAAGCTGTGCCAGATCTGTGCAATGCCACAGCCATAAGGGGCATGCTACGGTGCTTGAGAAGCGACGAAGTGCGAATGCCTTCTGAAACAATTAGCATGCCGTCTAATTGTTTGTGGATAGAAAGCAAGCGAGAGAGAGCGAGAGAAATGCACACACTATGTGAGTGAAAGAGCACAAAATTGCATACGAAATGACTGTGTGTATTTGTATGTTATATTGCTGTGTAGAATTTTAATACGTTTTAATGAAAAATAAACTGAGCTTTTGCCGGTGAGTGCTCAGTGCTGAGTGTGTGGCCAAACAGCTTGCTGAATCGTGTGCATGAAAAGAAATGTGGAAAAATGAAATTTGATGCGGCGCAAATATCTTTTAATATGATGAGAGGATGTGGCGAAATGCCCATATTGGGCAAGGACTCGACTCGACTCGACTCGACTCGACTCAACTCGACTCGACTCGACTTGCTGTGCATTCGTGTGAGTGCGCATTTTAATTTTCCTTAATATTTCATTGCGAACTCTTGCATGTGTTTCGAGTGTAAACAGCAGCAGCTGGCAAGCCAAACGACTTGTGCGGCATGGAATTTCAATTAAGATTAATTCGCGCATGTATTGCCAGCGATGCCATCGCAGTCTGTGCGGTGGGTTGGGGGGTGGGGGCGCAGTTCACATTTTGTCACGCCTTCGCGACCCCACAACCATTGGCACCCTTTCTGTCGACTGCCTACTGGCTGGTAGCTGCGGTTTTTTCACTCAGTTGCACTCTGGCACACGGTTGAGCGGCAAAGCGTTATGAAGATGAAGATGGCGAAGAGACGAACAGGTGAAATACTTGAGCACCACAAAATTGTGCCACTTAAGAGAGAGGAGAGATGGCAAAACAGCTACAACAACAACAACAACAACAACTACTTACATAAGCCAAAGCAGCAACAAATTACAACAAAATAAACTTTAATCAGAGCTCGCAAACAAAGCGCAAGATGATGAAAAAGCAAAATGCGAAAAAGTGAAGGCAACTAAAAAAAAGAATGTTGCATACTTTTGAGCGCCAAAGCAAATGCTAGTGCATTAAGTGGCGCATTTCATCATCATCATCGTTACCATTCACGTCGTCGTCCTTGTCACTTTGTCCTTTCGTTTCGTTTGCCTCTACTGTTGCTGCCATCCAACTGGATAACTGAACCCTTGACGAGCAGTAAATATTTTTATTCAAGTTAATAATGCTGCACTGGCTCCGACTCGACTCGACTGGCTCGACTGTTGGTGGCCCGCTGCCAGTTTTGCTATCATTGCTCTCGTTTCTGTCAGTTTTGTTTTTGCTTATGCAGCACACGCCTCTGCTGGCCTGCTTGCGCCTGTTTACGTGTAAAGTCCTTTCGCCCATCTATTTGCCAGCACTGCTCTCTCTGTTTACTGTGGTTTTCATCATCCGTTCTGTTTGTTCATTAGCCCGGCCAAGGCAACAACCAGCCAGCCAAAGCTACTGCTGGCGAAACCAAAGCAAAGCGCTGCAACAGCAGCGACTACATTTTTACTCGCCGCTTGTTTTATGTGGTTTCAAATAAATTGCCAACGCCGAACCCCTTTTCCCCCCAAACCCCTTCAACATTAAGCATAAATATTGTGGCGCACTCATCAGCTTTTGCTTCAAAATGAACCGCCTGGAAGTAATGCCAAAGAGACTACTGCACTATTTTATACTAGGCAATTGTGTGATTCCCTTTTTTATTTAGCTTGAAGGTTTGAAATAATTGCATAATAATAATTAATTTCATTTGTTGTATGATAAAACTCAACAACTCACAACACAATTCAGCTAACGAGTCTTGTATTTCTCCCCACCTAATTAGTAGTTGCACTAGTCTTATATACCCTAACAACTCACATAGTGCAAACATGCCCTCTACTCTTACAATGTTGTTGCTACTCGTATTTATGGCCAACACTTAACTGGCTAGTTTTGGGTTTCCGTTTTGAGGCAAATACAACTGAGACTGTGGCAGCAATTAAATGATTATTTGTGCTCTTTATAAAGCCTTATCCCAGCAAATGTGAAATGACGCTGCAAAAATGTTTGTTTGCACTTTCAGATAAAAAGGGGAATCGGCCCCCCAACAATAATGGGCAAAAACAATTAGACGAAAATCCGCATCAATGATTTGTGGTCAAGAACCGCAATTAATATCAATTTATATGTATTTTTATATGTTTCGCCTTGAATGCCTCACCTTAATATATCATAATTAGCGCTAGTCGACTGATTGTGGTGAGGTCCCAGAGCATTGCACAGCATTTTCAAGATTTTTCTTCTATTTGCCTTCTTTTTGCGGCTGGAAAAAGGTGCAGCCATAAAATTTACATAGTATTCTCAGTCAAGCACTTTAATGTCTGTGTCTTGGCTTTTTGTTTTAGGCCCATTCTTTTGTGGTTCAATCTGTGATATTGGGGCTCGTTGTCCCTTTTTCTGGTGAGTGGCTCGTTTGCATAATTTTCTACTTTCCACTTGCTACTTTCTCCTTTTTGTATATTGTACTGTGTGCTCTAGGTTTGTGCTTTGTGCTCTATGGTTTTGAGATTTTCCTTCATTCGGTGTTTTTTTATTTTTATTTTTATTTATTTGCAGCTCAAGTGTGCTAATATTTGTCTCAGCCAGCCAGATGCAAAGGATACAAGATTTTGCCATACGATTTGCAATTCTATGGCATGATTAATGCCTTTGATTTATAATGCACTTGGATCAATAAATACAAAGCAAAGTTTTTGGCTTTCTGGTCAGTGATTGCATTTGCCGTCTGTTTGCTTGATAGTGATTTACGTCTATGAAAGCAGACGTTTAATTGAAAGCACAGCAAGGCAGGATGTAAAGGGACTAACTGACTGACTGAGTGTCTGACTGACTAGCTGATTGGTTGGCTGCTTGTCTCAGTGACTGAGCAAAACTTTGATTACAAAATGAAAAGCTAAGCAAGCTCATTTGCAATTTAAACAAACCTGGTAATAACTTGCACACATCTGCACTACTACGGGCGCTATAACATCCTAGACATTGATGAGGTTATTGTCGCAAACGTGAGTCGGCAGCATAATTTGCTTGCATAAGTAAATAGACACACACCCACACACACCCATACACACACACACACACATGCAAGACACTCAAGCAAACAATGCAAAGCAATTTGCAGTATCTCAGCATAAATGTAGCTTCCTATAGCTGTGTGTAATTTCAGGTGTTTCCTTTGCATTGGCTGCTATTTTGCATAATTGCTATTATGTTTGTATTAGTCGCAGCAATTTAGGCTCATGCACTCGTAGATAAACATTGAGACACACACACACATACACAATAACATATTTTCACGATTTTCATTTCCATTTTCGTCCAAGTGATCAACTAAGCTTGCCACATAATTTCATAACTAATTGCCAAAAGCCTAGATGATACATTGCAAATTTAAATATTTGTACAGTTAGTTAAAATATAATAGCATGTTATTCCAAGTTATTTCATGCCTAAATTAGTTTTGAATTGACGTTTCAAATTCATTTATGAAAATATACAAATTCTTTTCAATTGGATTGCAGGATTTACACAAATATTGATTTTAATTTTGTAATGCTTTTGATTTAAATGCAGCTTTACTTTGTGGCATAAATTTGTCAATTGCTCACAATTTATATAAGCTTCTTAAGTTGACAAACTTAAAATGTCAACCTTTTTTTTATTTATTAAATTTTAGGCATTTAACTGGCTGTTTTTCTGCACCATCAGCTTTCTAATAGAATATTCTCATGTAAACTTTTAACAAAGCAAAGCAAAAAAAAGGGCTTGTCGCATTGAAATTTGGCATAAAGCTCTTTGGCCACACAACTCTCAAGTGTTGGCTGTTTGGTGTGTTGCCAAAAAACACCGTTAGCCTTGGCCACCTGTACACCATCTGCAGCAGACTCCCCTAATGACCGCAATGTGCGCGGCCATTAGTGGAAACATATGGCGCGAAAGGCGAGGCAGTTCTTTGGCTAACTTTTTGGGGCCAAGCCCAAAATATAACTTAATTTTTGGTCTATACTATGATGCTTGGAAGCGAGTCAAACCCAGCTTGTTACCTGACTCGTCTGCCCCATCCGTGGGGGTAATTGCTCCCTGGAGTGCTGTAGCTACTTAAGAGACATTGTATGGTCGAAAAACTCAAGCTGCAGGTTCAGTTCCAGCTTCAGCTTCAGCTGCGACTTGCGACTTGCGCCTTGCGCTTTTTTGTCAGCAATCTAGGCTTTATTTATGGCCCAGACGACGGCGATAAAAAGGCTAAGCATTTTGGCTTATGTAGCGTTAAACTGGCTGCCACTAAACTTTCGGCCAGCGGGCAAAACCGAGTAAAACGGGTGAAATGAACGAAATTAGCGACAGCAGTAAATTTTATTTAAGATATTACGCTCTAAAGTTACAGTGTAAGTCGCATCTTACAAATTTCGCTAGTTAAATGGTCTTAAAGTTTGTTGTTTTTTTTGTTTTTTTTATGCTTCGGACTGTGCTTAAAGTTCAAAGAGCTCAGGTTGATGCTCATCTTACAATCTCTAATGTGGCCTTAACATGCCCATGGCCCAGGTGCGTCCATGCGTAAGTCCCACGTGTGTGTGCGATTGCGCGTGTGTGTGTATGGGTGGGCCTAAGCCAAGTCAATTTAACGCCCTGAAGGCAGCAAAGTAGCAGCACAAATAAAGACGCACTGCGTTCCAGGGATTGCTAGCTCATAAATAGTTAAGCAAGCGAAATGAAAGGCAAACCCCAAAAAAGGACATGGGACAGCAGCGACAGCATCAACAGCATCGGCGCAGAGGACACTAAGCAGTCGACCCAAGGCAACCAAAGGTGTGCTCCTGTTAACAAAAGGTTCGAGCGCATTTTATGTATTTCTCAATAAAAACCAAACACAAAAGCGTAAGAAAATCAGGCTAAGTGTAAGCATATTGACCTTTATCAGAAGGCTAACTCCCAGCGGGGACAACAGACAGGAAGGACAACGACAACGAGAACGAGAACGGTAACGACAACGACAACGACAACAAGAACGCCAACGACAGCAACTGCTGAGCTAAGCTGGAATGTAGTTCCCGAGTGGCATGGCATGGCATGTGTGTCCTTAAAGGATATCTGCCATTTGCAGTCTGTCCATCGGTCCGTTCCAATGTCTTGCTGTGATTTACTGCGCGTTTCACGTTCTTCGATTGCTTTGCAATTAGCGCTACTTCAGCAATTTCATCCTCTCTTACTCTTGGCGCGCCACGGTAATGACTCGTTACTGGAACTGCACATGAAGGTGGCAAGCGACAGCCATGTGGGCTCAGGGCTGGCTCTGGGCTGCCTCTGGGCACCCATTGATTTGTAACAATCGACGACAGTTTTGTAATTGTGCGGTGGCCTGCATGGTGGTGCCGTTGCGGTGGCGCTGTGGCTCATAAATTTTTGGTGCCCGCTGCACAACACGGCGCATACGTAATGTGCTTGTCCCCCGCCATAAGTATACACACCATACCATTGAGAACGTCAGCTCCAATTAGTCGTGTTTTCAAGTGCCTTTCACACTCGCTGCTTTGGCTTTGTGTTTGCCACTTGTACGTGCCACTGCAGTCTTGCATGATGGGCTTCCTAACGAGCTAAGCGCCAACAGCGACTGCGACTGCGACAGCGACAGCGTCAGCGGCGATTGTTAGTCGCATGCCAGCCGAATGTGGCACAATAGCTGTTGCGAGCCCGCGGCATTGCGCCACTTGCAACACTTGCAACACTTGTCGTGTGTCAACACTAAACATTTCAGCATTGAAACATTCCATTTTCTCACTTCATTCTCTATTATTTTAATTGTGTCAAATGCGAAATGTTGCACAACAAAAGCAACTGGCAAACTCCTCAAACATTTGCGCACATTAAGGTAAACAACCAAACGACAACGACAACAACAACAATTACTTTTTACTTTTCTGTGGGCTTGATGGCAATAAATAAACAAATATGAAGCGCCACAGGACCTTTTTGTTTCTTATGTCTGCACATTTTTGGCCGGGCTGCGTGACAAACAAAAGCCCAGCGGGCACAAATTTCGAGCTGTCAACAAATTTTGAATTTATTTCTGCTTTTCATAAAAATTAATAAAACGCCAAATGTTAAGCGCACCCGCTGAGCGCCGCCGAGTGGCAAACAGAAAAACGAACAATAATCATAAAAAAATGAAGCCAAAACACACACATATTTGGGCATTAGAATCAATTATGCAGCCCTATAATTTTTGGTAGTTTTTGTGCGTGTCTAAGCGGTTTTTACACATTGAATGGCTGATGGATTGAAAGAGACAGCAGACATGTTTGTGTGACAAAAGATACAAAAATGTTGGCCAGTTTTTGTGATAGACAATCGAAGGATTATATTATATTATCATAAAAAACTACAAATTTAAAGGAAACATTGACAAGCTTTCGATCTATTAAATTACTCACAGAAAACTGCAAATGGAAGGGGTGGTCAACTCTATCAATCAATTAAAACTGGACTTGTATGAAATGCACTTCATTTCAGTTCCACTTAAAAATTACCTCGTCCCAAATCAAACATGCTCCTGTTTGTTATATTTAATAATTAATAGGGCGTGCCATGGTAAAGAGTAAAGGGCAAGTGGTCGCCAGAGTAATTAAGCACATCAAAAGTTTATCAGTTAAAAGGCAATTGCAATTTCAACTGCTGATAAGCAGCTCAAAAGGCTGCAGCACTTAATGGCTTCATTTTTTGTATACCTATTCGAGCGCCAAGCATTATGGGGAAGACCATTCAGGTGAAGTGTGAATTATAAACACGCAAGGGTGCTGTCACGGGGCGTCGTTTAAAAAGCTGCGTTGAGCGTGTTGCGGTCCACAACAGCAACAGCAACAAAAAAAAAAAGAAAAATTAAATGTAAAAAACGTGAAAAAATAAGAGAGAAAAATGTTGAAGCCCCAAAGCGATAATAATCTAGAAAATGAGTAGGAAAAAAAAGTTGAGCTAAAAAATTGTTCAATTAATGCGAGCGAGCTTGTTTTTCCCAGCTACGACGCAGCACAATGTGAAACGTTAGTAACGTGCATAATTTCCAACACACACACACACACACTCACAGAGACACACACACAAGCCACATACCACAAATTTATACATACACAACACGCACTCACAGACACAGCTTGTTACTGCCATGTAATTAAGCGCATGCCAAAAAGTATGCAACAATAATGTTGCCATGCATCAGCAATCAATAAGTGGGCGTCATGTGGGCGTGGCAACTCACTTTAATTGAAGCCATGTCAAAAGCAGGCATGTTAAATGAGTGCAAAGGCAGAAAAAAAAGCCATTGGTTTTTTTCTACCGTATAAGAAGCACATGAATTGCTTCCAAATTACGCATACGTCACATTGGACATTACAAAACTGTACGTTGCCTAGCAACACGAGATTACCATTTAAATGCTGTGGCATCTGCGAAAGCGTTGCTTTATTTACACCTTAATTAATCTATTAATAAACAAAGCAAAAAAAAAATTATATAAATAATATTCCGTTCGATTTGATGCTTTGAGTTCCATGGCGACCTTTGTATGTGCAAATATATTTTGATTAGTACTTATTTATATGCACGTTTTGCCAGCCAATGATTTTTCAATCAACATAAATCAAGCGACATGTGCAGCTAATGAATGTGAAAATCCACAAATGTAAAAATACAATAATAAATGCGCTTTTTATACCCGCCTACCCAAAGGGTAGAAGGGTATTATGGCTTTGTGCCGACCGAAAATGTATGTAACAGGCAGAAGGAAGCATCTCCGACCCCATAAAGTATATATATTCTTGATCAGCGTCAACAGCCGAGACGATATAGCCATGTCCGTCTGTCCGTCCGTCCGTCTGTCCGTCTGTCCGTCTGTCCGTCCGTCCGTATGAACACCTAGATCTCAGAGACTATAAGAGATAGAGCAACAAATTTTTCGCGACAGTATGTCTTATTGTTGCACGCAGATCAAGTTTGTTTTTGATTTTGGCCACGCCCCCTCCCGCCCCCGTAAATCGAATAAAACTAAATTGCAAGCGTCGTTTTACACCTAGAACGTTCAGTTTTGGTACGCACAATACTAATCGCCATCTTAATGATTTCTGCGAATTTGGTTACAATCGGATAAAAAACACAGAAGTTATTAAGATATTACTTTTATAAGGCATTACCACGTGCAACTGCTAGTGCTGCCTGGCTAGTTGCTATGACACTCCGCGACATAAGAATGGTGTTCAATAAACCAACTAAAGTGCCGCCAAGCTAATAATTTCGAACAAAGAAAATGTTGATATATTATTTTGGTATTTTTTAGTATATTTTTTTTAGTATGTTTTCAGTATATTTTGAAAAATATAATATTTGGATGGTAAAATTGGGTGGCGGGTATCTCACAGTCGAGCAAACTCGACTGTAGCTTTCTTACTTGTTACATTTGTTATTTAAATGTTCAGCCAGTCGCCTGGCAACTACATTAAGAGCTTAATATGCAAACAAATATGCTAAAATGTAATTAATGCTCGCATCACGGTTTACGACAAGTAAAAAATACTTGTAGGTTTATAAAAAAGCGATTAAAAAATAAACACACATCTTTACTTGGTTGGCTTTATTTAACCGCTCGAGTGAAATGAATTTAATAATCCATACGCAAAACTTTAAGCACGCACCGAGAGAGAAAGGAAATCGTAAAAAACCTCGACAATCATAAAAGTTAAATAGGGTGCTGCAACGGGAGCGGGGTGCGGGGTGCGGGCTGCGGGATGAACAGTGAACAGGCACGAAGGCAGCGCCAGTGCCAAACGCCAACAACATCAGCAACATAAACATTTTCCATTCAACTTAAAATTGTTTACAAAATAATGTGAAAATGGCTGCCAAGCATGTGTTGCCTGTCTGCGTACACACACATGCTTGTTCTGTGAATGTGTGTGTGTCAAAATGGCGATAAATGTTACTAAAACGAGAACAATAGCATCAGTAAAAGCCACGGCAACAACAACAATAACAATGTCAGCTCCCTAAGCTGTGTACGTGGCAATTTATCCGTGAGCTGTTTTAGGGCGAGTTGTGCCCTACTAAGTTCAACATTTTTAAATACAAAACACAATCATTGGCGAAATAGGGCATTTTTTGGTATACAAAATTACACATACGCAACGTTACCACGCCGCTGCACCAAATGTCAGGCAACAAAATGCCGCTTTGCGTCACTCGCCCAGTTAAGTTGAATTGAATTGAGTGGAGTTGGAGTTGGAGTTGAGTTGTGTTCTTGGCCTGCTACTTTTCATTTTATGGCCTTGCTAAAGGCAGCAATTTTTATACATTTCACGCGCACACATAAATAACGATTTTGCCAGAGCGGCAAACCATGCAGAAGGTTTATGACTTTTGGCCAAGTAAATTGGCTACAGCTAGCAATGGCTGCATAAAGATTATTGTTCTACTCAGTACTCAGTACTCAGTAGCAGGCAGCAACTGTTTTACTTAAATGGCTTCATTTTGCAGCTAAAATGGCAATTGGCAACCGCTGGCACTGCACTCGATCTTCACTCTTAAGAGTGAACTGCGATAGAGCGAAAACTTTGCAAGCTTCCTCATATGCCTGGATGGTGCGGTTGAAAGTTTACGCTTCCGCTAAATTAATCCAAAAGTACGAGTACAAGTACGACAAGTGCGTTGTCGCGACAGTTACCACAACAGAAGTCACTGGCTCCTACGAAACTTCTACGCTCGCAATTCGCAAGACAACAACTGGAGTTGCCACAGCAAGTGGCGCCAACAGACAACGTTTCCCAAAATTGTCGCTGCCAGTTGCAACGGAATTGCAGACACGCACTGCAAGTGTGTGTGTGCGTGTGTGTGTGTGTGTGTATGCGTGGGTGTGTTGCCATGGCAATAACCCCAAACTTGAAATATATGTATAGCGAAAAGTCAATTGTATTTTGATGTTGCCTACGCTACTACAGCAGCAGTGGCAGCAACAATTAAATCAGCAGCAACAGCAGCAGCAACCACAACAAATTTGCAGCACAAGTTCTGCCCACACGATGAAACAATATTCAATTATTTACTACAATAATGGCCTGAGGTTGTGTGCAAAAGATGTGGCATTGCCTTGTGTGTCTGTTGCCCTATATCAATGTTGTCGGCTTCCATAATAATCTAGTGTAACATATGATTATTATAAGTTTTCAGAGATTATCTGCATATTTATCGACAACGAGTGCCTTCACTTTGATCTTAATGGCAAGCAATAATGCAATGCTATAGATATATTTCATATTTACATATACCAATTGGTATATAATTTAATTATTTAAAAATAAATTTTTGCAAAATCAATCATCGATGCAATGCAAATGTAAAATATAAATTTGTATCTTTTAATTTATGATTATTTAGCTACCAAAAATTTAACAGTCGATTGCACAAATGCAAATGTAATTGCATAAATTAACAAACAAGCATTTTGTACTCATTTGTCAACTATATTTCATTTCAAGCTGTTGTTTATTTTGGCCCTTATATCTATTGGGTATTTTGTCAGTTGTTTTGCAAACAAAACTCCAAGTCAATTATTTCGATTTGATGCTTGAAGTTCGGCAACGTTTTGTGTCTCGTGTCAACACCTTGTCAAAGTTGGCTCTCAAGTGTGGCTGGAACTGTAGTAAGTTTTTAGTACGTACTCTGGTCTACTCTATATCGATGCATATCAACCAAAAATGTTTGCCCTTTTTGGCCAAGCACGCGCTTAAATGAAAAACGTGCTTCATTGCAAGCAGCTAGCAGCCAGTTGGCAGCAGCCAAGTTACAGTGTTTGTTACCTGAGTTACAAGCACAACCAGTTACCATTTACCTGTTACCCGTTACCCGTTACCCGTTACCTTTTATACAGTCTTTCGCTCGTTGTTTTAGCAATCATGATTGACATGCAAAGTGCACACAACCTCAGCTCGGGTTGCCTTTGTTTGCATTTCATTTCGTTTGCATGTAACTGAAACAGTTCACGCCCGCCAAAGAGAGTTATGTGATGGAAATGTAATTTTAAAGGCTAAAACGACACCATAATTGAGTCAGCGACAAAACGCAATGCACTAATGGCAAATGGGTATTAAAACGAAAATGAAATTAAGCATTAGTAGTGGGCATTTGTGTGTAAATTATACAATAGCATTAGATATAAATAATTTGGAAAAAGCAATTTACACGCAAAATGCAAGTAAAACGAACAACTTTTTGCCGGTGCCGACAAAGGCATTAATATTTCACAGGCTGACGTTTTAAGTTTTCAGTTCATAACGAAATTTTCACTGTTTTCCATAGAATTCAATTAAAAACTTTTGCCAACTGCCAACGACAAGCAAAACTCTCCAAATCTACCGCCTTTCACCTTCCATCACTAGCAGCATCGGCATCGGCATCGGCATCGGCATCACCCAAAAACCAAAGACGAACATGAACCCATGTAAATGCCAAGTGAACTACAGGCTTGTTCGACATTTTGTTGCCTTTTGGCCATTGAGAGATGTTCATGTGGATGGAACAACAGCAACAACAATGGGCTTTCTTGAAAGACCATCATCTAACAAAGTCTGACTCGAGAACTTGATTCGAGTCGACTTCAGGGCAACCATCTAAACATCTAAACAATGAATACAATTTGATGTACGAGCATTTTGCAGCCAAACTCGTATATATAACTTTTTGACAGCGGTCAACAAATGTTGGCAAATTTATTGCACAAATTAACAATGACACATTAATCATACGCTCTGTGCACCAGAGTTGACTGCTGCCCTTCGGCCTGGCATTTTACATTATTATCTGTGACATGACTGGGAATTTTAAATTCATTCACTTTGCTCATCCTGCCACACAACAACACCCCACTCCCCACTCCCCCCTTCTGCATACTCGTAGCTGTAGCTGTCATATCAGCTGAGCGCTTTGTCAACTTGACTTGATTCCACTCCAGTTGACTGCATTGTCAGTTGCAACTCCGCCCCCTGGCAGCGACGAGACCACGATTCAATTGCACCTGCATATTCGGTTTCAGCTTTATCTTAAGCTTCGACTCGGCACGGAGTCGACTCCGATGAGTTGCCCTGACATTTTTGCATGCAAACGCAAAGAGTTTGAATTATTGGCAGCAAAAAAAAGTTGACAGTCAAGTGCGTGACTTTCTGCTGGAAAATTGTATTTTATGCACTGCCATCAATGGCTTTATAGCTGTATAGCTGTATAGCTCTATTGCTCTATTGCTCTATTGCTGTATGGGTGAGACTTTCCAAGCGAATTGCTGTCCATTCAATCAGCATTTCAAGCATTTGAAGTGACAATCATAATGCAGATATTGCCGTTGCCATTCTCATTCCCATTCGCATTCGCATTCCCACTTCCATTTCCATTTCTATTTGCCACTGCAATTGCCAACGGGGATTTCTCTTGTTGTGCCTCTAAAAATGACAGAGACAGGAGCACTATGCAGAAATAAAGACAGCTAGTGAGTTAGAGACAAAGGCAGCCTCAACCGAATGGGCGGTGCCAGGTGGCATGTGGCATGTGGCAAGTGGCAAGTGGCAGGTAGCAAACCACCACCATCATGAAGCTGCATTGCATTGTCTGTGCTTTGGGGCAGCAACACTAAGATTGCCTTTATATGGCATGTAATTGACTCACAGCACTTGGCGCTGTTTAACTAACGTACTTACTTACTGACCAGCCCAAGGAACTCTGGACCTTAACTTGCCACTAAGGTCAGCAATGACAACAACATTGGGGTGCCTCAAGCTACTCCAATTTAAAAATAACATATTTAAATATAATATAACAGCAGTTGAATGAACTACAATATAAATTAGTTTCAATTTTCAGTTCAAATAATGCATTTATAGAATTAATTCATATGTATATTTAAATGTTTGCTGATATTTTAAAATTAAATATTAATGAAATTGCAATAATTAGGTAGTGAAATAATTGTTTGTGTAAGCTGCCTTTAATGGCATAATAAACACTTGCATATCTCATGTTTTAGATATTATTATTGATTTTAGTAAATTGGCATTTGAATAATTGTAAAATAAACATTTTGTGATATTGTAACAAAAAGTAGTACAATAATTTTAAATAGTATAATAAATGCTATATATATAAATTGAAATTTATACAGTTTCAATACAATTTTAACAATCACGTTGCCTATTTCAATGAAAGTAGTCCTATTTAATGATTATTAGAGCAGGTATATTCATTTTTTGTTTTGCCCAAACATTGACTATCCCTATGCTGTATTTGCGCCTTGCTCCAACGGGCCAAAACTTTATGGCCAAAAGCCGCAACCCACACAAAAAACCCGGCGCACGAGAAACCTGACAGCTCCAATTGCACGTAGCCAAAAGTTGTTCATAGTTGCTCGCAGTGCTTGTTGTACAACTGCCCCTCCCCCCCTCCCTCTCACCACCTGCTGCTCCCCACTATTCTTGTTCCTACTCGTACACATAGTCGTACATCTATTTTTATTTCACTTTCTCTACTTTCTTGCTGGCTTTACTTGAGGTTTTCTTTGTTTTTTTTGTCATTCACCAATGGCCAGGGGAGTGAAAGAACAGGAGAGAGAGTCTTTGTGAATTTCTATGCTTGGGCACACTGTTTATTATTTGGTCTGACCACATTTTTCTAGTTTTTGCACGTTTCTACTTTATTACCGTAGATTCTGCCTCTTATTTTATGTGCTGACCGTTGGAAGTGAAAGACGCCAGACGTAAGATACTCGAGCTCAAGCTGAGACAAACAGACAGAGAGATGGACAACCAAGTTGCGGCTTAGGTTGGTCTCGGAGTCCGGTAACTTGTGGTCGTCTGCTGTCTGCTGTCTGCTGTCTGCCCTGAGCAATTTCTAATTTCGGGGGCATTTACAGCAAACGAAAAGAGGGAAATACGTACAATGAAATAATGTAATGTTTGTTGTGTTTGTTGGCAAAAAGAACCGCACAAAATGCCGATACGACATAGATAACTTAACAACTTAATGGCAGGCCGCAACCAGAGCAACTTTATAAGAGCACCCTGTGGGTCAGGCGAGTAAACAGGACATAAAAACCTTGCCACAAAAATACACACACGCAGAGCAGAAAGACCAAAAATCAGACAACAACACTTTGCTGGACATAAATCAATTTGGCAAAGGCCGAAGGCTGAAAGCTGAAAGCCGAAAGCCGCATGTAGTGCAGAGTGCCCATGATGGGATAGATTACTAATGTCAGCAGAAAACACAAAAGCAGCAGCACAATGAGAACATGCATTAGCTGCATGTGCACAAAAGATCAACAATGGAGTTGCCAGCCCCCCAACAAGACTCGACTGCTGCTCTGTTGCGCTTTTGCAGCTGCAGCAGGCATTTGCTGACAAAGTTTTACTGGCCAAGTGTGCTACAAGTGTTGCAAATCTCTTGGCCCATGGCTGCATCCCAAGTTGGTCAACTAGTAAGCCATTGGCTTAAGTCCCAGCATCGACTTTGTTCCAAAAAGTTAACAGTTGACGATTGACAAAGCAGTTAGTCAGCTGCGCATCTGGATTATAAACCATTTGGCTTTCAGTCGCAGTCGCAGTCGTGGTCTCAGTCTCAGTCTTCCATCTTTTGGTCTCAAATCAAATGCCATAATAATGTCACTGTTGTTGTTTAGTTTTGTGGTGCAAGGATTATACAGGAAGGGCGCACTGCATATATATATATATATATGTTTATAGTGAAAACAACTTTATGGTGTCGTGATTTATGAACGTTTCAACTTTGCCGCGCTATCAGCAAAAACTTTTGTTAACTCCACGCGCAGAGGAGTCCCAACGCTAGACTGGCAAATACCCATATCTGCATTGGTAAAAGGGCTTTAATATCCGCATACACTGATACACCCCCCCCCCACACACACACACATACTCTCACACGCACACTTGCAGCGAAGGACAAGTTGTGGGTTCAGGGCATTCAAAACTTTATGTACAACAAAATTTCAAAAACATTTTATCGTGTTACGCTTTCAACTGGCTATAAAAATGCATACACACTCCCCCGCCCTCCCTCTCGCCCCCCTGGCCCCCTCGCTCTCTCACGACATGCAGCGACCTCTCTGCACTTGCACCTCTCCATGCCCCGTCTCCTGCCATCACTTCCATTCACTCCTTTAGTCAACAGACGACCGGGGTCTATAAAAATAATGCCCTATTTCAGTGCTAAAATCGGCTAACAAAGCAAAAAGCAGCCAACGTTGTTGGGCGTTGATGTTGCCCCCTCGCGTGGCAGCCGGGAAAATTGCAAGGAGCCAGCAACGAGGTGATGGAGTAAAATGTTTACCCTTTTCAAGCGAGCTGACAGCTCGGCGCACTGATGAAGGCTCATTGGTTTTTAATTTAAAATCGAAGTGAAACTGTTTGGCATTACTATGGGATGAAAATGCGAATTAAATTTCTGGCTGGCCAAAGAAATGGCAAAAAGACCAAGTAGCATGTATATGGAAAAGTAATGCATTGAAAGATCATTAAAGCTTACAGTGAGAGTAAAGCGCCCTTTACGATGCAGTTAATGTGATGGACTGTCGATTGAAGAGCCAAATACACTGATTTGCTATGCTTTAAAAGCTCATAAATTTGACTCGATTTATGAGCAGTAAAACATCACTAGTCAGTGCTAATATTGTAGTATAGTTTGGCTAGTAACTAGTTGATACCCCAAGCACTGCAAAATAATAAAATGAATGCAGACAATGATTTTGGGCAGCTTCTTAAAGCTGCAGGTATATTAACAATACTGCCAAAGCTCAAATTTAAACTTGTTATGCCAGATTAGATATATATAATACCGTTAAAGGCAGCTTTTGCGAGGCTAATAGGTTTTTAATTGGTGCAACGACCTCGTGGCACACAAATATGCACAGTAAGTGTTTGTTTGCACAAAAACACAACAAGAAAGGTGCAAAATGCAACTTTATGGCGTTGGGAAATTAAATTGATTTTAAAGTGGCAGAGTTGAGAGCGGTTGTGCAACATAACATGGCTGGCGTTATGGTTGGCATTGTAAATACAATTACAAAACTAAATATTGCATAACAATAAATAAAATATCAAATTAACACCAACAACAAATGCACATACGCACGCACAGGCACACGCATATGCATGCGCAAACATGAACAAACAAGCAACAAAAACGGACAGGTTGAGGCCACAAACATTTGTTGTGCAAAATGCTCGAAGCCAAAAACAAATGTGGACACATGGCGATACAAGAGCCAAATAATTGCAATATTCATGACAATTGTAAACACACACACACACATACAAACATATGCATATATACATATATATGAGAACACAATGGAAAAGTTTGCATTTCCTTTGTGTGAAACTAAAATGATATTTAACCAAGTGAAGCGTAGATAAAAAGAAATAACTTTATGCATGTGATACACTCGAATACATGCCAAGTATTCATAAAATGCATAATGTGTTTGCTCAGACTGTATTCGATTATACAATTATTAATAATTCATAATTATTTCGATTGACTGTGGCAAAATTGCATTAACAATTTAAAGCTCATTTCAGTTGCATTTACCACCTGCCGACACGACCCAGCCAGAGGGTGTCAAATGTGTCAGTCAATTCAAATAGCAGTTTTTATGCAATGGGGAAATATCATAAATTCAATTTAGCAGCAAATCTGACATTTTAAATCCAATCAGACCGAATTGCTATTTAATATTTGTAGCTTAAGAAACCCTTAATTTAATTTCAGCCAGTCAAATTGCTCACCTTCCTTGGCGCCCTTATCGATTTCAGCTCATTTTCTCAGCCCTTTTATTATGTTTTTTTTTTTTGTCACGATAATAATTAGCAGCCTTCAATGGCTGCCCACATAAATTAGAGATTGAATGTGACAAAACAATAAATATTGGTTGACAACGATACTTTTGTGGCTCTGTTTTTGTGCCTGCGAAGTAAACAACTTTGTAACAACAAGGCCAACAGCCATCCGGGGAGTCCTTTGTATTGGCATTGCAGATAGAAAATAGCTGACGACATAAATTGCCTTTAGTCAGGTGCAAATTGTCAGCAATAAATTGTAATTAATGATTTATATTCCCTTCTTCATGTTGCCAAGAATATACACTGTAGAAGAGCATACAATTACTTTGAATATGGGTTGGCAGGCAATTGATAATAGAATGTAAGCTACAAGTGATGATTAAAAGTACAAATAATTATTGCTTATTGTTGCTAATTAGCATTTACAGTTATTCAATTACAAAATTTCTTATAATTATGGTTTATTTTCCATCATTATTTTTTTTTAATTAACCCAAAATTAATAGTCAATTTTGAAACCAATTTTATGTTTTCTCTGTCTCACATTTTAATCAAACAATATCACTCTTCTCTGATAATTGATAAATACAGACAAAATAATAATAGTTTTAATGCAATAATTTTGAAATAAGTATATATTAGACAGCATATTGTCTGCATCTCTCATACATTTTAATCAAACAATCTTACTCGTCACTAATAATTAATAGATACAGCCTAAATATTTATAGTTTTAATGGAATTATTATGCAATAAGACAGGATATTATTTGATACTTTTTAAGTAATACAATTTATTTAGTTCTTCCACTACTAATCACATGTCTAATGCGTCTATGCTAGAGTGTATGCATAGTCGACTTGTCTTGATCTTTAGCCTTGTCTAGTGGCAAGAAAAATGGTCGCCCCATCTAACATAAATAACATAAATATTTCAATTAAAGGGCGTGATTTCCATGCATAAAGCGAGTAGCTTGGCGTTGAATGAACGTTACCTGAGAGTGTTGCGCCACATTTTGGTTAGATTTATGTTGCCAGAGCTGCCACAAGTTGCGCCAGTTAAGGTGTATTATCAACCAATTTCGTAAATGCAGCTTGCTCCACTTAGCTGTAATCGTGCACAGCCAGTGGACTCGAACCCAGCACCTGCAACGGCACCATCTACCACCCATCTCGTTTAGGGCTTTGGCATTAACGCTATTGCTTATCAGGTAGCTGTGCGAAAGTTGGCGAAAAGTTTACACACTAAAACCAGACACCCGGCTTGCAACCAGTTGGTGCCCAAGTGTAAATATGTTGAGCTTGCGAAGGCTTTTCATTTTAATTAAGGCGCATTCGCTGAATGTTTGCTTATTTAATTGCACAATCGGAAAATGCTGCAAGTTGGTTTTTTTCTTTTTTTTCAGTGCCTTCGTGTTTGCCTTAACACGACGAACTGAAAATATTAACTGAAGTGCAGTGAGGGACGCAAGATTGAGACGAAGGTGGTGTTGTAAGTGGAGGCGGCGGTGGCAGTCAACATGAAATTCAATTTCGTTAAAGCAAACAAATGTGAAGGCAGCAACAGCAGAGGAAGAACATGAACATTTTTCAGTTGCTTCTTCAATGATGTCAACGACGATGAAGCAAGCAAATTGCAGGCTGCATTTTATATGGCCTGAAATTACAGGATTCCACATGAAAAATATATCAGAGAAATGCTCAACGAAGAGAGGCAACAGACCGTTGCCCAGTCTGAGCGACATCCGACAACGTCGTTCTTGTCATTTTCATTTTCGTTCTGTCGTTGTTGTATAGTTGTCGCTGGCATCATTTTACGTCATTTATCACAATCATGACACGGCTGACTGGCAGACCCAGACCCAGAGCCAGACCCAGACTCCAGAGCAGCTGAAGAGGGAGAGCCCCGTCAACTGGACATGCGACAGGCAAAACCAGGCAGTTCCCTTTCTACCCAACATTGAACAACCGATACCCAGACAGAGTGGAGTTCGAGCAATCGTTGAAAATTTTATAACCAACACGGCGTATGCTTCATATATGTTGATCACCAGTTTGGCCAGCAATCAGAGACGTTAATAATGTTGTTTGGCCACGGCTGATGACCAAATGCAATTACTGTTAATGCAACAAAAAAAATATATAACTGTAGTCCTGTCAATGTCCTGTGAAGCGATTTTCTGCTGTGTAAATTGATTATCCTATCCATATGCGTCCACATTTCCACAGCACTGTGGGCAAACTTTAAGCAATCTAAGTCGATTAAATGCAATTTAATTAATACACGTATGTTATATTTGCTTATTCAGCTATTAATCAATTTAATTCAAATGGACAATTTAATGAACATTTCTATAGAAATTGTTCCATTGACAGCAGACTAACAGTGGTCAAACATACGAAGAGTACGAGCTGGATTGACATGCTGCCTGATTCTACATGATACTTTTAATTGCAACTATCGCAAGCAATGTTGTCAGCATGTTCCCAACCAATTAACTGCCATGTTTGGCAAGCAGCAGAGAAGAAACTCTAAAGCCGCATCGATCAGTTTGGTAAACACTGAATGTATATAATGCTATACTTCATTCGATTGAATTAAATGCTTTTAGAGGCTAACCAAAACTCAAGCAGTGACTTCATTTTATAATAGAACAGAGATCCAGGCTTTCCAATATAAATCTGTTAATCCTTCAGACAGAATACACATAGTTTATGGCAACGCAATGTATTCTGTCTGCATCTGAAAGTGTATGAAAGCAAACGGGCTAAAAGGAAACCAACAACAATTGGCTGCAAGCTAACCAATTTACGTGCATACCCGTATATCTAAATAAACACAAAATAAAATATATAAAGCACACAAATTTATGAGTGCAACTCTTTGTGAGATATTGTGTATGGTTTGGTTTTTAGGAGGATTTCTTTTGTTCTTCCACACACAACACAAAACAGCATGTGCAATTTAAATGTTGTATTTTTTTCTTTGTTTGTGTTTTGCAGTAACAGCAGCTGCAACAATCCATGTATGTAATAGATATGCACACAATGGTCATCATAATTGTTGTTAATTTAACCAAAAATAGCACTCAACCCTTTGTCAATGTGTGTATAAAATATGTGCTTGATACTGCTGTAGCAATATTTATTTAGCTTTATAAAAATAATTCTGTTCCAAAATTGTATTCTGCACTCTGTGTGCCCCATGTGGCAATATTTGTATGTATTTGATTTGATCCCACAAAACTACATGTTTTTCAATTTATTATTAAATGTTGCAGCTGCAAGTTTCCAACAATCGTTCCCTTGTTCATATTGATTTACAACAAACTCAATTTGCACAGTACTTTAATTGCAACTTACCCTTACATTGAAACAGTTTCATCCTCCCTTAAAATAATTATATAAATGCTTGCCCCAACTTGCAAACTTATTCAATCTCATTTATCAACTATTAGCATGATTTATATGAAGTGCATATATTAGAAAGTTTTCATCACTTTCCACTGCGTGGCGATTGTGGATGGAACTTTTGTCATTATCTTGTGAGTGTGCTAAATGCAAATGATGTCACTTTGACATATTAATTGAATTAATGCCTGTTCAAGAAAATGGCATTCATCTTAATTAAGTCTCACCAATTTAATTGAATTTAAAATCACTCTACTTTCAGTCATAAGTACATAAATGGTCGACTCTGATTCTTCTGCTTGAACAGCGCAAACATCGGCAATCAGTTTATAAATGTCGAGAGCATTGCTTTGTTGGTCACCAAATTAATAACCAACTTGTCAAAGCCTTGCAACATGCCTGGCTTTGCCTCCACAGTTTTTGCTGAATGCGTCGTTCTATTGTGCCATTGGGAAATGACAGATGAGAGGCAAGTTTTTACATGCTGCTCATTGAGTGAGTGAAAAGAGGCAGAGGCAGAGGATGAGCTGTGTACATTCAGCAAATTCTTGACCATGTTAAATCAATAGTGCACGAGTGTTTGCAAAGTTTCAGACCCGGCCACAGTGCCCACTGTACGTTTCAAATTTGTCCTTTAATTAAGACTGCAGCAAGGTTCAACAGGACACGGCTCCTGTTGCCTTACAAAGGCAACTGCATTTTGACAATGTTTCCCATCCAGAGTCGAGTCGAGACAAGTCGAAACGACCTTTGGCCCTATGAAGTTTCAATCATTAAATTGTGCCTGGCCAACATTCTCGTCTCGTCTCGTCTCACAAGTGTTGCTTTAATACTCAAAAACATCCCATGCACATTTTGCCAAGGCTGTTGGCCAAATCTCTGCCCCATGAGTTGTGTTGTCTGCTTCGTGTGCGGGCGGTGTTGCTGAGCTGAGCTTTTTAATTTTAATGAGATCTCTCACTGGCATCTACGTGCTTGGCTTGGCACGGCCCTGGCAGTACAGTACCGTTGTTAGCCACGCCTTGGCACTAATTGAGGCAGCTGCAAAATATTTTACGCTGACTTGGCGCGCACTCTCCCCTCTCCCTACTCCTCCCTTTGCCACACTCTGCCTTCTCGACAGACAATTTTAATTACAAAAATATGCATATTTAAAGCGTTTTTGCCCAAAGACTTGATGCAAAAGGACAATGCCTAACAATGCCCGACAGCTTGAGTTATGAAATGACAGCAAACTCCCAACTGATATGAATAAGAATAGAAAGCAGCAGCAACCTTGCACAGCTTTGATGTACCAAATGGATTCAGTAAATCCACAAAACGTATCCCTGTCGTACAAAAAAGAAATGCTAATTTAATGGCATCCACTCACGGCTAATACAAAAAACCCACACCCTCCTTGCAACTAACCAGCTTGTCTGGGATAAACCACAAAACAGATTGATACATTACGTGGCCAGTCAATGCATATCTCAATGGACGCAAATGGAGTCGAATGAGATGTAGAGATGTAGAGAGAGCTACAAGCCTTCTGCTGATTGATATGCGGGATTCACTTGCCAACAAATTGGATTTTTGCATTTTAATCGGATAAAAAGCTTGAAATATTTCATGCATTATGCCAAAGTGAATGTCTATCTGTGTGTGAATTTCATAGGGAAATCTGTTGAAACTTATTGCGATTTATTTTAATTAAGCTGGATTAGGCTGCAGTTATTTAAGAACAAAATTCACATTGAACTCTTGATTATGCAAAAGCTTTGGCTTCTTGGAATCAAGACAAAGTAGGTGATACATACCTTTTATGGCTGCCTTCTGTGCACCATTAAACAGAGAAACTAAAACAAAATACAGCACAACGGAAATATTTTGTAATGGAGAAAATGTCGTCCAACAACCAGAATGCAGGACAATGGGTGTTGCATTTCCGTTTCCGTTTCAGTTACAGTTGCAGTCTCTCTTTTAGATTCCATTTCTGTTGCTGCAAATGAAACTATATTTTTTTTTTTTTTTGCCACGCAAAACGTGAACAAAAAACCTTTACACTTGTCCCTGGTCACATTGTTTTTCATGCTGTCAAAAGGCATCAAGCTCGAATTTCAGAGTCCACTTGCAGTATGAGTTGTGAAATGGCAACAATAGAAACTGCTGACTGCCAAAAGTTTTCACGAGATAAAAGGGAAAATGTTTAGGTAATTGAAAGGGGCAACAGAGCACAGACAATGCAGCACATCATATTTTGAGTCTGAAATAAGCAGAATTTGTCAGCAAAGCCAAGAGCTGAAATTAACAAAGTCAAGTTATATGCTATAAATGCATTTTTAATTAGTTTTGCGCTGTGATACGAAAGAAACTATTATACTTTATGATTCCTTTAAGCAATTTCCATTGGCTTATCCAGCTGCACGACAAAATGAGGCGGGTGTTGGCCAACTTTATGTGGTCGTCCTCGGGGCTTGGGTTTCGTTCTGGTTGGCAACGCAAAACGTGCTTGAGCCGCAGTGAATGCGTTTGCATAAATTGGGTAAGGCATAAAAACCAAGTGGATAGCCAAATAAAAAAAAATAAAGAAAGAAAGAATTCAATTTGGATTTGGTGCAACCGCTACTCTTTTATGCAGTTCCCTCCTCCCTGCCCATTGTCATGAGTGGCGGCTTGAAATGAAGTCGCCACTAAGCTCAATGCCTGCCCCGAACATAAACAGAAGAGAAGTTTAGCTTTCGGGCAAACGCCAGCTGCACTTACGCCCACAACTTATGACCAAATTTTATTAGGCCAGACAAGGCTAAGGCATTTCAGGCTTCGACTCTTTTTTTTTTTTTTTGGTTTTTTTTACCAATTTCACTGTCTAAAAAATGTGAATGAAAATTTCCAACTAGGCAAGGCTTTGAACGGCCATAAAAGCTAACATATGCGAAGCAACGCTTGGCCATGAGTTGAACTCCCAATCGAGTGCACAGGAAGCTTAGGAAGTAACGTCAACGACAGGTCAGGATAACGTTTACAGGAAGCAAAAGGCAAACTGCAATAGGCGCTCAACTGTCATCTCAAACAAAAAAAAAACAACTGGCCGGAGAAAAATCCAACTTTTATGTGAAAGCCATTTTGCTGACACCAAAAACTGAGCTGCAGTTGTTGCCGAGCAATTAAAACACGCTCATGGCCATAAATGAATTTGAATAAAAAAAAGAAAACAAAGAAAAATAGTTGAATTTAATTCTGAAACTGCTTTAAAGCGGGCATCGCATTTGAGAATTAAGCAGAGCTAAATTTAATGCTGATGGTGGCAGCCATTGAAAAGCCGCTGAAAACTTTGGCTGTGAAAGAAAACAAAATAATATCGATTATTAGCACGCGCACACAATGGACGGAAGCAACAAAAAGCACATAAAGAACAACATCAACAGCAGCAGTAGCAGCAGCAGAAGCGGCAAAGAGGAAGCAGCACCCAAACTGGCAGTCAAGCAGACAAGCAAACAAACAAAGCACCACGGCAACAGGACAACGCATCAAGGATACGGAAAAGGAGGCAGAAGATGGAGGAAGGAGGAAAGAGGAAGGAGGAAGGAGGAAGGAGCTGACTTCCAGCGAATTTCGTTAGCCCAATTAAAGCAATTTTGACAGCTCAACTGCGGCCAGCAGCTGCAAAGGAGTCCGTGGCAAACAAAAATCTGAAACAAAACTAAAATTGTAGTCAGGTTGAAATAATGAAGCAACTTTTAATTTGGCATCAAATTAAGAATAATAAAATTATGAAAGCATGCTCATTAGGTATGTTAAGTAAGGCTGTAAGCCTTACCTTAGCGACAATCGACAGCATTGGTGATGATTGCTCTGCTAGTTTACAGGATTAGCGGTGGCTTGGCAACCCTAAGCGGATTAGCATACCCAAACAGTGGTGGCGACAAATCCGAATAAACAAAAGCAAAGAATGCCGCAAAGCAATGTTACAGCCACAGTCGTGGTCGTGCTCAGTCCCTTGAAGGGGGTCAGCTGTTGTCACTTAAATTTTAGGGTCGATGTTCCTCCTTTTCTTTCTTTTTGTGTAAGCTGTGTTGTTCTGTTCATTAAGCAAAACGACTGTTGATTGTTCATACTCACTATACTATATATCGATAGATTGCTCTGATGCTTGTTTCAATTGCTAAAATTATTGTGTACATGCAATCAGCTGTGTAATGAATGCCAACTCCACTGTAATCAACAGCAAAGCAAAAGCCAATATCAACGGCAATAGCGATAGCGATGACGATGGCGATGGCGATGGCAAAAAGGTAAATGCCATAAATCTGTTAGCCGATTTGCTCGTTTCGCTTCACTGGTCACTAATGATTTATTGCCACAATGCAGAAGACAAGACAAATGCCCAAGTAATTGAATTACAAAGGCCAAAAACGAACGATAACTAACGCTGACTAAGCGTCAGGCACTTATGCAAATTGAGCATGGCCGAGGCCCAAGTGCTGATAAGGCAAAGGACTTTGGCAAGTGTTGAACAAAAACAACTTTGATTGCAAAATCAATGGCTCAAAACAGTGCAACAACGTTGAGTGCTAGCCAAAAGTCAGCTTAACGGCATTGATAACGACGACAACGAGTAGGAGTCAACCCATGCCAAACCAAGTCAAGCCATGCCAGCGAAAACAGTTTAAAATGCAGGCTTTAAGCAGCGGAGCGCACAAAAGTATGCTATCGCAACTCGCAACTCGCTTAGCGGAAACGGAAACGCAAAGTGCCAAAGCAATAGGAATAGAGATAGAGAGCTGCAGTTGAAGTGCAAGTGGGAGTCGCAAGTTGGCCAAAGAATGAAGTCATGAGCATTATTTGTGCAAAATTACCTTTAACGAGCTGACTAGCTGTAGATGTGGCTGTGGCCATCCTGTTGAATTACCATTACCGCAATAAACTGTAGCTGGAGTCGCCTCGGCGGGTGTCAAGTGCCGCACCACGTTGCTTGCAAAATTGCACTTGACTCGAATGCCAATTACATGGCCCTGCAGATGTCAGATGGCAGTTAGGCCAGGCCAAGCAGGAAGTCGACAAATACGGCAACGACAACGACGATGGCGATGGCGAGCGAGGACATCGTCTGAGCAGCTGCAGCCACAGTAGAGCCTGACTTGGGGCCAATGGCAAAAGAAGAATTGGCACAAAGTGGATTAAATATGAATAAAAGATATTTGCACAAATTGCATTAGTGCGGCGTCGAGCTCGAGCGCAAAAGAGTCAGAGATTGATAGCAAGATAAGAAGCATAGAGAATGGATCCTAGAAGAGGTCAACATAGCATTAACTCATTGCATTAACTCACTAAGGAGTTGGCCAGCTTGTTAGCATACTACTCACTTACGAAATAAACTGTCAAAGCAAAATTGATCAAAACAGGTCAACTCAACCAAAATAGAAAAGGCTGTACACTTATTTAAATGGGAAATTCAATTAATTTATTGCACTTTTTTGTATGTATGTTAGATTTGCTTTTAATTTTTACGTCTTTTGTCAAATATTTCATTAAATTTTTACAACCTCACGAAAAAGAATTTAATGAAAAAATGCCAATTTGAGCGCAGCGCTAACCACAACCGACGACCCTTCATACAATGCGCATTGCAGTGTGGTCAACGTTAGAATTTCCCCGTTGAGAGTGTGTGTGTGTGTGTGTGTGTGTGTGTACGCTTGTAATTAAATTCCATGCCTGCAAGTGTAACAGCAATATTTGGTTTTGTGGCTGCTACCTCACGACCGCCCAGAATTCCCTTCAAATTCTCGCCGCATGATTCAACCTTCAATGGCGGCCAGTGCAACAGGATGTTGCATCTAATTTGATTACGCCGTATGTTACCTACCCATTCACGTCCGTACAATTCAAACTATGCAAATGTCTGAATGTGCAGGCGGGTGGGATGTGTCTTTGTGAAATGGCTTAAAATCCCATTAGCGCATTTATGAGCTTTTGACCAAAAATTTAATTATGTAAACGAACTATGCTTTGCCCAAAAATACATTCAAGTGTTTCAAGCATTCCTTTTAATTGGCAGCACTGTGCATTGGCATCTGGTTGATGGCAAAGGCTTAATTAATTGTTCAAGCATCATGAGCCATAATAATGGATATTCAATGTTTGTTGAAAAAGCTGAGCATAATTAAATCAATAAGTTGAGTTCAAACTTATTGGCAAATTACAGCAAAATAAAGACATTAAGCATTAATTGAAATTGATTTTAAGGTCTGCAATAAGCTTATTACAATATTGTTGATGGGATGTTTAGCTCGGCATAGAACATGTTATTGAATTAATACTTTTATTTCATTAGCTTAGAAATTGACATGATTTTAATTATATAAAATAAATTATTTAAATTTTAGAGTATTCCCAATATTCAACAAACAGTTGAATGACCATTTGTTGTTCAAAATTTGGTTGTATTGCATAACTCAACAAAGTTTTAGGCAAAAATAAATAATTTAGTAACTCATACCTTCGCTTCTCAAAGAGACTACACCTGGCTTAAGCTCTCCACTCTCAACTGGCAAATCTCAGCTCTTATTAAATCTATACACAACTTTTGACAGAACAGCTCTGCTCTACTATGTACTCGTATGTATACTATACTACAATATAAGTTGCCAGCAGTTAAAGCACTATGCGGGCCGGGTCGAGACGGGCTATTGCCATACGTATACTTCAATAGATATACATTTCTGTGGCCGCTATCGAGTGCCACAGACATGAAATTTTCACAAAGTAGTAAACTTTATGCCGACACCGTCAACGAGGCTCACATATAGACACCCACTAAACCAAAAAAGCTCCGATTCACACTCACACCACTGAATTGACTTTAGTTGGGAAGCTAAAAAAATAAAAAAAAACCAAGGTGAATAAGCTAGCTAAGCTATAGCAGCAGTGCAGATACCCTAATCTAATAATTCTTAGTAACTGAGTAAATTTTCATTATAGCAAGACAACATATAGATAAATATAACAATCGATATACCACTTCTATTTAGAGCAACATCATAGCCCTTTTATTGTTACAGGGTATGCAAAAATGAAAGACAAAATGAATGGCAACGAGCGAGGAACTTTTTCATCCACTTTTTTGTACATGTATCTCTATATTTATGGAACTTTTTCAATTTGGAAATAAAGTTTTTGGTATTTCGCGCACATTTTTATTCATAACAAAGCAAATCGTGACCGTGGCCGAAAAAAACCAACAAGCAAACTCAACATTTAAATGTGAAATATGTAAAAAATGTATATCCTTTATTAAAAACTAATTTTAGTTGTGTAAATTCAGTAAATGTCGATTTAACCATTACCACACCATTAAAATCCAAACGACATGCTACAAGTTTTACACTGACACTTCAATTACATAATAGCACCCACATGGCGTATGCGTAATAAACGTAATTTACATTTGAGTCGTAATATGTGTAAAGCACAAAAAAAAACTTTACTTAACTTCAATGGCTGAAAACTTCTGAGGTAACTGAGCACCCGATGACTACACACAGCTGTTGGTTACCCTGTAAACTTTTGCCTATATGCACCGTTGCCCTCACAACCTGTGGACGGAGCACAATGTCAGTTATTTATACAATGCACATAAGTAAGTATAAAACAGAGTCCCTAATGGTTGAGCAATTTCAATTGCAACTCGCAGAAGCTCGGCGAGTGGAAGGAAGCCTTTACTTTCCTTTAAGTGCTCTTGCTGATAGAGTCTCGCAATCGCAATAGCAATTGCAATCGCACTCGCAACTTGTACTCATATGTCAAAATGCTCACTCGACAACTGCATTAAAATGTTGCAGTCGGTTGGCTGTCAATGAAAGTCATAAAAAATAAAAGTATAAAACATTTGCAGCCGGGGCATTTTAAAGCAGAAACTCTTTGTTTAATGGCTTGTGCATTTAAATGCACTTAAATCAAGTAGATGAAAGCATATAATGGACAACAGGCAGCAATTTACATACAGCGGAGTTGATCTGCGACCTTCAATTCAAGCTGCTTCCATACTCGTGATACATACAATTACACACAACTATCAGACTCTTTGTCGACCGTTTTCAATAGACACATGATTTAAAAATGGACTTACTGAAAATAAATATGTCGAGGAGTTCTAAATTATTAATGCATGTTATAAATTTATAATTAATTTTGTACTCTGACCTAGAGCAGTCGTTTAGCCAAGCTTCAGAATGGTATAAATAAAAATGCCGAATTTTTATATATGTTATAAATACACCTGGTAGAAGGATTAGCTTTCCCAAGTTAGCTTCTGTTGGTCGGCTTTCATGGATTTTAATTAATCAAACAAGTTATTGCTTCATGCGATTACTGATTGATTGTTGATTGTAATCAGTGTAGTAATGCAACTAATCGATTAAGCACCAGCGAGATCAAACAATATCATATTATGCCAACATTTGGCTATAAATTACACTATTAGCTGCAACTCGAGTATGTTCATTAGGCCAAAAACACTTGTCGTCGTTTAGCCTTTATATGTGTACAAATTTAGATAGATAGATAATACAGGTGTGTGGGTGTATGTTATACAATATGTGAAAACGCCAGTATATACTTATCAATCGAAGCCTAGCTGCGTGTGTGTGCATGTGTGTGTGAGTATCGATTGTATAACTCACATAATCCCACAAGTGCCATTGCCATCAATATGAAGTACTATGTATGTATGCGTGTGTGATTGTGTGCGTGCAAGAGGAAGGGTGTGTGCGTGTGTTCATGGAATAAGCACTCATTAGTTAAATAGGTTGGCTCTATGACCGAGTGGATCTGAGTACGACCAAATTGCTGCCTATTTAAGCAACATCCAAATTATTTGGGTGCCACTCAATTAAACTGTAACAGGAACGCATTCACTTGACCATATCAAGTAGGTCCTTGCATCAATTGCAAACAATCAATCATGAGATTTCAGTTTCACAAATGATATGACTTCATGATAATCAGATTTATAACTGAGGACTACTCAAGAACAATTCGGTATCTCATTGTTAAGCCTTCAATTGTCTCAACCTTCTTTTCGTTTTATTTCAAGACAGAAAACAGCTCATCTCCGAGTTGAGTCTGCTTTGGGTTCAAGTTGTCTGCTGTGAAGTGAGGCGTGCAAATAGAGCTGCTAATGCAAATTCAACCAAGCAAAAATCTTACATAAAACGCAAATTTTCCATTGTTGTAATCCTTATTAAATGTAGCATATTTGAATGTGTCTGAGTCAGAGTTGTTGTTGTTGTACAAGTATCTGCGCATTTCCATGCTAATGTGCTTGCAAAATTTGAAAGCGAATACGAATACTTTGTGTGTAATCAAATCGGTTACCAGCCTTACTCTTGAGGGAGTGTTGAATTTTAAGAGAAATGTTACGCTTCGTTAATCCTTTAATGTGATTCTAGGCACCTTTGAAATTGTAGCTGCTTGTAGGTCTGCCTTTGAGGCATTATTAGGAGCCTCATTAAGTGCGCAAATAGAACTTCTCATACGCAAAATGAAAGCCCAAATGACGGAAATATGAGCCAAAAATGGTGCATTATTTAATTTTAATGTTGCAGACGAGGAAATCAACATAAACAGATGCCAGTTGGTGTGCAAGTGCTTTGAGGCTATATGCCACTACCTTGGCTACATTAACGAAACACGATTAAATACGCACACACTGCGTATGCGTAATGTGCGCTGCGTGCATTTGAAATGCAAAATAGTTTTGAATGGCACCCAAAATGACTGCCGCATAATTGACAAGCTGTGGCTGTGGGAATGTCAGGTGTAGCTCATTTGCATGCTTCAGTTTCGCACCTTTATGAAAGGAGCCGCAGGCTAAAAGAGGCGGGAGGCGTGACTTAAAAAAACACAATACACATCGACTGTATATTAATTATTCGTTCATTTAAAATGTAGCTACCACAATTTTAAATTATTTTAAAGTTGGCTAAATAAGTTTAAATATGATAAAAATGTAGATTTGCTGTAGAAATATAAATGCATTATATGCAGGTGAAAATGGATTATATACATTATATTCCGAATACTATTAGCAGTTAGCAATTCGCAAATTGAGTCAAAATTTAAGATACATAAGTGCCTGCAAAATAGCATTTAAAATGACAAAAGCGTGAACCAATTTAATTGTTAATCCACCCGAACATTCGCGTGTTTCAAACGAATAAAAGCAAATAAAATCACCAAAGAGAATTAAATGAATCCACACAATAATAATGGACAAAAAATCTGTTTAAGATAATAAATAATATATAGTACTTATGTAAATGAATGAATACTCACTTAGTTTGTTAAAGGAAATAAATTGGCTGCAACCTTCAAATCTTTTCGATGACACACAAAGTAAATACACACAATAATTGGTGATTACTCTTTCGCTCATGTTCTTCTAATTGCACTTGCTTATCACTTAATCGGCAATTGCTCTTTCTCCTTTGGTTTAGGAAGCTGATAACAGCTTGTACGCCTCAGGCTTGACGATGAAAGCAAAATGCTATTAATGCACTTTAAAGTTATAGCTTTAAATTGACGACTTAAAATATTTATCGTGAAATTATTCCTAATGCCTACTATAAATACACTTTACTCATAAAATATTTGACCACGTGTTTTGAGGTTATGTTTCACCAAGCACTTAAATTTCAATTACTTTCGCTTTGGTAATTAGGCTAGAAACCTTTTGCCATCAGCAAATACCAATATATGCCGAAAGACTGATTCATATTGGTCAAAAAAAATAGAAAACAATAAAAATGCACTAATCAAATTTGACAGCAATTATTCGGCAACGATTCAACTGCACTCGTGAGCGTCGACTGACAACTGTATTCTTTTCGCTCTCCTTCTCCCCTTGCTATTCGTATGTGAGAGTAAGCTTACGAAAGAGAGCGTCGATATTGACTCTCTTAAGCCAAATCAATTTTGCTGATCGAACTAGTTCAGAAAAAATACAATTTCTTATTCACAGCACTCTCTATCAGCAGCACAAGGCATTTCCATATTATTATATAATAAAATAAAAGATGTGTGTACATATATAGCAACACATTCTGCTGGTCTCATTGGGAAAACTTCAATTTGCTTTCTGTTGTTGCCCCAGGCCCTTCTTTGGGAATAAAACAAATTATACAAAGCGCCACTTTAAACGGGAAGTTAACAAAACATGAAGAACAACTTTTGGAACCTCAGCAGTTTGTTTCGCAGAAACAGTAAACAAACAATAATTAAAATTTCTTACTTTACAGCTTCAAAATATGTTCAGACTTTAAGCAGAAAGTTTTTAAAGGGCTTGCGAGTTGCCTTAGCCTCAGACCCTATCCCCGTTTGCCATATTGGCCCTGACAAACGGCTGCGTTTGTCATGTGTTAGCCTGCGAGCAATATTTTCCGGCAGATGGCAAATAAAAATCCCCAAACTTATGTTGCCGAGTAACAGACGCCGACATGCCTTGCCCTATCAAACGCAGTGGAATCTGGAGCTGGAGCTGGCGCAGAAGCAGGAGCTGAAGATGAAGCTGCAGCTAGAACTGGAGCCTGGTGTAGTTGAAGCTGCAGCTGAAGCTGTCGCACTGCCTGCCTGGTGCTGGGAATTAACAGCACATTGAATCTTATTTTTTTCTTTTTTCCTTTTTTTTTGGTGCTGCCCAGACACTTGCATGGTAACGATGCTTTGGAGACATTGCAACGTTGATAAGTTTGCATATAAATTGTGACACATGCTAGTAAAGAGATAGAGAGAGAGGGAGTAAGGGATGGGGTGTGAGGGCATAACATATTTTAAAAGTACTCGAAGGCGGAAGCAAAGACGTTGGCAACAACTTTATTTATGTGCTGGCAAAACTATTAGCTCAGATTTTCATTAAATTTATAAGCAAGCCCAACAGCGCAGCAAGTCGTTGCTACTGTGAGTGCGAGTATATTGGAAAACTTTGTAAAGCTGTGCAGCTATTTGCCATAAACTTACTTCATATTGCTGAACTCAAACCACGCTGCGTATGAGTAATGCATGCCGGCGTACAAATGTCAAAGGTTTGAACTTTGCCACACACTGCCAACGAACGAACGAAGGAACGAACGACAGAGACACGCAGTAACAACAAAGCAACTCCCCGAAACAGTCAGCCACACTCCCTTACTGCCATTCAACATTTTGTCTCTGTTGCCTTCCGTTTGTTGAGCTGCTGGGCTGTTGGGCTGTTGGGCTGCTGTGACATGCCCTAAAGTCCTCCCAAGTGTCTGTTGTGTCGCATTGAATTTATTGGAATTTTTGTTGTGCTTTCGAATTGTCCCTCAAACCGAAACGAAACGAACCGAGCCGTGCCGTGCCGTGCCACAATGCTTACTATGGTTTTTATCCTGCCATTCTCAGTTATATTGTCCTTGCCCAGCACAAGCAAAAAAATATAAATATATATATATATATTTCTCCGTTGTCTTTCTCACTTGAAGGCGAACAATTTTGTTAATGTCTCGTTGTCCAAGCGGTTGACATCGGTCAGCGGTCAGCCGCGGGCAATCCAAAGCAAACCAAAGCCAGCAGCCTCCAGTCAAGACAAATATAAATATAATATGAGCTTTACTTTTCTATTACAGTTATGCTTCATTTTCTCTCCGCCTCTCTATCTCGAACAGCCCCAGGACGTTGAGTAATTTGCAGCACATAACCCGCATGTTTTATTTATATTTATTTTTCATGTCCTTCAGTTCAGTCGAAGTGTATGTCCCGAGGCAATAGTAAAAACTGTAACATAACTTCAGGGCAAGTGCATTAGAGCTAAATGCTTACAGGGTATAGACATGGCCAGGCACTTGTCTTTTCAGCCAGCTCACACATTTATTTTAATGGCCACAATAAATAAATATCGTAAATATCGATTATAAAAGGCAGAGACAGAGAGTGCTTGCCTGGGGCTCTCAGCTGTCAGGCAGCACGTGCAAAAAGTTTTGTCTCGAACTGGTTTAGAACCTGGACACCCCAAGGCAATTAGCCTGGCCGAAGCTTATGATAAGGCTAATGCTGGGCTCTCACTGTGTTTGGCTAATTGAAAAAGTTGCAATAGCTGCCAGGCGCAGGCAATAGAAATTGAGAAAATGGCATAAAGTTAAAAGTAGCAAACAATGCATAAATAAGAAAATTGCAGCTATCGAAATAATAAGAAGAGCAGTTTAAATTTTTTCCTAAGTCACATAGTGGGTCCATATAAGGAGGCTAGTCTATTTAGGTCTATGTCCCATGTGCACAGACCTCTCCATTTTGTCTGGCACTTTACAGAGACAATTGACTTTATAGCCTTGACCAGGCCTCCTTCTATCTGTTTAATTCATTCTGTTTACCTTTTTATCGTGCCGAGTTAGTAGCAGGGTTTACAAATTGTTATTATGGCCATACTACGGCCTGAGAGCTGAAAGTAGACAACAATGCGATTGTGGTCAAGCCCTGTGAGCCAGACATTTGCATAATAAGCCTGGCCAAAACGGACTTCGGCTACTGTGTTAAGCAGTGCATGAAATTGTTGTGCTACCGACCAGGTTAGAACCCCGCCCCTCCCAACTCATCCATCTCTCTGAGGACAAAAGTGAGAGAGTGTAGCTGAAGCCAAAACGGAAAGCATAAATTCTCGTACGATATGAGAACAGCCAACAAACATCCGCACATAAATAAATCATAAATATTAAATGAAAATGAAAATGAAAAATGTGCAGAAGCAGCACAAGTTATGGCTAGGAAGCGCACAGAACCTGTCAGCGAGTTGGCTCCGTGCGAAGTCCGGAGACCAGTGTTCAGGGAATAATGCAGCAAGCGATCGCATGATTAGCGGCAGTCCACAGCAGTATAGAAAGCCAGACCAGAAACTTGGCCATGACCATTCCATGACTCACCATGCTGGCTGCCGCTTGTGCTGACCACAACTGAAGCCTTGGGGCAACGCACGATATTCTCACATTGCTTCAAAAATTATTAAATTCGATATGCAATTTATAAGAACCACTTTTGTACTCCATCTCCTGCACCATCCTTGGTATCTATGGACTGTGCCTGGTTGCCTTGGCAGTGTACACAAACGTGTCTAGCCAGCCCTTTTGGCAATGTTGTTGTCTATAGACGATTTGGTAAGTACTGTTTGTTGATATCTAGCCAAAGCTTAAGTGCAGCCAAAGGCAACAAAAGGCAAGGCAAGGCAAAAACGTTATGCTTTAATGCGATTTTCCCAAGTAGAAAACGGCCAAATACTGTCTTGTTATTTTCGAGTTGTCTGTAAGCTGCATACAACTCCAACTAAGCGCATCTTGCAATATTTAACTATACCCTGTAAAAGTAAAATACGGGCATATCTAAGAAAGGAATTCCGAGCTTAACTTCAGCTGACAGTTAGACAAATTATTATTATTCAATTTACAATTATATATAAATCATTAACAAAATGTATAGTAAAAGAAAAATAATTGTAATAAAATATAAAAATATTACATGCTAAATTCTGAAAAATTAACGCATTTGAATGAAACAATAAACACACTTCCAGGTCATTTCTTAGTCATGCAAGCCCTTTGCATACTTCACTGCTCTATTATACAATCTCTGTATTATTGCAATATTTTTTATCCGCTTGCATTGCAGAGATACCATTGCTAGTCTTCATCGAATGAGAATTCTCCTTCTGTTTATTCTCTGTTCTCTGTTCTCTGCACTGTGTTAATCCAGCTCGAGCAATTGAATACTTGTGGCCATATAGAGTAGAACTTAATTATTTCATTGTTTTTGTTACTGTCTTTTTGTTTTCCTCGCTCGCTCCAGCTCTCACTCTATTATTTATTATAGCCAGCTTGCTGCCAGGCCACAAATTCTCTCGCCCAGCTACTACCACTTGCATTTTAATTTAATGCCCTGAAAACACTCAACAACAACAAAACGCAGCCCACGCACAAGATGATTTAAAAAGCGTTAACATATTTTCAAGCGCATATTTCTGCAGACATTCTGAAACCTCACTTGGCTCACTTGGTCGACCAGGTCAGGTCAGCGAAGCGCACAACACTCACACACAAATACACGCAAAAAAATAAACAAAAATGATCATTAATCATTTTTTTAACATGCCCGACGACCCAGTGGCCGCCACTGGCTGCCAGTGGTGCCCATCGGTTGCTCCATAAAAGTTTTGGAAATGTGGAGCCATGGTGGTGGCCAGGTCGGGTCATAACGCATTAACTTGGCGGAGCACTTGTAAAATCCGCATGTGGTTCACACTAACTGTGATATTATCAAGTTGAAATGCGACCGCATCCACGCCCACTTTGTGGATGGGCCGACCGCGACAAATTTGAAAAATGGCCGAAAGTTTTATGGACCCCACCCCTCAACTGAGGTTCGCTTCGCAGGACCGGCCCGCTAACGTGACATACGAGCTGAAATAAATATATATTTTGTGCCTGGCACGTTACAAATGCTTTGCGTCTGTTGTACAAAACTTTCCTCCGGTGTCTGCGCCTCTGTGAGCCTGTGTGTGTTCGTGTATCTGGCCATATAAAATGGCCAAAAACCAAAAAGTTTTAAGATGCTCAGTTCTCAGTTATTCGCTTTTGAATAATGCAGCGTTTTCTCAAATTGTTATTTGAAATTTAAATGCACGCAACATGAAAACTCCTCGCTTAGCACGAAAAATCTCTAAAGAATTTTCCAACTGAATTTTACTGAATGCCATGCATAAAATTTCACATGACATTGCCAGCTTTGTTCACTCCACACACACACCCACACACACACACACACACTCACTGCCAGCCGCCCACCGCCCACAAATTTGCCAGACTATTATCAGCTGTTTGCTGGCCCCCTTACGGTTCGGTAGCTCTGTGGTTTACTGGCTCGGCTGGCGGAATGACGGGTTGACGGGTTGCTGGGTTGATGGCTTGATGGGTCGACGGTTTGACAGGCTCATGCGTTGAGGTAGGCGACTCGACTCGATGTCCCGTCATTAATTGCACTACTGTTCGTCGTGTGCCGATTTGTTGTGTATATGCAATGTAAACACAACCTGCCAAATACTGGTAAAATCTCAACATATTTCTCTTAAGTTTTCTCTGATTTCTTCTCTCTTGGGTATAAGAGTTGTGCTTGTGATTTGAATGCGCATGCGCGATATATTTGTGCGCTCAAGCAGCTTCCGTTGTTTTCCGAATGTTTTATTTATTATTGTTTGTTCTAAGTGAATTTAATTTTGAATGTGTTTGCGGTTTGCAATAGGAGCATGAGCACACTGCACAACATGGTTGGGACTAGGTTTGCAAAGCGCATGAGAGCATTAAAAGTTCTAAGTCAACATTTTGTTAGAAATAGTTTTCAAAGAATTGAATTTAAATAGTTTAAGTTAGTTTAAGATTGTAACTTGCTTAAAATAAGCTGGAATATTATAAGCTGCTGATAGTTATTTTGCTTCAACTTCATTTTTAAAAACATAAAATATTTATTGAAATTGCACTACAAATATCAACAGGTCCACTTTTTTGTAACAAGTTTTTAGTATCTCATTTTCTTATATCAAAAGCTTCACCATTTACCAATAGAAGTCTCTAAAAAACAGCAAGTACTGTTGAGCAATCAATACCAAAATGCTTGTTTCCCTAATCCTATTGAAGTTAAATATGCTGCCTATTAAAGTATCCTTTCGTTTGCATCCTTGGATGGCTTTATTCGTCACCATCAAAAAGTTCGTTAACGATTTTCTTACGATAAATTCGCTCAAACTTCTTGCCCAAACATAAAATTCACGCTGATTTTTGTCATTAAAATGAAGCAAAAACTTGAAGAGCAACTGGAGACCGACAAACAAATGACACTTTTGTAACACCCACACTCTACCAACAACTGTCCCGCCTCCCGCCCCCTTTCGCCCCCTGTGTGCCGTGGCATATCAAACAGACCAATGGGCACTTAGCCACTGCGCGTTTTTAATGGTCAAAACTTTTATGTTTATTGTTTATGCTTTGAAGCAAAAATTTTCATGAACTTTTCATTGTTCCGGTTTTGCCGGCACAAAACTTTTAGCACACAATGCACTTTAATTTCGCCAAGCAGCGTAGAGCGCTGAATGCAAAGCTTTACCACTCCTCCCTAAGAAATGCTACAAAACAATGCGAAAGCAAATGTTGCTGCTAAACTTTATGCGACAAAAACTTGGCCAAATGACACTGACATGGTCACAGGGCAGACGGTATAACGGTATAACGGGGTGGTGCTCTGAGGGCAGACAAACTCCAACTCCAACTACCACTATAACTTCAACTTCAACTTCAACTTCAACTTCTACTTCAACTTCAATTCGAATGTCAATGACTGTTTGCGCGTTTTATGCACATTACAAACTGTGCTTTATTGGCTGCCAAATATTTTACACATATTATTTGAATTCTAAACAGAGATCTTACACTTAATCCGCTTACAGAGTAGAACGGCAGCTTCATCAGCAGGCGGTCAAATCAAGTCCCAGAAAGTTAACTTTAGTTCATTTCTCTAAAGTCCGGCCTTTTGTTCGAGCCACAGCATACAGCATACAGCACACAATGAAGTCGCCCTCAAGCTGGTTTCCTGATCACTGCTCTGGTGCTCCTGGTGCTTTCAGCACTTTGCCTGTAGTCATCTTGTTAACATTTATTTTCTCGTGCTCTTTCGCACTGTGCACGTCCAACGTTTTCGTTTTTATTACCGACTTACAATCTGGGAAAAAAAAATCTGTAAAAAAAAAGTTACCTAAAACTTTTTTCTCTCGCTTCTCGTTTTTTGCATTGTTAAGCAATGTGCGTCTCTGCCTTAAACAGTTATTCAGCCAATTTTCCAGTAACTCAGCACATTTGCTAAAAATAGGATATTCTTCTTTCTTTTTAATACAATTTGCAGATTTGCACGAATGAAAATTGTGGCATGGTAACATGATACTTCTATTGTATTTGTTTTATTTATACTTTTGCATGATTAATTGTCACTGGAGCATGAGTTTTCATTTAATGTTGAGATGAACACTCAAAGCACAGCCTCTAAGATGGCAAAGCTCACACGAAGCATGCATACGTGTATGTCGGTTGACACAAGGATGCTAGTCTAAGCAGAAATCTAGCCTAGAGACATGCAGCACATTGGCACTTGATATGCCACAGCTGCTGCCAAGGTGCCAACAAATTGGAGCTAGCTATTTGCAACCCTCAACGTGTGTGTGTGTGTGTGTGTGAATGTTTGCCATGGCATATTTGTGAGAAAACACTTAGCATTAAATGACATAATAAATTGCCAAAAATGTCGACAGGAAAACAATGTTGAGCCATGTCGCATACACAACATGAGATTTTTCGCCTTTTCAAATTGTTGTTGTTGTTGATTTTTATTTTTTTCTTGTCGTTGTTGTTTTCGTTACATTTGTGAAATATTTTGCAGTGGCAAAGTGAAGTGTAAATATGCCCCAAAGTGGTGTGCAGCATCTGCTGCCACTGTATATTGTTGTTATGCTGCTCATTGTTGTTATTGCTGTCGCTGTCAGTCACAGTTGTTGCTTTGTTGCAGTTTTCAAGTGAAATGTTTGCCGAATAGCCCGTTGTCAACACGCTTAGCTAAAAACTGTTAACATTGCTGTCGACTAGAAATATGTTTAATTTATGATTTAAAGTTGCACAATAATTGAAAAAATTGCCGCAAGCTATTGATACCAAATTTGATAGCACAGCTGACATCAGCATTGACATGGCATAAAATTGGCCCCCGAAATTGCATAATAATTCCTTATGGTCGTATCATGTGCACATGAGCAGCGCCAACAAGAATTGTGACACAAAGTTATGACAATGATGAAATGGAAACGACATAGACGAGAAAGCGAACGAGGACACACTACTACACGAGGACGATGACGGTGACGTGAACGTGGACGTGGACGAGGCGAGGACGCTGCTCCTGATGATGATGATGAGCCGCAGTAGCAGCAGGAGCAGCAGCAGTTTTCGCATCGCGTTTCCATGGTCGCCAACTGGCAACGTTCAAAAAATAAGACATTTCTCTCCCTTTTTTGGTGGAACTTTTTACTTTCATTTTTTCTTTCTTTTTTGCTTGCTTTTTTTTTGTCGTCCTCGTACTTTGCCTGCCATGCCACAAAGTACAATTTCATTTTATATCCCTTAGATGTGAGCACATACGTTTGTCTGTGTGACGAAATTTTCGCACATTTACATAAAAAAGATGTTGAATATGTGGGTAAGAGTGTGTGAGTGTATGAGTGTAACAAAAAACCCCCGCACGTCAGCAATGCAGTCGAGTTACATGGCTGAGGCCGAAGCCAAAGCGCTGAATTTCGCATAACATGCCCATGCCCTACACCTGACTACTGGAAAGGCATATTAATTTAATGAATATGTCAATTATTTGCATATTACAACACGTTTAAGTATTTGAATGCGAAATTGACATTAAGAAGGTATTTTCTTTTGTTACTTTTTAAGTGAGCAAACCAAACTTGAAGATTGTAATTGTAATTTAATTGTATAAAAATATTTATTATACTCTATTTCATTTTATTTCGAAAGGCCTTAGAATATTATCTAAATTGTAATTAATGAATAATAATAATACAAATTTTAGATGGACTAAAATTGGCCTAACTAATTATTCCTATATTACATTTAGTTGCTTATTTTCTTCTCCATTATAATCCTAAAATATATTTAAATGTTCAATTATTTTTTTGTTAATAGTTAATTATAATAAATTACTTTGGTTATTGTAACTTATAATTCAGAAGGAAAATCTCGTAAATTTTATTTTATTTTGGAACTTATCAAAACTAAAATTTTGCGAATTTTATGTATTTATAAATGTGTGCAACTAAAATCGTAAATTTTCATTTATCGACATTAAATTAATATATTTTATTCACAGCGTTTCAATCGCCTTATGTTATTGCGAATTAATCATATTCACATTAAACAATTAGACCTAGAGCACCTTCCCATACATAATAATAGTTAAGAATAAATCAAATTATAGTAGGGAAGCGTTTAATGTGAGGCAATATAAATAGCAGCTCATTGACAGTTCTTGCAGCTGGAGCCACATTCCAGAGAGACAATTTCCTAAGACATTGGCAAGGGCAGCCACCAACGGACCACCCCACAAGGACTCGCTGCTGACACTGCATACTTTCACTAACTTGGCTCAAGTCGAGTTGAGTTGAGTCGAGTCGAGCGGAGTCGTCGCAGAATTTGCATGCCAATGCAGAAGAGGTCGCTCAGTCATTCCTTTAGTCAGTCATATGTGACATTGCCATGCCATGTGTTGTCTGAAGGGAAGGTTAAAGAAAAATATAAAACAAAACTTTATGAGAGCAGCAAATACACTTAAAAAGTAATAAAATATTTTATTACAGCAGACAAAATGCGAAACGAGGAACTATGAAAATGACTTTCCCTCAACAAAATATATGCAAATAAATTCATTTGTGCAGCACTTGAAAATTGAAAATAAAAACTACACTCATTTCATTTCATATGCGACCGATTATGAACACACAAAGTATCTCCCCCATTTTGTGGTTAATAAAATAATCATTAGAGCATATAACTAATGCCTTGTCATGTGTTTGATTAAGCAAGCTTAAGCCAGAGGAGGCGGCATCTGATGGCATCTGATGGCATCTAATGGCATCCTTTAGCTCATAATCCTGTAATCAATAAATGAGGAGCTCTCTTTAGCTGAAGCTGACGCTTCAAGAAGTTAATTTTATGAAGCCACAAGAGTCACAGTCAATGGAGGCAGCCACCATTGTTTGTATAATGCGTGTCATAGCGAGTGTTAGTGATGATGCTGTGGGATGAGAAGTGGGATGTGGGATGTGCGATGGTTGGTACTCATGTTCCATTTGGCTGGCAACCATGCTGTCTCGGAACGCAGTTCATCAATCAAATCACTGGCTGTTAGTCAGTCAGGCAGTCATGTGATTTGATTGATTCACGCTAAAAATCCGCACTCAAACACACAGCACACCAACAACATTGCTACTTACGAGCATGATGCGCCACCAAATCCAACCCATTTACAGCCAACGCAGTCAGCCAATTCATCCTTGTCGCCGCCATTTCCAGACCGCATTTAGCGTCGTTGCCTTCGCATTGTTTATGCCCCATGATAGCGGAGGAGAGCTATAGAAAGAGAGTGAATGTGGCTGTGGCAAACAATGTTTCAACCGCAGCTGCAACTTGGCACTTGCTGCTTGCCACTTGCATTGATTTCATGCTGCTGCTAGAATCGATAAACTTGCCACAGCAGCAGCAGCATCAACTACAACTGTGGCAACGACAGGCTACTTAAGCAGATCCTTAACCAGCATGAGTGTATTCATTTGTCACATTGCCAAGCAGCAGCTCTCTAATATATAAATTATTCAAGCAAAATGACTTAGACTTGACATGAGCTGTAGCCTGAGTTGGATGAAACGGCTCCCACGTTGCCATTTTTGGCTTACAAAATTGTTACGTCCATGTGAAATTGCCCAATTTTATGTTCAATCAATAAATACTTGTAGGTTATATCGAAGGCAGCTACGTGCTACGTGTTGGCTGCCTCAATTTATTTGATATTCATGCAACATTAACATGGATTTTTATTAGTATCATTTTTTGAAAAGGGTTGCAAGCCCCCAACTAATAAAAAAGCACTCACTCACACATACCATGCCCACATCGCATCGCATAGACAATAATACAAGCCGACTCCTGAACCCGGACCTGGACTAAAGCTACTAAAGGCTTAGCACTGGCTAAGCGTATTTATATTATGCCAACGTTGCGCTATAGTAAAAATAAAATATGTACATAAAACTAAAACGGTATACGACGTGCAGATACCTCACAAATGTGCTGCGGCTCGCAATAAATATTTTATTAATTTGTACAACAATTTCTCAGCTATTGTCACGACTCGTATTGATGTTTAAATGAATATGAACATAAAGTATACGCCCCTTTTTGAAAGTGTTTATTAAGGGTATAAAAAGGTAGACAGGTGATATAAAATGCCAGCTGAGTAACGCCCTCTGCAGCGAACTGAAGGAGCTGTGTCAGGTGTACGTGACTGTTGCCCCTTTTGGGAGCTGCCAATGCTGCCGATGTTGCCGGTGAGAGGCATAAAAACAAATCAATATGCCCCTTTGATTGGCACTTTGAATTTAAAACTTCAAACCAGACCAGACGTATAGAAAACTAATCAAAGAAAAAACTTGTATATTTATAGTTAGTTATATCACAGACTAAGTTAAGTTAAGCTGGCAACTGTTTGGCTTTAAGAGAAGCAGCAGCTTTCGCTGTTGAATTAATTAAACTGGTGCTTGTTAAACAACCAAAGGGCGTGCTGTAGTCAAACACCAAGAAAGACTCTACCCTCGCCCAGAATCTACCTTAACTGACGCCTCAAAGTAGCCAACAAAATTGTTAACTTTCATTTCATTTCGTTTGTCGGCAGTTTGTACATTGTAGGCGTGACAGTGAAAGGAACGCAGGGGAGGAGGAGCTGGGCAATAACAGCCAACAAGTGTCTCAAGTTTGTTGCTTTGAGTGAAAAGATGGCAAGACCACAGCGCCATATTTAGCCATTCCAAAAGTGCGATTATAAGCGCGAGCTGCGACCCTTTGGCCGGCATTAAATGTCTCACGTTTCAGCCACTTCTCTACCATAATTAGAGCCAAGAGCAATTTGAAAAACACTTGATGCTGGCAATTAAAAAGTTGAACAACATTTTTCTTTTTAGCTCTTACCCAGTAACCAGTCAGTGATGCCACTTTACCATCCCTCCCCTTCCCCTCTGCAGTCACCCGCAGCACACAGTGCTTCCGGGCTGCAAGTGTAATTAATTAGTTTTCAATTTCACTCAGCTAAATATGCATAATTTATGTGATGGTGACTGGGCAGGATAACCAGGCAAACAACGGCGAACACGGGGCTAACTAGGCGAGGCTCTGGCAAACAGGCAACAAGCGAGGCAACAAGCGAGTCAACCTTCGCATGGTCATAATAAAATTTACTAGCTATTACTACAGTTAGCTGCTGGCAATTTACTAGTAACTTTTTTGTTCTTTCTTCTTCTTCTTCTTCGTTTTTGATGCTGTTGTTTTTGTCTTTTGCTTCGGTTACACTTTGCGAGCCAATTTGTGCGCCAATTACTTTGTTTGTAAGCGAACGACAATCGCTAGCACGGAAAACGAAGCGTGGACATCTTGCTGGAGATGCTGCTGCACTTGGGTCGCTGCCTGCGCTTCCTCTATTTCCGTAGCAAACATTTCCGTTTCGCATTGCAGCAAATTTATTGTTTCCGTGCGGTTTGTCATCCTGTGCCCGACTTCTTCTAGACAAAAGTGCGAGCATACAATCAGGAAAGTATAGCACACTTTTATGCGCTATTTGAACGGAACATCTAAAGATATTGTTGAGATTATCAAGAGCTGTGAGCTGTCACAATACCCGAAAAACAAAATGACAAGCAAACGGATGTGCGGCTCCTACCACACGCACACACACACACACACACACAGACAGTGCCTCACGCACTGGCGGCGCTCTTCCGGCCGGAAATACGCATTTAGTTGCATGTAGAATCGTTACGTTTTTGTCAACAAGCAAATTATACGAGTATTTCTTATTTCGCCTCGTCGTCGTGGCTATGAAAAATGAAACTGTCGCTTCTAATAAATCATTTTGGCAAATACCAAGTAACTTTTGTTTGCTGCCTTTGCCGCTACCATTGCCGCCGTCAACGGTTTGTACTTATTTCCGCTTCCGCTCTGGCAGCTAGCCTGCGCCGAGGACATTCTTAAAAAGCACACTGCCCTTTGCCGCCGCCTGCGTGTATATGCAAAAATATACGAGCATTTTCTGCGCCGTCATTTCAACTGGCATAATTAATTACCAGAGCGCGCACATTTCCCAACGGCATCGGCAGTAGCAATGGGCAACATCTCGTTGCGTGCGTCTCGCACCCCTCTCTCCTCGCTCCCCTCCCCTCGTGCTTCTCATGCCACACAACGGCACAACGCGCCTAGGTCCTAACCTCAATGCCTCACTTGACAATCAACGCCCCCGGAAACTGGGCCCCGGACTCAGGTGCGGCTGTTGCTGACAGCTGGCTGAGAGTTATGCGGAAAAACAAAATAAAAAATATAAAGAAAACCCAACGGTAATTGGATCATTTTAATTATATGAATTTATGCGATGGCATTGGTGATGCTGATGGCGATAGCGATGGCGATGGCGATACCAAACGTGTGCCGCCTCTCCTCTCAGTGTTGTTGTTGTTTTTGTTTCTAATCGAAAAGTTTGCAGGCTGCCAACCAGTTGCTCGGCACATCAAATCGCATTATAATATTAATGTTATAAATGATTAGACATTTTCATATTTGCAATTTTAATGAGTTGAATACAAATATTTCAACTGATTTCAGTACAATTTGGTCGTAATTATTTGGGTTAAATAAATTTGATATACGAGTGAACAACAAATATGTAAATTTTAATAGATTTTAAATACAATAATGAATTGTTGAATGCATTTACGAATGGAATACTTTAAAAAATATAATATAAAAACAAATTAATTATACATTTCAATTGTAAACATTTCGATTGCAACTCTGGCGCCATCTAGCGCTCATAGCCTTAACACAATTCAATGCTCCGCTCTGCAAGGGGTCTAGAGTGAACTGTGAACAACAACATGCACTTGTGTTGCTTGTTTAAAATTGTATATTTTTTATTTATAAACCAAATACCAAAGTGAGAAAGTGTATTCATATACGAGTATGTGTTATCTTATGTGAAGTAGCGTTAACAGATGGCTGACGGCATTTCATTGATAAGTACTCGTACTTGGCAGTTGGCTGGAAAAAAAAACTACTGACTGATTGCTTTGCTTTGCTTTTGGCGCTTTGACGAACAACACTTTTCAATTAGGCGCCACCCCCCACATGGTTGAGGCGACTCCCAGTTGCGCAGCCATTGACGCAATGCAATTCAATTAGATGCTGCTACTGCTGTTGCTGTTGCTGCGCCCAGCTAACCAAAAGGTCTGAAAAGATGCAGTACAGCAGCAGCAGTGGATGTCATGCTTCGTTGGCAAATGCAATATGCTGGTACCTTAAGCTGGACTTACATGTGGGCATGGGTCACATAGAGATGCTGGGCATACTAGGTATGTATGTATGTGTGTGTGTCTAGAACTGACACCATGAAATTGAGTGAGCTGCAGTTGTGAGCCGCAGGACTTGAAGCAGTTCCTCTGCCCTTGTGCGACGACTCCAACTTGGACTCGCATACGCTTATGGTATGTATAATCTCTGGGTCTCTTGCTCACGATTTGTGTGCATAAAGCGGCAGCTCTCAGTCGTATATGAGTTATCACAGTGGGCGCATTGATTTATGCAGTCGGCGAGCAAGCGACCCGCATGGCTGCTGAGATAAGAATTAATTGGCAAGTGCAGTGCGCAAATAAATTGCACACAGTCCGCAAGGAGGAGGAGTCGACGGACTTGTCGATGGTTGTAGGTGCAGGATGCAGCCAGAAAGCCAGAGAAGCACAGTTACTCAGAGGAGCTGCATCGTATTTCCATTGCATTCGCATTGCATTCCCATTGCGTTGGGTTGCGTTACGTTGCTCTTAATGTAAATGTGACAAATGTTTTACGACTGGCTGCGCCTGCATCGACGATGACTCCTGTTGACTCTGGGCAAACACCTGTAAATGGGTTTATGCCACAGCACACACACATACTGGTACACAAGTAAACAGCCACACATACTCATATGCATGTGGCAACTAGCAACGTCAGCTTGTTTGCATTTCACGCATATTTTAACCAGCTCTCGTCCTAGTAGCACACACACACCCACACACAGCCGTCTCCTTCGTTCTTCCGTCGCATTGCATTTTTGAAACCCTTTTTGGATTTATTGTGATAAATCCCCTATTGCTCGCACTACATTCAGTTAATTAATTGCAGCAACTGCCTTAATTCCAGCTAAACATTTAAAGCTGTTTGAGCTATACAACTATGAACATTGCAACCTATGTTTTCCCAATTACTAACAAATTTTCCATGTTTCATTTCAGTCATGTATGTGTGTATGTATGTGTGTTTGTATGTATGTGTAGTGGGTATACAAGTATCACTTACATATGCAAATTTCATGTTTGACTTTGAATTAAGGCTGTCTCATCAATATTGACGTATTGTCAATTATCGAAATTATATTTTTGGTAATGGATCAGCAGAAGTTGGATTTAAAATTTGTTAATTAAATAAAGTCGAGAGCAAGTTGAAATTTGTTTAAAGAAATATATTAACAATTCATGGAATTCAGTTAAGTTTTGGAAAATGTAAATAAAGTTTTGGCTATTCAAATCAAACTTTTAAACATCTAAAACGTTATGCAGTTAATAATAAATATATTTTTAACGAATTCAATAAATTATATTGGATTATTAACTATGTTTAGAATAGGTTTATATAAAAATTTCACTCTCTGCTAAGATAAAGTATTTTGTTATAGATCATGTTTAATCGCACCTGATATCTCCGTTTCAATTACTCAGATTTTCATAGTCAAAGACAAGGAGAAAAATGTGTAAATTAAAGCTCGATCGGTGAGAGGTTCTCCTTTGCTGCCATTGACAGTAATTTCCTGGCGTGGCTGGAACTCAAAGCGAATGCAATTTCCGATAAAATACGCTGGCCTTTTTTGCTCAACATTCATGCCACGGACAGGAGCAATGACAGCAACAGCAGCAGCTGCATGTGTCCATGTTTTATAGCCCAGGGTTCATAACTGCAGGCGTAACGGTAACTGAGAAAGTCATACAGGTAAAAGGTAAAAGGTACTCGCATATTCCAGGATATGCCCATGCACACAAAAGGATGACAAAGAGCACACAGCAAAGCCAAAAGCCTGACTTAACCATCTGACCACAGCTGCTAACACGCAAAAAGGTAATGTCGCACCAAAGGAATACTTATGTAGAGTGGAAGGACTAAGGACTACGAGTACGCCTGCTGCTTCATCAAAGAGCACTGGGTTGCTGCTAATGGTTTTGCTGGCTGTAAACTTTACTCGAAAAGTGATAAAACACTGAAGCGAACATCAAATTCTTCAAAATGTTAAGATTAAATCAATTTCAACAATGGCAATTGGAATTTGATAAGATAGTCTTCCTCACTATTTAATACGTATATAAAACTGAAATAAAGCCTACATGTTATTCAAGACACTGCTATCATAATTGGTAGTATGAACATTTTAAATATTTCTTGAATGACTAATACAATCTCGATATAAATTACTATACACATTCTCAAGCATCAATTTGGCAATACCAATAAAAAAATATAATAAAATCACTGTATAAATAAAATTGACTGAAATTTGAGCTAGAAATTAAACACAATGTTCCATTCAACATTTAAGAAATAACACAACTTTCACCCTTCCAATGGCAATTGTTCAACAGAGATATCTTTTATTAAGTTAGAGTCAGTCTGTTTGGTTATCTACTACTACAAGGAACTTGTACATTATAAAAACATATGTATGTGAGCAATTGTGTGCTTAAAAGTATGAACAGTTTTTAGTTTTTATTTGTTGTTAACATCACTGTCATTTGTTTGTTTGTTGTGATTTGAAACACAATAAAAAATCACATTGCTTGTTCATTGCACATCTATCTGTATATATTTGTTTGCCAATACATTTATTGTTGTTGCAGTTGCTGCTAATTGTTATTAACAAGCCACAGTTACTGGCACATTTTTAGTCGAACTCAGAAATATTGCTCGCACTGCATCTGACTTCGCCAGTGTGGCCAATCCGCACAACCAACCGACAGGGAAGTCTGAACGAATCCTTTGCCAGGGGCACAGTTGAGAAGCAGGGGTGTGGCATTAACACCCGGGCACATGTAGAATTGATTGGGATCCAGCGCGGCCCACGGCTGGTGTATTGTTTTCGCTTTGCTGCTGCCGCTGCCACTGCCACTGTTGATGTCACAGCCGGCAAACAGTTGGGCGGATGGCAGTTCCGTGGTGAGTCGACAGGCTGGCCATTGGTCGTAAGGTAGGCAACCCAGATGGCCGAGGCCATTGAAAAATCCACGTCCCTGTGGGCAATGCAGCTGCAATGGCATTTGGTCCGCCGCAGCGCAAACGTAGAATATATTGGGATTGGGATCGCCCCACATGTTCGTGGCATGTTTGCATGTTCTGTTCGTGGCCGCAACGGATGCGTTTGCATGCCTCATGCCCAGCAGTGGCACCGGCAACGGCAACAGCAGCGTCATCAGCATCGTCATCATCGTTGTCATCATCAGCATTGCGTTGCATGCATTTCTCATAAATAATTTCATCGGCACAACACTGACACAAAATTTCATTTATATTACTGTTATTGTTATTGTTATTGTTATTCCGTATGTATTATTATTATTATTTTATTCCGTTATACGACGTATATAAAGTGAACGCTTTCACAGTGCAGCATAAAAACATTGACTGATTGATGCGACGCCATTGTCATTCATTTTTATACTCGCATTGCTCCCGCTTCGTTTTTTTTATTGTATTTTATCTTATGCTGGTATTCCCATTGTCATGACGTTGAAAACTTTCCTTGTTCTCTTGCTGCCTGATTATATATCTAATCGAATTTAAAGTTTGTTCAACATGGCTTTTTCTTTTCCCACCTACATACATACAAAGGCAACAATTAGTTGTCCCTTGAAAGGCAAAACTTTATACGAGTGGTAGTTATTTTACTTAATGGATGGCAGTGCGTCAAGCTGAGTATATTTAATTTGTGGCATGATTCACATTCATTGAAATCGAATTCGACTACCGAAAGTGCTACAAAAGTATAGAGAGAGCGAGGGAGACAAAGGCGACAATGGCCTTATCATTGCGATAGCATAACATTAATTGCCTTTCAAATGAAGGTAAATTGGAAATTATTGCTGCAGGCAATCAGACAAAATTTAATTACAAAACTCGAGCTACATGACAGGCCCAAGAAATGCCAAAACACTTGTGCATCTCCCATTCACACTCTCGCTCTCACTCTCTATCTCTGTCTCTTTCAAACGCTTTGTGTGCAAGCGCAGCTGCTATCAAAAGTTCTAATTGATTTCGCTTACAGCAAGATTCCAGCCACCGAATCGGGCAACAAAACAGCCATTGAACTTGCCATCGGCATCGGCATCAGCATCAGCAAGACCAGCTGACGGCAACCTGAGTGTAGGCCATAACCTGGCAAAACAAAGTTCGACAGCATCCGGCTCTCCATTTGGCTCTACGGCTTTGTTCTGCTTTGTCGTCTGTCGAGTCACGTTGTCAATTGAAGTTTTCTCTCTTTCGCACTGCCTGATTGTGCGTAGCTCTTGCCGCGACTTTTCGCAGTCTATTTTACGCAAGCCAAGTTTAAATAGGGAAACTTCGTGCCGTGCAAAAGTTGACAACATAATCGACATAAATTCCAATAGGCATGTGGCCAGCAAAATTCTATTAAAACTTTGCCCCAATGCCAATGCTCATGCGCAGCAGTTGCTGCTGCTGAAGATGATGATGATGAGTTCAATGCGCATTAAATCTACTCGTAAATTTCTTAGGAATTTGCCAGGCCACTTCAATTGATAAGTGCCCGAAAAAAAACCAGAAATCCAAACAAATATTTAAAAATCTATAGACAACAAAATAAAATAGATAATAAGTAAATTAAGGCACGAAAATTACACTGAACTATCTGTCTAGTTGTACTATCGATAAGAGCGTCACGATGCGTATGAGCAATGTGTGGCATTCGCATAACATACACTCAATAGCTCATTGACAATGCTATCAAGTGTAGTCCAGATAAGTTACTTGATTACACTGCCAATAGGTTATAAATGGCCAACCAATGGCCGAAAATCAATTTAGTCTATTTTCAAGTACTCGACGCGAAATAACTTAAGCACCCTATTGAAAAATACAATATGCAAAAAGGTAAAGTGACAGCACCCAAGACACAGCAAAGGAAAAGGGATTCAATTTATTATGTACTTGCAGCATTCCTGACACTCCTTGGGCTCTTGGCCCTTGGCCTTGCGGTCACCGCTCAGTCCAATACAGTGCCAACCACTGCAGCTCCAGTCCCAACTACTGCGGCTACAGTCCCAACTACTGCGGCTCCAGTCCCTACTACTGCTGCTCCAGTCCCAACTACTGGGGCTCCAGGACAAACAACTGCTGCTCCAGTCCCTACTACTGCGGCTCCAGGTCAAACTACTGCGGCTCCAGTCCCTACTACTGCGGCTCCAGTCCCAACTACTGCGGCTCCAGGACAAACAACTGCTGCTCCAGGACAAACAACTGCTGCTCCAGTCCCTACTACTGCTGCTCCAGTCCCAACCACTGCTGCTCCAGTCCCTACTACTGCTGCTCCAGTCCCAACTACTGCTGCTCCTGGTGAAACAATAACCACTCCTGTTCCTGGCAAGTGCGTCTATGAATCCCAAGCTTGGGGAGAGCCCAATCTCAGTGAGTTCGGTTTCTGTCTTAATGGTGCTGCCCATCTAACAAGTTGCATTGAGGATCGTTACTATTTATGCAATGACGATATATGTGGTTGTGTGCCCGAGGATTTAATTGGTTCAGAGTGCATTGATATCAATGCCGAGCCACCCAAATGCACTGGCATCAATCTGACGCAGATGCAGCCGTCTTCAAATCCAACCAATTTCTATATGTGCAAGGCCGAGAATGCAGAGCCAGAAATGTTTACGTGTTTGGATAATACGGCATTCCTCAATCAGGATGGCTACCTCGGCTGCTTCCAATGGGAGCAGTGGCGCAAGGTGCGTGACTGCCAAACCTACTCATATTGAAGCGATACAGAAGGCAGTTGAAATAGATAAGCCATAGAGTGTCAAGCATTTTAATTACGTTTTTATTTACCTGACTTTATCATGATTAAATATCTTTTCCAAATGGTATATAAATTAATTTCCAATTTCCAATAGATTATAAAATAATTAACCCAAAGCGAAGAGGCGATTGTTAATAAATAGTTCGATAAGATACTTCGAAAACCATACACAATAACAACAAACAAATCAATAGTCGCTTAAATCTTTCATTTCTTTCGTCTAATCCCAGCACTGAACCAAATTACATGGCACATAGAACTAGAGCGATGCGAGAGCTACAAATGAAAACTTTTCTGCAGCGAAATTGCCAGTGTGAACGTGTATTAGTATGTGTGAGTGTGAGTGTGTGTGTATCATTGTCTGAGCTTAAAAAAAAAAAACAATTGTCACCACACATTTTTTCCTCCACAAAACAACACGAAATGGCAAATTGCAGAGCACATGACATTGGGGGGGCTCGGCGCTCGGCGGGTAAACTGACTCGGTCACCGAGCATATGTATCAAATAAAATACTACAGTCAAGTCAAGTACGTATGTGTGTGTGTGTGTGTGTGCCTCAGTTGTGTCAACTTGCAGCGAGTTCAAAATGAGTTTAAAGTTTGCATTAGTTTTTTTTGTATCTTCTGGCGAAATCTAAACTGTGCACAACTGCGTATACTTGATTGCCAAACACCAAAGCAGCGACAGTTGATTTATAGATTTTCTTTTCAGATTATTGAAGCAACGGAAAACTATCAACATTGGAAATGCGCAAGAGAACGTATAAATATTTGAAAATTCCATTTCTTCTTTTAACTTTTCTTGGGCAACAGATGCGATCGAAAAGTTTTTCTCGTATGTAATTTTTTGTACCTTAAAAGCTTCAACTAAATATTGGCTTAAAGTATGTGAATGCTAATAAGCTATTTTGTTTTTAAAGTACACATCTATTATAAACATTATTATAAATAAAAGATCTTCATAATATAGGTTACGACTACTAAATAATTGTATAGTTAAGGAGTGGAGTCTTCACTTAATAATAATAATATTAAAAAACAAAAAAACAAAACAAAAGCATATTATAAAAAACATATTTAATTGAAAATGAATTGAACTTTACTTCATTGTACTTTTACTAGCTTAAACTTTGCAACAATTAAATGCTAATTATCTTTTTTATCTGACCTCTAATAAATTTCATATCACTTGGACACTAAACACTTGCAGTTCTTTATGCTGGCTGTTCACTTAATTAGTTTTGTCTGTCGAGTTCAGTTTGCTGATGCCAGCACTTTCTTTTGATAGTCTCATGGATAGTTACGCATTTAGTCAAGCGCTGGCATACAAAGAACTCATGCCATCCATAGCTAATGCGACTCTATTGCCTAGGTAATAAATGTCTGACTGCAATACACACACACACACACACATCAAGCCATGTTGTGTTGTGCATAAAGTTGGTGTGTCAGTGTCACGAGACTGCTGCAACAATGGCGTCACTGGACCCCCCAAATGAGTTAGTCAGGAAATTGCATTATTTGTCTTTTGGATGTTGCGGACAAAAACGCGACTGCCCTTTTGGCCTGCCACTCCTGGCAAAACTTGTCTGCAGTGTTGCCTGGCGCCTGGCGCCTAGTTGGTCGTCGTTGTAGCCACTTTAAAGCGGCGCTAGCTATCTCCGATGCGACACTGTTCTGTCACACATGTGAATTTCAAAAACGCTCTCCAAGTCACAGCAATTTTTCTGCTCCATTTCCGCCCTCTGTTTGTGGTGTGGTGCAGCAACATCTCCGGCTATTGCTGTTGCTGCCACTGGTTTTCCTGCTGTTGCTATTGCTGCTGCCGTTATAGCAACTGCTGTTGCTGCATTTTAATTGCTTGGCTTGGTGTGCCGCTTGGGCCATTAATCCTGCACAAGTTGTGCACTGAAATTACGAAAAGGGATTTTTAAAGTCACAATTGTCGTATGTTATCAACACACACACTGATACTAACACGAACATAGGGACATAGACATAGACTGAGACAGAGTCAATGTCCAGTACAGGAGTTGTGTCTGTGGCAACCAGCGTTGTCTCCAGCAGAGAACTTGGCCTGTAGTTAAGGGCCAGGGAGCTGTCGCAATGGTGCTCAGATTTAATTGAGTTTGCAATTGTTCTGCGGCCTGGTCAACTCGGAGAGTTTTGCAAGTTATGCATTTGAATTGCCTTGCAACGTGTCTGCAACTGGCTCAACTTTGGCTCCACATATACACACTGCGAGGCCAGAAGTTGCAACCAACGTCGGCACAACTTCCGTTTCCGCAAGAACGTTGATGGACATTGGTCAACGGGGTTGCCACTTTAATTACAGTTACGTGTCTCTCTTTATATATGTGTGTTTGTGAATGATAGTTGGCAACAGTTCAAATGAATAAAGTTACCTTAAACTATGCCGCAAACCTGAGATAGACCTTGGCGACATTTACGCATTGCGCGCAAAAGTATGCAACAGTATTTTTGCCGTTCTTTCTACTGCCCTGAGCTATTTGCGCGGCACTTCCTGTCGAGTAGCCATAATTGGCATTTTTTTACCCGACCCTGTCACTACACAAGTCAACTTGAGCAGCACCCGCCACAATAACCGCTTCCCCATCCCGCACCCACAACCTAACGACGACGACGACGACAAGATGCGTCCTCGCATCGCAACCGTCAGCTTGTTGGATGATTTTCAGCGCTCGCATTTTTTAGTAGAGCCCAATAAGAGGGAAAAGAGGATGAGATGTAGTACTTGCTGTTAAGTTGGCTTAAACTTTTCCACTTGAATGGCAACGGAAGGCTTTATGCGCCTCCCCATCGTCACAACCGTCTCCGCATTGTGTTTCAGAGGCGCATAAAAGTATGCAGCATGAAATTTTTGCACTGCAACAAATAAATATTTGACCTCTCCTCCCTTCCCCGCTTGGGCTCAGAAATGCCTAGCGTTTGTATTTTATGGCGCCGTTGAATTTATATTTGCACTTAACGAGCGACAACAACAACAGCAATAACAACAACAACTTTACACTTTCTGCACAAAGTTTGTTTGGCTTATTTTTCGGTTACAAATCAAATCCGAAATCGCATTAAAATTGCATGCAGCAACAACAACAAGAGCACAAAGCAGACGCCAAAAAAAAAAAAAAAATACAAATACAAATTGTGTGCGCAAAGAGCCACAAAATCACGTTGCCACAAACCTTAGCCCTGGCAAGCTCTGCAATCGGTGCTGCAATATGTTGTAAAGGTGTTGCTGGTACCAGTATTTTGGAATAGGGTTCCATGGGATTTTGCCTTGGCTCTCCTACTACCACCATTCATACTGCCATCTAACTGCTGTTTGTCAGGCAGGTTTGCCTGGCGGTTTTGCCAGTCCAATTGAATTTTCGTGAGACGAAATCACTTCAACGCCTTCGATTTCAATTTCCGCCCCATTTCCAATTGGAATTCTGTTATTGCATTTGCATTGTTTGTTGTTTGTCCTTTACTTTATTGCCATTTTGGCCGCATTTGCCATTTGTGCTGCGATGGCGAGGTGTTATCATTTATTTAAGTGTTGCGGGAGAAGTGTCCTACTTAGGAGTTTGCTACTGCAATTAAATCAAGTTTAGTTTACTTGAAATGCATAATCGTATTTTTTATCTAAACATGCTTTTATAAGCATGCTAAACTTTTAATTACCACGTTGCAATGATTCTTGAGTTGCTACGAAGTTTTCATTTAAATTGTTTTTAATTACACTTTTGTTGATCCTGCCTTTCATTAATTAAGCAGTGATTTTACCTTTTAAGTATTTGAGATTTACATAATTCAAATCGAATCCCATAGTTATTACGAATTTTACCCTCAAGTCAAAAAAAAAGCTTTGCAACTTTTCATATTAAAAGTACTCGCTTTTTTTTTTTTGTTCGCTTTCCTGCTTTTCTTTCTTCTCATAATATTACAGTATGACAGGAACTTTCTCGTTTAGCTTTTAATCCTTACAGCCTGTCAGATTTAGCAACTTTTGTTATTTTTAGGTCATCTCCTTCGTCGTTATCTCTGTCGACTCGCACCTTTTTTTTATTTTTCATTTTCATGCTGTTCTTTCTTTTTTTACAATTGGACACGCACTTGGCATATCTTTTGTGCCAGCTGCCCATTGTGAATACCTCAAGGCGGGTTACATTTAATGACCAGCTAAAACACTTTGCGTTGCATTGTGGAAAGGAACAGTTGAAGCAATAACTTAAGCAATGGTGTTGCACGCCCACTCCTTGAGGGGCTTCTCTGTTCCAATTCATTGTAGTTTGCTGCTTGTTTGCCGCCAGTCGAGAACTCTCATGTCTGGCTTCCAAAAGCTGTTGTTCAGCATGTTTCTGATATTGTTGTTGCTTCTGCTGCTGCCGCTGCCGCTGCTTCTGCTGTTGTTATCGTGGTGATGAGGCATCAATAACGCATTTGTATAACGTATATCGCAGTCAATAGGAGACACGTGTCTAAGTATCTAGTCTGCTGTCGAGCCTAAGCTCTGTTGCATGTCATTGTAATGGTATCATGCTGTAACAGATTTCTGTTTACCTTGATTTACATAAGCGCAAATACACACACACCCACACACTCGTTGAGATGGAGGTGTGGCAACCACAGAGCAAACAAACGACGCTGCTCAATCGCAGTGGTGCAGTGACGTTGCCCCCCTGATAAGCAGGAGTAAGTGAAGCACATGGAAACGATACAAATACACTCAAGCATGCACTTAGTCTTTGCGCCTTTCATTTCTCTTCAGGCTCGGTCTCAGTCTCAGCTCAGCTTGGCTCGATTCGTGTCGATGTCGACATTGATGTCGATGCATGAGTGTGAATAAGCACATGTGTGTTTAATATATATATGTACACACACTTGTGTGTGTGCGTGTGTTTTGTGTGCTACCAACTGCGATCTATGCAAATTTGTTTGCCTGCTCTCGTCTTGCCACATGCGATAGGGAACGACTTTTCGTTAACAGTTTTTCCTTTCATATTCCCACTAAACAAATAAAGTTATTTGCATGCGCAACTAAATCGATTTGTGTGTATCAAATTGTGGCTCGCTCCAAGGAACAAAAAGAAATACAAAAAACAATGACTGAATGACTGCCTGACTAGCTGAGAGCGCAGCTGTTACAGCAAATCAGCACGGCAGGCAAGTCGTTGTCTTGGCCTCCTCCCCAATGAGTTGCAACATTAAACTGTATTCAGCAAGGAGAAAACACGAAACTTTTATATGGCTGTGATATCCAAAATTGAAACAAAAGTTTGTCTTTAACTTCACCTGTATATTCTTATGAGAATTGTAATCCAACACTTGCCAAAAATATATATCACTAATAGAGACTTTAAATTGGATTTTATATCATTTTTGCAACTAAAGAGAAGATTTGCATGAATCAAGATGTTTATCTTTTAATTCGTTTGAGTAATTTGAAATCCAAATAGACTTATGTCATATAGAACTCAATTTACTTGACAAAGAGAATTGGTGGGAAAATTGTGCTTGTCATCAAGCAGAATTAAGCACACTTAACTGAGCTGGTGCCTAACCATGAGGCTTATGTGGTTAAACAATGGGTTCAAGCATTCGACATGGTCTGACGCCTAACAGCTGCCACCCTCAATGTCTGATAATTAAAGCCAGGCAGAAAAATTGTCGACAATTTAATTAAAAACAATTTTTGGCCAAATGTTATTTATAGGCATAAAATGGGGAGGGGGGGTTCGCAGCTTTATCGTTTGCAATGCAATGGAAAATAAGCCGCTTTGGCGAGCACACATGAATACCATCAGAAATGCGGCATGCAACATGGAGCCTGCAGCATGGGTGCTGGCCCAAAGGATTTGCATTTATTTGTTGTGATGTCCGGCATACGCGAAACAATTAAGCTGAGTGCGTGGTCAAATGCACTGGGCCATGGCCAAGGGGCGTGACAAGGGCCAAAAATTGCTGTGGTTCACGTAAATCCTTTCCCCCGCCCTCCCCCCTTGGGCGCGAAACGAGCTCAGTCTATTGTTTGCGTAATTCGGTAAATTGACGGTAGAATGAATCCCCATCGGTAGCAGAGGGCAAAGCAGGACAGGGCTTTGGGTCCTGTTACCCATTTTAATAATTTTTAATTAGCAACCGCCGACTGACTTTGTTGAGTCCACGCTCTTAAAATTGCTTTTTAATGAAGTTTATTTTGCATTGAACGTAATTTTGTTAATTCCAATAATTCGTGTCACATTTGTACACAACATCTATATAATTGCATCAAATTTGTTTATTTTACTTTAAAACACAGAAACAAAGCTGTCCATCGGTACCACTTAACGTATGCGTAATGCATTACGAATGCGTTAAGCGCATTTATTCACATCATTTGCCAATTTTCAATATATTTCATCAACGCTCGTCCATCTTAGATTCCGTAACCTGCAGGTGCACTTGGTGGAGCAACTGTGGGTGACCAATACCATTGACTCCAAGGTACGCAAGTCCTGGCATCATTCAAAAATCCCTCGGCTGGTGAGCAATAGGCAAGTGAGGCTGGTACTCCGAGGGTCTGGCATACCCAATACTGGTTCTTAACGTAAAAGTGCGGATAGTTTTTCACTTCGATCTCCTCCTCCGTCTGGCAGCCAGGCTGACCATTTGGCTTGCCAAATGGACTAGCACTGGAGCAGCTGACTAGAGCAAGGCAGAAGGCAAGTAGATACAGATAATTCATGATGTTCTCTTAGACTGACCTATGCTAATTTCATGGCGCTTCTTATATAGCTACAAAAAAATCACCTGGACGTAATCTTATCAAAACTGTGAAACAGCTAGTAAGCGTGGCACGATGCTGTAAACAGATACGAGTATAAGCCCTCCGGGGAAATGAGCCCTGTTGCTATTTGGCAGGCAGTTTATGGTGCTGTTTGTTTGCCCACCATTTGAAAATTGTTAGCTCTTCCGCTCTGAGCTGCAGAAGGGAGGTGTAGGAGGAGGTGGATGAGAGCTTGATGCCACGCCTGTTGGCTCTGGGCTGCTGGACTGCTTGCATATTCATGACATCAACGCCAGCTGTAAATTATTTTCAGAGATAGCCCTGGCAAGCCACAACAAGCGGAACAACAGCTAATTAATTCAAAACACTGCCTTAAAGGCATTTTTGGTGCCAGGCCAACGAAATTTCCACCTGGCAAATGAGACGATCCCTACCTCCCTGCCAGCCTGCCCGCCTGGGTACTTGTCGTTGTAGTGGTCCTGAACTTGCTTTTGGGCCGCCTTAAGCCATATTAGGTCCTGCACACTTGAGTAATTGCTCTTGCCATTGCAATGTGGCTGCAGTTGAGCCTCAGCCCCGTGGCCCGTGGCTGGCTTTACTAAAAGGACGAAGAGCAGGAATTAGAGGGAGAGGCGTCCACAGGCCGCCTTTATTGCGCACGTTGCGCATTTGGCTTTGTTTGCTTTTGCCATAAATTAAATCAGGTTATTAATGTCTGCCATTAAATGAAGCTACAGGCACACCGAAAGACAAAGACAGAGTAAGAGAAAGAAAGAGAGAGTGAAAGGGAGACTAGAACAACAAGTACAACGCCTTCCTCTCATCCAGCTATGGTCTCTTGAGCTCGGCTTTTGGTGATTTATGTTAATTCATGGCATTTGTAGCATTTTCAAGTTATTTTCAGATTTTACAAAACAACTACAAAATTTGTATGCACTTTCGCCCAACACACACTTAATGTATGCTTTTCACTGGAAAGAAGACGCAATGAAATATTCCTTAGCATTAAAGCAGTTAAAAATTCTTTTTAAAGATATTTCTTATTAAAATAATATAAATATAAGATAGTTTACATTAATTAACAAAAAAAATGTCTCAAACGATCACAATATCAATACAATAGTAGAATTAATAATTCCTATTCATTTTGTGGCCAAATTGTAACGTCAGAGAGTAATTAAATTTAAATTGGATGTTATGAGTATTTCTGAGGCAAAGCAATTACATTTAACAATTTACTGTAACATTTTTGATTCTCTTGTAACTGCAGTCCATTTGTAAATGGGGTATGCTTGTAACAATAATTCTGGTCAAACATGGAAAATGATTTTTTTTATTGAATTAGTTTAAACAATCAAATGTCACATCTGCGAAAAAACAAATATTTTTAATCGAACAATCAAATCGAAAACTCTGAAAGAATACAGAGTATCTTCTAGTCAAACATATTTGCAACTCTTCATATCCAATATGCTTTAACATGAGAATGCTGTTTGTTTTTTTTTTTCCTCTGAAATATTTTCCATTTGCCACTCGAAATGCACAAAAAACGGCGCTCGAATAAAACAATATAAATAAAAAAACAACGGAAATACCCGAATTGAAATACATTTTTGCAGCTCGTTTTATTGATGTGCTCGCCTTGCCTTTGGACTGACAAAGGGCTTGACTGATAACTGACAAAGTGAAATAAAGAAAAATCGAAACCATAAAATAATCAAAAATTGTGCAACTGAATTGCACATTTTTGTTTTATAGCTTTTATTGTCGGAGAGTGTGGCTCGAACTCGCGTCTGAGCTGGGGCCAAGCGAAATGCAATTGGAACAGTTGGCAAACGCAGCAATATTGATTTATGACAGATGTTTTGGGCCGGTCCAACATGGATTTAAATTTCACTGTCAAAAACTATTAACACTTGGTGATATCGCAAAGGGAGCAAAAGCATGGATCAATGTGTCTGTCCGCTTTAACAAAAAATAATAGTACGAGGGACAGTTCAATAGCTGTCATAAGTCAAATGTCCATTGCCAATTGAATTCGACTCAATATGTGTTTACACTATGGCAAATGAAATCGCTATTGCAGCTGACTCACTGTTAGCAATTCAACAAGCCTCTCAACAGATAACTTATCACTCAATTGTATCTCAAACTTGATATAGGAATGATCGTGGAATGATAAACAGTTTTTATCTTCTGTTGTCTTTCTCAGAAATATACACATTTTTATTTAAGTAAAATCATGGTCAAATCTCGCAAAGTGTCAGACCGGAAATATGACTCAAAACTCATAAAGTGCACCTGTTTCGCAGCTTTGTTCTTTTATCTAAGACTTAACATTTAAATTACACTCTTATGCTGCGTATTATTTTTTAATTATAAGCGATAAGAAGCAACTAAAAAGAGAGGTAAGACTTAAGTACATATATAAAATGTATGCATAAAATATGTTTATTTATTTAGACAAATTTCCTGTATTTTCATAAGTAAATGCTTTGGCTACTTGATTTCTTTCTAAGCCATATCTAGTAAATAGAACTAGAATTGCTTAGAATATGCAAATAATTGCAAATTTATACACAACAAAATTGATTTAAATGCTAATGTTAAATATCAATTTAAAGATTATGTTAAATCCATAATTATATGAATAGTTTAACTCGAATGATTTATATGCCAAGTTTGCATCATAGTATTTGAACAGAAGCCAAACATTCGATTAACCTTATCTACATTTGCATACATTGTTTACTGTGAAATCTATAAGCCTGTTCACAAGGGGCACGTTTTGTTGTCTACACTATAATTATATACGTGTATAATACTTACATATATCAAAGAGAAAAAAATCCCCAATGTTGAAGCCAATATCCGAATGTGTTGATATTATCCATTATGACGCCCATACCAAATGGGAATCACAAATTTGTTCAGGTGCTGAGAGTACTAGTATTTTGTCACGCATAATGATCTGACCATAGTATAGTATAGAAGTCATTTGGCCGGAACAAGTACTTACTTACCTGCTTGAATGCAGAGTACTCTCCCACTGTTAAGAGGAAATTTCAAGTGATTTGATTATGAACTATCGGTCTTAATTGTGTTTTATACAAATACCATTAATTACATTTATCAAGGGCTTCTGAGAACTAAAACCGGTTGGGAAAATGCAACTCCCATTCGGCTGAAATGCAATGGGTATAAAAGTCTGATCTATGAATGCACAAACTATGAATTTAATTTTGACATTCAATCAGTCACAATGAAGTTTTCTATTGCACTGATCAGTTTGCTGCTCTGCTGTGGTTTCATAATGGCCCAAAGGAATTGTCCTCAAGTCTGCACAGCCGACTATACTCCTGTCTGTGGAGAAGCCAATGTCGGCGGTCAAATAGTACGCTGCCAATTCCCCAATAGCTGTAGAATGACTGCTCATGGTTGCCAGAATGGACTCAGTAAGTAGCAGCTCTTTTTTTTGTATTTATCTGACTTAAGACTTTTAATTTTTAACAGGCTGGCGTCAATCTAGTTGTGGCAGGACTTCACCTCGTTGTTCGAGTTTAATTCGTGTTTAATACTTAATGGCTTTGTACGTACTAAATGCATGACAATCTGAAAAATAAACAAATTTGAGCAATGATATTCTAAACTGTTTTCATTTTTTCATTGGAAAATTTTATGGCCGGTACAAACTGCTTTCTGGAAAAGTACACTCGCAATTTTAAAAAGAAAATTGATTATGAGACCCCGACTATTATTGTGTTTGACAATTATAATTATCTTATTTACATATACTTACAATTTTAATTTAAATTAATAGGTATAAAAGTCACACCTATGAAAGTAAACTATCATTGTAATTAAGGCATTCAACCTGTAACAATGAAGTTTTCTATTGCACTGATCAGTTTGCTGCTATGCTGTAGCCTTATAATGGCTCAAAGGAATTGCCCTACCTCCTGCCCAGCCGATTATAATCCTGTCTGTGGAGAAACCATTATCGGGAATCAACTAGCGCTCTGCCAATTTCCCAATGGTTGTTCAATGGCTGTTAATGGTTGCCTAAATAGAATCAGTAAGCAGTAGCTATTTATTTTATTTCTACACACCTCAATTAAAAAACTCATAATTTTTATCAGGATGGCGTCCATCTCGTTGTGGCAGGATTTCTCCTCGTTGCTTGAGCTTTAATTCTTACGCACTCAACGATTGACAATCAGTAAAATAAACAAATTTGAGCAACAATATTCTAGACTATTTTCATTTTTTCATTAACGTTTAGAGGCTTAACTAACAGCTCTCATGAAAAGTACTCTCGCAATTTTTAAGCGAAAATTGATTATGAGACCTCGACTATAACTATATGTGACAAATAGAATTAATTGCATCTGAGAGAAAACCGGTTGGGAAAATTTAAATGAATGCAAATAGCAACAACTATAGCTATATAAGTCACACCTATGAAAGTAAACTATTATTGCAATTTGGACATTCAATCTGTTACAATGAAATTCTGTGTTGCACTGATCAGTTTGCTGCTTTGCTGCACCCTCATAATGGCTCAAAGGAATTGTCCTACTGCCTGCACTTTTGATTACACTCCTGTCTGCGGAGAGGCCAATGTCGGTGGTAGACAAGTGCGGTGCCAATTTTCAAATGCATGCCAAATGAATAGCAGTGGTTGCCGCAACCAAATCAGTATGTAAAACTTTACTTATTAATTAATTCAATTAAAATGTTTTTATTCAATTTTTAACAGACTGGCGTCCGTCTAGCTGCGGATCAACTTCGCCCAATTGTGCGAGTTTATCTTAATATGAATTCGTTAAATGTCAATATAAAATAAAGAAACTTCAAAATCATAATTTTAGCATTTGTTCATTCTATGGCAATTCTCACGTTCTGTTTATATTTCGAACTGCCAACTATTCAAACCGGTTACGAAGTTTCTTTCTACATTTGCTATAAAAGTCGGTGACAACTATTTAGTTTTAACATTCAATCTGTTACAATGAAGTTCTGTATGGCGTTAATCAGTCTGCTGCTTTGCTGCGTCCTTGTAATGGCAAAGCAAAATTGTCCTTCCATATGCCCAGCTGATTTTAATCCTGTCTGCGGAGAAGCCAATGTTAATGGTCAACAGATGCGTTGCCAATTCTCAAACTCATGTCAGATGGGTGTGAGTGCCTGCTCCAAGAATATCGGTATGTTTGTCATTATATAATCAACATTGCTATTCATTTCTTCATATTTTAATGAATTAAATTATTTATTTCCAGAATGGCGTTCAACTGGATGTTACAAGCTTTCTTCCAATTGTAGGGGTGTTTATTAGTTAAGTTAACTAATAACAAAATGTGAAATAAAGAAGTGTCAACATCAGCAATATACTTACATATATTATTATCTTTACCTTCCATTTTTATTAAGCCTTTATATAAACATACTTTCGAAAATGTTGGATTATTTGCATTCAATAATAAACACGTAATTGAATTATTCCATCAACTTCTAATACGGTCGAATTTAATTATTTCAATAAATAAAACATTACGCTCTATTTAAATCACAGTGTGATGCATATATAATTGCATAAAATCGCATAAGATTCGGATGCACATCATGACCCATTATAAAACTCCAATGGCAAGCCATCACATCTAGATGTGCATCAGTTTCTGATGCAATTTTATGCGTGTAAATTTTCAGAATTTTTGTTGGTATTATTTTTTATTCTTTGTCCCAATTTTCATTTATTATTTATCATTAATGCCTTTGTTTACAAATATATTGAGCTGAGACCAGCGATGTGATGTAAGACTTTTAAAGATGTGCCTAATGTGCATCATGCAGTTGAAACAGGTTTTTGGCAAACTGCATCAGAGTGCATCAGACTTTTCGGTGGAAATACGGTATATTTTGTAGCAAATTATTGATATTCTTTCTTAGTGAGTATCTCGCATTCGAGCATATCCGACTGTAGCTTTCTCATTTGTTAAATAATATTTTACAGACTGGATTTAATTGTAGTTGCGACACAAGTGCAATCAATTATGATACGTTAACTTAACCGACGACACCTCATTAAATAATTGTTTTTAAAAAACGCTTAAACCTGACATTTACAGAGTTTCGTTAAAATTCTTTATCACAACTGTCGAGTATTCGAACCGGTTACGAATTTTTGCCATCCACTTGGTATATAACTCGGTGAATTAAATCGAAGTTAAGTATTCAGTTTTGACACTCAATCCATCACAATGAAGTTCTGTGTATCCTTAATCAGTCTTCTGCTTTGCTGCGTCCTTGTAATGGCTGATTATAGTTGTCCCACCGCTTGCCTAGAGGTCTTCGATCCTGTCTGTGCAGAAGCCAATGTCAAGGGTCAAATCTTGCGTTGCAAATTCTCCAACTCCTGTAAGATGGGTGTGGATGCCTGTACCAAGAATATCGGTATGTTCATCTTTTGATCGATGATAATGATGATTTTCATCATCGATATCAGTATATAGTTGTTAAAGTTATAATACAAAATTATAATTAACTTTGCACTTTCTTGAAATTTTATTACAGACTGGCGTCAAACTAACTGCCACAAACAAATTCCCAATTGTTAAGGAAAAGGATATTATAGCCTATTATCGCATTATTTGAACTTACTCCTCGAATGTATTGCTCTTAAGCATATTTTTTATAAATTGCGATATTAAAATTGTATACTATAAATGTATTAATATAATTGGTTTTAATTTGAAATAAAGCTTTAATAACTCCGCCGCAACTTAATGATGATTCAATTAAAATTGCATCCCTTTTCACCAAGAATATTAGATTATCTTTGTTTTTCAAGACATTTTATGAAGTCGACCAGTGCATTGCATAGATGACAATCGATGTAATCTATTCTGACATAATAAATTACTACTATTAATCTACATACTAGTTGCGACTGAAGTTCACTCATTTGTCACAATTTTCTAAGTGTTGACTTTAGAATTGATGAATATCAAGTGGGATAGCTTGCTATCAGTTCAATGACTTCATTGGAAAGCAGACGTGCAACTGAACTAATTAAATGGTTTGCAATATAATAAAAACATTATTTCATTTATACACCTGTATTCAACTTTCCGGTTCTATAGAATATAACAATTTATTGCAATTAACTTACGAGTATATTGCAACAATTGCTATTGTCTTAACACCATAATTAAGAATTTAATAACTTTTCTGAGAACACTGTAACCTTATGCAGTTTATCAGTACTTAAATCAATCGCCAGCGTCGTCAGAACAGTTTGAATTAATTAAGGGTATTAACCTGTATGCCTGACAAAATAAAAAGAACTTACTTAAATACAGCAAACACAGAATTGAATCCTCAAGTCAGAAGCCTGTAAGTCAAGAGCCTACGACAGTTGGATTTTATTGAGTCAACTATTGACAGAGCTCAATACCTACAATACCTAAAAGTCCTAGTAACAAAATTGAATGAAAGTCCTAATGAACTGAAGTTCCTTCAAAAACTTATGGCTTGTTAGTATTAGAGAATATTTAATCGACAGAAATACGATCCGATCTGTGACTTCATTTGTGGTAATTTTTTTTATTTTTTAAACAAAGTCAGTTAAGCATTACTTTAATATGCTGCCTTTTAATTGTATAGGCAAGTTACTTAGTTAGTTAGTATAATGGTTTAAAATTGTTGTAAGGTGTTGGTTGTAAAAAACCTGTGATCCACTCAGTCATATAAAGTCAACTGATTATAACTCATTAATTAATTGTTTCAAAAAGCTAAAAGCTGACCTTTACTTCTATATTCACAACTGCAGACTAAACCGGTTACAAAATTTTGGCCTGCATTCAGTATATAAGTCGGCAACTTGAAGCGATATTTTGTGTTTCATCCGTCACAATGAAGTTCTGTGTTGCTCTAATCACTCTTCTGTTTGGCTGTGTCCTTGTAATGGCGCATAAAAAGTGTCCGGATGTATGTGCCGCCATTTACAGTCCTGTCTGTGTAGTTGCCGAGGTTAAGGGTAAAACAATTTGCTGCCAATTCTCCAACTCCTGTGAATTGGGTGTGAATGCCTGCAAAAAAAACATTGGTATGTTTCTCTTTAACAAGTAAAGCTTTGAAAAATGAAATAAGATGTTGGTTTCAAATCGACCTTTCCGCACTTTTACCGATTCAGTGACCTCTGGGTTGCTAAAAATTTGTGTTGAATCTCAGTATTCATTGTGGTTTTTATAATTATTAAGAATTTTGCAGCGCACTTTGTATTAAGGCCTGCTAATTTACAAAACCTGCTAATTTACTGAGTTTTTAGAATCGCTGAAAATAATAATTGTATAATATTCAGCAGTTGCCAAAATACCTCAGTTTTGTTTCAATCAATTTTTTAAATAATTTTTTACAGACTGGCGTCCAATTGGCTGTCCCAAGCGTTTACCTGACTGTGGGAGTGTGGTTTAATTTCATTAAACATTGCATTATTACACCAAATTATTTTAAAAATTCCAATAAAAGACTATAATTTAATTTAATAGAGGTAATTCCATTAAGCTGCAATTCTCTTAGTGTTAATTATTGCATTAATTTTCAAAAATTGACGTAGCTTACTCTCAGTTTAATGACTTTAGCGAAAAACAGATGTACGCATGAACTAATTAAATGATTTGCAAGATTATAAAATTATTACTTGATTTATATACTTGAATTGTTGCTATTAACATGTATTGTCCTATTGTCTTAACACCATAATTATGAGTCTATTTTTTCTGAGAACACTATTACTTTATGCAACTTGTCACTATTTAAATCAATTACTAGCGCCGTCAGAACAGTTTCAATTATTTCATTGTCTTAACTGTAAAAGCTGCCTTTAGTTTGCTAAAACATCGACAAATTGAAACTAAACCAGAAAATATATAGAAAATATATAGCTAATAATTGGGTTTATAACCATTAAAATACCCTATTATTTCGAAGCAATTCCAAAAAATATATTAAAAAATATTCCAAAATACTTTTACAATAGTTAGCTTGCCTGCACTTTAATAGGTTTATTAAATACCATTGTATGTTGTTTGCAACAAATTTAGTAGCTCGACCTCTTATAGTCGCTAAGGTTTCAATGTTCACCTTTCGCTCTTTGCCCTTAGATTTAGATTAGACTTGTAGAAATTTGAATCTGTGATCAAAACATTTGTCAATCTTCCATTATCTTTCAAATTTTGAGATGTGCATAACATGATTCTTTCGGGATTAAAACAAAATTGTTTTGCTGATAAGACAAATATAATGCTCACTTAATTTAGGAAATCCTATTGAAATTGCTTATGTGATTATGCCTGGGTTGACTTAAAATATTTTAATAAAACAATTTTAACAAACGTCAGTCGACAATCAGCTGTCGATCGAGCATCGCCATGTATTTGAAACACATTTTGACTATTAGTTTTCTGCTCTCCATGGGCTTAAGAGACATTAATGCCAATTGCTCTGAAGATTGCCCCAATACAGAGGTGGTTGATTGTGATCTTGGAGGAGATTGCAATGTTTACCGCAGCAATTGCACCCTCGTCATGGCTGCCTGCCCAAGTAACCCACGTAAGTACTTTACATTTTCAAAAATAAATAATTGAGCCATAATGTTATTATATCAATTTTACAGCTGTACAGTTTTACACCGAGAAGAAATGCCAGCAGTATTGCGCATATAGTTGCCAAGAAAACAAAACACCCGTCTCGGACAAGTGCAAGAGTCAGATTAGTACATTTCCCAAAGGAAATGGATGCCCTAAAACTGTACACAGTTGCAAAATTGGGGAAAGCATGTAAGTGCAATGTTAGATATATGCGAAACGCAATATTAATTTATTTCATAATTTAATTCATAATTAATTTATTCATTTAGCATTCTTGTGGTAAGCAGCAGTTGGGAATAAAGTACATTAAGTCCAACGACGACAAATAGAAAAGACGAAAAAGTCTTCTGTTTGATTTGTGAAATACTCTAAAGAAATTTAAATAAACAATAATAATAAAATCAATATTATACTTTTATACTTTTGATATATTACAACTTACAACTGAATAATTTTCTAATCAATACTTAGCTTAGTTAAAAATTAATTTCTCTCCATTTGTAGGTGAACAAGAGAATAAAAGCTTATATTATATTTTAAGACATTAATTAATTTTATTAAGAAACTTAGCTTGAAGAAAAAGTAAGCTCCTCTGCCAATTAATTAATTAATTAAAATAAACTCGATCTTTGACTCATTGAATTAGATTTTGATTAAGTAGAATTGATTATGTATTTTAAACACAAGTTGTACATTATATTTTTATTTGTATGCAAAACATTTACCCATTTTCTGTTACCGCAATGATTGTGGAAAGTGAAATAAATATATTTGTTATTTTGAAATTGGAAAATACATCTTTATTGTGTGTACATAAGTTAGTAAACACACTATTTAACAAACATACGTGAATGTCGTTAATGTCACAATAGGTGATATAAGTAATAATGAAACTGAGTAAACCTAATAAAGTACAATCAAGCTATTAATTTTTATAGGGTTATACCATTGTACGTTACTTTATCTGTTTTCGATGTTTTAAATTTTTCGCAAAATACTATATTTTGTTTAATGTTTAAATAACTTACCAACTAGCACAGAGTATAACGTACTTGGGCAATCTTTACTACACCGTTTTTACTTATTTTATTTTTCAGCTGATAAAGTTCATACAATGCTCCCGTCGTTTGTCCATTTAAATTGTTTATACAATTATGCATTTGGTTGCGTAATAATGGGCTTAAAATCCAACGATAGCATTTTAAATTTGCGCGCCATAACTTCAGCTCATTGATGCAATTGTATTTATTATAATTTATCTATGATTTCTTATGACAGCTTGACCAATGAACGATAAAGCCTTCTGGTTGACATGTGACACACTGTAAAGAAATTAAAATAAATTGTACGAGTAAATTAATGAAGACAATATAAATGACTCCTTTTTTATTATCAACGAGTTGGAAAATTGAATTAAATGATATCACTGTAACTTTATTCAGTATATCGGTACTTAAATCAATTGCAAGCGATGAAAGTACAGTTTTAATTAAATTTTTAATATCATAAACACTTAAAGCTGACATTACTTAATTTGAACAGTTGTCGAGTCTTCGACCAGTTCAGATGAAATGCAAACAAGGCTGAATTAAATACAGCAAATATTGAATTTATGATGTTGTTTTATTATTTGTGAAGATTACTAAATACAGCTAAGTAAATTTTCTTCAAACCTTAAACTTAACAAATATTAATCATTGCTTGTACTCGAAATAACAATGTTTTTTACATGCTCGTACTTTCTATCAAACCTTGAACTATATCCCCATGGGCAAATTAATTCAAGAATAATCTTACTCTTGCCTTATCGACTTATATATTAATTAGAATTGAATATTTTAAACAAAATTTTAGCATAATATTTGAATTTTTATGATATTAGCAAAGCATTTGGTGATTTTTCTGTTATTGCCATAATTAAGAGATGTGTGTCACGTGATCAACGTTCAAACAAAAGGTCGGAATTTTTGTAGATTTGCTCACGTCATTTAGACTAGACTATATCATTTGCTTATGTGATTATGCATGTGTTTGCGTAATACAGAAGTCAACATGGGAGCTTCGAATATTTTATTATTTATACATTTGGTCATTAGCAAGCAACGACAGTCGATACTCAGCTGCCGATCGCGCTATTACTACCAACTAAGTTGTTCCGCCATGAAATTTGCTTTAACCATCTGTTTGCTGCTCTGCCTGGGCTTAAGCTACGTCAATGCCAGCTGCTCAGGTGATTGCCCCGAGACCGAGGAGGTTGTTTGGGCTCTGGGCGGGGGCTGCAGTGTTTTCCGTAACAAGTGCTTCTTCGATAAAGCTAACTGCACGCGCAGGCCAGGTAAGTAGAATACGCTTATAAAAATTAATAATTATTACTTGCTTTTATTTTGCTAATTTTGCAGCCCTACAGATTGTTACTAAGGAGGAATGCCAGAAGCAATGCGCACAGTTTTGCCCACAAAACTATAGTCCCGTTTCGGGCAACTACAAAGGACAAATTCGAACATTTGGCAATGCATGCGAGATGAGAGCACACATATGCACAACTGGCGAAAGTAAGTGGAATATTTAATTAAACAAACATAAGACGCAATTTTAATTTTTTTTATTTATTTAGCATTCTTGTAATAACCAGCAATGATAAAGGGTATTCAACTCGACAATGCCATTTCAAATTTATACGCCTCTCTTTTTTTAACGAAAGTGAAATATATTTGATAACCAAATTATATAAATATCTTACTTTTCAATATTCAACTAATTGGTCAAACCAAACAAGATTAATATTGTACATTAAGTGCGGCCCAAACAGCTCATTTTAATGGTCTCGATATTGCTATTGATAAGAGCCTTAAAGGATATTTGATATATATATTTGCGTTATAGTTTCGACTTTGCAACAAGTGAAATGCAATTACAACTGTTGTCAAACGCTGGACGAATTTTTTGGGCCAGTTAAACATGCAATTAAATTTCAAATGCTCTCAACACTTTGCCATGACAATGGGCGTGTCAGCTTAATTGATGTTATAAGTCAAAGGTCTATTGAAATTGTAGTACAAATTGAAGTACACTACGAGAAATAAGGCAATAAAAAATATTTGCAAATAAATATAATAATACATCATTTATTTATCTGAAATTGAAAGTGAATGATTAACTCAGTTTGTTGATATATGTATGTATGTATTTAATTGATTTTCATGAACTCTCATTTAATGTTGTTAACAATGTTGCCAACCTGTTGGCCGACTAGGTGGCTCAATGCATGGCTTCCACACCCAACCAATCCAGGGTATGCATGCTTCCTTGTTCTGATCAAAACCCGAATTTTCAACACATTTCTTAAGTACAGCCTTGGTATTTAATTGAAGACACATCCAGTACTTCGTGGGATCAATACAATGGCGTTGAGGTCGACCAATTTCCGCCGGCAACTTGCATCCCGGTTCATAGGTGTCAATGCATTGGGTCCGAACCTCTCGAAGCAGGCAAAAGCAACCGACGAAAATAAGGACAAAAGCTGATGATAGACAGCATTAAGTCTGTTAATTTCAATTGAAAGCTTTATGCTTACCTGAAAGTTGCATTATGTACTGTGAAATCACTCAGCTGGAACTGTGAATGCACACTCTGCAGAACTGTGCATTTATAGACAGCTCAAGTGGTGTGTGAACTTCACCTGCTGTGTTGACCAGTTCAGTGTCCTATGGAAGAGTACTTCCAATCATGTACGATGCATTGAAGATATCTGAAGAGCTTTTGAAGGTCACGAATTGTTTGAGTGTTGTCTCTGATTGTTTTTCCTTATTGAATGACTTTAATGCTGTAGCTCGTGATTGATTCCAACATATAAAATTCCTCACTCTCATTTTGCCACTGCTATTGTATAATAATAAAAATCAAAAGTAAAAAAATGCCCTTAACCAACAAAATGGGTTACGAAAAATCATTGTCGTAGAATGAACATTTATCTACTTGACATTACATATTTTGAATTTATCTTTTCAAATTAAGAATATAATTTTATTTCTTTAAAATTTTAAATCTATATTTAAATTAATATTGTATTTAACAAAGGACTACTTGTAGAACTTCTAGTGTATTTCTCTACTTCTCACACGTATTGATTTACTGCTTGTTGTGATTGGTTTTGTTGTACAAATTACTTTAGAGCTTCGTCTGGAAAATTGCATGCCACTCACGAGTTCTGAAATGGTCAAGTTGAAAGAGAATTTCAACTAACAACAATTGCCAGCGCAACGCTTTGCCACATATCCCTTCCCTTTCACAAAAGAGCAAACGACTAACAGCCAAAAGCTAAAGACGTCCGAACACATCGAAAAAGAGCATTGAGCTGACCAATTGACCAACGAGCGAACAAATGCAATGCCATTGGCATTGAAAGACGTGTGAATTGCAATTTCGTTTGAGCGAAATCAATGCAGGCTCAAATGGATAAAGACGTCACTGAAATAATCCCAGTCACTTAAACAAGAATTTGTGGGGTAAATGGAGTTTTTTCCAAAACATTTTACAAATAATAAAAAAGTTAACTTTTATGCACAAATTCAAAAAAAAAAAAGTGTTTTTAACTAAACATAAGTTTTGAACGCCCAATTTAATAAAGATACATGATTTTAATATAATTGAACATACAGCGCGCTAAAATTAGAATTAAAACATTCATTGCAGCTGTGCTGCCAGATCGCTCGAAATTGTACAGTAAAATGTAAACAAAACAAAAATGTTGCCACATATGTAGAGACACAAACGCAAAATTTGACTCTCTTGAAGTTAGTTGCGCTGTATTTTAATATCGCTTTTCGATAATAATCAGTGTGACTGATTATATACTGTTTGGTAACCAAATTATTGGTATCGGAATTTATTAATCTTCACTGAATTTTTACTTTGTATCTTTTCAAAAAATTGTATTTGTGCTCGCAAACTTCAATCTACTTTCTCCTAACTTCGAGAGAATTAAAAAAATAAACATAATTCAAATATCTGCGCCCACTTGCACCCATTTGTGGAAACTTGTCCCATCACTAATGTAGTGTAGCCAATCTAGTTAACGCAAAAGTAGTATTTTTTATATATTTTTCAAGGAAAATGGGTATATTTTTAAATTCAAGATACGGTCACGCTGGCAGCGAGAGAAAAATAAAAATTCCGCAACAACACAGAAATTGAAGTGTAGTGAAGAATTAAATCTAATTATAACAAGCAACGCGCAAGCATTAAGCACACACACTCTCACAACATAGAAGGCTAGTTAATTAGTAGCAAAAACTTAACGATTTTTGAAACAACACAAAAGCAAACGGGCAGGGCAACGGCAGCGGCAGCGGTAGTGGCAGTGACAGAAGCAGCGACGACGACGGCAGCGGCAGGTAGCAGCCCAAACAGTTGCGAGTGTGTGTGTTAGGGGCGCTCGCGCGGTATGGGTTGAGGTATATGTGCTCGTGTGCGTGTTGTGCTGTGTTAGTGTGTGATGCAAAGAACGGCAGCAGCAGCAGCAACAACAACAACTAAGAGCGGGGTGTGTAACTAAACCGAATTACAACACACAACGCCTACGTAATGGCCAATCAACTGGATGCCAATGTCAAGGACGATCTGAAAACGCAATTCGTAACGCGCGAGGGCACCTATCGTCTGTTAACCCTATCGGAATACTCGCGTCCCAATCGTGTCGGCTACAGTAGCAATCAAAGCTCACCCCAGGTGCGCGTCTCATTTGTAACGCTGCCCAATCCCAGCAGTGGCAGTAATAGTAAAAACAATAGTGAAGCGGCCGCATCGCCAGCCACAGCAGCAACAAACACAACAACAACAACATCGAGTGATAAGCGAACACAACTGCATTCGAATGGCGCAGCGACAGCAACAACTACAACTACAACAACACCTGCTACACCAACAACAACAACAGCAGCCACATTAAACGGTGGTGGAGGCGGGGGCGGTGATAGCTACAACGGCACCAGCACAGTGGATGCACGCCTGGGTGGTGGCATCTCCATGCACTCGATGACCAACGGCGGGGTGCTGGACCAAAATGGCATGCCTACCAATCAAATCTATGGTGGAGATCGCATATGTTTCAACTTTGGACGCGACCTTTACGTCTATGCGTTTCGTGGCATCAAAAAGGTAAGAAGCAATAGGATGTCACATTAATTTGCATCAATCACGAACTCCCTCTCTTTCTTTGTCTTTATCTCGAGTAGTGTGCGTAGGTGACGTGGCTAGACTCCAAAAAAAAAAATGAACAGATCTTGAGAGCTCTTGTTTTTTATCAGCTTGCGCCACTGATAAGCGCCATTCGCCAGGCAAATGCACTGCAATTGCATGCAACGCAACAGACATGCATCATGCGCCATTGTCGACTGTTCTACTTAGTTGTAGCAACTATACACCCCCGACTCAGTGTCTCATATCCAGTTTTCCCCTTTTCTGTTTTGCACAGAACATAACACACGCTGTCCAAACACACAATCGTTTAATTTGTTCCAATTCTCGCAGTTGTTGCTGTTGTTGATCAATTCGCTTGCTTAGCTTTTATTTAAATGTGTTTATTACGCTCGAAGACAGCTTTTTTCCACTAAAAACCATCTTTTTCTGAATACCCTTTCTCGAGTTGAATGCTGTTTTAGTCGTAAACTGAATGACATTTACGCTCAACCAATTGACAGTTAAGAATGTTGATAAGGTTGTGTTGCAGACGGTATAGCAAATGTTTATAATTTATTGTTGATCATTGCTTAATGCTCTTCTACTTTTTCAAAATTTTACAAGTCTGCAAATTTTAATTAAAAAACTTCTGTTACTTAGGTATATGTTTAATGTTTAATGTTTAAATGTGTTTCTTAAATCCGTACAGAGCATCTAGTAAGTCAGTCATGTCATTTTACACAATCCATCCGTCTATTCTCATCCTTGGTTGCCTTAAATAAAATACACATTTTATTAGGCAAGGGCTTATCTTAATCTAGGCATATCAAAATCAGACGCATCTTTATAAGCTGACTTGTTTGTTTAATATTCATTAAGTCACTTTTCACTGCCAACTGCATTCATGTTGTTTAATAATTAGTTGGCGCACAGATGTTTCTAATTCTTAAGCATTGTATTTGCAATGGTTTATGCATTTTTTTCATAAGTTCCATGCAAACATAAGCTGACTTAGTATCTTCATTTTGGCCCAAGCTGGCAACAGAAATACATGAACAAGCCGCTAATTTGCACAATGATGCCACAAGCGGTAGCGGTGCTAATTTGTGTGCATACCCCGTGATCTATATAAGGCTTGGAAAGGGTAGGCTGCCACGATATACATAGCTTAGAGGAATTTTAATGCGATTTTCAGCTCAAGCTGAGTAAGGCAGCAAAAGTAGACGATTATTAATATTATTATTGTTGCTTATTGCTGAGGTGACTAACAAATTGTGTTTATTGTTTGCTTTGTTCTTGTTTACAGGGCACCGAGATGAGCAAGCCAATCGATAAGAAGTTCTACAAGGGCACAAATCCCAGCTGTCATGATTTCAATGCGAATGCTGCCACGCCCACAGGTGCTCCGCTGCTAGTTGGTTTCACAACGGGACAAATCCAATTGGTCTCCCCACAACAAGGACCACGTGAGCTTCGCAAACTGTTCAACGAGGAGGTAGATCCAACAATCATATACCATACTCTTTATTTGCTTATTGTAACATTTTCTTGTTTTTGGCAGCGCCTAATTGACAAGACCAAAGTGACCTGCCTGAAGTGGCTGCCGAATTCACCGCATCTGTTTCTCGCCTCGCACGCCTCGGGCCATTTGTATCTGTATAACGAGGAGCTGCCCTGTGCAGCCACAGCGCCCAGCTATCAGCCATTCAAGGTGGGCGATGGCTATACGATACTCACCTGCAAATCGAAATCGACACGTAATCCGCTCTACAAGTGGGTCTTCAGCACGGACAATTGCTGCATCAATGAGCTGTGCTTCTCGCCATGTGGCTCCAATCTGGCGCTGGTCTCGCAGGATGGCTTTCTGCGTGTCTTTCACTACGATACCATGGAACTGCTGGGCATTGCACGTTCCTATTTTGGCGGCTTCCTCTGTGTCTGCTGGTCACCCGATGGCAAATACATTGTTGTCGGCGGTGAGGATGACCTGGTCACAGTATGGTCTCTGCATGAGCGACGTGTAGTGGCTCGTGGTCAGGGTCATCGATCCTGGGTCTCTGTGGTCGCCTTTGATCCCTACACAACATCCTATACGAACTGGGATGGCGGTGATTTCAGCGACGATGAGAATCAAATGAATGAGTATACCGCATCTCGCGAGGAGCGTTTCTCCGGCGACTCAACCGCCAATGGTGGCTTCGATGGTTTCGATAAAAACTCAACGCCGCTGCACACGTCCCGAGCGCGTCCGCATTCGGCTTCGTTTCGTTCGGATGCCTCGTCGGCGGCGCTGGCGCCAGACAAGCTGGCCATTAGTTATCGCTTGGGATCGGTCAGCCAGGATACGCAAATCTGCCTGTGGGACATCACGGAGGATGTGCTGAGGCATCCGTTGACAATGCGACAGCGAGTGAACAGCACACAGCTGAACGATGGCAGCTTTATGAACGGCGGTCTCGATGCGGATGGCATCAAAGTGATACGACCCGTTGCCATGGGACAGGCCAGTAATTTTGCCGACTCCGGCAGCTGCAGTCCCATTCGTGAGTCAACTGGCGGTGTGGCGGTAACGGCTGAGCACAGCAATAGCAGCTCCAGCAAATTCTCAACGGCCAACTGTACAATATCCTCGCAATCATCCAATGCCAACACATCGCCCGACGAATGCTGTGAAACGGAAACGGCCATGGCAAATACAGCGACTACAGTGGCAGCCAAAGCGAATAGTCGGCCACATGGCGGCACAAGTAACTCAATAAAGTTTCCCAACTGCATGGTGGCGACCAAGTCCGATAGCATTGATAGCAGCACTGGGCCGCGTATGAGCAACTCGAATTACTCAACGTCCGGCTACAATAGCAAGAATTCCAATAGCTCTAACAAATCGAATTCGAATTCGGGCAGCGGCAGTTTTAGCGCCTTCAATAGCCTCACCCAGCGTCTTTCGAATTTCAGTTTCCTGAGCAATTCGGACAAGCGTTCTTCTACCATTGGCTATGAGGGCAGCGGTAGCGGTTCGACGGCCACAAATCATCGCCAGCATCGCAAAGCCATGAGCATGCTGAAGAGCTATAATCAACATAATCACAGCAATCACAATAACAACAGGAGCAGCAACAGCAGCTCCACAAACTTCGCACACTCCACAACAGTGGAGTCAGGCACAGGGGCAGGGATTGGGAGCAGTGCGACAGCGAATAGCTTTGGCTCACTGAAGCTAAGTAAATCGTCACACAACTCATCGCTGGCAACGGCTGGTCAGTCATCGACCAGTGTGAGTAGCTATGATCCCATGAAACTCATTGGCACACCAGCCTGTCCACGATTCGAGGAGTGTCCGCTGCTGGAGCCATTGGTGTGCAAGAAGATTGCCCATGAGCGTCTCACGGCGCTAATATTCCGTGAGGATTGCTTTTTGACAGCATGCCAGGATGGCTTTATCTACACATGGGCGCGGCCTGGACATACAACGGTAAGACAACATAATAATCGATGTCACTAAAATGATAAATATTTATATAAATGATTTATTTGCAGCACGTTTCTCAGCACTTGTCGCCCAGTCAAGCAGCGCCTCCGGGCGGCACGGTAATATAGTTCGATAAAATGAATGCGGTCAACTATCAGCGTAATCTTGTCAAGCAGCAGGAGGCGGCGCAGTCGGTGATTTAGGTTAGAAGCTAGCGATTGATTTCAAATAATTTCCTGATAGACACGAGTTTTAATTGTTTTTCTATGTTTGTTGCGACCTTTTTGTATTCCAATTGAATGAACACTCATAAATGAACTATTCATAAACAAGAAAATAAAAAATGAATAATAATTATTATACGAGATATAGTTATGTACAACATAACTACGATTTATATATGCAACAACAGCAGGCAACAGAACAAACATTTATATATGAATACAATTATATATATACATATATATATATATATAATGATCAATATATCTACATAAATATATATTTAAATTTGGATTATTATTAGTTGTAAATGTATTATTTTTAATACGTGGAATTTGTTGAAAACAAAGCAAAGCATGTTTATAACTATTTACTAAGCGCTAGCATAATACACAGAATACACATAATAATAAATGAAAAAACAACTACACACTCAAACACACCACATTTTGCTTTAGTCAGCAAACCACAAAGCAGATGAAAATTGAATCAAATCAAACAAGACCCAAAATTGAAGCTAAGCTAGCGAAATTTGTATGCGAAACTTTTTCACATTTGTGCTATGGTACTGAGTTGCAATTGAGGCCCCAACTAACGAACTACTTATACTAACTATATAACTAATTAGTATGCATTATGACTAAATAAAAAGCGAATAACGTAAACGAAAACTAATACCTAATGTAGGAGCTGTTATCGTTATTATCATTATTATTATTATTATTATTACTATTACGATAATTTTTCGCGCTTTTTCGAGTGTAAAACTCTTTATCAGCCACACATAATAACATAAAACACACTCACATACACACACCCAAACAAATTAGACTAAATGCAAACAGGAAACAAACAAAACAAAACAAAAATAAATTAAATATTTCATACAAACCTATATTTTATAAAAAAACAACTGGGTTACGCGTGCGAAACTAGTGACAAATTTGAAGAAGATCGAATGAAACGTAGCCAATAAGTTTAAACAAAACGCAAGGCAAAGAAAACAACCAACCAAACAACACGTTACAGTAATGAGACTAAAAATTTCAATAAAAACTATATACTATTTGAAAAAAGACATAAAATCAATGGAAAACATACATAAAGCTTGTTTTACTGACAAAAAACCACCACAATATACTATATGTATATACAATTAGTTTGTTCATTTTTTCAAAGCATTGTTTTTATTTATAAAATGTTTGTTTTTTTAATTGTTATTAACAAAAATATGTATGCTTCATTTCCGCTAATATCGATTTGATGTTCATGAATCTTTTTCACTTAAGTGACTTCTTACTCTGACCACTAAGATTTAACATTTTGGAAATGATTTTTTCATTGGTTTTGGAAACATTTAACACATCGATTACGAGAGTATATATATATACTACAGACATGCGTTCGATTAGATGTAATGTATATCATTACCCCTGGTTAATTCAATGAGTTTCGCAAAAATTATACTAAAGATTTTTTATAGAGCTTTTAGCGTCGCCAAGGGATCTGTACCGACCAGATACAAGTGCTTCGAGAGCAGGAAGGCAAACAGCACTTGGCCGGCAACCACAATGAACAGAAAGTATAGCTTGCGCTTCCTTCCGCCGCTGTAATCGAGCTGCTGTGGATTCCCGTAAGGATCATAGTTGATGCCACCACTAGGAGCTGCCGGCGAGGTGTCCTGCAACAGCTTCGTTCGTAGCGTGCGCAGCTGCAATAAGTTGAAAATTTAATTTTGTTGATTAATATGACAATAGACTAAAAGCTCACTAGAAAGAAGCCAAACGCTACGCTGGTATACGCTAGTGTTACGTAGTATCCGGACCGAAAGAAGAGAGTACTCATCAGCAGACAGACCACGATATTGACATATTTATATCCCGTAAATGCTAACAAATCCAGGGTCTTAAGGCTTGTCTTGATATTCATTACGTACAGTGATATCGAGTAGATAACGAGTTCAAAAATGCTGTAGGCCAAAGCGCTGGATGCTTGAATGCCCAACTGCTCGGGCGAGAACTGATTCTGCATGCCCAAAAGCAAACCAGCAACAATTACATAAGTTATATAACCCATCGTTGGCAGATAGAGATCTGGCGCATTGATATCATAACGTGGCTGCACTGGGTGCTCCTGATCGTACTTTAGAGACCAGTCCTGAAAATTATAGATATTATTATAATTTAACATAGGTTGATATGTTAACATGTTGATAACATGCTGTTATCTTAACATAAAACTAAGTGTTACCGGTATCCAATCAGAATCGTTATGGATACTAATTGCTTACCCTGTGTATATAAGGAAAGAACAGCAAGCGCAGCTTTCGACCCACGTAAGCATTATCCACAGCAAAGTAGTACTTTAGTTTGGCTACGGGCACCCACTTCTCAAACTGATTCTCTACCAGCTGCTTGCCTTGATCGGCAAGTCGCTGGCCATATTGCATTGCCATATCCTGGACAATAGGCTGCTGGAGCATGGCAAACTGTGGATATTGGCCGCCGGGTGCAGCGCCTGGTGGTACAGCCCCATAAGGTGGTTGCTGTGGTGCACCCATACCATACGGAGCCGATCCGGTTGGTGCAGCCTGTGGTTGCGTTGGCTGTGGTGGCGCTGTATAGCCAAAGTTTTGATGTGGTTGGGGTGCTGGAACCGATGGGCCTGAATTGTAGCCGAAATTGTTAGCCTGAGGAGCCGGTCCACTGTACATGTTGGGGTCAAACATTGTGGGTGCAGCTGTCGGTGTCATAAAAGCGGAACCACTGGGCATCGGTGCCGATGGTCCCATCGCGTTCACATCGCTCACCCGTTTAATGGGACGAGCTCGCCCTCCGCCTTGAGCTATTTTAGTAAACAAAAAAAACAGCTGGGTTTACAGACAAGCCTATTTGCACTTGACAGGGAGAAGCTTTTGGGAAGAGGGGAAAGTGTCAGGATAGCTACACACGCAGTAGACAAACTAATAACGGAACATAGTTAAAGCGGGAAACAAATTAACAAATTAACTATTAACTACAAGTGGTAACTAATATATGTAACAGCTGCAGTCGCGTTCTGAGTTTTTCTCATCAGCATTCGCATTGTGAAGCAGCGGCGGCAACATCGACAGAAGATGCCTTCGTGGTATACTTGCGTATCAGTAGCTTGTTCCTTACAATTTTCCCACTTACGATTCCTTATACCCGTATTTGGATTATAGTTCATCTTGTTTATATTGAGCCCTCGCCCTTGCTTTGTTATATTTTGTAAAAATTAGCCCAGTTTCTATTTTAAATATCAGCACAACTTCGGTTTATTACACATCACCATTGGTGATCCTGGTGTGACCGTAAGTTAAATTTAAAAATGTACTGATTTACGTCTAAAAAAAATATAAAGATATACCAATACAAAATTAAAAACATTTAAAAACAGCAAAGCATTTTAAAGGAAATTCCAGTCGATGTTAATAAATAAACCAGACAAATTCAATTTGTCCATCGTTTCCATTGGAATGTTAATAAATTATGTGATATTATAAATGATTGCAACTTTCCAGTGTCATAGCATCATAATCCAGTTGGAAAGAGATCCAGTTTGGATTGACAACCCTAAACATGGTCTGCAAGCGATATTTATCGTGTATCGCGTTGTTAATCGTGGCTTGCCCATATCTACCTGATATTTTTTTGGAATCGTGCTTAGTTTTTGTTTTTTTTAATTCATATATAAGTTTAAAGTGTGTGTTTATTAGTTAATACACAATTGGTTGGTGCAACACAAAGATTCGTATAGCTAAGTGTTAATGTTAATTTTACACTATGTGTATTAATAGTTAGAAAGACTTTTAAATCCGTGGCTTTGAATTTAAGGTGTGGTTTGGTGTTGGGTGATTGACTAAACACAGCTTTTCCCAAATTAAGAGGGCACTCTGACAACTTAATGAGTACAAAACAAGTGTTTAAGAGTATCTTAATATATTCAATTAACTATGATAACTTATTAAGGCATACAAATCATGATTAGTTGTATTCATTACTTTTGGAATTTAAACAAAGTACGGTCAAGACCACGCCTAGCAAAGCACACAGGCACACATACACACACAAACATTCATGTTTAGGTGTGTGCGTGTGATTACTAATACATTAAGTTGCAGTCTGACTGATCTGTGGATTTGTTTATTCTACGTCTGCGTTAAAAGTTCATAAATTGAATATTATCAAAATAAACATTGTCTATTGTACTTTATTTATAGACCACATCGAATTTCTACACAATAATGTGCCTTTAGTCTTGTTCAAAACGCCCACTAGAGCAGTTCTCATATTGAGCTGATGTCAAAACTAAACCAAGTTACTATGTCAGCTTGCAGAAGGCATTCAGCCTGCGGGCTAATGTTAGTTGTGTTGTTGGCAACGACTAACGCACAACTCCCCAGCGACATGGGACAGCAATTAGAACAACAACAACAGCAGTCCGGGTTCCCACAACCACAGGTACAAGACCCCCAAACATATCAGCCCACTTATAACAAGGATTACTCGCCACGCTTCAACCCACTTTATACGGGCCAACAACAGAATCCCGAAAATACGCAATACGATAATCCATTGCTGGATTTTAACAATCAACCTGGCAATCCCAATTATGCTGGAGGTGGCGCCGGCAATCAGAATAATTACAACAACTTCAACAATTTTGACAGCAATCGTCCGTTGTTGGGCGGTTCCGGCAACTTGGGCGGACCCGGCAGTCTCGGCGCCAACCAGGGTCCACAATATGATCCATTTAATCGCAATAGCATTACTAGCGGAAACACAGGTTTCGGCTATCGAGACATCTTCACAGATGAGGACAACTTTTGTCCTGAACATTGGGTGTCTCACCGGCAGTCATGCTTTCGCTTTATACGTTCGCCAAAACGAAACTGGGCAGCGGCCAAAAAGATTTGCAAGGCATATTCAGCAGATCTAGTAAATGTGGAAAATGAAGAGAAACATTCGTTTATTTTGAGGCATCTTATACGGCAGAATCAAAAGCAGAATCGCTTTTTCATCTCCGCACGTCAGACGGGTCCTCAGAATTGGATGAATGATGACAACACGCAGCTGGTGCAGGTTCCTGACGCATTTGCCTTTGATGAGGCGCAGGCGCTGGAGAATGAGGATCTGATAGACAATCGCTTTTTAGTGCAAAACGAGCAAACCAGTCACAATTTAAACAATCAAAATCAAAATCAGTACTATCAAACGATGACGGGCACAACTAATATCAATCAGCGCAATCAAAACAATTTACGCGGCTACTTTGGTAACATTTGTCTTACCACTTGCATTCAAACCGAAACTAATTCTTAGTGCTCTTGCAGGTCCAAATCAACCCTATGGTGACAATGGTTACGTGCGGGATCGTGTGGTCTATGCCTACTCGAAGAAACGCGATCGCTGGATGTTTATGCCTGCCTACGAAATCGAATTGAATCTCTTCATCTGCGAATCCAGGGCACTGTATAGCGCTGACAACGTCCACATCAAGTTGGACGACAAACGACCCTATGACTATGGCATGGATGTTCGTGACTTTGAGCGCATACCACGTGGACCATACTTTGTAAGGCAACCAAACGATACAACCTTTGATGTGAACAAGAATCGTCTTATTGACGATGTTTCGCTTCGTTGTCTGGCTGGAGGATTCCCAACGCCAACTTACGAATGGTATCGGGAAGTGTATGTGAACGATACAATGGAATTCCATAGAATTGATCCATTGGCTCAGGATCGCTATACCATATCGGGTGGCAATCTGATTATATATCAGCCCAAGCAGGGCCTGGATCAAGGGTCCTATCACTGTGTGGCAGAGAACAAGTTTGGACGCGTCCGTTCCGAAAGTGCTCGTCTGAATTTCGGATTCGTCATGGAGTTCAATTTGAAGCGTTCGGCAGAGACTAGCGAAATGAACTGGGGCAAGTCGATTTTTTGTGATCCACCGCAGCATTATCCAGCCATCAAGTACTATTGGGCCCGTGACTATTTTCCCAATTTCGTTGAGGAGGATCAGCGTGTGTTTGTCTCGCACGACGGTGCTCTGTACTTTTCCTTCATTGAGACCGTGGATCGCGCTAATTATTCGTGCACTGTACAAACAATTGTCTCCGATACGGGCCGAAATGGACCCTTCTTTCCATTGCGTGTTACTCCTAACAGCAACTATCAGGCGCTCATCTTTGCAAACACCTTCCCTAAGGTATTTCCAGAGGCTCCAGTTGCGGGCGAAGAGATTAGACTGGAATGCATGGCCTTTGGCTACCCCATTCCATCATATAATTGGACGCGCAATGGGCAATCCCTGCAGCGGAATGCCTACATAACCAGCTATGGACGTGTATTGGTCATTAAGAATGCGACGACCAATGATAATGGCCAGTACACTTGTACCATCTCGAATCCTCGGAAGACGCTCTTAAAATCTGTTTTTGTCAACATACAAATGAAACCAGAATTTACCATACCACTTAAGGATATGATCAAGGACTATAACAGCGATGTGACATTCATTTGTGAGTCCTTTGCCATCCCTGATGCCAACTACACGTGGTACAAAAACGCAGAGCTACTTGATCCGCTGAAATTCAATAGCGATACGGGCCGATATATTATACAGGACAATGTGTTGACAATTAAGTTTTTAGAGAAAGACAAGGATGAAGGCATGTACCAATGTGGTGCCCAGAATCAGCTAAAGACATCGTTCTCGTCCGCTCAGTTGCGTGTGCTCTCCATGAAGCCATCGTTTAAGAAACATCCCCTTGAATCCGAAATCTATGCTGTTTACAATGGCAACACAACTATTGTGTGCAATCCAGAGGCAGCGCCTCGACCTAAATTTCAATGGAAGAAGGATGGCCAAGTGCTGGGATCAGGTGGACATCGTCGCATATTGCCCAGCGGCACACTAATCATAGCACCAACATCTCGCGACGATGAGGGCATGTACACGTGCCAAGCTTCTAACCAGGCGGGCGCAGATGAGTCCCACGCTCGTGTGATTGTTCTGCGTAAGTCAGAATAAATTCTAAATGAATAAATATAAATATTATAAATGTTTATTTCGCAGAGGAAATTCGATTTGTGCAGACGCCACCCCAGCGTATTGTATCCAGGGAACACGACATTATCTATCTCCACTGCGAGGCTGCTTTTGATCCACTGCTGGATATTGCATACGTTTGGAAGCACAATGGAGAGATACTGCGCAACGACCACGACGGCACTCAGCGCATTGTAAGCTTTACTAAAACATCAATTAAATATAACACTATAAATACTAATATGAATACAAATCTCTTACAGGTCGTAGACTGGAACAGCCTTACAGTGCACAACATTACCATGCGCGATGCTGGAGATTACGAATGCGTTGTTCAGTCTGCTGTGAATGAGATAAGTACCATGACTAATGTGGTCATTGAGGGCGCTCCTGGTGCACCAGGTGGTGTGCAGGTGATTGACATTGGCAAAATCAAAGCCATCATTGAGTGGGTCGATGGCGTTAACAATGGCCGTCCCATACGCTACTATAACATTTTGGGACGTACCAATTGGAATCGCACTTGGGTCAACGTTTCCACGCATGTGCAGGCACGTGAAGTGGATCGTTATACGTCACGTCAACAGGCCGAGGTCATCAATTTGACGCCCTGGTCCTCGTATGAGTTCAGTGTGACGGCAGTCAATGATCTGGGTATTGGAACTCCGTCGGCACCATCGCCCATTTATAGCACCTTCTCGGATAAACCGTATATTGCACCACGGAAAGTGGGTGGAGGCGGTGGCAAGATTGGTGATCTGACCATTAAATGGCAGCCCCTACTGCCAGAGGAACAGCACAGCCATGGCATACATTATAAGGTGTTTTGGAAGCTCAAAGGCAGCCTCGAATGGGCAAGTGATTTAATTAAAAAGCAAGAAAATGTAGGCATTGCCGTAGTCAACATTCCGCTTAACAACTACTACACCGAGTACGAGGTGAAGGTGCAGGCAATAAATGACATTGGCAAGGGACCGGAAAGCGAAACCGTTATTATACACTCGGCTGAGGATATGCCACAAGTGGCACCTCAGAAACCCTTCGCCCTGGCCTACAATTCTACTTGCTTTAATGTTACTTGGAATCCAATTGACATGTCACGCGAAAATATTCGAGGCAAGCTGATCGGGCACAGGGTAAAAATGACAAATTTGATAATATATTTCACAGCTGGTAATTCCATACACTCTTTTTGCAGTTGAAGTACTGGAAGACAACTCATCAGGAGGAAGATGCCGTATACTATCTGTCGCGTACCACTCGCAACTGGGCATTGATTGTGGGTCTGCAGCCAGACACGTATTACTTTGTCAAGGTCATGGCATACAACGCAGCAGGCGAAGGTCCTGAGAGCGAACGTTTTGAAGGTATCATCAATATATTAAACGAATTCTCATGAAAAAGATATTAAGTCACTATGGCTTCATTTTCAGAACGCACATATCGCAAAGCACCACAAAAACCGCCATCTTCAGTGCATGTCTATGGCATTAATCCGTCCACGGTGCGAGTTGTATGGCGTTACGTGTCACCAGCGCAGGATGAGGAGCCCATTGAGGGCTATAAGGTAGGCCAGCTATATACTTGTAGTATGCAGAGCAAGCCCATAAAACCAATCTTTCTTTCTAGGTACGCATTTGGGAGGCGGATCAGAATATGATCACCGCCAACAACACAATTGTGCCTATTGGACAAAAACTAGAGTCCTACATCAACAACCTCACGCCCGGTAAGGCCTACAACATGCGTGTGCTCGCCTACAGCAATGGCGGCGATGGTCGCATGTCCAGTCCAACGTTACGCTTCCAAATGGGCAAGACGACGCGGAATGCCGCAAATACGCGACACGCCCATAACATCAACACTGCTTTGATATTAAGCGTTTTGTTGTTTATTACCACCTTTTTCTATACCAACGGACACAATTAGATGCTGCCACAAATAATTTACAGCATATTAGACATTAAGATTATAATCCGTCCGGGAGATGCAAAGCGCACAGCTTTACAAATCATATACAAACTTAAAAGTCTCGTATAGATTTAAATCAGCAAACATTCCGTCTTTATAGAGCAACCTCAGCGAATTGAGCATATGCAATACATCTAAAAGCAGAGATAAGAAAAGTGACCTTATATATAAATAAGTACAGAATATGAATTGATAGAAAACAAATTAACAATTTTATATAGATATTTTTCGAAAATAGTATATACATATGTATTTTCTTTTATGACGAACGAAATTTTAATATTAGAATAAGCCTAAAGCGGTCTATCAAATTAACGCCATTATCAGTTTTGTTTTATCCTTATTTTATGCGTCCGTATGGTACATATCAAATGTACAATTTTTTACTTGTAATTGCGTCCCTTGTGCAGCTACTTTAAAATAAAAACGAAAAACAATTGTTATGGTTTTTACTATCTGAAATTTAAACATTTGTGCGTGCAGAGCTGCTAGCCCATGTTATCGATTACTTATCAGCTGTGCAACACTGAAAGCTTTTAACAGCTGTTCGCATCGGCTATTCCATATGTACATACATACATGTTTTATAAGTGTGTCGGGAGAAACCAATGATGACGGTTCAAAGGAAAATTCAGTGAAAACAAAAGAACAAGCAACGCAAGTAAATATAAAATGCATTTATAACGCGTATATGACACTGAAAAAGGACAGCCACATCCCAAACGCACGGCAACGCTGGAGCCATCAGTACAAGAAGCCTAGCAAAATGGAAATGGCTAAACCAAACGGTTGGGCGGTTGTTTGTACCCCATCAACTTCTGTTCCTATATATTCAAAATATACGCGCTACACGGAATTACGCAGGGTCGAAGACAACGACATCTACAAATTAGCCTCAATACTCGATCGGAACGGTTGCTGGCAAAAGCTAATGTCCATTATACCCAAGCAACTGAACGCACAAGAATGCAGCGCACCTGGAGCCCTCGATTTTAAGGCGATAGCTACACAAGTGGGCTACAAATATACCGAACACCAAATTAGTCTGATAGCAGCAGAGCACCTAAATCCGGGTCAAAGCATATCGCAAATAATGATCGATGAATGGAAAACATCTGGCAAATTTAACGAACGGCCTACAGTGGGAGTTCTACTGCAACTGTTGATTTATGCCGAGATATACAGTGCCGCCGACCATGTGGCGACTAGTTTTTTAAACGGTAAGCGTCAATTGATGCAGCTAGATTCATAAAACAATAATATTTCTATGTCCAAACATAACAGAACCACTCCCTGATCGACCTACCGAAGGGCCTGCAGCAATCATTGAATTTGAACGCGACAGTATGGAACAAAGCGAACACATGGACGTGGACGAGAATTCCAGCTTTCATCCAAACACATCCGAACTAAACGCAGGCCCTGCACAGGTGCGTGGCACTAGAATGAATGTGGATTACTATGACAAGCATATGGTAAGAAGTGATAAAAGCATGCCGCACCAGCTTGAAAATGGTGCGTCGAAACCAGTGCCACCTCCGCGACGACCTGGTCGTGTGCCGAAGGGAACGACTAGCGTCGTTTCGCCCAGCCAAGCAAGCTCTGGGCTTAACGGGCCCAACCTATCAATTCTCTATGCCAGCAACGAACAAATGCCGATGTCACATAATATACCGCACCTCTCCTTACTCAATGGCCTCTCATCGAGGTTATCGGTCAATGAAATACCTAATGGCAGCTATAGTTCAAGCAAATCATCCGCAGGACTGCTAAATAAACCATTGATAACTCTTTTAATTGACAACCCAAGTAGCGAAATAAGTAATACGTCTAATGTCACTACAGCAACAACATCAAAGGCAACAGCTACAGCTCCAGTTTCAGAAGCTTTATCAATGGCAGATGTCAGCGGAATGAGTTACAATAATTTGCCAGCTTTAAGTAAGTTAAATTTGAATACTGGTAGCAACGGCATTGAGACAACTGATAATGGAACTGTAGTGCATGATGATAACAGTAGCGGCACAAACAGTTTGAGTAATGACGATGATGAGGATGTTGATGAGGATGACGAAGAGGCGGAGGTGTCATTGCCAAACTTAAGCAATTCGGAGCCGCAAACATCAAATAATGACTCCAGTCTGACAACAGTTACCGGTACTAGCGGTGACAATAGCTTTGAACTTACCAACGATTCCAGTTCAGCCTCAAACGACGAGTATGCACACAACATTCCAAATCTGAGTGAACTTAACCAGTAAAGTGACCGTCCATTATCTGACTACGCACTGGTTTACTTTCGGCAATCCACATAATACATACACATTCCTTTAATCATTAGACATATTTGTATGGATTTATCACGGATGTGGTTTGTAATATAATATAATAATATGATATATATAATATATAATATATAGGAACATGTATATAAGATTATACCTAATGCAAATTGTTATCAGACTTATTTAACATATCGAGCTAACTCAGACACTTAGTTATATGTAGCTTCCATGACACCCAATTGAATGAATTTTCATTTGACGCAAGAGATTATATGTTTGGATTTCCATTTTTATTCTGTTTTTGTAATCAATCCATAGCACAAATCAAAGCAAATTTTGTACTAAAACTATTTTACAAAAATACACAATACTTGAAAATGAATTATTTTAACGACGCCGTTAATTGCATTATAAATATTGCAATTGCAACGATGCTAATTGTAAAGGGTCTACAAGTCAAAAAACTATATGAAGCCCAACTGGACGAAGAGCAAATATTAAGAAATGATATTGAACTTTTTAGCAAAGTGACGAAATTACAAATTATGAAAATCCGCGCCATCCAAACAGAGCCGCATATCGATTAATCGACCACAACTGTGCGATTGCAACACTGTATACTCGACACATTAACAACAGTTGCGCATCTCCAATCAGACCCTGAACTCATATATTTAGTTTTTGTTGAATTTTTCAAAATTTTTCGAAACATGGACGAGTCGGAACTGCTCTTCAATTTGTTCTACTTCCTGCTGTGCATGTGTGTCATTTACCCACCCGAGGAATTTCAGCGCCTGGGCTTCACAATAGAGCAGCTGTTCTCACGCTTTCTTGGGGAGGAATATCTTGATTTTGTTGGCTACCATATACGGCGCACATCTCTTAATCTTTTTGTCCATAGCTGCCTGCCCGTTACATATTTTCTTATACACAGACTGAAGTTTTCTGTGTTTGCTACACAACAGCCACTTGAGTACAATGAGCTTGATCCGGATTTCCCAATGCCACAGGAAGCTGTGGCCTTCAAAACGCTAACCTGGAAAATGGCGCAACGCTTTAGCGTATTAGCTGTACTGGCCGTGCCGGCATTAATTTTTAACTGGCATCAGCACAATTGGCGGCGGCATCCTATAAGTAAAACCCTTGCTAAATACTCAAACACACCGGACAGTTACAGCGCAGTGTCTAGTGACATTGGCACGGAGTTCCGCCGCCAGGACGTTTACAAGCGAAAATTAAATTCAATTAGCACAGTGATTGCTACAGAAAACTGGATCATTAAAACAACGATGTATAATGTCAATTTTGCACACCAAAGCAACACGACGCTAAGCGTGGCCAAGGTGAGAAATTATTGTCCCTGATGAACTCTCAAATGTTATAAGAAATTAATTTCAGGCGGAGACATATAATATTTCTCAGCATGATCAAAATGACACCTTGCAAATGATTAGCATTATAGTACGACCCATGCGTCAGGGAGTAGCTGATTTTCACATTCGCATTAATGCATTAGAGTTCCGAAGTTTGGAGGATCGCGTACGGCGGCCTATTGCTATACCCTCAAATATACAATTTCATCGCAGTGTCATCGATCGTTTTGTGGATGTGTTCAAAGCGCAAGTAGCACTTAATCCCATTTTTAACTCGGAGCCCATTACGGACAAGTGTTTCGCCTGTATGCTAGCCGAACCCAATATCAAAATAAACAAGCAGTGCGCCAATTTAAATCGAGCTGGAGCACCGCTAACTGACGAGGCATGCTGCTCCAATTGCTACTGTCGTCCCATGTGGTGCGTCGAGTGCTTGGCACGCTGGTTTGCCGCTCGCCAAAGTGATGTTGATCGTGAGGTATGGCTGGAACAGAAATGCACCTGTCCCATGTGCCGCGCCAAATTCTGTGTGCTCGATGTAAGCTATATAAGGGCTTCAGGCAACGCGCCGGCGACATTGAATGGGAACGGTGATGCCTCATGATTTAGCATCAAGTAAACACTTAATTAATTCAAAACTTATGCTTTATTGTTAAGATTTAAGAATTGAATTTTTTCTAAAATTAAGACATATGTAAGTATATGTATGTAGTAATATGTATAGTTAAATTTATGCATATGCAATTTAGTGCAATTATCACGTTTTAATACTTGTACAATCTAAGCATGAAAGAGATAATAATGTTTATAACTTTACTTTATATATGTAAGTACAATCGATCTATAATATATATATTATATTGTATTTTTTATATATATTTAGTGAGTGCCTAATATAGCCCAAAATCTGTTCTATTCTCAATTAAAACTAAACAGCTGAAACACCAAGCACAAAAACCCAAAAAACAGAATAGCAAATAGTTGGTCTTCCCTTGCGTTCGTCTTGCATTTTTTGTTTTGCTCTTTTTGTGTTGCCAATTTTGCACGTTTATATAGTCCACACGTTGTGCAATAAACTCTTAGGTTGATTTAATAAAGCGTAATACGAGTTATATATATATATATATGTATGTATAAGTATATATGCTATATATACACAGTATGATGTATAGAGCCCAAACACTATCTATAAATTTGTTTCGTAAAAACTTTTATAGCTCTCCGTTTTGTCACGTTGACTTCGCACTGACGTCGTTCCTGTCGCTGCGGCTGTTGATGTGCTGCCGCCTGTTGTTGAAGTTGTATTTGTATTACAATAGGAGGAAGATTTTGATATTGCGCTGGCTGTGCTCCGCGCAGAGATCTGCAAATGAAAAGAAAACGTAAATTAGGTTTCGGCATATCAATATCGAGTACTTTTGTATTCATATTCTGATAAGTTTATCATTTTGGGGTCAGTAATCACAGAGACTATGAGGCTGGCTCTCCAGAAAAGTAATCAAACGGCATGTTCCAAAGTTATATTTTTGATTTAACACCTGATTTTAATCAAACGCAAGCAGTCGACATGCACAAGTATAATTCTTTATTGTAGCTCTTTTTGTTTTTGTTTCTGTTTTTTGACAAGTGGCGGCAATAAGCAACAACAAAAGCAATAATAACTAGAAGAACAGCAAAAGCCCCGGTCGAGGCGTGCACAACCACTTACCTATATTATAGATAGACATAAAGACATACAAACATGATATATGTAGATAATACTACATTTATATACAATAACAAAAAGGTTTGCTTTGTTACTGGTCTCTCTCTCCCTGTTGATAAGGTTTTTGCGCTGTTAAAACGCGAAAAAGAAAATTTTGCAATATTTGATATTGGTGCACATACACACAGGTAGTTACATACATATGTACATACATGTGCATATGTACATATGTACTTATTATTTGAGTGCTTTTAGTTGGTAAAACCTTGGCCAAAATGTATACCACACAATCATTGTTCCCTTTACTACACTTAGATATAAGCATTTGTATGTACATAAGTGTACATACATGTACACATATGTATGTAGGTTTTAAGATTTCGCCAACCATAGCCATAAAACGCTTTGATTTCCTTAAACGCCAGGTTCTTGAATCAATGAAACAGTGTACTTTATGAACCCAGCTAGCTGCTTTTGATAAGTTTGCCTATAAGAAACATTTCAATATTTATCAAAGATTATATTGTTAAAAGAGACCATTAAGTATCTTCAAAATAATGTATATTCAACATACTAAAGAGTTAGTTATTTTCAGATGTGATACATTACATACATAACCAAGTTCAATGCACAGCCGACAATGACGCAGCGAGAACGTTGCCGGCAATCGATCGCTCACTGCATTTGTTGCGCAAGACAACACATAAAACGCACCTTCCCACCCACCTAGGGACTGGTCTGTTACTCCCCTCGGTACTCCTCACTGACCTGACCGTCCCTTACCTTAAAGTTCACTTTGCCAAATTTACAAAATTCGCGTGCCGCCGAGACTTGTGGGTTGTTAAGTTTATGGCGCCCCTGCTACGTAGTACGTACTTTGCTTCTTTGTAAATGCACACTTATGTGTGCAAGTATATACATACATATGTATGTATCTATGTATGTCGATGAAATACGAATTCGTATTATATGACAAAGTGGAGAATTTTCGTCGTTTTACTCATCTTACAGCGCCGAAACAAATACAGATGTATAAAGTTTCCAGAAAGGTGTGTTTGTCGGTCGCTGGTGATACAAACATGTGTGTATAAATGAATTATAAAAAACCCCATTGATCTTGCTTATTTGGGATTGCACACGGTTAAGTTCTGTTTTTTGTTTACATTGTGGACTTATTTTTATATTTTTGAGTAAAGCCAACATAAAATGTGTGCAATCTGCGTGTTTTTTTATGGAAACTTTGTTTAAAAATTTACAACTTTTTTACGAGGTGGAATTAAGCCTTAATAAAGGACTTGGCGGGTTACGAAATGCTTTTGTTCTTTTGTTGATTTGTGTCGTAAGATAGAACGCAAACTAAGAATAGAAAAATTGCAGTCAAGGCCAAGACTTTGATAGTATGAAAAGTACCCTTTGTAATCTAATCTTTTCTATAGGAATCATTGCAAAATTGTGTGTTTAAATTGTCACAGTTAAAGAGTTTTGCTATACAAAATATAGTAGACGTGATATATCACTTTAGAGTGTCTTATTGCAGCACCAATTATTACAATCATTATGATACTAAATTTAAGAAGCACTTTCAGCGAATTGCAGCTAATTTATCTGAGTCAACTCTCCTTTTAATTATTATAATTACAAACTCAAGATGACTAACTTAATTAATATTAATATTCACAATATTATATATGTATATATATAAGTAGTATAATATATCGTAATCTCAAAATGATTTATTTTTACACTTCCTCAGCATTTTCCTGAGATTTTCGATTTCACTCGAGTCTTCAATGGCATTGAGTACTATATATAGGAGAGCGGAGATCTTACAGCTCTCGAGAGTGATCGTAATAGTGTTTACATTTTGTTGACTGCATTGAGGTCTTATCACAATAAAACAACTTCCGTTTTCTTATTAATGAGCATTTCCGTTTGTTGTTGTTGTTATTATTATTTTTTTATTTGTTATTGTTGGCTTCACACGAAAATAATAAAACACGAAAATTACGTATGGACTTTCGAGCCGCAAACTCTTAAGACCCCTTTCTAGATTAGTTTCTACCTATACAAGTACATATACACTCTCACAGTTAAGTATTATACAAATATGAAATCACGTTAACGTTGACGCACACACTTTACACTATTCATCGAGATATTGTCATTGATATACAATATTTTATTTATTTATAGAGCACCCAGCCTGATAAGTGACAACTAATGAAATAATATTGAAAATGCGAATGGAAGTGGAAATGGGGAATGATAATGGGGTTAAACGAAACTGAGAGCTGTGGACGCACCTTATCGTTTTCCTTGGCATTACCGTCGAACAGTTTGCCATCGACGACATCCCGTTTCTTGTTCTTCGATCTGAACCGACCCGAACGAGAAATGGTGAAATTGCGCCATTGATGCGAGTACTGATCGCCGCAGCGCTTCTCCTCCTCGTTCAAAATGCTGTCCAGGTAGTGCATGGTCGGCTCATGCGCCGCTGTCATAGTGTTGCTCATTTTAAAGATCAATTCAGTATCAGTATTGGGATCTTGATCTGATGTTCAAACGTTGCACCTTTTATTGATATTCTTGTCGTAGCACTTGTTGCATTCACAGCTCGATGCGGCTTCAGTCAGTTCATTGCACAAAATTGATATCAACTTCCAAACGATACCGACTTATCGATTATATAGAACATTAACTTTATTAAGTATTCTTGCTACATAAGTACATATGTTTTTAGTGTTTAGTGCTTCACAGTTTTATCAAAAACCGAGTCGCGATGCGTGTTGGTAGCCGGTGCCCGTTTGACTGCGAAGTTGCCGCTGCCGACACAATGCTGTTATTAACCGTAGTACTCGCTGTCGTTGTCGACGTCGTCGCACACAAGTGACAACCGCGACAACAACTACAACAGCAACGGCAACAATACTACAGAGCCGACAAGCAACACGACTCCCAGCTCCAGCGATTCGTTACGTTATATGTGTGCCCGCCTCTGGCCCCCAACGGACGTTCAGTCACAAAGAACAAACGCGACCCGTTGGAGTTGTTATTGTTGTTGTTGGTTGGTAGCGAAAGAAAGCAGCAAGAAATCTTTCAACTGCTGTGAATCCAAGAGCGTGTGATTGCTCCTGAAAAGCCAAACAGGTGGGCCATATACTCTCTCACACACACACTCTTGCAACTCACACATAAATCACCTGGCAGTGGCTATGTGTGTGTGCAAAATTTGTGGATACCTGTGTATGCGTTGTGCTTCAGTTGACGTCAAAAGGGTGCAGTCTTGCAGACCGTTCTAATGCGCTGCACTTGGCAATTTAATTTGATTGAAAGCAATCACATTGATTACATATAACACTTAAGCAGAAGATTAACATGTCAGCAGAGCACAAATGAGAAAGGGAAGTGAGGACTGTTTAAAGTTCGTTTTAAGCTTTGTACCATTTACCCAACTTTTCTTTACCGCACTGGGCCAGTCGTTGCGACCCGACAAGAAGTTGACGTTTCGCTACATGTGTATTTTCTGTATGTACACAGATATTGTAGATATCATCTAGCAAGCAGCTCGTGTGTTGTCGATGATAAGCGCAAATAGACAAAACAAACACTCGAGTCGCTAACAATTATAAATGATTAGATCGCTTTTTGGAGCATTCACTTTGTCCGGGTCTTTAACTGTAACTTTTCTGTGTACATATGATAGATAGATGGGATGATGATGATGGTGTGGCTGCTCCAACAACTAAAACTACAGATGAGTTCAAGTACAAGTGCGAAGTATCTCGAGTCGGTGGGGAGAGTTCATTATCTTGATGACTCAGCCGATGGTTTAGCCAAACCGAGCCGAGAGATGTTTGCTTGCTGCTTTAAATAAAGAAATTATTCACACTTTCTTGCTGTGATTGCAGACCAGTTCAGCGCACTGGAGGCTTATCTAATCTGCAAAATTTGCACCTTTCAACTGAGTTAATTAAATTGTTGAGTCAGTATTAAGTTTCATTATAAACCCACCCACAGCCAAGGGTTTTGGTTTTATTTACATAGGCAATTTTGTAGTAGTTTAGTTTACAAAATGATAACATAAATTCAATTGTGTGGAAGCATAATATATAAGTGATGTCCATATATATATTTATATATATATATATATATATAGCATAGTTTAGAAAATAGCAAATATCTATATAGATAGTTATACATATTTAATAGCTAAATGGACAGTGCAATTTGATTCTTGTATTTTATTGTTAACAATAAATTTGGCCAGGCAACGTGCAGCTGCTTTCCTTGTACATTTTTGGACTGCACCTCATCTCGTCAAATTTAACTATTAATTTGGTTTTGCATTCTGGATTCTGCTTTTCTCGCTAAATATTGTACCGGAGCTGAAGTGTGGCTTCCTTCGACTTTTTTGTTTTTTTTTTTTTTTTTGGATTTAAACAAAATTAACTTAAATGAAAACTGAACTATTTGAACAATAAGTATTTGTCGTATCATATCAATTGTGATTCAATTGAGTGTCCATTAGAATTTAAACAACGCTGTCACCATTAACCTCCAGCTCCCGTTCTCGTTCCCGTTCGCGATCACGTTCTCGAGCTGCAGCTGCTGCAGCGGCCAGCCGCGACATAGGAAGTACTGGCTGCTGCTGATGTCGAGCCCCACCGATTCCAGAGGCGCCAGCATTATTATTGCTGCGATGCATAAAATTCCGAATGTTCTCCTCTGTGTAGTCAACAATACGACGCTTCTTGCGACGCGCATATTGCTTTTGTTTCAGATAAATTTTCAGCATGCCCTTGACCGTAATGAAGGTGAGACCCCCTAATAGCGTGCGATGCAAAGTATTTTCAACAGAATCAAACAATATGCGACCGACAATGCATGAAATTGTGGGCAGGAGCAGAGCACCGCAAAATATCCGCGTTGCCGAAACTGGATCTGACAGTGCTGGGGTTGCCGGATTCGAAGAGGTTGGTGGATCTTCCTCCTGATTTCTAAAATACATAAAAGCACAGCTACATTCGCGATATTTCTTGTAGTAATCGAGTACTCACAGATTTGGGTAGATAAAATTCACAAATGGAAATTTGCGCATTACTGTGCCACGATTACGTATCAAACGCAACAAGGCATCTTCCCACCGGATGAGACGTCCAAGGATGAGGCCAACTGGTATGGCCGGTAGGCCGATGAGCAATATTAGCGGGTCGCCCGCTTCCATTATAGACATACCATGTTCATGACCAACAATCTAGAAAACAACTTTGTAAGCCAAGCTGAGAAAATGTTCTTAACTTACCTGGAGGAACGTGACAGCGCCATAAGTAACTGCTGTCCAATAAAGTGAACCAACAAAGAAGCCCGCTGCAAGAAACGGACTCAGACGCTTCACTACATTATCCACGGCTTCCAAGGCACCTCCTAATTTTCCCATTTGTGGAAACACAATAATGTATTCGGTCTGACATTGCGGGCAGGATACCGAGCGCAGGGCGTTGCCCTTTTGAGTCTTCTCATCGATCCAGCGATACAGGCAGCTCTGGTGAACCCACTTTGTGGTGCCTCGGCATTGGCAGGGCTGCACCCAAGCCGCTAAACGATTATCCTCATCTGTCGCAAAACATATCCAACAACAACGCTCCGTATCGACCGAATCATCTTTAACTGTGTCCACTGCTACGCTGGTTAAGACCTCTTCTGTTTTAATGTTGGCGGACTTTGAGGTCGTCGGTGTTGGATCCACTGTAAGGGTTGTGTGCACGGATACTGATGAAATTTCATTACCGGCCTCTGTCTCCGTTGCAGCGTCTGCAGTGGGCGCTGCTGCTTTATCATCCATATCGCTGTCAATAATACACCATTTACTCACATTCTTATGCATTTTTTATGTCATTGGCAAGCTTACATCTAATCAACTTACTCGCAAATTTTTAATGTCACTCGTTTAGGTCTGTTTCCTTCACAGGCAGCCTACTATAAATAAATAAATTACTTATATTTTCCTTTTTCTATTCGAGTCAACTGAATCTAAAATATGCGGACAGCGTGACCGCAAGTTTAATTGCAGAATATACTAAATATACCGGACCATTCAATTCCATAATTTCTTGTTTTGTACACATTATTTAAAATGAGATAATTTTTAAGAATTCATGTAAAAAGGCACAAATTTTTGAAAAGCTTTTTTTTCCCAAAGACTATTGACTTGAGAATAGAAATTTCGAAATTTTTAACAAATTTTAAAAACATGAAACTAATGGTCACACTCTATGTGGACTAGAGATAGACGCGTGACTATTTATTTATTTACGCTGAACACACAAGTCATTTCATGTCTGGAACATAAAAAAATTATTTTTCCTGTGCACTTTTAAATTAAAGTTTAATTTATATTAGAATAATGAAAAAATACATGCGGTTGTTTGCCAAACAATTTTAAATTCACAGCGCCACTAACCATACAATACTCTCTTATATGGTTAGTGACAGCGCTTTCCAAAAAATATTCATAATATTTGATGACTTATCGATTGTGGAAGTTTCTTTGACTATGATATCGACCGACCAGTGCTGCCAAAATAGTCGTGTAACTCAAATTTGGATGAAGAAATACTCCAAGTATTAATAATTTAAAATTTAAATTTGCGCTTTTTAATTGCACAATTTTGGAACTTCGACTGGCAATATGATCAATTTATTTACTTACCTAAAGTAAATGATAAAAATTAATTATTTCACAATCACATCATTCGTTGGATAATTGATTAGGGAAAGTTGAACAAAGGCCACCCATAACCACTAGTGGACAATTTAAAAGTGATATGCTTATGCAGTTTCTAGTAAAGTTTAGTTTAGCAAATATATAATAACATTTTAAGGAAAGCCCGGTGTATAAGTGGCAAAGAATTTCATTGACATCGCCGACTTCTGGATAGGCCTTTCATGCTGCTGCTAGTCTAGCTCATTGTTTGCGTTTTGTCGCTGTCGCTGGGGTCTGCTCTGCTCTTCATCCTCATCATCGAAACCTTGCATCAAACGGTTGAATATGTCGCCAAACATTCCACCAAGGCCAGAGGGTCCAGAATGAACGTGTTCCGGTTGCTCATCGAAGTATATAATTCCAATTTTGGTCAAATATTTGTTAAATGAAATGTCTCGTTTGAGGGAAGGATCATAGAGCTTGCGCAGAGCGCGAAAACCCGTTACACTCTTTGTTTCGATAAGCCGAAACAAAAAGTATAGAAAATTAACCAATGGTTCCTTGTAGGGAAAATCGTGCCTCAATAATTTTGGATGAAAACGTGTGTACTCTTTGAAAGTCTCCTCGGCCGTTTTACGATCCTTCAATGACAACTGCTGCAATACCGCCTGTACCACAAATAAATCCACCTCGCTTTGGAAGCCCTTATTTTGACTTATTTCAATTAGCACACGACCACAGAGACTGCCATCCTGGCATAACAAATAATGGTGACGTGCCGATTCGATATTGCCCTCTGACCAGAAGACATGCGCAATCAACTTGTGCAAGACCGGATGTCCAAATTGGCCATGCAAAGCTGTACTCCATTTCACAACGCGTTGCTAATGTGATAAAAATCAATTGTTAGATCCGGCCACAAGTAAAGAAGTCTTGAACTATAACATACGATTAGCGTCTCCCGTTCCACTGTAGTTGCGCTCAAGCCACGTATCAATGCACCAAGTCGAGGCACCCATTGTAAATTGTCCGTGTCCTCTGCGATGGGGCCACGCTTCTCAAGTGTGTCCAATAGCAATAAACACAAATCGGCAGCACTGCTCTCCTGCTCCTTTTCAATGAGCTTTTGTGCTCCATCAAAAAGCAAATTTAAGCAGTCTTCATATCGCTTTTGGGCCGTATAACGAAAATATAACGTTCGATACATCATATGGGCCTCATAAAATTCTCCCTCCGCCAATGAATGGGACAACTTGGCGAGTACGCGGCTGACACCCCGTTGATTAGCCGTCGAGCTGCTGCTGCCGCTGGCAGCGGGACGTTCGGCTTCGACCGTGGTCATATTCTTCATTAATATACAATGAGCAGCACTTCTAAAAAATATATACTTATGTTGACCTAAGGATGATTTCTAAATTTTCCTGAATAATATAATATTATTTATGGATACTTTATCGCTAAAAGCCCGATTTCGATTGTTTATATCGATTGTTAAATTTGACGTTGCCACATCGACTAATTTTGCCGTTCGCACAAACAAATAAATCAAGCAACTAAAAGAACATAGCAGCAACAAAAAAACACATCAAAACAAATAATCAGATTTTCCCAATGGAAAGCGATGGAACGCCAGAAAATACATGTAATGTTGCTCCGCTTTGCCAATCACCCGTCGCACCTACTTTTCCATCAAATAAATGGGTAAAACTGAACGTCGGTGGAAAAATTTATACAACAACTATTGATACCCTGGTTGGCCGAGAACCGGATTCTATGCTGGCGAGGATGTTTTTGCAGGATGGCGGCATGATGCCCAGCGAAAAGGATGAGCAGGGTGCCTACTTAATTGATAGGAGTGCTCGCTATTTCGAGCCAATCATTAATTACTTGCGACATGGTGAATTTGTATGTGAAAGCCATATCAGTATAAAGGGAGTTCTAGAGGAAGCCCGTTTCTTCGGTATCTACTCGCTGGTCACACATCTGGAGGAGAAGCTAAGCGAGCAAGATCAGCACATAGACGACAGACCGTTGACACGAATGGAAGTTATTACAGCAATCATACAGACATCTGCAATTACGGAGTTGCGTTTCCAGGGCGTTAATCTCGCTGGCGCAGATCTTCGCAAGCTGGACTTCCGCAACATAAATTTTAAGGTGAGTAATCCACATTTTATTTGCAAACACAATCCATTTTGTCAATTTTTTATGATTAATTGAGCTCTGTATTTAAAAGAAATTAAAAAAAACCAAGACTACAGTATTTAACAAATACTTTTTTAACATCTAACAGTATGCGAACATGTCGCGCTGCAATTTGTCCCACACAAATCTAAACTATTGTTGCCTGGAGCGTGCAGATCTTCAAAATGCAAATTTGGAATGCGCTCAATTGGTTTCAGTGCGTGGCCTGTGCGCAAACATGGTAAAACAACGAATTAATACACAATGCTTGCTGTAGCTAATTGTTTTTTACAGGAGGGTGCGAATCTCCGTGGATGCAATTTTGAGGATCCAACAGGAGTACGTACCAATTTAGAGGGCGTTAACTTAAAGGGTGCGTGCTTGGAGAGTAGTAACATGGCAGGTGTTAACTTACGCGTTGCAAATCTCAAAAACGCCAATATGAAAAACTGCAATTTACGAGCTGCCGTCCTGGCTGGAGCAGACTTGGAGCGATGCAACTTGTCAGGTAGTGACTTACAAGAGGCCAATTTACGTGGTGCCAATCTTAAGGATGCTGAACTGGCATTGATGGTGACGCCTCTGCATATGTCACAAGCAATACGTTGATTTGGAAATTCTATAAAAATAAGCCAAAAGGACATCACAATGTGCAATTATTAAATATTTTTTGTGTTTAGGTTTCGTGATGCTTAGGTAATTTGCGGTCTTAACTTAATATTTGTAAATATATATTTGTTATAGGACTTAGAATAAAAAATATTGCAGTATTAAATACGACTACAACAAATATTGCCTTGTGTATTTTTACTCTATTTAAATTTACATAATTTTATTATCGCGGTAATTTTGTACTTTCGATCAAAAAATCGATGACAAAGTAAACAAAAGTATAAAGGTGGCAGTGTTGTAAATTATGCCCAATAAGATTATCAATTAAACGAATAATACAGTATATATACCTGGTATTCTTATTGGATAGTCCTTTTTTACTCCCTCGAAAGTCTTGAATAATATGGTATATTTTGAAATTGATCTCGCGGTCACATTGAGCTGGAGACTTGTTGCGAGACGAGCTTCTCTGAGGAGGGAGAATAGCTAGAAGATTTGATCGTTTTTTCAGAAGAATTATGTTGAAAACGTGTCATATATCTTTGGCAACTATTGCAGTTTGCATTTTAATTGCTATGCAATCTGTGGATGCTGACAGGAAACAGAGTAAAAAGTATAGTAAGGAAGCAAACGACCCGCATTTCAAACAAATTATCGACGAGAAATATGAGCCGGAGATACGAAATCTTCAGCGGCCATTTCGCATGGCAAAATTAAATCTCGTTTGGGCTAAGGCGCAAAATGTGAGTGTTTACCGAATTATTAAATTTAAGTCTAATCATCGCTTATACTTTATTTAGCGTTTGACTGAGAGCAAAATAAAATCTTTGTACATGGAGCTGAAGATTCACGATAAGGAAGAGATTACATGGAAACAGATTAGTACTCAAGTCAAGGATAAAGATGGCACAAAAGAAAACGAATTACGTCAAAAATTAATTGGCATCATGAGTACCTACGATTTGCTTGAGCACTTCGACGACACACAGGATGCGGAGAAAACAAAGCCCTACAAGGTATAAAAATCTTAATATATGAATGGATTGAAGCTTTCACGCTTAGCTACCTATTTATAGAAATTCCATGATCCCGAGGAACGTCATAAGAATAAAAGTCTTTTTAAAGACAAAAAACTCAATCGATTGTGGGAAAAAGCTGAAGTCTCTGGCTTTACAGCTGATGAATTGAAATCCTTGAAGCAAGAGTTTGATCATCACCAAGACAAGGTAGATGTCTACTATAGTTTGCTAGAGCACGTTGGTACTATGGATACGGATAAGCATGAAAGTAAGCTTAAACGGATAAACCCTTTATACAAATAATAATATATCTATGCTCACAATTCAGATGCAATTAATACAGAAGACTTGGATAACTACAATCTTATTTCGAATGATCCCAATGAAAATGAGATCAACACGCACCAGGAGAATGTTCAAAAGTTTCAGAATGATTTGAATTCGCTGCGCGGGCATCACACTGGCATTAAAGATCATTATGATCGTTTGGAGCGTCTGGTATCATCCGGTCCGCATAGCCAAGACTTTATTGAACCCAAGGTGCAGGGTTTATGGCGGGTGGCGCAAGCAAGCAATTTTACTGATAAAGAACTGGCTTCCATTAAGACTGAACTGCATCATTTTGAGAGTCGTTTGCTAAAGTTGCGTCATTTACATGCAGAACATGCATTGAATAAGGAGAAGTATAAGGTAGGCACAAAAATGGTTTATTTTATTCAGTTTTTAATTTGTATGTCTTTTAAGGATGAAAAGCATAAGGATAAAAGCAATAGATTTGAAGATATGGAAGATCAACTAAAGAAGCAAACTCGGAAGGTAGAAAAACTACAGGAGAATATTGAGAATACGATCTTCAAGCATACTGAGCTGTAAAAGGTTAAATTTAACCATTACATTGTCGATCGAGCAAATTAGATTTTAAGTACAGATAATCTCTGAAGCAATTGTTTAGTTTAGCACTAACTACTCTAGCTTACTAAATTGTATACCAAAATCCATGCAGCTATTAAGTGCAATTTTTATATTAACACAATGAATTAAAACTGAAATGAAGTTAATGTTTCTCGCTGTGTATGGATTTGGGCGTTGCCACCCTTGTGATGTTGGTGCTGCCTGCGTGTCCACTTTTTGGGTGAATGGCAAATGGAAAAATCGTAAATAACATTGCAACTGCATCAGCAGCGAAAAATATGTAAAACAGTTTATTATTGTTGTTAATTGTAAAGTGCAATGCATTTTGTGACCTCCCATGGGGCAGTAAAAATGTGCTTTTATTATTTATAAGTATACATAGTCTGTATGTATGTATAGATGTAGGCATGTTTGAAACACCAAAATTTGGCAATCTGGAGGCTTCCTACACTTACCTCCTTGTGACGCTGAGCCTGACACTTACGTTTATTGTAATGTTTTTTAATTGTCTTTGCTGTAAGAAAAGCATACCAAAGTAAGTATACCATAGCTAGTTTGCATCTGCTGCAGTGAACGCTATGCGCTGCCTATCCAAAATGGTTATTGGGGGAGTGAAAGTTACGTCCCAGTTCCAGTTGGATGCGCTCGCGCCAAAAACTCCAATGCACTAATTACATGCATTGTATTTTTACGCAGAAATGATTTGCTCGGGCTGGAGGGCATGGTTAAATTAAAGAACCCCGACGAGATAATTGTGGTGACCAGCAACAATGTAAATGCGCATACAAATGTTGCAAATAGCAACAGCCTGGTGCACAACAGTGAGTCACAGGCGGAGTTGAATGCATCAACAGTCTCAAATGCTGACTCAGAGAAGCGGTATGTGTACTTGATGTATTACTATCTGTTCATATTTAATTGCAAATGCCTCCTGCAGATCTAGCACCGCGGCACATCGCAGTTTACCAGACATTCCCGTGGCAGAGAACAATGATAATGGCTCCGAGCTGTATGAGACTGTGGCCGACAAGCAGCTCGCCAATGCGCACAATCAAAGTCGTAAGTATACATTACACTATATAGCATTTAGAGCGTATACTAAGCTCTGTTCTTTACACCTACAGCTCAACCTAGCCTGAAGAAGCAAACGAGTGTGTCACAGCACAGCTCGATTAGTCAGGCGGATGATGTGAGTTCACCGTACTCGCGGGTGAAGGGCATACCTCATGACTACGCCAAAGTGCGAGGCACCGAGCATCCATATGCCCAACTGAATGCACCGTCCACTTCCAACTCGGCTGTCGCAACGGCAGCCACCACAGCAGCAACTTCCAGCAGCAGCAAAGCTACAAGTTTCCAGCATGGTACAGATTCATTGCAACGCGGCTCGCAACTAAGTTCGGGCTCTACCCAACAACTAAACGATGAGTTGACGCCTCAGGTGGAGATACCAGCTGCGTCGGCTATTGCCGGCATGATTTCCGCCAGTCAGGATCTGCCTTATATGACGCCACCGATAGCAAACCAGCATTTTAGTGGTGACTCGCAGGATTCTTCCAGTATGCGTACTCAACACTCTCTACTTAATCCTTATCGACTAATCACTCAAATGTCCTCCACAGAGGGTTATACCAGCATCAGCGTGCGGGAACCATTGGCTAATATACTGGCACAACAACCACCTAGCAAACTGGCGGCCAGAAATGCGACGCTTACGCGAGAAGTCAACGATTCGCATTATGCAACGGTCTCGGATGACTCGGGTAAGAGCTGCAGTTAAATCACCAGAGACTTTTTAGTTTACAAAATCTATCTGGTGAGAGAGACTATTTACTTCAACTTCTTTGTTTTTAGATGAAACGTACGCGGCCATTGAGGATCCCAACAATAGGCACATTCCAAATGCCACCGATATATACACAAGCGGCTCAGAGACCTATGCGCAAATTCAGCCAATGCAGGCTAATCCCATTGTTGTTGCCGTTGAGATCAACAACAGCAGCTGCTTGTCAACGGGCAATGCCACACTGATGGCCAGTGGACCGTTGCCACCAGCTAGCAGTGGCTCAGCACAGAGAATGAGCAGCAGTAGCATGGAGCATGCTATGGGACCAGTGCCACCGCATGTGGACAGTCTGCGCGCACAAATGCATTCGAGACAGGCTTCCTCATCGTCCTCGGTATGCAACTTGGGCTCACCCAAGCCAGAGAAACGTCAGGCCAACTCACCGTTACCGCCAACGCCTAAAGCGAGTCTCAGTCAATCACAGGGACAACATCATCTGCATTCGGCGGCAAGCAGCAGTAATTTGACATCTGGACGCAGCTCGGTTATATCGGTAATTGAAGCCGGTGGTGAGGGTAACAACGATTCCAATGATGCTAGCGATGCATCACCACAGCGCAAGCATAGCAAGAGTCTCAGTCCATCCAAAGATGTCGAAGGCAATCGCAACATCGAGGGCATGTACGCGAAGGTGAGTAAAATGTTTATTTGAATGATTAATATAATTTAAAACTCATTTGATTTTATAGGTGATGAAAAAGCACAAATTCTCACATCAGCCGGAAGCGCTCGGTGTGAGTCCCTTGGACAGTGCGGCAGCGGCGTTGCTAATGACCTCAACTGGGGATAAGAGTCGGGTGCGCAGTAATAGTTATACGGCCAAGGATCATGGCTACGAGACGATACCAGCGGATGGTCAGAATATGTCGCAAAATCAGCTGCCCCTCGAGAATCGTAAATCCGATTGCTATGCGGCCAACATGCTGCAGAAGGAGCGCCAACAGGAAGCAGGTAATGAACTAGCCAAGTGCGTATAGAAATGAACAGCAGTTGCTTGACCACCTAATGTGCCCAATCTGTCTCCTCTCGTCTCTCTTTCTCTTTCCTTCTTTGTTTTGCTTTCCATTCTTCGACTCCCAATTGTAGTTGATTTGCCCAAATGAGAAATTAACGTCAGTCATTTTTTGTCTGGAACTTGCTGTGGTTAGTATAGTGTTAGCTTAGATTACTTATTTATTTATAAATAAAAGTCAAAAATCGATTTTTAAGACTTACGGGTGAAACATTAAATACAATAAAAATAGATGAAAATTACAATATAGTGAAACAATTAAAAGGTATAAATAATTCAAAAGATATTAAATAAAAAAAATACAAACATGAGTATAATATACATATATAAAACATTATGAAAAGAAATTGTAAACAAATCAATTAAAATTCAATAAATATAAACAGAAAAAGTTAATAAACACTTCAATTATAAAAGAAAACGTAAGCAAAAAGAATTACAAAAAATATACGAAAATTTAAAGTCAATAAAAACATGATAAAAAGAATTAAAAGAATAAAAATAAATAACGATAGTAAGATTATCGCAGGGAATTAAATAAGGAAACTTTAAAGTAAGCTCTGCCCAACTAACAACTAATCGTATTTGCTTTTATCATTTAGCAGCGTTGAATCAGACGCATCACAATACCAATATCAGCAGCAACAGTGTCCAGTTGAATCCTATCACGCCCAGCACAAGCACAATGCACTACGAGACTATAAACTGCCCACCGTGTCAGCCAAGCAGCAGTAGTAACAATGATCCCGGCTATGAGCAGCTGCACGCTGCTCCTAACATTGATGATGATGCCAAAAAGTCCGACTACGATCCCAACTATGAAGTGCTCAAGAGTCGCGCCCACTCGGATGATGGTTATGCCAAAGTGTTGGAGAAAAAACGTCCGCCTGCAGACAGCGATGTAGTCGACAGCAGTGGTGGCTACAGCACCATACCAGGCGCCGATGCAAATCACAACTATGCCAGCATATTGGAGACGAAGGCAGCAGCTGCGCCCAACGAAACGGATCATTATGCACGCATTACGGAAAATGCCAGCAGCAGCCACTTAACACTTGCATCATCACCCAGTTCGCCCAACTCATCGTCCATGGCCAACAGTTTGTCAATGATTACGGTGACCACGACCACCAGCAATGTGAGCACAACGCCCATTTCCTCGCAATATGAATCACTTACGGGCACGGGTAGCGAAACGGATCCCAACTACGAGTCAGTCTGCTATTTGAATGCCACAGCGACGACGACAAACACCAGCAGCAATAACAGCAGCAACAGCAATAGCAACAGTAACAGCAGCAACACAGAGCATGGCTACGAGCGACTGGAGTCCGAGAATAATACGCAGGCGAGCAGTCCGCTTAGTCCAGAGATGAGCACGCCCAGTGAACAGCTTCAAGTAGATGATTACTTTCAGGTGTAGCTGAAGCTGTAACAGTTGTAATAATAGCATTGAGCTGGATCTCGTTCACAAATAACACCCATACGCCCCAGCAGCGCAACAGTTTTTTCTTTGCTTAGCAATTTTTGGAATGCACATGCACATATCACATTTAAAAATGCAAAGCACTCAGCTCCGTTCATAGACCCCACAAATACACACAAACGCACACACACACACACACAAGTTGGTCGCTTCATATCGGTTCGCTCTTTAGACCTTAGCTAGTTTGTAGACAAAGTAAAGTAATAGATAACATAACAAAGAAAACTCCATGTACAAAGTATTTGTATGTTTACTTCCATAATTACTTCTCATCCTCTCCCCCCTGTTCCGTTTAAAGCGATAGCTTGATTATATATAAATATAATACTATGAGTATGAGAATCTATCTAACACAGTTACCCCAGTGCGTCCTAATTTAGTTCAATTGAAGGCACGAACAAAGCGCGCAGTTTAAAGCGATTTGAGGAGATTTATTTCCAAATTGATTAGATTCGTTTTGGAAAGGAAAAAGTGTACTAAATAGCTTATAATTATTCGTACATACATATATGTATATTGTACTATATATATTTTTATATGTTGGCATTTTTGCTGCTTTTTTACTTTATTGATTGATCGATTGAGGCACGTCATAAAAAGAAACTACTTCCAAGTATTCAAGCATCAAAATAATTAGGCTACAAGTTGAATAAATTATTGATGACTTACAAATGTGTGTATATGTATTTTTATTTATTTACGGTTTACGCAAATTACGAATTACAATTATGTTTACTTTTACGTTTACGATTACAGTAGTAGCACTTGCCACACAAGATACATAGTAACATTACGAGCATTAATTGCATTTGCAACCACATCGAGCACAATAAATGTATAAATGGGAGATTATTTTGATTTGGGTAAATGCCGGATGCAGTCAGTTAGTCAGCCCCATCCTCTTTGCCACCCACTTTGGCTGAACTGGCGGCACGTGAGCGCATCACCCAGACGTAAATGATGGCGCAGAGCACAAACTGCAGGAATATGTATTGATAATCAAAGATTTTCAGACTACATCTATGAAATGTAAACGATGAAACGCGCCCGACAAGCGCCGAAACCGCCGCTTCCACGTTTCATTCATTGTTGCCATTTTCCAGATGTGGCTGCCCCACAGCAGCTGCAACTGCTGCCACTGCAGGCAACGGTTGCTGCTGCTGTTGTAGTTGTTGTTGAAGCAGCGGCATTGCAGGCATCGCTTGCTGCTGGCAGCCTGGCACTTGTGCTGCTGGGAATGCTGCTGGCAATGGCGCCACCGGCTGTTGCTGCTGGCTGGGCTCTCGATTCAGCAGCGCTATGTTGCACGCCTTCATTCGAGCAATGGTGTTGACCAGGCCGCCCCCCACAGTCGATAGACACGGTGACATACAAGGTGTTGAGCATGATGAATTGCTGATTTCACACTGGTCAAGTAGGCGGAGAAGCTCATTGGTGTCGGGTCCGCCAGAGGTTTTCTGCTGCGGCTCATCCTTGGAGAGCAGCGCCAGTGCTGTCGTCAAATCCCACATCTGTATGGCTCCATTACAATGCCCAGTCAGTATAAATCGTGAGCCCATCCGCGAGGATACCTCGCATTCATGCACACAGAATGCTGAAATGGTTGATCCATCCACGGAACGTACCACGCACACACGATCTCCATTGGAGGCCAGACGTACGTACAGCTGATTTGTTTCGGGCACAACCTTTTGAACAAATATCATGTCATCATAGTCACCATACGGTCCAAAATCATTGCCAGCCGCATAGCTATAATTGCTGTCCGTCGCCTCCAGTGAAACGATTTTAAAGGAGGCCTCTGGCGTGGAGCCGGGTTGCGTGGACAGCATGCCACGGAAGCGTGTCAAGCTCCAGGTTCGCACATGGTGATACTCGCTGCATACAGACACCAAGTACTTCTCGGATAGCATGACCTGCAAGTTAAGAGAAGAGTCGGTTAGAGTAAAAATATTTCAAAAGGAGATGCAGCATGATCTTACTTTTGTAATGGGGCTCTGGTGTACAAAGAATGTCTCGAATAGATGCGGCCCATGGCCGGCTGTCTCCGGATGCTGCACAATAATGCGCACAGCCCCAGACTTGGTGCCATAGGCAATTTCAATCCAATTGCCACTAATGCTTGATGTTTTAGGCGTAAGATAAACTGATATGGCTGTGATTGGATCCATGTTGGCATCCTTGTATAGTTCCGTCACCAACAAATCGTTGTCCTTCATACGCAACGGGAACTTTTGCATATCAATGTAGTAAATGGAACCGTTGTTGCAACCCAGCAGTAAAAAAGATCCAGCCGAATCGAAGGATAAAACCGGCACCAAATCCTGTATTTGCCAGTGCTGTGTCATGGCGTGCCACACGCCAATCTTGCCCGAGGATGACAACGCCACCAGTTGACTGCCAATGAAGAACAAATACTCGACACGCACGTTGAGATTAAATGTGCCAATGTCGGTCTTGTTGCCACCCTCCTGTATGCTCCACAATCGTATCTGACTGCCATAGGATATGGCTATCATCTTGCTGGGCATTGGTTCGGCTGTGGAGGTATTTACCTTGGAATTAATGGCAATCCGCTCAATGGCTGCATCAATATGTGGCGAAGTGAACACCTGTTGCCAGCCATTGGAGTCCTTGACGCGATAGCAGGTGACAAAGTGAGCATAGGCCACAGCAATCCAGTTTTGATGCGCCTTGATGATCTGCACCCGCAACGGTGGCGTCCAATTCGAGCTCTGAGTGGGACTGAATACCAGACCCACCTCATTTCTGATTACCTTATTCAGATCGGCCGAAGAGTTGCGTGAGTGTCGCATAAAGTCGTGTGATGCATTGCGTGAGTGGCCACCCGTAGAGTTCCATGTGGCTGGCGGCGCAACGGATGCTGGATTAGCGCTGGAAGCACTGTTTGCTGCGCGGCCGCAACGCAAATCCCAGGATGAGTTGCGCGAGTGCGTGGAGGAATGACGCGACGAGGCTGAAGAAGTTTCGGGTACACGCACCATGGAACCGGGTCGAGCAGCTGCTGCTGCATTGTTAGAAGTCGATGGTTCCATTGTTGTGGCTGCCTCTGTCACTGTGGGCTGCAATGCATCATTGGGCGGCATGGCGGGTGCCGCCAGAAATCCATAGAAGAGCACATCGCCGCACGAGGAATGATTGAGATCCTCGCACAGTGCCAGCCGTTTGGTTAGCGGCGTTACGCCATAGTATTCGGCCTCATGACGCAGTGCGCGTATTTCACAATTCTTAATATCAATGTCTTTGGTCCGTAAATAGTTTAGTATGATGGAGAATAGTGTGGGGTCGCGATCAATAAATATCGCATTGTGCTCATCTCGCAGGCTCGAGATGCGACCGCTCAGCAGTGCTGTAAAGAATGTATCCGGTATCCACGTAAGCGTTTGTCGTGATGTTGAGAAGCTGCAGAAGACACACGATAAGGGAAGGGTGTGGAGAGGGGTGGGGGTTTCATTCTTTTGTTCTTTTGTATGCGTCATCAAAGCTACCAAGTAATAGTAGCTTCAATTGTGTGTGTATCACTTACCGTTGACCGCCCACATTGAGATTAACTAAATCGCTGCTGGCGCTGTGCATAAAGTAGGACATGCCAACTGTTCACAGCTGCGGCGGCAGCAAATGCAGCGCGAACCCAATTTCGTAGTCTATTTGTGTGGCTTCGATTTGGTGCGCTGCTGCTAGGGCCAGTTGTTGGCCCGCTGACGACTGCAACTGCAGTGACAACGCTCGCTGTTGAGGGCTGATGTCCGTAGTTTATTCGTTTAAATGAGCGACCACTTTATTTTTGGAATTACGTTTTCTTTATTTGCTTCAGCTGCTGCACTGCGCTACACAAATATACCCCACATACACTTCTTCACATCTGTGCATATGTTTGTAAATGCGAGGCAGTGAGTGTTTTTGTTGACGTTGTTTTCTTTTCGCTGTGAATGGCACTCAACATTGTTAAAACCATCTGGCAACGCCGCGTGGCGCTAACTGCAATCGAGTTGCCAGTTTAAAATATGACGAAATTGTGATCCCCCTTGAGATTTTGATTTAAAAATCTTTCAACTATAAATAACGATGTGCTGTAGCTCAAAAAATAGCGGAAAGTACATATTCGGTACATTTTGAAGTTCTACTTCCGATCAATTTAATGGCGCCACAAAGTTTTGTTAGCGCGCCAAACTATGTACATTAACCAGCTGAAAAAAATAATAAATAATAAACAGTAAGTAACGTAAGTACATGTGCATACACAGATGTATACGAGTATATGTATTGTGTGTAATACACAATTTGCGAGGGGATTGCTAACCTTTGGTAAGTGGTTTTACAGGGCACTTGGGCGACCGGTCGAAGGATGGACAGTGAGGATGGCGTGCTAATTCAGCACCTTTTTTACGTTTTCTGTATGGGGATCGCAGGGCATTAGGACACCCAATGGAGCAGAGCGCATAAACCGCAGTGGCTGTGCCTGAGGAGGAATCTGTGTCTGTGTGTGTGTGTGAGTCGGTTGCGAGTGCTTGCCACCGACACATATGGCGAAAATATACCGACAAATGATAACGGCACTCGAGCAAACAACAATAAAGGAAAATTCAAGTAAATGAAAGAAATAATGGCGGCAAAATGTGTAACAAGTAACAAAAACGCACGCACACACGTAATCATATTCTCTGCCAATGCCGTCGACACCGCTGTGAGCCCCACCCGTAACTCTCGTTCCAGTCCGCTGGTTGACTGGTTATCCTGACCGGGGTACTAACCTCAACCCGGCTACAGTTACATACAACTTCAGCGCCATGGCCATTACCATCGCGAGTGAGCGAGTAACCAAATTCGAACAAATGCTTAACAAGTATGTTACATACACATGTGCGCGCGTATGTGTGTGCACAGCATATTAAAGTGAGCCAATTTTGGCGCGTGTTGTGTGCTAATACCGTCTCGTCTGTGTCATGCTTTCGTGTATGTGGATGTGTGTGCGTTTGTGCGTATGTGTATGCAAAGGATGTGCGTTTGCTATTTCTGGGATTCGTTCGAAGAGTTAGCTCCAATCATAAATAATATACAACAAGCATAACACTTGACGAAGTAAAAGTGTACTGACGAATGGATGACTACAAACCAAAATTTAAATCTAAATGGGTAAGTACAATATACATACATATGTAAATCGATACATATTCCGCAGCACTCACTATCTCTCTCCGAACGTCTTGTTCATTGAACTTGCTAAGGCCTTCTGTATTTTATTCTAAACTTTGACCATCCATAATTATAATTTTATAATGTTATATAGCAGCAGTCGCTGCGGTGATAAAAAAGTTTATTAATCGTGCATCATCATGCAAGTGAAAAGCGTTTTTCCATTGGCCATGTATGTACTTTGAGGTATTAATGCATGCAGATCTCTCGTTGTATGAAAGCAATTGAGCTGTAGGCACTTCATTTTGAAGGATATAGCAAAGTTCGTTCATTGCGCACATGCATAACTAATATTCAAATTAAACACAAACAATCAGTTATGTATTTACTGAAGGGATACGGAGAATTTCGAAAAGTTCATTAAATATGCACTTTTATGCGTAAAGCGCGAAGCTTTTCGGGAAAAGTTTCTTAATTCTGTGTTTATATTTACTTCCTAACATATCAATTAACTATGCATGCTACTTTCATGTTTTTGCGAGAGCAGTTTTGCTAAGAATTATTAATTATCATGTACTTCCCAAATGAATTGAGCATTTGCTGGTCACTCCGTTAATAGATCAATAGGTGAGAACAATTAAATCACCATTTTGCTCTCGAAGCTTCAAATTCCTAGCTTGAGTATTAATTCTGTACGTAAGTGTTAACCAATTGTAGGACAGGCAGCTGAAGTTTCCCATGGCTAGAAAAAGTTGGCCATATCAATTGAATTATGAATGCTCATTCAAATGTAAGTTCTATGCTACGTGTATTTTGTTCATAAAGCAGTGTAGACGGCTGTTAAAAACCTTTTAATTAATAAATTTAAAGCATTGTGACACACAAGTCAAGCCTTAATTTGATTGTAGCAAAAATCAACGGTGGGCATAAAAAATGAATGCAATTAATTTTAGTATGTAATTTGATGTATAAACATACATACATACATATGAACATTAACAGATAAGAGTACACACCACATGGCCGACCGACACCTTTTTTGTATTTAGGTGTTAATTGTTAATCCTTGTTGACATCGCTTTTTTGTCTGCCACAGCTTTTCTTTGTTTCGTGCATATATGCACATACATACCTATATATATTTATTTTGTGTTATGGTTGTTGTTGTTGTTATTGCGTTTGCGTTTGGTTGGCGCCAGCCTTAATTTCTTAAATGCCTGTCGCTTTTATCTGGCCTCTTGTGCGTTTTGTAATTAATTGGCTGTATATTTTACTGCGGGGAGCAACGTTGTCATAGGCCGCTCAGCACGTGCTGCCGGCATTGTGAAGCAGCCTAATGATTAATTACAATTTAATTTGTTTGCCATTTCGCTGGGCTTCGTCAGCTCGCCAGCTTGTCCGTCTCTTCTATCGGCTTGCCCGCCTTGCCCCATGCACAGTGATCCATTGCTCTTTAAAAGCGCCGCCATAAAAAATGTGTGGAAAGAGTAGATTGTGATATTTTTTGTTGGTTTCACTGTAGACAGCAGCAACATTAGCAGCAGCATTTCCGCTTCAAGTTCAAGCGAATTTGGTCGAATTAATTGTTTTTGCATTTGATAGCGCTTTGTTTGCATAGCAAGCCAAAATATGCTAATGATTTAGGAGCCTTTTTGGCTTATGAAGCCACGTAATGAGTCGGCACCACAATATTTCTCATTCGCTTTTGTTTTTTGTTTTTTTTTTTTTTTTTTTTAAATACTCGTATATGTACGTATTTTTTACCCTGTAAGCTTGCTTCGAAGTATTTTATGTAAGGATTTAGAGATGATGAAGAAAACAAAAAATATTTAAATAAAATTAGCTTGAATTGTTAAGTAAAAACATAAATAAATATTTGAAAACACAAATCATTCAATTTCAATTTAATGAGCTGAATTAATGTTTCGTTGCTTTGTTTACTTACAAACAAAAAAGAACTTTAAATTTAAAGGCGCTGAGACGCTGGCTTTCAATTATATGCTCACAATGGTTGTTCATTTATCGTCTTTAGGAACAAAACAAAATGAGAAATGAGCTTTACTTTGGGCTTGGTCTAACATGAAATTAACTCATTCGTTGCGGCTTGAAATAACAAAAGGCGCAAACTGGCACACAACTCACAAAACACACACATGCACAGGGATGAAGGCATTCAAGACTGAGGTCAAGCGACGCCATTTTTCAGGCTGCCAAACAAAAACTTTGCTTCAAGTGCTCCGCACAATGGTTACATATGTGTGTTGGTTTTTTTTGTTTTTTTTTGCCTATCTGTGGGTGCGAGTGTGTGAGTTTGTCTGTGGCTCAAGCACATGCTTTGCCAGCAAAGAAAACATAAACAAACGCCCACACAGCGTGGCGTAAAAGCTTCTAAAGTGCTAACAAAACTATGTCACGAAAGCTTTTACGCGTAATATAATGAACATTGTCTCGGCGACAGACAGCGCCAGGCGCAACAGTTTTTCAGCATGCGCGCAGCACGGCAACACTGTTTGCACGTTCTCTCTCTCTCTATCTCTCTCTCTATCTTGCCAAAGTTACGCTCTCTTGCATATGGTGCTCGCACGCTGGCTTATTTGCTCTCTTGGAGCAACAGTTATAAGCTCATGCTGCTGTTGCTGCTCACCCTTCGCGCGGCCCAGACAAAGCCATGCCGTTGCCTGTGCTTCTGTTCTACCTGAAATTGTTGCTGCCTTACTGGGAGTTGCAGCAGCATTAGCAGCGCAGTTAGCGTCATAGCTAAGTAAGTATGTATGTGTGTGCGTGTGCTTTGGGCACCCAGGACCTGCTGCTTCGTGGTGTTGGCCGAAATATGTTTTCAGTGCCTGGATTGTTGTTGGCGAGTGCACAACGTGGGCCAAGCGGAGTGCGCGACTTTCGATAGTGTTGTAAAAGTCGCGAAGTAAAGAATCGTTTATTATTTTATAACCGATGTGTGAGTCTGTGCGTGTGCCTGCGTCGAGTATTCGAGAGTGTGTGTGTGTGTGTCATCTGCGTGAGCTTTTTGTTGCCAGATCCACGTGCGCTTATTAAAAAAATGTTTGAAAATCCAATGAGATGAGGTTTTTACGTTCAGTGTCGTGTAGCATAAAATTCTCGTATATATTTGACATATGAAAACAAAAACAAAAAACATAAACCAACAAAAAGGACGACGCCAGAACGCAGGACTTTCGTCGAAGCAGACTGGCATGTTTATGGCGCTATAAACACTCCAAATTGGTATGTCATCGAGCCAGCAGGGGAACGATGGGCATGCAACAAGCATATAAAATTAAAACTAAACTAACACATTAATATAACTTATTCTGTTAGCATATACTCGCATTTATATATGCATGTATAAGGGCGAAAAAAACTTAAATATTGAAATTCAATTATGCGTGCCCTTGCACATTTTTCCCATTTTCCACGCCGTCGAACACTGTAAGGTCCACGGGAGGGGTCCACTCTATGCCCTTCCCCCTACTCCGCTGACTGGTGTTCTGGTTTTGTCTGGTTTCTGGTTGTAAGGGATCTCTGTTTTGGGGGAGGCCTACAGACAGACGCATCCTTTAAGGTGTTTTGTGTCTGCTATGTGCCCTATCTGTTTTGCTTTCATCTTCAATTTCCGCTGCGCACTCGCGCGTTGCTGCTGCCTCTTTTGCTGCTGCCATGACCGTTGTCGCCAGCGCCATCGTCGTCTTGGCACATAAAACACCAAGAAAATTACAACTTATTGAGTTGCAAAGCGCGCACACGAACACCACACAGCCACTCGCACATTCACGCATACATATACAAAAAAGAAAAAAAACAAACACACACAGTGCACCCTCGGGAGTATACTACACTTTTAGCCAGCTTCTATGCGTATGGGCATGCGAATATGTCTTGAGGTTACCAGGGTCTCCATTTGCATGCTTTGAGCCAAGACATCTGCGTCTACCTATGAGTATGTCTGGCTGTGTGTGTGCGTATATATGTGTGTGTGTACATATGCTTGTCGCTATAATTTCATCTGTTCGCATTTTTTACGACTGCCCGGTCCGATAACAGCAGACAAGCGTAGGTAAAGCTTCTCCAAACAGCAACACTTTTTTTTTTTTTTTTGTTTGGGGAAAGGGCTGGCTCTTGTTAAGGTTAAGGTCCTTGACTTTTACTGTGTATTGCTAAGCAATAACAAATTTAACTGAAGCAAAAGGCAGCCACTGATAATGTCAAAACTTATGGCAGCCATGCGAATATTTATTTGCCTCAAGGCAAATTGGATATCTTTTTATTGTGCTACGAGTTAGACGTGTTAGGCAAACTGTACAAAAGAGAAACCGAGTACGTAAATTTCATATTAACAGCTAGCTAAATATTTCAACTAACTCATCAGTTAGTTTGGATAGACTGTTCCACAATTGTTAACTATCTGGCAACGCTGCGTTGCCGCAGGTCATTAGCGCAATTGCTACTACTATTATTTATGTGCGTTGTCTACTACAATTTGTAGTAGTGAGTACGCTTTTTGGCGTGCTGCCTTTGTTGTCGTTGCTGCCTTTTGCAACACGTTGCCATTAATACGTACTTCCCTTGACACTTGTGAGCCAATAAACTTGAAAAAGAGCAACAGTTGCCGCACACTGACACACTGACACACACATGCTCACCATCACACACACACACACACACACGTACAGACAGAGCGACACGATGGCTATGGATATATGGGAGCCGAGGGTTGTGTCGCTTTTTGCCGAGCAGCTTTTGTCGAGGCCGCTTGACTCGAGAATTGGCAACGATGTTGTGTAGCCGCAACATAACGCAGATGTCCTTTGCCGTGGCCGCCTCGCTAGTAGCTCCTGTATACGCTCGCTCGCGCCGGCTTTGACAAGTCAAAACGAAAGAAACGAACGTAATATTAACTTAACGCGGCTAACAAGTTGAGTTTTTGCGGGTTGTGCGCTGTGTGTTGTGTGTTGGGTGTTGGGTGTACTGTGCGGGGGTCGGGGGTTAGAACACGTTCGAATCATCGACTGCTGCACGCATGCTGTGATATGTTAATTCTGTCTTTGGCAACACTTAGTAAACAATTAGTGTGCTAGTTGGTCGTGAAGCGCCTATAAGCCAAGTCAACGTTTCGAGACGTGATACAACGGGGCTCGATGCTGAGGCAAGTGAAAAGTTTTAATTGTCTGCGTTTATTCATTGAGAAACTTGAAGTGTATGTGTGTGTGTGTGTGTGTGCGGTTTTACTTAATATTCATGCTCGGCACGACACAGTTTTATGTGAAGTTATGGACCCTCAACTGTCATTCAGCAGCAGCATAATAATAATAACTTGTTTGCCTTTTGTATTTGCATAGCATTTACGTTCTTTCTGCCAGCTCTCTCTCTCTTTCTCTTTTTGTTTCTTTTCTGCTTATTATTAATATTTATCATCTCTGCTTTTATTCGTTCTGATAAAAATCATTTGATGGCTGCAATTCTGGCAAATTGTTAGCATTGTGTCGAATGAATTCAGCTTTGTTTATTTGTATTACATTTCGTTTATGGCCATGAAACGTTTCTCATTTAGACTCAGACTTGCACTCAGCCTCACACTCGAACTCACACACACACACACACACACGTATTCATTTGCGTACTCGTTTTTACATTTTTTATGAACTACAGTTAAAAGATTTGCTTGGACCTCGTCTGCCCATTTGTTATTGTTACCTTTCTTCCCTGTACATGAATTGCCTGGTCCATGCCGACAATGCCAACAGAAATTGCCTTTAAATGCTGCTTTAAAAGGTTGTTGTCCTTGCGGGCCGAAAGTGAAAGTTGCCAGTACAAAAAATACAAACAGTTGCATACTTTATGTGGCCCCTTTCCCAGAATTATGATTATGGGAGTATTTTACATTCGAACAAGCCATTAATTCTGTGAATATATAAACGAACTTACGCCGAATTGCAAAACATAAAGTAAATATTGTTTTGCATACAATTTATTGCTTATTGTGCCAACTCAATAATTGAAAGCAATAAAAGAGTATTTCTGTATATTGCAAGTTGAGCTAATTTTATTATTATTTCCGCTGAGAAATCAAAAAATGTTTTTATTGCGTCAAACTCTGTAGTTTCTGGCGTATACTTAATATTGTCTTTAAAATTCATATTCATTAATTTAATTTAAGATATTCATCTTTTTAGTATGCTTCAAAATAAATTATTGTTAGTTCAATTTGTACAATGCACATTGAAATATATAAAATGGACTTTGTCGAATTACTGAGACTTAATTAGATTAAAGTTTTATAAACATAATCCAAAACACTTTTTTTAAAACAAAAGATAACACATTATTGTGTTGGAAACTAATTTTAAATTTGTATAAAATTCCACTTTCGAGCGTAGACGCATTTAATAAAAATACAATTCCATTATGCATCCAGCCATATATAACAGTTGCTAAGACTGAAGAATAAACTTGGCTATTGTTTCATTTTTTTGACTTTACTATGCATACATTTGAATAAAACATTAAATCCTTTAAGTGCCCATATAAGTATGCTATAAAAGTGGTGCTGCTTCTAGTTTTCTAATAAATTAAACGTTTAAACCTTCTTGTGTTGCCCTTAAAAGTATGCTATAAAAGTCAACATTGAAAGTTGCCACATTTTAAATAACAATACTACAAATGCTTTCACTAGCTGCCATACATTTATTTTAGACTGGTTTTTGCATGTACATACATAGGTATTTATAGCCTTTTTCGGTGCACCACATCAGTTGGCAGTGGCAGCGACAGTGGCACGTGTAATTGCCACTTAAATGAGTCAGAGTTGTAAATTTAATTTGCAACAGAAGTTAAAGCTGAAACTGAAACTGAAACTGAAATACGCAGCATAACATAACATAAAGTGCGAAGTGAGTCACAAAGTTTATACGATTACATTTATACAAGTTTATGTAGTTTACACCAAAAAGCCAGCTGAAAGTCGTCTCATTTACGAGAGTATTCCTTATGGCTTTATAAACTGAGTAGGTGCTGTGTACTGTGGGCTGTGGGATAGAGACTTTGCTGAGCCATGGCTTAATTTGGAGGCCAATTCATTAGACGTCTAGAGTTTTGAGATGTCGTGCATTTTAATTAATAATGATGTATGTACCAACAAGTTGGGGCAAACGAAATAAATTTATTTATTTCATTTGTTCAGTGTGATTACAGACGGAAATGCGAAATGCGAATTGAATGATGGGATGCTGGGCATGCAATTAGTGCTTAATTAATGTGAAAATCGATTATATGGCAAATGAACTTTGCACTTGTCCCAAAAGACGCACACTCATACATACATATTTACAAACACACATACTTACACAAAGACATATCGTATTTGGGCCAACAGTTAGAACAAGGACATGACTAACGGTTTAAGACACATTGTCTACGTTGCCTGCGTTGCCTGTGCGGCTTCACACAGCCAATTAATCAATAGGAAAAGTGCAAAATGTAATTAAAATAACTCAAGCAGCAAGCTAGCTCAAATAACTCGATCAGCTTTACCAATTCTTCTTATTGGTTTGAGGCGGCAAGAAAATTGGCTTAAATTACAACTAATGCATATTTATCGACCAAAGTGCTACTTAATTGACTAAATTTGAAAATGCAAAAGCAAACTAACTATTTTTGGTTCTGTCCTGTCTCGAATTCTGACACAGACATATCAACTTCTCTGTGGCCTCGGCATAATGTTGCAATTTTGATTATTAACTAAAGTTGCGCACACGCTACATTTCCAGCGGCTAAAAAGCAGAAATATGCCAACGAAATGTCGCATTTTCAACTGAGCTCAACTTTATTTTTATTTTATTTTCTTTTTTTTTTTGTTTCGCCGCAGAGAAAATACTTTTTGTCATCCGCAAAAAGATTCATTGTTGTTGGATGCCCGCGTCCCCCTCTGGTCTCATATCCTCTTTGTGCTCTTCACGGTGGCTTTGTTGATTTGATATAAAATTCATAAAAGAAGCAGAACAAAACCAAAAAAATGAAAAAAATGTTTTCCATTTTGACATGAAATAATCAAATTGTCACACAGTGCTAGCGGCTTGGCGCAAATTTTATTGTATGCTGTTTGTGTGTGGTTTGAAAAACAACAACAAGAAAAGACTGCAAGGAATGCGTAAAGGATTTCCTAAGCGACAAAACCATATCACAATTTTGCATATGCTTTAAATAATTCAACTGCGGTCACGCGACGTATGCTTAATGAAACATGTTTTGCAAATGTTGGGATTTATTGTGGTACAATACTTACAAGTATTGCACGAGTGTTATAGAATTGAATTGAATCTTGGGTCTTAAAATGCTTTGGTCTTATTAGGCCGGAATGTGCTCTATTGGCTCAAAGCACATACTTGACACTGCAAAATTGGCAAACAACGTTTTGCGGAGCAAACAAATTGCGTCCGATTTATCAGAGGCATCTTTAAGATTGACAGTCCCAAGCATCCAGTCTGACAAATGGCAAGATATTTGAGCTACATCAAGTCGGTGTCTGAGCTTGAGGTTGAGATAGAAATGGAGATGGGAACCGAAACGGCAGGCAGGACAACAATGTAAACTAGAGGGCCAGCTACAGATAGAGATAGAGCAAGAGCAAGAGCAGGAGCAACAGCTACGGCAACTGCTACAGATACAGATATCGATTTAATCATTAGTGGGCTCAAACTGTGAGTGGCTCTTCTGGCATGGCCAATACTTCTATTCAACAAAATGAATTTACATTTTTATTGCACACGAAACAAGAGACAAATTGCGAAGGGGAAAATGTGGGTGAACAATTTGCAGCTGGCATAATTGCGATTATGTTAGTTTTGCATAAATAATTTGCAAAAATTATATTTGCCATTTATTCATCATTTGGGTTTCAAGTTCGTACAATCGACCGTCGGTCAATTATTTATTAATGTATTGTATGAACGCGCGGAAATGGCATTCTTTGTATCATCCTCATTCATCCATTTCGCGTGTTTAATTATACATTTTGGTTTTCATCGGGCATTTCTGACATTAAAAACATGCTATATTAATACGAGAGTATTTATAGTAGAAAAAACATCACAAAGCGTTTCATCTTTCGAACGTTTCATCTATCGAGCGTTAATTAATATAAATGAATGCATATGAGCGAGTACATAACGAGTTTTATTGTGATGTCATTTGGAATTTTCCAATTCACTGCTGCCGATACTCATTGTCTTCAAATTGTGCTGTACAAACTGTTTTTGTGCTCTTCTTATTTCGACTCAAGTTTCTGACAGAACTCATTTAGTAAAGCTGCATTCTCAGTTTTTTTTTTCATTCTTATTTTTGCCTTTCATTTCATATTTTCCATTCATATTTATGGCATTGCCTTTCAGCCATGCCTTTTGCATTTTGCTTTTCCAGCTCTTATCTTTTTAGACCATCTTTCAATTTATTTCTTTTCTTACGCCAAATAAGCCTATCGTTACAATTTTTTCAATCGTTACTTGAGGATATCGAACTAGTTGAATTGCATTCCTTTCATTGCACTTTTATTTATTTTTTCACTTTCAATCGTCTCTTTTCATAGTCTCTTATGACTTTTCTCCACAAATAAACTTTTAAGAACTTTTATCTTTTTCGCGTTTTTTATTTTTGTTACAATTCAAATTATTGTTGTGCACTTTTTTCTATCCTTACGTTTTTAAATTAAGTTTAAGCCAAAATAAATTTACTTTGTTAAAATTTGGTGATTATAATTAGATAAATTTTACAATTTCCATTTGCTTTATTACTGTACATCCTTACAGTATATATTCGTCGCTTCTTTTGCATCTCGTTTTGACTTTTCGAATTGCATTTGGTTTAACATTACACATTGGTTTCTGTCTCTTGTCACTCGTACTTCCTTTTAGCTCAGTAATCTTTCATTTTTCTGGGAAATGCCTGCGGGTCTCGCTTTTCATTCTCAGCACACTTTGTGCTCTCATCTTGTTTCACTCATTTCATTACCTTTCCAACCATGGATGTGACTTCACTTCCTTGAACTCTATTGATAGACTACACTTCAACTAATTAGTTCTCTGTTAATTACTCCCTTCGTGATGGGGATTATCAATTACGAAATACGCTTATTAAATACGCATTAAACTTTATATATTTCTTGTACACATTGGTTTTTTGGTTTGGTGAGTGCGACAAGCATGAAATTCATCTCATGGCTAAACGACTTTTTAAAGATCTGTCGGGTGTTTGGCACGCGTATTTTTTAAGCTGACGTGAATTTATGACATGGCACATCCGACTCATCCAACCCTCGCCGATTACAGCACAAGTACACACTAAACCTACCCAAAAAAAAAAAGAAGAAAATGTGTGAATGTGTATTCAAGTGTTTTGTGGGTTGTCGGTGACATTTAAAGATTGATGCTTTTCTATATCCGCAAGTAATCTGCTAAGTTGAGTATGTATTTGCCCGGGCAACAAGTCAGCCAGCTGCCAGACTTCTGCCTCGGGTTCGCTCTCGTTCTGCTCATTGTCTGTCTGCATTCCTTTGCTGTGGCTTTGAATGCAATTTGAGGCAGGCTTTTAAGTCCTCTTTATGTTTGTTTAATCATTCGCAATGGCATTGCATACTTGCAGGCACTCGTATGCATTGCAAAAAATCGCTTTTAAATCTATTGGTTTAATTGACAACACTCGTACTCACACACACACACACTCACACCCTCATCAAATTTCAATCCCACACCCACATGAGTCGGGTGTTCTCATCGAGATTCTTTGGCACACTTGCGCATTTTTTTCGTTTCCTTTTTAATATTTTTTTGGGGCTTTGTTTGCGCAGACATTTTGATTTATGAGTTTACGTTGGGGCCGGCGTTGAAAATTGAAATTTTACAAAAGAAAGAGAGTGCCAAGAACAAAAAAAAAAAACAAAAGTTATGCGTAAAAAGCAGCTCACAAAGAAGAGGCACAGGCACAATATATACAGAGAGAGTCCTGCTGCCAAGGCTCAGTCGTAATGACAAGGCTGCCAGGCATTAAAACTTGTACATGCAAAGCAAAGCACTAAGAAATATGTATCTCTAACATATACTTATATTTGCATAAATGTTCATCTAGCCTTATGAAAATATGTGGGGCCACAAGTGTACCTTGGGGATAATTTGAGCATGCGGAACATACGAACCGCCTAGGGGGAGATACAATAATGAGTCTATAGGGGGTCTGAGTCTAAGGGAAGGGAAGACCGCATGGATAATTATGCAACTGCCATAGTTGTAAAGCATTTCATTTTTGACAACACCTTAAACAATTTGCCAAATTAAAAACATCAAATTTCCGTTTGATGAATCATTGCAGCTGATTGATGGCTGTCGACTGTCTTGCATTGTGCGTCTATCGAGCATGTGATTTCTATGAAAAATTGTTCAACTAGATTGTTAAATTATTAAATATGATTTTCATATATGACAGCTAAGGGAGCAAGGTTTATTTTACTGCGGGTACTGCTTTGAAAAAACAACTTGAGTTGCTGTGAAGGAGTATGAAATTGTATATTCAATTAAAAGAATTTCAAATATAAACGTACTTAGATCAGACATACAGGGCTCATATTTCTGCAGCTTTTAATTTAATATTTATTATTTTTATTTTGTAAACTAAAATCTATAACTCTTATTCCCGAGTACTTCTACGTGCTTCCATCTCCTCATTTGAAGCTTCTCACATCGAAGCTTCTAAGCAAATACCATTTGTGACATTTCAATCAAGTTATCTGTGGCACTGATAAGAGGTGAAGGTTATGGACTATAAGTCAACTGTGTTAGTTTCCATTTCCATTTGCGCATCATCAATAACGTTGAGCGTATTTTTATGAAAAGAAATCAGGAAGATGAGAGACAGCAGCTGTGGCAATCCTCTGACCTTTTGTGAGCAAAATGAGCCTAAAATGCCAGCTGGCAATCGCTTGAGTAAGTTTCACACCAAAGCTAACACACACACACACACTTTAACACTCACATATGCAGGCAGCGTGCAAATATTTGCACACGTTAATGACTCGGTGGACAGGCGGCAGTTGTTTGGTTGCACACACACACACACAGCCAACCAACAACTGGTTGTCCTTCAAAGACAACCATGGCCATGGTGTGAATGGTGGGGGATTAGGGTTCTCCGTTGTTGCGTGCAGTCGAAGCAAATTTTGCATAACATTGACCCCATTCATTAAATGCCGCCTGAGCAGCAAATTATGGACAGCAGCTCAACGGATTCGGAATTTTCCCGCTGGCTGGCCACATAATGATGCTAATGTAGTAGCCGACAGGCTCTGGGAAGGCAACTGAAATGATCAAATATAGCCACAAATCGACTTGTGCTATATTATCGCATGTAGTTGCAGTCCAGCAATGTCTCTGTACGTGTGTATGTGTACATTTTTTTGCCTCTTGAGTAAAAACAAAAGCACTTAGCAGTAATAAAGGGGGCGGGGAGTTGTTGCGGCAGGCTGCTAGACGGATTGGCATTTAATTAAACATTTGCTGCAATGCCGGAAATTGTTTAAGCAAGCACACACATACAATGAACAACGGCAAAGTAAGCAGACGGACGGGCAGACGGTCAGACAGCCAGGGCAGTGGGGGAGGCGAATGAGAGCGAGGGAGGAGGTTGCAGTAACAGCATACTCTCTCTGTCTCCCTCGTTTTGCTATGGCACGTCACAGTATCAGCTAAACGCCATTTAAGCTTTGTGGCGCAACAATTGTTGAAGCGTAATTAATGCGATTTGGTTACGTTCCCATCGATTGGCAGCAGCACACAACAACGTGCCTCTCTTACTCCTCCAAAACACACACACACTCACCGACCGATACAGCGAGCCTGTGGCAAGAACCATATCAGTTTCCAGCTTGCATAGTTGTTGCTGGTCCATTGGCCAATTGGCTTTTGTGCTGATCTAATGCCGGTTTACTCTTGTTTATATAAAACATTTTCTAAAAATGGCAATCATTAATCCTTTTATTGTTTGCTGAACCTCTCGTTTGCTGCCGTTGTCGTTGCCGTTGCCGTTGCTGATACATATGCTGATGCTGCATAAGCCTTGTCAGTTACTTGCTTGCATTAGCCTTGTTTGTAGCTTTTTGTTTAGCGCTCAATATGTAAATAAGTTCATCTATGGCTTAATCGCTTTGAAATATTTTAAATTGATTCGTTTGAAAACAGTGTAGTTGCTGTTAATTACTTATCAGACCTGGTATTGATATTGATGCTGCCACATCAATGAATATGCATTGCACTTAAGCCAATTATAGCAATCTGGCAACTTTACCACCTGCTTTCTCTCTTCTCCTGACTTGTATTAAACTGATAAGAGCTGTGATAGCTATTTCGTTTTGACCTTTAGTGATTGCTCTATAAATCTCAATGCAGAGAGAGAGAGAGCGAGAAAGTGGTAGTGAGATGGAAAAAAGTTAAAGTCAATTAAATACAATTTTACATTATTAATTGAGCTGTCGACCATGTTATTAATTGCATCAATTAAAAACAATTTTTTTGTTTGAAGCAAAATTATTGTCAATTTAATTAATTGATTTGTGCAATGTTATTAGAAAGACTAAAATAGCATTGTGATTTAAATTGGGAATTGGCTTTTGAACTCACTTATTGCATTTGCACTTTGACCTACATTTATTAAACTTTATACTGTCACAGGCGGCAAAGGGGCGGTCTCTCATTGTTTTCTGAATAAATCATACGACGTGTGTGACACGAAACCGCTGAACAAACAAGCCAGCGCACACAAGCGTAGATAGCAGGGCACACACACACACACACGCACACAACCTCACAGAGGCAGTCAGACGTTGTCAAACAAGGACTATGTGTGCGTAGTGTAAGGTTGTCAGTTGGTAGCTTGCTGTTTATCCTGTGCATCCCTTTGTCGTGTGCATTCATCTGCTGACAGTTAAAAAAAAACTGTAAAATGACAAAACATATGTACGCTGTGTATGTAAAAGTATACTATTTTTAAATTGCATGGACGTCGAACTAGTTTCTAGTTGCACATATGGCATTCGATTATCGATAGAACAAACTGTAAGCATTTTGGAATGTTAAGCTGTTTGCATAACTCCCGGTTTTCAGTTGCTTTTGTTGTTCTTCTACTCAACTTACCGTTGATAAATTTAATACGAGGTAAAGTGGTTCGACCTCATCGCAGTGGGAAACTGCTCCTGTTGTGGATGAATACTTAAACAATCTGACTCACTTAACCTTTCGAGTGCGTGGCTGATTCGCTTTGATTAGTGCGCCAGTTGAAGCGAAACCACTTTGTTTATTTCATTATTGAGCTAGCCAAGTTTATAATGTTTTGCTGTGTTGTGGCAGGAAGCAAACAATTTTCAAATATTTATACTTGTAATTTGTATGTGGAAATTGGCTTTGGTTCGATATGCCGTTGTTGTCGCTTCCCTTTTCCTTTTCCTTTGAGATGCCCTATTGAGCACATTCTATCGAACTATGGCTATTTTTGGTATCGACTAAATGAATTATTCAAGTGTGCATGTAAGTGCATATTTAAGCATTTAAGTGCCTGAAAGCCTGACTGGACAGGCTTGACAGGCGAATCACGTGCAACAGAGTTACAAATTCATTTGGGGGTCACCACAGGCACAAAGCACAACCAATGCCCAATAGATTAGAGCGAGTTCCTGTTTCTGTTCCGGATTTGCTTAGCATTCGTAATCGTGTAATAGAACTTATGTAATACATTGACACAAAATCGATGTTTTCAAAATTAAACGAGGCTCATTTATAAGGCTAATTCATGTCGTCAGCTAAAATACAAATTACACTATAAATAAACAATGATGGCATATTCTTCTAATGACATTTCGAAAATGTTGTTTAGTTGGCTTAAAATATGCTAAATATTCAAAGCATACTCGGGGAACTGGACAAAATTCAATTAGCGCTCTAATGAGAGCTTATTAGTTGAAAATTGAAATTGCATTTGAAATTACATTCGATGGATGGGTATATTATAATAATATATTACAATAATAATAATTGTTATTTTGTTTTCGGAATGTCGTTAACCACAACGAAAGCTACTGCTTCGTTTTAATGTGATCAATGGTATGCTTGTGTGTATTAAGCGCAATTTGGGTAATTTGCCGCAGAGTGCTTTCGAGAGCCACTTGCATAAATAATAATAAGTTAGCACTAACTAATGTAGCATAACTCATAATCTTTTCCCCCCACACGCTCTCATTTTCAACATAGTATTTTATTTGGAGTTGCGAGTTGTATTTTGTGCTTTCCTCTCTATTTGAGCAGGTCTCCAGTATGGGGCTAACTTGCCACTTGTCGGCCATGCTTAGTTCCCCCGGGTGCCTGGTCCGAACCCAATACCCAAATACCCAAAAGGCAGCTCTTTAAGTAGTCAGTCATATGTACAGTGCCGCAGAGAATGATGTCGACAAGCACTTGACACCAACAAGTTACTTGTAGATACTTAATGTTTATACGAGTAACAAACGGTGTGACTATCTCTGTATGTGCATGTGTGAGCGTATGTGTGACAGTGTGAGAGTGTGTGCATTTGTAGTCATGCTTAACGCTTATTTTATAGTAAGTAATATATGCGGTCTTTTGAGCAGAGCTTAAGGCATTATAGGGCAGACAAGGGCAGACAAGCGCAACGGAACTGCACACAAATGTTGACAAGACACACATACACTGATGAACAGGCAGATAGACAAACCTACGGACAGACGGACGGACGGACGGATTGAGTCACATACGTATCCGAAGTGGGTCTATATTTACGTGGCTTTTTAGTGTATGCTTTTAAGCGACATTTTGGTATTGATTGCGCCGTTCTTAATACCCTTTCTGCTGTTGTGGATAAGGCATAATATTTTCAACAAAGTGGTTCAGAGTCTAGTGTTTGAGCTACTTAGAGTAATGAAAGTTATGGAATGAGGGCAGCATATACAGAACTGGATATGTTAGGTATAGAAAAAAAGAATTTATTTAAAGAAAAAACAGTTGAAACTGTCTTGAACTTGGCGCTTTAAATGCAAAATATATCTAAATCGCATAATTCTGAAAATGATTTGTAAAGATAAAAATATTATATTGAACTTAAAGACTATTATTTTTATCGTTGCTGTTTTTTATATGAAGTGCTCAATAAAACAGAGCAGACGCATAAAATAATTTGATTGCTATCAATAAACGAAAATGAGAAAAGTAAACCGTATTTTTGCAATTCTTCTAAATGAATTGTTTATGCAATTGAAATAATGTTCAATATAAAACCCACTTACTTAATAAAATAAAGTCTGCTTGCCAATTTCTTTGCAAATATCTGAAGGAAATTGACGAACTGTTTTTAATGCAAACAAGTCTATGATTAGTTGGTTACAATAGCTCGAGTGCTTTGCTTTTACGTTATGCTTATCAACTCGATTGCAATTGATCTGAGCTTGCCGAAGGAAAACTGTGTGTTTCCTGTTCACTTGGCTGTGCTGTTGTCTGTTGTCTGTCGTCTGTTGTCTATTGCCTGTTGTCTGTTGTTGTATCGATGTATTTATTTCATGTGCTTGTCAAGTGCTTTGGCGACACGTTTTTGTTAAGTTTGCTGTGCACTTTGGCATTGCTTGTCAACACTGTCATCGCTTGCTTCCGGAGCTTTAGCATTGACCCTGTCTAAAGGCAACATATGTATATATGTGTGTATATAGTCCTTTGCTGGGTGCGGTAGGAGTCCCACCTCCTATGTATTTGCACAGATTGTACTATGTTGATTCTTGCATATCTGACAATGACACTGAAATGTTAGCTCTGTTTTTCATACGATTGTTTATTCATGACGGCCGCTGGCAATGTGCATGGGCAAATGCCATGTGTCCATGTGGGCATGGGGGCAAACGTTTTCTCTGGTCCAACATGACGTATGTGCAATGTGCAATTTTAATATTGCCATAAAAAGTTTTAATCTGATATCCAATGCCGTGGCTTGGTCCTGGGCCCCCTCAAGCCGGATGATGTTAGGTTGCCCTTCCTGTTGTTTGTCTGCTCCCTAAGCTCAATGCTAACGAAAATTGATTTGTGTGTTTCGAGTCAAATTCAATTACGAGAGAGACTAACACTCAGTGTCCTGTTCAACAGTGCCGACCATTATGTAAGCTACCTCTAAAAATAGCCATTGACGAGTCAATTAAGAGCCTGCTCGAGCATAGCTTGAATTAAATTCTTACTCTCGTAACTATGCTCTTACATAAATTGAGTGTCACACGCGACGTATACGTAACGTTCACAGTTACGCATCTGCTTGCACATCATTAAAAATGCAGCAAGTGTAAATTAAAAAGATGCCAAGTAAGCTCGTTTTCCTCATTGTCCTTAGCTCGATGCATGCGTGTGCATTTTTCATATTTTCAATAAGTTTGCAGAGGTGAGCAGTGGTGAGCTTGTAACAGGAGGATAAGGTTGGTGGGCGGTGAGTTCTTCAAATGCTTAATTACATTTGCAGCACACGCAACCAGCGAGTCTTTTGCACATGCGATGCGCATCCATCATCGAGGCGAGCCAGGATAATAGTCACTGAGATGGAGACGAAGACTGTGGCAGAGGGGCAGCCGGGCAGCCGGGTAGAATGCCAGTCAGCAGCCTAAGCATCCAGTGACGTGTGTGGCTCGTTCGGTTGCCTTTCAATTGATATCGCATGTCGCTCTTCCGTCGTCATTCTGCTGGGACACACACACACACACACAAGCATTTCCTGCGCGTAACTGTATGGCGTTTTCAATTTTCAATTTTGCTCAACGCCACCTTTCAGTCGTTGCCGTTCTCGTAGGCACAAGCCAGTGTTAGACAACGCAGTAAGAACACCGACGGCACTTCCGCTTTCAGCTTGTGTGTGTGTGTGTGTGTGTGTGTGCGTGCTTGCGACTCGATAAAACTGTTGGACTTTGCATGCATGCGCTGCTGGCTGGGCTTGTATTATTTCCCTTCCCTTCACCCCATTCTCCTACTGGTTCGCTTACCCATTGTGCGAGGTCCCATTCTGTGCCGCCACAGTTAAACTGTCATTGTCATTTAAATGTCTTTTGACTGTTGCTGTTGCTGTCAGTGTGCTTCTTTTTCCTTCTTGCTATTATTATTGTTGCCGTAACTTTGTATGGTACACACACGCACATTGATGGCATTAAATTGAAAAATATTTTCAGACGAGCTCTGAAGGGAAAATGCGTTGCGTAGGTTTCCAGCTTTACGCCTTCCTAGTATACAGATTATTTATAACTTTGTAATTAATTCTGCTGAACTATGAATTCAGTCAAAAGAAAGAGAGAGAGAGAGAGAGAGAGATAGTACATTCTAAATTTGTAAACACTTTTTATGAAAACTGTTTGAACACAAATTGGTAATTTATCTATGTGCTGCCTGCTGTGCACACAATATCCTTTCAAGGGTATTACAATTTCATTGGGCTAAAAGTTTTGCTTTTTATTTGACTTTGACTTTAATAAAATATGCAGTCTTTCATTAATTTCAATATTATTTGTGTTGTTTGTCATGTCATTGACAGCGTTACATAAAATTGTCTTCAATTATGTTTATATGCTTTTACTGAATTATTTGTTATTTCAGTTTCGTTTTAATTAATGTATTCTGTGAAATTTACGACCAACAGTCTATATAATTTTATTGCTTTTAATTTAAATGCAGATACACGTGTAAGCAATGTTAAATTTGGTTGTTTTTATTAACATTGACTGCTGTTAAATATTTAAAATTATTTCTTATGTTGAACATGAAATTAATTTTGTTTTGATTCCCAAATTAATTTTTGTTTTTCACGTATTATTTGAAATGCATAAACACATATATTGAACTTGAATTCATTTTCTTTATTTACTTACAAGTATTTAATACCCACATGTATATATTATATTGCATTCAGCAATATTTATTTCACTTTGGGCGATTTGCAATTGCATTCTGGGTTTTATTTAATTGATCTATTAAATGGATTTTATTTGTTCTACAATATATTGTCATGGCAATTTTAAACAAATTTAAATTATTTTTGGGACTTCAAATACATTTTCCCATATAGAATATTAGGGTATTTTATTGAAGAGGCTTTTAGTTGCAATTAAAAGTATTTTACGATAATTAAATGGTTGTCTAAGCCATGTAGCTGTTTGTTGTTGGATTTGTTTTGGCATTGTAATTCACTTTTAATGGAAACTCAAACATGAACGTGTGCCACATCTGTGCGTTATCGCCACATCGCACATCAGACATTATAAACCCACACACACACAGTTTACATATTCGACCGTGCTATTTACATTGTATGGATAGCTGAACGCAGCACCGAAACTAACTAACTAAACACTATAACATAACGTATTTGCTGACATCGAAGGGTCGACGTCGAGTACAACCACCGACCGTCAGGGCACCACATCAATATTTGTATGGTTGCGCCACATGCTGCGGGTGTACTTTATGTATGGCTGACTCGCTGTGTGTTGTGTGCTATACATGTAATGGCTTATGCTGTGGCAACCGTGGCGACGTGTCCAAATTCCCCGTACTCAACCAACTATTTATGGCTGTGGCGGCAACACTTTTATATATACTATGTATATATATTTTTTTTTATCGTGGCTGTTAGTTTCTTAAAGGTGTAAGCTGTGCAGCAACAGATTGCGATTATGGCTTATAATACTTATATGTGCGTTAAGCTAAGCAAGTGTAAACTGCATTGATCCTTAGATTAGCTAGTTCGCCATAGTTCAGCTCACTTGCCCTTAACTTTCGATCTGTTTATTTATAAAAATATTTCGCTGGAAATAACCTTGACTTTACGTAAATAACAAACATGTTTTTCCTCATCACTTTCTTTTTCCATAGAATTGCAATTAACATGCAGCGAATGCGACTGTGAAACTGGCAAACTGCTTAATGAAGTTCTTTGATAGAAAAGTGTAAAAATAACGAGCAGGCAACTGGAATAGGAAGCGTCCGAATCAAAACCATTCGACTGCATGAAATCGCATTCATTTCGTGAACTTGCAAAAAGAGAAGACTTACGCAGCAAAGAGGAAGAGGCAGAGGCAGAGGAGTGGCAGCGGGTGTAGTCAGTCGAGGCACACAGGCAAAAAGGGAATTGTACGAGAAGCCGTGTAGTATGTCAAGTGGACGCAGTGCACGCCTACCGCCCACGCCGCAGCCCACGCAGAACGCCAACAACAAGCATCGTGTGGCAGGAGGAGAACCAAACAGCAACAACATGATGCAATATAGTAGCAATAACAGCGCAACAACAACAACAACAGCAACAGCCAACGGTAGCGCTACAACGTCTGCCACAACTGGCTTAGTAGGCACAACACATGTTGGCAACCTTCAGATGGGCATGAACCTGAGCATGGGCATGGGCATGGGCATGGGCATGGGCATGAGCATGGGCAGCATGACGAGTGCCGGTGTCCCTAGCTATGGTCTTGGCACACTCTCGACCGGCGTTAGCATTTCCACCAGCGATGCGGCCACCGAGAGCATACCGGGCGAAACTATCGATGTGCTTGGCCCCGAACTGGCGGTGGCCACCTCACAGGTGCTCGAGAATTTGTCGGAGAATGAACGCAAGATGATAATTGAGGTGCTCAATCGGGATGAGTCGGTGCGGCAGCGAGATGCCACCAGGATAATGTGAGTACCCATTACAAGCTCTAATTAATGCCTTCTGTACGTTCCGTACCTTCTGTACCTGTGGTAGCTCTTTGATCAGCAGCAAGTTGAGCCAAGCAAACTGGACTGCTTTAATCATATTGTTGCCACATTGCTTTGCTGCCCAATTCCAATTTCCAATGTTGACTCAATTAAAACTCGCGCTATTTCCGAGTCAAAATAAAACTTTATTCTCTTCATTCCGCTTGCTTTCCTTTGTTTTTTGTTTTTTTGTTTTTTTTTTGTTGGTTTGGGGAAAAGTGTAACTTTTGAAACAAATAGAAATGGCTGTTGCACTTAACACGTGTCCTTTTTTGTGTGGTTGTTGGCAAAAAGTTAGCCAAGTCCAAGTGGGTTTGCCAATTTGCAGCATCGCACGTTTCGTGCATTTCGCAAGACCGCAATTGATGGCCACAAAATTCACGCGGTTCGATAGACGAGTACAGAGCCAGGTGTATAGCATTGTGTCCGTGGCATTTGGGCGACAAATCACGCACATGAGGCACAGTCCACCCCTTTCCCATTGCAGAGAGATCCAAGATCCTATTCCCAAATCTGTGCCACTGGCAGCAGTCATATTAAATTGATATGCGTAAATAAAAAGAAAAGACTTCGCTTAAGCGGCTTTTGTTCAATATGTACTTATGCCACTTGCGACTTAGTTCACCATCAGCTGCTCCATTCGCAATTTTCCGCCCAGCTTTTCGTTTGTGTCTGCAATTTTAAAGCGCGGCCAAGGCAAAGCGCTCTGCACTTGATGGAGGGAAAATTGAAATCAATTTTATTGTTTTATTGCTGTACTTTCTACTTGCGTGGCAATTATGGCTTTACGTGTTTTTGGCTTTTGGCCATCACTAGCCATCGATACATTGTAGAGAATGACAGCACTAAAGTTTCGAGTAAGATTCGGGACGATGATTACGAGCACCAGCGACCTAATCGATATACCACACTCTTAATGCGTTATTGATTTGGGTTACGGACTTTGATTTCTGACATTCGACTAATAACATTGTTTATTACTTCTATGTACCTAATTGGACTAACAATTAGTTCATTTATTCAGTTAGCAACGCTTTACTGCTAACTATGGACATTACCGCAATTTATTCTTGCATTAACACAATCTTTGATTACCTGACAACAGACAAAATCTTCAGTATTCAATTAATCGTTATGAATTTGTTTTGAATACTTTAAAAACAAATCTAGCGATTGAGGAAATTAATACAAATTGTAATTCCTTTGCTAGAAAATTAATTAAGTTATTATTTGTCAGTGTTTCATGTTTAAAATGTCCAAAATAGATGTCATTGCCTTTAAAAATGTAATGTGAAAATAATGTTATCATTTAGTTAATCTCTTGTCTTAAGCTTTTTGATAAAAAAGCAAGTACTTAATTCTATTTTGTAAAATGCTTAAAAGTTCTAGACATTTTGTTTGGTATCTACCAACTAATTTAAGAAAATTTAAAATACTTTCGACCTTCATAAATTTAACCATTGTGAGGAAAACGAAATATACTCGTAGCTTAAATTGTACTACAACTTGAACTCTTTTTTAAAAGTCTTGCATTTCATTTTTGTTGATAATTGTGCCAGAAAAGAAATGCGTGGGAAATGGCACAAACTTGACAAAGTTCTTCCTTTCTATTATTCTGTTGGTCAATAATTTATTGCCAGCTATTTGAAGACTCATTGAAAATTCACTTAAAATGGATTTTTGTACATTAAAGTGAAGTTTGGTCGTATTTCTATTGGTATTTGTGCCAACATTGTATTAAGAAATAGGATACAATACAAACATTTAATGCAAGTTAATGCGTTGCGTGGCAGAAAGGTCGCTTGGTTTTTAGTGCCAACTCATAAAGATTTCTATTACAAGGCTCACAAATACACACGCACACACATACAGCTGCCAGTTCAAATAATGTGCACATAAATCCTTTCCGTTCGCCTACGGGGCGCTGATTTAGTTAGTTAAAATGTGGCCGCCTTTTGGGCGACCTCTTCCCTCTCGCTCACACTCTGTCCGTCTGATTGCTTAATCATGTTGTGTGACGGAAATGGCGATATTGAAAAAAGCCACTGGAGACGGCCGACCAGCTGTGAGAGGTGCCAAAATGTGGGCAGGAAATGATTGCCTTCATCAAGGAGTCGCCGTTGGGTCACATGTAGCCATGGCGACATCGTCATCGCCATCGCCATCGCCATCGCTAGCGTCACCTTCTGCCATCCCAAAATCACTCTATAGGGCGAAGCGGAGGCAACAAATGATGCTTTCATAATGACACTGGCCACTGATTGGGCGAGTTGCCAGGAGGCGAGACTTCAACTTGGCTCACTCTGAGAGAGAGAAGATGTGGCACGCGTATTATATATAGTACTTATATTGACAGCATATTGAGTAAAGCGGCAGTAATGACGCCCGCCCACCAACATGCTGAAGATGATGGATGAAAGCGCGCAATGCGAGCAACGATGATGACGGCAATGACGCTGCCTAGTTTGAATCCTCAGTCCTCATTCTTCATTTGGTATATGATGCGAATGTATGTCTGTTTGTCGTAGTTGCTAGCGCGAATCATTAAAATACTTTGCCATTTCATTATCGTTGGGCAATCATTGCCCTTCTCGCCATTAACATAAAGCTGTCGTTAAGTAAAAGTAATTAATTTTGCAGCCAGTTTAATGTCCTTTCGACTTGTAAGCAAGCTGTTTGCCCACTGATTTTTCCGCAGCGCAAACAACTTGAACTCACCAGGCAGTAGTTAAATTTATAATGTGTAAAAACATTACGATATAAGAGCATACATAGTTGGATGTTTATGATCGCTTTGAGCACAAGTCAACAACTAGAAATGGGGGCCTAAACAAAATTGATCACTTGATAGAATATCAAACAGTTTTTTATACCAAAATTAAATTATACATCAAATTTATTGAATATTTATTAAACTGAATTATACGAGTATTGCATTAATTACTGATTGATAGCTAGAATGTATGAATGAAGTACATATATTATAGAAAATAAAGAGATAACTTTTGTATGTGAACATGCCGACTGAAGGACAGATTATTATCGGACAACATATGTCACATTAGCAGTAGTGGTAAAAGGTCATAAGTCATAAGTTCATGCAATCAGTTGGCAGACCAACCTAACTGTGCTGTGCTTTAATTTAGGCTGCCTAATTAAAGCGGGGATGACTCATGCAGAGTGCGGCTTACGGCTCGATGTGATGCCAACGCGCACGCGACACTTTATTAAATGTCGTAATGTTACCAGGTAACGCAATTAAGGTGCTAATCTGCAGCATGTGGCAGGCATATAACGAACATTGTATCCAGTGGGTGGCACGTGGCCATTCAACTTGAAATCTCTGTTACCTGACAGTTGCTCTTTGGTCTGTCAATGTGGTCTGTCTGTCAGTCTGCTTTTTGCTTGGATGCTCTTGATGTTGGGGAGGATTCCATTCATATTTTTGATTGTCCTTGCAACGTGCTTGAAATGCAGCTGACTTTTGTTGCCCAATCTTTGGCCAACTGCTGTCTCGTAATGAGCTTGTAACAAACTTAACTCATTTCCGGCCGCATATTCTTCTGCGTACCCATAGATGTTCTATAGTATAGTATGATATCACCTCAATCCACTGCAATGTTTATCAAAGCTCTTGACTAAATTAAATTTAATGGCATGCCACGTTCGTCGTTCTTTCCGTCTTTCTTTCGTTTTTGCCAAAGAACTTCATTAAGTGTCTCGAGTCTATCATCTTCACCTTCTCCTGCAACACTGTCTGTGCGTTTGATGATGCGCCACTTTGTTGTAACTGCAGAAGAGATAGAGGGAATGAAACCTGCCACAAGCAAGAGCAAAATAGCAGCAGCAGCAACAGAAACAAGACGAAGCTTTCATTTAGTTAGTTTTTGCTTTACTTTGCTTTACGTTACGTCGACTGCTGCGGCTTTTGCTTTTCTGCTTTGCAAATTTCACTTGCTAATGCTTTTGATTACTTTTAATTACAATTTGGCTGCTAGGCTACGCCGGCCAACGGTCCAGCTCTACAAGTACGACAAGTACACAGCTTCCCATTTGCTTCAAAGTTTTAGTGATGTGTCGCGGTAGTGTGTGTTCATCAGACTCAGATATTTGTGCAGTCAGCTGTTATTTAAGCCGGGTCTTAAAAACGCTTCGGAATACCATGCTTTTGTTGCCCGTTCTCAGAGAGTTTTTGGCCATCATCCAGCTTAATTGGTCGCTTAACGCCCACGTCAGCTCATTAGCTGCGGTATACACTTTGCAAACACCTGCCAACTGTCCCCTTGACACTGTTTGCTTTGATTTCCTTTTTAATGTGTCCTTTTCACTGTCACACGGCCTACGCAGCACACAGCACACAGCACACAGCAGGCAAAAACAACAACACCAACAACAACAACAATGGACTTTAAAGGCTGCTGCAAATTGGCAGCGCCTGAAAGCATGCAACAGCATTGTGTGTATTTAAATTTCATATTATTATGCGAGCGTGTATCTGCTGTTAATTAATGCCAGACCTGCCACAAACGAGTGCATGCCCCCAGCGTATGTTTATTCGTATCATGGCTAACCTCATAAATTGTGCGGCCAAGAATGATGTCGAAATACAACAAGCATCCATCCGTAAATACCGCATTGTTATTGCCACATGGTGTTGCAAACTTAATGCGCTTTTCAAATGTTATTAAACAATTATGCTATTTGCTGACGCTGTGACATGTCATATGCCATTTAATAACCGCACTTAAATACAAAAAAAACAACAGACAACTTTGCGAAAATTCACACGATAAACTGCACTTTACAAAGTTTTTAAAGTTGTTTGATTTTTAAATACTCTGTGTATTAAATTGTTACATTAATGGCGAACATAACATTGATTATTTTATTTATTATAAAAACACTTATTGGAATTTCAACATACTTTAAAGAACTGCAACAAATTAGACGGTGAATTTATTTATGAATGAAAAATCATTTTAGCATTAAATTAAATTAATACGTGTAAAATTAAAGCAATACAATTAAAGCAATAAATTTATATCTTTATCATTAGTTTAAAATACAAAATATTTTTTGCGATTTCTTGCTTAATAGAAGAAAGTATTATAAATATTTAATTTTTTGTTTTACAACTTCACTATTCCATTTTTTTACATTTCTTTGTTTATAGTTCTCATTTCAAACACAATCATTCTAGAGAATTACTCAATGAATGTGGTCACACTATTGTAGTGTATAAAAAAATGCGAAAAAATAATTCACTTTGGGAAACATATTTTTTTGCTTTTCTCGTGAAAAGAACTTTAGACTGGCGAGCCAGAGACAGCAAAAAGAAGAGTCCCAAGAAGTTGAAGAAGAGACGTATTAACAACAATGCGATGCGACTCGACTTTCTCATAGGTGCATAATTAAAATGATAGCAAACAGGCGACGTCGCGTTCTGTTTAATGATAATGTGAGAAGGGCGCCTCAGGTAACAGGTAGCAGCTGAGCTGGGCGCAGTCAATGCGGGCCACAAGAAGAGAGGGAGAGAGAGAGCGAAGGCAACGTTGAGAGCGTTGTGATCGCAACAAAACCACGCTCTCTGCCTCTCTTGGTTGACGTTCAACCTGTTGCTTTCAATCGAGTGCTGTTTCAATCGAGTGGCGCCGTTAAATCTCGGCGATTGACTCAGAGCTCAGTCAACGAACACGTCTCGAGTTAATCGGACGTCGCAACGCCGTCGTCGCTCTCGATTTTGTGTATGTGTGCGTTCGTGTGTGTGAAAGAAAGATGAGATTGCCGGTTTAAGATTTTTGTTGTTGAGTTCTTCTACCTGTGTGTACATTTTTTGTTGTCATTTCGGTTGATATTATTCTCGTTTCGACTGATATTAAAGGTACGAGCAAGACACCTCGAAAAGTATCTGACAGATACCACACACAGAAGACAACAAAACGCGACGACGCGCAGCGTAATCTAAGGCATGCAAAGCAGAAGACAACGACGCGATATTAACCTCTAAGCAACGAACACAAACAAAACGAATTGGAAATTTATAAAGAACCACAAAAACACACAGGAAAAAAATAGAAAAGAAAATATTTGATTGTGTTAAGCAAAAGATAAAAGGTTTTGCAAAAAAAGTGTAAAAGTTTGCCAAAAAAAATAATATGTAATATTACTATGGTTCTAAATCCACAACGAAATCAATAAAACGCTCAACGAATTTAAAAAGCAATACAGCGAACTGTGAACCGCTAGATACAAAAGTATCTCAAAACCAAAAGGTAAAATTAAACAACTAGATAAAGAAGAAGAGCTACACATGCCATTGCTCTCTACGTGCACATTTGCGCAATTATAATAGTTTCCACCTTATTTGCCACACATACTTGGCGCAAAATATCTATTCGCATGTGCAGAACGGAATATGGATAAAGAATTTTGCTGCCGGGTTATTTTAACGGTTCTGCTGTAAATTTAATTAAGGCGCAAACACAGGGCAGGAGCGTGCTTGCTGGAGGGGAAAGGGTGGGGGGGTTCAAGTAGAGTGGTAATTTCCAGTTGCAAACAAAGGCGCGACATTGGCTGTAGAAGTACAACCTTTTGCATCTGTATCTGCTGTGTTGTATCTCGGTATCTGCTGGATGTATCTGTAGCTGTATCTGTATTTGTATCTGTTCGTTGGCTCGTTAAAAGCGCATTACACACTCAGCTCACGCATTCACGAATGCACCCACTCCACTCTCCACACTCCACACTCCTCCACGGACACATACATACACTCAGAACCTTTGCGCGTTTATTTCTCTGAATTCGAGCACCTCTTGTTTTATACTTATATGTATATATACATATGCATAGGGAACAAGTATATATACTTTGGGATTGAGATTGGTTTTGTGGTTGCTGCTTTTGGTTGCTTTTAACTCTCGTCTGTGTTTGCTGTTTCTTGTCGAACTTGGCATGCCGTAAGTTCAGCTTAATTCTTATGCCGCACATCGTCGCACGTCTCAAATGTTTTTGTTTGTCTTGTTTTGCCGACGAAAAAACAAAAAAAACCTTTCATTGCCAGTGCCAAATTGCAGTCGTTAGCCATCGGCATCGCATATGCAACGAGCACATTTGATACTCTTAGTTTTGCCATCAAATTGAATGAATTTGCAGTTTGCCGATTGAGTTTGCTACTCGTATTCCCAGGTACTGGGCGCAGCATTGGCTATGACTAATGGTGCGCTGCGTCAACAGCAAAAGCAAAAGCAACAATAACAATGACACTTCCCAACAACAACCTCATTTATAGCTGTTCAGCAAAGTATCTTGTAGGTGTGAAATGCTCGCCAATATGATATTTCGACTTTCGTACAATTGTTGTCAATGTTGTATAACCAACAATGCTTTCTGCAGATATAAGTAGTTCAAAGTGGTATAGATACATATGTACTGTGGCTCAAATTTAATTAGCATGTTGGCTCGCACTCACAACTCGAGGCCTTGACTCGTAGCAAGGCAAAGAGACGGCATGTTTTCAATGTAATTAACTTAAAGCCAAATCGTACTTGAAAAGCGTCTAGCAAGCTTATTAAAAGTGCAGTTTTACAATGTATTTACAGCTAGCAACCATTAGTGTGAGTTTTAACTTTATTACACCAGCTTAAGCAGCATTATTTCTAGTTACTCTACCAAGTTCTCTTGCTGAGTTTCCTTTATCTTCAACTAGCAACTAGCAATTTATTCCTGACGTACAATGTATGCCTTCTGAAAATGCACTAAATTTCCACTTTAGACAACTGTCATGCGCACATTGCTTTTTTTTTGGTTATCAAAATAATAGCTGACAAACGTTTGAGCGATAAGGCTGAACCTTAGCTTATCGGATGAACAACAATTTGTCTACATATTTATGGGCGCAAGATCCAAATATTTGGACATTATGTCATGACTTGCTCATATAAGCACTTAGATAAGTCGTAGTCTTTCTTAGGCTCTTTTCTTTTTCTTTAGTGATGGCAGCATTGTTCAGAGATGGCACGAGCCGTCTGACAGTGGAAATATTCATAAGCCACAGAAGTTGTTGCTTTAAATTCGCAACAAAACTTTGCTGATTGGACGTTGAGTACATTAATCATTCATAAATATTCAGGAAGCTGGACGTGAGCAATGGCCCACGCCTCCTCCGGGGCAAAAAGCAAACGCACAAATGCCCCAACTTGGAGCTTGATGTTGTATGTTTCGCTTGACTTGCACATTTATCATTAACATTTCGCCAGCAATGTTGGTTGAGTTACTTTGCTGTCGTTTTTCTATTTCCGTTAATCAAATACGAGCTTAGCTTTTCTCCGGTCAAATGTGCGTATGCGTAATGTATTCTAATTAATGCATAGAATAGTGACAGTTATTGAGTTTAATATTTTTCACTTCATTCTTTTTGGGTTGTTTATTTGCATTTTAATAAAGACAAAGGAAAACAGCTGCCACATTGGCAATAACAGCAACAAAGTGACAAATAAATATGAAGCATTCTGACAGAGTTGGCTGACAGAGTTGACTGGGCTTTTGGCCAGATGTGTGGCCAGCAATAAAGACTGTCCGCAAAACTTTAATCAAGCCAAATGCAAATTAGGTTAACTGTGGTTTAACGAGACAGACATCAAAAAGTCACTCTCGAGCTAGATGAGATGTGATGTGATGAGATGAGATGAGATGATATGCGATGCCATGTGATGAGCTAAAACAGTCGCACTCAACCGATGAAAGCTACAGAAAAGCTACAGTGCTACAGTGTGAAAGGTAATAAAGCAAAAGTCCAACCCACTAATGAAGTTGTCGGGAGCGTTAAACGACATTAGTGATGGACAGTGTAGGAAGTGTTAATGATAATGATGAGCACGTCTCAACATCAACTTGTCTTCACTTGTCTCCACTGGTGGGTGGGCCATCAATGTTTCTTCTTCTTCCTCTTCTTGATTTTTCTACGATTAGATTGCATTTGCTATGCTTTGAGAAAAACCTTAAAAAGCAATGAAGTTGCTTTTATGCAAATTACAAAACGTTAGCTGCATTTATTGCTCATTAGTTTCGAAAAACTGCACAGTCAACATCTCTTTGCCAAATGAGGATTTTATAAAATGATTATTGGCAATAAAATTACCCACTGTTTGGTTATAATCGGAAATTTAATTCTGCACAATTAAATTATAAAAGTGAAACTTGTGTTGAAGAAAATGTAATGAAACTATTTCAATGCGCATAAATTTTCGTCAACAACACTACCATCTTTATGGAATTATTAATTCACAAATTTCGTGTTGAAAGTGGTGTAAAACAACACTTTTAAAGTGTTTTCGTGTTTGATAAGGTCAAAAAATTATCATCAAGATTATACAAAATTTAACTTGCCTAACTTTTTTGATTTCCTGCATTAATAAAAATCATATTTAATATTTCTCACTAAATATTTACGTACATTGCAATATTTTGCTTGTCAATGTTTAAATTATCAATAATATTCCGCATGAATTGAACTTGTCAATAAATTTTTTATTCTATTATTACTTTGCATAATTGCATTATTTAATTGTTCAAACCTTTTTTCAATTTGTTGCTTCGTGATTTTTATTTCTAAAGCTATTTGCTTTGCCACCTTGTTAATGTTAAAAGGTTGCACACAATAAAAAAACATTTACAAAGAATAACTAATTGAAAGCGTTCAACTTTGTAGTGGCTGATGAAAAACAAAAGCGGCATTTGATTTATTTTATCCACAGTATCTATTACTATATCCGTATCTGAATCTGTTTGATCGTATAATTATCGCATACACATGCACCTGTAATTATAGACAAATTAACGCGCTGCGTTAGACAAAACCCCCAAATTGGTCAAATCGTATTAAAAATCGCAATTGAGCAAAAAACAAAACGTGGCCCCAACTTGGTTGTTGCCGTCAATAGACCGTCATTAGATGGAAAACGCTTTGTGGCCTTTTTGTTTTTGTGTTTGTTGTTATTGACAATTTCAATGGCCAAAAGCGTTGGGAAACTCAGCTAAGAATGTGACGGAAAAAATCTGTAAACAAGCTCGGCGAGAAAACGAGGCTGATTTTAATCAAAAGTTGACTTTTTTGCCTGTTTGTTTTTGGACAGCAAATAAAACGCGGCTAGAATAATGACTTGAAGGAGGGGATGGTGGGGTGAGGGGGGGGAACGATGATTCAGAAGGCGGTCAACGGAAACGCAGCTGGAGCCGTTTTGAGAATTGCGAATATTGTTTGGATTGTGATTTTTTCTCATTTCTTATTATATTGTGCACAAGCCGCAAAAATTGTAACAGATTTCCAACTAAAACTTCATATATCAAAGTTGTTACTGCGAATGATATTAATGTTTGTTGTTTTTGTTGTTGATATTGTTGTTATTGTGCGTGATGGCATCAGGCGGCCTGTTTGTCAAACGACCTGACATACGATTCAATTTATTGTTTTGTCTTTTGGACTTTTCAACTGTCAACGTTTAATATTATATGTGTAGCAATAAGAGGAAAAAACAATTGATAAGGGGGCCTTATGTCTAGAATGGAAGTTGAATTTCAATTCGATACGAATGCATAATAATTAAAGACCAATTTGCCGACTCAAGTCATAAACATTCAGCTCAACTGCAACTCATACAGCACTCTTACCCGCACTCTATCTGCTGTAGAGAGTCGTAACGAATCGAGATCCGATTGCAATAGCATAAAACATTCTTAGACAGTTCTGTCAGCATTTAAAGCGTATTTGTATAGTCATGGGACTCTCCTCCATTGTGCCTGTAGAATGCTGAATTTTATTTATAGCCATTACCAAACTGGTTTGCTGCCTTTCAAGCTGCCCGACGTCAACAAACGCAAACAATAATAACAACTGCAATGTGCTATAGTCCAGAGCGAGAGAGAGAGGCTTGAAGAGTCAAGATAAATGCACGGTAGCCGTAGTTGGCTGTTAGCCATATGCAGTTGGTAGTTGGCTTTTGGCCCCATTGCCTGTTGGCGTCTGATTTCATCTTTTGATAATTGCACGCAATTTTCACGCGGCGCCCACACAATTCTCCGAAATGAGGCACTAAAAATTAACTTGAATTGACTTGCGGCTGAGCATTGGTAGCCTGACTTTATATGGGTTATGCATATTGAAATGTGAGTGCCATTATGAGTGCGAGTGTGAGTGCGAGTGGGCTGATCTTGAGTTTGTTGGCCAAGCTGAAAGCCACTCAGCTGACTGCTTTTGGTCTGGCTTTGGTGTCAGTCAAGAAAGTATCGTTTTTTTCTACTATACATTAACATTTATTTCCTTTCTACGTCTTTGGGCTTTAAACATTAGTATTCAACATCATTGCATTTTCCGTGTCAAGCATATGCGGACAAGGCATTTCCTCAGTCCATTTCCCATGCGTTTTCCACACAACAACAACCCACTTCTCTTGCCTTTTATTGCCTTGTCTTTCGACGCTGTCAATGCTATTGCTGTTGTTGACTGCATGTTGCCCTTTTTGGGCCTGCACAAAGGTTCCATTGACTTGGCTTTGCTGAGGCTTGGTGCTTGGGGCTTGGCAAGCCAAGAGAAGCCAGTTTGATGCCCCAATGATGGCTGAGACACGTTTTCTCTAGCCCAGCACTGTGCTAGCACTGGCGCTGGCAATTGTATTTGCTCAGTTTCCATGCTCTGTCCAAACCAGACCAAAAGCAGAAATTACCCCAATCACTCAAGTTGGTAGCTTCATTTGCAATCGAGCACACTTCGTGCCATGGCAAAATCTTATATTTATAAGTCACATTTGTTACAAAAGAACAAGAGCTCAACACGCCGGCGACGGCGAAAGGTGCAACTTCATCTATGTCTCTATTGCTCAAGTGCTTGTTGTTGGCCACTTTAAGCCCAAGAAGTTGAAACAATAAAGTTGGCAAAAGCCTCAGCCAAAGTCAGAGCGCCAAAAACTTGGTCTGCTTTTATTTCATACACAAAGTTATTCGCAGTGAAAGTTTATCAAGCCATCAAAAGCATAGTTGCCAAAATGAAAAGAAGCTGGCCGAGCCAGAAGCAACCCATTGCCAAAAGACATTGCGCCACATTCTTTGGGGGCCAAGTGCGTATGCGGGTCTGCTGGCCTTATGAAATTACCAGCGAAAAAGGGCCAAGGGACGAGACTAATGAGTGTTGCGCAAAAAATAAAAAAGGCAGCTCGGAAATTTGTTGAAAGTAAAAGTTCGCATGCACTTAAACTTCAACTGAGCCAAACAATATGATTATAAACACATTTTCCAGCTGCCTGCTGATGCTGCTGTTGCTGCAACCGGTTTTGCTTCCTCTGCAGTTTGTAGAAAAAATATCCCCAAGTAAAAGTGAAGTCAGCTGGGCGAGCCAGTGAAATGCAGGACCGAAAAAAGAGGGTCAATAAACAAACCAGCAAGCAACAGTCGCATCAACATGCCACATGCAACGTGCAACATTGTCGACTTGCAGATTAGCATTTTTAAAGAGCTGATGATGGACTCTCTGACTTTGTCTGTGGCAATGTCATGCTGAAATCCTTTTACAACATGCAAGGAGGCAACTTCATATGGCATCAGTGCATCTTGCAAAAAGGGCTTTTAAAGGGCGACCCACTTAGCCAAATGTGGCTGCTGTGTGGAATGTCTATCGATTGTGCTGTGTGGCATGTGTGAGACTTGTTGAATTGCTGGCTATAAATTCTTGAGAACACTCTCAGTTACTGCAAACGATTTAAATGATTGATTGCCACAAATTATTCGTGCATAACATTGATAGGAAATGACTATTTGCCCCTAAGATTTACTCTATAGGCAACAACTTTAAGTTTAATTTGCAGTACATCATTTTTGATAGATTTTCGATATGAATACTGTTGAACTTCTTTTCTGCAACACTTCGCACAAATGTCTAGTTGTTGTTTATACGTCAATTATATTTAGTTATCTGATTTGCTAAACGTTTTGCTGAGAGCTGCCCTGTCATCATCATTATCAGCGTCTTCGTCTTCGCCTTCGTCTATTGTGTTTGGCCCGCTCTGCCTGAAGTCTGCAAAGTCTACTCTGGCATTGGACGCACTCAGATCATCAGTCAATGTCCCAGACACTGTAGCCATAGCCATAGCCTCAGCAGCCTCAACAGGCAGTAGCAGTAGCAGGAGTAACCGACACTTACGAGTTTGCTTTGGTTGCTCTATGATGTTGCTGTTGTTTTGTTGGTCTGCGGTTGATATAACCTTTCTATTTTATAACTGTCAGTTTGGAGGTTTTTCTCTTTGGCTCGCGTAATTACGCTCATAGTTTTGCAGTGTACGCAGTTTTCCCAAAAGTGTCAACGCATGTCAAGCTACAATAGTTGCAAAAAATGTTAATTTGTGGCCAACGTTTTGTTGCATTCACTTTTTCGTTTCGTTTGTTATTTCGCCGTAAACATTTGGTTGCAGCTGCCTTTGCCGACGTTTTGTTTGAACACAACTGGCATTACATGATACTCATTATTGCACATTTTGTTAAACATTGTGTACACTTTTTATACACACACACATAGCAAATAGAGAGAATGAAAGTTGTTGTCGTCTCTTAGGTACAGACAGACAGCCAGACGGACAGATGAGACAGCAGAAAACGCATTTTGAACTATGTATGTGTGTAAACCCTCGTTGATTTCATTAATTGTTATAATATCTAGCTACTTACTTGCACGGAAGCTTAACATTAAACATTCTCCAAGTCATCCTCACTTGCTTAAATAGTTGGAGCCACTGTGCAGCACGATGTTAAACGCTTAGGTTGCCTTTAACGGAGTTGAATGAAAAAAAGTGCGACAAGCTGTTGATAAAAAGATAAATAAAAGATAAATACGAGTAATTAGTTTTTATTTTACCTTTATGTTGTTAGTTGTTACAGTTGTCAATTTTTCTTGCAACTTGAATGAGCTTCAATAAATATATTATGGTTGTTCATAATATTCACAAGCATCAATCACAGCAGGATTGCATTATCAACTGAATATATTAATAAACTCTATGCTAAATAAATATGTTTACTTGTGCTCTGCTTTTAAAATGCAAAGTTTGTCGCCGTAACAATTCTTGCAGATTGTATTTCCCATTAGACTGTGGTTCAACAGCAAAGTACCGCTAGCGGTGTAGATATAACTCAATATCAATCAATATGAAAAGCAGAGCAACAAAAAAAAAAAAAAAAGCCATCAGAAAGGATACACTTTTTGCCCTGCAGGCAGAGAAAATGCTTGCCACACAAGTTGGGCAACATGGCAAAGTTTTAACTGCAAGTGACAGGGAAAAACTGTAAAGCAAAGTGCAAACTCTAAGTGTAGAACGAGTTTATATTTTTCATATCAAAAGTCATGCGTCAGGCAAGTTCAGCATCTATAAATAGTTTTAAAACAAACAGGCAAATATACGAGTATACATGTATCTATGTAGTATATATAGAAGTTTTAACACGTTCGAGTCGTTGTCCTGGCTGGCAGTCACATCTGCTTTGCCAGGGCATTGAATTTAATTAAATTGCGCTTATAAATAATGAGCAAAAGCAAAGCAAAGCGGGCCCACAATGTTAGTCAAATTGAATTACATAATTAGACTCTGTGTGTGACCTTAGAGCTAAGACATGGCGCTGTGGGGGAATCGGAATAGGCGTAAAAACACAACTTCAAATCGCAGTCGTATACAATACGGAATACGAAATACGAAATACGACGAGTAAAACATTTTGGTCGATATCAAAGAGCTTACATGCTTAATCGAATTTAGCAACAGTTTCACTCGATTTCCATTAGCCGCTGGTAATGGATGATTTTCCAATTACCGGCCTGCCACTTTTTCGTCAAAAAAAGCCTCGGCACATATACAGAGAGAGCCAGCAGGGCGTATGCGTAATGTCGAGCCAATCGTACGCACATTCGTCATACATTGCCCAGAGTGTGCGTGAGTGCGTATGTGTGTATTTTACGTTCTGTCGCACACACACACACACACACACACAAAATGCAAATTGACGATGATTGCCAGGGATTTTCTTGTGGTTTTGACAAATTGCCCGCTTTCTCCGTTGTCATTGTTTGCAGAGATGCTGCTAAATAGCGTTTTGGCATTCAAAATGGTTACACTTTCCATTATATTCGAGTGGCATTGTGGGTGTGAGTACACTCGCTTCTTGTACGAATATACCCATATGAATGATTGTGGTCTGCTCTTGTTGTGTTGTTGTTGATTGTTTCGTTTTGCTTCTCATTTTACCCAGCAGCAGCATCAATTTTTAATGGCATGGCCGCAAGTTTTGAAGTGCTCGCAACTGCGAATGTGAGTACGAGTACGAATACTCATCTCTCTATGTAGCTTTAGGGGGTGGCGACGACTCTTGTTTTTGCATCAAAGCCACATAAGCCGACGGTTGCCAGTTGCCAGTGCCTGTGGCAGCCACCGAAGCGTACTCATCGCTTAACAATGCCAGGTCATACCTGCTGTGCCCCCAGACCGTTAGTTGTTTTCCAGAGTCCACTGCTGATTGCATTGAGACGAGCATTGCGTTTAGCTCTCAGCTGCCAATCATTAAAATTGTTTAGCACTGACCTACACGGGCGAATATTAAATTTTAATTACTATTATTTTGGGCCATTTGTTCTGCTACTGACAGCCACAATGCATAAATGCATTTACTGTTTACATATTAAATATAAATTTTGGCCCAAAGCTGCCGTGCTTTGCGTATTCAATTTGCATGTAATAAAAGTATACATATATATATAGGCCAATACTCTGTGTGTATAAACTGACACTTAGAGCAACATTGTTTGAGCGCTTAGAGATAATATTGTAGATGGGAAAAGGAGGGGGGCGGACTTGGCCTGCGGTCGACTGCACATTATTTTCCACTTAAATGCAGCTGTTGATTGACACATGGCTCAAATTGAATTAAGTTTTTGCTATACTCGTACATTTTATGGCTAGCCAAACTGGAGACATAAAACGAATATGGCAATGCGTATCTCTTTGCCACATGTGTGCTGAATTAACGGCAAATGTCAATATATGGTTGTGCCACAGCCAAACACAACTGTTTGCCCACCCACACTCGCTGCCACAATTCACAGCAAAACTTGAATTCTATTTTCCGTTTTTTTCTCTGCTTGCAATTCGTCTTATATTCTTGTTTGTCGTCGTCTTTTCTCATACTGCTCACTAGTTGTCAGGATTTGCCAATACAAATTGATCTTTTCGCCTGCTCAGTAGTAATTCAATTACGTGCTCTACCAAAGCAGATTCTTCAAGCTGACATTAGTTGATTGGTATTACCCGGAAAATAGTGCATAAATCATAGACACAAATCGCCAATAGATTGGCATGACTTTAGATTGGTTTAGCCCTCAACTTTGAGTGAGCTAAATGTGCTGCTTCAGTTGATGCAAATACTAAGAGTTTAGTGTCATAGATTAATCTCTTGATTATTGGCAAATATCATTGGCCATTTGTCAACATAGTTGACATTACATTAGTGAAGATTAAACAACTTTAAGCTGATAGTTTGCTAAGCTCTACTTATAGCAGATTTGAGGCTAAATGTTTTACAGATAAGAGCAGTGATTGATCGTTCAACAGTTGCGATTGACTTTGAAACTGATGCAAAATGTTGAGCGTGTCTATAAAATATTTTTGCAACTGTTAAGAGCTTTCAAAGTTTCATTATCTGATTGCCTTAATAGGGCTTTTCGAGAGGCATTCATTCCGGTTATTCGATTTTTATCAGTCTGGCAAAAAAAGTGATTGGATACTATTTAAATCTTATAAGGTCAGAATGTATCATTCAAAAGGTGTTCTGCCAAATAATAGGCTGATAATCTTTGATAGTTTAAAAGTATACTGATTACTTGTGTCATTGTTGTTTTCCTCTTGTTCATATTTGCAAGTTAATTTATAAAAGCGTCATTATTTTGTATTGTTTGCAAACAATAACAGCTGATTGTCTTCAGGGTGATTGACAAATTGGCAAATGATAAGAGAGAATGATGTCAATTAATGTAAATCTTAATGAAGTAGTAGTCCATTCATTGCGTATAAGACTACACTTTGATTAATCTATGAAACACGCTCAGTGTCATTTGTCCACAGCCGTCATGCTCGAACTTTATCGAAACGTCTAATTTCAATTTAGCTATTTGGCTATTTGGCAGTTGGGCTAGCGTGAAAAGCGTGAAAATGTACGCGCAATTGCTGAAAGTAGACTACGTCATAAATCGTCGTCTGGACATTACATAATTGAATGGCTTGCGGTGGACCGCGGCACTCAGTTAGGCGGCTCGTCTGTCAGTCTGTCAGTCAGTCAGTCAATGAGTTGGCCAGTTAGCGTGTGCGCCGTCGACTTCAATTACTTAAAATTCTGAAGTGCAGCTGTAATTGAACATTGTCACGCTTTTGCCAGAGGAAGTGGCAAACGGGAATGGTTTAACTATGGGCCAAGCAACGGCACTTGCGACTGGCCAAAATAAAAAACATACTATAAAAACGAAGAAGTAGAGAAAAAATTTGTTTGTATGCTGAGCAGTTATGGCCGTTAGGCGTGCGACAGTGCTGGCCATAAGTCAACAACCTTTTTGGCAAGCCGCCAATTTACGCACGTACAAATTGTTGCTAGCGTCATGTGGGCGACAACACTTTACGGCTACAGATTGTGGGTGGCAAGAAGGAAGTCTAGTGAAGGGTACACTCATACACTCATACACACATACACATACAAAGTTATTTGATTTGTGGCCCAGAGGGCAAGCACGAGGCAGCTCTAAAGTTGTGACTTTTAAGCACGAGTGTACAAGTATTTGCCCTCTCCTTTTTCTCAGTTTTTTTTTTTTTTTTTTTTGGCACTTTTTGTGCCCACTCTTTTCAATCAGTCAAGCATTTAAAGCTTTTTGGCTGGCCACGGCCACGCCTTGGCGATTTTTGCACACCATGCCATGCATTAATTTATAATTTTCTTCCAACATTTTCCAACGCTCTCAGCTGGAAAAACGAAACTATTGGACTGAGTGTTTTGCAATTTTCTTTTTTTCTGCTGCCCGTCTTTGGCTTGTGCTTTATGTACTGGTGTCTAAAGACGGCATCGACATTTTGGCTAAGCCCTTTAAATGTTTCCATAACTTTTTGGCTGGCGTCTGTCAATGGGTTTTCTGCATGCCCAGAAAAAAAAAGAAAACCTAAGCAACGACAACGTTACGTGACTTTCATCTCAATGACACTCACTTAGCACCGCCGACCCAGTCGGGAGTCCTTTTCTATCTGCCCTTTGGTCATTTGATTTTCAGTGCTTTCGATTTGAATATTAACATACACAGAGCGGGATGGATATATTATATGTACATACAAATAGAAAGAGAGACAGCGTTAAAGTGTCGCCCCTGAGGGCGTTTTAGCCCAGATACAAGTATTTCTACGAGTATGCCAAAAGCGAACAAATTTTCAACTTGAACTTCAGTTTTTGTTACATTTTTTTCTTGGCGCTCTTATTCTCTGTTTTGTTCTAGCCTGAGGTATGTTTGACCATACAGAGTTCTATGTGTGGCGAAACATGGCTGGGACAATTTTCCTTTTAAATATTCATAGTACCATTCGTTGTTGTTGTTGCTGTTGTGCGTTGTGTGTTTGTGCGTTGCTCACCTGGTATTGATTTTGTTTAGTTTGCATGTGGGATTTATGAAATATTAATAACAAAATATGGCTAGTAACATGTGCTTTGCTCACACATGCGCACCCAACTCCAAATGTCAAGCCGGAAAAGCCCAACACCCAAAGGCATAACATAAAATACAGTAATTTCCATTGGGGCTGCTGATTTAATAGAGTACCAGCAACTGTGTCTACTGCCTTTTCATACTCGTATTGCTGCCGCATGCAACCGACAAAAATTGATATTTCAATTAAATTGAAATACAGCAATTTTCCATGGGGGTTTTTGATTAATTGCCAGTGGCCCATAACTAAACCATTTTGTGATTGATGGCCTACTTTTCAAAGCACCAATATGTAGCTGTCAACATGAGCCAAAAGCTGACACTTTTCTATATTGTTATGCAGATCTCTTAGACATTGTTGGCCAGCCAGAAACGATTCAATTGGCCCATAAGCACCTATTGCCTTGGCTCTTTTATCATTTTTTCTATCATTGAATTTTCCTGCTTTGCTTTTTCTTAGCCAACAAATAAGCCAACAATGTTGGTCAAGTGCCGGTTGCTTTCTTTCAATTTGCCAGTGCCAACAAAATTGCGCTGGCCAAACAACTTAAAGTCAACTGTAAACGCTGGCCAATTAAGGCATTCAAATTATCGCAAGAAAAAAAAATGAAGAAAGAAAAACAAGTGGCAACAACATTATTATTATTTTTGCGAAAAAGGGCGCGCAAAGTTAGGTAAATAAACAAACAGGCCAACAGACAGACAGGCAGACAAACTGTTGAATTTAACAAAACAAAACAATGGTCAACAATCAACGGAATCACAACAAAGCGACAATGACAATGCTGACAAGCAGTGCAGTGTCGATTAACTGTTATTTAGTTGATGCTTAAAATGGCTGCCACACCATTTCCGCTACGCCAAAAACGTTCCACTTGCCTCCTTTTGGTTGTTGTTCTTGTTGTTTACCGTTGAGCGCACAGTTAAAGTAAATGAAAGTACAAATTGACGATTTGTTTGATTTGGCGCTAAGGAAAATCGCAATCTCAGTCTGAGCCTCAGTTGAGACTGGGCCAGACTTTTGGGCTATAATTTAACGCACGAATGGTTTAACTAAGCGCTGTAAAAAAGACATAACAGCAGCAGCAACAACAACGTCAACAACAAAAGTAGCCCCCCAACACAGCAGCGCTTTGAGCCTTCGAAATAAATGGCAACCCTTATAAGCCCTTAACACAAAGTTTTTGCTACTCTTTTGAAGCTTGGCCTTATTCAATTTACTTTAGCTCGTGGCCATGCCCATACCCATACCCAATCCCCTGGCCACCGGAAAGCGTCAACATTTATTAAGTAATGCTCGTAAATGCTCAGCAATTTCTCGAGCTTTGCTTTTGGACTAGTCTAGTGAAAGATTTGGCCCAGGCCATAAATTATCTGGAGCGCAACATCAGGTGTCTGCTTGCTGCAAAAGCAACAACAAATGACACAATTTTCTAGTTGTCATTTTGCAATCGTTTTTGTAGCTGTCACAACCTACTATAGTGCTATCTCTGAGTTTGTGCGTCGACCTTGTGGCAGACAGTAGACAGCCGCATTGTGCCTCTTGTGGCACATTGTGTGTATGTATATGTATTGTCGCATTGTGACCGCGACCGCGCTTTATCATCCGCTTTGTTTCGCCTCGCATTTTATTGCCCACTTTCAGTTTGACGGCACGTGAAACGGCGTGCAAATGCGCTCTGATCAACATTCATTTTTTTTTTGTTGCCTCCCTCGAAACAAAATTTATGCTCGCCTGTTGAGAGTCAATTTGGCTTTTTATGCGAATAAATTTACAAAATTTAACAATTTTATAATTTAACAATTTTACGAGTAAATTTGGTATGTGCGTGGGTTGCAGTTTAATTATGTTTGTGAATTGAAATGCAGTTGACTTCGACACACCTGGCGTATGCGCGATTTCAGTTCATGGATATTACGCATACGCCGCATGTGTGTTAATAATGAATTCAATAGCGAATAATACAAGAAGAACAAGAAAAGAAAAACACGTTTTCAGTTAAAATATGAAAATCATATCGCTCATAACTTTATACACATGTAGATGCCTTGCATTAATATTTATTATTATTAACATAATGTTAAGCTCTCTCCAGCCTCAAGGTCTACAACGCCCACATACACACTCACCCACAAGCTTATTATCATCCAAAGCTATAGCTATTGCCATTGCCATAGCCATTTGCCAATGTGCAGATGGTCATGTTTAAGCTTTCAAAGGACAACGCCTTATGAGCCATAAGCTAAGCTAATAGTTTCAGGACAGCATAAAGTAAATGCCACAACCATTAATTTTCCTGCGAGCGGCATGTGAAATTTTGCATAAGCGCCGCAGGACCTCAAGCTGCTATCGTAATTATGCAAATGTCCATGTTGAATCCCAGCGGATCCCTCATCAACCACCCTTCTCCAAACCTGAATGGTTATCATTGTCAAATCGAAACTTGATTGTGGCCAAACAAAAGGCATTGGCCAGTTGGCTAACAAAAAAAAGGCGGAGGCGTAAATGTTTATTTAGGTTGACACAAAATTCATATTTAATTCGATTTAAACTCGATTTTGGGATACGAAAAGCATTCTGATGACAGCTAAAATGCCGGCGGAAAATGCGAGAAAATGAGTGGGAAAAATGTGTGGCGAAAAAGTTGCACAAAATGTGTGTAAACTGTGCAAACATGCAACGCACCTCAAAGGATCGCGTGCACATTTTTAATTAATTAATAATACTAATAATACCATGTACTCGCTTTATTTTTTTGAAGTACTCATACACCCAAACCCCGACCGCATAATAACCGCACAACAGAAACATGGGTAACTCGAGTGGTGCATAATTAAAATGTGCACCAAATGGTAGGCCATATCCGGTGGACAAACGACCAGTTAGCTCAACTTTAAATTAAAGCCAGCACGACACAATATTAGCATGCAACATTTTTCCTTCTGGCAAAGTTTTACATTTGAAACGGAAATGCGAAACAACCGAAAACCCGAAAAACCAATGCATAGTGCCCAACAAAACTTTTGTGGCAAATGCGACAAACATCGAAAAACCGAAAAACCCCGTAAACCAAAAAGTACTCATTTTTAGTTAACCATGCTTTCACAAAACAATGACCAAAACGGTAGTCTGTCCTTGCCACAGCATCCGGCTGTGAGAGGGGGCAAGCAACCACTTCTTAACAAATCATATTTAGCATGGTAATTATTTATAGTCCGTTTGGCTGGCTCTGTTACACTTCAACACCCCAGCGGAGGCATCATTAAAATCATAAATCTAATGGACGACCAGCTGGCAACGACTGGCATTGTGACCATCTCCCCTGGACTTTATTTACACGACACTCTTGTGGCACAATTTAGTACAGTGAGAAAATATTCTCGAAAAGAAAAAAAAGTGAAACGGCATTTTTCATCTATTCTAAGCAAATATGAAAGTACTGGGCACTTAAGCTTTAGATTAGATTATACGAATAGTCGATACTCTTACTCGTTTGAGTGAATAATCGAAAGTCAAAACTGCTAAATGAACATACAAATCAATTAATTAAAAGATAAGAAAAGAATCTGGTTAAGAATCTTTAAAGCCCAAGCAGAACAGAAGTAGAATTATTATTTAAACTAGCAAAATAATATTAAAACTGATTACATATTAAGATTATACTTAAATGTTACTGCTTATTTATAAAATGATCGAATATTGAATATGCTAGTGTTTTTTGTAGCATGTGAAACTAACTGTGCTTAAAGATACTTTAGCTTTATTTTGTTAAGTTTTTTTTATTAAATTTCAATAATTTCATCCCATCTTTCACTTATTCTTAAAACTCCATCATACTCTTTCATACATATTGTTGAATACAGGGCAGTTTGAAATGGTACATGAGTGGGATTAGAATTCAAAAGATGCTGTTGCTTGCAGCACTCGAATACAGCTTTGTAGCAATCGTTGTGGCATTAACAAAATCGGATACAATTTAATTCATGCATTCGGCTCGAACCAAATGTTATACATTTGCTGCTTTAAGAAATACATTGAATTGAAGTTGGTCTAAGCTGAAACTAAGCCGCCTGTTTTGGCAAACATCAAAGAACACAAGAGGGCAACAAATTTCTGGTTTTGGACCATCAGATTTGCTATCGCTGTTGTTGTGTAGCTGTTTTGTGGCTGTGGCACAGGTGTTGCGGAGTGTGGCAAGTCAAGCAGCTGATTAGCATCAGCTTAATTAGCAGGCTTATTTACATGACCCATGCTGTACGCTTACAATCAAAAACATGCGTTCAGCTATATTTATTTAGGCCTGCCCCAAAAACAGTTTGAGGTCTTATTAAAAAAAAAAGGAAATAAAAGATGGAACACTTTCGGAAAAGCATGGCAAATTATATGAAAAGTCCACAAGCAGCTGTCAAGTAAGTTTTGACCTCGTCAACGCAAATTTATGACCATTTAGTTTAGCACTTTTTAGCTGGCCAATTGTGTGATGTGCTGTGTTGTACGAGGGGTCTTAACGAGTTATTATGATATTAATTCATTGTACTCGTACAATGGCACTTAAATAAGTAGTCGAGCGACATGGCAGCTGTGGCATTTGGCATGTGCCATGTGGCATGCGGCAAGCAGCGAGCGACATGACGTAGGCCGGCCCGCCTGCCTTGAGTTCCACACTTTATCCAGTCCAATAAAACATGCCGAAAACACCGCACAATGTTGAAGTCGTGGTTAAACTCATGCAGTCATGACTCTACTACAACCACTACTATAACTACTACTATATGTCCTAAGTGTTAGGTATGTGTGTGCTGTGGCTGACCCCAAACTCCGCAGCGCCTCGAAGCATGCAACATGCCACACATACGTCTACTCACTCGACGGGGGAATTGTTTGAGGTTTCAGTTCGGGACGGGTTGTCGCTTTTGACAGCCTTGTTTTCTAGTACGTCCATTGGCTCTGGCGCCGCGCCTCGTCTCGTCTCGTCTCTGTTGATTTTGTGGCACTAATAAAATACACGCGCAACATACGCGCGAATGTAGATAAAAATATAATTAAAAACTGTTGTATGTTCTGTGTTTTATACTGTTGTGTTGTGCTGTGTTGTCCTTGCATAATTTGCACAACAACAAGTGAAAATCCTGTTTGACTTTTTTATGCGTGCTTCGTGACTCTTTCTCTGATATTTGCCTTATAAATCTACCACACATACGAGTATTCTGTGCCTGCGTCTGTGTTTGACTGCTTGTTTTATAGCTCTGCCATTAAGTTAATACAAATTTAAGTTTGGCCTGTTGTCATATAATTGAATTTATGCACCCAATGATACTAGCTTAAAGTGGTTTGGCTTAATCTGCTAGGTAACTTTAATATCTAGGCTATAATAAGTATAACATAATTTGGGTAAAGTTAGAATTGCCATTTGAATTTGAGTCAATTTGAAATACAGTCGTTGATATAGTAGTCTATATTATGTACTAAAGTGGAAATTGTATCGTGATAGCAATTAATTGTGAATAGTTGCTGTCAATTGAAGCTCGTATTGTGATACCACATTAATTATTATTTAAAATTGAAGCTGTCTATATTGAGGGTTTCCAATGATATTTTATTAATATTAGTCTGGGCATCATTATAGTTATTTCTAGTTGGAGTGACATTAATACATAATATTTATAGCTCGTCTAATCATGACACACTCCATGCATTTTGGACTCATTTAATCAACTCAAATTTAGCTTGCGTCTCTCATGTTTGTTTTAACAATTTGCCTTGCACAGAAATAAATCATTGCTTAAGTGGTCAAATCCAATTTTGCATAAATAACAAATACATCATAATCGCATTTTCATTGTATTCAAATCCAAAATTAATTAACAAAATTTGCAATTTAAAAACAAGTCGACTAATAACAACAATTTGTGTATTCTTATTTTCTTTGTCTCTTTTCATCAATAACCACTTTTGTGCTGTTGTCTTTATGCTAACACGTACACAACAACACACACACACACACATACACACCTACGCACACGCACCCACACCCACACCCACACCAAACATGCTTATACCTATTTGCTATTGCTATCTCGCTCGCTCGCTCGCTCGCTCTCACCTCAAAAACACCTGTGATAACAATAATGTTGTTTAAACCTTTTTGTAACGTGTCTTTTTTGAATCCTTTAACTAACAATTTGAAATGCAATAATAATTCATGCGTTGGTCCCTCCATCCAAAAATAAAAAACAAACAAACAACCCAAACTATCCCTACAACAACAATACATGAACAACTACAACAACATTGAACAACAACGATAACAACAGGCTCTTACGTGCGGAGTTGTATGCGCTGCGACGTAAGGTCGTTGGTGGAGCTGGAACGCAGTCGCAGCTAGACGATGCCACACAACAACAACAACATCCAGAACAGCTACAACCACAATTAAAACAGCATACAATGCAACAGCAACAACTACAACAACAACAACAACAACAACAACAGAAACAACAACAACAACAGCTCGAACACAAAAACCACAATAATCTACACAACGACTCGAGTCGCCACTGCGCTCGTTGCACCACCGAGCTGGGCCGCATCACCAACCGCGGCGCCCCCTGCCGTGTGTGCAAACTGCGCGTGTGCAAAGCCTGTCGAGTCCATCACGCCTTGGACTGGGTGTGCGTGGTGTGCCACAAGCAACTGTAAGTCTCTCTCTCTCTCTCTCTGTCTCTCTGTCTCTCACTCTCACTCTCACTCTCTATCTGTCATTCTTGTTCTGTTCTGTCACTCACTATCGCACTCTCATTTCAACTAGTCCACACGCACACTATGTACGAGTATGTATTACTAACATAACTAACCAATGTATTAGCTGGTGTATGTATGTATGTGTATTTGGTAATGTTTGTCATGTCATAATTCATGAGGAATGCGGAAATACTATAAAGAATTGTTCTGATCTAATATATTATATCACTTTACTATCTGAGCAGTTCAAGATTTCTTATATCAAGCATCTTTCTTAGCAATAATATTGATTTTAAAGAAAATCGAAAATCGAAAATAATTAGACTAAAAAGACACGTCCTTAGTTTATCCTTTGTTACAATAAATTCAGATAGTCCTTTTTTTTTATACATGAGAAACTGTGAACAATAATATAGCAAGGCTAGGATTCCAATTGATTTCATTTCATTGCAGGAATTCACGTTGCTAGAGCTTTTGCGGCAACACCTAATTAAAGAGATAGCAATCTAATGGGCAACAAACAATTAAACAATTGTAAATAACAATAAAATAAAAACTACTAAATTCAAAGTTTAGCCAGCCTTAATCACCCAAATGATGCCACTAATTAGTTCTAAATGCTTTGAATTGTACAACTCTAATTATGTTTATTATAAAATACCATATATTTGTATTTATAATTAGCATTAAAATGTTTTGCACTTGGTAACTTATTTGTATAATTATCATGGCTAAATAATAAAGATAATAGAAATTACACCAAGCGAATAGAGCTAACGAGAAAAATTTAAATTTCAACAAATTGGATTTGTGTTTTACGCTTTCTGTGTTAAATTTTCTCTACTATCAAGTTGCAAGCTCAATGCACATTGATAGGAAAATGACAAGAGTTTTCCATGTGAATTGATGTGGATAGTGTTATTTTGTTAGTAACCGTAGGGTGTTGAATAAACAGTGTTATACAAAGTTTGTTAAATGGCTGTCGATTTCCCTCCGACTGATTGTTGCACATGCTGCAGTTTTCGGTGTATCTATGTTGGAAGTACGATTGTCATTTTATGGTGCAAACGTAGCAATTTTCTTTGTTGCAATCTAATTTTGTTTGGTGTGTTTGTCTGTCACCTGATGCGTTGACTGTGCACACAAATTGCGACGTATGGGATTTGGGATCGGATCACAAAAAGGCAATCAGGCATCAGGTATCAGGTATCAGGCATTGGATGACCTTAACTGCTGCCAACTGAAGTGTTGCATATTTCATGAGCAGCGCTTTGAGTGCCTTTTGTTGCATGAATGTCACAAATGTAGCCGTCAAATGGTTGAATATTTTAAAAGTTATTCACTTTCATTTCAGTCGTTCGACTGACAGTTTTTGGACATTTTGTAATTGTCCGTCTATTGTTGCATGCCACAGGAACGAGCGAGTGAATGTATTGAAAAACTAAACAACATTAAAAATGCAATTTTCAATTTGTTACCATTTGCTAAATGCAGTGTGGCAAATGAATTACATTTCCTGGCAATTATATAATGTGCACCTTCCTTAATCGCCAACTGGCACCCTGCGAATTAACATTTTCATTTTTTACTCTATTCTATCAACTTACTTGGCAACCCTACACTCACACTTTGTTAGGAATATGAACCCGCCTTGAGAGTTAAAATAAAGCGCTCGAAAGCAGAGATTAAAAAATTCCTAGTTCAAGGACAATGTCACAACTGTCTGGCTGTGGGGTACATTTAAAAAATCTCATGTTCAAGAAGTTTGCCATTTAATCTAAAGTACAAAAGGAAAAAAGAGCATTTTGTAATAGCGATGCAGTTTTAAAAAGATTAGAATTAAAGACTAAAACGTAATAAGAAAAGTTAAAATATTAAATGAGTATTTCAGTTATGCAAATTCATAAAATTTGTATGGAAACTTTTCTAAATAAGCTAACTTATGCTAGTTCGTTTATGTCAGATGCAGAATGAAACGATATGAATATTACACATGCGACCTGTTGTGCTAGCTTCAGAGGTGCAATTATTCTTTGTGGCTAATACATTAAAAAAAAAATACAAAATTAGCAAAAAGTAGATATTTGCTATTAAATCAATAATTATGTCAGTATTACTAGCTTGAAAGGTGCAATTAAAACAACATTTGTGGCTATTGAATTAAAAAAATACAAAATAAACACAAAGTAGACACTTTCTAGTAAATCAATAATTATTTCACATGCATGGAATCAAGATATGATCTTTAATATGCAAATTGTGCTCTAAAAGTTTCCCTAGTGCGTGTCTCCTAGAATATGTATTATTTAACTACATTTGAAATGAGTTAAGTGAACAAATAGTGATTACACATACGCCCCGTTGTATGAGATCAGCATTTGGCAACTGGCACATGTAATGTAGAAATGGCTATGTTGAAGTGTTGAAGCTGAAGTTGATGCTGTTGATGACGACCCACATGCTCCGAGAGTTCAGTGTTAATTGCCAAGCCCCGAAATAAGTCGTAAAAAGTAAAAAAAAAAAAAGTAAAATGAACAAGGCCAGACTCAGACTCTGGACTAATTAAATGTTGGCCAACGCAACAGCAACAGCAGCTGCAGGGTAACTAGTATGTTAATTTGGAATCTTCAATCTTTTGCTGTGGGTGGCTTTTGCGTGCTGAGAATTTTGCCAAAGAAACTGCGACTGGCGTGTCGCCCACAGGTGTCAGCAGATGTGACGCCTCCCAATTGGCAGCCAGCTGTCAACGCAGGCAACGCTTGCAGCTGCTTGATGTGGCACCCTAACCCATGCTTGAAGGCGTTGCCAAATACGAGAGTGTATGCGAGCATTTATTGATAGCTGCTGCCGTTCGCTTGATTGGAATTTGTTCACAAACTTTGAAAACGCCTGACAGTCTCTCGAGTCTCAGAGCTGGAAGACTTCCAGTGATTGCTGCACCCTTAGACAGCAGCAGCAGAGACGCCTCCACCCGCCTTGTATAGTCATTACTTGTGTTTGCTGTGTATTGGCTTTTTTTGCTTGTTTAGATACCCGCTACCAATGAGATAGAAGGGTGTTATAAGTTGGTGCTGTTGGGGCAAAATAAATATATTTGACTGTTAGTTGGAGACGTAAGATTTAATTATTATTTATTAGCATTATCAACAGAGATTATATATATATATTATGCATTTTAAATGTATTTATTTTAAATGTCCTTATGTCGGCTATTAGTAATAGTAATTTGAATAAATAAAAATAAATAAAGTACTCTATCTGTCTGTTTTGTATACACACGTTTAGGAGTCAAGATATTTAACTAAAATAAAGATGGATTTGCAATTTGACTACGCCTCCTTCCTTTAATGAATTTAATTATGGTATAAATACCACATTCCTAATCCGATTGGTTTTTCAATATTAGGCTAGTAGCGGGTATCTGGCAGTCAAGCTTAGTCGACTGCAGCTTTCCCACTTGTTTGTTATTTGTTTTTTCACCAATTTGCCGTTTGTTGTTGCTTTTGTTGTCCAACACTCTGTCAAGTCAGTCAGTCTGCTGGCTGCTGCTGTCAGGGCCAGACGTACTCTACAATCATTTAACTTTCGCCTGGGCGCCCTTTGCAATGTTTACCGATGTTTTATGGTTTTTTAAATGGCAATGGTCTTGTTGTTGCTCTTGCAGGGAGCTACAAGCAGCCAGCGGTGAGTGGCTAAAGGAAGCCTACGCGTCCTGCGAGGCTGTCGATCATTTAAGCACCAGCGATGTGCTACGCAAAAGCATACGACGTTCCTGGACCATCTCAAGTGAGTAGAGTTTGCAAATCAATTAAGATTGTTGAAGAAATTGCATAATACAAATGTCATTTTGCAGATCCCGAGGACGATCCCAACAATCCGAATGCCCAGCAATCTGTCGCCGACAATTTGTATCCACAGCAACAGCATTTGATAGAGGCACAGTCAGCGGGCAGTTATCCCACATTGCATCAATATCCGTTGCATCAGCAGCAGCTGCAACAGCAGCCACAACTGCATCAGGTGCAGCCCCCGCAGCCGCGTCAGACGCATATCATCAACTACAATAGCAGCGGCAGTGCCACGCCCATAAGTGGCAGCAAGTGGCATTTGGGACGCCGGGTGTTGCGCCAATCGACGCTGCCCAGCACGCTGAATAACGATCCCAATATTAGTGGCAGCGGTGCCAACTTGGCCAACTATAATTCAGCCAATCTTACAGCGCCCACATCGCCGCATCAGCTGCAGAAGAGTCCGCTCTATCCTAGCGCCTACAACAGTGACGACATCATACATATGAACACAGTGCCAGACTGTGACAATTACGCACAAATACAGATACAGCAGCCACAGCTGGAGGTGACAACTGGAGCATCGTCAACGCCGCCCACACACAGCAGCCATCGACTGCAGGTGCGACGTCAATCGACGCTGCCGGCAAATCCATGCCAGCCGCCACCAGGCATCTATATGTCCACGTCACCGAATCGCATTTATAGCCGCTCGCCAGAGCGTTCGCCTGGCGAGCAGCGTTATCCGCCCTTTACACGCCAGACCTCGTTTCCGGAGCCGCCGAGTAATTATCATCGCACCAAGCTGCTGCCCAGCACCGTCAATCTGCCCGTGCCGACCACACAATCCTCGTCCGCCAATGAGCCACTCAACTATGAGTCCCAGCAATCGAGTCTGGCCAGCGATGAAATGGACTACACACAGCAGCCTCCAACGTTTGGCAAACCGCGCATGATGCGTCAGGCCACGTTGCCCAATCCCGAGCAGCATGTCAAGCTGTTGCCCACATCGCCGCCAAAGCGTCAGACATCGCCACAGTTTCGTCGCTCGCCAGAGTTTACGCGCCAGCAAACGCTGCCGAATCCAGAGGCATTCAACAGCGGCAACACGCTGACCGTGCATCAAACACCACCGGGTAAATTTATGCCCATTTCGCCGCGCACCAAGCAGAACTTTCTGTTTCCCAACGTGCAGAATCCACGACAGTTTCTCTCGCAGCAGAATGTGCCCACTGTGGGCGCCACAGATCTGGGCAGCGGTGGCAGCGTGGCAAGCGGTGCTGGCGAGCAGTACTCAAGCAGTCAGAGCGTCAACATACATCACTCACGGGATCCGCACTCCAAGATGATCAAGGTGCGCAGCCACAGCAATGAGGAGTACTCGAACAGCAACAAAACGCATGTGGAGAATCGCCGGCTCTTGCCAGAGATTCCCACAACACAGCGCTCGTCGAGTCGTTCGCCCAGTCGACTGGTGCGTCAGGATTGCCTCAAGGAGCAGGATCATGGCTCGCGCACCTTTGGCGAGGCCAAGCAGCAGTTTCATCAGTTTCCCGACGTCAGCGAGGAGCTAGAGAATCAGCCAGAATATGTGGACTACTTTGGCAATAGTGCGACCAGTTTTCTGGAATCAGATGAGGTGCAGTACGAGAAGAATTACAATGCGGGCTTTAGCAGTGAACCGCGCATCATTTACAACGATGGCTCCGATGATCCCAGCTACAAGCAGGCGCATCAGCGACCCATCTACAGTGCCGAGAATGTCTTGGCAGGCACCGAAAGCAGCTACATGTCCCAAGCGCAGACCAGCTACTACCAGGACATGGGTCACGGCATGCACAGTGGTGCTGCCTTGCCACGCACACCCCTCATGCACAATCGCATGCGACGTCGCCAGTCCCGGGAGCTACCCATGCCACAGGAGGAGTATACGCCGCCAGCCAATGCCGAGGTAGCAACAACAGCGTCCACGACAGCAGGTTCGGAGAATGTGCCGGAGAGCAACGCGGATCGACGCAAGCCAGAGCAGATGCGTTCCGTTTCGGAGGATTCGGGTGCCAAGACAACACCTAAGCCGGTCACAAGACGATCCTTTTCGCATCCCGAAAAAGATTCAACGGTATATGTGTATTTGATTGCAACTTGACATTAATTTGCTTAATACTGTTGCTTTTGCAGCCACCGAAGAAAACGGAGACCTCAAAGATACCCAGTCCACGTCCATTGGCCGATATACTGGATAAGACGCGGCTCGGTGGCGCCTCTAAATTGCCGCAGGCACGCAGACGCAACAGTCGCGGCGAGGAGGGTAAGTGTGGTAGAGAAAGAAAGAGAGAGAAAGTAGCTAGCGATTTCTCGTAGCTGTAGTTGCTTTTTGCACCCACGCAGCAGCGTTAGAAACCCGTAGCTCAAATACTCGTAGTTTGTAGTTAGTTTGTTTTGGCATCACCCGATTTATTAAATTATATCGCACCTCCCCCGCTCCTTTCCCGCTCGCATTAACGTTGATATACAGGTAGAGTACCACAGCATCACTACTCCTTCCATGAACTGCTTAAGCACCAGAACTCTGATTTATCCAATCGCTTGAAAAAAACGCCAATTCCTGTTACCACAGTCCCCGCAGCCAATGAGCAGAACGCGGGATCGGAGCAGCAGCAACAGCAGCAGCAACAACAACAAACAGCCGGCAACAGCAGCGACAAATCCAACCCCAAGCACTCTGAGAACAATGAAGCCAATGACATGGGAGGTGCCGCAACGGTAAGCTTTGGTCTTATTCCCTACTTGCTCCTTTTGGAACACAAAAGTAAGCTCATGTCACAAACTGATGCTTTTCTCCTCGAATCGGTTCCTTTAGCACACCAGCACATTGGGGGAGCAGGAGCTACAGAATGCAGTCGAAGCTGCGGCCGTTGTCTTCAAGAAGGTGGTAGTTCAGCGACGCAAGGAGAAGGAGAAGGAAAAGGCCGCCGAGGAAGGTGAGTGCTAATTGCCATCTCTGCTCTGTATCTCTTGTATCTATCTTTATGTACATAGTTTGAATGTGTATGTGTGTTGTTTTGTCGGTGGATGGGTGCATAATTACTTGTGGTGACGGTGACCTGTATCTAACCCGGCCCTTTCCGCAAGGGTTTCACTTTTTCTCTAATTTCGTACAAAATTAATTAGACCTCAGGTTGTAGAAGGGCTTTATCTCCTTCTCGACGCCCAATACAGCTGAAATGGGTCATCATTTGTCCCCCTTTGCATTCACCTTTTCTGCGGCCATTGGCCCTCAAGTACTTACATTACATTTAGTTGGAGCCAAGTTCTTTGAAGGCTTACAAAATCAAGTTTCGAAACCTTTTTTTCTTTGTCTGACTAAGGGAAGAAAGTCCGATACATATTAGTGACTCTACTTAATTGAGAAAATATCATTACCCGTTTACTGATGAGGCAATTTTCATAATTATATTTGCTAATATTGCAATGCGGCATTTTTAAGACGTAAGCAATTATTATGGTGCCTAAAAGTATGCAACACATTTTTCGATAACTATTCAGCGCAGTAGAGCGTTACAAATTACAAAGAGCCAGTCAATTTATTTGATCATTTTATCGGTGTATTCACATCAATATGTAAAATTATAACTAAACCACTTTATTTAGAGCAACGTGTCGATATGCCAATGAAATTGTTGCCTAAAAAAATAAAGAATTAATTGTGCTACACTAATTCGCTATCTTTATTACACGGCAAATTATTACATCTTAATATTTGTTAACATTTTAAATTAGTACCAAATCCTCTGTAAACATAAAATATATTTTTGTTATCACAGTTTTTCGTTTTTCATAAAACCAAGTGATAAACAATAAATACTCGCCTGTTGGAATCGCATGGGGTAGCAGGTGAAAATCTAGATTAACTCCTTTAGCGTATACTACACCCTAATAGTGAAGAATATTAAAGTTAGATATTTATTTATTTACTTCATTTGCTACTTACCATATAGGGACATCTGTGGTTAATATTTGTAAAGTTCTGAAAAGTCTTGTATACGAGAATTGCAAGTGGATTGTACGCCCTGTTCATAAATTTGCAGCAATCAACACGATCCTTATATAGCCATGGCTTGTATCCATTTGCCTTTTTGAAGAATTGTGCTTCAACGACCACGTCATTAGCAGCATACAGTAAAGTTGCATTAAAATTCAAATCGGTTCTATTACGACTTATAGCCCGCAGTCGACACTCGTTAATTAATATCCTTGATTTATTAAAATTATCACAGACGAAATTTGTAAATTTAAAAACAATTGCTTCCTGGAAATTGAAAAATACCTTATACTTCAATCTGATTTTATTCAATCCAATTTACTTACATTATAGCTAAATGCAAAAGCCATCAGGGACAGCACAATTAAAATGTTAATGCGCATTGCGATCAAGTTCTCTTGAAATATGAAAATATTCTAAACCAATTTCGACAATTTTTGAATAGGGTAAATATTATTTATATTGATGTTCTGTGGCAGTTAAAAGTAATTATCAGCTGCAATTAAAATATCATTGTATATAAATAACCTATAAGCAAACATATCCACTGAACATCCATTAAAACATTTATTTTACCTTCTAGAAAAAATGTATCAGGGGAACATTTTACAATGGAGAAGACTATTTAAATAATGGCCCAACAAAAGTCAATAACGTTATAAATCCTCTACAAAAGCAAAATATGCATTTGTTATGACTTTCGTTGCATTTTTGAAGAACCAAGTCAAGCTCAATAAATAATCGCCCGTTGGAATTATATTAGGCAAAACGTCCCATCTTAAATAGAATCCTTTTATAATAATCGAACCCTATGGTATGAGAACTGAATTGTGATTTTCGTGAATGAAATTTAATCAAATGAATACTTACCTCATAAGGACAGGTGTGGTTAAGGTTTGTGAATGGTTTAAATAACTTATAGATGATAATAGCAACTGGATTATAGGGTCGCTTCGCAAAGCGGCACCCATCAATTGTTGCAGTATAAAGCCAGGGCTTATATCCAAGGTTTGTTGCCTTTTTGAAGATCTGACCTTCAATACGAGCGTAATCCACAGCTTCAAGTAAAGTAAAATTTAAATTTACAATATTTTTGTCCCGATTTATTGCTCGTAGGCGACATTCCTCTACAACGATTAGGGGCTTGGCGTGATTATCACAGACAAAATTTGTAAACTTGAAAACAATAGCTTCCTGCAAGAAATATTATAGTTAATTGCATGGATATTTTTACCTTAATATTCAAATATTTACATTATAGTTCCATGTGAGAGCCAGCAGCTGCAGCGCCATAAATAAATTGATGCGCATTGCAAAGTAATTCCTTTGAAAATCAAAACCATTCTAGGCTTAAAATGAGATTATTAAATGCAGCTATAATTTAAATAATCGTTTAACAAATATTAAAATATCATTAGTCGATTTTTAAATTGCTTTATACTTTATAATTAATGGATATAAGATATACATAATTTCTTTTTGTTTCAGTTAGACATTATTACGACTTAGTTTTAAACAAAACTTTTCAAATAATGTCCTAACAAAAGACTAAAATAAGATTATTTTTATGAATCCTCTATAAATTGAAAATATGCATTTGTTATGAGTTTTGAAGTGTTTTTAAAGAACCAAGTCATGCTCAATAAATAATCGCCTGTTGGAATTATATTAGGCAAAATGTCCCATCTCAGATAGAATCCTTTTAAAATAACCGAACCCTATAATATGAGAATAAGATTGTGATTTTCGTGAATAAAATTTAAACAATTTAATACTCACCTCATAAGGACAGCTGTGATTTAAATTTGAGAATGGTTTAAATAACTTATAGACGATAATAGCAATTGGATTATAGGGTCGCTTTGCAAAGCGGCATCCATCAATTGTTGCAGTGTAGAGCCAGGGTTTATATCCAAGGTTTGTTGCCTTTTTGAAGATCTGACCTTCAATACGAGCGTAATTTACTGTTTCGAGTAAAGTGAGATTTAAATTCAATACATTTTTTTCTCGATTAATTGCTCGTAGGCGACATTCCTCTACAACGATTAGGTTTTTTGCGTGATTATCACAGACAAAATTTGTGAACTTGAAAACAATAGCTTCCTGCAAGAAATATTATACTTAATCATATGGATGTATTGAAATTCTGAATACAATAGCTTCACATACTTACAAGTAGTTTAAAGTTATTGTATTTTTACCTTAATATTCAAATATTTACATTATAGTTCCATGTGAGAGCCAGCAACTGGAGCGCCATAAATAAATTGATGCGCATTGCAAAGTAATTCCTTTGAAAATCAAGACCATTCTAGGCTTTAAAATGAGATTTTTAAATGCATCGATAATTTAAACAATCGTTTAACAAATATTAAAATATCATTAGTCGATTTTTAAATTACTTTATATTATACAAGATGTACACAATTACTTTTGTTTAAGTTAGACATTATTACGACTTAGTTTTAAACAAATGTCAAGTCTGGCTCAGTAAAAAATTAACTTTTAATGTCGCAGGTTCGTTCCATATTGAATAAAATTAAATTAAAACAATCGAATTAGGAAAAGAATTGTGATATTCTTAGCACAATAAAAATAAATTATTAATAACCATAAAAGAACAGGTAATAAATTTAACGACCACAGCATACAGTAAAGTTGCATTAATATTCAAATCGGTTCTGTTACGTCAACCTCCTTCTATTTAATCCAATTTACTTAAGTAATAGCTGATTGAAGAAGCTATCAACGACAGCACAATTAAAATGTTAATGCGCATTGCGATCAAGTTCTCTTGAAATATGAAAATATTCTAAACCAATTTCGACAATTTATTGAATAGGGTAAATATTATTTATATTGATGTCCTGTGGCAGTTCAAAGTAATTATCAAACGCAACTAAAATGTCATTTGTCTTAAAAATTCTACAGGGATTACATATCAAATCATGGGTTAAACATCTGAACATCAATCAAATTTATTTATGATAAAACATTTATTTTACTTTATAGAACACATATATCGGGGGAATATTTTGTAGATAGAGAAAACTTTTCAAATAATGTCCTAACAAAATAATAAAATAAGATTATTATTATGAATCCTCTATAAATTGAAAATATGCATTTGTTATGAGTTTTGAAGTGTTTTTAAAGAACCAAGTCATGCTCAATAAATAATCGCCTGTTGGAATTACATTAGGCAAAATGTCCCATCTTAGATATAATCCTTTTACAATAACCGAACCCTATAATATGAGAATTGTGATTTTCGTGAATGAAATTTAAACAATTTAATACTCACCTCATAAGGACAGGTGTGGTTAAAATTTGAGAATGGTTTAAATAACTTATAGACGATAATAGCAATTGGATTATAGGGTCGCTTTACAAAGCGGCATCCATCAATTGTTGCAGTGTAGAGCCAGGGTTTATATCCAAGGTTTGTTGCCTTTTTGAAGATCTGACCTTCAATACGAGCGTAATTTACTGTTTCGAGTAAAGTGAGATTTAAATTCAATACATTTTTTTCTCGATTAATTGCTCGTAGGCGACATTCCTCTACAACGATTAGGGTTTTTGCGTGATTATCACAGACAAAATTTGTGAACTTGAAAACAATAGCCTCCTGCAAGAAATGCTATATAGTTGTTAATGAAATGGATTTGTTAAGTTCTATATATAATATCTTTAAAAGTATTTTAGAGTTATATTTACATTAATGTTCCAGCTGAGAGCCAGCAGCTGGAGCGCAATAAATAAATTAATGCGCATTGCAATTCAATCCCTTTGAAAGTCAAAAATATTGTAGGCTTCATAGCGAATTTTGCTATGCTTCAATACTTTTTGGACTAACATTAAAATAACATTAATCGAATTTTTAATTATATACTTCATAAATAATAGATAGGAAATTACAGTAATTTTATTTTAGGCAACTGTCGAGTCTGTAAAAATTGACTTGTATCATGACGTGTCTTAAGTGAAATTGTTTTAAAATAATCGAACTAAAAATATTGGAATGGCTATAGTCAAGCTTTGACTAATAATGTTATAAAATTATGAAAATTCTAATAATTATTAGGTAAATCAAGTAAGAAAGTTACTGTCGAATTTTCTCGACTGTGAGATACCCGTCACCCAATTTTACTGAATGGAAGAATAATAAAGAGCGACCATCGAAATATTATATTTTTCAAAAATATACTGAAATAATACTTAAAAATATACTACAAATATACCGAAATAAATTTTGTAGCACTTCATTATGTTTATTGAACACCATTATTATGTCACTGAGTGACAACTAGCCGAACAGGTGCAGCTGCACCCGATTTCGCCTTATAAAAGTAATTCGTTAATAACTTCTGTGTTTTTTGTCCGATTCTAATCAAATTGATGATTAAGATGAGTATTGTGTGAGCCAAAAAATTGAAAACGTTTTTTTCTATTTACGGGGGCAGACTTGGCGTGATCAACATCTAAAATACACTTCATCTGCCCACCGAGTTTTAACATGTTGTCCCCAAATTTGGTACCGCTAGCTTTTATAGTCTCTGACAGACTGTGCTATATCGACTCGGCTATTGATGTTGATCAATAATATATATAGTTCATGGTCGCAGACGCCTCTTTCTGCCTGTTACGAACATTCGAATAAACGCAAAAGGTCATGATTTTTTTAAAATCCATGACCTAAAAACAAAGTTCAAGTAGAGTAAGATTTAAATCCATTGTTTGCTTGTTTATTAATCTTCTGTAAATATAAAATATGCATTAGTTACTAGTTTTGCTCCATTTTTAAAGAACCAATTCATGGCCAACAAATAGTCGCCTGATGGAATGGCATGAGGCAATATATTCGGTTGCAAATAAAATCCTTTTATGGCAACTGTAGGCTATTTAAAAGGTATACATATTATATTTTCGGGTAAAATTGAAATAAAATGATTCTTACCTCACTATAAGGACAGGTGTGGTTAAAACTTGTGTACTCTTTAAATAACTTAAAGATGATTATAGCAACCGGATTGTAAGGTCGTTTGATAAATTGGCATCCATTAATTGTAAAAGTGTAAAGCCATGGTTTGTAACCAAGGCTGGTAGCCTTTTTGAATATCTGACCTTCAACACGAATGTAATCAATTGTTTCAAGCAATGTGATATTAAAATTCAAAGTATTCTTTTCGCGACTAATTGCTCGAATGCGACATTCTTCTATAACAATGAACTCTTTTGCATGATTCTCACACACAAAATTGCTGAACTTGAAAAGCAAAGCTTCCTGCAAGGATAAAACAATGATTAATTGAAAAGCTTCAAATTACAGCATTCGTACAATATTTCCAATTACTTACATTATAATTCAGCGTAAGAGCACACAACACATAAAGCGCAATAAATAATTTGATATGCATCGTTCTGAACTTAATATGGAAATGAAAACAATTTTGGCACATTTAACACAAGTTAGGCTATATCTATTATTTCGATTATATTATATAATAAAAAACAATTGGACCATAAAATAATCAATATTGTTAAAATATAAAACTCATCATATAGTATACAAATTTCTTACCATGACCCTTGAAAATTATATATATTATATTAGGCTAATTGTTTGAAATTGTTTGGGTCTTTAAGCCAAACATTAAAATTCAATTATTGGTATATGAGTCTGGTCTATTTAGAAAATCAAACAAATTATTTTACCTAAATGCTATTGAATTATGAACAAAATAATCATTAAATATTATACATGTAATTATCATTATATGTGCAATTTATAAAATTTAGCCTTTGATATATTAAAACTTTATAAATTCTCTGTAAATGCAAAAATACATTTGATTTTTGTAGAATTAGTTGGAATTGCAAATGGCAATATATGACACTTTAATGAAACAAATTGATTCTCACTTCATAAGAATTTCTATAAACGATAATAATAAAAAGCTTTCTTTGCAAATCGACATCCATTAATTGTTGCAGAGCCAGGACTCATAGGAGTCAAGGTGTGTGCTTTGCTGGAAAACCTGACAAAATTCTTTTGCAATTAAACCATTTATGCCCTATGGCTAAAAAAGTCAGCCGTTGGCCAACTAAAAATCGCCATTTGAAACGAAGCACAAAGACAAATCGCCCACGCTCATGTCTTTTCCACAATGAAAGTATTTTTCCCTGGGCTGTGCTTTGTTATGTTTTAATTTTATGTTTTGCTGCTGCTGCTGTTTGTTTGCGATTCTTTTGGGTATCCTTTCTGCGAAATCCATTCAAACTGTAGCCTTGTTTCTTGCCCACACGTTAAGCTTACGGGGGCTGACATTCAAAAATTCTACAGTTAATCTTATCTCATGTGTGTGTGTGTGTTTGAGCCTTAAAGTGCTTCTGTTTGAGTGAGCCATTTTCGAAACGAACGAGCGTTGTTGCTCAAATGTTTGTGTTGCGGAGGCGAATGCCACACAACGGCTTGTGCAACATGCTATACTATACGTGCAACTCGCCGTGTTGTTTGTGCAAACACTGGGAATTTATCGATGAGGAAACGAGATGATATCAGATCCTTCTAGAGTATTTGGTACGTTCCAGGTTTTGGGGAAACTTGAGAGTTTCATTTGCAATTTAAAGTCGAAAATTTGCAGGTAATGTGCTATTTTTACTATTTGAAAATAAATGTACATTTAATTATTAAAATCTCTATGTTCTTATGAGTAAATTAAAATGTAATTCTTTATATTTTGCTGGCAAAATTTGTCTCGTACTGTCATAGTTATTTATTTCTGTTGATAAATGGGAATAAACAGAATATTTAATTATGTTATGTACTTGCATTTTTCACGACAATCCAAAAAGGTCATAAAGGTCAGTCGCTAAAAGCACATTTTTTTAACTTGAACTGCCAAATAGTACAAACTTTAGAATACATAACATATACATATCCTCTTTCTATGGTGTAAGTAAACTACTATAATTACTAACTAACCACCACTAAACATGGTTAGAAGCGAACGCTTCAATAACCACCACACTATTAACGCTTTTGAAAACACTATTTCATAGTCGAAAAACCAGTATTATTCATTAATCAAAAACTTGGCATTTGTTCTATCATAAGATAAAATAACAGCCATTCTTTTAGTCATTAATCTGTGTCTTATCCATTGTAATACTTAACTAACCAAACACAAGTTGCCAACCACTGAATATGGCAAAGAGCTTATGGTGCTGGCGCTGCATTAACCACCCTAGCATTAACCAATTGTGCAACCAGTATTTCGTCAGTGTTTAACCAGTATTTTTCATTAATACGTGCCTGCCGTGGTGTTGGTCAATTTAAAGCCAATTGCGACAAGAGAAAAGACTACAACAAAACCCACCCTATTAAATTGCAGCCTCGCAGGTGGCAGCTGCTGCTTCCGGTGACGCCAGCAATGTTGGCGATGTCATGGAAACGTCATCGTCATCGGAGCTGGAGTTCAGGTGTAGCACGACATCAGGTCCGGGTCAGTCGCAGTACAGTGTCGAAGCGGATGAGTTCAAGTTGGTCTTTCTAAACTCAGACTCCTCGTCGTCTTGCAAAGAAGAAGAGGAGGAGGAGGAGGAAGAGGATGGCAACGATACGGACACAGCATCAAGTTCATCGTGTTCCACACATCAATGCCACAGCATTGTTAGCAACGTGGAGGATTGTGATTGGGATTACTTTGAGCCCTCAATGATTGCAGCCACCACCACAACGACCACAACAATGATTGCCTACGCCAGCTCCATGACACCCACAACGCCCACGCCACCGCCTCGCTTTCGCCGCAGATCCAGCGACAGCGACTCCCCGTTGCTGCAGCGTCGCCAACAGTTGCACAGCTACTGCTCCAAGATACGTGAGAGCGATACGGGCACCGGCACCGACGAGGAGCTGCACATGCAGACCGAGACCAGCTCCCAGACCAGCTCCGATCAGAACCAGACGCCACCAACCGCAACGGTGCCGCTCAGCATGAAGGCGCGCATCAAGACGCGTTTCCTCAAGAGCCACCATCACTACCAGCATCATCATCACCATCATACGCCCAGTCGCTGTGGCTGCACTGCCTCCGCCATTCAGCCGGCACAGCCGCAGTATGTGCCCATTCCTGTGCCCGTGCCCATACCCGTGCCTTTGGCTGCCTATCACAATTGGCAGCTGGAGCATTCGGGTGTGCCGCTGCTGGAGCAGGATGAGCATTTGGCTGCGTCGTTGCAACAGTTGTGGCAGGCGGCAGCTGCCGCGACGGCAACTACAAATTCACCGCAGCAACAGCAGCAGCAGCAGCAACAACAACAGGCAGCAGCTGCAGCGGCTGCCGCGGCAGCAATGGTTGCCTATACGCAGCAATTCGCCGCAGCGAGCAACATGTTTGATGCGACGCCGCCGGCAACAACAAAAAGCTATCAGCAATTGCCAACAACAGCGGCGATGCGAGCGCGCCAACTGGGCGGCGGTTTTAAGTCCTCGGCACCGGAGCTAAGCGCCTCGCTGGGCTCACTGATGACGCAGTCGTTGTGCTCCACTGCCTCCACGTCTTCATCAACAACGTCCGGCTATGGCACAGCAGGTCGCAGCCTGGAAACTTTAGCCGGCTGTCTGTGTCTGGCTCAACAGCAGCAGCAGCAGCAGCAACAGCAACAACAACTGGCCAGTCAAATGGCTGGCAATGCTTTCAAGCCAGCTCCAACAAGTTTTGGTTTAGTAGCGCCGCGCACGCCGTCGTGTGAGCAACAACAAACGCAAACGCAAAAGCGTCTCTCGGTTCGTGTTAACACTGCTGACGCTGACGTCGCTGCCGCCGTTGATATCGACGTTGACGTCGCCGCAACGCCCACAACAACAGTGAGATTGTGTAATGCGAATGATAAAAGCAATAGCAACGACGACGGCGTTAAATTTAGCGCACATGTTGATGTTGCTGCTGTGACTGTGACTGATACTGATAAGTGCGAGTGGCGAGAGACGATGCCAAATAAATGCCAAAAACTATGCGAAACAGTGCAAAATATAAGACAACTAACAGCAGCAACAACAGCAACAGCAACGGCAACTGCGGCAGGCAGACAGACGCAAACACAAAATACAGAAACAGAAACAGAAACAGAGACAGACAGACAAACCTACCTGGCGAGTAGAGACAGCGACGAAGCAGTGGAAGCAGCAAACGAAACAAATATACATAAAAATCAAGTACCAGCAACAAGAGCAGCAACAACAACCACAACTGCTCCTGCGGTAATAACTCGTTTCAGCAGCAACAGCAACGGCAACGGCGACAGCCAAGTTGCAGTCGAAAATGTTGAGATTGTTGCGCCTAGAGAGCAGCAGCAGCAACAACAGCATTGCCAGCTAGAGTCGAAGAATTTTAGCAGCTGCCTAACGTTGTCCTCCAATCGGTTTATAAATAAAGCACAAACCATGTCCGAGAGTGAGCCAGGCGAGGCGATTGCCCATTTGCACAGCGAAAGCTACGCAGCCAGCAGCAGCAACAGCAGCAATAGCAGCAGCAACAACAACAGCGATGCCGAGGCTGAAGATGAGCGTAGCCCACGCAAGTTGGTGGAACGCAGCTATGATGTTGCTCTGGCCATGCAGGCTGACGAAGTGTTGCCACCAGCACCCATGCAAATGGTGCATCACAGCACCACCGATGGCAGCAGCACCAGCAGCAGCAGCAGTGACTCCAGCAGCAACAGCAGCTCCAGCTCGGAGTCGTGCGACTCGGATGATACCGGCACTGTGGCAGACCGGCGACCCAAACGAAGGCGCTTCAACAAAGTGTTTATAGTGAATCGACAGGCGGGTCAGGCGGCGCGTGTAAGACGCAGTTCGTCCACTGAAGGTGATTCATTGTCATCGTCCGATGCAAATCTCGAAGATTCGTCCGATAACGATACCGATACCGAGCGCATCGATTGCGGCATTGTGCTAAACTATGTGAAGGCATTGGGCGAGGAGCCAGCAGAGCAACCGCTGCCATTGGCGGCTGCTGCACGTGATGATGACAACGATGATGACGATGATGATGAAAGTGAACGCCGCGTTGCCAACTCAAGCGATGAGCTTGCCAACTGCATTGTTGTTGTGGGCGGCCGCACAGATGAAGACGGCGTTGTGCTGCATGGCATGCGTGCATTGCCAGAAGCCGAGGCTGAAACTGAACAAGCTGAGGAGGAGGAGGAGGAGGAGAAGGAGCAGCAGCAATTAGAGCGCTGCATTGAGCAGCCATCATCTGTGGCATTAAGCTCAGTCCTGGCCGCTTGCGATGAGTTGCATAGCATTTCCAACGATGTGAATCGCTTGCTGGCGCTGCATAAGCAAAACTCACAGTTGGAGCTTAAATTGCAGCGACTGCGACGCGGCGTCGCCGAAATCAATGAGGATCATCTGCTGCAGCTGCCTGGTACAGCCGCTGGCACTGGTGCGGCTGCCACCCAGCCGGAGAAGCCCATAGAGTGCAGTGGCAGCTGCCAGGGGTGGGCAGGTAGTGCACAGGCGTCAACCCTCGTGCTATCCGATTGCCATGCCCAAGCCCATTCCAAGAAAAGCGTAAATGTAAATTCTAATGACGAAAGCGAAGCAGCGCAGCAAAGCGCAAACAACGCTCAAAAGGGTAAACATGTAAACGAAGAAGCAAAAGAAGCAGAAGAGGAAGAAGCGGCAACGCTTGGATTTTCATGTGAACAGCAACAGCAGCAGCGACGGCGGCGGTCGCAGGTAAAAGCAAACACCGATAATAAAGTGGCAGTCATGCAAACAGCAACAACAAGAACTACGACGGCCATAGAAGAGCGAACAGCTGTGCAAACGCAGGCAGCAGAGCAGATGGATGAGGTGGCGGAGGCAGAGGTGCAGGGAGTTATGATGGGCAGCGAAGCATGCAAAATAAACGACGATTTGTTGGACCCTGACTACTCGTCGCACTCTCACTCTCTCGCACGCGCAGCAATAGCGAGTAAAGCACCTGAAAGACAGCGACGCGAGCAGCAGCAGGTAGCTGTAAATACGACGAGAGCAACAGATGGTGAGCACAAGCGCACGTTACTCTCGCGCTCTCAGCTACCTGTTGCTCTTCTTGAAGCCGATTGCGCAGCCGAAGTGAAGTCGCTCTCAGCATTGGTATGGGAAACGGAGTCAGTCGAAAATGAAATGTTAAACGTTGCGGTTGAAGAGCCAAGCGCGCGCCTAACGTTGTACACTAACAACAACAACAACAATAATAGCAGTAATAATAATAGTAGTAATAATAGCAGTAGTAACAGCAACAACGGTGGCCATAATGACGGCGATTTCGCAGCACAAGAGACAAAAGCCAACAGCAACAGCGCCGTTTTTGTTGTTGGCCAACAAAGTAGTATCAGCAGCAGCAACAACAACTGTGACGTAGTGAATGTTAATGTGAATGTGAATGTGAATAAAGCAGCGTCGCAGTCGCCGTCGCCGTCGCGTGTGTTTGAAAGTTGTGAAAACGAATACGACAAAATATTTGGCAGTCACCAAGAACTGCAGAGCAGCAAAGCAACAACAAGTGAGGCAGCAACAACTGCAATTACTAATACAACTGCAACAGCAGAAACGACAACAACAACAGCAACAGCAGCAGCAACAACGTCAGCTGCTGCAGCCAAGAATTCACTTTCAGCCAAATATCGCAGTTTAGTGATGATTACAAAAGACAACGAAAGCCCAACATCAACAACAACGACAACGAGTAACGACAACGATTATGAAATGCCAGCGATTGGCAGCAACAACAACAACAACAACAGCCACAACAGTTTTGGCCAGAACTTTGGCAGTGAGTCACCCATCGACTTGCGAATCGGACATGGCCATGAGCCGATTATGGTGACGCCGACGCCAAGTGAACGCGACTTGTCGCGTGATTCCTACAGCGTGGACTCTCTCAATGAGCCAGCCTCGAATCCCAAGCTTGGCCTGGACGATGGCCTGGCCGATGATGATTCCTGGGTGGAGGAGCTCAGTCAACGTGGCGATCTCGATGATGATGAGAATTTGAGCAATGCCACAACTACGCCGACTGCCACCGATTCCGAGGATGCCGAGGGCGATGGCGAGCTGGGTGGTCGCATCATGTACTTGGATCGGGAGGAGGAGCTGCGTGGCTATAATCGCTCGGCCATTGACTTTACCCTGCACACCATTGTCGAGGAGAGCTGCGAGGAGAGCGAGGTAGCTTCAATGCGTGCAGATAATGAGCTGGAGCTGGAGCCGGAGGAGGAGGAGGATTTGGCAGAGCGGCGAAGGCAACGCACCTTGCAGCATCATCATCGACTCAGTGCGTCCGAGCTGGAAAAGTATTTCTTCTTTGGTCTGGGCGATGGCAAGGTGATGAGCTCCATTGACACACGTGGTGATGACACGGCCTCCGAGGTGAGTTCCGAGTGCTCGGAAAGCGTCGACTCACTGCCCCACGAGGATCAGCTGTTGGATGGCGGCCACAGTGCCGCAGACTTGGCCTCCTCGCGACTGGAAAAGTATTTTCTGTCGGGCTTCATGGGCTTCAGCGGCGGCGAGAAGCAGCCGGACAGCGATGAGAGTGGCGGCAGTGTGGGCAGCGACAGTGAGGGCCATCCCAGTCCCAGTCAGCGACGCAAGCGCCTGGTACGTGCTCGAGGCACGCCACGCAGTCACAACTCCTCGCTGGACAATCTGCTGCTGCCCGAGCAGCAGACAGATGCCATGGATGCCACCACAACAGCTGCTGCTGCCGCGGCAGAGGACACTTCCGAGTCGGAGGCGGGCTGTGATGATACTGTCATTCATCTGGCCAATGCCGGCGATCGGGCCTCCGATGGCAGCTCCTCGGACACAATCAAGCGCAAGAAGCAGCTGCGCAAACGACACGACTCCCTCGACGAGAAGAAGCTGCAGCTGCACGAGGTGACCGATGCCGGCACAGCGGGCACAGAATGCCACACGCCCACGCTGGGCACTGTGCAGTCCCAGGCCCAGGCGCAGGCCAAGAAGCAGCAGCATCATAGCCGGGACAGCGGCTTTGTGGGCAGCAACGATGACCTGCTGAAGTCCACCGACTGTGAGCCGAGCAAATCGCCCACACCAGCGCTGGGCCAGATCAGTGAGGATCGCGAACCCGCCATCAGTTTGGCCAAGCTGGAACTGCCCAGCGGTAGTAGCAGCTCCGCCACGCGCCGAGTGTCCATGGGTCAGACGCTGTCCATGCCAGGGGCAGGCACCAGTTCGAATCTGGTGCGCAAGGATAGCTTCAACAACTGGAGCTCCGACGAGGAGACCAATCTGATGATGAGCAAAATGCGGCAGTTCTTCAAGACGCTGATTGTGGCCACCGCCAATGCACAGAGCCAGTGCCAAGTGCCCAGCCAGACGCCCAGTGCGGGCAGCACGCCCAGCTCTGTGCGAAGATTGGCCTGCAAGACGAGCAAGTCTCGGCCAGCACAGTTGGCCTACTTTGAGAACGAGCTGACCCGCCTGATGAAGACGGTGCCGGGCATCAATGATGAGCAGGTGCGCGAAATTGTCGAGTATTTGAGCAGCGAGGACACCTGGTCGGATTCATACGACTCCTCGGACTATACCAGCTCCGATCTGGAGGGTGGCAGCGAGCACAAGGGCCAGCTGAAGGCACAAATCTCGGCCAGCTGCCAGCAGATTATCAACAAGTTCGAGGTGGACGAGGAGGGAGTGCGTGGCGATGGCGGATTGCTAGACGAGGCGCATGGCATGGCGCTGAATGGAGACACGGCATTTGTCTACCAGAAACTGGTCGCCTCCTTCAGCAAGGTCGCTGTGGGCGAGCCCAATGAAGTGGAGCACCAGCCGGCGCCGGCGCAAGCCGAGGCAGAGGATCAGCTGGCCACGACGGGCACAGAGCAGCAGCGTTCGCCGCAACTGTTTGCCAAGGTGATGCAACACATTGGCACCCGTCTGGTGGCTTTGATGCACGAGGTGAGCAGCGGCAATGAGACGCCCACCTCGACACGGCACAGCCGTCGCGTGCAGGCCAAGATCTCGGCCACCACCACCGAGGACGAGGAGGACGAAGTGGAGCAGCAGCTGCAGCTGAAGGCGCTGCCGCTCAAGCAGCTCAAGTTGCGCAGTCGCTCGCATGACTTGCTGCTCGATGGACCGCAATTGCAGCCGAGTGCAGGACAACCGGGCACCATAACTGGAGCACATCATCCGGCAGTCGCAGGAGCAACAGGAGCCGGCGAGCTGCCGGGCGAGGAGTGCGGCATGGCCAGCGATTACGAGCGCTTCTCGTGGCGCGGCAGTTTTGAGTCGGCATTACTGGCTAATGGCGACAGCAGAACGAGGCTCAGCCAGCTGAGCCAGCTAGACAGGGACAACTCGTCGTCTGCATCCGCTTTGGCTGTAGCAAAGCGCCGATCTGCAGGCGACCTGTTGTTCAGCCAGCATCAGCAGAGTCTCAGCCGCGAGCAATTGGATCGTGTGCGCTCCTGCGGCAGCATTGGCGGTGGCGATGTCCATCACCATCAGCTGGAGTCGTCGCCCGCCAAGCCATGGCTCTCCTCGGCCAGCTCCTGTGCCGACTCGGCCAAGGATGTGCGTCGCTCCAGTGTGCCCGATGCCATCTATGAGACGGATTCCAGCGATGAGGGCGGCGCCACCGCTCAGTTTAACGTCAATCGCTCCACCTTGCCGCGCAGCTTGACGGCTGGCGGGCAGGTGGCAAGCACCAATTCGTTGCCACGTCTGCCCACCAGCTCGGTGGCCTCGGTGGGCGCCGCCTTTACCAGCACACCCATTACCAAGTCTCAGAGCGCGCTCAACTATACGCCCACCTCGTCGACGGGCAGCGCCAAGAGCGCCAGGTATCGTTCGCCTGGCTTGGCGGCACGTGCTGCCGCCGCCAGTGGCAACAACAGCAGCAGTGCCAGCTTAGCTGGTGTGGCAAGTAGCTCGACTGGCAGCGGCAACAAGAAACTCGCCGGAGGACTGCAGCAGTTCCTCTACTCCAAGAGGGATGCACGCAAGCGTTTAAACATGTCAGCGGGTGAGTTGCTTAAAACTACTAAAGTATCTTAGAGATACATACTTCAAAGATACATTTAAACACTGTTCAAACCTCTATTGGGGATTTGCATAAAGTCTGCAGAGTTGACTGCTAATTAATCCTGTTGAGTCAGCAATCATTGTCGATTTAATAGCAAATTATTTATAGAACCGATTTATTCATTGAGCAATCGTGTGCATTGCGCATAAATGCAAGTCTTTTGTCTAGAAGAGAATATTTGTGTGATTCATGCCGATTAAACATGAGTTATCTGCCAACAATCAACAACTCTGGTTCTTCCTTATCAATGCAAATCAATAAGCTTAAGGCTGCTTCTCACTTTGAGCGTAAAATTAAGTCTCATAAATTTCTATGAGGTGTAATTTGTGTGCAGGTTTGTGAAAAGCAGCCGTAAGCTCCAAGTGTTAGCTAATTAATTAAAGAATGTCTTAAGAATGCATTTTATTTTTAAATTAACATTTTACTGCCAACTGACTTGTTTAAATTTAGCTAAAAAAAACAAACTGCAAATGAATTTTAATTTTAATCGGCAACTAAAGTGACACTCTTAAAGTCTTTTAGCAAATTCAGTTTAATGCGATTAGCTGCAATGTCATTGCCTGATATTCCTTTGATTATCAGCACAAGTTGAAAGTTCATGGTTTGATTAATACTGGTTATTTGACTAAGCGTAGATTAGATATTCTCAAAGCAATCATTGCTAATAATATTTAATATAATATGTCCCTTAATCGAAGAAGTTTGCTTGCCTAGCTAGATCAATTAAAGTTTCTATCATTTCATGCAAATCTTAATAACTTGGCTAATAGGCCGCTTAATTATCAACTTGGCAACCCACATTTCTTTTTAATTTCCACAACACTAAGTTGAGTATACCCTACAATTGTATGATACCTTAAGAACCTTATGCTGTTGTCACAAGCCTACGTCTCTTTAGTAGCACACAAGTTCCCTTTGAGCTTGTCTCCCTAATACTGGTAGTTATGTCTCGAAGAATGCTGAGGCTGTCGGGGTAAGACCGTGGGGCATTATGACCAAAATAAACTCAATCAAGGTCAATTAACTGTATCCAAATTAAGAGCTATGCTCGTTGCCAGCTACTCGGTTCAAGTTAAAGCGATTTTCGCAAAGCGCCAACTGTTGATGCCAGTTCCGCTTGACGGGGGCGTCGGTTGTTCATCATCGCGTTGTTGTCGTTGTCGTTGTCGTTGTTGTTGCTGTTGTTGTCGTTGCCTATTTATTAGTTGGCCAAAAAGCTGTTTTGCAGCTTGGTCAATGAAACTGGTACTCGACTTCGAACTCTTCTTGCTCACATACGCGACTCGAACTCGAACCTTGTGATAGACACAGGCGGGCTTTGAACTTTTGTTGCCATTGTGTCAAACTAGGGATGGGCGCGTGAGCCGATGGCGGGGAGGGGGAACGACAGGGCAGTGGCAGAGTGGGGAGTGGCAAAACAATAGTCTCCTGCATAATTATGTGAAGTGCGACGCCTGTTAATGAATAAACTACATAAATTGTGGGAGCCACAAAATGCTGCAAAAATTCATAAGGTTTATTAAATAGATGTGGCTTAATTGAATGCAAGACAGTTCGATTTGGGGGCAGGTAGGTAGGTTGTAGGTTGAAGACTCAAATGATACCCTGTCGACTTCTTTTGCCGTAGTAGGTTTGGTAGCAATCAATTATAATAAAATCAGTGCGGCAACCATTTATTTATTTATTAATAAACAAGTCAACTTCCTTGTGAAAAAAGACTTTCACTGCAATCAATCTTAATTAGATACCACTATCAATACATAAAGCTTACAGCTATTGTATAATCATGTATTGTAAAAGTACATTTTGTTATTTTGCTAAATGCAAAGAATACTTCTCTCTATTGTCTTGATCTTTCCATAAATGTGACATCAGCATTTCATTATAAAATAACTAAATCATTTAAGTTTGAAACAATGTGTTGCCATGTTATTTTATCTCGATCGACAACATGAAGCTTACACTCATAAATGCTTCAGCAAATTACTCAATGAATATTCATTTAATTATTCAGAGATCTTCATTGCTCACGCTGTCATCGCTAATACAAAATCTTTCTCTTCCAGCCAATTGGCATGTGTTTTGTTGTATTTGCTGTTTAAACAGCTTTTTGTGTAACGAGATTGTTTTGGTTGTTTGTTACCAAAAAAAAAAAAAAACAGAAGACAATTATTCGGTTGGCCAGTGGTTCAATGGATCTGTGGCTAAAACCGAGTAGGAATCTGAAACTGAAGTACAAATATCATTTAAGCTGTTGACGTTGATAAAGTGTTTTGTTTGTTTACTTCCTGAATGGGCCGCATTGAGGCATTATTTGCTTTTGCATAAAGTAATTAATGTTTTTGAACCCAAACGAGGCACAGTTGTGACAATAAACAACAATTGCCAATGTAGTTTTGCATTATTTTCGTGCTTGGCTGCCTCATGTGGCATGCAACTTGCAGCCACGGAAGTGGTTTGTTATCCGGCATTTTAAATGTTGATTTAAGCACATTTAAATATGTAAACATAAGCATTAGGAAGCACCCTGTTCGTATTCGTGGTTGCCAACTGTGCAAACACACCCATTATTTATATAATATTTGGTGCTACATTTTGTTGTAATCGAATTAACCTTAACTGCCACGACATAACTGTGTGTGTGTGTTGCCATCTCTGTTGCACTTGCCACATTTGTCGAATCGTTTCGTTAATTGCACTTTCATTGCCGCTCGACCTCCCAGGCGAAAGTTCAATATTTCAATAATTGAATATAACTTAGATTTGCGGGCATCGCAAGATCGCATATAGTTGAGTTCAGTTCAGTTCAGTTGAGTTGAGTTGAGTTGAGTTGAGTTGAGGATGGGTTCTCGTAGTGGCTCAGTAAATCGACACGCTTAACGGCACTTGGACATGCGGCCGCGCTCTATAAGGTGCCTGCCACACATTCATCAAAACTCGCAAAACTGAAATCGAAATCGAAATCAAAATCGAGAAGCGCATCGGAATAACATTTGAAACACAGAAAATACAAATGAAATCAACTAAACACAACTCGCACTCGCAACTCGCGCCACGTCAAGTGAAAGTGTTTTGGTTTTTTTGTTTAGGGTTTGCCTTAACGCCCCCCACTCCTCCTGCTCCCCGCACACTCTTTGTGGTCTTTAGGTATGCCAAAGTAGCAGAAATTATGGCCAAGTAGGCTGGGCCGTAAAAAAAAGTATGAAAAGCCAGTCAATAAATCGTGACTGCAGTCGAGAGAATTTCTACAATAGCAACATGAAATAAGTGAGCAGGCGGCAATCGACGCCGAAATACCCGGTAGCCATGTTAGGAAAATCATATTAAATTAAACAAAATAAAATGTGAGCAAAGCAGTTGCAATTACAATTACTATGTTATTTGTTACAGAACTTGCTTATTTTTTATAACTATACAATTGTTAAATTGACGAAAAATTATTAATTTACAAGGGCATGTTTTTATTCAGTTTGTATCCACTTTAATTTACGTCGAAGTCTATATATGTTTATATGGAGAATTTCTGTGCTGGAATTTCAACTGATTTAGCTCGATATCGCTCCAATTTTCAATAGTACTTAGTCATTAAAGAATTGCCAACAATTTGCTTATTTTTAAATGTAAAAATATCGAGAACATACGGCACGCTTGTTAGTCCGCTTATATGGCAGCCACAACCTTTTGTGAAGGGAATAATAAATTTCTAACACAAATTTAATCTGCCCGAAATACAATCGACAATTGTTCTGCAATTTGGCAGCTCTAGCTCAGAAATATAGCTGATTTTCTACAAGGACAGACAGATACCATATTTTATGGGAACAAACACGACTTCTTCTGCCTTTTATTTTGCCATTTATGCCGGGTAAAACAATAAATTAAATACTCGGTATGATTCAATTGCGCTTTGGGCGTTATATGGCTCAATTATTTGTGTTTACTGGTTGTTTTTTTTTGGCAAACCTTCAGCTTAATTACAGACGTTATTCTGACACAGTATCTAAGTGCCAGCTGATGGCGAATTGTAGCCAAGGTTGGGCGCCAAGTTCAAGTGTACATTCGACAGCTTTCAATTGAAGACCTTCAGTTAATGCTGCTCACCTGTTTTGTTGTTTAGATAACATGGTCGAAATGCAAACCCCAATACGTGTCAGAGTTTTCCCCTTCAGATTACTTATCGCTGCCTTATCAAACGGCGAGTGTCTATAAAAGCGACAACAACAATGAATATGACCCAAAAAAACGGCTTTTAATTGTGATAATGAAAAAAGTGACGCGTTTAATTGGCAAGCGGGGCAAGCGGGAGCCCAAAGATGCCGCTGGCTATAATGCATTCGTGCGTCCGGCCAGATGCAGTGCGTCGGCAGCATCGCCAGCTGCTGTGCACAATTATGGCAAGGCAGCGAAGACAATAAAGACAACGCCGGCGGGTGGAGGGGCGACGACAGCGGGTAAAATACAATATGCGGCACTCAATCGTTGGCGCAACAACAACAGCAACAGCAGCAGCAGCAAGTGCAGCGCTGCCACAGCCAAGTCGAAGCGTTGGTGGCGTTTCGGCGACTGTTGGCGCCGCCATAAGCGTCGAAGGCGACGACGACAACGTCGTGGGCAATGGCAGCGCAATTGGCACACATCGATGCTGGGCTGGCTGTGGCAGCTGCCGTGTTGCAGGCGGCAACGCGGTGGCAGCAATTATCATTATGACTCCGAGGAGGAGGATGATGACATCGATGCCAAAGTGGCGGCCTACATACTGGAGATGCAGCAGCGCGATGCTGCCACAAGCAGACAAAGTGAGCAAACCATCGAGACGACTGTTTTTATGCGTGTTCATGAGGCGCCACCAGCACCAGCAGCACCGCAACAGCAACAGCAACTGGGGCAACAACTGCAGCCGAAGCAGCGCGCCTGGACCTGGGATGACAGTTTGCGTTCCAATTCGGATCGCTTTCTTGAAACGCTCGAAGAGGATTTGCCGGGCGCTGCCGCTGCGGCAGCAGTTGCTCTGCCTGGTCCTGGGCATGGTCCTGTGCCTGGTGCACGACTGTCGCTGACATTGCAACGCCGCACGCCGTTGCATGTCACCTTTGGCGTGGTGCAAGGTAGGCGGCCTGCCACATGCCACATGCCACCTACCATACAACTGCCTGCCTGTTGCATGCGGCTTCAATCTGATTCATTTCTTTAATCACAGCTTGATTGAATTGCCTGCGAAACGAGTGTTGATTGTGATGAGTGTTTGCATTGAGTCTGTTTGTGTGCATTAAGTGCGCTCATTAGTCACTAATTGAGGAAAAAGTCTTAAATGATGTGTTTATTTACGTTTTATGTTTTCCCGTTTTCTTGCAGAGGAAGCCAAGGCCGCTGCCGAGGAGCTCAGTCAATCGCCAGTGATTGGACAACGGCAAACAGATGCCGCCTCCAGTCCCATACAGTCGCGCGCCTCCAGCGAAGCGTGGCCGGTGCAGTCCGACGAGGACATCGATCGTCTGGTGGCCATGCATCAAAACCGCAGCAGTCTCAGCTCCCTGGGCGTAAGTTGCACATTTCTATCTATCTTCTCAAAGTCTTATTCTTATTCTTTTCACATATATATATTGACTTTGTTCATCCTTCATTTCATTCTCTCCAACTTTTCAACTGCCATTTTTTCATAGTCTCCGCCTTATTTCCTTTCTGATATGTATCTTCTTTTTATCCTACTATTTCTTTTTCTTGTTATCTTCTCACTTCTTTTCTCATTCGGTTATTTCCATCGTGTTCTATTTTATTCATTTCCATCTCAACCTTTTTAAATTTCCGGAACTTCCTGCTTTTTTCTGATTTATTTGTTTTAGATTTATTCCTACGTTCTTTAAAATTCTCTCTTTTAACTTGCAATACTCTTTAATTTTTGGCGATTATTTTTATTTTTTCCTACATCTTCTTTTTTTAAACAATTTAATCATCACTTCATCTTGGCACCTTTTTCTCCTCCTTTTCTTTCCCTTACACTTTCTATTGGCATAATCCTATTAATCCTCACGTTATTTTACAGGTTCGCTCGGAGTCGATGGCCAGCGTTTATTCAGGTGCTGGCGAGGGTCGCTATGGCACCGTTGTGGTCAAGGGTCAAGTGGAGTTTGGCATGCAGTACAACTACAAGTTGGGTGCCCTGGAGATACACGTGGTGCGGTGCAAGGATCTGGCCGCTGTGGATGCCAAGCGCAATCGCAGCGATCCCTATGTGAAGGTAACTATTTTTGAATGCCAAACAAACCAGGCAAACTTAATAATACTCTTTTCTTTAAAGGTTTATCTGCTGCCTGACAAATCAAAGGCTGGCAAGCGCAAGACCAAAGTCAAGAAACACACTCTCAATCCCATCTTCGATGAGACACTGCGCTTCCACACGCCCATCTCCAGCCTGGAGTCGCGCACCTTGTGGCTGACCGTATGGCACTCGGACATGTTTGGGCGCAACGATTTCCTCGGCGAGGTCAGCGTTAATCTGCAGGGCCGCCTCTTTGACAATCCCCAGTCACAATGGTATCTGCTCCAGGAACGCGTAAGTTAGCTCAAGACTTCTCGTTAGCAAATGCAACTATAATTTATTTGTTTTCTTTATCGCAGAGCGAACCATTTGATGAAGTGGCCACCTATCGTGGCGATATTGTGGTTGGCCTGAAATACATTCCGCCAGAGAATCTGAAATCATCCATCTTCTCCCGTGGCTCCAGTCTCACCGGCAGCTCTTCCAATCTGCGCAAATTTGGTGGCAGCATCAAATCGGTGGCATCCAAATCGGATCGTAGCGCCAAGGGCGGCCAGCTGCATGTGCTGGTCAAGGAGGCAAAACACCTAAGTCCCATCAAAACTAACGGCACCTGTGATGCCTTCTGCAAAAGGTAAGCTGCATTAACACTTTCCAATTGACTCCATCTAATCCTATTATGTTATTTTTGTTAGCTATCTGCTGCCGGATCGTACGCGCAGCTCCAAACAGAAGACGCCTGTGGTAAAACGCACCCTGCATCCCAGCTGGAACTATACGTTTGTCTATGAGGATGTCTCGCTAGAGGATCTATCAGAGCGTGCACTGGAGTTAACCGTCTGGGATCACGATCGTTTGGCCAGCAATGAGTTTGTGGGCGGCATACGATTCTCCCTCGGCACGGGTGAGTTGTTCATAATTAATTGTAGCTGAGCATAACTAAAATCTGGACATTTTTTAACAGGTCGCAGCTATGGCAGGCAGGTGGAGTGGATGGATGCCACCGGCAAGGAGCTGTCACTCTGGCAGAATATGCTGGATAGACCCAACTTTTGGGTGGAGGGCAGTCTAGTGTTGCGCTCCAGTTTGGATGGCATACGCGCCACATTGCCATAGGCACAGCCAGCATCACAATTTGCATTGTAGTAATTTATTGCCTAGCTACACACACACACATATACACTTAGATATATATGTCGATATATATGTAGTACATACTTATTCATATAATGTTGCAGTTTAGCGTTTGCCCCAGGGCACATATTGTATTGTATTGTGTTGTATACTGTATTAATTATGAACTATGTAGTTGTTGGATGACAAGCATTAATAGGAACTTAAGAATGATCATTCGTATCGAAATCGAAAACAGATTCGATTCGATTTGCTACGATTCGTTTACTTGGCTGTTGCACACTCACTCAAGTTTCGATTCGCACGCAATTTTAGAATGATTTAGAAAGATTTTCAATACTCGAATATGAATATATGGATGAAAGGTCAGCATTTGCTTAGATGATACTGACACTGCAAATATATTGTAGCACATAAGGCAGCACAATGTTCAAATACGATAAATGAAACAAAATGCATTATCATATTAATTGCACTATTCTTAAGTGAGAAGCTGTAAAGCAACAATTGTGAAGCAAATAAACAAATGTGGATTGCTCATCTAAAATCGACGAAGCGACGACAAACTATATGTATATATAGCCCATGCATAGGCTACATCTAGACACTTAAGATCCATTGTGTGTGTATTTTTTGAAAAGAAACAAAGAAACTAAAAAGAAACTGAAGATGAATTTGCAATTTTGCATACTGTATGCATTAAACTACGATAATAACTAAACCGACATAAACTAAGCTATATGATACATAATGTCTACTATTAACTATCAATGATAATCGATGATAAATACAAATAACAAGTTTTGTAAATGCAACTTTTTTGTTTTGTCTTTCCGCCTTTATTTTTCATTTTATTCCCCCATAGCACTTAAGAAAACGCCATTCTAAACTTTATACATACTCATATATGTATTACGATATATACTATATCAATCCAGACTTCAAGCATATCGCAATCACTGTGCAAATAATGAAAAAGAATCAACTCAGCTAGGCTTCGTTAAGGGTATTACCCACTTGAATACATACCTACTATACTACTTCCCACCAGAACTCAATAATAGCCAAAACAATCCAATATACTTATATAATATATGTATATATATATACATATATGTATGTATATGTGGGCATATGTCACCCTCCCTCCAACTCTTGATGCTAAAAAATCTATTTGTTGTGGAATTTTTATATGAAACCTACTTGAATACTATGTATGAGACAGCTCGAATAATATCGCTTAAAAGAGAAAATAAGAGAAACCACTTTAAGGAAAAATTTAATATAGAAAAAAAACGAATCTTATGAATGCTTTTGGTGTAAGTTTACATTGTGGAAATGTAACCCGCATACAAATTAATAATGTTGAATGATACTTAAAAGATTTATAGGAAGTGTTTTTTGATAAAATGAAAATTGCTGAATCACTCGTTGCCTAAATACCGCTTGTCTTTTATACTCAATGTTTTCGAAACACACACCACACCACACACACTTGATGACGATCACGATGAGGATGATGATGATGTGATGATGATCATGATGATGACGATGTAAGTGCCCACAAGAATTGAACGGAATGCAGATATGATTATGATTATGATAAGATATATTATGTGGGCATTACGATTCTATCAAACAATAAGCAGCAAATATTGCAACAACAAAAAAGAATAAAATAAATGGTATTTAGTAGCATAAATTATTGAAGGATTAATACTTAATTACACTCACACACTTATACTAAAAGTTGATGAATATGATAAAATATAATTACAAATTATATTCTGACAAATTGATAAATTGTTGAAAGCCTATAAAACAAAACAAAAAAACAAAAAACAAATATACTGTAGTAAACTGTGTGTACTTACTTAAGTAGTTTATTTTCCATCTCTAATGTTCAAAGTAGCACATACTTACTATTATAACGTATAGACATACATATCTATTTTTTTACTTTTTAACCTTGGCTAAATCTAAATCTAAAAATAATACTAATATTGAAAACAAAAAAGAAGCTATATATCGAACTCTACTACTTTATTAACCTATAGTCCCCTTTTTGACAGAATTGTGAATTGTGTTTTAACAATTGATAGATACCCTGTATTGTGTACTCACTTGAAAAACTCACTCACATGGTGCTATAAACTCCTCGTGCTATAAACTTTGGAGTACCGAGAAAATCATAAGAAATCTTTTTACCTTTTTACTGTTTACCGTTTACCATTTACTGTTTACGCATTTTTTGGATTCAAAACTGAACTATTGTGAACTAGTGTTAATCACATGGTATTTACATACATACAGATAAAATACAATCCTACATGCATAAATAAATAAGCATATATCATAATGTCAGTTATATACACAGATATACAATAAATGCATAAGTAGAATGTGAAATCCTAGCATTAAGATGAACCCAAACTGTTATAAAGATCGATTTGAGCAATGGAGTGTTTCCTTAGAAGAAGTTAGAAGAAGATCTCAGCAGGAGAATTCATCTTCGAAAAATCATCAAATATTTATGTACTTATTGTATTTGATAGCAATTGCAAAAAGTGCTCAATGGTAGCATTTAAGATTGATAAAAACAATACCGAAAAAAAAAATCAGAAAATAATTTAAAACAAAATAATATAGAAAGTTATTTGAAGGGCCCTTAGATTGCCCGAAAATATGTTGCGTTAATATACAAAGATTTTTGTGAAAGATTAAATAACAATGGTTGCCACATGGTTAAATTAGAGTTCTTTCTGTTCATCTAACAATTAAATTAATATACATACTAATAAATTATAATTGGAATGCATATACTCGTATAGTCGTATATGAAATTTGGACATCCTTCTGTTCCACTCCTTCAACTGATGTGATGAATATAACATTTAAATGTAATGTTGACCTGAGTTTATACTCAAAATACACACACACACACACACCACTTCTTATTGATATAAATGGGGTTTTTGCTAGAGGAGAAAAAGGATACACACATACTCACACACAAATCTCTGGCCACACACACATACTATAGATTAATAGTAAGTTGATGCTCTGGTCCTTAAGCTATACAAGAGTTTTTCCATTGAGAGTTTCAAACAGAGCAAAGCAACCTCTATTTTGTACCATATAAGACTTTCCCTATATACATATTGTAATGAAGCTAAAGCAAAACTATGATAAACATCAAGTTAAATAGAAGCGTTTACATACTCTCGTACATATCGATGTACACTTTACTTATATACAAATACATACAAGTACTATGTAAGCAATTACTACAGGATAACAAAGTTTACACATACTTTACTTATGTCTGGAAAATGGAAAACGGCAAAAAAAACACACACACATACCTTAATTATAGTTACGTTGAATACTGTGACCCAAAATCAATCAAATAAAAGCAAATTTCGCATCTACTGACAACTTTCGGAATTAAAACTGTTCTTTTCTTCATGTGTCTACGGCCTCTAATGCTCTTAAATTTTATACACAGGACATTGGGCAATTTTATTCATCCGGCTACACTTCCGCTGCTGTTTCCGCTTCACCATTTTCACGTACTCCGTTGAGGGCATTTAGCTTAAGCTCCTCCGCGGGCTGTTTAAGGACATCGTCGTCGTTGTGCCGCCGCCAACAATCGAAAGACAACAAGCGCTCGTCCTTGCCAAAGCGCTCGCCATCCTCCAGGGTAATGGGCAGCTGCCTGCAACACATACACACGCACATATATTAGTACTTTAATTTAACTCTTGCCCACCTGCACACTCACCTATTATTTGTTTCCGGCAACAGCAGCGTGCAGCCTGCGGCAGTCAACAGAAGTGCTGTCAGTATTAAGGGCGGACCAGCTGCCATGATGCTGCCCAAGTGTATGAGGTAGGGTGAGGAGAATGATGCGGCTGCAGCAGCCAAGTGTGCTGTCGCCATGCCACGAGATCGCACACAGGTGGGCAGCAGCTCTGACGTGTACTGTGAGGTGAGAGTGTAGCACATCGAGATGCCCAGACGTGTGGGCAATGCAAATGCCAGCAGCAATGTGGCATTGTGCTGGGCGCCCTCCTTGGACAGAGCCACGCCCAAAGCACAGGACAACAAGCTTGTGCATAATAATGCCAGAAAGCTGGTGGCCTTGCGACCCAGTCGACTCTGCAGCAGGCCCTGCAGAATGCCAGATGGTGGCACGACTACCGCAAATAGCGAGAATACCACAAATGGCGACATACCCAGTCCCTCCACATTGCGGGATATGGTGTTGAAGCTCAGCGCAGTCAACATGCTGCAGGCAAAGAAATAACAAATAAGAAAGGTACAGTTGAATGTGGTGGACTGTAAAGTACCCGGTAACCATTTTAAAGAATCTAAAAAAATATGTAAAACTAAAAGAGTAGTCTTATATAGTATAACTGCACTCAAATTTTAGCAAGTAAAATTATTTCTTGATCAACTTTCTAGTTTATTATGCGATTGATTTGAAAATTGTAAACAACTCAATTGTTTAACTTCAGAACTGAGCTTGCAATTCAATATTTTGAGTTAGTTACCCACTTTTGCAACTCTACGAAATATTGTCATATAATTGTGTATCTCCAGCTCTGAGATCTAGGTGTTTATATGGACAGATTAATGTACATACTGATATATTATATGTATTTACGTATACAATACTTATAATACCCTTTCTACTTGATTATTACCTGGGTATAACGAAAATTAAATAAAAATATCAAATATTTACTTACAAAATGAAGATAACGACGAGCGAAGTTTTGCGCAAATGTGGAGTGCGCAATAGGTCAAAGAGTTTGGCCTTTTGCTGATCATTGTCCATTTTCTGCTTAGCCACGCAATGCTGTCGAAAGGCTTCAAAGTCAGCTGCCGGCACTTGGTGGCCATTGAAGTGCGCAATGTGCTTGAGTCGAGCAATGGCGCCCTCCACATTGTTGCGCGTTATCAGCCACTGTGCACTTTCCTGCACCACAAAATAGAACAGCGCCACAACCAACTGCAGCAATGCCGAAAATGCCAGATAAATGCGCCAGTTGCCGGCCAACACCGATAGCCAAGGTGCCACCAAGCCACCTAGGCAAAAACAGAATCCCAGTGTGCCGCTGATAGCCAAATTCCGTAACTTTGGCGCCAGGTACTCGAGCACTGAGATGAGATGAGATGAGTAAGAAGACAACAGATAAAAGTTGAGCGACTACGACTACTAGATATGCGGTGCTTACCCAGAATAAACATCAGATAATAGTTGGCTGTTGCAGCCAAGCCGGAGATGCAGCGAAATGCGCTAAATTGGGTCAGATTGCTGGCATATATGGTCAAAAAGTCACCCACAAATCCACACTGATTGGCAAGTATAACAGCACGCACTCGTCCAATCTTGTCGCCCAGCATGCCAAACGAAAAGGTGCCCACCAGTGAGCCCAGAAAGAAGAGCGACTGTCCAATGCGTGCCTTGTAAGCATCGTCACATACCCAGTTCAACTACAAACGAAGAACTCTTTAGTTTAGCCAAAAGACTAGCCGAAGGGCTTACCTCGACATTCATGCTGCGAAATCCATAGTCATATTTGTATATCCAACGATCGCAACGCTGGCTGCTGAGCGTCACATTGTAGCCCTCGTCCTGGAACTCTATCTTTTCCAGGCGCGTACAGGAAGCCGCCTTGCCATAAGGCGCATAGATGGCGGCAATTTCCTCATGACTGCGATTGGCGAGCTGCTCGTGATAGCACCAATGTTGCGGCACAAAGCCAATGATGTTCTGCGAATAGTAGTGCACCGTGCTGGTAAAGGCAATATAGCCGAGCAGCAGCAACATTAGACACTGATAGCGTCCCGCATCGCCGCATTTCACCAGTATTTTATCAAAATCCATGGCATGGAAATGAATTCGTGTGCGCTCTCACCCCTGCTCGGGTTGAGATTCAATTAAGACTGAAGTACAAGAGCAGCAGAGCACTCACAAATCAGATTCGCACACAAATATTCCCTAAATTTCTCGCTCTCTCAGTCTTTCTCTCTCTCTCTCTCTCTCCTGACTCTTGTCTCTGCTTTCATTCTCATACTACTCAGTCTTAGTCGCTGCGTCCGATAAGATTGTTTTGGTGTGCTTATCGCGTTTGCGTGTAGTCCGCATTACGAAATAAATGTTTTATTATTTAAGTGAATTCGCTTATTCGCAATACAGACCGACTCGCCGCGGCGTGCTCAGAACTATAATTCGCACTTTAAACTAATTACATTAGCAAATATCTTTTACATTTCGTGTGCCAAAAATCGCGACTGAAGCGAAACAATTGATCGCATGTCTAGACTTTGCAGTAATCCTCCAACTAGCTCTGTCATATCTACATCTATTCTTATCAAGTTTCCTATAGTAAAAATTCGCTTAAAATGTAAATACGATTATGTGCTTTATTGTGGCGACTCGGATTTATGACTATAGTTTCTTCTCTCCAAGTGCCTCTCATGACATGCAATTTTTTTAAAAAAAACTACAAAAAGCAGTTTTGTTTCTATGCGAAAATAAATAAAATATTTTACCACTTTTCTATTGTAAGTTTGTCACTATAAATTATTGATCAGCATACGGTGAGTAGACTTACTATAGAGATATGGGAGAGGGACCGAATAATCAGACAAATTTCGGAAAAGTCAGCAAAAGATATTTTTAGAAACTACATAAATTGGCTAGATATAACTAGAAGGTAAACAAAAACAAAAAAGAGAAGAGCAAAATTAAGAAAATATGTGAAAACATGAATGAAGAAAATTCAGTATTTAGCTTCTATGCATAATCGTAAATCGTTAAAGTTCTATATGATCAGAAGAACCATTCAATTCAATTTCTAAGCCTCTGGCGAAAATGAAATCTTTCAATGCCATGGCACAGTAAATTTTTTAGTAATGAGGATTTAAATACAAACCATTTCGAAAAATAGTCATGTCCTTATGTATAATCACAGAATTAACACTTTTTCTCTGTCATTAATTATATAGTATAATTCTAAAAAATGTACATAATGAAATTATCAATTGCTCATTTGTCAATGACTCCTCAGCATTTTTAGTTTCATTTTTTATTAGCCAATGCCAATGCACTTACAACTATTAACATTATAACATATCATCAATATATTAAAAGAGATGCGGCATAGAATGTCTCAACATTAAAGCTTAAATACAAAATATGTTAATTCGCATTCACACATTTTAATACACGCCTACCAAGGGCGTAGAAGGGTATTATAATATTGTGCCAACCGCTGCCGGAACGACAACATTAAGACATTTGTTTCAATCGTGTATCAGCTCTTTGTTCAGCATCGACAGCAGTTGTCGTCTTTGATGCTTTTAGGAAATCAAACATCCGCTCTCCTTCACCAAACGTCTCTCCTTCTTGCAGTGTTATGGGCAACTTTTTGTTGGCTGTCTCCGGCAGCAGTAGACAGACATAGGCGCTGATAAAGAACATCAGGCAGAGTATGATTGAGGGAGCTGCTTTATAATACATGCCCAAATGCACGATATAGGGGGATAGCAACGAGAACGCAGCACCTCCCAAATAGGCCAAGGAGATGCAACGCGAACGCACAGAAGTTGGCACCAGCTCGGTGGAAAACAATAGAGTCGAACTGATGCATATCGAAATGCCAAAACGTGAGATAAGATACAAGATGACCAGCAGCGTAACGCTGGGATGTTTCCAAAGTGAGAGGGAAATGCCGCTGGCTGCTGTAATCAATCCTGTGAGTAACAAGGCGCTGGTCGAGGAGCCTTTGCGACCAATGCGACTCTGCAAATATGCCTGCAGAACGCCCGCAAATGGTAGCGGCAAGGCGCTCAACGAAAACATGATAAAGGGCGAAATGCCCAAGCCTGCCACATTTCGGGCTACGGTGTTATAAGAGACCTCTACGATCATGCTAAAAAAAAAAAAACCAAAAATTCAATCAGGTGGACAACATGGGAAAATACACTTTGATCTACTTACAAAAGTATTAACACTTTCAGAAAAATCTGACGCAGCTTCGATGACTTTAACATATCTAAAAACTTGTCCTTTTCTTGCTTACAGTGTTGCGACTTTTGACAATAACTGCGAAAGGCACCCACATCAGAGTCGCTGATGGTGCGTCTATTGATCTTGGCCACACGCTGCAATCGCAGCACAGCTCCATCAATGTCATTCCGAGTAACCAGCCACTGAGCGCTCTCCTGCACCAGGAAATAGAACGAGATGGTGAACAGTAAAGGTAGCGAGGAGCAGAGAAGGAACTTGCGCCAGTGGCCGACCCAAACTGCTATCCAAGAGGAGCATATTATTCCGATGCTGTATGAAATATCCGCGCTCATAATCAAGCCAATACTCCGCAATTTGGGTGAAACATATTCCAAAACTACATAAAATCAGATAAAAAAACTATAGTGAAGTCAACAAAATAAATTATTTAATGAAAATATACCAAATAGATGCGTTCAAATATAAGGTATATTTGGCTTTCAAAGTCTCTAAGATCTAGGTGTTCATACGGAGAGGGATTTATATACTTTATGAGGATGGAAATGAATTCAACAAATTTCCATGCATTTTCGGTTTGGACAGAATTATCAAACATTACCAAATTATATTATAGTAAAGCTCACCTAAAATATACATGAGATAGCTGTTGGAATCAAAAGCGAGACCAGCTATGAATCGGGTTATCGAGAACTCTATGACATTTTCTGCAAAAATGGTCGAAAAGTCGCCCAGAAAGCCACAGAAATTGGCCAAAATCAAAGCCCTAATGCGACCGATTTTGTCACCAAGTAAACCAAAAATGAGCGTGCCACACATGGAGCCAATAAAAAAAAACGATTGTCCAACAGGCGCTTTGTAGGCCTCATCACAAACCCAATTGAGCTGTTAAAGCAAAGCAAATAATAGTAATATTTTAATGGACACCATCCTTTCTAGTTCTCAACTCACCTCAGTGTTCATGCTCCGAAAACCGAAGTCATATTTGTAGATCCAACGATCGCATCGATCCGGACTGATAGTGGCTTTTCCTTCATCGATATCGATTGACTCGAGGCGAGTGCATGAAGGTTTCTCAAACTGTTTATAAATAGCCTCGATCTGTTCGAAGCTGCGATTCTCCAGCTGTTCGTGGTAGCACCAATGATCGGGTACAAAGCTGATCACATTCTGTGAAAAGTTATTCATCGATGTCATAAACATGAGTAAGCTGAAAAGTGCTAGGAGCAGGTATTGGTAGCGATTGCTGTTGCCACATTTTGGCAGAATCTCATCAAAACTCATGTCGCACTTCAAAAAGGTCGACAACTATAAGTTATTATATTAGATATTATATATTTGAGTTTCAATTGTTAGTTAACGCTGACCTTGTGAAATACGATATTGATATTATATTACTCTGGTTCTGTCTGATCTTCTTTGCTGTCAGGCTTATACTGTCAATAGAGAGATTATTTCGCACAAATGTTAGAAACGAGTTTTGAAAATGAATGCAGCAAAAATTAAGCTAGAATTTGAAGCTAAAGTACATTCAGTATGTTAAATAGTAGATAAGTTTAGACAAGTCGGTTGTCGATAAGGCCGCGGCTTCTTGCTGTTAGTTGATGCCATCGGATACCACGTATACAATACAGAGAACCAATTGGCGAATATTAGGGCTACCAATTAATATAAAAAGTTTTTATTTTTTCAATATATTAAACCCAAAATTTTTGACGTATAAGTTTTACTTCAAAAAAATCAATTGTGCAGACCCCAGCAAATCAAAGTGAAGAGAGAGAAAAAGTAAAGCAACTAAAATAATAAATAAAAAGAAAAATATAATCGGCTCTTTCAACAAACATTTGAAACTGTTTCTTTTTTGCAAGATGTCCTTTTTAAGTCCTTAAGGATTTTTCCAAGGTAATGATAGAACACTTTTACTTATCAATTATTCATGCAAAAATATCAAACTTTTTGTTATCTTTTATTTCGTCTAACAACTGCTAAAGTGGCACTCAGCTCATCCATAACTCAAGGTCAATCACTCTCAACATATCGTATTCAGATGTTTTTTTTATTAATACTTATTTCAATAAATTAACATTAAAATTACAGCTAAAATATAAAAAATGGTAATCTGCCGAAGAAACACCTAACATAGATATAGATACTAAATACACAAGAGTTGTTGAATTCATTAATAATATTTAAGCAAATTCATGTGCAAATATAAACTGGGTGATTTGCATAAACGAGTATAACTAACGTAGTCCAAATCCAATCAACATTGAGAGTTGGAATTCAATTGTCAAGTGGGGCGATCAAATTCCAAAAGTATATGTATACATCGGTTTAACTTGAAATAGGAAATATTCTCACGTTTCTTGTGAATGTGGCGCGTGATATTATTTGATATATACATTTATATAGGGCATATTATACTATAATAGAGAACTTACTTAAGATTAGCTGAGTCAGTTATATTGGTTAATTAATATGGCATAAACGAAGCTTATTAATTAGGACATCAGTTTTTGCCGTGTATCAGACTCTTGTTCGGCATCGACAGCAGCTGTCGTCTTTGATGTTTTGAGGAAATCAAACATCCGCTCTCCTTCACCAAACGTCTCTCCTTCTTGCAGTGTCATGGGCAACTTTTTGTTGGCTGTCTCCGGCAGCAGTAGACAGACATAGGCGCTGATAAAGAACATCAGGCAGAGTATGATTGATGGAGCTGCTTTATAGTACGTCCCCAAATGCAAAATATAAGGCGATAACAGTGAGGAAGCAGCACCGGCCACATGTGCCAAGGAGATCCCACGAGAACGCACTGAGGTTGGCACCAGCTCAGTGGAAAACAATAGCGCTGAGCCATTGCACACTGAAATGCCAAATCTAGCGATAAGATTCAAGGTGACAAGCAGCAAAACGCTAGGCTGTTTCCAAAGTGAGAGGGAAATGCCGCTGGCTGCTGTGAATAATCCTGTGAGTAACATGGCGCTGATTGCGGAGCCTTTCCGACCTATTCGATTCTGTATATTCGCCTGGACAAAGCCCGAAGGTGGCAGCGTCAAGGCTGTCAGTGAAAACATGATGAAGGGCGAAATGCCCAAGCCCTCCACATTTCGGGACATAATGTTATAGCTGACTGTTAGAAGCATACTAAAAAAGAAAAACAACTGCAATCAGCTGGGCAACATGTTGAAATCCAATTTGAACTACTCACAAAACTATCAACATCTTGAAAAAAATGCTTCTCAAATTTGAAGTCTTCAGCAAATCCGAAAACTTGTCCTTTTCTTGCTTACAGTGCTGCGACTTTTGGCAATAACTGCGAAAGGCATCCACATCAGAGTCGCTGATTGTACGTCTATTGATCTTGGCCACACGCTGCAATCGCAGCACAGCTCCATCAATGTCATTCCGAGTAACCAGCCACTGAGCGCTCTCCTGCACCAGGAAATAGAACGAGATGGTGATCAGCAGCGGCAGCGAGGAGCAGAGAAGGAACTTGCGCCAGTGTCCGACCCAAACTGCTATCCAAGAGGAGCATATCATGCCGAGACTGTAAAAGATACCCATTGTCATATTTAGACCAGTATTTCGCAATTTAGGCGACACATATTCCAAAACTGCAACATAATAAAAAGAAAAAGATTAGCATAATCCCAAAATAAGTAATAATAAAGTTCACCTAGAATAAACATCAGATAGCTGTTCGCATCAACTGCCAGACCAGATACAAATCGGGTTATTGAGAAAGCTGTTAGATTGTCGGCAAAGATGGTTGAAAAGTCGCCCAGAAAGCCACAGAAATTGGCCAAAATCAGTGCCTTAATGCGTCCGATCTTGTCGCCAAGGAAACCAAAGATGAGCGTCCCACACATGGAGCCTACAAAGAAAAGTGATTGTCCAACGGGCGCTTTATAGGCCTCATCACAGACCCAATTGAGCTGTTCAGACAGATAAGATAATGGGAATATGTTATAGTGCAGTGACAACCATCCCTCCAGCCATCTACTCACCTCGGTGTTCATGCTCCTAAAATCGAAATCATAATTGTAAATCCAACGATCGCATCGATCCGGACTGATAGTCGCATTGCCGTCAACCAAATCGATTGTCGCTAGACGAGTGCATGAAGGTTTCTCGAACTGTTTATAGATAGCCTCGATCTGTTCGAAGCTGCGATTCACCAGCTGTTCGTGGTAGCACCAATGATCGGGAACGAAACTGATCACATTCTGCGAGAAGTTATGCATCGATGTGACAAACATGAGTATGCTGTAGAGTGCCAGCAGCAGGTATTGATAGCGATTGCTATTGCCGCATTTGGCCAGAATCTCATCGAAATCCATGGCGCACTCCAAACCGATCGATGACTACAAATGTTTTCGCTTTCAGTTTTTGTTTTAGCGTTGATCGTGTGAACGTGGAGTACAATGTTCCGAATCCATACAATCCGTAATCCGTATGTTGTGGCTGGTTCCGTCCGCTCTCAGCTGCTGCCACGCACGTACTGCCAGCTGATGTGAGCGCAGCTAGACCTCTTCCCTCAATAGTTAAGAGCGAGTTTTGAAAGCGGGCGCGACCGCAAGACCAGCTGACACTTTATGCGCTCCTCAATAGTTTTGGCTTGTTGGCTCTCTGGTCTTTGAATGTCTGATAGCTGCTGAAAGCGACCGCAACTCGCAACTCGCGACACGCTTATCAGCCCATTCGAAGGCGCGATCTTATTAGCATTTAATTCCACCGATTGTATTATTGTAAATATGATAGTTTGAACACGTCTCTCATAACAAACCAATCAGCTGAGCGATTAAATTGTATCGCAGCTTTGCGCAAGTGCAAATAGAGATTTATTTATCGATTAACTTGTGTTCTTTTATATTCATAAATCAGTGCAATCAATAGGAAACGAGAAATATAGCTGAATGTGTGTTGACAGCAATAAAGATTAATATTGTTTAATGATATATAACTAGACATCTTCAGCAATCTGCTGCAGAGATTTGCTTATTCGTACATACATATGTATATAATTATCTGGATTCAATACAACTCTGAATTAAATTTTATAGTTTGAGTGATCGTTTTATTTTAAACTTGTGTGCAAATATGTATGAGTGAACAGCTGAGACTCAACAAATTTGGTGACAATATATCAGAGTTTTGCATTTTACTATATTTTTTTTTTGTATATACAAATACATTAGGGTCTTCAATAAACCCAGTGAATAGCTTTTTTTGATTTTTGGCTTGAAATTAAATTAAATGTTTCAATCATTGTCATTTAAGAAAGGTTTCTTTTATAATTTTTGATTTAATTTGTTATTTGCCATAACTAGTAATATTTACTGTTATCTTTCATCAGTTAAAAAAAACAATATTTATATGTAATATCAGGTGTACGAATTATTTACTTTAAAGCGTGATCCTTCTTTTTTAATTCTTTTTCGAGTTCCACTTCAGGGTCCTTGCCCTTGCTTAGTTCGATCAAAAAGGTAAACATCCGCTCACCTTTTCCAAAATGTTCTCCTTCTTGCACTGTAATAGGCAATTTTTTGTTTGTAGTTTCCGGCAGCATCAGACAGACATAGACGCAGATAAGGAACATAAGGCAAACAATGATTGAGGGCGCTCCTCTATAGTACTTGCCCAAATGCAATATATATGGCGATATCAAGGAGAATGCAGCACCAGCCACATGAGCCAACGATAGACTACTTGAACGCACAGAGGTTGGCACCAGCTCAGTGGAAAACAATACAGTCGAACCAAAACATATCGCCAATCCGAAACGTGCAATAAGATACAAAATTACCAGCAGCATAACGCTGGGATGTTTCCAAAGTGAGAGGGAAATGCCGCTGGCTGCTGTAATCAATCCTGTGAGTAACAAGGCGCTGATCGAGGAGCCTTTGCGACCAATGCGACTCTGCAAATATGCCTGCAGAAAGCCAGCGAATGGTAGCGGCAAGGCGCTCAATGATAACATGATAAAGGGCGAGATGCCTAGGCCCTCCACGTCACGAGAAATTATGTTGTAGGCTACCGTTACGAGCATGCTAAAAAAAAATATATATATAAGTTGAGAAACATTAAATATTGACCTTGATCTACTCACAAAACAGTCAACATTTTAAAGAAAATCTTGCGCGAGTTGGATGATTTTAGTAAATCCGAAAAATTATCCTTTTCCGTATTAAAATCAAGCGGCTTTTGACAATAGCTACGAAAGGCACCCACATCAGAGTCGCTGATTGTACGTCTATTGATCTTGGCCACACGCTGCAATCGCAGCACAGCTCCATCAATGTCATTCCGAGAAACCAGCCACTGAGCGCTCTCCTGCACCAGGAAATAGAACGAGATGGTGATCAGCAGCGGCAGCGAGGAGCAGAGAAGGAACTTGCGCCAGTGTCCGACCCAAACTGCTATCCAAGAGGAGCATATCATGCCAAGGCTGAAAGAAATACACGTGCTGATACTCAGGCCCATGTTCCGCAATTTGGGCGAGACATATTCCAAAACTACGATATAATAAACTAGAATTAGCATAGTTCTAAATAAAGATAAGTTAAGCTCACCTAGAATATACATAAGATAGGTGTTGGCGTCGACCGCAAGACCAGATATAAATCGGGTTACTGAGAAAGCTGTTAGATTGTCGGCAAAGATGGTTGAGAAGTCGCCCAGAAAGCCACAGAAATTGGCCAAAATTAGTGCCTTAACGCGTCCGATCTTGTCGCCAAGGAAACCAAAGATGAGCGTACCACACATGGAACCAATAAAAAAAAAAGATTGTCCCACAGGCGCCTTGTAGGCTTCATCACAAACCCAATTAAGCTGTTTAAGCAGATAAGATAATGAAAATTTAGTTTAATGATCACTATCACCTTTTAGTTCCTAACTTACCTCGGTGTTCATGCTTCTATAACCGAAATCATACTTATAAATCCAACGATCGCATCGATCCGGACTGATAGTGGCTTTTCCTCCATCGAAATCGATTGTAGCTAGTCGAGTGCAGGAAGGTTTCTCAAACTGTTTATAGATAGCTTCGATCTGTTCGAAGCTGCGATTCTCCAGTTGTTCGTGGTAGCACCAATGATCGGGTACAAAGCTAATCACATTCTGGGAGAAATAGTGCGCCGTTATGACAAACATGAGCAAGCTATAGAGTGCCAGTAGCCGGTATTGATAGCGATGGCTATTGCCGCATATGGACAGAATCCCTTCGAAATCCATCGCGAACTTCAAACCGGTCAGAATATATTTTAAAAAATTTCAAGTTAAGACTTTTTGAAAGAGACTGAGATAAAAATTTCCGTGAGCATTCAACCCGTATTTTGCTTCGTGTTCTGTCTGCTCTCAGCTGCTTTTACACTTAAACTGGCAGCCAACATGAGTGCGATAGACCTTTTCAAGAAATGTATTATTGTTTTGGCTCAAGTAACTCTATGGTCTCTCCATGTCTGATAACTGATAAAAGCGACACGCTTATCAAAACATTCAACGTCACGATCTTATTAACAAAACATTATTTGATACTAACTTGATTGTGATTTGAAGACATTTATCATAACAATCGGCTGAACGATTAAATTATATCACAGATATCAATACCAATCAGATTCATATCAAATAACTTGTATTCCTTCTTATTTGGAAATCAATATGATCAATAGAGAATAATAAAAATCGCAGGATATACTGATTTAATTACTGTAATACATTTAAGTAATATTAAATGATCATAATATCTACTCGTCTTCAGTTGATTAAATTTTGCTGAGTCAGGATAAATAATTATTTTTATTTATTATTACTCCAACCTTTATTCACAAGAAACATAATCCATAGCAAACAATAAAAGAAAGACATATATATCTATAATGTCACTGATTATCTAAAAGATAATAATGCCTAAGCATCTGTGTACAAATACAACTATTAGTTAAATTTTTTTGTTTCTTAAATGATCAATAAATGCGAAATATTTTCAACGAATTTTTAAGTTTCTATTTTTGTTATGTGTTGAGGTGTTAGGTTTATCTGATAAATGGCAATCGATTATCCTATCAAATATTTGAAATAATAAGCATACTAATAAAAAATTTAATTAAGTTATTTATAAGATAACTAAAGTAAGAAACATAATTCGTTACTTAAAATTCCATCGGAAAGAAGTTTTTAATTTAAAACTTTGCGACCGTTACTCGCGCTCAACACAGGTTGGGAAAAATCGAAAATATACCAGCTATTACCAGGCGCACATAAATGGGCAGCAAGTGCCTGGTAGAAAGTCAGTTTCACAAGGTGCACACATACACCCACACATCTGGCCAATCAGAACTGAGAACGTTAGAATCCACAAATGATCCGTTATCCTTCTCTTAGGATCCACAACTTACTCGCAGACCCCGTTAGTTTTGGTAAGGGGAAATGCGTCGGCCAATGGAATCGAAGCACTCTCTGGGACAATTAGAGCTTTCTAAGCTGCTCTCCAAATGTTACTTAACATAAATCTACTTGCTATTTAATTATGTGCGCCTGGTATTTCTGAAATCCCAAATAGCATTCGCTTGTCGACATTTATCGACACCCTGCTAGTGGTAGAGGCGCAGAATAATTTGTAAACACTTAAAAATGTTGCATTAATATAAATTTACTAATTGGAAAAGAATCTAAACTGTTTTTTTATTTATTTATTTTGTCTACTTAAAATATGGAATTATTTAATTGTTTGTACTTGTAATACCCAAGAGATAGAAAAAGCAGAAATCAATGTCAATAGAATTGACTCAACACGGTGCACCTGCGTGTGCAGCCTTACTGAAATGAAGGAGAGCAGTGCGATGAATGCGGGTTGATTCTTCGCTGTTAACCGACCGTAAGCTTCAGAGAGCTTTCATACTGCGAGTTCATGTGTGCATGCGCTGACAACTAAACGGGACTTACTTTTAGAATCCACAAAACGAGTAAGTGTGTGCGTTCTCCCTCATTTCTCTTGCATCTAAAACTAACTGTGTTTCCTCACTACTAATGGATGTGTGTGTGAGCGAGCTTGAGCGCCTGCTAAGCTTGGGTCCACATTGGGATTGCATGTATGTGTTCCCTGTCAGCTGAGTGTTCATTTCTGTGAGGAGTATAGATTCAAGAATAAAATTTGTTTTGTTAAATCAGCGAGCGTAAATGTCTCTGCGTAAACAAATCCATATAAAACCTCTTAAAGTAAGCATAACCTAAATATGTAATATTTATTAAGAAAGAAAAAAGCAAAACCAATTGTTTTCATTTGTTGCATAAAATCAAAGGCAGTAAGGAACTTAAATAATAATTAAATGTACACTTAAAGATCATGCCATCCCACTCAACAATTCCGTTAGCTGCTGGTTCACTAAAGAAAACATCGATGCATTGGCATGGATTACCAGGAGAACATAAATCAGCAGAAGGTAGTTGACAGAAAGTCAGTTGAGCAAGGCGAACATATATACCCACACTTCTGACCAATCAGAACTTAGCTTCTGTTGGGATCCACCGATGTTCCGTTATCTCGCTCTTAGAATCCACAACCTTCTCAAAAACACAGTTAGCTGTAATAAGGGGAAATGCGCTGGCCAATGGTATGATGCAATTATATAAGGTAGGCTCGTCGGCAAAAGCTGTCAACTATTGTATGCTAGCCGTGTGAATGAAAGGGCCGTGCGCAGTAAGTGTGAGTGAAAGAACACTAGACTGTGCTTTCTTATCCCTTAGGTGGTGCATGGGGTTAAAATGAGCGTATGATAATAAAAACGAAAAGAACTTATTTTATTATTATAATTTTATTTTTAATAACTTAGGCTTAGGCAATTATCAGAATTATCCTCTTGAACATTGCTACTGTTGGACAATATATCTTCTTGGCCGTTTAAAATGTTCGCCTACTATGTGTTTGCAGCAAAAATAGCCATACGGTATTTTTGCGAACACAAAGGTTAATATTTACGAAAAATCAACAAGCAATCGTGCACTGAACAATAAATGACACGAAGCTTAACGCATTTTGAGCTGACGAGACCACCTTATATAATTGCATCATGGCCGAAGGCATCAAGCCGCTCTCTGAGAGGATCACAGCTTTTGTAGCTGTTGTCACACTGTTAAATAACATAGATCCACTTGCTATTTAATTATATGCGCCTGGTATTTCTGATATCCCAAACGACTTTTTGGCATGAATGTGATTTCTCGACACGCCATTAAATCATAGTTGCGACAACCACCCACAGATGGCGCAAACAAACAACTGGAACTTCTTATGCTATTATGAACATTTGAAAAATACTTTACAGTGTGGTCTCTTTTAGCTTAATCACAATACTACTTTCGTGTTTATATATAAAATGTTGTGTTTGGTGAATAAATGTATTTCTGTTTAAGCAACGTTTCAAAAGCACTAAGTAATTATAACAATTTATCTGTATACTATACACTTACAACCCAGCTGTGGTAGAGCATACAAAACCCAGCTAGGCGTCTAAGGGGCAATCGCCACGCAAACCAATTAGATGATCATTTTCAGTATATTTTTGAAAAATATAATATTTCGATGGTAAAATTGGGTAAATGGTATCTCACAGTCGAGCACACTCGACAGTAGCTTTCTTACTTGTTTATTATTGCTATTTGAAGGATACTTTTACATCACATTGATGATATTTAATAGTATATATTCAACTAAAGGCTCCAATATCTAAATGAGTATTTTTGTGAATTAAAGATTATCTCACAATGAATACAATACATATTTGTCTGCAATGGATATGTTGTATGCATGTGTTCGTAAAACCGTTAATTAACTGTATGTATTCAATTGTCTTGCAGTTTCGAGGCCTTGTCTTTTTTCACTTTGAGTAGATCAAACATACGCTCTCCAATGCCAAACTGATCTCCTTCTTGCAGTGTCATGGGCAACTTTTTGTTCCCTGTTTCCGGCAGCAGCAGACAAATATAGGCGCTAATAAAGAGCATCACACAGAGTATGATTGAGGGAGCTGCTTTATAATACATGCCCAAATGAACGATATAGGGGGATAGCAGCGAGAATGCAGCACCTCCCAAATGGGCCAAGGACATGCAACGTGAACGCACAGAAGTTGGCACCAGCTCGGTGGAAAACAATAGAGTCGAACCAAAACATATTGCATTACCGAAACGTGCAATAAGATTCAAAATGACCAGCAGCGTAACGCTGGGATATTCCCAAAGTGAGAGGGAAATGCCGCTGGCTGCTGTGAATAATCCTGTGAGTAACATGGTGCTGATCGAGGTGCCTTTGCGACCAAAACGAGTCTGCATAAATGCCTGGAGAAAGCCCGAAGGCAGCAGTGCCGTCGCGCTTAGCGAAAACATAATGAGAGGCGAGATTCCCAAGCCCTCAACATTACGACCCATGATATTATAGGCTACCGTAACGAGCATGCTATTTGGAAACAAATTAAATCAGATGGAAAATACTAAAACACCACTTTGATCTACTCACAAGTTTGTCAACATTTTAAACAAAATGTTGCGCAAGTTGGCCGATTTTAGTATATCCGCGAACTTGTCATTTTCCAAATTAGAATCCAGCGGTTTTTGACAATAGCTACGAAAGGCATCCACATCAGAGTCGCTGATGGTGCGTCTATTGATCTTGGCCACACGCTGCAATCGCAGCACAGCTCCATCAATGTCATTCCGAGTAACCAGCCACTGAGCGCTCTCCTGCACCAGGAAATAGAACGAGATGGTGAGCAGTAGAGGTAGCGAGGAGCAGAGAAGGAACTTGCGCCAGTGTCCGACCCAAACTGCTATCCAAGTGGAGCATACCATGCCGAGGCCGTAAAATATGCCCGAACACATACCGAGGGCTGTATCGCGCATTTTGGGTGAAATATATTCCAAAACTGCAATATAGTAAAATAATATTTTTGAACCAATGATAAAAATATATATGCAAAGCTCACCTAGAATAACCATCAGATAGGTGTTGGCATCGATAGCGAGACCAGATACAAATCGGGTTATTGAGAAAGCTGTTAGATTGTCGGCAAAGATGGTTGAGAAGTCACCCAGAAAGCCACAGAAATTGGCCAAAATTACTGCCTTAATACGTCCGATTTTATCACCAAGGAAACCAAAGATGAGCGTCCCACACATGGAGCCTACAAAGAAAAGTGATTGTCCAACGGGCGCTTTGTAGGCATCATCACAAACCCAATTAAGCTGTCAAGGCAAAACAAATAATGGTAATATTTTAGTGAATATCAGCATTTGCAGCTCTCAACTCACCTCAGTGTTCATGCTCCGAAAACCGAAATCATACTTATAAATCCAACGATCGCATCGATCCGGACTGATAGTGGCATTTCTTCCATCGATATCGATTGACTCGAGGCGAGTGCATGAAGGTTTCTCGAACTGTTTATAGATAGCTTCGATCTGTTCGAAGCTGCGATTCTCCAGCTGTTCGTGGTAGCACCAATGATCGGGTACAAAGCTAATCACATTCTGTGAAAAGCTGTGCATTGATGTGACAAACATGAGTACGCTATAGAGTGCTAGGAGCAGGAATTGGTAGCGACTGCTATTGCCGCATTTGACCAGAATCTCATCGAAATCCATTACTCACTCCAGACCGGTCGATGACTACGTTTAAGTTTTTGTTTCGGTGTCGAAAGTGTGAAAAACTAAATTGGAATTGAATGTTATTAATCTTTATATTGGGTGCTGGTTCCGTCCGCACTCAGCTGCTGTCACACAGGTACTGGCATCAAAGATTAGCGTAGCGAAATCTCTTCCCCCAATAGTTAAAAGCATGTTTTGACATCGCTTTGTTTTGGCTTTATTCGCATATAATTATTGCGATTTATCCACTGATGCATAAATTACACAATCAATTTGAAACAATAATAAAATGTTTGAACGTAAGCAAAAACAACACTTTTGTTGATTTTATGAATTTAATTTTTACAGCGATTGTTGCTTAAAAATTCCGCCTAAATCTTTAACAATTTAATTAAATAGTAGTATCTCGATTCTTGCACGTAATGAAAACCAGGTTCGGTGCACGTTTCGAGGTTGTCGCAGGAACCGAGTTATTATTTTCCATACATATCTGCTTAGCATTCAAGTTTATTATGTTTAATATTTCAATTCAAAAAAATTAAGTAGCAACTCGTATGCTACTTAAGGAGTTACAATTTCAAGATAAGTACTAAATTTGTAATGCATTGCCATTAAGAGTTTTCCCTATCTTTTAATTCTGTCTCGAGTTCCACCTGCGAGTCCTTGTCCTTGCTCAGCTCGAGCAGAAAGTCAAACATGCGCTCGCCTCTGGCAAACTTCTCCCCTTCCGCCAAAGTCATGGGCAGCTTCTTGTTGCGCGTCTCGGGCAATAGTAAACATATGTAAGCGCCGGCTAAGAAAAGCAGACCAAGTATTATGGAAGGTGCAGGCTTAAAGTAAGTGCCCAAGTGAATGATGTAGGGCGATAAGAACGAGGCAGCAAAGCCGACCACGTGGGCGACGCCAACGCCACGGCCACGCACACAGGTGGGAATTAATTCAGTGCAGAGCTGGGAGCTGGCACCGTCGGCAATTGAGACGCCAAAGCGAGCGACAAGTGTTAAGCCCACTAGCAGGTAAATATTGCGACTCTGACCCTGTGAGATGACAAGACCAGCAGCCACGGCAAAGCTGCCCGTAATAATCATCCAGCTGACCGAAGTCATCTTGCGTCCACTCACATCCTGCAGCCAACCCTGGACATAGCCGGCAGGTGACAGCGTCAAGGCGTTCAGCGAGAACATAATAAATGGCGAGATGCCCAAGCCCTCCACATTGCGAGCAATGGTATTGTAGCAGGGCACGACAACAATGCTGAAGTACGAGTACAAAATAGTGATTAATCAAGAGCAATTCAATCAATTGCCACTTACAAAATGAGCCATATTTTGATTGCTGTCCAACGCATGCGTGGCGTCTTCAGCATGTCCGTCAACTTGGCCTGTTGCTCCTCCGGTGTGCCCGCTGCTAGCTGGCGATAGTTGCTCTCACAGTAGCTGCGAAATGTCTTGAAGTCATCGTCGCTGACCACACGTCGATTGATCTTGGCCACACGCTGCAATCGACGTATGGCGCCATCAGTATCATTGCGTGTGACCAGCCACTGAGCACTCTCCTGCACCAGAAAATAAAAGAGTGTGACCAGCAGCAGCGGCAGCGAGGAGCAGGCCAAAAAGTAACGCCAGCTGCCCACGAACACGGCCAGCCAGGAGGCGCTAAAGAGACCCAATGAATAAAACGTACCCAGCACCGTGTTCAGCGCCACATTTCGCAAGGAGGGAGAAATGTATTCGATAACTGCATAAAAGCATAGCATTACATTTTGCTGGTGTATCAAATTGGCAAATGGCCAAAAACTTACCCAGAATATACATTAGATACGAGTTTGCATCGGCCGCCAGGCCTGAAATGAAACGAGTTATCGAAAACGCAGTCAAACTGCTGGTGAATATGGTTGTGAAATCGCCGAAGAAGCCACAGCAATTGGCCAATATAAGCGCCTTAACTCGTCCGACTTTGTCGCCCAGCAGACCAAAGATCAATGTGCCACACATGGAGCCCAAAAAGAACAAGGATTGGCCAACTCTCGCCTTATAGGCCTCATCACAGACCCAATTGAGCTATAAGCACATAATGCTCTCAGTTTAATGACTCGAAACTTCATTTAAAACATACCTCAGTATTCATGCTCTTGAAACCGAAATCGTACTTGTAAATCCAACGATTACAGCGCTCATGACTGATTGTGACATTTCCTCCCTCGTTATCGATTGAAGCGAGGCGAGTACATGAGGGATTGTCGAACTGATTATAGATAGCCTCGATCTGTTCGAAGCTGCGATTCTCCAGCTGCTCGTGGTAGCACCAATGATTGGGCACAAAGCTAATCACATTCTGGGAGAAATAGTGCATGGATGTGAAAATGAGGAGAAAGCCATAAAGGGCCAACAGCAAGTACTGATACCGATGGCTATTGCCGCACATGGCCAGTATCCCATCGAAGTCCATGTTGGTTTTGGAGCGATGCACGTTGCTGTCTGATAAGTGGACAACTGTGAGTCTCTCATTTGCTATTCAATTGGATATTTGCCTTTCACGAATGCTAATCATTCAAATCGTTTTGTTACAACGCGAGCATTTTAAGGCTTATTGAATTAGCGGCACAAACTCGTTCCGAAGGCGTTGTATTGCCGCAGAGTGTCTCTAACGAACTGGTTGGTAGCAGTCCAAGAGAAGTCGGCTCGCATAGTGAAGAGTCGGCAAATGGAAAGAGAGTACTATAGCATAAATGGCCTGGCATGCGCTCTCTCTCTCTCTCCTTATCGCTCCGTCTGGTATTTTAATTATGCGAGTATACGAGTTAGCTTTGAAAGCATTCATATTTGAATTAGAGATACTTGTAATTTATTGACACTGGCCTATTGAGCAGATAGCGCACGAGACTTTGCAGTTTGCTAATTGCTATGCCGATACCCTAACATCAAGCCAAACAAGTTTTTTAGAAGCTATGTAACATATTTCAATCAAAATAATGTCATGACAATTTGCAGCATATTGAACATTCGATCATCACAAAATTCGCTTTCTCTTCGGTCAGTTAACGGACATCTTTGTAGTTCAATTAATTTAAATGATTGCCACTTTATTTATTGCTCTGATTTGCAGAAAAAAAACAAAATCAATTAAATGTATATTTTTTTTTAGTTTTTATTTTTATTTTTGTTTTTTTCATTTCATTTCTCAATATGTATTTCTTTATTTGATTTTTGTTTTCATTAATAAGTATGTTGTCATCAATTACAATTGCTATTTAAATGGATATATGTATGCTTACATCTGTCGCCTTTTGAATATTTGTTTTTCTTCACTTTATTAATTCTTTTAACAGTCGAATACGCAGTTCAACTTTGCATCATTTTATTTTGTATTTTTTTGATTTGTTTTATAAATGTAGTAAACGCATTTTGATAACAGGATACGATAAGTTCTATGTGTGTAGACAATAAGATGTATCATTTTTTGCTTGTCTTAATTATCATTATTAATTCAAATTAAATATATATGTATATACACATTACATGCAATCTGTTAACTAAATTTCCATAACAACTAAACATTATACGAGTGTAGCTGCTAAAAAGTCTAATACGAGAGTCAATTAAATTAGTTTGAGAGTACAAATATAAGTAGGCGTAGTGCAATATATTAAATCGAACTTAAACCGAATGCAGAGAATGCAATTGATATAAATTATATGCATACATATGCCAAATATATATATATATATGTGTATATTTAGGTATAGATATCAAGAGTATACATGGCGTATACTTAATTTAGTCATAAATAGGAGATAAGCAAGCATTTTACATACATACGCCCCTCGCGAACATACAAAACTACTTAGATGAAATAATATACATACATACAAATATACATACAAATATATATAGTCCGTATGGGATAAATCATGTCTTTAAGCCTTCATACAAATACATACAAAACTTTAACGTTTTTGCTGTCTGTGCCTAACAAAGTTCAAAGTAGACTAGTTAAATGATGATATCAGTTATCAAATATATGTGTGCTCCTATAATGCTATCTATATATGTTATAAGTAGCTGCTACTTCCGATATATGTACTTAATGCTTGTGTCTATGTGTGTGTGTATGTGAATTGAGCTTTGTGAAAATTTAAGTGCATTCAACATTCAATGCTATCATAGAATTCTTCTTCAATTTCTGGTTCTGACTCTGGCTCCGACAGCTCCTCTATGTCGTCCACATCGTAGGAGATCAGCGACTGTAGACTTTCTTCGTGCAACGTTCGCTTGTGCTGCACATGATGCACCTTGAAGGCATTGGCATCATTTGGTGGCGTGCCAAACCAAATGGCCGCATCGCCAGCCTCATCCTCAGCACCAGCACCAGCAGCAGCAGCAGCTGCTTCAGGCAGCACTTCGATGGAATCGCTGTAACCATAGTCGAAGGTCACCAGCAGATTATCGCTGGCACAGTCCAAAGAGTCGGGCGTGGTGTATTGCGTGTAATACGAATCGTAAGCCGTCTCCTCGGACACGTTGCCAGCTTCAAGGAGCAGCTCATTGAAACACTCTTGCTCTTCCAGAATTGTCATGTTGTTCTTGCTGTAGCCGCTGTTGTTGTTGTAGTAGTAGTTCTTGTTGTTGTTGCTTGTCTGCCACAATTGCCAATTGTTGTTATTGAAACGGAAATTTGGCTTACAAATGGAATTTGCCAAATTCTGACCAACATTGAGAGCAAAAGAAAATAGAAGAATATCAGAAATTTATAGTCTCATTTTAACGATTCAACACAGCATGCGACAAATGAACGAAAAACAAAACAAAAGACAAACACAACGCATAAAATGGTATAGGGAGAAAAATGTTAGATAAACATAAAATAGCATTGAGCGCGAATTATTAGGCACCTCAACCATTTTTGGCAAGAAATTAAAGTTAGCACAGAGCAAATATTATGTCCAATATAAGGTATATACAATACAATCAATTAAACAAAACGACTCGAATTTGTAAATTAGTTTTCTGGTTCTTCAATCAATCGATCAATTTTTCAAGAGGTGCCTGCATGAGAAACAAAAGAGGACAGAGTAAAAGAGCGAGAGAGAGTGTGTCTTGGGTGTGTCTGTGTGTGTGTGTGTGTATGTAGAAAGTTGATAAACTACTGCAAAAAATATAACTACATATGTAAAAGCCAATTGCTTCGCTGCGGTTGCCCCGTTCGCTTTGTTGGTTCAGTGTTGGTAAGCAAATAAAAGCAGTGTTGTGCGCAGGGCGGGTGGGGAGGTGGTGTTGGTGGAGGTAGCTTAACCTACAAATGAAGTTTACAACAAAAGAGACTTACGCGTATAACATATTTGCGGCAAAGTGTCTTAGTTCTTTGTCTCTGCTTTGGCTAAAACAAAACACGACAAACGATCTACAGAACAGAACAAGCTCAAGTTGAGTTTCAGTTGGCTTTTGACTGAGCTGAGCTGAGCTGAATGGCAGAGGCAGAGGCAGAGGCTGAGGATGAAGCAGCACAGCGCTTGGTAGCGCATCCTGACCCTGGGTCGTCGGCAACTGGCCTGTTCGCCTGTCCGTTACCAAAAAAAACCTCCCGAGAGTCGCACGATTCTTTTTTTTGTAATTTTTTTGATTTTTGTTTTGTAAATGTCGCTTTAATGTTAGCATTTGTCATTTTGTTTGCAGCATGCAGCTTAAATTCTCACCACCAACGTCAATGTCAATCACGCAATCAATCAATCAATCATTACACCACCACATAGTCCATATATATGTATATATATTGTAAATGTACATTTGTTTATCCAAAACGTATCCAGTTAAGTAATTCTTGCAGTTCTTACAAATCGTTAGGGATATTTGTTTTTTTTGTTTTTTGTTTTTAGTTACAGTTTTCAATAGGCTGTTGTTGTTGGATTGGATTGGATTTATTGGTGGATGGTTGTTTGTTGTTGTAGTTGTAGTGGTTGTTGGGTGGGCACATATAATATTTATTATTATAGTATTTTGTATTTTGAGGATATTTTTTGGTACGGGCAGTTTTCGAATATACAAAATAGGAATCAGTGTGAATTTATGACAAACAGACAAGTTATAAACAATTTGTTTGTTGGGGTTTTGTTTATGTTTTGGTTTTTTTTTTTTTTTGTGGAGTAGACATACATGGGACGAGAAAACGCGCAGAAAGAAAAAAAGTAAAAGTAAAAAGAAATTACAGCATTAGATACGAATATTTTGTGTACAGCAGCGTTTCTTAGCCAACTTAACGCCATGTGAGAGAGTGTGAGAGTGTGTGTGTGTGGCTGTGTGTGTATATATTCTTTGTAGTTAGTTTTGAGCGCCGACCAAGCTGACAATGAGACAATGATGATGGTGAGCATGATGATAATGTTTGGCAAGCAATTGTTGAACTTAAAGGCAAATTGCACTTTTTGCCTGCACATCACAAATTAAATTCCAAATCGATATTTTGTTTTGATTTGTTGATTTCGTTTCTGTTTATATTTCTATATATGTACGAGTATGTATGTGTATGTAGTGAGTGTGTTTATATGTATAAATATTAAGACCAATTATGATTAATTAGCATTTAAAATTAGGCCAAAAATTGATTGGTAAGTGGTACATCAACTTATATACTTAACAATAATAATCACTATAATAATAATGTTTAATTACACGCAATATGAATGAGACAATCAGTATTGGATGGATAGGAAAAATAAGTAATTAATAAACTAATCATAATCATAACTATAATCATAATCATAATCATAATAATAATAACGATAATATGTAATGATAAACAATTTACATGATTTGCATAATGTACGATACGAGTACGGATACGAGTATACGAGTTATATGTATGTATATGGTGAATGATGTTGCACTTATTTGTAGTACATACTATATATAGGCATTGTTTTACGGTTATGTACAAATAACTAAGCACACTTCCATTTGTGTTTAGGTGTATGCGTGTATAGGTGTGTGTATAAGAAAGCGAAAACATTATTGTTGCACGTGCAATGGTTTTTCCTTCATCATTTTTCTTTCTTTATTTTTTTTTTATTAATTTTTGTTTAATTATATCGGCAGCTGCGCGACTAATTTGCATAGCTGCTCCAAGGCAAAGCCGTCGATTGGCAGTGCGGTGGCACCTTTCGCTGGTCAATGACCAACAACAACATAAATTCAAAACAAAAACATGCAAACTGAACTGATAAGGCGCAACACGCTGCGTACGCTTGATAAGCCCTTTCCACTTTCCACCTGGCGTGCATGACGGTGGCAAGAAGGGGCGCCATGGGGAGGATTATTGAATTGGATTGGAATTGGGTAGGGTCAGGCTCGATGCGGTATTACGACTACTTATTCTTCGGCTGCATTTGACTTATGTTCTTCTTTTTTCATAGGCACGAGAGGAGACAATCGATGGTTGGGTTAAATATACAATATGTATACATATATATAGAGATATATATATTATTATGCATGTATAGGTTTTGTATGTTTTGTATGCATCGATGGTTAGTTTTGTATGTATGCTCGAGGTTGTTAATATAATTTGTTTTTATAAATAAATATGCATGTAATTATGAGAGATTTCATGAGTAAAATCCCAACTGAGCGACTGCTAATAAAGCTAGTGTAGATTTCTGTTTATTCATTGGGATAATAAACAAAGAAAAACAACAAAAAAAAAGCCGAAACAATAGAAAATTGCATAAATCAATTTGCCATCTTTTGAATAATTTCTAAGCGATTTCAAATTGGGATTTAGCTCATGAAAGCGTGTATATGATTTATATTGAATTTATATAAATTAGAAGAGATATGCTGCCAGTTGATCTCGTAATTGTTTTTATGATTCTTTGCTAGTTAATATTGTTGCTGTTGTCGTTGTTGATGTTGTAGCTGTTGTTGGTTGTTTGTTGTTGTTGTTGTTGTTTTGTTGATGTTGATGTTGTGGTAATCGATGGCGTATTAGAACAGTAATCAGTTATCAGTAGGTATATATGTATAGATATATATATATAGATGTATGTATATGGTATCATTATTATCAATATCAGTATCAGTATCGTAGCTAAGAATATTATTCATTTGAACCAACCCAAAAATGTTGACTTTAAAGTGCGTACCTTGCCACTATCACTGTCGCCATAACTGGACGTGGGCGTGGCTATCGCTGCTGCTGCTGCTGCAGCATCGTTGCTCTGCTCACGCGCCAACCTTGCACCCGCCACAGAAGCGCTGCTAAAGCGTCGCGCCACACTCGCTGCACCCCCATTGCCAGCGGCCGCACCACGCCGATGGTACGTCGCTGCGGATGAGGCACTCAATTGCAGATCCTTGCGCAGCGTGGAGCTCAACTGTGCCGCTATCGAACTGGAGCTGCCGCTGGACGGGTTGCTCTTGTGCGAGACGCTGTTCAACTGATGATGTTGCTGTTGCTGCTGATGCTGCTGCTGCTGCTGTTGCTCGGGTGATTGTTGGGCGCGCGATAGCGAATCCAAGTGCCGCACACGGGAGCTAAGCGTCTCGCGCTTTAACTTCGGCAACGGCGAGTTTTGTAGCACGCGCGGGGACGGAGTCGTTGTGGTTGTATGACTGCTGCGATTGGCGCCGCCACCGTTAGATGAATACGGTGTAGTGGCCAGCGGTATGGAGGATGATGTTGAGCTGCGACTGGTGTTGGTGCTCAGCGAATGATTAGATGCCGAGTCGGCACGTTTAAGACTCTGACTTAAGTTGCCAGTGCTGCGACTTAACGAGGATTTGCTGCTGCTGCCATACGAGACGCTGCTGGAGTTGTGCACCGATGGTGGCGATCGGCCCGCTGTCGAGGCTCGGCCCGTGGGCGGTTTGCCGGCAAAATAGGCGGCCGCCTTGCTGCCAGGCAGTGGAATCTTGCTCGGCTTGCTGGCGCTGTTGAATTTACGGAAGGCATAGTTCCGCATGGGCGTCTGCTCGTAGGGACTGATGCCGCCCACGCTGGAGCTCATCACACGCGCTGCAATGCTGCTGCTGCTCGGCGCTGTTGGCGTTGCTGTGGGTGTGCTGCTGCCCAGTGGACTGGCACTGGCATTGGCATTGGCATTCACCATCGTCTTGGTCTGCGTGCGTTCCGGTTCATGCTCGTGTGCGGATTCGGTGCTGCTGCTGTGCTGCTGCAGCTCCTCCATGGCCAGCGGCACCATGGCCTTCATGCTGGGCGTACTAATCTGATTCGATGCCGCAATCGCTGACGACACCGCCGTCGATGTGGAATCCACAGAGTCGGGCACACCACGTCGACTCAGCATCAATGTGGTGGATGCCGACGAACGATTCGTCTCGTAATCATGCTGTGATGAGTGCAGATACGAATTGGTCGTACTGCTCGTGTGCAGACGCGATTCCAGCACACGCAACTGTGCCTTGGTGCCCTCCAGTTCAATGTTCTTCTCCTCCAGCTGAAAGCGCAACTCTTCCGAGTCCTCCTGGCTCTTGTCCAGTCGTTTGGCCAGCTGCGTCTTCGACTTGCACGACGAGTCGAGCTTCTGGGCGAGCACCTGGTTTTGCACAGTCAATGTGAGCAGATGACGCTGCAGTTCCAGCACATTCGTCTCCAGCAGTATGGCCGAGAAGCGTTTGGAGTCCGTGACACGGCATTTGGTATTGCGGCCACCTGGCGTGCTTACCACGCCATCCAATCTACCCAAAGACAGCTGCTGTTGTTGTCTTCGCGCTGTATCACTGCCAGTGCTTTGATGGAATGCCTCCTGTTCGACCACAACAGGCTGGAATGTGTTGATGTTGCTGATGTTGCTGAGGCTGGGGCGACTGCTGTTCGAGAGCACCGTTGTCGCCGAGGAGGAAAAGTTGCGTTGACTGGAGAAATCCGATTGGCTGGCGCTGCAACAAATAATTTGCAATTTAATAAAGGATTCAAATCAATCTATGTCGCTACTCACCTTGATGAGCTTTTGCTCTGCTGCTGCGGTTGCTGCTGTTGTTGTTGTTGTTGTTGTTGTTGTTGCAGCTGCAACTGTTGCACACGCGAGCTTAGCTCTAGCTTCTGGGCCATGGCCAACTTTAGCTGCTCCTCGAGATCTTTTTTCACGCTGATCAGCTCCTCCACCTGATCGTTCATCTTGGCCGCCTTGATGCGACCCGTCAGCGTCTCCGCTTCCATCTCAGCCAGTTTATCCAGCAATCGATCGCGCTCCTTGCGCAACTGCTTGATATCCTCACGATTCAAGCGATCCACCTGCTCACGAAACTGCTGCGGCGTCATGCCGTTCCCGCTTCCGCTGCCACTCTTGTGGCCCTTGCTCGTGGCATCACCCTGCTGCTGGCGCTCGTAGCTCTGCAGCTGTTCGACCTCCTCGCGTAAGCGATTCGACTTGCGATGTATGACATCCAGCAGGTTGAGTAGCTCATCATCGGACTCGGCGCAGCTCAGACGATTCGATGCGATGGCCACCTGTTAATGGAATACCAAAAAACAATTTGCAATTAGTTGTGAATGTGGAATAGAATCTATTAAGCATACGCACCGCATGCATAGCACCGTTGGTGGAGGAGGCACTGTGACCCTCCTTGGAGGAACTGGTCTCCGTTGAGAAGCCGGAGTCCTGCACAACGCTGCCGTTGTTGTTCTCTCCGCTCTTTGGCTCTTTCTTGCCGCTGTGCGAATTGCTGCGACTGCGTGTCAGCGATGAGGACGACGTCTCGCCAGCTGCAGCTCCAGCGGCTGCCGCTGCTGCTGCTGCCGTCGTCGTCGATGTTGTGGACGGTTCCTTGTGCGACAATTTGCGCTTCATGCGTATACCTGGCTCCCATTCGCGTCTGAAATGTGCATAGATTAGATGGCAATTTAATTGATGTGTTCAATACACTCACCTGGCTGCTAACGAGGAGCTGCCACCGGCAACGCCACCCACAGAGTGACTGCCACCAAGGGCGCCCACAGAGTTGGGTGTGGATGGTGTCGTCGACATGGAGGCCATTTTATGCTTGAGATCGGGAAACGTTTCAATGACCAGATCTCGGAATTCCAACAGTGCGCCCACCTCATGCTGCAGCTCCTGCAGCGACTTGGTCTGCTCACTGTGTATGGGATGATGTGGATGACTGCCGTAGCTGTTGCTATAGGGCGCATGGTGGCTCAAATGATGGTGATGATGGTGCAAATGATGTGGATATGTGGCGCCCACCACAACGGTGGCTGTTGGCGATGCAACCACCGCACCGCCAGCACCACTGGCAGCCATCAGATGCGGATGATGTGTGACAACGCCACCGCTCATTGGCAGGCATTCCATGGCGCCGCTGGCCAACTCTGTGACACGTGAGAGGCCACTGCTGTGATTGCTACTGTTATTGTTGTTGTTGTTGTTGTTGTTATTGTTGCTACTTCTGTGTTGGCTAATACAGCTGCCGTCGATGTTGCAGGTGCCATGCGTTGCGGGTAGCTCGAAACCGTCATTCTGCAAATAAACATTTGAAGTAAATATATTAAATAAACAATCATCTGTGTTCAATTGATATTCGTGCATTTTGACAGCTTTAACAAGTCATTCGGTACTGCTTAAGAACTATTCCACACCACATTTTCACTTAACAAGTTCATAGAGTATCTCTAGTCTAAGCCATTCATGGGTAAGTTGATAAATAATTTCACATAAAGAACTGTTTATTTGAAATTAATATTTGAGCAATATTTACGGCAAAAGCTTTCTAAACCGCTCAGCAGTAAGCTAATAGTTTAAGCTGAATTCAAGTGACTTTAATATAAGAAAATAATATAGAATATATTGTAATTAAATAATCGTTTATTTTGAATTCTTATCTCGTTAACTTTTCACAATTGAAATAAGTTATATTTCAAAACTTTGAAACTTAAATTAGTTTCTCTTTGTGTCTGCTGCTATAAATAAAGAGACATATTTTCCAGCTTTTTTGATAGATTTAACTGAGTCAAACAATTATCTCTGCGCTGCTCTGATTTCAACAAATTGTTTAAGCTCCAATTGCTCAAGTTTACAGTTTACAGAGTATCTCTAGGCCTAATCGTAGGGCTAAACCTGCAGCATAATTCAAGACAAAGGCGGGCTTTGGCTAATGACTGACAAATGAAAGAAATAATGTTATTGTATTGGAAAAACATTCAATTCATCATTGTGTGGCAATCTCGCTGGGGAGTTCAGGAGCAGCATAAAGCGATTAGTGAATGACATACAAATTATGATTGATGAATTGCACCATGAGCGAGAGAGAGAGAGAGTACAAATAAGCGAACGTTGGTGACCCGTGGAGAAAATTGTAGCAAAAGTGCAGCAACAATCATCGATGCATGCTGCAAGCAATTTGTGACAATCACGTTGTTTGTTCGCCTCATGACTATCGAACTCAAACTCGAACTCGAGCTCGAACTCGTATTCGTATTCGTATTCATTGTACGTGTGTTGTGAGTGCAACTAGAACGCCAAGTAAAAGTCACTTGAATGCTGCAGCTGCTGCCGGCGAATGTGTGCAATATTTTGTTTAGCAAATGTCAACTAAATGCCACACAGCGCTTTCACTAGGCGAGAAACATTCTCGCGAATACTTTCACATGCACAATGGCAGTCAGTTCGACTTCTATATGTATTGATCAAACAAGTGCGCTATAAATATGCAGGCTGCTCATAAATCGCAATTGCATCGTTGCATGCCGCTTGATTGACTGCCTCAATGAAGACTGATGGAAAATCACAAATGAAAAACAACAAAAAATAACAAAAAACAAAAGTTGGGTCAGTTTAATGGCAAAAATCATTGCAAATGAAGCATGACAAATGGCCCACATTCGATGCTGCCTGCTGCTGCTGCTGCTGGGCCATTATTTAACAGCTAATTACAAGAGGCAATAGAGGCTGCCTAGGCCAGATCTGGCCAGGAAGCAAAACTCATAATTTTATATCGCATTGCATAAGCACAATGCACTTTTTTTTTTTTCATGTTCAGTTATTTTTTTGTTATTATTATTTAGCCCTGTCAGATGTGGCCGCTTTGCCTGTGGAGCGTGGCGAATGCGAAGTCATGGGAAGCTAGTTGTAGTCGTACCAGATTGAAGATCGTGTAATTATATAGTAAAATCCATTGTCAACCACGAAATTGAGACCAAACAATTGAAATGTCGCCGCTGTCAGTTAAATGCGCTCAATGTCGAGAGATGACTGGATGACTGTCAAGCCAAGTTGAGTTTTCTATGATTTCTATTTTATGGCGAGCTTCATATACGTTCAATTAGCCAAGAGAGTTGGCCTTTGGCCCATACTTACTACTTAAGCTTGGCCGGCGATTGCTGCGTTGGCTAATTATCTAACATAACATACGGGTATAAGATACAATAAAAACTATATGTATTTAAAAGATATCTATAAAAAAGATATATATAAAGCGCTTTCGGCAACAGACAGACACAAGTGTCTTCTTGTCACTTGGCTTGGGCTCGTAGCTCAGTTCAAGCTGCGCCTCTTCGCAAACGCTATAAAGAAGACTCTCCATAAGAGGCGGCATCATCAGCGCCAACGTCATCATGATTGTCGTGGGCGCAAACTGTCGTCTGTCTTGCTGCCACGCATTGCTGAATCTTCAAGTATTACAGCCCAATTGGGTTGATCATCATCATCATCATCATCATAATGCGCAACATCATTATCGTTGTGAACCATGACAGATGGAAAATTAAAAAAAAAAAAAAAAAGAGATGTACTCGTAACACTTGGCGCTGAAGCCGCTCAATTAAGCTGCCCACCACTTGAGCCAGTTGCGAGGCAGCTGCCACACACTACAGCCAGCTGGGGATCTCACCAGCCTGCCTGCCACATGAGTCAGTCGTCAGTTGTGCTGTTAGATTAGAAATCAACAGACAGCCAACGCATGGAAAATTCTATTCGCCAACTCAATACAACGGACGCGTTTATTTTTTTTTTTTTTATGTTGACAAGACATGCGAGCCGTTTAAGTGATTATTTATAGAAATACTCGTTAATACTCGTACCTGTATCTGCAACTCTCAACCTGTACTGCCAGACACAAAAGCCATTAATAATACAACTAACAATAAACAATATACACTTAACAAATAAACAGTAAACCGTACACAATAGCAGCGCCAACTGCACATAATTAAAACAAATGATTAAAAAGAAGTTTTTATGAACCAAAGAAGAAGAAATTCTCTACGTCAAAAGAGCGTTTGTCAGGCTAAAGAAACACAAAGCTAGTGGGAGAGAGAACAACAAAGAGCCAGAAGCAACTTTTAAGAGACAAAGAGAGAAAGAACGAACTTAAGACAGAGCTCACAGTCAAAATGTTCGTGTTAACAGAAAAGTTAGAAAACACACAATGAGTGAGGATCAATTGCAGGAAATTGCAATAATTTAAGAAGAGGTAAACTTTGAAGACTGCATAACCTTCGACATGTAAAACTTTTCTGCCAACTGACAGTTTATTTCTTTTCGAAGATTAAATATACCATTTTGCTGTCTGATTTCTTTGGTAAGGCCTCGAAAATCGATAGGCCCAGGCGCAATGAATGGCAGACCAAAAGCCAGCTCGCATTTATATGTGACAATTGATTTGTTGTTTTTACCCTTCCACTCACATTACCCCCCCCATCCCCTTTGTACACCGCATAGCGTACACCTTCTACATAGCAGTTGGCTGGCATGTTAGTTTGATCGATTTTAGGGGCTACATTGCGGTTTCTCTTTCTTGAGCGCACAACGTACCGTATACGTAACGTGCCTGTCTGTTTATATGCCACGCTCCAACTGGCAAATTTTCACTGCGCTTCTACAAAACAAAAACAAAATACTGAGCAAAAAATTTCTATTTGCTGCCGCTGCTTTGTTTTGGGTTTCTTTTACCCATTGTTTACTGTGATTACATTTAGCCGCCTGCTTCGTGTGGCGGTTTCAAGAAATTTCTACCTTGTTGCTTGTTTGTTCGATGATATTCAAATGGATTTGAATATGCATATGAAAATGCCTAGAAAAAAAAGCAACAAAACAGTTTCGCTTGAAGTTGAAGTGCAAACCAGGCAGTCAGCCAGTCCGCCAGTCAGACAGTCAGTCAGTCACTTTTCAATCAGAGAAACGTTTGCATAACACTCTAACACACTCAAACACACACACACATTGACTAAACTTAGTGTCTTGTAATAATGCATTTTGGAGCGTTTATTAATTGCATTAGCTCGCACATGACTTATAGCATTTTGAAGAGTCATTGCACATTCGACTACGCCAATATATGTAATTTCCATTTTCATTTTCATTTTCAATTCAAATTCAATTTGAATGCAGTTTCCATGTTGGCGTTTTGTTTTCTGTGCTTTTTGTTTTTGCTTTGGGTTCGGCCGAAAGCCAAAGCCAACTCTGACGCAACTATTGTTGCTTTGCTAGTGCTGAGCTGAGGCCACACTTCAATTCGTTGTTGGGGCGGGTCTCTGACTGAGGCTGGGCCATTGTGCGTTTTACTGTGTACAACTACAGTCAACAGTCAACAGTCAGTGTAGGCCATATTAAAAGACAATTGCATGTGGCTGCAATCTAAACATCTGCGACTTCATAAGAGACATAAGACACTGTCATTAGTTGGCATTAGTTGTTGTTGTCGTCTCGAGTATTATTATTTATTTATTTTTGTAATTTTTATAATTCTGAGCCCATTAACAATATTAAAGAAAACAAAACACAAAATGGACAAAAAATGAGTGTGCAGCTTGCAACATGTTTCAACATATGTGGCAATCGCCAAAAAGACCAACCGACCAGCAACAGCAACAACAATAACAACAACAAAGCCGGCAATTGTCTAAAATGTATGCTTGGCTCTTGGCGTCTTTAGGCTATGGCTTTGTTGGTAATCGTCGCACTCAAGCGACGCAAGTGTTGTAATTAAATTAACAATTTTTCGACACTTTTACAAAAGCGCCCCAAAACACAAACACACATGTAGAGATTGTAAAGCAGTTACAGCACCAACACAACAACCTCCCAAATTACAACAAATTACTAGAAAAACAACAACAATAACAAACAGTTGTTGCAATGCTAAAATCATCGGTTGTTGGACAAGTGACGAAGCGCCTCCCAACTACTTCCCTAACTGCCTGCCTGTCACATTGCCACTTTGTGTATTATTTTTGAGTTTTTGTTTTATATTTATCTTGTTTCGAACTCTTTTTGTGCAATTATACGCATTATTTAATTTGACTTATTAATGTTGATTTACTTGCTTTGATGACTTAACGCAAATTAGCAAAATTACTTTTGATTGTGCCAAGTCGAAGTCGAAGTCGCAGTCGAAGCCCGAAGGCTGAATTTTATTTGAGTTTAATATCCAAGGAAGCGGCTTCTAAGTCTGAATCATAACAGCGAATGAAAAGAAGCTTTAAACTGAATTTAATATGAGCAATTAAGAATAGAACTTTGGACTGCTTCGTTGAGTTTTAACATACAAAATCTACTCTTATTATAATGATGACTTCAGCAGCTAATTATCTCAAAATTATTGCCATTTGCATAGCATGTTACTCTGACAACTCGAATGAGATCTTTGCAAACTGAGCAAAGTTGCAAGTAATGTGTTTTAATTCACTTCCTAAAGTGGCTTAAGTAGCTGAGAAGAATGGAATTAAATACTCGTAGCTTCAACTTTAAACTAAGAACAGAAATGTGACAACACATGCGTGCTGAAAGAAGAATTGAATTAATGTAGAAAATTGCAAAATAATTTCATTTGCACATCATTTTTGACTCGCAACTAAGAATAGAACTTTATAAGTGTATAAAAAGTTTTCAATTCAATTTGCACCCCTTAACATGAACTTTAAACAGCTCTGTGTGGGGAAAGGACCCAATTTGTAAGCAAGGCTATAAGTAGCTGACTCAAAAAACTCCCACTCTCTGCTCTCCCTTCCTCTCTGTCTCGTCAATTTGTTTTGCGAAATAGGCAAGTGGGAGTTGTTTATGCCACAAATCGATTTAAATGTATTGCAACATGTTAATCGAACTTTTGGCTGCTATTTGCAGCACAGATCTCAGATGTCTTTTACTTTATTTCCATTTTTTCTTGACTTTATCCCATAAATCAGTGCGCTTTGTGCACGACTGCCACTGCCAAAGACTGTCCGCCAACTGACCAACTACAACTTGATAAACTACCCAAAAAAAAATGCAAGCGGCAAAGAGTGTTTTTTGGCCCGTTAGTTTAAACTTTAAAAGATTGGCAAGGCAGACATAAAAATTATGTAATTCCAGGCAACAAAATGTTCCGCGCAACTAGCAAAAATAAAAAATTAATTAAGCACATAAATTATGCAGGCCAGACTTGGCCAAAGTTATTAACAACTTGGTTAACACATAATAAGGCGCCAGTTGGGGTTTACTGTTAGTTTGAGCAGTTATTTTGGTTAGTTAGTCTTAAATTAATTAACTGTTTTATAGTTTTAATTGCAGTATTAGGCCATTTCAGTTTCGTTTCATTTGTAATCTTGTTTCATTTCGTTTTGTGCTCTACTTTCGCTTGCGTTTTGATAAACGCTCATAAATTGCCCGATATCAATTCCCAGCTCGGTCTCGATCTGTCCCTCTATCCCTCTGTCAATATCGCAACGTATCCGTATCCTTTGGGGACTTGACTCTTGCTGTTGGTCATGTTCAAAAGTGGCCACCGTTGTTGACAGTCATTGTTGTTGTTGTTGTTGTTGCTGCTGTCTGTTGTGGCCAACGGGCACACCTCTTGCTGTCCATTTGCCAGCGATTTCTAATCGATTTTCCGACGCTGCCAGCCAAACATGTGAAAATGGCCACTAGCAAATGGCCTAAACGAACCCACAGCATATACATGTGTACATGCAAACATATATACATAGTTTAGTTTAGTCTAGAGCTTGCCACTTATGTAGTGTATATATGTATAATGTTTTGCTTTTGTCAATATTTCATTGTTGCCACAATTTGTTGGCTGCCACCAAGCACTTTCACACTTTTGTGTCGTTGTCGCTTTTGCTCGTTCTGCCAATTAGCATTGGCCATAATTTTATTCGCTTGCTGCTCATGCAATTTGATTTTGAGTCAGGCAACTAACCGGAAGTGGCTCGCTTTTTGACAACTTTACACGTCTTTAATTACCACTGGCCAATAATTGCAATGGCCCCGTGCTTCGACCTGGCCCTGCTCTCACCTTTTGTCTGTCGCTAGAATGTTGAAATTGTTTTGTTTGCTTGCAGTTAGTTGGGCAAGCAAAGCGGCCGTAAAGTCTGTCCTAAATAGACAACACGCCCTTTTCCGCATTACTTGGCTTGCATTTAATTTTGCTGTTCATTGCACTTTTACAATGGCAAACAACCAGCAACCAACAACCAAACAGCCGACAACGACCGACAACAACGGCAACAAAATAGCCAAGTTTGCTTTGGTTGTTTGTGTTGCGAGCTTTGTTGGAGCTTTGTACGAGTACGTGCCGTCGCTTTTAATGTGCCAATGACTGCATGATTGTGCGATTATGCATCCAGCTAAACAACAATCTGTCAATGCATCCAACCAGAGCGACAGAAAGAGACAGACACCGAGACAGAGCGACATCGGACTGGCAGCAGCCACCCAAGCGATTAATCTATCTATCCATCTATCTATCTATCCGTCCATCTATCGCATCTATCTATCCATCTATGTATATAATCACAGAGTTCAGTTTCGTTTCGTTTCGTTTCGTTTGACGCTGCACCGCCGTTTTGTCAATCCGCCAACATCCGGTACGTTTCACTTTCAGTCTCTCTGATTTATTTTATACAAAATACGAGTACGAATACGAGTACGAGTTCGAGTACATATTATACTTATTTATTATGTGCAGTTTGTCAGCGCCATAAGCCCAGCCCCGATCCATTCCGTTTCGTTTTGTTCCGATTGTATCGCAGCTGCGCCCACCTGCCACAAGATATTGCCACACACACACACACACACACATACACTGTAAGTATTCTGCATTCGTTTAGTGTGTGCGACCAAAAATGGCAAACTTATTTCAAAGCGCATTGAATTGCGTTTACTTTATACGGCTTATCAGCTAATGTTTCGCCTGTTGACTGTTGACTGTTAACTGTTAACTGTTACCTGTTGGCTGATAATGCTAGCAAAACGTTTTTTTATTTCTTTCCTTTCCTTTTAACTTGGCCAAGCAGCGATAATGGCTGCAGATATACGATAAGCCCATGACTCACGTCAACACATTAAAGTGCAGAGAAATAAGAAAAATGGTAGCCAACTGTTGATTGCTTTGCGAACGTGTGCTAATCAAAATGTTCTCTCGAAAAGATCAGATTAAGCAGCCACTGCTAAATGTGTATTTGCTGCAGAGGCTTCATTTTGAGTCTTACTTTTAGTATAAGCTGTGTTTGTTGTAAGCTAGCTTAAGCCGTTTATTTATTATAATTAATTGTATTATTATTTAAGTATCATTATTTGTATATTAATATTTATATATGCATTATTTATATATAGTTTATTTTCTTTATTTATTTCAATTACTCGCATGTTTGTATTTATTTATATTTACTATTTATTTATTTATATTATTTGTATATTTTTATTACTTATATATTTTTATTATTATTAATTATAGAAAACGTTTTTCAAAAAAACACCTGCAAATCGCTAATCAATGGACATGTCCAAAATGGCAATTAGGAGTTCATCTATTAAAACTAAAGTCTCATTACATGGCATATTTAAATGCGCCTCGAGCTCATTCTACTTCATGCCCAAATCCGCACTGACTAATAAGCAGCCATTACGAGCGACACAAGTGCCTTTTTACAATGACTTTTGAGTGATTGCCCCACTCGTTACTTACATACATATGTATATTGGCATTGCGCAAGCCTGGTGTTTTACAACACTTGTCCGTAAACAATTCGCAACACTTTTACCCAATTTAACAGGCAAACAAATTCAGTTTTCATGGTCACGTAGAGTAGAGGCAGAGGCAGAGGCAGAGGCTGAGGCTGAGACAGAGGCAGTCTGTCAACAAGTTGAGCTCAGAATAGGCGCAGTCAAAATCTCTGGAGATGCTTGACAATATGGTAAATTGCGTATACGACATGGACATGGAAGGCGTGGAAGGGCAATAAAAACTCTCTCGCTTTTAACAAGATGTGACAAATTTTTAGCGCCTCGTCAAAAGAGAGTTGTCAGCCGAAATGGTCGACGCGTGATCTTTGACATGACAAACAGCCGCCGAGGCACAAAAGGTATATGTGAGTATGAGTGTGCGTGTGTGTGTGTGTGTGTGTGTGTATGAAGGGTATGTCTGCAGTACATACAACTAAGTATGCATATGGCCCGCAGCTTTATTTAGTTGTTACGTTTTACGTTTGCTGCGCAGAGACAAAAAAAAAAAAAAAAACTTTCACTTTGTCATCGGAGAGCAGCAAAAAATAAAAAAAGAAGCGTTAAAAATTTTATTTTATTTCTGTACGTTATTTTTGTTTAATGCACAACACAATGCGGCAACGGCAGCGTCAGTCAATGCTCAAAATATGAGCAAATAATGAGCTTAGAAAATTTTACGAGCCAAGCCGCTGGCCAGTCAACAATCAAACAGTCAAACAGTGAAACAGTGAACATGCAAATGGAGCAGCGGCGGCGGCGGCAGCGTCAAACGCTATTTTGTGGCATGCCGCAAATTGTGCGAGACTAGAGGATGGAGATAACCAGCTAACGACAACAACAATAGCAACAACCGAGAGGGACCGCTGGCGGAAAGCGGAAAAAAAGGCCATTTCACCCATTACGAATTGGCGATTGGCATATCGGACAATTGGCCGGGGCCGTGCTCCGAGTGGGCCAAATCAAAGCGCCGATAAACGATGTTGGTGTGAAATGGCATCGCTGCCCCGCAGAGATAACAGCGACAGCGATGAATTATGGGCCATGACGCTTTTATAGTCTTTAGCCATTAAAACTGATTTCCATTGTCTGTCTATGTATCTATCTGCATTTCAGTTTTCGGCTTTTCGTTTCGCCAAAAAAAAAAAACCCCATCACAATTGGCAGCTCAACGTGCAACAGTTGGCAATTGGGGCTTTAAAATGCGTGAGACATCGTCGCAAAGATTGGGGAAAAAAAAACATGGAGTGGGTTTAACATAGAGCGGCAACTGTGTAAAAACTTGTGAAGATCATTAGACAAGCTCTTTGTGTTACGACATTTGCCTTGGGCTGATAAAGATAGCGAGATTGCAAGTCAATAGCAACAGTTGAGGAACCAGAATAAGCTCAAACACACATACAAATACAAACTGGTTTCGAAACACAATTTTTAATAAACAAAAGTGAGCGACAACTATTCATTCCACCCAAAACAAACTTGGCAAACAAGATCAAGAGCAATTAAGAGCTCAAAGAGAAGAGAACTCGTTTCAACAATCATCGGCTGATCTTTTTGTCCAAAACGAACAAAAGAATCTATTGTATTAAATGGCAAGTTAAGCCCAAGTTAAGGCCCTGTCCAATATTTAAAACCAATTGAGTATTTATACTTGTACTTATTAATGAATTAATCACCTTTCAATGAACTTAAACAAGCCGCGTCTCGGCCAATTCAGATCAATAGGCCAAAAGCATGTTGCACATGTTCTGACTGATGACTGGAGAAAGCAGATCAGCAGATCAGCAGATCAACGATTCAAACAAGGTTAAAAGTTCACTAGAAACTCGGCAACAACAACCAAAATGGCAGTCAAATGAGATTAAGATTGAGTTAATACATTAACTTGGCCAACGAGCCACATAAACATATGAAGTCATATTTCACGGTTTTTCCCTTGCCGTTTACGAGACTTCAAATAAAACACAAAAATGCCTTTAAAAATATATATATCATAAAAACTGACACGAAACACGCGACAGGCGGCAATTTGGCACGGGGAAAGGGGGAAGGGGGAAGGGGGAGGGGCAGCAAATCATAAGTGCAAATCGAGGCACTTAAAATGATTTCAAGCGAATTTATTAACGCAATTATTTGATTACATTAAACGGTTTGGCTGGCCGCAAGCGCAACAGCGGAAAAAAGGCCAAAAGCAAGCTACCAAATTTGGTAAAATGACAAGTCATACATTATCTGTGCAAACTATATATGTTTGTGTGTGTGTGTGTGTGACCATATGTTATAGACCGATATCATTTACATATGTATTCATGTAGTTTACAATCAATTTAACTGTCTGCAATATTTTCTATTTGCGGCAATGATCGCCGGCAGCCGACTCGGGTTTCATCTGTGCAACTGAGAAAATTTGCATAATTTTTGTCGAACTGTCAAATACCCTGTAGGTGAGTACAGCAAGGGTATATTACCTTGTAGTAAGCCACAATTATTTCTATGCACCTCTAGGGTACTTTTATAGTCATGCTTATTTAATTGACATCCATTTTGATACCCCGCTTGCGTTGCCCACATTTGGCTCTAGCCTCGTTTACTTTACGGTATATATCCAATCCAATTTCCATTCAATGCGAATTCAATTGAATTGCCAAAGGGTGGGGGGCTTAAAGGGGAGGGGAGGGGAGGTGTGGATTGTGCGGCTTCGTCTGGCTGTTTGTGTGTTTCATAAATGGTCTGATGGTTAATTTTTCGTATGCTTGATTGTCACATGGATTATTATGTTTTGCTATTTGCTATTTGCCGTTTTGCCGTTCAAAAGGAAATTTATTGCTCCGACATTTGGGCCGACATATATGGGCCGAAGCATTGTGTCAATGGAGGATTCAACTCGTTGACTGACTGACAATTATTAATGGCAACAATTTTATTTAATTATGGGAAAGGTCTGTAGTCTCTCTCTCTCTCTTTTGTTTTGTTGTCTTTGACTCGTTTGATAAATTACTGTGGAGGCATTCGCTAAGTGCGTTTAAATTGTATTCAAAAAAGCAAATAGTTGGAATATTAAATACGAGATATCTCACTGCAGTGGCTTCCGGTCATTAAGCATTAGTTAATTATAATGTTGTATACACATTTAACTAATCATTTATGATCATAATAAAAATAAAAAACAAGCACAAAAATGTGAAGGTTAACTAAGCAAAAACAGGTACAACAAATCGACAAGTATTTAAGTAATTTGCATAAAAATCGACACTAACAAACAACTGTGCTGTACTAGTACGAGTACATATACTAATTGGATCGATTTGAACCGGTCAATTGCAATTTGCAACATCGTTTTCATCGTGCTGCAAAAATTAATAACAACTTTTCACTTTTCGCAACGGAAAATGTCACTCAAAGTCAATAGGAAAATCTTTCATCGACCAAACAGTTTTCAAATGGCGAAAAGTTTGCGCTATGAAACTTGAAGCATTTGCAAAAAGCCGAAAATCTGAAGGATAACGTAATAAACAGCAAATAAATCGTAAAGTTGGCTGCCAAATTGAAATCTGAAGACGCAGTTTTAATGTCAGCTTTATTCAATGTCAGACAACAAACGAATTGGTTTTTTCTTCTTCGTTTTTTTTTTGTTTTCATGAATATTAATCATACGCCCGGCGGGCCAATCCAAGCTAGACATGTGTGAAAGTGAAATTCTTCGACAGACAAGGTGTTAATGAAGCCGCAAACCCAAAGTGAAAATGCCATAACAAGAGAACCATAAGTCCAGTTGAGTCGCAAAGACTCGGAAATAAATAAACCGCTTTCAAAATGCAATGGCAACATGCTGGGAAAGTGCACGTTTGTGCGAGTAGTACTGTGCTGTGCTGTACAGGTTCAATCAGAATTAAAAGAATCTTTTTTACGGAGCTGACATGTGTGAAAGCGAGTTGTTAACACCCCTGAACTGAACTTGACACAATGTGAAACCACAATTTGACAGCGAATGGCTTGATAAGACCCGCTCAGCTGCCTTGAGTAGACAACTGTTTAAAACCGCCTCTTGATGATAGACGGCAACAGCAACTGCAGCTGGGGCAACGCCTAAGAGTCTTTAATTTTAAACCATTGTTTGGCATCGTCGTCGTGTCATTCCCAAGGCCTTGGACACATGGCTGTCATTGCTTCAGTCTAAATTGTGGCTAAATGCAGTTAATGCCAGTTGGCAAATACATTTAATAATTGCCAGTTATTACGATTGTGAGTGTGTTTGCAACAATGGAACTACGCCTGCAACTTGGCGCTGACTGTTTGGGTCGTAAAAACTCACAAGAAAGATTTAATAGAACTACAAATCAGCCATTTTGGAAAGGGAAGCCCCACACAGAACTTTTGCACCTTTCAAAAAGTGAGCAACAAAAAATAATAATTAACGAAAATATTTCAAAGGCGGCAACGCAAAATTAAAACCACAAAAAAAACAATAACAAAAATACCAAGCACAGCTGTTGGCCAGTTATTGTTATTGTTTTTGTATTGTTTAATAATCTGATATTACGCTGGGGATTTGTGTTTGCGACTGCTGTTTCGATTGGTCGATTGGTCGATTGGCTGGCAGACAATGACCTTTTAGCATGCCGCTTCAGTGCTCAATTGAATTGAGTGTTTCTGCTACTCACTGCTTTACAATATGAATACCTTCGAGTGCTATTCAATTTAAAATGCATTTTGCGCAATTTGTTCGTTTTGCATGATTTCTGTGTCGTGATTTGCGGTGGCAAATATTGTTTTTCAGCTTTAGCTATTGTTGTTGTCAGTTTTTCTGTATTTTTTTTTTTTTTAATTCAAATTTAAACATTATTTGCTGGCCATGCAAACAAAGCTTGCGAATTAATTGAGCAGCTGCCGCTTTTATTTATTATTATTATTAGCAGTTTTTATTTGTTATTGTGATTTTTTTGTTTTTCTCTTCTTTTGTGATTTGCAGCCGCATATTTAATAAGCTTTTGTTTGTTCGACAAGACAACATGCAATCAATTGCAGTCGGCAGTCGGCAGTTGGCAGTTTTCTGTTTTCAGTTTTATCAACAGCATTTGCAGGTGACTCGTCGCCTTGCACGCGTCCGTGTTGTAATTGCCCGGCTATTAATAATGATTACCAGCAAATGCGATGTCTGTACGCTGATTAGCTGCCTGACATTTTGCAGCAACAGCAGCAGCAGCAACGAAGTCAGTGCTATTTATGTGGCGGCTACTCTCTTATTTATAGACATGATGGCGTGCTAATTCTGCGCCACGTCTCCCGAGGCGGCAACATGCGAGTTACGATCTGAACTAGCCACAAAAAAACGGGCAACTGGCAGCTTGCAACAGGCAGCGCAAAGCAAAAAATGAAATGAGTTCAGGCAACTGCGACAACGGGGCGTATGAACAACAATGGCACAAAAGCCAAAGCTGATTAGTTTGAGAAATTCCAAAAAAATATACTCCCATTTAAAAACGCTTTTCAATAACAATTAGTTGCACAATTAGCAAAATATTTAGTTTTAGTTTTACAACCGCTATTTCTAGCCGTTTTAGCCATTTTAAGACTCCGCTACCATACCCTATTGGCAGTAGCGAAATGCCAAAATAAAGTTATTATTGCAGTTAACGCAGACGGAGGCAGTAAAAATCACACACGAAATGGCAAAAGTGAAAATATTTCAGCAATTTCTACAAGTTACATTGGCCTTCTTCTTGCTCTCTTGTTATTGTGGCTGCACACACACATATACATACATATATGTATGTATATATACAATGTATTTATGCTCCATGCAGTTCGCCGCGTAATTTGCATGCCAAACGCAAGAAACAATAAAATTAAACAAATGACTTAAAAAAAGAAATGCAACTTGGCAGCTAATAAGCAACAACAACTACTACAACTTAACCACATCAAGCCACAAAGATCAGTGAACTTTTGTTGTTGTTCGTTTTTTCATGTCTTGTCATTTCTTGTGCTTGACAATGTTTTGTGCTTTTCTTTAATGAAAGTGAAAATATGAGTTTGACCGCTTCAGTTCTCATTTCATTTTTTTTTACATTTCCTAATCATTTTCCAAATGATCGTTGTTGCTTTTAAAATCTTGAATTCAGTTTTGGAATTGTAAAATTTGTCGTGAGTGCATGAGGTGAGTTTGGCACGTTTTCCATCATTAAAAATGATGATGATATGATTAATGCAATGACATTACAATGGTCTCGCCACATCACGTGTGACACATGGCCTAAAAGGAAAACTGCAATTGTCTGAGCCATATTTGTGTGTTAGCCCAGTTATTAGGCATGCAAGGTGTGTATCTGTGTGCTGTTAATTAACACCTCAAAAGTCAACTCAACTCGGTTGCACATAACACAAGTTGGCTTTAATTAAAACGTAAATTAGTGAGTATCTGGGAGTCGATGCGAAGGCGGAAATGCGGCGCTTAGTCACAAAAGATGTTGACGCATGCAAATGAACCGGCTGAATAATGTGGCAGCCATGGCCACAAACAATGCTACAACAAGCAACAGAAGCAACAACAACAACGCCAAACGCGTGTAAAGTTAATAAATAAAGCAAAAGTTTTAAATAGCCGGCAACTAACGCTTCACTCAGCTGATGACGTTGATGATATTGTTGCTGTTGCCATTGCTGTTGTTCCTATGATGATGACGATAATGATGATAGCAATGTTAATGTTAATGATCATGATGAGGTTCAATAAACCTGGCAGGTTGCGCGGCCAAGTGGACAAACAGTGGCCACTGGCCAGCATAGCAATCGCGGCTCTAACCAGCCAAGCGGCCAGCCCAAGCACTTTGCTTATTAAAGTACAACAGCAACAACAACAGCAACAGCAACAAACAACCGCATCGTACATCAGGCGAAATTTATTATGATGATGTTGTGTGCATAAAGCAGCAACAACAACAGCACCAACAACAACAATAACAATAAGGAAAATTTATTATCGGTGCGGCATCGAACAGTTTGACTTTGGCTTTACCTTTACCTTTTGGCTTTGACTCTGGCTCTGGCTCTGGCTCTGGCTCTGACTCTGACTCTGGCCCGGCCTATGACTATGGCCATTACCAGAAACTTTTATACACCCAAAACGAAACGGAAGGGCCGGCAATTCCACTCTGCTCACAGTAAACAAAACAGTCAGCACAAAAAAACAATGGCAATGCAATTGTAATTCCCATTTTGTGCGCCTGTTCCGCTTCAGGGCTATATAAGAGGGTGTCCAAACATTATTTCCCTCTCTCAGCCAGAGCCAGAGCCAGAGCCAGAGCCAAAGCCAAAGCAAACCACAGCAGCACAATCATCATTCGTTGGGGGTTGGGGAATATGACGTGTCGCCCAGCTAAACACTAGCCCTGTGGCACTTAGGGAAGCGGCAAGTCACCCAATGAGCTAACCACAACAAAGCGGCAGAAAACCGATGCCACAGCTAGCAGCTGCCAGCTGCCACTTCAAAACTGAAAGCTGACTGCAGAGCGGGCTGCAAAAGGTGAAAAGCTAAAAGGAAGTCAAAGCTAGGAACGACATCTTTATGGAAAAGAAAACAACAAAGAGATAAATGAAAACATATAAATAAATTTAAATGTTAAATAAAGAAAAAACATGTTTAAAAAATTGAAAAAACAAAAAATGATCAAATAAATTAAATGAAGAAAAATAAAATAGATATAAAACAAGATAAATAATTAAAATAAAATAAAATTTAAAATAATAATAATAATTGAAATAATAATAATTATAAGTAAAATATTAATAAAAATAATATTAAACAAAATTTAATACATACAAAATTTATTAAAATAAAATCGATAAATAAAATATATTTAAATACACAAAAAACACTTTATATAGATAAAAATTATATTGGGTTTAGCTACTTATACTTTATAGATCTAATCTTTAATTGCTCTTTGCTAAAGAAGGCACCAAATTGTCAACATAATGCAATTGCAATTAATAAACTATGCTTATTGGACAGCATGCTTAACAATATGATTCAGCAGAAATGAAGCTAAGGTTTTAAAACATTTATTTTCAGTTAGCTTTAACATTACAACTGAATAAAATAAACTTGATAAATTAAATAATTTCACATAATTGTTATATTTTTAAAACAAGTAAAAATAAATATTCCCAAAATTACAATTCCTTAATAATGTATTTTCATAAATTTTCCATTCGATAAATTAATATAAATATTCTTACGAAATTGCACTAAAACTAAAATGACTCATTGCAGTCAGTTAAGTTTCCTTAGGATGCTGAATTGTTACACGTGATCTGCTTTGCTTTTAATGAACTTGACGCACGTCTGCTATCTTATCTTGACTTTTAGATAACCTGAACTTTATCCGAGCATTATAAAGGCTGCAACACCTACTGTTAGCTTAAAGTATAGTGTTTCTTCTAGACTTAAGCCAACAAAAAACCAAATTATGGAAAAAATTACATGTCTGGCAAAAGCTAGAAAAAAATAACACTGTGGTTGCATTATAAACGGACGAATGAGCAACAACCACAACAATAACACAAACAACAACAAAGCTAGAGCAGAGAGCGAGCAGTCAGTTGGTTGGCAACCTCGAATGAAGGGCGCTTGTTGTAAGATATCTATTTATATACAATATGCGAGGGCCAGCGAGGGGAGGAGTTGCTTGGCCTGTTGTGGGCCAATAGACAGCTGACCGCACACAAGTTGAGAGAGAATTGCAACAATATGTGGCAAGTACGAGTAAATAGACAATAAATATAAACGTACGTGACAGACCATCATTAAAATCGCTTTATATGCATACGAGTACGAGTATAAAAAGGCTTGATTGCCATTTACTTATTTGGAGCATTATTTAAGTTTCATTAAGACATGCTAAATGACTTTCGAAAGTACTCCGAGTCCATACCGAGTTCGAGTCAAAGTCAAAGTCAAGTGATTGACGCGTTTTACCGCCAAATGCGTAGTGGAAATTAACGGCCAACACTTTCGCTTGGCCAACTACGAGTGGCATTTCTTTTTAATTTCAAAGCGTTAAGCAGCCAACAAGCCGCCGGCAAAAAAAGCAGCTAAATTATTAATTTCATTAAAGTTAATATTTTCATTAGCCGACTTTCTGATCTGCGGCCGACGATAGGCGTCGTCCCCTCCCCAGGGGCAACATTGTTGTGACAGCCGACGACGACGCATTATGATTTAATTGTGAGACTCGGACATCGGATCTCTTTTATTTTTGTGTTTGGGATGAAAGTGCAACAAGCAGCTGCAAATGAAAGGATCTCAGCGATTAACAGCTGGCTGGCTGGCGCATTTTAATTGATTTGCCAAGAAATTTATGGGTTCACTCAACCTGCTCGATCTAAGATCAGGCCATTTTTGCAAACCCACGATCTTTTGTTGCACAATCGAGAGCAGCCGCAGCACAGCAGCTTTAATCATGATGTAAGTCGCTTCAAGCGAAGGTGAAATAGAAATCTGAGACTGAGACTGAGACTGAGACTCGCATATGGCGCGATAGCGTTTCGATGCGACTTCAGTTCCGGCATAATTTAGCACCAATTTGTGTTTGCTTTTCACTTGGCTAATGGCTAATGGCTAATGGCGCAAACAATTGGCCAGCCAATCTAACAACAACGTACGCTAAAAAGGTCATGGTAAAATTGCTAAAAAATTGAAATCGAAATTGCTGCATTTACGACTATTTGCTGCCGCGAAAGTCAGCCAGGCCAACTGGCTGCTGTTGCAGTTACTGCAAACCAAACAAAACTTCCAACTGCATTGCCATGGCAATTGTTTGCAGATAGCCAAGGAGTCGGCAAAGTCAATTGACACCGCACAATACCCCAAAAAGTTATAACTGCCCAACGAGTAGAAAGGTTCAGTTGAAGGCCACCAAATGTGAAGAGCTCTTCTCTCCCAAAAAAAAAAGCTGGCTAATTAGCATACAGAAGCTTTTACTGCTCATTTCTAGCTTCCCTAATTGGCTCAACATGCCACGCACTTCGTTGGGGGGTTTGGATATATCCCCAAAGCAATCCCCCGCCTCTTTTGCATACTAGAGTCTAGAGTCTAGAGTAGCGACTGTCAACCTTATGTCTCGCACGTATCGCATGACACATGCCAGACGCCCAATGAGATTTCCACCTGTTCCAATGCCTGTCTGCCCCCCTGGCCTGCTCCACCTGCTGCCTGTTTGTTTCAATTTCGTTAACCAAACAGCTTTGTCAACAGCTAAGCCAAGCACGATAAGCAACTACAGATACCAGGAAACGCAAAAGACTGACAAAGTGAGTTAGAGAATGGCAGATACAGCTACAGATATAGAGTTAAGGTAGCAAACAGCTGCTAAGATTGAACCATGAATCATTCGCAACAAATCATATTGTTTAGCCAATTAGTCGACAGGGCGTACACTTTAAGAGGAATTAAGTCTGTGCCAGAGCTTTACTGTGCTTTCAAAAGCAATCCAGTCCAAAAAAGTTTGATGAGCTGCTTGCAGTTCATAAAAGCTTTTCTTTTAAAATCAAACACATTCCATTCCAAAATCAACCCATTTGTCTAGCCCCTAAGATTAGGGTAAGCACTACGGAGCTTTCCGGTTGCTTTCCAAGCTGTCAAACAAGGGCATTCCACCAGCACATCGATCAATGCTGATCAACAACGCATTTCAATTGAATTAAGCCTCGATATCATTTTGTTTTAAAATTCCGACATTGCACGATAATACATATAAATAGCTTGGGGTATTCAGGAAAAAATGGCCTAAAGTGCGATTAGTTTGCATTGCAATCTAATAAATGTTGATAAAAATCGATTGCTGATTCACATTGAGCAATTGCGACGTTTGGCTTGTTAGCGTCTCGCTTCGACACATTCAACATTCTCGCTCAATCGATATGGCTTAATGGGTTTAAGGCTTAAGAGCCATTGCCTGAAATTGTAACACTCGAAGCTGGCCCTCAATTTGGCCCCTATATATCTAGATGTTGTCTCCGAGCTGCGACACATTTGCCTCCACTCATAAAAATATTTAAACTTGACACTGTTTGCCGTTCAATTGTCTGTCTGTCTCTCTGTCTGACGCGACTGCCTGACTTTGTTGCTCACTCTATTTGCATTTGCTGCTGCTGCTGAGGCAGTTGACAGTTTTTCAGTTGTCAGTTGTTGGGCAAATTTGTGTGTGTGTTTCTTTATTTTTTGGCAAGCTCAACGCCCGGCAGCCCCGAAATAATAATAACAACTAAGAGGCCAGGCCAAAACGAATAATGGCCAGCATGGAAAAAAAAGTTGTTGTTTATGCTTGGTTTTTCTACGTACTCGTATACTTGGCTCAAGGTTCATGGCTTTATTAAATTGCTTTTGCCACACGACGTGGACTACGACGACAAAGGCAAGGGGCAGTTCATTACCTTTATGTTGCCCATGTTGTTGTTGCTCTTGCCTGACTTCCAGCTGTGGCCCTTACTGGTTGGCCATTAACACTGAAAGCGCAGCCAATTTGTAAATCCAAAAAGGCAGCTCTTTGCCTGAGATTTGCCTTTCAAGATTAGGCCAATTTAATGCCACACCAAAAGCAACAGAAAACACAAAAATCAAACAATTGAACATCGTTTAGTTTTCAAGGTTTCTTTGGGTCTTTGGTGGCCGCTTCTTTTTGAAGTATACTCGTAGTAGTCTTGAGAGTTTTTCCAGAAGTTGTCATAATCCCAGCCGCTGGAACTGCTAATTCGTGTGAGCATCAATCTTGCCATGTTGGCCATAAATCACAGAGTGTTTAGTCAAAATACTAAGACAACAGCAAACAAGAATTTTTAGAAAGTTAACAACAGCAAATGCTCGCCACACTTGGCTAATTAAAAAGCCAAAGAGGAGTTGCTCAATGGCGCTTAGAATCCACTCGAATCGAGACTAATGAAACAAGCCCAGAGGCAGTGTGGAAAAAAGGGTGTAGTAATAAATACACATTCACATTAAGTACTGTCCAATTATGACAATAAAGTGACCATGGAGATGTGGAAGCACCGGCACTTACCACTCGTAACTACAGTTCATCAGCAGCTCGTTGCAACAGAACTGATGCAAGATCGGGTAATTCAAATGAAGAGACAATGGCTATACCCTTCGTGCGACCGGTGGCCATGGCGATGGAATTGAAAGCCCAAAAGTAATGGTAATTTTAATTGTAATTCGATTGGAAAAGTAATCTAATGAAGGTGCACAGTCAGGGTGACTTTTATGGTATATTTACTCATTGCATATTCATGGTATATGGTATATTTTTGGTATTTTTGGGCAATTTTCTTTTCATGAAGTTGAATTAAAATGCAGACTAATTTTCTTTAAAAATGTCACAACCCAAAAGTTTATTTTGTTATCAATTTTGTATGTTTCGAAACACACTTGAAATTGTCTGAATTTGTTAAAAGTTGTTGGGTTTTTTTTACTAAAACGTATGTGAAATCTGTGGATTTAATTTTAAAGCAATTAATGGTATTCTTATAGAGTAACGTCATTTAATTCGTTCACCCTGTGCAAAGTGCATCAACAAGTCGACTACATTCACACATTCCTCGGTCGTATCTGTGAAAAGGGCCACTTATAATTTGATGCTTGGCTACTTCATCTTTACAGCACACTTGCCACATGAATTGCACTTATTCTGCGCTCGTTTAGCCTGCAGTTGTAATTGTATTCATAAGGCGCAGGCTAATGAGGCGGCGGCATTTTCATTAGTGTTTATGTAACCGACGCTGCAACGTTTACTTTGCAGTGTTTAGAGAGAAGGTCTTCCACATAGTTGTTGTCGTTGGATGATGAGTTGATGACGATGGCGATGACGATGACGATGACGATGGCGATGGCAACCAAGCCCAGGCCCCATTAGAGGCGCAGTCGCAGTGCCATTTACATAGTTTGCTTTGACGACTTTAATAGTCGCAATTGAACAGCGTGCTCACTTTTAACTGGGCTTAGTTCGTTTTGCCGCAGTCAGCAAATGGAAATGGAAATGCAAATGCAAATGTGCTCAGAAGCCAGTTGAAGGTTTCGTTGATCTTTTTTTTACATTTTTAATCTTACATTGGGTTTGATTTGACAATTCAATTAGAGGGGTCTAAAAGAGATTAGCTGATGCCAAAGCGATTGGAAATGATTGCTGCTTTGCAAGCCTTTCGAGGCCAGAGAATTGATATAAATTCTTTGCAATTTTATAAATTTTATTTCAATGGCTGCAGCAATGTTGAGTGAGAAATGCGGTTGGCTAATTAGTTGTCTGCCTGGCAAATGCTAAAATAAAAAGCTGAGTAAATCCGAAAAACCTGTTCAGCTGCCGGCGTCATTGATAACAACAACAACGCTGCCGTCGAAGCAACTTTGGTGCGACTCCGTTGGCTTACAAACAGTTAAAGATAACCAAACATGGCCATGTGATGCACTGTCACTGGAAAAGCGCCATAAAAGACTTGTTTGCATGTTGTGAGCTGGAGCAGCGGCAGGAGAAGCAGTCTCCAATAACTTGGCTAGAGAAAAACAAAAACAAAACATATCTATATATCTATATATATATAGGCACATTCGAAAGGCTGTGAGCAAGTGAGCAGGTGTGTGCGTGTGTGTGTAAATGAGGACATCGTCTAATATTCATGGCAATCGATAAGCGCGACGAGCGCCTATAACTGGAAATACATATTAAGTATACGACACATTGACAGGCCGCAGACCAGTGCACACTTTTCCATGGTTCACTGGGTTTCTAGGTGTGTGTGCGTGTGCGTGTGCGTGTGTGTGTGTGTGTGTGAATTACTTGGGAGTGTCGGCTCTCAAACTGACCACAGTTGTAGTTCATTTATTGGGCTTGCGCCTGGCAGGCAAAACGTCCTGGCCAGGTTCGTTGACTTGCTGCAAAAGGTTATGGCACTTGCATAATTTATGCTGAAATTGTATACAAAGTGATTATTGTGTGCGTCTGCGTATTTCATAAAAATTTTCCGCTTTAAATGCACGGCCAGATTTGTTAGCAATACCTCAGCGGCGCCATATGGGCAGCAAAGGCAACAAGGCGACGGCCCCAAAAATGAAATACGAGCACAAGAACATCGCGCAAATGATGATGAAGAAGCCCAACAAGCACGGCGCAAGCATGCACAAAAGCAGAGAGCAAACAAAAAAAAAACTGGCCAAACTGGCCAGACTGGCAAAAAAAAAGAAAAAAACAAAAATAAATAAAAGACAGCAGAGAAGTTGAGTTGAGCAAAAAAAAAGCAAAGCTGCTACCAAAAACAGTTTAAAAGGCAACGCTGTCGTGCCTGTGGATGCTGTTGTTGCTGTCGTTGCTGCTGCTGGTGTTGCTGTTGCTGTTGCTGTTGTTGTTGCTGGCCACGTTTAACAACGATGACCTTGGCGACGTTGGCTGGCAACTTGTTGCATCTGCCAGCGACAGCTGCACAGCAGGCAGACACCTGAGACTGCAGAGACAGAGACCCGAGACGAGACAAGCGCATTTGCCACGCACTGAGAACCGTCTTGGTCGCTCTCTTTCGCTCCTTTTTCAACTGTCTCTCTCTGTGCCTCAACAGTTTAAGCCACCCGCTGTCTAAGACACATTTCCATGACGTCTTTGGCGCGCAGCAGTTTCTCATGCATTTTACGGTAAATTTAGGTCGTCATCGTTGTTGTCGTCGAAGTCCAAGTCGAAGTCGCAGTCGAAGTTGTCGTCGTTGTCAACTGCAACTTGTTAACATGGCATCGCCAATAGCTTGGCTAAATATAGCCAGACGACATGTTGGCAATGCCTTTTCATGGATTTCCTGGCCAATGCATTAGCATCCCCAATGCAACAACATTTTTCATTAATTTTATTTGACCAACCGCATCTTTTGCTACACACATTGCTCATACGCCGCATAGCCAGTTAGTTGGTCCGCCACATCCGTTGGGAAGTGGCGCTCAGGCGGATTGTGCAGATTTGCCTTATTTGGGGCATGACACAAATTTGGTAAGCGCCGCTCAAAGACAGACAGACAGACATTTGCCACTGCGTCGTTTTCTTTTGAGCAATTTAACAATTAAAAACACGCGCTCTTATGGTTTCCAGCCCCGACACCGTCATTAAATCGTTAATCCACGCGAATATAATTTATTATAATTGCACATACATATTTTACAATTCGCTGGAATCATAAAACCACAGCCTGGCCGAAAACTGAGAAAAAAAAAAACCAAACCAAATACTCGTACATCCTACTAGCATAGCATGGTCAAGTCTCGCTTGGTTGCCCAATTTGATGCTGTTCTAAGTTTAAACAAGTTTCTTAAGCTTACCCGCATGATAATCATCATTGCCATAATGATGATCACGATGATGGGGCACAGACATTAAACAGTTAGCAATTTCACACTGTAAACTCACCTGAAAAGATAAAAGAAACGAAATCAACACATTACATAAGTTAAATTACAAGACAAATTCTTAATGCTTCGAGAGTATTAAATAGCATAAATGAACATTTGAGAACATTTCAACAACAATTGAAAGCATTTAAAACTGATTTTCAAGTATTTTTCAATAATAGCTCCAGAAGAGAGCCATTTACAATTGTAATTCGGTAATCTCTATCATATTAAAGCTTACAAGCGTATAAATCAATTGTCAGGGTCATAAAAATAAATGAAGAATTTATTTTCAAGACGTTTAGTAATTACTGGAATCACTTGCTTAAAGAACAACTTATAGAACAGGCATAAAAATAATCAATTTCAATTGCCATAAATATATAAAAATATTGCAAAGCAAATTTAGAATTATTTAAAGCACAGTTTGGACTTTAATCTGGGTCGCAAGATTATATCTAGCAGCCATTTCCTCAAGTTGTACTCCACTAGTTGACGCCAGTGCTTTTCATCTCAAATCTTTTTTATTATTAGCAAGAACATAGACATGTGCATAAGTATGTAATACCCTGCACACATCTTTAATATGCTGACATGTGCCGTAATATTAAGCAGCTTGTTTGCGAGATTAAGCGAAAAGTTTACAAATTGTTTAGACTGAAAAAGTGACTAGAGTTAAGACATGGCCCAACAGTTGCCAGCACAATACATCTTGAACCCTAGCGAGTGTATGTGGCCAACATTTTGGCAAATGGCCAACTGGGGGGGAGGGGAGAGCATAAAACAAAAGGCATGAGCATGAGTTTGCGAGCACATTTCAATTTGGCAACCGTCAGGCCGGTTTGCATATGAAATTCAGAAACTCACGGACGGATCATTAGGCAGGCCAAAATCAGGCAGCAGCAGCAGCAGCAGACTGAATTTGTTATAGCGCGCCAAAAGCAATGCGAGTAGCATGCGAGTGTACAAGTGTGTGTGTGTACAGTGTGTGTGTGTGTGTGTGTGTCTGGAGAAAGTCGGAAGCGTGCCGCCGTCACACGTAAGCCACAGCAGCTGAAGAAGCAACCAACTCTGTTGCGGGCTTGCGGGTTGCCGATTGTGGCATGCTGTTGATGTTGCTGTTGATGTTGCTGTTGTTGTTGCTGTTGTTGTTGTTGCCTTGTTGTCTTCATCAGAGCAGCAACAAAGCGCAAGCAAAGACAGTCTATGGTCAGTTTCAAAAGCACAACTCAACATTCATTGCGCTAATCGTGGCCCGGCCAAAGTGGAGCAAACCAATGAGTCTATACAAGATTCGCATTGCATTTGTGAATTGGATTTTGGCTTTCGAGATTTTGCGTAATGTGCCATTGAACTGGACCCGGGCTCTAACTCATTTATAACATGCATGGCTATTAATTTTAATTGAATTGTGAACCTCATCAGTTTTGCTTTTGTGGTTTTAATTAAAAAATATTTTTTTTCTTCTTTAGCAAATTTCATTTCATGCAACAACTAAATAAATAATAGATAATGTGTAGCGCACAATTTGTCATGTCAGACAAAAAAAAAACACCTGTGGCTCTTTTACAACACATCTACAAACTGTAATATATATTTATGTTTATATGAAATATTGTAAATTGGGTGGGCTTGTCTCCCACGCCCAGTTAAATGACGCTTTAATTGCACTAACTGAAATATGCTGGACGGGCCGGGGCAGCCAACGGATTTGTTGTGATGTGAAAAACTTTCAAAAAGAATAATGGGAAAATAATGCCGCTAATTATCATTAGAGTGTGAGTGTAATTTTAAGAAAAGTAGAAGAAGCAGCAGTAAATGCTGCTGACGTTCCAGAATTTGTAAGAGAAACCCCCAAGCCGGACAAGCAAACAAACTGAGCGAACTGAACAAATGAAATAAGCTGCAGAGCAATAGGCGACTTCCTCCTACAATAACAACAACAACAACAACAGTAACAACAACAACAACTACAAAATGGCAATCCCGGCAGACTGAGAGAATAGATGGGGCCAAAACGTCATTAGTCAGAACTGAGGCAGTCGGGAAAAAACCAAATAGAAAGCCAACGTACGTTTGAGAAAGCCAAAAGAACTTAACACAATTTACACTCACGAGCGCTTTTCCAGCTTAAGCGTAAAAGCTGGAAAATTATTGTGTGTGTGTGTGTGTGTGTGTGTGTGTGTGTGTGTGTTTGTAGCGCGAATGTGGATGACAACAAGTAAGCAAGTGGGTGTTGTAGTTACTTATTTATTGCTATTGTTAGTCTTATTTTTATTGTTATTGTTATTGCTATTGTTTTTGTTTTTGCAGCTCCAATTGCGAAGCATTTCAATTGCAGCGACCGCAAAACCCAAAAACTGACGCATTTCCACTTTCCGCTAAAAGGCAGACAGAACAACAACAATATCAAGAGTTACAAACCACTTTCAAAGTTAAGTGGCAACTCATTTAATTTGTGTATTTCAATTATTCTATAAGACAAAGTATGAAAAATTAAATGAAAAAGGTGAGCAAAGCAACAAAGAACAAAGCGAACTTAAGCTCGGCATGCTTTGATATGCTTTCAGCCAGCTCAGTGTACGTGAGCTGCATGCTGATCTAGTGTTTAAAATGATAACGTATCTATCGATACACGTCAGCTGTAGTTGTGGAGTTGTATTGGTAGCTGCATCTTGTGGCATCCATCAGTGCCCCAGGTTGACATCCATGGCATTGCCCGAGAGGGAGCTGATGGGCCGCTAATGTGCTTAATTAACCTGCAGGCCTCATTGCAACTATGCGAGCGTGCAACCATGCCACTGTGCAACTGCAAGCTGCCTATTAATTTTCTCTTTCATTGTGGCCAAGTCGGATAATAATCGTTCTACTAGTGTGTCTAGAGATGCGTAAAGACGCCTCAAATTGCCCCGGCTCAACGGCTAACACACACACACACACACACGCACACACAGACACACTTAAGTGCGTTGCAAGTACCAAGTATGTGTATCTATCAGATACACGCACGCTGCTTAAATGCGCTGCGGCACTTTTAGGTCTCAGCTTGGCAATTAAGAGTGTGAATTTCAAGCCATAAAACAGTTGCAACATGTGGCCCGTTGCACTGATTGTTGCTGTTGCTGTTGCTGCTGCTGCTGCTGCTGCTTGTCGCTTTTTCGGGTGAAAGTTGGTTCTACAGTCGCCGCAGCAGCAGCAGCAGCAGCAGCTGTGTTGCATTTGTTACAGATTTTTCTTGGCGTGCCGCCGCTTGGAAAAAGTGACAGCTTCATGTGGTTTGTTTTATTTTTCATTTGTTTTTTCGCTTGTGTGTCAGCTGAAAAGTTGAAATTTTCTAACCATAATTAGCGCACTGAGAGTTTCATATCTTATCATGCCGCAAATAATAATAATTCACACACAGAGAATTCAAGCATTGACTCAACGTCATAGAAAGTTAATCACATGTGTCCAAAGGTACTCGAATCTTTATCTTGCAGCGCCTCGATTACTCCAGCAAAAGGTAAAAGCAAGGCAAATAAACAAAAACAAAAACAACGGCAGCGGCATAAAACATCTTAATTTCACAATAATTGCGAGCGCGCAGAAATCAAATTGAAAAAAACACAAATTTAAATTGGAAACTGAAGTCGACCAAGCAGGCAGCTCAACTGGCAGTGTGTACTGAAAAGTGCAAACATTCAACACTGGTGGCAACAGCTGGACGACCAGACAGACAGACAGACAGACGGCCAGACAGCCAGATTGCAGTCGCTGTCAGTTGCTGCTTTTACGTTTTTTGGGGCCAATAGGTGCGGGTGTGGGTTGACTCCTATTTGCATGGCAGGTGAAAAGTCTTCCAAGACAAGCAAAAACAAACTTTGCATCTGTTTTGTTTTGCCTTCTTCCTCTTGCCACCTACCCACTGTGCAATTTCATAATGGCGTCGTCAAACAGTCAGACAGTCAACAGGCGACTGGCAACTGGCAACTGGCAACTGGCAAACAGTCGACAGTCGGCCAACAAACGCTGACGACATTACAGTTAGCCGAGACACCGCTGCGTCCATTGATGATGGCTTTTTAAGCAGTCAGCAAGTCAGCAAGTCTGCCAGAAGACTGCAACCGACTCATCCGACTTCAACTCGATCCACCAGACAATGAAGTGGCGAAGTCAACGGGGGCCGCCTGTTGTTGTTGTTGTTGTTGTTGGCTGCACTGCATCTAGCACAATTCACAATTGGCCCGATTGCAGCTGGAGTTGTTGTTGCTGTTGTTTGTCTCTCATGCCCTTACCCAAAAAGGTTAGCACAAGTTTGTAATGCTGATTGCAGTTGTCTTTAAATGAGCATCGACCACAATGTGCAATGTTAAACCAGAAAGATGGGGAACGGCATGCAAAATAATTTACTAAATAAAACAAACACAATAAAAATATACTTAAAAAAAAATAAATAAATTCATACAAATCAAATATTGACATAGTTTTATAGTTTGAGATAGCATGCAGGTTGTTTTATAACATCACTATCATTAGGCAAAAATCCCTACCGATAACGTTATCTACAAATGCTGGCACAGAGAACGTAAAGTCCACAAAAGATAAGCACAGGATTTTGAGCAATAAAATCAGTTTTAAATCTAAGGTTTTCTTTAGAATTCTATCTCACATAAAACAGGAATATTTGCTTTGATCTGAAGAACAATTTGGACAAGTACGACGATAAAAAGATAGATTTAAACTATTATGGAATTTAATTGCATTTCTAAATATTTCTTAGTCATTCTTTGCGTATTTATTGTCTGCATTTTGTTTTGTGGACTTTATTAATAAGTCATATTCCACATTGCTTTATGAACTGTTTATACGGGAAGCCTCTTTGAAGAGTATTTTAATTTGCTGCACTTTTCTGCGCCTGTTTTCATAACGATATCGGACGCTTTTCATGTTTCTGGCCAAAAGCAAATGATCAATTGTGTTGGCCGACTGCAGTTTGAACTGGCAAAAAATAGACGAATATTGTAGGTAAATGCGAAATGCGAAATACTCGTAATAATAATATTGTTCGGCAACCGAAATTGAGGCATGTTACCGCATCGAGCGACGCGACGCGACTTGACGTTGCAGTCATGGAAGATTTTCTTCTGGTTGTTGCAAGTTGCAACTGGCAATAATTGAGCTCTTTTTTGTGTTGTGTTTATGTAATTGCTATGCAAAAAGGAAACACAAATGGACAACTTCAATGCATTTGTAATTATATTTGATTGCAACAATTATTCAAAAATAAAAATAAAAACCCATACTCGACTCAGCCAATCGGCAATAATGGCAAATGTGTTGGCCAAAATGACACCACATGCTGTTGCTTGCTGTTTTGTGGTTTAATTTTGTTAACGAGCGTATTATTTGTAATCAACCAAGGGGGGTGTCGGGGGTCCGCTCTTAGAACAGTGCGAAGCCAACGGCAAGCTAGTGTCTTAACTTGGCTCTCCAATTAGTTGTTGGTTTTTGTGTGTGTTTTAGCCTTTTTTTTTTTTGGCCCGGCCTCTACATAATTCCAAATGAGGTCATCATATCCGCGTTGTCTTTTCGCATTTTGTTTTTTGTTGTACTCGTGTTTTAGTCTTTTAGCATTTTAGTATTTTATGATGAACCACACCGAGTGCTATAAACTTTTTGCTTTTATTGACACTGGCCGCCAAAGGCTTTAAAAATGATTGAAGCCAACGAGAAGCGAATGAAAATACAAACAAACGAACAACAAGAGATACTTATTAATTAAAAGGAAATGCTCACAGTTGGCAGTTGGTCGTTAAAAATCGTGAATCATTTGCCAGCCTGCTCTTAACTAAACTACAATGAACTAAGCCAGTTTACTTCAAGTGTTGTAATACCCCCGGGGTCCTAGCAGCCTGGGAAAGTGCAATCTCCAAATTCCTCATGCTTTAATGGCATCCTAAGCGATAAAGTTAACAAAATGAGAAGTGCTAAATGCACAACTAGCAATAAAAAAAAGTAAAACAAAGGAAAATCTAAAGCAATTGCTGTGAAACGAGTAGTAAAAAGGCCTAAAACGATTTACCAAAAAAAAAGACTGACGAGAATCGATTGATAAATAGCAATTAAATGCTAAGAAAGCTACAGCAACCTCATTTTTGTATGAACATTAATTAAGGAGAAACAATAACAACAAATAGCCATTTAGTAACACAAAGACAATTGAATTTTGTGATAATAAATACACTATAAAATATAAGTAGTAATAAATAAAAATAGCAATTAAATAATAAATTAATAAGAAATAAATAATAATAAATAAACAATAAATAATAAAAAATAAATAGTAATAAATAAAAAGTAATAAATAAGAAATAATAATGTAAAAATACTGATGAATAAATAATAATAAATATATACTCATAAATAAATAAATACACTGATAAATAAATAATTAATTACAAACAAATCATAACAATAAAATGTATATGTAGAAACAAGTTGAAAATCTTTTATGCAAAAATACATATTAAATAGTTAGATAGATGGGAAGAGTATACAATGGCAAGTAAAGATTAAAACCCACAAGAGTCAGAATATCCCATCTATATAATATAAGACAATAAGAAGAATCAACGAGGCAGACAGTTGGCTTCGTGCCACACAGAACTATAAACATCTCCGGACTAATAAATAAACAATTATTCAGCTGATTGTGCCAGAAGCATAAAACTCCAAATGGAACTGTATGATAACTAAAGAAAAAAGTCGCTCTATTAAAAACGCAGAATGCGTGGAAGGAAATGTGCAAATAAATGATTTCCATTGAATTGTTGAGCAGCAGTTCACTAAAAACTGAAACTCCAATTCAGTTAATAATCATGCCAAATGAGCCCAGTGCCAACCAGTTCGATTTCGGCCAGCAAATCAAGTGCGTCACATAGCAGTCTCCAATATGCATGATTATTGTTTGCCGGCACTTGCGGTAGCTCTAACTATTTCTATTTGTAGTTTCGAGGAGCGCTTGAAATGCCAAAGCGTATTCGAATGAAATATATATATATACATATATGTATAATAACAAAATTTCGTATGCTTATGTGACTTTAATTACGTGACAGCCCCACTTTGGACAGCACGGTGACACAGCATTGAAATCGAATTAAATATGCAGTTATTAGCCGACGCACATGGCACAGATACATTTGGTTGATGGGCGGAAGGGGGGGTGGATTTGCAGCCAAATATGGCAAGAGAAACAGGTGACGCAATTTGCAGGCAATTGCGAAAATAAAATATCAACAAATTACATTTTTTGCTGAGGCAAATTCTATTCGATGTGCAGTAGCAAAGTGTAACTGTATCTATACTCGTATATTTGTGGATACAAAGAGAAAAGCCAGCGGCTGCAAAGTCGCATCGAATCGCATGTGGCAACCTGTAATTTACCCTTCAATCAATGCGCAACAAATCAGTTGGCAACGCGCTGCACAGGCGCGCCAATCACTGGAAGTCCCCCCTGCCCCTCTGCCTCTGCCTCGTAACTCACTTGGCAGCACATTTGGGTTAACAATTGGCAGTTGTGTTGGTTAACTGTGTATCCGTATTTTGTGCGCATGTGTGTGTGTGTGTGCGTGTGTGTGCCGAATGACTAACTGTGCTCTGCGCAAGGTGGTTTTCTTTCTGTTTGCTATTTGCTGTTTTGCTGTTTTGCTGTTTGCTTTGCCTTGTTGTTGGCTTTGTAGATAGCAGCGATAGATAGATCGACATGTCGACAAGCAAATCGAAATACCTAAGCATCATTTTTATCTTGTAGATACAATTTTACAAAATTCAACAAATGCAACAACTTAACGCAGCTTCCTTAATGCCGCACCAACAATCAATCAATCAACAAGCAAACTACAATTTCCTGGCCAAGGCTCAGCTCAGTCTGCCCACATACGTTAATACATAAGTATGTACATGTATGTGCATGCATGTACATGCATGTATGCATACAGCTATAAGCTCAGCAGGTTTCTTGCCAAGCTGCACATGTAGAACACTGTAACTACAACAGATTTTCAAGTTTAAAACTAAATCGTGCTCAATCCACAGCATTCAAGTAGCAGAGAAAACTGGAAGCTGCAGCGTAGCTAAAAGGGCACATCAGTTGTTTGTTGCTGCCACTTTGTAAGTGGGTCATCCAAGTGACTTTGTTCGTCAATGAAAACTCTGTCACACTTTTGACATTTGTATACACTTTTCTAGTCAACTAAAAGTGCTGGCTGAGAATGCAGCTGCCACAGCAACACGGCACGCGATCGTCGAATGCAACTTTTCCGGTAGCATGCGGCGTATGCGCATTGTTAACACCCTAGTGGGTGGGCAACGGAGCAGATGATGCAAATTGTGCAGTAAACACAGCATAACATGAGCTGACCATTAAATCAATTAGGTGATTAACATAATTATGATTAATTGTTTGTTAAGTATATGGTTTTTTAGTAATTTCCTGCCTACGAGTGCTCACTGTTGGGGTCTTTTCATTTACAGCTGCTTGGAAAGTGGGGCGCGACTTTTGCAAACAATTCAACGCACTGGGTAAAGTTCAATTGGGCGCACAAGGGTTAAGTGGGGAGCTGAGTGCATCGACTGGCAGTCTTTGCATTTAAATATAAAACTTTAATGTCATGCACCATAGAAAATGCCGACGTATCTATGAGCTGTTGAAAACGAAACGAAACAAAACACAGAAACAGAAACAGCAGAAAGCAAAAACGAGAAGAAAAGCAACAAATTGCGCACGTAGTGGCCGCAACAACAACAATTGCAGAAGCGACAACAACAGAAATAAAGCGATAGACAAACAAACAGCAAACAATATTTCCGCATTCCAAGCAAGCAGAGCACCAAACACATTTGACAAATTCGCCGCAGGCAGCTTCAGTGCCAGATGCAGCGAATTCAACAAAACAAAGAGCGCAAGAGCGAGAGGGCAATGCTAAATTGCCTGTCGCGTTTGCAGCGAATTTAACAAAAGAGGAGAAAAAGGCGTAAAAGGGAGGACGTCAAGATCGCAGAGTAATAAAACGGGAACAGGCTAAAGGGGGCAGCCATTGATAAGTCGCGTCTGACGAATATTGCAAAATCATCAAATGAATGCGATTACAATAGATGGAGCCACTTCAACTCGACAGTGTATACCCAGTAGTTATTAAAGCTATTACAAAGAGTATTTGAGGCAAATGAAATGAGACCTTCTGGTAGAACTCTTAGCTTGCAATGCCTGCTACAGGGTATACCAAAGTCCAGCACCTAGCACTTGATCACTTTTACTTGTCGTTGCAATTGCAAAATCATCAAATGAACGCGATTACAACAGATGGAGCCACTTCAACTCGACAGTGTAGTTATTATTAAATCTATTAAAAAGAGTATTTTACACAAATATGAAATGAAACCTTTTGCTGGTGCGGGGTATATCAAAGTCCAGCACCTTGCACTAGATCACTTTTACTTGTCGTTTCAATTGGAAAGTGTTGCCAATTTGCTGATTTGCTGTCGCTCTCGCTGTTGTTGTTGTTGTTGTTGTTGACTGACTGCAACTTTAATTGTGCGCTTTAAAGCGCAATTTATGCCCCGACTTGGACCGCTCTTGCCTCTTACCACTCCTGCCAGGTGTCTCTCTTTGTGTATTGCCAATCGCCAATTGGAGGCTCGTGCGCGTGTCTTGATTATGATTTTAGTCAATTGCAATTTGGCTTGCTTATGGCAATTATGCTCTAAATGAAATTGTTACAAAATTATGGCGATTTATATGCGAACTCTTTGAACTACCCACGCGACCACAGCACTCTGTTAAGGCCTCTATAGAAAGTAGCACAGCAATGTGGCAACAATAGCGAAAAGCAACAACAGCAAAACAAACAACAACAAAAAAAGTTAAGTGATAAAAACGAACCCAAAATCACATGACAATTGAAATTATAATAATAATATAATACAAACCCCAAAAAAAATATACAAAAAATTGTGCAAATAAATAAAAATAAATTAAGGCAATCATATAAAGTAATGTGCATTAAATTTGCCGACTGTTCCAGTTCACAGCTAGATCAAAGAGAGAGGGGAGGGGGGAAGGGGGGGAGGTTGTGTTTGTGGGCGACGCATTGAAAATGTGTGAAATTTTACACAGTTTGTGTCAAGATAACAACAAAGGGTAGAACAATAAAAACACCAGACCACAAGTTGTTGTCTTTTAGATATATCGAGCTAATACAAATCTATTAGTTAGCAATTAAGCAAAAGAGATTGAGATACTTCTGACTTTTTATCATACTCTTCTGCTCTTTTAAAGCAAATGAATCATTCATACTATGTTAATAAACACTGTTCCTGTGTTGTCTAGTGTAAGTCAAGTATGTGGCCACTCCACCACAAGCGTCAAGGTTAAAGCCCAATGTGGACGACCTGCAAGAGCAATAGAGCCAGATACGTATTGCATCAAAGCCATAGATACTTTGCAGCTTTTGCTTTTATTTGGCCAACAGATTGCATGCAGATTTGTTTAATATGAATAATAATGTTGATTATAGTATTTAATGTGTGCAAATCGCATGAATCAGAGCGCAGCGAATGGGCCGAGTAAATGCAAATGCAAATAAACAAACAGCTGATCGATGGAATGCAATGGAAACCACTGGAAGGCTTGTACTAGCTTGTACAAGCATTGGAATTGTATTACAAGCAGAAACCGCAAATCAAAATTATTGGGAAATGCACAAGAGACTGAAAACAGAATTTCCATGAATCACATTCGATAGTCGATAGACTCTTTAAGTCGAAACAAAGGAGCTGGTATGCCATTTAGACTTGCCAACCTTGTGCTTGCCTTGCCTCCCCCCCTCTCCTTCCCCCTCGACCACTATACGTATCTCGTAGGTACAACAATTTTCAATTAGTTTTGCTCTCAATTTTGCTTTCAGATATTTTGTTTTTTTCTGTAGCTTTTTGAGCAATTAGCAAAACGCAGAAAACAAAAGTCAAACTCCAAAAACACAAAAGGAAATTGAAAATGGGGAAAAATGGAAAGGCGCCGAGCTTAATTAGCCAATAAAGCATTAGTGGAGAGTCGGTCAGTTGGCAGAACGTTTACACAACTTGATGACGACAATTGAATTGTGCCAGAAAACTAAAAAATTGCTGAATTATTAAACAATGAAGCGAAAAAACAACAAAGACTGAAGAGCGAAAGACAACAACAATTAAAAGTGCCAACGGAGCAGTGCAAAAGTCAAACAAAGACGATGGAAAAAAGGCAAAATAATATAAATAATTTTGCTGTTGTTAAAAATGCCAACAATGTGCACACCAAAGGAAAAGAGAGCGAGCGCTCGAGTACTCATAGATACTCGCACTCGCACTCGCACTCGCACACGTATTTATACATTAATTGCCATGTAGCGTGGAGTGGAGGAAGAAGGGGAGAGGGAGATGGAGATAGAGCGGGAGGCAACGTTTCTGCTGTTCGCTTTCGAAACTCGCAGCCCGCATGGAAATGACATGCAGCAGAGTTAAGAGTTAAGAGCGTGCATAATCAATCCCAATGGAGAATGAATGTGACACAAAAAGCGGAGAGTGCGAAGAGAGCCAGACAAAGCGGAGCGAAAGAAGAAACGCGAGAGAGTGTGTGCGTGTGCGTGTGTGTGTGTGTGTGAGTGAAGCAAAGTATGAATGTGTGGGACGATATATGTATATGTATGTACATAGATAATAGCCAAAGCTTCGCTTCAAAAAATGACCAAGCAAAACGCAGAGGGATTTAAAAAAGAACGAAGAAGGGAAGAAACAAATGACGGTGTGGTAACAATTAAAAACTAAACAGTAGTTAGTTTGTTGCTTAATTAACAAGATAAACAAAGCGGGGCCAATGTCAGGCGAGGCATAAAAGAGACAACTAGTAGCAGGCAGTGTGAGAGAGCGAGAGGGAAGCTTGCATGTCAACGCTGTTGTTCGATTGTTTAATTAATTAAATTGCAGTTGAGGCGACGCCAAAGGTGGCAAAGGATTATGCCAAAAGGTGACTGAACTGAAAACTGTCCTGCAAATATGTTTTAAGCGCAAAAAGTTGGAGCCATCAATTTAAAAGCCATTACTTAGCCAGGTAGCTACCCATCGATCAATGTATTTAGTTGTTTAAAAGTCGATTAATACGTTAAGTTAAATGACAGAGCTATCAACAAAAGTACGACACTTTGCTATATTTTCTAAAATAAATGTAGCAACTTTTAAGTATAATTCGAGTATTTAATCAATCGCTATCTATCATCTTGCCCATCTACCTGTAACGCCCCCGCACTATTGCCCTATTAGCCCGTTCTGGCCATTATTCATATCTATTTTGATTTTCCCTTCACATTTATCAAGAAATCGCTTCAGACTTCCGTTTGCTGTGTCGCAATTTACGTGAAAAAATTCCAATTTATTATCACTTTAGCTACGAGTCGAGCTTGGTTTAGTTTAGTTCAAGATACGCACCATTTATCTAGTTGATCTCATTTACAAACGGGTCTCAGTAGATGCCTGGCTGGGGTTTGGGGGCTGGGGGCTGGAAGGGGGGCAGCAACCCCAAAAAAATACCACGAACAAAAATTCAATTAATCCAAATGAAAGCAGCGTCGATTTGTCGTTGTTTGTTGTTTGTTTTTTTCTATTTTGTATTTCTTTCCTGGCTATTTGTTAGCTGTAATTTCTCTGCGATGTTGTGTTGTGTATCTTTGTATCGATGCGTTGTATCTTAGATCTGGTCACAAGTCACATCGACACTTGCAAATATATTTCGTATTAGATTTGCATAACAAATTCACAAAAATTTCACTTTTTTTGCCTTTTTTTTCTTTTACGTCAGCCAAATAGGTGTTGACCGGTTTACGGGAAGCATTTCATAATATGCACATTAAGATACGACAATATTGGAACTAAACAGACTTGGCGAAATGCTTTTGGCTACGAGGAAGTGGAAGATAATGCTGCACACGATACACGAGTATGCTGCGACTGTGTGTGTGTCTCAATAAGAAGTTAATGCGAGAGAATGTAGAACGGCGATCGAAGCGCGATTTTATACAGAGACGAAACGATTCGCAGCGTCTGCTTTGATGATTCAGTCTCGCAAGTTAATGAAAAATACCCAAAAACGAACACAAAAAAAATACAAGCGAAACAACTGTTTAAAAGGCACTTTTTATGAAGCACGGCACGGCACGGCAGAGCACAGCACAGCACAGCACACCGCAACAGCACCCAAGGCGAGACGCGTGTATCTGTCAGATACTTTCAGTGCAATCAACTTAACGAAGCGCGTTCGCAACGATACCGAACCGCACGCTTCAACGCCAAATTGTACAATACAAACAACAACAGCTGTTAATTGTTCTCAACAATTTCAGCGCTGTTAAGCCACTGTTATGCTCATATCAAGACTGTTAGCAGTGCATTGCGCTCATGCTATGTTAACGCATGCACAGCTGAGAGATCGCGAGAGCGCAAACTTGAGTGAAATGCTAGCACTAAGCATGACTCACACTCAGCGAGAGCGCAAGAGCTAGATGAGAGAGGGCGAGCGCCAGGTCTAGCGCATGATTGAATGAGTATAAGCTATGCTCGTCGGCACATATAGTGCCTTATTGGTATGCTCCGTCTTTTTCGCGCTCTGTCGAAAAGCAATCAATAGGAAACTAAAAACAAGAGCGCCAGCTCTAGACTCTAGCGTCTAGCATTCAGCAAAACTGAGCGCAAGGCGCTGAATGCAGAGAGGGAGAGAGAGTCAGTAACATTACAAATAAGAACTGAAGTGGCAGCTGCACAAGAAACATTGGTATCTCTAAGTTCTTGTAATGCCTCAATTGCCGCCGTGTTTATTGTTGTTTGTTTATGCCGCTTTTCGAGTAATCTGTAGGTAAACAAATGCCCAAAAAATAACAATTATCTCATGAAGCACTAGCTAATCAATTGACAGGTAATTAAGTGCTTTACACGGCGAAGTGTGGCAAAGGGTAATGCACCACACGCACTACATGCAGCACCTAGAACAGAGAACAAAACAAACTGAACAACTAAGTCGTCATTAGTGTTTATAATGGCGCTGGCTGCAACTCCAAAGGAAGCGACAAACAAGTGCAGCAAGTGACGCCTTGTCTAGACTCTCACAAGAAATGACCTACTGTCCACTTGGCTGCTTATCTCGCAGCTTAATTACACGCCAAGAGAGCGCCCAGAGCGGCAGCATGTGGCTGTGGCTGTGGCTGTGGCAAGGCAACAACACACGACAAGGGCGCCACAACACAAAGACAAAGTCAAACAACAAACAACATACAACGTTGCCATGACGCTGCCAACTCAAGCAAAGCTCTAGAACGTTTAATCAATGACCTGTCTTCTAGGGCAGCGGTGGAAGCGGGGAGGGAAGAGAGGCAGTCCATTCTGGCATTTAAAGACACGCATTTTGTTTGATATTTATGGAAATATGATAAGCGAATCAGACAGTGAAAACATTAAAACATTTTTATTGCATTCTATTTCCATAACAAACTAAAATAATGGAAAATTAATTAGACTGTTGTTGAAATTGAATATACAATATTTAATTGAAAATAACTTAATCAGATTAATTTCTAACCGATCGTACAGGTCTAAACAGTCCAACTGTCCCATTGACTTGCATGGAAAGAGGTGGACAGAAGGAGAGACGGATAAAGCTTAAATCCATTGCACACCAAAGAGGACAAGTGGAAGCTTAAAGAGCTTTCATGATTAAGCTAAGTGCATAAGCAATTTGTAAGCACAAATAAAATAATTTAATCTGCTTCCACACAATGTTTCTAGAAAATAAAATAAAGATTAATGAAATCAGAGAAAACAAACCAAATGTCTTCAAAATGTGCCTTAACAGGCGTGGGAATGGGGCTGTGGCACCCCAAGGGAGGGGACGCGATACGATATTGAATAAAATATTTGATGTGCAACTGAAGATGGAAAGTGGCTGCCGCAATTGTCGCACAAGCGATGATATCTCACAATATGGGCAATAAAAAGAAGAGGAAGAGCCAAAGAAGAGAGAGAAAAAACAATTCAGATTCAGATTTATGAAATGCGCATTGGAAAATTTAAGCAGAGACGAGCGCGGCTTTGCACACACATACACACACAGAAACACATACACACACTTGGACATATGGTTGCAATAAGCATAAACAAGAGAAGGGTTGGGAAGAGACGGCAAACGCTTGTAAACTGCCACTTAAAGCGCAATCAGAAACAAAATTGATTTAAATTTGAAATGTAAACAACGCCCGCAAGGGCAATGAGATAAAGGCAGAGCGAAGAAGTGGGAGATAGACAATGCTGCATATGTATGGGTAATTGCATTACGAGTGAAAGAAAGAGATTCAAGGGGGAAATTGCCCGCCCACGGCAGAGTACAATTAAGTAAGTAGAAAGTGTCAAAAAAAAGCATTGTGCGATCACAAAAGCAAAAAAAAAGCTCCAAAAATATTCGGTAAATTGAATGCAAGATGCTCGACAAAGAAGAGTGAGAGAGGACGAGACTGAGAGCACACGCTCAAGATGGCGTCGATTGGCATAAGCCTTTGCGGCTTCTGGTCTGAGTTTCTGTTAATGAAGCTTATGAGCAGCAGCGCGCGCACGTCACAAGTCACTGAGCTGCAACAATAATAATAACAACAGCAACAACAACAAGCACAGCATAAGTGAAGCGTTGCACAAGCCAGCAGTGAGACAGAGAGAACGAACCGCAATAAGCAGCAATAGGAGAACACGGACCACAGTCAATGGCTGCACCTGTAACCACCGTCCATACATACGTAGAAAGCATATTGCACGCTCTCCCCCTCTTCGCACACCCGCACGCAGACACACACACACACACACGCTTACAATGCAGACAAAAGCTAACTGCTGTTGGGTTCATTAATGACGACGGCTCGACACGTTTGAGCGATCACAACAACACGAGCAACACAATTTAAACAACAAAAACAATTTTATTATTAACATTAAAAACGCAAATTTTGTGGTCCGCTTTAGCCACGAATTGAACATCAAAATGGAGCGAAATGATGTTGCCGTTGCAGCGGTTAGATATCGCCACCAACAAACAAGAGCAATCGCGTCCAGCAATTTCCGCACAGCAGAACACCATGGCGGGGGTGGGCTCTGTTGAGTCGACAAGTGCAGAGAGGCGACGCCAAAGCTTTGTCAGCCAAGCAGAACACCCAGCATAAAACAGATAATAATAAATTATAAAAGCAGATACGGCACGATCGACCCCACTGCACCCCCCACACCCATTAGCGTGGATCAACAACGAAAAATAAAATGCAACGGAAATGATCAATTACGCAATGCAAGAACCAAAAGAGCGATAACAAGAGAATGAGAGAAAGCTCAACTTACCTTTTGAGTGAATGCCGTTGCTGCAGCTGCCGCAGCTTCTCTGGCGACGCCGACGCCATCGGCAGAGCTGGCGTGCGACGACGGGGACGTTGCGTAGACGAAAAGCGGCAATGAGTTAAAATTACGCAAAAATCCAGCGCTACTCACTGCTCCAGCCGAAGCGTCCTTAAAACGCCGGCAGAACAGCAATTGCTTATTGCAAGCGGCGGCTGAAGCCAGCAAGGGCAAAAGCGTGGGCGTGGGCGTTGGCGTCGGCCGCGCAGCTGGCGCTGGCGCTGGCATTGCGACTGCATCAGATGCTGGTTGCGGCAACGACGCTGAAGGCGGCGGTGGTGGTAGCAGCGGCTGTTCCGCTATTATTGGCGCTGGTGTTGTTTTTGATGTTAAGGACGCCATTAACGTATCGCAATTTTCTTCTTCTTCTTCTGTTGTGGACTTGCTTGTTGTTGTTGTTGGCATGACTCCGCGTACTATAAAATGAAGCTTGCGTTTTTGCTGCTGGTGCTGTTGTGCGCTTTGCAGTGGGCGTGGACGAGGGCGTACAACTGCAAGCGTCCTTTGTTTGTATTGTGGCGCGTGTGTTTCAAGACGGCTGTCCCGCTATCACCAACTTGCTGCCGCATGTTGCAAATGCTTACGCATAGAAATGACCTCTAACTAAATTATCTTCACCACACACACTCATAAACTACACTCACATACACACACGAGCACTTTGTCGCCTTGCAAATCGGCAGCAACAACAACACTGAAAACTAGAACAAGCGTTGGTCCACGGTAAACTAATGACTACGAAACGTGTGGTCGCTTTGAAACGTGCAAAACTGACGCGTTGCGTTTGTTATTTTAATAACAGAATTGATTAAATCATGTAAAGTTTTGCTTGCTTTTTGTTTAAATTTGCAGACAGTTAAGTGTGACTGAATTCCAATTCTTGTATAATGCTAATTCCTAATTTCATGAATATACTAACTGCAAATTATCCATATTCCACTCGCCAGTGCATATTTACCTATAATTATTCTTATTTAACGAAAATCAGTTCTGTGTGAAACGTATATTCGAAAGATTAGAAAATAAATTATAGTGACGGTCCCAGATTTTATTAATAGCAAAAAAACAAATGTAATACAAGATAAACTAAAATTTTCGAAAAATACCAATCTTCTTTATGAACCAACTAGTAATTGTAAATATGGTATATTTTCGACCCAAGAGTATATTTGGAAATTCCACTTGCGGTCACGTTGGAAACAGAGTAACTGTTTGATTATTTGATAAATAATACGTACATAATACAAATTCTTCCAAATTGTTCAGTAAAAAGTTCCGGCAGCAAGCAACACATTGTGTGCTTAGAAAAAGAAATAACTAACAGCTCTACTAGTGCGGAGGCAGAAAACGCAGCGGACATACACAATTGCACGCCGCCGGTTTAAACGTTGTTAGTTGGATATTTTGCTGTTTATTCGCTGATAGTGATATTCGGTTGCTAAATTTTAACACATTGACATATACACAATACACATCTCTGCGTCACCGCTAATTCTTTGCTGCATTTGCACAAGGTAAGTAAATTATTAATTTTTAAATTAATTATGCCTATTGTTGAGTTGCCACCCCGATTAAATTTTTTGTATATTCCACAGATAGTATCGATCTGGCCAGTCAGTAAACTGCATCATATGAGTGGTTGTCCTCCTCTGCTGACGAGTGTTGGAAAAAAATCACACGTTTTACAACACCAATACACTTATACAATAAGTTAGCCTCTGTCGCACTTACGAATTCTTATAACTCCACTCGATTTGTCCGCTGCTAGTCATCGTGTCGGTCTCTCTCACTTCCGCTCGGTGCTTTGAACAGCAAAAATATCGTCGCCGTAGTTGTCGTCGGGCCGCCGTTCTACTCGCAGTGCTGCAATATTTCTAGACAAGGGAATGTAATTCGGAGAAAAGCTGAGCAGAAAATAGCCAGAACAGAAAAGTAAAAAGCCTACCGCAGCTTTTGTGTTTCGTTTGGTTTTTCTATAGCATTTTTCAATAATTTACTATCAATTTCTCGTTTCGTGCAAATCGACAAAGAACAAAAATTAATCGACAAGCAAGAAAACGTTCAACAACTAATACACACTCACCAACACACACACAAGAAAATCAAATTTCAATCAGAAAATGGCGTTAAAAAGAATCAATAAGGTATGTGAAAAAAAAAATGAAATGAAATTATACAAAGCATTTTGGTTAGCATGCATTTCTAAAGTGCAATAGTTTCGTTTCGAACTATGAAAACTGTGAAGAAATTTTTTGTGCGACAAAAATTTATGCAAGAAATGTGAAACGTACGTAGCAACGACAACGGCAATGTACAAAGAAAAGAAAAAAAAAACCGAACCGAATACGTGAGCGAAAGAAAACGTGCAAAAAGCAAAAGAAGCATAGGAAAAATGGGCGATGACGACGTGCATTAATTACAACTAAAACTAAGAAAAACAAGTTTAGGACTAGTTAAAAGTTGTCGCTAAATGCACAAGTCACATCAAGCTTTTTATGGGATTCTAATTAGAACTATAAGGATATATACAATGCTTTGTGCGTGTGCTGGGCAAGGCAACGTGTACGTCCATTTGTATTGGTCGTCGTCTAAATTTCCGTCACACATGCAGTTAATGCGTGTGTGCAAGAGTGCATTTGTGCGGGTGGTTGTGATGAGCATGCAAGCCGGGCACCTGGTCTCCGCCATCATCTGGGCAGCTTTTGGCCAGCAGAGTCTCAGCGCCGTTCACATACCTCGCTCTCGGGCTCCGCTATGTTACCCAATACACGCTGCTGTTTGTCTATTTGCATGTGTACGTACGTGTATATAGAAGAGCACTTACACATACTCAAATTTGCTTGTGTTTCTGTATGTGTGTATATTGTTGGTGTTCGCTGCCAGCGCCGCAGAAAGATCCAGCAAAAAATAAAACACGGCGAATACAAGAAAAAGCGTATAAAATTAACCTAACCTTACTTTTTACGCTGATAATTCAGAAATAGTGCTGCCTATTACATATATACACACATCCAAAGAATGAGGCATACATATGAATGTTCATACATATATATAAGTACCTGTACTTAGCTTTATACATACATATGTATATGCATATTGCATTGGAGTATTAGTGTGCGTGTGAAAGCAAGTAAATTTTGATAATTATATTTTCAAGTGCCTTGCTTATATGACAGTGACTAGCAACAATCATAACTCCTCGTTGTTGTCCTTGTCGATAGTTAGTTTGATTCATTAATTATAAAAACAAATGGAACTGCATTGCAGTCAAGTCAATCGCATGTTAAATTTTATTGGTGTTTTTGATTCACTATCGGTTAGTTGCTCCATCTGCTGTTCTCTGCCTTTGGCTCGCTCACACTCATACAAAGTTGTGTCTTTTCTTACTTATTTTTGAATTATTGATGTCGGTCATAAGCATATTGCCGAATTTTTTATACTAAAGGTCGATATTGTATTTACATTTAAAGAGTTGAAATACACATATAACATGAGAATTATAAGTTAGATTTTAGGACTGCCGGTTCACCGTCATAGCCCCCATCAACACACATAACGCACATACATACAAAGTCACATCCATATGCATACACAGTCTTTGCACAGAACAGTCAGCAGCACACAACATATTAATTTGCCGTCTCGCTTACACACCCCCATGAGACGCCCAAAGAGCAATAGCAAAAATCGGCGGCAGCTGCTGGGTCGGCTGGCCGTACTGTGTTTGGCTCTTTCTTGCTTGCTGAAGTTAAGCGAATGGGGCAGTGCTAAGAGGGTGTCCGTATGTGTGTGTGCGATGGCAACTAAATTGAGTGTTGGAAAACGCTTGAGCATGCAAAGAACCAATAATTAGTTAAAAAATTACAATTTACCATAAATTACACCGTATATATACATTTGGAATATGTAAATTGTTAATATGCTACATATGTGCATATATAGATATACATATACATATACGTGTGCGCTTTGGTGTTGGGGCCTGTTAGCTGTCTCGTCGTTTGAGCAACAAGAGTAGCGACGCTAGCATTGACGTCGACACCACCACCAGCAGCAGCGGCAGCATAAAAGCAGCGTCACGAAGCGAGCGAGCGAGCGTCATGGCCATTGAATTTTTCCTTTCGCGCTGTTTATTATAAACTTTTATTCGTATATAAATGAAATGAAAATGAAATGCTAGTAAAAAGTGAGGAAGTCAGTAATAGCATATGAATTAATGTTAATTTCTTGCATTTGTATTTTTTATATAATGCTCGAACACGCAATTAGCAAGCAACTGTTTTGGTTTTCCCCTTCCACACCACTTAAGCCGTCTTTTCTCCAGCATAGTCAAGGCTTCGCTGATTGCTATATTCTGTTGTTGCTGTTGTTGCTGCCGCCTCTTCAATAGTCCACTGTCGTTTTGGCCTCAATTGCCAAAAAACGAAAAAATATGAAAAATATAAAAGAGAAAAAAAAAGGAAAAGAAAGACACGCTGTTTGAGCCGGGGTTTCGCTCTCGCTCTCTCCCTCTCTGCGATCTAGCCATGTGCATGCTTATGTATGTGTTTACGAGCTATTTGTTTTTTATTTGAATTATAAAGCAAAACGGGCGCGCTATCACTTGTCGCTGTCTTTGTGGCAAATGCGATGCATGAGTCATTCCGTCGGGTGCCCGCAATGAAAGTCTCCTCGAACTTGGCGTTTACGTTTGCTTTGCTTTGTCGTTTTCCGTTTTGTAACAATTTCCTTCTCGTCTTCTTCATCTTCGTCTAGCGGTAGTGCTATTGTTGTTGTAATTATTTTTTGCTCAACAGGTACAAGACGAAAGTGCGTGGCATGTGCACATGACGAAAGAGAGCAAAACGGTCTTCCAATTGCCATTGTTGTTGTTGTTGTAGTCAGCTATTTTTGAAATACGTCGCGCATACTTTTCTTACTTCTTCATCTGCTGGTTGTCGGTCCGTCGGTAAATGAATTGTGGAGGGGAGCTTTGCTTTGCGTAGGGGTTCCGTATGCGTAGATTGTGTAAACCGTCAGAAAGAGAGCGCAAGGCAACAATAACAGAACATAACTGATGCTGCGCCGCTGTCACAGTCAGCCGTTCCTTTTACAATTTTTACCTTTCTTTGCCCCTATCCCTTCGTATTTGGTGCCAAGGCTCTTCTTTAGCTCAACCTTCCACCTAGCTCATCTTTTACGTTTTCATTCTTTTGTATTTTTTGTATTTTTTTGCCGGTTTACTTTACACCAATGTATGTGCGCCCCAAGTTGGCAGCTGTGATGTTGCCAGCGCGGGAGGCGGGGACAACAGCCGCTCAGCTGTGTGCGTGTCACTGACTGTGTGCGAATAAGCAAGTGTAAGCGGGAGGGAGAGTGCCAGTGTAAGCAAGAGCGAATGAGAGCAAGCCAGCTTGTGCCTTTTTGTTCGGGCCAACGAACTTGATTTTCGCGTCACTCTCGCATTTTGCTCTTGGCTGTGCTGTGGCTGCTTTATACAACATTTTCATATTTCTGTTTTAAAATGCTGTTTAATTTTTGCATTTAAAATTAACATCATCATTTGCATTACCCTATATGTGTGAGTGCACATACATACATACAACATCGCACGTACATAAATGGAATGACAAGCAGACCAAAACAAAGAAAAACGCGGAAGAAATTTGCCGTTTTGCACCAAGAAATGAATGCGCCGTTTAAAATGCTTTTAAAACATATATTTAAATTGTCTATTTACTTTAACTAATGTATTTTCATTATGCTCAACAGGAACTGCAAGATCTGGGCAGAGATCCACCTGCACAATGTTCAGCTGGACCAGTTGGAGATGACTGTGAGTACGCCCTCTGGACCGACCTCTCTTGCCATTAATCATTATCAACATTATGCAACGAGTCGCAGCTGTTGTTTCTCTCTCTCTCTCTCTCTCTCTCTTTCGCTCTATGCGTGTCTAGCTCCTATCTATAAATAGTTAGCATATCATATGTACATATATATCTAGAGCGAAATTAGCTGTCGATTTATGTCACCTCATATAGATCCAGAGCATGACTTGGCAGCTTTATGTATGTCTTCATTCATTTGAAACTTATGTATGTATTCAGTTCAAGTCAAGTCTCTCTCTCTTTGTTCGTGATCGTCATGACTTGGCTTGCAAGTGTGGGGGCACGGTTCTAATTTCGCAATTAGCTGCAATATGGTTACGTGCCCGTTCAACTGTACGGTGTTAACAGTCTTAAGCCAAGCCAAGCCAAGATTCGACAGTTAAGCAGGTCACCTAAATGACGTCACTTAAAAGTGAAATCGTGCGATTAAACTTGGCGATTGGGGCCGGGGCCGCGGCCGCTTGCGGGGGGCGTCTGAGTAATGCAGGCAGTTGAGTTTTATTGAACAAATATTAAATCGTTTATGATACATTGTTGCAAATAATAGCTGGAGCTGTAAGAGGGGTATTCAATGTAATTATTAATTAATGCTGCGATTAGCTTAGATTAAAAATAATGACTGTGGGTAAATTAAGAGCATGTAGAGGTTGATAAGATTAGAATATGCAAATAGTTTTGAACTATTCAAAACAGACAAAAGTTTTTCATCTGCTACGTAAAATGTACTTGCTATAAAGGTAAATTGAAAATAGATTTTCATCGTTTTTCGCATATTTGCAACTGAAATTATAATGCAATTAAGTATGCTGTATGGTAGATAGACAGATAAGTAATTTCTCTTTATCTGCAACTCCCATTCTGTGATTCGCTGGTAGTTTCCGCTCTCTTATCACGAGCTAAAATGGCAGCGATTTCATATTTATCAGCTACAAAATTAATACACAATATTACGTGGCGATAAACAATTGCAGGCGTAGTAAAGTGGATCCCGAAAACAAAGAATTGCAGTGGGGTGTGGTGGGTCTGTGGCTGCTTATACAATCATAATGAGCTGTTAGTGTAATTAAAAGACATTGGCACTCGCAATTGTTATCGATAAATGGAATTACGGCCGCGTCGTGGTTTCTGAATAATGCAGAGAAACTCCAGCACACACACACTGAAAATGAAATTATTGTAATTGTATTCACAAACAACACACACACACACACACACACTCTGTCAAACATCGCAGAGTGTAAAGTGGGGGCCCCCCATGCAGCTAGCACGGGTCGGCCCAATTCTCAGCCCAAGAGCTGCTCTGCTGCGTGACATTGAGCAAGCAGAGCTGCTGCCAACAGCTCTTTAACAATGGGCCAAAGCGAGACAACATGTTGGGCTGGGCGAGTGAACAGTGCTGCCAACGCCAACTGCAACGCAACGGTTGCGTCGCTGCCAGTTGTCGGTGCCAAGGCTCTTTGGCAATTGTTTGTTTTTGTTCTTTTTCGGGTAACTCGAGGAAGGGCGCGCTCGAGGCAGCTCGAGTCTATGAGCTGTGAGCCATGCCTAAAAGAGAGCGAAAACTGCGCTATGAAGAGAGCGAGCATAGAAGAGTGAGCGATTAATGCAGTTTGAGAGTTAGTATCCCCCTTCAAAAAGGGGGAGTGTTATTGCAAGGTCTCGTTGCCATATTGTTATTCATTTTCGCATCAATTCATTTTGTATACAAACTAAATGCAACCGAAACTAATGGTTCTTTCTCTATTTACAGTATTTCACTGGCAAGCTACAATAATGGGCCCGGTAAGAAGACAGATTCTTCAATTCTTCAACTGTTTGCAATTCTGCGGTTGAAAGTCTGCAACTTTGGATGAGTTTGTTGCAAGTTTATTAGTTACAAACAGGGTTAAAATAGATTTAGCATTAAACGATTACTCTAAGTGCGGTAGTTTATTTGTACCGCAAGTAATTTAAATAGCAAGTTGATGCATAAGCAATGTCTCAGTTCAATGTTTATAAAGCACTACAATTTCCTAATGACCAGAACCAGACGGATCGAATCTTATAACCTAAGCCATAGAAAACTAGTCGTTAAAGAATATAGCTCTTGTAAACAATACGTTTTATGTAAACAAATGTCAACTTGTGTCAAATTAAGTGCAGTTGCGAACGGATTAGTTCACTAGTTTTGGAAATAAAATAACAATTTGTATAAGATGAAAGGAAAACTGCCAATCTAGTGGTTATGAGTTCACTAGCATCCAGTCTTCCCATTCTGTTTAAAATGAGGTATTAAATATCGAGATAAATTAGATTGCATTTATATTGTATTAGTCATTTTATATTTACGTATTATGAATCATGAGCATTGAAATTTTGGTTTGAACTCGCGTGAGCCATGCAAAGTTATTCAGACTCAACTGCAACTGTAATATTGTAACATTTAACAATTTCAAATAAGATTTACTGATTTCAAAATTCTTTGTTAATTTTACAGCCGGACAGCCCTTACCAAGGAGGTGTATTTTTCTTAACTATACATTTTCCAACAGACTATCCTTTTAAGCCACCAAAAGTGGCCTTTACAACACGCATATACCATCCAAACATTAACAGCAATGGATCGATTTGCCTCGATATATTAAGATCTCAGTGGTCGCCAGCATTAACTATTTCAAAAGGTACAACGAATCAGATATATATTTTTGTATATATTTTAACTGATGTCTATTTCGATTTCTCTTTGCAGTCTTATTATCAATTTGCTCTCTACTCTGTGATCCCAATCCAGATGATCCGCTTGTTCCAGAGATTGCCAGAATATATAAAACTGATCGGGAAAAATATAACGAGCTGGCACGAGAGTGGACTAGGAAGTATGCTATGTGATGCGTTCCAGATTGCAGCAACAACAGTCCAATAACAGCAGCAAAATTAGCAACAACAGAAAATAAAACAGCAAAAGCAACAGCAACAACAACAGCAAAAGCATCAGCAAACAATAAATCAAGAGCAACAAAGATAACATTTAACAATAGTTACGGCTGCAACAGCTTCACTTCTCCCATTTACATGAGTTCCCATGTTGTTGATTACAACAACAACAACAACAGCATCAACAACAATAAGAACAACATCAACTTTAGCAGGAGCTATAAAAGGCAGCGCCAATATCAAAAGAAGCTGCGGCCACGAGTGGAACGGAGTCATGATAACAACAGCAACGTCATCAGCATAAGCAGCAGTAACATCAACAACAGCAACAGCAACAACAAGAGTAACATCAGCCGCAGCAGAAATTGTCAAATTGAATTCAAGTTAATGTGACCGAGAATAGCAGCAGCAGAATGAAGAGAAAATAATTTAATAATAATTACTGAAAACAAAAATTATGTAAGCATAATAACATTTAAAGCGAGACAGCTACCAACAACAGCATCCCACACATAATAAGTTTAAAAACAAAACTACAATAAAGATCAGCTGGAAAATTATTATTATTATTATATTATATTTAAAGAACCGGAAAATAAAAATTACAAAAATTCAATTCTCTATCCCGATAGACACTTGCTAGCCCAGCACACCTCCCTCTCCCAGTTTCAGCATACTCCCCATTCTTTTCAAGCACACACAAATAGGAACACACACACACTCACACAGAGAGAGAGATAATTTCCTTTTATTACTTATTACATTTATAATTAATATGAAATTATAATGCAACAAATTCAGCGAAATTCGAGCGATAAGAAGAAAGTTTGATTTAATGTAGTCAGGATGATGTAGTGGGAATATTGATGGATTGATCGAGTTGAATGGATATAAGTGTAGGGCTTAATTGACACTTTCATTGCGTATATATATGTATGATGTATAGGCTATATGATTTCTACTAAACTATAATAAAAACAAACTGGAAAACGTATCAAAGTTAATAAATCTCGATTTGTAAAAATTGGTTGGGGTTTCAATTTGTTAAAGGAAGCATTTAATAGAGAAGAACTTATAGAATATGTAAGACTATATAATTAATAAATGATTGAAATAGGCTTGATATGGTAAGTACTTCTATATAGTCATTTGCAGAAAGTGCTATTAAACCGAAATATTTTATTTTATAAAATATATAATTTTTTATAGTCTTGTTTGTTTTATATATGTAACTAGAGGGAAGCAGTTGTCAAGCTAAAGTTAAACAAAAAGCAAAATGTTAGTATTTAAAAAGTGTATTTTTAAGTTGAAATCTACATTTATTTCCTTTAATTGAAAATTAACCAGGATAATTGTTCTTTGTTTTTATGCAATTTAACAAACCCAGGAAATGTCCATGCATGTGCACAAATACCATTCCAATATTTATAGAGCTTACGTATTGTGTATTCCTAGGGAACGGTGATGTCTAAAAATGGTCTATTTTAAAGGCAAATTCACAATATAATTGCACGGTGGTAGTGCTTGTTAATGTATGTTAAATAAGTGTGACAGGTGTGCAACAGCTGCAAGGGCACAAAAAAAGTTGTACAAGCAAAAAATGCTCAATGTGAAGGGCATTTCGAATTCGTTTTGGAGCGAATTGTCTGAAAGTGGCAGTACAAAAGTAGCACAGACGGAACGAGCAAGCTCAGCTTAATCGACAGTTAGGTATGAGTATGTGTGTGTGCAAACGTGTGTGATATCAGAAGCTGGCAACAGCCATAGCATGCTAAATAAACATTTAATCAATTCAGAGAGTCAATTAATAAACACAGTCGTCGTCGACTGCGCTGCCGCCTGTTATGTCTTGCTTTTTTTGTCATCTTTATCGTTCGGCCATTAACCATTGAGGCAAGGAGAGGTAATGTAGCACAGCATGAAACATCTTTTGATTCTCTCTCCCAAAACGTCACATTTTGGTTAACGATCGCTGCTGTCAATGCGGCGAGTAAGCTGTGACGTCAGATTCTCTCTCGCTTTCGTCTGAAACTCGCATATGCAAAATGGAATCTGTTAAATATTTTGTTAATCACATTACCACTCTTGCGCTCTCTCGAATGTCTTAGCTCGCTCGTCGTTCTCTTTGTCGATTTTCACCGGTGTTTGAGTTCGTTTTGCGCCCAATCCTGGGGTCTTCTCTGCCCCAGTTGCCGCTGCAGTCTTCAGTTTACTTTTAGCTGCTACGCGAGTGGCTCGTGAGAAATTCGCAAAGTGAGATTTCTGCTTTGTGGCGGTGAACTAGATCAAAAAGTATGTATGAATGTTTATACATATGTATGTATATATATGTATATACAAGTGTATGCTGCAAGTGAACATACATACATACATACATTTACAAATCAAAATCAATTGATTGATTCGGGAATAAAAACGTTTGCCATTTATTAATTTAAAAGTTTATTAAACTCGCACGTGCATAATAACATCTCCCACACACACGCGAAGATACAAATTCGGCGCTAGTCGAAAATTCCATACAAATTTTGGTTATGTAAACAAACAGCCAAAATGAATAGAAGCTTATTTTGTGATCTCTTAGTGTTTGCCCCCTGCGCAATCTATGCATCTATAATGAGTAAAAGAGCGAGATAGATAAATAGTTTTGAATATTGTAATTGCCTATAAATTCGTTCCAAGTTGAAATGGTTAATTAAACTTAATTTAAAGGCGTCCGTTAGGTTGAACATTTACACATATACAATTACGAGTGAAGGTTCAATAGCTTTCTGTTTAGAATCTTTGCATGGCAACCGCCTTCTATTTTGTATTCATCTTAGTTCATTTTTCACACTACTTCGCGAATGGCAGACGTCAATTGTACAGTGGTCTTTGAGTCAATATTTATTGCTAATCCTTATTTCAAACAGATTGTTAAAGATGAGTCCACGTCCACACGAGAGTCTTGCGTCGTCTCAACTTTTGGCTGATTGCGACCTTAACGGAGCATACAATCGAAAGGGAGCAAAGGATGCTGATAACTGGGTAAGTAGCAGATGATAAGAAACCGCACGTGCGTTGGAAATCGAAGAGCAAATCACCATGCTCAAGGAGAGCGCAGAAAGGCATAGAGAGAGCTGAGCTTAATGCGCACTGCAAACGAAGCCAAGGTCAAGTTGAGTAGCAATTATGTTCATATGCATGTGTATAATATGTATGTATGTACGTATGGATGTGTAGATTATATAAATGCTTAAACACAAATTTAAAAACTCATACATTCGTATGTATGTATATGTGTAAGGGCATTGCGAAAGTTCCGCACACGCGGAATACCTGAAGTTCACCGAAAGCTGATATCGAAACTGGTTTCTCCTTTTTGTTTATGTTTTATTATTGTGCTATTGCTGCGAATCAAACTTTCAGACACTTGCTCACACATGTGCAAATGCTATTGGCAGTTCTCAGTCAGCGACGCACTTGTTGTCGACAGTTATATAACCTGGGTGGGGGCTGGGCACATCATTATAGTTGTCCAAAAAAAAAACAACTTGCACAACGATTGAAAGCCAAAGCCGGCTCAAAGAAATTTCGCATAAAACTCGTCGTTGCCACGACTTGCTTAAGTCTATGATACGAGCATGTGAGCGGATTGAGCTTTCTCATCAAGTGTTTTGCAATAGTTGTGCGCTCTCCCGCTCTCGCACTCGGCTGCTGAACTATTGAGTGACAGTGAGCTTTCGTGAGCAGCTTTTGGATAACTTTGCGAGCATTTGGTTGCGTTAAATTTAGTTTCGTCCAAGTTAGTCAACGAAACGGTTGATAATATCTGAAATTTGAAAGTGATAAATAAAACTGTTAACAGACTGTTGATTTTGAAACATTTTCGAATTAAAAAAAGCCATGAAACTGTAGCAAAGTGCACAAGCGAAAATTTATAAAAACTGAAATTTGAGTTTTGTGTAGCTGCACAGCCACCAACCATTTCGTAATCGGGATTTTTTGTAAAAGAGTTATTTGAAAATGGAAACCACAGTCATAACGACTACTTCAACAACCACAACAGAATTGAAACCGAATGGACGCAGCAATAAAAAGAAAATTGTAAGACTTGAATTGTAATTGAAACTTTTCACACAGAAACCTCGCATTTTTCGAAAATATGTAAATTTCGAAATACGTCAATGACTAAATTAATTGCACATCCTGTTTATCAATGACTTGCCATTAAGGTCTATTTGCCCAGTCAATAATACAATGCAAAAAACCAAAACTTTAGTTTACATTTTTTTTGTCTATTTTGGTTTTGTGACTGCGAAAATATTTGACGTTGCACTTTGTAATGGCTACTCAATCAGCTGCTGATCGCATTGTTTACATAAAAAACAGTCGCGGGCGCAGACCCAAGCTCAAATGTTAATACGGCAAATTAGCTGCAACTCAATATATGGCTCGAAACATGAGCAATTATTAAACAAAAGCTATTATTATTTATGCACAATCGTGCTGCCTAGAAACTGGCGAACCCAACGGAAAGCGGACAAATATTTTTTTGCAATATTTGTTTATTGATATTGTTAGGAAATACGAATAGGAATTATTAAAAAAATATTGTTTATCTATTACTTTTCTCCACTTGCAGTGTACTCGCATATGCAACTTTCCTATTAGATCAAACAGCTGATGGCAGTGTTAATATTTTACATTGGCTGTACCGTCTCAACAGTGCAAGTGCCAAAGCTTTTTCCGAAGCATTTCAAGAATGCAACAACAATGCCCCTTGTGAATGTAAACAAAACGTCATCGAGTTGTAAAAGCACACATGCACGCACACACAGACGCTTACATAATCGCACTTACACACGTGCGCTTGCATTTGGTGGCTGTTGTTGTTGCTTTGTTTTAGAAACTTGATAAACAAATTACAATCAAGCCCCCGACTAGATGCAGTTTATGGGCTCGATCTGCTTGTTGTTGGTGTTTTGGATTTTCAGCATCAATTTTATAATACGTAGTTAGTTGCTAGTCAACAACAATAGCAACAAAACAATTACATTAAAAATAGTCGGAATATATTGTGACATTAACAATTGCCACAAAAAAAAAACAACTTGCGCTCGTGGTAAAGACGGAAGCAAAGCCAAAATGCAAATTACGTTTGTCTAATTGGTATTTTTCAATATCTCTCTTCTTCTTTTGCTCTTTGATCTTTCAGCTCGATGGTCAACTAACTGCAGACTTGACCACGGATACCTCGCATCAGTTTCCGGCTAATGAGGAGCCCAATGTGCTGGGACATGGCCCAGACTTTGATGACAAGTTGTCCAAGTCATTCAAGTGGCTTTGTAACTTTGATGAGGTAAGTACCGTAGTACATGCATTACACACACACATACACACACACTTACATAGACAATGCCCATCTATTGTAGCTTTTAATATTTTGCGATCAATTCAAAGTCAATTGTCGCAGTTTTAATTGAGGGACGAGTTGAAAAGGCCAAATGTTAATGCAGAAATCTTTTTGGCATTCAATTTACAACTATTCAACTGTAGTTTACTGGCATTTGCTGTATATAAACCTACATAAGTACCTATGTGTGTGTGTGTACGCATATCATTTATTAGTCTGCTTGTGTGTGTGGTATTTAATGTGTGCCCAAACTATTTGCGACTGCGTGCTGTAAAAGCCCGAAACACCGAAAAATGCAAAACGCGGCAACAATTGCCAAATAATACAAATAGGCACGAAAGCGACAACAATAAATAAAAAATTTAACAATAACAACCACGGCAACGACAGCCACACAGCGAACTAAATCAAGGTCGATTTTATTATTAACCGAAAGCCAAAAAAAAGAGAAAAACCCGCAATGTAAAGAAGACGTAGCAAGAAGAGGGCCCAACACTTGCTTTTGAGTTCAAGATGATCAAAGGGAAAGATGCCGGACTTAACCTTGGCGACATTTACGGTTAAAGCTTTCTCCAAGCTCGTTGACATACGCAGAAGCTTTTTGAACGAACTGTAGCGTTAGCGGGCAAGGAGATGCTTCTAATTTATTAAGTTTCGTTAAGTTTGTTGGCAATCAGTTTTGCTGAGATTTGAAATTTTCGTTAAGTTGCTTATGTATAAAGTTTTAAGTTAAATCAAAGGATAGTTTCATTAAGTTAGTCTCTTATCATAGGGTATTTGTATTTCGTTAGGCCATTACAAACAATTCAAACACATTTGCATTCTGTTAAACATTTAATTCAATTATTTCATTGCGTAATTAAGTCTTTGAGCATTTTAATTTGGCATGTGGCCAGTGGCCAAAAGGTCTGTTTCTATGGTTAGTCAGTTTTTTATGCATTTGGTTGTGCTTTTTGTCATTGCTTTTATCTTTCAATGTCTCTCATTCAATATACAAACGGTGTTTGTAGCGGCCATGTAAACCAACTGGTAATTGACCTACTCTTCTTCTTATTCATTACAGGCGCCCACCCATTTGAAGTTTAATCCATATATCCGTCGCGGCTATCGCACATTCCTCTCCAACAAGCTGTGCCTGCAGAGCATATTCTGGTGGACCAATGAGACGGTGAGTTGAATTTGTAAAAATGTTATCGATAAACTGAACGAAAGTAAATATTGTAGAGAGGAAAGCTTTTCGTACCGTAGAGCTTTCATCTTAAACTGCTTGTAGGCAATTGAAGATGAATCAAAAGTAGAAGTTAATGATTTTGTTTCTCAATAGATTAACATCTGGAGTCATCTGGCTGGCTGCATTCTTTTCATCGGACTGACCATCTTTGACCTTCAATTTCTGCGCCAGCATGCAGAGTTCAGTGATCAGGTGCTGGTCGTCTGCCTGCTGGTCTGCTTCTGTCTGTGCATGCTGCTGTCGGCCATCTATCACATATTCTCCTGCAAGTCTGAGGAGCACTATGAACTGTTTCTATCGGTCGACTTTCTGGGCATATCACTGTCCCTGGTGGCCATCTATATAAGCGGCATGTACTATGCCTTCTGGTGCCATACGGTAAGTCTCAATTAAGTTTACTCTCTTCTAGTTTCTAGTTTCATACTCGACTAATGATTTCTGATCTGCAGTTCCTCAGAACACTGTACTCCACCATTGCGCTGGGCATGTTTGGACTGGCCATTGCTGTGCAGATTCCACAGCTGAATGTATCCATGAATGGAAAGGTTGCTGTGCTGTTGCTGTGGTCTGCTTATGGCATACTTCCTCTGGGCCATTGGGCAATTGCAATGGGAGGACTGGAGCATGAGCTGGTGGGTTTGATGGTGCCACGCATTGTGATCATGTATGGGCTCTGTCTGGTGGCATTTGTCTTTTATGCCGCCAAGATACCAGAGCGTTGGCTTAATGGCAAAGTGGACTTTGTGGGCCATTCCCACAACTGGTGGCATCTGATCATTGTCGCCGCCTTCTACCATTGGCATAACACGGGCATTGTCTATGCCGAGTACCGCTTGAACAATGGCTGCAGTGCACCTGTGCTAGCCTAGATACCGAAGACCTCTAAGGACTCCTCTCGTCATCATGTGTATATAGTTTAGTAGCACTAAGCATTAACTAATATTTAGTTGTAGCTGTTGAGCGATATTGTTAATTTATGTACATTCAAATACCCACAAAACACACAAACCCCCATACACCCATACATACATACACAAAGACATACAGACATGCTATTATGTAGTTAGGGATATATTTAGTCTTACTTATTGCGATAGTGGATCGAGTTGTGAAGGTTTTTTTTATTATGGCCATGAAGAAATTTGAATCTGGTTAAACTTATTTTATATTCAATAATATAATATTAATAAAGTAGAACAAATTTCAAAATAATGAATGATGCTTAGCGGATCAAGTTATTTTAGCAAAGTCCCACACCGCACGGTACTGTGGTGAACTTTACGGCGTCTTATCTACACTAGTGTCCGTGCTAATATAACAAATATTTAACGAAAAGGTTTGCGTTTGCGCTGACGTTAAATTTCTTCGGTACAAGGTTTGTGTATTTACTTAAGTAAACTTAATGTCGGATAACGCATTCGTCAAGTTTCGTTAATATAACAGTGCAAGTTCTTTAACCCAGACTGGCGTAATGGTTGTTGCGTTGACTAGGGGATTCCCAGCGGGGGGAAGCCAAGAATGTTTGCAATAAGTTTGTTTACATTTGCTGGCTAAATTTTAATTTATTAATCAGCTGAGGGAGCCCCACAATTTAACTTTAACCCTGATACAGTGGATAGAGTGCCCAGCACTTTGGACTTGTGGAACGATACGGCATTTGCACAAGCGCATCGCACAAATTACATTAAAAATGCAAATATTCATAAGTAAATTCATGACATGTCGCCGCCGCACGTCTTTGGAGCACTGTTCACTGTTGTTGCTATTCCTTTGTTGCCAAACAAGATGGCGCATGGCAAATGGGTGCCCAGCAAAAGGGGAAGGGGAATTGGGGGCAAAATATGGGGAGAAGTGGGCGGTGTTGTCTCCCCTTAAAGACTTGAGTTAATTATTCATGCAATGTCGCTGCCAGCAGTCGAGCAACAACAACAGCAAACAGCAAACAACTGAAGCACTGTGGCAGCTACATGGTGCCGACCCTTTTTAATATTTATGAACACAACCGATTCTCTAATTATAATTAGGAATTGAAAAGTTAGCACAAAAGGACAACAGCAACAATGCTGAGAACAACAACAACCAAGCGTAAGGCACGCAACAAAAGTTTGTGTGCACTGAATCATAATTAAAGGGGTGTGTGGGTGGAAGTGCGAGTAAGTGTGGGGGGCGGGAACTGTGTTGGGGGTTGCACGATGGAGTCTTGCTATTGTTGTTGTTGTGCATAACACCAGCCAACAACAGCAACAACAACAGTCACACCCGCACGAGAACCACTTGTAACAAAATGGCGAACCGACTGCTATTTTAATGGACGCACTTGAGATTTCCCTTAGAACTCTGCACATGTCCGTTGCGAAAAGTTGACTCGAAGTCTCTTCACAACTGAGAATAAGGTTATCGAATTTATTAAAGAAGGCACAAGACCATTTGCTAATGGTGTTAGCTTGTTTAAGTACTATACGATAACTCTAGGCTAATATAAGGCATCTCAATTTATATAACATTAAATAACATTATTATTATTTTGTACTTTTATATTTACGAATTTGAAAAGCATTTTTATTTTTTTAAGAAATTAAATTTATGAATTTCTAAGCTTAAATAAATAAATACAATATAACTTTATTTTACTTATTTTTTTGTTTCTATTTATTTGTTGACTTCTATGTTGAACTGCAGTAGCTAAAATCTTAAATAATTAAATAAAAATAATAATATTTATTATGTTCATCTTAATTTTCCACTTCTAAGTGTCAAACATTAAAAAATTAAGCTGTGCAAAAAGTAAGACTGGGTTATTAAAATTTGCGAAATTATAATAAAGTATTAACATTTGTTTCAATATCTAATAATAATTTCGGTCACAAAAATAAATTTAAATGGCTGTATAACAAATCAAATGTATTAAAAAATTGTAAATTTAAATTTGAGTATTAAAACCCTTCTGTAACCCTTCTTTGCAGGGGCTGAGCACTTTAAATAATTTAATTCGATCAAATACTGTTAAATTATTTGAGATTGCTGGGAGATTATATAGCAGTATATGATATGGATTGTGTAATAAATATATAATTTAGTTGGGCATTAGTAAGTGTTGGTTTCAGAACAGTTTCTGCCAGTTCTGCATTAGAAATCCAAACCCATTCCAACCTCGGCTTCGCAGCAGCTGAGAGGAGTTCGTGAGCAGGATTTGTTGGATGTGGCTTCACTGAGGCGTAGTTCCAGCTTCAACGTGTATTCTTTTTTTGATATTCTAATATTTGTTGTTGTAATTGAAGGCGTGCTCTGTGACAACAAATATGAACTACCCTCAAAAAAAGAATGGAAATTATTAGAATTTGAATTCAGCTGCTCAGTTGGCGCAGCGCTTCCTAATCCCTTGTTGAGAGAGACAGTGAGATGGGCTTGAGCACGGGCCAAGCAGTTGCCCCATACACTTCTAATTACGTGGCATGCAGCAGCCACACAACTCAGTGACGTAATGAGGCAGCTCACGAGGCAATTTGCTTGGCGTCATGCCTCAATTGTGTTCTAAAATTGAAAAGAGATTCGTGAATATTTTTGGGCGGCAGCGCGTGAAATTGCTGTCGACTATTGGGGGCACAACCTGCCACAGACTCGCCACTTGATCAACTCCAACTCCAACTCCAAGTGCAAACTGCAGCTACAGATTACAGATTACAAGATACTCGAGAAGATGCAGAAGATACAGATACAGATACAGATCGACTCATCTATAAATAGCCAGCTGGACTGCTCTGACAGTCGAGCAAATGAACCCATAAGTCAAATCGAACAGCCGCTCGACTGCTGCCACCATTTCCCCTTGCTACCCCCCGCTACCCCGCGCTACTGCTGCTGTTGTTGCTGCTTCTGCCGCTGTTTTTTAGGGCTTAAGTGGGCTTAGCTCGAGCGACAAATGGCGCGACGTTGCGTTGATGCTGGAGCAGTTTTTAGTTTCTATGTTGCATTTGCGACTGCAAGAGCGGCATGCAGCATGCAGCATGCAGCATGTAGCATGTAGCATGGCTGTGGGCTTAACTAGGCTTAACTTGCGCTAGCTGCAGGGCCGCATTTTATTTTCGGAAATATCTCTTGTTGGAGTTGAGTTTTATTTCGTTTCGCTTCGTTCCGTTGATGTTGCATTTTTCCACTTACAGTTCATAATTTGCCTGCATTTTATTTGGTTTTAATTGGTTTGGTTTTGCTTTCTTCAGTGGCACATCAAGTTCATGCCGAAGTCACTTTTCACTTTCATTCACTGGGGCCATTAAATTAATGTCCTTGCCAGCGAGAGGAGCAGCAGGAACAGCAGGCAGTCTCTCTTTCTTGGCTTTGGCTGAAATTAAAGTGCTTTCTTAACATTTACATAGCACATTTAACCAACATATGGCTGGCAAGTAACTTCATTTATTTTGTGTGCCCCCTCCCAAAAGGGGGCGGGGCAGGGGTACGTGGCACATTGGAAAGCAGGCCAACTGCTTGCCAGTTGAGCGCAATATCCATAAAATGCGCAGATAACCATAAGTCCTGTTTAAGTCCCATGTTTTTGGCCCGCAAGGGGTGCAAGGGGAGGAGGGAGGGGAGGAGGCTACGTATGTGGTGGCATGGGTGCGTGCAAGTGCGTTTACTGCGGCAGGACATTGTTGCTGCCACTGGCATGGCTGTCTCGCTTCATCTACATAGCAATAAAATAAAAGGCGCCGCCGCCTGCTTTTTTCTACCACTGAGCATTAACCTAATTTTATATACATTTAATTTTATTTAATTTTAACACACACACACACATACACACATGTGTATGTAGCTCGGGAATTTCTGTTATCAACGAGCTTTTCTTATCGAATTCCTTAAGAGACCCAAGCACACAATTACAATTTATTTATACATTTATATTTATTGCTGCAACTGTTAGGAATGCTGCACAACTAGATTAACTGTAATTTATTTATTGAACACTATGAGAAATAGTAAATTTGTTCAAAGGTAGCACTTTTGATTATAGTTTATTTTGCATTATTGTATACAACTTCAATTAATGTTCTATTGTGTTTTGGTAATTGTCATTTGTACTGAATAATTAAATTCCAAGTTACTATTTTTAAATTAAATTAAAATAAATTATTGCACATTGGCACATATGTATATTTAAATTACAAGTTTCTTTTTACAAATAAAATAAATTACCACATATGTGTGCTCTATTATTTAATTCCAAGTGACAACTAAGAAATAAAATAAAGTAAATAATTGCAATTTAATAAATGAAGTTGTTTTTTCGAAGTTCAATGAGTATTATAAATAGTTGTTTTGCTGACTTTTAATAACTAGTTACAATTATAAAACAGTTAGAAAATATGAGAATAATAAAAGTTAAATTGAAGGAGATTGTGAATAAGAAGCTGAGCTTAAAACAAACAGGTATTAAATAACTAGTACTTCAGTTATAAACAAAGCGATGTCTGATTCCTCAGCATTTCTTTAACTGTCTCCAAAGTCCCTGCAGATAATCTAGTTAAAGTTGATTTATTGGCTGCAAAAGTTGGCCAAAGCCCATCATTAGGAGTGCGAGAGTATTCGAATTCTAAGTTGCAGCTCAGTCAAAAGGGGTGAAAAACTGTTGTCAAGTACATTTGCACGTCACTACGAGAATGTGATTGTGAATGAGAATGAGTTGGCGAATGGCAATGTGATTGTGATTGTGAATGTGAATGTGAATGAGTATGTGAATGACTATGGGCAGTCATAAAAAACAGCTTTTTCGACAATTTGTTGTGGCGTTGCCAAATGGATGGAGAAGGAGATGGAGGGCAGAGGCAATGGACAGTGTATGTACATCTACCATATGTAACTCTCTTTCTGTTTTGGAAAGCAACCTTTCTTCCGCCACCCTTTGCCTTTGCCTTTGCCTTCACCCTTGCCTGTGCCCTTGCCACCCCCTTCGGCTCTCAGACAATTTGTGCGATGCTCGTGCGCATATTTCATAACTTTTTCCATAAGCTGCCCCAAGATAAATGTGCACAAAATCTACACACAAATCGAAAGCTGCACAAAAAACTGCAAAACGAAAGAAAAGAAAGAAACAAAAACAAAACATGCCACAAGCAACAACAACAACAACAACAACAATGTGTTGTAGCCAATTTAGAAGCGATTTTTGAATAACTCGACTTGCGAGAACAAGATTTATACAGCAAATGTGTTAAGTTGTACATCATTTGATGGAGTTACGAGTCGGTTGCCTATCCCCTCCATGCCGCATGCCCCGCAGCTCCTCCAGGACTTCCACTACCACAATTTCCAGCACAAGGCAAAGTTTTAGCCACTCTTTTTTTTTGTTTGTTTTTTGTTTAGAGCCAAGCTGCTTTTATTTATGGCAATTGGATTTTTGAGTTATGTATTTACATATTTACATTTTGGCAGTAGTAAAAGGAGGGTGCAATTAGGAGGCAGCTCCTAACAAAGATTCTAATTTAACTGCCTCAGTCAGTGCTTTATTTCTCTACATTATGCATGAATTGGCCAAAGGATGAGATTTCAATTCTGCAGAGATTTTATACCCAAGAAGCAGTAGTCCCAAAGGGAATGCCAAGACAAAGTTTCGAAAACAAAATACAGCTTTAGATATCTGAAGCTTTATTAGCTATTGATTCGCTGTATCATGTCGTCCAACATATGTTTCTTTTGTACAACTAAAGGGTATCTTCTAGTCCCGCTCTTGTGTTTTCTCTGCGACTTATTTTATTGTTTCTCTTGGTCAGCGCATTACATGATGAATTTGCATCTAAATCGAATGCTTTTGGTCGAATGGGGGCTAAGGAGTCTACTCCCTGGACAGGGATTCACATTAAAAGGAGTAAGGAAACGTCTGAAAGCATTTGCATTTGCATAATAAGCTACAACTGGACACGGCAGCTCTATGCCGGCTTAGAGGCACAGTTATGCAATCCGATTTCATTTTATTTTATTTATACGCAAATGAGCATTGTTAAAGCGTCTTTAAATAAAATTCAATTCTATTGACAGCTGAAAGAACTGTGTTTTGATAAGAATTGTAAATATAACTGACATAGTTTAAAGTTAAACTAAGAGGGGAATATTTAGTTGGAGATGGCAGCAAATAGATTTATGATGATTACTACAAGTTTACCGCTTTCTTACTTTAAGCCAAAGAGCCTCTTCTTGGCCGGCGAAATGATGTTGTACTTGGGCAAAGTTTTAGTGCTTTTCATGCAAAAGTAATTTTCATTTGTTTAAGTGGCAAAGTTGAAGATGCAGCAGTGCAAGAATATATTTTGGTTCGTTTACTGATTGGCCTGGTCAGTGCGGATGCAGATGCTTTGCATTTTTCTCCTCAGTCGAGAACCGGGCTGCAATCTACGAGTAACTTTTACATTTAAATTTTCATTAAGTATTCTGCATACGCATAAATAAACTTGAACGTGCTCGAAAGCACAGTAAATGCAACACCCACACACTGATAGCACAATCCCTTTGTTGTGCTACGGGCCTCATGCTCATCCTGCGACAACTGCTGGCTGGCCTGGCCGGGCCTGGCCGGGCCTGGTCCGAGGGCTTTGTGCTCGCAGCGCACATGCAGATTTTTGGCCCAAACAAAAACATGAGAAGTTGCAAAAATAAATTTATATTATGTTCATAAATTCATAGAGCAGGCCGGGGTACTGCAAATGGGCTGGGGACTTGGACTTTGGGCTGGCTATTACAGCAATCTGCACACACAATGGCGTCCGGCATGTCCTTTCGCTCTTGCTCTCTCTTTCTCTCACTCACTGTACGTTTTTGATATGCAAATTTCAAGAGTCCTGCGCTCAGTCCGCGCACCAAAAATAACAGCCAATCAACTGTGGCAGCACACACACACACAGACATAACTCGACGCAATCCTTTCAACATGTTGGCCCCGGCCGACGAGGCCATTAAATGGCAGCGGAAGAGGTACAAGGAAGAGGCACAGTCCCAGGTATTGAGTTGTGGAGGGGGCAGAAGGGGGGACTGCGGCTTGTTTGCTGTTTGCTGGTCCACAGCGACGACATGGACATGGACATGGACAACGGCAACGACAAGCCAGAGGCAGAGTTGGAGAGGTGTAACGACAACGTTGCTGCCCCATCGATGCTGTCCTGTCCTGCCGCAGAGAGTGTCGACAATGTCGCTTCAAAAATATTGCAGCCGCAGCACATTTCATGTCCTTGCTGTGCCGTTTGTTGTCCTTGTTGTTGTCGTTTGCTGTTTGTTACCGGACTGCGTGCATTTATAAATTATGCTCAACATGTAAAATGCCATTTTGAATATGAAATTTGATGCTTTTTTAAGCCCTGCCCTGTCGTGTCCTGCCACATCCATGCCTTCTGCTCCTGCCCCTCTGCTGGCCAACTCTGTGGACATATTTCAGCCCCAAGTCATATTTTAATTACTTGCTAAACGCAGTGCACATTTTTTTGCATTTAGTCGAAAAACAAACAATTTGTTGTCATTTACAGCTGAGCTGTTTGCCACATTTGTACTCATTTGGATGGATGGCTGGCTGCATTGAGAGAGAGTGAGAGAGTTGGAGAGTTGGCGAGTGGCAAGTGCATTTCGGCCTACTTACAGTTGTCCGAATTTAAGCCAAAAAAAAAAAGTAAAGACAACGAAACGAAAACGAAAAAGGTCAAAAAATCAATCGGCCACGCAACTAATTCATTTAAATCTAACAAAATCTGAGAAAATCCCTGGCAACGACCTTCGGGATTTTGAGATTTTACGAATGTCAACCGAACGCAACCAAAGTAGCTCAACGTTTTTGCCAACGGAACGGGTCTCGGCCAGCAGTCGGGCTGCCGGACAGACGGACAGACTCTTTGGGCTGGTCCCTGTTAAGCTGAGCAAGCAAATCACCCGCTCCTCTCCCCGGCAACATTGGCGGCAGCAACGCCATTGCCATTGCCATTGCTGCTGGCAACCCATATGAGCTTTGGCTAAAATAGTTGGCAACAGCACATTAAACAACGCACCCACACACACATGGCGTATATGCATGAGTGTGCATGAGTGTGCGTGCAAGAGAAAATGAGGCAACAGCAAAAGTCGCAGAACTTTAGCAATTTGAAGCTAATATGTTGACAATCTCTGTGCTCCTCGTCTTCATTTTGGCCGCACAGTGGCGCCATCTATGGTTATGTCTATTTAAGTCACTGGCAAAGCCAGGCGAGGCGTGTGTAATGTGTGTAGAGAGAGAGAGACAAACAGAGAGTGCGATGAGTCAGCTAAGCAATTGTAGGCAAATTATTTGTAAGGGTATCAGAAGTCGGTGTGGAAAGAGAAGAAAACTTTAGCATATTTGTATATACGACTACTGAGTTATATTAATGATTTAGGTAGTAAAGTTCTATATTCTTACTATAATAATTAATTCAATTCAGTATTAATTTGAATATATATTCTTCGCCTGTTAAGATATAAACATGGCATTTTGTTTCAAGTCCATCAATCACTTAATTATAACTTTTTACTAGCAGCCATTCAATGCTATTGTTGCTTTGGTCAGTCGAACGGTGATTTCTCTTTTAATAACAAATTCCTCTAGGGTTTACATACTATATGCACATATATGTAAGTGTTTTATCAAGCAGCTCGTGTACTCGTAAAAAGTGGATTTTACTGCTTAACTTTGGCAACGTCAAATGAAGCAAATGGAAATGCACACACACACACACACACACACACACAGAGTGACTCAAACTCACAGCTAAATAAAATAAAATGCAATTTTTTCATTTTGTTTACGCAGGAGCTGTGGCAATGGAGGCTGCTGCGGCTGCTGCTGCTACTGCTGCTGTTGCAGATGCACAAATCCCTTGCACAAAAGTCAGCAATCAAAACAGATTAAAATATGATTTGACAGCATGAGAAATACATACACATACATATATATATATTCATATTCATGGTGCTATATGCATATGTGGCATGCACTTGCAAGTGTGGCGCCACACGCTCTCTCTCTCTCTCTCTATGCATCCCCCTTATCCCAGCGCCTGGTGCTTGGAGCCCGATTTCATTTTGGCATTTCGTTATTGTTTCCATATTTAACTAGAGCCCCGTCGCTTCATATCGTATCTTTTGCCGTAAGCCTTCAATTGTTGCGTGCATTGCATTTTTATCAAAGCGTTTGCACAGGCCAGAGATAGTGCAACACACACACACACACACACTCAAATTTATGTAGTGTGACTGGGCAAGTCGATTGGAGACAGAGAGAAAATGCCTATTAAAAATTTAAATCAATTTTCAATATGGATTTCGCATAACGGCATCAGTATCTCTATCCGCATCAGCATCGGCACTGCATCTGTCGAACGGCAAAAGCGATATTGCCTGACATTTGATGTACCCTGCTGTTAGCTTCAGAAGGGGTAGCATGCACTGAATTAAATTCTGAGTAATGGCGTGAAATGTAAGTGTAATCATTGTGCCTTAAATTGCTACCAACTTGTATCTTAAACATGTAAAATAAATGTTCATGAGCAAAGCACTAAAAGATAAGTTAATTTAATACCAGAACTATCCTTAAATGTGTAATATTTATTATTGTCTATTTATGCTAAGAAACGTTAGATATTTATTAAATTAAATATTAAAATAAATGTAAACTCATTTATTAAGTCTCAATTGAAGTTCTAGCTCTCATACAGCGTATTTCACAGTCGAGCTCTCCCTCTCTGCCGTTAGATATTTATTAAATTAAATATTAAAATCATTTATTAAGTCTCAATTGAAGTTCCAACTCTTATACAGCGTATCTCACAGTCGAGCTCTCCCTCTCTGCCGCTCACTTACGCGTTCTCTTTATTTTTGCTTTTTGTGAAATATTTTATTTATTGTTCATATCGCTAGTGCTGTCAGCGCGTGTTTTTAGTGTTATCTTGAAAATGTATTGCAATTGAAAATCGGGTTTTTTGTCGTGCCGCTCTTTGTACAATATTTATTCTGCCATAGGCAAATCATCAACATTCAATGAAACGCGATGCCCTTAAATTTAAAACAAACACTTTGATAATACATTCTGGTCATCTCTCTGACCTCCAATTGGGCTCCCAAGCTGGCTAAACGCTGGCAATGCAAAGCCATCGCACATTTGGACAATTAACAGTTAATAAGCGCACTTTGGGCCACATCAGCCAATGGCCAATAGCCAAATGGCCGCATAACTGTCCTCGGCAACTGGCTAACTGACCCCAAAGCAGATTTGTTGCAATTAGCTTTGCCACAGTCCATAACTAAGCCACCTTCTGCCTTACGTTGCCCCCAGCCGTCTGGGCCATAATTAAATTATCATTAACGCGATTCGAATTGCCAAATCGGTTTAGTTAGTTAGCAGTTGATGGGCAATTGCTGATTGACCTGACGGATGCTGCCTTTAACTTACAATGCATTGCAATTCCTTTCTCTAAACTGCAAACTGTTTTCTTGATGGAACTTTGTATAGCTTTGAGTTCAAAACAAGATTACAATGTACATATATCATAAACAGTTGTAAGTTAATAATGTTGTTCTTATATGAGCATATTCTGAGTCCCTTTCAAGTGACAAAAAATGAATAATAATTTAATTTAATTATGCTTCTTTAATAGTTTTTTTTACAAGATATTCGTTTTGTCAATCTATTGTTGCTAAAGAATTTGCAAATAAACTTTGAGTTCATTTAAAAACCCAGAAATTTGAAAGCAACTAATAAAGTTAAAATCTTAAACTGTGTAAAGTCAGGTTTATAATAAGAAAACAGATTATTAAGCCTTATTTGATAAATATATAAGATGAAATCAATTGTTTGAAATTATTTAATTTTCCGGTCCCGGTGGATAAAATAAAATAGAAGGTCAAAACGAAGTAAATATTTTGAGTTTGCAGTCAACTTGTTTCTTGCCATTAAAGATTTGTTTTATCTACTTTTATAATCAGCAAAAATAACTATATTGAAATTGTTTAATTTTATGCACAGTTTTCTGTAAATATCCATATGCAATAAAAGATATTAGGAATGAGTCTAAGCCGATCTTAGTAAATGCTATACTAGACTTTATTCTTCTATACAACTAAGTACCTCTTTTACCTATCTAAATTGTGCAGCAGTCGAAAACAAAGCGCCAAGTTAATATCATAATTACTTATAGCATTGTTAGCCCGTACTTATTTAATATCCACTTTAGCGAATGCAATACAGATTTATATACTTTCAACTAATTTGAAACCAAAAACCGTCTAAATGAGCTCAAATCTAATGGTGCTTTACATAACTGTACCTTGTGTGTGTGTGTGTGTGTTTTATAAATCCATTTACATTGGGGGGAAGGTGGTGCAAATGCTTAAATTCTCATTAGGCGCATTAGTCGAGCTGACCGTGCCGAGCCTCAGACACCTGCCATACCTGCCCCATGGCCCTTGCCCCATGCCACAAGAGTTGCACAAACCGCGCCTAAATTCAATAATAATAATTGATTGCTTATTACAAATACAAGAGTATCGCCACATTGGGGCACATTGCATATGTGACTCAAATTTATATGCTTCATGTGGCGAGAGGCAGCTCGCTGGGGATGGGAAGATGCCACATTCCGGCCATTTGCTAATATTTACGCATTAGTTATTTGCGTGAGGGGCAGGAGCGAGGTAAGGGGTTGCTGCATGTGCATAAGTACGCCTAAGTCCAGCTGTAAATGCCCCATGCACCTGATGGCAGCACACACAAATCGTTTGCCGTGTCAGTTTGGGGAAGGCAGCATTAAAATTTAATGTTTTCATTTCGGTATTGTGCACACACAAATTTTAATTATTTACTTAATAATTATGCGAAATCACGAATTGCATTAAAATCACTTTGTAATGCTGATTTCACAACTTGCCCTTCGCCTCCCCCCTTCATTTATGTTACAATAACATATTTACTATAATTTTCAAATCGACTTCCTTTATATGAGTACTTTATGATTGTGCTTGCCACTCAAGGGAGTTCAACTTGTAGCTTAGCTTATCGCTCTAAATTATTTTTGGGAATTTCCACATTGAGCAGACTCAAGCTACAAGATGCCTATAAATACGTTGTTTACAGTTCCAATTGCTTTTAGTGAAACCCAATACGTGGTCGCGCCAAACTGATCCCAAGAAATGTTTTCGTATTCGATGCAAAATCTCGTCTCGCTGCTGCTGCTGTTGCTCTTGTTTGTTTCACAGGCCTCGGCAGTGGGTTGCATTTGCTTGCAAGATGATATCGATATCAATTTGAATAAGTACATGATGGCAATAGGATACTTGTTAGGTTGCCTCGCATTGGGTTCGGTTGTGCTGCTCATCTACTGCATTGGACGTTGCCGGCAACAGCGTCAGAAGCGTGAATTGCAACAGTTGATCACACGTCTCATTAACTTGCCCGATATGGATGCCTTCATTATGCCCTATCCAGAGCCAAGACCACCGCCAAAATATACGCCGCGCTCGGATGGAAAGACAGAGTCAAAGGCTGCCAAAACGGAGAGCAGCAGCAATTGATATTAGAATTTATAATAATATAAATAATTTGATGTGCCAAAACATCAGTGAAAATACAAATCAGATATTATTCTGATTAGTGCTGACAATTAAATAGGGAAATACCTATTTTAGTGACGAGAGAACAATATATTAATAGCGACTTGCAAGCTGTTTTTATTTTGGAAATTAAATAAGAAAAAACCTTCTTTATTGAAGCTTGCCAAGCTGTTTTTTGTGTATTTCCGATATTTAAAATAAAATATTTACCAGCTGAAGTGTCTATAAAAACATACTTTATTTAATAGCAATTGTTCCTGATTAGTGCTGACAATTAAATAAGGAAATACCTATTTTATTGACGAGAGAACAATATACTTATAGCGACTTGCAAGCTGTTTTTATTTTGGAAATTTTCTTATTTAATTTCCAAAATAAAAACCTTCTTTATTGAAGCTTGCCAAGCTGTTTTTTTTGTGTATTTCCGATATTTAAAATAAAATATTTACCAGCTGAAGTGTCTATGAAAACATACTTTACTTAACAGCAATTGTTGCTATAGCTATTAGACAACTGATTTTAAAAATTAAAGTATTTATTTTCTTGTTAATGACCTCTTGCTGAAAGCAGCATTGCAATAAAATCGAAATCAAAGTTGCAGTTGAAACCGACTACAAGACCTGTTAACCATAATTTAATGTCAGCCAAAGCTAGCCTTGATTTGTTCACAAATCAGAACACTAGCTTTTGGCAAATTGTCTTCCAAATTGTACAATTGTTGGCATACAGTGTTACCATAAGTGTACTATCAACTGTATCAACTGTTGCAGCCAGAGTCTTGAGTTTGCCACCTTGCAACTGCAACTGGCATTATGTTCATCTATCTGCTGATTTCGCTGGCCTCTGCTCGATTGTTCCAGTCAACTGTGGGTCTCACCAACTGCTCCGAGCCGGGCACTCAATTGAGCACCTGTGGCCAGTTCACAGCCAATGGTTGCTGTGCCAAGGGCTGTGTGCGAAATGATAGAGGTCGTTGTGTGGAGGAGGATTGCACTGGCAGTTGGAATGGCTGGTTGGCTCGACCAAAGACTATGTCCTGTTATTTCCATTGGTTTCTGCTGATGTTTGCCGGCTTCATATTTATGCTGATGATAACGCTGCTCATCTTCAATTTGGCATACGAGCTGCGCGATTATCTGCGCAAGAGGCGACAGACTCGATATGTGTACTTTAGTCCCAGCAGTAGCGTAAGCAGCAGCATTGTCTAACTGGAGGAGGATCCATCCCGAAAGAAAGGGAAAGTGGAGGCTCTCCAGATGTTGCCTGTTAATGCACATGCGTGTGGCATAAAAACTGTGCGGGATTTGGCATAATCTACAATACATTAGCGGTAGCTTTGCTCTGGCTTTCAATTCAATTCGTTGGGTATCTGTACGAAATCCATGTAAATTACGATTTGGCACCTTGCTGCTGTCGCCGAGCGATGCCAAAGTCTCAGAATCCCATTACATAGTAGTTAAAACCTGATTAGGAAATACTTGCGGTTGCTTTGAGCTTGCCACTCGCTTGGTTAAAAAGAAATAACAATAAATGGGACATGTGAAATGGTTGCTTAGCTTCCATCCATTCCAGCACATAGCTGGGGGGAGAGGGGAGGGATGTGCTTGTGTGCTTGGGTTTGGCCCGCAAATTCGCAACAACTCAAAGTCAAAGGTGCAATAACCCAATGGAACATAAAAGCAAATGGCTGCGGGTTGTCTCTATATATAAGGCTAGATACATATATGTGTGTATGTGTAAGTGTGTGGGTATATGAATATGTATTCTGCTATTGTGGTAAAGATAACGCTGCCACACACACACACACACTGTGGCAAGCAGTCAGCCATGCAGCCAAAGCCAAACCGCGCAGAAAATGAAATGGAAAATATTGCGACGAAAAGCAGCGAAATAAAAAAGAAATAAACGAGGCAAAAAGGAAAAGCTTCGCCAAAAGGTTTTCTCTCTTCACAAAACACACATACACATATATGTGTATTATAGTGTGTGCTCTTGCGTGCCTGTGTGTGTGTGTGAGTCCCGGGTAGCAGATTTAGAGGTTGCTTATGTGTGATTTAGTATAGCACGCGCGAATATGGCGGCGATAATTCTTTAAAAATTGGAAATTGTTTTCCAATCGATTTCGCATTTAGCCAAAAAATACTCGACACACACACACGCACTCACTCACACGTTGACGGACAACTACAAGCAGAGAATGTCTTTTAGAGTTACCTTTGCCCCTCCAAAAAAATCATTCATGCATGTTTGCCAGTGTGTGTGTGTGTGTGTGTGCAGTTTATTTTTGGTAAAACATTTTTATAAAAATTGTATACAATATGAAAGAGAATTGTGTTTTTGTTATTTTTCACCTGGTTGAAGCTTTGAAAAGGATTTGGTAGCTTTCAAATCAGGGATTTGGATTTTAGCTCTTATATAGTTTTTGGATGAAGGTGAAAAGCGAATGTTTTTGCTAACTGCAAAATAATAGGGTTGCGGGTCAAAGAGCGAAAAATGAAGCATTAGAAATTCCCAATTAGTTTTAAAATTGTTTAATAGAGACACAAGGAAAACAGTATTATTTTTAAGATATAAATTAATTGAGTAGACAGCAGTGCATTTTTATGTATCAATGAGATAAAGTAAATAATCAGATTATCACCTAGATACGAGGGTCGTTTGATAAGTCCGTGACTTTTTGAATAAAATATATTTTTTTCGTCAAAGAAGCGTTTTATTTCTCAACATAATCTCCTTTTAGCTCTATACATTTAGTCCAGCGTTTTTCCAATTTTTTTATTCCTTCCAAATAATAGGTTTTCTCAAGGCCCTCAAAATAGTCGTTTGTTTCTGTGATGACCTCTTCATTTGACCCGAATCTCTTACCGCCGAGCCATTTCTTCATGTTTGGAAACAAAAAATAGTCGCAGGGGGCTAAATCTGGAGAATATGCTGGATGGGGTAGCAGTTCGTAGCCCAATTTATGAAATTTTGCCATGCTGACTACACACGTGTGCACCCGTGCATTGTCCTGATGGAACAGCACTTTTTTTCGCCAAATGCGGTCGTTTCTGCTTCAAATCAATATCGAATCTGTCCAAAAGCTCTGAATAATATTCGCCGGTGATCGTTTTACCCTTTTCAAGGTAATCGATGTGAATGATACCTTGTGCATCCCAAAAAACTGTGGCCATGACCTTGTTGGCCGACAGACCCACCTTGGCCTTCTTTGGTGCACGTTCACCCGGAGAAACCCACTGTCTTGATTGTTCTTTGGTCTCTGGTGTGGTGTGGTGGATCCATGTTTCGTCTACGGTAACGAAACGGCGCAAAAATTCGTTTGGATTGCGGTTGAACATCGCCAAACACTCCTTTGAAATGGTCACACGGTTGCGCTTATGGTCGTGTGTGAGCAATCGCGGCACCCATCGCGCGGAAAGCTTTTTCATGTCCAAATATTCATGTAAAATGTGATGTACCCGTTCAGTTGAGATGCCTACAGCCTCAGCTACCTCACGCACTTTCATTCTCCGATCATCCAATATCATTCCATGGATTTTGTCGACGATTTCTGGCATGACGACCTCTTTTGGGCGACCTGAACGTTCGGCATCACTTGTACTGGTACGACCACAACGGAACTCAGTAAACCATTTCTTAACCATTGAAATTGATGGTGCAGAGTCCCCATAATATTTATCAAGTCTTTCCTTGGTTTCGGTGATGGATTTTTTACGCAAAAAATAATGCTTAATTAGCACACGAAATTCACTTTTTTCCATTTTCGTTAAAATTCACGAGATCGTCTGCTTTCAATGCCTATAAAACGCAAACCAAAAAACGCAGCTTTCTCAAAATTTTACAGTCAGCTGTTAATCGATAACTGCTGACAGGAGCAGTGTTGTATTTAGAGCAGGTGCGCGGCAAATACAAAAAGTCACGGACTTATCAAACGACCCTCGTATGTAAGATATGTAAACTTGAACTAAGTAATTTCTTTAGACTTTATGATACACTACTACAAAGATTAAGTAATTAACATAACAACTTCCTATCACAATGAGGTAAACAACCTTAAAACCGTAGGTTATTTAAGTGATCAATTAATATGGGATGCTGCATTAACTGAAACAACCCGATAGCTGCTTGTCTTATCGGAGGACTTTATATCGATTACATAAACTTTTGTAGGGGTTCCTTTTGCTGCGGTACTGCATTTATTTGGCCAATCCAATTTACATTCTCTACGCTCATTCATTCAAGTTTATATAAAAGCGATTTTCGTTTTGGGTAGCTGGAAGGAACGAAAGAACCAGCCGATAGTGTGGCTCATTGTGTGTGGTGTACAATGACTACAATGGGCAACAAAAGGTTAGATAGATACCACCAAGCACACACCCACACATACACCCAGCAAGGGGGCGTGTTTCAGATTCGCTGCGGTGCAGGGGCAGGGAAGGGGCTCAACAAAGCACTGTCGACTGCACGGTAGAGCAGGGTATCCGGGGCCAAGCACGCAGAGTGCTGGAGTGGGCGAGTCGTGACATATTTTATTTGCACAATGACAATGCGAGTTACTCGGCAGACGGCAACGACGACTACTACACACCCGCCATTACGCAAACACACCCCAGCATAGACACAGTTATATATACATTGCTAGAGGGGAGAGGAGGTCGGGATTGTTTAACACAAACAGCAGCGCACAAAGTAGTAAAATAAGTGCAAAGGATAATGCGAATTGAAATGACAAAACCCAGAATAATCATTGGCTCCACACTCAGCGTGTCGAGAGAATGGTAGAGAACAATTCAGTCGGAGTTGGAGTCAGAGGTTGTTGCGAAGGTTTTCTAATGATTTTTATTTATGCCTTTTAAGTAAATTAAAATTTACTCATTTTGCTCGTCCTCGGTTCTTGTTGGATTCTTGGTCTTCAAATCGTGCACATGACAATATTGTCAATTTTATTTGCCGCCATTTTTATTGCAATTCCTTGACTTAGTCCCTGCCTTAGCATTTGCTTTTGCCCCAACTCGTAAAATATTTTTATTTATTTTTTATTTACCCAGAGCTGCCATGGCAGGCCAGGCCATGCATGACCTCAATATAGTACGCCAAGTGGCCACGGATGCCAGCAACGAGCCAATGCAATTGCTCAAGGCTGCTGAGGTAACAGGAGCGTGGGGAGAGAGACAAGAAGCCTGCTCCTCGTAACATGCTTTTAATGTGCGCCATTTTATTTGCCACAAAACCGACACACGGCACCATTAAAAAGCCATAAGCGTTGAGCCTCCAGCTTCCAGCTTCGGGCTTCGAGCTTCGAGCTGCTGCTTCCGGACTGGACTCGCGCTTAGACATTATTAGAACTTTGCCTCCCTCTCGCTCTCTCCATCTCTTTGTCTCTTTCTATTGTTTCTGGTCCGCCCTGGTCATAAATTGTGTGCGCGGCTGCATTTTGATTACAATTTTTATGATTTTTAGGTCAAAATTTGCCAACATAAAATGGCCAAAAGTAAATTTGAAATAAATAAACTTGGCCCTGAATAGCAACAAAATGGTGTTGTGTTTTATGTGCGCCCTTTTGGCCATAAAAACACACATGTATACTCATATATATGTGCGTGGGTTGTCCGGTTTGCTTGGGTCTTTGTTTAGGCAATAACATTTAGAGTTTGGTTTCTTTATTGGCCTTATTTTTATGCGGCATTCTGCCTCTTTCTAAGTTGTGAATTATTTTGGCTTTCGGCTCATATTTCATTTGCATTTAATGAGCCCTAAAACTGCTCTGTGCTGCAATGGCTCGTAAAAAGTGTTGCAAATTGAAATTTCGCATGGCCAACTGTACGACTCTCATTAGACAGCGACTTTCTAATGACTTAGCTAAGCAGGTGTCATACATTTAAGCAGGCCTGCAAACTGAAGAGCTGGGAAGCTGGCAAGCTGGCAAGCTGAGAAGTTGGCAGCAAGAAAGCACGAAAGCCAAGGGCAAAGACCCAAACTGTGCCTGCCAAGATAAGAGCGCCAAAGATTTATTGCCAACGCAATGAGTTAAGAAAGACAAGTACGCAAGGCACAATACAACTACAACAAATCATGATGACGATGACGACTTTCTATGTACAACACAATGGGCAACAAGCAGCAACAACAACAGGAATAATAATGATGAAGCTGCCGCACACTGACAAACTAAATGATGGAGAATGATGCCAACGAGTCGAAGCTGAAGCTCAAGACGTAGCTGTAGCTGTAGCTGCTGCCTGGTTGCCTCTGCCTGACTGCTTCTCTGATTGCTCCAAGCCATTGGAATGGGGCACGAGCCGGAGTTGGAAGGCTGGCAGGCAAATAAGTAATGGCTGACAGCAAAGCGTTGCTTCTGTTGTGCATGTTTTGTCTTAAGAATATTTCAAGATGGCGCTGCTATCTCATACACATTCACACATACACATGTACATAAGTTTGCATACATATATTTGGATATGCAATGACATTGGCTGAATCAGGCATATGATTAATCGCCTTAATGGTAATCCACTGTAAAATGAATGTGCTGGAAAAGTCGAAGGGAAAAAGAGTTGTAAAGCTTCGAAATGAAACTCGCTGAGACACTTGAATTGAAGCGTGTGTAAGAGCTTCAATTGAAAAGGATATGCAACATAAGTTAAAGAGGAGCTTTATCATTTGATGAACGCATAAAGCTGAAAGGCTTAAAAGACTTTAAAATGCTCAACAAGTTGCAAATGAAGTTCATACACCGTAAAGTAAGTTTTGTTTCAACCTCTAATTAAAAAGCTATTTTAATGAGCTTTTTAATTAATTACTGTTAGGCCTTAGAGCTTAATAGCTTGATTAATAATTTGTGATTCTATAGAATTTTTATAGTGATGGGAAAAGTTCAAAATGAGTTATTCTTTATGACTTCAGCAACTATTTGAAGTCCATCCATAAAAAACTAGTTATGTTATTCCACATTTTAGGCTACTCGATTAAGTTAACATTTATAGCTCCTGTCATTTGTCCAATACACACAAGCGAAATTCATTGTAAATATGTATGTATTTACGTTGAAATGCTACTGATTTTAATTGAGGCTCATATATATGGCTCGTTGTGCCAGGCTGAGCGTGATTAACAATAATTAGACTCGGCATTAATTACGCCAAAAAGTTAATTACGCATTGCCAAAGAATAATGTCATTCGTGTTTGCCCGAGTGTCGAGCTAGTGATAACGTTAGCTGTTAACTGTTGGCTTCAATAGGTTTGTTTTAGTGTAGTAAGTAGTTGCTTTAACTACACTTCCGAGTTGAGATGGCCCTAAAAAAGAAAAAAACTGGCTAACACTTCTGTAGCTGCTGCTCATTCTATTGTATGAGCCATGCTTCGCTTGGCTGTTTATTCAAGCAATTTAATTGCTAATTTCGACGCATAGCAAGTGCAATTGGTAGCTTGTTTGAGGGGGGGTCATGACCAGGGTACTAATAAAGCGCTTAAACAGCAGGCAGCAGGCAGAGAGGGCAGCTTATTAACCCTTTGACTTTGCTTTTGGCGACACCCACATGGCGGAAACTGAGAAGCGGCCGCAATAAAATCAATCTTATTAAAACATTAACAGCGGGCAGAAGGGAAATAAAATAAATCAAATGGTGTCTTCCCTTCCCTGCTGCTGCTTCGTGCCTACCCATTGAACGATGCTTAACGCAGCGGGGGTTTTCTCCTTCATCTACGTCTGGCACTGCGCCTCCCCCCTCCCTGGCTAGGCACTTTATTAGCCTGCCTTCAATCAGCGGCAAGTGAACGGCAGCCAGCATATGAAATTCAAATTTGATGTTCCTTCCCCCCCTCCATTCCCCAAGCAACCGCATCTCACCCTTAGACGCGGTCAGGGCCAAACACCCCCCATGGCTGACAGTGGCATTTCGTGAAAATTTTGCATAGAAAGCAGACAGAAGGCGGCAGGAAGAAGGCAGCAGGAGCATGTCCTTTTATTATTATTTTTATTGTGCGGTGATTTTCCGCCACCCCGCGCACAAAAAGGCCAACTCGATGGAGCTGGGGTTGTCACTCGGCTATGGGGTGCATATAAATTCGACATAATTTCATTGTAATGAATAAATTGATGGATGGATATTTTTGCACCACCTTTGTCGAGCAGCCCATTAAACCGCAATGATTGTAGCCAAAATCGTCTCCAGGGTCCAGTTCCTAAGTGAGAGCGAGCAGACCTTGTGGCCTATTAATAATCGCCAGCAGGTCCTTGGCATAAATAACAATTTGATTTTTTAATTTTACACTTTCGAAAACTCATTTATTATCCAAGCAAATAAATTGCGACACAAGTTTTTCTTTTTTTTCCATAATTTTTATTGTTCTTTTTTTGTTTTTGTTTTGCGTTTGATTCAATTTCTATAACTAGTAATGTTAAGTGTACAATTATTAAATATAGTATTTATATTTATATTTACTTTAGTTTTTATTTATTTATTTTGATGGTTTTTAAGTAGTTTCGCAACTTGTTGTTCATTTATTATTCATTATTGGTTGATTTATCTCTGGTTGTTTATACGACTAGACAACTCCTTAAAAACTGAACTACGCGGTCTTTGATATATTTTGTTTACAATACATGTTATTTACGACTTTATATATGTCTATATATAGTATTTGGTATATGAGCTGCCAAACAAAAAAATGGTTATGGTATAGGCGGAGTTTATTTTTTTTTTGGTTTCGAAAGATTTTGCAGACAACTTTAACTTGATTTTGTAATTTTTTGGTTTTTGGTTTTGGTTTTTTTTTTGGTTTTTTGGTATAGTTAGGCTAATTAGTTCTTTAGTTAAGATCGAACTCGTTTATCTTCTTATACTTACAGCTTGCTGTCTATAGCTAAATATTTGCTTTATATTTACAAAACACTTAACATTATACATTAATGTTTTTACTTTTGGGGGGTTGGGGGCGAACATAATTGGCATTTAATCGGAACAAAAATAAAATACAATTATCAATTTGTAATTAATTTTGCTGCCTTTCTGAATGGCGCTTAATGCCAACTAATTAAAACTGCCCACAATGCTGGCATTTCAATTCTCTTTCCCTTCTTTTTGGTTTTTTTAATTATTATTTTGGCTTTTTGTAAATGTAATTATTGTTCTTCGAAAAAAGTTGTTTGCCATTGTTGTCGATGTGGTTGTTGCTGCCATTTGCGACTTTCCCATCTAAAAGTTAATTAAGTACGCTTAATGCTATTTTTTTTGGTTTTCTGCCGTTTTTTTTTTTCATCTTCCTTTGGTTTTTTGGTTTTTTTTGTTTACTGATTTATGCAGTTTTACAATAACAAATTGTTAATTATTTATGTTATAAGTACGTTGATTTAAATAGTTTAATTCTTTTTTAAATATATATTTATATTTGTGTATATACTTAATAAGCAATCGCTCAATCGATGACGTCTTCGTCGACATCGTCGCCGTTGTCGTTGCCAGTGGAGGCGCCACCAGTTGCGGCAGCAGTTGACATTAACCCATTGGTGCCCAGCGGCGATTTGTTGTTGTCATCGATGCCACTGCCCACTGTGCCGCCACCGCCTCCTCCTCCAGTTCCGCCATCGTCAGCGCCTCCGCCACCAATTCCGCCATTGCCCAAGCCCAAGTCGCTGTGATGATCTAGCAGCAGCGAGTTGTTATTGTTATTGTTGTTATGCAACATGTTGTTGCCGGTCAAATGATGATGCTGCATGGCATTGCCATTGTGCTGGCCGGAGAAGTGCTGCAAATGGTGCTGGTGCTGATTAAGCAGAGCACCAAGTGCGTTTTCTCAGACAACATCAGTCACGCCGTACTGGCACGCGGACAGTCCAGCTGAATTGGAACGCGACACTGGCGATGGCGCCGAATAGGGGCTGCTAAATCCGGTGGCATGCTGCTTGGCCTTCAAGCGCAATGTGGCAATGCTCGACGACATGCTGCTGCTCATGCACGGCTCGGCGGCAGCGCGATACATGTACGGATTGGCGGGTGTCGTATAGGGGCAGGGCGCAGCGCCCACGCCCACATTCGTATTGGTCAACGTGGAGCCCATTGAGCCAGGGAGCATGGAGTTGTTCATGCTTACCGCCACACCGCTGGCGCCCGTATTGAAGCAGTTGACCGAGTTCTGGTGATGATTGCTGGTTACCATCGAGCCGAGCGGATTGACGGGCCACGGGAAGGGCTTGGTGCCCAGCGGCGAGGGCACCTTGGTCCAATTGTTGTACGGATATGATGTGTAGAGCGAATCATCGGCAAATGGTTGCATAAACTGTGTGCCAAAGCCTGACTTGAAGTCTGCAGCTGCCACAGCCGCATTCATGGCATTGCGCTCACGCTTGCGCCACTTGGCCCGTCGGTTCTTGAACCACACCTGCAAGAGACAGAGAGAGAGAGAGAGCGAGAGAGAAATTGAAAATGAGAGAGTGAGTAAGGTTGCGATTGTGTGTGGCAAGTTAGTTAAAGTTTTAAAAGCTTGCTTGCCAGTGGCAGCCATTTTCTTTTATTGCGTCGCCGTGCCGCATAATTTATTATATTGCCGCCAACTTGAAAATTTATGTATCCGTCTGTCGCGTGTGCGAAAAACTCCCCCAAAATACCACCCCAACCCCCATTCCCCATTCTGAGCTCGAGTCAACCCAGTCTCCAAGTGATGGCGCTGCCAATGGCAAAAAGGGCGCCTCGTAATACGCATGTGCAGTAATTATAAATACAAATATACATAAATACTGCCATTGTTGTTGCTGCTGCTGCTGCCTTTCTTTTTTAATGGAGAGCTTTATATAAATAAACTCAGCGCGCCACCCCCAAAAAAAGCCAGTATACAGCATTAAAGTTGTTTGTGTGGGGCGGGGGGTATGTACTCTGTGTGCGGGGGGCAGGGAGCAGCAGACGCAAAAAAATAAATCAAAATTATTTTGCAAACAAAAAGTACAGAAAAAGAAAACAAAAGGAGAGCAGAGAAAAGCAAGTAGATAAAAAACAAAATGGCAACTTTGTAATTTATTGCTGAAGTTTGCGCAAAGCACACACACACACACATACACACAGCTGCTGCAGATACAGATATAGCTAGAGATACAGATACATAAGTATCTGGTGCTGCTGTTGGGGCTTTGGTTAAGGGAAATGACAAAGGCGCTGCCAGCAATTTTGATGAGTTTTCTCTTCCCACAAATGACCGACTTGGTTTACTCTACAATTCGCTTCGCTTAGTTAGCAAATTGCGCTTAAAGTTTGCGCTTCCTTTTTGCACATTTTCCCAGACTGCAGTCAGGTAATTATACCAGTTCAATTGCTGGCTTGTTGCCGCATTGCCACATTGTAGTTAAATCAACGCACCAATCGGCCGGGGTTGAAATTTATTGCCTAGCGTGCTTGCCACGTTTTGCTGCATGCCACATTCGTTGTATGCGGAACTAAATACGGTCACGCGCTTTGGCTGTATGCAAAAACTGGGCCTAAGAGGCGCTAACCTTTTGTTTGTTTTGTGGGAAAAGTGGGGAAAAGTCAAACTCATATCGTTCACTGCACTGCGTGATTAACAAGTGGAAAATGTTTGACTCGTGGCAATTTAATGCGCATTCATTGCCCGGCAATTGCTTTAATCGCATTAGATGCGCCAGTTAATTGAAATCGCATGAGATTGAGCTGTAACTGGCGTGGGAATCGAGCGAAAGCGAGAAATTGGTTAAAGTTGCTCTCAACGTGGCCAGCACATAAATCAAAGTCTTGCCAATTTCAATATCCTACAGCCATGTGTCAATTTGTCAAGGTACATCGCTCAGCCGTATTCGCATTCGCATCATCATCCTTCTCATCATCATCATCGTCAGCAGCATCAGCAATAGCTTTGGCTTGACTGCGATGCAAAACTAACGTCATCGATCTCGTCAACTGTCATTTTCACGTATCATTTAGCAAGTTGTTGAAGTTTGGGTACCAAACAAAAAACCTTTGCATGATGGAAAATTGATGTGACTGCAGGGAAAAAAATGAGAAACAACAAAAAAATTGCCGAACGTCCGAGTGAGAAAAAACCATCGCAATTTTCCACTCGTTGAGCAGACACTTCAGTCGCAGCATCCGCTGACTCAAGCAGAAAATCCTAATTGGTTTTGATGAAAGCCGGCAAATGACACCGCCTCTCAGTCCCCTCCACTATGCTGGTGCCTCAACGCTTCATCAGGTAAAGTTGTTTAAAAAAATAGCAAGAAAATCGGAATATGAGTGACCCAATGTGAGCATGTGGCAGAAGTTACGGGTTGAGTTTGCTTTTTTTTTGTTTCATATTCTGATTTCTAAGGGTCCGTCCTGCTGAGTGAAGAGCTGCCATTTTGATTGATGGTCACAAATTGCAGCTAAATACGTTTTTTATTTGCTTAATTCCAGTGTCCCTCTCTCTCACTTCCGGGGTTGCGCTTGATTAGCAAGAAATTGAAGTGAAAATTTTGATTGCAAACACTATTGATAAGCATGCGACTTTCAGCACTCAACAATCAGCAACCCTTCATAAGATAATACCCAACTAGTAGACAGTATAACTTGAAATATTCTACACTAAAATATTAAACATAGCCGCTCTTCAGATTGAAGATATCACGACTGATTCAGATAGTATTTGTCCGATTTGATAAATTGACTTGAAGCAGAGAATTGCTTGTAAATACTTGTATGATTTAAACTCACTTTCAGCAGTGAATTTAAGACTTGTGATTTGCACAGCTTACATTTAATTCGCTTAAGCTTTTAAGACACATTAAGACTGTTTAGTTTAAACGGATTAGTGAGCTCTGCAAGCACTTGAAAGCTCAAAAGGTTTAGGTGCTACTTCAAACTGTATTTTTACTTTGAACTTAAAGCAAGCATAATTTAAATCATTTTCCTGTTTTCCTGCTCCAAATAGCCACAGCACTCGAACCTTTCGACACCATTAAACACGACCTGTAATAGATTGAACGCCGACAAATATGGTGACTGGAACTGCCCATATTGTGGCTCCTTTATGGCCATTCTTTTTTATGGAGGCAAGGCCAAAATGGCTTTCCTATACACAGACAAATGTTCGTTTTGTTTCCAGGCCATTGCCAACACCTGACCATAAAAAACAAGCAGACAGACCAATTGGTTTGCTTTTTGTTTTTCATTTTTATATACTCTGCCCCATTGGGCAACTCAGTTGCTGCATTCTCCATTTGTTGTCGCAAAAGCAACAAATGTTTTCTACGAGTTAAACCTTCACTGTTAATTGAATTAAATACGCGAGTGCCTGATGTGCGTTTAAAAAGTCAGAAGGGAACATATTGCCATAATTGCCGACTCATGTTAATCTGCAGATTAGTAGCTATCAGCTATCAGAAACAACCAAATCCAAGAAGACAACAGTTCCAAACCCAACACAAAGCGCTTTGTTTGCCCAAAAGACGGGGCTGATTTCAGTGTCTATTTTTTTTACTTTTTGACAACTTTAAACCCACCCAGATTTATATATATGTATGTATGTGTGTGTGTAATCCTTTTGTATATTTGATAAATTTTATTGCCTCCGCTATTATTGCAGTCAAATGTAAAAGGGAAGACAGCATGATCATGATCATTAATTCTCGTGCGGTTTCTAATTCATTAAACAACCCTCGTCTGACGCTGCTGACAAATTGCCTCGCATTTTGTTTTGCATTTTTGGAAGTAAAGAGGGAGAGAGAGAGGGCTATAGATACTACATTATTAGAGGGTTGCACCCCAAAGCCAAGAAACAAATGCAAACCTTTTGTCATCATATAATGGACCATAAAACAAACTGTATCAATATTTTATGCATTTTTCGCCCAACACATGTTTCGATTGACATAATTTCCACGACTTTTCCCCACTCCTGCTGCCACCACCCTTAGTTGACACTTGTTTTTCTGGCGGTCCGCAGCTAATTTCTTTATAGTTGTTGTCAAGTGTAATGTACACATAAAGTATATAAAGTATTCTCGGCATATGCGCAACCTTGCAGTGTCGACAAAATTTGCATAGAAAAACCATGAAAAATGCATAGTGGCAGCGATTTGTCAGCACGAAATGTATCTGGCAGATGTTTTTTATTTGTCAACTAATTGCACGCACACAGACAAACACACGAGTTGCGATAAATGACCCAATGCCTGTAGCGCTGTCTCTTCCGCTGCTTGTTCAATTAACGTTCGATTCGGATGTCGCCACCAACGAGTTGACGATCATCATCGATCAAGTCGAGGAGTCACGGTGCTGTCTATACCAATGCCTACATAATAGTATCTCTAACTGTTGCCATCGTGTCGCTGTGTCTTCTGTCTTTGGTATTCCGTCTTCTGACTGACAGACTGACTGACTGACTGACTGGCTGACTGACAACAAACATGGTTATGATATGCTATGATATCGAGTTATCGGGTCAAGTTAGTATTTGCCAGCGCATACATCATATTTGCCTCTTGGCGCCACTTAAAAGCATACAACTCTTCAATTGTTTACCAACTATCGTTTACAAACAATTACAACTGTTTGTGCGTGTTAGTTGCATTATACAATGCCTTCCAAACATGTACTATACACACGAGTATGCATGTATGTATGTATGTACACACCCCCAGCATTGATAGCTGATATCTTCTATGTATATCTCAAGTTTGCCTGGGCCATAGAACCCTTGAGGCTGTCAATAGCAGTAGCAATTGTTGTGGCATGTACAAACAGCTGGGGCATTCGATAAGCTCCCATCGACAGCGACTCTTCGACTCGGCGACTCTGCGACTGTGCGACTCTAAATGCCATTGCGGTTGTAGTTGCGGTCTCGGCCCAGTTTACACGACACAATGGACAACATGAAATAAAAAAGAAAACTGCAAACTGCGCCAAAGTTTTAGCCGCAATCGAGGCGGCAATTTATGGCAACTTTGCGCCACTGCAACCACCCAGTCACCCAGTCAATAGCAGCCACCACCCACTGCACCATAAATTTGCACTGCAGCACAAAATGGCGGATGGCTGGCAGGCTGGCAGGCTGTTGGGTTTTTGGTCAGCTCGCTTAAGCCGCGTGAATTCAAACGGTTATTTTGGCCCCAAAGCGAGGGGAGCGCATATTTACGAGTTGGCGCTGGCATTTCGTGTGTGTTTCTGTATTGGTGTCCAGGCTACGTGCTGCGGTTGCATTGCGGTCACTTTGGGCGATGGCTGCAACAAACCGCTGCAGGCGTCGCGCCACAGTAATTGCCGCATAATTGCACAGGCCAATTGATGTTTTGCAACGAGTGCGTTGCATACAATTTGTGGCTGGCTATGCAATTAATATACGCGCTATGTTATGATATTCATTTTGTGGCAAGCCCCGAACCCTGAACTTACCCGAACTCTGGCCTCGGTCAGATTGGTCCACATGGCGATCTCCTCGCGCGTGGACATATCCGGATATCGATTGCGACTGAACGTATGCTCCAGCTCCTGCAGCTGCTGGGAGGTGAAGTGTGTGCGTTGTCGCCGCTGCCGCTTGTTCTTCTTATCGTTTTTGGGCTCATCGGTGCTGGTTGCCATGGGCTCATCGTGTCCAGAATTTGATATGTTCTCCGTTTTGATTGTGGTCTCGTTGACACTGCGATTGCCTGTGCGCAAACAAAATAAAAATGGGAGACGAAACAGAGTTAAAATTGCAATTCAGATGCTTATTATTAATTTGCTTGCGCCGTCGACTTTGTGATAATGTCGACAGTTGGTTTATCTGGTTTGCATTTGATAAGCAGCAGCGCACTAACAGTAGCGACTGCACTCCTCCATCACGCCCTAATCAGTCGTCCCCCATTTCCCGGTGGCGTTACTAATTGCTATTGCCATGCAACCTTCAAACGACGCCATGCCTTGGCCGGCCTGCCAGCCCCTCGAACCCCTCGAGCCCCCAACCCACCCACTGTCCGTGGCGCACTCGGGGAACATCAAACGTGAAGCCGCCGGCTGGGCTGGCCTGGCATGGAGCTAGCCTAGTTATGTTTTGTTTTCGGCCAGGCTACCAGATTTACAACCCGTTAATGTGTGTTCCCGTCCCATGTCATCGATCATGGCGGCGTGCTCTCTCTGTTGTTGTCGTTGTCGTTGTCGCTGTCGTTATTGTTGCTGTTCTTTTGTTGTTGCCATTGTTGGTGCCAACACCCGAAAACTTAATCAAATAAACTAAATGACTGGCCATATGAAATATCAGTTTCGGTGGCTTCGACAACGTCGTCATCATGTCGCAAATCAAAGCAGTCTAATCGAGAACTAAACGCGACGCGAGTGAGTAAATTTTGCCGACAAAGGCCAAGAGGTAACCACTCTACTAGTCTTACTCCCCCCCCCTGCCCCCCTATCGACCGCTACGCATTCTTCTCTACCACCCTCTGACGCCCATTGGCCATGCTTTTGAAAATTATTATAAATTATGTTTCTTATCTAATGTACGCGCTTGTTTTAAATCAGTAACGAGCCTCCTCCCTCTCTTTGATTATGGTTGCCTCTCTCTCTATTGTAGTGCGTCAAATAGTTCATGCTTGTTAATGATTCAACACTATAATTATAGACAATTGTATTAATTAATTGTATTAATCCAAAACAATCTTGATATACAAGCAAGCTGAATACAAAAGGAAAATATTACAGTCGCTTACAATACTTGAATTTGGAGACTCTAGCTCTCACAGTTCTTGAGATTTAAATTGGAAAATAGATTATTTCTTTAATAAAGAAACTAATAGAAATGTTGCCTTCCTATACAGAAACTACACATTTCATTTACTTTTCATGTACTCACCATCTTTGCGATCTCGACTTCGATTCGATAAGGTGGATGTCGACGATGTTTGAAAGTTGTTTAGGTGTGTGCTATCCAAACTATTTGCTACAGCGGTCATGGAGCTATGACTATCACGAAAATCACCGGTTTCGGCCCAAACTGAAAAGAATAAACCAGCAAAGGGCACAAAGATATACAAAAAAATTAATGTTTTAACATAGGTTTAAAGGCATTCAAGCAATTGTGTATAGTGTTGGACGCACGGGATGCATACTTCCTCCTGCCAGCCCATAAAAATGCAGTTTATAAAAGGATTTATGCGATACGACGATACGGTAAATGGAGAGGAACAGAATCAGTTTTAAATGGGCTTTTGGTTAGCTCGATTAAGGACACAAGGGTCGGGGATTGTGAGAGTCGAGTGAAGGCCAAGTTGTGGCCAAGTCTTGGGCCATTAATTGGGGGCATTAAAGAAGCCGGCTTGCCAAGGCACATTATGGAAAACTTCAAGGAAGATAATAAGGAAAATGGCTTTTCCTCTTACATAAATTTAACTCAAATGAGGCATGAGTTTGATTAGCATCCAGTGACGACACTAGTCAGTTACGCTTAATTTCATATTAATTAGTTCGACTTTGACATGTTCCCCAATGTAGATTTATGGCCAGACAATTGATACTTGGCCTGGGCCTGGGCCTGGCCCCATCATGAGGTGTGTGCCCATATGGCTAAGGTCTCGACTTCCTTGCCACTGCAACTAAATCTTATCGACTTCCTTGCGCCGCCGCTCGTTGCATAATTTATGGCATTTTCACATGTTGTCAGTTTTATGTGGTTTTTAAAGTGCCAGTAAGCGAAAGAGAGAGAGAGAGAGAGAGAGAGTGAGCGAGTCAGGCTACCAGGGAGTCCAATTGGCTGTAAACACCCGCTGCGACATTTTGAAACAATTAGCTGGGTGCCTCGTTGCTTTTGTTGGGTTTGCGTGTGAAATTCGAGGGACGGAATGGGGTATATAAATGCTAGGCAAGTGCTGTCTACAGCTCAATTAATTACATGGTATTCTGGTATACAATTTATGCCCTTGATAATACTGTTACTTGCACCTCCAGTTGAACTACGAATGCAATCATTAAAATTCTTTAAAATCAATTATCTTAGTAATCGATATTTTTAGCAATTCATGCTTGGCATTTATGACTAATTCCTCTGAGGCTGTAGAATGACTAATATAAAATTAGAATTTCCCACTAGAGACAATATTTGGCAAATAACGAAATAAGGGAATGTTTTGAAAAGTAGAAAAATTTTAGCTAAATCGAACTATTCATTTGCTATCAAAGTTTCTCTAAATAAAGTTGGAACTCAGCTCTAGTTTTATACACACAAATTCCTTCTCAGTTATATCCATTGATTACTTAAATTTTTTAATATGCTCCCATACTCTACCGGAAAATTGGAACATGCTACTTAATAGCCGCTGCTGCTGTCTGTGATGTGCTTGTTGTGCTCGATTTCAACCTGAGCATGTTCCTCTTAAATGGGTCGCCAGCCTCATCTGTGCCAGCTCGTTTCCTCCACCCCACCCCCCGTACCTCCGCCAACTACTCTTAAACTGTTTGCCCCTGCTCATTGAAGAATGTAAAAATATTTTCTTAACGATGCGCTCTAAAAAACGCAGAGAAAAGCACGTACCGCAGCGATTTTTATTTGTTTAAATATTTTTTGTATTTTGTTCATTTCGTTTGCGACTAATTTGAATTTGATTTTCCCAAATTGTTTGCTGTCTGTCAGTTGACGTTGACATTTCTAGCCTGCCTGCGGCCAGAGTTTTCCGACTTTTTACAATGTTTTTCAAGGTTCGCGTCTAGTATGTGTGTGTGTGTGTGTGTGTGTGTGGGAATGTGAGTGGCAAGTGTCAATATGGCTTGGCCAAGTGGTGGGCGTTGCCTTAACATTTTGGCCATGTCACGAGCTGTGACAACAAGTGTCAACGTCGCTTTTGAGTTTTGCTTGACTCGTCCATTTTGCAGAGGCGTTTAAGCAAACAAATGGCAAATGATATAATGGGAATTCTGTTTATGTTTCTTTCTTTCTTTTCTATTTTTTTTTTTGGCCAACAAAAGTCAATAGAAATGTGTGTAAGTATTCGTAATGCACACACCCCATTGCTAAGGGCGTACTATTAATCATGTTGCAAAATATGAAAGTGCAGAAAAATGAGAAATAAATGCTTGCCTGGACAATGATTTTGATTTTGTTATCCAGCAAAGTAAACAGTCGCACAAAGCGCACACACGCGGTAGACATTTGGCCATTTGTCGCACTCATTCATAAACATTTTCCACAAAAACTTTGACACACGACACGGCAGAAGCAGCAGCTATAAATTATCCAGCCTGGCACTGTCAAACCTCACCAGACCCAAGCACAGGATACACCCAAAACAAACAAACAAATACATACACACAAAAGGATCGTTGAGCCTCGCCAGAGATGCCAAGGGAGTCGGACAGAAGGTACGCCCCGAGAGCGCGTCCTTTGACACGACACACATACACACACACACTCATACACACTCACAACAGGAGAAGAAAAACTCTGGCCACAGCAGCAGGAAATATGCCAACCAAGGTTTACTTGTAGCATTTTGTGACCAAAAACAAACGATTAATGTGACAGTTGAATTGGGATGCTCAGCACAAAACACACAAAGGACGCAGTAATCGAAATCCTTTTGGCCAGGGCGTTCGCCTCTCACTCAATACCCCCTCTGCCCTCTTTGGGCTGCTGCTATTTTGACAAGTTAGTTGCTTTCATTGTTGGCGAAATTAAACCACTCTGGGGGGGGAAAATATCAAAGGGTTAAATGCTGCGGTTGCTTACAAATATATTTTTCCAATTTCATGCTACATTTGCCAGTTGAAAAGTGTTAATATGCGACAGGTTTGTGGTTGTGCACCATATGCCCACATTGTCTCTGAGATTGCCAAATGTCGTTCTCAAGACAACCTATTAGAAATTAGCTAGAAGTGCTGTAAAAATCAAGTATATTTTTATATGTAGAGCAACGAGTAGAGAGTGAGTGAAACAACAATCTAGAAAGTTAATCCTTTATGGCAAGCCAGACAATGACAATGGCCAGGACATGGCATATACTACACACATTCTGAGGTTATGGCAATATAATGAGCTTGCCAGCAAAACTTGCCCCACACATAAAAATCAGTGCAATAACATTGACATGGCCCAAAGTCCGAGAGCAACCCTCTGGCTAAAGTTCTGGCCAGACAGAGGCAGACAGAACGACGGGCAGACCACATCAGGCAAGCTCATTAGTTGAGGGTCTGCAGATAAGGATAAGACATGCAGACCCCCAAAGCTGTCCAACCAAACAGACTCGTTCTTATGCCCCAGATTCCTCCCCGCTCTCTCTCATTCTCTGAGTTCGACTTGTAGTTTTCCACTGCAATGCCTTTTTCAAGTAATTTTCTCGACTGTCAGCTCAAATTTTTGGCTCCAGTTGATGCCGTTGGGTCATTTGCCCATTTTTGCCCACATTTCCCCATTTTCCTCTGGAAGGCGACACAAAAGCGGACGACCAGCTATGGCCTGGACAACCGTGCAAGTTTGTTTCCTCAGATAATCTCTAATGCGACATTTTTACGAAATTGCACGATACGGATAATGAGAAAGAGGCGCTGGCACTGCACAGACTCTCTGCCCTCCCACAGCAGACACTAGAGCGGACTTTGTGCAATGCGACGTAATTGCGGTCTTGGTCGAGTTAGAGATTTGTCTGAGCTTGTGGATGGGAAGCTGGGTAGCTGGGAAGCTGACTGGTTGCCATAATGACATTATAATTTATATAAACGAAATCAGTGCCATCAGCCCCAGGCCGAGTCGAGTCGAGTGGGGAAAACGAGAGCTAGTAGACCGACAACCACATGTCTCCGTAGTGTCTGCGTTGCCAGGATTGATATATGGGCAGTTTTTGCTTTTGTCCTTACACTTGCTCGACTCTCCAGTCTGGCCAAAAAGAACTCTGAAGTGGGCGTCACAAATGAATGGGTGATTATCCATTGGTTGCTGTTGGGTCATCCACAATTTATGGGGTGTTTGCTTGCCAATTGTGCACTACGATCTTTGTTTTTGCGATTGCAATTCAGTTGCCAGAGCCACATGACATATGTGCGCAATTTTCCAGAGATTTTCACAGCAATGCACTGATGTGAGAATTGCCATGACACGGCTCTTTAAAGTGTCTTAAAGACAGACGCAAAATGGCTGTACACAAAAATCGATAAAATGTGTATTTATATTCATAAAGAAATGCTGGGCCGAGCAGGGCAAGACAAGGCCTGACAAATAAGTACAAGCACAGCCCATGGCGGGCACACTTTGAATTTAAAGTAGCTCAAGCCAAGGCGTATCCTTGCCCAGGAAGTCGTGTGTATCTAGTATAGCCATAACTTGAGCCATGCCACGTCGCATGTGTATAGCGTGTTCTTCATTAAAGCCACAGTTGTAGTGAAAATATGTTAGATTTTGGGCCAATCTAAGTATAATTATATTTATAATTTAAAGTGCAATGCAGTTGTTTATAAAAGATACTCGGACTGGTAGTGTTGCACGTGCCATTAACACTTTGTGCCGTCATTGTACAAATAAACAACAATAACAAACTTAAGTGAAATGATATGTGGATGAGGCACAATAGATAACAAGATTTCATAAGAAAGTCGAGCAGCAAATTCTCGCACTCAGCTACAGATACAGAAACAGATACAGATACAGAGATGTATATACAATTGGAGATAGACACAGCCGGCTAGGCAATTTAATATTTTATCAAGTGCTACAAGGGCAAACATTGTCATAGGCAAATAGTTCTACCATATCTAAGCACATATCTGTGTATCGGTAACAACTTGGCAAACACGCAAAGGACTCGCAACAACAACAACAACAATAACAGTAAAGAACAACATGATATTTGTATTATTTGCAGAGCAACCAAAAATGTAAACTGCTCTGATTTACATTTCAATTTTGGTTTGTTGAGGTTTCTGTTAGTCTTTGGCTTTGGCTTTGGCTTTGCTTACGGCAAATAAAGTAGATCTTTGTGTAGTCATGTCGCCATATCTGTAGTCGAAAAAAGTACTTACTCATCGCTAGATAACTCTGACTAAGGTTACAGGATCAGCTGATATAATAATAGATGGTTGTGAAAATGAAAGCATTTCAATTGGTTTAATAGAGTAGAGCAGCTAAAGCTCTCTCTTTAGAGGCTGGCAGCTGCTGACAACATAATTCAGATTGTTGTGCGAACACAACATGGCCAGCTGCCAGTGGGGGACACTTTCGACATTAAAGAGTTGTAGCCGTGGTATTAAAAAGCATTAACTTTTTATTGTTTTACACGCTGCAGTGTTGCATACATAATAAAATTTGCCGTTTGCCGTTCACTGTGGGGAGGGGAGCAAATAAATAGCTGACAGCCAAATGAAAATTGAGAACGAAAAGTGGAAAATGTGAAATTAGTGTACGTGAACTTGAAATCCTTTGAGCGCAAAATTCGAAATAAAAACACGCACAGAACCCATAAAATGATGATCAACACAAATAAAAGGCAGACTAAACCAACTCAGGAGGTGTGTGTGTGCATCATAAAAAACTGCACTAATAAAAAAGAAAATCATTTCCACACACACACACACAAGAGAGAGAGACATATAAATACTCGTACAAATAAAACTTAAATATTTTATAACGCAAACAAATGGCCGTGTAGGTGGTTTGATTTTCGAGAATCCGCTTCTGCGTTCCATTCTCGTTCTGTGTGTGCAATGGGTTGGGCCGACCATTAAATTGGCCAATAATTGAAAATCCAATTGCAATGTGCAACAGTCGAGGCATCGGGCACGTTGTGTGGCCATTATTTAAACAAGAGCGTAAACAATAACGACAACAACACACCAGCCAGGCAACAGCAGCAACAATGTGAAATTTGTTGCCAACATGCTTCTCTCCTGGTTGAGCCCGCACCTGCAGCTGCAGCTAAAGCAAACGACTACAACTTCAAACTGCAAACATTGTCTGTCTGGCTTATGTTCCAGAGTGTGTGTGTGTGTGTGTATGTCAAAGGATAACTGCACTCGTGAATATTTTAAATGCGCACAATTTTTGTGTTAAATTGTTTTCGTACGCAAATAAATAGCCAGGCAGCTGGGTCCCCTTTTTGGCTCTTTGGCCGGGCCAAGTGCAAAGTTTGCCAGGCTCTTAACACGGCCAAGGTGCATGGAGTTCAGTACAGTGAGAGAGTTGGTAGATGGTAGACAGCGTACAAATCTATAAGACAAATACTTGTGCCATGGCGTAGACAAATTCACAGTCAAAGTTTCGGAAGTTCTTTGGCATAAATGAAATTGTAATGCAAATAAAGTTTGTAAATGATATGTTACAGATTTATTAATACTTAGTATGATGGAGTCTATTAAGATTTGATATTAAGTTGAAAAGACTTTCATGGGATCTACCAATTTCTTTTTAAATCGAATTAAATCAAAATCGAACTATTTTTCTGCCGAGCTATACTCTCTGATCACACTAATTTCTAGCAGATTAAATTGCTTTATTCAAGTGCCTCTTTCTATTAGATTTATATGCATTATATTAAAAATCAATTTGATTTTCTTTATACAAGTTTCTCTTATACTTGCTGCAGGCAATTGAGTAATCTGCCCAAGCACTTCAATTATTTGGATCGCAACACCTCCACAACATGCTGGATGTCTTTCCGCAGTCAAATTCCCATAACAATTAGCCTAAACGGAACAACAAACACTTGACTACAATGCATATATCAAATTTCAGGCACTGAGCGACCCTCTCGGACTGGCACTGCAGCATCAGAGCAGCACTCGAAGTGGCAAATGGGAATGGGAATGGGAATAAGAATTGGATTGGGAAGAGTGTGTTCAAGGCGGCACTACGGCAGAAGGGTGTTCAATTAGCCGTGACATGCGCAGCAAAAGTGAAATTGGTTTAGTTCTTCTTTGTTGTTCCAAATTCGAGTTTTCTTCTTTATTATTATTATTTTTTTTTGGGCTGCCTTTGTTATGCTTTTATGAAGATTATGCGCTAATGATTACACAATGATTATGAATATGCATGAGGCGTGGATGTTGACAACAAAATGGGGGTAAGGGGGAAGGCAACGACAAGTGGCGTTGGCCAAACAGGAAATTTTGCACATTGTTTAGAAATTTACGAGCATCGCATGAATGATGAAGTACAAGTATCGAGAGCGTGAATGATTGGTGTAACAAATGAATATTGAAATGCCGACAGCTGTCGCTGACAGTTGCAAAAATATTGTATGCGATGCGATGAATACGAGTCAATGTGAATATGGACACTTGTTGAAGATGCCAACACACACAGAGCACATAGAAAAACAAATATCACGCATACGCAGCGTTTAACTGCGACGCTGCCTGAATTATGGCCGCATTAATTACTTGTAAATTTGTTAGACGCTGTGCGAGCGGCAGCTGGATGTTTGAAGGGGCACAAGACGAACCCCAATTCCGAATGCGATACCAATTCCAAAATGTGGCGACAAAGAATAAATTGAGGAACAAATTGGCCACGAAATTGACTTGGCCCCATAAACTGAACCCAAATGAGAGCATGTCAAAAGCAAAAAGCAAGCAGGGGGAAATCATAAGCGATAGTCTGTCTCTATTCGGTACTTACTTCTGAGTTTCTCGAGCGGCTCGTGCTTCGGTGTGTGCGGCGGCACGACGGCATGATGTGGATGCTGCGGATAGCTGCCGACCAGATCCTGACCGGCGGCCGTGTGATGCAAATGACTGAGACTGCTGATGGGCATCAGGCTCGAGATGGCGGGTGAAATGCTGACCGATGAGCTGGAGTCATGTAGGCTGTGATGACTGTGCAGATGATCTGCACCCGAGGCACTGCTACCGCCGCCATTCACCGTCGAGCTGCCACTGCTTAGCGCTGTGCTTGTCGTGGTTGCGCTCTCCGCCGATCCCGCCGAGCCAGCGCCATTCGCTGTGCTCGCACTGACCAAATCCTGCAGACAGAGGCCAGTCGACTCGGCGGACATGGCTTCCAGGCCATTCAGGGCACCGTTGACAACACCACCGCCGCCAGGTATGCCGCCGGGACCAAGGGCCGTGGCCGAGCTGGTCACAACGCCGAGGCCACCGCCTGCAGCACCGCAACCGCCGGCGCGGTCCATGCCGAGATACGTTGGAAAAATGGTGGAGAAACTCTGGGCGACAGCCTGGTGCGGCTGATGGTGGTGATGCAGCGTGGACTGCTGGTGCGCAGGATGCGCCGGATGCAGTGGCGGCAAATGATGATCTCTGCCGTTGAACTTCGTCGTGACGACGTCCTTAAAGTGTTGCAAGAATGTCGTCGTCTTGAGGCCGGTATCTTCCAACTGTGGTGAAAGCAGATCCAAGTTGTGGCTGTCTCTGAGCTCGCTGCGGCTGCGAAGCTCGCTGCGATGCTGCAAAAGTCCAGAAGGAAGGATGATCAAAATAAGTGCCACAATATGCTTATCTGCTAACTGTAGGCTGTATATATTTGTATCTGTATCTCAATCATAGCTGAGTTCTATCTCGGGCTACCTGTGGCAAAGTAAACGCAGGGCAGCGTTTTCCTTTTTTTGTTTTTGTTGTTTTCTTTTTGTATTTTATCACATCGAAGCAAACAGTGTGGAGCTTAACCCAAACACCAGGCAATGGCAACTTAACACCAAACACGTCAAGGGGTTAATACCACATTGGTTGGCGGTTGCCAAGATGCCGATGCTGCGACTTGTAACTGCGTTCCACAGACACCACAGAGAGGTGACTCTGCGTCGGCGTTTGCGGCAATCGTAAATCGTTGTGGGTGCCGCGTGCGCAACGTTTGCGACTTAAGTTGACAACGCAGGCAGTTAGGCCAGACACTGAGATTCCAACCACACTCAGCCACCTACGTTGTTATCACACTGAGAGACGGACGGACAGATAGATAGAGAGCAACAGCCAGAGTGTGGTGCGACCGAGGCAGCGGCAGCGGCAGAGAGCTTGCACAGAGATAACAAGCTGCTTCTTATCAATGTAACAATATTTACATTTCTGTGAATTTGTTTCTCTTTTCGTATTTTTTTTTTTTATTATTATTATTATGTATGTTTTTATTGCAGCAACAACGGCATAGAGTTGAGCTGAATTTGGCAACCGAGAGACGCCCGTATGCCCGGACTGCTCGATAGCCAGGGGCGCCTAATAAATTCTTGCAGTAGTCAAGAATAACCTACTGACAGTGCTCTAAAAATAAACCATAAATGTTCGTAAATCAATTAACTGTTGCCAATTTGTGACTCTATCCTATAATCAAAGGCATTGCCCCAAAAAGGAAAAAAATAATCAAAGAGCGAAATAATAAAAAAGAGCTGACTATCCACAGAGTAGTGTTTCTGTTTCTGTTTCTGTTTCTGCTCGCATTTCGCTATCAGAGCTCTGGAGCCAAGCCAAACAACGGACGCGTTGCAATAAATTGTTATCTAATCTCAATCATAACAAAAAATAAAAGCATTCAAAAACGAAATAAATAGTTGTAAAAAATTTCATAAATTATTGTACACCGCAAAGAGCCCCACTACATAATGAAAAACTAGCTAGTGGGGAATATATAACAAATAAATGAAAATTCAACAAAACCCCACGGCTTTCCAATCGTAAATTCAGTTGAAAAACTGCTTCTTACTTAATTGTTGTGAATTTCAAAAAATGATTAAATTTAATTTGATTTGTCACTTTCGATTTCGTTGGTCGTTTTGGAATTCGTTTTCGTTTTCATTTGTCATTTTCATTATGATTTTCATTCACATTCATGTTGAAATTGAAATTGAAAATGTATACTTGATAATGCCGCTTGATCTGCACTTGATCCCTAGTGGATTAGTCTGGCTGTAATATTAAATTGCTTTGCGGTTGTTTTAATAACAATAATAAACATAATTTCCCATTTAACAGATTTATACTCCCCAACGTGGCCCAAGCGTTTTGCCACTTTTTTCTTTGTTTATTTATTACCACATTTTTTGTTTGCCATTCTGCTCTTTTGTTGTGTTTTTGGTTTTGTTTTTTTTTTTTGTTTTTGATTGAAGTGCATCCATATTATTGTCAATTTCTGTGGCATCATTTGTGGCATATTTATTTGCCACAGCGCCAATAAATATATTTCAACTCTTGTGACGCTGCCTTATTCTATTTATTCTGTTCAAGTTCTATTCTATTCTACTATATGCTGTTGTGTTGTGTTTAGGGTTTGCTTTTTTGTCACGACACATTTTTATTTCAGAAGTGAGAATTTATTTACATAATGATTTTCTTAGACAAAGAATGCCCGAAATTATTTTATGTCACTTTATTGCCAGCAGTATTTTTCTGCCCCTCTTCCGCTAGCGCCTTTGCGGCACCAGCTTCCCCTCGACCGCTCCCTACCTCACTTGCTGTGGCTATGGCTGTGGCTGTGGCCGTGTTATCGTTGGGTCGGTGGGTCGCCTGGTTGAGCAAATAGTTAAGGCGAAGGTGCCAAGATTTCTATGTTTTACCAAGGCTCTCAAAGTGTTGTCAGTTGTATTTAATTTTATACAAATTTATTTGAAAAGTACATTTCTGCATTTGGCTTCTTATGGAAATCTCTCTTTGTGTATTTCGTGGTTTTTTCCATGCTTTGTTTGCCAACAACAACAATGCAAAATGGCAACAGCTACAACCAAAATACAAATTCAAAATCTAATTGTTTAAGTGACGTCAATGGCTTTGTCGCTTGGCTCTCTTGTCCTCTTCCCACCCAGCACACTAAAACCGAGAATGCTCCGAGAAAGTGCGACAGTTTATGGTTGCACTGTCTGAATGATGATTATGTGTCGCAGATAGAGTTCATGATTTATGTTTGGCGTGAGAGTGCAACTAAAGTTATTTAAATGCTATTTAAGCCCAAGTCCAACAAGTTCTTTATGGCTGGCTCATTCAGGTTTTTTAATTTTTTTCGGGAGCTTTGCTGTTTGTTATTTTGTTTAGCTAACGGGGCCTGGTTTAGCGCTGAAGATATAGATAGATATCATTAGATACTGCTCAGTAGTAACAATTAAAAGTCTTCCTCTGTTTGTGTTTCGTCAAGACTGTCGACATCTGCCATAAACTATTGAAATTCGTTTACTATATTTAAGCACAATGCTAGCGTCTACTTAATATAATTCATAAAACTCTACCGTCCTATTTATAAAATCTTTAGTTAACTCACCTCTAGTTTTGGAAAAGAAATTTAAATTAATCCACTTGATAGCGCCGTCAGTTCGGCAGCTGGATGCTTTATGGATGCCTGGGGTCAGCTCTGTTATTGGAAAGTTGTTGAACTTTTGGATAGTTTTGTCGGCTTTTCCAGAGTGGGCAGCACTTAATGTGGGGCAAATGTTGTGTGCACTTGGCAATAAATCAAATTGCTTTCATTGAAATTTTCATTTCATTTGTAAGTTTAACGCGAATATCAAGACGAAATGTCGCGTGGGTTGCGTCGGCAATAAATCTTGAGAATCTCTTTGGGAAATTGTCGGGAAATTTATTGAGAATTTCTTTTCGACTGTTGTTGTTTTTGTTGTTGTTGTTGTTGCTATCGTTGCAACAGACTTGTGTTTTTGTGTGCTGTTTCTTTACGATTTTCAATTGCTAATCATTTGAAACGCTTTTTTATTATAGTTTACACACAATTTGGCATCGCTTTTTGTTATGATTTTGTTGTGATTATTGTTATTGTTATTGTTATTGCGGTTGAGGCACACGCGTGTGAGCGAGAGAGCAAACACGGCAGCTCAAATAAAAATCACAGTGATTATGTTAGTGATTAATTTTAAGTAACTCATGGATATGTTTTTAATGCGACTTTGATGCCAGCGCGTTGCTGTTATGGCCTCTCACACGAGCACACATACACTGACGACCACTAAAATACACACGCACACGCACACGGATGCACAATTCGCACACACACTGAAGGAAACAGTAGTCGGTGTTTGTTGTTGTTGTTGTTGTGGTTGTTGTTTGGCAGTCGGTGGAATCGGCTGTTGATTCTAAATCCGCGTCGGCTTTAGTGTTTTAATAATTTAATCCAGCGCGTAATTAGGGTAAGTATATGAAGTAGCTCAAATGTTTGATTGGGCTCTCTCTCACAGTGGTGTTGTTGTGTGTGGCATTGGCGGAAGCAGCAAACAGCAAAACGGAAACAACGCGTCTGCACCCGTAACAGGACGTGGCTGAATTGAAAACGAATTCAAAAGCACACGCAAAAGTATCTGTTGGATGTGTCGCAGCGACGACTGTGGCAGCAGCGAGTGCGTAAGGGCGGCACTCGTGCAAGGGGCTGGCGGGCTGGCGGGGGTTGGGTTCGCTTTTGCTTATGGCCTGCAACTTGCACACGGAACGACAACAACGAGCGGCGAGTACTCCGAGTGGCTGCCACACGGTCCAAACGCAGTCCACGACAAAACGAACTGAATAACGCAATTTGATTTTTCCAACTAACTCGCACACGCACCGCATACGCTTCACAATCAGGCACTATTCTATTCTCTATCTTATCTGCCCACTCGGACGTGTGTGAGTGTGAGTGCGAGTGGAAGCGAGCACATGCCGGCGAGTAGCGAGTGCCATAAGAGCTGCTGTGTGCAAGCGAGAGGCACCACGCATTTTACACACGGCCAAGACACACCCCAAAAGCCGTTTGCTACTGTCAGTTCAGTTTATCGCATACACTCACTCACTCACTCTCTCACTCTCGCTCTCGCTCACTCTGTTGCACGCCTTCTCTTTCCCACGCCGTGCTGTTTAGCTGGCAGTGTCAGACGCTCATACCAATGTTTACAGAGCGCCATTGCTCCAGTTCTGTTGCTGTTCTGTTTCTCTTTCAGCTTCTGCGTATGCTTGAAGCCTCCCTGCGCGCGCGCGTTCTCCTCTTCGCTCCTCTCCCAGTGCTGCCCCTGCTCCGAGCTTCTCTCACTCACTCACACACATTCTCTCTCTCTGCTTGCTTTCTTTCTTTGCCGCTTTTGCTGCTTTGCTGCTTTGCTGCTGCTTCTGTTTATTATTTGGCTGTTGTCATTGTTGTTGTTAGGCGCTCTCAAGGGTTTGATTTGTATTTGTACTTTGTGGGTCCTTTGTGCCACCCCAACCGCCACCTCTTTGCGACGCCGTTACCATTGCCGTTTGCTACGTGCCCGGGCCCGAGTCCACAATGTTCATAATAATAAGGCTACTTCTATCGTACACTTTTGAGGGCTGGCTGTCTTTTTACTGGGTGTCAAGGGCGTTTTGTTATCCCATTATTCTCCGTTAGCCGCCATTGTTTGCCTTCGCCTCTGAGGCGCTACTGCTCCCTCACTCCATTCCCTACCTCTCACTCCTGCCTGCCTGCCTGCCTGTCCCTCTGGCTTACCATGGTGTGCTCTCGATTGCGCACAAATAAATAAATAACTGTTCTTTTTGACGTATACTCGTTCCCTTCCCTTCACCTCGCCCTTGCCCGCTGCCACAATCATTTCTTCCTTAGCATATATCCGATTCCACTCCTCACTCCCCCTGTCGTATTCCCTGTTTGATTTGCTCACTTCGGCTCAGTTGGCAGATACTTTTTGCCAAAATGCGGCATCGCCTCAACAACAACAACAACAACACCAAGAAAATTTATTAAAATTCACAACAGCTTTTGTGCAGTTCATAATTTTCGTTTTTATTTCACATTTGCTTGCCACAGTTTCTCTCATTTTTACTTATTTTTCTGTTTCTTTTTTTTATGTAATATTTTATTATTTTTGTTTGGTTTTGCTTCGTGACTCAAGTGGCGACTTAGTTGGGAAGTGCACATGTTCTTTGTTTATATCAACGGATATTCTGTCACATATCTATCTACAGATGTGTGTATATGACTTATTATTACAATATTATTATTTTCCACTTTGATTCTCGTCTCACTTGAGAACTTATTCAGGAAGCGGAAGTTCCTTTATTTATGATTTTCACTTATCAATCTTATGAGATTTGAGTGGTTGGGATTTTTATAGTTTTCACGGCATTCTTTTATTATTGTCAAAAGTTTTGATAGATATTTTGTGGGTTTTTAGAGAACACAACAATTTTGTTACTTTCAAATTTCATAAATAATTTTAAACAATTTACTTTTAAATACAATTACATGCATTTTTACTTTTATTCTAATACTACCCTTTTCTGACAAGAGTACAATTTATTTATTATTTAGATACTGTAGGGTATCTTTGTATAAGAGAATATATGCTTATACAAAAAATTACAAAGATTTCAAATAATATTTTACGTATCTATCATATACTCCATAATTACATTTATCAAAATTATTTATTTTTTTTTGACGTGTGTAAACTTTTTTTCATTTTTAAATACCTTTAGTGACAATTTAAAATGGCATCCCCTTGTATTATTTTCTTTATCAACATAAAAGTCATTCGACTGGTAATTGAGAAACCAATTAAAAAGTTTATTAGATTATTTGCCATCGAGAGTCTCGGCAGATAGATTGTAATCTCACCACAAGTAAACGCTCTCAAACACTGTGTACTGCAACACTTCAGACTCGGACTTGTGTCGAGTTGGCATTGCGGCGAATGGGCTTTGAAGTTATATAAACTGAAAACAACTTTCGATTAGTTTCCCTTGGCCAATCAATCCACTCACACTTCCAGCCCGATGAAGCGGCATAGATACAGATATAGATACAGATACAAATAGCAGGTACTTGCGTATGGGGATACTTCAGAAATATTAGAGTATAACCCATTTATTGGAGGCAATGATATGGAAAATGCCTCTTCTGTGGTGCAAGGTGCGCCATCGTTGTGGTCAGAGAGCAAAAATGTCAGTCCCTGGAGTGTTGGGGTTATATCAAACACCTGTCAGCGGCTGCCTGGCAACAGATGATAAAAGGGTTAAGCGAGTGTTTGCCGAATGTTATTCTGTGTATCATGTAATTACATTTGTGGCGATGCAGGCAGGGCCTGTAAGTAAGCCCATTTTATCACCTACACATATAATCAATGCAGGGCAAATGGGAAAAGGGAAAAGGAGACGGCAAATGGTAAATGGTAAATGGCAAATGGCAGTTCTATTGATGACATGGTATCTATTTCAGGAACAGCGCTGTGGGATTTACCCAGGCGCATTTCAATTACGAAGTATAAGAGAAAAACAAAATTAGACTTTGACATTCCTGATATCTGAAAGGGGGGAGAGGGGTGCTCAGAGTAGAGCAGCCAATGCGCAAAAGGGGCTTATGTACGCCGTATAGCTTGCTGCCTTGTTATCTGCCAAATTGGTGTATATCATGGCCCCAACAAAATGGCGCTAGTTGTCCAATTGAGGAGGAGGGCTACGTGCCATGAACTATGTACGCTATGACAAACAAAAGTTGCAAACATTACACAAAGGAAAAGAATTCAAAGATATCTGCTAAGTAGTCGTAGATTCTAAAGCGCATTCTATTGATATATGTCAAGTGTGAAAACTTGTATCCTTTGATGGGTGAACAACAGAACTTAATGCTCGACATTCGTAAAGTCACACGCACTCACAAAAATTGATATGCAAAGCATTTTGAAGGCGGTCGAAAGTGCCACAAATCTACACATACATTCGCACACACACACACACATACACAGAGAGAACGCGAGATGCTAACAACCGCGTCCACGTCCGCGCCCTTGTTGTTGTCACATTTCCCTTTTTAAGCAACTACCAAAAAGTTCAGAGCAGTCGTTGCAAAGTTCAGAGCCATTGCTCAGTCGGCAACTAATCCGCCTAATCCCGAAACATGACGAAATGAAATACGATGGTGCGTAGGGAGCAGAGGGAGCATTGAGAGAGCATTGAGAGCGTGGGGCGCATGGTGAACGATGTTGAAAATGTCGCCTTGTACTTATGCCTTCTGCTGCTCCAACTGCTGCTCCAACTGCTGCTCCAAACTAATTTTGTATGCCTTATGAGACACGCGGCGATGCTGCTGGTGCTGTGGTGGCTTCTGAATGTGACTGTGAGGATGTGCGGGTGTGGATGCCGAATCTCCGTTTGTTCGCTGAAGTGGGCAACTCTTTCACAAAATGGCGGCATTGATTTCCTGCCCGCCTGCCAGCCGAAGTCAATTTTCAGGATTTGCGAACGGCTTTGTTGGCCAGCCTTACATTCTTTAGCAGATCTCTGCGAAAAGCACTTCCCACAAGCAGTCAATAAACTATACGCACACACGCACGCTCACACACACGCACACACACCATACACTCCGAGTGGCTGTGTCGTTTGTTTGTATTAGTGTGCGTGGCATGTCCTTGTTGACATTGCCAGCGGTGTGGCAGCAGCTAAAGCAACGCTTTCGCACTGCTCAAGACTGACAGCTAAAAAATCTGTGCAGTTCCCCATGGAATCTACGAGTGTGTGTTGCCACAGACTGTGGCATCAACTGTGGCATCTGCAGTTCAATCAACATTTCCAACAACCCAAGCAAATTGCTGTATTACTTAATTAATAAGCGCCAAGAAAAGAAGAAGCTGCAAAAAAAACAAAAATAAACTGAAACCAGGAACCAGAAAGCAACGCCAACAGCTGCCTCGCAATGGGGCAGGCTTGGAGGCAGGCAGACGGGTGGTCGTTGCCTGCCACGTTCTCATGCGGCAGCATATCGATTTAAATTAATTTTTGTTAGAGGGATGCTCAAGCGAAAATCCTCCATTACCGTAAAGTACTTGTAACAAAGTCCCCGGTGTCATGATGTCGCATACATATGCTGGACGCGAGGCGAGTGCCACAAGCAAAAAAAAAAAAAAAGGAGAAGAATAAAGAAAAATAAAAGGGCCAGCTCCTGGACACGAGCTGTTGGGGCAGCAGCAGAAGTAGCTGCCAGGAGTTGTCGGCAGGGCAACAGACCGGCAAAGGGCCAAACAAATTAAGCAACACACATCGCCGCCAAAGTCCGCCATGAGCAAGCATGCAGGAAGTAGAAGCATGGTATCGAACGTGGCCTGTGGACCAGTGAAAATATGATGACATTTCCTTCTGGCGAACTCAAATGGCTGGCAAAAGTTACATCGATTGTTGGCCAATTTATGCGCGGCACGTGGTGTGTGTGAAATTTCCATTTGTGATGCTGCCGCTGCTGCTACTACTGTTGCCCCCGCGGATGCTGCATCACCAGCATCAGCATCAGCACCAGCACCAGCACCAGCACCAGCAACTGTAACAGAAGCAGCCACAGGACCCTTTCTCGCCTCTACACTTACACTTCATCATCTTCTCACGCACACTTACTCACACTCTCTCTCATGCGCCTTCTTATCTCCAGCCATTCCAAGCTACACACACTCGCCACAACATTGCGACGCCCTGATTGGCTGCGCTCTCGCTACTCGCTGCTTTTGTGGCCACACCCAGCGAGTGTTGCGTTGAGAGGGCGTGGCCTGGTCTGGGCTTGGTGCGTCTGCTACATGCGCCAAGGTCTCGTTGCTGTGCGCAGCATTTCCCCAGGATGTGTTTGCCGTGGAAATCGAGTGAGTTTGTTCCCCTTTCGGCTGTTGCATTTCCCTGTCGCACTGCTTTCTTGCTTGGAGGCTTGGAGTGCGTTCCAAGATTGGATTTGTCTGCTTAACAGCAGCTAAACAGCTGTTTGCGATTGTTTTGATAGCAATAATGAAGCAGAGTTGCTCTACACCAACCGGAGGATGAGTACTGGGTAAGAAAACTGTCGAACTATTAAATTAATACGGCAAATTTAGGCATTGATAATTAGACTCATTTGCGCCTATTAAATGAATTATAAATAATTTAAATAAGTATTGAAAATAACTTCGAATTTTTATGATTGTTAAGGATAAAAGATTTCAACAAAGTTTGATTTGAACAACATAAATAAACTGAATAATATTAAATCTTTAATCTGACAAATTTACAATATTTATCGACTCAATGAATGAATTTTAATTTGTGAATTTAAAAGTAGTTGGATAATTTCTTTTTACATTTATTTTAATTTTTTCGTTTTTAAATATAAATTTTCACAATTTTACAGCTTAATATATTGATCATCTTTCATATTCATACACACCTAAAATGTTTGCTATCTGAGCTAGAAGTCTTGAGCCGCAGCCATTGCTCAATGTGGGCGGCAGCACTTCAAAGTTGGCCCAAAGTCATCCAGCCCGCCAGCGAATGAGCCAACAACTCAACCCCAAAAAATCCAAACATCAAACAAAGCGCGCAAAGAGTAAAAGTGATACAAAGCAAAACAAAACAGAACGAAAACGACTTTCAACTGTTGCCGCTAACAAAACGGCAAAGGGCCCAAATGATCTCAGCCATGGCTGACACACACGCATACATAATGCACACACTGCATATGTATAGGTACATATATCAGCGATACTTATCTAAACTATTTCCAATTTATGTATCGATTTCGATTTGGAGAGTCGGAATGTTTGTGCTCGATTTTGGTGTTGGCGGCTGGCGCAGTTTCCGCAGTTTGTACATAATTAATTAATAAATCAAGAACAGCAACAACAATAACAATAATAATAGCAACAATTCATATAGGTGAGCATTAGTAAATATTCATCATCATCAGCAGCAACAACAACATATACTTGAAGTTGTTATCAGTCGGCCAAATGGCTGCCATGGAATTGGTTGTGTCTGATGACGACGGTGGAAGGTGGGAGGTGGGAGCTGGGAGCGCATGGCGGGTATAGGGGGCTAGCCGTGGTTGCTACCAATGAGTAATCCATCAATTTTCGGTACGAGCGAAAAAGTAGCTGCAACCGCACATCAGAGACACCGCCGCCAATGTCGAAAAGTTTGATTTTCGGCTTTTTATGCGCTCGAATTAAAATGGGGATTACAATATCAAAATGTTTGCTTATGATTTATAGCGACCAAAAGTCCACAACCACATAGTCCCAACCACAAGCGCATTTATTCACTCACTGGCTGCGACTATGAGTATGTATATTTACCCATCGCCAAGTCTGTCGCCCTCCAAGAAGATCCACAATCCCATGCCTCTCATTCCCATACCATAGTCGTGTTTCCTAGTCATATGTTCAATTTATCGTTGCATGTGTGGAACGTGAGAAATATTAGTCTGACTTAGTCCAGTGGTTCAACTTGGTAAGCCTCGTGGGCTTTGGCCAGATCAAAACGCCATTTCCCAATCCTGGGGGAATCTATCGCAAGGTGGTCGCCCCAACGAGTCTATACTTAGATAGAGAGAGATTTCCTCAATCATATTGTAATTTCTCCCGTCAGGCAGGTGCTGCTCGTCTTGCACTTTCTCACAGGGAGGGCATGTTTATTTAATTTACAATTGCGTGTAGTTTTTGGGATTATCAGTCATGTTTTAAGTTAACTACTGCAGTTGCAACTGGGATCCCAAGCAGTCGTGGGCGTGGGAAGTCAACGAAAGGTGTTAAGATCCCACCAACATATAATTAAGTAGACAGCAAATATGAAGATTATCGGAAAATACTTTATTGATATAAGACAGCAAATGTTTTAAGTGATAAAGTTATACTTTGAAGGAAGAGTAGTTTAATTTTTTCTGAAAAGCAGTTGGGCGTATGGAGTGTCTGCCCCCCCTGTTGCCTACTTGGGTTGAGAGGACTTTCAGCGTGACTGACAATGCAAATAAGTTGTGCTGGAAGGTATCGATGATGTGGCTGGAACTTTGACATTTGAAAATCTGCTCGGCATACTCGCAGTTGCGGGAGCGCTGACACTTTGTTATTTTTATATTTTTCAAATTATAAAAGCAAAGGCAAGCGGCTTTGTTGTCTCACTTGGCTTGTGGCATAGCATAGGATGCGAGAGGCGTGCAGCAGTTGGGGGTTGGCGGCTCTCTGTGTGCGTGAGAATCCTTGACACGCGCGAGCGCTTTTAAAATGCAAAAATAAATAATTTCAATTTAAATTCGTTGTTTTCTTGTTGGCATGAGGCAGACACTTGGCAACGGGCCGTAGTTGTTATTAGAATTGAAGCATACGTTTTATGCCATTGTTTTCATTTTGATTTTGTTTGCCAGACAACAAGGCGTGGGAATTGGCAACATCAATAACGCAACAATTGAACAACGCTCTTGGTTAGGCACTGGTTAACCGTCAGCTGTCTTTAATTTCGCAATTATGTGCTTAACTTTACAGCCCCGGCCTAAGCCATCCACTAACTACCAATTTGGCTACTGTGTATATTCCGGCGCATTGTCTACAAACTGATTCCATGTTTTATGTGGCCAGTTTTGTTAGCATTGCTATCAGCGAACAGGCTGTGGCTAAGCCAGCTTGTCAATTTTGTACAAAATTTATTATTTTATTTGCGTCAGGTTTGCATTTATTGCTCTCTCTCTCTCTCTCGCTTTTAGTCACTCTCTCCTTTTCTCTCTGTGCAGTAAAATTATTTACATTTTGCTTATTGCCCCCGATGTGATGTTGTTAGCCTTTAGCCATTGATCGCTGAATTTTTTTGCAGTTGCTTGTTCCATCAGCTCTGCTGCTGTTGTTGCTGTGGTTGTCATAAAGCGTTCTTGTTTGCCCTCGACCGAAGCTGCTATCACGGAAAGTGTCATAAAACTTGCATTGCATTGCACGCAATCGACAGCGACTGCGACAACGACAACGACATCGTCGACAACGACGACAAAATGTTTGCTCAATTTATGACCCACAGGCGCTGACGTCGTCGTCTGAAGTGTCGCTTGCGTCTCACAGGGTCAACACAATTTCACCAAGCAGTTGCATTGCCTACTGTCCACACACTCTGTCATGCTATTCACTTCTACAACTACTACGCTCTATGTAGTATAAATAAATCAATTCGAAAATTCATTATGCCATTTGCTGTGTAGGCAGCGCAAATCAATTTGGCAGCTGATTGGTGGTCATATGACGACGACTCGTTCTAGTGACAGTCACTAGACACTTCAGTGACAGCCACAGCACACCACAGGTCTTGCCAAAACGCACCTTAGACCAAACAAACGCTGCGTATGAGTAATGTTGCTATGGTAGCTAACAAAGAATGAGCTCGAGCAGAGCGCAAATGAAGCAACAAAATTCAGCAACAGTAGCCACAGATTAAGAACCTTTTAAGGGATTCCTGATTTAACTTTTTTTGCGCAACGCAGTGTAGGGTATGGACGTCAAGTCATACATTTATGCATTTCAGTTGAAATCATTAATTAAATATTATTTAAGACCAGCTTAATTTAAGCCTCAAATCACCACAAATAAATTGAAAGACTCTGTTCAATTAGTGTATTTAGCATTCGTGTTTTTCTGAGTTTTTTTTTTGCTGTTGTGCTTGCCGAACGTTTTGTTTGCTTAGTCATTGGAATGGCAATTTGGCAGCAAGGACACGCACGGCAACAGTTGAATGTGGAGAGTGCTATGTACTTTGAGTCCTGTATACGAGTATGTCCTGCTTGTTTGCTTCGCGCATTAAGCTAATTATGCCCAAATAAAGCGGCACGAATTGAAACGCACGCTCTGATCAAACAAAAGACACCAGCAGGATGCAGGGGGAGATCGAATGTACCGAATGCCAGCACTTAACTTTCGGTAGTAGCATCGGTTTCCTTTGTGGCCCTCAGTGCGGATGTGGTTGTGTCTTTTTTTTTTTTTTGATTGTTTTTCAATTTTCTGCATTGTTAAACTTTTTGTTGTTCGTGTTTTTAAGGGGGCTTGTTTAATTTGCCGGGATGTCACGTGTCGCCGGGCAGCAAAAGTGTCAGCGACAACTGCAAGTGCAGGCGCGCCACGTGTCCTGGTCTCGGCGCTTCCTCCACTGCCTCGCCAGCTGTTTAATGGAAGACAAGAGGCAGGAACTGGCAAATATTTTGCTTGTGCAACGAGCAAATCAATTTCGTATGCTTGCCCATTGCCCGTTCGTCAAATGGATAACGAATGTGACATTGCACACACCCTCGGCATCCGCATCCGCATTCGATTCCTATTCCAATACCAATTCCTTCCGTCCTGGTCCAGTCAACGACAACCGACTGGGCCTGGTCACGTGTCGACGACGCGCCTCTTTCGTTCTTGTTGCTAATCTATCAAAAGCGTTGGCAGCACACCAAAATTGAGTTTGTTTGGTTATCATTTCAGTGCTCTATATCCTGCTCTTCTTTCTGGTTGGGCTACCTGCCCAAAAGCCACTGCCAAAGCCACTTTCACTTGCTGCTCGCTTCAAGCCTCCATTTCCCGCTATCATCTCACAGTTCCCACATTTTACCGTCGCGTTGACGTCAACGTCAATCAAATTAGGCCAGCCTTGGCGGGAACTCGCCGTGCCAAAGTTCACACATCCAACTTTGGTTATTTTATTCCTTCTTTGCTTTTTAAGGGTGGTTTTCATTTCCCATTCCGCTTGTATGCCTCGCTAACTTGCGATTTGCGTTTGGTAAATGTTTTTCTAATCAGATTTATGTGCTATACACAGGGGAGTCCAATTTGTTTTGATGTGCCAGGCGCAATCCGTTTAAGTGACATCACGGAGTGGGTTCAAAGACAATGCCTTCTAAATCATATAATTACTGTGGGCTGTCGGCACTGAGACGTGTTGTGTGTGTGCTGGGAGTTATAGTGCCTCCAGCATGGGCTTTGGCGCCGGATGGAGTAGCATATGGTCATGTCAATATCCAGTTTTAGATTCATGGTGACACATTTGATTGTTGTCGCTGGTTGGTCACTTTCTCCTGCTGTTTCTCCCCTTTGGCAATCAAACCACAATTGATCGATTGCTTTTTAACCCCATCGTTAAACTAAAATAAATAGTAATCGTTGACATTGTAAATTCATAAATTAATATAACAACTGCAACTGCAATTGGCAATCGATTTATTGCGACAATTCACCAAAGCAGCCAAGTGCCAAATGCCAATTGTCGAACTGCGAGCTGACGATTGATTCGTTGCGTGCAATTGACCATGCTCGAGTTTTCTAGCTACTAGTTTCCCTGGCCTAACCGAGTGCATTTCCTCAATGTATCTTGTGATTTTTTTTCTTTCTTTTTCGCCATTTTTTGTTTTGTTGAATCGCATGTTTTGCTTATTTCTTGTCTCGCTCGGGAATTACTTTTTAAGACCCTCTTGCGTTTTGTGGATTACTATTATTTAGCAAGATTTTGCCATTCTAATTGATTGTTTGCCCATTCGCCCGCTAGCGTCGCATAGCCCACCGACTATGCTCCTACCCCAACCGCTAACTTCTGCCCTTGCTCTTCCTGCTCCTCTTCTCACTAGTTTTGCTTATCTATCTCTGAGCAACCTATCGATCTAGTTATCTATTCCAGCTCGGTCCGTGGGCTCCACTAGGAGTTACTTAACGCGCACGTCCCAGCCCAGCCAGTTTGCTTCGAGATACGAGTACATATGCTCATAATATCCATTTAGATATAACCAATCGTTGGCCCAGGTACCCAGTAACCACTCGCCACATTTGTTTGCCCCGGGCCCGGCATTTATTTGTGCATTACACATCGTAAGCGCACTTAAGTTCCTTTTAAGCCCTGGCGCCGCTCCAATTGCGAAAAGAAAACGGGCCATAGCCGCAGTCAGATACACTTACACACTCGTACGCACACACATACACATGCTGGGCACACATTGTCCAGGCCAACAGCTAACTGGCGCCATTTGTTGATGACTTGGTGATTGTCCATTTTCCAATGACATCTATCGGAACGTGCCGTGTGCTGAGGTAAATGTGATTGCGATCGACATGCTAATTAGCATGACAAATGAGCGCAACACGTGGCGCCATCTAGCGAGCATTCGCTTCGCATGCAATCGCTGATCTACACAGTGGTTGCTGTCTCTGCTAAACTGTACCCAAAGTGCAACTGGCTTGATACACTTGATCGAGATGCTGTGTGTGTTTAAATCTTAAATTGTATTTTATATTTAAAATATATCTTTTAAAAACGAGTATTTAAAAAGAAACTAGAAAGGCATAATTTTAAAAAATTGGCAAGAAAACATGTATTTCAACTTAAAATCAACTTAACGTACAGTTGCAATTACTGAATTAGTATTTCAATATTGCTAATAATAGTAAAAGAACAAGTCACTGAGTTAAATGCTTACATATACTATGATTATGTATTCCATAGAGGTCAAAGTGTTATTTGCTAATTTAGCATATAAATGATACGGCTTAGTCTCAAACTAAATCTAATTATTTACAAATTAAATACTTTGGAACGACTAAACAAAGTCGCTAGACAGCAAAAATACTGCTCAATAGCGTGGTGTGATCTTGACCCTAAGACCATCCTTGGGGCGTAGAATAAGTTCGCCCAACAGGGTCAGATCCTCTCGACGGTCGACAGCCTCAATTTTGTATTTGCGCAAAACTGTCGAGATCACGGCCTTCTCCTCCAAGATGGCAAACTTCTGACCAATACAGTTGCGTGGTCCGGCGCTGAATGGAATATAGGCAAAGGGATGACGTCCTGCGCAGTTTTCGGGCAAGAAGTTATCTGGATTGAATTGCTCTGGTTTCGGGAAGATGCGTGGATTGCGGTGTAGGGCATACGTCATGATAATAGCCTGAGTGCCGGCGGGCACAATTTTGTCACCTAAACAAAGGATTAAATATTGAATTGAAAATCCATATCCATAATCTTTTTAATTGACTTACCAATTTTCACATCCTCACCAACCATACGAGCCCACATCGGTACACTGGGGAACAGTCTGAGGGCATCTTTGATGCAGCACTCCAAATAACGCATGTCCATCAGGTTCTTCATAGTGGCTGGTGTCTCCGTATCATTGCCAAATATTGATTCCAGTTCCTCAACAACACGCTCCTGATACTCCGGATAGGATCCGAGTAGGAACAGTGACCAGGAAATGGCTGCCGATGTCGTGTCATGACCCTCAAACATAAACGTATCCACCTCCTCGCGAATGTCCTCCTACGAAAGCCAATACATATATTAAGTACCTATATTGCAAATGAATTAGTTAATGACAAACTCACATTCGATAGCACTGTGCCCTCTTTGGAGGCATCTATAAGCAAGTCGAGGAAAGCCAGACGCTTCTTTTTGCCCAGATCATCGTAGGCATCGGGCATATTGTTATTGTTATTGTTGTTATTAGCCATGGCCACTTCGCTCTTGCGCTCGCGTATCACCATATTGGAGAAGCCATGGAGCGTGTTAATGTAACTCTGATGTGTCTTGTAATCGTCGGTCAGGCGGAAAAGGAAATCGTTCTGCAGCCAGATCTTAGCCTGACGACTCTGCACAATCGAGCCAATGCTGTGACACGACAACAGGAGGGTGCAAATGGATGGGAAAGTATTGCATTAAATTGAAAGTTAGTCAAGTGTTTTGCTGTCAGTTGCTGCCTCGTAAACGAGTATCTATATCTGTGTGCTTTATGAGCCATGTTATCAGCGAGAACAGCAACGGCAGCAACAGTCGCAGCAGCAGCATCCCATTGACATCTTAATCTCGCATATTTTGCGCTTGAGAGGAGCGCACCCCAAATAATGGGAATGGGTATGACATTGGCATGGGCGTGTGTGTGAACGTGCCACACCCCCTGACAGTTGCACTGACAGCTCTCAATTTCTCACACAGCTGCCCCTACCAACTTCGCCCTACAACCTTTTCACTCATTTAACTTGCACTATTGAATTCCAGTCCCTTATATAATATAATAATTATAGAAAATGAGGGCAGACCGCAACTAACTTTGGCTGAGTTGGGTGTGGGAAGTTATGAACTTCTTTTAATTCAATAACTACATATTTTCCAATCAATAATATTCCCACCTTCTGCTCATAATTATCTACATAAGCCTTCATATTCTTGATAATAAAATTCCCTGTTTCTCTATTTAAAACTCATAGTTTTACTCGAAAGCTTTTGTAGGTAAGCCTGAAGGCATTTGTTGCTTTGGCGATTAAACTATACTTCACATATATATATTAATAATTTTATTTAAGACATTGTTATGTTTTATATTTCCCTCTATTCTGTAGACAAACTATTCTTCATACACATTTTAAATCTCTTCAACTTTGTTATGAAATTGCAATTTTAGTAAAACTTTCAGTTTCATTATTCAAATCTCAATTAATTATAATTTTTGTTGTCATCATTCCCCCTCTCTACTTACCCGTAAACCGCCTTCACGTACTCTGATTCACTGTTGCTCTGTGCATAGATTTTGCGACCCATAGCAGTTTCTGTGACGCAAATAGAAAGAAACCGGTTGTTACTTGATATATGGATTAAGTACAACGAATTGTAACATTGACACTCACCACAAATGATGTCCAAAGTGCAAAGTGTGACGTAGGGGAACAGATTGAATGCCTCGCTGCCCAATTCGACGGCCAATTTGCGGGCTAACACGGCGCTCTGCTCATTAAAAACATCAATAAAATCATCCAAGATTTTGAAATGAAATGCGGGCGTCAGAATCTGAAATTGTTAATGTGCCAAGTGTAATGATATATAGTTCAATTAATTGACATTATGATCGCTACCTTTCTGCGCGAGTGCCACTTGCGATCAGTGCTGGTCAGCAGCCCAGTGCCCAGCCAGGGTTGCAGATAGTCATAGTCGTGGCTCTTGTTTACATACTTCTGGCTATTCAATATGGGCTGCAAAGAGTTGAGCAGTAATAAAACACTAGTTCGTCATTCAGTAGCCGTCACTTACCTCAACTGTCTCCGGCTCGAAGAGCAGCACGCGAGGCGCGGTGCCTTGCCAGACGCGGTTGATGCCGATGCGTGTTCCCCAGAGTTTTTGCATGCCCATCACACGATTGAAGAGCTCTGCGAAAAAAACGAAAACACAGATAAATCAAAACAAATTGTTAGACACCGAAAAAGCAGTTAACAATCGTACATACTCGTTTAATTGTCTCAGGCTGGCCTGAGTGACAGCTAACGAGCGTTAAAGTGCAAATAAACAATAAATAAATGACCAAACAATAAATCTGTTGTCAATGCTTTTAAGCTTCCAGTCGCAGCTTCAGTTTCAGTTTCGGTTTGTGTTTCAGTTTTACGTGTGAAAATTGTTTGCGACATCAATTAAAGATGAAAAACCATATCATACAATATAACATATATTGCAGCGCTCTCAGATGTGAAAAACAATCAAGGCCGTCATCATGTAAAGCGTTAATTTTAATATGTTACACTTGCTTATCACAAAGGTAAACATAAATGAGCTCAGTTCAGCTCAGGGTTTTTTCTCCCTTCGCCTGCCTGCTTATTGCATGGAGCGAGACCTGCGCAGTCGCACGTTGCTCATACGCCTGGTTTGCCGGCCATTCGAGTTGCATCAATTAAAACTATGACACACACATACACGGATCACCTTTGATGAAGTCTAATAATGATTTTATGTAACCCACAACATAAAGCAAAGATGGCAACAACAACGCCCAACATGTTGCTGTCGTCCCGGTATGTTGCTGCTCTTCTTCAGTTGCCTCTTTACCAGATACCAGTTACCAGGCCATTCGTTGCTCGGAAGTTTGCATTTTAAATGCCGTGCAAAGACCCGCAATCAAAATGGGTAGCAAATTTTCGGCGTGCAAGAAAACAAAACAAACAGCAAGACAACAAAAAGTGAAAGAAAACAAAACAAATTTCAGCAATTTTTACCGGCTCTTATTATAATTTCCCTTTGAAATTGGTTGATAGCTAATGTTGTTGTTGCTGTTGCTTTTGTTGTTAACAAAGTTGACAAACAGCAACAATTTTTGGGCCCGCTTCAAGTTGCGTTAACAATTTGCAATAATTTATGTGCCGCTTACAACGAATTTGTCATTGGGCGGACTCGGACTCAGACGGTGGCATAAGTAGTTGCACATTAAAAAATAATTTACGAATAATCGCAAACGAACTGTCGATGTAGATGTTGTTAATGCTGATGTCAATCGGGCTTTCAATGCCACGCAGCAAGCACCCACCACCACAGACTTAGACTCAGACTCAAACTCAAACTCAGACTCAGAATAAAACTCAAAATCAGACCGCAAGTGGCAACGCGATAACCAAGCCACTGACAGACAATTTTTCTTAACTCGAATTCAAAACCGTCGCAGGCCTTGGGCCATGTTGTGTTGCATGGAAAATTATGATTCAAATATTGCATGGCACTTGGGCCATTTAGACAGTCGTCTGACTGACCTCGGGGCAACCAATTGTTGCAGCCTCATACCTATGTATGAGCATCTGCGGATGCTACTGTTTATCGCTTGATTTGTTCTTAAGTCATTCTTAAGTTCCATAAAAAATAAACACTTGAGGCGGCAACACTGAAGTTGCTGTTCCTCGATTGCCTTGAACTGAGCTGCAGATCGACAAAAAGTCAAAGGGGTATAAAATTAATTATTATTTTTTCTTCTCTTTCAAGCCACAAACAATTATTTACATATGTTTATTCTTTGTCTAAAAACATCAAAACTATTTTAAGACGAATTAATAGACATTCAGCCAGATTTAGTTACATTTCATTTAAAGGAATTTGCTTGCAACCTTTATGGAAAAATACAGACCATTGGATTAAATATAATTATTTATCAGACTGCAAGTAAATTTGTTATGTTTCTTTTCCGCTACAATTACTATGATTTTTATTATTATTGCGCACAAATGGCTCGAATCGAATGCATTAACATTTGCTGCCCTGAAGCCAAATAACAGCTGCCGACTTCCGACAGTTCCAATTGCTTGAGATCATATTGAAGTGAGCTGCCCAAAAATCACCGAAAAACTCATCTAGCCAGTAAAACCACTTTACTCCACTTCATAGAATTCTGTCTCTAACAGATAAAAGAACAAAGAACAAAGAACAAGATAAAGTATTATCCCATATCGCATAATTTGAGAAATTGTTTATTCATTTTCAATAGCACGATTAACATCTTCAGCTGAACTTGGCCGACTGATGAAGCTGAGGCTGTGGCTTCAGGCCGAAATTCATGTGCTTAAATTTGGCTATCTTATACTATACACTAAAGATACAATATCTATCTATCTATGTTTCGGTGATTCTTGCAACGTTTCCGTATTTGAATATCAATGTGTGGTTGTGTATGTATGTGTTTGCATGTATGTTATGTTAATTGGTCTATGCTTTTAGTTTCGGTGCGGAACTGTTATATAAACATGTGAATTAATCATCCAAAAGATTTATTGAATGTAGCCAAATGTTTTGGGCTTTTATTAACCGTTTACGTCAATTGCAAAGCTGCACGAAAAGCTTTTGAATGTCAAGATCAAGATCAAAGCCAAGACCAAGACCAAGATTGAGCACTCCCGATTGCGGCACGTCCGCCGCTGAGACCTTTTCTTCTTTTGGAGTAGAAGTTTATGACCGTTTTTTATAACTCTTCGAGTGGTTTGTTGGGCTTGTTATTTAACTCATTTATGAGCGGCTACCGTTTTTATTTGTTTGTTTTGTTTGTATGTCTTCTCTTCGTAGGTTCTTTATAATGTTGCTTAATTTTGTTTTAAAGCTAATTTCATTTCAATTACTCGAAATTTTTGGACATATTGAAGTTTCCACACATTTGCCTATTGTTTATCTTTTATGGTAGTAGTAGTGAAAGTGGTTTTTTGCAACACCGCTCAAGTTCAAATTTGGAACTAGGGCAAACGACAAATATATTAAACGTTCGCGCTATTTTTGGTATTTATGTTTAATTTATTCTGCAACTTGCGAAGAGATTTGACAAAAGTTGATGCTAATTAATAATGAAATAATATTCTACAAATAAATTAAACACTTTTGCCAAAGACAGGTAGACTTTATTTATTATTTGTCATCCGTTTTGGGAATCGTCCTTTCTATATAGAATTAGTGATTTAAAATAAGGCATAACAAGATTTAATTTACCTAAAACTGTCGCAAAGTTATTTACATATGTTTTCATAATGCAATTCTTTGTGCTTCAAGAATTGTTTATTGCTCCTCATAACTTCGCAATCAATAAGCACATTTATGGCATTTGGCATTAGTCATATAGCGCAGTAAATATACGTACTATATATGCTCTAGAGATAGATGTAAATAGCTATTCTAATTTTATGTGTGGTAATGAAAGTAAGTCCGACTGCATTGCAAAGTTCATTAACACTTGCAGAAATGATCTCCCACACTTGAGTTGGAGATTTATTGTATCTCAGGCATCATTGACAGTCGACGAGTATTTGATTATTTGTTTTGTCAGCAAATTAACACCTTATACTTTATTTAGTATGCGAGTATCACTGCTTTGTTAGCCAAATCAATCAGATCGATCTATTACGAGCAGTCTAATGACTCAGGGTCAAGTAGAACGTACTTATGTATATCACACAATCACAGTCACGTACGAGTTCACAATACGGGTATACGATTAGCTTACCATCATGATCCACGTTCATTTCGATGGCATTTCCCAGCAATGGCAGAGCAGCAGGTCCTGGAATCTTTTCAATGTATTTCACCAAACGCGCCCGTCTCTTGTTATAAACCACAACGAATAAGGTAATGGCGGCCAATAGAAAAATGGTCACAGGCGAATAGCCCGATATAATTTGAGCCGTCTTAGAGAGCAGTAAGCTCTCGGCCATCAATGAACTAAATACTTTCGAGGACATTTTGCTTGGCAGTCTCTGTTTTTACACTTGGCCAACAGGCTTTAACACATCCTTTTGGTACACACACTATAAACACAAATCAATTAGGAGTCCCGGACCCGACTCTTAGTTAGTTGAATTTTCGAACACTCTTCGATATAAACGCCACGAACTCCGACACACAACTAACAAAAAGTTGGAGATTGCATAAAAATTTAAAAAGAAGTGCTAAATTTTCGGCTGGCGTTTCGGGTTTTCAGTCTCGGATTCGTCTCAGCTCAGTTCAGCTCAGCTCGGCTTGGCCTTTGCATGCGCTAGTGTGAGTGTGCATGCATGCGTGTGAGCCGGAGATGGAGCCGATCGCTGGCTGTGAAACGGCAGTAGAAAATCTACTACTAAATACGACTACAACTACTCTTGCTGTTTTTACTGCCACACGTATTCGAAGTGGCACTACCTAATGTTTTGTCATGAGCAACATGAGTTGGCGCTTTGTTGCTGTTGGTATTTGGTGGCAGTAAGCCACAAATTGTTGTAACTTTGTACGAGTATCTCTCTTTTTTTTATGCGAGTATTTTCATTTTTATTTTTGGCAGTGATTGCTGCCCTTGTATTTGTACCTCAACACAACTCATATGCAGTTAATTGTGTACACAATTGCTTGACAGTTCTCTTGGGTCGCCTCCACTTGACTTGTTGGATTTTGCTCCCGTTTTACTCGCATGTGCGGCAGCAGCGGCCTTTGTTTGCAATTAGCAAGTGTTTAGGATGAAATCGCTTGATTCTAATAAAACTCAGCCATGCCGTTAAGTGTAAACTGTAAACAGCAGATACACATTTCATTATATGAGTGCAATTAAAACAACTTTACTGTGTCATGTCCGCTAACAAGAGTGCCGCCAAAATGGGAGCGTTTAATTTGAGTGGTCAGAATTTCATAATGCCATCAAGTTGTTGCGGCTCATCGTTCGCAATCCATATTATATAATTTTTGGCAATGTGATCCATTTCGCGACCAATAATATTTGGAGTTATGGCATTTGCATATACAATAAAATTTCTTATTATTTAATTCTTAGCTTTATATGGACCAAGGTCAATATCAACTTTCATATTCTTCAGCCTGCGTCTAATGGAAAATATTTTCATGGCCATTGAAAGCCGGCCCGACACAGCGCAGAAGCAAAACAAAATCTCACAAAAAATCATCATCTAACTGGTTCCACCAGGTACGATATTCTAAAACTTTGAATCAATTTAATACCAATCGTCTGCGCCCGAGTGGGTTGGTAATCAAGTTATGTTGATCGTCAAAATCGTGTTCCTTGTTAATGAATTAAATGTCATTCTATTGTATTCTGCCTTTTATACCCTGTAAACTTGAAAATTGGAGAGAAGGTTTTGTAGTCCTATATGAAATTATTGGTTAAACATATATTGATTAATTAAGAGGACCCTCAGTTTAAGTAATTCATAATTAAATAGACAATAGAGTTGGGTGTTTTTAAATTACACTTTTTTACTGCTTCAGGTATGTGTGCTGTTGGACTAATTTAATTAATATTGACTTGCTTAACAGAACCTGCTAATCACACGAAAACATGAAGCAATGAATAACTTTCTTTAATTCAATCAAAAATACAATAAAATTGTGTGCTTTCATAAATTGTACTTTTTAACTGGATATGGTACTTTTGCAGGTTGAATTATTTATTATTTGCTAGCTTAACAGAACCTGTTAAGCACACGAAAACGTAAAATAAAGGCATGCGAGAACATGTCGAATTGCTTTCTTTGTGTCATCCGCTTAATACAAACAAAATGAAAGACTCGTATTTCCAATTAATTATGCAGATTTGGGTTCAATAGAACTTGCGACAAAGTCAAAAAAGAAACGAAAAAATTAAATTTAACTACTTTGAATTCAAAATGTCAAACAAGCTTAGCATATTTAAATATGTAAATGACTTTCTAGTTGGTATTGGTAGCACAACAAAAGAACCCTTTTATTCATAACATATTACATATTCAATAATAAAAGAAGACCTTGCTATAAGAACTTATGTAATCTTAAATCAATGGTTTACTTAACATAAGCGTTGTGCAAATTATTCAAAATCCACTTCCCTAAAATTTAATTATTCTATCACGAGTCGAAATTTAGAAGTAAACTCTTTGTTTATGTCTATCTAGGAAGTAACAGCTGAGCTGTGAATCGTTCTTTAATTAGACAAAAATTAACAGCTTCTCTAATAAAAAGCGGCTCTCGCAAAAGAAGCAAGTCATGGTGCGTTCAACACTTCCCCGCACTAATCCTTTACCATAATATCGTTTATTTTTTTCGCTTTTCTGTTTACGAGCACAACACATTTTTACTGGCACACAAATAGAATTTTCAACAATTGAATAAGCTGCTTGCCTTCATCTACTTTGGAATGAGTACAAGTGCCATTAAAAAAGAACCCAAAACATCAGCCGGGCTTCCCCCCGGAGTATTACGAACAGATTCAAGTAGTTAAACATAATTGAGACATAAATTTGCAACCATAAATTGCGAAGCACATTTTTTCATTCAACTCCGACTCCTAATAATACACATATGTATTATTAACTCAAATTTGATTTAATCTGTTTTTGCTACAAGTGCAAATTGTACTTGTAATAAAATTCTAACCCAACAAACTTTTCCTAACTCATCACATCATTATACATTACATCTTTAATATATTATAGTTTTTGCCTGCTCATTTCTTCTCACATGGAGGAATTTTCGGCATTTATTAATATTCCACACTTATTAATTAAGAGAAGAAACAAGCAGGCAACAAAAAAAACGCAAAACGTCTTGAAAAATATAATCTTAATTCTAAGAATCAACTAGTTTTTGAAATTTATTAATTATTTCGGGACGGCGCGAACGCCATTCCCGGCTACCAAAAATTACACGCACGAGTTATTCACATTAGGAATAATCGCAAAGGTCAACTCAGCCGTAGTGCAATGGCCAAGCCTCGCTCCGGAGGAACCGCCTTCGTGATCACGGTTAACCTCTACGCCAGGTAAGTATGCTTTTCTCTGCTCTGGAACAAGCAATCCATCCTAACGGAGCGAGAACCATTTGGGAATTACAAGGCAACCAAATGCAAAATTGACAACACTAACACAACACACTGTGTGCTTTCGTAGAAGCAGTGCGCACATTCAGTACATTGATTCAGATAAGAGGGATGTTTCGATTGCTTGCACACGAGTTCAAAACGAAATCATTTAAGGTATGTCGAATACAAATACACACTGCATATATGCATCACAGTCAAAATATTGGAAATATGTATTGACAGATTCTTTCAGTATTATACAAGTGTGATTATATAAGATATATATCAAACGGTAACGAAAATAGTAATATATATTAGCAGATAAACACCATGAAAATTAGCTGAAGAGACGTATGCGTCTTTCTAAATGAGAAAAGAGATACATTTCTTTTATTTATTTATTAAAATTTATATTGGTAAACTATAATCATATAACAAGACATAGGGTACAATAATGCCCGGAACATTATGCCATTCGTTGTTTTTCAACCCCTAACACTGGGTTTTTGTATAGCATTTAAATCCACCCTGCTTCATGCATCAAGTTGGCTTGCCTGCTTTCGTTTGTGCTGTTCTACAAAATTTCTACTTTTGTACCTTGCAATTCCCAAATGGTTCTGGCACCGTTGGGATGGATTGGTTGTTCCAGAGCAGAGAAAAGCATACTTACCTGGCGTAGAGGTTAACCGTGATCACGAAGGCGGTTCCTCCGGAGCGAGGCTTGGCCATTGCACTACGGCTGAGTTGACCTTTGCGATTATTCCTAATGTGAATAACTCGTGCGTGTAATTTTTGGTAGCCGGGAATGGCGTTCGCGCCGTCCCGAAATAATTAATAAATTTCTACATGTATTAAATTATTTTTATACTCGTAATTTCAAGTTAAAAATAGAAGGCAGAAAATTATGCCCAATATGCGTTTTTAAACTGTTACGAACTACTAAAATTGCACTATTGAAGATGTCTTAAGCGATTTTTCAGTTCTGTTAATGCTAATCGTTTCCAATGTAGATGAAGGCAAGCAGCTTATAGTCAAAAAGTGTATCTTTATATCATCAGCAATTGTTGTGTGAATAAAAAACGAGATAACGTAAAATAGACGAATAATTAATTATACTCGTAGTAAAGAAGAAACGGAGTATCTTCGCACATCTAAGTAAAGATTCGCTGGTCAAGCTGGGACAGAGGCAATTTTAAGGCATTATAGAATAATTACATGTTTGGGAAATGGACAATAAAGTAGTAAATATTGATTGACGGCGTAGATAGCACAAAAAATGGCTGGACAAGGGCATAAAAACTCGATGATTATGCTCGATGTATAAAATAATGTTTTTTTTTTTACCACTTTAGGTCTTAAATCAAAATATTTTAAATTGATATTAATGATAAATGGTAGTATTTTTATTGGTTGTTAATATGACAAAGAAAGGGTTCTGAAGTTATAGCTTAGAAATAAAGTACTTAAATATATATAAAACAAACAATTCATACTAAATAGATAATACTGGTACAGACAATAGTTTGAATTCGGGTCGATGTCCATCGATATATGCAGCTTAGCTTTTCTAGATACGAGTTTACTTGAACTAGATCTTCTTGCGGACGGACAACCGCGGAAGAGAAGTCTTCGGTCACGTTCAATGCTATCAATAGTTTCTGTTGTTCCTAGTGGTTGATATTGGTGTGATGTGGTATGGTGAGGTGGTTCCGTTGCTTTATTATCATTATAGTAACAATTTGACTCACAAATATAAAATATCGACAAATCCGAGGCTTTTGTTGTTGTTGAATTTATTATCTCAAGTTTTGTTTTATTCCGTTCGTACAACCGCTAAAGCGGCTACAGCTGCCGGTGCTTGGGCTGCTGCTGTGGGGCTGGCTAAACCGATAAGGTCAAGTTCATTTCCGCATGGCTCTGATCTTGGTCAATGGGCAATAGTCAAAAGAATGATCGTTAATGACTACTATTTGGCACTTGGTCAGTTGGTGTGGGGCTGTGCGGCTAAGTTGCAGCTTTCGGACAGTTATCACACGTCAAGGAAGTTGCACAAGTTTTACGACATGGCCAAGAGACAGACACAAACGAGGGGCAATAAAACAATTTACCATTAGATGAAGTGTATGTGACGCACTTTAGGTTTCCCTGCCACAACTACATACAACACTAAGTTTGTTACTTTTGCCTGGTTGCAACCACTCGTAATTACGCACGTAATTAGGGTTACAACCAGACAATCTCTCGCTACCCGTCGCCAACTGTGGAGTGTAGACTAGACTGTATCTATGTCACGCCATAAGTCATCCAAAACTCAAAATGAATCCCCTAGTAATGTTTGGCAATGAGCGAGCTCTCACCGTGTGAACCATGAGACGGTTAAATTAAATTTCTATGCGTTTTTAATTTGTGTACAGTGAAAAATCATTTGTTACAACTGAACTTGAATTAAATCTGAACTTGAATGTGGGGGCGCCTTTTTAAGCCACGTTAAGCTTAGTTCTTAAAGTCGGCCGTACGCGTCATTGTCAATGGTCAAGTGCATTCTTAATTTCGTAGCACTGTAATTAAATCTGGCAATCAACAGCCGACCACCTTGGCCACGCCACACGACTTGTTTCAAGTTTCCTTCGGCGGCTTGACACAGATTATAGCCATATTGGATAGATCGGTGGCTGCTGCATTTGGTATTTTGGTTGCAAGCTCAACCGCCACCAACAGCCAGCAGCCACTAGCTGGCCTCGACTTTCAGCTACTCGCAACAACAGCTGCAAGTGCCTCAAACATTCTTGACTGTGTGGAGTTCGCACACGAATTTTGATTCCATATACATATGTACGTATTTGTAATTACAATCGGAAAATTACATTTCGATAAGCATCACATCAAACATTTATTTGTTTTTTAATGTGCGAAAAAATGAGTTAATTCCTATGGGAAATTCTCAAGATACCCTATTTCATAGCTATTCAAAAAATCTAATATTATGACGACATTCCGTCTGGGCCTAGTTGTATCTTACGTCAACATCATCAATCAATTATTTTACAACTCTGTTGACTGCAATTACAATTGAATCTTAATGCAAAATTGATTTCTGCTGGGGCAATAATACATAAGTGTTTGACTAAGCACATGTGAGAGTTAAGCACTTTAGCCAGGGTTCAAGAGCATTTAGTGATGGTTATTGCCACAGTTTACTCGGCCATTTAATAACGATAAAAACCACACAGAACCCGCATTAAGTGAATAAATAAATGGGTGAATTGACAGCAATTTAAATATATAATAAAATCTACATTTATTAAAGTGATATAAACCTTATATCAAAACAAAAATCAAATTACTTAAGTGTATGCACATTAGATTTTAAAATTCAAGTTAACAATTCAATTGAACCATTATTTACATACTTAACTACAATGTGTTATTAAAAAAAATATATTAAATGATTGTATAGACATTAAAAAAAAAATTAAATCAATTTGAAGCTTCTGGGATATGAACCCAGGTCTACATGCATTCTGCATTTTTATACACACTACTAAATACAAAATATGGTGATACAAGTAGCCCTTTTCTATCGATATGGCAACTCTTCAGATATTTTTTTAGTCATAAGGCAACTCTTCGCGTTTGTTCATCATTTGTACAAATTTTCCGTTTGAATCCAATCACTAGACTCTAGCTCATAAACACCTAAGTTAATTACTAAATTTTAGTTACATTTTTTATTTTTGCTATATATTATTTGCATTTGCATGCACTTAACTATTTTCGTATATAAAAATACCAATTTGGATAAGTATTTTAAAAATCGAGATTACTGCCTCTGAGGGTCACACTGTAAAATAACAAAAGCAAAGTAACGCAATTCTTTTTTTCATTAATCATCAAAAAATCATTCGGTGCAGTTGCAGTTGCAGCTGAAGTGTTAAAATAGCAAGATTCAGTGAAGTTTTAGTAAATTGCTCGAAAGTTAGTTTAATCCAAACGTATAAAATGTGTAACACGGGCCTTTTGGCCATTTTGGCTGTGTTTCTTTGCGGTAAGTGGCGACGTCTTTAGTGAATATTGCGTGTTTGTTTTTCAAACTGTCAATGCTACACATACATGTACATTCATAGAAATAGAAATATTACCATTTACAAACGAGCTTATATATATTTTTTATTTCAGGCGTTTGTGTTTCGTCAACACCAGTCGCGGAACAGCCGCTTCTTGGGGCTAGCAAGTGTACCTGGGGCCCCTCCTATTGGTGCAATAATTTCAGGTGAGTCTTAAATGCATATGGAAAAACGCTTTGTCATCACATAGTCAAAAATATGCAACACCCCCGCTCATTTAGCCCGTTGTGAGTACAAAAACAATGGACACTACGCAGTTATTAACCCGTTGCGAGCTTCCCGTTGTTAGTCGGTCCATTGTTTCTGTTCAACAATTGTCGCATTTGCAGCGGTTGGCGCAAGTAACGTCTGATAAGACAATCAGCAAAACCCATAACTATAGCCAGCAGCAAAGACAGAGCCGCCATTCTGCTTAGTCCATCGATAACCTTTGTTATGGGTTTTACAGTTGTTCTAATTCTCATTTCTTCCCCACCCTAGTTTGCCATTTTATTTTTTACTTTTTACCCATGTTTGTTTTATACCTCGCGGACTGTCGACACTTACTCTCTCCGGTAGGGCTCTCTCTTTCACTCGCTCTCACTGCGCTTTGTTTTCCGTTTCAATTCCGCCTTAAATTAAATTAACAGAAACACTTCCAGCTAAGCTCACTACATACAAATACATATGAATGATACACTCATCAGCGGATTCCAATGACTAATCAGTGAGGCTCGTCTTAGGCTAATTCTGTAATCCAGCAGCTCAAATATCATACTCAGATGTCCGAGCTGAGCATTCGTCATAGATGTGTCTCGAAATAAGTAGTACAATAATCAGCTGACAGTGTTGTTTCTATGGTGTTGTTATCAGCTAGCTTTGTCAATCTTTGTGTAATCAAAAACCAAAGAAATAATACTTAGTATTTGTTTTGAACTCATTGAAGTACATCTAATTTCTTGGTACATAAATTCTTTCTTATTGCATTTTCTTTAATTATATTTCGTTCTAATCGTAGGCTTTTAATGTCTTTGTGAATAAATTTGTTTATTTGCCAACTCTTTGTTTGCCTCTCCAGCTAAAATCGTCGACATTTTTTCACATACGTAAATGTACATATCCATATATTCTAAAATGTACATGCAAATGTGTGCGTTTTTTGGACATGTTCATGTTAATCGTTCGCTATTAGCACTTTATTATTGTAGTGCACAGTTTGTTTATTTGTCGTTTGTTAAAGCTCGATATGAGTGCATCAACAGACTATCAGATTAGTAATGGGAACTGGAAATAATTCCCCTTGTTTCTGCACATATTTTTACAAACATATATGCATATGACAGTTCCATACGCAGTCATATATTGCGGGTACATTCAACTGGCCCATGGGTTCTCGAAATGCTTTGGACTCTGATCTGTGCTGACTTGGCCCATTCTGTGCAGACGATTATGAATGCGGGTCATTTGATCCATTCGTTTTGCTTAACTGCAGTTTGTGCGCGCTGACTTATCAATTGATGAATTTAATGCACGCTTCGTTTGTTTATGTCTGACTATATTCTTCCCATTTTTGTATTCAGCAATGCTAAGGACTGCAGAGCAACGCGCCATTGTATTCAAACCGTATGGGAAAAACGCAATGTGCCGGTGGATACTGATTCCATTTGCCAGATATGTAAGGATATGGTGAACCAGGCGCGCGAACAACTGCGCAGCAATGAAACCGAAGAGGAAATGAAAGAGGTCTTTGAGGGTTCCTGCAAGCTGATACCTGTTAAGCTGGTGCAGAAGGAGTGCATCACGCTGGCCGATAATTTTATTCCCGAGTTGATTGAGGCCTTGTCCTCGCAAATGAATCCCGATGTGAGTAACAAGTTTAAATTTAATGAATATTAATTAATCTAATTCGATTTTATTCAAATTGCAGCAAGTTTGCTCTGTGGCCGGTTTGTGCAATAGCGCCAGAATCGATGAATTGATGCAGCAGAGCTATCAGGCGGTTCTTGATGGCACACTCAAGGAAGAAGATGTGGTTGTTCATGATGATGTCGCCAAGGTGGAAAAGAAGCCTGCCGGTGTGACTCAATTGTCCTGTGGCAACTGCAATCTGCTCTCTCGTCAGATGCAACAAAAGTTTGAGGCAACCGATCGGGACTTGATGGTTGAGAGGTTGTTGCATGTGTGTGGTACCATGTCCAGCTTTTCAGATGCCTGCGCTAATTTGGTATTGACCTATTTCAACGAAATGTACGATAATGTAAAGCAGCACTTGGCGGAGAATGGTCTTTGTCATGTGTCCGGAGTGTGTGCAGCTCGTTACCATCAGCACGAGGATGACGTTAAGGAACCAGAAGCATTGACCACCCTAGAAGGTGTAGGCGATGACATTCCCTGTGCTCTGTGCGAGCAACTGGTGAATCATTTGCGTGACGTGCTGGTTGCTAACACCACAGAGACGGAGTTCAAACAAGTGCTGGAGGGCTTCTGCAAGCAATCTCGTGGTTTCAAGGACGAATGCCTGAGCATTGTGGATCAGTATTACCACATCATTTACGACACCTTGGTGAACAACTTGGATGCCAATGGAACTTGCACCATTATTGGCGTTTGCCCCAAGGGTAAGCTGAGTCTGAACTACGAAGCGCCAATTATGCCCCTGCTGCCAATCTTGAAGCCTGCCGACATTAAAGTGACCATCAAGAAGCTGGGAGCCAACGAACCCAAGTTTAGCCAGAAACAAATCATGGATATGCAAATACCGATTGATCACTTGATGGGTGCAGCTAATCCCAGCCAGTTGGTCGAGGGTGGTGAAATGTGTACCATTTGCGAGTACTTGTTGCACTTCATTCAAGAGAGTCTAGCCACGCCCACTACTGATGATGAGATCAAGCATGCTGTCGAGGGCATTTGCACCAAGTTGCCACATGGTGTGGCCTCCCAATGCCGCAACTTTGTGGAGATGTACGGCGATGCAGTTATTGCACTGCTCATTCAAGGCCTGAATCCACGCAGCGTTTGTCCCATTATGCAGATGTGCCCGAAAAACCTTGAGAAGCAAGACGATGTTGAAGTATTCCACCCGGTAACTGTGCACCACGATGAACAAGACAAGCCCACTTGTCCGCTATGCTTGTTCGCTGTGGAGCAAGCTCAGATCAAGATCCGCGACAACAAGTCCAAGGATAACATCAAGAAGGTGCTTAACGGTCTCTGCTCGCATCTGCCTAACAAGCTGCGTGCCGAGTGCGTGGACTTTGTAAACACTTATTCCAACGAATTGGTTGACATGCTCATCACTGACTTTAAGCCAACGGAGATTTGCGAGCAACTGAAACTTTGCCCCAAAACCAAAGACTATTTGGATGAAATGGGTATTGTGCTGATCGATAGCAACGAGGATGACAGCAGCGAGGAAGTCGCTGGCAACGAAATCGAATCCAACGAAGATTTGCGTCTGCCTATTGAGATTAAATTCGACAAAGATTTCGGTGTAACGCCCAACTGCTTGCTCTGCGAGGAGGTGGTCAAGACAGTGGAAAAGAGGATGGGCAAGCATGCGACCAAGGCCGATATCAAGGATGCGCTGGAGCATACGTGCGATAAATTGAAGAAGCCAATGGCCAGCAAATGCCACAAATTTATTGACAAGCATGGGGATCAGATTGCTGATCTGCTGTTGAAGGAAATGGAACCGAAATTGATATGCGCTGAGTTGGGGATGTGTATCTTCGGCGAGCAGGAGGATCGTAAGTAACGACAGAGCTACAAAATGGACAAATATTAATAATATCATTTATATTATGTAGTTGAAGTTGATGAGGCACTGAAGTACGACGTTATTGTGCTGCCCAAGAATGGTGAGGGTAAGCTGGCTCGTCTGGAGAACTCAAAGGTTGATGAACCACCAACTTGTGTGCTTTGCGAGTTTGTCATGACCAAGCTAGAATCGGAGCTGAAGAACAAGACCGAACAGGACGAGATCAAGCGGGCTCTTCTTTCTCTCTGCGATCATATGCCGAAGACCATTCGCAAGCAGTGTGACAACTTTATGGAGGGTTATGCAGAGGCTATTCTTAGCCTAGTGAGCACAGTGCCTCCAAAGGAAATATGCCAAAAACTTCAGCTTTGCATGAGCCAGGTTGTCAACGATGAGGTCATCGAGTGCGGTGTCTGCCATGGCGCATCCCAAGTTCTATTGCCTTTCTTCCGTTCGCAGAAGGAGCACGATAATATCAGCTCCCAAGACATGATCTCTATGGCCTGCGAGAACTTGCCGGCCAAGTACTACAACATTGTATGTTGTTGCTAAGTTAATGTGTGTACAATTGCATTAATTTCTGTTTTTATTTCAGTGCTCGGAAATGATCTCAGTATATGGCATCAGTATCATGCGCCTGTCTGAGCGAGCCTATATGGATCAATCTCACATCTGTGCCGAGATTGGCAAATGCTTTGACCACGAGAAATCCGCCCTTGCCTTTGCAAGAATTTCAGGTGTGTAGCTGCCAAATAGGGAAGAACTTGAAAGCATTCTAATTTGTAATCTATTTCATTTGTTTAATTGCAGCTTAAGATGCAGCCGTGATCAAAAGAATCGCAATAGCATTGTGATGTGTCGCAATTGGCGCCATGATTTATATATATATAATTAGTATGAAATATCTTTACTGTTTTCATTCTGTAATCTATTGTGACTGTAAATTATCGAAATCGAAACCCAACCTATCTGCACCTCTGTTTTTATTCGATTACTTAATGATTTTCTTAATTTGATGGTCGAAATGTGGTAATAGTTTAACTGAGAATGAAACTGAAAACTGATTGATTCTGTAAGTGTAGCGAAAAAGTCATCGCAATTGAAACAAAACTGTAATTTTAAAGTAAATAAATAAAAAGACTAAAAACATATGTGGGCACGAATCGTATTAAATTCCAGTAAACTTATTTTTAATTATACTATGCAACAAAGAGACGAAGCCATAGGGAATGTTCAATTAAACGTGACTTTTAATTCGAAATGTATACCGAAGCAGCCTGAGGGAATGCATTACTGAAATATTAGAAATAAATCGTAAAAATTTAAATGAAATTGTCATACATAAGTACATTATATATTATTTAACAATGTTTGAGGATTCATTGCTTATCATCAAGCCCGACTACATGCACAAGCGCCGTCCTCTGCTGCTGAAGCTGCTTGCCTCTGGCTTCCAGATCCAAGGTAATCGCAGTTTAAACTTCTCACCCGAACTGGCAGCCGAGTTCTATGCAGACTATGTGGATGAGAAGGGTTTCATGCTGGAGGTTATTTTGCTGTCCAAGGGTATCTCTGAGGCCTTTATTCTAACCAAAGATAATGGTGTGCAAGATCTGTTAAACGTCATGATATGCTACTTGTAAGTGCATACTAACTAAAACCAGTTTGTGTAAGAGTCATTTAAAGTTGACTTGACCTTCAGCGGCTCGGCTTCGGAGCTGGAGCGTAACATCCATGTAAGCAAGCATAGCGGAAGTGTGGCTCGCGAGATTACCTTTATATTTCCAAATTGTGAGTAAAGCGAGCATAACTATCCATTTAATTTACTAATCATAATTCAATTGGCTTTGCAGATATTCATGAACCCATTCAGTTGTTTGATCCCAGCATCTTCTGTAATCGACCAATGATAAAGCCTTTAATTGCGGAGATATACGATATTCTACAAAACGTTGACTGCAGCCAGGATGATTGGAAGAGACTTGTTTCAGACTATTTGGTGCGTAGTAATTCGTCCTTGCCACAGATCAGCAACCAGTGCCAAGTATCTCCCGAGTTGGGCATGCAAGAGAAAGCCCAGCAGACGACCATGACATACAAAACCGTTGGAAAGGAGGGCAAACCCAAGGAAAAGTCTGAAAGCAGCACCTCTTTGCTGTCCAGCAGCACACCTCACTCCTCTGTTCTTTTGACCACATCATCCTGTTTGACTTGCGGTGGCTTCGAGCACACCGAACCATGTGGCTTCGAACTTGACTTGAACAAACGTGTGGAGCCGCAGAGCGATGAGTCAATATGCTTGGATGAGGAGATCATCTGGAAGGAGATTGTTGTGTATGAGGAAGAGCAGCCCGAAGAGGCATCACAACAAAAGAGCGAGATCGGTATTCCGGATGAGGAGGGTGCAGTAGGTGAGGAACACGATATTACGGATTCGGAGTGTGATGAGCGTCCGCGTGCTCCTGCAGCAGATTCAAAAGCTACCGTCGTAACGGAAGCAGCAACACCTGCTCCAGCAGCTGAAGAGGCAGTTTCAGTTGCTGAGTCAGCTCCAGCTCCAGTGGATGAAGCAGCTCCAGCTCCAGTTGATGAAGCAGTTTCAGTTGCTGAATCAACTCCAGCTGTTGAAGAAGCAGTTCCTGTTGATGAAGCTGCACCTCCACCTGCTGAAGAGGTAGAGACCGCTCCAGCTGGCGAAGAGGCTGCTGAATAGATAAACACAGCAGCAACAGTCGAGGTGGCGGATTAGTTGGCACCTGTTGCCCCTTTTTGCTTTGCCGAATATTTTGTTTTCGTTGGCCACCTAAAAAGATTGCTGGTATACAGAAAAAAAAGAAGAACGCCAAAACATGCTAACCCAACACACTGCCCACTACCCGCTACCCATTCCTCACTCCCGAGTAAGCCTGGCAATGTGGAGCTGCAATGCGCATTCGCCATGACCAGCAGCAGGCAGGAGTCAGAACCGCAGCATGCACTTTTCACTCACTAGCGATTCACTCACACTCACTGACAACTGGACAGTGGCAAGTGGCAGGTGGTAGTGGCAGTGGCAGTGGCAAAGTGGTAGTGCAACAGGACGAGCACCTGCAGCAGTTCACGCCAGGTTTTTATCAATAGCATAAGCCCAGCTGCAGTTTTTATTTTCTATTTTGTGGTCAATAAAAAGAAATGTAAAAGCTGAGCATAAATTGTGAGTATGCATGTGGGTGTGTGTGTTGGACGTAGGGGGATTATGTGGCAAGTGTGTCAATCGGGCGCGAAATGTGTATGGCATGCGAGTGCAGCAAATGTCTGTTTACTAACTTGACTATTAATATTGTTGTCATTTTTAGTATTGGTTATATTGCAATTGCATCGATTTTTCGACATTTTGCAGCAGATGAGAAAAGGTGGTCAACTAGTGCGAGCCACTATTAAACAACTTCGTTTGGGCGGCAGCCATTATGTGGGGCATTCAACAACCGCAATAGTTGAAAACAAGCAATTGAAAGAAGCGAGCGCATTTCGAGATGTTACACATCAGCAATCGACAACAGACACAGTCACAACAACTACTTGAACAGCAGCAACACATTGTAGACGCAACACATGGCAGACACATTTATACCACCACCGAGGAGGCACACGAACTGCCACCGGAGAGGCATCTGAACTTTAGCACCGTCGATGAGCTATGCCGACTGTGTGCCATACATCATGGTCCCGCCAAGCTGCACATATTCGAGCCGGAAGCAGAGCAGCGTCGATTGCTCTACAAGCTGCGCACTTTGCTGCAAGCCAATGTAAGTGTATGAGTTGGCTAGTTGATTTCACCGCGCCCCCCACTACTATGCATTTTGGCAGATAAGCAAGGACGATTACTTGCCCAAGTACATCTGTGAGCTGTGCCTGGATCGACTGGAGCACTTGTACGATTGGCGACAGATTTGCATGCGCAACGAGCATTTGCTGCGTAACTATGCCGCCTCCATTCACACGGTGCGGGCCACTATTGACTTTCAGGTGAGTGCTCAGTGATAAGCGGCCTTCGTGACTGCCATTGTCAAAGTTGCACTTGTTTCGCTTTTCGCAAGTGTTTCATTTCCAAGTTGTTCCTCGCTGACTGGCTAGCTGGCAAACAACCCCCTCGAAAGAGCGACGACTCTCCATGGAATCTCAGCCCTGGCGCCGCGTTGTATGCAATACTTTCTGTGCTTCCGCTTTACTCACTCAAGTTCAGGCGTTCAGTTGGACGTTTAGTATCTGTCTGGTCGTCGTTGTCGTTGTCGTCATCGTTCTTATTCCTGCTTCTCGTTCAAGAATAACAAATAATTACTCAAATTGTGCTCGCCGTTGTCGTCGTCAGTTACTTCGACTGCGTTGACTGCGACTGAGGCAGCGACAGTGACTGAGAGTCGACTCCACAAAATCAGTTTCGCAATACATACACAAACAAAAGGCGCTGGGCACTGGCTCGAGGAAGTGAACGACTACAAAACGGCAGCAGTAACTACATTTTTGTTTAGCAGTACTATAACTATATATATTATATATTGTACATCACAAAAAAAGAACGAGAGAGTATATCGACAGCAAATTTAACTCAACGCAAAGTGCGGCGTCCGTTTTTATTGATTTTCAATTGTGGTAAGGCTTGGATTGTGAGACTGGCAAACATTGCAAAAGTCCAGCAGAAAAAGTAGAAAAAAAACGAAACTGAAAACGGGCAAAACTAAGCCAATGAAAATGTCAATAGTGTGGCGCGCTGTGTGTAATGTGAATCGCGTAAGCCTGCAGTCGAAATAAAAGAAAACTGGATCGTGTAAACAGCAAAATATTTGTGTGCAAATGTTGTGTAAAATTTAGCGAACGCGCTTAAAATAAATTCAGGCAGACACGGAAAATCCTCAAACCAAGGAAACGCCGCCAAAGAGTCGAAAGGGAGCACGGCCGGCATACACACATACACACGGCTTCCTCAACCATTGCCACCCCATCCCCAAGGAAAGGCAAAGGGGACAGCTCGGAGACAGAGAGACAGAGCCTTAGTTGCGATAGCATTGAAAATCCGCCCGAGTCAAAAAAGCTCAAGTCGCAAATTTTTGCGCAAGGGCAGGCAGTTTGAGTGCTTTACGAGTTTTTGCGGGGGGTAGGTTTGGTGTTTGCTGAAATTTCGCAACACTTGCGCGCCTTTTAGGGGTGGCACAACACCGCACACCGAAACGAAACAAAACGAAAACGAAACCACACGATACGAAACAAAACCCAACGAAATGGAATGATATGAAACGAGAAGCGAGTGTAGTGTAGTGTAGTGTTTCATTGCCGGTATGTTTTTCGTGCATTCACAGGACGGCACCGTTAACATGGACAAGATGACGGTGGCCCAGAAGAACGCATACCTGGAGGCGCACATGGCCGTGCAACAGCAAATGGCCCAGGCCGCCATACAATTCAAGCAGCAGCAACAAAGCTCCGTGCAACAGCAGAGCTCACCGACGGCCAACAACAACAACAACAGTCAGAATAATGGCAATATGCAGCAGCAACAGCAACAACAGCAGCAGCAGCAACAACAGCAGCAGCAACAACAACAGCAGCAGCAACAACAGCAACAGCAGCAACAACAACACTATGCGGCCACCATTAAAGTGCCACAGATCAGTTCCTCCAGTTCGGCGGGTGGTGCTGGTGGTGCAGCCGGCGACAGCACCTTTACCGTGCCCGACGACGGCATGGGCTTTGAGGGTGGCGTCCGCGTGCTGCAAAGTCTGGGCACCTGGTCGGCGGGAGAGCAGCTCACCTACAACATACCGAAACCGAATCTGATACCATTCACCGAGCCATACGTGGAAGGTGGCTCCATGCATCCGGCCAGTCGACTCAAGGCGCTGCAACAGGTGCAACAAGCCTCCTCCGGCGTGCGCAAAACCAATCCCTCAAAGTGTGAGTAACTCTTCAAATTTTATTGTTTTTATTTTGTAATATTATATTCAAAATTTAGAAATCCTTTTTTTTTTTACTGATTTTGCTATTTTTAGTTTAACTCTTATGTTTTTATATTAAACTATATAATTTAAAATTTATAAATCTTCGATTCTTCAATTGAATATAATTAAGTTTTTATTTAAAACATTTAATTCAACTTTTTAAACTATGTTTTCTTAATTTAACTGTATTGTTTATATATTTCGTTTTTAAATTAAAATCCATCCATTTTTTTCTATTGAATTCAATTTTATTTTAATTTAACAAATTTTTATGTATGATTTACAATATTTGATGTAATATTTGATTTTTTGAATGGAATTTCATTTCAAATTAGTTAAACTAATATATAAAATATACGTATAAATCTGTTTTTTTCCTATTGAGTTTAATTGTATTTAAATTTAATTGAGTCTTAAATAATTTCTTTTTTTTCTCAGCTGCTATGAGCTGTCTTTGAATAAATAAATAATTTATTTATATTCCATATTATTGACAGCCACCAACAAGGCATTCGAGTGCACCGTGTGCGGCAAAGGATTGGCGCGCAAGGACAAGCTCACCATCCACATGCGCATCCACACTGGCGAGAAGCCCTATATTTGTGAAGTATAAGCAATCATTGAATCTGTTGGCAGCTTGACTGCTCCACCCTCGACATGCTAAACATGACTAACCTTATTGCTTTGGCAATTGTCTCTCTCGCACGTTCGCACTCTCTCTTTTTAGGTGTGCAACAAGGCATTCGCAAGGCGGGATAAGCTGGTCATACATATGAATAAGTTCAAGCATGTGACGCCCACAAATATTGCGCCGCTGGGCAAGCGGCTTAATAATATGGTTAAGAAGAAGGAGCAACCGGATCCGCCGCCGGAGGACAATAAGCAGAGTCTGGAGCTGCAGCTGCAACAGCAGGCGGTGCATGTGGCAGCACAGAATATCATTGTGCAATCGGCGCAGGGGGCGCCAACGGCAATACCGGGCATCATAATACCGCATCACCAGCAACAATTGTCGTGGACGTGCGAGCTGTGTGGTCGCATGTTCTCGAGCCGGGACGAGTGGTCCATTCATGCCAAGAGTCATCTGGAGGTGAGCAAATGTCGGTTGAGCCACCCGGCCAGCGGGGCCTAAGGCGGCGATCTGCGCTAAAAAAGCGAAACATATTTTATTGTTTGGGGCGGCTCTAAACTGGCCTTCTCTCCAATCCTTGCAGTATTGACAACAGGAACGGTTAGTCGTAGAGTCCACAAAACCAGCAGTCGCCATCGCTAAGAGCAACAGTCACAGCCATAATCACAGCAATAATAATAACACCAACAACAACAACAACAACAGCCACAGCAGCGGCAACCACATCAACGGCAACAGCAGCAACAATAATCGCGGCTATCAAATGGACGCGAACCAAAATCAAATACTCAACAGCAGCCCGCAAATGGAGGCACATGCACGCGGCCAGAAGATAATCATACAGAATCAGATGATCCTCAATGCTAACCATCATCAGCAGCAGCAGCAGCAGCAGCAACATCAGCAGCAGCAGCAACATGTTGCTGGCGGCAAGAAAGCAGCAAGAAAGCACCATCAACAACAACAACAAGCACAGACCAGCGCGCCTATGTACAATAACAATAATAACAACAACAACAACAGCGGCACTCATCAGGGACACGAAGTAACTAACTATTAACAACAACATCAACAACAACCAGAACAATAACAACAACAACAACTACAGTACCAATAACAGTAACAGTAACTACAACACCAACACGCAACAGCACACGCCATCAGCATGAAATCTAATGTCACTTTCACTGAAAAACTGCATCTTTGTTATTGTCTCTGTATCCCTACATCCTCTTCATCCCTCTTCCGACCAGGTGTCAGTGCCCGTCTCCCACATCATTGCCAACTCACCGACAGCAGCCAGCTACATGCAGGCGCAGCTCACTGGCCTGCAACATGCCAGCAACACCACCAGTACCACTGTCAATGTTGGTGTTGGCGTTGGTGTCGGCGATGCCGGCAACATGAACATGCCCATCGTCACCTACAATGGCAATCAGTATTGTGTCATTACCCGTGCCCCCGAAAGTGATGCCATTGCCATGCAGAAGCAACCGTTGCCGCTGCCGCTGGACTATGGCCAGGCAACTGGCGCTGCCACCACCACCAACATCATTGTCATGTCGCCCATGCTGCCCCCGCAACAGCAGCAGCAACAGCAGTAACAGCAACAGTAAGCAGAGCTCGTCATGATTTGCAAATTAAGTTAAAAGTACTGACAAAATGAGGCGGAAAATTTAAGCAAATTTCCCTCGCGGGTTTTATTGCCGCATTGTCCTCATTAGCCAGACAACGGATAATGGCAATTCATAACGGGCATTTGACGATGTCAGAGAAAGGCATTGGTGATGGTGATTGTGATGGTGATGGTGAAGTGAAGTGAACTGTGTCCGTTGCCCCCAGGATCCTCAAACATCCGTCTTCAAGCTGGCAATCAGCCGCAGCTCGCAAACAGCTATAAATACAAATTGTAAATAAAGTTTTTAAAAAACTACATGAAAAACAAAAAAAAAAAAATGAAAGGAAAAAAAAGTACGAGAACCCTTAAGTCTATGTTTAAGTATAAGAGATTCAATAAATACGATACGCCAGCCGATAGCAGAGGAAAAAGATCTTTACAAATAGTTTTCGCATGCAATGCTTCAAATCGTTTCTCAAAACTTGAACTCAAATTATTGCAATATATGAAATGAAATGAAATGAAATGAATTGATATGGGAAAAGACACATTAACTAACTAGTCTAAGTAATTTTACATATCCATTAAAAAGCGATAATTGATGTGAACGTTTCAATTGATGAACCCATAACACAGCTATAACACTGAGATATAATTTCCCCGAAATTCGTTTTCTCATCTTAAGTTTAAATGAAAATAAGAAAAGATATATGAAATATATGAGCTAAACTTTGTATGTGCATGAAAAATGAATGTGTTTGTATTTGTATTTGTATAGTACGCGTTTAAATCAATTGTTTATAATTAATTACGCTAAAAACCGATAAACAATATTTATGTCTTACAAGTGAAAAAATGAAAGTACTTACTTATGTATATTTATGTAAGTAGTTCCAGTAGTGTGTCCATCAATGATACTCACACCAAACACGTAACTACGGCAAACAATGTGAACAAATGATTGAAAATATATTAAATTAACAAATAAAATTTAACAATTTTTGAGTTGCTCTCTTTCTCTTCATTAATAGGCGGAGATCGCAAAACGGAGCTCAGATTTGAAAATAATTATCAGGAATAAAGAGTATAAGATATATCCAGGCACTTAGATAATCTTTAATTTTGTTTTTGTTTTTTAATATAAATAAACCTTTTACAAAGATATTTTTTCATAGGAATTAAATGAGTTTAATTTTTTCATAGAACATACCAGATAATTGCAAGTAACCGTTTGTTACGTATACGACAAAAGAGACGTATACGACATGTTGGTCAACGCAAAGTGCTGCTGACATACAATCACATTGTGTCCAAATCGATATATTACCAACCTTAAGAGCACATAATAATTGGCAGCTGTTCTCGCCAATTGCGTTGCCAAAAAAATTATACCAAAATTGAGCCACTTTTTGCGGCTCGTTCGAAGCGGTTTGACTTAATTGAGAAGACAACTTGGCCACTGCTGGCGAGTCTCGCGATCTTCAGACTTTGGGCCAAAAAACATTTTGGTCAACTGAGCTCACGAAAAACAACTTTTCGTTCATCGAAATGAAAAATGCGGCAGGTTGACCTTAAACGGAAACTCGTCGTTGTCGTTGTCGCTGCCACAGCCGGCATCGCAGTCGTCGTCGCCGTCGCAGCTTCCAATAAATTTATACTTCAAATGTTTTCAAGTTGTGTTTATTACTTTTTTGCGCAAGAATTGCAAATTAGTTGAGCTCGCGTCGACGCCAACTTGAAACGCCTACGCCGCTGACAGGGGCAGCAACGTTGACTGCGACAGCGACGGCGACAGCGACTTTGAATTGATTCGCTTTTTGTGTTCTTTGCCTACAGACTCAGTCTTAGTCGGATGTCGCAGTTGATCGCAGTTGGTCACGGCTCGAAATGCTCAATGGAAAGTTCTACACAGGGCTGCCACCCAAGATGGTGGAGCGTCAGAGCGGTAATGGCCAAAATCGTCAGGAGTCGCATTTCTTTTGGCCCGACGACACGCGGGTCGACAGCGCTGTAGAGACGCGTGTGAAGCGTCGTGGCAGCCTCGAAGCTGGGCCTGCGCCACGTGTGGCGCAAACGCAGCGATTCTCTTCTGTGCAAGAGGCTGCCGCACCAGATGTGAACACACGCCAAATGTTCCACAAAGAGTTTGCCAAGTCATCCATACAGTTCTACGACAACTTGCAGCCCAGCAACAACGCCAGTGGCAGCAGCAATAATCGATCGCAATTGAATCGTATGCGACGCGAGGTGACGCCTAAGCTGACAGATGTGGAGCCGGATTTGCGTCAGCTGCAGCCGCTGAAGAGCGTGGAACAGGAGGATCCGAGTGCGGCGCGACGTAAGCAGGCCTACAGCTCCAAGATACAGTTCTATGATTACGTCAATCTCAATGAGGGCGACGCCATGCAAAACAACACACGACGTCCCAAAATGGACATGAACAACAAGCGCGAAGTGGAATTGAATTCAAAGAACAGTCCCAAGTTGCAGGTGAAGCACAATGTGCGACATCTGAGTGTGGAGCGTGAGCCAACAATGCGTGTGGTCACCAAGAAGCCCTTAAATGATGGCCAGCACTGGGAGCGCGAGCAGTACAAGTCCAGGGGACAAGCACCTGTGCTGCTGCCCAAGAAGATACTCAAGCAGCAGCAGTGGATCGAGGACTATGATGAGGACTATATTGACAATGGCATGCGACAGCTGCGACTGCGCAGTCCGGCGCCCTCAAAGAAGCATGTTACCTACAACGAGGAGGCCGACGAGTATGCCTACTATGATGAGCGGTCCGAGCCAACCGAGGGCCGACAGCTGAGACAGTCGCTGTCACAGCCAAATATGCGCACAGGAAGTGGCCAACAACAGCAGCAGCAGCAGCGCGGTCCATATGTGGAAACTGGTCGCGATACAAAATCATTAAACAACCACAATAAAAAAAGTCATAATAATTATAACAACGATTACAACAACAGCGAGCGTTTGCGCTCACCACGGAAAATGTTGCCAAAATTGCCAGAGCTGTCAGCAACAACAACAACATCGGCCACAACATCGACTAGAACCCAGCGCAGTCGCCGCTTTGATGACACACTGCCAACAACATCGATTGCCCCCGCAGAGGTGTCAATGTTGGAGCAGCTGCCATCTCTCTCCGACCCACGTAAGCACCTGCGCAGCAGCCTCTGCTTCAACGGCGACGCTTTGGTTGTTGATGTGGGTGCTGCTGCACCGTCGACGTCAGCTGTGGCGCTGGCGCGTCGCAGTTCAGCCGGGCAGCGCGTTAGCGTCGGCCTGCCAGACTGAGAGCATCAGCAACAGCAATATTTGTTATTCGTTATTTGTTATTTTGTGTGTATGTTGATTGAATGCAACTCGTTGTTGGTTGCTGTCGTGCTAAGCCTAATTGAATGCGTCAACCTGCCTCATCGACTGCGATTACGGCTGCAACGCCAGCAGCAACGGCAACAATAACAACAACAACTGCGACATCACCCACAAGCACAGCCAAATCGTTGGTATATAAATAAATTAAGCAGCGTGCTAATGATCTTGCCTAATATGCGAGCAACAACTGTATTATAATAACACATTGTTTGCCAGCCAAAATGTATTAATTTAGTTTCATAGTTGAGCAGAAACAACAGACTAACTAAGAGCTATACATAACTATCAGTATGCTAATCACATAATTTTAGTCTAAGCATTTATTGTGCACAACTGAATTAATAAATATACATCTGTAAACATTTACATTTTATTTTGGCCTAATAGCAGTGGAAAAGCAGAACAAAATGTTTATTAAGCTTGGCTCAAATAAATCTTGAGTCATATGATTAAATATGCATTTAAATTGCTTTTAGCTTGTAATATTTCACTTCATTAATTGGTTTTTTAAATGAAAGTTCATTTAAATGTAAGCTTATAAAATGGGAGAATTTATTCCGAATAGTTCGGGAAATTGAAAATGCTTTTACATCATAACACATTTCCCATTTTTAACTAATGTCGAAAGCTTACGATAATCAATTTGATTTTTTAAATCATTGTAAAAGTGAAACAATCGAATCCATTGTTTCGTAATTCTCTCCAAATGGACATTAGTTTTTATTTATAGTAAAAAAAAAATAAAATCACCTTAATTGACGTAAAGCTTAAGGCAATCAGGGAATGCCCCAGGTTAAGTCCCTCCCCTTTACTCTTTCGGATCCCCTCGGCTGGCTGAAAGCCTTTCACCAAATTTCCATTTTACTAAAATTGCGTTGACTGAACTTGAATTGTTGTTAATACATTGTTAACGGTACTTAGACCAGCTGTGCCGGCCTGGCCAGTTGTATCTTGTATTTTTTCACAAGGAAAACGGATATTATGACAATCAGGTGCAGACTGCCACGATTTGTTGCAAAATAAAGATAACTGACAATTGTCACATATACTGAACTTGAGCTTGAGCTTGACCTTGCTGGGAAATGGAAATGAAAATGAAAATGGGAAAACACGAATATGGTTAACAATTAATTGGCACAAATTGAACAATTATGCATGCATTAGCCATCAATCAAAGTGTTCATTAAATTGCAGCTCTTTAATTAGGGGACGGTGTTTAATTGCTGCCATTTTAAGCGAGTGAGTGAGAGAGCGAGATAGACGAATGGGAAGAAGAAGACAACTTACAGGATAAGAGCGGCAAACGGAAAAGCATTGATCAAATGGTGCGTGATAAAATGTTATGCAATTGTACACGTACTCTGGCCAATTCCAACTTCATTTCTATCTCCATTTCCATTTCCACTTCCAGCTGTCCGACCCGACGCCACAAAAGACAAGTCAAAAACATAATGAAAATAACATCGACGACAGACTCCACAACTTTTCCGCATTGCAACTCTCGACTCTGACTGCGACTCTGAATCTGAGCCGTATCCTGCCATAGAAAGTAGTCCAAGCGTGCGCACCAAAAAGGCCAAGACATGTGCCAAGCTGGAAGTAGCCGGCACTTCCTGGCTCTAACTCGACTTCGACTGAACCTGAACTTTAGGCCAACCGAATGCCAACTGTTGACTGTTTGGCAAAAAGTGCAAGTGGTTGCCATCAACTTTTATTGGGTAACAGTAGCAGCAGCAGCAGCAGCAGCGACGTCTTCAGCCACAACAAAAAAGCGGGTTGCCAACTAACTAGCTTTAAACTGCTTAAAGAGATCTAACAGTTAGATAGAGCCATAGAGACATCGAGTCATGGTCTAGCGGGGGAACCTCCCTCTACAATTGTTGGCCAGCTAATCGTCTTTCCACCTCTCCAACCAGTTACCAACTAACAACAACAAATGGTAATCACTATTTGCAATTACAGCCATAAACAACATTTTATTTATGCCGCCTGCTCCATTTCCTATACCATGGAAATGCAAATGATGCTGCTGCTGGCTGGCAGCGTTGTTGTCAGCTTCCTCCCCAGTGGCAAGTAGCCAACAAGCTAGCCAACCAGCCAGCCGGCCAACTAGTTGGCCAGTCTGTTGGTCGGTGCGTTAAACGTGTAATGTGAGTGCCTCAACACTTGTTGATTTCAATCGCACTGTAGTGCTCTTCGTTCAGTTAGTCGTCTTGGCCAAGTTGCAAAACATGTTGCGCCAGCTTCGTTTTGGCCACCTAGAGAAGGAAGGAAGCTGGCATAAAACCGTTGCGTCCATTGCTCAAACTTTCAGTTTCGTTGGGGCCACACGGCGGCTTAAGACGTGCCACAGAAAAGTCATAATCGAATTTTGTAATAACCGCGAGTGAGAGCAAGTGTATCTTTGGAGTGAAGTTCAAGTTAAAGTAAACCGCAAACCACAAACACCCATACAAATATGCGGTTCTGTTGGAATGTAAGCGGATTATCGAAGATCGATCTATTGACGTATCGAGTGTGCTGTTTCCTAACTTGTTGAACATTTAATTGCAGCTCTTGGGAGCTGCTCTGCTGCTGGGCTCGTTCACATCGGGCCTGAGACCGCCCAGATCCTTCTATCGTCGCAGTTACTTCAGTTCGGTGGGTCCACCTGGCCCAGTGCGCTTGGTCTCGCCTGTCAGCGCTCCACCAAGCTTTCGCAGTGATCTGCAGACCAACGAGAGCAAGCGTCGCGATGTGATCAAGAAGTATCCTAAGAAGACACAATACAGACCCTACTCAGCGGTCAGTTGGTGTATAATAACTACTTTAAAACATTAACCCAATTGTTGCTCACTTCTAGGAAGAGGATGACTTTTCCAGCGAACGCTACTCTAACGAGTATTCGGGTGAGGCACCTCCGGACAGTCGCGAGTACACCATTGGGACACAGATACGAGTCCAACATCCCATCACGGTGCCCAAAAAATCTGGCCCTAGCTCCGGATATTCCAAGTCGCACAAGTATCCGTCGTCAACTCCATACAAGAGCAGCGGTCGACAAGTTTATGCACCAGATATCAACTCTGGCGAGGATCATGCACCAGAACCTTTAAGCTCAAAGCGCTCAAAATGGGCGCATGCATCTTACGACTCGGACGCGGATCCATTTCATTTAGTGCCACCTCCCAAGGCGACTGCGGCCTCCAGTCATTCGTACCGAGTCTTTGAACCAGATCACGATGATTACGAAGTGCCCACGCGTCCAAAGAATCATGAACGTTATAAGAGTGTTGCGTCCAAGAAACAAATCGAGGCTTTTCTGGAAGATCAACAGAAGCTGCTAGACGAGGCCATCAAGCTGCAGTTGCTCAACAATCCCAAACTGCAAAAGTTCTTAAAATCTGATTCGCACGAAACGCGACCCGATCTAGATATCGAAGACTTTGAAACATTTCCACCAAACTTCTCGGGGCCCGGACCTCTACACAATAGCTTCAGTGTCGATCACCCCCATTTGTCGCCACCCAAGGGTAGATCGCGCAGACGCCCGCCAGGCATTGAGCTGAAACGTTCGCCCAAACCGAAGCACATCATCAAACCCAAACGAAAGTATAGATCATCGGCAGTGGTCATCAATGTGTGAGCGGAGCTTGGACTACATTGGTAGTTTGTTATTTCTACTTATTTAATTACCTAATTTAATTTGTTTACTTTAAATTGTATAGACTTGTTGTATGCTAATGCTGTAAATATAGTGAACACTTTAATTTACTCGTTTTAGTTTCTGCATTTTAAAGTGGACGTTAATCAACCGCTTGTGATTGTGTGAGGCATAAAATAAGAACTCTTCTCAAGGAAATTAATATGTTAGTCAGTTCGAGAGGATGTTGAGTTAGTTTTCTTGTTTTTTTTTTTGCTTTAGTTTTTTTACTTACAAATTTTACAATTTTTTTCTAGATTTAAATTTAATGCCACTTTCGAAGAAGTGGTTGTTGTCTCAGCTCGCTCCAAAGTGTGGCAACATCAGTTTACTGGCGCCACCTATGGGTCAGATTTACACCATTTGTCGGGTTTGTAATAGCCAAACAAACAATAGATGGCGCTAACCAAACAATGTCGGCCCCATTTTGAATTTTCAGTTGCAATTATATACAATTTATTAGTTTTCTTTTTGACCTGGGCTAATTGGATATTATTGTGGGATTTAAGCCTCCGGACTCATGTTATTAAATTCGCTGATGAAAATATGTCATATAATTGTTTTATACTGTTTTTTATGGCCTTACTTACAGCTTAAAACAGCATTTTTTTCTCCCCAAGAGTCGTTATTTCGGGCTTAAGCTTGGTTGCGAAATTAATTAATTAAAACTACAGTCAAAATTAATTAACTTCAAATCGCCGACTTTATGTTGTGAAATTCTGAAACAAAGCTTTATGCAAAATCCTATTAAGGATACATAGTTCATAGCGAGAAAGTGAAAGTGTTAATCAAACGAAAGATGGAATCAGTTATATCTGCTGTTGATGCGGACGAAGAATTTGTACATTTTATGGAGTCGAAGATAAGTCTGCCTTGAACTCTATGGTTACTGGATATATAAATATCGACAAATATAATTGTTTACTCCTAAGTTACTCTTGCTTCACAAATATATTAATAGATTTATGATTGGTATGACTCAGTTAATATAAATAGACTATATTAGCATGACACCTGTTTCAATGGCCGGCACTCAATCACAGACAATCCCAAAGTTGTCACAACAAATTCTTGGCTTTTACCTCTTTCGCAAATTGTGATCGAAAATCCGCAATTGAGCAAGCCGCACGATTACCAATAACAACAAAATGGGTGCAAAAACAAAAGCAAAAATTGATTTTCTTAATTGACTGAACAATTTCAACAGCAATACGAGTTCGATGCCGAGTCCAAGCACGAGCCCGAGTCCGAGCTTAAGTCGGAAGCTGACCTTGAAAGCAAAGTCGTATACGAAAGCAAACCCCATAAGGTGGTGCCAAGAATGTGCGCAAGAGAAGTGGAAAGTAAGCGTTAAAGTCGATTTAAACTTGGCTCTAGTCAACAAGTGTTGGCTTAGAGGCGAAGCCGGGCGAGCTACACTCCGACATGGCAAATCGATGGGGCAGATAATTGAGCAAACACGCAGAGAACTCAAAATATTAGCGCATAATTAATGAACAACAAGTTACAATCAAACAATTGAAGCGTGACAAATCCGAAAAGTGTACATGTACATAGATTGCAGCAGAATGGGGCAAGTACTCGTGAATAGTATTAGATCGAAATACGAATAGCGTTCCGGTTCAGCCCACACGCTAGACTTGCGACTTTGTCGGTTCTTTGGCCATTTTGGCAAATGGGTGCGGAGTATGTGGGTGGACGTGGAAGGTACTTACTTGATTTAATTTTCATTGGAATTCAGTTAGTTTTTTATTTCACATTTCGTGCACAATTGGCCACCGACTATAAGTGCCACGGGCCACAAACTAGTTTCGTGTCTTTTTCCTTGTTTGTTGCATAGAATTGAACTGGATCCCCAAGCGCGAAACTTGTTTGTGTGTGTGTTGTTTTGCTTATTCAACACTTAAGTATATTGAAAGTTGGTTGTGCAATGTGCATGGAGGCGTTTACCGGGCAAGGTGTTTAGATAAATCTGTTCAAAATTAAATTACTCTCAAACTTGCCACACGCCCAAACTTGTTTGTTGCACCAAATTAGAAGGAGATGGCGAGTAAAAAGTGAAAGAAATATAATAATTTGCTGTTGTTGTTGTTTTTGGGGATACGTCTGAATATCGTGTATTGCTTAAAAGTCTATACAAATTATGCATATATAGATATCGGCTAATGGTACAATATTTATTGCGTATACGTCCCGTGGCCCGTGGTCGACTTGTTGCCGGATTGAAAGTCTTGCAAAATTCATTCGATAAACGTCTTCAACCGCACACACTTACAAGTTTATTGGTTTCGCTTCACAATAGGAGAGTAGAATTGGGATTTAACAGCATTTGAGGAGTATTATAAATTACAAACAAAAACTGCTAGACACAATGTACATATATGGGATCGTAGATAGTAGGAGATTACGATTCAATAATTGTTGCAACAGTTTCTTTCTTACACATATCACAAAAGAGTTTCGATGAAGTTCAGAACTGGATAGAATAGCACAACGCATAGCAAAGTGAAAAGTGACAGAGAGATGGAAAATCACAAAAATGCAAGAGTGAGACAGTAGAATGGAAAATAGAGTATGAGAGAGAGAGAGAGAGAGAGAGAGAAGATCGTGAGAGATAGAATGAAAGAGAAAATTTAAATGACAATAGAAACAAGCTCAATCTATGTAGTTCTCTCTCCATCGCTTAGACCTTGTTGAAGGAGTAGGTGAAGCCATCGGGCGTGCGGTTCAGCGACAGCTTGCCGGGCGGAGAGAAGCGGTGTGGATTGGGTGTGGTTGTGGTGTAATAGTTGGGCTGCTGCTGTGGCTGGTACTGTGGCTGTGGGGCAGGTTGATGATAGGTCTGCTGTGGGGCTGGCTGGTATTGTGGCGCCGGGGCGGGACGGTACTGTTGCTGAGGAGCAGGCTGTTGGTACGACTGCTGCTGCTGGCCGAAAGAGGGATCGTTGTAGCGAGTATCGTAGGAACCATCATCGCCATAATCGTTGCTGCGGAATGAGGACTGTGGTTGTGCTGGAGCCTGGTACTGTTGCTGTGGCTGATACTGTTGTGGCTGGTACTGCGACTGTGGCTGATAGCCGGAGGTGGGCACGGGCTGTGGTGGTGCTGGAGGAGCGACTGGCAAATGATCACCGGATGCTTGGAAACTGTTAAACAAAATATATGTTATGCTAATTTGCCTAATCGTCGATTGTACTACAACTTACCCATTTTTGCCTGCAGTGTAGGAGATGGTGCGACGCTCGCCGGAGGGATCCACATAGCTGTAGCTGCCGTGACGGGTGCCATCTGCATCCGTCTCCTCTTTGAAGTTGATGCCATCCTCTTGTGTATATGCGGCACCGAATTTACCATCGCCAGACAAGTAACGTTGCTCACTGATGATGGCCGCCGTCTTGGGGTCCTGATGGTAGTTCTGGCCAGCGGCCAAGGTTGCAAGTATGGTTAATGCGAGCTGCACCAACGGAAGATCAAAATCAAAATTAAAATCAGTAATTAAGCACACACACTAGACAAAGAGGCAGGGCACTCACAAAGCGAAACATTTTGTTTATGTTTGTTATCCTTGAAAAGCGACCACGTAAACTGCACACTGAGAATCGAGAATCACACGCGATTGAAGCCTTTACGCTTAAAGTCCGTCAACAAGGTATTTTCGGGAGGGGAGTCTATCGAATTCGACACCAGGTAAGTGCCAGACCGACGGCAATGGGTTTTGTAAGTGAACTGCCTTCCGCAATGGTGCCGCCCAAGCTTTTATAGTGCCAACCAAGCTGGGAAAACCTTGGAACAACGCGACGCGACGCGACGGCTACGGCTATGGGGCTTGGGCTAAACTCATGGCCCGCCTATGCGGTAGCTGGCCAACTTGTTGTTGTTATTGTTATTGTTGTAATTGCGGCTTTGCTTGTGTTGGTATTATTAACAGTAACAATAACAAGAATTGAGCTAAGTGCTCTAGTAAGTCAACTCTGCTGTTGCTGTTGCTGCCGCCACAGTTGCTGCTGCTGTTGCTCTGGCAGCAAGCTGTTTTACCAGTTTTGCGCTCTTTCGTTTTTTAGCGGTTACTTTTGCTTTCTATGCTGGAGCTGCAAACTATTTTTTAATTACTGTTACATTTAAAACTAAAATCCCTGAGTGTTGCAGTACCATAAATTCATATCAATCCAATATGCCGAGTGAGATCACTGCGCGATGTTCTGCCCTCTGCATGATGCAATTTTCATTTTTATTTGGCCAACAAAACTCGTTCCACCAATCCAACTACACAATCAATTGCACATGACCAACCCAAAAAACCAAACAATCAAATCAAATTTAAAGTGAATTTTAAAGGCGATAAACCATAGGAATTGTCTATGCGCTTATTTGAAAATACTTTAAGATAAATATTGGCATTAAGAAAACGATAAATGCTATAACAGGAATTCATCCCAATTATTTCAAAATGAAAACAATTTAGCTACAAAACAAATAATGTTAACAATTAAGAGAGTTCTTTCAATTTTCAAAAATATAATTCAATAATAACAATAGGTAATTATTCTATTTAAAAAAAATATTTGAATTGAATTTTCTAATAAGATTACAATAATTTCTGATCATATTATATTATATTTATTATGTATTTACTATTAAGATTTGTAAATCATTTTTGTAAATATAACAATTATTTGTTTGTAAATGATCCTTATTTATCTTGTACTTTACAGAAAGTTGCCCAACCAGATGATAAAATTGATTTTTATTAGTTTTCCGCTAGAGTATTGCGAGCATTCGATAATTGCAGAGCAGAACGATTGGAACATTTGACGAGTTATAAAATGGATAATGATTAAGAAATTCGCGATAAGTTGCAACAAGAGCGGGTGTTACTGCAATTGTAGTTGTTGTTGTAGTGGATGTTGTTGTTGAAGTTGCATACTCACATTTAACTGCTAAGTAAGCATTATAAATAGGCATTAGAAGTCTCAAATGCTGATTTATATCACGAGCTATTCTGTGGTGTGGTCAGCGGTTGGCAACAGCTCCAAACAGAGCAGTTAATAAATATACATATATTGTTGTTGTTGGTTGTTGTAAGTATGTAGTTGTTGTTGGCGCAATGTCTTTGACTTGTTGACTTTGCGCTTGGCTTCAATAATTTATTGTGTTTGAAATGCCGTCAGTAAAAGGCATTGTTTGAGCTGTCTTATAGCCAACAGCTGGTTGTATTTTTTATGTTGTTCTTGTTGTAGTCACTCTTGTTGTTGCTGCTGCTATTGTTGTGCGGTGCATTTGGAGCGCCCACCCACGCCAGCCTCAGCCTCAGCCTCAGCCCAAGCCCCGGCCCATGCATCGCTCACATTATCGTATTTGCATAATTTATGGCCAACGGCATTCGAGTGGTTCGAATTGAGGTCTCTGTGGCGACACGTGCATACACACGTCTAAACACTCGCATGTACTTACTCACGTATGTGTTTGTGTGTGTGAACGAGATCTAGTGCTTATGGTGTTAATTGCAAGTTTTAAACGATTTTCCATATTTTAATGAGCAATCGCTTTGCATACGCATGGAAAACCATTTGACTGACACAAAGCAGCCGCATGTGGTCGACAGTTTTGAAGTAGAAACATTTCATTTACACCAGTACGACAAGGATTTGGCTTTGCCCTTTTGCAAGTCGCCATTGCCATCGTCAACGTAGTTGTTATTGTCATTAGTATGACCAGAAACAGCAAAAACAGTGCACGCCCTCTCACAGCGGGGCGACTCAAAGTGTTGCGGGGAGGGGCACTGAAAGTGGCAACAGCAACAGCAGCAGCAGCAGTCCAGGAAATTAAATCAGTTGACAAACAACAACAACAGCAGCAGGAGAAGCAGCAGCATAGCATCAGCATCAGCAGCAAATGGCGTTGATGAAGGCTAAGGAAACAAGCGTTCAGCCTTTCTGTTCATTTGGATTAGCTAGAGGGTGCAACATACACAAATGCATATACATATATGTATGTACAACTAAATTCTATGGGTGTGTGTAATTGGGAGGGTTGTTTGCCCTGCGCTGATCAAAACTATTGCAAAGTTCTTTGAGCTGCCTTTTTGATTTCGAGGCGTTTGCCTGATGCCTTGATGTGACGATACTGGCACCCTGGGCAATGGCAATGCTCAATCTCAATCCTAGTGCCAACGGCAACGGCAACGATGCGAACTCATCTCGATTTTGAATTTACCTCGCTCTTGTTTTTATTGTGCGCGAGGCAAAAGGCTTTTATTTTGATGCTTTCACTTCTGGCAAGTTAATCACAATGATAATGAGGGTTGCGGGTTGCGGAGTTGAGGGGTTGCTTCGCTTGCCCATTTTCATACATGCGCCTATATACATATTTTCATATACGTGTACAAATTGCATGCAAAGCATATCATCTCTCTTAATTTTGCGTTGTCTCTCAATTATTTCAGCTGCTACCCAAATGCGACCACCCCAAATGTGAAATGCCAAGGGGAAACAGCCTAGACAATTGCGATTATTTGTAATATAAGATGCAGTCGAGCGTTTTTTTTTTTTGGAAAATCGAGTGAGTCAACTGAACGTTGAAGTCGACTCCGACTCGGCATTGTCTGTCTGCTCTATATCCAGGCATAGTTTCGGCGCACATCCACATTTCACTTTGCCAAGGTTAACAATACCATTCTGTTACTCGACTAAAACGCTTATCACGGCCATATGATCGGCCAGAAGTCAAACTGAAACTCGCTAAACTTGTTGAGAAACACGATATGCACTATTCAGCTACGAGATAGAGAACACGTTGAGAGAACGTGAGTGATAAACCCCAGAGATTCACAGGACTCACGAGAGCAGCAGAGTAGATGGTGATGGTGATTTGATAGCCAACTGAGCTGACTCATGAATGACCCGACAGCGATTTCCTCAAAAGTCAGACAGTTTTCAGATCAATTGTAATTTGAGATCCAGCAAGAATAATTACAAATACTCATTTAGGCCGGGAATAAAGCGCTAATTGCGCATCTGCTATAAATTCTGGGACAACCAAATGGGTTTCTATTACAATTGCGATTAAAATTCCATTTAAATACATTTGACTTTGTCTTTGTCTGCCATTGGCTTAGACTCGGACGCAATTGCCGCAACTTGGCTTTAAGTATCACTGGACCAGTTTCGCAGCCCCTTGTGACGCCTTCCTTCTCTAATACATACAAAATCAAGGTCAATAACGTCAGCCCCAGCCCAGTTGCGTTTGAGCCAAGTGCGTGCGATTGGGCCAGGCCGAGCTGAGTCGAGCCGGGCCTAGCCTGGCTGTAAACGGGTTTCTGGCACATGCGTAGCGGTTTATTGCACTGCAGACTTCCGCATACAAAACTGCAACAACAGTTGATGTGTTGTGGAAAAATGCAACGGAAAACTGGAAGTAAGTTGAGTGACAAGAGACACAACTTAAGTCTCTGCTGCAGTCTCTCTTGGATTGGATTCGTGGTGGCGGAATCCTCAGGCAAATTATCCTCTTGGCCTTGACAGTAGACTGTTGCATTTCGAAAGTTGTTTGACAGCCCCAAATTGGCAACCTTGAGGGGCTGAGCACGTGCATTGAACTCCAGAGCATGCAGATCAAGCACGATATCAAAGCCAGAAGACTTGTTCAATTTAAGCGGCAACTACAACACTTGCCCGTAATTAAAAGACCATATAGATGTTTGTCTTAAGCGGCAGCTAAAACTGAGCAATGAGTATCTATTTCAAAATTCGATTTGGCTATCATACTGATTGAATGACAACTGTTTTGTGGGCCATCGCCGAAAGGTCAACGAAGTGTGTTGCCAATAAATCATTAATTTAAGTCAAATTACACATTAATTACCCAAGCTGACAAAATTCGATGAAAAAAATGTTATAATTTCCATGTCTTGTTGAATATAATCACAATTTCAATGTCAGTGGATTTGTCTCCGCGATGACGTGCCACAACAAGTGAGCTATTAATTGCAACGCCAACAACAATAGCAACAGCAGCCACAGCAGCAACAACTGCGACAAATGGCCAATAAATGCGGGTAATTGTACACCATTGTGGGTTGGTCTTGGCTGCCATTATAAACGTGTGTGTATGATTATTTGTGTGTGTATGGGTGTGTGTACCGGACCTGCAGCAATCATTGAGGCAAGTCAAAGTGCAAGAATTTGACAGGCAGTAACAATAATAATAATAACGCAAGTGAAAAGACAAACAAACAAGACAAGCAACAAACACTTGAACCAGCTCCATGTTATAGTTCCAGTGCCAGTTCCGCTCCCATGACATGACAATACTCATTCTGTTATATCAACATCATTCATCCACTGACTGAGATACTCTTATAAGACAACTCAAAACTCAAGTGTTTATTTCGGTAACTCTTAGCCATATTTTCGGCCATTTTTTGAGCCACTTTTCAGCCGTTTTCACAGGTGATTAGTGTGCCGGCGGCGGCGACGGCGACTTTAACTTCAACTGGCATTGCGACTGCTTAATTAGCCGGTTAGTTGGTTAGCCAGTCGGTAGTTGCTTTTGGTACACAGCCCAAGACTGCCGATCGGTCGACGAGGAGTGTTTTGCGATAATGATATGCCAATCATAATTAGCATGCTCTGCTGGACGGCTGCTTATTGATTTCATTTAAAGTGGCATTAGCAAAACATTTTGAAATCCAAATCGAAATCTAAATCAAATTAAATTTCGATTGTATTGAACAGTTGCGTTTTTCTTTTGTTTTTTTTTGTTATTTTTGTCAGCCCACCAGCCAATTGTAGCTAATTATGGCAATGGAATTTGGAGCAAAGGTGCTGTGACTGGCAAGGTCTTAAAATATATAGAGATTTCCCAGAGAGCTAGAGAACTCTAATGCCAAATGCTGTAACTAATCACATCCTGATTGCATGAGAATGTCGCAATCCTAAGATGATGTAAATTTGTTTGCACAGCCTCTGCCTTAGCCTTAGCCTGACTGACAACAAATGGACCAATTAACTGCAGTTGATGTGAAATCAAAAAGTAAATAAATCAACAATACAGGTTGCGTACTCTGTTAAAATGCCGTTAATATTTCCTGCGTCTGGCAGATGAGCCAGCCAGCATTTCAATCGACATCAGTTTTGACAGCCCGTCGACAGTTGGCAACAGCAACAAGCCATAAGCAATAAGCAACAATCAACCAACAACTCAACTATAAGTATCCATTTTGTCTTCTTTCAGTACGTTAACAAAAGCATTGTGGTTGATTTTTTGTCTTTATGTCTTCTTGTCTCACACAGTAGCTGGGCAGTTTTTCTAGCCGCCTGCAATTATTTGGCAATATCTTACACATTTTTCGAAAGAAAATGCATTACATTTTCCTTTCATCAGCTGGATTATTTTGGTCATTGCCATGTTCTCACATGATGCCTGTTTCATGGCATTCTTCGCATTGTACTCTCTCTACGAAAATATTTACACATGCATCGACGGGCATTGAAAACACACAATTAAAAGGTTTTTCGAAACTAATTGGTTTCAATTATTTCGGGCTGGCGAGCAGACACCAAAGACAGATCTTTTACATACCTGTTAAGACGATATGCTACCAGAATTTCCAATCTTAGTTCCAACAGCGGCTTTGGCATTGCGAGATTTTGTGGCTCATTGATTTCAAGTTAATTGGTTGATTCTACTGTGGAAAGAAAGCGTAGTGATGTTTGATATATCTGAGAAAAACAGAAGGATAACTGCATATGTTTTATTTGCCATTTGAGGCAGCTTCTATGCCAATATGATGAGTGCATTATTTAATATAATGACGTTTTCTAAAAACAAAATTTGAGAATTGTCAAAGTTTTCTCTGAAGACAATGTATTTATATAAAACTTTTAACGACTAAATTCGTATTGGAAGCAAAGATCCGATAGTAAATCAAATGAGCTTAATTAGCTTGAGTGCTGGTAATTGACAGTCTTTTTAATAAAAAAGCTAATTTTCATAATCAAATTCTTGCTAGTTGAGAAAAAAAGTCATAGTTTATTTGCTGATTATTTCCTTGTTTATACAAAGTTATTTTAATTTATTTTTATCTTAATGAAAAGCAAATAAATTACTTTAGTTTATTTATTGCACCATCAATTCCGCCTAGCACTCTCAATTACTATACACCATTCTCACTTTATTATTTTTGATATTTTCCAATTTATGCAGCCGAAAATTGTGCAAATAAAATGCCTTTCGTTTTAAACCTCTTGGATAAGTGCTTAAGGCAGTTGATGCTATTGTTGGTGAGGCGATAATCTCACGCCCCATAAATAGCAAACTGGCAATTAACCACAACAAAGCACAAATTATGTCATAAGTATTTTCGTGTTGATGGGTTTTCCCATTTCCATTTCCCGAGCCTGAGAATTATGACAATAATGTGACAATTTACATAGGCAGCATTGGGCAAATCGAGCGGGGTGCACGTCGCACGGCAGTGTCTTCCTCCCTCCCGCTGGCGGGGTACTGGGAGAGATTCACCCCTAAAACTGAACCAGTACAAAGCTGAAACAGTTGCAGCGGGTCAGTCAGTGAGGCAGACAAAACAGATAGACAGTCACTCATTAAAATTAAACGAGCCAACGCACTTTCAACTTAGTTTCGCCGACTGCCAAGCGCGCTACGCACTCGAAATAGAACTAAAAATTGCTTATGTAGCGCATCAATGTTGTACTTGCGGATGGCATCCAATTGGTTGCGTGAGCTTAACAGTTTTGTCAACGGTTTTCGAGTGTGATCCGAATGGTAAACAGTGACGGGTCATGGCACTTTTTTAAGCAGCTCAACTCAGTCACAGTCAGAGGCAGCAGCACGCGCAGCATTCAGCATTCAGCATTGAGCCACAGTCGGCGCATCCTTGTTTACGTTTTGATTGCCACCCCGAAGGGTAACATGCTGGCCCACATGAAGCTGACAAGCCATGCCAAGTCAGTGCCACCTAACGCGATCCTTTAGATGTTTTTCTCTCTCGCTCTCACACAATGATTGTCGCCATGTTTGTCCAAATGCTAATCCCCGCAGCGGGCTGTCGCTTCGCTTGCCACAAAATGATGCAAATACACGTCTATGTATTTTATGAAGTGTTCAAGAGCACTTCAGAAATTAGTTCCCATGTAAGCGCTTAAATTGTGCTCAGATGCGGAGAGCGGGGAGCGGGTAGCGGGGCAAAGGATTCTCTCGCTAATCTTGCTGCTGGCACAAATTGAAAGCGTTTTCTCTGCGTTTTTTGTGTGTGTCTGCTGTCAACAGCAGTCAGTTAACCAGCTGTTGTTCTGGCTCTTCGTCAATTGCAATGTCATAGATCAGCGCGAAAGTATCTTGCAGCTCGTGGCCTGACAATTTTGGTCCCATTTGCGGATTAGTGCACAAAATCCTTTTTTTATTTGACAAAATGGCTTCGATAAAATAAAAAAAATTGAGTCTACTTACGTACGTGTGTTGTACATAATCATAAAATTGAAGTTGATTTTGTTGTTTGTTGTAGCTGACAGCTGGCACTATTGGACAGGGCTCAAAGGTGCAACAAATGCGAGATTCGTTTTGCTGCACTTCAGACTGGCCAAGCCCAAGTCCCAGTTTGCAATTCAGAGTTCAAAGTTTGCCAAGTTTGCCAAGTTTGCCGGCGATCGAGCAACGTCCGCTTGCATTAGCAATTGCCACTCGAGGCGAGTTGGAAACAAAGTTGCCTCCGTGCAAAATTAATGCTGGAGAGCCTGTGCCTCGCAAGTGGCTCGCTTGCTGGCTCTACAAAATAATTCTCGAGCATTGTTGATCCTTTGTGGCTTACTCGCGTCGTTCAGCGAAACAAAAGCTCTCGAAAATTGGTTTGCCAATATCCCAAAAGCAACCCTTTTGTTTCTCAACTCCTCACCCAATATCCTGGGAGCGCAAATGCAAAACTAATGTGCCGCGTCTGTAGCTGCGACAGCTTTCAATTTCTTTGCAACCGCGTGTTAAGTGGCCACTTGGGCGTTCAAGTGGCCCAACCACGCCCAACGTTCCCATATATTATATATGTGTATACGCCGAGCTTTGTCAAAGTCGATTTGTTACATTCTCAAGTGCAAAGCCCGTGTTACCGTTACACTTCTCATTGCCGACCCCCAACTCCAATCCCCTTTCAATATTTGCATTGCACTCTCGACAATTGTCGCGCTGCTTTGGAATGCAGCACAGCACAGGGTTGCATTGGCTTGGCCAAATTACCGTTACGGTCTGGGGTGTATCGCTGCTTGTTATTTTGACATATGGCCCTATCGATGATGTGGCTGATGATGTACTTGATGACGCTCCAGGGCCAAAGGTGGTGCAGTCGTATCAGCCAAGTTGAATGACGCGACTGCTTTTCACTTTTTAGCGTTGTCGGTCAACTTCAGCCAAAAGTTCCCAGGCTTGCGTGTTGTCGTCCATTGGTAATGGCTTTATTCAGTCCATGGATGCACCTGATGACCACCTGCTTTATTGACCGGAAGTTGAAAAGTTTCAAACTTTTCCTACCCCACACAAGGGGTGCACTTCACAATGTTGGTTGGGGATGCCCATGGGATGGGGTCTCTTCGTGTGACAGCTTAATTAAAAGCAGTACTCAAATAATAGTTTACAGTCAGCTACATAAGTACATGTACATACCTATCAAATTAATAGTTCGCCGCTGCAGCTGCGACGCCATTTTGCAGCACTTAGGTCGAGATTGTGCATTAAGGATAAGTCCCTGTTTCTTCCGTTGTTGTGAGTTACCCTAATGAACCTATCTACGCAATCGCTTAGCGCCTGGGGGGCAGTAAGCGGTCGGCTTTGTTATGATAACGAAATAAAGCAAAAAGGAAAGACAACATCAAATGTGAAAGGCAACAAATTCAATTAGGTTGCGACGTCATCAAATGGCCCGAGGCTGCAGCATCCTGCTAGGCAGCATTACTTCCTTTAGCAACTGTTTGAAATGCAAACAGTTGTCTAAAGTTTCCCAGACTTGGCCCCTATGGCAGCAGAACACACACAACGCTCTCTCGTCCTGGTGGTCCTGTGGTCTCCGGCAGCTTTTTAAAAACTAATCATTCTCGACACGATGATCGTATAACACTTGTTAGCCTGTCAATATGCATGCCAGAAATTCAAGCGAATCCGCCACAAAGCATTAAGAAAAGATCCTGTCACAGAAACATGCGGGCAATTGCAACTTTCTTGAGGTTAAACGCAAGTTGCACTTGAGCTCGAGTGCCATCGAGGGGGATATTGTTCAGTTTGCAAGGTTTGGATTTGCCCTCAATATTTTTCTCACCTCCAGGAGGTCCACTCATCAGCTGCCCTCGTTACCCTATTGTCCCCGCTCGCAGATTGTAACAATGAAACTGAATGTGCTGAGGATTTGTGATAGACTTAGACTTGGGCATCAAGTACCCAAGTGCATAAAAGACGCAAGGATCTGCCGATTGTCAACTGTGGCAAGTACTTTCAATTACAAGACGCTTCACTGGCTTTTAATAGTCTGCGCCTTATTGTCACTTGATTATGAGTCTTGGGAAACTGATCGAATTGATCTTTGTCAGCTGCTTTAATTGAACGCAATTCGCTAATGCTCATCATTAGATCGAGCCAAAAGCCAAATTATCCTGCTAAGCGCTAAAAACAATGTCATTTTCTATGTAAAAGAATTTTCTGCTGAAAAACTGCCATTTGCCCACTAAAGTAAGTTAAGCTGTACAGAGAGAGAGCGAGCTCTGAGTTATATCTTCTAACAAAGGCTAGGTTAGAGCTAAGGCTTAGCATAAGCCACATAACAATTAGAATACTTACAGAAAGAGTACGAGTCTTAACTCTGATCTCGCTCTCTCTTGCTTATCTAAGCGGCAGATATAGAAAATTGATCTGGCGATAAATCGAGCTACTCAATTTACAAAAACAACGCCGACCTCGTCCGCTTTGACTTTTACTAGCAGCTCTCTCGGTCTCTCTCTCTCTCGACCAACTGACTTCAGGTACAAACAATGAGGCAAACGGAAGCCGGATTTGCAGCGGCTTGCTGCCCAGGATCAAACGGATGTTTAATATTTTGGCTTGAAGACATTCTCATTATATTTGAAAACAATAAGCAATGGGCAAACGCTCAACTCGCCCAACTCGCCCAACTCGCCAGCTCATTCCCTTATGCGTTCGACCGCTCAGGATTTGGGCATTTAGCAAAAGGGTAATCCAGCCCATTAAAATCTATTTGCATACTCATAGTTTTGTTTCGCTAAGTAATTGCGCATGGATAACCGCTAGCCAACGCAATGATCCACAGACAGACACAGCCAAAGCCACAGACTCCGACAGCGACTGCGACTGCGACCTGTCGTTTTGGGTTAAGCTAGTGATGCATATTGAGAACCTGCCGCCGCAAAGGATGCGTGTGCTTTCCACACCTGCCCGCGGTACAAGGTAGTGAATCTGCAAGAAGATCTCTTACGCGAATTGCGTTAATCGTGGCGAGTGTCGCCCTTCATTGATCAGCAGCCTATGCGACGGATTACTTAATCAACGAGAATCTTATGAATTAAAAGTGTTACTGAAAATCCGACGGATTCTGCCGAAGTCCAGGCAGCAAGCAACCACTTGAGCTGAAGAGTTGCGCTGCCTTTGAGCCTGGCTTAAGAGCCACACACACCCACTGACCCACCACGAACTGAACTGGGCTGGACTGGGCCAGGATGGTTGCTTTGAGTGCTTGGATTGATGTGAAGCTTCTGGCACACAAGTTAGTCCTTGGTTGGTCTGGGCGCTAAGCCGAGGATTTCACACAGTCTCTAAGGCTTGCTCCACAATCTGCACGTTTATTGCAGAAATCAAAAAGTGAAAAAATGTTCGTTGCGAATACGAAATGTGGAAAGAAAAAAGGGAAAACTACAAATTAAGAACTAAACAATGGCAAGGGCAACAATGTGCAGAAAAACGTCACTGATGACAGAATGATGAGGATTAAACCAAACACACACACAACAACAACCACAATTGCAGGAATATGTGTACATATGTAGCGTCGCCTCTGAGTCTATTAAAAGTCTAAAGGCAGATAATAAAGGGCCATTAGGACTTAAAAGGGCTCAACAACCCAGCAGCAGCAGTCGAAACGCTTTGTGCCATCAGATACAACAACAGCAGCAGGAGAAACAGCATCCAAGTCGAGTTGAGTCGAGTCGAAGCGATCCGAGTGTGGACCTTGGCAAAGTCGAAATGGCAGCAGCAACGAAGCATATTTAATTCTAAATTCCCGCAAGCATTGAGCTCTGGGTGCTCCGGGTTAGGGTAGGTTTCCTCTCCGATATAGATGTGTGTCAGTGGCATACACACACACACACACACATACGCACATACAAGGTATCTCTTGTGATGCATTCAATTTTCTATTTACTTTGGCCAACGCAATTTCAACAATTTTGCAGCAGCCGATTGGCAACTGTGTTTTTGCTCACGTTGTTTGTTCAGCCTTGTCCATGGAACAACTCATTTTTGGCTAGCCCGGATCCATTTGCCATTGTCGTCGATAGGGTGCTGCTTTTGTTAAAGGATTCAATTGTTATTTTGTCTGTCGCAGCAGCGCCTCGATCCAAACAACACCAACGATCCAACGGCCAGCGCTCAACAAAGTCATCAAAAGTGAATTTTTGCTTTTTAACTTTTTGAATTCAATTCGTACTAAGAGGGGTAGAGAGAAGAAGAGAGAGAGACAGATTCGACTGAGGAACATCAAACTGGAGAGCGGCCATATACAATTCTCAATTCTCGGCAACTGTCATTCCAAATTAATCCCGACTTTGGTTTTGCTCATGTGGAAAAACTATGCTAATTTGTCCGATTCCAATGCCAAATGCAGCATCTTTTGTTCCAGGATTTGCATACGTTTCGACCAATCGCCACTGAGGTGTCTATTCATTCCTTTAAAGGCGCCAAATAAAGGTCGTTATAAAGGTTAACTGTTATTCAAAATTAATTACGAAATGGGACATAACAAAATAAAGTAACTACAAAAGTGATATCGTGTGGACTTTTAGCATGTTTTAAATACTCAAAATAAAGTTTATTCTTTGAACCACCGATTGCCTAACAAAAGCTATGTGTTTATGTAAATTTGCTACCATTTTGTTAATATGATTTGTAAGATTTGTTTTTTGGGATCGATATCCGATTTAAGACTGGAGACGTCTTCAAAATGACAACGTTTAATTAATTAAAAAAAAAAATTTACAAAAAATGGTGAAAATTCAGCAGCATTTTTGGAAATGATGCTGATAATATAATATGTTTTTGGAACAAGAAAACACATTTATATGATACAGATATAGAGTTTCCAGAAGGCATCATATCTTGTTTTCACAATCAGCATTGGCCCCCATTGGAGAACCTTTTAGTATTCAATAAATCTCTTTGATTTTAATATTCCTCTTTTTTTACTGAAATACTTTTTTTGAAGGTAAACTGGCTGTTTGAATTAAAAAACATTGTTGCTTCAATGATTATTAAAATATGTCACAATAATAATAAAACAAAAAATTAATAAAAATTCTATCAAATTTCGCAACCTTTCAAAAATGTAAAAAATTGAGGAATTTAATAAATAATAATCTGAGTAAGAATGTTGACTATTCTATTTAGAATCAAAATTAGAGTAATATTTAAAAACCGACTAGAAAAAATTATCAACTAAATGTATCAACTTGCCAATGCGTTGGAAAAAATTGAAATCTGATACCATACCCACTTGAAGCTCCGATTTATAAAAAACATAATAAATGCAACGAAGGCCTCGAAGACCTATTTACAACCATAAAACGCCCATAAAATAATAAATCGAAAGTAAGTAATATTTTTAAAAAGCTTTAGCTATAAATGTATTTAAACATGTTGTTGATGGGTTTTATGCTAATTGAATTAAACATATGATAAGCTTAAAAGTAATATATATTAATGCTAGATATGAGTATACAACAAAAAGTTTCAACTTTTTTGAATGCAATTTGAATCACGTTGTGGATAGATCGAGTACGTATAACGAATACACATTTTAAGGCTAACTCCGAGAGTGTTGTATGTTATACGAGTATGTAGTAAGTTTTCTGCAGCAGTTCACTGTTAAATATTGTCAATGTCCAATGTGCTTTCATTTTATTTTCATTGTAATTTTCACTATTCCCGACTCTGACACCAGATATCACAGTTTCCAGCACTAGAAAGGCACTTCAAGTGCAAGGATGCGAATTTTGCCGACGGCAAATCGAATCACTTCGACTTCCACTCAGATCTTACGCTGACTGTACATGTCGGAAATCAGACGCACAATGGTTATATCACCAATGGTCTTGCGGAAGAACAGCTCCTCGATGGTGAAGCTGGACACCTTCTGCATCAGCGAGACGACGCCGAGCAGCGTCTGGAAGCGTAGCGGCTGATTGGGATGTGTGCGCGAAATGTAATTGTGAAGAGCATTGCGAGCATCGTTATGCATGGCGGCCACTTTGCTGGACTCGAGCAGACCACGTGACTCCGCGGATGCACTCGAGTTCGGGCTGCCGCTGCCTGTCAAGATGGAACTGTTGGCCAAATCCTCTGTGGAGCTGGCAGCTGGCGGCGATTTGCGAAAGAGCGAAATGGCACGCAGGCATTCGTATTCCGTGCTATCGATATTCAGATGGCACAACTGATTGAGCACATCCTGGAAAGCGTGCACTTCACGAGAGACGACGGCGACAATCTCACGATTGGCATTCTCGGACTCGTAGACGAAGAGTAGCTGGGCAAAGTTCATGGGCATCAGATACTGTGCCATGGCCAGTATGAAGAACTCCTTCCAGGACTCCTCGAGCAGCAGCAGCTGGTCGGGCATCGGCAGCTCCGTAAAAGCGCGCACACTCTTAATCCAGTTGACATTCTTGAACAAATGCTCGGCGGCCGTTTCCTTGATGTGCTCGGCAGCCATCAGTGGCGGCGTCGGTGGCAGAGCACGAGTAGCCAATGCATTCATGTAGGCTGCGGTGGGCGAGAAGAAGCCATGATGTCCCTGATGCGCGGGATGATGCGGCACACGGGGCACAGAGAGATCGAGCACGGCAGCAGGTGGTGGTGGCTGGAAGGCGGCACTTAGTGCGGCATGATGATGACCACGTGGCACACCTGGCATGGGCATGGGCATGCCGGGAAATCCGGTCAAGGCAGCGGTATTCATGAGTATTTCTGGCGGTATCTGTGGCATTTCGGCGGCACCCATCATGGCATCCTTGTACATGGCCATGTGACGGCGCAGTGTCGAATTGCGTGGTCCACGTTCATGCTGCACTGCATCTTTGTTCATGCCAACGTCAAAACATTTGCGCAAACGGCAGGCACGGCACTGATTGCGATGTGTTTTATCCACCACGCAGAGTCCCTGCTTCTGGGATTTGCACACATACTGGCGGGAGCGACGTATGCTGCGCTTGAAGAATCCCGCACAGCCATCGCAGGCATAGATGCCGTAATGCTTGCCGGAGCTGTGATCCCGGCAAACCTTGCACGGCACATGGTACAAGATGCGACCTGAAGAAGCAGAGCAAATGAATTGATTTGTTAGTTGAGTTTGGTCGAGCCAAGTCGGAGCAAGTTGGGGAGTGAGGGTGTATTGTTTGGGTATACTTACTGGATTGAGCTGGTGAGAGCCGCACACTGTTGTACTTTTGATCCATCAAGTCTGGTGAACCCTCCGACGATTGCATACCGATGTGGGGCGTAATTTTGGCGATTTTATAGGCACAATTTGGAATAGAATTTATCTCCTTTTTTAACGCACTGCACTGCAATTTCAATCAATTGCTTTCAATTCGTATTTAATTTCAGTTTTGAGTTCGATTTGAGTTTGTTTTTGGCACGTCACGACGGCGACGACGACAACGAGAACAAGGACGAGGACGAGCGAAGTGGACTCGTTGAGATCACGGATGATTGTGTTGTCTGCTCACCACCCAGCTCCTGTTTTAATAGTCCTGCGCTCAGTGCCATTCAACGCATTCAAGCAATCGATCACCCCTAGGTAGCTGCCGGGCGCGTTTATTGGTCGATGGCAGGGCGCAACAGAGAGGGTTGCTCTATCGCTTGCCCACTCGCACACACTGCCTCTAACGAGCTGCGATTTTGATCCTGGCAGGCAGGCAGCAGGCAAGCTGAGCGGCTGCCATTGCGAAAATTCATTGAGAGCAGCAGTCCTTGCTTGCACTCATTCTCAACTTTTGGCTCTGGGGTTTTATGGTCTTTTTCCTGCACAACTCTCAGCGACTACCTGTCTGGGCTCTCTCTTACTCTCTCTAGCTGAGTCTCTCGCTCTTTTGTGACAGTTGTTAATATAAGGACGAGCACATCCTCGGCAGCATGGCTGGACGTTTATGGCGCTGGCCATTGTTGCCGCTTTGTGTGTGATTTGCGTGAAGTACCTGTGGCTACATTGCTTTTGTCTATACGCAAGGGTTGTTGTTGCTGCTACCATCGGGGCGCTTTGTAATTGTATTCATTCATCGATTGAGCCACGTGAACTTTTATGATGCAATCGCTTTATTAATCGACTCCTTGATTGATTGGGCAAATAGTAGAGCTTGCCTTAACTAAGCCAGCTTATCGACTGCCTTTTCGGCAAGAGGACACAGATCAAATTAAGTTCCAAGTGGCAGCACTTTAATCGCCCCCCGCTTAACTAAGCCCAAGACGGCAGGTCCAAGAGGCACTTGCAGAGGCTGTGGCCTGTTGGCAGGAGCCTAATCGCGTGCCGCTTAAGCAGATTAGAGCGTTACCAAGATCAAGATCAGCCAAGGGCAAATTATTTAAAGCAAGCTTTTCGCAGAGGCAAAAACTCAACAAAAAGGGATCAACGAAGAACACTCTCGATCACTCTCTCTCTCTGCCTCGCCTAAGTAAGCGCTTATATTGAAATTCAGGTGAAAAATATTGTACTTAATAATGTTAAGCAAGATCCCGTAAGTCTGGTGCGATTAAAATTGAACGCCTAGCGCATTCGCTCTATCCGATTCCGATGCCGATCCGTTGTCCGATGTCCGAGGGGTTCTCTTAAATCCGTCTAGCAACTACGTGGGAAAGCGAGAAACGCACATAGAAATGCAAATGGGAATGAGAATGAGAATGAGCAGGGCAACATCGTGTTGATATATGACAAGACACTTAAAAAGAGCAATTATATTTCGATTCATATTACGGATGCGTAACTTGATCAATAAAATGCTCTGACATGATAGCTGAGGGTTCTAAGGGTCTAATTAGAATAGCAACCCCGAGTTCGAGCATGCTGATGCTGAGGGGTAGTTGTTCGTTGCTGCTCTGACTGAGCATGTGTTGTTGCCAGCCACCCACCACCACCAACATCAACACCAACACCCTCTGTAGGTCTCCAGTGGCTTTTCAGGTGCACAGCATGGGAATGCGCTTGCGTGTGTGATGTTATGTCCATCATTAGCTGCACTGTTGATTATGATGCTCTACTAAACCAGATGACGATGACATATCAATATTTGACCAGCGGTCAATGGGGCTTATCGTGGGAACTCTATGAATATTAAATGAGCTGATGCTGCATCGACTCTGCAGCAGCTGCTGTTCAAATAAAATATTCTCACAATAATTACTGCCATACTCATAATTCTGCTCCATTTGCACGTCAGTTTGCATAAGGGAAATTTGCAGGAAAATTCAGCGTTCAATTTCATTCAACTAAAGTACAGCTCCATTACTTAATGAAAACCTCGTAACGCCGCACAGCACGCTAATCCTTGCGGATTAGTGCTAAATCCACCACAAGACTTTAAACAGCACTCGAAGCACAGGTAAAGGATACAGGTAGCTACAGATATGCATGCATCTGCTTTACTCCATTCAAGGCCACGCTAAAAAGTGAATCAAATAATTCCGTGAAATACACATTTACATATGACTTTTTAGCAAAATTCCAGCAACAATGCAGGTTGGCGGGCCTAGGCGAAAGTGAAAGGGTTGAGTAAGTGTCACATTATAGGTAGCAGCACTGTTGACCCTTGGTCGCCTGGTCAGTGCTAATGATGATGTTGAAAAAATGTATTTAGCACCTTTTTTGTCTTCGAAGAATGGACCGCAGGTAAGCAGTTAAGGCAACCCGATTTTTATGGGCGTCATTGGCACTTTCGTTGCATTTTTATGAATCGCCGTCTTATCTGAACTGACCCGAAAGGGTTGGGCCCTTTGGCCCATCATAAACTAGAAGCAGCAAATCGTGGCAACTACAACGGCAATACTGACTGATTGTTGTGAGGCGTCTGACGGCGTCGCCACAGTCCTAATAACACTTCGCCCGAATGCGAACCGAAAGGGTTAAATATTTGGGAAATTTTCTTCATTTGCCTTGGCTTAGAGTGGAAAATTTTTCATATAACTGTGCCATTGTATTGCGTTTATGGCCCAAAAGTTGCTACCGTTCATTGAGTAATGCCGGCTGTCTTTCTGAGTTCCCTCTCAACTCACTCATCATTATGAATCGTGCCAGACTTTTGATGGGAAAGTCCCGAAATGTCATTAGGTGATCGTTTTGTATTCAGTTTATGGTTATGGCTTGGTACAAACCATTATATATTTCACTGAATATACTCTTTTTTGGGGTGATAAGAAATTTGGTGTTGTTTGAAGTCCTTCCACATGCCAAAACTACATTCAATAACGCTAGAAATTCCACTATTTATCTCAGCTTCATTACGTAAATATGTAACTATCATAAAATAAATACTGCGTGAAAAGAAAAAAGGTAAAAGGTTCCGAGCGAAATAATCAGATCATTCTAGATGTTTTAACATTCAATCCCACACTTGGCACATCAAGAAAAGCAACATTTAACAACTAATGCTAATATACTTTTTGTATTAAGATTTTATATTCTTTAATTAATAAAAATATTTACTTGACATTAAATATAAACGTAAAATTAGAAAATATTATTTTTATCACAAAAAAATATATATTATGCATATATTTTGCCTATCTGAATACATTTGTTTGAATAATGAAATGATATATGAAGAACCGGATGCTATTTAACTAACATCCTCATTGATACATTTTATCGTAATTATAGACGTTGCTCAAACAATTGCTACCTTCTAAATCGAACCCTTTTCCATTTACTATTACACATTTTGGCGCGCAAAATATTGGTTTATTGAGATAAATTGAAATTGTATTGAAATTTGTATTTTTGGCGCACAAATTATGTTAATTTTGGCTTTGAATGAATACGCAGTGAATGTACGGAAATGAAGAACCCCTCTGGATAACTTCCGTTGAAACGAGCAGCAAAGTTCAGAAAAGCAAAAAGCATGTTAATCGTAAGAGTACAAACAGACAAGTCTCCACTGGGAAGACAAAGGAAAGACAAGAACAAGAACAAGCAAAAAGGGCGACAACAACAGGAAACGACTCAGAAATCACGTCAAAATGGCTAAGCATTAAGATGTGTGTTTGTGGATGGAACCCAGGAAATAAGCTATTAGAATCCGAATATTGCTGAAAACCAAAAGGTACAAACAACTACAAAAAGCGCAATAATTACGCGGTGCACAAATTGAATCGGGGCAGTAATAAACTAGACTAGGGTGACCGAGAAAGATAAGCAATCTGATCTACAGAAATCATGTGAACAATTCATGCAAACATGAAATTAAAGTGCTCAAATGTCGCCAACCCAAGTCCCGGCCCAAATTGTGTAAGTAGGAGCTGGGATGACGGCAGAAAGTTGAGCAACTTTTGTCGGGATTTGACAAAAGCAGGCAGGCAACAGAGAGTAGGAGCAGCAACAGGACTCGGTTCCCAGGTCTGCACGTGCAAAATAAACACAGATATAATATTAAAGCGAAGTAAAGGCATCCGCTGAGATAAGTTTCATATAGCTGCCACGGAAGCGCAGTCCAAACAATGGGACACACCTCCAAGATCATATAGGATGAGCGTTCATCTCGGTCTCGTCTGGTCTTGTCTCGTTCGCGGTCTTTACTTCGATGTTAACCTGATATCTGAGCGTGTCCTCTTTCAAGGATCTTGCAATGCTCTCGCAATTTATGCAACAGGAGCGCGCGCAGAGGAAACAAGTGATGAAGTCGCTGCTTCCATTTCAATTGATTGTTATGTCCTGGTCCAGAGAGAAGGTTTGCATAAGTGCCAGTCCTTTTGTGCTGCGTCCTCCTCAAGAGTTTCGCGTTTACTTCCCTCATGCTCTCCTGGGAAACTGGTCCATTGTTTTCATTTCATTTGCCAGCCAAAATGACGCACAAAATAACTTAAGGACTTTTTGTTTGCCTTTTTTAGAATTGAAATTTTTTCTCTCATTTGGCTCCAGTTGTCGTTGTTGTTGTTGTTTTAGCAGTAAGTAGGATGTCCTGTTGCTCTCCGGTTGCCTTTTCTCTGCCTCGCCTTGCCATAAGTCGTTTGCATGTGCTAAGCCTTAAGATTATGTCATGCGCAGATTATTTGATTTGCTGCCAACGACAGACGATAGTTGCATTGAGTTGAGTCCATTGCGTTGCATTTCTCACGCCTGCATCTTGGCCGCTTTTTTGGCCAGTTTCCGATTTCAGCCAATGATTATGCTCATTTTACACGCTTCCTGAAAACATCTTTAGCAAAACGTGTTTGTCTTTTCACTTGCCTATCAACGATAGGCATCTGCACAGCTTTCCAGCTAAAAGTGTCGCAAAATGTAGTTCGTGTTTTGGTTTCTTAAATTCTTAGATCGTTAGTTAGATAGTTGCATTAGCAGCGGTAACTTTCTTTGATTAGATTAACACAACCAACAGCGACTGTCATGGCAGGATGTCGGCAACCTTCATTGATATTTAGATACCAAGCTGAAATCTGATGTGTTGAAATAGACACTTTGGTTAAGTTGAAAAAATGTTCCAAATATTGGCAACTACTTGAAATATTTATTTTCATTTGCCTTTGATTTGGTTAGGATTGTAGAATGCAGGCAATGAAATCCAAATCCTAGCCCTCAAAACATTTTATTTAGAGCAATTAATATCAATCAATTAATCAGATATCTCCAATGTTTTAATATTATCTACAATATGGGTGCTCATTGGGTTATTATTGATATTTCCCGATTGAAGGCAACAAAAATGTTTGAAGAAAAATATTTAGTTGCTTTATTAATTACCAAATAAAATACTGAAATAACCGTACACATTTTTCTACTACAGAAAATCACATTTATTTTTACCACATTTATTATCACAATTATTATTACTCTTACTATAAGTGAAATTAACTACAGCTCAAATAATTTAATTAAGTTATTTATTCAAGACACATTTCGCTTACAACAAATTCCACATGAGTTCAATGCTCTACAGTTGTAAAGATCATTAACCTTAACCTTTCCATGGGAGCGCTCCTGCTTCAGATCATCAAAATATTCGGATGCCGTGGGAAGACCAATGTAAGCTTCCACTCAAGGATACATGGCTGATTGATATTGAATACAAGAGCAAAAGCAATTCAAGGCTCATCATTCTACATAATATGACGGCACCTGATGCGTTAACTGCTAACTCAATATAACAATTGATTCCACACTTGAGTTGCCCCCAAAAGAGATGCTCTTGAAATTATTGCATAGATGGGGGCGCTAGACAAGAGCGCTGCTCCTGATCGAGGCAATCATGCGGGAGATATGCTATAAGGTACAACAAAAAGGCAAGCAAACCGAAGAACTTGAAGAACAAATGGCAAAAATATATGAGAATTAACTTCCACGAAATGTTCTTTTCAGCATAAATGATAAAGAATGTGCTGCAGGTACAATGACGATCTAACATAGGAGAAAGGGTTTTCGCCAGACAAGTGAATGGAGTTGCGATCAATCTAGTTTTCGATTGAAATTGGATTGAGTATGCGCAATATGTTTTTCGTTTTTCGTTTTTGTTTCAATTATGAAATGAACCCTCATCAAGGGTCGCTAAATGCCTGATCGATGAATGAATAGAAAACATAAACTATGGGCATGTCTTATCAGTTTTTTAGCATCATGTGCGTGGGCATAATAGATGAAATTCCCGTTTGGACTACCAAAGAAGCGGGCAACTTGTCAACGTGTCAACAACCCTATCAAGATTTCAGCACAACTGAGATTTGAGATCTAAGTGCAGATCTTGAATTAATAATTTCTATTTGTCTAGGTTAGTGCATCATAAATAGTTGTCGTTTAAATTAATTAATGCATTGCCATGACTTTCGCTGCTGCTCTTAACTGTAGCTATAGTTGGGCTACTGACTGACGGCATTTTGACGGCATTTCATTTTCAATTCGTATCGAATGACAACGACGTGGGAAGCACGCACGACCCGGCTCCATCTACGTCAAGATGAAAGATATGCGAGATCAACATGTAATCTTTGGCATAAATACGAGAAAAACGTTTAACAATAATGACAATAACAAGAAGAGCAGCAGCAGTAAGGAGTAGACAATGGCAAAGGCGAAGGCGCAGCAATGAACGCATGTTGCATGCCCCCGATCAAATGTCCTTTGATATCAAACGATTGAAGGAGCATCTTACTGATGGTACTTATATTTCATTATGCGAAAAGGTAGCACACACAAAAGGTTGCAAAGAACTACACAGCCAGTGCAAAGCGACCTGTTGTCATCAGTCGACCAAGTCCCAGTCGCAGTCCCATTCCCTGACTGAGTCAGACTGCCGTAACAACCCCTTGGCAATTCAAGCGAATTTTGATTCCGCCGTGTGCTCTATGCTGGTGCTACGATAAAGTATTTTTTACTCAGAACGCACACTTCAACCCCGAATGACAGGCAGCTAGTCTGTCTGTCTGACGGTCTGCCTTCGTCAACTCCTTTACCACCATTATGATTGTGTGGCTTGTGCAGGAGCATGCCGGCATCTGTTAAGGTTAAGGCATCAGCTTCGACCGCTTGACACTTGCAGATTAGTAAAGTGTTGAGTTTTAAATATATTTCTTGCTAATTGCTCATCTCACAATTAGTTTTGCCCCATATTGAGTACTCCTCTTACCACTCGAACTGAGGTCACTTGCAGTTGCATCGCCTGAAGAGGAGGAGGGAAATGCAATGATTTGCATTCTTTTTGTTTGTTGGCACATGTGTCCCGAGTTTCGTGTATTCATATTTATTATTTTCTTGAATTAACTTTTTGCTTGATTCATGACTTTAGTTAATTTCAATCCACATTTCCGGTTCAACTTTTGTAAGAGCAACTTCTAAGTAAAGTGAAAACTGCTATTTTGCAGGCGTATAATGAGATTATAATTTTTACAGGAAATATGTGTAGATGCCAAAAAGTCTACCAATTTTGCTAGAAGTACTCTCTTGGTATTGCTTGGCAACTGCTTATACTACTCGAAAATAGTTATTAAACTACACAATTGCTTGCAAGTGATATTTCTTAATACAAATATAAACACTAAAATGTCTAATATCTTACTGTTCATTATTATTCTATGTAATTAATTCTTCAAATTTGCTTTAAATAACATAATAAAGGTTTTAAAAGCACTGCAAGCAACTGCAAACAACAAATAAAAAATATTGCATACTTTAGAGCATAGAAGTTTTTTAATTTTCAAAAATCAGCCGACAGATGGCGGGTTTCTTGGCTAAAATCAAATATAATATACCACTCAACTTGATAAACAATTAATTAATATGCGTTTATAATAAATTCATAAGTTGAAGTTTAAATAAATGCATACATTGTATTGCTTTGAAAAACATTTTTGATAAAATAAAGTTCAAAATTATTAATCACTTCATTTCACTGAAAACCTTTAATGTAGTAGCATCTTAATTATTAATAAAGGGTATAAAAACTAAATTAATTACATGATTTATGAATGCCACAAAACAACATTCTTGCTAACATTTATAGTGCTGCACAGCGTGTTCTATAAATAGTCTTTTGGCATATGCATAAATTGATTGCGAAACCCTTGCCAGATCCTGTCCAGATCATTTAAATACGACCTGAGCTGATGGTGGCTGCCGAGCACAGCATGTTCACTAATTATAATGACAAATCGGTCAATTATAATGTCATGTCATAAATTTCCAATACACGATCGATCAGGCCAAAGACAGGAATATTGAATAAAATAGCTCATAAATTGTGAAAAATGGAAGCAGCCGGGCAACTTTATTAAAAAATAAAAAATAAAAAGCGAGTAAAAGAACATTTTTGTAGTAATTAACTAAAGGAGGACACTTGCCATGGCAATCGGGAAAGAGGGAGGTAGTCAAGTGGAAAATAACAAATGCAGCAACGTCAACAGCTCAAGGCAAAAGGAAGCGGGCGAGTGCAGGTGAAGTTAAACTGAAGCAGTTTGAACGCCAAAGGCAATTTAATGAAGCCAACGCGAACACTGGTTACAAAGCTGTCAGAATGGCAATCCAGGCGGCACGCCCACCATATTAAAAAACAACTAAAAGGACGTGAAGGCGTGCTGCCAGCGTCGTTCAACCTGTCAGGCCGTGTGGCAGAGAGAGAGAGAGACCTCGAGTGAGAGATGGAGAGGAGGCCAGCTGAAATAATCGTGTAGTTTTCAAATTTATTGTCGACACGCACTGCCTGCCATGCCATACGCCCCCAACACACAGATCGCCAACACAGATTCCAGTATCCATATTTAGTTGCACACCAGATTCCGATGCACCTCCCTGCTCCTGCATGGTCAGATGACCGCAGGCGAACGTGTTCGCTTAACGTTCATCATTCCACAGACACTTTTAGACTCTGTTTCAGTTCCTGCAGCATTGTAAATTATTTTCGCAGCAGAACTGTTTGCTCTTACAAAAAAAAGAACAGAAAAAAAGGGGGGCAGTAATTGCCTGCAACGGTATCACTATAACCAGTTCCTTTTGCTGTCCATCAGGCAGCTGACCGCAGAGGGCACGGCACCGCACGGCATGGCATCGTCATCTTAACGTTTACACAGCTTCTCTCTCCCAGCCCGTGCCCCTGACTCAGACTCTGCCACAGACTCAGTCCCAGTCGCCAGTCTCAGGCAGTTCGCATTAAATCTGTGCGGCACATTCTCTTTTCGCCAAGTTTATGGGCACAGCATGCATAGTATTTCACACAGATTGCGTCTTCGATGCTGCGGCTAGGGCTGAAACTCCGGGTACCACAGAGGGCATGTTGGCACTGATTGCTGGCCAGCGATAAGATGACATACCAAAGCTGCTACACTCACCCGATTGTCTTCGGGACCAGCAATTTATAAATAGCTCTACAGTAGAGTCTACTATGCCATACACTGGCGCATGCAATCAGTGGAATTTCCCAGTCGAACCAATCTCACAATCCCTCAGTAGCAATAAAAACCAAATGACGACACGCAGACGCCAAACGTCCGGCGACCGCAAGCAAGGCCGTTCAGCGACCTTCAGTTCGATTTTACAGGTTGAGGTCCTGCTGCTTTGCACTCATGGGACCATCATCATCATCATCATATAATCATCATTATCATCAGCAGCAGCCGCCTTGTCTTCTGGGCATTCGATGCTTTTGTTATGTGCCAGTCCAGTTAACGAGGATGCGACCATCTGACATTGCCATCAGCTCTTAATTGACCAAATGCATCTATAAAAGCCTTGCTCAATGCCCTGACTTTGTTCTCAATTCCCAGTCCGATCCATTTCGATCCTTTTCACATTTCCGCATTTCGCTGTCGAAACTGATAGCACTTATTGTTGATGTTGTGATTGTTGTTGTTGTTGCTGATCGTCAGCCCTTTGTCACTTGTTCATATCAATTAAAGTTTAATGATAATGTCGGGGGTCAGTGCCGTGCCAAGCCATGCCTTGCCGATCGCCGTAGGCAGCATGTTTTTAATCAATTTTAAATGGTTATTTACATTATTCAGGACCTGTTTCTCCCCCATTATGTTTGCTTGCCTCCCGCTGCGAATCCATTTATTATTTACACTATTTACAATTTCATTCAGTGTTCTTTATTAATTTACTTCATTTATATTTATTAATATTTTTTTCTTTATACTCGTAGTTCACAATGTAAGTTACTCGTACTTAGGGCTCTAATTAGGATAGTTTATGATGCGTTTAGGTGCTTACGTGCTTTTGGGCCATATGCTAGTTGAGTTGGCCAAAATGTAATGAGTAAATTATGGCAAGTTGCTAGGTAAAAATTTTGCTCTTCATTCAGTTAAGTATATAATTTAAATTAAATTAATTACAATACCAACAACTACAATAAATTAATTAAAACATTAACTACATATTAAACAAATTCGATTACACATTCGTTTACACACAGATACACACACTCAAATACAGACACAGATACAGTTACAGCTACAGATATTGATACACATACATACACGCTGTATGGGCGTAGGATTAAGTAGGACAGAGTATTGTGGATATTTGTGTGGACAAAACTAACTAGGTGGTACTTAAATTCCAGTGACACTATCCAAAAATGGCAAATCGAACGTTTAATTAATCTTTGCCAAGCAAAGCAGGCCGTAAGCTTATTAAAGCAGCCAGTTTCTTTCATCAAAATGTGAGCAAAGTTTCAAAAGTAAATACTATTCATCTTCCTGCCTTTGTGTATTTCATCATGACAAGCACAGTAAAGCTTGCATTAAGAGCTACACATGTACTCACCCTTCACATTTACTCACTTTTCATACTTATTGCTGCTGATTCTCTATAGAATGATTCTATTTGTTTGACTGTCACTTTCAGGCAGTGTCATTGGGCTTTAATAAATGAAGGCTACTTTATATTAATTTAAGCTACGCTAACTACAATACGACTTGGATCACATGTGTATGAAATGAAAAGCCACTGCAGCTGTGTTGGCAGCCGAGGCAGCTGGACAACTGAGGCGGCTGTTTGAGGCAGCTGGGGGCAGGCAGCTCGACAGTCTCCACAGTCACTTTGGCTGCAACTGCAAAGCTGCAACTACTTGAGCTTCAAAAATGTCAACAGCCCCTTTTGTATCAAACTACGATCAATGGTCGAGTCGGCTGTGTAACGCACGCCGCTTAAGTTGCCATCGTTGTGGTCGACAACGCCATACTCGCCAACGATGAAGCCGTCGTCGGTTTTCTCCTCGACGCGATACTTGCGATAGTTGCGTCCCTCCACCACATAGGCAACTTTATCATCATCTGACTCATCTGTGTTTCCCCTGCCCTCAGCATTCTCCTCGTCCTCCTCCTCTTGGTTGTTGTCGTTGTCGTTGTCGTTGCTGTTGCCGTTGCCATCGTTGTTGCCATCTCCATCGCCATCATAGTCGTTGGCATTTGCGTTGGCGTTGTACACCACCGAGCCACGTCCCCGGTCTATGCCGCGATTGCGACCACGTTGCGTTGTAGTTGCTATTGCAGATGCAACTGCTGCTGCTGGTGTTGTTGTTGTTGTTGATGTTGGAGTGGCTGGTGTGGTGGCTGTGACCAGTGACAAGCCGCCGCCACTGCTGCCGCCAGAGCTGCCAGAGCCACCCTGCAGGCCATGGGCTCGTCCGTTTGTCATAACACTTACGGACTCTTCAATTTCGTAATTTTGCTCTGGGGTCGGTGTGTAAAGCTCGGCGCGTTCAGTTGTAAAATGTGGCAACATGACGACAGCCGCAGAGGATGAGGATGAAGAGCTGCTCGAGCTGGAACTGTATGAGTAGGCGCTGCTGCCGGACGCTGTGACGGGCGCAAATTTGGCAACACACTTGACTAGATCTAGAGGGGGGGAGAAAATGAGAGAGAGCGGGAGAGGAATACATGTTTGATAAGTTCAAGATTAGTTGAATTAAACGTGCGTTTTCATTGGGGCAGACGGGCTGTCCCATAATTACACTGTGCTGCACTCATAATCTTGGCAATCGTGCTGCGACCCAGTGACCGCTTAAGAAAACCTGCAGTACAGTGTAATTTGTTTAGCCAAAGACTCACCTCTATTGGGCAATCCTTTGGCATTTTGATTAGAATGTTGAAGCGACAGTGATGAATGCTGACGTTGCTCCCAACATGGACGATGTTGCTGTTGTTGCTGGAAGTCGCTTGGACTTGGACTCTTTGATAAAATTGGCTCCAATAGATGCCGCTGCGACGGCGTTGGCAACTGTAACTGCGACTGCGGTTGCGGTGCATTCAATAAATCATAAGGTAATTTATCCAAATTGAAGAGTACACGACGCGGTTGCGAATTGCCCGCATTTGTTGCCGTCTGTTGTTGCTGATGTTGCTGATGATGCTGCTGCTGCAGATGATGATTATGCGCATTGTGATAATGGTGCTGCCAAGTGCTTGGCCTGACAGTGGCGGACGTGCTGCTAGTTTCCAAAGATCTGCTTGTCGTGCTCTGCGCCTCGCCAAATGCAATCCGCGACACAATTGCTGGCCGACGCGAGGGCACAAAGGTGGTTGGGGCAGCGCCCGGTGGCACAGTTACAGTCGCCGCTGTTGCTGTTCTCATTGTGGGTGCCGTTGTTGTTGTTGTTGCTGCTGCGGCTGCTACTGCTGCTCCTGTTGTTGTCGGCCCGCTAGTCGTGCTGTGGCCAACACCAGTGCCAGTTGGCCAGTACGTCTTGGCAGGCTCTCCATAAACCTTTGCGGGCTGCGAATAAACTTTCGCTGGCTCCGAGTAAAATTTCGAGGGTTGTCCATACACTTTTGCCGGCTCAGAGTAAACCTTTTCAGGTTGGCCATACATCTTGGCTGGCTCAGAGTAGACTTTCGCTGGCTCCGAGTAAAATTTCGACGGCACACTGTACATTTTGGCTGGCACTGAATAGAACTTAGATGGCTCTGAAGCAATGCGTGGTATGGGCTTCAAACTGTCGCTAACATTGCGCTGTGCCTCGGCCAATATGCCAGCGGATTTGTGCCAGCCGCCAGGCAGATGCAAATCATCCACATTCTGCGATATGGAACTGTATGATATTGATCTTGACTGGGGCCCGTGACCCTGCTTTGTGTCGTGATAGATCACCGTCTGGAACGGCAGCAATTTGTCGTCAGCAACAGCTGCCTCCGCCTCGGCATCATTAGCCCGCTGATTTATGCGGCTGACATTTCGCCCATGCAACGCAACGGTACGAAACGCCACCGAATTGGAGCGGCTGGAGGCCGCCAGTAGTGGCGCCGCCAAAACATTTTGTATGTTGGAGGCACTGTTTAGCGAGTCGCTCTCCGCATCCATGGCATCGGCAGCCAAGCGTGGCTCAGTCTCCTCAATGGACAGCTCGCTCTTGTGCGACCGATTGACAAAGTCAACGCCAACCGCACTAGGCGCACTGCTTCTGTGGGCATGGGCTGGAGTATGGACAGGGGGTTGGGCAAGGGAATGGCCATGGACATGGGCATGAGTTGGCTTGGCTGACGGTGGATGGGTGCGACTAATGCGGCTGCCACGTTTGCTGGAGGAGCTAACACTGACAGCGACCACCTTGACCTCATCGCTGGCATTTGGTTTTGTGCTCGACAAATCATCGATGGGTGCATCCTCCAGAAAGACAATCTTGCTGCCTGTGGTAACCAGCTTAACTACCTGTTTCCCTTCGGCATCCGATTGCTGCTGTCCATTAGCATTGCGATAACGTGTCTTATGCTCCAGACTTCTTGCTCCATTCAACCGACCAGCTCCCTCGAACTCATCCTCTTCGCTGTGCAGGCTACGCTGCTGTTCGTTATGATCGAGAAACAGCTTAAGAAACTCATTGCCCGCAATGAGTTCACTCTGTCGACCTGCTGACGGTGCTGGTGCTGGACGGGGGGCAGGGGCAGGCCTCGTGTAACTGCAGTCCAGCATCTGCAAAGATTGCGAAATGGAAATGATGTATGTAGTTAATGTTCGTGTCAATTGGCTGGCAATTTCCCTCAATGCGATTTTTATGCAAATCAAGTGCCACATGATGCATTCAATGCATTCGCTAAGCCCCTTAGCTTATCTCAACGATCTATTTATATATTTGCGTAATTATAATATCATTCGATATGATTTTATTGGCCTGCCTGAAATGTCTTCACTCGCCACTTACACGGGCACAAGTACGAGTCATGACATTTGAATAATACGAGTCGACGCAATGTATTGGCGTTTATTAACACATCAATGGAATGCTGCGGCTTTGTTTGATCTATGTGTAGCTCGTGGTGCATGTAGCTGGTCAAACGTCATAATTGCGAACAACTGACAAATGGTTACTTAAAATGGTGGCAAGTGGCAGCTAATGAAGACAACATATAAATACCTGACACTTAATCTTTTGAACGCTGCAGGAAACAAGCTCTACATGCAAGTGACCTATGTATGTTATGCAGTTTTCAGTAAAAATAAGGAAGGTATTAATCAGAGTACATAACTATTTAAGAATGAAAATGTCCTATCAATATCTAATAACAAACTATTTAACAATTATCGCATTATAACTTAATTCATTCACTCATCATGCTGTAGTATAATGTAAAGAGTCAAATTATTCATGAGACTGACCTTTATCTCCAATTTTTTATCGATATGACTCACATTCGGATTATCATTTTAATTATTAATCATTGCATTAAATATTTCATTCGATATGAAACTGTTTTATGAATATGTATTTTATATGGTAATTGAAAATTTAATCTGTATAATTTTATTAGCACCTTTCAATAATCTTTCAATGACGTATGATTCGACATTTAAATATGCTGTGTTATGAAACAAATTGAAATTATCTTAAAACAGAATCTGACCAGGATCCCCCTTATTAACAGTATATTATCGCTGCGAATCACATATCAGATATCGTATTGTTTCTTGGAATTCAGCCTTTCACTCTGAAATAAAGGTTCTGAATATACCGCAAAAATTTATGCCAAGTAAGATCTTCAACTAACAATTTAACGATCTCGATAATTTATAAAATTTCCCATATAATCTTAATAAGCATATTTGGATTCAAATTGAATTTAAAATAATAGTCAACTATATAAATATTTGTATATCAACTTTTGTTATTTGCTGACCTTCTGTTTACCCTTTCTTTTTTTATGATTAAGTTGTATTTCAATGTGCTTGAACTAGGCTTTCAGCTGAAAAGATATATAAATCAATTTAAAGAAACTTAAAATTCCGCCCCGTTGTTGGCTTTTAACGCTGCGAGAGATCAAAAAATAAAATAAAAATCACATGGCAAAACAAAAGACTTAGGACACGAACTTGCCCTGCAACGCCCCTAAACTAACCAATTGAGCAGCTCAGACAAATGGCACATAAAGCACATTTATTGCGTTTGGCAAAATCAGCATAACTAATTGTAATTGAGATAAATCACACACACACACATACATGTACAGACACTTCTATGGAGCTATAAAAGTTAATGCGATTGGAAAGGCGCAAATTGAAAATCAAAAAACAAGGCAATGAAACATTTTCAATATGTTTGCATGCAACTCTGTCAGAAAATAATAACTTAACTATAAGTATTTTGTATAAAATATGATATAAATAGGCGGTAATAAGCACAACAACAACAACAGCAACATCCGGCAGCTTTTCGAGCATAACTGCAAATTGCTTGACAGCGCAACGATGTGCAACAACAACAAGAACATGAACTGGGATTAGGTGGGCGCCGATCGGTTGTCGTTTGTCGGCTGTCGACTGTCGCCTCTGGTTGTTGTTATTGTTTTAAAGTGAACATTTCTAGATCATATTTAAGCGATTCTATCTAACAATTGCTGGCAGCGAGAGCAACCGAAACACCTTCGCACATGTGCTAAAATTACAGAGCAAACAGGCGCAGCACAAATTGTAAGCTGTAAGCTGTAAGCAGTTGGGCCGACTGGCCAGTTGCCAGTTGCCCGTTACCAGTTGCCATTTCCAAGTCAGCCGGAGTTAGTCACCAGTGAGGCGGCTCGCCTTGCCTTTTATGTCTAAAATTGCAGAAGTTACTCCAGCTGCTGCTGCTGCTGCTGAGGCTGCTCCGACTGCGGGCAGTGAATGAGCATTTAACATTGACACACAAATTGCTGAAAGTTAATAACAATGCGAGCATAGTTAAGAACAATAGCCCCAAAGTGTTTAGGGCTAGTGTCATGTATTTGATTACTCCCAACTTCCAGCCTCCTGTTTCTTTTAAAACAAAAGACACCAAAAACGTTCTAAAAATACGTGCTCAAAACAACAACTCGTTTCTCTTGATACGACTATGACATTATACGAGTAGACAATCTCGCAGCATTCCTTTCCATTGTGCAGAGTTACTTGAACCGACTGGTCAGTGCCATTACGAGTTTAATGAATGAAATCAAATCGAATCACAAAGTGCTGTGTTATGAAATGAGTTCAGTGTTTTGTGGGCTAACCAAAAATAGATAGGCAATCATTTATCCTAATCTTGATTGATTTATCAGCTGACAATTTGGCAAAATGCTAATCCTGTTAGACATTCTTTTGCACTTAGCTGGCATCGTCCACAAGCCGCAAGCCATAAGGCACAAGCCGCTAAGCCAAGTTGAACTTTATCGTCCATCATTTATCATTCGATTGTTGCACCTTTCACAACAGCGTTGACAATTTTCACGGGCTGTCAACTTAGCGGAAGTGTCAAATGCCCACATTTGCTACTTAGAAACTAATCAAAAACGACGGCGCTCCGAATTGTCTATTGAAATTCTAAACGCTCTACGAATCGCGGTGAAACTCAATGAGATATCCGCCTTAGCCAAATCAATAGACCTGTTGTTATACATTTAACAATTAAGCAATAATCGCGCCTTAATGAACGGCTCTTACGTGTACTTGCTGCTTTCAAGTGCCGCTTCAAAACTTCAAATTTTAATTAGCCACAATGATCCCATCCACAAAATACAGAAACACAACCAAAAAAGTATATAAAAATTGAGGCGAACGTGTTCTTTTATGAGTTGGCTTTTATTGGCTGCCAGCCAGCAATTTGAGCACAACAGAGGTTGACAAATTCAATTGCGTTTCGCTTTCAATTCGATTCGTATTCTTCACAAATTCAATTTCAATTGCAAATTTAAATACAGTTTCGATTTCAATTGGTCTTATGTTTCGTTTTGATTGAATTTTTATATGCAAATTTCGGAAGTGGTCACTAATCAATTAGGCGGTCGCTTCATGATTGATATGACAAACATACAAAACAGAAAAACAGGATTTAAGTTGCATAAAAACGAATGACTCAAGACACGAACTAGCCACACACAGCGCCGTTAAACGATTTGCATGGAACAAACACGGAAAAAGTCGCCAGGCTTTAATAATGAAAACTTTTTCGTTTATCAAATTCGTCTGGTCAACATGCAACCTGGAGAAAGAGAGAGAGATAGAGAGAAGGTCCATGTTTGGTTGCAAGAATTGGCCACTGCCCGCATAGTTTGTTTTTTTAGCATTTGCTGTTTGGTGTGGCTGTATCTTTTGTGGCCCAGAGCAATTGTTTGTGGTGGGCGTTGCAACGTTGAAAGGAGCAGCAGCAGTTGCAGTTGCAGTTGCAGCAATGTGAATGTGTCAGCCTCTTGTTGCCAAGCGGCCATTGTTTAATTGCAGCTACCACCCGCTGCCTCTTTGTGCAACAGTGCCGTGTTGTTGCAACGCGCAACTTGCAACTTGTAACTTGTAACTGTGACTTGTCATTATCGATTCATTGATCTTCGGCCAAAAGTATGGCTGGCCCACATTAGGGCTGCTCAATGCCACAAAATCAATCTCTCTGTCTCCCTCTGCTATCTGTGTTAATAACACACATTTATTAATTACACAGCACAACAAACAACAGGCAACAGACAACTAACACTCCTCGCTTGCTGCTCTACACGAGTGCTATTCTACATGCAGTTTTGTTAATCGTCATATGCATATCACACACACATACACACACACTTAGAGATACATGCTGACTACTTATATGAAAGAAAAGCTGACGCTGGCTTTAGAATGTTGTTGCACCACGCGACGTTGCACCGCACCCCACTTTTGCCCCCTGCTCAATCAACGTCCCGCCCGCTGCGCATAATTTGCAAATTGCCATCGTCATCGACGACGACGATGGCGACTCGCCAGTTTCTGTTTTAGTTTTCAGTTCAGTTTCATTTTCAGTCAAGAGTCTCAGCCAAGAGTCGCAGTCTCATTTTGTGTCTCGCATAACCGCTCGCAAATCGCGTGCAATTATTTAGCTTATTTTGCCACAGTTAACTTCACTTTAGTCGACTCGACTCTCAATCAGCTGCGGCTGCAGTCATTGTGTCCAGCATGCATTAACCAACTGGGCTCAAATTAATAATAAAACTGCTAGCCAGCTCACATTATGGATGATTTGGGCCAATAAATGTGAGCTACAAACCAATGCAGACAAAAAAAAAAAAAAAAAAAACTCAACAAAAAGAAGTAAAATAGCACTTGCAATTAATCCATTTATTACTCTTGGCTTTTTTGCAAAACATTTGCCAAGTGAGCAATTGCAATTGCAATTTTTTTATGGCTAAATCATTGAACAGTAGCCATTTCAGCGGGAGCCAAAGCAAATAGTCAGCTTCATGCGACTGCAAGCGTGTATTAGCTTGAAAGGGTTAACCAATTCAAATCGATTTGATTTCGGCCAGTTGGCTTCCCGCATAAACTTTCGGCAGACTGTGCGTATGCGTGATAAATCATTTGCCAACAACTGTCTGACAACTTTGCAACAAATCTACTGAAAGTTCAATGTCGAGAATGAAGATGAAGCTTTTATGGTTTATTAGCCAACAGCAGCCCACATCAAGAGACGGTGAAAAGCAATATCAAATATTGTTGAAAACCGTGGAAACTGACAGATTATACAGGCAGCTCTGAGACGGCGATGAGAAAAAAGTTTGCAGCAGCAAGAGCAGAAGCTTAACCCTGCTAGACTGGTTAGTTGAGCGGGCTAATTGACTAATGCAGGAATCTCTATAAGTAAAACAGCTGTGCGCTGATGGACTGACTATTTGATTAGCATTCAATGCACAGCCCAAACCTTGAGAGTTTAATTTCATGTTTTTTTTTTGTATAATAACTCTACTTTTTAAATAAATGAAGAGTGTATTTGCAATTAAAAATGTGTACCACACATGCCTAGCAATTGAGCCTATATTTCAAATATAATAATAAACAATAAATATGATAAATCTAAATGTAAACAAAAACTTTTGCTAAAGTTTTCTTTAGACTATTATATTTTAAATGACTTCAAAAAGAAGAAAGAAATATAAATAATTTTATCAGAAATATATTGACAAAGATTTTTAAGTATACTTATTCTAAACGATAATTTAATACTTTCAGCTTTACAAATTGATATATTCAACTTACCAACAGTAGAAATACCAATTGGAGATACCAGCAAAAGTGTGCCATGAGTGCGTGTTGTTGAGTTGAGTGCTTGGATTGTATTATCCACGCTGACACACTGACTGCGCCTCTTCTGCCTTCTGCTGTCAAGGCAAGACTTCAATTAGCAGATTGAATCAAAGGTCTTTAATTCCGGAATTTAATGCACTTTATTTGAGTTCTTAATGAAGCTCACTTTCTTTGCCACGTCAAGTGATTCATTTGGCCGTCTGTCTTGTCTGCAGTTGAATCATGCTGAAAGTGGGAAGCATTCTCCAGGGTCACCTTTAGTTCGGTCCTCTTTGTATTGTCTACGACGTTGTGTATCTGGTGTGTGTTGTGTGTGTTTATGGTGTATGTGGCGGGTCTTGTTAATGACTGAAATTAAAGAATAGAAGCGAGCAATTAACCAGTGCGTTCATCCACCAAAGAAAGATAAATTGGCTGCCTTTGAAAACTGCAAACCAGTGTGGATTTTTAAATGCAATAAAGACTAAGATTAATCTCCACTTAAGAAACTTAAGTTAAGTTAATAGTTTCCCTATGATAAAATAGTCTGTTGAGTTCTTGATTCCCTGGGCTAAAAGACTCTAAGATCAATTCTTCTCAAAGAAGTTTATAATTTGCAGTCAGCATTCCGCTTCACAGATTCCTCAATGAACAAACAGAATACTGGTAATCTTCTTGGCTTGCAGCCATAAATCCAAACATGAGTACGAGTATTGTCTGGCCTAAGTGGTTCGTGGGGGCAAGCACATTAAAATGATTACCGAATGAACATCTAAATTGCAAAAATGATGCATAATTTGCAAAAGTTATTGGCTGGCATTAACGAAGCTAAAACAAATTCATTGCGATCAGTAATCAATAAGCGGCAGAAATATGAGAAAAATATAAGAATACATATGTGCGAGTATAGTATATTAAAAAATATCTATTCAAATGTCAAGGTGCATTTCACACTTGCAAAAAAAAAGCAGTTGGGACAGCTGCGGCAGGCGAGGCAGTGAGGCATGCAAAATACAAATATAAATACTTGCAGACAGACAGAAAAATATTTGAGCATTTGCAGCTAATTTTAAGAGTTGCCAAATGCGATTGAGTCACGGCTAGAAGAATCATTGAACTTGTCTAGCAGCACAGCACAGCTGGGGGTAACCGGGGCAAGCGGGTCAAAGGGGCACAAACGGAGGCAACGAGGTAAACGGCATAAGGCATAAGGCATACTGGTAACATCTTTGAAGCAAACAAGTCGCAACAAGGCAGCAAGCAGGTTGCAGCAGTTCCAGCCCAAGTAAGCCCATGCAAGCAGATGCTAAGCTGTTTAGCTGTTGGTTGCCGATTTCAACATATTTATAATTAATGACAAATATTTTGATAGCCACAACAATTGGCATGTCATTGAAGTTGGCATCGGTTTGGGCTTGGGCTTGTGCTTGTGCTTTGGCTTGGGAATTTTGTTAGTGTAAGACTCTTCCAAATTTAAGCCATACTTTTGGCATACTCATCTCAGCTGGCACCTCTATCAGCTGGCCCGAGGCGCACATTAGCCTTTAGTTTGCTTTATTATTTTATTGGCAACTGGCGCCCTTTGTGCACGCTTCAATCAAAGATTAATTTAATTAAAACCTCGAAGTAATTAGCGGGCACGCAGCCTCAGCTGAGCTCAGCTTGGCTCAGGCATTTCCGCCAATGCAAAAAAACAAAAAAAAGAGAACAAAATAACCAAAATATGTAATTAAGCCAGCCGTAAACTAACTAAGCAAAGTCAAATGTGTTATAAAGCCATTGCGACTAAAGAATAATAAACTAAAAATAGTTGGCCAAAAAAGAAGCCCAAACAGAATAGTTTACCTGGCTATAAAACCAGTTCTAATTCTTATCAAGCCTTCTGCTTCCACTTCACAGGCCATATAATTACTCATAGTCACATAGCTAAGCCAGCTAGTTCGAGCGTTCAATGGCTTTTAATTACCCAGGAATCTGTCTATAAACACCACAAAACAAAACAATATGCTTATGACTAAATATTCAGCTCATTAAAAATGAAAGTTTCTTGGTCTCGAAAAAAAAAGAATTCACGCAAACTTTTGGCTCATTAATTAACCAAGTTCTAGCCGGGCCAAGCGACTGTAAATTATGGAAATTCCTTTGTGATTCTCTTCATTCACTTGGGAGCCAGAGTTTTTCAGTGTCTGTTGTCCGGCTTTGTGACGCATTTCTTCAATGATTTGTTATCTTTTGACAGGTTGACACCTGTCGCCGCTAGTTATCAATATGATCTTATGTAACGCTGAGAACAGGCCGAAAAGTAAAAGTTCTCGCCTCCAAGAGCTCATCTAAAGGTCGTTGTTATCTAGAAACCAGCTCCAGACTCCTCAGCATTCGTTGGCTCTCTCATTCTCTGTAACTGAAACTGGTCTGTGCTGCACCCAGAAAACAAAACCAGCCAGACAGTCAGTAACTAGAAAGAGTATTGGCAACTTCATGCGAGTTTGAGTATTTTGCAAAAGACAGAGCCTAGTCGACTGGAGATCGAATAGGGGTATGATATAGATTAATGCGGGTGTGGGAGTATTAACAATTTTTGTCACTTGACAGTGGCAATGGAGTGGTGGGGCTTGCTCTTGACTCGTGCATGGCCAATGGCGTCAAATTTGTGCAGTTAGTATATAAATTAGAATGCTAATCGATGGTTGATGGTTACGCCCAGAAAAATCAATCGACAATAATCGCACTAGTAGCGTACAATAGAATGCTGGACAAATTCCGGTTAATAAACTTGATTGAATTGAAGCAAAAACCAGAAGTAAGTCAGCAAATAAATCGCCATCTAAGTGTATATGGGACAGACAGTACAATAAAGTACCTGTTGTTCGTAAGTGAAGGTGGAGTGTGGAACAAATGGGTCGCAAAGTGTTGGACTATGTGACAAATTGTCAAACATTCGTCGAGGCATATCACAACGACACAAATACAACGACACTTCATGGGGCAGCAAATCAAATGCCGATTGCAATTCAATTGACAAAAGCAAGTTGAGGGACGGGCAGACTCAAAGACAAGCCGATTCGAGACCAAGGGAGAGGCCACACGACGTATGCGTTATATGTGCGACAGGCAGAGTGCCTAAAGCTGACTATGATACTGAAATTGAAACTGAAGCAAAGTCAGACAAATGACCGCGACCATAAAATTGTTTATATTTTCATGGAATTTCTTAAAAGTTTATTGCACTTCTTTTATGATTATTGTCAAATATAAGACGCGTCTATCGCCACAAAGTGCCATTGCAGTACTCAGCATAAAATGGAAGAAAAAAAAATACACGTATAAATATTGCAACCAGTTTGGCCTACCAACAACGCTCTAAGCAATTTGTTAATTTTTGCTTAGCCGCGTTAATTATTGTGGCTCAAAGCTCAGTCGAAGCATTGTTGTTGTTGTTATTATTGTTGCCATCTCAGTTGTTTTTGGCCGTTGCCGACTGCACTGCAATTAAGCTTTTAATAATAATTTGTATTAAAATAGTTGAACGAGTTTGGCAATGGGCTGCCGTTTTGCAATTTGGCATAGAATGTGCAGCAGCAGCAGCAGCAACAATAAAACGCACAAAAAATTACACAAATTATTTATTAAATTTTTTTAATTGTTGTTGGATCGATTAACTCGACTGTTGCAATACGAGAAAGCAAAATAGTGAAAATTATCGATAAACTACAAGTTGGGCGTAACTTTTCTTGCAGACAAATTGAAAGCCATATTCCCTGACTAAATCAAACAATGAAGGCAGCGGCAACGCCAACGGCAGCCTCTTAGACAACGTCAATGGTCAATTACATTTAACCGTTAATTATGACAAACAAACTGGTAACAGAGCATACTGCATGTAGCAGCAAATTACTAAATTATATTGCCAGATCCGCATCTAACCAACTGACTGACTGACGTCTCTCGTCTGTCCATCAAAATGGGCAAAACGTTGAATACTTTTAATACTTAGTTCACACAACGGGCGGCCAAATGCTGCAATCTCCGACATCTGCTCAATCAAAATTGATCTACACGGCTGTCAATCAAAAGACAGGAGACAAAAGGCAGGAACCCCTCCTCCCCCAAAGCCACTGAAAAGCCTTTCAATTCGCTGGCGATCGTTAATGCACGGCACAAAGGCTAACTGTAAGGCAAATAACAGTCAACACAAACACACACACACACAGGGCACACACACTTTCATCGCTGACCTTGAAGCAAATCACTGGCTATTTGGTTGTTTTTGTTTTCTGCACCTTTTGGCCGACATAATTTCAGAGCAGTTGCAGTCGCTTTTGGCTCTGGCTTTCGGTCGGCTTAGTCGTAGGTTTGGGCCGTGCAGATTTCTAAACACAATTGAAGACAAATCCACTTTATAGCCGTCAAAATGTAAGAGAGCAAAAAGCCAAAAACAAAAACTATACACAAAAAGCGTTAAGCAAGGCAGCAAAAATTAAAACTTGGCAAAAACGTCGAGTACAAAACGGCAACAACAACAGGCAATAAATGTTAAGCATAAAAACGCGTTTGCGCATAAAAAACGTTTTGGCCAATTTTTAGCGAATTTGCCTGTTGTTGTTGTTATTTTGTTATTTTTTTATGTATTAACCGTTACTTTTTTTACCCGCTGAGCTTACCAATGCACCCACCACATTTGTTGTTGTTATTGTTGCTGCTCTCGCTGTTGTTGCTGTTATTATTTTTGTGGTTGTAGCTGGATTTTTAATCCCGTGCTGTAGTTGTTGGCGTTGCTGTTTCTGCTGTCGAAGTTGATTTTTTGTATTTGATTGTTTGGCTTTCTATAATACGAGCTGTTACTTGTTGTTATTGTTATTTGTTCAGTGCAATTGTTGCTAAGCCGTTTTTATTTAAATTGGAGCAATATTGGCGCGCGTCATATGTATGATATTTTTAATGACGATTTGTTTATGGCTTTTAGAATATAAGTTCGTTTCAATTTTAAATTAATTTTTATTTATTTTTGTTTTTACCAGTTTCGGGTTTTGTTCTGTTCTTTATTTCTTTCTTTTTCTCGTTTATTTTTGTGGTTGTTGTTTTTTGTGATTCTTTTATATATGGTTGGGCCGCACTCACACACTCTGAAAACTATATATTTAACTGACTTTGTCGAATAACTTGCATTTGTTTAAATTAATTCGTCCAACGGTGCGTATGACGACTTTTTTAGTACTGTCCTTAAATATGTTTTCAGCTGTGTTCTGCTAGCAAATTGTTATTGTTAAAATACTTCTATTGGCACTTCCAATACCACTTCCAATTCCACTTGCAGTTCCAGTGCCAGTGGCAGTGGCAATTGACTTTCACGCGAGAGACACAAACGCAACGACAGCCACAATCGTTCGAGAATCGTATTTGAATTTGAAAATTATTTTTATATTTCTGCAGGTTGTGCCGTGCGTCCGTTTGGCTACAGCGTCCACAATTAACTAAATTCCCACAGCGATCAGAAAACTGATAAGTGCTTGGCTGGCTGGCTAGCTAGCGCCCAAGAAGGCTGGCTGGCTGGCTGAAAGCTCAGTAAGCCAGAGACAGACTCAGAGCAGCGCCAGTCGCTGCCACCGCCAAGTGCCAAGGCAACAACAACAACATCGCCGCTCAAGAAAGGCAAAAGCACAAGTAGGTACACACACAAGTGCACGTGCAAACTCATACATTCTCATGGTTACATCGACATGCAGGCAATCGGCGCACAGTGGAACTTATAGGGAGAAGACCTTACTTGCTCAATCGGCTTCAACTAGATATATTACCTTCAGTAAAAAATAACTTATAAATTTATTTATATCTAGCCAACTCCATTCATTTATAAGTCGCATTTATTTTTGTATTTAATATCTCATTCCAATCAAAAGAACTTTTCGTTTCACACATTAAAAGTAGCCCATTAAATATCAATGGACAAGGTGCGACCAGCTGAGCTTATACTGGTGACGTAGAACAAGCTTTTATGGACGTTAGATCGTTTCGACTCCAACACATAAAAGCTCATAAAAGAACGTCCGCTCCACTGTTAATGAGTCGGCTTCGTATGAACTTCGTGTACGACCATCGGTCAGCGGTAACGGTATTTTTGTTGTTGTTGCATTCGCGAGTGATGCACTTTTTTAATATTTTGGCTTTTTCGCCATTTTTATTCCTTTAAAATATACATTTTCCAATCATAGCTGTTTATATATTAACCAATTCTCTTATTTGTTTGTCGATTTACAAAAAAAAAAAACAATTTTTTCATTAGTCGGATTTATTTTTATACTCAAATTGCGCAATGTTAACGCAAAAGCTTCACTGTTATCAGTAAGCAATGAACATAACAGAGTCGCCATGTTATACCAAAAATACTATCACTAAGCAATGAACATAATAGAGTCGCCAAGTTATACCAAAAATACTAACTATTATAAAATACGAAACTGGCAAGTATGTGTTCAAATTTGGCACTTCCCACACACTGCCCGATTGCAGGGTATTCAATTGTCATTGCGACAGCTGTTTTTCTGTTTATTAATTAAATGTGTGCGAAAATGCCACGAGAGAAGAAATAAAAAGAATCTTACATAGACGAAAGCTGTTGATTTTAATTTAATTAGGAATTCATGCGACATGGACAAGCGACAGCGGGAGCTGGAGGCGCTGGTGACCACGCAGAAAGAGCAATTGTCGCGCTACGAGAAGCGACTCAAAGGTGATTTAATTTTTTTTAAATACATAGTATATATATGCAAATAATTAAAGAATTGCAATTGGTGTTGTAGACGTGGTCACTGCGTATAAGGGACTGCTGAAGGAGAAGGAGGCGCTCGAGACCAGCCTGGCAGCACATGCCGAGGCCACGGGCGTAAATGACACAAATGCCAGTGAGACGACCACAACGACAAGCGATGGTCAGGCCAACCCTGATGCCGCTGATGGTGCCATAGGTGGGGCGAGCAGTGACGTTGATGACAAGGGACAGCTGCAGACGCAGATTATTACGCTGATGAATTCGCTGGCAACACTGTCAGCGGAAAAGTCGCGCATGGAGGCGTCATTCCAGGCGGACAAGAAACAACTGCGCGTACAGATTGCCCAGAAGGAGCAGAGCATACAGGAGCTGCATGCCAAGGCCAAGGAGCAGGCGGCACGCGCAAAAAGTGATGTGGACGAGGTAAAGGCCAAGTGGATAATTGAGCGCCAGGAGCGTGAAAAGGAGACTAACAATCAAATGTTAATGTTGCGCGAGCTGCAAAAACTCTATGCGGATGAGCGTCATCTCAAGGAGAACATCGAGATGCAGTTGAACAATTTCAAAACTCAATTTGTCAGCAACGAGGCCGAGAATAGTCGCTTGCGGGAGCTGCAGCTGCAGCTAAAGGAAGCACGTGCCCAGTTAAAACAATTTCAGCAGAAATCGGATCAATCTTTGGCGTCTGCCACGGCCGCTGACAGCAGCGTCCTGCTGCAGCATGTGCGGCAGGAGATGCAACAGCTGCAGGAACAGCATGCAGTGGCCATCAAGCAGGAGCAGCGACGTGTGCTGCGCGCTGAGGATCAGAGTCGTCGGCAGGCAGCGCTGCACGAGGATCGTGTGGCTAACTTGGAGGCGCGCCTTGCCGAGCTGAGCAGCTCCGTGGGCAACTACGATCGACTGCGTCAACAGGATCAGGACAGCATTCATGCACTCAAACAGCAACTCCACGAACTGGAACAAGCCCATGCCCGCACAGCACCTGTACCACGATTGTTAAGCGATAGCGACTCGGACATGGCTCTGCTGGTGGATGAAATTGTGCGCCTCAAAAAGCTACTAGCTAGTGCCAATGCACGCTCCTCCAATCCACTGGATCTCAGCCATGTGCTGGGCAGTAGCCATGCAGCGGCATCCGCCGATAGCCACATCCACTGTGAACAGCAGCTGCAGAGCTTGCAGCAAACACTGGACAGTAGCCAACAGCAGCGTCAGCAGATGGAGCAAAAGATGCAGATGCAGCAGACACACATACAGACACTGCAGGACAAGGTACAGGTGCTCAATCGCAACATAGACGAGGCGGAGCAGGAGCTGAAGCAACAGGGCGATAAGATGCGGCTGGCGCTAAAGAACGAGCGTGCTAAGTGGCAGGAAGCGAAGGTAGAGCTGGAGAACGAGACGCGGTGCAAGCTAAATGAGCTGGAGCAGCTGTTGCAGAAACAGCGTCAGCGTTCACTGCAGCTACTCGACGAGAAGGAGCAAGAGATCAAGACGCTGCAAACATCATTTGAGGTATTTCACAAACCGAATCCTTCGCCACTGGAGGTCAACGAGCAGTTTACCTATTCTTCGGACGCCGACAGCGTGGACGTGGAAGGCGAACGTGAGCCAAAGCTCAGGGTGAAACCCAAGAAGCTATCGCTGAGCGAAAACTGTCACATGTTGCACTATGCCAATGAGTTGGCGCGCAAGGATATCGAGATTACAGCACTCCGAAAGTCGAAATATACGGCAGAGTCAACGCTGCGCAAGGCCATACAGGATAAGGTCACGGCACAACAGGAGATGCATGAAAAGATCGAATATCTCGAGGAGCAGGTGGACAGGTGAGTCGACTCATTCAAGTCGCAATGTACAGCCGTCTTATATCTAATCTTTGACAGACTGGAGCGGTGTAAAACGCGCGAGGGTGCCAATCTGGAATACCTGAAGAACGTCATCATCAGCTTCATTGTCACCCGCGATGCGGAAGGCAAACGACACATGCTAAACGCCATCAGCGCCGTGCTGCAGTTCACCAGCTCGGAGATGACGACAATTAACGCAGCATTCCAGAAAAAGTAACAACATTCAATTCGATTCCGTTCAATGTTTCTTTTGTATTAATAGAATCATGTGTAACAACATAAATATATGTAGAGTTTTAGCTGAATCCCGCCACGGGATATTTCTCTAGATGGGCGGCCAGCACGGCTGGAAACATGGCAAGGAACTTGAAGCGAGCTCCCATTTGCTTGGCATCCGTAAGCATCTTGTAACCGGAGCGTATAACTTCTGTGTTCTCGGGCAGTGCATTGGCTACTAACTGTTCCAGACGCACTGAGCCCTGCATGCGCTCTAGAAAGTCACCCTGTTGCACTGGGCCATAGCACTGTATATGTCCACTTGACTCAGCCACATGCTTGATGTGCTTAAAGTCCACATCCGCTGTGAGATCAGCTGTGCCCGGTTCTAGCAGTGGATCGTGCAGTGCATGGCGTTTGAAGCCGCGGAACGTGTCCGTTTTGTCGCCAAAGTGTCCGTAATCCATGATAAGTCCAATGCCGCCGTGCTGTTCCAGGCGTTTTGACAGTATATCAACATGACGCTCCGCTTCCAACGAGTACTCTAAGCACGTACGCGTCTCGTCCGGCACCGGTTTGAATAAATGTGATACGGGCGTCTGCGCCTTGGACATGACAAAGCGGAATTCAGGCAGTGTTGGATCTGGCTCGTTGACCACATCGATGAGCACCTCCTGCCACAGACCGTCGACCAGCTGCAGCTTATGCACAGGGAGCGCATCAAAAAACTCGTGTGCCAGCACCAGGGAGAAGCCAGGAGGCACATCCTCAAGCCGGCGATGCCAATAGGCCTTTGTGCCAGTAGCTGTGGTACCCATTTGATAGTGTGGCAGATGCGTGTCCTCCGGCAGCTTCTCATGTGTGTAGCAAAAACGTTGCGCCTGCGCTTGACTCAGGTACGGACTGACCTCAACCATGTGCATTGTGAATTCGGCGCCTAATTTGAACTTAGTCAGCACCTTAAGCACATCGCGTGCCAAGGTGCCACGACCAGGACCCAACTCAATCAACTGAAAGGGCGACGGACTGCCCAACTTGCGCCATTCACTTGCCAACCACACACCCACCAGCTATCCAAGAAAAATATGTATTCAGTCAGCAAACCCAATACAATTGAAACGTTCCTCACCTCTCCGAATATTTGGGATATTTCTGGTGATGTGATGAAGTCACCCTCGCGACCAAACACATCCCGATTCATATAGTATCCAGCCAGCGGATTTGTGAGCACCTCACGCATGTACTCAGCCACTGTTATGGGGCCGGTGGCAAGAATTCTGGCTCTAAGCTGTTTGCTCAAGCTAATTTGGCCATGCTCTTGTGGTTCACTAGTTGGTTTTGGCTTCTGCTGGAGTTCCTGACTCTTTGCAGCGGACACTGCACTCAAGTTTGGACGGCGCACAGATTTATAACTGTAGCTGCGTCTGCTGCCAATTCGCAGCGCTTCGCGTAACATGTTTAATAAATATGTTTACAGGGCTGCCAAACTTTCAGAAATAGAACAAATATTGAAAGGGCTGCCAACCTGACCGAATTGTTTTTCTTTTTTCCTCTTATATGCGACTCTGTTGCACAACGTATTTGTTTGTTTTTGCTATTTGTTCGATTGACGCTTCCATATGTGCAGGGTACAGCATTGTACATTGTTCACAATAATAAAAGATAAATTAAAACCTATTAAAGCGGCATCTGCGGACTACATTCCATAAAAACACTCGTCAACTATGTCGTGCAACAAGTGTGTATTTACAACTTCAGGTTTTAAATCGCTGATAGACAACGAAGACGATCTGTTCGAATTCTTACGGCGCCACAATTTAATTTTAAGCAAAAAAATGTGTACAAAATGTGGAGCGACTTGCAAACTTTACGCGAAAAGTCCGTCTGTATTTATTTTTCGTTGTTGGGCCACAATACATTCTGATGTTAAGAAAGCAGAGAACAAGAAACTGAAAATTCAGTGCACGTTTGAAGAAACTGTGCGGAAAAACACCTTTTTTCATGGACACAAATTGAGCATTGCAGAAATATGCAGATTTGTGATGTGGGACATTGTCCCCTTGAAAAGCAAAGTAGTGTTTTTGGAAAATGAATTTAATTGGTGCCGTCAATCTGTCACAAATTGGAAAAGCTTCCTCAAAGAAGTGTATTTAGATTGGTCTATCAGTAACAGTCCTACTGTTGTTGGAGGTGCTGGAAAGACCATAGAGATAAAAGAGGCTAAAGTGGGCAAAAGAAAATACAATTGTGGTCGATTAGTAGAAGGTCAGTGGATCTTTACCGCTATAGAGCGAAGCACTGGTGATTTATTCATTGAGCCAGTTGTAGGTGCAAATAAAGAAACACTTCTCTCTCTTATTGAGAATCGTATTGGCAATGGATCTACAATTGTGTCCGACTGCTGGGAAGCGTACGATTGCCTCGATGACGACGGCTTCAAAGAACAAACAATAAACCACTCAAAGCATTTCATTTCCAAAAAATTAAAGCACACGAACAATGCGAAAATCTTGCGTGAATTAAATCGTTTGGCGAAGTCACTGTTTTTTAAGAAATATCCCAATCATACCCATAGGATTCATGAAATATTCATGGCCATTGGTAGAATGTATGATCCGATGCAAAATAACATCATTAATGATAATATATCGTTTGACGAGGTAAATGTACAACATATTTTCATTTCCATCTCTTTTGCTATTTAAAATGGAAGTATCAATCTCGCGTTTTAGGATTGTTCGAATTCGGACCTGGAGTTTGATCTGGATTGATTGTTAAATGATTCGACGAAAACCAATATAGTTTATAGTTTATAGTTTATAATATAATATAACATTCGATAGTTGTACGTATTTAAACCTTAAACCCGCCTGATATTTCAGTGAGAAGAAAATAACGTTACTCTTTAACAAACGTTACTCCCACACAAAAGTATCACTATCACTGTAAATGACTTTATATTGATCAAAATAATTAGCAATAAACTTACCCCTTCCATTTTGCTGCTCGTTTCTTTATTTTTCTTTCTCACTCACTAACAAATACTTCTTCACACATTGTAGCAGTCATTTTTACTAATTAATTCACACCTCTATTGGCCTTTGCAGCTTCTATCGTTTAATTATAATTGATATAAATATGAAATTCCCGCAAAAACTAAATTCGATGCGATCCTACGAGCTAAGGTAGTAGATGATCTATTATAATAAAAACACATTTCATACTCGCGTAGTCCACTTTGGAGGTCGAAAACAACCGAGTGCAACAATGAGACTAATAAGCTTTAAGCTCATTGCGTGGGGCACACAGCTACTCTATTAAGATCGATCAGATCAAAGCTCGACTTTTGTCTCCGCTTTTTATTGTAGGGTGAGTCTGCCCTTACTATTCTGTTTCCCCTTTCCGCTTCCAATGCACATTAATAGTTTAAGTTATAAAATAATTGTTTTGCATATAATTAAATATTAAGTTTCTTTATTATATTAATTTGGCTTCAATATTACAAATCGCAAAGGTCAATCCATATTCCATTTCAAGGATCATCCATTAGAACAGCTTGATGTCGGCAACAATCTTCTCGTTATCGTAGATCTCCTTGGCATAGCACAGATTGGGGTAGTCGAAGGCAGCGCCATAGCGATTCTTGCATCCTGAGGTGGCTCTATCGCCAGGAGTGTACACAGGCTGGCCAATCACGTTGGTTGTGGCAAAGTTGCATGTGAACACAAAGTGATTATAGTAATCTCGGGAGAATCGCACAGCAGCACAGCCCAAATGAGTGTTCTTCTCGGTAACGGCAATGGTGAACTTGGCCACATTTTTGTTGGACAATTCCTCTGGGAAACTGGCCAGGATCTCAGGAGATGCATTTGCACGCTCGGCAAACCATTTCTCTACCTGTTCCTTGATGATCTCCGCATCGGTGTACTCCGACTCAGCACCACTGTAACTGAAGATGGCATTGTTCTGGCCAGCATAAGCGAAGCGTTCCGTGCTGCGACACTTGTCGGGCAACGACTGGCAGGTCTTCACATTGAACAGGGCCAAATGGGTCAGTTCCTCGCACCAGGTCATCTTGGCCATGCGGATTGCCTTGGGTAGACCCTCCATATTGCCACCAGCTACATTGTTGCGCAGTTCATTGAACAGAGTCAGGATGAGCTTCTCGTGGGGTTGGATGTTCACCTCTCGCACATCCTTGGGGCATTCTTCGCTAAAGTTCTAAAAGGAAGAGGATGATATAACATTGCACGAATATTTAAAGGATTATTACGTACTCCTTTATTGTTGCAGGCAATATGCTTGTCCAGGCAAGTAGGTAAGGCACAATAGTCGATGGAGGCGACGAGTCCAACCAAAGCTGAAGCCAACAGAAAAAAGGTTGTTATCTTGCAACACATGTCGAATATTGCTGGCTTGATTGCTACTGAGGAACAACCACACAGAAGTAGCTCCATTTATACCGCACAGCGACATCGTTTGCCGAGGAATTAAATCGTATTAACAAAGCACAACTGTTTATGGGATTAGAAAACAGACTTTTCGGAGAACTCAGCTTAGCAGTGGAAAATTTGAAGTTGCAAATAAACAATTGACTCAAGCTGTGCACTGCTAGGCCTATAAATAGAGACTCCTCCGTTAACCAAGTCATCAGTGAAGTTTGAATTATTGTGAAAATCACAACATCCATAACAATGAAAGTGTTTCTACTGTTAGCTACCTTGGTAGGAATTGCCTCTGCCATCGACTACTGTGCCCTTCCCACTTGCCTGGATAAGCACATTGCCTGTAACAATAAAGGAGTATGTAATAATCCATTAAATATTCCTGGAATGTCATATCATCCTCTTCTTTTTAGAACTTTAGCGAAGAATGCCCCAAGGATGTTCGAGAGGTGAACATCCAACCCCACGAGAAGCTCATCCTAACTTTGTTCAATGAACTGCGCAACAATGTAGCTGGTGGCAATATGGAGGGTCTGCCCAAGGCAATCCGCATGGCCAAGATGACCTGGTGCGAGGAACTGACCCATTTGGCCCTGTTCAATGTGAAGACCTGCCAGTCGTTGCCCGACAAGTGTCGCAGCACGGAACGCTTCGCCTATGCTGGCCAGAACAATGCCATCTTCAGTTACAGTGGTGCTGAGTCGGAGTACACCGATGCGGAGATCATCAAAGAACAGGTAGAGAAATGGTTTGCCGAGCGTGCAAATGCATCTCCTGAGATCCTGGCCAGTTTCCCAGAGGAATTGTCCAACAAAAATGTGGCCAAGTTCACCATTGCCGTTACCGAGAAGAACACTCATTTGGGCTGTGCTGCTGTGCGATTCTCCCGAGATTACTATAATCACTTTGTGTTCACATGCAACTTTGCCACAACCAACGTGATTGGCCAGCCTGTGTACACTCCTGGCGATAGAGCCACCTCAGGATGCAAGAATCGCTATGGCGCTGCCTTCGACTACCCCAATCTGTGCTACGCCAAGGAGATCTACGATAACGAGAAGATTGTTGCCGACATCAAGCTGTTCTAATGGATGATCCTTGAAATGGAATATGGATTGACCTTTGCGATTTGTAATATTGAAGCCAAATTAATATAATAAAGAAACCTAATATTTAATTACATGCAAAACAATTATTTTATAATTTTACACGTACATATAAAGCACGATGGGGAAAGATTCACATATACAATGTATTTATGTACATAATGTGATGATCTCTAAAATATTGGACAAACCCACATCAATTGACTAGTTAAAAGTTCATAGGAATTTTTTTTATATTGCGAATGCCTTGTAATCCTTTTAAGATTGCCCAAAAACCTTAAAACGAGTGTTGCTTATCAACCGCATTTGTCAGTATAGTTAACCACACTTTAAATATAAAACGCAATTTGTTAAGTTGTTATTAGCTTATTTAAAACCACATTTATTTATTGCGTTGCTCTTACTGCGATGGAAACGGTAAGAGACAACGAAACACCAAACAAGAGTGTATTTTATATAATTGTCGCCTGTTTAGGCGGTAGCTGCTGCGGCGGCAGCAGCGCTGGCTGTGGCAGCAGCCTCTTCCCTGAGACGATCCTTCTTGAGGGGACCCATGAAGGCCAACTTGTCGGCAGGGGTCTGGAAACGACCATGACCCATCTTGGATGAGGTGTCGATAAACTTCAGTTTGATCTGCTCCAAAGCAGAGCGTTTGGTGTGACGCAGCAGAGACTTGCGCAGAGTGATGACACGCTTCTTGGAGCCAATGCAGCAGCCCTTGATCATGACGAAGTCATTGTTGACCTCACCGTAGTGGGGGAAGCCACCCATGGGGGTGATGCTCTTGTCGGTCAAATCGTACTCCGTGGAGGCGTTGTTCTTGATGACCTGAAACATAGAATTAAACGTTTGGTAAAACGAGTGAAGTATGCAGGAACCTTTAAATGAAAGCAGATTAAACTGCATTGTCAGTCCTATCATTAAGTATCACGGTTCATCAAATTTAATTTATTTTTTCGATGTCGTTGTTAAATGAATTTTATCATCACTTTGCAGTAGAAATAGGGACGGTTTTTTGGGGAATTGTTTTTCAATGCTTACCTTGCCATCCTTGGTGTGGATGCCGGCACCGATGCGGTAGATCTTCTTGTTGATCTCGGTACGGTGATGGTAGCCCTTCTGACCAGCACGTGCCACGGTGGTAGACACACGGGACGGATGCCAGGCACCAATACAGGCAACCTTGCGCAGACCCTTGTGCGTCTTGCGGGGTAGTTTCTTGGTGTGCCAACGCGAGGTGACACCCTTGAAACCCTTACCCTTGGTCACACCAACACAATCGATCATCTCATCCTGGCCGAACACATTGCTGACCTGGATGGGCTTCTCGAGATGCTCACGGGCCCACTTGACCTTATCTTCAATGGAGCCACCGTTCAGCTGGATCTCCATGATGTGAGCCTTCTTTTGGCGTTGCTTGATCAAGCGAATCTGCAAAACGACAAAACAGCGTTTGTTAGAAACAATGTAAGATGGGTTAAATGGTATTGGGACTGTGCGTGATATGGTTTAACCGAGCGATCATCGCCTGAGCGGCTCCGCACCGTTAGTGGAATATATCAAGCTTCGCCACCCGAAGGGCAATATGATCTGCGACGTTGCACTCTTAAACCATGCATTGAAGGCACAGCGGGAATGCTTTTTAGGCCAGGCGCACCAACTGCACCGAGGCACGGAAGGCGCAACAAGACCAAGGACGTCGCGTTTATAAGAAGATTGGAATCATTTAATTACCTGCGAGTGGGCAATAACACGGATGACCTTGCAGTAACGCAGCATCTTGCGGAAATCGTTCTCGATGCTCTTCTTGCCGAGATCATCGGTCCACTTCTTGCTGGCCTTGGTGAAAGCCTTCTTCTTCTTGCTCTTGCACCTGATTAATTGAAGGAGTTTTGGGAGGATTTGCAATTAATACAGAGTCAGAGCCGGTATCGATCAATCGATTGCGATTCCTGTGAAGTCTGTGCGGGCGAGAGATAGAACTGAAAGCGCACCTCATCGCGATTGATTGCGAGCGGAGATGGCATCTTCCATGACGTGATCACTCATCAATTGGCCAATTGCCAAAGCAGCTCACACGACTTGCATAGATTTTAAAAGCTCTCTCAGCGAACTGATCCAAGAACTTTATATATTTCGATTGAGGAATTTAGTAAATGTTGAAATGTGTAAAGCGGCACCCACGTGCCACATAGTACAAGTGTTGCAACTGTGATCAGAAGGAAGGCAGCAGAGATGGTAGAAGGCTTTTCAACAATTTTATTGCTCATTCAGATACCATCTTATCATCATCCAACAGTATGCAGCAAATGACTTGCAACCACGTGCGAGACTTACTGATAAAACAAAATGGCGTCTTGTGTGAGATACATACCAATTCTTATAGAAGCGACGACGGCACTCCTCGGACAGATGCTGGGCCCAGACATTGACCAGAGCACGCAGACCGAATGGAGTCTCGATGTAACCGACGGCACCAACAACAATCATTGGTGGGGTCTCCAAGACGGTAACAGCCTCAACGACCTCCTTCTTGTTGATCTCTGTTAGAAAACGAAGGAGGAAATTTGAGGTTAAGCACGTGCTTTATATTCACCAAGAGAACGTTTTAATTTTAAAAAATCAGTCCGCCCTAGTTAATTAATAATCACGGTTAATCATATTTGTTCTAACCATATTATTTTAACTGTTCCTCATCATGAAAATTGAAAATATAAATTTAAATATAAAAAAAAATTTACTCACTTGAGCCAGGACGGTCCGCCTCACGCACAACGTGAGTCATACCGGCTTTGTAGCCGAGGAAGCAAGTCATATGCACAGGCTTGCTGGCATCATCCTTGGGGAAAGCCTTAACCTTACCACGGTGGCGGCAGGAACGCTTCTTGGGGTAGAAGGCCATGGAGCCATGACGAGGCGCTGAGAATTTACGATGAGACTGTAAAAGTAATGAAAATTAATTTATTTGTCTTTTAATTTTTTTTTTTTTCATTATTTCATTGCACATTTTAATATTTATTGTAGGTTATGTTAGGCACTTTTACTTTGCAGCTGCATCACACGTGTAATGTTTAATAAAATGAAACGAAATGCAAAACTTTAAAATCAAACAAAATATATTTATCTACATTTGCACTTCATTGATTTTAATTGAATTAACAATATTTATCGCATTGGTAGGTAACATTTAATATCTTTAGGCACTTTTACAACTTTTAAGAGATAAGCTTACCATGACGTCTGTTCTCTTCAGACGTTGAAACAGAAAGAAAGGAAGTGAATACGTAAAACACTAAGTCGGCTTCGTTGACGATTTTTAGGGCTGCCAACTCAATGTAAATTGCTTAAAGTTGGCTGCGCTTAAAGAGCGTTAGTGTTGGAAGACTGTGTAGAGATCTCATTGTCGATTAGGTGTGACCGTTAATGATATACTGTTTGTGGTATATTTCGATTGTTTTTATATACCTGCGGTCACGCTGATTGCTACTCCCGTAAACAATATTGGCGCCGGCTATTTTTTACATATTTCCAATTGTTTTTAAAACGTGAATAAAAATGCGAACATCTACAGATCCAGACCACACCATTTTGATGAATGAGTCGATAAGTTGTTATGAAATATGCTCAAATGACTTTGCATACAATCTAATTTGCGTGGCTCAAAAAAAGCATCTTTCATTAATTTTGATAAGTCTGCCGGTAAGTATTTAATTCAGACTACAGAATCAATTGATATAATAAATAATTCAATATGTAGGAGGAGAGCGGTGAGTTTATATGGAACCACTTACAAGATCTGGCAGTCATGGAGAAGGACGCACGCTGCCATGCAATCGCATTCTCTCCAGACACTTCACTGAACTGCACTCCCAACAAAGTTTCTATTTGCGCAGCAATTGGAAACTGCGATATCAAACTATTCCATACAGACCTGGGTCAGTATAACCGTGTGCAAAATTTGAGGGGGCATAGCGATTACGTTAACGACATAGCCTACGTCTGTGATGGCGAACTGCTTGCCTCTGTCAGTGATGACTACTCCTGCAAGTTTTGGAACATCTCAGAAGATTTAGAAAATGTAATTACATACTACTTGTCATCAGCGGGCATGTCAGTCAAGACTCATCCAGAGGATCCAAACAAAGTGCTCATAGCTGAAAAACGTGGTAAGATTATCAAATGTGTGCAAATATCAAGCGTGTGTAATATTACCTTTTTATTTTTTAAGGTGTTGTTCATTTATATAATGTACGGAGCAAGCAGACAGTTGTTTCTGTAGAATCGCCTAAATTTCCTTTGATGTCGGCTGATTGGGCCAACAGCAATAGATTGTTTGTAACGGCTATTGCTGGTGGAGATATTGTCAGTTGGGATCTAAGCCGTCCCTTTATGCCGGTTGATGTGAAGCAAGTCCACGAAGACGGTGGGCGTGTTGTGCGATTTTCACCTGGCAGTTCAGAGATTGCTATGGCCAGCGTAGGCCGTCCGGATCTTACCTTAAAAGTTTTTGTGGCCAAGTCGACAGTGCCGCTTATTGAGGCGAGCCTTAAAACATATGGCGGCTTGGCTTGGCATCACCGATTACCGTACATAAGTGCTGCGTCTGATAGAAAATTGATTTTCTGGAAGGTGCAAATTAAATAAACTATTCGAATGCGTGTGTCAATAAACTTATTTTTATAACTGCTACAATTAGTAGTTGGTATTTTTATTTTTAGTATTTTTAATTATATCTCAAACGGTCACACGAATTATTGCCGTTTGTAGTTGTCCAAACAAGTCGCAAATATTTTTAAAAAGTATTAAGCAATATATAATAATAATATAATAAACATGACCACTGCAGAAACACAGGTATCCAGTTTGCCAATGCCACCGGAACGTTACATCAACAACTACACGGAAGAGAACATAAGAAGAAATCGAGCGCCGCGTCCCCCGCCACCACCGTCACAACATGAAGTTTATAGCATGTTTGGAATACAGTATAACAACGACGAGATGATACGCTCACTGGAGTCGCAGAATATTAAGCGTTTAATACCCATTCATTTTGATCGTCGCAAGGAGCTCAAGAAGTTAAATCACTCGCTACTCGTCAATTTCTTAGATCTCATTGACTTTCTTATACTGAATCCCGATAGTCCCAGACGTACTGAAAAGGTTTCTTGTTTCTACACTTGTACACATGTTCATATCATAACTTATTTATTTTCGTAATAGATTGATGACCTGAGTTTGCTGTTTGTAAACATGCATCATTTACTGAACGAGTTCAGACCACATCAGGCGCGTGAAACCTTACGTGTTATGATGGAAATGCAAAAGCGTCAACGTGTTGAGACGGCCACTCGCTTCCAGAAGCACTTGGAGCGAGTGCGTGAGATAGTCAATACTGCATTCTCTGAACTGCCCACATTATTTGACGAAGATGATGGCTCAGCCAAGATAAAAACGGAATTGGATCCCTTAGAGTCTAATGCCGCAGCTAAAAATGATCCAAGCTATCAGCATGATCGTGTGATGTGCAAGACCGTGGATGTTATTGACTAAAAAAATGGGCGGAACAAAAATATTCTAAAAGAAAAATGCCGAATTATGATTAGTCTGTTTTCTAGACATAACGAAAGCTATATACAATTATCTATTTTAATTAATTAATTATAAGTAATAAATTTGTAACTTTAAAACAAACTTTGTCAGCCATTCAAGATTAGTCGCGGAACTCCTAAAGATTGTGATGATATTTGTTTGCTTATAAATTCAAAAACTTTTAACACATTTCTAATCTTTACAAGTCGAAAGCATGTTGTCTCTTTGATAAGCTACTCTCATATCTTAATGAATCTTACAATGGCCACGATGATAAAAACTGTGGGATATGAGCGAAAATATCATTTTCAACTTGAGGTTCCAAGTGTTCGTATAAAAAGGAAACGGCGAATTGAGTAAATTATACATTGCTTAATTGTAAAGAGAGGAACAATGGATGAGAAAAACAATGAAAGTGTCATTACCGGAAAATTAAAAGGTAACAAGAACTATACGATTCAGGAGAAAGAAAATGTTGAATGGGAATTAATTCATTTCAGATAGCGAAACAGATACGGATGGAAATTCCAATAGTACGGCTAGCATTGGAACCCCAATGGATGCTCCCGCAGACTTCGACAAGGCAATTGTTGCGTCTGGCTTTGGGCGTTTCAATCTGATTCTATGTATATTGGCCATATTTGCAACTTGTGCCAATATCTTTGAGTCGACCACAATGTCATATATTCTGCCCATAGCAGAGTGTGATCTTCATTTAACACTCACGGACAAGGGAGTCCTCAATGCATGTGCATATGCTGGCATGATTATTTCAGCCATTCCCTGGGGATATCTGGCCGATACGAAAGGTCGTCGGAAGGTGCTTGTCTATGGCTACCTCTTGACTTCAATCTGTGTTTTGGGCAGTGCGCTTAGTCAGAATTTCATAATGCTGGTGACGTTTAAGTTTCTCGGTGGACTTATGTGAGTATATATCAGTCTGCTTGTGTACTCCATACAAGGTCAACCTGTTTGCTTTTCAGGGTGAATGGCCCGGCAGCTGTGTTGTTTACGTATCTGACAGAGATGCATGGTCCCAAGTATCGATCCCATGTGCTAATGGTTGTTGGCATGATAACTTCCACATCTCTATTGCTCTTGCCGGTGATGGCGTGGGCCATCTTTCCCAGAGACTGGGACTTTGTGCTCTTTGAAAGTCTCGACGGTATGTTACAGATACTAGATTATACGATCAAGTGAATATATGCTAGTTTTTCATTGTAGTTCATAGTTGGCAGATCTTTTTGTTTGTCTGTGCTTTGCCAAGTTTAATTAGCGGACTTGTGCTTTGCGTAATGCCAGAAAGTCCTAAATTTTTGATGTCACAAGGGCGCAATGAGGAGGCACTACAAATGTTGCAAATGATCTATCAAATTAACACGGGCAAGTCAAAAGACACCTATCCAGTAGGTCTAATTGTTTGCAATACATATTTAAGTATTAATTGAACTGTTGTTCTTCAAGATCAAATCCCTTATTCTGGAAGTACCTAGTCGCGATGCACATAAGGATGAAGCTGTCTACACTATTGAGACGAAACCAGAAGATAAGGTCGAGCCCGCTAAGCCTTCATCTCGCACTCTGTTGGAGAGTCTTCGCGCTGGCTTGCTACAGATGAAGCCCATGTTTCATAAGCCACTGCTGGGTCTGGCACTGCAGTGCTATACGATGCAATATACCATGTTCTTGGGATTGAATACTATCCGCCTATGGCTGCCTCAGTTATTCTCCTCGATGGCTGACTATGAGACAGAGTTCTCTGGTGAAGATGTCTCGGCCACCATGTGCACGATTCTCGACTATAGTATTAACAAAACAGCTGAGACCTTAAAGAATCATGAAAACGCCTGCTCTGTGGTACGTGATAACTTTTCAGAGATAAAAACTAATCCTAAATTGTGCTGTATCATTCTGGCGTTGAGCACACATTGACTTAATTCCTTTTCTTTCTTTTTCACTTAGCCTAAAGTTATCTCAATGGATATGTACATTAATAATATCATCGTGTCGGCCTGTGGTCTACTGGGATATTTTCTTGCCGGATCAATCATACGACTAATTGGCACTAAGCGTTTGCTAAGTAAGTGCATGGTTTGAATCTCATTTAGATTTTTTTTTGTAATTTCTTACGATGTCTTCTAGCTTATGGCCTTTTCATATCTGGTATTCTGGGCATAACTCTATACTGGTCCATCAATAGTCTAATGACGCTTCTTGTCTCCTCTGCCTTCGTTACTGTGGCTTGTATTTCGTTCTCTTCTCTCCTGGGCGCTGTTGTTGCGCTTTTTCCCACTCAGCTGCGGTGAGTTATACTACGTTTAAAGTTATATTATATAGTCATAACTTGACCGGATACATATTTCTGGTACATTGACATTATCAGTTATTACTTTCTTTGGTATTCCATATCCTTCAAAGTTTAGAGGGCATACATTGATTGTGAGTTGTCTTACATATTGTTTTGAAAAGCACAAAGTAATGATCTGCAGCAATTAGGAAATGTTTTTCCATTAATGGTTTCCCTTGTTGATAAGTCTACTACTTATCTTCTGTTATTCCAAAACGGTTTCTACTACAAGATGTGATTAAACCAGGCATTGGAGAATATCTTGATAATGATGTTTTGGTGTTAATAATTTGATTCCTTTTATTACAAACCTTTTTACTAATTACGATTGTTACAAGATATATAGCATGCATGGAATTCAATCAAATAAACACGATAATTTCCGCCTTCGAACTTACATGCCCTATTGGCTGTCGCTCTCGGGTTTTTACTGTTTATCGGTGTTGTTGTTTGTTGTTTAGCTACCTCATTTTCCGATCGACCTACATATATGAATATGTATTGCTTTTCTAATGGTACTTTATTTATTAACGTTCTTTAATACTGTGCATTTTGTCTGCTATTTCATACTTATTTAGGTTTGTATCCATACATGTTTAACTATTATTATAACTGTAGCTTTATACATTTCCTTTATGTTCTTCTTTTGCAGCTCTCTGGTGGTGTCCATTGCCATGATGTGTGGTCGTTTGGGTGCACTCTCTGGTAATCTACTCTTTCCAGTATTTATACAGATCGGCTGTCTGCCACCCTTCGTAATGGTCTGTGCGGCTATGATAAGTAAGTTTTTACATACAATTTAAGATATTTTTCTTAATTTAAATGTCTTTTATTTCTTTCAGTTGCTGGTGTTCTTTCTATTTTCGTTCCTAATCCCAAAAAGGCGACGTTTACTTAAATAATTGTTTGTCAACTTGTTGTAACGCTTTTAGAATTGCGTTGTACATTTGTAATGATTGTTTATTCTATTGTAAAAACTATTGTAGACAACTTGTAATTGCTGTCATTTATTCATAATTGTGTGCAAAGTTTACAATAACGGTTGTTTGCAAAGTTCGAGCGTAAAAAGTTAAAAACAATATAAATAAACACAAATATTTATTCATAAAAGTACTAAAATAACAATGTTAAATGTAAATTTTTTTAAAATTGTAACTTTTTTTTGCAATACCAACGTGGTTTATCATCTTTATATAATATACATATATATATATATATATATATATTGTTTTTTTTTGTACCTTATTCATTGGAAACATAATTGTTTTCACACGTCGAAGTTTATAAATTCTAAAAATACAAATAAATTATTTATTCATAAAAGTTCAAATTTGTGTTATTTTTTTTCATTAAATGGAAATATTTAAAGCAGTAGAAAATTTTGATTAGGAAGAAACATTACTATGCTTGGATACGCCCCCTTCCTATTCAAATTGTTATACTATTATATTCTACTCTATTCGAGAAGTAATTAAATGTTCAGAGTTAGTTAAGAAAAGCGACCTGTCATGCCTTGTGAACAAAATAGACAACTGGATTTCGTCATGCAAATGACGTAGGACATTACATAAATTACATAAATATGCATATGTGATAAACACTCTCAGTAAAAGTGTAAACAAATCGTTTAATTGGTCTGCTTATCAGTTATACTACCAAGTGAGCACACGCCGTGCTCAAAACGTGTTCAGAAGTCAACAATCTTCTACATCTATCAACTAGTAAGATCACCATGGTTGCTACCTACAGCTGATGAGCTATCATCGTTGCTGGCAACACGTTGTGGAACCCCGTCTGGTTATGACTGCTCCCGAGGAAGAATTGTTTGGCTTTGTAATGTTAGTCAACAAAACTTTTAATTCATTCATTATCTTTATAGCATCACTGCTGTGATAAGAAAGTATTATATGTCAGTGAATCTTCACTTTTTCACAGTTCCCAAGCTGATATAAACCCCGTGTCATTCACAAGAATGCATCATTCGGCATCCGGAAGGCGAAGCAAACAGCAGCCTGGCAAAAAGAAAAAGAAATCTTAAATAAGTTCCAAACCGAACTCGGAAACTGTGAAACAACTGTGATAAATTGATATACTATACGATTATTAAATAGACAACTATTAAGTGTTTTTCACTGCGCTTTTAATTAAGAAGTGTGCACAATTTAATTGAGAGACCAATACATATTTCAATTAAAATAAATTGTGAAATAAAACTTAAAATTGTTTAAAGCTATGGCCGAGAATAGTGCTGAAAGTGTGAATCGCGAAAAAGCTAAAGGTAAATGTGTTTCCAAAGTAAAGAAATAAAAAATTATGAATTAATATTAAATAATTAATTAAAATAAACAGAAATAGTGAGTCAGCAGGCAAAGCAGAGTCCTGTAAAACAGAAGCAGCTCAGTCTAATAAAAAGAACTTAGCTGGGCATGATTTGCATTCAGCTGTTACTAAAAAATCGCTTATACATTTAATGAGTTGTTTTCTAATCTCAGCAATGCAAACAAATTTATCTTAAAATATTGTAAAATGAGATTATATGCGAAAATAGCAAGTGTAAACCCTCTAAAAATGATTTGATATGTGAATGTTACTTTATTGTAAAAAATGCATGTTCATTGCGTCTGCTAAGATGACTAATTGCAGCTATTGTTTTATATAATTCAAAGACATCGAAACAGACATAGATGGCAACTCCAACAGCACAGCAGCCGCCTCTACTGGCTCTCCGGAGGATGCTCCAGCGGACTTTGATAAGGCAATTGTTGCCTCTGGCTTTGGGCGCTTCAATCTTATTCTGCTGTTTGTCGCAATCCCTGCCACTTGTGCCAATATGTTTGAGTCGACCACAATGTCCTACATTCTGCCCATAGCAGAGTGTGATCTTCATTTAACACTCACGGACAAGGGAGTCCTCAATGCATGTGCATATGCTGGCATGATTATATCGGCTATTCCTTGGGGATATCTGGCCGATACGAAGGGTCGTCGCAAGGTGCTTGTTTATGGCTACATCCTTACCAGCATTTGTGTGCTTGGCAGTGCGCTTAGCCAAAACTTTATAATGCTGGTGATATTCAAGTTTTTCGGCGGACTCATGTGAGTAACTACAAGAGTTAAGTACTTAATCTGTTTGGCAACTAAACAAACCTGTTCACTTACAGGGTGAATGGCCCGGCAGCTGTGCTGTTTACATATTTGATTGAGATGCATGGCCCCAAGTACCGATCCCATGTGCTGATGGTTGTTGGCATGATAACATCCACATCTAATCTGCTGCTGCCTATGCTGGCATGGGGCATCTTTCCCAGACCCTGGGACTTTTTGCTCTTTGGCGGTCTCGACAGTAAGTTAAATAATTTAACTTGTGGGCAGTGGAATTTAACAGAAATGCTTTTCTCAGTTCATAGCTGGCAGATCTTTTTGTTAGTCTGTGCTTTGCCCAGTTTAATTAGTGGGCTTGTGCTGTATGCAATGCCAGAGAGTCCCAGATTTCTAATGGGCCAGGGTCGCAATAAGGAAGCACTACAGATGCTGCAAATGATCTATCACATAAACACGGGCAAGCCGAAGGACACCTATCCGGTAGGTTCAATTGTTTCTTGCATTATTAACTTGAAATATTAATTCAACTGTTGCTCGTCTAGATCAAATCCCTAATCCTGGAGGTGCCTAGTCGCGATGCAGAGAAGGATGAGGCGATTTACACCATCGAGAGCAAGGCAGAGCCCGCCAAGCGTCCATCTCGCACTCTCTTCGAGAGTCTTAGTGCTGGCATGCTGCAAATGAAGCCCATGTTCCATAAGCCACTGCTGGGTCTGGCGCTGCACAGTTATACGATGCAGTTTTGCATATTTCTGGGCATGAATACAATACGCCTCTGGCTGCCTCAATTGTTTGCCTCAATGGCTGAGTATGAGGCGGAGCATGCGAATGAAGGTGGCTCGGCTACTATGTGTACTATTCTCGAATACAGTGTGAATAAAACAGAAGAGACGCTAACGAATCATGAGAATGCTTGCGCCGAGGTTTGTGATAAGATTGGATTTGATTTAAATACAATGCTGATGTGTTTCCAATCCTCTTGCAGCCCAAAGTAATCTCAATGGATATGTATATAAACAATATTATTGTGTCGACCTGTGGAGTCGTTGGCTACTTCTTTGCTGGAGCCATTCTGCGTTTAATTGGTGCCAAACGCTTGTTAAGTAAGAAATCTATAATTTAATCCCAATTAAGATTTTAATTTATACTTTATGCTTGGCAGCTTATGGTCTGTTGGTCTCTGGCATACTTGGCATTGCGCTTTACTGGTCCATTAATAGTCTGACCACAATTGTCATCTCCTCTGCCTTTGTTACTGTGTCCGGCGTCGCAGTTTCCTCTCTCCTGGGCGCCGTCGTTGCGCTCTTTCCCACCCAGTTGCGGTAAGTTGTGAATAAATGATGAATATTTCTAAAGCTCAGGTCTGATTATATCACACTTTGCAGTTCCGTTGTGGTGGCCATTGCCATGATGTTTGGTCGTTTGGGTGCACTATCCGGGAATCTACTCTTCCCCGTATTCATACAGATCGGCTGTGTGCCGCCCTTTGTGATGGTCGGCTCAGTAATGCTACGTAGGTTTATCATTGAATAATTGCTTTAATTTGTAGTCATTAATCAATGTGTTTTCTTGCAGTTGCTGCTTTTCTATCATGCTTTATTCCCAATCCCAAAAAGGCAGCGTTCACGTAACAGTTCTTGCCTAATGTTCATGTTCATCATAATTTAGCCATTTAATGTATAGTTTACTGTGCTTACTCGTAATTTTATTGTTTAAGATAAATGCTGGCTATTTTAAACTGACTTAAATGCCTATATATATATTTTGTATCTTTGTATCTAATATTTAATAATTTAATTATTTAAAACTGATAAATGCATTTATCAATTCACTTAACATTTTAAAGCTACTTGAATGCATCTGTCGAAAGGATAAAGTTAAAGCCAACAGAGAATTTCATTAACACCAATTAAATCCATCAGGATGCGGCTGAGGTTATCTGATAAAGCCACTGACAAGGCATAAATGAATGGAAATTATTTATAAATTGAGAGAGCAGCGTTCAAGTGTCCCATACTTATCAGCACTTTAGATATCAATTAAAATGATTTGTTTATGAATGAATGAGTGTTCTTGATGGGCTTTAAATAAAATGATTGATGCATTTGTTATCAATACGTTAAGCTTCAAAAACAATAGACAGAAGCAGATGATTTGATTACTATCTGGGGTCTGTCTGTTCGGCAATGGTACAATAGAAATGGGATCTTGCAGATTTAATTGGAATTTTATATTTGGCAAGGACGCATCAAACTCAAGACAACAAAACTCCTCCAAAAACGGTTTAGCATCTATTTTAAAAATTATGCGGAAAAATGTTAAACACAAAATTTATTGAAATAAATTCTCAGAAGGCTTGGAATATTTTGAAAATGTAATTATAAGATTTATTGAAATTATCAAAGTGTTTGTTGTTTTCATGTTGTTAATATCATATTTAGATGGCCGAAACTGCTAGATCGAGGGGACAAGCCGCTGACTTTGAGACGGCGATTGCTGAATGCGGTTTTGGCCTATTCAATATATACATTTTGATTTGTGCAATACCCTGTCTGTCAGCCATGGTCTTCTCTGCCTCGGCTATGTCATTTGTTATGCCCACGGCCGAGTGTGAACTGGAATTATCTTTGCTGGACAAAGGCATAATGAATGCTGTGACCTATGCTGGTAAGAGAAAGTCTCGGAGATGCCAGGACATTAAACTAATTGTGCTTAGGGTACAGGTATGATCATCTCGGCTTTGCCCTGGGGCTTTGTCGCGGACACGATGGGACGTCGATTGGTTCTAATTAGTGGCGGTTGGATCGATGGTCTCTGTGTGCTATGTGCTTCCATAAGTCAAAACTCAACACAGTTGATGTTCTTTAAGTTTGTCGATGGTCTTCTGTAGGTACGCAGATATCCTGTCCTTAACTCTCTTTATCCAAATGCCTTTTGTTTTTTTCCATTTCCTGCAGCATCTGTGGCCCCTTTGCCGTAGTCGTCAGCAATCTAGTCGAATTCCATGGCAGAAAGCATCGGCCTTTCATAATGCTTTTCATCGGGTTAAGTGTTGCCCTTGGGGCACTCATTCTCACATTTTTGGCCTATTTTCTGCTTCCAGAGCATATTTACTTCAATGTTGGCACGCTTCACTGTAGGTGTAGTTCTGCTTCAACTTGACTCTCATTTTAATATTAATTTAATTGCAGTTCACACCTGGCAAATCTTTGTGGCGCTGACTGCATTGCCCAGTCTTTCCAGTGGCTTTCTACACATTTTTTTGCCAGAAAGCCCCAAATTTCTGATGTCCCAGGGCAACTACAGTGAGGCATTGAACTCCTTACAACGCATCTATGCCATGAACAAGCGGAAAAGTCGCGACTCCTATCCGGTAAATGCGAAGCTCACTTAGCTAATTTATTCTAATATTATGCTAATAGATTACCACTTTGACGGATACCACGCCGGAGCGAGACAAGACAAAGGATTCAAATGGAATACCTACATTACGGGAACGCTTTAAACAAACCAAACAAAAGTTTTCCGAGGGACTTAAGCATCTGAAGCCCATGTGTTCCAGCCCATATCTGTCATTATCCATACGTATCTTTTGTTTGCACTTTTGCCAGATTATGAGGTAAATATACGCCGAGTTTGCTATGGCTTTTTAAATCGAAATAACCCTTATCGATAGTGTGAACTCTGTGCGTCTTTGGTTGCCACAGATATTTGCCACAATGCATACATTCCATGTGCATGGCATTGATGATAAGAGCATGTGTGCTGTCTTGGATCACAATTCAAATCGAGGCTCTACCAGATCATTGATAAAGGAATGCGACATAGTAGGTAGGCGATCCCTTTGCACCATATTTCAAGGCTCTAAAGTAATGAACCCAAACGTATAGCACCATGAGCCGGAGACCTATACGAATAACATAATTGTTGCATCAATTGGTCTAGTCGGTGTGCTCTTCTTCTTTCCCCTGCTGCGCATTCAAGGAGTTGTTAATCATATACTAAGTAAGTTAAATGTATTATCTTCACCATACTAACATACTGTTCTATTTATTCAGAGGTCAGTCTCTTTGTGTGCACCTTTTTGGTGGGTGGCTTGTACTTTTCCTGCTCTACGCTAACAACACTGATTGTTGCCTCCATCTATTTGACCATCATGGGTGTTTGTGCCTCAACCATCATGGGCATGTGTGTCGTTGTCTTTCCCACACTGATGAGGTATGTTTTCAAATCAATGGTTTATAATTAATAATACACTGTTTTAATTTTAAGAACAATGGTCTTGTTGCTTATTATGACATTTGGTCGATTGGGCTCAGTGGCAGGAAATATCTTGCTACCCTTTTTCATACAAATGAACTGCTGGGCACCTTTCCTTTGGCTCTCTTTTCTAATGACTAGTAAGTACATATATGTACTTATTTATTTATATTTATTATTACACATAATGCTTCTCAGTTGCCTTTATAATGTCATTGTTCTTGAAAGTGGATCTCCAGCAGCCGCTAAATTAGGCGTGTTATGTCACGACAGTATTTTGTAAATAAAGCGACGAAATATAAATAGCATCATTAATCCAAATGACAGCCACCGTAATTGGACCAATGCTTCTTCAGCTCATTGTGTTTCCATTCAGTATCCATTTAGCTACTGATCAATTTGCACCCGAATCAAGTACAATCAACGCTTCAATGCTATTTCAAAATAAACACAATTTTGGGACGCGTTGCAAGATATTTAAGAGCTCTAAATTATAAATATTTTATCATTATTATATTCAACATAGACTTTAGATATGTTTTACTCTTCGAAATTATCTTGGTATTCTAAAAATTTCAAAGCAATCAAATCATCAAAAAAGATACATACTTATGAATCTATGCTATTTATTAAGTTCAATGCTCATATGTACGAGTATATATATAATTATAATATCAATATTGTGCTTTTAACGCCAAGTCAAATTATACTAAAAGTTTTAAATAATGTTAATAATTTAGTGCCAGCTTAACGTTCTTTTGAAACAATGGCCACATTAATCAAAAGAGAGTCGACTGTGCTGTGGTTAACTCAAGCTAATTACATTTTAATCATGCCAAAGCAAATGTTGATTAATTTCTATTGTGATTTGTCCAAGAGCTTACGAACGGACAGGACAAAAGTCTCGTTTCGCTCCAGCATTGGATTCATTGTGTGCTCAATGCAGCTGTGGCATGTTAATTATGCTTTTGCGGTCATCAATTAATTAGCAGTTGCAGAAACGAATTCAATGCGCGCTTCAATGGCTTCCAAAGTGATTTCTCACATCAACAAAAAAAGGGAAACTTTTCTTTTTGTGTGTAGCAAAATCGCTTGTCACATAAATCAAGCAAAAGTGGCCGAGAAGTTTGGAAAGACAATCGCCCTTTCCACTAGTTGTCGACTAGTTCTAAGCAGGGGACAAGTCAATACGTGTATCAACTTCCATCTTAATGTGTGTATCCTGCATGGGAAATATTCTTATCCTTTTGGCTGGCATCAGGCAACAGGAAGTGCCGCCGCCTGCGCCACGTCACTTGCAACCCATTTCTCATGCTGTCAAAACAAAGTCAAGCGGTAATTGACACATGTTGACTTGAGGAAGCTCTCAAGTGTTATGTGCGCTTCCGCCTCTTCAGCGTGCTACGAAATCGAAATTAATAGTTTGCCGTTTGCCATACTACTCGTATAAGAAAGCAGAATAGGGTCACTTAATTACAGATTCACATCTAATACAATAAAAGCTTTTAACATGGCAGGCGAAACAAGTGCCGAGATTCTTGCCAACTGTGTGGCAAGCATATGAAAAAAGGTTCGTCTATTAACTTTCTATCGAAGTGAGTCAAAAAGCTTCATAGAATGTATGTGGCAATTGGAGGAACAAATTAATTATAATAGATTTATGAAGGAATAATATAAATTATCATAATATTGGAAGAAAAATGAATATGTTAAAGAAAATTAATAAAGCTGAAAAGGTTAAAGAACTAAGACCGAATTGCAGACTGTTAATAAATGTTTAATATATTTCAAACTTTAATTGATAATTATTCAATATTTATTTAATTAATAAATACGGTATTTATTTTTAATATTTTAAGCTAAGTTCCTTAATTGCAAATGTTGAATACATTTTGAATCTAATTTAGCTTGAATTACTCATCATAAACGGCTATTTAAATGTAATTTGGATTTCAATTGCAACCGAAATAAATGGGAGCTAAACTTTTTGGCAATTTTGGGCATCATACTTATGTGATGGCTGTCTGGCTAAAAGGATAGACATAGAGGAGGAGGGAGGACGACAGTGCATCATTAAGTGCGTTCCCAGACTGCTTTTCATAAAATCCAAATACAACAAATTCGCATAAATTTAACATAATAAACATGTGGGAAATCGCGTTGAATATAAAACAAGACAGCGCCTGCTCCCCTCCATTACTCCCTCCCCCCAGTGAAATGTGCAAATGCGTTGTCGATGGGCGTTGATGAGAGTGTTTTGTGGGGGGCGGGGGCGTGGTGAGACATGTAATGTATGCCATAAACTAAACGCAGCAACGTTATAAAAAACCAACAAAACATGGTTGCATATGAGTGTAGATAGAAGGTAGATCAAGGGGAGGCTGGGGTATACTTTTGTGCGTGTCTTGTTGTTGGGGTTGGTGGGAGGCTAGTTTAGCGAGGGGGGCGTGTTCACATACTTACATATGGCTAAATGGGCAGTCATAATCTGAAATGTACAAATACGTGAGAGTGTGCACGCACACAGAGACAAGACAACTAGGCCTACACATATATATAAACGCAGACTTTGGCTAACACAAATACAGATACAGATAGAAAAAGGCAACGACGTAAAACACATACAATATTTATGCACGTCCCACACATTTACAGTTGGACTGCCCGTTGTCCTTGTCCATGTCCTCTATAATGATTTACAGGTCATTCATCATATCAACACGCAGCGCTGAAATTTATTTGCCACAGCCACAGCCACAGTCCGCAGTTCGCAGTCACAGCCTAAACAAAAACCGAAGGCAATAAGTGCAAAAAAAGCAATAACAATGCTCGCGGCAAATTAGAGAGCGCAAGCACACACACACACACAGAAACATATCTCATTCTCCCACTATCTCTTTATTGCTGTCTCACTCTGCCGTTCGCATTTTCGGTGTGCCTATTGTTGCTATAAATGTGGCGCGGCAGAGCTTAGCAACATGTTGCCAGCCATCCATTACTGACTTTTCTCAACAGGTTGTGCAAATGTTGCGCAGCACGTAAGTGTGCGTGCGCGTATGTGTGTAGGTGTCTATGTATTTGATGTTGCCGCCTTACCCATTCACAGGACAATTTGTAGTCTCATTGTACAACTCGCAGTCGTCGGCAACACTCGCAGCAGCAAAGTTCACGCGTTACGCTCCAACAAAAAAATACGTGCTGTAAAATTTTTCAACGGTTGTTGTGTCTTCAATGCTACCAAGTCAAAAATTGCATTACACAAATATATCAATTTTAATAATTCAAATAATGAACTTGTAAGAAAATTGTGCAGTTAAAATCAGTAATAAATTATCGGTGAAAATTATTAGCTATTATTAAATTTATTAAAAATAATTAAAATATGATATGCTAAAAGCGAAATTGGGTGTTGTGTTGAATAATTTACATAAATTAAATGTATTAATAAGAAGAAATATGAACCTCCAAATCAGTGTTGAAAAAAATAAAATAAAAAGTGCTTGTCTAACAAATAAAACAAATTAAATTATTAGTAATTCATATATTAAAAGCAGCGTAAAAGGCGAAATTGTTGCTTACTATATGTTGAATTATTGCTATCAAATTAAATTTGAATAAAATTTCCTAATGTGATAAAAGTTTCCAAAATATATATGCAGTTATAAAATAAATAAATAACTCAGTTAATCAATTTTAAAGCAAAGTAATAATTAATGCGTATTCGCAATATCCCGAATGGATGTTAATTTTTTTGATGCGTAGCATGCAACTTGTTGTACCCTACACTGTGAGCAGGAAACAGCTTCCATTTAAATATTCATAAAAAAGCAACGCACCAACAACATACACGTTTAATCCTTAAACTACAAGCATAACGGATAAGACCACAGCGCGTAATTAAAGCAGGCAATTTGTGCAATGTGCATCTCTGTACGGTTCTGCACCGCAAGAACCATGTGCAAAATGGTCACCGCTGGCCGCATGGTCAGCCACAAAGAATTCTATGGAATTACCGTGAAATAAGTTGACGCCAACCGCACGTGTTCATTACGCAACCGGAGCGTCCAGTGCTTAACATCCATTTTCGCGTCCTTCCCCCACACAAATTACGTGCAGCCGTCTCCCATAGGAACAAACGCCCAAAATACAAAAGCGACAGCCGAAAGAACAGAAAATGTCGGAACTAGTGGATACGGAGCTGCTGGTGAACTGCACAATTCTGGCCGTGCGACGCTTCGAGTTGAACAGCATTGTGAATACCACTCTATTGAATAGCCTCAACCGCACCGAGGTGGTCAGTTTGCTTTCCGGCATTATCGATAATCGAGATAATCTCAGGAGCATCGATGAGGCAAAGTAAGTGTAAATTCGTTAGTTACAACGTAGTATCCTATCAACCTGCCGAGTTCTATTCATTGAGTTCACTTCATTCTCAATTTTGCAAAAGTTTAGCATTCTTGCTTGTCATTGGGCGGAACTTCATTCAATTTGCGTAGTTCTGGCGTCTTTAATTTACGTCAATTTCCCAGAAAACTTGCAGTTAAAGTAGGTCCTTAAAATGCAGTCGATAGGATGGAGAAGCAGCAAAGAATATAACAAAGTTATGCAAATTATTAGCTAGAGTTAAGCTTCATTTCCGCGAATGCCGCTCAACTGGACTGAAGGGTTTCAATGACAAACCCAGATAATTTAGTCGAAAATTGCTTGGCAAGAAAGTTTTTAGGGGAAATGCTAAATGATAATTGTTTTCAGTTGATAAGACAAACAAATTGAGTGGCAGTTAGACTTGGAAATGCATTTAATAATTTAGCAAACGATTTAATGAAATGAAACCCAGTCAAAAAGCATATTAGTTAAATGTCTATTAAATGCACAAATTAAGCTTACCAAAAAGGTCAAATTAAACAATGAAAATATATTGATGAATCTGATATGTCGCTAAATTATTTACAGAAATTTCCATAAAATAAGTAATGAATTTTTATAAAATGAAGCAGTGTTAAATAAATTAGCATATGTCCATATTAATTGTTGCATTGATTTAATACGTACCATTTAATACCAATTAAAATATTTATTAAATTACAATCGCAAAATTAAATCGAAATATATTAAAAATTCTCATTTAGAGCAGAGATATCAATGAATTAATTAATTTATAATTTGTAAAACTATTATTAAATGAAAATTTCACGCACTCATAAATAATGGCAATAATGCAAGTGCACTTTGTGGCTTATTTCAATTGAGCGATTGAGCGATGAACCAAAACTTAATTCTTTGTAACTGTGGGAATTATATTGCGGTCATCTGGTGTTTATAATGCGATTTTGGAAAGAACAAATTCGGAAATTAATGTGCGGGTTTAAAATGCTTAATTGTGGACCAAATGGTTGAATTTATTATGCCAAAACAAAGCTCATGGTCGATTCAATGGAAAAATAAATGAGAATATTGAGGGCTTAAAATTATCAATAATTCAAGCTCGTAGAAATTTATTATACTGTTAAATTGCTGTAATAGATGAGAACTAAATACACGATAATAATGATAACGAACGTCGATTTGATGCGGGTGAAGCAATTGAGTTCCTGGAAATGTTTATTGCGTTGGTTTTCAAGGGTATCGATCTGATTGCTATAAATCGTTTTGTTCTTTTTTGATACAATCGAGAGTACGTTAACAATATTGTAAATAGAATGTAGCACATTGTTTGCTTGTTGGCTGAAAGCAACAACACGATGTACAACTGATTTACCCATCACTTAAATGAACAATCTTGGCTTAAGAGTGCAAACATGAAGAAAACATGAGACTATCGAAGTGAAGTGGAAGGTTAACAAATACAGCACAGAATTGTTGACAGTACAAACTTATTAAACGATTGTTAAAACAAATGCAAGAGTCGTGCAGAAAATATATATGTTGTAAACATTTAATTTAATAGCATTATATAGTATAAAATATTAAAAGAGTGACACGTCAGAGGCCTCATTGAATTTGTAAGTCAAGGTCAGATAGAAAACAACACGTCTGAGTGCAATTAAATTGCCCATCAACCCCAAAAGATCAAATTGCAATTAGTGTCTCATAACAATTTCCGTAAGACGAGCGCAACTAAACAATAAATGAACTTTTACTCTTTCGATTCAATCAACTGCAGTTCAAATAGTTTCCAGCGTTTCAAAACTTTTTCGATTATGCTCTTTGTACTGTGGCAAACAACAAAATTAACAAGTTGCATTTGTCAACAACTAGCAACTAGTAAATACACTGTACACAATTAACTTATACGATGTATTCTCGTTATACTAAAAGGTAGTACAGTTGCTCTGTTGGGAGTATATTTAAGTATCCTGAATGTTACACATTTTACGACTATAATTAAAAATTACTTTTAACGAATTTGTAGTATTGTTGGTAATTATAGTGGAATGGCTGGCTGATTGATATCCTTTCCTATAATACCGCAGCGGATGATTGCAGGGTATTAAAACAATGGTGGCGTCGACAACGACAAAGGCACGCAACTAGAAGTAAATATAAGCTGCGGCTTTATGGCATACGGAATACGGAAATTTGCAAATTGCTTTTTTAGTTGTCACACGAATAACTCTGCGCGACGACAAATAATGGAATTCAGAGCGAAATTCTATGCGACAAATCCCAAGCAGAACTTTGACGAAACGACCAGTTAACAACAACAACAACAACAAATAGGGAAAATGCCAAGGGGAAAACTTTAGTGACAACATGCGCATGGTTGCCAAAAATCTTCAGGTTTTATATTGCCAGCTTTGCACTTTACTTGTGAGTGTGTATTCGTGAGTGTGTGTGTGTGTGTAAAGTAAATTGGCGTTCTTTATGTGGACTTTGGGCAGCTTAGAGTTCAGGTGAATACTTAGCTCATGCATATGTATGCGTGTGTCGCCACTTGACCATGTGTAAGTTAAGCTCATTATGAGGCCTGTGGCATGCGGCTATGACGCAATCAGTGCAAATATCAGGGCCTCGACATCGCCTCGTGCCATCTGGAAGGCAGCCAACCCCAATAGCACCACTCCTATTGCTAGAACGACATGTCTAGCACTCGTTGACTGCGCTTTTATGCGTCTGAAGTAAGTTTATGAGAGGCGTCTCGCTTAAGAAGCGTGTTGTAGTCGCACACTGCGTATACGTACTTTCAACAAGACAGTCTTTAAGTTAAAGTACTTTACACTAAGCAACAAATGGGCAACATAATGTTAAACTATTTTTTAAAAAACTAAATATATGTATTCTTTTACAAATTTATTATTTTTAATTGTCATAAATACAAACTATTATAAATGAAATGTTTTAGGAAAAAAAACATCGATATACATTATTATTTCAATACTAACATGTTTAGGCTTAGTATTTTTATTATTTTCATATTACTTCCACAGACTTGCAGTCTAGTGTTATTAGCGAAAAACGACAACGTTTTGTGTTTAAAGCGCAAGCGAAATTGTCTTTGGCATTTTTATGTTTATGACATTTCATACGCTTATTGATTTTGAAGCGCATCCAATGACAAGGACAGAAAAAAAAGGGAACATTCCTTGTCCATTGGCCCTCATCTTTGGGGGGCCGTTTGGTATTTTTATAGCCCGGTCGCTTTCAAATCCAATCACAATTTCTATGTGCGCATAAAAATAATTTAAAGCACTTCAAGCAGAACGAGCCGAAAGTAAAAGCTAAACGAAATTGTTTCGGCTTAACCTTGTCATGCCTTAGACAATAACAAAGCATTCAAGCGAAACCAAATAAAGAACTAATCCTTTTCGCACAAATGCTGTACATTTATGTGTTGTGTTGCTTATGTGTGCATATGTGTACACGTGCGTATGTTTGTGTGCGTGCCACAGGACAATAGTTGGTCTTAAAGTGAAAAGTGTTGTAATTGTAGTGCCCACTTCAAGGTCCATAAAGTGTGTGGTCTGTGGGGCTTTGACTACATTTGCATATGACAAATTTTTCAATTAAGTTTTTTTGTACATATTTGCACATTGGCCAGAAAGTGGCCATAAAACAAATCCCCCGTTGAGTGGGCGGGTGCAATTATTGCTGCAAGGACAATGCAGCAAACAGATGCCGACAGATGGCCAGACAAAACAGATCCATTTACAGCTACAAATAGAGTGGCCGCCTGATATATGATACAAACAAAAGGGTATTGACAATGCCTAGCTACTGGATGCCCTGCAGTAAAATATTTAATAAAACTAACAATTTGACAATTTATTTCTAATAATATTATTAGAAATAATAATAATATTATTATTATCTTTTCAAGTCCTGCATTTTGGACTTTCTATGCCGCTCCTGATGAATGGCAATTGTATTCATACGAGATCCTTTGTTTAGACAGGATATAAATACATGAAAGACCACTCGATGTGAATCCAAGTGCAGAATTTGCGTATTTTTGTTGCATTGTTCAGCTTACTGTGGCAACACTTCCGCTGTGGCTTCCACAGAGAAATATAGATAAAGACAATTGGCATGAGAGAATGAGGGAGACATAGACAAAGTGAGTGAGAGAGACAGAGAGAGTCCGCGTGGAAGAAATAAACAATGAACTGTGACAATCTCTGCTCATAAATCTAAATTGAAATGGGGCACATTTGCGTTGCATGTGGAGCGAACGTGCCACAAATTTTGTATGAGCCAGGATGAAGGGTCATTGTTTTTGGAATCTCCGCCTGTCGATGATAATGAGCCGGATGATGCGACTGAGTGGCCCTGATTCTGACAGCGGATCTCCATCCATGGCCATTAGTCAGGCATCGATTGGCATTAAGGGATTTCGCGAAAAAGTATTAAATAAGCAAAAGGGATTTCGGCTAAAAGGATTGCAATGGCCGAGTTTTATTACAATTTATTCTCTCTTTTTTAAGCACATTTTAATTAAGTATCTTGCTGAGCTACATTGCATATTTTTCGCACTTATATTTTGTATCTTTTAATATTCGAATCACATGTTGGTGCGAGATTAGATTGCGCTGCTTTAGCCATTTGCCACACCTCCTACTTAAGTTTCTATCTAACTAATGAACTTCTTGAATACGTGACTCTCAACTTTCATAACTTTGGCTAACTTTCAGAGAGCATCATAAGTTACAGACTTTACTTAGCAACAGCCACAACTTTGCAGTTCACCCATCGTTCTCCCCACAGAGTTGAGGCACAATTTGCTTACCGCAGTTCACCTGCAACTTGGCCCTTGTGCCAATCTGCAATCGCAATAGCGACGAAGACAACACAACAACAACACAGCCACAAACCTCTCAATTTTGGACTGCAACGCGCAGCTGTGCAACATTCATGAAATATGAAATATTCAGACTCGCATAATATGCGACACCAAGCCCATAGTCACGCGTCATGCACTGCCATGGGAGTTCATTTTAAAATGCAATCAAAAATTGCCAACAAATAATTTGCTGACTTGGTAAAATGCAAGTTCTTTAATTGAGACTGGAAAAAAGAGTGATTCAAACCCGAGCACTAAAGGTATTAATAACGATTTAATGTCGAGTAATTTAATTGGATAATTATGGCACTAAATGGCGGCAATTTGTTGCAAGTTGCAAACGCATCCAACCCATCAACCTTGCAAATTGCCACAGGCGAAACGATGATTGATGTAAATGCCTTGATTGTTTGCAATTAGCTCGATCCCTGAAAAGTCGGCAATAATTTTTATAGTGCGCTCTAATTGTATATACAAAGTGTAATTGTGAGTGAGTGAATTGGTAATAACAAAAAATACTACTCTGTTTGGTTTGGAAGGGAATGAAAAAGTATACTTTCTGCTTGCACATACCACTTTTCTGTATTCTCAAAAGAGAAACTTTCTAAATAATGTAGATGTAATGTGTAATGCAATGTGTTAAATCGAAAATATATTATATAAACTATAATATCTAATAAACTATGGATATATTTCAATATATATTTCAATCCACCTCTTTATTGCATAAATGCAAATTATATTTTCGTTTTGAATCAATATTATTCACCAATCAATTTTTAGTCCAAATTTGTTTTTATCTGAATCTTTGCATAATGTGCTAAATATTTGGCATGCCAAGCAACTTTCTTTTCCGCACACAAATTAAAGCAATTATAACAACGAAAACAACGGACTGTCATAAAGGAAGTAAGTTGATTTTTGGTCAGGCCAAGGGCAGGCCCAAAGGAAACAAAACAAAACGTGTGGCAAAACGGAAATAATTAGTGGACTTTTTGGCCGGGCCAAAGCTTCCGGCCGTCCGCTTAAACAAGATTATTATTATTATTACAGCAATTATTTACTTCTTTTCTTTTGTGTCAAATCCCGGATTCATAATAATAACTGCAAAAGTTAATTGGACTATTACAAAATGGCCAACGTAAATTTGCTTAAATTAGACGCATATAAATTTGAGCTTGCTCTCTTTCAAGATAAGAAGCAGAGCAACTTGAGGCTCACTCTTTTGGGCCTGATGTCTGCTGCACTCAAAGGTCACACATAAATTTTCCATGTTATTTATTGCTTTAAACTTGCTTATTACACACTTTCCAAAGAAAGCAATTATCATAAGTGAAAAGAGCAAAAAATGCATGAGAGTGTGTGCATGTGTGTGAGCAAGTGTAGTTGGCTGCCCTGAAAAGTAGGCAACACTAATTGCCGGCTCTCTCATGTGCAGACAATAACGAAGAGCTTCCGTTTCCTACTACATACAAGAGATATCCGTTGACAGCGAACAAGTCAATACAGAGAGTGCTCGAATTGCAGATACTTAGCAACATTTTCTTCGCATTTGAGTACTCGTAATGCTTAGCAACCCTCATAGTCAGGCATCGAATATAGGGCAGGGAATGTGTACAATTTGTGGGCTGGTAGCCACCACAGAATGCAATTATATGAAAATAAATAGCCAACTATTTGTAATTTTAAATTTGTTATGTACATATTCATTTGCATAAAAACAATATGATAATCAGCAGTATTATTTTTGGTTGCAGTCAATTGTAAATAACATTTGCCACATACAGTAAATGTGAATTTAATTTCGAGTACCCTTTAAATGCGGTTTCAAGCACAGCGCAATTAGCCGCTTTTGCGAGGTTTATTATTGCTAGCGAGTTTCGCCAAGTGGCCGAAGCCCTTCGCACTAACAAAAACACAAACACACAAAATTTGCTGGCAACAAAAATATTTACTATCCACAGTTTTCCTTGCCCAAGTCGTAAACGTATCTGTGCTACGTTAATTGTCCTTCATTGTTGCAAAGGGCTTGATCACGATTGCTGTAAGATAATCAAATCGATATTGTTGTTTTTGGCCTCACACTAATTGAGTAAATTACGGGTATGTGCGGATAGCTAAACATCTAATTAAATGTGGAATTAATAGCACGAACGTAAAGTAATTAAATAAGGAAAAGCAAAGAGCTTGTAGACACTTTATTTATAACACATACATAAATATTGTAGGTAACAGTGGATAAGTTAAATCTCTAGGGAGGTTGTTCAACTCTTATAAGTTCGTTTGAAAACAGATTTACAGAGAAGAATAAATAATAATAATACTAACATAATCTGTCTATAAACCTAAAGACTTTTCTCAGAAAAATAAAAATGTAACATTAAGCAGCAGCATTATAAATTGTATTTCCATTTATTTGCCATGAGTAAAAAAGATAAATTTAATTTCAATTATTGCTCAAAGGCTTCAAAGCCTATTGAAGAATAAGCCACAAAGGCCTAACGAAGCAAAAATCATTTGTCCAGTTTCAGCTCTTAAGCTCGCTCTTTGAATTTAAAAGACGTATTTAGAAAAAGCACTCAACTAAAAATGTACTTAAAATTAACTTAATGGTCAGATAATAAATTTGGTAAATAACACACAATTGCATGTTAATGATATACTATATTTAATTTATTTAGCTTCGAGTTGATTAATTAATTTCAAATTAATTAAGACGCGTCAGCCGCAGACTAAACAAACACAAATTGCAATTAGCGAAAGTTATATGAATTTGTAAATGAGGGGTTTTATTTGTTGGCCAGCAATTTTCCAAAACACCACGACATTTTTGAAAAAAATGTGAGTAAATTAAACGTATACAATTGAAAAAGCTCTGTGGTAATATTTATTGAAAAGCAATCAATATAAGTGACGTATGAATTGATAGTAATTCAGTTCACATGTTAGATGACTTGAGTATACACGTTAGTGAGGTTCAATTAATTAATTACTGCTGTTTATTGAGCGTAATGCAGTTCAACTCAATAGCATCAAATGGCAACTGAGCTGTGCACGTTGCATGCTCAATAGAATACGCATACGCAACATTGCACACAGGTGAAGCTAAGCTATGAGTGGCAGTGAGCATCGCTACAACAACAATGTGGCAGTGCATTAATTAATAAACTGTGTGTTAAGTTTTGCACTAATCAGCTTGACAGGTTGCCAGTCAGCTTCCACATCAATTATGAAAATGCATACATGCATTGGCAATGTCTCTTATGTGGCTGAAGCTGCTGCCAATAATAAGGCTAAGAATAGTTTGGAGCCAAGTATTGATGCTTGTTTCCGCAGTGACCGAAAACGGATGCAGCTTAAATGAAATCACTTAAAATTTGAGATTCAATTTGCTCTGTACTCTTATAAGAAGTTTCCGTTTTCAATTTACTCTGATGTTGAGCTTCATTGATTTTCTATTGTCAGTTGGCAGCCAACAAGGCGGCTAAGTAACTGCTCAAATACAAGTAGATGGATGATGTTTGGCTAAGCTGAAGGCTGAAGGTGTCTGGCAAAAATCAAAACTGATTTCAGTATAGACTCTACAAGTGAATGCTCTGTAATGTTTTCTAAAACAGAATAGGCAAATTAATATCAATACTTTAAATTAAAATTGTCTTTAAAGTTTTCAATATATGCTCCAATATTCTAAAAATAAAAGTCTTTCACATTTTGTGGTTCGTGTAAAAGCCAAAAACTAAACTACCTAAAATCCTTTGAATATACTCATAACATTATTCGTTCTGTTTTATTGCATTCACTGTAGTGTAAATTGATTTGTGTTGTGAAAAACACACAAAACTTTTTATATATAAAACGTATTGAAAGGCTTTTGTTTGTTATATTTGTTTTTCAGTGCGCATATTGAACAATAGTTTATACTGCTTTTTATTGCTGCTTGCTCTACAAACCATTTTTATCTCGCTTTCTCTTTCCTGTATACAGGGACTTTCTCACTGAGTGCTTGTTTCCATCACCAACGCGTCCATATGAGTTGCCTTGGGAACAGAAAACGATTTGGGCCATCGTATTTGGTCTGATGATGTTTGTGGCTATTGCGGGCAATGGAATTGTGCTCTGGATTGTAACAGGTAAGCTCTGCCCAGATAACTTAGGCCAGCCAGCTAGCCAACCAGCGACTTTAAAACTGCAGCCATTGCTGCAATTCAACCAGTTTAATGGCGCATTAAACAGGACTTACGACTTTGAAGCGTGCCAGTTGCAATCGCGTGCGGCAAGCATCGATTGGTTTGCTTTGGCTCGATTGTGATGTGGCTCGAGAGATGACGCACAAGGGAACTAATATCCGGTGCTTTTGTCTTTGCTGTCACGTTTCACATTTTGACCATTTGGTTGTGCTCTTGGTGCTGACTTTTCTCTGGTTTTGCCTGCAGGACATCGCAGCATGCGCACAGTGACAAATTATTTCCTGCTAAACCTGAGCATCGCTGACCTGCTTATGTCATCGCTGAATTGTGTCTTCAACTTTATATTCATGGTGAATTCGGATTGGCCATTTGGCTCGATTTATTGCACCATCAATAATTTCGTAGCCAACGTTACGGTATCCACATCGGTCTTTACCCTGGTCGCCATCTCCTTCGACAGGTGAGTTTTCTCTCGTTTTTGCTGCCGATGTTAATCCTTATCCTTGTGCTTGCAGATATATCGCTATTGTACATCCACTAAAGCGTCGTACATCAAGACGAAAAGTGCGATTCATTCTGGTGCTGATCTGGGCACTGAGCTGTGTCCTCTCCGCGCCCTGTTTGCTCTACTCCAGCATCATGACAAAGCAGTAAGTGAAGTGCCTGAATAATATATATATTGTAGTATGTATAACCTAACCATGTGCCATCATGTATCTCTGCTGTTGCCGGGCTTTACCAACTCAGCAGCCGCATATTTTGTTTATTTTCACCGTGTTCCAGCTGCCAGCCAAGTAATAAACATAAAGAACTTTGTAAGCCGAGACACCAGTTACGCTCGTGCTTGCCACACGATATACTTAGTTGGCTCTTGGTGCTTTGGTACTTGCCACCTGCAGTGCAGTTGCCCTGCTGTGCGAACTGTACACTCTCTGTATATCGATTTGACACTGGCCCAACTTATGCTATCCTACACACACAGACATTAGTCTCTTCATTTTTCTTTTCTTTTCGTTTTTGTTTTTTTGTTTTTGGCATTTTCAAGGCGTCGATCTAAGCACCTAAATGTGAATACGCCTAAAGTAGTCGCTTCACTTTCATTTGAATTTTACGTAAATTGGCATGCTTGAGCGAGCCAAATGGCGCATTCACTTAATAGAATTGAAGCATTTTTTATTTAGACTCGTTGCGCGGCACAAAAGACTCTTCACATCAAACGTTGCCAAGGGTAATAGACTACACAGAGACTACAGATATGAGAATATACTATACACTACACCTCAGGTGTCGGTCTGTATATAGAACAAAGCTACATACATACATACTATATGCTAAAAGTGCAGTCTGCTTGTTAAAGTTTAAATAAAGCATTCTTTGATTACAACAAATTTGCTTATGTTTATATATTGAAGTTCACATTTGTATAATATAAAAGTTCGCATTATGTTCTGTGCAAAGCCAATAAAATTTCTAAAGCTTCTTACTTTACGCATATTCTACAGAATTTAAGCAAACCAAACTGCTTCAATGGCTTTAAATCCTTAGAATTCATATTTGGCTTCAATTGTTTTCAAACTTGGCTCCGTTCTGTTTGAGATTCCTAGAAGTTTGACCAATTTTACTCGGTCATACCGCATCGAAACTAATTTCGTTTCTAACTAAACGACCTCTTCATATCAATGAAGCTGTCAGAGCTGCTGACTACGACAGGTAACCACAACAATTTCAATGAGTTGAAGCAGTTATTACCTGTCTGCCACTTATGCATTGGTTAATGGGTCCCCTACTCAACAACAAATTGTCGACAAATGTGGCACACGGAAGGGATGGGAAGGACGTAGCTTTTAAGTGCTCGTACCATGGCACATAAAATTTGTCATAATTTAGAAAATTAGGTTTTCAATTTGCCATCAAACAGGCATAAATAAATTTCACATTAAAAGGGGCGCAAAAAAGAGAACGTTGTCCAGCACAACTTTGTTGTTTAACTTTTTGCATACTTTGGGCGTGAAAATATTTAACAGCTCTCTTTTGGGTTAGGCACACTTTCGGTAATTAAATGATGATGAAAGTGTTGAGGATGCCACCTTTGCAGTGAAAAAGTTTTTGTTTGCCATAATACGCAAAGCAATTAACGGCAGCTGAGATAATAGACAATGATTTATAATAATTATTACAGCTATTACAATGGAAAATCGCGCACAGTTTGCTTCATGATGTGGCCAGATGGACGATATCCCACATCCATGACGGATTATGTGTGAGTATTTGAGTATTGAGTGAGGTGATTAACTGAATTCAACTAATACACGAGTGTTTGCCAACAGCTACAATCTGACCATATTGATATTGACATATGGCATACCCATGATTATAATGCTCATTTGCTATTCGCTAATGGGACGAGTCCTTTGGGGCAGCCGTTCCATTGGCGAGAATACGGATCGTCAAATGGAATCGATGAAATCGAAACGCAAAGTCGTACGCATGTTTATTGCAATTGTCTCCATCTTTGCCATTTGCTGGCTACCCTATCACCTGTTCTTCATCTATGCCTATCACAACAATCAGGTGGCATCCACAAAGTATGTGCAGCACATGTATCTGGGCTTTTATTGGCTGGCCATGTCCAATGCCATGGTCAATCCGATTATCTATTACTGGATGAACAAAAGGTAAGGCATTAAACAAGAGAGAGAGAGAGAATGACAACAATTAGCTTTGAGCATAACCAGAGAAGAACTTGCATATATCTTTAATCTAAATACTCGTTTTTTTTTTTTGAACAGATTTCGCATGTACTTTCAACGCATCATTTGTTGCTGTTGTCTGGGTTTTACACGCTATCGTTTCGATTCCCCCAAGAGCAGAATGGCCAATAAAAATAGTTCGAATAGAAACACAAGAGGTACGTATCATGTTCAACTAACACTATGAATTTGCTATCATTATTGAGTGTTCAACACGTTTGTGGAATGTGCAGCAGAAACCAAAAGCCAGTGGAAACGCAGCACAATGGAAACGCAAATCCAACAGGCACCGACAACATCATCCCGCGAAAGGCAGCCCACTTTGCAGGCCCTGAACCACATGGCAGTCGAGTGCATTATTGAGCGACCAACCGATGACAATAGCTCGCCCATTTGCCTGTCCATTCAGAACAGTGTGGGAGAGCGACAGCGTGTGAAAATCAAATACATCTCCTGCGATGAGGACAATAATCCCATCGAGCATGAGAAGAGTCACGGTCTTGGTCACGCTCACAATCACAATCACGGGCTCAGTCACGGTCACGGGTTTGGTAACAATGTGACGCCAATTCAACAACTGTGATGAGATGGCTCTTGAGTTTCGTTCTTAGGTTTCGTTCCAAGGATAGGAATTTTATTGTAAATACGCATAAATGAATTTGTGGTTGTTAGCAGTGAAAAAACAGAAATTCGATTAAGAAATATATGAACCTTAATTCTGGTTGTTGCTCAAATGCAAACAATGAGAAAATCTGAAACAAATTCAATAATTTGTACAATTTATTGACCCTGGATAACGAGCTTAAATCGCTTGCCGAATGTCTGCATGAATTTGAATTAGACTATTGTGTTTTTGCTCAAATAATTAGCTCTTTAATGTTCATACCAGTTATAAAGTTTACCAAGCCATGAAGAATTTTATCTATTTCAACTGTACGTTCTATTAAATGTACATATTGTATTAATATCATCGACGAGCTGTAAGTTTTAACTGTTGTGTTAATAGACTAAGTATATTTTTCATGCGAGTATTTGTATTTATTGTATAATGCTCTGCTGTATTTTCACTAATTTCAATTTCAATAATTAATTCTTTCAAATATTTCAGCAATTGTATAAACAAATAGTTTAAGCTGTAATGCATTTTGTAAATCTGATTTATATTTATGAATAACACAATAATAAATCTATAATTACATGTAAATAAATAGATGAGAATTTAAAGTGAAATTTGCAGACTATTTAAATTTATTTGTTTATCATTATGATTATTAATGCTGACAGCCAAACGGCATTAATTGTGCAATGAATGGTGAAAATGTAGCAATTTGGCTGATAAATATAACATGTAAATTTTATTGTTCATTGTTCTGTTAAATGGAAGTGACATTTGACATTTTAAATTTGCACAAAACACATACGTTATGTCAGCATATATGTATATTGTAAATAAATTGTAAAAACTTGATGAAATTTTAAACAGTTGTTTCATTTTTTGAAATTCGAATGCATATTAAATATGTTTGTTTTTTGAATAATTATTTGCATTAAAATTAGTTTATCCTTTGATATCTTCCTAGAGGGTAGCACAAATTTAATTTTTTTTTTTTATTTTAATCCTTTGCCTCACTTTAATACGCTTGAAAAAATAACAAGAACTTTTATTCGCTTGCCAAAATATTAATGCTCGATTAACTAGATAAATAGCCTGCAACAGTTTATATAATTTCAGAAGGCTCAATGTAATTATTGAATAATTTGTCCATGGGCACAGGCATAAAATACTTCTATATTGAAACATGGATGGAAATTTCATTAAAAATTCACAAAACTTAGCTTAGGGCTATGCACGAGTTTGCCTATTGAATTCAACTTATAGCACTTTACGAAGAATGAATTAAACTGCGCTGAAGCCAAAGGTCCATTGGGAATTCAATGAATGCAAATGAGTCAATGTGAAAACTTTGCCTTTGTGAGTGCACTCAAACGTAGACACGAAATCACCATTAAAAGATTGTCAATACACATAAAAGACGTTGCTCAAAAATTGCATATTTAAGTTTCAATACAAAAAAAGTTGAATGAAAAATGCTAGTAAATTATTGAAGATTTCTACAGCTCAAAGGCAATGATTTCCATTAGCAACGATATGCATCAATGAAGTCAACTCTCAGTCCTGACAATTTCCATGCAAAATCTTGACCAATTTTCAAGTTGCTTTTGATAAGCGAAATCTAATCAAAATAAAAGTTTATTAAATTTATAATTTATGCAAAAATTGAGCAACTTTTGATTTTATTTTAAAGTGAAATCAATCGACTGCGCAACAAGTTGTATGTAATTTAACCTCAAGGCCATGCTGTGCTTACGGAAGTCAGTGCGTTTGTTTTAACTGCTGATAATTCACATTTGAATAATCAAATTTAATCACAGTAACAAAGTTCAAGACCAAAGCAATTTGCAAACTGTGGCACAACATTTTTGCCGTCTCCACACCATATTAATGCGCACAAATTGCTTGTTGTGTTAACTTGGCGATAAACCCTATTTACTGTTTGCTCTTTGCCTGGCGCTGTTGTTATTTTTTTAGCGTAGCCTACAACACATTTAGCGTAATAGGATTTTATGGGTTTTCACACAAAACGCAATGCGGGCAATAAGTGGAACAGTTGGCCTCCCCCCCAATTGAAATGCTATTTAGTTGAAATGGAATGAAAGCATAAAATAACAATTTGCATAATAAGATGATATTCGGTTGACGGTTTTCTATTGCGCCGTCAACATACATACAATTCTTTAACTTAAGGTCATTACCATGACAGCTAAAGCCTTCAAAATACTGTTTGAAAAGAATCCCTTATGTACGAGTGCTTAATATCATCTATATGATATCTTACTCCTTGTTACGTTACCATAAGCAACAGACGTTCCTTGTTGAATGCCATAACTCGGCAACAAGATGGTTGCCTCCCAGCCAAGTGTGAACCGCATTAAATGGCAATGGCATGCTAAACATATGAAGCACATTTGTAATGTGAGACAGACCGTTCAATTCAGTTTAAGCCTCACGGTGGTTTGATAATAGCCAAATGATGTAATTTGCCAACCTACGAACAATTAGGCAAATTCACGCCATCGAAGAGCTCAGAACTATTCGTTATTCCTGGAATTACAGATTACACGGAACTAATTATGAATACAGGGACTCGCGGAATGAAAATTATATTGCTGTTTTTGGCTGAATTATTAATAAACTACATTCAAAGCTGCTTAAGACGCTTATTTCATTATTTTTACTTTCCATGTAATTTCAAAGAGAAGAAGCAATATTGTGGACATTGCCCAATTGAATACAAATATTCGATTTTCAAAATACCAAATCAACATCAACTAACAACAAACTATTTAAATGAATAAATGTTTACCTTTTGCAATGCAATTATCGAGCAAAAATATTAAAATTGCTGTGCAACAAAATGATAATTTGACAATTTGTTTTCCTATTTCATTTTTACATGGGTACATTTGCAACTAATGTACGTACATATATAGTTTATTACTTTTAGAGATATGCAATGAAATATTTTATTCAATATTCATTTTGCAAACGAACTTTTATGCTACGTATAATGGGTGTCAATTTGACGGCAGCACATCTTGGCTGGGCAACAGTTTGATAAAGGTCGAAAAGGTAATAAAATACACAAATGTAATTCTATAAATATTCAAACCGAAATTACTCTCCTTTTTGCCGTATATGGCTACCAAATGTCATGTCACTGTCAAACACACAAGTTTTCCCAAAATATGCATGCTATTCGAGTGAAATTTCTATTTCCAATTCACATGCGTACATTTGATTGGTTTACGGATTCGCACAGCAAATCAAAAACCAAAAACAAAAAAAAAGCGCAATCCACATAGACTGAGATAGAGTAAAGCTGACTACACGGGAGCTGCAAGAGAGGGGATAATTGCGATGCCTACCAAATCTAATTGGAATACGCATATGCCAAGTAAATTGGCATTGATGGGCATTGAACAATGATACAAAAATAAATTTCTGCCTATTAATAGATCGAAGTCGAAGTAGTCGTATCGATATTATTCATAACATTCAAATAAAAAAAAACAACCACATAAGTTAATCACCCACAACAAATTTCGCCAAGAAACAAAAAATAAATTTATTTTAAAATGATTCGAATACTAACAAATAAAACATCTTTGGGCATTCTGGCTGGCTTAGCCAGTGCCGCTTTCGTTGGTTATTGTGTCTACTTTGATAACAAGCGTCGCTGCCATCCGGATTACAAGAAGTCCCTCTATGAACGACGTCGCCGTAATCGTCAACAAAATGATTCAGCTAGCATGCCAAATTTAACAGATCAAAAATCAATTGAGGCTTATTTCATGCAAGAAATTCAAAAGAGCGAAATTCTAATAACTGAAGGCAGCTTCGAACGTGCCGCTGTCCATTTGATGAATGCAATTGTTGTGTGCAATAAGCCGGGCAAATTGCTCAGTGTACTACAGAAGACATTGCCAGAGGAGGTGTTTTCATTGCTGGTGTGCAAATTAAACACTTATAATACGGCTACACAGCGATCTTCAAATGTGAACGAAGGAATTGTTGTCGATGACGGCAGTGTCGAATAAATCCGAAGTCTCAACAGCACAAAAACCCACGAAACACATAGAATTTATTTTAACCAAATTTTGTATTTGCTGTTACAAGATTTATGTTGATCGACGATCATATTAAGAATGCAAACAAAGGTTTTAGTTTCGTGTTTTCATTTATATACGGCTTGTTCGCAACTGCTCTTTAAATTTTAAATTTCAAGCTAATTTTTGTAGCATACTTTTTAGCGCAAGGAAAACCAAAGTTGACTTTATGGGCGACTGTTTATCTCACAGAGAACAAAAACAAAATGGGAAAACTTTTGCGCGATAATTGCTGTTGTTATTGTTGCTGTTGTTGTTGCTGTGCGAATGATAAACGAGAAAAATAATGTATCAATGTCCGTGTTGTATTTGAACTTGTTGCCACGTCACAAACTTTAGCATTTCTTTGCAAAGTATCAGCAAACTTTGAAATTAACGATTTTAATTATAAAGCTGGACGTTGCGTACGTTTTCCCTTCAGTTTTAAGCCTGTTAACTCAATATGCATTTCCAATTATTTCTCTATACAATTAGCATATAGAACAGAATTCTACTAACTCTATTCACAGCATTCCTCACATCTAAGCCGTGTTGAGAGTTTATGAACCAGCTTATAAGCTTCTTAATGCTTGGCTATATTATAAGGCAGCAGATTGCTGCTAAGGGTAAATCAATTGCCTTATTGGCACTGCTTGGTATGCAGTCTGTTTGGATTGCGTTGTATTTCCACTTGGTAGCATCACCCTCGATTGTTTGGCAATTTTGCACAAACATTCCAAGTGTTTGGGTTAAAGGAACATTTGCATTGTCTGCAGCCGGTCGGTTTTTGGCCTTGTTTCTGTTTTCGATTTCGGTCGGGTTGACTGCTCATACGTGCAAAATGGTTTGGCCTGCCACTTTCCGGTTGCATAAATATGTCTTGCACTGGCACAGGCAAATAAACTGCTCACTGGGGAGCAGGGTGTTCAACCATATCGACTTGGTTTCATTCCCATTGTTTGTGTGCATAAATTGGCGCCCGCATTGGACATTTGTCATTGGCATCGCTTGTCTCTCTCTCTCTCTCTCTCTCTCTCTGTGTAGGTGACCTTTAACACGACCCAAAAAGCCCTTACATAGAACCACAATTTCAACAATTCTTATGCAAAACCTCGTCCAACGGCCATTGCCATTGGCTTGCTGCTTGCGGCTTGAGGCTGTCATGTTGACCATTAACGAAACATGCGGCGAGTATTAACCCCAAGTTTCAAGCTGACACGTCCTTCGGCATTTTGACAAGGGGCCACTTGTCTGCGAATGCAGTGGAAAGGTCGTTAATCTGTTTAAGGATGCGGTTAAGAATTTGGCATGCCTTTCGCACAGATTTCAAATGCTAAACTTTCATTGATTTCTGTGCAAAGTTTTCTTATCTTATTCATTTTTTCCAAGAAGCTTCACGAGTTCTGCAAAGGACTATCGATGGATTGCGTTATAAATATTCAGCAGTATTGACAGCAATTTAATTTAGTGCTGCTGCCAAGCAGCAAAATGCACGTATATGTAATTATATAATTCGCCCTTTGTGCGACTGCCATTGTCCTGCAATTACAAGCCAACAAACGACATTGAAGGGGCGTTGCGATGCTAGAGGCGACAAGAGGATGCAGCTATGAAGGCGTCAGCCTCGAAGGCGCTTTGGTGCCAGACTAATTTCCAAATTAAGCTAAAGGCCACTGGCAAAGAGCCGAAAACAGAGTTCCATTAGAATGCTCGCAATCTGCAACGCCCAACAATAACAACACAATTATCTAATTTAATGAAAAATTATTTGATAACCTTGTTGTCCTGACAGCCGTAACTTTGCTATGACAAGACAACAGCAGCTGCTTTGGCACTCACATTAAATATATGTATATATTAATTAGACATCTGACATTCTATTCCCTTTGGCCAGGCAATCTAACTTTGTTAGCCACGCTAAGGTCATTAGAAGAAATGTCCTTTTTCCTTTCCCATCCAAATGATGCTATTGCACAAGCACTAGGCAGTGATAAAAGTTTACTGACTTATTCCATATAGTATTGAAAAACTAAAACCAACTTTTTCGTTACGAAACCACAAACAAATTTGCCTATTACATACACATTACGCTGCCCCTAGACCATAATAAAAGGTTCACTTAACCGATTGTAAATATATTTAAATAAATTTGTAAATAAAAACTTTTTTTTATTTAAGCTAAATGGGCAAAACTTTCGATATTATTTATGTAAAAAATTAATTAAATTAATAAAAGTTTTTCTCCCAAGCGTCAACACAAATATTTATACCTTGCAAAAAACTATGCAAACATATTTGAAACGTATTAATTTAAAACTCTTACGTTGAAAACTTCCACAAAAAACCATATGCCGAAAAAACTCAGGAAACAAACGAGTTTAAAAGCATCAGAATAAACAGAATAAACAAAATGTAATAAACAATTACACTGGGAGCAGGGCAGCAGAAGCAAAAACAAATTGAAATTGAAAAGAATATAAAAAAAAAATAGTTTGCTCTTTTGGCACTTGCACTTACCCTTACACGTGTTGTTGTTGTTGTTGTAGTTGGGCCTCCGACAAGGCGGCTGTAACAAAACTCTGGCAACATTTTGCTTTCCACAGACATTTATTTCCCGCTTTGCCAATGTGGCAGTACTATCTCATTGCTCTGTCTCTCTGCTTTGTGCGTGCCAAGTTTTATTTCATCTTTTTGTGTTTTTTTCGCACGTTTCACAATTTGTACCCTCAGCTGTTTTGAATTACATTTTTATGTTTGCTCGCACTAAAGTGAAAAGTCAGTGAAACTCTACAAAATACACGTATTTTTTCCACATGTCCGTCCACATTTTGCCGTTTTTTGTATGACCCCATGGAAATGAAGTGTAATAACCTGCAAAAGGAAAGAGATGGGTCATAAAGCTGTGAAAATTGCCAAAAGCAAAAAAAAAGTTCGAAAGAGTACATTGATATTCAAAATAATATATTTAATACAGATATTTAATTTAATTTTTGACAGCACTTTAGTTATGTGAAATATTACACGCATATTAAACGAGCTTAACGATTATTGAAGAACCTAATTATATCCATATTAATCTTTTGATATGCAAGTCAAACGCAGCAGTTACAATAGCTCTGGCCATGAGTAACGATTAGCTGTTATTCAAATAGCTGCATTTTGCATATTCAGCAGCAGCTTAAATGCTTTTGCAATTTGCCAATTTCTTGACAAGCTACCCTAATCTGAAGTCTAACATTTCCACTTGCTCCTAATAAAAAAGAGCTTTCTACAAACCAAGTTTTATGACTTTAATATCAAGCGATCCAAGACAGAAGTAAGTTTATTGTATATACATATATATTTAATACCCTCCTTTAAGCTGCAACAAAGAAAAATAGCAACACAACAGCTGCATTGTGGGACAGTCTGCAAAGTTTTGAAAAGGAAATGCGCTTGTCGACTTATTTTCTTCAGCTTGTTTGCGTGCGAGTGTGTTTGTGTGTGTGTTGTGTGTGTGGTGTGTGTGTGTATTCATCTGTTTGTGTTGGGCACAAACCTCTGTCTCGCATTCTTGGCATGCATTGGTCTGCATTTTGTGCTGCCATCCTCTGCTGTTTGCGCACTTTCCATGTTTCATAAAAACTGAGAGCCCAGCGTCGATTCAAAAATTGTTGGCATGCTGTGAATGTCCTTAAAGGATTTGCGTCATAAAGTCTCTGATTTTCATATTACACCAAAGTTTTCATAGTAGGTTCGGCGACAGCTGCAAACAACCGTTTTGTACTAGATTTGCAAGTCTGTGACAGGCATATCAATTGGCTGTCGAGAGTTGGCATCTAAAAGACGTATTTAACAAGACAAATCGTGAATTTATATTGAGTCGATCGCTAACGTAATAATAGTGAATCCAACAATTTTGAAGAATATTTTAATTAATTTATGTATTAAGCAGACAACGTCAATTTCAGACCTCTATACATAAATTTGCCTACAAGAACAATGCATATACCTTCCACGAAGATGAACTGCACAACAAAAAGAAAACAAACTGAATTGGAATTTGTTTTCGATGCGTCTCGAATGACAGCAACGACGCACCTGGAGGCACCTGGAGAGGTACTTGGAAAAGCAGCACAGAAGGCTAACAAGAGCTGCCAGCGGGTCACTGAAGATTAATGGCATGTGAGCTATCTACTGGCATCTACCTGAGGTTTTATTTCACCTTATCTGCGTCTGTTGCTGACAAGTTGGTTACCTTGAATAGAGTTGGAGTTAACCGAAAAGGCATTGAATATACATGCACAGTTATCGTGGCAGAAAACAGAGATTCACCATTCGATTGAGTGCAGCAGGAAATAGCAAAAGGCAAATAATCGAAGGGTATTGATATCGATAGGGCTCTGCATAAAAATTACATTTATTTTTAGTACAACCCAGCATGTAAATGCGACAAATCTATATCACATGCTATAATAATACTATTTAGAACTAGATGGACAAATAGTATATTTAAATAATGTTTAGATTATTAATGTAAACATGAATCAATTCCCTTTGATGTGTCCACATTTTGATCAGATCTATTGTAATTCAAAATATTAAGAATCAGTCATGAATAAAAATGAAATGGAAAAGCACAACAATTTCTGTGTCAAAAAGTTTAATCAAAATAATAACAAGCGTGTTTGTTTTGCAATTTGCATGTTAAAAAACTTTTCAAGGACAAACGCTGGCTCTATGTCTCTAAGTCTATTATCTATGTATGTATGTCTCTCTCTCAACATTATAGACATTTACATATGGAAGCCGCCTTCGCTTACAGTTCATTGAATCTGAACAACAAATGATTGAGATGGAAGTGCACCTTGAGAGAAAAGAGAAAGAGAAAGGACTTGTACAAATATTCGATATCTTCCGGCAAACAACAATACGTAATGCAAAAAAAAGATGGAGTAGATTTCGAGAAATGTCCCATGAATAAATTTACAATGTAAATAAATGTGATGCTGAAAACAAATTCAAAATATTTTAATAAACAAGATAACAAACAATAATGTAATATGATAGGCACATCTAAAATCAGTCAACAATGTCCGTCTCTGATTCCGACTCATAAATATTTATGAACTTTTAGCGCAACATTATAAAACATTACCACAGGCGCCCGCCTGTCAGACTTTGGGATATTAAAATTTATTAGTTGTAACAGTTCATTTAAATTTTTACGATTCAAATGGCCAGACAGACATTGAAGCTACTTAAAATCACGGTACGTTATTGGCTTGAATTGCATTAAATTTTAAAAAAAGTACCCATAAATTATTTATAAGATCGTCGATTTGTTGTTATTTTTTATTGGACAATTTAGGTAATTGATTGAGTGGTGAAAACAACGAATAAAGTTTCAATTAATGTTGCCCCAAATAAGTATGCTATATATAAAGATTAACAAAATTAAATTGCACTATAAATACTTATAAAATATACATTAGGATTCCAAATTGTCGTTTTCCAATATATATATTTATTATTTATTATTGTCTGTGATTTTTTTAACTACCAATATTTTAAGTGATTGATTGGTACCCATTAAATAATTGACAAAAAACAGGGAATTAAATTATGAATGACATGCTAACATCAGGAACAAACTAGGGCCGTGCTTCTCGTTTTTCATGTTCATATCAAAGTTAATACCAATTGGCATTTAATTTTCCAGTACAACATTGATTTTTATAAAGATTTTCGTTCATGCATTCGACAACCTTTGATATGTTTACAAGTTTTCATGGTCAAGTTGGCAGGGGAGCAGATCAAAAAGGCACCGTTGATAACAATTTGCATGTCAAGAACAGCTTTAAAGTTTTAACGGCCATTGGAATGAGAAAACAAGCACAAAAGCTTTTAAAAATACAATTTTAATGAACTTTAATGAATTACTAATCCGGTTTCGACGCATTGGGATACAAAGTTTACACTATACCGTTCATTTAACAGTCCGGAAATCAAAGGAGCAACGATTGAGCCAACTGATTAGAGAGCAATGGGCATGCTGGCATCTATAACTAGGCAATCCCCACTGGCCATATGCAAATGAAATCAGAAATGTACAAGGATTAGCAAAAGTTGAATCAACAAGAAGTCATTGCTTTTTATTTGATACGGCTCTTTGTCGAAGGGTTTAAACAGTGTTAATTAAGCACATATAGCAGCAACAGAACTGCAGCAAATATCACAGTCATGTCTGTCGTATTAATTATTTATGTTATTGTCGGGACCGTCCATGCAGAATGAGTGTTCATTTAATATCAGGTAGACGGCTGAGAATATTATTATGCATTTTTGCAAATGCCAACATGCGACAGCTATCATGCCACATTGAAGCGGGTCAACTCAGGTGCTTAAGAAAGGGATATTAAAAAGAAAACGGCTCACTCAATGTACATATAGAGCAGCTAACAGCAGCCACGTGGCGTATACGTATTATTGCCAAAAGAAAAAAACAATTCTGTGATTCATTTGCGGTTTTGTTTTATGCTTGCTTTTCGGCAAAGAAATTTATGGCCCGCACATAATGTTGATTTAATATTTATTACAACAATTGCCACAATGAAATGTCAACTTTTTTAATGTGCTTCGGAGCCAAATTTTATATATCTGTGAAATTAAGTTTTCTTATTTAGTTAATTTTTTTATCATTTTAGCTTTTTTATATCCATGGATTTGGAAGTAAAACTGAATTTTTATTTGCAGCTTACAAGTTTTTATGACTCATACGCAGCTGTTGTTGTTGTCAGAAAGTTAGTCATAAACTTGAGCGAACATTAATTGAAAGGACATCGGCTTAGATATAAGCTCATCTTTCGTTGTATCTTAACTATTCGGAAAATGCATTTTCCCCACAACAACCTCCTCCCCTTTCGACTATCTTGATTGCACAGCATCATGGAGCAAGTTTATGTTCGCCTTTAAGGGTCATTTAAGACACGTTTGAGTTTCCGTTGACAAAGACGTCAACATTATAAGAAAATGACTGAAAAACTATTCACTAGTTAAGATCGAATCCAATCAAATGGAAATAGCTTTCTGAGAATAATTTATTGCATTGCTGCCTTGCAATTTAAGGAGAATTTCATAATTGAAAAATGCAACGCTTCATATTATTTGTTGTCCAGGTAGCTTGAAATATTTATATTCTGATGTGAAGTTCTACGAATTGAATTGAAGTGAAAATTCTTTCAAATTTGTTTTGTTAGCTGGAATTGCAAAGGTTTCTATAGAAAATAGTTTTTAATTCTATTTTAATAATATATATAGAAATGATAACAATACAATATAGCACATTAGCTTCAACTACAAATAAATTGATCTAATAAAATATAATGACTATACGAGCTCTAATGCGTTCTTTTCTATCAACTAAAAACTTGAGCTGATGACAATACTCGTCGTATGTCGCAACTGTCAGTCTCTGTCTCGTATCTGCCGACTTACGAGGCAATGGAAAATATTTCCATCAAAAATAGATTGCTTGTACTTGGATCTAGCTTTTTGCCTTGCGTTGTTGTGTACATATGTTGTGGGTGTGTGTGTTGCAAGAAGAGTGGAAATCATTTGCACGAAATCGAAATTGAAATCGAAATGCAATATAGCACATTCCGTTGAGCAGTTTCGAGTGCTTCGGTAGTCTGAAATTGTATACGCATATTTGCGCTTCAATTGTGACACATGAGAGTGAATTTCAAACTATTTTCAAATGGTACATGGTACATCGTATGCATTTGAAAGCAGAACTTAAACAAGTTGATTCCTGCGGGCTTTGGTCGGCCTTATGGGGGAACATTTATTTAAATCAGCTAACCAGCAGGCCACAAACTGGTCAGAAAACTGAGTATATGTGTGTGTGTGTGTGTCTGTGTGTTGACCAACAACCATTTCACATTGTAGACTTTTTATCTCGAAAAGTTCTTTGAGTATGCTGTAGGGTAACAGTGTTTTACAAACTGAAGCGCTTGGGGAACAAACCAAAAACTTTGTTAATGCCCAGAACGGGACAGACAGCATCATTTTCAATGTTTACCCCGTGTAAACGTGTCCAAAGCACTTCCTGTCATTACCAATGCTCTTTTAGTCCAACGACAGACTCCATCTGCGTTCCACCAACTTGGCAATTAGAGCAACATGACGCGGCCTAGACGCCATTTGAAAAGTGATTCTGTTTAGACTGATAAGAGAAGTCTTTGTCTACACCTGTGGACCAGTTTCTCTGACCTGGCAAATATAAATAGGGATATAAATGTATACGAGTACAATGTTTTACTATATGCAAATTTATGTGGCAAACGTGACAGAAACTCTATTGCATGTGTGCATTCACATGGCTAGTTGTTGAGTCGACAAATAAGATTGAGTCACGTTTCTGGAAATTGCCTGTGGCCAGCTGTGGCAAGCAACTAAACCTGCTAATAATACTATAATAATGTACTAGTGCCTGTAAGAGTCTATCTATTGGGCATTACTGACTGCTTGTATTATCATAACTTTGATATGAATTGTTACGCATAATTAAGAAAGCATTAAATTCTTTAGCATATGCTAACATTATTTATACTAAATATTAACACCTTTTTGTCTTTTTGCTAAGCTTTCCTATTTTTAGTTTAGCGACTTGCCCATAAAATGAACCTTCATACTGCTTTAAAGGTTGTCATCACTTTTACCATATTTCTCATTCAAAATTAATTTTAATAAATGCTCCAAGTTTACAACTTTACCTCAAATTGCCATAACTGCTGGCAGAAACCATAAGGGCATCCCAACCTCTCCAATAAAAAGGTGCGGCCTTGAAAAGCAGAAAAAAAAATGGAATGAAAAATGAAAATTATATACGGCTCTACAGAAGTAGTACGCATGTGGGCGACAGCTGAAGCCACAGAATGGCTGCAGTCTCTGTGGACCAAACCGAAGAGTCGGAAAAGTGCCCGTCAAATCGCTTGTAAAGTCGACATAATTTAATTTGTGCTACCCCCTTCTGTCGAACATACACAACAACATATTTGCTGTATACATTTTATGATGCCCTTTAACATAAATTAAGCATTTAAAATGCTTCACATTGAAAACTGAGCAACTTCCCACAAGCCGGCTCACTTCATGCCTCACATCATATTATATTACCTCAAGTTGTGCAACAAAAGGTGAAAGGTTTTGTTTGACACGCAATTTGTGTTTTTCCCTCTCTCCATTTTTCTCCCATTTGCTCGGTAATTTAAATGCTCTGCCTCAGAAGTCGTAAACTTTATTTGACAAATTGCGAGCTTAGCAAGAGGCTGGAGTTCCAACACAATCAAACAAGAAGGGGCGCTGACTGTAAGCCGCATTAAAAACGTTTGGTAATAAACATCACGACTTTGAAATACCTTATTATCATTTATTGAGTATTATAAATTGTTCAGCAATGTTGTGTAAATGTAATAATAATTTATATTATTCATTTTAAAAAATTCAATTGATGAGAAATTATTATTAAGTCAATCAAGTACCATATTTAAACTGGTCAACTCTCTGAGCAACTAAAGCTTTCAAGACTCCATTTTTCTACTTGCAAACATAGCATACCCGCCTTGTTCCCTTGAGTCTGGTCATAATCATACATTAATGCATGCAGACACGTTTTGGCATGTCAAATGAAGGCCTTTGCTTTTACTTCTTTGCCACATACGAGTAAGCGGCTTAATTGCACGCCTTTTGATGGCTGACTCGTAAAATGAACGATATGAATCGGATTCATGATGTTCATCAAGTGAAATTCATCCAGAGAAAAACTCTCACATGCTTCTTTCCATTGCTTACATTTGGCCACAAATATTTTGTTCCTTGTCTATCACAGTAAAACAAACAGCAAAGAGACGGACATGTGTCAAGTAAAATGCTGTAAAATTTTCTAATAGACATTAATTGAATGCTGCCAGGCATGTGGCTGACATCAAGCTGCAAGATGAATTGCAAACTCGGCAATTCACTTGATTGCGGCTTGTTCAAGTCTTTAGAAAAAGAATCCACGAATCAACTAGTCTAGAATGCTATTTAGTCTATAATAAGATACTTTAAATTATTTTTTATATAACATTTGCACCTTTTAAAACATTGATAGACTATCCTTAAAAGACAACTACCTAGACAATCGAGTACAGCGCTCTCATAACCTTTGATCCAATTGAGCACAGGGTATGAAAAGAAGACCACGAACAAGACTCTGTCAACCACAGGGTATGAAAAGGAGACCACGAACAAGACTCTGTCAACCACAATTGGAACGTGCCAAGATTTTTGTATGCTGATCAAAATTTGTCACGCATTTCGAATGTGTCCCTCGGGTGTTGGCACACAAATTGATTATAAAGTAAAGAAGAAATGTTGATGCTGCGTGGAAGAATTAAATCAATCGTGCCTTTAATCAAATGCACACAATATGAATACATTTAATTCATATGAATTATTACGCTATTTAAAAAAAAATGACTGAATTGTTAAACACTCATTTTTTTAATAATTGATATTGGCTCCATTGATGCAGTTGCTTTTCTTTTGTAATTATTGTTCCTAATTAAGCCCAGCAGCTTAAAAGTTCCTCCATCTTTAATCGATAGGGTTTTTGTTTGTTTACAATTCATGATGTCAAATGGAAATTTTACAGGCATAATTATGGAAAATTGCTCGGGTTACATATTTCATTATGGTGGTATGAAACTCAAACTGCAAACCCTTTTATTTTTCCACCACAGTACCACGCAAACACTTTTTTTCTTGCCCCTTTCACCACTTAAGGGAAATGAAGCATGAAAGACCGCGAAGAAAACTGCGCAAAAAAAGCCAAGCATGAAAGTATTAAATTGCCTGGGGCTTTGTTGATTTTCTCACTCGGTTCCGTGGATTTAATGCACAAGTTGATTAAAGAAGTTAACTGCTAAGCTTGTTGCACTAAAAACAAACGCGTACAAGATGTGATGGGTGCCGCGAAGATGGACGCTTAAATACCCTCATTAATTGAGTGTATTACATATGAAGTGATTAAGAAGGCAACTGACTTGACATCAAAAGTAATTGAAAAGTTTACCTTTAGCTTATTATCTGCAACAATAAGTCTTTCTCTTCTTGTTTTTCTGACCTTGTATGCAACTACGTATTAGAAAACTGTAATTCCCTTTTCAGCCACTTGACAGACTGTGCAAATGTTAAGCTACATTTTTAGCACAAAATAACAAGGAAAGTTTGCCTGTTGACTAATTAGTAAAGTCAAAAGACTAAAAATAACAAAGGCCACCTGTTATTTTTGTCACATTGCTGGCTTAAAAACTAAAAGGATGTTGTTGTTATCTAAACGAAAGCCTTTCAATTTTAATTAGCCAACTGAAAGAAAGGCCACAATGTGAAAAGGACAATGATACTCTAAACACAACCCAAGTGTGCGACAGTGAAATAAAATATAATTCAACAATAAATAAAAGCAATTGGAAAGCCAAAGCTTAGGTTGCTCAGAATGTTATTTAAAATAAGTTATTTAATTTCTCAAGGGGTATTTAGAAAAGCTCAAAATAAGTATTTGAATAATATACTAATTACGAAAATTGTATTTAATTTTAAGCACTATATATGAGAATATGGTAAATAACTAATATTCATTCTGATTTTAGCCACTGTAATGTGTCCCCACTTGAAATCTACAAAGTTCCTCACAAACAGTAAGTAGAAACAAATTTATTTCGGCCTTAGACGAATCGTTGGTACACTTAACAGATCAACCTTTAGTATGACTATGCAGCATTGACAATAACACTTGCTGTCCAAAGCCAGATCGATAACAGACTCTGAGATAAATTGATGGAACGGCGAAATGGCCAGTCAAATGGGGCAAAAGAGTCCTTTTTGGTGATGCTCTTCTTTAACTTTTTCACATCAATGGTAAACATTTATTGACACAGCGGGTAATGTTGTGCAAAACATAAACGGAAGATAAATGACCATGGTGCCGTGTTGTGGGGGATGTGCTCGAGATTGGCCAAGTTTTGTGTCAAGTACACACTATGTGCAGTACAAGGACTCAAGTAAGTTGGCCAAAAACCGCACGGCCATGTCAAGGGTCGTTATCAACCGAATCTTTAGTTAATTAAGGCGTCAGTTGGTCTAAGGCCAAGCAGTTTCTTTAAAAATAATATATGGAAAAATGACTTGAAATTGCGAACAGATTTAACTTTCATTAAATTGTTCCCAAGTGTGTATTAAAGAACGAAGCCCACGTTTGATTTGATAAAAAACAGAAAGCCATACAAAAAAAAAAAATATCTAGCAGAAGACAAACAGGATTTTCGTGAGATAAATATTTGGAAAAATACAAGAAATGAATAACTAGCACATATCCTGCAAATGAACAAACTCTTTCATGAATATCTGTAATGTATCCTACTCTATATCCCCTTTTGAAAAGGGCTACAGGATATAAATGAAAAAAATAAAGTTTCAAATTTCTTGACATTCAAATTATATTTAGCGCTCTTTGACTGCCAAATGCAGAAAAACAACAGTAACTTGGCTTCGTTATCTTTTTATGTGCAGAACAAGAACAACATTTAACATCAAAATGAAAAGCGTTCGAGAAAATCTGCGATTGACGTCAAGCACAGCATTTAAATGTAAATTATAAGCATGTTTAGCCCTCTTTGATGTATTTTTAGATCCCATTAATGTAACATTCGCTGAAAATTTTGTTTGCGAAATGGAGACTTGTCTATTTAAGTCAAGATACCTATTGATTCACTGTTGAAAATATTTACCAACGTAAAATAAAACGCAATATATACAAAGCAAATGCCAAACACAAAAGGTCACAGACTCGAAGAAAATTGCAAGTAATTGTATATGCCAAGTTCATATTAGGCCAATTAGTTTATACAAGGTACTCAATTTAATAGAGCTAATTAACATGCACCAAGGACATGACATTGTAGCGCTAATCAATAATCATCTGCATATGCAGGACAATTGCACAGATGTAATCGTAAATTGACAAATTATGCTCTATCCCACACAATTATCAGAGAATGTAGCAATCCCAAATGACTAGCATTTAGTATTATAAAGTTACAAAAGGTTTGACAAGCAAAAACTGTCTCCATTATCATTAATAGTCTGAGCTTAAGCAACACAATTAGAATGTATCTTGAAATGCCTACGGCAAATCAACACTGGGAAACAACAAGCTGTAATCCTTCATAGAGGATGCTAAGCATAAGCCTCAACAATATTACAATTTCAGATTGAGGATGCTGGCACACATAAGCCGGGAAGTGTCTGATTAATTAAAGACAAAATCCACTGTAAGTCTAAGGCGACATTATCCCTTAAATACTGCTTCAAGTTATGCCACAACAGACTTTAAAGGACAAATCATTTGAAATATCGCGTTTGCCTTATCACTTTAATAAATAAATGCCATATCGTTTCATTGCAGTTCCGGTCGCATACATTTGCATAAATAGAAACGAATCTAAGGTACCATAAAATTAGCATAAGTTCATGCAAAAGCTGAATGAAAAACATTGCGAATATTTATGCAATTTGTGTAAATTTTTTAGCAGAGCGATATCAAGTATGATTTAATTAGTCAGAAAGGTAAAAGAGAGAAACAGCTACTGAAACTACGTGTTGTTGAGCCAGAACTTCTAATTGAGATTCAACTGGAGTTACGTGCAATTGCACAGTTAGTTAAACAAGGATGAGCTGAAGAAAAGACTTGGTTGGCGGAGGGGCCTAAATAATTCCTATTTGTTTAATGCTCCACGTCGATTTGACAGCTAACCAGAACCCAGTCACGCCTTCATACGCAACGTTCTTTCATGGTCTGCACGTCGCAATTGCAAATAGAAGAGAAAAATTCTTCACATTTCGCTTACCATACCTCATTCGCTCCTTTTTTGGCTCTGACGCATGTTCGCAATTGCGCAGCGATCCCAACATTCCGTCCTAAATCAAAGTCTGAAAATGTAGTCTACGTAGCAGGTGGCAAAGTAAATGCTACCCGCCCATAGAAAGAGGCAGAAAAGGTGGAGAGAAATGTTTAATTTCAGTAAATTAACAAATTTGATAGCAAGACTAAAATAAATAGCGGAAAAAGGGAAACATTTGATCAAATCAAGTTCGCAGTTGTAAATAAAATGAATAACTTTAACGAAGTGGAAATACAATTTAAAGCAAATGATACATACATGCATATATATCAACTGTTTGCGTCCCAGTTTCCATATCATATACATCCAGCAGAGGGACATCAGTGCGTATACGTCATGTGCACAGTAAATCATACGCTGGCATGATAAATTGTCCTCGCGAGAGTTCTGAAAAGTGTTTTTCCTTCTGATTGTCTTTCAGGCAATTGGATTGCATTCGTCGGTGACCCACATGTGTGAAATGGGTTTCCACTAACGCAGCTAATAGAAAATGATGCCGATGGTAGAGCTTTAAATCACGCATCGAAATCGGAACTACAAAGGATGTCAACGGTAGACGAAAAGTGAGAACTGAAAACAAAGAAAATAAGTCAAGAACAATAAATTGTTTGAGCTATACGATTATTTGTATATTTTCATAATAAACAATTAAGTGAAAAAAGCGGATTCACTTCAAATTTCATAAAGCTTAAACAATTTAAAACCACATTCCATCAATTGAAATTTTATCAAGCTTAAAGTATGAGTTTAACCTCTAAGAACTCGAAAGGAGCAACGGCATGACCAACTACTCATAAATAAATAATGTGCTCGGAGACCACTCTTAAAATCAAATTGACTGGAAAAAGGTGAGCAAAGGTAGCAAAGTGGATGTGCAAATGTTTGGGCATTGGTCAGGCTTGTTTATTTACTTGATTTGTGTAATATTTTATGCCTCGCCATCTACAATCTGGCCCCCCGTTGTCCGGAACCTTGGCCTAACCAGCGGCACGTGCTCATTATATTTTGGCAACCATGGTCCAAGTCCAGCCTTAAGTTTGGCTAGGCAAGCCGGACAAGTTCGATTTTGTCATGGCAATTGCATTGTTGTATTGTTCTGTTTTATTTTATTTACATTTGCTTTTGTTTCTATTGAATATGAATTTAAATTACCATAGAATTAAATATGCAATCAACGTGACGTAAATGAACTTGACTTTGCAATTGAGCTTCTAAGGCAAGTTGCCAGTGCAGTGCACTGAGAGTTGAGAATTGCAAGAAATGTTCGCTATTAAATATACATATATATCCATTTTGCACATTTAATTCATTCAAATAAATATTAAGTCATAGTGGGGCCAAAATGGCAAATGAATTTAAGCAGTAAGATGTCAAAGCTGTAAATTTAAGCTAGAAACAAATATTGAATAAGAGTCCTATGACCTTTCTGTAATCAGACGGCAGTTATGTTTGTATATTTTAATTAACTTTTTATGGTCAAATATAATGCATTTATTGGTTATTTAAATATGGCAAATATTAATTTAGAGATTTGCAAGTGAAAATATTATTTATAATAAAGCTAAAAATGCATTATAAAATTTAAAATTATTTGCATTTCATTCTAAAGTAAAGCACAGAATATTTATTTAAGTTTTCTTTTGCAAGCTCAACAATTTAAGTTTAACATCCACTTGCTCCACTAAAAATTAACTGAACTGCAGTCAACGTTTTTTTTTTGCATGTTTGCTGATTTTATAGAGTATGCAAGGAATCGTAAAAATGCTTTGCAAATTTTGCGACATCAAGGAAAGTATTGATTGGAAAAGATTCTATGGTTGCTTTAATTTGAAGAAGAATTGTTTGATGCAAAAATGATAGTTTTCGTATGTAAATAAATATGTAATAAAATTATTTTCAACATTAAACTGCAATAGAGGGTAGCTATTAGTTAATACTTAGAGCAAACTCTTCACCCATTTTAGTTTCAACATATGTGAAATGTTCACGTCATACGCTTGTGCATGCAACTGATACGTTGTTCGTTAGAGGTGAAGCTAACAGGTAACAAAAAAATATTTGCTAAATTTTGCACGTACTGTTTGTCTTCAATATTAGACGTTGTGAGGGCACTCGACCGAGCGGCCTGATGTTAACCTGCAGTCAGTTGCTTTTTTAAGGTGCAAAATTGAGATTCAAGGATCAAACCAAAGTAATGAAAAATGAAATGTGGCTCTTAAAACGAGATGCGAACAATGAGATGAGCCAAAAAACTAAGATTGCGGCTGACTCTGACACTGAGTCAAGCGGCAAGAGGACAAACAAGAAAATTATGCGTAGTGCGACGCCCTGGCGAGTATCTCGATGAAAATCCGAGCACAAAGGACACTGCAGTGGGCCGACAGTTGCAGCCAAGCGTGTAAAATGTTTAACAAGCGCAAAATGTGCACAAACAAAGCGCCCAAAAGAAGATAACAAATACTTATAGCTTTGCTTTGGAATCATTTTCTTCGTCTTATGCCTCAAAACTGAAAACTTGAGCTAGGCCTTTTAGACTTTAGATTTTGTGAAAATATTTAATTAAATTTAAAAACAGCTGTGGGCTGCGATATTAACATTAGCCGTCTTTAGATTAACTCAAACAATACCAGCTAGCTAGCTCACGACTCTGAGACTGACAACTTGATAATCTTTTTGGCTGGCAGCCAGCCGAATGCGACATGTGGTTGGGATTTGATGAAACATAAAAAAAGTATAACTTTCAAATGGCTCTGACAGCTGTCAACAGCGCGTAGACTGCGCGTAAGCTCGCCCATTAAACGAGTCAATGCACAGGGGCATAGTACGCATTGCGCATACGTCGTGTGGTTCGCTGATAGCTAAAGAGATGCGGGCTAATGCTTAATGCTAACACTAGCATTATGACCAGTTGATAGCTGCTTGCACTCCACATTGAAAGACCAAATCAAATAACCTTGTCTATCGAGCACTTCATCGAATGTCTTCAACTAATCTGCTCAAATGATGCAAAGACATGACCCAAAGACATGGCTGACATCGACAACGAACGGGCGACCACTTTGTCCAACTTGCATTAGTTTCACTTCAGACTTGTCAACAAAATGGGAATGACAAATACATCTGGCAAAATTGTTATGCACGAATTGCCTTCAAGGGAGTTTATTTCAATATTGCTGGAATAATATGATTGAGTCTTCAATTTAGCCACAAAGCTATTCAAATACAGTTGACAATAATTTGGTTTGGCATTTTAAATCTGCAAAAGTGCCAAGAACTCGAATTATACTATATTAAAGATATAATTATTCCCTAAATAAAACAATCTAATTTATGCGAAAATACTAACTGGAATGGCACACGAAACTCATATATCATTGACGATTATGAGGCTCAAATTATGGCAATTACCAACACATTTTTTGGCCAATGTATTGCGGCCACCCGTAGAGCACGTTATGTTACAAAATTAACGTCTTTAGCGCATATACATTAAAGGCAAAGCAGCTGTCGTTGGCAAGAAATATTTGAAGACAAACACCGCAACCTTCAAGCGACCCCTTTCATAATTGGAAACCAGTACAATGTCCTAATAAGCTCTGGGCACTTGTCTGGCTATTCATTAAGCTGTGACAATCCAAAAACATACAGCTAAATATTGCCCAATTGCGTCTAGGAATGTCAACGAGGTCATTAGCCAAAAGCATCGACCACACACACATGAAAAGGGTCGATTGCCGGCATCGGGTTGAGCACAATCTCAGCTCAAACATTACTTAATTAAATCCCCCAAAAAACAAGTTTATTTCACTTTTGTTGGATCATTTTCCTACTCTCTCTCTCTCACTCTCTGAGCGCCTGTCAAATTAATGCTTAGCATTGGCTGTTGCACAACTTTTCCGGCTAGAAGGAAACTAATTTCCTTTGCGTATTACGAACTATATATTTCGCCAGCTGTTTGACGAGAATCCTTTGGGATTCCCAATTACCCAGCTGGCAAATGTGAAAGACTTTAAGCTCAGCTGCCAGACTTGTTGCACAGCTTTGAAATGTTTAAGTTAATGGTAATTATTATTTAAAGACTTTATGTGAAAGCTTAAGCTTCAATTTTCATATGTCAACAGTTTAATGTTTTCAGCTAATCGTTTTTGATCCTCCCCTTTTTGGCAAACATTTCTAATCACTTTGGGGGCAGCTGTGTGAACTGATGCAATTACGACTACTTATCTAAAGAGATTTGCAATAAACGTGAGTGGAAGAGCTCAGATTCACAACTGAAATCCTCAAGTAGTCCGCAGCCTGTCAATTTACCTACAATTCCAATTCAGTTGCTAAGTTGCCAACTGCTTGGCGACGACACTTGCGGTCATGTCAATAGCAATGGCAACTGAAAAAATTACGCCGCCAGATGAGTTTTCCATTTGTGTAACTACATCGTAAGTTTGCGAGAGCAGGAGAAGACGATAGCATCAGTGGCTGGAAACAAAATACACACACAAGTCCTTTTAAGCCGCGCGACAGGCAACAATTTCATTTATCAGACTAACACCCAGCTCTCACCTGAAGCTCTGCTCGGCTTGTTGGATCCCATGGCCTTGACAACAGCTGATTAAGCTCATTTATAAAAAATGACTTCGGCCAGAGCAGCTTCTATTGTATTAAGTTGCGTCTTAAAGCATTCAATAAAAGTCCAAGCAGATCTCAGTCTACCTGCCAACAAGCTGCCCAACAACAGCTGTGCTTTGTCTTGTCTCTCTGCCATTTTATTGGGTCGCAATACGCACACTTCAAGTAAATGTTTATATTGATGTTTACAATACCCGAACTCTGAAGCCAACGATTCACTTATTATGGCAGTCCATTGGGCCTAAAAACAATTTCACAGGCCAGACCAAAACCATGACCAAGAATTTTTGGTAATCGAAAAGTTTTGCGCGCTTCAATTTGGAAAGGCAAACATATAATCGTTAAAGTTTTAATTGCATTGCCCAAATATTGGATTTATTTTACTCCATTAGAGAACAGAAATTGAATCTAAATTTAGATTTCAAGGACATGGCAAACGTGACATTTACCACAAGACAGTAGTCTGTTATATTAAATTATATAATTACACAAAATGTAACATTTATAAGGCAACTTTTGAAGTAGAACAGTCTGCAGTCATCAAATTCAAGAGGCAAAAGTAGTCAAATTTATCTTTTTAACTGATTTACAACTGATTGTGGCATTTTCTATAATCCCCTTAAACAAATCTTCTTGAGCAAGCCACTTAGTATAAACATAACTTACTTGAAGCCTAACCAACTGAACGAAGCATGTACAAGTACTTAAACTGCATAGTCTTTTTTGGAGGAAAAACGCTCTTGAGAACTGCGCTAAACTTTCTCGACTGTCTGCCTCCGAGTCGTGAAGAATTCACTTCCACATTTATCAAATAGTTGGCAACTTGCAACATTTGCGACCTGGGACAAAATGCTAGACAACGGAAAGTTGTTTTTTTTTTTTTTTGTATTTTTGCGTCGTTTGCTTGCTGTCTTCAAGGAATTGTGGGCAGTCGTTTGTTCAGTTTGGATTTAAGGCTGAACATTAGTTGACTTGTAGTGCTAAATTTGTGGCGATGACAGGACAAATAAACTGTGAATGATTCATTTCATTCATTTGTTGTACAAATTGTTGCCGATTTTTCACCAATCAGTCAACAAATCAAAGAACCTTTCTTTCTTAGCATGTCAGCGATTTCTGTTGAAATGAATTTCATGTTTTGCTTCATTCAATTTTCAATCAAATGCGATGGCAATGTACATACAAACATATGTCTCACGTCTGTCAAAAAACCTAATTGTTAATCTTAATTGAATGGGTAAATGATTTCATTGACCTCTGTTCATCTCGGATTCTTTTGATTTTATTGTGACCAAAGGAAAGATAAGCAGCAAAGTCAGACAAATGCAGCCCATAGAATAATTGCAAATCACAAAATGAAAGAGAGCAGACGGCAAGTAACATAAAACGATTAAACGAAATGAACGAAATAGAAGTGAGCTCGTGACTCATTTGTCGTGTGGAACTGTAAACAAGTTTACTCAAACCAGTTACATTACAATTTAAATCGTGTCACGAAAAAAAAATCACGACAAAAGCTCTTCTTTTCCGCATGCTTGTTTAAACAAAACTAGCGCTGAGTGTCTGAGACCAGATAAGAATGACATACTGCTCACATTATTGTATGACATTTCGGTTGCCCTTCAATAGTAGTCGACCATTTTTATACCCGCCTACCCAAAGGGTAGAAGGGTATTATAATTTTGTGGCAACCGAAAATGTATGTAACAAGCTTATGTAAGCATCTCCGACCCCACAAAGTATACATATACATAGTAATTTTCTTAGTATATTTTCTAGTATATTTTGAAAAATATATTATTTCGATAGCCACTCTTCATTCTTTTTACGTTCAGTTAAAATGGATGGCGGGTATCTCACAGTTAAGCAAACTCGACAGTAGCTTTCGTAGTACTTTTTATATATTTATTTAAACAAAGGGGATTACACACTCGTAACAAGAATGCTGTTTAATACAGATAAATAATATTTTCAATACGCCCACTTTTAATCTTGGTCGCTTTCCAAATACATAAATGCGCCGTTTATTGACATTCAAGTCAGTTTCATTTGAGTCGAGTTGTTATGCATCTCGCAAAAAACATTTTAAAATGTTTCGATATTTATTGGTTTGCTTGGTAATAGTAGCTCAAGCTCTGGCAGATTGTAAGTTCGACTGAGCACCAAAACATTTTCCATTTAATTATTAAATTGATCACACACAACATACAGCCACACCATATGTGCCATTATTTGAATGTCATAACGACAATGATGTAGACAAGGGAGGTAAAATCTTATTGAGTAAGGTTTGCGATGGAGCCGTTGACTGCGAGGATGGCAGCGATGAAGCTTTAACCACCTGTAAATTGCATCCCTCATCACCGGAATATAGTACAGAATTTTTCTATTGTGCCAGCGGTGGCGCACTCATATCTGAAAATGTTTGTAATAACAACATTGATTGTTGGGATAACTCCGATGAGCTAGAAGTGTTTTGCAATTATACAACACCAAATCAACGAGGTACTTGCAAGTATGTTTGATAAATAACTGTAGCTTCAGATCAGATTATTTATATAAGTTACCATTTTTAGCGAAACTCAGTTCCAATGCATGGAGAACGAATGTATTTCTGCAGAGAAAGTATGTGATCATAAAATCGATTGCAATAATGGCCGCGATGAATCGTTGCCACAATGCTATGAAGAGTGCAAAGATGATGAGTTTCAATGCGGCAATGGAGCTTGCATTTCACTTAATAATCTTTGCGACAATAAAATCGATTGTGTAGATGGTGCTGATGAGATAGCCAATGTCTGCACTGATGTCCAAGGATATAGACCAGTCGATATATATCGCCGTTGTTATGAACCAAAACCTCAACAATTTAAGATTCCGAAATTTTCCGGAAAGTCCACATATCGTCGTTACAATGGCACAAACTATGTGTTGCCCAACGAGCCAGTTGAGTTTAGTTGCGCGCATTTTAAAGTATTGGTCGGATTGAATTGGAATGTTTGCATGTTAAATGGGACATGGCATCACAAGATACCCGAATGCTTATCACACTTTGATAAGCGACTTAAACCTAAAAACGAGTAATATTATATACTATTATAATAATAAACAACAACTGTTATGTTTGTTGAATCATTGTATTTATCTGTCTTTATTAATTTTTTAAATATTCCTCAAATATATTTAATCGCTGAAGTCTTTTTTCTCTGCTTTTAGCTACTTTGTTACGTGCTGCAATGTAATTTTCTTAGTTTATACCCCATTAAGGAGGTCTACAGTTGCCAAAACAAAACATTCGCTGACGCATGCTGATTTTTCTCAAACAGACGACTGGGGAAAGTGCTATTTCGTTTCTATTTCCGTTTCCCTTTCCATTTCCCTGGGATTATGCAGCTACTTTATGGGGACAAGTATTGTTGGCCTTTTTTTGGACGGAGGGGATTTTTTTATCAACGAATTTCTGGCTGAATACACAAGGCAAAAATATATAAATAGAGCCTGCAGCTAAAACACAAAAATATTTCGTACATTTACATGCCATGTCCATTTTCGTTATCCTTTTTGGTGGAATATTTTTGCTCACTTCACTGCCCACTTGAAGCGTAAATTCAAATAGAAATTTCTATTTCTATTATGCCTGAAGTTATGTTAATTTCATATATTCCATTTGTGAATTGTGTGCGTTTGCGTTTGCGAGGGTTTTCTTCTTAAGATGATATCTTTAATTCATACCAAAAAGAGAAAATTTTTCAATTTATCAATTTTCAATTTAATTCGTCCAAATCCGTTTCTGCATCGTTGCTTTCAAATTGTAGGTCCTACATGGTGTCAATCGACAGATATAAGTGACAACCGATGTGTTCAGATAGATCATGAATATAAATAATGTCGCAATAATTGTGGCTGAGAAAACATATTCCGTCGAAATCATGGTGGGTAAGCGTCGATTGTGAATTAATGTGGCCGCATAGATTGTAAGTAAGAGCAAATAAATAAGTGACCATAAATCGACAATTACCATTAGATTGCGATTCGATAAGAAGAAGAATACGATAATGCTGATAAATACGTAGCTAATAATGAAAGCAATGGTTATAAATAACATTCCATAATAGCCGGGTAACAAGAACAGAGGCAGATATGCACCCAACGTATACGCAATTATGTTAAATGCAAGTACAGAGCCCATTATAATGAGTGTATGAGATGTGCACATATAGCTCCAACTATCCGATAAATTGCATAGCGTCACACTCTCCACAGCAACAATTCCAAGCGCCCAGTTGATGGGAAATTCATTAAACAACTCGGTAAATACCAATAGCAATATGCATACCATTGAAATAACCATATACATAAAAATGGGTATAGGCACCGAGTCGATCAGCTTAAAGTCCAACGCTTTCATTACCACCAGTTGAGGGATCCCTACCATTACAAAAATTATTGCAACTATATATACCTTTTGCAGACGAATCGCATTTAGTGATACTATTCTCATAACATCTGGCATTCTGTTCCACTTCTAAACCAATACAGTGTATATCAAATTTCATTTTATTGACACAGTTTTCCAAACTGATAATTTTCAAATAGATTGCTTTTGTCCCAATTCACACACCGATGAAAAGTACACGCTAATCATTGTCACATCAAGTGTTTCTCTCACACCTAATAGTACTTGTCAGGTTTACATAAGTCCGCCCTCCAACATGTTGGCAACAAAGTGCTGGGCTGAATTTTAATTGGCTTTTAGCGCCTAAGCAAACACATGATGAAACGTCAACAAGCACCACAAAATGTCAAAAAGCTAAGAAATAATTTTACACCTGAATTCCGAAATTAAATAAACATGAGCAAGCAAATGGCCAAATGTCACAAGTGACAGTGACAGGATGGACAGTGTGGGTGTATTCAATTGAATTTAATTGAATCCATTTGAAAGCTAGCAAATAAGTAAATATTTTGATTGAAAAAAAAAAACAAGGTACGAGTAGAAAGCAATCTGTCTTGCAGACAGAACATAAACAACAATTCACCCACTTTGGTAATAATATTCAGCTGACAAAAAGCTTAAATAGTATTTCAGAAAATAAACCATATTTGTCTGAGAAGAGTTGAACTAAAATTAAATAAAGTTAACTAACAAATAAAATTATTTTACAACACATAATAATGCATAACATTTAAGTTCATTACCTAGGATTACGAATACGCAATGTTAGCCAATATTTGTTTGCCTCTTGCCTTTCAAACATATCCAAATAATCATTGGAGATTTGTATGTTTTGTTTACAATACATAACAAGCTATTATGTGTATTGGCCTTTAGAATGTCTTAGGATTATTAACATAATCAGCTTTTCATTCAAAGCTCTATTAATGCCTATCAATCATAGAAGAGGCGACGAGATACAAAGGCAATAAAGGCGGCTTTTAAGAGATTTGAACAAAGGCATCAAGAGACTGAGAATTTTCACAAGCTAAGCTCTCAGCTCATAGTACAAAAACTTTACAAATGATAGCAAAATGTATTGAAATAAGGCAAATACATAAATTCAAATGCAAAGACTGAACACAATTACAATGAATTGAAGATTTCATGAAATGTAAGCAAATATCTTGGTCTTTAACACTTTAGACTTGACCAAATTGGTTTTAATTTCACTTTGCAAATTGATACAGTTGTTGGCATAGCAATGAACACAATTATAACTAACATGTAATTAATAAATTGTAGTCACGTTGCCAACGCAACTAAGGCCCTTTCAACCAATATTTAGGCAACCTAATTTTGGCAAAAGTTTCGGCCAACAATTTCAGATGGAGATTGAAAAGTTAAGTAAAATGTCTTCATCATCACAAGTAGAGTTAAGTTTTAAATTAAAGCACAATATAATGCTTTTAAAGAACTGGATTAAATTATTTAAAGTTCATAGTTGCAATAAGCAAATTGATTACCTATTAAAAATTATATTATAATCCATTTTTTGTACTTTAAAACCATATGAATTACAGTCACATCCAAATTGTTACCTTAAGACAAATAATGTACTTAGCTGCTTGTAAGCAGATTTAGTTCTATAGATGACAAATGCGTCGCTCTTGACGTAAATTTGATTAATTGCCGCTCAAATTTGGTAATAAATTATGAATATGGACGTGAAAATAGCTGCCTATTTTGGTTAAGTGCGTGTGTATGGCAAATTATATTTAGAAAATTGTTATAAAAAAAGGGAACAGCTGAGTGTTTTGCTGATTTAAATTGAACTTTGTACTTTAAAGGGGGCGTTCAGTAATGGGTCATGTCACGTAAGTCGAGCCACGCGACATCCAATCGAGCAAATAAATCAGTAAGCTAATACATTTTTAGAAGCTGCCTAAAATTCGAGCAATACTCGTACGTTTCACCCCCCACGCTCGTAGTCGTGCTGGTACTCGTACTCGAACCATAAATGCCAACGAACCATTAAGAAACCAAAGTGAACAGCCCGCCATTCTGGAGAAAGCTAAACTGAAGTGTAATCTGGGGATGTTGGGCATCTCCCCAGTGCCCTAGCACTCAAATTTGCCAAGCAGCCACTTCCTGTCTTTTCCATTTCAATTCTGCCGTACCATGCGGCGTATACGTGTTCTTTCCGGGTATATATATATATATATATATATATGAAATTCCCACTCACCTCAGTTGGGACTGTTTAAATTGCGCAACGCTGGCTTCTTTTTAATAAAATATAATATATTGAATTTTATTATTTTTTATTAAAGGCCATTTTCAACACCTGCTTTTCCTGCTTCTATGTCACATATACGATATTAATTGGCTTTTACTCGTATGTTATTCGACAGATTCATATGAGATTTCATTATTTATTCCCGGAAACAGAAGCTGCATGTTAATAAGTAGGGTAAAAGGGAATTTTTTAATAAATAATGCATGTTAAGCACAATTGCAATTATGCTCGCAATTAAATTACATTTTCGAATAAAAATTATATTATTAATTCATTTTACTTAGTTAAAGAAACGTTTTTCTACATTTCGACAACTTTCAAATGACAAACCAGGTATTTTAAAGTATGCACAGCTTTCTGCCATTATTACATGAATAGGTTATACATTCCTTTTTATTTCAAAATATGCAACACAATGTTAACTGCTTCAAGTCCTACTACGAAGCAGCTTAAATTGACTGCAACAACATACACAACACAAAGCCCTGCACATTTGTACCAAAATGTTTATGTAATTGTAAATGACATTTGGCACACTTCGTTGACTTCACAACACACAGCTACAAATGCACATTTAATTAATTCACAAACCATTTCTGTACAATTGTATGTTTCTTTCTGCAAAGAGTAAATATTTGTTATGTAAATTAAATTGGGACATTCTTCATGCTGTCACTTAAAGCAAAACATTATTTCAGTTCAGTATGTATTTAAATAACAATATTTTTAGTAAGTTCACATTAAAACGGCACTGCTTAATACATTCTTCCTAGAAAATGCAACTTAACAGCTTTAAAGGTACTTTTAAAGAAAAAGCGATTTAATTTTAGAAATTACCAGCGCAAAGGCTGAATAATTTTCTGGGCTCTTGTGCTTTCTAATTGCGTACAATAATTTACTTGGGTCGTAGGCTGGCAAAAGCATTTCGCACTTTGCTGCATTTCCAAGAAGCAACCACAACGTGTTCTCGGTAAAACAAAATAAAAAGGGTCTTGTTGTGGTTCTCCGCATGAAATATCAGGTTTTTGCTGCAAACTGATTATAAAAATGTGAAGCCACAAACCCTCGTAAACAATAAGGATGACGTTGCGTTAACAACAACAACAACAACAGCCAGCTCAACTCATTCCCATTCTCATTCTCTGATGCTCTATCTCTGTCCCGTTCAGTTTCTGTACTTTTAGGTGGAAAACATTTGCTGCATAATATGCTCAGTAGAGCTTAAAAAAATTCTACAGTTGTTGGTCCTTGTTGACAACATGTCAAAGAAAACAATGAAACCAACTACCAGAGTTCTTTCTGCTCACACTCTGCGCATTCTTTCTCTGTTTACGCTACTCTACTTTGCTTCCGTTCGCTTCTGTTGCAGTCGACTTTCCTGTCCAGTGTAACGAATTAAATTAAAAATCAAAAAGGAAGCGCTCCTTCAGGCCACAAAGTTTTAATACCCTTGCAGTTGAACTTAATAAATGTATCTCGCTTTTCGTCTAACTTCTACTACTTTAATCTTAATCAAAATCTTTTCAATAGCAAAAAAAATGGTAGTAAAAAAGTTTTGTATATAAACTAAAATTTAAGAAAACAATGGAAATATTACAAAATAATAATAAATATTTTGTAAACTTTGTTTCAAATTGGAATTTTGAACCACAACAGTTACTCTGTTGATTATTTATTTCAGCTACGAGCAGTTGACAAAAATTAAAGAAATTCTAAATAATGTTAAAATGAAATTCATGTAAATTAAAAACATAGAAAACGAAAAGGTTGTTCCAAAGAATTGTTAATACGAGGGTCGTTTGATAAGTCCGTGACTTTTTGTATTTGCCGCGCACCTGCTCTAAATACAACACTGCTCCTGTCAGCAGTTATCGATTAACAGCTGACTGTAAAATTTTGAGAAAGCTGCGTTTTTTGGTTTGCGTTTTATAGGCATTGAAAGCAGACGATCTCGTGAATTTTAACGAAAATGGAAAAAAGTGAATTTCGTGTGCTAATTAAGCATTATTTTTTGCGTAAAAAATCCATCACCGAAACCAAGGAAAGACTTGATAAATATTATGGGGACTCTGCACCATCAATTTCAATGGTTAAGAAATGGTTTACTGAGTTCCGTTGTGGTCGTACCAGTACAAGTGATGCCGAACGTTCAGGTCGCCCAAAAGAGGTCGTCATGCCAGAAATCGTCGACAAAATCCATGGAATGATATTGGATGATCGGAGAATGAAAGTGCGTGAGGTAGCTGAGGCTGTAGGCATCTCAACTGAACGGGTACATCACATTTTACATGAATATTTGGACATGAAAAAGCTTTCCGCGCGATGGGTGCCGCGATTGCTCACACACGACCATAAGCGCAACCGTGTGACCATTTCAAAGGAGTGTTTGGCGATGTTCAACCGCAATCCAAACGAATTTTTGCGCCGTTTCGTTACCGTAGACGAAACATGGATCCACCACACCACACCAGAGACCAAAGAACAATCAAGACAGTGGGTTTCTCCGGGTGAACGTGCACCAAAGAAGGCCAAGGTGGGTCTGTCGGCCAACAAGGTCATGGCCACAGTTTTTTGGGATGCACAAGGTATCATTCACATCGATTACCTTGAAAAGGGTAAAACGATCACCGGCGAATATTATTCAGAGCTTTTGGACAGATTCGATATTGATTTGAAGCAGAAACGACCGCATTTGGCGAAAAAAAAGTGCTGTTCCATCAGGACAATGCACGGGTGCACACGTGTGTAGTCAGCATGGCAAAATTTCATAAATTGGGCTACGAACTGCTACCCCATCCAGCATATTCTCCAGATTTAGCCCCCTGTGACTATTTTTTGTTTCCAAACATGAAGAAATGGCTCGGCGGTAAGAGATTCGGGTCAAATGAAGAGGTCATCACAGAAACAAACGACTATTTTGAGGGCCTTGAGAAAACCTATTATTTGGAAGGAATAAAAAAATTGGAAAAACGCTGGACTAAATGTATAGAGCTAAAAGGAGATTATGTTGAGAAATAAAACGCTTCTTTGACGAAAAAAATATATTTTATTCAAAAAGTCACGGACTTATCAAACGACCCTCGTAGAACATGTTCTAAGGATTACGAAGGTAAAATTGCTAAGGATCTGAGAAATTAATTGACTTAATAACATTGATGAATCTAGATTTAATCAAAAGCCCTTCATTAGATATAGTTTATATGCATGAAAACGTCACTATACAAAATTATAAAAACGTCCAAATATTTATATTCCACCCACACTTCGAATTGTTTGAATTCTTGCAGGCGTTTGGATTTCTTTCACTTGTGAAGTAGTTTTGTGGGAAATTGATTTTCCTCTTTGCCAACGCCTTACTACAATTGCATTTTCCTTGCATCGACTACTTGAAAATTCTGATGACTTTTTATCGATATGAACAATTGTTTGGCTTTTGCAATAAAATGCACTTTATGTATAGTATGATTGAAATGCATGAGAGTAATTCAATTACTGTATAAAAACTCGACTTCAACTGCACTCAACTAACAGAAGTAATAGAAACTGCTCTAAATTATCATAAGTGCATACGCCAATTTAGTTTGCTGTCAAATTGATTGTCTGTTTGAAGTATTAAATTGTTTTTCCTTTTCAAGAGTGCTCAAATCATTTGTTTACACACTTGTTCAACAAGTTATGTACTTATGCCATTTTGTGCAGATGAAGAACTAATTGGAAGAATCTTGAGTACAAAATAAAATATAAAATTTGAAAATATTGCATAATAAACTTATTTTGTTTTTAATAGAAACAGAGTTTAATAGAAACAGAGTATAATTATGGGAACCTCTAGGCCTTGTTGTGATGTTATTCCCCGTCTGGCATTTACAAAATCGCTTGTAATTCAAATATAAAGTTCGCAGCTGGAAGGCAAATTAACAGAGAGCATACAACATAATCCTGTCGACGTTATCCTGACACCACGCATTGACTGAGTTGCTTATCTCATTATGAATTTATGCCTCGGCCGTGTTAACATGCGCCAAACGAGCAGAATTTATGAGCACCTTGCGGCAAATTTATGTGAGAGCCAAAAGCCAACAACAATAAGAACAACACGGCAACAAAAACAACTTAAATAACTCCAACAACAAAAAGAACAACAATAGCTTTGGATATAAAATATGTGAATAAAAATCTGTCTTAAATATACCGAACTGCCAGTTATTAACAGAACAATCGCCTCTGGCCATGGCTCTGACTCTTACCACTTGTGCATTTCAATTTATTTGCCAGTTTATAAGAGTGCCACATGGCCGGTGGGCGTAACCATGGGTGGCATATTGAAACACTCTTAATTGTTGCATGTAAACGGACATTTTCACTGCGCCTACTGTTTCTGTTGTTCTTTGCCATTAATCCTTGCTCTAGATGCACAGGCAGGGATATACTCGTTGCTTGTTATTCCTTAAAATAATTTCAGTATGCATTGCAAACGTGCATAAGTTAATTATTCCTCTCACTTGAGCAAATCTCTTGTTTCTAATTAACATAGAACTAGTGGGTTTCCAACTGAGAAGACTTCATCCATTAATAATGAATACTTTTGCCAGTCAGCAAATTGAAGGAGACATTTATTTTTATTTATTCATTTAGAACCTGCAAATGGTAGCCGATAAACAGAAAAAGGAATTTTAAATGAAATTAAATTAAATGCAATATGGAAGTGGAAACTGCTTTGACTATAATAACATATTTAATACCATTCAGGCTTTGCAATAATTATCATTATGATTTATTAAATTTTTTTTTTTTCAATGTTCTTTATTTATATTTTTTGCGCTTTGTTAATTTTGTTAAGTTGGAGTTTTGTATTTTTTGTTTTTTTTTTATATAATGTTGCGAGTCCACCTTGATATTGATCGCCCCAAATTATATAATGGAACGTGGTCATGGGACGATAAAACTGATAGTCTCAAATTTGAACCCCGCAAGGATTTAGAAGACGGCAGAGAGCGTTACATTGACACAAATGGATATCGATTTCTACGCACTCTAAATCCTGTGGAGGAATCTGTTTTTCGCGAAAATTACGTGCGCCCCGACTCCAGCTACGATACGGATGTTGTGTCGATTAGCGATGTACGAAATCTGGTTTTATTTCTAATGCCCAAAGAGTTTTTAAAGATGAAATTCCTTGAATTTCTGCACAAGGCAGATGTGCATAGATTGCTACACGCCCTAATCATCTATTTCGAGTATTTTCTACGTTTGGTGGAATTTGTGCTCATCAGGCGGGATGAACTGTCCAACAAATCGTCTCAAATACAGAGCGAGCAATCAAACGATATGAAACGGAGTTTCTCCACTCACTTGAGTCAGTATCGCATGCTGGTTAGCCGGAACTATAGTAAAATTCTCAAAGGTGAAGGCGAAATGGCTCAGTTTTATTTCCTGAAAAAGAATGCACCTATTAAAGTTCCACTCAGTGATAGAACCTTTCATGAGCATTTTTTGGCTGTGGCCACACAAATTGTATGGATCACAATGCATAGACGTGCTTACCATGTGATCGAAATGGAGATGAATCGACTTTTTCACTCTGAACACTTTATAAGCCATCGACCAGAGTATCTGAAGTTTACTGTTGCAGAAAGAAGTTTGCTTTATGGACGTAGAAACAAAATATTAAACTATATATCGCAAACCTCACCATTGATACAAGAACTAGAACATGTGGCCGATGAGGATTTGCCCATTTTGTGGATAGGCGAACGAAAGTATACGGGAGACAATATTGGAATTGCCAAAATCGAGTTGGAGTATATTGTGCCGGACACCCAGCTGCATATGATAGACATAACCCATGGCATATTGGGACATCCGAAACGTATCTACAACACTCTCCTCGAGCTCAGCTGGCAAGCTGTACGCTTGGAGAACTACTCCCAAGCAAATGATCCCTTTCACATTATACGCCAACCAACTCTTGACATTCCATATATTGTCACCAAGCGCGACAACGAAATGTCCAAGAACAATGCACATTTTCTAAAGATCTTTCATCTTTTTGAAACGTGCCCACAAAAGATGCTTCACAAGTGGATGCAACGTGAAAAAATTCTGCTCTCTTTCGACAAGTATGACAACAAGAGTCACATTGTTATGCGGTGTACAAATGAATTGGCCTCAACATCTACTGGTCCAAATGTGATCCAGATTATTCACAATTATTTAAAAATTGTTTCTCATCAACGTAAGAAGACCAGTGATATGAGGTACAAGGTAAATATGAACGCCAGACCGTGTAACGATGACTTTGAGGATTGAAATTATGGAGCATTGTCAAATTTTATAGTAATATATTTAATTCTATACATACATAGAAGTATTGAGTATTCTACAAAATATTTGAAAATAAATACAACTCCAAGCTTAGAGTTTTTCTCTGCTGTTGTGTATGAAAAATTATAATTCTGGAAAGCCTGTATTCAGAATCAGGCTACAATGAATACTATGCAAGACCCCAAAGTTTAAATAATTGTTACAATTTGAAAAGAGCTCGTTGTGAAAATAGTCAACTTAACTTATAAACTTCAAATATCAACTTATTCCATTGCATAAATAACAACTAACACATCATCCCAAAAAAGCTACATAAGGTTCCGCCATGATTCGTATGTACCAAAGTACATACGTACCCAAGTACCATAGTGGAAAATGGTCTTGGGACAATAAGGCAGATGGCCTGCACTTTGAGCCGCACAATGATCTAGCCGATGCCAAGGAGCGTTATATTGAGACAAATGGCTACAAGTTTCTGCGTACCATCAATCAAGAGGAGGAGATGATCTTTCGCCAACAATATATACGATCTGAAGCCACATTTGATACGGACACTGTGGTGATTAACGATGTACGGGATTTGGTTTTATTCTTAATGCCCAAAGAGTTTCTTACCAAGAAGTTTCTGGAGTTTGTGCACAAGCCAGCTGTACATAGATTACTTCATGCTCTTGTTATCTATTTTGAGTACTTTCTTCGCTTGGTGGAATTTGTGCTCATCCGACGGGATGAGTTGGCGGGCGACATGGCTCAGGTACAAAGTGAGCAGACAAACGAAGCAAAACGCATATTTTCGATATATTTGAGCCAGTATCGTATGCTGGTTGCCAGAAACTACAGCGTTATCCTTAAGGGTCAAGGGGAAATGAGACAGTTTTATCATATGAAGGAAATTGTTCACATTTCGGCTACAATCAAGGATAAATATTTTCATGAACAATTTCTAGCCGTGGCCATACAGATCATATGGATCACAATGCATAGACGCGCCTATAATGTGATCGAAATGGAAATGAATCGACTTTTTCGTTCCGAGCATTTTATAATGAATCGACCAGAGTATTTGAAATTTACACCGGTGGAGAAGAGTTTACTTTATGGACGAAATAACAAGATTGTCAACTACCGTTCGCAAGTGTCGCCGTTGATACTTGAGCTAAAACACATTGCCGATGAGGATCTGCCTATACTGTGGATAGGTGAACGAAAGTATCGTGGTACGGATACCCGTATTGTTCAGATTGAACTGGAATATATTGTACCGGGTCCGCAGCTGTTCATGATCGATGTGGCCCATGGCATTTTGGGACATCCAAAGATATTGTATGACACCATGCTGAACCTAGACTGGCCAGCAGTGAGATTTGCCAACTATTCGGATGAACACGATCCCTATCAAATCGTCAGACAGCCTTATCTACAAATACCCAATATTGACGAAATGAAACTACGACGCATGTCCAAAAAATATGATCAATTTTTCAGAGTTTTTCGCATATACGAACCGACTAGTCCCCAAATGATTAGGAAATGGTGCCGCCGTGAGAAGGTTGTTAGCTTCTATCGCAGCGGCGGCGTTCTGGAAGACATTTATATGCGATGTGAGAAGGATATGAAATCACACAAATATGGTCCTGCTATTCATCAGATAATACAAAAGTACTTTAAACTGATTACCAGGCTCCGTAAAAAAATTAACATTATGAGAGAAGATGATAATATCTCTAGCAAAAGTTTCGCGATGGGTTCAGCTCCAGCTGCACCTCGACAAAAGCAATCAGAAATAGGAGATGTTTATTTCGAAGAATAAAATTATTGTGTATATGAAAATAAACATATATATATCTCAAATAAATGAACATATGCAAAATATAAGAGGAAGCTTGTTATAATAATTTATCGTTGTACACAAACATCTAGAGGAGACTGTTACGTTGCCACAATCAGCTGATAAGCAACTACGGGTTGTAAACATAAAGTGAACATCTCGTCAGTAGTGAAAATAAGAATGCCTGGGGAACTTACTGCGCACACGTCTCCGCCGTACAATCATTTTACACAAATTGGCGATCCGGTTCTACGGCAATGTGCCGAGGAAGTTACTGAGGAGCGACTGGACAGTAAGGAGATTAATGATATTGTGGAGCAAATGGTCAATGTGCTGCGGCACTACGATTGCGTGGGCGTAGCAGCACCGCAATTGGGCGTCCCATTACGCATAATTGTAATGGAGTTTCGCGAAGGCAAGCGACAGATTATTCCACCAGAGGTTTATGATCAACGAAAAATGGCTACGCTACCTTTAGCAGTAAGTATATCAGTAATTATTTAGTATATTTTTGTTAATCTTATATTCATTCACTCAGGTTTTTATCAATCCAAAGATGGAGATTATCAGCGACGTTAAACATACGCATCCCGAGGGCTGCATGAGCGTGCGTGGTTTCTCTGCCAATGTAGCCCGTTACGATCGCGTTCGCGTAACCGGCATTGGAAAGCTTGGAACGCCAGCAGAGCTTGAACTGGAAGGCTGGAGCGCGCGTATAGCTCAACACGAAATGGACCATCTAAACGGTGTCGTTTACATTGACCGCATGGACGTAACGAGTTTTAATTGTCTCACGTGGGAGCAGATTAATGCCGCTGGTGGGCGCTCCATAATAACGTTTGATAAATAAATAAATAACGTTTGTATTTGGCCCGCAACTTTGCGCCCAATTTTCGTACCGTAAACAGGGATGCCGAAAATTAAATATAAAAATATACGATTTTACCTCCCGAAACATAGAAATAGAGCTTTATTGGTCACACTGAAAGTATTACAATCAATCGAAAATATCGCATGTTTCAACCAACGATATCTATCGATTATTCATTGATATTATTCAAGTTAGAGTTAGTGTTGGTCAAGATTTTAAATTTATATAAATAAATCTGACCAAAATAGATAGATTTAATATTATTGTTATTTGTTTAGAAACCGCGAAGCACCACTTTGAAGCTAATTGATTTGACAATATCATTTTAATGCTAAATTTGAGCTACCAAATTAAATCACAAAGTACCTCGCACGTTTACGTAAATTATAGGTGTTTTAGTGTTACGCCGGCTGCCACTTTGTAGATTACCTTAGCCATGTTATTAGAATTACAGAGAATGTACACAGAACCGGCTCGTTACCTAAGCACAAGCCTTAGGAGGCCCCAATCATTTAAAAAATGGTACCAGCAGCTGTGGACAACAAAACGCACGAACTTGCCACCCTACAGCCACTTTACCCAGATAGGAGATCCAGTGCTCCGGGACAAAGCAGCTGAAGTTCCCGCCGACTATGTAAGAAGCAAGGAAATCCATGCGATTATTGACCAAATGGTAAATGTGCTACGCAAATTTAACTGTGTGGGCATTGCGGCGCCTCAAATTGGAGTTTCGTTGCGAATTATAGCCATGGAATTCAACCCGACCATTAAAAAGGAAATATCCGAAAGCAAATGGAAAGTTCAACAAATGTCCGAGTTGCCGCTTACTGTGAGTAATGACACAACCCGAATAAACATCGACTAAAGCGTATTTATTATTTTGTAGGTGTTTATCAATCCTCAGCTTTCTGTGACTGATTATATAAAACATAAACATGCCGAAGGCTGCATGAGTGTCCGTGGATTTTCCGGTGAGGTGGAGCGTTATGCGGGCGTCAAGATATCAGGACTGAATAGAGATGGCGCAGAGATTGAGCTGGAGCTGAGCGGTTGGAATGCAAGGATTGCACAGCACGAAATGGACCATTTAGATGGCAAGCTGTATATCGATCATATGGATCGGTCAACGTTTATGTGCACCTGCTGGGAGACGGTGAACACCAAATCGGGACGTGTGGAAATACCATTTTATAAATAATAAATTTGTTAACTTGTTGATAAGCTTAAGAATTTGTCTATGGCAGCTGCTCTACATTCATTTCTCGGTCATGTAGATTCTCAGATGATGTTTGGCCGTTCCCAGCGCTGTCTTAGCCTTAAAGTACTCTGGACTATCCCACAAATCATGCTTGTCCATCATATAAGAAAATAATTCGTTGTACTCTCGCTGCAACAGCTTGTGTGTGGTTGTCACTCTCAGGCTCAAGTCTTCAATCGCACGGATTAAACCTAAACATGCCGCTTCTTTTGCGGCATCTAAGAATGCACCCTCTGCAGCATTTGAATCCAAACCCTTGGCACTCTCTTGCTGCAAAATTCGCAAATGCATTCGCTGGTTCTGCCAATCATCCCACTGCAACTGCAGGCTCTTACCCAAATAGTTGAGCACTGCGGTGCGAAGAATGAACTGTCTAATCCCGGGATGCGCAATGTCACGCACTCGCATTCGGAACATGTTGAAACAGTTGCACAACTGTTCGGTTAAATTTATGTTACATTTAATGTTGTGGATACTTCGTCGATTGATTGAATAAAAAAATACTTTTGAAATTATTATTGACAGTTAAAAATCAAAGCTTTAATCGGAAAAAAGGGAGTAAACTTTGAAAATTAAAGACCATTCGTCAGCTCTTAGTAAATAAAAAAATTATTTTGAAAATGATTAATTTCTGTGAAACTAAAAATTGTTAATATTCTCTGTTAACAATTCTATTTTCTTGAGTCTTTATATTTTAAATTCTACAGTATTTTCAGCAAATTAATGTAAAAAATTCAACAGTTTTTTATTAATCTTGAATATTTGGTAATTTGAGATTACTTTAAATTATAATTAATTCAACTAAAACACAAAATGTTCTTTGGAATTCCATTTTCAATAGAATATAATAGATAAAAGTTAAAACACACAAATTAATAAACTTGTCAGATTAGATATATTTATGCCAAATATGCAAATTAATAAACATATAATTTAAAAACTAGAATTTATACAATGATGTATTGATATATTGGAATCGTTTGGTATTGTTTTAAAAGAGTCCCTCAATCTGACCAGTTTCGATATTCAGATCGATGTCATAGATGGCCGGACGGGTGGAGAGTCCCGGCATTTTGGTAATATCACCGCACATGGCCACAACAAAGCCGGCGCCAGCTGAGACATAGACGCTCTCCACTTTCAAGGTGAAACCCTTGGGAGCGCCCTTGATGTTGGCATCCCCAGTGACGGAGCCAGATGTCTTCGACATGCAGACGGGCAGCTTACCAAAGCCCTATAGAAAATTTAAGCGTGATTAGGATTAAACTTCTCTTATACTTCTGCATATCAACTTACGGCATCGGTTAAGAGCTTAACCTGCTCCAGGGCTTCCGTAGAGACCTCCACCTTGCCGGCCCCGTACATGGTCTGGGCAATCTTGTTCATCTTGTCCACGAGCGGCAGTTCTAGGTCGTACAACAGCTTGAACTTGTTGGGCAGCTTGCAGGCCTCGATGACAGCATCTGCAAGTGGCACAGCGCCGGCGCCACCATCGGACCAATGAGTGGAGACGACGGCAGCAAAGGCGCCCGCCTTTAAAGCGGCATCCTTGAGGAGCTTATGCTCGGCTGCCGTATCAGCCACATGGGCATTGATAGACACAACGACGGGCATGCCAAAGGAGCGTCCATTGGAGATGTGCTGCAGCAGATTAGGCAATCCCTTCTCGAGCAGCTCCAGATTTTCCTCGGTATACTGTTTGTTGAGCGGTGTGCCCGGCGTGACCGGAGCACCTCCACCATGCATCTTAATTGCACGCACCGTGGTGACTAGGACCATGGCATTGGGTTTGCGACCTGAGTTGCGACACTTGATGTTGCAGAACTTCTCCATGCCAATGTCGGAGCCGAAACCCGCCTCGGTGCACACATAACCTTCGCTGCCCACCAGCTTGAGACCAATTTCGTCGGCAATGATCGAGTTGCAGCCATGGGCAATGTTGGCAAATGGTCCAGCATGCACCAGCACCGGAGTACCCTCGAGGGATTGCATTAGATTCGGTTCGAGCGCATCCTTAAGCAGCACAGCCAAGGCACCGGTGACGCCCAAGTCATCAGCAGTTACTGGCTGTCCGCATTTGTTAAACGCCACCACCATCTCGCCCAAACGCTTCTTCATGTCCGCCAAGCAGCCAGAGAGCGCTAATACGGCCATAATCTCACTGGCCACAGCAATGGAGAAGCGGGTCTTACGACACAAGCCCTTCTCTGTGGGCGATTGTCCAATGGTAATCTCACGCAGATATCTATCATTAATGTCCACCACACGCTCCCACATAATGGTCTCAGCATCAATGTTCAGCCTGGCAAATTGTCCATATTCCGCCTCCGTCAGCTCATCGGGATCGGTCTTGTCAATGCCCAGACGCTGCAAACGACGCAGTTGAATGGGACTGAACTTGCGCTGTCCCTTGATCTTGGGCACCAGTCGCTGATACAGCGCCTTGTCCGATTGCGTAGCCTCATGGAAGATGCGTGTGTCCAGCTGGGCGGCTAACAGATTGTTGGCCGCGGACACGGCATGGATGTCACCAGTGAGATGCAGATTGAACTCCTCCATGGGTATAACCTGGGCATAGCCACCGCCGGCTGCGCCGCCCTTGATGCCAAATGTAGGACCCTGCGAGGGCTGACGCAGTGCAGCCATCACATTCTTTTGCTTATGCGCGCCCAGCGCCTGCACCAAACCCATCAGTGTGGTGGTCTTACCCTCACCCAATGGTGTGGGCGTTATGCCAGCCACCACCACATAGTTGCCCGCCTGACGTGACCGCAGACGCTGCAGCACACTGAGCGAGATCTTTGCCTTGTTGCTGCCATACAGCGACACCTCGTTTTCCTCCAAGCCAATCTCCTCGGCCAGATGGCCAATATGCTTCGGCCGCTGCGCCCGGGCAATGACAATGTCACTGGGCACGGGTCGTGCCGGATGCAGCGCCAACGGCTGAAGTGACCAGCTGTTGCGTGCAGAACGTGCCGCTGACCTACTGGCTGAGGCCACCGTGTTCTTCATGAGCATGGCCACCGTCATGGGTCCCACGCCGCCGGGCACGGGTGTTATAAATCCAGCCACCATCTTGGCCTGCTCGTAGTCCACGTCACCCACCAAACGATTACCACTTGCCTTGCTGGCGTCTGTAAAGAGATGCAGTGAACTAATCAATGACCCAGCCGAAACAACAATAAACTCCAGTGGAAAACAACCAGTTGAATTTTCTGTAACGTCTTATCGCCCTAGACGCTGTGGGGGTCGGACTGTCAGGTCAAGCGTCGCCGCCTTGATAAGGCAAAACAGATCGCAGAAAGAGGAGAGGAGGAGACAGAGATAAGATGACTTGGCACACCCACCTGGCTTACAGTTGATGCCACAATCGATGACAACAGCGCCGGGTTTGATCCACGAACCCTTCACCATCTCCGCAACACCAATGCCAACAATCAGGATATCAGCGGTTCGAGTAATCTCCTCCAGATTACGTGTCTTTGAGTGGCAAACGGTAACCGTGGCATTATTCCACTTGAGCAGCTCGGCCGCTGGTGTACCCACAATCTTGCTACGTCCCAGGACTACAGCACGAGCGCCTGAAATTTCTACACCAGTGCGTCGAATGAGCTCGATGCAACCCCAGGGAGTGCAGGGCAGAAATCCGGTCATATCACCAGTGGCCAGGCGACCCTCGTTTAGCGTATGCAGACCATCCACATCCTTGGCTGGGGAGACGGCGTCGGCAATGCGATGAGCATCGATCTTCGTCTCGCAGTCGAGCGGCATCTGGACAATGATGCCATGCACCTTAGGATCGGCATTCAGCTCGCGCACCTAACGAAGAAATAATAAAGTTCCAGTCGGCTATGAAATAACCGCTATACGTTTTCAGGGAATACAAAAACTAAGTGTGACCAAAGCAAATGCGCCAGACAGATTGATCATTTCTAAATATATAATCCGATCGTAGTGAAATAATTAGGAATTTAAATGTGGTTATTATAATGTACACCAACATGCAAGTCTAAAGATTTAAAATTGTGCTTGTAATAAGGACGTTCCCAGGATTAAATCTTTGTATGCAACGATTTTATGCATCTTTATTTTCTGTTTCACAACACTAACCAATAACTGCATTTAGTTGTTCTACTTGTTTGAATATTGAGAAAATACTATGTATAAGAAGATTGCCGATAGAGTCGTTATCTTTAGCACAATTTTCTCACGAACAAATTGAACAAATTGTTAAAACTAAAGCTGCCCCTGTCTGATTACGACCATGGCTTGAATTTAATATTTTTGGATTTGCATGGGCAGTAGTAGGCGTAGTCAAATTATATAAAACACTTGATCTGCGTGCACCATATTTGCCAGCTCTAGCTCTTAAACCGACGCGATCTAGTTTAAACGGACGGACAGATAGAAAGACGTCATACATGTAAACATTTTATGTCAATAACGTATTTGCTGTTGACACTGATTAAAAATACGCGCACTTCATAGGGACGGAAATGCAGCCTTCTAATTGGTAACATAAATACTTTTCCGGTTGTCACTAGCTTAAATTACCCTACTACTCCATCGATAATGATTACAAAATGGAATTGCATAACCATTAAGCTGATTCCTCGTCAATTCGTTCTCGTTTTGGCGACTATTGCGCAACCCGTGTTTTACTTGACTTTCGACTCACCTTATCGAGGAGCTCCATTTCCGTTATAGAGCTGGGCAATTGCACATGCTGGGCACAGATACCGATCTCTGTAGCCGCCTTGATTTTCATGCGTATGTACACATTGGAGTCCTCTCGTCCACCCACCTGCACAATTCGCAATCCGGGCACAAACTGTGCTCCCAAAGCCTTCACCTCACGTGCGAGTTCCTCGCGTATATTCCTAGTAACAAATTATGGAAATTAATTGCTGAAGCTTGAGCAGGTGGATCACACTCACTTGGCCACTAGTGTGCCGGATATGATCTTGGCCTCCCCGGACATCGTTGTCATCAAATCGCCGCTCCACTCACTGCAAAAACGCACAAAAGATCTCAATCTCCGCACTATGATGGAAATCACAAACACCTCTCGATGGCAACGCCAACGCTCGCTCAATGCAACTGAGCTCCTAGCGACCAGTCAGGCCTATCTATACCCATTGGGCATAGGTGTTAGACTATCGCTACACTAATCTCTCGCACTCTCTCTCATCGACCCCTCGATCGCTGCCCCTTATCAGCTGTTTTGTGGACGCATGCCAGATTAACAATATGGTTTTCTGGTTTCAGGTTACTCAAGGGTCACAGCTCCTCTTCATATAAACAACCCAATCACGATCACGAGATCTCTCTTTTCCAATCTGAGCTGTGACCGCAAATTGCTTTCATCAACAATTCCATTAACAATTAACTAATAGACATATTTACCTACTGCTTTTAAGTATAGATTAAATTATTAGATCTGAAAGGATGTTTTCTATGTTTTCATATTTAATCTATTTAATTATTCAGCTGATATTTATAAATATTGTTCACAAGACGTTTAAAACACAAAATTCATTTTTGGTTTTCATATTTTTCATATAAGTTCGCATCTTTTTAGTTCCTACTATTTCATAAAATATATCCCAAAAAATGAAATAATTATTATAAAACCAAAACGGTTTTGCTTTTAATAAATATTAAATATTAAAAAAAAAAATAATTGAGAAATGGTAAAAAACACAATTTTGAAATTACAAAGACAAAGCAAATAATAAATATACCATTTGCCAATATTAAAAAATTGTTTAGGAAGTCTTCGATAGACCTTATCTAAAGTCTACAAGGTTGAGACACTCTGCATACCACCTGCTCCTAACATTGATTTCATAATCTATCAAAAAAATTAAGCAAACAAATTCTGCTTGGAACACAAACAATAACAACAAAGCCGAGCAGCGAGAGAGCGAAAGCAATATAAATAGATAAACGTGCCTTATCAGAAGGTGCCAATTGATGATAATAATAAGAATAATAATGTTGATAACATGCAGAAAACCATCAACATGGTAATTAGAGCACAGGCAGTGTGGTCAGTGGGCTAAAATGACGTGATCCAATAGCAATTTTATTCCTGACAACTTCAAATACAAACAATATTTATAAACTTTATTATTTAATCTTAATGGCAGCACGAAGCTTGGCGGATCGACTGCGACTATTGCGTGCAATTTCCATGGCATCGGGTAAGATGACGTGTCGATGCAGCTGACGCCAATTGGATTGCACAAAAGATTCCAATAGATCTGGGTCATGGGTGAGATCGTAACCACTATACTTTAAAGGCACGGGATTGGCCACACCCTCAATCACATTGCCATTGATGTGTCGCTTGACAATGGTATCCTCCAGTGAGTGAAAAGTGATGGCCACCAGTCGGCCCTCGGCACGCAGATACTCCTGGGCCAGAAGCATGCCATAGTTTATCTCATTCAGCTCGTTATTCACAAAGATGCGCAGTGCCTGAAACGTTTTGGTTGCCACATGTGCCGGCCGCTGCAGCTTATCTAGACGCTGACCATCGTTGAGTGCGGAAGCCACTAGTTCGGCCAGCTGTCGTGTGGTCTCAATGCGCTGCAGTGCACCACGTGCCTCTACAATGGCGCGTGCAATCTTCTTGGACGCCTTCTCCTCGCCATAGACACGCAATATGCGCGCCAAATCCGCTTCCTCGGCACGGGCAAGCACATCCGCAGCGCTCACGCCTCCACTACGTCCACAATCCATGCGCATGTCGAGTGGTCCAGTATGCGAAATGGAAAAGCCGCGTGCACCCTCATCGAACTGCATGGAACTGCAACCAAAATCAAAGAGCATGCCATCAATACTGTGCCGTGGCACATCCACTTCTCCCAGCAACTGAGGCAGCTCTGAGAACTTGCCCAGCAGCGCTACTAAGCGTCCCGCATACTCTGGCTCCTCACTCAAGCGCTGCGCCAGCTCATGAGCCAGCGGATCACGATCCAGTGCATAGACTGTTGCCTCGGGGCAGCTGTCCAGCAGGCGTCGCGTATGTCCTCCAGCGCCAAAGGTCATATCAATGTATTTGCCACCCGCCATTGGCTGCAAATAATCAATGGCAGTCTGGCAAAGCACAGGCACATGTGCCTCAACCGGAGAAGCTGGTGGTGTAATAGCTGCCGTAAGGTGTCGCACATGTTGTGTTGGTCTTAATCTTAATCTAGTCAGGAATTTGCTCATCATCTTTCGTCTTTTACTTTGGCTTGTCGTTTAGGTACTGCAGAAACTCCGAGCTAAGCACCTGGCTGCACTGGGCGGCGGTCAGTCCGGTGGCAGTGGACTCGTATTGTCGCGGATACTTCTTGGCGTAAACGTTGTTCGATAACCGCTCCAAGGCCTCGATTTGCTTGGTCAGCTCGGCGCTAGCTTCGTTGCTGAGGCTGACGTTGCCTGTCAGTTTGGTTATTTTTTTGCGGATTTGTTCACCCAGATCCCTTGGAAGAGAAATGTTTATTTGCCAAATTTCAAATGCACTGTGATTTGTGAGATGTTCGTTGCAGCTCGAAAACTTAATCAGAAAACTGACATCAAAACAATGTAACCATATATGAATCTTTTCCTAACGTAATTAGCGATGCTATTGAAATAACTAAAGCTAACACAAACATATGATCAAAAAATCAAAATAAATCAATTGATAAATTAAGGTTAAACCTAAAAGAATATAAATCTAAAAAATAAATCGTTCCAAAACTCAAATACATTAACACATTAGTATCTAAGCATGTACAAACTTGAACACAGACAAAATGTACTTTAAACCGGATCAATTTTCACTATTCTGGAAAGTTGATAATCAATGAAACCAGATTTTTTTACAAATGAAAAACACAGAAAGGCAGACGTAGTATGTGCACATATTACATAACAAAGTTGCAAATCTTTACAAAGCTTTTACTTAAATTCAACTAAATCTTCATATACAACAATCAACTTCAATCTTGCATATGTACCATTGTGATCTATATGTTGATTTACTTCCCACAAGAAAGTAATATATGTTTGTTCTTAGCATATAACATAAAAATATATCTTAAAGTACAATGTGTCGTATCGAAAACTATTTAAATAAAAGCTTTAAGCCACTCACATGCTCTCACCATCATCTCCCAAAATATATGACTCGGATATTAACTGATAAGCGAATTTAGAAGACATGACAACACACAATTATCTTTTTATATGCAAACACAAAATGTTCAATACAACGAAGCGAAACCCGGCAACTGAATGAATTGCAGCTAAGCCATGTTTCATCCATGTGAATTCTAGAATCCACAACGTGTTGTGGGACATAAAGCTCAACCACAGAATCGGATCTACATTCAACGGAAGCTCAAATTCACCGTTGGAGCCTATGTCGCCCTAAAAAATACAGTAAATAACTTAAACATTCTATTTGAGCAAATGGAGTTATTAGATAATCGCAAAACGAACGACGCCGCAGCTGCTGAACGAACATTGTGTCATTCTATGTTTACAAATCTTTGACTTGCTTACTTACCTGCCCACTTTGGTTTTTTCTGCTGGCCACTTCTCAAGTACTTTAAGAAATCTTTGGTATTGCACGGACATTCTTGAAACCAAAACAAATTGTAAACAGGAATTAATAAATTTTAGCGCCAAAACAATAACATTGCACGCTGACTACAGCTGTGCAGTCAAGTGCGGTGTGACCGAATGTTGAATTTGAAAATGTATCATTTTGTGTCAAAAAATATACCAACTCTACTTTATTAGGAATGACAGAATTAAAATTCCAAAGAATCAATACTATCGTATGCGCAACTTGATCATCGCAACTCATCTACAGCTGGGCGCGCATTTTTAAAACTTTAAACGGATTCTAAAATAACTGATGTTACTCGAATGTGAATTTACTATTTACAACATTAATATTGGATTGAACATAATGATAATAAAACATAATTGAATATATAAAACATAAATAATGGTTGATAATCTTATTTAATATAATTTGTAATTAAATTTAAACTTTGATTATGTCATTTTTTATATTTTTCGACAACCCGCACATTATTCAGAAGACACAGGGTATAAGGAAAGGCGTCCAAAAATCACAACCAATCAGAGAGAAACCGGAATCAAACAGTGAGAGCCGCAGAGAAATTAAGAGCGAGAGTGCAACAATATAGGCAAAAAACGCACACATAAAAAACATAAACAAGCATTTTTTCAATGCGTGTGCAAGCGAGAGAGCACCAGCGAGAGCAGACACACACACGTAAACTCCACCACTTACGCTCACAGCTGCTTAACGTTTGCGATGGTATGAAAAAAGTTGAGTGATTTTTTTTTCAGTCGAGTTTTTGCCACCGAACCGAACGGTTCTTCTTCTTCTCGCCCGTCTCTTTTGCGTTTTTTCGTTGTGATTTGTTGTTCGCGTACTACGCACGGCATGTAAACAACGCTTTACGAGACAAACTCATACTACAATTTAATCAACCGGGTTGTAAATAAGGCATCTCTCCTTCCCCTATTGCCTATTGTTACAAATAGAGCGCCAAAATTGACTCGCGCCAAATTCTCGTAAAAAAGGGGGCAGCACAAGTGCAAATTCACACACGACCACGCGTGAGTGTGTTGGTGTGTGTATATTTTTGGCGTGCGCGGCCATTTTTTTCCTTAGCACTGAAGTCTTTATTTGCATGTGTGTGTGTGAGCTAAGTGTACTCGAAATTCGGAAGAGGAGAAACCGTAAAAAGCGCAAATAGACAAAAATTTAAAATTAAAGAAGTGAATTATCTCAATTGTTACAAATGTGCGTAAACCGCTGAATGTAAGCAAGCGTACCAATGTTTATACATATGTATTTATAATTGATAACTGCCAATAGGCAAAAGTGAAAACAGAAAGCTATAAAAAGTTGTATAGGAAGTCAAACAGGAGGTGAAAAGACCCCCTTTTACTCCCCCTCTAATAGGTCACACAGAACACGTGGTTTCGCTTTAACGACCAAAATATCAACAAAGTCGCACAGAACCTAGAAAAGCAAAAGAACCCAACAATACAGCAACCGTCAGTTTCAATTGGTAAGTACTCCAAAACGTATGTTTTAGTTTTACTTTTTTATGCAAACAGTTTGTGCAAACACGCATAGTGGTCAAATATTCATAAGTAACTGCTAAGCGTCAAAGTATCTTAGAACTATTGGGAAAACATAACAGTTTTGTCCAGTCCAGCTAATAATGTACATCTTATGTGATAAATATCGCATGCACTAAGATAGTATCAAAGAGTTGAATTTATTATAAGAATATTTCAGTACAGATGTTAATTATAAGTTAACGTTTCCGAAATAAGAATCGAATTGAACTTAATTATTTGGTTCAAAAACAAAATGCAAATAATTAAATTAGACATCTATTGCAATTTTGAAACGATAGGTAACTCTTTTTCCAATCAAATACAATTGTTCCACTGTGCAACGGTTGCCAATATTTGCCCACCCGCCCCGGCCATTGTTTGAATTCTTTATGTGCCATTCATTCGGTGGCGGTTTGTGTGTCGTCTTTTTATCTTCTCTTGTTTTTTCTCTCGCGCGCAGCATTTTTTTTTTTTTGCACATGTCGCCCCCACCATCAGCCGCAGATAGTTTTTCGTTTATTTGCGTTACACTGCAAGCTTCGTTTTTTCTTTTTTGTCCGTTGTGGCTCTGTCCGGCTCTTCATTTGTTTATGTTGCGCACTCACTCGCTCTGGCTCTCTTTAAGTTGTTTTTCAGCTGCGGTCGCTGCTTGCTGCTTGCGCTCAATTAATTTTCGTTGATTCGTTTTTTGTACATGATTTGTGTAAGTGTGAGCGAGTGTGTGTGTGTGTGTGATGGTTTTTTTTTGTGTATACCATTTTTTATATGTTGCCGAGCGTTTATGTTGATGCCGACTTCGAAGTCGGCGTCGGCGTGCTTTTGGGGCCGGCCGAGTGATTTTGTCTTTAGGTTGCTGTTACATGTGTTTGAATGTACATACACATGTATGGATGTTGTATGTAAATGGAGACAAATGTATTTATGCAGTATTTAAATACATATGCGTAGATTAAAAAAGAACAGCGTGAAGCTTAAAAAATTAGCTTGAGCATAGAAATTTGCGTGTTACATTTGCGACGCAAATGGACATCTGTTTCTGAATATTTTTATCCCCTGACCCTTTTCATAAATTAAAGCAAGTTCAACAAGCGGCCAGAGTATCCTGCCTTTGCCTTCTCTTTTTATTCTCTGCCAACAACGGCCTACTGTTCAAGTGACCGACCGACCAACGTCACCAGCAACAACAACAACACTAACCGGTTCTTTTGACCAGTCAGCAATAAAAAATACGTTTTCAAAAAACCAAACCAAGCACACACAAAAAAAAAAGAAGAATGATTCGCTTCTGACGTCAACAGCGTAGCAACAACAAAAACTGCTACGCAATGCGTGCGTGTGTATGTGTGCCACTCTCCTTTTGACTCTCCCTCGCACAACGCGTTGTCCGCTAATAACTCAATTTGATTTATTCCATTGGCTGGCTCGCGCCAATTCTGATTGTTTTTCTTTATTGATTTTCACATTATCTTTTTTCTTTCTTGCTACGAAAAAGGAAATAAATGAACATGAAAATAAAAACAAGCACGACAGACACCTGTGACAGGTTTCTGTTTACAAATTCCCACTCACATTGTTGTTTGTGGGTCAGCAGTGCGTTCCGGTGGCCCCAAAGGATTAAGCACCGTTGCACCGTGAGAACCGAGCGCATGCCCATCTATGAATGAATATGTGAATGTATTAATAGACTGGCATATGACGAGGGTGTACGAGCTATGTACAAATATATGTACATATATATGTATATGTTTGTTGATTGATTGATTGTGGATGTTCACATCTGAATGTGTCTATTTTTATGCAACTTGATTTCAGTTTTAGTTACGAACAGAAAGACCTCAAATTCAATCAAATACCAAAGCTAAACTCACTAAATTCATATTTTCAATTAACTAAAATTCAACTTTATTAAGTTTAGGTTTGTAGTCAAATTTAAAACAGAGCCACAAATACGTACTAATTAATTGAGTCATTGCCAATATTTAATAATAATAAATTATAAATTAAAATATAAATTCGATTCTAAGATGATTTGCTTCAGCATAAACAATATAATTTGCTATCTTTTAAAACCTCCATTATATTCTACCATTTAATTCCCACATTACACATTATGATTTACGATCCCTTTTCCTTTCTAACAATTTCATTAGTATACTATAGTGTCAAAACCAACTCGTGCATGCCTTATCAACTAACGTCTTTGTTATTAGCAACTTTAATCATCATTTTATGGTCATCTTTTGACAGATTAATGAGCGCCCCAATTTCTGGTAGTTTTATTTTGCAGTTTTAAGGTGATTGACACGTTCGGTGGCGCCCCTGACTCTTCACAGTTCCCTCATACCGCTTCCCTACACTAAGGTCAAACAAGGGGGGTAGAAGAAGGGGAGAAGAACAAAGTAGAAATTATTATATTTAAATGTTGTGTTGTCACCATCGACTTTTTGCTTGGCTCAAGCGCCTTTTTTGTTTATCTTGTATTTTTTTGGCATTGTTTTTTATTGCAATTCTTGGGTTTTTTGTCAATTTGCTTTTGCTTAATGTGCAGCTCAAAATGAATTTTTCTTTTATTTGTTGCACGTTTAATTCATAAACAATTAATTAATTCATGCACATTTATGTTAAAGTGCTGTACATACACAACAAAGGCAATCAAAAAAAAAAAAAAAAAACAGAAACGAAAAAGATGAAGCAAAAATCGAAAGCTAAATGGAAAAAGTAGTTTAACAATTATGTCGAGTGGACTGAAATTTGCGCCCAAAGCGACGGAAGCCTAAATAACAATTACAAACAATTCTGTATTTTCAGCACAAAAAGGCAAAAAGTTGTGTAAGCCGCACTGCAGGGCCAAGTGTCAATTTCATTTTGGCCACGATCGTTGCACGATTCGGTCCCGTTGCCCGCTACCCCATTGACTGATTGACTGACTGACAGACAGCAGCTGCAGCTGGTTGCAAGGCCCCAAACTGGACGCACGAACCATTGCCTATCGACCGCTAAACCTTGGCGGGCAGCCGCTTATGGCCGAGCTGCCAACAACGCCAAACGGCGCTGCCATTGGCGCTGGTGGCGATTATCTGCATCGCTCCATCGATCAACTGCGCACCCTTAGCCACCTGACGCAGGCGGATTTGCGTACCGCTCAGCTGGTCCATGACTACAAGCCCTTTAACATCAGTGAGTTTCGTCAAAACGTTGAACGTTTGGACTACTCGTTGAAGAATGGTCTGGTGCAGCACCAGCAAATACTTGTCGAGCAACAACAACAGCAGCAGCAGCAGCAACAACATCAACAATCACTGCAACATGATCCAGAGCAGCAGCAGCAACAACAACAGCAGCAGCAACAGCAACAATTGCATCATCAACCGCAGCTAAAAGTGAGTTACAGTGCGCCCAGTTCACCGCCCACTCCCACACAGCTTAGCGAGCAGCAGGAGCAGAAGGTAAGCAGCATATTCTACTTGACATATGCCTAATTCAAAACGCTCTCATTTCGTATTCCATTCGCAGTATGATGGCAGTCGTTCGCCGTCGCGCCAACAGGGCAGCAATGGCTCCTCGCCGGAGGATCAGCGCCAGGGTGGCGAGCAGACGAAGCCCTACAAGTGCGGATCGTGCAGCAAGTCCTTTGCCAACTCATCGTATCTGTCGCAACACACACGCATTCATCTGGGCATCAAGCCGTATCGCTGCGAGATTTGCCAGCGCAAGTTCACGCAACTATCGCACCTGCAGCAGCACATACGCACCCATACGGGTGATAAGCCGTACAAGTGCCGGCATGCCGGCTGTCCGAAGGCATTCTCGCAGTTGTCCAATCTGCAGTCGCATTCGCGTTGCCATCAAACGGATAAACCGTTCAAATGCAACTCATGCTACAAGTGCTTTGGCGATGAGGTAACGCTGTTGGAGCACATACCCAAGCACAAGGATTCCAAGCACCTAAAGACGCACATTTGCCAGCTGTGCGGCAAGTCCTACACGCAGGAGACATATCTGCAAAAGCATTTGCAGAAACATGCCGAGAAGGCGGAGAAACAACAGCAGCGTCACACGACGCCAGTGACGAATCTGCAGCAACATGTGCCCGCCGGTGGCATTGGCTTGAATCTGCAGCGCCAGGCCATGAATGATGCTAATGCCGCGTATTGGGCCAAAATGGGTGCGGATAGTGCGGCTGCCACATTGGCCGAGGCCATACAGCAGCAACTGCCGCAGGCGAATGGCAGCAGCTATGCCAATTTTGCAACGCTGCAACAGCATCAGCAGCAGCAACAACAACAGCAACAGGAGCTGCTGCAGCAGCATCATCAGCGTCTGGCCAACGGAGGTGGCGATACGCCGGGGCATTCGCAAAGTCCACACGAAGATGCGGGCGAAGATTTGGTGCTGCGTCAAAACACGCCACAGCATCACCTGCAGCAACAGCAGCAGCAACAACATCAGCACCAACAGCAACAGGCGGCGCACTCACACTCGCCTGGTCCCGGTTCATCCGCTTTTACGCCACTCAGCGCTACCGTTGTGCCGCCACCGTCGCATCTGCAACAGCATCGTGCACCGCCATCAGCAACCGCCGCCTACCTATACCAGCAGAACGCAGCCGCCGCCGCTGCCGCCTTTCCCACGCAGCTGATCTCGCTGCATCAGATACGCAACTATGCGCATCAGCCAGGAGCTGGCCTCATACCCAGCGATCACCTTGCCCTCGGCCTCAGTGCTGTTGCCAAAGAGAAGGCTCAATAGTATCGGGCGTTTGGCCCCAAAAAGGCAGCCAAAGGAACAACAGCTACGATGACAACAATTAGCCTAAGTTAGCGCTAAGCTAGATATAGTTTAGATAGAGGCTGAACACTGGCCAACTCTTTGTGGTTTGGTTTCTCGTCACTCCAATCCACGATGTGGCACTCAAGACTCATGCGACTTCAGTGCTACATCGTCCATTCACTGCCTCATAGATTTAATGATACACACATTATACGAAACCAGGCACAAAGAGTTGAGCCACATCCATGCACAGTCTCCGTTTGGAGGATTTCGTTTCTCCAGACAAACTCAGGTTTTTAATTAGCTTTTCATACAATTTACTAATTCATAAGCAATATTTACAAATGGCGACCATCCCCACACTAAAACTCTAAACGACTTGAGGACATTCGTTATCGAGTGGTTTACTGTTTTTGTGGTTATTTTTAAGGATTGTACAACTACCTTTAATTTAGTAGTAGAGTATAATAGGTGCTGTACAAAGTACTGCGATAATTCTGTACATAGGATTACAATCTTGAAATTATTATTATTATTAGTATTAAACACAAATATGCCGTAAAAGTCAACGTATCAACATAGTTAATACAATCAACACATTTGTATCTAAACTTATGGATCTATGATTAAGCTAAAGAGCATATTTTAAATGTATGCACAATTGTAAAAAATTAAATCATAATAAAAAATTGAGAAAAATATTTATTAACTATTCGAGTGTACTTGAATTTAAATTTTTGGCAACCACAGAAATTAAACTTTTATCAACGTTGCAGGATCAAAAGATGCAACGGTGTAGAAAAATGCATGATAATCCTCTTAAGTTGGCCAATAGGAGCGGCTGTAAAGGTTACCTTTGTGTTCCATTATGCTCACAGTGACATAAGAGATTTATGTTCCTTCGAGAAACCCAAGTGTGTGGCTGACAATCATTCAGAGTCCTGAATACCCTTGGTTCCACAAGGTCTAGAGAATGTATTCTACAACCAAATTTAATTGGCAACAGCTGCTGGTTGCGATTGACGTCGCTCCTAAAGATTAATGATGGATTCGTTTGTGTCTCAATGGGAGAAAGAGAGAACACACACAAGTCGAGTTAAATTTAGATATTACAAATGATTATTAAATGTGGCACTTGTGAAACGGATGTGAGCAATGTTGTTTTAGCCTGTAAGATGAAGACTAAAGAGAGTATTCTGATTTTATTGGAGTGTTATGGAGAAGTAAGGAAATACAGGTTCTTGGTTCTAAATTTCTTAGAATTTATCCAAATTTTTTATGGGTTATCTTAAAGATTACTGAGCTATCTATAATGAGCTTTTTCTAGGGTATTTCACAGTCACTTCTAAGGAAACTATTTTCATATTTGGCAATTTATTTTTATTTGTTTATTGACACCAACAAATGGCTTATAAGTAGAGTCCGCTCCATCACGATTTTCAACTTATATTCGCAGCTACTTACAAGTGTCTACTTCATAAATGAGCACATCAAAAGGTTCTCAACACAAGGCTTAGAGTTTTTATGAACAGTTATGGCAGAGTATTAGACCACCTACTATCAAATAAACTCTGATCTAAGTACTTGCGACTGGTTTACTACATCACAAGAATTATTTATAGAAAATTGATTAAACTTTCTTTTTCTTTATTTTTGTTGATCTTAATTACAGTCAAGATTCAAGTATTATTTCATTTGGAATATATTAGACGAAGAATAAATACTCTGTTTTTCATTTCAGTTGCTATAAATTGAATTTACTTTGAAGCCAAAAGACAAACTACTATAATCTCTATATTTAGAAAAGTAAACCTTTGTTGACAGTTAATGTGTTAATTTTAACCATCTGACTAAGTCATGTACATTTATTATAAGTATTTCTACATACTCGTACGTATAGTAGAAAATACAAAAGACATATAGAATTAATTTCATGGCAAATTAATAAACAAAAAACCACATTAAATTCAACGCAAATCCCTCTTTAAAAGAAGAAGAGAGCGAAGCCGACCAAAAAGACATGAAAACCAGTTCCAGTTCTTAACAGGTGTTTTGGACAGACTCTCGAGCGTTTGAATACCATTATTAATAACAGCGAATTGTGTTAAATATATGTACATAAAAATACAAAAAAAAAAAAACGAAGCAAATAAAAACAAAACATGCAATAAAACGAGCGAAACAAAAGACTTTACGATATTTTTTTATATTCGACATAAAAGTAAGTTGTATTTATGGGCTCGTAAAATGTGCTAAATGCCGAAAATTGAATGAATACATAAATGCACCCACAAGGAGTCAATTTGAGTGGCTCAAAAAGGACAGCTTAACAAAAGGGTTCGACAAATGTCTTGTGCGCTCGGCTGTTTGTCAACAGGCAAATAGATTCGCAAAACAATGTAAATAAAAGGATAATTGTGCCGTATTTCGGCACGAGTGATCCTTTTGCAAAAAGGACACCCCTACTCAAAAGGATTGCTGGCAATAAAAACCAACAAATCATCGCTAAACCCGTCGAAGATCGCGCACAATGACAAAATTGGCAAACATACCGCAGAAAAAAGAAAAAGAGACAAACCCATAACAATGATCTCAGCACAATGCGATAATCGATCATTTGGCAGTTTTTCTTTTCTTTACGTTTTTGCATTGTGAAAGAAAGGAAATTTTGGCAACCCTCTCAAGAGGGTTTGTCGATTTCTATGCATCGAGGGCGCTACGCAATGTTTGCCAATAATTTAATTGATAAATGATTTGATTTCGCGATCTCATCGATCATAAACGCAATGGAGCACATCGATACTTGCAGTCTGCGTAGTCATTGATTAGCATATCAATATACGTTATTATAAATGCACTAATGATCATGGGATTGTTTGCTTCTCTCTCGTTTTCTTATCGCAGTTATTTGATCTCAACTGATCTGACTGTTTCTGGGGTGGCTCTTAGGTCTGCCTTGTCATGTCTTTTGGGTGCTGAAATCATCACGGATCTGCTGCTCTTCCTTCCTTCCTTCCTACCATTCTTTCTGTGTGCATCATCAGCTTTTGTTATGTTAACTATGAGAAAAAACTGTCCTGGCTAAGGATTCACATTTTTTCACTGTCACTTTTTCTCTTGTCCCACCGGCTTGATCGATATGATAATTAGAATGCAATGCCTGAGGTCACGAAGGACTCTGTGATTGAAAGAGTGAGTTGATAAAAAAGTGTGTGGCATCTGCCAAGGATATTGTGAGGGTACACTGTAAAAAGACTGATTGAGTTGAGTTGAAGAACTGCTCAAAAAACTAGAATATTTAATCAAGGGGTAACCGATAATCTTATAGAACAAATTCTAAATAAAGCTACTTGAAAAATGATTAAGAAACAATAAAATAAAAATTAGTTCTAGTTCAAAAGGACTGAAAAAAAGACTATGAAATATATACATATGTATAGTAGAGATAGTTTAGTTTAGAATATCGATAAACGGCATTTGTCTTTTTCTCCGGCTGAAGAAAAATGCAGAAAACCCATCTAAATGAATTTCCAGTGCATGCTTGAGTCCTGAATCATTATGCAAATGAAAATTGCATAATGATTTGAATATTGTGTGTGTGATTTCAATGGCCAGAAGATAATTTGATGCTGCAGAAAGGCGTCGTCAATGGCATCAATAGATTTATGGTTTCTAAACTCGAGACATAATCAAAACACACACCCAACCGGCGAGAGTCATACAGAGGAAATCATAAGTATCCGACCCGACAGACCATGAAGCTGGTTACCCCTGAATGCTTAGGGGTTGTGCTACCCTTCAACTTGAGTTTTGCATAAGAAAGGTCCCGGGATCGAATCGTTTCGCCGTGTGAAGCCGATTGTATGTATTACACAAACGCTATTCGCAATAGCATTTAGTTGGGCATTCAGCAATTCTTTTGGATAAACTATTTATGAAATTATTACACAATGCCAGACAATATATTGAGTGGGGTGCTCCGATTAGCTCGGTTTGATTTCCGGGGAGACAGCAGTTGAGACAGTAGAGGTGTGTATGTTTTTCCCATAACTTCTTGTTGGCTGTGTGCGCCTTTTTGTTGTTCAACCAAGCTCGATTTTTGCATATTGGTTTTGCTTCTTTCGTAGAACTCAGTTTGTATCATCGCCATTCAGTTCATTGTTCGATTCTAATAAGGTGCGATATTGTGAAATTTGATGCCATTTTCCTTTATTATTATTATTTCTTTTATGTTTCTTTAGTGTTTTTTTTGCACCCTTTTGGTTTTTGCCGATCTTTTGTGCCTCTTTTTACAATGAACTTGATTGTTGAGGTTTTGTATATCTGATTATCAATTCGATTGATATGTTATGGATGCCCCTCTCTATATTTTGCCATTTTGCTAAATTTACGTCGGTTTAATTATAGGTTTATTGCCAATTCGCATTGATTATCATCATTATGGCTGATTATTCTGAGAGTGCTGACGATATTTTTGAACTCCATCGGGCTATTTTTAAAATAAGCGATATGTACATACTTCTGTTAATTTATTTAATATCTTTTGTTTCTCTTTCAATTGAGCAACGGATTCACATAATCGCATCCATCTTTTGAGCAGCATCAAACATAGATACATCAAACATGAGGGATAAAAGTGTATGATTAATTTTTCTTAAGACATAATTAATGAGATCATCTTTTACAATTGTTAGGAAAACATTATTTAATATTCTCTTTATTCAATTTAACAAGAATTTCTGAAGTAACTACATGTATCATTAATAACATTTAAATGATATCAAGTCTCTTATAGTCCATTAAGACTTATAAATATCGTGAGCTCCAAACTATTTGTTCAACTTTGTTATTTAATAGATATTTTTAAATTTGAACTATTATGTTAGCAATAAAATACCAATTTAATCAACATTATTCTATTTCTCTACATTCAATACCTTATAACAATTACTATCATTATACATAAATCCTTTTATTTAAGGTTCTTAATGTACATATTTGCAATGTAGTTAAAGCTCTTTAAATTTTTTGTTCCTTTTTTCCATTAACCATTTACAAATATTTACACGGACTTAATACAGTTTTTTCTATTTTTTTTTTTTAATTCTAAAAAAATGGAACAACAGACTGTAGCAAAGACACGTGTTGGACTAATTCGTTGAGAAACTGCGTAATTTTTTATCCTCTTCGAGAGCAATCAAAATGACGCACTAACAAAAAATTTAATTAACATTTTCACGCTAAAAAAGTAAAAAAAAAACATTTCAATTGTAATAAAAAGGTTTAGAAATTAAAAAAAAAATGGGTATAAAAACTTTACAGTAACGAATTAACAATAAGTAAGCACGATCCTTTTTGAGAGAAAAAACTTTTTAAAAATAAAAAAAAAAACTTGTCACACAGCATTTTAACATATGTACAAAAGGCGTTTCATTTGAAAAAAAAGAGAAAAAACCCGGAACCCAATTATAAACGACTTTTTGCTGTAGTCAAGCATAAAAAATGCAGCATAAAAAAAAATGGGTTAAAAAACGTCGAGTCGCGCATGCAGCAAGGATGCGCTAGCATCCTGATGATTTTTTTTTATTGCGACAAACAAAAAAAAACAACTACCCAGAAACTATGCAACGGGCGGCCTCATTTAAATATTTGGCGCTGGAAATTTTCTCACGATTTTTTTTCTTCATAGACTTAAGACTACCCACAGCCCTGGGTGACGATCAAGGATAATGGAGAAAAGACTCACAAGGAAGACAACTCGAAAAAAAAAATCCGGATTTTTTTGCCTCATTTCCATGCGGACGCGCTGTGCTTAAGAAGCCGTTCACCAAAGGGTAGAATCTGACAAAGGATAAAGGATGCTTAATTTATGCACGACACGTTCGCGGATCGGACGCGGCGCAAGTAAAAGGGTTGGCAATCCTGATCCGCACACAGGATATCTTTGCATCCCGCTTGCTCATCCGCTTGCTGCTGCTCTGCTCGTTCGCCCATTTGCATATTTGATCAATGCCTTTTGTCATGGGTGTGCCAGGGTCAGCATCATTTTTCATTAAAAAAAATGCTCTTTCAAATAGAAAAATACGCAAATTATTTAAATTATTTCCTTATGCGTAGCCAAGAGCTAACGTGTCCTGTGCCTTTCTGAGATGTTCTTTATACTTTCATGTTGATGACGTAAAGATTTCGAATCTTATATATGTATGTTACATTAAATTAAAGTACCGTTGGCCACTTTAATATTGCATTTAAACAAATTTTAAAAATCTTAAAAAAAATGTTTCAATTGTTGAAATAACCAAACACGAAAAAAGTATGACAAGAGAACAGACACACAATATTTTACCCACAGAAATACCCAACTACCAATGATAGATGAATTGTGGACAGCCTATTTTTTTAGGTAGACAATCTATGCAAATTTATACAAGGCAAGGAGTCATCCGCAGGCGCTGAAAATGAACCTACCCTGTGGGCAGGAAAGAACTAGGGAATAAGGTCATCTTCCTATTGATAACGTCTAGCTGTTATTTGTTTATGCATATTGCATATTGAGTCTTTGTGACGGTTCTTTAATGTGAATGTCTTGAATCAATATTTGCTCATTAGTCATGTTCAATAATTCTTATTATTGTAATTTACTTTTTCATTGATTGAAATAAGTCCAAGAAGCATCTGCTTTGGTTTTACTTAAACATTTTTTTTAAATGATGTGATGTAAAGTAAATAGTTTTATTTGAAATAGATTTTAATCAAAATCTTTGCTATTAAATTAGCGAATGTGTAACCTCTATATTGCTGTTTTACGATTGTCTTTAATAAAGATTGCTTCGCTATTATTAATGATAACAATATTGTGCCAATTTATTAGAAATTTCGTTTTTAACGGATTAGCTTCGATTTCGAATAATTAGCATGCTCTGTTCAGGGAGCATTCCAAAGTCAACGGGTAAAATCAATCAAATAATGTGACATCAAGAGATAACAATATAAAAATCCATCAAACTCTATAAAATTAATTAGCAAACGAAAATAAATTATGCAAAAATTATACAGTCACCAAATAAAATTGGCAAAAATCCAATCATTTAATGTGTATGCAGAAAGATGCGAATTTTCTAATCAAACAGAGTTTGCTTCTTCTCAAACGACAGACATAAATTAATTAATTTACTTAATTACAGGCCCAACTGGAGTCTGAACTGAAGATAAAGCTAAAGATGAAGCTGCGAGCTGACTGACCTCTCAGCAAACTGGTTAACTTTTGCCAAAATTCATTTCTGATGAAGTTTTTTATATGAATATTATCACACAGGCCAAAGTTGATAATAGACAAGAGATGTCAAGGAATATTAATGGAAGTGGTTACGCTGTAGGAGGCGGTTTTGAATTGCTTCTTTTCTATCTATATTTTATTTTGTCATTTATACAAGTAACTTTGCTCGTTTTATTATATATGTGTACATATATACGATATAAAGGAAATTTAACACTCTCATTGGTACAATAATGAAAATGCATGAGACTGGCTTATTATACCCAAGTTGTCGCCGTAGGGTATAAAAACATGCACAATATGATTGATTAAACACCATTTGATAGAAACTAAGCATGCTCAAGGGGTAGAGTAAATGGTAATTAAATATTTTGGTAGAGTGAGTAATTTTTGGTAAGTGAAGAATCAGTTTCTAGTCAAACCGGTTTCTATATTCAGATGACCACAAATCAGACTTTTGTTGGATAGAATAGTTTGGAAAAGGAGTGTAAACTCTAAGTATAATTGGAATTTTAAGAATTAAGCTAAGATCTAGATCTAGATGTAAAGATAAAGGTTACATCAAATTTGTTAGATCGAAATAGCCCCTTATACTATATAAGTCAAACTATTAAAAAAATTTAGAGAATCAAGTAAATCTATGCTCAAATTGATACAATTAAAAAAAAGAACACGAAAATGCTAGCCGGTTGTCCAGATGAGCTGCCCAATCCACACAAGAATTGCCTGAGGGAAATGCTCAATACACTGATCTGCAATGATCAGGATGTAAAGCGTTTGAACATTCAGTTGAGGAATCTGCAGGTTGAGCTAAAGGCAGAGTTGAAAAAAATTGATGAAAATGATCCCGCGAAATGCCAGGTCAAGAAAAAGGTTCCAAAGAGTACACAGGCTACAGTGTGTAAAGGTACCGAAGATTTGACAAAGTTTACCAAGCGCATTATAGATTTAGACGAGGTAAAGCATTTCTATACAAAACGCAGTGATGAACTACGCAAACGTCGAGATAATATTATTGTCTATGGCAGACAGTGCATGCAGGCCTACAATGAGGAGAAGTGTAAGTTCAAGGCGTTCCACGAAAATACCATTGATTATATTAAACGTACGGCCGCCTTGTCCGAGGATCAGATGGTCATTCAACGCTGTGAGCGTGACATTTGCGAAATGCACAAGAGATTCGTCAAGGAGGTGGCTAATTTAAAGCAATGCGAGTCACAGTTGCAGCCTTTCTTTAAACTGCTCAAAGACTCGGATCCAACTAACGCCTGTGAGTGCTGTTGCTTCAAAGATTATGATTGGTTGCCACAGGGGAAAAATCTGGAAGGGGTTGATGCTATAGCCACTGAACTAAAGGAAAAAATGGGCAAGGTTTTGGTTGGAGCTCTGGCTCAGCTTCACACTCATATGCCCCAAGATATGCACGGGTTTATAGCAGGCTATCTAATGAATGTTGAACGCAACGAACAAGACGTTAAAGAAAAACTGGATATATTCCAGGATCACGTGGAATTCGAAGAGAAAGAGGTGCCTGATCCCACATTCCGCTGCGATTCAAATTGCCCAAAAGCGGAATGATTATCACATGGTTTTAATATTTAAATTAAATTATTATGTTATAAATAAATAGCGATCGCATTCAATTTTTCGACTTACAATATTTCATATTTTAAAGCAACTACCATTTCATAAAGTTTATTAATATTTTAGTTTATACAAATATAAGCAATAGGGTTTTTACGTTTATATGGTATTAAGTACATAAATCTTAAATGAAATACAAATCAATGCTTAAGCATTTTTCTTCACAAAGGAAATCACATTTAGAGTTGTTGTTAATGTTAGTTATTTGTTGTTGTTGGGCTTTGGATTGGAATTGAACCAACTCTCTAACTTAAATTCGAACCTTCAAATGCTACGACCATTTTATTATATAAATTCCAATCAATACGCTTTTATGTTAAACTAGAACAGACTTCCGAATAATTTACTCCTTCTTTTTGCGGCGATTGCCACGACGGGTGCTGGTCTCCGGCTCCTTGTCGCCAATGCCAGTGATGGAGGCGCCAGCTAGATCCGTGTTGGCCATTTTTTGTTGTGTATCCAGAAAGAACATGACATCACGCAGTTGTTCCTGCAGCTCAGCCACCTCCTTGTCATGATTGTGCTTGAATTCATTGTACTGCTGCTCCAGATTCTTATACTTAACATGCCAGGAGCTTTGATTGCTCTGCAAGGCCTTTGATAGCTCACGCTCCTCCGTCAATTGTTTTTGCATCTCCTTGAGCCTACGATTGGAAATAATTCAATATATATCCCTGACTGAAATAACCATAAAACTCACTTGGTCGTATGACTCGCCAGTTTGCGCTCTAGATTCTGCTTCTCTTTCTGCATTGTCACTTGCGTCTGCTGCAGCTCGTCCATCTCCGATTTGGTTTCAGTCGCAGAAGTTTTAAAATTTTGCCACTCCTGCTCTAGGCGTTCCATACGCTCCTCATAGTACTTACGTTGGGTGTCCAATTGTGAGGTTAACAAATAAGTGAATTCCATTTGCATGGAGTCGATTTTCTCTTCGCGTTCATCCTTCTCCGTTTGAGAGGCAACCAGCTTACCATCCGATTTATTTTGAAAAAGGCGATGCACAAAATTATCGCCAGCATAATCCCACACGCTCGAGGTGCCCAGTTGCATGGCAAAGGTGTGATTGGTGGCCCGATAGTGAGCTGCTGCATGTCCACCTTGGTAGCGGCCACAGCCCACGTGACCACAAATTAAACATATCCATAGCGAATCTGTGCCCTCGCATTCCATGCACACCGAGTCCTCAACCAGCTCAGGAGTTTGCACATGACGGCATACCGGACAAGTGGAGTCGCCCCATTTCATCAAGCAGCTGGCGTGAAAAGCATGATTGCATAGAATGGTTAAGACACCATCAACACTTTCGTCCATGCGCTCCAGGCACACAGGGCACGTGGGTAGCTCAGTGTGTCCCAACGGTGGTAAACCATGCTCGCTACGTTCGACCTCCGAAACCCAAACGGCATGGCATAGTGAGTCCGGCTCCAATGAGTTATACGCAATGCCATTATACGATTTATAAAACTCCAACGCAGCTTCGTTCGAACGAAATCTGTTATGGAAATAATTTTAGTAATTGTGTTTTTACTAATCCCGGAATGTTGACTATACTTACTCCAGAAGCACCATAAACTGATTGGGACTGCCATCGCGCACAATTTGCACATGCCTGATCTCGGCATGACATGGTGCAATAAAGTTGAGCAAATCGTGGCAGTTCAACGTTGCTGGCACGGCCAACAGGCACAGCTGATTTGAAGGCGCCTCCTTTGTAGCCTTACGCTCACTGCAAGTAATATTTTTGTAATAAAACAAATCTGCAAGCCGACTGCATTACTTACTTTTTTTTGTACAAATGAATAATGCCTTTGGTTACCTCCACAATAGGATTTCCAGAAAAGTAACCGATTTCCTTTGGAAAATTTGAGGCCGACTGTACGCCAGCCCCTACTTGTGACTCATCGCCACTACGAGGGGTGGTTTCGCGGGAGCTACCCGCTGTCGGACTATTTGTGTGCTGCTGTAGAGCAGCAGCCCAATTCATCTTATTAGCCTGATTTTCTGATCCTTCACTCAATTCGATAGACCAACGTTGATTTGTGTAAGTCTCAATGACAATGTCCCGCGCCTGACGCAATCCGCGATCACGTTCACGCTCCTTTTGCACACGCGGATTCGTTGGATGCTCTGAAGAAACTGCGCCTTCTTGTTCTGCGTAAGTCAAATGTAAAGTGTGTACGTAAATAACTCGATTTTCTTTGTCTGTTTATTTTGGGTTTTGCAGATTGAGGGCATTTATTTAATTACCTGCGCTGGTTTCCAAATCGATTTCGATTTTGATGACACACAAAGATATGTTTTCTAGCATTACACAGGCGCAATTTTACCAAGAAGATATCCCAAAAATCATGATTAAATTGTGTTTAAACAAATATTACATTTTTTCTTTATGAATGCACAACAAAAACTAAACATAATGTAGGTGAACTACATGTTAGCTAAATAATGCCACAAATGCTAACAAAAATGTACTAAGCGAGTATAATTCGAATTTATCAACACTGAAAAATATAAAAGATATTAAATACATTTAATTTTAAGTAAGTTAGTAACTATCTGCGCTTAAATATAATATTTGTAAGATTTTGGCTGCATTCGAAAGACTCCAGGACTTATTAAAGAGAAAAATGAGTACTCAGTAAATTAATCAGTTAATATGAATGTGGTATATCGTGATATATTTTTCGACGAAAAATAATATGTTTTTTAATTCAACTACGGTCACGTTGGTAGATAGCTAAAATCCCGCAGCAAAAAATCAAGATGGCTTAGCGGTCGCGAAGGAATTATTGAATTATTTACTATTTTGTGTACAAAAACACAAAGATTGATTGATACCCGCAAGCTTCGGCTTTTGGATAAAGCACAAAACACACTCGAATAAGACATAACAGTCAACAAAGCTTAAAAATTCCAAGAGAACGACGGCATGTTATTGGGCTTGAACGAGCTGACCACAACACGACGACTTTTGTTTATTGTGGCTGTTTTGGTGATTGTGCTATATGCAAAAATTCATATTTTACCAGTTCTAGAGTGGTACTGGACAGCAATTAGCCTATAGCCGATATAAAGATGACGGACAGGCGAGTTTCATACTTCTACAATCCCGATGTCGGAAATTTTCACTACGGCGCAGGGCATCCGATGAAGCCGCAGCGAATGGCGGTCACTCACAGTCTAGTTATGAACTATGAGTTGCACAAAAAGATGAGAATCTACCGTCCATACAAGTAACTAATTGATACATAGATTTCAACAGAATTAATCAAGAAATATTTAATTTAATATAGAGCAAGTGCACAGGATATGCTACGATTCCATAGCGATGAATATATCGGCTACCTGCAGCAAGTTACTCCACAAAATATTCAATGCAATTGTAAGTGGAATCGACTCTCAGCTATAAGCATTTTCCTAACTGTCTACAAAACTATTTACAGCCGTTGCGTATACCAAATATTTGGCGCACTTTAGCGTTGGAGAGGATTGTCCTGTCTTCGATGGACTCTTTGATTTTTGCGGCATGTATACAGGTGCTTCACTTGAGGGCGCACAAAAACTAAACCACAATCACAGCGATATTTGCATTAATTGGTCGGGTGGTCTGCATCATGCCAAGAAGTTTGAAGCCTCCGGCTTTTGCTACGTCAATGACATTGTCATTGGCATATTGGAACTACTTAAATACCATCCACGAGTCCTATATATTGACATTGATGTACATCATGGTGATGGAGTACAGGAGGCATTTTATCTAACAGATCGTGTCATGACAGCATCATTTCACAAATACGGCAACTACTTCTTTCCTGGCACCGGTGATATGTATGAGCTTGGTGCCGAATCTGGACGGTACTACAGCGTAAATGTGCCACTCAAAGAGGGCATAGATGATCAGACTTATTTTCAAGTGTTTAAGCCGATAGTATCGGCTATTATGGATTTCTACCGACCCACGGCAATTGTATTGCAATGCGGTGCAGATTCATTGGCTGGAGATCGCCTTGGGTGTTTTTCGCTCAGCACTCGTGGACATGGTGAATGCGTTAAGTTTGTCAAGGAACTCAATTTGCCCACCTTGGTAGTGGGCGGTGGTGGCTACACCCTACGCAACGTAGCACGCTGTTGGACACACGAAACTTCACTGCTGGTGGATCAGGAAATAGCTAATGATTTGCCCGCAACAGAATACTATGATTTCTTTGCGCCAGACTTTACGTTACATCCCGATATCAATTCGAGACAGGACAATGCGAATTCAAAGCAGTATTTGGAATTGATTGTCAAGCATGTATATGAGAATTTAAAAATGGTCCAGCACTCCCCTAGCGTTCAGATGATACAAACACCACATGACGTTGATCTAGAGGAGCTCCGGATGAGTGAAGAAACGGATCCCGATGTACGCATGACTCAGGCGGATGAGGATAAGCTAGTCGAAGCAAAAAATGAGTTTTACGATGGTGATCAAGATCAAGACAAGCCGGACTCAGTAGAAAGCTAAGCAATGCTAGATTTACATTTAAAGGAAATACAAATAGATTGCCACAATTGGCTTTAAAATAGACACATACATGTATTTATTATGTTTATATAGATATATATTGCCAAGTGATACTGGACTGAGATGAATGCAGTTTGTACCATACAACATTTATACACAGTTCTTTAATAGTGATTATAAATTTATCAAAATATTTTTTTTAAAGAACTCGTATAATTGTATTCGATTTATTTATAATCACTATTACAAGAAATGGAAAATGATCGCAGGAGCTCGAATAACTCTCAATGATGACAAAGATTGTATGCAATTTGCGAACGTTTTCCAGCAAATACGACATATGTATTAAGAAATAATGAGAATATAGTAACAATCCACATCGATTACCAGCCCGTTGTTGTATTCGCCAAGCGGCGCATGCGTCGCGTATTTCGATCCTGATCGCGAATCTTCTTTTCCATTTCGGCATCGGTAAGCGTCTCTAGGAATGGAGCCCATGCGTCCGCATCGCTCGGATTGCGAAAAGGTACATCTATCGTGGACAACGGAGCCTCGCTGAACGCATATGTGCGACAATGCCAGGATAACTGACCGCGTATGCTGTAGGCAATCGCAGTAACGAATTCACCGCCTAGGCCCAATTCGGCGCACAGTTTGATGGCAAACTCTTCGGGATTGTTGTTTTTCTCTGACATGTCCCACTCAACTTGGTCGACAAGTGACGTATTGCCGACATGAATGTTTAGTTTGACTATGACGCGCTGATCACAACTTTCCTCTAGTATCGGTGGATCATTGGGAAACGCTTCGATTTGCTGGCGTATGGCCTGTGCAATGGCTGGAACGAATGGCAGGGGATTCAAGTCGAGATCATCACATAGAACTTCAGCAAATTGTTCAGGTGTTATCATGCTCTCATTTTTATTCCATGTGAAAGTATCGCGTAACTTTTGACCCTCTAACTCCATGTCCAGGCGTATGGGGACCAAACATTCCTTTTGTGCAGCATTTTCCAGACTTGCGGTTGGGTCTGTGTCGTCAAAGCACATGGGAAATGTACGCACCTTTTTAGTATGCACACGATTACGATTGATGGGTGTTGCCTGAGGCACAGCGTCAAGATGACTTGAGTTAGGCATCGTTGGTACATATTGTGGCTGCTTCTTAGACTTGCTCTCACGCGGCACAGGTGTGTCAGACGTGTTAACCGAAACAGCTCGATATCTAAAAATGCCCAACAAAACATTGAATATAGTGAAAACGTTAGATTCCAAGGAGAACTCACTTTTCATCATTGCCGGCCATAATGTCATCGACTTCTACAGCACGCAGCAGCGATACTGAGCTCGCCAGTATGTGTGAACTGAGACCAGAGTCAGCTAAACGTTTTCTTTCCTCATTGGAGAGGACAATTCGTGTCATACCAGGGTACTTCTTGTACAGAATTCCTCGGAAGTGGCGCATATAATTACCCACTTCGGAACCCACATAATAATACTCGCCACCCTCTTCCAGTTGAAATGCCACAGGTTTATCACCGTACGTCTGTAACGCCATCTTCTTAGCTTATATGCACTTTGCTCAATTTGTTTATTAGTTTTCTTTTATTTGATACCGGTTACTTTTGCAGACAAATAATTTTTCATGCGAACGAAGACATGGCGTCGTTAAGGTGACCAGCAGTGTGACCACATGTTGAATTTCAAAATTTACTACTTTACGACAAAAATACCAAAATATACACTTTCAGGTATTCGTAAACAGAGCTGCAATAAATATATAGACAATGTTATCGATACGAAATTATCGACTTGCGCGTGACACTGGTCAGCTGACATATCTTTCTTACGCCTCATAAGAAAACTTTTTCGTTTTTGTTAAAGTTAAAGTTAAAACAGGAATTAAAATGGCTTTGCACTCGGCTATTAAAGGAAAATTAATTTCTGTCATAGGAGATGAGGATACCTGTGTTGGATTTCTTCTTGGAGGGGTTGGTGAAATAAATAAAAATCGTCACCCAAATTTCATGGTTGTAGACAAAAATACAGCTGTCAGTGAAATTGAAGACTGCTTTAAGCGATTCCTAAAGCGTGATGACATTGACATAATCTTAATAAATCAGACCTATGCTGAATTAATTCGTCATGTTATTGATGCGCACACTTCACCGGTACCAGCTGTCCTCGAAATTCCCTCAAAAGATCATCCATATGATGCCAGTAAGGATTCCATTTTGCGACGTGCCCGAGGAATGTTTAATCCTGAAGACTTGGTTCGCTAATGTAGCTATTAGCGTTTGATAACTTTAGTAATGTGCAATGTTTTCACTACTTCAAACTAAAGTTTACAATTTAATCCATTATATGTCCTGTTAATATTTGTTGATGTTTTCTTTTCAAACAAAATACATATTTTGTGCATACTTTAAAACTTAATAATTTTCCAACAGTATATACATTCTAAATAAATGTCAAAATTATTATAGAACCAAAATAATCATCTTAATTTAATCCTAATCATTTTTTCGCCAATTAAGACAGTAAAAACGCTGTAGTCAGAAATTAGACTACTAACTACCGTGTGCCTTGTAGTCTTTGAGATCCAATACTTACAAGGATAGACTGATGGACGGACAGACATACATACATTCATGGCTAAATCAAGTAGGCAATTAATGCTGATTACAAATATATACATATATAGTTTATACTGTCGGAACTAAGAACTTGTGCCTGTTACATATTTTCGCAAAGAACCTTAACACCTTATTTTCTTTCAATGGATACAGGGTATAAACATGCTTAAGTTTATACTGTCGGAACTAACAACTTTTGCCTGTTACATATTTTCGCAAAGACCCTTAACACCTTATTTTCTTTCAATGGATACAGAGTATAAACATGCTTAAGTTTATACTATCGGAACTAACAACTTTTGCCTGTTACATATTTTCGCAAAGAACGTTAACACCTTATTTTCTTTCAATGGATAGAGGGTATAAACAAGCTTAAGTGGCAACTCTGAAACGGATATGCTGTGGACGATTTAATTAAATTGATTAAATAAATTAAAGGAAAAAAAATGTTTTGAGAAAACCATGAAACCATAAAGTTGTAGATTTACATTAATTTTTGTCAAAAAATGCAGACAAACTATTAAATTTATGGAAGTGTATTTCCCGGTATATTTGTAGAGGTAAAATTCAGTATTATTACATTCAAGTTTGCGGTCACGCTCTATCGTGAATATTTTGATTAAATATTTGTTATTTAATAGATAATGTCATTAATACGCGGCTTTACTGCGGCCGTTGCACTTGCAAGGCCTATTAACAGAGCAGACACAGGTATGCACAAATTTATTAATTTAGTCCATTCATGAAATTTCATGTTTTGCAGTTCAAACGTGCCGTCACATTAAACGATGGGTATCACCGACGTTACGTGAACTTGCACACCGCATACAGAAACAAGGAAAACAGAAACCGGAACCACGTTCTGGCTTTGTCGAATGGAACTATCGGTCTGAATTGTTTGCCTTTGGAAAACGGTTAAACGAGGAATTTCAAACGCCCATTTTGCAGACCGCATTCACTCAACGTACGTATGCGCACCAGGAACAGGAGCGTCAGCGTAAGCTTGGTATTGCTGAAACGGACTTACATACAGCTGATAATAGTGAACTAGCCGCCAAGGGTGCACATATTGCCAAATCATATGTGGAAGCCTATGTGAAGCATTCTCTACCCAAGTTGCCGTTGATTGGCCATCAAGCGGTTTGCTCTTATCTGTTGAGTACCGAAACCTTAGCTCATGTGTCCGCACATCTGGGAACCAAAGATCTAATATTTGCCACAGAATATCCACCCACAAATGAAACTCTTGCAACTACTCTTCAAGCCGTTATTGGTGCATTAGCAGATTCAAGTGGAGTTGAGCGCGCATTTCTCTTTGTTCGAGATTTTATTTGCACACAACTGAACCAAAAAGATTTGTTGGATATATGGACACCGGAACAACCATTGCAGTTACTTAGCGATGTTTGTGCCCAGCGAAAACTGGGTGAGCCTGAACCTCGCTTGTTAGGTGATTGCGGCAAGAACACAGTGCTGTCTGCTTTTCATGTGGGTATTTACGCAAATCGCCAATTGCTGGGAAAAGGCTTCGGTGAAGATGTGAACACGGCTTCAGAAACGGCAGCTATTGATGCACTACAGACGCTCTTCGAGATGCACGACAATCGCCGTCCGTTTGATTTTCGAATTCAACTGGAGACCAAGAACGTGAGGTTAGGCTAGATTGAGATGTTCATTAAATATATTTAATTTGTCCTAAACACATTTACTTCCTGAATGATGAATATAACTTGAGTTGTAATATTGCTAACTACGACATAACTCTGGTAAATTTTTTAATCGCTTTTGGACGTTCCAACTGGAGGGGTGTTAACATCTTCTGGTTTCGACTCCAGCGAAAAGGGTGGTATTTTACAATCAAATGAGTAACCATCCTCACGCTCTAATCGGAAAGTTCCCCACATATGGCCACTTGGCGCCTGAAGGCTTACATGACTGCTGTACTGAAAAGCCGGTAGGCGGGGACTGAGTATGGGCTCCTGGCCAACAACACCGCGTCCACGCACTGTTTCCAAAGTGCCAGACAATGAAAATATACGCCAATGCCTCTCACGTAGTTGAACGCTGAGTTCACCCAAATTTTCCAACCGGATACAGTATCGCCACTAAAAAAGCGGAGAAATGTTTTCTTGTTTCATAGAAATTAAGATTTGTTACTCTCACCCAGTACACCGAAGATGCGGGAGTCTCGCGACATCCCATGTAGAAGGGTATAACTGTGATGCGCACATTTTCGGTAGTTTCCTTATGAACATCACTCATGTCAAGCCAAGGATGATTCTTTTCTTGCCATGCCTTAAGCGTATCTTGACTTACAAATGGCGGATCCGCTTCAGGTGAATGCGTTAAAAACTTGTCAAAGAGTTCGTGTTGCAGCGGATGCTTATCGGCCGACGAATATGGCAAAATATCATCGTGCGCAACATAATCCAGTCCGGGAATAGCATACAAGCTGCGATTTGAATCCTGATTACCAAGAAAAGTGACAGCTTCTGTTTGCGCGCGCTACGCAACAAATAAACAATTCAGTTGATTATTACATGATCAACAAGTTGATAAAAAAGGAATTACTCACAATATGTGGACAATCTCTGATATCGATGAGAACCTGATAAAATGTCTGTGTTTTACCCTTTACATCTTTGGAATCTACCGCACTGCTAACTCTTGCACTTGTTATCGGCTTAGCTGTACCCACTTTAGTGGTGCTTTGCACGTTGGACTCACTGCTGTTTTGTTCCCAAGTCGTTGATGTTTCCTCTTGCTGTGAGGTTGTTACCGTGCTATTGTTGCTGTGGCCAGCCTTAACTCTAAGTGATGAAGCCTCTGTGGTCGTTCTCGGCGTCGCAGTTGTCACCGTTGTCTGCTTACTTGGATTGTGCAAATCCCTGTCATAAACACGAGCCGTCCACGGGAACAGTACGACTCCGCGATAACCGAAGATTCGGTGCAGGAATAATTGTCCAGTGTCATATTTACCTTCCTTTGCTTCTAATAGGCGACCAACCTCAGAAAGTCTGCAATTTGTTTAAACCCATAAGTCAAATTATGCAACATTTGTTTTTGTTTTGGTGGTGGCGTCTCAGTGTCTGATTAATTCCCCAACCCCTGACCCCATATGATTTGATCTGAACTCTTACTTGGTCGAATTAATAGCCTGCTTCTTTATGTTCCGCTTCACAAATATATCACATTGACGCAGCAGTTGCCAACGCTTGTCCCATTTGAAAACGTGCAATAGTAAACCCATTAGTTGACAATTGCAAAGCTACGTACGAGTGCAACAGCAGCGGTAGTTGGCCTGAATAAGAAATCTGGGAACAGCTTTTATGCAACTGAAAGGGGTACCACTTATATTTTGATTATGCTTTCGATACGCAAATATTTTCAAATGGGTATATGTGATTAAGAATTTTGTAAAATAACTAATCTGGAATTATTCGAAAAAACATTGTTTTTGTACAATATGATTTCTTTTTATTTTGATTTTGTTCTCAATGCGATTATTATTTATGTTGCGCATCAACCCTGCGCACAACCTTACTATCGATATATTATGAAAACAGCTGTCATCAATACAGTGTAACCATTATTACTATATTATATCATTTAATTTTAATACTACAAAAGTTGAAAGTGGTATATTTCGAGCTTTTACTTGTTGTCACTTACTTCATTCACCACCTTTCGTTTGCGAAAAATTGTTACTCGTATTTCATTTTCACATTTTGTCAAAATTCGTAATTTCTTGTCAAAAATCGAATCTGGTTAAGGAAATAGAACGAATTAAAAAAAATGTTTTAGAGTTTTTAACAAATCCAACATAACAAATAGCTCTTCAAAAAATTGCGCCTATTTTTCATCAACATTTTTCGATAATTGTGTCATATCTAGGAAAGTGTAGCCAAAACTAGTAATTATGGATTTCTATATTCTGGTATATTTTTTAAATTATAAAAGTATATTTTGAATTATAAATTGCGGTCACACAGCCCTTCCATAACATCGCTCTTTCGCCATTTGACAGATTTCCGGTATGAACGCGGATTTTATGCTATGCAAAGAAAAAATACAAAAATATACGTGAAAACTGCAGGAATATCAAAAAATTTTTGTGAGAGTGCATAGATGGATATGTATATTGTGTTAAAACATAAATTATGTTTTCCTAGAAAGTACATATATTCCGATGTTTATAGCTAAATGCAAAGTGCACCCACAAGTTATCAACCAAAACAAATACCAACATCCAACTGATTGTGAACTGAAATTTATTAACTACCATCAATATTATAAATATTTCTTTATAATTACAGTGAACTATGGCTGACACACAAGCTAAGCCCGCTGCTGCTGCGCCTAAGGCTGCAAAGGCACCCAAAGCGGCAAAGGCCGCCAAGGCCCCAAAGGCTGAAAAGGCCGCTGCTACCGAGACGAAAGTTTCTGCAAAGAAGTACAAACGTCACGGTCGTCTGTTTGCCAAGGCTGTCTTCACTGGCTACAAGCGCGGTTTGAGAAACCAGCACGAGAACCACGCCATCCTTAAGGTAATTTTCAACATCGATGTTTAATGTTAAAATAAATTAATTGTATGGCATTTTCAGATTGAGGGTGCTCGTCGCAAGGAACATGGTGAGTTCTATGTTGGCAAGCGTTGCGTGTATGTCTACAAGGCACAGACAAAGAAGTGCGTGCCCCAGCATCCTGATCGCAAGACCCGTGTCCGTGCTGTGTGGGGCAAGGTTACCCGCATCCACGGTAACACTGGCTCCGTGCGTGCTCGCTTCAACAGGAATCTGCCCGGTCACGCCATGGGACACCGCATTCGCATTGTAAGTATAGCATAGAATAACATGTTTGTTTTTAATAACATAATTTTTTTTTTTAAATATTGCAGATGCTGTACCCATCAAGGATTTAAGTTAATAATTAACTTTAAATGACCTGCAAAAAATCCGTTTACATAATAAATGAAACAATTTAAATTTAATTACAAGTATCCTTGAATCTGACACGGTTTTAAGATTTGTATGGTTAGTAGTGGTGCTCGTTTGGTAAACTGGCGCGACATCTAGGCTTAAACTTGAAGTTCAAGAGGAAATTTTTAAATAGCCGATGCCATTGATACTTTTATTGAACGTACTTTATCATGAATTTAGGAGAAAAAATTATCTTCCTGAGACTTCTAGATATTTGTTATTTAATTTAAATGTATAGTTTTAGAATACGTCTGATTCAATATGGAAGACTAACTAAATCGAACATTTTATTAATCTTAAAGAGATTTTAAATGTTTAATTCATAATATCTTAAATTTAAGTGGCGGCATAGTTTTCGTTTGAAATAAATCACTTGCGGGTCACTGTGTATCAAAATGTTTACTGACACACTGGTGCCTCACTGGTAATATTAGAATTGCTTGTGAACTATTCTACATCTGCATACGCATAATCATGGTTGATTATCATATGATTAATAAGAAATACAGTTTAGTTAATAGAATACCAGCTTTAACATACAATTTAACAGTCAAGTGTTAAGTAACGTGTAAATACATATAAACAACATTGGTTCCTTTTTGCAATGTAAGTATGACCAGGTGCTCAATATTTGAACTCCGCCCAATCGGTTAACGAAAAATTACTCGATCCAACGTCACAGACTACGTTCAAGTATTTTCATACCAAATGGATTCGGTTACATCGCCACTGTCCATTTTAAATAAACCGTTCATTGGCAAAGGTGGCGTCGGTTTTCGCAGTGAAAAATTTCCATTGAATAAAAATTCTGCAAAACAAGCAATATTTGCTCATAAATAAATATATAAGGTATGTATTGTAATTCGTTGCAATAAACAGCTAAAAAACAAAACTCAGTGAAAACTTGTTGCATGTTAACTAAATCGATTAAGTTCCGGATGAAAACTTAATCATCTTATTTTCGCTTGTATTGGTGTCATGGAATTTGAGGCTATCCAAACTGTGTATCTGTTTCTGGTGATGATTATGGTGCGATGATGAAGGGCTTGGCAGGGGGAAACGTGTGTGTGTGTCTGCGTGTGTATTTGAAAAGTGCAGCTGCTGTTAAAATTGTATTTAGCACAGCTGCCATATGTATACTGACTAAAGCATAAAAATATCACACACATCCCATTTCCCCGAACACTGTAGCCGCACCCTGGGCTCCCTCCGGTTAGTTTAGTAGCCATGTTTGCATTGTACTCATTTGTGCCTCTTTTTAGTCAAGCGACTGCATGCTTTCAACTTAATAATCGCATGCGCTGGCTAAAAACTAGCTAGAGGCAGTTTGAACCGAACTTTTAGCACGGTCTCTCGCTAAAGGCATACACATGTATACTTATATGTACATATGTTGCTCATACATGCACACTTTGTGCATACATATGTATATATGTACATGTGCATAAATAAGTAGTTGTGGGGAAATGACGCCGCCGTTTCGGGTCACTTTTACGGCTCCGCAATACAAATTTGATTCCGCTAATGTTCGTCCGTTTTCGTTATAATGGTAAATAAATATAGGTTGGCTACTCACTGGTTAAACTTGATTTCGTTGTTAGCTATGTACATATGACCCAGGGCCGTCGTTGCTTGCTTTTAATTTATGTCTTGCCATATTTATTTTGCTTGCCTCATATTCGGTGTTCGACGGTATCTTGTCATTTAGGCAATAATCGTAAACAATGAGAAATTGGTAATTTGAGAGAGAGAGAAAGATTGAGAAGTATTGAAGCCGCGTACCTACAAATTCAAGTTTTATCCAGATTGCTCAATACTCATTACTCATAATTTCTTTAAAAAATAAGTGCTTACCAACACATACACACTGACGTAGGCAATGTTTAAAGTAATTGCATTAGTGTGTGTTGGCTGCAAACATCTTAGGGCCGGTCGAGGTGAGCAATACAACACAATAAGTCTACCATTAGTCAGTTATTGTTGACGCATATGTTTGTATTTCCGTTGATATACACATACATTATCGTTTATCTAAGTGCTCTATTTAGATTTAGTGATTGAGCTCGGAAAATGTGCTGATATTAAAGTATTGAGAAAACACACATTCAGACATAAATCTAACCCGTCGGTCGTTTAGAGCTCTTTGACTTTTTGTATTATCGGTCATTCACTTTTCCTTGTTTTCTGCAAACACACATAATTACTAAAAATATTAACATATAGAACATACCTCAACATAATTGGGTTTGTGTCTGTGTTGGCATCTCATGAGGATACTCTTACCTCCCACAAAGCATGACGCATCATTTTCTCCTAGATGTCATCGTCGAATAACTACCCCCACATTGACCTCATTCCTCCACTGACTGGCAAAGCAAGCACAACATAAGTAAGATAAACTCTCGGCCATAGCACTTGAAAAAGTTGAAAGCAACTCTAGTGAGGGGTAAATAGACAAATATGATTGTTAATGGTCAAAACTATCATTCAGCTTTTTTTTTTGGTGCATGATATGTTGCAGCCGACTTATAGTAATAACAAAATGAAAGAACAAAAAAAATTGAGAAAGTGTGCGACTGGCTGACAGACCCGCAATTATAGTTAAAGAACGCAATGCTCAAAAATAGAGATAATGTTGTATATGTTTGGTGTCCATGTATGTATCTATGTATATGTGTATATGTGAAAAGTCAACAGTCGAATCGCGAATGTGTATGTGTTTGAGCGATTGGGAGGGGGTCTAGGGTGAGAAGGTTGGTGCAAATGTTTTCCATTCTGCTTTTGTCTGACTCTGTTTCTACTGAACGGTTCTCCGTTCTGCCATTTTTCATCGTGGCTCAGTTTGCTAACGCTCGTCACAGTCGTCGCTTCATTGTTGGCCACTTTTGTAAGTGGCGTGACCATTTTCGTTATGTACATGGCACATACACTACAGTGTGATACGAAAGCTTATTCGCGCGAATATGTATTTTTTTATAATAGAAATTTAATCCTCTATAAAGAATATGTTTTTAATACACTATACCAACAAGCTGTCTTCGCAAATATTCTACAAACTACAAATTTAATTTTTCATTTTCTTACTATCATATGCAGCTTATAAGAGAAAATGACATCCACCGAACTGAAAATTGGCCTGAACACCTCCACTCGTCCCTCCAGCCGTGTACTGAAACCACCAGGCGGCGGACATACCAACATCTTTTCGGAACCTGAAGTAGCTGTTAATGCCCCGCGTCCCAAATATAATCAACAAAACTCTTCCAATTTAAATGCATGCATGGGCTCCACCGATGCCAATATTGTGGTGGAAAAACTGCGTGATGATGTAGCTAACCAAAAGGAGGAACAAAAGCCCGCAGCCAGCCATCCCAAAGAGAGCACTAATGGCAACAAAGCAGCGACAGATCAGGCGCGTGGACGTGTTCCACCCGGCGGTTACTCATCGGGTGGCTTTTGGTAGAGCAACGACGGAGGATGGGGTAGCTGTGTGCTGCCACGCATTTAATGACACACACACGTATATATTGCATATACACTCACACATAAGCCGAGACATCCTCAACACCATTACAACACATTTATAAATATAAATCGCTTAAAATATACATATACATATTTAGCCTATACATTCATATATTCATATTCCAAATTGGCTACAATGCAAAATGTTCCAACCGTTAAAAACAAGTTTAAGAAGTGACAATTATTTCAATACGACTACCTTCTGCTCTCTATATTTATGCATTTGATTTATGATTTTTTGTTTATGCATACCTTTTTATAACGTCTAACGCAATTGTTTAAAATTTAAGTGCGATTCCGCCCTATTAAAAAAACTAATAGATTTACCATGTGCATTTTGTATCTGTACTTAAAAGTCCAATCGAAACTTGTAATGGTCTGTAAAATTTGTCCAAAATTATTTTCTAATTGCGTAAGTGCATTGCGAAAAAATAAATTTAACATTTAATACAAAATATACCTGTATTTTACTATGAAAAATTCACCATTAAAACTTATTAGATTAATAGAAACTCAAAATTTTTTTTACCAAAAAGGTATAGATTTTAATTGGTGATCAAATTGCGGCGATCAAATACGCACCATCTCAGATCAGAAAGATTGTGCGAATGAAATATGAATTATTGAGATATAGTGAGCTTAGTTACGATATTAAATCTATCATTTATTACACCTGAATTAATAATTATCATGACGATTATGTCAAATTATATTTACGAATAAATACATGGATCTGTATTTGGATATCTTATCACTAGACGGCGTCACATCAATACATTTAACAACTTGCTCTTTAATGCGCACGCTCCAAACAGCATTGTGTTTATATAATTTATGAAAATTAGTAAAATTAAAGAAATTATGACTATGCTCAAGTTCGTTTCATAATTATTGTGGATCCATTTGCTGAACCGTAATATGTCCAAAATTTGTGTTGTTACGTTCAATTCAAACTATAGCTAATTAGACTAATTTCATGTCATTAATGTATGAATCCAATTCCGCATCGAGTTCTTCAGCGGTTGGGGGAGCTTTTCGTTCGCGACGTTGGCCTCCAGAAGCAGGCTTTCCTCCCGCGGGACGCTTGAAACCACCACGACGAGGTGCGCCGCCTGCTTGCTTTATTGATTTGTTTCCTTTCATTTGATCGAGATCGCCAGACCACCAACGTCCTTTGGGTGGTCCTCCACCCACACGACGTTTCACATCGTCGGCACCCACTGGTCGCGTCAGATCAGCAACATCTGAGACGGCAAGTTGTATGGTCATGGGACGACCGTCCAATGGCACTCCATGATATTGTTTTATTGCTTTAAGCGCATCAGATCGTCGCTCAAAAATTACATCAGCAGTGCCTGTGAGATATTAAATAATTATTTGTTTCAATTATGAATAGATTTATTGTTATTATTTGAGCATACCCAAAGAGCGTCCTGAACGATCGTAATGTACGGCTGCCTTCTTCATAGGTCCAAAGTCATTAAAAAGCTCCTTGATGTCCGTATTTGATACGCCATAGTCCAAATTACCAACAATCAATCTTGTTGGACCAGCACTGCTGGCAGTACCTCCGTTTCGTTTTGGACCATCGTACATATCATGTTTCCAAGCGCTGTTCACATCGCCCTAGAGGGGGTAGTATTAGGTAGAAGATTTGTTGGTTGATTCGATCGGAACGCGTAGGGACAATATTTCGATCAACTATTTGGGATATGTAGTAGCAGCAGTTGTTGTATCCTAGCCATATCAAGAGGACGCCATCGAAGAAGTGCAGAAACACTAAATATGTTACGTATGTATGTATGTATATTGATTGATTGCCTCTTTTTGTTTGATTTGACAAGAACAAAAAAAATGTTAAACGTGTTTTGAACGGGGAATATTAAAGAAAAACAAAGTTCGCAACGAACGCGAAATCCTCTACGAAATGCAGTTCTGTAAAATATATAAATGAGTTCGATTCCGACGCATTGTTGTATCGGTCTGATGATGTTGGGCCATCCTTAAAACAATCAAACATGTTTTATACAATGTTTTCGTTTAAGAGTTATTTACAATTTATCTGCCCACTGGCACCCGCCATTTTGCAGCTATGCTTGTCCACATGGTACAAGTACCGGTACAGGTACCGTTTATTCTGCATATGGTGGCCATTTTGATTCCGTGTGGTGTGCAGCTGTTAAGATACTTGATATTTTCACATATTGTTTATATCTGCTTATGTGAAATTCGCAAAGAATCGGGAGTTTCCAACTTGGGGGCTGTCCTTTTATTATGTATATGCATGGATATTTAGCTGCTTCGCCTCTACATGACACAACGTTACGTTTCAATTACCCGTGCGAGTCGAGGCTTCAGTATAACACCGCCGCCGGCGGCACCACCCCGGCGACCTTTGAGCACGCCACCAGCACCGCTAGCTGGTGCTGGTTTGCGTGGAGAACCACCACTTTGACCACCACCACGACGTGGTCCTCCAGCAGCAAATCGCTGTTGGCCGCCAGATCGGCGTGCTCCACCAGGTCCTCCGCGAGTACTACCCTGTGGTTTCTTCTGTGTACGCGTTGACTTAATGATATCATCCAAGCTCATTTCAATTTTGTCTACCATTTTTGTTTTGTTTTAATTTGCAAGTTCTAAATGCTAAAAATTTCTTAAAGTTATAAACTTTTCAATTAAACTCGCGTTCTAAATGTTGATTTAATACGAAGCGCGTGGAAATTTCGCCAATTACTGAAAACGAACGACGCACGAGAAAATTGTAGAAACAAAAATCAAAGATGGCTGACTTAAATGAAAAAAAGTGTTGCTCAACTCATATATCGTATGAGTGTTGTAAAATATCCGCTAGCAATCATATATCGAGCTTATAAACAACACAAATCGATTAATCGTTCTGATAATAAGCGTGATCATTAATTTTTCGATTTATCAATTATTTTTTCAAACTCGTAATATTTGTTTATTAATCTATAATTTTTGATGACAGAAAAGGGCTGTTCAAAATTATAATCCCTTTTAGAAGCATGTTTCAAAAATTGGATCACAACATCAGACCAGTAATTATCGAATTTAATACTTTAGTATATTTTTGAAAGTAAAAAGAAGTATATTTTATTTTATATCATTTAACTTGCGGTCACGCTGTTTATTGGCATAACTGCAAACCATTATTAAAAATAAACTAAAAACATTCCACAAATCACCAAAAGATGTTCATTGTAGCTATCACAGGTGGCATTGCAACGGGAAAAAGCACAGTTACCAAGATCTTTGAGCGTAATGGTATTCCTATTATCGATGCTGATAAAATTGCTAGAGAGAGTAAGTGATTTCTCAGGATGTTGTAATTAAACTTGATTAGCGTAAATTAACAATATTGAACACACCCATAGTTGTAGAACCAGGTCAACCATGCTGGGAAAAGATTCGCTCAGTTTTTGGAGACGAAGTTTTAATGCCCAGCAAGGAAATAAATCGAGCTGTGCTGGGGCGATTAATCTTCGAAAACAAGGAGCTGCGTGGAAAATTAAACCAAATTACACATCCCACAATACATCGCACAATATTTTGGCGCGTCTTCAAGCATTTCATGGCTGGCCACGCATACATAGTTCTTGACTTGCCATTATTATTTGAAACTGGAATCCTTATGGATTTTATTCACAAAATTGTAACCGTGTCGTGGTAAGTTGAAAAGTGTGTACATACACATATACGCCATAAACCAGAAAATATATACATATTTTTTAATTTTTATAGCGATTCAGAAAATCAGCTTCAGCGGTTATTAGCTCGCAATGAGCTATCAGAGCCTGAGGCACGTAATCGCATTAAGTCGCAAATGCCGTTAGAGAAAAAATGCGAAAAGTCACATTTTGTAATTGACAATAATGGCAGCATCAATGACACTGAAGCAGCAGCCATGCGCATTTATTACATGATGCAGGATAGCAATAAGCATTGGTACAATCGTTTCGCAATTCTGACGGCCATTCTAGTTGTATGCATTGCAATATATTTTGTGTGCAGGATCTTAAATTTATAGCCCACGTTCGGGCAACTTTAGAAGTTCCTTGTAATCTCATGTGTGTCGTTAGTGTCTTATTTATTTAATTTGTTTTATGTTTATGAATTCATACCAAATATCTTTTTTTGCACACGTGTAAAATACAACCAATAAAATTGCAAGGGTAATCGTTTTTGCTTATCTGGCTTCCATCATGGTAATCATTTTATTTATGTTCAGAATTCAATTGGAAGGTTTTTTTAACAAAACTTTAACCTTAATATATATGTATGTATGTACATATATATGTTCACTGTTAAGCAGTTTAATTGTTGGTCGGTCGACAATTCGGTAAAGGATCACCAAGCAAACTTGCTGTTTGTGTGCAGTAATTGACAAAAATTTGCAAAGTGTTTTTAGACACAGCCTTGGTCACGTTATGATTGAGTTGTATAGGATCCTGAGCTACCATCGGTTTACGAATCTGCAGCGACGTATCTGGATGCATCTTAGCGTATTCCAAGTACCTAAACAAAATAATTATTAGCACTTTGAATTTAAATGACAAATTGTCAGCTATATACTTTGAGGGCATCTGTTTTTCCAATTTTAAAATTGCTATATTATTTGTACCTAAGTAGGGGCAAATTGCAAAGCGATCGTAATTAAATGTGGCATAGAATTTGAAAAATTCTCTCATATACTCTTTAATCATCGGCACAGTAACCTCAACCTGCTGGATTTTCAAGTCAATAAGCGATTTTTGAGCGAAGTTGGCAACCCATGCTGCAGTATAAAAAAATATATATAGGGGAAGTACATGTAATGTATGTTATTATTAGAACTTACGTCCTACAAATTGTTTAGTGACATTTGTGTCATCATTTTGTAGAATTACAATCGACGGTAACAGCTGGTTCAGCTGTAAAAAGTATACAACCATCAATGCCATACTGTAAGTTGTTACTTGCTCCGATAATCTGCAACGCTCCAACCATGACTTAACGTAGATACACATGTATTGAACTATTAAATATAGAAACGAAATTAAGTAATAAAAGCAACGTTAACGATTAACCAACTTACCCAATGGCTGTACTTCAAATAAGTATTTAAGCAAATTTGTGTTACAAAATCCTAAACTATTAAGACATATATCACACTCGATGCCAGAGGTTAGATGGCAAGTCTTTATAATAGGCACCCGCGCTTGTTCAATAACCTTTTAATGGAAAAATATTTAGGAAATTAACCCAATTTAAGCAATTGTTTCTTACATTTATGATACGCCACTTGGCGCTCCCAACGAGGCGTTCACGGATTATGCGAAGTTTGGCAAGCGTATCCTTGGAAGCACGATGCTCGAATTTGTGAAAATTGTTGCCTGCATTTGTGATCATAGTTATAATCAATTATCGTTTTATATTTACTAAACAATGCATACCAATATCCACAAATACATCCAAATCGGAGGATCTACTTCCAATGCCCGTAATCCTTGAACCAAACTTATATATGCGTATCGCCTCATCTACGAAACTTGGCTCTATCAACTTGCATAAATCTTGTTCGATGTCATCATACTCGGGCAATGCTTTCAATTTGTCCGCGACTTGGTATTTTTCCTTAAACATGCACGTAATGTCCGCCGTGACCAACGATTTGGCTTCTGCAAGAATATCACTTAGCTTTGGACTTCAGTTAAATGGGCTTTCTTACTTTTGGGAAGTTGCATGGCGATCTTTAATTGTGCTTCCACCTCAGCCACTTTCCTCTCTTTCCTTGTTGGCACCACCTTTTGTGGTGGATTCAGCACCTTTGGAGTTGGGTTTGAGTTGGGGTTAGGATTTGGATGCTGCTCGGCCAAATGTGCTACAGCCTTTGCAATTGTTGTACCCACAATACGATTCGTGCACGAAGTGCAGCTAAATGTACGTTTGATTTTCGCCAATTCCCCATTCGGAACAAATTTTACACCGTCACCATCTGTAGCTGTCGTTGGCTGTTGCTCGTTGTTAAGGATTTGTGTTGGTAATATGTACGTGGGATTCTTGTTTAGATATTTTTCAATACCTTGAACAATGCAGTTAAGTAAACGAGTCAAGTGTGGATCTAATTGAACTTGGCTCTGGCGAGTTGCGCATTCTAGAGTCTCCAAAAAATAGTTTGCTTCCAAAGTTAATGGATTTAACTAAATTTAACATTTAACGTAAAATTAGTGTAATCTTTTCAAATAAATAATAAGTGAATTGGAATATTACTTACATATAATAATTGTGGCTTCTCTGCCATTTTATTACGCTTTTTACTTTTTTTGGCGGTATTCGTGGTGGCTGCGACGATGACGGGTCTTTCCTCTCTCTGAAAAAATCAAATGTTTAGTAACATAAATTTCAAATTTCTTTGTTTGAACAAATACAACAAATGTAGCTTAACGATGTGGGACGCTTTCTGAGAAGCAGCTGATTTCTACAGGGTAGCCACCTACAAGAGCGTGCCGGTTGTGATACACACAGGAACTTTTAAGCGTGTGTGTGAACCATAAGCATCACATATAAATGTACATACTTTTTCATATACATATGTACATAAGTATTTTTTTTTTTTACTTTTTTGACATGCACATGTAACTTAAAAGTCATGGCTAGAGCAGCATTTCCAACTCCAAATTACAAAGCTCACCCTATCACTTTTCCCGCATTGGAATTCTGATGAAATCAACTTACAGTAGATCCTGGTTTGCATGTGTTAATTTGTGCGTGAAACTGTCGTTCAGCATTGCTGTAGACAGCTTTATCAAACCAAAACGTATCAACGTCCTCGATTCTCATATTTTCTGCTTGGAAAATCAAAATAAATGTAAACAGTGAAATTTAAAACGCAAGTGGATATTGTCGAGACAAAATACACATATGTATGAGCGTTTTTCTACTAGAGTTGCCAATATACAGCAAATACAATACATTTATACAAATGGCGGGTTCTTCGTTTTAAGTTCACAGAATAATCCATAGTAATTACATATGAAACGAGTTAATTTAGAAAAATTTAATTGTAAATACTTTGGAGTTTAAGATTTGGTAATAAAATAGTTTTGGGTAATTATTTGACTGGGACTTCAAGAGACCGAAAGCTTTTAGCAAAATAAACAAAACCACAAAGGCTTTCAAAATCACTGCTTGCCAGAGGTTCTCTTCCTCTAATCGGGAATTGTATTGTATGCATTTTATACTTATTACCTTCCAAACGTATTTAAACGAACCGACTCGTGTTTATGTTAATCGCAATCAGCCTGACCGCAATTTGTACTTTCATAATATACTTTTGAACTTATAAAAATACACCCCAATTTACTCCTCCATAATTACTAATTTGGCCACACTTTATTAGATCACCAACACTAAGCAAATAAGTGATCAGCAAGCATATAATATATTATAATATAATTATATTATATGCTCAGAGATATGGCAATAAAGAATAATTCTTGCAAATATAAGCAATTTTGAATAGCTTTATTTTCTTTCTTTTTGTCTAAAACGTTTCTTATTTGCAGTATTATCATAACAATAATTAAATAATTATACTAAGCGTTCATTTTTCTAGCATGAATGTAAAAGCGCGCTGCTTTTTGAATCGCTTTTTCTTTCGAGTAGAAACTTCTTGTTTTAATTTTCGTTCAAAAATAATTAATTTTACAGAATATAAAAAAATTAAAATTTTTGGTTAAATAAAATAAAAGACGAAGTAATCAAATAATTGCCATATCTTATTAGCCATGTTCTTACCAAACAAATGTTTATTAACAGTTTCGCTTGTATTTTAAAAAGTCTAATGATGCCCAATTTGTATACTTTGAAAACACGAATGGCAACTTCTGAGATGAACCATTTCGATATACAAATTTATCGATTGCAAATATTGCTGTGAATTGTACTCACTCACACAGTCAGAGCTCACTCACTCACACAATCAAACAGTTCCGTTTTCGAGACTATAAATAGTAGTCGTAGGAAAAATTTTCGTCATACGTTTGTGAAGCCTCATAACCGGCAATTCGAACGTAAATTCTCTCCGAGATACACTTAAGTGCTCTACAGGATTTCTGTGAATTTTTCTTGTGTGAAAAAAAATTAAATAAAATCTCAATATGGTAAGTTTTTCTCATGTTTTCATAAAAAAAGTGTTTCGTTGTGTTTGTATATGTGGTGCGTAAAACCCGGTTTTTTCTTTTAAGTTGATAATCAAAATGGCGTCGTCACATTTTTTTAAAAATTGATGACGTCATGTAAAACATGTATTTGTTGAAAAAAGAAATAAATGCAATTAAATTTCAGATTTGGAAGATTTTGTAAAATTATGCCGAAAAAAGATTATTTTCTGTACATGATTTTATCTTGTTTGCACACATGCATATATGTCCTACATGCAGTTTGCATTGGGCGTGGCTCAATCGATTTTTCAGAAAATTTTCAGCATTAATTAAACTCAATTTTTATTTTATTATTACAGCGTGAGTGTATCTCTATCCACGTTGGCCAGGCTGGTGTCCAGATTGGTAATGCCTGCTGGGAATTGTACTGCTTGGAGCACGGTATCCAGCCCGATGGTCAGATGCCCTCCGATAAGACCGTGGGTGGTGGCGATGATTCATTCAACACCTTCTTCAGCGAGACCGGCGCCGGCAAGCATGTGCCCCGTGCCGTCTTTGTTGACTTGGAGCCAACCGTAGTGGATGAGGTCCGTACTGGCACATACCGCCAGCTGTTCCATCCCGAGCAGTTAATCACTGGCAAGGAAGATGCCGCTAACAACTATGCTCGTGGTCACTACACCATTGGCAAGGAAATTGTTGATCTGGTGTTGGACCGTATCCGCAAGTTGGCCGATCAGTGCACTGGTCTCCAGGGCTTCCTTATCTTCCACTCCTTCGGTGGCGGTACCGGATCTGGCTTCACCTCTCTGCTGATGGAGCGTCTGTCGGTCGATTATGGCAAGAAGTCCAAGCTGGAATTCGCCATCTACCCCGCTCCCCAGGTGTCCACTGCTGTCGTTGAGCCCTACAACTCTATCCTGACCACGCACACAACCCTGGAGCACTCTGACTGTGCTTTCATGGTCGACAATGAGGCTATCTATGACATCTGTCGTCGTAACTTGGATATTGAGCGTCCCACATACACCAATCTGAATCGTTTGATTGGCCAGATTGTGTCGTCGATTACCGCTTCCCTGCGTTTCGATGGTGCTCTGAATGTGGATTTGACTGAATTCCAGACCAATTTGGTGCCCTACCCACGTATCCATTTCCCTCTGGTTACCTACGCTCCAGTTATCTCAGCCGAGAAGGCCTACCACGAGCAGTTGTCTGTGGCTGAGATCACCAACGCTTGCTTCGAGCCAGCCAACCAGATGGTGAAGTGCGACCCACGTCACGGCAAGTACATGGCCTGCTGCATGTTGTACCGTGGTGATGTTGTGCCCAAGGATGTGAATGCCGCTATTGCCACCATCAAGACCAAGCGTACCATTCAGTTTGTCGACTGGTGTCCAACTGGCTTCAAGGTTGGCATCAACTACCAGCCACCCACTGTTGTGCCTGGTGGCGATTTGGCCAAGGTACAGCGTGCCGTCTGCATGTTGTCCAACACCACGGCTATTGCCGAGGCCTGGGCCCGTCTGGATCACAAGTTCGACTTGATGTACGCCAAGCGTGCCTTCGTCCACTGGTACGTCGGTGAGGGTATGGAGGAAGGCGAGTTCTCCGAGGCCCGTGAGGATTTGGCTGCTTTGGAGAAGGATTACGAGGAGGTCGGCATGGACTCCGGTGATGGTGAAGGCGAGGGTGCTGAGGAGTATTAAACTCACTCGCACACAACAACATCTCGCAAGAGACAAGCGTCATTGGTGGGCGTAAAGTAACACGTCGAAACTAGTGCCTACGCTTTGTTCGCAAAATATAACAAGAAAAAATTCGCAAAAAAACACTGGAGTAAAATATGGTAAAACCAGAAGTATTTATTGCTAATGACAAGACAAAATACAATGATAACAAATTTGTCTTAAATTGTGTTCCAAAATAAAAACGGCGTTTGTCAGTGTTTGTCAGCAAAAAAACTTGAATGCCTTTTCTTTTTCTCAAGCAATTCCAGAGTTCACTGAACGCACTAACCAAAGCCAATTGTGGACGTGGCTAGAGGGAAAGCGTTGAATGTGCCGCAGTCTCTATTTATAGTAGTAGTAAAGAGGCGCTTTCTACTTTACTCCATTTTCCGCTGCAAAGATGTACATTCATTTTTATGGTACGTACGAGACTGTACTTGTGCATGCAGCCTAAATATAGAGAAGTTCTCTTGGTCGCCTCACAGAGTGCATGTCAAGTTTTATCGATTTAATGATGAGTCATGCTGCAGCCTAATAACTCAAACCACAATTCAGTCTATGGGGGAACTGTGGGGTTGCGGCAAACTCAAAATCAGGCGATGACTTCATTTCTATGTGCTGTAATTGCCGGCTGGCCCGTCCTCGCCTTATACGTACATATAATATAATATTTATGTACAATATACGCATGTATTGCTGTTTTGAGTGTGTGAGCTCAGCCTACCATTTAAGGGGGTTAGTTCGATTTAGTAAATTGAAGCCTAGGTAAACTGCCTTGTTATTGTCAGTGACAGGCGCCGATTTCAGTAAATTCGAGAAGCAGGCAAACATCTGCTGGTATTGAGTTTCCAGAAACCCACAAGAAACGCGCAGGAAATGCAGAAAAGCCGCACAGATGGCTTCCCTCGAACGCATATACATATACACACAAATACATACATATATACATATGTATGTATATGCAAACATCTACGAATATGTGCAAATGAACATGCATGCATACATATGCAGTAAGCGACAGATAAGGTTATGTTCGGCATTTCATGTATGTATGTATGTACATAAAAACACACATACATAGTATGTATGTACATTCGTATATGAATACAAACTGATATTTTAGTTAAACGAGATATAAAACATAGTAATATTAAAGTTTTAAAAATGATATAACTTTTCAGGTGGTCAGCCAAATTCTAGATAATCAAATGAGGCCTCATTTTAATACCTTTCCAACAGCTGGCATGGCTATTTAGGTTTAATTTTTTATATTAGTTTCAATGGAGTGGAAGTAAACCCACACTATATTTATTGCTATGGAGATATTCAAGTACATGTATGCATGTATACATACATATGTATGTATTTCCTTTATTTGTATTGAGTGAATCAAGTTCACCTCTCACACATCGATGATGACGACAACCTCACCAAACTCAAGTAAGCCGGCTCTATAATAATTCTGTAGGCGGTTAAGTGGGTTTGGTCAAATGGATTTTACTTCGCAAAACGACAGATGTACATACATATGTACATTATGTGTTGTAATTAGATTTTGCTAAATGCTGCTGCTTTTAGAAATTGTTTGATCAATGAAGCATAGTAAATTCAATAAATTAAACATATGTATTTATGTAGATATATGTATCTATGTTTATACATCTATGTATGTAATTGCATATGTGTAAATCATCACATGCATGTATTTCTATTAACAAACACATATATGAAATGCAATGAGTACATTATCGCAGATATCGATAGTTTCGATCACAACTTAGCAATCGGCCCACTAAATGCTGGATATTTGGATTAGGTGGCAGCACTTGCAGTTGCCGCCAATCATTAAAAAATGTATCTTTTTAAAAAAAGTTTTTAAAAGTTTGATAAACAATTGACTGGTATGTTGTGAAATTATAGTTATTTTTTTTCAATTGGTTTTTTATAACTAAATAAAAATTGTAATTTAAATACATTCACAAGACCCTAATAATTTATATTGTTGTTTAAAAATATTATTTGATTTATAAAATTAACATTATTTTCTTGATTTATTGTATCACTTTTCGTGTCATTGAAAGCGTGTTCTATGAAATCTGAAAAAATGTTATGTGCATAGTATTCCCTATCAAGTTTTGGTTTCTTTCGATGTTGAATTTTTTGGTTCAACATAAAAGATTTGCATCATTCGCTTACATTCAGCTATGATTTCCTTACTTTCTGTCTCGCTAAATAGTAGTAGCTTCTTTGTAGGCTGGAAAAGAAACAGATATATGATATGATATTTGGTGATATGCATTTTAGAAATTTAATCTAATTCGAAATTTAGTGTGTTTTTAAATACTTTGGTTATTGTCTTATCTTCATTGTTGTCAGCAATAAGCTTCTTTAGTTTATGAAGATGTGGAATTACAATATGTATGGTGGTAATATCTTCTTTTTCGAGTGCCAGAAATATTTTCTGGAAACTCTGAAGTATTTTAATAATGGTATTGATATCAGTTATTGTTATAGCAGTTTCTGAATTTGAACATAATTTGGATAAATGGCTGGGGTTCTCATGGACAGTTTTTAAATAGGACAAAATTAGATTAAAACAATTAAATGAAAGTAAATCATAATTCTCGCGTTAATTGACTATGTGGCCGCAGTTATTTAGGATTTTTTAAAACAAAACAACTCTAAAACCGTTTTCAATTGTGTTTTTTAACAAAACATTGATGCAGTTTATGGCATAAGGCATAAGAAAGATGCACATAGTTTTGCTTAACAATAATTGGATCATCCTTATCCAAGTCGCAATCAAAGTTTAATAAGCATTTTCTGATCTTTTCCTTAATCTCGTTACCTGTGATAATCATTAATAAAATTTACTGTCCAGCCAGATTTAAATAAATACGTGCATTTAATTAATGAACAGCACGAAGAAATGTATACTTATGGACACGAAGGATTGTTTTTGACGATGTGATTCATATAACTCTGATATGTAACCTTCTACAGACGCCTTGCTTGGGATAATGTCGTTTATATTTATATTTTCACCAAAAGTCGCTCCAATTGATATAAAAATTGGGGACATATCCTTTAGTCCGGAATTTTATTTTTGGATTCAGTATCCACTTCCACAACTGGTGTACATAAGAATAGATTTTCTTTCATTTCATAGCTGATGTAGCACTTGTGCTTCACCAAGTTCGAAGTGCAAGTGACAAATTTGTACATGTTAAAACATATGCGGCAGGCAACAAAGTTCTCGATTTTCTCGCCATTTGCATCAACTAAAGATGCAAATATACTCCACACTCTACCATGTTTTCCTTAAACTTAATTTGACCATTTATTATTTTACTTTTTAAAAGTAAAAAATGAAAAGTTCAAATAATGTTTTTTTTTCATATGATTATGAAGTCTATAAGTTACTGATTATTGGGAGTACATTTACAATAAATATGTTTTAGTTTATTAATAACAAACCATAATAGCCCAAACTCAAGTTGGGTTGTTCATAAGTGAATGAATAGAATGAGTTGCTCACTGAACTGAGTGAATGAACATGTTCACTGTAGTTTTTGTTGTTCATTTATTTCAGTTGTTGCTCATTATTGTTCAAGCTTAGTACGCAATAAATTGCTTCATCTGTGTTTTATTAAGGTGATAAACAATTGTAAATTAAAATATGGATTACTTAAAGTGAAACTTATTTATATTTTAAATTTAAGATTGTTCAAATATTATATATTTTAAATTAATCTTTTTTCAGGCTCAACTAAGTTTTCCTACATACCATTTTCGTTCACTTTTTTATTGGAGCTTTTCGCTAGCTAAGAGACTTTGTTTTTCTGCTTCAGTTGTTATGTGTTGCTCACTTGTTCACATTTAACCACTTTGAGCATACTATTTTTGCAGGAAGATGATATAAAATTTCACTTTTCACTTTTCAAAACTCATCGAGTAGTGAACAATGGAGTAGGGACGTGGAGTAAGTGAACTAGTGACTAAGTGAGTGAACGACTTAGCAACTGAAAGAACAAGAGAGCAAGTTGAGTGAGTCGAAAATAGAGTGAGTGCACATGTTCACTAAAGTGAACAAATTTAATATAACGAGAATGTTGACGTACATTGCTTGTGGTGATTGCTTGATTAATCGATTTGCTGTATCGATATGACTTCTATCGATCGATTTTTATCATGACAGCTTTTGAAAAAACTGAAACAAAAACAAAATTCAGCAAATGATAAGAATATTTACATACAACTTCTACTTATTACGAATTAACTCCAATTAGAGCATGCCAAAAAACAAGGAAACTGGTGTCGGCACAGATCCAGAGTATCCTAAGAAATATCATCTGGAGAAATGCGAAAAAGTTGCTCTAAAGGATTTGCTGCAGAAGCGGCTTTTTGAGTGTGGTTGGCACAAGGACGTGGAGCAGAAGATACGTGATACTCTGGAAGAACGTGGCTTGGCTAACATTACCCATGAGCAGCTCTCAGCAGAGATCGTTCCACAAGTAAATTTACGAATTTTGTGTTTTCAAGTAATCCATTTTCATTATCTTTGTAGGCTCGTGCTATGGTGCCCGACGTTGTACGCAAGGAGATGGAAATACGCGTGCGCGAAGTGTTGCAATCACCATTTGCCTCAACTGATCACACATAACTGTAAGCTCGATACACTGCCAAAATTAGATGAAATGTTCCCCATACGCCAAAGAAATATTCGAGTGTTTAAATTCTAGCACATTGTTTGTGGTTTATTACCTCGTAATTAAGTATATATACATGCTTAACGCCTGCTAATGCTAATTATGAATTGCGCCATTAGTTGTACAAATGTAATAAATAAACAACTTAATGATAATTTATTCGATTACTATGTTATTATATGTTTGTGTGTGTGTGTGTCTGTTACATCTGCTATCAATACGATTGGCTAAATGAAAAAAATATACATAATTGAGGGATCTCTAGGAACGTGGTTTATGGGTGGCTGTGTGAAGAATTAGGCTACAAATAATAGATCTATGTTAATTGGTAAATGTGTTACGTTTTATGTTTTTTTTGTTTTGTATTACTTATTCAATAACGAGTCAATTGAAAAGTCTTTGAATTTGGCGTTGGAATCATCAATAAATAGCTGCGTTAGCTGTTGTTCTTGCTGCTCCTGATGCTGCTGATGCGGCTGCTGTTGTCCTGTTGCTGTTGCAATTGTGGGAAGCATTTTCATCAGCTTGTTGCGCGGCTTGCGTAAAAATTTTGTATTGATTTGAAATTTTTGTGGCTTGCTGTTGCTAAATTGCATTTGTGGTGCGGTTATTGATGTGGTGGTGGTTGTTGCAGTTGCTCTGGTGGTCGATACCGTAGCAGTTATTGCTGTTATGGCGCCGCTACGAAAGTTTTGACGCCAGTTACGCAGTTCAGTGCTTGGTGAAATGATCACTTTCGCCTCTGCTAGTGTGGCACTTGTTGAAGTTGCCGCAGTAGCTGTTACTGTTGCTGTTCTCACAGCGGAGCCCGCAAAGGCATTGGCCCCAAAGCATTTCAGAAAATTCTGCACATGTATTAAACTATCATTCTCATCCTTATGACGTCTCTGCCGCTGCTTATCCTCGTTCTCATCCTCGGCCTCATAGTCCACCGACGAGTGTTGTTGCGACGACGATGAAAACGTTGAAGAGCTGCTGGTGCTGCTGCTGAGCTACAATCGTAATGTCATTAATGATAACTTTCAAATGTTATTAAACACTAACTTACGTCGTCTTCTTCATTATCGCGCAGTTGCTGAAAGCTAATGGCTGTCTGCTTAAGCTTATTGTATATGTGTGACTGGGATTTATTGTTGCTGTTATTATTGGTTTGGCGGCTACCTCTGGCCAAGATTGATGACTTCTTTATTTGCTGCTTTGCTTGCTGCTCACGGTATGACTTTCAGCTAGTTTTGGTTAGGTTATCGTCGCGCCTTAGTTGGGACTGTAAAGAGCATTGGATAACAGAATGTTTATTAACATGTTGCTTAACAGAGGGAAAGGTTTTTTGTTAGATGGTAACAGTTTTGTATCTTTCAGCGCTGGCACACAAAAACAACAAACAATTTTGCATATGTATGTATGTATGTGTTTACATATATGTATATACATATGTAGATAGTTCAATAATTTGGATGATAGGCGGTTGCATTTTGGAGCAAAAACAAAGCACATGAATTTCGAATTGGAATTGATCGACAATGCTGATTGAATGTATGTATATATAAATTGATGAAGGGTGGCGGGGGTGGTCGGCATAAAATCAAAAGAGTATGGAATGGAGAATGAACAACACACTCATTGGCTTAACTGAATCAACTCGAATTGTAAAATGCTCTAGCTTGCACACACATACACATGCACCCACACCCACACCCACACGCACACGCACACACTACCTGGTGATGCGTGTTGAATAGCGCATGATGCACTGCGTAGGAAGAGGTGGAGGAGCTACTCAAATCATCAACGTGAACGCCGCCAACGCCCCCAACACCCCCACCACCGGCACCCAATTGAACTTGAATGCTAGGATGATGGTGCAGTGGGTGGTGCGGATTTGGATTCGTAATCGTAATCGTATTCGTATTCGTATTCGTATTTGGATGCACGTGGTGCGCCCCACCGTGTTGCAAACTGCCTGATGTTGTTGTCAATGTTGCTGTTGCAGCGGTTGTTGTTGTTATTGTTGTTGCAGCAACCGCTGTAGCTGACCCACCTCGTCCAATAGCCGCAGCGCTGTTGCCGCCCAGACCAATGCTCACGCCCAACACATGTGCTGCAACTGCGGCACTGGCATGATGCGTTTGATGCAAATGCTGCGGCTGTTGTTGTTGCTGCTGCTGCTGCTGTGTTGGCAAATACGATGAATGTTGTTGCTGCTGATGTGTGTGCATGTTGTTGTTGCTGGTGCTGTTAGTGTTAACATTGCCAATGCTGTTGCTGCTACTGTTATTGCCGCTACTGCTGTTACCGGCGCTGTTATACACATGTCTAATGGAAAAACAACTTTTTTATAAATCATTTAAACAATACATTTAACAATCAGTGCCTTACCTTAAAGTCAAGTTCGCGGTATTGCCCATTGCCGCTGACAATGGTGTCACTGTCGGTGTGGTTGCATTGGCATTGTTTGAGGTGGCGGGATTATTGCTGATGTTGTTGCTGCCACTGCCACTGATGTTGCTATTATTGTTGTTGTTGTTGCCACGATAGTCCAGAACGCTGCTGGTGTTGCTTGTTCGACTGTTGGCCATGGTTGGCGTAGTGGTATTTATAGCGGTTGTGGCCAGTGAAACAGCTGCGGCAATTGTTGTGGCAGCATTGAGAGCATTTGCACTATTGATGCTGTTGTTGCTGCTGCTATTGCTGGAAGCTAACGTGGAAATGATACATGAGCTAGACTCTCTTTTTACACACATCTCTGCATTGTTAGTTAGTGATGCATATTTGTGCATAAGTGTGTGTATGTGTCGGTGTGTAACTCATTTGCATGCAACGGTACGACCCCGCCTCTCACCACCATTTACAGTGACAAGTATGTTAATGTTAGCACACCACTGATGTTAAATTCGAATCGATAACATTAAACTCAAAGTGGTTAAACTTAACATTAACAGCTGCTGTTAGTGCGCCCCCAACAGTTGTAGTGAGGTGCAAATGAAGAAATATTGTTTGGGTAAAACGCAAATTAAATAAATTTAGAATTTGATATTGGTTTTGCTTTAAAAATACATTTTATTCATTTTTTAAATAAATAAAATAGGAAAATATTAGCTTTCAGTAAAATTAACTTAATTTTATTTATAAGTTGAGTCAGGAAAAATTGGTAATTTTTTGTCTTTTGTTTTTGTTTAGTTTACATGAATAGAAAAAATTAATATAAATTTGTATATGTATGTATGTTTGTAATTTAGCTTAATATTCGCTTTAAGTACATGTACTTATTCTAAGTTAAAATTGATTAGGTAGTTGAAAACAACAGCGATAGAGAATTGTTTGAAGGTGTAAACATTTTGTACAATTTAAAAACATTCTTAAAGAAATTGATGCAATTTGTAGTTTTATAGAATTGTTGCTTTGTAAATATGTGTGTGTATGTATGTACATGATCACTTGTACCCAGTTAGTTTAACTTAAGCTTAAATAATTACAAAATTATTTGACCTTTCAGCAGCGCCAATTTTGTTTATGTACAAAAATACATAAAGTGAGAACAGTTTGTTTGTGGTTGTGTGTGTTTGTGTCTCCATGTGCAGTGTCTGTGTGTGTGTGGGTATGTGTTTTGTGGAGTACAAATGCAAGTGCCGACACCAAGCAGAGAGAGGGAGATGGCACTACTTACCATGCGCCTCGGCTTTGGCATTGTTGATCGCATTATTAAGGGGTATCTGTAGGCGAGCATTAACGGCCAGCAGATGATCCCGTCGTGCTATCAGACTGGTCACATGCTCCTCGAGCCGCAAATTCTCGCTCTGCAGCTGATGCAAGCAGTTCAGCAGTGAAGCAACTGTTGGAAGGCAAAAGAAAGACACGCCAGAGATTAGCTTGGGCAAACGGAGGCAGTGCGTCTCGAATGATTCGCCATACTCACTGTCAAAATGCTGGGCCTGCTCCATGAGAAACTGTGAACCCTGCTCCCACTGACGCTCCAATAGCTGCTCCAGGCTCTGCGGTATGGGCATGTTGCCATTGATGCCGCCACCACCAAACATGGATTGCAAAGGATTCGGCGCTGGCGTGGCATTGGCGACGGCAGCAGCGTTGGCATTGCGCTGCTTGCCGGGAAACGGCACACCCGAGAACTGGGAGGTCATGGAGTCGGGCGTGTAAATGGCATGATCCTGCACCTCCATGTGCAGTTGCTCCGACAGCTTCTGTGCCACGCTGCTGCTGGGATTCACATGATTGCCCAGCATATGCGTGGCTGTGTGCGCTATAATCGAGCTGGCGCTGGAGCTGGAGCCGCTGCCACTGCCACTGCTGCCACCGATGGCGCTGCTGGCGGGCGTGGCTGGCGGCGTGGGCGCACTGACTGGTGGCCCAGTGCCGGACGTGATGTTGGTGCTGCCACTTAGGCCATTCTGCAGTATGCGCACATCCTTGAGGTCCGGCAGTGCGGTCACCGATGCAACTGCTGCGGCCGCTGCGGCTGCTGTTGTTGCCGCCAGTGTTGCCTCTTTGGCCTTGCGTCCGCGCTTGCGCACATTGCTGCTGGCTGCCACGGGAGCCGCATTGATGGTGGACGTCAGTGTTGAGTGCATGTTGCCGCCGATTTCGGAGCCAGGCGAGCTGGGCGGTGAATCCTTGATGGCACTCACCGGCAGCATGGGCACATCCATTTGCGCCTCATAGGTGAACTTCAGACCGCTGCTGCTGCTGCTACTGTTGTTGTTGTTGTTGATGTTGCTGAGGTTGCTGCTGCCAAGGCTGAGGCTCAAGTGGCTGCTGCTGTTGCTGCCGGCTGTTGCTGTTGTCGCCGTGTTGCTGGCGCTGCTCGCCAAGTTGAGATCGGGTGTTCTATTTGATTTCGTTGCGTTTGTTGTTGGTTTGGCATTGTTGTTGGTTGTCGACGATGTTGTTGTTAGGGAAGAAGCATTGGTATTTGTATTAGTAAATTGTAAAATCTCTAAATCTTGATGTTGATGTTGCTTTTGCTGTTGTTGTTGCTGTTGTTGTTGCTGTTGTTGCAGGTGCACAAACTGACTATTGGCTGAGGACTGGCTAAGATTGGTGGGTGAGGAGGAGGAGGAAGCAGTTGCAGTTGCAGTTGCATTAGCATTGTTGTTTGGTGCATTGCTTAGATTAACATGTTGCTGCTGCTGCTGTTGTTGTTGTTGCTGTTGTTGCTGATACAACTGCGTCTGTTGTGCCCGCAACATCTTCTTATTCAACGGCTTAGTGGTTGCATTGTTGTTGTTGCCACTGCGGTAGCATGCCACATGCGGCTGCTGGGACTGCGTGGACATGTTGACGGGGGAATCTAAGAGACTGACAACAGCAGTGTTGCCGCTGCCCGACGACAACGAGGACGTCGAGGAGCATGTGGACGAAGCCGAGCTACCGGCATGTTCTGTCGCAGCCACAGTGGCAATGTTGTTGCTGTTGCCGCCACTACTGTTGTTGTTGTTGTTGTTGCGCGTATTACGCGTTGTTGCCACCGCGGGAGGGGAGTCGATGGAGGAGGAGGACAACGCCTGCAGCATTACCACTGGCGACGAGACACTGGGCAACAGTGCTGGCGGTGGCGGGGTGGGCGTGGCACGATAGTGTGGTGAATTGTGGCGACTGCTGCTGCCGCGACTCAATTTCTCCACAGTTGTTGCCGCAGCCGTGCTGCCTGTTATTGCTGGCGTGCTTGAGGCAGCTGCTGCCGCTGGTGTTGCTGCTGCTGCATCGCCTTTGCTCAGCGCAGCAGATCGCTTCTTGCCCGACCGAGATTGCGACTTTGTGGGCGTGGTCAATGCGGAGACGGACGAGGAGGAGGAGGAGGTGGATGTTGAGGAGTGCAACGATTGCTGTTGCAGCTGATGGTGTGGCTGTTGTTGCTGCTGCTGCTGCTGCTGTTGTTGTTGTTGCTGCTGCTGCTGCTGGGATGTTTGCGACTGTGATTGCTGATGATTGTGGTGGGTTTGGTGCGTCTGGTGATTCGCATGGTGGTGATGATGATGGTTACCATTCTCACCAGAGCGCGATCTACGTGTTGTTGTTACAGTTTACAGTTGTGGTGGGTTTAGGGCAATGAATGCAAAGGCGGGGCGTTTAATTGTTGTATTCAACAGGGTGTGTGGTGGGTTAATGTATAGTGGTGGGAAGAAGCAAAATGAGAAAGAGAGAAAGAACAAGAGCAATTTTTAGAGTACGCATTATATGTGTGTATGTGTGTGTGTGTGTGTGGTGAATTTCCTTTCGTTCGGTTAAATCAAATACAAAATGTTAATGGAAAATGCTTAAAGTGTTTCGCAGTGTGGTGAAGGTCGTGGTGGATTAATTAAGCTGCATGTGGTGTGTCTCTGTAGGTGTGTGTGTGGGGTGTAAACAACTAGCAAAAAGTATACGAAGAAATCATAAATCCAACTCACCAGCTGGTGAATATACATAGGCAACACAATGCAACAAAACAACAAAAACTAATATTTCAAGTGTACTCGTATAAACCTAATATGCGCGGGGCACACTGCTCTCGCCAGTGTGGTGAATATATGCTGTGGTGGGTTTCTATTTACCTGCTACGTCGTGCCGGCGATGCTTCCTGCTCTTGCAGCTGCTGCACTCGCGTCGTTTGCTTCTCATAGCTGATCTTCAAGTTGCCACTCTCGGTGGTCGTGGCCGTCAGATTGCCAGTGTTGCCACCCGCACTGCTGCTCACCAGCGCCCCCAAAGCTGGCGACGACTTGCCACTCTGATGCTGTATAACCGAGGCAGAGCCGCCCGACCCGCTGCTGTTGCCAGTTGCCGCTGCATACGCTGCTCCTGTTGCCGTCAGCGGCGATTGTGCGCTTTGTGTTTGCTGCTGGCCTGGTGCGTGTGCTTCTGGCGAGAATGATACAAATTGAATGAAATCCTATGCTATGCAAGTGCAAAACTCACCACTGCCGCTGCTGCTGCTGCTGTTGGGCAAACTGATACCAGGTACATTGGCCGTGGACAACGGCACCGACACATACAGACTGGGCGCATTGCCGCCACTGCTGCTGCCGCTGCTGCTGGCAGCAACTGCTCCAGTAGATGCACTGCTGCTGTTGCTCTCCTTGCTGCTGATGCTGCTGCTGTGCTTGCTACTGTTGTTGCTGCTGCTCGCCTTACTCGACTCTGTCTTGGCATAGCCTGCCGAGCTGCTCGCACTGCTGCTTGAGGTAGTGGCTGCTGTTGCCGATGTCGCCGTGCTCGCAGTGGTTGCTATCGCAGTTCCGCTCGCTGCAATCGTTGCACTTGGCAATGTGGCATTCACCTCAGCGGTGGCAGATGTTTGGTGGGTGGGTGGACTCAACTCGGTGCGTTGCTGCAAAAGATTAAACAGATGGTGACATGTGTTGGTTGTAGTAGTAGCGGAAGTACAGTGGTCGCAATATATAATAATTCTGCAAAGAAAGTAATAGTTATTATTGACCTATAAGCACTAAAGTTGGCAGTGTTTTTCTCAGACAAATACTAAAATAAACACTATTAGTGTCTTGCACATTAAACCGTATTATTTCTGCACAAATATTAAACTAAATTTTATACTATCTCAGTTCAATATCTTTGAGAAACGACCGGAAATCGCCTTCAATGCAGTCTTTGTTTCTATGGAAAAACGTTTAATCACATTACAAGAACTGAGCTTTAATGTGGCAGATATTCGTTTGTCTTCTCTTTTCCAAGCTTCGTTTCTTCGCTTTTCTTGTCTCGTGATAACCTTCGTCGGCTTATGGTTACTGCTAAGTGTTGTTGTCTGTTTGTGGTCATTAAAAATGTTGTCGAGACTTCCGGCCGCAAATTGCGGCATGTAAACAACACACATGTTTACAAACCATCAGAGAAGAACAACAAAATAACAAGCCCATACATAACATGCACCAACAAAAACACAAGATTAACATTAACATTGCGCAATAACAGCGTGCTGTTAACAGCGAACAGCAAATCAATGCAAGGCAAAGAAAAGTTGCATTTGTTTTTGTTTTCTTTGCTGGGCAGGGGGCGCGGCAGCGCCGAATGTGCTCCATATAGATTAAAAAGCTGCCAGTCAGCCTCACACACATACACACACATGCACATGCATACTGTGTGTACATAATGCAACTCATAGCTTATCGGCAGCCGTCGACGTTGCTGTCAATGGTAAAGGCGGCAGCGCAGCATGTAATAAAATGAGTCAGAGGCAGAGGTAGAGTCAGAAGAATGCAGCAGACTGCAGCAGCCGCTGCTGTCAAAACTCGGTGAGGGCAACAAATGCGACTGCTGTTGTTGGGCTGCAACAATGGGCAAGTTTTTGTCGTCTTGTTCTTATTTTATTTTGTGGTTTTCCCATATGCTGCCATATGCACGCCTATAAATGTATTGTCTGTGCGTGTGTGTGTGTGTGTGTGCTGTGTGAGGCAGCAAATGTTACTTGCAGCTAATGCACATAACAATAAAGAGCAAAAGCAACAGACGCTGGGAACAGCTATAATACCCACCCGTTCCCATGCTCTCATTCTCTCTTTCGACCCAGGCTCTCACTTCATGTTGCGGTCTAACTGTTCTCGCACGCTCTTTGGCTTGCTGCGTGAGAGCATTGCTGTTTATTTGGGTGGTGGGGGTGCAGTAGCTGCTGGCTGTCATTGTTGTTGTTATGTTTGAGTCACGTAGACAAAAACTATGCACAGCGTTGCCACCCAGTCCCGGCCCTTATAATTCCAATCAGAATTAATAAACGCTAACTAGCCGCTACCTGGCAAGCCGCCTGTTGCTGTTGTTGTTGGCCGAAATAGTGTCGAATTTCGAGTAAACACCTTCATGGCTCATTAGATTTGGGTCAAGCACAAAGCGCTGGACATTAAATCAAAGATGTCAAAATGAACATACTTGCTTCTCAGAGTTCGCAAGACTTCCACGAAGTGCCTTCTAAGACTTCCACGAAGTGCCTTCTAGTGGCAGCTGCAACCAAAACAATGGCTGCCATTGAGTATCGCTGATTATCCTGTTGCTGAAATAACTAATGGCCCAAGCAACCCCTTGTGGACATTGCGTGCTTTGCATTTTTTCGAATTTCAAATCGCTTCTATCACTGTACTTACTTCCTTCCGTACCGTATTTCAATTTCGGTTTCTGTAAATTCTTTTTTTTTGCTTTTCTTCTACAATTTCAATAACAGCGACGGCCGGAAACAAAATGCCAACTATAAATATTATATTAGCGTGTGTCTGCTGCCCCCTGGTTGATTTGCCAACTCTTCTTGCTGAACCCCTGTTCGGTGTCGTGGGTAATTGTCGTCGAAAAGAAATAAAGGGTTGTCCTTGTCCGCATTGTGGCAGGAATTTCGCAAAAAACGCAAACGCACCGCATAAAAACATTGAGGAACGCAAATTGAAATAAACGACACTGACGACTGATTGGAACACCAATAGACTACCAATGAGGTCCATTAAAAGCGGGCCACGGTGTGGGAGGATATGTGCCACATTACTGTTGCCAAGACATCGTAATGATGCCAGGAATTACATGCAACATGTTGAGCATAGTTGGGATGGCAACACATTGCTTGTGAATGGGCATGGGGACAAGTTAATCTCTGTGAGAAATAGTTCCTAAACTCCCATATCAATTAAAGCCTGACAGCAGAAACAATGAATACAAACAGAGTTGAAGACCTTGTGTCCCGCATACCTGAGCCTGAGCCTGAGCCTAAGATGGAACACAAGAAGGCAGCTGTAACAAGATCGAGAGCAGGATCAATCAGCCGCCAGGAAACAGCAGCAACAGGACAAAGAAACTCGGGGTAGCTCTCGGCTCTTCGGCTGTGGCAGCTGTCGTAAACTAGGCATTAAACGTGCCACACAACGTTGTTGTCGTTTTTTAAGACTGCGAGCATAGCTGCAGGATATACGAAGACAGCAGCATAAGTTATCCTTGAGAGTGCGCGCGCAAAACAAAAACTAGGGAACAAAACTCAGTTAAACAGCTGTCTGTGGCAGCCAAGACCCTTTTTCTTGTGGCAAGCGAACAGTGCCCAAGACAGGACACCGGGCCCTGCCACATGCAGCTGAGCCGCCTGTCTTAAATGCCTCTTACACTAATCAATAATCGGCAAGCGATAGATACTCTCTTATGTCCTACGCCAATTCGATCCCGTTGAGCCTCATGATAATTGCAAGTGGACGCCCCTCTTGCTGTGGCAGGTGGTGGCATGTTTACAGCACATTAAGCAGGTGCAACACACAGTTGCAAGAATAATGCGCTTCAATTATTGATGAAGTGTCTCAATGACTTCGCGTGCTGCAACATCTGCCATGTGGCACGTACACACCAGTTCTACATAATCTTTTATGCAAATTGTTTAACAGAAATCAATACCACTTGTGTAGTGGCCGTCTAGGCTTTAATCACAATATATCATGTTAATGCCTATCAATCCTACAATGACAGCTCGGGCTTTAAGTGGAATTTTAGAGCCTGGAGATGGCATATCATTCATCTCAAGTTCTGTTTATAAACAAAAGAACAACTCAAGCTGGCATTGCAAGTTACATAAAGTACAATATGTGTGACAAATTAACCAATTGCTTTTGCATTGCAGTTTGAATACTGTCAATTAACTAGTAGCAATTGTACAATATTAAACATTATAGAAACAGAGTGTTGCATGAAACCTCATTAGGTCATTAACCCGAGCCAGAGCAGCTGCCTAATTCGCGGGCTTGAAATATGTTGCTAAGATCCAAATGAAGACAAATATTTGCTAGGCAAGTTCTGCTCTGTTTCTATTACGCTTTAATCGGCTATAGAGCCATTAAAGTCCCTATCGAAGTCAAATCAAAAATGTCTTCTCTGCAAGAATTGCAGTTTCTCGAACATATTGCCAGCTGTCGACTAGCGTCTGCCGTGGCTGACACGTCTTGACACAGACTCCATAAAGTACCAAAAATAGATGGGCACTTTGGCGTGTGCTGTGCTGGGACAGGCATTGGGTTTATGGAGATCTTCTTGTTGTTGCCTTACCCCGGAAAGCAGGAAACGTATTTTTAAATTGTGCGGGTATGTGGTGGCAGCAGCTCCTCCTATGGCGGCTCCTGCGACACCGGCACTGGCGCCCAGATACGAAGGCGAGGCTGATGCAGATCCGCCAACATATTCAATGGTCGCCGATGGCGTCGTTGAGGCGGACGATGGTGATGATGAGGCGGATGTCGAATGCTGGCTGCTGTTGTGATGATGATGACTTGAATGTTGCTGTTGATGATGCGATGATTCTCGATCGCGTTCCCGGTCACGATCCCGATGCCGGCGATGTTCACGATGTTCGCGATGTTTGTGACGATGCTCCTTATCCTTTTCACGCTTTTCGCGCTTCTTTTTCTTATTCTTGCGATGCTCCTTGTAGTCGGCCACCTCCATATGATTGTTGTTATTGTTGCTTTCCGCCGTTGCTGCCATGTTGACCATGGTGGCGGTAAAATCCAAAGTACTGCTAACTGAGGTGGCTGCCACGGCCACAGCGGGCGCCACATCCATAGGCTGGGCGTCCAGTGTGTCCATCATCATCATTTTGTACGCTTTGTTCAGTATTCACTGTATTAGCGTGTGTAAGGTGTGTGTGTGTGTGATCACAGTTTAGACTTCTGCTTTTTGGCTGCAAGCCAGGTTCGCGTTCTCTGTGCTTTGACTGTTCTTTTAGCGTCAATTTTGTTTTGTTCACTGTGATTAACCGAATGGCAGCATAGTCTTACACTGTCAATCTCAGTCTCTGTTCTCGACTCTGCCTGCGCCTCTGCTCTTTCTCTCCGTCTCTCTCTCTCCCTGTCTATCTTTCTCTGTGCTCTTTTTGCTGTAGCTGTTTCCAATTGTTGTTGATACGTTTTCAATATTATTATTTTGTATGCTCTTTGGGCTGTTGTTCTTTTTTACTTCAAATCCACATTCACACGCACACGCACACGCACAGACACCGACACCGACACACGCACACTAGCTCATACAAAATCACGGGACACATATGTGAGAACCAACTGGCAATGTGTGCGTAGCTGTTGTTGTTGTTGGGGTGAATAACTTGCGTGGCGGCGACTGGGCTGGCTGGCTCTCCCTCTTTCCTTCTCTCTGTTTAGCGTAAAAGACGCGCACTCTTTCTCACTCTGTCGCATACACAACACAGAGACTCGTCGTCAAATCGTTTTATTTTCTACTTTTTGCTCCACACAAAAACACAAATTGAATTTCTTTTAGTTGGAAATTAGCTTTTTTCTGGCAGCATTTAAAACATGTGCTTAGCTGGCCACGTGAACGAGTAATATTTTGAGCAGTTTCCATACAAGAAAAACAACTTTTTGCTGTTACTGACACTGCTGGCCATAAAATGGTGCACACTTTACGCGCGATGTATTTGCAATGATTGCATTAAATGAATTAACAAATTGCAACAAAGACGAGCAATTAAAAAAGGCCAGGCTTGCAACAATGCATAAAAACGAATACACATGCACCTCTTATGCATACACAAAAAACGACAACTTAAAAAACGAAACCAGAACAAGACGGCGGCCGCGGCAGTGTTGTGGGTTGCTGGCCGTGCGGAGTTGTACTAAACTCTGCTCTCCGTCGACGGTTTTTGTTGCTGCAGTAGCACACGCAAACAAGACCCAGCGGGAAAACAACTGATGAATTCGTCACTGCTGTTAGAGGTGCATCGTGGTTGTTTTCTGTATGTTGGTGGTGGCTCTGCATTAAAACCTTCGGAGCGATTTTGTGCTGAGCATTGACAATAATTAGCATTATAAATTTAAGTAATTAACTCACAACTCCAGTGAAAAATGTATTTGAGGAAGAACTGTTCACTATCAGCAAAAAGTCCCACTGGGTGTGTGAGCACTAAGTGAGAGAGGAAAGCGCTGAGTGCTATTGTTGTTGTTATCTGCAGCCGGTTTTCAGGGGGGATTATTGACGTATGTATGTATGTATTGCATATTATGTCTGCACGTAGACCAGACTCGCACCAACACTAACACAAACGCGAGGTGTACACAAACAAAATGAAGCGCATAAGAACTCGAACTCGGCGACAGCATAAAAATAAACACACTCACATAGGCATACAAAAGAAGTAAGCAAAAGTTAACTGGAAAAACGTCACCCAGTAAGCAAAGTAAAGAGCCCAGCGATAAGGTTCAGTGACGCAAAATCCTAATATGTATATTTTTAATTGAGGGAAATCCTTGGTGATTTGTATGTATTATTTCCCAAGATTATTTTTAGCAGTTATGAATAATGTTTGCTACTTTAAAGCTTATTAATATTAACTAGTTTTGTATACATGCAGTTTTATACTTACATATATCAATTAGAAGAAATTTCAATGATAACTAACTGTGTAATACCGGATTTGCTACGGTCGAAATGTTTATTGGGCAACGCATCACAAAGCAGAACGCGTAAAAGTGAATCTTTCACAGGCGCTCAAGCACACAGATATAAATGCACACACAAATGCAAGCTCTAACATGCAGTGCATGTCGTAATGTTGTTGATGTTGTAATAAATACGGCAACAACAACAGTGACGACAATGTTATCAATACAGACAGACAGCTTCCAATGACCAGGAAACGAAATCAACGAAAAGCTTAGCAAAACAAAATGTGAAAAGAGGAGACAAGAAAAGAATAATAGAAAATACAAAATCACAGGAAATGAAATGAACTTACTTAATGTGCTTAATATGTTTTAATATTTAAGGTGTGCAAAGTGTTCACAGTCGTTTGCTTCTTTCGGGAACAGTTTGACCTGCGCGTGAGCGCAAGGGAGAGAGCCCAAAAGAGAGAGAACTCATTGCAACATACAATAACAACAACAACAACAACAACAGCAATAGTGATTATAGCGAGGTTGGGATTCTCTCTCACACACTCTCTCTATTTATTCTGTGCGAGTATGTGTCTGTGTGCTTTATGCAATGCTCTCAACGGGGGCGGGTGCAGCATGCAGGTTAATTTCCCTGTTGTTGTTGTTGTTAGTGGCTGAGCCAGACAGAGCCGTCGACGATTGAAGAAGACAAAACAGGAAAATGAAAAATAATTGAATTGTAAGACGATGTTTACAGCAGGATGCGGCGGCAGAGGAGACATGCAAACCTGTGACCACCAGACGTTTGCAATTGGCAATAAATAAAGAAGAAGAAGAATCACTGCATCTGAAGTTGGAAAACCGAGAGGCAGCATAATTTGTGATGCAAATAAATGGAAACACAAAGCCCGAAAAATCATGGGGTACAAAAAAAAAATAACGTTAAGTGGCATTTACCTGGGCGACGAAGTAGGTGAGGGGGAGCTTCAGTGAACGTGCCTGTTTTACAAAACAAACAACAAGAAACCGTCTTGGAAATGGGAACAGCACAAACATTGCCGTTGCATGGCCAACGGTTGGCTGGGTTCCTTGCCCCACCTCCGTCTCGTACTCCTAACACCGCAATAATCAAATCAAAGAAGGTGGCAAAGAGCACAATAATGGCGCCGTATTGCCGTAAGCTCACCAAGCTGAAGAATTAATTTTAATATGCAACTGGCGACGTAGTTGTTGGTGGTTCCTTTGACAACAAAAGGAATTTTAGCAATTTGACTAGCTTAATTAAGAGACACAAGAATTTTAACAAAGTAATAATAATTAATATGGCCCAGACGAATTACTTTTAAAAGCTCGAAGCAGACAGGTGCTTGTTTCAGGGTACGGCTGAGCAGTAGTCGGGGTCATTCAACTTCAAAAAGGCAACAGGCTCCCAGGAGCAAACAGAGCATGAAAGAGGGTAAATATTTGGGCAGGCAGCGTTTTAACTCTGCACACGACACTAAATAAACTCATTTTATGTGTGCATTATCAATAAACAAAAATTAAAAATAAAAAAAGGGGGCTATGGTTAAACAAACACACTTCAAAGATCAAGTTATATTCGAAAATGTCAACAGGCCAATATTTACTTAGCGCAAAGGGTGGGTGGGAAGAGTTTGAGAGAATGCAGAGCAGTAATAGTAACAGCTGTTAAAACTTTACAGCCACTGCTAAAGTTAACATTGCTCGTTTCCTTAGCATTAAGATATTATAATGCAAAATCAACAAGGGAAACTTTCTTCAGTTTCATCTATGTATATTAAAGAGCTACTGCCGGTTCTGACAGTTGCACTTCCAAATAACAACGCCTAAAGGGAAAGACGTTATCAAGATATATGGCTAAGTTGTTACGGCAATAAAACACACACGAGTCACGTGTCGCACCTATGCAGGAAGGCAAATACACTTATGCATCCGCACCCACAGGCCAAAATAAAAAGGTGTTGATTGTGTTGCCGGGTGACCTGATTGAAGGTCCCTGCAAAACGACGCACGAAAATTAATTGCTTCGGGAAGACTATTTGTCGAAATGTTTTAGTTTTATGACCGTTTAGAGGGAATCAGTTAAGCCAGTGTATAAACTCGTTTTATGAGCTACTGTCATAAAGTGAAGCAAACACACTTTTTAGCTTTTCCTTGAGTCACAACAATACACTCAACTCATGCATCAGCCAAATATGATTTGCGACAGCCGTTCATAATTGTCTATAGTCACGGGTGACAAATTCATAAATTATCACCCACCACCGATACCAACACCACCGCCACCACCACCACCATCAAATGTACACTAAACAACACAGCTTGAGGTCCTTCCGTTGATTACTATTATACCTTTTTTTTAAATGTTGTAGAAAACCTCCCGTCGTTTTTGATTGTTGTTCTTGACAATGAGTGCGGTAGATGAGAAATAAAATATGTAATTTTGCAATTTCGAGTTTTCAATTTGTTGCCAGAAATCGAAAGTGCAAAGGGCCAACAATTCAGTCGTGCGGTGAAATTTGGTAATGGGAAATCAATAATTTGGCCATTAAATGCAATGTCTGTCCTGTCTCCACGTAAATTCCATCAATAATAGGAATAGAAATAGCATTTGAATGCCAGACATGAACTGTAAATAAAATTGATGACTATGATTTATATATTTCACAAACAACCATATAGATAGCTAAAGGTCCTTTGACTTCGCAGTGTTTAATCTTTTGACATTTGCTTCCTAGTGTGTGGCAATTTGAATCCAAAATCGTTTTAATATATTAATCAAATATTTACATATTTCAACACATAAATCCATTCGCACCAGTGATCACAAGATATTAACGATTAATTAAAGCCAAAAGCAACGTATAATTATATATACTTATGTGTATATGCAAATAACTATATTTAGAGTTCTTCACCATAGCCATCGGCAATGCGTTAAATTTGTTTATCAATTGGAAAAATGTTAAGAGATTTTTCATTTTTTTCATTGCCTGTGCATGTGTCATATGTGCAAAAATTTCAAAAACGAATCACTCAGAAATAGACGGTGACTATGAAGGTCTATAAATATAAAAATATAGCGTAGCTACGTATCGAAGAGCCAACAAACGAATGAATAACCCACTTGAAAACACACCTGGCTGCGACCTCAGACAATTTATTTATTTATTTTGTTCACTATATATTTCATTTGTTGTTGTTTATTGAAAATATTTGAGCATATAATATATGACATCGTATGCCTGGCATGGCAACGTCAACGTCAACGTCATTAGAGATACACAATAAATAATTGACTAAGCGCTTAAGCGTGTTGCACTGATGGACTATAGAGATACCGTGCAATCTGTTTTAACTGACAAACAGAAGGTTTTCTTCGTGCAAACATTAACCTCCTTGGCATGAAGAAAGCATGTTAAATCAAGGAAAAGAGTTGGCATCAATGATAAATATTTAACTGCAACAAATTGCATTGAACCAATCGCCAATCGATAAACTCTTTGCTAGCAAACTTAGCAGAGTATAAGGACATTGCATTGACCAAGTATTTATGGCAATTGGAATATTTTTGAGCGTATTTGGGGTGATGACGCTGACAAAACGTCAATCGTCGATTAGTCGAAAGTGTTTTATTTTTTATATTTTTTAAACACGACAAGAACAAGCACATAACATGACACGAGTTCTATTTCATTTCCAAAACTAAAAATCCTCTAGAATTGGCATAAAAAATGCTCAAGAGTGTAATTGGCTAATTTAAAGAGACACAACTCTCAACAAACATAAGCAAGCACGTGGCGTTAGAATATATTGATTGCAATAAACAAATACGAGATTCTCTTGAGTGAAAAGCGCAGAGAGCGAAGCTTTTGCTCTCTCCGGAGAGGACAGCATATTAGCATCATATTTATATTTAGACTACATCAGATCGGTTATGGAACATTTTCGTATGCTTTTAACTTGAGCAACCGACCAGATATACAGACATATGTATGTATGTATACATCGCATACATCGTGTGTGCAACATCTAGAAAACTTTGCGCGTATGTTGAGCAATTATATTGTTTACGAAGTCGGTCGATCGGTCGGGCCGCTAAATATAGATCATATGCGGTGGCTCAATCTCGAGAAACCGAAGAAAACTAGGAAAAACGACGGACGCACCCAACCCACCCACTACACATTGCAAATGAATTTTATACAGGTATTTCAATAAAAAATAATTGTACAACATTTTCTGAAAGAAAAAAGAAATATTCAAAACCAAACACAGCGAAATTTCCAAAACAAAACGATGCAGTCAGTTGTTTTTCATGGAACCCACTGGGGCATATATATTATTGGATGTTATGTGTGTTTTATATAGAGCGTGAATGAATTTGCTCATGAATTAGAAAAAGAAATTAAACGAATATGTTCAAGAATTTGAAAGTACTTATAAGATAGAAAAAACTAAATAAGCTAAATATACATACATATATCATCTTCATAATCATCAATCATCAATCATATATATATATATTTTATCATTATTATCATAATCATAAACATAACATAATCCATCGAGCAATAGCTCTTCTGCTTTTCATATTGGAGCATATTACACATTGTTATCGAAATCGAAGTCGTTAGATGAAGACAAACTGCAGTTCGCTCGCTCTCGCTCTCGCTCTACTTCTGTGTATCTGATAGTCTAGCAGGTACAGTTTACAGTTGCCAATCGATAACATCTTTAGCTTAACTGCACAACTGTACCCAATGTTAATTGTTGTTTATTTTTTTGCATTTTCTTCTTGCTTGTATATTTGGTAACCTGTGCCGTTGTCGGTAGTTTGATTCGTTAGTTAAAGTTTAGCGTTCGATATAAGTTAATTTTCGTATTATTTTGTTTGGTTTTGCTTTTCGTAAGTTTTGAACGTCATTAATTTTTTTTTGTTGTTTTTTTGAAAATTTTCTTTTATTTTTTTGTAGTTTTTCTTTGTTTGTTTTGTTTTTTGTTCATAAAGCTTATTATCTCACATAACCTAAGACATTTCGTTCATCAAAAAATCGTTGGAAAAACCGAAACCAAAGACTAAAGTTAGCTAAGTGTTGTGGATAAGATAGATTAGTTTCTGGGAGAGATTAAACAAAATGTATTGGAACAATTGCTACTGTTTTGTTGCTTCTTTTCTTTACGGATTATTATCAATAAATATTGTTCTGCATTTCTTGCTTAGAACGTTGTCAAAGCGCCCGCGCCCAAACCATAGCCAACACCCTTGGGACCGAAATTGCGGCTGTAGCAGGATCGGCAATAGATATCACCGTCGGGTCCATCATTGAGATTCGTCGAATCGAGGGACTTGCGGCAATCGGAGCAGTAGAAGCAACGCTTGTGCCAGATGCGAGTCTTGCTGATCATCTGTTCGGCGGCAAAGACGGCAAAACCGCAACGTGGGCAGCCGCCCGAGGTCTTTTGGCCATTCAATGGGCCACCATCGGGAAATTGGATGGTCGATTCGCCGCTGGTGGAGACCAATGTGGGGGCGTGGCCATAGCCAAAGCCCTTGGGGCCATAGCTCTTGCCATAGCAGGCCTTGCAGTAGATGTCGCCATCGGGGCCATCGCAGGCCAGCACCGAGTCCAGGGGACGATGACAATTAGTGCAATTGTAGCACTTTCTGTGCCACATCTTGCCCTTGGACAGCTGCTGTTCGGCAGCAAAGACGGCGCCACCGCAGCGGGGACAACCCTCGCCCTCGGGGGCCTTGATCGAGGTGGTGTCGGGATTGATGAAGGGGCGACTGGAGCTGATTTGATCCTCGGTTAGGCCATCGGTTTGCAGGAAACCAGAGCCGCAGGCAAAGCCATAGCCATGTGGTCCCCACTTCTTGCCGTAGCAGGTCCTGCAGTAGACATCACCATCGGGACCATCGCTGGCATTGATCGAATCGAGCGTCTTGTGGCAATCCTTGCAATTGAAGCACTTCTTGTGCCACTCGCGACCCTTGGACAGCTTCTGCTCGGCGGCAAAGACAGCGCCACCGCAACGGGGGCAACCCTCGCCGGGACGTGCCTTAATCCTATCGACCTCAATGGCTGCCCGCATCTGGGGAGCACCCTCATCGTTGGCATAGCAATCGGACTGCAGAGCGCCACCGCCCTGGCCATAGCCATAGCCCTTGGGGCCAAACTGCTTGGCATAGCAGCCCTTGCAGTAGATGTTCTTGTCGGGCGCCTCACAGCACAGTATCGAGTCGAGACCCTTCTTGCAGGTGCCGCACTTGAAGCACTCCTTGTGCCAGCTGCGACCGCGTGCCAGCATCTGTTCGGCGGCATACACATAGCCGCCGCATCTGGGGCAACCTTCGCCTTCGGGTGCCCTGGCAATGGCACGTGGCTCCATGCGAGCGCCATTCCTCACCGTATCCTGACCGTTCTGGAACTGTGCGCCATTGTCCATGGACAGTGTGCCGGCGCCAGTGCCAAAACCGTAACCCTTGGGTCCATATTTGCGTCCATGGCAGACCTTGCAGTACAGCTCGCGTTCGTGCTCTGCGCAATTGGTCGAGTCCAACGATTTGTTGCACATGGAGCACTTGAAGCAATTTTTGTGGAATGAATAACCGCCAGCCAGACGCTCCTCAGCGGCATAAACACTCTTGCTGCAACGCGGGCATTTGGGGGCTTCATTCACTTGCAGTGGCATTGTGTTGTATTTTTTTTATAGTTTCTATATAAATATATCCTTGTTGGCAACAAATTTTACAGCTTTAACCGCGACTATTTGTATCTATGTCGTATATTATGCTTATTATCTGAAAGTGCAAACAGAGAGCAGAATTGAACATCGTCCTTGGCCGTTGCAAGCTGAACTGGGAAGCTGAAGCAAAGCTGTGGCAGTGGCAGTAAGGTGATCAGAATGTTATCGTGATCGATGATGAAGCAAGCGCTAAATGAGAGGGGAAAAGTAACTGCTCTAAAGTCTGTACTCGAATGAATGAGTGAGTTATGTGTTTGTAGTTGTGTTTCTATATCTAATAAGCTTTTGCTTAATGCATTAATCGAACTAATCTGGAAACGTTAGCTATGAAGTTTGCTAGTTCTTTGTCAAAATTTAATTTATTATTATATTATTAATGATCTGAAAGAGCAATCTAGAAATATTCTCTCTAAAACTATCATATTTAGCAGCAGCAAATAAATCCTCACATTTGTCATACATCTTATGATCTTATTAAATATATAAAATCTACACTCAATGTTCGGCAATAATTTCTCTCTCTCTCTCTCTAGACAATTAAGACTTTAGTACATATACTTAAACAAAACAAGCCCCTGCTAATTGAATGCCATAATTTGACTAATTTATTTCTTCAATCACTCTAATATGGCTAATAAATTTTCATAGAAAATTACCCAACCGAATAGATGTTTATTACGTATATGCACAACTACAGATGGAATATATATATTTACGATCACTTTACGATCATTCTATGAAATATTCTTGAACATCAAAATGAATTTCTACATGTTGCAAACAAAAAAAAAACGTAAGGAAATAATTATGTATCTAGCGGGAATTGCGAGAGAAATGTTTTATAAAAATAACACAGGTGAAAGATAGGATAGATATATGGCAGACCGCAAAATATGATCGCTCTAGCCCTAGCCTATGACAAGCACACATACTCTTCCTCTCTCTCCTCGCTTCTCTGCTGATCAATCTGAGTCATTCTGCGTATCGTTTTGAGGCGTTTCAATGGATTAGATATGCAAATGGAGAGCTGTGTTTACTTTATGATAACTGGACTGCGGGTTAGTTAAGATTGCCACTGCAATATCGGTTAATAGTCACAATACATATTATATATGTATGTAGCTAGATAAGTAAGGAAACTATACCTATCCCATACACAACACCGCACACAACAGAAACCGAGTACTGAACTGGAAGATTGCTCAACGCAAACTAATCTATAGAATTGTGAGTGCACACGGCACACGGTCCTGAGTTTTTCCTACATTTTCAGTTTTCAGTTTTCATTTTTCGTATTTCGAATTTTTTTGAGTTGAATTTGAGAAACTTTAGATGCGGAACAATTTTTCAGCTAATATCTCGCAAGAGAGTGCGATTGGAAATATGACAGTGTGTGTGCGTGTGTGTTTGCATGTACATATGTATGTATATATCTCAAGGCAGCCAAACGGCGTCTGTGGTTTTTCAACTTGTTCTATACACACACGCATTAAAAAGTTTTTCAGTTTTTCATTTTCCCCACACATTTCGCCCAGTTTCTCAGTTGTTTTTTATGTGCGGTAACAGGGCTAAAATGTTGTGCGAATTCTTTTTTTCTTCTGTTTCTTTCTACGCTTCGTTCGCTATAAATTGCACTATCATTAGCTATGATTAGCTAATTGAATACTATACTTAAGTCTTTAGTAAGATCTTGTTTACAATTGCAATTGCAATTGCAATTGGCGGCATTGGAACACATTATCGAACTTGGGGAGTTTTTGCATGCACATGCCTGGAGAACAGCACGTTTCTTTAACCTTTTGCATATTTTAGTAATTGAAAGTTTTAACACACGCACAACACACATACACACACACTTAGTTATGTGTATGCAGTTTTCTCACTTCTAGGCGAAAAGCTTTTTCACTAAAAAACAGATCTATAAATACGAGTACGTGGGAAATGTGTTTCCCCAATGGAGCCAACTACATTTGCTTTTCTTCGCTTTTTCGTTTTTCCTGTCGTTGTTGTGGTTTAAATGTGTGCCAAATTTTTACGTCGCTTCTAAAATTAAACTTCATCATATGCATTTTGGGTGGCAGCTTTAACCGATATTATCAGAGCACTGCACAACTTTCTATATATGCGCTATATGTATGTATGTATGTATGCTTATGCAGTGTGTAATGTCATGTTATGTTATGTGTGTATTTATATATTTACTTTTCGTTCGTAATAATAAAAATTTCGCAAATAAAATTTTAGTTGGTTTCTTAATTTTACTAGAGCCTTTTGGCTTCGATTAGCAACGATTTTCGACTGAGCGCGCTAGAAAATTGTCAACTTTTTGAATGGGGGGCGCTATGTGGATGTCGTCTCGGGAGAAAATTGAGCATCTTCGTCTGCACACGGCACGACGATAGCGACAATGACAATCGAGTTCTTTTGTCGCCGAAGCCCAACGATTGCGATGACTATATTAACAGCAGCAGCAGCAACAACAACAACAACAACAATAAAAACAATATGAATAATACACGCCCAACAAATCAAATCTTATATATACTAGCATATATTTGCATATATGCGTAGACATTTCTTCAAATAAAATCCAAAGAAAAATGTGATCAAAAAAATGAACATTTTGTTTACGTAGAATATTTAATGAAAGGAGTTGTCAAATCGTAGATTAATGCACTTTATAACGATCTCATGTTCATGAACATTATTTATTTGTTTGGTTATGTTGTCAACAATTAATTAGCCTTAACATTTGCATTCAATTAAATTTGTATATGGGTATTTCCAGGATCGCGAACGCCTCATTCGTACGTCTTTAAATTAAAAAAAAAATGTGTAAAAATAATTTTTTTATAATTATTTTTTTACGTATTTGAAGCAGTTCATCAGCTTTATTTTTATTAAAAAATTCAAGCTTTGAGATCTCTTTGTTTTCAAATTATTTATAGAAAACAGTGCATGGCGAACGCCTCAAAAAATGGAAGTCGTTTTTGACTTCACCATGAAAAATGAGAAATTCAGCGAAATGTCGCAATTAACTTGCAAGACAATATTTTTAAATCATAAAAAAATAATGTAGTTTTGCATTGATAGAAGTTATTTGAGTTATTTTAATAATTTTATTTATTAAATAATATTTATTAGAGATTTGTAACGCCTCATCGCGAACGCCTCAGAGTTTCCAACCAGCAAATTTTTCATCAAAAATAAAAAGACAAAAAATATAAACAAACTGAAAAATAATCTATAATTTTCTGCGAAGTCTATTTGTAATACCAGTTCTCCAGGCTTCAAATTTTTCTTGACTTCGTTAAAATAGCTTTCCTGGGCTCGCTTAACAAAAAAGTGCCTTTTAAACTCTGACAATCGCACATTAATCTCATTGATCAGCTCTGCCAGTGTACCAATAGTAATTCCCAAAGAGATTCTATTGTCTACTTTACTCCAAGTTTGCCATTTCATATTCACGTTCATATGCTTGAAGTGTGAAAGTGGCACCAAGTCAGAGCACACGTCGTCAGAACATTCTTTGCAATCAGTGGTCATGCATGTTTCATTAACAATATTGCAACAGACTAATTGCAAAAAGTTTACATGACTCGTTGGAATTGTTTGAATTATTTTAGCAAAAGCCTTTAATAAAAAACAAAAATTTGCAACAACTTCACAACTTCACGTGGTTTGGCCTACATTGGTAAAAAGTCGTTTTTGATATAAGAACGTTACAATTTTCTTCCTTAAATATTTGGAAAGCTTCTGATACGGTCATAATCATGAAGCGCTTTAATATTATCTCTCCATTAGAAATAAAAGTGTCTATCCTTCCATCTGCAATAAATATAACCATATGTGGAAAAAATTCGTTTGGTTTTTTCCTACTTACGATTGCGAACGCCTCAAACTTGTCAATGAAAATACAACTTCCCTTTTTAAATTAAACACAAATTTTCTTTTTATATGTATTAACCACAATTAACTCTGTTTGCATATAAATTTGCAATTGCTTGTGTCCATTAGATAAGCAGTAAATGACACAAAACTACGTTTGTGATTGCGAACGCCTCACAGAATTAGCAGGCAAACGAAAGTAAAAAATTTACAGATAGTTCATACATTCGTTGTCTGTGTTTCTATTTTCTTAGGAGTTTATTGTTGGTACAATTACGGTAAAAGAAGATTAGCAGCATAAAACAAATATATAGTAAATAACATCGAAAAGCAAAAGCAGCACTAAATGTCGCGAAAAAATAAAAAAACATATTTCTGAGTTTCTGTTCAAATATTTCATCACTAAAAGTAAAATATGGTAAAAACTCATTACATCATTAAAATTCAACTTATTCTTAAACAATATAAAAGAAATAAACATTGGTTTATCAACTTTTATTTTTTTGGTCGTGGTGGACCTTTTTCTGGAAATGCCCATATACTACATTTTTCCTTACAAATATTTTGCATTAAAAAGTTATTAATGGGGCATGGGCACGTCAATCTGCATCAATCAAATCAGCAAACAGAAATAGGAAATACACTCAAATGTCCAATTACTGATGGAGCAAAATACCCTAGCTTAAATTTATGCAAAATTTAAAATTGAATTTTTATAAATGCTCAAGAGGAGTTGGGAAATATCGTATGGTTTTAAATTTCCCTTCGGCAACAAATTCCTTACATACATGTGAAGCATACTTTTAGGTGCTTACAAGGATTTAAGGAAAGATTGATATTTGAGAGGAACCATTGTATATAAATACTTTATTTTAAGAAAACATTATACAAATGATCAGTTCTTAATTTAATAAATTATCATTATATATTTTGAAATATGTATGTACATATCAAACTTGAACACCATTTAACATTCTCTTATCCATAATAAAATGAGTATATTTTCAATTAGTAGAAACTTTCGAAACATAACCAAATCCTATTTTGCCTCTCGTTCACGTGACGCATATACCCGTGTTCATTTCGATCGTCAAGAAGTATTTTCGAAAGAAACAAGCAATTCTATTTGGTATGCACACCTCATGTGTATAGTATACGTGTTTTATTTCGTATATACTGACGCACACCTTGTGTTTAAATATTTAAAAGATGTTCGGCAAGGTGTATGCATTAATAATTGCATTTCTACTTATAAATATGATACGAAAGTTGGCAAAGCGCCTGCGCCTTTTAGCTGTATTACGAGAGCGAGTGGAATGACTATAGAAACTATGGAAACTATTTAGCTGATCCTTTCCAATCAACTGAAGAGATTGTGGGAAATAACATCAGAGGAGAGCAATAAACAGCAAAGGCAACAGCTTTGCCACTTGACAAGTTGTAGACAAGTGTACAAGATTAGAAGACCATCACTCAATGGGGCAACAATGTAGCCGGTTGGGAGAGTGGCTGAGCATAAGAGAATTAGGGGAGAACTAAATAGTTTTAAAATAGCTCAAAGAGTTGCTCTTTCTTTCAACTATTTATATATATTGTGTTTGAGTTAAACAAACTGTGTATGTGAATTTAACTCACCCGTTTCGAGCTCTTTTCAATTTCCTTCTCAAAATCCGTCAGCGGTGTCAATGTCACGTGCACATCCTTAATAATATCCCGAAATGAGCTGCAAAATAAGTAATTAAACATCAATATTCACATTTTCATAAAATTATTATAGATCTTACTTATTGAGATCATCCAAGTGCATGCTCGCCTTTACAATATCTACTTTACGTTTCTTGGATGCTGACGAGCTGCTCGATGTTAAGGACTGACTGGTTGTTGTTGTCGATGAGGCAGATGCGACAGATAGAGCTGTTTTACTGCTGCTACCTAAATTAGTTGACGCATTGCTGCTGTTGCCAATCATGGGCAACACATTGCTGCTACTGCTTGTGGACGAACCTGCGCCCGGCAAGCAATCCAAATTGCCGGCATTACTATTGCCCGGAAAGACAGCAGATGAATCCTTTAAGAGGTTGCCACTGCTGCTACTACTACTTGTTGGATGCAGCTCAGTTCCAAAGCCGCCGCCCAAATTGCTTGCCAAATGCAGTTTGCCCGTTAGGCTGCCACCAGCCGAGCTTGTTGGTGCGGTTGTGCTTAGATTCTGGGCGTGATTGCTGTGCTCACCCAGCGAGGCAGCAGAAATGCCACTGCTGCTGCCACTACTAGACACATGTGGCACTGCACTGGGATGAGTATTGGAGCTACTATTCGCTGGCATGCTTGATGAGATGGGCATGTTGCTGCTGCTGGTAGCGACATTGTTATTGCTGCTGCTGCTTGTGGCTGCAGCTGCTTCCTTTGAGCTTTCTTTGTTTTTGGATGACTTGGAGGACTTTTCGCGCGACGACGAGGATGATGAGGAGGATGACGAAGCCGATGAGTGAGAGAAACTGTTGTTCGATGAATTGCTGCCACCATCCTTATCCTTGTCTTTGCTAGAGCCTGAGCTGGACTGCTTTCCCATGTTTTTACTGTGCTTATCCTTATAGCTGCCACTCGAACTGCTAGCTGATGATTTTGTGCTCGTATTGCTGGGACCCATTGCACCACTGCCGCTGCCTGATACAGAGCCAGGTACAGAGCTACTGTTAATTGTATTGTTGCTGCCACTGCTGGTACCAGCACTGCTGGGATGCGTGGAGGCAACATTGCTGCTGATGGCGCTGGGTAAGCTGTTGCTCATGACATTGCTATTGTTGTTACTGGAGCCAGTGCTGCTACTACTGGGTGGAAAACTGCCTGCAGTTGAAGTGTTGCCAGCAACGCCAGCATTTGAGGAGCTTAAGGGATTAGATAGCCCCGTTGATGTTGCAGAGCTGCTACCCGATGATAGCGAAGATTTGCCCGATGTATTTGATTTGCGTTGCTTGGATGAGGAAGAAACGTTGCTGCCACCGCTCGAAAGGCTTGTTGAGCTGGCGGCCAGGTTACTGCTTGTGATTTTGATGCTTGTCGCTGAGGTGGACGCCGAATTCATGGTCGAATCAATCTCCTTCTCGGGAGACGAGCACGAATCGGAGGATGTGTCATGTTGTATAGGTTTATAGGGTGGTATGGTTTTGACGTTTCCGCCCTTTTTCTGCAATATAAATGTCAAGGCATTAGTGGAATTGATAATCATCAGATGCCTCACATACGAACCAATTTACTATAATGATGCTGACAGTAACCGCAGTACTTCACATTGTCCAAATAGTTGCCAGCCTCCTCGCAAAGCAGACCCAAACTTTGTGCGCACGTCACATGGAACTGCTGCTTACAATTGGCCTTATTACACTGCATGCAGGCTCCGACATTGGCGCGATTTGGTTTTCCAATCTCAAGGCAAATGTAGCAAGCTGCCCGTTTGAAAAAAATATAATTATTAATAGGCTCTCATTATTAAGCTGTAACTACTTTAAAATGTGACTCACTCTTTGAGTAGCGTTCCTGCGGTATTAATGTCAATATGATGGGCTCCATGGTGGTTACATTGCCAAATCGAATCTCGGGTATGTACAGCGCACAGACCACATGGGCCCAACCGCTCGTATCGGTCTTCTTGAGTGCGCCATCCCGCGATGGGCAGATCTCACAGCGTACACGGGACGTGCGCTCCTGAGACTCGCACTTACGGCAATACCAGGGTCCGGTGGGCACCGTAACGATGCCGTAACATGCTTGATGCACAGCAACGGTGCAGTTTTGGCCGTCACAGTAGACGAGCGGGTTCTCCGGCCACCCCCGCTCGTCCGAACAAACGCAACACCCGCCCACCATCTCCTTCATATCGTCCAGCTTGAACTTTTTAATTTTGATTAATTTTCGATTCAAGTTGGTGGAGTGAATGGTGTCGTCGTTGCTGCTGGAGTCTAACAACTCCAGTTTCGCATTTATTGATGAAGGAATTGCGGAATTGTTTACAAACAACCACTGCAATTAAATTAAAAATTCAATTAGAAAGCTTTATCTCATAAATGATCAAAAACTAATAGTGAATAATCGATTAGCAATTGTATCGAATTTGTTGACTGACGATCGATAAGTTCATAATACAAATTTATAGATATATATCGACAAGATGACTTGTACATACGACAATAGAAATTAAAAATAGTTGGACTTTAGTCTACATGCACCTTAAAAACATATTAAATATTTACAATGTCTTACCAGTAAATGACAATATTTGGTTAATTGACACGTGCGAGCAGTCAATCAACCTAAAGCGGCAAACTAAGCTAAAAAGAAGAAAAGCAATTAAAAACAGATTATTTACAGTGTAAAAATGCATACGCATGTATTTTGTTATTAACCGATAAATCGATTAGTTGTATTATCGATTATAGTTGTGACCTACAGCGAGTGCATTCCAGGTGTGATATGCAAGGTCATTGGAGCATTCATAAACAGAAAAAAATAATAATAACAATGGACATACCGGACCGGTGTATTTATTGAATAATATTTAGCGTAAATGTGAGCGAGAGTGAGATAGCATATGCGTTCAATTTACACAGATAAATATACACACAAGTTAAATACAGATGCACATACAATAAGTATGTATGTATGTACTGGGTTTTGTTTGCAAAACACGAAAACCTCACATACACATGTATAGCGCAACACGTTTGTATGTACATAAGTTCTCAATGTCAAGGTATTATTTGTTGCTGTCGCCAACGCATTCGTATTATACAGACATTGTTGTTGTATTTGATTTTTTATTGAGGGCACACAAATTATGGCGATAAACATATCGGCCACTTAGACCGCACAATCACAAATCGATGAACATAAAAATACCAACAAATTTCGGTTACGTGCGCGCACCGATCGTACAAACACACACACTAGCTCAACAGAGCGGATGAGCATTCCACTGTTTTGGTTGGTTCATTGAACTTATCGGTGGCCACAAGACAAAATGTTGCTTTTCTTTTCTTTGTATCGATGTAAACAAAGCCAAAGTCATAAATAAAACTACAAATTCAACTCATATGCACTTTATTTAATTAAAAACGCGACGCAGAGCAGCATTTTGTTATGATAATTAGCACAAGTAATTATGCACATGCATATGTGGGTCGCGTATGCCGAGATTTTATGATTAAAACAACAATAACACATAATCATATTGCCGACAGCCGAGTGACATGCGGGGCTTTCATTCATGGTTCGAGTATGTATGGGTATATTGGGTGTGTTTGGGTGAGCGGGTGTCTCGTTTTACCGTTATTAGGTCAACGTGTTGCCAACTGCCGAAAACGCAGCGACATCGATGCGCGAGTTGCCAACTGCTTGCCAGAGAAACGGTTACAGTGTAAGTGTAAATAAAAGAACTAAAAACACACACACACACACGAACTCATAAAAACGATAAAACGAGGCCGCCCCGCACGCAGCTTTTGTAATGTTTACAATACCACGGTGGGGCAGGGGAAGCGGCAGAGCAATGCACTCTCGAAGCGAACGCCCACAAGCAGACAGATACATACAAAGATTAGATGTACATAAATATGTTTTACATATATGTACGTATATATGTGTGTGTCAAATGTATATAAGGCGAAATGCCGCATAATGGGGCGCTTTGGGGGAGGAATGTAGCTGCACTCTATATATTTATGTGTTTGTATATTTTCATCACTTGGAAGATGCTCGGAAAGGAATGGGGATGGGATGGACTGAAGTTGGAGCTGGCAGGCAAGAGCGAGGGTGGTTTGTGTTCCGCTTTCACACTTAAAGAGTGCCACACAATTGAATTTCAACCAGTTTTCCACAAAAATGTGTATACCCAAAGCTTGAAATTATTGATTTTCTTTAGATTTAATTTAAATGAACTGACCGAAGTTGCTTTAAAACGTCATCACATTCACTGACAGGGTGAAAATTTAACCCAACGGCAACAAAAAACAACAAAAACTAGTTTCGAGAGCAAAAACAACATAAAAATGCGCGCGGTCAAAGTGGTCAAGCAACGCAAAGCGGCACAGGCACACGCACGCACACACATGTACACGTACACACATCCACCAAGAAGGAATGAAAGAAATATCTGTTTAGGGAGCGGCAGTAGGCCCACCGTCAACGATTGGGCGTCTAAAACTTGAAATCTTTTCAATTGCGTTTGTTATTTTCATGCAATCACTTAATTTCTTATTGGACGAGTCTCTTATTGCGAGAATATTGATTTTCTTTACCGTCACTTGTCACTCTTATTTTCCAATTTGCAATTGAAGTAATGGTGCTTTGGCTTTTAATTCGAATATGCCAATAATTTATTGTATTTTTTTTTTTATTTTTCCAGTCGAAGCCGGACAGTGACAGTTGAGCCGCCCACGAGTTACAACGCACGCAAGTAAAATAATCAACACTCGAAAAAAGGCGCTGAACGAACATCCACTAGCAACAACAACAACAGTAGTATGCACGAGTATTTACCTTGTAACTTGTTTGTTGTTGTTTCGCTCACACAGCAACCCAACTAGAAAGTACGTCTGAATGAGACAACAACACCTGCACACTGAATGCTGTATACAAATGCAGTTTCTCGTAGACGTATTTAAATTGTGCGACACATTTACTAGAATAACAACTTTATAATGCTTTTGTTGGTACCGAAAGTCACAACAATAACGTCACTTTTACTAGATTTTACAACTAATTTTACAACGTTTTTTCGCCTACCGCGACCGTGACCAGCGTGACCACAACTTCAATTTTGAAATATACTATTTTATATTGTATAATATACAGAAAAATTCCATTTTATTTTTGCACTTGGCATGGTATTTAGGTATTTTAAAAAATTCGATATAAATGATAATTTACAATCTGTCATATAACAATAAGAAAAGTATGTGATTAATATTAATATAACAGATACAGAAGATTACCAGCGAACTCCAATATTATCTTTTCTGTTTATTAGTAATAGCAATTTTTTTTTCTTACATTTTTTTTTATCATTTGAATATTTTCTTGAAAATTATCATTTTTTGCTTTCGAAATTCATAAAACAAAAAATAAAAATTTTTTTCAATAGAACAAGAAAATTAACGATATTTTTTAGGATCTAATAAAGTGTAGCCAAACTGCTAAATTATAGAAATATATTACTGTATATTTTTCGAAGTAAAGTATATTTTGAAAATTAACTTGCAGACACACTTTTTAGCAACCAACAGCTGTTGGGAAAAATCAATTTTGCAAATCCGTCTGTGTCTGTGCATATCTGATTTAAACCAAAAGAAAATGTCCTCTTGCGCTGACTGCTTTGTTGTGCTGCCCTCTAACTGTGCCTCTGGCACTCTAATCTTCGGTCGCAATGCAGAGGACGCTTCGTCTGTGGGTGGTGTAGGCGTGGCATCTGAAGTTTGCTATTATGATGTCAGCGAGGTGCTAGAGGGGAAGGTAAGACAAGCTTGACGAAAGTTAGTGACTCATCATGAGTACATGATTCTTGCAACATATTAGACTGATGGCGGCGCACCATTGGAGCCAGCTGGCAATACCCTACGTGTCATTTTGCAAAAACCCAAACCCGGCGTCTGGGGTGGCGATTTTGGGGCAAACGATCGGGGTGTGGCTATAGGGATTACCTGGAGCGATGGACAAGAAGATGCCAAAGACAGTGATAGCTTGATGGCCACAGACATTGTGCGGTGGGTCTTTTAGTACCTAATTTTAAGTCCCAATCTTATTAGAATAATTCTTCCCTTGCAGAATTGTTTTGGCTGAGTCTACCGAAGTGGAGGCTGCTATAGATCGAATTGGAAGTCTAGTGGTGAAACATGGCAATGACAGCAGTAAAATTAATTTAATAGTATGTGATCCGAGTTCCGCCTGGATTTTTAGTAGTGCTGGAAAAGTCTGGGCTGCCGAGAAATTACAAGCTAGCTGGGAGCGTGTACCCAGCGGTGGTCTCACTGTAACCAATACTATTGACAAGTCCAGTGAAGGATTGGACACGACTGTAAGCTTTGCAGCTGCTCATGATGCAGAGGCGCAGGCGCCTGAAGCGGACTGGTGCGGACCAAAACCGGATGCCGAAGCTAGCTTCACCCAACAAGATATGTTCGAAACGCTACGTTCAGCGAGCAGTGATGGTTCACGTGCAGCAACCGTATCGGTACTTAGTGCCAAGGGCAGTTCAATCTCTTGCCATTGGTTTACTGGCACGCCAAATGCTGCCGAGTCTGTGTTCAAGCCATTCGTTTTTGCACCTAAGCCGCGAATTTCGCCATTGACCCAGGTGCAGCCCGACGCGGAGCAGACGTTGTTGCATAGCCTTCATTCTAATCGAAAGCCGGCAGCACTGGAGCATTTGAGGAGCTTAGAACGCTCATGTGTTGATGAATTGAACAATTACTTTTCGCTACAGGATCATGCCAGCGATGAGCTAGATGAACTGCTCAAGGACTGCGTTGAAGCTGAGGTTAAATTCTATCGCTAGACATAGATGTGTTGCTTTCTACAATTATGATATATTGATATTCAACTAGCTTGCAACCACGACGACGCGACGCTCGATGCCCAACGCTCTTTTGAGCGATCTGCTCCGATTCGATTCGACTTGTGCATTTTATATATTCATAAGTACATCTAAAAACAATTGATAGGATACTCCAAAAAATGTTCATCCATACAATGCAAACTTTATATTTATGAATTTCCATGTTTATTTCATTATTTCAGTGTTAGTCTCGTTTAATTTTATGTTTATGCATTAACGTGATATTTATATATATATTTTTATGTAACTTTTTGTTTCCTATGTGCAATCTCGGATCTTGATTTTATAGTATTATGCATGACATTCCATGTTTTGGTTGCACTTGCGCCTACTTATCGATTTATAAACTGGCATTAAAATAAAAATATATACATATTTAATATACATACAATACATATATAAATATATATTATATAGCTCTCAAATAAACGCATAAAAAGCTGCATTTATACAAATAATGATTGTTTTCATTTTAAGTACAAATTTACGTGCATCTCAAACGGATTCGACAATGAGATTTGTTTTAAAAATAGTGTTGTCATTATGAAGCGCTTCGAGTTTGGTTATTTCAAAGGCCTGATAAACCTCTCGAAAATCCATTATATTCCGGGGCGAACTGTCCATCCAGAAACGATCAAATTCGAAGAATAAATAGCAATATAGCTTGTGGAAATCCTCGACCGAACTAAAGTTTTGTTTATGCAGCGCCACTTGGTTGTAAAAATGAGTCTTGGCGGCTCCCGTTCGTAACAAATTGAATGCCAGGGCGGTGAGATTGATGCCAACAATGGCATAGGTATATCCTAGCGTGGGATGCATAGAGTGCAATAGCACATGCTTCGCCGCATCGTTGTAGGCCCTTGCAAAGTATAAGAGATTCTCAAGTCCCAACATTCCCATACCACGAAAGTCTGTCTTCGGATCGTCACCTTGAAAGCCAATTTCTTGCCATTGCTTTGAGATTCTTCCGATCAATGGAGTATCCGGCATTAGTAGTTGCCACAATTCCCATAGCTTCTGCTCGTGATCCAGGTTATCGGAATCGAACGGTTCAGCACGCAGTTCCTCGACGTTATGCATTAGACGCTTATAGCCCCAAATTGTAGTGATGCAGTTTCCAAAAAGCCTTCCAAAATCCGGATGCACATTACTCTTGATGCGTTTCACACGCGACACCACTTGGACGGCTCGAGGCGCTGTGATGCGTTATAAGTTAGTATAGCATATGAGGTATTGTTAAGTGTTGACTCACCAAAGTAAAGCAATTCTTTGTCTGAAGCGTAAGGTGCAGCTTCATCCAGTTCCCTTAATAAAGTTATTATATCTGGCTTTTTCGACTGCAGGAGAGATCGTTCGATTTGGCGGCATCTCGATGCACCAGCCTTGGCTCCATAACATATACGTTGGAGCTCCGAGAGGCGGGTAAAAACATGCAGGAACCACTTAATGAAGGGTCGTATATAGCTAAAGATGAACGGTAGTAGCTTATCTAATATAAACATTTTCTTACACGTATAGAGCTTTTCTAGAAAATTGACTAATAAACTTTTGTTTAGTACTGCGTTGACATGGCAACGCTTTGAACATTCCCCTTGAGCATAGGTGTAAAGGATATCAGTAGTTTATTGTGGTACATAGGCAGGTACGATTACTAATTTTTTAACTTGCAGCTTTAATAATAGTTGTGCTCTATGTTGTTTTTATTAATATATTGTGCATTGCAATAGTGTTGTAGAAGTATGCTTTTCAGCTGTTGAATTTAAATTTGATTCTTAACAACACTAGAATGGTTTCACGACTGTTAATAGTAGCATTAGTGTGACCGTGAATGGTTTTTATTTTGGTATCTTCTACACGCTGAACAGCACCAAACAGCTATTTTTATAATAAAAAAACGAATCGATTTCAAAAATTAGAAAATATTTTACTTATGTTCAATTATTTAAAAAACTTGAGTTGCTTTTTAGCACTTACACCATTTTATTAAAGACTTAACAGAAACATGTCCCTTTAATTTATAAATTTACCAACAATTTATCAATGGATTAATGAAATTATTATGTTATGAAATATGATATTTAATAATGTCACTAAAATACCTGTTTCAATACATCGACCGGACCTGCGCAATGTTTTATGTGTCATGTTTTAATTATATTGTTGTCCCGTTCCGTATAGCATTTTTATAAGACTTTTACGATCAGCTTATCGTTCAAACTGATAAGCCTGAACACCAGCCTTTCAAAAACAAACTGGTAGTGCCGGGTATCAACTTGAAACTATAAAATTCTTTACTGCTCAGTTATAATCCAACATTCGAAGGCAGCAGTTGTTCCTATAACGCTACTATAAATAGGCTCAAAAATGCAAGAACAAAACGGAAGACTTTGGTCAACTTTGCATGAGGGTGCGTATAGAGAAAGTTTTTGTCAAATTAGTATTAAATGACTAAAATTGTGATAATTAATATACCAATTGGTTAATCTGATCAAAGTTTAACTTTCAAATAGTAAAAACATCACGATGTAAGCCTCACATTGTAATATTTTGAATTTGCTTAATAATGACACGCATAGTTAAGTTCCATGTAAATACTAATGGGTCTATTTTCACGGTTATTAGAGCCGATAACATTAATTTAATAACACGTGTGTTTGATAGCAATTATTGTAATTTGGTAACGAAAATATGTCTGATATTGTCAGTTCATAGGTCAATATAAAATTTTAACATAACAACAAGATTCTATACATGGTTAAATGCTTGATTTTAATTATTTTTAATATAGAAACACTTCCGTGTCTTAAACTATTTCTTAGTACTTTAATATATATAGTACATTTTTTATTAAAGGAAAATTTGAATTGCGCAGTCTAGCAAAAGCCGACTTGGAGGAAGCTCTTAATGTAAGTATAAGTATAAGTACCTAAAATGTGCAAAATTTGCATAACGACTGATAATTGCAAGAACATTTAAATTGAGATGTTGCATAAAAGCAACTGTAAGCGCCGAGGACAACGTGGCGTCGGTGGTGTAATGGTTAGCATAGTTGCCTTCCAAGCAGTTGACCCGGGTTCGATTCCCGGCCGACGCAGCTTAGTTTTTTGTTTTTTTTATATTTATTTCCTGTCTTTCCTATTCAGGTTTTGGAAGCCTCATTTTTTATGAACGAATCAGTATGCATTGGTTGCGAAATAAATTTGCCGCAAAATAAGGAAGCGCGTAAGGAGTTGCGAGAGCTGAGCCGAATTACAGCTCAGGATGGCGTTTCCTTAATTATGAGACACTTGGAGAGTGGACGTATTGTGGCAGTGTCTTTCAATAAAATAATGGTGACTAGCAAACATTTAATATATTCAAAATATATAATGAAAATAATTTGTACTCAATTCTAGTTCGCACCACCGCCTGGTGAAGACAATTTTTTTATTACGTTTTTAAAGGACGTAGTTAGTCCACAGGCATCATGTCTAATGAAATACATGATTACAATGGACTCCAAGATAGATGTTTGTGAATTGTACAACATAGATTGCGTAAATGAATTAATGTTCTTGAGCACTTTGCCGGAGTATGGGAGGCTTGGACTTGGTCGCGCACTAGTTGATGCCACTATTCAATTAACACAAGAATTAAGTCAGGGTAAAGGATTGCAGGATATTGCTGAGGAGTTGCGTGATAAACGTCCTGCAGCAGTAACGGCTTTGTGGACTTCATCATTTACACAAAAAATTGGCAAAGCAGTGGGCTTCAAAGTGCTTAACACTGTTCCTTTCTCGGAATTTGAATATAACGGAAAACGTTTTGATGAACGAATTGGACCACTTCATAAATTCTCTGAGCAAGTCGTTTACAAATTTTAAATATGTATAATTAAATAAACTAAAATGAAAATATCAACACATGCGATTGTAAACATTTTTAATGTACATAATATGCAACAATCAAAAAAAATGTACATGTGCGTCGGCCGGGAATCGAACCCGGGTCAACTGCTTGGAAGGCAACTATGCTAACCATTACACCACCGACGCCGCTTGGCAAGACACTTTCTTATGTGTATTTGAGCGACATTACTTAGCACAACTTTTCCTCACATTGAATGTTATGTTAATTAACATTTTTCCGCAACAGAATGTACCAAAGCTTTAAATGTTTTCATTTATTTAAAGCTTCGATAGTAATAATTGTTCAAGTGTTTTAAAAATTATATTTTTATATAATTGTAAAATATGCACTTATAGCTATTCCCCTCAAGTGTTTTATGAGACTTTTCCTACAATACCACTAAATCGCTCAACCCTTCCTTCCACCCATTCATCCCATTGTTGATTTCAATTTTTGCACTTTACCTAAGCACTTTAAAAAAATAAAAAGAGTAAAACTTTTCAAATGAGATTAAAATCTATACACACACACACACACACACACGCGTGTATACTTATTGCGTTGCCGAGTGTGTGCGCCCAGGCATACACTCAAGAGGATTTTGCCATCCTTAATGCTCAGTGTCAACACTATGAAATGGATGTGCATATGGATCGAAAAGCGGGGAGGCAGCAGTGTGATAAGCATTTGACAGTGCCCCGGCTCTAGTTTTCCTCTCTACCTCAACAATACATTTGGGTTTTTAATTAGAATTCGAATAATAAAAAAACAGAATTGAAAATCGTACTGCAAAATGACAATGCACTGAGGTTGAGGTCGAGGCAACCCCCTTTGCAGGGCAATTGCGTGTAATGATATAGGGAGCGGGTATTAACTAGGCTAGCGTCCCTCAGAGAGGCGGTTACGCTTGATTGTGTTATATGACGTGTGCTTAATTCGCAGTCTAATATTATGCTAGGGTGTAGTAATGTTCAAGTACTATTTAATTTCTTCGAGACTTAATTATACAGGGAACGATGGTTGACTGATAAAGTTCTGCAATGAATAAAAAAGTGAAATGGTAGCAGGTGTTGGCACCTTAAACAAATGTGTGTGAATTATAGCGTATGCTTACCTTAAGATAAGTCCAATAGACGTTGTGCGATTTGATTTAAGATATTAATATGAAGTCCTTTCAGTTCATAATACTTAACCAGTTATTAGTTAGTCGTCAGAGTTTCAATGCACCTTTGTCGAGTATTAAAAATATATAAATTAAATATTCGAAAAATTCCAAATTGTTTTAGCTTTTCTCGTGCTAAGCTTAAATCGTTAAAAATATAAAAAAAATTGAATTTCGATTGCTTGAATAAATTACTGAATTTGAGTAAATACCACTGCTCCTAACAAAACTGCATTCTGAGGATTTTAACTGGTTGCCACTAGGCAACAACTTGATAAAAATTGAAAACTAATTTGTTTATACAGCTGCACAAAACGAGCAGCGCTGGAAATGAAAACAACAGCGCACAGGACGCAGGGAAGACGGAGGAAGAGGAGAAGGTGAGGCAAAACAATTTGTTTATCATGGGTAGCCTTAGTGAGGTCGTCAGTCGGCGCCGATGGTGGCCAGGGGCAGGGTAGTACAGGGGCAACCGACACGGGAAAAAGGACAACAAACAAACGGATCGAAGCAAAAGGAAGACTCATCAAGGCAGGGGTAAAAATACAGCGGCAGGCTGCAGGACTCGCATACTTTGACACCCCTGTCGCGGCGCCGTAAAGTATGCAGCAAATATTCGCATTCGTTGAGGAGACGCATTTTAATGGAGCTGTTTCTATTTGGAATCCTAGACAATGCAAATATTTGCATTGCGTGCTAATGCTTAAAAATTATGCTGGTTGACAAATTTTGTTGAACTGCTGCCGAACATTTTCAGCTTGTCATTGCTGTTGTTTCTGCTGTGTGGCAACAATTCATTAATTAGACTTAGATGCTGTGTGCCGACTAGAAATGCATTAAACAATGCCTGCAGCTGCCTGTATACTGTTTAATCTCACCCCTTCCTAAACTAAAATGTTGCTACACTTGCTGAACAGTTTCCCTTGTTGAACAATGTGCCATGCCACTTGAATGCCACTCGGGCAATAATTCCGCTTAAACAGATAAACGCGCCCAAATCAAAAAACAATTTAATGTGTCTATCATATGAAAATCAGCACTCTGCTCCCAACCCCCTCTCTGGTCTAGCAAATCGTCAAACTCACACTTAATAAGCTTATAACACCCCCCAAAATGCAACCCTGTTGTGTGGCAACTTTCCTCTTGCTTGACGCTGATTGGCTGCTTCGTCCCGGACTCCGCCCCATTTGGCAATGCCTTTTGATGTGGCACCGCCATTGATATGATAGACTTGCACGGGCTTTGTCCGGGCAGAATTATACATGTACATACAACCCTCGTTTTGGACTCTTATCAAATGTGTCCTGCTCTTGGCCCGAGGATTGTATCATTCGCTTGGTAGCTGTTCGCGCGTTCGCTACCAAATCGCGCTTCAATGTTGCAACTTGCGGTGGCAATAGTCTTCTAGTCCTGTCGCGCTGTCATATATGACATACATATATGAACTAAGCATACCTGTGTGTAAAATTGTGCAATGATTTTTGATAAATCAAAGTGAACACTGTGAAGAGAATACGATTTTTAAGCATTGTGGATATTGGATATAATCAAAAGCAATTCAACAAGGTAAAGACATTAATGATGACAGTCAGTTTGCTGCCGTCGGAAATACGACTATAGACTTTAATTATTATTTAAATATGAGCATTGAAAGAGGAAATTAATATTTAACAGCCTTAACAGTTTATTTAATTCAAGAACATTTAACTCAGAAGTATTTAGAATAATTTATATACTTTTGTTTTAATCGGGTTCCCAAAGTTCTGACAATATGAAATGATAAGTCAGAAACAGCAAAAGTATACTAAAAAAATTAAAAACTTAAATTAAATAAAAGAACATTGTTTATAACTAAAGCTTCATTACCATACAGCAATTGACACAATATAGCAATAATTTGTTGCTTCTTTAAAATCCTTAGTTAAGTCACATACATATGTACATAGATTATATATATTATATCTTAATGCATTTGATTTCAATTTAATATTATATATTGTATGTTGCAGACAAATACATATTATTTTCATATTTAGATAACTTATGACAAGCACAAGCCCTATCAGTCGATTATCTTATCAACGGTAGGGCATTACTTGTATGTTAAACATGTTTGTTATAAATCAAACAACTGAATGATTGCTGATAACGAGTCATTGACTTAAATATCTATAGAAAATCAATTTGTAACTCCTTTTATTTACAGGAAATCAAAAGTCACGAGTGACAACACGTGCCGCACTTGCCACACTTTCCACACAAGTATCTCGAACCGCAACACGTGCCGCACACACGTCGTCTAACAGATTTATATCGGTCGGAGGCGTTATGCAATTAATAGACAATTAGCGCAAATATTACAATATAATTAGCATCCAACAAAATGTTTTCCATGGACAATTTTGATTTGGAAGCCACCATGGCACGCCACTTCTTCGAAGGTTCCCAGGCGACAAACGCATCCAACTCCAGTTCCGAGTACTTTTTCGGTGACGAGCATAGCTCGGAGAGTGATGATGATGATGATGCCTATAGCAGTGGTTTCAATAGCGATCAGGAGAACAACGAAAAGACGTAAGAACCCTCAACCAATGATCAATCCCAATCCCTTTCGATATTAACCGATTTTAGCTACTCCATATTTAGCAGACGTAGCCATAAGCCGAGGCGCTTGAAGTGTGCCTCCCAGATGGCCCAACAGCGTCAGGCGGCTAATCTTCGAGAGCGTCGGCGCATGCAGAGCATCAATGAGGCATTCGAGGGACTGCGCACTCATATACCGACATTGCCCTACGAGAAACGGTTGAGCAAGGTAAGAGATCAATGTGAAATTAGATGTTAATTAAATTTCAATCAATTTGCTATATTTGGAAAATTATATGTGACAAGATTATTAATTACTCTGCATTTAGTTAACTTTAAAATGTTCAATGTATTTGCTTTATTTATTTTCAAAATTATAATTTTCAATAATTTTCTAAATTTGAACAAAGGTATTACTTTATAATAATAAAACGTTATAAGCACTACAAGCTATGCTCTCCAAATACTCGAACAGATCGTAAATAAGAAAATGCCTTGAATTCATCATATCATCGTGAACTCAGCAAAATTACAACCGATTATAATTAGTTAATTAAAAGGGAAAGCGTGGTTTATGATATGAAAATACTAATCAATTTGTCTACCTTTCAGGTGGATACGCTAAAGCTGGCTATCAGCTATATAACCTTTCTCAGCGAGATGGTCAAGAAGGATAAGAATGGCAATGAGGCTGGGCTAAGCTTGCAGCGCAACTATCAGAAGGAGCCGCCTAAGAAAATCATACTAAAGGATCGCAGTAAGTTGTTGTAATTGCCCATCAATCAAATCATTTGCTGTGGGCGTCAAGTCCAGTTCAATGTGGACCAGTACTAGTTCTATATTAAATAACATAATTCAGCTGGACTGTTTTGTTGCTTGGCTGCATAGTTGATTGTCGATGCGAGGGTTGCCCAGGGGTTGGGAACTCTTCTCCATCCAGGGCTGCTGTATTCTTCTCCTAAGTGTAACTAATTAGAATTTTCACACTTCTCTCGTCCGCTTCGCATTGCGGGCTTTGCGTGTCTGCCAGTCAAGCAAATGGTTTCGCAGTCCCAGTCGCATCCCATCGCATCGATCACGGCGCACGATGAACGGTTCATTGGCGTACATGGCACGGATGTACACATGGATGCAGTCACGAAAGGTTTTCACTTGGGTAGTCGGGCACGGGAAGGGGGGATGGCTGTAAATGGATTAAGGGATTCCGTGTGCCAGCTCATAAAAGTGCCTTTAGTTACGGTTTTTGGTTAATCATTATTCTATTCAAAATGTATGACACTACGTTTCCTTTGGTGGTTCTCCCAATGAATCCTGATAGCAGCAAAAGCATCTGCATAACTAATAGCCAAACCACTTCGTTGGCCAAAGGGTAACCCCCTGGTACTAAACATATGAGTGATACGATCTATAGTAGGGTGATTTTTGAATGATCTGTTGAATTTTTTTTCAAGTTTCTCTTTTTTTAGAGTTTTTTATGTTCTCTTTGTCAAAACATAATTTTTACTGGTTAAAATTGGCTAGGGAAGCAGTTGTAACAGGTTAAGTACCCCAGGGAATGGTTTCAAAATATTTGTAAACTGGCGACTTATTTATAGGCTTGATATGGATTTATTTATATCATATATATAACTTAATTACAACAGGATACCAATTTATAGGCTAGAAACTGAAGCATCCCGATAGATAAAGAGACAGGAAGGCAGATATTTAGAAAGAAAGCAGAGAAGGGAGATCGTTAAAAAAAATGTTTTAAAATAATGATGACTACGAGATACCCTGTTTTAATGTGGGGCTGTGAAATCAAAAATTGTTTAAAAATCTTGTACTGTGTATTGAATGAATATATTAAATATGCAGTGCTAGACACTGCTAGATGCTGACCAAGAATATAAATAATAGAAAGGAAGCTTCCTCCTTTTGTTTGTTATATACTTTCGCACAGAAGTTTAATACCCTATTTTTGAGCACTTTCAAAGGGTACAGTTTATAAAAATGAGGTCAAAAATACTTGACAAATATTTGTGATCAACAAAAAAATATATATTCTGGCACACATCATTAAAATTATCATTTATATCAAATGAGATTCCGTTCCAGTAAGTACATTTAGTCCAAAAACAAATCTCTGATGAAACATTGTCAAAAAGAACATGTGACAGGCGGAGATATAATTTGTTATGATAAAATCCAACATACACCTTGCCCAACTTGCAACAGTGACTCCAAATAAAGTATACTTACACACACACACACACGCAACAATCAGAATAAGGTACAACAAAGTAGTAACAACATCAAAAAATAACAACAACAAAGCAGAATCGACATAATCATATCGTGAGAAATTCGTTACACTCCAGCAGATGTGTGCTGTCGCCAGAGTTGGGTCCTGTTAAAGGCCAACCGAGGACAAACACTGGAGTTGGGGTGAAATGCAGAGAGAGTGAGAGAGATAGCGAAAGGGAATGCGATGTGCGGTCTATAGTGGCACATGTATGTATGTATATGTATGTATGTGTGTGTATGTGTATGGTATATGGCAAAAGCGTTTTCATGCTTAACGGGCATTAAAAATGTTGAGCAAAAACAGAAAAACAACAAAACGAGAGAAATAGATAAAAATCGCAAAAAGTTGGAGGCAGGCCACAATGGCCATTTAAATGACTGCACGAGGATTTGCCCGAGGAGGAGGAGGAGGACTGTGGGCCAGGCCAGCACGCGCCTGGCATATGTTCACACCAACTTGCGAGATGACTGAGTGGGCGGGTGGGAGAAGCTGTGTGGTCGGGTCGGATGGTTGAGTGTCGCATATTTGAACAACACCCGCATGAAGCACTCAAAAACTGTGAGCACTACAAATTACCCAGCTTTGGTTGTGAGTTTCCTACTCCGAATGGTATTGGGAATGAGACTGGGATGATTTCCTTTGCGCAAGCTGATTGGATGCGCAAAGGGGGAGGTTTCCGAATTTTCGGTTTTGTTTGTTCATGGCAAATGGTGGGACGCACCGCAGGCTTGCAGCTGCAACAACAAGCTGGAACCCTTTGCTTGTTTACACTGCTCCTGTTGATGTGTTGTAATGTGTCTGCTAATGGCATTTGCTAACGTTTTTGGCAACAATCCTTAATTGACTGGGCGGCGTTTAACTGTTGATTGACTATAGAGCAAATTTCTATCTATTATATTTGTTTTTATTTCTAGCTGGCGGCATGGCGCATTCCTTATCATGGTATCGCAAGGGTGATCGCTATCCTGGCAGCAAGTTGTATGCGCGCACTTGGACACCAGATGATCCCAACCAGCAATCAATTCAGCCTCTCTATACCAACAACAACACGAAGAGCAATCACAGCACCAATTCCAGTCAAAATCAAAATAGCAATCAAAGTAGCGATGACTTCAATGTCAGTGGTGACATGTCTGGTGCTGCGGCTGGCGCCACAGCGACCATCTTTGGCAGCGGTGGTGCACTTTAAGAAGCTTATTCCTCCAAATCTCTCAACTAGTCAAGCTTGCTAGTCAACGGCATAATAGTGGCACACAAACCTACTACGAATAATACATAAACAATATGCATATAACATATATTCAAATTTTAAAATATATTAAAAAACATGTTCTGTGGTATTTAATTGCTCTAAGTTTGCTAATATCTAAATGTTATACTTAGTCGTTTAGTTTAAAAATCGAATAAATACAAGTATTTAAAAAATAATAAATAACAATATCCTTTTTCTATGCTTTTGGGCCATTTGCAGTTCAAGCGACGGGGCCAAAAGGCGCAATTTACGGCTAAATTACATAGTTATCAGTTGGACATTTATTGAACACCTGGTCGCGGCCCCTGTCGCTGATATCATTAAAAATAAATATCAAAAGCGACAGCAGACAATCATATTTTTGTATTACACAAGTGCTCATTCTGGGGGTGGGTGTTTGGTTTATTTTCGGCCTGGGTTCGCCGGTGCAACTAGAAAATTATTTCCGGTCTTCCGACATGCACCCGCCAAACAAGGACATTAAAAAAATGTTATTGTGAGTCTAAAGAATTCAGCTACACGCTGTACTGCAAGCTGACACAGCAATTGCACTCGCATTAAAAAATAGAAAGCATATTTTCCATTTTTAAGCGTTATAGTTTTGCTGCAAGCGTGGCATTTAAAAAATCATTAGAATTATCATGCTTAACACAATCTCCGATGTCCGTTAGATGGGCAGCTGTCGTTTCATTTGGTGTCCTTGTGACGCGTGCGTACGTTTGGTGGCACAATTTAGATGTTTATCAGCAATTAGGCTTAGTCTCAGCGGGGTGGCCACAGTTGTGGTATGATTGACTGTTTTGATAAATCAATTTGATCATATGTATGTAAATTTACCATGTTGCTGCAGAGCCTCAATCAATGATTTAATTAACTGCGCAGCTGTATGATGGTCACCCTTGTTTTCAAATCTCATTAAAAGCGCGCTACGGCGTTGCCACTTATGCCCACATGCTTAAAATGAATTGCAGCTTTTTTTGGGTGCCTTCCAACACTTACGCGGCAGCACGCGAACTTATTTTGTTTGTCGGAATAATTTAAATAGAATTAAAAATGCGTTTTGCACAGATTATTGTGGGACCTGCGGGCAGCGGAAAGGTAAGCTTATAAAACAACACCTCTAACGAAAATATTAATAAATAATTACCATTTAAAGTCTACATATTGTAGTTATATGCAACAACATGCCATGGACAGCAAAAGAAACATTCAAGTTGTTAATTTGGATCCGGCCGCAGAGCACTTTAACTACACGCCGCTGGCGGACATACGAGAACTTATACATCTGGATGATGCCATGGAGGATGAAGAGCTCCACTATGGTCCCAATGGTGGTTTGATATTCTGCCTGGAATTTCTCATCGAGAATCAGGATTGGTTAAAGGCCCAACTCTGCGGCGGTGAAGATGAACTGATGCTGGGTGAACCCGATGATGATTATATACTATTCGATATGCCCGGCCAAATAGAATTGTTCACACATCTGAAGATGGGCAAACAGTTGGTACAGCTGCTGGAATCGTGGAACTTTCGCACATGTGTTGTTTTCTGCCTGGACTCGCAATTTATGGTTGATGGTGCCAAGTTTATATCGGGCACAATGGCAGCACTTAGCGTAATGGCCAACATGGAGCAACCGCACGTAAATGTGCTGACCAAAGTTGATCTTTTAAGTACAGAAGCGCGTAAGCAGCTGGAACTTTATCTGGAACCAGATACGCACAATCTAATGGGTGAGCTGACCATTGGCACAGGGTTTGGAGAGAAATACCGCAAACTAACTGAGGCCATTGGCTCGCTTATCGAAGATTTCAGGTAAGCGCAACTTTATATTCATATAGTTATTTTTTAGTATGATGATTATTCTGTTTATTGGGTTTATACAGCAATATGTGGTTAACAATAATTAGCGCTGTCAGAAATGCAGCAAAATTCGCTTAATTCTAATATTCGTCACGGGATTTATGCCTTGGATTTGCGCGTTGGATGAAATGGATGCTCCATTTCAGACAAATCAGGTGGATTTTGCTCAAACGCATTAATCTCCTGCATGCCACTGTTGGCAATCGCCCACAATTCCGGATATTCCACCTTAAAGGTGGAATACCATTTCTGCACCAAGGGATAAGGTGACAAATCAAAGTCAATAGCTTCCAGGCAAAGGGTTGAAGATACCAATGCGAAGTCCGCAATGGTAACATTGTCCGAAGCCGCATACTTTGTGCCCAAGCGTTCCAAATAGGTTTCAAACACCTGAAGTGCGTTCTCAACCTTCTTTTGCGTCATTGGTGTGCGTTCATAGTCAAAGAAAATGGGTGCCATGCTGTGTGCCGAAATGGGGGCATAGTAGAAGCCCATGTTGAAGCAAAGACGCTGATTGACCAGTGCCCTTTCATTGGGATCATCGGGATACAGAGTCGATAGCGGCGAGTACTTGTCGCACAGATATTGCATAATAGCAATGCTCTCAGATAGATGGAAGCCATCGTCATCCAGAACGGGTATTTCCTTTTGTGGATTCATCTGTAAGAGATAAAATATTTAATTAGAAACTAATTGGGAGTGGTGTTGTCTACTTGCTTCATACCTTGGCGTAATCCTCGGTGCGGTGCTCCAGTGCAATGTAATCCACGTTGACCAGTTGATATTGTATGTCCAGCGCCTTAAGTGTCATGCGCACGGCCAAAGAAGGTGGCCCATCGGATACGGCGTACAGCTTCATCGTGTAAATCGGTCTATGCAAAATACAATTGTAAATGAGTTGTCATGTCTAAACCGGTTTCACTTGGGACAAACGAGCAAGTTTTTGTTATCTAAAAGTGAAAGCTATTTTTGGAACTGTTTTTGTTTTGTGCTATTTATGCACTTGTTGCTGCTTCTTATATATATCATGTACATATCTATATTTTAATAAGTTTTTAAAGTTTTATTAATATCGACATTTACCGGATTCAATTGGAATGTTCCGCGGAATGAAGTGCGCACGTGTAGCTTTTAAACTCAACTAACTCGAATATTTATTAGGTTGTTAGGATTGAATGAATTTCAGGTTAGAGAAATTTGGCTAGTCGACTATTGAATGCTCTAACTTAACTCGCTGTTATAATTACTTGACTCGACTTACTCAATGCCGTAGCTGTCCATGTCGGCAACTTCTTCGACCACTTCGATAATTGCATCTGTGTTGTCTTCTTCCATGGTCATATAGTGACTATCCTCTGGTAAAGTAGTCTCTTCGGCTTCCCCTTCTCCTTCCTCTTCATCCTCCTCTTCCTCAACAACCACATCCTCGTCAAACTCCTGTTCCTGAACTTCCGGCTTGGGCTTGACTGCAGCTAGTTTTGTAGGCTCTGTTATTTTGGCTCTGGTTGTTGTGGACACTGTAGACACACCATGCTGATTGCCGGCAGAGCTGTTGCGCGGCTTCTTGTGAACAACAATGCCATCGGTAAGATTGGAAACATTGAGTCGCTCCACAGCTAAATCACCAAACTCTTGCTTTATTTGCTCCAGCGACTTGCCAATGAAGTGCAGTGGTCGAAACTTGAGTTTCTTGTTGTTCTTCTTGTTGATCTCATTGAATAGACGTCTCTTGATATCATCCTCACTGAACGGATGATTGTGGCTGTTGTACACGCGCAGCACGCGTATGGAACCGTCTTTCTGGGTGGCCGTCGATATACGACTCTTGCAATTAATCTCAGGATCGCGGCACTTAATGCATACCCAATAATTGCGTGAAATGAGGCCACGATTCTTGGCATGATAAATGTAGCCATCCACGCATAGCATTTCACTACCCTTTGCTGAGCGAAGCGTACAAATTTTAGTCAGATCCATGTCGGCGACCGGTGCTGTGCTCGGTGTTGGACTTGTGATGGGTTGAGTAGTGGCACGTCGCTTACGCGAATTGGTTATTTGTGGTTTGGGAGTTGATGTGTTGCCCGGTAGATTCTCCAAAGCATTGGGTAGTATCTCGATTTTGGCGCTAATATTGTCTGCACCATCGTTCATATACTGCACAATCATGTTGGCAGCTTTATTCTGCTCCGGTTCCATTTTGATGCCATCAATGCCAATAACCTTCTTCATAATCACAGCGCGTCTCAGCTCGCTGGCGCTGCTTGATGGTGACTGATCCTTTGAGGGCTCATAGCTGCTGTCCTGTTCAGCTCCTGCTACCGATCCCTCTGTCTCCTCCCCCTCGTCTTGGCTTTCAAATTCTGCATTATTCTCCTGTTTACCACTCTCTGAGAAACTGCCCTTTTCCTTATTCTTCTGTTGATTCATACGCCGCTGTATCTCCTGCAAATCGGGTTTGTGTGTATGCTCGCCATTGATGCGCAACACTTCGGGTCCATTCTCTGCCGGATCCAGTGTGACGCGAACATGACAGCTTTGCTGCTTATCGCGCCTCATAATACAAGTGAAAAACATGTGTCCATTGGCACGACTCTGTGAGTCAAAGTGGAACAGATGCCGATCCAAACAAAGTACCTTTCGACCTTTGGCTGAGGGCAAGAAAGTAAATTTTGTCAAGTCGGTTTCGGTCAGCGGATCGTAGTCGCCCGGTGACACATAGTTCTCAATGATATCTGCACCAATTGGCCATTTCATTTCTTCTTCGGGACTGCCATGCTCTTGTTGCTGACCCGCTTGCGATGATCCGGATGCATCTTCATTATCCACATTCGTGTACACCTCATAGCTATCTTCACAATCCTCGATAATCATTGATTCAACATCATCGGTTTTAACTTGTGATTCGAACGTTACATCGGGGTCAAAGTACTCCAGATTAGGGCATTCTTGAAGCACCTCTACCGTTTGGTCATCATCCACTAAAAGAATCTGATGTCTTGAAAACATTTGCATTAGCTTATCAGCCGAATAGTGTGGATGAATATGCGCATCCGACTCCATGACATGCAACCGATGGGCCCCAGCTAATGTCGCCTCGGTACAGATTTTGGCGGTGCATTCAATGTCACGTTTGCGCACACATGTCCACCGGTACATGTCGCCCTTGAAGGACTTTCCAGCTAGATAATATAAGTGACCATCGATGCAAACCATGACACGACCATCACGTCGACGTAGCATGTAAACACGATCTTTGTCCTGTTAAAAAGATGGAACGATGTTGAAATTAAATATTTAAGCCTATTTAAAGTGATATTTAAGAAAGTAAATGAAATATATCGAAATCAAAATGAACATAAAAGAGTATGACATAGCTCCCCACCTCAAAGTCCAAATGGAACGAGCACTGAAGTGATTCACTATCCCCGCTATTTGTTATCCACTCGGGTGGATTAAGCCCAGCTGTTGCGCGCAAAAATTGGCGGGCCCGTTTCGGCTGCGTGCTACTGTATGCATCATCCATCTTCATATTAGATATATACTTGCGTTGCGAGACTTTATCTATCTCATGGTCGCTGCAACGTGCATGGCAATGGCCCATTAAAACTTCGACCACAATATGATTGGTTTTATCCACGGAATTGGGTACAATGGTGGAAATGCGTGATCGGCATGGCGTCATTTTATCCTTGCGCCGATTGCAAAGCCAACGGTACGTGTTGTTCTTGCCTATACGGTCAAAGTGATACAGGTAATCATCGACGCAAAGCATGTCGACGCCCTTTGCGGAGCGTACAACATACACCTTGGTCAAGTCCATGTCGTGTTCTTCCATTGTTTTGAATTATCGTGCGGTTATAATTTCAGCGTTTTTTAGTTACTTTACTGTTTTTGATGTGTGCCCAAAAAATGTTGTATCGAAAATGAGACAATTTTACTTTTGTTGTTGCTGTTGCTTGGGATTTTTTGGTGGTATTTTCCATACACTTATTGTGCCAAAGTTCAATGGTTTTTTTGCACAAACACAAGCACACTTAATCTTGCTTTTCAATGTTACATAAAATTATCTAAAACGCCACTTTCAGGTTCAGTTTAATGCACACATTTTACGACGCGAAGAAAATTTGTTGCTCGATACCAGGGTTGGCAAACGTATGACATGTTGACGTTGCCACTGCGCAGCCTGTACTTTTGTACATTGTGAATATTCATTAAGCAATAAAAATATTTGATTTACAGCTTGGTTCGATTTTTCCCGCTAGACACGGAGGATGAGGAGAGCATTGGTGACCTTTTGCTGCAGATTGATAGTATATTGCAGTTCGGCGAAGATGCTGATGTGCAAGTCCGTGACTTTGATGAAGCAGATGAAAATGAAGAACATGAGCCTGATATGTAATTTAGCTTAAACATTAATCTAAATTTAACTAGAATAGATACAAAAATGGAAAAAAAAACTTAGGTTTAATACATATGTATGTATATATCTGTTGCTATTTAGCAATACATTTTCTCTGTTAAATTGAGTAACCCTGGATTTTTAATTGGTATTTCGACATTTTGCAACACTTATTTGGGTTTCTTTTTGAATGCATAGCGTCTGTGCATAGTAATAAGATAAAGAGTAAATAATACGTAGTTTTAAGAAATACAGTGAAACATGGAAGATTCTGCCGAAAATGTTGTTGCTACTTCTAATGCAACTCAACAGGATATAACGACGCGCTTGGCAGCTCTGAATCGCTGGCAAGAGGAACAAAAACGACTACTGGAAGAGCGCCAAAATAATCAGCGCCTCATGTTGGGTCTGGAGCAGCGCAATATGTACCAAATGCTTGGGTTGCTACACAATAAGCTTGACACAATGACCGATATTTCGGATGGGTCTTTATCAGACAACGAACCGCAGGAACTTGAGGAAAGTCACATATCTAGCATTGAAATGCCGCGTCATGCAGACTATAACGAGCAGGACGACGTAGAGCACCAAGAAGGCTTGGAGTTTGATGCTAATCAGAGAAGTCCTCAGCCAGCCAAACCCAAACGTGCTTATCTACGACGTGGGGAAGGTCTAAAGCAGCGTTTTAAAGTTGATCCTGACACATTGCGCCTCAACAATTTACCGCGTTACAAGTTTGCCAATGCTCATCCCCAGTACCGTATGGCAGCTCCTGGTAGAACACAAAAACGTGGAATTTTAAAGGCTCAAAGGGCGGCGCCTAATGCAGTTACTGTGACAACTACAATGCCGCCTCCTCAGTTGTCTATAAAAGAACACCGTTTTCAACAGCTGCTAATGAATGCCAAAAATGTATGCAGTTCAACTCCGGATTTAAAGACGACTACCACCTCGAACAGCAATACTAACTCGACTATTTCACCCAAAGTTCGTTTTGTCACATTAAACGATGCAGATCAAGCAAAAGGACAGACGGCGGATGATGAAGAGTCCTCCTGTGAGACAAGTCCCGGTGCCCTGAAAAACTTGTGCTGGGCTAAGGTGTTAGACTCTCAGCAAATTAAGCCGCCAGTGCTACATCGACGCTCAGCTCAAATATGCGTTGAAAATGAGGATAATATTAGTATATTTGAGTTATTGGAGCAGAAGGCACGTGAGGGCAGCATTGATATGAACTCGAGTTGCATTCGAACGTTCATGGCACGAAAAGAACAGCGACGGCAAGCGGCTGCCGCTGATGACAGTGATCAGATTGTGGTTACCCAACAGATGCGTCAATTGCGACTGCATCCTGAAGTGTCAGAAGTCATGGATGATCGCGACGATGAAGACGATGAAAACAGCACACTGACTCCTTTAAAGGTAGGCGGAGGAAAAACACAAGTGCGAGTGCGCTTCTCTGATTCCACCGATACGCACGAATATTCAGATGAGACTACACTGCAGGATGCCACCAATGTGCAGCTCTTTGAGGAGTTCAAAGCAGCTTTGTTTCAGGCTCTTGAACAGAAAAAGACGCAAGAGACGAATGTAGCGCGTGTCGATGAACCTTTGACACAAGAGCTGCAGGAGAAGGCAAATTTGGTGCGCACTCGTCTCCAGGAGCTGGAAACAGAAATTGCCACATTTAAAGAGCAAAATGCAGAATTGCTGCGTCTTAAACAGAAACATGAATTGGACCGTGCGCAGTGTGCCCAAGAGCATATGGAGGCCATGGAGCGTGTGCATGATGAGAAAATACAGGCTGAAATTTATTTACATGACGAACGCATGAAGATCGAAGAGGAACGTCGCAAGTTTGAACAGCAAATGCGTATGCAAAAGAGCAATGTCAATAGCAAGGAGAAAAAGGAGCTGGCGGCACTAAAGCAAGAAGTGGAGGCGCTTCAGCTTCAGCTTAAACAAAAGGAGCAGGGACACGTCTCGGCTCAAGCACGATTGCGTGCTCAACTGCGGGCTAATGAAAAGGAGCAGCGTGGATATCGCGATGAGATTGAGCTTCTTAATCGTGAGAATAAGCGGCTGGAGCAGGAGTTGGTTAAGATAACGCGCGAGAGCAACAGCAAAATGCTACAGGAGATCAATCGTAACATTGCCAAACTGGCACCTAAGCTGGTAAGTCATTTATTTGCTTCTTTAAAACAATTCTTAAACTATAAATATTTAGCAGGAAAATGCTTTGCCAGTAGCAATGAAAGCTGATGAAAATGGCAGGAGGCATAGCAAATCTTTGGGCGACACTGTTCACGACAAGCCAGCCAAACAACGTGTGTCTAACCGTCGCCATAGCAGCAATCGAAGTCGCAAGAAACCGGAGCCATTGCATGTGGATTATGGCTCTAGCAGCTCCGGGGAGTTGGAAGAAGTCCTGATGCCACCAGTCGTCGCTTGGCCAACAACTGCAAAAACAACAGCAACCGCTGCCAGGACATCTACTGTGGAGACAACAGTTGCTGACAATAACAACAGCAGCAACAGTGAATTCAAGCGTGAGATTGTGAATGCGGATGGCAGTAAGGATATTTGGTATCCAAATGGCAACCTGAAGAAAATAAGCTCCGATGGCATGAGTGTGCGCATGCTATACTTTAACAAGGACATCAAGGAAACTGATATACGTGCTGGCACAGTCAAGTATTATTATGCCGAGACAAACACATGGCACACCACTTATTTGGACGGTTTAGAAATACTCGAATTCCCCAATGGGCAGACAGAGCATCGTCGTAAGGACGGCACCATTGAGATTCACTTTCCCAACAATACCATAAAAATTATGGACCCCAATGATACAGATAAATTGGAGGAGTGGCGCTATGAGGATGGCACGCATTTGGTTCAACTACGAAATGGAGACAAGATATTAAGCCTGCCCAATGGTCAGAAAGAGATTCACACCAAACTGAACAAACGGCGCGAATATCCCGATGGCACCGTGAAGCTCGTATATCCCGATGGCAGTCAAGAAACACGTTACTCCAATGGCCGTGTGCGTCTCAAAGACAAAGATGGCAACCTAATAATGGACACGGATTATGCAAAGTATTAGACGTGTTGTTAGTTTTTCTCGAAAATTGATGTTCAACATACGACAATGCAATGTAATTAATTATTTTTAAAATGAAATTTGTTAACTATTTAGATTTTAGAATATAAATTAGCAATATTAAGAATTTGATTTTTATTATTGGCTGTCGACATCCATTGTAACATTGTATGATTCAGTATTGTCGGTAGCTTCTGTTGTCTCCAATATTTCTGAATTATCCGCCCCTTCTGCCATCATGAGCTGCTGTTGAAAGAATGAGGGGTCCTGGTTAAATAGTTTGGAAGCAAACTTCACAATTTGTTGATAGGTGACTTCGTTGATTGCTCGCGGTCCCCAGCTAAAATAATTCTTTGGATCGTCGTAGGGGCTGAGTTGTGAGCGTTCTCGCTTTAGATACTGCTGATGGACGAATGTCTCATTTATCATCTTAGATATATCATTGCCAAAATAGCCATGCTCTTCAAGCACATTTACTTCTAGCATGTCCAGCATTGTGAAGAGCTTATCGTCTTCAATGCGACTCCCGCGTAGGAAAATGTAGGTGAGTACAATATAGAGCAGTGTTTGATGTGATCTTTGGGAGGCAGTCAGCTCGAATGTTGATATCACCGGAGCTTCCGCAATGCAGATGTATCTTTTTGGCGTTCCTTCCAATTGGATAAGTTTGATACCATAGATTTCACTTAGCAGTTTGGTGACTGAAGGCAACCGCTTAATCAGCTCGTTTTTTCCATCTGTCAATGCTGTCATATCAGTGAATTTAATGGGTATTTTATTTGCAGAATGACACAAAATAAAATTTAACATGTCCCGTACTTGATTATCTACTTCAAGGTAAGTATCTTCTGGCTGAGCCTGTGTGTCTTGTGATTGGGTATGTCTTGCATTTCTTCGTCGTGAGGCGTTCTGTGATGTGCTGGCCATTTCAAATAAAGTTTAGCTTTTCTTAATAATAAAATTCCGTTTCCTGAGCGGGAAATTGTATAGAAAATGTTTACAAACTCGAGCAGAGTTGCCAAAATACTAATAATTATGAACCAGTGTTGGAAAGCGTGTGTTAAACGGTGGGCAGTTATGTTGCATTCCTAACAATTATCGATAATTCAAAGTGACAAGGTTCATCGACAAATAAATTGTCGTTAAATTGAAAACGATTTAAGGAAAACTACTTTATTAATAACAAAAACTTAATGTGGACATGTATAATAAGATACGAAACGTACATATACATTGACCATGACAGCATTAAAAATGAGCCTTTGCACTTTTGCACAGTTGGCTCGTTGAAGGATTCAAGTGTGCCAAAGTACTTGAAGCAAGTGGAGGCTAAGTACGTAAATTACAATGATTTTTTTTATTGATTTATAGCTCTTACATGATGCTCTTTGCTGCTTAATGTGTTGCTCAGACAATTTCGCTTTCAGTAAACTGAGATGTGTTCTGCCAGTCAGTGTTAAAAGTTTTTTAATGTCACTATAATTTCCACTGATAGGCTTTGTATATTGAGATTTTGTAAAGTGTTTTTTAATTAAAATTGCAAAAATATGATCTGATCAGCAGGAAGCAAACAACTTTCAAAACTAAATTCGAGTGATATGCCCGGTCAACATTCACCAAGCCCCAGACAAAAACCAACAAATGGTTAACGCAAATGAAATTGAAATGCATTTTATGCAGACACGCGTCCAGACAACGTCTCAGACCCGTCTGCCGGCTTTGGTTAAACATAAATACATGTGCACAAACATAGTTTATTGCCTTGAAATGTGTGTTTCAGTGAAAACTAGTTGAATACCTGTCTTAGCGTCACCTTAAGTCTCAGCCTGCATCTCCCAGCTGTGGCTGCTAACAAAATGTGATTTAGCAGGCGGAAGGCTGCTTGGCCAGGCGGCAATCTTTAATTGATTTGCCATTGTAAAGACAAAAGCAAAGTTTTGTTCAATAATTTATGCATGCCTTTTGTTAACAAATGTCAGAAGCAGAAGCGGAATTAATGCTCGAATAAGAACCTTAATAAGAGTGACCAAAAAGGGAATTTGCATATGAAAAAGATGTTGTCGTGGAATTCACATATTAAGAAAGGTTATAATTATCGTGATCATGGTAAAGTGAAATGCCGCGAGCTTAATAGAAACTTTGTTGGAGACATGCATGAGTAAACAATAACAAGACTCATTGTCAACGCTTTTGCCTTTGGCTTTCTACACATATGTAGATAAACATTTTTGCTTTCAAAATACGCAGTGTAATGTCAACTTTGCCAACTTCAAGTGCCATTTTTTGTATGCTCAACCGACTAATTGTTGTGGTTTATGAAGAAAATTTTGAAAAGAAAGTCAAGGTCTTTGACAAAGACTGCGGCAACGAACTTGCCTTACGGCCATTAAAAATTAACAAATGGGCAACAGCAAAGTCATTTAGAATTTTCATGATAAATCGCAAATCAAGAGCCAAGCGATGCCAAAAGCCAACTTCCAACGGGTTTTTGTTCATATTGCTACATAAAAACTATTTATAAGTTAATAACAAAAATTCGAATAACGAAAATGCGAAAGTCGGTGCTGGAATGCTCTAATACCAATTTGCCATAAAAATTATATGTATATATTAATGCAATTATTTTGTCGTTACTATAGTGGTAAATTAGTAATAGTTTAGTTTATGTGCTAAGCCATAAATTGAATTTAAAATTTTCTTCTTGTTACAAGAAGTTGAAGTAATCAACAATACTCGCACAATACTCGTTAGAACAATTTTCAGACAGATTAGCCGGCTGTTCTTGGCTCCATCTGGTTGCGTGCTGTGCTTGAAAGTGGTCTACCTTCAGTCGAGCATTCTTGTCGAACGAGTGTCGCGGTGCACGAGCGCCCCCGGCATCTCCGCAGAGCTGAGCCACAACTTGGGGCCGGCATTTTATCCAAATCGAATTATTGCCGCGGCAAGAGACCAGTTATGGAATTTGCTAAATATCAATGAGGTTTAACAATTAACAACGTTTTTCCCTATTCGTAATATACTCGTATATCGACATTTACATTATTCATGTATATGTTTAACTTGAGCAGCGTACTCATTTGCATTGCTAAAGAGCCGTTAGTTCGTTCTGTTTGAACTGCTGTTGCCCCAAATACTCACAGATGCCTCTAACTGATCAGCTTTGCTTGCCTGATAATCATATTAGGCGCTTATCGCTTATCGCTCTTTTGCAACGCCATGTGGCAACAACATTACAACCATAGTAATAATTAACGACAGACAAATGAATGTATCTATGTATTTATATAGATATGGGGCGCTCACAAGCTCACTCGTGCATGCTAAATCGCGCATACGCACAGTGTTGCGACGCAGCCAGATAGCTAAACTGCATGTGAATGGTCTCCTCTATTATCTTCATTAATAACTTCGCATTTGAGTAAACAATTTAGCGCTAAGCGGATCTAAAGTATTTCAAGTATTTTAACTTCACATTGCCAAATCAAACAGCGTTACAGAGGTCACATTTAATGCTTATAAATTGACCAGCATGAATATCTTTGGTTTCACATCCATTTCGATTTATTTACGTACATACAACATCTTTCTTTGACCACAATATTTTTGCAGTCATATTTCATGAAGGTCATTCACAAGTTGAATATTTTATTTTTATCTATCTATTTCCTTGGGTGCTTTTGTATTTTCTGGGATTCGCAACTCGTTTGCCGTGTCTTTGATTTTTTGCCTTCAATTTTTTGCACCTTGTGGTCTTGAGATTCACGATCACGATCGCTATTCTTAATGCCTTGTTATGCTTTAAGCGAGGCTCTCATCTATAAGTGGGCCAGCAGAATTTTAATGTTATACTTCATATGGTCGGTATTAATTATTTAATAAAAAGCTTTGCCGTTAGGTATCTTGTTTACAATTAAACGTTTAATTTTTCGCTTGTTTATACTCGTACCATATAAATCTACATGCTTGGCCAAAATTAATGAGGTTTAAAATACTTGAATCGTGAGTCATTTGACTAATAAAAAATACCCCACATAATTCTCAACGCTGGGTAAATGCTAAACAGTTGTTCATAAAATTCAATTGAGGTTTTTTTTCTGGAATTACTCGAACATTTTTCGTGACGTTTTTGAACCAACTTTCGCAGGCCGACAAGGTCGATCGACCACTTTTTACCCAGCCTCAAGTTTCGTATTCGTATGCGCTCGTATTGTGTTTCTGACAAATCTGAATCACACTGTTTTATTTTCGTATTTAATATGCAGTCGACGATGTTGTCCCCAAACAGCCTTGAGCTACCATTTGCATTTGATGGGGAGCGAATAATAAAAATGAAAAAAAAAAAAAATATTTACCATAAAATGATTACATAAATCTTGGCCCGCTTCCTGTGTGAAAACTTTCACAACACCTTCGCCAAAAGCCAACTGCAATTTGCAATAATTTTTCAATAATTATAATTTTATGTCACATCGTGTTCAAGCACGCATAAATTAAATAACAAGATGCCCACAAAATATCAGCTAATGTCATGGTCATGGCCTAAAGGCTAACTGGCTTTTTGACTATCTGACTGGCCAATATGTCAACGACTTGTGTTTCCAAATGTCAAACAGTCAAATTCGTTTAAATTACACTATAAAGTGTTTTGAAAAGGCAAAGTGGGTCATTTACCAGATAAAACATTTGATTACTTTATAATGTTAAGGGAGACTAAAAAGAAACACTTCCTTTTGTTTAACAATCGATCATTTCCATTCTCTACATATATGGTTTTCAATTAAAATTATCTCATTTGATTATTGTTGATTTTTATCTAATCCAAGCTTGATTGAAGTTAGTTCAAGTAACATGATCTTCGTGCGAGTTGTCATCAGTTAATCACCAGAAACGTGATACCAACAAAGTGACTAAAGTCGGGCGAAAGTTTTACAATTTTCTATGATTATAAAATTGCATGAATTTAATGCAGAAATCTACATAGAAATGAGACAGACGAAATTTCATTTCCACGTTACATAAAAGCACAAATGAATTTTGATGTCTGGGGGCGAAGTCAACGTCTATATTATAAGGTTTTTCAGTTAAGATGTCTTCATTTGCTGGTTGCACATGAAGGTTTGGCATGTGTTCGTTTTCTTTTAACAAAGCAATACCCAAAAACTGAAGCGTGAAATCAAAAAGAAATCTTTTTTCCGTGGCCCAAAAGCAAGTTGATTACAACAATTACAAAAACAAACATCTGTGTGTTACAATTCGTTTTAGTTTTCCTTATTTGCTCATTAAAACCATTTAGCTAATTTATTTTGAAACCGAGCTAAATGATTTTAGGATCACATAACCGCTGATATTTTTGGATAACTTTAAGTGTTGAACTTTATAAATTAACTATAAATATAGACGATTTACACTATACAAAATTAGCTAAAATTAATTGTTAAAATATATTGTCGTAGTTAATTGATCAACATTTGGCGAAGCAAACGTGGTTCAAGCTATGTTTGTGTAGCAGCTGCTGTTGTTGTTTTTGGTGTTGTCAAAGCGGTTAAACGACATGCCACCAAAAATGATTGACAATCACTTTATAAACAATTTCGTTGGAGACTGCAACTACGGCGAGACACCCAACTTATACGATGTTGTTGCTACTACACTGCTATTGCTGTTTGCTGCTTCCCCATTCAGTCAACGCCAGCAACCAGTTGCATATGAAAGTAAAAGTAAAGCAACGCAGTCGAAAACAAACGCAAGCCTCAGACATATATGTAATATATATACACACACACTCTTACAAACACAGCGTGCATTTAAATGCAGCCGTATCGCATGTATGTACATATAGATATAAAACAAACAAAAGCCGAAGCTGAAGCTGAAGCTGTATCTGAAGCAGACAGCCACACCGGTTGCAGACAACTTGGACATGCATAACATACATACTATATATACTCTTTCACATATACACACACTACAATATATGAGCATTTAGTCACAAAATGCGTTCAAAAAGGCCGCTGCGCTGATAAAATGGTTAACTCAAAAAGTAAAAACCCAAAACACTAAAGATCCAAAAGCCAAAAGCCAATATGACATCATGGCATAATAACGTTCTGCATTAAGTTTGAACGGCATTTCTTCAGAATGGTTGGTTGAATATTTAAATGACTCAAAGGTTGTTGGTTGTGAATCCACAAACAAACAACTCTTTTTGGCCTTGCAATCTGTATACCAAATGATTTGAGGTGTGAATCTATAGTTCGATGTGTGTTTGAAATGAAAACAAGCTTATATTTATTGTTTTCTGACAACTAAAGGAGTTTGTTGTCTAAGTCATTTGTTTTTTGAAAGACAAAACAAGAAAATATTTAAATTTTGCCCAAATATTGTATGATTTAATGTTCTTAATTTATTATGTATTACTTAAGAGTCTTACGTGGACAATAGAAAAATTTGAATTTATCAAAATTATTACCCACAAAGTGGTTTCTGCTTTTTAAGCATGACTCAGAACACCCCTGAGACTTTTCTAGGGACCTTCGAGTGTTTGTTCGTGAACACATAACTTATCTTTCCAAGCCGCTTTTTGCTCCATTCAACAATAAGTGCAACGCGATTGTTGTTATTGTTCTACACAGCAGCTCAACAACGGTTGGTTAGCAGATAAGTTTGAAGTTTCAAAAACAAAAGCTTGAAACCACAGAGCAATGGAACAATGGAAATGGAAATGGTTGCCGTCTTGTCAGTGTGGCGCACACTTGGCCAAAGTTTGTGCAATACCCCAAAAGCGCATTTCTGCATTTTTTGCATTTAAAATTTGCAACCGCAACGAGCAACAAATGTGAAATACGAAATCGGCAACAAGAAATCACAAACTACAAATAACCGACATTGGTGCACATTTGAGTGATATTTGTGGGCAAAATGGCGCCTTGAAGTTTTATGAATTTTGACATCTTTGAATTCATTGAGTCACATTTCTTTGACGGATCGGCCAGATAAGCCAAGATACATAATTCGTGCCCTGCCATTGATGTATTCTGACGGTTTCTGGGTGCGTCTTCGTTTTGCCTTGATGGCATTTCAAAAATTGCACCTACAAGAATGTTTATGGGGCGCAGCTTTTGGTATTGCTTGGGTAAAGTAGTCAGAAAAGGAGAACACATATTAAGTATTTTCCCAAAGTCATACGTTGAGTTTATTTGTAAATCACAATGAAGAAATTGATAGCTGTGGGCGTAATGATTGTCAGCTGGTCTTTTCATTGAGCCTCTTATGCAGATTGGGAACTGTGCTTGTGATTGTGATTGAGATTGACTCTTTCATTGGCCGGTTCAAAGAAGTTCGTTGAGTTGACTTGACAAGTCGTTGCCTTGCCAAATTTCCATAGGCACAGCCTTCCTTTTTTTGATGAATTTCAAAAACCCAACGACTTCTGGCAGCAGCTACACACCCACACACTCAGACAGACGCACACACGCTAGACGACTACTCACCTGAGGCAGGCGAGAGCTCGACTCCAACTCTGACAACGATTATGTCAAGCCATGCGCTCTCTCACCTGTTGCGGCACTCGGAATTGCTCAGCTGTTGTGGCCAGACGAAACTCAACACAGTCGAAACTGAAATTGAAACAGCGACTCAAACCAGTTACCATTGCTGTAGCTGGGCCTGTCTCGTGATTAAAGACTTGGCCGACAACGACGTGGCCGGCGGTCGTGGTGAGTTTGCCATTCCGAAAGATCGTCAACTTTTGCTCAGAGTCTAGGTCTGGTCTCAGTGCGTGCTCAGTTGGTCGATGTGCTTCAACCGGAGCGGTTGCTAGACAACAAATCAAACGCAGACGCAGAGTTTATAACAATTCTCCAGAAACGTGGCCTGTGCGCTTGGCCAACTTTGTGAACCTTTGCGCATCGGTTAAGTGCAAAACGTAATATACCTTTTAGCCACAGTGTATGTTTGTGTGTGTTCAAGTGAAGAGTGCATTAGATGTATGCAAAAGATTGAGATTGGTTTGCTTCTTAACAAACGCTGAGATAAACATCGCAATCAAGTGAAACAAGGCAGCTAAATACAAGAAAAAAAAGAAAAAAATGCCATTAAAAATACCAAAACTAAAAAACAAACAAGTTTTTCGCCTCCTCCTTTTATACTCTCTCTCTCTCTCTCTGTCTTTCAGCAGTGAATGTTTTCTTTTGTGTTTTGTTTGCATTTTGCCGCTGCCATTTCTACATAAAAGGAGTGAGAGTGAAATGTCAAACATTAAACTGCAAACAGCGATTTTTGCAATGACATTATTTGCGAACAAAAATTAGACCGTAACAAACTGTAACTTATTGAAAATGATTTAATCTAATAAGAAGCAGTGCCGATTGAAGTGTGCGAACTGTGACACTTTGTTGGCATTGTTGTGACAGACGAGCCGGCTAACTAATTATCAATGTAATATGTATGCCAAAAGTTGGCCAAATGCAACAACAGCAACTGCAGCAACAACAACAACACCGATTGCATTTGTGGTTTTCTAGTTAGTCGGAGTCGGCCAAAGTTGCCGCAAATAATGCCACAGAGCCGCTCTAAGTTGTAGTTTCTGCTGCTGCTGTTGTTAGTTTTTCCGAGAGCAGCCTAGGAACCGGTTCAAATATACATTTATGCCGCTGTAATTTGGATCTAAGGTGTTTGTTGTTGTGGGTACTATTGCATTATTGCAATTGCATGCGCTTCAAGTCTCTTGCATATTTTTTTCCCCAGTTAGCTTGGTTTTTAGGGCCAAGTAAAGAATGCCACGAATTACTTTTAGATGAAGAGGAAGAGAATTGGGTAATGCTTGCGTTTTTAATTAACTTTATTTTAAATACACCAGCTAGTATGCTACAATGAAGGCCTTCAGGTTTTAATTTAGGCTAGAATATTGCAAAAAAATAAAAGACTTAAGAAGCAAACTTGTCGCAAACTCCTAAATTGAATTTGGCAACATTTAAGTTTAATGTTTATATGTTAAATAGTGTAATAAAATGGGAACCTTGACATAGATAAGTGGTTTCTTGTTTGGGTTTATTTGACAAGCAAACAAAAGACCTAGGAAACGAACTTGTTTTCACATCACTCAAGTGAGAAAATGTCCGCATAAATTTCCATTATTGAAACACATTTTCGACTGTGTTTGAACAACAATCATCTGGCGATTCCACAAAATAATACACGATTATTTAACGAACTTTCAACGGAAATGACAGCATTTTGAGATTACCAAATAGATGACAAATAACCGCTATGAAAGTACAAAAATCACACATTCCTAATGCGAGCAAACAAAATCGTGCAAAAAAAGAAAAACAAAACAAAAAAATCAACGACATTTAACAAAAGCGCGCTTAAATGAAATATTAACAAAACGAAACAAAAAAACACAGCAAAGATTTATGAACATCAAAGTGTTTGGTTAGATAATAATGTTCGCAGCCACAATAATTAATAAATTTGGCTAACCTTAATTTTTTATAGTTGTTCGATTATTTGGAAATTATCAACAAGTGCAAAAGTTGTGAGAGAAACTTAGTAAGAAAAAAGAAAAATAATATAAAATAAAAGCAAAATGCAAGCGTGTAGAAAAAAAAGAGCTCCGAGCGATTCGGCGTCGATCTTGCGGAGGAGACTCTTTGTAGCAAGTCTCTGCGGATTATTGCTGCTTGGCATTCAAATTGAGCGCGCGGCGTCTGCGCCTGCAGGCGAGGATGATGCTGCAGTCGTCCCCAGTACCACGATGCTAGCATTGGATACAACAACCCAGACTCTTGCTGCTGCTGATTCCTCCACAACAACAACAACGACAACAACAACAACAGCAGCACCAGGAGCAACAACAATTGGCATAGAACAAAGTAGCGAGTCGACTTCGACTTCGACTTTGACTTCGTCGGCGACTGCGGCTGCCAACATGTTGGATAGTTCAACGACTTTGGAGCCCAACAGATTGAACGCAAGCGAAGCTGGTGAGTTAACAAAAATAAAACCAGAGTCAAAGCACGAAAATTATAGATACGTTAGACGTCGCCTAGGCGCGTCTCGAAAGCTTTCCAGACACTTTAATCTCTTTCTTCCCAATTCTCTTCGACTGGCCCCATAATCAAATATCGTTCTTTGAGTTACCAATTAACGCCAGCTCCATTCAACTCGTCAGTCGTGTGCCGCCACCGCCCTTTTACGGTTCGATCCGTAATACATTTCTCGATAATTATAACTCTTCTCGCTTAAATGGAGCGCACCAGCCACGTAAAAGAAATTTTACTTTGGTTTGCGTCATTTTCTTTATATTAATCATAGACAGAACTCTGTATCTTTGGCATTTCTTATTAGTTTCCTGTTGAATTATTTCGTTAATTATGCGGCGCTTCAAAGTGAAATGATGAAAGTCTCTCAACTTCTGCATCAAGTGAAGCATGCAACAAACTATTTCTATACATAGTATTCATAATGTTATACAACTAATTGTGGTTCGAAAGAGTCAACAAGTTACCAGTTTTTGGCAACTTGAAAGTTACCTTTCGATTTTATTTAAATATTCTTATTGAATCCAAGTGGAACGAGTAGACAGAGATACTCGTACTTCTTTGATGCAGGCTTGTTTAGATTTGATCTAATTTCTTGGCTTCTATGGTAACTTAAGTGAAAGGCTATTCCAGTCTCTGATTGAAAATCCAAGTCAATCAACTATTTTTAATTGGGTTAACAGTTTAATTGTCTAGCCTTATTCTCTGTGGACTTTATAGTAACTTGTTTCTTTTTTTTTTGCTTTTATTATTATAATTAGCTTTTTGTAATTTTCGGTATAATGTCAGTTGCACATCAAACGTGTCACGTTGCCGGCGATTTACATCAGAGTTTACGACTATATATAGTTGCTTTGAGCTCATGAAACATCATTAGAGCTTGTGCTCTTTTAACTCAAAACTGTCTGTTGATGATGCGATTAACGGGGCCCACACTGATCGCTAGTTGCTAAACAAAAGACTGAGAAAACGAACTGGGTTTGGTCTTCAAGCTGATTATCAACCCTAGAAAATATTGTAGAAAATATTTTGGATTTTTGCAGTTGCGTAAAGGTTGAAACACGCGGATGAGTCATTTTAGTCACCTACGTGATTCGTTCAGACAACCGTTACACCTTTTAAATTTGTGTCAGAAATGTTTGCTAAAGTAATTTGTTTATTTGGGTGCCACTTCGCATACACCGCAATATTTAATGTTGTTTGCCATTGCCAATTAAATAGACATGTAGTAAATTAACTTGAACTTCGATTGTAGCAATACAAATGTCCATAAATCAATCAGATGCCAAAACACCCTCGCAAAACACACACACGCATATTTGACGCAACTCCTAAAGACCTTTGAAACCTCAACCCTCATGCAATAGCCTTAATTAATGAATCAAACAAAAGCTAAATTATCAACAGTTATAAAGACTCGCAGGTCAATTGATTAACTAAATATAAAGTGGGCTTAACATTGCCTTGAATGCTGTTGAATGACTAATAAATATTATAATTATTCACAGTTGCACAACTAGTTTTGTTGACCATTGATTTAGTTTTCAGCCGGTTTCTATTAAAATTCATTAAACTGTCACTAGACAAACTGAAATATATAATGTACATAAAGAAACTTTGTTTAACAAATTGTTGTATATTTATTAAGCTATGAATTTAACCTAAGAGAGCTACAAAACTAGATCATTACAATTAACTAGAGTTAACGTAAGCCTAATTGCGTTGCAGTTGCTACAGATATGACTGTAATTAGTTTCTAGTTGTTATATATATTTTCAAATGAAGCTTAAGCTTAGTAATATCTTCTATTCTTTCAAGAAACACAAATCAATTCAAAAAGTAAACTAAAAATTTATACGAAATGTTAAACAAAACTATATTATTCGCTCAAAAACTTATCTAAGTTAAATACAGACATTGAGAGCTGCAAATTGGGTTTTTAGCCAAAGCCAAGTGCACACAAATTGCAGCATGCTAATGAGCTGGAAAATTGGCGAACATACCAAAATGTCGAGTGCATAAATCATTTATGTTAATTTTTGTATGCGGTATGCAATGCTGAGTGAATTTTTGGCCAAACAACAGCAAATGGGGCGCTAATTGATGGCCTTGTCGTGGTTAAGTAATATAAAGGCACTGAGAAATCCAATTAAGTGGCTCAAATGCAATCCAGGGCCTGCGCTGCTCATGGCTTGCAAAAAAAAAAGTTATTATATTATATTTATATGTACTTGTGGAGGTCTGGTTGCTCAATAATACACATCACGAAATATTAAATTTAATAACAGAAACAAATTCAAACGATAAAGGCTACATTTTCGTGGCGAGTAACGACCTCAATTACCGGCCGAGATCATCATCTTTCTGGTGGTTTTTTGGTCACTTTCTTCAAGGAAAGGCTGTAAATTAAAAAAATTAAAATTGTGAAGATACAAGAGATTGCATTGAATAGGTTGGTATTATGTTGATTGTTTTTGTTGATTTTGCTTCAAATCAACGCACTCGAAAATTTGCATATTTGCTGCACGATGTCGTGAGGATTGAACGGAAATTGAATTTTGAACTCGGTGAATTCAACAATTACCAAAATGTGTTGCTTCAACAAATAATTTTCATATTTTTTCTCACAAGCGTAACTTATAAATGTCCTCAAGTTTGTTGTTTAAGTCTTTCGCTTGCTGCTGCCTTGTGTGAGTGAGTTTGTTTTATTTGTCGTTTATTTGCTTCTTGATCTTCTTGTTTTTTTGTTGCTTTTAAAAATTCTACAGAAAAAGGCAGGCAAACAAGTTTGTGCCCTAAGTCATTAGATTCTTTTTTTTTTTTTTTATATTTTTATTTTCAAGGATAAAGCCAAAATTTGTTGTGTGAGAAACACACCAAAAATGAAAAGTATTTCTTATGTTGGGTGTGGCAATGCGTGCAAATAACATACGTATAGACAAACATATGTGATTGTTATTGTCGTTTTCGTCTGGTTTACCTTTCGCTTGGGGTTCATGCACGATTAGCTGGCAAAATTGAGCGTCCGTTATAATGAACCGATAAGTAAAAGTAGCTTAAAACTTTTCAACAACAGCGAAACAAACAAAAGCTAGAGTGGAAAATAAAAAAAATGCTTAAAAATTGTAGTGTGTGGAGCAGCAACAAAATGCTGTTAATTGCAGCTTGTTTGTTGTTGCTAAAACCCCCAATGTACATTGACACTTGATGGTGCGAGCTCTCAAAGCCTGAGGCTCAAATGCTTGAGCATTTGAAGGCGCGTGAAAGTGTAGACAGCGTTTGCAGTTTACAATTAACATTTCGCCCATAAATATGACTGCATGTATTTTCGAACTTTAGTGTCAAAAATACATGGCACATGGTCCATCTATAAAACTCTGGTCTTTGAACTTTGTTTGTGTGAGATTGTTATTTCCAAAAAAATTAAAAAATAAAAATGCAACTGTCGACTTTCTCCATTCGGAAATTTATTGCCTGCATCGGACGATAGAACAACTGGTTAGTGCCTGGACCCAGATGACATCAATTGCTACCAAATGCCAAGTGAAAACCTGGCCAAGTCGAGCTACCGAGCTACTGGTATTTGTGTCAGGGGCGCAGCCCCAACAAACATTCGCGCACAGTCCAATAAAATAGTCAAGCTAATTATGTCTAGTTGCGATTTGATATTAATTGCTTTCAATCAAATATTTATGTACATCTGCCTCCTGGCGTATTGCATGCTCTGTAAATATTACCATCGTTTTCTTAATAAACACCACTTGCATTTTACTGAGGGTATTTTCAAGTCCAGCTCTATTACCCATTGGCTTGCTGGTTGCTGATTTCCCATTTCCATTAGGCAATTTTCTTTTTGTTATGTGCGTTGGGAAAAATGTAGCGCAAAAAGTCGAGTCTACTTAATGCATTTTAATTACGAGTAGGCTGTGTGTGTCTGTGTGTGTGTACTTGCATGTATTACTGGGGTGTTTGGGTAATTAACTGTGTCATTGAACGGTGTACAGAATGCTGTCAGGAAGTAAATACTTAGAGAAAGAAACAAAGAGGAAAAACTGAAAGAAGAGAGGCATAAATGAGCCTGAGATACATGCATAATTTGTGTAAAGAGTTGGAAATTATAAGTTGTTTAACAATAAGAGAATAGAAACTAGTTTACATAACTAGTAAAATTATAGATATTGTTGTGGTACTAATTATTTATTATTATTGCATTTTGCATTTTGTTCTGCTGCTTGTCGAACATATTCCTGTATATTTTATTCAACGGCTACCGTCTCTTTGTTTAAATGCGGTAATACGACGTATAATAGTAGAATCAAGACTATGGCATGTACCATGGTTAGTAATCCCATTTAACTGGCTTGTGCCATTCGATTGACCTTCAAAACAGACACACTAACGCACTTGGCACACAACTGTGTGCTACGACAACCACTCACATATGAAACACTTGCAGCTCCAATTCGAAAAGCAATTGCAAGTCGATTTCATGGCCGGCCGCAGGCAACTTGTGGAGCATTCACTTGGCCGGGCCACAAATGAAAAGCGTGGTGTCATTGCATTGAGATACAAATACGAAGATACAGATACATCTACAGTTGCTTAGATACTTATAGCAAATAGCTAACAGCGAACAGCTAACAGCAACAACAAGTACAGCTATCAATTGTATAGAGTTAAGTGGCATTTCTGTTTAGTCATATACATAAGTATAATTTTTTTCTGTTTTTTTTCTGCTGGAGTCTTTGTCTTGGCCTCCCCATGGACGATGACACGCGCTGAAACGTGTTTTGTTTTCTTGTATTTTGTTATTTTCTTGGTATAGCATTAGATGTGCTGTCTCTGATTCCAACACCCCCTTGGCCTCCTTACCCCTATGCTCGCATTCCAAGTGAAGCTGCATTTTTCATTAGCTGCCCGGGCACATGAACTTTCAAAGTTGAACACTTGAAAAGGTCAAATGCTGCTTTACACGCTGCCTTTTATAGTGGAAAATTGTTTTGTTTTATAGCTAACCAGCTAGTCAAACTGCCTGTCTGTATTTCCTTGTTGTTGTGAGGTCTTTTCTAATGTCTCTTTGCCTATCGCAAGACATTTCTTTCAGTCTCCGAGCCACATTTCTAGTCATTAGCTGGCAGAGATAAAAAATCAGATAAAATGCCAAGAAGCATTTACTACTATCCATCATTGCATTTAGTATCTAACTCTTTCAGATAGAGAATATAATACCCTAAATTGCAAAACTTACAGTACGTATTTTCCCAGCCACTTTTGAAAGTATTTTTTTAAAATTTGCTATGCTAATAAGTACGCTCGAATTTCTTTTGTAAGTCAAATTGATTTAACTTACTTCTGTTGTTTGCCAAATGCAACCCCAAAATGTTATACGAGTATCATCTACATGTAATCATATCGTCGACAGCTGAAACTGATAGTGATCTGCAAATCTCTCGCTCAACAAACAACCTTCACTCCCATTTGAAAAGCTGTTTTAACACTCGGTTTCACAAATTAACATACTACAAATAGAAAACGAAAACAATAACCGCATGCATTGTCATCATCCTCATACGCATTTCCCTTTCCCCACATTATCCATGCTCATCTTCGACAAAGACCACGCAATTTTCATGAACAACATTAGCAAATGAAATAAAAACATATGTGGATAATGAACAGAGAAGCCAAAACTTCAGCATTAATTATAAAGTTCCATTAACACTCTGGTAAAAATATGAATATACTCGCAACTCGCTTGGATATTCGTATTCGTTGTATGACCAAAAAACTTTGTTTGGCTTTCCAAATGTGAGCGACGAGTCACCAATTGCGCAATACATATCCATTCGGATTTGTTTATAATTTTTGAAGTTTGGTTCAAATCAAACTCGAAACCGGATCAACAACAACAACAGCCACATCAAGTAGGCAAATCAACTGATTTTTGTGGTGTTTCGGTTGTGGCTTTGTGGATACGTGACACACACACAAATACACATGCTTGGATGCATGACCGTTACATTAACCAAAAATCCAAGCAAATGTAAATTTAGATTTGAAATTTGTTGTATTTGTTGACACTTTTTGCCTGGCCAATGGACAGGTCCACTTCGGCTCACCATGGTGAGTGGACTGATGTTAATAGTCATTATGCAGTGCTCATTATGATTAGCGAGTGGGAAGTGTGTGACGTGCTTCCGGTTGACTGCTTTGACATTGTTGACACACAACAGCAAAGCTTTTCTTTGTCTGAGGACTTGGCTTAAGTAACCGTTGCGCCTTTACAAACCACACATAATTTGCAGAAATATTCAACTATAAATATAAAACATCTATAACAAATCAATTGTTCAAATTCAAATGTAGAATTTACAGTTTTGCTTAATCAATTTTAATGAGGTACTTTAAATATTCAGCTATGCAGAGTTCCGTTTAGCGGTTAACTACTGTAATGCTGAGCTGTTTGTCTTCTTAGTTGGCAAGCAAGACATCCGGTTGGTGCTGACGTCTTGTCAATTCTAAGCACATCATTTGTATGTGGACCTCTTATAGAGACCTCTTATAAGACCCCTGACCAACTCCATTGCATTCAATTGCCGTCTGTTTGTTTGTTTAGAGCCGCAAAACGTGCGGCGAATTGAAAAAAAAACCGCAAATGAATTTCAACTACCGACAACGCGTTTGCATTTCTGCATAACTTGTCGTTGGCCGTTGCTATAGCTATTCCTTTTGCAAGTTGTTGTGGCCGCTTTGTAGTGGGCGTAATACTTATTATAGGTATGCAGATAGAAGGCATTGTCATATATCATAATCAAGCGGCGACTGACCGAACCGGCCTAGCTATGCACGACATAAACAAGACTGAGACCAAAAGAAGAAAAGCCCATTTGACATGGCCGACAGAACTAGTCAAGTTCGTTGCCTAAGTCTTTTGTATGCAACATTTGGGATAAAAACGAACTTGCATAACAGAGACACAAAGGGAAAGACCACCAAAAGTGCAACAACAAACAAAAACAAGCTTACCCCATATGCATATTAGCATGGCATATACATACATACATACAGATATGCTAAAGGAAATAAATATATACTGCCTTGCTATATGGAACTATGCTTAACGAGTGGTGAGTGAAAAATGAAAATCAATGACAGTAAAAGACAAATTGTGCAGCGCGCAAAAATGGACAAAACAAAGGAGCTGGAACAAACGGCAAAGAAGTGCAACAGCCAGTATTATAAACGGCTAACCGTGACAATAACAACAACAGCAGCAGCAGCAGCAACTGCTGCAGGCAGCATAACGAACTGAAATTCAAGGTTCAAGTCAGTAACCTTAGCACAAGTTCTGCCCCCCACCCTTCCCCCCTCCACTCTCATCCTCAGTAAGAGCAACAATAAAAGCAACGACTGCAACTTAAGCATAAAACACACACACATACATACTCACATAAATAGAGCTGAAAGAGCTCGTTGCCAGACTAGGGTCTCCGTCTGGCTCTGGGCTAACGAACTGTGCAGGAGTTCTTCTCTTCTATGTAAGTATTTTTTAGCGCTAAATTGGCGTCCATTGCATGCGAAGCTCAACGTTGTCGTCTGCCATTGGGCACCAACTTTTTGCTCGCTCTCTCTCCCTTTCTCTCTCTGTCTCTTATTGGAGCGACAACAACAACTGCGTCCCGTCTGGGCCTCGACCTGGCGGGACCAGATCGGTGCCGCTTTTATGCTTATTACCACGCATGCATGTCAGGCCTTATGCCTAGGCGCACTCGAACCCATAGCTCTCCAACTTCAACTTCAACTCCAACTCCAACTCCATCTTCGTCTGGCACTCGAGTCGCCCCCATGGGGCCACATTTGCAGCGCCCATCAAGAATTGTCTTGCGGGTGCTTTTCTTTCGCTTCCCTCTTTCCCTTTTTTTTGTTTGGTTGCCAACTTCAGCATGAATCAGTTGAAAGACTAGGAATCTATATGTAATAATATGGTAGAGTTAACCAAGTAGTTAGGATATTTGCAATTACACTCAAAGAATGTGCTGGAATTACATTAAATTTACAGGTTCAGACAACAACAGTTTAACAATCTTATAATAAATGAATCACTGTTAAAGTTAGTTTTCAAAAAGATGAATGTGAAGTTAACAAATTAGTTCGAAGTGCGTCTTATCCGCCTTGAAACCTGTTTTGAACAAGTCTGAATTGAACCAGACGACTATCAATTATCTAACAATAACAATAAATATAATAGTATCATGCAATTAACGCAATTAACCGTAAAAACCTTCAACAATATTGTGTCAAGCTTTAATGAATATTAATAGATTGACAAGATTCAGGTTTGTGCTGTCTAATCTTCGCAGAACTTTACAAAATTGCGATTAAAGATATGTGAGATTAATATGCGATTCTTGAAATCTAACATTTATAGACTCCCTAAACATTTATAGACTCTCTGCTGTCTTAACGTGGGAATCTATTTGCTTAACCAATTACATATGGCAGCACAGAGAATAGCAGTTAATTGATTTGTTTACACACTAATTGCTGCAATTAGTGACTTAACGTCTTCTTAGCTTCTGCTCTTTTGAAGTGCATGAATTAAAGTTCAATTGAAGTTGGTAGCCGATATCTTTTGAGACCCACTGTACCAATAGTAAGTCAAGTGGATGGGTGTTGTTGTTGTTGTTGCTGTGCTCAAGAGCCCTCACTAAAGTCATCATTTATTTATGACATGAGCTTTGCGCCCCGAAACTATGCCCGAAAACAAACGTAATTATATAAGAGCGAAGGAACAGAGAAGAATCAAATTCAAGAAGAATAACAACTTGGCCGGCAGTCTCAGTCTTCTCTCTTTCCTAAGCGCGTTAAAGCACAGCAAAGATGTGAAGACGAATCACCAGAGGAAAACAATATCAGAAAAGATGCGGCTGCCTGATATTTTGGCATCGCTTCCCCGTCCCTTCATGCGTCCAATTGTCCAGCGTATGCTTCCAAGAATGGCGGACCAAACCTCGATGATTCAGCTTCGTCTCAGTCGCAGTCGCAGCTTAATGAATACCTTTGCTGATTCTCAAGAACTGATGCTGCGTCTGCGTCTGAGGTGTTTGCGTTCTACAACCGAAAACAGAACTGAAAATTACGTGTACGTAAATGATGCTGCCAATGATGGGACGCGTGAGATATTTCCAATACGAATAGTTTATCTTTTCTTTTCATTTCATTTGTTGTTGTTGTGTTCTTTTCGCTACGGTTTCCGCTAGAATTGCTCAAAAATTCTAGTACCGTAAATGTGGGCCAGCTAGAAAGAATAGACGAATAGAAAAATATGCGAATAAGCTTAAAGTTTATTTACCTCTTGAAAAGAACTCTACCAAATTGGGTATAAGTAACTGTAGGTGTGGTGTTAATTTATTTAAAATTAATATACGAATGATAAATCTCACAGACAAATATGATCTTAAGTTTAAACGCATTGGCAGAGAGTAAGCGGAAACGGAAACGAAGCATTCAAAGGGAAGCACGAAGCAGCTGAAGCAACAACAAATAATTGCTTACTTTGTTGAGCACCCTTTGGTTGTGTATTTAGTAAAATATTGAATGCAGAGCCCAAGTAAAACTTTGCTGTAACGCATCTACTTTAAGATGTGTTAACTTCATAAATATTAAAGATATTTTCATGTTTTAATTGCACAAGTCATGTGGTACAAAGGTACTGCAATTAAATAATTTTTAAAAGTTCTGCCAATTAATAATAATTGCGTTTACCTTTTTTATTTGCAGAAATTACAACAATGCCAGCTGCTGTCAAGGAAAGCAGCAGCAGTATTAGCAGCAATCATCTGCAGGAGGAAACAACAGTGCGTTCGACAAGTATTGAGCCGATTACCTCCACTGAGCCGACAACTACGCCACGTGCTGAGAACGTTGCTGCTGTAGAGCCAGTAATCTTTCATCAGACGGAGGCAGATCAGACGCACATTCAGCACATACCACTGAAGGATGAGCATGCAGAGAATGTGGTGGGAGGCGATGCCACCACAGAACAGCAACGGGAAGAGCAAAAGCTGCAAGAGCAGGAGCAACAGAATGAACTATTGCTATTGAATCAAATATCCAATGAGAATGATGATGATGTCAAAGATTTGAATAATTTTCGACATCCGGCAACACTCATAACGGCCAGCAACAGTGAGGAGAATGAGCCCAATGCCAATGAGAATGAAAGTGACAGCGACAAGTCTGCAGACACAACAACAACAACAACGACGTCGACAACGACAACAGCAGCGCCAACAACTACAACTACAAGTGCAACAGCAACAAGTGAGTCAGAAGATCCCTATCATGTGCATATACTGTCCGAGAATCATGATCGCCTGGCCGAGCACGAAGATTATCAAATGCTGTCGAGCAGCACCGAAGAGGGCGAACCAGCTGCAACAACAACAACAACACCGACAGCGACTGCGACATCATCAACAACAGAATCGAGTGCTGGCATTATTGTCAGCCTGGAGAATAAGGCAACAGCACAGTCAGTTACTGAGACGACATCAACAACAACATCCCGAGCACGCGCCATGCATATGAATGGGCCCGAAACTCAGCCACAAACTGAATCGGCAACCGAGACACAAACTGCAACTGAGACTGAGTTGGAGTCAAAGGCGGAGGCCACCACTGTGGTGCCGCAAAGCGAAGTGATTAACATTGTTGAAGGACAGCATGTGATTGCACAGCAGCACCCAGTCGAGGACGAAGCAAGCTTCAGCACAACGACAAGCACTACGACGACGACGACGACGACAACAACACCAACAACAACAACAACAGAGGCAACAGCAACCGATACACCATTTGTTGCCTTTGCCGGCGAGGGTCGCTCGGCGGGCAGCGACGAGGATGCCGAGCTGCTCTTCCGTCACAATGCCAGCATGCACCATCAGGCGCTAATGGATCTCAGCGATGTCAGCATGGACGATGAACGCACAGAGATAATTGCAACGACAACAACCACAACAACACAGGCAGTTATAACATCAAATACAACCACCACTACGACAACCGCACAACCCGAAACGGAAGTGCCCAAAATTGTAGAAATCACAGCCAGCGGCGATACAATGCAACGCGAGTGCTTGGCTGACGGCAAAAGCTACAAGGTGCGTTGGCTTTTTGTTTTACAAATTTACTTAAATCATAAAAAAGAAACAATATTTATTATTATTTATTAATTGTAGGAAGTAGACTTTTTCTCACAGATTATTTATTTAAATTTTACTTAGTAGTGAGTTTGGCAAAGTCGCTTATATTTTATCATCAAATAAGACGTATAAACTTAGATAGAAATGACACTATATTACTACAAAGCGTGCTAGAGTAAAAAATAAGCTACATAGTTGTAATAATTCTCTTTGAAATCGGATTAATCTTAGCTGCAATGGTTGGTTGCACCCACCTTGAGTTGTCGCCTCCCCAGATGATTTTATTTGCACACTTATTTTTGTATAACCGCCCCCGTTTTGGGGGCAGACTGTTGCACTTCCTGGCTCGCAATTGCAAATTTGGCTTGTCGTCACTTTGATTGCATAATGGCCAACAACAAGTTTCGGGCCACTCATAAAAAAACCGGTCAACAGGCTGTTTTGTCGCAGCTGCTGCTGTTGCCGTTTTTTGCACGCCAAAAATATTTTTGGTGCACATTTCCCTGGATATGTTTTTCTTTTTTTTCGCGATTGTTGTTGCTTGGGCAAGCAGCAATTATGCAAATATTTGCGCACCTTTAAAACCGAGAGAAAAATGCCAGCAATTTGCTGGGCCGTGATGTCGCTGTCGAGGCTGTGTCTGTCATTGCAGCACTGCAAATGAAGCTTTGCCTTAATCCAGTTCAATCCACATGTAAATGTGGCTGTCTTCGGCTGTAACTGTTAGAATCATCGCATGAGCTATACATTTTTATCAATCATCTAATTAACGTCAGCGTCTAATTTCCATAAATTGCTACACGCCTTGCTGTCTGTCGGTTTCTGTCTGCTCGAGTGTGACGTGTTCATCAGACATTGCACCCGTGCCATAAGGCATTGTGGCGAGTCACGTACATTACTCGCAAATGGACTCCAGTCCAGCACAGCAACAGCAACAGATAAAGCAAACGCCTTTCGGCTGCCTGCCACTACTGACCAACCCATTCAGTTGGCTTTTGTAGCCATTGTTGTTGCTGCAGTTGCTGTTGCTCTTTGGTGCATTGGTTGTTGCTGCCAGCGATTGCTTTGAGTGGCTGCCTTCGGTGTTGATTTTGTTTTAATTAAACGGCCACTTGGGTTTTCTGTGGCGCTACTCTAACCAATTTATGTTGAGGCTACTGCATATGTAGAGCCATTTGTAATTGCTGCTAATGACATTAGATACATCTTTACAAATTAATTGCAATTAAATCATATAGTTTTAGGTATTAAACATTTATTTTAAAAAATATTTTTCATAATTTTAAAAATAACACAAAATGTGGAAGGGTATCAGTTTTTCTAGCTAGCTCACTGCACACTTTGATAAGTTTTAACGGTGTGCTGTCAACGACTAATTGCAAGATACAGGGTATCTAGTTGTTACATCCGCATCGCTTGCCTTATTCTTAATGTCTTCATGGTTGATTTTTGTATTTTGCAACATATTTTTAGAGTATTTTCACTGCAATGCGCGGTTAATTCAATTTAGTTATTATTTTATTTTTCTTTTTGTTATTTTTTATTAAATGCTTGAAATTGTTTTCGTTGTACTTTTCATAATCGGGCTTGCGGCACGCTTCGATATGAAATAATGTTTGCTTTCACTTTTAATGCATTGATGTTGTTTTTGTTCGTGCTGTGTTTATTTTTTTTCTTTTTTTTTCTTATAAATAGCGATCGATCGCCACAGCGGACACGTGCAACATGCCAAGCCGCATGCCACAAATACATTTTACAGTGCCTGCAAATATTCAACCCATACTCTTAGATGTAGTTTAGTGTGCCACATTGAGTGCTGGCTGGCTTCAGCTTACAGTGGCTTACAAAGCCATAGCTTTATGGGTTTTTAGGGTTTTAGGTTTAAAGTTCCCAAGAAGCACCATGAAATCTTTTTACAGCCACTGGGAATGGAGGCGCTGCTTAATGGTACATTAAAATATGGCAAAGGGCGTGAAAGAAAATATGAAGTATGAGCTCATTTAAAGCGTATTAAGAGTTCTGAGAGTACACGAAGCCTACGCAAAAGTTTTAATTAACAAAACAAACGAATTGAATGGAAAACAAAAGACTAAAGCAACAAACTTGATTTGAATCTCTAATCACAGTAAGCGTGGGTCGCTCATAAGCCAGTTTAACCAGTGCTATTGACATATTTGGTTATTGATGCAGTCAGACTCTGACTCCAAGTGCGACTCCTATGTGGAGCAGGAAATGTTTGCCAATTTTCTTAAGTGGCCGGCAAATGAACAAATGATCAGATTGATGATTGATGAGCTTGTCTGTGCGAATTGACGCAATTTGTGCAAAGACAGCACTTGGCACGCCTTTCACATCGTAAACATTTGCTATATTATTTGGTAGCAAATGTCATTTGCAAACACAACTGGCACAAACTGTATCTATTGTCATTACTTGTCAATTGGGTCACAATTCTAAGGCAATGACTATTGTTGAGATTTCATGAAGCAGTTGAGAAGGGAAAGCTGTAATAATGCTGGCTACAGCTGCCTCTCGTTTCTGCCCAATTAATGCTACAAATTTATCATTTAGTTTATGTACGAGAGTGTAGAAGTACACTTTGATGTACTTGAGAACTAATGGCTTGAAAAATTAGGTAAAGAAAATATGTTTTTTGGGCAAGTATTCAAGCAATTCCACAGAGGGTGTATATGTTGATTGTGAGATTATAATAAACTAATTTCATGATAATATTAGAGAAACAGAGTTATTAAATAATTTAGTTAGGTTTCCCTTTCACTCTTACGCGTTCTTTATATAGCAAACTCTTCATAGCAAACTTTCCTGGAATTTTAGCTTGCAGTTCCAATGCCCTTAGTCATAGCTTTAGATTTCTATCAATAATACAATTGTTGCAAAGTAAACGACTATCTACGTATTATAAGATTATAAAGTGTTTCACACTTGAGATTCCAGCTTCATCTGAGCGATTACTCACCCATGGGTTAATATAAGCTTTGACTGCAACTTTTAACTTGATAATTAATTTATTTCTCATGAATGTATCTTTTTAGCACGGCGAGAGCATGGAACGGGATTGTGATGACCGCTGCACCTGTAACCGTGGCGAATGGATTTGTGAGCCACGCTGCAAAGGTGCCACCTATCCGCGAGGCAGTCAACGCACCATGGCTAATCCCCATTGCCATGAACGCATCGTGGAGGAGGATGACTGCTGTAGGACCATGGAATGCGATGAGGCATTGCTGCAGCCCAGCGTGGCCACAACAGATGTTAACCAGACAGCACTTGAGCAGAACGAAGGTGAGTTCAAGTGAATTAAAGATTAAAGCTTCAAGAGAAAGCGGCTTCTCATTTGGCTTAGCTAGTTGTCGCTTTTGGTACAGGCTTTTTATATAATACCATTACCATGCATTACATGCTTTCCTTCCTATGCGCAGAGAGCATTCCAAAGCCACGTAACGATTGCCACTACCAAGGCGGCGTCTACAAGTTCCGTGAGCGCAAGGAGATTGGCTGTGAACAGATTTGCCATTGCGACGAGGGAGGTGTAATGAACTGCCGTCCACGTTGCCCGGAACGCAATCATACGCGTGCCGACAAGTGTGTGTATGTTAAGGATCCCAAGGATGTCTGCTGCCAGCTGGAACTGTGCGATGTTACACTTGACGATCACGAGCAGCAGCCGCCACTTGCTCCACTGCTGCAAGGTGGTCCTAATAGCATTGGGGATGAGCAGGAGCAGGAGCAGCAGCTGGAGCAGGAACGTAGCTATGGATTGGAGCAGCAGGCTCGTGATGCTGGCGGTGCCACGCCCACCTGTGAGTTTAAGGGCACACAGTATGAGCTGGGCCAGCAATTCCGTGATGGTTGCGAGCAGCTGTGCATCTGCAACGAGCAGGGCGTGCATTGTGCCAAGGTGGAGTGTCCCTCTACCTTTGGCCTGGACGTGCTCAATCCAAGCTGCATACGCTGGGAACCGGTGCCGGCCAATTTCAAGCCAGTGGCGCCACATTGCTGCCCAGAGAGCATGCATTGCGTGGACAATGGAACCTGCACTTATCAGGGCATGGAATTCGATAACTGGCAACAAATTCCTGACAATCTAACGGGTAAGCCTAGCTCTAGTCTTTACAAATCCTAGCTTACATTTTTCTTTCTACAGGCTGTGAGCAGCATTGTTATTGTGAGAGCGGCAAGGTCGAATGCCGTCCAGCTTGTCCACCTGTGCTGGCGCTGCCTCCTGCGGATTTGCCCTGCCCCTTGGAACAGGCACGATTGGTGCCCATACCACAGGATGACTGCTGCAAGCATTGGGATTGTGTAGCCACGGATGCTCAGCCCATTGATGATCCAAGACGGCCATATGAGCTTGCTCCAATAAAACATGATGGTAAGAGTACTGACTTCATTTGCCTATTGCATGACCAGGCCAGAGTTGGGTTAAGCTCCATTTGAGCAACTATTTGAATGCGAAACTATTGACAAATTATTCAAAAACTCACTCAATTTATGAGTACATTCATTCGTTCATATATCTCGCATGTTTTCAAAACATTTTGATTTCATACTTCGTCATCAAACTATGTATATTTTTGAGCTTTTGCTACTTAACTTGCCTTCTCTTTTCTCTCTTTCTATCGCTCTCTCTCTATCTATTTCTGACTCTCTCTTTTGTTTTTATATGACCCTGATTTATTTTGCTTTATTATTTATTTATTTTCTACGCTCATATAAACAATAATTCACGCTATGCATTGTAAATAATCAAAATACCATTCAACATGCAACCGCTATCAGAAACAACAGCAACAGCAACAACGTCGACAGCGACAACAACAAGCACGACAACCACAACAACAAGCACAACAACTTCTACTAGCAAACCCCTGGAGCTTGACTATGAGAAGAAACCGACATTAGGCGCCTTCTATCCCACACTGGATGGCAAGCCGCCCAAATCAAGTTCAGGTCTCTTCGAGAAACACGAGAAGCCGCACAAGAAGACGCAACAGCAGCAGCAGCAGCAACAACAACAGAATGACATCAAATACGATGTGCACGAGGATCAGCAGGAGGATGAGGTGAACAATGGTGCACCGTTGCCACCAGGTGGCGGATATGTGCCGCTGCAGCTGGGGGGACACTACAACGACTATCAGCAGCAGCAGCAACATCAGCAACAACTGGGTCCCTATGGCTTCTACAATCCGGCCAAGCCCTCCTACGATGCTTATAATCCCTACGAACCTTATGACATCAATCCCAATGGCATACCCCAAGGCAAGCCGCCACCGGCACCCACTAGTCAATCCGATCTATTTAACATACTGGGCGCCGAGCATCCTGGACATCCGTCGCAGTCAACGCCGCAGAAGGACAATCACAATCTGCCACCGCATGTGAGAATCGAGCAGATACTGCAGCATTTGCAGCAGAGCGTGCCAGGTGGAGCAGGTGGAGCCCCTCATCAACAGCAGCAGCAACAGCAAAGGCCTGCGCCCCCGCATTATGTGCCCATAGTGCACAGTGGAGTGCCACCGCCGCCGCCAGCGCACGGCATTGCCATAGTCGATGGCCAGCCGGTGACCTACGAGAGTTATCCGCTGATACCCGGTCTAGGCGTGCCGCCCACACTGCATCATGCCCATCAGCAACTACAACAGCAGCAGCAATTACAACAACAGCAGCAGCAGCAACAGCCTCAACAGCAGGCAACCATAATACCCAGCTCAAGCACCACCTCCGGCCTCTCCACGCAGGCTAGCGAGCATAGCCTGCATCACAGCCAGAGCCAGCTACCGGAGAAGCGGCCCATGCAGCAAGCAGGTTCACATCCCATTATTCTAGTCACAAAACCTTCGTAGCTAAGCCTAGAAATTCTCTGTCAACTTTTCTCCTTTCTCTCCTCTCTCATGCCGTGTGGACACTGTTATACCGATATACACAACGACAGGGTTCTACTGTACTAATTGTTGACCACTACAGCTCACACATACAACCACTCACATACACACTCTCATACTCAGTCATCAGCATCATTGTTGCGCTTTTTAGAATTGGCTTAGACTTGTACTAATCCAGATATAAAGTGATCTCGTTCTGATCTCATCTGTTATCTTTTTCTGTTATCCTTTCCTACCCTAGGCCTGGGCTTGAACAATCTGCAGTCGGACATTGAAGTGCACACCTTGGACGCCATAGACCCCCACACCATTCGCATGGTCTTTACTGTGCCCATGGTTTATGTGAATCTCCATGGACGTGTGGAGCTGCGTTATTCCAACAAACCTAGCAATGATACTACCACCTGGGAGCTGCAAACATTTGCACCGCCCGAAGATTTGATTGCCACCTCTCAAATGGAATTCGATTTATCCAATCTGGAGTCCAACACCTTGTATAAGGTTAAGGTGACGCTTCTATTGCGTGACTTCAACTCGCAGGCAACGAGCAGCATTTACACGGTCAAGATGCCAGCGGAGCGTACGATTACTCCGCCACCACAGATCTCCGATTACAGACCAGACTTCCAGGACATATTCAAGACTGTCGACGATCCGGAGCTCAATGTCATCGAGACGAACGCCTCTTGGCTGCAGCTGACCTGGAAGAAGTTGAGCGACGAGCAAATGGAATATGTGGATGGCGTGCAACTGCGCTACAAGGAACTCACCGGCATGATATATTCCTCATCGCCATTGATACATCGCACACTTACCAGCTACACCATACAGAATCTGCAGCCTGATACAGGCTATGAGATTGGACTGTATTACATTCCATTCGCGGGCCATGGCGCAGAGCTGCGTGCCGGGCACATGATCAAGGTGCGCACAGCGCCCAAGGTTGATGTCTATGGTTTCGATGTGAATGTCAATGTTACCAAGGTGAAATCACAGAGCGTGGAAATCTCATGGAATGGTGTACCTTATCCAGAGGATAAGTTTGTGCACATCTATCGTGCGATCTATCAGAGCGATTTGGGCAAGGAGGACTCCAGTGTGTTTAAGGTGGCCAAGCGAGACAGCACAACAGGCACGCTCATTATGGACCTTAAGCCAGGCACCAAGTATCGTCTCTGGCTGGAGATGTACCTGACCAATGGCAACACCAAGAAGAGCAACGTGGTTAACTTCATGACCAAACCAGGTGGTCCAGCGACGCCGGGCAAGACGGGTAAGTTGAGACGATTTTAGGGCCAATAGTTTTAATGATTCCTTACGTTGAACTGTTGCCTTTTCAAGTCTTGCGTATTCTTGAAAGGATCTATTTGAGTTTTAAGAATTTGGGTAACTTTATTGCGATTGCCACATTGAATTTTGTTTAATCTTTATGTTCATTTAAAGAAAAATTATTGTTTCTCTATTAAAGTATATTTAAAATTTGATCATTCGTTCTTTATGCAGGCAAACTTCTTACCGCTGGCGTCTCTGAACAACCAGCTGGCGATTACTATGGTCCACTTGTCGTTGTATCTGTGATTGCCGCTCTGGCGATAATGTCCACACTGGCCTTGCTGCTAATCATAACCAGGAGACGAGTGCATCAGACGGCATCCATTACTCCGCCCCGGAAAAGCGATGCGGCCTACGACAATCCCTCATATAAAGTAGAGATTCAACAGGAGACAATGAGTCAGTAACTAGTTGAAATTGTATCAAGTATATATTTTAATAATTTATTCTGTTTTGTTTACAGATCTGTAACGGCCCGAACTGATGGGTAGCATACTCAATTCTCCCAAACTAGCTTAGAGCAACGTTCTTGTAAATATTTAAAAACAAAAACAAAACAAAACTCAGTGTCAGTAAAAGTTATGAAAAGAATATATGGATTTTCCATTCCCCGGCGCAGGATTCTGATTATTATCCTCTAACTTCAAAAGGTCGCCATGTTGTATGTAATGATTAAGAAGTTCTTATAAATCAACTAAATAGTACTTGTTTCTTTTCCCCCCGTTAAACAATTTGTAACTTGTGTATATATAGAGAAATAGAAGAGACAACTGATAAGTCCAAGTAACTCCAATTGGCCTCGCCAGGGGGCGTGTGAAATGTTTGCAAAGTGCGCAATTCTTCTAGCGATTTCTACAAAATGCATAGTTAGTTTAACTTGTAAATTTTAGCTTTACATATATACATATACATACCATAATTTAAGAACGAACAACAGCAGTTCTTCAATTAACAGTCCATAAATATTTAAATTAGCTTGTAAACGTACAGAGATATGCAATCGTATGAATAAATAAAATATTAAACAAATTGCTTTCGTATTCTTATATTTAGATTGATTGGATAAATACTTTTCCAAATAGGGAAAATTATTTCTAATTTCCCCAATTGAGAAGAACCTTTTGTCATTACTCTCATACCAAAACACACACCTACATTTATAATCCCGTATACAGCAATTATAAGCGATATCTTATATTCATCTAACTGATAAACGTTCAATTGGAAATGAGTCATGAGTCATGAGCTTTCGATACACATAGAGGCATCTTTCTGGGTAATTATTTGACACAACTTTAACCTCTGGAGATTTGTTATATCAAACATACTAGCAATGGTAAGTCCACTTGAGATTATCAGAGATAACATCTACATATGTATATATATGAGACCGAAGACCTGGAATTTAAATATAATAGCTTCTTCGCGATTTAAATTTGGAACCAAAGAATTGTCAACAATAAGCTCTCAGTCGAGACTTATTGTCTTTGGAGACGATATGTTGAAAAAGGATTCATTCAACATTCCATATTTTTGGTTTTAAAATTTTTGTAGTTTTAAAACGATATGTGCTTTAAACACATGGTTCAGTTTAATGTAATCATAAAAAATGCATAGCAAAGTATTAAGAAAAAATATATATTTTTGTTTGGCCTTGATTTCTATGACATTTATACATCTTTAACTGGTAAATTGTAGATGACTTTGCCTCCGTTTATGTTTACATATTTTATTTCAGTTTGCTTGCAGCACCAACAACATATATATTATGTATATAAATATATATACTGGTATATTATTTATATATAATATATATGCTTGTATATACAAAATGCACAACTAGATTTTGGGTTGAAGAATTCAAAATTCAAATTTCATACACTAATGCCACGCTAAATGCTAAAATTCTTAATTAATGTTTAATAAACAAAATATTTAAAGAGCAAAAAAGGGGAAAAAATATATGCAAATATTCTTTCGCATTTGGCATGAACAATTTCTTTGTGTTTTCTTGCTTTAAAATTCTTGTACATTATTAATTAATTAAATAGATTTCAATATTTTTTTTGTTTTCTTTAAAAATTTACAATTTTCGTTTTGTTATTTTTTTTCTGTGTTTAGCTTTCGTTTTTGTTATCGTTTCTGTATTTTTTACCTTTCAAGTTTTGCTTTTGCATAAAAGTAATCACTGTTTAGCCTCCGTTCTTTGACATTAAGTTTGTTGGTTGATTGATTGGTTTAGGCATGGCAGGACAGACAACATGGACAACAATTTGGCTTTTGGCGATGTCTACTTGGTGCTCGTACTGGCACTGATACTGGCTGAGGCAGCTGCCTCGCTGTTGCTGGTGCACTGTTCGATGACGCTATTGCCTTCAGCATCACTGGTGGTGGTGGTCGATGAGTTGCTATCATCGTCGTCATCATCAACCTCCGACTGCTCTTCCTCACCATCGTCAACGTCACCTTCGTCTTCTTCATCGACAGCATATACATCATTCTCAATAAGGCGTAGGTCCATGCTATCGAAGGAGTCTGTTATAACACTATCATCATCGGTCGTTGTCTCATCCTCTTGGCCGGACGTATCATTATCCAGATCGACTTCATCGTCACCTTGGTGGCTTTGCTGTTGTGATGGAGATTCACTGCCACTACCTGCATCGATGCGCATCTCCTGCATTAGTTCTTTGATCAATTCAGTCTCTATTTCGATGACACCCAAATCTAAATGCCGTTTATTCACATCCATTAACACGTTCTTAACATTGCGCGCTAGCAGACGCAGATGCTCATCGCTGACCTTCGCATTACTCATGTATCGTATATAGTCCTCCAGAAAGTAAGTATTGAAGCTTCCACGACAGGGCTCGCTACTGGCAAATTGCTGATGGGTCAGCAACAGTTGATTGATTAACCAGTTGCGACCGCTCTTCAGCACTTCGATTGCATCCTTAACACACTGGCGGCCCAGCTCAAAGTTGCGATACAACGGGTAAGTGATAACGCGTCGCAGAAACGCCACAAGTACATCCCGATAATTGTCAAACTGCTCAAAGTAACAGAAGAGTGGGCACAATATACTCCGTGTCCATCCTGACTCGCAGGTTGGCTCGTTGTTGGTTGTACGCACATCATAACATATGGCCAACACTATGCTGATAAGGCCACAGTCGATCTCGTTTTGCACATGCCGATCGGGCTGGCTGGACTGGGTTGTAGACTCTCCAGTTGCGGCTCCACGGCTGCATAGGTTGTGCAACAAATGCGCCTGCTCTTGGGTCATGGAAGTCTCGTGGATTTTCGGCTTATAGCGCAATGGATTCTGATGACCAGCTGGCACTTGCAGTTCTACAAAATTCATTTTGTACTGATCACGTGAAAAGCGCTTCATCTCGTCGACAACACGCTCCAGACGTCGCTGCAAAGCGCTAGTCTGCTGTGGCTCTGGCACACGGCACGTCGACTTGTCCAGCTGGATTGAAAATGTGTTTATCTATTGCGTCATATCTTAATGTGTATTACTCACCTCACTGGTCTGCAGTGGACCGTTGTATTGACTTGCAAAACCATAGCAAAAATGGTTGGTCAGCTTGTAGCTGGTCTCATCGCCATCGATCTGTAATTGGCACTGTTCGGTGATGCGTTTCAATTTCCACTCATGCACCAGCGGTTCCTTGTCCTGCAGGGTATCCGTCAGTTTTGGCAGGTTCAGGAACGCAATGTATTCCTTTCGCGCCGTCTTTGGTTTGGGAACCACGCCTCTGTTGCCAGCTGCATTGCCGCTACCCACAATGGCAACGGGTGGCAGGCAGCGCAAACACAACTGGTAGCAATTCTCACTCGTGTCGAATTTGATGAGAACTGTTTTCAGTCCCCTCAAGTCGAAAGTGCGTCGGCTGTGAAATCTGAATAAGAGATCGCATGGTAGAACTCAAAATCGAAGCGAAAAAATCACATGACTCACCTATATAGCTTGACATTTGCGTAGAAATACAAATCATTGTCGCCAATAAATATATCGACGTTCCTTATGCGATTCAAATTCACATGTATCGCAGCACCCGCCGCTTCCTCCACCCCTCCTTCAGAACAACTATCCGCTGGCTCATGCGATGGAGTGGGCTTTGGTTTTTCCTTGGCATGTGGATGTGGTATCACTACGCTGCATGTGTTGCCCACAAAACTGTGTGTAATCTGTCCATTCAACATGTTTAAATTTTATAAAGCCACTACTGCTTTTCAAGTATAAACAAAAAAAAAAAGAATTTCACAGCAGCACGGTCAGTGTGACCGCAAGATATTTTCAAATATATGCTTTTTTACTTCGAGAAGTATACCGAAGTAAATAATTTGCTAATTACTAGTTTTGGCAACACTTTGTTAGATATGACACAATGAGGCGCCAGTTTTTGAATAGCTTTTATTTTGCTCAAGATCTAATCCATTCAAATGTTCACGTCAAACTGATTAAATTTGTGATAAAAAAAAAAATTTTGAAAAAATGCGAAAGTAAAAGAAACGAGTAGTATTGGTATTTTTTTATATGAATAAAGCTACCTAGTGAAAGCCTGACCACATGTGGTAACACTCAGAACGATTACCGCCGATAAATTGTGGAGGATGGTCGATACATTTATAAAGTAACATTGTTGGTCGGAAGTGTCACTGTTTGCCAGTAAAACCGTATGATGAAACCATGTCTGATAGATGGCGCTTTATATTTTTGGCGCCAAGTGAAATTATTGCAGTTTGTTAAAGATGGGAAAAACATAATTTAATAACTAACTACTTGAAATACTTTAGATTTTTAAAAAATGGTAAATCGTGTTATAACTGATTCTAATGCAGCATCCCATGTTAATTGCAATGAAAGACAACGGAACTTAAATTCCAAAAGGCCAAGCCCCAAAAAAAAAAAAAATTACAACTGTTCGCAGTAGAAGCACAAGTTGCTCAGCATGCTACGGCCATCTCTGTCACTCTCGCGTGCTTTCATGCTTTCTTTAGCAGCAGTCGCGACACCAGCAGCAGCAGCAACAACAACAGTCAACTAGCCCGCAAGCAAGTTCGTCAGCGTGATTTGCTTTATTGTTGTTGTTTCTGCGGCTGCTGGTGCTGCTTTTTTCTATATTTGTGGCTCGTTTCATGCTGACCCACTTTTCGTGGCAATACGTGCGATGTCGACGTCGCAGTAGCAGCAACCATCAGCAGCGGCAGCGGCTTGCACAGTGGGCCTCCGTTAGAGTGAAAGCTTTGTTTTGGTATGGACTGCAATGGCAGTGTTGTATTGTAGGCACTGGACACAGTGTGCGGCGCAAAAAGTCATAAACTGAATTGCCAACAGGTTATAGCAAACGACTGCAGAGGTTGTGGCTGCAACGCAGTCACAGTTGCCTTCGCTGTCGCAGTCGCAGTCGCTGGGAGTAGTAAAAAGGGCCATGACAGTGACACTTTGAAGTTTGAGGTTAAATTGTCAATGTTGTTGGTTGTTCGTTGTTGGTTGCTCTTGGTTTGGTCTTTTGGTTGCTGGCTGTTGTTGAGATTGCTTTTGGGTTGCCCTGCTCTTTAATATTTTCGACATATTTCGTGCCGAGCATTTTTGGTTGTTTCATGCTTGCTACAGCTTACTGTGTTGTTGTTGCATGTAAATTCGAATGACTTAAACAACAAACTTGCATTGACAGTGCATTTTTCTTGAGCGGTTGCCGCCGCGTGGCACAAATTTTGATCAGCGCACGCACAAAAATGCTCGCATGCTTTTATTTAGTTTATTAATTATATTATTTTTATTTCTTCTATACACACAATGGCACACACAAACACAGACACATTTGAAAAGTGAAATTTCAAAGTAGAACAAGCAACAACAACAACAGCAATAACAACAACTGCCGCAACACGTACAACTGGCCGTGCCACGCAACTTGCCGAGAGGTTCCAATAAAAATGAGGTCACTTGTCGCTGACCAACAGCGCCACCATGCGGCTCCTCTACTGCCCTCCTCCCATTCCCTCCTGCTGCTCGCAATTGTTGAATAGATCCCGCAACAGCCAGTCGGTAGTTGTTGTTGTTATTGCTAGTTGTCTGCCTTCAGAATGTTGCATTATAAGTAAATTAATTGCAGTCGCGTCGCGTTGAGCCGCTTCTTTTGGCTTTAACCGTTTTGTTCACCAGTTTTAGGCCATCGTGTGTGCCATTAAAATGCACCAAGAACTTGACAGCCTATGAAAATGAAAAATTTAAAAGTAACGAAACAAAATGTGCTCAATGCAAATTTGTAAGCCCTCGATGTATTTTTCAATTCTTTGTTATCCAAACTAAAGATCTGTACAGGTCGGAAAAGACCGAGATAACTCAGCGGGCTATGAAGTTATTAACCTTTTTAATGTTGAGAAAATAATAGCAAACATTTTTATCAATTCTAGAAGAGTGTAAGACTCTACATTTGGCTATTTATCGGTCGTACTCAAGGATCGATTAATTGTGTGATAGTTTGCCCAATGAGTGCTATTGCCCACTGATCACAGCGGGGCAAGAGTCTCGCGATCTATGACAGTCGTCTCGTCAAGAATCTTTTGAGCAAGTGGAAATCCATGAGATTCAAGAGATTGTAGAGTCTGTACCTGGCAGTTACCAAACCCGCTAAGTCGCGAAATAAATTGCACCAGCAGAAGAAGCGTGGTAAAAAAGATGCGAACTCTGAAAATAATGAAATAACAAGTACACATGGCAAATGGAGGTCGCAAGGGCGTTACTAAGAAGAAAGTGATTTACAAATTAGCGAAATATTATATTTAATTTACAATTTGGGTTTGCTAATTTAAATATGAGTTCTCCAATTGATATGCAATAACAATACATAATCGGAATCTGTTACATTCGCTCTAGAAAAGAATGAAGTTAATCATAGTTTAAATCAAGTCTTAATTGCTTATTTCATAAGATTGCCGTTGTGCACTGTTTGCTTTTGCAGTTAATTAAAGCCAAAGTCGAGTTGAAGTCGGCATCGGAGTTGAGGAAAAAACTGTGTTAAAAATATTAATTTAATATAATGTAATTATAGACATGATTTATTCTGACTAGAATCTTGGTCAGGCGCCCGTCGAGGCGTGAAGACGCCGCATTGCAAAACATTAAGTGGTTGTGTTTTTGTTATTTTTTTTAAGACCGACAATTAACCGAAAAATCGGGCGCATAAATTATACATTATGATTATGATTATGATTGCAGTAGGCAACAAAAAAAGAACTTAAATATTTGCTAATTTTTTGGCCTTTTCTCACCTCTAGTGCACTTCATCGCCTGCCGCCCGCGCCGCTAACAATATTACTACTTCCTGCACGCGAGCAACTTCCGTTCTGCTTTGTCTGTTAGCTACAAGCTAAAGTCAAAGACGAAGTCGTACCTCGAAACAGCTGAGTTGAGCTGAGCTCTTCATATGTGCATCCATCAACGGCCCCTCGAATCAACAGCAAATGTAATCAAAATAACAACAACACTGGCTAGAGCTAGAGCAGTACAACAAAAACAAATCAAATGGAAAAATACGACTAAGTAAACAAACAAATCAAAAAGACAAAAGCATAAAGCAAAAAAGGGGAGCAGCAAATACGCATAGTAATAGTATAGTAGGTAGATACTCGCAGATAGAGGCACAAGCACAGTGACAAGAAAATCGTTAAAAACAAAAATAACAATAAATATAATAGCATGTGTGTTTGTGTACATATTTATAAAAATGGCATGGCAGCAACAGCAATAGCAATAGAAACAGCAGCAGTGGCAGCAACAGAAAAACACAAAAACACAAAATAGAAATGGAGAGCAACTTTCACCCAAGGTCATTGTGTCTTTAACTGCGCCACAGCAGCAGCAGCAACAAATACAACAACAACGGCAACAACTGCTGGACAATATGCGACAATGTTAACTGCGACGTCTCTTTTGCCAACTTTATTGTACGTCTTTGTCGGTCGCAATGTCTCTCTGTCCCTTTCGCCGTCCGTGTTTTTGTCAACGAGTATATAATAGAGCTTCAGGGCGAGGTGAAAGGCGTTGTCCGCCTGCTTAGTTGCAACGTCCTTTGCTGCAACTTGCTCTACTTAGTCGTTGTTATTCTTGTTGTGTATTTCGGTTGGCGTTGCTTCCACCAAGCTGGTTGCTGTGGGGCAACAATCTAATTCTACCTATCGCACATTTTGTGAATGAAAGATTCAGAATCAGAATGAGTCTGGGAATCTTGAATCAGAATGTATTTGCGAGTCGGGAGTGTACATTTGTGGTACAACAAAAACATTGTTGCAAGTAGAATCGTCTGTTACATATACATCTGCTACATAGAGTTGGAAGTAATTTAAAGTTTTATTAATCAACATAAGCTATTACTCTAGAGGAGAGATACTTATATTATTTATTTATAAATTTGGAAATAAAAAAAAAAACATTATATCACGTATACGCTCAACTATAATTCAGTTGTAAAATTCATTATCTGATATCAAATTTATATTTTTTAGTACCATTTAGGTCAACTGCTTTTCACAGTTCCTTGGGCTATGTAGTAGTCATAAATTTGGCGCGTGTTATGCTCCATTTAGACTAGAATCCGCCATCTGCATATGTCTCATATTGTGGGTGATTAGACGATGTAAGGCACCCACGCAATGCCGTATACATGCCCCACGCCCATTACTAAGTTTGTATGTCTAACTGCCTCAAATGAGCTGCGGCTGCCTTGTCAGATAGCCCGTGTCAAAATCTTGGCCAGAAAGTGTGTCACGCTAAAAAAAACCGAAATAAATAAAGAAATAAAACTGATGGCTGCCTACGACAAAGCAAACGCAGTTGGAGAATGAGCGGAAAATTACGTTTAATTGGTATAAAAAACTCAAAAAACTCAATTAAAAATTCCAAAAAGAAATTCACAGCGAAAAGAATTAAGTCAAAGTGTTATTGTTAATACGCTGCAAAATGTTATGATTTTGTCTGGCGAACTTTTTTGCTTAAGCAAGCCAATTGTTAATATTGTGTTTGACCTTTGGCTGTGGAACAAAGCAACACGTAGCGCATTTTGATTAGAACAAAACGTGGACACTGTAAAAGTTGAGGAGGAGCAGAGAAGCAGAGTGACAGTCAGAGGCATTGCCATGATGTTGCATAAATTTAAGTGCCACAGATACGAGGCGCAAGATACAGAAACGAGTTACAGATACTACATGCAACGTCGCGACGCTGCTGAGGAAAAAAAAAAAAAAATGAAGAAAAACGAAGCCAAGCAAAGATACAAAAGCAATATAGAAATGCGGATGCGATGCGATGTGATGCGATGCAAACTAAACTACATATTCCACTCCAGACTCGTACTGGTACCAAGCATACCTATCGGTGTCTGGGGCTCCGACTTTGACTCCAACTCAGTCTCAGTCCCAGTCCCAGCCTCTGTCTCTCCATCTGGTTGCGGTGAAAGAGCATGCGACCGGCCAAAGTATCTTTGTATCTGAAATGCTCCGCTCGCCGCTTCGCCGCTGGCTGTGAGGCCAGCCCAGTTAACATTTCAAATCCGTTGTGGCTGCCACAGTCACTGCCTGCTATTCTGTTGCGCTGCGACTTCTAGTGCCTTAGTGTGTGCTTCATGCGGTTCTCCAGCTCGCGCGCGCAAAGAAGCGATGGAAGAAGAAAACGAGTCTGGAAATTGGGTCAGTGGCACAGTATGCATGGCATTTTGTTGCTGTATTTGTGCCGCTCTCTGTCGCCGCTTGTATCTGTGTGTGGGTTTTTTGGGTTTGCCTTTACTTCTTTCTTCTTCGCATTGCTTTCTTTGCGGCGGCATTTGTGGTCAATATAATGATTCTGACTTGTTTCTTCGCCTTAGCTCAGCTCGACTTGTCTCGGATTGTCTTGGTTTGGTTTGGTTTGGTTTGCTGTGCTTTTGGTTCTGTTTCGTCTTCTGCCTTTGCTTCTTTTTCTTTTTGTTGTTGTTGTCGTTGTAGTTAACTTACCGCATTTTTTGTACATTTCTTATGCTGAATTTGTGGCCATACACTCGCACCTACTCTATTTTCTGTTTCTGTTTCTGTTTTTGAGGCAGACGTGCTGCTTTTCAGTCAGGTTGCTACTAATGGCCGGCAGCACATGCGTGTGGCATAAACAATGCGGACACCAGTGTGTTTGCCACCCAATCAAACCAGATCACTTCAAACACCCAAAACGGTTAGTTTTAATTTAAACTGCGTATACGTGATATTTTTAAGAATTGAAATGCTAATGTTTGGTTTGAAAAGTAGAGCAATCGTTTTGTTTTCTGGCTTTAAATATTATTATTTTTGTACATTTAAAATGACAAAATTTGTATTTCTTTATTTAAGTATAAACATTAGAATTAAGGTTTAAAATTAAACAAAATAAATATTTACAATCGAATTGTGGTTTTTAAGTACAAAGTGGTGATTTGTGTGTCTTGCACTTTGTTCAAATTGAATAAATAAAATTGCACAAAACTAAAATAACATTAGATATTGGTAAAAGTATTAAAATTATTTTCTTATAAAATTATTGCTTTTTTTTTGTTCTGTTTAGATACTTTTTATAATGAAAATGTATTTAAATAGCTTCAACGGTTTTTTTTTTTTAATTTTTTGAATATGTGCATGATTGTATTGATAAATATTTGCAATGATTTTAGCATATTTCAAATAAGTTTTAAGGGTTTTGTATAATTTCCATTGTATAATTAACATAAACTTTAGCAACAAATTTTTAAAAAACAAATTAACAACATTTATATGTAAAGTGTAATAAAATTTATTACTTGAGTACTTTTCTATTTCAAATTTATTTTTATTATTATTATTATTAGTAATTAATTTGTTTTTTGTTTACTCTAAATGTTTAACAATTATTATTATTTTGCCAAGCCCGCTACAACTTATACTAAATACATATAAATATATATATGTATGTTGAAATATATGCTTTTTAATTTTGTTATTTTTTATATTGTTTGTACATTTATTTAATATTATTAATTTAGAATTATATTGCTTCTATAATGGTTTTATTGTTATTTATGTTTTTTGTTTATGCTTAAAGTTTTCAACACAATGAGGTACATAATTTATACAAAAATCTTACTTGACAAACATTCAGCTAGATTAACTAAACACTACCTTATGTACGTACATATATATATATATGTAGTACTTATGTGTATATCATCTAGATGTTTATACCTGTGCCAGGATCTAAGGTGCACGAAGCGCGCAGTTTTGCATCAAAACAGAACAACAGTTGCAAAAAGACAATTGGACGCTTCGTTGTTCTTACATTGCTTGTGGTCTCTTTGACAGCAAACTCTGGCTAGCTATGTGGATTAGTGTAAAGGTATATAACAAAATGTGATTGATTAATAAACTTTTGAAATGTCTAATAATGTATATTCTCTGTTTATATTTTTATAGTGCATATCTTTTTCTAATTCTGATATATTTGCCTATTAATTGTATTCAATTTCTTGCTACCATTTGAAGCCTTAAACTTTATCATAAAGCATAGCTATTTTTAAGTGTTTTTAAATCTGCTTAAAATTTTTTTTTCTGGCTGGAAACTTAAGGGAACTGTGGAGGTAGTAGGTTGATATTTTAATAGATTTTTAACTCGATTTTCTGACTACTTTTGCTACTAGCTAATGTCCATAGACAACCCATTCCCGTTTATTGACTAATCAAAGAGATCAAAAGCAACCAACAACAACGAATATCAAAATGCTTGTGTATGGCATTGCTTCACCCTGGGAGCAATGGCAAGCACAGAGTTTGCTGGACACAATCTCTGGGCATTGGTCAAGCAATGCGATACACGAGAAGCTGCCGCTCCCAAAGACCCGAACATGCACACATGGTTCGTGTGGTGACCGAGTGACATTGGCGGGCACTTTCTCTAGCATAGCCCATGGCAGCGACTAGCTGCAGTGCATCCAAATCTGCAGCTGCTGGCTGGTGGCTTTGTGGGCTTTTTTTCTTTATTTATGTATTTGTATTTTTTTTTATTTTGTTTGTGTATTCTGCGTGGCTGCTTCAGCGGGCAGAAACATTTGCTGCTTGGTTGCTGTTTGCTATTGGCGAGCGGTTGAATGTGGCCGCCGGTCAGTCACGCCCAATTCTCTTATGCATCTGTTGATGTTTCAGCAAATGCGCCTTCTGGCGAAACGCCTTGGCGCAGACATCACAACGGAAGGGCTTCTCGCCCGTGTGCGTGCGCAAATGCACCTTGATATTTGACTTGTTGAGGAAGCCCCGATTGCAGATGCTGCAACGATGCACTGGCTTCTCTTTGCCCAACAGACCACTCAGATCGCTGGCACTGAAACTGGCAACCCCCCCTGGCGACATGGCGCTCATCTGTGAGCCACCCACATCGCCTGGCACCTGCTGTTGTTGCTGTTGCTGCTGCTGCTGTTGGCTGGACTTCTTTTGCGCCCTCGATCTCTTGGCCTTGGGTGTGCCAGTTGACGCTGTTGTTGTGCTTGTCGTATGCGGATAATTGCTCAGCATATCCGGACTGCACAGACCTTGATCCTTGAGTCCTCCTGCTCCAGACAAACTGCCATTGGGCGTCAGTTGATACGTCGCCTGTTGTTGCTGCTGCTGTTGCTGCTGTTGTTGCTGTGATTGCTGCTGTTGCTGCTGCTGTTGGTTGAGATTATTATTGTTGGTCAGGTAGCGTGGATTTATCATCAGATTATTGTCCGTTGTGCTGACCACAGAGCCGGGCGGACTGCAGCTGCTGCTAGCCGCCGACAACTCGTTGCAATATGAGGTAGAACTGGGCGTCTCGCTCTTCAGCGTTGTCGTCGTCGTCAACGTTGTTGAGGTGTTGCCATTGCCATTGGTTGGCGGTCCATGCTGCAAACGATTCTGCAGCAGCGGCATATAGCCATGGCTAAGCAGGCTCTGCAATGTGGAGCTGCTCGCATGGACAGGCAGTGGGGAATGCGGCAACATAAAGTCACTAAGCGTATCCTGCTGTGAGACAAGCACCTTGCCCTCGGGCTGTATGCAATTGCCATCGATCCATGCATCCAGATCCATCCAGCTATCTCGCGTATCGCCGCCCTCGTCCTTGTCCAGCTGATTGGACACCGTGGTGTCTGCTATCGCCGAGCCAATGATGGCCGCAATATCATCAATGCTATTCATGTCCACATACTCGGTTAGATCCTTGTAGATGCGTACACCGCTGCCATGTAGCGAGTCGGCCACCTGATCGATGGGCGTCAATGTGGAGCCACTGCTGGCCAGCGAGTTGTTGCCACCGTTGCCACCATTGCCATTGACAGGTGCATTCATAACACAGCTATCGGCTACAGAGTAAAGCTTAGAATCTAACTGACTATCGGCGAATAGCTTCACATCGCTGAGGCAGGCATCTGCATCCGCGCTTAGCACGCTCTCTGGCAGGCAGGTGGATGATGAGACAATGTTATGCTCCTGCGAGGAGCCGCCACCACCCCCACCTCCGCCGCCTCCACCACCGCCCGTCCCGCTGCATGTTGTCGCCGCCGTTGTGGACGTGGGATTCGCATTGGGGTTGCTGTTGTTGTTGTTGTTGTTGTTATTGTTGTTCGTCTGCAGGTGATGCTGATGCTGCTGGTGCTGCTGCTGATGATGCTGCTGCTGGTGGTAGGCACTTTGTATGTAATTGTTGTTGCTCTCATCCGGCAGCCGCTGTGCAATCGCATGATAATGATGACCCGATATACCATTGATCGACAGATGACCCGTGTAGCCAGTGAATGGTGGCAGTGGCTTTAGATCGGACAGAGCGTTCAGTGAGGAGCTGTTCAGCAGCAGATTGTCGAGCACATCAAGAGAGTTCTTTTGATCGGTGTCGCTGGGCAGCGAGTCCAGATCGTGCTCCAGCAGCAGCTTGTGACCGTCGAGCAGATACTGATCCTGGCTGCTGGTCTGTGTGGGTCCCCAGCAGGGGCTCATCAGTAGGCTTTCGACTTCTGATTCACTTGGCCCGTTCATGCTGCACAACTTCATTGTCAGTTGACCCGGACGTTGGACAGGAATTGTGTGTGCTTCTTCTATTCGGAAATTGAATTATTGCTGACCCAGTTGAAGCTGCAAGAGGGAAGAGAAAATATGCAAGTTAGTTGGGTATTTATTTATGTATAGAATATATAATATAATATATCAGCTGACAAAAATTACTGATAAAAAAAGATAATATTAAAATTGATTTAAAATTTACAATGATAGAATGCATGCATGTCATAGAAAGCGTGGATTTATTTAATATTATTATTATTATTAATTCGGCAGTTAATAATAAAGCTATTAACCTACTATGGTATTGACAACTAGCTGCCATGGTATCTCAAGATTATTTATTATTAAGTGAGAAGTAACGCTTATCTTAAATTAGTTGCCATTTTATAAACAATTTTTTTTGTTTTCCTGATAAGCATTTCGAAAAATATAATTATTAATTTAATTGGTTTTTCGCTTTTTATAAATTGTTCATTATTTATCAATTTTAATTTTTATTCTTTTAATATAATCATAAATTCTCTTCTTCAACGTCGGCCGCTACTAGTTGATGCTAAATAAATATATTATTTATATAAATAACTATCTATTTTATCTTTATTATTATTACAAATGTTCGTAAATTTAACAAGCAAGTAGTTAATGGTAGTTTCGCTGCATAATAGATCCGAATAAAATTAAAATACATTGATAAATAGCTTGATAGATTTAACGAAATTCTTTCTCTGAGCTGTCTCGAATGATTCTTAAAACCACATCCAGCACTGTTATATGCTTAGTCTTAAGCTGAGCTTACAAGCCACTTCCGTTAGGGCTATAATCTATCTTAGAGCATCTCCGAGATCTACAGCTGCCCCAAAGTGTGGCAGGCAGCTGCACTTGCTGACAGACAAAACGAGATGTTGGCCCTAATGCGAGCTTAATACAAATCCCAATTCGAACTCAAATTCGAAATACTTAAACTAATGGAAATGCATTTGGAAAACACATCTCCACGGAGCTTTTCGTATTTCACACAGCGATTAACGAAAGGGGAAGAAGACGCCGCCAGCCAAGTTGAGACATTCGAGATACGAAAACAAAACGGACGGATGGACGGAGCCAAAAAAAAAATCGATACTCAGAATGGCCAATAATAATTTTCAAACGGTATTTGGGTCAAAACATTAATAATCAGTTAAATTAGCATATAAATTGGTAGAAATAATGCGACTGCGACGCCAGCAGAGACGCGACAGAGGCTTGGGATTTTGGGCAGTGGATATCGTATTTGGATATCGATAGAGACGGCGACAATGAAAGTACAACAACAACAGACATGTAATACAGGTGCAGAGTTCCCGCCTTGCCACTTGCCACTTGCCACTCCCCTTCTCCTCAATCACAAAAAGCAGCAGAAACTATCAAATATTCAAGACCAAGACGAAAACGCAATGAAATAGAAAATCCCGAAATCAGACAGCAAGAGAGGGAGATAGATATAGAAAAAGATATAGAGAGGGAGATAGACCAATAACAGCAACGTAGAAGTTTATTTGGTTAGTAGGTCTTATTTTTTATTTTTAGGAGAACCAAACGGTAAAGCAAAATGAAGTAAAGTGTAAAGTATTTTTTCTCAACTTTTTGAGGCTTGGCCGCTTTAATATATGTATGTGTGTCTGTGTGTGTGCGTGCGTGTGTGTGAGAAAGAAAGAAGAAAGCACAAGCAGAGCTCAATGCGACGTGCAGCTAGACGCTGCCTGCCGTTGTTGTTGCTGTTGGTCAGCGCGAGAGAGCACACGAAGTTTCGCTTTCAACAGGTTGTTGTAGCAACATGTTGCTAGCTGCAGCCTGCGGCAAGCAACAAACGGCATACAGACACAGACACAGCCACGACGACAACTGCGACGTCAACAGCGACAGCGACGTTTAGCGTCGGCTAAGCATGCGCAGCTAAGCGTGGTGGCTTCGCTCGTAGCGGCAGCAGCAGCCAAACTACCGTTACACGAGAGACCTGCTGACATACTTCCGTGTTCGGCAGAGCCGAGCCGAAGTCAAACACGAAGCTTCGTACTGAAGCTCAAGCTCAAGCGCAGCTTTGCGTGCACTAAGAAAAACACAAACATCGCAACAATGAAATCAACATGGCGGCCGCTGCTCTAAGGCATGCATGGAAATTGCATTTATTTTAAATTGACAATAGCGTTGAAATCCACAATTATATAAATTTTAATTTTGCAAAAATTATTAAAAATGACTTCTGCAAAAATAAATTGTTGAATAAATTGCAAATAAATTAAATATGCAATAAATGTATATATGAAAACTTTTAAATATACATTTTTAAAAATATTTAAATATTGCATAATAAAAATATTTGTATTAAAGAAGTATTTTTTTATTATAAGTTTACATTAAATGTATTATAATAAATAAATATTCTTCAATGGTTATTAAATTGCAAGTCTACTAATTAAAAGTCTATTTTTCGGTAAGTAAAAGTTTATTAATATTAAAATTGGTATGGTTTATTTTTTATTGACACACTGGAAAATTATTTTCTGCCAAATTTATAATTTAATAAAAATTTGTTTTTAAGACATAGTGAACCACATTTTTCTCAGTGTATTCTCAGTGTATTGTCGTACTTTTTTTATTCGTTATTCCTGTACTGTATCTCTCATCTCTCTTGAAGTTACCGTCTGTAATTGTTGCTTGATGGCTTTTTGGAACCTTTGCTTTTTTTTTAGAAAAATCATTACTTTGACTTTGAAGCTGGCAAAGTTTGCCTGAGTGCCTTCTTGTTGTTATTGTGCTTTTTTCTCTTGATTTTATGTATTTTCCCAAAAGCTGTTAATGCAGAGATTTGAGTGACGTTTTGGATGCGCCTTCAAAAATTGGCGTGAAATATTTCAAAGAGATTCTTTTACTTTTATTCTTTGACTGCGCGTCAGTTTTAACACATTCTTTTTTTTTGTTTTTTAATTTTATTGTTAAATTTTATTGTTGCTGCAGTGGCTACTCAACATTTGACTGTTGTTTGTTTGCTTTTAATGAGCCACATTGTAACGGTTGTCCGTTGGTCTTTTTGCATTTGAATGGCGGCCCCCGAACGCCAACATCAACATCAACATCAACATCAGTTCAGTGCGTGGGTGCGCCCCACAACAACAACAAAAGCAACAGCAGCAACAATAACAGTAACAACATGATAAACAAACAATGCGCCTCTATTGTAATTTGAGCTTGTAAATGGGATTTTTCAGATTATGGTCAGCGAGCCAGACATTTGAATTCAAATTCGTCTTTTGGACATTGCTGTGGGCATTATAATTACAATATTTCTTCCTCTCTCGCTCTCGTACACTCTCTGTCGACTGCTTTTAACGGTTATTTTGAACGAATTAGTGCAAATTTTTGACAGCTGAGTGATTTTATGACCCTGAGCTGAGAGTTTTATTTTTTTTTATGATTATATTTTTAATGAGTTACTTGGCCAGCTTGTGGGCGCACTTGAATTACCGTTAAGTAATGGCCCATGAATCAGCTGAGCGATAACTAGGTGAAGTATGACACTTTGCAATCGATTTGTTAAATGGAAATAAATATATTGTGAGACACATAGAAATGTAATAATTACTTGTGCTTAACAACCAGTTCTTTCTCCCGTTTGGCTAACCATTGGCTAGCCAACTTTTCGTTGACCCAAAGGATTGAACTTTTCAACTGCAACAACTACTTAAGGCAATTCAGAACAGCAAGAAGACGTCAGCGAGAATGGCAACAGCTGTTATCCAAATCGGCCACGAAATTGAGTTCTTAACAATTCCCGCTAAGGCAACAAAAAAACAATAGGAAGGAGAACACAACTAAAGTTGTCGAGCTATAAAACTGATGCCTCAGCTGGGGCTTTAACGGAAATTGAGCTTAACCTTTGGCGGCAATCAACTTCCGTTTAAATGTTCGAACACGAAGCAGCGGCAAAGGTCAAAACGTTTTTACCTCAGACAATACGCTCAAATAGTCAAATGGCCATAACACCAAATGGCTAAAATATCGGGAGACAGCGAGACAGTGAGAGAGGGGGAGAAGTGCGACGAAAAACACCTTTTTTCCCTTGTGCCGTGGACAAAATGAAAAGAAAAATCAGGTCGGCGAGCTGGCGTCGGAAAAAGCGAATGAAAAATTATTTGATTGCAAAATTTACAACCGCAACGATTTCCACTTGGAAAAACCGCACGTACATTAGCCAGAGAAGCAACAACAACAATAACAGCAACAACTCTGCAAGGCTGAAAAGCGGTTTTCCAACCAAACAAACTTTGACCAAGACCGAGAAGCCGAAAAAAAAGGCAGCCACAGCCTCAGAAACGTGTGGCTGGCATTGAGGTCGCCATCACTCAATGAAGGTTGCCACAACTGCAGCAGCAACAACAGCAACAACAACGACTTCATCTTGTGGATGCAGCAAATTGTGGCTAGTGAGCAGAGACAGCAACAGCCACAGCATCAACAGTGAAAAAATTAGTGAGAACAGCCAACTGGCAACAATGGGAGACGTGCTCGGTGCCTTTTTTCTTCATTGCTGCGCACTTGACAGCACATGTGGCACGTGTGATGTTGTTGGTGTTGCTGCTGCAACTGCAAACTCAAACTGGCCAACTAACAACTGTTGCTGCTGCTGTTGCGGTTGCTTCTTCTGACCAAGCGGGAGTTGTGTGTCTTTTATGTGGGTTGCAAGTTGGTCAACAATGTGAGTCTCTCGTCTTCATTGTGTTGTGGGCGTTGCACGTTAGCTACGGGCACTTATGGGGGTGTTGCATATGAATAATGTGTGCCAGGTGTAAATTGGATTGTACATTAAATGGATCAAATGTTGGCACAGTTATCGGAGATTAGCAATTGACTGAAGCATGTTTTGAATTATTTATTATTTATTATTTATTATTTATTATTTATTATTTATTATTTATTATTTATTATTTATTATTTATTATTTATTATTTATTATTTATTATTTATTATTTATTATTTATTATTTATTATTTATTATTTATTATTTATTATTTATTATTTATTATTTATTATTTATTATTTATTATTTATTATTTATTATTTATTATTTATCTAGGCCTATTCATAATGTACTGTAATTTATTATAAACGAATCTCTCTGTTTATCCGTCAAGCATCGTTTGCAATGTATACTTGGATCTTGGCGCTTTTATGAATGGGGTAAGTACGTGTCTGGGGATCGTGCACTGACTCCGACAATGATGATCCGTTAACCGTCCCTAGCAAAAGGTGGCCAACAAATATGTGCCCAAGAACAACAACAATAACATCGAGATGACAACCTGGCGATAAACTTGAAATGGAGCCGTGTGGTCAGCCTGGCATGGTAGTTAGTTGTTGAGCTTAGAGCTCTGAGAGGCTTGGCGCTATTTTTATGACGGAGGCTGTACAAGAGGCTGATTCCAAGACTGTGACTACAACTTTGGCTGGGACTGGTGTAACCCAGACTAACACCACACCCTGTGTGCCGCTAAGCGATCTTAGCCCAACCAAACAACCAAAACAACCAAGCAGCCATCCAGCCAACCAGCCAACCAGCCAACCAGCCAACCGACAACTAACAACAACTATGCAAATTTTTTTATGATGTTTAACTATTTTTAGTTGGTTTTTACTTTGTTGTTATTTAAATGACGCCCTCGTGCCTCTTGCGGTCGTTGTTGCTCTCGCTGTGTGTGTGCCGAAACAGTTAACACCCTGTAATCAGCGGAGCGAGGCGGGTATATAAACTAAGCATTTAAGTGTTAACACATCACAAGCTAATCGATTAGGCTTTCGAAATGTTCAAGTGAAGTAGACTATTAGTAACCCTATAGAATGTAGAATGAATTTGTATAACAATGCTGCTGTTTTAATAAATGATTTGTTTATTAATTTAATTATTTATTTGCTATGCAGGGTAGTATTCAGCTCGAACGCTTGTCTGACTTGACTGCTTTATGTGGTCATCTGCGCCAACAGCAATAATAAAGACGAACAATCCAGCGTGTCTGGCAAGTTGAATCCCCCGAAAGCCCAAAACCCAAAGCCAAAACATTGCTCAGGTCAGCGAACTTTTTAAAAGCGCACGTCTAAAATTGTTGTTTATTGTTATGGTTGTTGTTGTTATTACTATTGACATTTGAATATTTTAGTATAGTATTTTGATTTGTGCTGCGAAATGTGCAAATTGAACATTTAAAGCAGATATTCTACATTTTCAAACGGGATTATTAGTATAAATATTCCAAGCTAATTTACAACTATTGCAAATTAAGTAATAGATTTAAATTAAAATTTGGTAACGAAAATAGTCATGCGACAGCAAATTTGCTGATTATGTGAAATAAAAAATGAAACACAAATGAGAGCAGTGTTGATGAGGTGCTCTATAATAAAGACTGAGATACATTCTTTTATTTAATGCCACTTAAATACATTTGTGAATCAGGACAAGCTACCAACAGTGCACGCTAGGTGGCGCCAGCATCTGCAGCATACTGTTGTGACTGATACCCATTTTAAATGCAAATAATACGGTCGCTTCTCAGCAGGCGGGCCACTTTTGAATTCTAATAAGTAGTACAATTATATATATATCTAATTAAAATATCTAGACGTCTAGAGAAGAAATCTTTACTCTTATCTGCATTAATTGGTATGTTACAGTTTCCAAAGCTCAACAGCTGCAGTGGAAATCAAAGCAGCTTAAATCTACACCATTTAAAATACAACAAAAAAATATCGAAACGAAATGTTCAATTATTGTCGAAAAATATAAAATAATAAGAATCTACCGAACAGCCGAAATGCAACTTAATGCTCAGTTGAATTTGCTACGCTCTTTGACGCTGACAGACTTATAAATTGTTGCTGTGGTGCCTATTTTGTTGTGCTCTCTTTGGCTGCGACTTTGACTTTGACTGAGAGAGCGAGCGACAGCCTGAGAGTGAGGAGAAGCTCATTTGTTGCTGGAGCCGCCGCCGCCGCCTCACAGAATGAGTAAGCGTAATTTTGCGTCATATAACGGTACAAACAGCCGCTACTGTTGTTGTTGTTGCTGTCGGTGTTGTGGCTGTTGTTGGTGTTGTTGTTGTATTTTTTTGGCTGCTATATTCCGTTGTTGTTGTATTTTAGACCATTTTGGTAGACAAACAAGCGGTTTTTTATGATTTATTTTTAGCTTGGCAAAAGCGCTTGGCAACAATCTTAGCTGTAAATTAAAAGAACTCTACTTCCGAGTGCAGTTAAGAGTTCGACTTTTGGGTCGGGGTCACCAAATTGGACACAAGCAGAAGCACCCCCAGCAAACTGTGTTACGAAAAATTATTGTTTTTTTTCTTTTGACTGAGTAGTGTTTATTTATATGATGCATCTAAATGATTTTATACGATGCCTTGATGTAGGTCACAAGAGTATTTCAAGTGGAGTTTCAATTAACAGCTGAGCATGCGAGTTTCGTAATTGTTAAATATGCCCCTTCAGTCCCATTTGTCACACCCCGTGACAACCCTCCCTCCCTGCACAGACCTATGTACTGCGTTGTATTTCATAACAGGTGAGTAATATCGGAAACGATTTCGGTCAATGACTTTTGGCTGATTTGTTTATAAATCAGGCTTGAGAATGTTCTTATTGTGAGGCCATTGACTTAAGTTTTTGCCTCCTAGATAATTCATTCGCATTTTACTTACATTTACGAAATTGCAGCCTTCAGCTGTTGAGCATCTTTGTTAACAAATTGCTTAAGATGTTTGTTGTTTGTTATTTTGTTTTTTTGATTCTTTAAAAATTGCTTGCTGCTTTCATAATCCTTGTACAGTTTATTGTAATCCTTTAACGCGTGTTCTTTTTTCGAATCCTTTAAGACAGTTTTATGGTTGAGGTTAAATTTGTTGTATCCAAAATTGTTGTATATGAGAAATGATCTTAAGCTTAAACTTGTTTTAATCAGAGTTGGATGGGTTTTTTATATCGATAATGCCTTCAGCCAGACAACATAAAAATGGCAGTAAAATGATGAGTGAAAAACGAAACGTTTAAATATTAGTTAGCGAAATTGTTAGACATGCCAAAAGAAAAAAAAGATGGAAACATGCAAAAAGTGGACGACGAGTGAGTAAAATTAAAATGAAAAGCAAAAATATTTTTGTATACTCACAAAAACAATGGGAGGAAGACATAAATATATGCATAAAAAAATGAACGGGGAGTAGTACGAGTGGGTGGTGGTATATAGTATATATGTATGTATATATATATTTTGATATCTTTTAATCCTTGTATTTATTGTATATATGTACAATGGACGACGTCGGGGATTTTTAAATGATGATTATTGTAATATTTTGCTTTTGATGTGAAAATATTTACAACAGCGTTCTGGAAGTGTTATTTTCTTGGGTTTTTTTTTTATTTTCGATTTGGTTGTGGACGGATAGAGAATAACTTTTTGTTATAATTGTTGGTTTGAATTTTAACTTTTTTGTGTATTTCCTTTGCTTGTTTTCAATATTGCACACTTTTGTCGATTGCACTTGCACTCTTTGTCGGTTATGTATATAAAAACTATATTTATATTGATTATTATTCGATTGTTAAATACAATCTGGAGCAATTTGTAGCCTTGCTCTTTGCATTTATGTCAACCATTTTCACAATTTTTGTAACGCATTTTAGACATATTTAACACTGTTATTAAGTATTATTATTTTCAATTTTTTGCCACTATTGTTGTCGTTGCAAATTGTTGTTGTTGTTGTTGTTATTATTTGCACACTTTATTGTTGAACTGGTCACTTCTTTTATTGGTTGTTCCAATTTCTGTTGCTTGCTCTTTTTGTTATGCCACTCTGCGTGTATGTGTAAACGTATTTGTATGTTATATGTTGTGTGTGTGTATGAGTGTCTATCTGAGAGAGTCCACGTCCACACAGCGGAATCACGCGAAACCAACGCTTGAAAAATTTGCTGCGCAACAAGAATCGCACAAATCCGAAGACGTCAACGGTAGAAAGCCAACTGTGCGCAGGCGCAATACGAAAAGAAATTTTCGAGCCGCAGTGGCCCAAGAAGTCGCTGTCAACGTCGACGTCGCTGTCACTAAGCCAAGCTGCGCTCGAAGAAGTTACTCACCTGGTAGCGGCGCTCGGAGAGCGCAACAGCTGAGAGCCAACTGGTTGGCGAACATGTTCGATGCACAACATGTTTGGTCGCAGGTGTTGTCGAGGTCGATCATGCTGCTGCTGTCTGCGGTCAAAGTCAGGGCTAAGTTTGTTTATGTTAAAACTGCAGAAGCCGACAGAGTCGAACTGAATGCTTCTTAATATCAATTTTTATGTATAATTATGCATATTATATATAAAATTAATAAAATAAAAGTACTAATACTTATTTAGCTCGGTTTTTAGCTCTGTTTGATGGTGCAAAAGTTTTGTCAAGTTCTAACTTTATCCACATACTTGTTTGATGCTCGGTTTGCTGCGCTCTTTCTTTCTCTCTCCCTGTTGGCTGCATCTCTGTCGCACGCTGGCTCCATCTCTCTTCCGCTCTTGCGCTCTCGCACTCGCAACTTGACCTACTTAACAAAAATTTAACATTTTTTCCTGTTATTTCGCCTTGTAAACATGCGAGCAACAATTACAGTTGCCGGCGCTGCTGTTGCCGCTGTCTCTGCTGCTGCTGCTGCTGTCGCCGCTGCTGCTGCTTTGGTTGCTGCTGCGACGCGTCGCTGCATTTGCCATTTTGTTGTTGCATTTCCTCTTTGACTGCTTATTTCGCACTTGTTGTTGCTTTGCAGGCCGCGTTGATTGCTGCTGCTTGATTGTTGCTGTTGCTGCTGTTGTTGTTGTTGCTTCGTTTGCTTCGCTCGTTCAGGGTATTTTTTCGGTTTTAGATTTTTCTGTTTATTTCCAGCATTTTGCAGCTAACGGTATCGCTTCGAAAATGAAAGCTCACACAGAGACAAATACAGATGGAGATGCCGATGAAGATATGCATGAAGAGCAGAGACCACAGCTCGCAGCTCGCAGGTTGTGTACATTTTTGTTTTTGCCCACGACTCGTGTTATTACAGTTGTTGTTGTTGTTGTGGTTGTTGTTGTTATTATTGTTGTTGTTGTGACATTAGCATAAGCACAAACAAGCGAAGCCGCCTCATCATCGACTTGGCCTCTTGACCAAATGCAACTACGTCATTTAGCTATCTTTTCAGTTGCTTTCCCCCTCCTTTCGTTTGCTCCGCCTCCCCCTGCCACTCCCCCATTACCACTCCAGTTTCAGTTCAACACAGTCTTCAGATCCGTGTCCAGCTCAGCTCCGCTTAAGCTGTGCCGCCTCATGTTTATGGCTCATGATTTGTTTTTCAACTTTTATTTTTATTTTTGTTTTTCGCTGGAATTTACTTGCAATTTTTTACACACAAAATCATTTTATATGCATGTTGCTTTTAATATTTATTTATTTACTCTTTTTGTGGCGCGTGACTCATGGGAGTTACAACTTTAGTGTGTGGGCTGCTGGAGTGTTCGCTTTTTAATGCCTCCAACTTTATCATCTGCCGGCTATTACAGAGTTTTGCTTTCAATGGCAAGTTTGTTGCCTAAGTCTTTTGATTTCAACTCGACATTTCGAAGAAGATGAATGGAATCGGTATCAAACTGAAGCATGTAAACATTGTATGCAAATGTAAAGCAATAAAACAGGTATATGACGCACAATAAATAATATTTGAACAAAATTTTAAAATATAGAAAATTATAAAATACGAACTCTGCATTAAATGTAATTTTCAATTAATATTTACAATATTTCATTGCAAATAAATAATATGAATATGTGGGACAATAAATGTTTTTTGAATAAATTTCATAAAATGTCGTAAATTGTGAATTTTGCATTAAATATAATTTGGTATCATAAAAAATACAAAATAAATATTATTTAAACAAAATTTTAATAATGAAAAAAATTTTAAAGTACGAATTCTGCAATAAATATAATTTTCAATTAATCTTTATAATTTTACATTGTTCATTAAAAAAGCCTTTGTAAAGACACAGCAATAAATCATAATTAAAAACTATTTACATATGTGTAAGCGGGTCCTTAAGCTATTCTTTCCCTTGCCAAATTCAAAGCGAAGGCTGCCATTCGCCAAATGAACCAAACATAGAGAGAGAGAGACAGAAGAAAGGCCAAAGAATTTTGACATAGAGAAGAGAGTCAAGCTCATGGGCACGGCTTGACGAGTCGCACACGCAAAGGCAAAATACAGTTAGACAAATTCTATGCACGTCAAATGTCAATCTCAGAAAAAGTACAAGCAGCACCAACAACAAACAGCCAATGCTCGTAGGCAAAAAGCGGAGAAAAAAATGATAATGAAAATCAATCTTGGCATTAAACATGGCAGGGCGCAGAATATCGGCGCAGCTTTTGAAGAGCGGCATACAAAACTAATTGAACTTGGACAGCGTGACACTTCATCAAAAAAAGAAGAAAAAAAAAACGTATCCCAAAATGTGAACAATACGGGAGAAATAGAGACAGCAAGAGTGACAGCGTGTTAGAGAGGGAGACAGCAATCAGCTTGACAGTTGGGGTTTAGGCCAGGTCGGGTTGATGCCTGGCCATCACTCAAGAAGCTATTTGCTTCACACAAATAAAACAAGCTATCAAATTAAGGCAAACGCCACGGGAGTAGCACCTGGAAAGGGTCGTAACAAACGGTACTCCATTGGAGTGCAATGCCATTACCATTAACCGAATACCATAACCAATATTGACATGGGGGTCAAAGTCAAACCACACACGGTTCCCCAAAAACAACAAATATGCATTTGACAGGGCCAACTTACCCAACAAAACAAAACAAAAATGGGTTAAAATCATAGCCAAGCATACCATATAGGCTAAGTAAAGCTTCATAGTGCAGAGATCCGAGACGCCCAGGAAATGAGGCAGCTATGGCCAGAAAGAGAGACCATCTTTTGGCACCGCAGGCGGTACCTGCTGACCGCAAAAGATTGTAAATTAAGGTGCAAACAATGAGCCAAAGACACACACACACACAATCGCACACACATACACTCACTTGGACAGGCTCTGTTTTTCGTATGCCCAACACCTTTCTATTTGCCGCCGTCCGTTCAATTGCCACTGACCGGCAGGCAAATGTGACAAATATATGGCTCATTTGTGGCAAGTGCTCGTTGCACTCGACGGGTACCAGTTGCACATCACCTTGGGTGGCTCCTTGGCCTACCTACCAATTGTGCTCGCATTTTGAAATCAATTGAATTGTTTGCTGCCAAATTGGCAAAACAATTGTCGCCCATAAGGCGGCGACAGTGGCAACAGTCTCAGCGGTAGGTCCATTGCAAATGCCACCCGCCGTTTAAACAGGGCCAAAATCTGCAACTGAAATCTCTATAAATGTTGTCATGCTGCAAATGCAACAAATTTCTAAATAGAAGTTGCGAATTGCAGAGGTTGTTGTAAATACAAATAATTTCTTGTGATCTGGTATATACAATGTTTACTAATAAATTTATTACACCTAAAACACATCCTCATATTGGAGTTGTAAACTTAGAAATCAATATACATATGACCTATTTAGTAATAACTTGCATGAAGCATATATTTAGTAGCAATTTCCAATGATTTATTTCTGACGCTAATCCTTCTTAACTTTGCTATATCTGCACTATTCTCTCCACATTTCAGATTAACAAAGATCAGCTTCAAGTGTCTAAAACAATCAGATTCAGAGCATTAAAAAAAATGACTTCGACCAAAACCAACAAAATATATGTCAAATATTGCATAAATTTTACATAATTTACAATAGGCAACAGCAACAATGATAATAATAGCAACAATGACAATAACAACAACGTTGAGGCAAATTTAGCATGCATAATTTGTTTTTTTTTTCGTATGCTGAGCCAAGGTGCGGGCGTGAGCTACCAAAGACAAGCAAAGACTGGGAGTACTGAGAGGCGCCGAGGGGTTTATCAAAGCTAATAACAGGCAAAACAACAACAACGGGCGATAAAAATAGATGGCAAGCATAAAAAAGCAGAACAGCAAAACGCACCACAATAAAAATGCTAAATAAAGTGCCATGTAGGAGCTGAGCCGAGCTGAGCTGAGCGAAACGAGAGCTGAGTGATAGGGATAGCGAAACAAAGAGGAAGGTAGTGGAATTGGAGTAGGAATAGGGATAGTTGGCGATGGCGCTGAAAGAGAAACAATAAACAAAAAGAACAATCTACAGCCGGGAGAAATGTCTGTAGACAGTCGACGACAAAATATGAATGTAGTGCAAACCGTAGGCGTTTTATCTGACGCTGTAGTTGTAAATGCTGGCTCAAGCGACGGATGAAGTGGGTGTGAAGCTGGCAGCTAGCTGCTAGCTGCCGGGTGGGTGGGCAAGCAGTGTGTATGCCAAGGCGAGGGCGAATCAAAGGTCAAGCTGAAACGCAACTGGCAAACTGGCAAACGGGCAACCGGAAGTGGGTCAACGAAAACCGGATCCCCATCGCAAAATGCTAAACTCCAAACGCAGCTGTGTGTGGAGAGAGATAAACAACAGCAACAACAACTGCGAAAACAAACAATGCAAAATGCAATTGAGATGCAAATGTAAATTGCATTGGCCACATGTTGCTTGCTTCTCTAGGTGTGTGTGTGTGTGTTGCCAGCAACATAAATAAACATCAAAATAATGCACGCCATTAACATTGCCAATGGCCCCCAAAATGCAATGAGTCTGATGTGACGCAGACGGAAGAGACGACGGCGGAGGTGATGGAGGATCGGCAGAGAGAAACAGACAGACAAACTGGCAAAGAAGTGCCGTTTGAGGTGTCATGGGCATGGGATGGGACACAGAGGTTGATACGGAATTGCGGGGGGGTTGTACGAGTAGCATGACCAAGTGGAAGGCAGACAATGCATTGCACTGGGGGCTGCCGCAACGCTTGACTAACTCTGCGGACGGCACTGGGCGACAACTTTTTGTTGCCTGTTTGCTGTTGGCTCTAATGAAGATGCAGTCGAAGTTGGAGTTGGAGTCGAAGTCGAAGTTGGTGTTGATGTTGCAGTTGGAGTTGAGCAAATAAAAGCGAGTACAAATAAATGCCTAATAGAGCCGACAATTTAGCTTTTAACAATACAAGTTTCAAATTAATACTAAAATGCCGGCATAATATTAATCGATAAATAAATGTTTAAAATTGTTAATAAATCTAGTTCTCTTGGGCTATAATTTGACTCAGTCTCGCGGCCCTCGATCGCTGTGCTTGGGTGCGAGATATTTATGCGATTTTTATTGATAACTGAAGAATTTATTGCAGACAACACGAAAGACTGAGACAACGAACTTGCCGTTAAAGTACCAAACCCAACAATTGCGCATTGTGGACTTTATGATACACCTGGGATTGGGTGCACAGAACGTTTTTGTGCAGCCAAGCACAGCAAGAGCAACAACAAATGAGTACAACAATCAGCGACAACAACAACAATAAGCAGCGCCAGCATAACGGCCGAAAATCAGTCAGAAAGCAGAATCCCAAAAAACTAAAAAGACGCGATGCTTGGAAATTATAACGCAACGCAGCGTTTTGTATAACGGTTATCGTGGAGGGGGAGCGCGGGGGGGTGGGGAGCGGCATTAAGAAGAGCTAACACACTGGCAAACGGCACTTTTTTCACTTTTGCTGCATCTATGAGATACAGATACTCGCTCGCAACGAAAGACACAACTGACTGCCACCTGCAGCTTCGACAGACGCTGCATAGAGGATGCAGCACGATGACTGTGCGCTTTGTGTGTTCCCCCTTCGTTGTTGCTGTTGTTGTTTTTATATCTGTTGACTGTTTTTTAATTAAACTTTTTGGAGCTGGGGGGAGATCTTTGAAAAACGTCAACTCGCCGGCAACTTTGGACGCTGATAATCAGTTAAACGTAATGGGCCGTTGCAGTGTCGCAGTCGGAGTAGATGCGATGCAAGTTGTGGGGGGCGGGAAGGGGGCAAGGGTCACCGTTGTCTGGCTTGGTTGGGTTACCGTTTAAGCGCCTTAATTGTTTAATTGCCAGTGCCATTGCCATTGCCATTGGGATTGGGATTGTCGCATTGCACGGTTGGGGGGACTTTCGGGTTACCGTTGTGACAATCCACTGAAGCAAATTAATCGATTTGCAGTCTCAGTCACAGTCCGAGTTACCGCCACCATCGAAGCCGAAGTCGAAGTCACTGTCAAAGCTTCACATGATCTCGATTACTAATGCTGCAGCAGCAGCAACCGCAAAGCCGTAGCAACGTGAGTGGCAGCTACTACAACTCTAGCTGCCTGTTGACCCAGCTACCGATTTGCATATCTCTCCCAGCACGAGCATTCATCCAGCAGCCAATCCCTGACTTGGTGGCGGCATCGCTTCTTGTTTCTATGTCACTCTGCAATCAGTTTGCCATTAAATGCAGACTCAAAGTTTCCACTGTCTATATTTATCAGATACTTCTTGCCATTTGGTGTAACAAATGGCTGAAGTAGCTCTGTCAATTTGATAGCTTGTAGCTCCAGTGGCTGATAAAACGCATAAAGTGTTATGCGACTAGTTTGTGGTCCAAGTCATTTGATTTTCAGTTCGCCAAAGAAACACAACATTTTTATAGCAGCGTCAGTAGAGATTTTAAGTGTGACCAAGCTATCTTCATATAATAATGCTGTTGTCTAAGTTTTTCAATTTTGTATATTTGTAGTGAGTAACTCATTAAAAAAAGTAAATTTTCATTCTTTGTCAAGTTTGTTTTCTAAGTCTTTCAGTTTTTTTAAATTGACTTAAATTTATAGTACTCTGTAATACACTCTTGAGAAGTCATTTTGCGATCTTCCTTTTTGAAATCAACTCTTTGTAGCTCGCCGTCGGTACAGAGTTTAAAATTCCTTTAAAATTGCTTTTAATTTCAGGTCATACGATGCCTAATTGTATTTAATTTATTTTAATTTATTTCATTTAGATTTCTGATTTATCGCATAGGTCACGCTTGTCCAAAATGTTGTACCTGTAACTGTGCACTCAATTTGTTGCTTTCCTTTCCTTGGCTGCCAAAGTTAATGCGACTGTCAAAAAAGATTCAAAGACAAGCAACAAATTTGTAAATCGCCTGGTTGCACGCCTGCAGCATCGACATGAAGCTGGCAATGCGACTGGGACTCGAATTGCGAGTGGGACTGCGGCGGCTTTGCAGGCTTGCCACACAAAATTAACCCAATTATGAAAGGCGCAACATAATTAAAGTAGACATGTCGCCGAAAAAGCGACGAGGAAGAAGTCAACGCTGAAGTTTCTGCAACTTAACCACTTGTGGACAGACAGACACCACAGAAACAACAACTATAACAACAACAACCACACAACGCCACGCCACCCTATGCTGTGCTGAACCCGAACCAAATTGGGTCACGTGCTCAACGCTTGCAACGCAGCCGGCGACTTTAGCAGACAATTTTACGATATGCCAAAGCCTGAGACAAAGTCACAGCCAGAGGAGGAGTCTGACTTGGAGATGGAGCTCGAGTTGGAGACGTGGCTGTAGCTCTGACTGTGCGTAGTCAAAAAGGTAAGTTGCTGTCTTCGTTTTACAGCGCAGTTTGCCTAAAAGATTCGCACCACTCGACAAGTGCAATGCATCTTTATGGATGTTATTGTTGTATTTGTTGCTGCTGCTGTTGTTGTTATTGCCGGCGTCGCGCCCATAAATTAAATGCACAAACGAGTTTCGCATCGCACAGTAAGATTAAGTGAAAAGGGGGCAACGGGTGACTGTAAGACGGATTCACAGTTGAAGTTGAAGCTGAAGCTGAAGACAGAGTGAGAGAGAATAAAACGATGGAGAATTTTGCAGCTTTCGCATATAATTCAGCTTTGGGCTACATAATTAATTCCGCCAGGCCGCCCAGCGTTTTATGTAGGCCCCGAACCCAATACACCACACCCCACACCCCTCACCCCGACGCCCGTTCCAGTTACAAGTCCCCAAAGGGAAGGAGAACGCATAGTACGTGATATGGGCCAACAGGTTTTCCGGCGCACTTGTTGCCATCGCAAGACGCCCAAAACACAAAAAAAAAATTAACAGAGAAAAAAATCACCAACAACAAATTTCATATGCGTCGTCGATTCCGTGGGCTTCAAGTGTTTCTGGGGCTGGGACCGCAGTTCGATTGGGCACCGTTCAGCGCTTCCACTTGATTTGATTTTGGTATTCCATGCACCGTTATTCAAAATATTCGAGAAACGTTTTATCTGCTTGCTGTGCGAGTGTGAGTATTTTTTGGGTGTGTGTGTGTGCTTGAATATGAGTGTGAGTGCGTGCTGCTTTTAAGTTGCACAGACGCCGACGCCAATGCGGCAACTTTGCCTGAATAACAAAACGTCGCAAAATTTAAATATTAAATTCGATTGAAAAATAAATAAGGTACATTTAAATATGCATTTTATTGTATTTTATTTTTGAATCAAATTTAGTAATGAATGAACATTTCAATAAAAAGTTAATTAAATTGATTTATAAAAAATGTAAAATTCAATGTGTATTTTACAGTATTTTATTATAACAAAAAATACAAGGAATATTTAATTTTAATATTAAACCAAAAGACAGTCGCATCTCTTTCACATCTTCTTATGTATTACACATCATTTCCCAAAAGTGCTTCGTTGATTTTCGAGCTGTTGTTTCCGATTTTCCATTTTCTTAGCTTTTGTTTAATTACAAGCAGCTGGCGACCGCATTCGCAAAGAAAATGGAAGAAAATGGAAAATTGTGCGGGCAAGTTGAAAGCCTCAAACACAGAAACACCGACTTAAAAGCCAAGCCAGAGGCAGTCAGACAAATGGACAGACAGACGTGCAGACTTAGACTTATAGTCTGACTGGGACTGAGACTGAGACGGTGACTAGACCAGGCCAAGTGTGGAAACTAGTTAAAGTAAGTTGGTATAATAATTGTTATTGTTTGCTGGTAGTTGGCATGGTAATGAGCAGCCAGCCAGAGTCTGATTATCATGAGTAAGCATGATTATGCTTATGAATAAGTGTGTGTGTGTAAGTGTACTTATATTTATGCTTATGAAGGCATGTGAGTATGCCGAGAGTAAAAGTGTTCGCATTGTAAGTGGATGTGAGTGTGTCTGCTTAGAATACTCATACACGCTGATGAATGTAGGCCAAGACTATTATGCTTAGCCGCGTCTGAGCCAATGTCTACAACTGCAGGCTGGAGTACATACTTAAGTGGTAGTAAAAGCAACTACAATAAAATACATTAAAATCCAACAATTCGTCTTTAAATATACATTTTATTATATCAAAATAATACTATTTTATTAATGTTTTTGTGTAGAACTTTAAAGCTGATTGAACATAAATTAAACTTTCACCCATAAAATGTTGAACGTATTGTTTTTGACCTCGAGGTGATTTTTTTGCTTTCGCTAAAACATAGATGACTGCGATTGGATACGATCAATATCGTATGTTTTTTAGTGCTCCAAAATTGACTGTCAATCAGTTAGCATAGAGTTTACAATATCAATGTATATTGTACAATCTATTCAATCGGAGCAACCTTTTCACATCCTTTGCTTTCTCATTCGCTTGTTGAAAGTAGGAGCTAAAATCCATTAGCAGCACCTGATGCTTTTGAGCCCTTATCTGGCTATTCGATTTTCCCACAAAAAAGCGAGCACAACTAAAATGTTTGTGCGGTGCCCGCACGGCAACGTCAGCTTCAAGTTTGAGTTCCGCCTCGGCCAATCGGGTTGCGAGTGTGGTGATGGACTGACGGCTGGTTGGCGCTTAACCTGCTGTCCAGGCAGCCGAAGGCATTGAGCCAGACGCCGACACAGAGACCCACAAATGTCATCATTGCACAATGCACAACGTGCTCAAGTCTAATGGATGCCTGCCAGCGGCAATGGCCAATGGCATGGTTGTGGGGAGCTGGGGATTGGGATTGGCATCGGGAACCGAGGGGCCAGTGTCGTGGCTGTCGACAGTCCAAACAAATTGCCATGGTGGGGTACGATCGCACAACTTCCTTGTGTAATTTGGTCAAGTTTAGTGACGCATACAAGTTCCAAGACAGTCGCCAAGTCCGGCTTGGCCAAGTATGCCAAACTGCAAGCGGCAACTAGTTAGTCAGGCCCAGGCCTATGCTATCTGGGTATCCATTCATGCCAGCGCTATCGCCACACGTTTCTCTCTCTCTTTCTCTCTCTGTCGCTTTTGCTGTGAGTGTGTGTTAGTTTTGCCAATTATGGTGTCCTCCTTATTTTGTGTTGTTGTCTATCCAACTGGCTAGTTGGCTCTTGCCGTTTGTCGTCGTCGTCGTCTTCGTTGTCGTTGTCGACGTTGCCGTGGCAGTGGCTCTATCTTTAGCTTGTCATATTTGTCTGCCGCTTCTTCGCGTTCGTTGCTTGAGTCTTTCGCTTAGTTGTAGCTCTGGCTGTCGTCGTCGTCGACGTCGTTATGGTGTTGCCTCCAAGTGGGTCACTTGCGATTTCATGACCGACTTTTAGCTTTTTCATACTCGCACACACTGTCTCTTCTGTTGCCTCTGCCACGTCCTCCGCCTGCTGCCTCTTCTACCATTGTGTGCAGTTATTTATGATTGTTTAGCTGGTCGCACAGGCGAATCCCATTCAATGCCAATGCCCAGTATTTTTGCAATCAAAGAAATGCTTTCTATGCGTCAGTCTCAATACATATTTACTTATGTCTACATATTTATTTTGTTATTTATTTAAAGTTGAATATTTTATTAATTGGTCTTCGCGATTCTTTGGTCATGCAAATAACAAAACGTTTATGCGGCTTTTTTTGATTTTGTCCATGCTATGCTCCATTTTGAAAGTGACAGTTACCGTTTGGCTTGATTTTGTGATCTTGCTAATGGCCTGACCAAATACTTGTGTGAGGCAATGTGTGTTGGGTTCTTTACGGTTCGCTTTTAGCTCTGACATTCGTTTGTGTTTGTTCGTTTTGTTTTTCTTTGTTTACGCATCACTTGTTAAGACAAAATAAAAATATCAAGATGCCAATTATGCGCTTGGGTCCACCGATATGCTCAATATATATGGTTATTATATTATTCTGTCCAGCACTGCCCCCGTCACAGTCCCCACATCAGTCCACACATCATTTCTTTCTCCATGTGGTACGTGATTTACCGTACCAAATGATTGAAATATAACACACAAAGACCGGCAATTAAATAACAAAAAGAAAATGATGTGTATGCATTTGTTTGAGTATTTTCATAACTGTTTACAGCTACCTCTGGCCCCCTCACTCTCTGTTTAAGTTACGCTCCCGCTGGTCATTCTCCATTACCCTCGTGCATGGACCAGCCCAACTTTATAGCCATTTCTCTGCAGTGGCTACAAATTGAAATTAATTGCCTCGCTTCCAGCTTGAAGTTGGAAGTTTGACTGTTTTGTTGCTTCTTTAACGACTTGCTGAAATTGTTGCTTAATTCTATAATTATTTATGCATTCTGCGGTGCTGTTAACAAGTCTCGTTAAATCTTTATTGAATATAAAATGCGCACATGACACTCGAGCTCAACGCTCATCCTTACCCTCAGGCTTGGCCCCTCTCAACCTAAAAACTTTTATGCGAAGAGCAAATACGTGAAGCTAATTGTTGCAGCACGTATATCAGCATAAGGATGAGGAAAAGCAGCCCAAACATAATGAGTTGCGTCGCAACGAAATGAGCAGAACATTTTTTTTTTTTGTGTTTTTGAGGGCAAACATAAAGAATCATTTGTTATCTGCATACGATATGGAAGTAGGCAGAAGCGGGTTTTATGAGTTTCTAAAAATAGCAATGAAATCGACTGTAAATAGTAATTTCAAGCATATTAAGTATATGTATAACTAATCAGCAGAATTTCTTGTTTAAATTCAGGTCAATAAGAGCAAATGTTATAAATAAATATTGTACAGTAACTGTAATGAACAAGAAATGGAATTCAATAATATCTCTAATTTATTCAGACCATAAAAAGCGTAAAAAAATCAAGTAATAATTTATTTATTATTATTTCAGCTAATATTATATTTTCTTTTTAATTTTAGATAAATCAGCAACATGCCATTAAGACAAATTAACTAATTCCAGTTGAAAGCAGAACTGTCACCAAACTGGAGCTTTCCTAGTGCAAATCAAACCGATACAAGGCAATCGAGCTCGAGTCTGTAATGTATATAATAAGCAGAGTGTGCTAAATGCTAGCACAGCAAACTAGAATAATTATTAGTCAACAACAGCAGGAGCAGCAATTGAGTCTGTTGCTAAACGACAATTATCATCATCATCATTATCATTGTGGCCATCATCATTATCATTCTGATTTAGCTGGTGGTGCGCACATCAACGCGGCAATCAAAAACGATTAACAAGATCGCGACTGCAAGCACCAAAGCACTTCAACTCTCCCTCCCCCTCCATCCTGCCTGGCTGCTGTTGTTGCTGCTGCTGCTGCTGTCTCCTGACCCACTTGGGGTTCCACTTGGCCCGCCTGACAGATGTGTGTCAACTGCAGCCAGAGAATTTTACAAGTTGTTAAGTGTTTTGATTAAAAATAAAAAAAAAAAAAGCAGAAGAAGAAAAAACAACAACTAGGAACTGCTTTGGCACAAACGACTACAAATGTTATTAAAGTCGCCAGGCAACATGTGCAACAAGTTTTGCAACTGCAACACCAAAACTCAACTCCGGTTTTGTGTTTACTTTGAGTCCGGGTGCAGGAGCCACAACAGCAACAAATGTAGTGCAACATTTGTTGTCATGTTTGTCGTGTCATTTTTGGGTGTTTCAGACGCTGCCACAAATGAGCGCAACTATAAGCATAGCTCATACGCACACACACACACATACACACTCAAATATACACTCGTTCCTCATTGGAAGCATTTTAGTCTCAGTTTCTAAGCCAAGCGAACCAACCGTAACTACTTAGCCAGCCAAAGACAGAGCCAAAAATTTTTATTACCAATCATAAAGTCTGTACGAACGCCCAAAATAGTATTTGGAACAGAACCAAAAGTTTAACAAGCATGACTGGCAGACCCACAAGGGCCACACTAAGTACTTGCCAGAGATCCCAAAACCCTGCTTCTACTACTACAAAACACTACCCCACCGCCGCCTCCTTCGCCCAGTTTTGTCTTCTTTTATATCCGCACTACACAAACCATACCAAGCGAGTCACGCGCCACCAAAATAACGCGATTTGAGTGGGCCAAAAATATTACATTATAATTCATGTGATGATAATATCTGGTTAGCCGGATATGCCAGAAATTATATGTATACACCCGTAATGCAGCTGGTTCCGGCTTATACTTGCATTGGAATTTGGCAAAGTTTTAAGAACTAAGTGACAAATATTACTTGCATACCATATAAGTCAATAACCCTTCAAACTTTAAAGACTTGGACCTTTTGATGTGTACAAAGAATTGATTCTAAGTTCAATTGATCTGAAACATATCGAATGGGTTTATCAACTAATTTGAGTCTTCTACTTTTGATTAAGCTTATGTCAATCTATAGTCTTCAAGCATAGGATATTCCAAGTCGCGCATACTCAAGCACTCACATACATTGCTCACTTATTCTTGTAGTGCATATGACCTGTTCAATTTGGCATTTCGCATCAAGATCTGGCCCTCAATGGGCTACTATGGAACTGGCGAAACGCTTTAAGAGCAACTCCGATGGGCTTAAACAACTTTCATTTAAGTGCACCCCTTTTGTTGCCGTTGTTGCTGTTGTTGTTGTTGTTGTTATAGCAATAACAACAGAAAATCCCATTACAATGCTCAACAGCAGCCAGTCAAAAAACCAAAATATATGTATATATAAATTATAACGACGTGATTCTTTTGCATTGTCTGGCCTCTCAATTTATTTCATTTTTTGCCACGAGCAGAATTGCAAAAAAACCACACTAGAAAGAAAGAAGGAAAGAGATAAAAAGTGCTGCCTGAAAGTGTGCGCATAATTAGCCCTATTTGTATTTGCTGTTGTTGTTGTTGTTGTCCCATAGCAATGCTGCCAAATGAGCATCTATTACATTTCTTTTGTTGTTCTGGCTGCTGTTTATTATTGTTTTTGTTGTTGATGCTACTGTTGTTGTTTTCGCACTAATCTTGACTTTTAGCCGATGTGAAAGTAACAGTTTTTGTCAATTGCTGCGCACAACTCACTTTTAAGCCATTATGATGATAACTTTTATTATTATTTTGAGTAGTATTCTGGTTAGGCAAAATATTTTGCTAAATTTAAGATGAAATTGTTACGAGTGTTTGTTTATTTAATTAACTCGAAATGTTCCGGAAAGTGTTGAAAATTGACCCAAATATCAAAAGACTTAGGCAACGAACTTGCAGTGAAATCTAATTTCTTGTCTTGCTGAATAGTTGTATAATCATTTAGCGTTTTGTTTATAGCCTGTATAAGTAAATTGTTCCTTGCTTCGTACAAAACATACTTATTCCCTTTACTTTGGTGTCTAGAATCTATTCTTTCTCATGTTTACGATGTAAATTATTAAATGACTTACACACATGCCATAAAAGGATTCTTTGAGTAGTTTACGTCATGATGCTATGTATGGTCAAGGTTACGTAACATGTGTGCTAGGCGTGTGTCATGCAAAGGATATTAAAGGCTGTCAGACACTCGACGCGTGTCATTTTTATATTATGCAATTCTAGAATATTAGCCGGAAATTTTAAACTCAAGGTCAGAGAGCTCAAGGTGACATTCTATGCATTAAAAACAATATTTCGGGCCGACATGCCAAAGGGTTCCAATTTTAGAGTTTTGCATAACTACGAGACGTCTCTGCGGGTTACTCGGGGAAACTGAAACTAGGTCAATTGTCACATGCAAAACATTGCGGGATGATTTATGACTGCCAAGAAATGCACAAGCTACGACACTCAGTGCGAATGCAACGACAACTGCCGCACGATTGGATTCCGGATGCATCACGATGACTACTCAGCGTAGTGACAGTGATAGAGACAGCGGCAGAGACGCAGCGAGGCGACGCTGTCATCTTTTGTCATGGCCATAAAATGCAATTTTTAGCGTGTCCAGCTCAAAGGCGTGCTCACTGACTGTTTCCACTTAAGTTCGGTCATAGTCTTGTCATAAAATCGCACATTTCACTGTTTGCTGTCCTTTGACATGCTTGCCTAACTGTGTACCTACTACAGAGATTTGCCTGACCATCTTCTACTCAAGAAGCAAATGGTACAAACCTTGCTTTAGCCATGGTCTTGCAAATGATGCAAAAGTGTATTTTACTTAATGACCAACACACCACTTTGTTTGCCCTTCGCCTAAGGTCGAAAGGGTTCCCTGAATGTATTTCGGTTTTAGTGGGCGTTTTGTTGTGCCTCAAAACTTTATGACCACCGCTAGAAAATACACAACACATTTGCATCATCAACAGTGAACCAAATTCAAATGCTTACTTTTACTACTTACGGTATTTAGGCGTAGAGCCATTCGATAATATACTCAATGCTTCGTCAGCATCAGGCGCTGAGCTCATGCCTAAGTAAATAACAGAATCGCGCTTGAATTGGGTCAGGGCACACCTCTTTATATAGCTCCCGGCTCATTGACAGATCGAGTTTACTGCCGCCCCAACCCCATCCCAATCCACATCCACATCCACATCTACATCTCAGATCTCACATAACTCATATAATAAGCAACGCCCACAAATCATATAAAAAAATATATATACAACACACAATCTTGCCCCAACTGACGCGCTTCATGGCTTTTTCACGAGTCCACATTACAAGTTATAAAAGAAAGAAATGTTATACAAACAACAAATTGATGGCTGCATGGCAAAAGAATTTGCCATTATGCCAAATACTCTAAGCAATTTGCAGTGCGCCATTGTTTATATTTAAACAATTTATGTTTATTTGATTAAATTTTAAAATTGAAATACCACTAGAATTATTCAAGCAAATATATAATTACATGCTAAAAATTTGCATTGATTACTGGCATATTATTAACCCATTTTGTTTCTTCCATCTATTCTACAGACCCTTTCCCTTTTAAGCTCTATTCAAGAGCTTGTCAAGAATTGCCTTTTAAGACTTGGAACAATTGAATTGTGGCTTTGTTAACTTTGGAGCCCATCTTTTTGGTTCGAAGCCGCCTTAACGATTCCCTTTAGAATGCTGCGCATTAAAACGCAACTGTGGTTCGCATAAAGGCAACTCGCGCGCTTTTTGGCTAACAGCATTGACAGATTCAGGTTAAAGAGATGCGACTTAAGCCCACTTTTGATCTCATTTGCTTTGCAAAGAGTAGCAGCCACAACAACAACAACAACAGCAACAACAAGCAGGCAGTTGCTAACATTCTGATTCACTTTCATGCGCAGCGCGATCGTCGATTTTGATTGTGATTGTGAGCTAAGCGTCGGCCAAAACCAAAAGACGTACAAATAAATAAAAGCCACAAGCAACACACACACTCACCTATTTACACACGCACAGAGAACGAAATGCAACAACAATTACAACAAAGCTGAGAATGAGATTTTATTTGCTTAACCAACGCTGTGAATATTTAATTTGCACACACTCACACACACATACACATGCACATACACGTAAAAGCTTTAACGACGCTGCTGACCCACTTTTGGAGCAGAGGCAGCTTAAAAGCTGACTGCAGAGAGCCATACAACGCTAATAAGAACAGCAATGCCGCCATTACGAATACAAATACCTTCACACACACATGCACAGAGTCAAGCGCCAAAACGCGTTATTGTTGTTTTTGTTGCTTTGGCTGTAGTAGTTGTTATTGTTGTTGTTGTTGCTGTTGTTGCGTGCGTGCAGAGGAAAGATACTCACTAATTAACTCAACGAAAAGTCAGCCAAAAGAATCAACCAACTCATTTGCAAATTGTGTCTGAGAGCGATAGAGACAGAGAGACAGATGATGAGGGCCGCTGAGTGGGAGCGATAGAGAGGGCATTGGTGAAAGGGCATGGGGCAGCAGCAAGAGAGGTAACACCCATATAAATTATGCTTAGGAAAGCCCAATAAGTTGGCCAAAAAATACAATGACATCATTTCAACAATTTAGTCAGTGGGTTACTTAGTTTGCTGGGAATGTGAACTAGAGAAGAAGCCAAATGATTACACACATACATACATACATATGTACATATATACATATAAGAAAGTAATAAAAAGTTGGTAAAATTTTCCGTTACACATTTTATATTAGTCATATTAAATATACACAACTACTTGTAAAACAATACTTACAAATGAATGAATTTATTCAGAATTTTATTTATTTTATATATTTTGTTATAAAATGCAGCAATATAAAAAAAATGCATATGTATGTATGTATTAATAATAAAGTTACTTTTTATGGTTATTATTATTTTATTCTTCTACTGCTTGTAGACTTTAGTTTTAAGTGGGTATTGTCTGCTTTAAAGTTTAATGAGAAAACAAAAGTGCATTCTTATCAATGTAATAAAAGTACTGTTAAATAATTCTTTACCGTTGACAGCACACATTAATACATTCTTAATGCTTTTTTAATAATAATCATTACGAGTTCGTATATGGAGAACAAAACAATTGCCGATTTATTGATTGCAAATTATATTGTGCACTTGATGAATCAAGCGGTAAATCCCTACGCACCTGCACTCAGAGTCGTCTTCCCTCTCGCTCTCTTTCTTTTTCTCTCAATCGCACAATCGCACTCATTATTTCACCACACCTACACCCAACTAACATTTACGCATTTCTATACATGTGTGTGTGTATGCATATGTAAGTATATGTATTTACTCATTTATTGTTCAACATTGTTAAGTAACCATCATCATCCAAGTTTTGTTTATGTTCGCTGCTTTGGCCCAAATTCTTAAAAGCTGACAGCCACCAACACACGCACACACACACACAAAGACAGAAAGATAGAGAGTGGGAGAGAGAGAGAATGGTAGTTTCAGTTCCATTCCCATTCCCATACTCATTCCTGTTGTGCGAGTGCGATGGACATGATCATTCTCGTTTCAGTTTCAGTTGTCGTTAGGGTAATCATTGTCATGCAGGCGATTCTGTTTCATTATTTCGTACCCACGCTTCTGCCTTATTTGCTTCTTCTTCTTCTCTTTCTTCTTCTTTCACTGATGATGATTCCACTTGATAGCAATCGTAATGAGCTTTAACTTGAATGTTAGCGTTCTGCCCGCCTGATCATCATCATAATCGTGATTTTTCTCAAAAGAGATGCAGATGCTGGCTGGCTGACTGGCTGACTGGCTGGCTGGCACCATCGTCATCATTTCTTGGTCACGCTGCGGTTTATTTCTTCTTCTTCTTTTTTGGTTTCTTTCTTTTACAAATTTACTTTTTATCTTCATTTCTTCTTTCGTTTTCATTGTTTTTGCTTGCTTAACCAATATTTTGCCGCTCGATAATGAAAGGAAAGCAAAACAGACGATTCGAGTGCCCCCAAAACAACAAAACTTTGTAATCATCAAGAGTGAATCTGCTTGGGCCTCCTCAACTTGCCTTCAAGCCGGAGAAATGGTTGCCTTTCTTGTTGTTGTTGTTGTTGTTGTTATTGTTCTGCAGCCTCTCAATTCTCCATTATTTCTTGGGCGCCCCACGGGCAACCGCAGCCAGTTGAAACATTGTTGGATTTCGTTCTGTTACGGGGAGATTTCATAATATTTGCACTCGATGTTGTATGTGGATTGCGTCTCTTTCTCTTGCTTACAGGTGTGCGACCCACTTTTCGGCACCAAAACCAAAAATGCCTGAGAAAAGTCTTAAATGGCTAATGAATGAGGCGATGCTCGTTTCCTGGAAACGACATTGCTTCGAGATGATACTTACATTGGGCCCAAACGCATATTCATTCACATAAAGGGTCGTTTAATAGCTGAAATTACGGTTGAGGTACTTTATTTAGTTTAAGCTTTAAAGTTTAAGCTTTATTAAAGTGTCTGATGGGCCTTAAAGTAGCTAATAAATTTAAATCGTTATGGGATCCATATGGAGATAATTGCCCATACCAACAACATTTTGAATTGCTTCGCAAAGGATCCAAAACATCTTCAGACGCAGACTTAATAATTTCGATGTGCTTTGGTTTGCTCACATTTATATGAGGCATACTTTCAGGCGAATCTAATAATCCCATTGAGGTAAGTTCAAATAAAGTTTTCCCTGTAAAGTATGCATTTTGAATGTAAGTGTATAAAATGTATTTTGTTTTCTTTTTTATTTCTTTTGTATTATAATATTGTTTTATAAATCATTATGTTTTCGAATATTCTACTTTATGTGTACCGAGTATAATAAGTTCATTCTAGACTTTACTTATTTCTGAAGAATGACTGAGAAAGTAGAGTTCGGAGCAGATTGGTATACGAGTAAATGTTTTAATATATATTTTGATGAGCTTCAATAAAGCTCATTTGCGACTTTTCTTTTTCCCATTTTCAGCACTCTTGATGCGCCTTCGCAAGTGTTTGGGTATGGGACGCAGAACTTCGCAATCTATTTGGACTGGCATTGAGTTCTGTCTCACCGCAGGCCATTTTAAAACCAAGTCGGTGGATCTCTTGGAACGTGCACCTACTAAAGAAAATGTATTTAAAATCAAGTATGTAATAGAATTCCAAAATAATTACCCTTTTCTTTGCTAGACTTTGTTGCCACATCTTTCGGAAGTTGTGCAACGCTGGTGCTGCTACTATTTTCGTCCTCTGGCGTTGAATTTGAATCATTTCGCAGTGCGTCTCCTCGTTGCAGTGTTTGCCTTTTAGCAGCCAAGCTGCTTTCCAGACTAGCACTTTTTAAATTGTTCGTCTTTTTCTTTTGCTTTTTACTATGCAAACGATATGCGACTTGAATCTTCTTGGCAGCTTCTTCCTCAATGAAACGCTCAAGCGACTCACTGATGGCATCGTTGCCAAACGATGCCTTGGTGTCCTGTGTAGATGATTTAGTTCCTGCACTGGCACGACGCATTCGTCGTCTTGCCAAAAATCCTCTGGCTCCGGCTTGTATCTTTGTGGCAGCCGATACAATAGTTGATTCAGTTTCAGTCGATGTATCCATGGCATCGGTCATTGCAGTGTCGATATGAAAATCATCTTGCGCAACTTTATTGGGATCATAATAATCAGAATCGCCTTCAGAAAGGGAATATGCCATCATCTTTTTGCGTATATTTTCAGAAGTCTCATCATCCAAACAGAAACTCATGCTGTTGTCCATTCCACTGCCATCATTTTCAATATATTTGATTGTTTCATCTATTGTTACGGATCTAAACATGGCACGCGGATCATCACCGGCAATTGTGTAGTGGCGGGACAACTGGGTCCTGGCAGTTTCAGCATCAGTATTAATTTCGTTATCGTCATCATCATCATTTCCAAACACAACCGATTCACTTTGAGCTGAACTTTCGCGAGTCTCATCACGTTGTAGACGATTGTACACAATTATATCGCCATCTTCGATATCGAGAGAGCTCTGTTCCTGCAACAAGCTCATGGAACGTATAATGGGCTCTCCAAATATAGGTTCTGTTATCGAAAAGTCATCCTTGAGTTTCTCTCGTGTTTCTGAAGATCTTCGCTGTGACATTTTTTCAATCACCTCTTCGGGTTTTATCAACTTTAATGTTGCCTCATCCATTGCATCAACAGCCATTGGATCTAATTGAGGGTCTTCCTTGCTATTGGCAGCATCTTCCTGCCTTTCATCATCAATAGAGCTTCCACGTGAAACGATTTTCTTTATACATTTTTCCTCATGCACCTCCTGGAGTTCTGTGTTGTCTTCACTCTTCGGATAAGGTTCTAGTATTGAAGAGAATTCGATCTCTTTGATCAAAAAGTTGCTTAAAATATGTCGCGACGTCGCGTCTACTACAATTATATAAGACAAATTTAATTTAGTTATACTTTGACTATTATTACTATTACTACCTTTTGTACTTGCATCTAATGCACCAAATGCCGCAATTGCTAAGTCCTCAACTAAATCCGTCTCCTTTGTTGAACCTGCTGAATTAGAAGCTCCATTATCTTGTGCAAATACTTCGCTTGCGTTTAAGTCGTTAACAATATTGCCAATATCAGTTGCTAATTTTGCATCAGATGCTAATTGCGTATTATCTGTGGATTCAGTTATGCCAATTGTGCCAGTCTCTGAAGACTCAACCACTGATTTTTCGCTGGGTTCCAGTGATATGCGTTGTGTGCCCACAAACCATTCAGATTTCTTTGAGTTAACCTCTGAATTGCTAATGCTCATATCATCCGAAAGTTCTCCATCATTTAATGAAACTTCTGGTGTATGTGAGTCGTTGGTATTTGGAATTATTGTTATCAGAGATGTTGCAGATGTGCCCTTGGAAATATCGTCATTATAAGCAAGTTTCTTTCGTTGCATGTACTTCCTAAACATACTTTGAATTCTAATCGCTGCTAAAATTTCATCACTTGAATATTTTCGATCCTTAGGACCCGCAATTTCTGTTTTCTTTATCGCAATTCTTGACAGGAATTCTCTAATAGCCTTCTGAATTCTAGTGGCTGCCAAATTTTCCTTTAATTCTGTACCTGTTTCCTTTTCTTCTGTATCATTTGGTAATGTCTCCTTATTATCAACCGAGCTCTGCTTTGTACTGTTCTCTCGGCGCGCTATGTATTTTTTAAAGGCTCTCTGTATAATTTGAGCACTTGTTTTTCGCTTTAAATCATGCGAGTTGTCGGGTTCATTGTCCTTTACAATATTATTGTCATCTTCAATTACTTTTAAAGCATTTTCAACTGACTCAACCTTTTTAATTGATGGAGCATTCACTTCATCTAACACTTCAATAGAATATTTTACTCGTGGTTCTACACTACTCGTTGCCTGCTCTTCGCCTTCATTATCATTATCATCGGATTTATCCAAATAACTTCTAAGCTCATTGCTTGATTCATTTTCATTCAGTTCGTGTATAGTTTGCAACTTTTGTATGCCATATTGCTGATACCCCATTACATCAGAATCTGATTCTATAAAGTTCTCTTCAGCTGGTATTAACGGCTCCATGGTTAGGATTTCTTCATCATCATTTTTTTGTTTCTTCTTGGATGTTTCATTCTTCGATTCACTTTGTCTTAGAAATTTTTTGGGTATTTTAAAGCTAGCTTTTCCATCGTCTCCATCAAAGGATACAAAGAATGCTACTGATTGTTTTGGTTTGATTGCTGCTTGTGTTTCTGATTGTTCTCCATAAACATAGTTTGGTCTTCTCTCTGGCATTTCAACTAATTGATTTCCATATAGTCGCATATTTTCAGCATATATATCTTTGTCGGATTTTAACGTAACTTTTGCTAAGTTGCCAGCAGTTTGAGTATCGTCAACTGGCTCATTGTGAACATCATACCAATTGCCTGCATCGGGAGCTGTCTTAAATGATTTTAGCTGCAGTTCAGCAACTGGAGCATTTGTCAATCGACTTGATGTGGAACTTATCAAATGTTTATCTTTAACGATTGGCATTTTTTTGATTTGTGTGTCAATTAATTGGTTACTCAAATGCAATGAAGATTTATTCTGCTAATGTGAAGGACAAAATTTAGAATATTCAATTAAGTCAAACTCTTACCATTTATTACTTCGGATGATAGGGTTTCTGGTTTTACTTCAATATTTTTATTGGTTTGATCTTTAGGATAATAAAGTTATAATTAAATTATACATTTTATTTATATGTGAACTCACCCTTTTCATCTATGATTTCAAGAACTCTTTGATCTTTCTCGATCTTCTTCGATCCATCTAAATAATTATATTTGTTAATAATTTTCTCAATTATTGATTTGATTTTAAAATGTGTTACCTGTGGAGTCTACTGAATCTTTAACAACTACCATTTTACTATCTGTTGGCATTTGAGATTCAACTGGAGAGTTTTGTGACTTTGACTCTTCTGTAGATATTTGAGATTCTTCGATAAATTTATGGGGCTCTGAATCATCGTTTTCAGTAAATTTACTTTCTGAGGGATCCGAACTTATTTGATCAGTTCCCATTGAATCTTCTGTTGTAGCATCGTTGCTTGTTGATAATGGGGTTTCTACATTAGATAGAATCGTTTTTGAGTTGTCAGCAATTTTTTTTCCAATTGTTTCTGGTAATATTGATGTAATATTACTATCAGATTTTTCATGAATTGTTGATTGTAAAGGTTTTTCCTGTATTTCTTCAGTAAAATCTATTTTACTTGTATTTTTAACTAAATCCTCAGTTTCCACAGAAGATGTACCTTGACTTTCTCCTGCGGTAGTTGATTTAGTATCTTCATTAGGAATTTTCTCAGTTTCTTCAGCATCAGTTGTTATAGAATTATCTTTAGTAGTTACTTGAGCTTCTTCTGACAATGTTATTTTAATAATTTCTTTAATTTTCTCCTCAGCTTCTTCAGAAAATGCCGATTTAATAGTTGGTTTTAGATCATTGGATGGAGTTGAACAAGGCATTCCATCTTCCTCCAACAAAGGTTTTACACTTTCCTTAGGTTTATCGACCTTAGCTTCAATATTATCTTTGATATTTTCATCTGTTGGGATTTCTGATTCATCAGTTGAACTTTCTTTAATATCAACCATTTCCGTTTCATCGTTATTTATGCTTTCCTGCTGAATTACACTTGCAGATAAAACTGGGTTCTTATTAGTTTCTACGGTACTCGTATCAATGTCCTGCAATATATTGTTCTTATCAGAGGTTTCATTTTCATCTTTCGAAAGCTCAATAGATATTTTCGGAATTGACTTTGATTGTTGGATCACTTTACTTTCTTGAATAGATTCCTTATCATCTAAAGTAGTTGTATCTATACTTGACATAGCTTCAGAAATTGGCATACCTTGCGTCTCTTTTGCATCAACCGCCTTCATTTCCAAGCTCACTTCAACATTCTCAATAACTGGCTGAGCATTCTCTTGTAATTCTGTCAATGAGGTGGAATTATTGAGTGATTCTGCATTTGAATTTAAACTTTTCCTGTTTTCAATATTTTCAGAATATTCTAATAATTCATTTTTTATGCTTTCATTACTATCCTCTTCTGAAGGTTTTCCAGATGCAAGCAACTCAGGGTCTTCCAATGAAATTACAGATGACAGAGCTGTTTTTAACATGGATTTGCTTTTCTCTGATAGATCATCAAACTCTTCCATATTTTCTGAAGTTGATTTACCCACAGTCTGATTTTCAGTATTTGAATCGTCCAAGTTTCCTTCTAATACTTCTTGATTTGATAATTCCTCCTTTTCATCTTCACCTTGATTGAAATCTTCCTTAGATCCCTTGGATTGTGTTGCTGCCCGTTCTATAACTTGAATATTTTCGTTTGTAGTTTCAGGTATTAGGGGCTCATCGTCTTGTTTAATGATTTGTTGATCTGAAGAGTCCTGCTTTGGGTCCTGTTGATTATCCTTATTTCCCAAAATTGGTTGTTTTTCATGAGTATTAGTTTTGCATATGCTCAAATCCTCTTGTTTGTTCTCAGAGACATCACGATCAATTTCAATGACATTACTGATGGTATCCGAACTTAATGTAACTTTGGATGACAGCGGTAATATATAATCATCTTCACCCGGCATTACACTATGAATAATTATCGATTTTCCAATATCATCTAGAGAATCTTCGCTTTGATATGCATCTCTTGAAGGAGGTCTATAAGATACCTCCTTTTCTTTTGCGCTTTCCTCAGATCCAATTTTTGCCTTTATTTCTGAATTAGCATCTTCAGTTGTAGTAAGTTTAATAGTTTCGGGAGCTTCTTTATCCTCTGATAAGCTCACAGTTTCCAAAATTGGAGAAGAATTTCCCTGCACTTCGAACCTTGGTTCTTCAGTTGGTGAAAGAGAAGTTGATTCTGCATAGACAATAATAATATAGATTACAATAATATTGAATCAAATATTATCTATACGTACTTTTGTTATTTAAAATGGATTCATCTTGATTATATATGTCCTTCATGGTATTTAAGACAGTCTGAAGGCTGTTTACTTCTATAGAGTAATCATTCTCTGAATTTGGTCTATCAGTGTCATGCGCACTTTCCGCATTGAGACTAGTCTCTGCTGTTGTAGAAAAAATCGAACTTAGAATTATGTATTAATTTATTCATAACAAATTTACCTGCTTTATTCTCCGATGATTCAATTGAAGAGAGAGTGCTTTCTTTAGTTGGTTCAACCTTATCTACACTCTCTAACTCGAGTTTTGACAATCCATCTTTTTCTAGAGATTCTGCACTTATCTCTATCTCGGGTGAAGTATCTAAACTGGGTTGTTGATCAGCAGTTGGTTCGATAGATGATGCAATAGTTTCTTTTGCTAAAGTATTTTCATCAACATCAACTATATCTTCCGCTGGAGTCAATTTTGATAGTGGTGTGTTTTCAAGGTCTGGCTGAGGTATAGTTTCTAAGTTTTCCGCACTCGAAACACTTTTCACTATTGTCTTTTCGACAATGCTTCCGTTTTGATCACTCAAGTCATCAGACTGTGAAGCAGTTTTTAAGATTTTAATTTGGGAATCACTTGCTAGAATAGAATCATCTGCATTTTTAGCTTGATTGGGTGTATTTGAGGATACAAAATCTGCTACGCTATCAAGTTCTTCAGTTTGAGGTCTAGTTTCCGATTGAGAATTACTTTTCAGCATTGAGGTATTTGAATTACTTTCACTTAGCTCCAAAACTTTATTATCAAAAGTTGAATCTTTGGGTTGATCAGCTTGAAGAACGCTTTCTACAGCTTCAGTGTCTAAAATGCTTTCCTTGACAGCATCATCTGAACTTATTATCTGCTTGGATATTTCATCAAGCTTAGCAGCTGTATCTAAGCTGTCCTCCTTAATAATTTCTTCTGCATTTTTAAGTTGACTTTGTATAATAGAGCTAACTGAGTCAGCACTGTCATGAGACTGATCAGCTGTTTCTATGCCCTCCTCATTGGATATACTTTTCTTTATAGGCTCTCCAATATTTGTTACTTCACTGGGTTGCGTAGAAATAAACGAGTCAGAGCTATCATGAGACTTATCCACTGCTTCTATGCTTCTCTTTAAAGATTCTTCGATATTTGTGACTTCACTAGGTTGAGTAGAACTAACCAAGATAACACCATCATCAGGCTGCGCTGGGACTTCCAGGCTTGCCAATGGTTTGTTTCTCTTATTTATTTCCTCAGATTGACCATCTAATTCAGCAGTCCATGGTTCAGAAACTTCTGTATTTGCGAAAGCAGATTGTTTATTCTCTAAATTTGCACTTTCTAAATTAGAAAGAGTTTTCATAATTGCTTCATCCGATTGACCTTCCACAGCTCCCAAAGATTCAGCTCTCATTTGGTTCTTTATGATATTTTCTGTTGAATTATAACTTTTGTTGACTATATCACTTGAAAAGTCCTCAGAATGAGCTCTGCTTGTCATTTGTTTACCAAAATTAGGCTCATTTATATCCCGACGACTTTTTTGACTATATAATCCTTTCTTCTTTGTATTATTTATATCATCATTAATTTCATCCATATCGAGTTCTGTACATACAAATTGCATAAATAGTAAATCGTATTTCTATCTATATTTGTATTACATTAATATAATATAACGAGTGCAATTACTTACCATTTCCATCAGAATTTATTGATTTTTCATTCGATTTAATTGCTTCCATTTTATATTTCTTTTGAAGGTTATTGGTGTGGTCATTTTCAACTTCCTCATCTTCTTTAATGGTTTGTTGATGGACTCCCTCCTCATAGTTAACGCCACCAAACTCATTGTGTTCGCAGGTGGACTCAGTGGAGAGGAGAGCCGTAGATGCGGAGGTATATGAGGCTGCCTCGGAGGCATTATCATTGACCTCATCGCCTTGGTCGAGTTCAGCGTTTATATGTCTTTTGGCCCTCCGTGTCTTGACCATATTTCTAAATGCTCTTTGAATAATAAATGCTGCTGTCGTAAGGGAAACTTTTCTATCCGTTGAAGGGGTTTTATGGCTACTAAGGGGTCGTGTTGTGGCTCTCTTACGCAAATATTGCCGACAATATCGCTGTATGATACGAATGGCATTCATATATTCAATCGAATCGTATCGATTCTTCTTGGACTCAACTGCCTTTTCAACTCGCTTTTTAGCTAAATAACGTCGAAACTGTCTTTGTATCAAAAATATGGCATTCATATAATCCTCACTTTTACAGTGGTCTCTCGACACGTTCTTAACCTTTGCGGACTTCTCGCGCTTTTCTTTTAAATACTTTCTCATATATTTTTGAATAATGCAAACTGCTTGTAAATATTGAACACTATGTGTGCTTGTTATAGAGTCTGGGACTTCTTCTTTTTTATCCGTCTCCAATCCCCCTGCTTTTGAGTTCAGTATTCGACCACAAGTACACTTCTCCTGTGAGACCTGGTCGTTGTTTGCCTTTTCATCAACATATTTCTCATAGTTCGAGTATTTTGTGTACTCTACTCGTGGAGAGTGAGCAGTGCGAAGGCGTTGAAAGTATTCTACAGCAAAAGCCAGTAAATTGTCGGGCTTTTCTCTGAGGACCGCCTTTATAAACTTTTTAATCAGATCGGTGAGATTATCGGGAATAATGTTGAAGACAAGAGAAATTGGAACTTGTTGTCTCATGCGATTTTTCATGATGATTTCATAACTTTGTGGTGGCTCATATTTAACCACTTTTTGTGGCATTCTATCAGCCGCAATTCTTTCAAAATAGCATGATGAGAATTCATACAGATTCGTTGGTTTTTCACGTAGAACTTCCTTGGTGTAGGATTTCATGAGGTCCCGTAGACCTTCCGGCACTCTTGGTAAATTTGTTGCGGCCATATCAAATAAATATTCTGGACAATTTACCACACTTTCACTGCAAACGTTGAATCAATACTGTAAAAGAAACCGTACGATTTGTGCTTGGAAACTCGAAGTGAAACAATTGCGAAGCGTTTCCATGTTTACCAAAAGGTAGCCACAACAATGTTGACTCAGTTTGGCAACGACAAATTGGTAGTACGGGACTGTTAACTTAAACTTAATTCATCGGAACTTATTAAGTTTTATTGGCAATAGTTAGTTTTAACTAGAATCCAATTTGTGGCTATCTTTAATGTAATATAACATTTTGGTTTCAAGTTCCCAATAAAAACTTTCGTCATTGTTTTGGTTGCCTTAATATTGTTTTATTTTTAAATAATGCCTTCTTCAATGCGACACAAAATTGGAATATCATCAATGGTAGTAAAGTCACTTGCAAGAGTTTTCACATGTTCTTTAACGTACTTGGCCTTAAATTTTTTCCAATCAAGATTTTTTAGGAAATCGTTGAAAAGCATTTCATTTGTCGGTATAATGCAATTTAGATAGAAAATCCGCCGTTGCCATACGTTTTCAGGATTTCTTTCTTTTTCCAACAAGAAAAATCGCGGTATCATTAGACATTGAACCACGTCTCTTGCCATAATCACTCGACGATTGCTTCTCTCGCCCAATCCAAAGATTCCACCAAATGTTATGGATCCAACATCAATAAAATGGCTTTCATAGGACTCCGACTGTAATGAGGAAAAATTTAAGTAATAATAAATAAAGTCTTTTAATCAAAAATTCCCCACAACATACAACAATATTTTCAGAGAAATGAATGGATGATCTTTTTGAGATATTCTCAAATTTAAAGGAATCCTCGGAATCTTCCGATTCTATAGAATCAATTGGCGAAATCGCATCAGCTGTTTTAATTTTGTTCAAACTGTTATTGGAATTCGTTCGAGTTTCTTCGTTTTCTTCTAAATAATACGACAATTCTTTTCCTACTTCGCTAAATTTATTATTTATACTTGATTTTGATTGATAGCTTCGATGGCTTCGTTGGCTTCGCTTGCTATATATCGATGCCATAGTTCTTTTGTCATTCATTGTTTCACATAACAATTTCAAATCATTTATATTCATTTTGGAAATCTAGATTAATTAATCAGAAACATTAGTTAATGATTGTAAACTATTGTGAAAAAGTATATATTTATGAATAATATATAGTTGTATGTTTTCAGAAAAATATTTGGGTAATAAACTCACCTTTTTCTTTTCATTTAATTCTTTATCGCTTGAATCAAATATTGGGTTGAAGAGACTCTCGCTGTCCGAACTTTTAATGGAATCATCCATTTCGTCTATTAATTCATAGACCTTCCTACCATTTATTTTCTTTACCTTTAAAATTCTCAAATAAATGTAGATAATTAACTTATTTTTAAAAAGACAAACGTACCTTCATAGTTAGACACTGAAGTATAACACACTCCCCACTTAATACGAAGTGAACATTTGTCAATGTTCCCTTATCCTGGGAGAAAATTGTATCCAAAGGCTTAAACTGCTTTAAGGAACTCATTTTACAGGCGTTTATAAGCTAATTATGTATGTATATACATATATGTTATGTAATGTATATTTTAAAATTGTTTACATATTGAAAAATATAACTTACTTGTTCCTCGTCTAAAAAATTAAAGTAGTCTAAAGCCCTTATGGCCCTTTTCTTGTCAACCCAAACCTTCTTCATAAATGACTTTAGGACGACATCAAAGTCATCATCGAACAATACCAGAAGTTCGCATTGGGCTTTGGAACAGCCGTTGCACAAAATGTACGTTTAATGAGGACCAACGGCAATTGCGAAATGGGAATGGAGTACATCAATTCGTTTGAAGATTCCCAACCGATTACCCAAAAGAGGAAAACATGTCGAAAGCAACAAAAATACAAATAATAAGCACTACGTTGCGAAGTGAAAGCAAAATTGAGAATCGGTTGTAAGCTCTAAATGGTCTAAGGAGTCTCAGGGGTCCAAGGTGTACCATGGCTCTGAATGGTCTAGGTTTGTTGTTTGTGCCAACCTATATTTGCATTACATAGTAGGCTCAACTACTAGCACATTGTAGTAGTCCCTCGAAGGATGAGGTATTGGCTGTGGAGCTGGGGATACGAATTGGCGAGGGCGCAGTGTTTTGCTATTCATTTTGATTGAATCGAATTAGGACTTAACTTTTTTTTATTGCTGATTAAATTGGCTGGTGCAGGCCTCTGCTTTGGGTCACGAAACAGCTGAAATGTTCCTTCTTCTACACTGACTTACAAACTTATGCTAAAGCATATCGCGTGTTTACCCATGCCGCTATTTAACTAATTTCTCTTTTTTTAAACATCAACAATATATTATAAAAATGTACAACTTATTGATGGAATCGTTTTCGACCCAATTAACTCATCATGGAGATTATGATATTAAATTACCCTATCTTTGCTGAAAAATCATAAAACTAAAACTGACTGGTGTTGAAGACACTTCAAAATGAAATTGGTTAAAATTAAATATAACAAATTAAATTAATTAACGATAAACAAAAATATGCCACAAATATAATCTATTTACAGTTTCATACTTACATCTAGTTATAAACGAGTGAGTGCGATCGCAGTCCTCATTTAACTCCATATCGCCAATGCAATCCCCTGGTCCGAAAAACAGTTCACCACCCAACTAAAATAGATTAAAATATGAAATGTAAAACCCAAATTAATGGAAATAATAGTTTACTTTTTCGGTCGAAAACATCTCAATATATCCTGCTACAATAAAAATAACAGTATGCGGCTGGTCTCCCTCCCTGAAAACAGTACGTCCTGTATTGATTGACATCAAATTAATAACAGGTACCAATTGAGCCCTTAGCAGCTAAAAGAAACAAAAGGCTAGGGTTAAACTTTTTTGATAAATTATTACCTACGGGTGGAATGTCACGGAAGCATTTCAAATTTGAGAATAACTCAAGCAGCTTTCTTAGATCAGCAGCGGAACGTACGCTATGGGGAGTACGTAACAACGATTTGTCCTTTAAATCAAATTACAATATTAATTTTGACCCTTGGCTATGTAATTGATGATCTTACACTCGCAGTAAACAATTCGCTCTGTTGAGTAGTGCGTACCAGAAGGTGTACATTTTCCCTAGCGTTTGCGAATTTCTTTTCATAATTGTCTTTTTCATAGTCGGTATCTATCCAATTTGAATGGATAATAATAAGTCGAACTACCCTTTTTAATCGCAACCTAAGTTCCAATCTCTTGTTTTGTATTCCTTCTTCACGTAGCCGTCTCACAAACATATCTGTTCTTTTGTATTTCGATTAAAAAAAAAACAATTTTACAAACATTAAATAATACAAAAAAAAACAAATTAGAAATAAATTCCAATGGAAACTAATGTAATTGCTTTTGAAATATAGATATTAAATATTTGTTGAGTTCAAACCAAAAATTGAATTAACGGCGCTAATCGATAATTTCTCTTATCGAAATATTTACCACCCAGTAGTGTTGAGAACGCATAAAGGTTGTTTCACTTGCGCGCCATCAGTGCAAACCGAATGCTAGAATGGAAGAAGAAGAGCAACAGCTGATGACGTAGACGGGTGAATGCTTAGTTCTGTAGTAATTTATTACCTTTCTTGGCGATTGCAATTTAAATGGTCGGTTTAAATTAGTAAAACACAATTTTGTATTAACTGTTGATTTTAAAATGGCATCAAATTTAAAAACCGAAAGTTCAGAGAATGATGATGACTATAAGGTAAGAAAAGTGATGGTCTTAATTCGTGGCAAATAAAAGCTTAAGTCCAAATAAACTTTCACCTTTCAGTTAGAAGGAAACTCAATTAAGCCATTAAGACAAGGTCTAGCCACTATTCCGTTGCGTTCGGTTATGCTATTTTTAGCAGCTACCGTACTCACAGCCATACTTGTTGAACTACTACCGCACTACAAACGATTCTCTAATGAGAAAAACACAGTAAATAACACAGGAATTTCGGAAACTCGTCATCCGACTTATGCGATTTATAGCCAAGACCCCATTGAGGATCACTTGGTACACGTAGTGCACGTGCTACACAAATTCGGCTATAAGCGAGTAGAATTGGACAATGGTGAATGGGAGCTTCTGTGGGCTCATGATTATCCATTTCGAGTGATGCCAAGCCTTAAGAATCTTGGCTCGGATCAGCTGGTTAATCACTTTCCAGGGTGTGGCTACCTAACGAATAAGGTGGATTTATGTACGACGAGGCTACCATTTCTGCCGCACGCCTTCCGTCTTCCTGAACAACGAGATGAGTTCCTGGAGTATGCCGCTTCTCATCCGGATGCTCTCTTCGTTCAGAAGCATAATGAGCATAGGCATATCAAGGTGAAGGCACCAAATGAGATTGCCTTTAACTCCAATGATTCATTTGTGCAGGAATTTATTCAGAAACCATTTTTGGTTGATGGTCATAAATTCGACATCGGCATTTACGTTGTGATCACATCTATCAATCCATTGCGTGCTTACATCTACACTGGGGATGTTCTGTTCCGTTACTGCCCCGTTAAGTATTATCCCTTCGATGCCGACAATCTTGACAAATATGTTGTAGGAGACAATTACTTGCCCACTTGGGAAGTTCCCTCATTACGAAAGTATTACAACAGTTATGGCGGAAGCATGCGTGCTTCCTTTGAGGCCTACGTACGGGACCAATCGATGGATCCCTCAAAAATATGGCCGCAAGTTGAAAATATAATAAGATCAACTATCTTAGCCAAAGAGCAAGATATTATTGGCTCTCTGCGCACATATAAGACACACAATTTCTTTGACCTGTTGCGCTTCGATCTTTTTATCGATGAGAACCTTAAGGTTTATCTAATGGAAGCCAATATGTCGCCCAATCTTTCATCAGCTCACTTCAAACCAAACTCCCTACTATATGAGCAAGTGCTGTACAGTGTTTTTAACCTTGTCGGCATACTTCCAGTAAGTGGATCAGGAATCGGCCGAAACATGTAAGTAAATATTGTACAGCTAAAATGTTGATTTGCTTAATCCTTTATAATTCATCTAGACCTTCTGAAATGATAACAGCCGATAAGAACTTGGTAACTGGTCTAAACAAATGTGAAAGCTATAATTGTGATGAGTCCTGCAATAAAGATGAATGCGATCTCTGCCTGCCTTGCATGAGTGGAACACAATATGCATGGCTGAAGAGAGCACATGAGGAGCAGCTGCATCGCATTGATATGAAACGCATCTTCCCAAAGCCAATAGTAAATATACAAAAATTGTTACTTCATCAACTCTTTAAATGTTCATTTAATTTTTGCAGCTTGACTTTAAGTCATACGATATTGACGGCGAGACTAGAAACATGTCGAAGAGAAATGAATGGATCACCCGTTGGTTTTACAATAAATGTGAATACGATCGCACGTGGTGCACATGATTACACAACCCCTTAAAGTTTAAACACATCGCCATTAACACACCACATTATATTATATGTACGTATCACAAATATCTGTAACTGTTATTGTAGCTATAATTTATATAGAGGCCTTTTAATCCATTTATCTGTTGGTCTTCCGTCCGCAAATGCGCATCTTAAAGATATTTAACATAGAGTATAGAATCTAGAATGTTTTTATATTCATACAAATGGTCTTTAACGGCTTTGTAATTCATTTAAACATCGAATATTTTGAAGTTGTTTAGTAAGTTGCCTTTAAAAGAGGCCTAAGAGGTTAGATTTTATGTATTTATGAACACCTAAAAACTTGATTGGAAACCAAAACTTAGTAGCAAATTTTTTAATTAAAACTAGTAAATTTTAGTTGATATCATAATATTCGTCAGGAAGAAGAGTATGAGTATGAGTAGCGTCGTAAAAAAACGAAGCAAGACATAGATACTAAGAAGATAACGACTAGACAATTTTCCACATATATTTTTAGTATGCAATTAAATGATGAAATTTGGTTATTTATGAGATCGTTAATCATCGAAATAATACACTAAATAGCGAATTAAATCAGATTGAGGTATTATACGAGTATAAACTTAAAAATGGTGCTTTAATTCATTATTTCATATACTATAAAAATATCTTACATGTATATAATTAATGCTATTAATTTATCTTATTATTAATTATAAGGGTTTCGGGAAAACTTTCAAAACCATTAAACATTTTTTAAATAATAAAAACAGTATTACTGCCGAGTTTGTTTCGTTTTTCAGCTTAATCTTTAATACTATAAATATTATATCCATTTTTCTTTTCTGTAAGTAGTAGAAATTCTTAAAGACTGAAGGTCAAACCAGACTAATAGTAGACCAGCCCTTTACACCTCAAACCAATGTTTAAATATTTATAAATATTTAAATATATGTAATACATTTTATAAACCTCGTTCTAAACTTTAATTACTGCTGTCTGATAGCAACTAGCGCAATATACATACGAGTATATACATACATATATCTATATATACATACATGTATGCATATTTACTTGTGCATACTCGTATGTGCCTTCTAACATCACTGCCCGTGGACCACGTAAGGTTAAATGCTTTTGTAGACAAAGATCTGAAAATTGCGAATGAGAAAAACTTGTTGTACAGCCGTTGCCTGCTGCTTGTCTGTTGCCTGTTGACGCTTGTTGACTAACACTTTTCTTTGGCCGCCAGCTATTTCGTCTCCATGTACCATAATTTTCAATAGCAATTCAAATTCTTAAAGTTCTCGGGGTCAACTAACGGAAGCAAGGCATTGAAATTGATCCAGACCATAAAAATCGCAGTTGCGATAGGCAACAGCAACAGCCATTAGAGTGCACATATGAGGGACGAGGGAACCGGGATTGCTGGTCATACGAGTTGAAAATTTGGTGAGACAGCCACATGAAATGGGCCAAGTGAAGTTAAAGACTCTGGTACAGATAGTTGGCTTACTCGAAGGTATTCATAATTGTGTATACCTAACATACATATGTATGTGTTGGAATGCATGTGTATAGACAGAGTTTATGGTGTCAACTGTTCTTGCAATTTCGAGCAATTTTATTTTTAAACAAGCAGTGAACATTGCGGTTGAGGTGATAAACAGAATTTTTACTAATTTAAAGTGCCATCATCATCGCTTGTTAAAATATAATGTTGATAACGTTACAATCAATGAAATAAGATTTCCGCATTTCAAACTCTGTTGCCAAGAATGTCTTGACATGCACAAATTAGGAGATCTCAAGTTACAAGGGTGAACGAGCTAATGATGGCGAATTTAGGAGACTGGGCGCCACACAAGCAAATGATGTACATCAATTAACTAGTTAACAGGTGCACAATTACATATATAAATATGTATGTACTTGAATGAATACATAAGGAAGTGCGTATGGTAAAACAGGTGCAAATATTTTACACTCTGAGATTTTGCTTAAGGCGAGCGCAATTAAGCCAAATGATATATAAAAACAAGTAAGAGTTGATCTAGGCGAAAAGAGTGCACGACTAGCAGATAACCTGTACCAGATTCCACAAAACTAAAGCTATAAATAGGCGCGAGTATGCTTATTGAAAGAGATTGGCTTAAGGCGAATCAAGTATTTTTAGCCTGCAGATGACAATTAAGCGAATTGTTACAGGGTATAATTAGCGCATATTTGTGCGAAAAAAGAATCTTTAAATAAATGCATCCTCATAAGTCGACCATGTTGAATAAGTTGACTATGCAAATACATAGACACATGACGATACATTTGTGTGTGTGCGATTATTCTTACAGTTCTCGACTCGGCTCAAGTTAAAACAAGATTGCGAACAAAATGCAAATGAAATATGCGCTAACATTAAGAGCGAAATTACAATATCAAAAGAAGTGCAGCGAACCACTGTGCTGGCCATTTCCTGGCCACGTTTGAACAGGTTTTCTGTGGTTTGGTGGTGCTTACAATTAGCGGCTATTTAAATTGCCGCACATGAGCCGCTATTAATTACTAAAATGATGGGACCCAAGCAGAAGCTCAACCCAAAGCCGAAGCCCGAACTCTTGGTCGTAGTTGTCTTGGTCGCAATACTTGAAACTCATGCTCGAGCCGAAGAATCAAAGGAAAAGTTGTTTCCTACGACTTTACAGAATTGTTGCGCTCAGTGTAACCGTTAAGCGGAAACTTAAATGTCTCTTACGTAACAAAAGTAGCATTCGTATCTCAAAATGAATGGAGCCATAAAATTGCGTAAATCTTATTTTATTTCTCAATTTATTCTAATATCAAAAATCTTCAAATGTAAATGTGTTGTTGAAGTTCAGTTGAATGCTGCAATAGAAAATCTATTTAACTCTTCAATCTGAGCACTTTACTTAACAAGCTATCAAATAAATTTCAATTACCTTTAATCAATTTAAGCGATTGCCAATTTTAATAGAATGTTATTTAGTTAAAAGCTTTAACAAATAATGATTTACAATTCTACACACAACTACTGCATGTAATTATCAAAGGAAGTTGTCACTAAAGATGCTTAATTAAAGTATAGTTAAATGACGAGTAATTGAATGCCTTTGTTGAATTAAACTTGTCTGATCGACGGATTGCACAGTATGTTGCTTAGCACTCAGCACTTTTGCGCTTCCCATGCAATGACACTGAACCATTTCAAGTTTATGGTCAGGCCAAGAGAGAGAGAGAGAGTGAGTTAGAGCGAATGAGAAAGCGAACGAATACAGCCTCTAAATGTCGAACGAAGTCAGCGATAAATTCAGCTTCTTGATTAGCTGTTAGGGCAATAAATCCATCGGTTCACACCGCCACAAATAATTGCCGACAAAGCGTCATCCTCTTCTTAACTTAGCCAACTAAACGGGGAGTCTAAGACTAAAGTCTGTCGTTTCGACTATTCCATTTAACATTTAGCCAAGCGCATTTGAGCATTCGCATACGGCGCGACTTCGTCTGAATAAGAATGTTTTCTAGACAATATTTTATCAAGACTGACATTTCCTCGTGTAGCTCCGATTATGGGTTGGGTACCGCGATGCGATGCGGTCCCGCTCTGCCCCAACTCAGTGGCTAATGCTGCCCATGTGTATTCATTGCCAACATTGATGTTGACGTTGACGTATCTTACCTGATATCGGCTCGCAAAAAGCATACGCTCATGCTTGACCATTGCCATTCCATCCTAAAGACGCGACAACGACAACAATAACAACAACAACAAGAACAACGACAGCAGCAGCAACGACAACGTCAACGGCGGCAACAGAAAACTTTTCTTTCTTTTTTTGTATACATTTATTTTAGCTAATTTGGCCAATTGTTTTTAGTGTGAACGTTTTTAGCCAGAAACCGAAGCGAAGGCATCATCGTCACATGCAATCTAAATACGTTTTCAAGAAGCATTTTCAGCGACTTGTTTTGATCTGCTTTACTCGCAGATAGCATCTATGTTGAACCCCAAAAATAAGTAACTAAACTAACTAATAAATTCTTGCTTGGCCTGACGTCACACACGAGATACTAACAAAGTAAAAAAGAAGTTCAACTTGTGTACAGTGGTTGACATGCGATTGTTTTGCTCAATCCTTTTGAGCGCACTTTGTCATGTTGCTGTCAGAAGCGCAAGTACTGCGATTACTTGTAGTGTAACCTGTTGTCAAATTCGTATGCACTTTTATTATGTTCGTGCTAACTGATCTGTTTGACAGTTCGTCTAGTTGTTAAATATGTGACATGTGAATAGAATAGCAAAGTTTGCAAAACAATATGAGTTCTATATACATGTCCTGTCAAATGAACTCTAGCCAATTAAAACCTTTAGTTTATTTAATATAATTACCTACAATATAGTTCCTTTAACATGCCCTATAATTATGTGCTATCTACAATCAATTCCAATGCCTTGTAAACAAAATGAAATTGATCAATATCCATAGCTCGTAGATCGATTAAATATTTGGCGAAAGAGAAAGTCGTGCAACAAACACACGAAGTGGCAGTTAGTCCTAGCCCAAGCACCCCAGATTGGGGCACTTGGGCCCATTGACAGAATATTGACAGAAGCTATTTCACTTTTTTGGGGGCGTCGTTGTGACTCCCACCATGACAGACGTGTTGCCTTTTCCCGTTACCTTTGCCGTTGCCGTTGCCGTTGCAACTTACCAACACATGCGTACCACCGCTGATGAGAGGGGGTGTTGGGGTTGGAGTTGAAGAAGCCGGACAGGGTTTCCGTTAGTGCCAAAACTTTTGACTGCAATTCAATAAACAAACGGGATCATTAAATATGTTGCTCGTTTTTCGCAATGTTTGTACTTAAATGTGCAGCACGTTAAGACGGTTGTGTCGGTTGTGTCCCGTGGTAGAGGATTTGTCTAATGCAACACCGACGCAGAGGAGGCAACAACAGGCAACAAAAAAACCAAAGAAAAAAAGCCAAATGCAAATGGAAATTAATAAGCAGTCCGGGTAAATTCGGCAGGAGCTCAAACATGCTCAGAGCAGAGTTCCGCGTGGGCTGCCTGCCGATGACTCTATACTCGCATTCAGACGGGGGCCCGTCCAAGGTGTTTAAATGAATGTTGCCAGGATACAGGTGCCAGGTGAAGCCATTTTGTTATTTTTATTTACTTTGACAGTCAGCACGTGAAACGTGAAAAGCAAACGCTGCGGCACCGCCATCGCAACACGTCGCACTCCCAATCGAGAGTCGACTCGTATCGTGTGAGTGCAAGTGTGTGTGTGTGTGAACATACAGATGTGAGCATGTGTGTGCATTTATAAAATTTACAATAAAGCCCAAAACTTGTGCTGGGCAATTCATTTATATTTTGCGTTCGTCAGTGTCGAGTATCGGTTGTCGGTTGTCGGGTGTTCTCGCGTCGGTCAGCCACGGATGTTTGCTGCACTCAAATGTGAATTCAACTCGTATACGCATCGTTCACTCGTAAATGAAACATTATTAATTCATCAATTTGAACGCAATGAAGTCATTCACAAACTACAATTACAACTTCTCACCGGGTGGCCAAAGTTCAATTGCCAGGATTCCCATGCGTCGTGCCCTACCTCGGAATTCCATCGACTCATAATCATAATCATAACAACTCCCAGTTCAACTCAGCAGCAGAAATCGAAGCAGTCGCAGCTCCAGGGTAAGCCAATGTTTTACATACATACATACATACATACATACATATATGTGTATGTTTCTCACTTGCAAATGCTTATGAATTGTTGGCACTTTCTTAATCATAAACTCATCTTATGTTAATATCATGCATGACATAGTTTATTTGCATACATTTACATACACATACCCACAGTTTGCATGTACACAACATTAGTTAACTAGCTGTATGTATGTCCACATCATGTATACATATCCTTACATACATATTTATATCCATGACAATATTCGGCACCAGGTTTCGTGTTCGACTGACTTTTTGCTACCCAGCCAAATTATCGCCTGTGTTAAATAAAGTGAGTGCGGTAATTTCAACAACTTTGCCAAGATTTTAATAGCAAGTCTTAACGTTCTTTTCTCACTATTGAAGATGGCACTTAAGGCACGCGAGAGAGCGAAGAATCGCAAGAACTTTTCCTGATAATTGCAACTCACATCTCTCGTTTGCCTTGATAATTGTGCGAATTTTATTGGACACTAAAACCTGGTCTGTTTAATCATATAAAATATAATAAACACGAAGTTAAATTTTATTTGTTTACATTCTCAACGTCTTTTGATACATATTTGTAGCAGATGGGAAACTTGTTGCTAAGCATTTGAAATTGGATTATTTTATTATATTATAATTGTACATGCAGTGTAAAAATATATAAAAATGCCTAAACTTTTGAATTTAATATTAACGTTAAATGAGACTCAAGGTAATTGTGCATAATACAGAAAGTAGTAAAAGTAGGCAAGCAATTAATCAAACTAAATCTTGATATCCGCAGCAAACATTCTTGAAGGTCCTGTTGACTAACTTATCACATACATCAAATATTGTACTTGTGTAATATGTTTATTTCAACAAACCTCCATCAAAACGTTTCAATTTTTAAGAATGCTGCGTGTTTGTGGCAGACTATAAATATATGCATGACCCCAATTTAACAGCCAATTCTTTATGAAAATATGGCCCAGTGGCATTTATTATTATGTGCACCGGAGGCACGCAAATCAAAGTGAAAGTACTCTATAAGTAAATGTCATTAAAGTTGAATCTGAGTTTTGAACTGGCCCGGCAAACGATAGCGACAGCGGTCAAACACTAGGATTGCGTGGACAGACGAATAAAGTTAAGTCAAACAAGTAATAATTAAACATGCTCCTTCTGGCCCAATGGCTGCCATGGCCTATGCAAATGAAACCTCAACAAGTCAGCCCCATGCACAAGCCCGGAAACCCAAACACTTTAGCCAACTTTTGCCTACAACTCAAACCAAGCGAAACATATGGAAAAGTGCTATACTATTTCAGCTGCTGACCGGACACAAATGAATCCATGTGTTTCAGAGTGTGTGTATTTGGTGTAGAAACCACAGTTCGAATTCGTCACCGCAATATTTATACTTGGAACTTTATAACGTAGTCGGCCTCCAGGGCAGCAATTCATACATATTTCTATAAGTTAATGGAAAGTCCAGTTCGGACCGCTTGTTATGACCACAACTGGTAACCATGGTTCTGGAGTTAACGGCGAGAGCCACTGAGAGGTCAGTACAAGAACTACAACCATTAGGGTGTTTCAATTTCCCGAAAATATCCCGTATACTCGTCCTTGTACGAACTCTAATTTAAATAATAACTTTCAAATAGGTTCTACTAAGAACTATCTACCATTTGATGTCATGCAGAATTCAGAGAATGTGAGACCCTGATATTTAACTTTTGTAATTTTTTTGCTTAGAAATCTTTGGTGTTGCTTGTGTCCCAACCCTTTAATAGCCTTCAAGCTATTCTTGTGTTACCAATTAATTTGAATTTGTTGCAAGTATAAAAGCCCAGGGCCATATTCCAAGTTCCAGTGCAGGCTACGTGTTTATATTCCAGAGACTAGAAATACTCAAAGCCCTCTCTCTCGCTCTTTCGTATGCAAATCAAATCCACGGTCCTTTAGACCTGGTCAAGACTTTGTGTTAACTTGCTTCTATTTTTTTATGCGGGCGTTTCTCAGTCTGGCATTCACTGCCCAATAATAAAGTAACGTTTGCGCTTCCGTAATAAATGAAATTATATTTTAATACAAAATCGCAATGTTATACAAATTAATTTAAATAATTCGATAATTGTGTGTACTTAAAGTATGTGCTCGGTATTATTTCTAATAAATATAAAATGCAGATACGATTTTAAAATTATAATTGGGCGTTCACAACAAAGTCAAAGGTAGCAGTGCCTTTTATTATTATTTATTTAAGTGGATTCTAATCAATAATATGTGTGATTTCTTAACTGATTCAAAGAGTGCTGCACGAAATAAAACTCAATTTTGTGTATTGCAATTCAATAATGATTAAATAATATATGTTCGTATATAGAGTTGTATGCGTTATGGGACACAATATATTCTGTGATTCTTAATGACCAAAGGATAACATCAGCAATAGTTTACTAATCAATTTCTACCTATTATATTGTAAATATGCCATTAACAGCTCGATAACATTCATTAATTAGGGATATGCATATGTTTGTTAAACACGACGTATGAGTAATATGTAATTTTTTCGTATTTATATTATTCAAAACCTGTTATTATTGCTTATAGATAATGAATAGACTAGTTTTATTCACTTACTTATTTTCTTTTGTAACCTGAAAGGGTCAGAACAGTCGTAGATTGGATCTTCACACATTGAAACTACTATTGCTTCTGAATTAAATGGTTTACGGGCACTAAAACAGCAGGGCCGAGTGTAACCCAGTTTCCGCTTAGCATGTCTTATTTTAATTGTTCTGTAAATGCAGATAAGACTTGTATTCAAATCTATCAAATGTCGAACCTGCCGAAATTACTTAACTGTCTCTTTTTCATAGGCGCTCGTACGTAAACCTATTAAGTGAATGAGTATATGTGTGTGTGTGAGTGTGAGAGTCCAAACAATGCCTGCAATTAACCTAAATCTAAATAGATCTTTCGGTTGCATGTAATTTGGGTAGATAACAAATGTGGCATCCGAGTCTAGTTGTAACCCATTTACTATTGCCTGGAACAGAACAGAAATAAGCCTTTGTTACTAATATTAGTTGCAGGAACTTAGAAATGTACGGCAATGCAGATATTTATATCTTTAGAAAGGGTGTCAAAATTCAAAATTTTAAATTTGTTACCGCGGCTGGGCCAAATCGCGTGATTTATGCCCTCTAGAGGTGTGTGCATGCCATGCCAGGCATATTAACACGACATTGTTCAACACTATGTCTACCGAGGGAAACCGCAGCCAGAGTCAATAATATACACACTGACATGCATACACACACTACACACACTACGGCTTACAAGTATGTAAAGTAAGTAGTCAAACTTTAACCACGAAAAGGAAAGACAGTAGGGTAAAGCCGGATATACATAGTTTCTTTTGATTGTTTGCAGTGTTATCAGAATATCTAGACTAAGGAGAGTTTAATTGAAAGTAAAATGTGCGGACTAGAAAATACCCTGTCACAATGCTCTTACTACGCTTTACTCTTCCCCTTAACGGGTTCAGGATAACGAGAAATCTAAATTCATGCATTTGATTTGCTTATGCCATAAAAGAAACCAAACCACATTCCAACTATGGGTATTTACCAATGATGAATCTCTCTCTGTGACTTGTTACCCAATTTAGTCAGTTCTTATTTGACTCGATTATTGAAATGTCCACCCGTTAACCATGAATATTATATACAATTAATCATTATTGATATGCTGTCATCAATTTATTTACAATGAGTCACAAAGGTCACCATGCAACGGGGCATAAGGCAGGGACTTTATCAAGGTCAGGTCGTTAATATTTAGATTATTGTGACAATGCCCATAAAAATGAATTTCGATTGAAATTCCGTTTAATTCGAGCCCAGACAATGACAGTCATTAGGTCGATGTGGGTGGTTGGTGTGTAGTAGGTAGTAGGTAAAGCTAAATAGGAGCAATTCATAGCCAAGGGACAGCCGGAGGTGATAACCAAAATTATAGGTAGATATTGACTTAACATTTGCTTAAGCTCAAATAGACAGTTAGTATGCCATGAGTGCAGCAAGACGTGACTAATGAAAAGTGGGAAAGTATGTCACAAAGTGGACCTCCTCAGCTTGTCTACTGGATTTTAGGTCTTGCCTAAAGTGAATTTTCTGGTTGCAATGGCTCAGCCAATATCTGTACAACATCAATTGAAAAGTTTTTTTTAGTTCCTATTCCTTTTTTTTATGTTTTTTTCGTATAGAGGTTAATATGAGAAATGAGTTCAACATCTGCGCGTTGTACTGGTTTGGGCTTGGGCCTTTGTAAACCCGTTTAGGTTGCCGCCCTCGTTGTGGCTTGCTCTGTGCTCTGTACTCTGCTGTGTTGTGCACAGTGCTGTGCTGTGTTGTGCTGCGGTGTTTTTCCTGTGTAGAAATAATCTTGCAGTCAGTTAACAGCGACAACGTAAATATTTTTGTGCAAATATCGAGCCACTGCATTAGATGCAGGCCACAAGATAAAAACGGCGACTACAAAAAACAAAAAAAAAAAAAAACAATAACACTACGATCATGTACGAACATGCTGAAACATGTTCAAGCTGCCAGGGTAACAGTAACCCAAAATCAAACTAAAACTGAAGCATCCCTATGAATACCTTTTTTAATTAGCTTTTTTTAAGACAATTTTGTCTATGCAAGTTGAGAGTGATCAAATAAAAGATAATCTAAAACTAATCGCAGAATAGGATACTATTGTTACTGGGTATCTCTTCGTTCAGCATCCTGGTAAAACACTTTTCATTTGCATACATCTATTAGCATCTACCCTGATGCTCATCAAATCGATTAAAGTACTTATCAGATGGGTATCAGTAATTGACTCTTCTACTAAATAGATACATAGTTCCTCTGGACAAACAATCTGTAATTATCACAGTTTAAAACGCAGTTATTCCGGGAGTATGATTGGATAATTATACATCTGAAGAAATCAGCGCTGCATGAGAGTCTTCGCCTTATAAGTCATAATTTAAAAATAGAAGAGAATTGAATCTTATTAGATAAGAGTGAATTCAGGAAGTAATCAAATATCGAATGAACTTAAAGCAGTAGAAACCTTTGTTATTATTATTATAAATGGTTATAGTTAAAACTAAAAGCCTAACTTAAGAATAGCATGGCACTTAAGGCCTTCAGCTTAGTGTCAGCCAACTCTTATACAAATATAAGAGCTTCTAAACAACAACCGTTAGTCGATAAATATAGAGTATACTCGTATGTGCAAAGCAACTTAATGATGTTAGATTATATAAAGTCGAGCATCCTTTCAAATCTATTTCACTTACCACTGTTGAGATTGTACATTTGCGAAATTAGCGTAAGGTTGAATGGTCAAACGAAGAGAACAGAATGTTTACAACTGGATGCAAATGCTGCCATAGGCGAAGAGCGGCGATCAACGGCATTTAAAGAGAGCACAGAAACCGGCTTCCAGTAAGTGGCTGTGACTGTGTGTGTGTGTGTGTGTGTCTGTTTCTACTTACGTTCTCTCTGACGACGGAGGTTCGGCTTAAGTGGCGCTCGATCGACGATCGCTCCAGCTGCAGCTTTGGCGTCGTCTTTATGCTCGATTTACTTCCAGTACCATTTCAACAACGACGCGCAGCACAACAATCTGATCGTAGTCGGGTTCAAACACGAGCATGAGCACAAGCACAAACACAAACAAAGCAATATTTGTGTGTGAATGTGTATATATTTAATGCATAACAAAACAGGCTCGGTACCTGCGAAGTAATTTAATCCGGAGGTGTGCGCTGTGCGAGATTACTTAAGCATTTATGTCTATAGATATTTATGTAAAAAGCGAATTATATTTGAATTTATGAATAAATTTGAGTGTGTGGTGTGTAGTGTCGCGAATGAAAGTGAATACTGTACGAAATAACTGCACAAGAAAAGGTGTAAATATATTTTCAAAAACCTAAATGCCCTTGCGAAAACTAAGACAAACCTAAAAGTTTGTTAGCGTCACGATATTTCCCTGTTGTCATGTGCGTCACAAGAGATATTGATATCTTATGAACCTTAGAACGAACTGAGAGTGTGGTCCCAAGTGATGTGACCGACTCTAATCCGATTTGTTTGATCTGCGAACAAGGTCGACTGGAGTTCGCTGAACCGGTAAACAGGCTACCTGAGACGCCAATAGCCAAGCTACACATAATACTCGGCATATGCGCCTGAGAATTGCACAAGATTGAATGAATATAAATCATAAATGTGGATAACATAACTAAAGTCAAGTTTATGTGAAACATTCAAATTGATAATATACATATAGAGTGAAGCTAATTAAACCAGACAAAATTGCTTCTTTGGTGGTTTTATGCATTTGACTGTAAAAACTTAATGGGCTTGTCTGAAAATGCCGGAAACCTGATACTAAACGGCAAAGGATGTTACAAAATGCCAAGGCAAAGGCACACCTGATCTGTTTTTGGATTTCTACATATTTAGCACATTTTTTATGCTTGAAAGGTACATACCTTAAATAATATTCATTATTTACTCCACTTGATACACATTTTTTTATTATATGAGTACACACATATTGTTTTTTTAAAACCATTAAGCCAATTGCTGGCTACTTCAGGTGCCTGGCCACAGGGGTAAGACCGCTTTTGATGCAAATCCGGTACAACATCGTTCAGCTTCCTTAATGGTATGATCAATTAGTCAACTCAGGCGTTCCAGGGCAACTTGCATATCAGTAGTCCATGGGTTTTTTTTACAGCAGAGTAAAATGTGTGAGAAGAGTGCAGTCAAAAAGGCTTGAGTATTCAGTTACGATGAGAAATAGATTTCTAAATATATTTTTTTTAAATAGCATAAATTTTCTTAAAAATAAGTTCTTTTCAATTGCAATCAACTACTCATTATTATGGTTTGATCTCCAGACTGATTCTGATATTGAATTTATTTAACAATAGGAATATGTAATCACATTTCTATTCTAAAAACTCGCCCAATCATTGCCCGACTATTCTTTCACAATACTTTCAACTATTAGCATTGTTTTTGGTTTATTTTTGCTGGGTAATTTCTCAATAATTAGCTGTGATTTTTTGATGAAAGCTTTGGTTAAGTTTGAAAGTCTATATTTAAGTATTTGCAGTCGAACCCACACATGGCTAAAATTATACACCGATAGCGCCATATGGCAGTTGAAAGTTAAATTACCGAGTTGATCTATGTAGGTTATGCAACGGCGCTTAGACGATGGTTATACTAAAACCAGATAGGCGGCTGGACAAACAACAAAAAAATATAATAACTAAACTAACTACTGCACATAGTTGTGATTGTGTGCGTGTGTGTGTGTGTGAGTGTGAGTGTGCATCGAGTTAAAGTAAACAAAAACAACTTGAAATCGACCTTGCCTGACCCACTTTAGACGGCACAGTGCCAAAACTGACAGCTGTGCGGCATTTTACAATTTATGTACGAAACTTACAAACTTGCGAGTACGACTATGAGTACGAGTATTTATACAATTGGCCAAGTAGTATTTCGCTATTTCTCTCTATTTGTGGCGCCGCATGCGTGTTGCAAAAATATTTTGTTATTTTATTTTAGTGTTGATTTTGCTTTGGCAACGCTTACAGCCCCAAGTGAGTCCAAGTCCAAGACCAGGTCTGGGATCATAGCTTAAGTAGTCAACAACCATTGGCAACGCACCGGCATAACAACAACAACAACAACAACGGCAACTAGCATGCCACTAGTGCGGCAGCCTTTCTTGTTGAGAGCGCCTCATTTATAAAATTTGAAACGCCGCAGAGGGGTGCAGTCGCTTCACTCCACTCCACTCTACTACACTCGCCAGTGCTCGATAATGATTTATGCAACAGTCAAATCAAATTCGATCTATGAAACAAATTTGTTGTCATAAGCAAAAGATAAGCCCCAAAGGTGTTCACTCATTTACCTGGCCAACACACCAAACCACAAACCACAGCCCAACACAGCACAGCACAGCAGCATCGGAGGCGATAACTTATTTATTAATCGATGTATACTACTGTCTCGACGAGCAGTTGGCTGCGGCCAATGGCTAATGGTTAAGGCTGACCAGTTTCTGGTTTAGGCTATTGAGAATGAATGGAGGCTACCGTCTAATAGGGCTAATTATGCTACTGCATGTAGTGTCTATTTTGATCGGCACATTGAGATAAACAATGGCTCTAGATTTCCACTTCAACTTCTACTTGAACTTAATTAAAAACCAGGACTGCTGCGCACGTTCGTTGCCTAAGTCTTCTGTTTTTCTTTCTTTCATGTGCTGTGCTGCCAAACAACAATAAATGGAACGCATGTAATGGAAACTCGTTCGGCCCGTCTCGGCCAGCCGTAGGCATTTACTCACATTTACACTCTGACTATTGCCCAACTGTTTTGGGTCGTAAAAGTGTCGTTCAACTGAAGTTGAAAATTAAAATTTCGAGTACGACAAGCAGACGCTAAATGAAGAACAATAACAGCGCAGAAACTCACATAAAGACAATCATTAATGCCTGACGCCCACAATGTTGTTGACGTCGTCGCCATCGTGGCCGAGATCGTCATCATCGTCGCCACTTTGGCAATATGGCTAAAAGGCAGTCCAAGCAACCGCTTAGACATGATAAAACTCAGCGCTCGGCTGTGACTTTGGCTCCAGCTCCAGCCCCAAGTCCAACTCCAACACCAACTTCGGCTTTGACTTCGACTTTGGCTTCGAATGCGGCTGCGGCTGAAGTGGAAATAAATTATTACGTTATTGAGGAGAGTAATTGCGACAGACAACGCAGCGGCGAACCCTTAACCATGCCTGCAAATAGATTTGCACAACAGTCCGTCCAAGCATTCTGTCCGTCCATTCCCAACGCCAGTCCCGTCTCGAATATGCCGCCTATGCATTCATCAGTCACACTCTTTGTTCGCTGCGTCCGTTTCGTTTCGTTTCGTTCCTTTCGTCCCCCGCAATTGGCAATTTGCGAAACAGAAAACGCGCTTTTCATGTTATTGTTATAGACCTTCCTCTATATACTCAAGTCGGTTTAAACCGGCATTGCCCGTGCTTCTATATGTGCATACAAATGAACTTCCGCCCACACGGCTGGAATAACTAAATCAGTTGTATTTATATTGCATATTGCAGCTTTCCTTTTAGCAGCTAAAAACTTTCTTTACATTCGTAAAACATATCAATTGGCTGCAGCTGGAATGTAAATTAAACTTTCAAAACATAAATTCATCTGAAAATGTCTGCAATTCAAGGCACCTTGATAAATCGATATGCCTGTCATTGAAATGAAACATTCCTTCGGAGTACTCACATAACTTGCTAGCACTCAGGTTCTTTGATTACCAATCAACTCACTTAATGGACACTCATTTCTGTGAGTCGTATTCCTATGTTATCTATAAGACATCACATGCCCAGTCACCAGTTGATGTTCAATTCTAAAGTTTGAGCGATAGAATACGCTTTATAATGTAACTTGTCTTAACTTTGGCTTGTTGGCAGATGTCATTTTTTAATTAAGCACATAAATTATAGAGCCTAAGCCTTGGCTTTTCGACTAAGTCATACACACCAGGGTCTTAGTCTTAGTCGTAGTCGTAGTCGTAGTGTAAGTCTTAGTCTTTGGATTTTAGTGCATTTCCTTAAAGATAAAAGCACACATAAATTAAGCCAATTATTTTCATGCCTGCAATAACCATGCCAAAAGCTGATACCAATAAAGTCGAGATTCAATTTGAGTACTCGGCCTCTGGCCACTGCGTTGCTTAACATGGCCAAATGCTGCCCGCTGGCTATACGACTACAAGTACGAGCATCCAGCTGGCTGCCAGCTAGCTCACTGCGCCGGCCGGGTCGAGACGCATCGTCATTGCCGTTGGCAGTCCCACGCACATTTTTATAACGCTCCTCGTTCTTGTTGTGCTATGTCGTTGTTGCTGTTGCTGTAGTTGTAGTTGTTGTTATTGCGTTCATTTGTGAGGCTTTTATTTACATTTTTATTTTTGCTGCATTTCATTAAAACTCGGCGGTCTGCAGCCCATTACGTATGCCACCTCCGATCGTAGAACCCAACAGAACCTCACTAACAAACAACAGCAACAGCATGATAGACCAAAAAGACGGACAAGGCAAAAGCTGGCCAACAACGGCGAAGACGACTAGACACAGTGGAGGAGTGGGGAAAAGGGAAGGCACAAACAGTCTCAGGCGATGACGGCGTAGATGTTGAAGTCTGTTAATGCTTATCATGACGGCGATGATGAAGCCGACGTCGACAGTCGACGGTTGGCACCGCAACTAATCGAGTGACTTTCTGGCCCTGGCCCAGCCCCCGTGGCTTGGGCATGAGCTCAACTTTGGGATTTTGGTTTGGATATTGGAAGTCCAGCGTGAATATCTTGTGCATTGTTTGTGCTCTTCATTTACAATCGATTGTAAATTGCAGGCCAGCCAGCTTGCAGCTCTCTGAACATTGTTAATTATAAACACCGAAGCGCTGCGAACCGCATCGACTTCAGGTAAAGATGAAAATGAAAATTATTTTATCTTCCTCCACTTCGATTGGGATTACCAATCTGTGGGAGCTGCCGCTGCATCTTCCCCACACCCCAGACAAAAATGAAATGCCAACTATTAATGGCTGCAGCGGCTGGCAACATTATAAAGCGCTTTTTTATTGATATCAAGTTCATGGCAAAAGGGTCTACATCTTTTTCATTTAAGCCAAGTGGCACGTGTTTTACACGTTCTCAAAATATATATCATATACTTCTGCTTCTTTTTTACGACTATATTTCATTTTTATTAAAAAGGAACTACTGAAAAATTGATACGTGTAGAATAAGAATTGAACTAGACTTGCAGATGCACTTTTTGAATAATATGCCAAATGTTTCTTCAAAATATTCTAAAATTTTCAGATTACTTGCATTACAAATAATCACTTTATTATGCAAAATGAAATGAAAGCTATTTTAAATCTACAGTTTACCACAATTGCTTGACAATTTTGCGTGAGCGTATGCAATTTGCATTTCAAAATACTTTAAATTAAACGCAAATTAGCTCCGCATATACCCTGTAAAATATGAAATGGTAGCTGACTAGGCATACAAATAGAATAAATTATTGTATTTATTGATCATCCTCTGATCACCCGCTGTGATCGCTTGGCATAAGCGCTAGGGACTCCACATAAATTGCAGACGTAAACTCTTTACGTGTACTCAAATGCATAAACACTCCATATTTATAATGGAAATTGGGGTACCTTCGAACTGGCTACAGGGTAACTCTTGGCCAGAGAGCATTCTAACTTGTTTATGTGGCCATTTAGAGCGCAAAAGGCGCACCCAAAACACACCCGCAGCTGCGGCAATAAAATGTTCATATGTACGGATATATATGTGTATGCACATAAATATGCAGATACATATATATGTACATATATTCACTTATAATAAGTAGTAGACGTTCACAGATACAGATACACATATCTATAAGAGTTGCCTAGACGCACTGAAAGTCGGATAGACAAAAAATAAACAACAACCACAAATGCAAAGACGGACAGCGCCCAACAATCCCCTGTAATAGTGAAGGCAGGAAAAGCACAGACAGGCATCTAGCATGCTGAAGGACGGTCATATCACGGGACGGAACAGGCACGATCGGTACGGGGTAGCCAAGTACGAGTACGAGTGCGGCTCCAAATAAAAGTTGATTACGAGTCTGCATCGTTGGCTGCCTCGCTGACTGCCTGACTGCTTGGTTACTTGGCTGTGGCCTGCGAGGCATAGAGCTGAGCTGAGCTGGCTGGCTGGTCCATTGTCGTGAAGCAGATTAGTTTGCCATCGGGTTCAATTTTATTTGCAACACAAATTTTCATTCTAGTTGAAATGCAGGCAATAGCCAGCCAGTTGCCAGTTGCCAGTTGTGGCTGTTGTGGTAAGTTGGCAGCAAATAAAAAATAAAAAAAAACACAACCCAAAAAGAGACAAAAGTTGCACGTCTCACGAATAGTACTGCTGCTGCATCGACTGCTTCGACTGCTGCGGCTGCTGCATTTTCCGCATGCAGCGAGAGCGACCGCGAAGTCAGCCTAAAATTGAACAACGCCCAAAATCTTGTTTTGCTTTAGACTGAACTCACGATTTTTTTGGCGCGGCCAGACCAGACTGCAACTATGAACAACAAGGAAGGACATTAATCGTATCTTGGCACAGGGGGCCACACGATCGGGCCGAACTTTAAATACCCTTCACTCTGTGTGACGGATGCCACAGGCATGCCCGACAAATCTTTGCAATGAATATGCTATCTATAGCTAATCCGATTTATAACTTGTCATAAGTCGTGCATAGATTACAATGCATTTAGAAATAAAATTCACTTTTACTAAGAGTTATCTTTGAAATGGGAATTTAAATCTTTTCTAAAATGCTGAGGAATTCAGAAATCAAATTAAGCTCGAAAGGAAGTCAGATAATTGACCACATAGAACCATATAATGCCTCCAAGATTTCAATTTGTGCTAGACTAGACTTGTGATGAAAACCACATCAATTCGAATATTAATGCTGATTACATCTAGCTATGGTTGTATAGTTATTTTATCATTTACAAAATCATTTCTCTACTCTCCAACCTGCATTTATACAATCTTAATAATCCCAGATTTATCCAATCTATTGTGCCATACCCAACAGCAAAGAGTAACTAACTAACTCACAATAAATTTTACTACAGATATTTACTGATATTTTTATAGATCCGCTTAGTTTAAGTGGCCAAGGCTATTGCAGTAATTAGCCCGACAAGTCAATTTTTATTGAAGTTACAAAATAAAATGCAAATTAAGCAACTGAACTGCAATGGGAATAATTATTAGCTAAAACGACAAATGCAAGTAGAAGACTTATATCATTGGGGTCTCCCTCTATCTGCTAATGAATTCACGATGTCAATCAAGACTTTGGGAAAATACAATTTAAGGACTGACCGAAATCTCGACGAAGCTTTAGCAGTCAAAGAGTCACACAGCAATACAGCATCAGCATCAGCTACCGCAAGTAGACCACAAAAATGGACCGCATCAGATGGCCATTACTTTGTTTTATTGGCAAGACCAGGCAGGCTGGCTGGCAGGCTGGCAGCAGTCTGGTCGTCGTATGTGTGTTAAGAGAAATTTAACCAAATGGCACAAATATTGTGTGCTACAATTGTTGCGCAATAATGGTGCGGTCTTAAAAACCAGTGAACGCGAAAAACGCCAGCAGACAGGGACTGCAAACTGGGAATGAGACTGCGCCTGAGACTGAGACTGCAACTGGGATTGAGACTGGCGCTTTACTTGCAGTCTCAGACTCACAAACACATGCGCACACTTGGCGTATTCGCGTGTATCTAATAGTGGAGCCTGTCTAAGCCAAATGCGGGCAAAACATAATATTGCAACATACTTGGCCGTAAATTCAAACGACGCAGCGCAGCGCCAATTGCGAGGGTGTGAGGGTGGCCAGAGCTAGGCTCGGATTGGATCCGATCACCTCGCCTCGCCTAGACGCGAAGCAACTCCACTCGACTCTCAGTCGAATCGACTGACATAACTGGTCATTCGCTAGAGCTGTTGGCTGTTGGCTGTTAGCTGAAGCTGATGCTGATGCTGAAGCTGGAGCTAAGGACACGATGCAGCTGCGCAAACTGGAAATATATTCGCAAATGCAACTAGCATATACGCCAGACGGTCGCTGCAAACCGGATTGGCAATAAGTTCGAGTTCGTTGCTTGCACACACACACACACACACACACATACATGCACACTATCAAGAACACACAAATGCAGATGCAGCAGCAGTTAGACTTGGCCATTTTTATTCAATTGCCAATGCGCTCGCGTTGAGGGCCAATTGCCTACGCCAAAATCGACTCAAAAATGAAAAACAAATGCAATCCCAGTTGCCCGCAACTGACTTTGACTTCATCGGCGACGACTTCTGTTCGGGGCGTATTTCCAATAAATACGATAATAGTTATAAATCTTGTGGCACATGTGCCATCCCCATAATGCCGAGGGCCTTCAATTATACTCGTACCATATTCCAGTTACGCAACGTAACGAAGACAGTTTTGCCATAATTAACATAAAAAGTGTATTAACATGGAATAAGACTTACATACCTTACATATGTATACATTAGCTGTCCCTGACCGTTGCCCCGTTGCTTCTGCTTTATGCCAAATGGCCAACTGTAGGCCTTACCCTCCTAACGGACACTGAAGGCATTTCATTACCATTGCTAATACCGTTTCATGTCATTTGTCATGTGAACAACTATGTCAGCCCACAAATGTACTAGCTACAAAGATACGATACTAAATTAGTAGAAGAGTAGAACACACTAGAAGTTCTATATGTATAAGTACATTTATGCAACTTGCATAAATATAAATTAGTCATATCTCAGCGCTTATTTGCTGGGCTTGGTCTTGTGACTCGGAAACGTTTAAAAGCTGCTAAGATTTTTTTTTTATAAAAAAAAATAATTCCACTTGTGCTACGTTTTGTCAACTTCACGGCCATCTTCAGACCCTCCGCTTTAGACCGCTTTGCTTTGCTGTAGAATTCACCGCTGCAAAAACTAGATCAACACGGTAGCCACAATACGAGTAATGAAGAAAATTTCTCTCTGAAATGCGTCTAAAGTACCGCTCGTAATTGTCGCACATGATTCAACGTTAAAAGAAAAAAAATTATTTCGCATTTAGGCACACAACAAAATACGTGACCACTTAATGTGTTCTATACCAATTGCGTAAATGTCTGCACTGTACTCTTTCAGAATTAATGATTGTCCAATCATCAAGCATCATACATTACGTAGAGCAACAAGGTCAATCGATTGCCATAAAATGTCTTTAGACTACACACCAGTGGTCTCATTTAATTACTCTATATATTACGATGCCAGTTTGAAATTATCGCTTCCCAAGCTTCTTCTTTGCACCACAACTGAATTACTTTAATATATAATTACTGTCTATTGTAAGGCTTATCTCTAATTGAAGCTTTGAGCCTACCTCTCACTACAACGAGTACATATAGAAAATACAAAAAGAAAGTGCTCGTACTTGAGCAAATGAGCTTCAATGAGTTGCACATTGAATTAGTTTTGTGGTATCCCATTGAGCATTAAATAAAAGCCATTCAGTCTGTTCACATATGTCTAATGGCATGTTATTTTTGGTAGTAGAGCACATGCATATGTATTTCGTGGTAGATCCAGCTTACGAAATTCAACAAATTTATGTTGAACTTTGTTCAAATCGATTTGTCTTAGTGACCATGTCGATTCGTTCATGGTTTCTCTGTCGCACAGTGGGGCAAATAACGGGCTCAATCTGAATAATGCACAATTAAGTAAGTTGTTAGTAGAATGATGTGCATTGAATGTTAAGTTTGGCAGACAAAGAATTGTTAATGATTAACTACAATTAATTTTCTCTTAACTGCAATCATTTTAAATTTTGTATGTATTTTACCATCACCTTTTTGCCACTTCCCACTGTACTAAGCTGACGTCATGGCCACAGCGCTTTAGTGGGAACAAATTGAAAATATCAGAGATCTCTTAATTACCAATATATTACTCTGCCGACTGTGCCGACTAAACTTAAGTAGTTCGACAAGCGACTTAAATAGGTATTAAAATGTTATACTAATTTAGTCGTCGGGCTAAATGCGGTTTCGTTGCATCTTTTTTCGCCTGTTACGTCTGAGAAAATGAAAGTGCAATGTGGTGAGGGGAACGCTTATTAAATATGGGGACCGCACTCCATTTCAGAGCATGTCATGAAATAGAAAATGAAAACGGAAAACAAATGAAAAATGAAAAATGAAAAATGGAAAAATGAAAATTCAAAATGCAGTGTTGGCTGCCAAGGGGAAGCAGCTGAGCAATCGCGACTCACTTTATTGTGGGTTTTGCGGTTAAAGCGTTGACCAACCCAACTTTAACTCCAACTGTAGCTATAGCTACAGTCTCAGCTTCAGCTTCAGCTGCAACAGTCTAGCAAAGTAACAACAAGTTTTCATATTTGTCTTAGGTAACAACAAACACAATTATGATTCGGTTAAGTTTTTGACTTGCCTACACGGTTCACAGGCACTGACAGCATTGCTCAACACTTTAATTAAGTTTAATTTTAAGGCACGGTCATAAACACACTCGTTTTGCACATTGCACATTTGCTTAAATCGAAACTAATTAAATGCATTAAAAGATTGCAGCGCATAACACTTATAAGATAGAGATCTATCTCTCAACTCGGTGCATAGTGAAGTAGTTGTAGTAGTAGTTACCTTGCAAGGTCAATAATGAGTGCGATTATTGTGCAGTATATTCATCTCTCAGCCCGGCACTAAATTACGTGACGCTTAACTACATATATATTTATATATATTCTTGGTCTTTAATTACAGCAATGGCTTCCAGCAGTAGCAACAATTTCCGCAGCAAAAGTCACAACCTAACACATGTGCCGCAATGCCGCCTGAGAACCGGCAATGGCTCAACGACCACGACTTCAGATGCAAGAAGTTGTGAGCGAGGCCAGAAGGAATGCTACTATTATCAACCACCTACCTCCCAGCACCAGCTACAGGAACAGCCTCTGCAGCAGCAGCATCTCCAGCAGCAACAACAACAGCAGCAGCAACAACAACAGCAGCAACAACAACAACAACAACAGCAGCACCATCATCAGTGCTGGCCAAGTTTGCAGTTTGGCCGATGGCTGAGCTCAATGACCGCCTATCGATTGCTGACAATCAGCCTCCTAATTGGAATTCTGTGTCTACATCACGTTCACGGTGTGGATCCCAAATTCGACCCATCCACGCGCATGAGACTGGTACTTGTGCCAGCCGACGCACAGGTCGGCTCTGTAATCTATAGATTGCGTGCAACTGACGAGGAGTTCGACTATCCACTGACCTTTGAGTTTATGGGCGATGCATCGTCGTCCACCGTCAAGGTGGAATCGCTTCCATGCACCAAGTACAATTCGGTCTGTCAGGCAAATGTTGTGCTCCAGCGTCGCCTTGAGCCCGGCCGCTACTATGACTTCCAGGTCTCAGTGAAGGACACAAATGGTGGCATAGCCACGCAATTGTGTTCAATTACGGCAACCAATTTCACAACACCCCATGACCTCATATTTCCACACAAGCCCGGCATCATAATGATACCCGAGGTGAGTACAGAATGCAGCTACCCAAACCCAAACCTAAATCCAATCCCCATCGGTACCAAAAGTATCATAGGAGATTGAATTGTTTAGGCACGCTCACGGCTTTGACTGGCATGCAGTTGAATACTTAAATACCGATCGAAATCAATATAATCATAATATGATAGGTTCTTGCAGATAAAGTTTTGACCTGGGCAATGCCGTCTGTTAGTTAATAGACGCCAAAGTGGGCTCAAGATCTAATCGAAATAAATATAATATAATCATAATAAAATACCGTTTGATAGATAATCATTTGACCCAGGCAATGTTAGTCCATGTATGTACATACATACTATATTAAAATTCATTGGAAATAAACATTCTGAGAACGAATCTGTAATAAATATACATATATTCATAATAGAAATGTTTTTTGTAGAGAATAATGACCTTACCCGGCAGTTCCAGCCACAATTTTGGGTATTTTCAAGGGGATTAAATTAAAAGCAAAATACAATTTAATTTAGTTTGTAAAAGTTAAAGACAGGATTTATTATAGATAAAAAACAACTTGTTTAGAAATAAATAACTGCATGCACACATATTTAAATGCTCAATGAAAATTGGATTAAATTAAGTCGTTTTATAATAAATAGTTGTCAACGAATATTATACATCATATTTATTTATCTTTAAAGGATGCAAAGCGAGGCACAGAACTCGACTATGTAATTGCACGCAAGAATCCGCTATATCAAAAACCAGTCTACCTCGAGCTTTGGGTAAGCATTAATATTATAAAAATATGATTGCCATTAACAACTATTGTAATTATCCTGCAATCTCTAGGGTTCCCCTTTATTTGCCATAAGACAAAAGATCATATCGACTGAGACGACAGAAGGGACTGTGTTCCTGCTGGGTCCTTTGGATTTCGAGAAACAAGCCATGTACCACTTGACAATACTGGCTAATGTATGTCTCTAACTTTAACTACTACGTCTAATTTGAATAGTCGTGATGTGTAATGGCAAATTCTTGTTGTTGTTCGTAAACTTTAGGATGCATATGCCGAACCTGGACAGGATGGCCGCAATATTGCTGGCATGGAAATTGTTGTCATTGTCCAAGATGTACAAGATGTACCGCCAGTGTTCACACTGGCTCCACCGGTTACAAAGCTGCCACCCGGTATTCTGCCCGGCGACAAAGTAATTTAAATTCAACACAAGTGAAAAAATCTCACATATTTATTTATGCTCATTATGTACATTTAAAGATATTGCAAGTGCATGCCGAGGATGGCGACAAGGGCAATCCGCGAGAGGTTCGCTATGGTTTGGTATCGGAGAACAATCCATTCACATCGTTTTTCGACATCAACGATACGAGCGGTAAGTGCAATTTATGAGATATAAATTGATATTCAATTTAAGACTTAAGACTTAATATCGCTCATTCAATCCGTTGTTGCATCAAAGTAGCTATTTTCTTAAAACAGCTTGCAAATCGAGCATACTTTATGCTTTTTGTGGCTACAGGGTAGCTAGCTACATTGTAGCAACATCTGAGAGAGATACATATTAACATAACTTCCAGCAAAAAGAACAGCCTTAACAGCAATCGAACGGACCAGCTCCAATCCGGTCTGTCGTTAGACTCGTTAGATAGCAAAGCTCATCTTCTTCCTCGACGATGGCCAAAGCGTACGTGTGTACGCTTTGGTTGTGACCAAGTTCTGGTACTGCAATTTGGCTCTAGGCTTAGCAATGACTCTGCCCTTTGCTGCTCCCCTTCAAGCCAAATGCAATGATTGCGGCTCAGCTTCCTTGTATCGTGCTCGTCTGGTTCACTGCCAGCTTGATGGCAATGACTCTCTGTGCTTCAGTCGCAGACTCTGGAGGCTTTATAGCATGTCTGTCTGTCTGCCTTTTGTTTGGCTCGTTCAAGATGAGGCAGCAGCAACAACAACAACTACAAAAATTCGTGCCTCGCCGTCTGTGTGCGTGTGTGTGTGTTTTCGGCCAAGATACAAGAATTTCACGTACATGTGTGTGTGTGTGTGTAGATGCTGGGATTACAGTCGTTCGATTATGATCTACAGCGTCTTTGAGCTAATTATACATGTGTACTCGTATTCGTAGGCATATGAAATATTTAAATGTAAATGACATCAATTTACATGCAGAGCGCAACAATAATAAAAGAAAACACTCATAATAAAAAAGAGTTGCATTAAAATGTTCTCAGCACATCGCCTGATTACTTTCTGTTTCCTTTGTCTCTGGGCCAGAGCAAAAAAGTGAAATGGTAGCATTATCTCGTACATAACTTGGCTAAAAGCGGCGGCGTTGGCAACGGTCGCAGTCGCGGCCACGGCCTAGTCTATTGCCATGAGAGCAATCTCTTTTTGCTGCTGCCAACTGCAGCAATTGTTCCCATGGTTGCATCGAGTTTTTGTCTGCCGCTTATAATAATGGTTATTATCGAGGGACAGTCCTGAAAGAAATACAAAAACAAAACATATATTAATATAATTTGCTGTGGAAAATAATAAGTGTTAAAACAATGGGAACAATTCGTTTATAATGTTATTATTTTTACAACTCTTAAATGTTAACAAAACTATTTTAATTAAAATAATTTCTGTACAATATTGCAACTTGAACTTTGATTGCAGGTGAGATTTTCCTAATGCGCCCTCTCGAAGATATTGCTGCCATAACGCATGTGGGCGATCCCGTCCTGCTCACGGTAATTGCGGAAGAAGTTAAAGTTGGTCGTGACGAACCTCCAGCCATGGCATCCACAGTGCAATTGGCGTTCTTTCTGCCGGAACGTACCAATTCGCCGCCTTACTTCGAAAACGATCAGTAAGTACAGAGAGCGCGATCAAGCAAAGAATCAAATATGTAAAAATGCAAAAGCGTCATAGTGCTCGACTTGCAGTTACCCTTTGCGAGAGTAGCAACAATGTTGCGTTAAACACGATCAAGCAGGATGTCTATAAACACTTTATGGGTTCACTGCTCTTATTTCTCCATTCGCAACTTTACATCTATATAGCAATTTGATGGCCTGCCATGAAAACCGCATTTCCTAACCAACAAAACCACATCCATTAGCATAATCTTCAAGCAGTTCCCATTGCGCATGATGATAAGATAACCAACCACAAAACATCGACTCAGACTATATCAATTTAAAGCCCAGCTCTCGTCTAGGCCAAATTCCTTCTAAACTTGAAAATACCTTTACAATTGAATAGCTCAACGGCAGCTCGAACTCAAGATAGACCGTCACCGTCGTGTGGTGCTGCATTTACATAGTTCTTGGCTGGATGCTAATAACTCGCTCACGATTTGTTCCCTCTGTTTTCTTTTCTTCCCACCAATCCAGCTACGTCTCGAGGGTGGACGAGAATGCCCCTCAGGGCACAGCGCTGACGTTTGTCGATCCATATGTGCCGCGTGTATATGACGATGATACCGGCAAGAATGGCGTCTTCTCCCTCACATTGCTCAACAATAATGGCACATTTGAGATTACACCGAATGTGGCCGAGCGCAGTGCATCGTTTCTCATTCGAGTGAGGGACAACTCTTGGCTGGATTACGAGCAACGTCAATCGGTGCAATTCAATGTGCTTGCCCAGGAGCTGGGACCAGCCACAAATCTGTCGGCCATCGTTAATGTCACTGTGTATATCAATGATGTTAACGACAACACGCCGGTATTTGAGCAGCCAACGTATACGGTAGAGTTGCCGGAAAACATGACGGTGGGCACAAAGGTCGTGCAGGTGCATGCCAATGATTTGGACTCGGGTCTGGGTGGCAAAGTGCGATACACTGCCATATTGGGGTACTTGAACACCTCACTAAATCTAAATGCCGAAGATGGCATGATCACGGTGTCGACAAACAGCCATGGCTTCGATCGCGAGGTAATGCCCGAATACCATCTGTATGTGGAGGCCAGGGACATGGATGGCAATGGCAATCGCGCCCAGGTGCCGCTCATTATTAAGCTAATCGATGTGAACGACGAGGTGCCCATCTTCGATAAGGATCTCTATGAGTTTATACTTGCCACCGATCTGCAGAGCTTCACCAGCAATGCCTTCATTCATGCCACCGACAAGGATGCCACAGCGCCCAACAATGTGGTACGCTACGAGCTCATCAATGGCAACTATGAGAACAATTTCGTCTTGGACAAAGTGACGGGCGAGTTGACAGTGCGCGAGAAGATCAAGCTGCGTTCCAAGAAGCAGATTCCTGAGCGCAGACGTCGCGCTGTCGCCGAGGATGAGGGCGATCTCTTCATACTGACAGCCAGAGCCTATGATCTGGGTGTGCCAGTACGCTTCTCTACCACCACCATACGCATCTATCCGCCAGAGAGTCGCAAGCGTACCGTGACCTTTGTGGTGCCCGGTCTGAATCCAGACAAACGCAAGACGGAGGAAACCTTGTCGGCCATTACAGGCGGCAAGGTTTTCATACACGAGATACGTACGCTTAATCCCGATGAAGCCGGTGCCAAGGACATACCCAATGGCAATCCCAATGTCAAGGAACGCAGCGTTGTAACCGCCACTGTGCTCTACGATAGCTCATCTGTGGTTGACATCTCGCAGATCCAACAGCGACTCTCACAACACAACAATTCATATGCGATTATGCCACAGGATACAGCGGAAACAGATGTAAGATCTTGGACTATACTAACCATTAATTGTAGACTAATGAGAGTGTGTTTGCTTTAACAGAGTCTCACTCCCTTGCAGACGCAGTACAAGGCCGAGAATAAAGTGCTCTTCTGGCTGTTAATCTTGTTGGCCACTCTGGTTGCCCTAACCATTCTAATCCTGCTGCTGTGCTGCATTTGCTCGTGGTGTCCACTGTATGGTGCCACAACGTAAGTAACTTTAAACAATAAGAATTTTGTAATATTGTTGAGCTATCCTCTACTCTCATCCCTTGCTTATTGACTCGGTAACTTAGTCTTGGGAAATATATCATTCAAAGCTATACGAAAAATGCCAACCAAAAATACCAGACATTTAACAGAACTCCGCATGAAGAGAGTCTAATTTAAGATAACCAGTTAAGCTAACTTATCTAATATTTAGTAACTTCAAACGCTGCTTAATCAATTGTGTTATTCTTAAAGACTAAGTACAGAGCTCAACGGAGCGTGGCAATTCAATTCATAGCATTAATTAATCACTCCACATCATTTATTTCATCTTTAATTGTTTATTCTTCTCTTGTAGCAAAAGAATAGTTAATATCAGTAAAACTGAAGACGATGTACATCTAGTGCATAGGGAAATGGCAAATGGAAAACATACAAAATCTGTTCAGGTAGATTTTGATTAATTTCGAATTACACTCTAGTATTCGTAGCATATTGCAATTTATAGAGAACTTCAATATTCACCCACAAAACACACACTCTCTCACTTAATGGCAATTTCGTTAGTTTGTTTAATTTCTTTCATTATTTGTTTTTCCTTGAAAAAATAACACTAACCTCCACTTACTCTCTTTTTTTTATAATTTTGTTTATACTATTATATGTATATAAATTTTTAATTGCAAAACAACACTTATGACAATTTTACAGGTCGCAGAGTGGATGGGAAGAAGAGAGGCGTGGTCAGCGGAGAAGCCAGCCGATACACGAACGAAGCCCACACGCTGGGAGTTCCGGGATGGCCGTGAACAGTCTGACGAAAACCTAGAGATGCAACACGCTGGCTTGGACAACGATAACGCTCGTATCCAATCAGCCGAATACCAGCAGAGACGCGTTCGCATCAAGTAATAATATTGAGATATAATTATATAAATAATACTAAAAATATAATTGTTATTTTTAGAAACAATCGCACAGCCAAAGAAGAGCCTCATCATAGTTTCCATAACTCTAGAACTAATTTAATCAACGATCGTGACGTGTACATCGAAGACGTATTGGATGATCAGCATCTGACCGAGATCAAAGAGAACTTTACCCGCGGCAAAGGCAATCGCAATTTGGAACATGCTCGTATGAAAAACTACGACACGGAAACTCGACACATCGACGATGATTCGATGCGAAGACATGAAATAGAACGCGGCAGTGATATCGATTTGAATACGGCACACAATAGTCTCAAAAATAAACGGGAACTCTTTATAAAAGATGGTAATGTGGAGATACTGCAGCTAATGACCAGGGACAAGACACGAGATGGCGCTGGCATGGATGAGGATAATATCTATGTGAATGTGCCAATGAAATCATCAAATGATCTCACGCATCCACAACTGCTTATGGTCGACAACACGGGCAAGGAGATACTCATGCGACGCTTCATTGAGGAGCAACCGGATGGCAAGCAGATCATACGTGAACATTATCACATTGTGCCAGGCACCACTTACATACAATCAATGCCAAATGAAATCCAACAGGGCGGCTCCACGCTCAAGGGGGATACGTTTCCCTTTGGCAAATCGGGACCAAATAGCATTGTCTACTCGCAAACGGAGCCCGAGGTGAAGGTCATACACACCCAGTCGGTGCAGGCCGCCGAGGGAGCTGGCCAACTGCAGCCAGCGATATCGAATCAATCACTTACCCAGGAGCTGGAGAATTCACTAAAGCAACAGAATGCGCTCTTGCGGCAGATACTGATGGAAAAGGAGTTGCTGGAGACGAGATATACCCAGCATGAGCTAGTTTTAGAAACACAAAGTCTTCCAGGTCAATCCATGGCCATCGGCACCCAGACGGACTGCGATGCTGGCACCCAAACGGAGCCAGCTGAGAGTTACATTGAAAGGACCTCAGTGAGCTCGCAGGCTCAAGTGAGCACCGCACGTCGACGTGCCCGTAGTGAGAACGATGACTCCATGTCCGAGGATGAGTACAAATATGTGCGCTTTAGTCCACCCAATAGCCCCGAGGGCGTCTATTGGATCAAGCGTCGGCGTCCCAAGAAGCGCTCACGGCTGCGCGAGGGCACGCGTCCTGGCAAAAGAATTGTCATGGTCGAGGATGTGAAGCGGAAAATCCGAACACCCATTAAAGAGGAAGAAGAGGTCTACGAAAAGAAGCGCATTCCGCCCAAGAAGCCTTTAAGGGAAACCAAGACAAGCATTTTACGCAAACAGCTAAGCGATGAGAGCCGCAAGAACGAAGGCAGCTCACACAAGGAGCCCAGCGTGAATCACAGACACAAGTCAGAGGTACTTGGTCGCGAAGTGCTGATGGAAATATCAGATTCTTTGGATGATGCAGCCAGTCCCAAGCGACACAGAGAGCTGTACTACAATAACTCTGATGGCGAAGTCGATGAGAATGAGACTGAATACTCCATTGACTCGGACGACGATGAGATTGTGATTAGAACCAATGGCAAGACAACGGGTTATCCACTTGAGCAATTGGAGGCATATGCTAGGAAGTCTAGAGATGAAGTGCAACAGAAGCACAGCACAACCCACCAAACAAAAGCCAGCAGCCGTAGATCCCCCTCGGAAACAAGGCAAGAAATCGAGCCGGAGGTAAAGCCAAGACTCTCGCGTCGCGACAGTTCCAGACGTAGCCAGGAGGTGCGAAAGCAGACATCCTCCGAGCCACCACACAGTCGATTGTCAATATCAAAGTACGACAGTGCCATGGATGATAATGACGGGCATGGACATCCAGCTGAGTTGTCCGGCTCAAAACGCCGCTCCTCCAATGAGCGATACTATCAAAGTGAAACCGAATTGGCCGGACAGGATGAAACGGGCGCACGTAATGTGCCCAAGTATATGGAATGGTATTATAGCAAAAAGAAGCAAACTGTTAGTGGTCGCACCTCGACAGAGTCGTCCAAGTCGCAGCTGTCGTCCAAGAAGAAAGTCAATGGTGCTGAGAAGCGTATATCGAAGCCACGAGCTAATGCCAAGTCCGAGGATCCATCACCATACGAAGATGCGGGCAAATTTAAGCCAGAGCCAGCACCACGAAGATCTCCGCCAAAGGGAAGTCGCATGCTCAAAGAGGATCGCGCCCTGAACAAGCAGCATAAGCCCAAAATTGAGACTGACACCAATCATCCGCTCGTGCAGCACTCGGAGCATCGTTTCGAGCGGGAGAATGCGCCAGAAGTGCCACCGCCACCCACAAAGTTGCCACACTACATGTATCCGGAGACACCAACGTATGCGGATAAGGATCATTCATCACAGCGACAGAAGCCTAAGCCATCGCCCATCAAGGAAAACGAAATCAAAGTGACCAAATCGAGAATCAGTCTAAATGTCGAAGATCATAACGGAGGAGGTGGCGGCGGAGGAGGAGGAGTTGGCCATGCCACATCGCATGCCCAAAAGCAGTTGAATGCATCCACACTGGAGGATGACCACGACTCGGGCATTGCGATGAACTCGCTGATGAACAGCATGGGACGTCGAAATCCGATTGCCGAAAAGAAAAGCGTTTTCTCAATTGCCTACGATGATGTCAGCCGCGTTAAGAAGATCACTTCAGGCGGAGAGTCTCCACAGTATTCATAATGCTGCTAAGAATTCTCGAGCATTTTGAAGTAAACCAATATATGTGATAGCCTCTAAGGCTCGTTTAAACTTCATGCAATACGAATCGTAATACGATCTAATTTGCTATAATTAAATAAATACTCGTACATATGCTTTAGCTAAGGTATGACATGATCCTGTTGAGATCCTTGCAATTAGTTTTCATGCACCGAATACATCTTGAGATGTCTTTACGATTGTCAAATAGTTTTCATCAGTTATGGCAAATACTATATATACGACGAGGGTCTTATCCCTGCAAATTTATGTTTATTAAATATATTAAATTATAGTTGGTGTATGCTAAGTATTATTTCACATTGTAAATATTCCATCTACCAATTTTATGTTCAATCTTTTCATTCTTTTTGAGTTTCTTCTTCATCAACCTACCAAAAAATATTGCATTATAAAACAATTTATTTCATTCTGAGGTCTATATCCAATTGATTCCTATGTATGCTCTTAAGTATGTATTGTTATAAAGCCCAGGATTTAACCTAGCCAAAATTCTTTTTTAATTACATTTTAATAAGTTCAACAATTCTATATAGATCGATTATAAATAGTTACGTATACTTAATATGCAGATGCAAGATAACTGGTGCAATCAACGAGTAAATTAGTATTGAAGCGGAATATAATCACTTTAATTGTTTACACTTTAAATATTTGAATGAGTTTCACTCTGATTCAGTTTTTATTATTCCAAGTAATGCACTACCATACACTGATATGTTAAATCACCAGTTATGTACTTTCAAGACAGTCATTTTATGTGCTATTCCTATTACAATGTTTACTGTTGAGATGTCTGTAATCTTCTCCGCTTAAGTTTCAGCTCAAATTTTAATGTAAACAATATATGTATGTACATGTTTAAATAATAACTGCCATATTGACGTAAAATCATCTACATAATATTAACATTCAGCTGATGAGTTTGTACATATCGAATATATCTTAAGAATTAGTTATTGGAACAATATTCTTGCCTCTAACGTTTATGTAAATATCTATTGATAAGCATTATCTAACAGATGCACCTGATTTATGAAAGCAAAATGTGTTGAATAAATCAGTTGATATATATTAATATTTAAGACCAATTAATAAGCAATATGTAAGAGTTAAAACCAATATCCTGTGTAACGTTTTTATATCTGATTATTAAATATACAAATAAAAATAAAAACATGTTAAGAATTTAAATTATTCACTTACTGGGAAATAATTCAATTATGCTTAGATAGCAACATATACACAAGGGCTACACGCTTGTCGAATAATAATGTAATAATTTTATAAATGAACGTCTACTCAAGGGAACTTATGTAACATACATATGTGTACTCAAGCATTAATTGTTGTGATGATTTCGAATTTACTAATCTAGTTTCGCATTCCACATAAATTGAAAATAGCTCCAGATACTTTGGAATTCATTATCAGAATATGAATATGAGAATGAATAGTTTATCCATACAAGTGTATGTATAAACATATGTACATACATATATACTTCAAGTACTATATGTATATAATAATAATAATAATAAGTCTCCCAGCAGAGAAGGGGCGAGGCACTGCAACCATGGTGATATGTTGCGCCTATATAAGTATACATATGTATATACTTATAACTAAATATATATAAGTGAGCTATGCGGAGTACACATTTTTCAACATTTCCGTCTGCTTAGATCATTCCGATGAACAATACTGGCATTTAAAAATGTATGTCCAAATGTATGATTACTTGTACATTTATTCATACTTTTATAGCATGCGCACACATCTGATAACACAGTTGGTAATAGGCTTTGCAACAGAAATGCAGGTGATCGTTTTTTCACCTTTGGATAAGTGGTGAGATACTCTCTAGTCTGTCACTTTTATTCTCTCCCTCATCCTCTCAACCTCGCTGCATTTGAATTATCGCCATATTTATTTGCGTCTCTTCGAATTGCTCTCTCAATTTCCCGCCTGCTCTCACTCTTGTTATCCATTGCAATCGCTAAATAAATACACAAATGTTTGTAGGCACAGTGGATTAGTGGTTGTCTTACAAACAAGAACTTCCGTATTTCGGATCTTATTAAAGCTTACGGCCACGCACTTTAAAGCACTTCAAACACTCTTAAAATGAAGACTTAATGCACAGTACGTGCACCACTGTACATTTGCTCACATTTGTTTACTGACCACCGTTTCTGCTCTGTCTCACAGAGCACAATTTGCCGCCGAGCAGCTGCCAGCCAGTTTTCGTTTTCAGTTTCTCCACATCTTCAGGCGTGGTATGTTGTGTTTGAGTGCGCGCGTCCGCATTTTTACAATAGAATAATTCTTAAATATTTAAAGATTTGTAAAAATATCTATACAATAAAACAAACGCAAAGAAGGCAATGTAAACATTACAAAAGATGCTTCAGCAAGTATCCGATCATGCTATTGTTTGTTATATACACATGACGGGCCTTTTTTTAAATTCGGACTCTGTGCACGTTCATAATAATAATACAATTAATTTTAATATAATATTTTTACACTCTACAGTTGGACATCAAAACAGCAGCGGCTTATTGTATTCTATTCCAGAAAAAGTTTAAAAAACGAACACAAAATGTGCAAATGTCTGGCCGGTAACGTTGCGTGCTGGTAAGTTTAATTAAATTAAATAATTAGCTATTTTTTAAATGTGTGCGCAAATTCGTATGTACTCTCCGTGGTTAGTAAATAATCCCGACAGTTAAGCGAGTCCGGTAGTCAAATCGTCATTGCTTGGGTTGAACCGGATGTAGTAGGCTTTCTAATGTGCTTAGCTTTGTACAACAACTACAGTTGCTGATAGCAGCAGAAAGATCACAGGCTCTAGCTCCACAATATAATTATACTATATCTGCTGCTTATTTCTAATGCAATACACCAGATATATTTATTTTTCTATGTAATAAAAATATGTTAGATATATGGTTTCATGACTAAATGGTATTATGTGCACGCACAACAATGACACATGCATACGACTTTATTATGATTAATTCAAGCCATTCACTTGCCACCCTTATTCACTTCATATACATATGCCCAGTTTTTTAAGTATGCGTGGATGTATTCACTACTAACAATTGTATTTGTATGCTGTCTATCCTTAACATTATTCGGAATATCAAAAAGTTGCCTGACTGCATTCAAAAAGTAAAACTCAATTTATAGTCGACAAGCGTTAACCAAAATACTTGGCACTTAATACATAAATGTTTACAGGGTATGCCAGAGTCTATTGCTATTAATTTAGTTGTTATGAATTGAAGTGCGTATTCGGATGTCTCCAGCCAGTCCCGGCTCCACTCGGGCGCGTCGACATAACTTTGTTTATCCTACCCCCAGGACAATCGAGGACACCAACAGAAACCTTCAGTTAGTCGCCAACTTGGCGCCAATCGTTTTGGCATTTTTATAAGCATAAGCACTAAATGCAATGGCTATGTAAACAAGGGTTGAAAGTGAAACTGTACGAAGTATGCATGTGTAACCATAGTTAGAGCCATGATCTGGGTTAGCTCTTAATTAACTAATTGCGCTTACGAATTGAGCATGATAGTTAAATAATGCAGGCAGAAATTTAAATGTACAGCTGGTATTCAAATCAGTTTTAGTTCTTTAGTTAGTTAATAATGTATCTTTTCTATCTAATCTTAGCTGTTGTAACTGCGCACTTAGCATGCTTGTATCCATCATCAGTGCCTTCTTTGTGGTCTTTGTAATTATTGGATTGGTAGTTTACTTTGTCTACTACCACGAAGAAAAATCTGAACTCGAAAAGCTCAACGATCATATTTCCGGTTCCATTGACAAAATCAAGGATATTTTAAACAATAAATAAAACAGGTAAGTTTCATTTATTATGAATTGATTAATATTTGTAAACACTCTATTTTCTTTTAAGTTTTGTAACATCTCTATAAAAGAAGCCTTCATCTCACCAGATTACAGCGAGTCTGCTGCCTTTTCAATGGTCCTCCAAGTTGATATTCATAACTACAGTTCCAGCATACCACAATATACAAAATGCAACATACAGAAAATATAAAGTTTTTCCATTCTAAGTCTTCTGTACAAATATACCATAAGTTTTTATAAATGTTTATTGTACTTGTGAGTTGACATGTTTTGTAATATGTTCCTCCGAATCTCTTAAACAATATTTATTCCAACACAAAATAATACTTTACAAATATAAATGTTTATACTGAGAAATTAAAAAAGCGTCTTTTTAATTAATATTCGAAAGTTGTCTGCGATGTTTGCCTAAAATTTATGACCTTCTATGGACGGGAACTTCCGGTCTTGAACAATAAATAAACTTAATCTACCGAGGGTATTCAGAAACTGCCACGGCAACTAAGCAGCGCATCAAACAAAGCCAAGCAAATAACATAAACGTGCCTTGTGCCTGTCAGTCACGTTCATCATACCCAATCTGCCATTGTATTGGGTGTAATGTACCCAAACACTGATTTAGTTGTTGTTGCACCTTCTCAGCACTTCTAAGCACTTGTGCCAACTAAACTGCCCCACGTCGCGTCATCAAACGGAATCTAACGCCAGCTAAGCGCGATTAGAAAACATGTGAATATGTTACCAGGCGCCCAGCAAAAGAAGCACGCTGAAGCTCTAGAACACAAGGAGGTTAGATGCGATGCGAGAGAACAACAAGCATACTCATGCACGTTTCAAGCATATACAAACACACGCACATGCATGGGTACATAGAAATGTGTGCTGGGAAGGTGTAGCGACGTGTTAGAACGAACGAGAGAGCGATAGTGAAAGAGAGAGTGAGAGAGGGCGAGGGAGAGCACGAAGCGAAACCGCGCAAACGCGTGCATGTGAGCGATTCTAATACCCTGCAGCAAACTTTTATCAGCATCCAAAAGTAGAAAATTGTTTAGCAAATAAATAAATAGCATGCACATACCCGGCAGTTAAATAAAAAATAAAGTAATTATAGTATATCATAGTAGGGTATTTAAAAAGCAATTAATAATAAAAGGCGTACTTCATGATGCTAATAAATTCTTAACTAATAATTACCACAAACATTTCTATTCCCTTATGATTTATGGCGTTACTACTGCTACTGTTTAACATTATTTAGAAACCGCTGTTAACTTAACATAGTCTGTTGTAGACTGCGCATAAGTAGATGTTTGTGTGTGTGTGTGTGTGTGTGCGCGCGCTTTCCCGTCTTTTGCAGTTGATGCTTTTGGAGTCGCTTGACTGGCAGACGGCTCAACCCATTGCGTACCTTTGCAAACATATTTATGTGTTTACACATTCTGTCTCTGTGTGTGTGTGTGTGTAACGTTGTAAGCGCTGCGTTTGCTACTGTCGCTGGGCTCGGTTGGGCTCCAATTGGAAATTGTGGGGCGATTGGCAGCCATCGGTATTTTCGCTATTGATTTGAAGCATAGCTATCGCTTTATGCTCGCCTGGTAGAACTCGAACGAGTCGATGGCTTCGAATCTTTTAATTTTATCGATTTTATTGGTTGCGATTTTGCAGGCACTTTTTTCGTATACCGAATGCGCCGTACTTGTATGCCGTATGTGTGCATTTAGCAACTCGATTTTATTCTAACTTGAGACTGTTTGTGAAATTAGCATAACATTTATAATACTTAAAAGTCAAGTTCATTATATTCCAAAGAAATGTGCGCACATTTTAAACAACTTCTGGTTCCCAACCTCCAAATACTGGATGTCATGTTTCTGTATGGGACTGCATGTGTTCCTAGTTTGTTATTTATTAGAAATACTTGCGCACCTAAATACATATATTTCTTTTGATTGTTTGAAAAATCCAGTTTATTATATTAGAGAAAAATGTGAACACACATTTTAGATAACTTCTTTTTTTGTTTATTTTTATAAATTTCTTCAAGTACTAATTTAATTATCTTCCATCAAAATATATATAATATATACACCAACTATTCACAGTTTCAGCTGCTAAGTTGTAGTTAAACTTGTAATAACTCAACCACGCACTTGACTGAACTGACGTTATTTGGGCCATCTTGCATAGGCCATGTTATTTGTGTGCTATGCCAATATTTACCTGCATTGCTAGATAGAGTTTCAAATGAAAGTTTTCTAATTAACCCAAAAATAGATTTATTCTTGGTCAGACCGCACGACTTGCAGTTAAGCTATAAGTAAATGGAAGTGAAACATTCGAGAAATAAAAGTAAAAGTAAGTATATGCTGTATTAGACTTCCTTATGAAATGCTTAACAAACATTCAGCAGTCTCAAAGCCAATCATACCCGCAAAACATTTACAATACACAGGGTATATTCCAAGTGCGTTTCATTATCAATAAATCCCAAGTGCTGGCCTCGAGTTCCTTTTAGTCCTCAATTATGACCGATAGCCATATCATCTACGCTGAGCTCCTTTCGACCGTTGTGCATTTTAGCAACTTTAGCACGATTCTATATTTTGGCCCAGAGGATGCGCGGAAACATTGCCAACTGGAGAATTGGCCAAGATGGGCAGGCAACGCCATACCCTGGCTGATGTGGCGTTCGGAGACAATTCTTAAGCTGAGCCAGTTCATCAATGCGGAGCTGCTTGTGTTGGCCTGTCTGCCTGGTGTCTATCGTCAGGATCTGCTGCAGACAGTGTCCAAATCATTGCAGCACATGCGACAGGCGAAACTGCTCATCGAATTGGCCAACGGAGAGGATGTGGGTCTGGTCAGTCGTGTGCTCACGTTTTGTCAAAATAATCACATGCTGAACGTGGCCTTGATCTGCGGGGACTTTGGACAAACGCACACGCTGTACAGCTACGAGGCCTATCCACATTACAAGCTAAAGAGTCAGGAATTTCGACAGCAAGTGACCAGGTTGTTTCCCGAACAGGGGCTGGACTTGAAGGGATTTCGTTTGCGCACACAACCAGATCTTTCTGAGCCAAACACCATACTCTCTTATGATCATCAAGGCAATCCACGTCTGTTTGGCTACGTTTGGAACATGCTGGTGGCATATGCCTACAAGCACAATGCCCAGCTGGAGCTGAGCTCTGTGCCTCAGCCGGGCAAACCCTTGAGTCACATACAGGTATTGGATCTAGCCCGTGATGGCTATGTGGACATAGCAGCCAGTGTGCAGCCCATAACCATGAAATATGTTGAACGATTTCATGAGTACGCTTACCCAGTACACATGGGCAGCTGGTGCACAATGGTGCCCAAGGGCAAGCTCATTAGCGTGAGGGATTTATATGTCTGGCTAATGCCCGCCATGAGCATCTTGTTCCTGACCGTGCTTTGCCTGATCTACGAGCTCTTGCGAGGACGCTGGCAACGACACGGTCGACTGCTTGGCATCGGTTGGTGGGTGCTAGCAGGGCTGTTGGCCAGCAATGTGCAGGGTCGTCTGATGTCCATGTTTATCGAGCCGCCCTCAAAGGCAACCATCGATAGCTTCGATGCGCTCCACAAGTCCAAGTTACGCATCTTTGGACTACGCAGCGAGTACAATGCCTATGACTTTGATATGCGCACAAAGTATTCGGCCGTATTCCTTCTGAGCGATAAAATGGCGGAACTAATAGCTCTTCGCAACTCGCTGAACACTTCCTTTGCCTACACTGTCACCTATACCAAGTGGCAGCTCTATGCGGAGCAACAGGCACATAGCACCAGACCATTGTTTTATTTTTCCAAGGATCTATGCTACTATCAATTTTTGCCCTTCGCTCTCATCATTCCCGAGAACTCACCGCATCGAGCCGCACTGGATCGTCTCATGATGCAACTGGCACAGTCTGGCCTGCATGCCTATTGGACTACCAAAAGCTTTCAATATATGGTAGAAGCTGGTCGTCTGCATATACGCAATTTAAGCGAACCGCACATCATTCGTTCATTGGTGACGCGGGACCTGCATGATGTACTGTATACTTACGCAGTGGGTGTACTCATTAGCTTGGCTATATTTGCAAGCGAGCTAATTATATTTCGTCTAAGGGTCTGGTGGTAGCTACAAAAACACCAGATGTCCATTGCTTTGTTATTAATTGTATCCCCATTGTAAATTCAAAACGAAATAAAACATAAAAAATAACTCACTTTTACTTTTTATTCTAATTAAGTTGGTTCACGGTGTTATTTTGAATTCAAATTGTGCGGGTTTTAGTGTTGAGAAGCGTATAGCTGTGGTGACTGAGTTTTGTTAATTAGCCTATCGCTATCGATAGATGATGTGCGGCTTATCGATACTATTTGATAGTTAATATGATTGATATTTATTTTCAGTTAAGTTTTTTTTTATCAATCTAATATAATATAAAACCTCCATATAAAAGTAATGGCAATACATTAATGGGCAGTTACCTGATTACTTATCTTTACCAGGGCTTGTCGTGAGCAGCGTACCATCTTGCAGGTCTATCGATAACCAACTGTTGCCTTTGTTTTTGTTGACATGGCCAAACAGAAAGTTTTTGGGCCGAATGCCGATAGCCCAGTTGAAAATTTGAAGGTAGGTGTGATTCTTACAATTGTAAGATATTTAATTGATATTGGCTAATTTCAGGCCAATGCGTGGCCAGTGCAATGAACGTCAGAGCATATTTCGCAATAGCCAGCGTCTTTGTGGGCTGCTGCAGTGCTGTTGTGTTCTTGGAGTCGCTGGTTAAACTAGACCCTGGAGCAGGTAATTTAATTACCGCGGCACAATTTGCATTTATTGCGCTCGAAGGATTCATCTTTACAGCAAAATTTGGTTTTTCCAAACGCATTATAAGCCTGCGGGATTATGCATTGCTCGTGGCGATGTTCTTTTTGACCAGCTTGTGCAACAACTATGTGTTCCACTTGAATGTGCCAATGACACTGCACATGATCATACGAGGGGGCAGTCTGATATCGAATATGTGCCTGGGCACCATAGTGCTAAAGCGCCACTATCAGGTTAGACAGTACATTGCCGTTCTCATGATCACCATCGGCATATTCATCTGCACCTATTTCTCTAGCCGGAATGTGCATTTGGATGAAGCACAACATGCTGATACGGCAGGACATATGTTCTGGTGGCTGGTGGGTGTGCTGCTGCTAGTGCTGGCACTCTTCATCTCCTCCTACATGGGCATCACTCAGGAGCTGCTGTATCGCCGGCATGGCAAGTGCGCTCGAGAGGCACTTTACTACACACACCTGTTGCCATTGCCTGCTTTTCTATTCCTGCACGACAACATCAGAACACATTGGAACTTGGCACTAGACAGTGAGCCCCAGAAGCTGCAGCTGCTGGGAGGCGTGGCTGTGCCCCTATTGTTACTCTACTTGCTGGGCAATGTGCTGATGCAGCATTTGTGCATCAGCTCGGTTTACTATCTGACCACCGAGTGCAGCTCCCTGACAGTGACCTTGATCCTGACGCTGCGCAAGTTCGTCTCCTTGGTGTTTTCGATAGTATTCTTTCGAAATCCTTTTACACTCTACCACTGGCTGGGCACCTTGCTGGTCTTTGCGGGCACACTGCTGTTTGCCGATGTCTTCCGACCGAGACAAAAAGCTGTGAAAACGAATTAAAAATTCGCCATCTTGAGCAGTAATTAATAATAACGAACAAAGGGTGATTTGATTATTCCATTTACATTTAAGTACAAATTACATACATACACATATACGAAATAAAAGTACAAATGGGTAAATATAAAGTAAAAAACTTTGCACAGAGATGCGAATATCTGCTGTGACTTACGCATTGTGACATTTGCAGTTGTTTCTTTGGCTTTATCGGGACGCTAGACGCACTTTTACAAAATACTAATAAAACATACACTTAAATAAATCGTCACTCTGTATGACCCCTATGCAAATATGTAATACTGCTGCAGCTCGAAGCCAGTCAAGCCACATGATGAATCTACGCACTGAGGCCTGCCTCCCGCTGCAGCCATTTGACAATCGACTTGTAGTTGCGATTCATCCAATCGATGCGTATGTCCACCTGTTCCATGATCTGTTGAATGGGCCTGTCATATGCCCAGTGGGCATCACGCACAAATTCCTCCAGCTCGGCCAGTTGGAACTTGGAGTTCATGCGTTTCGTGGAAAACTTCAAAAGAGTATGAATGTTGGATATCTGTGAGCCCATGCTGCAAAGATGTAATAATTAATTTTAACTGCAATACTAACTTAAAACGCCACTTACTAGGCATTAATCTCTTTCCAGTTATTGCGCAGATAGTCGAAGGTAATCTGTTGTCCCACCACAGTATTGGATATGGCGGCAAATACACGGAAAACATCTTGCTTACGTATGTGCTGGCCAGCAACGGAACGGCGCAGATAACGATAGAGTAGCCAAGGTTCCTTCGAGCAGCCCATGGCGCTGAGTAGTATTTCCTTTTCGGCTGGAGCATTTGTCTTCAAATAACGTTCAAAGGCAAAGTCCCACTCGTATTCTGTGCCATACTGTATGGCTGAGCAGTAGACAATGGCACGCATATTCGGATTAATTCTGTGGAGCAAAAAAAATAATTACAAATACTTGACTTAAAGCTTTTTTAACATACGGATTGTAGGTATCGGGATTGGGCGATTGTACCCAGTTTTGGAATTGCTTGGTGCTCTCCGAGATGCACTTCTGATGGCCGAGATGGCAGGCCATGCCAAGGATTTCGGAACGTTTCAAAAGTAACGGAATGTTTTCACTATCGCCATGCAAATCCTTGCTAATCTCGTTGTAAACACGACGCAGCAGCTTCAGCAAATAGTTCTGTAAGAGGAGAATTCTTAGTTTGAGATCAACATGAATTAATCTATACTATAAATAGTACCTTGAGCAGATCGTAGTCGCCCGACTTGACAAACATGGAATCAATAAAGTTAAAGTTGGTTATGGCTGCCTTCCAGGGCACATGGTTTGTCTCATGGCCCAGATAACGAGTGAGATTCATAGCTGTGTCGTAGGACAGATACGATCCCCTGGCCAGATTCATGACATCATCCATGAGCTGTGCACGATTGGCAGGCACAATCTCTGCAAAATGCGACTCATCTATCAGATGTGCGGTAATGGCACGCCAATTGTCCAGATCATAGTTGATGCGATAGTAGCCCGTCTGCTGTATGTTGAAGATGAACCATTTGGCTGTTGAAAGATCGCGATTCTGCAGCTCATAGGTCTTGGTGCGCGGTATCCAAGTGGTGGGTCGTGTATTCTTAAAATTTAACTCTGTCGCTGTGGTATATGTGATGGGTATCCACCAGAGCAGGCCATCATCTGTCTTGCTGCTGTTGCCATAAACGAAACGCACCTGCTCCAAGCGCACAGCATCCGAGTTGGGATGACGCGAAATCTTCACCACCGGATAGCCAGTCTGCAGAGTCCAGGTGTCCATAATGGCCTTGACACTGGTGCTGCTGTCCAGCAAACCAGAAGCCTTGGCCTCATCGGTCAGAAAACGCCACAGATCATCTTGAGTGGCGGATTTGTATGCCCTGAAATAGATGTTATTAAAACGAGTCTCTTCCAGCAGATACACTTTCCTACATTTCTCTCAAATATTTGCTGAGACCGCCGCGAAAGACGGTGTCAGTGAGGAAGTGGCTCATCATGCGAATTACAGTGGAGCCCTTGGCATACGAAATGCGATCGAATAGCTCGAAAATCTCCTGCGGATTGCCCACCTCCTGCGAGATCTTGTGCGAAGTAGTGAGCGCGTCCAGTTGGAACACTGTCTGCAGCTCATTTACAACAAATTCGTCAAGCAGCTTCCACTCGGGTGCCACGGCATTTGCAGTCAGGTATTCCATGTAGCTGGCGAAACCCTCGTTTAGCCAAATGTCTGACCACCAGCTGGGCGTAACCAGATTGCCAAACCACTGATGGGCCAGCTCGTGACCCACCACAGAGGCGACACGCTGCTTATTGCTGGCCGTGGCAATGCCCTTCTCATACAGCATGGCAGTCTCTCTGAACGTAATGAGACCCCAGTTCTCCATGGCGCCAGCTTGGAACTCAGGCAGCGCTATCATGTCAATCTTGGGCAAGGGAAAAGCAATGCCAAAGAAGTTCTGCAGAAAGTCAAGTATCTTAGGGCCAACTTGCAATGCGTATTCGGCAGAGCGTATGGCATCGGCGCGAGCCCAGACCGAAAAGTTGCCGGAGGAGATGTGGCTAAAGTCGGTGATGGCATAGGCCACCAGATAGGTGGACATGGGCAGCGATTCAGCAAAGTGATCCCACACATAGTTGTATATCGATTCGCTGCAAAGTAAATGAGTAAAATTCAATAAAATTGATTACAATTTTAGTTGAATAGCTCACTGTTTATTGCTGTAGAGAATCGGCATGTTGGAGATGGTCGTGAGGTGACTTGGGCGGGCAATGTGCAGCGTAAAGTTGGCCTTGAGAGCGGGCTCATCAAAGCAGGGAAAGGCGCGTCGTGCGTCCGTTGCCTGGAACTGTGTGGAGGCAACCCATCTAAAGTAGTAAATACAGAATTAATTGGTTGAAAAGAATAAAAATATAAATGTAACTTTACCTAGTCTCATTGGACACCTCGTAGGAGCTGCGATAAAAGCCCTGCAGAAAGTCCTTGATGATGCCCGTGAAGCGTATGTGCACCACATACTCGGATCCTCGCTGCAACTTGTCGTACAACTGGATGATGAAGAACTGCTTGGCCGACACCAGATACTGCTTGTGTATGCGCAGACTGTCTGGCTCCCATTCGTCCTTGTTGCCCTTGGAGACCACACGATAGATGGCCACATCGTTGCGCGTAATGTTCAGCTCCTCGGCATGCATGGTAATGTTGTAGCAATCTTCAAGGACACGCACTCGTATCTGCACTATGCCCGTAAAGCTAAAGTTGCCCTTCATCTGTGGCACGAGTGTTATGTTGTATTTGAGTGGCTGAATGGAGCGTGGCAGGCGCACATCCTTATCATATTTGGGGCCATCGTTGCCTCCATGCGCGGCCTTTGAGTTGTGCAGATGGACGCTGGTGCAGATGATTTCTTCACCGGATTCGGGCTCTAATTGGGCGCAGGTTGCGAAATTGTAGACGATGAAGCCAACGGCAAGCATTGTGCAGAGAAAGACGGCAGCCAGAAGCACAGCTGTCGTCAAGGAGACGCTGTAGCGTTTGCCCGAGCTGGAGAATGTGGTTGACGGTGCATTGGCCGGACGACTGCTGGCGGCATTGGGTGCAGAATTCCCATGACGGTTCTCCATGCTGAGATTCTCGTGCAGTGGCACTTCCTTGATGACCATCCTCAATGCCTTAAAAGAAACAGACGCAGTAGAATCTATCGATTAGCACAAGAGCACCACATCCACATCCGCTTTCACTTCCGCTGCAATTTGTGTCATTTTATGGCGTTGGAAGTTGGAAGTGGCAATGCTGGTGTTGGGTAATTCGATATGCAACTGCAGGTTGCAATCTCAGTCAGCGATTGCCACTTAAGCGGTTTCCTTGCGACAAACCCTTGTGGTTAACAAAAAGGGTTGCATGCCCCACAGCCTTCAAATGCTCCCTTCCTTACATAATACATATTTATATGCTTAACCCCTTGACGCAGTGCAGCACAAAGGATTCCTCAAGTTGCCCTCAAAATGGTCAATTCGCATAGACAACATCCCCTTGGTAATGTCTTTATTTAAGCATAATTTACACTTGCCTCGAGTTGCAAGTTTAAGTTGCAGTTTAAAAGTATTTTTTGAAAATTAACTTGAACTTTAATAACATAAGAATTAAATGCGAATTTGATTAAAGTTTAGCAAACTTTTAATGAAAGGCAAGTGAAGAATACAAATGTTGTAACTAATTAGAAAAGTAGATTTATATTGAAAGTTTTTATGTTAGCTAAATGATATGGTAATTGGATCCGGTACGGTAATTTGTATCTATTTCAAGTCACATTAAGATTGCTCTAAAATTAATAAACAAAAAAGAATAATTACAATTATATGTTATTAGGTTATTTTCCAACTGAAATCCCTTGCAATCTCATAAATTTTCGCTCAGTGCAATAGTTTGAAGCTGACATCGTCAACGTTAAAATTTATTTGAAATTTTGTATAACTTTGACAGAGTTATGCGTGTTGTACAATGAGTGCTCATAAACTAAACTACTAAATATAAGTACATGCTAAATCTCTAATGATATACTATACGTCATAGCACTAAAAATACGTTTAGATCTTTGTTAACAAAAACAGCTTCAACTGTCGAGCGTTCGACTTCAGTTAACACTTGTAATATGAATTCAATATGTAGCTGGCATTTTTCTCTTGAGGGGCTTTTCCGCAGAAGCAAAACGTAAAACATCTCAATTAATTCTATGCTAATTTCCCGTTGCTAACAATTAACAAACTGGTTTTACCATCTTTCACTTGTTTTAAGACATTACATTACAATTTATAATAGCGGCAATTCCCAGCATCGAAAGCTGATTCTAACCCGTAGATTGTCAACCTAGTCTATATATACATACTACATTTGTACATATATAAGTTATTTGGAGACTGATAAGCTTATGGCTTCTGACAGCTTAATTCAATTAAGAGTGTTTTCCAATTAGCAAGAATTTGGTCAAAGGTTAAATTCAGTAAGCTTTTGCAACTTTAATCTACTCAATAAATGAATTTTGATCATATTTTTAATAGTTATATATATTAATCGACATCGTCATTTTGGGAACTTGATTTATTTTGAACAAATTTTTGCATTTAGTCAGCACTCGTTGCGAAGTATCTGGCAGTCGGGTACGCTCTTTTGATGAATTTTCTTTGTGCGGTTCTGGCGAATATGCAAATACAGGCGAATGAGTGGCATATGAATGTCCCCGAATGTCCCGCATAATTGAGTTGAGTTATGACATTAATATGATCTGCTGGCTGTTGCAAATTGCAACAATTAAATGCCGGCGATTGTGGCAGCCACCGCAGCAAGAGCAACAGCAACAGTAACATCACCAGTGGCAGCAGTATTGACCTTGTGACCTTCATTAAAAAGTGAAATGATATGACGACGCCCTCTTTGCTGATGTCTCTCATTTGGGAGTGCCTTGGCCCAAAAGTGGGTGCGGACTTTAATGGGCTTGGGGATGGTTGAGGGGGGTTTATGAGGTCCCATGGCGAGGGTCCAATTTATAGAATTATTTTATTGATCACATGCGTAGGCAAGACGATAATGAAGATGACCAAAGATGATGATTAAGATGTCGCTAATGCTAATGATGATGACGACGTCGCTGTGGCTTGTGTGGCAAATAATTAATACAAGGACATCAATTGCAGAGCCGCCGCTTTCCACGCTGCTTACATGGGTGTGTTCTATCGTACAAATATTGTATGTGTATTTATGTATGTACATATGCGTATGTTTGCTAGTCCATTTGATTAAAACAGTTGAAAACAGATTTAATCGCTTGTGCGCCCCGCGGCTTCTGCTTTGAAATTGTTTTCGCTCGTACGCAATTTTTAGACAGCTAGACCATAAAAAGTTTATTTATTACACGATGACAGATTATCATAATAATGATGTTAATGTTTCTCCCCCCTCCCAGTTATCACACACTACAACCTCATTTGCACGCTACAAATGAAGAAGTGATCTCCGTTTGGTCTTACCAATTTGCACTTGTGCTCTAATCAAATCTCAGTCAAAAGTTAAATAGAGTATTCATATTTTGTTCGTTTTTTATACATCTATTTTATGAATTCAGTCTATGAATGGCCATAATAATAAAGAGCGCTCATTTAATAAAGGAAATTTTTTAGCAAAACTTATTTATTAATCCTGCGTGCGTATGCTATTAATAATGAGTACATTCGTATGTATGTACGTTGGCATTTATGTACAGTGAATACTCTAAAAACATGACAGTACAAATTGATTTATTTTTAAACAAAACGTTGAATGAAAATCTTTGTACCAGTTGTTTTTAAAAAAAAGTATTATATTGAATGCAAAAATATGTACATATGCTGCATAACTTGGTAAAATATTTATTTAAATTCAAAAAGTCAATTGACATTTGCGTATTTTCTTTTTTTCAGAAAACGATCCCCCCAATTAAGAGATACATTTAAAGAAGAGTTCACTGTACATGCCCAAACATATTTAACATATTTAATGTCCTATCTAAGGGTAAGGGGAAAAGTTAGCGGGGCGAACGTATCAAGTGTCTACAAAAATTGAAAAGCCGGGTGAACAGAAATGAATTTTTATTGTTTATCTTTAACAGATGCAAAGATGATGGTGAAAGATGTGCGCAAAAGCATCAAAAACGGCAGCGGAACAGGGGCAAGGGACGAGTTGGGGTTTATTGTATACAAAATAAACAACATTTGAATTGTGCAGAAATAAAAACGAAATTAAATGGAGTGTCGATAAGTTCACGGCTTATAATACACTGTGTTTGTTTCAACATTTGCACACGCATACATATGTATGTATGTATACATGTATGTATGTATGGTTCAGGATGGTGCTAAAGTTTCATAGCAACGAGGGCGCCAATGTTTCAGAAGTGTAATCGGAAACATGTAGCACATCGGCATTTGCATTGGAGCAAGGTAAAAGCAAATCCACTTAAAATTAAAATTAAATTAAAATGATGGTAAATGAATTTCCTCTTCTGCTTACCCTTTCCACCTGTGGCCGCTTCGTCCAACTCTTTCCGATGTTCTTTTTCTACACCTTTACAGCTATGCAGTTTGTGTTATGCTTTAACGACGAAAACGCATTCGCATATGGCAGTAAAAACAGAACACACACAAACGCACGTACATAAAATCAAGCGGCACTCAGTGGTCACTAATCTACACACAAGCGGATATTTGCATATGTAATGTATGTATGTATGTATGTACGTCTGGCGGTCAAGGCAATACTTTCACTTTCACAGGCGCGCGTTGATAATTGAATTAAAATAAACAAATTGTGTTGCCAGGAAGATTAATTCGCTTTATACACTTCACGCAATGAGCTCATACAGAATTTGTGCATAAATGCAATTTTAAATGGCGCCGGCAGTTGCGCTGAGAATAAAACACAACCACTGCGCCTAACTGTCGAGAACAGACTGAAAGCGCAACAGCAAGAGCGCCAACATAATCGCATTCAACGAACAGATCGAAATCGAAATAAGAGAGAAAGACAACGTTAGTCAGCATGGAGATTAAGCCTGTGCGGATGTGTTTGTGTTCCCTTGGCGAAATTGTGAGAGTGAAAATTAAATAGAACTGGCAATAATATTTTTTTTTAATATACATATAATGTGAAAAACTTGTTGCACTACAATAAAACTGAATACTTAAGTTCGGTTGTCAATACACAATGAATTTACTTTCAACAAACTCTAATTACGGACCAAACAGGTATGTTTGAAAAGATTTTCTTCTAACACATATGTACATAAGTGTGTTAATTTAAATAATAAGCTTAGAACGGAATTCAATGAGGTCAAAATTTATGAATTTTAATGTTGTTTGAAAAATATGTTAAGTTTATGCAGACACTACACAAAAATAAATTTAATATAATATATATAAAAAAAAAAACTGGGCGAAATGTAACGGTACTTTCGAGTAGTCACCGAATGTGACCAAAATTAAATTGAATTTAAAAATATACTAGTTTAGCCTGCACAAATACACCGGAATACCCAATTCGATAATTATTATTTTGGGTACACTTTGTTAGGTATGGGACAATTTTTTAGATGGATTAACATCACGCTGCTTTTTGTACTTTGTTTATTTTTAAAAATAAAGAATGTCTAGAATATGTTTCTCTTATGACTGATACGTTTTTAAAATAAAAACCTTTTTGAAAACACAGAATTTCATTACCATTATTAATTGTCACACTGATGTAATCGCCATATTTAGCGATACTTATCTGATCTAAATATATCGTACTACCAATTGTACTATATAAATTTTATACACGCCATCCCTGAATTTATTTTAGTGTGACCTGTTCTTGTGGTTACACTGTTCTTGGGATTTGTTATTGTTTTTTGTTAGCATTAACATCATCGTGCATTTAATATGCATTTAAAAGCTGTTTATGTGACCGTTGGAACCACAAAATTTGATGCACTCATTAAAGCGATGACATCAGATTTAGTCTTAAGTGCATTGCAGAAACGCAAATGCACGGAACTCGTTTTGCAGCACGGAAATTCGACTCCGGCTGATGAGACAGAATTAAAGCTTATCTTTGATAAATACGGCATTAAGGTGGAACAATACAAGTTCCGGCCAAACGTTGAAGATATACGGGCAGCAGATGTGATAGTTGGACATGCTGGTGCCGGCACTTGCATGGATATATTGAACAACAGCAAGCCAGGATTAATCGTAGTCAACGATGAACTTATGGACAACCATCAACTAGAATTAGCACGTCAGTTGGCCTCTGAGCAGTACTTGTACTACTGCAGAGTAAGCGAGGTAGACCACAGTCTTGCCACCCTGGACTTTGCAGCGCTTAAACCTTACGAACAGGTGCCTGAGAATATGCAGAAGTTTGTAGATGCTTTAAATGAACTGATGAGTCATTAGTAAAGCTTTGTTTCGGCCTGACGCCCAGAGTGGACGCCTAAGCTATTTATATTTGAGTAAACACGACAAACGATTATAGTAAATACAATAGACAATATTAATATGAAGCTATACGATACATAAATTCACGATTATTAAATATTAATAGAACGATTACTAGCATATTTAAATTCCTTTCAATTGTTTTATAAGTGTGTTTATATCTGCGTAAGCAATGAGACTCTTGACATGCTTTGGTTTTTGTTTAACTCCTGTCAACTGTCTATTCGGCATCACCGGACGCAGAGCCTCCGTTTTCAATGATGGTATCAAAGGAGAAGGGCTGGAAGGCATATCCCTGGCCCATATAGAACTTGCTCTGAAATTCCACCCTAAATGCAAAATACATCATTTAGAATTATTACATAATTTAGAACAAAGATAATTTGGCATACCAGTGCAAGCGTAGAGTGTGCAGAAAAGCTGATAAACCCTCCATCAAAACTAAAATGCTCACGGTCAGAACAGCCCAGACGGCAAAGACGACAGTCACAAAGATGCCTCCATACCAGCCCTCCTTATTCAGGCCAACTGACAAGACCATTGACCACAACACATCGGCAAGTTCTGCAACCAAACACAGATTAAATTTTGTAAGATCCGAGAATGAAGTTGATGATTAGGAAGACTTACGGGCGTGGGCAAGTGAGAGAGCCCATAGACGTAAATAGGATGCAGTATGGGAAATGGAACCGAGCACATACTCAATGGTGTGTATGCCCTGGTGTATGAATATCTCGGACATCTCCTCCTCTTCATGTTGCCCGCCATGGCCCCCGCCGCCACCATTCGACATGCCGCCCACCTCAGCATCGGCGCCAGTTATGGGCTGAACCTGTTTAAAGAGAAACGAGGAGGGATTAATGATTCATTCTGATACATTATGTTGCAACTAAGTGGCAAATGACACAACTAACCTCTTCCTTTAGCATTTGGATTGGTGTTAGGTTTATTGGTTTTTTTTTGGTGGTTTATTTGTTGGGTGTGATTATTGATCGTTTGGTTTAGTTAGTGTCAAAAGGGAAAAAGGCAAGGTACAAATAAACAGAAGTGTAAACATAAGTATCTCTGTTAATGTACGCTCAAGGTGTCAATCTGGATGTGATGTGGGATGACTAGTGAATGCATGAGGCGAGGCACAGGGAACAACTTTAGATTGCGGTGCTATCATCTACTTACGTTGGCCAACTTTCGGGCCTGCATGATCTTGATGGGCTTGCCCAGCAGCATAACGGGAATGCAACATAGGGCGATGAGGACAAACAAATTCTGTATATAATGCTGTCCCCAGAACATGTAGCTTTCACAACCCTTAGCTGGAGTTTTGGGCGTATTAAAGAGCACCATGTCGATGAATGTGATGAGAATTGATGGAGCACAGGATGCGGAAAGCGGCGCTGAAACACAAATCGAACGTTAATCGAATTGGATATGGGTGTGCATAAGACATTTATAACTTACATGGATTGGCCGCCGAATATCGATTCCATTTAATAAACATTAGCAAGACCATGTAGAAGAAGAGCAGCAGCAGGAAGATTAGTTGTGGTATAAACTCGTAGATGAGCGACAGACGATTACGGAAATAGGTGTGATTGTGCCAGCTCATGACGACGCCAAAGATCATATGCGATACGCCCAATATGATTGAGATCTTCATCTTATAGGAATTGTGAAAGATGATCTTATTACCTTTGGCCAGCTGCCAAATGGGATCCACGCCAAAGGGATACGGAGTGCCCTCAAAGTCATTGCTTCCCGCATTCAATTGCAGCTCCTTGTTGTCAAAAATCGTCGACTTATTGTACGACAGATGCCAATGCGAGCCAAATATGTTGATAGACCTTGAGAATATATCATTGTAGATCAAACCAGTGTACATGGAGAAAACGCCCATGAGGAAGATGATGTAGCGTCCGCCAAAGAATATGTTCCAAATCTCGTTGTCCGTCTTTTGAGCCGCCAAACCCTTCTCCTTGCGTATCATCCAGAGACCAAATAGCGCCATTATGGCACCATGACCAATGTCGCCAAACATCACCGCAAACAGAAAGGGGAATGTGATGATGGTGTAAGGTGCCGGATTCATTTCCCTGTAGCTAGCCACACCATAAGCATCGATTAGAGCCTGAAAGGCCTTGGTGAACTTATTGGTGCGATTGTAAGTCGGAGGATTCTCAAATGTCTGCATGCGATTGAGAATCGGCGGCACAGACGAGCCGGAACGTTCAGTGCCACGACGCAGGGCAAGTTGAATGGTCTCAATGTCCAGCAAAGGCACCCAGCACTCGGCAATTAGACACTTTTGTGTCACATCCAAATTGAAGAGATTCAGCGTATGGTAGATGGCCTTGATTTTGCGCACCTTGACGAACCAGTTCTTTAGATTCTTGGCGGCGGCAACCAGCACACGATGACGATGATCCTGTGTCTGGCCGAGCACAGTGTTCAGATCCTCAATGCGTGTCATCACACCCATGGCCATTTCACGACGATCGGCGGGCGCCTCTGGGCAAGGATAGAGCGTGGCGCGGAAACCTTCGCAGATTTTCTTAACGCGCGTCTTCAGTTGATCACCTTGGAAGAAAATGATGAACACCGATTTGTACACCTGATCGCCCTGAAATGCAAATAAAGGAAAGATCGTTAAGTCATTTGTTGTGTGCATCATCCATAAGCTACTTGCATTGGTGGGATCCTCCAGAGGTGACTCGATCATGGCCTGACGCAGGAACACATTGCCGCGACAGGCACGCCATAGCATACGCTCAAAGGCCGGCAGCTTCTCGCGCGAAATGACGCCAGCGACGAAGCTAAAGAGAAACGAGATTAGTGGGCGTGACAAGGCATAGTCAAATGGTCGATTCATCAATCATTCATTCCGGTTAATTACAGCGAAAAGGAAAACTAAACTCTCAAGCACAAATACCAATATGAACGCATTATGTAAATGGATTGTGACGACGATATTAGACATTGACGGAGCGAGGGGGGGCGGGAGGAGCTTATGCGGCGAGAGCGAAGCTAATGAAAATGACGACACTATATACAATATACAGTTAATGAGGGCGCACATCGTGTTGCATGAAGTCATATTTTCTAGTCCTAGTCTAATTTGGAATTTTGTGGGATACCAACCATGGCAGATAATCCTCACGTTCATTCGATTTTTCCATAAAACTATTACAATTTGGTGTTTTTGTTTTGTGCAACAATTGTTGTTATGTGTTTGTTTTTTTTTTTTTTTTTTTTTGGGAAGAGAGGAACAGAAGAGAGAAGTTTGTTTTTAGGAGTTATTTCTTAATTGTCTTTGCGAGAATTTTGCACAGAAAATTATTGCTTCAAAACGGGTAAAGGACTGCCCAATCGACCCTATTTGAAATGACATCTTGTTGGCGAAATGGTTGTGGTGCATCCCGATGTGGATTCATTTGTTATACTTGTATACAATGTAAAGTTCGATTGGATTCTTGGCGGGGGTTTTGTTTTTTTTGTGGCATGTGGCATTAGGCGCGCTTTAGGCACAGCTTCTTTGGTTAGTTTTGTTTTTTATTTTTGGCAGCGTTAAGCAATAATTTAATGTTGCATAAAAGATAACGTAAGTAACGTAGTTAAATGTAGTATGTACCAGTATTACACAGTTCGATACATACCCGAGCTGCACGGGACCCATGGAAGCACCGGTGGCGCGCACCTCATCCGTGATGAGGGCTCGCGTCATCGACTCGGTCGTGTTCAGGCCGCCTTCCTGCTAAAAATTGTTGTAAAATTTGTTTTTCTTTTTGTTGCTTTTATTTCATTTTTTGGTGGCGTTGTTATCTTTATGATATGCTTAGTTGGTTAGTAAAGCTTTCCGCCTCCAGGGTATTGTTTTTGGTTTTTTTTAAAGTGGAGCATAGATGGGGAATGGGTGGTACATAGAGGAAGTGTGATTTTAACCATCACCTGACGAGATTACCTTATGCTTAACCTAATCATACATAATCATATTCACAGTCACATTCACACGCACAGAGAGACAGAGGCAAGATATAGACATCGTATAGATAGTTACAACAGTAGTACATAGAGACATAGGTTTAGCCATGAAGAATGAGAGCAAGAGAGAGCGAGCGAGCGAGTCGGGTTGGTTTTGTTTGGTTTACTTTGATTGATTTTTGTATCATTTTGTAGAGCAGATTTGGTTCTTGTTTTTTTTTTTTTGTTGCTTGTTGATGCTGAGTTTAGTTTTCCATTTTGTTGTAGATTTTGTGGTTTGTTTGGTTTTTTTTTTTTTTTTGAGGTTACAATATTTACCCAAGCTTTAAATTTTGGCCCGGCTGGCTGGCGCGTACGCCCTCCTCGCCCAACAGCTGCGCTTGCTCATCCTCGTTCTGGTTGTCGGCCATCTGCAGATAGCGTCGATATTTGTTTGATGAATGGGACGTGCTCGATTTGTTAACCATTGGCACCGACTGGCACAACCGACACAAACGCATCGGAAAGGATAATCGTGTTGTGTTGTGTTGTGTGCGTTTAAATGGGCGGTGGGACGGGGTGGGTCGGTGTTTGTTGTTGTGTTTGTGAAATTCGCATTTTCGAATTCGAATTCGTTTTTTTTTTGGGAGTTTGTTTTTTGGATTGTTTTTGCATTGGTTTGATTGATATGGAAAATAAAATGTAAAAACAAATAATAATATAGAAAACAACTAAAAATAAATAAATATACATACTTATACACACTAAACAATATCTAAATATCTACAAACATATTTCGATTGAAAGTAGAGAATAAAACAGAAGAAGTGTTCAGGGAATAGCAATAGAAAATTTGTACAATTAAAGATAGCATAAAGATAACAACAAGCATATATACTTATGTATATATATACTTCACGTCTGTTGTTGTAAATTAATATAGTTCAGGTGATTCGAAAAATGGTTGTGAAATTAGAAACCAAAATTGTGCTGTCACGGCTTGTGTTGTTGGGTTACGTTGGTTGGTACTCGGTATTTGGTTAGCAAATTTGTGCCATATGTTAATTAGAAATATTATAATATAGTTTATAAAGTTTGTGCCATATGTTAATCAGAAATATTATAATATAGTTTGTGGCAACGCAGAACACCGTTTGAAACATCTTTTCATACGCATTCTTTTGTTAGCATGGTGAGGACGCCCTATAATAGTAGTAGATGTGTTAGCCAATAACCGCATGCATACCTCGTCAAAGAAGACTTGTGTCTTGCGCAATATATGCTTCAGTTCAGTCAGCTCTAGGAAATTGCGTTTCAATGCCTCAGCATTTTGATTCACTTCCCTCAGCTCGTTCTCGAGTTTCTCAAATGTGGCCTGAGAGACAGAGTAAAGCATGTAATCGAGATTTGATTTGGTGGTTTTGTTCTGCATACCTCCAAGTCAATCATTTCTCGCGGTTGCGGTGCCTCTGGGCTCTCGCCTGTATCCAGCATGGGTATGCCATCCTTCTTAATCTCCTTTTCGAGGTAGCGCAGCTTGCGTTCCATTTCATCGCAACGTCGCACCTCGTTAACGAATTTGCGTTGAAAGGCATTTACATCCGGATTAAGCTGCACAGAGAAAATGTTGTGTACATTATTTTAAATTGCAAATCTTAATTGCTTTGCACTCACATCACGAAACTGGACCAAACCCAGCTCGCCCAGCTCGGAGACGCATGCATAGGCTGCCTCGCTCTGTAGGAAGAGCTGACAGAGTGCCATCTCCTCGCTACGAAATAGTGATCCCATTTTGACAGTTTAATTCTCTAGAGATTATAGGCTAACTGAAAGCAACGTAAAATACATAAATTATATATATGCATATAATTCAAACCGCACTGATTAATAATCATAAGGTATAATTTGTGTTTTACTAGGGGAGTTTCGACTGTCTATCACTTATCAGATCTCACTGTTCGACGCCCATTATACATTATACATATACTCGATGCGATACCGAAATATGCATTCTCTACACCGATTTATTGATTTTTCATCGTTGTGGCAGATAAAAAGAAAGTGCTACGTTGTTAAGATTAGTGCTTGCGGTTAGCAATGAATCGTATATGTTGAATTCCTTTGTTATTTTCTGCAGCAACCATTCGTCATATACCTTTGTTTTGCCTTACGATTCACTATTACTGGTTGGCACTTGAAGTTAATATAAACTTACAAAATTTTACGCAGAGCGACTCAGCTAGACAGTTGACTAAGAAGATACAGTGTGACCGCCTGTTGGATTTGAAATATATCACATCCACTACTAAAATATACCAAGAAATAAATATACCAAGACAATTTTGTAAGTATTTAAACATTCACTAATGTTTGGGCGCAGATTTTAAATTTTTTTATATAATTTGTTTTGCGTATACTGACGAAGGTCAAAATTATGTTTTTAATCAAATTTTAATACTTATATAACAATTATAGGACATCGAAAATATTTTCAATCAAATGACCGATTTCCGACAGATTATGTTTCGCCGGGCATCACAATTACATTAACCGGGGCTTGTGAAAAATAATTAACAAAACTGTACAGTTTGATGTCTTCCGTAACATAGCAACTTCTATTTAAAATTATTGTGGGTGTCGTTAATTTGTGGGCGGGTATATTTAAACTCATCTCATTTGGAAAAAAAACAAAACAATTTTATTGGTATTATTGTCACAAGATAGTTTCTGATATTATGTTTTTAATATATTCATATGACCATAAGTTAATAAATTTAAAAGTTGAGTTTGCAATTGAGATAAATTAAAAAACTTGCATTGGAGTAGTGTTAATGGAATGCAATTTGCACGTGCTAATGTATGCCAATTAACATTAGTTGTAATTTGCATTTGTTATGCACCTATTAACATTGCAGCTTTTGAGTGTTTAATCACGCCTTCCGCTCTTCTCGCGCACTATAATACAGTTGTACGCTCTTAAGCACAAAGAGAGTGGGCGCCGGCGAGTCCTTGGCTTTTGAGTAAAAGCGACTGTGTCGACGTCGTCGACACCGTCGAAGCGCCAGCATCCGACGATGGGGAACGATGCTATTGGGCGACGTTTTTCGCTTTAGCCACGGACTCGACAGTGTGAATTTGTAACTCGAGAGCGACGGAACGACTGTGGCAAAAGGCTCGGTAAATGGTCCAGGAAAATAAATACACAAGCAACAACAACAACAACGAAAACAAGTGAATAGGCATAGCGAAGTGGAAGTGGAAGTGGAAGTGGGGATGGTCAAAGCAGAAAATTTTGATGCTTGCCGCTGTTTCGGCTCTGTTTCTGTTTCTGCTGCTATTCAATCCTCGCCTCGTGCCTGACTTTGTTTATCTGTGTGTACATATATGCGTGTGTGTGTGAGTGTTGGTGTATGTGTGTGGGTCAGTGTGCCATTTTGCGATCCACGAAAATGAATCAGACAACAAAGACAACATTTTTGTAATTGAAAAATTTACTGCTACTGCTGGTTACATATGCGCGAGTTGCCAGTTGTTGTTGTCGGTTTTGGTTCGGGTTCTGGCAGGCGGCGCACCGCACCACAACCCCCAAAAGTATGCTATGCCACAGAGCACACAGCATAGCCAAAACGAGATGAAAAAAAAAAAAATGAATAAGGAAAAAAATCAATCCCTCTACTCGCACATAAGTGCCAGTCAATTTTCCGTTTAATGGAATTTCTTATAAATCCTCGTGCCATGCCAAATACAAAAAAAAGGTGTGCACAAAATAAAAACGTATGCAAAGACTGGAGTAAATAATTGGCCAAAGATTTACCACAAAAAGACGAACCAAATGAAAAAGAGAAAAGCTCTCTGCTTTTGCTTTTGCTTTGCCTTGCTTTCGCTGAGGCCGCTCCCAAAAAATGCGAGTTTATATCAACAACAAAAAGCGCGAGAACAATAATTGACTAAAAAATGTCGAAAAAGGAAAACATGTGAATTCTATTTGAGTCTGAAGATATTTTCCACAATCTGTAGATTGTTACAATGTGATAAACTGTTGTGGGTTGATCCACAACGCTCAACGCACATCCCACATTCGCATCCCACACTGACATCCCACATCCCACATCCACATGCACATTTTTCCTTTGTAAATGCTCTGGGCGCGACCTACTTTGGCTTAAGCCGAAGCTGAAGCTGAAGGTCTCATTGTTTTTGTTGTTTTGACTTTGCTCTACTATAATTAGCTGTGCAAATTAACTAAAACGATCAGTGTAAATTGAATAAGCGCATGTCACAGCATATCAAAACGAGGACAATTCTAAAATCAAGCCGATTTCTTAACAGCCAATTTGTGGCGCGACAAATAGTTGAACAACCACTCAAGTACGAGTGCGAGTGCGAGCTCGAGTAGTTTTCCCCGTCAAGCTTCAGTTGTGGGCCATTAGGTCTAGTTAAGGTGTTTGAACACTAAATTTAAATCGGTTTATTAGCGAACTCTTGATTTAATCAAGTCACACACTCAACACACACACACATACATATATGTATGCTAAGAGATGAGCGGAGAATGAAAGACATTATAATAAATTGGGGCTTATTGTGCGGCCAATTGAAGATGCTCGTTCCTTTAGGTGCCCGTGCCCCATGTGTGTGCTATGTGCTATGCTATGCTAGGCTGTGCTGTGATGTGATGTTTTCTACGACTTGGCGAGGCGCAGTTTTAGTTGCAAATTCTCGCGGCTGCCGTGAAGATGACAATTGAGACAACAACAATAGAAACATAAATAACATACTATAATAGTTGCAAATATAATCGTACTACGTACTAAGTGCTTGTGGGAGTGTGTGTGTGCTATTTACAACAATTTGTGCAAGTGCAGTGCTAATCCTTTTTTATAACGGCTTTATTCCTATACATAAGGATTTTTGCAAATATTTGCCCCAAGCGGAGGCAAGCAAAGTGCAACAATAAAAGTGTTCAGCAACAACCAACAAAAACAACAACAACAACAACAACCACAACCACAACAATACTCATCACAAAAGGATATTTAACAGGCTGCTTAGACTGCAGGTATGCACAATAATAATAACAATGATTAGTTAACAAAACAAAAGAAAATAAGAATCAACTCTACAATAAAAAAAGGAAAAAAATAAGAGCGCTGAGAAAAGTACTCAAAAGTGACAAAATATATAAAAGAAAATGCGAAAAGGGCGTGTTGTGTCTTCAGCTGCTGCTCTCAGCATTCACTCTGCATGTGTGTGTGTGTGTGTGTGTGCGTGAGTGCGCTTTGTTGTTGTTTCTTTCAGTGATGAGCCCGCTGCTGCTACATCATCAAATTGCTGCTGCTTTTGGCATTGGCATTGGCTTTGGCTCTGGCATCGGCTTCGGTTTCGCCTCTTTACTTTGTGCGTAATAAAATTGATGATAAAATAAAAATGGATAATGGGCGATTTTCAGCTGCGGCTCTGCGGCTGCCTCTGCCCTCTGCTGCTGCCGACGTCGACAGAGCGAAGAGCGTTTAAAGCGCGGCGTGTTTACTCTGCGCCGCCTTTGCTCCTCTTCGCCTCGTTTGTTCACCAACACAAGCAAGCACAAAGCAAAGCTTGCGCCGCAGCTGCCAAGATGCCTCTCTCTCTCGCGCTCTCAGTCGCGGTCCCTCTCTTCTTGTGCTTCCTGTATTGTGCTCTTTGTTGATACCGTTAAAGTTGCGGGCTTATGTTGACTGGAATGAGATGGGATGAAGTGGGGTGGGGTGAGGACACTGATAAGAATGCTGCACAGTTGTTAATGGCAACGTGGTGGCAATGCTTAAAACTGCTCTAAAAATTGCAAAATTTTAATCACGATAATGCGCGAAACAAATAAAAAAGACAACACACACATACACATACAGTTGTCACTGCTCCCTCCCGCCCCCCTTGCTGCTTGTTTGTTGTCTATGCGAAGGCCATTAACATGGCGCACGTAGTCGTTCCATTGGCCAAGTGGCAAGTGGCAAGTGGCAAGGCAATGGCAGCAGCAGCATCATTTGGCTATAGTATCGTATTTAGCTGGGTTAATTACCGAATATCGTGTTGATAGCTTAAGCGTTTCACGAGCAACGCATAATGTGGCCAACGTGTTCGGCAGCCACATTTTAAAATGCGCCCTCCACTGCTCAATATCTCAAAATGACTGGTGATAAGGTTAAATATTTAATAGCATTTCTTGCCTCTCACTTAGTCAGTCAATGTCTGTCCGACTGTCGGTCTCTCTGTCCCTCTGTCCCTCTGTCCGACTGTCTGTTTGCTTTCGTCTCTGTCAACGCTTTAAGAAAAGTTTTGTGTTTTGCGTGTTTGTTGCTTGGGTTGTGGCAATAATGACAATGGCAGCACAGTTTAGAAATAAATTAAAATTTCATTCAAGTGCTTTTCAGACAAAACTTTCTTAATTACAAATGTATTGCTGCTGCTGCTGCTGCTGCTTTGTTTGTTTGAAGGAGTTGAGCTGCTCTATAGACAAGTTGCGCGCGAAAGTATGCTGTGAAATGTTCAAGTGCAAATGCAAGTCTAAAAGCATGCTGTAAAATATTTAAAAATGATATAACAAGCACGCTCTCTCATTCACACTTGTGCGGTAAGCTGCATGCATTTATTAGTCATGTGCAGATTTCTGTTGCAACAATTACAACAATGGACAACAACAGTTTTAACTGTGTTGATTTTGGCCTCATTGCCCGACGGCTTAAAATGGTTGGTCGCCCGCACAGTGCCATGCAAAAGTAATCATCATCTACACAAATGGCACAACGCAAAACAAAGGAATGCAAAAAACGGGGCGAAAAAAAAACAAAAAGAGAATAAACGACAGTAAAAAAAGAATGACAACAACAACAACAACAACAATGAATCCATGTGCTCTCAAACAAAAGCAACAAGCATTGCACTCAAACAAATACCTCAAGAGCTCACACACACACACACACACACATGCATGCAGGCAGGCAAACCTGGTCGCTGTTGGAGCGCACTTGGTGTGCACTTAGATGAAAATGACAGCAGCAGCAACAGCAACAGCAACAACAATAACAAGCAGAGACATGTCGAGTAATGACAGCAGCAGCAGCAGCAGCAGCCGCATTTAACAATGGGGGCACTGGCTAAGCAGTGGCCACGCCCACTCATGTTGCCACCGGCGAGTCTGTCATTCATTCATTCATTCATGCGCTCCACTTGTGCAGCACTGGACGTGCCCCAACACCGAACACTGTTGTTGTTGTTGTTGTCACTGCTCTGTTGAGGCAACAACAAACATTTAAGTGGTCGCTTAGAGTGTGCTCTGTTCTGTTTTGTTGCTTGTTTATGAATAAAAAATAGTTATTTGCAAAACGTTTAGCAGCAGCAGGAGAACAGCATTAAGCTGCAGGACCTAAAGCCAGTGGCAATATTACAATTTCATATGCTATACTCGCAACACATGAGCGAGTTGTAAGCAGCATAGTTTAAGGCCAAGATACTTTTGTCTTTTTAATTAAATGTCAAAAAATGACACTGTGCGCCATAAAGGAGCATCTTTATTTGCCTTGCTCTGTGTGTGTGTGTGTGTGTGTGATCTACCTGTGCATGTGTGTGTGTGGCAATTCAATTGACGGCCTACGGCCGCAGAAGCTCACCCGAGAGTGCCATAAAGGGCGTACTCAGATGAGCCTAGATAATTGTTACGTCATTAAACGACGTCTGCAAAAAATTAAAAGCAAAAGAAGCTAGCAAAGCAGTTAGTAGCTGGCAAAGTAAATGAATAAACAGTTAGTTTATAGTCGAAGGGGAGGGAAATGAAAGAAAAGAAAAGACAATACAAAACAAATAATGAAATTGCAAGTCGCCAAATATGCTGTCTACTTTTGTGCGCTGCCACAATTAAATACAAATTTGCAGCGACATATGCGGCAAAGCGTAAACAAGCCAAGCGAAGTGGCGAATGGCAAATGGTGAATGGTGAATGGCGAATGGCGAATAGCGAACAGCGAACAGCAAAAGGTAAAAGTAAAAACAAAACCAACAACAAATGTTTGTGGTATGCGTTTTTAGCTTCAAAATGAATATAAAAAGGGCGACGCTGGCAGCAGCGGCAGCGACAGCGACAGCATCTTCGCTCAAACGAATTCGCTGTGGTCTCACGCTCTCTTTATTTTCGCCGCTCTTATGCGTTGGTGTACGTGTTGCAGCGCAGGCGCGTTTGTTGCTCTCTTTGGTTGTATACGCTCTCTGTGTGGCTCTTCTTCGCTTTGGCTCTTCTGCTTCGTTTGCCAAGTGCGTATGTGTGTGTGTGTGCGGTCTCTGCCGACGCTACTTATTTGGCAATGTCAATGTAACTTTTATCCAACTGCCGCTTCAGTGGTTTCTTTTACTGCAGCAGCAGCGACAGCATCTCAGTCTCAGCCGCTGTCTCGGCTTCCGTCTCAGCCCACGTCTCAGTTGTCGTTTTAGGCGCTGATTTAAATGCTGCTGATAAGGCGGCATTATGATTCGAACAGTTCAGCGCTACAGCAGTCGCATAACACGTTCAGCATTTGTCTATGTGTGTGTAAGTGTGAGTAGTTGTAGCTGTGCCTTCAGGCGCATAAGTTTACAATTGACTTTTAACGATATGAACACACACACACACATGTGTGACTCCCTGAGTGTGAGTGTGTGTGTGTGTGCGAGCGCGCGAATTTATGTTTTATCATTTATTGTTAGTGGAACGTGCAGACGTCAGCCCAGCCACGCCCCGTGTCGCCATTTTGTTGCCATGCCTCTGATTGCCGTTGTCGTTGTTGTTGTTGTTGTTGTTTGTTGCTGTGATAATATGCTGCGCCTTTGTTTTCGCAGCAATAAAAATTGGTTGTAATTTAGTCGCCTCTGCCTCACGCTCAAATCGTGCGCATGTGTGTGTGTGGATTTTGTTGTTATTGTTGAGATTGATACGCGCTGCGTTGTTTGTCTATGTGTATGTGTGTGTGTGTATGTGTGTCTATTTGGCATTCTCTGTCTATGTCTATGTCTATGGCTTACCAATTAATTCCATTGATATGTGTGCTTTATTCTTTCGTACGTTATGTTCAGTTCTGTTTGTATTGCATACTTTGCGGCTGCCCGCAATTTGCATATCCTTTTGGCAATTATGGAGGTTTTGTTACGTGAGCCGCATAATTGACCAGCTATTGACCGAATTCCGCCTCATTTTGTAGCATGTTTACGAATGCAAAGAATATACACTCACATATACAAATAGACAAGGATCAGTACCTTTCTATGCATCTCCTTCTTCTATGTTTCTATTCATCATTCACATTCCCTCTTTTCGCTCTCTTCTTTCGTTGCAGCCCAGCAATTTCAACATTGGAACAAAAGACTTGCTTTCATTCTTTCGTTTTGGTTTATTTTGTTTTTGGTTCTTTGTTGTTTAGTTCCTTTCGTCCTACAACTGAAGCAATTAACTGAAAATGTAGCGCTGGCAAAGGACATGGCCAAAGTGGAACAGCAAATGCAAATGCAATGCCATGCAACGAGCATAAATGTAAGTATCACTATGAGCAATGTGCTTGCCACAAAGTGGCCTGTGGGGAGGGGGGCGTGTCGCTTGGCTAATTGCATTGGTTATGCGCAGCAACAAGAGTCAATAGAGACACATCGAGTGGAGAAAGTACATCCACACACACACACACACATACACATACATATACATATATCCACATACCCATTGAGTGGCGCCAATGCTGAAAACTCTTGTAAAATGCAATTCAGTTTCATTTGCTTTCAATTTTCTGCAACCTCGCGCTAATTTTGCGTCTACTTCAGACTGTTTGCTCCATCCATCCGTCTGTCCGTCCGTCTGTCTGTCTGACATTATTAAAAATCCCTCTCTTTGTGTGTGTGTGTTTTCTTTCACTGCCTTGCCTTTGCGCTGCAGGCATTTGCTATTCTGATTCTCATTCTCAATCCTCATTCCCGATTCTCATTCTCATTCTCGATTCTCATTCTTATGTGCAAAGCTTTTGCCTTTTGTGTGCTGCACTAATCAACTGATATGAATGCAACTCACGCTTGTCAGCTACTGGGCTATAGAAAAAAGCACATGCCTGTCGGCGATATACATATATTATACTTATTGAATAGCCGCAAAGATTCAATGTATTCGCTTGGCATGTTCCCATTAAAGTAGATCTGGGCTTACTTTAATAATTGTGAAATAGAACATAGCTGCATTGATTTGCTGCCCTAAAAAATTATTCATATATTTTATAATGAATTAAACCATAGTTTGTTAATAAGAGTTGCCGAAGATCCTTCGAAGAATGTGAAATGAGCACATGCAAAACTAGGACATCAAAAGGAATCAAAGGATTTCTAAGCTTGGCAACACCTAAAAGCCAATTAGTTAGATCTAAAGCCTAGAGAAAAATATATTATTTTGTAGTTTTCATCTATCGCATAATGAGAGAAACGAAGCACTTCGTATAATAGAACATCAGTCTAATTTTACACCAGTAAAAATATGAATCCTTTGTTCATAATAGCAGCCTAACATAATTCTGTTATGCAGTCGATGGTTTTCTCTTAAAAAGAATATCGCTCTAGATGAAAATAATGTTAAAGAGAAAAAAGAAACAATAATATTTAGAAGACCAATACATAAATTACATAATAATTACAGCATGTTATTACAACGTATGTTAGAAACATTAAAGAAGTAATCTATTAATGATATTTAGTAAAAATCAGTAATTTCAGTATTATTTTTCTGCGAGTGTTTTAGAAAAGATTTATGCTTGATTGCATAACAAATTAGTTGTTTATTTGTCTTTCCTTTGAATTTTACGATGATTGATGATGATCAAGAGGCAATTTATTGTTATTGTCGATGTTATTTTGTTGCACTTCAATACCAAATATTATTATTTTTAATATTTACATAAGGCTGCTGAACTGCTCTTTGAAGCTTCATTTAAATGGACTACTGTTTTTCTGCTTACGAACCTTTCATGAATGATCCCTTTTGCATTAAAGCCTCGCCTTAAAGCCAACCCAGCACCATCAGCGGCAGCTGCACAAATTGAGGCAAAAAATTGTGCTGGCTCTGGTCTTTTGACAGCTCATATTGTTAAATTTAAATTTGATTGGGTTTTTCGTTTTAATATCACGTGCACGACGCTGTAGTCGCTTCGTTGTCGCCTGTCCAAATCAATTTAAGCACTTTTATGCGCATCCTTTACCTGGCTGGTGCAGCTGGCGAAACGGCGCGCCACGTCGAGGACAATGGGAGCAAAAGTGGAGAATGGAAAATGGAAAATGATGGCGACAACAACAAGGACGTTAATAGTTAAACTGGATGCCAAGTACAAGATTGTTAACACAGCATGCAGAATGCTGGACACAGCTGGAGGTGGAGACACAAGAGCCAAACATTCTTTTAAGGGGTGGGTGCCTGCGGGTGCTCTGTTGTTGTCCTGAATGAGCCAAATGTCCATTGCGGTGGCTTTTGACGCTGCGGCAAATGCTTGTTGCGGTGTTGGCTGCATTTGAAATGCCAGGCAATGATGCATTAAATCGAAACGAGCCAAACACAGCGTTGGGGACATGAAAGTGGAAGCTAAGCAGTAGGCGGAAGTCGACACAAAGGCTGGCTTACAGCTAAAGGCGTTGGCTTGTCTTAAACCAGGCAACGAGCAACGTTGCTGTGTGTGTGTGTGTGTGTGTGTGTGTGTGAGGGTGACCTTATTTGCATGTGACACACGCCCCCAACGTGCCACGGATACCTGAGCAGAACGCAGCTTCGTTGCACTCTTGGCTTTAGTTTACAGTTTTCACTTGGGCACTCCTTCAATGTTGTAGACCATGCATCATGTGACACGACACGTATATTCGTAATAAATTTGGAATTATGTGCACACAACGTGCCCCGGCGTTGGCGTTGGCGTAGGCGTTGGCGAAGGCCAAGCAAATTTGCAACTTGCACTTTGATAATTTATGTTGCATACAGCCGAGGCGTTGCAATCATACATCATATGTCACAGCTAGCTTTTTCAATTTGTATCCATAAAAATGGATTATGCCTGCCTGCCGCCTGTCAAGGATATCACCAGTTCGTTATGCACTCTGACATGCCTTTGTCAGTTGGCCAGAGACTAACGACTTCAACTATTCAACTGTTCAACTGTTCAACTGTTCAACTGTTCAACTGTTCAATGTTCAACTGGCTAATGAGTCTCATTAAAGCGACATTTATCGAACTGCTGTCAAACTGGCAAATTGCAACTGCAACATCAATTGATTTTCTCATCTCGTTTCACAAATTGCCCTCCATCTGTCGTTCTCTTTGTCCACTGGGACAGTTGCTCTGCAATTCCATTTAGAAACAATAAACTCAAATTGCAATATGATTCTCAAATATATTCATATATTACTCTTTGTCAAATTGCCTCAATTGATTGCAAGTTAAATTGCACAATGCTCTCATTTGATTCGAAATGATAAAAGTGAAACTTGATTTAGTTTAATTGTTTATTCTCGAGTACAGTTTTTAATTATGTGTTGTTCTCTACTTGTATTGCAGAAACCAATTGTTTTTAGTAGATAATAAGTATTTTATTGCTTATGTTCAGTTAATATTTTAATCTTTCCTTTTGATTTTATTTATGGTTTGTCGAACAAGCTCAACTTGCTTTATGCTCTTTTTGTGTTGACTCTATTTCTATGCAAACAATTGTTAACAACTGAATTAAATCGTTTGTTAATAATAAATGAAAGGAAGTGCACAATGTGCCAAGCTCTATTGGTATTTTAAATATTTATCAATGTAACATTGTTGATTTCTTATTAAGTAAATTTACAATTTTCATTTCATTCAGTTTTTTTTTCCTTTTTTTTTGGAAGCATGCAACAAGAGCCCTTGGCTGGTTGGGTGGCCCTAAAATGTCAACGGTGTTAAATGCGATTTATGTAATGTAGCAAAATGTTGGCAAATGCAAAGTGGCACCCCCTCTCCTCTCCTGCCGCTTTCTCCCAACTTGTTTAAGCTGAAAAATTGATTTAATTTTGACGCTGAAATTGCATTAAATTTGCTGACTTGGCGTTGATTTCATTATCGAGTCATGAGGCGGCTCTAGCTGTTCCTCATTCTGGCCAAACGTAATGGCCTTATGCTGGCAATTAGTTGGCATGCTGGTCAAAAGGACTGGCAAATCGGCCACTTTAATTGCAGCATTATAATTGCTGTGGATTTTATATATTTTATATCGAAATACAGACCATTGATTTGGCATTGCATTGCGGTTATCTGGCCGAAGCGTTTTGGCAGCCACTGTAGGACTGTTTGGTTTTTATCCGACACACAAAACAACAATAGCAACAATTTGAAACAATTTCATTTGGCGCAAACAGTAGATGGCAGGAGCGGAATGGGAGGGGGAGGAACCAAACGATGCGGGTTAAAATGCCATTCTAATCGGATTTTGTTGCAGCTGTGGCCAAAGCTGGCAACAAAACAAAAGCTTTTGCCAGCAAATTGATATCAAAAGGAATTTGGCAGTGCCAGGACAGGGCAGGACAGGAGAGAGTGGGGGTGGGAGAAAGTTGGGCAGAGCAGAGCTGGACTGCTTTGTTGGGGTCCGATAGAGGGGCATGCGCAATTGCATTATCTTTGACACTTTCATTTCGATCGGACAACATTTGTAAGTGATTTGGTCTCGGACATTGATGAATACAGCTCGCTGGATAAATTCAATTACGAGTACAAGAGCTGGCTATAACTCAAGCTGCAAGAGCTTGACATGAACATGAAATGTGGCAGTGTGGAAAACTCTTTACCTACGCTTGCTTGACTTTGGCTTTGGCTTTTAAAGTGTTGTCTGGGAATTGTTAGAGAGTCGCAGACACGCACAATGAAATGGCACAAGAAAGCAGTTAAAAAGCCAAAAAGAAAGGCAGCAAGAGACGACGACGAAGACGATGCCAAAAAGGGAAACAACAAACATAAAATAAATGTAATAAATTTTAAACATAGAGATGATAAATTGCTCTGGGAGTTGGCTAAAAGTGCTGCCAATGTTTAGCAGGCAGCCATCCCTTTCTTTGCTGCTGCTCTCGCTCGCCAGCTCGTCCGGCATCAACATTTTTACAATTTGTTTGCGGCTTCACTTGTCCCTCACTTGCCACTTGCCACTTGCCACTTGCCACACATGGCATTCCACTCTCTCTCTCTGCCCCCCTCAGTTGTCCTTGCTTTTGGCGTTTTTATCTATTTGCACGCATACTTTGCTGTCGCTGCTTAATGTTGTACTGAAATTGATTTGATGCTGCTTGCTTTGCTATTTATTTTTTCGACACACCCCTGTAAACTTTTAGCCTCAACTTCCGGGACCAAAGTCTCATTAAAGTTGCACAAACTCGTCCACACTTGCTCGCAAGTCCTGTCAGCCATTAGCTCACATGCAAACACAAACTGGCAACTTTTGCTGCAGTTCACTCTAGTTTAACTTGTTCTTCTCCTACGTCTCTTTTGTTGTTGCAGAAACTTGACAGATTCCGTGATTAGGACGTGGTGTACCCAAGCGCTCTAAATGCAGACGATATGGTGAGTACTACTACTACTTTATGTAAACTACTTTATATTATATATACTCGTACTCGTAAATGTGAAATCAAGGCAAGTCCCTGAAATTGAATGCCATACAGTTTGCCAGTTGTCCTGGCCAACTTTTGCCTACTACTTGGGGCCATTTTGAAGAGAGAGGGGGTAGGGCAGTTATCCTTCGGGAGTGGCAACTGTAATGCTCATGCATTACGCATACGCCGCATATGCCCCAAACTATTAGCCAAACGCATTGCATATTTATGCAGCAAAGCATTTTGCATTTTTGACATGTGCATTGCATAACGAGCAGACACACACACACACACACATACTTACTGTAACTGCATCTGTGTGCTCTAGTGTGGCAGCTGATAAAAAGTTGAGCTACGTTTTTCTAATTAAAAAGTACAAATAATGAGAGTGCACAGTGTTGTAGTATTGTGGCAATTAAAGCACTGTGCGGCAACAAAAGCTAAATTTAAATTACCATTTGTCATACAAAGGCTGCAGCAACAAAAGCAGCAACAACAACACATGTCTCGCTAATTTGCACCGTCAGCTGCAGCTGCAATTGCAAATGATGATGATGATGATGATGATGACGTTGATGATTGCGTTGAAGTTGTGCCTTGGCTTCAGTGTCGTCCTTTTCTGCCAGGCCATGCATATTGCAACTCGACAGTGAGGCAGCTGCAGTCTGGCATGCATGACTGCTTGCCACGCCCCTCGCAATGCCATGCATGCTGCAATAACTCTGCTCAAATATAACAAACAAGCAAACATTACTAACGGCTACGGTCAAGATGTGACTGTATGAGGCCATGGTTTTTCATAGTACTTATACAAATGAAATGTATAAAATTCTTCTAACTGAGCAATCAAAAAAATGTACGGTAGTTTAGGTTCATACCAAGTTGCTTAATTGATTGATTATTGATTGCTTAATCCCGATTGCACAGCCCAAGTTGTGAAATAACTGCAACACAGACATCTAGGTGTTTAGATAGACAAACAGACAGACGGACATATAAACAGGGCTATATCGACTCGGCTGTTGATGCTGATCATAATTATATATACATAATAAGACTTGCAGAAGCCTCCTACTGTTGCGCACATTCGGACAAACACAATAGATCATGCATTTTTTGAAAAGAAGGCGCAAAATGCACTCGTCTGACAGCCAAAAAGAATTCATTTATTTGCACAGTATGCTCTTGTTGCAAGCACAACAGTAAAGCAGCCAGCCACGCCCCACAATGTTGCACATGGCACATACATCATGCGGCTTTATTTGGATTGTCACAGTGGCAAATGAAAACGGAAATGAAAACTGCAGCAGCATTTTCATCTCTTGTTTAATCTGGCTGGGACTGCAGTCAGCTTAGTCAGTCAGTTTGTCAATCCTTTAGTCAGTTGGGAAGTCTGTCAGTTAAGTAGCATTTCCGTTGGCTATTAAAGCGCTTTATCAGCTGGTCTCTTGATCTTTCAACTAACAACATTACTTTTTTATGTTAATGTTAGTCAGCATGCTTGCTAGTTACTTTATCAATCAGCCTTTTCATCAGTCTCTATAATTAAAATTGCTAATTAATTATTGGTCTATTAATTGCTGCATCTACATTATATTACTCTATTATCTATCAACCTTTGAATTGTCCTTCAGTCAGTCAGTCTTTTAATCATAGAGTTGGCCACTAAGTTTATTAATCGGATTTTTCAGGAGTCTTTAACATTTCCTTTGCTAGTTAATAATAATCAAATTCTCTATTAGTTTTGCACTGACCCAACTAAGTGTTCTTCGCTTAGTTTATTATATCAACTAATAAGTCAGGCTTTCAGCTAGTTAATTCTTAGTCAATCATTTCATGTTTCAGTCTAACCTTACAGTCAGTCTCTCCAACTATCTTTCAATCAGTTTAGACTTTCGATCAGTTTCGATTGTTGAATTGTAAACTTTAACAATATATATTGTCTACTTGACTTGTCATTGAATCAAACGCATTGTTAGTCCATCAGCTAGTCGGTTTATTAGACTTGTTTTTCAGTCAGTCTCTCATACAATCATTCCCGTCCTCTGTCAGTGTTTCTATCAATCTTTTTTTTTTGCTGCAGCAAGTCAGAGTTACTTCCGTTTCCTGCCGCTATCTCTTCGCTTTGGTCACAACAAGAGTGTAGATTATGTGCCCAACAACAACAACAACAATAACAATAAACAGCATGCCCCGCCTGTTGCAGTTGAAACTGCAGTTGTTGCTTTTGTTTAGTGGAGTTTTCATGCAATTTGTTGCAGGCAGCTTTTTGCCAGTCGCCATTTGCCATCTGGGTCTCCCTCGTAAGAGGCAACTCAACTGGACTAAAATGAAATTCCATGATGAGTGCATGCAATTTGGGTCACATTGTGATATATACACATATATGTAAACGACTTGATCATGCAGATATATTTGCTATTCAATTTGCATTACGAAAGCTCTGCAGCTCTGAAAAGTATGCTATAAATTTGAAAATGGCAATGCCCAGTTGCTTATGACTTGTCCAAATGGCTGAGCAAACTGATGTTTGCTATTTCTCAATACTGGCCAGAGTTTGCCACCATTCTCATGCCAAAGCATATTCAATATTTACTACTGCTGGCCATGGCAACGGCTTAGGAGTACACAGCTCCATCAATTCGACTCCCCACACGACGTTTGTTATGTCAGCTATTTGAATATTCATATGCTCAGTTAGCCATCTATTCAATTGTTTGCAATTGAATGCTGTTTGCTGGCTGGTAAGTGTATTTGTGGCGTCGGTGTGCACTTTATTTTGATGTGCAGCTTACTTTGTAGTCTCTCTTTTCTTTGCTATGTTTTTGTGTGTTCGGCGCTTACTTTGAAGTGGTTTCTGCGTTTTAGTTCCCTCTAATTGGCTGTGGCTGCTTTTTAATTTCTCTCAGCTTTCCACAGTTTTTTCCCCATTGTTTTTAAATTCTTTTTTTGCTGTTGTTGTTGTTCTTGTGGTGCAGTTGCAGATGTGGCTTTAACTTTTGAACGCAACCCACACAGATAAATTGCCCATTGCCCATTGCCCATTGCCCAAACTGGTCAGGGTTATAATTACACTCGAAATGGCTTTTTCTCTGGCTGTCTCTGTCTCACTATTCTGCTGTCTCTGTCTGCGAATGCATTGCGTGAAACGTAATTACAAAAAATACTAATGGTAACCGAGTGGCAGTAACAGTCAGCACATCAAATATAAACATTGCGACAGTCGTAAAACAAGCAGCAACAACAACAAGGACAGCGACACATATACGCAAATGTATGTGTATGTGTGTGGGTGTGAGTGTAACTGTATGTGTGTCAGCAACACCTTCACACATTGTGGCAAACAGTGCAAAATGACAAAACAAATTGTTGTTTTTTGCTGCTGTGTTTTTTATTTATTTTTTGCTGACGCTTTCCACTCGCATTGCAATTAAAATCAACAACTTTATATTTATGCTTGCAAGTGTGTGTGTGTGTGTGTGTGTGAGAGAGTGGGAGTGTGTGCGTGTTGGTTGCATACAAAATAAACAATTATGTGGCAACTGTATTGCTGCACTCGCATTGAAAGCCAAGTCGCGAGCAGCTTGCGACTTTTACTGTCCGCTTTCAGTGTTGCCCGTTGCCTCAATTATTTAACAGGTGCACACACATACACACGCATGTAGACAAGCACACACGTACTGACATTAATGGACGCTGTAGCAATGTTGAAATGCCACAGGAAGTAACCGCAAAGCCAGCAACAGACACGGCAACTGACTCGGCAACTGGCAAAAGTTCCTGTCTTGCTTACTGACAAGCAACATAAGCACACACACTCCACATATACACCCACACACACACATACACTCACACATGTCTCACATTCACCTAGTTACGCATATGTCCTGATGACATTAGTGCAGCATTGCAGACATTTCCACCAAGCAAAACGAAAAATTACAACTGGACCAAAAGGGGAGACATTGCGGGGGCAGGCAGGACGATGGCTGCGGTTTGTTGAATATTTTTTGGGGGCCAATTTTGGGGCAAAGGACACTCCAATGCGTTAACAGCAAGTCACATGTGTGTGTGCTTTGGAATTTTACGTTGATTACGAGCACTTTATGCTTCCGTGTTACGTGTGGGCGTATACAGTACATACTTACATACATACACACATACATACATATGTATCCTTAACTGTATTTGTATCTGTATCTGTATCTGTGTGCTTTGTATCTGTCTCTGTTTGCCATCAGACAAACATGACAATGACAACTATGCGTTCGTTCAATGTTGCAATTTTTACTTTATTATCAGTGTCTGTAATCCATTTTGTTAGATAACCCCATATAAGAGATATAAGGATATCTCTCGCACTCCCCCTCTTATTCTGTCCCTGTCTCTGTCTCTGTCTCTGCCATTGACGTTTGCTGCTGTAACAAATTTTCTTTGATAAATGTTCGTTGCCTGAGAATGTGGGCGTGGCTAGGCTAATCCATTGCACTTGAAGATAATTTATTATTATTCACAGCTGAAAGCGTTATGATATGCCAACTGATATTAGTTATGGCCGTAACATGTGCTAAAAGCTCCTCAGGCTAATAACTCAAATTTACGAGCATAAAAGCTCCACACATTTACAAAAACAAACTCGAAAGCTTTCGTGTAAGATTACAAACTTTGCTAATTTCAATTTTAACCAAAAGCTCTGTCGTGTAGCTGTTAACTTTTGTAAGCGAGCAAAAGCTTTGCCTGCCAGCGAATGTTAACTGCTGACTGTAAACTTTACAGTGTAATTTCAACAGTGTAGACAACGGTATGTTAATTAGCTAAAGTTAACATAGAATGTTAGATAGTCAGATTCCATACGTTAAGACAACTTGGGGACCATTGAATGCTTAATAAGACTTTTTACAAATAAATTTGTTTATTTCCGTTTTATTTTGGTGTTTTTTAGTTGCCTCTAGGTCAATTAGAAAACAACTAAATGTTTTGTGTTTCAGATAGATCTCCTTTTTTTGCTTGTCTGTTAACTGATTACAGAGTTATAGCTCATCATTAATGACAAGCTATCTTGGCATTAGCATTAACAAATTTAAAATACAATTTAAGACTTTATAACAATGACTTCTTAACGTACAATTACTTTTACTTTTCATTGCAATAAAAATTGTAGTGATTTGTGTATGCTGAAAGCATCCATTAGGTTGATTTAACAACTTAAGCTTTAAATTGCATGTATAAACATTTAAAATAAAATAGAGGGAATACAAAGAAATAAGCCAACGGCAAATAAACCCTCATTTGAGGCAAGAAGTGGTCTAACGAAACGTCAAAGGATTGCCCCGTTGGCCATCGTCATTGCCAGTGGAAATTGATTAAAAAGTATCGCAGATGCCAGATAACCTAAATACACACAGGGAATCAACCAAATGTGTTTTATCTCTTTTTTTTTAGTGGCGCGTAATCCTCCGCGCTATGTTGCACAAAAGGCACAACAAACTCAATGCGAAAGGGAATAGCAAAGGCAAAAGCAAAGCAAAGGATACAGGAATTTCGCACTAAATAGCAAAGCGAATCGATTATCTAAAGGAATAGCCCGAGTCCATCAAAGTTATACTCGTACTCGTATTCCATGAATTTGGGTATTGGTCAGCTTGGGTATTGCGTATAATGTATACGAGTATTGCCTGTTTGTTTGGCTGGGGCGAGAGATGTGTCCTGCTGTTGCACCCTTGGGGTCCTTTGGCGCACTCAGTTGATGATGGGGTCCTTTTTATTTGGTTGACATCTTTTTAACATATTATGTTTCTTGTGCTTCATGCTTCTTACTCTTTCATTTTCCAGGGCACAACATGGCCTCAGCACAGATGCGACATTTCTATAACACACCAACAACAACAACAACAACAACAAACAAGTCTACTTCTATCACAACACGCCAACTCTTACAACAGCAGCACACGGCCAACAACAGCAAACGGAAGCAATTTGAAAGTGAAGCGTTTCTGTGCCACACAACAACAACAACAACAACAGCAGCAGCAGGAGCGGGAGCAGCAGCAGCAGCAACAGTCACAGCAGCAACACAAAGTAAATTGGAAGCAACATGGCAGCCACTCACGCCAGCAACACTCGAGCCAGCAGCAGCAACGGCCACTGCAGCAGCAACAGCAACTGCAACAACAGATGATGTTCAAACGAGCGGATGTGAAAAAGGTGCGTCAAATTGGTTATGGACAATACATGAGATTGCTGCCAACAGCAACTGCAACATCAGCAGCAGCAGCAGCAGCAACGCCAGAATGCTTTCCAATGATGGCCAGGAACAACAGCAACAGCAGCTGCAGGAACTGCATCAGCAATATCCTGTCGCAAGTTCACATGGTGCTAATTGCAATGACGGCAGCAACGGTATTGGCACTTGCGTTGCGGGATGGCAACACATTGCTGTTGTTGCTGTGGCCGCCACTGCTGCTGGTGGGCATTCTAAGCAAAATGAACACGACAGCAACTGCAACGGTAGCAGGAGAACAGCAGCAACTAGCAACTGTAAGCCAGCAATACAATCACGCTTATCTTCCAAAACCAAACACGGCCAAGGTCAGTACTCTGCAACAGCAACAGCTACACGTACAACAACAACAACACGTTCAACAGCAACAACAACAAAACAACGAAAAGTCTATCAACACTGCACAAACGATGTCGCTGCCACTGCCATTGGCCCAAGGACTGTCAAAATCTTTATGGATATGCAAAAATTTGCACGCACTGTCTTTCCGCTTGTTATTGTCTTCAATCTGCTACCTTTGTTCTATGCAGGTAAGTGCCAAATACTATATATTCATTAGTTATCAACAGGCAGCACACTAGATTAAGCCCTCCAGCATTTGCTCGCTCCATCTTCATCTCACTCTTTGTCAATATAAGCACATTTCATTTATCATTGGACACTGGGGCTAATTGAGGCCAAGTGTGTTTTGTTGGCAGCTTTGACCAGACCCGAGTGCAGAGTGCATTGTTTTACCAATTGTCCTTGGACTGACAATAAAGATAAGTGTTTGCTGTTGCCGCCTGAGTAAATAATTTATTATTGGATTCTTCACACTGCTGACCAAATGTCAAAATTTAAATGTGAACTTACTTTTAGTTGCGGCCATTGAGAAACTCATTTTGTAGCATACTTTTCGCTGGCTTTGTTCAATTTTCGATTAATCGAAAAACTGCTGCTACTTAAATATCCATTTCCGGGCGTATCCGTCTGATTGAATTAATGTGTAGCATTCCTTTGTCTTTGGCAAATACATTTTTGCAAATTGACCCGCACTAACAGCAGGCGAGGCCACAGCTCATTATTTATATCGACATGGAAAAAGGCACAAATTTTAATGACCTACAAAAAGTATAGCCCCAGGAAGCAGGGCAATCCCTTGCACCAAACTTTTTAACATCATTTTGTGCGACTTTCTTGCTGGCTGCTACTCATTTTTCAAAAAAACAATACCAACAAAAAATAAAAAAAAAACTCAACATCATTAGAAAGTTTGGGTCAAATGTGAGCTTGTGGCCTCAGCCAGACAATAGGCCAGGACCTTTTCGGTTGTAGCCGTTCGGCAGCCTTTGTTGCTGCTACTGTTAAGCGCCAAACTTATTAATTAAATTTCGAACATAATTATTTAAGACAACAAGCAGCTGCATAATCAAATTCAATTTGCGATCGCCGCTAGATAGCCATAATTTTCAATACATTTTCAAAATGTACGTATAGTCCGAACTGACTCCAAACAGAAACTTTAGCGTGTGCTTAATGTATCAACAGCAGAAGCAGACAAAAGACACCGCTGTCATTTGAAAAGGGAAACGAAATCAATGACAATTCGTTAAATGTGCCTCATTATTATCGTAAATCGTAAGCTATATCTGAGTACATTCAGTCCAGTCCGGCTTTGTGGCTGAACTTTCTTATCAGTGGAGACAACAGCAATATCCTCACAGCAATTGATGCTGCTGCTCTCTCAAAGCTCAAGCCTGCGCATTGCAGAGCTGTATGGGACGCCTTATCAGTCCAGGCGTTTATCAGTTGGCCATTGAAATTGTTTACTGGGTTGTCATTGTTGTCATTGTTTGGCGCGCCGAAATTGCTAACTGAAATCATATAGAGCATTTATCTCTGCATATCGAAATGACATTAAAATAAAATGAATGTTAAAGTCAATCTTGTGTTAAATGTACAAAATGAATATTAAAGCTTGTAATGATTGTGGCAGCAGTTCAGCGGTCCAAGTGTTGGATGAGTGCCAGCTGCCAGCTGCCAGCTGCCACCTGGAGGTGCCTCAAGTGGCAACTTGACGAACGATTAAGGCAGCAATGCCATAATGAAAATTGTGCCTTGCCACTCGAAAGGAAAAGCAGAAGGAGAAGACGAAAACGGAGACGAAGGCAGGGAATCAGAAGTGTGCGATTCATTGAGCTGAAGCTGCTGCAATTGAAATGAAATCGCAGAATAAACAACTTATGAGCATGAAGACTAAACCTAAAGCGAAAGCTAAACAGCTGCTGTGGCATGAGTCCAATTGCGGCTCCCAAAAGCGGTGGCAAAAAAACAAGAACTGCGACCGAAAATGAAAAAGAAATAAAAGAATCATAAATTCAATTTGATTTAAGATTTATTGAATGTGAGCAGCGTCCATACGATGGTCGTAGTCCAAGTCGGGGAACAGTCACCGTTACTGCGAAAGCTTTCTTAGTCCTTACACACACACACACACACACGGACAGGCTGCCTCGCTCTCAGTGAAGTCGTCTGCTCTCAGCCTTTATATGCTGGCAGCGAGACACGAAGCAGCCCAGTCGATGACAGTCGGCCAAGTACGCCAGTCGCCAGTCGCTTTCAGCCAACGCTTCAGCTACAAAACAGCAGCAGCAGCTTCGATAGTCGCAGCATCCGCAGCAACAGCCATAATTACAGTTATTTCGCATCGTGTGACAGCAGCTTAAACGTTACTTTTGGGTCGTGTTCGCAAAGCGTCGCTTGAAACTGTCAAGATTGCAGATGGTTTAAAGTCACGTGTCGCGCTTTTCTTTCTTCACTTAATTACACTTGACGCGTTTGAAATTCCGCATTTCGTTTTAAAAATCGCGAGTTTTTTGAGCAAAGCTTAAGCCGTAAACCCAGCACAAGGATTCAATCGCGTAAATATTAAAATGTAAATAAAACAATTATTACAATATATATTGCATATGGTCTGTGCACATTTGGGATTTGCAAGTGGGATTGGGGGAGTATTTGAAGATCATGATAAGCTTGGTCAAGGTAGAGACACTATTGTGTTGCATTGTATACATTTTTGTGTGTGCAGATTGCATTCAAACTAATCCTCAGCACAATTGACGGGCAGAATTGGAGCAATAACATATGAATGCTATGGCTAACATACAAAAGTACTCGTTCTAATATTATTACGAGTATTTCTCTTGGCCAACAACAAGTCGCCACAGTTAACAGTTGTATTGTTGTCACAATGGCCGAGCAGACAATAGAAGTACTTGGGATTGAGTTGGGATTGCTAAAGGAGGGAACTAGCTTAATGCAAAAATTGTACTCGTACTCGACCATCGACCATCGACCATCGATACGACACCCATCCAATTAGACTTGTTGCCTGTCGCTGACAGCGTGTCGCAGGACACTTTGATATCGGTTGCCGTTCAATCATCGCCTGACTGACTGACCAGCCAAACAAACAAGTTATCGAGTGGGCTTAGCACAAAAGGACGCCGGATAATGTCGCATGTTGGCCAAAGATATTTTGTGGGTCGCTACATGACTTTCTTTACTTTTAGTATTCGGTTGCCGTGTCCTGGAACTCCTTTGGCTCTTTGTGCGTGGGCTTAAAACAATTTGGCAATCGTTGCAAGATTGAAACGTGCCAACTGTGCAAATAGTCAATCAATAGGCACTTTGCACACGCCCAGCCAGGTGATAAGCAAACACTAGATGGCTGTGATAACCACAACCCTTTTTTTTGCCAACTTATGAGTTTCCACCTGTTCAACTGTGCGCCCCTATATGGCAGCTCTGTCTTTTTGCTTTGGCATTGCGTGTTCCGTCTTCGGTTCCTGTTGCCTTGCAGCTAATGAAGAGATAAAAGTTGCTACGTGTGGCAAATGTTAAAAACGAAAAAGGTTGAGTGATGGGCTATAAAGGTTTTGGGGTCTCTGAGTTTCTGCTTTGGCCGTTGGAGGATTTTTAGCGTTTAACGCATAAATTATTTATTCATTTGCTGTCGCTGGGTTTTTCGTTCATTTCGTTTTTGTGGCGCAACATTAAAATTGCTATTGGTCTGCGTTTATTCGAAGGGGGGAATGGCGTTGAATCTAATCCCAAACTACGGTTGACGAACTAAGTATTTCATAATGAGCTGCACTTGCTCATTTTTATGCGAGCTCATGAAAATTCCACTGCCACGCCCACACCTGCATACACAACAGCCAACAGGCACTTTTTTGCTCATATATGCCTGCCCTTCGTTTTTAGCAACTTTTTGCCGCATGAAATGCAAAGAAAAATGCTAAGCGCCTGCCAGCTGAAGGGAGTCCGAGTGGCCGACTATAGAGGGAAGGGGAGGCTTGGATATGGAAAGTTTCCGTTTTGTTTTTTGATTATTTCCGGGGTGCTGCGCTTTTTCATTTCTATTTGCCAAAAAGCAGAAAAAAAGAAAATTATTATAATTTTGCCCATTGGCAGTGGTCGCACGTTGCGTATGCGTAACTTTTGAAGCCGAAACTCGAAATTAATTAGGGCCTCATGCACACGAGTGGATCCGCTCTTGTGGTATAGTAGGCTAAACCCAGTTCTCGGTACTATTTATTTACTTTTTTTGCGTTTTACTTTCCGGCCAGTTTGCTGACATTGCAACAGAATGTTGCCGCTGTCATGTGATATGAAAAATATATATACAATATGTATGTACATATATAGAAAAATGTTGCAACTTTTTCATTATACTCGTACATCAACGTGATGCCTCCTGACAAGTAGAAAACTTTCTGCAGCCAAACAACTTGAACTGGCGGACAGTATGTCAGTCGCAGGCCGAGTCCAAGAGTCCGAGGAAGGCGTGGCAAATGGGCGCAATGCCCCATTGCTTTAAATTGTATTTGGTTTGTCAACGGCGGCGATAATGAGTTTGCTGATTAAAGCGTAATAAGCTGCCGCAACCTGTCGCGTCGTTTGAAGTTCTCAGACTTCTCTTAATTGGAGTCCTGGCACTTTATTAACTCTAAGAAGCTTCCATTTTTGCGCCAAATTGCACAGTAATTGAAAACTGTTTAGACTCGAGAAGCGATCATTTATTTATATTTTTATCAAGCAGAAAATTGTAATAAGAAAGACTTTACATTGTCAAAGTATGACTATACACATTGGCTTCATTTTAATTACATTTTGATGTCCTATCACATGCACAATGACATCATTTAAACAAACTGTTTTCATATTTACAACCTGACGTGCGACTGGCAGGTTCTGGTCCATTATTCAGACAATCTAATTAATTAGCTTTCGAGTTCTACAAAGTCATTTTCACTTAACTGCAGACGGTCCATCAATCTCAGTGCTCCGATGGCCAAACTTGACAGCATTACACAGCGAAAACTTGTCCAAGATTGTAACAAGAAAAAGTTTTCTTTGCATTATGAATTTATGGCTTCCAATGAGCACGGCCAAAAAAAAGCCGATAAGCAAGCATATAGAAGACAGTCTGATAATAAAGCACAAACACAAACTGTGTGGATTTCAATAAAATACATTAATGTGCGTCTCTATCCCACAAAAACAGAAAAAAGAAAAAGTTTCATATACATTAAATATTAATGGTATGCAATTAACGCTGGATGAGCTGATAGTAAAGTGGAAGAGACTCAAATACTAAGAACACAATCAAATTATGTGCATATTCATAACGAGGCCAAATTGTTGCAAATACGATCAGGAAAAAAAGCTGCTTTAATTCAGCTTTTACTCCTGCCAATTCGGCAGGTTATCGTCAATTCAAATGAAGTGCTGCCCCTAATTCCAAGAAATAAGCCTGCTTTATCAGAGTGTGCTTGACGGGCAGATACTCTGGCTCAGACAACTTAATTTGATAATAGACAAAAAAGTAATTATGTAAACATCAAATTTATTCTCCAATTAACAGCAGTCAAAGTAATTGAAAAGTGATTTTTAATTAATTTATTGCCACTGATTTAATTCTTAACGAGTGTAGGGTATAAAAAGTAGCAAATGCAATTTACATTGAAATTATTGCTCATTTCAATTTCAATATTTTTTGCAATTTTAATTTGTGCCACACATCAATAAAAGATGCCAATTTGTATTGACAAATTGAGGTGCTCGTATGACGTTGTTGCTGTATTTGGTAAGTGCTTTGCATAACCAACGGCCAATGGTATGGCTAAAAGCGAGGCATTCAGTCAGTTATTATGCGAGCATAAATGGCAATGTGATTTAGTCAAGAATTTCATCAATCTTCGTTGAGGTCGCAGCTCAACAAACCCGGCACAAAAGCGACCAGCACCAGGAGCAGGACTTGTCGTCCTTTTGACTGTCGTTGGCGATATCTTTTTATTTTTTTCATTTTTTTTTGTAGCATACACATATAAAGAACAGTATGCCTTTGTGTCACATTTGCGTAATCTTTAAAGCGTTCGCATAAAGCGAAAGTGAAAGTGAAAGCGAAGGCGAGGCATGCAACAGTAGGAGGGGCGGGGCAGGGCAGGGCAGGGCAAGACAATACCGTATGAAGAGCAAGCATTGCCACCGAGTCGAGGTTAAGTTACTCTCTTTCAGCAATGGGGCATATAAATCTCTCGTGTGCAACCAAGAGCCGCAGACGTCTTGTCCAAAGCCAGAGACAAAAGATCTACAGAAATCAAGTTTAAGTGTAGTCAGCGGCGGAAATGTATACAGAAATACACACACACACACACATACGTACACCTACTCACCTGGCAGCATTTTCTATGCGCTTTAAAAACAAAAACAACAACAAAAAATGAAATCAGAAAATGTTTTGCTGGCAGTTGCCAAGTGCGGACTAAACAAGTGCAATTATTTTAATGCACTTTTGACTTTTGACATTGCGTTTGCCTTGCAAGACAACAGCAGCTGCTACAAAGAACAACAACTACAACAACTACAAAGTACAATCTTAAAGCACTTTTGAGGCGTTTATGCTTGGCATTGTTTTGTCTACACACACAGTGCTAAGCCGACCCGTGGCACAACACTTGGAGGCAAAGCATCTCCATCGCCTGCGCCTCAAGGTCAGTTAGTCAAGCATTTGAACTTGGCCATGTAATATATGTCACATCCTGTTCCATTTCTTATTATGCTATTATTTGATGGCAGATTTGTACAACAAACGAACACTTTAAATTGTATTCATAGAAAAAGCGAAATGTTTAATTTTTTCGCAACGTCACGCGCAGTCGATGATCTCGATGGCGAAGCATTTTGGCCGGAAAACACTAGTCAGACATCAGCAGCAATTTCGGCTTCAGTTTCAGCTCCATTTGGCGGCGTCATGGTCTATATGCGAGATGTGTACAGTCAGTCAGTTAGTCAGGGCAAACAAATTTTTGCAAATGTGCGCATAAAACTTACGAAATTGCAAATTGTATTTTATTTCACACAGAATTCCAAGGAGCACGAGAATGCTTACATTGGGTTTGGGTTGGGTTGGGTTGGGTTCGGTAGGGAAATGGTAGGCATTCCTTCTTGCTCTTGGGGTCGTCCCGCACAGGGTGACATGCTGTCATCTTGCCATGTCGCCCCCGACCGACCCTTGTTGTGGCTCGTTGCCTTCAAAGCCAGCTGTTTTATTTTATTTGTTGTTGTTCTTGTTGTTCTTGCCGTTGCTAAGCAGTAGGAGTATGTGGATAGCGCTAATTTAATTAAGAGCCATAGACAAACCGACAGGCGATATGTGTCACTGAAATATGTGCTCTTCGTAGCGTCTCAGTCTGTCTCCGTTTGCCACAACATGTGGCAGCCCCCAATAAAGCAAGTACAAAGGCTTTTCAAAGCTTATTATTGTTTTGCCTTAACAGCATACAATATACAATATACGCACACATTGCATATGTCATAAACATGCGCATCCCAACTGCCGAAGGGGCGAACGTTACGTATACGCAACGTTATCTCTTGCATTTACAAATTCTGCATGTGTAAGCTAAAAATGAGACTGATAAATTGTCATATTACCGATCGGTACATGAACTTTATGACAGCATTTTACGCTTTAATAATCAAGTTACATTTTTTACTCGCGGCCAGACAGAACCGCATAAATTATGTACTTGCCGCATTTATCAGAGAAAACAAGGCCCATTGGATGGATGTGGCCCGCCATTTCATTAATATTAATTGACCAATTCAAAGGGACAGCCAAAAAAAAATAAAATAAAGGACACGGAAGCCAAAACGAAAGCCAACAAGTACAAACTATGCCCACGTTTATTTATAACATTTCACAAAAATTACGAAAGAAGCGCTTGCCAAAAACAAGCACATAAATAACGACAGGCATTAAAGCGACGCCGGGCCCCAAATAAAATAATACCGAAATATGCAAATAGCCAAACCTTTTGAAACTGCTAAGAGCGGCAGACCCACAAATGATGAGTCAAATCCCTAATTAATCGAGTCGCAGCTCTTAGACCAAAGCAATTTTAATACACTCGTGGAACAGCTGTAGTTAGTTGGGAAAGAAAAAACTAGTGAAGCATTTTGCTAAATGTTGCTGCAAATTGAATGAAAGAAAATTCAAATGTTAACCGTGCTTGCTTGAAATGTGTGGGAAGCAATAGGTGTTCTCCCCCTCGCACCTCGCAGCTCCCCTCACTGATCTGTTCTCTGACAATTCAATTGAAAATTTTTACTTCCCTCTTGTTGGTCTTATTGTTGTTTTTGTGTCTGCCAGCAGCTGGGACCATTCGGGGCTTGGGCAATATTAGTTTTTATGTTCAATTCCGCTCACCTTCCATTTGACAGAGTGTGCACCTCGCTGCGGAAAAACTTATCAAAAGTGTTTTACTTTTGCTTGTTTTTGCCGCCGCTTTTGTTTTGTTTGTGTTCAGTATTTTTGTATTTTTTATTTCTTACCTTTGGCCCATTGACAAAATGTCAGCACAGTTTTCATTTGTACAAAACATTTTATATATTTATGTACCCTGCAAATCAAAAGCGCTTCTTTGGGTATATTGTGTTTAGTTTTAGTTAATATTCTTCATCTTTATTAGCTGATTTCATTTAATTGTCATATAAAACTGTTCAAGTTACATTTAATATCATATTAATCAAACGCAGAGTTGCCTTGAGAGTGTAACAACCCCTTCTGTTCAACTGCAGAAGTTTGTTAGTTATGAACACGTTTCTTTCCTTTTTTTTATCGAGACTGTCAAGTTTTGTTTTAGCTGTAATTGAATTTTCCTGCCATTTGCGGATATGAAATGAACGTTGACATTTGGGTCAATTATTGCAAAGGTTGACTCATCTTCGATTAGACAGGATAATGAACACTTGTAATTGCATTCTGTTGCAGGCACAACAGTGCAAGAGCCCAACATTAATCTTCTGTCAGACACAAACTCACACAACACTTGCTAATAGTTGCCCTGGGTCAGACGGATCTCTCAATGTTATTGGTCGTGATTTTTGGTAAATTTCCACTTGTGCGCCTCTTGATGAAGTGCCAGAACACACATGCTCACACCAAGCAGAGATTGTGCAATTTGTTTCAGCACAATGCCGACGACGACGTATGACAAGTTTTGGGCTGTCCACAGAGCTGTCAAAGCGACACAAGGATAGCCCTGAGAAGGGAATGGGGTCGGTCACTTGTGGGCCAGAATGGGCAATCGAAAGCGGAAGCCGACGGGTTAACATTTTACGCACAGTCGAGCGACTGATAGGCAGTTCTCGGAATTTATGACTAGTAATTTGTTTTGGGGCGCCCGCAGCAAAGAATGGTCATGTACCAAGGGTCGCCTTCAGTTATGACAACTGATTGAGGGCCATTTCTGGGCCACCCGTTCAGCATAATCCCCATAGATGATCTCAAAGTGTGCACAGACCAACGAGGTAGGGCGCAAAAAAATGTATGCAAATCTATTTTGTATTTCAACAGCAGCTTATTAACAACTCAACAAGCACGCCACAAGTAGAGGCAACTCGTTAAGCCCTTGATCACATCAAGAGACACTCACTTGCCGGGATGAGTAACAGTGCCATGGTGGCTGTGGCCATTTGCTGCATCTTGGTGCTGCTGGCGGTGTTCATTGTGATCATCATAGTTGTGGGCCAGCAGTTTGAGGAGCCCAAATGAGATATGCTCCAGCTGGGACCGGGCAACTTCCCAGATGGATAACAGAGGCCCCCCAATTGTTAGTTTCGGCCGGGCCAGATATCATTGCCACACACAGACACAGACACAGACACACACACAACCAGAACACCGTCGTCAACAACGTCGTCTCGACAGCATTAAAACTAAACACGAAATTAATCGTATAATCCACAAGAACCCAACATGAGGCGAGAGATTTGGAATGGAAAGGGAGGAGATCAAGAGAGAGGCGGAGAACGGAAAGTCAGCGATATCAAGCGAAAGAGAAAGCATCCCATCGTCAGTACCCATTGGCTGTGATGTGAAATTATTAGCATAACATGAAAAATAAAACTAAAAACCAAGAAAAAAATTAATAACAAATAATAAATAATGGAAATTTGGATCATTCCTCATACCGAAGGCATCTCAAATGTAGAACCCCAATACGAGTATATGTGTGTTAATATTATATTACGAAATACATACTTGCATATGTATATGTACAAGTACTATGTATGTATACGTGTACACTAATGTGTAACCCAACCGTCGTAAAGTCGCGTTTTTATACAAGTGTTGTTAATACATTTTTATTGATGTTTTATTGATGTTGCATACAAAACTTATACACACACGCAGCCATATGCATAACTGTACAACTAAGCCAAATTAATTAGCCATAACTGTAACTGTTAATGTTAACGTTATTGTCTTGCACTGACAACTAAGCCCAAGTCCAAAGCAAAGAGCAAAACGATTAAGGCAAGCAGTGGCAAAGTCAAGGCAAAGAAGGAGCAAGGTAAACGGAAAAGGACAATAGCAAGGAAACGTAAACAGAGAGCTCAACAAATTTAGTAATCGTTATGAAGCCATTAAGTAACTGCACTTGTTAGCAGCAGTCACAGAACGGGGCAAGTCACAGAATTGCGGCAATAGCTGTAGCAAATGATATGCATTTTATATATCACAGCAAGAAGTAACATTACAACAAACAAAACTAACTTTTTGGATAAGTTTTATGTGTGTATGTGCGTGTATTAAACAAAATTTAAATACATATGGTTACCTGTACGTAATTAGTTAAACATTCAATGTATACCAGTCCTCGAATTAAATGTCTATAATCGAATTATAACACAAGCATTATGCAAAACGTGCGCGTGCTATAAGTGAAATTAAATAATAAACTAATAAATGGATTGATTATTCAATCAATACTCGTACTACTATTATGCATAAAATCGACAACTTTTTGTGGGCAGCCAATACAAAAGAAGTGTAAACAAAAGGTAAGCAGCAGTTCTAGTTCAATTTATTTAAATGAATAAACGATTTTGATCAACAACATGATGGCAAACCACAAACGATTGCCATTTTGTGGTGCGATTGCAATTTGTTTCGACAAGTTGGCAACAAAGCGTTTCAAACAAAATCCAATTCAATTTCAATTTCCATTCTCAAGCAGCTAGCAGTTAGCAGCTTTGCACAGCACTGCACTGCACGCAATTTGCTGCAAGGTATCGAGGGAGTTGCGACACTGGGCTGCATAGCTTCAGCATGACGGTCAGACGATGTGGCACAACTGGAGCTTGCAGCATGTTCAAAACGTACAGTTTCAAATATGCAAACTGCTCGGCAGCTCGGCAGCTGTGCGGCTCTTCTGTCGCTCTTGGTCTCCGGTCTTAGTTTAGACGTAACATCACTATAAATTCTCAACAACATAAAAATCTGTAGCAGCAGACTGCGGCAGCGGGAGATGTCTTGCAATAAAGTTTTATTAGTTCAGGTCCTGTCAATGCTTCTCTCTGCCAGCGAGTTGATTAAAATGGAAACATGGAAAGCCCTGCCAGCTGCCAGACTGCCAGCCTGCCAGCCTGCTGGCCGCTTGTGGCGGCATTAAACTGCAGCTGGCCTGTGGGGATAGGCCAGCAAATGTGTTCGACACCAGCCGAAATAGCTAAGCAGCGATAGCAGCAGCAGCCCAACACATTTGTTAGCCATGTTTGCCATGTTGGCCTTGTCAGCCATAGACCCCAAAAAGGAAACGAAGATATTTGTTAATGTTGATGAAGAAATCAGAGCACTGCCAAGCAAAGATATACCCTAAAAGGAAACTTAATTAAAATTACATAAATTGCACATTATATTTTGAATTCATTTCCCATTTATTTATCTTAAATTTTTTACCTGCTACATTAAATTAAAATGTTACACTTGCATAAACAAATGGCAAAAACACACTGTTTTCTCACAGTGAAATCTTGAATTTAGGATTCTTTTTTTTGTTTTTTTCGCCTTGCCTGAAAACGTTGGGATTTGTATTTGTGTTGTGTCTGTTCGGACTGGGATCTGGGCTGACCTGCTGGTCCGTTATGCAAGTATTTCCGACTGAGAGCGTCAAGTAATCATAAAGTGATGGAAATTCAATTTACACAATATTAAATATGGCAAGTGAGCCAAGTGAGGAGGAGACGGAGACGGAGGAAACTCATAACAAACACACGGGGTAAACAGAAGGAAGTTGCGCTTGTTGAGGCGGCAATTTGGCACTTTTTGTATGTCTTTGTGTGTGTGGGTGTGTGTGTGAGTGTGGTTTATTATTATGCAGATTAGGGCAAGTCGTTGGATTCACCTTTACCTTTAACTTGCACATAAAGAGCCTCACACAAGCACACAAACATACCTTTAACTTTGAGTATAAGTATGCTTACATGTGAGCTTATATGCAAATTGCGTTTCATTTCGACTTTGAGCTACCTTTTTGCAGTAGTTTGTGTGGGCTTGTGTGGCTATTTACACCCCCACATACACATGCACACACACAAGCACGTATATTTATGGGCAGTCGATGCTTTGGCTCCGCTCTAAATTTCAACCTAACGCCAAATGTCACGTTTTATGGCAGCGCCTTTGCGTATCAACAATTTGTGCAGTGTGCTCTCAACACAGTCAGCATGCTCGATATATTCTACTGCTCATGTCCTGCTCCTTCACATTCCACGACGTGCCCGAGTGCCGAGTGCCGAGTGCCCGTCGATTTTAGTTGGCATTATGCAAATGTGGCAGCTTTTTCAATTTACAATTTGCTCAAAATCATATTACAAATCTGTTGGCAATTAGCAATGTCGCTGTCGCTAAACTAAGTATAGTACAAATTGTCGATGTTTGTTGGCCATGGCCAAAAAGCAATTACCTAAAGGAAATTGCCCAATTAGAGTAGGCAGCACATCGAGTAACAAAAACGAGCTGAGAGTTCGAGCGTCAGCTTTAGTTGCTGTTAACTAACTGTAAAGGGCATACAATTCGTGCAACGTTTCTTTTAAAAAATTCATACAACATTTTGCCTCATTTGCATTTTCAAGTTAATTTTGCATACAAAAGATAGTGTCGTTCATTCACAGAACTGCAGTCAACGATGCGTAAACTGCAGATAGAAAATGTCCAAGAAATGCTGCCAATTTTCGGTTTGTTGCCTGTCTAATCGACTGAAACTTAATGCACTTTTGTGAAATATGAAATGTGGCGCAAACTCAAATGACTGCAAAAAGAGGGCACGTCAAAATGCTGGACATTATGTCGAGAGTTTACTGTATGGGTGCCCTCTCAAAATGTCGCTGAGTCAACTGTCAATTAATCAATTCGCTGGCTGCTGCTGCTGCTGCTTTGGCAAATGTTGCCTACTGCCTAGGCCATCAATTTAATGTGCGAACGTTACGGTGGCAGAAACAGGAGCAGGAGCAGGAGCAGCTGCAGGACTAGGCGAAGGATGAGCTATGTAACCTCAAGCAGAGCCCTTGGGGGGGCTGCTGTAACAAATGGTTGGGCTTTTAAACTGAAACTGTGTTATGCCGCGAAAATAATACACAGATTTGTGGCACAAACAAACAAACAAAACACACACACCCACACAATCACACAATCAAACACTTACACACACACTCACGCATTGCGCGCATATTTCATTTTTTTGGCATTTGTCTGTTGCCTACTTTTGAGGTGCGTTGTGTTGTGCATTTTAATGGCACAACCGTGTGGCACGTTTTTATGGGCATTTATTGAGCATAAGTGCTTGGCAATTCATGTAGCAGCTGCGTGTTCTTCATTATCAAAAGGACAATTTTAAATCTTTCGGATGGCATTTTAATAAGAGCTCCCATCCCACGCTAAGTACTACTCGTGTATATCCACTGATGTCACTCCCGTCAACAGAGTGTGTGTGTGTTGAAATAAAGATTTATAAACCCCTCAGCGTTGTTTTTGGCACACTGTGTTGTGCTGTGAATTGTGGCTTTGCCGTGTGGGTTCAGCAAACCCATAAATCTTCAGCAGAATCTTGTTTAGTTTATTGAATTATCAACGGAGGCGAATGGGAAATGGAATGCCATGTCAGAGGTTCGCTTGTGTATTCGTATTTGTTAGCGCGACATTGTCTGGCATAAAACTAAAAGAAATATCAAACACGTGCGCCAGCACTTATGTAAATAGGTTCTACCCCTGATGAGGGGACACGCCTTTATTTATAGTTTTATTTGTCTAACGAGTTCCATGACGTTGTCTTTATCTACATCTCGCGCATTGCTCTTACTAAAAACTACACCTACAAGGACGTGACTGTGACGGAGTCGGAGTCGGAGTCTGAGATTCCCGACAGGCACTTTCACTTAATTTTCATGACTCATTTGAATACATTCATTTGTGTTTGCATTCACTTTCATTTGAAATTAAATAATATGCTAATACAATCAGCGGCACAACAAAGCCACAAACAATTTTGGCGTTAAAACTGAAATACTTTTGACTTTGAATGCGAATTGCTTGTGACAAAGAAATAAAACACAAACTTAGACTTGGCAGTCAATCTGTACAGGTTGACAATACAAACAAAGGAACGTCATGAAGCCACTGGTATGCATATTTACAAAGTAAATTTGTTGTGTGGCATAGAAATTCTAGGAAATTGTTTAAAATACGTTTTAAGCTGAATAACAATTGGTAAAGTAGAGAAAAGCCCTGTCTTAAGTTGTAATGATAAGTAAATATGACTGTGTCTAAAATGCTCACCATGGTTACAGACAAAGCTTTAGCTTTATACGAGTATGCAAGTCTCTTCTCTCTCTCTCTCTTTTCATTTCGGTATCCCATTGGCTTTAGTTGCTTGCCAATGTTATACGTATACGCAATATTTAAGTAACTACTAACTTATTCAGCTTGTTTCCTGCTAGCATAATTTATTTGCCAAGCATACCGAAATACATTCCGAGTAATTTAAGGTCTTTTAAAATGTGTTTACATCAAATTAGCTGAATAATAAAGTAAGGGTTTTAATCTGTTCAATCTATTGATTGCATAATATTTCTCTCACATTTCTAGTCATCATAACAAATGAAAACTTTAAGCCTGCCAGGCCACAGCATAAAGGGCGTAATGGCGTAAAGGCGAAGCAATTTCAATGTCTAAAATCTTAACATTGACACGCTAGCGCTGGCTGGCTGGCTGGCTGCAATTGACTGCAACGACAACAGGCCCAAGATGCCATAGAAAAGGGGCATTAGATCAGGGTTAGATGGCTGACGGGGGCATGCCACTTGAGCAACACCCCCATTTGCTGCAAGCAAGCGAACGCTACGTTCTGCACTTGGCATCAATCAATAATTGCCCATTGAGTGCAGCAGCTGGAAGAGCAGTCGCTTCTCTAACTGCAGCAGCTAAGCCATGATTGATTAGCGGCATGCAACATGAGGTGCTTCAGCACACACGACGCCATCCACAGCCAGAATGCATAATGGTGCCTATTGAGTTGCTGTCGTTGTGGTTGTGGCTGCTGTTGTTGCTGTTGTTGCTGTTGTTGCTGTTGTTGCTCTTGTTATTATTGCAGTTGTTGTCTGTGTTGTATTCTTTTTGATGTCAGGGCCACAGTCATCGCCAAGACGCCATTGCCAGCTCTTTGTTCGCGCTGCCGACAGTGATGTATGCCTCTGCTGTATGTTGCAAGTGTATCTGCATTTAATTACACTCACATAACATACTATAATATATCTTTGAAATCGCTCTTCAATGCACTTGAATGGCGCTCTTTTTGTCGTTATCGTTGCCATTGTCATTGTTGTCTTGGCGGTCCCTCAACAGTCCTCAATCGTTTCAGTTTCATATCCAATCTGAATTGAACATTAATTAACAATATGCATATATATTTGCTTTGTCATTGCAGGTACGTTTCAACAAGCCAGCCAAAAGCGTAAGTAATTTTCAATCGAATCGAATCGAATCGCTTTTAATATTACCCACTTATTGAACAAGTTGCCTTGAATGCGCTCAAAGTTGGCAGCTTGAAGAGCGCTTCAAAGGCCATTTGCCAGAACTTATTTAGAAATCAGCTATCAAATTCGACAACATTCTCAAAAAAGTAAATGCATAAATAAATGCACAGCCAGCAAATAAATTCAAATTTTCTGACCTCTAGCTGTATGATAAGTTGTTGAGTGGCGTCCAGTTACATTTGAATGAAAACCAAAATCAGAATCAGAGTCAGAATCAGCATCAAAATGAAAATGTAAATGGAAAAGGAAAAATACCTTTTGCGCAAGTCACTCGAGCGATGACTGGTCAAAGTTTTGCGCCTTTTCAGTTTCAGTTTCAGTTTCCCTCCATCCTCCCTTCTCCCCATTTTGCCTGTTTCCCAAATCGCCCATTGACTGCCGACAGGTCTTAAGAACCGTCGAAGCGTTGGTTTGCAATGCGTGAATGGAAAGTTAATTAGCATGTCAGTGTTTAAGCCACATTAAAGCAGTTTGACAGAGCGACTGCAATGATTTGTATGTGTGTGTGAATGTACACCTTGCGTATGCGTAATATTTAGTATACTCATCCTAATGCTAGCCGCATGTCAAAGCTTTAGCTGGCAGGCTTTTCATATTGAATACTTTCAAATAAGCATTTGCGTATACTTAATATACAGTGTACTTATGCTAATGTCTATCTGGTTACAGCTTCGGTTGATTTGGCCATGTAATCGTGGCTAATTGCAATTTGCAACTTAAGTGCCAATTAATCGAGAGCGCTTGAATGTAATTATCTAACTAATTGGCAATAAATCAAACTCAACCTGCCTGGTTCCCCCAAAACTAAATATGCACTTAAAGCATGCAATATAATATGCATAATTATGTCGGGCCTCGAGATAGAGATAACTAACTGAGAACGAGGATAACCACAACAATAACAAGGCGTTTAGCCTTGGCTGAGGCTCAGCTACGTCTTATGGTGTGTCTTACCTGCTCTAATGCTATCGTCTGTGCCTACGTTTAATCAAGGCGCGATTTACCGTCACAATTTTATTTTCGGAGGCTAAATAAACTATTAGGAAAACTCATTTTCATGAAAATCCACTTTAATTGCTCTTGCCGTTCGTCAAACGGGCCAACAACAGCAATAACAGGCAGAAGGCTCTGATAACTCGCAGTCGTCGTGGTTGCGGTTTCTGGGTCTGCATCTGTTATTTGGCAAGCGGCAAAGGCAACGGCATCGGCAACGGCAACGGCAAACGGCGTTACTTGTAAATTTAACGCAAATTGTCTGTAACATGAGCTGTGCGAACTGAGGTGTTGTGCGAGTGCGTTGATGATGATGGGGGGGGAGACCGAAGGGAAGCTAGGACTGCGGGTGGCTTTGTAAGTGCCAACAGCAGTGGCAGCCATTAAATTTTCAAGAACTCTCTCTGCGAGTGCGACTGTGTGTGTAGCAGCTAAGGGAAGTTGCAGACAGCGCTCAGCTGGAGATTGCACGAAAGCCGACAAAAGTGTCAGAAGCAAACTTGACGAACGGCAACTTTAATGTCAGGCATGAAACATAACAAACTATTGCAATTAAGATAGCTACAATATGAGCAATAATTGTGCTGAGCATATAAACAATTTTATAGGCAATGCAATACTTTGTGCTTTAATGGCAACTTTTATTGCCAAACACGAATAATTATTTGGCAAAAGTATTGCTTAACATCTGCTATAAACCATTTGACAACTCACACCTGTGTGTGGTGTCGGAGTCTGTGTCTGTGTGTGTGTGTGTGTGTGTACTTGTCGTTATTAGCGTAATGTTATGTGTCGCCCTGGGATGCCTGTCTGCCGATCTGAGTGTGAGGATGTGTCTGAGTCCTGAGCTCAACGACTATCGACATTGTCATCATCGTGTTCGTCAAACTTCTTGGTCTCGAAGCATTTAGACGCACGCATCTTTAGAGTGTAATTTGCAAAGCACCAAAGTTGTGGTTTGCCAGCAGCCGGTGTCCTTATTGTATTGCTTACTAAGTGGTCGGTTACACCTGTTCGTGCTTGTGGCATGTGTTTTTGTTGTTTTGTTGTGGCGCAGTTAACTTTGAATATATTGCCCCAGACAGACAGATTGTTTACATGACAGTTTTGCGCGGATTATTGCTGCCATTTTGCGGCTCTTTTGCTGTTTGTTTTAGTTGCACAATATGCAATTAAATGCTGCATTTTAACACCCACTTGCAAAAACAATATCAAACAAAAGGCACATTCAAAACTGCTGTAAATTAACATAATGGCAAGCACAAAAAACAAGCACAACAATGGCAGTGCTTAACAAAAATATTTATGCCAATGCAAATGGCGTCTGCATAAAATTTATTGACACTTGGCCAAGCGATGTGCGCAGCGCATTGTCATTGTCACGGTTAGGTGTCTAGTGGGACGCTTTGACTGTGTGACGGTGCGACGGTGAGACGGTGCGACATTCTGCAGTTCCCGTTCCGTTTAGTCACATTTTCGTTGCGGCTGACATTGCTACGCCCATGGCCACGCCCAGTGAAGGTGTCTGTGCAAGCATGTTTATCGCACAAAGTATAGCCTTACACGTTGCGTGTCCTGGGGTATCCTGTGCATCCGTCCCACTATGTGATTCCGTTTTCATTTTAATGAGCAAACTTTCGTCATTTATTTGCAGTTTTAACAATCAGCACGCAGTCGAATTGAAATTGAAATTAATGCACTAGTCGCTTTTCATTTGAAAATTCAAACATTTTCAATGCACAGATAAATCAAATAAGTCGCATTTAATTTCGCAATTTATTTATTTTTGGCTCAACACAATTAAATAGTTACAGCCATTTTGCAGACAAAGTGTTGCCTACTTATGCGGGCGCGCACTAAGCGCTTATTAAAGCCAAATCTTTTTCAAAGATGCCTAGATAGCAGACGGCAACATATATAACTTTTGGTGGCGCCAACTGAACCACAGCAGCTGCTGCTACCCGCACAAAGACCTCAAATGCGATATGCGAAACCGAAGCCGTAACATGGTGGAGGCAAACCAAACACGCAGCTTCAGCTCATTTATTATGTGTTCAAAATTGTATTTAATTAGAAGCCACAAGCCGCATGCTGGCGGCGGTTACCTTTGAACTTAAATGGTTGCTGCCAAATGGCAATGAATGAAATCATAATCAGAATGCCAGGCTTAAGTTGTCACTGCCGGCGTACGTGTATCGCGTATCGAAAGATGCTTAGACTTTTTGAAAGAGCGAGAAACGAGCATCAAGCATTGAGCATCGAGCATCGAGCATCGAGCATGCTAGAAATGCAAAAGCCGATTAGTTGCACTCGAAAGTTAAAAGGATGCTGAAGCAAGTTTTAACTGCAATCAAACCTTGAAAGTTCACAATGTGTACGTGTGCGTGTGTGTGTGTGTGTGTGGGAGAGTATGCGTGTGTTTGTTGAGCTATGCGTGTTTGCCAAAGTGAAACTCACGGAATGGAAAGCTGTTCACAATTTCCGCGCTTATAAGCACACATAAAGTTGCGCATACGCCACCAATGCCACACTGCCAAAGTAATCAATGCAATTCCTAGGAGTCTGTGTGTGTGTGTTTGCTTTTGGGTGCAGCTTAGTTACAACGATTTCCTCTCTGCTTGCTTAAATTACATTATGGCAAATACTTGTTTGTCTCACACTCAGTTAATGTTGCTACCGAGACAGACACTAATAGAACACCTGTCATAAACAATGGAGCGTTTTTCCATGTTTAACGTCAACTTGATTTATACACACAGATCTGACAACTAAACACTCAAACACACACACACACTCATGCATAACATATTTATAGAGCAACATAGGAATTTCATGTAAATTCAAATCCAAATCCAAATCATTAACATCATGTATTTGTCTTTCGTCTATACAAAACCCAACTCAACCTTCCAAACTCCTGTACCCGAAATAAACAACAACAAAATGAATACAAAACTCAAACTTTAGTGGCAGCCACGGGGCATTTGAAGTCGCCGAGCATTGAGGGCGATGGCGAGCCTTGGATGCAACCGATTGTGGCATATTTGGAGGCGCCGGTGCGACCCACAAAATCGCCAAGTAGGTGGCGCCACAATATCACAATATCTCTTTCTCTCTCTGTCACTCTGTTTTGTCTGTCTCGATCTCTCGATGTGTTTTGTGCCCCGCAGCCCGTAGTTTAAAACGTTACAACATTTAAGTGTCTAACCGTAGTTGAAAGTTGACTTAGTTGAAAATGACAAAACGCTTTCTAGTTGTACACAGCTGACACATATACATACATATACATGCATACTCACTCACACCAGCACTCACAATCAACAGCAACAGCAATGCCAGCTGCCATGCAAACAGTTAAACTCTTGTTTTACTGCTACCGTTCTGTGTATGTGTTTGTATTGTTGTGTGTGTCTATATCTAACCATTGCAACGACTTGTTACAAAACTCGACTTATCAATGCCAAAACCGCACACAAACTTTATCCCTTTGTGTGTGTGCCAACTCTCTCTCTCTCCCTCTCTCTTGCACTTTTCTTTTTTTACGACATAGAATGTGATCAGACGTTTGTCTCGCGCATTGGCGGGCCACAAAACGGCAGCTTCACGGCGCCGCTGCTGCACAACCATCGCAATCATTCGCGCCAATGCCTCTACACATTCCTAGCAGGACCTGGACAGCGCGTTGAAGTAGTTTTTAAATCCTTTAATTTAAGAGGAAGTCCGCCAGAGTGAGTATAAGCCAAGACTGCAAATACTTGATTGACTAATTGATTTGCACTTGTGCATTTAACATTTAACAGCGGTTCGGCCGTCGGTGAATTACCAAGGTAAACAAATGAAATATTGTTAATGTAATTATATAATACTAATATGCCATTTGACAGCTGTGTTCATGAGTACATGGATATCTACTCGGAGGTGCAATCGTCCGAACCAGCGGAGCTGATCAATTCCCCATTCGGCGGTCGCTATTGTGGCGCCATTCCGCCACGTCGTCGCATTTCCATGTACCGCGCCGTTGCAATTTCATTTTTTAGCAACAAAAATGTGTCGACCGATCTGTTCGAGGGCACGTTTAGGTTTATAAATGCATGTAAGATGAATTGACAATACTCTTGATACATGGTTCGATGATATCTTTTTGCAGCGGAATATGAAATTGGTATACCCATTGCTGGGTCGCCATGTTCCTACACGATAACGCCTAGCATGAGTATCAATAAAACTGGCGCACTCATATCGCCAACCTATCCAGGTGCCTATCCGAAGGATATGTCATGCACATATCAATTTCTTGGTGAATCGAATCAAAGAGTTAGATTAGAGTTTCGTGATTTTGATCTGTTTTTTGGTGGACCACAGTGAGTACCCCTAATGCTGCGCAATTCCACAACACACCCCCGAACACACACACACATACGCAACACTTACACACACACACACACACAACAAGTCAAAATCAGAGCAAATTGTAAACAGTTTGTTATCAATTTGCTTTGAGCATGCAGCTGCTATACACACACACACACACACACTTACACGCTGACTGAAACAATCATAACTTTCAACTATCTGCAAAACAACAATTGTTCATTTAAATTCTATGTAAATTCTATTCTCTACGCTTTATTCCAATTGCCTATCTATCTGCCAACTATTCGACTACAACAAATTTATCTATCTATCAACAATTACAACCACAACTACAACAACAAATAAATACAACTACTACTACTACAACAATCAGCTGCCCATTTGACTATGTGAAAGTGTACGATGGTCCAGACAATTCGTCAGCATTAATCGGTACATATTGCGGACAGCAAAGAAACTTAGTATTGTATTCGAGCGAGTCGAGCCTTTTTGTTCATTTTTATACCTTACCGCGCACCGCAAATACGCAAAATCGTGGCTTTAAAGGAATTTATGAATTTAGCGAGAGTTTTGTTAAATTAGATTTTATACGTAAGTATTGACAATTCATTAATTTTTCAAGTATCTACTCCATTTTGCTTACAGTTTATCGACGTCGGCCATTTTGTGGCTGAAGGCCACATTGAATTGTTGTTGTATCTGCCACAAAATGGCCGTCGTACACGAGCACACACATACACACACCCACACACTCATACACTTACACATTTAAGGGTTCCATTGTATGTGTCTGTTGCACTTCCGTTGCCACATTATGTTTTATGTGGCTTTTTGTTAATTTTTGTCGCATTTCCCCTTTTAATTGGATCTAATTGACAAATAACTAATTGAACCTATCAACAACTCAACGCTTTCTCTTTCTCTATCTTCCGCTCTCGCTCTCGCTCTCTCACTCTCACACACTCTAATCTGTAAATTCCTCGAAATTCTATCTGCTGCAAAAACTGTTCTATGCTCAAATTTTCGCTCGTAAATGCAACAATAAATACCAAAAAAAAAAAAATGATTGCGTCCATCAGGTGAAAATGATGGCATTCACATACGTGGCTCAGAATGTGATCAAAAGATTTTATCGAAGAAGGAATCCACTGGCTTTGTGCTCTCACCTAACTATCCCTATCCATATATACCAAAAACTGTGTGTAGGTAAGTGTGTCGATCTATTCTCAGCCACTTTAATATAAGCATCATTGTCTAATGCTGTCCTTCTGCAGATATTTCATCTATGGCATGCAGGATGCACAGCATCTGGAGCGTGTACGGCTCGAGTTTAATTCTTTCAACATACCTAAAATGGAGCACAAGGACAGAAGCGAGTACGTGCGAAATGAACTACCACAATTAAAATAACAATCATTATTGAGTCACTTACTTATTCCATGACAGATCCAACTGCACTGATGGCTATCTGAAAATCTATCTGAAGGGACAGGAAACTGCCGATGCTTATGACAAGTTCGATTACGAGCTGTGCGGCAATGAGACGCAGCGTGTGATCAGTGATGGTCCACGACTGGCGATGGTGTTCAGCTCGGGCGAGCTGCAGGGGCGTGGCTTTAAGGGCAAGTACACATTCGAAACGGAGTATAAGATACCCGGCACAGCGGCACCAGATGGCACCTGCAGTTTTACCTATGTGAGCAGCTCCAAGAAACGCGGCGAACTAAACAGTCCACGCTATCCCTCCAACTATCCGTCGGACACGAACTGTTCCTATCTGTTCTTGGCCGAGCACAACGAACAGGTGACCATTGTATTCGATCACTTCAAGATCAAGGCGGACAACAATGCGAATGCCACAGCGGGTGCTTATGGGTGAGTGCTTCCACTACTTGATCCACTTAAGGCGACAATTGTCAACACTGTTCATCACTATTTGCAGTTCCGGCGCTTGCTTTGAGGATTGGCTGGAGATGTATGTCGTGTATCGGGATAACAATGATCGCCTGCTCGGCCGCTACTGTGGTTTGACAGCACCCGGACCCGTTGAGAGCCCCCGGGGTGCGGTTGGTCTGCGCATCACGTTGCACACTGATCAGGAGAGCGTTGCCAGTGGCTTCAAGGCGCGCTATTTCTTCGAATCGGCCAAATCCGATGCAGGCGACTGTGGCGGCAACTTCAGCAACGAGGACTCCGGCATTATCACCTCACCTAACTATCCAGCTGGCTATAAAGCACCAGGTCGCGGCATGGCCTCCAATGCCTGCAACTGGGTGATGACTGCACGTGCCGGCTACAAGCTGTCCATTAACTTTGAGCAGTTTGGTCTAGAGGGCGATCCGGCAGGTACACCGGCAAACAATTTGTCATTTAAATTGGTAAATTAATTCAATTTCACTTGCCCAGGTCGAGGCTGTCCGGCTGCCGTGCTGCGCCTGTGGGTTAATGTCGATTCGGACCAGCCGCCTGTGGAGCTGTGCGGTGAGAAGCCCGCCATCGAGCAATGGCATTATATATCCACAGGGCAAACGGCACGCATCAGTTTCACCACTAGCGACAAGACCGTGGGTGCACAGGTGAGTGCATTGCTTAAATCAAGTATTCCAATTGCAAACATAAATATATTATTTCGTTTTTTATGCTTGCAGGGCTTTCGCATTGTATGGACTGAAATACAGGATTCGGGGCCGGGCCCACCATCCATTGGGCTGCTCTGCGAGTCCACCTATCACTTCCAGTGTGCGGCGGGCTACTGCATATCGGACAAGCTGCGCTGCGATGGCGTCAAGAACTGTGGGCCCGGCGACGATAGTGACGAATTGCATTGTGAGTCGTGAGTGAGTCGAACGGTTCAGTTCAATTTTTTATTTCGAACTTTTAATTATACTTATTTATATATATCTACATATATACTATATGTACTATTTATTTGGTTTTATCTTTGATTTCTTTGGGTTTTTTCAGTGCGTCCACTGAGTGACCATGAGTTTCTTTTTACTTCTTATCATTACATCATTTTCATTTCAATTTTCAACTGATTGCATATCGATTTACAAGTCTATGCAATCTAAATATCAATCAATCAGCATTTAATTTATTACGCTTTTCATTTGTTTTATAAAAAAACCACGATAACTTGAACCCGACGAAACACTTGCTAAAAAAAAACTGTATCAATTAAATGTGCTAAACTAACCATATTAACTAATACTAATACTAATACTTAAATATCAATTAAATCAACTCTTAACTTAAACCAAAGCACCAAAATTAAATCAGCTCTCTCTATATATATATATTATATATCTCTGTTGTCTACGTTTTGTTTGTGGTTTTTGGTTAATTTTTTTATAGCCAGAATTTTGTTAATACTTCTTAGATAAGAATTTTACCCGCGCTCACCCACTCAGTCAACCCAACCGAAGCTATGCATAACTCTTTTTACTGTTATTATTATTATTAAGTATAAATACTACTACTACCTACACATTCTGTTGTTCCTAGTCGCAGTATCGAATGGCATCTCGTACAATTCCAGACTACAAATAAAAACCAAAGCGATCTCTCAGAAATACTTACTGCTCGTACTTATCTACAGCCACAGCCCCACACTACAACAACAATATCTCTCTTTCTCACTCTTCTTCTATTTCTCTCTCTCTCTCCCTTCTCCTCTCTCTATATTTCTCTCTATGTGTACTTTGTTCTTTGTATTTCTTTTGTACATTCTAAATGTGATTAACCTCCAAAAAAAAAAAAAAAAACAAATACAATCAATTAACTATAAACTACTTAATCACCTCCTTAAATCACTTAAATAATATACCTAAAATCCGTGACAATGACACAGGTGATGCAAACGCAACGCATTTGCCCACATTTCTGCAAATATTTGTTTTAGCAATTATGTCATTAGTCTTGAATACGTACAACTAAAAACAAAAACAATGAAGAAAAACAAAACTAAGTTAATCAAAAGTTAAGAATACAAAATTTCAAATTGGATTGCTAAATCATAAGGAATTGCCACGAGAATCAAAAGTGATGAAAACTATTACAATAAAACGATAAGAAAGACGAAAGAAAAAGAACAAGAAGAAAACATGCTCACAGCATAAAGATTTTAAATAATTTTTCTAACCATAAATTACACGCCAAGTAAATGCTAATCTATTAAGAATAAGAAATACATAATAAATACTTTTGGTCACATCTAACACGTGAGTCCTGCATAAACTTCTCTCAAATCGCTGCACACGTCCACGCCCACGCCCATAGCCACGCCCATAGACCACATTCATGACATGCACAGCACTCAACTTATAGACTAACCTTTCACAAAACAAACCACCGCAAAACACCACCACCTCGCCCCACCCCACCCACAATTGACAACTTTTAACTAAGCATCGTTAAGAAACATTCACAATAACAAGTATCGATCTAGTGCCCCAATTGTTTAATTAATTAATCTTCTGTTGCAAATACATTTAAGTTTTCAATAGCAGTCGTAGCAATCATTTGAAGGCATGCTAACGATATATGTAATTACTTATTGTTATTGATTAATTACTTATTGTTTCTGGCTTCTTTCTGTTTTGCACCCAACTGTATTCCCGCTAAACTGAGCTGCAACTTACTGAACTTAACTTTTTAACTTAACAAATATCTTCTATTAATGTGATAAATAAAAACTTTTAAATCAATCAATACACCAACCACACCAAACAGTACAGCAACAAATACATAAATCTTTGAAAATTGTTCCAAACTCCATTTTTAAAGAATCCCATCCACAGAGTGGAAGGGTATTATTACTTTGTTTAAATAAGATGTATTTAACAGGCAGAGGGAATAATCTCCAACTACTTAAAGTACGAGTATATATGCTTCTATATATTTCTGTCTGTCTGACTGCCTGCTTGGATATAAACTAGTCGACTTCTCTTGACTAAGTTTTCTCTTTAAATTTCCTAGTATATTTTGGTGCTCACTTTAAAATTTTATTAAATTCACAGTTAAGCAGACTCGACTGTAGCCTTCCTTCTTGTTTTACGAAAGAGAATTAGAAGTATAGAGTGGAGTTCGGAGCACTTTTCGTACAATAAAATCGCTCTAGTAATTCATTTACACCAATTAACATTTATCAGAGCAGCTATCTGTCGATATCTATTCGCATTATTTATATAGCAATGCATTAACATATATGATATACATATATCAACATATCTCTATTGTTCATTGATTAATTTATGACCCAATTCCCGCTAACAGGTATCACGGAAGCGGCAGAGGAGGATCACGACGTCCTAATTATAATAACACTAGTCGTCGTCTTGTCCCTAATCTGTCTCCTATGCACACTCTGTCACTCCAGAAGAAAACGTAGAAATCATGTTCGTCAATTGGGTTTACATCGAAATGCACATTATGACTCGCAGACGAGTGCTACAGGTAAGCGAGAGAGAAGCAGGTGCTACTGAGGTGCTATTATTCTTGAGTTATGTTTTGCTTTATGTTCTAGGGTTTCTTTGATTTTTTGTTTTAGTGTTCTTTTCATTTCGAGGTAATTTTGATATCAAATCACTTAGATGCTAGTAACATTTACACTTCTACTTCTACTTCTACGCCAGCTGGTCTTAGCTCTAGTCGCCGGCATTTGCAGAGCGGTGGGGCGAGCATTGCAGGCAGTCTGCATGGAATTAATAGTGGCACTTTAATCATTCCGCCTGCCCCCCTACCTCCCACCAGTGTGCCACCGCCACCCCACATATGTATAGCTGGCGTGGATATGGTGCACGGTCTGATGTCCAACGATGAGGATGATGATGACGATGACGACGACCTCGAGCTGGATGAGGATCAGTTAGCTGCTGATATATTTATAAATGATGTGCATTTCGACGAGGATAATATCGATCATGTAAACCAAATGGCAAATGTTTAACTATGTTTTTGTTTCGGTTTTAAAGCATTTTTATCGTTAGTTTCTGTTGTAGAGCGTTTTAGGTTAAGCCGTGTCCTTGCCAAAGGGCACTTAAATGCAATGCATAAATGCAAAGTGCGAACTGTGTGCAGCTGGTTGAAGTAGTTCAATGTTTACAGACTGCATCAACTCAGCCCAACCACATGAATAAGCATAAGCATACGCAGTAGAAGAATATGATGATGAAGATGACGATGACGATGTCAAGCAAAGAAGATAAATTCAAAAGTTAACAATACCTAAAAGACGAAAAATTATGCAAAAGTGCGAATTGATTAAGATATAAATTTAATAAGCTATAGACGAGGCGCAAAAACATAAACGTAAAAAGTACAGTAGGGCGATAAACATTGTAGTAGCGATAAACGATGAAATAATGAATCGATTAAACGATGAACAAAGACGACAGGCAACAAATAATAATTACATTTAAATATACATACATGCATACATAACTATATTATACACATAGCGACTACGTATGACAGATAAAAGTAAAAATAATTGAAACGAAGATAAACCAAGCAAAGGCTAGATGGGGACGAATAGACGAAGATGGTGACGATGAAAAACCATGCGGCGATTATGTGTCAGCATTTTCTTAGCCACAGGTGACCGCAAAAAGTTGTTGATTTTTATATTTGATACGAGTAATATTTAGGTGAAGCATAAATTGAATTAATTATACAACAATACCAAACATTCACAAATAAATTCGAATTGCAAACGAGCAAAATATATGAACAAATTGCTTAATAATGGGCATAAAACAATAAAATAAATAAATATCTATAACTATACCCATAAAATCTAAACAGCCGCAAATCACTTTTATTTACACATTTTTTTACAATATGCAAAACACAACACATACGTACATATACACCGACACACACACATAGCAATAACTGAAGTTAAAGCAAATTTATAAATTGAAGTTTTTAACTAAAAAAAAAAAAAAAAAGAAATGAGAAAAATCAACGTACATTACCAGAAAATAATGCATAAATAAAATGAAGAATTAGTGACTATCAAACCTGTATCTTCCAGCAAAAGTTAAACGCAAAATTCTTAAATCGAAAGATCTGTATAAATAAAATGAATAAATAAATTAATTCATACAAGTAACTAAAACTAGTAGCGCCATTCGTCGGGCGCTGCTTATTTCCAAATTGATAAATTCAAAAGATTTTTGTCTATTTAAGCACATTTTTATAGACATTTAATGATCGAATGTTGCAGCGACATTAAGATACAACAAATATTTATAAAAATGTACACGCTAAAGAGAACGATAATAAAAACTTTTACAGTAAATTAAAATCCAAAAATTAATACTGATTAGAAAATAAAAAACAAAAAAACATTCGTGCCAAGTATTGAAATTCAATAATTTGTATTTTTTTCCATTCTCTTTAAAGGTTAAGTTAATAATGTATTTTAATACTTTCACACTTTATTCTAAGAATCTATAATTAAGTTAAGCATTATACGTTTTTTTTTATTTTCGTTAAGTTTCAGTTATATTAATAACAATAATACATACAAAGATATTTGACAAAATAAAATTATTGGTTTCATAGCGCTCGTACGTTTTGCATAAAAATATTAAATTAAAGTAAAAAAAACATTAAGAAAAATGCTTAAATAAATGAGGAAAATTAAATCAAGTTTAACGTAAAGAAAATCATTAATAATAAAAATCAAATATGTAGGTGTTTAATAAAACATAATATATAAATAAAATCAAATACATTGAACAAGTAAAACGTTGTTAAATTGTTGCAAAATGCATAAAGATCAACTAATTCATAAGAAATAAAAAAAATTATTTTTAAATATTTGCAAAAAATACAAATGAAATACATATTTAGTTTAAGTGTATAAATTTTGTTGTTGTATGACATTAAAGTGAACCCAATTAAATTAGTTAATTAAAAAAAATTGAATTTGTGTTCTAGCAATAAAAATGAAAAGTAAACTAAAAACCGAAACAAAAAATCAAAAAAAAAAAACTATTTAATAAACAAACCAAAATTAAATAAAATAAAACCAATGTTCAAGAAAAACACGGAAAAAATTCCCCATAAAATGTTCTAAGCGTTTACTAAAAACACAACGTTAAATTAAACAAGCAAGTGTTAAATTTACAATTAAATCTAATAAATAAGCAAAGCAAACAAAACAAACAAAAGTTATGCTAAACAATATGTAAAGCCTAAACCAAAATGAAACCAAAAACAAAACCCGAGCGCATGCATTGGCATAGAAACGTGGCGCTTTAGCAAAAAGATAGTTGACTAAAGGCAAAATTTTAAAAATTGAACAAAAACACCTACAAAAACAATTCCATGTTAACATTAAATATAAATAAAGGTAATTAAATAAATGAATACTAAACCAAATAATGAGGAATAATTTCATTACTCCCTCTATTGGTAAATCGTTTTGTCAAGGAATCTCTGGCGATTGATTCAAAAAGGATTTTATTTCAAGATGTAAGATTTATTGTAGATGTAATCAAATTTTAAAAATTATTGTTGATAGTATATAAATTACGAAGCTAAACGAAATTTCTCCAACATCTTGTTGATAGCCTCAGTATCGCCGTCGACTTTGGCCTTATCCTGTTCCAATATTTTATCAAATGTCGTCTGCTTGGTGCCCACCAAATAGAAGTCTTCATCGGCAATAGTAATACTGCCATCGGCATCGACCGCTTTACCTTCATAAATGTCCAATGCTTTGAAATCGAAAACTATTGTCGTGAGAAGATTATCAGGCAGTTCAAGAAGAAACCCCAATGGCATAAACTCACCCATACTTTTTATTAATTGACCATCACTATCCGTAAAATTGAACTGAAACGTGTTCACAACAGTGCGTTTGCTGGGATCCGAATCCTTGAGTTTGTTGCGAATTTTCTCTATTATTTCATCGCTTTTCATGATGACACAACGTAACGGAACGGGTACAACTGGATGACTTGAGTTGAGTTGCTTGACTGATTCAGACGTGAATACCAATTGAATCGTCGACTGCGGATTAGAGCAGGCGCTCTCAACATGGTTTTGCATAATTCTTAATTAAAGTCAATTTGTCTGATAGATACATGATTGACCATATTGATGCAGGGCATGCGAAAATCTAAATCAACCTCAGACCAAACTCTTTTAGATGAATAGCCAACAATCCCAGCCATGATCAGTCAGAATGAAATTATGTGAATTGAAACGCAACACATATCGCTTGACAAAATTTTAACTCAATCCATATATTCAAATTCAATCTGTGCAATGAGAAGAACACATTTGACTGCGGTCAAAGATGCTAAACTTTGGGCGAAAAGTTATGTATAGTATAGTGTTTTCGCAAAAATTCAAAATAATTACTAAAATTCTGCTCTCTAAACTTTGTCATTATTGAAATAACGTCCAAATCTGATTATAAATAAGTGCAACGCCGGGATATACCGGGTAGTTAAATATATTTTGATAGGTAAAAAGTCAGAGCTACTAAATACAACTTAGTATGAAAGTAATTGGTAAATCCTAAAATAATTTATGGCTTCCATAGCTTTAGTAGACCGTCTTCACTATAACTGGCCAGAAGATTCTGATGCGGATGATGAGTAAGACCAATAACGTCCTTTTCATGCACCTGAAAACAAAGGCAAACATTAAAAAACAATAAAAAATGTATACAAAACAAGACTCACATTCAAAGTACGCTCTAGTTTGCCTGAGGAGACCGAGAAGCAGTAGAGCACCTGATCTTCGCCAGCACAGTAAATAAATTCACCTCTGGGCGATAGCGTTGCTGAGATAAAGGCGCCACCTTCACGCTTACCCGACGAGAACGATCGCACAATTTGTCCCTGCATGTTCATGATGACAACCGTGTTAGATCTATTGCAAACTATGAAGTGTTCGGGATTTTTAGGCAGTATCAGCACTGTGTTAACGGCCAATTCATTTCCCAATGGTTTGTAGGTCGCAACACATTCAGTCGTCTTTAGCGACCAGACCTTAACTGTGCCGTCGGAGGATGCGCTAAGAACACTGTGGCCATCTGGGGTGAACGTAGTCTCATTGACAAATGATGTGTGGCCCTTAAATTCCTTCAGCATTTTGCCCGACTTGAGGCCATGTAAGCGCACTGTGTAATCAAATGATGCGCTGAGAACTTGACTGTTGTCGCGGGAGAACTGGAGACATGTGATGCCTTTGGTGTGTGCTTTTTCAAACTTGCGCAGACACTGACCGGTGATGATACGCCATACCTTTATCTGGCCATCCTGAGCACCAGATGCCACCATCTCAGAGTCACGAGAGAAATTCAGGGCGAGCACTGCCTGCTCCATCATCATGAACTGATCCTGTGCCTGGTATTTCAAATCCTTACGCACTTTGCCAGTGGTAAAATTCCAAACTTCCAAAAAGCCATCAACACTGCCTGTTATCAGATACTGTCCGTCTGGTGAGAACTGTGCACACTCCACGTGTGACTTTTCGCCGAATTTTATCTGTCGAAAAAGTTGTGTGGGATACATTTCTTCTTCTTGATCCTTCATAGCTGCTTTACCGCGGAACAAATCGATGGTGGTGCCGGGCGGAAGAAGACCTTGATGTTGTTGCCATTTAAGTGCTTGACCAAGCAACGCCAGTAGCCTAGATGAAGGCACAACGTGCACCTCACCACTTAACTCCTGGGCAATTGCTGTACGACGTTTCTCCTTGCTGCTGCCCTCCGCATACGCCTCTCGAGGATCGAAATATGCACGTTGTAACATGTTTTCTGCGAAATGCAACTACTTTAATAATATTCTTGATAAATATAACAATTCAACACTCACCTAAATGTATGTAACGTTCTGGTTCGTGTTGTTTTAACATGGTCATTGGATCCGTTTGACGCAATAACGAACGTGCAGCGCCCAATTCTCGCAGCTCTATTAATTCCAAAACGATTTGTTCATAGAGATTGAGAAGTTTCTTATCTGGCAGCTTCAACGATTGAGTTACTTTGAGAACCGTGTCCCAGTGCCCGTTCGATATGTCCTGAACGAACCCATCGACGCTGTCTACTGTATTAAGTGAGACACCAGTTTCCTCCTACAAATGACCAACTTGTTATTATAGCTTATGGGGAGATGTTTAAACTTACTTGCAAAGTTTGTAGCGTCTTAAGCAGATTAGACTCCTTTAGATATTGTTGAATTAGCCGTATAACACTATAATTTTAAACATGAATGTTTATTTATAACTAGGTTGGAAGTTGGTTGTTGCAGCCGGAACAGAACACATGTATTAGTTCTATTAACTTAAATAAACCGCGACCTATAAATATACTTACTCGGCAGATTCGATTTCAATAGACATGATTGATTGTTATGCGCTATTGTTGGATCGCCTTTTATTTAATTTAATAACTTGACAAAATATTTGTTTTCTTGCAAAAAGCGTCTACTCCAAGAAAATTGTATCGATTTGTATTATCGATAATAATTAACATACGTTTTAACAGAGACACAACAGATGCTCAGATATTAGTGTAACCATTAAATATGTAAAAATACACTTTTTGTTAGTAAAATACTGAAATTAGTGAGATTTGGTCACGCTGTTAGTCTTCTTCTTTACCGCCATACGTTTTGCATAACAAACCGAACTCGGCGAATTATTTTAATTAACTCAATAAAAATGTCAAAAGCAGCTGGTAAATTAAAGTCACTGAAAAAGAATGTTGAGCGGATAACCCACACAACTAAATTAAAGACAAATATACCCGCTGGCATGGCGGCTGCGGGACCACCATTGGGACCCATGCTTGGTCAGGTGAATATCCAAAAACATTGTGCTAAAACTTTTGATTAAATGAAACACTTACAGCGCGCGATTAATATTGCCGCATTCTGTAAGGACTTCAACACGAAAACTGCCGAAATGAAAGAAGGTGTGCCACTACCGTGCCGCATCTCTATGAACAGCGATCGCAGCTACGATCTGGCTATACATCATCCGCCGGCAACATTTTTCCTTAAACAGGCAGCGGGTATCCAGCGTGGAACTATGACACCTGGACGCGAGGTTGCTGGCAAAATAACACTGAAGCATTTGTATGAAATTGCAGCAATCAAGATCCAGGATCCACCAAACGCATTGCTTACAATGCAAGTGAGTTGGCTGTCGCAATTGTATATATATTTCATCGATTAATATGATATTTAATTAGCAAATGTGTGAAATGCTGATTGGTATTGCACGGACTTGTGGCATTAAAGTGGTACGAGATCTGGATCCCACGGAGTACGGCCAGTTTCTTGAGGAGCGCAAGGTCATTGTTGAGGACCAACGACGGGAACTGTTAGAGAAACGTGAAGCGAAGATGTTGCGAACGGGTTAATATGTGCAACCTTTTTTTATTGTTAATATACTTCTACAACTATAATTTTAATGTTTATTCTATGCTTATACGCTTGCGATCCTTGGCGGCGTTCTTTTTCCGACGTTTCTCCAGATGTTTGTTTAGTTTTCCAGTGTCTTTAAGATGTTCAAACTGTGCAACTAGTTCCTTTGCACGCCGTTCCTCTGCAATTTTATTAGACATGAGTTAAAAATATGTATAAGGATTTATAAATATTTAGGTACATACTCTTTGTCACATAATGTGGCTGCCGTCCCTCGTCGTGGGCTTTCTGTATTTCTTTGCGCTCTTTTTGTAATTGTTCTTGCTTGGTGTGCCACTTTTTGTCCTCCACATTCTTATTAATGAGCCTTTGCATTGTGTGCTTGATTTTTTGTTTTTCCGCGCCATGTACATTATCCAAATTTTTCTTTAGCTGATTAACTTCCTTTTCTCGTATATTTGTGATAAACTCATAGTTTTTCTTAAATGTGTCAATATTATAGTTGCCAGTTCTTTCATCAAATCTTGGATCACGCAGCTCAGTCTCTTTCTTACGTTCCACACGCAGCTCAGAGCCAAGAAAGGGCACCTGTCGCTTTGCACTTATTTCGCGGGGTCGATTCTTATTCAGCCGCTTGAGTTCGCTTTTTTGTTTAGGCCGTTTAACCTTAACACTTTTACTGCCCAGTACTGCTTCTTTGTAAACCTTCGATCCTAATTCCTCCTTAAGCTGCATAATTTCTTCGAACGACATGCCCTTTAGATCCTCACGAATTGCATTCTGTAATATAAATTAGCATTGGAATTATAAGAGTTTCACAATATTGCGTTTGATAGCTCACCTGTGTCTCTTCATCGCTGCTTGCTTCATGGTCTGATGCAGCTAAAGACTCGCTTGAAGATGACATTATAAACAGCAAATTCAGATAAATAAAATAGTAGGTTTCATAAAATCTTCACGTGTTTGTTGTGTTTTGATTCTGCATGCAGAGTGACCGTACGTTGAATATCAAAATATACGATTTTACCTTCTAAAATATACCGCCACTACCAAGTATTTTGCTTTCTTGATCATTGAAACTAAAGTCAATCGACAATATTTTTTTAACTAATTTTCTTTAAATCTGATGCGATTTCCCATCAACATAACTTTCTAAAATAAAAGACAACCATGTCGGTTCATTCTCAACTACAATCGATAGGTACTTCACAATCGATAGACAGTCTTCTTTTAAGTAGCAATGGATGCTAAGTGTCTTAATCGGACGGTCTGGCAGCTCTAAACAATATTCAGGATTCTCTGACGCTTACTTTCAATTTTAAAAACCATTAAGAAACATTTTAAAAGGGGTGAATTACAACAAAAAGCAATAATGTCTCAACAGTTGGTCGCATGTTGACCTCTCGTTACCCGCCAAAAGAACTTCATGTGAACATAAACATTGACCTAACTCTAATCATATCAACGCAAACATCAGTGGGAGGTGGTTAGTGATAACTATAACTTAGCTTCTTAGCCACATAGGTCACTGTGTTGATAGCCAATGCCTGGGGTACTCATTCTGCGATTTGTTTGCATTGCATTTGTAGCCAGTTGTAGGTGGATTGGTTCAGTCATCGACCAGCTTGTAGACAGCAAGAGCTAAAGCATTTAACGGTCGTGTGACTTTTACGTATACTATGTATCATGGGATGTGCTGGCACGCGTGTGTACAATTTGATTTGAAAAGTCACTGACAGGACCGTATCTCAGCAAAGGAGCGCCCGAAAGGGATCGTTGTACTGAACTAAAAGTATTTTTTACTAAGTTAGTATGTTAGATAGATCATTTGATTGTATTATTTTTATATTGAATAAAAATTAAAGATAAAGTCAAAAATTTTATTAATTACTAACATATTGTAATAAAATAAAAGAATTCAGATGCACCTGACACTTGTATTACACATTTTAGTTTTGAATATTTCGTTAAGTATACGCGTGGTGTTTTTACGCAGGAGTATTTGGTTTCAGCGCGAGACGAGACAAGCAAGCGCCCCACGTTCATTCACCAATTACTCTCGTTTATGTATCGCGCTATTCGCTGCGTTGTCCTTAATTTCTTAGAAAGCGTTTAAACATCTAATGAAAGCCGTTGGCCTACGATTTTTGCTGTCAGTCAATTTAGTTGCGTTTGGCACTTCGCTGCGTGCGGTTCGATTGGAATTTGAGCGGTTGCTTTTAAGCTGCTTAGTCGCTGCAACTACCAGACTAGATATTGCAGTAGTTGGGCGGAGAGTGCTTAGCTTAAGACTATGGTGATGATAATGCTGAACTGATCATGGCCAAGATAATATCAACGATTAAGGCCATTCTCACGCGCATCATCTTTGGCGCACACAGCTTGTTGGCCATTTGGCAGGTGACCACATTCAAGAAGGATATAATCTATTGGACACTATGTGGACCATTGTTACTGCTGCTGCTGGAAGGCATCTTCACCATTATGATCAAGAAGACACAGGAATGGCGCTGGTAAGTCTGCATATCCTGTCTTATCCTGTACTCGTACTTTGGTTTAAGGCAATGTAAACAAAAGTCGGCTGATGCTGACGTCATGTTCAAGTTTTGATTTTCAATTAAAAGTGAAATCATGTGTTTAATGTGTGTGCCCCGTGTCCGTAACGTAACGTAACCACCCCAAATACCCAACCACAATGACCACTCCTCCAAGCACCCACACACACACCGCACATATATACACTGTGTGTGCCGTTGTAGTAAAAACTTTAATGGAATTTCGCTTTGGTGGCCATTGCCAAACGCACCAGGTTGTTAGTCTGTGTCTTTCACTAGTTGTTTACCTTTTGTCGCGGGGCGCATCACTTTGACTTGTTGTTTGTTTTGGCCATTCACCCACCACCTCCACCCTCTTCTTTCTCCTCCTTCTAATTGCAGGTTCTGCCCCTCAGTCTTTCTCTATCTGAGCAGCATTGTACCAGCCATTTGGCTGCTCGAACTCGACAAGATTGAGCGTCGTCTGCTGAATATGAATACATCGCTATCCAATGTCAATGCCAGCAATGCTATTAACGACAGCAGCAATGCCATTGCCACCACCACCACCACCACCAGCAGCAGCAGCTCCGCCAACAACAGCGCCATGGCCCCAGTTGCTGATCTGCTCGATGATGCCGGCATCACGCTGCCCGTCATCAGTCCAGATACTTGGACCACACTTATTGAACAGTTCCTTATGCTTATCCTGATTGTGGGCCGTTGGCTGCTACCCAAAGGCGACTTAACACGGGATCAGCTTAGCCAGTTGCTGTTGGTCTACATTGGCACCGCGGCTGATATAATCGAATTCTTTGACTCTTACAAAGATGATTCGATAGCACGCATTGGATTCTTGGTCTTTCTGACACTGGGCATTTGGTCATGGAGCTTAATGCAGTTTACGATTGTGCTCTCTGCCACCAGGGGCAGACGACCACGAGGCAGTGGCTCCCATCATAAGGAGGAGTAAGTGAAATGATGTCAGAGATTCTAGCAAAATAACTTTGATCCATCTGCTTGCAGGCACACAGACTGCTGCCAGAATTGCTGTTGTGGCATCGATGTGTGGGGTATAGTATAACACAAAGTATTATTCATTTATTATAAATTAATAATAATTACTACAACTTACCACAGGAATTGTTCTTAACGTAATACTACAGGATGCACCTTTTCTAACCTTTCGATTGCTGATCATATTCCAATACAAAATCATCAATTATATGAATGTTTTCTTCACCTGTAAGCAGGATAAAATTGATCGGCTAGAATTGATTTAAATTAAATAATTTTTCTACCAGGCAAAAACTCCTTGGTCATTATATTACAATTGTATCGCCTGTATGTGGTTAATGCAGAATTCTGGAAGAATCGCCGTGAAAGTCGCATGGCCAAGTCTCGTCAGTATCAGTCGCGTCGCAGAGTTCATGATTCGGATCAGAACAGCATTTATATGATATCTAATGAACGCGGCGGGGATGTCAAAAAGAAGATTAAGAAGTGTGTAATTACAAATTGTTTTAAGCTTTATATTTAACAAAATTATTACACAGAGCCAAAGATAAAGATCGAGATTTCGTTGAGCCCGAGCCCAGCTATAGCAAAAAGAAGAAGGACAAAAAAGATAAGTAAGCAGACATTGCAGAACATAATTAAAGTTACTCAATTTCTAATTTTGTTTTCTTAGGAAAAAGAGAAAGCGCAAGGATACGGGCTACTCCACTGCCAGCTCACAGAACCTGTACTCGACCAAGGGTGGCAAGGATAAGAAGGGCAAGAAATCAAAGCGCAATTACAGCAGCTCTCCCAGCGATTATGATCTAACGAATGCCAAGAAACAGAAACGCGCCAAAAATGCCGAAAAGGCTGACAAAAAGTAGGATACAAACTGTGAGATAACTATTATTCGATAACTGCATGTCATCTCCTAGAAAATCTCGAAAAATCGACGCCGTAATAGAGGAGTCGACCAGCACAAGCAGCAGCAGCTCGGACTCGAGCAACTCTACGCTGCCCAGCTACGAGGTAATCGATGAGAAGAAGACACGACGTCGCAAACATGCCCACAGCAGCGACTCCAGCTCCAGTGACAGCAGCTCGGACTCTTCCTCATCATCCTCGTGAGCTGCCTAATGTGGCCAATTGCTTTTTTTTTAGGACCAACGGCATTTTGTTTGCGGACTCCGCTGAATGTAATGTTAGGTTAGCAAACATTTTTTGTGACAGTCAAACACATTTTTGGCTGAGACGCTGATGGAAGGATTAACTCCTTTTCAATTAGACGTCGACTTTTGTGTGACCCACAAGGTGGTCTGAAAATTTGTAAACATACACAAACATATATTTTCATATGTTTACGTTAAACGAAATTTAAATTGAATAAAATGGCGCCTTGATTTTCAAATAAATTGGCAGCACTGTCATAGATACAGCTGCTCTCTTGCTATCGCTCTTTACTCAAGCTTTTTTTTCTTACGAGTATGAGCCTAGCAACGCTGTGTGGAGGCAGCGCAAAACTTTTGTTGACACTCACAGATAATCGTATGCGTGTGCGTGTGTGTGAGTGAGCCAAAGCTATATGTGTGCTGTTTGTAATAATAAATAGTTGCTGTTGAGCGTTCGAGCGCTGCGGACGCGCTGTTGTCGGTTACGCCGCGGTAAAAGCTTTTTGTTGTTCGTCGAGTTTGAGTCTAGCGTAAGTGTAAGTGTGTGCGTGTGAGTGTGCGCTATTGTTGTACTCACTATACATAATACATATACATTATTCTATGCGCTATTTGTAAGTTTCATGAAGTCGAAATCTTATTTAAATCTTGTGAGGGAACTCTCGATTTCATTGCCTCCCCTGCTAACCACAACGAAAACAAATAATCACAACACAACTACCGCAATGTGTACTCACAACAATCATAGGAGTAGCACATTAAACTCTCTGCTTGTTGCCATCAACTTATAGCAACAAAATAAGATACAGATACCACAAACTATTGCCCTTTGTTGTTAAGACAGTTGTCAACCCGCGAGCTGATAAAATATATGTACAATAATCAAACAGGTGTCCAAAAGTCTAATTGAATATTAGGAAATCACAAAATAACTTAAAGATACAATTTAACTTCGAGATATTTGATATACAATGCGTGTGAATACATTGAAAAGCTCAAGAGTGCGGCAAAAAAAAAACCAAAAAACAACAATGCTATTATGCGTATGTACAACGTATGTATGTGTGTGTGCGAGAGTGTATGCTGCGTGTGTTCTAACTCGCAAGTAGAGTACCAAGACAACAACACTGCGACAGTAAATAGAACAGCAATTGTGGAAATGTTATCACGCTTTCAATTTGCTGTTGCTTCTATTATGCTGGCCTGCATTGTAGACGGCAAATAGTCGAATAGTGGAGTTGCCGTACAGCTGTTCGGAGGGGGGCAAACAAATATCGTGCACACAAAACACGTTTCTGCCAAACAGAAAACAACAAAAACTATACAAAAAAAAATAAAAACATAATGCCAGTCCCAGGCTGATGATTATTTCATTTCTTTTGCTCTTGCGCGATTGTCATTGTCATTGCTTGGGTTGGTTCTTTGTTAACGCTCATCACGCGCTCTGAAGGTTAAGCCATGGCACTTGCCCACTAGCAACAAACTCCACCCTTAGTTGTAGCTCAGTTTAGCTCGGCTCAGCTCCCGTGTGTGCGTCCCGTTTTCCGTGTCCCGGCCAAAAACTTTCCGGAGACGAAAAGCCGCAAGCGTCATCAACCACTTGCTGCCCTTAACTGTCTTATTATGGCATTTTACAACACATACGTACTCTCTCTATCTCTCTCTTTCTATTTAACACACTTTACATTTGGGCAGGTCGCCTTGGGGTAGGAGCAGTGCTGAGAAGGGAGCCTCTGTGGTATAAGAAAATGGTCGTAGTTAGAATGCCTAGGGAATTAATCAACGCAAATAAATGCAAAGCCTATTTAACTTTATCATACCATTAAACTAATTCAAACATCAGCTGACTAAACTAACTTGATTATAAATTCTGCTGTCGACTCTTTTGTTTTCTTTTTTTGGTAGTCCATGGTCCGGTAAGTTCTGGTTCTGTTCCACATAGCAGATGGCAGATCAGCACAAAAAAAAAGATAAATAAATAATGCGTAAGATCGGATGTTGCCCATATACTATATGCAATCATCTAGAAACAAGCCTATAGATATAGATATACATAATATGCTTGTTTGTGTTCACAAACGAACACGTAGTATGTGTGGCAGTTTAAACGTGTCTCATTGGTGGCAGGTTTTTTGGTACAGCTCGTTTGGAAATTGTTGCTAGGCAACTGGGCATATCAAATAAATTGACAAATTTTAAATGATTTTTGCTTCGACAAACATTAAGATGTATTTTATTCAGTGAGTGAATTCTCCCGTAAACAGGTGAGAATGTTTCAGTCGAATAGAATCGATGAACAGAAACACACAGTGGCATACACTTTCATTTTCTAATTGAATATAAATACAAAATTGTTGCATACCAATTAAAAGTTAAAAGTTTGCCGACATTGTTAAAATTCTTTTTATTCTAATCGCTGCTCAAATTAAACAATCAAAAAAAACCAAAATGCTCTCCATGGTCACTTTGATCGCATGTCGGATCACAGCTCCATGCTATTTATAATAGATATATTCGCTACAGCATTTCCAGGGCCACATTGTTCACCTCCAGCCATAGTCCAAGTGTGTATATATCTGAATGAAGTGTTATAGGGTATTCAGTTGGTATGCTATGCCCAAGTTAAGCATCCCAGCTATTTTAGTCGCTTACAATTTGTTGTCATGCCAACAACAATATTTTTTGCACACTTTTAAATGTATTCAAGAATTAAAATATATACAATAATTATATACATTTGCAAGCAAGTATCTACATACGATTATAGTCGTATACAAAAAGTGCTGCTTTATTTCCTTTACTTGACTGTAACCAGTCGATTGCCCTTACATGGCCCATATAAACGTGCCTTGAGTCTGACCTCTTGAGTCAGCATAAAGCGGCATTAAAAACATCTGTTTAATGAAACAGCTGTGAAGTGGAAGATATTGATTTTTGACTTGAAATTTAGTTGTACTCGTTCTCTTATCTGCATCAAACACTTGTTACGAATGAATGCAATCAATTGAATGCCAATTGAAATGGAAACATTCATTGAGTCCTACGATGGTTCCATAAATTGCCATTCAATTCAATGGAATAGAATAAAATACAATATATTTACAAATTGCGTGCAAATCTATACAAATCAAATACATGTGTATATGTATGGTAGAGATACTTTAACTACTTTACAATTAGAAGCAATTCAGCCGTATGAATAAATTTGCCATACATAAGTTTGTGTACACTTGCCTTGGGTCCATCAATTTGTTATGGCGCTTAGATTTTGATGCGATGTTGTTCCAGTTTATTGCACAATTCACGCCCGCTGTTGTTGTGGGCGTCAAATGGCCGTAGCGTGCAGGTGTATTTGTTAGCCATCGTAGCATGCAATATGTCACACGTAAGCACATATGTACATATATTATATTTGGCACTCACGTGGCTGCCACATGCGACAATTCAATTACTATGTTGGCCGCCATTGCGGTTGCCTTTCGTGCCTATCTCAATTTCCAGCTAACAAATACGAGCATGTTTAGCAGCTTGTTAGCCAACAATTATGCAAACGATAAATTGCATTGAATGCAATCAGTTAACAAAATAATACAAAATATATTATGGCCGAAGGCAGAGCTTCGTATTAATTGTTTAACTGTCTGCGACTACAGTTGCCCAGTGGCCTTATTATTACGCAGTATTTAGTGATAAAGAAAGACAGCCAGCAACAATAAGACCAAGCGAATGCAACTGCGACGATAAAAAGACGAACACGTCGTAAAGTGGCAGTCGCTGTAGCAGACTCAGATTGGTAGCGGTACAAAGTCCACATGGCGCATGAGTAACGTGTATGCAAAGTGCCAATGCACGTATACGCCCCGTTGCCAGCGTTAAATGAATGGGCCTGTCATGGGCTCATTGAAACTCACTGACCAGCATCTCCGCTAACCTACAAAAAATTATATGCCCTATAGCTTTTTAATTGTCTCTATAATTCATATTCTAAGTTCGACGACCTCATAAAGGTGGTGCCAGTTGATGCTGATTGAAACAATTAAATGTGCGATTTATCTTTATTTTATTTTAGTAGTGTAACGCAAGAGTACAAGTACTCAATGGAATTGAGTATTCTGAAGTGGATATTTATGCAAGACTTTGGAAGTCGGCATTTAATTATTGCTTTGCTAATCCGCAGATATCAAGCTGGTTGTTTGTAATCAACCAGGAAATGCACTTGAGCAATAAGTTAATCGACAAAGTTCACAGCCCTCAAAGCAAGATTAGACGTAAATAGGGTAGATGGTGAAATGGCTGCTCTCTCTTTTAATGTTAATGCCAGGGACAAGCATTCTCTTTTATGTTTGCTTATCAATACAATATCTAGTTTGCTCCAAAATAATCGTTGTCAAGTGCCCCAAGCTTTGGATCAGTCTCAAGAAAGCTTATCAGACGCTGACATTAGATAGAGTTGAAGAAATAAAATGTGATTGTGAAATACCCTGCACAGCTGTTGTTGTATGAATCAAATCAGCGCAGTAAACAAATATGGTTGTATAAATACTCAAGCAGCTCGGCTTTATCAGTAAAGTTTCAATTTCACACGCCTCGCTCGATACACATTGAGCTTGTTATTGATAAACAAATAATTGTAATATGAGAGCACGTTGAGAATAATCTTTTTAACGAATTAAATTTCCAGCTGCCCGCAGTTAATTAATGAACTAAGAGAAATTAAATAATCTGCAGCTGATTATAAATTTGAGATTCCAAGTTCACTTAATGAAATAGGAGAAATTGAATAATCTGTGGTTGATTATGGATTTGATTAAACTCGGTTAAACGGGCTACAATTAATAAAGACGTTTGCCAATTAGAAAGATTTCGCCACCAAACGATACGATAGCGTGATAAGAGATAATGAAACCTTTTATGTGTTATCAAAGTCTTTCATTGGCTACGGAACAAAAAATCAAGTGTGATACGCCCACAGGCCACAGCTGACTGCAATTGACGTTGTCTCTTGTGGACTACTCGTTGACGCACTGCAATAGCCATTCGAAGTGTGTAGTCGGCACAATTGAATGAGTACTGCGACGGCAATTGAATAGTGCAAATAAGTACGAGTGCTTTGCATAAGTGTGGTCTGGGTTTGTTTGTCGATACAGCCACTCAACCAGCCAACCACTCAAACCGCTCAACCACTGAGCCACTCTAGTGTACGTGTGCTGCACATCAGTCGCAATGCGTACTCGCTGTAACCGCAGCAGGGCCTCATGCCAGGCCTAGTTTTACTTTGATTTGCATCAAGAGCAGTTCACTCGTGCACCTTACACCCAAAACTCCAAGTGAATCAAGCGTAAGTCGAGTTGAGTGGAGTCGAGAATGTGGGTGGCTCTCTTTCTCCACCTGTCACTTGAGCCAATCAGCTATGATACTCCAACTGGCATTTCATCTGCCCGTTGAGATGTCATTGTAATCGCCTTTGATATGCAACTGACACTCCCGTATGAAATTGAAATCTGGCAACTGGCAACTGGCAGCTGGAATATGGTTTACTGCTGCCAAGGTACAGTCAGCGCGTTTTTTTGTTGTGACACATTTCATTCTTCGTCTATAAATAGCGACTAGCAGTTGCTGCATAAACAAAGCGCTTAGTGTGTGGCATGCAACAAGCAGTGGCCTTTTCGTGTCGCGGCCACAAGCGACCCTCAACTTGAACCTTTTGCGATATAATAGCCAACGTAACTATTGTTCTAGTTATCTAAGAGGATTTCATATGAGCAATATAAGCATATGTAACTTGCCTTTCATTCGAATTCAAATCGATAGTAAAATGTAAGCCAAGAGATATGTGACAAACAAATTAACAAATCAATTAATATGTACAAACGCAATACTTTGAATTTGCCTTGCTCCCATACTGACCCACCAGTCGTATGCGTGATTTCAAATGTTTTTAATGTTTCTTCTAAAGCACTAACGAATCAAAAAGCTAAACTGCATTAAGCATAAATATAGCTGCGACTTTGACATTGGCACGTGGCAAAATCCCAATCGAGTACTGTTTTGAGAAGAGCAACAAACTAAGAGCGTAAATTTAAATTTGTTTTCCTACAGATTGTTTGGCCGACAACATGTTGAATCTGTGCTAATTGGCAGCCAGCCAGTCACAGCAGCAACAGCAGCAACCCTTTTGTTATCTGCAACAAAGCAAAACAGAGAGAACAAGCGGAAGCATCAGCAATGCTGACACGAGCCGATAACTGCAACCAGCCCAGCGACGGTGACAGCGACAGTAACAAGACAGGGCTTAAACACAAGGAAGCCAACAGCAAAGAAGGCTTAATGCTGCAATCAATCGATGAACATTACGTCTGCGATATTGCAATGATGAGCATTGCCGAAGGTGTTACTCAAATGGCAAACAAAGCCAAATCTAAAATGAATCAGAATGACAACGAAGTGGAATTGGATCGTCAGGAGGAGGAGCAGGCCATTAGCGAACTGGTGCGCTCATCCAGCGCTAATGCATTGATAGAGCCGTAAGTCATTGATTGTATACTTCATTGTGAAGCATTATTTATTTATGAGACATGTGCTTTGAGAATAGTACATTTACATTCTAGTTTATATAAATAAATATAGTCGATATAAATAAAATATAACAATGAAAAGGTGATTTATTTATTAATTTCATTTAAAAAAAAATCTTGAAGTTAAACTTAATTATTTTCCCTTGGCATTTTTAGGGGCAGCAAGCACAGCGGCAGCATGCGTGTCGTCTTTGGCATACTTGTGCGTCTGGTGCTGCCACTGGCCAATGGTGTGGCGCGCGGCATCAAGGGCATACGCGATGTGCGTGTATTGCGAGTACTGCAGAATCTGGCCTCCAGTCGTCAGGCCTTGACCAATTTGGTTGCCTTTGCAGCGAATACCATATCGCTGAATCTATCCTCTGTGCAGGGTAAGTTTTTTGCATGCGCATAGATAATTTGTGACAGTTGCTACTCCATTTCATTATAATCATGATCCATTTGCCGTCCATTTATGTACTCATTGTTCCAAAACCTCACAGCGTTCTATATAAAATGCTCATTCGTCGCTCCTCAAATACCAATTTTTCCATTGACAGTTTCCAATCGTCTGGGGCCTTTGCTCAATTTGCTCAAATTGCGCAAATGCCAAGATGGCTTGGAAAGTCTGCCCGATACGCTGACCGCACCAAGCACACCGACCACACCCATAACGCTCACAATGCCCACAACGCCAAGCACACCGTTCCAGGGTCCTCCCGTCTACAGCATCGCCAGCCCCCCAACATGCAGCTCCAGCTTCAGCTCAGGCTGCTGCACTCTCAATATTCTTGCCGAGCCGCCAGCGGGCACACCGATTCGAGCGGACATTGTGCTGATCCATGGTTTGCACGGCTCCCTGGTGAACACCTGGAAGCAGGGGCTGTGGCAAAATGAACGCCATCCCGTGGAGTTTGATCGTCCACCCCGACCACCAGTGCGTCCTCCGAAGCGACCTCGTCATTCACGCAGCGCTGCCATTCATCCTGCGCCGCGAGAGAAACGTGCCAAATTTACGTCCTGTAGGCGTGTGGTAGAGAAGGACTTGACGGATGCTGGCGCTGCTTGGCAGGAAGCACAGCTGCAGCCGGCAATTGACATGCAACAATATTGTTTCAGTGCTTCCGAAACTTCTGAAGCTTCGGATGACAATGCCGAAGAGTGAGTGCAAATCAATATGCTTTTAAAAATGTAATTTAACATTATTGCTTTTATAGCTTTTCCTATGTCTGTGGCGAGCCGGAGGATATACAGATCTGCGAGGGTATCGAGTATAGTTTTCCCACATTCCGGCTGCGCATGCACGACAGCAATCGACAGTTGCAAGCCGAACTGGAGTCCATATTGCAGACCGAAAGCAACGAGTCCTCAGCAGCATCGACGCCAAGAAAAACGCCTGGCAAGCAGAAGAAGCCATCGCCCAATGATCCCAACTATTCCAAGTGCTGGCCAGGCGACTGGCTGCCACTGGACTGTCCTGGTGTGCGAGTTATTGCTGTCAACTATACAACGGATCCGTATCTCTGGCGTCCGCTATGGAAGAACAAAGAGCCACGCTCCAGTATCATTCAACGCTCCCGTGAGATGGCCGAACTGTTGATACAACAACGCGTCGGCCATGGTCATCCCATCATCTATGTGGGACACTCCAAGGGTGGTCTGTTCATCAAGCAGCTAATTGTCGATGCCTGGGAGTGTGGACGTCCTGCCATGCGACCACTGTGGCGGTCAGCTCGCGGTTGTTTCTTCTACTCGGTGCCGCATCGCGGTTCCCACTTGGCTTCCATCAAAGCGCCGCTGCTGTCACGCTCTGTGGAGTTGCTGGAGATAGAAAAGAGTAAGCGAGTTGCAGTTGTTAATAGCTGTAGAAGTCTAAAGAGGTTTTTCTTGCAGATAACAAGTATTTGTTGGATTTGCATCGACGCTTTGCGGCGCTTTATCATTTGGGCCATCTCAAGATTGAGGTGTTCAGCTTTGTGGAAACGGCACTGACATTGATGTCGGTGCTCTATTTGCGCATTGTGGGCGTGGATTCGGCAGGTGAGTGGGAGCTGAATAATTAATGAAGATTTTCAATGCTATAATTCGCAATCTTTACCATAGATCCTGGTTTCGGTGAGGTGTGTGGCATTCGGCTGGATCATCGAGAGATCTGCAAGCCACGCAGTCGGGACTGCATACTGTACAAAGAGCTGGTGAAGATGATTAAGAAGGTGTGCTGAGGAGTGTGTGCCACGTCAATTACTAGACCTCATTAAATGGAATCGATATGTGAATAAGCTTGCAACTATAAGTTGCACCTATAGTTATTGCGTACCTAAATATTCAGATATTTGCGATTTGTTCTTCATATTTATCTTTTGTTGTTATGGTGCATAGCATAAAGATATTGGAAGCATGTTCATAATATTACAAGATATATGTTTACACGTTTGTTCAGTTTAAGCTACATACACATTTACACTAACACTCATACACTCAAGAAGATGCGTTTAAGCATGCCATTTAGCACGTAAACTACAAATTACACTTAGATAGATATTGATAATGATATATAAATAATAATCTTTTTTTTGCGATTTTCAATTGTGATCATTTGTTCAGTTCAATTGTGATGTACAGCTTAAACAAAGTATATAAGTACATAGTATATATACTAGTTACTAGTACTTGGACACCGCTGTTAAATGTTACCAACGAAAGCAACTAACTGGGGAATTTACAAGATATTACAAACATATACAATTGCCCATTTGATATTTTATACCAACCTGTAAAGTACTGAAAGTTTCTAGAGATTACCATAAAACAAAATAATAAATAAATGTATATATGTATAAATACTTACAATTATATATACCAGCATATATGAAGAAGTGACGTTTTACCATATTTTATAAATAAATAAAAATGCAGATTGTGTCGTATGTTTTTGTCGTCATAACTTAGTTTTAATATGTTTCTGTTTTCATAATCGTTTTTTCCAAATAGTTAAGGTTGTTTTTCACCCAGTTTCATCAATAGATTACATTTTATTAGACTCTGTAGCCGCGCTAATTGCTGGTTTTTTATGCCAAATTATTTGCACCGAAAACTTTAACACGAACCTACAAATACATACTTATATAGTTTATATGTACGCATATGCATCTATGTGTGTGTATCTAAGTATGTATGTATGTATATATATGCCATCTTAGTTACTACATACAATAATAATAATGTTTCGGATTTTCTCTTGCATATATAAATTACATAAAAAATACATTCGCCTTTTTGTCTCATTTTTTCATATCGATTTTCATTCTGTTCAGCTTCATACGTAATTCTTAATGGGGAACTCAACTAAAGTATATATGTAGGTTTCGTATTTTGTTTAAAATTTAGTTACATACATAGTTGCCACTCTACTAATGAGGTATACAGAATGAGGACTTAAAACTCAAAACTATAATTACATAAGTTAAAACAAATGTTTATGTTTAGGATCAATTGTTTTGCTTCACCCAAAGAGAGACAGTTAAGAACATAATTTGCTTATAATGTTTGTGGACTCTTAGTTATTGATTGGTTTTCATCTTTTCGTATCGTTTCGTTTCCTCTTGGTTAGCCAAAAACCTATGCAAAAGTCGCATTACGCATTATCCATGCTATCAAATAATTAATTTTATTTTTTTTATTGTTTTCGCGCTTAAATAATTTAAACATTTATCACATCCACTTACACAGCGATCACAATCGCAGTTATTTTTTCATCTCATTTTCAAACATTTATTTCCTATTTCTAATTTTTTTTTATATAAATTTTATTAATACGTAAATTTTCTGCATTATTTTTTTTTTTTTGTTTTCCTTAACTTTGTAACGCTTAAATTGTTTTTGTTTTGTTTTTCTTCATCTTTCTTTTAGGAATTTTGAGTTCATTTTGCGGAATATTTTTTGCTTGAATTAAATGCAAAGTTTATGCGTACATCAAAAGTTTGTTGTTTTTGCTTTTTTATACATTGTATACATTAAGTTTGAGTTTTCAATGTTTTTTTTTTCATAATATTTTTTAAATATTTTTTTTTATTTGGAACACCGGGAAAGTTTTGTAAGACCTAAAACTATACTCTATCAGTTGTTTTGAAATGCAGTTAAAATAGAAAATTGTGACTTATTTTGATATGAACACAAATCAGATTGGTAGATAAACATGATGGCCGAATTTTGTCTGTGTGTACCTCAAAAGACTGCAATCAGAGGCAATTAAGATTTGAATAAGAAGTATTGCATAGTGTTTATGAAAGATAATTGAAAAAGTTTAAAGTTAATTTATGATAAAAAAATTAGTTAGTTGTGTAGACAGAATATAAATTTGGTATCGACTAAAATTATCTATCAGGAAATAAATTTGATCAGGGCCACACACAGACATTTCAGCAAGTCGAATATATTGTATATTAATTAATGTGTGTATGTTATGTCTTTATGTATTATATTTCTCTTTGTTGCTTATGTGGAAAGGTACTATTGTTTGTAATATTTTGTTGTTCTTGTTATTTTTATTTTGTTTTTAGGTTTGTTTTGGTTGGTTTTCAAGGTATAGGCTTATATATTTGTTATTTGTTATTGCACTTAGGTCTAAATACGTATACATTCAAAGTTCTTAAACGGATTCAATTTTTAAACACTTTCATTATGTTCCATTTTACTTGCATCAATTCAAAATTGTATCTAAACATCATCTACATCCATTATGTTACTCTATGGAAATGGAATGTGTGTAAGTGTGGTTGTGTGGCAGAGTGTGTGTTTGTGTTTGTCTCTCATAACAATTTCCTAAACACATTTTCACATAGCTGAGCCTATTTAAAATGCATTTGAAAATAATATCTATGATTGACTGTTTGTTACTGAGAATGTGTGGGGGTTATATGTGTGTATGTGTGTGTAAGCTACAGGTTGTTGTAGTTGTGGTTGTTGTTGTTGTTTTTTGTTGTTGTGGTAGCGGTAGTTTGTACAAACAAGGTACAGTCGGTAATAGGGATAGAGACTCGTACAATACGGCTGAGTTACATTCTAGGTTTAAACAAAAAGCATCTGTTAAATTATACAAAAAAGGAATGCAATGTGCGTGTAAGTGTGTGTGTGTGCATGTATGGTTGGTGTCTGTGTGTGTGTGTGTTGTTTGTGCTTGAAAATAAGCGCTTTCAACGAAATGCAAAATGAATATAATCAGGTACATTTGATATATCGGTATATAAAAAATATAAAACAAACAAAATACAGCAATTAATATAAACGGAAATTAAATATGTTGCTTAAATATTTATATAAATATATTGTATGTATGTATGTTTGCTTGTATATGGATATGAACACTTGTGACTATTGTATGTGTGAGTGTGGGAGTGTAATGGTGTGGTGTTGTGGTATGGTGTGAGTTGGGCTATTGCATTTGTTTATTTCTTGTATCGTTTCGCTATAAGTATAGACTATTTGCGGCAGTTTGATTAATGTGGAAAAATGTTAAACATACAAATCATAAATGGTAATTAGCCTCCATTAAACGAATGAAAAACAAACAAAATAAAATACAACTAAAGCATATGTAAGAATGTCGTTTAGAAATGTCAAAGGCTTAACTTAGTTAATAATGTATTTAAATATATATATGTGTATATATACATATATATGTATATGTAAAGATATAGATATATATGTATGTATGTATGTTGTGTATAAATATGCTGCTTATTCTCGTAGTTTCAACTTCATTGATTGAAGTGCAATGCATTTATAAAATGCATTATCATCACGATCAATCAAACAAACTATCAATCAATCATATATAAAGTTTGGAATGTTTCAAGCTGCGAATGTGTGTTGTGTTGTGTGTGTATGAGTGTGTGTCTGTGTGTGCACAATTGTGTGTATATGTAATAGTAGCTTCTCAGAGAATACTTTTGCTTGGCGAGGCGACGACTGCAATGGCTCCAACTTCGACTCAGCCATTGGGATCGACCTGAGCTCGACGTTGCAGAGCCGTTGGCGCCGCCGGCCAAGTCTGTTTGGCCATTGCCCTCGTCGCTTTAACGTTATTAACGGACTGTGGTCCGTTGGCAGGAACTATGGATGCATGTGGATGCTGCTGCTGTTGCTGGCGATCCTTGAGCTGCACAGCGCTTGACTTCTGATTGTTGCTGCTGCTGCTGCAGTTGCTGTTGTTGTTGTTGCTGTAATGATTAGGCGCTGGCATTTGCCGTGTCAATTCGGCGGGCAACTTGAAACCATTCGTCAGGCTAACACACGCATATTCGTGCTCTGATGTGGGCGTCAGTGTCGCCGCCGATTCCTCCTCGGCGAGCAGACAGATGCCATCGTTTGAGTTCGAGTGTCGTGTGAAATTTGTATGAAATTGCTTTTTGCTGCCATTGCTGCTGCTGGCACTGCTGCTGCTCAAACTACCGCTGCGACGAGCACTTACGTTGCCCAGTCCCGGCATCGTGGTCACTAGAGGCAGCGAGTTGGGTGGCATGGCCAACTCCAGGCTGCCATCGCCTACGCCGACGCCGTTCATGACGGAAGTCTGCTTGTGATTGGCATTGGAGTTGTTGCCGCCATTGCTGGGCGCCTGCAAGGCGACGGCATTGGGTGGCGTATGGCGATAGGGTATATAGAAAGCCTTCGCCTCCTCTTGACGCTCCGGCGAGCCTGCACATAGCGGCAACTGTGACAGATTGTGCACGCCAGCAATGCTCAGCTCGAGTTGCTCGTCGGCTCGACGTCCTATTGGGCCATTGCTGTGCCCATTGGGCAGCGGTGCAGCGGCTGCCGAGCTCGTTTGATACTCCAGCGTGTGCTCCGGCAACAGTTCAATGTGATAGCGCGAACGCGGTATTAACGTTTGCATCTCATGGCAATCCTGCTGCAATGTGCTGCCACTCAGCCCACCAGCACTGTCGCCTGGCATGCCTGAAGCACTGCTCAGATTGCCAAAGGTGATGTCTGTGGGCGTGGTCAGGTGTATGGGCCCCTGGGCGCGTGCCTTGAATCGACGCCGTTGAAAGATGATAAACAGCGCAAAGCCAAACACGCAGAATGTCGAGAGCAACGAGCCGATTGCAATGCCGCTGTAGATGTCGTTATTGGAGTTGCCATCATCCACGGGAGGCACACGATGATTCATCAGATTGAAGTAGAGTGGCGCACCCACACCCGTCTCCCCCACAACGCGGACGGTCACATGCATTTTGTCCGTCTCCGACACATTGGGAAACTGAAAGGAATCGAATTAATAAAGGGCCAACAGATGAACTGGATATATCGGTTATATGGTGCAGAGCTTTTAAAGAACTATCTATTAAGTATTTATATATATAGCTATTTAAATTGGTTACTTGTTAAATCGCTTGAAATGTTTCTAAAAGATTTCGTTTAAAAATTTAATATAAAATAGAAATATCATGATTTCTGCACATTAAGATTTAAATTCTCAATTCTTTCTGCATTATCACAGTTGCACATAACCGATACCCATATTATAATCCATCTGGCTTACTAGAAAAAAGCAAGGTCGGCACTCCAAGACCACAGCTTCATGCGTGACATTGCCCAGCGTCCATTCAATGCTGTAATGATGCACTCGGCCATTAGAATGCACGGGCGGATCCCACAATAGCTTCAGTCCATTGTCCTTAACCATGCGCGAATTGCTAATGGTACCAGGTGCTAATTGTACAAGAAAATATTAAAGTTGTTGAAAAGAGAGACATATCTTGGGCATGCTTACGATCTGGCAGCGTTTTTACATCCATTTCGCCGTAGAAGATTTGAGGTTTGCAATTGTAAAAGAGAAAATTGTAGCTCTCATTGGCACTGAGGCCGCTGACCAGCAGCATTGAGTTGACAATGGTGCGCTCCTTGCACTTGGGCTCCTGTTTCTTTAGCGGCAGCTGTACATGCAAATGACACTCATAGACGCAGGTGTCATTGAGACTGTCGAGGAATTGAAAGGCCAGCATACGCGACTCGACAGTGATCAGGCGAAACGACATATTCGACTGATCGGAGGTGCCATTCTCAATCTGTGAGGAAGAGATGGAAGTGCGGGACTTTAGAGCATGCACCGGACAATGTGTAGAAGCCAGATAGATTGACAATTGCCACTACAGTACAGTCTACTCACAATCTTCCACTGTACGTAGCGAAAGTCCTGGGCAAGGAACTCATTCTCGCTGGTTATGATTAGCACACGCATTTTGATGCGACTAAAGTGCTGGAGCAGCACACCGGTGACACTGGCCTCCACCACCAAGCTGAAGATATCCTCCTCTATTTCGAGTGTCATGTCATCCACTTCGTTGTCCAGCACTTCGTATTCGGCATTGCGCATCACTGTGGCAGCCGCTGACTGATTGAGTGGCCGTATAATGGTCAACTGACGACGCACTTCATCTGCCTTCTCCTCGACGGGCGTAACAGTGCCATGCAGTGGCCCGTCCAGCAGCTGCGAAGGATGTGGATGCGTGTGATTGACGGAGAATTGCAGTATGAAGTACTTTTTGTTATCCAGCTCCGCCTGTGACCATTTCACAAATGTGTCGTTGCCCAGATGCACCAGACGCAGCAGCACTAAGCAAAGAGAGAACAAATATGATTAGCAAAAGATTAAAATTGATAAAGCTTGCTTTTCTTGTTTGATTTGATTAAATTACAAATGTGTATTGTAGTTAGACTTACAGCCCTGGGTACAGCAGACCACAGCCGGACTACGCAGTGAGCTGAGTATCATCTGCTGTGGCACATTGGTGCCAGAGCGCATCTCCGAGGTGGGCGTAAGGAAGCGTGTGATCAGCGCAAAAGGACGATAGACGGGCAGCCCGGTTGAGATCACCACGAACGAGGTGTGATTAAGTTTCATGGGTGCAAACGAGCTCCATTGATGCGGATTACTACGCACAATATGCACCACGAACATGGCCTGTCAAGAAGTCAGAGAGAGAGCTCAAAATTAGAAGGCTGTCGCCGTCTACAGTGCGTATGATTGATCAATAATTACCTCCATGGTGCGACTGTCAAAGGTCACGTTAATGGTGTGAAAGCTGTGCGGATAACAGCGTATGTTCTGCAGGGGATTGGGAGTCTCGGGCTGTCGCTTGAATCGCACCTCGCCAGTTACCGAATCCTCGCCGGCAACATTACGGGCAAAGCACTGATAAATGCCCTCCTCCTCGGGATCAAAGGAATGAATGTGCAGCTCATTGCCGCTAATGTAGCGTGTGTAGGAACTGTTGAGCACCGCACCATTGTGATACCAGCTGAGACTGGGCGTTGGATTGCCCTCTGCACGGCAAGTCAACGTTGTCGATAGACTAATGTAACCCACTTCCACCGGCAAAGCGCTCACTATTCTCGGCGGACTGGTGACAATCACACGAAACGTCTGCCTATCCGTGGGTGTGGTGCAGATGTAATAGCCCTCATGGCGTTCCATTCGCACATTTGTTATTTCCAGTGCCACGCTGTTGTTCCTAAGCTGGGAGAGTGTGTTATTCGGATGTTGCAGCCACCAATCGATGGGCACATAATCGGCAATGGCACGACACTGCAGCATCAGTGTACCACCCGTGGGCACATAGAGTGTGGCATTCTGAAAGGCAGGCAGCAGTTGTGTCTCCCTGCCAGCCAACTTTAGGCGGCCGTCAGCATTTGGTTCGACGCGCACCGTCCACACGAATTGGCGATGGCTCCGGCCGGCATACTGGTTCTGGGCCACGCATCTGCAACGGGAATAGCACATTGTAAACACACATACACACATACTCGCATATGTACGAACATTTCATACACATTTCGCACATTAATTGGTCTTAACACTGACCACAATTATGCCAGCCACTGGGTCGGTGCGTGGTGTTAATTAATGCGCACATATCTTGACTCAAGACATGGTCAGCGCAGAGGGTTGATGGATTGTGGCCAAGGTGTTGATATGCAACATCACTAAACCGAAATGAAGCGCCTACCTGCAGGCACTTATAAATTAACACAACTGGGGGAACTATTCAGAAGTCGCTATGAATTAAATGCAAGCCGCACAATGTTCTACAACAATTACCCTAGATGTAAATTGAGATGACTGCCAGCGGTATTCTTTATGGAAATAAATGCAATTTTCCCAGAGAAAACAAGAGTAAACAATATAAAATATAATTGGAAAATTAAGCAACACATTAGATTCAAAATGTAGATAACTGCTAGAGAGATTCTTTATGCAAAATTGAGGTAAATGTTTGGAGAATAAACACAAGTGCTTTTAATGGGAAATGGAATTAAATTTAATAACTAGATCCAACTGAATAGATGTTAAAATTATATGGCTGCAGATATTTGATACAAGGAAAAACGAAAGCAAGAAACTTTAAATTTGAACAAAATATAAAATGTTATCACAAATTGTTCTTGTGAAAAACAAACAAACAGCTATGGGATAACTTTTTTCTAGTAAAATATAAAATTTTGTGAAATTTAAATAAAATGCACTCAAAATATTTAAACGCATTTAACAAAGAAAAAACAATAGAAACTTTTTCAAATAATTAATTAAATAGTACAAACTTTTTCAATAATATCAACAACATTAGTAAAATTATAACCAAACATACTAAAAAGTTATGCCTAATAATAATACAAAATACATTCTCTGGTAAACAACAGAAAGAGTTTGCTGCACATACAACAGAGTAAAAAGTTATCTTTTAAATGGATTTAAACTTATTTTTAATTTAATCAAAATGCAAAAAGTTTGCCTTGTTGCTTTGCTAGAGTTACTTTAGTTGCCTTCGACTTACTTGTATTTGCCGGCCTGTTCCGAGCGCAGTTGTCGCAAAACAAGTGTGCCATTGGACAAGATGAGAGCACTGCAAGGGGAAAGAGAACATGGTAAACAAAAGATTAAATCTGATACCCAAATGCTGATAAAGTGATCTGAAAAATGTCAAGCGTTATTGTTGAAGCCACCAAGCTGACAGGCGGCGCTGACTTCATAATTTTGGGCAACCGCAGCACGCAACTCGATGGGAGCAACACAGATCTTTACTCGCCTGCTGTCATTCGCCAAGGATTCGTTGCCAAAGTACCAGCTGAAACGAGCAGGTGGAACACTGAAAAATGGACAGCTAAGCACAAGTGGCAGAAGCCACGGGGCAGTGATATTGCTGCTCTGCTGTTGACTACCAATTAAACGCTTGAGCACTGCAAGAAAGACAGAGAGTGTAATAACTGTGCCAAAATGTTGCCAGCCACAAACTTACCAGGATACTCAACGGTAATGCTGTCCGATATGACTTTTGTGTAATCGGCCTCAATTTGGCATTGATAAACGCCGCTGGCTCGCTCGGAGGGCGGCAATCGTAGTGTGCCATTCTCAAAAATGAAGAAATCATTCTTGCGTATGGATAAATGCTGAAGTGGTTCATCGTTGCGATACCAGCTGCAATAGAGGGGTATTGGGTCTGCAAATGGAATAAATGCCAAATGAATAGTAGTTTATTTTCGATTTGTTATTGGTAGTACTCACCCCGATAGTAGTCAATGTTGTCAACAATGGGAGTGCAAGTCAGATGGTTGACTGTGTGTGGATTGGTTATGGTCAGTCTTGTATTGGCGTGCTTTTTGATCTGTATATATGGCTTCTGTTGTGTTGAGTTTTTCGGTTGTGTGGCGGCAGCAACTGCAATAAGAATTCAATTAAATATTTAAAAACATTTTAAATATTAACAAAGATAAATCGTAACATCAACTACCATATAAATCGAAACATTGCAGCTTAATATAGCATTAAATTTGATCGAAAGCTTCAATTGACAATCTCTTTTATTTTGCTGAAGAAAATAGCACTTTATTTGACAGCAAGTGTTCTTCACAAATTGTGACTTCCCAGAAAAATTCGATTTGGAAAAGCGAGAGAAAAACTTTTTTTGTTGTATTTGTATTGCGCAAAGATATTTGAGCTGTGGACGTAAAATTGTATAGACTTTTCGCTCCACTTCTTACGAGTTATGGAAGTTCAATTGCACATAAAGATCTGAATCATAATCTAGTACACTTTTGCTACACAAAACAAAACAAACGAGCAACAAAAGCTTTATTTACACTCGTCCATAATCGATTAAATGTTATAAATTTAAAGCTTTTGTATTTCTTTTGGTTTTTCCTTTTCGCACGTTTAAGAGTGTCTGTGTGTGTGTGAAAATGCCAAGCAAGAAAACTCCGTGCTGGGCTAAGGTCTTGATTTTGTCAGCGGCAATGCTGCTGTCTGTCGCCTTGGCTGTGATTATGTGGTACGTGCTGCGGCCATCGCCTAGATAATGCCCTGGAGTGTTAATTAATTACTTGGCTATTTGCTGCTGACGTTGCTAGGGATTGTTGCTGCTGCTGCTTCTTTAAATTCATGTTGTTGCACTTTCTTTCTGCACACTCATTAATTCAAGTCAAGTGCGAGCAGGCAATGCGTATACTTAATATCGAATGATAACAACGTTCGTTGTTAGTTCCAAGTATTTGCAATTTGCATACAAGTTTGTATCATCGAAATATCTATTAGTTTACTGACTGCCACTTACAATGCTCTAGCATTCTTAGAATTTGCAGTGGCAGCTTGAAGTGGTTGCCAGTGAAAAATGGCAGCAAGCAAAGCGTCTCGCTATTCGCCATTCGCCAAAATAACAAATAGCCAAACATTAGTCAAATGCGTTGAAATTTATGCTAAAAATGCAATCAACTAACGTTACGCTCCAGCTATGACCACCCAAGTGGCAGTGCCTGTCGGACGAGCATGCCATGCCAAGTGCCAAGCCGGGTGCACTCAGTTGTGGCAAGGTCTGTTGGCTCGTTAGCCAATTGCAACTGAGACGACAACGACTCTGCTTCCCCGACTCTGTCTCCCTCTCTCTCTCTTTATCTCTGTTGAGTTCTAAGGAAACTGTGAATTTGTTCAGTTTTTGATAAATGAACTGAAATAAATAAGATAATTGCTGAAAACGCAACTGAAATGTGGAGTGAGCGTGTGCTGGAACTGAAAGGCATCGGCTTTTGGCTTCAAGTGGATCAAAAAAAAAGCACCAGGAATAATGTAACGAAATGGGAAGACGCGGAGTCGAGTTGCATGTTTGTACGCAATGTGTTGCAATTTTTATTGCTGTAATTACACGCACATGCACATGCCGCAATTTGACGCATGAAAATTCCTTTGACTTGCCGTATTACAACGACTCGCAAAATAACCAAATGTCATGTCAGCAGTAGCAACATCAGCGCTAAATGCGCAAATTTACTAACATACATTTTGTACAATAAGTGAGCCAGTAGTGGCAGTGGCCGTGGCAGTGGCAGTGGCAAGGTGCCTCGCATGTGCAACCAAAAGCGTAATTGTTATGGCATAATTGTTTCAATGGCAGGGCGTTTAATTGCGCTTTAGAAACAAGTCACCCGCCCCAACTCAACAGCAGTCCAGTTGCCAGTCAAAGTTCAGCGATTTTTTTTTGCACACTTTTCCAGTTGCCATTTAGTGTTTCAGTTTCGGTTTCCGTTTCTGTTGCAGCCATTTACGGGCACACCTTGTGGCCATTTATCATTTAACTGAGAGGGCAGTGTCAACAGCACTGCTGAGATCCATTAGCAGCAGCAGCTCACTTCGAGTTGAAATCGCCTTGCGTATATCGAATTTTAATTGCCAGCTAAATACGAGTAGTTTTTCATTGGAAATGAAATGCATTAATGTTGCTAATCTTATTATTTACGTATACATGAGTTAATGTTTTCCATCAACAGTTTTCCATCGACATAGATCTGAGATGATTGAACTGCTTAGACATGCTATTCGCGCTACTTTCTATTCGCAATTCCCAGTCGATGGCCCTACCGTTATGTGCAATCTCTTCAATATAATTTCAGTTCATTTATTCTATAATCTCTGCTCCGCATCAGGCCAAAGTCAAAGCAAGAGCCAGAGCCAGAGCCAAAGGCAAAGGCAAAGGCAAGCCAAAGCAATGCAAAACTCTTTGCAACTACTCACTGGGGAAGAATGTTTCCCAGAATCGTGCTTGAATGCTGTTTGACAACAAGCATTCAATAATACACTTACACGCTTACACATATACACCGACTGACACATACATATAGGCCGTTACTAAGTTGTAGCAAGTTGCAAGTCAATGCTGTGGTCTATGCTTGGGGTTGGGGAACTTGCACAAATTTGCATAGTTGAACGCACGTCGACGGGCAGCCAGCACATTCCACATGCAGCAACAGTTGCTGCCGCTGCCGATGCCGCTGCTGCTGCTGCTGCTGCTGAGGCAGTCGATGATGAATGCAACTGCAACTGCAATTGCCGCAACGGCAACGTCGGCACATAAATTGCCAACTTGCTGCGCAGCGTTGCGCTTATCAAACGGCAACATCTTGTGCATAGATAAGCCAGAGCCGGCAATGGGCTTTCAATGGGGCAACATTTGCTGCCGCTGGGTGCAGTCCAACTCTGCCCCTGCTCCATGCCACCTTTAATGGAATTTCACAAATTCAAATTGCCTGGCATCCTTTTAATGCAGCAGCCACAGCCACAGCCACAGCTACAGCCGCACCAGATTCAGTTACTCATTCAAGTCCAGCCTAAGCTCCAGCCTCTTGTGCTCTGCAGAGCTCGAGCTGTGCCTGGGCCACAGCTGTTGGCACACTTTTGCGGCAACATTTTATGCAAAATGCAGCGCGCATGAGAGATAATTTATCGCCTAATGACGTGCTGTTCTAAGGTTGCCCCAGCCTTGCTATAAAATGCAGTAATAAAATGTGGAAACAAATAAAAAAAGAAAAGCAACAAAAAAGATGCAAAATAAAAATGCAAATAAAAATAAAAATAAAATTAAAATGAAATTGAAATGGTAGAGCATGCATGAGCTGTGCCTATGAGAAATAACCAGCTACTGCAACTATTCTACTTTCAGTTGGTTGCCCCGCATATTGCCTACGCTCTCATACGTGCAACCCCGCTCCTTTTTCCCATCTCCTACTTGGACACTTGGCTGGAGCATTCTTTGGGCGCTGCGACTGTCGCTTTGGGGGCGCTCAACGAGAATTTATGAATGTGCAAATGTATACGACAATTTCGCGCATAAATGTAAGCTACTGCCTCTCTCTCTCTCTCTCTCGCTCTCGCTCTGCATAACACCCACCGCAATGCTGTGGTTACAGAGTGAGAGAGGGGGCAGAGAGCTGCAAGTCGAAGATGCGTGTGCACATTCCATTGCAAGCTGCAAGCTGCATGTGGGAAGTTCTACGGTTGCAAGCATGAAAGTATCTTATATCTCAAGTTGTAGCCGCATCTATTGATTGCCTTGCCACAGTTCATTGGTGCGTCTACATTTTACAGTTGCTGCTGCTGCTGCCAGTCTCGAGAGTGAGAGAGATAGAGTAAGAAAGATAGAAGCATTTGCAGCAATTGCAGTCATTTTGCGGCTGTTTACTGAGTTTTATTGTTGCGGGGCATCTTTCGCTTGGCTGCCGCAGCTTATTTGGGTTAGCAGCTCAAATAGTTTTACGTGCGTTTTCCAAATGCAATTCCCAAATACCGCGAACAATTTATGAGAAAGTCCCTTAAGCTATCGGGCTCTTCTTTCTCTTCTTCAGTGTACACAGTGTGCTATAATGGCACTTTGTTTGCCTTGTGCCTTTTGCCAGGCAACTCAATTGATTACCACCACACACATATATCTTCATATATATATAATATATATGTATATCTACATATATGTGGTAACTGTGTAATTGAGTGGTTGAAAATGCTCGAAATTTGCTGCCAGCGCTGCGAACTAGTTAAAAGCGCTTACCACAAAACACACACACACTCTCACACTCACACCCAGAGGGAAAGGCATAACTTAACAGCACGCCCTTGCCCCCGAGGCACGCCCACATATGCAGAGCATATTCCCCACTCGGCTGTGGTTCGAAGGGCTTCTGCAATTGGCGATTGAACCACACTTTAAACAATGGCGGGAATTTACTTTGCAAAAGTCAAAGATAAATTGCCTTTTAAACTACAGACTCCGTTTGTTTAGTTGCTTGGCAAAAAGTCCTGAGCTTTTGTTTGCTTGCTGTTTGCAACACACACACACTCGCCGCCCTCTCGCCTTCATTCGATTGACATATTTGCTTAACTTTTTGGCGCAATTGGAATAAATTGTCTTTGCCAATTTGCATTTGCTATGCTATGACTTGGGCTTGGGCTTGGGCCAAGCAGCAGAAGTGTTATCTAAATATGCATGGCCCAAGGCATAACCATTACAAGTATGTTGTAAAAGTTTATGGAGTTTGCCAAAGTTAAAGAACAATTGGCTGGTCCGCATGGCATGGGATGTGGATCTCGTTGAGATGTTAATTTTGGGCTGAAGTTTCATGTAAGCGCATTCTAAGCTATTCTTTATCAGAAATCTAGTTTTGATTGTACATAAAAAACAGTAAGATTAACTGTTATTGTTGTTGACACTGTGCAATAATTGGCCATTTCACAAGTGCCGTTCAAATACCTTCCGCTTGCAAATCAAAGCCGCACTGCCATTGTCATAACGGACCGGATAGCCAGCCATACAATATGCTATGCCATAAACGAATTCATTTCCGTTGCAAATTTTTGGCAGCAAACTTGCAGTGCAAACAGTGTCCCTTCCCCCTTTCCATTTCTCTGTCACAATAAATCATATTGCACAAAATTTCCGTTCAATATTTTTGCGCTGCCGACGTAAACAAACAATAATAACAAATTGAAGCACAAAGAGAGCAAGAGAGAGAGAAAAAGAGTGGTAGTCTACTATGTAGTCCCCAGCACATTATAATACAGGCAAGACCTTTGTTGTATCGTATTCCTGTTATATGCACGCTTTTGTTTGTTTTTGCTTGTTGTTTCTTTGCTTTTTTGGCCACATTGTATGCTAAATGGGCATTGGTAAATTGCGGAATGTGGAAAATGCGTTTACCAACTGCTCCGCGCCGTTTGCATTTTTAAATGGGTTAAACGTAAAGCATTTACCAATGACTCAATACAACTTCCTGGAACACTGTGGCTAGAGAGAGAGAATGAGTGTGAATCCCACTGCTGAATGGCAGAGGCAACATGCATTAAACCGAAATAAATAAATAAACCGCTGGACACAACAACAATACCAACATCAACAACAACAACAACAAATGCTGAGCACTGTCCACGGGTTTTGGCTGCTTGCTGGTCAATAGTCAATGGCCAAATAGCAGAAAATAACAATGTTGCCAATAGCCAACGAACCAAACAACAACAGCAACGACAATAACAATAACAACAAAGGCAACCCTGGAAAAGAGGCAAGCCGAAAAGAAATTATAAAAATGTTTCATTTCAAGCTGAGTAAATATTGAAAGACATACACACACACTAACACACACATACACACACATACACACACATACACACACAGAACACAATGAATCGAGCCAGGCTACGGTTACGGTGGCTTATGGCCACGATGTCCAACTTTGGCAACTCGGGACGCAACTCTTTGGCCAACGGAAGCCAAGCGAATTTTCATCAGCTACGCAGCAAAGTGACCAGTCGTCGTCGACCACTCCAATCAACCAACTCCAGCCCGAGTCCAGCTGCAGTCAGCGAAATTTTCTGCAAATTGTGGGCGTACACGTAGCCCTAACAGTCCGAGTGTGTGTGTGTGAGTGTTGGGAGTGGGCAGTTGAGGGTTACAATGTACTGAGTGCTGAGTAGGGACTGAGCTTGGCCAGCGTGCGGCAATCATCAACACAGTGACATGAGCCTGAATACTGCACAGTGGAACAAGCGCTGTAATTGCAAGTGCTTATTGTGCTCGTTAATCAAAGCACAAGCAATTATAATTAATTCCGTAAACATTCATTTTTTCCCCTCTTCTTTTTTATGAAACATCTTTGTTTCATTTTAATTACAATCTCTGTTTTCTTCTCAATGGTAAGTCAATTTTAATGGTATACGTCTCCTACATCTTCAATATTTATATGCAATTTACCTCTTCATATTTTTATATGATGCAAAAAGTAACAAATCAGTTAATTAAAATAAATAAATTAAAGACAATCACAAATGCATTAATATGTTTAAAAAGCAAAATAGTTTTTTAAAATGTATAATGTTTAACGAACACTTTAATTTTCGGTGAATTTAAAAACCAAGCTGTAATCTCAAAACTAAACGTAGAATTTGTTCTCCATCTTAAGAAAGGACTATAAAATGCACACAAGACAGCTGTTTATGCAAACAAGCGGGAAAGTCTTGTCACAACCATGAGATTAAACCCATACATTGTAGTCATGGCAGTGTCTAGTTCGGGGCACTAAAGAAGACTACTCGTACGAACAAAACAGTTCAGCGGAAGTTTCGTTTTATCGCCTTGTCACAACCTTATGGCATTCTGCAAAATTATTGCAAAACCACTGTGCAACTGACGTTTATTTTTTGTTGTTTTATAGTGAGGACTACAGCTATGATTTCTTAAGCATCGCTTGGCATTGCCATTGGGCAAATGGAATGTTGTGTCCCACATCTTCCATGCTGCCACACAGCCAGAGCCATAACCAGAGTCGAAGGCAAAGCTCAGCAAGCGCGCTCTCGCTCCCGATTATTATGCATCATTTAACAGGCAACATTGTTGCAGTCAATGGCTAGAATGGCATCGGGGGGTTTGTTTTTGGCATACGCCTTCATTCTCCATACTCCCATCTCTCCTTCACCTCAACCTGGAGCCAGGTCTGTGGTGTACATGTGCCTGTGGCAGTAGTTGTGGCGTTGGCGGTGTCAGGGGCAGGGGCAGGGGCAGGAGCAGTCTGATGTTTTGGAGCGAGGCAACGTCACGAACATCGACAACATCGTCAACGTCAGGGAACGTGCCGCAAAATGTTTTACTGAATGCGAATTGTAAGAAAAATTATTGTTATTATGAGTTGCTAATTGAATGGAGTTGATGTGGACATGCTGAAGGGAGGCGGCAAAGGCAACGGAACGAAACCGAACGAAATGCTGCTACGCCTCCTCATTCTCGGATGTTGCTGCTGCTGCTGTTGAGTAGCCATCGTCATTGCTTATACACTGTGACAAATAGTGGAGTGTATGCTGCCGATTCAACTGTGATTGATGTCGGCAATAATTTTGCATTAGCCAAACTGACAATATTGCGACAACACAGTACCCTTTGATATGGGCCAAATTGCTGATCTGACATCAAGTCAAATGTTAGACCCTTGTCAAGTTGGCCTGTTTCTTGCTGTGCAGCCTCTGTCGTCAACTTCTCCTCCTCCATCTTCTACCCCGCCTGACACAAATGTAAATAAACGTAAAGTGTACAACAATTTCACCCATCCACCGTTTCGCCGTATAGCCATTTTGGTATGCTTGTAATCACAGGTACGCGGCACTTGCTGGTTGCTGGCTGCTGTAAACGAATCCTGTCGAAGTTACTGCCATGTTATCCATGTCAAACTCATGCATGATTCCCGATACTCGACATGCCAATGCCAAACAGTTACAACAGCAATTGCAACGACAACAGCAACAACAACAACGATGGAGCGTAGGAAACGTTGCTACGAAAATGCCATGCGCATAATTTATTAAAAGATTCTCGAAAATGTTGGACAAACAACGTCTGCAGGTGAAATCTATTTGCATTTATCGTTGAGCTGGAAAATTGCAAACTAAACTGCAAGCTGGCAAGCCTGGGAAAAGCTGGCAATATTTTGGGGTACTCGTAGAAAATGTAGATAAAATGCTGGGGAAATGAAAGGAAATGAGCTGGCAAAGTGCGTTTGTCGTTTTCATGTTCGGATCGATGTGCCAAATTTTAGTCAGCAACTGTATTGCCCAAAATTTGTTATTATCCTTTAGCACATCAAGGACATGGCAGCAGACGAGGTATTGATAATTAATGTGCACAGTAGTGTGAGGGAGAGAAAGAGAGCATACCTGCTGATGCCACAAAGTGTGGCAGTCAACACGTTTAATGGTTTTGCATTAACTTAAAGAGGCATTAGTGCGTAAGTATGCTGTAATCTAGAACAGAAAAGGGGAGACAGAACAGACAGACAGAAAGACTAACTGCACGATGACTGACCGAAGCAGTTGACCAGGCAATTCAACATGTAACCAGCTCAGCAACTTGGCAACTAACCAACAACCCAGCCAGCCAGCCAGCCAACCAACCAACCAACCAGCCAAACACTTGGCCAGTCAGTCAGGGCCCAGTCAAGTGGCGTCACTGGACGCGTTGTACTTGTTAATTGCAGCGGAAGCACTCAATTAAAAGCGCGTGAAACGTGAAACGCCACCTGTGTATGTGTGTATGCGTATGTGTGTGTATAGTGCGTGTATGTGTGTGTGTGTGTGTGCTTGTCATTTAAATGACTGCGAGCGCTATGTGCAAATTAAGGCCACAGGAAACAAACAAATGCGGCGTAATCAAAAAGCGGTAAATAGCAAGGATACTGTAAATAGTTTATGGCCAAATGCAAAAAGCCAAATGCATAAAGTCTGCAAATTGGCAGCAAACAAGCTAAAACCACACAGCTAAACCCGTCTAAGTGCAAACTAACCGAACGTCTATGTTTATCCATGGTTTAAAGGCAGCTAATTAGTCGACTGTTTTTCGTGGCTCGAAATCAAAATAAATGAACTATGAAATCGAGCTGTTGCCAAAATCAACAGTTTTTAATGTACACCAAAATAGTTAATAACATCGCTAAAGCGAGGGAGCCAACACATGCATACATTTCAAATTATTTACACAAAGTAGAATTAATTAAAAGAGATGCCATTTTAAATGGGTAGATTTAAAGTGCAAATCAGAGAGATATCATTGCTTGTAAACTTTTTAATAATTGAGCAAATATTAGAGCACAAATATTGATCGCATAAAGAATATACACAAATAAATAATAAATGTAGCCACAACTGACAGCTGTCATCAGTTTGAGGCTTAAAAAAGAAAAAAGGTGGTCTAATATATTTATTTTATTTGCACAATTCAAACAATCCAACACTTGCTGAATTTCTTTGCTAGACCAGCTGCAGACAGTTCTGAAAACACACTCATTGTGATGAAACCTTAGCTTGATTGATAAGTTGAAGTGCAATGAACTCGACAGTCATTGATAGCCTTGTCATATACAGTATGAATCAGCTGAGTTCTTAAACGAAAAGCGCATTGTGCCCTGCTTGGCTTCTTCAGCTGCCTTTTGTTGAGGCCAAGCTGCAGGATATGTATAAAGGAACTGACCACAGATAATGCACAATAAGAACACGCAATCAGTTCGCGAAGGGGGAAGGGGGAAGGGCGAGAGGCGAAGGGAGCAGCGCGACTCGCGAGTGTCGTGTGATGACATCATATGGCAAAATGTCAGCAGTTTCATTATCAGGCACACGCACAAAATTGTCGCCTTTGTTGTTGAGGCTGAGCTAAAGTTGCTCCGGCAACAGCAGTCGCAGTTGCACAGTGTACTAAGTATATACATTGTATATGTATGTATGTATGTGTGTCTGTGTGTTTCTGTCGCATAAATAATGCAGTTCATTATGTCATTTAGCGGCACGTTGCGTGCACTGCGACACTCTTTGTGCCACAGCGTTGCAGCTGAACAGATGATGACAATGATGACGCCAACTTTTGAGTTCCACGATCTTAAGTGGATCACATGCCACAACGTCGGCGGCGGCAGCAGCAGGTTGCTGTTGCTGTTCTTGTTGTTGTTGCACGGAAATGAAGTTGTCAATGAGCCACTTCCACAATTTATGAGCGATGCTGCCGCCTTTTCTTGTGCTGTGGCCAACCGCCTGCCAAGATCTTAATTATGACTTGAGTAATGTGGAATAAACGATAAAGCGTGCACACGCAAATACACTGCAAGAAATCAACATGCACACATGCAGTGCGATGAAGCACAGTGCACACAGTTTGAACTCGTATCCAGTCCAGTTCAGTCCTACATTTGGAGCCAGCTGACTGTCAGTTGGACAATCAAGTTCATAAATCAAGACCAAGTCCAAGTATGGCAATGGAGAGTCTTACCATAGGAATCTGAATCTGAATCTGGCGAATGGCGAATGGCGAAAGGCGAATGGGAATGGTCGGGCTGTAGCCAAAGCGACGACTCATAAAACTGTCAAATGAAATGTGCAAATATTTTTGTGCATTTGCCAAATTTGCACAATTTAATTGTGGCAAAATAATAAAAAGCAGCCAACACACAAAATAAAATGCCTAAAAATTTATGATTATTTTATTGCAGCAGTTCATGTTCCCATCCCGCTTGGCATGTGACCAATATACCGAAAGAAAAAAAAGCAGAATAAAAGTCTTTTATATAATTCGCAGTCAAAAGAATTATGGATTGTTTGTTTTGAAATCAATTTGCGGTAAAGCTCTACAGCTCTCTCGACTGCAACGACTATAAGCTGGCATTAACGAAATTTTCATCAGAGTTTTCTTGCTCGAATAGAGTGTGGAAATTTCATTGTAACAAATCAATTAATGGCTTACAGTGCGATAAGGGCAGCCAGTGGGGGGCGGCATAAGGAGCAAAGGTCTGTTCGACGCGTCAGCGGGAGGTCTGATGCCTGCTATTTGGCGCGTTGTTTGCTGTCGGGGCAATCAGCAGTAATCAACGTGCATGGGAGTGGGTCGAGAGTCGAGACGAGACGAGGATTGGTCAAAGCAGCAGACCGTCAGACCGTCAGACCGTTTGCACTTGGTTGTTAGCTGGTGGCTATTAGTCGTCCCAGACACTGCGTCGCACGTCTGAGTGAGCCCAGAGCCTGGCCGAGGATGAGGAACAGTGTTGTCGTCTCTATCGACGGGATTTAATCGATTATCCGATTTAATTGAACTAAAAGCGCTTAATAAGCAATAAAAGCACACACACACACATATAGGAGAAAGAGTGGTCGATAGAGTGAGAGATATTGAAACTGAGCTGCTATGGCAAAGCTAGCAAAACAAATTAAAAGTAACACTTAAAATTACACCACGTAGTCGTCGGCTAATGAAAGCAGTCAACAGCCACAACCCCAACCCTAACCATTTCCATTCCCATTCCCAGTCCCAGTCCCAGCCATTACAATTGCAGAATGGCAATAAAATTTTATTTTCCACGAAATGAAATTTTGTGAGCCGTTGAAAACCACTTGCCACACACATTGCCAACAACAAGAACAACAACCAGAACAAATACACATTCAAGAACATAAGTACTAAAAAATAAAATAAAAACAACAAAAATCATGACCCTCAAATTAAACGACTGCTGTGCCATGAGATATCCTGTGTAATGCTATAGCATTATTAAGTTGCTTAATAAAAGAGTTGAAATCAAATCAAAACTATATCGATGGCAAACAGTTTGCAGAATTATTTTATTGGTATTTCTATTGGAAAATATAATCTCCACTTGCAGCTCGAAACTCTATCAATTTCAGTCTGTTACCCAATCTAATTGGTTTGCAGGGTATAGGAGTATGAGCACCTACAATCAAATAAAAATAGGGCAAGCTTATCTTGCTTAGAAAGCAGTCAGAGCATTTGGTCAGAGTTTAAATGTTGTTAAACGAATTCATTTATCAAATTTTAATTTTCCTATATGTATATATATGTGAGTTTCCTCTATACGAGTATATATGTATATCTAAGACACTGTGTGTATATATATATACATAATTTTTGGTTATTGTGGCAAGGCTAACGATAAACAGCGAGTCTGAAGTGTGAGGAAATTCTGATGGACAGCATTAAGAGCTTAGAGACGATTTGCTTTGCAAATGGCAGTGCGATTATAGCCCAGTTGCTATGGCAGCTAAGCAAAATGCCTATTTGAGTATATTCTGAATAGCCGTCAGACGATTCATATATTATATAAGTATGCACATATCCATAAGTCCAGAAATTAGTCTGTGTGAACTGCGTTTTGTCTAAATATCCATTTGAGCATTAAAACCAATTAAATCGTAAATGAAGCTATTTTAGAAGCATAACTATCTTAGTTGGACTGCCTAAATACAAATATGTACTTATGTGCAGATGTGAATCAAATAGACGCCGCTCATTAAGTGTGGTTGCTTTAACACATCATCATTACATCAGCATTTCAACACTTGATTAGCATCTAACTAGTTAATTATTTATTCATTTGCAGTTAATTAACAATTTTCTCAGGCAACAAACAGTCTGGCTCAAAGTGACACATTCGAAGGGGTTTAAGCAAATAGAGTTGACGCTTAAGGTAATGAATGTCTGCCATAAAGTGTGAATTCTACGTCAATAAATTCATTAGATGGCAGTATTTCAGTTCAACTCGTATGATAATTGAATAATTTCGCCATAAAATACTCATTTGGTGCGAGGTTTTAATTGGAATTGGAAAAAAAAGAACTTATGTCATTAAATAAATAATTTTGATTTATTTAACTTAATCGACCAAATTATTGCCATGCAATTACTATGTGATAATTGTTATTTCTATTAACAAATTTTTCACAAAACAATAATCGAATAATTTAATGTGCTTTATTATTTCATTTTGTTAATTAATTAACGACACTTTATTTGCAATTCGGGCAGCTAACATTGTTAAATTACTGAAATTGCTGAGTTCATTACGCTGATGAAGTAAAGTCAAACAAGGAATTAATTGATGTTAGCAAGTCAGAAAAACATATTCCAAGAGTGGTGTAAATATATTAATTAATTTACAAACATTTGCAGTTGTAAGAAAACAAATTTCTTTCACAGATGTTTCGTAGATAAATATGAGAAAATAATATAAAATAAAGTTCAATGAACGCATTGCGTGTGCGTGGATTTATAGACGATGAGGAGAATGATGGCGATGGTGATGGTGATGGCGTTAGCTTTGGGAATGACGATAGCAAATGCCACTCTCTGAGTGCTTTAAATTTAGACAAGCAAACACAGACGGGCTGACAAATGTTTGTTTGTCTATGTTGGTTCTTTGTTTGCCTGTATGTGTGTGTGTGTGTGGGAGCTACGACTAATGTCTGACATATGTGAAATTTTGTAGTATGGCATGTACGATGCGGCGTATGCGTAATATGCAATTTGCTCTACAACTGCTGGCAAATTGCAATGCAAACAAACAAAAGCACAAACATACGACAGACTGAGAGCATATTGCAGTGGCTTGCAATTTGTGCTTCTGTTTGTTGTTGTTGTTGTTTGTAGTTGTTGTTGTTATTTTTAGTCATAATACGATAGGTCGATATGAGAGTTGACAGAAACACCTTTTATTTTTGCCTTTTAATGATGGTTATTAACCGTCCGTAATTGGAATATCCATACAGCAGCAGACCAAGCGTTGTATAAACAAATTAATGTTAAATAATGTGAAACAACAGAAGCTGGAAAATTACATTTATGGCAGTGTGTGTGCCTGCCAGTTATAATATTATTATAGGTCCATCCCGTGGAGCCACAAGTAAATAATGCAATAATACAAATAATTCAATAATAATATCATCAGCATAATGAAAGGCCAAAAGCCCCAGCCCCTCGTCAGACAACCTGCATAAAGGAGGAGCCACAACAACGACACGAAAGGCTTAATGTGCACACATAATTGAACGCGAGTTGGTTGCTGGTTGGTGAAAGGAGAGTGTAGAATGCAGCAAGGAGCGTTCAAGAGTGAAGAGAATGTAGAATGTGATGTTGTAGTTGTAGTAGAATAAAGCACAGTTCCCGGTATTATTAAATGCGCATGTTAAAAAACCAAAAATCAATAAAACTGACTAACGACATGCGAAGGGTGTACGTGTGTGTGTGTGGGTGTGTGTGTTACATTCATATATTTAGGATACGGTACAGAGGGGAGGGGTGTGGGCAATAGATACCGATAGACGGTCGGAGCTGGCAACTTGTTCCGAGGCGGAAATGGCGTGCAAAGTGAAGCGGATGCGAGCGTTTGGGCCAAATGGGAGCAAAACGCACCAACGGCATCCAGAACACATTCCCCCGAACTCTGGTTGCAGTTGAATAACCTCTGGTGCCTCGATGACTGCGTTGCTTGTATCTCTGCCTCGCTAGGATCACCGTGTACGCCCCCAACATGCCACACTCATCCCCTCGCAAACACACACATACACACACACATGCCCACACTCATTCACAGCCACACTCAAAGTATCACACACTCGCACTCTCACGCAGATTATTAAGTATGAGGCTCAGTCAGGCATTGCCATTACGCTGGTTTGGTGGAGGCTACTTCATTACAGTGCGTGTTGAGTTAACATACACACACAATTACACACACACATGCAGCGACTGCAAACGCCCACAAGCGCCAGTTAAAGGAATGTGGGGCGTGGCAGTAAGTCAGTTAATATAGCAGCTAGTTGGCTACCCCCTCAGTTTGGTATAAAGTATGAAAAAGCGTTGCAAAAACACAACTCGCAGCCCTACAAAATAAAAGTCAACGTAAGCGCCTTTCAGGCTTTTTAGTTCAGCAACTACAAAAACAACAACAAGCAGAAGAGCTACAAACACCACAGCGGACAACAACATGGGCAATAAGTAGCAGCAGCAGCTGGAGCTGGGGTTGCTTGTTTGGGGGTAAAAAGGAGTTAAATTAACACGTGGTTTGAGGTTGACACTCGCCCGATTTGCCACTGAGTTGCCTCGGCTTTTGTATATATCTCATTATGGCCTTAAATGTATATGTATCTGTATGTGCGTGTGCGTGTGTATGTGAATGTGATATTTACGCATTTTCGCCCTGTTTGTGTCGCCGTTGAGCTAATGAAAAGCGGAAATGAAACTTTTGTATTAAACAAGCAGACGCTGTTGTGGGTCCTCCCATTCTGTCCCCGCCCCTGCCTTTTGTGTTTGTGTATATAGGGACGCATTTGTTGTTTGTTTTCTTGCCTGCCGTCCGACTCCTTGCGTGTCTCTTTCATCTGTCGTGCAGTTTACATTTGAAAAACAACGCACACAACACTCAGATTGCGTATACGCAGCGTGCGCCTCGGCCAAATTGCCTGCCCCACAGAACTTTTTTTTATAATGTGCTCGGCGGATTAAATGAAGTCCTATTAAAATAAAGTAATTTCTGACGCTCTACTCTACAACAACAACAACAACAACAAGAACAACAACAAAGCGAGGGCCGAGCTGGCCTGGGCCGCCTTTTGTTTCCGCCCGCGGGCAAAAACTAAATTGTAAAAGGCGCTGCGCCAGACTGCGACTACGAGTTGGAGATGAAGATGGCAAAATGTGTAAAATGCGCTTAGTCTTTACCCTCAAAAATAATAGAAAAAAAGTGCAAATAAAAAAATGAAAGAAACCCAACAGCAACTGCGTGTTAATGTGCACACCAAAAACCTACAAGACCAAAATAAAAGAAAAGGTGACCAACGCAATGATGAAGATTTAATACTCTTACCGAAGCTGCAAAATAAATGAACGAAAAGCAAACAAAACAAGATAATAATAATCTTCAACTAGTAGCTACACATTTAATAGTAGTATTAAATCAGAAATCCACTGAAGCACATATTAAATGTAATTGAATGCCAATGTGAAATCACTTTACAAATTGATATCACTGCTAATTGAAATGGTTTTTGTTGGTCATTAATTAATTGCACATTTGCTGACATAATTAAAACACCCCATAAAAAAGCGCTCCGAACTAGAAACGTGCTTTAGAGCGGGGCAAAACTTGCGGGGTAGTCCACCTATAACAAAAGGCCCACAAAATATGAGGAAAAAAAACTGTGAAGAAGAGAGCAGGGGATAAGCAGAAAAAGAAATGTTGGGGAATTTTTATGCAAATAACATTTCATTTAGTTAGCTGGGATATTTGCTTAAAAATGTGCGAAGCGAGCAAATATTAAACGAAAACTAAATAAAAATTAATTGAATTAAGCGACCCGTCGCACTGGATGAGCCAGTGCCAGAGCACAAACCGAAAAAATTTAAACCAGAAAAGGCAAGAAGTAAAAACAACAAAAAGACAAGAAAAAAAAAACTTTCGTAATAATGTGCAGCAGAGTGAAAATGTTCGTTTGTATAAAATCCTTGCAGGAATAATGAAAAAGTTGTATAAGACTTAAAAGTTGCTGCCGCTACGCAAACTATGCGCTAATGGAGAGCATGTTTCAAACTTGCCAAAGTAAGAGTATGAAAAAATTGAATTTGAAAATAAATATAAAATTATTATAAATGCACATGTCAAAAGTTGTTTGATTACAAAGAAAAAAATGGTGAGTGCGAAAGAGAGAGACCGAAAGAGAGCGAGAAGATGTTGATAAAGTAAAACAAATTATGCCCACGTCATTGCAATCTCAACAGCTTGTTAGCCAGGTTACCCAGCTCCCTCCAGCAGAGGAGGAGTGCGTTACCAACCAGAGGCTGCAACTGCAGCATGTTGCATTGCAAATGACGCCATCTTGACAGCAGCAGCAACAACCACATCATCATCATCATCAACAGCAGCAACAACAACGCACAAGTTGTCTACCTGAGTTTTGATATGTATATATGTTACACATATGTATATTTGTTTTAGCTCGCTCTCCGAGTGTGAGTGTGTAGGTTTGGGCAGACGCATTGCCAGACAAATGCGCGTCAAGTTGACTGCATGTCTCGAGGCAAGTCATTCACATTCGTCATCAGCCAGAGAGGCAGGCCAAGTTGGACTGGAGTCGGAGCTAGAGTCGAAGTCGGAGTCAGAGTTGGAGTCAAAGCCAGCGCCAGCGCCAGACAGCCGCAAAACTCTCAGGCAGAGCAATGCAGTCTCTGCAGTCTTTCAGCTGCCAAGGTGCCAACCAGCAACACCCACATGTGTCTGCCAGAGTGTGTGTGCCCTCGATATATTTATACATATGTGTGTGTGTGTGTGTGTGTGAGTCGCAGCTGGAGTCGTTCACCGTGCGCTGGCATCATTTGAGCAGGGGAGACAGCCAGTTCCCAGTAGCAACATCATCCGCTGCTGTTATTAATTTAACGCAATGCACACACACACACACACAGAGAGACACACACACTCTCAAATGCAGTTGGCAGCCCACGCCTATATTTCCAGGTGGTAGTTGCAGCTTAAAGTTGTTGCTGTTGTTGTTGCCGCGTATTTTGGTAGCCGTTGCTCATGTTTCGTGTCGTCGGGCAAATGAGTTTTTGGCCAAATGATTCTATGGCCAATAAATCGACAAAGCAAAAGCAGCAACAAAAACTACGTGCAACTTTGGGCGTACTTAAATTGCCGTTTAAGCATTTTTTATGAGCATAATTTATCAAAGTTACGTTAATAATTTTATAAACATGCACACACACACCATGAGTGTGTAATGTGGGTTTGCTTAGTTAATGTTGTTGTTGTTGTTGTTGTTGATGGTGATGGTGATGGTGACATAAAAAAAGCGGGAGCAAGAGACACAGCAGCAGCAAAAGAAAATAAAGTATTGCAATTTAATTTGCATAAATTGAGCAAGCAAATGGACTATGCTGGCAACGCAAGAGCTGAAGGTAGAGCCCCGCAGGACATGGATGGCCGAGGAGGGGCGCAGGGTGCACAAAAAATACCAAGCAAAATACCAAAAAAGCTGAAATAATTTCCAAAGCTTAGTTCTAACACTGCACTGACAACAACAGCAATGACAAGGACCAAACAGGAGTTTGGGACAACAGAAAAGGGTTTCATGGCAATTTTTGGAGCTATGCTCATTTTGCTGGCATTAAATTTTGCATAGCATGAAGGAGTCGAAAGTAGAAAGCACATCATTTGAAGCATTATGTTAAAATATGCGACTCGTCCTTTTTGTGCTTATGCAGCAAAGAAGAGGCAAAGGGAATGTGCCAGGACACATTGCCAACGCATTTTACAAGAATTTCTCGTTTTTGGAAAGTTTCGTGTGCCAAACAGAGTTAGAAAGAGAGAGAGAGTGTGAGTATCAGAGGGAATTTCATTATTAAAAATCATGTTTTTCCTTTTGGGGTTATGTCGAGTGCAGAGCCCTGATAAGCAGCAAAGTCATATTGCCACTGCTGTAGGAGAGCATCTTTATTAACTCCGGCATAAACACAGTTAACAGTTAAATCAAGCTCATTTCGGTCTTATCATATTTATGTGTCCCCTTCTTTTCTCTGTTTTTTATGCTCATGCATTCAATTGCGAGTCATCTGCATAAATCCAAAAGCTGCTTAGAAAGTCAAGCGAGTCAAGAGGGACTGAGTCTTTAACAAGAGGCTGCTAAACTTCAGATTTTGTGGGTAGAAAATATAAAAATAAAGCATAAATAAGAGCAGTTGTTCAAGTTGTGTTTCCTCATTTACATTTTCGGGCTTGATAAGCAACAGTAGAAGCTTAACCCCTTTGCCAAAGTGCTTTAAGCTGAGAAATAATTAAAACACATACTCTCTCTCTCTCTCTCTCTCTCTTTCGATATGCAATCCAATTACAATGATAACAATGATACTCAATTGCGACTAATTCGCTTTGTCTACATTTACATAGTCATAACTCTTTGCTCAGTGTCGCCTCGGTCAACTATTGGTAATTAATCTCGACAGCATCTTAATTAAGGACATGTCAAATATATATCTTATAAATCTGTTGGAATGTTCGACTACGAGTCCAAGTGCTCCTAATCCAAATATCCAAACATCAGACAAATTGCACACTCACCACACTCGTTTCGATTTCAAGCAGAGCAAATTGTACTTCAGCTTGTTAGTTGTTAGTTGTACCACTTTGCCCTCCATTCGTGCTCTGCTTACACTGTTGCATTATTGGAAAAGCCGATGAATGATCCATTTGCCAAAATGAAAAGCAAAGTTTATGCGCCCGCCTTCGATCTGTTTTTTCTTTTTGCAATTTCTGCAAGGGGTTATGCACAATCAAATTGAACTGCGAACTGTGTGAACTGCAAATGCAAAAAGGCCGCAGAGCAGTCAGGGTTTAAATTCGTTTCTTGATGTTTTTTTTTTGCATTTTTCGTCTTTGGTTCATTGGGGTCGTTTCGATTTTGTGAGTGCTAATGCGACTGCTGGTGCTTGTCAAAGGTTCATTGGCCTACACATACATGCACACGCATGAAAATTGAGTGCATTCTGTTGCTGTCCCTGTCGGACTAAAGAAACGACACTTATGAGCACATCAAAATGCAAGCATTCACCGAAACCTATCCTAATAAATTTGTGCTTGATGCGCTTTCATGATGTTACCTGCCTCGTCTCGACTCGAGCCGTCTCTCACACTGCCTGGCTTTGCTACCCTTGTTCAGGCATTAATATGAAATCCCACACACACAAGCAGATACATACCACACACCAACACACACTCACCTCAGTCACTCAGCTAAAGTTTATTGCAATGCGACATTTGAGCTTCAACACTCCGACGTCTGAAGTCTGTTACGTTGCGGCTGCTGTTGCTATTCCTGCTGCGGTTGCTGCTCACCCCTCTAACCCTCTAACCCTCTTCCCCCCTCCCTTCCTTGTCTTCCTGTTACTACTCCTGCCCTGACACTGCTTGTGTTACTCGATGCGAAGGGTTGCAAAAGCTCGCATTGCATTTGGCTGAAGCCCGCAGCACCAGCGGGCGCATAACAATGGTGCTTATGTAATATATAACATTCTATATGCGTATACACGCACTTATTGTGTATGTGTGTGTGTGTGCGTAAGAGTATTGGTGCGTACGATCCGGAATCCTTATGAATCCTTTTCTCGCACTCGCTACAATTTTTTGCTGCCTGCTGCCCGCTGCATTGCGTTGCGTACGTTGCTTAACTTAATAAACAAGCAACCAGCCAGACAGAGAAACGACAAAACAATCTAAATCCCTTGGCCATCTGTCATAGATACTGTCAGTTTTGTTTCTCTCTATTCCATTTTTGTTTTTTTTGTTCTTTTTGTATTTGTGTCCTTTATTGATTTTCGTTTTCGTTGTGTTTCGCAATGAAGTCGTCATTGTCCGACGTCCTGTCGCTTCTGCCAAGCCAATTGACGTGCCTTTACCTGACTATTTGCGTTCAACTCGTAAATAATACAAAATGCAAATAGAAATGTGGATGAGCCAAGCTAAAACCAAACCAAACTAAACCAAACCACTTTTAACGCATTAATGTCACTTTAGTTGCATGCACACAAGCACTAGCACTTAGGCCCTAAGGACAGCAGACCGGGGACAGGGGACAGCATGACGTATACGTGATATGGGCAAGCAGCCAATGCAGGCCACAGCAATATCGGCACGACAGCTCCATTTCAATGCAAACAATGGCTAATAGTGCTAAAACTTACTCCCACAACACACTCAACACACACACACACAGAGAGAGACGCACGCATTGAGAGACGCACACACATTGGCATTGTCAATATTTGCAACAGTCAACGATGACGCTGCCACCGACGACGTCACTCAGTGGCAACTTAAGCTAACAACAACTATGGTAACTACAACAGCAACAACTACAACAATAGCTGCACACACACGCACACACACACACACCAAACAACAAACATGTTCAACAACATATTGAACAAATGCATTTCAATAAGCCAACGACAGCCGCTGACGCCAGCAACAAGCAACAGCAACAACAACCAGCAACCGACAACCACGAACCGCATCAACAACAACGGCTACAATCAACACAACAACCACGAAGAGACTGTCAGCAAGCCTGCGAGATAGAGGTAGAAACCTAAGCCAAGCAGGTTCAAAGTACGTTTTGTACTTAAAAATGCGCTCAAATCGTCGAGTTGTAGAACAAAACTTCAAGCTGATTGTTTGACTGGGTATTAAGATCGGCTCGAAGGGCTTTTTTTTTCAACTACTTCTACTACTTCTACTTCAACTAGAACTTCGACAACGACTTCTACGATGCCACTTCTATGCGCACTGCACGCTTCAGCTTCAATTGTTTGCATTAAAATTGCACTTCAACTTCGACAAGTGCAACAGCAACAACAACAGCAGCAGCTAAAAAGCAAACGCAAAACTCAAGCGTACCTAAAATAGCTTGGTAAAAATGGTTTGATAACATGAAGAAAAAAAAAAAAAAACATTGCCTCTGACTGCGGTTATGGTTTGTTGTGTTTGCTTGTGCTGTTATTGTCGCTGTTGCTGATATGCAAATAAATATAACAAGAAGACGACAGCAAGAGCAACATCAACATGAGCCAAGTGAAGTCAGCGTGACATGATGAGTAAACGATACACAAAAAAATAAGCTATGAGCTGAGTAGAGCACTTCTACATTGCCACAAACGGGTGCAACGAAGTATACCTTTAAATAAAAGGTTTTTCAACTTCCAAATTAACTGCGAGAGTGCTGAGCTCTTATCAACAATAAATTTCTCAACTGCAGACTGCAGTCGAAAGCAATTGTATCTTTGAAGTTAAATTGCAGTTAAAAAAAAGAAGAATTTTTGATATATACTTTTTAAGATTAGCAGAAACAAGTTTCAAAAGCAAATACTGAATCCTGAAATAATGAATTACATTCTTTGGTATATTCAAAGGAAAATATATATTCTTTTAGTTCATTAAATCATCTTACACTTTAGTAAGTTTCAGGCATCTTTGGCAGCACTCACATTGTTTACTTCATTTGCCATTTAATGTGCTTTGATGTCAATAATTTCCTTTTTTGAATTTCAAGCACAAATTGTCAACTTTTTTCCTCTGTATGAAATGGCACTTAGCAACAAAATGGGAAATAAATATTTTTGATTGTGATATCAAATGCAGCAAAAGTAAAAAAAACGTGGCAATGTGAAGTGGAATGGGAGAAAAGTGTTTTGGCATGTTGTTGATGTTGTGAATGTTTCTAAGGGTCATTTATCTTGCTCAACTCTTGACACTGGCAAACTACTTCTGCTGGCATCTGATTTTCCAAAATTGACTTTCACTGTGTCGTTGTCGTTCTCATCCGCCAGTTGCACAAAAGTCGAAGAGGAAACATTTCGCAAGAAACCAAAGGAAGTCAATGTATAAAATTTTAAGCGTTTCATAGACGCAAAAACTTTTGGTCATGACAACTTCCACTGGTTCCGGCATCAAACTCTAGGAAGCGGCAAACGCATCATCTCTGTTTTTTTTTATTTTTCTTTTTTTCTTCGTTTTTTCTCCTGTCTGGCTGGAGCTGAGTGTCTGAAGCAGAGAGAACTTTTGCTAACTGCTTGAAATTATGAAAGTTTCTCCCTCAATGCATTTGGCCATTGCCAAGTTGTTCTTGTGCTGTGTTAACGTTTTGCATTCTGTGTCCGCTGCAATGTAATCCAATCAAACTTCATTATTATAATGCCGTCAACTGAGCCGTACACAATGCAAGCAGAAAGATGACGACAAACAACGGGCGGAAGAAGGGATGGGTTAGGGAAGGATAGGGGGCAGCAAGTCTCTGGCAAAAGTTAAAGAAAATATTGCGTTACAGCGCAAATCGAATTTGCTTGATGCGAAACTGCTGCAAGTGGCTTAAGCAACACTAACAACAATAGCCCTGTAAATGACAGGCTTTAAACAAAAGCATGATGAGGAGAGGACGTGACGTGAGGATGACATCGACCATGGCCTACGACAACATGATTTTCAGTATGTTTCATTTTAAGACAGCGTGTGAGTGTGCGAGTTGCGAGTGTGTGTGTGTGTGTATGGTGGTCGTCTGTCAATTGAATATCTGCTGCGGCGACGTCATCAAAAACAATGAGGCAACTGCGGCTGCAACTTTGCTGCCGTCTTCGTTGCAACTCCATTAACCCTAAGCAGCCGTATAAAACTTTTCTGTTTCTCTCTCTCTCTCTTTCTGCCTTCATTTTGCGTCTTTCCTTTTGTTCTGCCTTTTGCCATGTATCACTCCTGGTGATTTACGTTACTTTGAAGCATGACGTCAAATTGTAGCCGACACATGCAACAACAACAGCAAAAATGCTTAACAAATAAGCTCGAAAGAGACATGGAGAAACTGAGAAAAAGACTGTGTGTGTGTAATAGGTAGTGTGTTGTGGTGTTGTTGTGTGGGAGTTCTGGAAGCTTCGCACACAACATGACGCCCAACGCCAACAATGCGTCTTCTCTGAGTGCGCTGCTTTTTGGCAGCTCTTTATTAAGGTTTCCCATTTTTGACCCCACATCCTTCTGTAGAAGAAAAGCGATTGAGAGAGAAGGAGTTTTTATTGCCTTATCGAATTTTATGGCTTTATTGAAGCTTCTAATGTAGTTGCCATTGAAATTGACAAAGCAATAGGTTATTTTCAAGTCTCTTAACTTCCAAGAAAATATTGCGTATAGATACTTAAAAACTCTAAAGAAGCCATCAATGGTATCACAACTCGCATGCCTCATTGGTCTGGCATTCAAATGGCAAATTAACCAACATTTAACCGAATTACATCAAAGAGTTCAAAACGAATTGCTTCAAGGGGGAACCTACTACGGAAATGTAGCAAATATCAAAGAAAACGATTCCGAGTAACAATTTAAACAGGTAGATATGAATAAAACGGAAAGACTTGAATTTAAAAATATATACGAAAACAAAATAATTTTAATAATTTAAAATAACACTAGAAATGTCGACTTCTTATTGAACTATCATCTTTTAAGCTATGCAAATGATTTAAGAACAAACAATGGAAAAGACAAAACATAAAATAGAAGAGAATTGAAAAATCTGTAAGTTAATTATGAATTTTTAAAAAGACTTTAGCCAGAAAGCATTTGGTGCGTAATTCAACAGAACAAAGAGCTGGCCAAAACGCTTGCATGCATATTCCAGCAGTATGGGGATGATGATGAGTATGAGGAGCTGTAGACAAATGCCATTTGCATGCAAGGACAAAAATGCTCCATGGCCAATACCACAATGGCATAGAGTACATAGAGTTCGGCGTTCGGCAGTCGTAGCTCGACATTTTGGCAACGCAATAACATCATTTTGTTTGCCGGTCTTCGTTTCCTTTTGTCGCTTAACGGCATTTGCCTTTTGTTGAGGCCAACTGGCCCTGGGCAAGCATGGTAAAGGACTATGGGAGTGCTGGCACTGGCCAAGCTTAATGAAGCAACCCTTAAAATTTGGCACGTTTCGTTGGGCTGCCAACGAAAAGGAAAACGAAAATGAAATTTCAGTGCAAAAAGTGCAATGAACTCGGCCCATTTATGCAGATTATTTTGCATCAATTTGTTTGTTTTGCTGCTATTATTATTTATCATTATACATTTCTGGTTTTTATATGCATTCGCCAATGTTGATGACATATTAAATGCCGATTCTGGAGTGCAAAGCAATTAAATTTGCATAAACACAATTCAAAGCATTTCAAAAGCAAATTTCTTGCGTAATCAGCGTACAAAGATTTCTTCCTGTCGTCGCCTGAACCTGTTTCTAATGGTGGGAACTTTCATTAACAAAACTGCACACAGCGGCGACCAACGGCAAAAAGAAAAAAAGCAACCAAAACTGAATACTGAAAACGAAACCGGCCGGCAAATGGTGCTGCAAATTTGTTTATGCAAGCCATAATACGGGCCAATGAGAGCGCATAAGAACGGGACAGGGACAGGAGGGGGGGGACAGGGGGTCGCAACTAACGCGAACTGCGAACCGGACGCAGGCAATTTGACCGAGTTAAAATATGCGCCGCTGACGCTTATGTTAATTTTTTAAAAGAGAAAAAACCGTCAAACAAAAAAAAAGGAGCTGTAAAAATTCTATAAAAACGCCAAAATGCTCGTCACGTTTCCCTGACAGCGGCAGCGGCAGCTGCAAAGGCAAAAGCAAAAAAACGAGCCCAAAAAGTTAAAAAAAAAAAACATGCAAAAAGCTAAGCATATTTTTTTCGTCGTTATTGCGCTGTTAATTGCAGTTGCAGCAGGGGAAGCAGCGGCAATGGAAATATGGCCTAATATTGTCGAATTTACGTAGCAGACAAAACGACAAACTGACCAAACCCCTCAAGGCGTTCAACGTACCTTTGGCACCCTTCAAATTCCCTTCAGTTTTCTCTCGTTAACTTTTTTTTTCGTTCATTAACATTATCTACCCTTTGTAATCTTAGAAGTTGTTTTCGGCGTTTCCAGTTTTATTGTCTGTGCTGTGTGCGGAATTCATTTCATTAAAATCAAATTAACTTGTGATAAATGTTGCGAAATATATCATAAGATAATATAACGCACATACGATATACAATATATATGTTATATATGTATCTATAGCAGAGCTACATACATATATAAAGGGGGTCTCTGCCATACAATGAACGTTCTATTTGATATTTATCTGCATTTCATTTTTGTCTCCTCGCCTTCTGGTCTGCAGCTCGTGCAGCTTTTGCTGAGCAAATAAAATGCCATATCTGATTATAGAGAGCACATAAAACGAACGAAAGGGCAGCAAAACAGCAAGCGAACAAAGCTCAGAGGACATGTGGAGTGTGGAGTGTGGAGTGCAGTGGCGGGTAGCACGTGAACAGAGCTTGGTGGGAGATAACCATGCCGGCTAGCTGATGCTGCTGCTGCTGCTGCTGCTGCTGCTGGAGGAGTTGCCTGGCATATTAGCAGAGACATCATTGGAGCAGATACTAGATAAAGTAATGGCCGGTGCAGTTTCCTTTCCTCCAGCAATGCACGCTCTTGTCACAGATAACTCGATGAATTGTGAAGTTTGCCATGATGATGATGTTCGCCAGTGTCATCAATATGCTCCACTGTCTCTCTGTGTCTGCTTGAACCGGGTCAAAGTCGGTTTAAGCGCTTAGATAAGGCCAACTTCCCTTTGAAGCAATCAAATGGCATTGAAAGACGTTGATCGCATCAAGAGGGCAAAAATACAGAAATCTTAACACCTACGAGGACGAGCTGCAATTCTTAAGAGTTTTTGCGAGTTAATTCAACAAAATCTTTAAGCATCAACTCAAAGCAGCTGTCAACGCTTATATGTACGTATCGCAACCATGGGCCACAAAGTATGAGCATATAGCCCAAAAACTTTGCTGACAAACTTTGTGGAAGGACTCGCCCAGAGAGCGCGCCGACAAAAAGTTGCGGCCCAAGTTCTGTTTCCTGTCACAGCTCAGCGAAATGTAATTGAAATGATTTATAAACTTTTTTAGCTTACGAAATGAACACTTTGCCACAGACAGATAGACACTTAGAGAGACAGACCAGGCAAGCAGACAGACAACCAGACAGACCGCAGGCAAAGAGCTGCGACAAACTGGTTGCTCTTTGAAGAAGACATTACGCATACGTCGCGTTGTACGTGTGCAAGTCAACCCCGCCTTGGCAGGGCATTCCACAAATGACAAGGAGACAATCATACACACCCCTTGCTTAAAATGCAATTGCCGAAATGCAAAAATGGTGAAATGAAATGCCTGGCATTTGGCTGCTTGCTCACACTTTATCATATCAATTTCAATTGCGTCAAAATTGAGGCAAAACGGGGAAAAAAACAAAAACGAAACAGACAAGCGACAAGAAGTGTAAATAAACAGCTAAAAGGCGACGGCTGCAGGCAAAGACAGGAAGGCAAGGATGTGGCATAACTACGACAAATAACTTGAAACGCAAAAGTATAATTACGAATTTGGGAAACACTTAGCGCAGCTCACGAAAAATTTAAGGCCCAACTAGGGGTGCAGTTGTCTTTCTCCCCCCCAGCTGAAAACCCTTAACCAATTTGAAGCGACAGGCAATGCAGACAACAAGGCGAACAAAAACGATGGCGTGAAGTAAAACTGCCAGTTACGACAGCTGAGACCGTTCCCCCGACTCGCTGCTATATATATGTAGAAGGAGAGAGGGCTGAGCTGAGCTGAGCGGATCTGAACTGAGCCTCGTGCCATGAGCACAACTTGAATTATGTGCGTCCTGTCTGTGCCACTCAGTGTATGTGTATGTGTGTGTGTGTGTGTGTGCGTGCTGCGAGATGAATGAGCCAAGGGAAGTGGCGTTGAGTACTGCCATAAGGAAGCATAAGCAGCGTCAACCGACCGAACGAACCGAACCGAACCGAACCGTTCCACGTTCCAGCTCAAGCTTATGCAAAGTGGCAGCCAGGCGATGCGAACCGAGGCCAGCTGTAGCTATTGCTGCAATTGTAGTTGGTAGGAAACGCTAATGATGACGATGATGTACTGCAGGACGTGTTGGTTTTTGCTCTCTGGCACAGTTCAAAACAAATTAAAATCAACCAGGAAGACAACGACAAGCAAAGCGAAGAGCAAGCCCAATGCCAAACGCACAGGATACGACATGATAATTTTATGTTTTTACATAATTATTTTAATGGCTTGGATGCTGGCCCAAGCTCAACTTTACCCCAAACTGTTAAATTATATCAAAGTGTTAATTATGTTTATAGACAGCAACCTATCCACAACTTCACTCTCCGTTCTCCGTTCTTGGCACCGGCCAAGAGCAACTTTTTTGAGTTAATGCGGCAGCTGGCAGTATGAAAAAAAAACAAGTCAAGTTAAGTAAATTGTGACTCGAGTTGAGAGCGCCATCACCTGAACCGCATGTGTGCGCATAAATTTTGCGCCACATGCGGCATGACACACACACTGACAAACACCTTCAAAAACAAAGAAAAAATTGCCTTTATGATTTGTCGCAAATTACTTTAGAAAAGTTTGGCGTTCGACAAACAACAATAAATCATTGACTCCATGAGTTGGGCACATTTGTTACACATATGTAACAGTTCGGTGGTTCACTGTGGCTTGCCCCGATGGTGCACCTTGTAAGCGTGGCATAAATTTAATTAACAAATGCCAAATCAAACGCTTCATTAAACAGCCATCAATTAGAATTGTAGCTTCACCTATAATGCACAATGTGGGTACTTAATATATGCCTTGTCTTTTGGCCAATGGATTTTATATCTGTCTGATTTATGACAAAACGCCTTAAAGAACACGTTGTCGGTGCCTCACTACAGATTGATTAATTGCACCGCCCTATCGACAGATTACTCTCCTCTCTATATCTCTCTCTCCCTCTTCTTTTCTGTTTACATTCATTTTTTAGCATAATCATTTTCAAATTATTGATCATTCTTCGCTAAAGTCTTTGGTGCCAGTCTTGAAAATGTAAACAACTTATTGCCCGAGGTATAATATTTGCGCTTGTATCTAGATAATGACCGTTAATTATAGGTCCATTTCTAGCTTGGTCATAAAGAACTTTTAAGCTGTTGACGTTTATCAAAAATTTCCAGAAAATAATACAATAATTAATTGCCGAAAGAGCGTTGGCAAAACTTTTAAAAATATCTTTCAAAATACCCATTAAATTTACGTATGCAATATTTACTTGATTTAATACCTTGTAAAGGTATACTTACTTTATATTAAAATACATAAATTATTAATATGCTGAAGAGGGACGGACAGTCAAAAATATGCTTGCAATCAGCAGAATTCACATACTAAATAATTCAACTAAGCTCACTTTAGTTGTAAATAGAATTAACCTTAAATTAAACATAGAGTATCTTAAAGTCGTACATCCGGCACTGTCGCTTTTCATGGACTTTAGTTTCTTGTGAACCCAGTGGAGTAGCTTCACATGGCTCACTAAATATATACTTTATTTAAATCTCGGCACCCTCCATGTCCAATGTCTCAAGGTATGCGCATGGACTACTTGAGACAAATGGCTATGCGATTTATATATATGTATATTCATTTCGTTGCTAGGACACATATTAAAAGCAAAGCATCGCCTCTAACTAGTTTCTATGGCAATTAGATTAAGTGGGCAGAAAATGATGTGGCAAAAGTTATACATAAAAAAAATGGTAAAAACGCTGGTAGACAGGCGAATGGTCAATTGCAGCAGCCGAGAGCAAAGAGCGCTGACAGGTGGGTGTAGTTTTTGAAAAAGCATTTCCTTTCCATTAGGAAACGTAGTAAATGGCTTAAGAGCTCAACAAGTGTCAGGACACTGAGATTGGTGCGAATGTCGAGACAGGAAATAGATATTTTGCTTTTATGGAAGAGAGAAATTAATTAAATACAAATCCAATGGCCATAAATGTAACCAGAGAGCAACGAATCTTGCATAATGGCCAACAATTTGTTTTTTTTCCTTGCTGTACATACATACACTTATAGAGACAAACACATATATTACGTATACGCTGGGTGGGACAGTTCACTTATGTCGTAAACTGCTTGCATAAATCACTGGCATCGCCAGCTCCAAAGGTCATTAATTATTGCAAAGGACGGATCGAATTGCAACAAATCGAAATGAAACGAATCGAAACCAAACGAATATGTGGCAAATACTGTGGCTTGTTTCTTTTTTTGTTTTTTGCTCATTGCTCGCCGTTTTCAATTATTGGTGGTATTTCCGTTTAACAATAAAACAAAATGGAAATAAAAATTACAGCAGGAGCATTAAAAAAAAGAGAGAGACAACAGTTCAATGTGCAAACAAAGTAAAATTGAATCATGTACACACAAAGTAAGACCACCTCTGCCACTGCTCTTCCTGTCCCTCCTCCACTCGAGTCCCTCAACGCCTCTGCTGCCGCTGTTGCTGAAGCGGAGAATGGGCTATGTGGACTCTGTGCTGTGTCTGTGTCGCTTTCACCACTCTCCGGGGGCAATATGACAATTAGTTACCAAAGCAACAACAGAAATACCTACAAATGACAGCAAATACACTGGAGAGATTCCATGGCATAGCATAGGACTAGGGCAGAGAGACGAACGGCCGGGTAGAAGGAGACACACCGCACAACATGGCCGCATGGCAGCCATTTTGATATCAGGACTAAACAGGCGACAGCATGTTGTGATGGCAGGTGGCGGCTGTGGCCATTTCAGAATATGTCTGGCAAGGTAGAAGGCGCCTCCATCTCGCATCTACCATCTACCATCTACCATCTCCCCATCTGCCCCTTCCAGTGGCACGTGCAGTTGATTTTTCAGTGAAGGCAGCCTGGCAGCAGCAACAAGGCCTGTTAGAGAAAGCGTGAGCTAGCGTTTAATTAGAAAATACGTATACGCCGCTTGCTACGTGCCGGGCCCTGCTGGCCCAACTGTAGCAGCAACACAATTCCTGTCAGCCAATTCATCAATTTTACTTTTACATTTTCACTGTTTTCACAAACTGCCGCACTGACGAACTGCCGAACTGCCGAACAGCGCGATTCGATTATGAATCGCCAGCGAACGCTGCCTGCGCTCGTTTTTCATTTTCCATTTTCCATTTGTTTTTCTAGTGGTGGAGAGGGGGCTTCAATTGCCACAACATGTTTTGCACTAATGATTTGACGTCTGCCGGAGCTTAAAATTCGCCTAATGCGCATAAATATTGAAAACTTCAAAACTAATTAGTCGCGTTATTTATTACAATTACCTGTCAACCAATTAGAATCGAGTGTCATGCAGTGAGTGCACGCAATCTGTGCTGAGACAAGTCGTGCACTCACCTCGCCTTCACAACTATCCAACTATCGATTAACTATGCTAATTCGTGCGTTCGCATCAAGTTTAAATGTCAGTGGGGTAGCACAGTGGGACACCATCAAAGAAAATCAAATCGATTGGGAGTACGTTTTAATTATGTTGCCACAAAAGTGGCAGCAGTATGGATTGACTTTACCGATCATCGCATCTATATAAAAAAAGAGCTCAGTATTGCAGAAAATGTTGTTTAATAAATATGAACTGTTTCAATTAACTTTACCAATCATGACATCTACAAATAGATCTCACTATTATAAGAGAAACTTTAAACAGAAGCGGATGGTTGAAAATAAAGCTTTAATGTGCTACAATTAATATTGGCAGTTTCAGTTAATTTTACTGATCATTACATTTATAAAAATATAGCTTTCCATAACCAGAGGCAATGTAAACTTTTAATCTCCTTTGATTGATTGACTGCGTTTAGCTTTCGGCGTAAAGTTCTTGTGTTAATTATAATAAACTTATCACATGCAGCTGCTTAACCCAGAGCTAAACAACTTTTTTAACGTATCACTTAACGGTCTTTAAGTTTACAGATCATTAAACACAAAAGTTAAAAGCAAACATTCAAATCGCTATTTTGAACAGTTCAAAGTACAATATTTCGAATAGAACTCGAATCACTGTGTCTGACAACAGTAAAACCAAAGCAAAGCAAAACAAAACAAAACTAAGCTGTAATGTTAATTAAAACTTTGTCTCAATCTCTGTATCTGTATCTAAAGCTGTTATTGCCTCTATCTTTGGCTGTTTATCTTGTAGTATGAGCCAATGCTCGTACTGAGGCTTTGCCAACTAATTTGCAAGAAACGTTAATCACGTTATTCAAATGTGAATTTCCAAATGAAATTGCATAGCGTACTTGCTCGTATAGTGAATTGAATTGAACTTAAATTCATATCGCATATTATGCAAATGAACAGCAAACTGAGAGCTAATTGTGTATTAATTAATTAAGCATAAGCAGTGCATGTGTAATAATGGAATTATAACTTGGCATCGAGCATCAACAATAAATAACAATCTAATGCTAATTTCGATTTGGAATGCAGGCAATAAATGTAGAACTCAAGTGATTAAATGCCAATATCAAGTTACCTAAACAGCAGCAGTAGAAGCCATATACACTATACTCCATCTTGCTCTCTCTCTCCCTATTTTTGTCTCACTTTGTATGCCTTATAAGCAAACATCAATTTGCATAAACAATTAATCATGCAAAGCGCAAAACGTGCACGAAATTCTGAAGCCTAAATATAGCTGCGAAATGTGGCAACCAGAAGAAAACCAAAACCTGGTCAGAAACTGTAGAGTCAAGACAAAGAGTCAGTGTCGATGCCAGAACCAAAGTCAGAGCCAGAAAGTGTAGCAGCTAAGCTCCGATATATCGATACATTGCAACGCTCTGAAATTCATAGAAAGAACGTTTTTTTTCTTCATTTTTTGAGGCTGCCATTGCCGCGTATGATTCAATTTTGTTTTCAGCCAAACAACAACTTGGCCAACTGTGTAAAGGAGAGCCTGCTTTGAGCCGAGCTGGCTGGCTGGCTGGCTGGCTGGTAGGCTAGCTAGTTGGCTATAAACGTGGCCCCAAAGAATGCAGTCTGAAAACCAGTTCTGGCATACAGCCTGTGGACATGGCCAGTGTCTCAAGCACAACACAACGTGCTGCGTTTTATTTTGACTCCCTCCACCTCCTTTCTCTCTCTCTCTCTTACCTTTTTTTTGACCAACAACAACAAGTGAACCAAATTCTTTTTAACGAGCTTGCGCCAGCATTTGATCCCTCTTCTCCCTAGCCACTTTTGGGCATTGCCAGGGGCGAGTTGCGTCAAGGGTGTGCTCTTACAGTGTCTGCCAAAAAACAAGCAGCACAAACAACAGCAACAGCAGCAAACACAAATACCAATGCCAATCCAAGCCAAGAAGTGTTAAAACCAAGCCAAGTTGCTATACTTTTTGCCTGTCCGTATCCATGTCCGTGCTCATATCTCGTGTCAATTTGCAAGCTGACGTTTTTCGTTTTTCTCTTGTTCATTTTTTTGCTCAACATATATTTAATGCTTTTTTTAATGCACTTTTAGTTGGAGTTTTTGGTTTTTATTTATTTATTTTTTTCTGTTTTTTTTTTTTGGTGTATAATCGGCGTGTTTAATTGCAGGCGGGCACACCCTTTGCACACACCTCAATGGGGGGTTTTTTTTGTTATACTTTTTGGCTGACTTCTACGGTTGGTTAGGTTTCTAAGAAATTCACGAAACATGCAACGTGTTGAGCCTGAGCACTCAAAATTAAGACTATATATAATTATATATTTATGAAATTTACTTAATGATCCTAAATGCATTTTATTATGTATTTAGTTATCCATCGCCTCCCACCGCTCAGGCTCAGCGTGGCATACAAATTAATAAATTATATATGCTCACTTGCATGCTCACATTGTTTTCGGTCTTTTGCATTCATGAATTTTATTTTAGCAGCTGAAAAAACCGACCGACGAGAGGTTCAGCAAAAATTCCCCCAACTAGCTTTTCTTTCGTGTCATTGTCAAAACAAAAAAAAAAAAAAAAACCAACAAATTGTCATCCTTATTATTTTTATGGTTCTTATCTAGTGAAAATGAGTTCCATAATTTTGTGGTAATGAATGTAAGAGATAGAAGAAGTCATTTATATTTTGTTTTTTTAATGATGAAAGTCGAGCACAACTGGCAAGTCGCTCTTTATTGGAGACGCCTAATTTATTTAATTGCCATCGAATATGTATGAGTAAATGGCTTTGAATTCCTTGCGAAATTGAAATTCTTGGAAAAATAATTAACTTGCGATAACAAGACTTTAACATAAATTCAGCAGTCGCATATCTTATAATAATTTTTCAATTTGTTTATACTCTTAAGCATACGAGTAACTAAAATGGTATTTGGATTTAATCCAACTGTTTCACTTGTTTAGTTTATAGGACTAAATAATTTAGAAACTCGTGACGAAAGTTGCGGCTATGAAAACGAAAGAGAAAAAGAAAATCAAAACGAAGAAATATTCTGCGAAATGTTTTTCATTTTTTTGTGTTTTTGTCGTGGGATTTGATTTGCACGGTGTCGTACAAATGTGGGACTCCATTTCTGTCAATTGATTCGCCTGTCTGGCTCTTTCAAATACGCATTAATTTCATTTATTGCAATCACCATTGTCGCAGCAACATGGCAACCATGGAGAGTAGAGTAAACACCATCCGCAAATGTTAGAACGAACAAACGAGACGAGCAAAAATAAAAACTGCGAGTGTGGGTGGCGCCGCCAAGGAGCAAGAGGGGGTGGGGTGGGGTGGATGTGGATGTAGGAGCATGCCTAGGCACTGATTGTGTTGATTACACTGACCCACTTTGCCTGCCAAGGTTCTGTCACGGACGGGACACAGTTGAATTCAATGAACTCGAAACCTGCTGATAATACTCGCAATAAAAATAATAATAATAGTAGTAATAATGTTGTTTTCAAACGACAGTAACCCCTACCCAAACCACCCCCCTCCTCCCACAAACAGCCGACCTCAAAGGAGCCTGAACAACGCTGTCACTCAATGAATAAATGCCCAACTATTTCTGCATAGACACGAGTACTTGCCACTCTTTGTATCTGAACCTAAAGCTTAAGTATCTAACACGCTAATGACAATAACAAACTACTTGAAAATTGCGCCTATTTATACCATATAGTAAACCGGCAAAGAGACGGTCGACGAAATTGTTTTGTTGACCTCAAGACGCAATGACCACACACAATAGCGAAGCACGTGGAGAACAGAGAGAGGTGGCAAGCTTAAAACAAAAGTTAAACTACGATAGTTTAATACCCTTTTAGATTTTTTTGCACTGAATTTGAAGTCGTAAAATTATATTTGACCTGTAATACTTAAGACCTCAGTCAGACTTCATTGAAATATATCTAATATATCTATCTAGATCTATTTTAGTATTATTTTTTATTTCTTATTGCTACTCGCTAGGAGCTGATTTAAATAAATAAATATTTTTTGTATCTGAAATAAATATATTCTTTTTTCATCTGAACTCAAGTATATTATAATAATACATGAATATTATCCGATTTATTTTATATGAGAAGTTAGATGAATTGAATACGAATATATTTATAAAGATAAATATCTACTTGAACTAATTCTCCAAGCGATAAACTTGACAATAGATCTATGCCTTCGACAAGTGTATCGAAATACGCCATGTTTCGACTTGATCATATAAAAGCCTTCAGTTATTGTTGGCCATTGGCAACTTTACGAGTAAAGTGGCTGTTGTTGTGGCCTCCACCCCTCGCTCTCTTCCACACTCCCACATCTTTCTCTACCACGCTGTTGTATATCAATAAGGTGCGTCATTCTAATATTAACAATAACAAGGAAGAATAAAAATAAAGAAACAGAAAACAGAAAACGAAACGAAACGAAACGAAACGAAACAATACGAAACTACTCGAAGTCGGCTTACATGTGGTTCTACTTTTAATGGATTTTATTTGTACTTGCCACTGTTGGCAAAGCCATCATGGGAGCGAGGGCAAAGGGCGGTCAAAGAGACGCTGCGAGGGGCTGTTTTGTCAACACGTTGTGTTGGGTGTTGATTATGCGTATAAGAGCCAAGCAGACTGGGACCAAGTACTTAATACTTAATATCAAAACGCTGTTACTTATGAAGGCCAAGCAAGCGAGAGATTACTGTTGAATCGAAAATAAATTGGTAATTGAACAATACACTTTATAAATCAATAGTAAATTACAAAACAAGTTTCCACTGCTCGAAAAGAATTTAAAGTTGTTCAAGAAAATTATTTAAACGAACCCCAAGTTACAGAAAACACACTCCTTCAAAACATTTAAAGCAGTTTTAAGGCTGCACTTTATAAAATGATCCTTATTAGGGGTGCCGGTCTACTAATTCAAAAAGTTTTTGTAAACTTTTCTAATGTGGCGCCCCGGCCACTTGAATTTCTGCCAACTAACTTATAATAATAATAATAATTTTAATTGCCAAACGACGGCACTTGTGCTAAACTCAATGTGGAGTTCAGAGCTCGTTTTTTATTATTAATGCGCGTGTAAGAATATACACAAACATACACATTCTTTCAAGAACTTGGCGCACATGTTGGCGACGGGGCAAATAATAAACATGAAAAAAAAACAAAACCTCATGCTGACTAAGGGAATTTGTTTTTTTTCCATGTGCTGATTTTTTTCCAATTTTGTTATTTTATTTTTTCTGCCACTTTGCCTACTGGCCAAGAAGAAAGTTACCATTGAGTTTGGTGTCGTTTTGTTTGCAGATGACGGCCCAGAACCAGTGAGCGCCTAATGGGCTTACAAGCACAACCAAGTGCTAAAGTCTGAGCGCCAAAATTATAAGCAGCCTACTTGTCCCATTTGATGACAGCACACAAAATAGTCTAAACACACAACAGCGAACGCCTCAATGATAAATGAGCACATATCCTGTAGTTTCTAAATATTTAAAGAATAAAATGCAATTAATCGGAAATAAATTATAAACAGCGCAAAATAGAAATTGTTTTGCTTGTTTCATTAATACTATTTTTCACAATGAATAATGCGTGCAAATTATGCCAATAAATCATTTAAATAAACAATATAATTAGTTCGATTTAAGATCAAGTAAAACTAGCACTAACTAACTTAAAGGATTACTTTATAACAGCAGATACTTAGATACCCTATTTCTCCCAAAACAAAGTTTGACAACCGAATCGGTATCTTTTGAAGTTAAAAAGCATCAAAATGCCGCGCTTTCTAAATAATTGAAAATTTCTTCTTGATGATGATCTTTGATGAAAGAAATTATGACAAGGGCAATAGCACAGCACATTTTTAGCGAGTTCAATGATTTCTTGGGAAAAACAAGTTGCCTGGGAAACGTCAGTTGTAACCGTAAAAATGAGTTCAATATGGTTGGAAATACACGAAACACGAGCGTCTTTCGCTGGACTGCCACGATGCCGCGATGCCCTTAATGCGAGTGCATAAATTCAAATTAAATAATGGGATAAAGTCTCTGTCAGCAGGCAGCCACAACAGCGGCTGTTTAATTGAACTAATAGAATTTGTTTTTTTTTTTGTTCACGCCCGCCGTCAGATATTTTTTTGCTTTTCTTCTTTTTTTAATGAGATGGGGGTGGTCCGAGTTCCGGTCGTGCTTTACCAACAACAACAACAACAAAAAGCCAGAAAAAATATGCTTCAAAACGCTCGTTTGCTGGCCCCATTCCAGGGGTAGCATTAAAAATTATGATTTTCTTGCAACATTTTAGTATTTTTGAGGGCAGTGGCGAAAAGCTGCCAAATGTAATCATTGCCGCTTTTAGCTGGGTGCCAAATGCCCGAGGCGCAGTTCCATGCTGTACTTAACTGATTTCCGGGAATTGCCGCACTCACACACACAGAGAGAGAGAGAGAGAGAGAGACACACATAGAGCACTGTGGAACGTGAGTGGAAACGGGCACAGGATGTAGCCTTGGCAACCAGCAGCGAGCAATCAGTTTAAAGCTGTCGAGAATTCTCAATGGTCGAGCTATAAAAAAAAGGAAATATTGCTAAGAATAATGCCGTGCAGGCGTTGCTTGCAGCATATTTCAATGGCAACTTTAATCAAAGCAAATGCTTACACACACACTGCTGTTTTTTTTCGGTTTAAACATCGTTCAACCTCAGGCGAGGCTTAAAAACCGCAAAGGCGCCACAATTCCAATGCCAATCCCAATCCCAATCCCAATCCCAATCCCCAAAACCCAAACGCCAATCCCTCGCAATAACCCAACCAAAAAAAACCTCTTGGTGCCGTTGGCTGCAACAACATCAGCTAAACTTGTGCTTCAGTTTCTCATAAGGTCGTCATAGTCATAGGAGGGAACACTCATCTAGTCAAGAGCAGCTCCAAATGCCTCGGCGCAGTTGTGACCAGAATAGAGCCGATTTGCTTTTGCTGCAGGCCGCAAAAAGCGAAGAAAGTGGCTTGAGGAGTAGATGGGTAGGGATGAGGGGGGAGGGAGGGAGGTAGTGTACAAAGAGGCAAGGCTGGCACTCAACTTGTTATTTCAACTGTTTGTTGTTTCTGCTCTGTTCTTACAGTTGTTGTGGCAGCCAAGTAACGCTGCTTGAGATGTCAAATAGCAAAACGTCGGGGCAGCAAAAACAGGAAGCACTTGAAAATTGAAATCAAGCGCTGGGCGCCACCAACGCAACAGTAACAACAACCAGAGTAAAAGCAACAGCAACAGCAACAGCAACAACAACTCGACAGAGTCGAAAAAACAACAACTAAACAACAAGAGCAACAAAACAAAACAAAAACACAGCACAACAAAAATCAGCAACATCCAAGCTGAGCCCAAAGGTCCTCCAACGCAATTTGCATATGAATATGGAGGGCTCAGTGGCAGCTTGTGGGTTGCGCCACGAGGAGACACGAGGCACGCGGCACGCGGCATGCAACAACAGCAAAAGTGAACACGAAATGATATGCTGTTTGCTATATGAATAAAACGCCAACAACGACAACGACGAGAAATGATGATGTGAGAGTTGCTTTTCCAATAGCTTATGTTGTAGTTATTTGCCGATGGTAACAAAAAACAAAAATAGAAAACATAACAAGCGGTTCGCGGATTGCTTCGCAGCAGATACCCTGTAGTTGTACACAGAAGGAAAAATAATGGTTTCCATAAACAAAGTTCAAAATATTAAATCTAGACTGGTTTTATTTGAGAGCAAATTGATTGGATTAGTTCAAATTTAAATGCAATTTTTGCTTTTGATATATTTTAAGATTAATTTTTAAAATATTAATATTTATTTTATAATTATAATTGATGAATCTTTTCTTCTTGTATCTCAAATTTATTGAACTTTATGTTTTTTAAACTCATCTTTTTTTGTTTCTTGTTTTTTTTTGAAGTTTAATAATGCTTTTTGTTTTGCTTAGTTTAAGTTTTAAATTGTATTTTATTTCATTAATATTTTATTCAAAATTGTTAAATTTATTTTAAAAATATTTATATTAAAAGACACCTAATTTAATTGATTTAAAAATTGGTTTTTGTCGGCTATTTAAATTAAATAAAGTTAAATGCTCTTAAATAACTAAAAAAAAAACATTTGAGTACCTAAAACATAAACCTAATGAACCATCTCTATTGCCTAGAATTTGTCACAGTGTATGAGCTCAATTAACAAGTCGAGCCTTTCGGTTGCCAGCCTGTTGCATAGATTAGCATTTTTGGTTACAGGGTATTAAAAACTTAGTCAGTTGTTGTCTGCTGTTTATTGGTGTTGTTGCCTATAACGGTTGGGCGCTAGATGGCGCCACACGCCAGTGCTAAATTGAATAAGCGGCCTCCCAGGACAGACAGGAAGCTATACAACAACATGCACCCACACACACACACACACACACTCGCACACAGCCATATAGAATGTGCGCCTGTGTGTTACGAGCAAAAGTTATGTAGTGTACTCGACGCTACCTTCCTTTATGGTAGCTTGTTTTTCTTTCCCTTTTCTAGTTTGCCATGTTTTCTTTTATGTTGTACTTTTTTTGGGTTGCTTTGAATTTAATGGAAAATTTATTGACGACATGCCGCTTAGTCGTTTGACTTGGACTTGGACTTTTGCCACACAGTCTCCACTTCTCTAGCCACAGCCATTGCTGCTCTATCATGTGTGGAAAAGTTTTCGCATTTGGGGTTTTATGGACTTGCCCATGCCCTGCACTTGATTGCTCTAAATAGTTAATGATTGTGTGAAGGAAAGATTTGTTTGCATTGATTGATTGTTGAATACATTCAGGCAAATTACAAATGCTGTGGGTCAATTTGACAACGGTTGGAAATTGTCAAAAGAAATGCTCTCCACTAGGTCTACTAAGAGAAGGTCGTGGGAATGTGACAGCAGGCAAATATGGGGGAGAGAGCATTCACAAGGCGTACACTTGTGCACATAATGCACATAAATAAGAATTATAATTTCGCTTAGCCAAATCAACGACGCAATAAGCCTCCCGCAATGGCACAAATACATGCGAAAGGGCTATTGCCAAGCCGAGGCTAAAAAGCAACCTGAAGCAACCCCAAAAGTAAAAGGAGAATAACGCAGGCGGGCAGCCCTTAGCCCAAAAAGGGGTGGCTACAAAAAGAAAGTTTTTCTCGCGTGTTTTACCAACTTTAATATTTTATATTGTCGATTTTCTTTATGGCCTCCTTGCTTCCTTCAGCGAGAACTCAACAAGTTCAGACTGTGTGTGTTTCCTCTTTTTTTTGGCTAAGGACACGCCCGTGCATTTGGCCATTAGTTTACGATTATTGGAGTCTAGAGTTGTACTTATGGTATGGGTTTATCTTGCAGCTATTACTCACCTGTTGTCGGCAACTTGGTCAGCGCTGGGTGGCCATTGTCATCGCTCAGCAGCAGCAGCAGGATTTCAATTATAATAATGACAAAAATGCGTCGATTGTAAAACAAAAACATTGCAATCTCGCGTTTGATTCCGTTAATGTTGCCAGTTGCCCAAACGCAATCGCAATTATCTTCCTTTCTAATAATTTAGTGGAGTCTTCTTTGTGTTGTTTAATTAATTCGTTGCTTTTTGATGTTGTATTTCTTTCTTTAGGCGCATTTTCTCAATGCCTTTTGCATTTGATGCACACACACATGCTCACACACACACATCCATTTCATTGTTTATGTGCGCGCTTTTCCGACTTTTCTCTGACTTGTATCTAAAAGTAAGAAATTTGATTTATTTAACTCTCTCACACACACAGGCACACACGAAATGGCGACACGCACACAAAAGTATGCTAATATATTTTAGCTACGCCTATGAAACATGCATAAATATTTTACGCGTGCAACAGTGCGTATACGTAATTTGCTTAATAGGCCGCAAAACGCTAGCTGGCGCCGCTAAAGGCGCCACCATCAAAATGCCATTTGCAGCCCAACATTGAGCATTGTGAAATTTATGGAAATGGCCTTTAACTACCTTAACCACTGCCAGAGACCTGTTGGCCAACAGTCAAAGGCATCACAGTCCGCATAAAAGCCAAAATTTAATAACTTGTTCTACGAGCTAATCTATTCGAACATAAGCGAATAAAAAAGCAATGTTTAAGGCGTTATTTGCTTATGTTCCCATAGGATCTGTAATGTCTAACAGCCCAACGAATCTGTGTACTGTGTAATGAAAAGGTTTACAATGGGTTCTACGTTATTATATTTAGCATTTTCTGCCCACGGGGAATCCCTAATCCCTCCCTTTGTTTACTGGCTAAATTTAGCTTGAAAAAAAGAATTACTTAAATATACATATGTATGTATATTAATTCTGTGCTTGCCCATTAGCAACAACTACCTTCTGCTATGCCATGACGACTGGGCCAATAATAAAGTCAACTTGCCGCTTTTATAGATTGTTCTGGAACATGCCCAAATCACTAGAATTATGACTACATCATTTTTCTACCGTTTTACTCCTTTTCCTTTTTTCCTTCTCTTGGCACTCTTTACTCATTTCATTCCTTTTGTATGTTTCGGTCTTTTTATTTGACTTTTATTGCTTGATGTTTGTTGTATTAGGGATTCTCCCAGTAGGCCAACTAATGCAAGTACTTAGCTACAGTGCCTGCCACCCAATCCTGCCTGGCCATTTTTATCATTATGATCATGACGCTGTGGCGTCGTCTGATGATGCCATAACATAAGAGAGCAGAGCAGAACAGGGCTAAGCATATTTCAATTTCACAACCAAGTACGCGAAGTGCTCGTGTATCTATAAGATACATTTCTAGCTAGAGTGCACGAAATCGCGCGGCAAAAAAAAGTCGCATAAATGAATGCTCAAATATATATTTCGACGTCGACATTGTTGTTGTTGTCGTTGTTCAAAGGCTTTGCCAAAAGAGAGAAAAAAGTACAAAATAAAGCAGATGGCGACGCCAGCAGAGGCAGCGACTGCAGCAGCGGCGGCGTCAGCGCTGACGTAGTAAAGTTTTGCAAATGTATATGAATATATGTATGTGTGTGTGTGGGGCATTGCAGCGGTATTTTTGTATTCTATTGTTTAACTTTTTGCAATATATACATATACTTTTAATATTAACGCGAATACTCTCTGCTTTTTTGTGGCTTTCCGTGTTCAAATTTAATAATTTCTGCTTTTATTGCGTAAAGTTTTGCGTATTGTTGAAACCATGTATTTATTGCATTGCCACGCATTTATTTGTTTGAAAAAAGTTTTCAACAATAAGCAAAACAGCGCTTTTCTCTTACAGCCAAGCTGAAGCAACAAAAAAAAAATCGCCACGCTCAATTGAGAGATAAGGAAGAATCGCAACGGAAATCATATCGGGGTAGTTGCGAATTATATAAAACAAATTTGACTATGCGAAATTCACACACACACACACACACAGTTTCACAATAAACATACGCACACACATGCACCAAAAAAGTTTGTTTTGTGCTACGGCGGCGACTGCGACTGCGGATGCCGGTCGAAATTGAACGACGACGCAAATTTCGATTTCCTCGAAATTCTACCTTGTTTGTGCCTTCTATTATGCATATTCTTCGTGTTCTTACTTCTTCATCATCGCCATACACATGCTTCATCATCAGCTACAGCTACGTTAAGCGTCATATACATTTTGTACTTTTGTTTGCAAAACGACAACAGCGACAGCGGCTGAAGCAGCGCAGCTTACTAAGCTTTTTCTGAGCATCCACATTCGCATTCGCATTCGCATCAGCATCGGCCAAAGCAGCATCAAGCAGCCCACTCTCACTTTGGCGGCGGTCCTCTGCCGATGCTTACGCCAACGCCGACGCTGCACAGTGTTTTACAGGCGCCAAGGAAGGAAACTGTTTATTTGATGTCTTGTCTAAACAAAAATTCAACTCTTATTACGCTAATGCTGTGATTTTATATTTATCCTTTTGCGTCAGCAAAATAAAATAACACTTTATAGAATTGTCATGAACAGACTGCAAATTAGATCGTTATAAATTGAACTAAGCTCATATTCTAATTAGCTCAATTAAAGAGTGATTGTTCGGTAAATCAAAATAATTATGCAATCAATATTAAGTGTTGATTTTAATGCGCACTCAATTGAAATATTTATAATGCAATTAGACTCGCGAGTGGAACCAATGCGGTTCTAATTTCGTGAGGATCAAAGTGTGTATATCCAAATTTGTTACACTGTGCGCTGTCGCTGATGTTTTGTTCCTTGTTTTTGCTACGCTTTCGCTTTGTGTTTGTGCGCCGAGCTTTGGCTTTGCCTGCCTGCTACAACCGCCGCTGTTGCTTTCATGGCCTTGTGATTGTTGTTGTTTTTGTTATTGCCCAGTTTGTCACTGTGTGCGTGCGAGTGCTTTTTTGTTCGACGAGATGCTGCTGCCGCAGCCGCTGCCTTTGTGGCCAGGCCAAAGAACTACTACTGTACTTGGCGGCTTTCGCAGCCGCAGCGCCACAGTTCACAGCAGTTTACTTTATTGCGTTTTATATCCTTTTTTGTTTGGCGTCTTTGCCATTTGCCGTGCCACTGTTGTCGTTGTTTTGTTTGCATGGAATTTTTATTTTAAAATATTCATTTCATATTAATGCCTATTGGTCTTCCCCTCTAACCAAACACATACACAGACTCTCTCGCACACACTTTTACATCGCTAAACATCCACACACACATATGTATATACAGGCTTGAGCGACGGCGACGGCGACTGCGACAGCGATGTCGGCACGCACTTGATTTCTTTGTTGTTGTGCCTTATTATGTCATAATTTATTTGCAACAGGACACAAAAATCAACAATGCCGGAATTTGCAGCAACAGCAGCCAATAAAGAATCAGATTTCATTTGATTTGCTGTATAAAAACATGTCCCATGTGCACCTCTCTCTCTCTCTCTATCTATTCACATTCCGCTCTCTTTCCCACTCATTTGCCATGTACGCTTTATATGTGTTGTACGCACTGCACCGGCTTTTGTTGCCGCCATTGCCGCCGCTGCCGTTGCCGCCACCGTTCCCTCTGTCGCCTGAGCGCCCCCGCGCTCTGCTGACGCCATCAGTTTTGCTTTGTTACTACCTTTGTTGTATTTTTTGCATTTCCGCTTTATGTTTGTATTTCGCTGGCTCAGCCTATCAATTTTTTTTAATTTGTATTTTTTGCACACACACTCGCTCACGCACACACATTAACAGACGACGACGACATCAGCTTCGACCGCTGTCGCCGCTTAAATCAACAAATTACGAGTATTTCACTGTTGCTTTTGACATTATTTTGCAATTGTTGTTGTTATTTATTCATCTTTTCTTTTTATCTTCGTTTTATTATTTGTTTGTTGCTTTACGTGCACACAACACACAGATACAATTATTCGCCAGCGCAGGCGAAGCGCCGCTTCAATATTTACAACGCAGCGCTCAGAATTGAAATGCGAACCCGAACCCGCGACGTCGCCAGCGAGCAGCAAACACGTCCAAACAGTTTGTACGCCATTCGTGTACTGGGAGCTTTGCAGCGAACTAGCGCTGGCATTAACATGCTCGCATACTAATGCAAAAACACGCATAGCTCCTGAGAGAGAGAGATAGAGAGAGAACGAACGTAACCACTCGTACATACGCATACATACATACATATAAGTATACGCGTAAGCTTGCATTTGCCGGCGACGTCGACGGCAACTTTTGTTTTTGTTTGCGCCGCAAAAAGAAGAAACAAATTTCAATGGCAGCGTCAAAAGCTCGCCACCATGAATGAAAGTTTGGAATAGGCAGAACGAAAGAAAAACGATGTGCAAAACAAACGAGGCAGAAACTTTTACACCAACTAATGTTGCCAGACTAAATGTCGCAGATACTATTTTTAAATTAAATTTGCGATTTTTATTTAAAATGTACAGCACAGCAATGAATTAAAGCATACTTTCAAATTATTTTGAAATTAAAAAAAGTGCAAAATATTGTTTTGCGAGTCGCGATTTTCCATGTCGTCTAACTCAAAACTTATTTTTCGTTGTATAGCAACTAGCTTTCGAAACCCAACACCTAGGCGGGCAATTCAAACAACTGTAATTTAAATTATTTATATTTTGCAGATTTTAAAGATTTTGCCATGTGTAGTAAAGTTTGGTTTTATTGGGCCGCTCATTGCCTAGAATTGATGAACAGATTTTTACATTTGTAGAGTACGTATAATTATTTAGATTGCTTGACTCTGTAAATCAATGAATTGATTTTGATTGTGGTGTCCGATCGAAAGTTTTTTATTATCGTGATTGGTTTTATTATGTTTTCTGGGAAACTAATCTGTGTCCGAACGTGGTGAGCGTGTGGATTGCTTCTTTGACTTTTTATGCTTACGCTTCTTGGCCTCATGGCTGCTGCCACGACTGTCGCGTCTGTTGCGACTAGTCGATGGCTCCGACGCTGGCTGATCATGTTCCTCTTCCTGCAGTTTCTTTAGCGTTTCCGCCTTCAGACGCTCCAATTCATTGAGCTCGCGTGTGGTGCGCTCCTTCTCAATCTCATCCTGACGCTGCTTCTCCAGCCGCTGTTCCTCCACCTTGGCAATCTCCTTGCGCATATGCTCCTTCATTAGCAGCGCCGCCTCCGCACGCTTCTGCATCTTCTCCCGTGCCGCTGCCTTATCTTTGTCATCGAATTCCCCAGCACATACGGCCGATGTTACCTTGCCCGGACTGCGCTCCTGCGATCGATTACCCCGACGTCCTCGGCTGGCACTCCTGGAGCCGCTGTGCCGCCGTCCATGGCTACGACTGCGTTTGCGATCCGGCGATGCATGACGCTTCCTATTTGGCGACTCGCGTCGCTTACGAATGGGCGAATCACGTCGCTTGCGTTCTGGTGTCTCCTGCCGCTTGCGATCTGGCGAATCCTGCCGCTTCTTTACCGGCGACTCTTGGCGTCGGCGATTGGGCGACTCTTGGCGCCGGCCACGACTACGTGAGCGACGCTGCCGTTCCCGAGAGTTGCGTCGTCGATCCACTGGGGAGCCGCGCGTCCGTATGGGCGAGAGTGGAAAGCGATTGCGATATTCATTATCCGGCGAACGCTGGCGACGATCCCGATCGGCAAAGGGATTGCGGCGATTTCGATTGCCCTGCGCCTGGCTGGCATTGTTGTTGGCATTGCCATTCCTGTCCTGGCGTCGCGGTGGCGAGCGTTGTGGACGTCGTGGCGGCGAGCGGCGACGCTGCCCGGATCGAGAGCAACTTCTCTGACGATTGCGTGAACCAGAGCGTTCCCGACTACGCTTGGAGTGCTCCCGTTCTCGTTCCCGCTCCCTTTCCCGTTCACGGTTCTTATCGTCACGCTTTGGCTCCGGCACCTTGACGCGCTCCGGCTCTTTGGCTGCCACCTTCGACTCATGCTTATGCACGGGTTTGCTCAACTCCGGCTCGGGTTCACTGTCCGTCTGCTGCTCATAGTCCAGCGCATTCATATCCACAGATTTGCGACGTTTTGGTGGCGCCTCCTCCTTGGGCTTCTCCTTGTCATGTGTGTCCTTTGCCTTGCCACGTTCTGCATCCTTTTGTGAATGGGACTCGCTGCGCTTGCGGCTACTCTGTGGTTTCTGCTTGCCCGGCGACTGCTTCTCGGGCGTCACCTTGCCGCCGTAGGTGCTGGCATGTGATAGCTCGAAAAAGGATTTCTTGGGATCTTTGGAGGCTTCCTCGTGTCGCTTTTTGCGCTCTTGTTCGCGACGCTTGACCTCCTCATCACGCATCTTATTCTCCTCCTCCATACGCTCCAGATCCGACAGCTTAATCGTTCTCTTCTGCGCATGCTTCCAGTGCGGCGGCGTTATACTCTTGGAGCGACTGCGCGACGGCGTACGAAAGCGCTGTGGATGAGGGAGAGATTTGAATGGATCTGAGTTTGGATGAGTTCGTCATGTACTTACAAAGACGCCACGTCCCTTGACGATGCGGCCGCTGCGTGAGGTTGGCACCTGCTTCTTTGACCAGCCAAATGCATTGCGATTGCGCTCCCTGCCTCTGTCCCTATCATCTCGATCGCGTTCCCGATCACGGTCCCGATCCCGCTGACGTGCCTCCCGTGACATGTCACGCTCTCGATCGCGGGAACGCGATCTCTCGCCGCGCATTAGAAATTTGTTCGAAACCTGTGGTAAATGAGAAAGTTATCAATTGAGCTGAGTTGTAAACTGAGCATAAAAATGTGTTCCTGCCTCTGGTATTTCGCTTGGATCGATTTTGGTCAATGTGACCAAGGGATGTATCTCGCCCTCTTCGGCCTCATCATCCTCAGCATCCTGTCGTCCATTGCCGCGCACAGCACGTCCTGTATCGCTGCTGCAGGGATAAGGAATTGGCTTTAGTTAGGAATTGATGGCAACGCATTGTTATACTTTTCGCTGTCGCTGGATTTGGATTGCTTGCGGGAACGCTTCTTCTTGGCCTTCTCCTTGGCCTGCACTTCCTCATGGTCACTGTTGGATTCCTCCGTGGCCGTGGAACGCTTTCGACGTTTCTTCTCTTTCTTAGCTGTGTTGTGTGGAAAGATAATGAATAATTGAACGATGTTGAAGTGCATGTGGAATTACCCTTTGTCAGCTTCACCAGCTCGCCACAATTTGATATGGCTGCATCCTGCAGCGGGCGTGAGTTGCGATCAATGGGCAGATCCTCCAATTGACGCACCAAATCCTGACCGGATATAACTTGACCGAATACAACATGAATGCTGCAATAGACAGGATGGGGATGAATGAGCATGAGGATTATCTAAATTGCAGATCGGATTACTTACTTGTCCAAGTGTGGCGCAGGCTGTGTTGTACTACAATGAAAAACAGAAGAGAAGAAAAATATTCTTTACACATTGCATAGCGATTGTTGTTGTAGTGGTAGTTGTTGTTGTTGTTGCAGTTGCTATGGTTGTTGTTGTTGTGGTTGTAGTAAGAAAGAAATGGTTATCGATCTCGGCCAGGATCAAGGCGAGGCAACATCGCCTCCTCCCAGGGTTGCTGCTGTCGTTGACCAAAAACAGCAGCTGAGTGCATTTGAGGGGGAAACACGGTCACAGCCTAGGCCCTAGGCACACACCCACACGCACAGCAACACATACGGCACACATACATGTACATAGGCCGCTGTTGGCTGTTGGGCGCTGCGCGGTTTGTGGGTCGGTGGTTGGGGGGGAAGGTGAATGGCTCAGGCTCTGGCTCAGGCCCAGTCCGCTGCTCAGCTGATCAGAGATAACACGCAATACTCTCGCTATACGGCAATAAATCAATGAACAACAACAGATTTTTAAATCGTATATATATATATATATGAAAGATAGATTAAAAGAATTGTTCAATTGACGCTGCAAAAAGAAACTTGACAAACTTTTATATTTCAAAACACTTGCATTAATTCGATTTCGAGCTACTTCTTGAGCAACCCACTTACATAAAGAACTGCGAGCCATTCGTGTTTTTACCGCGATTCGCCATGGAAAGCAGGAAGGGGCGATCGTGTTTTTTGTCAAAGCATTCATCTGCAATTAGTTTAATTAGAAAATTATTGATTTTTGCCCAATGTAATTACACGTACTAAATATCCCAGCTACTTTCATGGGAAAGGGCAAAATATAATAATTGAAGCTTAACTACTGTGCAAAATGAATCGACTATATATCAATCTCGGCTTTAATTGGCTTTTGGCATGTCAATGGAAGTGCACTAATAACAATTATCAGCCGGCCATGACTTTTTGTCGTTACGTTTGATAGCACTGGACACACACACACGCACACGCACACATAGAGAAACTTTGATGGTTAACGTATACACACACACACAGTGGCAGAGCGAACTTACCCTCGAATGTGCCGCCATAAATTGATTCGCCGCCTGTGCCGTTGCCAGCACTAAAGTCACCCGCTTGGACCATAAAGTCCTTGACCACACGATGGAATATGACACCTTTATAATGCAGTCGCTTGCCGGTCACTAGTCCGGTGCCCTTTTCACCCGTACACAGCGACCGAAAATTCTCAACCGTCTTGGGAGCAACATCGCTAAACAATTCGAACACGATGCGACCGACGCTCAAACCGCCCAGCGTAATGTCAAAAAAGCAACGCGAACGCGTTGCATTCGCGTCACGCTTGTTTACCGTCATATTTTTCACTGAAATGCAATTGATTACACTATTTTTATTGATACGTTTTCACGTTGCACAACTTTTTTTGTGGGATTAGTTCCGCATTTGCGCTCGCACACTGCGTGACCGCAAGTTGAATGTTTAATAATATACTATTTTACGCCAACATAGACCAATTCCACAATTTGGCTGGTTACACTTCATACGGTACATTGGTATATTGAAGAAAAGTGTATAAAAAGGCCAACACCGTTTGTTGGCTTGTTATTCTTAAAAGCTTTTCAATCAATTAAGAAAAATCAGTTACGCCATTTTGTTTCTTCATACGAATCGAGATAAAGCTTAAAATATACCAAGATAGCATTTTTAGTATTTTACAATTGAAAATTGAACATATAAGAAATGGCCACACCGCTCACATTGGGTTTCCAATGATAAATTTTAACATTTCTATGTTATGGCTACACTGCACAAACTTTAATTATCAGTGTTGACAAACATCTGCAAATAACGAATTTTAGTCAGATACGGCAACGCTGTTTATAATTCACAACAATATGCACACATCAAATGATTTAATTTCAACCTTAAGACTATTTACCATGTAAAATCCTTTTTCTTTGGGGAATAATAATGTTTATTACTTCTATGGGAATACAAATATTTATAACTTTAATTGCACAAACACTATAAATTGGGTTTTTGACAACACAACAAAAGGCTAAGAAATGCAATGGCTTCTAAAGGATTATGTGGAAAAAGTTCCAATTGTTCGACTTACAGCTATATATATTTTATTAAAATACATAAAACACATCGCCTGGCGTTACTTTCATCCAATGCGGTCAGTAAAATGGAATTCTGGTTTTCTGGGTAAGAATATCTCGGTCCTACTCAACGGTCACCGACTTGGCCAAATTCCGGGGACAATCGACGTCGCAGCCACGGAGCACGGCAATATGATAGGACAGCAGCTGCATGGGGATGACTGTGAGGATGCCCTGCAGGCAGTCCACGGTGCGTGGTATTTGCAGCGAACGTGTGGAGAATGCCATGGTCTCGGCATCGCCCTCCTCGCAGATAAGGATGGGTCGTCCCTTGCGGGAAGTTACCTGTTGCAGAGCATTCATGCACTTGGTGTAGACGGGATCGCGTAGCACAATCATCAGCACCGGCATCTCATCGTCAACCAGGGCCAGTGGTCCATGCTTCAGCTCTCCGGCCAGGATGCCCTCGCTGTGCATATAGGTGAGCTCCTTCACCTTGAGTGCACCCTCCAGGCAGGTGGCAAAATTGAAGCCACGCCCCATAATCAGCAACGACTTGTGCTGATACAGCTCTTTGGCCAGCTGCTGCACCTGCGAATTCAGCTGGAGCACCGTGCGGATGTGCTGATCCAGCTGTGCCAGCCCAGCAATGATCTCTAGGCGACGCTGCTGCAGAGACAGACGATCCTCAGACATGACCAGCGCAAACATGACCAGCGAAATGAACTGTGAGGTGTAGGCTTTGGTGGAGGCCACACCGATCTCTGGGCCAGCATTGATGTGAACGCCACAGTGCGATTCCCGGCAGATGCTGCTGCCTACGGTGTTGGTGATGCCCACGATGAGAGCACCACGTTGCTTGCAATAGCGTAACGCCATCAGCGTGTCTGCCGTTTCGCCCGACTGCGAGATGAAGAAGCAGACGTCGTCGCGGTAGATGGGCGTATTCCTGTCCAGAAAATCGGAGGCCAGCTCCACCATGACGGGCAGCTCGGTGAGCTCCTCGAGCAGCTGGCGTGTGGCCACAGCACTGTGATACGAGGTGCCGCAGGCAATGAGCATGAGACGACGACAGCGCTTGATCTCTGGGATGTACTCCTTGATGCCGCCCAGGACAACAGTCTGGGTATCGAAGCGCATGCGTCCACGCATGGTATTGACCACGGATTCGGGCTGCTCGAAGATCTCCTTGAGCATAAAGTAGTCGTAGTTGCCCTTCATGATCTGCTGGATCTCCATTTTCAGTGTGATGATCTCACGTGCATGCGGATCATCAGAGGATTTGTTGAGGCGATGTATGCTTAGGGTGCCATCACGCTTGACGGCGGCCACATCATCATCCTCCAGATAGATGACACGATTCGTGTGCTCTATGACCGCCGAGGCGTCCGAGGCAAAGAAATATTCGACCTCCTTGTGCTCCAGCGGCTGGAATTCGGCACTGACTTCCGCATTGCCGCTGCCCGGGAGCAGCTGGAACTGCGGCTGACCATGTGGACGATGCGCCTTGGTATAGAGTATGGGCACATGGTCCGTGGCCAGCTTTGTCTTGGCCTTGATGCCCACCAGCAAGGGTGAACCACGACGCGAGGCAACGCATTCGCCCGGAAAGTGCTTGGACTTGAAGGCAATGGCAAAGGCGCCCTCGATCTGTTGGATGGCCTGCTCGACGAGCTCACCGAAGGTGTAGCCGGGATGCGATTGCCACAGATGATGCACCAGCTTGGCAATCACCTCAGTGTCCGTGTCGGATTCAAAGACATAGCCACGCTTCTCCAGCAGCGTCTTGACATCCTTGTAGTTAGTAATGATGCCATTGTGAACCACGACAAAGCTGTTGGCCTCATCCGAGCGTTGCGGATGCGAGTTCAGCTCCGAGGGCACACCGTGTGTGGCCCAACGGGTATGCGCTATGCCAATGTGTATGTCCACCGGTTGGGCGTAGCCATCGCCTTGGCAGACCTCGGCAATGGCATCTTCGAGTATTTTCACTTTGCCCGTGCGCTTAACGAGAAGTATGTCCTGACTTTCGTTGGGTGCATCGATTGCCAGACCGGTTGAGTCATAGCCACGATACTCGAGACGCTTAAGGCCCTGGACGAGCAGCTCCAGCACTTGCTGACGCGACTTGGGCGTCAGATAGTTGAGATAAGCAAAGATTCCGCACATTTTGTTGTGTTGCGGGTTTGTTGGGCCACGTCGTCGTTGCTCTGCTTCTTTGTGTAAACTGCGGCTATGGCAATAATGTGGATTTTTTCTGCGAGTGATAAATTGGGCCCCAAACTCACACACATACACACACACAAGTGCAAAAATGCTTACACACGCGCAACGCTAATCAACCGACAGCAGCTGACGTGCGCAATGTAAACAAAACGAAATGCATCTAATGCTGTTCAGTGTGGCACGTCAGTGGGCTCCGATTGGTTGCAGCAGTTAAAGTGACTGTAAATTAGAAGGCAGTGTGTGTGTCATTTCATTTAGCAATTCACTTTTTGCTGCATCAAGAGATAAGAGTTTTTTAAAAACAACTCTTAATACATTGTGTCGATCAGCGTTGCCATATCTGGGTAATTAAGGTGCTTCACTGCGAATGGTTATTATAGTTGTTTTGTATTTTTTCGTATCAAAATACCGTAGCAATTTTCGATGCGCCTCTGTGGGTCTGAAGCGCTTTTTGTTTTTACATTTCGTTAAAAATGATTTGTTTCACTTCAAAACTTATTAATTTTAAGTGTTAGTTTGAAGAAAAATTCCAGGCGGTCTTTAGTAATGAATATAAAATTGCCAATTCGAAAATTTGCGCCTCCCTACATGTCCTTTTAGAAAATAGCACCATCACTAATGTTAGTGTAACCATGCTGGTAATTTTATTGACTGCGGAACTGGTATATTTTGCATGTTCTTCGACACAAACGGTATATTTAGGAACTAAAATTGCGGTCACGCTCTTTTCGACCGCGACGGGTAAAAAACCACATGTCTTGCTCGGTATCCGAGATTTTATTATGAAATAATGCTGCAAAGTGCTGTTAAAACATAAACAAGTGCTTATTGTGTTAACTAGTAACTGAATACTATTGCAATTTGTGACAATCTGTGCGAATTAATTGCATTCGAGCTTATTCGTAACCAAAAAACGTTCTTACTACCAGCCCACCAGCGCGTGAGTGAGCGAGCGAGAGCGAGTGAGTGTGAGTGAGAAGAGTACGAAAACCGCAAAGCAAAGCATACGAGAAATAAAAACAACAACAACAACCAACCAACGCATACGTGAAACGTTAGCAAAGCAAAGAGCAAAGCAAAAACTCGGAATTGTGTATCAATTTATGTTCTTGCTCTCGTGTTGTTTTCGTCTTGTTGCCGATCGAAACACTTACACACATATTGTGATTTAAATTCGTGGTGCGTAATTTTTGTTTATTCAATAAATATATAATTATATGAGCGTGACTGTGCTTGTGTGTGTGTGCGTAAAAGCAAATTTATGAAATTTGAGCTTGAGAATAGTGCAGCGGACACAGACAGGCTGCACAAACAGCTGTTCGTTGGCCAGGGATGCACACGATGCAAGCGTTGTTGTTGCATAACCACGCTAGCCGAATTTGTTGTTTTACCCCGGCAATAGTCATTCCCTATATGTATTTTATTTACCTGCTACCGATGTAGACAGCATAATTTTAATGTAATCCGCTTCATATTTAGCGTATTGCGTCGCATTCAAATTTTAGCGTTCAGAATTGTAGTGTGGTCACTTTAAGGCAAGTTGGCAGCGCCGGCACTAAGCGCTTGTTGCTTTTTACGCTGCTTCTTCGTACTAGTGTGGGGGGCATTTGCTACTACTGCTGCTGCTGCTTCGCCGCGCCTTAACCTCACTTGTGACTCTGTGTGGCTGCATAATATTATACTTCACTTGCTTCTCGTATCAATTTAACGTGCTTCATTAGAGGCGTATAATGAACCATTTCTAAGGCGAAACACTGTGCATAGTGACAAATAAAAAAATACTATTGGCAAAAAGAGCGTTCAAATTGACAAAAAAAAATATTATACGACGTGATGTGCCTAAATTGCTAAAGCACCAAGTTGCAGCAGCAGCCAGTGCCAGGCTTTGTTTGGGGAGGGGACGGGGAATATGGCCCATTGCTAGTGAATAAATGTAAGCAGAATGCAGTTTGCCTTTTATTGGAGCTTTTTGCTCTATCTTCTTCTATTCGAAAAGGTCGAGGTGCAAAGTAGTCTGGCATTATGAGCATGCATGTGTGGGTGTGTATGTGCTTGTGTGCTTGAGACTAAAAGAAAAATAATAACAACAACATGCAAATGTGATTATATATGTTTTCCATTTTTTTTGCAGTTACAGCAACTCGTTTGTTCGATCTCGTTGAACATTTGTCTGGCAAGGAAGCACCAAAGAGTTTCCCATCCAATCCAAATCCAACGATAGCAGAGCATTCACAGCAGAGCCACAATCTGGAGTAGCGGCAACGTAAGCTGCCTACTCGAGGAACAGCAGCAAAACAACATCAACAACAACAACAAGATGTCAAGCAGCAAGGAAGATGCCACGGCTGCTGCTGCTACTACTGCCGCCGCTGCCCCATCCACTGCATCATACGCCAATGTAGTGCAGAATTTGGACAGCAAGAAGGCAGTTGCCGCTGCCGCTGCCACTGTTGCCGTCGCCGTCGCTGCCGTTGACAATAAGGAGAATCAACCGAATTTGAAAACGCTCAAATCATGGAGCGAGGAAACCGCTGCCGCTGAAGCCGCTGTCGATGATCAGCCCAATGTGGGTGAAAAACGTGCTGCCGCTGGCGGCGATAATACCGCTGAGAATTCATCTGAAATGGACGACAACAATGACTTTTTGCCTGTGCTCTCGCATCATCGACGTGACCGCAAAAAGGCTCGTAAGGATAAGCCGGCCGTGCGCGAATACCGTGACAAGCAGCAGCAGCCAGCCGGAGCCAGTGGCCCGGGTCCGGGACAGGGACAGGGACCGGGACAGGGCCCAAAGCCAACTACGGCTCGTCGTATGCCCGGAGGTGTTGAGACAGAAGGACGCAAACAAACCGTTCGCTCTCGTGCACCACGCAACAATAGTCCACGCAAAAATGCTGCCGCTTCCGGCAGCGGCAATAACAACAGCAACGCTGGCAAGTCTCACAAGGAACGCAAGTCTGATACCTCACCCAGTGCCAGTCTGGAGGCCACAAGCAGCGGCAGCGGCAACGAAGCCAAGCCCGGTGATACTGATCCCCAGACGGCCGCCTCGACTGCAGCCGCTGCAGCAGCTGCTGCTGCCGGCGGTGCCGCACCGCAGCCAAAGCGCTTTATAGCAGCGCCGCCGCCAAAGGTTAACGCTTGGAAGGTGAGTCTTGCACGAATAATCGTTATCGATAAGTCATCGAGCCAATGTTGATCACAATGAAACACGTTTGTTATGCGCCTTTTCTAAGTGGTTAGTTTTTTTTTTATTTTGGGTTGAATAGGGCAACAAAAAGTATGATGAAATATTATATGGGCAAAGTGGATGGGGAAAAAGAAAATGAATGCCAAAAAAGACTTTGTTTTTGTTTTGTTTGTTGATCTGTTGGTAAACAAATGTGCGTAGAATGGCGTACAAGCGACAAAGCCACAAAGCATAACAGCTGATAAACACAAGTGCAGAAGCAGACAACAAAAAGACACACAAGCATGGGGAAAACACGTTATTGTTTTTGTACAACGATAACAAATGCCTATCGTGATTTTATCTGTGTGCATCCATACATACATACATATATGTACATTTCCATGCTTGTGCGTGTCATGTATGTGTGCACAAATTTATTGCTCTTGATGCATTAGCATTGCATAATATTTGAATAGAAACACTTTGTCAACACAAAACGAAAACAGACGAAAATAATTAAAACTAGAAACATACGAAATTTTTGTTGGGTCTTTCTTTTGTTTCTTTTGGTTTAGTTATTCGATTTTTTCGGTATTATGCAATGCGAGAATAAATGAAGCCAACGCCGGCGAGTGATGCGAGAGCACAGCCCACAAAAAAAAACACACACCCACAATAACAACAACACAACCACGACATCAATCGGTTGTTGTCTTTTGCTCTGGCTGTTCACATTCGGCGATTGTTTATTACCTTTTGCTCTCATTACGCTTTAATTCTCGTCAGTTTTCGATTTCTGCGTCTCTAAATTAATTGGATTTTCGCGTTGTTGATGTTATTCTTTTGTATGTTTTTCTCTTTTCATTTATCACACAACAAGCGATGAGAGAAAAAGTAAAATTGTACAGTTAAAAATAAATGTCAAGGTCGGCAGCGGCAGCGCTCGCAGGCAAGCTAGCTGTCTCTGTTGCTGTCGGCGTCAACGTCAGCATTTGCCGTTAGTTTTAGTTGTTGTTTATCAAAAACGAAGATGAAATGAAAAAGCAAACAGCAATTTGTTTCGTGACATCAACGAGCGAAAGACTGAATAAGTGCAGGAAAAGCATCTTAAAAGAGGTGGGACCCATTTTGATATATGCTTTGTTTGAAGATAAAGTGTCGTCGCCTAATGAACTATCCTTATCGTTCCATCTCTTTCGTTCGATAGTAATGTTAGTTTATTGCGTTGTACAGTTCTCCAATATCCCAAAGGGTTTATGTTTGTGGCCAAATTGTTTATACTACCCTCGGGTAAGCAACGCACTACTACTGGCCTACATTATGCAAATAAGTTTAATTAATAAGCAAGAAGAAGCTTCTGTCGAAATAATTTGCGCTGTTGCCGAGGTGAACACCTTTATGACAAAAACAGCTGCAACAACAATGATAATGATAATATCAACTCTCACTTTTGCTTCCGTTTGTTTTGTTATTGTTTTTGTTTTGGGCTCTTGTCACACAAGTTTCGACTTGTCTTTGTGGCGTCTGTTCTTGTTTTTAACTACCCGACGTCAGTTGACGTCGCTGCACCTCACCGCAGCGTATCGTAACGTAGCCTAGTACAGAGCAGTGAATTCAAATCCAAAAGCAATACCAACCAGTTGACGTGTGGCGTTTCAGACGTTCGCAACGTGTACGAAATCGCCCTAAAATTTGTGGACGTAGACAATAAATAGTTTCTTAAGCTGCAATTCATAAAAAATATTTTGAAAATCACAAATAACTAAATATTTATTTAGATAATAAACCAATAAGTGATCAACCACAAGCACACATTCATTCGTGCGTTTGGTATGCGAGTGAGCAGCACGTGTCTTTTGTGTATCGTGAACTCACCACACCCTGGCCTGTGGTGAATTGTGAATTCGCTCTGTTGTTGTGCCGCGAATAATAAATAGAAATTAGAATGTTCTCAACAAGCAGCAACAAAATATGAACATGGAATTTTAAACCTCCATATATGTTCATATATATAAAAATATACACTCCCTCTTGCCTATGTATGCGCAAAACATATGTATTGTTTTTGTACTTGTTGATATTAGCAACGTGCTACTCACTCCCACCATCTCTCTCTCGCTCTCACTATCGCCGGTTACCGTGCTGTGCTTAAACGCTTATTACGAATTTCATACCGTGGAAGTAACTTACTTTGACTGAGTGGTATATATACGAGCATATGCTAACTATTCATGCCAATAAAGTACGGTCATAAATCACAGCGATTGCGGCGATAATAATAATAATAACGTGTAAAAATTGTTTATAACACAAGCAACAGCGAGAAACAACAACAAACATGAAAACGAAAGTAAATATACAATCAACCTAAATGTTTACGAATTTGGCGTAGTTTTAATCGTGTTCCAATAAGAATAAGCTTATACAAATACAATACACATATTGTGTGTAGTTAAAGGGGGTGTGTGTGCGTGCTCACGCGTGACACGAAGAGCGTCACGAGCTGTTGCCAAGCCAAGTCGTGATTAATAAACTAAAGTAATTTAATCTGGCAAATGACATTTTGTTGTTACTAACAGCTGCAATAAAATGCATTTGGCACAGATAAAAAGTATTTCAATTTGAATTTAGTTAATTAGACATGGTTTGCAACCGTTTATTATTTATCGAAACTTGTGTACAAAATTCAAAAAAGACTTGTGTCTATATATCGATCACACAATTAGTATGTGGCAGTCAGTGCCCAGTTGGCAACGAAAGCTTTAACATGACAGTCGGCACATGAGCATTTTTATGTCAATATTACTCTGAAAAGGTCTACACTATTTGAATTGTTGGCAAATATTTAAATATATTATTTACTCACATCGAAAGGGCACTTCCAATGCAGGTTGCAATAGTTTTTGAAAGGCCAAGGGACTAGGCAATCAAATATCTAATAATCACACATAGCGAAGTTTTATTTTATTAACAAAAGGCTTTTATCCTTTGACCTTTTTAAAACTTGTCAATGAATATGAAACACATTTTCGATTAGATACTCTTAATCGACACTCGTTAATCACAAGCCCGACTCATTAGCAGTTTCACATATATTGGTTTTTAGGAAAACCAAAGTATTGTTTTTGTTATTTTAGTTTCTCTAAATTAAATCTTCGACAAATGAAAAGTAGCATTTTGTTAGGAGTTGTGTCTTCATATCGAATATCCAATTGGTTTGTACCATATAATCGCCAGTTGGCAATGGAAGCCTTACCGCTGCTGCTTTGAAATAAAGGTCCTTTACATACACACTACCCTGTGTAATAGTTAAATAGTTAACCAGTATTCACAATTGCTTTGTACTCGCATTAAAGGGGCACTTGTGATCCAGGTTCGAATAGTTTTTGAAAAGTCCAAACACTAAAGTCCAATAGGGAATGTGATGCCTGTGATTCACACCAGTTGAAGGATACGTTAAAAAGCCATGGCCCTTTTCAAAATTTGAGTTTGGATATGAAATACATTGACAGGATGCAAGATTGTACCATTAAAGTTGCAAGTGGTCATATTTCGCTTAAATACTCTTAATCGACACTGGTTGATCACTCACCATGATTTATTGAAAGACTCGCAGATAATATTGGTGAATTTTAAAGCAGCCGCATCCTGCAATTGAATGATTTTATTAACTTTTTGATTAACATTCTAGTTGTGCACATGTTTAATCTCACAAAGCTCGATAGAAGCAATAGCGAAAGAGTTAAAGTTGCAAGTCTTAAATGCATGACAGTAAACAGAACACTAGATACAATATTTGAAACTTATACATATATATTTGTTTGTTAGGAAATCGCTCATTCACTATTCAGTTTTAATTACAATCAAATATCATATAAAATTGGATCAATTTATTTTCTTATCTGATTCGTCAATAATGTTGTCTGGAAATAGCTTTATTTATATTGTGATTTTACAAACGTTAAAATTGTTGTTTTATTTTTAGTAACAGTATCATCATTTTAGCTTTTCTAAAATTGTTTATTCATTGATATTTGAAATGCTTGTTAGTTGCTTAAATTATTTATCTAAATTGTCGATTACATTGCGAATAAATTGCTTTTATTTTTTATATCTGTCTTTATTGTTCTTTAAGCTTAATCTTCAATGAATGCAAAGTAGAAATTTGTCACAAGTTGTATCTTCATATCGAACATCCTATAGGTGTGACGTGAAAGTTCCTATAATAAATAAAGGTTTAAAATTAAAATCAATGTTTAACAAATATTCAAAAATGTTATGTACTATACTTGAATACTTGATTAATTTTTGAAAAGGCTAGTTGGGTAAATTCATGTTGGGTATGTGATGTCTGCGATTATATTCGCAGTAATCAAATGAGATGTTTATTAGAAATGGCTGGGATGCAAGATGTTAAGACTCAAGTTGAAAACTATTATATCTCGTTTAAGTACTTGTAATGAATACTCAGTAATCCTTAGCCACGTTTCATTAACGGGTCCACACATAACATTCGTCAATTTTATTTTAGCCGTATTTTATTTTAATATTGTGTTGCGATTTCTCACAGAGCCTGATAGAATTAGCAATGGAATGACCATAACTAATAATCGGACACTTGTTTCCATGGCAGTCGATAGAACGCTAGTTACATAAACATACTTAAAATGTGGCACAAAATGTTTTTAATCGAGTTTTGAATGCCACCATAAAATCAACAGAAATTGCCATAATTAATTAATGTTTGCATCAATTCAATAATAATCGAATTATATAGATGCTACAAATGTAGCTGACAGTTGAGAACTGGCCTTTGTTAACCTCTTTATTAAGCATCAGTATTCCATCTGTAGTATTTTCTTTCTTCTCGGCCATTTCCCATCTGCATTGTTTCCTTTTTCCTGGATTAACATACTCTATATTGCGGGAGTATTCTAGACAGGAGTGACAATAATATATTAGGTAAAATATGCGTAATTATTTCATATTGCGCACTTGACGTATTTTGTTGTACCTTACATAAGTGTGTAGAATTTCCACTACAGTTGCATTATCAACGGTCATTCGTCTCTGTGCTGATAACGATGATTATATGAATTTGTTTAACAAGTACTGATTATTCAACATAAATTGAGTTCTGAATGAATTTACAAATAATATAGGCAACTAAATTACAATACCTTAACAGATCGTTGCTTTAATTGCAACCTTTGAATTTAGTGAATGCAATTTGGCATAAATAAAGATTAAAGTTTAGCCAATATACATAAATTATCAAGTCACTTTATTTACACGCTCCATTAACTACATCATTTTTATTGGCTTAGTTTCGAAAATATACTATCCATAGTTGTATATTTCAAGTTGTCATCGAACGATTTCCATGTTAACTATATGGGCATATCTTTGACAACTATTTAAGCAAGACTATCACAGTTGATGCATGCAATCATTTGCTTTTCTTGATAAGATTGCATTACTTTGTAAGCATTTGAAATTGGCAAAGATATCGCTGCGTAGTTTGCTGACTTGGTACGATATCAGAAGGTATTTTAAATGACCATTATTTGTTTATACATATGGTATATTGAACACTTTAAATTAGTGTTATGTTTGCCATTGTAATTATCATTGAAATTTAAATTAATTACGCTGTTAATTACACAAATTATTAGCAGCTTTCTGTTGCCAACCTAACTTGATGCACAACTGTGTTAAATGGGGATCATTAATTTCACTTCGGCAAGAGTCTTGAGATGGACAAGGTGCGCAGTTGCCTTAACTTGATATGAACAACAACATATTCTAGCTTACCCTCCTACACACACACACACCTCCTCCCCACATCACATACAAGCACTTTGGAGTCGCTGCCTTCAGTGGGCTCCAGTTAGTCAGCTTGTTGTCATCGTTATTGCGCTTAATCCAATAAAAATACTATAAATAGCTAAAAGTAAAATGAAAAATACTCATAAATTTGTTTACGTTCAAGTACTGACCTCTTTATACCCTGTATTCGTTGCCTAGAAAGTGTGTTATGATTGTGTGGAAAGCCACCGGAAGATATCCAGATAACAGATGTCTTTATACAATATATCTAGATAGCAGCTCGACACATAAGATTTTCATTTAATAGAGTTTATTAATTTATTTGAACTTAATTTTAATATTTATTTTAATTTCTTTAATTTTTACCGTTTGTTAGCAGCTTAAATAAATCAACAAATGGTAAAAGACATTTAAGACAATTCAATGAATGCGAAATTTATAAAAAATGCAAGGCTAACTATAGAGTGGGATCAGTACAGGGTATCTTTAATCCCATGCCTCTAGTATACATTGTAATTATTACTTCTCCAAGTGTATATTTTTCATTTAATTGATAAGACATGGAGTCGAGTACACATGTGTTCAGTTCTATTGAAAACCTGCTTAGCTAGCTCACACCCCCTTCTCCCCTTGCAGTCATTAGGCAGTCGTTGATTTGATTATGAGCACGTTGTCTTGTTGTTAGTATACTATTTTATACTATACTTATTTGCTCAAATACTGCTTAGTCAATTTTATATAACGACTTTTGCGGCCGGCATCGGCTTGGGCATCTTTTGCCCACATTGCAGTCTGTTTCAATTTTCTAAAGCGTAGAATAACTCAACTGCTATGATTACGTACGGGTTGAGGCAAGTGAAGGCTTAGCGAGGGGTGGGGCGGGGCGGTGTGTTATTTGCGAATAGACTGAAAAGAGAATGCGGGTCTTGCTTTTTTTGCACGTTTTTTGCGGCTTTTTATTTACTTTTTATACGATTTCATTTGCAAGACCCGCCTCGAGTCGCGATGTTCGAGGTTCTTGATTCTAATGCCAACGCAGCAGTTGACGTTGACTGCGACGCCGACTGCGACTGCGACTGCGACGTTGACAGAGTGCTTGCTTAACTGGCGACGACTTCTAAACTTGGGGACATTTAAAAGTGTTATTTTGCTTTGGACTCGCCTCAGTTATCTTTCAGCGATCGTTCGTTGTGGAACTATAAGAAATGTACAAAACTGATAAATATATATCGTAACAGATACATATAACTTACTAAAGTGTTACAACAACAACAACAACAACAAGAACATCAACTCTATTGCGTCTTTAGTATTCGCGACTTGTTGCCATTCTAACTGAATAACACGAGAGGCAAGTTCAAGTTTTGATTTGCAAATATGCTCAAGGTTCTTTCGATTGCATTCGTGACTTGTAAAGAGTTTATATAAATGTAAAATGACAGAAAACCCTTTAAATAACTATAAATAGATCGTTAACATGACTAATATTATTTACACGGGACAAACAAAGTACCTTTTGGTCGCCTTTTTATTGCAGTATAAATGATTCACCTGTTTATGCCCTTGTAGTAGGTCTTGGTAGGTCTCTCTAGAATCATTTTATTCTTTGTTTTATAAATACATCTTGCAGTCCGATTAGTCATAAGAACATATCTAGTCTTTATGTGACGAAATTTAAAGAGATATTAATACAAGTTGTTTGTGGAATAGTTGAATCTATAGTTATAAATATTCTTTGTTCACAAGTTCTTACTGTAGTTCAGCTAATCAATGACCTTGAATTATCAAAATTACTATGTACTTTAATGATTCTCTAATCTGAGCGAAATCGTATTTTATTTTTAAACATTCTATATTTTTATGTGGCAAATACGTCAGAGATAAGAGCCATAAATATAATTGCCTTTAGTCAATGTACTTACATAAATTATAAATGTGTACTAGTTTAGTTACATGAATCAACATCACGCCCTTATCACGTGTCACGTGTGCATTGGGGGAAAATGTTTGTATACCCGTCGAGTGGAAAATTACTGACCCTGATGCCAAATGCTGCTACTATGATGATTCATACACTAGAGAGTCCTGCACTGCAATGCGACGAAGCTAGAGGGTTTTCCCAAGGAGTAGTAGTCGAGAAGTTCTTGCTGCAAATTGATTACGTGATGTTTGTCGCATTTGTGTTTGTTCTTGACTTGAATTGAGATGAAAATGCGAAAAAGGCAAACGAATCGAAATCGAAACACATGTAAATAAATTAAAAATGTCGGAACACATTTAAAAACACAAAAATAAAAAACAGACGCGCAACTCGTTTTGAGTGCGCTCTCTGTTGCTCAGTAGTGGCTCTCCCGCTCTCTCTCTTTCCTCCTCGTTCTCTTGTTGAGCTCTTGCATGGCGAGTTTTCCCACCACCCGCGACTGCTGCTGCAGCGTCTGTGGCCTACGTGCCGAAAATCACATGTTGTTTGTTTTGCTGTTTTTCTCATTACATTTACAGTTTCAGCATGTTGTTGCGTTCGGTGTTTATGCGACATGTTTATTGGCAATTTGTTTACGTTTCGCACTAATAGGCAGTGCTATCTTGAAAACAACACCTTCATTTATCCAACAGTACAGTGGTAATTCGATAAATAGTAGGATAAAAAAAAAAACAACAAGACTACGTGCAGCAGCAAGCACATACACACACATAAAAACCTGTATTCATTCGCACTGGCATACAGGGTGCTCCCTGCGCTGTGTCTCTTCTCGCTGCCTTGGCCCGGCAAATTGCGTCGCTCTCTCTTGTGCTCAGGTTCGTCGTTCATTGTGTGTGTGCGTGTGTGCGTGTCTTATGCGCGCAACCGGCGCATCGGCTGTTTTTTGTTTTTATTTTGAATTTAATTTTTATGTGCTCTTTGTTGTTGCTTTGTTAAACCAGTTGTTGTTGTCGTTGTTCGCTGGTTTGCTTGGCCCTCTTTGTCCGCTTTGCCTTCTTGTTGTTTTCATCTTTGCTGTGCTCGTTTTTGCTCACGTAGACAACGCGTGCACAGCAATGGACGACGGAGAGGCGTCGATAGCGACGTCGGCAGAGCGACGGAGTTATTGTCGTTGGGCTGACTGCGATGGTCGCACACAGAATTCAACGAGCAGTTAAAGAGAACGCACGCGTTTTTACAAAGTGCTCCAGAAAGCTATAAATAAACAGCCATTTGTTTAAACCATTTGTGAGAGTGAGACGCAGCATAAGTGAGAAATCTCAAGCTAACAGCCACAACAGAAACTGAAACTGTTTTTATGTGAACAGCAAAACAAACCCAAAAGTGCGATAAGATAATGAGAAAAGCTGAATATAAAAACTAAAAGCAATTTACAAGTTGCGTTTGCAACAGAAAAATAAAACAGTGTTAATTAAACCAGAGGTAATTTCCCTTTTCTTAAATCTGTTATACACAATATGCATATGCATGGGCAGCCAGTGTGGCACCAAAAGTGGGTTAGGGACACTCCCTGATGGGGTAGCCTTTGTCAGCAGTTGTTGTTGTGGAACATTCATTTCTAGGTTATGTTGAGGTTGGAAGCGAGCAAACTCCAAAAAAAAAAAGATATAAAGAAAACCAAGATTTTCCATTCGGACAATGTGACGAATACTTGATAAAATTGTATTTGTAGTTTGAGACTGTATGTTAATAATACTTTATTACATTTGCAACATATTCTTTTTTTTTTGTAATTCCATGCAGATATCAACAAAACAAGTGGGCAGCCCAAAAGCTGGCACATCGCCATTGGACAAACGCGTCTTGCAACCAAAGACGCAACAACAACCGAAACAGACTGTCAGCAACAACAACAACAATAATCAAAGCGCACAGCATAGCAATAACAGCAATCCTAGCAACAAAAAGACACAACAGCAGCAGCAGCAGCAACAACAAGCAGAACAGCAGCAGCAGCAGCCAGCAACACAGACAGCAATAAAAAGCACAGCAACTGCCGCAGCAACAACAGCAGCGACAACAACAGCAGCAGCAACAACAACAACAGGCGACGCCGCTTCAGCCAACGGTGAGTAAAATGCTCTCAGTTGTTTCTCTCTCTTCCACTCGCTCTTTCTGTCGGCGCAACTGCGTCAAATATGATGTGATTGGCCTGATTCTAACTAATGCCTAAACTTTCCATTGCCCTCCCTCCACACATACACACATACAGTTGATGCAACTAATGCGGATGCGCTTGCCAGCTCAGTGGTAAAGGACAAGAAGAAGGTCAACCAAAAGGTAAGCATTTCATCATGCAATCCTCAACTACTATTAGCTACAGCAACTACCTTCCTTCTGCAGGCCAGCGACTTTAGCAACGTTGGCGAGTGGCCAACGCTAATTGGCGGAGTTTCAGGCAGTGGCAAAGCCACCGTTAACGACACCAAGCGTAGCTCGACAAAGAAACAGTCAACGGTCAAGGGTGCAGCAGCAGCTACAGTTGCCGCAGTCGTTGCAACAGCAGCATCAGCTTCAGCTTCAGCTAACGAAGTTAGCGCAGAGTCCAGTGTTGCAACAGCCACAAATAGCACCACCACCGCCTCATCCAGCAGCAACAGCAGCAACAATAGCCAAGGAGGCAGCAACGACGCCACAGCCAGCACGAGTCATGATGCCAAAAGCCAGCGAGAAGCCGAGCAATCTGCTGGCCATGCAAATGTCGCAGCTCCTGGCCCCCTTGCCGCACCAGCTGCCATTAACAAGAAAATACCCAAACACAAGTGGCGTCCACTGCCCATCGATCTGGCCAAGTCTAGCCGACCCAAGCCCATTGGTGGTCGCTCCAATCGTCGCTACGGCGACGATGCCTACGACCAGCGTCGTCCGCCACGTGCGTACCATGAACGTGGCACCGCTGCAGGTGCCGGTGGTTCAGCACGCGGTGCTGATGCCGCAACTGGAGGAGCAGGCGGCGGCTCAACAGAAGCGCGGCCACATGGCAGCCGTTATGCGTACAACAACTCCGCACGCACGTCGGCTGCTGCGTCCGAGCGAGTGGATTCCTGGCGTAGCAGCGGCACCAGTGCCGCCGCAGGCTATGATGAGCAGCAGCGCTCGGGGACAGCAGCAGAAGGAGGAGGGGCAACGGGTGCCGGGGCAGCGTCAGGTGTTGGGGTCGGGTTGCGTGGTCCACGCCGATTCCGGACGCCGTATCGGGGCGGCCGGCAAGGGCGCGGTGGATTCACAAGACCGGGACCAGGTCGTCCAACTAATCGCATACCACGCCATCTGTTAGCTTCCGGCGAGTATGTCAACTATTTGCCGGCGGACGCAGCCGGCGCAGATTCATCGCAATCCTATGTGCTCATGGGCACCCACTATTTTGGCAATGTGCCCGCTGCGTACATTGAAATGGACGCCGCCAGCGTCAAGGAGGCCATCAAGAAGCAAGTGTAAGTATGTCATGTCATGACATTTTGTCTCTTGAATAATAAATTTGTTGGCCATGGATTGCAAAAGAAGCAAATAAAACATGTGTGTCTGTCTGTCCGTCCATCTGCATAAACAACCAGACCTCAGAGACTATAGGAGCGAGAGCTACCAGCTCTTGTGACAATACTTCTTTAAATTGGTCCTTTGTTCAAACCACGCCCCTTTATGGCTTTGATATGGTCTTTGCTATTTGTTTCTGCTGCATGTTTGATGAAGCGTATTAACCTTTTATTTCCGCCTTTTGCCTGGCGACTTGTCTCCTCCAGTGAATACTATTTTAGCGCCGATAATCTTACCGGCGACTTCTTTTTGCGCCGCAAAATGGACCCAGAGGGTTATATACCGGTCACACTGATCGCCTCGTTCCATCGCGTGCTGGCGCTCACCACGGACGTTGCCTTGATTGTGACCGCCATCAAGGACTCGGACAAGCTGGAACTGTACGAGGGCTACAAGGTGCGCACCAAGACAACGCCCACTATGTGGCCCATCAGTGATGTCACCGATGAGCATGGTCACACTTTAACCGAGCAGTTGCAACTGCAACAGCAACAAAAGTCACAGACTTTGGCTCAAAAGCCAGAAAACCAGACTGAAACACAAACAGCCAACGAAGAGGAGGAGCAGAAGGAGAAGGAGAAGGCTGTGGCGGCAACGGGTGAGGCATCTTTGCCAGCATCGCCGCCAGCAGCCATACTCACTGCTGGCTTGGCGGCCAAGCCATTGAGCAGCATACCACCGCCGCCGGTGCCAAGGAATTCACAGAATCTGGTGCCGAAGATGCTGCTGGAGAAGCAGCGTCCAACCCTATCGGGTATGAGTCCAGTAAATGCCATTAGTGCGCTGACGCAGCGTGTGGAGGGTGTTGGTGGGCAGAAGGGGGCCGCTGTGCTTGCCGATCATCTGAGCGGTCTGGCCGAGAGTGTGAAGCCAAAGAGCAGCTCGACGCCAGAGAAACGGTCAGCTGGAACTGCACCGGGCACTGGAGCTGGAGCTGGAGCTGGAACTGCGACTGCGACTGCGACTGGGACTGGTAGCAGTGGTGGTGATGGGGTAGCAGTTGCTTTGGTGGCGGAGCCAGAGGGCATGTGGAAAGAGGTAAAGAGACGCTCCAAAACAAACGCTTTAAAAGAAAATGCTACTAAATCAATCAACAACAACACGTCAACACAACAACAACAACAACAGCAAACGCTTTCACAAACGCTCAACAAGAATAATAACAACAACAATAATAGTAACAACAACAATAATAATAATGTCAAAAATGTCAAGTCCAATCAGAAAAACAACACCACCGTCACCGCAAACGCCACCTCGTCCATGTCCACCACAACGTCCTCGTCCTCGTCCACGTCCACGTCCACCACGCCCTCGTCCGTATCTGCATCCGCATCCGCATCCGCATCCAATGTCACATCAACCAGCATCAGCAACAACACAATCACCAACAATGCCTCTGTCACCACAACCACAATCAACAACAACAACAATATTAAGAAATCTGGCAACGCTGCTTACACGACCAAATCCCAATCCTCCTCCAAAACAGCTGCTGCTTCGTCATCCGCTCAGTGCCATGCCGAAAAGGAAGAACTAGACTTTCAGTTTGACGAAGAGCTAATGGACCCCATACCCGCCACCGGACGCATCAATAACTTTACCGAAAACTTCTCCGACGACGATGAATCCGATTATGAATTTGCCGATCGTGACATCAATAAGCTGCTAATTGTCGCCCAGGTGGGACGTGCACCCAAACATGACGGTTACGATCGCACCGCTGACTTTACCTCGCGCACCAAAATCACCCAGGATCTGGAGAACATTATCAACGATGGCCTGGTCAACTATGAGGAGGACCTGTGGACCACCACAAATGTGGTTGCCAACGATTATCGCACCGTTAGTGTCATCTCACAGGCTGACTTTGAGAAGTTGGCCGGTGGCAAAAGAACTGGAGCAGCACAGCTGCAACAACCACCGCCGCCACCGCCCAGCTATGTGGATGATCCGGAGCATGATGCTGACGATACACTTGTGGCTGGCGATACCACACTCAATTCCACACTAAACTCCACATTAAAGTCGCGACGTGCTCGCTTCTATGCCGCACCTAATTCGCATTCAATTGATCCGCGTACGCCTAGGAAGCGCAAGTTGCGGCACACCGCCAATCCGCCGGTGGAGGCCCATGTGGGTTGGCTGCTGGACACTGTGGAGCATCGGCCACGCACCACCTCGATGGGCTCGTCGACGGGCACATCGCCAACCACATCGTCGTATGGCTCGTTTGGTTCATCGGTGCCGCAATCGTTGCCCGTTTTCCAGCATCCATCGCATGCGCTGCTCAAGGAGAACAATTTTACGCAACAGGCATATCATAAGTATCACTCGCGCTGTTTGAAGGAGCGCCGTCGTTTGGGCTATGGTCAGTCGCAGGAGATGAATACCCTGTATCGATTCTGGTCCTTCTTCCTGCGCGAGAATTTCAACAAGAGCATGTACAACGAATTCCGTACGCTGGCGTTGGATGATGCGGGCAATGGCTTCCGCTATGGCCTCGAGTGCCTTTTCCGATTCTTCTCGTATGGCCTGGAGAAAAAGTTCCGACCCAATGTGTATCAGGACTTCCAGGACGAGACCATTGCCGACTATGAAACAGGTATGTGAACACAATCAAAAGATCTATTTGTAATCAAATAATTCATAATTTTCTTACTTGGTTCATTAGGTCAATTGTATGGCCTCGAGAAGTTCTGGGCCTTCCTCAAGTACTATAAGAATGGTGTGAAATTGGAGGTGCAGCCAAAATTGGCTGAATATCTGAAGAGCTTCAAGAACATTGAAGATTTCCGTGTTGTGGAACCAGAGATAAATGAGATGTTACAGGGTGTTGGCAGCCTGAATCCGGGTCGTCAGCTTAATCGACACCGCAGCGTGTCTGAAAGCGATGGCACTGCTGTCATCACTTCCGGTGGTCGTCGCCTAAACACCACCATCACCAATCGCAGTGATTACGTGGGTCGACTCCTTCAACAGCAGCAGCAGCAGCAGCAGCAGCAACAACACCAGCAGCATCAACAACAGCAGCAGCAACATCATCAACATCAATACGGCGGCTATGGTCAGCAGCAGAATCGTCGACGCACTGGCTCGTTTGGTAGCAGCACAGTGCGCATACGCAGTGGTTCACTGGGCAACAAGCCACAAGTGGCCAATCGCAATTATCAGCAGGGATCACAGCATGAGCTACGTCGTGGTGGCAGTAACTCTGGCCTGGCGCCACACAAGCGTCAGCAGCAGCAGCAGCAACAGCAGCACAAAGCCAAGACACAGGCGCCAGCTCAAGTTGGTGCCCAGTTGAGTGCAGCACGTGCGGCGGCGTCGGTGGCGGCACCAGCAGTGGTAGCATCAACATCAGCGACTGCAGTGGCATCGACGGCAGCGTCAACATCGTCGTCATCGTCGCAGAAGTAATTTTGTTAACGCAACCAGAAGATTTGGTTTTAGATTACTTTATGACTCTTACGATTAGCATAGGAGCTGTGGAGCTTGTCTCCAAATAGCTCTTCTCTCTTTTGTTTATTCATATATATATTCTTTAGTAGTATTCGAGTCAAGCGTAATGTGGGGACATCCGTTAGCGTTAGCCTAATTAAGTTAAATTTGAAATTTTGTTTATATATTGCAATTGCCCTTAGCGTTGGTTTTGTAGTTACAATTAATTGTTTCCGTCGTTTTTCTCTTTATTTTTTTCTCATCTCTCTTTTCAAATTCTAACTGAAACAATTTCATACGAAATGCTCAATGTTGTCAGCACACACAAGCACACCCCATATACACACACACACATACCCACTCACAATTATATAGGCAGACTAGGGGTATGTTCCCAGTGCCAATCAGCTATGAACTAATTTCGTTCCATTCATATCTTTTCTTTTCAAATATTATATTAATATTATTTTATATTTATCCGAATATATTTTATATATTTTGAACACAACAACAAGCAAATTTCCTATTAAAGCAGCGTCAATAATTGAACGTAATGCCATGAACTGTTGTACTATATACATAACGATAAACATAAACATAAATATAACGATAAACATAAAGATAAAGATAACGATAAATAACCCTATTCTAATTACAACCAAACGACAAAGTAAACGAAATTAATATACAGAAACCAAATGATCTTTTGTACATTAACTGCAAGCGCAAAAGTACATTCAAATCTTTATACATATATATATATATATATATACATATATGTGTGTATATATATATAAACTTATAGCATGAATATATATATATATCCATTTATATATCTTTATGTGTGGCATTGGCGCATTGCAATGTTATATTATTTAAGAGGCAGACGTTTGTTAATCCTTAAACCTAGATCGAGGCATGCGGCGCGTCAACTGCCAGCGAATTTTATTTTTAAGCATTTAAAATTTAAACGAAATGCAAACTCAAGATGAAAAGAAAACTGAAACACAATTGCTACGGGTGCAATCCATTAACAATTCTAGTGGGATCTGCTTATTTCCTTAGCACGCACTGCCTCCCATCCCTCTACTCGGCCAGCCCACTAAAACTCCTCCGAGCCCAGTTCAATTGGCTAACCGATTCAGCAGCATTTAATAAGTTCATGTCCAAATCGAAAATTCTTTGATTTACTCTTTAAGTTATTGCACTTGTTACATTAATTTGAAATACAAAAAAATTCTGGAAAAAAAATATTAAAACTATTTGAAAAAAAATGTCAAGTCCAAAAAAAAGTTTAAAACTTTCGAAAATAAAAACACAAAAAAAAACATGGCAAATAATTGCATACGAAACAAAAAACAACCATTTATATATAAATATAAATATATAAAAAAACGAAATGTGTTTTGCATAGCTATTAGAATTAGTTTTAAAGATATGTGAGAAATCAAACGTAAGCTTACTACTGATAATTACCTATATACGATATACATATGACTACAACTCGTGAAAAAACATTAGGGACAAATCCATGATGAAGTTTCGGTTGGTTTGGAATACTGTTGATCATGATAATGAGCTGCATATACATAGATACCAATATGATATCGTATTAACTGAACTATATTTAAAAAAAACAAAACAAAAAGAAACCCCAAATTGAAAACGCAATTCATTATCTAGCTCTCCTTGGTTATTGCTTCGTTCATCGTAATCACTAAGCAACCAAAAAAATTAGAAATTCAAATCAATAAAAGAAGTGCAAACAATGTCATTACATATTATATAATTAATATATTTTTTAACATTAGTTATTTGTAAATATTTTTTCCTGCTTTTAAATTGTCGCCCATTCTTCCTAATTGTGAACACACACAAACACGCAAAATGCACCTGCAACTGCAATGTGCAACAATTTTGTAGAGAGCTTACCAACTTGTAAATTAATCGTCAATATTGACCACTTTTCTAATGACATAAATTTGGCTGTTGCATAATTTAAATAGTGTAATAATTATTTGCGGTCAAATTGTTCTTTATCTATTTTTCTTTTTAACATACTATTAAAGTGCAAACGTTGAGTTTTGTTTAATTTTCATCGGAGAATTATTATTAACTAAATCTACACCCGCACACGCACACACATAAGCACACATTTATACAGCTGGTTGGTGTGTGTTTCTTTTAAGTTTTCAATTTTTATAAATCATACATATTAAAATTAATCTATGATACCTTTATATACAACTACAACAAACAAAACAACTACGAAATGATGCAAGTAAAATGGAAGATAAGGAAAATTTAATAATTAATTTTGTAAGCTACTTAAATGAAAATACGAGTACAGATGCAAAACAAAACAAAACAAAAACGGAGAAAAAAACGAAAAAAGATTAATGTGAAAAACGTGATAGTTTAAACCATAAAGATTAATATTTACTACTATTATTATATGAATAATTAATTATAAAGTATAAAACAAAACAAAAAAATTTATAAACTAACGTAACAAAAAAAGTATAAAAATTTTTTTAAAATTAAAAAAAAATGTTAAAAATAATTGAGTAGAAAAAACTAAAACAAAAAAATGAATAAAAAAACTTGAAAAAACTCAATAACTTGGAATTTTCTTCACTTTTAAACTGGGCGGGCAGTCATCGTTTGTGGCAGTTCCCTGGCCTGCCGTCAGAGGGCGCCAGTGATTTCAGCAACACCATGTTGCTGCAACATGTTGCAAAGATGGATTAGATTTGCATGCTTGTGAATGTGATGCATAACGCACTTCATAAACATAAACCGTTGTGCTAAACTTAATAAATGCGACTCATAAATTGACCTTTTGAGTAATTAACCCCGTTTGAAGTTATGCGCCATCTGTCATGCCGGCAACAAAAGTGCACATCAAGAGGCAAATCCTTACACAAACACACATTGTGCAACTACACACAACCCACAATCTACGGTCTACATTCCATAGCTAGAGCCCCTCCGGCAGTGCAGTTGGGTTTTGTTGCCTCATTGGGTGTCACAGATTAACGCCTTACTTGAATTATGGGCTGGCACCAAAGCCTGGCCAGGCGACCCCAGAGCAATCGGAGGGCAAGCGAAGGCCAAACTACTCCACAAATCCGAACAGAAACAAAAAGTCGACGCGTGGAAAAATCATGTATAAAACATAAGAGCGACAAACACGCACACACCCACACACACACACACACACATAGGGCTCAGAAGCACGCAAGACTCAGGCACAGGAGGCCATAACACCTACATATGTACGTAACACACAGATGCCAGGACATCGAACGGAGTCAGGCGAGTGAGGCGTTTAAAAATTGAAAACCAATTTCGTAGCGATTTAAAACGACGATGCCACTCGATTGGGTGGAGCCTTGGGTCCTCACTCACACACATACAAATGTGTGTATATGCTGCCTCATTGTGTGACTTTTCACACTTCTTTGGGCCACCACTTGGGCTCAGTGTTTAGATTGTGTTACCAATATTTATGGCTCGATGGGGATATACGATGGGGCGACGCGCGACTTTTGGCTGGCGTGACCGCAGCACCAGGATCGAGACCAGGGCCAGGGCCAGGACGAGGCGGGCCGGGCCGGGCCAACTCTAATCGCATGACCCCATGGCGCAGCGTTTAGTTCTTTGGCTGAATCATCAGGCGATTGGAGGCGTAACTAAAATTTAATGGGCGTTTAACCTTTGACTTGCACATCGAACTTTGGCCGCACTTAGCTCACGCACATGTTTCCTTCCGCCCTGTCGATCCTGTGGCCAATGCGCCGAACGCCATCCATGTGCCATCAATGATGGATACGAATATGACACAACGGTGCAATTTATTGCCACATTCGGTTCATAATCAGGCAACTGCACTCGCCGGGTTTGCTGCCAAATGGGTCTGTTTGTCAGACCGAGGGGATCAATTTGTCGAACTATGCAGGTAACCTCATGCATGTGCATGTCATTTATGCTTCCTGTTTAGCATGTACATTAAGACAGTTGCAAGAGAGTATTAAGAGTATACGATTCTGCACTTTTAGAGCTTTATATTTCATTTTAAATTTCTGTTCTCAATTTGATTCTTTTGTTTTTAGTGTTTTCTTACTCTAATTTTCATTTACGATATATGTATATGTACTTTTACTGTTTTCTTTACTCTATTTTCTTATTATAAAGTAAAGTTTCTTATAATTAAAACTACTTAACGAAAAAGAGAGTAAACGTATGTCAATTAAGTTTACATTTTTAAAGAAGTTTATGTTCTCAATTTTATATTTTTATTTTTAACAAAAAATATTTTCAAAATTTAATACTTTTATATTTTCTAATATGTTAGAATTTAATTCAATTAAATTGTTTGTATATAAAAATATTTTTGTTGCTGCGTTTTACCATCAATGAATTCAGCGTCAAAATTCATAAAGTTGGGGTAAACCGTCAATAAGAAGGAATGTATTTAAAGTTATGAGACTCGTCCCCCCCTCCGCCCCGTTTAGAACGACCACAGCTCCAACAACAGCAAATAAAAGACAGATATGTGCACACTGGCTTATCGCAATTATTGGCACGGTGCATAAATATATTTGAGCGCTCCACAATTTAATACGAATATTTTCGCATTGCAGCATCGCATAATTAGTTTGGTCAGCGCTGCAGGGGGTGAGGTCAGGTGCGGTGCGGTGCGGTGCGGTGTGGTGTGGTGAGGTGAGGTGAGGGGATGCTTGTTCTGCAAACTGTTTACCACAGCATTTCGGAACAACACGGTGAGGCCATCTGATCTTTGTGCTCACTGGTTTGCACTGAATTTGTTGGATTGTACGAGTATCTGCGATATGCCAAATATAGAAATTAAATTAAATATTTCATAAAATCGTTTCAGATGCGTTGAAAAAAACTTTCGCTCATGCATGTATGTGCATGCAGGCATTTCTATGAGAATGTATGTGTGCAATCTGAAAACTAATTATATTTTAGGGGTTTCACATCTTGTGGCTTTGTGCATTGCATTTGCCACAGTAAATAACCAATTCGGCCAATAATATTGGTAGTGCCATTGAATGCATTTTCTTTGACAACAAAATAAACAGTTATTTGAATTTATCTCCCAAGACAAATATTAATTACATGCCAAATTCGAAATGCATGAATCTGTGTTGTTCTTTTCCATGTTCAATTATGTGCTACACACGAGTATAAACTGTAAAGTGTAACTAACTATATTAAGCAGGTTTTTGTTACTATACTGCTAAAGCAGTGCGATTTAAATTAAAATAAAGTTATTAAACCTAAAAGTAATCAAGAATTTTAAAAGTTTTTTCCTAAAACCAAATAATAAGAAATGTAAAATTGATAACTGTTTTTGTTCAGTTGAAAAGTTGTTTTAGTATACTATAATTATAATATGCGACAAGTGAGTAAGTATTGTGATTAAGCTCTAGATAAATCTTTTGCTAATGCTCATTTCGCTTAGACGTAACAATTAGTTAAAGGTGCTAAAGGAAGCATGTTAATAAAAGCATGTGTGTGCAAAATTGTAGCTTAGTTGGCAATGACACTATATATATTAGAAGTCGGCGTATTTATATGTAGAACATAACATATATGTTCAAAAACATGCTTAACTCGCCAGCGTGACAAATTGTCAGAGTGCTGGGGACGGTGGAAGATGAAGAGAGACTGTTGGGAGTTGAGTTCAAATTAATGATATGATTTCCTAAGTTAAGGACATTAACGCAAGTCCTGCTGATAGCCTAGTGTCCACAGACGGCAACAGCAATTGCGATGAGCCTACACAAATTGGTCAACAACAAAACAGGAAACGGAAGTGAGTCAGAGTTTGCTTATAGATATCTTCTCTCTCTCTCTGTCGCGCACAGTCAGAGGGAGTCTAGGGATTTATTAAAATGTCAGACAGGCCAGGATCAATGGCTCACATATACACACACACACGCACACTCGCACGCAGCTGCAATTAGAGTTATACAAATGCCGCATTATTTCCACATTTTTGTGCCGCACACATTTATCTGGCAGTCGAGAAATGCAAGAATTGCGTTAAAACATTTACCAAGTGCTTTCTCTTTCTGTCTCTGCCTCTGCCTCTGCCTCCATGCATGTGTGTATGAGTGTCTGGCTGTGTGTGTGTCTATCTGTGTGTGACAATTAGATAAATACCAAGACACGCACATTTTCTCTATTTTCTTTTGCCTCGTTCGCATTTTTATACACTTTGGCTCCTTGGTCAGCTTAGCTGCCATCGTTGTGGTCATTCTTTTGTGCCTGTCGGTGTCTGCATGTGTGTGTGAGTGTGTGTGTGTCTATGTGTATCTAAGCCCTGTCAAGTTGCTGCCATTGTTGTCGCTCCTGCTCCTGCTGCTGCCTCTGTTGTTGTCTGATAGTTGTAATTGGCCAACTAAAATCATGTGACAAATTAACAGCGTAAAATTTATTGCCTGCCCGCCGCCTTAAGCTGTTGATGAAGAAATATTGTGTGCGTCCTCGTTGCCGTTCTACTACTACTTGGAGCCAAACTAACCCACCGTGGCTAACCCAACCCACTGCTTATAAACACCACACATGCCAGCGTGAGACAGCGCTTTCTTATTGGCATCTGCCGGCAAGGATTGCTCGATATAAAGTTTTCATATGGCATTTACTTTGCGACATGCTCGCTCGGCTCTCAGTTTTACCTGGGACTCTGCTTTGGAGATGATTGCGTGTCGTGACACGAGCCAATTACTTATATGTTTAATAATACTGTTGTCTATGTAGATTATCGCCATATTTGGCTGATATTTTAAAAGCTACAATTAGAGAACATTAAAATATTAAGTCTAATTTTAAAATTTTAATATTATATTTAATTATATTATGTTTTAAATGTTTTAATAAACAAAATGAACGCACCAAGTGCATAAAATTCTCAGCCATCCGAAAATATATTTAGAGTACAAAAGTATAGAGCATAAAAATACATAGCTTTATATAAAATTTTTATAATTTGGAAGTGGTTTAATTTAAAAATTGAAAAATGTATTATTGTTTAAATCTTTGCAGTCGATAGGGACTTGCTGCATGAAAAAAACCAATTATATAAAATCATACTCTTAAAGCCGACAAGCCAACATTCAATTAAAAATATAAATTATTTTTTTTATTCACTACAATTTTGATTTAATAGTTATCAAATATTTAATATCATATATATTTAAATTTATGTCTAGTTGGGAAATATATTTAAATCACTTTAATTGACCATCATAACTTTGGTAAAAACTATGTTCATTTTAATTGGGAACAACCTATTGGCATTTAAGAATTGTATCTAAAGAATTTATCTCTGTTTTAAGCAATTATTATTGTTATTGTTACTGGGGCGAAAGCCATGCTCGTTTCATAAATGGGTTAAACAAAATTGTCAAGTTGAAACTTTGATTAAATTGCAACAGTTTGTATCAGTTGAGTTGTAGCGCCTGAAGTTGATATTATGTTTTCACTAGTATAACATAATGTGTAATGTATGTATGGGTACATAATCGCATACACGCATAAATAACTATGAATTTGTTATACACACCACGGGCATCACATGTTGTTGTTGTTGTTGTTGTTGTTTTTGTTATTTCTGCTGCTGTGGCTCAGAACATTAATTAATGCGCCTGCAGCCAAATGATGCCATTTTATGCATGTACAAGTATGAGAGTGTGTTTAGAGCTGTTATGGACAGGTGAGAGTGTGTGTGTGAGTAGGTGTGTGCGTGTGCATGGGTGCTGTTTAGGGGCGTGCCTGCAGGCGTGCCGGAAATGCATTCGACCATTCAAAATGCGTGCATGTCTTATGAACAATGGCATTTAAGATGTGTGCGAGTTGGCTCCAAAAAACATTTCGCCAAGCACACATACACACACACACACACACACACACGTGCAGAAATACATAAATGTACACTGCGCACCTGGCCGGACAACATGTTCCTGCTGCAGGCGGCGCCAGTGCCACAGCAAACAAAGAGGACATACAACAAAACTAAAAGCGTCATGTTTTTGCACGCTCGACTGCGTAACGGGAGAACGACAATAACAACAACAACAGCAACAACTGTTCAAACAAGAGAATCTGCAGCACTTGCCGCAATTAAGCACACAAAGCCAACGAAGCTGCAAGCATTTCCGCTTGACCCTCGTTATAAACCTCAGGTTATCCTCAGCTGCCGTTAGCCGTTAGCCACTGTCGCTGTCGCTGTCCCAGCTGACTTCCGCAATTAAATTAAATTGACCGCCAGGCCCAATACATACGTACATAGGTAGTACAACAAACAATATGAAAAACAACAAATATTTGTTCATTTGCATGCATCACGTGCTTGTCTCGTCACAGGTTCTGTTTTGTCTCGCCTATTTGACGCATTTTAATTATACTTTGGCCTTGGCTAACAATCAGCGTTAGACACCATGAATGGGAAGGGGGAGGGCCAAACTGATTTGCCAGTCAACGACATACCCTTGACAATGGCTCCTAGCTTCGTTGCATTGGTAATGAAAGTGGTGCTTGAGCAAAATGGAAAATTTATTGCGCTGACAGCTATGGGTATATATAACAATAATAACAAAAAAAATTGAAAACAGCTACAACAACTGCGAGCAACGGAGTCGCAGCCTGGCGTTGATGATGATGGCAATGATGGCGCTGATAGCCCCGGACGATGCTACTTCAAAGTCAACTTCAATTGCTGCGACCGGCAGACAGACGTTGCAAGGCAAGGACATTCATTGGTCTGCCTCCAGCCCTCTCCCACTGCTCTTTCCCTTGCACTATTGCACTGCTGAACTTATTCTGCCCGTCCGCTAAGTGCGTTTCGCAGTGTCCCTCGCTGTGAGCTCCTCATCAACGTCGCATTTGGTTAATAGCGAAAAAGGACAAAAAAAAACAAAACAGACGCCTGTCATAAATGTGCAGCGAGGACTGGCCTGGCAGTTGGCAGCCCAATGGCGTCAATAGCGTCTATATTGACAGCCTCAACACCATTAGGTCCCATGGCAAAACAGACGCCTCAATTGGGCTTTGTCGCATGCTGTTCATATTGCGTATACGTCGCGTCTCGCCAATGTTAATTAACATGCGCCTAGTTGCTTTTGGCTCGCTTTAAAGCACAAAACTAGCTGGCTTTATACTGCACTGGGCAGCTATAAGACACGTACACATAAGCACATTCTCACACACATCGGGACTCTGACGGGGTTAACTGTAAATAAGCAGGCTATTTATGCACAACAAATGCTAGCAACTGTAGTTGGCTTGCGCTGCATCATCTCGTTGGCTGTATTAGTTATAGAATTAGTTGAGAAAAATAGCTGAAAAAAATAGAAGTAAATATTTCTTATAAAAATTGCCATGAAAATGAATTTGTAACGTGAAATATATTTGTGTGTGGGTTAATATTAAATACATAATTAATAACATTTGCTTAAAGAGGGCAAATACCTTAGATTGTAATAAAAACAATTACCACAAAATTCAGTTCACATAAATAAATAAATAGTTGTGTAATACAATAATTTAAAAACATCAAACATATTTCATTAAAAAGGAAAACAAATTTGCACCTAAAATAAAATAGTTGTTTGTTAAATAAATAAAATAACTTATAAACTACATTGAATACACATTGCATTATTTGCCTACATTTTTTGTTTGCTAATCCAGGCGATTTTCTTTGCTCTACTTTCGTCCTGCAGCGAAAAGGATATTTGAAATTCAAGAGAACCGAACACAATTCGACTGTTGCCCCCATTTTCTTTATACATATCGCACTGAATAGTATTTTAAACATTTTTATTGTGCAACCTAATGGGCGTTTTGTTGTTCGCGTGGGGCGCTTTGACTGAGCACACATACACATACAGTACTGTGTGTGTGTATGTGTGGAGAAAGCGCTTTCTTTATGGCACAAACATGTACTGTTAATGCATGCCACTCTTACTCTTATTGTTGTTGTTGTGCTTGTGTTTGTTGTTGCGTTTGTTCAAAAGGTAAACTAGCCATACAAATATAATACAAACACACACACACACTCAGTCAGCACTGGAGCTGTGTCTGTGTGCGTTAGTTTAGCGCTTAAATTGAATTCTTAAGTGTTGCACAGTAATACACACACACACATACTCTCACACACGCCTTTGAATGGCGATAAAGTAATATATTTTAAGATTTTTAAACATGTTTCGCCTGAAATGGACGCTGCCTCTAGCATAAAGATATGTGTATGCTTAGTGTGTGTGTGTGCGTGTGTGCGTGTGTCGGGCGGGTGGGGAAGAAAGGAGCTTGTTTATGCCATGTTTATTGCTAGCTGATCTTTGTTCCAGTTAGCCATTGAAATCATTGCCACGTCCACAGCACAGCATACGAGATTATGAATTATAGTTTCGTTTCGTTTCATTTTATTTCTTGTTCGCCTTTTGCGTTTGCGTTTTGCTTTTGTCTTAATTTTATTTATATTCCTTTTGTGCCGGGCAACATCTCAGGATTTACGAGTTCGCCTAATTGCAAGCGACAATAAATTTCTTCAACTGTTGAAATTATGCTTAAAATTTATACATACATATCGTATATATATTTCCGAGTATATTTCGCAATCGTCGCATTTTGTTCTTCCTTTTTTATCATTTGGTTGCTGTGGCGCCTCCGTTTCTGTCTGATTTTATTTATGCCCCATAATATGGAATAAAATGCAACGCAATGTCCAAAACGGATATTAAGCAATGTCCCAGACTTTTTTCAAAAATTGTGCGTTTGTGCATTGAAAGCCATGATCCTTGTGGGCCAGTTGGATACACATATCAGCAAATTGGCATAAATCCTGCAATATCCTTCTCATTTAACACACGATTTCAGTGCGTTCATTAACATTTTGCAAACATTTTTACAATTAATAAACATACATATTTTTAATTAATATCCTGCTATCATACATGCCATAGTTGCAACTGTTGTTGTACTCAGCTTCATGCCCTTCCATTTTATTCCAATTGATTATTTTCAATTTTATTGTAATTCAATTGAATTCTTATTCATTTCAGTTGGTAATATTTGAGATGAGGGCGATATCTATACGATTTTCTATTTAATTTTATATCTATCTCTTTTTATATTGTTGCTAAAATGCATAAAATAAGTAAATGCATATTGATGAAGGAATTAGGAAAAATTAAATCATTAGATACAAACTAAAGTACCAAAGTAAGTTTTATTTAATTTCCGTTCGCTTTCAACTCTTTCCTATTATTTCCACATTGACAAATGGATGCAACTCGAGCAGTTGCTGTGCATTTCACACACACACACACACAGACTCGGTGGCATGCCCCTTCTTGGCGTCCTTTTGTTAGTTTTGCATGTTTGTTACACGTTTAAATGTCAAATACGCAACGCTAAACACAATTCCTAAGCAAATCGCACAAAACGCGGCACATAAAAATGTCAAAGTTGTGCGCCAGCTATCTGGCTGTCTCTCCGGCCTCCCCTCCCCTTATAGCCAATCCTCTCTGTGGCTGCCACAACCAGCCATTGTCTGTGTGAGAAATGTAAATTTTATCTTTGGCAAAAGTAACTTTTACAATTTCATTATGTTTCATTTGCATCAAATGCGTGTGCAACGCGCTGCCGTTGCATGCAAATGTGGCACGCCTCCGCTACACTGTCATACCCCCCAGGGCCCCTCGAAGCTGCTCATCATTTAGCAAACGTGAAGAGTGCAGTGGGCGTGTCGCTGGCAGCACAATGTACGCACCACCGATGATCCTTTGGCTAACAGGAGCAACTTTTTGATTGCCTCGTTGCCGCGTTGCAACAGTTGTTGTTCTTTTTGGAGGCAACGGCAACGGCAACGGCAACTGCTGCAACTGAATGATTTCTCGGATTTGCGCGTCCTGACCTTCCTCGCACTTGACGACGCACATTTGAACGGCCAAAAGTTTTGGGCCCCCATTGTTCCGTCCAGAATGCGAACGAAAGTTCCATTTGGTTGAGGCATTTTAATACAATTAACATTTTAGACCTTGTTGTTGCGATTTCTTCAAGCGGCAATTGCATATTTACCTAATGGCCAAAGTCGGGGCTGGGGGTTTGGCACATTACGCATACGTCGTGTTGATGCTACCTTTTAGAAATTCCCTTTCAAGTGCTGGGCGCGTCCTAATGAGCGAGACCCCACTAAATATAATTAACATATGCTTTTTGAGCTTCAGCCAGCATTTGAAGCTACCATTTTTCTGCCAAGCCTCGAGTGCGAGTGTGGGATTCCCCCGTCAGGGCTAATAACTTAATTGGACCATGCGCAGTGCGTGTGAGGGTGTGTGTGTGTGTGTGTGTGTGTATGAGTGTGCCAAAGGCGAGCCGAAAAACTAACACAGTTTTTCTTCATGTCGCTAATGAGAATCTAGTGCCAGGACACACAAGCAGAGGACATTTAAACTTTTCAGTTTTAGCTGGAAGCGAAAAAGTCGGTTTTTGGTTAATTAAAATGCGAAACGAACGACAAATGCAGCGAACTGCTTCGACTTCTTGAGCTCTCATTTCTGCTTAGTTCTTGGCTGTAAATTAGTAAATTAAGCGCACTAAAGGTTGTCTTCTTCTTGTCTTATTTATCCCAAAAATTATCATTAAGCAAATGAAGTTGCACTTGCTTGGGGTTGGGGAAGAACTTCATTTTCCATAAAACCCAAACTCAGCCCTAGACTGAGAGCTAAGTGCAAATGTGAGTGCCCGCATTGTAAATTCCGTCTTTCACACCTGTTACACGCAATTATCCGGCCACATGCAAAGAAAGTTTCGGTGCGGACTGCACTTGGAGCTCAACCCTCAATGCTTGACAGCGCTTCATTTCCGCAGCACAGAATGAAGCTGGCACCGGGAAGGAAATGAGTTTCGGATTAGGACACCAATCGAAAGAGGGCGACAGAAGATGAAAGGACGAGAGCGACTTGCGGGTGACCAGGCAACGAGGCGACCAGGCGACTTCAGCGATAGTCGTCGACAGTCGGAGTGTCGGAGTGCTGTATAAGTAGTTTGGGACTAAGTGCCAGCGGCCGTGGAGTGGCAGCGTGGAGACTGCCGCACGCACTGATTGCCACTGAAATGCATGTGAAATTAACCTCGAGCGCTGCTCGGTTTAATTTGCACTCGACTCAACTCAACTCGACGGCTACCGGCGGAAAAAGTTCCCTCTGTGTGCAGTGCCCGCCCGTAATGCATGCCAATGGGTGGCAGCGGCTGCATCTCAACTCAAATGGAATTTTCTTTTGCTTATTTGCTGGTTGGGTGACTGAGCCTGGTCTGGCCGCTACATTGGACATGCCACCTGTATATCTAGCTAACTACCAATGCAGTATAGTATATACACTAGTACACTTCACTTGCCGCAACACTTCGCACTTTTTACGCTGCCGGAGTCAACTTTGTCTGCATTTTGTTGCGCAAGTTGCAAGCTGTCAAATGTGCCACAACCAGTGTTGCGCCGTAATCGCATTTGATGTGCCAATGGGTTGTGCTCTGAAAACTTCTGTGTACACCAATTGAAGTATGCTAATGTGATGGGCGCACACACGGGAGCTAAACAGCTAGCAGATACGGATAATAGACGGCGTCGATATATGCATATTATGCAAGAAGCAGCGAGTGTATTAAACGAACTAATGAAAAAGTAAGTACGCTAGAGCAGGGGAAGAATATGGTGGTGAATGTGAAATTAAAGAGAGAAAAAAGCCAGCTAAAGTAACAAGTAGTAATAGAAATTTATTAAGAAAAAAATAAACAAAAATGGGAGAGTAATTAATTTAGGCGAGGAGATCAATTTAATATGTAAAATCAATGAAGACAAATATAATGTAATTACAGGTAAATAAAGAAGCAAAATGAACATATTAATTAAAATATCAAACCGAATAACAATCGATGAGGGACGAAACAAAACGAGAAATGCTGCAAACTTGACTGACAAAGCGGTTTGCATTTATTATTTTATTGAAATACATTAACACATTTGTGTAATGAAGGCAAAGTAGCACACACTTTTTAAATCATACTGCAAGCACTTAAATAACCGATATAAATGACAGACTAATTAATATTAATGATATCTATACACACACACACACGCATACAAACGTATGTGTATTGCTATTATAACCGCAATTTATAGCCGCTTCTCATAAGCAGCTTATCAGCACATAAGGCCGAAAGAGAACGACACGAATATGCATGTTTATTTAAAAGATTTGCAATGCATTCTTAACACTCATTTGATTTATATTTATTGCCTTTAAATGATATTTACAATCCATCTTCATGATCAAATGCATTTACCACTGCTATCAACATTGCTTTTATTGCAACAATCTGTCCATCTGCCGATTAAGTTGGTAGTTGCATTAAAGATATTTCAATTGCAAATTAGTAAAAAATACCAGAACTTGAAATCAACTGACACAGCTGTTGTCTTTAATCCAGCCATTTGATGGGCAACAAAAGCCACAGTAAGAGCAAACAGAAAAAAAAGAAAGAATTGAAAAAGGGTCAATTGAATTGTCATTAATTCGCGATATTTGGTTGAATGGGTTGCTTTTTGTATATTGTATGTTTGAGTTAATTAATGAGTATGTACTGGCACAAAAGACACATTTTAATGTCTTCAAAAATATAAAAAAATCAAAGATTTATAGGGTATTTGTTAGTCAATCAGTTTTCGCAAAGAGCCATGTTTCTTGCTATACTTTTGCCAATGCGCATAAGTGCAATAAAAATGCAAAACCGAATTCAAATTGATTACAATCAAGCATTCGCATACTCCCAAACATTCGCACATGACACACACACACACACACATACGAAAAATTACGAAAAATTATTCATTAACACATGCGTAAAACGCAGAAGAACATTGCCATAAATAAATAATTGATGAATTGCAGATGAATTTTCATATTTTATGATGTTTAAGTAGTGGGCTGGCGGCAGATTGCTTCATTGTTGTTGCTGCTGTTATTGGGACTGGGACTTGGTCTCACCACAGCCAGCTGTGCAATAATATTATGTTAAAATATACGATTTCCGTTCGGTATTTTTTTTACGACTCGATGCGCGTTGCGCGTTAGCCCACAATCGGCGCTATTTTGTACTTTGACGTACAACGGGGCGTATGAAAATTGATTGTTGCTTTATTTATGATGCTCGCACTCGGAAAGTAGACATAAAAAATTAACACAAACATAAAATGCAATCATGCAGCTCTATAGGTTCCATTCCATCACAACAACAATCCCATATGGGTATCAAGTGAACTCGCTTTTGTCGCGGTCGTCTCCACATTTTGTCCATTTGCTTGATTTGCTTTTACGTGCACCCAGAGACAACGAAGAACGATGTCGTCGAGTGGCAGGTCGCGACTCGTGTGCTCCTCGTGCCTTGGCCTAGCAATAAAATGCGTCAAACTTTGGCTCTAACGAGCGTCGATTTTACGATCTTGCTGGTCACCATTGAGCCTTGCTGGTGACAGAGCTCCTGCCACGTTTCCTATTTGAGAGGGGTCTTGTGGAGCAACCACAGCTGTTTGCTGTCTATCGGCATCTCTCTAGAGCTTTACGGCGAACGCTTAATGATTTGTTATATGGTTTTAATGCCTCTTTATGTGTACAGCAAGAGTCTAAAAAGTTGTCCGAGATGGCTAAAGAGTTGAATTGCAGCAAGTAAAGTCAACTGCTTGAAGTTGAATAAATATGGATAAAAGTGCTAAGAGTTAATTATGGCTGCCATTTCTTTTCTGCTTTAAGCCAGCTTAGTGCAATTACAAATGGGGCGAATGGCCAAAGTGTGCAAAATATGTAATTAAACTTAATGAGTGTGAAATGCTCAAATGCATCTCAATACAGCAGCAGTCACAACGACAACAAGAACAACAAGTTAATTCACAAATTACAGACTCGAATGGAAGTGCTGGAAATGTTGTCAAGCAAATCAGCTCATTCATTTGTCAATAAAATGACAATGGCTCGTCTCGAGTGCATTTTCTAGTAGGACAGAAAGTAATTTCAAAAGTCATAGCATCAACCATCCCTTCTCAGTCGTTGCTTCTGCAAATAATTGTTGAAAATGATTTGACAAGAGAACAATAACGCGAGGATAGAGCAGACTGAGCACATACTTTATATGTGCTGATGAAATGCAATTCATTAACACTTGACTTCAGCAGGCGGTCAGCTAATCCTGGCTAGCCTTTATATCCTGTCTACTGTCAGTTTAGCTAATTTGTGAGCAGTTGATGAATTACTGCCAACACTTGTTAATTTGAAAATTTCTTATTAAATCAAAAATTAAAAGGTAGGCAACCGTTCCAGTATTTATGTTGTGTACAGTGTAGGCAGTCGAGAGGAATAGGCGTGTTTCATTCTCATTTCTGCTTTTAATTACGCTCAACTTGTTATTGAAGTTTTCCCAAAAATTATTATGCATAATGAGTTATTTTTGGCTGGTTTATATTTAATGTTGAGTAAACAGTTTTCGCTATGTGGGTGTGTTTATCTATTGCATATTGTGTGCATGCTTTAATTTTGTTTTTATGTGCACTAAAACGATTACGAATGTTCCTGTTATTGTTTGTTCTGCTCAATGCAGCATTAAGTGCATTCCACGCACACAGACACACGCATGGGTGTATCCTTTTGAATGGAATTATTATTAGAAACTTCCGACTATTCATTCACATACGAGTATAGCAAATCATAGTTACCCTTACATAAAACTAGACACTTTGTGCTAAGAAGAGGTATCTGATTATTTGTTTAAAAACGTTGCCAATGCCTGGTTGGTTTCAGCAACAATTTAGTAGTTTTTTGTTTTAAATTGTATTTTTACCCCTTTGCACTGTTATTCTTGTTCAACTTTGAACATTGTTTGAATAAAAATCCATAATTTTTGTCTAGCTCATCCATCTATTGGTGCGCTGCGCGTGTGTTTTGATAATTTCATTTTCATATTATTTTATTTAATTTTTGCAGAGCTTTTTGCATGGAATTTGAAACAAAGGAAGCACACAGCATATATAAAGTGTATTGTGTTTAGCACATTGAATAATATTAGTATTTCGTTGGGGCGTTGAAGCTGATGAGTTCTGAATGGCAGTTTAGGTGCGTCAACCTTTCATTGTAAAAATATTATTGCACCATCAACGATTTATGGCCAGTGTATTGAATTATTCACACAAAATTCGATTAGACCATAAAATGATGTTGCCAACAATGAAGGCTCGAATAGAGCTAATAAGAGCTTTTCGAAATGACAAATGCTAGAAAGCAAATAGTGAAATATGTATGCTCTATAAAAAGAAGGAAAATGGCAGTATGCTAAGGAAAACGATAAAGCTAATAGAAAATTCCGTTTAAAACAAATGCAGTACTAAACTTGACTTGAAATCCGTTTAAATAAAATAAAAACTCTGACATTTCCCCACTGTTTCCGTTGTGTAATCATCGTTAAAGCGATAGGGACTCACTCGACGAAGCTTACAAATGAAACCCTATCAACTACTCAACGACCTGCCGCACTTTTCATTCACTAATCTAAATTAATGCTCCTCATTCACAATGGCCGTGGTCGTTGTTTTATCATTCAATTAAAAAGCAAAAAAAGCAAAGCAAAGGAAACGCGTGCATACAAAATGTACGAAATTAAAACGGGGGAAATTTTTCGCACTAACTCCCCAATTTGCAGCACGTTCAACCACGATACCATGGCTAAACAACACAAATAAGCGAACAGGAAAAGCGAACGCATTGGTGAAACAATTTGCGCTGCCGCCGACGAAATAATGAAGTGTTTAGTTGATTATCTGAACGCATAGGCCTGGGATCAGTATCCAATGGAATGGGAGAATGAGGGCAAGGGAGAGCAAGTCAGTTTCTGGTAAAACGATTCGACTACCCAATTCCAATTCGAATTGCAAAGCCTATTCACATAATGGGCAAGCAAAGTTGTTGTATGCAATCAGACAACGATGGGCTTGTTTTGCTTTTTTGGGCTAACAGCCAGACAGATAGGCAGTCAGCCAGCCAGCCAGCCAGCCAGCCAGCCAGCCAGCCTGCCAGCCAGCCATAGTTGGGTCTGTCTATAATGCGCAAATAAACAGTCAACAACTTGGTCATAAAAACTCTAAAAATTACCTCAAGTTCGTTTCGGGCACGCAATGTGCAGCTCGAAGCTAGGATTTGGGGTCTCTCTTCTCTATGGTTTTATTTTTTTTCGCTGGTAACAAAAGGCAGCAAACTGCAGATTATCAGGGCATGTGGGGGGTGGGGGGGAGGGGAGGGGGTTACAGGTAGCACGGATATGGTTACGACAACGGATTTCTAGGGCGTGGCACGCATTGTGCGCTTTTTGTGGGCAACGCAGTTGGAAGTTGCAATTGCATTGATAACCCAAAATGTTAGTTGCAGCTTTTGTTGTGCGGTTCATGTGTGTGTGTGTGTATGGTGTGTGCGGATGTTTCGTGCATTGCTCACATATTTCAACGGCAAATCAAACACATGCCATGCTAAAAGGATGGGCGTATTGCGTGGGCGTTTTAAGCCTATTGCTTTGGCCAAGAGTGTGTTGCATTTTGGCTTGCAAGTTGTTTGCTGGATGGCTTAATTAAATTTGATTAGATGTGTTTTGCCTTAGCTTTGCCCGTCAATTAGTTACTTTTGCCTTTGCAAATTGATGAGCACGTTGAGCTAATTGGCTAATTGATTGATGGCTGGCTGACAGAAGGCAACTTCGATAGAGTGTGCCAATGTTTGCTTAATTGCACTTCAGTTTTACCACTACACCTGGCTATGTACTATATGTGGGTGGCTGCCAAACTGTTGCGTAGTTTATCAAAAATGCATAAGCCCTGTAGCGTTTTGTTAAGTTTATCTTTTGGACGCTGTCATCCCCAAGAACCAGAGAGTTCTGGGACCCGATGTTGGAACGCAGATTGCTTGGAGCATCCATCAGGTTTTGGCTCAGTGCTGGAGCGTTTCGCCCTGCATAATGCATATAGAAATAACCTTGGTCCGAAATGCGCCAAAAGAATAACTGTGCATTGTTTGCAAAGAACAACTTTACTTTTGCCGTCCCTTGGGTGGTTTGCAGTCCTTGTTCTTTCCACGCAAAGATGGCGTGAGGCTGTGATGAAGTCAGCACCGGGGATTGGGGGCTAAAAAGTGCTAAAGTTTGGACTGCGCGCATGAAATTTCTACTTAAGTTGTGTACTGTAGTAAATTTTTTTGTTGTTTCGAACTCCCCCACCCCCCACGTTCCTCTGCCCACTTCAACCCTTGGCGCGTGCTCGTTTCGAGTAGTTGAAATTATTTTATAGTATAAAACTTTAGTTTTTTAACTTTTGCTTGCCCGCTCGTTGACTGCCGTCGCCGTCTCCATCTCCATCTCCATCGTCGTCGCCATAGACGCCACTAGTCGTACTAGTTGTTTTTGTATTTTGCGCTATTTTCTTGTTTTGTTTTTGCATATTTATATTTTAATAAGCATTCTTGCAGCTGCGCTCTGGCGCCTGCTTCAATGCTCTGCGCAATTTTACTGCAATTTCTGACAGGCTTAGAAAATCATGGTGAACAGAACTTATGAACCCAGCGCCGTAAATGCGTCTGTCAGCTCCAACTGGCAACTGGCAACTGGCTAAAAAGGACTAAACGAGCGGGCCAACGTGGCGTATGATTGTTATTAATTTCATATTATGTATAAGCGTTGCAGCGCCGCTGTTTTTGCAATATGCAATAAGTGTCAGCTCAAATGATATTTACTGTCAGCCAGCCAGCAGCCAACAGCCAACAGCATGGAAACAAGTGATAATGGCCCAGTTGAGAGTACTCAACATAATACTCTTAGATATGGCAGGTATTTGACTTCTGTAAAATTGCTGTACAATCAGTTTATGATCACTGTGAATCGGAGTGATTACTTATAAAATTTTAGTCAAGTGTTTCGCATTTGAACAGAAATGAAAGCTTGTTAATTAATAGTCATATAACATTCCAAAGCATACAAACGTTTAAGAATATTCTGAGATATTAATTAACATTAAATAGGCTTGTCTTATGAAAAGCTGGTCTTGGCATTTTGTATTAAAATTAATTAAATATTAAATATAAATTGTGTTTTGCATTTGAACAGAAATAAAAGTTTGTTAATTAATAGACATATAACATTCCAAGGCATACAAACGTTTAAGAATATTCTGAGATATTAATTAACATTAAATAGGCTTGTCTTATGAAAAGCTGGTCTTGCCTTTTTTATTAATATTAATAAAATATTAAATATAAATTGTTATTACTTTCTATACAGTTTATAGCTACTAATAAATTTGAAACTTTTCTCTTGCGAAATATCGATTTAATAATTGCATTTAATCAGCGCTAACTGCAATTCAATTTGTCCGTTTATGCTATGAAAATGCAATTAAAACGATTTCTCTATAAATATTTTAGCTAAAATAAAACAATGACAAGAGCGTCACAAGCACTCACAATGCATCATTTTCATTTTGCAGTTTTAGGCTTGATGTGCTGCTGTTACTCACGCGTACTTGTATTATTGTGGCATTTGCCACAATTGTTAACCATTTACACTTCAATACATTGTGGCTGGCAGCTGCTGAACAGATTCATGTGCGTGTGTGTTTGTATCTTCGTGTGCGTGAGCGATTGTTTGTGCCGTCTGTGTGCGTTAACATTGTATGGCACAGTGTTTTTGCAACAAAATATAATCATAAACGTAATTTAATCGCGCCAAACCGCGTCTGTCACGTACTTGCCAACAACAGCAGCACACAGGCAAACACACATAACATAGTCCCCATCTACCCCATACCCCATACATGGCTACACATTAGGAACATGGCGCATACACACACACACTTGCAAACAAAAGATACAACGCTAACAATGTTGGCAATGTTGACAGCAGAAACTGTTATAATAATTCAATAGACAGCCATTCCCCAATAATGTCGATACAGTGTAGTAAATTCGTTCCGAATCGCTGCGACCTGCCAAATGTAATGATCACCTGTGTGTATAGGTATGTGTATGTGTGAGAATGTTTGGGGTTGTGTATGAATGCCAAAAAATTGATTTCGTTATCCAAGCACGTCATAGAACACATAAAACTATTGTCTATTGAATTAAATTGTTTTCATTACAAATGGCAGCTAAAATGAAATGAAATTTGTGCGCCTGCCAACCGAATACACATACTACATACATACATATGTACATATGTAGTATGTATAAGGAAAATGGCAACAAAGTCTACAGTTTTTTAGCGTCAAAGTGTTAAGCGCTATTTCAAACATAACTATCTGTTGTTTTTATAATAGCTTTTATTTGATTACGAGTTTTTATTTTATACATTGCAAGCACTTGCCACGAATGTTGATTAAATTGAATTAAATGTAATTTAAATTCTCGAAAAATTGCCGAGAATAATAGAATAGCATAGAATAGTAAAAGAAGCACTTCAAAACGCATCGAATTAATAAATACAAGCACACACTAATTAAATTAAATAGTTATTTCTATTTCAAAGCAAAGTTAAATTAAATTGAAACAATTGCATATGAAAGTTTGACAATTTTATATTTGTTAAAATACAATTTTAAGTTGGCAATGTGCTCAATTTAGTTTATGAATTAAAACAAAAAAATTGAAGCAATTTAATTAAATAAAAGCGTGCATTAAAATCTATTCTTGAGTATTGATCAAAGCTGTCAGAAGTTTCTTTAATCTCAAAATAAGTAATTTATGAGAAATTATTCGAAAATCAGCAAAAACAGTCTAAAGTCATTAGTTTTGTACCTGTAGCCCTGCCGGAGCAATGCCTTTTTGGCTTGAGGAAAACAAAATGCAACATTTGCGACTCTTGAAGTTGACGGAGTTGACGTAGACGGAGGTTGACCTCAGTCACGTGTGGGCTAAATCAAAAGGCATCGCGACGGTGAGTGCGTCGTCTGAATCTTTTGTTTGTTGGCATGGCAAAGCGTTGTGAATGCGCGTAAATTACGGCTGACAAGCGTTGTCTATGACGGCGATGGCTGATTGATGTGCTTCGCCTATGCAGCGACTGCAACTTTTGCCACTTTCTGCCCGTAAGCCAAGGATCCTGAATCAGAATGAGGAGCGCTTGCACACGCATGACAGCTGCCATGTGCCGGATTGCCTGCCAGGCTGTAAGACTGCCTGCCTGCCTGCCTGCCTGGTTGGTTGGTTGGCTGACTGGCTGGGTGAGTGTAAACCACAGCAGATGCAGTTGCTCCAGTGACATGTGTGCCATGCCATAGCGTGTCATGGGCTGCGTTTATCCTTGTCACCTTTTAGTTTTTCGGCGTTGACAAGCGCATACAGTTGACAGGGCTTCGCATCACGGCAAGTGCATTTATCTCTGTAGCCAGGACACGGCCACGGACACGGACATAGGAGACAAGCACGCATATGAGCTGCTGTTTGGGGAGCGTCAGTCTCTGTCTCAGATAGGACATGCCTATATAGCGAATGCCTTTTGAATAAGTTGCCATATTAGCGTTTCCGTTTCCGTATCCGTATCCTTTCAACCCAGTTCAGTTCAGCTGAGTTGAGCTGAGTTCAGTTAAGTACATTTCAGTTGAGCGCGTCCCTGTGTGGGTATTTGTCAAAAGGATTTCGCAGTGATTTACCAACTGGCCCAAATTTCACGCCCGCCACTGATGGACAGCCTCTGACAAGGACTCGCCTTTTGTGCCTGTGTCTCTAGCTCAGCCCACTATGAGTGTGTGTGTGTGTGCGATAGGATTAGCACCGCGCCAGCACCAACGACAGAGTCCTACATACACAGACATTATGCTGCTGATGCTGCTGCTGCTGGTGGTGAACTGAGCCGCTGCAAATTAGCTGCCTAATTGTTTGCCAAAGCCGCAAAGCAACTTTGGGGAGCGCTTCTTAGAGGGCTTCAGCTTGCTTTGCCGCTTTGCTGCTGCTAGCCAAATGACAGTTGAATAATGTGCGCTCCATAAGCAATTAACGCGCCTACTGGGCTTACACGTACACAATCACACACACATGCACGCACACATGCCTACAAATTGAGTCAATAATTTGAGTCTGCCGCATTCTACGGTCGGGGGCACATTGTGCATAATAAATAAACGCCATGAAATACGCGACTTAACACAGCTCTCTGTCTCAGTATCTCTTTTCTCTATGTGTGTGTGTGTGATTGCTTTGTGCATGCGTGTGCGTGTGCGTGAGAGAGTGTGTATGCGCCATCTGACACCACCTTGACTCATTAATTACGCACTGGCATTTTTATTTTCATTGCATACTTTTATACAATTTATTATTACAATGCGAGGCTGCCACGCAGCAGCACAACAAAATGTTGAAATACTCCAACAAATTGCCATTTTTAATTTTTTTTCTTTTTTCATTTGCATTTTGTTGTTTGCATGTATTTGTGTGAGTTATTGACTGAGTGAGTGAAATACATACATATTTGTATATGGCATTGTGGTGAACAGGACAAGCCACAAATGAAACGTGTGCTCCTCATCCTACTCCTACTTCTCCTTGTCTTTGTCCTGTTCCGCTCTCAGCCATCAGCTGCTACTTATTTGCATAGTAGCCACAGCATCAACTGTTTGCTGTCCGCTGTCGTTGCATTCAATTGGTTATTGAATAAACGGGTATCACAATTTTTCCAGTCTATTTGCAGCTCATTGCTGTTTGAAAAAGCCTTACACGGCATAGACTAAGCTTTTATCAATAGATTTTAATTATCTTATTTTTAGCATTGAATATTTATTATTATAAGATTTTATATGGCTTTTAATCACTAACAGATTTCTCTTTCATTGTGTAAATAAATTCCATAAAATACGTTTAATTATTATGGTTTTCTTTTTTTTTAATATTGACTTTAAAGCAATTTTGCCAATTTATTCACTTAGTCTTTATAGTGACAGACTGATGACATTAATAGGATCAGAATTTTTTGAATTAATCGCCATGTATATTCCACAAATAATTGCATAAAAACTCTATGAAAAAATGTTAATTTTATGCTTAGCTCATATTTCCTGTTGTACGCCCATTTGTGCAACGATTTTTTATTGCATCAGAAAAATATCAAATGAAATGAATATGAAGCATATTGTATTGAAAAATTTGTTGATGATGATTAAATGACCTCTACTCATTGATGCGTTTTGTAGTAAGAGTTAAAGGTTGCATTAAATTACAAGCAACGGCTAGAGAAGGATTGAAAAAATGAGGAGAACGGAAGAGCGGAGAATGTAAAGATATTCTTTCATTTGCAAGCAGCGCATTCCAGTTTCGTTGGAGCTGCAATTGCATAATATAAATTTTCACTTTTTACATTGCTTATTTCTGGGGTTTTTGTTGCCGTTGTTGTTATTGCTGTTGTTGCCGTTGATGCTACTGTTGTGTGTGGTCGAATTTTCCCCAAAGAATCTGACGCACTTATCGCAAATTACTTTGGCAGTTGCAACTGCGCTGCTTTTGTATATAAATTTAACAATTTACTCATACACATGCATGCATGCACTTGGGATTGTAAATTACATAAACACACACACACACATACATATGCAGGCTTACAGAGAGAATAGTTGTGCAAGGGAAAGAAGCTGGAGCTTTTATAGTTGCTGCAGGCAAATGAATTGAATTTGTAGATATTCGTACTTTGCGAGAACCCAAAATGAGACGTCAGTGGCCAAGGCAGTGAACGAGTAGTGCTCGAGTGTGCGACAACAAAAATGTGTAAAGTTTTGGCCAAACAAGCGTATAGAACATGGCGTATGTGTAATATTCCTTTGGCGCATATGTCCATTGCAAGTTACTCGAGAAACTTCATCAACGAACAACAAGCAAAGCAGCCAGGTTGGTCCAAAATGCAAATGTAACAAGCAACAGCAACTGCTGTTGCTGCAACAGAACAACATGTGGCAACATTGTTGCACTGAAGCTGAAGCTGAAGCTGCGGCTCAACCACAATTAGCCGCTCGGCTCAATGAGAGTTACGATTGACAAATTTTCTTTTAAAGGCTACCACAATGAATGTCAATTAGCTGCTGTTTGGGGCGTTTCAATAGCATACTTAATGGGCAACTGTGGCTGCCACAAACAGTGGCATGACCCGCTGTTGTTGCAATGCTCGTAAGTTATTGTTGCGTCGGCTTGCATAAGATGTTAACGCGCACTTAATGCCACTTAAAAATATACATAAATCGCCGGACTCTTGCAAAAGTGGCAAAGAGACAGAGAGAGCAAGAGAGAGAGAGAGAGAGAGAGAGAGAGAGAGAGAGAGAGCTATGTTGAACAGTGGCAACTGTTGCCCGTTGGTCACTTGTCCACTTACATGGCTACTTACAACGCTGCTCAAGCATATGCAGATGGCCATGTTTTGTCCAGCCCATTCCTCCACACAGCGTCCTGTGTCCTGAGCATCGCCTGTCGACAGCAGCTGCACAAGAGAGCGAGCAAGGGCGAGCATGGCAAGGCCAATGCAGCAACTGTGACTGCAGCACGCAATTAAGTGCATTTAATTAATTATTGTTGATAAAATAATATTTTTACAATTTATTGTGCATTCGTCGACCGTTGCGACTGAGTGCAGCATTTATATTTTTATTTATGCATATGTGAGCGTCCATAAATAACATGCATGGGCATGAGCATGAACCGAAGGACGAGAGGCGAGGGACGCGAGACGAGGGACAGGAGCTGGCGCTGCATTTGCATGGCAGACAAGAGCGTGTGGCTGGAAAAAGCGTTGCATACTTTTGTGCGCTGACGTTATCAGCACGCTGCCAGCAGTCGGCCAATGGAGCGTTATCGCTGTCGTGGCAGCGTCATTGCCTATCGATGCCCAGCGACATCATGGCCGATGCCAGATCAATTCGAATAACAATAATTTCTTCCGGTCGAATGCCAGCGAACGTCGATGCACACAGATAGACAAGCAGACACAGTCGGATGGCAGGGAAGCGGGCGACTACATTTGCATACCGGATGCGCATAAGTATACAAGGATTGACAGGATGTTCGGGCCGTGCACTCGCTTTGTTTGCTGCCAACGCTGCGCCATTTTGATGAGCACAGTGCAGCCAGCAAAGCAACGGGAGTGGCTTGGATGGCGGCTGCATTTTAAATTGCCATCTTTTATCGCTTATCGAATTTAATGTATATTTGTATAAAAATAAAACAGTGCAAGCTCTAGATGAATGGTCAAACTAAAACTGCAACTTTAATTATTCTATAACAAAAAGTATTAATTAAAATAATGTAATAAAATGCTATCTAGAAAAACAATATTGGTGTTGTTACTAGATATCTCTTCAACGCTGATTAATTTGTTTGCGAGCATATTTTCAACTAAGTATCGGTCATATGATATGCTGTCACCTGCACACCACCATTTAAAATAAATAATTATATTTTGCATCATAACATAAATAATGTTTAATGTGTAGGGCAGTTTGCCCAAAAAAATATGAACCATTATTAATAAAGCTTTAGTGTGCGGTCAATAAAATTTTCGCTCAAAACGGAATTTTATCATGTCACGAGGCAAAGACTAAAAGGCATTACTATATAGTAAATATATCGCTGCATATAATATACTGATTTAACAATATGACATTGGCTGTTGAGTGCTTTGAATCCTATAAAATTGCCAACTTTTTATGAAGGCAGCACGTTTTTTCCACTAACCCAAAGATTGTTGTGAAAAACGACAATTTACCTGCTCGACCTGCCATCTATTTTCCGGAACTCGATTTTTTCTCCCGCATTCTTTCTGAACTGTCAGCAAAACAAAAGCCCAGTGTTCAGCGGGGGAATACGGCATGCTATTATATATTGTGTTGGTGGAAGAGAGGAGATGTCATCAATGCTTTGTGCATGTCAAAATGCGGACACTACTATATAGTATTATATAAGCAAAAAAAAAAATCTCTTGTCATATTGAATGCACAAAACAAAGGCATGGCGACTGATTGAAAACTTTGATGTGTTCAGCCAAATTCAAATATATAATAAAAAGTTTAATTTCTGTGTTGGAAATTGTTCGCAGTTCGCCTACAATTGCAGTTAGAACCGTTTGCCTGTAATAACAGTCATAACCTTGCTGGCTGGCGAGGATTAAACAAAAGAAAAACAGCAACTACTTAGTCAAAAGGCTTATCAGCCAATGCTGTCTGAACAGCTGCCGCGACTGGGGTTATCCGGCTTGTTATGGCAACCAGACAAAGCGCCAGCTAATCCTCGAGAAAGACTTTGCGAGTTCCTCAAAAATTGTCAGCTAATAATGCAAACAATGCGATGGAGAACCGCTTCGGGATGAGGCGCAAATTGTACATAATTATGGTGAGGGCAAGAAACAAGAGAGGGGGCGGCGCCGGGATACTCATCTAAAGCGACGCAATTAGCGGGTTTAGTGGGGCTACATTTTGCGGCCCGGCCATAAATTGGCAACTGAAATGCCTGCAGGCGCCCAGATAGAGCGGCAAATGTCAGCTGTCAGTTGTTGTCCTGGCATGGCCTGGCCTGGCCAGGCTTGGCAGCTATCGCTTTTGTTGTGCCTTCTTGCTGTTGCCATTTTGTGGTTACGCCTGTTTCTGACCAAGCGGCTGATTTCGTGTCGTTTTATTTTGCGTTGTGCCTTGTGTCGCTTCGCTTTTATTCCGCTTGATGTCGCTTGCCAGGCATATTTCTTTAATGAATTTAATCGCGCGTAATAAACCGTCGCAGGCTCAATGTACAAGGCTCTTATGGTACTCAGACATACACACACCCAAACACACTCACTCTCTGGGCAACTACTGCTGGGCTGCCCTCGTGGCTGCTTATATTGTTTGCTTCGAGTCTTTGTGGTCGTTTGACGTTGATAAGCATTCTGATTTATTGACAAACAAACTGTATACCGTTCTCTCTCATTCTCTTGCACTTTCTCGGTATGTACATATATGCTGGCGTATTCCTGGCATTTATTTAAATTTATATATTTATTTATGGCCGTTCACAATGCAAATACATTGTTGCAGTCATACAGACAGATAGGTTGGCAGTTGGATCGCTTGCGCTTTCAACACACTTTTCAGTTGCGATTTTTTTGTACGCTTTTGCTTCGCTGCATTTCCGTTTGAATTCAATAATTTAAACTTCCGGCATAAACCGGAAATGACAAATAAAATGCAGCGCCATTCACATGCACTGCAAGAAAATCACAACGATAAATATTAACAGTATTCTTGACATTTCAAAACGTTATTTATCAATGCCATTTTTGTATACAAGCGTTCACATTGTCTTTATAGTGATGTTTTGCAAAATTGGAATTATTATTAAATGGATAACTGTTATAATCTTGAGCCTTATAACTGAAATCACTATAAATAAATTTCATTTTTAAATTTTCCATAAAATGCGTTTGGTATAATTTTAAATTCTACCCAAATATTTAGTTATTCTTTCGCCTTTAAAAGTTACATGAAAATTGTTTTTATTAATTTTTAAAATAAATTAATAATACCTGTTTCGAAAATGATTGTGCTTATTTTGAATGCTTTCAACTTTCTCATATGTAAATCTACATTTCTTAAATTCTTTATTTATGGCAGTTGTTGATCGGTAAAGTCAGGTTTAACCCCTTCAATTGCAATTGATTCCCTCATTGACATTTGACACGGTCAGTTGTTCATGTGTGTGCCTTTTTTGTGTATGTGCTTGCATTTGTGTTTGTGTGCGTGCTTGACTATAATTGCATCAGGCGTTTTTTGACTGCAACTGCGACTGCAATTGCCAACTGGGAATCATATAAATTACGTGATTTTCGCGTACGCTTCTTTTGGCCAAATCCGAGCATAAAAGTCGCTCGCGGAAAAAATGTATGGTATATTTTTTGAGAACACACACGCGTACCAATAGAGTAAGCACACACACACACATACACACAGAGGGCGAAGCATTGAATGACCATGAATTACATAAAAAGCCGCAAATACCGAAGTCAAAATGCGTTGCTCTAAAGCATCGTTGTTGTTGATGTTGTTGCCACGGAACGCAAAGCATACCAATGTGAATGCAACCAATGTAACTGTAGTCCCATTGCCCATGTGGTCCTACGTCCTTCGTCCTTCGTAGCAAATGTAAAGGCAAAATACAACAAAAAAAGAAGAAAATAAATGCAAATATATATTGCAATCCTTTAGGCGTATGGAACATAATGAAACGAAAATGCTACTGTGGCAGCAGCAGCTACAATCCTGCCGTGGACAACATGGGTGGCTGGGCCAGGGACAAGCAAAGGCGACGGACGACGGACGACGGGCAATGGGCAACTACGATTCGGATTGGGATAGGGCTCGAAATGCACAATGCGACGGCATCCGTAACCGAAAGCCGAATAAGGGAAATAAATAAAAAACATGCAAATATTTCTTTGGCCAACATTTTAACAGCCTCTCGGTGCGGCTCTTTCCTACCCTGCCCCTACTCTGACCGACCAATTCGCAACAATTTTCATACAAAAATATTTTTATTTATACTCGTTCTGTTTGGGGCGTCTCGCAACGGCATTCTGGTCTTCGTTCTGCAGCTGTTGATGTTGTTGTTGATGTTGCAGTTTCTGCTGTTGGTCCTGCTGCCTGATCCTTGTGGTCGCTGCTTGATTTATATTGATGAATGTCCGTTTGTTCGTTAGTTCCGTCTTCACAGACTGCCAAAGAGATTTACTCCCGATGCAAGCGAATACACGGGACACGGGGCGTGCAACTTACTTTACACATAGCCTTTATTGTTGCCCTTTCACACAGGCATACTTACACACAGACACACTCACGCACACATACACACATTTACTTGCTTATGTTCAGTGCCAGAAATTATTGCATACTTTACGGAAATTAACCGCATTTCCATTTCTTGCACGCATGCAGAACGACCACAACGCCACGTCCCGCGCCGCTCCAACCCCTCTGCCCAGGCCTCTACCAGCTGCAGCCCCTTTCACCTTCGAGCTTGTTCATTCGCCTTTTGCATCCGAGTATATAGGGAATTTTAATGACTTTATTTTAGTGCAGCCATACAATATTATTTATACACTCGCTCTGGATTATATCGCTTGATTTTCTCATTTTTCAGTTACTACAAATTGCTAATAAAATCATTGCGGTATTTGTTTTATATTTCATTTTTTCTTTGAGAGTGTTTAAATTTTTGGTAATAACTGAATTTTGTTAAGCGTTTAATAGAGCATTTTTGAATCAAAAGTTGACCTGATTTGTTTGTATTTTTAAAGTTTTTAACTTGAAATTTTTGTAATTTTAGCTTTTATCGAAATTCGTTTTTGAATATTAAATGTTTTAGTTTGCACTTTTACTTACTTGTTTATCAATATTTTTCTTTGCTTAAACGTTTTCTTACTATGATTAATTTATTTTCATTATTTATAGCAATCACATAAGCATTTGCTTTCAGATCTGCCATGTCTTTCTCTTATTTAAAAAACAGCCAATTTTTCAGGGTATTGAAAATTCGTGCAGTGTGATTCAAGCGTTCTACATAAATATGTATGTATCTTGTTACTTTTGTGCTTTTGCCGTCGTACTCATATCAGGAGAAGTGCGTGTAGGTTGAAAGAGTCAGAGAGTGGTAAAGGGGTGAGGATCGGCTTGCGCTGGGTGCACATTCCCACTTGCTTCTTTGTGACATTTTTCTTGTATATTATTAATCAACTGGGAGTATTTATAATTTATGTTGACATGCACTTATTTATAAAATTCACAGCACACCATAAGAATGGCAATGGAAACATCATTAACAACAGCGACTTGGAATTTTTGCTTTTTGTCGTGCCATTTTGTTTTTATATCCTGGGCATGGGCGTGGCATTTCCACAAGAGGCTTGACATGAAAGAAATGTGTTGAATATTTAATGCAAATTGCATATTAGTCGTATTTCGAACGCAACTCAGATAGGAATGCTTGGAATGGGTAAAAAGTTCACTCAATAACAACAAACTTTAACCCTGCTGATTGTACTGATTTTGCTCTCAATGCCTGCAATTGTTTTCAGTTCTATTATTTTTCGAATTGCTGAACATTTTTCCATTTTACCATTTATTTGGCAAACTTTAGTAGTTTAGCTTTGAACGCGCTTCAAACAATGACTTCCAACTTGTTTTCTTTCTATAAGTTAACTTTCCGTTTTGTTTGTTAGTTGGTGGCCTGCGTGGGGCACGTACTAAAATGGCATCTCATTTCCGGTGGCAAGGTGCCTGCCATTGGGCAAGGGAATTCGCATGCAAATAAAGTTAAGGTGCAAAATGAAATGATAGCCAAAGATATCCGAAAAAGGAAATGTGCCAGTTGGAGAGAGAGAAGGGACTGAGACTTGTGGCCAGAATGTGGATTTAGAGTTTTGATGCGTAAGGTTTTTCATAGAGCCGGAATTTGCCTTGCACAATTTCCATCGATGAAAAGACACCTGTCCGGAAATGCAATTTGCTGTCTATAAATGTAATATTGTATCGCTGACAAAATACACAAGTGATGCAAGCTGATTGCAATTGCGAGTCAATCATAGGATATAACTATTTTGATTGGACATTGCGACTAGAATGCAGCGCACAAAACGCTCAATTTTGATGACAATTTTTCATAAAGCTTGAAGAGAGAGAGAGCCAGCCAGCATCAGGATGGCGATGTGAATATGTAGATCCGGTTGCCGATGCGGATGCGGATGCAGAGACCAATTGGCACGCTCTCTCTATCTGGTGCAACATGCCATGTGCGTAACCTATTTCAAACAGAGACCAATGCAAATCGAGCTGTCGCCTGTCGGCAGCACAATACAAAACAATTTGCTGGCGTTGCGAGTTACCGCGAGCTAGCACGTCAGTCAGTCAGACAGCCTGTAAAATACACATAGAGCAATTGCATATAAAATGCAGAGCAATACTCGTTACTTGCGCGTTTGATATTAACAATACTACAGGGCAACAGCAACAAGCTGTTAGGCAGTCAGAGGGTCAGGGAGTCAGAGAGTCAGGCAGGCATCCAGCCAGCGAGTCGACTGGCAATTTAATGTAACAAGCACATTGACTGCTGACAAATAGCATTGCCTGTCAATTCATCAAAAACGAAAGAGATGAAGAAAAATAAAAGAAGCTAGGAAGGCAGTAGAGAAGACTGCTGGACTGTGAGATATCCTGCTGTAAATATTTATTATTGCTTACATATTTAATATTCACATTACTTCCAAAATGTGTGTAATTTTAAGTAAGCAATAATTAATTCCTACACTCTGCTGTTCAATCTAAATTTTAAATTAGCATACTCTTTATTTTTAAAATTTGTTAAACGTAGGGTACAAAAAAGGGCAAAGAAGGAAGTCAATAGCTAACACAAAACTATTGACATGCACGCACCCAGAGGAGTCAGCGGTGCTAGAGGAGCTACTGGAGACCAGTGTGCTTTCGCTCTTTGCCTCTCTGATCCTGGCACGCACTTGGCATTGCTGGCTCAGCAGGAGCGGATGACTGCAAATTTGCTTAGCTGCCAAACAAACTTCGATTGCTGCGAGTGTGTGAGACTTTTACAAATTGTTTTCAAATGATATTCAAGCGGCATGTGCTCCACAGAGTGAAGCACTTGGTATTGTCTTGTGGTTTTCAGTTACCAATATTGAATTGAAAACATACAGTAAATAGTTACAGTCAGTTGAGCAATATGAGGAAATACTGCAATTATTAATAACAATAGAATCGACTTACGACTTTACTCCAAGTCTATTATGAAACTTGAATTGCATACTTAGAGCAATGAGTCGCAGCAATTACTGCGAATATTAAGCATTTTTCATGGTTGTACTCACCTCGAGTCCAGCACTAGAGTTATTGGCAGTGGTCTTTGCTCTAACCCCACTCAGCATTCACGTCCATAGCTCACAATTCCCTTTACAACAAATTGGCTCAATTATTTTCGGTTTTACCTTCCCATTTCCCCCGACCTGTACTTGAAATTCTCATGGTAAAGGTATAAAAAACTTTATTAAAAACTTTGTGCCCAAGCCTTTTATATTTGGGAGCATCCCCACGTTTTCCTGTTGTCTGCTTGTCTTGTGTTTTATACATATTTATAAAATATACACGCACATTTAGGCGCCGCACTGCACTCCAGGGGCGTTGAAGAAATCAAATTAAGAAAATTTCCTTTTTTGGCAAAAACTTTTGCGCCTGTTTAGAGTTTTGTAATACTTCAATGCTTCTTCTGTCTCCTCTTGTGGCGCTCGGCGTGTTCAACATCTTGAGCGTCTCCTAGATCCAGTCCCATGTTGCTTGTTTTTGGCGCTTTCTGCCATTATGGTTGAACTGCTGCCGCTTGGCCCATGCTTAGCCCCATGTGGTTACTTCAAAAATGCTAAATGGTCCCAAAGCAATTGCAACCGCAACAGCAGAAACAACTGGCAAACAACATAAGGAACAACAAGGGGAAGCCAACTGATGTGTTGGCTTTAAATACAGAGCCAGGCCGAGCCAATGAACATTTTCAGCCAAATGCGCTCGCTTGTCTAATAAAATGAGCCAAGCAAAGTCATCCATAAGTTCTCGTTTCTCGTTTCTTTTCTTTTCTGTTCTTTAGACTTTGTTTAAAGTTAATTTTTAGATACTTATATACCTCTCCGAAATGTTGACGGTCGTGTTGGGGTTTTTTCTTGTTTGTGGCTCGTACATGATTTAACTTAACTTATGAAGCTCAGACCAAATGGCACGTGTCTATGTTATGAAATCGAAGCAGCCGTTTCTTTTCATATGCATTTTTCGCTCAGATTATTTATATAAATAAAAAGATATTCACTCCTTTCATATGTCATCTAATTTCTTCTTTAAAATAAGAAGATACTTAAAATATCTCTCGAAAGTAATGATGATATTCTATTCAATTTTGACTTGACACATCTGTAATAAATAAAATGAAGTCGCTCAGCAGCACTGAAATTAATAAACGTGAATCTCTTTATTTGTTTACTTTAGCTTGTCTTTTTAATCCCAACACTTGCCTACCATTTCGACTGCTTAGCACAAAATGAAATATTGGTAATAAATGTACATTTAACTTATTTAGTCTTTGTTTAACCTTTGCCGCAACTGAATTTAAGATGCTTTCCATATATTTCTATTAGCGAAGATCTTTTGTTCGCCCTTCACACATCACATACATTTAACAATCTATTCTTTCGGTCGTACAAGACACACATTTTCAAGGTCAACTAGTTGGCTTTTGTGCTTTTGTTGTACTACAGCTGTGGTGGCTGTTGCTGCTATTTTTGTTTTGGCCATATCCCCTTTCAGGTTCAATAATGTCATAGAGCGTGTCGCAGGCCAGGCGCCAAAATTTATGACCAAATTGTTGACCTGGAGCCCCTGTGCCAGAGCCATAGCCGTTGCCATAGTCATTGAGGAAGCTTCGAGCAGGCTCTGCGCAGCACGTGCCGAGGCCAGGCAAATAATTTAGCCAAAAACATGTGAAGCTCGCTGTATAAATTATGCATAGCAGCAACAACAGCAACCATAGCGAGTTCTGCTTGAAGGTATTGTCTAAGCGACCTGCCCACAAATGCAGCGACTGGCCACAACAACAACAATATTCAAAACAACGACAGAAACAACAACAACAATGGTGGCAACAACAAAAAAGACATTACTCACCGCTTGGCCTTTTATTTTATTGTATTTTATCTTTGGATTACTTTTTGCCATGACCACAACAAATAAACTCAAGCATCTTGGGCGAAATTCAGAGTAGTGAGAAAAAGCACGCAAGAAAAGGAAAATTCTATAGCCATTGTTGTTGCTTGGCTGGATTCGGTTTGGTTCTGACTCCTGGCTCTGGCTTCTGCTCTGGCTGTGCTTTGGCAAGTCGCCCCCCAAGGGCTACAACCGGCAACGGCAATGGGTTTCTAACAATTGCGCATGTTAACATACTTGTAAGTAGTTTTTCCACTTTGCCATGTTATTCTTCCATCACAGCCCCCGCCACTTGCCCATCGCTGGCATAGCATGACAAAGACTTCTTCTTGCACATTTGTTTTGGCCACTAACTAGCCGCCAGCAATTGCCATTGTTTTTGTAATTATCTGCACGTTATTTGTGGGTCAATAAAACTTGATACTCGTGTTCTTCTATTCGTGGTTTGAGCAACGTTTAACGCTTTCTCTTTATCTCGCTCTCTCTCTCTCTCTCTTTCTCGCTCTCTTTTGCTCTCTTCACAACAATTTATGACTTAAATGGTTCTGGGGGAATTACTTTCAACGCCGCTTAGCATGCAAACAGATTAATGTTTCTACTCAAACATTATCATTTTTATACACTCTTAAATATTGAAAATGGCCAACGGGAAAGGTATCACAAGCATCTGGCGGATACTACTTTATACTTATCATCTATTATGTATTTTGAAGCTGCAACTACAATAGATAGACAGGTACCTAGAGCAGTCATATTTTATCGTCTAAGTGAAAGAAGAGATGAATCACAAACAGTTCTGACAACTTGTAGCCTGTTTCTTCAATACGTATTGCTTGTTAGCTTACCGTATTACAGTTACATAGCCCTGCTAAAAGGATATCTCCTAGTTTATCGTACTTACTAGCCGTTACTTTATTGCAACAGAAAGCACGTTTCAACAGTATGCTCCCTTTGCCACCTCGTGTCTAATTTTATTGCTTTCTTAAAATATGTTAATGTTTTGTAGATGGTGTCGGTGCTGCTTTTAGATAATTAACACATGTCCAGAGCTGATTTATTTATGTGAGTTTCTACTTCTTCCTCTGGTTTCCTTATTGCCCAACAGCTACTCAATTTGTCCGGGTGCTTTTGGTAATTGTAGCCGCTTGTCAATGGCTCGCATGACATACAAATTTATAAGTAATTTGTTGCTGTTGTTTAGGGGCGAGAAAGTGGAGAAAACAAAACGATAGCGTACCTTGTTAATACCCAGTAATTACAACATTTTAAGAGGTGTATTCAAAAGCGTAATGAAAGTCAATTGAAGTAATTTCGATTGTCAAGTGGATGAATCAGCTCCAGTTAAATAACTTAGTGGCCATGATTAGGTACGATATTTATAACTTTACAGAGTATTTATGGGTCCGTCATAATTCACTGTTTGTTTTATTTTGGTATTGTGGCAATCATTAATGATAAATCGCCCGTATTTGGTGTTCAATTATTTAATGAAGTGCCCAACGCGTTAGTGTTGGCTTTATTGCTGTTGCCTTTGTCGAGCTACGATCGAATTTCAAGCAATTTAATTATATTGTTGAATGTCGACACTTGTCGGTGTAGCACAATTTTCAACTATATGAAATATGATTATGTATTTTCACGCACATTTGAATTTATTTGTTTGATTAATAAAGCAAAACATTATAAATGAAATATTTTTTGGTTTTTAGTTGCGAAAGAAAATACAGCAAACATCATCAAGAGGTGCAGTTGGTCAAAAATTAAGCTGAGCAGAGCAAAAACAAAGAGCAAACAACCAATTGAAAGGCATGAAATGCGAATTGAACGCAAATAAGAGATGACAAACTAAAAAGAGAAGAGCAAGCAATGCATGAAGCAAAGGAAAAGAAAAGAAATGTAATGAAATGAAATGGTAGCTAGCATAAATGGAAGGAATCCATGGCATGCAGCAGCAGTGCATGTGAGTATGGCAACATCAATTGTTTAAAAGTGAAAATTCGATTTTGTGGTAAGGCAAAGAAAACAATGGCAAGAACAACAATAACAACTAAATATCGGCAGCAACAACGACAATGACAGCAATAACAACACTGCGGGCAAATGGTGTGCAAAATCAAAAGAACAAAAATGTCTTTATATTTTCGATTGCATTTTTTCATGTGGACTTGTTTGTACTCGTACATCCAAAAATGTTTGCTTCCTTTTAGTTTGAATTGCCTCTTATTGTTGCCGTTGTTGTTGGCCATGTTGATGCTTTGTGTCAATTGCAGGACAGTTACTTCTATGCATGTGTTTGTGTACCCGTCTGTCTGTGTGATGATGTGACCAAAAAATATACAACAAACGTGCAAACAACACACATAGGCCAAAGCACTGCAAAAAAAAGAGACAAAGGAGATAAGGAATTGGAAATGGAGGTGGAGTTGGAGATGGAGTTGGAGTTGGAGTTGGAATGACCAAGACATGAACAGCATTTTGAACCAGGATGAGGACTAAGCACCGCGGTGTATGTGCGAAAAAAAAGAGAAACCACCGAATACGAACTAGCTGTTGAAGCACGGCAGAACGGTTGCAGGAGTAGGGGACAGGGAGCAGGGCTAACAAGAAACGTAACGATAACGAAAAACAAACTTTAAAAATTGGATTCTTCATTTGCATCGGCAAATCCAATCAAGCCAACGTAAAGACCCCGGCCAGACACATGCACAACATAAAGCCGTTACAGATGTGGACCCCCAATGCTGCCGGCTGCGGCTATGTGAAAGTTCTGGCCATGTTACGTTACGTATACGCCACCAACACATACTGTTACCAAGAGCGCCTGGAAAGGGTAGGCAGAGGCCAGCATGAAACGAACAATAAATGAAAGGTGTGCGCCGCATGTTTGGACATATAGTTGACCGTTGCTTATGGGCTGGTTGCCTCTACACAGCCTTCCTGTTGCTGCTTTCTGCTGTGTCCGGTTGAAAATTGGTAACGATTTGTATTGCAATGGCAAGCACAAAAGAGGCTGTCATTGTGCCCAGCATCGAATGGCGTCTACCGTCTGCCGTCTGCTGGCTACCTACTACTGGCCATCGTCTATCGTCTGTCGATTGCCAACTGGCGAGTGTTGAGTATATGTGGAGTGGTTGTTCAAAACTTTTACCGCTCGCTACTCTGCTCTTCTTCGCTCTCATTCCATTCTACTTCTTCGCTCAATGGCATTGGAAAATTTTCTTATTTGTATGCCTGGCTTACCTGCCGTTATCCATCTGTCTTGTGTCTTCATCAACTTGGCCTGTATTAAGTCGCTTGTTGGCAGCCGCCAATCCTCTCTCACCCCATACTTCCCACTCACCTTTTTTTTCTTTTACTCCTTCTCTTCGTCTGTCGCTGTCACTATACGAATTTGCTGCTGCTGTTGTTGGTGTTGTGGTTTTTGGTTGCACATACATACCATACGAAAAAAGAAGGCAAACAGAGAAAAGTGTAGCATACTTTTTGGGGCTGCTCGCTTCGGTTATTGATTGCAGGCATACGTTTGCCATTTTATTACAAGCCCAAAAATGGCCAACAAAAAAATGCAGCAGCATTGTTTTTTGGCCACGTTAATTGCCAGCGAAACCAAACATTTGCGTCGGCCCAACCGCAGGCAGAGCCGTCGATGCCGGCGGCAGAATTGACATCGACATGAACGACAACATCAACCGCCACTTAAATTGCCCAAACCGCGACAAGTGTCCTGCTGCGACTGCTGCTATGGTTGCGGCCAGCCATAGACACGGCCCATTGAAGCGCACAAGAAAACCATTCATTAGCGCTTATCAAGCCTCGGCCTCAATGGCACTTTGATTTTGCGCTTAACCTAAACTACACGACGTCCTTTACATTTTTTCTATGCGGTTTTTTTTTCTTTATTTCTCTCAAGTTTAGTGCCTGCCTAGCAATCGCTGACGTTTATTGTAAATGGCTGTCCAATGAAAATTGTTGTGGCCTATCAACGTCAACGCGGTCTTCACGCGTAGAGGTAACGGCAGAAGCGTCAGAGCCAGCGAGGGGATGTCCTGGATGTCCTGTGTCATTAGTGCGAAAAAAAACTTGTCGAGCGAATTGTGAACAAAAAATAACTGGCATTTTTATCGGTCTATACATGTTTGGCCTTCGTTGTCGTAAATCGGTTTGTTGCCTGTTGCCGAGTTTTAGTTTAATTGGCACTTGACAGTGTGGCCAACAGGCTGCTATTCCTGCCACTGCCGGTGCTATCAATCAATCAAATTGGCTGCTCTCACTTTGGGCAAGATTATGCGAGATTTGTTCTTTGAACATTGTTGACCTTGCCATGAATATTCACTTGATAAGCAATCAACTGCTGCCTCTTTGCCAGTTATCACGGTAGAGCACCAAATTTAATTTTTAGCTATTTTGCGATGAATATGATTGAGGTGATTGAGATATAACGTTACAATAATTTGTATTTAATTAAATATGGAATAAAAGGCAATATACATATCTTATTTGTTGTAGGTCTGCTCGTCGTTGTAAATATTAGAATTGTACTTCTGAAATAGCATAGTCGTAAATGCTAATTGCATTTCCTGCAATACCTTTTATATTCTTGTCCTTTACCTCTTCCATATGCTTCCTGGTCTACCTTATTCAAAGAGGACACATTCACTAAGCTGATCATATAAATTATTTGAGAAGTTATATTGAGCTTCAGGTAGCCATTTGAATACATACCAGACTCGTATTTACCTGACACATGAAGGAGAGCATTTATAACACAAGTGTGCTTTCCTTGTTTCACTCTGATGACAACCAGAGATGGCAGTCACAAATATTGGTGTAGTTGCTGCTATTATTTCTCTATGTATGCAGTTGGTTTCTGTTGCCGTGCAAACAATTAAATTTATGCTTAAGCGCGCTTCAGACTCGGCCTGTCTGCCGCCTGGCGTGGCATGCACATGCACATGACTGATGTCTGTAGTAGTTGTTGTTTTTGTAGCCTAGCAGCTAATGTTTCATTACATTGCACCGCCCATGCCATGGATTGAGAGCAAGGGATGAAGGCAGACATCGTCATCGTGATTTCAAATAATAATTAAAACCCGACGAATGTTGTTTGATGTTTTCATGTCGTACACAAGCAACTAGCCTCTCTCTCTCTCTCGCCCACACACACTCTGAATGTCTGTGTGAGTGTTTGCATTTTCCAGGCAATAGATTAAAGTCGTCGCATGGTAAGCCCCAATGCGTATACTAATGGCCAGCCATGCAGGCTCCATAACGATCCAAATGAGCGTTGCCCACCTCTCTGGACGTTTCATGTTGGGTAAGGATAACGCGACGGCAGCTGAGGACCAATGACATGATGCCATGGCCCACTCGGAGTCCTCGTTCTGGCCTGGACATTTGCTGCCAAAATACTATTTTATTTGAATAATTGAAGGCGCACACACAGACACACGGACTCAGAGCCACACGCTAGCTGAAATAGCTGGTCCTGAGGCAAAGGGAATTACGCATACGTATTTGTATGTTTAATGTCCTGCTGCGCAGCATCCATTGGATTTATAACTGATTTCTGGTGATTTAGTTGGTTCACAGAATGCAATGAGACGAGGCCCAGTTTGCTGGCCCGCACAACTCCGGCCACTTACTATGCAAAATGATGCCGCACATGCCACACACCATGCTGCTGCTGCTGCGTGGTCCGCCATGACGAAGCGAATCTCATTTACATAGGGACTGTAGCCTAGAAACTGTGCAGCCTCTAGCTGGTAGCCTGGCAATTACGACTTCAGGCCTGCACCTTAAATGCATACAGAGAGATATTGTATCTAGAACTGTGGCACAAGGCCAACTAACTAAAAGTTAATTGAAACGCTATCGAAGCATATTCAATCAATTTAAATTAGTTCTGCGACGCCGCCGCACAAAGCGCTTACCTCGAGGCCAATTGGGTTGCCATCGTCAAACCGCCGTTTCTTGTTGGCCCTGTTAATTAGCTGCGCCTTCTTTGCCAACCAAAACCAAATGGCAAAAGTTTTCTCTCTTTGCTTGGCTGTTTTCATTTTTGAGTTTTCAGTTTCCTTTTGCCTGTCAACGGGTAGCAGAGCAGCGATAAGAAATTTCTGATTTTGTCTCGCCCTCGCCCCCCTGGCCAAGCATTAATCAATTATTGTTCTGCAATTTATTGCCTTGTTTTTAGGGGTTCGACTGTCAGTTAAATATTTATTAAAACAAAAATGAATTCAATACGAAATGTTAATGCTGAGACAACATTGAGTGACTTGAGGCATTGTCCCCGCATTCGCAAATTGTTCTCGTAATTGCTAATGTAATTTTCTCATTTCTCATTTCACATGTCGGCAGATGTCAGTGCCGTTGACATTGTCAGAATCCAATCAAAATGCAAATTAATAATAAACAAAAATGGTTTGACATTTGCCTAAACTTCAAATTGATTAAATTGCATTCAAGATGTGCGGCATTTGCAAAAGCAAAACATCGCCCAACGACTTTGACATTAACTAATACACAGCCTTTGGCCGAGTTCGTCCAAGAGACGATTCAGTACTAGTATATACAGTAGGCAAAACAATTTGACGAGTAATGAGCATTAAATAATAATGCTAAAATAATGAAATCACAAAAAGTGAATTTAATAATTTAAATATTTCATATATTAATTAAATTTCTTGTATTTCTTGGTTGTCTGCTTCTTATAAAAACGATTCTGATAAGTGCTCAAAAAATCCATTCATTTCATTTGAATTAATTAAATATCATTTGATGTATTTGCTCTCAATTTAATTTTAATTTTTCATTTCACAGGAAATAACAATCAAAATAATAACAAGCAAAGGTTTTACTGCAATCGCTAGATTATCTAATTTTTAGATATTAAAATATAAACCAAATACTTGACAAATATTAAAATACACTCATATTTAATATACAATTGAATAAAGTATTTTAATATTTCATAAATATGCCATTAATTAAGTTTCTTCAACATCTAGAATAAACTAGATACTTCTATGATTGTTTTGTAGTACTAATTAAAGTGTTCCCTGTTTCTTTACACGTTGCCATCCGTATGCAACTATTTTAATATTATTTGCGGCATATGCATTTGTTGCATGCGGCATGTTGCATGTTACGCGTTGCATGTTGCTTTCCCATTTGACCTCTGGCGGCTTATTAACATTTGCGTTTAACATAAAAACTGAGTGAATTGTTGGCTGCTGACTGGTGAGCCACACACTCATACGCACACATCCACACACACACACACACAGGCAGACAGACTGCAGCGGCATGTGTGGGCCCAGTATAACTAAATTATTTAGTTGGTTCTGTGGCCAGGTTGCAGAAACAAGTCGTGCCCTCGGGCCAGCTTGAAGCCGCGGTCAAGCCAATGTGGTGGAAGCGATGGAGTGTGGGGAGTGGGGGGGAGAGTGGCAGCCAGGGATGGACAGTAAATGCGACTCACTGACACGGTCAGTACGGGCATCAAATGATTGTCCAGACACTTTATTATGTATGAGGCAGCAGCAACAGCAACAGCAGCAGCAGCTCTCCCGACAGACGGCAACAACAACAACGAGAACAACGGCAACAAATGAGGATGAACAATGAGCATGAACACGAGTAAACAAATTATTTATATTTAAATTGTTTGTGTGCCTGCATTGTTGGCGCTTTTAAGTTTTGCATGTCCATTTGCTGCACATACACAAACACACATGCTCCTCTTGAATTTCAACCAATTCGAGAACATGATTATGTTGCGGGTGCAGCGACTTTTTGTGCCTTTGACTACGCCATGCAGCCAGTCGGGCAGACAGAGAGGGGAGTGGCAGCGGGGCCAGTGGTACGAACTGAGGGCACAGTCGGCCAGACAGGATATGTGTGGATATGGTTTATTTATGCATTTCATTTGGGGCTGCTCTTTGCTGTGGGTCCCGCTCTGCACTCTCCATTCACGCTGGCTGAGGGGGTGGCATTGTGGTTCGCCTTTGAGTTGATGTATTAAAAATTTTCACACATGGCAGTTGGTTGGTTGTCAGTCGCCAAAGCGTTGCTGCTGCTGCTGTGAAATTTGATTTTCCCTTTGCTTAAACCAGATCAAAACTTCCCAGGAGGGAGAAACGCATGCACATGGCTGTATTCGTGCCTTACCCCATTCCTTGATTCACCTCTAGCAACCCTTTTGCCAGCAGGCAGCAACTTTCCTTTGACTGTGCATTTTTCAGCGGTTGATTTGCGTTGGGTTTTCGTGCTGTTGAATTCTGTTTTACGCATTGGAAGTGTCAAAGTGGGGGGTAAGTGGAAAGTGGCAAGTGGAAAGCATATTCGTTGACTACGTTCGTTCTGATTAGCGTATCTCTGGGCTACCACCTCACTCTCTATGTCATCCGACGCTTCAAACTGTGCTTCAAATTGTTATTAAAAATATCCCTGAAGCCCTCCAGAATTACTGCTGTCGGTGGAGTTTCGTAGATTTTATAAACAATATAAGAACTGTAGTTAAACAGTATGCGAATTCCGCGGGATAAAAGGTAATTTTGTTAAATTAGGTTTTTTAATAAGTAGTATTTATACAGATGCTAAGTATCATTAAATAAAAAGTATCTTATTTTGGTTAACATAATCTGACTTATTGCCTCTTGATTAAATTTTCTCTGGTAATGTTTTTTTTTATGAAATTTAAGTTTGATTTTAATATTAGTATTTTTGCTTAATTTATTTTCAATCACCTTAGGCTATTCACTTAAATACCCGTTTAGACAAGGTAATGAGTACTAAGGCTTGGCTATAGACAACTATGTACATTTCAGTGCTTTAGAAGCAACATTTGTATAATGCAACGAATTTATTATATTTGGTAGCATCCCTAGCGCGGACACATCTCATATTATTTTCATTGCATGTGTAAACAACTATCTGCAATCTTATAACCTTTTTTTTTCTTTTGCCATCAACTAACATGTCTTTAGTGCTCTGCCATTTTTTGCTCTTTGATATGCCACACCCACTCACACTACGAGTAGTGTGCGTAGTATTTGAAACTGTAGTACAGCTGCCTCACATACGCGTCATTGTTTGATGGCTTCCGGTGTAGCTGCCGCTGCTGTTGCAAGTGCCGCATATCCTAGCTACTTAGGTTCGCCATATACAGATGCTTCCTGTTGCCGCTGCATGCCTCTTGCATTCATATTACTGAATACATTTAACATTTGTTCGCTTTTGATGATGTAGCTGTTGTCGTTGTCGTTGCTGTTGCTGTTGCTTTTTCTATCCTTGATGCTACTAAATGTAACGCATTGTTGTCAGCCTTTTATGTGTGTGTCTCTCGCATTGTGGGAGTATATGTGTGTGTGTGTGTGAAGCAGTTGCAAATGCAAACATGAAAATTGCATAATCCACGCATTGCGATTTATGACTTTTGCACAGAGCTGACTGATGGCAGGACAAGCAAATGTTAAGGAAATATCGCGAAATGCAACATCCACCAAGAGATGCCTGTCATTTCTTTGGCAATGCCACTCGTATTTTTATGAAAATACATTTTTCATGTGCTTTCAAGTTTTTCCTTTTCATTTTTTTTTTGGGTGCTGTTTTTTTGACTATTATAATGGTGTCTATAACACCGTGGGGCATAAAGCCGCAACGTGTTGAGACTGTGTCGTGAAGGACACGAAGTAACCACAGCCTATTATCGGCAACATTAAAAGCTTCTCCTGAGGTCAATCAGCAATTAACTGTGTAAATTGATAGACGCCCAAGCGTTCGCGACCACAAAGAGAAACTGCATCGAGAAACTGAGCTAAAGTTGAGCTAACCAAAAGCTGCCGCAGCTCTGTTCAATTAGCGAACACTGCACGGCCCTAACAATGGCGATCCAACCACAAAACGGCTTTCATTAGGCAACCCCAGTATCAACACCATCATGGCATCGAAAGCACAAGCAAAGAGTCGACGACTGAGTCGGTGTCCGGATCTGAATCAGAACCAGGACAAGACCCTTATCTGCACGGCAAGTGCATAATTAATTTGATATCCGAGCTGCGCTTGAAATGCGGCTAAGTAGGCGCTAAACTACAAGTGCGCAGCTCAAGTGGCAAACCCTTAAATTGTAGCACTCCTCTCATTTTCTTTATCATGGCATTCTATGCCAGTTGTTCGGGTATCCTTTGGCAAGCTTTGTTTAAGAATTTTTGCGGCTCTTTATGGTGTGCATAAATTTCGTGACATTTTTTGTGCCATTTTACGAGGCAGTCCATTAAAATGGGGGCACGGGTCACAGGGCAGACACCCATGGGCCACATGTGGCAGCACTAAGACAGAGGCGAACGCGGACGCAGCAAATAAAATGAAATACATAAATTTTGCAACGATTTGAGAGACCGCATTTTATAATTGAATCACGTACGACATTTTCACAGCGGCGCGGAAATAGGAAATAAGTTTGCCACTGATATAAATTAGAATCTTAAGGGATTGCCAATGCTGACTGCTGGCTGCTTCTTGTGAGTGCCCTTTCCGTGTTCCCTGTTCCCTATTCCCTCTTGCCTTTGAGCCTGATGTCTCCACACGAGTTAGTCAATAACCGAGCTACTATGGCTACAGTGCTTAGAGGACTCTTACATGGACTTTAAACGCAGTATATGCTGTTGGTCCTGAAATTTATGTGACTTTTTTTTCTGTACACGAGTAGTATACATACATATATCGCATTGTACATTTTTTTTGTGTGCAACTTTTCTTGTTGTTTCTTATGAGTTGCAGAAAAGTTGCTGAGCATTCTTTCTGCTGCTCGCTGTTCAACCAAAAGTTGCATGTGCGCATTTCCGTTTCCGTTTATTAGAGGCAACCTTTTGATTTGCTTTGCAAGTGGCCAAAACAATTGCCAACAAAACAAAATGCTAGCTTGCTCGAGGCGAGAGCCAATGAAGAATCCTGTGCCATGCAAACTTTTTCGACACACTCTAGTACACTCACACATACATACACACACTTACACTTCTGTACACACTCGTGCACTCATATGGCCGGCCGCCATTTTGTATCAGTGTGTGCACACTCCATTGAGCATCAATGATGCGTGCAAAATGCAACGGCAACGATTTCTTTTTTCTCTGCCTCATCTTTGTTTTTTTCTTTTTGGTTTTTTAAATGGTAATTTTTTGTTGCTCATCTGTGCTGTGTTGTTGTATTGTTGTTTTTGTTGCTATTTTACAGCTTACATTACATTGTAAACTCGCTGCCATCAAACATTTTGCTGTACTTTTGATTCGTTCTGTTCGGTTCGGCGGTGTGATGTTTCCCTTTCTATTTTTTAGCTGCCTTATTGGCTTTATGTGCGTGTGGCCTTTTCCATATAAAATTGTATTAGTTTAGCAAGTGTAAAAATCAAAATTATTGACACTTTCACTTCCGGGACAATTGTCACATGCCTATGAAAACTGTCGTATCTTTTGAGAGGTTGGAAGTACTCAAAGAGTTTTTTGAACCATTTTTATAAACATAGTTATAGATAAATTTTGTCGTTTCTTTTTTGAATAGTTTTTTGATATTTTTTAAAGAACTATTTACAATTATATTTCATTAGAAAATATCATTTAAAATAATGCTGTGGCAGAAGTCATTATATTTTTATGAGTTGAAAATGCATCTATCATGTTTAACATTTTTAAGTGCTTACAAGTTTTGCACTATTTTAAAATCAACAATATTTTACAATCTACTTTTATTAGTTTGTCTATCTATTTTATTTAGTTTGCCACGTAATTTAAAATATTAATAAATAACTCGGTAATCTAGACAAATATTGCAGCCAACAAGTCGATTGGTTAGTAATCTTTTGCCAAAATTGTTGAGAACACTCAATGCATGCTACTTGTTCCTCTTTACCAACCTCTTCACCCTTAAGAGTCGATTCTCCTGATGTGAAGACTCATATATTTTGCTAAATAAATGTTGTAGTAATGTTTGCTGTTTTGCAGTGAAAGTCAAGTGGCAGCTGGGAGTAAACCGTGGCCAGGAGTCGTAGTCGTAGTTGACTAAGCTTAACAGGCCAAGTTGCGGTGTTGTCTGGTGCTCATCTCATGACCTCTACTACCCCGTTTTGTTTGGTGCCTACTTTGTTTGGGCTCCCGTCTGAGGTTAGAGGCTGCTTTGCGGCATTTTGCCGAGATTTGTCGAAAATTTATGCGCTACCTTAGAGAATTTATGAGTTGCAGTCGAGTGAATTATTTTATCATACGCATGCAGCAACAAACTCACACTCAAACGCATAAACACTTGCATTTGCCGGTCGTGCGAGTGGTGGGGCATGCCACAAACAAGTTGCAGCTACTAGTACTATATGTAGTACAGATACACCACTACACTTAGCAAGCGTACACATTGCACTCTGTTTAAGCTTCTAATTTCACATGCAAAAGTCTGCACTAAGCTGGCATTTTAATCTTGGCCAAGTGGCGTGCCCCGTCCCACTGTGGCTGCCACTGCCACTGCCACTGCCAATGCCGATGCCACTATGAAAAGGGTATGGCCATGGGTATGTAAGTAATTAAGCACTCGCACTGCCGAATTGCCTACGCACTAAATAATAGCAGGCAAGCTGAGGCAGCTCTTAAGTGCAGCCGGACGCCAAAAGGCAAAAGATTTTTGCTATGGAATTAAGTTGTTGCAGGCGTGGCAAGTTGCTGCCATACTAAGTAAGTCGGTCATGACTGCTGCCAAACAGCTGCTGCACTTGCCTTTGTACTGAAGCCTAATGCGTTGCTGTTGTTTGCGGCTTGCAACAGGATAACAACAAGTAGCAGGTGCTTGTGCCAACTGAACCCCCCTTTTGCCATTGCCATTGTTTGTGCATTGTAGATGACCAGCTGCCTCGTTCTCTAGCCGTGCAATCGGCTTTAAGCTAATCGGTTCACAAATCGAACACATTTGCTACCAACAGCACCTCTTATTAGCTTTTCATTTGCGGTTGCTTCGAGTCGCCAGCAAACTGATCGCATTTTCTGCAACTTGTGCTCTTTAAAGCTGCCGTCTGCCCGTTGCTAGGCAAAGAGAATTTAATTAAAAATTCAGTTTCAACCGAAATTTCAGAAAAGGCATCAGAGTAAGGGCCTTTGTGAAACTTAATGCGCGTGTTATCTATTAGTGAAAGTGCTGCTTTGATGGAAGCAATTAGCATCAGCTGGGCAGAGGGTTGAGTTGGCGCTGAGTCCGCCCTAAGCCGTTACCGTATACACGCACAGTGGGCGAAATATTGAATGAATTTCTGCTTTAGCAATCAATCTAATATCTTCTTTCGCACATCATTTGATTATATAAAGTGTACTATTTAATCAAAATGACTGCATGTAAAGCTACTACTTTGATGCACTGACTAGCATTACTGACTTCATTATTCGCACTCATTCGTTCGTAAGCAATGAACTTAATTAAAATTGAAAGCGCTTTGAGTGTGCTTTTTTTATTCTAGAAAATACATAGGAAAATGTTAAGTGTGTTAGGTTTTTTTAAGTTTGACCATGCAGATAAGAAATTTAAAATTTTCATTTCACTTTTGCTGAGACAGTGGGAATATATTTTTTATATTATATTTTCTAGTTCAGCAATCTTGTATTCTCTGCACGTTTTGCATGCATTCTAATCGAAAGTTAAAGTTCACATTCGACATAAATCGAGTTACTTTAAAGCCACAGCGAGATGAGTGTGGCAAGACTGGGCCACATTGAGGCACACATTGTTAACACAAACTAGCAGTGGTGGCTGGCGGCGTTTTGGGCCATGTTACTTACAACTTGCTGTCATATTTAATAAAATAAGCCGCGCAATGTGTGGTAAGTATAAGTAAGGCTTCACTCGCGGCTTTTGGCCGCCTCTGCCATCATCGTGTCTGTCTTGTTAGCTGAAGCTGAAGCTGAAGTTGCCAAAATTGCCGCAGGCCAACCAAACAACTAGTACTCGTACTACGTACAACGTACTTTGTACATGTGTGCTGTTGTTATGATGAGTGGGAGTGGCTGAATGGCTCCGCCTAAGCCTGAACCGTGAGCCTGAGCCTGATCCTGAACCACAACCGTGCCCGTGCCCGTGCCACTGACAATGCTGTGTACTGTACATCAATCTGCGGCATGTTTTGCTTGTCGCTGCTGTTGCTGCCACCGTGCAGCAGGTATAGCTTGTTTGTAGTTCATTAAATACATCTCATTAGCCAAAAACTTGCGCTTGCTTGTTTTGAGATGGTGATAGCTGGATGTTGTTGCCTGTTGAAGCCCTTAACGACCATTGTAATTTGATCAAATCTGTAGAGTGCAAATGAATATCATCGTATGAATAGTTTGTTTGCACATTTCGCATCACATTTCTAAACTAACAATCACATCAAATATTATGTTTGAATTTCAGCAGGCAGCCACAGCAGCAACAACAACACCATACCATCAAACTCAATCAAATAATGGCACACACTCACAGAAGACACACACAAATAGCTGCCCATTCAAAATGCAATGTTTCGGCCTTTTTGCGAAGTTAAGAACAACAAAATCCCAGTGTATGTATTTATGTGTGTTGCATGGCAGACAAACAGCTTAAGGTTTTAATGAACATTGCAGAGTGAAAGACCATCATCGTGGCGATGATCATTATTATTATTATCATACTCGTAGTTGAAATCGCATTTGATGCTGAGGAGCATCAACTGCATTTCTGCAGCTTCCAACATTCTCATCGAAAGCAAACAGGGCGCTCGCTTTGAAGGGCCGTACACTCATTTGGAGATTACCATTGGCTAGGTAGCAATTACTGTTTGTTTATGCATTTGCTAACATTGCTGGTTATTGTTGTTGCTGCTGCCATTGCTTTGCTGTTGAAGTAAAATTGAAATTCATAATTCAATTGGACTTGTGCTTGGCAGCACAAAATCAAACAACAAACGAAATTTTCCTATGTTTTGTGGTGGTTTACCATAGCGATAGGGTTGGACCAGGTTGTGGTAAATACAGCTTGAGGCTATGTGTGTGCGTTCGTGTGTTAATTGAATGCAATTTTTGTTTTACTTAACGGCAGGCGACTCATGGTATGCAATGCTTGCGAAGCGAAATTTTCAATTTGTCTTCCTTTGATCTTTCTCGTTTCATTTTGTTTGCCATTGGCAAGAAGTTTCGAAATAAAATGGCACAAAACTTGGCTGAATTCGTCTTTTATGCTTGGAATTGTCGTCCATTTGCTGACATTTTGTTTAAAATGCATAAATCATTGAATTGCTGCAGTGCCATAAGCGTAACTAAGTACAAATACAAAAAGCCAGCCACTATCTTTGTCTCTGTCTCTGTCTCTCTCTCTCTTCTCTGTGTAATGCACATGTGAAAATCAAAGAAAGGATATTATTATTTTGTGAATACAGCAAAATGCGACGACAGCAGCAACAGCAAAAAAGATTCAAACGAGACAACGTGCAAATCAATGACAGCAGCAACACGAACTGTTTCCTCACACACAATCACGTTGACCCCACGACCCCAGCAGGCTCTCCCCATCTCCATCTCTCTGCCTTATCGTCGTGCTATCTTGCTTTCACTCAATACTCTAACGCTATGTGTGTTTGCAAACTGCAATAAATCTGCTTCGGTAGTCATAAATATTGATTTCAAAATTGTCTGCATGTGTGTACGAGTGTGTGTGGCAGTGTGTGTGTATGTAAGTGTGGGAGTGTATAGTGTGTAGTGCCCATCTCATGACAATGCCTTTTGCTACTCGCAATCTAGCCTCGTTTAGATTTGTCGCTTATATTAGCTGCAGAAATGAAAATCGTTTTCCAATCGCATTCTTGCCTTTTACCTTTTGCTATTGCTATTGCTATTGCTATTGCTCTTATTACTTTTTGTTCTTGTCCACCATGTCGTACTCCATGTTGTTGTTGTTGCTGCTGCTGTTAGATCTCTGTGTTCCTATGAGAAGTAATTTGCAGTTGCTATGCCCGTCCTTGTTATTGTTTTGCCTGACAAACGTTCCCATTGCTGATACCCTTACTTCTGTTGGGTACACAAAAATATTCTTTAGTTTTAAATAAAATGAAAATATGCCAGTTAAGATTGTCAGCTGCAAACAGTTTAAAACTCATTTAACATTTATTTAATCCAATCGGAACTTCAACAGTTTGTGAGCGGAGGTCGCTTGGTTTGAGCTTAATGTTTTCATTAGGTTTTTGCATTTGATTCTTTCGTCATTGGCTGTTGGCCTCATGGCTTCATCTTTTGTCGCCCATCTGCAACTTTTCAATTTATGATCCGTCACAGAGTTTAGAATTATGGCCAATAGCTTTCGGCCATGCCAGCTCGGGAGTTATAGACAGAAGGACAGCGGATGAGGGGGAAGGGGGAGGGGAAGGGTGTGGGGACAAGTACGAGCGAGTAATACAAATAGAGGGAGCTATCCAGGCTGAAATTGAAATTAAAGTCATAACTCAAAGTAGAGTCGAGTCGAGTGGAAATCATGCTTTGAGTTCTCTCACATACATATGCTTAAAGCCATCACTTGGTCAACTGTTGTGGTTTTGGTTTTTGCTTTTGCCCAGAAGTTGTTGGATTCAGCTAAGAGAGGGCGACTGTTAAATGGGCTTCTACTTATGTGCCATGACGATGGCAATGGCTAATCTTGCCCATCGGGACAGCAGCAGACCCATTAATATGCCTTTGTCACATCCTTGGATTTGTTCTTCATCTCTCTGCCAGTCTGCCCCTCTGCTCGAACCATGCTGTATGCAGGCATGAAATTGAACTAGTTTTCATCTCTTTGTGTGTGTGTAGTGGTTGGCTCTTTCAGTTATAAAAATGTCATCATTCTCATCACTGAACGTTGTCTCGTTTTGCATTCCTCTGGGAGCACTTTGCTCTTGTCACTGCTGCTGCTGCCTTTGGCATGATAAGTTGTCTTTCATTTAATGGAGTTTTATTGCCCAAAAAACTGAATGGAAACTTGTCGCAACTTTTATCTATGACTTTGAAATCGCCTCATCAGCATTATTTTATGACCAAATGTATATAGAGAGATAGTTGTCACTGCCCAAATTTGGTAATTTTAATAGTTTAGAAAACATTTAAATTACATAACAGATGATATTATATAAAAATTCGTCAAGTAATTACATTTTTAATTTAAATGTAAACATATTTACTAGAGAGATTGTCCTCCTTCCGTTGCACTTCTTTTTATGTTTTTTTCATGTTCATTTCGCATTTCTTCAACTGCTGCTGAGTGCCAATAAAATGCGTCAACATTTCTATTTATGTCGCCCTCTAAATTCAATGGATTTTGCCAGAAAACGAAGAATGGAAAAAGGAAATCAGTTTTTAGCCTCTGATTCTCTGTCATGTGTTGCTGTCGTGTGAACATGCAATTAAAATTGCGCCTTTGTGCGAATAAAACTGTAAAACATAGACATAGATGATTGGATGGGCTGCCTTTGATCGTTGTTTTTGTTATATATTTTTACTATACTCGTGTGTGTGTGCGTGTGTGTGTGTGACGGCATTGTTTTCAATATTGGCACAAAATCAAATTATCTGCTATTTGTCAATAAATAACTCTTATACAAAGGCGAACTTTATTAAAATTCACCACAAAACGTTGTAGTTTCCGGTTTCAATTACGCCATAAATTTTCGGTACTACACCCGCACGGACAGGCACACAAAGCGACAGGGATAGAGAGAAAGGGACAGAGAGGGAGATAGACAGACAAATAGATAGATTGGGAGGATGGCAACAACCATGACATGAAGCTGAACGCAGCGGTAGCAATAGCAGCAACATATTGAAATTTAAAGCCCCATTGCCAACTTGTCACAACTCACAAACCTGTCCCAGTCGGGGCAGCAACTAGACGACAAACCGCTGTATTGCCTGGCAGTCTGTTAGTCCGTGAGTCTGTTAGCCTGTGCTGTCTGTGTTCGTTTGGCTGCACAAAATATGAGCTAATATTAAACCAATAAAGCATGGCTAGAAAATATTCAGCCGGGGTAAAAACATAAACCAAATATATGTAGTATGTGAATGTAGTATGTTAGTTTATAACAAAATCAAATCACTTTTTAACGGAAATGTGGCTTTGGCGCCAAATTAAAAGTTGCACGTGAAGCGGAAAGTGGCAAGTGGTAAGTTTGGCCACTCAATGATAGCTTGAATTATTATAAGCGGAAAATGCAGCTAAATTATGAATTGCATTAGGCAATTGAATGACGTCGACACTGCCATAAGCATTAATAACATCAATATGTCAGTGGGAGGTGGAAGAGGAGGTGGATGTCGATGTGGACTAGGTGCAGGCAAAGTCAAAAGACAAGCGTGTGAAGCGCATAAACAAGCCCTCGCGAAAGGTTACGGGTTATGGGCTGTGGACTGTGGGCTTTCGTCCTGAGATTCCATATAGTTGCCAGCAAAGCCACTTTTGCAATTTATGGCAAACGAGGCAACAGCAAAGTTCTCTTACTCGTTTATTCTTGCTTTCTCTCTTTTTGTTTTGCTTTTTTTGTACTTTGGCACTAACTTGGCTAAGGCCGCACTTTGGCTGGCGATGATGCATTGAAGCGGGATTTAAAGTTTAAAAGGTTTCGCGGCTTGTCTCGGCGCCCCCGGCCACCAGGTCTGGCAGCCATTTGGCGTTTTGGCGCATAATAAATTCGAGCTGTAGACACATGGCTTAATTTATCATCAAACGGCTGCAATCAGTGTGCGAGTGCTCATCGTGAAAGGCGAGGAATTTATTGGCCTGAGTTATGGATGGAATGGTGAACACTTTGTGGATTTGTGGCTGGCCAGATTCTAGCCATGTTGTTGTTTATTTGCCAATTGCATTGCTATTGAAGTTTTAATTACTGTTTGATTGATCGAATATTTTTGAGGTGGTCAGCTTGGAGTACACGCTTATTGGTTAAGTCTTTTAAAAATTCCATTATTCGTTTATGACTTTGCTCGAATATTTACTTTTAATTGGTTATTCATTGGCAATTTCTCGCATATTGGTCAAATGCAAACGGCGTCCTGCTGACTGCATTTTGTTCTCTTTTAAATGCCATTTATAAGAATAGTAATTCAATTACACATGGTAAACGCGTGTGTATATTCTTATGCCATATGCATGCAATTCGATAAATTACACTGTGCGCATACACACAGCGTTCACTGTACTTGGGGGACTCAAGTTTAATTGAATTTTGTTACTGCAGAGAAAGGAAATCGCATGAATGATTGGTTTTTATGGCCAACAGGGCCAAACAGGCCACAAAACATGGCGAATTATCTACAACAAACTTGATGAAATAAAACAAAAGTCGTAAATGCAGCTTCTAATCAACATGCTTGATAACATGGCGTATACGTAATGCGCATAAGAAGTGCTTGTACTCGTACTTTTGAAATTGGCAATGACTTGACTGCAAAATCCCAGCCAGGCAGTTCCCAAAGCTCATTCATAATTTCGAGCATTAGATAAACACATGATGAGACGTCGAGAATGGCGATGGAGAGGAGTTGGGGACGACGAGTAAGCATGACTCTGATAATCATAAAAGGATACGCTTCGATAAGCAGCGCCAGCATCGTCGCTTTCAAATCAGGCAGAAAAACGCTGCCGTGTCTGACTAGCTATTGCCATAGCCCTATCGATAGTGTGCCTTAGTATATGTACATATGTGTGTGTTCAACATTTCATTACGTTCAACATGACGTTGCTTCGGCACTTGGAGCACGTAACAAGTTTAAATTGCGCTCGTTGACTGTTGACTGCCGTGCGGAAGATGCTGTTGCCGTAGCCTGATGCTGATGCTAAAGCTGATGTCGATACTGATGCTGATGCCGATGCCGAGGCCGGCCGAGTCATGGCCCAGTCTCAATTGAAGCAGAAAAGTGTATTTATATGTAACGGAAATGATGCTGCACTTGTGCGCCGCCTTTTAGCAAATGATCAGTAATGCGATATGGCCAGGATAGTGGATAGTGGAGCCGAGGCGAGAAGAGGCAAGACGTTTGCTATGGGGTCAAACGGGTTAGTTGCTCCGTTGCTTGGCAATGAGCATTTCGATTTCTTATGGTTATAAATGTGCTCTGATTTGCCTTTTGCTAATAAATGCTTATGATAGTCATAGCCAGACTCGACTGGCTGCCAGAGCCAATTATGGCTGGGCGATAAGCGCTATTTTATCGCTAATTGTAAGTGAAGCGTAAAGTGCGCGGCACAGCGGCTATAAATGCCTCGTGTGTGTGTGTGTGTTGGGGTCTTAGGTAAATAAAGATATGTGTAACGTGCACGAGTGCCAATTGCCGAGCATTAGCATTACTTTTTATGTACTTGAATTGATGGGCGAATGCGAATGCGAGTACTCCTTGTGATTCGTTTTAAACGAGTCGCGGGCAGTGCTTGAAATGTTGTCGACTTTTTTGCCTTCGACAAATTAAATTATTATCTAGCGCATTTCAGCTGGCGCCATAAATAAACGAGAGAGCAATGCGAGCTGAGGCATTTTGCTTAACACACGTCATTTGCATTTTATTGTAATAGCCAAAAGTTTGCGCATATCAAAGTCATGAATGCTGTCAAGCGTTAAAGGATCGCACACCTGTAAATACACACACACAGATAGACATGCATATTAATGCTGCGTATACGTTATATATTTTCAGCTGCCGCAAATGCTGCCGTAATGTAAGCGAATTGCTCAAGTCAAATATTTGAGTAAGCGGGCACACAAATGTGTAACCAACACGCTATTTGCTTGAGGCAATCTACACTCCCATACACCAGACACACACACACACACACACACACAGAGAGGGAGACACATGCGGCACTGTGCAAATAAAAATCTTGGTAAAAAGGTGAAACGTGTATTAAATAATTCCTTTGTCGAGCACATTTTAATCGTGCCGCAGCAATGGCAAACAAAACGGCAGCGGCTATGCCAGCGACATCCAAAACTGCCCAAAGGGCAAAACAAATAAGCCCAACCTTAACATGGCTCCTCCACGTTGTCAACGGCTCACTAAAAACAAAAAGAGGAAAACCCAGCACAAAAAAAAAGTAAAATGAAAACTGCAAACCTTGTAAAAATTCACAACTGCGTTCAGTGTTCACACACACACACATGGGGGGCAACATTTTTGTTGTGTCCACGTACGCGAGTTCTTCAAACGAAGCCACGAGTTTTGGTCTATGGCGGCGCATGACAACTAAGCGCAGCTGGACATAAGCAGAGGAGCAAACCAGGAGCCGGAATCCAATGTTGGACTAGGGGTAAGCCCGGCGAATAGATGACAGCGGTGCAATGGTTTGACAAGCGCGTGAAGAAAAATTTCTGCATGTGTGCGCCATCCTTTTGGTCTCCCAAAAATAGCACACAAAGTACAACATACAAGCACAAACACAACCATTTTATACATACACATGCATGCAGAAATGGTTGAAATTGTGAAAACAAATAAAAACGAGGCAGATTACTCCTTTTGCTAGCCATCTCTTTTCCTCTGTGTTCCTATGTGTGTGTGTGTGTGTGTGCTTTATAACTGCTACGTGTGTTGTGTGCTTGTTGCGGCTTTGCAGGCATCAGCCATCTTTTTATTTATTTATTGTTTTTGTCTGTGTTGCTGCATTGGTGTTATTAGTGGACACCGGTGTTGTTGTTGTTGTTGTTGTTATTTGTGCTGCTGCCTCTGTTGTAATAAAGTACAGTACACGCCGAGGACATTTCTATGCCACAGCTGGCATCACTCAAAGTGTTTCTCTTTTTTTGTTTTCGATTCTACAGCTTTTATGTGTTGCAGGTGTTTGAAATGCGATCAAGGCGTAAAGCATTTCGATTTGTTGATACTTCTGAAGAACCTTTGTTGTTATGAGTTATTGCAGTAAGCTCTGATATCTAAGCTAACAGAATTCTATTGAGTTTTATCGTTAAAGTTGGAATAAAATTAATATTATTTCTAACATTAATAAAACGGTCAACATCAAATATTGTGCATGTTTATTGCAGCAACATTTAAACAAATATTAATTAACATGCATGGCTCAAATAAAATGAGTTTTATATGCATTCAAATTGAAAATGTCAAAATCTATGATATTCATTTAACTTATTAGTTATAGACAATATTATTATATTAACTTGATATTGCTTTGAAGTGATGAAACTAAATATATGTACATTCATGTGTTAAATGTGATAAGTACTCACATTTGCCAAATGTTATTGTTTTATTTTGATATTTTCAAAATGCAATTGCAATAACTGCAATTGACAAAAGGAATAATTACAGCAAATGTATACAAATATGGCAATAATGATTGGCTCTATGTGTGTGTGTGTGTGTGTGTACGTGTGTATGTGGTTTTTGGTGAAACATTTCTTCAACACTTGAACAACAACAAGGATTACGTTTAGGGAAATCTTTGCATAACAAATTAAATGTAAGTGCCACTAGACCAAATAAAATAGTTATGTTCGTATTCCTCATTGGGGAAGGGGAAGGGGCAGGATACCTGAGTCCAGTTGCTACTTTAATAAAATCAGCCACAACAATCAGTAAAAGCGAACAACAATTGCAAGAGCAATGACAACGACAACGACAACGACAACTACAACGAAACAGAGTTGTGTTCTCATTAAAGATTCAGTTTGGTTTCATGGGAGAATTAAATCTTGACAGGGCAAAATTGCAGGTGGAAAGAACAACATAATTTTATGGGAATTTATGCTCATTTTGTTGCCTGGCCTGGCACTGTGACCAGCTTAAACACAGTTTTAAATTTAACCTTTTGCCATGTCAGGACGAAAGAGCGATAGAGAGATGGAGAGAGTGAAAGCACTCCCTTGTACTAATGTTAAGTGGTTGCCCGTTAGACTGCCGCCTAATGCATATTTTATGTGACAACCTGTGATTTCTTGCTGTTTTGTTTGTTTGTTCGGTTCGGTATTCGGTTTTCGGTTTGGTTTCGTTCAGTTCAGTTTGTTTGCCTATTTGTTCGAGCTGAAAGCAAATGAATTTGGTGTTTTGTCTGCGGTCAATCGAAGCTTATACACATACATACTCGTACAATATATATATGTGCTCGTATCTTAAGGATAGTTGGTAAGCCAAACTGTTGCATGGTCGCCGCAACCGCCATTGAGCCACAAGTCAAAGGCACTTTTTTATTATTAATGTCGCTTCTGTAGCGTTCGGAATTTTAATAAATCATTTTGGATGAAATGCGTAACACGAGGCGCCTCAAATGTTATCAAATCAAATGAATGAATGAATGAATGCCTCACTGCTTTGCCTGCCTACTCGCCTACTCGCCTGTCGGACTGTCTGCTTGACTGACTGCGTGAGTGACTCGAATATGCCTCAATTGCAGCGTCTTGCCTTTGAGCCGGAATTAGGGGGCTCTTAGCCGGCTGGTTGCCTACCAGCAGCAGCTCGATTCATTTCGACAAAAATAAGAAATATTTTTAAAATTCTGCAAAAGAAATTCGAAGGCTGCGCTGTAAATCAAAAATGCCAGGCGCATGGGCAAAATATTAAGGCACTTGAATGATGAAGCAGGAGAGGGAAGGTGAGGAAAGGGGAGAGCGTGTGCAGGGCCATTCAGGGGTGACGTTTAAGACAGCATCAAATATGCAAATTGTAAATTGTAAATTGTTTGCCTTTGCTTTTGTTATTTTTGTTGTTGTTCTCGCATTGTACTGCGTGCGAATGTGTGCCTGGTCATAAATATATTTCTTTTTTTTCTCATTGCATAGATTCCAAAAGAATGAGGATTTGCTTGAGTCTTTTGGTCTGGTGTCTGATTATCAGGTCGCGCAGTTACAACACCTATTAGAGCGGCGCATAAATCAGCCAAATCACGATGGAACAAATGTTTTACAGACTCATGAGCCGGGGTATTTTGGATGGAGTCGCGAGACTTGTACTTAGTTTTATTGGGGACACTGTGAGGCCTCGATATGGATTCGAAGCAGTCATTTGTCAGATGAGCACGAATATTTATTGAAAATACTTTTCGTACTCTGATGCTGAGTCAGCAATTACAGTTGATAAAACTTGATGAGCGAGCAAAGGAAGATAGGGAGAGTGAAAGGATGGTAAAGAGTTGATGGCCTTCAGGGCTTTGCTGCTGCACCACTCAATTGGCCCAGTTGATTTGAGTGTAATTTATGTAGGTATTTATTTATATATATTACGTAGCCGCAGCGTTAACCCCAAGTGTAAGAAAGCGCGTGCCTGCCTTGCTTGCACATTGTTTAATTTACAATTTGCGCATTAACTTTGTCACATAATTCTAATTAGCGCTTTTAATTTGTTTATGGGGCACTTTTGCACCGTTACTTAAAATTATTGCTGGCTAAAATTGCGCTGGGGTACAGCTTAAATATCACCAACCGCCGGACACTGCCAAGTGCCCCATTAGCGACCGTGGCAATGCCATTTGAGTCGGCCACTATTTTCACGAGTCAGCTGCCAGGTGAGTCGCCCTGGCCTGAATTTTGCTGGGGCTGCCATGACAAAGTCATTAAATGCGACGCAAATTAGATTTATTGTACGCCACTGCACCTGCCAGTTGACTCCTCTCTGGATGCTGGATGCTAGCTGCGGATGTGGATGAGGAAATGGAGATGTAGACGGAGATGGAGCTGTTGCTGTGGGCGTAGGTGTGACCCCACATTGGCTACTGCTGCTGGTGCTGCTGGCCACTGCGGTTGTCCGCCTGACCTGCGGGGACATCGTTAAGGGTTCTTTTTTTCCTTCTTCCTTTTAGTCAGCTCCTCCCCTTGCTTAACAATAAATTTACATTAGACTGTTACATATTTGCACTGTTTGCCACGCTTTTGAAAAGCAGCCTGCCCCTGGCATTCCAGGGCAACACGACAGCTTTGCTATGTGCCACTAATGTGCACCGCACACACATACACAGACACACGTGCAAGTGTGGCTGAGTGCACGGTACGCATTTACCGTTAACTTGCAAAATGATATGCAAATAAGGATAAATCCGTCACTCGTTCGCTTCGCGCTCCATGACAGGCCAGCAACCTCATTCATTTGCTCCCCTCGATGCACAAATAGTTGTTGTTGTTGTTTCCATGTCATCGCTTGCATCTGTTAAATAAAAACTGACTATAAATGCAGCACATTAAAGTAAACATTTATTTCTGACTTACACAACATGTTTTATTATGTAAATACTCTCATTTAAAAGTCTCATAAATTGAACGGCAAAGTCTATTCTCATATTTTGTTAAAAAAAATGAAAATATATTTGTGTTGATTGCTTGAAATATAAATAAATATGTGTATGGAATTTATGCAAAATAATAACCAAGATAAATTAAAAATACCAAGTCAACGCAGTCACGAACTATTGCAAATAAATAAATGGCATTTAAAACGCATTATTACAAACTTGAACATTATTTAAAATCAGCTTAGTTTGTAAACTTGCATTACATATATTCTCATTTTGTTATTTGTTGCATATTATTTTCAATAAAAATAATTAACTAGGTAATTTGAAATTAGAACATTTTACGTGGCTTTTATATTTAATGTGAATTAAAATGATGAAAACTGGGTTTAGTTTTTATCAAGTCCTTGACATCCATTTGCATTAAGTTTTAGTCTCCGCAGCTGCTTTTGTTATTGTTGTCGCTGCTGACTCAGATGAAGAGAGAAATCTAATTTCATAACTCACGTCATTTAATTTTAGCAAATATCACGACCTGAACAAAAGCAATTGGATGCAACTGCTGCTGCCATTTGGAGGCAGGCTTTGGGTAATGGGCGGACTCGAGCTTTTTGGAGACCATCTCTGCTCGGCTTGGCCTGTTCTGCACATGCCCCAGCTCTGAATAACAGTCCGTAATGAAACAAGAAACAGCAGGAAGAACTCACACACAATCATACATATATACATACATACATATGTGGAGAGTGTGGAACGTGCAGAGCGAGACAAATGGCTGAAAGCGTCTGCTGTTGCTGATGTTGTTGCTGCTATTTCGCTGAGTCGCCTTTCCATTTTGGTGGGCAGGTGTCAGGCACAGGAGGTGGCCTCCCCATGAAGCACCAAGAGCGGCAGCACCGCTGAAGTTTTCGCATAAACAAAAGCAAATATTGCGCACTTGTGCAATTTATATTGCAAAACAATTGTCATTAGAAAATGCCGCACGAACAAAAACGGTGCAGACAAAGGAAGCCCGAGGCTCCATCTCCAGCTCCATCTTTGATTCAGGCTCAGACCGAGACTCGCCAAGGACTACACAAGTCGGGCCCAGGCACAACTGCAACTGTCACATGTGAGCCCAAGCAGCAGTAGTAGCAGTAGCAGCAGCAGCAGCAGCATTTTATGGCACAGCTTAAGTGCTTCAAAAATTCCACGTAATGCACTCAAAGCAGCGTCTGTCGAGCCCCCAAGAGAGCTACCCCTTACGCTCTCTCCCGGTGTCTCTTTCTGCTTCCCTCTAGCCCGAAAAGAGGTGGCAAATAAGAAAACGTGCGAGCTGTGGTGCAAATTAAAGTTGCTCGCTGGGCAGGAAACCGGATTCTGTTCATGGTCCTGCACTGACTCCTCAACTGCTGACAGAGCAATGTGTTTCGGAGCAACTCGCTGCATTCCTCACCCCTTCTCTGGCACACACTTCTCATTGCCTGCTCAGTGCTGCTTCTTTTGCTGTCATTCGTCGCCGCTTTTTCATCTTTGTGCGCCGTGCGGCATTTTCTTCATTTAGGTTTTGTGTGTGCGATATTCACACATACCCACACACACACAATGAGACACATACTCACACTTTTTTGTTCATTAGTGGATAATGAACAATTGCAGCATTATGACAGCACCAGCACCGGCACCAGCAGCAGTAGAAGTAGACGCTGCAGTCAGCTGCATGGCTGCAGTTGGCCAGTTTTTCTGTTCACCTCTAGCTCCTATCTAGTAACAAGCATTTTTATTAAAATTCCCTGCGAGGACCATTAATTTTCCTGCTACTGCATTTTGTTTTCTTTCTTTCCTCCATTCAGTTTGCTCTCTGCATTTTTTGCTGCTTCTTCATTTTGGGTTTTTGAAGATGTTTTGCTCGTTCTACGTTTATTGCAGTTAATTCTTGGCAATTTTGAATGCCATTTGCCGACGGGTTACCTTTTGCTTAATCAAGTTGAACATTTCTAAAGACTAGTTGGCATTCTCCGCTAGTCATGAATCATTTGTCTATAATTTGGTTTAATATTCTGCTTTCGGTTTTAATAAAGAGACTTGACGACTATGGACTTTAAGTCTCAAAATTCCGAATTATTGTGCCAGGTTTTCACAGGCTTCCATCTAATCATGCCATATAACATATTATATGAGCGTCTCTTTTGCGCATTTGTGCAATCAAAGTTTTGTTGGCACATTAAAACAACCTCTGCCACTGGCAATTAATTTGGCTTAGTTTAGTTTAGTGCACTTCCGTTGCACACGGTGGTCATTTTGTCGCACTACCGGTTGAACAACAGGCAGACAGATAGGCGGACAGATTCGACAGACAGACAGAAGAGAGAGAGGCAGCCAGCTGCGAATTCATGAGTGCTCAAAAGCAGCTTTAGTTTTTATTACCATTCAAATCGGATGCAGGTTCTCTTCCCACAAGCCATATGTCGCACATAACTCAAACACATATGTACACAGTATAAATATCCAGATATATAGATACCATGTGTGTTCTCTTGCTGTGATCATATTGGTTTCTCTGCGTGTGTTTAACAATTTTCGGCAATGCTGCTCTTTGCTCTGGCTTTGACCCCATTGAGCCAACTATGGGGTGTGTCAGCGACAGCAAAAGCACCAACAACGCCATTGACAATGGCAATGCCAACGACTATGGCAACAACAATGAGAACACAGAGATGTTTTGAAAGGCAAAACTGAAATCAACTAACAACATTAACAGGCCAACGAAATTTTAGCGAACGATAAGTTTGGAGCGTCAGTTTTGTGCAAGAGATTTGGCTGGTAAGAGTTGAGGGGGCCAGACAATAAGCGAGTATTGCACATTGCTGTTGGCCATATATGGTGGTGGGTTAATGCACGGACACGGACACGCATCATGCATGGCAACGACAGGGTTAAATAGACAAAGCGCCACACGCAGCGGAGTTGTGCCAACGAAAGCATAGAGTATAGACTGGGCTAGTGGCGGTGTGAGGTTGTGCTGGATCTGTGGCTTGCATTTAGGTACTCAAGCGACATTGTCGTAGTCATTTGCCAGAGCTGAGAGCAGAGAGCGGAGAGTGGAGCGTGGAGAGTCGAGAGTCGAGAGCAGTAGGCGGTAGGCGCTAGGCAGTGGGCATTTCTCTCTGTTACTGTCAAGAGTTGGGCCTTTGGCGCTTTAACGGCGTCACATATGCTCCTAACGATAATAGTTTTCTGCGTAATTTGTTCGCAATTTTAGAGAAGCGAACGCTGGATAACGCCACGATTTCGTCCAAAAACTTGGCCCACACGCACATGGCGGACGCATCGTCCTGTGTCCTGGGTCCTTTGTCCTGCAATGCAACAGCGTTGTGTATAATTTAGTAGTGCTGTTGGTTTAGCCTCTGGATGGGTGTCCCTTTGCTTGCTGACACTTTTCGCTTTGACTCGTTAAAATTCATTTTAATTTCTAGATGTGTTATCGTTGTAGTTGTAGACGTAAAGACAGCCAAGTTAAGTGTTAGAGAGACAGAGAGAGAGAGCGAGAGAGAGACACAGAGGATACCGCACGTGTCTCTGAAGCCGCATCCTGCGTAGCTTTATAAACAATTTTGAATTTTGCGGTTGCGCGAAAATTAATGGATGCCTCGCTTTTGTGCGGTTTTTGGTTGCGCGTTGCCAGACTGAGTGGCACAACGCTGTGGGGCATACGCGACGCGATTCGATGCGACGGAACGCAATGTGAGTCAAGAGCCAACCAACCAACGCATTGCTCGCCACATCGTTTGCTTTTAGCGCTGGCGATGCTTCTCGTACTCAGCATCTACGATGGCGACGATGGCGGCTAAATTTTAGCATTTTGTCATTAGTGTTTGCATTCTAGAAACGAGATTGTTGTTTGCCGTTGCGGCGGCGGCAAGAAATTGCAGCAGCTTAATGGCAACATTGGGAAAGTGGCAAACAGCTGCCCGCTTTTCTCTTTCTACCATGACTCTGGCAATCAATTAAAGCAATAGGAGACCCCAAGCCAAAGCCTAGCAGAGGCCACCAGCGACAACCCGTCAAGTGCTAAACAAAAACATACAAACTCAACGATAGAACGAAAGAATGGCATAAAGTTGCGGCAACTTGGCTGCAAGTTGCCAATGATTGTCATTCAGTCGCATGTGTGAGTATGTGTGTATGTGTGTGTGAGTGTGTGTGTTATGAATAAGCCAAGAAACTTTTGCCTTGGTTCGGTATCATCACTGCAAAGCAGTTGAATGCCGCGGACTAGCGAGGAGGGCTCGACAGGAGGCAGCGAGTGAGCGCGGTTAATAAAACAGACAAACACTCAAACTTTGGCTATAAAAATATCAGGATGCTTGAGCGGGGGAACGAGTTTTTTAAGTTGCCGGCGTTGTTTGCTTGCTAAACAAGTGCTATTAAAAGAGCATAAAGGTGGAAGCTGAAAGCTGAATGCTGAAAGCTGCAAGGCGGTAGCAAGTAGGGCGTGCTCGTAGCATGTAGTCGTAAAGGGCCAATGTTCGCTTCTGCAGAAGCAGCTCTGTAATAAGCCCGGCCCAATCTATATGCAGTTCACAGTCGCAGCTCACAATCGTTGGCTGATTTTAATACCCTCTATGCAAATGCTAAATGGGTAGATTCCGATCAAAATTTGCTCAAAATATCATTTGACGTAAATTTCAATTCTACTTTCACTTCAAGTTAAGTTCGTTATTTTTGAAACAGTTTGTTTTGTCTGATGGGTATCTTTCTGTCAGGTGACTCACTTATTTGTTGCTCACTTTTATTGTTGTTATTTTTGTTCTTTCACATTTTAAAATATATTAAGACGCTTAGGTGCACTTTTGTAGTTGGCCTTTTGACGTGCTTTTGTACACAAGAAAAAACAAAAAGTCGAGGTAAAAAGGCAACAAAGCAAAACATGGAAAGCCGTCAAATTTTATAAGTTTAGTTTTTTTTATTGCTGAATAGTATAAAATATTAGCTACTAAAAATGCTGTGTTCTTGGCACAGTATAAGCTTGTTTGAGAGCATATTAAACTGCAAGCTGAAATTGGCATAATAACAAACTTTTTTGCAAGCACTGTTAACTGCATTGCAGACTTGAAGCAGTCAGTGAAAGAGCAGAAAATAATGACAGAGACTTACATTTAATTAAATACAGCGTTGACTGTGATTATTAAAATAATATTATATTATCTATAAAAAAGTTTTAGAACTCTCCTTGCGACTATAAGCTTCAAATTGCATGCGTTGCAATAAATTCAATGAAATTTCAAGGCGAATGCCAACTGGTCGTATGAGTAACATATGCATTTTATGTTTATTCATTGTTGGTGTTGCCCATTCGCTTGGCTTTGAGTTTTTGAGTTTTTAACTGTGTCGTTTCGGGGCGCGCATATTAAGAAGCTTGTGGCGCTGGCAATGGCAAAAGTGACAGCGACGACCCCAAAGTGCAAAATGCAGTAAAATATTGAAATTGTACAGTTTGCCGTTGTGCAATGATGCGCAATGGCAGTCAAGTTTTTGTTGCTACAAGCGAGTTGAAAGGTGCACTTCACATACACAGAGCGAGAGAGGGGAGAGAGGGGAGACAGACGTGACCAGCATGCGACAGTTTCCTTCTCTTATTGCAATCGTTGCAACTGCAGTGCCGGCAAATCGAGTCAAGTGGAAATGCGACATGAGTACACATAGAAATATGGCACCATAATCAAAGCAACTATATTTAATGTTTGCCTAATCTGAGCTATGCTTCTTAGCAACTGCTTGCAAATAATGGAAGATGCCTTGTGATTGATGTTCCCTAGCCCACAGATTCTAAATCCGCATTAATTAATTTGCAAACGTGTTGATAAACTCCTGACTGCAATTAGCTTAATTAGACTGGCAGCGCAAATTAAAATCGCATCAATCAAAACAGTACATCTTGCTGTAAATGCAAGGAAAACGTTTCCTACTTTTCAGCGCAATGCAGCATTTGTAATCTTACCTTTGACTTCACTTCCCAACCGTATATTGCAAACTTATCCTCGCTGTGGAAAATGCAAGAAGAAAACTGCAATCGTTTTTTGTTTTTTCTTTTTGGTTTTATTTTTGATTAACATTTTTCCATTTTATTTGATTATTTCTCTCCTGCTTTTCCGCACTTTTCTATGCATGTATTAACGTGTTTACCTGCACACCTGCGTGCATTTCTGTGTGTGAATGTGTGAGTGCGAGTGGGTGTTGTTCGATCGATTTGATTGGATTGGATAGGCTTTGATAGGCTCTTAACATAATTATGCCATTCTGCTTGCACGATGTTCGTAATCCTTTGTGTCTCTGTACGTAAATACGAGTATGTGATTGGGTTTACTCTTTCTATTTTTACTGCTGCTAATTCAAATGCAATTACGTAGTTGTATGAGTCTGTATGCGTGTGTGTGGATGTGCGTTTACTGGCTTTGCTCATTTTTATTTCGTTTTTTTTTTGTTTTCAAACATATTCTGCTGTTTTATGCAGCTTTGTTTAATCTGTGGCATTTTTTTTACATTTAAATTTATATTCTTTTTTATTTATATATCTTTTTATCTTTTTTTTTAATTTTCCATTTGCTATTGTGATGTTTGTTCATGTAATTGTGAAAGTGTGTTTGTGTTTACATTCATAGACGCTCTATAATTATATGCATTTTCTGTTTTCGGTTTTTTATAATATATATATTTATATATATGTACATGCACAACATTGAATCGTTTATTGTTTTATATGTATCTGCATTTAGCTTAAACTGTTACTATGTATACATAATTAAACATAGTTATGCTAAATACATAAGTATATTTCATATTATATTATTGGTAATCGTATTATAAGTAATTTCATCTCTATTCTATCCTTTTCTAGCGGTTGTTACCCTTCCTTCTCTCTTCGTCTCGTCTGGCCACAATATTTTTTTTTTCAACATAGTACATATGTTCAGCTACAATAAATTGTATTTTTCTTTATTATATTTCATGTATTCGTTTTAAAATTATGCATAGCTTTTTGCTTTGGTTTTGCTTTGCAGACAGTTTTGTTCTTGTTTGCTCAAATAACATTTAGTATATATATTTTAATTTATATTTATGTACTTGTATGTATATAAGTATATATAGATTTGTATATATATGTAAAGTTATGCATACAATGCTGCACACAGTTTCGCCGTTGGCTCTAAAAAAACGCGTTTTGCCAAGTTTTAAAAATAAATCAGTTTACTTTGTCAATAGCATCGTTTACTCTCATCGCATAAAATCACAACTTATAGAAATTAGACGCACCTCATTGTGGCTTTTGATGCCACATCCAATGCAAAGTGTGCTAATATTGGATACTTGTTTTTCTATTCATTTGGTTTTTTTTTTGGTTTCTTTTTTTGTTGTAAAAAATAGTTTACAATTTTGATAATTTTTTTTTTGTTTTCGTTTTTGTTTCGGTTTTGGTTTTTGCCTCCTTGTAAATACCATAAATAATTGTGTCTCGTTAACATTTAGTATATAGTTTTTATAGTTACAATTACAATCTTAACTAAACATTGACTAAATTTTGTAATTTGCTTTTGCTACACGTTGCAGATGACGTCAGGGACGCTGCTTATAAGAATTTCTTTTCGTTTACTTTCTCATTTTTCTTTTCATTTTTCATCTAAATATTTTACTATTCTGTTTTTTGCCTCATTCAGCTCGTTTATTCGTTATCATTGGTTTACTTATAGATTTTTTCACATTTACATTACACAGATACATTAATAAGTTTCTATATGTGTTGTTACCCCTCGAATAAATATATATGTTCTCATATTTATGTGCTGCTTAAGTGTAGCTAGTCATGGGTACATCTAAGTACATGCGTTTAATTAATTAATTCTTTGTTTCTGTTTTTTTTATTTTCATTTTCCTTTTCGTATTTTTGTTTGGTTTGTGTTGCTTTATCACTATGTTTACCTATGTGCAAAATTTTCTACTTTTATGAGTTGTGTTTACATTTAATTATTTATAGGTATTTTTTAATGTATTTTTCTTTGATTCCTTTTCCTTTTTTTGCATTTTGTCTCTTAATTTGTTTTGGTTCTTTTGCTCGAATTTTAAAACTCAACATGTGTTTCTTTTTAATTTTGGAATTAACTCATCGGAGCAATTATCCAAATGGATTTGCCACTTAACAAACTTAAGTTAGGCACATCTATTGAAGGAGTTGCACTTGATATTAAATTCACATCAACAGCGGTGAGAAATGGTCAAAACATGAAAGGAAATATTGTTGCTTCTGCAATTGAAATCAAAACCGAATTCTAATAGTTGAAATTTTCAGTCAATACAATACATTTACCAATAGCTTTATCTCTGTGAATTCTGAACTACTTTTCTCTCATTATCTCTCTACACTCTAGGGTTAAATAACTACACGAGTAAAATCCGAAGCGTTAGGTTTAACAGCATATTGTTAGCACCCAATCTGTAAGGTACACCTTCTATATATGTGTACTATTCAATGGCTCACTGCTCCCCATCAGTTCTTGACTGGGGGTGTGGGCCCTTTTGACTGTGAAAATAGACACGAATAACACACATACATATATACTATATTTTATATCATTATCGTTATGGTTTAGGTTTTGGTTTAATTTGTTTTATTTAAATTACGGTTATTAGCTATTGCACATTTGGCTTTATTGTTGCTGCTGCTGCTGCTCTTGTTGTTGCATTGGTTGTTTTGTTGCCATTTATATTTATACCTAAGTTTGCCGTCAACAAATTGGATATTTAGTTAATGGGCTTGTATTTCATTTCATATTTCATAATCCATTTTTCATGCTGTTTTATGTCTGTTTGTTGCTAATTTATATCTGGTCTGATAATTTATCTGTCTGCCTGACTAACAGAACCTCTCAATTCTGTTCTATTTCCTACAATCTAACTGACTTCCTACTTTTCGTTCATGCTCTTTCAGTTGTCACTTCAATCTTTGTACAATTCTGGTATGCCATAGACTTGACTGGGCTGTTGCTGCGCCTGAAGTTGCAGTTGAAGTTGTTGCTCGTTGTTAGCTACCTGCTGATGCATCCAATGTGGCTGCGTGTAATGCAACTGTGGGGCATAATGTGCTTGTTGCTGCTGATGCTGCAACTCATATGTCTGATGCGCCTGTTGCTGTTGCGGCTGCTGTTGTTGTTGCTGTTGGTGGTGGTGGTGGAGCTGTTGTTGTTGCTGTTGCACGTGATGATGCTGTGGTTGATGTTGTAGCTGGTAGCGCGGCTCCTTAACATAATCGCTACCTACAGCAGGTTGCTCCTGCTGTTGTTGCTGTTGCTGTTGTTGCTGCAGCTGCTGCTGCTGCTGCTGTTGGGTGGGATACATGGCCACCGCTCATGGCAGCTACACCAGCAAACTGGGCGCCAGCCACTCGTCCTCCGCCAGCTGTAAGAGGCATCAGGCATCATCAAGTATACGCACTGTCTGCGATGAGAACTCAACTCAACTCACCTGCGGACTGACCTGAAACTGTTGCATAGGATAGGCCACAACCCCAGCTGCCTGAGGCAGTGCCCCGCCCACGCTCTGTGTGATCTGTGGCGCTGCAGCGGCCGCAGCGCTGGTTAACTGCGGCTGTGGCGGCACACTCTGCCAAGTGCCCGGCAGCTGAACGCCCATGCTATGCGTTGGAAGAAACAGGTGAGAGAAAAGAGAGAGAGAGAGATATAAAAGTTGCGCTGTTGAACACATATAGTACAACTGATGACTGTTTGTTGCTTACCCCATATAGCTGGCCTGCTGATAGCCCGCAAATTGACCGTAGGTAAAGCCCTGCATGCCCTGCAGGAATTGGCCCGGCTGTAAGGCGCTAGCTGGAGCCGCTGTGGGATATGTTGGTGCCGGTGGATACCAATAGCCGGCAACTTGCTGCCCATAGGCGGCTGCTGCAGCGGCCGCTGCTGCGGCTGAGCCAAAGGGAAAGCCTTGTGCCAGCGCCTGGCCCGCAATTGCCGACATATGATTCGGATCGCCGCTCTCCTTGCCCCACGCACACTTAACCGGCTGTTGGTTAATTTCCGTATTATTGACAGCCACGATGGCATGTGTGGCAGCCTCTTTGGTGGAGAATCTGTGAGAGAGCGTGTGTTTAGCAGAGTGTTAAGTTAAGGCAAACTAATTCGCTGGGGGAGCCTAGACTAGCTGCAGATTGCACATCGCACATTGCAGATTGCAGATTGCAGATTGACCTGCTTAAATTTCCATTTAACCTGCAGCAACAACCACTCGACAACAGCAAGTTGTGTTAGCAGAACAAAGCGTAAAAGTGGTACAAGCGTCTGTGGAATTGTTTGGCTCTTATTGTACTTGCAGTTGCTAGTTGAGTGCATGGCTTGCTGCCGTTGTTGTTGTTGTTGTTGGTGTTGCGGCTGGGTTTGGGTATACGAGTAAATGCAGCAAAGGCAGCAACTGCGACGGAAGCGCCAGCAGAGACTACTTGTAGTCCCCAAGCTCATTATGTTACAAAACGCCAAACAATGCCAATGCGGTTCTTTTACTCTCTTCCCCTTTAACTCCTTCTCTCTCTCTCTCTATCTGTCTTTCTCTTTCTCTCTCCCTCTTTTTTAGTGGCTCTCTCTTAACACAGAAATGAGTTTTGGACAGCGGACAAAAGGCGCACATGAACCTAGGCAGGCGACTGCAATGCGTTCGGATGGCGTTTTTAAGCCACCGCTGCCATTAAAATCCTATCAGCATTCGTGGCGGCAGCTGCGATCTCTCTCTCTGCCTCAGCTGGCTTGGCTTGCAACACACTGAACACACCCTTTGTACCATCGTTTTTGCCCTGTTTGTTTGCATTTTGCTTATTTTTCTCTCTCTCATTTTTGCCATGGGCATCGTCGTTGTTCCTGTTATTGCGTTTCATTGTTTTGCTGCCTCAAATTTGCCTGCTGTTGTTGTAGTTGCCCTTGTTGGTGTTGTTGTTGTTGTTGTTGTCGTTGTTGCTGCTGTTGTTGAGTGCAAAAGTGTAGTTGATTTATTAACGGTGCGGTGCGGCATACCCGAAGCTGAATGGAGGCACATTGAAATGGCGTGCACTCAATTGCAGCGACAGCAACAGCAACAACAACAACATGCGGTAAGTGGGACTGCAACTGAAGAGGGTCGCACCACCAAAAAGGTGGCAAGCTCAAGCCACAATACACAGCTCGCTAACAAAATCAAAATGGTGGAGAAACAATGGGTTAATGTGGTACAAGTAGTCGCTTTTCGCTGTTTTAACTTTAACTTTGATCTCCCTCTTTGTATTTGTTGCCTGGCTAATATTAAATTCGATCAATATGTCGTATACGTAATATGGTAGTTGACATTCTGGTTTCTCCAACAAAATGCACATGACTTAAAGCTTGATATACTTGTCATTGTTAATAACTATGCCGCTGAGATAAATTATAATTAGTATCAGTTCAATATAGATCCATCCCTTTTCCCAATGGTGGCAAATTTATGTTGCCTAACATTGAAATTAGATTACTTTTAAAGAAGTAGTTGTTCGTCGTAGTTGTTTTTGAGGTTATGTCAAGAGCATAATGACTATATTGCAATCAACTGCATTTATTTATCTTCAAATAATATGAGCATAGTAGCAATTATTGTGCTTGACTAATTCTTAATCTTAGTGGTGCTGTACTATTCATGAGTGATATAATTGCATAGTGTTCGTATTGATTCTGACTACTACGTATACTTAATTATGTGGTTGCTGAAGCACTTGTTTATTATATGCGCTCAATATGTTGAATGTGTTCTGTTCGCAAATTGCTGCTAACTACTTACCGCACAAATGCATAGCCTTTGTCCTTGAACACACGAATCTCCTGTATTGTGCCGTAGGGCGAGAATGTCTTCTGCAATATGTCCTCGTTGAGAAATCCAGAGAGAGCTCCATTAATGCCACCGCAGTAAACGGTACAATTTGTGGGGCTGCTCTGGTTGTATACCTCATCAAAGGTCAACGGCTTGACATTCACTGTGAATATACGAGTACGTGTAGAAAAGTTAGATACTCATATTGTAGTACATAGATACTGTAAAGACTGCTGTGGTTTATTGATTGAGTGTGATTTATATGTAGCACTTACTGTCTGCCTTAGTGGCCGGCGGTTTTCGTGTGGCCCAATTTGTGCGTATCGAACGCGAGCCAAGCCACTGTCCATTCATAGCCGTGATGGCGGTTTCCGCTTCCTGCAATAGCCAAATTAAATGGTGGGGCAATTAGCTAAAAGCACAGCGCCATTTGCAATGGTTTGTCTAGCCGCTTAAGCCGCTTACGGCTTACAGCATTTCTGCTCCCGACCCCAGTCCCCGATTCCCCGAAAACATCAACAAAACGCAAAAGCCGACAAAGTGTTGAAGAAAAAACAATTGGTGCTGTCGCGAAAGTTGCTCCTTTCGCTTGGGCGACATTGTTGTTGGCAAACAAGTTTGGTCGCTCTTTGATTCCCTTTGCCACAACTGTCTCTCTCGCTGTACGACTGTTCGACTTCAGTATTGCATTTGCAAGGACATCCCACATATTATAATTTCAATTTCGCTAAAAAGGTATTTCGTGCGTATCAAACGTGATTCATACGAAAATGATTGCAACTTGCTGAAAAACTTGCATGCAGTCAGCTGCTGTGTGAGTGCGTGTGTCGTTTGGGCGTTGCGGAGCAATTTAGTTGCGGCACGGCGAAGACCAAGTCGGAGCCAAGGAACAGTGCCATAATGGAGTTTGTTAGCATTCAAGTTGCACGTTTCGGACTGTCGTGGCTTGATGACGTCGGAATGGTGCGACTAGAGTTGTAACTAGGTGCAGGCTGCCACAGGTTTTTGTATTTCTAGTTTTTGCCACAGTTTGCTGCATGGAGGCCACGTGCAACGCTTGAAATCAGCGACAATGGTGGCGTATACTCTATCGAGAGTCGAGCAACTTATCCAATCTGCTGCAGCTGCAGTAGTGCGGGTATTTGTTGAGTGGTTGTAATTTATTCGAGCAGCAAACGGCATTTATTTACTTATGCTGAAATATTGTAAAGAGTATTTCGGTGTCCTTACGGGGCACAGAGTTGCATTTCGGTGGGTCCCCCTCCCCTTTAATTTAAACGCTTGAACAAAAGTCAACAATTGAGTGGCTGCCCCCAGCGATAAAGCAAGCAACTGTCGCGTAACTTTGTCCATATTTTAAACTGAGTGTGTGTATGAGTGCATGTATTTCAGTGTGTGTGTGTGTGTGTGTGTGTGTGTGTGTGAGTGTGTGTGCTTGCCTTGGTTAAGTCACGCAGTTTGCGTGCGTGCGCATTTTTATGCATTGCCAGTTGCATTTTTCATATTTGCATAAACTATAAATTTTACATTTTTTAACCGATACGCATCGTTGATTGCGACACTGCAACAGCACAACAGCAACAGCAACAGCAACAACTACAACAACAACTGTAGCAGATTCTTGCGGGCAGGCAAGTAATGTTAAAGTAACAGCAACAACAACAATAACCGAACTGTCGGCCCTACTCGCCCTCGGGCATCTGAAAGCTATTTAAATATTTTACATTTATTTATCAGCCGAGCCGTGTGGCGCCTGTAACTCTTAAAGCAGCCACATGCAATATTTAATTTGCTGTAAATGTAGCCGCTGCCATCTGCTACACAATTTCAACTGCTTTGCAATAAAATGCACTTCTCTTTTTCGCCAATTGCAATTGCAATTCCGTGTGTCAACGAAAATTGTCTTAACAAACGGTCAGCTTAGATGGGAATGCACTTGACGAACTAAACTTGGCAACCGGGCGCCGGTCAGATTGAACTTTTGGCCACAGCTAATGCAATGCCACTGACAGCGAACTTTGGCCAAAAAGTTGCCTTTGCTGTAACGAACACTCTCGAGCAGGTTTTTTTTTCTACTGCAGCATAGCAAAGTCTCTGGCTGGCCAAAGTTTATCAATCATTTTGGTGGTAAATTGCTTAGAAAACATTTGCTGAACATGAACTGTAAAGCTGCAAAGGAAGACAGAAACTGAAGTGGAAATGCATTCTGGCGAGTGCTTTAAGTATGCGAAAATTGTCATGGAATATTTATGAGTTAGAAAGAGAGAGTGCTTTTCATTTAAATGCCTCATTGGCTGTCATAACTTCACACACAGTTCAAGAACCTTCATGTAATTTGGCAATTCATCTAGCTCAAGTGTCTGTTAAATACCACAATACAACACCCAATCTCATGGCAACAACTTGCAAAACTATTTATGAAAGTCCCGCCAACAGCAGTCTGAGTCCAAGTCCAAGTTTAACTCCGAGTCTACGACAACAACAAAAGCAGCAACAACAATGGAATCGGCCACGTTTGTTGTCTCAAAAAATGTCTAAAACTAATTGCAAAGTTTCTGGGATAAACATGAAGCTGAAATAACAACAGCAATGGCTTGGCTTTGTGTGGACAGTTTTCGGGCATGGCCATTTGGTTCACAGGCAGTTTTGTAGGTATGGTTAAGATGTCAGTTGCTATTGCTGTAGCCAGGCGAAATTAATTAATTGTGTATGGCAAATTTGCAGCTAATAGCTGGAAAAGTTGGTAAACGTTTGCCTGTTTGCGGCCTGCTCCGGTTGTGACAACTAATACTTGCCACAACAATAACAATAACAATAACAGCATTCGAGTTTAATCGCTCTGCTACGCTACTGACAAAGAGTGTTGCCTACTTATGAGCGTCGCTTGAAGCATTTGTAAATTAATTAAATTCTGTTCAAGTGCGCGTCAAACCTGCTGGTTGTCAGCTTAATCACAAATCGACGAGTCCGTCCCCCAAAAGAAAAACGAAAATGAATTTCATAAATGCCATGCTCCAGTTTACGATGTATAAGTTAATTTTAATAGGCGACAACTTCCGCATTCAGATAAGTTAATTAATTTCCAAGAACATGACGGCCAAAAGAAAAGTTTTCGGTTCACTGGACATGGCGCAGCATTTAAAGGGAAATTTTCTCTAAATTCAATTTGATGTTCAACTTGTTGTAAGTCATTTCTGGTGCAACTTTTGCTGTGCCGCCGCTTCTGTAAATATTGATTACTTGATAAGCGGTGAATCCTTTAATGCCCCGCATGGTCAGGGCAGAAGGCAGTGAAACTGCCAAGCGACTGCAAGACAGCAAGGGTTTGGTGGGGTCACGGATGCGAACGGGCATGATGGTGATGGTGATGGTGGGGATGGGGATGGGGAAGTCACAAAAAGTTTGCTTCTGAGCAGCTCAAGAAACAAAACCAAAAAGGCGAAATACCTTCATTAAGCGAATGAAGAAAAGCAAAGTAAGTTGAAGAATTTTTAAGTGGTTTAAAAGGGTTTTGTCATACTTTTCATCTGGATCTTGCTACCCATCTCCTCCGCCCCTAGTAGGCTGCCACAAATGGGCGGGCCTTGTGCTGGTTGTGGCTGACATTTTGTGTACACAACGTACATAAGTTGGGAGCAAGACATTTTAAATGTTTATTAAAACAATAAGGAAATGGTTTGTGCCAAAACGAGAAAAAAAGGGCCCAAATATAAACGGAGGAAGAACTCTAACGGCAAAAGGTGAAAAAAGGCAAAGTCAAACAAAAAAAGGGGATAATCCTCACACAAATACACTCCAAGAAAATAAGAATTTGTTGCCTTTTCTTGTGTTGCCTTTTTTCATTTTTTTTTCTTTTTCCTAGCAACCGTTTTGTCTTGAAAAAGGTAACAGACACACAGCAGTATTTAGTGCTGGCCACCCGTTATGCCACCATTGAAGCCCCTGCTATATCCGCACATCATCAGACTAAAAGGTTTGACCAGGCAGGCTCCTAAGCCGGTCTTGCGTTGTTCTTCGGTCAGATTCATTAACGTGGCTATTTAGATAAGCGTCAGAGCGTCAGCTCGTCAGGTTCAAGCTCGCAGCTCGTCGAGGGCTTTAAGCATCGACCATTAAGAAAGTCGAATATTAAAGTCACAGCATCAACATAGCCACAACAAGCTCAGCAAAAGTCTCCTTTTTCTGGTTTTGCAATTGCATGATTTTCTCCGTTTTTTTTTCATCTTTGGCTGGACATTTCTGATGATTTCTTGATATTTATAGAATAACTCAAGTGGCAAATCGTTTACACACTTGAAAAGCTGTCCCATTTGTCGCATTCTAAAGCATCAAACAGATATCGATGTGTATACAATCCGGTCGACTGTCGAGTCGTACTCGGCCCAATGGTAAAAAAAAACGTTTTCATTCCGTTTAGTCCAAAAACGTTTCTCGATTCTTGACCATTGCCTGGTCACACATCACAACATTTTCGAACATGGCTAGACCTAGAGTTGGGCCCCAATGTCGGCATTGCCATAGGCATAGTCATAGGCAATGGCAATGGCAACGGCAACGGCCTCGGCCTCAGCGTTTGCCAGAAATCAGTATTTCACGCAAGAGCGCACTTTTGTCAAGACATAATTCCATGGGATTTATTTGTGTATGCCATTTCGCCCCCTACCGCCGCCATGCTCTCTCGTGCTCCTCATCTTCTTATTTTTCATTTCGATTTTTGATTCCCATTCCAAGTGGCCCCACTCTCGATTGTTTTTTATAGTTGCTACCCCCGAGGGTGAGTCGAGCTGATGCTCCTACCGACTGCCATTCCATTTATGCTGCTGGTCATGTGTGTCCATGTGTCCATGTGTCGACTTATGCGTGTGTAGGCAGTTTCAGGCTTCAAATCACTAGTTTCTGAATTATTATGGAAAACATAAAATGAATGTCCTAGCCATTTATATTTATAACGCAAGTTCGGCACGCTTCAGCAAATTTATTACACACAACTTGGGTATTTTGCCTTTTGTTTGAAATTAGCTTTTCTATACAATGACTTCAAAATTTAAAGATAAACTCTTCAGCATTTTGCTTGAATTTACTTTAGAAATGCTATTAAAATTAGGTATTTTTTACCCCATTCAAAGAATAGATTTGAAAGACTGAGTTTATGTTATAAGACTGAAGCAAATCTGAATTTCTTAACTTAACATTTAGAGTCATAACCTTTCGAAAATTGATGGCAATGCATGGTGCAAATGGACTCCAATTGCATTGAACCGCAAGGCAAAAGCAGGGAAACATTGGGTTAACCGCAGTACGTCGTAACAATGCCAATGACAGCAATGACAACAACAACTCAAACACACGATAACAATGCAGCAATGAACTGCAGCAGCATTTGATGAAAAGAATGCGCGTTGCATGCCCCCAATGGCGACATAGTATGGCTGCATTATTAACGTGGGTGCTGGGTGGCATTATGTCTTGTTCGCTGCACACATTGTCGAATTTATGCTTGCAATTTTTAAATAAAATTCAAACATGAGCGTATTGTATGGTTGATGGACTTGCAGAGCAGAAGGAGACAGAGAGGGATAGAGAGAGGGAGAGAGGAAGCCTCTGAAGTTGACTTGTCTGTAATCCGACTAAGTAGTATAAAGAAGTGTGCGTAAATAGTTGCAAGTCCGTGTCCACTTAAGATGCAAGGGACACGCAACAGTCGTTGAGTTGTTGCTCATACGTCACGGTAACCGCATTTGCCGCATTGGCGTGCAATAATATGTTAATGTTATGTGTGCGACAATAACGGATGCCGCCAGCATTACCAACCATTAGCATTTTCGAGTAGCAGCAAGGAGGCAGCCTCTGTCTGCTGCATCAACATGTTTATTGCGCTTAATGTTTGCGGGAATTTGTTGGGCTCTTCTTCGCATTTTTTGTTGTTGTTGTTGCTCTTTTTCTTGTTGTTGTTGTGATTTATGATGCTAATGACACGCAGGCAGCCAGGCAGCGTCCTGGCAGAGCTCATGGCTCGTCTGTCTCGCCGGCTGCTGTCGCTGCCGCTGATGGTTATTAAATTATGGCAATTTGTGTACATCGTCAGTGTTTGGCAGCACTTGCTGGTGTTTATTTAAAGCATGTTGCCAAACAATTTGCGCTAAATATTTGAAGGCTCCTTCAGCTGTGCGTCCCTCTGCTGCTTCGTGTTCAGTTACGTATTATGCAAAGCTGGGGCGATTGGCAAAATATTCATGCGCAGGCAGGAAGTGCAGAATGAAGAAAATGTTTCTTCCTTTTCCGTTTGCAGTTGCAATCGAAATGCACTCACACACACACAAAAACCCTGCCACACACACACGGCATGAGCATGAGCGTGTGTGAGCAGTAAGCCATTCGAAAAATAACTTTTCAATTTCCGCAAAACCACAGAAAATATATAAACTTTGCACAAAAATTTAATAAAACTTTTCGCATAAATAAAATTTGCATTAAATCAGCTGCAAGCGACTGCAGGCGAAGGGGGGGGGCGTGGCGACGGCTTAGTCCGCCGCATATGAGTCTGTTATACATCTGTGTACTGTATGTGAGTGTGTGTTTGTGTTTGTATGTGTGCATCTGTCTGTGTTTGTGTGTGCAAAACTCATGTCGAGAAACTTAATTTGAAATATTTGAGTTTGCTATTTGGAGCGCGTTTGTTTTTCTTTCATTTGCCTTTGCAATGCATCGAAACTAATCGAGAAAGTTCGAAAATTTGTCGCCTGCCTTCCCCACCTTCTTTGCCCCCGTCGCTGTCGCTGTCGCTGTCGGGCATCGGTGCAACATAAAAAGTTAACTAGTTAGAGCTGGCGATGCTTTTGACACGCCAGCCGCAAACCAAATTGCGTATACGCCGCATTGCACTCAAATTCGCTGTAATTCAGCAGCTACAACCACATGAACAACAACAACAACACGTCCTAAGAGTCTTATAGCTTTGGCTTAACCATTTGAATGACAGCATCTGCTGGATTTGTGGGGCCATGACAGTGTCTAAGTGTCAAGGATTATGCTATATTTACACACTCCGCTCTGCTACTTGGCTGTCACAGAAATGCTGCCTTTATCTCTATCTGTCTCAACTTGTGTTGTGCATGAAAATATTGATATTAGCATTAAAATTTAATTAATAATTTTCAACGTTTGCTACTTAATTGACTTGTATGGCCTTCGGCTTTAATACCATGCAATTCAACTGTCTATCTGCCTGCTTGACTTGTGCTTTGATTTCACTTTGACTTTGACTTTTACTTTGATTTTACCAACATATCTCTACTGCTATCTTCGTTCTTCGCCTCTCACCGCCTGTCTCCCGCTAAGCTTGCGCATTTTTTCTGCTTGACTGCCTGACACGCATTGCGTTTGATCCCCGACTATGCTCTCCACACATTTGGCGTCAACTCTCGGTTTTCTCGCATTTTCTACCTATTAAGCACATGAAATTCAATCACAACAGACAAAAAACCTTAAAGCCACACACATACACTCAGTTTGAATGTGAGTTATTTGTACCCTTATCACTTGCGGTTTAAACATATTGAATATGATGTGTAAATGTTTTCGGTTCTCTCTCTTAACTGGCTCGTGAGATTTGTTGCATCTGCTCCCAAAATGTGCGTGCGTGACTCTCGACTAAGGGGATGGGTTGCCGAGGGTTGGAGGTAAAGAGTTCCTGCTTACAGCTTACCCAGGGGCTGATGTTTGATATGCCAACTGCTTATCAGTCGAGCTTGAATATGTTTCAACTGCTTTTGAATAGAGTTCTCCATCTTTCATTCTATGACACCTGTTCCCCCCTCGATGTGTTAGTTCTGTTGAAACTTACCGATTTCTTGACAAAGCTGACGAATCCATAGCCCTTTGATTTCAGCGTTTGCGGATCGCGCACAACTCGACAGTCTCTGTAAATGACAGATAAAATGGAAACAATTTATTATTACTTTGTATTTTAATTAAGATAGTACTTAATTCGAAAAGTGACACATAAATGGCACACTCTATTTAATTTATTTAAGCAATTTAAAATTATCTTTTAATGTTGATAAAACTGAGCTGACCCAAAGCACAAACATACATTGAGGGCACAAGTAGATATAGCTGAGGAAAATCCCATAAAATGAAGAGTGAACGTTGGCACAAGTAAATGTCGAAAGTCGAATGCGAAAAGCTGAAAGTCGAATGGATGTCCTTTGCCAAAAAGCAAAAAAAAGAGTCGAATAGGGAATGGCAGAAATAAGGAATTGCATGTGCAGAAATATGAAGCGAATAGAGGCAAAAAAAGTGTTTGAGAATGGGATTTCTATATAAACGTATAGATGGAAAAGCCAGCTGAATTGTAAAAGCTGCTCCTTAAGAACGACAGCAAGCAGCTTATGCTCTGCGCGAAGCAACAAAAAAGGATTTTCCAGCTGCAAATACCACACTAAGTGTTAGACCACGTGTCGGACGTTCGGCTTCACTCTGCAACAGTTCATGGATGGAGGGGCTGAGGTGTGGGCTTTAAATATGTGCCTCGTCTTGCTTAAGCCACGAAGAAATATTTTGCGCTACCCACTGATGAGTGTGCGGTATGTACATACAAATATCTGAGAATGTGTGTGTGTGAGTCATGCTTCAACCGCAACACCAACAAGAGCACTAACAACATTAACGGGCTGGCTGGCAACCCGCATGTCGACCGCGGCATTTAAAAAGGCCAACTTGATTGTAAATCACGATAAAAGTCAATTTTTAATATGAGTTTTAGTTTAGCCCAGGCTGAACCCACATCTTTTACACCATTCCCCGCTGCCCGCTTTGCCTCAACACTTCAGGCCATGTAAAAAAAAAAACAGAAGAAAAGTATTTTAATGGCCTTTGGCATGGGCTTTGGCTTTGGCTTCAGCTCTCAAGCTTCAAGGTTGCAATTTATGGCGCTGACCAACAGCGAAATTGCATTGCTGCAGCTTAAAAGGATGGAGGGAGGCAACACAGTAATCGATACGTACATAAATATTGGTGGAAAAGCATATTTAATTAAACTTTAATATTTATTAGCTACCAAAGGAATTTGGCTGCAATTGCTTCGGGCCATGAAATTGGGCTTGGTATTGGCTTTGCAGTTTGGGTTGTCTGCTTCCCCGACACGCAAACAACAAAATGAACATGATATGAAAACACACACGCACGCACACACTCACACAGACACATGTCTGTTAGCAGCGCTCGCACAAATATTGCAGCCTCCCTTTTTGGTCGAGCTTTGATTGTGCCAACAAATTAAACGCCATGCAAATGTATGCAAGCCCATGCAGCCAGTATATATATGTTACACATATATACATAGCCTACTATATATGTATATGTGTATGTGTGTGTGCATGCATGTCTACCCATAAGGCGGCAACCCCCAGCTTGATCATATTTCACAATCGATAAGCATCAGTTCATATTTTCATAACATTTTTGTTTGAATATTTCAACATGCAGCAGACACAAGAACAACAACAACATCAACAACGATAACTTGCAACTTGCGGAGTGGCGACCCAATACGACTATGTGGGTAAGTACACGCTTGAGCATCGTGTTGCAATAATATGTTTGAACATTTAACATAAAACAAACATAACCTTTGGCAATGCTCAAGAAATAAATCCGAATGCCGTATATAAATACACAAACGACTGTACATACATATATAAGTGTGTTTGTGCGTGTGTGTGTGTGTGCGAATGCCACTTCGCTTCAATGGCTCTCAAACTGTTGCCATAGTTGTTATCATGCACGAAAAACTCAAAAATTTGACTACGTCTACGACTACGGCAACAACTGTGGCAATTTATCCGCTGACGTTTACTTATGCAGCAGTCAACTGAAGTGTGGCAAGCAGCGTGTGGGGTACGTGTCGAGGGCGTACACATGCACACGCACACACACATACATACAATTGCAGACTGTGTTTGCCCAAAGAATTGAGCAGTGATGTTTGGGGTGGCGGCAAAAGCAAACGCAGACCAGAAACCTGCATGTCTTATTGAATGGATAAATTTATGTGCATAAGCAAGACCTATGTATATGTGTGTGTGTGTGTCAGCTTTATGCATGTGTGTGTGTGTTTATGCATATGCAGCTAGGGCCAATCAATATCTTTTTTACAAATATTAGCAAAAGTTTTTTGCGTTTGCTTTTACTTTAGCTTTGGCTTTGGGTTTGGCTTTGGCTTTGCTTTGGCTGCAGCTCGAAAATAAATTTCCAAAAAATATTTTCGTATCTTAAGTGCATAAAACTATAAACGTTAAACAAAATATTTCACACACACATACAGAAAGAGATATGCACATACACAAATGCGGTTATTTAGAGTACATATTTTGGCTTTATTCCCAAGCCTTTGGCCCATGCTTCGAGTAGCTTTTGGCCTCGACTCTCAAGGGGGCAACTTCTCATGCCTCTTCTCTCAGTCTCTTCTTCTGTGTATCTTGAGGGCGCGTTGAGCGCATTAGTAGGGGGGTTGAATGGGGCATGAGGGCTGTCGCTATTTTGGCTTTAACAATTGGTTTATGCTAACAATGCCCCCATGTCTATCTCTCTGTCTCTCTCTTTCTATCTATCTATGTGTATGTGTGGGATTATGTACGTATTGTGCGGCATGTGCGGTTGAAATTCTTTTGTGTTTGAATTAAAATTGCATAGATGATTTATAGAGAAATTCAAGATCGTGCTGATGCCGATGCTGTTGTCGTTCTCGTTCTCGTTCCCGTTGCTTTTGCCGTTGTCGTTTGCCATTGCCGATGCAGTTTGGCACGACTTTGGCACGAGTAAATAAGATGAAAACTTATGCATGAGATTTTCTGTGAGGGCAAATGCAATTTTCCAGTGCGAAGAGAGCGGAACGAAGTTATCACAGGAAAAGCCCACAACCCCTTTTCTTTCGAATGGACAACAAATAAATTGGCAACGATTGCAAAACTCTTATTGGCCAGGCTCGTAACTCTTTTGGCCCAGCACAGCTCTTATCGCTCAAGTCAATATTTATTTTTGTAAACTAAACTATCATTAGAAATGGCTCAAGGCATAAACATCGGCATGGAACACAAGGCAGAAAACATATCATTGTCAGCTCTCTAGTCTCGTCTGAACTAAAACCAGCAATTTGCAATTTCCTGGCCACTTAAAGCATTTTATCGATACTTCATCGCACTCACATAATACTACAAACCAGTGCACTGTCTATCCTCCTTTGAATAGACGTACTATAATTTTCAGCTCGTATGCCATATATTGGCAAGGCGGAGAAGCATCTGACTGCCTGCATGCTAAACACATCAGCAGTAAACACAAATTACTCAGCATTGCAAACAAATGTAAACCGATAATATCGCGAACTCGGGGCCAATAGGGGGGAAAGGGACTGCCGGAAGCAACAGCAGAGTCAAAATCCATCACTAAGTCAATGAATTGTGGCTGTACTTCAATTTCCTTTGGCCAATTTTGTTATTGCATTGCCACAGACATGCATACTTGTGTATTCACTCCCTTCATTTATCTCGCAGTCAGGACTTTCATCATCAACATCATCATCATTATCATCATCAGGATGATGAGCTTGCTCGTTTGAAGTTTTGAAATATTTTTTGGTCTTGTTTGCATACTGGGCCATTGACTGTGGCTCTTCTATGAATTTTTACCAAAAATTTTCCCAGCGAATTTTTATGCGATTTGCTCATCTCTCAGGCTCTTTCCTCTCTGTCTGCCTCTCCCCCCTCTACGGCTGCCGTTGTGGCATTTTATTGGCTTGCTCGATGACTTCCGCTAGCTGATTGTGTAAGAGGCGTAGGGGCGTGGCCGCATGTTACTTCGATCACTCAAATACAGTTGTAAATTCAAATGAAATGCAAGTGGGCGCATTGTTTGATTGGATCCGATTCCAATCGGTGGCAAGTGGAAAGTGGCAAGGGTGGAGTTTGATTTCCGCTTAGCCAAATATTTAAAGTGGATTTTCTTAGCATTTTGAGAACGTTTCGTTACGCAGCGACTGCGTTCTATTATCGCAATTGAATTCGATTTGATTTGCCGGCCAACTCTTGCCCCAAAGTACTAAATTCACGACTCTCTCTCTCTTTTCGACTGGATGCTGGGAAAAACTTAAAGTTAAATTAAAAAAATTTGAAAACTTTCCAGCAAACAACGTGATGAGTCCTCGGGTATGATAGGATGGGGAACAAGGGGCGTGTCACGTGCCAACTTGTCGTCTATGCAACATTTATTTACACTAACATGGTTAACTCGCATTGAGACAATTTCATGCTCATCTGCATAAAATCAATTCCATTTTGGAGACAATTTGAAGATTGGAATACAAATTTCGAATTATCAACGTGGGACACGAAAAGAACTCAACGCAGAGCTACTCTCTCGTTCTGGCCAAATGCTAAAATGGCTAAAGCCAGCGATCGCAATCAGCATTGAACCGGCCAATGGGGCATGGCAGCAGGGAACGAAAGAAAGAGAGAGAGAGAGAGAATGCTGTTTCGCCTTTTGCCTTCTGCTCGACTTCTGGCGCGATGTTTGAGTTGCTTTTGGTAGTCGCTGGGCGCCATGTTGCCTCGTTTTTCATTCCGTTCAAGCATTTACGCCATAGACACTGGTCGGCATCGAGCTAACGCCAGCGTCAGAGTCAGAGTCAGCGTCAGCCTCAGCGCCAACGTCATGCATACGTAATGCGGTTAGGGACGACGGCGACGCAGCAGCAGCCACAGCAGCTGCTTTACTAATTCTCTCTCCCCCTCCTCAGTGAGTGTACTGTTGTATTGGTGTGCGCAGTGCAGCGGCAAATTATGTGGTGTGTGATTTGCCACAGACATTTCCACCCAGTCTCTCGCACTGTCATCCATTTCTCCCCCAGCCTCAGAGTTAAGTTGCAACACATTTACTTTTACTTTTGGCTTTTGTGCACGGATACGCATTTGGAAGACACGGCCACGGACTGAGACGATATTTTAGCGTCAAAGAGTCAAAGAGCCGAGGCAGAGTACGAAAAAAAATACAAGGGCAAAGAGAAAAAAGATGAAACAAAAAATGGAAAGGAATTTGCATGCAACTCGTTACGGCTGGCACTTGTGTGTTAAGCCAGCATGGTGGCGCCTCAACCTTCCGACTGACACTCTCACACACTTATAAAAAACCATATCGATTTTGCAGTAAATAAAACATTCAAAGATTGAAGTTGCCGCTTTTGAGCTTAGCCGAATGGTGTGTGTCCTCTTTTTTTTTATAGAGTGCGCCGACAGTCAACGGTGCTGCTCCTCATCCTGGGGCTGGTGCTGGTGCTGGTGCTGGGTGCTGTTGGTGGCAATGTGATTCGGTTTGCCTCGATGGCGCTTCCTTTTATGGCTTCCGTTTCTTTTTTTTTGCTCTTTATTTACAGCAGCAGGAGAAGCTGTAACAGCAGCAGCTGGTTGTTGGCTGGCTTTAGGGATTGAGAGGGGCCACTGCCAAATTGTAAATATTTTTGTCGGCCACGTAGCGGCGCAGCAGAAAATATTGCATTTTTCGTTTGGCATAATAAACGATGTGCCAAAAAACCACCAAAACCTCGAAACAAAATGCCAAAAGAAAATTCGAATTTCATCTGGAAATGGCTTAACTGCTAGATACCCTGTATTCCAATAGAATACAAAGTAAAACATTTTGAATATTATATACATTTTTTTCCCAATATATCTTAATGCCTGACAGTGGCCAATACAGTGGCGTCTTCTTTAAGCACACATTGCAATGTAATCCATATGAATTTTAGTTTCATTTCGAATTTTTTATCAAATAGTTAGATGTTTATACCCTTTGCCGGTCATGTATACATCGCAAGCTAGCAATAAAAACATCTGCATTGTATGCATATGAATGAAAGCATCTTTATAGACAATCTAACAGTTAACTGAGTGAGTGTTGAGAGTTATGGCGGTTGGTCGGATGAACGTAAACTGTAATTGCTGTTCATTAAAATGGAAAATTAGCTTAGTACAAAAAATCACAAAGAAAAATTGATAAGCTTCAATCGAGTTGAAAAAGGAAATGTGAAAATGTATGATGGACTGAACAAAAGCAATTAGATTATTAATTTTTTTAATTTTTAATACGAAAAACAAAACAAACGTTTCCTTTCAGGTCATTGCAAGCTAAGTTCAGCTGAAACTTAAAGCCTCTCGCAAGGCCAACACTTAAGACCAACAAACAGTCTGCTGACTCTCTGCCGCATTTCGCTTGTAGTTTTTCCAAGCAATTATGTATTATGGGCTGTGCTCAGTGAGGCCCAATGAATTTGCAGTATTTATTCAATTTATAACTGTCAACTTTGTGGACTCTTTGCAAAAGCCATCAGCTAAAATCGCCAAAACGGTCAACCAACTGTCACACATGACCAAAATGACGCCGACGTTGGCAAAAAACAAAAAAAATCATAGATCCAGAAACCGAACCGAAAAAAAACTAGTAAAAATCAAATTAAAATGGCGCCGCTGCCATTTCGCAGACACAAACGTCTCACACACACACACACACACGTACACAATTCGAGAATTATGTGAGTGAGTATGTGTGTGCTGTGTGTTATGCAAAAGTTGCTCGATAAATTACGATTTTGCCTTTGGCATTGATTTGGCATGAATTATAGAACAATGCCTGATTCGATAGCAATACGAATGTCGCAGTGGATATGAATACCGATATATGGCACGTACATATATTTAGTTATTTAATCAAATTGCTTGCTGCTGCTTTAATAATACACTCGTTGATATATAAATTTCCATTAAATGCTGACAGCCGCTGGCGAAAATGTTGAAAATAAGTGCATTTAAGTCAGTCGAGTGGCTGGGGTGGTTTTTGGGCTGCTCTGGGCGGATTGAGCGAGTTTTATTTATAACGCAACAACCGCATCCTCCCCTCTCGCCTTTTGTGGAACAGCCACAGCTACTGTTGGCTTGCACTGGCCACGCCCGGACACACGTCAATAAAACTGCTTCAAACTGTCCACATTGAAGCTACAGAACGAGCTGGAGCTGCTGGCCAGCAAGAGAGAGAGAGAGAGAGAGTGAGTGAGAGTTGGGTGCTCTGAAGCTGATGCGATGTGTGGCCCAGCGATAAGGCTACTTTAACGCTGTCCCCGTTTTGTGCATGATACCGACTACGAGGCGGATCGACCCCTTTCGTGTTTTAGCCAATGACTGAATGGTATACGGACAGTTAGCTATGTAGGGAGTGGAGGGGAATGAGTTGGCCATGGCGTTGCATGGCGTTTCAAACATGCAAATTGCTTGCGGTTCGCTTCGGTTTTTCGCTTTCAATGAGAGCCCCGCTTACAGTTTACTCGACTTTTATTTTGCGCCACACACACACTCGCATTCATAAGCATGTGTGTGTGTATTTGGTTTTTACGACTATATGCAAAATGCAACAACAAAAAATCCATTTAGATTAATTAGTTTTTAAGCGAAACAAGCGCATTGGGAGGTCTTTGTATGCCTTAGTGGGGTGATGGTGGTGCACTCGCTGTGTGGCTGTGTGGTTCACTGGTTTGGCGTCTCTCTGTGAAATGCTTCTTGCGGCTACTTTAATGGCCATTGCGCACAAATCTCTGCCTAGTTGGCCCTCAAAAACAGCACTGTCTTCTAGTTGCGTGCTCATAAAAAATTCAACATACAGACAGACAGACAGTTAGAGCTCACCCACAAATGATATACATAATAAAAGTGAATTACTCGTTTTGTATCTTTATGTGGCTGCAGCAAGTTGAGACTCACTTTCTACTCGACTTCACTTGGGCAACTTTGTCTGGCGAAATCTCAGCCAGCAGTTTAAAGTTGCCACTCGCTAGTCGCCAGTCGCCAGTCGCCAGTTGCCAGTTACGAGTTGCCACCTGACGACCCACTACAAAATGGCGCTTAATGATGCCAGAGATGAGCGACCGCAGCAGCAGCAGTCGGATCACTGTGTGTGTCAATGGACTTTGCTTCGCTTCGTTGGCAGTTGTCGACCTGGCCATCTACATAACTAACTAAGCGTGCCATGTTGCAGTCGTCGTCTTTGGGTGTTAAACTTGTGTCCTACATGGACTGCACACCACAGAAAAGATGGCAACAGCACAAGAACAAAAAAAGCCGAAAAAATAGTGAAATAAACTTTGCTCAAAAGTTTGTTTATTACGCGCCGACAACCTACAAAGAAGTGAGTAGCTTTCACTACGAAGCTGTGGGCGAGGGTAACAAGAGTAAAGGAGAGGCATCAGAGCAGCTTATAGAGTCTCCGGTCTATGTTGAAAATTCATCATCTTTTTAGCAGTTTATGCGGCAGTCTGCTGCCTATGCTACGTCAGGCTGAAGTCTAGAGTCCGTATGTAGTTTACTAACGTCCCCCTTTGTACGACAGCTTCTTTGTTACACACAGTTGCTATAGTTGCTATAATAAAGAAAAGTAAGTCGCTTAAAGTATTGATTTGTTTAATTTATTTAATGTGATTAAATGAAATATTGATAATTTATTATTATAATTAATTTAAAGAAAAAAAAAAATCATTTGAAAATCGAATCAGTTAATCTATTGAACATATTTGTTGTTAGTTTGCAAGTTATTAATTTTACTGGCAACCAGCATTTAATTATTAATTTAATTAAAGAGCATCTCTTAGTCGAACAGTGCTTGCATTCATCGTGTTCATCGCTTGCTGCTACGCTCTATTAAAAACTTGTAACAACTTGGCTTGTTATCCCTTTTTTTTGGCGCAATCCCCACATAACAAAAGGAAGCTCTTGCAGACATGGCGTATACGTAATTTCATTTGCATGTCATATCGCGTAGCCTATAGTTTTATTGATAGATGAGCACTGGCAGCAATTAAAAGTGAGCCTCTGTCTGCGAACTGAACAAACTGCTGGGGACAAATCGTTTCAGTCTTTCTTTCTTTTTAGGCATTTACTTTGCCGGCAAAAGTTTGATTGCTTCGTGTTGGGACTGGGACTGAAAATGGGACTGGGACTGAAAATGGGTCTGGGTTTGCGAGTAGCGCTAAGGCTGGCACAAAGTTTTGCCTTTGGCTGGGTGTTTAAACTGCAAAACGCAAAGCCGGCGTGTCCAGTGACCAGCGAGGATAAGAAGTAGAGGAACAAAAAAAAAAGAAAGAAAAGAATGATACATTTTACTGCATCATTAAGGATAAGCATCAAACTGCCTTTGAATTTGTTTGTAGCCATTCTGCGCTTTGTGAGAAACTTGCCTTAGATAAGTGCAGCAATGGCGCTGGCGACAACGACGACAAACGAAAAAAGCAATAAAAATAAAGCTTTGTCCTTTAAACCCCCTTTGCGAGTGTAACGATTATAATGCTTGGATTTGTGGCAATCGAATGGAGACGCAGATGTGACAACCAGATAACAAACTACTCGTATTCGCCTTAAATGGCGACATTAAACATATGACCGGGCTTCACTTCAATTGTTGCAGCATTCGTTAAAAGGAGTCAGTCCCAACTAATTAGGAAATAATTTACAGCACACAACGAACGTCGTAATAGTTGCATGCCACACAATAAAAAAAACAGATAACTAAATGTTATAGAAGCAAAGGGAAAAGTGCAACAAGCAGTTGCCACCTTCAACGGCAACAGCAACCATGGGATCGGGTTCAGTTTCACATTTGAAATGTGCAAGGACGCGCTATGTGAAATCCTAGCGAAATCCTTAGAAATGTTTTATTAGCCCTACCTACGCTTGAATAAGCTAGCTTAGCGGAAGCTATCGGATTTTATGCTTCTGACTTTTGCAACGTCGAGCCGGACCCACAAGTCGAGTGAGAGCCAGAGCCAGAGCCAGAGCCACAGCTAAGGCTGGAGACAGGGTCAGCGTCAGGTCCGAGGCCAAAAGCCAGCAGCTGAGCGCTTCGAGTTGCATTCGTTTTGCGGTCCGTCTGTCTATCCGGCACTTCGACTGCTCATCCACCCATCCACCCAACTGTCTGACACCCTGTTTGTTCGGTTGTCGACGCTTCGGTCAGTCTGTTCATCGTTGCTTAAGCTCTGTGTATTGCTGGATGCTCTTTCACCATTTCTTTTGCAGCTTTTCGTATTGTTTTCTCTACCGCATAGCGCTGTGCACCTTTTGGCGCTGATTATCTTTGGCTGGGTCGAAAATCGCCGTGCAGTTGCCCCAACTGGGCTTATTGTCTAATGAACGACTGCAGCTGTCTGACTGGTAACAGTTTCAGCTTTTTGCTTCAACTTCATTCATTAAATACATATATACTCGAAAGAGCTGCCGGATTTGCTGAATCTGAAAACTTTTCGTATCGTATCGAATGCAATGAGATTTCGAAACGCACAAAAGTCGAGCGTCAACTATTTTGTGGCGCATTCACTTGGTCTATAATTTTGTGGCAAGCGTTTTCTATTGGCAAAATATTTATGTTATACATCCAATCGCATTCCTTGCATTGCCTTCAGCCATCCCGAAGTTTGGTAGCAATTTTTGGTATTTCGTATTTATAGGAATTTGCTGTGCTTAGGGCTTCCACTCGGGCTTCAGCTTCATCACCAACTCCACAGCTACAGCTTTAACTGTAATTTTAGCCGCAGAGTATATGCCGTAAAATACGCGCAGACACACATTGCACCCTTGCTGTTGCTCCCTGGTATTCTGTATGAAGGACAGGCAGTCTGCTAATCCAGCAACGATAATGGGAGCAGCGAAGCTCCGAGCTTCAGTTCCCCCTTTGTGCTTAGGTTAGAAATATTGAAAATTTTTTATTGAAGCACGATATATGAATGTGCCGACAGGCTGAAGCCCTCTGTCTGCTGCCACCAGGCATCAGGCTGGGTATAGAGTATCCCCAGAACAGTATGGATTTCATAAATGGAGAGTGAGCGTTCATTCGTACGAAAGCAAAACAAACTCTCGATTCACATTCCAAATGCAACAACACTGATTTGTCCTGCCTCCCCTCTCGACTCCAGTTGGCAACGGCTTCAAGTAGAAATATTTTAGATTCCCAACAGATGTTCGCACTCGTTCATAAGCAGATTTACTGAAATATTCACATGCGACGAACACTCACACATTGATTTACATAAAACGCCTTCCAGGACAATCGGAAAGAAGTGCGCGAATTTCCGATTTGCTATTTTAATAATATTTAAATAATTTATACATGCTTTGTTATTGTGTTCACTCGACGTCTGCAGCAACGAATCAATTATTTATTCAATGAGAAAAACAGTAAGTGTTTGGGTTGCAGTTATTTTGATATCACACCATATATCACAAACCCAGTTTCCCATCTCATGGCGAATGTTGATTGAGGGTGCTTTGCTATTGCTCGTTTCTTTAAAACAACACAACAACATGAAGACAGAAGACAGAGAAACAATGCTACTTCCGGTAACCATAATTGATGATGCGTCGCAACAACATAGATACATATGTGCTGTAAATACACACATAGACACACATACACTCTCATTCAGTCAAACAAACACATATGCAGTAGATACATCTTCACTGGCTACTATTGATTAACTCTACAGAGGATTTAATTACATTGCACTTAAGTTTATTTAGCTTAAGATGATGGAGTATCTATTATTAATTATATACTGTATCTTCTTTCTCTGACTCATCTCTTGCAAGAACATTTGTGTATTTTTCTGATTTGTAAAAAGGATTAGACTATCTACAAATTGTTGTATGAATTTGAAATATACTCGTATAAAATATTCTATACAATAAGAATATTCCGCAAGCAAACTCTTTATTTTCCACTGTACGACGAATACACTTGGCTCAACTCACTCTGCCACAGCAAGCCATATCTCATTTTTTATACAGTTTCTCCCACAGAGCCGGAAGTAGCTTACATAGCTTATAAATATTCCTATGCCAATGCTTGCAGATCCCAAAACGCACACTTCCGTTTGCCTGATGTAAACTTTTTTATACATTGAATTTTTGTGTTCGAGGCTTGGATTTGGGGTTGATTGACTGCTTTGCATGTTGCTCAAGTTTGAAGCTGCGTTGGCGTCGTGTGAACAAAGGCATAAGCTTCATTATATTTATACACACATTAAACGTCATCGATACTGCGGAAACTGAGATAAAACAAAGCAACAACGAAGCACCGAAGAAGAGACGTTGTGCGTGTCGCTTGAGTTTGCCTGCCAGACACACATACAACAAGTATCTATCATCTGACGGTGCTTCGTTCCCTAAACAATGTGAATATGAATGTGAATGTGGATGGGAATGCGACGTGCGTTGGCGTTTTGGCCATTTGTCAAGCTGACGATTGCTGGCAATCAGCGCCAACAAAAAGAAAACAAAAAAAATGACAAATATATGAGCTTCTCAGTTTCGGTGAGTCGAGACATCGTCTTCTTATTGACTGCTGTCGAAAATTTGTCATAATTTTGCTATTGATATTGACTTGGTTTGGCCATATTAAATTCTAGTTAATTTGCTCTATTGTACACAAAATTTAAAAATGCGCAAATTTAATGCTGATGGGTTAGAAATATTTATACATACATCGAAAAAGTGATTCAAGTGATTCAAAGGCAGCAAAATAAAAAAAAGCTGTAGAGAAAAGCAAAATAAAACTTGTACCAATTTCGAGTTTTGTCATAAAAAATTGAAAATGTCAAAAACAAGTTGGGCATTTCCTCGCAGTATGAGTGGGCGGAAGGGAGGAAGCAATAGAGAGTGAGAGCGAGAGAGCGCTGTCATTGTATGTTGTCGCACAAAACGTAGAAATAAACATTGAGTGTGCTTGTTGTATGTTTGCCTATGCTGCTCTGTATGTGTATGTGTGTGTGTATGTGTGCGTGTCCTTGTGTGTGTGTGAGCTTGGTTTGGCCGTTGTCGGCATGTAGTTGACATCATTGATTGATTTAGCTGTCAATTGCATAATCACTCAAGCGTTATTGTTCAACTGCTCAGTCGGCGCCTGCTTGCCCCACCTATTACACGCCCTAAATCTCCGCACCCGCCCTCAGCTGGGATGCTGTTAGTGTGGCGTTGACTTGGCTGACTAAATCAGTGGGCGGTTGAGTGCAGATACCAATTCATATGTGTGTGTGTTGTGCGCTCTGTCCACGTGTGTGTGGCAAATAAACCAGCTGCCGAGTGTCAGGCAATTGTCAGCAGACTGTTGTTGTTGTTGTTGCTGTAGCTGTTGCTGCTGTCATTGTCATTGTTGTTGCTGCTTTTGCTGCTGTTGTAATAGTTGTAGCTGCAGACCGCAACAGCGTCAGCTGTCGGTGAGATTGTTACACAGACAGCCGAAGGTCCTGGCATTGCGATACAGACGCAACTCAGGCCCATTGCCATTGCCTGCGAGTGTGTGTGTGTGTGTTGCTGTTTGTGTACTATGTGCCTCGCATATTGGTAACAGCAATTGATGTGGCAACAAATTAACATGCCGCAAATGGAAGTAATGGCCAAGTGTTAATTGTTGTGTGAGTGCCGATTCTCTCACACACACACACGCGCACTCACACTGGAGTACATGCTTATAAACGTGTCTGTCGTTGCCATTGCCGTTGCAGCTTAATAATGACGTCATTGAAAATTGATTCAATTTGTAGGCAGACCAAAAGTGTCCCAGCCCGTGACGAGCTGAGTTTGCTGGCAAAAGTAAACGGGGAAACTAACAAAAGAAATATAATAATAAATCACCTTTTTGGTTCTTGATGGTTGTTATAGTAGCCATACGCAAGGGCTTTCTTATGCTCATTGTTGTGCAGGATAGGGCTGGGTAAAAAATGGACATGTCAATGTCCTTTACTCGCATGTCAATAGGATAACAAGAAGAAGTGAGCTGGCCAACAAAAATGAAATAAACTGAACAAAAGTTCAAATCAACAAAAGACCAAAATGTCAATGTCGCCCAACAATTGCGAAAAGAAGCATAAGCTGTTGCGAAATGTGAGAGAAGATGCAGCTTTTATGTTAAGAAAGTGAATTCTCTCCTTCAATTGTTTGTCTTTACAATGAATTGTAAACACTACTCCAATGGCGGTGTTCTAATAATAGATGACGGGAAACCCCAGTTTAAAAATACATTAATTATGTCTCATTGAGAGGGTTGATGATCGTCCAAAGTTATTGCATAGTTAGAATTCAAGAAAGCTCTTAGAAATTTAAGGAAGTATTCTTGTTAGTCACCTAGTGAAAATTTCACAATTTAATTAATTTATCTACTATATATTTTTTAAAACGGCTTCCGACTTCATTCATTAACCTAAATTTGTATTCAACTGTTGTTTACTGCATTTAAAAGGCCACTCTTGCAGAGTGCCATTGCATTTGGGTTGTTTGGCGTGTCAACAGCGGATTTCCGCTGAACTTGGCCATTGCACGGTTACAGTGAGTGCTATAAATCTTGAGTCAAGTCAAAATGCAAAACGAGCTGCAGAGCTCAAGGCTACTCCAGACATTCCCAAACGTTTTGCAACAACAACCAAACAATTCCATCTAAATTGCAGTGTCATAAAAGTTTTAGCTAGTTCTTTTTTCATTTTTGACCAAGAGAACACACTCAAGTCGTTTGATTTCAGTTACTTGCTTTTAAGAGTTTTTTTTTGATTGGTGCGACGAGTGACTAGTTGGTTTGAGGCTTGAGTGCCCAATCAGCTGCTGGCATTTGTGTGTGCCATCGTTTAGTGTTAAATTTGTTGTACTTTCGCAATGCGGCATTCAACAGGGAGCAGGGAAAACACTTTTCGTGGATTTTTAACTGCCAAACGCATGCAAAACAAATTTGTACTTGCATCGAGGATAACGGGGAATGGGGATTGGGGTTTGGGAATTGTGGGATCTGCAGCTGCACTGATGGGAATGGCAAGGCAGTGTTGAGGCGAGAATGCAATTGCAGCCAATGAAGGCTTGTTGCTTGCAACCCACACGGAGGGGCACGACGATGGGATGTTGCTGCAATTGCACGTCAGCGACATGTTTGCACTTGACAATTCATTTCATTGTTTGTAGATTGCATTTGTCGCCCCAACCTCACCGCATTTACCCCCTCAACATATGCATTCACCGCTTCTCAGCAAGACAGCGCTCTCCTGCAGTGCACAGAGGGTGTTGCTGTTGTTCGGTTACTTCAAAATTGCATTCACGGCACGCGATGAGCGCATTTCACTTGCCCGACAAGCACAAAACGCTCGAGTTTATTTCTCAGCAGCCTTTTGCTACCTTTTTCATGTTTTCCCCTTTTCCTACATTATTTTTAGTGCCTTTTTTTTGCAACCAACCGAAAATGCAATTTTCTTGGCACTTTTGCCGAAAACTTGCGGCTCCTGCAACTGCTATTGTAAGCAGGTGTATATGTGTGTGTTGGTTGTTGGAATTGCAGTATGCACGTGGTCAACAGGTTATCCTGTGTCCGACGGCTAGTCCTGGCTGCGCCTTGGCTGGCTCTGCCACTGGCACTGGCACTGGCACTGTCCTTGCCCCTGCCACCTTTGACTGGCTGCCTGCTGCATTTATTTCCGCTTTTGTACCTTTTTGGCATTTTGTTTTCTTTTGGTCTTTGGGTTTGCCTTTGCCTTTTTGTGCATTCTCTCTTCCTGTTTTTTTCTTTTCTTTCTTTTTTTTTTTGCTTTGTTTGTTTGTGCTGCACTTTGCGGTTTTCTCATTTATTTGGTGCAATGCAAGCAGCAACAAGAACAGAACGACAGCTGCAAACCTTGAACATATTGCCATTGCCTGTGGCAGGAGTCCTTGTTGTTGGTGTTGCCGCAGGAAATGACTTCAATTTGCTGTTAACAAGTTTAAAATTTCGAAATTGCTACGGAAATACACAACATGATTTCGACCCGAGCATTGGCGCACATAATTACTCAAGAGGTGTGTCCTGGCGTGCAGAACTTGGCTTGACATTTGCCGAAAAGGAAACAGGACTCAGCACTCCACCATAGCTTGGCAGAGCGCAATTCCAACTTCATCGAATGACTTCATCGCAGAAGCAGCAAACAAAAGGGCGAATAAGGCGACAACTAGTTTAGCTTTCGTATTCATCTGTTGCCCTCTCTATCTATCTCGCCATCTTGCTTGCTCAGCTTACGTCTTGGACCAACACAGCTCATCCGCTTAACCGTATAACAAAGAGCACTCTGACCCTCTTCCATGTGGATGCCTAACAGCTGCTGCAAGATGCCAATGAACTGCTACTGCGACTTTGCCATTCTGCCACACTGGCAAGCGACCAGGCTGCCACCTTGCACCGTCTCAATGCTTTCTACAGCTGTGCTCAAGTTGGAAAATAAATTTAATGCCATTTGGCAAAATCTTCACTGGACTCGACTGTTTTATTCATACGAGTATGCCATGTCTTTCGTTTTCAGTCCGCATCCTTGGGTTTATAAATGTGAATACGTATACGTGATATGCCTAAGCTTCGTTCAGTCCGTCTATCCGTCTCTCGTCCGTCTGTCTGCCTGTCTGCGATAAATCAACAATTAATCAAACATCATCTGGCCGCCGGCAGATGGCAGCTGTCTTGACATTGGTGACAACACAGCAACCCGAGATATGCCGGCCTTTATAGCTCTCCTCAGCTTCAGGCTGCCACCACACTGGCTATATTTCATTCTGAGAGGTAACTTTTAAGCCTGAATATCATTTGAATGTGTTTGGCTGTGTGATGCAAAGTTCAAGAGGCAACTTTCGTAGATGTGAAAAACCGCTTTTTTGCCGGTTTTTATCATCGAACAAAAAGCCAAGAACAGAAAACTGAAAGCAATATATAAATATGATCTGCGACTTCTTTTGCTTACTCTCGAGATCGTAACATAGCAATTTAGTTTAGAGGCATAAATTAAATATTTATTTTAACATTTAAAAAATAATGTATTTAATATTTGCACTCATTTAATTTTCTTCTCTTCAAGTCAAATGCAAAAAAAAAAATTATTTCAATTTAAAATATTATATTAATTTAATTTTACAAATTGCTTCGGCTATTTCCTAAACACAGTCTTTCCTTCATATGTATAATTAATATCTCAGTTAATGAAGCTGCCATCACTGAATACTTAGAATGTTGGTATTGTTTAGCATGCCTCGAGGTTTTCAGGAACAATTTATTTGAACTCATGTCAATTATATGTTTCATTTTCAACAGTCGTTCTTATAATGAGCTTTTCTGGGAAGTCATAAGACAGCGGTGCGAAATCAAATTAAATTTGCTAATTACACAGAAAGAACTCTAGCTAACAATATCACGTATGTATGTCACCTTGTTAAGCATTGGTAATGGAAATGAGAATTGAGAATGCAAATGGGTTGGCTTTTACGCAACTTGGCAAATTGTTGGGACTTTTATTAAATTTGATGTGGCTTTTTTCTTGCTTTCTTCAGAGTTTTATTTATTTTTGTTGTTGTTGTTTCGCTTAATTAATTTGAGCACTCAACAACAACATAGACACACATGGGTACATATTTATTTTGTTATTTTAATCAAAAAAAGCGTGTGTGTCCGTGTGCTGCAAACAAAGGCTACATTATCTTTGTGCGAGTATGTGAAAAGGGTGGGGGGGGGCTTGGTTGACATGCAGTTAGAACGGTTTACCATGTAAGTTGATTATTAACCAGCAAATGCTCAGTGGGCGTCACGAGCTGCTTCTACAACGACTTCTACTATTGCTACTCTGCTCGCATGTCTGTAATTACGGTCATGCCCAGAGCAGGGGGGTGTGGACTTTATGCCCAGTTGAATACAGACATTAGGCATGCATAGCTATTTAGCAGAGCAAACACATACTCGCACAAATACATATGCAGCCTCATTTCCATGGTTGAATCCACGCCGTGACCATCTTGGTCTATGGCTGATTTCATTAGAGCGCGTGCGCTCGAGGATTTTGCTGCGGCTGCTCAATTATAATCTCATGCCATGTCCATGTGCTCGTCGTGTGTTTTGCAATAACAAAACGAAGAAATGAAATTAACTCAAAGTGCGTATGTGTGTGTGAGTGTCGTTGCCCGCCTCTACATGTCTCTGCCGTTGTATGCCAGTGTAATCTAACGCAATTAATCGGTTCGTCACTGTTTTGACAAAGTACAAACATGTCACTCGTCCCAGCAGCATTGCTCTAACTGTTTCAGTTGTTGCGGCTCTAGTTGCCGCACATGTCATGCCTTCCAATATGCAAATGAATCTAAAATTACCACACATCGCAACGCAATGAGAAGGGCTTGGTCTTGCTTTCCCTCTCTCTCTCTCTCTCTTGCTGTGACCTAAAGGGCGAGGCAATCAATTAAATTCAATTACAGTAAATTATTTAAAGCCACGCTTTAAGAGTAATAATAATGCTCGACTTGCCGCAACTATTCGTCATCATTCGCGTTTGCCCATTTTAAAGAACACTCTAAACAATTTGAAATCAAAAAGCCATTATGCAAATGCCAGTGCCAAAAAGACATCAAATTGATATCAATCTATACAAGAAAATAATTTAAATACTCGTATACTAAATATATATGTATGAGTGACCCCTCGCTTGAGCAAAGAAACAAGCAGCACCTATTGTTAGCCTACATTTGGGGTTGCGGAAGGGGGGAGGGAGAGAAAAGCCCACACAAATTCAATCAATCAAAACAAGGAGGCAATGCCAATGCCGTTACGTGCCCGTAATGAAGTCCTGTCCAAATTTGCCTTTTCCTAAATTAGCACAAATGTTCTTTTTACGACTTTGACAGCGGTGGCTAGCGGTGGCAATGGCAATGGCAATGGCAACAGCAACAGCAACAGCAATGGCAACGATGCTTTCGCTTGCCCCAACGTTGTCTCTAATTTCTCATTAATTTGCAAGTGAAATCAGTGAACACGGCTCCATCTCCATCTCTCCCGTCCCCTTTCTCCCACGCTGCTTACCTTTCTATCTTACAAAATGACAACGAGCAAAGCGTACACCGTAACGACAAACGAAACGAGGCAACGGGGCGTATGAGTGCTGTATGCAAAGCAGGGCAGGGGTGTTGGAGAGCGAGAGCGCTCTGGTCACCGTGCTGTGATGTTGGATGAATGCTTGCTAGGTGTTTGCGGTGGTTTTTCGAGTATTTTGTCGGATGGCAACCAATGGCAAGCTAACGTCCGCGTTGTCAACGCCACTGCTAAGTCAATACGAGAAGAGCAGGATGAAGGACAATGGCAGGTGGAGGAGCTGGGAACGCAGATGGTTGTCGCGCACAGGGTCGCGACTGTGACTGACGCTTGGACTTAATTGAAAGGCGTTTATTTGGCTTTAAAAACGTAAATCAAATTCATTTAAATCTCTCTCTCTCTCCGTCAGTGCTCCTTACCTTTGTGCTGCAATTACACGGCACTCGACAGTTGTCCATTCAGGGAGGTAAAGAACATAAAAGGCGGTGGGACACTCCGGTGGGGCAGCTCATTTTATAGCTTGTATTTTAAATAAATGTTCTTGGTTGGCATCCCTCTTCCTTTTCCTCTCTCTCTCTCTCTCTCTCTCTCTCTCGGTCTGCGTAGTTACCACGCCGCAGCTGTGCAAATTTCAGCGCTTACGCCACTTTGGGCAAACAAAAGGCTCTTGACATTGGCCGTCATTCGCTTTTGTTGGATTAGCTTTGATTAGATTTTTTTCTTGTTTGCTGCCACGACAACGAATGCCAACTCCACCTTTGCCAATGCCAATGCACAAATTCTCTGTCGAAATGTCTTCTCTCTTGATTCTAGGGGCGCCACAGAGTGTCACTCAATGGCGTCCACTTCATGGACGACACACCTGACTCGAACTCTGGAGTTGGAGCTGGTGGTGCTGGTTGGGCCTCACCCGATGCTATAGGTCCATGATTATATTACATTGTAAGTCTCCTTTTGTGTGCTTGCTAATTTTTTTCTTTTTTTATTTTTGGCTTCAGCGATTCTCTACTTTTGTTGTTGTTGTTTTTTTTTTTTTGTCAACCTTAGCCTGAGTGCTTTAAAATTACATTTCCGTGTCGAAATTGCACCTGCGGCTCAGGCATGCCCAGGTCGCAGTTCGCAGCTCGCAGTTCACAGGTCTCATAGGCCTCGGCCCCGTCATAAAGTGGGCCACTCAATCTGTGTGACTCATTGTGTCAAATTATTTTGGGGATTTATGCGTTGGCAGCCATTTTTTATGCCTTTGCCGCCACCACTGCTGCCCGACCCGGCGCTTACTTTAATGGCAGTCAATTTATTGCCAATAAATTTGTAGCCAAAAAGTTTAGAGCAAGGCCAGCAAAGCCGACTTGGGTTGCGAGGCGAGGCAGGCGAAGTAAAAATTTCAAACATTTTTATTTGCCTCAGTGATAAACTTGCAACATATGTGCGACACAGAATCAAAGGGCATGGGTTCGCATTTTGGGCTTTCTTTTCGAACTGAGCCGCTTTTGGCAGCAGCTCAATATTTGGGCTCGAGCCAGGCTAAGACTGAAAAGAGTATTGGTGGCTGTGGCAAAGCCAAAACTGCACTTAAATTCAATTTGTGCCGCGCTGGCTGCAAATGACAGCGCAATGCGAGCAGTGTGTGAGGGACCGACATGAAGACGAAAAGTGCCATTTTAAATGGCAGCCAAAAATTGTCGTCTTCATTGCAGCATAATTTCTGATGCTACTGCTGTTATGTTGGCACGATAAAAAAGTTGCTCCTGCCGCAGCTGTCCCCTCGGCTGTTGCTCTTCACACCCCACTTGCCCTTTGTGCTGTTGATTTAATTTGAAATGGTGACGTCGCCCATCGTCAGGCTTTTCATTGCGAACCAAAGCACTTTTATGTATATATATATATATATATATATATTTATATATATTCTAGACACACTCAGCGGAGGTGAATGAAAATAGGGGAAATACAGAGCAGAAGGGTAGGCGCCTTGCAAATTGTTTGGCTTGCCAACTGAGAGCCGTTTAGTTGGCCCTTGGCGCAGCACAATGCCAGCAACTCACTATGTCAAACAGCCAGTCAGTCAGTCAGACAGTCAGTCAGTTAGGCAGTTAGGCAGTGAGCTCAGTTAGCCACTTGCGCCGAGTGCAGAAGTTGGCACAGTGCTAACCAAAAGGCAGTCAACCATATTTGGCACTCGTGTTTAGCCTTTTTGTCAATTTTAATGAATTAATGCGCATTTTATGTGAAAAGTTGTTGTCGCCAGGCGGCCAACTTTTGCGTTGTTGTTTTGTGGCTGCCACACAAAAAGTCTAAAGTAAATTAAATAAATTGATGTTGCCCAACCAGCCACCAACAGATTCTGCTCTGTTCAGTTCTATTTTCTATTATCTAGGCATTAGGCGAGCTCAACTCAGGTCGCCACGATTGATACAAAATTGTCAACAAATTGAAAATGGAAATGGTGTTGGCTTTTAATGATTGCGCTTGCTTTTGGGCTCGAGACCTAAAAAACTTTCCAAACGAGCGCCCATTAAAATTATATTAAAAAGTTTACACGGCAGCCTGTTTGGCCTATTTCAAAAATTTAATGGCTGACAGGTGTTTTTTTCTCTTTTTTTGGGGACTCGAAAGATTTTTGCATTTTCTTTTAATTTGCATTTAATGAAGTGGCATTTTAGACGCGTTGTCGCAAAGTCTACAGACTCATATATAGTAGTTGCGAATCCCGCTCCCTTGGCTGCAATAACTTTTGACACTTGCCAACAAATATAAATTGTTGCAGGCAGCGTGAAAAAGTGTCTGGCTTTTGCGGTTGCTGCGACTCGCTGTTGGCTGCAACAAAAGTCACAAGACTCATTTTTCACACCACACCAAAAGATGGGCTGGTTGAAGTTGAACTTGGAGTTGGGTCAAAGTGCTGCTCTTGGGCTGACTGATTGTGCCTGGGCTCTGGGGTAAAAGTTTTTCGCATTAACTTCCGCTGCACGCCGCGTTGCATTTGAATGCGATTTTGATTTGTCATTCGCGGCATTCGTGACAAAAGCCGAACGCCTACTTAGGCAACGAAGAGTACAAGTTTTTCTTTCATTTTCATTTTCCACTTCCATTTCCACTTCCGTTGCTCAAGTAGATGCAGTGGCTCCATCAAACGCTTGGCGCCCACTTGTCGCCGATCATTGGTTTCCGTTTCTGTGTCGCCTTCTCCCCAGCAGCAGCTCCCAGTCGAACTCTATGCAACTCGCCCGACGTGCACAAGCGCATTTTGAAGTTTTTGAAACAGCAGCAGAAGCAGCGGCAGCGACAAAGCCAACTTTCTGAATAGATTAAGTTGAAAGTTTTGCTCATTTTCATCGCCTCAATTGAGAGCTGTTGCCTAAGCGACGACGAACTGTGCACCTATGTAAGTCAGCCAAGAAAAATCAACGTAATGATGTCAACGCCAGCAACCGAGCCAGCCAAGTGTGGGAAGAGCACAGCCAAAATCAAAACTTTACCAAGTATCATTAAAACTAACCAAAAAAGAAAAAATACAAGTATTGAAGGTGAGTGAGTGCAGTCAACTATTATCTTGTCGATTTGCTTTCTTTGCCGCACTGGCACGTACTTTCTAGTCTACTTCGACTAAAAAGGTGTGTTTGTGTGTGTGTGAGCGTGTGTTTTGTCTGTTTCTTGTGTTGCCCGGCGATTCGAATTTGAAATATGTTGCAAACTTTGCACAAAAGTCGAGTTAAGCCCTTTGTTGCCAGCAAATAACAATAGCCATAACTACAGCTAACCAGCAAAAGGCAACGGCTGCCAATTATGAGGCAGTTGCCCACATAAGTATGCTACAGAAAAATGTAATTCAATTATTATGACTCCTAACTAATGCATAAGTTGCGAACGCTGTAACAACAACAATGCGACCGGGAAATATGGCTAATAATGCTGAGCGAAATGGCGGGTGGCGGAGGGTAACACTTTGATAAGGATCTGGCTCTAATCAAGGCTGCCATTGTGTCCCCCAGCCAGCCGCCTCTATATTTATGAGCATAGCAGTGCTGACCCAAGGGCCCCATAAATACATTGCATGTAATTAATCAGCACTAAAGCCTGAAGTGTGCCCTGTCGGTAACTGCGCCACGTTGCATCGCTCTGAATGGGCTCACAGTTCACACTGCTCACAATCAGCGGTAATTTGGCAATGGATCGCCAAAGGCGGATAATTGAATTTCACTTTTATACCCTCAAAGCGGCTGGTCATCGATTGGTTTGCCTAATTGCTGGCACAAGTCAGCCAATGTCTGGACTTTGTTTCATTTGGCTCAAATTTCATTGAATACACCCAATTATTTATTAACCATATCAAAGCAATGACGTCGACGTCGATGACCTCTTTGTGGCAGTAAATGGCCAAAGACATTTGGGCCATGTGCTATTCGCCAGGCTAAAGATACTATCATAGCTATATCTCATTTAATTAGCACTGAACAATAAAATATAGTTCTTGATGTAGCCAATTAATTTGCTATGATTATGATTCACAGATCGTGAATATGATAATATAACACATTTGCAAGGGAATCAATTTGTGCTCTATTTGTGAAATTAAATTTCGAGTTCTTTGGAGATTTTCTAATGAGTTTCGTGGCAACGCCAAAGCCACAGAAAGTTGAGGGCATTATAAATTTACATGAGGGAAGTTGCTAGTGTCGTTACTTTGAACCATGCACACACACATACACACATAGAAACACACACACGACACACTCATATGTCAGCATATACATCTATATTTATTAAGTTTTCCATCTCATGGCTTTTGTTGTTTATGTTGTTGTTATTGTTGGCATGGCTACAAAGTGTATGCAAAAGAAACTTTCAGTTAATTAAAAAAAAACGTCAAAAAGGAATGAGCAAAACGTGAAGAGAAAGAGAGAAATGGAAGGGTGGCAGGATGGCGAAGCAAAGCCAGTGAGCACAGGGCTAAATTGTTGTATAAATTTTGCTCTTTATGCGCAACTAAATGAAAAATCTACCCATGAGTGTTGTTAACCTGATGAAAAGTAGGTAAAACATAGCGCTGAGCTCGGCTGAGCTCGGCGTCAACTGCGACGCTAGCAGCGCCAGCACATTTGCGATTATTTCCCACGCGGGCACTCAAAACATAAAGAGCAATAAATTAAAAGCTAAAGCCAGAGACTACTATGACTAAGTACAACGACGACAACGAGAATGACGATGACGATAGAGATGGCGGAGATGGAGATGGAGATGGAGATGAAGATGACGATGAAGATGTGGAGGACGACGACATCGACATCAAGAAGCAGGACGACAAGGATTCGGGCGTCCTTCAAGATGCTAAAAAGCAAATAACGGTGCAGCTCCCTCAGGCAGCCACTTCAGGTGCAAATGAAAAATGTAATTATTTCGTAGATTTGCGTTCACAAAAATAAACACGCGGAAAATTTTACTATTTGCTGGCCTCGAGCCTAGTTCTCCCTCGACCTCTTCGGTCTCCAGCTTGGCTTGCTCTCTTAAAGCCAGCGACTGCAGAAGAGTAGCCGGTATGTGGAGATGGAGGTGGCCTAATGAGCAAGCGGCATCTAAGGAAGGAAGGAAAACTTAAAAAGGCCTGGCCCATAAAATGTTAAATAAATAAATAGTGGCTGACAGAGAATTGGCCCAAATGAGTTCAACTTTTGTAGCTGCCGTTTGCAAAATCTCAAAGAAATTAGCGCAAACAACTTGCGGGGCTGGCTGGCTGGCTGAGCAGGTGCAAGGAGGCGTGGCAGGTGCAGGATTGGGGGCTACTGCTACTGCTACTGCTGCTCATTAATTAAGAAAGTGGCAAATGAAAAGCCAGCAAAACACGCTTCAAATTAAGAGGGGCTTCCCAGTGCGACGACAACGGCAACGAGCAGCACTGACCTGTCGGACTACGGTGAGGGGGCGGGGTGGCACAGTGGGCTTAACTGTGAGTGGGTGTGGCAAAATGTTGGGCCAGCAATGGCTCTCAGCGAATAAATCAGGTTTTATTTGCTTTCACTTGCTCCATTCTGATATTATTTTCTTTTCTTTTCTGCTCTTTATTTTTATTTTATTTTTTTTTTTTTTTTTTGGGAGGCACATTTGGCTCGTTTTGTTTGCTGCCGCGTCGCCGTTTGCGGTTTTCATCTCGCCAGAGTCCGCCTGCCGTTCCAGTTGCATTTTTGTTGTTGCCGGCTCAAACAAAAAAGTCGAAAATTAAATTATTAATTTATTGCCCTGCTGCTCAAGCTGAGCTTTCTAAGGCCCCCGTTCGGCTTGTCGACCGTCAGGCCGTCTTTATGCTTCTCTCAAAAAAAAAAAATGAAATAAGCAAAAAAGCAAAAACAAAAAGCAACCTGCCCATTTCTGTGGTGCCACATTCAGCGGTTCAGCTTGCCTCAACGGAGGCCCCCACGGCTTGCTAATTATTCATAAATAAAGCTGATGCTGCTGATGGGGATTGCTTCGACTGGGGCTCTTCATTCGCCGTTTGTTTGTTTATTTAATAATTTGCACAAGTGCCGCAAACTGTACTTTGATTGAAGTTAATGCACCCCATCCGCCAGCTGCGAATCGATGCCCAGGCTAGGCTAGACTCTTGGCCCATTTTTATTATGTACGTATTTACCAATAGCCTCTCAACCGTCGAAAGTTGACGTGGACGGCTGGGAGTCTGCAGTCGCCGTTTGGCATCAAATAGCAATTAACCAGACTAAACGATGTTAACTGAGAGAATAATGTATCAAAGATACACTTTAGTCTGACCTGGACTGTTGAGCTTAATGTCTATTTGAATATTGAATGAGTGAATAAGTACTTACGATATTTCTCCAAATGGCGTGAATGCATCCTTAAGCTGTTGCGTTTCAATTTCAGCACTCAAATCGCCCACAAAGATATGAAACTGTTCTGTAATGACAAAAGGAGTGAGAGAAAATTATGGTAATTAAAAGATAAGAAAGTTTTATCTAATCTTAAGGATCAAATTGAAAATAATTGAATCAAAGTGAAAGCATTACTCAAATACGTACTCGTATATATTATTAAGTTGATATATGTTTATGTATATACACAAATAATGTACCTCATTACAACAAAATGATTTTATCGAGGATTAAAAATTTTGTATTTTTAAAATATTTATAAAAAATTAGGTCACAATATTTTTGAGGTAATGTCATTTGCGAAATGAGCACGTTATCCATTTAGCTTAGTTGTAAAGTTGTTCAGTAAAGAGAACACTAAACATCTAATGCTTTCTCTCACAGGTACTTAATAGCATTTAAGAGCTAAACTATTAAATTGTTAAAAAAATAAAGAGACAGGAATCTTCAATTACAAACGTTTACAACTTCAGTTTAAACTAATTAAACTGACTGGCAAGCAAAACTCATCAGACAGAGCTCCAACGCCGATGGCTGCTTCAGCTTGCGGCCAAAACCCTTGACGTGCACTTGAAACCCACATGAGATACCTCGGCAACAGTTGCCAGATGTGGGTTGTCGGTTTGCCAGTTGCCAGTTACGAGCTGAAATCGCAACGTGCAATTGTGTAGGCACAGTCCGGATTGTGGAGCTCCTCGCTTGGCTGTTGTTGTTGTTGTTGCTGTTCCTGATTTTCGTTCTGACATTATCAAATGCCGCTTGTCAGTCTGTGCAGCCTGTTCATGGGTCCGGCTCGGTTGCGTTGTCTACACGTTTGGCAAGCGGCATTTCTAGCTGCCACTTCGGCTACTTTAGAGAAAACTGGCAGTCACAGATACAGATACAGATACAGGCAAGCATGCGGTAGTTGGAGATACTGTGAGTTGCACAGCAGGAGCTGTCGCTCCGGTTGCCAGCAGCTGGTGAGTTGAAACGCAGGTGGACACAAGTGCCGCCCAAGTGTGGCAACGTGTCATGTTTATATGCAGACGACGACGACGACGATGATGCCAGCTGTAACTTTTCCTATCTCTCTTGGCCCACACGTTGCATGACTGCCTGGCTGCCTGGTTGGGGATCGCGTCCGTGCTAAAATGACATAGTTTCGCATTACAAGCAAATTGCACTTGAATGTGTCAGTCAGCGGCAACCGACAAGTGCATGGCGCACAGTGGGCGTGGCAGGCATGTTACAGTGGAAACAGCACTGACAAATATGCCAAAAAAAGATAGAGAGAGCGAGCGATAGAGGAAACCCTTCATGAATTCTGCACTTGACCAGCTAACATTTACAACTACAACATTTCGCCCCACAATTTGGCCAAGTCTGCCGCTTGTGTTGGCCACGTTTTAGCTGCGCGTTGTCCTGTGTCGTCCTGGGCATGCCGCGTTCGTCCATTTGTCCGGCTGAACGACAGGAAGTTGTGCTAAGCGTCATTTCCGTTGTTTTGAGTGATTGCAATTGAGATACGGTTTTTCTGTGGTTTTTCTTCTTTTTTTGGGGGCTCCGCACAGCACGGTTTTAGCTCTGGCTCTGAGCTTAAGTGGTTTCAGTGAGCTTGCTGTTTTCGCTGGGGCACGTGTTTCACAGAATCAGTGATTTAACTTAACTGCTTAACTTTTAGTTGAGCTGACGAAGCCAATTGTATTTTGTGAATTTAAAATTTGAGCATTTGAATGGCACCAATAAATTGTATTGCAAATCCCCAAATCAATCGCTGCACAATTCATTTTCTGCTAAACTCCGCAGTCGAACAATCGCCCACACATATACATATATATGCATTCGAATGTATATATATATGTACATATATGTCTGTCTCTGTCTGGCTCTGCGACTAAATCTGTTTCAAACCAACAAAATTTATTGCCAGCAACAAAACAAACTGCAGCCGAAATATTCACTCGTAGCTATGTTAACATACCCCAAAACAACAAGCTCCAACCATAAACAACCAGCCATAAACTGTGTAGCGTATTCAAGCCAACAACAACAATTTGAAGTTTTTACTGAATTTAGTCAATTGGTCAACCGAAAACAATTTAATCAGCGCATTTTATTTATCTGGAACAAAAAGTGAGCAAAAGGGACAGCATGAAAACGAGATCTCTTCTGATCTGTTGGTCAATTAAGTTCCAGTAGATAAAATTGCATTAAACTGACCTATGAACCTTTTGGCATACTTGGGCCTACACAATGTGTTGGTCAACAGTTAATCTGGCCTGCAATCTGGCCTACGCATTGGGCTCACAATTAAAGCGTCAGGATGCCATTAAAAATGTGATGGCCAACTTGAAAAGTGAGCGAAGCGAAATGAATTCTCAGCCAAAGAGCAGGAAATGAAAATGAGCGAACATCAAGAACATAATACACAAGGCATAAGGAATAACTGCAGGATGTTAGATTGTTGACTTCAGGGGAAATTAGCGGAGACTGCGGAGACATGGCGGAGGTAAATGTAATTCAACATAAAAATATCGTAAATCTTAAATTAGAAATTTCGCACATTAAAAACTTGGAAATTGCATTTAGGTTCTGTACTGTTGGCAGCGTTTGCTGCTTCTGGTTGCCGCTTCTGGCTCATTCATGAAAATCCCAGCAAATGGCGAACAAAATCCAACAAAATTCCCAAAAGCAAAGGCGCCAATGGGCGTGGCCAGACCGGAGGGGTCGGCTGAAAGTCCATTGCCGCACATTTTTAATGAGTTGGACATAAAAAAGTTTTAGCTTTTCAAAAGCTGGCGTTGAAATGAAGCAAATACTCGCACTCAGAGTGAATGAGACAAAGACACAAAGAGAGAGCGAGAGGGAAAGAGAGAAATGCAGGGTATTGTCTCTGGTCCCAAACCATGTTCATTCAGGCTGCTGTTGTCCTCGTCTCTGCTGTTTTATTGCATAATCGTGAGTCAATCAACGACCTGCTAGAGAGCACAGCAGAGCGAGAGAGCAAGAAAAAAATACCGATAGAGAGAGGAGAGAGGGAGAGAGAGAGTCAGTGAGAGGACAGCACCTTTATCAATGCAAGTCAGCTAATAAATACGTGCTGCAGTCTGCTATTCCCCATGGGCAGAGTATTGGCAAAAGTGGGCGTGGTTCATGCCCCCCAATCGAATACAATTAAATTTCAGTTCAATGATTGCAGTTTCGCTTTAATTTGGTACTGCAATTTGGCGCATTTAATTGAATTGCGAGCACATCAAATTACACATTGCCCATACGCGCCATGCAATGTCAAAGTTTCTGAATACCATCGAATTGTTGTTATAATTTGCTCTAATTTAGCCAGCATTATCGCTTTTTGCCCACGCACCTCAATTAGCCGTTCATCGCAGTTCGTCGTGTGGTTCACTGAGCGCCCAAAAATGCTTTGCAAATGAAATGGAATTGAATATGAGTGCACATGCTAGTGAACTGATTGCTGTAAATGCCATTGTTGTGTGGAGTTGTGTGTAGTTTTGGTAAAATGTAAATCAGAGAATGTGCAAATAACCTGTCGTTGTTTTCCACTGTTAAATTAGAAATTGAATACTTTTCAAACACACATAAGCTGATTTTGGGTTGTTTTGTAATCTTTTCACTGGCAATGTATTGTTTTTCATGAAACTTGAGAGTCGTTTGTTTGAAATGGAAATGGCAATGGAAATGGAAGTATGCATAAAATTTGTGGCAAGTGTTTACCTTCATTTAGGCGCGCACAGTTTGTGAAAAGTGTACTCAAGTGAAGCATGTGGCATTAGAACGTTGTATGTGGCTGCCGTATGCCGACTGCCTGGACTGTGGGTCATATTTTGGCATGTGTCCAATGCGCGAACTGAAACCGGACTGACTGCAAATGTGGTTGAAATGTACGCGAAAAGCGGCAAACCGCAAAAGTAGCTGAACAAACACAAATACTCCGCTCGAATGCCAGGCGAAATCGTTGCGAGCGTTCGTTATAAAAAAAGGACAAAAGCGTACACACACGTACATACTAATACTAATACACTCGAATGGGATGCAAACACTAATACATATGCAAGAGGCAAAAGTGATGGACACGTGTGTGTTAGTTTCAAGCTGCCCTCTTTGGCCCTCTCCTAAGCCCCTGATAATATCTGTGCATTAGTGTGAGTGTGGCAACAAATGCAAACACAAATACAAATATAAACACAGATGCTAACTAACCACAGGAACTGTGAGTGTGTGTGTGAGTGCGAGTCCTGACTCGGCCTGCTGGGCTGGCAGACAAGCACATGCAAAGCTGGATTACAACGTTGGCGCATTTTGATGTATTTTCAACGGAAATTATGTTACAATGCCACTTCTGCCTACAACAACAAGAAGACTGGCAACTACAGCAACAAACATAATAAAAACAGCGGCTATCAGAGTCCATTGTTGGCAAGAGTACTCGTATTCGTACTCGCACTCGTACATAGTCAGCCTCTAGTTCCGCTCATTCCTCTTTCATCTGGTGTCCTGGCCATGCCAACAATGGCACTGATAAAAAGGATAACAGCATAAGTGGGCAGAAGTCCTGGTTCGAATTGCTGTACATTTTTCATATGAACACTCGACTGTAAAATGCATTGCCTCTTGAATTAAATCAACAACAACTCAAGCTGAAAATGTAGCCCCCCTCCCGCCCGGATGGAGCTCACATGACCAACAACAATGAGCCGAAAAGTGCTCCAAAAAATATTCAACATGCAGCATTACGTGTGCTCCTCCAGATATTACCATTGGCAACGAACAATATGTATACGTATTGGCACCCCCATCTTGGATAGCCAACCATTGTTGTCGACAGGGCTTCAATGCATTTCTCATATTACAAACGGGTTTCTTCTGCTGGTTAGATTTAAGTATTATGTAAGCCAGCTATTATATAAGTGGTTGATATCAGTGCGAATGTGTGAGTATATTTATTTATAACACATTTTTATTGCACCAATCTTTAAAATATTTACTTTGAATTATTTGAATTGAAATTAATTTATTACTTGTTGGTTGTTGTTTATTAAAATGGAATCAGTTAATTGTTTAAATTCTAAATACGGTTGAATTTTCCGAAAATCTCTACGAGCAATTTTAAGCTTTAAATGAGCTTTCTTTATGTCAATCGCCTCTGTAATATTCTGTATACAAGTGATTTACTGTCTTTTTTGTGACCATTCAATAGGTGAAAAGTGAAAGAGAATAAATAAAGCAATAGAAGAACGCAAAGCACGCAACCTCAAAGTGCATTTGTTGTTGCAGAAAGTAATACTTTCTAACCACACAGATATACTGCACACATACACATGCAGAGAAACAAAAAAAAACCTAATAAGCTTTTGTGCAATTGCGAGCATTCGCCGCTTTTTTCCGCCAACCAGCTGAAAGCTAATTCAAACACATGGCACAAAAGGTGGCAAAAACTGACGAGGGACACCCGCACCCGCCCACACATAGATGAGTATGCGAATGTGCTGCACAACACAATGCAGCAGAGGCAGCGGCAACAATAACAACATCAACAGCGAGTGCAACAATGAAAGCAAAAGGTTTTTCAGCAGCCACAAATGCACACGGCGTATAACATTTAGCCTGCGGCGTGAATAGCTAGCGGACGGAGGAGGCGGTGGCAGAGGCGGTGGAAAGCGGCTAAATGGAAGGCGGTGGCAGTGGTGTCTGCGGTGGTGCGACTCAGTCCATCTCTCTCTTTCAGTCTTTCGCTCTTTCGCTTTTTTCCTGTGGTGTGGGTAGTGTGCATTAACACACGGGCCAATAAGTATGCAATGCGCTGTGACATTTTTAACGCCGCCAACAAAGGCTGAAGCAACAACAATGTCAACCATCTAACCAAAGCAGCAGCTGCTTCTTCCCTTTGCTTCCTTTGCTCGGCTCCCCCACTAGCAACTGGTCTGATGGCTGGCTGGTCTGATGCTGACGCCGTCTGTTGCGCAGGAAATCACGATTACAGCGAGTCAAAAGCACACCACACATGAGCTACAGGAAGAACAGCGAGTTGCAGCAGCAGGGAGGGGGGTAGAATGAGGGGGACGTCATGTGTCTTTGGCGCGTAAACGTGTCGTTATTTGCATGGTGACAAAATTAGATTTAAATATGGCGCACCCGCAGGCCATCTGCTGTTAGGCAAAATGTCAGCGCATGTCCTGCTGCCGATGATGAGAATGAGAATGGGTTTGATGGCGTACTCGTATCGACTGGTTGCGAAAAGGGTTTGTGTTTTTAATTGGCATTAATGTCGATATACAGGCAATGCAATTGTTAAAGCAGATAATATCCTTTAGCTTCGCTTTTATTTAAATGACACAAAAAACTAGTGAATGAAAAGAATGCGAAACTGTTGAAAGACGAGGAAAAATGTAATTGGAAAAACTGTATCAATCGTTGCGCGAATTTAGGTGGATTCCATACAATTCCTAGATCAGTTCGCCCTTTGCTCCCTTTGGGCTGCTCTCTCAATCAAACGCAAAATCAATTTGATTTCATATTTACGCTTATGTGAAAAGTTTTTCAATGAAACTCGAGGCAACTCACCCAAGAGCTGCGCTCTGCCAATAATGGCATGCTACCAAAAGAAATTCGATCAAATTTGTGTTTTGATTGTGTAAGCAAATAATTTGTAAAGCAGCCCAAGGGACGTATACTTAATAAAATTGGGTAAAGAATGTGATGTCATAAAAAATGATGAAAACACAAATATTTACATTTATTTTTGGCAGTTTTCAGCTGCAATACTAAAAGAAATATATATGCCGTTTATTGATACACTTTTTGCCAATGTTTGTCGCAGTTTTTACCCACTGTCAGTGCTTCTTCTGTCTTCATCATTATGAAACGTAAAACGAAAGCGATTTACAGTAATGCCAACACTTTGCCACCCAAGCATTTGCTCTGATGCTCCTCCTGCGCCCAGCAGCCAACCCGCCCCCCAATACACTCGAAGACATTGTTGTTAAATGAAGAAAGTATTTTTCAAATGCGAATTTCCGTTATGCGCGTCGCGTTGAGCATGAAGACATTTTTGACTATTGTCTGCCGCGTGGCAATACGAGTACGACGAGAAGAAAGCTCAAAACAGTAACAATGTCGCTGCGAAACTATCGCCAATGACAACGACAACGACAACGATGACAACGGCGAGGACAACAACAGCGATGTCGACGAAACGACGACGGCGACGACGACGACAACGATGAGGAAGACGTTGATGATGGCAAGCGCTTCCGCTTTTGTTGTTATTGTTGTTTTTGCCGCTCTGTGTGCACGACACACAAAACATTGAATGACATTATCCTTTATTGCTTATCCCATGCTTTGCGCTCTACACTCTGTGCTCGATGCTTCCAGTAACTGTACATTGGATTCGCCAACAGCTGTGCTCCTCTACATTGGCAGCAGAGGCAGAAAGATGGAGCTGGAGTAGCAGCTCAGTTTTTGCTTGGGTCTAGGCGAAAAGTCAAAAGGGCAACGCGGCGTATGCGTAATATTAACTATGACACTTTTGAGGGTAGCCGAGCCGAAGGGAGGGGGTGAATCGAATGTAGTGAAGTAGTTGGATCCCAGCTGGGTGGAGTGGGTGGCAAGGGGAAACGCGGCCAGCCGCATTGTGTCCGCCCAGGACAAAGTTTTTCATTTCCCCGCGGAAAAATTTTCAAAAATTTCATTTCACAACGTCTAAAGAAAAACTTTGAGCCAAAGACATAGAAACTAGTTAGAAGTGGGAAGCGAGGACGAGGTCAACAAAGCTGAAAGTCGTGTCGTTCTTTGGCTACTTTTTGGCTCTCTTTCTCACTTCCTTAGACACAAACACACATACCCACATACACACATAGTGTGAGTGAGACGCAGACAAACGCATTTCAGCGAAATAAAGTATTCAAATAAAATATGCTAAAATCTTTGAAGTACTTCAAATAGCAAAAAGTGAAAAAAAAGGAAACAAAAAACTGAGAAGAAAGGAAAATGGCATAGAGAGAGTCGAAAAGTTTTGCGTTCAAGCGAGTACGAGTTCCAGTTCCAGTTCGACTAAAATGGCAAAAGGCAGCAAAACGCACATAAAAACCATTGAGAGGCATAAAGAAACGACTGAGAGACGAACAGGGAAAACCAAAGCAAAAGCAAAAGAGAAAAGAAAAGCAAACCAAAAAGTAAATATCGTTTATGTTGTCATAACGCGCTATGCCCAGCAGCAACATTCCCCTCTCTCTCTCTCCTCCGTCAACCATTCTTGCCATCTCTTATCATTTGAATTTCTCGACGTGTTTGTCGAGCTGAAGCTGAAGCGATAAAGATGCGATAAAGTGAGAACAAGTTTGCGATATGCCTGACAAACTTTTTGACCGAAATTTTTGCATTTTACGAGAACAACTCGTCCTCTCGTCCACTCGATCCCGCCCCATCAATTGCTGACGAGCGTTGAACGGCCAAAGCGAAATTGCCAATTTGTGTAAATTATTAGTTCAAGTTGTTCATCCTGCTGCTTGAAATCGGACCACAAAAGAGCAGTCGTCAAGTGTTTTATTGTTGTTAAGGCAATGGCCAATTTAATATAAATAATCTAATTTTATTAGACTACAAACTGATTGCATATGTGTGTGTGCGTCGGGGCGTGTCGAACGCCCTCTTTTAGCATAGTTAATTAAGCAGAAATATTGCAGAAAAGTTTCAATGCGCCAAAGTTGAGGAACAGCGACCAAACATACAACTTTTATAAAATTGTATTAAAAATTCATATTTGCCTAAATTTGTTTTTGCAAGTGTGAGAAGTGAGTGAGCGAGGCAGCGATAGAGAAAGAGACAGAACGAAAAGGGAAGTTAGTCAGCATGAGCGCACATATGTAAAATTCACAGCTGTTAGATTTAATTTGACTGCAAATAATACATAAGCAATTCCATGTATATGAGGCTGTGTGTATTTGTCTTGTGTGTGCTATTATTTGCCTTAACTGCTGCTGCTGCTGCTGCTGCTGCTGTTGTAAAACTGGGAAACTCAAACACGCAACACTTTTGTGTTAGCCCAGAAAATTGTTAACCAAATTTTTGCCATACCCGCCAGGCGACAAAATTTATGCATGCTAAATTATAAAGTATGTATGTGCATGTGCACATATGTATTTTACATTTACACTGCACCGCAGCGACAGCAATTGCAAATACAAAAAAGAAAATCAAAATAATGCAGCGCTTTATGTTTTAGGCCAACACCAGCGTTAGTTGTACGAGTATGTGTGATTTTTGCTCCTTTTCACAAAATACAGCCAACTTTTAGGCGCAAAATGCACGCAGATTATGACATTTATTGCCTGTGTGTGTAGTGGTGTGTGTGTTTAGCTCAATTACTGCAAGCGTTGTGGCAAAATCATGACTATATTTGCATTATGTCCCAAGCAGCTATTCCAACATTACAAACGCTTTTTGACAGCAGCTGCGATTTCAATTATTGCTGTTATCATTGTAATTACTAGCGGTGATTGCAGTTGCTATTGTTATCGTTGTAGCTGCTGCTACTCCTCTTGCAATTATTCATATTTTCGCACTATTTGTTTTCATTTAATGCTGCCAGTTTTTGGTTGAGTTTTTCATGTTATTGTTGTCTGTTGCTCTTTAAGACAATATTATATAATACTGCCGATGTAATAATACTGGACTAGTTACACCTCTTTGGGACTTGCCACAATATGAACATCCTTTGAATGACTATTCTCGTAAGAAAAAGAAAATAAAGAGAATACTGTTATTGCTTTTGCTTTTGCAGTGCCTGGTGTAAACCTCATATCAAGCTTTACTGTGTAACAAGCCGCGTTGATTTGCTTGCCCCTCTGAATTGTACACAAGACATGGCACAATCGGGGCAATAACATTCAATTTGCGTTGACAAGCAAGAGCAGACAAAACCAAAAGAGGGGCTTAGTTGCCGTAGGCAAAACATAAATGCCAGACAGAGGCATCAAGGCGAGTGCCACGCTTGCAAGGACGAAGCATTTGGCAAACTGAATGGCTTTTGGTGTAGTAGCTGAAGTATTTTGAGTCAATTAGAAAGCTAAGGTTAACAATGGCAATAACATACATGACTAGCAAACTGGCAAATAGGTCTCAAACGCAATATTCCCATATTTTGCATATTTTGCCAGCTCCAGCTGTATTTCTACTATTTTTATTTGGTATTCATTTTGTCTGCAGTGCAAACACGAAGCAGGGCAAGCCACATATATTGATGTCTCAATTTCCTTTGGCAAATCACCTATTAGCAATCGACAGGCAGCTGCTCTGGCTTTGGCTGTTGTTGTTGTGGCTGCTGCTCTTTGATGGCTTTGTTGGTTCTTACAACTGCTATTGCAATTCGTACAAATTTGGCTGGCAAATAAGCGCCTGGCAAAAGCAGCAAAGTAAAAATTACCCTTCAGTTGGTAATGGCTGACAATTTGTTTGGCTGCTGCCACAGCTACTTTTTGGCATTGCTGCAGCAACTGCAGAAACATGTATGTGTGTGAGTGTGTGTGTGTGTGTGAGAGAGAGAGAGAAAGAGAGTGCTACAACACTTTTACGCTCATTGGCAACAATTTTGGATGGGGTTTTTCGGTTTTTCACAGACCCATTTATAGCGAACTGATGAACGTGCTAGTTTAAGAGATAGTTCTGGCACAGATAGCTGACTGATTTTATGCTTCATTTCGGTTAGTTGCTGTTCAGCTTTGATCATGGCATTATGACCCTGCTCCGCCTCGTGCCGCATTACGTTAGCTGCATCAAAGTGCAGTGCTGCAAGCAATACGCCACAAATTTCAATCAAACGTGCTCACCAAAAGTTGGCACAAGTTTTAAGCCAGGTAGAGACCAGCCAGCCCCCACTTTGCTAACGTTAACAAACTTTTGCATTAAGACATTAGCGCAAAGTTTTTTTCTGTTGCTACTTTTGCGCTCTCTCTCTCGCTCTTCACTTGCCACTTGCCACTTGCCTCTTACCGTTGCAGCTGCAACAATTTCTCAACAACTAATTTGTTATTTGTTTGGCTCTTCTTGGCTGCAAGTAAGACACGCACACACAGCGTTAGAGTGCTGGTTGGCCAAGCAAATGTAGTTTTCCATTTTCATTTCGTTGCGAGCGGTTTTTATTGCGGCCGGCCATGTTGCACATGAAAAGTTTTTGGAATTTTCATTCGCTGATTCGTTGCTGTATTCATTTCTTTTATCCATTCACTCACCGTTGCGTTGCTGTCTTTGATATTTGACGATGCCATAAAATGAGCTCTCATCTCACATCTGCTTACATGTCAGCGAGTACTCGTATAAGTACCATGAATACACGTATGTGTGTACGTGTATGTATGGTAGTTAAGTGTATGATTGCATTGCTTTTTCTACAGCTTTTCGCATTGTTTTTTCGCTGATTTCTCTGCTAATAACAATGCACCACATCGTATTTTTGCTATTATGTGTACTTAAACTCTCATACCTACAGCCAAGGCATACCACAAAACGTCGAGTATAACCTTGACATTTTCGCTCAGGTTATAAAACACTTGCCGCTCCGCCTTCTCCTGCTCCCGCTGCTGGGCGAAGAGCGCGTTAATGGCGGACAGCCAGCACCATCTGGGGGTACTGGATACCACTTGGTTGGTCGACTGCCTGGCCATCATGCTGCATGCTGGGGTGTGGTGCTTGGTGCTTTGTGCTTTGTGTAATGGTTATGGTCACGATGTTCGCTTTTGCTGGCTGCCAGCCATGCCACGTTGAATGTTGAACGGCCAGCGGGCGACGCTCCACGTTCTACGCGCTACGCAATTTCCGTTTCCGGTGGCTGCTTGTCGCAGCCAAGCCAACAGACAACTGCAGGAGTCGCTCCAAAAATAGCACATCCTCTAGCCTAGTTCTTGGCCCTTCTCCCCTTCTCTCCTTCTCTCATTCGACTGCCATTTGGCGCGCAAACAAACCGTTAACACTTTTGCTGTAGATCCTTGCTTCTGGCTGCTCTCTTTTTGTGCTGGCCCCCTTTTGCTCATACCATTATTCACTCAACTGCAACTGCAACTTTGTGGCACTTGTTATATTGTTGTTGTTGCTGCTGTTGCTGTGTGTTATTGTTGTTTCTTTTTGTGGTTACTGCCGCTGCTGCTTCTGTTAGTTCTCTTGCTGCCTTTGACGCGACTGCAGGTAGTAAATTTCCATTAAATGTGCATTTTTGTACAAGTTTTTGAATTAAACTTTTTGCTTTGGCCATAGCTCAGCTCAGCTGGGCGTGGCTGGCATCCTGCGGTGCCTTTAGCAGTTCAACATTCACCATTTACCGTTTACTGTTGCAAGTTGCCTTTTGGCTTTGGTTAGTAATTTTGCAATCTTGTCTAACAGCTCGAGAAGTTTGCCCTCTACGCATGCCTGTATTCGAAAATGAAACAAGTTCATTTTTGAAAGCATCATTATTTTGCCAGTTGCAGCACCTACTGTCTCTTCCCCTCCCACTCTCTCTTTTCTTTCTTTTTCTCCCTCCCATAAATTGTGTCCCATTTTTTTCTAATCTATGCGGCAAATTTGTTAAGCTTTCGCTTTCGCTTTCAGCTGCACTCAAGTGGCATTATTTAGCCAAATGTTATAATTTCGCTTACACCCGCCTACTCCCCCTTCACTCCTTGCCATATTTGCTATGCCTGTCGCTGGCGTAGAAGTCATAAAAATCTCAGTACCGGGTCGCCAAAGTGGGTCGCTTGACCAGGCTCTCTTACATAGTGCACATACTTACACAAGAGTCAGAGTATGTATGCGGCTGGTGCTATTATTTTTAGAATATGACCAAAACATGCAAAAGATTTCTCGCTCGCAATGCAGCAAGCAGCTGAATTCGAGTACAATGGAGCGCTGCACAGTTTGACATTGAAAAATGTGAAAATTATGCAGCAAAACATTAAAGAAACTATGTAAATTGGATGCTGCAGCTTCAGCGACAGTTTCAGCTGCAGGCAAAGTGAACAATGTATTGTACAATGCCCTAGGTGGTGAGGGGGGAGGTGGGGGAAGAAGAATACAGAGACGGTCGCTTAGGCCATCAAATTTTATTCGGCCAACAAGTTTGGGTCGCGTCTAATGGTTTTAATTAAGCGACTCGTCGCGCGTTTCATGTCATGCATGAAATTCATTAGGTTTTCTGCCGAGTCTGCGCCCTCTGCCAACTGCCATCTGCCCTCTGCCCTCTGACCCCATATATACCCTTTTGATACTTGCTATGCTACTTATACTAGCTACAATTTTCTTAAGCAAAACTTTGCTGGCAACTAAAACCAAACTTGACATAGTTCTCGCCAAAAATTGCATCTACAAACTTAGTTAATTTCTGCCAACTGCACTTACCCAGTGCCAACTGTCGCCAGCCCTAAGTGGAGTGGCGATGGGGCGTGTAGGGAAAGACTATAAATGGGCGTGGCATACAACAGAGAGCGGGCTGACATAGCTGGCACACATGCCGCTTTCTTATTTGCATAGTTAGTCAGCTTTCTGTTGGGGAAGAGAGGCTGCGTTTTGGGTATGTGAAGAGCCACTCACTTTGACACTATTTCCTCAGTAAAGGAAAACTACGAGTAAATGCCAGAGAATCCGGAGTAAGACAGAGTAGGTGGAGAGGAAGAAGTTTAGTCTTATTTATCTTTGACACTTGCTAATTTTTGCCGAGTTGTTGATGAAAATAGTGTCAACTTCTTAAGTTGTTTGGCAACCAAACACTGCCACAACTCGGACAGGGCTTATGTAACGTGCTTGCATCAAATTAAAGCACAAAATGTTAATTAAATATATATTACATGCGAGTTTCTTTCATTTATTTTTTTCTTTTACCCCCACTGAAGTTGTCAGCGTGTTGCTAGAAGTCAATTTGGAAAACCTTATCTGCCACATGTATGAATTTGTACATGGATGAAATGGTGCTGAAATCTGTGCTGGTTTCCTAATGATTGTTCATGTCAACAATTTGCAAAACTAAATGAACACATTTTGCAATCATAAATTATGCAAACGCGTCGAGTGAGTTCACAGCCAGCAGAAGAGCTGCCCAGGACCAGAAACTCAACTAGAACATAGGAGATGTGTATGAGAAAGGTGTGAGAATCTACTATAGTATACATGTATAGTATGGCATGTCAGGTGCCAAGCGGCAACGGGAACGGCAACGGCAGCTTGTTAGCCAAACTGCCAACGCAACTATTACAGTGAGCGACTCATAAAGCAGAAAGCAACACACAGTGCCACACAGTGGAGTGTGGTGGGGGCGAGTAGTAGTGACATGGCATACTGACAACATGTGTTTTGAGGTGAAGCTTATAAATAAATTATTGATAAGCATCTGGCATAGAGAGGACGTCAAAAGTTGTATGCTAAAATAAGCACGAAGCAACAAAGTTCCCCAACGACAGGTGAGGGGAGAGGGCGAAGGGAAAACTTGCACTGGCCGCAATGAGCGGTGTAAAAGTTGTTGTTGATGTTCTTCTTGAGTGGCTTTTGAATATTTTAAATGCATTGAAATTATAATATAAAAAATGTAAAATGCTCAGCAAGGATTGCTAACAAGTTTGCAGACTTTTTTTTATATTTTCCAAAAAGAATGTTCCCTTCTTTGGCTTTGTTCTCATTCAACATACATGATTGCTATGGTATTTTTGAAACAGCTAACGGTGCATTGACACGTCGATAAGAAATGAAAATGGAAATGTGTTTCGCTCGTTGGCAACGTTGTCGCAATTAAAATGTTAAGACAAATTAAAAATGCTAGCTGCAATTCGCAACACTCACTCACACACACATACACACACACACAGGCAAACACACAACGCAGACATTTTGCAAATGAAGAACGAAATGCGCAGCAAGTGAAAAGCTTTGCACTTGGCTGCTGATTGCATTGCGTCCCCTCGCATTCTGTTCCGTCGTTGTCGTCTCAATGCTTCCCGCATCCTGGCCAACTTGTGTCCTCAATTTGACATTTATGTTTGCTCAGGCAGGCGAGTCGCTCAGCAATCGAAGCATGGCTCTGGCCCTGACAATTGTGATTGTGATTGTGTGTGCAAGTATTTGTGTGTCTGTGTGTTTGTATTTGTATTTGTGTTTTAAGGCGACGGCCTGGCGTTTCTGCTAAACGACAAACGTTGCGCATACGCCACGTTGTGCCGCCTCGACAAGCGAAGCAAGCCAAAGTTTGATTGCGCCACGCACTCGAACTTTTAATTAATTTATTTTGCTCAACTTCGCTGCACGCGCTCCAATGTTTGTGACCGGGAACCTCAATAAATGTTTTCGTTGTGACCATAAATGATTTATTTGTTATTTATGCGTACAGCACATTTCCCCCTCCCCTTCCTCCGTGATCGATCCATCCACCCATTGGGCTCGTCTCCTGCTGCTTGTCTCTGTTGCAAATTAAAAACACAGCCCCAGCCAAACAACTTTATTTAATGTCAAAGTAAACAAGCAGCGCACAACTTGCTCGCTGCTGCAGCTGCATCGTTTTCTCCCTCCCTCTTTATTCCCCTCTCTCTCACTCTTTCGTCTCGACATGCACACCAAGCCACGCCTACAATGCAATGCTGAGTTTTTAATTTGCATGCTGTGGTCAGCGCTAGGGCGACAGGCGCGAGCATTTAAACGATTTTCGGTTAATTATATGCCGTTGCATAATGACATTTATTCAGAACCACGCCCACATGCCCGCAGCCTTTCACATTGAGTGACTCAGCCGCCACTCGCCGCAAGGATACAGCACAAACCAGTTAAAATAGAGATCACAACGCTTACTAAGTTATACATACAGATAACTGAAGAAAGAGATTGCTAGAAAAACAAATATGATAAATGTAATTCATTAAATCTTAATCATTAAATTAAACAATAATTAAGCAACTGCAGATCTCTCATTTAAAATATATTTTAAATCAATTGAGCACATTGAGCAAAAAGATTACTGAAGTGATAAATTCACTCGTCGAATATATAGAAATATTATAAAAGTCGTTAAATAACAATAGTTGTACGAATTTAAGGTTTATAAAGTTTGAAATCATTATAGTACACATCCAAAATACTTTAACATTTTAAAACTTACTTATTTCTATTTAGCTCTATGTAAAAAAACTGTCAATTGATTGGCAACATGTAACCAATATGACCACAAATATTGAGCATATAATTTAAGTTACATATGCATTTTGTGGGGTGAGAAAAATAAATGAATAGCGCGAGGTAAGTAAACAAAATATTGTTTTATAGTTTTTAGACCCATAATGACATTTTAAATATTTACATTTCATAAAAAAATGCGAAAAATATACAGAAATTTCAGCGAAAAGGACAATTTTTTCGCAGACAGAAACAACAAACCGAACGGGAATTATGGAAGATTCACAACAATATATAAACAGCGGCAGATATATACATACATGCATATGCATATGCATCTGTATTGGTTTGTATATTAAAATACAGCTTTATTTACATTGTGTGATGCGTCGTTTATGCCATGGCACAATTTGTGCGGTGTATTTATGTATTTAAATTCAATTAATAATTAAGGTGTAAATGCATTTGTATGCCGGTTAATTAAATTTGTGCGGCTTTATTAAAGGAAATTACGTATTTTTATGCGGCTGCCTCACCACAGCTGCAACAACAATTGCATTAATAACACCAACAATAACAAGAACAATGACAATATGAACACTTAGCCCTAGATCATTAAGCCGTGAATGCTTGCATATATGCAACAGCGAGTATTTATATATATGTATATAGGAGAGTGTGAATTATGAGTACTATATATATTACATGTACTATATGCTACGTATGAGTATCGAAAATCGCCTTTAAAGTGTATAGTATGTCGTCCACACTTCGGATTGGACTCGGCTTGTATCCATTCACATCTATAAATATTTCATGCGTTGCATTGCAGTCATTATGGCATTCATTAAATATAGAGTGGAGAACAGAGAACCACCGAGACCAGGCCATACCCAGAGCCAAACCATAACCGCCCAGCCCAGCCCAGCCCAGACCAGCTCAGCTCAGCTTGGCACAAATGCAGATAAGCAACAACGCTGAGGGAGATGAGCGTAAACTAAAAACCGTTGCCGTTCATAAATCTCTTATGTATGTGTATGTGTATGTATGGTGTGAATGCGTATGTGGGCGTATAAGTGTCGCCATGTGTGTATGTGTGTGTGCCATAACAAAAACGACGTTTTGTGGCATTTTGAGAGCGGGCCGGGCATGCTCACGGCCATGTTGCCACGCTTGACAGTAGTTATTCATACATACACGTATATATATGAAAAGAAGGGGGGAATGAGGAGAGGCGGGGAGTACTCGGGGACAGACATCATGGTGTTAGTGTATTTCTGATTTGTGGTCTGACAGTTTAACCAAAATGCATGCATGTAAATTTATTTGTGCTCATTTTTGTAGACTGTCTCTGTCGCCGCTTCGCTTGTTGCCGCTGCGCTTACATATGTCAAAATATTAAATTTATGCAGCGGCAAAACAAAATGAGCGCAAAGACGACTACAGTACTATTACACACAAGCATACACATACTCGTAGACCTCGAATGGCAGGCGCGGATGGAGAAGAACATTTCAAACGAGTGGACAAAGCGTCGGAGGCGGACAGATGAGCACAAAATGTCAGCCACTATGAATGCACTATTCTCGACTCATTTATGTGGGCTGTGACCACGCCCATTTGGCTGACAATGAGTGTATGACCAGCACACTGCCATCGCCATGGGCATCATTAAATTCATATGCTATTTGACTGCATTCGAAATGTGGGCAGTACTCTTAGTGGTCAAGGACAGTGATGAAAATATACATTTTTGATTATCACTCTCATTTGTTAATTTGAATTTTAATTTAAAACAAAATAGATTAAACATTTCATAAATATTTGGCTAATACAAAATTTGCACAAATAAATGTTTATTTCAATATTAGGCAACATTTTGAAACATTTACTTTTTTTGCCCTTTATTGCATACCCCACCTATTTGTGCATTGTGTCTGCCAACTAGCTCTATGTTGCACTGACCATTGCAAGTTGCAACAGCACTTCAGCTGTCAGTCTGAGCTGCAACCCCCAATACACGCACTATGCTCATTTCAATTGTATTTACTTTGCATGTGTGACATTTATTTTACATGCTGCCCCAATGACAGTGGGTCACAGTGTCCAGTCCAGTCCACAGTTTCCAGTTGTCACTATTGTTGTTATTGCTGGCATTGTTGTTATTGTTGTTGGTGTATTCGGCTCGACTGGGTCGACCGCTGAACGTTCTGTGTTGGCGGGTTGACATTTCTGACATTTGCAACATTTATGGTTCATTGCAATTTTGTAGCCAACGACCCCAATTCGTGACTCTAAAATTGGAACTTTCTAGAGGAACATAACCACGCATAAATGCAATGCAATTTGCAGCTTTTATGGCAATTTGTAAAGCGTTGCCATTTCAATAATTTCTTAAAGCAAATGAGCATTTCGTTTTGGTGGCAACGATGGCTTAAGGGACTATCTAGTGAGTGGGGTGAATGGAAATGGATACTTTAAAACTGATCCATCATCTGCTTAGCTGTTGCATTCAAATGAGTTGAATTTCAAACACTGTTGCATATTTTCAGGGCGCAATTTCCGGTTCAGTCTCTTCGTTAGCTACCCATTTGATGGTCTCTTCTCATACTGCTGTTGTTGTTACTGTTGTTGTTGTTGCTTTGGCCTTTTTACAGCCGCCACATTTTTATAGTGGTCATATCTTTTTATGGATACTTACTTTATTAAGCCAGCAAACGCAGCAGAAAAACACCCAACGGCCAAGCAAACAACAACTACAACTCGACTTGATATTGTTATGTATTTACTTGGCCTCTGACTAGTCCAGGCCCAGTTCGAGCTCCATCTCCAGCTGCGACTTCTTAGACTATAGAACATTGCTATGTAGATGCAGTTATTATTTGAAATTTCATAATACTTTTACAACTTTATGCAACTGTTTCGCCTGCTGGCGTTGGCTTAACGCGGATTTCATTCTTTATATTGAGGGGCCAAATACTTCCCCAACCCTTAGTCTCCTTTTAGCTCATCTGACTGCTTTACCTTATTCTATACACAGTACTCGTAATAGCCCCTTCAGAGCGCTCCTCAGTTATTTACTTTTGCAATTTTCAGCGCTCCAACTGCATGCCATTTGTTCTAGCTTTTCTTTGTTTATTTTTCCCAATGTTGCTCTTGTTGTTTTTGCTACTTTTCTCCTCGTTTCACCTCGCCTCGCTGTGCTCCTTCGAAAAAAGTTTATGTAAAACATATTTTTCTTAAATAATTTATTTTTCGGTTTTTGTTTTCTTTTCAGCTGCTTTTCTGCTGCTTGAACAACCCAAAATGAAGCTTTTATTGAGTTCAGGTGTGCTGGTGTACTGGTGTGCTGCCTGCTGGCTGCTGACTGTCTTGCCTCCCACTTTGCTCTAGCCCTTCTGTTTTCACTCTTGTTCACTGCTTTTACTGTTCTTTTTCAATTTGTGGCCACATTAACGTTAGAAAAATATGAAAGCACACGAAAAGTGTAAAGAAATGGCCTGGCATGCTTTCCCCACTGCATTTGCAGTCTACTATACACTCCCCATTTCCTCCGCTCCACAAAGATCATGCAAAGCAGCCCGCAATGGGTGCCAGTCAGAGTCTTGCGATATTTCGCGTGCACGGAAACGTTTAGCTGCCGCATATTGCTCGAAGCGTGCCTCATGGTCTGCTGCAGGTAACCGAGTTGCAAGTTGGGAGTTGAGACTCAACTCTCAACTTTCGACTGCCGGCTCTGCCGGCTCTGCCGAGTGCCAAGTGCCGACTGCCGTCTGTTTTTATTTTTAGAAAATATTGGCAGAACTGAGGCAGCCCCCATTTTGGAATGTAGCCGCTGCTCGAGCTTGTGCTTGAGATTTACTGTGCATTATACGCTACTTTAGCCAGCGACTTGTGCTGTAATGTTGAGCTTGCCCCGCCATCTTTCTGGGCCACCCGACTAAAGTGGGGGTTAAACGCGAACGAGCGAGCAGGCCATAGGAAATGTTGTATACCATAAATGTAGTCTCTCACCTTGGGTCAGAGCTAATGGTCTGCACATTGTTCTTGATTGTTGCGTGTGTTGCTTACCTGAGAAGTAGAGGGAAATAAAGGATGATTAATTAGTGCTAATCTCACGTATATGATAACAATTTATTCTATTAAACACATTTGATTCGATGTAGTTTAGTAAATGAAAATTCAATAAAAATATGCGATTAATAGCGCTATCCCTCATCTGCAAAGAGATGCCGAGATGCCGAGTGAGAGAAAACTTAATTTATTATTTTCGACTAATGCAAACACATCAATTTGTCGCAAGTAAACACTTCAAGTGCCTTTCGTTATCTCAACCAAAACACTGACAGCAGAGCACAGTCCTTAGGCAGTCAGGGATGAAGCTACCCGAAATTCATTAGAAATCTAACAGCAAATAGGAAAATATATTTCGCCCATTTGGCGTGGCGTACAAATTGTTTGCTTAGGACCACTTTCTGATACGTCACTTCTCTCAGTTCACTCATACTTGGCTGTCTGCATTCAGCTGACCTGTGGCGAGTCCTTTTTCTTTTCTTTTTTTTATTATATTAGAATTTTTCAATAAATTGAAGAGCCATTAAAGGACACGCTGTCAGGGCATTTATGTCGATAACAGGGCTTCGTATTCAATAATGTGCGCATTACATTTGCCTTTGACGAGCGTGCAGATGGCAGCCTTAACTAGTTTTTGGGAGTTGGTGGCCTGTGTGTGTCTAGCGTAGGTTTGTATATTTGTGTGTGCTGGTAGCAGCCACTTTGCTACTTTTGCTACTTTTCTGCTTTTCTACTTGGCTGCTGTTTAACCGCAATTGAAATTACGCGCTCGCTTCCGTGTCGGCATCGTGTGGCTGCCACACAAATTTATGTAAATTGCGTCACGTGCCCCAATGATTTCTTTGTCGCTGCACGAACCGAAGCGAACCAAGCCAAGCACTGACGGTGATGATGACGGCCATGATGAAGTTCAAGCTACCTTTTTTTTGGGTACTCCTTTACGTGGTGCTTGGCAAGTGTATCATTATTTAATTTAATGTAAAATAATTAGCCTTGCTCTGACATTGATGTATCCCTGAGGTCCTGGCAACGTGCTAGCACAACCAACAAGCTGACTTGACTTTGAGGTGCCATCTCTGCTCGTATCTTTTTTTTCCTCTCCTTCCATGTCTCTCCCCTCCTTTTTCTCTCTCTCACTCTCTCTCTTTACATATCTCTCTCTTCGCTGTCGCTGTGGCAGCATCTTGCGATACATTTGCGGTCACTCGATGATATATTACGCACGCAGTTGCGATTACAATTGAATTCAAGCTGTTCGCATTTATCTCAACAACTGCAACAACAACAACAACAATTCGAGTATACGAGGCAAAAAAGAATATATATAAAAGTTTTTTTTGTGCTGTTAACATAATTTCCGGAGTTGATTGATTCAGTTCGGTTCGACAGGGCGCACATGCCAGGCAACAGGCCGAGACTTGAGCTGCCTTCTTTTTGAGTCTCCTTCACATTCGGAGTCTGGCAGATCCCTGGCTGCTTAGACAAATTGTACTTTAATGTAATTTTATTGCAAAAGTTTTCAATTTACATATTACGAGAAAGACTACGTTATACGAGTAAGCTGTCGACACGTGTCTGAAATCGAAATATCCGAAACTTGATAAATGCCATAATACAACAAGTTGGACAACTTGTTTGATAACCATTTAAAGTATATTACGAGGATGAAAGACTATTTAATTGTGCATGCCAAGGCGTTCAACTTTTAATTCTTCTCTGAGTATGAAAACAAGTTAAAATGTCATTCGATAAGGGTTAAAACTTCCCCACCCCTATTCTATTGTCCTCGCTTGAAATGGATGTAAGGAAGTTAACCTTTGGGCCATCGATGCGATTGCTTAACAAAGTGACAGTCGAGCTTAACTTTGGCATTAGCTTAAATTGGCAATAGGGCAAGGCGGGCACAGAAAAGGGTGCTCATTTTTTATTCGCAAACATTCATATTTTGTTGCAGAGCATCAGCTGCCGAGATACTGCTCTGTCCTTGTTGTATCCTTCCATCAGCATCGACTACTTTTATGACCAGACACACACACTTACTCGTACAGTGCAGACTTTCTGTTGATTGATAAGCCATAAGTTTATGACCAGAACTTAGAATGTGAGTCTGCGTATATGTACTATGTGTATGGCAATAAAGTTTCCTATCGAAGGACATCATCAGCAATGGATGGGTTATGCTCTGAGTCCGGCTGGAAAGTGGCCTTTATGCTTTTGGATTTCACTAATTAAATGCATATGAGTCCTGCTACCTATTGAGGCACTTCTAATCGCCATTAATTGTGACTCTCTGTCTGGCTGTATGTGAGAGTGAGAGTTAAAATGCCTGCCACGCCCACCAGCTGCCATTCATTACCACTGTTAGAACGAGAGCTTCAATTTGCACGACTCGTTGCTTGCCTGCTTTCTATTTGTATATCTGTATTTGCGTATTTGTTTGCGCTGGGGCTTTTGCTTGTACGAGTACTAGTATTTGTGTTTGTCATGAACGAGAAGAAGAACGCACTTCACTCGACTTCGCTCTCTCTATGTAATTAGACAAACCCTGCCGACCATTTGCGCACATTTCTCTGTGCTGTTGTTGTTGCTATTACTGCAATTATATACACAGTTCGCCAGTTAGAGACATTTTCATAAATTGTTAACAATTATTGCCGTATGGCCACAAAGCGAATAAGCCCCAAGTCCATGCAGCCTAACCGCACACACAGAGTTTCAATATTTGTCTGACCAACGTGGCGTATGCCTTATGCCTCCATACACAGATACACACACACACAGACAAGAACGTCGCGGCTGCACTTAAGTCTGATTAAATTAAATTTACAATTCATACGTTAGCCGTACTCTCTGTTATTACAGCTACAAATACAACTACAACTGCTGTTGTTACGAGCACTCGCATGTTGTTGTAGTAGGTCGAAATTGTCGCTATCTAATTGCTGCCTGTAATGTTGCCCTATCGAATTTAATTAGAGCTCCGTTCGTGATATACGAAACAACAGTAGCTGTAGCAAAGAAATATGAATTTGATAATGATGGCAGTCGAAGTGTTGAGGTTGCACTCAGTTTACGTATTCCTCATTCAATTTATTGAGACAGATACAATGGGCACTTGACCGAAACACTTCAATTACAACAATGGCCTGCCGTCTCTTCCCTGCAACTATTTCGGATTGTCGTTCGACAAATAACACTGGGAAATCGCCAGAGAGAAACTAATACAACAAATACTAATGGTCTGACATTAGTAAGAACATGCTTTACATTTTGCATAGCAGCCGCAGCAGCAGCAGCAGCAGCAGCAACAACAACAGCAACAAGGACAACAATGTTGGCAACTGTGGCTATGTCGACTGCGTTGTTGGCTGCGCATAATTGCATTTGCGTTAAAACGCAAGCAAACAATTCACTTAAAGTGTAAATAAATGCAGAAAGCAGCCAACTGAAGCAGATGCCCCATTCAATCCATCTCTCACTCTCAACCCATCTCTACTGTCCTCTTCTCTTTCTAACTGGCTCTCGGCTGCAGCTCATTGTCCGTCAGGTTCGAGTCAAAACCAAAATGGCCAAACTGACAAACTGACAAACGTAGACAACGGAAGTCAATCAGACAAACCGACAGACTATGATACGCAAGCGCACCGGAAGTTCTGCTGCAATGAGCCGATGAGACGACGTCCTGTCAGGACCTGCAAAAGCGAAGTGGGTGGACGAAACGGAATGTGATGGCGACAGGCGGCGACTGACAAGCGTACAACAGCTGGTGATTAGGTGCTCTACGAAGCAGCTGGTCTCGAGGCGAGACACTGGGAGTGAAGGGACGCGGCACAGGACGAAGGACCGGCTGTCGACCACGACAAACGTTGTTTAACTAAATTCAATAATCGTTGGCAATTGCAATTTACGGGCTGGCGATGCCGGCTGACATTTGTGCAAATACAGAAATTATAATAATGACGTGCCGTCCCTCGCTTTGCCTGTCCAGCACTTGCCGCCCCCTCTTGACCGACATATGCAACGGAACGTAACTGGCGACGTCAATGTCCTTCAGTTGTCGTCAGCCGCAATGGGATGCAAATAGCATTAAGTGGCTTAAAGTCATGCAAAGGCGATTTGATGACGCATTTAACAGACCAATCCCCTCTCTTTCTCACACCATGTATGCTAGAATAGTTGTTAGAGGCGAAAGGACGGACATGTGCGAGTTTTTGTGGTTTTGGTTGACAATTACCAGGCACTTCATGACGTCCACTGACTTGACCTGACGCTGACATTTGATTGGAGATGTCGACAGTTGTCGAAGACGATGAGTACGTGACAATTTGGCCAACAAACCAAAGCCATGTTGCTGGCTCAAAATGAGGTTTGTCGTTTATATTAACCAACTATTTAAGTTATTTTGCATTCGAATTTTAATTAATTCGAGAAGCGTGACTGTCAACAACATTCGACTTGAAAGCCTCAACATTAACTCAAAATTGAATATGCTACAGGCAACTGCATTTTATGGCCAACCCCAGAGGATTCAATTAACAATCGGTTCGCTTAAGTATGAATCAAGTTTGCAACAACTTGGACAGTTTCGACCACAAGCAATGGCATCAGATTCAGGAAGGGTGTGAATAGCGAGCGTAATTATAATTACATTACTCGAGATTACTTTTCCAATTCTCAAGTTAAGTTACTTCTAGTTTTCTTCCTGGTATTTCGCATTTGGGTGTTGTTATTCTCTTGATGTGCGCGTAATTAAAATAATAGCCATAATGCCTACTTTTAATATTAATTATGCAAGCACACACTCTGGCAGACTCATGCACAACCACATGCACTCACACACACACACCCTCATACGCCCATTCATTAATAAAACATAAGCCGAACATGAAGCCACTCAGAGGCAAAATGTGGATTGGAGGGAATGTGGGCTGGGTCTCAATAAGTTTGAGGTAAGCGCCACTCGTGGCATATTCAATATTGTGGTTTTGTTTGGATTTCAGCTTTGGTTTTTTGTGTTCGGCTTTAGTTGTATAAAAATATACTCTGTATCCGGAAAAAGCTCGAAATATAGTATACAAAACGTGCTTGATTGGTAGTAAGTGAATTAGTGAAATTTATTTTAATTGTTATCAGATTCATACTGCAACACTCTCTCTCATCTAAATTTGTAAATGCAGGGCATCTTGCAGTCCATCATACTCATTCAGGGCACACTTGTTCTGTTTTGTTATTGTTCGCTTTTAATACCAATTAATTACATAATATTTAATACACATGTTATTCACTCCCTCCGCCAGATGTTTGTATTGTTACTGCTGTTGTTATTGCTGCAATAATTTGTTGCTAATTTATGCATAAGCTATTTAGTTATTACTTAGCTAAGCTCTCTCTGTGGCTCTTTCAGTGACTCTCAATTAGTTGAGCATATACTACAGATATTAAATTAGACTACAAGTGTGATTCATTTAGTCTTTAATGCTATTTGCGAAAAGGAAAATATGTTTTTTAACCGAGAGAAAATCGAAGTCGATGTCGACCCTCTGGTCAGTAAGTTATTGTACAATTTGGTAGGCGAAAGCATAAGCTATAGAGAGGCATATTTTCCCTTTTAGAATGACTGGAATCTTTGGCTACTTTAACAATAAATTTATGATCCATTTTTAATGATTTAAAAATGAAAATCTCGGCGCGTGTAAGAAAAATATAAAAAAAATGTGATGAAAAAATGGCGAAAAGGGAAAAGGGAAAAGGGAATCTGGCCGAGGCGCAATAAAACTGCGTCATTTTGGTGGCATAAAAAATCGTTTTGTCCCCTGACAGTGAACATCAGAGCATCAGACTAAGCAAAGAAAAGAAAGCGAGACATGCAAACAGAAAGAGAGAGAGAAAACATTGAAGAAAAAAATATAAGAAAATCATGTCATGTCATTGTCGGCATCGTAAAAATGTTATCAGCCATAATAACGAGCCACGATTTTGGGCCATAGCGCAGGCGGTTGCTACGGCTCTTTGTGGTTGTGGAAGGGGCAGAGTGTCTTGGTTGACTGTCGCCGGCGCTAATGGTGCGCAGCTAATGACTGGAGAGCAGCCGAGAGCCGTTTCTATTTCATGAAGTACGACTACGAGTTCGAGTACGAGTCGCAAGACAAGTACGAGAGCCTCTGCACAATGGGAAGCTTTAAATTTCAACCGCTCGATAGTCGTGTAGTTGTATGGTATATAGTGTGTGTGTGTGTGTGTGTTGGGTCTTCACATTAAATGGCCGGCAGTGGCGGCATTTTGTCAACTTATACTTAATGGTAATAAAAAGTATATCAAATCAGTGTCCTTAATCCCAGAATTGATGTTGGGCTTCCTCGTTTGGCGGCCCAGACTCGCTTTCTCTGTTTGCCTGCCAGCTCTAGATCGAGCCTTGGCAGCTTTGTTGGCTGCCATTTGAGCGGGTCATAGTTTATGTTTTTTATTTGCTATCGTATTTATGCGACGACATTTTTCTTCTTTTTTTTTTGCCTTACTTACAATTCAATTTCTGAGCTGGCTTTGAATGTGGCCACAATGCTGACTGCCTTCGCCTAGGACACAGCACCAGTCATCGACATTGAATTGAAATAATAAACGTGCATTGGGGGAAATTCAAGTAAGAAAGTCACGAAAGCCTTTAAAACTTTAAGAATTCCCATTGAAGCTGCCCTGTGACTTTAGTCTGATTGCAGAACTCATCGATATTTGAACATCGATTCGATTTGTGTGCCCTTAATTAATTTTCTTGTTGTGTCATAACTTCGGAAAGCCCTTTAGTTACTGCCATTTAAGCTGCGCTCAGTCGACGATGGCATAATTGTGGCATTAGCCAACACTGCGTATGCGCAATATTCACAGCAACTGTCGCTATCTGCTTAAGTCGCTGTGAGTGCGCCAAAAATGAACTGCCAGCGCGTCCTGCACTCATTAATCAAATGTTAAGGAAGCGCAGACACAGAAAAAAAACAAAAAATGAGAAAAATAAGAGAAAGCAACGCGAAACCCTTTTTGGCAAGATTTTTTGTGTGCTGGCCCAAAAGTATGCTACGTTTTCTGGTATGTGCCAGTGTGAATGTACGCTGTGTGTGTTTGTGCTTGTTGAAAATGCATTTAAAATATACAAAATTCCACAGCGAAGAGCTAAGTGAAAAAGCGGTCGAACAGACAGCGCTGAGGGCTGGCAGAGGGGTCGTAGTGGCAAGAAGAAAGCAGGGGAGAGTGAGGCTTGAGGAGGCGCTTTAGCATTGTATTTTATGCTATTTGCATTTTCTCCTCCCCTTTTATTCTTTCTCTTTTTTGGCAACGCTACTATCCAGTACATAAAAAAAGAAGTCGAGAGGGCACCACACAGAAACACTTATACATAGACATATAAATAATAAGTCTGAGTGTATGTGTACAGAACGGCGCAAAAAATGGGCGTGCCGCCCGCCCTCTACAACATGAAAATCGCAGCAAAAAAAAATGCATTTTATATGCAGATGCATGGCGTAAATTGCAGTTACGTACTAAATAAGTAAAATTGCGCTGAGTATTTTTCACTTAAAAACTTACCCCCAATCCCGCAGTACAGCAACAAAAAATAAAGAAAAACGAAAACGTTGCGATGAGAGGCGTGGCAGAGGGCAAATCTCTTAATTGGGTGCATGCAGGCAAAATAACATGCGAGCCGTGCGCAAATTGTGGGCCAAGCAGCGAATGGAATGCACTTGGATGGATGTGAGCTGAAGTGCAGACCAAGTTAACTAGCCGGCAGCTAATTAAACCTGAAAACTTGGTCACTCTTGGATCGTTCTACATGCAAGCAGACACACAGATACACACTCTCTTCACTTTAGACTTTTTTTTTGAATGGAATGAAATTTACATTACATTGGGAATTAGACTAAGACAAGAGCTGAGCCAGGACAAGAGCTGCGAGCTAAGTCCTAGTTCTTGTGCAGCTCGTAAGCGCCTAATTGGCTTGCCCTAAGAGCAATTGCCCTCCGGATAGACAGACATATAAGAGCACACAGGCAAAGATAAGGACAGAGACTATGTGTGTGTGAGAGAGAATGAGAGAGAGACAACACTTTGTTGTTGGCAGATGAGTTAACACATGCTCAATGGAAATGTCGTTTTGGTTTCATTTCCCGCACAGCTTTTGGTCTTGTACATGTCCACAATGAGACATGCGACAAGACAGAGGAACAGGCGGTGGCATCAAAATTAAACACAATCAGAGCAGAAACTCATTTAAGGCGCTAAGAATTCGCAACAATTTTGACGACAAACAAGAACATTGTTTTGCCTTTCGCTTGTCTTAAGCCTTTTGCCATGGAAATAATACACAAAGTTCCATTCTGCTAAACAAAAGAAATTGCGGAGCATTTTTGGAATGAGCCTAATCAGCATTGTTTTTTATTTTTTTTTTTTTTTTTTGGCGTGACGACGGGATTACTTGACTGCGAGTGCGACATGCTTCTGTTTTGACAAAAGAAGTTAAGCTGAAGGTGATCCGACTGATTGGTAGTCTGTGAGATGATGCAAATGGCAAATACCTTAACTGGGCCAGCACCTGGCTTACTTAAAATCTGGCTAAAAACAGCAAGGGACTTTCTGCTCGAGGGTTTATTTATTTATTTATTATCGTTTTACTGAGTATTTTTTATTTTTTTCGTACTGTCTCCTAGGCTAGGCAAAAGTGGCAAGAACAACTGTTGGCCAATGGCGGTCGACAAGATGCCGCTCGCCTCGCTTTGTGCCCTGCTCATTTTGTCAAGTTAATGGAGAATAATAAAGCGCAAAAGTAAATAAGTAAACAGAGGGAATAACAGCGAGTGGAGGCCGAGGAAAACTACAACAATAAAAGGCGGCGCAAAAGCTGAGACGGCAAACGGCCGGAAAATAAAAGAGGCAGAGCCTTGGGCTCTGCAAACGAGCAGCCAACAGCAACACAGCAATCCAAACAGGCCAAGCAGCCCAACATCCCAGCAGGAGTAGTCAAAAGACCACAGTCCGCAGTCGGCAGTTAGCAGAACGAACAGCAGCCCTGCGAGGCATCTTTTTGTTTTATGCGAAATGCACTAAAAATATATTTAAATTTATTTCATTTTGCTCAAATGAACTGCGCGGGGGGCGAGCAAGTACGCAAGATGGGCCGGGGAGTGTCCTGTGCCAGGACATGGCCAAAGTGCAGCCTTGCAAAGGCTTGAGGGGGTCCAAGCTTGGCGCCATCAAGGCGACGACTACGAGTACGTAATAAACTTGATTGCGCATCTCTCTTATGTACGCTTATATATATTTTATTTTCCTTTTTCTTTTTCCTCCATCTCTGTCTCTCCTATCTTCTATTTGCTTTTGTTTTATTTTTAGTTGGCTTTGCGCATTAGTTGTTGCTTTTTAAATAAAAATTTTATGAAATTTTTGGCAATTGAACTCAAGTTTTAATGGAGCTCCATAAATTAGTTGCGTCCTTCGTCCAGTGTCCTTCGTCCAGCATGGCCACTTGAGTCCTGCTACGAAATTGGATACATGCGCTTAATAAAACACTCGAGAGGCTATCTCTGCCCATCCCCCACTGCAGAGTCCCTCTCCGCATAGTCGTCTGCTTAGCTGTCTGTCCCTTAGCATGAATACCCAATCCCAATACCAGTCTATGTTCCAACTCGAATCCCAATCCCAAAACCCAGCCCCATTCTCATCCATTCATTTTCGCTTGGCAACGACATCAATTCATTTTGTGCGCAATTAGATGTTTGTTGTTTCACACTCGCATCTATACACACACACACACATACACACACATTCGTAGTGAAGTTTTGCAATTTGTATTTTTTTACCCGTTGTCCAACTATTGCCAATTGCACTGGCCAATGACCATTCATCGTTCTATTCCCTCTTTTAATTTGTTAACTCTGTCTCACTCATCTGTTTTTAAAGGCCAGCTATTCAATGGATATCACACACTTTTCTCGTGATTCACGAGCTCGTTATGACAAGTTTATTGATGGAGCAGCAAATATTAAAGAGTTGTATTAAACACAATTACAAATCTATTGCCATTTTAGTTAATCCTTTATTTTCATAAGAGATTTTGTGAAATTCAATTTATTAAGACTTTTCAGACTAATCTTAATTGTTAATAAATTTCGATTTGGCAAAGAAAAGTATGAGCTGTTGCATTTTATCGAAATAAGCTGCTTTTAAAGTGCATTTGGTAAAAAAAATACAAAAAATAATGCGAAGCTTGGATCGGTAGCAAGATGAGCTGAGCTTTGGTCTAATAAACATATTATTGGTAGAAATTATGCTAACAACAATATCGAAGAGTGCGAAACAAAAGGGACAGAGAGTAAAAACTATTATTTTAAGTACTCGGGTAAAGTTTTTAGCCAGCTTCTAAAAAATTTGAAGCAATCAACGGCGATGAAATTTATTATACGACTTCAAAGTTCAGAGCAAACTTTACACAATCAACAAACGGCGATGGCAACAGGGGAAACTGCTCGAGTTTTAGGTAGGGAGGCGCCAAATTGTTGAGTTATGTATTAATAAAAAGCCGAAGCAATAGAGAAGACAAAGAAGAAATAAGGGGGTGGAAGTGGGAATGGGAATGGGAGACGGGAGATGGGTGATGGAAGAGGGGATGACTAAGGCAAAAGGCACAGAAAACGGTGAGGCCACATTACGAAATCCTTCTTGCATTATCCTGTTTGTAGATTAAAATGAACTATTGCATGACAACAACAATAATAACAACACAGCAACGACAATGGTGAACAATGGCAACGGCAATCATAATACAAGCAAACGATAAGCAACACGAACGTGCACGTCCAACAAAGAGAAGCAGCACGAAGGAGACAAGAAGTGCTAAAGAACAAGGCGAATGAATAAAAGAAGAAGCCGCACACAACAACGGGCAAACAGAACAGATAGAAAAAAGAGAGACAAAACAAATATATGGCAGTGTATAGAGTAGCTGAAAGAAATCTGTGAAAGACGACAACAACAGCAATAGCAACAGCAGTAATAATAATGCCTGGGATAATAATAAGAATTAAGCAAGAAAACACATCACAGACATGGGTAGACAGGCCTCTCTCTCTTGAATTGGTTTGGGTATGGGAATGGGCTTAGGATTGGGATTTCGACTTGAGCTTGGGCCTGGACTTGGTTGTTGCGTTGGTCGGAAAAACAGCAGAACACACGGCTTCCGTTTCCGCAGCCATTTTCGTGGGGATTTATTAGTTTTTGCTCGTTAGAACTGCGCACAGCTGCCGTGCCAGAAGTGTTTAAGCAAGGCATCGGGCGAATGCGAGGACGGAGGCAGCCAGGTCCAGAAACAACGACAGCAACAACAATAAATAGGAGCAGAGTCGACTTCATAAACCAACAAAAATTAACACCCTGCACAAAGATGAAGCTGAAGCTGTAGCTGCTGCTGTTGCTGTTGCTGTTGCTGATGTTGAAACCGAATGACGTTGAGAACGAGCGAACGACTAAAACACATAAGCTGCTTGTTTATAGTTACAGCTTATGCTACCAGGCAGACGCCCTCAGACTCCCCTTATACTGGGGGAAGAAATCATTTTCTTTAGCTAAAACTGCAGCAGCAGCTGAGAGCAGCTTCTGTTGCTGATGTGCATCAAAGTGAGAATGATTGATTCAATTTTAAAGTTGTACATGTGTGAGGATGAGTGTGTATGTGTGTGTGCATATGTGCGTATACATGCGTGGGTGTATCGAGTGTGTGCTGTATGCTTTAACAAATAACCCCAGCCAGGGTCCATTCATTTCAGTGAATCTTTCATCTGTAGCTGGGGTCCAGCAACTTACTCTGACTCTGCCCTCAGTTCTACCTCAGCTACTAATGCGAGAAATAATTACGAAAGTGAATTTATGTTGCTGCTGCGATAACAAATGCTTTTTAGCACCAACATTTCACTCTCTGCCCACTCCAAGATTTATTTATTTTGTACTTTTCACTTTAGTTTTCTATTCTTCACTCGTAAAATCGCAAATCGCGCGTAACTTTTGCCAATGACGCGAATGAATTTTCAACCAGGGACCACATATAGTACACACACACACAGTGTAAGTATAATTGTTGCTGTATGTGTGCGCATTCATCTCTCAACATGTGTCAGAGTCAAAACGAAACTGAACTTTCTTCATCAACTTTTGCCACATCACAGATTAAAATTTGACTTTTTGGCACTGAGACTAGAGACTTTGCTTCGACTTCGACTTCAGCTTAGCTTAGTTGTGTGTACTCTGAATCTGTGTGTGTGTGCATAGGGAGTGGGCGTGGCTGGGCGGATTAAGCTGAGTGACTTTCAAATTAGTAGATGCACATTGAAGTTCATTAGCAAGGGGCAAAAGTTGCTTGATTGATGCACTTCGCATCGACTGCATAAGTTCATCCGACTTTGCAATTTCATTTTCGAAATTTTCGTACTTAAATTGAGCATTTCAGGAAACCAAAAATCTATAATTTGTTGTCAAAATTCGTAGTTGGCATACTAAAAATGCAATATAATTAGATTCCATTTAATTCGCTTATTCAAAAGTAATCACTTAAGTATCTAACAAAATGAATAAAAGGGGAAAAAAAAGGAAACCAAAACCAAAACAATCGATGCGATTGCGAGTGCGAGTACTCGTTTAATTGCCGTTTATTGATACTTGAACGCCACATAATCGTCTTAATTACTTTGCAAACTAACTTTAATTGGCAGCGGTAGACGAGATAAAGGCGCCAATTACAAAGCGCCGGCAAAGATTCAAAGCCACTTGCATGTCTGGCTGCCATTTAAGTCCAGCCATAGGGATTGCCAAGAAAAGGCCACGCGACACAACGGAATAAAAAAAAAACAGAAATTGAAAGAAAAAGTAGAAAAAATAAAATGATTGGAGTCCTTTTCTTGTTTCCCTTTCTTATGTTCTAACTCTTCAGTTTCAGCTTCAGCTTCGGCTTCGGCTTCGGCTTCAGCTGGTGGCCAGCAGTTACTGCAACGTCTCAATAAATAATAAAATAATAATAATCCAATCATTTCGTTACATCCGCGAATGGCGTCCCGTCATCAGCTTTGGCTGCAGCAGCCGCCTCCTCGATGCCCTGTTGTCCGCATGCCTCGTCTGCAAGTGAGAGCTTCCACTTCCGCCTCAACGACACCCAAGGAGCTAGGACAGGCGGCTAATATGCGTTCCTACGGCGCAGCGGAAATTGCATCATAAGGCAAGGAGCGTGGAAGGAGATGCCGCCTGTGGATGCAACAGCTTAAGCAGCTTAAAGGAGCATCGTCGATGTCGAAGCCGCCGGTGGCAGCAATAGAGGATTTATTATTGTTCTGGTCAGGCATTGCTTTTGTTTTTTGCCATTCAGCTGCGGCATGTACAGCTTTCCATTGCTGCACTTAAAGATAGCGCTTAAGCTGCATTGTTGGCCATTTAAGCAGTTGCATCTGCCACAGCCACAGACGTATTCAGACCCTTTGCTGCCTGTATTGCCATATTATTTAGCCATGAAATTGCTGCAGCAACAGGCCTTATGGAATGTCCTGTTGAGCATGACTTGCACTTGATTTAATTGGCAGAGGCTAACCGCAATTGTTTGTACCAATCAGCAGCTTGTGCAATATTAATTTGGCCTATTTGCATACGTGTGCCAACTGCGGCAATGGCCATGGCAACGGCAAGATTACTTGTCCTCCTGCTTGACATGTTGTAACCACAACTGTATAGGCGCAATTACTTGCCAGCCTCATTTCAGATAGCGATCGCTCTTGGGACGTAATGAGGAAACATCCTTTCTAGCTGCGCCTGCTGCTGCTTCCATTAAATATTTATTTATTTATGCTACGCAGCTATGGGAAAATATCAGATTTACGAGTGGAGTGAAACTCTTGCGAAATTGCAGTTCCGCTGCCTGCACCACGCCAGCCCCCTGCCCTCTCCACGGGTTGCGTATTATCCTTGGCATCAACGAAGCATTACGACCCAAAACCCAAGGCGTTAGCTTCGGCAATGGCTTTAAAGCCGTTTGGGGCGGCGCTGCTGATTTGTCAACTCTCAGTCTCATTCGCCGTTTCAATCTTTAGCTCTGCCCTCCCTCTTTGATAATGGCCTCGTCGCATTCGACAATTTCCTTCCGACATCGTAAGCGATTCTTTCTCTATGTGCCAAGGTGAAAATTGCAAATTACATCAAAGCAAATAAACAGGCAACGACATAGACCTATTCCCTATTTCTTATTCCTGGAAATTGGCAAAGGAAGCGTCTACGACGACAACGATGGCGGCTAAAACCTAAATTGAATTCGGCGTTCTCATTGCTGCCATTGCCACGTCCCCTTTTGTTACTTCTCTTATCGAGGGAAGGGGGGCGACGTACTTTTCAAAGAAATTGTCATGACAAATTGAAACAATTTCTTTGGCTTTTGTGGCTTGCCAGCATCGAAACCCCAACATTTTATGCAATAAATTAAAAAATTTGCTTACAAACATTGAGCTGGTAGCAGTTGTGGGCTGTGGGTTGTGGACTGCGGATAGCGGGTGTCGGGTGACAAGGGACGGAATGCAGATTCAGAATTGCGGGATTCGACATTTGTTTGCCGTTTAATGGAGCGTGTGGTTTTTGCAAAAGCATTGAAAATGCTAAATTGAGTGATTTTTGATACGTGTGCCGAAGAAACCAAGTCGAACGAAAGACGAATCAAGTCGGATGTGTTTAATTGAATTCCTCGGTACAATTTGACAAATGCACAAGTTTTTGCCATTTTCCAAAAATGTGGTCTATGAATACTTCACTTATATCACGTCTCGTTAAATGCGAGCTTAAAAGGAATCTAGTCTTGAAACTTTAAATAACATATTTAAAGTATTATTATGGCCATAGTTTAAGGTTATAAGCAAATAAATATAATAGCCCATCTCATATGGCAGAGCCGAGGAGTGAAACTGAAACTGGAAACACTTGTCAACGCCAATGTCTCAACTTGAGTTCGCTTTTCCCTTGAACCCACGACTCATCGCTAGTGTTGTGTTGTTGTCACAATATCTCTGCTTTCTATTTGCCCGGGCAATGCTCACATTTTCAAGAATGTCGCCGTAGACAGGCGAAGACATTGAAACAGGACAAGCGAAAACGAAACAAAACGAAACGAAACAAGACGATACCAAAAACTGGCAAAGAAATGGCAAAACATTTAATGTAAACGTTTTGTCGACAAATGTCAAATGACCATTCGTTTGGCCAACGATTGCGGGGGCCCAACAGAAAAGCACAGCCAACACACACAGAAACACAGAAAAGGCGCGTCAAGGGTCCGTCTGGATGTTGTTTCTGGGTCAGCTAAGCTCAGTTGCGATGAGGTGAGATGAAGAGAGATCTGGCACCTGAAAATTAATTCGATTTAATGCTCCACTCCAACTGGAACTCGAACAACTCCGACCAAGGAAAGGTAAGCACAACTGGTCAAGTTGTCAATTGGCCTGACTAAGCAGATTAAGCAACAAAATCAATGACAATTTGCTTGACCAACGACCCACACAATACAAAGGGAACAAAGCATCCTCCTTGGGCTAAACAAATTCATTTCATTAACAGAACGACACCGACAACAACAACGGCAACGGCAAAGAATGTGAAACGAAAATGGCATAATTAAATGTTAATGAGATCTTCAATGTCACCAAAGCCACGTGCCAAAGTAATCTGATTTGGATTTGGATCCACAGTCAAATTTACCACTAGTACGAGCAAACGCGGCAATTATGTAATGCTCTTGGCCTTTAAATCATAATTGTGAATAACAAAAATGAAATTCATGCAGAAGGTTGGGAAGGCAGACAATGGTGGCTTACCTGTAAATAAAATAAGCAGATAAAATGTGTATTAAATGGTTTTTAGAAATAACTGAGCACAGCGAGACACACGAGCTTTCATTAGCCGCATTCAGAAGGCATTAAAAATGACGACGGGATATCAATTTTTTCACACAGCGCATGAAACGGACAGGCAGTGGATGGGAAGAGATGTAAAGACTGGAAAGTGGGGGAGGGGCAACAGTTGGTAAATAGAAAAATATGAAGCACGAAAATTAAAAAGTCTGCCAGCGTCAGGTCATTAAAGTGAACATTTTTGCGACGGCATCGAAAGTAAAGAAAATTCCCAGCGGACGCCTTCACATTCGTTGGCTTGCAACATTATGATCACCATCTTGCTACACTCACATTCACACCCACACACAACCACATGTGCATTATGTTTCCGTGTATGTGCAAGTGTATGTGTGTCTGTGTGATGAAATAATTTTTATGATTATTTCTTCCTTCCGCTGGCTCATTCGTAGTTCGCAGGCAGCTTTTATGCGCTCGCTGCTAAAAGTATGCGAGCATTTGGCAGCAAGGCAACGTTTCGTTTCGTTACGTTACGTTACGTTACGTTTCTGGTGCGCTTTTCTATTTTCCCGGGCGCAATTTAAGTGCGGCTAAAGCCAGAGCCAGTCGTGGTACTGTCCCAGCTCTGGCTGAGGCCAGATAAGCACAGTGGAAATAAACATTATGCTGCCTGAGCAGGGGACCATTGCAATGATCATCCAAGCATTAGACATGAGAGCCATGCACAATTGTAGTCGGCACAGTGCTCAAAAGTGCAATGATAAATGCAAAATCAAGCAATTACATTTATAGTCGTTAGCCTTATATTTAAATTTTAATTGATATTAAGGAAAAACAATTAATTCCAGCTCTAGCTTAAGAATCCATTTTGTTTACTTGTTTGGTTTGTTTAATGTTCAACCACGGTTCGAAGACTTTTATCTTGACTGTGCTTTTTGTTGTAGCTACTTCCCCACTGACTACGATATGGAATTTCTTGGATTAAATGTTATGTTGGCATTATATTTCTTTCTTCTTACGCCCAGCGCAGTCAGCCACAAGGCCACGTCCATGTCCATGTATGCTACACATTCCTTTCTGTGTGAGTGTGTGGATGCTTGAGAGTGTGTTAGTAACGCATGCTGTGTCTTAATGTCTTCTTCATGGCTTCGCTAGCTGTGGCATTGTTGTTGTTACTGCTGCACTAATAGCTGCGGCAGCCGCACAAAAGTAGACTTTGACTTTTTGGAGCGGCAAAAATAGAGCTGAGAGTTAAGTAAATAATGCCAACACATGTAATACATCAAGGCGTGCGAATGTGTTTGTCTGTGTGTGTGTGTGTGTGTGTGTGTGTGTGGGGCTGTCGCTTATTTATGATTCTCGTGTGGTAGGCAGCGAGCGCCTTAAAGCCCCATTGTAGTCAATTTGTATTGCCCGTTTGCATTTCGAGTGCGTGTACAGATACTCGGTGCTTATTTCATTTAATTTAATTTGTGTCAGTGAAAAGAGCTGAAAATAGCTAAGAAAAGAAATGCCAAGCAAGTAGTGAAATTGCCAAGTGCATTGAAAAGAAAATATAATAATATTAAAGCGTTTTTTTGCGACATAGAACTAAGCACTTGTAAATCCCCACAGAGGATGTGCCGTCAAGTTAGTCTCATATACAAACACACACTCACACACACACCCACTCGCACAGCTGGGACGCTTGTGTCGTACTCGTTGCACTTATCCGCAAGCAAACACGAGCGAACTCCCGCCTGGATCAGCATGGGAGAGTATGTCTCTGTGTGTGTGTGTGTGTGTATTTGTGAGTGTGGGCAAACTCATAGGAACTTATGCATAAGTGACATTAAGAAAAAGCTCTTCAAATGCAAGAAGAGAAACACTTTGGCAGGACGCGGCCACGACTGCCACGACTGTCGCAGCTGCCGGAGCTGCCGCCAAAGAAAATAGAAAAAACCGAGCAAAGTAAAAGTTTTGCCAGCTTGAAAGCTAAAAGAAAATAACGGGAGAACCAACCAAATGAACGCAAAAGTTTCGGCTCTCCTCGTTACCATACGGTATTAGGGATATGGCAGGCTCCTCGTTTTCATGCAGCCAAGGATATGCAATCATCATGCGGATTTCCATAAGCATTCAGCCAGCGAACGTGCGAGCGAGCGGGTTAGCGGGTGAGGGAGGCAACAGAGGGAGCTCTGAGTCGAGTCGGCAAATAGAAAATCAAGCCAGGGCTACACACACAGCATAGCATCAAGGCGTACATGAAAAGAAAGCATAAAGAAGGCAGCCGGAAGTGCATGTGGTACACAAATATACATAGCAAAAAGAGGCAGAGATGAGTAAGAAAGTGGGAGAAAGCAAACGAGAGATAGTGACAGAAAGAGACAGAGAGAGAGGAGGTCAGTAGGGGATAGGAAAATGGCAGTGTAAATCTCCCCTCGGTAAGCTGCTGTGCGCAACTGGCTTAGCTCAATATCCTTTTTGGTGCAATTTTAAACTCTTTTCAATGGCATTTCCGGCATCGTTTTGACTTCGACTCTCCATTTGCCACATACCGCATGCCACATGCCACATACAACACACCTCTTTCCGCTTTTGCCACTAGCCACATGTTTGTGCATCCGTCGAACGATTGCTACCTTCAGTCCTGCCAAATTTGACAAGCTCCCTTGGCTCTTCGCCTTTCCTGCTTATTGACACTAGTTCAAATACCATCTTCAATATGAGTGCGACCATCATATTGCGCCACAAGAGTGCGAGAGTTTGTGGCAGCTGCATCAATTGGTTGCATGCCGTCGAACTAAAGTCAAACTCGAAATGAATTTCTGCGGCCAATGCTCAACAAATACGCTTCAAAGTGATGCCACTGGTCTGCAAGTACTTATTTGTAATTACGCATGCATGTAAAGTCAATACGAATATCAGCATTGAATATATGGTTTCAATATGACTATCCGGTCAGATATAATTTATGATAATTTGAGTAATATTAAGATAGTTAAAAGAAAAACTATATTAAGCAAATGTTTAACAGATAAAATGTAATTTTTTGTTCAGTGAAGTGACTATCATTATTTAAAAATATTGAGTTTATTAATGTATAATCCAAGAAAATTCTAACCATTTCTATTTATTATTTTGTTATCAAATTTTGTTTTAATCAGAATCAAAATAGAATACAAAATACTTATGCTTATGCAACAACATAGTACTTCTTCAGAATCTATAATTGTATCACTTTTTTCTAATGATATTTCGTAACTTATACCTCGTAATTCCTGTACTTTTTAAAAACAAAAACCTGTTCATGGCAACTGGTGCTGTATTGTGTCAGCTGCTAACAAGCGGTCGGGCAGAAAGAGCACCAGGACATGCACACAAACCCACACATACTCTATGCATATACAGCCCTACTGTTGTCCATGTGCCGATAACGCAATCATTGCGCATTTTGCTGGCTACAATTTGGTAGGTTGCAATTGGCAGCAGTTAGCGACCGCACAAATACACATACAAATACACACACACACACTGGATAGCAGCAACAATACTGTGGCACTTGTCGCAGTTTATTGATTCAATGATTGGATTTGTGTGAACCTTTTTAAAGCACGAAAAATTTGCAGTCACATGCTTCAAGCTTTTTGCTCTGTCCTTTCCCTTAACTGACCCAGGGACTTGCCCGTGTACCTCTTAGCATACCACTCCATGTAGCAGCCCATGCCCTCATCACCACAGCTCCCCCCGCTTCTCCTGCTCCCCTGCTCCCCTTCTCTCACGACCAGCTGACCCATGGCTTGTGTTTTTTGGTGAATTGCCTTTTTGCAGTGTTTGTTTTTTGTTTGTTTGTTTGCGTTTTCTCTCTCTCTTTTTTTTTTGTAGTCAAGCTTTTGACTGTTTGCTTTGCGTTGCTTTAACGCTATTTCTGCTTTGTTTTGTTTTGTTATGCTTTTCTCATTTTTTTTCCCTTCATTTTTTATACATTTGACTTTGCTTCTGCTGTTGTGGCAGGCCTTACCATTCGCTTGGCAATGCCAGCTTCAACATCAACCTCAGCCTCTGTCTCAGGCGGTACCCCGACTCCGCCCGAGTCCTGTTAATGTTTTTTGCTGGCTGTTTTTTTTTTTTTTGGGCCGTAAATTTATGCTAACAGTTCTCCATTGAAAATGCATAAATTTATGTGTTTACACTATGTGCAGGCATTCATTCAGTGGGGCACAGGGGGCGTGGTTAGTCGCACATGTGTTTACTTAGCACTTTTTATGGCCTGTGTCCATGGCAGGATGCTACACAGTCCGGCAGTCCAGACTCCCAGCGAGTCCATAGTGTGCCTTCTTTATTTACCAACATTCTGTTTTTATTTAGCATTATATTTATATTTTTGGCTACTGTTTACATTACTCGAGGGAGGCAAAAGTGCCTGCTCCCTTTTAAAACTATTTGGATTTTCATAAATTATTATTTACATACACATATATTCCCCATGTACTCATCCTTCATATGCTCGTACAACATAAAAATCCAAACAATTAAGAGAAAACAAATGCGAACACGCACAGCACATAAAATTCGGGACTATTGCTCAGGCGCTGCTCTAAAATTCCATCAGAATAATATAAAGAAAAACTACAAAAAAAAGCCAAACAATGCTGACAGTAAGGGGTTAAGCAAAAGTGCACACGTAGCCAAAGTGACGGCCCCGCTGCTCTCGCCACTTCTGCTGCTGCTGTTTCTGTGGCAAATACATTAAAACGTGCCAAAGTCAGCGACGAAAGCAATGTGGAGTGTGGCCTGTGGACTCAGCGGGTGAGATCGGGATTCAAGTCAAGTCTGGGGCAGCATATTCGCCAACGTAAATGCGAAATAAAAGCCATTTGAATGGCAGGCGACACTCAAAATCGATACAAACAGCGAAGGAGAAGAGAAGCGACAAGCGGTGAGCGGAAAGCGAAAAGCGGAGAGATGCAAAAAGAGATGCTGGAGCAATGCAAGAGTAGCAGATGTAAATGGAGAGGACCTGTGCTCAAGTTATTGTGTTTTGTTATATGGACAGCAGTAAAATAGATGGGCATTTAAGATGGACCAAGTCAGGGAAACGGATTGTCGTCGAGCACGGCGATGTGAGGCCATCAAATGGCTATGCTCGGCCCAATAGACGAGTGGTCACCCTTATTGGCATTAATGAAAAATGCATGAAATTTAAATTGTGCCAAAGTGTTGACCAGGCCCAAAATGTGGCGCACAACAACGAGCCAATGTGGGTTGTGTTGCTCCCAGTGGTGTTTCGATCTGTAAATCGACACTTTTATGTGGAATGGTGAAGAGGTGGAGAGCGAAAGGAAAGAGACGGGGAAGAGAGCCCAAAATGACAGACAAAAGGGCGACAAATGCAACGACGCCGCTGTCAAATGTCTGAATTTTGGAAATCGAGTTCATGTTGTTGCTGTTGGTGTTGTTACTATTGCTGCTGGCAAAAACAGCCAAATTCTGGCAGAACGATGTGACGCGAGGCGACCGAGGGCCCGAAGCGAGGAGAGGCGACTGGACGCGAATTGTGAACCTCATTTTCTATGCGAATGCGACTGCCAAATGTCAACTGAATTGGGCAATGAAATGTTAACTTTTCATTTGACATGAAAGCGCACAAAAAACGAAAGAAATGTGTATTCTTTTTCAAATTGTCATTCATCGGATAAAAATTGCACCAAAATCAAGATCAAAAACGTCTAGAAAAACAAAACTGACAAATTGTTTTTCATTTGGCTTCCAATGAAATAAATTGAATAACAATTTGAACAATTTAAATGGGATCGTTAGCAATAATTGCAACTGCCAGACGCACAACTAACAAATGCGATTTATGTCTAGACTGTCTGGAGTATCGATTGATATAGAGATTGATGAATAAAGTTCTTTTTATGATCTAACACTTTTTTCAGCAAGGCTTCTCTTAAAGTGATGTGAAAGGCACAGCATAAATTAATTTCTAGCATGTCTTTTATTTAGCATTTTATCGCATCTCTGTGGACTGTATCAAGTGCTTAGCTCAAGCAGAATTTATTGTGTATCTTTAAGACCAGAGCTAGCCAGCCCAAAGCCAATGCTAAAGCCCGAGCTGAAGTCCCTCACACACACGGAGGGCCACAACTACAATGAAAGCTACTCAATTGTAATGGGCGGCGGTGTGCCATGCCCATTGGCATTGCAGCCATCGTACCACTCACGGCCAGAGCCAGCTTTTTATATGCGTTTTCATTTGGCCAACGTAGGAAATATCTTGCCCACGGGGCGTATTAAAATCAATTCATTTAATTTTGATCAAAGCGAAATAAATCTTTGCGCTTTTTGCTTAATTTCCTTCTCTTCGTTTGCTACTTGTGTTACAGTCGCAGTCGCTGTTGTTGTTCCTCTTCTTATTGCTGTTGTTGCTGCTGTTGCTGAGTAAAGCGAGCGAAATGAGGAAAATCCACAACAACGGCAGTGAGTAATTTGGTCTCAGTTTCAAGGCTTACAAAGCGGCGGGGGCAGACGAGCTGGGTCGGTTCGTTTGGCTGTAAAACGCAGAGTAAGACAAAAAGCGCAAATAACACAGAAAATACCGTAAGCGAAATGAGAAATCATTAGTAAGTAAAAAGCTCAAACACCCATACAAACGCAAACGCAAAGGCAAACGCACAGTGAGAGTGAAGTGAAGTGAAGATAAAGACACATGAACTGAGTGTGGCGTGTAAAGTTTTCTTTCTTCTACTTATCGACGCCGGCGACGGCAACTGAATTAATTTTTCAATTCGCCAAACGAATTCATTGACTTTTTGTGTTCGCCTGCCATTCCACCATGCCCCATAATCACACACACACACTAACACATACCAGTTTGAGGCACACAAACATATACACACTCTGACAGAGGCAGCACGTTCGCAAGAGTATTAAAATCCCTTAAACAGATTTCATTTCGAACGCTTTGCGGTCGATAAATGCATTTCACTTTAGTGGTTTTTACACCCACACATCCGTGCTCACATTTCCCATGTGTATGTGTGTGTATTTATGTATCACATTTGCCATTGCATACTTTTCGGCATTGCTAGCAATTCCCTTTGCCTGATACTCTGGTCTCTGCAATCGCTTTTCCAATGATTTGCTGGCAAATTACGTTGAGGTGCCGATGCTACGCTATCTAACGCCCCCTTTTGCTAACGAACACCTCCCTCCCCCTACCACTCCACCACCCCACCAAACCGAAGACCGAATTGGCTTTGCTTTGGCTTTCTTGCTGCTGTTGCTTTCTCGCCTCGCTTTTCGCGTAGTCCACACTCAGCATGAAATTTTCCAAATTCATTTCCAAAACAAACATTTTACATGCATCTCTCTCTCTGTCATTGTGTGTGTTTGTGTGTTGGTGTGCGAGAGTGGGTGTTAGTGTATGCGAGTGTGTGGCAAGTGTTGCCAACCAATTTAAAAGTTTTGCTGTCGCTGTCGCCGTCTCCAGTACCAAAGCGAAAGTGAAGCACCAGCTTCTCCTCAGTTTGTTCACGCCGTTTCGCATGATGCCAAAGAAACACAACCAAGTGCAGCCTTGCAGCATTCAGTCGTAGTGTAGTACAGTGAAAGCTGCTTAAGGTGTGTGCAAATTAAATAAGAATTCGATTGCGTACTTATTTAAAAATTAAATTTAAAATAACTCCTGTAAGCTTTTAAATACAAAAATATAAGAAGAAAATTATTAAAAGGATATGATCATAGATTTAGGTACATGATGATATTGACATATATTAAAAAGGAATAAATATTCGTATGTGAAGGTTTTAGATAACTAATTTATTAAACTTTTTGTACAAGTTCAAGTGACAGATAAATTACAATTAGTGGAGTGATTATTTGCAAGCGATCTCCACTGTAGTTGTTGATTATAGTTGTTGCTGTTGCTGCTGTTGTTGTAATTGTTGTCGGTTAGTGTCTCTTGCAACGGTGGCACTTGTTGGCTTGGCTCGACGGCTCCTGCAGCGGCACTTCAAATCTTGCAGTTTGTTTTTGCTACAACGCATAGGTAGCGGCTGTCTCTTGGTATGCGTATGTTTGGGTGTGGGTAAGCGTGCGAGGGTGTGTGTGTAAATGTGTGTGTAGCGTGTTTGCAAGTGCTGCTCAAAAGTTCATGCACCGTATACTGCTCGCTGTATACATATTTGTCTATGTGTATACATGTCTATGTATAAATTTAAATTGCATGTGTATGGCAGTCGGCTGTCTGCGTGTGTGTTTACTATATGTGTATGTATGTGTACTGTTTGTATAGGGCACAAGTTGGCCGCAGCTTCAGTTTCAGTTTCGCTGCAGCTGCTTGGCTGCGGTGACTCCCTGTCCTTTGCCCTGTGGCATGTTGCAGATTTGAATTGGAAATTTGCAGCGTGCTTAATTTTCAATTTGCAATCATTTGAGCAGCTCCCTCGTCTTTTCTCTCTCTGCTTCTGTCGCTATCTGGAGTGCTAATCAATGTGCGTCCCGCTGCTACTCAACTGTTTTTCTAGCTCTACTAATTAGCGTCTAAGTGTGTCTCATTGCAGAGTCAATTGTCGTTGTTGGATCTAGACGACTTTGCCTCCAATCAAAGCAACAAATGCTGATGGCAAAAGGCAAAAAAAAAAGTAATCAAAATGCCCACAATTTGGTTTATTTTTCCACGCATACATAAACATTTCCACAGCCATCCAAGCCAACGTAGATTGGGCCAAGTTTGCGGGACTTTCCAACAGTCGGAGACAGACACTTCACTTTCCGGCTGAGCTTTTTGTTGTCGGCTTTCTTATTTATGCCTTGTGTTGTCTAACAATTTCCTCACACTTTTCTCACGCGCTCATCAACGCCTCAGTGTCTTGCTGTCTGTCTCGTTCCGTTGCAGCTTTCATTGAGTTTTCTTCGCAAAGGCAAACTTCTCAGACTCAAGTGTGGAAATTTTCACTTTTTTGCCATAATTAAATTCATTTTCAACTTTCCTTTACCGTTGAGCGAGACGGTCTTAGTTTGCACTATATTTTAACTATACATTTTCCATTTTTCATTTTCATTTTTCATTTTCATTACATTCTTAAGCTGGCAGCCCGCTTTGCCTCTATGCCATTCGCCCGCACAAGGCTAGCCTTGCCAACGTTTCATTTTCATGCAGCTTCCTGAGCCGTTACTTCCGGTTTTCTGCCTGCCTGTGTCTATTTGTATACTCTGTTGTATAGTTTCAACCAGCCATTGGAATACAGCGCTGGCGAGGACAGAACAGAACAGGATGCAGAGGCGAATGAGACTCAGGAATTGGCCAAGCAATTGAAGCTGCTCTCCCTCCTCGTTTCACTCTCGGCCAGGCGCGTCTAGGCCTGTGTTTTGTTACCAAGTTTTGGCTTAAGTTGTTTTTAAGTTGTAAATCTCCTCGTTTGTGCAACTTTCCCTCGTCTGCCTGCCCCAAAAATGCCATCAAATCTAGGTTGTCGACTGTAGTCATCGGCCACACTGGCAGTATCAAATTGTATATTTGTGGTTGGGAATATGAAAATTGTAACTGATATTTATGCTTGTAATGCCAACGCTTGACATTTAGGCCTGCCTTCCTGCCGCCCTCACTGCCTATGTCTGTCTGTCTGTTTTCCGGTCTGTGGCCTGTCCACAATAATTCATTCGAGAAATGCGTGTGCAATTTTTGTTATTTCCCTGCCATGGCGCATTTGTTGTGCGAATTTTCCCATTCAACTTACATTTCAAATGACTCTAAACTGAAACTGAAACTGTCTGCTGAAAATTATGACTTGCTGGATTATTCCTTATTCAGCCTGCTCAAATATTCTAATTGAATGTCTTGCATGGTTGCCTCAATTTGCTCATCATCAGTCCTTGTTACTCGAGCTGCATACAAATTTCGACTTTTTGTTTTGTATTTTTTTTTATTTTCTTCAAGAGAATTCTATTTGCAACTGTCTCGACTACAACGGCATGTTACTGAGTGGAACTGCAATCGTTGGAGTAATTGTTCAAATTTGTCTCTTGAAACAATGAGTTGGAGCGAAGACAGAAAACTGATTGACTCATCGTGCTGTCTTACTTCAATTACACTGGTCTGTAGATATATATATGTAGTCCCCAATTTAAATGCGTATTTTTAAAGTTCTATATTTATGCAACATTTAAAACACCCTTTTTGCTTTCAAAGTATTTTGATAAATTCCTTTGCATTTTGTTGAAAAATTTAAATATTATTCTAGCCAGAATGTTTATTTACATTTTGAAGCTTTATTTTCTTTATATTGAGATTGTGATGGCTATGATTTCCATTCAAATTTATTTTTTCTGATGTACTCGACTTAATTCCATTTAAATAAAACGGAATTGGAATTATGTTATCAATAATAACAAATAATTGATATTAAATGAAATTAATTTTGTGAAATTCATAATTGTTTTTGGCAGAATAAACTCACCTGGTTTTGAGTTGATGCCCACTATTTGCTGCTGCTGTTGCTGTGCGTTTGATTGCTGCTGCTGCATTTGCTGCTGATGCTGTTGTTGCTGCTGCTGCTGTGGATGTTGCTGTTGGCCATTGTGCTGCAGATGGGCAGCTGTCACGGATTGCTGTTGCTGTGCGGCAGCTGCTGCTGCTGCAGCTGGATGTATGGCAAGCAGTTTCGTTTCCGGCGGCTTGTGGGGGCCCATCGTGATCTGCGGGGCCCCCATGGCTATAGTCGGCGCGGGCATCATTAGGGTCGACATGGCCAGCATAATTTGAGAGTGAATTTTGGTGGTTTTTTTACTGTGCTAGTTGTTGTTGTTTTTGTTGCTACTGCAAATGCTTGTGTCCAATTGCTTTCTGGCTGTGCGCTTTGTTTCTATTGATTTGTTGACCTCGCCTCGTTGTGTCCGTGTTCGTGTCCTCTGCTGCAGTTGCTGAACTCTGTGCCAAAGGTCGAGCGTTAGCCTTTGTCGCCACCGCCAACGTCTCCGTATCCGTCTCCGTCTCTTCTTCCTTCTTTCACATATATGACTTTGCCTCGACTTTGCTCTAACTGGCTCCGGGCTATGTTATATGACTGTGTCTGTGTCTGTGTCTGTGTCCGTGTCCGTGTGTGTGAATGTGTATGACTCTGTGTGTTTGTGTAAACTTATGAAATATGCTTGGTGCTCTGTGCAACTTTTCTCCGTGTATTTTCACTTTTCTTACAGTGACTTCGTCGTCTTTCGTCTTTCGTCTTCCACGCTAAATGGCCCCTTGTGCTATGTACTACTCGATGCTGCTGCCTCTCTGTCTCTTTCCTTCCTTCTTTCGCTCAGCGAGTGTGTGTTGTTTTTATTATTTTTATAATTTTTGCTGGCTTTCTTTTACGTTTTGCTTATGTGTTTGTTCAACCGGAAATTCACGAACACGAGCGCACTTGGCTTGTAATTTTTTCGTTGTCCTTACATCCGTCTTCTTGTCCTTCGCAACGTTACATTCGACTGTTGGATATGGGATTTTGGGATATGGGTTTATGTACGAGCCTGCCAGCCTGCCAGCCTGCGAGCCTGTCAGCCAACCCGCCAGACTGCCAGTAATCGCAAATTATTTTCCCCCACTGCTTATCATTGTTGTTGTCGTTGTTGCTTTGTCTGCAGCAGCAGCAGCAGTAGCAACGGAAATTATAAATATTGCTGTCATATGTTGGTGTTGCTGTCACTATTTGCACGCCAGACAGTCAGTTAGACGAAGACTTCTTCAATTTCAATGTGTATGCATTAAAAAAAAACAAATTACAAATAAAAGCCGTCATCATACAGTCGGAGAATTCCGGCTCAATGTCGCTGGTAAAGTTTGTTTTCAGTGCAGCAGCAACAACACGAGAGCAACAGCGGGCACAGGAGCAAAGAGTTTGCAAATTATTTTGCTGGCTGCTGACTCGACTCTGATGAGTTGGCTGTGAACTTTAAAAGTCACCGAATGTCAGTGATAACAACAACGACAAAAACAAAAACATTGGTGTAACTTTAATGAATCTCGCCAAAGTTTGCCGCTTGCAAAAGGCATTAAATTTATTTACAATGCAGTCGAAAAACTAAATGAAAACTATGCCAGGGTTGAAGGAACTTAATGCAGTTCTTCCTTATTCTTGAATGTGCCCATAAAAATAATAATAATAATAAGATAATGATTTCAATAAATATTACTTTTAAATGCTCTTCTGATCTGTTTCGAGTAACGCACGAATCAAGAGACGAATGCAACGCACACACAATACGGCTATACGATTGTACGGCTATACGACTAAACGACTTTACGACTAATTCATCGCTGGATGCCCCAAAGAACAGAAAGAACACAAAGCGTACGGTACGAGTTCGTACTAGACCGTTAGGCGACGCTTTTCTTACTGAACGCCAGCAGCACACGCATTGGCCAAAAACTGAAAAAGCGCTGCCACTGCGACGACAACGACAACAGCAACGACGTCGACGACGGCGGCGCCGTTCCGTTATCCTCTGGCCAGGACATGGCAGGCGGACAAACGGTTGCTGCTGCCAGCGAGCGATCCGCGTAGGCAGTGGATACAACGACGGCGCCGATGAGGAAGACGACGTCGTCGTCGTCGTCGGCGTCGTCGGGATGCGTTTCCCTACATTTCTCTCCGACGAGGGGTTACGACGCCGAGCAATATGTATGGGCGCCGACAACGAACAGGACGAGGACGCGGTTGTGGCCCGACGTTGCCAATTACCAGAGTCCCGTTATTTGTGTCGCCTAAGCGAGCCCCCTCTCGAGTAACGCGCTCGTTCATAAAATATTCACGAATTGTTCGCTCTCATTCTCACTAGTGCCACCTCGAGCTGTGCTGCTCTTCTCTCTTCCTTCGTCAATTGTCATTCTCGTCGTCGTCCTCGTCCTCGTCCACAATGTTTCGTTGCTGCCTTTGTACCATGGCTGGCTCTTCGTCCTTTCTCACAACTCGGTGTCCAAAACACAGCATCGATTTGAGCCACTGCGCCGAATCTACAACGAGTTAGGCGCTAAATCGCTTCAAACGGCCAGCAAAATTTGAATTATACAAGCTTAATAATATTATTTTAATTTAAATATTTTTATAAATCACAATATATTAAATAGTTTTTATTTTTAAACACATGTATTAGAATTTTAATACATTTAATTGGCCACTACTTTGCATTGTGGAGTCTTCGAAAATTATTCAATGTCTCTGGCACTAAGCAATTTTCCCAGTATTTTTGTGCCCGAAAATGTAAAACTGTTATACGAACTGATGAAAAACCATGTGCATTCAGACATTCCTGCTATCATCATCTTACTTGTGAATTGCATTTCAAAATGTTGCCAGAAATTACCATAATAAGCAATTGTTAAATTTTCTATACAATAACTACAAATTATTGATGTAGTCTTAATAAAATACCAATATAAATAAATGTTTTATTTTTACTCTAATTATAAATTGCGCAAGGGAACATGATTTTTTAAACTATAAATTGAATATGGGTTTTGCTGTCAGTAATTTGTAATACCTTTCTAATCTATTGGCATCGAAACTAAACATCATGTTTATAAAATGTTTGTCTTTTTTTTCAATTTAATTAAGCAATGGATAAATTGTCCGATTGACAAAGGAAAAAATAAAGGGTGACACTAATATCATCGGCTAGTAAACTGAAGTCTGGTTGTGTTGATTGGATTACTCATTGATTTTCATTCGAATAGTTTGGCATGAAATATCAAAGCAAAGCTCAACGAATTTCGTTTTAATTACACACATTTGCGCTATTTTTGGTGTAATCAAATAAAATAGTAATAAAAGCTGCAGTCAAAAGACAGCAAAATGTCAGTCGAACGCATGAATGCAACTGTGTGAGTGCACTTAATTGCATATATGTATGTAAATAAATATGTGTAGATGTGTACGAATCCATATGCAAGTGTGAGTTTGTGCGCTAATAATGGCTGAGTTAGTCCGAGCAAGCTCTGGGTCATTTTTGCATGGCAACCTCACATACACACACACTTGGCAATCCCCACACTTGCTTGTGTGTACACACACACACATGTGGGACCCACCGTAAACTGAGCTCCACTCATTTGCAGCATTTTGAAGTCATAATTACTGAAGAACATGGCCAGAACGTGGCATGAAAATAGAGGGACAGAAAACAAAACGAACACCGCAATGACAGTTCTCAGACTCTGTTTGTTGTTGTTGTTGCTTTTGTACGTGTACTTTGACAATGGCTGGTAGGGGTAATGAGCACTGAGGTGAAGCGAATAAGGCGGACAATGGAGAGAGAGGCAAAAGTGTCAACGAAAATAAGAAAAATGCATAATTGCATGCAATTTAGCATGCGACATTATCATTGTTCTGTTTAGCATAAGAATCAGCGCCATTACATATACTCACACCCACACAAATAAACACACATATATGTATGTACATGCATAGAGTCACACATACTCGCGTGCAGGTCGGTGCAGTGTGCGTGCAAAGCAGGATTTTTAGAGTGGGGAGATGTTGTCCAGGAGACAGCTTACTGTAAGCGCATTCTATGTCTCGCAACTGGCTGCGTGTTGCATGTGTTTAAATGTAACGGCGGTGACAGCAACAGAAACAGCAACAGCAACAGCAACAACAACAACAACAACAACATATACACCAAGTGTGTATAATAACAAAAGTGACGTAAACAATGGGAGCCATGCGAGCTCTTCGCGAGGCAAAGACCGATCCAAGGGCCGCTTTTCTTTAGAGCCCATGAGAACAGCTTCTTCTTGTCACTCTTTGCATGTGTGTGTGTATATTTGATGTGTGTGTCTTTGTCAAGACAATTGCCCTTTGAATTTTTAAAATCACTTTAAATGAAAACAAAAACAGGATTCCTTGTGTCGACGCTCCCTTCGCTTTTTGCCATTTGCCTTTTGTTCTTTGGACGTCGCTTGTTAGGTAAATCAGCGTCAAATTGGACTGTGCAGCGACAGAAACAGCAACCTCAACAACAATAGCAACAACGGCAACGACAACAAAAACAAAACAACAACAATAACAACAATGCAGGGGGCATGATCATGGGGCAGAGTTATAACGTGCTTAAGCGTCTTTAACTAAAATGAGGCTAAAAATATTCCCTCGTAATGAAGTGCATAGCGGGTGTGTCTTTATATCACCATACTCATACACATACATATACACATACACACACAAGCATATATAGTACTTTTATATCTGTTTTTGTAAGCGTGTGCGAGAACTCAACAATAGAGCATTGTTTATTGTTGTTTTTGTTGCTCTTGTGGCAACGCGTTTCCATTCGCATACGAGCAGAAAATTAGGGCATTGTTTAAGCCAATTAGAGTGTTTAGTAAAGTGCCTCTGTGTCGTACAGTGTACGGTACGTATGAGTAATGCACTCGGGGACTGTTCGCTCGACCTACAGCTGAGTAGATATAATCACCTTGTGCGTTGATGGCTTTCGAGGACAGGTCAAGCATGTCTTATAATTATTTTGCACTGATTGAAGTAAACATTTTGCAGTTGGAAGCTGCTTAGCACCGAACGATGGATTGAGAATGCAATCAGTAAACTTTCAATAGCCGGGATTACAGTGCACCACACAAGTGAAGCTTTAATACTTCTGTTGAAAGGTACCACAAGGTAATACACATCCGAGGAGACAGAGTGTCAATTAAGAGTAAGCAAATCTGGCCAGACTAACTGGCCTAAGTGTCAAGTCAAGTCGGAACAAAAGGAGTTTCTGGGAAACCTACCTAAAGCTGCTTGAAAAGCATTGGAGCCGAAAACAAAAGCCTAGAAATGATATCGAGAGTTGGCAGTCGTCAGTTGGCAGTTCAAGTCATAATGACGACCTTAGAGTTGCATTAAACAAAAACACCTAAGCACCTTTTGGGCGACAGTTTTAAACGCCACCCGAGACAATTTCCACCATCGATGGGATGGCACACACAGCTGACGACACGGGGGTCCTTGTTGGCATCCTGGGTGGTTCGTTTATATCCGGAATGTGCAAATTTTCGGTTGCTTTCAAGCTCGCACTAAATAAATTGATGTCCACATGCTCAAGACGACCCAAGCACCAGAAACAACAACAACAACAGCAAAAACAACGCAGCAGTAAAAACCAAATAAGTGAAATATTTATGCACATTTTGGGGCAAGTTTCTCCTGGTTAGGTGCCGCCTAATGGGGGTCACACTCGGCGCTTTAAATGTTTAAATAGGTGTGTCAGATAATGGAAATAAGTACCCGGCCGGGGACCACAGCTGCTTGATGAGCTTCACCTCGTAGTCGAGTGGAGTGGGAGAAGCAGCAGGAGATGAAGCTGCTGCTTGAGCAAGTTCATATAAAAGTTACAGCTGAACGTGTCCATTGATTATGTCTACATTTCCAGCTCCATCTCCATTTCACTCCCTCTAACTCTCTGTTGCCATTGCGCCCATTCCCTTGCTTTGTTTGTGTTTGCTTTAAATTGTGTGGACCAACATTTTGGGCTGCAGAGTGTTGTGTTCTTTTCTCTTCTGCGTTTTTTTTCCGTCGGACTTTCCTTCTGGCTGCAGTGCGACATTTTCATTTGGTATTTGTTGTTGACGTTGCTTGTAGGCTGCCACCATTTGGCTTTTAACTTGGCTAACGATAATTTGTTTGGCAACTGCCGTAGCTATAGCTTTTGCCGCCATCGCCAACGGCCTCATAATGAATTTTTATGCTCCTTTAATGTATTTTACACAAATATGAAACGATGTGGACCTTGCCACGCCCACGCAAAGCCTCACTTTGGGACCTTAACTTTTTAGCTATGCTAATTATTAATATTTTTTAATTAAAATATGCTCTGACCGCACAAAAATTAACTAACTAACTTACTCTTTGAGCAAATAGAATATAAAATACAAATAAAAACAGAGAACAGAAAAGGCGTGGAAAATATATGAGACTTTGCAGTTAAAAGTGCTTGAATGTGCAGATACCCAGTTCATGAATTGAGAAAGGCAACCCTTGCGGAGGTTTGAAAAACCTTTACGAATTTGTCGAAAATACTGGTTGGCTTGATGCTGAAATAATAATTCTTTTGCTTAGTTTGTCACATCCTCTTTCAATGTTTATAGAGTAAACAAATAAAAATAAAAGTCATTTCAGCTTAACATAAAACATATTTAAGCAAATAACTTAACAACAGCAACAATTTTATTACGGCTCAAAAGTGAAAAATAAGAACTCTTTTTATTGGGAAAACCAGCTATCACTTTTAATGTGGTTAAGGCTAGTGTCCACTGTAGAATATACTGATGATGGATATTCAATGGAAGGCCTCGCTGTCTGGGCAAATTCCACTATGAATTATTATTGTCAAATTCGAGTACTCTGCAAATACGACTCAATGTACCGCGAAATAACTTGAGTATCTTCTATATATCGTATATTAAAGTTTTTCCCTCGCAAGCGTCTCAAATTTCCAGTTCTGACATGTCATGGAAAAATAATGGGTAACCATAGTTTTAAAATTTCCAAATTGTAGGAAAGGAAAAAGATATAGATATAGATATAGATATAGATATAGATATAGATATAGATATAGATATAGATATAGATATAGATATAGATATAGATATAGATATAGATATAGATATAGATATAGATATAGATATAGATATAGATATAGATATAGATATAGATATAGATATAGATATAGATATAGATATAGATATAGATATAGATATAGATATAGATATAGATATAGATATAGATATAGATATAGATATAGATATAGATATAGATATAGATATAGATATAGATATAGATATAGATATAGATATAGATATAGATATAGATATAGATATAGATATAGATATAGATATAGATATAGATATAGATATAGATATAGATATAGATATAGATATAGATATAGATATAGATACGGATATAGTTACAGATTCATTTATTTTTCCACTATAATGTTCAAGGCTAACGGCCTTGCTCTTGCAGGATATTATGGATGGCGTCTAAATGTTATTCCACTTTCTCTATCTATATCTTTTTTTGCTTTCTCTCTCTCTCTGTGATTTTAATTTTGGCAAATTTACGGGCCTGGTTATATTTCGGCTTGTCGGGAAACTGGGGACATTACAAGCTGCAGCTGCAGCTGCAGCAATAGCAGAGGCAAAGCAAAGGCAAACGCATTGCAGAGTCACAGTTACTGCACATAACTGTATAATTTATATTGGCCATTTCGCTTTTAGTCGCACACATACTGATACACACACATACTTATGTATGTAGACAGAGAGGCTCACGCATACTAGCAAAATGCTTTTGCGACAAAGTAAATTGTAAAATGTCACCCATAAAGCGTAAATTGTAACAAAAAGCACTCGAGGCCACACAGTGATTTAAATTTTGTACTCTGTAGGCTCTGCCTCGGTCTATAGTCTATAGAGTTATGTGTCCCTCGTTTGGGGTTACCCTACCAAGTGCGCAGATGGCGCGGTGGTTTGGCCTGCACGCCACTTGGCAAATCTGGCGACAAGTTACGTTTGCCTAGTTCACAAAATACACGCACAGCGGTTCAATGTATTTCGCTGTCTCTCTCGTTGCGTGTGTGTGTATGTGTGTGTGTGCACAATTTACACAATTCATAATTCATGCAAAAATATTGTAGAATATATACATTTATAGCTAAATGCATAGACTTTGGCGATACGATATGCATTTCGATGCCGCGACAGACGCAGTTGCAAGTGAAGCAGCAAGCTCTAAATGCAATTGTAACTATGTAACTGCCACTGTCTGTGTGCATGTGAGTGTGCGTGTGTGTTTGGGATTTAATTGAGTTTTGGTATTCAAAACACTGGGCCAAAGTGACAAATTGATTATCAGTCGCTGCATAAAGCATGAGCATTTTGAATTGAATGAACATTATACCCGAGTTGGCTTGGCTTTAAGCATGGTTCCCTATGTTCTCGACTATATCGCATATTAAAAACGGAAACAATTTATTTCACGCACTATTGAACTTTAGACTGAACGATTTTTCTTTGCCGCAATTTGAACAAATATTAATTTCTTATATTTTTTTTTTGCTCTTTCCTTCTCTGTTTTTTTTTTTTTTGTTCCTGTAGCTGCTGCCGTTTGTCGTCCTTCGAAGTCGGTCGGACAAGTCGCCTTATTCATGATGCTGCTCGGCAATGTCTGGGATTTTCTTTTATTTTACAACTGTGGCACTGTTTCTCTCCTCCCAGTTTTGTGCTTTCTTTTTCTCTCCCAACTTGACGACAATCAATTTTTCTTCATCACAAAATTGCATTCTTCAAACAGAAGCAAAGCGATTGAAAGAGAGAGAGGGATATTTGTGCTGGCAATGAAAACACAAAAATTCGCACTTTATTCATTTCCGCCGTCTTCCTCAAACAGTTGCTTTCTCTCTTCTGCTGACAGCTCTTGCCGGCATTTAAACTGCTGCCGGTCAACTTGTATTGCCTTGTCGTCGCTGCAGGCTTTCGCTCTCCTGTTTTTGTATTCATTAATCAACTTTCAAATCTTGCCACAACAATTGCTACACGTACGCCTTAGGAAAGGGGAGTTGGAAGTGCTTGAGACAAGGAAAATTCACAACAGATCGTCCTTGCACTTTGGGGGCACTTAGCACTAATTTGCGGCCGCTGTATTGATGCTGCCACGACCGTTGTTGCAACAAGGCGCAGGCAATGGCGATAACCTGGAAATGCCAATCAGCTACCACATGAGCATTGCCCATCACTCACGTTGCCAACAGTTAGCGGCAATGTCAGATTTCATTTGTCTTCGTGGCGACCAATGCGTCAATTGTTAGCAGTTGATTAAAGTCTTAGAGGGAGACGAGGCACGTATAGAGAGAGATGGAGAAGGAGAGGGAGAGCGAGAGATCTCATGCTGTCGGCAGGCAGCTGACAGCTTCGTCGTTGTGGGTGCTTAAGGGTCTTTCCCTGGCACTCAGTGAGTCATTAACAACCGGAGATGAGTTTGGTTTAATGCGGTTGCCGTTTACAAATGGAATTTTTTAGTGGCTCTTCCCTACCCCCGCCACCCAGCACCCACAACAAAACCCATGTCAGGACTGGCGGCACACTCCTTGAGGATTTGGGCAACGGAAGTCACTCGATGTGTGTTTGCCTGTACAATGTGTACAGGAAGTATAAGTATGTCAGCCTTATTTGTGCATTTCTCACAATTTAATCCTTCACTCTGCCATTATGAAAACGTTGCAAAAGCCAAAGGAATTTCGCACAGTGTAATCAACATTACTCACAATTCCCCATCAACGTTCGCCATTGCAACTTTCTGAGAATGTCTGTTAAACAAACCTTCCACTGGCAAATGACGACAAGTATTAGCTTATGAAAAGTCTTTTATTTCAAAAAGATGCAATCTGCTTTGAACTCTATTTGTTATTCTTAGAACATTTCTAATGCGATTTGTGCATAATAATTGTTAAGTATACGAAGCAATTGGTCCTTCACTAACAAACAGCTCAATAATCTGCAGTTCTCACTAAATTTTTGTGTTGCGCATTTAAAACTAATTAAAAATCTTTGGCAATTGTGCTTTTGCCTTGCAGCTGAGTAAACGAGCTTAAAAATTTCTTTAGAATTTGGTCAACTGGTCTTGTTACCTCTTGCGACTCTCGAATGGCAGAAGTTTTCATTAGCCACAGTTTTCATTCGCAAAAGTTTGGCCAACGAATCTTTTACAGTTGCATGCCAAGCATCGTCGCCTACTTATGACAAATTTCCGGTCAACTATTTATGCTGTGCAAACTTTATGCCTGGGCCATCTGATATGCCCTCGGCAAGTGGGCAAGAGGGGCGTTGCAAGTGTTCAAAAATGTATTTTTCAGACTGTAAAGCGTAGCCGAAACCAATGAAATTTTCTAAAATGCTTACGACAACGTACAAAGTGCACTTGCCCCATTCATAAGTGAAGAAGTGCTGTTCCACCACCTACTGCTGGGCTGGCCTATATGTGTGGGCGTGGCATGATACGAGTACACCATTTTGACTTAAGTTAGTTGGCTTTTACCTTAAGTTTTGCCCGATTTCACAGACAGTAGAAACAGATAGAGAACGCGAGAAAAGAGAGAGAGAGAGAGAGAGAGAGACAGAAGCAACCAGGCAGCAAGCCAGCATGTTTTTCTTAACGGATCTGCAGCCACTTGGTCTTGGCCCTCTTCAGCTGGCTCGTGTATGTGCATATTTTGGTAAGCGCGGCCTCGTTGCTTGAGCAAGTGCGTCTAGCTTGGGCTCTGGCAGGCGTCTGGGAGTAAAAGTTTTCGACTTTGAGAGAGAGAGAGAGTCAACGGTCAATTTGTTTGAGATTTGAACAATTTTGTTGCCTCGGGACTGTGCCTAATTAAAATGACATTAAAGCCAAGAGCTTTTGTTTCAAGCAGCAAGCACAAAAAGAAAATGGTACAGAGCTGAAATGAAGGCAGATAGTCGCAGTTGGCCTTCGCCTGAGCTGCCAGAGCCGGAGCCGGAGCTTCAGCCAGCTAGCTGGGCTGGGTAACCAAGCGAAACGTCGACTGGGCTCCATACAAATTGCAGTCAACATGCTGCGCAAGTCGAGCGGAACTGGCAAAGACAAAATGAAATACACATGAGCGGGAACAGGACACAGAAGGCAACTGGCAGCAGGCAGCAGGCAGAAGGCGACGCATTAGGCCAGCCAGTGACAAATAAACAGCTGAGGAGACTCTGAATGTAAGAGAGAGAAGAGAGAAAGAGATGGTACAGTTATAGGGTAAACAGGCTTTGCTAGAATACAAGGACGAGGACGAGCACGAGAACGAGGACAATTCGTCGTCATCAGCAGCTTCATTTTGGATTTAATGTAATACGCAGCGACGAGCTGAGAGCTGTGAGTCAGTCATGGGATAGCGAAAGCCAAAAGAGACCTAGAAAATCATTGCAGACATATGAAATATTAATAATGTATGGCCGCACACACACACACTCTCTCGCACACATAAACAATCATTTGGCCCCCTGAATAAGTGAGCCAAAGTGTAGTGAAGCAGCGCGCAAGGAAATGGCAGGCTGATGATCCCATTTCCGAGCGGTAAGTGATGCCAAAAGTCAGTCCGTCACAACAACAGCAACAGCAACAGCAACAGCAGCAACAACAACAACAACAGTTGTAGCTCCAGTCCAGCAAAAAAGCAACAACATATTCCTGTGTGTGTGTATGTGTGTGAGTGAGTGTGTGTGTAGGCAGCCAGGCAGCCTTCAATAAGACTGAATCGACTTGTGCATTCACTTGTTCCCTCCCTCTCTCTCTATCTCTGTAGCTCTCTCTCGGTATGGCCTCCTGGGCACCTCCTGGGTAAAATAAGGCTACAGCACAAGAAAAAAACGTTGCCTGTCAGTTGCCCTGTGTGTGTGTGAATGTACGCGTGCATGTATGTGTGACTTAAAGGAGCAGTAGCATCAGCAGGGCGCATCCAGGAGCAGCTAGAGTCCTTTTCATTATAATTTAAGCATAGCAACATGACAACGTGGTTAACTTTTGCTTTTTTTCCCCATTCGCCCCCCCACCCATTACACCCCCTTCCACCAATGTTTGACTTCCATTTGGCCACATTGTTGCTATGATCAGAGTCTGCGGGGAGTTTTGTGGTTGGTAATATGAAATTGCCTCAAAATGTTTGCCACTTTTATGCTTTTCTGCTGGCGCTACTGCTACTGCTAGAGCTTCTGCTTCATTTTCTTCACGTTTCTTGCCATGCCCTTTGACATATTTGGCCGTGTCTTTGCGCCAAAGATTCTGCCATTTAATGAGCTCCAATTTGAAGCGTGTGTCCTTGATCAAGCAGCTGCAATTGCACCAGAAAAGTATGGAGCCTTTAAATTGTAGATACATGAGCGAAAGCATGGACACAGTTCAGGTCTCTTGATTGGATTCCGAATAATTTACTATTAGAGAAAAGTAAATTAATTATTTATATGTAGTTATCAATAATTAAAGCATTTTAAAGAACGCTCGTATTTGATTAGATTTAAATTGGATTGCTTTGCAATAAAATAAAATATAGCTTTAAGTACTTCAAAAACTGCACTTAATTGCCTCTAAGATGATCAAACTAATATTGCAAAATTATGATTTTATTTTTCTTACTTGTATTGCATCTATAAATTTAGTGCGTTTTGTTGGAAATAATACAATTAATAAATTCTTTCTCCTTCTACCAACCTGTTGCAAATTGCAACAAAATGCATCTAATTAAAATGCTGCCTCTGCCCAGCTTCGATTGTAAAATTTATAATTCAATTGCATAATTCTTGAGCGCAAGACAAACAATAAGCAAACATTTGCATGGCATGAAATTTAAGAACTGCCATTTCCCAGAGCCGCAAGAAAATCTCGATTTCCCATCACTCAGCAGGCGATGGCACCCAACGCTGAAATTGCCCCTGCCACCTCCATATCCTATCTGTTGCCAGGACTTTTCAATGAACGACATGTGCTTACAATTTGTATGCATAAAACAAACGAACATATAAAGCAACACATTCATCTGCTCATATGTGTGTATGTTTGAGAGGCGAAGGAGTGGAGAGGGGGAAGTCTTTATTATTTATTTTTATGCTTTACGATATTTATGCTTTTTGTCAGCGATCCGCATACGAAGCAGCAGCAGAAGCTGCCGAAGCGACAGGATGAGCAGGAGGAGCAGCCTTTGCGATGGGCAATGCATTTAATTAATGAAGAAACCACTGGACATGCTCGTTGTGGGGCCAAGGAGGAGGAAGCGACATACTTTTAATAAGGCTGAGCAAATAGAATGCCAGGATACAGCTGGATACAGAGTGTGTGTGTGTGTGTGTGTGTGTGCCGGAGGGCGATGGGGAGTGTGTAGAGTATATGCCATGCCCATGCCCAGGCCCAGGCCGCGCATTAAGCCTTTGACATGCGCCAATCGTAAATCTTGACCAACATATCTGACCAGTGTTTGCGCAATGCCCCCGAGGAGCTGAGTGGGCCTGCCGAACGGAATGTGAGCGGATGTTAGGGTGGGTGGGGAGTCCAGTGAGTTGGCTGGAAAAAATGGCCGACGGCGTCGCTTTGTCCTTTGACACCAGCACTGACAAGGCCTATGCAAATATTTAGTAAATGAATCAGCGCTTTGCGACTGTTATCATTTATGCCACGCCCCCTCGCCTCTGTTCACATACGGACAGTGTTCGACCAAGCAAGGATATTCGCTTGTCTTCTCACACACTCACACTCACACTCACACTCTATACTCTTGCTCTTTTCCTCGCCCTCTGAAAGTCGACAGCGAATTTGTCAATTGGTAGCAATGACTGTAAACAGACAGGACGGCAGTGAAGGCTTTGGTTTCGGCTTGTGTTTCGGCTTCAGGGTTGCGTTTGGTCGAACGTATATTGGATCGGTATCTGCCGCTGGATGTATGTACGTACAGTTGCGGGTCCGAGCGTCAGGGTCGCATGTGCGAAACCCCTTCGTCCCCTCTCGCAGCACATCAATTGATGAAATTTATGGGCCGCCTCGAAGCGTAGAGCTCGTGACGCACTTGTCCAGCCATTGCCAGAGCTGCCAGCGGCTATGCATACAAAACGCTGCGGCAATTATCTCAAATGCAAATGCTCTGCTATGCACAAGGGGGCTTGACAAAAACGGGGCGTGGCTTTGGCTAAGCACGTAATGAATTGTCTTTTTGGCAATTCGATAAATTTTCGACTCTATGATGCTGTAGCTGTTGTTGTAGCTGTAGTTGCAGCAACGTTAGCTTAAGCTTTACGCTTGCAATCCAATTCCAAAAAGGCAGCCCCCCCTTGCCCTTTACTAACCTCTCTTACTCGCTCTTATCTCACACTCTTATTCGCTGCAGCAAAAGGAGCCTGCAGCAGCATGCGCTGTAAAGTATGCTCCGTTTTATGGTGCGCGTGAAATACGAATCGCGAGCGTAATTAAAAATCATAAGAAATGAAACACAAACAGAAATAAACATGTCATAGCTGAGAGCATGGAATTGCAGATACAGAAACCCCCCGCCGCGGGCATGGCAAATCTTTATAGTTTTGTATCTGTGCCGCTTCTTGTCTATATATATGTGTGTGTGTCTGTACCATAAAAATATGGCAAAGGAAAACGAGGCGAAAGAGGAAATAAAAATAAAAGCGCTGAAATAAAATAAATTGCACTCAAAAATCCTTTTCCGTGCCTGCAACTCATTACAAATTTTATTACAGATACTTGCCAAGCCACACACACAGAGAGAGATACCAAGCCCATCCCATATACAGTTACAGTTACAGTTACAGTTACAAACACTCGCACTCATTGCCAGATAGCTGCATATAAACACAGACTGACATTTAATACAACACTTGATGTCGCTCATTAAGAAGAATTCAGCGCACGAACGCCATTGCAGACACGCCCACTGGCCGAATACCCCAAACGCCCAAATACTGAGCTGCACTCGAGCAAAAGACCCTCGAGGTGTATGGCAGAGGAGGGAGAGTGTGGGATAAGAACGAAGGGATAAAAAAGAAACAGCGCATACGCCAAGCCAAAGTGGAACTTGTTGCCGAATAAACAGCAGCTATTACACACACTCACACATACACATACACACACACACCATGGCACACTTGCATGCTATGGCAGCAGCTTGGTCTAAGAGGCTGGCCATAATGAGCATACATAGCCAGAGAGAAGACAAGGCCTGTGGACGCCAAAGGGTGTCTTGCTGTCGTCTCTCGTCTGTGTGCGTTACTCAAACAGCAGCCAAGTGTATGATGTGTTGTTATCGTTGTTGTTGTTGCTGTTGCTACTGCTGTTGCTGTTGCTGCTGCTGCTGCAGTTGAGTTGCTGCTCTTGGAGTTGTCACCTGCAGCAGGCGACGGAAAACGGCAAACTGCAAACGGCAACATGACTACAACTTGTCTACATTTCGTCTTCTGTCTGTCGTCTTCCTCTCCGGCTGCCACTAACTGGCTTGTAAGCATGCTCTATCCGTCTGCCTGCCTGCTTGCCTGCGTATGTGTGCCTCGTTTTACATACACTTTTTCCACTCACTTAACGCATTAGAGCCATACTCTGCTTAAATACGCGTATGTTTCCATCGACAGTGTGCGTAAGCCTTCGATGTGTGCTCAAAAAGTTGGCAAATTTAATGATTGTGATGTGATAGCACATTTCTTTCATTTATTATGTACTTACTCACTTGTTTGTTGCTTAGCAGTTGTGGCATTTCGCTAAGTTTCTCTTTGACAAATCATTTCAATGTTGTCCGAGGACATTTTTGCTTTTTTGGTAGGTTGGCGGCTGAATAAATGGGCAATGATTGTGCGCTTTCGATATGCCATTTATGGGCCTGTCAAACTTATCATTATGATTGTGCTGTGCACTACAAAAAGGAAGTTTTTATTCACATTTTATACATTCCTTTTATGCGGCAATCAAGGCCTATGCTATCAAGTCAAGCGATACACAACAACAGCAACAACAGCAACAATGGCAACAAAAAGAAACCCAAGTATGTCAAATTAACAATGTCATCAAAGAGATTTAACATGTTGGCGCTCCATGTCCTGCCAGGCTGCTCCCCCGCTCTGCCTGGCAAACCCGTGTCCTTCTTGTGCATGCGATTACAAGGCAAATCTTTTCAAAGCTTTTAACAAACACGCTCAACCGCACACAAAATGGCGCTCACACACACAGTGAGAGAGGCGTAAGAGAGGGAGAGAAGCGAAGTAGAGCAGCTCCTCGAAAAACTTTGAATTAAAATGCGTTTATTTGGGCTCTTAACACGCTTCGTGTGGGACAAACACCGACTGCACCTCCATCTCCATCTCCATATCCGACAACGACAACGCCGCCCTCCCTCGCTTTCTCTGGCAATTGAACCGAAACGAAGCCCCCTTTGGCTTGCGAAAAAATCTTAACCCAAATAACTTTGAAAACTATTCAAAACATTTGCTTAATATTCGCATGCTGCTGATGTTCGGCCTCGGCGCCTGCCATAGAGACACTCGCAATCAGAGACGGAGACGGAGACGGAGTCGGAGTCGGAGTCGGAGCCAAAGCAAATGACGCCCACACGCGCCAAATGAAAGCGTTTGGTAATCCCTTGTTATCTTGATCTCTTTACTCGGTCACACACACACACACACACACCACATGCACACACTTCTACTTGCAGTCCTACAGTCGCGTAGTGATGTTTAATATTAAATCATATTAAAATATTCAAAAGGCTGCCGCTGCTCCTGCTGCCAGTCTGTGGAGTCTAAGCTTGCTAAGCATTTATAAACATTAGCACGCAAACATGGACGCGACCAAAAACGCGTTGGCAAACATAAGCGAGCCTTCGCTTACACTGGCAAACCCCAACGATCTCCTCTCCCCCCTCCCCTGCGCCCATGCTGTGCGGCGAACGTGAGCGCCCAAATGTATGCAATGACAAAACCCAAAAAGCGTCACCCAGCAAGTCAGCAAGTCGGCAAACAGAGGCACAAGCCCTTCACAAACACTCACACACACACACAAACAGTACAGATACTAACATACTTTTACATATGCGATGGCACAGAGCGTTTGCCACGCCCCCTTACCACAGGCACACCCCTTGCCAGCCTCTCGCTTTTACTTGCTAAATTGTTTGCAAGCATTTTTGAATAATTTTTTGCTCCTCTTTGTATGGACGTATGTGTGTGTGTGTGGCAGAGTCCTTTGAGGCATAAACTGCATGAGTTGTGCTTAGAGAGTGTTTAGAGCTTGCTTAAAAATTTATCAACGGCATGACAAGTGTGACCGCAGGGCGTCATCCTTCCAGTTGCTACGCAGTTGTTGTTGCCATTGTCGTTGGCGCCTTTGGGCTCAAATAATTTGGCGCCCGCATCGTTTTTCAAGCATTTTTACGATTATCGATTCCTAATGGCAACTTTTGCCGAAAGTCATGCAAAGACAAATAGTTTGGTTTGTCAAAGCATTTTCCTCAGCATACTTAACATGTGTCTGAGCCAAAGAGTTATGTATACGCCATGTAGGCTCGTCTTGGATCAGCTCGTGGGCAGGTGGGCAAAAATGGGGGCAAAGATGAGCAGCAACGCACTGTCAAGTTGTGGTGGCAAATGACTTGGAAAGATTGCAAAAATGCCACAGCAGCAGTTAAGTCGCCAAGGAAAAGGGTCCTTAGACGATGAGAAGGGAACGCCCCCTGCGAGCCATTATGTTTCAAACATGTCAACAGTTTCAATGCTAGTTGCTAAGAAACAACATCGCTAGCTAAAACTTTAATGAATTGCAGAAAAAAAAAGGTAAGTTCTGCAAAGAAAATTCATTAACTTTGCATTCGGTTTAAGCATGCACGTAGCGCGAGTTACATGCATATTCTATGAGTTGGGCGCCATTAGTGAATTTTTATTGAATGCGAAAAGACTATGGTGCCTTGTCGCCGTCAGTTTGCTGGTAAGACAATGTTGAAGCCAGGCACAAGACAAAATAAACTGCTGCAATTAGCTGCAAGTTGCATTCGTTGCAAACGAAGCAACTTTATCTTAGCTCGAGCAAATAATTCTGCACACAAGCTACAACAATAACAATAGCAAGAGTGGAGAATCTGTAAAATCCAAAGCACATTTAACACTTTCCTAACGAAAACAAGCAACATAAATTTTTTGGGAGACGATGTACTTGCTGGCAGCTACAGCAAAAGTTGCAATCACACAAGGGCTAAGATGCAGCAGCAGCAGCAGCAGCTTTAGTTTCAGTTTCAGTTTCAGCTTTAGCTTCAGCCTTAGCAGCTCTACATGGCAGACAAGCATCAGGTGCGGCAAATAGCAAGTGGAAGAAAGAACGGAAAAGAAAGCAGTGAGCGCGAGTTGCATTTAATTAAACTTAAACATTTTCATTTTCAAGCGAAAAATAATTAGTTGTGTGTGGCAGCGCGGCACATGCGGCGTATACGTAACATGTAGCGGAAGTTATATGGCGCAGACACAAATTGAGCCCATTTTTACGCGTGTATAAGTGTATAAGTATATGTGTGTTGGGAAAACTGGCGTACAAGTTTCAAAATTAAAATGAATGCAGCACGGCTGTCGAGGCGCGAGGAGCCAAAAAGGATACAAGACTTTTGCACCAACAGACATTTACAAGCGCCATTGCTCACACACACACAAACATTACATATATGGCATGTACGATCGCAGATACAGTAAGACACCGGATGGCAGTTATAAACGACAAAGTCACATGCATGAGCTTGTCAAAAAACGTAGTTAGTCCTGCTCCTTCGGGGAGGATGCAGCCCAAGGAAAGTGCCAAGCAAACAAGCGAAAAAACCAAGGCGTTCGTTGTTGCTGCTACTGTTGCTGCTGTGTGCGCCGTCGAAATAATGTGAAACATTAACTAACTGCGCCTGCAGGCGACAGCAGGATGGCCAGGACGAACGGGACGCTTAGGAACAGAAGAAGACTGTCGAGCAGTGCGCCAGACAAACTTCACATAAGTTTGCCCAGGCACTCACTCTTGTTCTTCCTCTCTCGCTCGACTGTAACATTATATATTTAGTTAAGGTATTAACAACAGCAGCAAAAGAACCTAAAGCTGGCATCAACTACATAACACTATGCAACAAAATGTTGCTTCCACATTGGATAATCGTTGCCCAGATGGGCATCATTATCTACTTCAAACAAAAGCAAAAGAATTGCAAAACTTTTTAATCGAAATTTCAAATTTCCTCATCTCGACATACAACCGTATGTTTGTATTAGCTTCCTGCACTTTGCTGTGCAGTGCAGTGTAGTGTTACTTTAGCAAACTGCCTGCATAGATTAATTAAATTAGGGGGCCATGCCAAACCGTTTTCGACACCAACTTTTGCGCCCTTTCCCAATATACAAGAGAATTCGTTGGCGCTGTGATTTTCGCTCGAAATGAAAATATAGCTAATCCCTCTAGGACGGCAATGGTGAGAGACAAGAGAGAGAGAGGCAAGGCTTGAAGCGGCTAATAAATTCGCGCTAATTATGTTTTCAATTACGCAACAAAGGCCAATTTAATATTTTACATTGGCACTCGACGTGCCACGGCCTCTGATTGATGTGTGCCGCAGTTTTTCGCCCGATTGCCAATTGCAAAACATGACATACCGCCTATCAGCATGGTTCAAAGGGACACCGTGTTGGGGGAGAGGGTAGGCAAAGAGCGTGTGGTGGTCATGGCTAGCGGTTGGGCTCATTGTCTGCCTTCTAATGGCAAATGCCTGTAGATACGTTCTTTTTTTTTTTTTTGGTTTTTTAGCTGGTTCGAGGGCTCCGCTTGCCGCGCAAATTTAATGGAAATTCTCGACATAGCAGGGCATCAAATCAATATGTCATGAGACGCCTGCTCATGCTGCTCCTGATGCTGTGGCAACAACACCACCATCACCACCAGCGGCAGCAACAACAACAGCAATAACAACGCTGATGTGTTGACGATATGCGAGCAGCGACAGGGTGCATGAAAATGACGCGTTATTGCGTATACGCAGTGTCGTCCATTTTCCAAATTTTCAAAATCAAATTCAGCTGCAGCGACCGCTTAGTGAGCTGCTAAGCTTTTGTTAAATGTGTTAATATAGCAGAGAACAGCATGCTTTTGTCTTTAACCATCAAACTACAAATAACTTTTAATAAATTTAGTACTGATCTGGAAACACCTTAATAACAAATCATGAGTATTATTCTAATTTTTCTGTTCCTATTTATTAAATGTACAATACGTTAAATCATGGGTTAAAACCTGAACAATACAAGGATAAAAAATCAATCGAGCTGCTTAATATGAAGATTTTTATATTTTTTAAATAAATATAAAGATTTTTATGAGTTTTTAAACTCCAAGTAAAAGCTACAGAAAAATATTGAAAATAATTTGACTATAGATTCTACTATTTACTATTCTTACTATTCTACTATTCTTACTTAATTTTAAAATGGCAAATATGTGCAACAAAAGAAATGTAAATTTCGCTCTTACTCACAATAAATGCTAATCTATAGCTAAGCTCATCGTAGGGTATTTAATCGCACAACAACGCTTGTTCTTTAGAAGAAACAGAAAATGTCAAATGGCAGCAGAATTGAACCCAAAAAAGGAGGAAAAAAAAATTGAAGGGAAAATGAAGAAAAAAACAGGCTCGTTCGCTGCATGCGCCTAAATCGTTGATTTACGATTCACGCCACACTGAGGAGCAGCCGAATTCGCACACCAGCAGCAGCAGCAGCAGCAACAACAACAGCGAAAACGACAAGTGCGACGAGTACTCGTATGTGGCAATGCACGCATGACAGACACGCAGGCAGCCGTGCAAACCACTTTGGCAGCAATGCGTCGCAGTTCCCGCTATCCCCTGCCCCCTGCCCGCTCCCCGCTGCCATTGCCATCAGTGGGACTGCCCTTTAGTCTGCCTATATGACTCTCATTCTCGCTCTCAATCGCATTCCCTTTCACATTTTTGCAGAGTTTTTATTTTTTTGTATTTTTGGTCGAGCAGAGCATAAAAAATTTTTTTAAATTTATTACGTGTCTCCAGCCAATATTTCACTTTGACATGCAATGTCGCGAAATGAAGCTGTCCAGTTGCGGCGGCAATGCAAGTCCCTGTCGCCACCGACACTTTGCCAACGTCTCGCCTGTAAAATTCCGACTGCAGGCTCTTTGGCTAGCCGCTTCTTTGATTATACCCTCGACGCTGGAGTCCATTTGCTGCAATGAAGTGCTGCACATTTTTGCTCAGCTGCTTTGACTGTCAATTAAAATTACGCATACGCCACATGCCATGGCTTAAGAACATACATACATCGAAGCAGGCTGAAGCTGAGCCCGAACGTCTTCAATCAATATTGCAGTGTGGCGGCGGCCATTTAATTAATTTAAAATACGAGTACGAGTTCGAGTATATGGCACTTTACTGTTTCGACTACAAAAATGAATACAAAAAATGGGAAAAGAAAACGAATATGCAAAATGCCTCGACAAGGACACAGAGTTAGCCTGTCTGGCTGACTGCTTCGACTCCTCGCTGGGCATTTTATGCGTGCGCAAATGAAAAGGAAATGTTTTCATTTAATTTTATTTTTGCCACTGGCGCCCGCCGCGTAATAACAGCAACATCACCATCAATGGGGGGCACCACGGCTCGGGGCACGCATCTTGACAGGCTCCAGACCCAACGGCACGAGTATGTGTGCACATAAGTAGGTCCCGTGCAGCGCAAAAATGGCAATGCCCCCAAACATAATTAAAGACAAACAATTGTTGTTGCTGTCGCTCTTGCTGCTGCTGCTGCTCCTGTCACTTTGGCTAGCGAGCAACGCACAAGAGCAAATAAAGCAATGGCCACAGCACAGCATACAGGCCCCTTCGCACACATGTAGAACAGAGACTGCAGCCTGGCACATGGTCGAGCCTCCTTTGAGCTGAGCCCCAAAAAGTTATTATTAAATAAGAGGGCCAAAAATGAAAAATATGAATGCAATGTAACCGAAAAGTGTTGCGGCATATTTTTGTGCAATTAATTCACTTGAAGGAGAGTGAGAGAATATGGGAAAGTCCCAGCAGGTGCCAATGTTTTCGCAATTATTCTGCTGGCACCGCTGCAATACCATGCTGCGACAGAGCAGACTCTCGAACTTGAATAAAATGTACGCAAGCTGCCTGGAAAAATGCATTTATTAAGGCAGCTGTATTGAGCTTCCTGTGACGTTGTCGTTGTCATTGGCGCTGTTACAGTTGTTGCGGCTCATGCTGTTTGTTGTCGGCAGCAAAAGCATTTTGTTCATCATTTTACTTTCATTACGGTTAACCTTGCAGCTTAATAGCGCCACGGCATCTGCAACTGCACCCACATCCACTGCCGTCTCTCACACACGTTGCCTCATCTGCGGCAAGAAAAACATTGCGTGGTCTTTCGCTAGACAGGCAAATGGGTAGATGTTGATGGGAAGCTGGGTTGAGCTGTGCTCTGCAGCTTCCGCTCGCTCGGGCAGCAAAGCGAGCAGAAGTTGTTGTTCAATTTCCCATTTTTAGTTTGCAGCAAAAGGTAGGAAACAAAAAGAAAACAACACACACCCACACACACTCACGTGTAAGATAATGGCAGGCATCTGTGTGGTGCGAGAGAGTATGTGTAGTGAAAGCTATGCAAAAACGGTAAACAAACAGCATGCAGTTAAACGCAAACACCTTTGAGAGATGCAAATGTGTGTGAGAGATGGCGACTGTATGCGACTGTGAGTGTGCGTCTGTATGTGTGTGTGTGTTTATTAAAGTCAGGCACAGGCACAGGCACAGGCATACACAAAACACTTTGCGCGCCCTGAATACGGAAACTTGAACAACGGCCCAGGCTCTGCCTCGCCTACCTGATAGAGAGAGAGCGGGAGGGGGAGAGTGTGCGTTCCAAGCCATGTTCAAAGTGAAAATTACAATCCTTACACATACGTTCTCACTCTCACTCTTTCTGGCAGCCTGCACTCAGATGGAACTGTGCCAGTTAAACATAATTAATATGCAATTTTTTGTACCTCTGTTTTGTATTTCTTTCGCTTTGGCCAACATATTTTTTGCTTTTGCAGCATAAGGGAAATTCCCCCTTGCTTTGTCGGCCATCTTGCTTGAGTTGAGCATTGTGTGCGTGTGCGTATGCGAGTACGTGTGTGTGTGTGCGCGAGTGTATTTATGTTTATGCCACACTGCATTTTGCACAACTCAAACCTGCTTAAAAGTTTAAGTACTTGGATTGATTTTCAATCAATGGTCTTGCTAGACAGAGACAAAGCCAAAGAGACAGGAGAGAAGGCGGAGAGGAGAGAGAGAGAGAGAGAGAGAGAGAGTATGATATTGCTTGTGTTTGTGTGCGCTGACAGCAAAATCCGTTAAATCCATAGGTATACAATCAATTCCATTTCGCTTTGCCGTTAATTATGTCAGACATTGAGCCGTGCCAGAGAAAGAGAGTGAGAAAATAATATTTATACGAATGCTGAGTGAGAGAAAGAGAGACGACTTGGTAGGGGGCTCAACTAGCATTTGGAGCGTGCTTAATTAGTGTTTGTGTTTTTACTTGTTAATCAAATCAGACAATGAGATTTCGCTATTATAAATGTCCATATCTGCATGCAAACACTTGCATGGCGTGGGCTAAGAAATAAAAAGTCCCCATTAAACATTAGCCGCTGTCATTGTTTCGCATCTAATTGCATTTGCTTGGCTGGAATTTAATAAGTTTTGCCAGTCAGGCGTTGCCTTATTGTTGCCTTGTCCATGGACATAAATACACGGCGAAAATAGTCGTGTAGTCGAGCGTTGATAAGCCAAACATACAGCGCGGTTGCCGTGAACATGCCAGTGTTGCCAACCATCGCATTGTGTACAACAAACAGAGTAAGCGACAGAGGATGAGCAGAAAAAAATGTTGCATACGCGAAGGCGCCGAACGCAAATGAAAGACAAACACAATGCGCTGCCGTCAACTTCGACGTTGCCGTTGCAGTTGCCGTTGCCGTTGCAGCTGCGTAAGCGTAGCCAACATGGTGCAGAGTCAACAAGAGTGTGTGTGTGTGTGTGAAGCACATGCGAAACAAGTGCAAATAAAGTTGTGAGCTCTGCGTTCAGTCGAGTCAGCAGATTCAGCAGTCAGCTCCAGCGCCAGCGCCAGCGCCAACGTTGACCAACACGTCAAAAAAGAGCCACCAAGGACAACAACAAGAACAACAACAGCAATGAGCAGAGCAATTGTTGCAGCTGCTGCTGCTGTTGTTGCAAGCACAACAATTGCAATATCGCTGACTGACCTTTGCACGTTTCGCACGTAAATTGCGCTGTGAAATTTTCAATGCTGGCCACAGAAACTCACACACATACAAGGACATGCGAGTAGACACACAGACAGTGAGAGTCGCAGCTGTTGGAGTTGAGGCAACAATAACAATATTTTAGAATTTTTATTGACCCTTCGCTTCAACATGGAAACCATAAATAATGCTGCAAAAGCGACGCCGACGCAGACATTGGCTACTTAAAATGGCTTACATATGCGTATGTCATACATAATCAAGAGATTAGGCACAGACCGAGCGACAGAGCGAGACAGATCGAGATATAGAAAAAGAAAGAGACACTCACACCGATGCAGGCAATAAAACAAACAACAACTGCAAACGACTGGCATCCTAGCAAAAGTAGCTCAAGGAATGCTCCACTTGGACAGGCATCAAGAAAAATTCAAAAGGAAGCCATCACCATCGCCATCGTCATCGCCACAGCTCCCTGTCTGCCACAAAGTGATGCAGCAATAAAATTTGAAACAATAAAAGTCGCAGCCAGCAGATGGAACATGAATGCACAGTCAGAGAGCCGTAGCTAGACCAGGACACAGAGAGCTGGCCAAAAGAGTGAAAGAAGTGCCAAAGCAGCAAGTGGAAATTGCAAAATGAAGACCCGAATGGGCCAAGAGTCTGGCACAGAGTCTGGCAAGTGTGACAGCAGCAGGGTGCCCCTGGCAATAGCAGCAGCTCCTGTGCGTAATCTTAAGCAAGACATTATCACACACACACACACATGAAGCGATGCACACACAAGCTCTGAATGTGCACAGCGGCCACTTTTCCGTTTGCAGTGAAATGCGCTGCCAAATGTTGCATTTATTTTGTGAGTTTCCGCTTGCTTGACTGTCGGTCCGACTGGCTGCACTCCCTAGCCTGGCCAGGCCTGGCCTGGTCTGGTTGCCTGTCGACCGACATGACGGAAAAGAGCACCACAACAATTTACCAACTCAACATACGAGTATATCGCACATATACTCAGCTTATATGCAATAAAAATTGATGAAGTTTTTTTTTAACAACTGAGAAATGGAATTCGTACTGCCATAAATAATTAAGTCAAAGAATTTAGTAAATATTTCTAATAGCAAGAATTTGAGTGGCTTTGGCATAGCTTTCAACAAATTAACACTTCTTTTTCACCATAAAAAAGGCGTTTTTTGTTCTACTTTAGTTTTTTAATGCGTTTAATTTTCAAACTTAAACTCAAGTTGAGTATGATTTTTACGAAATGGTCTGCTTTGAAAATTATTTTGCTGTTCAGAAAAATACAAGCAAACGACTGGCTTCTTCATGATTTTTGCAACTTATCTTCCGTTTTGGTTCTGCTTTAAATGGAACTTTGTTTCTCTTTTATCGACTCTCAATTTCCACTTTCTGTAAAGACATTTAAGCAGCAGCAGTCTACAAGCCAAGAGGAAGCCACCGGCAGTGGGAACTGTGAACTGTACCACGAGCAAGCCAACAACTTTGAGTGTGGCAAATTGACGGCGAAATTTTTGGCGCGAGTTGTGCTAAATTTATAGCATTCGACGGAAACGGGCAGTGAAATAAACTTTAAACTAGTTGCCACCAGTCTACGATGCAGCAGCTGAAAAACGAAGTGCGATTCCCTTGCTCCTGTCATGCTCCTTTCGTTGTCTGCGTATGACCATTGACACAGTCTGCCAAAATAAATGGCCGCGACTTGACGGCTGGCAACAAAAGCAAAAGCAAGAGCAAGAGCAATAGCAAGTAAAAGAAAAGCAGAGCGAAAGGAGCAGGAAAAGCAGCTGCAATTGTTTCCTTGAGTGGCAGGCGACACGTGTCCAAATAGATACACTCGAACTGGCATACAGATAAAGTGCTTTCAATAAAACTGTAAATTTACTGCGCATATTTTTGGCAAACTAATGTTGATAACCCACCGGAAAGACGCCAGACTTTCACTTCATGCCACCATTTAGATGCCCTGCCTTTGGTGTTAGTTCATCAAATGGTTTGTCTTGACCCTGAACGTGGCAAAGACACTAGCCAACAGCACTCTCCGCCTTCTTCCAGTCTAATCGCTTTCTGCACTTAATTTGAGACAACTCTGCCCGACCCCCCCAGAAGCGGCGACAATTACAGTAAGTGACCAAATGCGACAGCGGCACAAAGAAATTTAACCAATTGCCGGCCAAGCAGTTGTCAACTCGCAGCTAAGTTCAACCCCGGACTCTTCTATTCCCTGGTAGAGCAAATAGCACATTTTGCCTACATTTTGGCACCTTAACCCTTCGCAGTCGAGCAGACGCCTTAACCACATGTGTTTTTCAGTGTCTGAGGGCTTAGCTAGCTACGAGTGTGTGCTTGTGTATGTGTGTGTGTGCCAGGTCCATTGACCAGGACTTTATGCAGTCCTTTCAGTGTCCACTCTCCAGCCAGGCCTTGCCGAGCCCTAACTTAACTGGCAGCATCTGGACCAAATGACTTTGTTAAGAGTTTTCCAAACGCAATTTTCTTCATTTCGGCCATGCTTTTGCCCAAAAACTTGACATTGTTTCTACCTCACTCACTCGAGCGCTCCCATCTCTCGCTAACTCACTCTGCAAGTAAAGTGCCTTAACCAAAGGGACAATGGCAGTAGGAGGACATATAAAAGTGTCACTTTCTATGGCAATTTCATAATTGCATAAGTGTAAGTGGTCAAGTGCTTTGCAATAGTTGCCTCTTCATCTCCCCTCCTCACACTCTCTCTCTCTCTCTGCCTACGCGTGTGTGTGTAAGTAAGTGGGTGTAGCTGCCAGGCATACATTTTTATTTAGTTGCACACTTGGTAGACTTTTGTTACAAGTTACTTACAAAGTGAAGTTTTGTTGCTGGCACACAGCTAGCCCAGCCTTCCAGTCATAGCGGGCAGCTACATTCTTTTTAATGCTACGGTTGTTTCCATAGCAATTAATTAAAACAGATATATAATCAATAGTTCGAAATTGTTGGATATGTTTTGAAATTGCCTTATTTATATATTATAATAGTTTTCAATTCAAACCATAATTTAACTCATTTCATAATTAATATATTTCTTGCATCAAAATAGAAAAGCTCTTTTGCATCTGTTATCATTATTAAGACAATAAGTTGACACTTTACTTAAATAAAAATAGAAAAATGTTCGTTTTATGAATTCTCTTTGTTATTGGGATCACTTTTAATACTCTGATGGAGACCGTTATTGAACCCAACTCATAGTACAGTCTGAGCCTGTCTAATACGGAAAACTAAAAGCGCTTTCGACAGATTTGTAGCTTCGGTTTCAGTTATTGGGAACACGCTGGATAGCACTTCTCAGACTTCGCTGGCTTTTCAAATTGTTCTCGGCTATCGGGTAGTAAATCATTGTGCATGTGGCTCTCATATCCAGACTATGACACGCACAGGTATTCATCAAGCCAAGAATCTGCCTCTCCCAACTCTCTCTCCCCCCCATCACCTGCTCGCGCTGTGCAATTTGATGCCAAACTGAGCGCTAGTTTTGCCTAATTGCCAATCTAACCTGCAATCAATGACACCGTTGTGACGCAGTGACGTTGGAAGGTTCGCATCAATGGACCAGATTGGCAATGGCAGGGACTGTTCCCTTTTTGGCCGAAAACACTTATGAAATATTTCTGCGCGTTATCATCAGCAGTCAGCCAAAAAGCCATTCGCAAGTGCAAATGCGACCTTTGATCAAGTCGCATCAGGTCAAAATTGCAAAACCAAAATTGCAATTGACCTGCGAGTGTGCTCGCTTGCTTTACACGTTGCTCGTTGTTGTTTGTTGTAAATGTGTTTGCCTTTTTTTGTGGTCAACCTGGCCAAAAGTGTGCACTCATCGTCAAAGGCAAAGGACTTTGACTCCTCGATCACGCCTGGACGCGCGTCAGCGTTGAAAGCGATAAGGCAATTAGAAAGCCCATCACGCCGCTTTCTTGTTGTCCATGTCCATGTCAGAGTTGCCGTTCCCGTTGTCGTTGTTGTTGTTGGTGCTGGCTTTGTCAAATATTTAGATTTCTGTTTTTTGCCAATATGCCGCAGTCCGGCATGACGAGGCGAAGTTAATGGCCAACTTGCACTGAAGATGACTTGCTGCCACGCCTGCACCTCTGCACCACTGCACACGTACTATACTGTACCCCAAAAACTTGTCACGGTCACTTTGGCCATTAGACTATGCCAGCCTGCCTGCCTGGCCAACGTTCAGCGTTCTCCCGCGAATTTTCTTTTGAATAGTTTTTGTTTTTATTTTTATTTTTTTCCAGAGTTTTTAGCATTTTTTTTTGCCATTTGTCGCTGGTCGGGAAGTTGGTGTTTTGTTTAGATGAATATGCAAATATTTTGCAAAAAAAAGAAACAAAAAGAAGACGAAATGGCAAAGAATGCAATGAAGTCTGTGTGGTGGGCATGGCCATTTTGTGGGAAGGATGTGCTGCCGCAGGACGCGCATCATTTCCGCTTAAAATGCAGCACAATTCGCCGTGAAAAGGATTTTTACTGGCCACCTCCACAGCCATGCTGCGCTTAATGTGAACCGCTGCAAATTGAAAAACTTAGCAGGCGTGCATAATGACTGCAGTTTGGTGCATCTTACCCATTTCATATGCATCGCATCAGTTAACCGAAAATCAATAAAAGTGCAAAATATTTCAAATCGAATTGAATCGAAGCGAGCCGATGCGATGCGATGCGATCCACCGCTTTTATGACACCAAGGAACAAGCTGAAGTGCTTGAGTTTCTTCTGACCAAGCAGGCGATGTAGCACCTTCTGTTTTCTTCCACCAAAACTCAAATGAAGTTTTAGTCTGCTATGGTTTTAGTCTGTGTTGGCCATGGCCGCCTTGAGCAATTGTTGTTGTTTGACGGGTGAATTAAATGGGCGCTTTGAATTTTTTACGACGCGCACTAAAAATCCAATTTAATGAACATTTAAGAGACACACTCGGCGACCAAAACGACGATGACGGCGATGAGGCGATGAGGCAGGCAGTCGACGACATCGTCGTGTGCAAGGCACGTAAGTGAGCATTGCGATTACGTATACGTAATGTGAGACGGAGCAAGAGAGCAAGAAAGCGAAGCCAGGCGGACTGCAAAAAAAGGGCTGCCGCTGCCATATCCTTTTTAATGTAATTGCTTTTTTAAGAAATGCTGTGTTGCCGATGCTGCTGCTGCTCCTGATGATGCCGCACACACACAGACACACACACACACACTTCAACACACATAAGCGTCAACATGGAATAAAAACAAGCAAAGAAAAGTACCAAACTTTTGATGATGATAATGGAAATGAATTGCTAAATGGAATGGCTTGTTGGGTCAGCTTCAGCTACAGCTGTAGATGCAGCAGTTAGCAGCTGTTTCGACCCCCGAAAAAGATTTCAAAGGGTCGCTTGGAGCATGAAAATCAGCAATTGATGCCTTTTGCTGCAGCATGTGAAATGGCAATGGCCATGGCAATTGCGTTGCAGACAAAAGCCGCTCTTACGCTCTGGGGCGTTGGGCAATGATTATAAGGAGCGCCAAGTTATCAGCAGCAGAATCAGAACGTTGGCATTAAGTTGGAATAATTGTAAATGTTGCCACTTACCACTTGCCGCACTTAAAGTGCATCAAATTAAGTTGAGAATGGCAAATTGCAGCCGCAAATTGTGTTTGGCCAATGCAGCACAGCCTGAGATGAAACGACTGCAAAGTGGGGGTCGACGTGAACCTTTTAGCCAAGTTAAAGGTCTCAGCAATAGGCCAGTCAATTAGCAGCTGCCTTTCTATTTCCATGCACTGTAACTAGAAGCCAAATAGCCAACAGCTGTCGATGCAGCATCCAAAATGTGATAAAATAAAACGCAAATTGCAATTTAGTCAGCAGCTGTGTGTTTGAAAATGTTGTGCCCTGTATTTACATGCAAATATGCAAAGCCTGTTAGAGAGAAGCTCAGTCAAATGCCAACTGTACATGTGCTTTGCTTGGCTACAAACACAGCTGAGAAACTGCAAATGCAGCTGACCTTTTAAGCAAGCTTCTGCTGGATTGAAGGTCGCTCAAATACAGGAGGAATAATAGATAAAACAACGAGTTAAACAAATTCATTTGCCAATTAAGCTGCATTTTGTATATGATTGATTTTGGGTTATTTAACAATACGATACAAAATCGATTGGTACCTTTAATATTAATAGCATTTTCTTTTCACTGCAGTCGTTATACAACAATGATGAAATTAGCATGAGCTGCTTTGTATATCCTTTGCGCAAATATAAATGTTGAGCGTCTTTCCCTTTCATTGCCATTGATACAGTTAAGGGCCACATATTGTGCCCACAAATGCTGCCATCGAGGTTTGCCCCCACTACTCTCTTTTCACTGCCACCCTTTTTTGACACACTCACTGCTTGGCTCATTCCATTAAGAGCTGCTCCGTTGAAAGTAGAATCAACACACGGGGCGACGAGAGAACGTTGAGGTTGAACGTTCTGCAGCTTGGCTTCTGTCAGTTGTTGTAACGGTGAGTATACATGTGTGTATTTTCGCGTAATTTAAAACCTCGTAATGCACACTTTCGCCTCAGGCATTTCACTGACAATACATTTGCCAACATATACAGAACTTTGCGCCGAGTCCGAGACGGATATCATAGCAGCTAGGCAAGAGGCAAGAGGCAGGTGGACTGTGAATGGGATGTGTGGCAGGCAGCTCCGTTTCGTAATGTACACAAGGTGTCAGGCAACGGTTAAGCTTTACTTACCGCGCCGAATTAAAAAGCAGAGACGGCAACACCAGCGACTCGAACTGAGCCGCGCCGTACCGAGCACAATGTAAATGGTTGAGATTTCAGCATTTTTTTTGGTTGCCAATGCACTGAGAGAAATTCCTGAAAGGGTTCAAATCGAGCAACCTTAAAGAATGCAATTACGTCGAATTAAATAATATATGTCATTGCTTTCAGTCTCGCATTAACATTCCTCTTTGGCAGCATTCGTTTTAATTGTGCGTATGCTTGATTTTGTACTTTTTTGCAGTGCTTGGCCTATTGGGAAGTTGAGCAGTTTGCTCCATTGGGCTTAGCCAAACACTGGCTTCGACATTGACACCAGCCAGAAGAACGTATTCACTTGCAACCCCTCGCCTAGAGATGAGAGCTGAAAGCAAAGTGACGGCAAATATTCAAATATGTTTTTGATGTGATTTCCTGCCTTCCCACTCAATTTGTAGCGATACTTTTAGGCAGCCTTATCATTCATCCTTCTCGCCTTTACTTTGATTGTTGCTGTCGTCAGCGGCAACACTCCAACTGCTGCCATTAGTGGCTGCAACAACAACAACACCAAACTTGTCAAACACTTTGAAATCGAAGACTTTTTTGCCAGAGTTTCATGGAGTTTCCGCTGCTGTTGTTGCCAAGTGTTGCTTTTCACTTTTCCCAACCGTAAATTGCCGGCGGGATAATTCGTGGTTTGCTTTTGTTTTGCACATAATATCCATAGTACATTTAAACGTATTTCGCTGCATCTATCGACTGTGGTTGGCCCTTCCAGCTGCCAGCTGCCAACTGCCGCTTCTGTCACTGTTTACACTATCCTACAGCTCTTGTTTTCTTTTTCATTTTTCGTATTCTGTTGTTTTCTTTTTTGGTGTTTTGTTTTGGTTTCGGTTCATTTTTGAGCTCAGTTTCAAAGTGCTGCTGCTTTCTGTTTGTTTTGCTTAACTTTTCCACACGCTTTCTTTCTTTTCTGCTCGCTGGCTTTTAATTTGCACGCCACAATTACCATGGCCACCCCGAAATGCAGCGGCCGCAATTAATTACAGCCCTGATATCATGCCACTGTTTCAGTCTCAGTCTCGGTCTCGGTCGCAGCCGCTGCTGCTGCGATAAAACTTTGCCAAATGTAATTTTAACAAAACCGCATCGCCGCCTGCTCAAGACAGTCAACTACTCTACTCTACATTGCCCGACCTCAGCTACGACCAGACCAAATGCCTCCATCCACTAAAAAGATCGTACCAAATCAGCGCTAGTTTGTTTTAATTATAGCAATCGGACCCATGCAATTTCCGACTAACTCAATTTCTTTTTTCAATGTGCAATAAACATCACTAGCAGCTGAGAGAACTCCTGAGAAATAACAAGCAATGATTATAATTAATATTTTAAACATATTAAACACCTGCAACATTTACGTTCCTGATGGTCAGATAAACAAGCTTAGAGTTGTTGGAAAACTTTAACTTAATGAGATTATAGCTCAGCTTCATTGTATTTAAAGTTAAATAACTCAAAAGAGTTTACTAACTGCATATTTAATAAATATGGCTTATGAAAAAAATTCGGCATATGAGAAAAAAATTATAGGAGAGCTTGCTGAGACTTTGATATATTTAGATAATTTAAATAAATGTACTTAAAATATTATTATGTTCAAAATATAACTTTGGCTAATGTAGGTTATTCAAACAGCCTTAAAAGTGTGTCTTGCTCAAATTTGTGAAGCCCGAGTGACAGTTCAGAGGATCATTTCAGCATCAAAATGCTTTGGCAAATGGCAAATCCTATCTTGGCAGCCTCAGCACAAGCCGCTTATAACGCAAAGACCCAACTGTCATTTTGCTAGAGCCATTGGGCCCCATCAATATGCCAGGCAATGCCAGAATTGTGGTTAGCAGTCGGTCGAGTCAGTTAACGGCAACATAAGTCAACGACAACGACAAAAGAAAGCAACACCTTAATATACAACCTTTTCAATATTTTGTGGTGGAATGGCTGAGATATCCTTTAATGCGTGTGGGTCAAGGCTCTCTGTCGGAACTGCTCAGTTAATGCGTGAGTCAGCTCAGTGCTTGCAGCTTGTTAAACTTGTATTTTATTGCGAATGCTCGTCTATATATATGTATGTATATGTTTATTACAGTTATTTTAAAGCTTTCCCACTAAATCCTCGACAGCAGCGGCAACAACAACAACTCGGATAGTTGCTCGAGCAGCCACGTCTGGGGACAGTGTAGAATCCGTAATGTTCATAATAATGAAAACACGTTTAGCTTTAAACTTGTTATTAGCATCATTTTGCTGCTGTTGTTGTTTAGAGGGGAAGAGAGCAACTCTCACCCCTGCCTGACCCATGACCCCGCTCTCTCTCTCTCTCTCTCTCTTGGACAGTTTGTACAGTACACCTGATGAAGGTGTGTTTTGTTGCTCGGCTGTGTGCGTGCCACGCCCACTTTTTACTGCATTTAATTCTCCAGTGAAGTATTTAATTTTATGACACGATATCCTTGTGTGTATGTGTGCGTATTCTGAGCAACTACAACAGCAACAACAACAATAATAGCTGAGCGCAGCCCGTTGAGTACAACAAATATGAAATGACTGTCATTTCTTGCATTTAGGGGCACTTTGGGAGTACTTTGCAGCATGTAACACCCAATACTTACACACACACTCACGCACACTCGCACACAGACGTACATGCACACCTGGCAACACACCTTTGTCACGCTGTTGCTGTTCGTGTTGTCGCTGCTGTTGTTGTTGGTTATGGCTACGCTGGCTTTTGCCAGGCATCATTAGCGTTAACGTTATGTAGCATTATATTATGATGTTCAGTTATGTTCTCTTACTCAAACTGCGACTCCAACTGCAAAGCACGAGACGAGAATTGGGTGGAGAGCGTGCTCCATGGTTATCGCATAATTATGCAGCATATTAATGTTTTCTTTATGCCGGCATCCCCCCTCCATTTTCATGTGCAAAGTTTCCATTTGAAACTCTTTCATTTTATTTTGGGGCCTGGCTGTCTTTGCTCATTAGCAGCTCACATCTTTTGCTTCAATTAATGAATGGAGCTGGAAATAATTAAAGAGAGCTATGGCTACATAAAAGTATGCTCATCGAGTTCATTCAGCCAACAACGATCAACAAATCGCCTGGCATTTAATATGCCAGCTCTTCTCCGCCTCGCTACAAATTTACACTTTTTTAATTTGCACTTAATTAAAACTTCAAACTGAAAAGGAGCGAGAGAGAAGGGGCAAAAAGGCGACGACCCGCCAAATGAAGATTCACTCAGAAACTGAAATGGGCGCATTGCAAATGCTCAAATAGAATTTCATTGCACTTGGCTGTCATCCAACAAAAAAAAGAAAAAAAGGAAACAAGAGCGGCAGTCGAAGTTGGACACAAGGCTCAGTAGGTTTGCTGGACCGCCACTTTCTGCCACGCCCCTAGCTCTGTTTCAGGGCGGCGTCATCATAAATATTTATGCGCTGGCATTGGGCGCGAGTTGTGCCAAATGCAATGAGCACGGCCAGAAGCAATGACGACGACAACGAGGACGAGAACGAGAACGCAAAGGCTCAACAAAAGTGAACAGCAGGAAACGTAAATGAAACTAAAATCAATTTGAGGCCGAGCTGATAGCAATCGCTGAGATTGAGATTAACTGTACATTGTTTCTGTCCAAAGCAAATGAAATTTCATAAGGTAAATATTTGCCAAAAAAAAGAAAAGGCTCAATTGTGTATCCCCATTTGGCAGCTTCAAAATGGAAAACCTACAATATCCATTCGCATTCTCCTTGCCGCGTATTCCTCTTTATTTTTTTGGGCGCAGCCCTCGGGTATAATGCATAAAATTATGTAAATATTCAGAAATTATCATTTAATTTCTAAAATTGTTTATGTTTATGCACGGTAATAAGCAACCAGCAGCCGCAACAACAGCAGCAGCAGCTACTACAACAACAGCAGTCGTTCCAAACGATACGAGTGCCACGCCTCCATTTTGAAACCCATCAGAAGCAGCAACAACAACGATGCTACTTCAGCGCACTTCAACTTAATTAAAAATTACTTTACAGACGCCAAATACTTTTAATTATTTTGGGTCCGGCGGTCGAATGCAAAGATGCCATTGTATACATTCCATAACAGACACCACCACGACTACCTCGTCCACCCCTCTAACAACAGCAGTCGAACCACCCCTGTATGCTTGGCACCCAATATGGGGGCTAATTGTTGTTGTTGTAAAATGTTGCAGGTTTCTAGTTGTTATTTTTGCATTAAGTTGCCGAGAAATATGAATATTTAAAATAGAAAAAATTGAATTGAATTTTGTAGGGTTTATTTCCAGCACCCCTCTGCACGGCCTGCTGGCAGCGAACAGCGAGCCTGCAGCCTGGCAACTCTTTTGTATTATTTAGGCAATAAAGCAATTTATACAAAACCGCTGGCAATGCCATCAACACAGTTGATGGTTGGCTCCATTGATTTTCCATTTGATTTTATACATTTGTTTTTATGATTTGCCTGCAAATCGAAACACTCAACGTGAATCGCGCTCGGTAATGGTTGATTGCCCGATTGCGGGCGACAGAGGACGAGAGCGGGCAAAGATGATGGGGGACCCGGGCATCATACTGTGCACCTTTCATCAACCCCATCCCCACCCCCCTCTCAATCGCACCGCACACCACAAACATTCCCTCATTTACGTTTTGGCTGTTGGCGGTTTCAGTACAAAGGGGTCACAGCACCAGCACCAGCACCTGCTCCAGCCCCAACCCCAACTCCATCTACGGATTGAGCTTCAAATACGCCACGTGATTCGCATTATTTGCAATTTTGGCTTTTTACTTGTTTGCCTTTTTACGCGTTGCTCATAAAAAATTGTGGCAGTCGAGATGAAACTCACCCTCCTGGTATGCCTGAAAACTAAGCTCCAAATCCGGCATCAAGTTTGACTATGAATTTGGTTATTATAATACGAACTCGTATGGTTTTGTATTTTTCAAAGTAATAATGAATCTGCATTTAATGCAGCAAATGAAATGTTCGGCTTTTAAGCACCAAATGGAATTATACAGACTATTATCGTTTATGTCATCGCAATTCCTTTACGTACAAACACAATGCGCTTTATTTTGCTTTATTAGAAAACCCTTTCTCTTATTGTTATTGGAAGAAGCATAAAACTATTCGCACTGTTACAATTCAATAAGTCGAGTTTAAGGTAAGAGTTTGCAACAATAAAAGCTTCGAACGTCATTCATTGTAATCCAATAAAGTTGAGTTGGCCATTCATTGATGAGATAGGGCAGACTTCCTTACTATTGTATATCCTTGGCATTGAAGAAATGAGGGTATGCTAGGCTATGCAATCGATAGCTCTGACTCTCTGATACTGATAAGTTGTCTCGCCTGTAACATAATTTTATTTTGTAATTCAACTATTGCTGGGTATATAACAGTCTATAAGTTCAGTCTAGCAGCTCATTGCACGTGAGGATCATTCAAGATGCCCCCACTTCAATTCTTTCACATACTTGAGCTCGTACTTTCGTTGATTGGTCGCTGTCAAGTATGCAATTGAATTGTATGCGATTTCCGCTGCTGCCATTAGATTTAATACAACTGATAAACGATTGCGATTGTCTGCATGTGTGTGTACAGAATGGTGTGCTAGCATGTGGGAGCCTTATGACTTGGCAGCCGAGCTAAGTGCGAGCTTAAGCCTTTGAAAGCAGCAAACAATTTACACTTACCTGTCAAAAACAAAGACAACAAAAAAAGCAACCTAGAGACAAAAGTCAAGTTGAGACTGAGCCAAAGAGTGAGGGGAACTGTTCGACTGGCAGTCAGTCAGCTTGCCGGCCAAATGTCGAGCACTTTTAATTAAAAGTAATGTCATACAATTCCATTACACTCGGCCCAAAATGTGTGCGAAACGCATTTACATATCAAACCCGGCAGCCAGTCTCCACCTGTCTATCTCTAACTCTATCTCGACTGTCTCCATCTCTGTCGCTCTACGATCTGACATTGCCTGTGCTTTGTCATTTGTATTTGTTTTATTTCCCTGCCGGCTGCGCACTTCAAATGTGGCCCACTGGCAAAGTGACAACAAAAGTAAATTAATGTGCGTGCATATACATGTGTCCAGGAGCCGTGCACTCCCCCCCCCATTCCTGCCTAGGTATTTCTTCTTTACGCAACCCCAATTTCAAGGCGACCCCTGGTAGCTGGTAGCCAATGCTTTTGCGTTTTCTGTATGTGGTTTTTGTCGTTGCCTTTTACAGGTAATTTATTGCATTCTAACATAATGGAAAACATTTCTGCTTGCCTTCTATTAGACGTGCCGTGGACGAGGAGCAGCAGCAGGAGATGGAAATGAAGAAGCACGACTGTGTAGCACGGCATTAACATTAAGTTTATATCCAGCACATCAGCTGTCGTCAGGTTGATCACCTGACCTACTTGCTAACATTTTTTGGGGGGTATCTCATGCGTTTCAAATATAAACGAATAGTCTGCTCATAAGTTTTCATTTCGTTTGATGCGTTATATCATCTGTAAACAGGGGAATCATTTTCACTTTCTTTTTCTCGCTCTGCTCTTGGTCTATTGGCAATGCATTTGCTTTCAGGCAGTCAGCGATAGCTTACTTAAAAACGAATTGACATTAATTGAAGGCACGCCAATGGCAAATACAACTAAATAAATACGCCTAATGACAACTGACCAGGGAATGTGCTGCTCCTGGCCATGGCCAACAGATGGTGACCGAGTCTATGGCCAGAGGCAAGCAACAAGGCTTTTGTCCGATACTCGGATTGAGGCAGCCATCCAAGTTTTCAACATGGCAAATTCAATTGTCGTTTGATGCGGCAGCTCGAACGAAGCCGCAGTCAAGCCACATCAAGAGGCTTTTGAGGGGGCGTGGTCTGATAGAGAATAGAGAGGGGCGGGCGCATATTTGCGAAATGCTTTGGCATTCACCTGATGAATTTATCGCAATGTGTGCTGCACAAGACGAGTCCCATCGACTCCAACACAGTTGCTCGTTGCCGTTGTCTGCTAAATTGGTTTTCTTTTTGTCAATTGGGGATTTCGATTGTAGCAAGAGGCCACAGCGACGACAACGGCGACGGCGACAGCGACGGCCTTCAAGGTGGCCGGAACCAAGAACAACGAGGCAAGAAAAAACAAAAAGCAAAAATAAGAAGAAGAAAAAGAAAAATGCCAACATAAGTATTAAGTTAAATAAAATAAGAAGAATAACGGCGAGGCAACCAGGCTGGCAGCCTGGCAGCCTGGCTGCCTGGCATGCAGCATTTTGCTCCTTATCGTCAGCCGGGCCGTGGGCGAAAACCCGTCGAGACAAACTGCCGTCGCAAAGTTAAGCGCACAAACATCAATGGGGTCAGCTAATGCTGCGCCAGGATGGAGACGAGACCAGCACTCAATTGAGTATTGATAAAGTTGCAGAAAGCAGAAAGAAAATTTTTCGTTGCCCACGTCCCCCTAGGGCAATGAGTAAACAATGACATAATGACAAGTGGCGGAGAGTTTAAGTGATAAATAATTAATTGATTTTTGTTGCAACAATAGCGCGACCAGAGAAGCAGTCGAGTGATTCAAGGGAAAAGAAACAAGTTCAGATCCAACAACAAGATAAGTTAAAAGGTAGATTAAGATAAATGGCGACTCGTTCTCATTCTCTCTCTTTCTTTCTCATCGCAGTTGGCCTGGTAAAGACATCTGAACAACCATCAACTGCTGTCTCCAATTCCAATTGTTATTGTTGTTATTTTTAAACAGAAATTTAGCAGGGAAGCCTCTTGTTTGTTCCTTCACTTGTTTCGCATAATAAAGCAGCAGTCTGAAGCTGTAGCTAGTAGAATCGAATCGCATACGGTACCAAGGCTCGTGCTGTTGGCCCCTGGGGGACGTTTGGCCAGTTGTGTCCTTTTTTTTATTTGGAATTTTTATTTGCCCAGACCGGAAGTTGTGCTATTTATTTCCGCTGGCATTTGATTTTTCGAATTGTTATTTTTATGAGGCTCGGACACAAAGGATTTGATCAATAGATAAAACATGAATGGGTTGTGCTTAATTCCTCACTCCGAGTCAGACTAGTCAGCGTAAACATTTCGGCTTTTCAACTGCCTAATTTAGCTCTTTAATTTCGTAATTGTATTTGCTTTGTGGGCATATATTTATGGGATCGATGCATCGATTTTGTGCCATGTTTTTTTGGGTTCACTGTCCACTTAACCTTTGCACAAAAAGAGCCACAACAAGGCTTGTCGCTGCGTATACGTAATATTCGATGTAATGCCAGGCTAAACACTCGCGCTGATTGTAATCGCAATATAATAAAGGCAGCCGCCACCCCCACTCCCTCTATAAAACGAAAAAAACCAAAATGCAGGTGACACAGCAAATAGGCAACGTCTGTGTCCGCATTACATTGGCGTCGGCGACTTTTCATTAATTTTGGACACGCAGCGCCTCCCCCGAGACTCCAGCTCTGAGTTGGGAAGGGGCGATGTGTGTCTACAACTCACACGCCCACAATTGCGTCTAATGTTTTCATGTAAGGCTCGAGACTCTCATGCACACGTGTGTGGCCCATGTGAGCGTGTGTGGGTGTGAGTGTGAGTGCGTGTGTGTGTGTGTGGGTATTGGTTGAAGTCTGCTCCCAAGTGAATAATTTGTTATCAGCGCATAATCAACGAGACAACAAACCCAACTCGCTACACGGCACCTGGCCACCACAGGCCACATCTAGAGAGAAGAAAAAGGTAAACAGAGACACCGAAAACCACACACACACACACACACATACTGAGTTATATTTACAGCGCAAAAAAAAAAGGTGAGGTTCAGGCCCTTTTAGTTAACGCATTTTTGGGCAGCACACTCACACAGAGAGAGAGAGTAAGCCTCTCTCACCTACGAGCATGATGTGGTAGTGTGAGTGCAAGTCGATGTGTGTGTTTGTTGTGCTGGAAAAAGGAAAAGGCTGCTGCCATCAAAATAATTACGATACAAGTCGACATGCATGTACATGTACACAGTGTGTATTTGTAGTGTTGTTGTTGTCGTTGTTGCTGTTGCCACTCTGAGTGCGTTTGTGTGTAGCAATGCGTGTGCACAACAACAAAAAGTCATTTAGTTAAAAACCTGACTTTTTATTTGCGCTTCGGGTAGCCCCCAAAGTTCACCATAGCCTCCATATTGCCCCTGTTGTGAGTTGTGAACGGGTGGGTGGCGGTGCCCGGGGGGGGAGGTTGTTGGGGCCAACCAGGCGTTGAACACTTCATCAACTCATCAGAGCGCGCCCTTTTTTGCATGTCCTTAACCGTTTAACCGTCGCCCGCCACGCTCATGAGCTGCCATTTGTTGTTGCCACTCAGGCTGTGGCTTTTTTTTATACTCCCGCATATATATTTCATATATATTTTGGTACTCCTAGTGACTTGCCAACACCAACACACATACACACACACACACCGACAGCGGCGCAAGCCAAACATAAAATACACAAAATTACTCTTATGAAAATTAATAAGTTAACTTTTTTCTCGCTGCGCTCAGGTTTTTCTCTGGAGCGTCGCGGTTATTATATAAGTCTCTAAGTACGTTTATCTGTATGTGTGTATACGTGTGTGTGTATGTAAACCATATGCTTATGTATGTGTGACCTTTTTTTGCTTTTTTGCTTCATTTGAACGCATTTGCTTGGCGTAATAAAAGTAATTGAAATTAAAAGTAAAGAAACGTGTTGCGTTTGTGTGTATGTAAATGGCCCCTGGATGTGTGTATGTGTGTCTGTGTGTATGTGTGTGTGCACTTCGTTTGCTTCTTCAAATTAATCCCTAAAGTAATTAGAAAAAAAGAGAAAGCAAAAAAAGAAAATAGCAGACTGAAGTAGAGAAATTCCAAATGAGTTCGAGTAGCAGACCCTCAGCACAAGCGGAAGGGCATCGAGAGGTCAGGCAGAAGGGGGTGTGGCAAAAGGTTCGTGCTAAATGCATATTTTGTACGCGGTTTCGAAAAACTTAAGCACCCAGGCAACGAGAGCAATGGGAGAACCTTCGTCCTGCCAATTTCGTGGCATTTGCTGCCGTGGAGGCGGCAGCTGCTTTCGTTCTGGCAATATTAAATGTGATTTTAAGCAAAATGTGTCAAGCGAAAAGGACTAAAATATCACAATAAGAAACCTGACGCGTTTTCAAAGTGACAAAAATAATTAAAATAGAAATCCAAGCATAGATTAAATACACTGCCTTTGTACTTTTTGCAATTAGTAAATGCAACACTTTACGTGTTTGTTGCTGCGGGACAATAGCATAGTATGTGTGTGTTGTGTTGCCGCAGGTTTCCGGCTTATTTACCTTGGCCGCAAAAGTCCGCTGTTGTCTGTCTGTCCGAGCCAAGCGACAGCGAAAGTTGTAGCTTCGCAATTTTCCCATTCTGCTCGTAACTTGGCAGCTGCAACAACAACAAAAACAACAACAAAAACAAAAGCAAAAGTAAAAAATTATATAAGCTATGTGCATTCACGACTGCAGAAAGTTATGACTGCCAGCGGAAGCGGAAACGTTTTGGCAGCGTGTGAAATGTGAAATGCCGAGCAGCCGAAAACTGCAAACTGAAAATGTCGCGTTGAAAAAGTTATGGCTATCGTTAATTTTCGCGTCCTCTGCCCGCTCACGAGTTGAGATTGCAAGTTCTCTTTGCAATTTGCATTCGGCGTTTGCGTTTTACGCTTTAATTCAATTTCCTTTTGGCCAGCATTACGTATACGCAATACTCAAGTCCTTAAACTGTCCCCCACATACACACAGTCTGCCGCTGTCGTGGCGTGACAAATAACCAAAGGTTTCATGGCATTTGCCTGTGTTTATCTGCTGCATTAGAGAAGCAGCCAACACGAGGGTTGTGCCACATAATGGAGGCTCCCCTTCCACCGCCCCCACACCACAACGCCACACCGCCACAGACAATGCAACTGGTCGAGATACGGAATGCTACTGCTAATGCCAATGCTTATGTCTATGGGAATTTCGATAGGGTGCATATTCGCAAATTGACGGCCTCTTGTGCACCTTGTTGTGCCGCTGCCACGAGAAGGAAACAAGAGGGGCGGAGTGGGGCCGCACACTGTGTCAGTCGCCAACTTCCGCACAACATTTATCATATTTTGGTTGGGCTCCGAGTCGCGCGCCAGTTCAAAGTCCAACATTAAGTTCCAGGTATTTGCAACTTTTCGACAAAGGATTTTTGGCTGCAATCGCGACCATAAATTATCTGTTCGCCACTGTGTCCCGTTGCGTTCGCAGTGTTACAGTTTTTGTTTGTGTTGTTGTTGTTGCTGCTGTGTTTACCGTGTCTACTTAGCGCATAATTAGCTGCATGAAGTTTGGAATCGAACACAGAGCACAGCGGGGCTATGGCAGAGACGGAGGCAGAAGCAGAGGACTCGCCAAGCCAAGCTAAAGTGTCTAAAATGGCGCTTAAGCGAAAAATGCTCAAATGATGAATGTGGATATAATGAACCAGCCGCTACCGCAAAGGAATTATCTGTTAGAAGGCCAGAAAGGCAGGTGCAAAGTTCCGCGAAGTCAGAGTGAAGATATATACAAATCAAGCCAGTCCAATTTAAATCAATATTAGGTCTATCTTAACTCCTGTCTGTTGCACAAAACAATAAGCTTGTATCTAAAGCATAAATTTCAAATTATTGTAAATACTCCTTCAAAAACATTTCCACTTCCTACGTCGCTTTTAAATAACAATACCAGCGTAATAAATAAATGCTAACGTATTTCGGGTCATTAGTTTGAAGCACGAGTACTCATATCAGCAAATGTGGCCCAAATTCAATCCATTTCCGAGTATCTGCGATGTCTCCAATCACTTCTGTCGCCATTAAATGAAGGCAAACTTTTTAACAGTCTCTCATATCCATAACAAGCAAAATAAATCGAAAAGCATTGAGCAAATAAATAAAAGATCATTTAAGCAAATACAAGTCTAGATACTGAAATTGAAAGCGAGAAGGGGGGAAGGCGGGAAAGCAAAAGAAAGAAATCGAAATGTGAAAAGGCAACCAACATCGTCAGCAATGAATGAGAAGGAATTTTACTCAACGAGGCTGAATGTAACTGCCCTCAGATACGTGTCTGCTGAGTGTGTGTAAGTGTGCGTGTGTGTGTGTGTGTGAGCTTTGTTTGCACTTGAAGGCATTAAAAAGTTTTTTTCTTAGAATAAACGTGAATGAAGTCGTGTGAAATCATTTATAAACAAAGCATCAATACAATTGCAAAAAAACACACATACAAACAGCAGAAACACGTAGAGGAATGTCGCATTAAATGAAGATAATCATAATCTGCATTTGGAATAAGCGCAGTGGAAAGTGGCAATGAAACCAGCAGCGGGAGCAGTCGTACCTGCGATGAGGCATAAGTCAACCGAATGGAATGCAATTGCAAAATAGCGAGGCAAATAAATAAAATGCATGTGACATTAATTTAAAACCCAAAGACCACACAGAATGAATGAGCGCACGTGGGGGAGCGAGACATATGGAGACAGAGAGAGAGAGAGGGAGATAGAGGGGAATGAGAGGCAGATAGGGTGGAAGATGCAGTGCGACACAAATATTGTAATCATAAATTTTCATAAACAATTTTGCTTGCTTTTGCAACCAGAAAACATTTTACTCGCCTTTTGTCTCCAGAGCGGACTAGATCCATGTCCGTTGCCGTATCCGCATCCGGGTCCGGGTCCATGTCCGGGTGGTGACCACGACATTTATAATAATTAATTGTGCGCAAATATATGCCGCAAGTGGTCAGCGGGCAGAGAACAAAGTGCAGAGAGTGCTCGCATGTTCCTCCTAATAAAAGCCAGCAGACTCTGAGTTATTTGTGTCGCCTCGCACATGCACTGCAATAGAATTTACAGCACAAACGAGTGAGCACAATCGCATTCACTCACACCAGACCTAGACTCAGAGCGAGACCCAGACTCAGACTATCGTCCTGTCAGCGAAGGTGCGCGCCGGCGCTATGAAGTGAAATGGTCAGAAATTGTAGCATACTTTTGTGCGCAACGGAAGCTGCACAGCACTATCTTGGGCTCCATCTTTTTTGAGGCCTCGCGCGGAACGCAGAAGGCAACAAATTGCAACATTTATTCTGCAAGACGAATGGCCGCTTGACAATTTATATGTGTGGCCATAATTTTGGTCAGCCACCCAACGGCGCAGGCAAGCTCGTATTTCGACCAACAGTTTTGTTTTTTTTGTGGGGGGCGGGGTTAAGGGCAGATGACAAGGGAAGGGCGGCCGGGTATACGATGGAAGAACTGGGCATCTCATAATAGCCTAAAATTAAAAACAGTCAACGCCACAAAAGATATACAGAGTGAAGTGAAAGCCGAAAACCCAAACCAAACAAAGCACGTAGGCATTGCCTTAACGGTGAACGTGTGAAATAAATTGCTAAATAAAACAAACGACCAGACACACACGGCGACAAATGAGTCAGCCACAAAAAAAAAACACAAAGAAAAGACAACGAATCGCATGTAGCAGACAGCCGGAGAAGAAGAGCAGCGGGAGAAGCGGAAGAAAAAACGCAATTAAAAACGATAAAAATAAACGGAAGTGACTTTAATGGTAGCCAGCATTTAATGGTCGTTAAGCAAAGAGCCTGCTGCCGTGGGCCGCCTCAAGGAAAATATAAATAGTAAAATGCTCAAGCTCAATCTGATGACCCTTCGTTCGCATTTGTAGAACACCAATATAAATATAAGTATCTGTAACTGTCGTTTGGAGTTGGAGAGCTATTGAATATAGAACACGGTCTCTTCTTGTTTGCCCATTTGCTGCGTGACAATATCTCACTTCCCAAGCTGCTTTCCGTTTGACTTTGTATACCCTGCTTACAATAAAGAAAAGTAGTCAAGTGAACTCTTTTCAACTTCTAATTGAATATTTGCATGTAAACAGATGCCTGTTGATTGTTACACTTTGCAGGGTATCGGTTAGTTGATCACGGCTGTAAATGACAGCACGCTTACTTTCAGCAATTGTTTATGTGCAGCAACTCCATTTTATTATGCGTTTCTTTTGCCACTGTGGCCAATTTGGCAGTTAATTTTGAATTGTCAGCGAGCACGTTAGCCGTGGCAGAGCAAAAAAGGCTAAGGCTAAGGCTAAGCGGTTAAGCGGCTAAGCAGCTGCCCAGCTGGATCCATTGGCTGTCCAATATTATCGCCGTGGCAAGCACATTCCTCGACAATTAACACGCGAGCCACTTAAGCAAACTGCGACAACAACGACGACAACGACGACGACGACGGTGAAAGCGATGGCTGCGTAAATGGTGACCACTTCGATATAACTGTTCGATAAGTGTGTCAGTGTATGGGTGTGTATGTATACTTGTTTGTAAGTGTGGGTGCGCGTGTATTTTGTTATTCTTGTTGCGCCGTTTGTCTGCCAACAATTTGATTTATTTAGGTTTTGTTGGGTTTCTTTTGTCTGATAAGTCAACCCTGTAAACCTGAACACCTGTTGTTGTTCCTCAGTTTATGCTCCCTTTTCAATCCTGCGTCCTGCTTACCGAATTCCCCAAAACGACTTGCGTGTGCCGTTGACTTTATTTTGGCCAGAAATTTAATTGCCCTTTGTTTTCATCAGCGCCATCGCCATCGACATCGCTAACGCTAACGCTATCGTCAACGTCATTTGTACGCAACATTTATTTACATTTTGTTAACATAAACAATGCGCTAAAGTTCGATGGTTTTGACCAACAGCTGTGGCCATTGTTGTTGCTGTTGCTGTGTGAAAGGCTGAGGTCGTGGGGTGGATAATTTTGATTGCCAGCACTTGTTTCGGTTCTTGGTTGGCAGCACTTGCGTGCTGGACTGTTAATAAGCTGTGCTCGGCTCGACTATTTTGCCTGTGGCCCGTTCGTGGAACTGAACAGGAAATTGGCCATTGTTGTACCTAATGCGTGTTCTTAAATATGTATGTATATATAAATATATATATATTTCTATTTTTGTGTAGGTGTGTGTATAATTAATGTGTAGCATGTAAATATTGACAAGAGCAGGCAGCTCGTCGAGTCGCCGAAAGCAATCCAGGGGGAACTGCCCGTCTGCTTGTATTCTCTTGCTCGCCAAAAAGTCAATTAAAATTAAAATTAATTTTCATTGGTACCCAAAAAGGCCAGAGGATATACCTTTAAAGGTGCGAATTCCAGCAAAATGGGCTTGGCTCACTCAGCCGTGCGTCCGTCGCCCCAAAACAAAAGCTAAAACCAAAAAAGCACAAAAAAATAAAACACAAATGAAAATAAGCACAAGAAAAATACAAAAGAAAATTCGAAATTCGTGTCAACTTTTTGCGGTGTGAAAGCATCTAGAAAATTGAGCAATTTCCTGAGCCTGCAGATAGCCGAAGCACTGAATAATGCACATTGCTGGCCGCATTATCATTAAAAGTAATCTCAAATGATGTCTGAAAATATGCATATTGTTCTGCACACCTTCGCACTCACAAAGCTAGCTCTGAGCTGGAAATTTAAGCCTTAAATGAAAGTTCAAGAGTCAACTCGACTTAAATTGGTTTCTGATCTCTGTCAGCCAAAAATAGACTGGGAATTCGCATTTTAAATATATTCAAAGTATTTTCTCAGTTTTGTTTTGCTTTTGATTAAAAATATCCATTGGCTCTCTAGCTTAGAATTGAATTGAATGGAAATACCATTTGTGTAATTAAAAAGAGGCACAGTGAAATCAATTGGACAACAAATTTAAAATATTACATTTATTTTGCTAAAGAGTCTTTTAAGCAGTTTAGAACGTTAAAAAATTAAGAATAAGAAATATATATAATATATATAAAAGTAAGAAAAAAGCACAATCGTCGCTTTGTCGCCAGGCAAAGGCCACCGCATTGGCAGCAAGGACAAGAACGACACCAACTAGTGAACTAAGAATGGTGCTCGGCACAGTCCTTCGCGTCCTGGTTGTCGTTGTCGTCGTCAATAAGTCAAATGTTGGAATTTCATTATGCCAGCCTAAATGTAGGCAACGCATTTGGCAGACACACAGCCACAAGCCTCAGCATTACGCAGCGGATGGCAACTGCAACTAAAACCAAGCACAGAGCCTTTGGCTGTCGTTCAGTTGGTCCTTCCCCCCTGGCACTGAGTTCTCCCGCGTCCAGGCCCGCTCATTTCCCACTCTTCAGCGACAACTGCTCGACGAAATTTGTCATTTTGCCAAATGTTTCGTCTCTTTAAAACGGCGCAACTGCAAACCCAATCTCCAGTACAACAAAAGCAATAACAAAATAAGAAAAAGATTTTTTTGTTTTGATGTTAAGTTAGTGAACTTGAATATTTGACAATAAATAAAATTGTAGAAAAATGCCTCGGTTATTAGAAAGATTTTATTAATATATTTGCAATTTTGCAGTCCAATCTTAAGTTGCAAATTTGAAACAGTATTTTTTTTTGTATTATATTTTGAATACATTTCTTAAATATTAGGCGTAACTTGATTTTTGTCGCAGTGTAGTGTCTGACATTGGTTGCTATTATCGCAGCAGCAGCAATAGAAAGTGGATTTCATGCTGCGAATGCGAGTAGAAAATTAAATTCTTGTTTCGCACGTCATTTAAATTCGACATTGACAGTTTCTACTGAGTTGTGTGCGCGTGTGTGTGTGTGTGAGTGAGTGTGTATGTGTATATGATATCAGCAACTATGGCAAAGACAAAACAATTAATTAAATTTGCACTCGGCAAACCAGCTATTGACTTAACTCGATACAATTTGCGGTTATTGCATTGCGCTTTCCATTTTCCATTGAGACAGCGACAAGGCCAAGCTGTGATAGAGATAAACAACAGTTACACTCTATTGAGAATTTCTAATAGCCTACTCGCGAACGTTTAGTGAGACTTGGTGCTCTCTGTCTTGCTGTCTTTCTGTCTTTCTGTCATCCCCCCCTGCTGCTCGTGTAGCTGTCAAGTATGCAACGCGTTTTACGCTAAATCGAAGCATTATTGTCGCAGTTGGCGACAGTCAAAGCAACAACAACAAATGAAAATTATATGCGCTATTTGTTGGTTGTTGTTTGTGTGTTTGGAATTGGGTTTGGTCACTGCCAATGGAGTCGTAAAGTCGTAAAAATTATTTTGTGACAAATCGTCCGCGTACGTGAGCCTCATTTAAATGCGTATATCCCCAAAATGATATTAACAATTCAACGAGCAATGCATGGTCTAAGGGTTGGGTGTTGCTCTCGCCTAGAGGTTGGGGTCTAACCCCCCGGTATTCAGTGCGGGTTCAAAGGCCAAGCCCAAGTCGTTGTAGTCGCTGAAAAGTGCGCATCAAACTATTTCAACTATTTGCCCACGCACATGTCCTGCACTCCTCCTGCTCCCTCTGCTCTTAATGCGACCAGTTAGAGAATGCTAACAACAACGTGACATGGCTGGAAAGAGAGAGAGATATCATCACGACTCGGTGATGTAATATGCGAGCAAGTATGACGAGCAGTAGAGGACAGGGACAGGGACAGGGGCAGCGACACGAACCCGTACGCGGACTTAGACTTGGACTTGCTTAGCATTAGCATTAGCTAAGCTGTCGCCTGCATGCCGTTCTGCATGTGTTATGAGCTCTTCGAGCAGCTCGATGGGGTGGCTTTAAACTCGAATGCTGATACACTTTGGCCGCGAGCTAAGCGCTCGATTGCGTGCCAGGGAAAATTGTGCGTGAAATGTAAAATTCACGAGTGTGGCAATGAGTATGGGCATGAGTATCCGATTCACTTTGCATTGCATTGCGTGTCTATGGCCTCAGTTCAATTGCCATTCTAGCGCCTACTCATAACAGGCACAGTTTTGGCGCGCCTTTGTCTCTACATATTATACATATATCTAGCTTGCTTTGAGTGTATACGTGAATGTGTGCAGCAGTGCAGTTGGGCCGGGATAGTGCACCCTTTTAAGCAAATTAAGCATAAGGACACAAAGTGGACGCCATTATGTCGCAGTGCGTCGTCAACGCTGTCGCCGGGCCTCAATGTGAATTCAACATTTGCGACAACGCTTTTCCCGTTTGCGACTTTCTAATTTATTTATCGTCCACTCAAAAATGCGCACACACACGCGCTAATAAACACGCAGACAAGCACACTTCACTCACACATACGATCGCATGGTTTATTTGTATTTGAAGTGCGTGTAAAAGTACTTTTGGTTTTTATTGTTATTGCCACTTTTGTTGTGGACCCTGCTGGGCGCTGTTGTTACTCCAACATTTGTTGTTGTTGTTGTTGTTGTTGTTGGTTCTAGCACTCTCTTAGCCTCGTTGTAGTTTTAAGCGCAATCGTATATGGTTTCCGTTTATTTATGCTAAGTACATGCCCTCAATGCGAGCCCAGTTTCGCTTTAGTTGTGTGACAGTCTAACAGAAAGACAAATATGATTAAGCACTTGCGTTAATAATTTAGCTAGCATTCACCTCAATAATATAACCAAATTCATTGATTATTATTTTAGTATTATAATTGATTAAACATTATCGCTACTTAGCAATCAATCAATGTTCTTGATCCAATCAAATTCGAAAATTATTACCTTTTTCACTCTATGGCACATTGTTGTTTTGTCCTTGCCAACCAGAACAGAGTTATACTATGATAATATGTATCAAGGAATGTTTTCCAAACAACATTCTTTCACTTTTCCACTCGCCTTGGGCAATTGTCTCAATGCTCATTTAATTTTACCAACACGAATCGTGTTTCTATGTCGTGGCATGTGACTATTATTCTTATGTTACTGGCAAACGATGCGTAACGGAAGTTTGTCATTTACAGTGACTGCCAAACGTATGCCTATTGAACATAGGGGTGAAATATGTGCAGAACACATTGATTAGCACATGCCATTTGCCTATGAAAAATGCCATAAATTGAATGTCATCAAGCAGAGTTCAGCGAATCAACAAAAGCATTTTACAGTCACTAAAAATGTATGTGCACGGTAGGGCATTACGACATTGCGACGTCATAAGCGAATTGCTCAATAAAAAGGGTTAAATAAATCGATGAGAAGTGGGCGCGGCTGCATGTCGTATACGCAATTTAATAGCCACAAATAATCGTTTGGCCTGCGACAAGGCGCAAGTCGGAAGGAGAGAGAACATAAAAATAAAATAAAAGTACAATAATAATCGACACCTTCGCATAGGTGACAACATTTCAAATTGTCACCGAAACTGTCACGCTAATTGTTTTCCATGTAGGCATTTTGTTGATTGATTTTGAGGGCAATTGTTGGACAGACGGACGGGAATACAAAATGTGTTCGTGTTTACATCGCAGACACAAAGACACAAAGATTCGATGGCAAAAAGGTGTCATGCAACTTTGACGAGTTCTGACTTTGTTCGTAATTGATTAACTTTGATTTGGCATTGCAATTGGCCAACGTCACATTGCACTTTTAACGTATGATAATCCGCTCAGTCAGAGACATGTGTAAGCATCTGGTAAGCGCTCAGTTTACATTTGCTTAACAAAAATATCAATAAAATGCTCAGCCACAAGATGGACAGCAAGGTGGTGCAATGGTATTTCGGCATTTTGGCAGCAGCCGAAAGCCCGAAAAACATTTAACAATAAATTATTTATGGCTCCTTATGGCATATGCATAAAAAAAAATATAAGACTGCCTTTTGAGCTCACATATGAAAAGTGGAAATGCGAATGGGCAAAAGGCAAAACTTCTTAGCCGAAAGCATTTTATTAATGAATGTATTACTGAGTGCTTGTATGATTGTGTGTATGCGTACGTGTGTGTGTGTGTGTGTGTATGTGTTTCTATATTCAAGTCTGCCACTTGACTGCTCACACAGCCAAGAGCTTGGTCTTGAATGTGCTTACATATTCATAAATGCATAAATTGAAGGTAAATTCGCAAAGAAAACATTTCACATCACTTTACATTAAAACTTTTTGCTCTCTGCTGCTCTTCATTGGCATCTGTCTCCTTCTTGCATGCTCTAAACATGTTTAGCTCATGCTCTGTTCTTGTTTCACGCTTTGCCAGAGTATTTTCTTATGGCCTCCTGCCACGCCCCCTCACACCACAGTTCTCTCTCCTTCTCTCTCTCTCTGCTCTATGTTGTTTGCTTTTAATTTTCGAATTTTTGAAATAATGCCTGCAGTTATTTGCTTAAGTGTGCGTATAAAAATCAAGTATACGTACTGATAACGTACAATTTTAGCCCATTGTATACCTTCAGCTTTCACTTCCCATTCCCATTCCCGTCTCACAGCTCATATGCATGTGTGTATATGTATATGTTAGCAAAAAGCTATCTATATTTGCAGTTATGCCAGTTGCCAGTGGCGTAGTCAAAGTGCTGTGTGTGGGCGGTTAATCAAAAGTTTGTTTTGCGTTAACCAAAGAACTGTCAAGGTAAAGTTTATCTAAGACCCCTTTGATCACAGGGCTTATGTTATTTTCATGAGTTAAATGCTTAACTGACTGCATAGTCAGTGCATTGCTCTCGGGTAATTGATCCTAGTATTTGCACACAACAGCTGCCATTGTTCCCAATTAAATCAAGGAATAATGCACTGAAATAACTAAAATCGCATCAGACCAAACGGCGTTATACCAAGTGAGCTGAAAAGACTGCAATTGCTGCATGGTTGAGACAGTTTAAAGAACGGCCAACGGGAGTTCATCACTTGCAGTTTGCCGGCAGTTAGTTAAATAACTAAAGAAAGTCTTTAATATTTAAATATACTCGACTTTCCTTCAATATCTGACAAATTATTTTCTCTACAAAGATGATTTAATAGATAATTTGATATTACTTAAATTGGAACTCGCGAGATAAGATTGTATTATTTATACATATAAATATATATGAAACATGCCTATTTCGATCTATTTAGATCTTTTATTACTTAGATATACAAGTTACATAGAAAATAGATTGGAATTAACTTTAGATAATAAAATATTGAGGGATAAATGTATGTACAAGAAACCACAATCAATTGTGAAATTTATATTTTATGCTATTTTATTCATTTTAATTTCATTTTTTTTTATTTTATCAAAATTACCCAGACCCATATTGTAATACAATAGATTGCCAGTGAGAGTGAAAGAAGCTGTTCTCATCCTTTCAATATGACAAGCACAAAATCCATGCATGAACAGAAAGAATGTGTTATGTTCAACTAACTAATCTAATTAGGCAAACAGCCAGCTATACTAAAAACAATAAGGATGTGAAAGGGACAGCGATAGAGAGCCAGAATGTGCGTGTGTATGTGTGCTGGCGTCGTAAAATTAGTTTTATGACAATGCATAAAAATGTTGCATGAAATTAATGAGCAAAAATTAGATGCGAGTGTCTCGGGCGTCGTCGGCGGTGACAACAAAAATAACATAGGAGCAGCAGAAACAAAAACAATAGCAGCGATAAGCAACAACAGCAACTCGAGCTCAAATATTCAATGACCACAATTGACATTTATGGCGAGGCGGAGTCAATGTCGTGCTTCCACTCGGATAATCGAAATAAAATGCAATTAATTGAATTTATTGTTGCATTTGTTGCTGTTGCTATTGCTGTTATAGCATTAAACGCGAACGTGTCATTAATGTCAAGGCAAATGGCGGAACGCGAGTCGAAAAGAGCCACTCAAGTTGATGCAGAACAGGCTCTCTCTGGCACTCTCAGCTAGTAGCTGCTGGTGGTCAATATGGGGTACATTTTTTGGGTGAAGTTGCTCAGAATTGGTGGAAATTGGCAAAGTGTCAGTTTGTCGACAACTCTTTGCAGCGGAAAACGTTGCAATGACAAATTTATGAGCTTTAAAATACACATGTCCTATCATCATAAATCATCTAGCAGCTAGAGTTAGAGAGCACACACACACACACACACACAAAGACCGATCAGGAATGAGATGAATGTCCCTTTTGCCACGCAATTGCAATTTTCAAATGTATTTCAAATATTGCAACTGGCAACTGGCAACTGTTTGGCATCGCTTACAGCTGCCTTTGGTGCACACACACACGCTCACACGCACAAAGACTGTGACATATGTATGTATTAACTGTAGTGGCCGATTGGGATGCTGGTCGTGGACACAGCTGGAATATTTTGCATCGGCTTTTGCATTTTTATATTCGGGTTTTGCACTCATCCGGCTTGTCCACTTGCAAGTCTTCATTCCTCTGGCAGCATGGCGCATTGTCACCGGAAGTACCACACACACACACACACATGAAAACTCTGGACCAGTCGGTGTCGTCTTGGCAACCGAAGAGCAGCGGCGGCTTTTGGTTTTGTCCAACTCCAGCTGCTTTCTAACTGCACTGGCACATAGTACATTTACGCTTTTTATATACTCTCATATAGATTTTTTCTTGTTTGTTTATGTTGCAAGTAGCAGGAGCAGCATTGGCCTGCAACTTGTGCGTGTGGCACGTCCCACGCTCTCAAAGACCCGTTTGCTGTTGTACCTACTGAAGACTGGACTCTGGTTGTTGCTCATGTTGCCTGTCTATGTCCTTGTCGATAATGTCTGTCTGCGCTTGAAGTTCGGTGATTGGTATGCTCACATGGATACATGGATTAACAGCAGAAACATTCTTTAATTGGAACTCAGTTGATGGCATGAACTCTATGCTGATTTCTATAATTTGACATAACATATTGACAGCTGTCTTTCTCACTCCAACCATTCTCTTTCTCTCTCAGTTTATGTTTCCCCGTTTCACTCGCACAAAGTGTTAAACTTGAATTTGCGCTTATTTAGTGTTTTCTTGCGCTCAAGTCATAAATTTTGTGGTCTTTGCTCGTTGACTTGTCTCGTTATTTTATTTTCTATCTTTTGCTCGCATTTTGGGCTCATCCCTCGCAGCGTAGCAAGTCCAAGTGCAATGCCCAAGGCTCCAGCCATGTGTGCCATCGGTTAAATCCAACAAATGACACAAAACTGCCAAACGAAATCACAATGAATGTCACTTGGGTTTCATCATTCGACCAAAAGTTACCGCCTGTCTTTCAACCCGCCTTCATCCTCGCCATCGCCTTCGCCATCACCATCGCCATCACCGTCGCCAACATTCTAGTCCTGCCGCCCTGCCGGTCTGCCCCGCTCACCGCACACCTGCGGGCTAACGAATTTTGACATGTGCCATTATTAGTTCAGCACTCTGACATTTTTTCGGTGCGGTATCCCGAAACCTATTGGGGTTTTTGCCATTGTTTTTGCAGCTGGCAATGCGTTCTAGAGTTTTATGACCATAAGAGTTTTACTTCTCAGATGGATGACAGCAATAAAAGCAGACACACACACGCGCGTACACACGCACACAAAGACACACATACAACCTTGACGTTGCGTGGCCATTTTATCACACGAACACACATTGCTCATACGCAACGTTGGCCACAGGCTTCCTTGCTTCCTTTGGCCTCGTTGGCTGCACTAATTAAACTTGTGCTCTGTTATTATGGCTGCATTGCATGGCATCGGTTAATGTGTGTTACACGGCATTGCCAAAGACAGGCAACCGCACACCTGGTCACCCCCCCCACGCCCCCATACACCTGATGCCAACGCATTTTAATGTGGCTGTCGCATTGTCTTCTGCCAAGACCTTCAAGTCTGCCCCATATATATAAAGGGAAAAAAGCAACGAAAGCAGCAAAAAAAAGGTCTGCGGCGAGCGCGTTAAGCATTTATGTGTGCGCATCTAATTAAAATAAGTTCGCATGGCAATGGCACTTCAAAGTCTAAATTGTCCTTATGGCTTATTTCGTTTCAATTGCGCGCACCAAGCAAATGCCCCAAGGCGATGCGAAACGGCCACCAGGTGGACTCTCCCGCTCTCCCGCTTCAGTCAGCCTCTTTCTCTACCTTCGGCTGGCTAACGCAAACAACATCAAGGGACAACATTAAAAGCGCGTGTAACGCAACGCAACGGAACACTGCGCAGTCGACGTCGACGTTAGCATCAACTATCTGTGCACAATGCCCAAGTCTGTTCATATCCTGCGCCTGCAACGCCCCTGCGTATCGCTCCACAGATATGTAATTATAATATTTTTTATTAGCTTATCTGATACGCCAACAACAAGGAAATAACATAAATTCACTTGCTCCTGCCGTTGTCGTTGCCTTTTGCCTGGTCCAGGCTCAGGTCCCTTTGATTCGACTGGGTTCGGTCTATAAAAAGAGAGGCACCAATAGTGGTTGAACTTTTCCCACATAATCACATCGCATATCTAAATGCTCTTTAATTGATGCCGTGATTATATTGTTATACATTTTATTACACGTTTCTGCAAAAAGGAATACAAAGTTTTACATACATTTTACATACTTTTAAATACTTTAAATAATGGTTTTAATATTATTTTATTTTTAAATTATAATTTTAATTTATCTTTCTTAAATTGTTTATTAATCTGTTCTGCTGCCTTTAGCTGACTTAAATAAATAAATAAATAAATAAATAAAAAAAAAAAAAAAAAAAAAATCTTAAATAATTTTATTCAGTTACTTCATTGTATATTTATATGCTTTTAGTTTTCTATAAAAATAATTATAATTAAAGTTATTCTAATACAATATTATTTGTATTGTAATAGAGTTTTCTTCAAAACAAACTTAAGTCTCTCTAGCATCTATCAAAGTCGTTAGACTCCAAATGCTAGGGCCATAATGTTGTTCACTTTAATGCACATATACCCCGCACACCCTACAAGTTGTTGTTGTGTTGATATTGTTGTTGCTGCTAGGCGCATTGTTTATTATAAATTTTAATATATGTAGGTGCGTTGCAGGCGGCCAGGTAAAGATACCATAACAACCACTATGCCTCAAAGAAGCAGCAGCAGCAGCAGCAGCAACAAAAACAACAAAAGCAGCGACAACAACATTAGCAACTTTTTTGCTCGAAAAGCTGGCCCAAGGTAAGCAGAATCCCCCCTTCCCCACCTCAGAATACCGCATGGCTAACAGCTCCAGCCCCAGTTTGATAATATAAATGGAAAAACGAAAGGTCGACATTTATTATGAGGCTTTATCAGCAGAGGACATTTGTTCTGTTTCATGTTATGAACTGGGGATATTTGGCTACTTGAACGGCAGGACAGTAGGATGGGCAGCCTGGACACCCTGGACAGCCTGGACAGCACTGAGAGCAAGTCATCCACTGTGTTCTGTTCGTGAAAATGGCTTGTTTCATTATGTCCCGTTGCGGTTGTGCTTGGACTTGAGCACGGGCAAAAGGCGCGTGTTGTCCTTGGGGTGGCATCTGTATCAGTTAGTGGACATAAGCGTCCGGTAATATGCCATTTGGTAATACGACTCCACGTGCCCGCGATTTGCCAACAAAAAGTACTCGTATAAAAAAAAAGAAAGCCTTAGGCACACCACACACTTATTTTATGATTGATGGCGACTATTTGGTCAATTGAGTTAAAATACGACCAACTAATTAGTTGACTATGTTTAGGCGCTTATTTTGCACAGTAAACTTTGCTCAAGAGACCCACATACAATGACATTCCTATTGTTGGCGCTGTCATGACCAATTTCCTTTAGCCAATTCCCCTAAACCTACCTAATGCCAGACTCTCTTATCTGCAGCTGCAGGAGCTGCACCGCATGTGGCCTTAGAACGGGACTGCTCAATGAGTCTGTGGCATGCTGTGTGCGAAAAAATCTTCAGTGCTTTGCTATTTGCGCATTTCCGGTTTCCGTTGCAGTTGCACGTACTCATGCAACTCCCAAACGTTCTTTATATGCAGCAAATATCCTGTTATGCACAGAATGTTCCCCGCTTCCTCTCCCCATCATTCTGGTCGTCGTCATCGTCGTCGTCGTTGGCTCTGGGCGATGGCTCTATGCATGGGAATTATTAACTAAACAGGCGGCGGCATCAGAGGACATCAAAGGACACTGCACCGTTAAGGTAATGCACGTTATGGCGTCTGCATGCCAGTATGCAGGATCGAGACCAAATACGGCAACGACATCGAGATGGAGGCGAGTGTCTGTTGATGGCGTCCGTAAACTCTGACAATATATTATGATGTGTGCATTGCTTGAAGCCAGCCCCCAAGGACTACAACTACGACTAGGACTGTGAATGCGACTGCGACCTTTTCTTCAGCAGCATAAGCCCATCATAATATTTTATGTGACATAGTTGAATACATTTGTGTTCCGCTCCAGTAAAAGTTTTCTTTATTTACAATCGATGCGAATAATTATAGAAAAAAAGCATAGCTGCAAAAGAAAAGGATACGTTTTGCGCTCTTTGAGAAGATTTTCCTTTAAAGTTTCCGCACGTAAATGAAACAAAGCCAATGAGGAGCAGTATTCGCACACGCTTACAAGTAATACAAAGGCAGACGGACAAAAAGACAGACAGACAGAGAGACAGACAGGCAGGCAGGCACTGGTTGTGAGTTGGTGAAATCAAAGTCAAATGTAAGTAAATAAAACATATTGTTTCTTATATAGGAAGACATTTTGCAAAATTGCCACGATTTGCAATGCAAATCAAACATAGCGCCATTATTTCACACACACACACACACACACACACATGAAAATGTGGAAATGAAAGTGAAACCTCGACGCATATGTTGTTTCAAAAAGCACACGACCATCTGTCTGTGCTCTGCTTGGAATCATTGCGATAATAACACACTGGCAAAAGAAACACAGCAGTGTGTGTGTTCTTAACCTGCGGGAAAAATGAAAAACAACTACAGTAAAACGACAGCAGTCGCGGCGCAAAAACAAGTCTAAAATAAAATCACAAAAAAAAGAAAAGCAGCGAAAAAAAATTGGCAAAAAATATGTTTAAAACATTTTCCTCCACTTTGCATTTTTGCCTTGTTCCTCCGGTTCTCCTGTTGTCCTTTTGCCCGCAGTCATCCGCCGTTCCACTTTCCATGCCCCGCTCTCTCGCCCCAGCATCTGCCTTAACAGTGCGTGTTTTCATTTTGTCGTCTTTTTTTTGCGCGTTTTTGTAAATTTTTGATTTGTTATTGTTGCACGTGTTGTCTTTTGCCTTTGTTATGACAATTTATGCTTGGCGGGCAACTGAGCCGCTGAACGGGCTCAACGGTCAGGGGAGTAGTGAGATAGATAACGAGAACAGTCATGGAGCATATGATACTTTCATGTGTATAGAGTATCGGAGTGTGCGTGTATATTCCGTTGAACTGTTGTTGTTGTTGCTTCAGCTGCTGTTGTGCTGTTTGAAGGCATATAAATGGCTGCAAGGAGTTGAGCTAAAGTACAGCCAAGTGCTTGTGAAACGAAAACTGCGAGCAAAGCCAATGACTACAACAACGCCCCGAGGAAGCAGATGTAGTATAATAAAAAGCCTACATCTGCAATGCCTAGCCAACTGAGTAAAATAAAGCAAACAAGAATTCAGCCGTAAGTAAATCTCAGCTTGTTTATTGGAATCTAAAAGCTGATGGTTTGTTGCTCCAATAACTTAAAAATGTCTCTATTTTTAAGATCCTATAGTGTCCACCCCTTTCCAAATAAAAATTCATGTTCATTTGTTTATTTTTACAAAATTTTTTTTGCTTGTTTTATTTGTTTTCCTTCAATATATTTATGTATACATAATATAAGTTTTTTTTTTGGTTTTCTTTTTTTATCCGTTAATTTTTACCTTTATGTTTCATTTTCTGCTTTATTTGTATTTATATATTTTCGTTTTACTTATGTTCATCATTTATATGTTGCAATTGTTGTTCATTTGTTCTCATTTCAATACTTTTTTTTTTTAATTCATTTAACTTTGTATAAGTATTTTTATAATGCTTCTCGCTGGCAACTCTTCTCCTGCTCTTACTCACTTCATCTATTTGTTTTGCTTTGTTTTTGGTTTTTTTTTCGATTATCTCTAGATTCTGTGCTGGCTTTATTTATAACTATATATTCGAACCTCTCATATTTAGTAGCCTGCACATACTATATTTTTTTCATCTTTTGGTATTTGTATATAATTTGTATAATATTTTTGCTTGCTTTTGCTTTTTGTTGGGGTTTCTGTGTTGGTTTACTTTGGCGCGTTTGGTATACAAAACACGCGACCAAATTCTGTGTTTTCATTTGTTTTCGTTTTTTAACTATAAATATTTTTATTCTGTTTCTTTTGCTGGGTTTTTGCCATGCTTAATTTGATTAACCTTTTAATATTCGTTATGTTGTTTCACATGTGAATTGATTTGTGATCGTGTGTATGTGTGTGTGTATTTTGTGTGAGTATTCCATATCATTTATATATATATAATATATATATATATATATGTTTATATTTACTCGTTTGTTTTAAAACATAGCTTATGCCTGTGATTTATGTTTCTATTTCTATATTTGCCTCATATTTTGTCTCTTTTCGCTCGTGTGTGTATGTGTTGCGCTTATGTGTGTGTGTGTGTGTGTGTGTGTGGTTGTGCATGTGTGTCCTCTAGTCCTTGTTGTTGCCAAACACACACTTAAACATTCTTAAATTTCTACAAAATATTTGCAATACTGCAGTCGATATCTATACTTTGTTTATTTTATTTGCTATTCACTTAACATATTTTACGTGTTTATACAGATACACATATATGTATATAGTATATATATATATATATATTTATATATTCTACACATATTCATACGCTTTTTAGTCGATAACTATATACTAACTCATGTATGTGTGTTGGTGTATCTGAGTGTGTGTTTCTATGTTTGTGTATGAGTTGCACAGTTCATAGCTGCGTCTTAGTTTGATGCCATTCAAAACCAATGTTTGTCTTTACATGTTTTTGTTTGTCTTGTTCTGTTTAGTTTTATTAGCAGCTTTTGGTTGTTTGCTCATCGTTTTGATTTCTTCTACAATCTTAGTTTGACTTTAAATGCATAAAATGCTTATGCCCATCTGGATTATTGCACAAAAAAATATTCTGGGATCGCACGAAGACGAGTACATGTACAAGTACAAGTTTGGGTTCGAGTATTTCAAGTGTCATTTGTTAGCATCGGAATTTGCTTTTACCTTTTACATATTATATAGGGAGACTCTAGCTTTACTTATGTACTTACTTTGCTATTACATTTAGTTTGCTAGTTTTAACTTTAAATATTTTGCTTGCTTGGATTTGATTTTTGTTTTTGTTTTTGTATTTGTTTCATATAAATATTGCATCTCATATGTTTTAGGTTTGTTTGTAAATCATAGCACACGAGAGATGACAATTAACATTCAGTTGAATGGTGATGATGATCAATTTTGTATGTGGAATGTTAATTACGTAATATTCACTCGTAGTTTACTTTGTTAGATAACAAATAAACGACCCGACGCTGTTCTTCTATATTTTATTTTTTATTAATTTTTTTGGTTTATTTGTTTTCTGGTTTATGTAAATATATGTGTATGTATATTTATGTACGTTGTTATTTATATTTATTTATTATTTATACTCGTATTGTATTGTTGCTTAAATAATACTTTTATTTGATTGATTTGAAGTTTTGTTTCGCTTTGTTTGTTATTTGATTTGATTTTCTTTTTCAATTTCATTTAATTTATGCTACATGCCCTAATTACGTTTACAGACAGACCCTTGGCCCAATCTTTGTCCTTGTCGTGCTGAATGTATGTGGGTGTGTGGGTGTCTGTGTCTGTGTGAGTGTAAGTGTACTCTTTTGTCATAAAATTTTGCTAACTGCTCCAGTTTCAGCGTTTTTGTTGATTATTTTTCAATAATTACACCCCAAATTGACTAATTTATAATTGCAGCTTCTAATTATCAACTACAATTGGTTTTTATAATTCTCTCATATTTCATTTCAACACGCGATCTAATTCAAATAAGTTCAAATTATATTGAATATAGGATAGTTTAGTTAGTTTATTTATAGATAGTATCAACAAATGATGAGCTTATAAAACATTTCAATTGAGCTATGATTCTATTTTCTGGTCTGTCCTGTTCTGTTCTGCAAATATTGTAACATAATAATAATGAGCCTACCAATGTCTACAAATAATAAAGATGGATTACTGGAGTACTTGGTAATTCAATAAACCCCTTACCTGTTCTTCTGTCTCTCCACTGGAGTTGACTGCCTGTTACCCTCTGTGTAGATGCCTATAAATATTTTCTATGTTGTTCAGTTACTCATGCTGTATATATATAAATATCTTGTATATATGTATGTAGACGTATATAAATGTCTTAGCACATTCAATAGTTGCACAACATTAATACTTTTTTTTTTACTTTTTCTCATTTGTTTTTATATATATATATATATTTATGTACTTATATATTACTTTTATTATATATCTTAATATTTTAAAGTATTTCATATTTTGTTTTCTCGATTAAGTTTCCAACTTGTTTGTTAGCTTCTTCAAAATGGAAACTATTCGTTTAACTCTTTACTGATATGTTGCGCAAACATTAACAAACAAACCAATAATATTTGTGTATAATTTATCATTTTCTGAGAACTATTTATTTTTCTCTTTTTGTCTTTAATTTAATACATAAAGTTTGCCTTTTATAAATGTGCTGTATTTTCTTATAGCCAAATTTCATTAACTCTTTTTTCATGGGTTGGTCAACAATGTTTTAAATTTTTATCTGTCTAAGTTTTTTTTTGTTTACGTAACAAAAAATGTTTAGTATTTGTTTTGCTTTTACATTCATTTTTGACTAATTCCTTAATTTTTGTTTATAAACAAAATAACAACAGAAAAACTGCAATAATCGCATCAGCTTCAATCTCTCTAAATCGATCCAAGGTTTTGCTCTGGTTTAAAATCACATCTACATCTAAGTCGTTTGCTGTCTTTATCGGTTTAAACATGCAATGCCTCTCATAGTCCAACTACTTTTACGTGTTAGTTCTAGTGCTAAAAACATCTTAATTTAACATTACAACTCTCTAGTTACTTAAGCTACACATCTATATGTATGCCTGTCAATCTGTCAATCTGTGTGTTTGTCGGTCTGTCTCTGTGTAATTTACTTAGGGTTCGATTAGCCATAGACATAGATATATATCTCTGCACAACATTCTGTCATGCACTCCACTTTGTCACTCCCCCTAGAAATTGCATTGCACATCCCGCCCATTCATATAAAAATTCAACTATTCTCTCTATATGCGTATGTCCATAAAATGATTATAACAATATCAAAAAAATGAAAAGTAAAATTAAAATCATAAAAATGCAGATAAAACGCACCATATGCAAATCATCAAAATCATCTCTCTCTTTCACACTGCATACTTTCTGTTCTTTCTATACCATCAAACACAAATGTCCAAAGTGAAATGATATCAAGCTTAATTGCTCGATACGTACATCATGTACATGCGAGATATTACGTGTTGTTTGCTTTTTATCATTTTAATTGGATTTCATTTTGAACATTTTTTGCTGTTGTTGTTGTTGTTGTAATTTATCATCCAAGACATACTACTACATATGCATGAATATATATATTGTATGTATAAACACATATCTATATAAATATTATATACTATGTGTCGCAGCTAGTTGACCGTTCGCATATGCATATCTGTGTATGTATATATTTATATGTCTCTTGATTTATTATATACACACATTTATATATGGAATATTCCTTATGTACGTCTGTCTAGTTCTAAAATATGTGTGTCTATGTATTGATGTACGTTATTTAAGCATGGTCTCGTTTTAATACCAACTACATAAACCATTAAACATATATATAAATATATATATATCAAGATATATATACTATAGATATATATGTACGTGTGTGTGTGAGTATTTAAACTAATATGACACGAGTCGTTTGGTGAACTGCAAGTTCTCTATGCCTCTTTGATAGTAAAGCCTAGGTAAGCCATGCTAGATCGTACACAACTCTACTTTCATTCTGTTCACATCCTATATATTCAATATGTATGTGAATGATGTATTTAGTGTCTCTGACTATTTAAATTAGGGTTTTCTTTCAACATATGCTAATATTATTCCCTCGCATCATTGCTTGTGGAGTGCTCTTCTTGTTCTAGTCGGATTAAAATAATATCTTTGGATGTTTGGAATTTGCATTCTACTACACGCATTGATGGTAATTATGTTATTTCTGTTTTGGACTTATATAATTGTTATTTGTGTGTACTTGTGATTATGGCTAATATCATATAATATCATTCGATGGCATATTTTGATTGTTATTCATATAATTATATATATACACGAGTATATATGTTTGCATGTACTTTTATTTTTGGGATGTTTTCTCTAGTGTTTTGCAAAACTCAATTCCACAAGCCTTTTACTATTCGAAATTTGTATAGAGTCTACAATTGACAACGAGGTAGACCGAAATTAAAAGGCTCTGCAAGGACAGTAGGTATTCGTACTCTATGTGAAGTTTAGCAAATTGGCCGATCAAAAAGACTTGTGGAACACACTGTTCTTTACATTATTCGGATTTTGTTACTTGGAGATAAACTAACACAATAAATTTGCAGCTAACCATTCATCTTCTGGCAACTGAAATAAAAACATATACAAAATACGTTTCATACGTTTTAGACAAGTATAAAATATTCAAAAGTTCAAAATGAGAATTTTTTTTATAAGATTTATGTGGAATTTTTTGTTGTTGTTGCTTTGTACAGAGGGTATAATTTTTTTTTATTTATTAATTTTTGAAAACATGAAATCATAAACACAATAAAATAATTGCAAAACGGAGAAAATAATATCAAGTGTATCAAGTTGATCTTGCTGCTATTATTATTACAAAGCCTGTGAGATAGTTAAAAACTAAAGCTTGATGCCATTAGGTTTCGATTTTTGATTTTCGGTTATCGGTTAGCGATTATAGAGTTTAAGTTAAGCTTTGTGGCTGGATTGCTTTGGACTTTTGATTTTGCATTTTTGTTTGTTTTTTCTTATTTCAGTTATAGACATTTTTTAAACTCGTATCATAAGGTTCCTTCAGATACTATTAGCTGCGAGTGCTATTGTGTCTATATGTGTTTGTGAGCGTGTAATTGTGTGTGTGAGTGTATGTAAGTGTGTATAGACTTTTGTAGGAACATGTCTTTCAATTACTGAGCAATCACAAAATAAAGTACTTTAAGTATTTGTAACTTTTAGTTGCATTTCGTTATAGGAAAATGATAGCAGGAAATGTCGAGTTAACCAATTTTCTTTGGCTTGGCAGTTTACTATGAATGCGAGTGTGTTTGTGTGGGTGACTGTGAGTGTGAGGGAGAGTGGGTATCTAGACGGAGCGGCGAATTCATCTAGATCTACGATAGTAATAGGCACTAGTGCTAGGTGTATTATCATTGTGATATACTTGCTCAAAGCGTTTATCAAAAGCTGCGCATAAAAGTAGGCAATGCTAAATTATATGCTGCGAAGAGTATGGCCATTTGAATGTGGGTGAGTGTTTGTGATTGGGCATGTGTCTGTAGAGAGGGGCTCCTGGGAACGTCTGCGTTGTGCGCCAATGGCTGTGTCTGTCACAACGAATACAGTCATAACAATCTTTATGAATAAGTGCTAATGGATGAGTCTGTGCATGTGTGTGTGTGTGCACGCGCGTAATTATTTTTAACGCATTTTTAATTATGTTTATTTTAATTTCATTTCACGTTCACATACACATTTACATATGGGCCAGTGTGTACATATGCGTATATGAATGAATGTGTATGTGTGTGTGAAGTCTAGCCTCTGCTCTGCACAAAATACACACAGAAAACAGCACACTTAATTTTTGGCTTTCACTTTTTTCTACCAAATGACTTTTTATTTGAGTACGAAATTCTTGTTTGTCATTTCTCGTTTATTTTTTCTCTTTTCGAATTCTTCAATTAATCATAATTCTATTTTTATGGAGCATGCTTAACACATTTATTTAAACCATAAATATACATGTAGTTATGCATATGTTTTGTATGTGTGTCTGATGGTGAGTGTGGGATGTGGTTGCGATCTGTGTGAGTGTGTTGGTGTGTCGGTGTGTAATATAAGCAACTAGGATACCAAATGTATTTAATATTTTATTTATATTCTTTGTTGTGTTTTCTTTTTGTTTTATTTAACTCTTTGTATTTCATAATTTGTTCACATTTAAGGCTTATTCAAGGGCCACTTACAATTGTTTATGCGCTAATTAATCATAAACAATTGCAACAATGCATATGTGTGTGCTGTGGTTATTCTACTTTTTTTTTTTTTTTTTTTTTTTTTTTTTTTTTTGGTGCACCTTTCAACACTCTCGTTGAACTTCGCCTCGAACTTCTCGTCAATTACAAATTTTTTGTCGGCGCTTCGCTTTTATTTACAGCTGACTTTTGGTTTTGGTTTTGTTTCTGTTCAGAACTTCTGCTGTACTTAAAAATTTCGATTGATTTCTTTTCATTTTGTTTTATTTATAGTTTTTTGCTTGTTTACTGTGCCTGCAAAAGTAAAGGATAAACCTTAAAAAATAATATGGGTGTTAGTAAAAATTGGAAAAAAATAGTAGACGGAATAAAATGATTTATAATGCATAGAAAATTGTATGCGGCATATTGTGTACAATATGAAGTACGAAAAATAATTACATTATACTACTTAACATGTAGAGAATGAATAATTGTATAGTAGTCGTTTCATGAAGAGATTAACAAATAAAATAGCAGATTAATGGTGCGTGACAGGGACATGCCTAGCAATAAGCAAAGTAATTTAAAAGAAGATAAAATTGGTAAAATAGTTGCAAAACAATTACATAAGTTGGTGTCCTGTAAGCTCAAGATGTTATATCAGATATTATAATTCCTGTTTAGCCTTAGCCGCACCTACTTTCACCCGTTTTTAGCTTCAATAATATTTTCTTTATTTCAAAATAAACTCTAACACATGCGCTTGAAAGCAACTCACAGGCGAGGCAAAGAACAAAAGTAAACAATCAAAATTTGCATAAAAAATACACATAGGACGTTGGTCCAGCTTATGAAGAGAGTGCAATAAAAGACACTAAAAATATTTGAAAACAAATTTAGGAATTCCAACTGAACGAAACGAATCAATAACTAACTAAATAAGCGAAACGTATCGAATTGAGAATGCATACAAAACATTCAAGGCACATTCTAGCAATGTGCGACATTTGTAGATACAAGTGTGAATGTGTATGTATGTGTGAGTGTGTGTGTGTGAGTGTTAGTTGGCACATACCTGTGGGCTCACTTGGAACTGCTGTATCGGATAGGCAACAACGCCGGCAGCCTGTGGTATGGCTGTGCCTGCAACGCCCGTTGCCAATTGCTGGGCAGGCGAGATCTGGGCTTGGGTAACGCCTTGCCAGGTGGCGGGTATCTGCACGCCCATTCTGCAAAATGTGAATAAGCCAGAACATGCGCACAAGCATTAGCAAAGAGTTGGAGTTGGCCAAAAAGAGCCGCAGATCTGACTGCAAATCTCCCCAGAGGCTGCTGCTGCAGAGGTGTATAGTACTATATATGTATGTGGTGCAAATTACCAACTCAAAACGTGGCTGCTGCATTTACAGCAAGAGTTGGAACAAAGAGTATGCACGTTGTGCTGACAACGGAGCGTGTGGAAGTATATATAAAAATATATATGTGTGTGTACGTGTATATGTATGTATGTATATGCCCAACTGCCACAGCACGGAATGAAAACTTTAGCAATTAGCAAATGAATTCACTCATCCGTCATGCTGTCGCTGCCCATCCCCCTAGTGGCGGTTCAATCATTCTGCATATAGACAAAGCGGGCCGAGCTAAGTACAAGCTCTAAGCTGCAGACAGGTGTGAGCAGGGCAACGCACTCGTCTCACCTCACCTCACCGCACCCCACACTAGCAGCGCGGACACATCAACTAATGAAATAATTATGCATAAATCGATGGGCATCGTTGGCCGGATTACCTACCCCATATAGCCCTGCTGGTAGCCACCGTACTGTCCAAAGTGGTAGCCCTGGATGCCCTGCAGGAATTGATTTTGTACGGCTGCAGCACTGGCCGCCGCTGCTGCAGGTGTCACAGCAGCTGCGGTGGCCGAGGAGGCCTGATAAGTTGGCGTCGGTGAATACCAGCACCCGGTGGCGGCCAACTGCTGACCATAAGCAGCAGCTGCAGCTGCCGCAGCACTCACGCCATAAGGAAAACCGGCGGCAGCAGCAGCAGCACTATTCAAAGCCTGGCTGGCCATAGTCTGCGAATTGTTTGGATCGCCGCTCTCCTTGCCCCACGAGCACTTCACGGGCTGTGCATTAATTTCTGTGTTGTGTACGCCAACAATGGCATGAGTGGCTGCCTCCTTGGTAGAGAAACTGCAAAGAAGAAACAAATAACAAATAAGCAACTGCCTTAAGATGTCCATCTGTAATAGATCTAAAACTTACCGCACAAATGCGTAGCCCTTGTCCTTGAAGACGCGTATTTCCTGTATCGCGCCATAGGGAGCAAAGGTTTTCTGCAGCACCTCCTCGCTGAGTGCGGTGAGGGCACTGTTGACGCCACCCACATAAACGGTGCAATTGGAGGGACTGCTCTGGTTGTAGACCTCATCGAAAGTCAGCGGCTTGATGTTCTCTGCAAGGCAACAAAATGATACCACAAAAGGATTGTCAACAATTTTCAGTTTTCGTCTTTCGTAAAATTCATTTCGATATCAAGCCACAATTAATGACTGCAGTTTTTACTGTATGCCCCAACCGTGCCAACATGCACTCTCTTATTGCTCGCCCCTGTCTTGCTGTTTCTGTTATTTCAGCCAACTGCATGATTAATATGCAAATTAATTAAGGGTTTTGCCCACAGCAGGAACAACAGCAATGGCAACGGCAACGACAACGGCACTGCCTACGTTTTGGTAATTAAAATAACCGCATACACTTAGTCAATGTGTTCGAGGTTATGCCGTGTAAGTGTGTGTGTGTGTGCGTGTGTATGTGATTGGTGTGCGACACCATTTACCGTTGCTTCAATTGTTGTTGCTGCATTTTAAAAATTGTTGCTCTTGTTATTGCATTTTTTATTATATTTTTTTCGTATATTTTTTCCCTTTTTTTTGGGTTTTTTTTACCTTTAGCTTGGAGGCAACCCACATTGTTGGTCATATTGTGGTTGTTCTGTTGTTGTTATTATTGCTATTATTGCTGTTAGTTGTGGTGTAGTGACGTTGCCATTGTTGTTGGTGCCTGCTATACGGCATTTGTGCACGTATTTGTATGCAAAAGTTACACTAATTACTTCCTTTGAGGTTAAAGCAAAATTTGCACTTTTAAAAATAATGTCAGCCTTGCGTGTTTATGTCTTTGTTTAGCTTTGAGCAATTTATGCAGCATTCAGCTGCCCTTCAGTTGCCGCTATGTTATTTGCAAATCAGTTAGCCATGAATCGATGACAAATATAACCGTAGACCGATTAGTTGCAGTTGGCTTGCCAAACATTTTCAATTGGGATTTGTTGTCATAGAATTTATGGCGCACAGATGCCATTCGAAATGGTAAGAAAATTTTACGAACGTAGCGCATTGAGGTCTATCGCATAAGCCTAACCAATCCTACACCCGTAATGGCACAATTCCAGCCCTACCATTAAAATGCCTTTGCATACCTTTCTACCTTGTGCTTTAGCTCTTTCTCGCTCCCGCTCTAGCACTTGCCTTGTCCGTGTAACGAGCATGCCAAAGAAAACACGAAAATATGGCTCAATAGCATGCAACAGGACAACACTCGCACACACACAACAACAATCCAAGGGCCTAGCCGAGGGTGCACCGTATAAACTAACAAGCTTGCAAATACTTTTGAAAGCTTTTGGTACAAATGTATGCGACTTGCACTCGCACACACACACACATAGGCAGAGCAGGATGCCCTCACGTACCCACATCGGGCATTGCATACTTTTGAGCGCAATGTTTCACTAATTTGCACTTTTGCTTTGTGTTTTTGCTGCTTTTCTTTCCTTTCGTTTTGGTTTCGTTTCATTTCATTTCGTTTCGTTTCTTTACGCTTTTAAATAGATGTAATTAAATTCGGAAATATACACACATACTCGTAAATACACTCATATTCTGTACGAGCTTAGCCTTGAGGCTGCCAGTCAGGGCAGTTTCACCTGTGGGTATGAACTCGATTTTTTTCATTTCTGTATTTCATGTCTGCATCAAATTAATGCTGCTCAGCTGTACGGTTCCCTGGGCTTTCGCAATACAAGTGTGGACAGACTTATTACGAGCTGCTAAATAATTAATAACTGAGGTTAGTGTCTGTCCATTCGGCACTTTTTCTCGAAAATGAAAACGACCTGCAATTTTAATGAACTATTACTGAAGTCGTGAAATAGTTGTCCAATCATTTGCATTAATTATTGAGCCGCAACTTAATTGAACCGAGGAATTGAGCAAGTAATTGTTAAACTCAATCAATAAACATGAGTGGGCGTTGACATGTAGGCGTAACCATATAAGTTTTAAAGCACTTTGTCAGCCCAAAAAGCATTCAACAATCTGCAGCTTGTTTGGTCTGACAAATTATTTACTCGCTCCCTCGCCTTCTAACCTTTCGCTAGGTGCTCTGGCTAAAATATATCATCCTTGAAGTTGAGGTAGACTATGTACTTATGTCTGAGCATATAATTTACCTTTAGCTGAGAACTTTCTTTGGCATTGAGCGCATTGAGGCATTTCAACTTTTACTTAATTGTGCGCAACTCGGCATAAAATGTTGATTTATTGCGACAACTACGACTGGCAGGCTGGCAGGCTGGCAGACTGGCAGGGCAGGCAGCTAGTTTACCCACGCATACTGTTAAATAATTTGCTCAAAGTTTTGCAAACCCCTCACCCTTCTAGCATTACAGGTACGCCTGCTTGTCGCCAGTTGGGAATTTGCTCCTTCAGCACAGTCAAAAGTCAAATAGTTTTGGGCACAGAAATTTGTCATACAACATCGTCGACGTCTTTGTGTTTGCTGGCATATTGTTTCAGGTTAATTAAGTTATTACCATAATGAGCTTGTAAGTATTTTGGCTTTTATTTATGGCATGCATTGAAACCGACTCAAGCCTGAATCGGTTAACAAAAGAAAAACTTGGCCAAAAACTTTTGTCACGAGCTTCACTTTCTGCCATAAAAAATACCAAACGCGTTTGTTATAAACCCGAAGCTCTAAATAGCCAGAAAAAAAGAAAAGGAAAGAACGTAAAAGAAGTAAGTGCGTTTGAGGTGGTTGTATTATGTTACAAGAAAATACCCTGTATTGGGAAACGTATCGCTGTCAAATGTTTACTCTAAATAGAAGTTGATCCAATAAATTGAAAGGAAAGAATAATTTATAAAAAAAATACAAAAGACTTACGAACAAAATCTAAATGTAGTTTGCTTCATACTTCTATGCAATAACATAATAATTCGAAAAAACTGCTACTACAATTTTTAGATTTTGCAATATTATTTTAATAGAGGTGCCCTTTGAAACTTTCTCATTTTCTGCCACTTAATAATGCATTGCCTATACAGCTTCTCAAGGTAAGCATACCCTTTTGCACCTCTGGCCAGTGTGAGTATTAAAAAAAGGAGAAAATTGCAAAGCGACGCCAAAATTGTCACAACTGTAAAATGCGCAATTGCGACGGCTCGTAAATCTTGGCTACAAAATGAGGCGACACTCGCACTCCAACACACATTCTATAGATCTCCATGCAGTAAGTGAGTGGCTCACTAAACGCTACTACTGTCGACTGATTGCCAGAGCCATAAAATGTGCAGCCTGCTTAAAACATAAAAATGCCAGTACAAGCCTGCCTGTCCAAAGCATCCGCGGCAAACACTAGAGTTGGAGCAGCAAAGTGGCAGCGTAAAACATCAAGTAATGCCCAAATTCCAAATGGCGAAATGTGAAATGTGAATTGCGAAATGCGAAATGAGTTGAGTGCTACAAATCGTAAAGGCTGCCAGCAGGCGCCCCAAACAACTAGACAGGCCATAAAATCGAAATATATACGTAGTATATGTGTTGTACTATACGCATATGGAATAACCCTTTAGAGAGTCGACTAAATGGCATCCTCGTAATTGTGTAAAATCTTTTGGCTAAGAGTCGAGACGAGTCAAGCCAAGTTGTTGCGAGTTGTCGCGTTGAGTCTTCGATTTTAGTGCTGAGTCAGCTAGTTGAGTTAGCCAGGCTACTTGGGGCCCTCTCAACCATCAAAATATCCAAATTATTTTGCTGCCAAATTGCTAATAATAACTTGTATTACAACCAGGCAAAGCCCCGCACTACCCACAAGAGACATCGGAGCGACGGAAGCCGTGACAAAGGCAAATAAACAATGAGACCAATAAAAATCCGCTTAAGCTTTCATAGGCGTTTTTTATGACAACAATATAAATGCAAAAAACCAAAAAAAAAAAAAAAAAACACAAAAAGTATTCATGCTCATAGTTTTCCTCTTTTTTTTTATTTTTGGTGGAACCCTTCAACATGTCAGACCTTCCTTCGCACGATAAATTCCACCTTGACTCTGTGTATAAGTGTGTGTGTTTGTGAGTCTATCCCTAGGAATGCCAAATGTTTGTTCTATAACCATGAAATTTTGTATCCTCTGTCTCTCTTTATGTGTGTATGTGTGTGTCTTTTATGATAATAGTTTCGTGTTGGCAAAATTTATTTATCTGATTTGCACCCTCTCGTTTACTTTCCCCTTTGTGTGTATACTTGTGTGTGTGTCGGCCAATAAAAATTATGTTAAAACATGCAAATATGCGTTAACTTTTGATTTATGAATGACAAACGATACGCCCATCGCGCATGTTTGCCAACTGTTAATAATGATTACGCTAGTTACAGTTAGTTTTGTGGTTAACAATGTTCTGGCCCAATGTTCTTCTGACAGTCGTCGCGTCCGTCGGCAATGGGCCTAAATGAAAATTGATTTGCTCTGCCCCATAATAGAATATGTCGCATTTTGTCCTCATTTTCCTTTGGGGTCTTTGTCCTCAGCCGCAGCCATCATCGTCGTCGTCGTCGACTAATTGAAAAAGTTTAAACCGAATTTGGTCCAGGCCATTAAGGAAATTAAGCGCGTGCGGTTTTTCATTTCATGCGTACAACAACAACAACAACAATGACGACGAGTAGCGAAAAATATTAAGAAAACATAATCTGGCAGAAAATTTGCTGCGACACGTTTATAAATAGCAGGTGGATTCTACCCCGTACCCCGTACCGATACCGCGTTTACCTTTGACCCGTGTCATGCCACTGCTACCTTTGGCATTCATTGTCATAATTTCCTGTAATAAGAACGACGCGTCGACTACAACAAGAGCACGAGGCAATAACAACGACGTCAGCTGGTTCGTTGGCTGGCTCTGGCTCTGGCACCGGCTGACCTGGCTGCGATTCGTACGCATGGCCGGAAGCCCGGGCCAGGCCAGGTGACAGTCATGATTTCCTTACCTTTACTCGCCGGCGGTTTCCGTGTAGCCCAATTCGTGCGAATTGAGCGCGAGCCAAGCCATTGGCCGTTCATGGCCGTAATGGCGCTCTCAGCTTCCTGTGTCGGCCGATACCACGATAAAGACAGCAGAAACCCAAGCACAACCAGAAAGAGATGAAGAAGAATAAGAGCGTGTTAAGGATTATATAGGAATGCAATCAAATGTGGAGAGTAATGCTTACCGATTTCTTGATGAAGGACACAAAGCCATACCCCTTCGATTTCAAGGTTTGTGGATCGCGTACAACGCGGCAATCTCTGCAAGCATGAATAAACGGAAACAAAGTTTTGTGCGTGAGAAAAAGAAAGCAACACTGAAAAGTAAAATCAACTTTAAGCTTGTTTAACTTTAAATTTTATGCAAATTTATGAGGCAACAGAAACAGCTGTCGAGAGTTTGTTGAAAGGTTTCCGCTTTTGTATTTACTTTTCGTTGTCCTCGTCGCTCTACGGCGGAAATTAGAAATCTGACCTCATGCTGAAAATTATTTTATTTATCTTTGCAGTTCAACTTGCACTGGCTGAAAGGAAGGCGGTTTTTAACTTGCCAGAATGCTATTCAATATTTTTTGTGAATGACTTTTGAAGAGCATTTTTCTAATCGCAACTTCAAGGGCTTCGTTTTTTGTATTTATTAATAAAAACGCTTTAATCTCGTCACTTTTAGAGCAATTTAGTTGATTGCCAAGCTTCCGGATTTCAAATTGATTTCCCACAGCAATTGTAAGAGCCAAAAATTTTTTTTTTTTGTCCATTCTTGGGGCCCCGATACCAAGGCAACAACTAAGCTAAGCTGCCAGCAAAACTTTGGCAATTACCCCCGGCTATCCTGGCAGTTTACTTAACGCTGCCAATGTTGGCCGGCAACTTTTTTTATGATTATTATAAGTAAAATGCCGGCAAAGCCTACAGCCTACAGTCTACAGTCGAGAGAGCTGAGAGCGGAGAGCCGTCAGGCTGGCAGACGACTTATTAAATATTCACACGCGCCACGCATTTAACAAAACGGAACCGAAATGCGCCAAGGCCCCCAAAAACATAATGCCAAAACCAAGCAACAACAAGAGCCAGTTAAACCTCAGACAGGCCAGGACACACACACCCACACACGCACACAACAAAAAAAGGGCAAACAACGACGCACGCATAAAACTTTTGACAAAGAAATCGCTGTCCCCTTGCCCTCAACCAGAGAAACATGGAGGAGACAACGTTGCTGATCCCAGCGAGCCGCACGACCGATTCCGTATCGGATACCAAGAATCTGTAACCAAGTTCGCCTCGGCTGTTTGCATTAAGCGTTTTGACATCTTGGCTAACAGAACTCACGACTAATACCAGCACGGCGGAGACGCAAAGAAAGTTATTTCAAGTCCAAATGCGTTGCCAGCAGCTGCCGTCAAACAATTCAGACCGAGACAAAGACGCAGACAGTCAGACAGTGGCTCGAGAGTGAGATAATCAGGACGGAACGTGGGCTTTGCCGTTTCCGGCTGCCTGCACCGCTACGGCATGTCGTCGTACGAGCAGAGCACTCCGTATCAATGATAATGATGTCAGCGATATGTATCACAAAGGTGCCAATCGATTGCTCAATAAGGCGTCAAGACAGGCGATGGCTTCGATACACCAACTGATTGAGGGCATTTTAACTGGCTGCGTGGGCAATGATTCCATTGCCATTCACTTCATGGGCATCCAATAAAGTAGTTCTTTAAGCTGAGCTCGGCCTGGCAACGCCAATTTAACCACCATTGAACGAGGGGGGGAGGCCAATCAAAGGACATGCGCCACTCATTAGCACATCGCTGAATGCGAATGGCTAAAAGCCTCTCGGCCAAATCAAAGCCGTAATCATTTTAATGAGTTTTGAATTATTAACATTCGAAATTGCCCCCGATAATGAGAGGCAATCCAAGCGAAGAGGTTTTGGGGCAAACTGGGGGAAGGCAAACGCAGCAAGCCAACAAGCGCGTAATCCAAAAATCAAATACTTTGGGCAATTTTTGACAAGCCGCCGGCGGGCAGGACATGCCACAGCAAGAGAGCCTTCTGTCAGACATTTCAGTTTAAAAGTTTTCGCTTCAACAGCAGTTAATTAAGTCAAGTTTGGATGTTGCTTTGTTGTTGCTGCCGTTGCTGCCGCTGCTACTGTTGACCATCAGCTCAAGCTGAAAAAGAGCAACTTAAATATTTAAATGCGTCGCTTTCTCGCTCTGATTACAGTTTTTGCTGAAATAACTGATGCGACACTTTTGTGTTTACTTTAAGAAGACAACCACGCCATACAGTGCCAGCCAAAAGAGTTCGCTTAAGTGAAATTTACATAAATGTACTTTTCGCGCCGTTATGAATTTTTTATGTGAGCCACCAAGCGGCTTACTGCGTTCCCCCCACCCCCCACCATACCCCGATTCCCTTTCTGCCAACCACAGGTGGAGGAGGGCGGTGGGGCAAACCACTTCACATGCGCCTGCCAATAATCAAGAAGCGTCGCAACTGCGTGCCCCCAAAAGAAAAGAAAGTAGAATGAATGAATGAAGAAAAGTGCCGGAAAACCTGAGCGAAAATGTGAAAAGGTTGGTAGGCGCCCAACGACACTGGAACTCCAGTGTATGAAAAGTTAACAGGTAAATGAGAAATTTGCATTTTAATACTTACGAGATTTCGCCGAATGGTGTGAATGCCTCGCGCAATTGCTGAGTTTCAATTTCTGAACTTAAGTCCCCAACAAAGATGTGGAATTGTTCTGCAATCAGAAAAGAAAAGGCAAATGCGAATATTGGATTAAATGTTGGCATAATGGTAAATAGCGAAAGTGGGGAAAATGTGCTTAACTTTATTATGGAAATAAAATATTTCTTATCTTAATAGTGCAATAAATATATGTGTTGATTCCATTTAGTTTATATTTTTATTTATACCATAAACCACATAAATGTTAGTGCTATAATTTTTTATATGAGTAGATTTATTTTTGTGATTTCTCTGTCAACTTTACTATTTTAATTATTCACATAAATATATGAGTTCTTATATGTATCAGTTTGAAAGAAACTTTGAAAATTGTTCACTGGTTGTGCTGCTTTGATTCTTAATTAATTCGCTTAATTAATTAAGTGTAGTGGCAGCATCTAATTGCAGTGAAATGTGTATAATTACTAATTAACTTAATCTAATTGCAAGCAAACTTGCAGCATTCGCCCAACTTTGAAATCGTGTTGTATTAGGCCAAATGTTAGCCTAGCATTATGTACACAGTGGATGGAGGGGGCAGGGCGGGCTAACATACAGTGGTAGCTGGTACTCATGTGTACAGTGTGTACTCGGTATGTGTATACCAAATTCAGCGAGTGCACAAATTCAAAGGCATTCGCTGTCATGCAGGCTGCACAAACACAAATGCATAGAGCAAGATGCACACAAACATGCTAAGCATACACACACACACACGTACACACAGTCAAACACATACACTCAAAACGCAATCATTTATTATTATTTTTGTGTGCTTTGTCTCTTTGGCACAGAAAAAGTCGCAACGTTTCTGCAGCCGTCGTCGTAGTCGACGTGAGTGCTGCTGACTGACAAAGTGGGAGGAAGAGAGTGGTGCAGTGAGGGGAAGATAAAGGGAAGGAGAGAGTGAGGGAATGAGGTTGCCGTTGTCCTTCGTATGCTTTTGTGTCAGCCCAGCTCGAAGCTCTAAAGCTGAGTAAAACCAAAGCAGCGGCAACAACAACAGCAACGAGCTGCCACGACGCGCTTGGGGTGGCAATGGGTTAAGGGCCAACGCAGTGGGTTTTTGGGGGTCGTCAGACACACACAAGCACACACACACACACATATGCACACAATGAGAGGCAGAAGTCTTACCCTAAATAATTAGCACTATTCAACTGGGGCATGACGACGACGACGACGACGACGACGACGTCGACGAAGAGGACGATGTTGGCGACGTTGATGGGCGCGGCTTTGACTGCCAGCCTGACTGCTGCATGTCCTGCGTCCTGTGTCCTTGTCATCGTCATCGCTATCGTTGCCGTTACCGTCGTCGTCGTCGTCATTGTCGTTGTCGTCTGCTGCACGTGCAGAAATTAACATTTCCGGTAATTTTGCGAAAATGAAAAGCAAAGCAAAAAATTAACGGCAGCAGAAACGTAATGCGGAAAGCTTTTGTGTTAAATAAATATTAAAAGCAATTCGCCAGGCCGAGCCACAACCACACGACGATGATGATGAGTAGAGTGAGCGAATGATAGAGCGGAAAAGATTGAATGAGTGAGCTATAAAGGCTACGACGATGTTGGCTTTTAAAAACAAACCGAAATGGGTAAATCACTACGTATACTTTTTATTTAATTGGAAATTGCGTATACGCCACCATTAACGAGCCCATTGTAAAGGTATTCTGCGGCTGGGCTTAGCTTGCTTGCCTGTCACTTTTACCCTGAAGTTTCGCCAGTTGGCCACACTTGAAGCCCTGACGAGCTTCAAGTAGTTGTCATTATTGTGAGTCAATTGTGTGCAGCGTTGTTGTAGTCAAAGGCGAGAGACAAAGACAATTGAGGCGTGCACGCAACTTGCGAATGAATTCACATTGAATGGCTGCCTGGTTGACTGGTTGACAGACAGAGCGACAGACAGCGCCTTGGCTTATTGGAGCCGCCGAATGTAATATTCATGAACCGAAACGAAATGCAAAAGTTCTTATTGCTCTGATAGTGAGAGCGAGAGCGAGTCAGATAGACAAACGTGTGCGCTAATTGCAGTCAAAAGGGAGCTTTAAATTTACGACTCGAGTCCCGTATCGGTAGCTTCGTTGTGGCATCCACCACATTGTTGCCTCGGGTGTCAGCGTGTCAAGGGAGCTGCCAGCCATTTCCATTTCTTTCGGCTGCCTCGTCAACTCGTTGCCTGATTAAAACTGTGCGTATGTAATGAGTTAATTAAGTTTTTGGCAGAACGACTGCCAACCCCGCACTACCAAACAGCCTCTTAGGCGATGTAAGGACCAGCACACGTGCACATAAATTAATCATAATGCCAGGCGCTTGACAAGCCAAAGTCGAGACACGGGAACACGGGCTGTAACAAGTGTTTTGTATATTTGCAGAGGACACGTCTGGAGCTGCGTCGACTTGAAAGAGCCTGGCTGGCTAACAACCTCAGCGCCGGATTTGTGGACTAAGTGTGTCAGTAGTGCGCCACATGCCACGCCTACTTGTACCTTTTGATTAAGGGCGCTTACCAATGCGGGTGTGTGTCTGTGTGGGCAAGTCACAAGTCTCTTTGTGTGTGTTTTACAGCTTTTAGTTGGCGTTACTAGAGTTGTTGTAAATTTTATGTTATCCGTTTTCATTGTTTGTATGTCTTTATTTATGTGCCGACTCGTTACCTCGGCAAGTGTATAAGTGTTTAGTGTGTGTGTGTGTGTGTGTGTGAGTGTTGTTATTCTTATTTATGCATTTGTGCTAAACCTTATTTCCTGTTTGTCTTACATAAGCTGCAACGCTTAATTACACGCAATCCCAGGGGGAGCGGAACCAGGCTGCCAACAGTGCCGGCAACAATGCCAGTTGCCATAGTTGGATAACATTTATCGATTGCCTTGGAAAGACAACAGCTTATTATCGATTGACTTGCATCTATTTATGTAAATATTTAAATATATTTTAACTTAATTGTCTATAAATTTTTCATTTAAAGTAGTTTTCCCATTTTCGATAATATAGAGTAATCAAATCTGTTGATTCAGTTTAGTCAATTATGTTATATTCAACAATGCAGATATATATTCTTAAATTCTTAAAAAATTTTGAACATTTAAATTAACATAGAAATTACTGTAGGATCTATTTAAGTTATTAACAGAATAAATTATTATAATTATTATTATTTAATATATCGATAAATTGATACTTTCGTGCAAGACGTAAAAGGGAAATGAGAAATGATAAAGATAAAGCTTAAAAGTTTTAATTTCAAATTATAAATATTTAAGTGAAGCCTATAAGGATCCGTAAAATACACATATCTCGCATTGTGACCCATTATTAATACATAGTTGCATCTAAGGAGATTAGATATATGATATTTTAGTGCTGAAAAATCCACTTTTCAATTTAAATTCGGGCTCTAAGTTTTCGTTTTCACATTCTAAATAAACTTTTCTGTTTGCTTATCGATTACCTTGAATCGATTAGCAGAAATTTACATTCTTTTATATACATAATTGATTGCTTTGCTCCAGTTTTGCGCATATTTCGGTACATAAAATGAATTTTTGCGAATTCCATCCGGTTATTGACCACATGGCGTATGCGTAATCGTAATAGCAATTATGTACTCTTGGGCTAAATGAGAGTGCATTAAAGCTAAAAGCGTTTAGCGGCTAGTCAAAAAAACCACCAGCTGACCGAGTGCTGGGACTGCCTGCTGTCATACAAAAGCCCAAAATAAGCAAACAATTTGACGCCAACAACCGCAAAACGTGCTGGACAGAGGCAAAGGCAAATGGATGGGGGAATGGGGAAGGGTGGAAGGGGGGAATGGACAAGAGGAAGGGCCAGACCCACCCACAGTTTAACCCAAAAAATTGATGAATATGTAAGCAAATACACAGGACTAACACACAGTGGGGTGCCATACATACTAATGTGCATGTTACTTTGTGTGTGTGTGAGTGTGTGTGTATGTGCGGGTATAAAAAAGGATCAAAGTCCTGAGGAGCGTTAATTTTCCCAAACGTCAGCAGAAAAAGCAAATCGGAGCCCAATTTTGGGTCCAGCAAAATATGAATGAGAGCAAAGGCAAAGTCGAGTCAAGTCGAGCTGAGCTGAGCTGGGCCACAAATTATATTGAAATGTTAATAATCCAGTTGCTTAGACGTGCTGTGCACAAAAAGGACAACTTGACTTGCAAAAGGATATTTATATGGAGATTTGTATGCCATAGCCGCTGACTTATGACTTTGATCAATGCCAGGGCATCCAATCAATTTGGTCCATTCCACATTTGCCGCATTTATGTGCTTTCGAGAGTCACTTATGCCCGCAATTTGGCACTGCGGTTATCTCTAGCAATACGAGATAGGAGACAGGGAAAGGCCCTCTGCCTTTTTCTCTCCATCTGTTACTCTCAACCATTTTGCTTTGATATATGACACACAATTTGACTTCATTTTGGGAGCGTAGGGCCTTTGGGGGCCACTGACTGATAAGCGTCTTGGCTCAGCAAATCTTTAAATTAAATTTGCCTGGCTCAAATCAGCGCGCATTATAAAGTATAATGTGCTTTTAATTTCATTCATTTGCATGCAGCATGGCCAGCGAGAAGCTGACACAACGCTGCCACTGGCGGGGGCAGGACGATGACTAAATGAAACTAAAAGATCTAATTAGCGTTTAGCGAACGAGAAGCGAACGAGAAGCGAGCAAAGCCTGGCGTTAACTTAAAGCAAACTTTGCACTTTAATTTCAACTTAATTACATGCACTCGCAACTAAGTAAATGCCTGCCTCAGTTGCAAGTTGCAAGTTGCTCGTTTGCTGCGGCAGCTGCATGCAAAACTGAAAGCCAATCAACTTATTTAGCTGCAATTTCAACTGCAACTACAACTTCGCTGGCTGCCTCAATGGCTTGGTGTCTTTGTCGTTGTCTATTTAATTGAACTGCCGTCACTTTAAGGACTCTTAACTCAACTCAACTCTTTGTCCCTACTCTGCTGTCGGCATTGTCTTCATTGTCACCATTAGACGTTGCCTGCGTGCTAATAATGTTGTTGTCTAATGCTGATTACGGCCACCTGCCAGCTGACAAAGTCCTTGTTGCAATACAACTTAACTTAAGTATGTGTGATAACTGAACACTGTTGAATAAAGGCAGGGCTTATGCTTTAGAAATGTGTATCTTATATTTAGATATACCACTCATTTCTCTATAGAAAATATGCAATTAAGTTGGTTAAAGTATGCAATATTCTATCATAAATTTTCTATAAATTATGTATTATTAGTTTTATATATCAATATCCATTCATATCCTTCACTTTTTAATGAAACATCACTTGTCGTTTTATGCAATTAAATTAATTAAAGTAACCAGCAGAGTAAGCAATAGTCTAGCAGCAATTTTCTCTAGGTTTTGTACACTCTTCTATTAAAGCTCTTTGTAGTGGCAGATGGGAGACTTAAGGTGGAGCATCCTTATCAAGTTGTCGCGTTGTTCGCAGATCAAATGAAAGTTTCATTGTGTTGTGCCTCGCTTCGCTATGCTTTGAATGACTTTCATATACAGACGGTGCTTGTTTATATATTTATATGTGCGTGTGTATGTGTGTGAGTGTGTGCTGCTGCGAGGGTTGCTGACATCGAGGCATGCTACCTTTTCGTGCCGTTGCCGCAGAAACTTTTTGGGTTATTCTATGTCGACGTTGCACTATTCATAGCGTCTTCAACATAGTTGTTTTTGTTGTTGTTGTTGTTGTTGTTGTTGCTACTATTATTGTTGTTGTTGTTATTGTTGTTGTTGGAGCTGCCACTGCCAACGGCGTCGTCGTCCTCATCGCGACCGTCTAACGTGTAAAACAATGACTCATTAAGACTCATCTAAATTCTAATGAGATTCAGTAACTATTAAAAACAAAACATGGCAGAGGCAAAAGCAAAGCAACATAGCAACATAGCAACAACAACAGCAACAAGGGCAACTGTGGCAAAGGGTTGCTGCCCCCAAACCTTAGGCCCCGTCTTGCTCCGCTTATGCCTCAAGCCGTCTCTTATCAGTTGTGCCCTTTTGCCTACGGCTTATGTCCATTTTGTGCTGATTTTGCAACTGACTTTAAGAGACGTGGCAAAAATTTAAGTCATTTGTATGCAAGTCGCCTGCGTTGACTTTAAACAAATGTCAATAATTTGATTTAAATTTGCCACACAGAAAGAGAAGAATGAGTAAAAGGAAGAGGAAGATGAAGACAGAGCGTAGTAATGGTGGAAAAAACTGAATGTATTGTTGCTCTGCTTATAAAGCAATCAGGCCAGCAAGCCAGCACTTGGAGCAAAACGTAGTGAGTGAGCTAGTCTTGGGGCAAGTTCTATTCCGGTTGCCACTCGCGTGCAAATTTCGCATTTAAATGCTAGTCATAGGCGTCATTGTTTGCCTATTCAAGGCAGAGGCAGAGGCAGAGGAGGATCAAACAGTCGACGTCTGCGGGGTCGAGATGGTGCTGCCATTTGCATTTGCTGTATGTGTGTTGACAATTGTGTAAAAAGCGTCGCAGGACAAGACAATGCAGCCTATGGCCATAACATAGAGACAGAGACAAAGACAGAGCCAGAGAAGGAGACAAATACACAAAGAAATGGCAAATTTGCGTATCAGAAATCGAAAAGAGGCAGGCCAGGAGGCCAACGTGGAGGCTCAACGAATGCATTAAAGTGCTCCCAAGGCGAGCAAACGAACATGTTGCCTTATAAATTAGAAAGTACACACACATACACACTTGCTGACGCACTTGAGTGTCGAGTACATAGAGAACGAAATAGAAATTGCGTATGTTTGCTTTGTAAGGGCAGCAACAACATCTAAACAGCAGCCGCAACAACAGCAACATCTATGGCCTGAACAAGCGAAAGCGTTCGACTAAATAACAGAGCGAGAGGTAGAAGCAAAAAAAAGGGGCACAAAAGATTGTATATGGCCTGGCGCCGTGTCTGTCTATGTGCACATGTGTTTGCATTGGATTTTGGGTAGTTATACCCAACAGACATACACCCCGGCTCCCCCTCCCACCCCCAGATGCACCACCGACAACTACGTACATTAAACGCCGTTTGTTCTAGCATTTACCGAAGCGCGCTGGCTGGCAGAATGGCAGGATGGCAGGATGTGGGCGGGGTGGCAGACAAACACCCCTGCGGAGTATGTTGCTGCTGCTGCTGCTGGTAGCACATGTTAAAAGTAAACGCGACGCAGGTGGCCCAACTCCCAGTGCCCCCAACACACTCGACCACCCCGCTGCCGCTCGATTCATGCAATCTGCATATTTGTCGAGCGCCACGAAAGGCAAAAGCAAGTAAAAACCTGGGTCAAATTGCGGTTACCGCTTTAGACTTTTTCTTACTTATTTTCCATTTTTCCTCCCTCTCTCTCTCTCTCTCTGCCTCGCTCTCGCTTATTTTTCCCTTTCCCTTTTTGTTTGCTGTCGTGTCACTTGTTTTTAGTGTGTGTAAGCGTAGGTGTTGATATAACTAGACACACTCACACACACACACATACAGTTAGTGAGTAACTAGCCGAAGTGCCATTTCTGGCTCGGTCACACGTTAGATGTTGGCCTAAAAGGCGGCTTCCAACAATGTGTGTGTGCTTCTGTTTTTTTTTTTGGTTCAGTCTGTTCGGGTCGTGACATGACTGTTACATATGCGTATATATATATAAATATACATATATATGCATATCTGGTTTGAGTATATCCGGAATTGGGCAACAAATTGGGTCGCCTCGCATTGGATTGTTAATTGTTAAGAGTTTTCGAGTTTTCCATGGATCTGTATATGTGTGTGTGTGTGTGTGTGTGCGGTTTTGACCCCTAGGAAGCGGCTTTATTTAGTTTCGCACATTTACAGTTAATTAATTTTGTAGCCAGCCCTAGCCAGCCCAACACTGAAAAAGGTTAACAAATGCGCCAACACCTTGCAGGCAAAAACAACAGAAAAATGTGCCGACCAAATGGAGCTGGCTAATGAAAATTGTGATAGTTAAAGCCAAGAATGGCATAAATAATGTAAGCTCACATTAAAGCGAGTTAAAGTTGCGATTTGCAGCAGGTGAAAGTCGAGTTGCAAAATTTATTGGGCACCCAAAAGGCGCATATGACTAAATGGCCCCGCAATGTGTGTGTCTGTATGTGTTCGACTGTGTGTGTGTGTGTGTGTGGACAATACGCAGAACAAATGCCAACAATAACCTAAAGAGAAGTCTAACTCAAAAAAAATAAAAATAAAAAACGAACAAAGCCAGGCAAAAATCAAATTCGAAACTCGCAGCCGCTGAATGAAATGTTGAAATTGCTGGACAAGTATCGCGACGCGAAGCCATCCGCATTTGTCAGACTCTGCAGTTTGCCCCCATTTCCTGCCCCACGGATCTGCACCAGGAGCCAACAGCTGCCCTTTATCCGGCTCTGTTCGTTGCTCCCCTTGGGGGCTGCGCAGCTGCTGCACTTTATTTCAGTCAGACGCTTCGCTCTCTGCTCTGTTTTTCCCCCACTTTTATTTTCTTTTTTTTTGTTTTTTCTTTTTTTGGTGAGTGGCTTGTTTTTGCCATGTTACTGTACATGTGTGTGTGTGTGTGTATGTGTGTGTGAATCGCGCTTTTGTGTGCAAGTGCGGTCATTTAATTTCGATTTGTGTTTTAGATTGTTTTGCGTTGCATTTGTTGATTTTTGCCATTTAAATAGAAATTTTTATTTTCTACACGATTCTGGACACGGTCGGTTCAGTCTCTGGTTCAGGGTCTGCTTTGGCTTTGGCTTTGGGTTTGGGTTTGGGCTTGAGTTTTACTCGCACAGCCGTCGCCAGTTTTTAGTTTAGTTTTTTGTGTACGCCATGCAGTTGTGCTCTTTGCGCTTTTCTCTCTTTTATTTTTTTTTGTTCATTTTCTCGCCACTTTTTTATGCACGCGTGTCCTCGAGGGAAAGGCGCGCTAGCGTCTGGCAAATTGGATTTCTTTTTTCGGACATTTGAAACTGACGAACGCCGACCAGGGACCTGGCCTGGCTTTGGAACAGAGCAATTCACAGCGCCATCTATTGCCCATCTGCATCCACAGTTGGCATTTCTATTTATTAGCTACACGCATTCATAAGACCGGAAATTTAATCTGTGCCACAAATGGCGACCCTCCATTTTTTAGTCAATTTAAAGCTGCCTCGTCAAATGTTATCAAGTCAAAAATACTCGTTTAATATTTAAATTGATGCAAAGTTTATGAAATGAAACCAACTCAGCGAGTCGCAACCCTCGCGAGATTTGATTCGCATTCATTTGTGCTATTTGCTTGGTTGGTTCGTTGGCATGGAGATTCAACACTGAGACCTCCACAGCCTAGGCAACCACATCAGTCAATGCCAGCGACGAGACAGTGGAAAATGCGTCGAATTCTTTAATTCGCTTACATTACATACAAGTTGAGCCAAGTGCGCGTACTTCCAGATGATGTAATGGCATGCTGATCAAATTGTATTTAAATATATAATTTTTTCGTGGTTACTTTTTTGGTGGTTGTCGCCCACTGGGAATGCTTGGGTGGGGGGAGAGTTTGAGAGTTTGACATGCGGCACACGTAGCGTCTTGCTTTAAATGTTTAAATAGAAGCGAATACGCCAAAAATCAACAACAGTAACAAACAGGATAAAGAACAGCACACTCGTACACACAAATCTACGCACACACTCAAGCACACACACACACACAGAAGATTGGCATAAATAAGTAAGAGCAACGGCGGCCTCAGAGTTCGCCATATTGTCAGCATAGCTTTTAGCATCTCTCTCTGTCACTCTTTGTGTGTGCTTGTGTGTGTGTGTGTTTGTGCGTGTGTATATTTACTCAACTACTTGCTATACCCAAAGCGCACTTGAGTGTGTATCATCATCAACATCAGCTGCTCTTCAGCCAGGACAAGTCAAAGTCCCAGTCCATAGCAAACGCTACCGTTCAAGTTGCCCCTGGTTGCCCTCAGTTCCAGTTCCCTTTCCCAGTCCCTATTCCTGTCCTTTTGCCTGCGTGTTGTCGATGATGCCGAGTGCTTTGGCTTGGGCCTGAGCTTGGGCGTTTGCCCTGCTCTTGTCCAAAGATACAAAGCTACAGATATACAGATATACATGTACTCGTCGTGTAGCTGAGTGAGTGTGGGACCCACTACAGTGACAGTATCTTTGCCCGCTTAACAGCATTACAAGCAGACTTATGAAAGAGCCCAGCTTGGCTCCTCTACTCTCTTCAAATGCTCGTCCACTCAGTGTCGTAGTGTTGTGTTCTGTTCCGTCTGCAATTTGACTTGACTTTTACGTATCGTCAAGTACTTTTCTGGTTTTACCCACTCGGGGGACATTTGTCAGTCAAGAGACAAATTTAATTTTTTCCGGCAGACAGCGAGAGGATGAAAAGGGAAATGGACTGCGATTAGATATGAATGGCAATGAAAGTCATAGTCAGGCAGGCAGGCAGGCAGACGGACGGGGCCAACTATTCCAACTGTCTGTTATTGTGTTACGGACCACTCGTTAGTGTGTGATCCCCCTCAACAAGCTCTCTCTCTCTCACTTTACAAACTAGTTTTTCATATGCAGCTGGCAGTCCGTGCACGCTGCGTATACGTAATTTTATTACAACTACCCAGACTGGTACGTTGGTCAATGGCCGTTTGTTGTTGCTGCAACCCGAAATGAATGGCCACGGCCTCCATCTACCGTTTCCCCCTCTCTCTCTCACCCCCTCTTCTCTCATGCTATATCCCAATTTGGAGCATCAGGCAGAATGCACAGAATTCATTTCGCATTGAAATGACTGTTCAGAGAGCAATTAGCTGAAATTATTGTTGCTACGTGTGCGTCGTCACTTGACTGGCACCCCGAACGGGTAGCCAGGGTGGCACGAAAGATAAAGTGAGAGAGGCGTATGTGGGGGGCGTATGCTTAATGTGTGCTAGTTCGGTCATTATTCAGAGCGCCTCTGCCTAGACTAAGCAAAAAAAAAAACTGCTGATTTGCGGTTTGCCAATGCCAACCACACACCCACACACACACTCACATATACGAGTATTTAGCCTTGTGCAAACATTCATGAAAAACCGGCATTCAGTTCACAATAATTTACCGAAGCATCCCCAAGCCAAGTCGAAGCAAAATTATGCCAAAACAAATCAAGCAAATGAAAATATCACAGCCTCAAAATCAAGGCAAAACACACGCAGCACGTTGAGGGGTGGACCGAAGAGTGTTTGAGATTGAGGTTGGGGTCGGGGTCCGACTGCTGGTGGGTGCCACAAATGCTGTGCTTAATAGGCATCAGCTGGGTATTAAGTTGTTGTTTTTTTTTATTTTTTTTTTTTTGGCATAGTCGTTTGGCAACATGACAACCTTTTTTTTGCTTCTTTCTTTTTCTTGGGTGGATGGAAGCCAGTTTGGACCCGGCCAGAAGTCGGGCATTTTAACAGGCATTTTATGAAACTCTAGGCCGCCTTTCATTTGGCTTTCTTGCCTCACTTTTATTCAACAAACAATTTGCGGAATGCCATTAGGTGACGCCTACTGTTCAAATTATCTTTCTCTCTCCCTTTTTTGGCTTTTGCCACAGATCGGGCTGTGGGTGAAGTAAATTCAATCACATCATCTTTTGTTAAGCCCGTCATTCGTCGTTCGTCGTCGTCGTTGTCTGCTCAACAAATAAAAGATAATAACAACTTTTGTGGGGCTGCACACAAAACGACGAAATTGCTAAATAAAAACGCTAAAAATTCTATCGAATTAAGTTTCAAGAAGGTCTGTTCCTATTTGCTATTGAAGCAAAAGTGTTGATAACTGTTTTGGCAATGGGAAAATGCATTGGGAAAATGACAAACTGCTTTTGTCATTTTGCGCAAAAAGATTAAGTTATTAAGCGACTGGCAAGGTGTTGTCGATGTGCGACTTTATCCATCCACTAAAAATGAAATGTGAATGGTATATTGATAATAATAATACAACAATTTAATCAATAGTCTCTTAGTCTCTTTAAAGCTCTATCAAATGCCCACAGAAGCGTATTTTTCAACTCTCTTGCAGCTAAATTGAAATACCTTTTAAGCTGCAACATTTCACGCCTTAACCACATCAACAGCAAACACTTAAGCGATCTGCCAAATTACATTAAAAACTTTAAATTTCGAACCTTTAGAACAGCAGCCGCAAAATGCTTCACACGACAGCAGCAAAAACAAAAACAAAAACAACAAAATAAAAGGAAACGAAGAGGGAAAGAAAAAGAAAAAATTAAAAATTAATAGTTGCAACTAGCGAGTGTCAATGGAAACCACAACAACAACAACAACAACTGCTGCAGAAGCAAACAAAAACTAACCAACTAACAAAGTATATAACAAAAAACAACAACAGCAAAGAAGCAAAGGGGGAAGGAGTATAAAACTATTGAGTGCTCGGTAGTAGCTGCTCATTGCCCTCCACATACACCCACACACCCACACACTCATACACATCCACACCTCTTCCCTCGCCATGTTGTTGCCACTAACAAAAATTTCTAATTTAAAAGTTTTGCACCCAAACGACGACGAGTGGGGCAGCCGAAACAGCAGCAAATAGAAAGCGGCAACAACAAGCTGCAAATAAAAACGCAACAACGCCACACACACATACGCACACAATGGCAGATAATGCAACCCCCACCCACTTGTGGCAACTACACAAAAAAACGGCTGAACAAAAAAAGGCGAGCAAAAGCTGACTGAAGGTGGAGAAAGCAACTTTGGACAACTGCAGCTGGCAGTGCAGAGTTGTTGTTGTTGATGTTGTTGCTGCTGCTGCTGCAACAACATCGTAGGCGTTGCGTTGTTTTTGCCCACATCGTTAGCAAAGCGCATCGGCAACATTTCGTCAGCTTCCGCCTGAGCCTTTCGCCTGCCTGCCTGCCTGCCTGCCTGCCAGCCTGCCAGCCAGTGAGGCAGTCCAGCCAGTACAACGACTGGAGCAGTCGCGTCATGCGCGTTGCCTGCTGCCCTGCTTTGGCTTTGGCTTTTGCAGTTGCAATTGCAAGTTGCGCCCCCATCCAACAACGCACCACAGTTCAGGCGTTCGTCTTTAGTCGCTGCTCGTCGTCATCGTTGTCGGCAATCGTTGGCATCAACTATTTTTATACGCTGTTCCGTTTGCCATAGAGGGTTGCTTTCGCTGGTTGGGGTAGCGTTTTGTCATTGTGCATTACGTTTAGCATGCAGAGTGTGGCAGTGTTGCAACATTGTTTGTAATTTACTTGCTTGTTATTGTTGCTTTTTGTCCGTTGGCGTTGGCTTTTGCCGGCAAGCCAACTGCTATAGCAAAAATCCTTTCTGCCAGCATTTCCCAATGATTCTCATATTCGAGGCGTGTGCATGTTTGGCTTTGCTAGCAAATCGAATTATATTTGTTGCCTGCCACAAAGTAGACAACAGACAAGGCCGCATTACTTCTATGGTATGTACAATGGCAGCTGCTATATCGAGTGGCCTCCGTATGCACTTTGGCCCTTTGCACTTTGACCAATAACCCAAAAATTCAAGCTCACACAAACGATACGTGTATTTTTAGTGGCCTTCTCTCTCTCTCTCTCTCTCGCACCTTTTATTGCTCGATTACAAGCTATTGTTGTTGTTGTGCATGTGTATGTGTTTGTCAAGTTTACTTAATGTCACGCTTCATATTTCATATTTTCTTTAATATGTATTTTGTCATGCATAATGTTGACATTTTGACGCGCTAATAAACATAATTTGCTCATAAAATATTTTTTATTGCCTTTGCCTTTATCAGGCTCATATCTTTGCTCATTTACGACCCAGGTACACTCAACAGTGTGCGTGTTGTGTGTGTGTACTCTATATACTTATTTTTGTTTGTGCAACGATACTCGTATCAGGTTAATGCTTAGGTGCGGCATTAAATAAATATCTCGAGACTTGAGAATGAGAGCGAAGGCGAACACGAGATGAGCCGAGAGTATTTACAGATAGCCGAGTGAAGCATAAATAACAAATTAAACTGATAAGTGTGCAGCAATTTGTAATTGCTTAAAATGGCAAAAATGCTCGATTTTGATTATATTAATTAGTTTTAAGGAAATGCCTGGGTGTTGGCAAACAATTTACTTTGACATTGTCCATTCCATTTAGTTGAAAATTAAAGCTCATTCACCAGGGGTGACCGACATTTCTAATACTTGAATGATGAAATATTAAATTACATATATAATTCGACATAGTTCTGGCTTAATTGTAGTAATAAAAATTGTATGTTACAAATTGGCTGCCTCAATAATTCCAGTGCGATTTAGAAGCTCTAACAAAAGCTTCAGCTTTAGTAACCGCAACTTTGAGATGTAACTAAATTGATTTCTAATTTTCGCAATTAAATATTATATATAAGTTTCGAATTTGTATGCGAAGATTATGGCAATTCATTAAATACCAATATGTATGTATTAAATACAAATATGTAGTGCACTTAAAATTTTCAACTATCCTCTCTCCAATTACATAATTAACTACTTGTTCACACTTGTGCTTTGATTTCTGCAAGCGCTGCTACAAATCGCATTTTCTCATTTTCTACACACACACACTTACACAGAGACAAACTCAAACACAGTGCGAGTTGCTGCGAACAGCAAAACATTTTTAAATATTTATTAACAACAGCTTACAAGCATCGTCTTATGATGTTGGGAGCTGGCGTTGTTGCCTTTTGGTCTTGCCTCGTGCGATAAGTAATTTCGTTATTTGCCAAACATGCGACCAACGCCCCCGAAAGCAACAGCGACAACAGCAACAACAACAACAGCAACAACAACAACTTTAGCCCTTCCAAGGCAAGTTGAGAAGGAAAAGTCTACGCCTTTTTGGTGCTCGCGCCATTTGTCTGCTCATCCTGCCAGCTGGCTGCTTGTTGATGCCATTATCTTATTCAGCATCCTTGTCATCTCATAAAGGATGCCTATTATAAATTAATTTTTACCATCCACGGCAGCTTGTCCCTCACCCCCCTTGCTCGCCCACATTCTGTTAGCCACAGAGTTGCCTTCTTTTTGAGCTCATTCGCTTTGCTATCACTTTTATCACTTGTAGCCTCCCCCCAAAAAAAAAAACACCCACACACACACTTAAATAGCAAACATGTTGCTCCTGTTATGGCTCCTAGTCAGCCAATCTGACAGTGAGCGTGTGTGTGTGGCAGGAGGAGCTGCCTATACTCGTATGACAATATAATTTTTTGATTTAAGGCTGCTGCTGTCGCAATTTTTCAAAAGGAAAGGCAACCCCTCATATTTTCAGGTTGCCACAAGGAAAAAAGAAAAGTTGCTGGTTGCCAACAACAAACACACACACTCATACACACACATGCTGGGACCCTCTTGCGACATTGATGCCCTTCGCTTGGCGCTCTGTTTTATTGTTATCATTAAACTGGCAAACACCTCCCATGACGCGCCCCCTCGCTCGGCTCGACATGTTGTCCTCTTGTTTGGCTTGTCTTGTTCGTGCTTTTGATGCGGGTTCCACAGATACAATGACGGCGACGGCCTCAACAAGTTTGACATGACATTGGAGCCGAACTGATCCACGATATGATTAAAAATTGTTCGCTTGGCTTAGCTTTTTGCGGCCGACAAGACATAATGGCATCCAATCTTGTATTTCCTTGACGCTGGCCCAATAATTTGCTCCTGCTGCTGAGGCTGCTGGCCATGATTAATTGGTAAGTAGCACAAGCTGCTGCTTCTGCTGTTGCAAAGAGGGTGACAAATCAAAAGCAAAGCCAAAACGCGGCAACGCTTTTTGGGTGTTAACTGCACTTCATTCATCAACGCTTTCTAACCGCAACGGACTGGCCAACAATAACAACACGTTGGAGCATGAAGCTATAGAAGAAGAAATTGCTGCATTGGAAATTCAAATAAAATTTACCACAGTTTCGTAACTTTGTCAACGATGCGCAACGTGCGACAGGCAGGCAGTCAAGCAGACGGCATCTTTGCAGCAGGCACTGTGGTTGTGGCAGCTCAAAGAGTGAGTGGAGAGTAGAGGATAGCAGTGTCAGCCAACAGAGTCATGGCGACGAATTGCAATTTGCAATTTTATGGCAGCGCAGCTAAAAACAGAAGGAGCACCATGAGCAAGCAACTAAACGAGCAGCAGCAACAGAAGCTGGAGCTGGAGCTGGAGCTGGAGATGTTGGAGGTGCCACAGAAGCAGCCGCAATACAAAACAAACCAATTTAAATTTTTAGCGCTGCTGGGGACAGCTCAGAAGCGCCAGGCAGCCAAGCAGCCAGCCAGCCAGCCAGCCAGTCAGTTTGTCCGCCAGACAGGGGAGTTGGAAACATAGTTAACAGCAGCAAAAGAGCTGGTGAAAAGCGCAACAAAGCGAAGCTGACAAAATCAAACCAAATGCAAAGCTGGCACTGGGAAATGGGTAGCAAACACCACAAAAAAATGGGGAGAAGAGTAGGAAAACCTCACTGAAAAATATTCGCAGTGACAATAGAAAGGAATGAGGAATGAGGAATGAGGGAGGGGGGTAAAAATATTGGTTGAGCGGAAAGCGGTCGACTGGCCAAACACTCAATCAATAAATTATGCTGCCACGAAATATACAAATCAACGAAACGGGTAGACAAAAGAGAAGGAGATGCAAAGCAAAGGCAGATGGGGAGAAAGAGAGAGAGCGAGTGGTTGGCTTGGTCTGCTGTTGGTCTGTGGGGTCCGCTTGTTTGGCTGGTCACGCGGCAAACAAACGAGCTGCGACGACGGCCACAGCAGCTGCGAAACAAAGGCCATGCCCGAGCTGCAAGCTGTGGAGCACAGACGGATGTGGCTTTGTGGGTTTATTTCTCCCTCTCTCTCTCTATCTGTGTATATGTGTGAGTGTGACCGCTGCCAGTTACCGCAGCTGCCGTTAGTCATTTTAAAAAGTGCTACGCTCGGTAAGGGCCAAACAGACCCGCCAGGCAGTCGGGCAGCCAACATGAAATGACAATGTCATATGCGCGGCAGCATTGTGCAAATGTGGCCAGAGCAGCAGATAGCAAACCACTGCCACTGGATGGTGGTGCTCGGTGCTCGGTGCTCGGTGGTGGCGGTTTGTTGCTATGTCAACGCCAAAGACAAAGGCGCACTGCGACCAAATGTCAAAATGCCCTCAAGGCAATGGCAATGGCAACAGCATCGGCATCGACATCGGCGACGGCGGCAACGGTTGCTGCTGCTCTTCCTGTTATATCGTTGTCGCTGGGTGTATGCATGACCCCAAGATGACCTCGAGCGTAGCGGCTTTAAAGCGGCCACCAGACCGTGGCCAGCATCGATTTTATTTTCGCTATGCCGCCTTGCAAACAGACGAAACAGCATGAATATTTGCTGGCATTTAAAATTTGCATATAAAATATTGATCAGCCCTGTCGGGGCTGGAGAGGGCCAAGGTGGCAGCAGCAGAACAGGCAACAATGTCGCCCGCAGCATGGCCAAATAAAATGCCATTTAAGTATGTATGCTTGTTTCAGTTTATAGCCACGACCCGCATGCTGAGCAGCCCAAAAGCTCGAAAGTATGCAATGCTTTTGAAGGCGACATGAGCATTGATCCTGACCCTTGGCAAAGAATTGACCAACACTGGTGATCATTTAAAAACACTAAGCATACTTAGTTCTCGCAGGTTTATTATCTTGAAAATATTCTATGTAAATTTATTATTTTATTATTAGGTAATCAATACTGTATTCTTCTCTTTACTCGTATTTGTTTAGTAATAAAATGAAGGAATTTTGATTTATAATTTGCATGTTGGCTGAGCTGGCCACTTGATCGATTTTTGCCATCTTCCTTTACATTTACACCTGTCTCTCACACATTTACACACACAAGCATACACGCTCACGCATGCAGGGACAACGTTTTTTGCTCCTTCTCCATTGTTTCTACAACGTTGTCCAACTAAGCGGAAGCTGTTGGAATTTACCAACGTTTAAACTTTAATGCTGTGTACAAGCGTACCTTTTTATTGTTGTTTTGTTTTGTTCCAAAGTCTTCCACATGCTCGTTCTCTCTCGAACTCTCTTTGGTGCTTTAGTGGGATTTAGCATTTTTTTTCCGTGCTGTTACTGCTGCTGCATGTCCTGCCTTGTTGCCCGCTCCAATTGAACCTAATCCGGCTGCTAAAGTATTAGCTACGTCGTTGTATGCTCATCCCGCCTGTCCAAACTGCCTTATGCTGCTTTTGCTTTTGCCTTTGCCATTGTTGTTTGCAGGCATTTAAAAAACAATGCAACAAAAAGAAAATGAAATCGAGTCGAGAGAGTAGAACACTGTCCGAAGGTCTGTAAAAACTTTTACCTCACTGTCTGGTCTCAACTCCCGCCTCACTTAATAACAAGGCGTCAGTCGTTGTATGTACATCCTGCCCGTTGCAGAAAATGAACGGCCATCAGTTGTCCCTGGCCACGAGGAGCATACTAATCTGTCTCAGTCTACTTTGTCGTCATTGTCTCGTTCCGCAAATGAAGCGGAGTTGAGCGACTAACAGCCCGCTGTCTCTGATCATACTTGCGCTTGACAATCAGCTCCCTTATGAGACTTCCTTAGTGACGGCAAAACTAATACCCTATCTGACTGACTGTCAAATGGATATCAATGAATGTCATGGGGGATGTTATTAAAAAATTAACATCATAGCGACAAATCCGACACTGTTGATGGCAAGTGTCAGGTGAGGTGAGCAAAGGTTAGCTTGCTGCCGCGTCAACATGGCGTATGATTGATTTTCTAGTCATAAACCATAAAATGCGAAGTGGAAATAGCGGAGAGTTTCTACAGGGGCTGGAACGTGCCCAGATAAATGCAGCAAATATTAAACGGAGAGTAAGCTTCAATAATAATAAAGGTTATAAATCTTAGCATTGCCTGTCGCCGGCATTGAGGATGCGGATGAGCTGGAGGATGTGGACATTCAGCAAGGGCAACCAGGACTACGACAACGACTACGATGACTACGACGACGACGACATGCTGCATCGTGGCGATAATAACAATTTATTGCACGCACACAAAGAGCCGCAAATACACATACACAGAGACACATGTGCATAGTGTGCCAAGTGCCGGAAAATGCCGCGAGACACAACTGCAACAACAGCAGGAGCAGCAACAACGACAACAACAACAAATGGGCTGAGCTCTCGGCAGGCAGACGAGCATAAAAACCACACAATAATAAAAATGAACAATGACAGGTTAATAGCAAATAAATGAAAGCCCATAAGAAAAGCGCAACAACGAAGAGAGTGCAAAAAAAAGTGGAAAATAAAGCAAGAAGTTGCAGCCAGACAACAAAAACCACGACAACTGAAAGCGACAATGGCTGACATAAAGCAAGAGCGAAGAAGAGAGAGAGAGAGACAGACACTGCTGCTCGAGTTCAGCAAAGTATGCTCTTAGTCTAGGCAATTGATATATGGTTTTCAATTTTCAAAACCATTGACCACCAGGACAACAGCAGTCTGCAAAAAAAAAATGCTGTCGATGTCGGCATATTTAAAGCATAACTGCAGGCATTAGGGACAGCCAGGTAGAGCTGGATGGGGACCAGCGTCAATGATAATGGCCGGAAACGTACTTAACGGCTTCAATAATGACGATAATGGCCAACAACTTGGTCAACAGCCCACGCGACTGTCGGGGCAATCGACTGCAAGCAGGTGGACTAAATGCAGTCTGCTGCCAATAATTGTCATCATCATTATCGCAGGAGCTGCGCGTAAAAATGTCTGTTTGTCTGTGCATTTCTTGGGAATAGACAGCACTATCTACTATTTGCAAACAGATGGATCTGATATCATTTGCTTCCATTCAAATAGCTGAGCTGCATTTAATTAATTATGGCTTGGAGGGACATTGAAATGAGTTTCTAGTATAGCTTAATATTCAAAGATACGTACATATATATTCAATCGATACTGTTTAATATATAACTTGTTTTTACCAAGCAATCGGGCAATTAAAGCATAGTTATTCAATGGATAAAGAAGCTAAGCCTTTGGGATTTTTCAACTGAGTCATTTTAAGAATTAGAAGCAGATGTAAGCTGAAGTTTGCATCTAATACGGTTGCAATATATTTAGTAGTTTGTCACTATACTTAGCTTTATTTTTAGCTTTAAAATAAAAACGTGCTGAAAGTAAAAATGTTAGCTTAAATAAATGCAAAGTGAAATAAATATCGTGTCAATAAATACTTAGAAAATAATATCAAATATATTGTGGACTGATTTGATGTGAACACCACAATAAGCCGAATTAGTTTCATGTTTAAATCTGATTCAATTTACGCGGCGAAAGCTTAAAGAAAAATATCGATCACCTGCTTAAAGTTAAGAGACGCCCACGAGACGAGGCCATGACGAGAGACAGGTAAAGAGAGACAGGGAGAGTGTGAGAGTTGGCTAACAATGGCGGCTACTTGGCAGCTGTGCCAATGCCTGGCGAACGCATCAGTCAATGTCCTAAGAGTTTAACAAAGAAGGACAATGCAAGCATATAGAACGAGTAGGAAGAGGCAGACACCGGGCCACTTTATAAAGCCGAATTCAACGCTTGCCTCGTTGTTGCCACCGTTGCCTCTTGCTCTTGCCTCTCTGCCTCACTGCTGCTGTTGTCGCTTGCAATACGCGTTAGTCTGTTTGCTTTTGGAAGGACATGAAACGAGACGACAACTGATTTTACTGCTGCTGTTGCTCTCCTCGTTTCGTTTCGAATTCTTTTTTTTTTGGCAATTTGTTTCTGCATCTTACAACGAATTCAATTGAAAATTTCAACAGACACTCGACGTCGCAAATTTAAAAACAAATTTGCCGCAACGCAACAGCCAAAAGCAGAACGAAAGAAAAGTTTTTGGTCGGAAAAAGGAAAACTTCAAACTTGAATTCAATTGGTTCGACTTGCAGCATTAGCTTTTAGCCAGGCTTACAGCTGGCTGGTCAAACGTGTGGACGTGCTTTTAAATGTTACGAATACGTATACGACACGTTGTACGCTGCCCATCAACATGGCACAATTGGCAGCGTCGTCTGATTGTCTGCTTGTCTGGCTACCAGTCTGTCCGTTAGCTTGTCTTGCTTCTTGCTTCGTCTGGCTGACCATCGTCAGCTGTTTACTTAGTGCAGTTTTCACTTTGTGGGTGTTGCACACAGAAAAATAAAAACAACAACAACATCAATATCAACAGACACCTTCGCTTGCTTGTCCTTTGTATTTATTCTGCCCTGCCTCGATATTAGTTTGTTTGCCTTTCGCCCCTGTGTGTTTGCCATTCGTTTAGTCGCAGTATGACAATATCAAAATCGAAATCAGAATCAAATCGTTGAACCAGTGCCAAAACTGGAAATTGTCAATAATTTCAAATTGATTTCTGTTTGATTTAACACAACAACAACAACTATAACTACAACAAACAACAAGTAGTTGGAAGTAAACACCTAAACACTATAATTGTGCCATCACGGATAGCTTGCGATACCTACCTTTACCTGGCTAGTTTTCCACTTACTTCGAGGGGCGTAAGTGAAAAAGTAAACTCGCTTGAACACGCGTTCTTCTGCCTCATGCTCCCGGTATCACTCTTGAGTCGAGGCCAAATAACATTAGACAGCCATTATGGGCTTGGCTGGCTTTTACGAGGCATCATAAAAAGCATTACTTGAACTGCCTGCGCCTCTCTCGTAAAACAACTCGTGAAATTCCGACTACAGCTCAATAAAAACAAATCGATAACTGTGCTTAAAGTGTTCAAATTGCCCAAAAAAAAAAAAACTAATAGCACAAAAGCAAAAGTATCACAATATGCTCTCTAAAATCTATTTGTGTTTACGTTGCGATCGTAAAGCTTATGCGTTATGCTCTAATTATATTTATGATGATACAACATGGATCGTAAAGTTGCTTGCTTTTGCGACGGAATTAATATTCTGTATAGTTATTTTACATACATTTTCTAATCTTATCGACTACTTAAAAACTAGCAGAATCCATCACAATATTAGCTTTTATTTGATAACTTTTGCTTACCCTGCTTGGGTGAAATGCTGAGCACCTGCTGCGGCGACTGTTGCTGCGAGTGAATTTGATATTGTTGCTGCTGCTGCTGCTGTTGCTGTTGTACGGCAACCGCCTGCTGTTGGGCGGCACAGACGGCAGCTGCCACGGCGGCCTGTTGCTGCTGCTGATGATGGGCAGCGGCTGCGGCAGCTGCTGCAGCGGCAGCGACAGCCTGCTGCTGCGATTGCTGCTGATGCGGCGACTGAGACTGAGGATGCTGCTGCTGCTGCGTGGTGATAATCGACATTTGCTGCGACGATTGCTGCGACTGCTTGACATTCGCTTGGTGTTGTTGCTGCTGCTGCTGCTGCTGTTGCTGCGGTGCTGGCGCCTGTTGCTGCTGCTGCGGTTGCTGCAAATGCGTCTGGTGGATGGCCAACAATTTGGTCTCATAGGGCTTGCCGCTGAGCGTCATCTGTGCTGTTGCTGGCATCATTAGCGTGGGCATTGCCAACATTTTTTCACTTTGCACTTTGCAATGTGCTCTTTGTTGCTGTTGCTGATGTTTGGTTGTTGTTATTTGCTGCTGCTGCTGCTGCTGGTGCTGTTTCACGTTTTGCGGTTAAACGCAATTCGCTTTGATGTTTAATGAAGTGCTGCCTCACAGTTGATGTCTATCATCAAATCGTGATATAATTTTACTAAATTATTTTCGTAGCGTCTCGTCCTTTTTTAACGTTTTGTGTGAAACCGCACTTTTAATTGCTGTTGTTGTAGTTTTGTTTGCTTTCTTTTTTTTGTGTTTGTTTTATTTGTTTGTTTGCGCTTTGTTCAATGTTACGTGCAAATTATTTGATGCGTTAAATGATTTCTACAAATTTTTATTAATTTCAAAAGTTTCTTTTTGCGGTTGCTGCTCTCATTTGTTTTACGTTTTTTATTTGTTGTTGAATTTTGCTTTACCTTCACTTATCACAGACCAATAAGATTTATTTTTTTTTGTTTTGGAAAAAGTTCATGTGGCTTTCGTGTTGCTCGCTAAAACGCACAAAAAATTCTTTAAATTAAATCGAATTATTTTTAAGAAATTCAAAATAATTATTGTATTGCTTTGATGCAAAGCAATTCTACCTAATTTATAAAAAAATTAAAGTAATTGTAAAAAATATATTTAATTTTATATTTAATCAATACTTAAACCTTTCTAAAAATTAAACAACAAATTTAGTTGCAGTTTCTGGCAAAAATTCCAAACATTAATTTTGATAACTCTTTTAATTACTAATTGTAACTCCAACATAAAATACGAATAAATTTAGCAAATTAATATAATAATTTAAACGATAAATTTAAGCCTTTTTTTAAGTATATAATCATATAAGAAATAAGCACGTCTTAGTGCCTCTTTGCACTCCACAATCAAATCCTAAATTCCTAATTATATTTGATCATGCAAACACTAATAATAACCCTTCTTGTATGCGAAGAATGTCTGCTCTTCTGAGAGTCCACAAGCATCTTTTGGGTAATTGCACATTTTATGCACGAGTTTTATGATGTTGCTCGAGAACAAACATTACATTCTGGGCACAACCATTATCGTATATCAAGCCTAAGCCATTCACACATCATTTGAAAAATTAAATTTAATATTTTACGATTTGTGTGTGCGTGTGTGCGTATTGTGTATTCGACGAGCAGACAAAGCGAAAAGCGTGAGCTAACAAAAAATAAAAAATTATGCGAGAGACGCGAAAAGTGCGCGTAACGCAATATGAAAGTGCCGAAAACAGAAACACACAACAACGACAACGACAACAACAATAAGGAGAGAACAAAATATTATAACAATAATAATAAAAGCAGCTGAATACAAGCGCTGCTTTTTACGAGTGATGTGCCCCAGAGACAACAACAGAAGCCAAAGAACAGCGAGCAGTGAGCGAAAAACAGACAACAGAGAAACTCACGAAAACTCCAAAAATCGCATGCCCCAAGTGTTGGCAAGTGTCAGGATCAGAAGCTGCCAAAGCCACAGTTACCACCTCAGTCGGCGTCAACGTCGACGTCAGACTAACGCTTCCGGTTTTTATAGCGCTGCGGATGGTGAGGCGGACAGACGGACGGACGGAGAGGCATACGAACAAATGTTATGTATAAATATAAACTTATATTTTTATTTTTGAAAGCCAAGACACACACATACGCAAGTGCTCAGTTACCCAGACGCAGTAAAAAGCAAAGAATGTATGAAAAATGCTAACAAAAAAAATGTACAATACACAGCATTCGCTGTCATCTAACTGCTGAACGTATTTTGTATGTGTCTGTGCGATGTGTGTATGATTCATACACACAAATGCAGTGGCCTTTTTTTATATGGCCGCACTGTGTCGGGCGGCAGTCGGCGATGGCTGGCTGAAAGCATTTATTGGCTGCTCGTTGTCGGTTTATGTGCCACATAAGCCGAAGTGCCAGCTTGTATATGTGCTCTGTCTGTGCTTATGTTGTTGTTGCTGCTGTACATAATGTGGCCAAAACGAAACATAGCACCAAAAATACATGCGAGCTAAAAGTCAGTTTGTCCTCTTTATGTAAATTCAAAATACCAAAATCGATGCTCAGTTATGTGCAGCACTTCAAATGCATTTTACCAAAAATCACCTTTAAAGAATTCTTAAATATATTTAACTATTGTTAATATGCAGCACTTGAAAACACTCAGAAAGAAGTCTCGTAACTGCACAGCACTTGCTCCAAAAAAGTATGCTATAAATATTTTGCTAACACAATTCTCACGCTGCTCGACAGAAGTTTTAGGCTAACACTCGAATGCCGACTATAAGCAAAGATAATTTAAAAAAAACTTTGCAAGTTGAATGAAAAATAAACAACAATTATTTAATTAAAGAAAACTGTAATTTGTAAAAAAATGAATAATGTATGAGTACAATAATTCAGCTTTTTAAAAACAATATTCTTTTATTTATTTTCAGTTGGTATTACTTTATTTCCGCAGTCGCTTTTGCTGCTGATTTTTGTACGCGTCGTCAGTTTGGAATACTTTTGTTTTATTATTTATTTGCTCTTTGTTTTTTTCTTTTTATTTTGTATTTGAATTTTCCGTCTTCAAGTTGTTTGTATTTCGTGTTTTGTTTTTTTTTTACTTTGTTTTTTTGTTGATTTGCTTTGGTTTGTTAGTTTGTTGGTTTTTTTGTTTGGAAATTATAATAACAACTTAACAACAATGTAACGAATATCCTTTCTTTACGAGGACACAATTCAAACTGAATGCGAAGCTCGCTCGTCGGTCTCACAAATAGTCGAAACGCGTCGTCCGCATAGGCCAAACCGTTATTCTGCCGGCGCCGCCGTCGTGCTGCCAATACTCCGAGTCCTTTGGCAGCAACCGAGCGTGCTGCTCGTCATCCCAGTCAGCTTCGTACTACATTCCGCTCAGGCATGCGCATACTTCGACTTCGAAATGGTTGATGTCCCAACTACGCGCGAATTATGGCCAAGTCGATGGCAAAATTCCCGCTATTTTCTGGCTTTTATGGTAAGTGGTAAGTGTTATACAGGATTATCTGTTAAGATGTAGCTCCAACGGCATCTTCACTGTTATCCAAGTAGCACGTCGAGTTGCACAAACGACTTGCAAGCTTGCATTGTTTGATGAAAACAGAGAACAGAGACAAAGCAGCACATGCTTTGAGCCGCTGTGGCAAGCCGGCAGCCACAAAAACAACAATCGACAACAGTCTCTTATGATAATAGACTGTCAAACAACCACAACAACTAATGTAAACACAAGGCTCACACATACTTATGAATACTCGCACGCAATTACATACATACATATACACATGCTATTGTTTATGCGCTCAAGAGCCAATAATCCACTTTGTTTTGTTATCATTCGCGCGCCCAGTAAACCAAACGCCCTCCCCCCACACACCACCCTTCTCGCTAACGTAGTCAGTGCTAAGCACGTCGCTGCTGCCTTTCGCCCGTCTCCACTTAATTTCTACTTGATTTGTCGCTTAAGAAAACTAATTGTCTGCCTTTTGTTGAGCGTGAAAACAATAGAAAACATTTTAGCAACTGTTACTTTAGCCCAAAAGCGTATTAGAAACATGCGGGAGGGGATCAGAGAGCCAAGAAATGAGAAATGTTGGCTGTGGGTTGAGGAAAGCTCGAAGAAATGCTGTGGCTAAGGCCAAAAGTGGCTAAAGAAGTGGCAGACTGGCGGCTTTAATGGTTTTTGGTTAGAGATGATGATGGTGATGTCCATTGGCAATGCTCACGGTAGCCGCCACTTCAAGGTCATTTTCGAAAGTCGGAAATGCAAATGTAATTTTAGTGGAAAAATAGTTGAAAATTACTTAAAAGTTGCCACTTACAAGTTGTGAGCTACCGCGGACTGTTGATGTCCCCGATCGGTCTTGCGCCGAACAACTCCATTAAATTAATATTTTACAAGTCATACATTTAAAAGTCGTACTATCTGATTGACTATTTTGCTTTTACTTTAATGATATTTGTAATCGATAAGAATTTTCAAGCTTCATTTCAATATCGCCAAACTAGAGATCACAATAGTTGAAGAATTTGTAGTATATTGCATGGTATTTTAAACAACAGTATTTTATTGATCGTGTTAGTTGGTCACACACGATGAAAAAAAAAAACGGAATATGCAAAAGCTCGTGCGCGAATTGAAGAATTGAATCTTTTTTAATTGAATTTGTGCAATTTGATCAAACCATTTAAATGCGCGCAGTCGCCGACTGACCATTCAGATAAGCGAGTTATCAAGTTGCGTTTTTCTTTGACATACGCGGCGCGAAGTGTTTTCGTGTTAAGCGCGCCTGTTCACTTGCCCAGCCTGTCCACCTGCTCGCCTGCTCTCCCCGCAATACCCCGCAATGTCGTGCCTGCTTGTCCGCCTGTACAGGTCACATTTAAATGCAAAAACATACTCGAAGTTGTGCAGCCGCGTTGACGGCCACAACAATAACGATAGCAACATGGCGACACATTATCCGCTTTGCTACTAAATACGTCCACATACATATGCAACAGACTCTCATGCGTACACATGCATATGTACACATATAGATGTAGCAAGAGAGAGAGAGAGAGAGCCGCCCCATGCCACATGCAAAGAACTCACGTGAGCGATTAAAATCTGAAGGAAAGTATTTCTGTTTTATGTTTTTTTTTTCTGCGTTGTCGCTGCACCATCGAGGGTTGTTGCCGTGGCAAGCGACGCCAGCTGAGGTGTAAATGAGTAGCGTTGAGCGAAAGGGTTGTTCGGCAGCAACAGCAGCAACTGAGGCAGCAACAGCGACTGCGACAGCAGCGTGTAATTGGAGGCGAGTGTCGTGTAAAATGTAAAACTTGCGCCGTAAATAAATCAAAACTTTCTGACTGAACAAACATTCAGGTGAGCGAAAAAATGCAGCGTGTGACGGCAACAGCCGCCAGCGTGAGGCAGGCAGTAGCAGACAGCAACAGCAAACTAAATGCGGGCCTGAGGGGGCGGGGCACAGTTTCATATTGACAAGTGCGCCGGAGGGTGTAGGCCGGAGGCAAAGTACGTAAAGGACGAGGCCGGTGGATTATTTATGCTAAAAATTGGAACAGCTGCTGCTGCTGTGGCAGCCTCTTCATCTACTGCCGACAGCGCAGTAGGCGTCGCAGTTGACTGCACTGCATTTTTATGCCAGGATGTCGGGTAAGTTGTCACACTGCTATAACTCAACCAAGTATCTCAATGCGCAAGGACATTGGCAATATACCACATCAAATCCATATATCGGTGGGATCTCATTTCAGAGAACATGTAATGTATTGATTTATTATATAATACTGGGAGTATGCTAAACAGTTTGACCCTCAGTTTTTCTGATTTATATATTCAGCGTTTTTTTTCCTCAAGCACAAAGTGAAATATAAATGGCGCATTAATACAGTTAGAGCACAACTACATGCATATATAAACCTCGACTTTATATATATACATGTAATACAATATAATGTAGGGGCAGCGCATTAAAGTTGAGGGCAAAAGTTTTGCGCGGAAATCTTAGAGAGAGAGAGAGAGACTAAGCAACATTTGTACCGAGTAGTTTGTTGTTGGAGTAATAATAAAATCATAAAATTATTATTATAAATAAACAGTGGAATAAAAGAGATCTTAAAACCATTTGCAGGCTTCCGTCTTCCGTCTTCCGTCCTGCTGCTGTTCCTGCTGGTTCCAGCTAAACTTTTTGATATCTTCAGCAAACATTTCGAAGTCAGCGGCAACAAGGCGGGCGACATTCAGTTGAGTCCTGCATAAGTTGACAAGTTTTTTTCTCTTCCCGTATACTCCATGCAACCACAACCAAGGTATGTACATCTAACAGAGCTTAGTCTGTAATTGTATGAGAGTTTGCCTAGGGTATCTTTTAGCCGTTGCCCATGTTTTGCAGCAGATTCTTTTTGTTTCTGCCATAAATATATTAAGCCGTGACAAACTTTGCCCATTGCGAGTACAAGGTGTGCTCAGCTGGCTGAGAGTTGAATATGCGTGGCATGCCACGCTTAGAGGCAGCTAGCCGCCGAATTGATGACCAGAGTTTAACTTAATTGTATGTGGAATGTGGATGCCAGATCTGCATCTGTATCTGAGCTGTAGTCTGCGGCCATTTGTGGCATGCTGATTGTGTCAAGATTTCGTTTCAATTTGCGCCGCGATAAGGCGAAACGAGACATAAAAGTAAATTGAAATGCCTGTCGCTGGCATCAACATCAACTGGACGGCCAGCTGACAATCGCAGGACAGAAGCACCTGTAACTGTAACTGTAAGTGTAACTGTAAGTGTAACTGTAACCGAACCAGTCGCCGACTTGCACGTGCAGATGGCAGAAGTTTCAAAAATTTTTAATTGAATTTGCCACTGGGCAGTGAGTGGGTCGCTTGGGTCAGGCTTGTACTGCTACTCACTGTGCAATGGTATCATGTACTCCATTTCCGAGTCGCTGTCGTCAGCCTCCTCCATGTCCTGTTCCCCACCTCCAGCGACTGTTGCTGCTGTTGTGGCAAAGGTGTTCGTACGCAACGCCATTTCCATGGCACGCAATGCGGGCAAGTTGCGGGGCAAGCGGCCAGCCTGCAATGCCAAAATGAAGGGAGAGAGTCAAGTGATAGCATATTAAAATTAGACATAAATGGATAAAAACACGTTCGAGTCGCTTTCATTTGGAGACGGCAATTATTAATTGGGACAACGACACAAAGAAAAAAAAAAAGCTAGAAAGCTAGAAAGACAAATGTCCGTTTGCAGTGCTAAACAAATCATGAAAAAGGATAACACGTACTAAACTGAGCAATGGATATAAATGCGTTTGCCTTCCTCACCTTTTGCAGCGATTCGCTACGTCTACTTTTAGTTTGCTCTCTCTTCTCTCTTCTTTTTTATTTTGTTTTTGTGCCGCTTGTTTGTTTGGCTGTTTGGTTGTTGCCCGCACTAACAACAACGATAACAACTGCAGGGGCAACTAGAAGCTGCCAGAAATCCAATTTCAGCAAGTAGCACGACATAAATTTGTTTGTGCCTCACACACAGTGAAAGTGACCAAGCGTAGAGGGAATCGGAATGGGAGACACACGCATTAAAGCCTTGTACCGGTGACCGTCCTAGGGAATTGGGTAACGGAGGGGGGGGCAACGGTCTGGCCATGTCCAGCAAATGAATTCTGTTAATGCAGACATTACTCGAGCATATTAAAAGTCCAAATGGTCATTTCGTACAGAATTTTATAGCGACTAGCCACACACACACACACACAGAGATAGCGAGACAATGACATTGGGGCTACAAATAGGCACATTTGTTTCGCCTCCCGCCGACAAAAAGAACCCCTTGGACAACCCTCTGGGCTGCAGCCAATGGCCAATGTAGTTAGCAGCCCAGTCATATACGCAGTTTTGTTTACCTTTGCCACGACAATTGCGGTTGACAACAACAACTACTGGCACAACAACCCACAACATTACACACACATACTCGCTTGTATTTTTTTTGTCCACATATTTTCCTCGACCGCCCCCATCAGGACATTTAGTTTATTTGATGTTGCGAAATGAAAATTGTGACATAAAAGGGACTAACAACATAATTAAGTAGTGTCCAAATGTGCAAATCCAAAGGCATAAAAAACATTAAAAAAAAAAATACAGTACACAAAAACAACAACAAGAAAAAAAGGCACAACGAACGAATGCGTTTATGTTTAGCTGCTGCTCGCCGAATGGCACTTAAAGGATTTGAGTCCAGAGTCTAGCTTCAAGTAGGCACTAAGTTATGGTCAAAATGGGCACGAGATCAACCTGCACTTGCAAACAATGCCATAGACGACGACTGACACTGTACGAGCATACGAGTATAGGCCATTTTTACTTTGTGGCTACAATTTGTAGTTTTTGCTCGCCACGTGTCTGCCACAAAGGGCAATGATTAGTAGTTGGCTTAGAAAGGATATGCAGAAATGGCATGATGAGAAGGAAGGAGAAGGACACAAAGCACGTTCACATAACTTCAACACAATCTTAATCATAGAAAAGGGTACAGCTGTTGACGTGCTTTGGATTATCTATAGTACAACAACGTATTTTCGTATTTATTAAAAATATAATAACAATAAAAATGTTTGAAATATACATTGGGAAATCATTGCACTGTTATGTATGTTTGTTGAGCTGCGTACAGCAATATATATTCGAAATTTAGACAAATTTTAAATGCTTTCAAATTAACAAATGGTGTCTATTCTGCAAATATTCTCTTGAAAACAAACATTTTCTATCTCATTAGTCATCTTTCCAAATTTGACTCAAGCAACGAATTTGCTCTTTTGTTGACATCGCTCTGATTAATTCCAAGATTTCCGTACTATCAATAATACGCCGATCATCGCCAGATCAGTTCGGTATAGATTGTCGTCGGAAGCAGTTCAATTGTCGAGTCTTTGTGATTAAGAGAATAAAATATTTACGTGCAATGCAAAAGCGCCAATTATGGCTTTTCCTGCCGTTGCTGCTGCTTATGTTCAGTCAGTTTGGTCGATCACTTTCGATGTTAAGCCCATACTCCAATAAGGATGACGCTGGTTTCATATTTGATGCTAACAATATTGTCGCGTTGGTGCACTCAGATATTGACCAATTAGATAAAGAAACGCAACCATTTCATGATGATAAAAAACGCGAAAACGAACAAAAAATACTGCGCCATTTCAAGAACGTCAGCATGGAAGTCCATCGAATGGAACAGCACTACCTCACGCCTTCTATAAAATCATTGTACTTCATTTGCCTTCGAATAGAGGGAATGAGAAAGATACTAGACGAGGTGCGTTGGCTTTCCGAACATTTTGAAAAAATGACAGAAATGGAAGGATTCGAAACGAATTCAATAAATTCACTTATACGTCTGATTGAAGATCCAATGGGTGAACATCTTTTGCTATGGAATGTAAAGGATATATATATATCACTGCGCGAATTGTTTGACAAGTCTCCAGCTATAAAGTGTCGTATGGTGCAGTCGATTCAGCAATTTTTCTATACATTTCATATGTACCTTAGTCTCAACGATCTGAAGAGATATATGCTATCAGAATACACAGTTATGATTCGACGAGCTTCAACAGGCATAACCTTTACTGCCGAAAGAAATGATGTTCGAAAGGACTATAAGGATGTCACCGAAAATGCTGTAAATGTCCTCAGGATTTTTGTAGAAAACGCCGATCGTGCTTTATGGCGTTGTGATCCCTCTAACCACGAACCTCATGTTACCTACGAGGAGGTCACCCGACTACTTCAAGGCTACGTTGAGAACGAGGTGGATCTAAATACAGATGGTACTTGCTCTCGCACCTGCTCTGATTATTCAAATACACGCAGCGAGAGTTGTTTTGAGCAAAAGTTTTGTTCTCAGCAGACTCGCTGTTCGGGTCACATCTACAACTGTCAGCATACAGTCTCCGACATGTCTGTCTGCCAATCAAAAGAGAGCAGTAATCGCCGCTATGACTACATTCAATATGATAACGGACAGCGTTTAGGAGAGCGCAAGAATTGTTGGCGTGCCACAAATAAAGTGGAGAGCTGGAGCAGATGGGTTTTCTGGAAGTGCAACTACTGTTTCTGTCTTTGTGATGAACGGCATAACTCTGATCGTTACTTTAGCCTTCGGAAATCAATGTCTGATGTCAATTCGAACAAAGTGGTGACTGGAATGCGGTTTGTAAAGCGGAATCGTATATTCCATTTGCAGATACAGCATGGTCAACTGTTGCCCCATGGAACCATCAATGAATCTACTGTAGACTGGAAGCCCCTCGATGATTACAAACTGGATGATAACGATGTTGATGAGGGGGTAGACTATCACTCACTAAGCTACCAGAACCGTGCAATCGACCTGGATGATGTTACGCAAGCAGATAATACTTCGTTTATAGTAACTGGTGTTTGTTTCAAGGTTTTAAGTGGACATTTGAAACTCGAAGTGCATTTCAGTAAGTTCGACTTCGAAAAGGGCGAATTAATCAATCCAAAGATCAACAACATTTGGCAATCCATTGAAAACGATCAAAATAAAGAAAAACTGAATCTAGACAATCTGGATGTCCCGACTCGATCAACCAACAGTTCGCAGCCATTGTTGAAGGATAATCAATATCTAGAGTTTGTCAACTCGGGAATATACAAAGATGCAGCACAAACAACAATTCCGTTTATAGATATACAGGATGTAGTTTCCCTTCAGCCGGTGCCCTTGGTCGGCATTGGCATCTACTATAAAGGTAATGAGGGCTATGGTGGATTTGTGGCTCCCAAAATCTTCAGTTACGACTTGCTTCCGCATCTTCCATCGATGAAGCCTTCGGAATCCTAAATAACTATGAGTTTTGACACGGCATAAGTTATGCTTAAAATTATGTAATAGCATTGATTTAAAAATAAAACTCACCTATTTTATTTTAAATGGCAAATTCAATGCCCATTTGATTTTTTAAGCTCACGTTCTAGTATAAAAAATTAAAATTACCTAAAACTGATAAGCACTATACAGTGCAGAGATGCTGGCACGATCCAAATATTATTGTGAATATTATGTTTTCTTATTGACGACAAGCTGTGGCAAACAAGTTGACTATGGTGATGTCATGCTTCCATGTAGTACAAACTATAATAAAAACAAGTAGGAACGGCTACAGTCAAGCTTTGACTGTGCGAGGTCATGGATTTTAAGTGTGCATGTGTAAGTTACCCGCCAGCCAATTTTACTGAATCGAAGAATAAAAACGAGCGACGATCGCAATATTATATTTTTCCAAAATATGCTGGAAATATACTAAAAATATACCAAAAATATACCGCAATAAACTTTGTTCAAAATGATTAGCTTGGTAGGACTTTAATAACTTCTATGTTTTTAGATTCCGTTTATAATCAAATGTTCAGGGTTCATTAAGATGATTATTAGTATTGTGTGTGCTAAAACTGAACGTTTTTGCTTTAACATGACGTTTTTACAGGGATGGAAGGCGGCGTGGCCAACAACTAAAATAAACTTCATCTGCCTACCGAGTTTGTACATGTTATCTCCAAATGTGGTAGCTCCAGCTTTTATAGTCTTTGAGATCTCGATGTTCATACAGACAGACAGACACACAGACAGGCTGTTGATGCTGATCAAGAATATATATACTTTATGGGGTCGCAGACGTCTCCTTCTGTCTGTTACGCACATTCGGACAAACGCAAAATCCATGACCTAAAAAACAGCACTGCAGTTTGAATCTTTCCTACCCATAGGGATCAACGGTATTATAACTCTGTACCAATGGGTAATGTATGTGACAGGCAATGCTTTCTTCTGCTCCCATAATGCATACATATTCTTGATGAGCTTTCACAGCCGTGACGCCATATTAGTTTAAACGGCTACTCCTCCTTACCTACTCACAATTTAAAAAAAAATAAGAAAAAAGAGCTTCATTATCATCTGTATACTTGACTAAATAAAACAATGGAACAATTTGAAGCTATGTACATTTTTCCTTTGGCATGCGTTGCTTGAATCGGCATATACCGATAATGAACTGTGACGAAGATGATTTCTCTAATGTTAAATACGCGAATTTTAAATACTGGTTTATGTTGATTATGTTTTCTTATCGACAGCGAGTCGTGGCGTAAGAGCCGGCTTCCATAATGCCGGAATCTCTCATCGATTATTCTTTTTCGCAGACTTCTATACAAATCGAACTGCCACACTATAATCATCAGTTCGAAAGCATTGTAACAGGCAGAAGGAGGCACCTCAGACCCCATAAAGTATATACATTGTTGATAAACATAAATAGTCGAGTCGATTCAACCCTATCCGCACATTATTAGGCATTTGAAGTCATGGCAATACAATACAAGTATCAGCTTCGAAGCATGCAGCGAAATAAACGCTAGAGAAAATTCTCTGAGTGTAGAAGCACACACACACACTGAAGCTTACTCTACTTTCGCTTTCTTGCCTTGAAATTAGTCGTTAATATTTGATTGGCCCTTGTTGATATTGCTTTGTTTAAAATACATATAGTACTTTAAATTAAGCGCCATTCATCGTCAGATCAGTTCGGTATAGATTGTCGTCGGAAGCAGTTCAATTGTCGAGTCTTTGTGATTAAGAGAATAAAATAAATATTTACGTGCAATGCAAAAGCGCCAATTATGGCTTTTCCTGCCGTTGCTGCTGCTTATGTTCAGTCAGTTTGGTCGATCACTTTCGATGTCAAACCCATACTCCAATAAGGATGACGCTGGTTTCATATTTGATGCTAACAATATTGTCGCGTTGGTGCACTCAGATATTGACCAATTAGATAAAGAAACGCAACCATTTCGTGATGATGAAAAACGCGAAAACGAACTAAAAGTACTGCGCCATTTCAAGAACATCAGCATGGAAGTCCATCGAATGGAACAGCACTACCTCACGCAAGATTATAGTATGGGATTATTGTACTTCATTAGCCTCCGACTAGAGAGAATGGACGAATTAATAAAAGAGATGCGACTGCTTTCCAAGCAATTTGAGACAATGGGAAAAATGGAAGGATACGAATCGTATTCGCTTTATATACTTATTCGTGATATTGAAGATCCCATGTATCATCATTTTGGGCTATGGAAAATAAATGATACATATATATCACTGCGCGAATTGTTTGACAAGTCTCCAGCTATAAAGTGTCGCATACAGCAGTCGATTCAGCAATTTTTTTATTCATTACATATGTACCTTAGTCTGAACGAACTGAAGAGATATATGCTATCCGAATACACAGTTATGATTCGGCGAGCTTCAACAGGCCAAAACTATACTACGGAAAGAAATCATGTTCGAAACGACTATAAGGATTTCACCGAAAATGTTGTAAATGTCCTCAGGATTTTTGTAGAAGACGCCGATCGGGTTTTATGGCGTTGTGATCCCTCTAACCACGAACCTCATGTTACCTACGAGGAGGTTACCCGACTACTTCAAGGCTACGTTGAGAACGAGGTGGATCTAAATACAGATGGTACTTGCTCTCGCACCTGCTCTGATTATTCAAATACACGCAGCGAGAGTTGTTTTGAGCAAAAGTTTTGTTCTCAGCAGACTCGCTGTTCGGGTCACATCTACAACTGTCAGCATACAGTCTCCGACATGTCTGTCTGCCAATCAAAAGAGAGCAGTAATCGCCGCTATGACTACATTCAATATGATAACGGACAGCGTTTAGGAGAGCGCAAGAATTGTTGGCGTGCCACAAATAAAGTGGAGAGCTGGAGCAGATGGGTTTTCTGGAAGTGCAACTACTGTTTCTGTCTTTGTGATGAACGGCATAACTCTGATCGTTACTTTAGCCTTCGGAAATCAATGTCTGATGTCAATTCGAACAAAGTGGTGACTGGAATGCGGTTTGTAAAGCGGAATCGTATATTCCATTTGCAGATACAGCATGGTCAACTGTTGCCCCATGGAACCATCAATGAATCTACTGTAGACTGGAAGCCCCTCGATGATTACAAACTGGATGATAACGACATTTTTGAGGGGGTAGACTATCACTCACTAAGCTACCAGAACCGTGCAATCGACCTGGATGATGTTACGCAAGCAGATAATACTTCGTTTATAGTAACTGGTGTTTGTTTCAAGGTTTTAAGTGGACATTTGAAACTTAAAGTGCATTTCAGTAAGTTCGACTTCGAAAAGGGCGAATTAATCAATCCAAAGATCAACAACATTTGGCAATCCATTGAAAACGATCAAAATAAAGAAAAACTGAATCTAGACAATCTGGATGTCCCGACTCGATCAACCAACAGTTCGCGGCCATTGTTGAAGGATAATCAATATCTAGAGTTTGTCAACTCGGGAATATACAAAGATGCAGCACAAACAACAATTCCGTTTATAGATATACAGGACGTAGTTTCTCTTCAGCCGGTGCCCTTGGTCGGCATTGGCATCTACTATAAAGGTAATGAGGGCTATGGTGGATTTGTGGCTCCCAAAATCTTCAGTTACGACTTGCTTCCGCATCTTCCGCCGCTGAAGCCTTCGGAAGCCTAAATAACTAGGAGTTTTGACACGGCATGAGTTATGTTCAAAATAATTTAATAGCATATGTGTTTTTTTATATAATCGATTTAAAAATAAAGTTCATCTACTAATTTTAAATGACAAATTTAATTCCAATTAAATTCTCCAGCGTAGTGCCGGAGAGGATTTCTCATTTGTGAAACACTCGGATTTCAAATACCCGGCTTAAGTTGATTATGTTTTCTTATCAACGGCGAGTCGTGGCGTAAAAGCTGGTTTCAGAATGAATCTCTCATCGATGCAGACTTCTAAATGGTTTATTCTAGCACAAGCACACATAACAGGCAGAAGAAGGCATCTCAGACCCTATAAAGTGAAAACATTGTTGACCAGATCGGTATTCACTAGGCATTTTAAATCACGTCAACTCAATACAAGCATCAGCTTAGAAGCAGGCAACGAAACACACGAAAGAGAAAAGTCTCATAGTACACATGCACACACACAGTTAAGCTTACTCTACTTTCGCTTTTGATACCCGCCTACCCAAAGGGTAGAAAGGTATTATAACTTTGTGCCAACCCAAAATGTTTGTAACAGGCAGAAGGAAGCATCTCCGACCCCATAAAGTATATATTTTTGATCAGCTTTAACAGCCCAGACGATATAGCCATGTCCGTCTGTCCGTCCGTATGAACACCTAGATCTCAGAGACTATAAGAGATAGAATGAACAATTTTTCGCGACAGTATGTCTTATTGTTGCACGCAGATCAAGTTTGTTTTTGATTTTGGCCACGCCCCCTCCCGCCCCCGTAAATCGAATAAAACCGAATTGCAAGCGTCGTTTTAAACCTAGAACGTTCAATTTTGGTACGCACAATACTAATCACCATCTTAATGATCTCTGCGAATTTGGTTACAATCGGATAAAAAACACAGAAGTTATTAAGATATTACTTTTATAAGGCGTTACCACGTGCAACTGCTAGTGCTGCCTAGCTAGTTGCTATGACACTCCGCGACATAATAATGGTGTTCAATAAACCAACTAAAGTGCCGCCAAGCTAATAACTTCGAACAAAGAAAATTTTGATATATTATTTTGGTATTTTTTAGTATATTTTTTTAGTGTTTTTTCAGTATATTTTTATACTATTATGTAAATATGATATTTTGATGGTACAATTGGGTGGCGGGTATCTCACAGTCGAGCAAACTCGACTGTAGCTTTCTTACTTGTTTAGTATGTTTTCCATTATATTTTTGAAAAATATAACATTAATATAATATAATTGGGTGGCCGGTATCTTACAGTCGAGCAAACTCGACAGTAGCTGTCTTACTTGTTTGTCATGAAATTGGTCGTAAATATTAGGTTTGCCCTTGTTGACATTGCGTTGATTAAAATACATATAGTACTTGGCCTCACTTTGAATTAAGCACTATTCGTCGTCAGATCAGTTCGTTATAGATTGTCGTCGAAAGCCGTTCAATTGTCGAGTCTTTGGGAATAAAAGAATAATATAAAATTGATAAGCCATGCAGCTGCTGCAGTTAATGCTTTTACTGCCCTTGCTGCTGCTTTTGCCAAACTTCAGTCAGTTTGGTCAATCAACTTCAGAATCACAACCACACTCGTCCAATAAGGATGTCCTCGGCTTCATACTTAAATCTGAGAACATTGTCGAGAAGGTTCGCTCGGGTATTGCCGAATTAGTGAAGGAAATGGGCGAATCATGGCAAGATGATACGAGGATGCTTGAAAGGCAAATAAAAGCACACCAACATTTCAAGAACATCAGCATAGACCTTTATCACTTAGAACAACAATACGTAAAGTTGTCCGATCTTACACTCTACCGTAATATTGTCTACAATAAATGGAAACGTGAAGAATACAGTGATCTGTTAAATCTTTTCTTTGCGATGATCAGAGTCTCAGAACGTTTTAAACAATTTCAAATGATCAAAGAGTCCGAAATGACTGCAATCTATGATTTTACGCAATATATAACTTGGGCAAGTGATTATACAATTTCTAGATTATTTAAAGGTGAAAAAATTAATATACTAAACGAACTGCGTAAAACATATGAAATATCCGAGCATAAAAGATGTTCCACCCAGCTCTCGCCACAGCAACTGTTCTATTCTATATACATGCACACTAGATTAGCTGAACTGAAAGCATACTTTCTGATGGAGTATGCATGCATGAGTAGACAAATTACTTTCAAAGGGCATGAACCTTTCGAAAGGAAAGGCACTCGCGAAAATTATAATAATAACACCGAAAGTGCACTCAATTCACTCAGAGATGTAATGAAACATGCCGATCGTGCTCTATGGCGTTGTGATCCCTCTAACCACGAACCTCATGTTACCTACGAGGAGGTTACCCGACTACTTCAAGGCTACGTTGAGAACGAGGTGGATCTAAATACAGATGGTACTTGCTCTCGCACCTGCTCTGATTATTCAAATACACGCAGCGAGAGTTGTTTTGAGCAAAAGTTTTGTTCTCAGCAGACTCGCTGTTCGGGTCACATCTACAACTGTCAGCATACAGTCTCCGACATGTCTGTCTGCCAATCAAAAGAGAGCAGTAATCGCCGCTATGACTACATTCAATATGATAACGGACAGCGTTTAGGAGAGCGCAAGAATTGTTGGCGTGCCACAAATAAAGTGGAGAGCTGGAGCAGATTTATTTTTTCGAAATGCAGCTACTGTTTCTGTCTATGTGATGAGCGGGATAACTCTGATCGTTACTTTAGCCTTCGGAAATCAATGTCTGATGTCAATTCGAACAAAGTGGTGACCGGAGTGCGGTTTGTAAAGCGGAATCGTATATTCCAATTGCAGATACAGCAGGGTCAACTGTTGCCCCATGGAACCATCAATGAATCTACTGTAGACTGGAAGCCCCTCGATGATTACAAACTGGATGATAACGACGTTTTTGAGGGGGTAGACTATCACTCACTAAGCTACCAGAACCGTGCAATCGACCTGGATGATGTTACGCAAGCAGATAATACTTCGTTTATAGTAACCGGCGTTTGTTTCAAGGTTTTAAGTGGACATTTGAAACTTAAAGTGCATTTCAGTAAGTTCGACTTCGAAAAGGGCGAATTAATCAATCCAAAGATCAACAACATTTGGCAATCCAATGAAAACGATCAAGATAAAGAAAAACTGAATCTAGACAATCTGGATGTCCCGACTAGATCAATCAACGGTTCGCAGCCATTGTTGAAGGATAATCAATATCTAGAGTTTGTCAACTCGGGAATATACAAAGATGCAGCACAAACAACAATTCCGTTTATAGATATACAGGATGTAGTTTCCCTTCAGCCGGTGCCCTTGGTCGGCATTGGCATCTACTATAAAGGTAATGAGGGCTATGGTGGATTTGTGGCTCCCAAAATCATTAGCTTCGACTTGTTACCACACATCCCGCAACAGTCCTAAATTACTTTTGGAGTAGGCACGATGATTATATTTTTCATTCTGTTTATATAGAAGGTTTCAAAATAAAGCTAATCTGTGTATTTTAAATCAGATTTCAATTCGATTTCACTTTCATGTTTTTTAGCGCATCCAATGTGTTATGCATTGGAACTGGTAAAAATATATATAAGTGAAAAAGATGTTTTCTTTTATTATGTATTGAATATATATATTTCAAATTCTTGTCTTGTGTTTTCTTATCAACAAAGAGTCGTGACGCACAAGTTGATCTCTACAAACATACAACGTTTTTGCAATAGTTGAGCGTGTTAGACTGATTAATGTTGGATCCTCATCAACAGCCAAGCTTAAATTGTAAAAAATATATTATTTATATACCCTATAAATGATATATACGGGATGGAAAACATCTAATTTGTACGAATTATTTTTTTAATCCAGTTGGTTGTTGTTATAGTTGTAATCGATATATTTGTAGCTAAGATGCTTCAATGTAAATTGAGGTATATAACGAAAGAAGATTGGAAATTTTCATTATTAAATATTCAAACTCCATTAGTTGTCCTTTGGAAAGGGAGAATTGCTTGGCGAATACACCGGACTGGTGGGAGTATAGTGTATGGGAGCCATCGGAGAGTACATTGGCGATGAGAGCGCGTATCCCTGTACGGACATTGGGCAGTAGCTTGGTGATGTTGGCGTGTATTTGGGAGTGCTCGGCGTGTAGCTTGGACTTGCCAATGTGTACGTGTGTTTGCGTTTCTTCTTCTTCGACTTCGGCACCTTGGGCGGCTGCATGGTCGTCGAGTACGGGGGCGATGACGGCGTGTACTGAGGCGACGTTGCCATGAAACGAGTCAATGAGGGCGATGAAGGCGAATAGTTGGGTGATGAAGGCGAATAATTGGGCGATGAAGGCGAATAGCTTGGTGATGAAGCAGAATAGTTTGGTGATGAAGGCGAATAGTTTGGTGATGAAGGAGAATAGTTGGGCGATGAGGATGAATAGTTTGGTGATGTGGGCGAATAGTTGGGTGAAGTGGGCGAATAACTGGGCGAAGAGGGAAAATAATTTGGCGATGACGGCGAGTAGTTGGGCGATGTGGGCGAATACTGTGGTGATGAAGGCGAATTCGGAGACTTGTAAAACGGCGAATAAGTCGGCGACATAGGCGAATATGATGCCATGCCACGCATATAGCTGGGCGACGATGGCGAATACAACGGCGATGTCGGCGAATATAGCGGCGATGTCGCATAGTTCGGCGACATTGGCGAATACGAAGGCGTTGCTGGCGTAAAGTTCGGTGACTGTGAAGCGTACGATGGCGATGTTGGCGAGTAAGATGGCGACATTGGTGAGTACAATGGACTTGATGGCGAGTACGATGGCGATACAGGCGAATATGCAGGCGAGTAGCTTGCTTTGCTCGATCCACATGTCGGCGAGTACATTGGCGATGCGGGCGAGTAATGGCACATCGAAGGCGAATAGCTTGACGTTCCTGGACTGTAATTGGGCGACACATTGAGTTGACTTGCGGGTGAGGTGGGAGACGAGTAAGACGGTGATGTGGCTGCAAAGTTGAATGACATTGGCGAATACATGGGCGACATGCTGGGCGAGATTGGCGACATTGATGGTCCTGGCTTAGGCGAGCCGGGCGATAGGCTAGAGCAAACTGGAGACCAGCTCGGCGACATGCCCGATGTAGATAAAGGCGAAAAACAAACACCCATCGGTCCAGCCGGCGAGCCCAAGTAACGTGGCGTCTGGCTGTGCACCCAAGGTGTCATTGGCGGCGGCGACATACCAGGTGTGCATGCGACGACAGGATAGCAGAGACAGTCGTCTATGCTATTGGGGACGACAATGCCGTAGCGGCACTTTTGGGCATCCAGCAGCAGATCAAAGCAGCCGGTGCCCATTTTGGGCAACTGGCCCATGATTATGTTTTCGGAGACGCCACGCATGGGATCGGTCTCGGCATGGGCTGCGGCATCCATGAGCACATCGACCGTTTCCTCAAAGGAGCAACGCATAAGCGCGCCAGTGTCCTGCCGATTGATGCCGTGCCGCGTGATGGCCATCAAATGTCCCTTGGCCGTCATCACATCGCAGAGCAGCGCCAGATGGCGATAGTTGACATACAGACCATAGAACTGGAGCACGGCATTCATCTCCTTCTCGACAGACTTGCGCACCGCCTCGATGCCCAGCACCTGGAATATCTCGCAGATGTCGTTGGAATAAGTGCGTATGGGATCCACGTCCCGCTCCGAGAGCACCTTTATCATGGCGGTGCCATCCGTTTCCAGCAGCCACTCGCCAATGGCCTTGAACTCGCCGGACTCCGTGATGACGATGCGCTTCTTGCTGTCGGTTTGGGGCAAATGCATGTACACCTTGCTAATGGCCTTGATGCCCTGCAGCGTCATGTCCGACAGCATATTGGCCTCAATGCAGCGCAAGAACATGTCGTCCTCCATTTTGTCAATGGCATCCTCTTCGTCGACGAACTTGCCATCGTCGCTGTTCATGATGCGAATGCGCAGCACAAGTTTGTCCGCATTGTCATCGTTGAAAATGCAATTGAGATCATCGCCAAAGCCCACCGTTATCTTCTCGGCAATCTGCTCCATGGTCAGCTTCTTCTCCGTCATGCGTTTGCGATCCAGTTCGATGCGCAGCAGCCAAGGTGAAATGCGATTGGGATTAAAGTCGGGCATTTCATAGTAGATATTGACAAACTCCTGATCCTCGGCAATGACCGTTTGCTGCGGATCGGGATCATAGTAAATGGCCGTGTTGGCTGTCACCTTGCGCAACGTTGTGTGCTCCAGACGACACAACACATTCTTTGCCTTCTCCGCATCGCGAGCAGCGCTGCCAATGAGAAAGACGGTTAGTGAGGGCGCCTTGGGCTTCCGCGATATGTTGATAATCTCCTTGAGGCGCGGCACGCCCAGTGTGACGTTCTTTGAGGAGACACCAGCGAAGTGAAAGGTATTCAATGTCATCTGTGTGGCAGGCTCGCCCAAACTCTGGGCAGCCAAGGCGCCCACCATTTCGCCCGGATTGGCCTGAGCCTGCTGGAAACGCATTTCAATCTCACCTACCAGCCACTCGAAGGCCTCGGGCGACAGACGAAACTCCTCGGTCACAAACTTGGAGCAGAGCGTCGAGCGCACGAGGCATTGAAAGAGTAATGTGGCATTCTCATTCGCCTGCTTGGAGATGCGATCCTCGCCGGAGACAATCACACAACGCTCGAGCATCTTGCGCACATCCGTGATGACCTGCAAGGGCGACAGGCCAGTGGGCAGTCGCTTGTTCACATGAAAGATCTTCTGCACATTCCAGATCATGCGCAGCAAATTGCAAGGCAACACCACCTTTGACTCGCCATTGGGAAATATGGTGCGCAAACTTTCACGATCCTCAATCAGCTTATCCCACTCCGACTCCAGCTCCTGTATGGCATCACTGCTATCTCGTATTTCTTTAAACACATCATCCGTAAACACTTTACGCATATAATGCTCATTGGTGCTGTCGAACTTGTAACGCTTCTCAAACACCTTGTTGGACAATTTGATGGTCGGCAAGTTCTGAAACTCAACCAACTCGCCACAGAGCCCATCTTCGCCATAGCGCAACTGGATGAGCTGGCCGACAGAGTTGCGCACAGTGCCATCATAGTTGACCATCACCGATTCCATGGCCTTGATCAGACGACGCTGAATGTAGCCAGTTTCGGCTGTCTTCACTGCGGTATCGATGAGACCCTCGCGACCGCCCATCGCATGAAAATAGAACTCGGATGGCGTCAAGCCAGCCAGATATGAGTTCTCCACAAAACCACGCGACTCTGGACCATAGTCGTCCTTGATGAAATGCGGCAGTGTGCGCTTTCGAAACCCATACGGTATTCTCTTGCCCTCGACATTCTGTTGGCCCACGCAGGCAATGATCTGTGAGATGTTAATGTTGGAACCCTTGGAACCAGACACCACCATTGCCTTTAGATTGTTGTACTCGGTGAGCGATGTCTTGGCCGAGCCGCCAGTCTTGTCACGTGCATCGTTCAGTATGCGATTCACATGGTTCTCGAAGGTCTGGCGCAAAGTGTTGCCTGGCGTCGGCTCCAGTTCCATGTTGTGCGCCTTTTCTATGACACGTATGACCTCGTCCTTGGCCCGCTTGATGGCCAGCTGTATCTCGTTGTAGGTCTGCGGATCAGCAATGGTGTCGCCAATGCCTATGCTGTGCCCCTCGAGCAGCAGCCAATTGTTGATTACCGTCTGAATGTTGCCATAGAATCGGCCCGCAATCTCATGGCCAAGCTCCAGGAAGCATATGTGCAGCAAAGAACCGGCCGAAGTGCCCAGCGTTCGCTTACATAGTATGCCCATGATGAGTTCGCCATGCTCGACCATTACCTTGGTGTCGCCAGGCGATATCCACTTGTAGGGCCCGTCATCCTCCTCGTCCGGATGCGTGGAATGGGTGCGTATCATGTTGACGTTACCGGGTATGATGAGCGTGAAGATCTGCTTGCCGGTCCACAGTGGACGCGGCTTGAGGATGCTCGGCTGCGGCACTCTGCCATCCCAGGTGGGCAGAAACATGAGCAGATTCATCAATTGCTCGTGGGTGATGAACACATCCCGTTTGGTCATCTTACGCACCGCTGTCAACGTGTCCTGCACGATGCCCATGACGGGCTTATTTGCCTGAGGCGTGATGATCTGACGTGGTGTGATGTGAATGTTGTCGACTTCGGCTCGTGTCTCCATGGATTGCGGCACATGCAGATTCATTTCGTCGCCATCGAAGTCCGCATTGTAGGGTGAAGTGCAGGAGAGATTCATGCGGAATGTGGACCAGGGCAGCACCTTCACCCGATGCCCCATCATGCTCATCTTGTGCAGCGTTGGCTGGCGATTGAAGACAACCAGATCATCGTCACGCAAATGCCGTTCCACCTTGTAACCATTCTGCAGATGCAGATCAGATTTCTTGGGATGGAAACGCAAGTCGATGCGATCGCCATTGTCGCGTATAATGTACTTGGCACCTGGATACTGGGAGTGACCACGTTGCACCATCTCCTGCAGGCGATCGATGTTGAAGGGTGTGACCATCTCGGGAAATGTGAGATTCTGTGCTATGGAACGCGGCACGCCCACCTGATCGATGCGCAAATTGGGATCGGGTGTGATGACTGTGCGTGCCGAGAAATCCACTCGCTTGCCCATCAGGTTGCCCCGTATGCGACCCTCCTTGCCCTTGAGCCGTGCCTTGATCGCTTTCAATGGTTTGCCAGACTTTTGCATGGCTCGCGGCATGCCGGGCATTTCGTTGTCCACCAGTGTGGCCACATGGAACTGCAGCAGCTTGATATTGTCGAAAATGACGTGTGGCGCAGCTCCTGTGGTTTCGACCGCTTTCAGCTTATTGTTGGCCTTGATAATGTCGGCCAGCTTGTGCGTTAAGTCGTCCTGATTTCGAGCCGTGCCAAACATAAGGACAGCTGGACGCACTGACAACGGCGCCACGGGCAGCACCGTGATTATCATCCAGTCGGGACGCGCATACTTGGGGTCCATGCCCAGGACAAAGCACTCCTCGTCATTGATGCGCTTCAGCACCTCCCAAACGCGTTCGGCCGACAAAGGCGCCTTCTTTTCCTGCGTATCCTCGTTTAGATGCTTCCATTCGGCGGTCAGATCCAGGCCATTTCTACGTATCATGGGCTGATAGCGACCGCAACCATCGTGTCCGATTTTTTTGCCCGGCAACAAATTGTCTGTCCTGCCCACGTCCATGTCGTCGCCACCCTCGCAAATCCTTTTGCCCTTGCACATCTCGTAAATATGGGCAAGTCGTTTGCGCGGTTGTCCCTTCGTCTTGATGACGATCTCTTGGATCTTTGGATGGTGTGGAGAGATGAGCATTTTGGAGCAGTAAAAACACACGCAACGCAGCATTTTCACAGTCTTTGTGATGAAGCCAATGTGAAACATCGGCTTGGTCAACTCAATGTGGCCAAAATGACCAGGACATTCGGTCATGTTGCCAGAGCAAGTCTGACAACGTGTGGTGCGATCTATGACGCCCTGGCGCGGATCCATTAGACCACCCACTTTGGGTTTCCCAGCTTCCAGAGTCTCGGCAAACTGCAGGCCACCTTCCGTGACGGACATGCGCCGAATCTCGTCAGGTGACAAAATTCCAAACTGCACACGTCTCACCTGGCGCACTGGTGCCTTGGATTCCGTGGTTAGGGTCATGTTTGTGCCAATTGTTCCTGCTTTGTTCTCTGATTAAAGCTGTAAGTTGAGATGCTTTAACATGCACTGATTTTCTTATGCGTTCTTTTGAAAGAATTTATTGAATTTTCTTCAAATATTTGCAACGTCTCGACAGAAACAGGCAGCAAATTAAAGTGCTTTCTTTTCTTTGTCCACAGTCCACAAAGCTACAAAATTTATTCACTTGATTTAAAAAAAAAAAATTAATTTGTTTAATTTTAAGTATATCAGAAGTGCTCTTTAATGCCTCGAAGCTACTTGTGAAACTGAATATTGAAGGACTTATTTTAGTTGTCAATTAAAACTGATTTACCAATTTATCGATTGTTGTTATTAAATAGGGTTACATGAGCTTTTTCCAGAAAATTAGATAAGACTATTTTAAGTAGGTTGACAACACTACAATTAATAAATAATTTAATTTAATTTGAATTTTATATATATACTCTTTGGATTAGCTTTTGATAATTGTACAACATTCTCACCATATGTGGTTTCATCTTGCAGAATTTTCCTCAATCGTCTTAAAACTATTGTAGATTTTACTAAATTTTATTAAATGTTGTAAAAAAAAACCAAATTAATAGGTACACAGCAAATATTAATTTTAATGGCATAATGTTATTTTTGTGAACCGATATTTGCTTAAAAACATTGTCATTCTAATGACAGTTTTTTTGAGAGAGATTAAACTTTGCATATAGTTTATTGGTCGAGTAGTGTTTATGTTGATTTTTTACATATTGCAATTTAATACGAATTTAATTTTGATTAAATTGCGTAACAAATTCGAAATCTGGCAAGATTAGAAAGTAATCAAAGGCATTGAGAATTAGCTTTACGTTGCTTTGAGGTTGCTAGAGGTTTGCAAAACCCCTCCCAAGATTTGTATATAATATTTCTATATGGAATCTGTATTTATACATTTGTATGTGTGTGTACATAAATCTTTTAGAGCCGTTGGCATGTCGTTCTGTGGCTTTCTTTGGCTCAATTTAGTTGCTCGTTTTTTGAGTATTTGATTTCATTTTCTGCGTCCGCCTCTGTTCGCATCTGTGTGTGTGTGTGTGTGCGAGTACTATGTATTGGTGTGTGCAAGTACTGTATACTGTGTACAGTTTTTTAATAAAAACAAATTCAGCGGACAGCCTGCGGCGAACATGGCAAGCAAAATTAAATTATTTCGTTGTTTTGTGCCACGCTCCTTATACTGAGATCTGGACGGCAAACGCTTTATCATTTCTTGTTGCTGTTGACAGGAATATGTGGAACGGTGGCAGCATGGCGGGGCTTAGAGCGGGGGGGAGAGAGACTATACAGGCATTTGACAGGCCTGTCAGCCAAACTGGTCGGGGAGAGGGGAAACACGCGTCGTGCGAATCCGCTGACTTGTTTGTAATTTTGTAATTTAATGACCAACAGACATATCAAATATGCATTTCGTTGTTGGAGCTGGAGCTGGAGCTGGGACTTGAGTTTAAGCTGAAACTGGATGTGGAACTGAGGGGAAGGGAAGAATGTGGATTTATCTTTATGTCATAACTTGGATTGTTGAATATGCTTGATGAAAATTCTTTGTCAAGTCGAGGTTTCACTTTACACAGTCGCCGACGACCCAATTTCAATTTGAGCTCAGCATATTCAACAGCCAGAAGAGAAGAAATAATTTTGCGAATCTTTTGCTGCATACATTTAGGCGCAGAGTCATCATTAAGTCATCTCATCGTATGCAAATTGCTCATTACAATGGACGTACTTTAATGATGCCACTTTTATGGCATTTACGGCATGCTCCCCATCGACCTTCACAAATTCGATGCGCAAATATTGCAAATTGCCTGTCAATAATATGGAAATGCTGCAGAAATTGCAACCATCAAAGGATTAAAGTTTTAATAATAAAAAAAAATACATAAATGCGTACGTTGCAGTTCCACACAGACACACACAAGCACGCATGTGTTTGTGTGAGTATTTATATTTATATACGCGAGTTTGTCCAACTGTCAAGGCGGCTGTTGTTGCTCCCCTTCATGGGGCTATGACATGTGACGTGATTTCCACGCTGCATGTCCAAGTTGTTGTTGTTGCAGTTGCTATTGCTGTTGTTGTTGTTGTTGTTGTTGTTGTTGTTGCTGTTATTGCATATTGCGCCGCACTTCCGTTTCCTGGCGGCACTGCGTTTCTTTTGCATAATAGACGTTGATTAATGACGCACCAAAGGACAGGTAAAAGTGAATGCAATACATTATTTATGAGCAAGGCTGCATAATTAGCGACGCGCCAAAATAGCCAGCGAAAATTATTAACGTTCATGCAAATGTACAATAGACGGGGGGCCCCTAAGCCGCAATCGACAATGTGATGCAATGAAAATTGTTGTTGTTGCTGCTCTGAATGTTGCTGTTACTCTGCTCGGTTTGCTTTGACAGTTGCCATTTGCCAATTGGTATGCAGAGCGAACGCGCAGTGGCCCAGCCCCATAAATTAGGCCTCACATCAGTCAGAGCGAGCCAACTATGCAGGCCCAAAAGCAGAAAGACACGCCAACGGCATCAATCGGCAAAAGTGCAGAGTAGTGAAGGACTCAGCACGCAGCTCGCTTCTCATTTCTCGTTCCTCGTTCCTCGTAGCACATAGCTCGTAGCTCGGAAGTGCCAGAGCAGCCGGACCGGAAAGACACGCAACATTGCATATTGGGAGCACACGGAGCGTATGAGCAATGCCAAATGTTGCCAGCAAGTATGGTCTAAGCTTTAGTCCAAAGCAAATGACTCCCCTCATCTCTCTCCTTGCCCAATCTTTACTGGCAACGATATCGCTCATAATTTCCAATTCGCATATTGCGGCTTGCAAGCGGCTGGCCAAACAAACACTAAAGCAATCGCACACACGCACACACACACACACACACACAACCGTACTCATCTGCATTGTCTCTGCTAAATTCAGCATATCCTGCTATTGCATGCCATGCAATGTCCTGGCCTGTTTGCTCTGTTCCAGTTAAGTATGCGTTGCATGCCGATACACCAAGTCTTCTCCGTTCCCCCTCTTGAGCTCTGTTTTGTTCTTTGAACTCCAACGACAAGCGACTGCTGTTTTATAGGCCCATAAAAACTTCACATACAATTTTCGTATATCAATTCAAAAGGATTTATTAGTCACAGGTACGCAGAGACAGAAAATTCACTTCATTTCGATTCCTTTTGCTTTTAGCATTCCACAAAAATATTTTCTTTGGCCAATCTTTATCACAGCAAAGACGTTAATCAACATGCAGTCATTCCATATATTAGCTAATGTCTGCTAGTTTACCACATTAAACTGCCGACAGAGTGAGTGACATACAAGTAGTTTAAACTCTAAAAGCTATCATATATTCCACAACAGAATCCTCAATAAAAACTGCAACTGTTTTCTCCACCAAATTATTAAAATTGAAGCAAACTATTTTATCGAAAAGCAAGCGCAATGTCAGATACTTAGCAACAATTAATCGCATCCACCTAATTGCCCATTAATTGACAGCCTGACGGTTTTGCTAATTTGTTTATGCATGTTATGCTGTCAAAAACTTTGACCATGCTTTTTCCCACTTTGTCATCAAAAGCAGCAGCTCAACACGGACACAACTCATAATAGCGACAGCAACAACTGAAAGTTGCTCCACATAATGTAAGCCAGTTTAGTAACCATCAAATTAATATGTACTAAAATTGCGAATATTTAAAGTTGTAAACTGCAGTCTCTTTATCATAATATAAACTGTGATTCTCTACAGTAACATTTTAAGTGGGTCTAGCTGATTAGGACAATCTCTACGACTACTCTGCTTTATTATATCGAAGATGTCTTCATTTGCGTTTAGTCAATGCTAATATTTCTTCAGCAAAAATGCCACTTGTTATATTAATTAGTTAAAATATTCCTACTACTCACAACAACTAAAAGAAGCACCCTCACTTTGACTCTATGTAACCGAATATCAGAAGGCAGCGTCTAATTTATGTAAAAGGCAAATAAATCAATTAATGTCAAACAACCTGTAGACAACACGGCGGACACACAACAAAGATAGTATACTTATGCTTAGAGTTTGGGTGAGTGGATGTAGTTTGGGGAGTAGGGGTTGCGGGGCGTGGCAGGCATTTCTGCTTCGTTAGACTAATAATAATTAGAAGCCCACTGACATTTTGAGTCGAAGGCAAATACAATTAATTACCACAAAATACAAGTAAACACAATACAAATTTATAAAGGCACACACTGAATGCAAAAGGGAAAGGGAGCGATGTGGAGAAGAGAGACTGGGAAAATACGGAGAACTCCAAAATATCAAAAGCCTGGGTCAGGCGCCAAATCAATAGCCGAGCAAAAGCAAAACTTGGTCATTTGTGTGTACGAGGGCCGGACCGAGAACATTTTCAAATGTTGTTACAAACACATACAAAATAATGAGTTAGTGTAGTGGCCAGGGAGAGAGACAGCCAAATGAAATGCCAAAGAAAAAGCCACACAAACCACGCAAACAGCAACAAACAACAACAACTCCATGTACAACAAATACGCCAATCAATTATACGGCCAATTAAATACTGAAAAAGCAGCGAAAATGCCGAAAAATATAACAGAGAGTCGGCATCAACTGGAAGTCGTAGTCGAAGTCGATTCGACTGAACTGGACCCATTGCGAGTAGCTTTTGAGCCTGTATAAACATAACAACAACACCAACAGCAAAGAGACAGTCAACTTACTTCACTTGAGTAGTGGAAACATTTTTATTTGTTATTGAAAATGAAGACGTGCACGACGTTGCCCAAGATAAACAAAACAAAACTGTTACGACAACATAAACCTCTCGCAATGCCAGCGAACAGCACGTGCAATTTTGATAAATCCATAAATCAGCTGATCAGCAGATCCCCAAAATTGCTCAAGTTGCTCAAGTTCGTGTTTATAAATGAGCAGAGCCAGCGAGCAAATTGCTCACCTGTTTAGCCAAGACTTGGCATTCTTGGTAAATTTTGTTGTTGGCATTTTGCGCATCATTTGCTTTTATTTATGGCTTTGTTTAAAGTGACAGACAGAGCAAAGAACTGGACTCTCGGTGAAAATAAGTTTAGTTATTTAAGCTATTTGCCATTGAGTACATTTTCAAATAAGCCTCAAAAGAATTTTTAAGGAAATATTTCCATGCTGACTGAACACAGAGCATGCATCGAATGCCATTGAATGCTGCTCAACTGAACTTTAAATAACCGACTGAATGAATGGTTTAAATGTGCATATATCTTTACGGCCTAGTCGTAGACTTGTTTAGCTGAAAATGTTAAAACAGTTAGATACTTATTGTTTTTTCGAACACTTGTGAGTAAATTACAATGCACAACTAAAAGTTAAGTGTTTTCAAATAGCTTAAGACGTTTGGCTGCAATTTATCTAATTCTAAGCAATTTCAATTACGCATACGACGTGTGTGCACACATGTACAGGTACGAGTATTGTTATGCATTTATCATTGAGTTTATGCAGATGCAATATGAACAACAGAGAGGCAGAGAGAGTGTTGTATTGTTTCTCTCAATATATGAAGGCTTATTTAGCTATTTAATTGGATTTGAGGCTGTTCTAATGTTTGGAATTTATGCTCCATTTGTGATTTGAGGCACAGAGCAAGCCAATTGATGTGATATAATTACTCAATTGAGATGTTTAGTACCTAAATTAATAAATGTGCAATATGCTGCATAATTGGCTAAACGATCCTCCCAACTCCTATACTGCACTTCTAGCTCTCCCGTTCTCGCTCCCGAAGGCAACATTGTTGCACGGTTTTTGGTTGGCGTACTGTTAGTTGACTGCTTGACTGCCTGCCTCTAATTTGACAGCCGTGGCTTGGCATTGTCGTTTCGTTTACGTGTTGTCTATCTTTGCCAGCGACACGCCCCGGCGCTACAGTGCGCCCCTCCTCCCCGCACGAACGATTTCTTGTTCCACATTAGAAAACATTTTCTTTGTCAGTTGAGGTTGCATTTTATTGTGTTACAAACAGAGTTTGGCTAAGCTTCTTTCGCTTTTGTTGCCATTTCTGTTGTCGTTGTTTCTGTTTCTGTTTCTGTTTCTGGTTTGTTGTGTTTCCTTAGTTTTTTACCCCTCAACTGTTTCCCATGGCTCTTGGCACGTTGAACGGCAGTTTGGGATTTGGCCTGACAGCTCGCTTGAAATTGCGACTGTCAATTGCATTTAATTCGCGTTCGCTAGCTAGTGCTGCTGCCACTTTGACCTTTTACCACAACTGCTAGAAAAACCTAAAATCTAAAATCGACAGCTGCACATAAAAGTTTGCTCTAAATTGTATTAAGAGACAGCAGGAAGTTAGCAGTTGACTGTGATGCTTAATAAATAGATCGGTGGACTTTGCACCACATTGCCATTGTTAAGCGTGTTGAAAGTGAAGCTGCTGGCAACGTTTATGGTTACAAAGGCGGCGATTGCTGCTCGTCGAGTGTCATGCAAAATAAACCGTTAAAACAAAAAGCTTTTGCGCCATGCTTTTGAAATTTGGCGCCATCGCACACACAGAGCCACCCAGAGCATCCGTGGGCGCAATGAAAGCAATCGAGCAGCTTCAACAAAGGAGCACTTGACAGGCTCACACTCATACACAGACACAGACACACATACACATACACGTGCACGCACACAGAAGCATTGTGGTAAAAGCTTTCAAGTGGCAGCAACAAAAATAACGAAAGCGAAGCTGTTACTGTGTGTTGGCAGCGTCCTTTTTATCAGCAGGCAGCAAGGGAGTTCTGGTAACCGAATGCGTGAGCTGCACACATACAATCGCACAGATGTATTTGTAGATGCGGTGAAATTCACGCTATTCAACACCGACATCGACTTTCACTAACGCCACCTCGCGGCCGCCAAACAGATTAAATTAACAGTGCACTGTGAACAGAAGATGTCCATGGTGGGATCAGGCCACGAGCCAACTTGTGAGCCCTTGAGCGCAGTGAAGCAAACGGATTCGACTGCCTCTGCCTCTGTCATTGTGTGTAAGGCGAGAAAGTCACCACGGCTGTTAATGTGGCAGCTACTTGCTGCCATTTGCTGACTGCTGAGTGTTCGCTCATAAGTATGCTACAGTTTTATGTTGTGCACTGGACTTGTGTTTTGCTGCGAGCCCAAGGCGAGATTTTGATTTGCGCTGTTGGCTGTTGGCATCGTTTTTTGTCGCTTGTCCAATTTGTCCATTTTAGCTGTCAACATTTCGAATGGCTTTCAGTTGCTGTCGCCGGCCACAAAGCATCCTTTGATATTGCATCCTTTGGCGCAAATATCGGATTTCTTTTCAGCTAAAGTATCAACATCAGTGCTTGCATTACTGCTGCTTGCCTGCCTGACTGCCTGACTGCCTGAGTCCTCGACAAGGACATGCCTTTCACTTCATTTAGCTGCCTCTGTTCTTCATTTTTCGTTGTGCCAAAGTAATGACAACATCAGTTAACGATACGCTTTTTGTGTCCCCCCAACACAAGTAATGTCCTTTGCCGTTCGCTGCATATGTCGTGAGTTCGTCTTTTTGTTGCTTCGCAAGTTAACGGTATATAAAATATGAATTCACTTACGAACATGCATCACGCATCAGCCCAAAGCCATTAAGCCAACTTCTGCTCCAGCTCCAATTTGAAACGAACCCAAAACAAAAAAAAAAATGGTGTTCCTCCTGCTGCCAACATTGCAGTGTCCTTTGCACTTTGCTGTCGCAACCTCAGCATTGTTTTTTCCCTTTCTCTTCCTATCATTGTCGCTGCAAACCCACGAATTGGTGTTGTTATTGTCAGAATTTCAGCTTTTTGGCATGCCTGACGATCGGCAAAAATAAAAAGCATTACAAAGTTGCAAGTGTGAAGTGCCCGTTGTTTGCCCTCTGCCTTTTGTTGGTTTAAATGGATTTCAGTTTGGGATCTGGCAAAAGCAGAACAGCTTTTAAGTGCAGCTGGACGGGTTCATTGAATAGTCATGAACTGGGAAGCTTAAATTGTAATAAATATACTTAAAAATCTATAACTAGTTTGAGTTTTTCCGATTTCAACTACACTGGCTCTTATGAGAGTAAAAAGAAAATGCATATTATATTCGCTTCCCAATTGAAGTTCATGTAGTCAAGCATACTTTAAAAGTATTCTTACATTTGACGTGCACATTTATGGGGTTCCCTTATGATCCTGGCCGTAATGCCAAAGTCGTATGCCAAAAGCATTGCGAACTATAATGCTAAAATATGCAAATGCTAAAGACTCAACAAAACTCTAACACCGAAATCCGCTTTAAAAAGCTTCGCAATTATTATTTTCCAACCCGGTGTTATTTCTGCATAACATTGTGGGTTGGGTGAGTCAATTGAGCAGGCGGCACACCAGGTCAACAACTGGAAGATGTTAATGGTGGGGAGGGAGGTGCAAAGTGATAGAGAAACAGAAAACAGAAGCATCATATGATTTCAAATGCAGAGTGCAGAAGCAACAACTAAAGCATCTAATGCAGTAGCCTAGCAAGCAAGCAGTCGACTCAAATGCTCGGGCTTACCAACAGATATGAGATGGAGAGAGAGTACATTATAACAATGACCAAGTGCAAACATTAAAGCGAGTACATAAAATGGTTTCTTTGTGCATGATAGTTGTAGTCCGCTCGTTTTTTTGAGGAAAAACTATAAATGGAGGGAAAACGTCGAGCAGGAAAAACAAACGAATTAAGGGAGAGTGCATGCAAGATGAAGGACAGGCATTGTTAAGTTGTTGCTAGACCGCAACACACACATACACACGAGCACACACACTTCTAGATAACAACACACCTAAAGATGTCTTCTAACGGACAGTTATGGATAAGTTACAAAGGAAAACACATACGGACAGACAGGCAGCCAGACAGATAGACAGACAAACACGACTGGTAGTCAAAAAGAAGCAACATTTCATGAAAGATTTAACATTCAAATGTGCAGAGTAAAAGCTGGCAAAAAAAAAAAAAAAAGGCAAAACTGCTGAGGGAAAAGCGTTTTGAAATGTTTCGGGAGCTGCTTGTGTTTTTTGTAGCATACATTTGAGGGCTAAATAAAACTACTTAGACGAGTGAATGAACCGGAGCAGAAAAGGAAAGAAAACAAGATGCTTCTAATATGCATTTTGCTTATGATTATTTAAAAATGTGAAATAAATGCGTTGCGAGCGCACAAAGCAAATGCGAGAGAATGAAAATCTGAGAACAGCCAGCAACAGAAAGTTGTCAACAAAAAACTCCAAAATTGCTTATGAATTTTTATACTTAAATAACACACACTTTATGCATGCGCTCGACAGGTGCTAAAGGGGCGTAGACACGCGGTTTGTTTCCCTTTTTTTTCTTTTGTTTTTATAAATACAAACTTGTGTTTATGTTCTGTGCTATTGCGTAAAACTTCTGTAGGTGTTGTCTGATTCTTAATCAGAATAAACTGATCTGTTATGCACAAGCAAAAGGAAACATTGCTGGACATGACCAAAAAGCAAAAAGAATACGGATCCGTCCGAATACTGAATACTGCTATCTGTGCAGTCGTATCTGTGAGTTCCTCCTCTCTCCTGTCCCTGCTTATCCTTCTGACAGCAACAACGTAATTTACAAGGCGCGTTTGCATGTCGCTGGACAGGACTCAAGCTAAGCTCTTCAAACGTGGCCCAACCCGAACCCAAAACCGAATTTACTTTTTCTGTTTTGCTTTTTGTCGTTTTTTAGTTGCTTTCCCTGTTGTTTTACTCGCTGCTTGACTCGTTCCCTTACTCATATTAAATGCAAAAGTCATTGAGCGCAGGACAGCATTGAGAGGAAGGACGAAGCAGCCGAGGACTTGCTGCAAAACAACAAGTTTATTTCCATATCCTTGGACATGAGTTTGCTGTAAAATTCCGTGTTGATGATCTCACTAGGTTATGCATTAGTTTTTCCCACTCTCTCTCTCTTTCTTTCTCTCACTCTCTGTACCTGTCGGTCTACTCTATCTATATCGCTGTTACCTGCAGCGTTTTTGTATTTCCTGTCCATGTAACTTTGATTTTTTGTGTGCTGTCTCTGCGTGAAATCTCACCATGCACCCAAAAAATGCTGTAGCTGTGGCTCGAGTCTCGACTGAGCTGCAGTTGTTTGCCGTTCGTCTTTTATGTTTATGCAAATTGAAGTTTTCCGCTTGTTCGGCTCTGCTGATGCTGCTGTTAACTAATAAATATTAAGTATACGCGCCCTAGTCCTTGTTTTTGTTGTTTCTACACAAATTGGTACACTTTACTAGCCTTAGAGGATTTGTAGTCATTGAATACAGAGCACCGTGTCGAACGTTAAGTTGTTGCTCAGATTTAGAGCGGCATTTGCAGCTGGCCAGCAGCAACACTTACCTGCTGATGTGCTTTAATGGCTGCTGCAGCGACTGCTTTCAGAGGCAACACATTGCGGGGCAGCGGCAGCCTGGACGGTCCGACTGACTGAGTAGAGGTGGCTGTTCTTGACGGCTGAGCTTCTGCAGATGTTGCTGGGGCGGCTGTTAGTTGCTGATAGTGGCACTGTAGGGTGAGGGGCAGCAGTAGTGGCGGTGGCGGCGGCAGCGGTGGTGGAGGTGCTGGAGTTTGATGAGCTGTTGTCTTCACTTTAGTTGCTGATGCCTGCTGCAGTTGTTGTTGCTGTGGCAAAAAGTGTTGCTGCTGCGGCGTAGGGATACTGAAGGGCACAAAGAACATGGGAGTCGTATTGTTGTTGCTGCTCGATAAGGCGGGCGGGGGGTTAAGGCTACGATGATCATTGTTGCAGCTGTAGGCGTTGTTGTTGTGGCAATGATGCGCGGTAGCTGGCTGCATATTGCTCATAAAGGTGGTCGTTGAGCTTGTCAAAGGCAACGTGTAGCGTTGTGCAGGCGTTGTGGCTGCCACTTGGCAAGGCAGCTGTTGCAACTGCTGTGTTGTTGTCGTCTGTTGCAGCGTTGTGATGCAGCTGACATGTTGCTGATGCTGCTGTTGCTGTTGCTGCTGCTGCTGATATTGCCGCTGTAGTTGTTGACGTTGCAGTCGCATGGCAGCGGCTACCTGTGGCGGCTGTTGCAGACGTGGCTTGGGCAAATGCTCATAGCTCTGCTGGCAGCACTGGCAATCCTCACAGCAACCAGTTGCATTGGCACAGCAATTGCTGCTCGCTGGCAACCCATATGGATTGCCATTCGATCTTGCAGCCGAGTAGTTCATCTTGGGTGCCTTGCCACCAGCTGTGGCTGGCTGCCACTGCACGGCGCACGGCAGGATGCCCACAAAGCTCAGTCCCACAGCGGGACTGGCCGATTGTCCAGGTGCTGGATTGGTTATCTTGACGGCGTTGCGATCTCAGTTGAACTGCAAGATAAAGAAAGATACACAGAGAGTTGCTGCTTGAATTGATGCTTCAATTTTCTTAACAGCTTCATTAATTTTCAATGAAGCGCCTTTTTCCCCCTCTAGACTTCCGGTAATTTATGAATTATTTGGTGTGCGCGGAAGCAAACCTTCGGCACGCTTGATTACAATTTTTGGCTTCTTAAAACAATTTTAGCAAAAACAATGCGTCGCCATATTCTTTTTTTTTTGAATTCAGTTTTTCTCGAATTCTGCTTCAGTATAAAGAAAACATTTGTTGTTTTTGTTCAGAGTCTGCCTGCCTGGCTGCTTCTTGCTTACTTTCTCAACATCCTTTCAAACTGCCCCGGCGCCCACACCCATTCCCGCAATCATTCCCCTTGGCAGTGTACTGTGCAGTGTACAGTTGGCACGGCACTCGTTAGAGGCTTTCAGAAATCACTCAAAGTTTGTCAAGAACGAGAAAACCAATTTTTCAGCTGAGTGCATTTTAATTTCGTATACGCCCCGTGTGCGCCTGTTGAGTTTTTCGGTTTTGCCAGAGGAGCAGCTGGCGACTAGGAGAGAACGAGTGAGGAGTGTGAAAACCAAAGCTAGCACACCCAAGAGTGTGTGTGTGTGTTAAAAAGGTTTGCTTTTCATTGCAACACGCCTGAAATGGCAACTTTGACAAACAGCAACAACAAGAACAACAATAGAAACAGAAAAATGCTACTTTTGCCTCTTGCATTTCCACTTCTTGCCAATGCCAATGCACGCAAAATTGGCAGTACCAACCCCCCTTTGGTACCCCTGCAGCCTGCGGCCATCCAACTGCTTGCAAAACATTCATTTTCCCCCACTTTGCAGGCCTCTTTCTGCTTTCTCTTGTTGACTTCTCTCGGGCTCTGGTTCTGCTTCCTTTAACGCACCCAGCAGCACCACAAACAATGGAATTTTAAATGTGACAAACAGGTACATGTGTCCAGTATGAGCAGCTCATCCAGCAGCCTGCCACAGCATCTTCTGCACCAGGCTGCACTCAGCTGATAGACTGAATGGAAAGTCAGCCTGAGCCTTATTGAGCATACTTCTTTGATTAAGCAGTATGATATTTCAGGCATTTTCACAATTAGCTTTAGCTGCAAAAGTAGTAGGAATTGATGAATCGCTACTGCACAATATTTGACTGCTCATTAGCTTCAAAACAATTTTTAACTTGTGCTAAATTTTAAGAAACTTAACTTTTAAAGCTTCGACCAATTTTGTATTATTTTTTGTTACATTTAAACTGGGAATTTTTGGAGCAATCAAATATGTACTGGCATTTTAATATTATTTTAAAGAACTCTCTTTTAAGCCACACATTCTTTAAAAGATAAGCCATTGACAAGTCATGGCTAACAATTTTCGGTTATCTATCTCCCACCCAGGCATAGTCAAATTGTTTAGTGGCAGACAAAATATTTTCTAAATAAATTATCATAATTCCATAAATACTTCAAACGCAACACGAAAAACATTTATAGACTATGAAAGAGAAGCAAAAGCTCAAACTTGCAACTTGGGATCAAAAGTTTCCAAGTGCTGCAAAGTGCGTAGAGCCAGACACATATCGACTATGTTAGTTTAAGAAACAGCACAGCAAGAAAGCAAGAAAATATATGCAAGAATACAATAACTTTTGGCGATTAAGCTGGCAGTGTGGTAAACTTTTGTTTGCACAACAATTTGCGTGTTCAATTTTCGTTTTATCTGCATCATAAAAAGAAAAAAAATTAATGAAAAAAAAAGAAAATTTTAAACGAGAGAGGGACTGAGAAAGAGACTTTTGGGTATCGTAATTAAAATTCGAATAATGTGGCATAATCAGAGTGTGTTGCAACAAACAGTTGAGGCCTTTGTGAAAATACGATTGCAAGTTGTTGCTGTTGCTTTTTGTTGTTGTTGCCGTAGGAAATGCAGATATATACGATATGTACTTATATATGTTGGCGCTGGTCAAAAAGCCAAAAATACACAGAAACTTTGAAAAAGAATTTGGTAACATCAAAGCAAAAATTTTTAATGAATTTCTTGGCCGATGCTGAAAGCCTCCAAAACGCACCACACGCAAATGCTGAGACCAAAAAAAAAAGGGACCAAACAGATGCTGAAACGGGTGGTGGTGGGAATGGAAGTGGAGGCGGGAGTACGGCAGGTTCATAGGTCCAGTCAGTAGTGCCCCCACTCTTTGACCATGGCACGGAAATCGTGTTGCTCGTTGGAGGCCTTAATTAAATTTAAATATTTTATCACCGAAAAATTGCCAGGCGGCAGCAACTGCACAGCGACAACAACAACCACAGCAACAACAAGAGCAGCAGCTTCTCTCTAGGCATGAAAAGGGTGCGGAAATGTTGGCACTCTGTGAGCTTGTTGATGTGTGTGCGTGTGTGTGTGTGTGTGTGTGTGTGTGTGCGAGTGCAGACAGCCAAAAAATACTGATGTGGGTGTATTTTTCATTATTTGCGAAGCGTTGCAACTTTTTTGGTTGCCACCATCCCCCATCCCCTTTCCTTTCGCCGTTGTCGTTGTTGTTGCCTTGTGCCTTGTGCCTTTGCCACACACTTCATATTCAATTGTGTTGAATAATTGCCATACGGTTTTTTGACCAACGGTTTTTGACACTTGCCTAAAAGGACACACACGCGCTCAAGTGCCGCAGCCCAGGCAACACCCCCATCTCTGTAGTTCTCCCCCTCTGCCGTCTCGTCTCGCGCAAATGCTGCCCTCATGCCGCATTTGAAGTTGAACTTCCCTTTTTGGGCTCTCGACCAAAAAATGAGCAAAACATTTGGTAAAAAACTGAATGACTGCAAAACTGTGAAGCCCCGGACATGGGACGGCAGCAGCAGCAACAGCAGCAACAAAAACAGCAACAACAACACCAACAGCAGCAACAATGACGACAACAAAACATGCCAGGAGCGTTTTTTGAAATATCTTTGTAAATATTTAAAATGTTCCGCACATGCGGGTACTTCAATCATGCGCCAAACTGAATCGCCAACATGGCAATAAGGGCTGGGGGCAAACTGGACAGAGGTACTCGGCAGGAGGATGGAAGGGAGACTGAATAAACTGGCCTCTGTTCATTTCTGTTTTGGCTTATGGGTAAAGCTAGTTTCATTCTCTCTCTCTCTCTCTCCCTCTCTCACTTTATGTTTTAGAGCTTAACCCTCGTAAGAGGCGTAAGTTTTGAATAGTTTTTGTTGACCAATGTCAGCATACAATTTGGTATTCATAAATTAATGAAGCATTGGGCAAAAAATCCCTCTTTGGGTTCTGTAAAGTTTTTCCATAAATTACTCCAATACTCACATCAGAGCTTGGCAAATGAAAGTACCAGATTTTAAATATGGTATTAAAACATGTAATCTGGATGTGATTATAAAATACAATAGCTGCATATGTTTAGCTGGGTCAGCGGATTATGCTACGTTCAATGTTTTTTAGCTTTGCATTAAAAATGCATTAAAATGTTTTCAAGTAAACTACAAAATAATTTTGTAATTGATATTTTAGAAGTTCCGAGAAACTAGATTGGCAACTGTCGTGCACAATCAGCTTTTTTTCGTTTCATAAATTGTATTAACAAAATTATTAAAATACAATACATTTGCCAAGGATGCTGTTTGCATAATATTTATGTTAATAAATGTATGAGTTACATAGTCAATTAGGTTAATAAACATAGTGTTTAATTAAATCTAAAAAAGCGTGTTCTTTTATTACATTACGAGTTTTTTCATACTCTGTGATCATTGAAAACAGGCAGCTTAATGTATTATAGCTTAATTTGACAGGATAATCTAAACTATTAATATACCATTTAAGTTTTGTGTTGATCGCATGAAAGAAACTAATATTATTAACTAAAAACTTTCAAACTGAAGTCTTACTGAATCTAAAACATGTATAACGAAGCATAGGGTAACTAGTAGTCCATCACTCTTGACTAGAACGTTTTTACCTATTATTATTATTCTTTAATTACTGCTGGAATATTTTCAAAATAAACTAATTATTAATAATGTGTTGTATATTATCAATTTTCTGCCGTGAATATGCTAAAATATTTAAAAACATACTCGTACAACAAATATTTATATGCATATTATATTATGGCTTCTGGTAGAATTTATTTATCTCATACTCGTAATCGAAATTCAATGCCCTGCTTTCTGATTTTTTATTTTACTAAACTTTTTGGTTTTATCGTTTTCTAATGTATATGATAATATACTTTTATAACGAAGATCGTATGCATAATTAACGCAATCTTTAAGCAAATATCCGTGAATAATTTGTGTGCTATTAATTTACATTTCGCCAACACTTAAGACATTGTCAAAATGTCCAAGTATTTCTTATATGTATCTCACCTGGTTTTATTTATTTATTTGTTAGAGTTAATCGCTCCCATTTGTAGCTGGACCTAATTATTTAGAAATATAGGGGACAAGGAATTATGAAAGTATAAAACCAATGCGAAGCTTGTACTTAATACTAGTAAAATATTTTCAAGTTCTAACAGAATTGTGAGACTAAGAGAATTGCTTATTTTTATCGATTCTGGTGAGCTGAGTTCTTAAAATATATACTACATTCCTCAAGCGATTCTATAATTAATCTACAGTCAAATATTCTTTAAAATTTAAAAAGAATATGAATGCAATGAATGGATCGTCATTGAGCTGAACTATATAATAGTTTAGTCAGTTTTAGAATATATTAGCTAATGGCAACTAGCGACCAGGCTGAGCGACGGTAAGTGAGTAAATGCAGAACGCAGTTTAGAGAGTACAAGAGAAAGCGAACTCACACTCAGTTGGAGCGGAGGCAGCCAAGAGCCGAAGCGCCTCTCAGTAGGCTACACCAACACAATGACAGCGATACACACACACATGTACACACGCGCACGATACACGATACAAGTACGTACAACAAACCGGCTGAGAAGTGGCACACTTTGCGTTGTATCGAACTTTTTTTTGTTGGTTGCAACGTTTTTCCCTTTGAGCGAAGCACAACACAACTCGCGACGTTGAAGGGGCAACAAACAACAACAAGCGACAGCTGTGGGATATACGCAATGAAAATGTACGATCCAGTTACTTGCTCGGCTCTGGACAATTACTGTAGACGTTGACGTTGACGTTGACTTGTAGCGAAACGCAGCGTCTCGTGTCGACGAATTAACACTGAAGAGCCAAGTCGGCGGTAGTCGGTGCTAGGTAGCGTTCAGTTGTCCGTGGCAGAGCCGCAGCTGCACTACCACCAAAAAGAGACACGCACACACACACACACATGCAAACACAGATAGACCAGCGCCCGGCACGTTAGCCAACCCAAGCAGCCAGCAAGCAGCACAAAAATTTCAACCAGGCAGCTATAAAAGGCGTACTGTGGTTGACATTATCGTGTGCAACTAAATCACACTCACATACACACACACACACACACGCGACTGCATGTCCTTGCAACTGTGTATGTGTGAGTACAAAAGGAAAGCCAAGCTGATGCCTCATCCTCACACTGGCCGCACTTTGTCGAACCGCCCCTTCGTGCGCTCATTCGCTCGTACAATGCGGCGTATGAGTAACAATAACACGCATACACTTGCATTCGTTAAGCGCCCACAGTGTGGCGCCTGCCGCACGCGCCCCTTTTTTGCGCTAGTGCCGCATTTATGGCATTTGATATGCTAATTTGCAGAATTCCATTGAAGATGAATCCATGCCAGAGAGTCGCCTAAAACGAAATCACCACCAGCTGTAAGTGTTGCATGAGAGCAGCAGTTTGGCTGGGGTATTTGAGCTGTGTCTAGAAAGCTTTTATAACAGTGGGCTTTATCTCAAATACAAGTGATATACAAGTCATAGAAAATTCGAAAATATCACTCTGTATGTGATCATCAAAATCCTTCGGCTAATTTGCCTGCCGAAGATGTGAGCGACAACCAACTGTAGCGCATTCCATGTGTCCAGCAAGACCTTTCACACAATTGCAATCCACCACCGTTGCGCACAAAAGTATGCTCTGGTTTTTGTGTGTGCTGCGCTCTCGGCTCTCTGAGATTAAGAGAGAGAGAGAGCGACACCAATACCGATGCAGCGCCAGTAAAACGTCAGCAGCAGCCACATTGAGAACTGCATATATAGCACAGAGGCGGAGTCTGTTTTGCTGGCCATGTAAATGCCGCCAATGCTTATATACCAGAAAGGCGGTGGCTTCACTTTACACTCAATACATGTGCGGCATACAGACGGCATCAGATGTCCACTTGCACAAAATGGCGGCAATCAGAAGTGTGTTAACTTCGCTTATCAGTCGAGATAATAAACCCCTGGTATAACGACGCCTCTGCGCTTTGTTTACCACTTGTTTAGGGCTACACGACGATACAACAACAGGCCGTAAACATAAACACGATACAAGTATAAAACACGAGGCGCTCAGACGCTCAGCAAAGAACGAATGTTGTTGCTGCATTGTATCGGCCAACGATGAGTACGATACAAAATGCGTTCGCTCTTTCGCTCTCGGCTGCAAAAAGCGGCGATACAATACAACAACTACAACAACAAACTGTAACACAGCTGGCATGGCATATCCTTTGCATCCTGTTGAACGCTGACCAAAAACAGCTGACACCTGCTCCCGCAACCGGCGTCCAGTTTGACAGCTCTTTGGACATTATCGCCCAAGTCGTCGGCTGAGCAGTCACATGTGACATTATCGTATTGCCCAGGGGCTCACAGACAATGGGCCGAAAGTTTTTGTGCCAGCCACAAAAAAAAGCCATGAATAATATTTGAGGACTTATCTGCGACAAGCGACAGCAATGGCTTCCCCTTATTTTGTCAAATTATGCAAATTTCTGATTTTCAATGTAAACATTTACTTTACTTTTCAGCACAGACTTTGCCGTTCCCATTGCCATTGCCATCGCTTGGCAGCCCATTTGACATTCGTTAGAATTTCTTATCGCGCGGCGCTTTCATTAACGAGCGTCTGCTGCTGCTGCTGGCCAAGAGACCTTCTAATTGTCTTGCAAATTAGTCGCCAGCGACAGCGACTAAAAAACTGCGACCCAAAAGTATGAGAAGCAAAAAAAACCGTTGAAATGGGACTGAGTTACTTTTGTTTATTTATCCAGTGACGATGACGCCGTCGGCTGCTGCTCCGGCTGCTGCTGATCTCCAGTTCCAGCATTGATACACACAGGACAACGACCGATTCTGGCAGCTGTTGAAGGAAATGAAAAACAAACAGAATCGTCCGTCGTGTGAGCTTGCTGCGAGTTCACAATCTTTAATTTTTAAGCGATGCTTTCCGCCCCCACAATGCGAACGTGCCTGTCGAGGATTAGCCCCAGACACAAAGCAGACGCCGCCAGAGAGAGAGAGAGAACGTTAGGCCGCTTGCCAGGCAGCTGTTGAATGTCAACTGTGCCGCCGGAAGGACACATACATACACAGTCGACTGGCCCTGTGCGTGTTTTTATAGACTTTTCCACTTAATCCCTGGGGAGGTAGAGCGGCAAGTGGAGTCGAGCGCAGCGAACACCAATCGATTAGCCACGGACACGGCGCTCGACTAAAGTAAAAGTCTTTAATGTGGCCCAAAACTATAACGGGTAATGATAGATGGCTGGCAACAGGCCACGGGTCCGGCTGGCCATAAACTCAGTTAGCCATCGTTTCCTCTTCATAAACAATTCAAGCTGCCTCGTCTATGGTCATAACAAAGTCAATGTGCTGTCATTAACATAATTTACAAATACTTGCAGTCATTTGCCGACGTCGACATCGATGTCGACGATGTCTGTTAATTCAGAGGCAAGCCAAGACTGCTCTTCGGGCTATTGCAGCATTTCATTTATTGCTGCGAAAGACAATATGGTTGTTGCTCTAATTGAAAAATTATTGTGCCATAAAAAATGTAAGGAGCATAAAAAATATGTTTGCTTTCTGTTGCCGTCATCAACAACGTGAACGCGAACGAGGCAAACTTTGGCAACTCGAGCGACGTTAAACGCGAGTTTAATTAACTGCCGAGTTTTAAGTACTTTTGGTCCCCGCCCTTGGCCTGCTGTGCCGCTTCAAAATGTAATTCAAATTTTAAATAGTTGTGTGTGTGTGTGAATAACTCATGGAGAGAGCGAGAGATGCTCATAAAATATGTGGCATTAAAGGACACTTTTGCTGCCTTTTGGGCATGGCAAATCCAAGCTAAACCGAGCAGATTTCTCTACCAACTTTATAGGGAGTTGCCAGCAATTTTTGTGCAAATCTTTTGTGTCTTTTGCGTAAAAATAGGAAAACTTTTTTGTATACTTATTTTATAATGAAATTCCCCAAAGTCTGCTGAGACGAAACAAAACGCAGCAGTGGTAGAGATGGGCGGAGGGGCGAGGGGTAGCTGCGGAAAAAGCATTTTGCAAAATTACCCTTAAAACAAAAATGCATTATTGTCATCTAAAATGCAAGCATGCATTATCCTGTCACAGGTCCTTTGAGAGTTTGCTTTTTGTGCTGCCATCGTCGCTTCTTCTTCTTCAAGTTAGCTTCGTTTGTATTTTTCCTTTACCCCGCCCTCCTTCTCTCTCACTAACTCCATTTCTGCATTTCTTTTTTTTGCGAACTGCAGCAACGTTTATTATCTGGCGCATCGCACCAAAACCCAATGCGGGCAACTGCAAGTGAGCTCTGTCTCAGTGCATGTCCACCGTCTACCGTCCACCCACAATGAATGTAGTTGCGTTCGTGTCCTTCATAAGCCGGGGACTTGGGATCAATTTGCCTGCAGCAAGAAACCTTTTTACTTGCGCATGCAAATATGACAAACACACTATGCACTGCTCACCTCACTCTGCCCCGCATCTTCTCCTGCTCCCGCACTCCTCCTGAAGCACTCAACTCGACGGCTGGCCATCGGCCAACTGCGAGTCGTGTTAATGCTGCGTTCTTGGGGGAAATTATCGCAGCTGAAGCAGCAGCTCAGTTGGTTTCACACTCTAACCCATAGCACATACTATGCAATACAATTGTCATGCAGTCAGTTGGCACAACTGGAATTTGCCCAAATTACATATTGAAATATTATTGCAGTGTGCCGAAAATTGTATTATGTGCCCCCCAAACTGCCCTTTCTTTCTTGTTCCAGCTCCAGTGTCAAAGTGCGAATTTGACAATTCTGCCAGCTAGTGGCAGTAACACACTGACTGTGGGGACATTTCGGCGCTCGAAATTGCTTTCAAATTATTTTGTCAGCTGGCTGGCTGGCTGGCTAGCTGGATGGTGACTTGGCCCGGCTGGCGCTGACTTCCGGACTGGGGCCAGAATTTGCGTGCAATTTGCGGCCAAGGCGAATGGAAATTGAAAAGAAATTATTGGTTATTTTTGCATGCGTTGCGGGTTCTCAACGGTCTCGGACTCGCCGCATCGGGGATTACAGTCATAACAGTTGGACGTGGCAAATTACAGACTCGCAAATAATGAATGCATGCCTCACAATCACTGGCCAAGTAACAGCACCGCGATGACTAGGTAAACCGCAAATAATTGCAGAAACAACATGAGCATAAGCTGCCATTCCGGTCGACTTGTGCTATACCCTGTAAAATAATTGAAAATTAAAGTTCCACGAAGCCAATACCATAGATATATGTATACTGCCCTCAGTTACAAGTTCAAACATAGTGATGGCAAAAGACCCGAGGGGAATGAGTTAGATGGGCCAACCATTGCCGCAAATTGAAAGACAATAAATGTGCGCAGTCATATGGAAAATTGTGATATTCACACAATTTAATTAACATGAATAAATATTGTTACAAGCGGGCGGGCCAGACTACCAACAACAATAGCCAGAACTGCTGCCAAACCGGCTAACCAGCTAACGAGCGGGCAACATGGCGTATGAGCATTGACAAACAAAGCGCAAACAAATCGAAAGCAACGAGAGTTGACAATAGAAAAGGCCTGGCACACACACACACATACACATAGCCATAAAGCAACCCACAACGCCTCCCCCTTGCCAGCGACATCATAAATCCCTGAAATCTCGTTTGTTATTGTTTGAAACTCGACCTCATCAGCCAGAGAGACAGCAGGCAGCAGGTTTCATACCGCCACAGCACACAACCACTTCAATGGCAAGCAATGGAACTCTGGCTAATCAGAGCATTTGCCAGGAGTTAAGCGTGAATGCCGCGACTTTGTTCATACTCTACCCACTATCCAATGCTCTCACGGCCTGACTCTTCATTTGTCGTTTTTTGCTGAGATTTGTCAGGCACGAGCTGAGGGCGACATCATCAGAACAGAATGTGGGCGCAATGGCTGGGCTAGTAGCAATGGCTTGATTAGAGTCTCGGTTTCATTTTCCACGAAATTGTTTTTGTGCCAAGTACCTGCGCGTGTCTGAGGTTCAATGTGAGACAGTTTACAGTTGATGGAGCAAGTATTTTTAGACTAATTTTACAACAGATGGCCAACTTAATATTTATGCTCTTTTATATGATTATTCTTATCTACTAATGTACTTGGCTTTATCATCACAATCCTGTATAAATTCACTGTGAAATATATTTAATGCATTCCTTTACAATATTTAAATTTTTTATATTTCATTTATCTGCTTTTCATTTCATTTAGAACATCCCAGATCAGAAGCGCTGCCTAGACTTTCATTGCGAGAGAATTAATTCTAATTTTCTCAAAAATTTCATTAGCAAATTTTCAATTAGTTGCACGATTGAATCGACAAGATATTTACAACTTTTTGCCACTTTTACATTTTCCAAATATTCTTCCATTTTGCCCCTTTTCTTTTTCTATTTCGCTGGTTGTGTGTATGAAAATCAATTGTAAAATCAGTTGAAATAAACTCGAAGCGGCAGCGTAAACTTTCACGATTCACGATTGAAATCTTTTACAGCCAAATTATGAGCATTTTCAATTTTCCTTTGGACTTTTCGAAGAGGGCGAGGACAAAGTCTCTGGCGAAAGCAACAGAGCGTGACACAAAAGTAAAGCAAACTTTGCGCTTACAGTTTCATGAGCAGGCAACAATCGTTGCTCTCGCTGGTTGGTGTTGAAGACGTCGATTTGCTACAACAGCAACAGCAGCAACAATAACAACAACAATGCGGGCCCATAACAATAACAATAACTTGCCTGCAAACATTTCAATACCAAGAAACGCAACCACGTTTCAATTGTACTTAGATAGATGTACGAGAGCTTGTACGATGCATAGATGAGGCAGCAACCGGTTGGCTTTGGACGCAAGTCAAGTGTCCTTGTCATGGCGCGTGGGCGGAGGGGCTATGACAACAACAGAAGCAGCAGGGGAGCAGGGGCAGCAGCAAGGGAAAGAACAACAACAATCACAGGGATCAGGGAAAAAAGTCAATTGTTCAAGTTAAAGTGAAACTTTTTGAAGAACTTTTACCAGACGTTTCGGGTTGCCCCAACGATTTGCTTTCTTTTCATGCCTTTATCGCCGTCGACTTTACACTCGACTCCTTCCTGGCGTGCGCTCTGTGTATTCAGCTGCTATGGAAGGAGTTAGAGATGGAAGAAAGGACTTTCCCCTCGTGGCGTGTCCCCGCATCAAATTGCCATTGACACGTTAAGTTTGCAATTGTAGACCTGTTTCCCTTTCCCGCCAGTTTCTTTTGCATGTCTGCCCGCTAAACGTAGTTTTTCCGCACATTTTGTCCAGCTGTGCGTCCTGTGTAGACAGCGCCTGTCGTGCCGTGTCTTATCTACAAATTCGTGCGTCTCACAACTTTCCACTGCCCAACTTGGCTATAAATGGCTTTAAAAATTTAAAAAATATAAAACAAAACACTCTCTCAGACAGTGTCAGTCTCGGCCTAGACCACTTGATCTATTTGCAGCTCACTCACCTCATAAAATAAATGCCACACTCATATTTCAAATGTAAAGTTCATGTTTATATTTTGGCTAATGTTTTTTCTAGTTGCAGCAAAAAACTAGAAAGCAAACCACTTTTGAGTTTGACACCAGCTGGTGCTGCCTGCGGTCACCATGGGTGTCTGCCACGCCTCTTGCTCTCTGCCTGAAGTGACCGTAAAAGCTTTCAGCATTAATAGCTTGAGTGAGTTTCAATACATATTGACAATATGGCCATTGGCCAAACGACGCACACACACATACACACACAATAACACACTCGCCAAATTGATGACAGTTTGCCAGTTGCAAAAGCCGCATTGGGGTCCATGTGGGGTGATGGTATGCATATGTGGAGCGACCATGGATAAATACATTGAAATAGCTTTGGCTATTTGTTTTTGGTATTGTCAGGCAAGGGGTAAGTGGCATAAGTTCGAGGGGTGACTACAGAAATCGTCGCTGTTATGGCTTGTGCCATTTTGGCACTTTGTAATTGCCTTGTTTGCCCCGTTGTTTTTTGGCCTATTGTTGCTATAGAGCTTTGTGTGTGTTGTGTTGTTATTGCAAATGTTGGCAACGCATTTGGCTTCAGTTTTTTTCGGGTTTAGGTTTGGCTTTTTGCTAAATCTGTGCCCATGTGCCATGTTTTCTCTCTATTTGATATAAATGTATATATGTGTGTGTGTGTTTGTATATGTATTTCAATATTTGCACAATGGCAATGGCAAATAAAGGAATTATAGGGACATGTTGTTGAAATCGGAGATTATGAAACAGATAGTATGGGTTTAGCATTGCTTACACATTCAGATTAAATAATGATAGCTATTGATCAACAAAAACTATAAATATGAATGCCAAATATATTTAACTTAAAATTGAAGCTAATAAAATGAATTCATTGTCGTTTGTTCAGCTACAAAACTTTTACTTTTTCATATATTGTGTGTTTAATCAAGTTTTTATGTTGTATTTTATTAAACCGAAATTTTCAATGTTATCGGTGAAATTTGAAATGTGAGAAATTTAAAATACAACAACATTTTTTAGAAGAAGGGTCAAGTTTTAATTTTCTTTGAAGTAATCCCGAGAATCTGGGAAAAGATTCAATTGTTCTATTCAATTGCTGGTCTATTCTCCTCCCACACTGTAGACTTATGCTAGCAAGAATTCTAATAACAACTATAATGATTTATCTTATGCAAACCGCAAATTTATTTGAGTTCCGGGAATCCGAAGAGAAAGAAGAAAACAATTTCGGAATTGCTCGACGACAAACATTTTTTTGCAATTGAAATCCCGCAAAGCTTCATTCATGGCTTGTGGCGCGATATGCCAAATACGATAGAGTTATATATATATATATATTCATACATGGATGTATATGTGTGTGTGTCGAGCCGAGGCAAGTGCCGCCTTCTGCTGCTGGACTGTGGCAAATGCATTTAGAATTTATGTGGCACTTGTCGTCGAAAAACGCCGCGAATTTATTTCTTATATGCGGCGTCCGTTGACCACTGGCCATGGCCACCGGCTCTATGGTTGTCCGGTCAGTTTGCCGGTTAACGCTATTGTTATTGTTGCAGTTGTAGTTGTTGTTGCTGTTGCTGTTGTGGTGGCCTGTTGAAAAAGGGGCTCAAGGAATATTTTGTGCCGCGCATGCCGCGTCGTTTGTTTTATTGTTATTGTGCAGTCACGACTTCAAAATTTGTCGCGCGCTATTCAGCAGTGCAGTCCAGTGTAACAGTCTAACAAGAGCAGCCAACAAGAAATTACAACTACAATGAGAACGGTCACAAGAACAATATGCAATTTGTGCTTTTATTTGACTATTTGTTTCTCAGTCTCTCAGCACTTGCTATCGCGAGCTGGGGCTCAAGCTGCCGCTTGATGCATACGGATTTGTCTATGGCAACAGCATTCGAGTTGCGCTCTTCACATGCAGTGCACAATTTATCGTTTTTAATTTGCCGCAAAAAAAATAGCGATGAGCCAAAGAAAAGAAGCAAAAAATAAATGAAACTATATGCGACTGCGGTCGCTGGCAAGGAGGCGTGGCATGCGGCTCGAGAAAAAATGGCAGCCGCGTAATGCCTTTAATGGGTTCTGCGTGCCATCAGCTTGGCATGCTCAATCTGTGGCCGCTTTGCGCCAACTTATTGAAAGCGATAAATAAAGATTCCGTTTGATATGTGCGACATATGAGCTAAAGGCGTATACAACGCGCACACGTGGCGTATGAGCAATAATCTCCATAGCGAGGCCAAAATGCATGTGTGGCAGGTGCCGCAATGATTATGTGGTTAACATAAATTTGTTTGCGCCATTTGATTAACTGTTGTTGCTGTACAGCTAATAGGCAAATGCCGCTCCATTTCGCTCTCTCAACCTCTTTCGACAATGGCATATAACTCGTGGCAAAGAGCCCCTTAAACTTTTACCGCGAAAATCTATGTGGCAGTCGCGGCAATCAAGTGCCCCTGAATGACTGCAGTTGGTGTTGCAGTTTAGTTTAACAGCTGCAGACACTGCTTCTACTTCAGCTACTTCCCCTAAATGGTGCATGCTACGGTTAAATGCAATTTATAAACAGCCGCGGCAATGGACTTAATAAATTCACTCGAAAAGGTGTGAAGGATCCAGGCTTAACACAAGTCGAGGCGCATAATATGCTACAATCTTCAATATAATTTTCTGCAATTTGTTTAAAGCCCGAGAGAAACAGTTGTTGACTTTATATAAACTTCCCTTTGCCAATCTATTTTGGATTGCAAAGCTGCTGCTTTATTCGGCATAGTCCGCTGGCAACAAAGTGTATTTCGCAGAATCACAGAAGCGAGAAACCGTGCGCACAACAATTTGAATTTATGTTATAGCCAAAACTTTATAAAACTCAATTAATTAACTTTTGTTCAAAAACAACAACAACATTTGCAGTACACAAATAAAGCGCGCACTTCAACATCAACAACAACAATAATAACGGCAGCTGCAACAATAACAATATGTAATATAAATATTTGGCTTGCAACAAATACGAGAAAACAAAAATAAGCAATGCAAGTCAAATATGAGAGCAACAACAAGCAAAAGCAAAAGCAACATATGCAGATAGTGTAGCAGTCGGCTGAAGGGGAAGGGGAAGGAGGAAGTGCCTCGGTCAAACTAAAATCAATTCCCAAAACTAAACTATTTCTGTCAAATGACCGCAGGAAATCAGCGCAAAATGTATTGCGTTTTTTTCCAGTTTTCCCTATATATTTTTGTTTTTTCACTTGCTTTTTCTTAATTCGAATTTACGCATACGCCCCGTGGACCCGCGCTAATGCCCGGCCATTGCTCATACGCCCCATGCGCGAGCCGCCGTTCATCATTTGCTCGCCCCTCTGGCGTAGTTTGCTGTTGTTGTTGTCATTGCTGCAAGTTGAATGTTTTTTTAAATTATTGCTGTTGCAGTTGGACTTTGACTGCCCATCCCCAGGCCGGGTCGGTTGTTGCATGTAATTGCAGTGTATTAAAACATCAAAAGTGAACAACATGCAACAAACAGAAACAATAGCAGCAAGCTGAAAAAATAGTGCAAGAGTCTTGCATATTTGACTGGCAAAAAATAATTAAAAGTTTTGATTGCCGGCCAGCGCATGGCAACTAGGCAAAGTTTGAGATTAATGGAGATAAATGCAATTTGTTGTGTTTCACCACAACAATAGAAACAGTATGCATTAAACATATTGTATGTAACTATGTGAAGTGAACTCCAACTGTTCGATAACTGTTTCTAATTTGTTGAAATGCCAGCCATTTATTCAATTTACATACTTTTAATTGAACATCTCCTCAGTCAATAGAAACATAAACAAAATGTATCCCGTTCTTGTTTCGTTGGCTACCAAATGGCCAAGAGCAGCAGCTTGTGCCTCAGTTCAAACTCCAAATTTGCCCATGAGTTGCAATACTTCAATCTTTCACTTGGTTGCAAGGCAGGGTGTGGCATGCAACAAAAGTGGCCAGCAAAGTTTTCTCACGCACACGCAGGCAAATGTTTGTATTTGGCTCGGTCTGGAGGTGTGTGGGAGCGTTAATTTTCACAATATGTTGTATCCTGAAGCCAAAAGTTAATTAAAAACCAACAAAACTCGACATTGCACACACACACACACAGACTGCACGTGGCCACACACTTCACGAGCAACCTGGGCAGCCACTTGGCAAAATTCGTTGCCAACAACAACAACATCAGCGTCAGTCATTTTTCCACACCAGTCCATAGAGCGGATTCCTTGTGAACCAAAAATTCAAGCCAATACTGTATACAGCTCTGAATGAGAACTCTCGATCTCTGGCTCTCGTTGCCAGTTTCGAGCTAACGCAGCTGCATTTGTTTTAACCAACGAATCTCGTTCATAAGAAATGTAAAAGGCCCTTTACGTGCTAGCTGCCCTCCGTCCCTTGCCCCTGGCTCTGGCTATCAACGCTTTCTTCCATATTTTTTTTTTTTTTTTATATCTTTTTTTTTTCATTTTTGCATAGGAAAACGCAATTTTCACCATTTTGATTAGCCGCATAGCCAATTTTTAGAGGTCGATATTTGATTTGGTTGGTGGATGCCACACGTTGGCATTGCCCCGGCACGTAGACTCGGTTATTTCATTCCGATGGCGCTTCAGGGCCTGCAATGAGCGGCCAATTTGCGCAAACATTTTGACGCATATGGCACAAACAAACATGCAGTCAAATTTGCTTTTGTAAGAAAATGGAAAATGGAATTTTTAATCCAATTTAATTGGCAACCAACAACAGCAGCAGCAGCGCCTGTACGCAAAAGCCAAAAGTGGCAAAAGCAAAGCAACAAAAATGGGGGGGAAAAAACACAAAATCAAACCGAGCTGCTTCATTGTGGCGCCACCATACCAAAAGTGGCTGCAAAATATTGCAACGAGTTTGCTGCAAAATATTAATAAATAAATTGGCCAACTGCAGATATGCACAATATGCTTAGAAAGACAAAGAGAGTAGGAAGTAGACAGAAAGGGAGCGTTCTTACTGCACTTGCTGCTGCCACATTTCTAAGTAGACGGCATTAAAGCGAAGCACGCGGGCGACACATATTTTAAGGTTGCCACAACAAGCACTGCACCAACAACAACAACAACAACAACAACCACAACAAAAACAGCAGCCAGCGATATGGCAAACAAAAGTGAAGAGCTCACAAAAAGCGCTGCACTTTGTTGATTAAATTTCATGCTCGACTCCACCTTGCCTGGGCATTACAGGGCGCGGAGAGAGATCGGTGTACATAGTACGACAAAGACAAAATTGCTTTTAAATCTAAATTTTAATTCATATGCCAACGCGACGACAATAGAGACACAAAGTCCAACCAGCGCTTTCACAAAGCTTCTGTTCTCATTCACCTTTTTGCCGTAATTAGTTTATTATTATATTAATACATTTAGTAATGTTGTTTCAACTCTATTATTCTTTTGTACACAGTTTGCAACAATGTTAATTAATAATTTCATGCTTGCTTCATATTTCCATTGTTATACGCCAATTAAGCTGTCAAAACAAAATACAAAACCATCAAATTCTTAAGCTACTTGCTTGGCATAAATATGCTAATCTTTGTACAAATAGCAAAGTAATTAATGATAAATCTGACAGATGGCTTTGTTGTTAAATGTTGTGAAATATTACATTTTACAATGTCTAGAAATTCAGCAAAGAGCATTTTCTTGTCGACTCCCTTGTTGAACATTTTTTTTTGTGGATTGCTCGACATCTTTATTTGCACACTTTTAGTGAATTTTCAATAGAACTTTTATCGAATTCCATAGACAAGCCACAACGCCCACATCCTGCTCTTAATTTAAAAATAAAAAAAACCTTTTCAAAGTTTATTTAAGTTCATTGAACGATCTTTTTCTAGCTCAAGCGAGGGATCCCTTGCGATTACCATATGCAAAAGCGAATCTCGTAAATCAGTGCAAATATATCCCAGCTCAGGCTTATTGCGGCAGCTTATCTGCTTATGACAGCTTTCCGCCTGGGCAAAAAACCCAAAAAGAAAAAAAAAAAAAAAGAGAGGCAACTAAAAGAGAGAAGTGCTAGCCAAAATGAAGCAGCACATAGACAGACAACATAAAACATAAAACACGCGTCGTCCGCACAGTGAACGGGAGCGCGACAAAGCCAAAAGGACAAAACCAAAAGAACCGCAAACAAGGCAGCTATAAAAAAATATATAGATGGAAAAAAAAGTGTGCGCGTTGGGTTGAACTAAAAAATAAAATACAAGAGAAGAGAAGTGAAAAGTTTGAACATTCTGGCCACAGCCTTCATCACGTTAAGCAACAGACAGCGAGCACAACGAGGACAACAAGTTGAGGCAGAAGCATAAAGATTTCATTGTCAACTCGACCAAAACCGCAGCGTCTCGCTCTCTCTCTCTTTGTCTGATCCTTACCTTTTCTGCTGTTGCTGCCACGTGCATGGGTTAACTGTCAACGACATCTTATTATGAATTAGTGTTAAATGCCGCGCTGATAGCGTTGATGGCACTTTTGCAGCAAATTCCACACATTAAATTCCTTGACTTCATAAATATTTGACTTACGACAATTCCTTAGAGTTGCCTGCCTCAAAATTTAGTTCGGCCAGTGGATTTATTTTTATGACGCTGCCAGCAGACAGCTGAAATCAAAGCCAGTGCACAAACTTGTTAATAATGTGGAATGACTCTCCTACCAAACACTGCAAGAGCTAGGGCGAGGAAGGCAATGTAGCATAGAGAGTGAGAGCTGACTTGGTTCGCGTGCCGCATTTTCGACACTTTCCAAAACAGTCACGTAACCACGTTAGTAATAATCACTAAAGTTTCAGTCACCCCTACTACGCCACTCGCCAACCTGCCCAACTGTTGTGTCTGCCCTGCGCATAAATATTTGAGATGCGGCAACTCTAAACCGCCCAAGGTGGGCTATTCCCTGGCTCTGGTTCTGGGGCTGGTTCTGGGGCTGGGGCTGCAGTTCCTCTAAATTATTGAGCGCTGCTCATCATTGCCAACACTGTGTGTGATCATCCTCTAGCTCCATCTCCATCACCATCTCTTGCTGCTACTTTTGGCTTATTTACATTTCGTGCGCATCGCGTGCTGTGATTTACTTTTGCGGCTTAATTTCATCTCCAGACATTATTTGTGCCCCGTGCGCCGTTTATCTTGCCCGTTAAGCACTCGACATGCCCCCATTTGACTTCTCAGCCATGTTTTTTTTTGTTTTTCTTGTTGATAAACTTATGCAACTGCACGTGCCAGCTAACCAGTCCGTGAGGTGGACTCTTTATGGCTCTGATCTTGCTCCACCTCCAGTCTGAGGCACTGCCGCTGTTTGGCGGTAAATTAACATGAATTTATAGTTAATGTGTCTGCGGGCGCACCATGTTTGCTCTCGGGTCAAAGGCCAAGCGTAGTAGTAGTGCTTGTTGTCACCACCATACCAAAGATCTGCTGGCATTTGCTAATTGATTATGGACCCCGCCTGCCATCGTTCCATTGAAGCGTCATCAACTGGCGCATAAATCAAGCAAAACATCAGTCTCTCTCTTCCTCCCAGTCTGGGCTTTTTGTTCGTTCTGGTGTTCACTTACTTTGTGCTTCATTGGCCGCCATGGAAAGCTATGTATAAATTTACATTTTTAAACAACAAAAGTAGCAAATGTAATAAAGGCAAAAAAAACACAAAAGTAACAGACCATCATAATATAGGCGCACAAAAAATGGTAAGAAACATGGCAAAGGCAAAAGTGGAATCGGTCTGCTTTTATGATTGCTGCATGGTAATAAAATTGATTAAATGCGACAGCTCGTTGAGCATTTTTAATGCATAAATTTAAAGGAAATGCAGAAGCTGTAACCATGTATTATATATATAATGGGTTCTTAAGTGATCGTTTGACTCTTTAAACCCACTCAGAATTGTGTGACAATTGCCAAATGACAAAACAAAAAACAGGACTGTCTTCTTTTGGCTAGCCAAAGATGAAAAGAAATCCCGGCTATGCCCGCTGGTCAAGTCTGCTTAATTGTTACACTGATGGACAGTACTGCACTTCCAGTTGGCAAAACAAAGGCTAACCAAACGGCACAAATGGGGGAAAAAAACGCTTGAAATACTCTTATTGTCTATAGTGCTCAACGTGGTGACTTTGAATGTACATATATACCCTTTCCCTTTCCCTCTTCCGTTGCAACTCTCAACTCCAGCAACAGCTCCACATGTCCATTATGAGTTGCTGCTGTTGCTGTTGGCTGTTGGATGTTGGCTGCAACAAAGGCTGGGAGAAAGCTAAACTCGGATGCCAATGTTCAAAAGTTTGAAAGATCTGAAAGGCCGTCAACTGCACACATACACATACAGCAAGTGCAGCTGCAACAACAACAACAACTACTACAGCAACAAAACAAGAAAGGTAAAAAACACCAAAAACGGATATGCGCACAGTTGTTGCAGAAAACAAAAGATTCGCGGCGTTAAGCAGTCGTGCGTGAAGTGCGTGAGTATCGCAGTATGTGTGTGTGTGTCTATGTGTGTGTAAGCGTAGAGTGTGCCGGAAGCCATTAGACAAAAACGTGCAGCTGCAATGACAGCGCAGCACAGGTTATGCGCATTGTTGCCACTGCCCCAAAAGTGGACACAATGGGGGCATCCATGATTCGTATTTTGATTTTAATACACTCACCTCGCAACGGTTGCATCAGCTAAGTGAAGAGGCGAAAATTATTAGCACAGTTCGGCATTGAAATAAATACCAGTTTTTAAAATAAATAATTAGCTAAATGAGTATAAGCATAATAAGTAAATATGTTAATTAGTCATGCAAGCATGCAACATACTAATAACAATTCAATCAAAAAGACTGTATGAGAGAACAAATATATATGTTCGAACTTAAATAACAGGTATCTTTCTATAGTGCTTCCTGTTGGCCTCACAGCTTACTTGAGCTGCTTTCTCTTTAAATTCTTCCGAAAAGCGTTGTTGTTTATTTTGTACTTTCTTGATGACTTGCTAGCTAAAAGCCAACAATATTCCTGGAAAAGGCTTCAGCTTCAGCTTCCTCGAATCACTCGAGTTTTTCAACTCAGTCTACCGATCAGCAGCTTAGTCGGTATCCCAAGAATTTTCTTCTGCTATCTTGTTAAAGTATCTCAGCCTCGTTGTTTTGCTGCCAGCCACGAAATATACATTCACAGCTGCATTTTTGTACTTCCGCCAAGGGCTGCTGCTGCTGCTCCTGTTGCACATGTTGCTGTTGCTGTTGCTGTTGCTGTTGCTGCTGCTGCTGCTGCTGTCGGTTGCCTGTTAAATTCTGGTTGCCAGCGCTGTCAGTTGACGACTGTTTTATCCGATGCACCTGTAACCGGATTAACTGAATGAAAGGCTCCAGTTCCTGGTATGCTCTACCTCTCGCCCTGTTCATTATCGAATCTACCAATTACTGTTATTAACTCGCACCTTGTCTTCATCGTGTTTGCGTCGTTAGCTTCAGAGAGAAATGTCAGCCAATTAATGAATACATTAAAGGCATCAAATTTATATGTTCGCCATGATTTTATGACCTTATTTACATGAGTTTTGCTTCATACTCCAATTTTATGGCATACCAATTAAAATCGCGCGCATTTTTTGGTAATTAAAATCACGAGTGTTTTTTTTTGTCTTGTATTTTTTAATTGTTGCATTTTTAATCAAGAACTAATGAGCTAATCAATGTACCGAAAATTGTAATTTCCGTTGAAAAAATAAAGCATTTTAATTAAAATCGTTGTTCGCTTTGCTGATAATTGAACAACAAATGTTTCATTAATAATCTAATTGCCCATAATGCGCACAAAATTAGCACTAAATTAGTCACAGCTATTGCATTGTTGTATGCTGATCAAAAATTAAATTTACAAACAACAAACACACACACACACTCGCACACTCATGCTGCAGCAATGCCACGCCCTCTGCCTCTGGAACAAGCATTGTGCATAATTCAGCAAAGTTAAATTAACCAAAATACATGTTCAACAACAAGGCAGGCCAGGCCAGGCGGAAACACACTCACTCTCACACACTCACTTTAGCACAACAAAATGCAATTACATGCACTGCATACTTTTGGGCAATCGTTGTTGTTGTTGGCAGTTGGCTCGGCAAGTTGCTCGGCAACCACAAAAAGCTCAAAGGTTTATTAGATTTGCGCTTTTATTAAGCGTTAAATTATTTCGTAAATTGTTTGCAACCGAAATAAACACAACAGCAGCAGCTCCCTCAACCTCTTCTCCCATCTCATTCCTGCTCTGTCTCTATTTTGCTTGGCAAATTGCTTTATTTTTGTTATCATTTGCATTTGCCGAGAGAGACAAAACACAGTCGGCACCCAGCGGCGCTTTAATTAATCATTGGAGTGGCTTCAGTTTTCGTTGCTTCTTGCTTTTGGCTCATTGTAAAACTACTTACGACCAGGACCCAAAAACAATGGCCAGTGGCAAACACAAACGAAACGCACTGGCAAAAGTCCGATTAGCTGCATCAAACTGCCACACATTCTTAGTCCTTTTTTGTTGTTATCCTTTGTTGTTGACTGCCCCTTTGTTTAGCAGTACTTTTGTGAGAGCACTACATATAATGTTAAGTGTTTAGCATACCTTAAATATGTACTCGTAAATGCATAAAATAAACACACATACATAACCTTTTTGCATAGCCAACAAGGCGGCTAAAGTTCGAAAAAGGACTGCAAATTACAAGACTCCCATAGTCACCTTGCTACAGGCTCAATAGATTTAAATTTTAGATTGCAGCTGCTTAGACAACAACATTAATAGACCCAACAAAAAAATAGTTACTGCCAATTCTTGTCAGTTGGCAAGTAAAAAATTATTTCCTGTCCAAATAGAAATCACTTGGGAAAGACAACAACTACGTCATGAAACGACCGGATGTTCATCCATCGCTCGGCTGTGCTCTCTCTCTCTCTCTCTCTCTCTCTCTGTCTCTATCTGTATGCTGCGTCTATTTTATAAGCTTGCCAAATCTTTTCGAGTTGATTAAAAACAATAAAAACAGCATGTTTCTTATGGCCAAAAGCTGAGCCATAAATAAGCAATTTATTGTGCGCTTCCGCCGTGTGCTTCCATTGTAAGCTCGCATAGCATCACAACAAACGCAACAACAACAGCAACAACAATGGCAACGTCTACCCAGTGGAGTCACAGCATGCGGGCATGTGGTGCTCCATGGACTGCGATCCGCACCCGGCATGCTGTGGCCCAACTGGACTGGACCTGGGACCTCAAACTGAACCTCAACCAGGACCTGAACCTGGCTCTGTGTCCAGTGTCCAGTTTGGCATTCGGACGGCTTTCGATGTTTATTGCAGCATTTGGAGTGAAAGGCACGAAGCAATTTCCGCTACCGTGAGAGCTTAGCAATATTAGCGGACATCACACACACACACACACATACATGCAAGTAAATCAAGTATACGCTCATGCCACAGCAAAGGTCACACATATTTGTGGCATTTTGCTACTTCCTTTACGATAAGCCTGAACCATTAGTTATTTAGAAGGTGTGAGAGGCATGTTTGTAGTTTGGCGTGATTTAAGCTTGATTTAGAACTCAACTGCAATAGGATATCCTGCGCTCATAGCACTCGTACTCCCACTTGTGCCTGTGTCCAGGAAGACCCAAATTATTACAACTGAGCAGTGAGTTTTAACTAATAATTTATACTCTACGTAAACATTAACTTGAACAGTTCAATTAGCAGTGTACAGGTTAATATTGTGAAGCACACATATAATTTAGATTCAATGCAACTTAAGGAACAATATGACATACTATGTGTACTACTACAAAGATTTATTAATATAATGTATTCTTTAACAAATTACCCTTCGATTGAGGTATTAAAGCTTCTCACACTATATCCTTCTAGCCCCTGGCTGGCTGACTACTCACATTCACATTCAATCCGCTTTGTTGGCAGTGGCCAGTAAATTCGAAGCTCAGTAACAGCCATGCCAACTGTAACTGCTGTGAAATTGTAAATTCAGAAACGTAACTCGCGCTGCGCTACTTATGATTACTTTTCGCTAATCGCTGAGCATTATTTCCTTTCAATTTGTGGTCTTTTATTTACGTGTATTTGAGCGAAACGCTGACCACACACACACCACACCATACCACCATATAATATCGCATACATGCTCAGATCACGTATTAAACAGCCAGATAGCTCCAGCATGAGCACGTAGCTGAATTGTTTGAGAGGAGTGCGAGGTTGTGCTAAAACGGGATAGGGGGAGGGGGAGGGGGAAAGGAGTATGCGTTTTCACATGGAATGAAAATCTTTGGCATCCCACCCGAAACGCACGTGACAACCCAAATAGTTGCTCAATAGTTTTGACCATTTTATTAGGGAGATTCGGGGAGGTAGCATATTTGTGCTGGCAACAACCGGAAACTTGCATGCTATTGCCATTTTTCCGACATTTTCCTCGGGCCACTAAACCCATTAAAATTATATTTTCGGCGTATGCTTTTGATGCGATTCTCTAATTTAATTTTCTATTTGGTATGTGAAGTTTTGTTGTTTGTATTTATTCAATTCTATTTTATTTAATACTCGTAGTGTATTTATTTATGTACATATATGCATACTCAAAAATGTACTACATACACAGGCTCGTATATTTTTCTTGCCAAATGATGTCAAAATAAATTGAAGTTATTTTTCATTCTACAGTGCAAATTGGAATTGTGGCCAACATTTGCCTCGTCCACTCGTTCACTCGACCAAATGCAATGCCAGTGCCCATACACGCAGCTTGTATCCAGGATACGTGCAAATTCTCTATCCTGTCCTCGCCGCAGCAATTTTCTAATTAAATTCGATTATTGCCATGCATGCGGCATAAATTGTTTTGTCATTTTTGAAAAGGAGGAGGAGGAGAGAGAGAGAGAGAGAGACTAGTGGGCATATATACCTTAGCTCGTAGCCTCATGTCTATCAATGGCATTGGCAGCTTTTGGTTTTGCCTCGCCCCAAGTAACGAGCTTGTATACTCGTTTGATATTAGCAGAAATTGAAAATCTTTCGCCTCTGGCTTCAAAATTTGCGACATGCTTCTCTTGTTGTCTGCGTGTATGAGTGTGTGTGTGTGCGAGTGTATGTGAGCTCACATGTACATGAAATATAACAAGCCATATAATTGGTGTACATGACCAACATTCAATCCGACAAGCAGTTCCCATTGCCATGCTTAGCACACTTAGCACACCCTCTGCCTGCCTCAAACCTGAAAAACTTTTCTTTTCCTTTTTTCAGATATCACGTAAAGTTTATGCAAATAAATAATTGAGCTATATACAACAAATGAGATGACTCGTTCTATTCCATAATAATTTGGGTAAGTTTCTCAATTCTTTAAACATTATCAGTGATTAGAAAAGCTTTATTTAAATAATATAAACTACTTTGAATCTGTCAAATGTGTTTTTAACTTTATTCAATTGGTTTAATTTGCAAGCGTATTTACTCTTCGACCTACTGTGGAAATAATACTGTTTTCATTGTTTTGTGGTTAGTATTTTTCGTATGAGTCTGCGACTTGATAAAAACATATACACCAAGTTTTTGTTGTTCTGACTCACATGTCATTGCCATGTTTTATTTATAAGCCGAGCATTTTCAAAGGTAAGCAAGCAACAAAACCACCAACCGTTGCACCGCAATCACCGTTGCATGGTTAGATTGGAATTATCCATTTCATTTGCTTTGACCCTTGTTGTGCTCTCATGTTTATTATTTAATTTTCTGCCATTTGCTTACATTATTTGTCGTTTAAAGTTTTTTAATGGTCAGCAATGTGCAGTCAATTCGATTGTTGGGTATTTGAAATAATTAAGTAAATAAATTCACTTTAAAACTATGTATATCATCTTTAATTGAGCTTTTTTTAAGAATTGTCTTCTGTTGCATCTTCCCTTTCTTTGTTTTCTTTGTGCATGGTGTATATAGTCTGCTATTGCAGATACCTTTTAAATCTCAATTTTGATCTCATCAAAGCTGTTTTTCCTGCTGGTATCCTGCAGCTTATTCAGACTCAGTCTGAGCTGCATTCAATTTCATATCCTTGATGCATATATATTTACTATATATATATGGTGAAAGCAAACTTTCTACAGCATGCCGAGCATTGCCACCTGCTGCGCAGCTACGTTGCACATAGACAAAATTAAATTGAATATTGTAAAAATATGTTGGCCATAATGATGTTGCCCCCTCACCACCTCACCAGCTCGTCCCTCCGACCATTGACAATACTCTCCACACACAGCAGACAGAAAGCTGAGCAGAGATAGAGAGATAGAGAGAGAGCAAGCACATTGCATCCTGGCAACCTTTACGAGTGCTATTAAATATTTGTCCTTGCGACAACGACGACAACGATGCGTTTCCCTTGCCCCTTGGCCCCCTCTGCCCTTCTGCCGGAGTCTTCTAAATTTCCGTCTCATCGAAGGCAACGGCAACAGAAACAACGACTACAACGGCAACAGCGACAACATTTCACTCAATTCAATTACCTTAAGAGTGTCACCGTCAAGTGTCTGGCAGGCAGCTTCGAGCAGCATCGACTACGACGACGACGACCACGAGGAAGAGGAAGAGGACGAGGACGATGAGAAGCTTGCAACAACTAGAGGGCACCCGATTCGCATTGTTGTTGTCGAGAGTTTGGCATTTAAAATCCCACATTTGATGTGCTTAGAGCTGCCTCCTCGTGCCGCTTGCACTGTCTGGCCTGCTGTCTCCTCCGAGGCGACTGACAATTTTCGTTGGGTTTACCTGTAAACTCGACCTGATTTATTGCCTTACCGTGTGGCATGGCGTGGCACGATGTGTCGCGGCATGGCGTGGCATGGCATGGCCCGTAGCCGACATGGCGTGTAATAAAATTTTAATCGATGTCGTACATTTGCATGCCAATTGCTAGCAGTTACCAGTTACCAGTCGTGCCGCAGCCCCCTCCAGCCAATTACGGCAGTTCGCTCCCCCCTTTTCACCTTTTCCCCCCTCGGTGCAAGTAAATGCGTCACATGTAATAGAACGCATGAGAGCTAAAGCCTTCAGAACTAACGTTAAGTTTGCCTGTCGGCTAATTTGATGCACATTTGCATAAACAACGCTACAAAGAGTGCAACTGCAAGTTAATGCAACAACAATTGTGTGGCAGCAACAACAACTGGCTGCAAGTTTGGTAACCAGGCAACAACATAATAATTATATGGCCATCATCTTTTGGAATGAAGAAAAGCAAATGAAAATTCTTTTAAGGGCGCGTATAAATTCTTGTTATTCAACGGAAATGAAAAAGAAAATTGCAAATTCTTTTGCTTTACCGCAATTTTCCTGTGGGGCGTTGACTTCTTATTCTTCTTCTTCCTCATCTTCTTGTCAGGCAGGACAAATGCGAAAATCCTTAGGCTGGGCATAATGAAAAAACTTTAATGCGAATTGCAATTTGAAATGAAAATAACAGAAACTCTTTACATTATTCATGTAATATGCAATATTAAAAGTGCTTTGTCGTTGCAATTCCAGTTGCAGTTGCCGTTGCAGTTGCAGGTGGCACGGGAATTGTAATTGCAGCAGCCGCAGTTATCCTTATGACATGTGTGCGAGCCTTTTTAAGCTCGAGCTCTAATTACAATACGGACTCGCAAAGCCGTGCGAGCCAAATAAGCCATTAATTTCATACTTACTGACCATTAAGTCCATTTACTCGGCTCGAGCTCAACGCATTTTCACGCTTTGCTGTCACAGCAATTACGCCTAAGCTCCGTCAAGTGTCAAACATAATGCGGCGATTGCCAAACGAGTCGAGTCGAGTCGAGTCGTTCAACAGCAAACAGTTGTCACTACTCTGTGGCCATTAAGTCGCTGCCAAATTGCCGACGCAGCGCGCCTCCTGCGAAAAGGGACAAATCTTTTTAATAACTTGCAACATGTGTACGAAATAGTTGACACACCAAAGCTCACTCTCTCCGTCTCTCTCTCTCTCATGGCCAGTTGATAAAGACATAATGGTATAGATTTACTTTTTATGTGCCAACATTTGCGGCTGATATTATTATAAGGCGTTGGTTTGCTCCTCGTATATCCACATGGGGTCCTTGGCCATTTATACCATAATTTGCCAAACAATGCCGCTTCTTTGCTGGCAGCGGCAACGTCTGTGGCATCGCCTGGCGGCATACGGCATACGGATGGGGGCAACAGCTTATTTGGCAAATCACCTGCGCTTCCTTAGCAGCTTCCTGCTTAGGCAAACTTAATACTTCCCGGCCAGAGAACATAAGACAAGAGAGGCAGCCACAACATCTACAAGGCACCATGTTTTCTTTAAGACGCAAATGTCTGTAAACAGAATAAAGTACACACACCAGCACACACACACATACACATATACTCGTACTTCAATCCATATAATACCCAAATACCCAGGCAATTTGGTACAAGGCCCCATCCTGTTGCGTTTTGGCCGAACAGACAGTCCACTGGCTTTTCATTTGATAAACAAGCGAGGGCCAACTGCATAGCTAGATGGTTACCTGACTGCCTGCCTGACTGACTTGGCTCCTCATATTGTGCTTAATGTTCTGGCCTCGCCTTTTTTGTGCTCTTGCTGTCGGCACTCAAGTGCCTTTTTCAATTTCCCCAGAGGCGCTTCCGATCAAACAGGAAGTGCTTAAGTTCAAACTGGTGTGAGGTATGAGTACCCACCGAACTCAGCTCTTGGCTGACTCAACAGCCAGCTTGATATTCTTTTCCTTCTCCTCTCTTTTTCTTTTTTTTTTGTATTTTTGTGCTGCTGTCAAACGACTAAAACTCATAATTCTCTAGGCTATATGGACTCAATTATACGCTCCATCAGCACAAAGAAATTACTATGCATACACATATATGAGAGTGAGTGCACAACCTGAGAGTTGGCTACCCACCGTAGGGCATTTGTGAGCCAATATGCCCACGCAACAGCTGGCCCCTCTACATTAGCCGGCACAAAATAACTCCATCCAACATTATAATCTTCATACACAGTCCCGCACACACCTGTAACTTCATTACAGTCACCCCAGTCGTTGTGTGCGCCTCAAGGTATGCAATATAAATATGAACTCTAAAAATATGCCGCCTGCCAGCAAAGCCCTCCTTTTCAGAGGGCAGGTCTCTCTCCAGCTCATGCATCGCACATCCCACAGACAAGACCATCATATTTCATATGGCTAATAAACCAGACGACGCAACGAGGCAACAACAATAACAACAACCAGTACATGGCGGAGTATGAGAAACAACATGAATTTATTAATGAGCAGCAAATGAAGTTTTTCAGCGCTTCAAACATTGGGGCACAGTGGCAAGCTTAGGGCCAGACCACAGGGCTGACAACTAAACTGCCACACACGCACACACACCGAAACAAAGGCAGAGAGCAGCAATAATCTAAGGCAATTTTGGGGACGACGCACAGCATAGGCTGATTTACGTAGATTTCGCACATAAACAACAATAGCAGCACAAAGTACAATAAGAAGCAAGCGGCTACAGCAAGGATCAAGCGCTCAGCCATGAATGCAAATTGAAAGCACAAACTGCAACTCCAAACAAAAAAATGCTACTAGAAAACGAGTCGAGCACAGAGGACCGGAAATGACTGAGGCACAGTCAATGTGCATGCGTGATGGGTGAGGGGAGAGGAGAGAGTGAAAGTCGATGTGGTTTGGGGTCTTTTTGAAAAGCTAACAAACTTCTGTGATTGATAAATATTTAAAGCGCAGCAACAAAGCGAAATAATTGAAATAAGTGAAGCAACGTCGCGGCTAAGGGTTGCTCTCACCCTTACCCTTAACCCCACAAGGCCACACGGTCTACTCTCGATGCTGGCTCATCCCTGCTGCGTAGACGCTTTGTGACAACAACAAGCCAAAATGCTTGTTAGTCGCCCTGCTGGGCACCCTTAGCTCTTGCTGTATGCTACATTCATTCCTCCCCTTCATTTTCATCTTCATCTTCATTTGATGCTGCCGCTGCTGCACCTTACTTCAATCTAATTTCAGTGCTTATCACTGGAGCTGAAGCTTAGCTGCTTTAAAATGCGAATGACATGCCAAAGTACTCCAGATTCAAAAGATTGGAACAAGGGCAGCGACAGCAATAGCAACCTTGGCTCTTCTATTGCTCTAGCCCCCTCTTGCTCACTCGCAGTACAGCGCGTCGTATTTCGCTCTCCCTCTTCTATGATTACGCTTCACTGCAGGCTTTGTTTGTCGCTGGAACAGCAGCGGGTCGTGCTGTCTTAATGTCCTGCTCGACTTGCTTGTTGATGTCACCTTGCCCTTATTGGCATACACTTCTCTCCAGGGATTATTGCCTTGAGCAGATGCTGTAAGGTCAGGTACACTGAACAGTTGTAAATGGCTTGGCATCTATTCAGATTTTATTAATTTTATTTTGAATTTGAAACTATATTTGTTATCTGATATTGTTTTCCAATTGTCTTTTTCAATATAATTATAATAAACATTCTCTGCTTAAATTAAATGTAGCTTTCTGCTGCACTGAGAAAAGGGTATTCTAACTTCGTTCTGACTGCAACTGCTTGGTTATGCTTCCCTTTAGATCGCGCTCTGACTTTGCTTTGCTGCTCTGCTATTCAGCTTGGCTGTGTCTGATGCCCACATAATGTCGCCTTGTCGCCATTTCGGCAGACATTGTTTGATTTGAATTCATTGTCGCGTAATTTGCACAGCACGCCTCTCGGTTAATGCGACGCCCCCGCTACCTTGTGCCACGCCTTAGCTGAGCCTTGCCATGCCTCACTTTGCCCACATCTCAGGTGCTCACCCATTTCGTGTCGCTAATTACACTGTAATTAAAATTGCTGTATTTACACACTCACACACACACTCGCACATATGTCGCGCAAGTGCGTGCAAAAATGTAAAAAAAAAAGGAAAATCGTAAAAAAAAGAATGAACAATGTATATTGTGCATACATATATTTCACATTTGTGCGCTCCTCAGTTCCAGCGTATTGCGCATACGTCGCGTTGGCTGCACGCTTTGCATGCGCTTTGCAAATTAACCAAATGCCTCACAAGAATGAAAATAAAAATAAAAATATAAACTAAAACCTAAAACGGGCGGCAAATGTAATGACGTTTCGTACTTTGCTTCATTTTCGTTGATTTTTTTATATTTTTTAGCTGTTTTTCTCTTTGTGGGCGTGGCCGACATTTAACACATTTCGCCCGTCGAAAACAAGCTGTAAATGTTGGGCACCTGCTTGGTGGCATTCGAGGGGATTGGCGGTCATTGGGGGCGTGGCTCGGCCTACGAGTGTTCACTGTTCAGTGTTCAGTGCTTTTAACATATTTCGTATGGGCTGCGCCATTTTAATTGCATTTTGCCCTGGCATTCTTTGGACTGTCATGCAGGCAATAGTTGCGCACCTAAAAATAGGCTGCACTCGTCCTGCCTAACTCCTGGCTAAGAGTGCTTTTGCGTGTTTTCTATTTTCAACTTAATTAATAGCAAACACACCGCAGCAACCAACAACAGCAATATAGCTACAGCTACAGCTACGGCAACGGCAGCGACAACGACAACGACAACAACAAATGAAAATATTTATTCTCGGTAAGATTTTTTGGTTCGCCTCACACTTGATTTATATGGTGCACATATTTTATGCATAATGTTGCTCGTAATTAGTGCTGCATACGATTAGGACTAACAAATGCTGACCAGAAGTTGTTGTTAAGCTCGGCCTGATTTAGCCATTACCTTGCCATCTAATATTTATTATCAGTAAATTACAATTGTCTCTTACATGCAATTCCATTGGCATTTGCCATTGCCCATTGCCTCAGCACTCACATCGACCTCCTGCTGGTCATAAATATTTATTTACAACTCTACCGAAAACCTGTCACTGCCAAAGCCAAATGTTTATTTAACTTTCAGCTTTGTTGCCGCCGCCGCCGCCGCTGCCTCAATTGTTGCCCCTCTTTGCCTCCTTTGTGCAATAGACTTTGTCATTTTATTCTCCCAATTTGCCGAAGGCCATAGATTTTTGCTAAGTCCAATGTTGAGCCATACGACAGCCAGGTATTTTTCAATGACAACTGCAGCTTTAATTAAACAATGCACAGCTGGGCATATAAATTCCTTATGTCTAATCTAATCGTAGCTTTATCGAAAATACGAATATGAAATTATTATTGAGCTGGTTTTTGGCACATAAAACACACTAGCTGACAGGCAGCAGCGATTAGCTGAATCACAGTTTCGAGAGCACAGGAGAGGGACAACTGAGTGGAAAATTGGACTAACATAATGTAATAAATTAATGAACATGATTAAAATGAATTAATTACCTCTAAAAGTCGGCTTAAATGTGATTGTATTTTGTATAATTATAATAAAAATTAGCAAAAGCTTAAAGTGATTATTCTATGTAAGGAACAAGTGATAATCTTCTACAAACTTGAAGGCTTGATGCACTTATTCTTACAGAAAAAAGTCTTTCTGTTATAATTTTATCACTTTTCGTTTGCTCTGCAAAGCCAACTAAAGCAGCTTTGAGCCGAAGCTGAAGCAATAAATTAAACAACAGCAAAAACAATCAGCAAATTAACTTTATCGCTTTTGGCAGTCAGCAGCTGCATTATTGTTTGCGAGTGTGCGTGTGTGTGTGTGTGTGTGCAGCGCTAATGAAGCAAAAATTATCTGCTTAGCAGTGGCAGTGGCAGTGGCAATAGCAATGCCTGCAACTGTTGCCTCTTAATGCAGCTAGCTGGCAAGTCCTAGTGCCTTTCCAAGCGACAAGCAGGTATGTGCGCGGCGATAATGATTGTAATTAATTTAATTCCGTTATATTTTCATCTAGACGACGACGGTAACAATCCTCCGCAATGCGCTAAATGCTTCCTGCTGTTTTTCTTTGTGACTCTTGTTTTTAGTATTATATACATGGTATGTACGTATTTGCCGCCTCATTACGTTACGTGTCATTGTTGCAGTTGTTGTTGTTATTGTTATTGTTACTGTTGTTGGCCTTTTTGGGGCCATAGCAAAAGGCATTTTTCACTGTACTGTGCCAGGTAGTTAATGTTGCTGGCCTTCTGTGAAATCAGTTAACTCCTCTTGCTAATTACCAAAGTTTTATTTCCAGTTTGCTATCCTTTTATATATGGCAAGCCCCAGGCATTTATGGTACAGCCACCATTTGCAATGGGTAACAAACTGGCTTGAAGCAATCTTGATGTTCGTGTCAGGGCCACACTTCTTTATGGGACCACATGCATATATATGGTTGTACGTATGCTTGTATAAACGTAGACAAAGGGTTAATTAAAAGTCGTAAAAACTTGACGTCGGTATTGGTAAGTATTGCCAACATGCGTTCATTTTACAACAGAGCCGTTGAAGTTACTTTGACAGCTGCAGTTCAAATGTCAAGTGCACTCACACGCACCCACATGTACCCAATGGAGGGGGGATAGGGTGCCCACATGATATGGTCTTTGTAATTGACGAAAACAATAACAAGTTGTGAAACGTAACGAAACTTCAGTCGCAAACGAAGCAGGATGGCTGCCGTTGCCGTTGCCATTGCCTGCACTTGAAACTTGCTGTGCTTGCTGCCTGTGCCTGTTGTCTGTTGTCGTCCTAGACAAAGTGCTGTCAGTGAAAGTGCATCATACTCTCAAGTTCTCAAAAGGTAAATATTTTAGCCATAGTTATGAAATTTCCAAGCAAGTGCACTTGACTTGCTCGCAAATGCTGCTTGCTGTCTCGCTTCCTGCAATATCAGAATCAATCAAGTGCTCAAATTGTAATCAGTTGTTCGTTCGACAAACGAGTTTCCTCAACTCTTCCACTTTGATGGCAAACCGCAGCCCCGCAAACTACTTGCGACTTGTGAATTAAGCTGGCCAAGCGAGTTAGTTACAAGGCTTCTCTTTGAGCCACAGTTCCACCTCAAATTACACGTTAGTCGTAGCTGAAGTGTTACTTTCGAAAACTCCTGAAGTGCTTGCTTTAAATGATGCTGAATTTTGGTGTCTTTAGCGGATTGATGAGCATTCCTGGCACCCAGTACCAGTACAACCAACCACCACAGACAGGCAGTCAACGTTGTCTGTCGTGCTTCGGGTTGCTTTGTCTCCCTTTCTGTGCTGCTGCAAAACAAATAACAATAATTATCTTGACAACAATTTCCGGTATTTGTGCTTCAGTCGAGCGCAATGAGAACCAAAATGAAACTCGGCTCAACGCAACTCCACTCGACTCGACTCGACTCGACTTGATTCCTTCATCGACTCAAGTTCCAGGCAAAGAGCAGACACGAGCCGTTGATAACTTGGGGCATATTCAGGTGCGGAGGCTACTGCTTTGAATATTTTGTAATTCATGTTGCTTTTGTTGCTGCCCTGTTGTGATGTGTGATTGCTCAGAGTCCTTGTAGTCCTTCCCATTGGGTTAGTATCCCTTGCTTCCTTGTTGCCAGACGTAAATATCATGTCAGACGTTGTCAAACTTTCGTCTTATGATTTCTTCAATGTGATAAGAAAACAAATGTAGCTCAACTCTAGACTCACTGGCTGTCATTAATTTATATCCCGAAAACATTTGCACATTAAACAAATTACCCCAACTCAAGGTGCTACTGTCGCCTGTCCTTCACCTGCTGAACTCGAGTTTATTAATGGTAATTTAAGCATAAAATTGAAACCATAACTTAAATATTTAGAAACAAATCGAATAGCAGCTGTTATGCTCAAGGCTCGACGCATGAATGATGAATGTGAAATCATTTCGAAATATCAACTTTACCAACAAATTATTAATTAATGTATGCTTTTCTAGCAAGCCAAAATATGCTTTAACTTCTGCTTTAAAACCTTTATGCAATAACATTCTTTGACGAGCAGCCTTTCTTTTTATTGCACTTTCAATGTGGTCAATTTGATCGTAATTTTGCGGATAAACACCTTTGAGGACTACCTGCATCCCTTTCGTTGCTTACCATTTATAAGTTTTAATTGTGTCTGCGCCAAGTCGAAATTCCTGCTTTCCAACACCAGAAAGCATTTCCAAGCAATTAAACCCAAAACAATTTTGACTAGAAATTTGCTTAATCCACCCAAAAACCACACACACTTTCACATTCACATGAGGGCAAATATTTTAATTTGTATTTATTTTAATGCTTGAACGCTTTGTACAATATGCCAGGCGTGAAACCCACATCGAAACCGGGTCCCAGCTCAATTCCTTTTTCCCATTTTCCAACACCCCCGCAAATAGCAGCCTTTGGGCCACAAACTGCATGCAAATTCCTTTTGAGCGCATGGTCAAATGATTTTCAGCTATTCTTTTAATGTTGCTTCATCTCATTCCCATTTTCTGTCCAGACGCAGCGCCTCAAGTTATGCACCAAGTTCTTGGTGGTTGGCCAAGGGCACGATGACGACAAACAAATGGCAGGCTTCATTTTTGAGTAGCGGCAACAACTGCAGCAGCCCACACTTGGCTATCAAATAAACTTTAATGTGCATGTTAATAATAATAAAATTTCATTAAATTACCCAGATAAACAGGGAAGCGGCAAGAAGAAAAGAAAAAAAGGTGCGAGGGCGAAGCAACCAAATGAGGCATAGGCAAATTTTCGCCTTAAAGATAATGAAGACAAGTTGCTAGAAGTGGGCGGCGGTCAATAGAGGAGGGTGTGTGTGTGCCTGAAACAATTCAATTACGCTGTAAAATGTCTAACTACACACTCAATGTGTATGTGCGTGTGTGTGGCGTGTAATAAAGTTTCATTTTATGGACCTGCCAGCACTTCTAGGGGCAACAATTGGCGATGGCAGCACCACAGCCGTAGCAGGAGCAGCCGCCTTTTGAGGCATAACTCGTGCTCATCACAGTGACCTCAGGCAACATGGGTGTTGTTGTTCTTGTTGCATTCTGCAGCCATTTTCACAAGTTTAGTTGGAAATTGAAAGCATTGCTGCGGTCAGTCTTTGTCGTTGTTCTGGCCAGGCAAATTCTTCAGAATTACTTTTACAGTTTCTCTCTAATGTTGTTCTTTTTGTTGTTGTTACTGTTGCTGTTGTTACAGCTGTCCGAAAAGGCGCACTAAACACTAAATAAAATTTTAGTTTTCAACTGCGTACGCACACAGGACAATGCCGCAATGTCCTTGGGCATATGTGCAGCCTGCGTTCTGCCTCCCAACTTTCTTCTCATGTGACTCTCTGCCATATTGAACGAAGATTTATTGCAGTGCCAGTGTGTCCAAGTGGAAATAAATCAAATAATTTTCCATGTGGAAAAATTTCAAGCACAGAAAACACAAAAAAAAATGAAGCGAACTGCAAATTAAAAACAAAACAAAAGGAGCATGGAGAATGAAGAAGCCAGAGTAAAACACAACAAAAGTCAAGTGAGCCACAAATTCTGGCCAAAACGAGTGCAAGCAGCTGCTAGTAAGGCTCATTGTGTAATTTACTCATTATGCAAGCACAGAACATGCATGTGTGTGTAGTTGGGTGTGTGTATGTGTAAAAGAGTCTTAGTGCCTGCGCTTGAAAATGCACTACGGAAAGTGCAGACTCGCCACTCGCCACTCGCCGCACGACATGGCTGGCAGGCCCAATGTTTGCTCATTTTACACACAAACAAAACAACAACATGATGCAGCAGAGGAGTCATTTAGCCTGCTCTCCTTTGGTGCATATGCATGAGCAGCCCTCCGGCCAGTTGACTCGGTCGCTTCAGTCTGAACTCTGCACTGCGCCGCTGTATTTTTATATTAGCGCACATATTGCGCATACGCCCCGTACGCCCGTGCACACATTACCTAACTGTCATTGTCCAGAAATTAACGAAAATATATGTATGTATACGTATAAGTATCTGAACATTTAGCCAGACACACTGTGAAGGCTGAAGGCGCTGCAAGTTTGGAACTCTGACCAAAAATGGGCGCTCAGCACAGCCGAGAAAAAAAATACAAAAAGAAAACTTTTGCATTTCCTCGTACTAATGTATGTTAATTACAGGGGGATTTTCCATGCAGAGGATTTGCATTTTAATTTATGCACCGAAAAATTTCCATTTTTTTCTTTTTCTCTTTCTACAAACCAAACAAAACAACACGAGAGCAGGCCAAAGTAGTTGAGAAGTGAGAGAGAAAAGCGAAAACGACAAAACAACAACAAAAAAAACATTGCATATAATATGTAATGCCTCAAATAAGAAGTTACTGCGCAATCATCCGTGTAAATGTGTGTGTATGTGTGAAGTGTGAGTCGTTGTATTGGGGCACTTCATTATATTGCGATGCAGCAGAAATTGCTCAAATTATATTTATAGTTGAAGGACGTATAATAAGTCTAAGCTGTAAATAAGTTAAGTGCCTGACCATTAATATAAATAAATACATTATTTTTTAATTGCTGAAAATGAATGTGCAATTGCGAATGTTTTATGGCACTTTCTGCACTTGCTGGCATGCACTTAACATATATTGCTTTGAAATTACCTTTTTATATCTGCATTCAGTGTAATAAGCACTCTGTAGTAGCTTTGACCTACTGGCAAAATTGGAATTGGCTTTGTTAAAGCTCAAAAGAATGTTGTTAGAAATGTTGAATAGATTGAATACAATGATGATTTTTTAAAAATCAATTCACTATAGAAAACTACACTTATTACATTATCATAATGTTATAATTACAATAAAAGTGTTTTCTTTCCTAGATTTCTATTCAACATCTTATATAATGGGAAGCTAATGTAATAATGTTTACCAATAAGTAAACAAACTATATCAAGACGATGATAATTTTCCCAATGACTGTTCAAAGTCGTCATCTTTGACTTCTAATGAAAAGCTTAGTAATTGGAGCTAACTACAAACAACTCACAGTATTGGGCAGGCAGGAGAAAAGGAAGTTGAACAGAGCAGAGCAGTTTCTCAGAGCTTAGGCAGTGCCATTGTTCAATTAAATTAATACAAAGCCAAAGTACACGCATTAAGGCTAAGTAGAGACACACACACACTTGAAGCTCATGATGGTGCTTGGAAGTGCAAGAGGGGCGAGAAAGAGTAGTTAATTGAGAGGGAGTGGCAATCTCAGTAAAGCCTATGAAGGGCAGGCAACTTGTGCAATGGAATTTGCGCACATCCAACTGCTAACCTGCTAAGTTGGGGACTACAAGCAGGTGTAGTCGAGGAATGCTGTGTGTTGGTTAAGCGTCTTACTTAGGTATTTATGTATTTACATTGTGAATATTTAATAGAGATGTGCGACGGATTACAACAAACTCGTAGGTGGCTGCTGTCATTGCGTAATAAGTGTGAGTGTGTGTGTGTGTGTGTGTGTAGAAAAATGACACACTCAGTGCTAACTAAAAGAGAATATTTAAGCAAACAACAAACATACATACGGAGGTTCAAACTCGTTGCTTTAATGAATATTGCATAGCCAAAAGGCGCATTGCAAGGCGGCCAAATGAAAAAGCGGAAAAAGCTAAAAGCGAATGGCAAATATAATATTCCTCAAACTGGCTGACAGAGTGGCCTACGGCCTTAAATCATTCAAGCGTTATTTTTATGGCTGGAACCAGACTCGAATAAAGTTGCAGAAATACAAATTGCAGATGCAACGAATGCTCTGTTGTCCGTTTTGCCAACTATTTAAAAAAAGCAATTTTTTAGTTAATTAAACGACAAAGAAATGCAAAAGACGTGCAATTTCTCCATCGTCAGAGTCAGCAACGACGTTTCTTGGCTCTTGACTAAAGCCTGAAAAACTACAAGAAAAAGCAGAGTCAAAGTCACTTGCCAATTGCAAATAATTGGATGGCAGGTCGAAGATTTCTCTGGCCGCACTTTAGAACTGCCCTCTAATAATATTCAAGTGCTGTCCAGCTGTACTTTTTCAAATTTGTGCTTGTCTTTATCAATAAACCTATTTTAAACTTACTCTTATGCATTAGGAAAACATTATTAAGTTGTGGTAATCATTTTCGAAGCTTTAAATATTAATTTATAATTTTTACCTCTTATTTTCAAGGCTTGACTTCCGAGCCTCTGGCAAGTTCAACAGGACTTTCATTGAACCAACTCATATTCAGGAAATATCCTGCTGTGATCGTTGCGTGCGGATTAGTTTATGTGAACAGCGGTAGACGCAGTAAACTTAACGCGAAATGCAATCAATGCTAATGAATTTTAATGGCCAAAATCTAAGGGCCTGCCTTATCTGTTTTGACCACACTTGAAGCTAATGAGGCCAAAGAGTTGCGAGAAATGCAAATATGAAGCACAAATTGCTCGCACAACATTGTTAACAACATAGTTTTGCTGCTCAGTTTTGCACATTTGTCGCATTTCGCTTATCCTTTTATTTATTTGCACTAATTTACAGTAAGCAGTTTTATCGCCCCTTCCCTCACTCGCACTTGACCATGTTTGTTATTAACAATGGCGTAATCATCGCAGCCATCTCTGTTGTCTGTTGGTTTTTTCTTTGCTGACTTTTTATTTGGGGACTAGCCCCAAACGGTTTTCATGCTCTAATTAAGTGCATTTACTCTAATGAGCAAAAATTGCAACAGCAACTAAAAATGGCAACAGCAACAGCAGCAGCAACAAAAACTGTCACTGTCGCACCAGGAGTAGCAGTTGCAGTTGCACAGCTCCGTGAAAGATGCGACCGTGCGTGAAAACTTTATTCCTTGGCAGGAAGGGGGGGACGAAAAATAAAAACTGTTGTGGCTTGACCTCATTGAAGTGTTTTTCCAGCTTAGGCCATTAGAATTGCGGGTCTTTGATATAATCCCCGGCTCATACACACTTTCAACTAGCATACCAATACTTGTACACATATATAGATATAGATTTCGAGTTCTTTGGCTATGGTCTATAGGACCCCTACCAGTGTTTGGCCATCCATTTGTCTATGCAAAATTTGTGCCGCTCATTAGTGCAATTTGCATGCATGACAGCAAATTGAGGCCCAGTTTGAAGTCAGCAGCCGTGTCCATCTATCTGTACCATCCACAATAAATGCATACTCAGTTTACCAGATACAGAGATACAGATAGAGAAACAAATGCTATTGCATTTAGCTGTGCTATGCTCATCAAATGCAGAACCAGACACCAGGCACCAGGCACAAACCAACTCCAGGTTCAAATAGTATATGTGTATTTTTATTTTGGCTCTGCGCATACGAAACGTGCACTAAGCGGCAATTGTTGTTGCTATGTTAAAGTGTAGTCCCCTGCATTTGCATCTCCTGCAGCCCTCCGGCTTGACCGATCCTATTCTATGCTGTCCAGATTCGGCGACACTAAGTAAACAATGGCGCAGCTGTGGTGCAGCACAACACACGACGTTGCCCATTGGCCTGTCTGCGCTGCAGGCTTTGCAAATATGCAAATGTATCCACACACACACACACACACATAGAGACACAAACACACCCCACTCATGCTCTGGCATTCGATAACATTTCGTTCGCTCGAGCTCAACGTCACATGCAGATAAAACACAAAACATTCCGAATTAGTAGTCGAAAAAAGCAACAGCAGCAAGAACAACCATTTTTCCAAAAACCAAATTCATTTTCAATTAAGGACATTTCTGCATATCGACAGGGTGTCGCAACCCTCTCTATCTCTCACCCTCAGCCCTGGGCCTAATGCATTCTGCGTTGTCGATGGTCTAAATATATTATGTATACGTATTGGATTGGATTGGATATGTATATGTGTGTATTTGGGATATAGTTTTTGGCAATTTACAGTCGCCGTTGTTGACACTCGCCGGCCATATTGCCAGGGTGTCAGAATGTGGTCAAAATGCCAATTGCAAAACAATTGCATTTTGGTTACTTTGCTCTTAAATCCGGAATTTCGATGGCAGCCAACTAACCAACATTGCGACGGCTTCCGATGACACTCCAACGGGCTGGCTGCTAACTGCTTGGCTGGCTAACAAAAAGGGAGTCGGACCGAGGACAGTTGAGTCCTATGTGCTGCTGCAAAGACAATAAAACGCCAGAAGCTCGAGCTTAAAAGCAAAATATTGTAGCTACACACACACTCACACACACACACATACAAACATATGAATGTGTATAAATCTCCTGCTGCATTGCGTGAATTTCATTTCGCACTCGATGCCTCGTATAGGTTTTTGTTGCTGTTATGTTACAGTTGCTATTGTTGTTGCTGTTGTTGAACACAGTTGTTGTTTTTGTCATGGCAATGGTCAAATTTTTAGACGACAAGCATTTTTGACATATTCCGCAATGAAATACTCACTCGCCCAGCTGCAAAACAAAAACCGAAAAAGCAATTAAATTGCACACTCTCGAAAAAGCACACACAACAAAAAAATACCCTAAGCAACAATATTAAATAGTTTGAAAACTACTAAAAAGAAGAACACAAAAAAATTGTTCAAACACACACAATGATACACACAAACACACACATACGCAGTCAAATGCAAATGTGCCATGGCTAAATTGCATATGACATGCAAATACGTTTAATTTCAAAAACTAAACTAATAAAAGCAACTGCCACACTCTCATTTCTATTGCCATTTCAAATGCCATCTCTTTTTTTACATGCTTTTTTTTTCAATCTCTTCTGTCGTGTTTCTTTTTTCACAAAATAAGCAATCGAAATACATTTTGCTAAATTTGAAAAGTTAAATACAAACACAAATTTTTGTTTACATTGCTATGCAATTAAAGCACTCGGAATAATAAAAAAATGTGCTATGTAGTATATAAGATTATAGCAGTCCCTTGATACCCAATCACAAAGTGGAAGCTCTCTATTAAATATTTATTAAGTAACGGGAGTCAAAGGAATTTTTTAATTAAATGCTTATTGGAAACTACAGCTTGAGGGCAATAAATCAAATATGAAATTGTATTTCTCTATGCAGTTGTCATTTGTTTGGTTTATTATTAAATATTTATATGAATTGCAGACGAAAAGTATTACAGTTGCTTGCAGCTACTTGGTTTTCTCGATTAAAAAATACATTAAGATAATTGTTAGGAAAAATTTAAAGATTTAAATGCAAATATTAAACAATAAAAACTATTGAAACATAATGGTAAAAAAAAGTATGAAGACTGTCATCATGTTGTCAATCATGTTGAAATTTTTGTATTTTAAATATTATTATTAAATATCTTCTGAAAAGCAGCGACTGCTGGGTCAAGTAATCAAAATGATTCGGCAAATAAATAGTATCCAGTGCATACTGCATATAGCAGATTGCATCTCATGGCAATACAAAACTAACGCATCATGTAGAAAATTACAAGGAAATGATGCGCAAAATATTTCAATACGAAATGATAAATACATCTCGGGTATCCTCGAGTACGAGAGCAACACAACATTTCCGTGTGCTCGATATGGACGTGCTTCTCACAAGCAACTGTCCTGAGCAACAATACACGCGGGTATCATAGAAGCACATTCGCATACACACACACACATGCATACTAGGACTCACAGATCTAGATACATGCTGGCAGTTAAAAGCGGCAACAAAAGAAATCGCACATTTCAACGTTTTGAATTTGTAAAAGGATATTTTTCACATTATAATAAGAAATGAGGCTGAGGACGCGTGCCGCATGCTATGACCCCGCCCCAATCCCCAGTCTACTTGCAACCGCTTCACAATTCGGCTGCCTTTTGCTAGCCACTTTAAAATGCAGAACAGCTGAAAAATCATATAAACACAAATAATAAAATCGACAATTTGGCAAGAGGCGCACGCACATCTACATGTTATCCTTGTAGCCATTCGAGTGCTGTGCGTTTGTCTGTGTATGCAATGAGCACATAACTGCAAATGTACTAGCAACAGAACGTGCGGCGATTTTCTAAAAAGTTCAAATAGGAAAAGGGGTTAATTTTTAGCCCCTCCTCTCCATTGTATTCCGAGCTTATTTCCTTTGGCAGCTTGGCGACTTGATGACGCCGCGAACATGACCGAAGCATTCCAAAGGCAAAAACCTAACAATTGTTGTAAATAGTGTAGAGAATTTGCCATAACTTTAGAGAATAATCCGTGATTGAATAGTGCAACTAATCGTTTTAGTGAAACCAATGAAATAGATAAATCAATGTACAAATGTTTGCTACAGTTGCACATTGAATTCTGCAAGTAAAACAACTATAAATGTATCTCAGCATTATTTTGTTGCTTCGCATTACTTCGATCTATGCCACAAAGGAGTTGCCGGACAGACATCTTGTGCAAGCCAGAGTCTTTCATGGACGAAGAACACATCTCAATGAGCTAGGCGGCTATGCTGTGCAAATTTTCCGCGACAGAGCTTTTATATGCACTGGAACTTTATTAGATCCGCGCCACATTCTCTCTTCAGCCCATTGCTTTGAGAATGCAAAGTTTAGAGACTTTCATGTGGTTGCTGGCGAAACATTTCAGTTTGGTTATCACAATCCCAACGATGAGGAGAATATAAACATAGTTGACGGTCGAATACATCCGAATTACAGTAAATTGGATTACATTGGCGACATTGCCGTACTGAAAGTGGCTAAGCCAATTAAAGGTCGAGGCACTGGCTATATTAAGCTCTGCAACCGGACCATGTCTGCCGGCTTTATGGTCACTGTGTCCGGATGGGGCGCTAGTGAGACATTCTTTCGTGATAATATGCTTCGGTCCATAAAAATACCTGTGATTTCGAAGCCAGAGTGTAATGCCAAGCTTGGCAAAAAGTTGCCCATTAATGTGATCTGTGCCTCCGCATACGATAAGCAAACGATCTGCTTTGGCGACTCCGGTGGTCCATTGGTCTACAATGGTGAAGTATGCGGCGTAAGCACATGGACATTTAAATGCGGCAACAACATTAAGCCAGATGTCTTTATGAGTGTTTACTACTATCGGGATTTTATAAACAAAGCAAAGGACGAATTGGGTGATTAACTGAAAAGTGAAACAGTTTGTAAAATTGAAAACAGCTTAGAAGTAAAATGCTATTGATTAGCAAGACTACTACTATTTAAAGTGAGTATTAATTATGAATAAATTTTTATTAATCTATGAATAAAACAATTATATGCTGTTGGAATTTGTCTTGTTAACCAAGTGCCAGGTTCTTATTGAATGCAAAAGAAATGCGATACAGAGAACAGTTCAAGCAGAGGACAATACTTTTTGCGACGACGTTGAAGTCGTTTAATAGTAATAAGTCAACTAAATGAAAAGAAACATAATTTAATAGAACGGAATCACATTTACATATAATACATTCAAATATAGCTTTTTTCACATTAAAGAAGACATAATGAAATCTTTTCTAATAAACACAGTTTATTTACATTTGTTAATATGCGTAAGAAAACTGCTTGAAGCGATCTCTTTAAGCTAAATAACTTGTTGAACTCAATTCGCCTCTTGTTGAAATTACACTTGGCGTGTAGAGTTGAAAATATAATTCTCTACACTCAAATCACTTACATGGCAAACCAGCTGCGCTCTTTCTCAGCATCAACGTGCTCTCTTACGCTCTCGCACGCTTACTCTCTTTCGCTTTGGCGCTCGCTCTCTCGCTCTCTGTGTGTGTGCTGCGTCTTCCAATGTGCTGCCAAGCATGATGAACGTGAGAGCGACGAATGCGGCGGCTGCAGCGAAAGCAGAAAGAAAGAATGAATGAAAGAATGAAATAAAACGGGGAAAACAAGTAATAACAAAGCCACAACAGCAATGAAAATTTCGAAAACCTGCCGGCCGCAGCTATTTCCAAGTATTCCAAGCGGCTTTCCATATCACGTTCTGCCTGTTGTTGCTGTTGCCGTCGATAATAATGTAGTTGTTATTGCCTTTTGCAGCTTGTCACACATTTTATCAGTTGGCCGCAGCATTTTTCAACTATTCTACGCTTCTTCTCTCCTCTGCCCTTCTCTTCACCCGTTTCGACCGCATGAAATGCCCAAAGCACAACTAATGCTGACGCGGCCCGCCCTGTTCCTCTTCCCCTCGCTCTCTCTCTCTCTCTCGCACACCACCCAAAACCCACTCAGTGGGTCGCTCACTATTTGTAGCTGCGGCCGATTTCAGTGCACGTTGGATTCTCGACGCGAGCGCGCCGATCATTCATAGCATAACCCGTACCTGAAGTTCATTATTTGAGTGCTCTGAATACCCTTTCGTTACGTTCCCCTGCTCACTGTTTGTTTACGTGTGCGTGTGTGAGTGTAAGTGCGTGTGAAAGTGTGTACATCTCTTGTGATTATAGTCAGTGGACGATCAACAACATCAACTTTATAAACGTAATCATCCTCACCTTTAAACGCCAATCGATATGAGGGAAATTGTGCATCTACAGGCTGGCCAGTGCGGCAATCAAATTGGTTCAAAGGTGCGTATAATTAATATGCAATTAGTGTGCCACATTTTGACGCCCCTCGACCAGAGTACATGTGTTTTTTTTTTCATTCCACTACTATATATTCCTAACCTCACATGTTTAATTATAAAACAGAACGAACCAAAAGCGCTCTCTCTCAATGTGCCACTATCTCACCATCTCCCTCTCGCCGAGAGAGACTCTCTGCTTGGACTGCTCTCCACTATTGGGTTGTTGTCGAAATGCCGCTTGTTGACCGGCAAAGGGGGAGGGGGGAAGATGTGGCGCTTGGATAATAAAGAGGTGGCGCTCAGTGTCCGTTGCGGGAAACTATAAAACTGCAAAGAACATAAACTGACGCAACACAACAACAACAGCAACACAACGAACAGAAAGTTAAAAATTTTACTATTTTCAGTCGTTGTTTGTATTTTATCTTGCTAATGATATCAGCTGCCAGAACTTAATACATTTTGATGCATTAAGTTGTCATACCAAATAGGAAAATAAGCCCAACGTCCACTTCTAAAGATTAAATAAAAATTCGGCAACTTTCGAATGGAAATTGACGAACTTGTATTTGAATCAGTTAAGCTCAAGGCTTGTTGTTGATCTTGGAGCTGCTCAGCATAGCTAATTTACAATTGTAATAGATACACAAGGCTTTGGACTAACAGTTAACGGCTCTCATGTATTTCAAAACTTTTCTGAAGGTTTAATTGCCAACGTTTATTGTTATTTTGTTGTTTTTCGTTTTTATAGAGCACAGTTAAGATCTCTTATTCCAGCTTTATGCCATTTGCCCTTTACACATGACTAAATTTACGGCATGAGTTCATCACACTAGTTGTTTTACATTTTCCATACTTATTCATAACAGATACACGAATGCAAAGCGAGCGAAAGAGTCGGTTAATTGAGTATACACTCGAAAATTGTGAAACTGTAGTACACTCACATAATTAAGGCGGCACACACTGTTTGTATCTATCTGTAACTTTGATTGCTGAGTGTTCCATGTTTTCTATGACGCACTGTGCATGACTATCTGCTTGACTACAGCTTCTTATCAGCCTATGTCTAAATGTAGTTAACCCACTACTGCCCCTCATGTCTACAGCTGACTGTAATCAGCATGTTTACAATTCACGTACATAAGATGAAGTCATAAATATTTAAGTGGTTCTATCGCCTGCCGAGCATAGACAAAAATAGGCATTACATACTATGTTGAGGTATTTCAATAGTCAACCCGCTTTAGCTGACAAAAGCTGCTTGCTTTTGCACTCAAATGCCGCATGCTTGCAGCCAATTAAAGGCATTGAAATGAAAACATTAGTGCAGGCCCAGCCCAAAAGAAATACAAAATCTCCCCAACTCGATGCCCCATTCTAAGCTAATTTAGCGCATTAATGTTAACTCGCACAATTTACCCCACCATGGAAAATCCCGAGAAAAGCAACAGCAGCAACAACATCAACGCAGTCGTTGACGTTTGACACAGTTTTTTTTATATATTTTTCTTTTTGCTTCTTCGTTTCCCAGCGCCGTTTTCTCCACACATTACCCCATCTGCATATTTGGTTTTATTTTGTTGCCATTGCTGTTGTTTTTCCTCCTGACTCGGCTTTTTACACGCTTTTCCACTTCAAATTTATGTAAACATATTTTAAAGCTCTTTTTTGCGTGTTTCCAAGTTAATTAGGCCGCACTTTACAATGACAAAGCCATGGCCTATCCCATCAGCCTTTATGTTCCCATTTTAACTTACATTTCATTAGTGTTTGTTACTCCCATTGATGTGCCAAGGGAGGATCCTTCATAATTTCAAGTTTATTCAAATAAATATATTATTTATGGCATCTGACAACAAGAACTTGTGGCGCGAACTGCAGATACAATGTGTCTGATAAAAATGTCTGTTGTTTTTAGTTGTTGCATTAAATTTTACTACCATAATATCGAGCATATTTCACTTGAAGCATTATTTATTTATTTACATATAAATTTGTTCATCTTCGCTTGATATTATTTTGTAATTTAATTGAATGTCCATTTCTGATTAATTGGCTGTCAGTATGAATTATTGTTTGTACGCTAAAATAAATAAATAATAAATATGCAAAAGTGCATGCGTAGTGCAAAAATACGAGTAAGCTCGCTAAATAGACAAATTTATGCACAGCAGCAAAAGCATAGTTTTCCCCATAAAATTCCCATTTATTTTTTATGTATGGATATTTTAAATCAATTGCTGTCGTGATAAAGAAACAACAGAAAAATATTCAAAAAAAAAAAAACTCAAATCAGCTTTTTTGTCAAACGTTTTTAAATCATAAATTAATCCAACGGATTGTTGAATAAATATGGCTAACAAATTTATGAAGCAAACTCAACGGCTTTTGGTTTAATTTCTAAATAAAAATTTGCATTAAAATATGCTAGGCTCTAAGCAGCTTTGACTTAATTAAATGGTTATATTAAGTATATATTATATACTCGTATTAACCTATTCTTCTGATGAAAATACTAAAACATATGCCATGCTATTTGAGGCTTTAAGGAGCCTTTAATCTATTTTTCAATAGAAGCTTTAATCCCATTTTTCTAGTCCTTAAATTGCCATTGACTTTACTTTCGTACTTGATGGCTTCTTGCACTTTAAATAATCCTCCTTCGTACATTTTTAATCCCATAGGATTCGTATTTTTGAAGATACATTTTGTGCTTTAATTTTGCAATATGGCCGTGAGTCTTCCGCCCAGAAATTGATCACACATACGAACATATGCCATTTAGGCATGCATAACCCATGCTTGGATATTTCATATGGCCTGCAGCGAGCGCTTTTTTCATTATTTACATAAACCTAATTTTCCCTAAATCATTTTGTGAACAATAACAGGGAAAATCTATTTACGACGTGCCGTCTTCGCCCTTAATTCAAACTCCACCCTCACCCTGCCACCAAAAAGCAAACGATGACAGCGAGCAAGCAAAGAACCAAAGAAATGGATATGAGAAAAGTGTGCACAAAATTTATAGACGAGTGCAACGATGTCGTGCTTTAAGCGATATATGTATTTATGTTGTATGAAGCGAAAGTGCTCAACTTGGCCATACTCTATGGGTCAGTCGGAATACACTGAGTTAGATCATTATGTTGCCCAATAGACACTGCACTAATGTGGTACTGAACATAAACAGCCATGTATGATTGCTCTTATATACTCTTCTATGCGTTGTTGAATATACAGGGTATAGAAATGCCAAAACGCGAGCAACGGACAATAAAATTAAAGAGTTCGAAAAGCCAAAGAAAGCAAAGCAACCAACGTGGCGTATACGACATGCAAATGTGTGTGGCTTTGTATGTGTGTGTGTGCGCCATGTACACCGCCTTAGGATACATTTATTCAGCTTTAGCTTACAAGCATAATAGCAAGGCATCATCGCAGCGCCAAAATAATGCACAAAATTGAATTATCGATAACGTTGGCAACTATCGCAGCTATAAGTTCTTTATGGTTACACGACGTACAGGACGAAAGGAGTCTAGCTGTTGCCATGTGGTTCATGTTTCCAACCAGGCTGTTGGTCTGACAGCTTATCGTTGTCGTTGTCCTCATTGCCAATGCAGTTGCTAAAATGAAAATGCAATACTGATATGATCTTTACCTGAAGCGTTGTCGCTGCTGTGGGTTTGATGATGGAAACAACAAGAGAAGCGTTTGACAAATATAAGCAGGAATATCAAATAACAGCCAAGATTTAGTATGCTGATCTTAGTAAATTATAAAGATCCCTTTGCATAGTTAAACAGTTAGTTCATGCAGCACATGAATATGTTTTCTCTTGGAAATACTCACTCATCCTTCAATGGGAAAAGAATAAAAATAAGGTACAACTTAAAATATACATTTTGTTGGAAAATATTTTTCAATTTACATAAAAATGCGTTTATGCATACAAAATGGAATTTACACAAAAGCCACGCCCACTCGCGCCCTTACGCCCATGCCCTTGCGCCTAACCCGCGGCAGCTTGTGCTTCGTTGCACAAACTGATTATGAATAAACAACATGCGCGATTTTTTTATAAATATTTCACCCACATTTTGTGCAAATTATATATTTATGCAACTCTTTGAGCTTCGATACACACGAATTTGCCACATGCAAATTGCGGGCACAGATGCTGCTAGATGCTTGCTATTCGTTGCAAATTAGACACAGAGGGGAGAATATGTTGCGCATTATTTTGGGAACACAGCTGTCTTGTTGAAGCGTCACAGCAGCAAACAAACAACCACAACCCATAAGTGCAGCACTTGTGGCCATAGATAAGCCGCTTGCAACACCAATGTGCCGCAGTCCAACTGCCTGACCATTTGCTGGCCAGTTTGGCAGACGTCGACAAATGGCTGGGAGGCTTTTTGTTACTTATTTATTTAACACTTTTAAAAAGCATTTCACTCGTTTGCTCATTAATTTCTCATGTTGCCTCTTAATGCATCGGCCGCGTTGCAACCTCTGTTACCTCCTCTTGACATTCGAGCCGAGCCCTGGCATATGTTTCATTATCATTATCATTGTTATTTCCGTTTTTTTCTCTGTGTCTTTTTTTGTGAATTTTCAATTACTTTGGTAATTTTATATTATTGAAATTGCATGCCACAAATTGTAATTATGCTTGACTCCTTTGCTCTTGCCACAAAGGCAGTCTCACCTGACCCACCTGAAATATGTTTGCGCTTTTGTAATCTGGTATTTACGAAATAAATAAAGCAACAATATATCGCAATGCTTTGTCTGAGTGTGCGCGATAGATTGATATCCAAGAAAATGACTGAAAAATATATCAAAGAAGGCTGATGAAATGGCGAAACCCAGTCAGGATAGAAAGATGGCATTCAAATGTTGCTTTGCAGCTTAATATATTCTTTACTTTGATAGGCTACCTCATTCGCCTGATAAATACAGGGTATACCAAAGCGGAGTAAAAAAGAGACCAACAGCGAAGAATAAAGCTCAAAATGCATTTAAACCGTTCAGGTTTAATTCAGTTTGTACTCTCGTAATCGCACACACACACACACACACACACTTGCACACGTGTGTAGCCTAGAGCTGGGCGAGTGTAAATTATGCATGCAATACTATTGGCAATTACACATTTACATTTTAGTCTTGCCGGTCGGGTCGGTTGGCTGCGATAAGCAGGCAACAGAAAATAACTTTGAGCCGGGTCGCAGAGGCGAGATAATGCTGACAGATATTAACCACATGCTGCGATAGTATGCTGAATTTATTGCATAGCGAAACATAATTAACAAAAACAAATCATGGTAAATGCAAATGTGCAAATGCAATACAATACACACACACAAGCAAACAAACAAACAAAAACGCAGCACGCAGTAAAATGGCAATAAAAATGAAAAGAATGTGGAGTAAAATAATAATCAAGATTTGTTTTCGCTTTTCCGTTTTTCATTTCGGTTTCGGCTTTTATTATGTTTTATTTGCGTTGACAAATTGTGCAACCAAACAAGCCAAATGGAATTCCAAAACAAACAAGGTGAGAGTGTCAAAAAGGGTGAGAACGAAACCTCATTAAAAACCAAATGCGGTCAAAATATTTATCATTTATATATAGCACATATATATACGTGTGTATCTCCTTGAAAAATTGACATAGGTTTTATAATTTATCGCAGGTGAGCGGCAACCACAAATAATCAAATGCCCCAAAACAAAATAATTGATCAGCTATAACATTAACAGTTATTTAGAGTAGCAGAATTTATTTACATTTCCATTCGAATTGCATGGGCATTTATTTATATTTATCACCTGTTCAGCATATTCGAGAACTATAATGGTTAAGCGTTCATAAAACACTGCCAAAAAAGAAACCGACATCTTCGTTTGTATAAATTAACAAACGAGGAAACATTGGCCAATAAATCCTCAATAATATTGCAATTAAAATTTGTAATATAAATATGAAATTATCAACATAAATTTTGTTGAAATATTGGCAGCATTATTTTTTGTATTAAAAAGGATTCTAATTACAATTATAATATAATAGCAAACTGAAACTCTTTACGGAGTTAAAAAAAAACACCAATTTGTTGATAAACAAGTACCATAAAAAATGATTACAAATTGTATGGCAAACAGCTATTTAACAATGCTATCAGTGGCATTGCAGCGTGGAAGTCAACGAGAAATTGACCTTAAATAATGCGGCTGATATTTGATATTGATGTTCTTATCTGATGCACTTGCCGTTGATTTAATGACATTTTCAGTCATTAAACTGTGTTCAAAAATAAATTTAACAACAAAAAAATGATACACGCATTTTGCAAGCTTATTTGCGTTAATAGCCTGCAGTTATTTATTTCGTACTCCGACGAGAAGCTGACTAAAATGGAAATTGTAAAGAGAAAAACTCTTTACAATGACCACAACAACATGCTTATTTACATGACATGTACAAAACCACTCTGGTAGCATGACAATGGAATTAGCCAAAAAAAAGAAAAGAGACAACAAAGCAAATTATGTAAACAGCATATGTTGTTTTTATTTAATTATAATAAATTTATTGGAAAATCATGAGGTTCGATCAAAGGCATTTTAAGAACGGCCCATAAAATACAATAACAAGTTCTACTTAATAATTAGTTGAGCAGCATTTTTGGATCAATTTAAAACGCTGTCTTAACTTAGTATATATATAATTCATTTAAGAAGACAGGTCAATTTTGATGTACAAATACTCATAAAACTATTTACATATTTACTTTACAATTTGTTTAGCTCACCTTTTGTCAATAAAGTGGAAATGAGGGCAAAGGCAATTTGACTCCAGACTATGCTGGTTTGTTGCCACACATGCGAACGCTTCACTTGGAGCGGTTGGGGCCAGCACTTGATGTTCAGCGCCATATGAGACTGGCACTCAGTGTATCTATACATGTGTGTGTGTGTGTGTGCACACTTCCTGCCCTGACGCTGTTTATTTATTTAGCTATTGCCCAAAACATACTCCAATGTATGAAGTTCATATCACTTGCCACATAAATATTATTATTATTGCGCTCTCCTCGCCCTGAGCTCCACAGGCAGAGACCAGAGACGAACACATAAATAAGTACTCCTCATAACATACTACATGTGTACAGCAAATGATAAAGTGCAAGTCGAGTCATTTCTAATGCATACGGCGGCCCTTAAAACATGTTGTGCGACATGCAAAATGATAGCGGCACACAGCTCAAAGACTCAAAGACCATTAGCAAATATTATTGTTGCTGCTCCAGCGCCTCATCGAGATCTACCCCGTATAATAGATAGATAGATTGCCACAAAAGTGCTCAGAACATCCCCTCGAAAGTCAACAACAAAAGTCTATGCAAATGCGCCTTGTGATCGGTCCAGCTGTGCCTAACAAATCAAATGGTGGCAATAGCTGCTGGGGATTGAGTACGACAATGTGCAGGTTATACGTAATATTAATATTTACCTAGACATACGTGGCATGCAACAACAACAGCCAGCAATATAATCGTGGCTGCCACAACACACGCTGCACATTAGTTAAATCAATAGCAGGCCGACCGACCAAATAAGTATACTATAAATATTTACATATCTAAATCGACAATTATTGAAATCTCAATTGAAATTGTTTGTCAGCCACGCACACACCTGTGTGTGTGTGTGTGTGTGTTACACAATTGCGTTGAATTGTTACAGAAAGCAAATCCACAAAAGCAAATTGCTGGCTGTTTGTTATTATTTGGTTAAAGCCAAAAAGCAAATTGCTTTAATATTTAAAACATTGAAAGCATTTTTGCCAAATGAACCAAAAGAATATGTCATAAAATATTTAAATATTTGCCATCAAACAAATATTTAGCTTATTATTATTACTCGGCATAAGCAGTTGATCTTTGAGTTCAAATGTAATTAAAATATTTCCATTCAATTTGAAAACAATTGAAAAATATTCTTATTTACGAATACAATAAGTCGTTATTGGAGTTGAATAATGAATTGAATTCTTTGAAGCAAATTCATGAAATGAATCTTTATTCAATTATACCGAGAGGCCAAATGCATTCCGAATGTCAGCTGCATGAAAAACCAATGCGCATTTATGTTAAATAACAAAATACAACATCGGTGGCAGCAGCAACAACAAAAAAAAGCAACAACAGCAATTGCGATAACAACAACAACAACAAATGTGCAGGCAATGCGCTGATAATGACAATTAGTGGCCACATTTAAATTGATGCACTTGATGAGAAATGCAATTGCAAATGCAGCTGCCGTCACACACACACACACACACACACACACACATTCCCAGGCGCACACATGCATAGACAAAGGGTAATTTACGGTATATGCATTCGGGTAAAAATTGCATTTTTTTGTTGGCAAACCGACCTCGCCTCGAAATTCACACGTTCCATCAAACTGAGCGCATTCCTCAATTTGCCTGTGTGTGGTGTGTGTGTGTGAATCTCATTTAGACACACTCACATGCCACATGCCGAGTGCCATAAATTGGGAAAGCTCTAGCAATTGATTCACAGCGGCGAATTGCATAATTATACCTGTGCTCTGAGGTTAGGCCCAAAAAGTATGCTATAAAATTTGATTGCACTAAGCTGTCGCCCAACGCCACATAAAGGGTTGGCATACAGCACACATCGAACATAAGCGTTTCCAGGGCAGATCCTTTTAGTGTTATTGCAAAATATACTTATACGTATGGGGTGGGAGGAGGGGGGGGCGTGACACGCGCCCAATTGACCGTTAGTGTAGTTTGGGGTACAATTCGTTATTTGCGACGCGCGCATATAAATTGCATTTTTGAGCAGCTCGGCCTGCGGCTGCAGATGGTCAGGTTGCTTGTTTGTAAAGGGTTTCAAATGCTTCTTTCTCTTTACAGTTCATGTTTTTCTCTTTTTTTGTTTTTTTTCTTTTCTGTCGCATCAAAATGGTTTATAACCGGCGGCTGCAAAATGTCATCTATCGATGGGCAGCCGTTAAGCTTTGAGTGTGTTTGGCCATTTTTATTTTATTGCGGCTTATGACTGCGTTTTGGACTGTCTGTGTCTGTGTGAGAGCAAAGCTCATTACGCTAATGGATGTCACATACACATGCATATATGTGCTCATACTACAATATATTGGTTGCTGAAATTAAAATAAATTGACTTAGTTCACATAGCGCGCTTTGCATTTTAAACACGACACGCACGCAAATCGCACGGCTTTTCAGGGCATTTGTAAATTGGCAAAGCGTTTCAATCCTGTTTATTATTTTATAATTAGTTTCAACCCATCGCCCAGTTTGGCATAAATTCAATTAGAATTCAGCTCGCAGACAACCCAACATCTAAATAAAAACATTTCCATGCTTGACTTGATGATGAAATACTATGTAACATTTTCATTGTGAACGCCCCGAGGATTGCGAGCATTTGGCCAAAGGAAGCTCATTAATGACTGGCGGCGTATGGAATGTTAATTAGAAATATATATTTTTAATTTGCAATTTATTCAAGTAATTGTGTAATTGATTATTGTGCAGCTCTCTAGCCTTTTTTCTACAATCCACTTATTTATTTAATTATACATTTTAATTGCTTTTTTTGTAAAAAGCATACAACATGCCATGTGCAACGGAGCGTTCACGACCCTTATTGCAATGCATTAATATGTAGCATTACTTTAATCAAAGGAATTTGATCAGATTATGGCAGACTTTTCGCACTAGTTGTTCGGTATCCTTAGCCATCTTTTGCGATGATTTATTATTGTTGGAATTGCTCATTTATGCATTGCGCATGCCGTGAGCTCCAAGAACGTCAAATTCAATATTCCAATTCAGTTGACTGGCAATTTGCTGTGCATGGTTGCAATCGCAGTCGATCCCCTTGGCACTTTCCCCCCTCTCTCCCAGTCGTTTCCGGTGCGACGTGCACTTCCGCAGCTTTGCGTAGCTCGCATCCTTTGCATCCTCGGCTAACACAAACTAAAATGTGCTTTTGTCTCAGGCACAAAGCCGCAACAACAGCGAGAGCGTCGCGTATTCATTGCATCTTTCTTTTCTGGCCGCAATTAATTTATGCTCGGTTTTTGTGTGGTCCGACTTTGGCGACTTTGCCACTTGACTTTTGCTTGGCTGCTCACCATCGCCATCGTACTATATTTGGGTTTTTTTTTTTGTTTTTGTTTGAACGCTTTGAGAATTTTAATTTTGCATTTCTTTCAAGTGCGAGTTGGTGTACCGCTCTCGGCACCACATAAAAAGACGACGCCACAAAATGGGAATGTCTGGTAAAATGGCGCCGCTTTGGTCGACGCACGTTGCCTTTTGTTTACTTTTAATTTGATCATTTTCTTCTTTGCTTCTCCAATTTTTTGTACTTGTTTTTCTGTGAAACTTCTCTAGTTTTTAACTTGTGCGCAATTTTGTAATTAAGCAATTTGACCGCAGCAAAAGTTTCACGCAAATGAAGGCAGCATAATTATTTTTTCCCTCACTTCTTTTTGTTATTGTATTTCGATGGGTGCGTCCAAAACGAAGGGCAGGCCATTTCTCAGGCCACTTTATCATACCCACCTCAAACTGCTGACACAACCATGTCAGAAGCACGAGCTGATATCCCAAAACGTTAAACGTTAAACGGGCAGTTGGACAACTAGACATCTAGGTTGCCCCTCTGCCATCCTTAACAACAAACGGTGCTAAAAGTTATCGCAATATACATATATAATATGCTCTCAATGTTTGTGAAAGGAACAAAAAGTTCAAAAAAAAGATATACGATGCGATAGTTGAATACTCTGCGTTTACTGATGTGTGTTTCATATAAAAATATTTGAGAATATTGTGGAAATTATTAAGCTACAAATATTGGGAAAGTAATCAATAATTATATAAAATAGAACAGATGCTGCAAAGCCGCCTCAGTTACGTCACATACACTTTGGAAGGGTATGCAGAAGGGAAAAAGTATAGCACCCTTTTGGGAGCTGAGCTGGCACTCGATGCCAAGAGCAAGCAAACAGCTCGAACTGAAAGTAGTCAAAAGAAAAACGCTTATCTGCAATTGGCTTGACTAAAATATACGAAACATATTTAAATTTGCCCACAGGCAACAAGTGCCAGTACAACAAACAGGACCAGGACGAAAGTCAGTCAACTTGTTGTCCTTCACATGCGGGTGGTCCACACACACACACACACACACACACACAGTTCGACTAACAACGAAACAAACAAATACGAATACAAGTTGAAGCGTATGCAAATCAAAGTTATTGTCAGGCCAAAAGTGTCTACCGATGCGTACAATAGAGTGTCATATTTCCAGCTTGTTATGTATGCAAACGGGTACAGCACACTCGGCTGAAGGAGAACTCAACTCTGGCAGGGGCTGTAAAGTGGTGGGTATTTGGAGGAAGGGGCACGGGGCACGGGGCACGGGGCACTTTCATGCGAGGGCCAACTTTTTAGCAGCGAGGCCAAACTCGATTCAAAACTTTTTGGCCAGCTTCTAGCATTTGGCTTCATCTCACGCTACGCTCTCTCTGTGCATGTGCAACTTGTTATCATTGTTGCGTGTCTAAAAGCCAATAGAGAAATAAAACTTTTCGCCAAAGGCAAACGTTTATGCTACGCCACGATTAACATAACAACAACTTGAATAAAAATAAACAGAAACATATCAGTAGAGTACTGTATGCATGCGATAGTGTGTGTGCAGGAGGTGTGTGTGTGTGTGTGTAATCAGCGTTAATCCAATTTGAAGAGTCACTCGAAGAGAGCTTTGATATTTTTCTTGTTATTTATATACTTATTTTAATGGCAATATTGTTGGTTTGCTGATAACAAATTAAATGTGATTTGTTTAATTAAAATATAGCATAAATTGAGTTGTCTAAGCTATATGTTTCAATGTCTATATGCAGATCCCTTTATCTTTTCAAAGTGCACCACCAATTGAAACATTGGCAGCTTACAAATACATTAAATTTCTTCTCAAAAGTTAGCTACATTTTGGCACTTTCTTCGATTGTGTTTTGAGTGGAGGCTTGTCCTTTCCCATCCATCAGCAATTGAACAATTTGAGTACTTTTGATATGGGCATTTTGGAGTTTGGCAGCTTATGTGTGGGCGTAGTAATACAACTTGAATTGTGGCTGATGAATTATGTAACAAATATTTATGAGCTCGACTGGCACTTAAAAGAGGTCCTGCCACTGACATACTCATCAAAAAGGTGACAGGACAATCAAGTAATGACAAACCGTAGTGGAAATTGTGTAAGCTGTCAGCTGAATCAAAGAGTTTTAAATGCATGCAACTAGTACGAGTGCTGCCTAAGCTACAACGTAATAAATAATAAAAGGACTCGTGAGAGCTGACAACACAGATGCCGAAAGCATAAATTAAACAAAAAAAGAAAAGAAAAAGCCAATCTCGGACACAAATACCAAATACCAAATACCAAACGCCAAAAATAATACAATACTTATACATAAAATGCTGAAGAAAATAAATTAATTCATGTCCGTTGGCGCTTAAGTCCATTAAAAATCATTCCGATCAACGTGAGTGGCGGACGAGAGTAGCGCACATTGCGTTTTTCTCACAATTAGCATTTTGGCATCCCAGTGCCGTCGCCCTCTCCCTCTCCCTCTCGCTCTCTCTATTTTTCTATCCCCATGACAGCCCCCGGCACCCACACACACTCGGTAGCAAGCGGATGCGAGTACAGCACACACCTGCACACAAAAAGACGCACAAAACGATTGAAACATTTTTAAAAATTTGAAATTCATATGCGCAACAAACGTGAAATGTTTTACGAAGCGTATTGGGCAATAAAACCAAAACCAAAACCAAACCGAACCGAACTGAAGCAAAGCAAAGCAAAAAAAGAAGGGAAAATAAATAAAAAGCGGAGCACACGCAAGAAAAATATTCGTGCAAATAAATACGAGAGCGGGGAATGGGTTGAAGGGGGGGGATGAAAGGGAAGAGCGTAGCGAAATCGCTGAAACGCTCGACCCATAGAAAGCGGCAAAAATAAATAAATATATGAAAACACCTAAAAGGATTCAATTATTCCCCCTCGTTACACAACAACAACAAAAATGTGTGTGTGCATAAAACAACAACGGGAACAAGTACAACAACAACAACAACAACAAGAACATCAAACTCACTCTGGTAGCAAAAAGTGCGCGCCCATAAAAGTATGCACCAGAAATTGCTCACGGCATATAAAGTGCTCCAGCAGGTAGGACTAGCATGAGTGCAAGCAAGAGGGAGCCATACAGCTTTCCAGAGAGGGTGCTTGGTGTGAGGGGTAATAGCATATGCACGCGCATAAATCGCAACCAGATAGGAACAAGAACGATGACGACGATGGCTGCGTTTCGTTGTCGTTGTCGTTGGCCATAAAAGCAAGCGGCATGTAAAAAGGACACTCATATTTATATGCGCTGATTGCCAAAGCAGTGCAAGACACACACACAGCTATATATATTGATTGAAAAATAATATTTTAGCGTAGCATGGCAAACTATTGCACACACAAAACGAGCTCTTCTCCAATCTGATTCCATACAACAGGGGGGGGCATAAAATATCGCGCATACGACATGTGATATATATTTGAAATGATTTAAAGTGACTAACATTTTCAACTCGTTTGCAGTTCTGGGAAGTCATCTCGGATGAGCATGGCATCGATCCCAATGGCTACTATCATGGCGAATCATCGTTGCAGCATGAACGCATCGATGTCTACTATAATGAGGCAAGCAGTGGCAAGTATGTGCCACGTGCCGTGCTCATCGATCTGGAGCCGGGCACCATGGACTCTGTGCGTCAGTCCCCAATGGGTCAACTCTTTAGGCCCGACAACTTTGTGTACGGACAATCCGGAGCGGGTAAGTTAAATGCAACACATATATATAGAAGTGATTGAAAGTCGGGCTAGTTTAAGCACTGCACAGTTATGCAGCCAATCTATTTGCTGCACTTTAGCCTTTGTTGTGGCATGCCATTCTCTTGCTTGCTATCAGCTCATCTCGTCGTGCTTTTCTTTGTCATTGTCAAAATGCGCCCGGCAGCTGATCGACATTGCGTGCCTCCTTGTCATCACAGTCGCTGGCGCTTTGCCGCAGTTGTTGCAGCTGCAATGGCGCTGCAACATTACGGGCTGTTGTCGTTGCTTTGATAAGTACAAACAAGATGTCGTTGATGAATTTGCGGGCGGCTTGTTCCCGATTGGATGAGCTGCTGCCTTGGCTACTGGACCAAAGGTTGTTGCAGTTGCAAATGCCGTGCCTGCTATTGCTGTTGGAGACACCGGCTGTCCGGACTGCTGATGCTTAATTGCAATTATAAAATAGCCTGCGGCTGACGATGAAAATTAATTTTGTACATGTCAGTAATCACGCGGCGTTTGTTATTGTTCTAGCTGACCTCGTCAGTGATGGTGCATATATGTATATTGAATGTGCGTGTATGTGTGCGCGTATGTGTTGATTAGATAAATATGTTATTGCAAATGGTATTGAATATCAACATCTAATTACATTTTGCACACTTTTTTGGCAGGCAACAACTGGGCCAAGGGCCACTACACAGAGGGTGCCGAACTGATTGATTCTGTGCTGGAGGTGTTGCGCAAGGAATCCGAGGGTTGTGACTGCCTTCAGGGCTTCCAGTTGGCCCATTCGCTGGGCGGCGGCACTGGCTCTGGCATGGGCACACTCTTGATATCGAAGATACGCGAGGAATATCCGGATCGTATCATGAACTCCTACTCCGTGGTGCCCTCCCCCAAGGTAAGCGCACACACTGTCAACTCGCAGCCATAACTACAGATCATTGCAAATGGCAAAACACCCTGTGCCTCATGATCCTGACCAGGGGCAATCCGCTTAGCCAAATCAGCTTAGTTCACACATTCGACACCGGCGGCTGTAAGCCGACCAGTAACCCCAAAGCGCTTTACACCTGCATGCGTTTTAGCCAAATTAGCAACATGAGCCGCACCATGGCAACAAATGTGGCTAGAATCCGAAGCGACACATTCGTGTAGCCAACATGCTGATATACTCTCTGCCCTGATATGTTTCACATATTTAAACAATTTGTTAATGTGCATAACTCAACAATTACATAAATTTGGCGAACAACATTTAGTGATGGTCTGTAAATAATTATTTTATTTATATTAAATTATTTTCTGATTAGTTTTGTTAGTTTTCAAAATTTAGTTCAATTCTCAATCGAAATTAATCACAAAACATTTTAAAATTAAACTTAATTTACTCTGCTAATGTTCTGATGTCGATTTATATAATTAGGGCAAACAGACTTCGTGGCGATATTTTTGGTATATTTTTGCAGCTTTTATGCCAATTTTAATTGACGGCCTTACGCAGATCTGCCAAATAATTTAAATTAATTTGCGTAACGAATTTAGAGCCGCCAAAATGACCTGCGGCTAATTGACAATGCAATAGTTTAAATGCATTTACCTGGATAGTTTATAGTTGTAATACGCGCTTCTAAGGTGCAGTTTTTAGCCAACGGCTCTTGCAAATAGCTCGCAATCGGACGACACGCCTCAATTATAGCTTAATTAACCTAGTTGCATATTTTACAGGCACGCCCTGCCCTACCCTGCTCTGCCCTGCCCCTAGTCCAAGTCCTGAAGGCACGTGAGACACCTTCATTTGCATTATAAGCATGATGAGCATTTAATTACATTTCGCCATTTAATTAAATTAATTTAGTGCCAAATTGATTGTCAATAACAGGCGGTGCACAATGTCCATCAAGCAGGTGCCACAAAGGAATTGAATATTTATTCAACATTTTTTGTGTTCAACATAACAGAAATAATAACAAAAAAATCAACAATAAGCATAATTTAATGGGTATTTAAAATAATTTAAATAAATGGAAAATTATAAAAGCTGCTCGTGTATTGATGGAATATTCTACATTTGCATATTAAACATTTTATGCAAACAATTGCAGACCTCATCGCTTCGAAAATGTATAGTAAACTTTTTTAGCATGAAATTGCAGTAAAATAGTTGATCTGCAGTAACAGTACAGTTTGTTTTAAGCTGTCGGCTTATTTGAAAAGCATATTGTGTTAGGCTTTAATTTATGCTTTATGTTGCCCCAAAAATCCACTCTCAAGGGGTCAGATAGTGCATGGGGACAGACAATTTGAGCAATTTTCGGGGTTAACCACAACGGCAATCGCTGGAAAAGCATCAATGGACCAACAGAACTGTCTGTGTGTTTGTGTAATTGGATGGATATCTGGAAGTGTATAATACAATTACACTACACACGCACACACATATGTATAATCGAAGCTGTAAATATGCGCCCCAAAGGGTTGACTTGGCACTCAATTTAAAAAGCGAAACTGAAGAGCTACAAAAAGTTTATTGAGGCGTGAAATTAGCATTTGACAAACTGCTTATGCCAATATACAAAACTTCTCCTCCTCCTGTGTGTGTGTGTGTGTGTGTGTGCGAGAGAGAAAGAGATTTTTAGTTTTACTCACATGCCATATGCAGATAGAATTAAACTTATGTTTTGCTGTGTTAAATTTATTACCGATACGCTTCAGTTACAATGGCCAAACTATGCGCACTTCGAGCCCAACCTCTTCCCATTGGGCGAGTCGACTTACCGCAATGTTTTGGCAGCATTGGCCATTTGGTTGTGGCCAAAACCTGACACCCGCCTGTCATTTCAAATTTATGCGTTTATTTTTATTGCACTTTGATTGTAATTTAAACTAAAACATAATTTTAGCTAATTATTTCGGCTAATATTTGGCAGCACTCTGATTAATGCAAAGTTAGCAATCAGGTGCTCTTACGGATCCTTTTTGATTTGCTTTTCACAACTGCACAACAAATATTTAGTTGAACACACTCACTAACATCCAGACAGAGGCAAGTCATGTCCAGTCATAACTCATTATAATTAGATTCAGGTAACTCTCTGTGCAACTGTTCGTTATCGCTTTGGCCTGCTCCATTAAATAATTGCAAGGATTTATGTGCAAACATTTTGCTATTTCGGCTAACTGAAAACTCTAGTTGTTGCTCCCCAGCTTTGGCCAGACAATGCATCTTGCCTCTGCAAATAGAGGGCTAACCAAAGTATTGCACATAATTTTCAGTTGCCGCACACAAACAAATAAATACACGCACACACCGAGTATACTCTGCTGTCGACTCTGTACAAAATGCAAGTGCATTTAAAGCACAACAATTGTTACTCTAAGTGCAGCTAGAGGCTGCAACAAGCAGGTGTGCCACTTGCCTCTTGCCTCTTGTTGAACTTGCCCATTTGTTTATGCCTCTGTAGTGGAAATGCAATTTCCATGTAGTTTGCAACAATGCAAGCCTATACAGAAATTAATTTTAGAATTCAAAAATAGCTGGTGGTTTAGTTTCTTGTTCTCTTTCTCTATTTTTTTTGACGTGTGTATGAACTCACATTCAACTATTTTAGTTGCCATTTCTCATCTTAATTAAAGCAGTTCTCAGTTCGGTTTTCCAATTTGTATTTAACTGTAATCATTTTGAGGCTTCTGCCGGAAATAACCTCATGGCAAATTCGTGAGCATTATAACAATTTGTAATTGGATGAAATTGCAATATTTTCCACCTGACAACTTGCATTCATGAAGATGAATGGGCAATGAGATCCAGCTGAAAGCTGCCATCAACTGACTGAGAATGTAAGCAGATCTTTCAAAGCCTGAATGAACTTTAAATTAAACATGTTGAATTTGTACTCCGGCATAATGGGCAAAATAAGGAACTTTGTCAAGAAGTCTGCAAAATAATGTCAAGATAAAATAGGGACATTTTAGCAATTACGCAATAAATGTAAGCTAACAATGAACAAATATTAAATGGTATTTATTTTGTAAATATTTTAAATTAAACTTGCATTGACATAAGGAGTAAATAATAATTGAAATAAATAAGTTCTTCTTACTAATCTCAATAAAAAATAATAAACAACAAACATTAAAAAAACCAATGATTTATTGACAATTAAGCTTCTTTTATCAGCAGCAATTAACAATTTATTTCTGCTTTTTTTCTTGCATGCCGCTGTCGTCATCTTCATCGTCTTTGCCATCGCTGTTGTTGCCAATAGGTGTCCGATACCGTCGTGGAGCCGTACAATGCAACGCTCTCCATTCATCAGCTGGTGGAGAACACCGATGAGACCTTCTGCATTGACAATGAGGCGCTTTATGACATTTGCTTCCGCACGCTGAAGCTATCGTCGCCCACCTATGGCGATCTAAATCATCTGGTTTCCGTAAGTGAATCTTAATCAAAATTAAACTAATGTGTGTCTCGGTTTTGTGTGCACCCCCCTTTCCCCCTCTTGGACCGCATAACCACAACCACAACCACAACCACACCCATCTCCATCGCCATCGTCGCTGTTGTTGTCCAGGTATCAGAGGTGGTCGTTGAGCCATATAATGCGACGTTGTCGGTGCATGAGCTGTGCGTGAACACAGATGAGACATTCTGCATTGACAATGAGGCCTTGTATGACATATGCTATCAAACACTGCGTCTGGGCTCCCCCACCTATCAGGATCTCAATCACTTGGTGTCAGTAAGTAGCTGGATAAAGGATACACCAATGCAACGATGTTTACCACATAACTAATCAATTTGCTGTTAAATGCTTCGTGTCAAGTTTGCTAATATAAATTCCTTTCCCTCTCTCTGTCATGTGTGCCAGGTCACAATGTCTGGTGTGACAACCTGTCTGCGTTTCCCTGGCCAGCTTAATGCTGATCTGCGCAAGCTGGCCGTCAACATGGTGCCCTTCCCGCGCCTGCACTTCTTCATGCCCGGCTTTGCACCGCTTACCGCCAAGGGATCGCAGCAATATCGTGCATTGACTGTCGCCGAGTTGACGCAACAAATGTTCGATGCCAAGAATATGATGACCGCCTGCGATCCTCGGCATGGACGTTACCTAACAGTTGCCTGCATCTTCAGAGGTAAGCTGTCTGACAAATGACTGGGCATTGTGACTTCAACCTTTAAGTGCTGTTGACATGACTCGACTCGACATGTGACCTCACGTGCTGCTTGACTTTTCCACACACAGCAGCCGCGCCTACATTCCAGCGAGTTTCAAACAAACAAACAAGCAAAAAAAAAGAAGAAAAATAGTTTTTTAACAACAAAACCGTAAAGAGCTGCTCGCACGCTTAGATGAAGGGGTCATGTTGCCATCAGTCAGCGTTGGCTTGGGGCTCCAGTCGAAGCAGCTCAGCAGCTCACAGCTCGTCACCTTGTGCCGTCAGCTAGACCGCAGCTAACGCGGCTTAGACGGACAAACTTAGTCGCTTTGTCATGGGGTGGCAGGTGTGCCAGCTGCCGGTCCGTCGTCCAAAGGCCGCAGCGCACGTAGCACCCGCTTGCTGCTTCTAGCTTGCCGCTTGCGACAGCGACAATTTTATTAGCAAACGCAAAGCCTACTTATGGGCGCTACTAAAAATGATTAATGCACGTTGACTGGCGGCTAAAAAGGCTGCAATCCGTCAGCGCGCACGTAGCGCAAATTTGTTTGTGAACACACGCACACACACACACACACACAAACACACAGCAGTTGCCCCTGCAACCGTCCCTTTCACGGTCACTTTGCCACCGCTTGCTGTCACCGTCTCGCCATGTGGCTAAGTGCGAGCTGGAAGGAGGTCGCATTTTTTCGCGCTAATTTTTAAATTAATAAACTGCTGCGCTGCGGCGCCCAAAAGTATGCCGCATAATATTTCATTTGTTATTCCTTCTGTGCCCAACCACCGATGAGGCCTTAGTCCTCAGCCTGCCATTGCCATTGCCTTTGACTGATGACTCGCAAAACGCGCGTAATTAGAAATTTACTTTCAAGATCCATTGGGGAATTGCGAGTTCCATTGCCAGTCGCTAACATAGTAGTCCCAGTCCCGCGACCGCTGCCTGACACGGCTTTTGGGCCTTAACTAATCATGCTGAACGTGACTTAAGGCTGCAGTGTGGCAGTGTGGCAATACCTCCTCATCCTCATCCGTTTCTTCTCGCTTTTCCAAAATAATTAATCACAAAAATGAGCGTAAAGTAACAAAATACAAAACGAAAAAAAAAAGAAAAAAAAAAAAAAACAACGACCGACAAGAATTTAAACAGCTTTTTTAGTTGCCTCCTGGGACTGTTTCTGTTAGTGTCCTCCTGCTCCTTATGGGGCTCCGCTCTGACACGGCAGAAGAGCAGCCCAGGTGGCCAAGTGTGCTGCCAGGAAGCTTTAGAAAGCCGTTTAGTATTTCATATTCAGGGATTTGGGGATTTGCTTGACGCATCAAAGCCAGCGTTGGCTTTTGATGTAAATGCGTCAAGTTGGCCAACTGCTGCTGCCGCTGCTGCTACTGCCTGTTAAACCTAAGTACTACTCCTGTTGCTGTCTCTGCTGCCCTTTTGTTTTGTTTAGTTGAATTCAAGTATTTTTATACTGACGCTCTTAATAATTAACAGGACCCATGTCCATGAAGGAGGTGGACACCCAAATGCTCAACGTGCAGAGCAAGAACAGCAGCTACTTTGTCGAATGGATCCCCAACAATGTGAAGGTTGCCGTCTGTGACATTCCGCCACGCGGTCTCAAGATGTCCGCCACCTTCATTGGCAACTCGACGGCCATTCAGGAGATCTTCAAGCGCATCTCCGAACAGTTTACCGCGATGTTCCGTCGCAAGGCCTTCCTGCATTGGTACACTGGCGAGGGCATGGACGAGATGGAGTTCACCGAGGCCGAGAGCAACATGAACGATCTGATATCCGAATATCAACAGTACCAGGTGCGTCCTCTAGCTAATCCATCTGCAATTTTATACTTACTAATTACCTTCATGTCTTACAGGAAGCCACCGCCGACGACGATGTCGAGTTCGACGAAGAGCAGGGTGAGAATGAGGTTTACGAGTCGGAGACACTGCAGAATGGCGACTCCTAGTCCACGACTTGCTACTAGCGCCATCTGCTTGTTCTATGCTGCATGACTAACTTTAAAAATAAGATAATTTACATGTGAAGACAACAAATGGCAGCTACAATAATAAATCACATATCTAGTATTTCATTCCCCACCTGTCTTTTAAGCCTAACTCAATGGTCCTAAACAGACGTGGGCCCGAACATTTGTCATAACTAAAAATGTTGAACGGTTGCGAAAACTTTTTATTAAGGGATCAATTTGATTAAGCTCAAACTCGTCCAAATGCTTAAGGCATTAAAAAGGATATACTTATTATGAATCACAACAAGAAGCTGTATCGATTGGCATTAAAAGATTTAATAATCTTTCGGAAAAATTTTCGAACATTTTTTAAAGGGGTATCTATTAAAAATTAAAAAAATGCCAACATTTCTTGCTAACTCAGCTATTTTAAGGACTATCGTGATGTCCTTTATAGCACAAATAGCAACGTTTATTTCAAAACTGAATATGGAAACGAAAGGATGAAAGTCCTTCGAAGAACAAAGTTACAAGGACATTTTTGTATAGAGAAATTTGGCAAAAACTCTGCCGTATCCTTATATATCCTAGCGATTCATACATCAATTAACTCGTCTTACGAAGGACTATTGACTGGCCAAATGACATTTAAATAGTCCTTTTGGTTTTTGAGTTATCCTGGATTTTGTACATTTCACACGTTTTCATTGGTGCTAGAAGTGAAATTTTATAAATGGTGGATCCCTTTATGACCACAATATCCTTGAATGACAATCAATAGAGTTAATTTTTGTGATCTAAAAAAATTTTGTTCCTTCAAGATCCTTAAGGATATGGCCGAATTATGACTAATTTTCGGTTTTCTTCAATACCTTAACATTAATGCCCCTATAAGTATGCAACATAAAAATGTAATTCATAAAATATGCGGAATTTAAATAAAATTGTTTTAATTAACATTTAATTGAAACAAAGCTTTTTATTTTTGGCCACTACGCAGCGTTTTATTAATTCTTTTACACGGATAAATCTATAGCGGATAGTTGAGCAGCACATCCTGCCGTGCCAGCTCCAACAACATAGGATCGTCGAAGAACTTGTTGATGGACACATCCTCGGAGAGACCCTTGCGCCGACGTGTCTTGATCATGAACTCACGCGCCAAATGCGAAGCCTGCTGTGGCTCCAGCGGTCTTATGACGATGCTCTTGTCCAAGGGATCGCCGGGCACGATTTGCCAATGATGGAACACGGACAGGCAGAATGCCTGACCCTGGGTATGTGTGCGCAGATCTGTCTCGAAACCGAATGAATCAATGGCAGGTATAAAGGCTTTGATTGTATAAATCGGCGACCCTGACACTGGAGCATCCTGCGTAACGTGTCCTCTGCAAAAGAAAACAAATATAAGTACAGATTACATTAGATATTTCCAATTTACACTAACCTGCGCCGCGCCAGCACTGTGTAGACAGCGGATACACAATCGGCAGGTGCCTGAACTTCGACGAATAGATAGGGCTCCATCAGACGCGGCGTGGCCATAAGGAAGGCCGAGTAGGCCACACGACGTGCCGTTGGAATAATTTGGCCGCCACCACGATGCAGAGCCTCGTTGGCAATGACGGCGTCCAGTATTTTGAACTTGACATTGCGTATGGGCTCTTCGCAAAGCGGACCCTCTCGTGTGCCCCATTGAAAGCCTTGCACTATCGAGTCCTTGACAGCCGTCAGCAGATTCTTATCCACCTCAGAGGGTAGTGTATCATCCACCAGAATGTTGGGACCTGTTGTGTCCGGACCAAAAGCCCAAATAGAACGTGCGGCAAGCAAATCCCAATCGTAGTTAACCTGGAAGAATTCACCAATGCGCTTCTTATTCCAGTTGATGCACACGGTCTCATTCTCAATATCCTCGGCCAATCCTTTTTCTAAAGGCTCTGATATCATAGTAATTTTGTTCTTCTTGTTGGGTGTCTCGGCAAAGCACTTCAACGAGCTGGTCTCCACAACAGTCTCACAAAAAGCAACCACGGGATCAGCGACCTTGATATCAATCTCCGAGTACATCTTGCGCAGATCATGCATCACACAGTCCAGATAGAGCTCGCCAGTGCCAAGAATAACGTGTTCGCCCGACTCCTCGACTCGCGTGGAGAGTAGGGGGTACGATTTGTTCACCTTACGCAGACCGTCCAACATTTTGGGCAACTCTGAGGGATTAACCGGCTCCACAGCAATCTTGATAATGCTTTGCGTGTTGAACTTTAATGGTCGGAATATATAGAGATCCTCCGGCACATTAATATCCACAATGCTGGATGTTTTCACAATACACTGATCAATGCCCTCAATGAGCACCCAGTTGCCGGAAGGCACACGATTCAATTCAACCTTGTAGCGTGCCTCATAGACCCAGAGTCGGCCCACTTGGAGAATGCGTGAATCTTCCTCATCCTGCAGCGTATAGTTCTCGCCCAGGACACGGACCTCTTGTCCAGCATGCAAGGTGCCAGACACAATGCGTGCCAGCACTTGAAAAAAGGTGCAGTCATCGTTGGGATACATCTTGGAGCTGTGCACCATCAGTGTGCCATACTGATTACAAGTGATCATGTCGCGATAAATGTCGCCTTCCTTGGGACCAGTATAAATGTGATCCACTTTGCGCCTGGCATTCTCCAACGGCGACTTGATATGCTCCACGCACATGTCAACAAAACCGCTGCAATCGCCCATGAATCTGTTGCATACCACACGTAACAGTGGGCGTATGTTGGACTTCATCTCGTCCTTCGACACTCGCACACTGAGCTCAGACAAAGTATCCAACAACGTAGTGTCCACGTCGCCAACCACCTGGGCAATCAACTTGTACATGGGCTCCAGTATGAACTCCACAAAGCTGCGCTGTGCAGAGCTATGTGGCGGCTTCTTGGTAAACTTGCGGCTTAAATAATGAAAAATTTTTACAAAAAATTGCAACAGCTTTAACAAACAACACTTACGATTTGCTGTGGAAATACATGTCACCCCAGAGGCGCTTGGCAAACTCTGTATAGTTGACACCCTCATAAGTGTCCGCATAAAGTTTGGCAAAGGATTTCAGCGTGAAACAGAAGCCATAGAGCGAACTAGCAAAGCAAACATTGCCAAGAACTGGCGACACCATTAAGTTATCCTCAGCGATGCCATAGGTGCTGCAATAAGAGAGGATGGTTATAAAATGGTGATGAAATGATTAAGCCAAATTTACCTCAGTAAGCCATTAATTTCTTCAACAATGTGCTTTAACTTAAAATACGCATCCTGTGGCGGCAGCTTTAACTCCAGAATGAGGCGATCAATCTTAATGCAATAAAAAATGTTATAAAAACTCTTTGTTTACTCGCAAGAAGGCTCACCTTGTTGATGCACACTGTAATCGCCAGTCGCTCTTGCACGGCATGCTTAAGCAGACGTTCGGTATTCAGCATGACACCCTCGGAGGCATCGATAAAGAGCACAACGCCGTCGCTCATGCGCATGGCAGCGGTAGCCTCATCGGAGAAATTAACATGACCAGGCGTATCGAAAATGTTGAGCAAGTAGCTCTTCTGCTTAACATCCTGCAGTACTAATGTAACCGGAGTGGCCTTGATGCTGCAGCCGCGCTCCTGCTCTGTGAAGAGCGTGTCCGTGTAGCGCAAGGATCGCTCTTCCATATTCTCGAACTGAGGGTGCGTTTGACGTATCAAGCAGTCCACAAAAGTGGTTTTGCCATGGTGCAAGTGGCCAATGAGCGCTACATTTCGAATCAATGGAGGCGTGTCCATTAGATCAGCCATGAACTCCATATCGTAAGTAGTTTCGGGGAGATCTTGTTCTTTGATTTGAAACTTGAGCTTCTTCACGGGCTCAATGAGAGGTTTATCCAATGGTTGTGCATCCTCTTCCTGGACAATCGTCTCCACATCTGGCCCATACACTTCGACGGCTGACGGATAATATCGCTTATCCTCGTGAAGCACAACCGCAGTCACCTCTTTATCCTCATCATCCTGTGGTTCCGCTTCATCCTCATCAATAGCATCGTCCTAAGAGAAATGTTTATTATTTATAGCCAAGCTACGAATATATTGACATACGTCTTGATCATCTGGCACATCAGGCTGTCCATAAATGCTCTGATCATCATCCTCATCGCTGTCCAAGTCCGGCCCTATGTAGTTGCCAAACTCATCATACAAATCGGAATCCATTCTGATGCTTCACTGAAATGTATAGATTTGTTTTTTTTTTTTTAATATATTGTATTCAGTTTATCTCATTATCCTTCAGCAAAAGGTCCACCCTAATGTACACCGATGCCCACACACACGTATTCACCCAAACACAGGCACCTCAGCGGTAAACGTTTACATGCTTTTGCCGGCAGACCCAAACCCACTTCTATTCGCACAGAATTGAGCAACAAACAATTTACCTCAATTAACCTCGGTTAAGAATCAATTGATAATGATGTTTAATCACTTTTTACTGTATAAATACAATATAAATAATATTTTCCACAATAAAAACGCGGAATACGAAGCACGCCACTCTTCTTCTTCACATCAAGCACTCAGCTGGCCGGCAATAAGGTGACCATGCCCCTGATTTTTATTGCTATGCATCCCTGGCGCTAAAAATATTTTCAAATGTTATCGATAATGTTGTAAATTTCCATAAGTTGTATATTTTAGTATATTTTTCGAAGTAAAATATTTTTAAATTACAGGCTGTTTTTTACCGCCATTTGCAATGTAACGCCGATTCGCAGTCATCTTGACCGTCATTAGCACAGGTAAAAATATTGCAAACGAGGCAGGTGAACTCAGGTATTGATTTAAGGTAGAGGTCTGGTCTTTAGAATATTGAGTCAACTGTATTCTTTACAACCATACACATCGAAATGAACCTTTGGTTTTTTTTTGTTCTCGCTCTGCATGGTGCAAATACAATTTGTAGTAAAGAGTCAATAGCCGAAGATCCAAGAAACTTACTAAATAACATAGTAAGTCGAGAAGATTGGATTAATTTGGCCAAATATTATGTGAGTAATCACAAACCGTATAATGTAAAGAAATATGTGCCATATAGGCCATCAAATAAGTCAATCAACACAAGAAGGCCGGGATTATCTGTCATTTCGAGTACAACAGAATTGCCTGACGCCACGACCAGTCTTTTCGAGACCTCAACGGCAGACACTGATCTGGATATGCAAAGCACAACACAATCAAATCAAAGCACAGAGTTAACTACTGAAATGGGAATCGATTCCACAACAGAAATATTTGCCAGCACAACTGAGTTGCCACCGTTGCTGTCAATTCTTGGAATATTTTCCGGAAGCGAATTCACTACCATCAATTCATATAATGGTGATATTGAGACAACCACCATACAAGACGATATCAAAAACATATTCCCGCTAATGGATGTCACAACCGAGAGCACCTATTTAACTTCAACATGGCCTGACCCAGAATCTTCAACCGAAATTACTTCGACAAGCATTGACCCAGTAACATCCATAGATGTCACAACAGAAGCGGAAAGTTCAACAACACCAGAAACAGCTGAAAGTACAACGGGAAGGATAGTCTCGACCACCCAAAACGTTTACAAGTTGGATAAGACGACGAGGAGTATTTCGACGACGCAACTTCCAATATCCACAACTGTGCCGCCAATTTCTTACACCAATAGTGAACCAACGACGTTTGAAGAAAATACTATGGAAAACATGGAATCGACGACAACAAAAATTTATGAGCTTAGCCTTCTGAGCCCAATAACGACACCTGCGCTTGAGAGTACAACTGAAATAGATTCGACAACGCTATTTCCTAAAACCACAACCGAAATAACGCCATCAATAACTGAAACCACCACAACTGAAATTGAATCTAACGAAACGAGCACCACTGTTAATGACGACATTAGTACTATCGAATTAAATAGCAGTGCAGAAATCACCACAACGGAAAAGGATACAATTTTCGGACAAAGTGCTAGTTTCAATAATGATATTATTCAAAATATCCCCGTAAATATTACATATTCTACAGATGTAATGCCAGAGATTTATTATTAACAATTTGTAATTAGCGTAATGAGATAAATATTTTAAAGTAGTTGGTAGATTAATTTTAGTCAATAGTCGGATAATAAGTGACGTGTTGTACGTACCTACAATATGGAACCTGCACAAGTCATAATCATTCAGAAAGGTAGAAAGCGCTGCCAGATGGTTAGAGCTCTGGAGTTGCCGTACATTTTATGGACAACAGCATTCCATCTGAACGTAACTAAATTGAATAAAAATATTTTTGAAATGCTTAAAATAACACAATTGATTGCTCGTAATGGTGAGTAAGACACACATTATAAGAAAAAACTCTATATCAGTGTATTCGTCAATAGCCACCGTCGTCAATATAACGGGTAGTCGCCACATGCGTCCTCGTTTATTTGCTAATGCCGTTGCCGTCAATGATGAAGCAGTCACAACTACATCTGCAGCAAATGCTGACGAACCAATTGACATACCGAATCCCTTTGAAAAGGATCCCCAGCAGTGCATTTTGTGCAAACATAACATTACGCCAAACTACAAGAATGTAAAGCTGCTATCACAGTTTCAATCACCATACACAGGCCGCATTTATGGCCGTCACATTACTGGGTTATGCAAGCAGAAGCAGGAGGACGTTGAGCAAGCGATACATCGCGCCCAGCACTGCTTGCTTATGCCGGGATACCACAAGGACTTAGATTTCCTGCACGATCCCAAGCTCTTCGACCCCGAGAAGCCTGTGCGTCCACATAAATATTAGAAATCTTGTTTTATTCGCCATTTGTTTTTGAACGTAGTGAAATATATTTTACTGCTAGTTATATTTCAATAAGTGTATTAGTCAGTCTTCATCCAAGTACTGTAGCATGTTCAGAGGTATTTTCAGTTCCGTCAGAAGGGTTTCTTTTGAAATTGTGGGTGCAACTAACGCTTGCAAGTCGTTAATGGCTGCAATAAAGCCACATTTCCATGTTTCTATGTCCGCCTCGAGTTCAAGAATTTTTCTCTGTCTCCATTCGGTCTTTTGTGGACTGGCACTCTCCACGGAAGCAAGGGTGTCTTTAAATGTTTCACTGTGGGCAATGAATTCTAGTCTCTTCTTGCTCAGATCAGTACGACGGCGTGATAAGCCGAGACGCCGACAATTTGTCGAGTTTGCTTTGGGTTTTAGTTGAGATGCGCGCGGCGTTTCGAGAGTGGCAGCTTCAACTTTATTGATACTGTCTTCGCTAAGCGGAGTTGTAGCCGGCTGGAGATCATTACGACGTAGTCCAGGTGTAGTCCTAGCTGCTTTATAAAGTCTCAGACCCAAGCGTCGCTTTGGCAATGGCGTTGAATCTGTGCTATCTGTCATCCGGCAGCAAATCTTTTTATAAATTTATTATCTTAACAGGGTTGCCAGTCTTTTTTCAAGCGTTGCCAGACGAGTAATTATAATTACGTCTTCACAAACACATGTGTATCTATAATGCGAAATGGGATTTCAATGCCTCTGTTTATGTTTCTAATAACAGCTGTTCCACTCCGCGATCACTGCTCTCAAATTTCGGTTTCACTCGACTGCTGAGATCATAGTTATGACAACACTTTCAACTTCATATTTCAGACTCATGAATATGATCTCACTTCCGTGTGGAATGTCTTTAAATATCCAGGGTCAAATTAGTCACTTAGAAACTGACGAAAATGATATGAAAACAGGAAATGATTTTTATTGTAACTTTATTTCAATTATGAATATATAAACTTCGCGCTTGATACTCTCGTCCTCTCAAGGGGGTTGTATAAAGTCTACAAAAATTATGCGCTCTTTATCTGCTATATGATCATACTTTCAAACATATGTATGTGTTTATCCATTTGTATGTATGTTTATGTTATATATTAAGTTTAATCGCATTGCCGACTAAGTGTGACCTGATACTGATAATTAGTGAATAGAGCAAATCCATCCACCATTTCCAAGTGTATTTTGGCTTTGAATAAAACTCTCAGCACTTTCTAAAATCGACGCTGATATGATTACAAATTATTCTAAGATTTACGAACTGAGTACCTTACGAACTGAATAATCAAATTTATATATATGAATATGTAAGACAAATTAAAAAAAACGTGAGAAGCGACGCTCCGATGAAGTCAGAAGATTGGCAACAAAAATTCTTAGAAATAAACCTAAGTATGCATATTGAAGCACTAGAATACGAGACTATATAAAGTGTGTGGGGCAGGCACGACTACGGCAGCTTGTGATAACGCTCCACATCGCCGCCACTAAATGATACCTTGCAAACGCACTGTTGAGCTGTTGAGAGCATGACCAGGCATTCGCGACAGACCAAATGCCGACATGTACGTATTTCGTAGGCAAACTGTCCGCTGCGACAGTTAATGCAGCTGGGAGTCTGCACAGGCATGCTCACTTGGGTGAAGCGGGTAATTTTCTGCAGAGCCTGTTGTAAATCCTGTTCAATGGAAGACGTTGGACCCGTTGTTGCGGATGATGAGGTAGGCGTCTGATCAACACTGCTAGCTGTGACAGTTGCGCTAGCTGCATACGCAGAGTGGCTGTGTCTTGCACGCTTTGCCGCTGGCGGGGAAGTCGGCGAAAGAGGACCTGAGAATGCCGATGTGGCCGTAGCAGTGACTGTTGACTTGGTCTTGCGTTGTTGCTGCTTGTTAAAACTGCTCAATGAGGAAAATGTGCCAGCGACCATGTTGCCGTGACCTGTCGGAGACATGTGGCTAGCGAACTGAGAGGCGTGACGGCGTCGCATACGCGAGCTGCCCAGAGAACGCGGCACCGATTTAAAGTGCTCGGAGTGCTCCATTAGAAACTTTTCGATACGCGCCTTGAGCGCCAGGTTTAGTATTGCTTTGCGTTGTGAGGTATATTCAAGTCCCGTGAACGGATCGGATGGCAGGCGGCCCCACTTGGCCTCCTCCTCCGAATGCTTATCAATAGTAGATTGGTCGACCACCTTGCCAGATGGCAGCACTGTTGGAAATATCTGCAAATCAATGTGACCGTTGATTAAAGGCCAAAAAGGAATAAATAATTGAGTTACGCACCATAAGATCCCAAGTGATGGAGTCAAGAAACTCCTCTGGGATTTCCAGTGTCGACTGTTCTCGAAGCTCAGGAATGTGACGCGAAGGCGAACGTTGACCCGCCTGTTGCTGTTGTGCTTGATCTCTCAGGCCATACGGGTCGCTTATCTCGCTCCATATGGTTTTCATAAGTTCACGATCGGCTTTTTCGAGGCAACGAGCGGGCAGTCCCCACATTTGTATCTTGCGCAACACCGGTGGACAGCGTTCCGTACCCCGGATGACAATTTTCACGCTGTTTGTGGTGGCAAGTATCTTATGGGCCGTTTTAAAGAAGAACACCTTCTCACTCTGTTGCTGTGCAGCTGCAGCGCTGCTGCGTGAGTTGTAATCGCTTTGATAGCAAAAGGTTACCGAGTCCATACCCTTGGGAACGTCGCGTACGAACGCTACTCGCTCCCAAATGCCATCGTGTTTTCCATGAACTTCGAATGCCGTGGAGCGCAGAGCACCCGAGCTATGCCAGAGCTTAATGACCTTCATATCAATGGCTTTTGGAAAGTCAAAGATAATCTCGACTGGAGGTTTACAAACTGCAAAGCACATGAAACCTCGCTCCAGCTGCTCTGCATCATCTGCTATGAGATTCGCAGCTGTGTAACCGTCCTCGCAAACGGCATCGCATTCCACAGAGGGCTTTAGTTTTGGATTTAGAAAGTTAATTAGGCTACTCATTGAATGCGTATGTTTACTCCACTCTCTTCTTAGCACTGCTGTTGGTCACGCGGCGTTGCCGTTGCGTCTGTTTTGCCCCACCTGCTCTGATTTTTTTCTTTGCTAATTTGCACAGAAAATGGCGTCACTGGCTCCTGTGTTTTCTATCTTCGCTTACGATTACTCACTCGTCTCACACAAGCACGCGCACAGTTGCAAACACACACGCACTAATGTGCCCACAAATTTACTAAGCTTTAAAGAATTTTTATTAATTCGTTTGTATCTGTAGCAATAATTTTTCAATGATCCTTGGCCTTCCCATATATTAATTGCTCACTTTTTTCTCGTGTTTGTCTGGCTACAATGCTGTTGCTACTGCCCTGGTATATATATAAACACGCAACAGCTGATCGGCTATTGTTCAGCCCTAGAAAAAGGTACTTTTTATTATCGCTTTTAAAGATTTGTAAGTAGGCATTAAACTGGCAAGTTATGAAAAGTTAAAATTTAATATTACCATTTTTTTTAACATAACAAATATTATGAAAAAGGAAAAAAGTATATACATTTTTGAAAATAGAGCCAGAGGGCTATCAGATTATATTCGTAATTTTTTAATACCTACCTAACACTATATTTCATTTGATATTAATATTTTTCTCAATGGCTAATTGGATGTTATGTTATTCCTCGTCAATTTTCCGTTTATTTCATTATTATTAATGTATAATCAGACAAGCATATAAAAACATCGATATTTTTAAAACCGATAGTTCTTATAACAATAATTCAATATCACCACTAAGCATAAATTAAATAGAGGCAACACTTGGCCAAAAAATTACTCTCCAGGTATTTGTGTTATCGAATCTTAGTTGACCCCACACAAGCGAAGCGTTTCGCTCAGGGTTTCGGGTCGCTCTTTACATACGAAACGGGAAGCAGAGCACAGTAACAACTCAAACACCATTTAAATTATAAAACCACAGTCATACAATGAGCGTATGTGTATTCCATGTATGATATTATTATTAGTATATGCTTAATGTTGCTATCTGCAGTTCGATATTTCGATGAAAATACGAATGTAAGCTAATTATTTTTCTAATCGATAATCAACATTGTAAATAAAAAATTTAAGCGGCAACTTAAAGAAATTATTAGATTTTCTTAATTTTATTAATAGTTATTCAATACTGTTTCATGCGGCGTTCTCAGGCACCATCAATACGCAGAGCGGTCAAACGTGGTCTACCTGCTTGCGAATTAGAAAACATTAGACAGGATCGGGCACCTATTGAGATGCAGTGGGGCACATCAGGAGGTTATAAAAATTTGGGTCCCCGAAGGTATGGTGATACAGAGAATCCACTCAAAGACAAACGCATCTTTCTAGTGCTTTGGCGCAAACAGTCAAACAAAAAACATAAAATATGGACAGGTAACGGAACGCTAGAGGTGACTGCAGCACGCGCAACCTTAAAAGACGAAACAAACAAAACGCTGAATGATTTGACATGCTTTAAGATTGAAAAATTTCAAGAAAATACATTACTTGAGATGGGAATGTTGGACGTCGAGATACAGATGGAACTGACGACTGTTGAGGAATGTTTTGCGCAACGGAAAGAAGAAATTGAAAACTGGTACCGTCAGCAAGAGGAATATACCGGTCAACTGATCTCCCAACACGATGAAAATTCTTTCAGACCACGTAGATCGAATATTGTTTTGAAAAAACCAAAGCAATCACCAGAATCAACGCACCTCCTTGGAAACACAAATTGTATTTCACAGAAATCTGGTCCTCACAAATTTGATGAATATATTTGCATGTTAGCTCCTGCGGATCTGCAGCAACTTATGCTGCAACTGGTTGCTGATCACTCCCGAGCATTACATAAAGTAGTATAATTGTGAAACATGATATGATAACTACTATATCAGTTCTCTCTTTTAGCGGTCGATTTCTACGTCACCGGACATTGTTCGAATCGCTCAACAAATTTGCGATCATCCTGTGCTCCTCAAGCATGTTGAAGATCAACCAATAGTGTCGGAAATATTGCTTCCACATTTGCCGCCATGGCAAGAAATGGGACTTTATGACTCTTCCAAGTTTGAGTTTATTCATTTAATGTTGGACAACTTGGTCGTAGCCCTCCGCGAAAAATGTGCTATTGTCACCTCGAATAAGATGTGCCTGGATATAATTAAGGGATACTGTCAGTGCTGGGAAATACCGTACATACAAGTTGAGGATTGCGATCAAGCTGGATATTTCAACACACCCACGACAGAAGATGAGAAGGCTCCAATGGTTGCTCTTCTTACGACAAGTCAATTACCAGACATTCGCTTAATGGGCTGTAAACACATGATTCTCTACAACTACACCACACGATCTGCAGCAACACGGCTTTTAGCATCAGATGGTAACACTCGAATATATACGCTAATAACTGCAGGCTGCTTGGAGGAACGTCTATTTCAACAGAACTTAGAGCTTGTCGAATGTAGCGATTCGTTGATGGATTTATTCAACGATAGTGTGAATCCAACTCGTGAGCTGCTTGGCATTGACCAAAATGTAGGTACATTGTTTATATTTATAAAGTTGTAATTTCAACAATTTTCTTTCAAGACACTTTCTAATTGGAAACAATGGGAGCCTCCGTTCAGCGAAGACTTTTTAAAGGTGAGCAAAGTTATGTTAAATATTATTATCACATTAAATATATAAATATTTTCAGGAGTCTTTTCACTGTGAAGAATTGCCAAGCTTAAGCTTTGTATTTAGCAAGCGGGACGAAGTTATTGCTGGATCAGATACCCGAGTATTTTAATGATTAATTATATAACTGTTTTATTCAAATTTATATATCAATATTACATATTCAATCTATTTCACATTTGGTTACAAGCATTTTGTTTGTTTTATAGATATGTATAGGAATTTTACTTTACTAAATAATCGATGCGCAATGAGTAATTGTTTTCCTCTTTATTGTAAATGACTTCATCGCATTTGACAATAGTACCGGGAATTAGATGTTTTTCCAAGCTGGTTAATAGTTCGTCACTTGGTTCAGTTGGCATGCCAATTAACTCATATTCGGTTGTCAATTTAGGGAAAGTAAACTGTGGAGGGTACGGGCGTATGTTTTCAACATGGGTTGGAACAATGTTACCATAATCTATAAACAATATACTGGGATAACCATCTCCCACTCGTTCCATGCATAGCCCTCTGGACCACTTTCCTTGATACAGGGCGATACACAATTCATTATTTCTAATCAAAAAAAGAATTTAATAAATATATAAATATTTGTTGATTTCAATAGGTAGTTACGGCGGGGCATAATCCTTGTTTGAAGTGGATTCTCCATAATGCTGTATGTCGCGTTGCATAAGGGTGATTTCGTATGCAAAGGGTAAAATAGTGCAATGTAAAACACCAAATTTAAGAAAAGTGTTATCCATGATAACCACATCCAAATCTTTTCCAGTTGGCAAATGAACGTGCCGCAGATACTGTAAGCCAAAGAAAACTTATATAATATATGCTTTATATGTATTTACGTACTATTTTATTACAAATACTTACTTCCTCTTTAAACCCCGCCTGGTAGATGGAAGGTTCTTCTGGCGTTAAGATGATTTTAATTAATCGATTTAGGCTGCGATTTAACTCACTCTCGATCAGGATCACGCGCTGCATTCCTTTTTCACTATCGTAGTCGCGTTCAGAGTACTTTAGCACAAAGGTGTTGTTGTAGTCCAGCTGATACATCATATCACGAAGATTAGGTGACATGTATCGTTTAGGCACACCACGTAACAGTACGGGAACAGCGTAGCGAGGTAAAGCCGCTAAATATTCGCTGCACTCATAAAGATGCTCAAGAGTTGTAATCTCCAAACTGCCATAGTCAACACAGACCACATATATGATATCCCGACAGTCGGCATTCAGAACCATGGCTCTTACAATTTCCGTATGAAACTTAAAGATTACAATTTGACCACAATTTGGCAATTTCCTCAACTTTGGAGAAGATTTGCCCTTCGTCATGACGTCGGAGAGCACTTTAAAGTAAGCAATATCAGCGTTTAATTCAGCTGCGCGGATGTACAAAACGTTGGTCTGCTCAAACGCAGTAATCTTGACGCTAGCGCCACTTAGTGGCAACTTTAGATCGGTGAACTGTGATATAATTGTATCGTCAATTAACGGGGGCCTGCCCGAGTCACAACTATCTCTATGAACTGCTGAGACTGCGTTAAAACATACAGGATTGCAGAAAGGCATCTGACAAAATCTGCAACTATTGTCAGTGTAGCAATTACAAGATATGCACTTGCTTGCAAGATCCTCCAGCTTAACATTTCCTATACATTCATTTCCCGAAAGCTCCTGGTTGGGTCTACACAATTTTAAATTTATAAACATAACGATAATATTTGCATAGCAAGCACTTACATGATTATACGGCGTCCAGATCGAAAATGAAGCGTAGCTTGATCCTTTTCAATTGGCTTTTGCAATGTGTAAGCTCCATGACGATCCAGAACAAAGTTGTCTCTAACATTCAGGTAGCGTGAGTTCACATCATTCAAAGACAACATAGAGGTTTTGTCAGTATAGTTTGATTTGACAACTATGGGAATTTTAAAGAATTCTGGATGTTTGTTTCTCATCGCTGACACTGCTATGGTTCGAGAATCCATGTCCACAGAGTTTAAATCATTTGCAGATGGCGCAGACGGGGGCATTGGCATTTTATTTTCATCTATATCATATGGTTCACATGCTATTGGAATTGGTCGATTCTGAACATAGTGCACGATATTCGGAAATTGTCGAATTCTTGCCCATGCTGCTTCAAGGGAACTAGAATATATTATGAGTATGTAAGTATATCATCGAGCCTACAATAGCAGAAAATGTCTTACCATACATTATGGAAATAAACCATATATTGTCGTGATTTAAACTTATATTGTATGTCATAAATAATTCCATTTCCAAAAAAATTTCTCAACAGATTATCCGTAATAAGTTGTTTGTCTTTTTTAATTATTATGTATGGATATTGCGTTTCTTTTTTGTTACGATCCTTTTTGATATTGTCGTCAATTGGACCCTTGTTGAAACTTTCATAGTTGTTGAGCTTTTCATCATAAAAGTCTTGAACCATAGGATTCCAATCCGACAAATCTTTTCGTTTTTCAGTCATTTAATTTTTAGTTTAAATTTTAAAATCTAATAAACGTGACTTGTAAAATGACATTCACACAGAAGAAAGGATTATTTAAAGTGGGCATAGTTTTTGATTTTTCTACATATAGCTTAATATTAGGTTTATTATAAATCTGATAAATGTGTGCTAGCTAATATTTTCTTTTTACCTTTACTTAATCCTTAAAAGAAATAATAAAATCAAACACTGTGCTCCAAATTAGAGGTTCCAATTTAAACAAAATAGATGTGCAACTAAGTGCGACCACCAGGTGGACTTTAAAATATGCTATTACATCCACTAAAATATACTGAACATTTTTTAAATGTGAATAAAATTAATTTGCTTTACATAGTAAAATTATAAAAACGAGTCATACCATTCCTTCATTCGAATACTGATAAAATTAATGTTGTCATTTTAATACCATTCTCATTAATAGAATCACTATTTTTAATGATGAGCAAGACCGTCGATTACAATCGACTTATCTATCGGATTAAATTTTAAAACATCGACACTTCAGTTAATCGATAATCTGTCAAAAAAATAAACAATCTTTGGCGTTGCATCAGAAAAATGGTAAAAAACGAATCTAATTTTGTTGTTGAGCGCATTGTGGATAAGCGTATCACAGCAGATGGTAAAGTAGAGTACTTTATCAAATGGCGTGGTTATTCTTCCGGAGACAATACATGGGAACCTGAGGAAAACTGTGACTGCCCAGCTCTCATACAACGATTTGAGGAGTCCCGGGCCAAATCAAAGAAACGCGGTGAAAAGAAACCAAAATGTGAGGAAATACAAAAGCCACGCGGCTATGAACGTGGGCTGGAACTCGCAGAGATTATGGGCGCAACCGATGTTACCGGAGAAATAAAATACCTCGTCAGATGGAAATATTGCGATGAGTTCGATTTGGTATCGAGCGCTCAGGTATCCGAGAAAGACCCACAGATGTTAATAGAGTACTATGAAAAGATAGCACCATATAATGGAAACATTGAGAAGCGTATGCAGGGCGTTCCAGCAGAATTACGCACAATAGCCGCACAAACTGGCTATGCAGTAAGTGGATCGGCAACAGATGCAGTGGATTCAGCAATCAGTAGCGTCGACGATGATCAAGTGTTAGCGGTGGAATCAAAACAAGCATCAATAGAATTGCCAGTTCAACAGCATGATTCCGTGGATGCTGACATGGACAGTGTTGGTGTTTCCTATTCTATACCCGTTCCGGGTGTGGGAAACATTGCTATCGATGTTCCAATGGTGGATAATTAACCTATAAAATTCAATATTTTCATAATTTAATTGCTTTGTAATTTAATTTTTATATTAATTTAATTTTATATTGCTAAGTACATTGTTCGTCTAGATTAATCGGACCAAGTTTTCCCGTGCGGAAGAAGCTGATAAATTTACGCGCGGCAGCCAATAAATTTGTCATTACCTCTACTTGACCGTTGTATTGCTTTACACGGTGAAACATGCCTTGATGTTGTGCATATTCGGCGAGAACTTTACTTATGTTGTCACTGGGACCAGACTGCAGTTCTAACTTTTCCACATACTCATAGCGTTTATGTTTATTTAACCAGAATAACAAGTAATCGGCTATGAGGTCTTCGCCTACAATGTGGTCTGGCAAGCAGCCTACTAACGCCAACTTCATGCCCATCTCGTCATCCGTAACGGAAGGCTGCAGAATGCCAGGCGTATCAATCATGTAGACCGGAGGCGTCTCCTGGATTTTAATACGTTCGCCGACAGACCGGGTGACGCCAGCTATAGCCCCGACTTGAGCCGCACTGCGTTTTTTGAGGTGCACATTGCGCAGTACATTGATAATGGAACTTTTGCCGACATTCGGTACTCCGATAATCATAATATTATGTTCTGCACTTTGTGCCCGGTTGAATCGGCTGCTTTCAGCCACCAATTTTGTTGCCAATGGCAGAATATCCAATACTCCATGATTACGCTGATCCTTGCAGTTGGTAAAGAGAATATTTCTTAGTTCAGGCTGCACGGTATGTAGTTGTTTGACAATTCCACGTTGCTGCTTGGATCCCAAGAGATCAATTTTATTTAGCACTAATATATGTGGCTTTACACCGTTACCTATAAAATATACAAACAAAAAATAAGGAATAATTACAACGTTTACTCAATCAGTAATTTACCTGTAATTGTCTCAAAGAACTGTGAATTACGGCCAGCTAAAGGAATGCGGGCGTCGTGAATTTCAACGATGCAATCAACAGTTCGTAGTTTCTGCTGAATTTGTCGCATACCCTTGGTCATGTGGCCTGGAAACCAGTTGACCCGTTGATTACGGCTGGGTAAACGAAACACGGTACGAAATGGATTCACCAGCGGCATTGTTTGTTTTGTTCCGGCAACATCAGCTGTTAAATTCGGACGTAATAGTTGACATAGAGATAATCGATATACATACAAAAATCACTACAGCGTGCTTTTCATTAAAAAAAATGTTTTACTAAATGCATTCACAGCGACATTGTTTAAAATCATCATGGTAACCGCATGTTAAATTTGAAATATAATTTAACTTTGAAAAAAATATGTTTCGAAAAAATGTTTACAGATATACATATTTTAAAAATCTGTTTTCTCCAAAACTAGAGATAATCTAGAAATTTTGTTAAGATTTCAAATATTTCGTTGCATTTTTAAAGTGTTAATCTAATAATTATGGATTTTTTGGAAAACTGCAACACCAAAAGTTTTCGTAATAATGGATTTGAAATGATGCTACATTAAATAATGGAAATGATAGAACAAAATGCAATATTTTACAATTGAGTTTTTGGTCACACTTGCGAACTGTTCATTGTAGAGCTAAAAATATCGATTGTGCTAAAAAAAATCGTTTTAATCGCCATACCTTAGACATATTTTGAAATTAAGGAAAGCTCTTTCATTTCATAACCGTTAACTATGAAATAAACAAATTTTAAAACACTTAGACTGCATGGATGCAAATAGTGCTGAAGAGCTGGTTATTGGTGCTTTCTATGTTTCACCCATTGGTCGATTTCGACGCAGTCGCGCTAATTGTCTTGAAGGCTCATGATTACCACCACGGCAGCGCTCGCATTGCAAAACTCATAGATTTTAAATCTTGTGTCTAATTATAATCTTTTTATATTGATTGGTGGCCCTAAAAAGGGCTGTGGTCCTTATGATTTGGCGGCTATTTAATAATTAGCATTGTTGGCATTAAAAATAGAAAATATTAATTTAAAATACACTGAAAGAAAATCGAGTCGAAAAAAGAACCGATGTTTCTATAAAAAAAAAGATCGACTTAATCGATTAAACATCGAATATGTTTCCAACTCTAGCCCGTTGTTGTTCTTATCTTATCGATCAGAATGTGCTTGATCTTTTTTTCACACTAAGTATTATTAACCTAGCAGGAGTTTGAGTAAATTAAAATGAATACAATTGATTATCAACAAATAACATTGGGTGCTGTATGTTCCAGGTAAAAATTTGGTAAATAAAAACATTAATATGTATTTATTTATTTAGGAGATCGGAGTCGGAACTTTCGGAAAAGTATATCAGGCGCAATGGCGAAATAAAACAGTGGCTGTAAAAAGGATTGACATAAACGTAACGGAGGAACATGTTATAAGGGAGTTCAGACAACTTTCCCGGGCCAACCATATTAATATTATATTCCTACATGGCACATCGATCAACGAAAATATCCATTATTTAATTATGGAATATGTGGATGGCGGATCGTTGTTCAACTTATTATATAGTGTACCCCGGGCAAATTACTCATTAGACCACGTTATTAACTGGACTCTTCAGGCCGCTAAAGTAAGCGTACTATTGCGATAAGTTAAATATTATACATACAATGTATGCATTTTTATTAATCATATTTTATAGGGAGTTGCTTATCTGCATGCTATGATTCCCATTTCTGTGATTCATCGCGACCTTAAGCCACATAACATGTTGCTTGACGATAAACGACGTTGCCTTAAGATTTGCGATTTTGGCACTGTTCGATATTTGAGTAGTATGATGACCAAAAACCAAGGCACTGCCGCCTATATGGCACCAGAGGTATTTGTTGTGGTTGAAAACTATCATCGTATGATGGTTGCAATATAAAAACCGTATGCTGTGGCATTGATTAGTTTGCATCAATAATTAGTATATAACCCAAATGGCGACAAAGCAGTACAATATTTAAATTAAAAATTACAGGTTTTCAATGGGGCAAAATATACCGCCAAGTGTGATGTCTACAGTTATGCCATCACCATGTGGGAGTTGCTAGCCCGTAAAGTACCTTTTCAAGAGTTATCTAATGAAATCAAAATATGCCAGAGTGCTGAAAAGGGTATGTACATCCCATCTTGTGTTTAAAATAAAAAAACGTTAATAAGTTTATTGCAGGAGTACGGCCATCGCTTCAGGAGCTTGTATTTGACTGTCCCGAAAAAATACAAAAATTAATGACTGATGGATGGGATGCAGATCCTAACAAACGTCCTACTATGAATGACATTATTGAATCTTTGAACGAGTATCCAATTGACGTTGAGAAATTGGATATATAATTTGCTGCCATTCTCATTTTATACAATTTATAATTTATCTTCTTAAACACTTTTGTGGAAATATGAATTTGAGACAACGCATTATACATACATACATGTACACTACTATACACATATACATACACATGTGTAAGCACCGTTTGAAGTTTCGTGCTTATCCTTGTATGAAGATAATTTAGTTGTTTAATTATTAACTCAGCAATCATTTGAGCATTTACAAAATATTGGAAATGACTTTCAAATTGCTAGTAATATTAATAATTTTGTGAACTTACACAAAAGTAATTTACAGTTTTTTATTCTTAGTTTTCGTTTATTGCACTAAAATTTAAATATATAAATATTTAGCAATGAGTTTCACCAGAACCTCATCGGTTGTCGCTGCCGATGATAGTCGTTTAGATGATTCTCATATCGATAATATTCAGATAGAGACCATATTTCCCAAAAAGCTGCCCGAATTTATAGTTGGTCCTGTGTATGATGAAAGCGGATTTACACTTAGCGAGAGACTGGCTCTAAGGCAGGCTTGGAGACTTATCAAGCCCTTCGAGCGGCGCTATGGAACGGAAATATATTTTGAGTAAGTGAACAACTAATCGTATGGACATATGTATATTTAATTGGAAACCAACAACTAGTTTTCTAATGGAACATTACACGCTATTTGAAAAATTCCGCAAAGAAGGGAAACTTGATCTTAAGCAATTACATGGTCATGCACTGGCTTTTATGCGCTTTATAAGTTCAGTTATTGAGCAAAATGATGCAGTGGCGCTCCAGATAATGCTAAACGACATCAACCACCAGCACAATCGATCCCATGTAAAAGTATATTATATGGAGGTAATTTAACTGAAAGAGTTCATTGCATTGGTGCATTGCTCAATGGAAGGTTATTTTATTGTAGATGATGGTTAAGGCTCTGATTGACTACGTGCTCGATAAGCTTAAATATGTTTGCTCCGCATCCTTGGAGAGTGGTTTTCGAAGACTTCTGGACAAGTTCCATGCCCTTCAAGACGAGGACAAAAATAGGGGTCATTCATTCTTGCAATTCAAGGAATCTGATGAAACCGAAGAGATCGTAAAAGCTTAATTACTTTGGTTGGAATATCGCTTTCATCATCGCTTCCGTTATGATCAATACACCTAATCAATCTAAAAATCGTTCAAGGCTTTATCCATATGCGAATCTGCTCTGTTCTTAACCCCTAGCCTACCATTCAGCGGAATAATCAATGTCAATGCTAATTCGAAACTAAAGCGCTCGTTCGATAGCTGGCGTCGCTGCCAGCGCTTCTGCTACTGCTGACGTCGCGATACACATATCAATTGATGACGCGTCGCAGTCGCAGTCAACGCTGACGCGCTGCATCGGTCTCGACGTTCAGCTTTGCTGTTAAGCGCGTTTCCTTTGAGAAATTCAGTTTTGCTTCTACGCTCACGGCGCCCATCCACACGTTTCGACAGTTTAATTTAAATGTTGTGGCATTCAATTAAAACCAGCCAAAAAGCTTGGCTATAATACGGTTGCATTTCTACAACGCATTTAACACAAACAAATATAAATACACAAATGATCTAAACACAACACAATATCAAAGAAAAACATAACATAACAAAACAACATAGTTTTGACCACATAATTTATTCAGAAATGGTTGCCACCGAGGATATAAAAAAGGTGAGGAATAATTTTAGACAAATTATTCTAGTGTTTATTAATTTTTGTGTGAAATAATTATTCCCGTTTCTTGGACAACTGGAAAGTATGCTATAATAAAAAACCTTTAAAACTACTACATATTGTAAAAGTCATTAGTGCGACGTTTTGTCATTAAAACCCGTAGTCTACAATTATTGAGATGATTTACAACATATGTAGCTCTTGACTCTTATCTCGATTCCGACATCACAATTCGACTTAGTATTAACAATTTATAATGTGAGCAGTACCCTCTCTAGCGGATGCCCAGCCACAAGATTTCATAAATAATTCGACGTCGCCCTATCAGACATCATAAATATAAAGTATAACATTTACGCTTACGTTCGAACTAGGTACTTGAAGCTAACCCCACAAGGGCAGTCAATGGAACAATTAAGCTAATGGCTGCTCAGGCAGCACGCTCTGTGGATTATAGCTTAGCATTTGGTGTTAGGGCTCATAAAGTACAGACCTGCCCATAAAATAGATCTTATAAGAACTTGCTGCTATTTTAAAGATGATTAAACAAAGCCAAAGCTAATATTAAATTAATATAATATGGTTTTTTACTGCACTTATTAATAGTGTTCTTGGGTATTTTACAGTCGGCCATTCCATTACTGATTTCAATTTATTGATTTGGATTATAATTCGACAATTACCCAAAAAAATTCTTATCTATCAGCTGTGGCAATGCGTAAGTTCACGTGTGTTTAGACTGCTTTCGATAATGACCCATAAAAGACCTTTGGGCATTACGTCGCATGCTTAAGACTTTCGAGGCATTCGCAAACTAGCTGAGTGATAAGCGTGATTCAGCTCTTCATCTGCTGATAACAGTGAGAGCAGAGATTACAGATATTAACGCAATATTCAGCATTGCCAAAAGCTTTCTAATTGTGTGCTTAGTTTATCGCCCAACAATAAACAAATCAATTGGGATCGCCCGATTGGGAAGTGCCCTATATTTGAATAGATTTATATATGTACATTGTACAATAGATAATATATAGTTAACAACACTTCAATTTCTGCAGAATATATGAATGCAGGGTATAAATATGTTGTTAGTAGCTTGTTGTTTTATCGCTAAGTTGTTTATGTTTAAAGACCGGACATGTTTGCACTTGTTTATCTCGCTTGTGGGTGCTGTCGAGTAATCTGCAACAATGTTATTGACATGTCCACTTCGATATATATTATTTTCTGCTAGTATTATATATAATTTTGTTTTTATTTGCATGTTTTGTTTATCGCTATTAAAATATGTCATTCCTTAGACTCATCCAATTACTAGTGACTCGCCCAGATGAGTGTACTCGTATGCAATAATCTTTTAAGTACTTTGTACACACCCTTAATGGACAATAATAGACTTCAGCGCAGGGGGAATACGACACAATTGGAATATCTAATTGTAGTTTATCCCTTGAATGTGTTTATATGTCTTTTCTAACTGTCGATTACGTTTCCTAAAAATACGTACACAAACAATCGTCGTGCGGCTCCTACGCCGCCTCACGAGCTCACGAACGTTGCCTTCGTGCCAGTCGAAAACTAATTAAGAAATAAAAACGAAGACGAAGCGCAGCGGCGCCAAGAACAACGACGTTGATTGCGCTTGACATTGGATCGGGCGGGGGGAGGAGTAGAGTTGAGACAAACAAGGAGGAATCGGCAAAAGGTAAACAGAGCAAAGCAAACAGCGCAAAGTAATTAGCATGTGATGCGTCTCTTCGGGATCTGGTGGGTGTGTATCTCATTCTATCTCTTTGTGCTCGCCAAGTGCATTGCTCTCTTCTGCTCTCCGGCGCTCGCTCTATCTCTTTTGTGCATGTGTGTTTTAGATGTGCATGTTTAACCTGTTATTGTTGTTGTTTTGTGGCGACAGATTTATTTGGCATTAATTGCAATTGCAATACATACATACATTTATGTGTTAAACGCGTAAATTCTAAATTATTTGATTTAGTATAAATAATTTGCATTCAGCTTTGATAAGAGTTGAATTATTCATTTACATTGCAAACACATTACAATCTCTAATTATGCAAAAATGTGCGCAAAAGCATCTAACTTTATAAATATATTTATATGTAAGTAGACGTGTTTATTTTTTGTAATTTTAAATGCTTTTACCTGACGCAGTCGCTTGTCTTCTATCAACATTTTTGGCAAGTGCATTGGCAACATAGTGCGAAAAAAATAGAAAAAAATTAATGCAATAGGAAATTCGAGTATAGCGCAATACAGGAAGCATTTCATTGGTCGGATTAGGGGGCGTATGCGCAATGTCTGCAGATGCTGCAAATTCTTACGAAACCAAAAGGTTCCACACACATGTCCAAATATTGTTAATATTACTATTGTAAACTGTGGATGTTTGGGATGTAATTCACCTTTTGCTGTTGTATTCTGTCTGACGTAAAAGTCGAAATGTTTGGCATTCAAATGCGCGTAATTCGCAATGGCAAAAAACCAAAACAATATGCAAATATTCAAAGCTGCCACACCGAAGCTAGAATACTCTTGCTAAAGCCAGTGAAAAGTTAAGTACGTTTTTATATGGTGGCGTATACTTAATGTCTTGGTAATACTTATATCAAGTATACGCCAGTAAATTGAGACAGCATGAAAAAAAATTATAAATGCTACTTAACCCAAAAAAAGTCACATATTTTATTTATTTTCAAGTTTTGCAAGACTGACAACAAATCGAGTTATATTACGAGTATAAGACTTTAATGAGATCTAAAACGAAAGTCCTTAGCGAAATTTAGAGCATCTCTTGGTGAGAGTATTGCAACAGTGTGGGCCAAAACAGAAGCGTAACAATTTCAAGATCCGAGAAGAAAATACACTTTTCGAAGAGTCTCCCAAACAGTCGTCTCCAACTGTGTTGGCCACACGGACCAAGACAATCGCCGCGCCGCCAAATAAAATAAAATTAGCGGAAATATAAGTTTATATATTGAACGTATATAAAGCAGCAGATACAAAAACATATAGAGAAATGTTTTTCTTAGATAATTAATGACTAGAGAAAATAAATAAAAATAAAAATACGCAGAGAGAAAAGAAAAGCGTCATAAAACCTAAATAGTGCGTCTTGTGATAGCTATCAAAGCTTATATAATACTGGCAAACCACTTGACAAGTGCCTCTTGAGAGGGTTACGAATGGACTCGGACAAAGTAGTACGCGCCATGGCACGCTGGTGGCAGGTAAAGGGCAACACTTGCAGCTCATTTCAATGTGGCAAGACACTCGTGGCACACACCTCCTTTTTATAAATAAACACACACTGAACAGCTGTGCATTAGAATGTATTCATTTAAAATGTGCGAGTTTTTATATCGATCGAAGATCTCATAATTGATCAATCATATCATAGATATGTTATATAGATATATTTAGTATCTGTTTAGCCTAGTTAATGCACGTGCCGCCGCAAGCAGAAATAGATTCGCCCAGTTTATACGTTCTTCAAATATGTACAAGATTCTCTTGATCTTCGCAGACTGTCAGCCAAGAGGACACCGATGTGACGTCACATAATCCCATGCTCTACGACCCGCTGCAAGATGGCATTGTTAAAACCTCAAAGACTCGCCAATATCTGGCCGCGCTCGTTGGTAAGCTGATCATCAACTGAATGAGTACTTTTATCTTTTATTTAATTTATTTTTCAGTCTGCCTGGGAGCTGTCGCTGCGGGCACAGCGTTGGCCTGGACCAGTCCAGTGCTGCCGCAGATCAGCATCAATGTGAATGCAAGCACAACGTCGACCAATGCAACCCACTCGCTGGGCAATTTAACCACAGTCAGCAATGTAAGCACTGAAATCACTTCAACAATGGCGTCTACGCCGCTTGATGATCGACTTCTGTTAACTGTATCGCAGCGTAAGTGGAAGGTCTATGGATATTTAAGGGATTAGCCTATCTTACTTATCCATATTTGCAGAGAGCTGGGTTAGCTCCCTGCTGGCCATTGGCGCCTTTGTGGGCGCCCTGCCCACGGGCTATATTGCCGACGCAATTGGCAGACGCTATACAGCCTTGGCAATGGATGTGCCTTTTATTTTGGCCTGGCTGTCGATTAGCTTTGCCAAATCCGTCGGTTGGTTGTACTTTGGTCGCTTCCTAATTGGTGAGTTGACAATGGGGTGAATCTCCTTTGACTACTCTGCTAATCCCTTTTGTCATTTTTAGGCATCGCAACGGGCAGTTTTTGTGTGGTGGCCCCCATGTACATCTCGGAGATTGCAGAGACGAGCATACGTGGTTCTCTGGGCACGCTGTTCCAGCTGCTGCTCACCATGGGCATACTCTTTGTGTACATCATTGGCTCGCTGGTGTCTTGGAGCACTCTCAGCCTGTTGTGTCTGCTTGTGCCCATACTGCTATTCTTTGGCATGCTCATGCTGCCAGAGACACCAGTCTATCTGCTGAAAAAGGTGCGTGATATTAAAAGAGACTACCTCATTCATCTAATGTTTTTCCTTGGCTGCAGGGTCGGCGTGCTGAAGCGGCGCTGTCTCTCAAGTGGCTCTGGGGCAGGTATTGCGATTCGCGCAGTGCCATACAGGTTATACAGAATGATCTGGATCAGACCAGTGAGAATGCCTCGTTTCTGGATTTGTTTAGCAATCGGGGAGCACGCAGTGGCCTCATCATATCCATGCTGCTGATGTTATTCCAGCAGTTCTCGGGCATCAATGCAGTCATCTTCTACACCGAATTCATCTTCGAATCGGCCGGCAGCAGCCTGAGTGCCTCGATCAGTTCCATCATTGTTGGCGTGGTGCAGGTGATCATGACGCTGACGTCATCGCTGCTCATTGAACGCGCTGGTCGCAAGATACTGCTGCTCTTCAGCAGCACTGTGATGACCATCTGTCTGGCCATACTGGGCGCCTACTTCGATATGAAGGACGGTGGCAAGGATGTCTCGCACATTGGCTGGCTGCCCTTGCTCTGCATGGTGCTCTTCATCATTAGCTTTTCGGTGGGCTACGGCCCCATTCCCTGGCTAATGATGGGCGAACTGTTTATGCCGGATGTCAAAGCCACTGCGGTCGCACTCACCGTCATGGTCAATTGGCTGTGCGTGTTTGTAGTAACGAAATCCTTTGGCGTCATGATCGAAGACTGGGGATCGGATGTGACCTTCTGGTTCTTTGCCGGTTGCATGGCAGTTGCCACAGTCTATGTGGCCTTAGTGCTTGTCGAGACGAAGGGCAAGTCCGCCAGCGAGATACAGCGGTGGCTCAGTGGGCATTAAGATGGGTGCTATTGAAGGGAAATAAGATGCCATGACGCGCAGAATGTACAACATTTAACATATTGTTTTTATTATTATTTATAGTGTAGTTCAATTAGTTTTTAAGTTGTTGACACATAGATAACTCATCACTGAATTTCGTAGCTACTTTTCGTCGTATTCTATATGTATATTGCTATTTGTAGCTGTTAAGTGTGCGATTGTAAAGACAAGTCTAGAACCCTATCTATACAAATGCAATTATACATTTGTACTGATAATAAATTGATGTATTGTACAGTTGCAAGCACAGTTGCATGCTAACCCGCTGATAACCCTTGCGACGGCAACGCCCCTCAAATTTGCAGCTAATCAACGTCGAGTGTCATAACAAATTCGTAATCAGATGGATTATAGTCGAATGCATATTGGCCACGCCCACGATTGGCGCCACTGCAATGACTTTGACTGTTTGTGTGTTGGTCTTGTTCCACTTGGCCTTCAGGCATTGCCATTGGCAAGGTCGCCCAATTGATCGAACGTAAATTGATGCGATGCCAGGTAGCGTCGAAGCGTCAATTGCAATTCTTCTTTATAATTGCCTACATTTGTGTTGTTGCTTTATTGTCATATGCAAATATTTATTTGCATCTTTTTCAGCTGTCGCTTTCAGGAAACGCCATTTGGGAAGTCCCCCTCTGCCTAGCTCAATGCCAAAACTGCAGCTAGCTAGCTTGTTGATCAAATGTAACAGGTTGTTCTTCTATTTGTTTTTGTGCAGTAGTTGTTAGTGAGTGTAATTCCATTTAAGCCAGATAAGAGCTCATTGGATACTGATTTTATATGGTTCGATTAATGTCTATATGGCCAAAGTGTTGGGCAAATAACATGATTGATTTATTCAGCACTTCAGCTCGAGTGTCTGTTGCCATGATTGATGACACAACGGATAGTCACTAAAACAAAACTATTGCTAATTGTATTAATCAAATGTATATATCATTAGTTTCCTGCAATTCTCGTAGTTTACATTTCCTTTCGCTTTTTATGGTCTACGGCATTATATTCTTTCTTTACAGGCTTTGATAGCTTGCTCTAACCTTGTATGGAGAAAGCAGCATAGCAGGCAAGTAGTAATTATCAGCATCTATTCTTAGATCATATTCATATCATAGCCTACTACCAACACTTCAATATGAATACTTTACTTTATGGAAAACCAGTTTTCATTACGGGAAGCTTGGCACGCGCCGTTGAACTGCACCTGATATTCGTATGCAATTGGCTTCCTTTTTAATTGAATTCTTCATTAAGTTAATTTGTGCATTTTTTGATAAGACGACAGTTTGCGCAATCTGCATGCTAAATGCTCTTGTTGTATTTATAAGGAAATTCGTTTAGTTTCTGATTCAGGAAGATGTTGATACTCTTTCTTTGTCCTGTCCGTTGGAAGATGAATAGCATGCTTAAAGCACATTTCGTGTTGTAACATTGCACATTGGGGCAATAAACATATACCTAAGTAAAATATAAAATAGTAATAATAATAGTATTCAAGTGTATTTATTGATAAACTGTTTATGAATTTTACAAAAATGCGCCTATAATAAGTTAACTATATTAAGCTACAATTAAATATGATTTAACTGTTAAATGAATTGTTAAGATAAAAAATGTTGGCACAACATTAGTGCTACTTACAATAATTTTGAATTTGTGCTTTCTTATACTTCCGCTTCCAATAGTTAAATAATCATTTTTATACAAATAAATGCCTGTGTATATATTGTAAGAGTTTCTTAATACATTATGTGAATCATAAATATTGAAACCGGAATGCGTCACGATTTAATGACGTTCTGGCACACTGTGCGTGAAATACATTTCAATTAGTGGAGGCATTTTAAGGCACGCACGTTTATTGTTGTAAACAAAAAATTAAGAGTTGTGTGAGACTCGTTAAGTATCTAACTGTAGCGACAGCAACTAAATAAGTCAGTGCCCCGGGAATCGTCGATCACAATTCGCCACTCGCCAGATGCATGTCAATTAACTTCCTCCTCAAAGTGCCGGGCTCTGAGTTCACTTTTGGAACGTTGAGCGAGATATAAATCAGAATTTTCCCGCGGATTGGGCGGAACTAAGCCGATTACTCGCATAGTTTCAATTGAAATTCAGATGACACTCTAGTCGTACTCTTAGTTGGCCCATTCATTTATTAACGTTTTTTTTATTATTATTATTTTGCATTAGTTGTTTAGTGCTTTGTTTTGATTTGTTTCTCTCGGACAAAATGCGATAAAAAAAATCCCTCATTATAAAGCGCAGTTCGGTTCAACGATCGTCTGGCTTTGGATACAATACTAGCATATGGAGATAATCGTCTCTCATTCCGAGCATTTTCCGTATTTTACGAATATCGTATGTCGTGTCGTTTGGTATCGTATCGTATTTGTATAGTACATATCGTAAGTGCTTATTATCTAGTCTGAGTGCGAGTACTATAGTAGCTATAGTAGCTAAACACGAACTGTGAATGCGTCTGTCATAATTTCTCGGCTCAATTTGTTTCCACATTTTTCTTTTTTAAAAGTAAACCCACAAAATCGTCGAAACATTCGCACATCGGTCGCATTCGAGTTGCGACAACGAAAGTCGACAGAAGTCTCTCTGATCTTTGCAGTGCCAGTTTCAGGCCCATATCCAGTTCCAGTACCAGTTGCAGTTATTGATCCAGATATACATATTATCTGGAGTCTTCATTATAAAATTAAAGCTGCCACATTATTTACACAATTCTCGTTTATTGTCGTGTGTCAAATTAATTTCGGCAAAATGGGTGAGTGAATAAACAACAAATTAAAAAATACTCCTACTTATTCATAGTATCATGTGAATGATTTAACTAGGCATTTTCAAATTGTTTTTGATTTATTGTGGCAATGTTTGCATCATTTGAGTGCTGATTAAATGTACTACTTACTACACTCCAACAACGATAATAATTTGTGTGTGAATTTGTGGCCCAAGTCAATTGAACGTTATGTTAGGCCCTCCACAGGCATTATCACTAAGTATGCTAATCTCCTACCTGAATAATATTTGTTTGCTATTGATGATGGGCACTTTGTTAATATGACTCCTAGCTTGGTCTTTAGTTGTGATTTGTTGTCGTAGCAAGAAGTGCTTAGTTGCTCTGCATTGGCAAAGGATTCGTGAAAAATCGTATAAGCATATTCAGTGAAGGTCCTTGCAGGACTTCGACATATAATAGTATTTTCTTTAAATTATTTTGTAAGTATTAACAACGGAACAATTTGTAATAGATAAGCATTGCAGACTCTGTGCGGCACTTTATCTTACTCGATTGACATTGACAACTGAATTGTAGTAGTATTAAACAGCTTATTTCCGGTCTCCGTCCCCCAACTGATAGCAGTCTAATTGAATTAGGTTCTGTGTGAAAATTAGCAGAAATTGTGTGTAAGGCACTTTCAAAGTGTAAAGTGTCAACCTTGCAAAAGTTCCAGTCTTCCCCAAGTGATTCTCAGCCATCTCATTAACACTCTGATGCTTTTGCGTCACTCTCGCTTAATAATAATGCCTCTGACTAAGAGTGTGTGTGTGTGTGTGTATGTATGTATGTGCGTGTGTTGTGGCAGCTGCCACACACGACAAGCAGACATTATCTGTCTGCCCCAAAAACACTCAATTTAGCCACATAGAGCGGGACTCGCTTTTATCAATGAGTTTTTGATTAAAGCCGAATTTCGAGACACGCACAAAATGTTTGTCTGTGGTCGACACTATCGGCCCATATGTTGGCCAACTTATCAATCAGTTTACTCGTTTACTTGAACACTTGATTATTAAATTGTGTCAATGCGATGCACTTGTCCCCTCTGTCTATACAAGTACAAGTATCATAAAATATATGGCCCATTATGAATACAAGCAGTCGCAAGTTTGTTTGCTCAGTTGTTATTCAATAAGGAAAAACACAAATTTAGGCTGAAATAAATACATGTGGTTGACCCTAGAAATTTGGCTGAATATTTAATCTTTTTAATATGAATTCAAAAATAAAGTTGCAGGAAATTTACATAAAAATTTTAAAGGTAATTCTAAATTCGAAACCAGAAGAAAATAATGACAGAAATGATATTTTAAAGGAAATAAATTTAAGATCAATTTTAAGATAGAATAAAAGTGTAAAAGAGTATAAAAATTATATTCACAAGCGAAAGGAAAACATAATAATATATACCAAATAAAGAAAGGGTGCCACTCCTGTTTTTTATTAGAAAATTCCTAATAATAATATAAACACTTTTAAAATAATAGCACTGTCTTTAAAGAGTTAAAATGTTGCAAATATAATAGGCTAGAACCACTCAAAATATATTAGCTGCATTGTAATATTTATTAGCTATCAATTTGCTGCAATTCGAAAATAATATTTTGCCTTTCTAGAGTTTACCCTGCTTACCCTATATAGTGCCCTAAATGTTTTAAAACTTTTGATATATTTATGTCAACACTTTAGTGAACTCAATAAGCGGAAATGTTTAAAATATTACGAATAATTGTTAACCAGAAGTGGTTTGTGCCCATCAGCTGCAGTTGGGCCAGTGGGGCTCCATACATTTGTGAGTAAGATGGACAAGTGGTAGTTATGTAGCACCTATTGGGGACTGGGGACTGGGGTCTTGCGGCTTTAGGCTGAAGTGGATTGCGTTGCGCAAAACAAATACATTGAGGTTGGGCAGAGGACTAACGCCTGGAGGGGTCGCTTACGTTGTCACTGCAGTTGTCGTTGTCAGTGTCGTTGTCGTTGTCAGTGTCGCCTTATCACTTGGGCCAGTTCAAGTGCAAATTGCACAAATGGCGCAATTTTAACAACAAATTTAAAAGACAATTCAGAGTGCTCGCCTTTGGCTCGCATCGTTGCGAGAACAAGTCAAACCAATCGATGATTAAGTACTAGATGGATGTGCTATGCAACTGCGAGGGTTTTCTGATAAGATAATACACTTGCACTAACACACACACACACTCGCACACTCTCTCTCTCTCTCTCGCACTGATGAGTATTAATGATTTCATATTTACTTTGGGTCTTTCCAAATCTTTAAATTCATGCGGTTCGCAGTCGGCGACAACATTGCAGTTCTCAATTTTAAAGCTTACGGTTCAATTGGTTCGATCATCACAAGGCATATATTATATATTTATCAAGTAAGGATGTGCCTAAAGTAAAAGCGTGGTGTAACATATGATGTAACTAACTGAATTTTGTCAAATGCATATACGAGTACATTTGTGTAATTCGAGAATAATAGTTATTAGCTTTGTACGCGGTGCAATTAAAATAATTTTGTTATTTATGGCATTTGGCTCATTAAAAGCTCAGTCTGATTATATTTTCACACTGTGATTTTGCAACTTTCATTAATAGATATACATATTCGTTTGTTGTTTGTTTACATGGCACATTTTAATGATATGCCCAGCGATTTATCAAGTGGGCAAGAAAAAAGCTATAGTTTTCTTTTGGGTGTATACATTAATTACGGCCAAAAATATAAGCCGTAAAATTCCGTTCGAACAGTGCGTCAATTAGTTAGTTGAGTGAGTCAACGCGGCGTATGCGCAATATGGTAGCTAAATACAATTTCAGTGCGAATGCTGAGCTGATGGAGTCCAGTCGAAAAAGAGAATGACAATGTGTAGTTACTGCTGGAAGCAAAGCTGGCCAGAAGCCGTTATAATGACCATCTACTTAACGCACAATTACGTCTAAATCGGCGACAGACGATTGAATTACAAATGTTAATGGGATAGCATTTTGATTTTATTTTGTGATTTGAATCGCCATTGCAGCTGCTACACGTGAGCACGCCAGACGCCAACAATGAGCCGGCAAGAGGAAAACAAATACGACCAGTCTTACACTGAAGTGAGCTCCTTCCAAATTAGCGAAGGAATATCGCGTAATATGGAACCCGTTAAAACAAGTCGTATCTTCTTGGCTGCCGTGGCAGGTGAGTGTAGATTCCTCCAAATTAATCCCACTCAGCTAACGACTTCTATCAATCTGTAGCCAACTTGTCCGCCTTTGTGGTAGGCACTTGCCTGGGCTGGACATCTCCGATTGGACCCAAGCTCAAGAGCGAGGACACCTCCGATTCACCTTTGGATAGGCCAATTACAGCCGATGAGGATGCCTGGATATCCTCGCTGATTGCCATTGGCGCACTGATTGCACCCTTTGTCGCTGGTCCACTGGCCGATCGCATTGGACGCAAGTGGGTGCTGCTCTCGAGCAGCTTCTTCTTTGTGCTTGCCTTTTTGCTGAACATGGTGGCCTCCCAGGTGTGGATGTTGTACGTGTCTCGCCTTATCCAGGGCTTCGGCGTGGGCTTTGTGATGACCGTACAGCCCATGTATGTGGGTGAAATTGCCACTGACAATGTACGTGGCGCCACAGGATCCCTCATGCAACTGTTCATTGTTTGTGAGTAGCTTGAGACTAACCTCACTTCCCGTAGCTAACTTATGTTCTCTCTCTTTCCCAGCTGGCATTCTTTATGTGTATGCCATTGGTCCGTTTGTGTCCTACATGACGCTGCAGTGGTGCTGCGTTGTGTTGCCCATTATCTCGGATGTTGTCTTCTTCTTCATGCCTGAGAGTCCTTACTATTTTGCCGGCAAGGGACGCAAGACAGATGCAGTACGCTCCTTGCAGTTCCTGCGCGGCCAGACTGCTGAGGGTGTCCATGATGAGATGGCTCTGATTCAGGCCAATGTAGAGGAAGCTATGGCCACCAAGGGCACATTTTTAGATCTATTGAAAAGTCCCAGTAATCGCAAGGCCCTATTCATCTCTGCGGGTCTCATCTGTTTCCAGCAGCTCTCGGGCATCAACGTGGTGCTCTTCAACAGCCAGTCAATCTTTGCCAGTGCCAACACTGGACTAGATCCCGCCATAGCTACCATAATCATCGGCTGCGTGCAGGTCAGCTCTTCTGGACTTACACCAATCGTTGTGGACCGTCTGGGCAGAAAGGTATTGCTCCTTATTTCCGCCAGCATCATGAGCGTCGGTCTGGCTGCTTTAGGCTTTTTCTTCTACATGAAATTGGTGGTTGGAGACATTTCCAGTGTACTCTGGTTACCTGTGCCGGCATTGATTGTCTACAATATTGTTTACTGCACGGGCTTTGGTCCTCTGCCATGGGCTGTCCTGGGGGAGATGTTCCCCGCCAATATCAAATCGGTCGCCTCGTCTGTAGTGGCCAGCACATGCTGGAGTCTTGGATTTTTGGTGACATACTATTATCCGGCACTAGATGCACTTGGCTCTTACTATGCGTTCTGGCTATTTGCTTTCTTCTGCGTCATCGCATTCTTATTTGTGCTGTTCGTGGTTATGGAGACGAAGGGCCTGAGCTTGCAGCAGATCCAGGATCGCCTTAACGGCAAAAGAAACTAAGACGTTGTTGCCTCAGTTGTACATCATTTTGTGTATAACTTTGCCGATCCTATATATTTAAGGCCAAGTATTTTATTACCTAATTCTAAGAATATTTTTAAATTGTTATTCATTATTATTCCTGTATAATAAAAGAACAAATCATTTAAAAATTGTATTTATTTTTAAATGTTGAAAATAAATAATTTAATTTCTGACTTAAATTCAAAAGTCCGGTAAGCCAATTTGTCAAAATGACAAAATGCTGAATGATTTGAATAACATAATCATTTAGTTGAACATTTCTTGGCATAACATTTCTCTTCTAAGCAACAGCTAATATTCTAAGCTAATTTACATGATTTTGCTTCTAATTTCTATAATATATTTATTTATTTAAATATTTAATAATAAATAAAAAAATGATTGTTGAATTAAAAACAATTTTTAATAATTTTAAAATTTATTTAAAATGTTAAAAAATTTTTTTTAGTAAATCCATTTGAAAAATTTGTGCAATGTTGTAATAAAATATGGAAACACTTAAATTTTTTGATTCAAGAATTATTTTTAATAACCTAAAGTCTACAGAACCGCTTATGTTTCTGGCAAGTTGCCGGAATACCCCAAATGTGTAATGTAACAATTTTACGAAATTTTTTTCATCCCTGGTTGTACTGCCTCACTGTAGTTGCTTTCTATATCAATATTAATCATATTTTTAATGTGGATTTTATTCTATCTTACAAAAGTTCGATAGATTGAATACGCATTCAATTGGTTACAAGAAACGTTCTACTTGTCAAGAAAAATAAGGAAATAAAAAGCTGTTAAGAAAATGGGGTGTTTGATAGTGTGACCAAGCAGTAATTATGAAAATGTTATCTGTTGGTATATTGTTATGTAGTAAATATAAGTATATTTCAAGTTCGAATTGCGGTCACGCTGATTGTCACTGTTTTTCGTCAGTTTCGCTATAATTTTCATCGGGTGCGGTGCGCTGCGCGGGTGTTATTAGCGAATTGTTTGTTGTGCCAGCGAAGAGCGGCTGTATTAGAGCTTATATGTATATGCATGGATTTGTGTGTGTGCGCGCGTGTGTGACTGTGTGCAAAACAACGAAGGGCATTAAATAAATTGAATTAATGTCAAAAAATTCAAATGCAAACATAAGCTAAATAATATTTTACTAGATAACATATGCCTACAACATTCTAAAACAGTTACAAAATCTAAAAAAAAACGGAAATTCCCATAGAAGAGAGCTTGCAACAACAAAAGTGCACCGAAATAACAGATACGCAGCACAGAGCTGGAGCTGGCAAATCAAAAACAACGATAAACCAATACTAACGCACAAACAAAATATCAATGCCATTGTAATTTGTGAATGCAAATAAAGTTATCAGCTTTTGTTTACACTTAACCGCGCCGGGAGTGCCAACGTGTGCACCAAACACAAGTGTTGCGTTTCCCTTTTCTTTTTCCGTTTAATGTTTTGGTTTCTGTAGTAGATGAACATCGTGCATCCTGTTTCAAATTTAAATCCAATTGGCAAATAAACGATGCCTGTCTGGCGATTTAGTGCTGATCTTCATAATTGCTGCTGCTGGTAGCGGTGCTGCATCCAACTCGAGAGTCTCTGACACGGGAAGTGGAAGTGTGATGTCACCACATTTGCCTGCTGCAGTCGACAACAACAAATCGTACTATTACTGCCACAAGACAACAAACACAACCAAAAAGAGACACAACGAAACCGCCAGCAACAACAACAACAACAACAATATTGCAATTGCTGTGAATTCTTAAGATTCAGTGAGCTAGCAAGCGCTGGCTGACAACATGAGAATGCCTCGGTCGCTTTCCCATTTGCATTTACTGTGGCAACGGCTGCTTGTGCTGCCTACAGCGCTGCTGTTGCTCAGCATATGCTTGCAACACGTCGCACTCGTCACAGCTGACAACTTGGAGTCAAAAGGTGAGTACGCAACTTTTCTATGCATACTCGAGCTCAGGAGTTTGCATGTGTGTATGTATGTACGTGTAAGCACGTAAATCATAGTACTATATGCATAGAGTACTATATTCCCATTGAAAGTTGCCTGCCTCGAAGTTTTTGCTCTGTGTTGTGGCATGCAAAATGTGTAGCAAGAACTAATCAAAATTCAGTTTTGCACAAAGAAAAACAAGTTGCCAATCAAGTTCAGAAAGCTTGCGCACAGTGGTGCCAACTGGTCGAGCAGCATAAAAAGCAAAAGCTTCCTCACTGAAGTCAAACTTTTTTCAGCCAAAACACACGCATACATACCTGTTGACATGCTATTTAACTTATATCGAACTTTTTGATGGATGATAGTTAAATATTCTTCCCTTGGACCACATTCAACCAGTGTCACTCCACACTTTTGAAAGCAAACAACCTTGAGCTTGTAAAACCAGCTTACATTTGTTCCTCGTCTTCTTCTTCAGCTTCTTTGTGTCATTATCATTATTATTGAATAAAGAAAACGTGTATACAAAACTTTTTAAATTTCAGTTAGCTAACGCAACCAGGTATATCAAATAAAGTGTAAGAAAAGTATGAAAAGGATTTCCAGGGGGGGCTTCTTTAGGAGAGAAGATGGCAAATGACAACAGTAGAAAGAGTCATATTAAACAATACTGTTTTACAGAATCGCATGAGAATCGAAAATACGACACAAAAGTATATTTTAAGATGCTTTCAGTTATTAATAGATCATCAAAATAGAAAATCTTTAATAATATTATATATGGTAGAGCAACGCTTGAGCTTGCCAAGAGAGATATTTATAATAATGTTATAAGATAAACACTCTTAGAACTTCAACCAAGTATTATTATTGAAGATGTGCTAGAAAACACTGGGAACATTAATTTATGGCAAGTTTCCAAGACATATAGACAAACACATATTCTCCTCTTTGGTGTAGAGAGTTTTGTAAGGTATCCTACTGGTCAGCACCCTGAACAGTAGCTGACCAGATTGAGCCATGTTTCTACACTGATCACAGCCATTACACGTGCCTCGAGTTGTCTGCCAGTCCCTTTGGCAGTTGCAGCTCGCCTTCTCGTGAAGTTGTGCTCGACTTGGCACTTTGGCTATCAGCAAAATACGAGTTCGAGTAGTTGTTGTTGTTGTTTATATCATGCATTGTCGTAATGCCCATTTAGCGCTTCACATTGACTTTTATCTAGGCGACAGTTTTATCAAAATCTCACGTAGTATTGCTGATACGAGGGCGCTAATGTGTTTGCTTTTGTTTTCATTTTTTGCTTCCTTTTCATTTTCATTTTCATTCAGTTGTGAATGGAGAATTTCTCCACAGTTTTCACATGCAAATCTTGCTTTTGGGCACCTTCACTCACGTATGTAGCTGAGGCCAGCTGCCTTTTTGTTAAGTTTGCAAGTGTTTTGGCCAAATAAAAAATTGATTTTAAAGTCAAGTGTTTTCTAGATACAATCTAAACTTTGTTTTCGTGCCGCTTTTACTCGCACATACAAAAGTACTCGATCCACATGTTTAAGGTCGAGCTTTCTTTTATTTTCAGATCTTTCAATAATATTCAACACAGTTTATACATATGTTTATACATAGTTTATCATTGTATGTCTTTTTTTTTATACATTTTTGCTTATACTTTTTTTTGTATTCATGCAACATTCATTTTGGAGTTGGCCGCAAAAGGTCAGCGCCTAAAACGTCAGCCAAAACTTTGGCCATTCATTCTTGGCCAACTGTATTTGGTAACTCGTTGTGGGCCATTGTATTTCTCTTTTATTATTTATGTGATTATTTCACAATTAAATACAGCAACAATGACACAACACAATCAACTCGTCAGTGAGGTAATGATAATTACACTTAAGTGCTTAGAAGCAAGTCAGTATTAACTGGGCCTAGATTATGCTTGTATCGTCTCATTTGTGCCTAAGCAATTGAATGTCTGTCTTTGACAATTGACTAAAATATGAATTTGAATTTCAATGAGCTTATCTTTGAATATATCTTGAGTTTCTTTTGAGTTCTAATTAGTTAGATGTCTGTCTAATTGCTTGCAAGGCAACATCATGCTCGTTCTTAATTGACAACTCGCAATAAAATACCCGGATTCAGCCAGGGCACGTTTATGCTCCGAAAATACGCTTGGAAGTCGCAATTTATGAAAATGTCCACAACTCAACTTGCAACAAACTGCAGAGAAGGGGAGAGGAAACGAGGAACGCTAAAATATGTATGCTCAGGCTTCCGTTTGAACGTTTGAGAGGAGCTGCTTAAGTTCGAAACCCATCGAGCCGAAGTCCATTTAAATTCTTTTGACCTGACTCAATCAAGTCAAGCTTGAAGCTTAAGAGCCGCTGCGTAAATGTTGCCGTAAATTGAGTTGATTTTCAATTAAGCAATGGCAACGACAACGACAGAAGATGATGTTGATGGAACTGACCACTCGAGCTGACGATTGAGCATAGATAGGCCTGGATGTTCTGGACTTTGTACAAATTGCATCTGACGTGGCAGTCAACGTGTCGAGCAATGCGTTCAGGTTGTTGGCGACCAGAGCTCAACAATGACGCATATTAATGCTCCTCTTGTCTGGCCTTTTGGCGGTATTGTGTTGCCACTTGAGTGAACCGACCAGGCCAAGACATGTGTCTCTACTGCTACAAAGTGTAGAAGGTCTCCTGTGCCTCGTGTGGGCGTCATTGTTTGAGCTGCGAAATTTGTCGCACATTTGGCGATACAAATTGAATAATTTAGATGGGAATCAATAAAATTGATTCGCCTATTTTTGAATGTTTTATTGGGCTTGGCATTATTTTGATAATTGTTGCATTTATGGCAGGCGTGCGTCAGGTTTCAAGGCTTTTGACTGTGGCACGTGTTCAATAATTAACGAACCTGAGGGTTGCAATGTTGCACAGTTGCAGGGATGGATTTGAAGTGCCGGGATTAAAACTAAAATAAATGTGCTTTTAAGAGCGTGACACTTCCAAGGAAGTGCAGCCCGAGTCAGTTTTTCAGGGAGTAAAAGGGCACCACATACTCGTATTATATTTATCAGGGGGGCGGCTAAAGTTATTTATGACTCTATTTGCGGGCTGGTTGCCAGGGTGGATATTCAGCTGCAGATACTTACAGCGACAGTCCTAGATACAAACGAGCTCCAGACAATGGCCAACTTTGATGGCAGGCCAGACGACGATGTGGATTAGTCACCAGCCAGTCGCCCCATTTGGTTTCATCAGCCGGGGGAGAAGCAAAACACCGAGCAGCCAGGAAGTGCAAGCTTACGAGCTCTCAGCACTATCGATGCAGCTTTTGCCGACGCCTGTTGGAAAAATAGCATAATCGAATGTAAGAAAAAGGTGCAGCGACAAAAGCAAAATATATTTGTAAACTATGGCTGGCATTCTGCTCAAAATCAAAACACTTGAAGACATTGTTTATGCCAGCGCAATCAGAATTGTGGATTTCCTTTACACAGACTCTGCACTTGGCCAGGGACAGAGACATTGAACCAGGGAGGCAACTCAAACAAAAATCAAACGCTTTGCCATCGACAATGCAGAGTCTTGATTGAGAAACTCGAAATGGAGGTGTACACAATGATTAATCAAAAGCAAAATAAACAAGAAGGCGTACATGAAGATACTCAGTTCAACTCGATATACCCCTTTAGAGCATGCTGCTGCACAGGGTAGCTCAAGTAATAGGCACGACGTCGTGGGGTTGCTTAATGACAGAGTCTGATGTCTGTCTGTCTGTCTAATTTATGCAACGGAATGGCATCCAGCTGACCGGCATAAGCAATCAGGCTAGACAATGAGTGCGTTTCGAGTAATCGTTACTTTTATGAATAGTTGTTCGAATATTCGCAACGGAAATGGGACAACACGCTAGACTGGCCAAGCGAAGGCTCTGCTTTTCCGGTATGAATGAATGTGAATACGAGTGCGAGTGTATGAATCATTTGCGAATATTGCAATTGCATATCAAACAAAAGCAGAGAAAATCAAACGATAAAGAGAGAGAGAGGCAAATGAGAGAGAAGATTGCCAGAGAATCACTCAGGCAAGCAGTCTCGTTTCTCTGCTACCAAGTATGTAACTGCGAGTCTCTGTGTGTGTGTGTGTGTGTGTGCGTAGGTGTGTGCTTATTTTGAAATCTAAACAACAACAACACAGTCAACTGGCACTGCGACATCCAACGATCCACAGAATGACGTCGAGGTTCACTGAACTGCAACATTCGACAAAATTTCTGTTTACGTTTCGTAATGTTTTTTAAGCATTTCAAATAATTGACAACAACATTTCACAATGCACAAGTATTTCAAGCTTCAACTAATCAAAACAATTGCACAAACTTTCTGCCAAGTCGAACCATATCTAGAGTCTAAAGTCGAGCATTCTCGACTTGAGCTTAATCTCTAAATTCTCTACATATCGTAGTTGTTGTACATCCTATTTTTCTTCTTTATTTTTGTTTTTTTATAATTTCTTTACAAAGCGCACTTGACCCCATTGCGTTGACCTGCATGTTGCCATCGTCAGCCAAGTTTCTAATGGCTCACATAACCAATAACCCTTAAAATGACTCAACTGACCCTAAACCCAACTAGCTTGGTAAAGAAAATGTTACGTTTCAACCCACAAAACTCGGGAAAACAAAAGCCGGCCAGCGCCAAGTGTCAATCAAATTAACACACAGACTCTAAAAAGTGCCGAGTGTTTCGTCGCAAAGTTGCAAACAGAAGCTGGTCGAAACAAAAAGTGAAATGCATGTGTATCTTGTGAGCACTATTTGCATTCTGGCTTGTTTATTCTATAATTATCTGAATCATTTTTGATGTCTATGGTGTCGCTCTCCCTCGTTCTCAGCTTGCAGCATGCAGCTTGTTGACCCGCCAACAGCTGCACTCACCGTCTGCTACTCGTATTGAGAGAGCTTCGGCCAAGTTGCCCAAGAAGTTCTCTTAGTTTATCTGAAGCACACAACAGGCTACTTTGATAAGCGGACGCTATGGTTGTGCTTGTGCTGTGCGCTACTTACACAGTGAGCCAACGAACCATAAAGTAGCTCGGACGGACAGACAGACAGACGGATGAGCGGGCCATGCTGCTCCCAGCAAAGATTAGAGCAGAGCAATGCCGACGCTGGCGTCTTGAGTGCGTTGCCATTGTTCGAGCGCGTTAATTGATAAACATATAAAAAAAGAAAAAATTCAAAAAGTAGGGGACTTGAATTACTCGCAGTTGCCGCTGGAGTGGGGCAGACAGCCCGGGGGCGGGTGCGAGGGAGAGGGAGAGTTAATAAATTTTTCATTTATTTCTTTTGCGTTTTCTCTCCAACTCCCTCATCTCCTGGCCATTAAGTATAAACGCTTGGCTGCAGTTATTTGGCATTTAGATCATCTGCTTGATAACTTTGCACCACTTTGCCGAGTAGTTCCATTTCGGCTCTGTCCAGTTCCCTCCTTGTCTCACTCTTGTGTTACCCAAGTGCATTTCGCACTCGACATTTAAATTGACACGTTATTTGCATGTAACAAATACACTCATTAGCGAATATTAGTATTCGCTCGTGTAAAATGTAACTGGTGGCAATGGCATGTGGCAAAAGATTGCCGAAACTGAAGTTGAGTGTGAGTTAAGGGAATTTGTCAGGCATTGCGTGTCAATATGAATGTATTCGTAAAATGAGTATTTGCCGCCATTATGTTATTATTCAATTAGTATTTTATAATAAATGGCGGTAGCAGACTGCTGACCACAAAAATGACTAAAAATATAACAAATTAGTAATTAATTTATTTTAGTTTTGATTAGTCAATACTAATACAACTGTGATTGATTTAAGATATGCTCTGAATTAATCTTTAGTGGACATTTACAAAATAATACAATATTGGCAAGTGTAATATTTATTTCTGATATTTGGTATATCAAAGGAACCATTGCATTAGCTGCCTTAGAGGTGAATCATCGGCTTAAGCAATAACAACGCAACTGTTAACGACTGATTCAAGCACTAACAAAGGCCTCGACTTGCCATTACAAACTCAAGCTGGCTACAGGTCGCGTCGCTAACGTCAATAAATGTATACGTATAGTATGTGAATTTATTCATATGAACCTGCCAAAGAAAGACTTCTCGCATATATTCAAAACGCAAAGGTCGTAATACCAGTAGGTAAGCCAAGGGGGGTGGGGAGGGCGGTGCTTGACTGAGTCAGCTGGGCTTTCTACGTAATTGTGAGTCAGCAGGTGTTTGCATTAGTGACATTAGAACAATTAATGCATTACGAGCGTAAATAAATAAATTGACATTTTAACAATGTGTAATGGCAATTTCCACATCATTTGCTTGCTGCACTGCTGCATTGCGATTGATCCGCTCCAATTCGGCCTTGCGGCTGACCAGCCTGACCAGTGCTGTCTGGGTTCGCCCCAATTGTGCTAATTGCATTGACTCCCATATTACGGCATACGAAATACGGAATACGGAATACGCAATTACGGGTGTCGCTCGCGGCGACTGTTGCTGCTGCTTGATAAGAAGCCATCGAGGAAAATAAACAAACGACCCAATTGAACCACCAGCTCCTGCCCAACTCACAACTCTCTGATCTGCTAGAATAAGCATTTGACAGTTGCAGTGCTTGTTTGTTATGGTGTATGTTTGTTTGTTTGTTTGTTGATTGCACGGCATACAAATAGTCGCCTGATTGCCAACAAATATGCTAAATATTTGCATTGAGGGTAAAGCAATAAAAGCTGCTGGAAATTGCAATTTGAGTGGCATTCCGTTAGAGCGACAGGCAGTTGATTGATTTGCGATTGATCAATCCCAGGGTAATTAGTGTCAAGTGATCTTTTTTCCTCAAGTTCATTTCAAAGTGAAAGTTCTGCGAGCAAAGCAGCTATTCCGGAAGGGCGCTATCTGTATCTTTATGTAAGTGATTACACATGCTTTACTTATTTGGGGCAAGCTTCCTGTCGACGTCAACTGTAAATAAGCTTAATATGATAAATTACCTTAAGAGATAATCGTTTTAATTACACACTAGAACAACACAAGTAGTGTGTATCTCAATTTATTTTTCAGTGGCGAGTTGTTGACAAATCCAATTGGAACGTTAACTCAACACGCACCACTGAGCGAGAGCGAGACAGAGAGGCAGAGACTACGTATCTGATAGATACAAACACAGAGACAGCTGCAGATGCAAATGGACGCAATAGTTGTAAATCTAATAAACAGCAATCGACTTAAGTAGCAAATTGCTCAATCAAATTAGGTCAGGGGGCGTCGCTGCTTTGCTCGATTGCAAAGATTGGAGAAGCAAGCGACTACACTCGAATTGGTATCTCAATCACAAACTGCCTCCCGCTCTGGGGGATGCTCTGTCTCTCCGACTGTACTGTAATTAGCATGGAAACGAACAGATTCGTAGAATGCGAAGATGTTTCTTTGGAAATGAATCATTTGATGACGAACTGGTCAAACCGGTGATCAGTTCATAAGACAACCAACAACAATTAAGCCAATTGAAATAATATTTTATTTTTTGCGTGCTCGAAATACTTGCACATCTCATACAATTTACAATATCTCTTTCTATATATCTGCAACTACAAACTGCCCCGTCTCTAAGCGATTAATTAAGCCAAGGCATTGGGTTATAAGTTATAACCCAATTAGCTTCAATTACCTTGCATGTTTGTAAGATGAAAATCATTTAATTTGCTGTCCAAGTATGTAACAAATGTACATAGTACTCATCTGTGGCCATTTGGGAGCACTTCCGTCACTTGTCTTTGGACAAGGTACGAAAACACATGTAATTGCCCTGCAATTTGTGTATACTTTTTGCCAAGTTCCCTTCCATAGCATTGTTGTTTTGCTCTCGTCATGCTCGGGTTGCTCGCTTTCATTGTGCGCTTTGTCCGCCATCGAATAGAAAGTCGCCGTTGCATTGACTTGCCGAGTGTATTCGATTCATTTCGATTTCAATTTTGGAGTTTCACTTTTACCCATAACGTGTCCAGGTAATTGCAAAATGTTCATTTCCCCAGTCAGACTCTGACCCACATTTGCTGGGCCAAGGAGACTTCCATTGCTCATCAGCTGCATTTGATACACTTTACAGTTCTGTGAAGCGCTGCACCATTTAATAATCTAAAAAAGAAGCTCAGCTGTTGCACTTTTGCCAAGGCCAACAGACCTTGGCACCAGGTTTAAGTGTAAAATGTAATCAGTAGTCTCGATTTGAGCTGCGCCCTTGCTCAGCCACAGCAGAGATTATCTCACATCTGCTGCAACCTTTTTGTCAGTCAGTTGGGGGAGCCCAGCATATTGGCTTGTCTTTTCAAGTAATTAATATTAAACAAGATGCATTGTTATCGATTGTGTCACAACAAATGGAAGTTGTGCTGTTAATTTATGGGTTCTGATGTCATGTGTGTACATAGCAAAGGGTATAGGGGCTGAGTCTGTCCTTCAGTGGGTTTTTATGTTGCTTGCTTGCTTACTTGCCTACATGACACGACCTGGCCTCAGCAGCAAACAAGACGGGTCTCGGATTCCACCAGCACCAACAAAATGCCAACGAATGTGTTATACACTATGGCATTGCAAAGACATGCTTGTCCTAAAATTGAGGGCGTGGCTGGCATTTAAACTTAATTGTGTGTTGCATTTTAGCCAAGGCGCCATGGCAATATTCATATTTCTTCCTTTGCCATCTCGCAATTTATTGTACATTTTGCCTTGGCCAGGCCATTCGCATCCTGAGCGACAACGTCATTTTCCCTCATCTCAAACTGTTGCTCTGCGCTGCCTTTTTAATTTATTGCGTTTCCTGTTGTCGCTGGCGAGAGAAAGTGCGAGGAAAGGGCCAGGGGACACATTATGTAGGATGTGTCGACTTGTCCTGTGCGGGCATGAAACATTTGCTGCTTAATGTCGCTTGCTCTGGACTCAATTAGCAATTATATGGAGACGCCAGCGCTGGCCAGTTATTCAATTAACCACGTTATGACAGCATTCACTGCAAAAACTAAGTACAATATGCATGTGTATAAGTTGCCTTTACAGTTAATTACTGTACTTTCGCATGTCTCGCAGTCTCAGTCGCAGTTTCAACAAAATCAATTAAATTGGTTCACTGAACCCGACTACAAGTTGCCTTTTGTATCTACTTGGCGCAGCCAACGTCCGCCTGAAGTTGCATAAAGTCGGAAAGAAGAGAGCAGATCGGGGGCTTTACAGAGACCAGCCATTCATAGCCCGCCTCGTGTCCAAAAATATACGAGAGCCGCTTGTGAGTGTCAAAAGTGCCAGCAATTAATTGCAATTTATTGAAAACCCCCATGCAAATTTTTGGTCGTATTGTCCAAAACATGTATTCAACTAATTGCATTTTGACCATATTTCTGTATATTGTACTATTGCCGTTGCCAAACATTGAATACGAATCGTTTGAATTCGTTTATTTCACTTTAGTATCGTTTATTGTAGTTCATTCGGAAACAACCAAGTTATGTTTTAACATTTATTTTTGTCGTTTTCCCAATTTTAATTAAACAAGATGCGTCTAATGTCTCTGTCTCAAGTATACAACAACTAAATTTGAGTACATTTTCAGTGACAACTACAGGTATTGCAGCGCTGAATCTACCCCATATGATATAGATATAATCTCATTTATTAACTAAATTAGTTGCACACTTTAAATATGTCTTACAGCATGTTTATGTTGACTTAGTAGTATTATTATTAAAAGAATTCCCATTAACAGCATATTTGCATTGTTAGCCTGCTTTTCCCTTCTATCAGCTTGTTGTAGATTGCTTGACCACTTCAGTTAGCTATATAACTATTCATCAATAGGTTTCGTAGTGCCAGGCATTATTCACAGATGGCTTAAGCTGCCTTGCTGCTTCTTATGGATTGTCCAAGCACTCGATTATGCTACAAGTCCTTTTTATCGGCCTTTTCAATTAAGAGGATCCTTCAGCCCTTTTATATTAATGGGCTATGCACATGACTGGCATGACTTTCTAGTTCCATGATTAATGCACACTTGTGTATATACTATGAATGCTTAATTTGATATATATACTGTATATATATATTTAAAAGCGTACTCGTAATCTCAAGGTCGCCAGAACACATTGCCTAACCGAATGAGTATGTGTGTGTGTGTGTGGGTGTGCTTTTATGCAATAGATTGTTTCTTTTTTGTGAATTGATTATAGTAGTCATGAAAAATTATTTGCACTTTCAATTCGATGCGCAGATCTTGCTGCTTGTTCAACGTGAACTTAATTGGCAACAACAATGAAACTGCGACCTTGTCGCGGTCTGAAGAGGAGAACCGGAGTCGGGCTTTGGGCTCAGCAATGTTAAAGCTGAAACCATTTTTCCGCTATATGAAAAATGATATCGATTTCACTGTTCACTGTTTGCAACCAACACGACACACAACTAAAACTGGTTGCACTTAATTGCCATCGAAATGAAGACAAGTGCGTCGCTTTGTCCCCACTCTCTCCCCTCTACCACATTCCATCTCTCTCGCATCCGCCAGTCCACATTTGTGCTGGCTACTGGGGAGCTGCACTTGAGTGATTTATAGGAAAAGCGTGTTGGGAAAGCTCCAGTTGCAGCTCTCTTCATGTTGCCCTCCAAGTGCAGTTCAATGTCGCATGCATTAGAGAAATGGAGGGTCAGAGAGAGTGAGATTTTCCCAGCATTTAGTGTCGCCAGCATTAATGGGTTATTAATTGTAATCCCGACTGTGCGTCTCCAACCCCTCTGACGTCTGTCTGAGCTGCATTTTAATATTTTAATTCTAATGCCAATTATCCACATCTAAATCCCATCTGTTCCTTTTCTCTTTCAGGTAAGCCACATAAGCCAAATGGCCAGAGGGAATGGGTTCCTTGAAATACTTGATTGAGTATCAATGTCTTTGAATTGAAGCCACAAGTATGTATCATTGTTATAGCCACTATCTGTTGCAAACACTTTTGGCCACATTCATAAGTATTTGCTGTTGGCTTATGCCCTTTAACAGCCGGCATACCAAATTGTGTCAGCTTTCTCTAAACAAAATTATAAATACAACAACAACAACAACAACAGCAGCAGCAAGAAGAAGAACAACCCTTATCAAATATAATCGCAGTTCCATTTAGTTGCCAAGCTCTTGAGCAAAAAATACAAAATACAAAGAATATTTCTGTGGCCTCAATTGAGTCGTCATCATTTTGCTGGTTCTCATTGTTGTTGTCGCTTATTGTTATTACTATTTGTTGTTGTCGCTGCGCCTGTCATTTATATGGCGGCTTTTGTCTTGAGCCAAACAGCTGCTCGTCATGATATGCAGCATTTATTTAGAACAAATACTAGCCCGCTACTAAGTATATGTGCTTACCGAACTTAGTCAGCCAGCTGCTTTACGGAGAGCCTAAAAAACTGACAACCATTTCGAAAAAGGCACAGACAAAGCTTGTTGCTGTCTGCCAAATACCCTTTAAAATAATTGCCTTAACTATTTTTAAATATATGCTGTAGATTTATATCTTTGAGTTGTTTTCATTCTTCTCAAATTTGTAAACATTTAAACTGCCAATTTCTCGGCGAGCTAATCAACTCATTCATATATCTATTCATCAGACACTTTCGTGTTTACACTAATTCACACTCAGGCAATATGGCACTGAGTATTTTTGGCGAATTTGGCCAAAAATAAATCAATAACCAGTACATTTTATTAGCATGCACAAAAAAAAGAAACGACTCGATGACAATGTCAGCAAATTGTTCTGTGGCCACATGCTGTGGAGGATAAGTGGGGATTGAGAAGTGGAGGGTGGAGGGTGAAGGGTTTTTATTGTGGCCTTGTGGAGATCTAGATACATTTGGCTTAGTGGCGTTGGGTCTTTGACTTGGCTTCACTTTTAAGGCTTGCCAAATTTGCGTGAGCCAAAAGCTGACAACTTGCCTGAAATGGTCAAGGCAGCTACCACTATGATTTAATGGCAACAGTCGACGAGGCATATTAATGAGCTCCAGAGCTCACTTGAAAATGCAAATGTGTTGCGAGTGCCGGAGCCGGTGCCGGTGCCAGAGTATGTGGTGGACTTAAAGCGTAATAGGGTAATAGACTACACCATGGAGAGTTTACAGTGCCCCATGCGGAATTTTAATTGAATTCCGGGCCGAAAACTCGTGTTTCCAACTAAATTGTTGAAACATTTTGCATTTGTCGCAAACTTTGGCGTGAAATGGAAATGAAAAGGCCTCATAGATCCTCATAAAACACATTCGCATTTTACACATTTGCCAAAAAATAAAAAGAGAATTCGCAACAAAAAGTCAAAAGTTTGCAGCAAACTTTTTGTTCAAGGATATGTATTTATCTCTCCCTTTTCACACTCTCCCCACTCCTCTGCCTCGGAGGGCGTGACCCAGATTAGGCTCTCGTGATAATTAGGCAAAACAGCATGCGGAACAATGGATAACCACAAGCGATAAGAGCTGTAACTGGGCGTGGCAACTTTGAATTGAAAACAAAAACTCTGCAGCCAACTCTATTGACAGACTTGCCACATGTGTGTGTGTGGCTGGGGCGGTGCCACGCCCTCTAATATTGACAATGCAACGAGCTGTCGAATATGTACTGAGAAATCGTTGTTTATCCTTTGCTTCCGCATTTTGTGCATACATTCTTTGTATACCCTGTGGCGGCAACTCAGTACAAGGAGTATATTAGTTGCGTTCAAATATTTGCATCAATCGATAGCAACAGATGTGGCAGGGTATCTCAAAGTCGTTCGCTCATCTCTTGCTTGAATATTATTCCTTGTTTTTGCATTGTCTTTTCTTCAAAACAAAGCAAATTCCAGGAAGCGAATGCGTTTCTCCGGCGTTTCTTTAAGGATCATTGACCACATAAAAAACCGTTATGGCCATGTACAACAGCGACGAAGCCAAAAGAGAAAAACAACAATAAAAGCCATACATAGTGCAAATAAAGAGACAAGTAAAAGAAAACGCTGAGAAAGATTCAACATTCTTACCATGCGTTTTATTTCCTTTTTTGGCAGCACCATAGTGCAACTGCAACTGCGTCTGCAACTTCGATTGCAATTGTTGTTGGTAATCGACAGAAGCTGCTTTCACAATCAACGTTCAACGTTCTGTATGGTATACAAAAAAGGGCCAGCACCAACGATGCTCGGCTATTACCACGAAACGGGCAATCAACTCCAAAAATGGTAGCAACAATGTTTATGCAACTGGCAACTTGCAACTGGCAGCTTGTGGCGCGGCACGCATTGTGCGTAATGTTTATGCCACACAATCACTATAAATTGTCGACTAAAACGATGCACACCCTTCCGCTCTTCTGTTCTGGCCCCAATTTACAAAGTGTTGCCACAAAACTCGCACACTATATTTGCAGTTTATGTTAACGTTAAGTGAAATTTGGTGGAAGTCTTAGATACTAATGAAAAGTGGCAGCAATGTGGGTCAGCTGCACATTGTTGACTGCCAGCTGATAAAAGATAAAACTATTTTTAAATGTGCTTTGTTAGCAAAGAAAGACTAATCTATAGTTGATAAAATGCGGGAGTAATTTTATTTATTTAATTCAATTTAGCTACTAGAAGCAGGCAAACAACAATTCAAAAAGATAATATTAATAAAATCTATAAAAAAACAAAATTTATGCATTTTGTTATTTTTATTTAACCCTATATTGTCATACTTTACTACGGAAATTAAGTTCTTTCAATTGAAAGTCAATTCTAATGAGCACGTTTCTTAGACAATATTTGTCAAATGTTTGAGAATTTGAGAAAACGACAGTATCTTTAATAAACTCCTCAATTCATACATATTACGACTGGAAGTTTTGTTTTTGAAATGAATAGCAATTAATTTGAATGGCGTGAACGTAAACAAAACTTAAACCTGTCCGCACCCACAGTCTGTTTCATTTTGTGCTGGCGCCAGCTGAATAGCTCTGTAAAGATGGAGCTTAACTCGTGTCTATTGTGCAGCAACAAATCATTTCAATTTACGCCGATTGAGATTTATTTCAACAGTCTGTCAGTCTGTCAGTCGGTCAGTTCATGCAGTCAGTTGGTCAATGACAGCACAGCATTATGATGATGCTACCGTGTGCATATAAAGCGCACTTAATAATATTACGTTTACTACATATACTTTTAATGCATTTCCTATATACAACACATATCTGGCACAGCTGTCAGTTTTGCGCATAAAAAAGTATATTATGATTTGATTAATGTCACTGATTGGAATGGGAAGTGATAATGCATGTGCTTTATTGTTAAGACAAAGAGTCTTTCAGTTAGTAGCATTCATAGACAAAGACAATATCAAGTTGCAGACTATTGCATTCAAACCAGTCCCGTGCTTGCTTTGGCTTTGAATGTTAAGGCCCAGATTCAGTTATGGCAATACTTTGTCAACTTGTTGACCTTTTGGTGGGTTCTCTCCACACTTGACTTACAAGTCAACAGCTTTAATTGTTGTTCTTGTCCACAGTTTTACGACTACTTAAAATTGTTTAGTTTTATGACTTAATGCGACAATTAAGCACACACTCCTCCACCCATTAAAGGTGACTGTCTTGCAACTTATCAGAGTTATCAGCTGAAAAAGTCATGCCGTTGCAGGCCGTTGCTTTTATTTTATGAGCCCGCGGCCAGATAATAAAGTAGACAAACTAATGCCAAAGCAAATAGCACAGAGCGACTGGAAGGAGTAAAGAAGATAGTGCTCGACCATTCAGCTCAAGTGACACATTGGCAAACAGTTAAGGCAATGTCCAAAGAACAGCTAAATCTCCGACACGTGAATGATGAACAGCAATGAGTTGGCGAGATTCGAGTGGCCATATTCAGATCTAGCTAGATGCTACCTGTGCATAGGCTCAACTTGACAATCACTTCATAAAAAGCAGCCACAGCGGGTGTGAAATTTCACGGCTTAACTGAGCTCAGTGGACTCTACCTGTAAGCACGGCAAGTCGGCATACGCAGCTGGTGTGTCGCAGGACACACAAAGCCATAAAGGTGTCCTCGACCCTAAACGCAATGGGCGGTCGCAAGTACTTGGCAAACTGCAAGCGGTAGTTACCCAGCACTTGCCAAATAAAAAAAGGAAAAACCCATTGTGCAAAGTGTTAGGTTAAGGATCTTTAATGCCGACACACTTGCTGACTGTCCTTGCTGTCGAAAAAGTTCAGTTTGCATCAGTCTCAAATATAATGTGATGTGCGGTCCCTCCAACTGCAAGTCCTTGTCAGTGAAGTGTCCGACCGCCCGGCCCTCCCGCTGCGCTCCACTCAAGCTGCCGCCTAGCTGTATATTTTGCAATGTATATTCTATTAGTTTTACACAGATTGGCCTACCCGCTGTGCCATTGTGCGTATGTGTGTATCTGAGTGTGTGGAAGGCAGGTGCAACCTCGAGTCATGATCTTTATCTATCCCTGATGATTTTGCACAATGCCATCAGCATTCATTCCGCCTGAAATAACACAGATGCAGCAGCCGATTCACAATGAATCTATGGCATGTTTGGCTTTATTATTTTCCAACTACAGATTGTGCATAGAACTGCAAAATGTTAACAAACTGTTCGACTATTGTTTGCTGGCATGAGATTTAATGAGATTTTGCAGGTATTTAATTGCAGGTAACAGGAAATAGCCATGGCATAGCAGTTCTTTTAAACCACCCAATGGCCAGAGATATTAGGCATGCGAGAGAAATTGTTTGGAGGGAGAAGGCTACATAGTTATTACAATCCTCTTGTCATTGACAACTTGGGAATAATAATAATAATGATAGTAATTAATAATAATGCTAATGTTGAAATTAGTGCTTACAATCTTCATTGACAACTCGAAATATTAATAATAATGCTAATATTAAAATTGTCTGGAGGGAGAAGGCAACATAGTTATTACAATCCTTTTGTCATTGACAACTTGGGAATAATCATAATAATGCTAATGTTGAAATTATGGTTTACAATCTTCATTGACAACTTGGAATATTAATAATAATGCTAATACTAAGATTAATGTTTGCAATCCTCTTGTCATTGACAACTGGCTAGGAATATCTATAATGATATTGCTAATATGAAAATTAATGTTTATGGCAATTCTAACGAACAACAAATACGATAGTGATAATGCCACAATTGTAATGGCAATGCTAATCCAAATAGTTATATTAATATTTACGCCAAAATGTAATGCTAATACCAAAGAAAACATGAATGACAATTGTAATGTTTATATTGATACAAATAGAAGCTCTAATGAAAACAACAATGCAATCTAAATACATTGCCAATCAATATTAATCCGATGGTCAATTATGATAATAATAATACAACTACCAAAATGTAAACTAAACTTCTAACTGCTACCCTCTTGCCCGTTTCAAATGAACTGTGGGGGCGGCGGCACAGTGCCGTACATAAAAATAGGGTCACGGCTGTAATTTGTGTTGCAAGTGATTCATTTAAATGACATACGGTACAATGGAACGGTGCAACGATGCCACGGGGCGAACGCCACGAAGGCGCCTGTCAACAAGTACGCGTATTGATTTATACAATTTGTTGCATCGACAAAAAACAAGAGAGACTAAGATAGCTAAAGAGGCGGCGAAACAGAGAATGCATAATTTATGCATACAGCAGAAGGCAGCCGACTCATCGGGGCAATTAATTTGCTGCAAGTGCCGGGGGAAATAACAAAAACAGGAACAGAAACAGAAACAGAAGCAAATGAAACAAACCCCAACAAAAGTGCAACAAAAATAAAGCAGTCGCCGCCTTCGAGTTACAGCCGAAGTAAGAAAGTATTTTTAGCAACGTCTAATTGAAGCCAAATGCAAAAGGGCGCAGTCTGTAAAGATGTTCATTGCACATGCACCACAAATAAACAAAGATGCAGAGTACGCCAAAGGAAGTGCGAGCTCGTGCTACACTCGTCGCAAAATGGGAGAGCAAATGTACTATTCATATGAATAAATGGCAAATGAAGCTTGTTGATTGCTTACAAAGTATTTTGCCGAGTGTCTGGCAACCGTTTGGGACGCACTTGGAAACAAAGCGCTGCCTGTTTGCAAGTTGCACTCCAAAAAAAGTAAACAGTGCATTTTGCACGACACGGAGCAGGCATGAATTTGTTAATAACTTAAGACCACTCCCATGAAGCATCTTGTCGTTTTTATGGCGCTTCGATTGATTTTAATGCGCCTCTAATGAGGCAATCTAATAAAGTTAAGAACCCGGTTTGACAGCTACCCATGCCAAAGACCAACCCCAAGCAAATAGAGAAGGAATTGGACCACACGTAAAACCCTTTTGTTGCCCTTGATCACAATCTTAGATGTTAATGAAAAAGAAGATGATATCAAAGGCGATACCTGAACACAAACTGTTGTTGTTTTTTTTCGTCTTCTTAAAGAAGGAAAGAGTGTGCTGAGCCATTCATTGAGTTCATTCTGTTCATTTGCTGAGTGCATTTCAGTTAAATGCCGGAAATCTGAGCGCTTCCAAAAGTCCACAATTGTTAGTGGCTCAAGTGCTTTTCACGCCACCAACGAGTCGTGTCAAACAAAGCGGCTTTGTGGCACAGTCTGGTGCAGCTAAGACTCGGACTCAGAATCAGACCTGTGGCCACAAGAACAGAGAACCCACCATAGCCCACGAATCCATGCGACGTGACGTCCTTTCATGGCTGCGGGCGCTCTCAAGTTACAATTTGATTTCTGATTCTGTTACTTGCCTGTCGTGTTGCCCAGTTCTTTTTTCTTGCCTCGTTTTGGTAGCTATTGCTGCTGTTGTTGTTGTACTTGCATCGTGGCCCATGTTATTTATAAAATCCAACATCGAGTGGCTTATAAATAATTCAGACAGCGCCCCTTTCGAGCTCGCTCTCAGCCCCTGCAGTTTGAACTTTGACAGTCCTCAATCAATATCAATCAAATACAGCAACTCTGTATATGATGTACGTGTTTCACACACATCTGCTGAGTTGACTGTCGTTCTCTCTCCTCTCTCTCTGCCCGTTTTTAATTGCAGTTTTGTCTGTGCAACTTAATTCATTCAATCAAACGTGCAAAAAGCTGTTAAAGTTGCTACCAAAAAGCACTAAACCACCTAACAATTGTGTTGTGTTGTTCACAGCTTGCGTTTAACCCAAATTTCGTAGTTGTTAGTTGGCTTTGCGTGGCTTGTTGCAGTTGTGGCAGCCACAAGTGGTTGCATCTCAAAGATTTCCCACTGCATATTTAGGTGAAATGCAATTTGCGCCACTCACGTGCAATTTGTTGTCGTTAATCCGATAAGCATGCAACGCTATCTATTTGATTCGATTATAATCATATGCTTCGCCTTGCAGCAAATTTCTATTTACGGCAAATTGCAGATAATTGCCTGCCCTGAACTTAAAGTTGAGGAAATATATGTATGTTAGTTGGAAGTCTTGTTATTAAAAACTAATAAATATTTATGCTAATTTTCCATTTTATTTATGCTATCTAAAAGAGCTGAAACCCCCATTAACAATTCACCCACAATCAAAATTCTGTGCTTGCAATTCATTTGCTTTCATTTTGAACGTTTATTTATATATGGCTAACAGAAATGGCCGAATTGAAGAGCTTCTTCTCCAGCCAGAGAAAACAAAATTTAATTGAATTGTGATGCGATGGAATACGATGATGTGTGCGTGACTTTCCTTATTTGATTTCCCATTGGCGGGAGGTTTGTTTTTCATTGAAATTTTCATTTTTATTGCATTTCGTTGGCCCGGCAACAATTGTGTGTATTACTCAATTATGCGCAGGCAGAGCCCAGAATACAAAAGTTGAACAACTTCAAACTGAGTTTGAAGGAAAATCTGTGTGTGTACGAGTATACAAATGAATTGAGGAAAACAACATGAAAAGCTGACTCTACCACTTCTTTCCAGTCCCTAGTCGTTGTCTATTCTTGTTTGCCTTCGTCTTGTTTATCAATTAGGCACAACACATTCGATTTCGACTGATTCAAAAAATGCATTCGTAATGCATTTGCCATATTCGTGTAACGTTTGCCCTTTTATAAAGGCAGCTCCGTGAACTTCACTCCGCCCCTTTTTGGAGCCCTCATGCTGCCACTAATCTGTTTATGGAGCCAGCCAGCTTTTTCGTATAATATTTATGCCCTGATTCCAAGTTTCTATTAATATTTTGATGCACTGCAGCCGTTGAAACTATACGGTAAAGTGTTACAAATTTTATGGGCCTGTCTCCTGCCGCTTGCAGCACAACCCCTCTTTGAAGCAATCCAAATGAGGCATCTTTAATTGGGTTTGGCATTTTTTCGTTTGGCATCATAATTTTTCCAACATTTCAGCATTAATATTAAATGCCTTGGGCCATTATTGAAAAATGCACAGATCCCCCGCGCTTGCCACTTGAAGAGCAAAACATTTTTCATCATTCAAATGGAAGATTTTCAAATTGAAAATCATTCACAGCAACGCATTCGTTACCATTTACCATTTATAATAACTAGAGAATTTACATTCAGTTCCTCAATTGGCCAACCCATCGCACTCTCAAGTGTCTCAGTGTACGCTGTTTTTGTTTAATGTCATTCCCGTATTTTATATGCGTTGTTTTTTATGACAACGCGAGTTATAAATATAAATGTTGTAGCCGCTGTTGATTGTTATACGAGTCCCAGCGAGATCGAGTGTTCGCTCCCTCAGTCTGCTCTCTGGCTCAAGCGAGGGTTGACAAGTGCCAAGTGATAGCTGGCGTTTATATTTTTGGGATTTGCATGAAAAATCAATTGAGATTCAGCTAGTGGTCTGCGGGCTGTGTGATAATAAAATCGAGAGACTGTAACCCCCCTGAAGAGGCACACAAACAAACCCGACTGCATATCCAAACAGACGCACTGTTGGCATAAGTAATCCTCAAGCGTAGCAAATCCTTTATAGCATCATCATGCTCATCATCGACTTCAAACAGCGCGATGACATGAGTCCGTCAAAACGTCAAAAACAAAAAAAAAACGTGTCTGCTTTTTCTATTTTATTTTTAGGCCCTCTATCGAAGACGATGACGGACGTGTCCCCGTCCTAGACGTCGCTCTGACCCTGATCCATAATGCAGCATATGTTTTGCCTCGAGCTCAGCTCGAAGCGTCTCGTGTGATAATTTCCCGCTGTCTGGCCAACGGGTATCCCATGGTTCATGAGTGTGTGTTTGTTGTGTTCTAGTTTTAATGATTTTCCACTACAAAAGGTCCTTGTAACGCCTCCTGGCGCCGTTTGCTGGCAACAGCATTTGCGCTTCTTTTATGACCTCTTGTGCGGCGTTTCCCATGTTAACCCTTGCGCACTCGAGTATTTTTATAGATGTGTGTGAATGTGGATGTGTGTTTGTGTATAGATAGATATCAGCATGTGTGCACAACTCAATGCTTATCACAAGTCGCTTATCAATTAATAAACATGTTTGCAGTTATTTTCAAGCCAAATAGAGCTTTTTTTTGTAAATAAAATTCTTCATATCTCGCCAGATCTCTATCGAATCTTGCATTGAGTATTATTATTTATTAATTATTTGAGAGCAGCTCATTAGTCGTTCACAACTATCAATCATGCAAGCCTTCATTTTGGGTTAATTAGTTTCTGTAATAGTTTCACACCCATGCTAAGAATCTCGTCCATGTATTTCCCAAAGTAATTCGGAATGTCCTAAGGGCATTTGCATTAGTCTGCAAGTCATTAGCGTTGCCTGCGAGGCGTTGAGACATTGATTAGTCACTTTAGATTCATTATACTTCCCCTATTCAGAAATCCACAGAACATATATGTGCGTCTTCGGAAGAACACTACAATATAGCAGACAACTAAAACAAATGTTAAATTTCTAAACAACTTGTCGAATACAACAAATGAACGTGCCGTATTTGAAAATTAAACAAAATTCCTCATTGAAGTATTTATTATATGCATATTGAACAATGCTATGTATATTAAAAGAATTTTCTCAATTAATCGCCAGCAACAGTTGTTCGCAAATTTAAATTATTATTAAACAGAAGATTGACAACTTTCGGCCTTATTCGCAGAATAACTGAGTATACTACAAATATTTGCAATATAATAAAATAAATTGTGAGTAGAAATAATTGCTTAATATTTTATTGAAAATCTCACTTTAGGTCGTTAATATTAATTTCATTGTTGTCATCACATTTTCAAGAAAATTTTCGCTGATCTCATACAGTACTTATAAAATAGATTCTCAGTTTTTATTGCAACTTTAAGCTCATGTCATCCTCTACTTGATATGCAGCCCTTGAAGCATTTAATGAACACAATGAAAATTGATTAGGTTTTTGGGATGCTCCTCCGGGGGATCTTAAATCTGGTATCGTTAATTGCGAATCACTGGCTTGCTTGACAAAAGCCATGAGCCAAAATATAATGAGGAGGGAAATCTGCAGAGCAGAAAGAAAGATGAATCCATATTGTCAGCTCTTCAACGTTGTGTGTTAAACGTTGCGAGTTATAAAAATAAAATATATGAGAAAAAGACTTTGCTTTTTTTCCTCGATTCGTATTTGGTTGAGGCGTTGTGTTAAACAAAAAAGCCCTGACGCGTGTGACACTTGGAAAGCGTCTTGACTTTTGGAGATGGAGATGATGAGGCAGTTGGAGGTGGAAGCGATGATGATGCTGCGACAACGTCTACAGTGGTCTGCTTGTGGCGGTGCCAGACTTAGTAGTCGCTCAAATTGAAAGATGTTTTCTTTCGGGGGCCCCCAAAATCGTGTGGCGAGGTTTATTGTTTTCTCAATGCCCTGCTGGCTGGCCATGTGAGCAAGTGAGTGAGCATCTGAGCATCTGCGACTCTTCCGACGTCCACTTGTGCCCCCATCGAGAAGAGCTGAGCCCACGCATGTGCGAAATGTCTTGAAATGTATCTGCAAGACACAAAGCGAACCGATGCCTGATGCTGTTGTAGTTGTTGTAGCTGCAGCATGTCTGACATCTACGCTGTCTGTTGCTCTGCATTAATTAGACGTGTTGTACGTTGTACGTTACAAAGCATCGTTGGCAGTTCTGAGAACATATATACCTACATACACATATGTATAATGTGTGGTTCCAAATCTGTATCACATACTTAATTTATGAACTTGCTAATTTTAGCACTGGTCATGGCCATGCATCACACATTAGACAGACTGTCTGACGGACGTCTCTCAACGGGTACTCGTATGTAGTCGATGCTTACAAATGTTTTTATTGCTCATTGTGCATCTTATCAGACATCTGTCCAGGTAGCGCAGGCAACATTTAATAATTATCAGACTGTGGCTGATTCTTTGCCTTAATTATGGGCTCAAGTTGTCAGCAAACAGCATTCTGAGTTGGCAGCGCCATGCTCAAACTTAAGCCCATTAGAGACACCTTTCAGTCAGGGCCAGAGTTTCACTCACGGCGGATTTGCCTTTGTCATGCTGTCTGCTTAGCTTTTGGGTGTGCTCACGTATGTAGATACATTTGTATCTGGGTATCTAACAACGTATATTGGAGGTATAATTACAGCAACAGCATCGTGTGTTAATCGCTTTCGCATATTCATACGTACTTTTCCTTTCCATTTGCAGCACACATCGGTGACTATTTTCCTGCCCTTAATGAGTTTTCAACACACACTGTGATACGCCCCCTGGTGCAACATGGTCGCACTAAGCGCGCCCTCTTGAGCTCGCTGGATGCAACGGTGAGTAGTGGTACTATGAATCCCATTTAGGCATCAACTGGGTCAAGTTAAACCTGCAAGAGTGTGGACATAAGAAGGGAAAGTTTAGCAAGAAGTACGGCGAGAATTAATAAGAAAAAGCTAATTGAGCAAGAAAGAAGTAAACTGAAAACTTAAAGAAAAGTCAGAGACAAACTAAAATGTAAGATAAGAAATAAAGAAAAACTAGACACTTGGTGGCAAGTAGAAGCAAAGGGAGAAGGAAAGTGTAAATTAAGACGCGAAGCAAAACGAGATGAAAGGCTAGGAAATGGGTTTAAATTAAAGTGATAAGTATGAAGCAATAAGAAACAAAGTGAGAAGCAAAGTGAAAAACAAAATGCAAATCAAAAGGAGAAGTAAAGCGGAAGTCGGAAGAAAAACAAGCAAGTATCAAAGAAATTAGCTGAAACAATTTATAAGGTAAAATAAAAAGAGAAGCATAAAAAACGAAACCAGTAGAAGCAAGCGTAAAAGTATAATAACAAGAAAATAAATATTACGATAACTAATAAAAGAATTAAGCCAAGAAAGCGAAGAGAAGTGAAGTTAGAAATAACCTTCGGTAAGTTTCGAATTAAAAAGAAAGAAAAAGTCCGAACAATAGTCAAATCCTTTAACCCGGAACAGCTCAGTCGATATTGTGCGTGCTCATTGTTGCTAGTTAATAACTTTGTGCAAATTGAGGAAAATTACCGTGGAAATGGCTAGAGATTTAGCCAAACATCTAGCGTAAATTAAACAATAATATATCCAGGATATTTAGATACAGCCGAGGGGCGTTTTTTTTGCGTGTGTGTGTGTAGGCGAAAGGGTGTGCCACAATATGGAATGCTAATGAAACCCTTTTTAATTAGTTTGCACGAGCCAAAGGGCAGCCTGTTATTAAGTCCACACTCCGTGGGGTGCTAGGTGTGCGAAGAATTTTACACATTCGCACCTAGGAAATTGTGAGTTCCCCGGATAAAACCCACATACAATAAGCACACTGCGTGTGTGGAGGAAATTAAATTGAAATCTCTTTAATGGTTTCGTTTTGGTATCTGGTTGATATTTTAGGATGGTCTACATGCGCCGCAGTTAGCACTGAGCTATTTGCACGAAGGACAACGCATCCATATCGAACTGCAGCGCAACGATCGCCTCCTGCCCGACGCCCACTTCCTGCGCTATCAGAATGCCAGCAACCTGGAGGATGGCGCCTCCGGATACGTGGTGCGCAACTTCACCAAGACTGACATTGATTTATGCCATTATCAGGTGAGTTTGCAGTCGGTTTGGCTATGTGGCAACTGTAACTGTAACTCTAACGTTCCCTCCCCTTAAATCATTCCCTTCTCTCCAGGGACGCATACGCGGCAAGCCGGAATCGAGTGTAGCGCTCTCCACCTGCGATGGCAGCCTCAATGGCGTCGTCTTCGATGGCGAACACACATATTTCATACACCCGCATGCCGAAGGCAACGGACGACTGCAGGATGACCACTATCTGCTCAGGTGAGTTACGGCCTTGAGGACACCACAAAGGAAAGATGAAGCAAAAGGACTTTAGAATGAGTCGTAGTTTATACCCTGTTCTTAAAATGCAGCTGTTAGCATTTATTTGCCGAAAGTTTGTATTCCCAAATCTCCATTTAAAGTGCTATAGTCATTATCTATAAAGACTTTTCTATTCTCAATTCGACATCAGCTTTGATATAGGCTATCTATTGTACTTTTTAAAATATTCTACTTTCAACTTGCAGTAGATATAGCTAATAATAAGTATATTATTATCTGTTATCTTTTTTAATGATTCGATTGAAAAATATTATTAATTATTAGGGTATTTACCGGCCTTGAATAATTCAAGTTGGCTGGCACAAAAAATTCTTTCTTTTCTCCACTCAACACTCAACACTTATCAGGCAGTGCCAAATGTCCGTCCGTCCGCTGCTGAACTCAGGGTATTCATGAAGTGTATACCCCTCTTTCTGTTCGCAAAATAATGTTAGTCAATCTGTAGGGTATCCACATACCCATCATGCTCCCTTCTCGCATTAAAGGCACTTCAAGTGGCGTTTATCTAATCGAGCTCTGCTATTGGCATTACCGGGGCAGCTAATCGCAAGTTGTCCCTTGATACCGCAGGAGTAAGTCGTACCTGCCCCAATGTTTGCTCTATAAATATTTGCTTTATTTGCCGTGCCCACTCCACAGTCCCCCTTGCCCCTGTCACTTGACGTTTAGTTGATGACTCGCACTTCCGTTATTAATTTTTGGCAACGGAAATATCGAATTACAGGCACGCCGACATGCTGCAGCAGAATGCGACCTGTGGCTACGACAGCCACAAGGACAACCACTTTCCGCGCGACTTCAACGAGAAAGAGGATGAGGAGCCCGCGGTGCCACATCACTTGGATGGTGGCGAATTCCAACGATTGCTGAAGCGTAAGCGTCGGGATGCAGACGAGAGTCAGTTGATACGCGGACCGTACAATGCCGACAAGTACTCCAGTTACGTGGAGCTGGTCATTGTGGTGGATAACAAGTTGTACAAGCACTTTGGGGAGAATGCCAAGCGGGTGCATCAGCACTGCAAGGATCTGGCCAACATTGTGAATGCGGTAAGTAAACATGGCTCAATTGAGACTGCAACTATGTTAATTCTCCAATTGCAATTGCGATTCTCATCCACATGCCAACTGCAGCTCTATGTCCCCCTGAACATCTTTGTGGCGTTGGTGGGCGTGGTCATTTGGAACGAATCGAACGAGATTGAATTCTCTAGCGATGGCGATGTCACATTGCGCAATTTCCTCAACTATCGCAGCACAAAGCTGGTGCTGGAGCATCCCAACGACAACGCCCAGCTGCTGACCAAGGAGATGTTCTCGGGCGGCGTGGTGGGCAAAGCGCTTAAGGGACCCATCTGCACATATGAGTACTCCGGCGGCGTCAGCATGCAGCACAGCCAAGTGCAGGCCGTGGTGGCCACAACCATGGCTCACGAGATGGGTCACAACTTTGGCATGGAGCACGATTCCAGCGATTGCAACTGCCCCGACGAAAAGTGCGTTATGGCGGCGTCCAGCACAGCCGTGGTGCCCGTGCACTGGAGCAGCTGTAGCATCGATCAGCTGACCATTGCCTTCTCGCGAGGCATGAACTATTGCCTGCGTAACAAGCCCACCCGTCTCTTTGACTCCCCCCAATGTGGCAATGGCTTCGTGGAACCCGGCGAGCAGTGTGATTGCGGCTTGCCTGCCAACTGTCAGAACAGCTGCTGCAATGCGCACACCTGCATGCTGCACAGCAACGCCTCGTGCGCCACCGGCGAGTGCTGTGACCTGGACACCTGCCGGCCCAAGCTGGCGGGCAGCGCCTGTCGCCCCAAGGAGAACGAGTGCGATCTGCCAGAATACTGCACCGGTGAATCGGAATACTGTCCGGCGGATGTGTTCCGTCGCGACACGGAACCCTGCGACAACAATCAGGCCTACTGCTTTCTGGGCACCTGTCGCTCCCATGCCAATCAGTGTCGCATCTTGTGGGGTCCGACGGGCGACAATTCCGTGCACTGCTACGACAAGAATGTGGAAGGCTCCCGACTGGGCAACTGTGGCTACAATCGACTGAACAAGACGTTTGTAAAGTGCACGCCACCGCATGTGCACTGCGGCATGCTGCACTGCACCCACCTGAACGAGCGCCTTGAGTTTGGCATGGAAACTGCCGCTGTGCTATCCCATTCCTATGTCAGTCACGATCGCAAGATTCTCGCCTGTCGCACGGCCGTTGTGGATCTGGGTCTGCAAACAATTGACCCTGGACTGACGCCCAATGGCGCCAAATGCGGCGAGCAGAGCATGTGCGTCAACCAGAAGTGCATGCCGCTGAACCATGTGCGTATGCTGGGCATGGGCGCCGCCTGTCCGGACAACTGCAACGACAATGGCATCTGCAACAGTCGCGGACATTGCCACTGCGATGTGGGCTATGGCGGCGAATCGTGCAGCAAGCCTGGCCATGGCGGCTCAGTGGACAGCGGACCAGCCACAGATCCAAGCAGTAAGTAGAGTCACAGTTTGCACTAGTAGAAATCTGGTTTTAATCTTCTCCATCTTATTGCAATTGCAGGTGCACTCAGCTTCCAGCGACTGCTGTGCATATTGTTCTTCCTGGTGCTGCCGCTCATTGTCGTCGGCTGGATCCTCTATCGCTACATGAAGCGCAACAACAAGCTCTTTGCTGGCGGAAAACTGGCTGACAATATGTATGTATCGACGTCCACGTCCAGTGGCAGCAGCCGAAGCAGCAGCAGCAGTTGCTGCCATGCCGCTGACGCCGCCGCCGTCGCAGTCTCCTACTGCTCGACAGCTAGCTCATCCAACACACCCACTTGTGCTTCGTCTGCACCACCCCCTGTACCACCACACGCCCAACCACTTAACACACCTACCACTAGCACTAGCCCTAGCTCTAACACTAACACGGTTACGGCCACAATTACTAACATACACTGCACATTGCCGCGCTTGAAGACGCGCCAGGCTGGCTGCTCACTGGCTGCAGTGCATCCGCCTGCCATGCCCAAGAGCCAGAGCAGCTATGAGGTTGACCTTGTCGTGCCGGTGCTGCGCCGCAAGCTCTCCGTCTGTCAGCTGACAGTGCCGCCTCCCGTGCCGCCGCACAGAAACCTCAACAGCAATAATAACAACAATAACAACAACAGCAAAAACAATAGCAATAACAATAATAATAATAACAACAACAACAATAACACGCTGCGACGCAAGTTGGACATAACGGCGCCACGTCTGCATGCTACCACAAATCCCTTGGCGCTCACCGAGGGCGCCCAGTACATACAGAGCGACCCCGCGAGGTGTGCCAAAAACTAAACTAAACCCAACTAAGAAACAACAATAACAACAACAACACTGCCCACCAATATTTGCATGCCAAGAAAGTTGTGCATGTTGCGTGTTCAGTTTTAACCTCATTCTATACCCAACTACTGCTCCTTCTGTGTTTCGCTGTCATTTGCTTTTCATTTTGTGTTTTTAATTTAATTTGAGTTGTTAATTTACTTAACCTAGTTTTAGTTATTACATTGCTCTTAATAAATAAATGTTTTGTTTAAACGCATTTACTTTAACTCGAATAAGCACTGGTGTTGGTATGCTATGCACAGTTAATAAGTGTACCCAATTTGTATGTCTATGTTAAGTTCCTCTGTAAAGCCGCTGTAAGCCGCATGTAAAGCCTTGATTTGATGCTGTAAGCCGCATGTTAACATTAAGCCTTGGTTTGTTGGTGTTGGTTTTGAACTTTCTTGCACTGCTCTTTGTTGGTATGTAACAAACACACACACACCCACACACACAATTACACTTATATTTATTTGATTTCCTAACTAATTGACCTCTTGTCTCCTCAACAGCATTAAAACCACAAGTGGTCACAAGGTGCCGACAATGCGCTCTAATCAAAATGGCACTGGCCCACCGCCTGGCGCCAATGGACTTCCCAAATCAACACCCAGTAGCTCGGATGACATGAACTCTGCACTGCTGAAGTCACCCAGTGATTTAAGCGATCCTGCCGCCAGCGGCAACAATTCAACTGGAGCTGGCATGTTTGGCAAATTCAAGGGATTCACGCTGCGTCCGCTGAACAATGCCAGCTCGCCGGCAAGCAACTACAGCGGACCCAATGTGGCATTTGTGCAGCCCACCGTGCAGCAGGATAGTGTGACAGTGCCGCAACGCAGTGCTCCAGCGCCGCCAGTGCTCAAGCCGATGGAGGGGAAGCGTAGCGAGACCTTGCCACGTGCTGCGCCAGCGTTGCCACCACCCAATCCTGGCTCGACGGCACGTCCAATCATATCGAAACCAACGCTGGACTCCAGCACGCTGACCATGGTGCCCCTCAAGGACAGCGATTCCGAACTTTCGCCCACACGGTCGGCGCCAACACCGCCGGTGCCGCTGCATGCTGATCCCAAGCTGAACGTTAAGCGTGATGGCACCATACGACGCCTCGCCTCCTTCCTCAAGAAAGAGGATAAAGCACCGCCCAAGGAGAAGACATACATTGATCGCGAGCGCTTGAGAACGCTGGAAATATCCGCACCAATGCCAGTGCCAATGCCACCGCAGGCCGAGTCCTCCAACTCGGACTCGGAGACAACGCCACGCGAGGAGGAGACCAAGAATTTAGTGAAGCGCACACAGTCCATGCGCTCGCCCACCAAGAAGACACAAGTTCAGACCTTTGGTTCGATGCGTTCGCCGCCTGGCTCCGCACGTCCAAAGAGCACGGCCGCCAGCGCTGCAGCCCCTGGGGGATCCCGTCCCAAGTCACCGCCACCGCGTCCACCGCCAGTGGTGAAAAAGACCAACTCGGTAAGCTCGTCGGGCTACCAGCTGCCCGTGGCTACAGCGCAGAAAACCAACGAGAACACCTACGATGACTGTGAGTTCGTGGAGACGCAGACGCGTGCCTCCAGCGATGCTATCTACTCGGTGATCGACGAGATTCCGCCGGCGGCACAGACACTAAAGCGCAGTGAACTGGTGGCCAGCCTGGCGAGCAATGTCAGCGGTGGAGACATGGGACTGTTGGGCGAGATTGTGAATGAATTTGAGAAGCTCAATGGCGGCGATTCAATTTACTCAGGCAAGACCTCGACCCCAACTGCTTCTGAAGCTGCTGCCGAGGAGCAGCCCGAAGTGCCACGCAGTCCACAGCGTCCAGCACCACCAAAACCAGCTGGCAGCAATCGCAATAGCAACAGCAACTCAACAAATGCTGAGGATAAACCAGCAGCTACGTCAACATATCTGCGTGCAGCGCCGCTTAATACACCTGTAGCGCGTGTGGCACCCACTCGTTCAGACATCTCGCCCACGCGCGCCTTCTCCAGCTTTAAGCCAGCACCAGCTGTGGCGCTGGCGTCCTCGAGCACTTCCAAAGGCAGCAGCAGCAGCAAACCAGCTGTAGCTACAGCCACCAGCGGTCAAATGGCACGCACTGGCAGCGCACCACGTCCAAAATCCTTCACAAAGACAGCTAAGCCACTGCCCAATGGGACGGCAACGACGCCATCGGCTACTATACAGAAGCCCAAACCGCTTTCGGCCAAGCCATCATTCAGCAGCGGTTTGGCCAAGCGTGCGCCAGGCACAGCAGCTTCAGCGACTGCAGCAGCCGCGCCCACGCCTCCCACAGTCAAGGCGACATCATCGAACATTGCATCGCTGACACAGCGGTTCGAGCAGCGAAAGTAGACAACATAAACGAAGATGATGAAGGATAAAGAACGAAGAACAGCAACTACCGCCTATGACTTTTGTATAGTTTTAAGCTTAGGTTAGGCACAATCAAATTACATTTGGCACTGATTAACGAGATAGCGACGCCAGTCGTCCTTCATGATATTCATTCCTTTATAGATATCCCTCTATTTAGCTATAAGGCGTTGCTTAATTTACGTGCTTCTAGTATCTCAATGATTAATCTTAAGTTCTGTACGTGTACTAGTTGTATTGCAGGCTTACTCATTATATTTATATATGTATGTATTAAATGTATAATTGTTTATTGTATGTACATGCAATTTGCTTTTGTAAATAAAAACCAAAGAAGTCAAATTGTCACAAAATGTGCAGCTAATTCAAAACGAAACTCTCAATGCAAAATAGTCCACAAGCTCTTAAATGTAACGTTATCATAGTGTTGTACAATTGTAAATCGCATTTCAGAAAGAATAAATAACGAAATAAACTCAATTTATATTCAATTTCTCTTTTCGTCATAAAATTCAAATTTGAATCATTAACATTTCCTGGCTGGGCAGCACTCACACGTAGCCATTTCGCCGCCACTTCTATTCGTCTCATTTTTACAGTGGTGGCAAGTAAATATTGCTTAAAACAAAACATCGATTAATTCATCGTATGATAATCAAACATCGACATTGCATACAAATATAGCAGCGTTGATTTTATCGATATCAAATGAAATGAGCGCAAAAAAGGTAAACAATTTTAATCTTTCCAAATAAAATTGATTTTAATACCATAATTTCTGTGTAGAAACCATGGGTAAAATCTGCCTTCAGCCAGTTAAATATGACATCAAAAACTTCCTCGGAAGTGGTGCCCGCCAAGCGCACCAGGAGCTCAAGCGCCGCCGCAGCTGTTGTATCAAAAGGTTTAAGAAAAACAAATTCCACTCCTAATAATGTTGTGGATTTAACAATCGACGCAGAAGATGACGATAATCAACCTAAGACTGATTCCAATGAAGTATTGCCAGTAGTGAGCGATAATTGGATAGATAGTTTTGCGCCCAGCTCAAGTGACGAATTGGCTGTGCATCCAAAGAAGTTAGAAGATGTACGGAACTGGTTACGCCATTGTCAATCGGTTCGCAGCAAATTCCCAGCACAAATTTGTCTATTTACAGGACCGGCAGGCTCTGGCAAAACTGCCACGCTTCGCGTTTTAGCGCACGAGTTTGGCTACGAGTTGCAAGAGTGGATCAATCCTATTGACTGTGAGGAAGTCAATGCCTTAGGGGATCAACCGACTGGCAATTCTTATAGTGGTTCCCAGCTGACGACCTTCAAGAGCTTTCTTCTGCGCGCCTCACGGTACAAGTCATTGCTGTCGACGCAAAACAAACGACTTTTGCTTGTGGAAGACTTTCCCAATGTGTTGCTAAAGGATGCAGCATCTACTTTTGAAGAATTGCTCGAGTAAGTAACTCAGCTGATGCAATTAACTTACTAAAGCTTCCTTATTTTAGCGAATACATGATCTATGGCAAGTCTCCACTAGTCTTTATAGTCGCCGATAGCAAATCACGGGTTCTTAATATAAGCTATAAGCTTTTCACAGATCAACTGAAAGCCAAACTACGCATTGAGCACATCAGCTTTAATTCAATTGCAGCCACTATTATGCAGAGGTCAATGAAGCGGTTTGGCTCGCTTATGCAGCAGGAGCCTCACAAGGCATTGTACAAAATACCAACGCAAAATGTAATGGACTCGATTGTCGTGTGTGCTCAAGGCGACATACGAAATGCTTTGATTAATCTTCACTTTGGTTCGCTAAAAGGAGCACCGAGTATGGCTACCAAGCAGCTGAATGTAACCGCTCCCAGCAAGGGTCGCAAAAAAAAAGCCACAAACACGCTGAAGTCCATTGGACGAGATGAGTCCATTACAATGTTACATGCACTAGGACGAGTCTTCAATCCCAAATGTAATTGTATATATTATTTAAAAATTATTTCTCTAACAGTAATTTTATGAACACTTTTAGATAATGAAGATACCATTAAAAGTTTTCTGCATAGCCCAGAAGATCTTTCAGAGGCCTTCTGTACGGAGCCGCGTAACTTTGTAAACTTCATGCATGCCAATTACCTGCCACATTTCATTGATATTGCCAATGCTAGAGATGCAGTGAACGACATGGGAGTGGCAGACATGATGTTGCAAGAATATCGAGACGATTCTCTTTCTTTAGTGGGACTCAACATCGCCGTTCGGGGTTGCATGGTGGCCAATGTGGCCCCTGTCAGTGGATGGATGCCTGTGCGTGGTCCCAAGCGGTTAACCGGCCTGCCTCAGCTAACGGTAACAGAGCAAAAATTGCTGGGCACCACATACGCTGGTATTTCAAGAACAATTTACGCTAGTGAGTACAGTTCATTTGTCAAGATCATCGCCAGCAAATCAACATAGTCAAATTATATAAAATATTGTTTGATTTAAAGTTTTAGTTCAATATTACAATTCAACATTTTATTCAATTATAAATCGGGTGTTCTCTATGTAAAATTCAATATTCAATAAAATAGTCAAGCTACTTGCTATCTTAGCATATGTAAAGTTAACGCGCGATATTATAAAAGCAGTTTTGGCGGATGCTGGGTACTAAAGTAATTTCAGGACGATATTCGCGTACTTGTATAAATGTAAAATAATTGTATTTTTGATTTTGACTTATTGTGTTATTCGCTTACTTATAACTAAGCAGGGAGTTCGGGACATGGCGAAATTCCGCAAACAGTTCTACCATCATTGAGTCATCTATTTACACTGGTTAGGCGCCAAGAGGAGTCTTCATACCATATTATATCATTTATTTAGGCGTCACATCTACTGTATCGTTCTTAGCATCATCACTGGAGTTGTCATCCTCTTCCATGCGACTGGCCTCTAATAGGTTTAAGCGTTCCTCCTCATTGACATGACCATTTAACTGGTCAGCAGCCACCAGAATAGGCGAACGCGAATGACTGCGGCTAAGTCTGTGCCGGCGCACACTGCGCTCCGCATGGCCATTGGCAATATTCAGACCTGCAACACCCATTTCGTGACCTTCGCTGCTTGATGACGATGTGGCTGTGGTGCTCGATGTTGAGCTGCTGCTATCACTTTCGCTGTCCTCGCTTGAGGAATCCATAGGTGTTGGTTGCTGGGGATGTTGGCGTCCCTGCCGTTCGCAAACAGCGCTGGCAGTCGGTGCGGCTGCCGAGGGCGGCGATGCAGCTGCCGCGGCTGCTGCTGTAGTTGTTGGCGACCGCGAACGTATGATATGCGATCGGAGAACTAAAGCAGAAACTCACATAATTTTTATTTTGAACCAAAAAAACCAATTTACTTACTCTGATTTTCACGTGTTAGTTCGCATATCTTGTCTTCCAATGATCGTACCTTTGCGCCATACTCGTTAGATATATTCAGAGCATTTAGGTTCTGTTGACGTTGTCGACCTTGATCCTTCGTGTATCGGTCCTCAATCTGCAGACACTCCTGTATGAGCTCCTGTTTGTTCATTGTTTCCAAACGCTCGACCCGTGCACGCTCATAAACGTTGGAAAACTCTTTTGATAAAAACAATTCCTGGTCCTCGGTCTGTGAACCAAAACAATTATCGTCAAAATCGTCCTTGGGCAACTCGGACATATGCTCCTCCATAAGGAAGCGATTGGTGTTGTAGGGCACAAGCAATGAGCGTGAACGCACCAGCTTAGTACGAACATTACTGGTCCCGCTGCTAGTTGCACCATTACCGGTAGACGTTGGCAGAATATCCAGTTTCCAAGGCGGATATTGACTCTTTGTCTTCTTAGGAATCATTTTTGATTTCTTGCCGCGACGATGCTTACGCCTTTGGGATGAACCGCTTTGAACACTTTCTGTAAAATATTAAAAACTATATTTAAATTACCACTTCAACGGCTGCGACACAAATAGCAATCGATTGCAACTCTGTTCAGCAAAATGAAGAACCTATCGATGTCGACTAATAAGCTAGTCGCCATTGTCGCTTACATACGCACGAATGGAAATTCTGTTTGCACGTATTCACACTTGAAATTATAAAACTTTTACCTGATTTTACTGCTTCTGCCATAACGAATTGCTTCACCAACTGGTTGACTTTTAATTTCGACACAAATTTAAATATTTTCGCGAACACAAACTCTTTAAGACTTATTTCAAGACTGGGCTGTTGAGGCAATTGCAGCGCGTATAAAAGGTATAGCAGAAAACATTGGTCACATCGATAATGTCAACTTGACAAAAATCGATACCGATGGTCATTTTTTTTCGATTAGTCGTATTTTATTCACAATCGGCACAAACAGAAATTTTAAATAATAGCATCTGCTTAAATGTACTTTAGATCTTATTTCTTTTGCAAAAATTATTAAAATGGTATTTTTAAGCTCTAAGATTTTCATGAATCCAATCGATGTAAGATGCGACACGAGTATAGATATCCGGCCAGCCAGAGCTTGAACATGTTACGGGTCCAAAAGATAAAATACCACCTAGGAGATAGGCGTCGTTCTTGTACAACATGAGAGGTCCACCTGAGTTACCGTGACACTCATTGGAATTGGCAAGTCCACACAACTGGGAAGCCATAATTCGAATATTTTGGGCCGAATATTGATTCTGGCATGCCTCAATTGATTGAATGCGAACTTGACTTTTTCTTGGCCGTGAACTGTTCCTGGCTTGCCAACCGGACACCTCCGTATCTAGGTCCTCCAGTTCATCTGCTCTCAATTGCTTGTTGGGCAGACAGATAGGCTGTACGTAATCGCTAAGCTGTGCCAACTCGCGTAATCGTATCATTGCAATGTCATTTGTCTGACTGGCGCCGTCTTTATTGTATTGTGGGTGGACAATGATTTGATCCACAAGAAGATCCTGATAACGGGGAGCACATTCGGCCTTTCCGTCAGCTGTCTGACAATCCGGATTTGTCTTCGTATCCCATTCTCCAAGTCGAACGACCTGAATCCTCCAACCCAAATTACTAATTGATGGATTTGAGACGCAATGAGCCGCCGTTAGAACGTATCGCTGACTGATTAGGACACCGCCACAAGCATGAAGTTTTTCTTCGTTTGCTGCGTCATAGGAAACAAGATGAGATAAGAATTGACGGAATGTCAAGGGGATTTACTCATAGACCTTCACATACGTTTTGTATACTCAATGAGCGTTAGCCAAGGAAACTCTTTTATATTTGTCTCCGTGTTATTGTTACGGTTCCATTTGACTGAACCACATTCCAGAGGCAGTTGAGGATGTTTTGAGGCTCCCAATGCATCTCTTCCTGATTGTGGCGAACGAGAAATCCAATCACCATTTATTTGCAATGGACAGCACACCTAAAAGTATTCAATTTGAGATTTAATAAACTTGCCAAAGGGGAATTATCTATAGCATACATGAACATCGGCGTCTTGCTCGGAGTTGCATCGATTATCACGCAGCTGATTTCGATCAGATTGGGAAATAACTTTCGAGGCAAGTATCCTCATAAAGTAATCACATTGACGCACAGGCGTACATTGGCCTACAACCCGTCCGTTTGAAATTTTCGACGTACATTCTACTGCCTGCCGCTGGGCTGGAGATAAAAGATAATGTCAGTGTTAAGCTAAGTTCACATCGACAAGTTTTCAAGTCTCCCATAATTACCAGCCACGCTCAATGTCAATGAACAAACAGCAGAAACAATAACAACAAAGACAACTCGAACCGAAGCTGACATGTCTCGCACTAAATTAATTCCCATGCTCTGCCGACTTAAACAGATACTGAGCACTGATCTGGGTTTTGTGTTTTGAAATATTTATATAAAACAGGCCAACTGTTAAAGCGTAGCGATCGGCGAGTCCCAAGCAAGGCGTTGTTTATAACTGAGCTGAGTTGTCGAGTCGCCCCTCATATTTCCAGATAACATATGCTAATAAGTCGGAATTACAGATCGAGTAAAACTTCTCATTGTGGTCGTAATTTAAGAGAGACCATTACTTTAAACTGAGCTTAAAGTTTTGAAATATCTTCAATATAATTATATCAAATCATTGGCTTATCAACATCCGTTTATAATGTAATTATGTGTTATTTTGTTTGAGTGATATACTCTCAACGGTCGTAATAATACAAAATACCTGGTTTACTGTAAAATACTTGTGATAAGCAGCAGGTTCCATTATGGCGCTATTATCAACTGTTCACGCAGAGTGTCTCAGTTCACAGCTGTTAAATTCAAATTCGCGCCGTTTTCTTTCACACTTTTTTCAAATATCCAACAAATGAAAAAATTTTATTATAATAAAAACATTAAATACGGTATTTGAAACCTATATCTCCCATGATTTGCAATTTTTTAGAAATTTAAAAGACAAGTTTTCTAGTTAATACTTTGCAGCTACTGTTAATAACAGTTCAGCAAAATGTTACGACTTGTCGTTGTATGTGTTAACACGTATGCGCACACACGCTGAAATATCGTGAAAAAATAAATTAAATAAAAACGCATTTAAATCGATGCCCAATAAACCAAAACACAATAAAGTGTAACAATAAAGTTTTTTCTACAGCTAGGCGATCGTCTCAAGTTGGCAGCTATAAGATTTCAAGTCGAAAATTCCATTTGAAATTGTGATTACGGTGCGAGAAAAAAAATTTTCTGCAAAAAATTCCCAGGTCTGTGCTGGCGTAATTGGCAATATAACTTGTTAATGTATATGTGTGTACAGGAGTATTGGTGATTTTGCGTGAGCTGGATGCATGTATGCATATGAGAGAGCGCTGAATAGCTGTGAGTTGTGTGTGTTTGGATGTGTGCAGACAGAAGCAAAGAGCGCGGGAAAAGCAAACCAGACTAGAGTTGCTAGCGTTTAAAATGTACTTTGAAATTGGTTTATTTAAACAAAGTTATGTTAGTTAATGCAACTAAATGTTATAGTTAACTTTTATATTTATATAGTAAAAAAAATTGTATAGTAAAAAAATGTATCTTAAGAGTGTACGATATGTTGTTGGTTCATAACAAATATCAACGCATGTTGGCAACCCTACGCTTGGGAGGGTACCTAAAAACAACAAATCCAAGTATATGGTGAGCGTCGCTGCGGCGCCAGTTTGACGTTTGACTCGTCATCAGACGGTTGGGTAAATTTTTTCTCTCGTTTGTTGCTGCTTTATATTAGTGTGAGTGTTAGTGTGTATGTGTCTGTTTGCGCTGCTAGTGACGCATTCTTGTTTTGCAGCAAATCTACGCCAAAAACAAAGTTTATATGTCGAACATAAAGAATGAAAGACGCGTTGATAATAGGCAAATGTTCAATGACACAACATTATTTTGGTTGCAGTGCTAATTTAAATAAAAAATTAAACAAGTGCAATTACAAGGTAATATAGTGCATTCTGTAGTGGCGTAGGGAATGCGCTTGTATGGGTGTGTCTCTCTCCCTGTCCGTACGTGTGTGCGTGAAACGAAGTGAAAGAAAAAGGAAGAATGAAAAAAAGGGCGACGTCGCCGCGCCACCGCCTTAACAAACGGCTGAAAATAAAAGAAAAACGTATAAAAACGCCGGCAATGCCGAATTTTATGTGCGCTTTATATATGTGTGTGTATACATGAAGATAAATTGAAGTGCCGACGAACACAAGTGCAAAAACCAATGAGTTGATAAACAAACTCTAAAATGGTGCAAACCGCTTTCCTTTTAAGACCCCGAAAGTTCATTACACGAGAATTCGTAATTTGTTTTGTTTTGTTGGTTTGTTTATTATCACGTCAACATCGCAGAATGCTACGGGGTTTGAGTGTTTGCATTCACATCAGTGCGATGTTAATTACGTTTCGCAACAGTCATCATGGCGATTGTGCTTGTTCTTGTGTGTGTGAACGTGCGAGTTGCCAAAATCTGGCGTTTAGACCATGAAATTTAAATACATTTCTTTAACGGCACCCGTAGGTGTTAAACTACAGCAATATGTGTGTGCTATGTGTGATTACAGATATATGTACATCCATAAGTATGTGTACTTAGTTACATGCATATGGAATAATGTGAGAGTGCTTTGCAAAAGACGCTAGCTGAACACATTGTAGCGATGAAACAAAAAGCAGAGTGCAAAATTATGATACAGAGTGGATAAAACCGAAGTGGGAAGTAACGGGCACGGACACGGACACGGGCCCGGCCTACACTATACGCTGACAGACAGACGGATTGCCTGTTGGCGCTCTTGGTTTTGCTTCCATCTGCTGTTTGGCACAGCCTCAGCCTCGTTGCGGTCGTCATTATGAACGAACATATGCACAAGCGTACATATACATACATACATATGTACATGCAGATATTCGTTTATTTTGTGCTTTTTCTTTTACACATTTAGCCTTCAGTTTCCGGTTATGAAGGAAGCAAACGGGTTCGGTTTTCCTGCACTTGCAATATGTGTGTGCATTTCATTGTAATTTCAGTTGTGCGTCAATAACCATGGCGTCGACGACGGCTGTTACCGTCCCAAAGCTCTTCTCTTCTCTTCGCAATGCTATCCATTCATTCCATACAAATTTGTAAGCTGACACAAAAGAACGACAGTTCTTTGTTGATTTCTCGAGCGTTTCCAACCGCATACATTCATCTGCACATACTTAGTATGTATATATGTATGTATGTATGTGCACACAAGCATATTTATGAGAGTACGGTTGTATATAATACATTTTAATTTGATACAAGCTAGTTTATAATGTTTTGCTGGTAACTACAATTAAGTATGTTGTGGATTTCATTCGCTTTAGTTGTAGTTGTTGCGGAGCGTTAAGCGTAACGACGCGAACGCTTTGCTCTCATAATTAACCTCTCAACCGGCTTTCTGCCTGCTGGCTTGACAGACTCACTGTTTGTCTGTCGGTCGGTCGAACTGTCTGTCTGTCTGTCTGCCTGCCAGCGTGAGTGTCTATTTGCTTGTCTACCCGGATCGTTGTTTTGTAGCTCGTTTAACCAGCAGACCTTTGAGTCTCTTCTGCAGTTATCAACAACTACATACATACTATATACATATATTTCAAAGGCATTGCACCACGCACCGCACACACGCACATAGGCAAAGCTTAGCTATAATAAGGGAAACGATCTTAGTGGCGCTTTTCTTTACCTAAGCACATCACGACAGATCTCGAGAAGGTCGAAAAGGTTTTCCAAAATTCATGCAAGCAACTTATGTATTTCCCGTGACATAATATTTTATATGTGTTTGTGTATCTACACACCCATGAGGCTCATCTGATTGCAGAGTTATACTGTATTTGCACAATCAAGCAACTTATAGTCACGTTAAAATAAAAAAACACAAACAACGTTCTGTTCCGTCTCAGGTATCAAAGATCATTCGAGTATTGAGATTAGAGCACAAATTGGTTTCATTTGATTCGTCACCTTAGTTCCAAGTATTTAACATAAAAAAAACCCTCATCTGAGCTGATTGTATAGCATCCGTAAGGTTTTATTTGTTTTCTTCACATTTTCTTCGAAGAATTGCCGAGACTCTTGTACTTGTTATTGGGATATTGACGTCTTTGGTCTTAAAGTTGGTTAGCTCATTCTTTTGTCAATGTCTTATCATCATTCGAGCGATTCCAAACGGTCTCAACAAAACTAAAAAAGAAGCCTAAACCAGTTAACATTTAACTCCAAAAAAAGGCTAAGTCCGCCGATGGCGTGTCTCGTAAAAAGAAGCAAATGGAGTGAAGAAGAAGATGGACTCGTCGCAAGCAGCGAAAACCAAGCAACTACAACTACAACTACAACTACACGAAACATCAAACAGAAGAACAACAACAAAACATCAGTATAGTCATTATTTGCAATTATCGGAATGTTTCTTTGGTTCTTTTTCTTTTTGTGTGTACGCTAAATAAATATCTTGTTGTAGTTGCTTGTTTTCTCGTTTTTGTTATTGCCCCAGGTTTCTCTTGCGGTTTAGGATCAAAAACCTTTGTCTATCTGTGTTGTATACAAGCTGTATACATGTGTGTGCGTATATTTTAAGCGTATTTTTGTTTGATTTCCGTTTTGAACATATTCGCGAAGTTTTAACCTTACAAATTTCAATGCCGAACTACGTAGTTCATATTATTGTTGGGCCCACTCTTCGTATTCGTCTCCATCGCCATATATTTATGTCTCTATCGCTGTATTTGTCTTCTCTATCTCAGCCGATGTCGCGATTCAGAGCCCACAGTGCATAAATAATAAACAAAACTGTCACGTACACTCTTATACCCATCATGGTGAGTCTTGGGTACGTAAATGTGGGTAGCTAGAGCTTGTTCAATGCTTTGCTCGTCATTTCCTTCTTTCTCGGAAATGTAAACAAACTTTTATGTAAACAATGCAGGTTATTTCCATCTTGGTGTGGGCGTTCCCAGCAACTATAAATGCACATTTACCTATGACATTTATCGACTCTTTGTTTATCTAAGCTAAGTGATATTGTACTCAATTGCAGTATTATAATGTTAATGTTAATCAAAGTACTGAACTGGCAAAACTGGAAAGTAATCCAACAATACTATAATATTGTCCGACATAAGTAATTTAATTATCGTATTTGAACAATCAATAATGATATTTTTTGAAATTACATCATATGTTTCGTATCGGTACATAGCAAACGATTAGATTGTTAAGTTCACATTTAATTTTGTCACTTAAATGACATTCTAATAAAAATTATGTAGTGGAAGTTTATCAAGAAATTGCTACTCATAATGAATGGCCTGAATTAATGCAAACACTTCTCACAGGGTGTCTACTAGTGCCTTCATTCATATTTACATACATGAATCGCACAATATATACATTTTTAATAATATATTACTATAATACTCGAAGCTTTAGAGTCTGCTTTTCGTTCACTTTTAACCAAGGCATTCTTAAAAGCTTGTTTTGTATATTTTGATTGTGCTGTGTTGATTGTTTTATTTAATTTTATTATTGCACACAGGCTACGTTGTTTTTGTTCCAATTTTTCAATATTTGTTTGCGCATTTTGTTATTGCTAAATTCGTTTGCGATAAAAACTGTTTTGCTCCGATGTATGAGGGTGTGTGTACGCACATATGTATACACATATGTATGTATGTGTGTCTGTCTGAGCGAGAGAGTTTATTGTTTTTTAATAATTGCAAATTTCGCTTTGTGTTTTATTATCAGCATTTTGCGTTTGCTTTGTCTTCTCAATGGTTATGTGGAGTGGAATGTTACTGGGTCGGTGGAGGAGGGGGTCCGAACAACGACAGCGACGGCAAAGAAGAAAGCTAGCGATTCGCTTGAATTGGCTCGACGTGAAACGCAAGCAGATTTGTTTACATTCGCAGATACGTCGATTATTTATACCCTGTAAAGTAATGAATATCCTAAAGTATTGATACTTTTTTTTACCCTCTTAATTTATTTTATCTGTCATGCTTTAGTTTTCGATTCGCAATTTATCGATTCATTCTGAAAGCATTCGGCATATAATATGGGTTGCTTGTGAAGCAATTGAATGTTTAGGGTATGTGAATTAGTCGAGCACTCTTGTGAGTGTTGAACGCATACACAATTGAGTCATTGTGTTTATTATTAATGCAACGCGTTTCACATGTGCTTGTATATGTATATATGTATGTATGTGTGTATGTCTGTTTCTGAGTGAGTGTTAGTGAGTCAGAGAGAACGGTCGTGTGTACGTGTGTGTGTTTGCTTGCAGTGCATTTGACAGAGAACACGTGACAACGCCCCTCGACAAGACTGCTTATCAGTAGCGCAGCATTTTCTCCGACTCTCAATGACTAACGGATTGAGTTATCTTTTGCAGATCAAATAACAAAAGTCGCCAAATACACACGAGAATAGAAACAGCGTTGCTACAATACACTAATACTAATAGCAATAAGAAGAAGAACACAAAAACGAAAGAGAAACAGAAAAACAGCAACGGCAACTGCGACGGCTTCAAATTGGACATGTCATGTCAGCAAGCGTCAAGATTCATTACAACAGCAACAGCGACAACAACAGTAGCAACAGCAAAAAGCACAGCAGCCACAAGGCAGCGCATTGCAACACAAACACTAGCAGCAGCAGCAGCAGCAGCAGCAGCAACAACATCAACTACAAGCACAGTAGCTAAATTAGCAACAAAAACGACGCCAGTAACAACAGTGCATGGGGAGAGCGTTGGTGTTGCAGTCGGCAAAACGAATACGCTTGAGGATCCCTATGTATTCACAGAGACCGTCGCAGCGACACCGCCAATTTTATTTAATGCACAGGTAAAAAGCCAAGTGAAGTCAACTGAAGTCAAGGCAAAGCTGCAATCTAAACAATGGCCCCACTAACATTTTGTTTGTGTTTTTATTTTGTAAATGTTGCAGAAATCGCGAGCCCGCTTAAACGAAGCGCAACACAGCAGAAGTACGAACAACAGACAAGCAGTTGCAGGCAAAAAGTCGAGCATTGTTGGTGCAACAGTAGCAGCAGCAGCAGCAGCAGCAGCAACAACAACAGCGCCTATTGCACAGTTGAATGGCACTACTACATTGACAACTGTAGCGACTGCAAGAGCACAGGCCGCAGCAGTAGCAACAGCAAAGGCGCAGGCGTCTTTAGGTGCAGCAGCAATATCAACGAATTTCAATAATGTCACACAATCTCAAAGGCAGCCAACTTCACAGTCGCAGTCGCAGCTGCAATTGCAATTGCAGTCATCGCTGCAGTTGCAGTCGCAAGCTTCGCCGAAACGCGCCACCAACGTTTGCGTGGTACGTCCACAGCAGCAGCAGCAACAACAACTGCAGCAACAGCAGCAACTGAAGCAACAGCAGGCGAAACTGACTACAAAGCATCATGCACCAAAGCCACCACCGCCGCCACCGCTTTATACGCACACACCCTCATTGTGGCAAACTCCACTATTATTGGATACCACACAGAAGCAGCAGCAAAATCAACAACAACAACAGCAGCTGCACTCTAACCTGGTTGCAGCCCCAGCGCTGGTCAGTCCGCCCACATCGCCCGCCTCGTTACCCTCACCCACAGCGAATGCACCGCCAACCGCAGCTGTGACTGCCATGGTATCGCCCATTGTGCTGCCTCTATCGCCATCTGCAGCAATAGCAGCAGCAGCAGCAGCAGCTTCTGGTGCAATGTCGCCGCCAAAGGGTGGTTCATTGCCGCCGTCCAAGTTTCATCATACGACGTTGGCGCAGCACTTGCAAAAGGTTGAGTGCTTGAAAAAGAAGAAATCCTTGCCACTGGCATGCCAGAGCTCCAATAACAACAACAACAACATTATGGTCGAGACGTTGCACAAGAGACAAACGGTTGCAGGTTATAACCTTACGCATCCGCCACCGCTTACGGCATTCAACACAGCCGTAACAGGACTAACCGCAGCCGTGACAACTGTTACATCTGCCATTGCAGAAAAGAAACATTCCGCCGAGGCTGTCGATGATAACAGCGAACTCAATGAGATTCCAGTTAATGTCATCTTTCGCAAACCGCCTGGCCCCGTGCTATTGACTGGCCCTGCAACACAGACGTCGCCACCTCCAATAGACGCTAAGAGTGCCGCGCAGTCTACAATGATGAAGCTAGGAACTGTAGCGCCATTGACGCCGCCAACTCCGCCGACACCACCATCACCCGCATCCTCAGCGTTGGCGTTGCCCGTGATAGGAGTATTAGCAACTCCAACAGCCACATCAACAGCTTTTATCGCTCAATACGCGGCACCTTCAGCACCTCATCCAACCTCAACGCCACACATCAGCACCTCTCATAATGAACAAATGTCTTCCAAAGTTGCCAATTCTGTTGTTACTCAAGCTGCAGTGCCGAAGCGCCGAACCCCAGCAGCCAGCGTTGGGAGCAGAAAGGGCAACAAAGCAAACATTAAGGCGCCGACGCAGGAGCTGCCGCCCCCCCTAGCAGTACAACAATCGGAGGCTATTTTACCTTCAGTGGAGCCCTCGTCGGGCAGCGGCGTAATGCGACGCCGCAAACCTGCAGCCGCGCCCAAGCGAAACGCAGCTTGGTTGTTTAGCGAGAACGAACCTCTACCGTTGGACGATGTTCCCTACTGTCTACAGACAGGTTGGCTTCACGCCAGCAGCGGCAAGGATGTAGCAATGGAGCCCCAAACACTGCAGGGCAACCGGGACCGCGAGGAGCGCATTGCTGTGCGCAAGGGTCTGCTGCGAAGGCAGGCGCTTCAGCTGCTTTCGACCCGCTCGCTACAGCAGCTGCCCATGCGAGCAGCGCGCCAACGCTTGCAGGGCATTCAGAGTCTATTGCTCAAGTACCAGGATCACGCGAATCAACAACAGGGAATGTAAGTGTAGTTTACATTCTGTTTTTCCACATTCATTAATAATTGCTCCTCCTTTTTGACAGTGGGGTGGGCAATCGTTGTCTGGTGAGCGGCTGTAAGCAGCCCACGCTCAGCATGGCGGCACATTGCGAGAGTCACATTGTCCACAATAGCACACAGAAGCTGTTTCAACCATGCGTGGCTTGGCGAGTCAATGGCTCCGCTTGCCAGATGCCGGTCTTTGATATGCTGCATACTTTGGCTTTGTGTCCAGTACACAGTCACCTGCGACCTGGCCTGGAGCAACAGTCCCGACACCAATTGCAAGTGCAGCCAAAGGACAAGGCGGTTCCGCAGCTAGCCAGACCACCGCCTACACCTGCTGCGCCTGGGCCTGTGCCTGCCTACGCAATGGCTGCAGTTGCAGCCGCTGGTAAGCGCAAGCGAAAAACGAATCCCAATGCTAATCCAGTGGGTCGTCCGCTTAAGCGTGCCAAGAAGCAGTTGGATACAAGCACCGCACCCGCCACATTGCCCGTCATGAGTATGACTACGCTGCCACCAATATCGGCAGTGCTGCAGCGCAAGAGCAGCACCACCTCACTGGAGTCGATTGCCAGCAACTCACAGTCGTCGGCCAAGTCGCACTCGGCACTGCAGCCATACACGCCGACTGCGCCCGTCCTAACATTGCCGCAGCTGTCTATAATACCTCCAGCACTGGCGCCGCTAAGCGACTATCAGCTGCAGCAGCAGCAGCAGCTGTCGAAGATCGAGCCCGAGCAGCAACATCAACAACAGCAGCCGCCACAGCAATTGGACGCCAGTCTGCTGGCCAATGCCAATTTCAAGGCGGATGAAATTAGCCAAATTGTGGCTCAGCTGGCGGCGGCCAGTAGTGAGTTGCACAACAACAACAATAGCTTGCAGTACAACAACAACAACATGAACTACTGCAGCAACAACAACAGTAACAGCGGCAGCAGTAGCATCAGCTGCGGCTTTCCCTCATTCAATGCCGCCTTCGGCAATGCCATGGGAGGTCAAGGCCAACAGCAGCAGACAACATCGCTGCATACTAGCACTGCGCTGGCCAGCACGGAGAGCCTGCTGAGTCAGCACATGTTTGGCATTTGCGAGAACAGCTCGGCCTATGCAAGCTCCGAGGATACGGGCCTTGGCGGTCTGTCTGAGTCGGAGCTGATAGGCGCGAATGATGCTGGTAAGTATCCTACTATTTGGATAATGATAGAATGTGTGCTAACTGATTCCATTTACAGATGATATAGCATTAAATGGAGCCCATTTGCTGGAGGAGCACGATTTGGTAAATGTGTTTGATACGCTACCGGACGATGCGTTTAACGAGTTATTTCAATCCGGTGTGTATTTCAAAATAACAGAATTAATTGTCGTTTTCATTGTACTAATTAATGTGTGCACCCTTCCGCTATGCGCCGTCGCTGTGCTGCAGTGCAACAAGCCGAGTGCGAGGCAATGGATCGTGCGCTCGAAATTGCCGATAAGAACCTCAAGTGTCTGCAGCAGACAATCGGAGGCACGGATCACGACAGCACATTCCTTAACGATTTCCTCGACGTGGGCGATGATCTGCTCGTGAACGCTGTCTCGTCCGTGATGAACTCACCCAACACATCCGGCATCGATACCTCCACGCTTTTTGTCGATAGTAGTGGCAGTGGTAGCGGTATCAGCAGCAGCAACGGCCCTGCCGGTTCCAGTTCAAATGGCTGTACGCCCGCAGCCTCTGTAGCGGATATTCGTGGCCTGGTGCATATCTAAGCCTGCACCTGCGCCTTAGCCGCAACCATAACACATACACGTACACAATCTTCATGCGAGCCCTAGCGCAGCTCGTCATTTTCAATTGATCTTTCAAAAAAAACAATATCTAAAAAATCTAAAAAAAAATTTCAAAAAGAAAAGAAAAACAATCGATCTTCACTTCTCAACGCAAGTTGAACAAATTCTTAATGCAGATTGTTTTTTAACTTTGCCAAGTTTTTCCTTTTTTTATGGGCCACAGGAGAAATTTGATCTATTCACTGACCCCTATTTCTTGTCTTTCTATATACTACTTAATGCTGTGTATGAAATGTACACACTCGCATACATATATAATGAATCATTTAACAACTACGTGTTATTGCAAAATTTTCGTAAAAAATTCCCAAAAAAAATATAACTATAACTAAAACAAAATTTTAAAAAAAATATGTAATTATACAAACAAAAAAAAATTATGTAAATTCGCGTGGAACTTTAGCGTTAACAGTCTTAACTTATATTTAAAAGTTAGTTCAACAAATGAAACGAAAAAAAAGAAAAAAACACTATGAAAAAAATTTAGAAAGCAGCTTTATATAAACACAACCACACACACGGCTTAAACAAAAATATTTAAACAAAAAAACAAAAAGAATACAAGAACGTTCTTAGGCAAACTTAGTAACAAATTTGAATTTGAAAGCGTGAAAGGGAAAGGTGAATGATAAGTAGCGCATTAAAGAGTTAAGTTCGAGTTAAGTATACAATTTGTTTAAAGTTTAAACATTTTATAAGCGCATTTACATACATCCAATCAACCATTTTATAATGAGAAACAAGATTTGAAACAATAACAATAGCAACATTAAGCAAGGTTTGAAATTTTAGTTTATGGTTCAAAAACACACACAAACACACATGCACATGCATTCATACATATACACATACAACGTACAAGGGACTACATAGTTTAAAACCGCGAATCGTATTACTAAATATACATATATGAACCGTATATATACATATATATATATAAATAAATATTTATACATATATATATATATATATATATATATATATATATATATATATATATATAAATAAATATTAAAATATATATAAATAAATATTATTAAACACATATACTAATTGTGTAAGCTTTAATTTAAAGAAGAAACCTACAAACTACGAAAAACAAAAAAATAAGTAATTTTAATATGCAACTTGTTTTTTAAGTTGGCATTATTAAATATTATAGTTTTCAATTAGGTTTTGGGGTCCGACCGGCCCTAGTTAATTTGCAGGTCTTACTTTCCGATTTGGTTTTTGTACTACTTATGTAAATTAATAATTACTTATTAAATAGAATTACAAACACTTTATATACCGAAATGTAAAATTCTTTAGACTAAGACGACACACAGATATACATGCTAGAAAACTGTTACGCTTTAAAATATAACTCCCTTAGCGTCCAAACAACATCCCATCCCATCCACCCCACTCACAACCCATTCTAAGCCTCATCCATTGTAATTTTTCATTTGTCATCATTGCAAGTATTAAATGAGAGGAACCGTTTAATAAAAACAAAACAAAATAAAGCAACCTTATACATAGAGATATCTACATATACTTCTACATATTGAGCGAAGGTCACGCATACAGTTTGTATTATGTTTAGACATCGCACATTAAGGATCTTCGTTTTGGGACGTCTATATAGAAAGGAAAAATGGGAGAAGCAGAACTACTCGTACTTTAAATATAGGGAAACAATTGTAATATATTTAAAATATAAAAATATTTAAACACATGTATATTCTCTCTATCTCTCTCGCTAACTATTATAGGGCTTTATAACATTGTATTGTACGTAATTTGTGTTGTCCTTTCAACTAATGGATTTATTGCATTAATTAAAATTAGTTCGCCTTACTTGAAATAATTATTTATCACATTTATTTGCTGTGCAAGCGATGCGATCAAAAAACCTTTTGCGAAGCTATTTTTTTTATACACAAAATTATCATTTTTACTGCACAATTGTATTCAAATTAGTGTTTTTGTATACGTAATATATACATATATATGATAATAGAGCCAGAGAAATACATAACTAATCGATCCATAAACAGCCACCTCCACTTTTAAACTCTGACAAAAGAGATGAAACTGGTTAAAAAGTTTTTTTTATTTTCGGTGTGAGGAATTTTAATTTTTTGTAATTTAAATGCATTTTTGTGATCTAATTTGTGTAATTATTATAAACGAAAAAAAACTAAAACAAAATCGAAAGTATATTATAAACATAAGAACAAAACAGCAAAAAAAAAATTACAATAAAAATTGATTTTATTGCAAACGGCAAACAAAATATAACACGCATATTTTTTTTAAACAAAACAAGTAAGTAAGCTGAAATTGAGTGTGCTCAATTGCTGCTATCTATTTTTAGGGGATACAAAAATAAATAAAAAAAATAGACCCTGAGCATTAGACAATTGCAGCTACGCTTGATTTGCATACATCAATCCAAAAGAGAATGAACAATTCGAATGTTCTTTATATTTGATGATCGTTAAGGACTTGACCCATAAAAATCAAATAAATTTAATACTTCACTTTTATCTTTTGTTCATGCGAAGTTAATCCGTTTTTAACTAGTATTTTGTAAATTGTTTGTTTACAAGTTTTAAGAAGCTTTATTGTTGTTTTAGTTTCCTAATATGAATTCTTTTTAATGGCTGGGTTTAAAGTTTAAGAAGGTACTATTAACAATCTTACTAATAAACATTAGAAATGTTAATGGAAATGGTATTAAATTTAAGTTCAGCTTTCTAAGGTAACATATCTAAGGCAACATATATTTGGCTGGTTTGCGTTTAGTGAAATGAAAGTATGTTCAGTAAGGACATAATACTAGCACTAGATCAGATATTATGACAAAGGAACTTTTCTTTGGTGCTAAATTCAGAACCCTCATCCCGGACCTCAACGACTGGGACACTGGCAACCCCATCGGCGACCTCAACGGTATCCATTGGCATTCCGATGGGTCAAAGACTGATCAGGGGGTTGGAGCTGGGATCTTTGGACCCAATTCCAAAACCTAAATTGCTATGGGCCATTGAGTTCTGCTGCCGTCTGATCCTTGAGAAGGGGATTAGAGGAGTAAACATCTACATCTTCTCTGACAGTCAAGCGGCTATATTAGCCCTCTCCTCTAAAACCAGACACATTTTGTCCAGCCTTGGTATGGACTAGAAGGAAACACCTGCACGTGGATACCGTAGATCCCGAGCATATTGTGCGTTCCTCGACCAAAGATTTGCTTTGCTTCATTAGGGAACCAGAGCAGCTTTTGTCTGGTTAGGGAGAGCCCTATAGGCACAAAAGATCACCATAGTCGCAGTGCCTCACCCCTTCTCTGCTGGGAGACTCCCTTATTATAAAAATAATAAAGGACATAATACACTTATTTTTTAAAAACACGTTTTCTGTTACTCTAATCTAGCTCTAAACTAATGGAGAAAGTTTCCTTACGTTGATGAAACAAAACGTTCCCTTTGCTAGAATTTATTACATAAACACAACTTTCTACGATTTTTAAATCAAATTTTAAACGACCTATGTACATGCTTCAAAGTTGTTTCTTGTTTAGTTTCACATCAACACTGGAACAGTTCAGATCTACTTTTGTAAACTAAATATTTTTGGAACGGATTTTCTTCCTGTTGTTGTGTGAAAAATGTAAATAAGTTTTAAACTTACAAGGTAAACAAATGTAATCGATATATTTTGCTTTTCATCCCAGATCACAATGTGCAGCTATACTTGCTACCCTGGCGCCTGTATTGGAATGTGCGGCGGTGCTGCTCCTAGTGGCTTTTATGATCCGTGCTTCGGGCCTTTTAATGGACCATTCAACAGCTGGTGTGGTCCATGTGGCCCTGGTTTTTGGGGAGGTCGGTGGTGCTAGATACGATGCCCAAAAATACTTTTCACTACTGGTTTGCATGTTACTGTGTTACTTAACAATTTCAGGAAGAATTGTAAAATTTTAACCTTCCTAAATTATTTAAATATGAACGAATAAATACATTCCATAGATATATATGTAAATATACAAAAATAATTTATTTTGTGAGCTTTTATGAAGCTTTATTTGGTTTTTCCATTGTAAATTCGTGTAAAAGGCTGATTTTACATTTATATAAAAAATAAATAAAACAAAATAATAAATACATTTAATACACACTTATAAAACAAAATTCGCCGGCGTATTCACCACAAATACCAGCCTCCTGGCATTAGAAACGGGCAAATGATCTTGGCATGTTACAAAATCTATAACAATTTAATATAAACCTGTATTATGTAACTCTCACTATTTAATTAAATAAAATAATCAATAATGTATCTTATCTTTCATTCGTCCAGCAGCTAATTTTTAGGTCATGGATTTTAAAAAATTCATGACCTTTTGCGTTTGTTCAAATGTGCGTAACAAGCAGAAGGAGGCGTCTGCGACCCCATAAACTATATATATTATTGATCAGCAACAACCAGCCGAGTCAATATAGCTCTGTCTGTCCGTCTGTCTGTATGTACATCGAGATCTCAGAGACTATAAAAGCTAGAGCTACTAAATTTAGAGACAACATGTAATATTCGGTAGGCAGATGAAGTTTATTTTAGTTGTTGGCCACGGCCCCTTCCGCCCCCGTAACTAAAAAAAAACATTTCCAACCATCGTGTTAAAGCTTGGTTACAATCGGACAAAAACACAGAAGTTATTAACGAATTACCTTTATTAGTCGAAATTGGATGCAGCTGCACCCGTTCAGCTTGTTGTCACTCAGTGACATAACAATAGTGTTCAATAAACATAATGAAGTGCTACCAAGATAATTATTTTGAACAAAATTTATTTCGGTATATTTTCCACTATATTTTTGAAAAATATAATATTTCGTTATTATTCTTCCATTCAGTAAAATTGGGTGACGGTTTCTCACAGTCGAGCAAACTTGACAGTAGAATTCTTAGTTGTTTTACCAAATAATTATTATAATTTTATAACATTATTAAACGCTGGGTTTTAAGAATATCTTCTTGATGCTCTAACTTCCGCAAGTACACTTAAAATCCATGACCTCGTACAGTCAATGCTTGACTGTAGCCGTTCTTACTTGTTTTGATTTGTAAATTGGCCAGAGAGACATTAAAGCCATAAATATCTCGAGATTCATAATTTGTTGTTGAACAGAGTTTATTAAATTATTTTCAAACTAATGATCAACAAGTGAGAAAGCTACAGTCGAGTTTGCTCGACAGTGACATACCACCAATCCACTTTTATTGAATGCAACAAACATTACCAGGCGTAAATTCATAATTCCCGTCCTGGTGTCAATCCAAGATCCAAGATCCAAGCAAACATTTTAACGTTTTAATGTTGCCGCTGATCGGCAGGAACGGTTTTGCTCGATACAACATGCAACTAAAGTTGGACCGCCAGGTCCTCAATGCAAATATGAAGCGTCGTCAATCGGTTACAAGTGATGTCAGATCTACATATATGGTATATGCTCTTTATTACTATTTATTTATCATAGTAAACACTGTGAGCAGCCTGTGCAAGAATGTGCTCAACACTGATCTAAAGGAATTAATTCTAATCGAAGATATATAAGTTTTTACTTTAACTTAAACAACAATACTAGTTTTTTGGTGATCATTTCAAATCACAATTTTCATACTTGGTGTCGAAATGATTGGAAACAAAAAATGTAAGCTACAAAATGTAAAGTGTAAAGTGTGTATGTATATGATGTATGTACATACAATGTACATATGTATATTGTACGTCATCGCCGTCCACTTTGTTCTTAGCTTTTTCCGCAAGTACACTTAAAATCCATGACCTCGTCCAGTCAAAGCTTGACTGTAGCCGTTCTTACTTGTTTTGATTTGTAAATTGGCCAGAGAGACATTAAAGCCTTAAATATCTCGAGATTCATAATTTGTTGTTGAACAGAGTTTATTAAATTATTTTCAAACTAATGATCAACAAGTGAGAAAGCTACAGTCGAGTTTGCTCGACAGTGACATACCACCAATCCACTTTTATTGAATGCAACAAACATTACCAGGCGTAAATTCATAATTCCCGTCCTGGTGTCAATCCAAGATCCAAGATCCAAGCAAACATTTTAACGTTTTAATGTTGCCGCTGATCGGCAGGAGCGGTTTTGCTCGATACAACATGCAACTAAAGTTGGACCGCCAGGTCCTTAATGCAAATATGAAGTGTCGTCAATCGGTTACAAGTGATGTCAGATCTACATATATGGTATATGCTCTTTATTACTATTTATTTATCATAGTAAACACTGTGAGCAGCCTGTGCAACACTGTGCTCAACACTGATCTAAAGGAATTAATTCTAATCGAAGATATATAAGTTTTTACTTTAACCTAAACAACAATACTAGTTTTTTGGTGATCATTTCAAATCACAATTTTCATACTTGGTGTCGAAATGATTGGAAACAAAAAATGTAAGCTACAAAATGTAAAGTGTAAAGTGTGTATGTATATGATGTATGTACATACAATGTACATATGTATATTGTACGTCATCGCCGTCCACTTTGTTCTTAGCTTTTATCATTTTCTTAAAGATGTCGTAAATTGTTCGATACCAATGTTGTCGATTATCAAGGGTCAGCAGCAGGACTTTGAGCCACGTGCGCTGCATCGCATCTTCGAGGAGCAACAACTGCGCCATGCCGACAAGTTGGCATTGATCTACCAGGGCCAGAATTTGGAGCCCACCCAGAGCAGCTATCGCCAGATGAACGAGCGTGCGAATCGTGCCGCACGTCTGCTGGTGGAGGAGATCCATGGACGCTTTCTGCAGCCCAACAGCGATGGTGATTTCATTGTTGCCGTCTGCATGCAGCCGTCGGAGGCATTGGTCACTACCTTGCTGGCCATTTGGAAGGCGGGTGGTGCCTATTTGCCCATTGATCCCAGCTTTCCCGCCAATCGCATTCATCACATTCTGCTCGAGGCAAGACCCACGCTGGTGCTGCGCGACGATGACATTGCTGCACAGCGCTTCCAAGGCACACCCACGCTCTCGGTGACGGAACTCTATACCAAGTCACTGCAGATGAGCGGCGGCAATCTGCTGTCCGAGGAGATGCTGCGCGGTGGCAACGATCATATTGCCATCGTGTTGTACACTTCGGGCAGCACTGGTGTGCCCAAGGGAGTGCGTCTGCCGCATGATAGCATCCTCAATCGTTTGCAGTGGCAATGGACCACCTTTCCCTACACTTCCGCGGAGACGGTGGGCGTCTTCAAGACCGCTCTCACCTTTGTGGACTCCATCGCCGAGCTGTGGGGTCCACTGTTGTGTGGCTTGGCCATTCTGGTGGTGCCCAAGGCGGTGACTAAGTATCCACAACATCTGGTGTCTTTGCTGGAAAAGTATAAGATCAGACGTCTGGTGCTAGTGCCGACGCTGTTGCGTTCCCTGCTCATGTACTTGAAAATGGAAGGCGGCTGTTCGGCCCAGAAGTTGCTCTACAATCTGCAGATCTGGGTCTGCTCTGGTGAACCTCTGGACGTGCCGCTGGCCAGCAGCTTCTTCGACTACTTTGATGAGGGCGTGCATCGTCTGTACAATTTCTATGGCTCCACCGAGGTGATGGGCGATGTCACCTACTTTACCTGCGAGAGCAAGAAGCAGCTAAGCATGTACGACAACGTGCCCATAGGTAAGAGCATCACTGACCTAGCACTGACCTAGAAACTGCTCACACATATTCTTCTATCTAGGTATTCCGGTGTCCAACACGGTCATCTATCTGCTGGACTCCGACTATCGTCCCGTTAAGAATGGAGAGATCGGTGAGATCTTTGCTTCTGGCCTGAATCTGGCTGCTGGCTATGTGAATGGACGCGACCCCGAGCGCTTCCTCGACAACCCATTGGCTGTGGAGAAGAGTAAGCCTACATTGACCACTGCAAAGCCTTGACTTGCAGCTGACGAATTCTATTCTTCCCCATTTGTAGAATATGCTCGTCTCTATCGCACTGGTGACTTTGGCTCGCTGAAGAATGGCAATATCATGTACGAGGGTCGCACCGACTCGCAGGTCAAGATACGGGGACATCGTGTGGATCTGTCGGAGGTGGAGAAGAACGTGACCGAGTTGCCGCTGGTCGAGAAGGCCATTGTACTCTGCTACAATGCCGGACATGTGGATCAGGCCATACTGGCCTTTGTTAAGCTGCGCGACGATGCGCCCATGGTGACGGAAATGCAGTTGGAGGGTCGCCTCAAGGACAAACTGGCCGACTATATGACGCCCCAGGTGATTATACTGGAGCATGTGCCGCTGCTGGTCAATGGCAAGGTCGATCGTCAAGCGCTGCTCAAGACCTACGAGACGGCCAACAACAACGAGGGCGACTCAAGCATTGTGCTGGACTTTGACTACTCTGAGGTGCCCGAAGAGCTCAAGCTAACGGCACGCGATCTTTTCGAAACGGTGGGCGGTGTCATCGGTCGCTCCACCCGGGCCAGTCTCTCGCCTCGCAGCAACTTCTATGAGCTAGGTGGCAATTCCCTCAATTCCATATTCACCGTCACATTGCTGCGCGAGAAGGGCTACAACATTACTATTTCCGAGCTTATTGCGGCCAAGAATTTGGGCGAGATTATCGAGAAAATGTGTGGCAATCACGATACCGTGCAGCTGGAGGAGGAGACACTGAACGCATGTCCTCATCTCAAAATGGAGGCGGTGCCTTTGCGCCTGGAGCATCGTCAAGAAGTCATTGAGTAAGTACTGCAAGTGGTAATGGAACTGCCAGCATTACACTAACCTCTCTCTTTCTCTCTACAGCATAATTGTGTCCAGTTTGTACAATAAGGCCGACTTGAAGCAGTGGCTTAAGCCAGGCGTTCTACGTACAGATTACTACGATATCTTTAATGTTAGCATTCCCAACATAGTCAAGCCTACAATTTTATACTAATCTCTGCTTTTAATTCCTGTAGGACATTTGGGATGCTCTGGTAGACCGTGATCTGAGCTTTGTGATATATGATCGTAACACTGACCGCATCATTGGAACTTCCTTGAACTTTGATGCACGGAATGCACCCGAAGTTGACACCAAATCAATGCTGCGCTTTGTGAATGAGCTCATTGAGTTCTGTGAGGGTCCCATACGGTAGATAGCTGTTATTGTCAATCGCTTGAATGAGTTAACCATGCCACTTTTTGTAGCAACCACTATTTGCCCAAAGGTCTGAATCAAATACTCCGATCAGGCAAGATGGTCACCGCAGAGTCCCTGAGTCCAACCGAGAACATTGCCTGCATACATTATATGGAGAACGAGGTGCTGCGCTTGGCACGCAAAAAAAAATTCACCGGCGTATTCACCACAAATACCAGCCCATTAACCCAACAGTTGGCCGATGTCTATCATTACAAGACTCTACTCAATTACCAAGTCAATAAGTTTATTAGCTCCGATGGCAGTAGACCCTTTGGCGATGCTCCCGACGGGCAGCGCGTCATTGTCCACTGGAAGGAAATGGCCAAATGATCTTGGCTTGTTACAAAATCTATAAAAATTAAAGATAAACCTGGGTGTTATGTAACTCTCACTATTTAATTAAAATATAAATAAATAAAATAATCAATAATAATCTACTTCACTTTGTAATTTATCTTAGTGCAGCGGCTTATTTTTTGATTTGTAAATTGGTTAGAGAGACATTAAAGCCAAAAATATCTCGAGTATTTATTTCTATTTTTCTTTATTCTATCTATTTAATTTAAAAAAATTAAATGAAAATTTTCTAATTTGTGGATACTATATGTCTTGTTCTAAATAATAGTGCCACGTTTAAGGTATTTAATTAACAATAAAATCGATTTTTTCACTTCTATTTCGATATATGAGTTGAATTTTGGAATGAGAAAGGCTGCTATCTGGGCAAGCTGTGTTTTTTGTGTGCTGTCAGAACAAGCAGAGCGGATAATCGAAATTAAGATACACAATTTTTCGAGAACATATTAGTTCCAAACTCTAAACACTTACTCGCGTTAAAAAAAATCTGAAATCCCGCATTAATCAATTGAAATCATTCAATTGAGAAATCACTGCAGTTACGTTGGGTTGCTTCGTTGTGCGGTCATCCTTTTAAAATTTGGCGTTCTATTGCAAATTATTCTTGATTTTAACTACACGAAAACTGTACAATACTGCAACACTGGGCAGGCCCTTGGCCCTAATCGAAACCCATACAAGAGTAGGTGATAAAGCTGAAGCTTATAGTTTTAATATTAGCATTGATGGATCAATTGCCTACAGATGTCTCTTTCGTAAGTTGTTAGTGTCTGGAATTCAACAAATTTGTATACAAATTTGTATACGTTCTCTATATCCCTCAAGTGACGACACGGAAGTGGTAAGTGCTTCATCGCATTATTGTTTTGATCTTATTACCAAGGTTTCTTCTTAGTAGTTCATGTATTTATATTTTTTATCTTATCTTGCAAATTTGTCGAGGCATATATCGTGTTACATCGAACGGATTCATAATATTCCCTTAATTTAAACCAAGACAATGAACACAGTAAGTAGAAAAACCTCTTAATCATTTTAATTTTCTTGTATTTAATTTATTTACATTTTACGCTAGGCTTAAGATTATACTATAGTATTAGCTAAGACTAAATATAATAAATAGACTTTGAATTCTGGACGCTATAACTCGGTTGTCTCCAGTTTTCGTGCCAGGATTTGAGCATTATTTGTTAGCTTATCGATTTGATTGTACAGATTGAAATGCCGATTCAGATCGTTAGTTTTGTTAAAGAGCTTTGCAGTGCCTTTAAGCGTTTCGTGCAGATCCTGAGTGCCAACTGCTAGGAAGTTGTCATCCAAAGAGTCTTGACCACCCACACTGTTAATGGGTATAATATAATAGTGATTTTTTAACGAATAAGACTAAGCTCTTACCTCAGATTTTCTTCGGTCTTAAACCACTCATTCTCGTAGCCCTTCAGCCAAATGGGATTAGAGCCTTGAACGCTGTGCTTATTGGTGTTGGGCACTCTGGTGGCAGGCTCATGAGGATGCTGCATAGACATGGATGATTGTCCACCTGAAATCAGTTATATGTAAATGTGGAAATTTTATTAACACTAGTTTTTCGACTTACGAAAGATGTTTACTTTGGCAGCACGTAGCTGCCTTTTGTAGCCCTTGCGTTGGGAGGCGCACAGCGCCAGGGTGACCACCAGCAAGGAGGCCATAAAAAGATTGGTAAAGATCAGCCATACAAACATGGCACCCTTAACTGGGCCGGCTGTGAGCAGTTGAGCCTCTGCGGGCTGCGTGTCCAGCACATTTAGATCCTTAAACAGCTCGTCCAGGCTCTCGATGTGAGTGTCTATCAACTTAAGCACCTCAGACACTTCATAAATTGAATTGTCCTCGCGTTCGACAAGATGCATATATAGATCTGTTTTCGTTTTATCCACCGAACCATCTTTATTCACATGCACCTTGATCTCGTCTATGTTCACAATGGACTCGGTGATATTGCCCAAGGTGCTTTAAAAACAAAATAAAAGTTAGGAGTGTTTCTTCGAATGATTCCCTGCTTACTACTCACTCTCTGAATATGTCGATTCTCGATCTCAACTCATCCGGCTGTAGGCGAAAAACAAAGCGCACCTTTTGATCCTCACGCAGCAGGTAGATAAACACATGCGCCACATCACGCATGCCCAGTGAATCGTTGGCCAGCACCATAAAGTCAAAATAACCTTTCATGCCCTTTTGGGGATCAAAGTTTAGCTGCACTTCCCCCGTATTCTCATCGATGAGGAAAGGCGCCTTGCGCACATTCTCCAGCCCCTCCGAAAGTGTTTGCCTTATCTCTCCCACTTGGTAGTAGGTAATCTTGGCATTGACACCCTCATCCGGATCAGTGGCCTCCACACTCATGAATCTGAGACCAAAGTCTGCATTCGTTGTGATGCCGCCAGTGAAGATTTTCGAACGAAATCGTGGTGGATTGTCATTGATGTCCAGCACACGCACCTGCACACACACGATGGTGCTGTCCAGCTTGGGCGGCTGATGCGACTGAGCTAGTCTCTCCTCGTCGCTATAGTTCTCGTAGGACACCAGATCCGGTTCTGCGGAGGATGTGGACATCTCATACTCCATGTTGACCAGGCGCAGTTGACGGGAATGCTTGAAGCGATCGTAGTTGATCTGCGGCGACTGTAGATTGTCAAGCTCCTGGCTCTTCAACGTCTCCAACTCGGACAACGTTTCATTTGCACAGTTCTCTGTAGCCTTCACATACAGGGTAAAATTGGCAATCAACTCTCGATCCAGTTGACGCTCGACAGTCAGAACATGCGTCTCGGGATCCAGATGGAAATAACCCTCCTCATTGCCGTGCAATATGAAGTAGCATACCTGACTAGCTGCCTCATTCGGATCATCCAAGTCCATCTCATCCTTGTCTATAGTATCGGGTAGCTTAATTCGTTCTGCACCCGGATCAGCGTGTTCCGTAAAATTTACCGCAATTTCATTGACTATAAATTGCGGCTCGTAGTCGTTCACATTCCGAATGTAGATAATCAGGTCAAGATCGGTGCTCAGTGATGTGGGCAGACCTTGATCGTAAGCCTCAATGCGAATCTCGTGTATCTTCTGCTTCTCCCGATTGAGTGGCTCCCTGAGGTACAACCCACCCGTATTGGCATTCATCTCGAAGAGCTTGTAACTGCCCAGTGGATCGGGCTTGAGGCGATATCTCACCAAGGCATTCTGACCCATGTCCGCATCACTCGCGTATGCCTGCAGCACCATGGTGCCAACCGTGGCATTTTCCGGAACACGGACTGTCGTATTGTGCAAAGGTCTCACAAAGACCGGAGCATGATCGTTAAAGTCCGAAACGCAAATATCGAGTGTGCTATGCACTATGTTCGGCGGCACGCCCAGATCCTTGGTGGTTATGGTCAGGCTGTAGTTGCCAAACTTGTTGCGAAGTGTTCTGCTGGCATAGACATGGGCATTCCAGGCATCCAGCTGTCGCAACTCAAAGAGACCTGTTAAGAAAAAGTTTAGTTGTGGAAAAACTTTTATACTAGATGCCTTTACCTTCTCGATTGCCCTGGCTGATGGCCATTTCGAGACGACCATTTGGTGTTGTTGCATCATCTGCATCCCTGCCCACAATGCTGGCAATGCTCTCGTGCAGCTCGTGGTACTCTGTGATGAGCACGCAGCTCGTGGGCAAGCTAATCTCAGGCGCATTATCATTCTCATCCAATATGGTAATGCTGGAAAAATAGTATGCTGAGTGATCTGCTCTCCCACTCCCTTTGCCCCATACTTACAACACTTGCTTAAAGGCATTGCGACTCTCGCCAGCCAAGAAGCCAAACTGATAGTTGTCCCAGGCCTCGATGACCAAATTATACGAGTTCTTCGTTTCCCGATCCAGCTTGTCGGCCACAGTAAGCACCCCAGTGTCGGCATCAATGGTGAACTTGCCTTGCGAACTGATGCGATCCATGAGAAATGTGATCTTGCCAAAGTCGCCGGCATCAGCATCAGCTGCCTGCACGGTGGCCACCCGTGTGCCTGGCTCTGCATTCTCGCTAATCGTGTAGTTCTTGCTGCCGCCAATGAAGTAAGGATTGTTGTCATTCTCATCCAGCACGGTCACATAAACATCGACCAGGGCAGAGCGTGGAGGCACACCCGAATCTGTAGCACGCACGCTAAAATTAAGCCACTGATGCTGCTCGTGATCGATCTTGTTGGCCACTACAATGGCACCTGTTTGGGCATCCAGATGTATGAGATTCCTGTAGGCTGGATTGCCTTCTAAGGCATACGAAATGGTGCGGTTTTTGTCCACATCATAGGCCAATACATTGAGAATCATTACGCCATTGATGCTATTCTCGGTGATAGAGTGGCGATAGAAGGGTTGTCTGAACTTTGGATTGTTGTCATTCTCATCCTGCACCTGAATGCTTAGAAAGGCTAAAAAGCACAGATAAATATTATGCTGCATTTCAAAGCAACATACTGGACTTACCTTCAACTATTTGCCTGCCCTTGGCTGCGGCCAGATCTTCCACGGTGACAGCCAGTTTAATGTGCTCCACTTTCTCGCGATCCAGCAGCTTGATCACCTTGAGCTGACCCTGTATAGCATCTAGTTCAAAGGCGCCTAGGTAATCGTATTCACTGATCTTCACCAGGCCACCCTCCTCGTTGCGTGCCTCGGAGAGTTCAGCATCCAGCTTGTAGCGCAGTATAGGAATCTGATCGGGATCTGTCGCCTGTAGCTGATACACTAAAGTGCCAACAGGAGTATTTTCTACGATGCGAAGAGAGGGTAATTCACTAAGTAGCGGCGGCTTATTGTTCACATCCTTGATACTGATGTTAACTGTGGCTGTGTTCATCAGCTGGGAACTGCCCAAACCACCATCCAGTGCAATCTGCAAAAGAGAAGGTGAAGCAAATTAGGAACAAGTAATACTCTACATCTTTCAAGTACTTACCACATTCAGTGTATACAGCAGACGCCTTGTCTCGGTCAGATCGGGGTCAAGATTGGCACCCTGAGCCACATAGATAACGCCCGTCTCCGAGTTGATGATGAACTTGTCACTGGCACCCTTTTGTATGCGATAGACGATCGCATTGTTGGGCGACGATCCATCACGATCGATGGCAAACACTTGGATCACAGAGCTGCCCCCAGGCAGATCCTCAGGAACAGTTTTACTGTAGAAATTCTTCTGAAAGATGGGCGGATTATCGTTGACGTCCTGCACATAGATCAGCACTGGCACAACAGTGGAGAGCATCGGAATACCCGAGTCCCGGGCCCGTATAAGCAGCTCAATCTCTCGCATATCGGCATTAGCTTGGCGCACATGACGTCGATTGCTGTCCACCAGCTCCTCATAGTCGAAGTGATGAAGGGGACGCAGTAAACCACTCTCCGGATTGATGGTAAAATTACTACGGTACAAACCCTCGACTATCTCATAGGTAATCTGACTGTTCTCAGTGCCATTGAGATCCAGATCGCGAGCCTCCACCTGAAGCGGCGTCTCGAACTCGCCCTTATTCTCCAGCAGCTTTGCCTCGTACTGGCGCTGCAGAAAAGTGGGCGCATTGTCGTTCACATCCTGAATATCTAGTATGATCTGCGCCGTATTGCGATTACCCTGGCCCACATTGTCAATGGCCTCCACGGTCAAGTAATGGCGGGAGATTATCTCCCGGTCGAAGGCAGCACTACCAGCTGTCTTGATAGCGATCACGCCCGTTATAGGATTCAGACTCAATCTAAGCATGAATATATATAATTATAAGTCATATACTAGACTGAAAGTGACTTACAAGTGAGCGATGCCTCCGCGCAGATTAGTATATCGTATTCCCAAGCTGCCGAAATCTCCTGAGTCCACATCAACAGCCTCTACCTTTGTTATGAGCGTGCCCTGCTCACTGTTTTCCGGCACTCCGGCATTGTAGATCGGCTGGGTAAATTCTGGAAAGTTGTCGTTCTGATCTCGTATAAAGATTTGCACGTGTGCCGAGCTGCAAGGAAATGTCAAAACATATAACATATACATACATACATATTTAAGAGTTCGTGTACAAACCTCCAACGACTTGGCTCGTCGATCTCACGCGCGAATATAGTAAAATTAATCTCGACAAACTGTTCAAAGTCCAGCGACTTGGAGTTCCTCACACGCAACATAAAGTTGGCTTCATTCACCGCCAGCTCGGGCACAATCTCGAACAGATCGTTGGGCGGATCGAGAAACAGACGAAATGTGCCATTCTTGCCCTCGTCATGATCATAAACGATATTCTGCACCTCGGCATCGATAAAATTAAGTGGAGTATTGGTCTGAGCATTCTCATTGACCTCACAGCGATACAGCAGCTCGCCAAAGGTGGGTATCTCATCGTTGACATCGGTCACAATGATGGTCACCTCGGTGCGCACCGTGGAGGGCACTTGTTGGCTGCCCTCTGCCGACTTGGACAACTCCGTGGCTGTGATTCGCAGTATGTGAGCGCCATTCACCTGATCGCTCTCCTCCTCGCGATCCAGCACGGTCAGCGTGTAGACTACGCCCGTATGGCTATCGATATCGAAAAGATCGTTGCCATCCAGTGTGTAGGCAATCGGATTGTTGATGCCGCGATCGCCATCGATGGCACGCACCCGCAATACCTTTGTGCCCACTGGGGAGTCTTCGGCAATGCGTGCTACTGCCTGGACTTCCACAAACTCGGGCGGCTGATCCTCGATATCCTTGACCTTGACTAAAATGGCCGCAGTGCCCGTGTTGATTGGTCCCTGATTTGCTCGATCAATGGCCAGCACACGCAGTTGGTATAAACTCTTGGTTTCATAATCCAGCTGGCGCTGGAGTCGCAAGATGCCTTTGCCCTGATGCGTGGATATGCTAAAGATGTCATTGTCGCCATCTAGCTCCTGCAAATAGTACACCACCTGACCGTAGGCCCCTTCATCGGCATCGGTGGCCTCCAGGGTGCTGATCACACCCGGTGCACTGCCCTCCGGTATTTCAATGGCATTCTGGTAGGGCAGAAAGATGGGTGCATTGTCGTTGATGTCCTCGACAAGCAGCAGAAAGCTCTGGGTCACATAGTTGTGATCACTGTAATGACTGTCGGTCAGCGTGAGCACTATGGCATACTCGTCCTGTGTCTCCCGATCCAGCTCCTTGGCCAAATAGACTTTGGCCTCGGTGCCACCTGTGTTCTCAATGCGAATGATTTCGCTGTCGTGCGAGTTCCGCTTGCCGAAAATCAGCGGATCATTGTCGGGATCATAGCCCCTCAGTGTGTATATGTGACTGCCCACCAGCGTTTCGGGGCTCTCCTTCAGTCGCAGCACAATCTCGGACTGGCCATCCATGGCAAAGCGTGGTGGTCGATTCGATGAGACGCTACAAATCATCAGTGTTGTCAGTATTATGATAATTCCTTTTAAGCGCACCTTCTTGTAGCCCATGCTGGCGATCAGCTTGTGGTCAGACTTGGACTGTTTCTCGAGTTCGTTGTACATTTCTGATGAAGGCAACTGCTGTCTGTGAACACGACTACTACATGGCAGGCCGGCCGCACTCGACCAGGGCCAGGCACCTAGAAAATAGACAGACTGTTACAACAGACACTCTAAGAGTTAACCCATTTTTCTTGTTTGCCTCCCAAGCCAATGTCATTAAAATGTGTCCAAATATTTAGCGAGTCATGTGTACGATCTGTGCCTTATGACCTTAAAACAGTTTCGCTTGAGAAATCCCAAGTACGGAAACCTAATAAAATTTACAAATGAGTGCGAGTAAAAACAGCACAGAACTGGTCATAAATAGGGTGTAAAGAAAGTTTGATACTCTATTTGAGAGTACGTCGACTTGCTAGACGATCTACAAATTTTAGCTGCAATCATTTCAAAAACCAGCTATTTATCAAGATAATTGATACGTTAAATACAGACAGATACAGACAAAACTTTCCGCTTTGCTACATGCTTTTTTACCTGATTGTAATACCCCTTTTAAACTGTTAGATACTTTAACAATGCCAACAACTGGAGCTGTCGTTCTAACTACTTTGTTGGTTATGCTTCTAGTTCTAGTACTGTTTCTAGTTGATGTTGCAACACCGTAATGTCCAGAACAGGAATGGTTAAATGTCGGACAAACGTTTCTTAATAGTACCATGTACACATATGTACATATGTAAGTACATTCTTGGCGGAGCTGTGGCATTATCCGATGTGCCTGATTGCACGTTCTGGCCCGAGATCTTTTGGGAAAGTTTTATGTGCAAATTAATTAAACCTTTACAAATTATTTCTTTTTATCGTTGCGGAATTCCGGCAAAGAAATGTTATTTGTTGAAAGTTTAACGAGCGATACAACTCGTTAATTACAGCTAAAATATTATGACGATTACTCGTATAAGAGATGAAGCTTGGAGTATTATCTAGTCGACCATAACACTTATATTGGCAGCAGTTCTTTGAAGTGAAAACAATATACAAGATTAGCTGTAGCTCTAGAAATGTTTCTTATTTGTTTGTTTGTGTATTTTTTAGTTGATTCGCAATTCAAATATTTCGTCAAGTCGAACTGAGGGCAGCTGAGATAAGAGCGTGGAGTTTTCAAAGCTGCTGCATCTTGTAATTGAAATGCGTGTGAAAATGTATCTGAATGCACATCCATCAGATACAGAGCGGTACTGGTATCATTATCTCTCTGTGGGCTCATTAACGCAAGAGCTTGCCATTGTTTGAGTCGTGGTTGATCTGAGTGTTGACTTGAACTCGGTTTTGCTCATTAAATGCATAACAACAAGAGGCACGTTCATCCGCCTGGTCGTCAGCTGGATAGTTCATTGATTTCGCAATTGTGAAATATTATAATTTGTATTTTCCAGCAATTTGTGTGCAGCTCGTTAACGTTTTTCCCCGGCAATTGATTTGTACAACTGCCTGAGCGACAATTACAGATACAGCTACAGATGCAGATGCAGATACCGATAAGGATTCGAGTTGACTCCGCAGTTCATTACCATTAGCGTGTTGCATCAACCTCTTGGCTGCCACCCATATTTATGCTGTGTTGAAAAATCATAGACAAGGTCGTTTATGAATTTTCAAATGCTATTTAAAGCGCGGCCTCAAGCTGCAGATCATAATTCCATTTGCGTCTGGAGTTGCTGATTTCGCTTTCAACAGCAGCAGCCGCAGCCACAGCTCATGCCACAGGCCACATGCAACATTTTCTTTTCTATTTTTTTATTAATATTTTTCCGTTTATTTTGATGCTCTCCTCAGTTGCTCTTGCGGTAATTATGTATTTATGGCCACCGCTTTTGTATAACGTTTGGCAATTGGGTTGTTTGGTCAGTTGCTCTTCACATTAAAAGCCGGTGGAAAGAGGGGTGGAGTTGGGGGCGGCACTGCTTGTGTGTGTATTTATAATTTCATGCTGCACTGATTTCAACTGCGATTTGTGTACTTAATAATAGTTTAAAATGCTGGAAATTTGGGTTATCAATCTTTATGCCATCGATACATTCTAGCTTGGCTTAGTAGAAGAGGAGAGACTACAGAGGCTCAGTGGTATGAGATCGCTTATTGACTATATGTTTACACTCTAATCTCGTTTATGTAAGAGTATGATCCACTTTTTAGAAGCCCGCTATAATTTGTAGCTTTAATTTCAATTACCCAAAAAAGTTCTTTATGCGCCGTTGACAACTTTAAGCGCATTAGAAAGTTCCAGAATTGCATTAAAAATAATATAATTATATGGAATACTTTCAGAAGTAGAAAGATTCAAAGGTTTACAATCATTTAACTTTTCGAAGTCTCTTTTGATAGAAACTTAATATTTAAAGGCCTATAGTGAAGTTGTCAATTTGGGAAATAATATTAAATGTTGTTCACACAAACAATTTGGAGCTACATATATCATCGCTTTAGTCCAAATTAGCTAAGTTTAGCTATAATTGACACTTATTGCCTCAATTTAATGCTCAAGTTCCCTCTCTTCGACTGAAATAATATATAACAGCAGCCAATTTTCCAAAAGGTGCAAACTGAAAACTTACTGAATTAAAACAAATTAATAAGTTATATGCGAAGTCGAAACGCTTCTTTTACACATTTCCCTTAATTTATGTAAGCGACAGCAAAGGAAATGGCTTCGTGTCTGACTCCAAATCAGAAACCATGACGATGTCACTTTTCCTAGAGTAAAAGCAGCTCCAAAAAGTTGCGTAGGAAACGTGTGACATGGCTGATGTTTTTGGTCTTTGCCAAACACGCAGACGGACCTTAAACTCTTGGTCAACTATTCACGCTTGGCATGTTCTGACCCCAGCTCAAGAGCAGCGTCTCCGTCTTGGACAAAAAGGCTGCCAAAAGTGAAATTTGCATAGTGTTTCAACAATTGGCAGCAGCATAATTTGTAGACGTCTAATAGATACATTTCGATGGTGCGGTTTTCCAGGTAACCACAAAACAACTCGATAAAAATGCCACGGAAATCCAAATAAACAATAATTTTGTATCTGCCAATGCAGCAAGTTTCCCCTTTACAACCTTCCCCCAGCTAAGCCGCCTGTAGATGGCTTTTGGTATTGCCGAGTCAAGTGAAGAGAAGACGGACTTAGGATTAGCCCTGGAAGTTCACATGAACATAAAAATACACTTAATTAAAAATATGCTAAGCCCTCTGTTAGGCCTCGTGAGGTGTTAGAGCTGAAATTGATGTTGTCTTTGTGACCAATGTTGCCTTCAGTTTCCGGTTGGGACCACGACCGAGCAAGCGAAGTGGTTGAGCAAACAAATGAGCTTATGGCTCGACTACTCCAATTTGAACACTTCCTCCCCCATATTAAGGCCCTTTCTGTCATGCACATCGATTCCAAAACGTGGCTGACAGTCAAGTTCAACGCCAGCAGCAGCAGCAGCAGCTAACAATTGTTACAATGTTGATTGTTGTTTTTGCTGCCGCTGACAAACAAAAGACCCAGTCAGAGGGAGGGAGGGAGAGAGTATTCGAGTGGACTGGCAACAGGCACAGGGAGCTTGGAGCTATATGCAGCTTCGTTGCGGTAGCTTGGTTTTTGAGTCATAGCCAAGAGTTCAGTTGAACTGAACTGGAGGGCCCGCATCGCATCCGCATCGCTTTCATGGTAATGTGCGTAATCGCTGTAGATATATTCGAGTATATATATCTGTATCTGCACCTGTAGCTTAACCTGTATCTGTATCTAAATGTATGCCGACAGCATAGCTAACTGAATCTTTGTTACTTATACGAATAGGTAGTGTCGAAACTAATCTGCACGTTACAGTTCACCTCCTTTTTATAGCCTTAAGTATTCGCTACTTGGTTTTGTTACCTTGGGAGAGCAAGCACGTCCTTGAGTAGCCAACTAGACCATCTTCTAAATATTGATATTGCAAAATAACATTTTAGTTGGCTTACCACACAGTATCCTTCCACTCTTTGGTTTTCTCTGCAGCTTACTTCTTAGGAAAATATTCCTTTCCTTCATTATGAATGTGTTCAGCAAAGTGTTCAGTGAAAGTACCACCATTTCATTTACTATTCCTTTAAGTAAAACGCTTAAGCTCGCTATCTATTTTTGAAGCCATCTTGATGAAAGTTGATGCAGATAAATATTTTGCATATGTGAAAGTCAAACTATATCGATAACTAGCTACCTAATTAGTTTTAATTGGGACTGTTTACAAAACATTGCGACCACTAAATATTGCAGATATGGTTAGGTAGTCGCTCCTAACTTTCTTGAATTCGTTAGTCTCGTTGTAATACCATTCCAAATTGTATATTTTTTAAACACGTATTGCATTTTTGACCCTTCTGTTTGCCACCGGTTAAGCCCCAATTATTTGCATATTCAGGCCCTGGTCTTGGATGGACAAACAAAGCCAAGGACCTTCTCTAAATAACACTCATCCCTTTACAAACATTCCTTTAGCAGAGGGCAAATGATAGGGGAGAAATTTTGCAGTCATACAGTAGCTTACCCTCTTCTTTTGTTTGGCCTGTAAACCTGGTAGGATATCAAGTATCCGCAGCTGCAGAATGAGACCAACCAGCTGACGGTCTTCTTTCGTTTTTTACGATTACTTATTAGCAGTGACACATTTCAGAAGGGTTCGGTGGTTTAAGTGCACCACACGACTCGTTACTGGTAATTAGGCAGAAGTCAAAAACCCCACACACACTCAATGAAAACGTGTCGCTAAAATTGGGCAATGCACGAAGCGGAACTCGCAATTGTCGCCGTTATTTGGGTTAGAATTACAAGAAGATCACTTTAATGGCACTATAAACCGAGTACTACGCTGGGATTTGGAACGTGCCGCGTCTTGGTCAGGTTCTAAGCTCCACGTTAAGCCCGATCAACTCTGGACTGCACTTTCGAAACACGAAAATTGTAAAACGTTAACGGAATTCCGCCAGCTCAAAAACGAAGTGTGTGCCTCAACAGTCGCTCCACAACTAGCAACGGACCTGGCTTAAATGCGAGCCTCAACCGGCGTGCGCTATGGCGATTGAGCCATCGTCATCATCATCATCATCATCATCATCGTCATCGTCGGCGTTGTCGTTGTCACCGACAACCCCCGGCGAACGAATGCGAGTGCAATGCTGGCACGCGAGTAATTACCGGAGCGTGAATTCCAGCGCCGTGAGCATAGGCATTGCCACTGGTTGGGTTAGAGGAGAGGCGTAGAGAGGTGCCGGGGTAGTTACTGGGTTTGTTTTGTTTACATTTCGCAAACAGCGCAACCAACATGCGGGAGAGCTCTTTGGAAGTGCTGGCTCTTGGAAAGGAGAGTATTTTATACTCTCCAGTTTAAAGAGAGTTATTAGCAGATGGATCATATTCATATTGTTTATTCCATTATTTAGCAATTTCATAATCAAAACGCTAAAACAAGAACAACAAAGCAAAAAATTCTGATACACGTCAAAAATGATGGATGCGAAAGATACAACCTAACATTAATACAATAATACTATATATACAAATTTATGTGTACGTAAACATAATATTTTCAATATTTTAAATTATATATGGTTCGAAGCAAAAGAAACACACATAAGTATCATTTTGATGTATGTATCCGTGAGACATATTTAAAATAAGATTTTAAAAAATCAGGATTCCCCATACCTTCGCTATATATTTAGGTATTTGTACTTTCTGTGCTCTTTTCATAGATCATAGAAAACATCCTACAGTTTTCCGCTCGCTCCAAAGATTACACCATTAATTCGGAATTTATTATATTCTACAGAAAGTGATTTCGATACGAGGACGAGATGCGGCCGCGAAGAAACCTAGCGTGGCCCTGCCTCCGGTAGTGAAGAAGTCCAGCAAGAGTCGTTCGTTTCATTTTCGTTATTTGGAACTATGTCGCGCCAAGAATATAACTCCCATACCGAACATACGCACCAATGGAAATTCGACTACAATTCTAGACCTCTGTGGTGATAAGCTGGGCGTGAGTGAATGGCTACTAATCATCGATGCTCTACACCATGATCTTGTGCTACAGACACTGATCTTACGCATGCGTCGTTATAATGGAAATAGTGAGTACAGCAAGACACAAAAATAGATAACTGTAGAGATACTAAAAACTCAATTTAAGCAGATATTGTTCTACCCATTGACACTGAGAGCCGGGCCCGACTCTTTCGCCAGAAGCCGGTGATTTACACACGGTTCATATTCAATAGTTTTGTCGAGGCGATCGTCAACTGCATAAAATCAAATAAGAATCTAACTGTATTAAAACTGGAAGCACTGCCACTGCAGGATAGCTACATAGAGTGTATTGCAAAGGTAAGTCAGCCGATCTCTTCCATTTACATGATATTATTTTATATTGATTGTATTCTCCCTAGGCTCTTGCTTCCAATGATTGTCTAAAGGTGTTGAGTTTTCAAAAGTCCTTCATTGGGGACAGGGGTTGTGCGGCCATCTGCAGTACCGTCAAGTACTTAAATCACATCGAAACCTTTAATCTCTCCGAATGTAATCTAGGCCCTAAGGGAGCTGAGCATGTCGCTGACATGATCAAGGTGATCTGGCCTTGATATTCTATCTATAAGAATTATTATCAAATTTCTTGTCCTACAGATGCAAAAGATTTCAAGATTCTCTGAGGGCTGGGAGAAGTCGCTGCGTTATCGCAGTGTCGATGTCAACTCAATTTCGGGTCTGCGACACATTTTGCTCTCCAACAACCCGATCATGGGCGATGATGGTTTACGCCTGATTGCCGAGGTTCTCAAGGAGGATGCATGGGTGCAGAGTGAGTGAATTTAACAAAATTTTACAAAAAACCCTTACATCATTTGTCTTCCTACAGCAATCGAGATGGAGAGCTGTGGTCTGACTGATCTTGGCGCCAACCTTATACTAGAGTGCCTAGCCCTCAACAACGCAATTACTGAGTTCAATATACGCAATAACGACGGCATAAGCAAGTTCCTGATGCGACAGATTCGTGATCATCTCGGAAAGGAAGATGAGGAGAAGCTTAAGGAACCCCAGTTCGATTTCAGCTGCGTCAATGGACTGCAGAGTCTGCCTAAAAATCAGAAATACTCTATCTCCCAACTGCTTAATCATACCAAGTCCTTGGAGGAGCAGTTGTCCTTTGAGCGCACATTGCGCAAAAAGGCAGAGAAACTGAATGAGAAGCTCAATCAGCAGCTGATGTCACAAGGTCCATTTACGCCACCACAGCCACAACAACAGGAGATGCCTAATGATGGCCCTAAACTGCCCAAGGGTTACATGCTGGTCAATGGAGACGAACTACAATCCTTTATCAAAAAGTAATTAACCAATTCGTGTCAGTTATTGAAAACACGTTTATTTACTCCCTGATTACCTTCAGCTCCCAGAACTATCAACCTTCGCAGATCAGTCAGTTGGTCAACAGCACTGTCACCAGTCCGGAATCTACGCCACGCAGTAATAATACAACGTTGAGAAATCAGCTTAATCGACAGATGCACCGCCAGGAGCAACAGCAACAGCAGCAACAGCAGCAGCAGCAGCAGATGGCCGAGATGGATGAAGAAGACGAGATAATGGAGAATGAGCAGCAACCGCGCCAGATGCTGCACGTGCGTAAGGTACGCAGCGAGATGAAATATATCGAAACCTATTCAAAGGAGCACACGAAGAAACGCGAGTCTAAGTCGGACCATGAGTTTGCCAATGAGCGCGACGTGAGTTTTAATCCCAGCATAGTCAAACATTCATTTAACGAACTTATTTGTATGTCCAGTTTAAGCTTAATCCCAATGTGCAATTTGAAACGGACATCGGCGATAGCGTCATGATCAATCAGCAGCAGATGGAGCGTATACGCAGCGGGGTTCGTGAAGATTTGGAGCAGGAAATGATGAAGGAATCTTTCAATGGCCAATATGACAACGAATGCTTCGGAGACGGTATGGAGAACAATCGCAAGTACAAGGATAAATTCAAAAAACGCATAAACTCCATTGGTCAGAGCCATATGACTCAATTCATGGACGAGTTGGAGCGAAAGATTAACAGCAAATCGGGTAAGAAGCGCCACAAATCCAAATCGCAATCTAATGGGTCCAATTATGTCCGCGAAACCCATGACAACAAGAATTCAATGCAACCCATGGACATGAAGGCAGACTTATATATGCCCATGATGGAAGACATGGAAGAAGAATCGGTAGATAATACGTCGGCTTCCGATGGAGAAAATTCAGAGGAAGTGCCACATGATCAGGGATATACGACTGCGCCCATGAAGGTATTCGTTAGACGCACACAAAATGTGAACGATTCAAATGGTCAGCAGCTTGCCGGCGAAGAGTCGGAGGACACCATTATTTCGCCACGCTCAGTTTATCTAAAAATTCAGAAGAAAAATGAAACTAATCATTAAATGCAAGACCGATGATGCCGGATTGTTTTGAAACGAGAAATTTAATAGTTCAGTCATCTCGATAGGAAAGGGGAACAAACTTAGGTTTGTTAGGACATTAGGAAATTTTCCGTTATAACAGAAGATCTCTTATTGCAATTGTATAAGGGCCATGCTACCTTGGTTTTGTCTTCTGAAATGTATGGAATGTTTAACATGCTTCGTTCAGGATAAACACTTAAATCAGAAATACAGAAAAAAAAATAATTCGAGTGGTTTTGTTATCAGAAACTGATCAAATAAACAATAATCCCCTACTGTGAGCACTGCGTTGATAAAAAACATAGGTATCTGTGCCTTCTACATACGGTTTATTGGCATTTTGATTTTTAGTGTCTCTATTAATTTAAAGTGCAAATACATTTTACAAGATATTTCAAGTCGCATATGTAATGCTTTTATGTATATAATAATGGAATATTCTGTTGTCAATACATTTTGTAATTTCTACTGCTTATATTTGTTTAAATATTCAAGATTAAGTAGATCGAGAGGATTAAGTATACCGATTAACTGCAATCATACGTCACATTTACTTTAAATATTGATGTGCTTAACCTCCAAAACCGTACAGAGTACGTCCTTGACGCTTCAAGGCGTATACAACGTCCATAGCAGTAACGGTCTTACGCTTGGCGTGCTCAGTGTAAGTGACGGCATCACGGATAACGTTTTCCAAGAATACCTATTTGACGATGTAAAATGTGTTAATAGTATTATACAATGAGATCAGGGAATACTTGCCTTTAGCACACCACGGGTTTCTTCATATATCAAACCCGAAATACGTTTGACTCCACCACGACGAGCCAGACGCCGAATAGCTGGCTTGGTAATACCCTGGATATTATCACGCAGCACTTTACGATGGCGCTTAGCGCCTCCCTTTCCTAATCCCTTGCCACCTTTTCCACGACCTGTCATCTTGATTAATTAAATATACGCTGCAAGAAACAAAAGTTAATTACTATGAAATGATATGGAGAAAACGCAAAAACTGGTTAGTGGAAATGCAACGCCATTTTTATATGTATGTATGCTCATACGTATGTACTTATGTACATACATATGTAAATGATGTGCATAAACGCCATATTTGCGAACAATTTTGATGTCGTTTCATAGATATACGATACGATTACTTAAGTCTTCAAATAGTATTAATAACAAATTAATGTTCTACAATACCTTTCTTATTAATTTGTTGCAATAGAATGTTGTGAAATAAATTCGACTTACCTTTTCAACAAATTGTCTGAAATACAATGATACCGTTTTTTTAGAAGCTTAAAATACTTTGCTAAAATTCCAAAATGCAAAACAAAATCACCCTGTGCTAATATAAATATACAATCGCAAAGTATTCATAAAACTGTACAGCTTATTGAAAAACAAGCTAGATATGTATTAAAAAAAAAAATGTGCACCCTAAGGCACTGTCTCAACGTCAGATATTGCTTAAAAAACTAATAAAGAATATTAACTGACAAAATATACTTTTTTGATATATGTGGTTTTTTTTTGGAGAAATGGTATATTTTGTAATTTTACCTGCAGCCTCTCTGGTATAAATATACATGCATACTTGCACACACATACAATAAATAATATATTGAAAGATAAATTAATATTCGAAGTTAATCCTTAGCTACCGGCCAGACCCATTACAGTCCGATGGAGCTGTTGCTTTTGATACTTAACTATTACTTGCATAATTTCCATCTTTGCATCAATTTTTAGGTTGCCGTCGAGTTCAAAAACTTCTTGAGCAATGGCCATTCCATAGTGAAAACTAGGTGTACTTTGTATCTCGTCAATTAAGGGTTCCACAGGCATTGGAGCTGTTTCTTCAATTTCTGCATCATTATCATCCATTGGAATATTAAACTCCTCAATTTCTAATTTTCTTGCTTTAATTTTGGGCGAATCAGAAGATGGCTGCAACGGATTGCCGGAATCCGTACCATGGGGTGGTGGTTTCCGGTCATCAACAGGCGCTGTACTATTTTCATCCGAATCGGAGTGAGCACTCTCGTCAAATAGATTCTCTGACTGTTGATTACAACTTTTCGTATTAATCAATTCAAAAATCCGAGTAAAGATTACTTACATCTATAACATTTTTGTCATAAACAACATAAGGAAGGAATTTAAGTTGTTTCAGGAATTTCCAGCCTTCCAAACGTTTCATTTCCTCCGGCTGTGCTCCACGGGCATTAGCATCGAAAATAGCTTTTTGTTGCAAGCGGTAATACGAAGCGAGATTAAGCCATTTTCGAGCCAATTCATTCGTATATGCTCGAAACTTAAACCGTTTTTCCAACGTCCATTTTAAATTCTTCCAAAAGTTATGTTTTAAATAACGAATACTGTAATCTTTGTGGGTTTTGTCCCACATATATGGAGTATTACGGATTGTTGTAATAACAAAATTTATAACTTCATCGGACCAATAAGGTCTCGAATCGCTACCGTTCGACATTTTCTATTGTTTATAATAATTTATGCAAAATGTTTTCTTGATTTAATCCACTTTTGTTGGAAAAATCCAGCTGACTGAATGTCTTAGTTGATGTGAGGGAGACAGATATATATGCAAATCTAAACTGAATTAAAATACCAGCATTTTTCGATAAGCATTTGAGTATATCCTCTAATTGAAACCGATAATACGAAATGTGGCCTTGAAGTAGCCGTACTTATGACCGTTAGGCGCGGCGAATTCGTTCTCTTATATTAGGTTACCCACAACATTGATCAATTATATCATTTAATTATAGACTATATCTCAATTTATTAGCTTAACAATCAAAATCTGTTATGTATCGAGAATAATTATATTGTTTTTATTTTAATGTTTTTTTATATGTACAAAATTAAAATTGTAAAGTAATAACTTATTAAATTATGATATTGATCTCTCTCATTATGTATTGTTCCCAAAATAATTTGACAAGAACATTTAAAAAGATAAAGTAATTTAACATTTTTGAATAAGCAAAAGGATTTTGATGGTTATGTCATACGGTCACACTAATCAAATGAAGAAGTTAACAACACTAATGATTGCTTCGCTGCTGGCATTCTATTCCCTATTCTCATTCGCAATGGCCGCCAACAAGGAACGCACTTTTATCATGGTTAAGCCTGATGGAGTCCAACGGGGACTCGTCGGCAAGATTATTGAGCGTTTCGAGCAGAAGGGCTTCAAATTGGTAGCCATGAAGTTCACTTGGGTAAGTAATGCCGGTATATAATTGAATTATAAAAATCAATAAATACGCGTGCTCAGTTGTCGGTCTTAACCTCAACATGGCAGGGGCAACATCGCAGCTACCATTACCAATGACCGGTTGAGGTTATTACTACACACACTTTTAGAGGTCATGAAAATCATTACATATTGATATACATATTTTTTATATTTTCTTGTAGGCATCCAAGGACTTATTGGAGAAGCACTATGCTGATCTGTCTGCCCGTCCCTTCTTCCCCGGTTTGGTCAACTACATGAACTCCGGTCCAGTGGTTCCCATGGTGTGGGAGGGTCTCAATGTGGTCAAGACCGGCCGTCAAATGTTGGGCGCTACCAACCCAGCTGATTCCTTGCCCGGCACCATCCGCGGTGATTTCTGCATTCAGGTTGGCCGCAACATCATCCACGGCTCTGATGCTGTTGAATCAGCCGAGAAGGAGATTGCACTGTGGTTCAACGAGAAAGAGCTCGTCACCTGGACCCCTGCTGCTAGCGATTGGGTTTACGAATAAATGATACGTGCATGTGTAGAATTTGCATTTCAATGTGTTTGCTACTCATTTAAGACTAACACCGATTCTTTAAAAGAATAAAAATTCCACGTAATATATACATACGTTGTACATATGTCTGATTTATTCACTTCGAAATAATGCCCAGTCTGGCAATGGCTTTTCAAGTGGTAGCACCCAGCCGCTGGGAATGCAAGATGCGTCATTTCTATTGCTTAAGTAGGAGTCCCAAACAAATCTGCAAAGTATAAAAAACTAAATGCAAATGCCAGTCGATATTTGTATAAACTATTGAGCTTACCGGCATTGGACGAGTTCCTGTACATTATGTTTTTTCTGGCCACGTCGGTGCTCCACTGTGACGAATGAGCTTCCAAATATTACTTGGTCCCAATGTGATTCCACATTTGCAGGGGCTTCTGGACCCATAGCATTTCCACTCTCCTGCAGAACACGTCTCCAAACTGAGCGCATTCGGGCCAATTTCAGGCCCAAGTCCTTATTTCCACCACGGGCCTTATACAAGCGCTCTAGTAAATCGAAAATCATCAGTTTATTAGTGGCATCATGCCGTTTTTTTAGTAGGATGTGTTCAGAGTGTTTCACAGAGTGTTGCCCGGTAGCTTTATTGGAAAAAGGTTGACAGGAAGCCTTTGAATCCTTAAAATATTTAGCAAATGCTTTGTTTACGCTTTTTTGTTGTTTGCATTTTCGCTTAGCTCGTTGACGTCTTCTATTGCGGTGCAGTTGGGTGCGTGCAATTTTCCTAAATGGTAACTTCTCCAGTTTCGAGAATAACGCAGTCGTACGTTGCTGCAGCTGTACAGATATTTCCTCATCGAAGTTATTTAAAGGTGATTTGCTTAAATTCTCCAATTGTTGTAAATTATCTAAAATACTTGATATACTTGTCTTTATTTCGCTTAATTTCGGAGTTTGCGGCATTTTTATGGGTAGTGTTGGTTAACGTTGCAAATACTTTTATTGACAAAAAAACTACAAAGAAGAAGAGTAATCATGTGGGATGGGGGAGCAGTTTACACCAATTGAGAGATAACTTAAGTCTGCAGTACGGATTTGGCCTCACTTAACACCTCGGAAGCTTTCGTGTAGGCTTCTGTTTCCTTTAGATCCTGTTCATCCTGGAGAAATTTGTCCAGTACATCAAATTCTTTTTGTAACCTGTTTAAAAGCAAGGCCAGTAAATATTGTTACTCATTTCAACTGCTGATGACTCACCTTCGCTTTGAGTCTGGAATCATCATTTGACACTCCTCAATCACCTCTGCCTGTTTGCGCAGGACATGGTCATCAGATCCATCTGTCTTGAACTTCTCTAGACGAGCTATTTCTGTATTTACCTCCTTCTCATAAACCGTCTTCTCCTTCGCCAGCCTTTTGACGACACCCGTTTTAATAACCAATTGTCTGATACGTGGATCTGCCATTTTTGTATATTTGTATTATTGACAGTATGTATAAAGCTCTAAAATATTTATATTTCAAAAAATTAATTGAAGTGTTTTTGCCGTGTAACGATTTCTCACAAATTTATTCACAGCCGGCTGAGGTGCTCGACTTGCTTTGTTGTTTTTAAATGCCGCTTCTTTTGTCCCCCCCTCCACAAACAAAGAGTCAGTTGGTAGCTTTTTGTGCCGCCTGTGAGTCAGCTTACAGAGTTGCCACTCTTTTAGTTTAGCGCATGTTGAGCCATTTACATTAGTTTTTTTTCAATTTAGAGCATCATTTTTCCATTCACAATAGTGCCTGCAGACATTGGCGCGCAGCACAGTAAATTCAAATGCCTACGGTTAACTCTGAGCTACCTATTGTGTGGTAAGGACAGTTTAAAAAGAAAAGAATTGATAATTGATAATTTACGGTTAAGCATTCTTTATTTTATTTTTCTCAATTAATACATTAAAAGATCATTTTGTTTATTAAGCAACGTTTTCTGTATCCATGTATGGTTTACTGTAGTTGGGTTACAATTATAATTTGAAAGTGTGAGTAACGATAATGAATGCATTTTTGCATTATGTACGATTGCATGCATATTTATGTACGTTATGTATGTGTTTAATTGGTAATGAGAAACATTTGATCAATGTATGCAAATGCCAATGAGGCTCGATCGAACATTTAGAATGTTTTCAAAACCGCATGATTATGTTTATTATGAATATTTTTGTAATACTTCTTAAGCATTTGTCTTTTTCTTTTGGAGAAATTTTGAATTCATTGCGAATGTAGTCTTTTTTTGTTTTTTTTTTTTAGTTTGATTAGATGTATAGTGGGTTTAAAACTAAACTCTTGAAGTTATTTTTAGGTAATAATAGATTTTAAATCGAATGCCTCCGACTGACTTATCAAAAGTATAAAAAGTGTTTAAAATCCATTGATTGAAATTATGTGGGTGATTTCAAAACAATGTTAGCGATATATGAGGGCGGGACAGGAAGGGGGCTGGGCCAGTCTAGGCTGGGCTAGCAGCAAACTCCAGTGGCAAATTGATGTTGCTCTGGCTGCATGCCAGAGTGTTTCCTGCGAAAGGATTTGCGGTGACGATACAAGTTTAGATAGTTATAGTAGATGATGATTATGAGTATGATGGCTACCGATTTCGAGTACAACGCATACGGGAATGATTCCAGGTGACCGAAGTGTCCAGGCACCTCGTCATCACGTGCAGCTTGTAAGAGGATGCATGTGCCCAAAAGCGGATTACCAACACGTCGTTGGCCCATTGGTGCACATAAATGGACATCTTCGCTAATTGTATGTGTGATTATAATAAATTGCAATATTTCCTCAAGTTTATATAATATTTGAATGTAGCAGTTAATAGTAGTATTTGATGTTTGGTTTTTTGCCTTTGCCACGGACTCTGATCTTAGCCCCTGATTCGGTTTTGATCCTTGATGAATAATAGATATTATAAATTTGAAGTGTTGCTGTTGTGTTGCTGTTGCCGTTTGCTGTTGTGTTTTAGTTTGAGTGTTGTTGTTGTTCGAATTACTGTTCTGCTGACACCCTAGTTATTTCTTCTTCTGTGCCTTCTCAGCGGCTTTTGTTACTTTGCCCGAGGTCGTCTCTTTAAAGTTCACCGACTTGATGACACCAACGGCAACCGTCTGACGCATGTCACGCACTGCAAACCTACCAAGAGGCGGAAATTCTTGGAAGCTTTCAACGCACAACGGCTTGGTTGGTACGAGCATTATAATAGCCGCATCGCCCGACTTGATGGCCTTCGGTTCGGTCTCAGTGGTCTTGCCAGTACGGCGATCGCACTTCTCCTTGATTTCGGCAAACTTGCAGGCAATATGAGCCGTGTGGCAATCGAGAACGGGAGTATACCCATTGGCAATTTGACCAGGGTGATTCAAAACGATAACCTGTCAAATCAAAGTCATATATTTAAATCAGCTAACAGACTACTACTACACTAATATCCCACCTGAGCAGTAAAATCAGCAGCTCCACGTGGCGGATTGTTCTTGGAATCGCCAGCCACATAGCCGCGACGGAGCTCCTTAACCGAAACGTTCTTCACATTGAAGCCCACGTTGTCGCCCGGCAAAGCCTCTGTAAGGGCTTCGTGGTGCATTTCAACGGACTTGACTTCAGTGACCAAGTTAACTGGAGCAAAGTTCACGACCATGCCTGCAACGAAATCAAAACTGTAAGAAGCTTCTAAAGTAAACAAATATTAAGAGCTCATTTACCTGGTTTGAGAATGCCTGTCTCCACACGACCGACTGGTACTGTGCCGATGCCACCAATTTTGTAGACATCCTGCAGGGGCAGCCGCAATGGCTTGTCGGTGGGCCGCTGGGGCGGCATAATCGCGTCCAGCGCGTCAATCAAGCACTTTCCCTCTGTTTTGCCCTCCTTCCGCTCCACGGTCCAGCCTTTAAACCAGGGCATCTTCTCGGAAGCCTCCAACATGTTATCGCCATGCCAACCGGAAATGGGCACAAATGCAACTGAGGCCGGATTATAACCGATTTTCTTGATGTAGGAGGAGACTTCTTTCTTAATTTCTTCGTAGCGAGTTTCGCTGTATGGCGGTTCGGTCGAATCCATCTTGTTAACACCCACAATGAGCTGCTTAACGCCCAGGGTAAAGGCCAACAATGCATGCTCACGTGTCTGGCCATTCTTCGAGATGCCAGCCTCAAATTCACCAGTACCGGCGGCAACAATTAGCACAGCGCAATCGGCTTGCGAAGTGCCAGTGATCATGTTCTTAATGAAATCCCTATGTCCGGGCGCATCAATGATGGTCACATAGTACTTGGCCGTTTCGAACTTCCAGAGGGCAATATCAATGGTAATACCACGTTCACGCTCGGCCTTCAGCTTGTCCAGCACCCAGGCGTACTTGAAGGAACCCTTACCCATCTCCTGGGCCTCCTTCTCGAACTTCTCAATGGTGCGCTTGTCGATGCCGCCACATTTGTAAATCAAATGGCCCGTTGTGGTTGACTTGCCCGAATCGACATGACCAATCACAACAATGTTAATATGAATCTTCTCCTTGCCCATGTTGCTGTTTATTCAACAATATGTTTCCTTTCAAGTTTTATCGAACCTAAATGAAATTATTCAAGCAAATAAAAAAGACGTCGAATTCTGGACGAAGAGAAACTTAATCTGTGAGTTGCATGTGGGAATCATCATTTTTAATTCGAAGTCTACTTTGCGATCTTCGAGATCAGACTTACAGATATGGACAGGGTTAATCATAATAGGGGCAGAAATGTCAGCCTATGGCTATTAAATGCACTCGCAAAAAAAACCTCCCGGACCCTTTTAGCCAAATTTTAAAGGATATAGAATGTGGGTGACAACATATACATAGAATGTAGCTATGTACATACACATGTATATAGCTATACAGAGAGACACCAAAGATAAGGAGAGAAATCGAAGGCGTGTACTATAGTATACATATATACATATATATGTAAGAACACGAGTGAGCATAGACATCAGGACTACATACATACATATGTGTTTACTAGGGGTCGAAGTGGGTGTGGGTGTGGACGCAACTATGCTCGCGGTGTAGACACCGAAATGTTGCAGCTACATTCATATGTAGATGTAGATATGAATATATATATATATATGTATGAATGTACGTATGTGTTTACCTATATATATATATATATATATATTTATATATATATATATATATGTATATACATATATATCCTTTTTTGCTACATACAAACAATAAAAATTACTATAAAACTATTCAGGACTGTAAAAGGGGCTCACCTGGAAATTAGCTTGATAATGACTTGCTGCTTGCAAGTGCTCCAATTGACAATTGATATTCTGGAACGGGAAATATTTTCTTTACAGAAAAATCCGCAAATCTTGTAACGATTAACGATTATTGCAATGAGCCCACAGGGCAGGTGAAAAATTATGAAAGACAATTAAAGAAAATGCAAGACACACCGACACAAAGTCCGCACAACACGTCTGCCTGTTAGTCAATGCCCGGAAAATCTGAATCTGGGCATTAAATATGCAACCAAGTCTCAATTCTCGGCACGAAAAATCAATAGCGAACCCAGACAAACGATGAGAGACACTGGAGCGAGTCGCAGCCGAATGACGACGAATGCACTCCCAGACCCACACCATCCGCTACCCGCCAGCCATCGCCTGTCGCCTGCAGTGCTCGGGCTCGTGAGGCCTGGCAGCCCACGCCTCGTGAGGCCGGAACTATTGGGACAACTGCTTCAATTTATTTAGTTATTAAAGTGTAACAAACTTTTGAGTTTATCAACAATTACGATTACAATTTAATCAGAAGGCAAAGAGGTTGCGAAAATCAATGATGGCGACGCGTTGGTGGGAAAATGGAGTGCATCGATGGTTGTATGTTTAAATGTATGTACATACATATATACATATGTACGTATAAATGCATATGTATGTGTGTGTGTGGCTGCGCTCACAGACCGGCATTTGCGGCATTCGTGTGCTCTTTTATCTGTGGGTTGAACAGAATTTTCTCGATTCAAAAGGGTGAAAAATTGCTCAAACACACACGAACACATACTCATGGAGAGTGGAAAAATGCCGTTGGTTCGGATTGCACTTGCTCATCGTTTCCGTTGGTCGTTGTCGCTGCTGTCGTCGTCTTGGATAAACTTGCAAAACAAAAAGGAGACGAAAACATGCACTATGGGCTCTTCTGCGTCGTGATTTATTTTCTACCCTAGAAACAATTTTAACTTGCAGTTTTTCTCTAGTTATTTTTAACAACATATACTTAGTATGTGCAAATTGCAAAGAAGAAGCTATCTAAAGGGAAATATAAAAATACTTTCGACTTGCAGCCTCACCGAAGTGCAGTGAGACGTGCATACGATTTGCACGTCATCCGTTCTACAACACACATACACATGCACTCGTCATTTGCATATATGTATGCTAATCTTTTTTGGTCTCTGTGGAGTACATATGTACGTATGTAAAAGAATGTGTGTACATACATACACCAAATGTAATTCATAAAAATTGCATTTTAAGCATAACTGCAATGTGGCAAAATAATACACACATACTCATATAAAATTCAAAATTTCTTCAGATAAGCCGAGCTGGGCCGCCATTTTGAAATTTTGCTAAAGAGCATAGCGAATTTCTACATAATGTAATCACTGGGTTATCCACATAGATACATAAGTACACCCATGTATGAGTTTTCATTTGGATTTTAAATCCTTATGTACATATATCAACTTCTAAACTTTATTTATCAAATTAAAGTATTTTAAACATATGTATGTATGTACATAAGTAAGAACACCTGGATACCGTTAGAAATGCATGTTGCTTGCATGTATTATGCAAAACTTATCGATGAGACACCGGCCGGTAAACTCACGAAATTCATAACGCTTTACAGAATTTTACAATATGAAATTTACGAAAATAAAAAGCATTAGATATGCCACAAGCACTTAACTATGATTTCACATACAGACAATTAATCGATGCTTATTAATGTAGACGGTAGTAAAGGATTTTGTAAAAGCTACACGAACCCATGTAAGTGGTACGTGCACTTACCTCGAAACCAGAAAACGGAAAGACCGAAATCGACAGAGACAATCACTCGGTTGACGATGAGGCCGCGAGCCGAGCGTTGCACGATGCGAATGATGCAATGCCGATTAAATGACAGAGTAGCCACCAACGGGGACAAGGAACTGTGGTATGGGCTACATATTAAAAATTGCGGGCAATTTCGAAACTCAGCAGTGATTGACAGTGCAATTCATTTATGATTAACATTATCATTGTTTCAACAGTGGAACTCATAACGTTATTTGTCAATTAGTTGTTTAAATTTGCATTTAATTTTTATATATTTAGAATTTAAAACCTTTTAACAAGTCTGTTGGAAGTTACTCATACACCTAATGTTTCTAATATAGTTCACAGCTACAATTATTTCCATTCACTGTCCGATTCATATTCTGTCCAATCTGGTTTCACACCAACCGGCAGTTTATTTTTCTCCAGATATTCATTAAACTGTTCTGGAATGGACATGAATCTACGAATTTTCATCCGAAATTGCTTCCACGTCAACTGATTATGATTGCGACGGTCTGTTACCATAGCTTTATAGTTAAACTTGTGTTTGTTGAGGAAATATGACAGCTCCTTAACAACTCCCTTAGGTAATCTGAAAATTCGATCTTTTTAGTAATTTTTATTTCAAAGCCTTACTATATAAGCTCACCTGAATTCCGGATCTGCTCGCCTGTCGATTGCCATCTGTTCGAGTTCTTGAACAACGTGTCCTCGTTTTGGCTTTTCCTCTGCAGATTCTGTTTTAGAGCTTCGCGGCGCCAGTTCAGCGTCATCGAGTTCTTCTTCCACAAAACCATTTACAATTTTAGCTGCCTCTAATCGCTCGCGTTTATAGTTTGGTATGCCTACAGACTTGTTAGGATCTTTAGCTAATCCCATTTCACTAAAATTGGTACCAACACGTTTACCCTCAATCCACATCTTTTTCATTTCTGGACTACAAGCAAACAACAATTTGTTAACTATAAACAAACGATCAGAGATAATACTTACTCCTTGATTTTTCCAGTAGATTTTCTGGTTTTGTTCATGGTTTTACGGTTAACATTGTAGCGATAACGCTTGCGTACATGATTCTTTCGGATTTTCATTTTATATATTTTTTAAATTAACAAAACCTCCTGAACTTTTAAGAAAACAAACTAAGTCGCACGTGTTGCAGCGGTGTGCCACTACAAAAGTGTGACCGCATGTTGAATTTTTCATTCATAAATATATTGGAATATACCAATTCCATAATAAACTGCTTGCCTACAAACTAATTAAATTTATGATAATAAAAAAAAAAACATATTCGACAAAAGAAGTTGTATTTTAATTTATTATTGTAAATAGTCCCATTATTGCCCAGTTAGATGGTATAATTTGGTATATATTTTACGGTGTAAAAATGTATAATTTAAAAATGTATTTTGCGGTCACTCTGCGAGCGGCATAAAAATATTTAAGGAAAACAAAGATGCGCGACGAAATTTTGGATCCTCATAATCTGGTTAAAAACCGAGAAATATTATACCGGTTAATGATAAGGTAAGGGAATTCATCATTTTCGATTGCTTTGCTGATAAATTACATTTTATAGCCAGTTAATGTACGATGGCTTGGAAAAATTTGCAATGGAACTTTCGATGCTTGTTAAGGCAGACCAGTGTGCGCCTAGTGAGCGTCTGCTCCATGTTATGATATCGGGCATGCAAACGATGTCTGATAAGGATAAAAGCAATACGGATGATGTGCTGCCCGGGATTGATCTTGAATTTGAGCCGGAAGCGTCGGCGTTGGCACCAGAGCCGCATTCTTATGAAACGGCTTATGTGACATCTCATAAGCAGGCATGCCGTGCAGGAGCATTTAGCTTTGATGGTTCATTGGTAGCAACGGGCAGTGTAGATGCAAGTATTAAAATCCTGGATGTGGAGCGCATGTTAGCCAAATCGGCACCAGAGGACATCGAGCCGGGCCGCGAGCAGCAGGGTCACCCAGTCATACGCACATTGTACGATCACACAGACGAAGTGTCTTATCTAGAGTTTCATCCTAAGGAACACATTTTAGCGTCTGCTTCTCGCGATGGTACTGTCAAACTATTTGACATCGCAAAGCCATCGGTAAAGAAGGCACACAAGGTTCTCACCGACTGTGAGCCAGTGCTGTGCGTGTCTTTTCATCCAACTGGTGATTACTTAGCGATTGGCACGGAGCACAATGTGCTGCGTGTCTATGATGTGCACACCACGCAGTGTTTTGTCAGCGCCATACCATCGCAGCAGCACAAGGCGGGCGTTACTTGCGTAAAGTACTCACCTACAGCAAAACTGTACGCTACAGGGAGTTTTGATGGTGACATCAAGATCTGGGACGGCATCAGCGGGCGTTGTATCAATACAATTGCAGAGGCTCACAGCGGTGCCGCCATTTGTTCCTTGCAGTTCACAAGAAATGGAAAGGTGAGTCCCTTGACGTCATGCCGCTTGACGCTATTATTTTGTTGATTTTGCAGTATTTACTGTCATCTGGAATGGACTCTATTGTTTACCTGTGGGAGCTTTGTACTAGTCGACCCATACAAACCTATACGGGTGCGGGAACCACGGGCAAACAAGAGCATCAAGCTGAAGCAGTTTTCAATCACACTGAAGACTACGTGCTGTTTCCAGACGAAGCAACCACATCTTTATGCTCTTGGAACTCTCGTAATGGCTGTCGCCTGACATTAAACTCCCTTGGACACAACGGACCCGTGCGCTATATAACTCATTCCCCCAATGCGCCCGCCTTTTTAACTTGCTCTGACGATTTTCGAGCACGCTTTTGGTATCGTCGTGCCAATAATCAATAGATGTCCTTTTAAGTTTAGAGCTCAATTTAAATAAATAATAAAATTATATAAACTATTTATTTTTAATTTGGGAATTTGCCATAGAATCGCTCAAAGGTATGCTACATATTTTGATTATTCCGCTATCATACAACAGATGGCGCCTAGTGACAATTATAACACAATTTCCCTTTGTAACATCCCTGGGATTTTTATTCAAAAAAACAGAAATCGTTTTGAACATTACATATGAATTGTACCATGATTTAAGTCGTTAAATATATATTTATTGAGCGCATTGTTAGTTTAAGTCGTAATGATTGCTTTAAGTAAATGTTGAAATCAGAATAAATCATACAAATGCTGAGTACTTTTTGAGCGTACAATGTGTGCGGTTTGTACTCGCCTTTCTTTACTTCATATTTTAATTGATAAAGGACACTAGGCTTTTGTAAATACGTAATGCATTGTTTAGCTTACAGAATATCATTTAATTCTCACTGGAAGTCCCTTGCGCATCTTGTCGTGCAACGATTGGTGCATGATATTGCCTTAATATCTACATTATAAATTATTTGAATATATTGCTAAGAATCTGCTAGAGCATGATTAAGTAGTCGATAATTAAGTTTACAACATGTTCGTGGTCAACGAACCCAACGGGAAGGGTTCGCGTGGCGCCTCGAAGTTATTTTTGATAATTGCACAAATAGCCAATTGATTGGATTTCTTGTTTTTTTTTTCAATAAAACATACCAATTATTCTACGGACTTTGAGTATTGATCGTAATACTATATACACTAAACATAAAACAAAGAAAAAAACGCATGTAAAACGAAAGTTTAACAAAATCACATTAAAAATCAAAAGAAGAGGCTAAAGAGTTCGCTGTGACGAGTAAAAAAAGCAGCGAGTGAAGTTACATGGACGGTGCCTACTCGTTCGTAAAGCAGCGAGTTCTTAAATGCAAAAATCAATTTGCATTTACAGACTTAAATGCTAAGATTTAATTACAATTAATTAGTTTAGGCAGTGGGATCTTATAATTTGCTACTACTAGTTGTATCAGTTGCACTTAGTCTAGTAAATAAATGTTGCTTAAACTAGTTGTAAACGAAGTAATAGACGTATTACTTAAGGCTTTATGGACGGAACCTTGTTAAAGTAAATTGCTTAGTGTTACAAATATGAATACTTAATTAATTAATGAAATTAGCTAAATTAACTAATTATTGATGATTTGAGTGTTTTTGTGTTTCAGTTTTGACGATTTGCTTATCGTTAAGTATTTTACAGTTGTAAATTGTAGTTAAGGCACTCGTTCTCTTCATTTGTCGACCTTGTGCGTTGGTTCCCTATCGTTCACAGAGGAAAGTCTTTACGTTGCGGTTTGTGCGGCACTCGCCAGGGGCAGTTTGCTGCCCTCGGGCAGTGCACACATCGCCGGTGGCGATGGTGATGGAGATGGCGAGATTTGTAGCTCGTTCTTGATGATGACATCGTTATGCAGGCTCAGCATGGCCGCTGCCGCTGCTGTGGGCGTGTTGACGCCATAGCTGCTTTGCTCTTGCTCATTGTCGGCGTCCTGTTCTTGCTGCTCCTGCTTGACATCAGGCAGCAGCAAGGTGCTGTCCAGACAGTCGTTGGGCAAGGGTTGCTGCTGCTCCCGCTGTTCTCGCTGCTGCTCGTGATATTGCTGCAGCTGCTGCAGTTGCTGCTCCTCTAGTTGTCGCTGGTATTGCTCCTGTTGCTGCTGCTGTTGCCGTTGGTGGAGAGTTGATTGTATGTCGCCGACTGTCGCAGCCGAGATCAAGTATTTTAGCGAACTGAAGGCGCCAATGTCCTTGGGTGGCGTGCAATTCTCGTGCGTCATCTTTAGATGGTTTTTCATCTTATCCGGTCGCGAAAACTCCTTGGAGCAGACGGGACAGGGAAACACCTTGCGATGCTTACCCTCGTGGTAGAGAAATGCATGGCGCTGAAAGCTGTACTTGTTCTTGAAGGTCTTTTGCATGTTCTCCTTGGCGCACTCGGTACAGCGATAGACGCCCTCAACGACGCTGGCATATCGAAATAGATCCAAGCCACGCACCGACATTTCCGTCAAATGCTCCGCCTGATCATCCAAAGTGGATTGGGCCTTGCGACGCACACGACGCCGCTGTATGGGTCGCTTGGGCGTGGAACTTGTCCCTGCGGTGGAATGGGTGACTTCGCCTTCTGACGGCGTAATGGGCTCCTCGAATCCATCGGATGCCTGGTAGCCGGGTAGACCGGCATTCTCGTCGGCCAGCGTCAGCAGATCATGGTCTGGCTCATCGCATTTATCTTGCGGTTCCCCTATGCTCATCAGCTCCATATCCTCGTCCACATATTGTCCTTCGCCTGTTGGCGATGCATCCGGTTGCTGTTGCGTCTGCTGCTGTGCCTGTGCCTGGTAGTAGTCGCTGGCGTGGTGTTTCATCATAGGCTTTGCATTGGCCGCAATATGCAGTAGGAGCTGCTGATGCAAACTGTTGTTGCCACTGTTGTTGTTGTGATGCGATTGTCGCTCCGCCGCATTGGCCAGTGATTGCAGTCCGCTGCAGTTGCTCTCCTTCTGCTGCTGCTGTTGCTGCTGTGGTGACTCAGTGACGCTCTCCTCCATAGGCACTGGCAGAGGTAGCGGTACAGCTAAGGGCGCTGATAGCTGGCATGTCTCCGGATCCTTGGCGGCGCCTCGCAGTTGCTGCTTGAGCAAAGAGTTGCTACTCTGTGGCGAAGTTGCAGCTGCAGCAGGTCCTGTACTGCTTGGATTAATGGCTCGAATTTTTAAACCCAGAATCGTAGGGAGATGCAATGAAGCGGTCGCGGCATTCTCACTCGATTCCCTTAAGGATATCGCCTCAGTTGTTGCTGCTGATGTTGCTGTTGGGTTCGTCGTAATCGGAATTAACGTTGGCGGACCAAACAGGCGCTGGGAGAGCTCTGGAGTTGCTTGAGCCACTGCAAAGATCAGATAATTTAATTATTAACTAAAGCACAATAAGGTACAATAGGATTAAAATTATTACTTTAGAACTAATTATTGATTTAATTGGATTTTTCTCTGATTTCCGATATTCTTTTAGCAGATGTTTAATTAATTACTAAATAAAAAATTCAATTTCAACTCATTGATATTTGATTTGGTTAACTAAATAAAAACATATTCTTTACATATGTTTTTAAATAAATATGTATTTAAAGTCATATTTCAGAAAGACGTTTATTTTAAACATTTGTAATTGTAATAAATTAATTCAAATATATTTTTAACACTTGTATATCAAATATATCTCAATAAATGAATAAAGAAATTCTCTAAGCTTCTCCGCTTTTAACTAAATATATTGTAGAAGAAACTTTTCGATTTTCTCCAAAAACTCCATCGTGATGAATTTTCCATCAAATAGAAAATACGCGCAGCTAACCGAAGGTTGAGAAATAAAAAATAAAAATCAAAACAATTGTTTCTTTTTCAGAAATGTTTTTCATTTTGCATGTGTATAATGTGTGTGTATTTTATTTCTTTGCTCAGTTTCAGTTTCATTTTGATTTTCACTTCAATAATATATGTATGTTATTTGCAATAAAAAAATACATATGCATATGTATATAACAAAATTGTTATTTTTATTGAATAATATTGCGTGATTTACTATTATTTATAAACTTTACAAAATTTGCATTATTAACTTTCTGTGTTTCATCTCTTTTTTGTTTCGCATGTATGTTTATTTATTGGTAACTTGCTAATCCTCCTGAAAACAACATTGTGTGGAAGATTTGTTATAGTTGTTGCCATTTTAGCCATATTCAACTGTGCAACAAGTTCTGGTTAATATAATTCTTCTTCATTTTGTTTTCTTTGGGCATCAAAAGCATGACTGTTTAATTATAATATTATTTATTTATAATGGAAGTGTTAATAGTACTAGAGTTGCATCTCTATTTTTTCGAGTTGGAAGGCGACAGAAAATTGCTAGGTTTTTCTTTAGTGTGTGTTTGTATATGTATGTGTGAGTTTGTTTTAGTTACATTTAACGCTGTTTTTCTTTTGGATGCAATAATAAAACATATGTGTATTAAATGTAAACTAGTTTAATTAAAGTTAAAAGTACATACAATATATAAATATGAATTTGCATGTAAGTGTGTGTATGTGTCTTTGTATGTGTGTGTATTAACGCCAAATAAAATAGTTGTGGTTAGCTGACGGTTTCGAAATGGGGACAGTTGGGGAATTTGGTGGATAGAGCGATTGTACTTAACTACATAAATTGCACTAGCTAACACTAAATAAAGAATTAAAAACAAATTACATTTAATAAATTAGCGTAGACACGCAGTTTGTTTATTATTTATTACACAGATTAATTAATTGCTGGTTTTTCTCCTCCTACTCTTCTCTTCTCTCTGCTCTCTTCATTCTTTCGATGCTAACAAAAATTGGAGATGTGTTTCCTGCTATTGCAACAAATAAAATTAAATTTTCCTCTTTCGCTTTCTTTTTATCAAAATCTATTATTATTTTTTAACATTTCAAGTGTTGTGTGTGGTTTTTTTTGTTTGTTTTTCTTTTTTTTTTTTTTTTTTTTTTGGAGATCGTGTTTATTCTTTTTGCATTTGTTTAATTGTTTATCTTGTTGCTGCTGTTGAATTTACATACATATAATTTTCTTTTGTTTTTCGCATTTCCCTTTGTGTGTTTTGTTTTGCTTCGTTTCTTTGGCGATAATTTAAGCCTCCGATATACAACATAAATTTTACTTTTAAATTGTAATTTTATAATTATTTATAGTTGTAATAAATTGATAAATTATTTGCATAGTTGGTTTTAGACTACGTTAGTTATTATGTTATATGTATGCATTTATAACCGTTATCATAATCGTAATTGTAGTGTAGATTATTTTTAATATTGTATATTATTGTTGCTTTTAAAATTAGTTTATTAACATTTAACGTTGCTTACAACTCACAACTCACAACTCGAGCACGAAACATTTGCAATCCCCCGGCCGAGTTGTGTGCGCGCGTATGTGTATGTGTGTGTGTGTGTGTGTGTATATGTGTTTTGATTGGTTGATTGATTGATTGAGGGCTGTTGAATTGGTTGATTAATTTTACAATTTGCAACTCAATCAATTGAACCCTCGTATTCATCTTTTAACTAGCTTCATTTGAAGGCAACAAGGTAGATCTGCGCTGCGCTCCTCCCCCCCGCCCGCACGATTCACACAAATTACATTATTAACATTAACATTTAAAAGTAAGGCAATACGATAATCATAGTGCACGGTAAATATATATATATCGATAGAGTGGTATATATATATATATATAAATTAAATAATAGAACTATAGCTACGCATACCAAAGACAATATATAGATATTCATATTTATGTGTCTATAACTATATTTATAAAATTGTTTATATAGTTAGTTGCTTGTCATTAACTAAAAGTGCTCATCTTTTTTTGTATTTTGCTTTTTTCATTTTTATTGTAACATTAAAAGTTACACGTGATCGCATTCTTTATAAGGCCGCTGCGGTGTGCAAATAAAAATGTAAAATATATTACACTTTTAATGAAATTATTAATAATTAATGAATAGCATACAAGTATAAAGTATACATATATCTGTAGCATAAATTTTGATATTATTGAGTTTAGTATAGTTATCCTAAATGTGGTTATGCTATTGGTATTTGTCATTGCGAGACGCAGACGCTAGCATTAATTTCTATTGTTTATTGTTTATTGTGGTATTGGTGGTGGTAAAACTAGTTCGAAACCGGATTCGAAATCGAAAATAATTGCACAACATGTGTATGAATAAGATAAACAAATTATAAAAAAAATTAAAAATTATAAGAAAAATAATATTATTATTATTATGAGGGAATAATGTGAGAAACAAAATGTTCAACAGAGGGAAGAGAAAAAAAGCATAAACTCAATGCTGAGATTAATCAAAAAGCCATGTAAATAACTAAAAAACAAAAAATAACAATTTTTTCCTTTTTTTTTTTTTTTTTTGTGAAATGTTAATGTTAACTGCCTCTGCAATTCCCCCAGCCCCTCCCCATAGCCTATGGATCCCCCAGTGGTGAAGAAGGCCCACATTGCGCCTGGCGCTGCCTTTTCGCTTTCAACTAATTTTCATCATTGTTTTCAAAGTGTTTTTGTTGTTTTGGAATATGCGGCTTGATTGTTTCTATACGTGCGTGCGTGTGTGTGTGTGTGTGTGTGTATGTATGTGTGTTTGTGTTAAATATTTGATTGCAGGCAGATTTTACTGCGCCGCGGCAGCTGCCGCTGCTGCCGTTGTCAGCGGCCCCAGAGAGCCGCTGGAGGAGGACGTGGACGAGGATGATGAGGTGGATAGCGCATTGCTGGTCGCTGGCAGCGATTGATTTGAATTCTGCGCATTTAGATCGGGCGGCGTGGGCGTTGTGGCGGCTGAGGCGCCCAGCGATTGATTGGCCAATGTTGCCGCTGCCACGCTGGCTAAAGCCGTTGAGGGATTCTCAATTTTGTGTATTATCTTCACATGCGCTGTCATATTATCCTTGCGCGTGAACTCCTTGAAGCAGAAGGGACATGGATAGACCTTAACGTTGCGCTTATGCGAGGTCACATAGTGCCGGCAGAAGTTGCTTATGTGCGTATAGACGCGCGAGCAGACCTTGCAGCGGTACGTGTGCTCCCCCTCTTTGGTACAATAGTCGCGCACAGATCCCTCGGTCTCGCCCTCACCGATATTGCTGCTGAGATTGAGTTTGGTCTTGACGGCGGTTGCGACACCACCAATGCCACTGCCACCGGTGCCGCTGCTCAAGTTGGGCGTACTGCCGCCGAGCAGCTCGGATTTAAGCTTAAAGCCATCGCTGCTATTGTACAGATCGAGGTAATCCTGCCCGGACGAATACACATTCTTCGCATCGCCATTCTGCTTGAGCTTGGGCCTCTTCTGGGCCCTTGGCTTGGACGATGACGACGATGCGGGTGACACCAGTGGCGTGGAGGCGGCATTCACCTTGCCAATGGGCGTTAATTTCGGAATGCTGACCATTGACTTGCCGCCGCCACCTCCAGCGCCGGTAACACCAATAATGTTCAGTTTCAATCCACCGCCTGCACTCACTGCCAACGCGGCTGTCTCTGCCTGATGCTTTCGCTGTGCCGCAATGAGGTAGGCCTGCTGTCGCGCCTGCTCGTGTAGATGTGGATGGCTGCCGCTGCTTTCCGTGGTCGTTGTTTGTTCCTGTGAGGGCGAGTTGTTGTCTGTCAGCGGATTGTATTTAAATTCCACGGGTTCATCGTATTCATCCAGCATGAGCTGTGGCTCCATGTACGATGTGTCCATGCCCTCGCCATCGCTGTCGTTGCCATCTACAAGAAAGACGCACAATGTTAACTTACGATTGCACTTTTGAATGTAATGGAATGCGTAAATGTGTCATGTGTGTGTGTGTGCGTGTGTGTGTGTGTGCGTGTGTGTATGTGTGTGTGTACAATGCAAGAGAAAGGCAAAAACACAAATGATCAGAGAGTGGCAACTCCAGTTTCAAATCGGATCGGAAAAGCTATAGGGATTTTCAAGCCATTTTCATTATTTTCACAACGCGTTTCGAGTTCGAAAAGTTTGTTTCATATTGTACATGCCGTTAACGCTATATACTATATAGATTTTTGTTGTTTATTCGAGATATATGTATATATACTGCAGCGTTGTTATTGGACGCATTTCATTCAGCTCTGTTCAGTTGTCTGCTTTTTGCTAACGATTTACGCGGATTTCAGTTTTTTTTCTTTTGGTCTTTTGGTCTTTTGTAAATTTGGAAAATTCGTGAAACTGGCAAATGAATTTTTGAATAGTGTTAAGTTTGCTTCAAGCGTCGGCCATAAATCCCTGTGAGCTCATCAAACCCGATTATAAACTTCACATAATTCTCTCAATCTGTTTTACTGATATTATTAATTTTTTTTGTATTTTGTTTTTCAGCATTTGTGGATTTGCATTTCTTTGGCATCATACTAGCGTCTGTTGTTGTTGTTGGGGACACTCACCTGGCGCTCGCAGGATGCGTTATTCACAAATAAAATGCCAAATGCCGCGTCACTCGATATTTATCACTTTTGTTGTTTTCAAATTTCTCAACTTTTCTTTCTCACTCAAAAAAGGAACCGACGCGATTGAAATGACGATTCGATTGATTTTCGATTTAACTCTCCTAGTTTTGAAATGCGTAAATCCCTTTTAGCTTTTCCGATAACACAATTCGAAATGTTTGCAGATGAGATTGTTTCAAATGTTCGAATGTATTTTGGTTGTTTGTTCTGTATTTGTTTATGTTTTTGGTTTTGGTTTTTGTGCTGTTTTCCTCAGTTTGTGATTGTTTCTGCTCTTAAAACTGATTTTGATTATTCATTATTGTCTATAAAAATGTTGATTGATTGATGGTGTTTACTTAGAGCTATGATCTTAGGAGTTACAATAGTTTATTACATCTATGCATGAATCACATGATTATGACGGGAATAACGATAAAACTGCAAGCAGATGAACTCACCGGAAGTGCTATTGTCGTCTTGCTGTTGTGCCATGCGCTGATCTTTCCCGCTCTTTGATCTCTTGGAGGGCAGCGAGTCGCGACTTTCCTGCAAGTGGCGAGAAAGTTGTCATAGATTAGCAAACAATTACAATAAACAAACAGCTCGCAGATCGCTTACATTCAGATCATCATTGTTGCCAGACTCTTGTTGGTTGTCATCGGAGGCATCATCGTTGCCGGAATATGATTCATTGCCCAGTTTGCCGTTCCCCATATCCGAGTCCTATTGCCAGTGAATTAATAATTAATAATCATTCATACAATGCAGTCTCCTGTTCCACTTACATTCATGATGCCCTCGCGATCGTATTCGTCATAATCGTTGCCTGTACCATTCGAGCTACCGGATAACTTGCGAGGCCTGCCACGCTTGCGCTTGGGCATTAGGGCGGAACTGAGCAGAGATGGCTGCGATGCAGCTTGAAGTGCAGCGGCCGCTGCATTTGCGGCAAGCACATTGGGCTGCTTGCGTTGCTGCGGCACCAGGTACGGCTGTATGCGTTGCAGTTGCGGGGGCGCCGGGGCGCTCTCCGCGGACGTGGGCTTGTCATCATTGACCTCGGTGAGGCCCTTGATCCGAAGACTCTCGGCAACACGCAGAAAAGCTGTGAGTCGCTCCTGATCGACGGATACCTCGCCGCGGTACATAAAGTCCAGCAGCGATTTCATGTCCGAATAGGGAACATCTTTGAGTATGACAATTGGATGCTTCTCCGGATGATTTACAAACAGTGCATTGAAATATGGACTGCAGGCTGATAGCACCATCTGAAAATACATATTCAATTTTAGCTTGTTTCCAACACTCATTACTAGTTGTCTATTTGCACTCATACCTTGTGTGCCTTTAGGTATTGGCCTTCGACGGCCAGCGTCACATCTGTGAAGGTCTCGGCGTGCAGGAGCTGATCGAAAACAGATAACAGATTGCTCTGATGATTGTTCCAGCGCAGACAAAACCGTTGAGATGCCATCTTCATTTGGAAGCCGTTTTGGTCGTCGGTCGGTGATGTCAATTAGCGAATATGCCGGAAAATAGGTTCCGTGTGTGTGGTGCCGAGTTGCATGCAATTTTTTATTAATAATTCAACTTATTATCCTTGACGTCCTTTCAGTTTGATTATTGTGCTCAACACTTTAACATTTTGACGTTAATATCAAGTAATGCTGCAATAGAAAAGAAAAAAACATATTCATTTAGTGACATGCCAAGAAGTCATTTCCTACATTTCAAAATAATTATCAAATTCCAAAGCCTCACATTACACGAGATAAAAGGATTGGCAAAGCAGGAGAGGGGCTGTAGGGGGATCCCCCTCATAAACTGCGTCGCCACTCACTGGCTCATAAATTAAATGCAAACAAAATTTAATTTAAGAGACGACCCGCCAGGTCAAACAGTCGTCAAAGGTCCGAATATTATGCAGGCAAAGCCAAAGCCAGCTAGGCAACTCAACTCAGTTCGGTTCAGGCAGGAAAAAAATACAGCTAAATGAGGAAATCTAAATGGAAATTTCAAATGTGTTTCAAATGGGCAAATTACAACAACAACAAGAATAACAACAAAGGCAGCCAACTACACACCCACACACACACACACAAGCACTGATCGAAACGTGGAGCGAGAGTTGCGACTGTCAGTGTGAGAGCGATTGCGAGTGTATTGTTTGTGTGTCTCCGACTCTGTTTGCCTGTCTCTGCTGTACCCAGCAGAATCCACAGAATTGTTATTTCATTCTCTATTGCTCTTCTCTCCATGCACAGCTTTCTTGATAAAAAAAAAGGATGCACATATGTACACATTAATGTACATATATGATTGAAAGTGTTACAATTGTCAAGAACTATGAGTGGGCAGACGGGACTGTTCGTTAGAGATTATGTGGAACGAGGCAGCGCATTTGTATTTGTATGTATTCGTGTGAGCACGACGTTGACTTGAAAACTTGCCAAAGGGTGTGGAAGCTTAGAGAAACAAATTAAAACGCACACACACACATACGCATGCACTCAGCCAAACGATAAAGCAACAGGCAGGCACGTAAATTGTGTAAAGGAGAATGAGCAAAAGTTTACACAGCACACAGCAGCAAAAGTCATTAAATTGAAGTAGCAGAACTGGCGAAACGCAAAAAACGAAAATACTTGGTAGAATGCTCCAGCTCCACAACATCCATGTTCATGGAATTTTAGGTAACACACAGAGAGCGAATCACAAACACACACAAAACAAACACATACACATCGTATTATAAATATTGTTCATAGCACTTATCACTTTTTTTCTTTCTGTCTTCTTTACTTTGGTCCAAGCTCCTTAGCATTCGCATACGAGCACATAAACATATATATATACATATGAACATTTGTATGTACATATGTTTGTATGCCTATATATAAGTGGTGTTCCTTCCCCTTGATACACTTGCTAATATTTGCCATCGCTAAAGCGTTCTTATCTTATCGCAAAGCGTCTTGCTTTGTAAACTTAATTGAAAATCATTCATTTTACAATTTCACTTGCTGTCAAATTATTACACATGCTTTTTGTTTATGCTTTTACTCTTGTTTTTTGTTATTGCAGTTTTCGTAGTAATTGTTATTGTTTTGTAGTGCACTTGTTGAAATTAATTGAATGGGCTGCCCATCACTCAAAAAACTCACTGAGAATGAGAGAGGCACATAGAAAAAGAGAGTGCAAAACACTTGCCGCATATTTGTTCGTAGAAATATTGTCTCTCTTTATACCCACACAGCCACAGACACATTAGCAAACGATCAGAGCTTTGAAAGTTCCACTGCAGCTTTTGCAGCAGTAGAAAAAAAATTGGTTCGCTGATCTAGCGCAGTGGCATTAATGAACAGTTTTTATTTGTGCTCTTTCCTTCGTACATACATACATATGTGCATTTTTCTTTTTTAGCAGTGTTGAATTTGTTTTAAACACGCACTTGAATAATCTAACACTGACAATAACAGAATTTGCTTACTTTATTCGCAATGGTATTTATTTATTGTTGCTGAGTTTTCAAGTTTTTGCTTGCAAAGAGAAGCCGCTGACACGTCCTCACTTGAGCAGGCCTCTCGAACGAATGAATAAGTAGAAACGAATGAAATGAGCAAGTCAAAGTCCTCGCACAGGAAGCCGACTGCGCAGCCCCGACACGCACGCACGCACACACATATACGAGCTACTTACATACACAAGCACGCATTCACACAGGCAAAACTCACACGAATAGGGCGCATGATAAGCAGTCAACATTTAGGGGTGGGAGGAGGGCTTGCGGAGATCACTTTACATGCGCTTATTTTTACACCCCCTTTTGAAGGCAACACTCACAGACATATTCAGACGTACAAACACTTAACACAATCAAACTCTTAAGCACTTTCGGGCATGCGCGTATCAAAACGAAAGGCGACTTTGGAAGTAGAGTCAATATCAATAGGAGGTTGGCGTTGGCACAATAAATTTCACACTTGTGGATCATGTCATCGTAAATGTACATGTTCACATAATCAACACATAAATAAAGAATTATTTTGCACCTTTTTTGGGGTTTCCGTTTATTGCTCAGCTGGTGATGTCCGTGGATTTTCTTTTGATAAACTTTTTCTTTTTTATATTCACAATTTGTTTAATTTTAATTTAGCTACTGCGTGTTTTTCTTGTCGTTGCCCAATTTCCAAATGGAAATTTTCACAATTCAGTATAAAAGAGAAAGAAAGAGAGGGGGGCCAGCGACCGAACGAACGAGCGAAACGCAATGGAAATCTCTTTGCCGCCAAATTCGTCCGTCTCGTTTGACACCAATACACTGACTGAGCGATCCTCGGCTCCTAAACGACAGCCAAGCGACTGCCGAGGCCTCTGCTGCTGCTTCTTCTTCTTGCCCGCTTATTAGCTTCTTACTACACATGCACACACATACCGAGACAACAATCCTACATCCGTCGGTCGCAGTCGTCGCTGCGCTGAAGCGGCGCTGCTAGCGTCGCAGTTGTCGTTACGCTCTTAGAAAAGGAACGAACGGTTGTTCGTTCGCTGGTCCCCAAGTCTCCAATGGATTGGTCTCTCTGACTCTACACTAGCGTTATGTCTACGACTTTTTTTCTCTCTCTCTCTCTCTCTATCTCTCTCTCTCTCTATGTATCGCAGTCTCTCGCGCAGTCGGACGTCGGAGCGCTGCTTGCGCCTTTGACTTTTTGAATTTTTAATTTCCCTTGCACGCGATGGGGCCTTCAAGGGGGGGAGCGGACAGACGAACGGACGTGCCAACAACGTTGACGAAACGGGGTTAAAAAGAAAAACATGATGGAAAAAGAAAAAGCTAGAAACACAACTTTGGGTGCGCGCCATTGCCGCAGCCAGCAGCAGCCCCAGCGTCGCAGCAGCCGCTGATTGTCTGTAAATCTCTCTGTGGTTGTAATTGTAAGGGCAATAGGCGTCACTTGGGTTGGGCGGCCGTCGGGCTCGTCTGGGGTTGGGCCGCTGCCGTTGCCGTTGCCTTTGGTTTTTCCATCTGACTGTAAGTGTGTGAGTGTTTGTGTATATGTGGTTGGCTTGGCTTTTGCGGCAATTGGAAAAACATGTGGAAACTTGAGCCAGCGACGCAGACGCAGGCCTCATACGAAAACTTAAATTGTCTGCCGCTATCGCTGTTGGTTTGCTTCATATGTATGAATATGTGTGTACATGTATGTACATATGTTGTATGGCTGAATGTGTGTGCGCAGGAGCGTTTGTGTGTAGGCGCTTGCTTTGCTGTTAGTGCGCAAGTGTTGGAGGGATTACGTAAGCAATTGTAAATTCTACAAGGCGAATGACGAATTTTCAAATTGGAATCCTATAAGCACTGCGCAGTTGGATGATGTGTAAAAGCTTTGGCGACTTTAAGAACTCTCTAAACTGATTTGCACACACTTATCCTACGCATTTGTCTATTTTATTTTTCATTTTGTCTATTATTCACATTACCCACCCCTAACCCCACCTTACAGCCTTACAACGGAAGCGAATGTTTCACCTAATAGAGGCACTCATACAGGCACACCTTGACGAAGATCCATGCATAAAGCTACGCACTCACACAGGCGCACATACATACACACCCAGCGCCCCAACCCAGGTGAAATAGCAACAAAGCAGTAAACAACAAATACATATAGACAAATCTATGTACATAGGTACAACAACAACAACAACAACAACAGGGTAGCCACTGAATCGTAAATTCCTGTTGCTGGCTCAGCTCAGCTCAACTCACTGCCGTCGCCGTCGCCGTCGCCGTCGATGTCTCTGCTGCCGCCGCTGGCGCTGTTGTTGTTTGCCTTGCCCTATTGCGTGTTGTCGGTTGGTTTTTTTGCAGTCTGTTTAATTTTTTCTACTTTTGAGTTGGATCTTGTTGTTTGTTATAATGGTGGAGCTTTGCCACGAATGATCGCCGTGCTATTCCCCATTGTTAATTTTTTTATGTTATTGTTGTTCTACTTAGTCGCTGGTCTAATATTTATGTATCTCAAATTTACCCTACTCTATGCTGCCGACTTCCTCTGGACTGGAATGCGAGAGCCTGGAAGTGCTGGAAATTGGATACGTATCTGGAACTTGCATGTTGCCGGGCGAATTCTCATTTGCCAATTGGACTGCAGTTCCTGCAGCTTTCTAAGCTCAAAGCTTACATAAATGCGAACGTTTGAGCTTTTGTAACAAGGCAAATTAACGTAATCTACTAATTCGATTGAACCGCTGCTGTACAGAGCCTGCCTCGAATCGTTCTATGTGGTTAGGTCTGTAACTGTGACGGGTTGCGGTGGCTGCAGCTTGGGGCGACGAGTCGATTGCCTCTTCGGACTGAGCGATTGCCAATTGTTACTCAATATCTTAAGCCCAAAAGTAGGTTGATGTTGATGCTCGTGTTGTAGTTGTCGTTGTCGTTGTCGTTGTTTGTGGATGTTGTTTTGTGGGAGCTGCGTGACTCTTTGGCCACACATGGCCCACACATCCACGCTCGCCCCCACAATCAAGCCGATCAGAGCTATGGCGGCCCAGCCTGCGATTGTGTCCGCCGTCATGGAGCTTGCGTCTCTTTCTCTCTCTCTCAATATGTCTGCCTGAGAGCGTGCAAGTGTGTGTGAGAGGGAAGGAGAGAGAGAGAGAGAGCGAGAGGGAGCGCGCGCGCAAGAGAGGGAGGGTCTGTTTGATTTCCTACAGCGCTATTTGCTGTGTAAACAACAAAAACGAGTGAATGAGTTGACTGCGAGCGACAATAGTGTTAGACGAACATGTCCATGTCCATGTATGAGTCTATGTGTGTGTGCATGTTTGTGTGTGGCAGCCAACTGCCAACTGCCAACTGTTGATGACTGCGGCAACTGACTAACTGGCAGGGTTCTGCCGCAGCCGCAGCCGCTGGCGCTGCTGCCGTCACGCGGAACAGGTATCGCAGGTTGGCACCAAACACATGTATCGCGGCCAGCTCCCCACTCCCCACTCCCCACTCTCCATGCTCACCATGATCAACTCCCCTAGCAGAGCTCCAGCTGCAGAGCTAACGATCGGCTTGGATCGTCTCGTCTCGTCTCGTCTCGTCTTGTCTCGTCTCGTCTCGTCTCGGCCTCGTTGTGGCCCGCTAACCGCCAACTGTTTCTCTGGCTGGTTCCTCTATTGCGCTATGATTTTCTAATGCTTCCTCCGCCCAGCGCTCCTCCAGCGACAATTTGTTGACTGATTGTGTGAGCCGTTTGGCTCTTGTATATGCACACACACACACACACACACACACACACACTTGCAAAATACTCACATGCATATACATACATACATAAGTATAATATTTCTTACGTCTTCGTTTCGTTTTCTAACAACGACGTTCGTCATAAAGTCCCGTTGTTGTTGTTGTTGCTGCTGCTGTTGTTTCTACCTCTTTCTCGTTGTCTGTTGTGTGCAAGTGTAAAAATTCCTTTGCACGTAGGCACACAGCAAGCTTTAAAGCAGACATTAGAAGAGGGGAGAAGCTCAGCTCAGCAAATGAGCGCTTACGAAAAGGTCGCCCAGCCATCCACGTAAGCAGTACCCAATGTGAAGAAGCAGAAACAAATGTGGGCAGCCCAATGCCACAGAGCATATCAAGCACCATGTACACACATACACACATACTTCAACAGATACACACATATGGTATACACATATGTATGTATTAATATGAAACTAAAGTCCTAAGCTCGAATCGAAAGCTCTAAAGCAAATGTCCAATGGCTTGAAACTGTCAATGAAATGTAATCGCGTTTCAACAGTGTGCGTGGGCACACACATGTTGGATGTAAGCATGTGAGGATGTGTGCGTGCGCTGGCTATACGCGTATTGATGCATAGAGAAATTTAATAATAGACACAAGCACGCACCACAGAGCACTGTCGATGTCGCACAGTGGGACAACTGATGACAACAACAAGGAACTTTTCGCGATTATTCTTCTTCTTTCACATCATACGTAATTATTGTACTATTTTTAATTCTCTTTATTAGCATAATCTTTTTCAAATACTTATTTTATTCCAGATTGTTTTTCTACAGAACATATTACTGTTTTCTACTAATACTCAATAAATTGTTACATATTTGTCCTTCACAATTAAAGCCTGTCTTTTAACTATACTCGTAATTTGCAAGCTACCAGTGTAACTTCGACCAAGACTGCTTAGATCATTATCACTATCCTATTCTAATGAAAGCCAAGCTTCTTCTGATTTGATCTGCTGCTTAAGTTTACGATTGTATACAGGTTCTATTATAGCTATGCGGAGGAGTAAAAACAAAGTCCAAACCGAAGTAAAACTATGCGCTGTAGGGACTGAGACTGTTGCCTCTATAGGACTGATCTAGGCGAGTGTGAAGGGCCAGAGCGCTGTAATAGGCGCGACAGGGCAGGGGGGGGCGTCGTTGTGTGTTGTAAACAGCAAACAAAACTCGTTACTGACGACGACTGTCGCTTCAGTGAGCTCACTCGGCGATCGCCAACTGGATCGGTGATCGGTGACTGAGGCTGAGTTGCTGACTGATTTGTTATTTGTTGGCCAACAGCCACCGATGGCTGCTAGCCAACTTTGGGGATCCAAAGCGGGGCTTACTAGCTTGGCTTGTCGATTACAAAATGTCTACAAGTATAAGTATGTATATATACTTATATACATCTGTATTTGTGGGTTTCACTGACATTTTGTCAACCATAAAAATGTTTTAGACACAGCCACACATGGGACTGGGCACTAAAGAAGGGCGCTTCTTTCATCCACAATTGGCCTCAAAGTTTCCCCTCACCTCCATTGCGGCCATGTGGCGGGCCTGTCACCATTATTGATCTATGCATGTTTTTGTGCCTACTTCACGCCTCGGCCCACACATCGACACCAGAGCAGACCAGACCAGACCACTAGACAACTTAGCCCCTCTCTGTTGAGCTTTTTTTATGGTGGTGTCCTTAATTTAGACATGGAAATGCGGGTCATGCATTTACTGTGTGTTCTGTTCACAAATGGAAAATTCAAGCCATCAAGTGGAGTGGAGGAGTGGAGGAGGCAAACATTCCATTGACACAGTTCAGCAAGCATACCACAAACTTGCTACATATTACAGAAAGATCGCATTGTATTAGCAAATAAATATGTTGGCTGTAACATTCTAATGTCTGGCATATTTTATTAAATCTTTTTAGAACTTAGAGCGAACTTAGAGCATTCTTCTGAAGTTTCTTACATATTGCCATCATATTGATTACATGCATTTTCTAAACACAAATTTATTTATTCATATTTGAGATAATAGAAATATTAGCAATAAAAGTGAATATCCAATTATCGAAATTTAAAAGAGTTAAATTTAATCTTAATTTGGAAATCATGCATTTAATTTGCAACCGCTTTTAATAACCAAGCAATTAATTGTCGCTCTTAAGCCTGCCGTTATTACTCCATTAGCCTTTGGCTTTGGCTTTGGGTTGTGTAAAATCTAAACGTTGTGGTTGTCAGTGAAATGTTCTTAACTCGCAGTGCTGATAACGAGTGTTCAAAGGAAGTACGTACAAATGTAGGTATGTAGAAGTGTACCATTGATATGGTTGGACATACTACTCGTATAGGAGATAAAAGCAACTGGAAACCGCAGTCCGTTTGCGGCGCTGCAACTCATGTGAAAAGAATTCTTATTTGTTTCGCTGGAGGTAAAGTGAAAGAGCGAGCGAGAGGGCGCATGCAGTGTGCGCCTTTTGCTAGGAGCAGTCAGTGTATGAGACGGCAAAAAAGTTTCGTACATTTCGATTAGTTTTGATAACATGGCTGGCGCGTGAGAGAGCGAGAGAGCGTGCGAGACGAAACAGAGCACAAGACGGAAAGCGACATGTCTCAATACTTTTTATTTGGGATCGCCAATGACGTAAACCTACCCACACAAGAAAACAAAAATGTGCCAGTGTGTGAGTGTCGCTTCCTTGCGTTGGGCAATGAAAATTAGAAAAGTATATTTTTAAAAGGTGACCCAAATAGCGCGTCCAGCAAAGAAATCCTCAGGAAAGCATACATACATATGTATATGAAAGTATATGCATGTGTATGTATTGTGTGTACTTAAATTGGAAAACAGCTGCGCACGCTGCCCGTCTGCATGTGTCATATCCATGTCCACCCGCACCGCCCATAACGAAGCAACGGCAACGGCAACGGCATCGGCATCGGCAACGGCAGCAAACGAGCAAACGAGGCGCACATGAGGATCGCTGGGCAGCGGTTGCAGCAACAACAAACAAAAGAAACAGCAGAAACAGCGACAGAAAAAAAGCACTCAATGCTCGCACTCGTTGCTTTCTCTTCATACGCTTGGGTTGGTGGGGGGATGTGCTCAAGGCGAATTCGCTGCCCGCGTTTACGTCGCTGCGACGTACATATTTTTGTTTTTGTTATTCTCCTTGCTGCTCTCCTGGCGCGACCATGTATACATACATATGTACATACGTGCATATGTATGTGTGTGTATGGTCGTGTAAGTGCGCCTGTCTGAGTGCTGTTGCCGTTTGGCCCCTTGATAAAATTGTGTGTGCCAGCCAGCCGCTCACTGCTCTGCTCCACCTTAGCCCGCTGCCGCGCACTCAATTAAGCTTATCGCGCACTGTCCGTGCGTTCAAGTGTGTGTGTGCGTGTGTGCAATTGTGTATGTGCGTATGCCTGTGTTGGGGATACTTGCGCTATGCGCTTTAGAGGTGACTTTCCTCTTGTGCGCGCTCGCTCCTTGTAGGCTAGCAGAACGATGACGCGGCGTCGTCGAGCGAGGAAAAATATATGCTTGTTATTGAATTTGTCTGCCTGCCAATCGTCCGCTTGCAAGTGTGTATGTATGTCTGTATGTGTGTGTTGGTGTCGTGTGCAAATGGCAGCAGCGCTGCAGTAAGCAGCGACCGCTTTCGTTAAAAATCCTCTTTGAGAGGATTAAAATATACACACAGCTTTTGCTTATTGTCATGTGCTCTTTGCCGAGCGTGCTGCACAGTGTCGCATAAATGATTTGCTTAGCGCGAAAATCAAATAGTCAAGCATCCTAATTGCCATTCATATGCATTGCATTTATGCTCAATGTTGTCTGAATCTCACACCACTGTTTTCGTCAAACGTCCCACTGCCTGGCTTGGTTGTTGCTGTTCCATAAACGGACAATGTCCCCTGCCCAGAGCTTAAGGGTAGTAGTGGCAGCGACGTCGGCTGCGACGCTTTCAATTACATTTCATTTGCATTTCGTAGCTGCTTATTTTTATTTGCTGATGTTGCCTTTTCTGCAGGCACACATGTGCACTCATATGACTGTTCGAATGTGAGAAATACACACACTCACACACACATACACTCATTTCAATCTTAAGTCCTCACTGCTCTTGCCATTTCCTTTTCGTTTTCTGCTTTTCGCTTTGGCCATTCGCGGCCGCATGCAAAATAGGAAACGATTTTTAGCCTGTGCACAACAGGGCGAATACTTGACGCGGACATTGGACATTGGATATTGGACATTGGACATTGAGCTGCGTTGGCAGCGACGCCAGCGGCGTTAATTGAATTAAAGTGCTTACAAAATAAATAGGCAACAGACGGATGTGCAAAACTTTCCTCTGTCTCTCTCTCTCTCTCTCTCTTTCTCTCTCTAGCTAAATATGTTTTTCTGTGCGAGGGTTTAAAAGCTTAAGAAAATTGTGGAAAAAGCAGGCCACGTGCACCAGACCAGATATGTTGAAATCCTTTCAACAGACGTTTGCAGATTTCTTTTGGCCCACTTCCTTCGCTCAAAAAAACAAAAACAACAAACGAAAAATGCGAAGAGACAGCGAAAAATTGATGAAATCCGAAAATGTTGTTCACTGTTTTGGTTGCTATCACTTCTCTTGCTTTTGCTACATTCTTTTCTGTATTTTTTTGGGGCCGTTGTTGTTGTTTTTACTCAATTGCAAAACATATTTTGGTCACTGACCTTTTCTTTTTCTTTTTTTTTTTTTTGTTTTCGCCTGCTTTTGGACTTTTTGTTTGTGTTCCACTTTTAAAATTCCACTTTGGCGATTTGCTGCTTGCAGTAGCCGAAGTTTTTCTTTCCTTTGGCGAGTTAATGTAGCGACTGTTGATGCGAGACTTCCAGAGAATAATACGGGTAGCTCAAACAATTGAAAGAAGAGCCTCGAAGCCTTAAAAACATAGCAACAATTTATACATATGTATATGCGTATGTGTGTGTGTGTGTCAGATTGTGGGGATCACACTCTTTCAAGTTCAAGATAAAAGCGCAGCACGTCAAGTGATAAAAATCAGAAACGCATTCAGCAATAATACGGCAGCGAGAGAGAGGGAGAGATATAGAGAGAGTAAGTGAAGAATTCGGACGAAAGGCAGAACAGAAAACGATGTAGCGATATGTGGCGCGGCTTAAGCGCATTGTCAACAATTTGTTGTTACTTTATTTTTGGCATATTTCACCATTTCTCTTTAGGCAGCGGGCTGGGCCAGCAGCTGCGGTTGTTAAATGAAAATAAATACAACACATAATTGTGAAAGGAACATAATAAGCTGCAAATTCGGCGAAACATACGAAGTTAATCGCAGGAAAAAAGCACGCGTCGCGAAAGCACTTGAAATCTGCGAAGCTAGACGAAACGTGTGTGCAATGTATGTACATATGTATATGTATATATGTACATGCATATGCACTGTGTATGAATGTGCGAAAAGGAGAGGAAGGAGAGCGAACTTGCGTACGTGTGCGCCAAAAATATGTGTTTGTTGGGTGGGCGGTTTCGATGACTTTTAGGTGATTTTAGTTTACAGCTGTCATAATTGTTGTTATTGTTATCGTTTTCATTTTATTTTGTTATTCGCAACAGAAAACGGTAGCAACAACTAAATTTGTTAGTCATGCTCCGTATTGTGCTCTTTTAATTGCTGCGATCGTCGAGCCGGCGAACAGCAGTTATAATTTGAGCATAATTTGTGCTTTAACCAAGAGAGCGCAAAAAGCTCTTTGAGAGAGCGTCGCAACGAGAGCATTGTTATTGCTGGTGCTGCGGCTGCTGTTGTTTCATTAACAAAACAACAGCGCAAAATGTATGTGTGATTAGTTGTTAGTTCTTTTTGTTGTTGTTTGGTTTCCTTTGCGTTTTGAGCTCATTGCAATATAATAATTCATTATTATAGTAGTTGTGGTGGTGGGACGAGTGTGTGTGAACATATGAGACTGTGTGTGTGTGAAGTGGGTTAAATGGAGATTGGAGATTGGGATTTTTTTTATACGATTTTAATGTGATTTGCATAAATTGTGTGAGTGTGTGTGTGGTCGAGGTACAGGTGTTAATACTGTCGTGCGACAACGCCAGGGTTGCCATGGCACCGCAGCGGAAGTGACGATATTGTTGTGAATTGCAGCGCAATAGGAGCGCAGTTTTGATGACTTTGAGAGAGAGAGAGAGAGAGTACTTATGCTGCTCAATGCAGTGATCACTCATTCACTCACACACTCATTCATTTCATTCAGAAACGGCTTGTTGTTGTTGCTAGCGTGCAGAGTCATGGACTCACAGGCAGCCACAGCAGCAGCAGCAGCAACAGCAAGAGCCACAGACCCAGGCAGTGGCAATGGAATGGAATGTGTCAGCTACTGCACGCGAATTGGGGATCTATTTAGGCCCCCTCCCCTGCCTCACGCTCAACATCCTACCCTCACACAAAGCATGAAGCGAAAAGGGGTGCGGCTGCTGGGGGGGGCAAACAACTGACGAGTGTCGGTCCGATACGATCCAATACGATCCGATTCCGATGCCGATGCCGATCGTTGGCTGGGGATTGGGCTGACTGAGTCGCCGTCTCGTCGGCTGTGCAGTAGCGAATTGTGTACAGAAAATAAAAAAAAATAAAAAGGAAATGGGAGACTGAAAATGACAAAGATCACTGAAGCAAAACCGAAAAGCAACAACAATCCAATTTGTATCTATGTATCTATGACAGACTACAGATATGTGCATATGGCATGTGTGTATATGATTTATTGTAAGTATTAAATACAATACCAACTGCCTTCGTTAGCTAAGTGGGTAAAGCAACTTATACTAGGTATTTGCTGGCAATTTCGAAAAGAAATAAAGTATATTAAAACATCTCGATATTTATGATAAATATTCTCATGTAGAATAGCTATTCTCTATAAGGAAATGAGTCGGTTTCGCAAAGAAAATAATTAAATTTAATTTACGTGTGCAACTGCTTATCGGAAATTCTAGGAAAATGCCGAGAGACCGAGACCGATGATGCGGGTTTATTGGCAACGAGGGGGCGAAAGTGGTAGCAACAAATATGGTGTAACATATTCAGCTAGCTACATATATTCTAATTCATTTGTATTGTATGTTGTTGCATCTTCTTGCTGTACTCACCGATTCTTGGAAGCTTTAGTAATCCCCTTTTCGTTGTTGTTTTAATTCGGTTTATCTGTTGTCTTTTTTGATGTTGTTGATGGAAAGTTTTGCAAAAACTATTAGCACTAAACACTTGAGGGCACTGTTTAAGTTGGGTTTCTTGTATTTTTCTTCTGTTGTTATTGTTGCTGTTGCGAATTTAAAATCATAGACAACAATTTGGAATTGCACACAGAAAGCGGGTGGTAAATCAGTTTGAAGGCGAACAAAACGGAATTGAAAATAACTAATACAATCCACAGCTGAGCTGAGCAATTGCCGCGTGCAAGCAACGGCGGCGCACGAACCTCCAATCAGAACTGAAACGTAGGGATGTCGACGCAGACGCCGTCGCCGTGTTGTCGTTGTCCCTGAATGTTAATGTTTGTTGCTGTTGCTGCTGCTGCTGCTGCTGCTGTTGTTGCTGCCGCAGTCGCAGTCAGCGTCGTCGGATACGAACGGCGGACGAGAACGAGAGCACGAGCACGAGCACGATCACGAAAACCGAACAGAGCTGTCAGGGCGGCTGATTGGGGTTGGGGAGGGGCGTTGGGCGGAAGAGTTGTATGGAGCCGATGTGAGTCTGCCTTGGTGTGCGTGAGTTTCAATCCATGTGTGTTTGTGTGTGTTAGTGCGAGGGGCTGCCACGACGACGAACACGCGCGCCTGTTTTGCGACTTTGTTGGTGTTGGTATCGATGTCGTCGCCGCTGGGTGGATAATAATATCGTCTTTGCTCTGCTCCCGTTTCGTGTTTTGTAATGGCGGATTTCAAATGTGATAAATGACCGAGTGTTTGCGAAGCCGAGCCGAGTCGAGTTGAGGCGAAGCCTTCGTGTGCGCTAGCTACTATGCCAAAAACCGAAAAAAAAACTTTAAGTGGGATGTTGACGGACGCGGACGAGCGGATGAAATGGAATGGAATGAGCGTTTGAATGGCTTGGCGGCCAGTGAAACCAGCCAAAGTGCTGAAACGCCGCAGTCGGCCCAGAGAAGACAACACAGGCAGAACAAGAGCGAGCTAGGGAATGCGCAAGAAAGAGAGAGAGCGAGTCCGTAACCAGCAACTTGACATTTTAACTTGGCGCTCACAAGCACTCACCAACACATGTGCAGCAGCTCAGTAGTCGCTGCTGCGTTGGCGCTCTTCTTTGGTTACTCTCGCGCTCTCATGCTCTTATGCTCTTGTCTCTCCACTCTCCACAGACTGTGGTCTGATAAGCGCATGTCGAAATCAACTGAGCGTCAGCCGCAGAGCTCGCGCTCCTCATTTGGCTTCCTTTGCTTGTTCGCTATGACCCGCCTCCCCTTGCTCCCTTTCCCTTCCCCTATCCGTTCCCGTTGCCATTGCCTTTCCCATGCCCGTTCCCGCAACGTCCCCTTTATGCATTTTCGTGCTGTTGCTGCGTTTCAGCGTTCATGCGAGTATTACGAAATATGACAACAATGCAGTTTTGTGGCAGCGGGTCTGCTCGTCCTCGTTTCGCTCTGCCGCGGTCGACTACGTTGCTTTTGCTGCTGCTTCTGCTTGTTCTGCTTCTTTACTAAACATTTGCTGCACGCTCAGCATAAAATTGGCTCTCTTGCATTTGGCATTCGCTCTTGCGCTCGCTCTCGATATTTTGCTCTCTTTTAAGTGGGTGGTATTGGGACTTTGTTGCTCTGTTTGTTTATTTCGCTCGCATCGCTTGCAAATTGATTGCATCTTGATGAAGTTTTGCCCAACACACGTTGAACACTATAAATAGTAACAGGGGAATTTCTACACACACACACACACATCTGTCTAACAATCTAAGTATCTTTTCTGAATGCCATCGCCATGCCATTAAAAACGGGTTTGATCTAAAGCGTGTGCCAGCTTCGAGGCAGGCGCACGTCTAGCTGAAACCGAAATCATTTGACTTTTCCCGCTTAATGTATGTGCATATCGATGTACATTCGGGGGAACCCTATCCAGTTAATGGTATTCTAATATTTAGTACATTAATGGGCGTTGCACAAGCCAAGCGATCATCCCCAGACATATAAAGGACCATTAACTGATCGTTTATCAAAACAAAAACCCCTTGGGTGCTGAACCCTTTTCACAAAAAACGATCTCTCGATATACTATGTACATACGTATGTATGTATATCAGTACATATGTATGTGTGATAGCAACACTGACTTCTGGGAATTGAACAAAATCAGAAAAAAGATTTTGCACAATGCAACAAATAGTTGAATCAATAAGAATGCGATTGTTAAACTGACTACAGTCCGTAATAATTATGACAATTTACAGATGACTCATCCCCTTGATTACTCACACTAGAAGGGTGACTCTACGTGGCGTTCGGATAACCTGCAAATTACAATCGATCGACTCAATTTGCATTAAATAGCTAAAATATCTAGTGGAACTTGCCCCTTGGTAGCACGTAATACTCCATTAGCCCCTGGGTAGTGCCCAGTTAGGGGGTCTGGGTCCACATCTGGGTTATCGGGCTTGCTGGGGCCTCCAGATCAACAGGTTTGTGGGCAGGCGAGCTTGTTTTTTCCCCGCCAGAGATATAAATTAATTGCTTAATTGTTGTTAGCTTGTTGTTGTGCTTCTGCTGCTGCCTTAGCGGCATTATTTGATACGAAATTTGCTTTTAATTAAAAAACTCTCCAAACAGTCGAGAGTAGTGCGAGTAGCAGGCATCTCTCTCTCTCTCTCTCTGTGTGTCTTCCCATCTCACACTCCCACTACGTTACTCTCGTACCAAGTGCGAGCAGATCAACCTTCGTTGCCTGTGCGTAGGGGTTTTCGTTTTCCTCTCAGCAATTCGCCTTTCCAACCACCGACTTGCACACCCCCCCCCCCATCCCAAGTGCTGCCCAGTCGTATTTATTAGACCAAAGTCGTGCACTTCGTTAACGTTTACCGAATCCGAATCCGTTTGTGGCCCGAATTAAAATCGAATATACGTTCTGCGTGGGATTCTCACATGCGTCGTCATTGCCAACGGCTATTTCTATACGCTGATACCCTACAATCTCTAATTCGCTATGAATATCTTCTACAATAATACATTTAATAATATAAATAATATAACTTCCGTTTTTAATGAATTTAATTGAATAGTAGTAGAGTATCTAAATACTCCAATGCCCTATCGACTGGAGCAGACTTATTCGCTTGTTTATTATGTGAATTTTGGCTTATGCTTAGTGGAACTGGTTTTCACTTGGTCAACATGCCCATCAAGGAGTCTCTAGCTTCAATTTGTTTATTGTTATTGTTATTGCTATTGTTGTTGTATCGAAATCGAAATCAAATGGGGACTAAGTAAAAAGCGTATGTTATTTGAATGTCATTAAATGCTGTCTGTCGCCTGGAGAATGACGCATTTTATTGGATTACTCGTATTTGATCATTGTCTAACTGGAGAAATCCAATAGCCGAACAGTAGATAAATCCCAGTGAAGTGCGAAGAAGTGAACTGGTTTGCAAATCGCTTTGCTTAATTTTATAAGTCTTATGTGTTTCGACGGGTTTTCCCAATACTGCTTGACTTATTTTCTTCTTATTCTTAGTTTGAAGTCCTCCATACGATTCAATTTTCAAACAAAAGAGATTTGTGGAGATATCACTTAAGCTATTAACCCTTAGTTCCATATGCAAATGATGACTAAATTCGTATACATTTATTTATCTAATTCTAACGGTAAAGGGAATGGGTTTCGCTTCAGCATCCAAAGAGAAACGGAGAGACAAAGAGAAATACTAACGAACTGCGTTCCCTAACCTCAACGCATTAAAATGCTTGACCTGAATTCCAGGTCCAACGCAACAAGCTAAGTAAAACCATCCAAGAAAACTGTTGGCAGATGAAACCTAAAGCGGCTCGAAAGGCTTTAGCTTTCCCTGTGTGTGTGTGAGTGTGTGTTTGTGTGTGTAAGTTTAGGTGCATGCTTTTCCTGCTGTGATCTGTTGCCCAATTGCAGTCCAATGGGCTCCACACAGCTGTGGCGCACTCCTGCTCTTTGTTGTTGTTGGCTGGCAGCCATTTTGTTTTCGTTGTTTTTGTTGTTGTTGTTTCGTAATGAGCGCGCCCTTTTTAATGCAGCGCTCGTCGCATCTAACGTCTAACGGTAACTGCTCAACGGCAGTCTCTCATTCTCGCTCTCTGCGTGTGTGGAGTCTGGAAATTACCTTCGTACACTTTTCTCACACTCCGCTGTGGACTATGGCGGGGCTTGGCTTTCGCTGCTTTGGATGCTTCTTTGTTGTGGAAGCTAACGCAAATTTTGTTTTTGTTCGTGCGCCAAGACCTAGACGAAAGCGAACAACACAAAGTGGAAGAAATTGTGGTCTCCACTGTTGGCTCTTCCTCTTTGCTTTGCCTTTAGGGCTCTCGCCATCATGGACTCTCGCCCATGCTGCTCTCGCTCTGACCAATTAGGGCACGCAGTCGTCTCCTTCTCACACAGTCAGTTGCATTGTATTTGATTTTCTATTTCTATTTTGTTGTCGACTGCTGCTTAATATAAACGGTCTAACGGTAAAGTCCAGTATGTTGTGTATCGTAAATAAGCTTTTGACAATTCCTTGTTGCTTTAATTGCTAGATGCTTCATTAAAATGTGTAAGAGTGAACGTGTGCAGATGAAGATCTAAGCAACGATAGCTGGGGCAATGCAAGAACGACAACTCCTACCAGCTAGACAAAGGCAGTGCAATAATCATAATTACAAGTTAACCTTAAGAGTGACACAAATCCGGCCACAGCAAGCGTCATGATGCTGTACAACGTTCGGCCTCTCGTTCGTTCCCAGCAATTAACTTCAAATGACACAAATGCCACCAAGGCACGCCACCGAGTCACCAGAGTCACCGTAGCCAAAACAAAACAACTACAACATGCCAAACCACCCGCAGCAGTAGTGGAAGCAGCCTCAGCCTCAGCCGCAGCTTCAGCTTAGGCTTCAACCGCCCACATTGCAAGTGAACGGCAACTTTGATGACGCCTACAATGATGCGAAGCTGAAGCAGCGACTGCGGCTGCGGTTCATTTGATCAAAGCTTTTTTCTCAGCATTCCATTGATCTCTGTGTAGGACTAGTCTAAGCAGCAGCAGCAGTAGCAGCGCAGAGAAGGAGAGAGAACGTGAGAGGCAAATAAAGAGAGCGGCTGAGCGAAGTCTTATGAATTTTGTGATTGCCACTCATCTTCATTTTCAGATCTATGCACACACACACAGTCGCAACTATTGTGAATGTAAAGTTGTAAAGTGCAAACTGCAGCTTTTCTGTAGGGGCGTCGCAGCAGCGCAGTCAGCTGCAGCTTCATTGAAAAACTGTGTGAAATTTACCCAGCACGCTGAGGATACGTGTGCATATGTGTGCTTCATTCATGTATGTGTGTGTGTGTGACTTTATAACTTCGTCTAACTATTACAAGTGCTAAGCTTTACTTTTGCTTTGTTTCGACTTCGAATTCGACGCTCGGCTAGCGGCGGCTCATTCAATTCAAATAACTCGTGATTTCGTAAGCCTGTTTTTGTTTTTGTTTCTGTATCTGTTTCTTGGCATCTCGGTGTGTGTGTGTGTGTCTGTTGCGGCGGCGCTTGGGAGCTGCAGCTGATTCGAGGCCATTTTAGACAACGACGCTGGCGTTGGCGTCGACAGCAAGTGCGACTTGAAGTTGTCGTTGTTATTGTTGTTGTTGCTGTGCTTGCTGCTTTGGCTCTTTGCCGTTGCAGTTACTTAGATGCCAAAGCTCCGTTTGATGTTGTTGCAGTTGTCTGTTTGTTTGTTTTTATTTTTACTTTTGCTGTTGTTGTCGTGTTTGTGTACTGTGTGCTGTGTGCTGTGTGGTATTGCAAGCGTGATGACCTTGAGCCGCTCATTTTAACCAAGTGGCTTTGTATTGCTAACACCGTGCGTGTCTGTGTCTGTGTGTGTGATGGTGTTGGTGTGTTACCCAGTCCCAGTTACTTTTGGCATCTTGCTGAACGCTCAGTTTATCTACTCGCCCCGACATTCAAAGTGATCGCAACTATTTTTATTGTTTTTGTTTTTCGTCGAGTCTATTTGCATTTGTGTGTCGCTTGGCTTTTGCCCCCTCTCTCTCTCTCTCTCTTTCTTCGCGTTTTTTACTTCTCTTTGACACATTCATTCATCGATTTTGCGACCGCATTTGATGACAGTCCAAAGTGTTGGCTGTTTGTATTGCCAATACAGCAGTTCTTGTCTCAGCCTTCTTGGCTTGTAACAATCTAATGCATTCACATCAAAATCAAAACTTAATTGCAAACAAACTTCGGTTTCATTCATGAACGCCAGCATTGTGACGTCACAAGCGGCGTATGCGTAATCTGCAAGTGAAATATCACGATAAAATAGAAAACTATTTTCCACTTATTTATTATGTTGCGAAAAGGGTCCGTCGAAACTGTGAATATGTTTCTTTTTATGGTAAATCATTTTTGTTTTGTTTTTCTTGTTATGCTAAAATAATGAATCGAGTCTGTCTTCATTCATGAATTAGTAAACAAATTAATAATGCCCGATGTTTAATGGCACTCATGCCACACCTCTTACATTCCAATGTTTGAAACACCTATTTGTCAATCTCTTCATATGCAAAGCCATACACAAAATCCATAACAGGGGCGTGCTCAAAAGGGAGAGGATCGAGTCTTTGCCCAGTACTCTAGAAATATATTTTTGAATGGCATTTTTTTAGTCTAAGATAAGGAAAAGGAAATGGCCCCTTATTTTATAAAAATACAAAATAAATTCTACTAAATTAGTATATTATTTTAATTGCAAATGTTTTAATATTTTCAGCTTAAAGCATTTCCTACACTTTTATTTATTATTTTCATAATTAGATTTGCTTTGGCATCTCTACAGAAAATTGATAGAATTCTTTTTGTTGTTTAATGGCAAAAATTCCCAGACGAGACTCGCAATGGACTTGGTACATCAATTTTGCTTAATGCTTTGCTATTTCTGACACTGTAGTTAATTAAACAATCGTAAATTAGTCATGATTATGATATAAATGGTGTTTAGAAGGTCACGTTTTTAAGAGGCGTCTCGCAGAGTTGTTTTCAATTGTTTAGGCACGCACTTTGTGAAAAGTTGCAGAAGAAAACTGAAAAAGTAAAGCGCATGAAATTGCTGCAGTTGCAAATAGCGGCAAGGCAAGCAAACAACAGTTGCCCTCAAGCGAGCGACGAAGAAGAAGAAGAAGCCGAAGAATCAGAAGGGCAAGAGGGGAGTCGAACATTTCTTGTTTATGCAGAATTCTTAACCTCGCCCTGAGAAAGGGAGAAAGAGTGAGTGCGAGGGCCTTCATCTAGGCTGAGTTGGCTTGAGGTAGAAGAAGTGGTGCAGCGGGAGAGGGGGGGGGGTTCTGGGGTTAAAGGTATTCTCAGCGATTTTTGCGCACTTTTTGCTGCCGCAGTCAGTTTAGTTCTTTTCGCGAAATTGTCACATCGAACGACCCAATTGCCGAGTGCCTTGACTATGCTCCATGGGCAACACAGTGGGGGAGGGGGGTAGGGGGATACCTGTAGAACAGTAATTGCAATTGCAACTGCTACTGCGACTGCGTCTGCGGTTTGGGGTTGTGTTTACTGAGTTAGCAAGAAACGCGACAAATGTTGCAACTGCAGCCCCCCCTTCCCGCGTCGGCCCAACAAAAAATATCACAAATAATTGGAGCAGTCGGCGTCACGTTCTTTTTATTTGTGTGCTTTTGATTCTTCTGCTGCTTTAATCCGCTGCTGCTGGGCAAGGTAAGGTAAGCTTTGGCTATAGGAAGCCGCTGCCAAGGTAAGCGTTGGCGTCAGCTCCGCTGCAATGGCCATATGCCTGACCTCACACGTAACCCTAAACCCTACACAGCGTTTCGTATCGCCCAAAAAGAAAAAACGCAAAAAGAGAGAACGACAAAAAAATAAAGCAAGTCGAGAAAAATCAATATGCCAAAGGCAGAGCAATCTGGCCAGTTTACTGCTCTTATCAGCACAGGCAGCACGAGTCCTGTTTGCTGATAAGCCACGCACATTCACACACTCACAGTTGCAGATAAAGCGCAAATCAGCAATAAGAGACAGAGTTGATAAGGGCACAATACAATGCATTGCAGGCGTCCTGCAAAGAGAGAAGGAGACAGAAACACGCATATTTGAATATTCACACAAACACACATACATGCACATGTGTATAGCTATGTATGTATGTATATACACCCATACACAGTCAAAGAAGCACACACTTGCACAGATGCTTATCGCACTTTGAACGATTAACTCCTGCGCCTTGTTGCTGTTGTTTTTGTTCTGTTGTTCTCTCTTCTTGTTCTTCTTCTTCTTGTTATCACTCTACTGCTGCGTACGTCACTTGGCAGCGAGGAATACAAATGCGCCTAAGCGATTACCCAGCAGGAATTTGCCTCTACCCCAGAGCACTGCCAAAGGGTGTAAGCTTTTCCTGACTCGGACACCCAACGCATCAATTCAATTATGTTTATCAATTATAACTCTTTGGCAATGCACAACAATGTAAAAGTTATCAAAATAAGCATTACAGTTGACTTGTACAACTGTTGACAATTTATGTAATACTAAATCTTAAGTTAACTTTTCCTTTCAAATGGTGAGCAAATTTTCTGGTATCAGGTAACAATAGGAAGATTATTATAAATAAACTATAAGATTATCGTTGTCAATAGATCTGTTCCTTATTAAAGTAATTCTAGTTGAAAATTGTTAGTCAAAACAAGAATCTGAGACTTCAAAACAAAGGGTTTCTATTTCAGATTTGTTTTTTCAACTGGGCATTGAACGTGTCATCGATACCAAAGAACTGCTAGTGTGTGTGTGTGTGTGTGTGAAGCACAAACGTGTTTATTGTGCTCGTATCCTGGACTCTGCTGATTCCCATAATAAACAGCAAACAAACCCCAATAAGCTGAAGGCGATAAACTTGACTTTGCCACATTTTGTGGTTTGCTATCTTTGATGTGAATCACACATATTTCCCTATAAATATTTGAATAATGAAATGATATTTATAGCAAAAAGGAAGTCGAGCAATGAGAGTGAATGCCACGATCAGGTTTTGAGTATGAGGAATCCTCTCTGCATATTGCTCGGTATCTGCACGGCTTGGGGGCGTTGACCAAAGGGCAAACAAAGAACTGCTGTTATCAGCGTCTTCAATAGAGATACAAAGAGAGAGAGAGAAATCCTCCGGCGGGGCGGAAGACCCGCAGTGGCTTATCAAGAGAAACGAAAAGAAAATGAAATGAAATGTGGTACGTAAATAGAGGGAAAACTCGAGTTTTCCCAGCATGAGAAGGAGCGAAGGGGACGGAAGAGGAGCGAAGCAGTAGGCGCAGAAGAAGTGGCGATAGGCAAGCAGGAAAAACCTTTGGCCGCCAGGCAAAGTGCATTCGCCTCAGGAGCCATCGCTGCCAGTGGGAAAGTGGACAATGATAATGCCAGCAGACCAGCAGAGCAGAGAGAAGCCCAAAGAGGCGCAACATTAGCAAGCTTGTGGGGCAAGCGGACGAGGCTGCCAAAGGGCAACGGGACAATGCCCCCTGCACAAATGAAAAACGCTTGCCGCCAAGTGGCTCTGGCTGTGGCTGCCCAGGCTGTGGCTGCAGCATGCCACCAAGTGTTGCATGCGTGTGTGTGTGTGTGTGTGGAAAGGGTTCAATGCACGATTTGTTTGCTACTGCTTTTCTCGGCATTTTCCCAGCGCTGCTTGTTGTTGCCATGGGAAAATGAAAAGCAGAAACTTTTTAAATTGTTACAAATTAAATGTGCCGCGCGGTGGCAGGATCAGCTCATGTGTTGCATGCAGCAAAACAACCCTAGCGACAATTGAGTGGCCTGCGGGTCGACTCAAGGATCGATTTGCTTAATTGAGGTCGCCAATTAAAAGCACTCAATTGATATCAAATGGCCAAATCATTGCCACACACGCGTCGCATGCCGCAGCTACTGTTAAAATATGCAGGACGGTGGCTGCTGCAAGTATGTGGGTAGCGCTGTGCGATGAGCGTGGCAAGAAGTAGGTAGCAGGATATCAAGCAGCGAAGGTGTCTACAAGAGGCAAATCACAATGCCAAAAGTTAATCAACAATGCTGAATGAATCGCCAGGCACACAAAAGGGAGAAACAAAGAAAGGAGCAAGCAAAGGATCGACTTGAGATGTGCGTGCTGCGATACGCGTGTATTCCAGGAATATCACAGCAATGCCACGCCCACGCCCACGCCCATGCCCATCGCCTTTGTCTAGTAATTTGAGCCCGCAGGATCTGTCGAGTCGAGTCGTGTCTTGGGTGTTGAGTAATTTGTGTGCCACGCTCGAAATCTGTTAAGCGGTTAAACAAAACATAAACACAACAATCCCAGGCCAGCCAGGCCCAAGCAGATTGCTGCTCGCTGCGAGGGGTTGCTCGCCGAATTAACCCCTAGCAGGGCTGTCTACGGAGTGGGGGGTTGAGCTACTAGCTGCTAGCTGCTAGCTACCGAACAGAGAACAGCGAACAGCGGCTGATCGTATGCTGGTGCTTGTGTGGCTATTTCTGTTACAAAAGGGGGCAGGGGGCAGGGGGAGGGGAGGCAGCAGACGCACTCCTGAGGGCCATATGTGGGCTTGCCTTCTTCCCTTCCGCCACCCTCTTGTTGCCAGCTATTTACGTACGAGTTCATTGCGTTTGTCAATCTTCATTACGATTTCCTCCTCATCGCCCGCAGATAAGTCGAAATTTCCTTTTCAAGGATAAGTAATGCAATTGAAGTGTTATTGGAAATGGAAATTGCATTCAAAATTTCAATTCCAAGTTCCCACATCTACTCAATGCATTAATCAGCGTATCAGCTTTGTTGTTTTCTTGTGATAAATGGTTTTCGAACTCAAAGAAAAGTATCGCAACCTTTTGACCTTTTGATTCGACGGCGATACCAATGCAATTGTAAACGTAACTCGATAAACCTTTTAAAGCAACAATTGAACAGCTGGCTACTATGATCCTTTAACCATTTCCCATCTTTTCCTTCTTTGATTCATTTTTACAATGCGATAATTTCCTTTAGTGCTGATCAAAGTCCAGCCAATTAAAGCAGAGCTGTTTAATGCAAAGAAATTGTTTTTAAAACTATCGATTTTCTTTTTATTTGCAGACATTTTAGACCAGCCTAAAATAATCTAGCTTAAGGTGAATTATTATTTGTGTAATAATTTTAAATAATTAATTAATTTCAGTGCGATTATTCTGGCAGGGAATAATTTTAAGGGTACTAAAACTATGTTTCCAACTGACCTCAACTATCTAAATTTTAATTGACAACAGATCGATAAATTAATTAAATAATTTCAGCAGGATACTATTGATATATTTTTCATTTGCATCGATCAAAAATTGTAAGTATTTATTTATGATATTTTGACATTTTGTTTGAGGCTATTTTATGTTGTTTGCTCAATTGGGAAGGCAATCAGAGGGCTTCATTGCGTTGCGTCCATCTGGGGCACTTGGAATGCTCAAAAATAGATCAATCGCATCCAAAAAACGTATTCTATTTTTATGCAAATTAATCGAGCAAGGAGAGGAGGAGCAATCGAGTCGATCGAACCGAGCGCAGCAAAGCAGAGGGATACTTATATACAAAAACAAAAAAGAGGAAAAGATACATTTACATTCACAGATACATTTGGAGATACTTGTGGATGCTTGTGGTTTGAACTGAACAAAAGCTATTAGAGACAGAAAAATTCCTGTTCCTTTTGTCTATGCACAAATTGCCGACACAGACTGTCGGTCGAGATGTTGCATGCAACAGATACGCGCAGCTAAATTGCATTTTTATCTATTTTTACTTGGGGAAAATGCCGACGCCAGCAGCAACAGCATTGCAGCTGAGCATGCGGAGGATTATAAAGTAAATAGTCATGGATGGAGGAGACGCGACGCAATTTCCTTCCTGCTTCTGCAACGAATAGCTGTAATAATAAAACCGATCTCGCCCAGTCGCTGTTGCAACAATCCCTGTGCCTGTTGCCTGCCTCTCGATACTGCTGTAGGATGCTTGCCGCTCTTGCCACAAGAAAAGCAGGAAAAACTCCTTGGCTGGGCGGCCACACACACATACACTCACTCACACACACACACAGCTGTGGCAAGCAGCGGCCCCAGTTGCAGTCACAGCTGCAGCTCCAGCTTCGTTGTCCTCCTATTGCATGTGCCTGCCACACAGATCTGTTTACATGTGTGTGTGTGTGTGTGTGCCTAGCCTGGCTGCCTGGCTGCCTTGCTGCCTGCCTGTTGCCTGGTTCAATGAACTGCCGTCACCTCTTGGCGCTGCGCAGTTGCAGCGACGCAACGTTGAACGTTGTCGTTGCAACAGCAACAGCAACAGCATCCACTTAGATCGCGCCACAATCCTTTTTCTTTTGATTTTTCTTGGTTCACCCTTCACTTGATCTCTGCTGACTCTTGCTTGCCTCATGTTGCAGTTGCAGTTGTAGTTGCCTTTGCTGTTGGCATCTCTGCTCTAAGGAGTCGTGGCAGGAGTTCCTTTCAAGGGTTTCAGTTTATTTTTGAGACAACAGCATTGCCCTTGTTGTAGTTGTTGCTGTTGTTGCTGCTGCTGTCGGGGGCTTTGGATTTCAGTTGGCATTGCTTCGCGTGGGGAAATGTAAACATTTCATCGTCGTCATCATAATCGTTGCCTGCCTGTGCCTGGCTCGGCTTTGTTTGTATGGATCTCTGTGTGTTCAACGTGCCCGCCCCTCCTCTGGCTAACCCTACCCCCTGTCAGTGCCCCGCTTCCTGGTTTGCTGACGCTGCACAGCGTATCCCTTTTTTCGCTGGAATGCGCTGCTTGTTTACTCAAATAAGTATTTGATCTTTAGCTCTGTCGTCTTTTTTTTACTTCTCAGTTTTTGTCACTTTGCTGTTGATCTTTCGATCTCTTTTTGTGCTCATCATTGTGCTTGTCGTCAAAGGATGTTTCAAGGAATCGCCAATGCAGCGCAATTTAAACATTCTGCTGACAAGTTGGATGCAGAGAAAGGGAGTATTAAATTCTTTAGATCGGACAGTAAATTGAATTAAATACTCGTTTAGGAAAAGAAATTGCTTAATATTTTGAATTTCTTGGAGCTGAAATTAAGAGATAAATCCCTCAGAATCTAATTTAAATAATTAACATATTGAACAAATTATAAAAGTGGTATAAATATCATATTTCTTCTATAAGTAGAATACATTTGCATTATTTCGTATCGGAAATCTCAAAAAAATAATATTTATACTTTTGTGTGATTATTATGTTAGACAAGGGGATCCAAGAAACTTCAAAAGCAAGAGGATTCTTGAGCATATGTATTCCAATTCTTCACATATAGACTAGGTGCAATTTAAGCACTGGAAAATATATAAAACTATAATTATCTTATATTATTTTATATCTCTATCCTGTTCATATCGAAATGGGCAAAAAGGGTATTTTATATGTGAATGAAAGTATCTAACTGGCAGAGGGAGGCACCTCCAAGTCTATATATTCTTGATTAGCCGAGACGATTTAGTCCGTCTGTCCATCCACTTAGGTGCATGTATCTGAGAGATTGTAAAAGCTAAGCTCTCCAAACTTAGTATGTAAGTTGCTGCTAATAGTTACATAGTTAATATACCCTGTTAGTTTCGTATTGATCAAATAAGCAATGAAGTAATTTCACATTGCAATTAGAAATGTACAAAGTTTTAATGCATAAATGTTAACAGGCTATTTTATAGTTGAGCACTATCAACTACTGAATCTTGACTCTTTTTCTATATTGAAGGATACTTGCTAGTCTCTTGAGACTAGGCTGATACAGTTTCCACTCTTGTTCCTCAACAGTAGGGCCAACATAACTAGATGGGATAAGGCACAAACTTGATATTGAATAAAACAAAGCCTAGCCCCAGTCGAGAGGTACAGTCATCGCAGTGCATTACATCGCAACTCAGTTGCAGTTGCAATGTGAAAAGGATCGCGGCAAGGGACGTCTCCAACTGGCTGGAACTGAGCATTGAAGAGGCGAGTAAACAAAGCAGGCAAGCCAAGTGCGCGATGCGGCACAGCAAACAAATCAGCACCAACCACCAACCACTATGAACAGCACCACCAGCTAGCACCACCACCACCACCACCTCGAGCAACAGCAACAGTCGCAGCAGCAACATCAGAGCAACAGCAACAGTCGCAGCAGCAACATCAGAGCTGGAGGGGGCGAGGGTCTTGGGCCTGGACCTTGACTCTTGGCTTATGTGTGAGCCAGTCTCAGTCGCAGTCCCCGTCCCAGTCCCTATCCCAGGCTGAGCATATCCTCCACGCACGTACACTCTCCAACTGCAACTCCCTTCGCGTCCGTCTCCTTTGTCAGCCGCTGCCATTGCTCTGGCTGCTTGGCGATTATTCATGACTTTATGGACTTGGGTAGAAGGACATTAAAATTGTTTTTACGCCAACTCATCGGGCGAGAGGATCAAACTGGTTCTGCTTTGTATGCCACTCACAATCGTCAGTCGACAGTCGACAGTCAGAAAGTCAAAGCCTAGCCTGGCCTGGCTTGGCTTGGCTTGGCCGCTCCTTTGACTTGGAATCTGGAGAAACCAGTTTATGGCCTCCTCTACCTGTTGCCTGTTTGCGTCGCGGATCCCACGAAAAAAGGGATACTCTGATGGGCAAACATACACACACAGACACACACTTAAGCAGCTATCTTGACAAAGCCTTGTTTATCCATCTTTTTCTCTGTTTGCCTTTACGCAATCCTTTCGTCCTCGCAATCGACTTTTTCGTTCGTTACTTTTCTGTGTATGAGTATGCGTCTCCTTTAGCGTGTACAGTTGCCAAAAAGAAGACCAGAAAACTCTCAAAAAAGAACACCAACTTGGGGCAAACAGGTCTTGATGGGAAAGGAATCTGGCAAGCGTGTCCTGAAATCTGAGCCCCGAAATGATCAAGAGATTTGTTAAGAACTTAAAGATTTCTTTTTGAGGATTTATTTTATTTTACATCTAGATCTGGGCATTGCTTTACCTAGATTGACATTGAGCTGTGCATAATGGCTTAATGTGTCCAAATGGCTGCTAATGGCTGTGGCCGGCTTTAAGTCTAGCGAATGGTAATGAGTCCAGCCAGAGGAAAAGGCTAGCGAAGCGGTCGTCAAATCATTTGCCGCTAAACTGTTGGAGAAAGGCACTTGATTTTTGCTCTTGGCATACCCTGTAGAGGCAAAGGGCATGGGATGTGCTGCAGAGAGAAAGTGTGGGCAAGATCTATTATATGTTAGATATTTCCTGGGCATAGACAGCCTGCAGAGCAACAACACTTGTTTCTCTTTGTCAATACAATAGCCAGGGTGTGTGCTGGTCTGGCACACCAATTTTGTCAAGCTTTCTTACTTGTTTTGGTTTTTATTGTTATGGAAAAATGGTGCGCAAACGCAAAACGCGAGGCAGCAAAAAGGCAGAGAAACTGCAACATCCACACACAGCAGCAACAACAGCAACAGCAGCGAGAGCTGGGCAACAATGTGAGCGATTGGCGCAGGAAAAGAGAGGCAGCAAAGGGCGCACACAAATGCTGGAAAATATTGTGTGAAAAGTCTGTGTCTGGGGCAAGTTGAATGGCCTGCTTATGCCACAGTCAGAGTCACAGTCACAGCCATAGCCACAGCCACAGCTGCAGCCCCAGCAAACAGACCCAGTTCTGGGCATTGACTGGGTCTGCTAGTAATGAAGGGTTTCGCCAGCTCCTCTCTCTCTCTCGCACGCTGAGGGAAATGGGAAAAGGCAAAGTGGAGACGGAGATTAGAAAAGTCATCGCTGTGGTTGAGTCGCTTCTCTTTTTTGTTTTTGTTTTTGTTTTTGTTTCTGTCGAGCTAGCTTCACCTGTTGCTAGTTGCTGAAAACGGCACTCAGTTCTCAGGATGGCAGCAACAATTGCCAGCAGGTCAGCGCCTGGGAAAGCACTTAAATGGTTTTTCATGCTTGCCAGCTTTCCCAAGGAAAATGTTTGCCTGCCTGCTGCGAGTTTTTTTTTGCATTGCGGTTTTCAGTTAGCATCGCTTCGATTTGGCAAGCAGCCCCAGGAAGCTGTAAGCTGTGCGCGACCGCAACTTTAGCCAGCTGGAGTCAACTTGCAGGCTGAACTGGAGTCGTCCAGCACCGTATACGTAATTTTGTGCTGACCAAGAAGGAATCGCAGCAGCCACAAAGCCATGCTTCAAGCCCAACCTGTATCTCTCCCCCTCCTCCTCTTCTCTCTGTGTGTGCAAGCTAACCCCATTTGCGACATTGGCATCTCGCAATCTGCTACGAAATTGCTGAAGGAAACGCACGAGTGCCACAAAAGTGGCGCAGGAGAGAGAGCCAGAGCTACATAAGATATGTATTATACGAGTACGAGTAGTCGTATTCATAGTCGTAGTATCTGTGCCCTACTCTCTTGGTTCATTCAACTTCAGCAACTAGTAATTGCAGCAGCCGATCCAGCCAGCAGTACACTGAGAAAAATGTTCAGCTCCAGATACTTTAGTTTCAACTTGTTGCTGTGTTTTTGAAAACAATATGTGGTAGATAGATTCTGCTACTCTCAATGCTTCGCATAAGGATGTTAACAGAAATAAAATGCGTTTGCTTTCTAATAAATATCTGCTCAAATAATATTCATCTTCAGTAATAAATAATGAACAAATACTTGTAATGTCAGCAGTGGCTTTTGTTAAAGGGATTTATTTTATTGGAAAAGTGTTTAATCAAACCAAGTACTTCTTAGTATTATTTTTGGTGTAATAAATGACAGAATTGTAGCCTGATTTTGTGCAGTGCAGCAGTCTAGTTACTTGGATGGATGGATGGCTTGGCTTGGCTTGGCGCTGGATGCTTGGTTGACTGCAGCTGGCAGCGCTGTCGTTGGCCAGGTCTAATGGCAGACTGGGAGGTATGACCACACCGAGACGAGAGACATACTCGTTAAAGAACTGGAAGGATGCCCAGAGCTGGACTTGAAGTGGAACTGGGGATTGATTGGAAGTGTTGCAGTGGCCCGCTTTTGGCGTGGTCGCAGCTCAAATTGCAACAACAACAACAACAGCAACAGCAACAGTTGCGGCATGTTTTACAAATGGATTTCATGTTGAGTGCGTTATGTTTCTCGGAAAGGATTTCTTTGGTACGCTTGTCATGGCCATGTCTGGGCTCGTCTGGCCGTTGCCAGCTTATAAAAATTAACGCAAATAAAATGCGACACGAGCGCGTCGCATAAACATGAAACATTCAAATGCACAAATGTGGCAGTGGCACTCAGGAAGTTGTTGACAAGCTAAGCTTATTTGGTAGCTGCCACAGATGCCTCGGATGCCACAATGCCACACTAACTGTTGCAGCAAAGTACAAAAAAAAGACGCTTCAACAGATCCTGCAGCTCAACCTACATAGGTGGTCGCCACACTGGCGCGCCTTCTTCCGTCCCTGCCACTGCAACATCCCTTTGATGTGCAGCGAGGTCGGGGTCAATTGTCAAAGTCATAAAAAAACCTTTAACAAAATGCTACTGCTGTAGCTCCTGCATCTTGACCAGGAGTGCGGAGTGCGGAGTAATCAAAATCATTTTTATTACGTTTCCCACAAAGAGCAAAAGAACAGAAAATGATGCAAGCATGTTTTATGTGTGGAGGGAAAGGGAAAAGGGTTAATGAGCTGGACCTGAACCCTTGGGGTCGCTGCCTGGATTCGAGTCCAGCTCGAAACAGAAACATTGCAGCGTTGAGGAAATTTCAAAGGAAAATGTCCAAAATGCAAGAAGAGAAGCGAGATACGACGTTGCGATAAGCAGGAGTCAAGTTGAGGCAGCTAAACAGAATCCAAAAATTGATATAAATTCAAGCTGAAATTTCATTAATTCCCAACTCGCCACAAAGTTCTGGACGAGGGGTGAGGGGCAGGCGAAGAGGCAAAAGCAGAACAAGAAGTCCAGAGGAGACCATAAAATATTCAAATAACTTTTGCAAGCCTCATATAAATTAAAACGAATTGCAATAAAAAATTCAACTCCCGTTTCAACGCATCCACGTCCCAAGCCACAAGTAATATGTATGCACACTTATTCGCACACACTCTCACACACACACTCGCACATACACATACACAGACGTGTGTAAGGATTGATCGCCTCCTCGAATGACATATTATTTAGCAAATTGAAAAAGAGAATTACGAAAGAAAACATCAAGAGAGCTGTTGTTCTAGCCGAGGCTGCTCGTCTTGCAGATACCCTATAGTGGGCCATAAAGTACTGTCAGATAATGAAGAAATTTCAGCAGTTTATTTTGAATAAATTAATTAAAAACATAAGAGAGTTGAACTGTGTTTGCTTCAGTCGACTGCTATAGACCCTGCAGCAATGGAATGTAACCAATAAAAGCTTCATATTTAAATAAAATTAAAATTGGTGATTGATGTGCACATACCCTGCAATAAATCTGCTAAAATCCTAGCCAATTAAATATAGCCGCTTTACTAGAAAATGAGCGTATAGCAGATACCCTATACTCAATAATATCAAAATATCAGAAATATATATTTGTACAACCATTTAAATAAATAATGAAGACGTTGCTCGAGTTAAGTCGCATAAACTAATAAATAGTCAGAAGAAACGAAGTTGAATTTGTAAATTTAAATAATTATAATTTATTAAACCATAATATTTCACGCATAATTATTAATTACTTCAATATAGAGTGATAAGTTAAAAGAAAATCATTGGTCAAATGATTATAACAGAACTTATACGGCATTGGGCACCTATTTAAGTTATATACATTGAATACTTGTAAAGATTGGTTGGTTATATATAGTATAATGCCCTGGCTTCCATTTCACACGCGTTTGCTAATTGTTGAACTACCCTGCTCGCCCGCTATAAATATTTAGAGGGTATGCAAAGTTTCCAAGTTGCAGTTTCGCACGTTACAATTACGGCGAATCGTGTGTCACCCGCATACCCTGCCCTGCGCCGCCAGCAGCTATGGGCCTACCCTTCAGCGGTGGTATAGACACAGCATAAGAAAGAGAGGCAGCTAGAGAGAGAAAGAGAGAGAGAGAGAGAAAGAGAGAGTGTGGTAGCGACTGAAGGGATCGCGACTTTTTGGGTTGGGCTGCTTTTGCCTGTCGCCTGGCACACACTTTGGAATGCAAATCATGAGGAATGGAATCGTGCAAGCAGGAGCGACGAGGAGCAGGGAATGGGACAGGGACAGACCAAGACCAAGACCAAGGCACAGGCGATAAAAGTATCCTCTGACTTTTGAGGCTGAAGCGAACGACGAGCAGTCCACAAAATAAATAACTTCTTGAGATCCCCCTGCATTGCGCACGCTAGCTCTGAGAGTGTGTGAGTGTGAGTGTGAGTATGAATGTGTGAGTGTATTTGGATACACTCGGCTGACTCTGCTGCTGACTGTGGCAATCTTGAGTTCGACTGCACCCTGTGGCGGCGAGCCAATTGTTTGCCGCACGTCCTCGCTTCGGTAGGTGCCTCCATTGAGTGTATGTTATACATACATATATGTATATATATGTATGCATGTGTGTGTGAGTGTATTTGATTGTTGCTTAGTGCTTCAGATTGCATATGAATGCGCCCCGTCTCAGTCTCGGTCGCAGACCCATTCCCATTCTCAGTTCCAGTCTCAGAGCCAGTCTCCCCCTTGTGTGCGGCTTAAAGTGGCGCAAAAGATAATGAAAGTCAATGCAATGTCTTGGCAAGGGTACAGGATATGCTGTACATACTCGCCTTGATCCCTCACTCTACCCCGTCTGAGACTTTGATGGAGCGTTGCAGACAGTGCCAGCTCTTTGTCTTGAGCAGCTCTACCCCAAGCTTCCCAAAAAAAGAAAGAAGCGAAACAAAGCAAAGCATGGACTGGGATAGGGATAGGGATATGGATAGGGGGTGCGGGCGGGGGCGCGGCTTTGCTGGGAATACACTGGGTGATCGGTTTGTCTTTCTCATGTAATTCCTTGCTGCAGTCTGGCTGGCCTTGCACCCTGTCGAAGCTCTTGGAGTGTGGGGATCCGCTTCAGCCTGGGGCGATACAACAATTTGGACCTGTAATTACGAAATGCGTTTATCAATTTGATGGCAATTAAGTCCTGCTTGTTGCACAACTTTCCCAAAGGATACAGAACGCAAGCAATCAAAGTAAAAGGGCAAGGAAGAAAGAGAGATAGAGTGAAATGCCACTCAAATCAAATATTTGCTCGTAATGACGGACCGGCCAGGTGTTTGTGTCAATAGCTCGTCTATTTGATGAGGATCGCACATAAATAAATACATAAAACTGTATCAAAAAAATCGAGGTACTGATCCTGCTCTCACACAAGGACAACGTGGGAGAATGAGTTAAGCAAAAGGCAGACGAGAAAAAAGGATACGCCACGTCAAGGGCCATTAAGTAGGGCCCAAAACGACAAAGCCGAAACTGAACTCAAATCACAAAAATAATAAAAAGTTAATTTCGATATTGCGGCTTCACATGCAACTGGTTGCAGGTTGCATGTGGCAGGTCGCAGGGATCGCTGCACTACTCCTGCCACCATGGGAAACTTTCAAGTTGCGTCGATTCTCAAAAAATAAAACCAGTTGATTGTGTCTTGATTTCGATTGTTGCCCAGAAATTTCGGGGGGTGAAAGTTGCAACTTGTTGTTGGCCCTAATTATGACAGCGGGACTATAAGTGTGGGGGGGGGATTGGTTGGGAGCAGAAAGGATAACGAGCTATGTGTGCTGTGTGCAGGTGCCTGTGATATTTTCATTTCAATTTTCACAGTCTAATCGCTCGCGCAGCGGGGGTTGTTCCAGTGTCCATGGCGTGACCAGGACTAAATGCGCGTGAAAATTATGCATGGTGCTGGGAAAGGCAACGGTAGCCAATACAATTTTATGGTAATTTAAAAGGTCCTTAGGACTAGGCCAACTGTGTCTGTGAACTGGTTCACACGCCAGCTAATCGTCTGTCGTGTCCCAGGGTCCACAAAGAGTGCTTTGTCACATCCGACGCTCAGAACGCTGAATGAAAAAGGTAGAACAACATTTCCGGATTCGAAAAGCCCAAAAACATCATTAGCCAAGTTAGTCGAAGAAGTAGCTGGAAGCAGAAGCAGAAGCAGAAGCAGATGAAGAAAAAAATCAAATAAAATAATAGAGACTGTTGCATCGGAAGTTCCCACAAGACGACAATTATGACGCAACATTATTTTTGGTTAAGGTGCTTCGTGGAGCACAGACGGGGGCAGCAGGGCTGGTGGCTGCTGGCTGCAGCAATCTCTTTGCGATGACAAACCATAAGGCCTGCGGGTTGTTCGCAGAGACTGCTAATTAAAAAGGAATTTCAGAGCGTACGTTTTTTCTATTTCTTTGCTCTCAACGGCAATTAGAAAAGTCAAACAATCGCAAGCTGTGGAGGGGGGAGTTTAAGGAGGGGGGAGGGGGGTGTAACAGCAATCAGGAGAGTGCTAATTTAGTAATCACAAGTCAGAGAGTCGACTTGTTGTTGGCAGACAACCGGTTTGCTAGATCCTCAAAAAGTTCAGCAGCGGCATTAATCTGTATCTGTAGCCCCCGGAGCGGAGCACATGGGAGTCTTGGTTGTCTTTCTAACGGGTCACAAGGTGTGAAATAGCAAGAGCTATGCTCTTTATCATCGTCTTGGTCTGGGTCTTGGTCTTGTTGATGTTCCTCTTGTTTATTGGATATCTGTGTTGGATCAGGTGCCGCTGCTTGACGTCGTCGTGCACACACAATAACTTAAGATCCTCCCCCTGCCACAAACAGTCAGTCGCTCGATAATTTAGAAATCTTTACAAAATATCATATCTTTCTTCTTCTTCTTCTTTCTTAATGTTGTGTGTAAGTTTCCCCAAGCAACGTCTAAATTGAACCCTTCGTATAGCTCTTTTTTGTATCTTTGGGATTCTTTTTGTACTTCTCGTAATGTTTGTCCAATTCATCTTAGTGTGAAAAGTCGCTTGTTTACACGGTTCTTTATATCGATTATCCCACAGTAGTCTTGGGAAAGGAACTAACAGTTGTTAAAGCAACTGGAATGTCCAATTTAATTAATGTCTGCAATTGACTGTTTTAATTTGGCCTTTCTCATCGAGTTAAGAGAGCATGTAAAGTAAGCTATAGGTTAGTTATTTAAATTGATATTTAAGTGTTGATAGAGTAGGTTAATAGTCGATCTACAGAATGTGAAGGCTCATTTGAGCCTAAGACGCTTTATTACAATCTGCTAACTATGAATAAGGAGCCGATATGAAGAAGTATACAGTTGGGCTAGTTTTTGTTAATTCACTACAAATATACAACTGTTTAATAATCATTGCGATCACTCTGAAGATAGTACTATATAAGCATGCTTCACAAATATAGCATAATCATCAAATGTTCCTTCGTGCGATAGATCTATGTACATTAGTATATCGGTAGATCCATTATCATTAGTCAGCTTCAGGGCATCGATAATACAGTGAATTTATCTCAGGATCTAACTCTAAGTTAAATTCTAACTCTAAGTTAGAATTCTTCAAGAATCAATCATTTCTAAGTAAGTCATGGATCATATGTACACATAATGTATTGGAAGAACTACAAACTTGTTGATTCAAATAAACAACCCAAATGGGAGCCGTACTTCAGTTCGAGTCCAGGCTGAACAAATTGGGAACCCTTAGCGTCAACATAGACGAATGTACGGTAAACAAACCATCAATATTCGTACCTTTAGGGCTGACTATACATTGATGTCGTAGATGGGATCCTCAACTAATTTACAACACGTGTATTCACCCGGAGGTCGCTGACCGATGCCGTCCCGAGGCTCGAGGGGCGAACATCTTCAACAACCCAGATTGACAAACGAGATTCAAAGCAATCGTAGAGGAGACGATGAAGAACGGAAAGAAAATAAAGGTAGGGAAAGCAATAGAGCGTTAAAGGTAAGGAGTCCAAATGGAATGAGGAGACAGGAGCCGTTGGGCGATAGACAAAATGGGCAACAGAAACAGAAACAGAAATAAGAAAGACGAACAAAAAGAGAAATGGAATTGTAAATAGCAAATGGACTGAAGCAAACAGAAAGCCATAAATAATAATGTTTACACAAATGGTTCCCGAAGGCGGAGCCGAAGCTAGAGTTGAAATTGAAACTAGAGCTGGAACTGGAGCTGGAACTGGAACTAAAGTGAGGTTATGTTGCAACTCCTGTTGAATACTCGCAACTTGCCGGATGGCCATAGGCTGACCCCAAATGCGTAATTTTATTATCGTTATTTTTTTTTTGGGTCAATGGCTGAAGATCCTACGCATCCATGAACACATACAAATACACACGCACGCACACACGTACACACATGGGTCAGCTAAAAATAACGATGAGCTCAAGTTTTGTTGTTTTCGAGAAAAGTTATAAAGTTTCAGGCTCGGGAACAGTGGGAGAGAGCAAGAGAGGGAGAGAGAGACGAATTCCAGCTAACCCTACGATATGATAGGAGGCAGCGTTGTGCGTGCTCCGTTGTTGTGCGTGTACCCGGGGGGCGAAGGGGGGAGGGAGACGGAGGAGTAGTGGAAAAGGGGAGCAACAGGCTTTAAGCCAGTCGCGTAAACGTAGGTCCCACAACTACAATAACAACAGCCGCAGCAGCAGCAGCGGCAGCAAACAACAACAGGTAGAAATCAAATAGAAAATGGAATAGACAAAAGGCAACAACTGCCACAAAGGCAAATGGAGGAAGTGGCAGAGCTAGCAGAGCCAGCGACAGCGGCGGTGACAGCAGCAGAGGCAAAGGCAGCAGCATAAACAACGGACACCAAACCACCGGCACGTAGCCACGCACACACATGAACAGACACAAGCATGCTCTCTTACACAAACGCAACTAAGTTTGTCTATCCGCAAAGGCATTTCGAGTTTCATTTTATGTTTTGACCCCTTTTAAGTTCAAGAACCCTTTTCCTCACAACCTCACACATACACACACACACACGTGTTCAGAGAGACTGAACATGGAGTCAGGGCAGCAACATACGCTCACATACAGCTCTTGAGCGGCAACTGAGTGCGCGCGAGCGACTCGTTACAGATTTATAATGCAGGTCCGTACGCCAACAGCCAAGCCCCACAGCGCCGACATCGCAACGTCGCGACGCTCTGCTTTATGCGGGCCACCAATACAACGGTAAGCGCTGTTACTGCGCAGCCAGCGAGCAAAAGAGAGCGTGGCAGAAAGAGCGCAAGTCTACAACGAAAAGCTTAGCTCAGCTCAGCCCCTGTGTAGAGTTGGAGCACACAGCCTTTGGCTTGTTATTGTTTTGGAACTCGCTCTGGCTACTCTTGTTGTTGCTGTAGGTGCTGCTGCGACCGCGACTGCGACTGCTTAAATTTTTGGGGTGTCGTAGAATGCCAAGTCACATTATTTCAGCTTCGTTTTCAATACTGGGCGCAACAAGTGTATTTCGTTTTGTTTGATTTATGCATGCGCTTTGCCTTGTTTTTCGCTCTTTCGCTCTGCGACGAAGCGAAGCGTCGATCGCTGCGATTCTGCTTCGAATTATTAATTGATTGATGAAAACTAATTATGTTAATTGGATAATGAAATGAAATGTGTCAAGACAGAGTTGTGACTCCATTTTGTTGTTGTTGTTGTTCTTGTTATTTATGTTGTTGTTTTGGCAAGCAGCTGACAAGCTTGCTGTCGCCTGCTGACAATGAGTTTTGATGCTCGGTTGCTTTACGAGCTTTTCGAAAAGTTCACTTAGCATGTACATACATACATGACTCACGTTCACGTTGGCAGGAAAAAGCTTCGTGACAAGCAATTGTGTAACGTGCTCTCAATCGAAAATGAGGGTGTGCTTGTTGTAGAGTTGGAAAGCCCTGAGAAGCGATGACTTCGGGCGGCTGATACTGCTGCTGATATCATCAAAAGCTCGAGCGGGTCGCTTATCTGCATGCCCAGCCCAAGTATCTTGTTTCTTGTTTCTAATGTGGCAATACAAATGAACAGTTACATCCTCCGCACCACAAAATCGACAACATAAAGAGGGCGAGCAACAGTAACAACCACAGCAACAGCAACAACAACAACAACAACAACATTGTCTAAAAGCTGCTCATGGTCATTGTGCCATAAATGGCAACGAAACGAAATTGAAATTAAGCAAATGAGTGGGAACACAGACGCGACGAAGGAAAACAAAAACTAACAGCAACAGCAACAATAACAATAACAATAATAGCAGCAGCAACAACAACAACAACGCGAAAACAAGTCGTCAAAGTCCAAGTGGAAGATGCTGTCTGTCTAACATTGAAGGCGGATGCGCACCTAGCAGTAGCCAAATGAGGAAGAGGAGCAGCCTCAAGTTGTGACGCTATAGCGGATGCTGTGCCAAAGCTTAAAGCCAACTGGGCCAAAAAACAAACCAAACACAACAAAAGCAACTGCGCAATCCGTTGGCTAACTGGCTTTGGGGCTAACTGTCTCTCATTCTGTCTGTTTGGCAGGTTCTCGAAGGCCTTGTGGTATAAACGTACATACATACATATATATAGTATTATATTTATGGCCGGTGCGCATGCGTCTGTGGCCAGTGGCCAGTGGCAGCAGCAGTTTCAGTCCGTGACTGCGGACAGCGGGACTGGGACTGGGCCACATGTCCCACGCGTTAATTTACATATCAAAATCCAAGCAGCTAACGGTACTTTTTACGCAATCCCAACTCAAGAATGCAACTCGACTCAAGAAAGCGCCGCTGTAAAAGGGAGAGAAAGGGTTTCTTTATTTCTTTAAGCTCGAACTCGAACTCAGCGCGAAGCGTATCATAAAAAATAATAAAAATGCGCGACGCTTTTAACATAAAAATCTATATATACTCACACACACACACTCGCACATCAAGTGAATGAATGAAAGACGTGGCCAGCGAACGCATGTAAATTGGCGGCCCATGTAAAGTTACTTTCCACTTTTGGACTTTTGTCCGGCCAAACGACGAGTCAGGTGGCCAACTGGCTAACTGGCTAACTGGCTGCAGAGCCAAACGGACTACGCACAGTGGCTGAAATCACTATTTCGCTGGCCAACATTAATTAACGTTTTATTTACATGCGATTAACAACTAATCTGCTTGCCATTTAGGTAAACCTTCTTATATGTGTATGTGTGTATGTACTTATATCGACTCTGGGTATTTATGATAAAATTATGTTTGCTTAGACAAACACTGCTAAACATTCTCTTGGTAGACTTTAAACAATATGCTGTAACCTTTACCCTTGATCAATATTTAGCTAGTTAAACTATTCTATGGTTCTCTTTTAATAATTTAATATAAAAGCTAATTTAAGTACTTGCAGAAGTTGCTTAAATTGTATTTAGTAGTGAAACATCCACATATCCTGTATGTGCAAATATTGCTTTACTTTTCTTCACTTTTTATAATATTTTGATATACAATTAGTAATCAATTTGCATAATTTCATATTGTTTTATTAAAAGTCATCTCCTTCAACAGCAGATTAAAAGCTATATGTTGAATTTAAATTTGTATCTAGACTTTTTGTCTTTTGAAATTTGTTTAATGTTTTTCTCCCCGATACCATGTACTAAGTACCCTTTTAAGTAATAAAGCTTTAGGGACGATGGCCATAACTGTTTTATATTTTTGGAGCGTGTGGCCATTTGTGGAGTTGGGGGCACCCTGTCAGATGACATGCGACCGACGACAGTAAATAACTTTAACTCGTAAATGGTCTACGGGCGGAGTCCTAAGCTTGGCTGTGATTTGGACCTTCCGCTTGAACAGGTACGAGTATGGTACAGTACAGGTTGCAACGCATTATTTGACGCGTTTTTACTGTTACGAGTCGAAAGCAAAAGATCTCTCTTTCGCTCTGCCTCTGCATTGTCTAACCCTCTCTCTCCTACTCTCAGTTCAATGACCGAAAACGGACAGCCGTCCCGTGCCGTCTTTGTTGTTGTCGCTTCTTTCGCGGTTCTTCCTGACTGCCTTCTTCGCCTGCTGCTTCGTCTAGCTTTCTATTGTTTGATGATTTCCAAAAAACTAAAAAAAAGTAAGAAACGCTTGTGGGTTTTAACCCTAAAACGACGCTGACGCTGGCGTTGGGAACGGGAATGGGAATGGGAATGGGAATGGACAGTGGGGAATGGGAAGCTAGCACGCTGCCCACATCCACATTCCAACCTGTTGTCTCTGTATCTGTCTATGTGTGTGTGTGTGTGTGTGAGTGCGTGTGTAAGTGTGTGATAGTTTCTTTGGATCTTTTCTCTATGCTTCGAGCTCAGCTTGGAGCAAATGCTGAGGATTAATAATGCGAGTGGGCATGATGATGTATTGACGATCTGTTGCCGAAAAAGTCCAGAGATCTTTAACGGCACGGTCATTGACTTTCCAATTACTATCACTGTGCCCTCTCTCTGTTGCTGTTATTGTGCCAGGGACTTTGTAAGCCAACCGAGTGTGGCACCATAGGGTACGATTCTTGGTTCTATGTGTGTATGATTAATAGCGTTCTCTTCACTGTCTACTAATTAAATTGTGAATTTTGTCTGAGTTGAATTGAATCCTATTTCTATTCACCTGTTTTATCTAAGAGTGCAATCAATCATGATGATCTTCTAAAGGTCCAGGAGTTGAGCTGAAGCAAAATAGTTTCCTTTTATCGATTACGATGAGTTCCTAAAGCTGACACCTACCAATAGATGGCGCCAAAGCAAGCTTAAATCAGAGATTTGAGATTGCTTTGATGCAGACAAATTTAATGTCTGAAAATTCCTTACACTCTCAGCTGCCAGCTCATTAGCATGTACGTTGCACTGAGACCTATCAAAACAAAGTCTACCCTAATAAAATCAGTTAATGCATTACGCAACGGCAACAGGTTCAAGACCCTAGCTGCCTTAACTGACGTGTGACGTTGTCCCCAGTCATGGGAAACTGTCAGCCAGTCCAACTACACCAAACGAATTGGTATTGGAATTAGAATTGGACCACCCCGTACTCAAGCATACCGCACCTTATAAATCCCAGACCATGGCCATAATAATTCGTGAGCCGCGTTGAGAGCAGAAAAGCGTAACGAGTGCACGGTGATACATTGAAATTCTATGTGAAAATTGCATTTTGATTTTGGAAAAATCTAGGAAAATGTCGTTGTTGACTTTGTGTGGGGGGCAAATGGTAAATGGCAACAGTTATGATTGTTGTTGTTGCTGCCGGGGGATAAAATGCAACAGAAAATTGTAACAGGGGCTGGTAGGGAATCAATGTAATTATTCACCCCTCGCCGCGAGTGAAGGCATTTCCGTTTCCATTCCGAGAGAGCCCGCAGGTCCGGAGTGTGGAGGGGCTTGGCCTGACCCTCGGCATTCGCATTATTCTAACAGAGCGCCCAAGTGTCCGGAAATGAGATGCAAATATTATGTGGGATTCATGACCATGTCCTTGTGAAGCTCACAACATCCGCACACACACCCCGACAAATTTTCGAGCCCTGGACAACAATTAAAACTGTCCATGCGCCGCTGACTTTGCCACTGAGGGTTGCACATTCCTTACATGCGCCTCGCCTCGCCTCGGCTCGCATTAATGAAATTTATAAATGGGCTCATCTATTTGCTCTAGACATCAAATACATCTACCCAGTGCATATATATGTGCTTGTTAGAGTCGACGTCGCCTTCTGGCGGCCCAAGAAAATTGTCTTGGTCTTTATGCACGTGCATTTTCCATCAAGAAAATGAAAATTTCCCTGCTTCACTGGTTTTATACCACATAATTTTGTTAAAAGACCATACGATAAGATCTATTTAAATGCAAGTCTCAATGGTAATATATTGTGGATATTATGCAAAGTTCCTGAGACGTTTCGAATTTCTCTTGACACGCCAAGAAGGAAAGACCCAAACCGATCCTGAGAAATAGTACAGGTAGTTTGAAACTCATGTAAAAGTATTTCTGCATTTATTTTCGAAATTAAACGAATAGTTCTTAAGAATTAGAGTCAGTCTTGAGACAGATAATACTCATTATAAATGCAATGAGAATGGAATCGATCATAACATATAGTCTTCTTAAAATTTCTATGGAAAGAAGATTTTATATGACTTTATAATGAATTTTTGGTTATATATTAAATTTGTTAAACATATATATAAATGAAAAGAATTCTTGAGAAATAATAAGCATAGTTTCTTAAGATTTAATTTTAAAGTTTACTAAGAGAAAAATTCCTATTAATATTTGTGTTTATTAATTGTGTATATTTTATATGGCAATTTAGATTATTTTAGAAATAAGGTAATATAAGGAAGTAATCAAAATATATCACAGTTTTGTATAGCATTTTCATAGATATTTTGCAGCAAATACAATCTTAATGGCAATTACATTAGACATTTCTTATTGCTAACACATTTTGGCCAATTGGGTCAAACGAATCAATGCAGTAAGTGCAAACACATGTGCAGTCTCTAAAAAAAAGAGACTGCAGTTGAGAACTGAGAACTGGGATTAAAGGGGTTGTTGAATTATGTGATAAACAGATTTTCCATTGTAAATTCACACAGAGATCGAGGGAAAGAGAGAGAGAGAGTGAAATAGGCTTTGCAGTATATCTCATTATTTATCATCCTCGCCGCGAGCATCGCTGAAGCAACAGGAAAAGAATCTAACCCCTGATTTGGAATGAGCAACCGAGGGGCAACTGCGTCCAGAGAATCTAGGCGCAAATCATCAGCCGCGAAGTTCAACGAACCTAGACACATGGCTAGCTCTTCCTCTCTTCCTCTCTCACTCTCTCTCTGGCTGCGGCTCTTGTTCCCTCTCTATCTCTTGGCTTGGCTACATGTACATTCTGTGTAAGCGCGCCTAGATTGTGTCCAAGCGCAACTGTAAGGCATACAGGCCGTGGCAGGGGGGCAGAAGGAAGGCGGGGCACTGGATCATCACAGGCCGCATTCACGGACGAAACGAAACGAAAGCACAAAGCGTTACAATGTTAATGGATATGGATATGCGACCAATGAGAGTGACAGAGAGAGATAGCAAGAGCAAGAGGGCAGCTCCAGGCACATGTCTTAGCACGCAAAGAAGCAAAGAATTCTTCTGCCAAGGGAATTGCCGCGGCTCAAAATTCGTAGAAACCTTGCAGACCTCCAATGGTACAGCATTAGGATTCTGCTGAAATAACAAAATAAAATAGCCATCCATTAAATGGGACCAAGGATTTGAAGTAAATTTCCTAAAATATAATATAATCTCTTCTTAAGTAAAGCTGATATATGATCTGCTTTAATGCTATAAGAGAGTATTATAAAATAGAGAAAAGATTGCTCATAACAGACAGAAGTTGGCATTTCCAAACTATGTAAAGAAATATCAGCCGAATTGATTCTGATGAACAGCTAGTTTTTTAAGACGACAAAATGTAGAGTGGGCAAAAAGAGACACAACACTCTTCTATGTTGTATGCAGCTAAAATTCCTTTTTATTTAGTTTATTACTCACTGTCCAAATCGACATTAAAATGTAATTAGTGGGCGTAATTTTAGAGCTTTCCAAGCAGAAATACTTTATTAAAATTGAATAGAACATTTGATTAATCACACTATAGTTTAAGTGTTACTTTTGCAATTTATTAAACAAATTTGGGTGTCTGCTGAAAAATAGAGTATCTTTCTGTCGGGCACACTCTAAAGAGTTCTACATCATGCGACTATATTAAACCGATCTTATCTAAGTATTTTAATTGTGTTCGCTTAAATAAAGACAGGCAGTTGGTTGGACTAATCGAGATGCAGCTTAAAGGCTCTGATTCGCATGTTGATAAAGACGTAGTTGCTGGTTGTTTGAATTGTGCCACATTTTGTGACTTATACCGTCATTAGTGCGGATCCTGTGCCTCGCTCTGGAGAGCGAGTGGATGCCGGCACTCAGTCATTGGCGATCATTATGAACCCCTGTTAATTGCCTTGGCATCTATCAAGAGCATAATTAGTGCTCTTCCATGTCGAGTACGGGTGTGTGTGTGATTGTCATTGTGAATTGTGAATTGTGAATGCAGCAGTATCAATTGTCTGCTTCCTTGGAGCAGCTCCCGTTTATGCATGCCACTCACCATTGCCTTCAACACATTTGGCTCCTGACTGTGCGCCACTTAAAAATCAGATGCCTGCCCCTCTGTCCCGTTGCCCCCACTCGTAGCCCGTTGTTGTTTCCTTAATGCTTTCTCTTCTGTTCCCATTTGGTGCAATATAATTTCACCATCCGGCAATGAGCTCGTAATTGCCAACCACGCTGCACTCCAGTGCCACTCCCCACCACACTCTGCTGCACAGCAGTAGTTGAAGTGATCTGCAGACCCTTTCAGTTTCGCCTTTCGATCCTGATGCAGTCTTGCTTTGGTCATGTCAAGTGTTTGCTTCCTTTCCTTTTGCGCGTTTTCGAAGAGCCAGCGAAAGGGTCTTTAAATTATTGTATTCATAATTATGTATGTACATATACATATATAGGAATATTTTGGCGTTGCCTTGGCACTAATTAGTGGCGGGTCTAGGCGTCCAACGGTTGCTGAATCTTCTGAAGCGCATCCCCAGCACAGGACTGTGCACTTGCATCTGCCTGTTGCAAGCAGGGGACGTCAAGCCACCCCGACGACAACATTTAGCATTTAAATATTCAAACGATCACTTCACACTCACACTCAAACGCTCACACACTCACACACTCGCACACGCGATCACTGTGATTGCAACCACCATGAAGCGACTGTTACCTGTTACAACGTCATCCGCATCCTATTTACGGGGGTTGCTAGACCATCTAATTATCATTTTGAACGTTCCTCTCCTCTCGACTCGTCTTGCTTCAAGTGCCGAGGTTCGCTGACTCAGGTGTCGGGAGTCATCATCAGGTGTATTCATGGCGCGGTGGTTGCTGTCTGTGTCTTCATGTTTGCCTCAAGGATTTCGGCGACGCACGACTGAGCGCACACAAAACCCAACTCCCTTTGTTCATCCCTCTAGCTCCCCTCTATGCCCCTACCCAGGCGAGACCCTCAACTGGCTTTGCGTTTGACTTTGAGGCTGACTTTTAGTCCTGACGAGCAATTATTTCAAAATGCGTTAATGCTTTTTGACTCTTCTTCTCTTTTTATTTCCTTTGGCTGCCAGCGCTGTCCATTTGTCTGCCTCGTCTGATCCTCTGACAGTCCCCTAAAAGGCCGCTTTATCACTTACTCATACTGCTGCTCCTACCCCGTCTTTTGTCTGTCTCCTGCCGCTGCCTGCAATTCACATTCCCGGTACGTCACAGTCGACTCGGCTGGGCTTTTGTTGATTTATTTATTATACCTACACCAGCAGCTGTATGGTGGGATGTGCCTGACTATTGAAAATCTTTATTTTCATTACATTAATGTTATATATCTTGCTATTAGTAAGTTTATATTGTTATACTTTAAGCTAAACTCTATACCACATACAACACTTTCTTCTATTGCCTATTGATAGTATTATTTTATAATAAAAAAATGGATAATAAACACTATCAATTTCTTTAGTATACGTTTGGGGGCCAACCCCGATAAATAACATCTTTAGGTTAGTCATAAAATTAAACTACAAATTTGTATGTAATCATCACAAATATTATGGGATTCCATGTGCAGGTATTTTCAAGTCGAGTACAGCTAGTAGTTCGTTCACTTTATTGGCAATCTAAGTAACGATTGTTGCTTTTGTTAGTCGTCCCGAGCGATCCAAACGAACCCTCGCCGCACGTTTTGAGTGTTGGGCATTAATTTCCTGAGCATCCTGTTGCTTGGTCTTGCATGAAACAGGATGCCAATGACCGTGTAATACACAGACTTTGTTTTATTAGTATTTTTGCTTTGCTCGATGCTGAATTTGTGCATTTCGTTTGGTTAATGGGGCTTTACCCTTGTTGTATGTTATGTTGCTGTGTTTAGCTTTAACTGTTGCTAGTTTTGTGGCAATGCAACATTGTTTGGTTTCTAATTTGATTGCCTCTGTTGGCAACTCGGTAAACACACATAATTGTCCATTACCAGTTGTTGTTACTGTTGCTCTTTCTTTCTCTTTCTCTTTCTCTTTCAGGTGTGTTTAGCGGCCAATTTCCGCTTTTGCGGCGTGGCATAAAAACTAAATGGCTAATGGCTCAACTCCAGGCGACAATAGGTGAATTGTAAACAATTACAAAATGATTAAATACAAATGCAAGGATCGTAATAACTAAATAATCCATTGCATGTGTCTATTAAGTAATTAATTCATTTACTGATTGATTGTCATAGTCCCGAGTTAGAATTCAAAAATGTTTCTTTTACCATTAGAAAGGAAAAAGCTATATTAAAGATGACCAACATTCAGCAGGTAAAAGAAACTATCCGCAATATTTCAATTATTCTTAATCAACAACATTTGGCATTTTAGTTCGATCACCTTCTGATTCAGTAGATAAAAGAGTAGAGCAGTTTAAAAGATTCAGTTGATCGCTCTTATTTAGTTAAAGAGGCTTTTATTTTACATGTTCCCTTTCTTATATTAATATTAAAATATTCAACATATATGCTTATGAATATAACTGTCAAAAGCCGTATTAATGTATAATGTAAATTACTCAGATTTATTTCTAAAATGATTAAATAATACATAAGACAAATATTTACCAGTAAGTACCACAATTGTCAATCTTATCACATTGGCTTGATGATAAAAAGTAGATAAAGAAAATGACAGAATAATTGAACAAAGTTGTGCTCTTCGTCTGCGAATAAAAGAGAGACACGAAGCTGAAATCAAATAAAAAGGCAACAAATCAAAATCAATTTGTCAAGCGGCACTTGCCACCGTAAATAAAAGCGAATAGCAGCAACAACAACACATGCAACTATGGCCAGTGGCAAGTGGCAAGCGACAACAGCGCATATAAAAAGACGTTCGAACGGCAATCAGAAATCAAAACAAAAACCGCTAAAATAACAGAAAAAGTCTCGAAAAGTGGCGCGCATGTGCAAACGAGTTTCTCTATGGAAAGAAGCAAAGGCGGGGAGCTGTGGCATTGTGTGGAGTGGCATGCTGTGGTGCGGTGCGGTGCGGAGCGGTGAGCAGTAATCCCAATCGAAATGGGCATCAGAAGAATTGAAGCTTTTTTTGTTTGTGAGTTGTCGTTGTCGTTGTTGTTGTTGTGGCAAGCGCGTGGCAGTGTCAGCAATCAACACTGGGGCCCCAGATCCAGGCAAAAGGCGCGGCATGGCGAGAGGCCCAGACTGGGGCAGCGGCCCATTGTTCGTTCGTGGCACAACACGTAGGGCAACCCATACAAATGAGTCAGACAGGTCGCTACGCCAATTGAAATGGTTGGACAGACGGACTGAGCAGGATCCGCTATTGATGAGAGACGAGAGAAGCAAACCAGTAAATGTGCAAGTATTGCCAGAGGAGGCAGGAAGAGTGCGCCGAGGCAGGTTGTATGCAAAGCCAAGCTATGCGACAACTTCATTTGTCGCCAGCTGGGGCATACAACGGAAATGGCATCGGTGGTAGGTTGGGGGCGGGGGGTGGCAGTGCCAGCACGTCGACCAGTCAAATTGAGGTTAAGTAATGCAGGCAAATGCGTGAAAAAGCACAACGCCAACAACAACAACAACAAACGCTACAACAACGCATAAGTAATTTCTGCAATAGCAGCAGGAGGATGCGGGCGGGGTCTTTGGGCCAAAAGGAGGACAACGGCGTGCGGTCATGCGCCAAAGACTCAATGATCCGCAGTGTCGAAAAGCCAAACCCAAAAAAGGAGGCGCATTGTAGGACGCGGCGGCAACATGAAACGAGGCACGTTGCATACAGCGGCAAATGATGTTGTCATCGCACATGTAAAGAGCATTCCTTCAATTGGCTTTTGGGGTCAGCAAAAGTGACTCATGTCAGTCACAAGTCACGAGCTCTTGGTAGTCCAAGTGCCAGAGTCTGTGGTAATTAATTTTCGGCTTGGCACCTACATTGGAGGTTGACACCACGACACCTGTGCGACAGCGATCCCAGAATTGCAAGGCTGCCTCATCCAATGCCAAAACTGGTTGCAGCAGCAAATGCCGTTTGCTCTTTGAGCGCAACTTCTAATCCGTTGGAATGTCAGACACGCCAAAGTGGCACACAGACTGACGTTAGACACAAGTGTAGACACAGACGCAGACGCAGACAGAGACAGTGGCAAAGACTGGGGCAGAGCCAGAGACAGGTTCAGTAGCAAAGAACCCGGCCTGTTGTAGCTGTAGCTGAAGCTAAAGTCGAGTGCCTGTTGAGCTGTCCACTTGGCTGTGGCATTGCCTGCTGCTGCTGCTGGCAAAATGTCAAAAGTCTGGCTGCAGAATGGGGCCGTCGTCAGCATAACTAGGAATATCTATGAAAGTTGCTTGGAAATGGGCTCGGCATTCGCGTGACCCCGACAAAATATCACTTTGAATGAATAGATGTTCCTTCAATTGATTTTATCGTTCAACAGTTGAAATTTAATTAGTCCCAATTTAATACATCCCCCTGTAGTCAAAATTATTCAATGGTAATGAGGCTTAGCTTAAAGTAAATTACACTATCAAAATTAGTAAAGGAAAATAAACACTTGTATTCAAAGAAAGCTAATTCTTCATATATAAAACCATATAACTTAAAACCCCTCCTAAATTAATTTAAAACAACTGCATATTTTAGTTGGATTTTCTACAATTAAACAAAATTATTATTGTTACCTTAAATAAAACACTTTTAATATTATTAAGAAATAGCATAGCTTGGCTTAACAAATGAACGGAAACTTAATAAAATATATTGTTAATAAAAGTCAATTTGTATATCACTTATACGTAATGGTAGCCGACACAATTGGATAACATCTTTTCCCAGGGGAGTTTCATATTAATCAGTGAGGCGTTTCATGATCGCGTTGCGAATGAAGTTGATGGTTAGCTCCAGGGCCAAGTCGGCACACGCCAAGCGTTTATAATAGGCCATCGTAAAAAAATAAATAAAAAACATGGAAAATAATAACAGCATTGCACTCGAACAACGAGTATCAGATATTACATAACCGAAAAATAATCATAGTTTGAGAGATGTGAAAATGGAAAACTTGAATTTTCACGCAAGTGCTTGGTGGAAGTGAAATGAGCGAGCGAGTGAGCGAAGCTAACCAGTTGCAGTTTTCCTCCTCGACCCCAAACAACAACAGTCGAAATTGGCAGCGCGTCAGACGGAGGCGGTAGATGGCAGGTGGCTGGTGGCAGCAACAGGTGAGGGAACGGGGAACCAGTTTCACTTGCGAAAGCAAACAGCTTCAATTTCAATTTCAATTTCATTCGAGAGTCGACCGTCGATAGTGGAAAACGCGTTTCGAAGTGCACAGTCTCGGCAGGCTCACTGACAAAAGAGTTAAAACTAAAAGTATCTTATATTTTATTTTGCCAAGTTGCCAATAAATCACAGTTTCTTTGGGGCAATGAAGGAAGCCGATCTCGACGAGCAATATGCTCGCTTCCCGGAAATTAAGCGTGCCGAAGTGAAGAAGTTTGTCGATTGGATTCACGCCCAGCCCCACATATCTGCCCAGTTCTCGGAGGGCGAGGCTCTGCACTTCTTCTATGCTTGCAAGTACAGCATGGAAGTGGCCAAACAGGTCCTTGACACGAATCTCACAGCACGCACCCATCTCGATGATTTCTTTGTGAACCTGGACATTGAGTCCAGTGAATTGAAGCGCGCCATGAAAACGGTGTAAGTTAAGAGTACATAATTATACCTGCTGCTCCTTTGAATCCCGATATGTAAACTATCCACAGATCGGTTGTGCCGCTGCCTGGATCCACTGCGGAGGGATACCGTGTTATTATTGGTAAACTTTCCGATCTAAATGCCTCGAATTTCAACTACGCTGACATCATGAAACTGTAAGCTATATTATTGTTTATATATGTCACAATTGTAATCGCGTAATTTTCAATGTCCGTTTTATAGTTTGGAAGGTATTGCGCAAAATTCACTATTTTACCTTAAATTAAAAATTTTAAAAATAAAGGAAATGATTGCTTTAATGCTCTTTATAATGTACTATAGAGCCACATCATTACCTTCCAATTAATCAATGAATTGTACTCGGAATTTGTCATTAAAAAACGATCTTCCAAAATAGCTAAAAGTATATACAATGTAGCTACTGTCTAATGCAAGTATAAATATTATATGAGTGCTAATAACTATTAAAGGGTTACGTACACTTGCAGTACTAGTACTATTTCAGTATTTCGAATTTTGCTGTCGTCATTACTACGGCGAGAGATTAAAAGATCAAAGTGCCAAGGTCGTAGGTGGTTAGTGAAAACTACAACTGCAAAACACGCATCGTAATGCTTGACATGTCCAGATACATTAACTGACAGATACATATTCATCTGGTAGGAGCTACAAGTAGCTCAGTTGGTGATTTCGTACAAAAAACAGCTTTCAGTTTAATGAATAGCAATTAAGTTGGTAAAATTAATGGTAATGAAATAACACAAAAATATTGTTGGGAGTTAATTAATTTGTAGTTCTATTTATAGTTTTATTATTATTACTTTTATTTTTCGTTTTTGCAGCTACTGCATGATATTCGATTTTTGGATGTATGAGGATGGCATTCAGCCTGGTCATGTGATTGTTATTGATCTCAAGGGCTGCTCTCTGGGTCACGTGGCGCGCATTGGACTGCTTCAAATGAAAAAGTTCCTCTTTTATCTGCAGGTGAGAAAGCGTGCAGTTTGATCTTACACTGAGCTCTACAAACTGTTTCCATTTAGGAAGCGGCAGCAATTCGCCTCATTGGGTTTCACTTCATCAATATTGTACCCTTCATGGACAAAATCTTGGCGCTGATGAATCCCTTTATGAAGAAGGAACTCACCAGCATCTTGTACATGCACAGCGACATGAATGACTTCTTTAAGTTCGTGCCGCAAAAGATGCTGCCCAAGGACTACGGTGGGCCACTTGAAGAGACCAATGTAGCTAAAGGTAAGCAGTCGATATTCTTTCTAAATCAATTTAATTGTTTTATTTCCCTTTGCAGAATTATACTATCAGAAATTAATAGATAATCGCAAACAGATGCTCGAGTTCGAGACTCGTCATCATGTGAATGAGAAACTGCGACCTGGCAAGCCAAAGAATGCCTCCGATCTGTTCGGCATTGAGGGTAATTTTAAAAAATTAGATATTGATTGAATTCTTTACAAAGGGTTATTACAATTGGGTGTTATTATCTTGGTGGGAGCTTAGCTAATAAATGTGCATTACTAATTTGAAATGTTTAAAGTTAGGTTTTATTGTTTTTGCTGTTCATTGAAATAGGTCTTCATGCTTCTTACAGCTTAGAGCTACTTCTTAGATGCGTAAGTATGTGGATGACTTAATACACTGAATGTACATATGCTTCAAATGAGATACTTAGTATGACCTTATATAGACCAATTAGAGCTAGAGTTTAAAAATATTCATAGTCAAAAATCCATCATATGGTTTGACATAAATTGCGCTTACAAGCTATGTGAACCACTTAACTTTAAGGCGATTAATTATATTAGTTGTTCCTTCGAATTATTATACATTTTTGGGAAATATCTTCCGCGTGAATAGAGGAGCCAGAACAGGTTCATCTGCAAGTATAACATAACTCGTTATTCTTGTTAATGACATTTAAAAATTTACTAAAATAGGAACTTCAATCAGAAAACATGATATGAAAAATTATCAATTAAAGTTAATAAATAAAAATATAACAATTTGAAATAATTGCAAAATAGATTAAGATAACTAAAGCAAGTCCAAAAAGGATACCCTATTCTTAAGGATAACTCACTGCTGGAAATTATGATTAATTTGATTATGACGCATGGCCTGAGCATTGTTGTTGCTGTTGCTTAACTGATTGCTGGGCTGAATATTACGCAGACGACTGTTGTTGTTCTTGGCCGAGTTGCGACCAGTGGACTTTGGAACCTGCTTCTGATGCTGCTCCGATATTAGGCCAAAGGCACCAGCATTGCTGCTCACGGAGATGGGTAACTACAATGTTAACAATGATATATTAGTGATTCAAGTGAATGTTTATGAATGTACACTTACGGGTATGTTGTAGCGCTGCACGGGAATTGGTTGTACCTGCTTGGGCACGTAGTTCAAATTGTTGCGTTGCCCAGGCATGATGCTGTTGGCCATTTGCGTTGAGGATGCCGGAGTTATTAGCGTAACAGGCGAGACAATGTTGTTATTGCATGGCGACGGCGCTGTTGATGGCACCGAAACGGGGCGTAGAAACGTGTTGTTTGGCAACTTGAGGACCTCGGGACTGGCCGGAATCATCGGCTGATGCATCCACTTTTTGTTGCCGCCAACAGTGCCAACAGTGGCAGTAACTCCATGAGTTCTGTTCATTTGCTGGCCTTGACTGGACGTATTGTTTGCGACAGTCTTTTGTTTGACTCTCGTGGGGTCTGTATGCATAGTCTGAACCTGGGGTTGCTGTTGCGGTTGTTGCAACTGCTGATGTTGAACTGACTGCGCCTGCAACGTAGCTGCTTGACCACAACTTGTAGAGTGCCGTTGCCAGTGCATTTGCTGACAGGGATAGTCACAATACGAGGTATTCCAACAGCAATAGAGCTGTGCTTCACGCATGCAATTGGCGCACCATTGCTTCTTCTTGGCATCCTCCACGGCACGCATACGCTCATGGGTGCTTTGCTGACGCATCTCGCTGATGACACGTTTATTCTCCAGCTCCATTGTCTTGCGCATCTCGGAAATCATCAGATCAGTGGAGCGCTGCATGTCCGCCAATTGACGTTCATAATGCTGCTTAATGCGCTCGTTCTCTAGTGTCAGGCCAGCAATGCGTGCCTGCAGCACACTTGGCTCACCCCCAGCCAGATCGCTTAAGGTGTCCTCGATGACGGAAATGAAGTAGTCTGTGATCTGTGAAAGAATGACAATGAATAAGTAACCGCCAACTCCAATTAACTGCCTAAAAACTCACCTTATGCGCGTTGTCCTTTAACCGCGTCGAGAGCGGTCCTGACTGCGCAGGATAGATGCTGGAGCCGTCGGATTGCAATGGACCTGTGGGACGCGCAGTCAACTTGGGTGGCCCAGAGCGCAGCACGAGCTCGCTGAATGCCGTTGCCACGCCAGGAGTTATTGGTTCACACACGGGTGACTCGCTTACCAAAGTATCACTAGGTAAACCATTCAGAGCATTGGCGAGCAGTCCACCAGGCTCAGCGTTAGCTGTCGGTCTAGCCGCTGTTGTAGTCGCCGGAGTTGTGAGCCCAGCCAGAGGCGGTGGCAATAAAGTATTATTGGGGTATGCAGGCGTATTAGCAGGTGCAGTTGCAGCTGCAGGCGCAGGCGCAGATAGAGGAACAGCTGCGACCGACGTCGTTTGCAGCGTATTTTTTGACACGGCCCGCAGAGGCGGCACAGGAATAGCCATAAGGTTGGAATTGCTGAGATTGCCATTGTTGCCGGCACTGCCGCTGATGCTGCTATTACCTCCGTTGCTGCTGCGCGGTTCCATGGGTATGACCACCATGTTGGACTTGAGTAGACTTGTCGTTGACGTCTGCGGTAGCGGTAGTGGCGGCGATGTCATTGAACCCAATGATTTGTTGCTCTTTACACGCAGCTGTTGAGTCACTGGCGATTTCTGAGACTGTGCCTTGGGCGACACTTTTGGTGTGGCTTGGCTACTGGCACAACTAGTGGCCTGCTTGGGTGAGGGAGACGACGATGGTGATGGGGATGGCGGGGCTAAGGGTGGCGTCTGTGATGGTAAAAGAGCTGTCGCTGGTAACGGACCATGCGGCACACCCCGCATGGAACTGCGTTTAGTTGGCTCTGGCAATTTTGCAGCCTGCTTTTGGCTCAGCCGCTGAATGGTTGTATCTCCCACAAAACGCACGAAGTCATCGGCAGCAGGAGCAACGGCGCTAGAAGCGGCAGTGGCAGCACTAGGATGCACCTCTGCTCGGTTGGGCAATGGTGGTGGCGGCATTGCTGGCACATCTTTTGTATTTCGGCTTAACAAGTCGGACTCCGTTTCCATTTCCTCCTCGCTTAGCACTTCTTCTTTAATTCGAATATCAGCGGGAACTGTTGTAGTTGCATATACAGTTGAAGCCGTCGGTGCGGGAGAAACTAATTTGTCTGCCTCAGCTGCTACTACGGGAACAGATGCTGCTGATGATGGTGCTTCAGTGGCTGCCATGGCGGCCGTGGCTGTATCCTCAGACAGCTGCTGTTGTTGTAGAAGCCCTTGTTGCAGTTCCTCTGTTGTTGTTAACGCTTCTGCTACTGGAGGCACTTCCTCGTTATCCTCTGGCTCCGACAAGATCTCTTTTTTGATTTCCACAAACGGTACAACCTTGCTAATGAGCTGTTGCTGCTGTCGCTCCACAGCCCGCTGCTTAGCCACAGTTTCATCCATTACTGGCTCGACTGGTTTTGATGTCGACGTTGCCTCTACTACTGCAACTGTTGGTGTTGCTGTTGCAGTTGCTGCTGCCATTATCGTTTGTTGCTGCTCTCGCGGAATCTTTGTTATGGTTACACCATGCCGTTTTCTCACTAATTCCACAAAGGAATCAACCGAAGGATTTGCATCACCATGTCCTGGCTCAGCGGTTGCTTGTTCCGTCTCTATTGTTGTGTTTTCACATTCCTTACCAACATCTTCTTTGACTTTAGATGGTTCGGAAATGGTTTTTTGTCCCTCCGTTGCTGCACATTCTTGTGCTTGCTTCCGGGTGTGCTTTGTTCGACGCTTGTGCTCCCCACCTGTGCCTTGCTGGCTAGTCTCGCTGCTGGCATCGCTCTGGGAATGTTTGCGCTTGATCGATACCCCACAGTCTGCTGTTGATGTTGGCGAAGACATCATCTTGGCTGATGTTTTGCATGACTCTAGGGACTTGCGCTTAAGCACGACCGTGCATCCACGTGATTCTCTGAGGGCATCTCCAGCTCTGGGTATTACCTCGTAGTTGCTGCTTTTCGGCTTTGGTGTTTCGCTAAGTTGTGCCAGCAGTGGTGGCGATTCCGTTTCTTGTGTAGACTTTTTAATAGGACTTCCGGATGGATCAGATTCATTGCCCGACTCAGTTGCCTTAGTCTTTTTCACAATGGAGAGCTTATCACCCGCAGTTTTTCGAATGAGAAACTGTAATGGCGTCTTGTTAGCCGGTTCCAAATGTCTGTTAAGCACATCGCTGACACCAGGCATCATTTCCTCTAGCTGCTGCTGCTCCTCTAGTGGATCGAAGGACTTACGATATGGCGCATATTTAAAGCTGCCAATTTTATTTTTGATATGCTCAATATGCACTTCAACCTCACGTATGCATTCTGCCAAATCTCGTGCCGATCGTCGACTAGTTTGTGTGTTGGGGTCCTGGGCACAGTACAGAAAACAGTCCTTAACAGGCACGTTGGCCCGGTCGTGTTTGCCAAAGAAGCGAACATTGACCACAGCATTGGGGCCGCAGCCCATGGCCTTGGCGGGCCAGTAGGGAAATCCTTTCAGCTTGGCCCAGAGCAATAAATGTGGATGCGTGCACACCTTAACAAACCATTCATCACTGGAGTTGGCATTCAAATAACACTCCGGGCATGTGTCGATTTCATTAGCCTCCTGACGACAGATCTTCACTACCGCCTTGGAGGCTTGCTCTGCTTTAACATCTGCAAGAAAAACGTGCTTTTAGAATGTGTATGATATAATAAGTAATGACTTACCACCAGTGTCCAATATAAGGGTATTGTGCTGTATCCACTTAACCTCACTGAGAAATTCATCCGAGCTGTGAAAACTGCGATTCTTGATGCGCTCTGATAAACTTTCAAAGCTCACCGGATTGACGAAGAATTTACTGTAGTTATCCGGCAGCACTTCCTGCGGCGCACGCAGTTTGTAAACCTTTAAATGAAAAAACAACAAAAAAAAAAGAGCGCCAATCACATGAGTATCGTTGGTTCAGCAGCTGGGCACCAATTGGCAAATTCGCCGTTAAAGAGCACGGCGAAGAGAGTCGCGTAATTCTATAGTAAACAAACAAGTTTGACAAGCAAATCAACAACACTAGGTACATTGCTGCAAAGAGCGGTAAATACTTAGCACAACAACAGCAACAAGACGCTAAGAGGAAGAGTAGTCAAATGCCAGTATGTACTCACACCTAAGTGTCTCTGTGGCGTGTCTAACCTCAAATTACAAAGCGCACGAAGCAAATAAAATTGCGCCATTGACGTCGCCACCACCAACATCATTGCTGCTGTGGTGGTTGCCGTTACTGAATTATTTTCTGCTGCTTATTCTTCTCTATTTTGCGTGGTTTTTCTTCCTGATGCCATTTCAATCAGAAGATATTTGTATGTACATATGTATATACATATATTCATACATACATATATGCATAAATGTGTGTGTATGAAAATACATATGTATGGATATGCACTAATGAATGAATGTCTATGCCTTTGTAAGCATCTACTTATGCATTACAATAATACGTTAAAGTTCATACATACATATGTACTCATGTACAAATGTGTGTGTGAAATCGCTTGTCCATTTGCCTGTGGCTTGGACTTTGTAATTGTTTTCAACGCTAACTGACGACGGCAGTAACATTAAATTAATTAATTAATTCCTCGCACATTTTAAGCATATTTAACGGACGAAACGGAAAAGTGGCATTAATTAGATTCTTTATGGCTTTCTCGACTAACCACAGACACAGTAAGACTCGGAATCTGAGAGAGAGAAAGTCTCTGTTTCATGTTTGAGCATAATATTGTGCCCATTTACGAGTAGAAAACAAATGCCCCAAATAATATCTCATGTCTCCATTAAGATGTGTAAAAATGTGCAGAAACACACAAAAAGTGAAATTAAATATGTAGACATTATTTAGAAAATTACTAACTTTACTTTGTAAGTATGTAATTATGTATGTACGTTATGTTATATACATATGTACATACTTCCAATACAACTAATTGAGCTAATTCAATAAGTATTTCAGGTATTACTAATGGACATTTCCAAATGCATAGAAGGCAATAATGTAAAGAGAGCAATGAAGCGGTGAGGGAGTGTCTCGCCAACAAAACGCAGCAAAAGCAACGAGAACGAGACCTTTTCAGGTGTCTATACGACAGCGCTTCGTCATCGAAAGAGAGCGTTAGCGAGAGAATGAAAATGTGGACATTGTGGAGCAGCAAATAAACGAAAAAGTGTTCCAACTAAGACATACACGAGTTCACACGTATGCAAGTACTTGCGTATGAATGTGTGTCTGTTATTGTGAGCGCAAATAATTTCGCGTGATTTTCAAAACGACGAACGAAATGATTGTGAACTTACAACTGATAATGAGAGACGCGATCGGGATGTGCATGTATTCTATTGTCTGTTTTTATGGGATATACTTTACTCACCCCACGCACAAGTTTCATGCGCTCAAGCGCAAAGGAGAGCAGCTGGCTGAGCAGATCCACGGATAGATCTCCACGACGTGGACTAGAATGGAATGGAAAAGTATTGAGCCGAAATGGATTAATTTGTAAGGTAATCTTTGTTTTACCGCTTGGATGCGCTTTCAATGAGCACACACTCTGGACACTTCCAGGTCGCATCAAACTTGGTGGATGCCGGCCGCACGCAGAACGAGTGATAGGAACGCAGGCATTTGGAACATGGCATGAGCTTATCGCAGTCGCGGCACTTCCAGCAAAACGGATCCCAGCCATCCTACAATCGATTTGAATATTGGTAGTGAGATTAAATAATAAAAAACAAAATCAAATAATAACAAACCCTCGGCGGTGGCTGCCAACGTTCATTGAGTCGTTGCTCAATTTCTTCGCTGGCACTTGCAGTGAACATATGAGTCTTAGATTCACTGATGTCTGAGATATTGGCATCTGTATCAGCTGTAGAACTGGTGCGTCTTTCGACGCTGTCAGCCGCTGCTGTTTGAGACTGTCCACCATCCACACTATCGTTGATGACGCGATCTAAAAACGCGCTGTGCTTGCGAGCGAATTCCTCATTCTCTGAGCGTAGATTTCCGCGACGCGGCTGACGTTCATCACTGCTGAGCGAGATGGTTTTGCTGCGGGATCGGAAACGCTCTTTCATGCGGGCCTCATAGCTGGGTGGATTGCTGCTGTTGCTCTCCTCTCCTGCACTAAGTCCATCCCCCATGTAGCCCAAATCGTCGTAGGCCACAGAGTAATTGCGTTTCTTTAGCGTTTTCTCTCTTTTCATGTGCAAGTCTGGCTCCTGTTGCCATTCTGTATCGGAATCACACACAGGAGCAGGTATGCTTTTGCTGCGCTTTAGTGACACCTTTTTACTTGTTTCTGGACTCTCTGAACTTGAAGGCAATGTGGTCGACAGTCCTGCCATTGAGTGTTTGATAAGCTGAGCAGCAACTGCCCGGGACTTCCGTCGCTTCAGCTTGGAGCTATCAGAAACGTACCCAGTGAGCACCTTCGACTCATTGTGTGATCTCTGCAATGCAAGTATCTCCTTGGGCACACGCACCTTGCTGTCCTTGGGCGTTGATGTATTCGCTGGTTTTAGTTCGCTTGCCTGTGGCGCCGTCACCTTCGTGATCTTCATGGTGAGTGACGCATGGCCGCCAGTGTTAACAGCTGTAGTTGTTGCGGCTGGCCATGCATTGGAGCAGGAAGAGCTGCTCCCATTGGCCGAGCCAGGCGGTGAGCTGACCACATATTTCAAACGTTTCACGGGCACAGGTTCCATATCATGGCTACCCGACAGTAGGTGCGGCGGAGGGCTGTCAATGGCGGACGTGGCTTCATAGATGGGACGCGGTATTGACTTGGAACTGTCGTCGTCGTCACTGCTATCCATGTGGGACATCAGCTTCTCTGAAAATTAGACAAGTGTTAACATTTCGTTTGCCAATATTTTAATCTCGACACACATCAATTATGGAGAACGATATCGAAATGAATTACACACAAATGAATTACACACATACAAATGTATGTGTGTTTTTAACGAAGCAGTAAATAATTTCGTTCATATAATTCAACGAGTTCCACATTCGCTACTTTTTGATTTTATGATTTAGTGGGTAACTAGAGAATAACCCGTACTTACCAGGGCGTAGATTCACTGCTTATGCATAATAGAGAGGAGCATAAATAGTTCTTTATCTTCCGCTTTAAATATAATGTCTGACGCCGATTTCGATTTCACGCTTCTGCTGTCTCGGTCTGTCGTTCTACTGCTCTTAGCAAACCAACTAAATGTGCACTGCGTTTTCTCCCATTCGCTTTTCTCTCTGTCTCGCCCCTTTGTTGTTGTGGTTGCCACTGTTGTTGTTGTGCTACGTGCAACTGCAAAAATTGTATACAAGATAAAAACAATTGAACACTACGTACATTTGGTATACAGACATGCAGAGTTATGTACATACATTGTACGTATTGTACATGCAAACAAACATACGTACGTTCATACGCGCATATGTTCGGTTGAGTGTGTGTATGTCCATGTGCATGCCAAACCATAATCATTTCGTCTTACCAATTTCTTGTAGATTTTCTGCCAACTGTTCTCGAAATTTAAGCTACACAATTTGTTTGCTCAAAAATAATGCAGTTCGCTCCTTGTTATTCCATTAATTTTATTAATATTTGTTGATATTTTTACATTAATCTTCTGATTTTGTATTACATTTAGCAGCTAGCAATTTGCGGCACAAAAAAACCAATCTCAATGCGTCGGCAAAACGACTGAAAATGAATTCGCCTCAAATGGTTTTCGCTTGTGTCAGTCAGATGTTGACGGTGCTTATGCTCAATTTACACAATAGCTCTCTTTTGTTTGTCGCTCTCTTACAATAGCGCAGTGGTGAAATCTCTTAGCAGTGCGGCCTCTGCCCGCTCTTAATATGAGCCCATGTGTTGTCATGCTCGTCATTGATTATAGTTCTTATATTGAAAATATTGTTATGCATAGACATATTTATGTATGTATGTACACTATGAATGCATATACATATGTACATATGTACTCGTATGTATGTTAAGAGGTTTATGTATCCAGAAACAATTAATTCATCTGAGATATGTATACTCTTTCCATAGGAATAATAAATAATATCTATCATTAACTTTATTATTGAGTTATTTGTTTTTATTATTGTTGTATTATTTAATTGTTATTTTTGTATTATTAAACGTACTTATAGATGTACATACATACACAACATACATATGTATGTAATCTAGATATATATTTACTTTTAGATTTCAGAGATTTTTTGGAACTGTAGTCAGCAAATTATACTACGGTAGGTCCTAAACAACTACTAAAGAGAGAATAAAGGGAAAAAGTATTAAGAAATATGAATTAACTGAATAATACAGTAACACAGCTCGGAGCACTGTGTGTGTCGGCTCGTCGCAAAATACTGCTTAAGGAATCAATTAAATTTTCTTATTTGGCTAAAAATAAATAATATTATTTGTCTTCCTGAGATAATTTATAAATTTATTTTACACATAGTAATAACACTAGTATTCATATTGTTTATGATATTTCAAATTGAATTTACAATTAATACACATTTATATACACATGAATGTAAATGTACATTACTTAGACATTTAATTAGTCAAAAACTTCCCAATCGAGTTGAATCATATTTGATTTTGTTGGATTAACACTAAGGGCTTGAAAACGAGATCGCAGTGTGAAAAAACGATATTAAGTCGGATCTAAAGTTTTGTTTGGATATAAACAAACAAAATGTATTATATCAATATCAATAACCGCGTTGTTATTATTTACATATGAATGGACATACATATGTATACATATGTATACGAGTATAATATACTTTAATTATGATCGATTCAAGTCCATTTAATAACAAAAGATTCAAAACTTTTCAAGAAAAAATAAATAAATTGAATGTTTGGATTATTATCATAGTAATATATCGTAAATATAAAATATTTAGGTGCGTTAATTTTCCATTCAAAATATTCAAAACCCGGAAATATAGTCTTGATTCGTACACCTTGGGAAGCAAACTATGTAATATGTATATGTTTATTAAGAATACTCTTTTTATTTTATTATTCGATTGAAGACAGATTTTAATAATTAAATTTTTGCAATATTATCGTATAATAAATTATCATAGCTATTGTTTAGGTCTTTTAACGTTTTTTCGCTTGTGTTAAAAATAGACAATACTTTAAGATCGACAATACATTCTATTCTTATACGCAAATGTGTCATCTTTACTCATCCCCAAGCAGCCCATATAATTTGAAAATTCTTGAGAAACTTAATTCAACTTTTGCGGCAGTCAAAAACGTTTCTAAAGCCTTTTTGACTAAATGCACTAAACAAGAGCCATTTTCATATATTCATGGGCAGTGATAAGCGGCTGCTGCTGCTCGGGGATCCCCTCGGAAACAAAGAAACAAAGGATGCCCCACTTGAACCTAATGCATAAAGGTCGCACTTAAGCAGCCGGCCATAGTGTGTTGCCATATTCATACCCAAATGTGTATGTATGTTATGTTATGTTGTGTACCTGCTGTTGGACTGGTGGCAACATGTCAATAAATGGAGATTACTAACATAATTTGTATTCCAAAATCCAAAACTGTTAAAAAAGTTGTTTGGCCTCTTTTTTCTACGTTTGTTGCGTTTGTTGAACATGGGCAAAAAAGTTTTTTCCATTCTGCTCTTGCGGGAGTGTTCCTCGGGGAGCAATTCAGTTAATATTTGGAACATAAATTTGCAAACGAAGCACTTTAATCAATGCTCAGTCGAGGGGGCATACCCCATGCTATGTACATATGTATATGCGTATGCGGTGCAATGCACTTTGGAGCAAGGGCATATTGATTACTGTGGACGAACAATGGAAAAGTGATTATCAATGTTGATCCAGCTACAGATATCTTGTCGATCGATTAATTGGAACAATCAACATTCAATGGCCTTTTTCAATAGAATTCGTTAAGTCTTGGTAACTCTTATTAGAAGGACATGCCTTATCCGTGCATATTTATAGTCCACTTTATTAAACTCAACTTTGACTTGTGGCTAGTGCAGGGTATAAAGAGTCTAAGCAAAGCCTAGTGCTTGTCGCTGAGATTGGGCAGGTGGTGTGATTCGTTGGTACGTTGGAGGCATAAATTGCCGTGTACTTGCCTAGCAATAGATGAAGAGAGAGGGGAGGTAAGTGGGAGCTGTCCTTTGTGACCAGAACGGAAACGGAATGGAGTTTAAAGCATAACGGTTTGTTTGCAGCTGGATTGGGAGAGAGACGGATGCCATTTATTACACATATTGAATTTCATTTAGTAGATCTTGTGGCTCTAGCTCTGCCTCTGGCACTAGCACTGGCCAAACTTGCATAATCGCTTGCATTGAATTTATAGAAAATCTTGCACCACCTGAGGCACAGGCAAAGCGGCGGAGAGACAGACGAATCAGAAAGAGAAAGAGAGGGAGAGAGATGGAGAAAGAGACGAGAAAGCCCACTCGAGTGACCAGCTAGGCATTGGCAATTATTGAGCGGTTGCCAAGTGAAGGCATAAAATGAGCGCACATATTGCCAGCCAGGACGAGATGCTCCTGCTGTGGGCGGAGCACAGAAACAAGAGCAATAACTGTTTGGCAAACAGATTTATTTTAGCTGGTCCTGCATTGTTGTTGTTGCAGATGCAGTTGCCTGCTGCCTTATGGTTGTCTGCTGGTCTCGCTCCTGGTCCCGCTCTGGGCTCGCACAAATATTGGTTTCTAAACTTTCATTGCCACTGCGGCTGCCAGGACGTGGCTAGTTACTGCGCCAGGTTTTGCTGCTACATTAAGTGCATGCTTTGGCTGCAGCGCGTCCACGATTGCAATCTGCCTGCTACTGTCTTTGCTGACCACAAAGCGCCAGTCGCACTCAGCGTTGAATATCCGGACGGTGCAGTGCATCATTTTTGCATTAGAAAAGTGCCCGGCTCCATGAAAACTGTAAATAAACGTAACATGCCAGCGCCATTCCCAGTGGCGCGCCACCCGTGTCTGGCCCAGACCGCAAATTATGCTTGTCAAAAATGAATGTTACATTCGTAACGTAAAGGAAAAAGTGCAGAAGGAGCTGCTGCTGCTGTGCTCCTGGATTGTGCATGGATGTGGGTGTCAGTGTGAGTGTGAGTGTGGGTGTGGGTTATGGGATATGGGTTTTTGTGGTTGCAAACGGTACGTGCTCAATGCGTTTCAATCTCTGGAGGACTACACATGCTCGCAGGCGCATCCTTCGCAAATGAAGCCAAGCAAAGCCAAGCCATTGATGGCTATGACTGCCCCCTTAGCCGCCATTCCATTTGTGATGTGTGTGTGTGTGAGTGCGAGTGTGAGTGTGTGGGGACGTGTGGATGTATGTGAGCTAACTGACTTGGTAGTTTGACGTTGCCGCAGTCACCACAGCAGCTGCAGCGGCAGCGGCGTCAGCGAGCGTTGCCAGCACCGGATGCTGACGTCGTTCTGAAGCAGATGCGAACAACTTTGACTAAATGTGTTTTGAGTGCATTAAGATGAAAATGTTATTACGCTTTCAGTTCCAAGTTCCCCTGGTTTGCCATCATTATTGCAACATTTTGTGAGGTGACGTCTGCTGCATCAGCGTCAAAGCCACATGGAAGCGGCGGAGATTAAGCGCGGAAATGCGACAAAATGTGAGTTTAGTTGCAGCATTCAGGCATAAATATGCTAACTAAAAGTAAAGTGAAAAAACAGCAAAAAAAAATTGCAAATGAAATGGAAATGGCTAAAGGAAAAAGGAAAACTCTTGACGGAAATTTGCTCACAGTTGGAAGATACGAGTAGTTGATTCACATTCACACTCGAAAGTTTGATCAACAAGTGATAGCTGTCACAGAGGATATCCTCTTTGGCTTTTGGTTTGCCAAATTATGTAGATTAGCAGATGCCAAGGATATGCAAGGAAGTTGTCCATTGCAATCTCAATCGAAAATCCAAACACAGGACATCGCATTGATTGTCTCTATCCTTGGGTCACAATGTCAACATACGTCGTAATTATCTAGGCTTTATGGCTTCTTTTGTTTCGCATAATTTTTATTGCGTATACATAATAAATAAATAAATTGCTATGCGTTGCGTATACGCGACGTGCAGCCATAAATCGCAGACTTTTTACATTTGTTGTTGTGTGCTTTCGATAAATAAAAGAAAATAAAGAGAAACGCATGTTTGTTTTAGTTTTTATTCAATTTATTTTATATTTCTCATTGTGTTCATCGTTATTATCTCATCTATGTTAATATAGTGTGTAGTAAAGCTTGACAATCTATACCAAAGAATAATGCTATTATCATGTATTTCGGGTATAGTGCGACTCTTTCGTGATGATTTCTTTACTCTCTTCCTCTCCTGCTAAACAAATGTGTTTGTGTTAAGGTGTGTGTGTGTGTGTGTGTGTAAATGCTTTTATATTTTCGTTTTACGTTTCATTGAGTTATGGTCAGAATGTGTGAGGCTTTTGCAAATTGTTGTAAATTTGGCTAATTCTCAAATTACGAATCTATTTTGTGTGTAAAGTGCAAAAGTGAAATATTCAAAAATTCACAAAAATCAAATAAGCCAGTGAGATGTGAGATTGTCCTTTGTCCTTATTACAGGGCTCGCTTGCGATTTCACATACTCTTATTACACAATTCAAAATTTAAAATTCATAGTCATGCAACCAGGCAATTGAAAGGCATATCAACTCCCATTTGTTAAGTTAACAACTATTCGACAATTCTCTCATTCCTTTTGTTTATTGCCTGCATTACATCATCTGAACAAGGTTTTTCATTTGTGTTCGCCTTTCCATTTCCATGGCCATTTCCCTCTTTTTATTTTATATTTATTTCTATTTGTCCAATGCTTGTGCTTTGCCCTTCACTGCTGCATGTTTTGCACTTGTTTATGTAATTGGATGCATTTATTTAATGTAGGTTTTTTGGTGTGTACATCATTGGCTTCCAATGTGCCTATCCGCCTTTGTCGCGGCGGTCTGCAGTGCAGGCGGCATGTGGCATGTGGCATGTAGCATGTAGCATGTGGCAGGCAGCATACTAAGCACAGTAATTAAAATTATATTTGTTACAATCGCAACTCTGCTGCCATTGCGTATTTAATCTGTCCTTCTCCCTAACTGTGCGACTGACTGACTGAGTGAATGTGTGTGAGTGAGTGTGAGTGTGAGTGTGACTGCGAGTGTATTTAAAAGCATAGTTTGAATGCTCGCGTTTCAGTGTGTAATTTCTCGTTGTGTTTCTGGCGGTTTCCATCACTTTTTAATTAGTTAAAATTATTTTAAAGGAATTACAAAGCTTTGCAGCTCTGATGAGTTATTTGTTGTTTCATTTAATTGGGTATTCTCTATGAATGCATGATGAGCTCATGTGTATGTTAGGTATGTTCACGAAAGTATATATGTATGTATGTATGTATGTATACGAAAGCACATACATAAGTAAAAGTTTTCTGTTTTTGTAATTCTGAATTTCAGTTCCATGCCTAAGCAAACTAATGGGAGAAATAATAAAGATGTTCTGTGCAAATGACAATAAATAAACATATAAATAATGGAAATTAACTAATTTGCAATCCAATTGTCATCTATAGCATGAATACACTGACCTTATTCTATCGTGCAGCATCTAGGCATTAAGTATATGTATGTACGTATAAACTTTGGAGAACTATGAGATCTGAAGGAAAAAATTCACTATTTACTGACATTAATCGCTATTGTTTTTTTTTTGGATTTCATTTTTAAATTTTCCTTTTCGCATTTTATTTTTCTTTTTGTTTTTCAATTGTTTTTCTTGCTTTTTCTTGTCGTTTGCTCTTGTTGTTGTTGTTGTTGTTTGTAAAACGTGCAATTGAATTACATATGTTTGTCATATGCTGCGCGATGCGTTTGATATCAAAAAACAAAATCCCTTTGAGCACTAGCCCACAAAATATCAAAAAGTGGGCATGTCTCTGAGTTGTGTAAATATTTGCTTGCATATGTATGTGTATTTGTATTCGTATTCGTATTTGTTCTTCTTAATTTTTTTTGTGTCTTTGTATTATAATTTGTATATTTGTATATAAGTAGTATATACTCGTTCTTGTGTGTGTACTTATGTTATATACATATACATATTAATGGATGCAAGTTTCGCAAATCGCAAATCGCAAATGTAGGTCTGCAGCAAAGTTTGAGCACGAATAAATCCGCATATGTATTTTACTATTAGCTTCACATACTATACATGCATGGAGCATACACTTGTATGTATTCATAGATAAATATACGGGTATGCAAATAGATTTATGTACTTACATATTATAAATTTATAATTTACATTTACATTATCAAGCTCGAGTTGTAAACATTCTACACAAAAGTTTTATTTGCTGCAATTTTAGGCTTAGACTTAGGTTGGGGTTATACACATACACATACACATACATATACATATACACATGCATATGTGTAAGTGCGTCGTAATACGTATGTATGTACATATGTGTAGCGCTACAGTATACGATTATACATTACATATACATATATATCATATGATACATATTCTATACTCTAATTCTGATTCTGTTCTGTCGTTACACCCACATGCACATATACATATACATATTTTATTATAATTAGGTAAAATTTTCATATGCTCGAATATCATACAATGACATACAGCACTTTCCACTTTTCCACCATCACAATTTTCTCTAAATTTTGCCACATGCTTATTGTTTTTACATCAATTTATATTCAAACTGAAATAGTTTCAGGGTGTCGCCTATTAATTTATTCTGCTTGTTGCTTACAGCTCACATTGATTTAATGAATGAGTGGAAATAATTTTGACTTCGTGTGCCACAAGGTAATTGACGAAACTGAGCAGAAAACATTAATCGGAATACAGTTGAAACTAGATTATGCAAATAAAGATACTAACAGATTGAATCAACAATATTTCTTATGCGGAAACATTTTATATTTTTGGAAGAATGTTATCTGAGCATATATAATAGTTTGAAAGCACAACAATTGTTTTTATTTACGAGTATGTTTAACAATTTAAAATATCAAGTTTTTAAAATATTTGGCACGATAAGACTTGTGTGGCATTCGTTTGATATTGAGCTGGGCTTTAAAACAATTTTGATTATAAAATTCTCATTATCCTATTATCCATCTATTCACACATATTTACAGAGATTAGTTAATCATATAATCGTAATATATATATATCGAAGAGGATTCGAGTAATTAAGCTATAACTAAAATAATATACCCTCATCAAATGCTATATCTGGGCTAAAAAGTATATATAAGTATATGTATAGACGAGTCATCGCATGTATATATTTGGAAAATAGAGTTTTTCATACAATATATATCAGGTAGAATACTTGGGATCTCTAGTACTATAAGTATAGACTTATAAATATATGCACTTTGCTACAAAGGGATTATACAATGTGAAAGCTAGCACTAAAACGTATTCCAAACAAAACAAAAACTCCAAACCAAAGGATGCTCGACTTGAATGCATATTGATTTTTAGATTTGTACACCTTATGGAGAATAAGTAGTTTTGGTCTAGAATTGAATACGAATACGAGTATATTCACGCTATGCATATTAAACATTTACCATTTACCATTTACCAAATTAGACAACTACCAAAGGGTATAAAACATACTTATGTTAAGACTGCTGCCTCTATCTGTGGCATGTGGAATGGCAGCTATGCTCGAGTATGTATGGATAAGTGTGTGTTAGGAATTGGGATACCATGGATCTATGTAACATACGTTTGTACGACTAATTAATCTACTTATGTGAGTAAGAGTGTAATAAAATCAATAATAATCCTTGCTGCTTGTTAACATAACATTCTCATATTCTCATTTTTTGCTTTTGTTTTTATGTTTGATTTTTATTTTGATTTATTCTGCAAATTGCTCTTGGATCGCATCTCGACTTGGATGCGGCAGTCAATAGATTGTGTAGATTGAAGAGTACTATTGTTATTTATTTCCCTTCCTAGTACATGATATGAACAAAAGGATTGCCAAATTGGTTTCCTCGCTATATCTCGTTCTCGTTCTCTTTCTCTTTCTTTTACTTATTGTGATTTGATTGATCCGGCAGCAATATCTATTGACCGGCAGGTGGCGCTGCTGTCGCTGCTGCTGTTTACACCTGCGTTCCATAATACTAAAGGGACACAAACTCGCCACCGCCTTTGTCCACACCAGGCGCTGGCTCCGTCGACTGCAGTTCGTGATCCGGCGAGTTGTCGTCCTCGGCTGGGTTCGTTTGATCCTCGGACTCGTTGAAGAGCGTCTCGTTCTCGTCGGGCAGCGACAGCGTGGAGTTGCCCAAAGCGCCGCTGGCTGTGATGCGTCTGCCCATGTTGTCGTACTTGGGGTAGGCGGAACTGTCGCCGCCTGTGCTGCTCTTGCACAATGGTCGCATTGGTGTCGCCTCGACAATGGGCGGCGTGTTGCAGGCGGAGGATGGGGCATTGTTGATGCAACTGGCACAGTTGGCGGAGGAGACCGGCACCGTTGTTGTGGGATGATGACATTGCACCACAGCAGTCACAGCTGGCGGAGGCGGTGGTGGTGGCAATTCCATGCCACTGCTGGCACCACAATGATACGCGCCCGTATCCATGTTGTACGTAACAATCTCATCATGGGGATAGAGATTTGCTGTCGCCGCCGCCGCTGCCGCCGCCTGCTGCAGTGAGGGATCCTTTTTAAGTATGCCACGTCGAGCCGTGTGACGTGGCAGGGTGGCAAACTGGGCCACTGATTGGCCATCGCTTGAGGTGGTTGCTCCGGCGGGATCGGCGCCAGCTGTGCACTGCACATCCTGCAGGCGCTTGGGTATATTCAGCAGATCTGGATACATATTGATGTCGGCGCCATCCAACATGTCCTGCGTCACCGAGACGCGTATGAAAATGTTGCCAAAACTCGGATTCGGCACAATGTTGGAGCAAAACTCCGGCGGCGGTGGAAAGACGCCCACATTCAGCGGGAACTCCTCGGACATCTGCGAGTGTCCATGCGAATGGGCATGCGAGTGCGTCGCATGCTGCAGCTGGTGCTGATGCGGATGCGAATGCGCATGCTGATGCTGGTAGCTGGCCATCGAGGTGGGCACACTGATCAGCCCACAGGTGGGATCCTTTACCGTCATCAGCTGCTGTCGCATATGCTGAGCCGCCTGTCCCGCCTGGCTGGGACCGCCCTGCTGCTGCTGCTGATGCTGCTGATGCTGGCTCATGGCCAGACCCAGACCAGAGCGATGATTCTCCACAGCATGAATCTCGATTTGATTGAAGCCCAGCGCAGAGTCTGTCTTGTTGATGGAGCTGGGATTGTTGTCGATGCCATAGCTATCCCCACGATCGTTTGTCGTTGTCGTCACACTCGAGTCGAGCAGCTTCTTCTCCTGATCATTGAAGCTCACGCTGGACTTGACCCCCGCCTTGTTGGCATGCCGATGTTGGCGCGTAGTTCGCTTGCAGAGGCAGACCACAAACGAGATGGCGATGAGCAGAAAGATGGTGCCAAAGATGCCCATGATGAGGCCAAAATACCAAAAGGTCTCCGGTGTCTTCACCAGCACATGCTGCACAATCTCGCTGAGATAAATGCTAATGTTCTGTGTCATGGAGCCGATGAGATTGCTGCCAGTGCAGGCATAGGTGCCAGCATCGAGGCTGCTCACATTGAACACGGTGAGATTGCTCCACATCTTGTCCGATGTGATGCTCTCCACATCGAAGAGCACATTGTCATTGTCGAGTATCTTGCCATTCAGCTCCCAGCTGACCTCGGGCAGCGGATCCCCATAGACCAGGCAGCTGAACGTGGTGTTGCTGCCAATGTCAATGTTGGTGGCCTCCTCGTTGTTGAAGATCTCGACGCGAGGCGGACAGCCAAACAACTCCTCATCCACACTGTCCCAGTTGCGATCCTTCTGGGCAGGCGGTCCCTTGCACACCAGACTCACCGAACTGAGGCGACTGCTGACATACCAGGTGCGAAACTTGCGCAGCTTGCAGTTGCATTGCCAGGGATTCTCCTCGAGGGAGAGCGTCTTCAGGTTGGTCATGTGCTGGAACACATACTCGCTCAGGCTCTCGAGCAGATTGTTCTTGAGATTGAGAAACTCGAGCAGATTGAGATTGGCCAACGACATGGCATCTATGGAGGAGATCAGGCAGTCGTGCATGTCGAGCGTGCGCAGATGTGGCAATATCGGGAATTGGTAGGCAGAGAGACGCTTGAGGGGATTGCCATTGAGAAACAGGATGCGCAAACGATCGTTGCCCATGAACGTGTCCTTGTCAATCATCTCCAGCTTGTTATCGGACAGATCAATCTCGACTAGTATCTTGAGATTGCGAAAGCTCTCCTTGTGTATGTATTGGACCTCGGATTTCTTCAGATAAATGCGCTGCAGATTGAGCAGGCCCAGTGCCGAGAACTCCTCGCGATTCAGATATGGTATGTGGTTATCGTTGAGCACCAGCACTTGTAGCTCAGTGCTCAGCGTGGTCGGTATGCTGGTCAATTGCAGGGAACTGCAGATGGCCGACTTTTTGCCATTGGTCCACTTGCAGGTGCAGTTCGAGGCGCAGCTCTGCGACCAGTCGTCGGCCCACACCCATCCAATGAGACAGGCGAAGCACAGGGTCCAAAGCAGCTGCCGCCAAGCTGCAAATACAACAAAAAAAGAAAAGCGGATACCATGAAAGTGACAAAGAAATCCACAGAGAATAAAAATACAGACAACGGGCAACAACAATAAGCAAAAAAAAACCCATAATGATTGACGACATTTGGCCCTCGCTTTTGTTTTATACGGCACATAGTACAAAACTTACCTGGCAGTCGCAGGCTGCTTCCGCTCCGACTCCAACTCCAGCTCCAGCTCGAGCTCCAACTGCTGTTGCTTCTCCATTTTGCTGCCATGCTGTGCATTTGTCCCGCTGCGTCCTTTCCACGGCCTGCCTGCTGCCTGCTGGTAGCCCGATCTGGTCTGGTCGCGACCCCGCCAATTGATGACTCTAAATGGCTTTGGCTGATTCGATTGCCATGTTTCACATCATGTTGCCGTCTCTGGCAAAAAGGGCTCCATTACACATTACTCGGCACTTTGGCTACTTTTGGCACAAAGGGAAATTTCTCGTTGCACTCGACACGACTGCGACAGATTCCTATTGATTTTTCTTCTCCTATTCTTTCTGCTTTTCACTTCCTCTGAACGCCACTCGCACCTCCTGCTCAGTTACTTCCGTCCAGTGCTGAGTAGCGACTAGATAGCTGGTTGTGGGAGAGAATGAAGCCAAAATGAGTTATGATCTTAAAACAAATATAGTTCAAAAAGTTTTAGTAGAAATGTTGAAGTATAATTATAAAAAAGATTTAAAATATATATCAAATTAAATGGCACAAATGTATATTTAAGATACATGAGTATCTTTAAGTTACTTAAGTAGCTGTAAAATACGCATAGCACGACATAAATATATTTTTGATTTGAATACCCAAAACTTATTTGAAATATGCTCAAGTCTAAAAGATTCTGCTGTTTGCAAAGTTTTTGATCACTATCCATGTTGGGTTTATGTAAGACTCAAATCCTGGCTAAATGGCCAGCACTATTCGGCATTGAATTCAGCTTTTTAGAAGTTTATCCGCCAGTCAAAAGTTTCCACAGCTGCTTAAATTCTTGAACTAAAGTGCGAGCATAGAAGCAAGAGTATAAGAATCTAAGGTACAGAGAATCATTTTGAGGAACAATGCGCATTGTGTAACTTGCTGTCGTTGTTGCTTTTGTGGATGTGAATGTGGATGAGGATGAGGATGTAGATGATGTTGTTGTTGTGATTGTAATTGTAGTTGGCTTATTGGTAATCTCTATTTACCAAGTCTCGTCCAGTGAATGGCATGCCAAACAATGGTCAATGGAATCGGGCCTATAGAAGCGGTAGCTTTAAAATCGCCCATCAACTACAATTTGTAATTTGTTGTTCATCTTGTGGGCTAAGGCGGGGATTGGCGGAGCCAATGGACTAAGTCATGCCACTTGTGCCACAGAACAACAGCTCAACACAACAATGAGCACCAGCAGCAGACCAGCAGCCCAGGAACCCAGCATACTCCCTTTGCTCAGCGGTAGTCAAAGGCATCTTTACAAAATCAGCATCAAAAGCCCGTCGAATGGTTCCCTATTTTTTCCCTCTTTTCTCTCCCTTTCAAGGCTTTTTTTTATTTTTATTTTTGTTTTTTTTTTTTTATTTACGCTTCAAAGTAAAGAAGCTTGAAAATGAGGCAAATGCGAAATTTGCCCAATGCTGCAGAAGCAAAAACTGCGAATGGCTGAATTACCTACACACAGTCAACCAGTGCGAGAGGAAGAGAGAGACAGAGAGAGAACGAGTGAGAAAGACACAAATATGCTCACAATGAAAACGTAAAATGCTCTGAAGGTTCATTTGTCAATTTGCCATTTGAATTTGTATTTGAGAAATTCACTTGGCCGCTTTTACGCTTTGTCCTGCCCGCACAGCCAACAGTCAGTCCCAGTCATGATTTGCCTCCCCCCTCAAGCACCCCTCGCTCACAACTAGTCAGTGTATTTTTCGCTCTGACTTGGCTAAGATGCTTTGGCAATGCGGATAATATTTCCTGTGCCAGTGCAGCAGTTGGCACAGCGCAATTGCATCGGCTCTTGCTCTTGCTCTTGCTCTTGTCCTCGTTGCATTCTCGTGTCATCTCTGCGCCGTCTTGCTTGCTGGCAATTCCACTGATTTTTTGTTATTCCTCCTTCCCTCCCGCTCTCTTCCCTTCATCTGATTTTGCGGCTGCCACATGCCAGAGTAGTGTATCTGCTCCTCTCTCTCTCGTGTGCTCGTGTGAGTTGTGCCTTACAATCGTCGACAGTTTTATTTGTGCTGCTTTATGAGCACACTCATAGTCATACTCGTGCACTCACACACTCACACTCGCACACGAGTCATACACTCACTTGAAGAGATCCGCTGCGGCAGCAGACACTCACAGGCTCGTTGATATATTCATAAATGTGGCACAGTGGGCTAATTTGATGGCCAATTGCCAAAATACTCGGCTCGGCTCGACTCGGCTCGGCTAGTTGTAACCGTTGCAGAATATTAAAAAAATATTATGATAGCCCCGCTCCCCCTCTCTCTAGCACTCGTTTTGAAGAAATACTGCAGCCGCATGTTGTAAACCAAATCAATTAACTGATGCCACAACCACATACAAATGGAGATACAGATGGAGATTGAGAGATACAGTTCCAAATATCGAGCACAATGGCCGTCATATTACGATTATAAGTACTTAGATTGGAACTGCCAGTTGCAGGCTTGCTACAACGACACTGTTGCACGATTGCGTTGGTTCGAGAGATTGTCGATAAAACCGTGGCATTTCGTAATTGTGCCAAAGCCGGCCAAACAAAATCAGTTAACTGTTAGCAGTTACAAGTTGACCCTTCAAATGGCATTGGTAGAAGCCGTAATTGGATCTCTTTGTGCCACGTGCGCCACGTGACCCCCACCCCCTCCCCCTTTCCATTCACCCGAAATTGTGCAAAGTAATTAAGTTGAGCTAAATTCAGACATCTGACAATTAAATTTATTTGAAACAAGCATAAAACAACCAAGTATGCTCAACTAGCAGTCATCCTGTTAAATTAACATCAATTATTTATCGAATTTTATTTTCTAACAGAGATAAAAGAGTAAAATATTCACCACAAAATGTTTGCAATAAAACTAAAGTGTTTCATAAAATATGTACAAGTTCGATATCAATATTACTGCTAGATTAAAGTGTGAATTACTGTTGAACGAATTTAATATTTAACATAGACGTGATTTACAAAACATGGATTGCTCTCTAAGTTGCAATTGAATGCTGTTCATTGTGCATGAAAGTAACTTAATTAATTAAGAAGCGATTTATTGGAATGTCGAGCATATTGAACTAATTCCAAATTGGAATCTCTATGAATTTGTGGTCTTCAATTTGGCAGAAAGCACGCATGAATAAATACAATAAACGAGTCGAAAATGACAATACGTTGTAGTACCAAGTATTATGTAGTACAATGCATACTTTACTCAGTATTATTGCCAACATTTGCAAGGGAAATTGAAAACAATTGGCATCTTCCAACGCAACAAATATTTTCGTTTTCATTTTCACAATGAATGCCAATGAACAGAGTTTTTTGGCTATTCAATGGGTTGCAGGTGAGTCGAGGGCAGCTCCAAATAGAATTGAATAAAAATAATGTAATTATAATTTATAATACGAAATGTATTTGCACTCACTACTCACTCTACTGCATAACATCTTCAACTCCCCAGAGAGAGTAAGCGACTGTACTTAATTATTTATTTGTTTTTTGTTTTTTTTGTTTTTCTTTTTTTGTGTTGCATTTCTGAATAATTTACAAGCTTCCGACTGTCTTTACGATAGAGACAGTTTGTCGAGTTGCTTTTAATAGAAGTTGAAACTTATATTTCATGTGGCAAGTTAGGGTTTCCTTACTTATGTTGAGAACAGTTTCTACCACTTACCACGTTGCATGCACAATCTAATTGAGAAACAATTTTAGTTGTGGCTGGTGTAAGTTGAACTGTCGTCTGGAACGCCCCGCTTATTTGCCAACGTAATCAAATTGCATGCTTCAAAAACAAAAGTTCGCTGGTCACACAAAAAATGTAAGGAGGCGGAAAAAGGACAATTCATTGTTTATGGACTGACAATTAGAGGATACGCCCTGCATTACCAAATTAAAATTGCAAAAAGTTAAGTAAATAAAAAATGAACAAAAAACTAAGCAAACTTTTGCAGAGCTGAGAATATCTATTGAAAAGTTTTCATTCATTCCACGGTGCGTATGCAAATGTGTTGCCTTTGCCACTTGGCAGCTCCTTTGGAAGAGACGCCTCTGTTTGCTGCTGGCGCCGCCCAACTGCCTGGCCATTGTTGTTGCACAAGCACGTGCGAATGTGCGTGCAAATGCAAATGGCGATAGAAAACTTTTTAAATTGAGCAAACATTAACGAAAAGGCAGTAGAACAACAACAATAACAACTACCACATTAACAGCAACAACAGCGTGCAAAGATGATGAAAAAGTGGAACAAGCTGGCAGCTCTTATCGCCTGTTGTCGAGTCGCCTATTTGTTTTGCTTGTTAAGGCAACGGCAATCATTCAAGGACAACAAGCCAAGTGTAAACTGCAAAACTTGTGCATAAACAGCAGCATTTACAACAGCGGGGTGGGGTGCAGAGGTGTGCAGGCGATGGCAACTTGGCAGTCGACTATGGGCTGTGGGCTGTTGGCAGCCAGCAAATCCGCATATAATCGGAAAATGTCACAGAAAAATAAAATTAATGACACTTGGTCGTCTGAGGCGCAGATTAGTGAGCGTGTTGGAGTTTTATTGCTGTGCGGAAATGGAAATGGTTTCATAAATACACACAGAGGCAGCCACGCACACATGCACACACACATACACACATACGTGCACAATGGGCAATGCAATTATCTGTCAGCAAAGTGCGCGCTGTACGTGAGCGAGTCAAGCCTGGGAACAGCAGCAACAGTAACAGGAGGACATTCGCCTTTGGAGGTCAGGCAGAGGCACAGGCTCAGGCACAGGGACCAGCAAGACGCTTAACCCTGTCATTGTTGCTCTTGTTGTTGCTGTTAACTGTCAGAGCTTACAATTGTTTGCCATCGTCCTCTTGGCTAGCTGCAATTCCGTTACGAGCTGACGCTGCACCAGCTGCGCCTGCCTCGCTGCACTTGGCAGCTGAAACAACTGAAAACCATTTGAGTTGACATCGCCGTTGTCTAGGCACTGCGCTGCAGCAGAAATCATCGACGTCAACGGCGACGCCAGCAACGCAAGCGACGCAAGCGACGCCAGCGACATGGACATGACCTCAGCGACATGGTACAATTTGGGAAGCCATGAGGCAGGCGGCAACACATTGTGTTCTGTGTGTACAGCCACTGGCTGCCAGGCATCAGTATATTTGTGTGCAACCGCAAAAATACACAACAACCGAGTGGCGAGAGCAACAACAAAACGGGATGATGAGCACCAGCAGAAACTGAAGCTGCATCTGAAGCAGCAAGGAGCAAACGACAATAAACACAACGATTGTAGACTTAAGCAACGGGGGGGAAGGGGAGACAGACGGTTGTTTGTGCATACATATTTTGCCACACGACAGACAATTACAATACAAACAAACGTGCAACAGAATGTGAACTGCCGCAACAGGAAGTGGTCGTAGATGCAACAGCGACTGAAGAATAAGACCAAGAAGAAGCACAGACACAGAAGAAGAATGCCACAATGACAACACACAGCCAGGACGAAGGACTAAGGCCAGGCTAAGGCTAACAACGCCCGAAGCAAAGCAGCGGACACAGTGTTTGTGCCTCGCTCCAAGCAAGATAAGAACTTAGCCAAAAAGGAAGAGGCTAGCGATCTATTACAACACACACACACACACATACACAGACACTGTACATAAATGTGAATGTTAAGAGATGTTGCATGAAAGTTTCCATCAAGTTAAATGCATGAAATATGCGAAGCCATTTAGATTATAGAGCATGTGTTGTTCAAAACTGAAGTATCTCTTAAAAAACTAAATATATCTTACAAAAATTGGGTAATTTATTTAACAGAAATGTTTACTCGCTATAAATAAATTGCTATAAATAAATTGAGCGATTTCATCAAAGCCCTATAAGCATTAATATAATGGACAATATTGAGATGGAATCCAATACGATATTAATTCGATAATGAAGAAAATTTATTTAAAAGATTTATATTTAGTTGAGTATTTAAACCTTAACAATAATTGAGTTCATTTTATTAAATCTAATTGAAAATGTGAGTAATTGATTGATTTTGTGCCCTGCACACAATATGGAAGGATGTACTAATTGGCAATGAATTGTTTGATATTGATGCGCAATGCGGATGCGATTTCCGAGCTTGAAATGCATTTCGATTGTTTTGTGGCACACCTCGAATTTGCATTCATCATTCATATGTAAGTGTGTGTGTGTGTGTGTGAGCGTTATGTGCTGCAATGCAGCGGCCATTGAGTGAAGTGGAAGTGTGTTAAGCAAACAGCAGCAGCAGCAGCAGCTGCAGCTGCAGCAACAATATCAATGGCAACGACAACAACAATAATAATAATGCAGCCTCCGTTTGCTGCTAACCAAAAAGGATGTTGACTTGGTTTTGAGGAACTGCAGTTATTCGTATGGCATACTCATATATTCATTTAGTTGACGTGGTCAGGCCCACAGGATCTTGCCCCATCTGCGATTCCCACCAGAAGCAACAAAGAGGAGAAAGCAGCTGCTGTTGTGTGCAAATTTTGCATGCAGACTGTCCGAAATTAGTTGCATATCCTTAGGAGGAGGCGCAGAGAGTGTAGGGATTATGTAGTATACGTGAATACATTTTTGGTTCATAACCCGAACCGCAGTGGACTGTGGCGCAACCTCTGAATGCGGCCAAAGCAATGCGGAAGAATATTAAGCGGCTTTTAAGTGCTGCATATTAAAAGTAAGGGCAACAAATAAAACACAGCACAGCATTCTCATTTCAGGTCAAGATAATACCACTGTTTGATTCATTTGCCCAACTCGAACTAGAAAGCAGTCAAAACTTCAATCTTAACTTAAACTCAAGCCCCAATTCGTGATTACAATCCGCAATCGTCTGTGACAATGGGAAAAAATGAAAAAAAAACTTTTCAAACATTTTGTTATTTAACTTTTATTTGTGCTTTTTATTTTTTACGACTCTCTAATATGTCCACGGGGCATTGCGAATTGTGTGGGACGAGTGTGGCTCGAGTGGATTAATGGATGGGGCGTGGGAGGGGAGGTTTGGCATCTGGCAAATCATTCGCAGCATGCAAAAAGCTCCAAGCTGCCGTTTCAAATGTCGAATCTCTTTTTATGTTCATGGCCCTCTCACCTTTGTGTGGCGTCCTTTTTTTGTTTGGTGTCTGGATGAGCATTAATTTGCATCAGATGAGTCACAAAACGGTTTAATGTGTCAAATAATTATGCTGCAAGGGTTGGTTTTCAGTTAATTAAATGTGTCATTAAAATGAAAGCATTCAATACGAACACAAAGGCAACGCTCATTTGCAATCACTTTTGAAGTCACAAATCGCTAAGCTAAAAGTTGCGATTCATATTACGTATACGACGCGGGTATTGGTCAAAAACTATAAACACACATAAACGAGCACCTTAATTAAAAATGACATGGGCTATGTTAATATTTTCTATTTTTGGTGTTGAATTGATAACGCGGGTTGTATTTAATATTGACGCATAAAATGTCACTTTAAATTCAATGGACAAGAAAGTTTGTTTAAATTATGGTTTGTCTGCTTAAAAATAAGATTTATATAGTTTCTCTGCTTTAGAAAGGCTTATTAAAATTTAAAAAAATGTTGATTAAGTTCTGACGAATTTTAAATCTACGTTCTACACTTTTACGGCTTTTAATTTTTAAGATTTTAAATATTAAAACTCAAATGGAAAGAAAAACTTTTTAGAGCAGGAATTCATGGCAATCATGGCAATAAATTCGTCTCCCATTTGGTTTTGCAAAAGACGATACAATTTTAGCTTATATGAGTTTATATATAGGAGTATTGCCTCTGGCAACCTAGTGGAGGAGTTCAGCAGGAGGAGGAGTTGACAGCTGACGAATGAAGTTGCCAAGTAGGATGCGAATAGAGAGAATTCGTTAGAATTGTGTGCATCGTTGACTTTAGTTAATGACTAACTTATTTGTAGTCAACTGCAGTGGTCAATGACCAGCGAGGCTGACCCAATTAGATGAGCGTTCTGAATGAAAAGATACAGCAAGAGGCGGATAGATGATGGCAAGTGGAGGAAGCGCAGCAATTGACGAGAGAGTATGCAATCCTTTAGCGCCACAACCATTCATTTGAAATTCTGTTTATGGAGTTTGGGCAAAGTAGTTTCCCAATTTTTGGAACCCAAGCTTTGAGCAAAGGCACAGCGTTAAATGTCTAAAAAAAAAATGGAAAGTGCAAAAAGCAGAATTCTTTTTGGGATGTCAAATATAAAGGCACGAGCTGCAGGAACAGCAGAGTCTCTTAGGGCTACCAGGACGACGACAAGGACGAGAACGAGCATTTACTCACAAGAAGAAACATTTCGAATTGAAAGGCTCAAAAGTTGATGTTCTCAGCGGAGTCCAACGACAACTTTTGTAATATATTTTAACGCTCGAAATTAGCTTATAAATACGCAATCTCAAATTTGTTAGCCTGCAATCTTCAAGGGAGATTTTGACGATGCAAAAGGATGCGGGTATAGAAAAACCCCAGTCGTGCATTTTTTATGCAACGCTTTTATGGGACAGCAAAATAACTTAACAAAGCTCTAAATATGATGAACTACTGCCGTGCTGTCACTGTTGCCGTTCCACATCCTGTTGCCAAGGCTCAGTTTCGGCTGGGCTGGCAAACTTGACAAGTTAACTCGTTGCCAGCGGCGAGCATTTTCAACAGCTGAAGTCGAGCTGAAGCTGAAGCTGAAGATGCTGCTCTAACTGTAGCTATAACTGAAACAGCAGCTCGTCCAGTTGCCGGCGGCCACTTGGCCTCCATTGTATATGCTAAGGGGTGTGAAAGGGGTGTGGGTGTTAGAGTGTTAGGGTGTGAGGCATCTATGTCCCAAACCCAATTGCATCAACATAGCGCCAGTTGCTTTAGTTTAGTTTGATTTAGTTAGTAGTTTAAGAGTTAAGTAGTTTTCTAAAGTTTTATGAATTATTAAGAGGATTTTCGAGTTTTCCGCTAGCCTTTCAGCTTCATAGTGTCCGCCCAAAACTGCACCACTTCCCCCCCACTTCTCCACTGTCTACTTTTACGCTCGTCAGCAAATGCCTGAAAAGCTGTCGAAATATGCAGTTTCCACTTTGTTTTTTTCTACATCTTCCTTCTTTTTTTTTGTCCACTTTTCATGACAAATTCCGGCACAGTATTTTGCTCGTTACTATTGTTGTTTTTGCTGCTGCCGCTGCTTTTGCTGCTGAGGCAAATATAAGTTAAAGCGTTGACTTGTCGGTGGCTGCCCCACGGCCAGCATGGGGCCGGAGTATTTTGGGGCACGTTCGCTTGAGCAAAAATTAAATACTTTTTATTGTCAATAAAATTATAAATGCAAATTATAATTTTGTGCTGCCGTTGGCCAATTAGGTACGGCCCCACCACCCACCGCCTATCACCCACGCCCCTTGACTCACGCAGTGCTGCCAAAGCAAGATAATGTGCCCAATTCCCCAATCCCCGACCGCCATTGGTTGCCACTGATTCTGACGTCAATGGCAATGGCAAATGGTGAATTAAAAGTTGAACATGTCGCAGCACCACTGGCGAGCAAGTGGCAAGTGGCAAGTGGTGAGTGGCGAGTGGCGAGTGGCAGGCAGCAGGCGGAAAGTGACGGCTAGTGGGTGATGGTTTGGCGTCCCATTTTTGGGTGGTTGGCTGGATGGGTGGCTTGTTCGGGATTCTGGCATGTTAATTCACTTTGCGAATTGTTGTGTCCTTGCTCGTTTGTGGCTTTCGCTTGGGCTGGAATGCTAATCATGCCTAGGTGAATACAATAACGACAACAACAACAATTGCTAACAACAACTGGCAACAACTTTGTTGATTTGCTAAGTGAAACTTCGATTAAGCGCCACAAACACAAACACGCTAACAACTGTTGGCTCTGGCTCTACATTTCCATTTGGCTTTGCCGCTTTTCCATTTTGGCCAGTTTTTACGCCGCGTTCATTTGGTTGCCTTCTTCTTACCGCGTGCGGTACGTTAAGCGACCGTAAAGCGGCTCAAGACCGCCCTACTTCCCTCCTCCAACATTTTCCGCCCACATCAAACTGGGATGAAAAGCGAACTAGGCGCACAAACTTTCGCCACGTGAAATTTGTTATGCTCTATTTCTTTGTAAAGCAATTACCGACCCACATATTCCCGGCATATATAAACAAAAAATATCGTATGCATGCACATTGGATCCTAAACGAGGAGACTGTCAGCCTGGGCTGAACAGAGGGAATTGGGAGTGCAAGGGGACGGTGGAAATGTGTGTGAATACGTGTAATAGAAGTCAGCCTTATGGCCATAGATTTCTGCACAGATACACACAAGTAGAACACAGGCTCACAGGAAGAGGCAACGCTATGAAAAGTAAATTGGTTCATACACATACCTTAAACTGAAACAGGATTACTGCTCCTGCATAGTGGAGCCAAGTCAATGCACTGTCGCAAACAGGTTGACAGTCAACAAGTATTGAATGTACTTGTATTATAATAAATTGGAAAATAATATTAATAGACAGACTTCTTACTACATAGAAATAGACAAGTTAATCTGCCTTACATCAAATAACTAAACATAATACAAGGCAGTCAATTTGTTATCAACTCAACAACAAATATTCACCATGGGAGTAGAACGATTATAAGCCCTTATTGGATACTGATCTAAAATACTTATGCTGGAATTCATTTAGATTAATTCTGTGCCATTTCATAAATGTTTAATTAGGGTTGGATTATATTTGGCTGCGAAAACCGAAGAGACCTTGCCACGTGTTGCCAGCCCTTTCATTATTTAATCCCAAAAAACAAAAATGCTAATCAAAGTGTACTGTAATAAATCTATTTACATAGTTGAATTGAATGCAGGGCATGTTATTAAGAATTAAATAAAACATTTTAAAAGCATTTTTCGTGGAATGAGTTGTGGATCGGCTCACAGTGCGGCACGTGGCATTTTCATGCCGAAAACTAAAATGGAAAGTGGGCAAATGTTTGGAAATTTTGCATTTGTTGCATTGCGAGCACTATATAAATAATCGATAGCTTTTACGCCAGGGAGCCCAAATGGAGCCATCATCAGAACGCGATGACTGAGAGAGGACAGCAGTGTGTGAAGAGCAGGGGGGCGAGTAGTGGGGTATTGGCCAGCGAACGAATGAATTTGTGCAGACAAAATTTATAAGCGCATTACAAGAGCTCGTGTAGGTTTCGTGATTTGTGTGAGAGGGCGCTGGTCGCTGGGGTCGAGGGGGCGGTCGCTTGGGTTCGCACGGGGCCCTGTGGCTGTCAAATGGGGTCGCTAGAGTTCGGTGTGCACAAAGTGCTTACAAAGCGTTTGGCGATTAATCAGTTTGGCAGCCAGAGCACCTCCAGCAACAACCAAGCGACCAAACAGGCTATGTTCGAGTACTCATGGAAGTTGGGAATTTGTAGTTGTGCTCTTGGCTGTGGTGGGAGTATTGTGGTAGCAAGTATGAGTCAAGTCCTTGAAGCACAGCGCCTCCAAGGCGCTACCGACCAGCGGCAGGCACTGCGCACTTGCTGCACAGCGTAGAGCGTACAACGTATAACGTACAGCGAACAGCGAACCAAAAGTCGTTTTGGTGGCTAATTAAGTCAATTATGCACTTAAAGCTTCAAGTGGCGTGCCACACCGCACCAGCGCAGCAGCAGCAGTTGCAGCGCCACGCCCACTACTCATCGCCCATCGCTCACTACCCCAACATTGGGCGACTGCATTCAGTCAAACATCAAAGCAAGTCACGCTCTCAACATGCTGTCCTGCTCTCTCTTTGGCGCTGAAGCTGACTCCCGTTTCTGGTTTTTTAATAATAAAATGGCTGGGAACAGGAAATAACTCATACGCGCCGTATGCCGCACTTGCCATACATCAGCGACGCGACGCGACGCGGCCATGTTGCCGTTACTTTTCTTGCCATTGTTGTTGGTGGCGTGAGTGTAAGGACGAGTATGAGTATGAGTGCGAGTATAAGGACGTGTTACTTACTTATAGCAAGCTGTCTTATGTATTTCATTGCCTATAACTGTACATGCCTTATGTATGAGTCCCCCTATATAAAATGTCTGCTCTGCGGCTGCTATATGCATATGTACATGTTAATATATACAACTATGAGTGTGTTTATGTGTGTGTGTGAGTATTTATGTGTATCGCAGACACGAGAAACGATTTATCTCAATTTACATACTAAATGACAGGCAGAACGGCTCATGCAATGCCTCTGCTGCTTGCTAGAGTACAGTGCGGGTAGACTGGGGATCGGTGTTATGTGGGGTGGAGGAGGGGAGGCGAGGCAGCCAGCAAGACTGAAAATATTCATGGTTGTTGCTGTTATTTGGTTCTTCTGGACTGCAGTGGCCTTCGGTCGGCACAATGGGGTCGGCGTTTGTTAAATGAGGCACAAGCATTGATTTCACTTCAAGTAAATAATTGATTAAATGCAGTTATCGAGAAGTATAAAGGTGAAAATCGGATAATTACAATTTCATTCTTAAATTAATTGAAGTGCACAGGCGCAGGCAAACAAGAGGTTTGCATTGAGCATATATTCATCTGCATATTGTAAAGTAGTGTATTGCAGAGCCATAACAATTAAAAATGCACCTTTGTGTAAATCATTAAAAATGCAAAATATTTAAGTCTGATTTAAGAATTCTCTTCACATAACTATCTGTCGAAATGTCTGACCCTAATTAATTTTTCATCAAACTATGATAATAAAGGAATGCCAACCATAAGATCTCCGCAATCTCTCTCTCTTAATTAAATACCGTTATACCGTCACCGAGTCGTTTTAAATGCCCTGCAACGATATATTTTATTCTTTGCCATTTCAATCTCTGGCATTTACTTTTCATTCAATTAACACACAACCGCATGACATTTATCCCTGTAGGATATTTTCCATTCAATTGGCAGCACCAAATTGACAATGTATGGGTGCTAATTAATTTTGATGCACTTGTAATTTATATTTGCTCGCTCTTCATTACCATTTTTTTCCAAACACTCCAAGCCATATTTTCCGTCATTCTCTTTGTCGTTTCGATCTCTGCTATTTATTTTTCACGCAGCTGGCAACGCCAAACAGCCGCATGGTATTTATCCAAGCGACAGTCAATTGGCAACGCCAAGTAAGGCAAATTGGCATTAATTGCTGTGTAGGTGGCGGCTCAATCGGTTAATCAGTTCACCCGCTCAACCGCTCAACCGCTCAACCGCTTAACCGTTAACCGTAAATATGCAGCGCGTTAATTTGAACTGTAGTTTCTGCTGCGATTTGCGCCACTGTGCAAACGCCCACGCTGAAATCGCTCGTCACTTGTCAGTTGTGTGAATGTAATGAAGGCGTTCGATGTAATAAATGCAAAATTTCAGTGACGTTAAAAACGAAATTACAAGCACACAGAAGCGGCAAGCAGAAGTGGCAGTCATCAGTTCGCTAGCTTGGCAGACAGCAGTCAACTGGCAGGGTGCGGGAGCTGGGGCTGGGCAGATGGGTAGATCGGCATTGACGGGCTGACTATATGGAACATATAATACATACCCTAGTCCTGAGACGGTCTGACAAGATACTGCTGTTGGCCCGTCACACAAAGTGAAAAACCTCAAGCTAACATTCGCACCACAGCGAGGAAACCGAGGAAAGCAGAGCTTAGCCTGGCTTTTGCTCGCATCGTTCATTTGGCTGCTTTGAAGCTGGCACCTCCTTACGAAAAGTTTTTGTTAGTGAGGCACAATTCCCCCGAGTGGCGGCACGCACAAGACTTTTAATAAATATTAGAGAGCGGTGTCAAAAAATTAGTCAATACGCTCTGACAGTAGACGGGTGGACCGCGGGGAAACAAATATAAAATGACTGTACACTAATAAAATATTGAGCGATTGCTTTTTTTTTGTGCAGATTTTCTTAAAGCCGCTGCTGCCAACATCTTTGTGGTTCAACATTTTGACAAATGTGCCACAAACGCTTATTGTTTTGGCCCCTCACGTGTCCTTGGTGGGGGAGGCCAGGTCAGCCTATGCTACTTTCCCTTTCCACTCGCCACTGGATAATTTAATGGTCTTTTACTATGAATTTTGCAGGTCCGCCGACTCTTTGTTTCCTTCCCCCTAGTTGTGGCAAGTCGGCAGCCGCTTTGGATTCGCATGTTTTGGGACTTTGTAAGTTATTTCTTTTTACAAAAGAGGCGCAAAGTTGCGTAAATTATTGTTAACGGAGGCGTGTGCATTGGGACGTTCTGGGGCCTTGTGTAGCCACCTTATATCGTACTAACATATACTGTGGCCATGGCTCTGCTTGTGTTTTTGTAGGCCAAGTCGAAGGCGGCGCTTTTGTGTATTTGAACTTGGCAGTGCGTTAAATTGTAAAGGCCCCAGAAAATGCGACATACTCGCACACCCACACGGATAACAACACACACATGTGCCCCCTTACATACACACTCGCACACACACACACATAAGTAGAATCAGTTGGCATTCTGAGGAAGCTAATCCCAGGAAGTTGCTCAGATTTGCCAGATTACTTGTAGAGGAATGCGAGAAATCGAATTCGAGTCCAAGTCCTGGAAAGGTTGCCGCGGCAGCTTCCTTTAATCGCCTTTGTTAATCATTACCAGGCCAAATAAAAGCAGCTAAAAATACCCGAACGAAGATTATTTTAATGCAGCATTTTGATTAGGCACGTGTGTGTCTCTTCAGGTTACAGTATCGTACAGGATATACGAACAGCAGCAACAGCAAGAGCAAGCTCTCCGTTGTTTCTATTTGCAATGTCAAAGCGAAGCTAAAGCAATTGCAAATACAAAGGCAAATACCATTCAAGTTCGGCTATCTATGAATATTCATGAGTGTGTGCGAACGCTCAACGTGAGTGTATGTGACTGCTTAAGATACTCTTGACAATAAGACAAAGACGAAGATACAGACGTAGACACAGAGACAATTCCAATGCCATGTTTAAAGCTTAGCACACGCCAATTGCAAACAAATGTGCCAAGAAATGAAATAAGCCCTTAGTAAAACATAAAAGTATCTAAATACAAACATATACATATATGCATATTCCTCACTATTGCTAATATTCATTTTATTGTTTGCCATTTGCTTGTTGCTGTTGCCGTTGCTGTTGTTGTTGCTCTGGCTCTTGCTTATAAGCGATCCACTCAAATGTGCTTAACATTATAAGATACTTATTAAACCTATTACCTGTCAGAGACAGATTCATTTCATCACACTTACGTAATCCCAAGTAAAACAATACTCAAAGTCCTCAAATCGTATTAGAATTGCCTAATTTAACTTTTCGTTGCATACTTTCAGGCTTTAATTATGAATTATTCTCATACGCGAGGGTGGCCCTAGAAATACATAGCTGTCTTTGGTGAGGGTAAGCAGGGGTGTCGCTACATCTCGTCTTAAATATTAGATCGATGCACGTTTTCCAGCTTCAATAACCCCTAACGGCACCTCATTTTCAAATTTTCAATCAATATGCGAATTGCTGTTCTCTTTGAAATGCGTAACATGTCTGCATTCAATGTAATTTGGTGGTTTTCCAGACATCGACAACCAATTTGACAGCAGCTCATTTTGAGTGAGAGTGGAAATTCTTGTTAAGACTGCTATGACTGCCCTCGTGAGGCTAATAGGTAAGCGTATAACGTAATTTAAGCAACGCAAATTCAGCTCAAGAGGGTTTGCCACAAACTTAATGCTTTTACATATTATCAATTGTACTGAGTGCTGCCACTTGTCCTGCCACTTGACAAATCACTATACATGTGTGCCATCAACTGCTTTAAGTGAATTTCAAACTACGCTGCCCTAAAGCGATAGCTTAAATTGCCAAAGTATTGTATATTAAATAATATTATATCAATGGCAAGTATTTGAGAATTTAATTCAAAACGTAGAGAGAGTAGACAATTAAAAACCACTACTGCAATAATTGTTCTTTTTTTTTTAATTGTTTAATTGTCTAATTGACTTGTCTGCGTAGAACTGAGAACAACTAACAGCTGGAAAATCTTGGCTTCGATTGGATGCGCTGTTGCTGACGTTAATGACCGCCAATAAAAACCGTGCTCAAGTGGCAGTAACCGTGGCCGCCTTTGGGGACTTCAACAATGGCAAACACGGCCAAGCAATTAATGTCAGAGTCAATATGCCTTATCGCGCCGTTAAATGTAAAGGGTATTATAATAAAATAAATAACGCAAAAATCAGCAGCGCTAAAATTAAATCGAACATCAACAATCTGTGGAGAAGAACACGCTCGGCAACTGCAAAAAGGAGCGGGGGGAGGGGCATCGTTGCCAGACTAGCCCAGACCAACTGCCGAGGGCAGACGGGAATCGCGGCAGCGACAATAATCAGTAGAGTCTAGGCCACAGCAAGGACTTCATACAGCAGCAACAGCCATAGTAACAGCAACGCACCGGGGCCAAGGAATCAAACGAAATCAACGAGGCATCCAGCAACTTGGTTATCCCATCCCATGGCCAACGCGTTCAGTCTGTGCTGGGCGCCTCAAGCGTTTCTTTTTTTTTTTTGTTTCGTTGTTGCTGTTGCTTTCCCCTTCTTTTTTTTTTTTGGAGTGCAGCTCGTTAGGCACGAACGAGCAGAGAGACCGAAGCAAGGACATAAACAGCTATGGCGGCCTCATCGTGAGCCGCTGGGTGTGGCGACTGCTCTGCCAGCACAGCACAGGAGGAGGCAACATCGGCAGCGACTCTTGGTGTCGACAATCGCACGTGTTGGGCGCCAGTTCGAGTAGCAAGTGGCAAGTTGATAGAGCAGTGGCAGGAAAGCGAATGCTCGCCGCTTAAACGTCAATTCCGAGAGCTGCATTTACCAGTCAGCTCCCCCCCCCACCCTCCAATGCCACCTCCATTTCCACATCTCCATCCGCATCTTCATCCGCTCGTTGCCCATACCGTTAGTCTGTCCGGCCAAGAGCCAATCTGTTTGGCACTTTGTTTGTCGCTGACGTCGTTGCCGCTACTGTCGACCCCAATTTACAATGCTTTTTGTCTGGCTTTAGCTCCGGCTCCGGCACCGGCTATGGCTCTGCCTGCCTCTCGTCCTGGCTACAGCTTCCACAGCAGCACCGACTTCAGCTTATGGGTTCGTGGTTCGTGGTTCGCGACAGTCTCTCTCTCTCTCTCTCCTTCTGCAATCGCTTTGTCTCTCTGATTTTGAATGTGAGGCGTATCTTAATGCAAAAAGCTGACAGGCAAGTTGGAGACACTATGATGGGAAGGGATATTGGGACACACAACATTGGCAGCTGTTAACAGGTAATCCTCCCACCCAAGCTACAACTTCGTCTTCGCCGCATAATTCAAGGCAGCTCACGTAAATTTTTAAGTTTCGTCATTAAGATTATGTGGACTAACAAAAATTTCGTTAGGGCATGCACAGAATTTATCATCTGCTCGTTAAACGATGGAATGGACAATGAGATACACGTAAATACCATGACTAGAACTGCACCGAAAATACTACAATTTAAACGGAGTACGGATAACTCATACTTGCACACATGGATGCTCTTTACGAACAACTAAGTACATAAGCAGCTTAGCCAGCGAAAGCACTAAAAATGTTACTTTTTTAGATACTTTGAGTTCCAGCAGATACTCTCTACTCACAACTTCAGCTCCACCTCCTTCAGAAACTATGTGCAGCGCTGTAAAAGCTAAGTTGTTATTTATTAATACCGATTAACTGTGAAAAAGCCATCCATCTGCTACTAACAATAAGAATAAAAGAATATGGAGCTATCGCAATGGATGTTTAAAAAAACAGTACTTGACTCTTAGTGCGATATTTTTTGCAAACAATCGAAACTAGCAAAGTTATCGAGACAATTTATACAAATTTGTACTAAATACAATTCAGTCTTGAAAATATGTTAGGATAACTAGTTGCATAAACTTATTGAACTATTTTATATATGATTAACATTTATTAAATTAGTTAAACGATATGAAGATCAAATAAACAAAACTGTTCCAAACTTAATTCAGTACTGAAAAACCACATTCGAGCAATAGCATCTAAACGGGAGCCTTGAGTTAAGGCAACTGACCAAAAGTTATGCCAACAATCGATTAACTTGTGAAATTCATAATAAATATTTATATTTTTAAAATTAACTTTATTGATGAAGGCAAACTGGCGGGCGCCCTTCCTCCCGCGACCCCAACGCTTTTGAGGAGCACGTCAATGCCACTTAGCAAAAATATTGAAAGGCAACGAACGCATTTTACTTTGAATTCTCGACTTTACCTATCATGAGCTTGCCATTTCAGTCTCTCGCCCCCTCTCTTTCTGTACCATTGTGCATCGACGTCAACACGTGCCGCTAACCTTTTACCAATCCCAAAATGGATTCCACACCCAACTCAACTGGGGCTGCGGCTGCTGTTACTGTTGATGTTGCTGTTGCTATTGGAGCTGCTGTTGTTGTTGCTGTTGCTGTTGCTGTGTTGCTGTTGCCTTTGCTGCTACTGTTACTACTACTCTCTTGTTGCCGTTCTTGTTGTTGGTTGTGTAAGCAAATTGCCCAATTTTTTCTTGGTTTTCTCCTCCTTTCTTTTTTGTTTGGTTTCTTTTCCTTTTCTTCGTGGGATCTACAAGCTGTGGGGGCTATCAACGTATTATCTTGTCAAAGGAGTGCAGTTTGAAATTGTTATGGCAAAAAGAGAAACAGCCGCGCTAACAGCAACACAGACAACAACAATAAGTAAGAATGAACGGATAGGCCAAGAAGGGAAAGTGAAAAGTGGAAATACCCAATAAGAAAGAACGCGAAAAGTATCTGGTCGCTAGTTGGTTGCTTTACTCAGCTGCTTTGCTGCTGCTCGAAAGCAATAATCTAACATTTCAGCACATTTTACAGTTCACTGAATTAAATAAAGAAACTTTGAGCGCACACACACATTATGTGTGTGTATGTGTGTGTCTATATGGTTGTGTAGTTGTGTGAGTGTGTACGAGTGCTCAAATGTATCCACAAACTCAAACGGGACAGTTAACAGAAGACAGTCCTGGCCTCAGCATCAGCTTTAGATACAGCTACAGCTTCGTCTTCGTCTTCGTCTTCGACTTCAGCTTGGTCTGCGCCTTCATCGTCATCTTCTTCACCATCTCCAGCTCCATCTACATCTTCAGCTTCGTCTACGTCTCAGTCCCCGTCTGGCAAGCAAGCAAAGCAATTTTTATGGAAAATGGTACGAAAATTCCACATTATGGGACTCTGTGCTGGTTGCTCCCAGCACCAAGTTGACTGGGACAAGGGCACAACGCGTGCCGTAAAAAAAGAACGAACAAAACGAACCGACAGAAAAAAAAAAGAGAAGCAAAAAATGCTGAGCTAACGATGTGTGATTTTTCTGTATGGGTTGGTTTTGGGCCCTGGGTGGCAACAATTGGGCGCTAGATGGTTAAGGGGTGGCGCGAACCGAGCGTAAAAAATAATAATAAATGAAAGTGTTGGCGTTGGGCAACGTTGTCGTCATTGTGCCACTGCCACTGCCACATAGCCACAACCTCTGCCCTCAGCCCCTAGCACTCAGTTCGCAGTTCTCAGTCCTCAGCCTGCTGCTGTCGCTGTAGCTGGTACGTGTAATAACATTCAAGTACGCCAAGTTTAATCTCTCAAAATGCTTATGCAAAAGAAAAAAAGTATAAAAAAATCAACTAAGAATGCTTGAAAATTGTCTGATTGACTTACAGATACCCTAAAGGGTTCACAGAGGTCGCCTGCAGCCCACATGACATTTCTGCTATTCCCTATAGCCCACTTTGATAAGCTACTGTTGTAAAGTTTGTTCAATATAATTATCAAATTTCTCTTTGTAAAAGTGCATAACCAATCATGTATTATATATTGTTATAATAACATTCATTTAAGTCACATTTCTCTTATACGAATAGGATACTTAACAAGAGCTGCCTCACGCATAAATTGCACACCATAACACCCCTTTTTAAACACTTTACGAGCACTAGGGTATACAAATAAAAAAGGGCAGCCGAGTTGAGCTAAAAAAAAAAGAAGAATATACTGCACGGGCAACACAAAATGTGAGGGTAATTTACGTTTAAAGCCTGCAAAATTATTCAAATTAAAATTGTAAGTATTCCGATGCGATGGCTGCGTCAGCTTCAGCTATAGCGCCAGATCCGACGCCAGCTGAGCCACGCAGCTGGGTATGCTAAGTGTATATGTGTGTATGTGTGTGTGAATATATATATATGTATATATGGGGGCCTAACTGGAGCTGTGAATTCCTGAGGACCGCGTCCTGAACTGGAGCCTGGACCCCATTGCTAAATTAGCTGGGACACTTAATTTCTGTTGACGCGCACATTTTTCTATGGAAATTAACGCTAAATAATTTTTGGAATCATTCGTAGTGCCCAAGGGGCATCCAACCGTAGGAGGGAAAGCCTAAGGGGGGTGTGTATGGATGGAGTTGGTTACGTTCAGCGGAAGGTAGTTAAGAAGGACTAATGCTGATGCTTGGTTTGCTGCTATGAGGCGGCAATTAGGCCCGGGGTGTTTGAATTAGTTTCGTGTTTTAATGAGTTTCATAACTTTTTGGTTCCGTTGTAAATTGTAAAAGCAGCAAATACGCACACTCATATAAATGCACACACACATATACATACAAATGTAAATATGTATAAGTGTAAACACGCGCTGAGTAAACGAGGAAAAATTTGGAGTTGTCTGTGCCGACGGGGTGAACTTAGTCGAATGTATTAGCTATACCCAGTTGACATAAGCAGCCAAGTGGCAACAGCAACAGCAACCGCAGCAACAACAACAAGAACAACAACAATGGCGGCAACAACATCTTTTAAGCTGTGAAATATGCAATGATTTATGGTTAAAAGTCAGCAGTCTCAGCGGTCTCAGATGTGAGAACGTGCCATGTTAATGATATTTTAAAAGTGTCTCCAGCGGCTTCTCATCCATGTGTAGATTGCAATCCAACTGATTGGGTGGCTAATGCGGGTGTTAAATCGACTTTGCGGTTGTGTCTTCTTCTCTCTTTCTCTCTCTATTTCTCTCGAATGAAACACAATTCGCTATGCTTTGATGAATGCCATTCAGCCGAGAATCGCTTTTGTTTCAGTGATACACATTCTCGAATATGAGTACACGCAATTGCTTTCAGCTTTGCCGCCATTCATTGCTTTTATTTCTGTCACAAAAGCGACCCACACTCTTTTTACCTGGACACTATCAGAAAATAGAATAATAATGCCTATTTTTCGTGTCTTACCCAAACAAAATTAGAAGCAAGGAAAAAACCTTGTTTATATCTCAATTTTAATCTGTTGAAAATGGCAAACCAAATTTATCAGTTAAATCTTTCGGGCTTTCAATGTCTTTTGCCATTGGAGCTGTGAAACAATTTATTCATTTATATTTGATGCCTTTCATTTGCGCAATGCAATATTCAACGTTGCTCTAATTAATTAAACATCACGTAGTCGAGCATAAATAAAAAATCGATGATACCTTTGGAAAAAAATGTTGTTCAAATGACAAATGGTCAACAATGAATACTATTTGCCGTCCATTGGACTAAGGGCTGGCGAGAGGGCAAACAACGAAAAGAAAACATATTTGGCAAACTCTCGTTCCCCCATTTCTCGCTGCTTCTCTCATTTTCTCTATCTGTGTTCTTTTAGTCACAATTCAACTGTAATTACTTACCAAGTCCATTACCCGACAACCAGCCTGTTCATGCTATGAGAAATAAGCTTCTTTTCGGAAAGGCAAAAAAATACTTTGTATTTTCTTTTAATTTTTCATTGTTAAATTGCCATTTATCTGGTATTTGCCTATGGAGGCGTCTGCATGTAGGTGTGAGTGTGTCTGTGACTGTGTAACTGTGTAACTGTGTGTGTGCGCAAAGGATGCGCGACAAAACAACAACCAAAGAGGATAAAACTGAAACTGTACACACCGCACACATAAACGAAAGGAAGGAACAAAAGCAAAAAGGTTGGCGTTGCAAAGGTTAATGAAATTGGAGAATGAAGAGTGATATTTGATAGATACATAGTAGAGATAGTACTCCCATCTGTCATCTTGGTGTGCATGTGTGTGTAATGTGTATGCATCATCCGAGAAAAACGACCATTAGCGTTCTTGTAGTTGTATTTCGTATTTTGTATTTGTATTTGAATCTGTCGAACTATTTCGCTTTGATGCGAATGAAAAAGTCAAAGCACAAATAAACCAATGTTGCGAATGAGCAATGCTCTTTGTGGAACAGTTGGCAAATATGTCCAAACATTTGCTGCATATACCAGCCAGCCAAAAGATACAAGATACACACGTCAGCAGCGTGTGTCTAAGCGTTGTGGTCGTGGTCCAAGCACGCCCCTCTCTACCATTCCACCTCTCGCTATCTGGCTGGGCTCGTGCGGCCCGCAAAAGAACAAAAATCAATATGTTGATTTCAACTTTTTTTGCAGTAAAAGTTTGCGTACCAAAACCAAAAAAACACACACAGTTAAATAAAACAAAATACGAAAAAAGAAGAGAGCGACGCAGTAGCAACAAAACTGAAATGTGTATTTTCTTTTTTGTTTTATAATACCCTGGGTCAATAAAGTGTGTAAAAAGGATATCATAAAATTAAAGAAATGAGTCAACTGTTTCAATCAGAGCGTAACTGCAAGTCGAGCACTCCTCACTATATGCCATCTTGTGGCACAGCATTTTTGCTTGTTTTTACTTTATTTTGTTTGGCCAACAAATTCAGACAAATAAGAAGTTTATGTTGTGAGCAGTGGGAGCAGTAGGGAATGCCTTGCAAGACAAGAGACAAGAACTGAAGACAGCCATTATCTGCTTACATATTCATTCTTGATATAAGCCCCACACCCGACAAACATACATATTTATCATATACATAATGTATGCATGCATATACTCGTTTATACATACTTAAGCGGATATTTTTTGACACTTTAAAAATTGGAATATCTAAAGAGCATCGGCGACAGGCAATTTTTCATCGACTCCCACAACCGAAAGGAAAGCACTGAAAGGAGACGCTGGCGAAAGTGGTCATAGCCAGCTGAGACCAAGTGGAGTGAACAAAAGCACTGAGGCACCCGGTCAAATCAAAATCGAAGCAGATGGAGGCACTGGATGAATGGTAAAGCGTTCCCCACTTCGATGGGCTCAATTTTGGTTTATCAGTTGTGAGTGTGTTTTTTTTTGTTTTTATGCATATGGTGTATATATATATCAATTTTTTTTTTTTTTTCATTTTCGCAGTTGTCTTGTGTTTTTATTATTTGCCAAATACAGCAGTATCGATAGGAGGCAGCCGCTGTCTCTTTATCTTTATCTCCGCTTCGCTGTTACAGTGTCTCTATCTGCTTGAATGTTGACTAAATACGTTCAGTAAATACGCGCGCCTTCGCTGGGTGGGCTGGGCTTGAAAGGGGAAGGGGACAGGGACGAGTGTCTCATGGATGTATACATAAATTTATGTGCGTGTATTGCTTAAACGGCATTCGGGACACATGCTGAGAGCAAGGACAACAGTTCCCATGGCCGCCGCCTTTCGTCTTCCGTATTCCGCAAGATGTCTCTGCCTTGAGGCTCGTGACGTTTTCCCGTCGGGAATGGGCATGGGCAAGGCATGGGGCTGGGGATGAGGAAACATTTATGTATATGAAATATACTTGCTTTGTTTTAAAGCTCATCAATGTCAAAAGGCATTTTAAATAAATTTCATTAATGCCACTACGTTTTACATACGTAATCAGGTCAAATACGTATGGCCCCATGAGTGAGAAATCGTTTGATCAAACGTCGCGTGTACGTAATTAACTCAAGTCATAACGAATGCCAAGCAAATGGAGTCATATAACCAGCAAACACTCGATAACAATGTCAATTATCCACGCTCTGCGCTCCAATCTCCGCTCATTCACTCCGCTTGCCAAGCAACAAAAATATAATTTAATTGGAAAGGAAATGCAATGAACGAGAAGCGAATAGCGAAAATAAAGTTGATAAATCAGAGCACAACTGATGCAGCACATCGCAAACGAAATGAAAGCACTGCCAAACCACTGGCACTTTGGCTTAGACGGCACACACTCATACTCACACACACGCACACATACACAAGCATTCGCAAGTACGTACACAGATATTACGTATACGACATGCGAATAGTTGTGCGAAGTTGACGATGTCATCGCTTTTTTTTGTCGGCTTGTCCGTTGGAACTTACATACTGATGGTATGTGTGTCGAAGTTGTTGTTGGCGCTGTTCATTAGCGTTGCCCCAAAATGTGTGGTATGCAACATGAAATGTGCCACGAAACTGCAGGAAGTATGAAATGATGGCAAATGGTCCGTCTCACCAAGCCAGGGCCAGGCTGACCATTGCGACTAGTGCTTAACAACTTGATGTTGTACTGCTTACGGGAGAAACTCTTGAGTGGGTGGCTTATTTTCTTCATCATATTGCTCTGCTGCTATTGGACGATTGTTAGATATTATCTGGAAAGTTATTGGGGGCCGCTGCTAAGCATAAAATTTATTAATGCCCAACGAGCGTTGTTGCTAGCTGGCCACGTAGACGCTAACGGAAGTTACGTGACTCGTGGGAATAAGCCAGCCATAGGGCTACAGTAAGAGTGTAACTGTAACAGTAACATCTACTGTAAGAGTCAACTTCAAGCAGTGCCAAAGATGCTCACCAAATTGCACTTCACCTTTCTATTTTGCAGTAATGCGGCAACAAAAGGGCGGCAGTGATAAATCCAAGTAGGAAGCTCAAATAAAAATGGACTGGACGATGGATTTTATGTCCTTGGTCACTTCCCAAAGTGAAAGTGGCAGCAAAAGTTGTGGCATAAGTAGACGGGAGTATCATCATAACTGTGGGCAGATAACTAAATTTATATATCATCCATATGGATAGAGTCAGGAATATCAAGGCCAGGAGAGGACAGGACAGGCCAGGCAAGGCCAAGCATGGCTGAGATGAAAGTACTCATAGTTGTTATGCAAATAGCGCCACGAATTACATAAATTGCGTATACGCAATGTCGCCAGCACATTGCTATAAATTCATATTCAAATATGAGCACTCCCCACAAGCATTTGCACAACATTTAGATACACTCGTGTATCTCTAACTGCCTATCGTGCATGTGTGTGTGTGTGTGTGTGTTAAATGAAGGAAAACAGGACAAAAGGCCTGCAAATAGCGGAAAATGTTAAACGGTCGCTGCTGACGGCGACGTCGACGTCGGCGTCGGCGTCGGAGGTGCGCAAATTGATATTTTTCTACAACATGCAAATAACAAGAGCAATGCGAGGCGACCTCGCAACAGCCCCATCAGCAGACCCCCCAACCTATAAGGCCATAAATGATCTGATAAGACAACAACAAACGTAAATATTTATGCATACCAACTAAAACACATACAACTGCGTGTGTGAGTGTGTGTGTGTGTGTGGAAGGCACGTGTCGGATGCTGTGGAAAAATGAAATAAAGTTAAACAGGATATTTCAACATACAACAAAAACTCAACAAATGAGCGGACCGACAAATGAAAGTAAAAGGCAAGGCAGTGGTTGGGTTGGCGTGGGTTGGAAATGGGGAGGGGACTGGGTGCGTGGCAAGGACAACGACAACACGACGTCGACAACGGGACACATTCCGATTCGGTGTGTTAAAATGTAATAGCAACGTTAATGAACACGAACGCAGTGGCAGTAGCATTGGCACTCTCACTCGCAGTCGCAGTGGAAATGGTCACATAAAAAGCAGCTCCCCTTGCAACACTTCCAACTTTTGCTGCCACTCCTCTGCCCTACTTGCTGTGGTTGTAAAACAAATACACACGCACATACACACACACACTCATACGCAGAGACATTTACTTATACATGCCGCACATTAGGCAGCGTAGGTGGCACAACAAATCTCAGCAGCAGCGCACGTTCTTAGAGCACAACCTTGCCCTGCCACCCCGCCCAATGGTTTCTTTTGTTGTTCGCCACGTTGCCATCGCCATCGCCATCGCCATCGCCAACCCAAAAAGCAATTGCGCGACGTCGACGAGGCCAACGCAGGTCGTCATCAACGACAACAACTCAACGCAAAGGCAAAGGCAACGGCAAAGGCAACGGCACCCCTATTCTCAATCCACAATCCCCAATGTTGTTGCCATGTCTGCAAACAGACAGACAGCGAGTGGTTTGCTATATCTGCTGGCTATATACGAGCGTCTATATATATAAGGTAAGTAGTGCTTCGAGACGTCGCGCAGCATTCAATGAGGCATTTTACACCATTTGTTGGCATTTGATGATGCCATGCCACTTCGTCAACGTGCCACAAAAAAAAAATACTGGGCGCCCCACAACAACAGCGGCTTAGCTTGTTGCTGCCTATTTAACTGGAATATTCGAACTCAAACTCCAAATTTCATTCGTTTCATGCTCTAAAAGCCATTTTGATGTCATCCGATCGGTTTACGTATTTTCCAATATGCCATTTTGATTTTGGCCGCCAGCTCAATTTTCCCTCCCAAAATAAAACATGCGATATAAACAGGCATGTTCAACGAACGTCCAGAAGAGGCTCAAAAAGGGGAAGCCGTGGTACCTGGATTTTCACTTAATTGAAAGCCATAGATGGAATGCGAAAGCTCTATGGAAAAATATGATAATTTCATTTCTCGAATGTCGACAACGCCCCTTGCGGCAGATAGCAAAAGTGCGAGTTACCTAAACATAATATCCATATGTATTTTATGAATACCCTAATTCAGTTTATAGTCAAAATGTTTACATGCCAAACAAAATGAAATGAATGGAAGAGGATAACGTGTTGCCATCGACAACGATGGCTGGCGATGCTGACGATGACGACAGACATTTGGCAGATGAAGCAGCCGTGGACAACAGACGGGCCCAGACAGCAGACGATAGCAGCTGGCACTGAGAAAGGGACTGGGTCTTGGAGCAGAAGCCATCAAATATTAAATGGAATACCCTCGTAATTAAAGTGAAATGAATTTAAGTACACAAATTGAACGTTGAGGAAGCCATCCATGCTCAAGTGCCCCGCCAGGCACCTTTTTGCGTGTACCCCACACACACACATACATTTTGAGTTCATGCAACGGCAGCTATGAGGACGTGACTGTCCCGCTCTGTACTCGGATGTTTGGCTGTTTGAAGCACTTGTGTTAAGCATGAGTGCAAACACAAACACAAATGCAAACGCACATATACATGTACACGCACTTCGACACACACACACTAAGAAACACTCACGTGATTGTGGCCAATGTGGTTGTACATGACAGTGGACTACGAGGCAGGATGCTCCATTTGACTTGACCAATCAAAGCTTGGACTCTCGAGTGCTTCGTTTTTCACATTTCCACATTTATTTATTTTATTTTTTTTGCTTGTGGCTCCTGTGTTTTTAAGCTTTAATTAAAAGCCATTTAGTCGAGTATTTATTTTTGCATAATTGCGGCCAATATATTAAGTGCGAAAGGGATATAATGTATACGTAAGTGACCACAAATGAGATGGACACCAACTAACTGGAATGATGAACTAAGTGCCTGACTGACAGATTACCCAATGCCTGGTGAGTCCAATTAGTCCAATTAGCTTGAGAGTAGTGCATCGAGTGCAGTTCACTTGAGTGGATTACTCCTGATGCGCATGACAAATTGGACGACAATCCATTTACAGTTGATCAGCTTGTTAACGCATAAACCTAATAACCATTTAAGTTTTCAATATTATGCAACCAACTCAATGAGCAATCACATGCTTGAATTATTTCTGTTGCTTTTCTTGCTAACTCCAAATAAAATATATCAAAACAAAGCCAATGGCAAAATTCTATATCTACATACTTATGCATACACATACATTTATTGAAGAAGCAATAAATGGTATACAGAGACTGATGCGAGTCTTTCGTTGAATACGAAAACTTGACGCTTTACTATGATAACAAAAACTCAATCTTCGTTCTTTGCCCAGCCATTGACGGGCCACTTGACAAGCTTGCAACAAAAATAGCCTCAAAAATACACATCACACGTCAAGCACATTGGTAACACTTTCCGTCACTCCACCACCCCCCTCCCTGCCCACACATCACTGAGTCGAGCAACAATCCACCCCTCCACACATACATCTGTTGTCACTCCGTCCCCCAGAAGGCTTATCGCATGCATTGGCAAATTGTCGCCATCATAGTTGGCCGAACCATTAGCACCAACCTATGAAAAGATACTACCAAAGTACAATGGTCGAAGTAATAGGAAATGTTAATTTACTGATTAAAATATTTTTTAATTTAATTAAAAATCTAAATATCCGAACACAAATGCAGCTCTTGAATTTAATATAATTATTAAATGTAATAGCATAATTAATTTAATAAAATAAAGACAGACAACACAATATATCTAAAACAATTTCTATACATAACATATGAATATACGTGTATGTAATTATAGTATATAAAACGGTTGAACATATAATATATAAATTTATTGTTCATTGTACGATTTCTTAAGCAATTATTAGTTACGAATTTACAACTGTGAAAATACAAACTACCAAGTAACTCAATGTCGAGCTTACTCGGCTGGCAAGTCTCGCTTTATTTGCCGCAACTGTTTGCAGATTAAACAGGCACTTTGGCATATTTTTAATTAAACGACGTCACGACATTTACAGAACAAACATGGCAGAGAGAATATAGAAAAACTGGGGACAATAGGAACTTTAGAAAAACTATTTAAATTTCGTTTATTAAAAATCAACATACAAAAGTTGTTAATTTGCCAATGAAAACAATGTTTTTTTCTTTGTAAAGCAAAATGAGGAAACCATTTTTTTTGCTATGAACTATTAAATTAATTACACGCTTCACAAGCAGATAATTCCCACTGTGCAATGGCCGTGTTGACGTTGCCAACTACTTGAGAAGCGATTTTCTCTTGGTCTTATTCCCATTTCTTTATTCCCACTCCACAATTCAACTGCGGTTTCATTAGCCCCGGTCTGTTAAGTTGTTGCTGCCATTGCTGTTATTGTTGTTGTTATTGTTGTTGTGGCTTTAGCTGTGGTTGTGGTTATACTCACTATCTATGGGCTGCCTGCCCTATGCTGCCCTGTTTCCTTTCATTTAGTTAAGTTTCGGTGGCCGCAGCAGCACCAACAGCAGCAGCAGCAGCGGCTATTGAAATTTTTCTTCGTATTTAATGCTCCATAACCATAAGAAGTTGAACCCGGCCAATGAAGTTGCTGCTTCCGCGAACAGCCACAGATCACACCAGCCATTCGGCCAACCGGCCAACCGGCCCACCACCCAACCACCCCCGACCTCGATTAGAAGAAGTGTAGCTCGTTTTTAGCAAATGCAATTAACAAAACACGCTTCCAGCATAAAGTCATTAGTTATTCCATTTCATGAATACGAGTATACCCACAATTCGAACGCTTGACTGAGTGCGCGAGTGAGTGTAACTCCGAGTGTGAGAGAGAGACAGAGAGAGAGAGAACGAGAACTAGTATGAGTGCTCTGTGAGTGCTTGGAGCATATGGAGCATATATGCTGGCTGTTTGTATATATGTTTTGTGTGCGTAGATATTACATTATATTTGGTGGATTTTGGCCAGAGTCCGCAGTTGGCTAACAAACGACCGCCAGTGGCGACAACCCTAAACCCCTCTTCTCCATCCCCACTCTACCGGACAGGCACTCACTGCCACGTCGGATCTACGCTAAATTGGCATCCAATGTTGCCGCTCGGCCAGAAATATTGTACAACAACTGCTGTTGGTATGCGGCGCCACGTTGTTTGCTTTCACCTCAAGCAAAGTTTGCAAATATTTTGGCCAAGCGGCTGGACGCTGCGAGCGAAGCATGCGGGAGTGCCAGGAGGTATGGGGTGGGGTGCCGGCTGCTGGTGGTTACCGGATAAAGTTCGGACGGTGTGAGGTTCTTACTTGTGTAGTATATGCAAAAATGGTATTCAATACTTAAAGATTTATGAGTCTATGAATCTTGCATGGTATCCTCCAGTGTGTGTGTGTGTGTATGTATGTGTGGCGAAATGAAATACTGATACGCCAAGCAGGCTGCCTCTACGCCCCGCCGAGCAGTCCCTTTTTGTGGAAAAAGTCCGACGCACTGGCGGCCTAGTGGCTCAGTCTTGAAGCTGTGTGGGGCACATGTAGGGCTTTCGACCATGCTTTGCATAAGCCAAAAGAGCGTCGGCTAGGCAGCCGGGCCAAAGCCGAAAGTCCAAAGCAAACACCACAAATTAGTCGACACCAAGTGGGGAGGCAACTCGTCTATATATGTACATATATATTCTGCAAAAAGATCAACTTTTACTAATTGCTCAACTCGACTACACCCTGGAGACATAGTGCACATGGCTGGTAATGCTGAGTGCGTTGTGCAAAACAAGTGCAGGGTATGAAAATCAGACGTAAGTTCTTCAGTACTGGCTGGGCAAAAGTTTTGGCCTGAGCTTGGAAAAGTAGCAGCTGCCAGGACACATGAATCAGCACAAAGTCCTCAAAGTTTTTCAATGATTTAATTAGAATTCTTTAAGGTAAATATCTCGTATCCTCTGCCAACTGCCAACTGCGTCCTTTGAGTTCAACTCGGCAGTTTAATTATGAAATGTTCAAGGTGACACCACACACACACACACACACCACAACACTCAATTCTCCCCCTTGTAGGCGAGAAAATTGCCTGCCCGTTAAGCATACCTCAGGATAATGTGGTAGATTAGCTAAACGAATTAGACAAAGTTCAATTTGTTGATATGAAATGTTGACAAACCTGTTTTGATCTGTTAAGGATAAATTAATTGAATTTTCATTATTATGTCCCACCTTGAAAATTACACAGTAAACATACCATTTTTTACCATATTAAGCGGTTAAGCTGCACTACGAAAAAACATTCCAATTGAATCTTAGCGTATTAAACTTGTAATGCCCATGATTTTTCTTTCAAAACGAAAGCCCTTTGTTGTCGCATTTTCAAACACTAACAAATTGCATTAGGCATGTTCTGTTCTCTCAGTGTATTTCACAAAGTGAGGCGTAAACCCTTTGTGTGTCAAGGAATATTAAAAACATTTGCTTATGTTGTTGTTTATTTTCCTGGTATTTAAATTTACTTTACAGCGGAACTTGTGTCTCAATTCCTTGGAAAGCGAGTCCTCCATCTGTTATCAGAGCCTTGATAATGCTAATTGGGGTCTCTAGCCGAGCTTTTCGTTTGCTCTTATTAAACTTTAATCTTTTATCAAATACCCGGCGGTGGCAGCATCAAATACGCAAATGGCGACGGATAAAGACAAAATCACGTCAAGATTAATGTTTATTGATTTTCGAGGCAGTGATAATGCTGCTCCTATGCTTCTACACTGGCTCCCTTTCGATTGGGTGGCTCGCAAAGAAAATCAGCGCGTTTTTCCTGGCTTAGTTTTCTATTTCTGTGTAAAGCCATCTTAAGAATTTGATAAGCTTATTTTAAATTTGCCTTGACTGCCTTTTTTCTCATCTTTTGTGCTATGGAAAGTTTTATTTGTATTTACATTTCATTGAAAGCCCATTGAGTGTATTTCATGGTGTTGATTTTGGGTTCATTTGAAGTTCTACAGGTCTCTAGGTGACCAATCCGTATGCTCTAGGAAACCACCATCAAGATATATGGCACTTATTGCGCACTTTCCGACTCTCCACAAACCACTTGAACAATCTAAACGTTTGCTAACAAGCACAATACGAGAAGGGCAGAGGTGGTGGTGGTAAAAAAATTCGGAATAAACAAAGATACTATATTTTATGTTATCACTCAATCCCAATTGAATTGTGTTTCATTCAAAATGATTCAGAACAATTTGTAAGTCCCAAGCTATGACATTCGCTATCGATTAACAATGCGATTAGACTACATTACTTGATAAGATACGAATACCTGTAGACCCATCTCTAGGGCTTCTGAAAATTACTAAATAGTAGCATCGGTCATCATGACATTTTCATTGAGACAAACTCTTAATCTTTCGGACTGATTAGAACGAGTTTAATGATTATGTTTGTTGCCATTTTCCGGGGAATTTTTGCTTCTTTTGAAATGGATTTTGATAGTATTATGAACGGCCAACAGGTGGTCCAAGTTATTCTGAAAGCCTTCTCTTCGCTTATCACTTTGATAATTGAACCGTATATAAGTCCTCAACCCAACAAAAAGTTGGCAATCACAAATCCAAATCGCCATGGACATAGTCAAGTTAATACTTCTCGGTCAACTCTTCTTTTTAGGACTGACACAAGTCAGTTCGTTGCAACTGCCACTTGGGCAGGATGGATTTACTAGCAAGGAGCAATACCACAGGATTATGGAATTGCGTCCACTTGCTGTCGAGTTCATGCACCACTTTGGCAACATCTCACAAACTGACTTGGATTTACCAAACAACCGAATTCCCAGTCAACAGGACTTGCAGTGTTTGGCTGACATGGCCCAGATGATGAGCGGCGTAACATCTCTCAGTGTTTGGGCCTTAAGGAGTGAGTGTAATTTGTATTTATGCAAATGTGATACTAATGTAACTTATAATAGTGATCGATTCATGGGGCAGTTTTCCGAGTGGGTTTCTGTACGGTAATATTATAGATATGGGAAACTTTGACGAGTGCATCGGTATCAACAAAGCGATTTCCGACAGCCATAATATTAAAGGAAAATATTGCTTTGCAAAAGTGCCCTTTCCAGTGGAAGTGGTGGATATAAGGATTGCAGTTTGCTTCCCCTCCACCTGTTCTGCTGCTCTCATGGATAGTTTTCTGGTAAAGCTACTAAACAAGTTGCTTGGTGTGAACGTGACCTCGAAAGTAGTGGACGAGCAGTACTGTAAGATAGCCGATAAGGAACCCTTCGATGGCCTTACCATATTCACGATGTAAGTGAGAAAACCTATCGTTTTCATTGTTGACTTTAATTAATCATCCAACTTGCAGTGTGCTTCTCTCAGTGCTCGCTGGCGCCATGATCTTGGCCACTGCATGCGACTACATTTTTTATGAGGATCAAAGTAAGTTGATGAAAAGAAATAACTATAAGCAACTAACACGTAAAATTAAAGGTAAACTTCCTGGACTTGTGAAAGTATTCTCGGGACGCGCCAATTCTCGTGTTCTGTTTCGCTTAGTGGAGCCCAAGTCGAACCCCAATGTCATCGATTGCCTCCATGGCATGCGTTGCCTGTCACTTATTTGGGTCATATTTGCACATCAATACATATTCGCTGTGATGTCTCCAAATATGAATGCAGTCGTCTTTTATAAGGTGCGTACAATTAAAAGTTTCCCCATTGAAATTTTTGCTCACTTCGGCCTGTCTCTTAACAGTGGATACCAAGTCCATTTACAAGGTTCATATTCCATGGTCAGTTCTCAGTGGACACCTTTTTCTTGCTCAGTGGCTTATTGTTGGTTATGATTGCCTTGCGCTCCATGGAGAAGTAAGTTAACACACCACGGAAAAAAACCAAACGAGATAAAAACTGGTATTTATTTCACAGAACGAAAGGAAAACTTAATATCGGAATGATGTATCTCCATCGCTATTTGAGACTCACACCAATTGTAGCAGTCGCTATACTCATGTATATGACACTGATTACCATAATGAGTGATGGTCCAGCTACTGACAAGACTCAGTTTGATCACTACGAAAGCTGCGAGACCAATTGGTTCTGGACTTTACTTTATCTTCAAAACTATGCAGCCAAAGAACTTGTAAGCTCTAAATTTGAGTACAAATCTTTTCTAACATAATAATAATGCTCATTTCAGTGCATTGCCCATACCTGGTATTTATCCGTAGACATGCAACTCTATATTCTATCGCCAATATTCCTTATCGCACTGTACAAGTGGGGCAAGAAAGCCGCTGCTGGAATATTTGTGCTCATGCTTCTACTCTCAGCTTGTCTATTCAGCTCAATGATGACTAATAAATACCCTGTACATGTCGAGTAAGTGCACTCATGCATAAGCAATTGTTTAGTAATTTTCCATTTCATATTTTTCCTATACTCGTATAGACAAGGCGACCTCAAAGGCGACGCTCAACGCAAATTTTACTTCGCCACCCACACCCATGCGGCACCCTGGCTTATCGGAGCACTCCTTGGCTACTTCGTGCATGTGAATCGCAACAAGTCCTTTCAACTGAATCGCATATTCATTTGTTTGGGCTGGATTGTCAGCTTGGCCTTGTTGTTTACCTCGTTGTTTGCCTTGTATCCAGCTGCACAGTGGAAAGCGAAAGCTTTGACAATCGGAGAGCAGGCTGCCTATTACACATTGAGCCGTATCGCATGGCCTTTGGGCCTTTGCTGGGTGGTATTTGCCTGCATGAGAGGATATGGTGGGTTGGCCAACAGCTTCCTCTCCTCGGCCATGTGGCAACCCCTGTCAAAACTCTCCTATACGGCATATATATTTCACATATTCATACAGCAAATTAACGCAAGACGTCTGCGAAATAATACAATGTTCTCCAACTACGATGTGGTAAGTTTAATTTTAAACTGCAATCCCTCAGACATTTTCAATATACGACTCCCGATAGATGCTGACATTTTGGGGAACCTTCGGCTTTACCTTAATAATGTCTTACGTAATGTACATCATTGTGGAAGCACCCTTTGGTGCTCTAGAGGTCATGCTGCTGCCTCAACGTAAACCCAAAGAAAAGACTGAAGTGGCAATTGAAGTGGAGACTGATAGAAATCAAGTTATGCAGGTTCACGAAACGGAAGAAACAGTGAAGCCTGCGACAAGTTCAGGAGCGCAACAAATATAGTTTTAATAGAATACTAAAAATAAATACAACTTGTCTAATTATCAACATTTAAGCCGAATTTGGGATTTGATAAGACATTAACTTAAGTACGTCAATTATAGTAATCATATCTATACAAATGTTTCATTCCCTCTTCAAAATAAAAGCTCTTATCGGCTTAATGCCGGGAAGCTAAATCGTATAAGAAGTGCTATTCTCCGAACATGGTCAAGACTATTGAATTGGCCGTGAATCGAACATGGTCAAAATCCTTGTGACGCTGCTGTTAATTGGACTGGCGCTCGTCGGATCGGAAAAACAAATTAATGATGAGGAATATCAAAGAATTGTGGAGCTGCGTCCCCTTGCGGTCGAATTCTCACAATACTTTCGAAACATCACCCAAAAGGACTTGGATTTACCCAACAATCGCCTGCCCAACCAGCAGGATCTGCAGTGTCTAGCGGACATGGCCCAGCTGATGAGTGGCTTATCCGCCAGAAAGCTGTGGGCATTAAAGAGTAAGTTTGATTCATTTTTTACGAATTTTTAATTTGATTGCTACATCAACAGTGTTTGATTCGTGAGGTACTTGGCCCAAGGGTTTACTCTACGGCAATATCATTGATATGGGCAACTACGATGAATGCATAGATACCAATCAGGCGATTGGAAATAGTTACAAACTGAAAGGGAAATATTGTTTTGCCGTGCTGCCATTATCTACGGTTGGTGTCTACATAAGGACTGCAGTTTGCTTTCCCTCATCGTGCTCCGCAACACATATGGATGCCTTTCTGGGGCAGCTGCTGCAAAAACTGCTCAATTTAAGTACATCACATTTACAAATAAGTGAGGATAGTTGCCGGACCTCCGAAAGTGAACCTCAGGATGGTTTATTCATATTCACAATGTATGTATTAACTCACTCGACTTGCTTTTTTCACTCGATACCCTTAAAACAATAAAGGCATGTTCGACTGTCTGTCCGACGAATATTGTTTCTTATTACGATCTAGCATCCTATAATGGATACTGCTCAAAAATCGAACTCCCCTTATTTAGTTATATTACATTTAAATGATTATTCTACACCATAGCATTCTTTCTTGCTTATTATTATTATGTATATTAATTTCTTTGCCCCCCAGCGTTTTACTCGCGCTTCTGGTAGCTGCAGTTGTCCTGACAACTACATACGACTATCTCTGTTGCCAAAATGAAAGTAAGTAGCAAGCTGACCATCTACATAAGATGTGACCGCTAAATCCTTCTAATTGTCACCCCCAGAAGTGTTGCCTAGTGTGGTCAAGATATTTTCAGCCCGAGCCAATTCTCGCGCGCTTTTCCACCTTGTGGCACCAAAGTCCAATCCCAATGTTATCGACTGTCTGTACGGCATGCGTTGCATGTCGCTTATCTGGGTTATTTTTGGACATCAATACTTATTTGCGCTGCTGGCTCCAAATATAAACCAGTTTCGCTTGAAATGGGTAAGTGAATTGTTTTGATTTCTTTTAGATTAGTCTGGTTTCAGCACACTCTTTACGCATTCATTTTTTGTAGTGGTTTGATAAACCCTACACGAGCTTTGTCTTGCACGGTGTATTCTCAGTGGATACCTTCTTCTTTCTCAGTGGCCTGTTGTTGGTAATGATTTCACTGCGTTCCTTGGAGAAGTAAGCTTGCTGCATGACAGCAAATCAATGAACGAGTAATAATAACCACTTTATTTTATTAATTAGGAGCAAGGGAAAACTTAATATTCCCTTGATGTATCTCCATCGATATTTGCGCCTCACACCTGTCGTGGCTCTGGCGATTCTTATCTATATGAAGATTCTTCCACTTTTTGGAGATGGCCCCATGTACGAAAGCGTCAAGTTCGACGATTATAACCATTGCAAGAGTACGTGGTTCTGGACCTTGTTGTACCTCCAAAACTATGCCACTCCAGACCTTGTAAGCCTTTCTCATCTAAACTTTAAATTAATAATCCCAACTTATTTTTTCATATAGTGCATAAATCATAGCTGGTACTTGGCCGTAGACATGCAACTTTATTTCATCTCACCAATCTTCCTCTTGGCATTGTACAAGTGGGGCAAGAAAGCCGCTGCTGGTATCTTTGTACTCATGCTTCTACTCTCTGGCTGTCTCTTTGCCACAATGATGACCAACAAATACCCCGTTTACTTAGAGTAAATACACTCAACTGAGTAGAATGAATGATATGCTTAGTGAATCTTCTTTTTGATTAGAAATGGCGTAACTCCCGATGAAGCTCAACGGAAACTTTACTATGCCACCCATACTCATGCGGCACCCTGGCTGATCGGAGCACTTTTTGGATACTTCCTGCACTTGAATCGCAACAAATCGTTCAAGTTGAACCATATATCCGTTTGGATTGGTTGGATCGTATGTCTAGCCTTGATCTTTACCTCAATATTTGCATTATATCCGCATGCGAACTGGAGAAATCCCACTCTATCAATGCTGAGTCAAGCATTTTACTATACATTCACTCGCATTGCTTGGCCTTTGAGCTTATGCTGGGTGGTGTTCGCCTGTATGAAGGGATATGGTGGGTTGGCCAACAGCTTTCTCTCCTCCCAGCTATGGCAGCCCCTGTCTAAACTATCCTATACAGCATATATATTTCACATATTCATACAGCAAATAAACGGAAGACGCATGCGAACAAATACATTTTTCTCAGACTACGATGTGGTAAGTGGAGATCTTTAAGGAATATCAATATCAAATCACACTCTTAATTCTATCAACAGATGCTTATCTTTTGGGGAGGATTTGGCTTCGTTTTGCTGTTGTCTTATGTAATATACATCATCATGGAAGCGCCCTTTGGTGTTCTTGAGAGCATGCTCATGCCAAATCGTAGATCTCCAGTAAAAGCTTTGAAAACAACTTTAGAGATCACAAAGGAAGAATTGCCAACACAGGCTAATTCTGAAACCGAAGTAGCAACTTCAAGTGCAGCCGTTGGTAACAATGCTCAGGCTTAGAGATTTTTGAAAATTTGTGCATCACATTTAATTGTATCTTCTTAGAATTTATATTATATTATTACGAAACTTAGTAAAGATACAGAAAAATACTCAGTCAAAGCCAAAACAATAGGTGATCTCGTCAGCATCAAATAAATTGGAACTAAAAAAAAATTGAGCTAATTTCGATAGTATTGTACTGTTATGAAACAACATGGAACTTAATGTAAATATTGGCCAGTTAATATTTAGAAGATACCTGAAAAATGATCGATAGTTCGTTTGATGAACATATTATATAATCTAACATACTGCTTCGTATTAAATAGAGTTTTTCAATGGACACATTTTCTATTCTAAATATATTGTTGTTGGTAAGAATTTACGTGAGATCCCTTGACATTAATTAAGATTACAATACGCAGCAAGCAACATTTTTATGAAGTGTTAATGATAACTAATAAACTGGGAATACATTTCAAAATATTTAATTATTTCAGTTTTAATAAAGTTATATAATTATATAACTACTAGGAGGAAACATCTGCACGTGGATACCACAGGTACCGAGCATATTGTGCGTTCCTCGATGAAAGATCTGCTCTGCTTCATTAGGGAAGCAGAGCAGCTTTTGTCCAGCTAGCTAGGAGAGCCTTGTAGGTACAAAAGACCACCATGATCGCAGTGCCTCGCCCCTTTTCTGCTGGGAGACTCCCTTTATCATTATTATTATTATTATTATTATTATTATTATTATTATTATTATTATATAGTATACGAGGTGTCCTTCACTATAGGAGGAAGAGCAGAAAACTTTTATATATAATAGAGAGCTAATATATAGTATAGTATATAGTATATAGTAAAAATGGTGGCGAATATGCGTGCAATTAAAGTGGACTGTAATTATCTTTTTGTAGGTTTACACTATAATACAGGCATCTACTCAATTTTTCATACAAATGTTTTTAATACTAACTCAAATGAACGAAAATATTCCAACGATTGAATTTTCGTCGCTAACTGAAAACAGCTGTTTTGTTATTCAGTTGTATACGTTGAGTGAAGTCTCATTTTTCTTTCCGCTTTTGCGAAGTTTCCCACCATTTTTCCAAAAATTATTGACAGCTTGGCCTTGTTTACCTTGTTGTTTAGAAGTTTGACTCTAGGATACTCTCATACACTCAATTAACAATTCTGGCTTCGATATCTGCAGGGGCAAAATTCATACAAGTCAATTATTTCCAGGAAGTGTTGTTTTGCTATGCAGGAAATCTTGAGGCCAAGCCCAGTACTTTAGAAATATGACGCAGCACAATTCAATTTTTTGAATTAAATCAGTATAAGTGACTTCTGTCTAACTTTTATACCCATGCTAAAAACCAAACCACACTTATCTCCTAGAAGTAAACAGGATATTCCATTGTGACACGGATACTCAACATTTTCAGACGAATTTAAATGTATTTATAAATTGTTAAGATTCAGCAGAATAGATATTGATAGCATTCCTGCAAGTACTCGTACATAAAACAATACTTGTATTAAAATACGATTATCAATATTGGACATGACATAACCGATAAGGTATCGGGCCCTATACACTTATCTCTGCATTTTAATACTTGGCTTATATAAATATGTTCAATCTGCAAATATTTGTCATTCACAAATCCAAATAGCCATGGACATGGTCAAAATAATACTCTTAGGAGCACTAATACTTTTTGGACTAACACAAGTGCGATGCCATCACTTTGTGCCAAGTGGATTTATTAACAATGAGGAACACCAAAGGATTATGGAGCTACGTCCTTTGGCTGTCCAGCTCTTACAACAGTTTGGAAATATGACACAAAGTGACTTGGATTTACTTGACAACCGTCTTCCCACGCAAGAGGACCTGCTGTGTCTGGCTGACATGGCTCAGCTGATGAGTGACTTATCCTCTCTTAGTTATTGGGCACTCAAAAGTAAGTGTGAGAGATATTTTTCAGAAATTCAATTCAATTCTTGCGATTATAGTGATTGATTCGTGGGGATCCATTCCAACGGGATTACTCTACGGCAATTTAATAGACATGGGCAACTACGATGAATGCATCAAGATCAATAAGGCAATATCGGATAATCACAACATAAAGGGAAAATACTGCTTCGCCAAGATTTCCTTCCAAGTGGATATAAAGATTGCAGTTTGCTTCCCTTCTACTTGCTCTGCTGCACTCATCAATACCTTTATGGAACAGATAGTAAATAAATTGCTCAATGTGCAAATTAGTAAGCAAATTGTGAGCGAGGACACCTGTAAAACTGCACAAAGCGAAGCCTTTGATGGTGTAACCATATTGATCATGTAAGAAAGGGTTTATTTAAACCATTTTAGCTTATAATCTTACAATACAACTTACAGTGTTATACTATCAGTGCTAGCCGCTACTGTGGTTCTGGCCACTTCCTGCGACTACTTGCTTTATGAGGACCAAAGTAAGTGGTTGAAAATAAACAACTAAATTGCAACTAACATTTTAATTCCAAGGTAAGCTTCCTGTAATCGTGAAAGCATTCTCTGCTCGAGCCAATTCTCGAGTCCTCTTCCGTCTTGTCGAGCCCAAGTCGAACCCCAATGTCATCGATTGTCTCAATGGCATGCGTTGCATGTCGCTTATCTGGGTCATTTTTGGACATCAATATCTCATATCAATGACATCGCCGAAAATAAATTATGTGAGCTTATTTAATGTGAGTGGAGCATACTTTTTAAATAGTATCACTTTCAAATTAAAGCTATTTTCTATTGCAGTGGTCCCAGTCGCCTTTTGCCAGCTTTATATTCCATGGAACATTCTCAGTTGATACCTTTTTCTTCCTGAGCGGCTTATTGTTGGTAATGATTGCCATCCGATCCCTGGAGAAGTATGTTTGTGCATCAGTTAGTTCAAATCAAATATTAATTTCTATTCATTTATCAGGACCAAAGGAAAATTAAATGTTCCAATGATGTATCTCCACCGCTATTTACGTCTCACACCGATCCTCGCCATATCTATACCCATATATATGAAACTGCTTCCCCTGATGAGCGATGGTCCGGTTACTGATCAAGTTTTTTTTGCTGACTACAACGTTTGTAAAAGCACATGGTTCTGGTCTTTGCTTTACCTTCAAAACTACGCAACACCAGACATTGTAAGTTTACCTTTGAAAAGATCTAATCCATGAGTCACATCAGTCATTATTTCAGTGCATTAGTCATAGCTGGTACTTGGCCGTAGACATGCAACTCTATATTCTATCGCCAATATTCCTTATCGCACTGTACAAGTGGGGCAAGAAAGCCGCTGCTGGAATATTTGTACTTATGCTTCTCCTATCCGCTTGTCTATTCAGCACAATGATGACTAATAAATACCCCGCATACCTGGAGTGAGTTAAATAACTTAAGAAAACTGTTGCAAAGAAATGTTTTAATTTAATCATACTATAAATTCTGACATATAGAAAAGGAGGCACTGGTGGAGAGACTCAGCGCAAAATTTACTTTGCCACGCATACTCATGCCGCACCCTGGCTGATCGGGGTGCTATGTGGATACTTCCTGCATTTGAATCGCAACAAGTCCTTCAAGCCCAATCGCATTGTGATTTGGGTAGGCTGGATTGTCAGCTTGGCATTGATGTTTACCTCATTGTTTGCCCTATATCCAGCTGCCCAATGGAGTGCGCCAGCTTTGACCATGTTGGAGCAGGCCTTCTATTATACACTGACACGCATCGGTTGGCCATTGAGCTTGTGCTGGGTGGTGTTTGCCTGCAGTAAAGGATACGGCGGGTTGGCCAACAGCTTCCTCTCCTCGCCGCTGTGGCAGCCACTGTCAAAACTCTCCTATTCAGCATACATCTTCCATGTATATATACAGCTAGTCAATGATAAACGGGTGCGATCGACTACATATTTTTCGGACTACGATATGGTAAGTGCATCTCAAATAATTATCAAACTATTTAATTTCATTTGTATGCTTAATAGATGCTATCCTTCTGGGGAGCTTTTGGCTTCACCTTGCTGATGTCTTATGTCATGTACATCATTTTAGAAGCACCGTTTGGTTTCCTTGAGAGTTGTTTAATGCCGAAACCTAAGGGACCTTCAAAGCCAGCTATCGCCAAGGAATCGCAAGTCGAAGAAACTTCCAAAATACCTAAAGTCGACAAGGTAACAGAAAATCTGCAGGCGGCTACCAGTAATCGGTTGTGAACCCCTGATCGGAAGCTCTCATTAATGGTATTCGACCTTGCCTTCATAAAGATTAGTTTATTACATTCGAGTACCAAACACGTCAGGAGGCAATAATGTGGACTAAGAGATCGACAAGCATTTAAATTACTCAATACGCCCTTATCTAGAGTACTCTAATACAATAAAACGTCAGATTGCAGAGCACCACCTGTTTCACTTTATCTCTATAAGATTGCGCCTACCGAATGTTTGAAGTGTTTTTCCACGATAAGTTTGTTAATGACTCTGAGTTATACTACTTTTATACTTATTTGTATTAAAAAATAATTACTACGAAGTGGACATAGAATAATAAGCATTTGAAATACGACTCTTTGGCAAAGAAATCAATTAAAATTTTTTGTTAGAATCGTGTGAAAAAATATAACCCATTATATGTTGTATAAAGATAATATTAAAAGTCATTGTACAGAATGCTTTACATTGAGTAAGGTTGGGACTATAAGACGCCGTCTAAATTTTACTAAATATACTGGTTTACATTGATGTTTTTATATTTGTATGTAATAAAATAAAACATTTTATTAATGTGCAAATATTTTCCTTGTGCTTTTAAAAAGTTGTGTTGAAAGTCGAAAAATAATTATTAATTTAACGAGCTAAATTTATTTTGTTACCAAAGATCAAAGGATATAACTGACATTGACCGTGGATTGAACCATTTAAAGTTTGCTGCCAATTATCGTAAGTAAAATAAATAAATAAATACAAAAGCTGGGCGGGGGGCCAGCATTTGTTATTCTTTCATTTTCCGAAATTAACTGGAAGTGATATAGAAACCGAATTTGCGCGAATAGACAATAAAGCAAGCCAACAAAACGACAACCTAGTTTCGGCCGACGCAACAGACGACACGCTGTCGACGACGAATGCAAAGTGAGACACATTTGATATGATGGTATTTGGTATTTGGTACTTGGGAGAGTGGGGTACCCCGAATAACGGATGGCGCCCCTGGCGGATTATTGAATTTTCCAACATTTGACTGACAGTTGGCGCCTGATGTGATTCGCTTGGCTTACCTTATTGTACTCTTTGCTGCTGTTTGTTGTTGCTATTAATGTTGCTAATTTAGATGCGGGCGTTGCGTTCACAAAATTCCAATCGCATTTTACATGCACGTAATTTACATACATTCACATGCGTGCATATATACACACACATATGTACATATATGCATGTATGTATTTTTGAATGACGCAGGCCGAGCAGCGGCCACTCTACAGTAAACACAATTGCCGTGTACGTGTGCGAAAGTATGTGTGTGCTGTAGTGCTATACGGACAACACAATTGGAATGGGGCAGCGGCGCCCGCAGTCACAACGACGACGACGAAATGTATACCCGTTGATTTTTTCTCAAGCGAGACCCAATTTTTGGAGTTCACACAGCGAATGTTGAAACGAGCCGCGTATCTGTGATATTAATGCCGCTTTGGTCATAAATTTTGCAACGTTGTAGCAACACACTTGACCCACTCACCTCGCGCACCCGCGACGTGTTGTTAATGAACGGCACCTAGACGAATTGTTACTCTTGGCACCTGATGCAATTCGGTGTTTTCAATTAAAGTGATTTAATTAATTCGGAATTGGCGGCACAGCGCAGATGACCAGCTGCCTCCTTTAGCACTCGACACGCAACGAACAAATACTGAAGAAGCAAGCAACGGTAAAAGGAGCAGCGCAGCGATTTTTTCATGTTTCGTCTTTGCTGATGCTGCGCGCTCTCGCTGCGCATAAACCAGTGCTACCCATTGCGGCGAATTTATTTGCGCGTGCCTGCTCTCGCCTCAATGTCTGCCAGTGTTGCTGCTGCATACATATATATGTATGGCTGCCAATGGCCGTGTTTATGTGTGCCTGTGTGTGCGTATGTCCGAGGAATGCGATAAAAAACGAAGCGTTAGAATGAAATGAAAATGTAGCATAATTTATGGCTGCATTGTCTTTTAAATAATTGCACGCACATCCATGTGTACACGCATACACAGACAGAGAAACACACGCAAATGGTTATATTTGAAATGTGCATGAATTTACGGTAACTCACGGCAAACTCATCATATTCATAATGCCCTGTAAATTTATCATTTTATTTAAAATTTACAACAGTTAATATTTTTGAAAGCTCGAGAAAATTTTAGGTTAACATTATTTTGACGATCGTTTTTGATTTATTGAGATATTCAGATCAATCTTTTGAATTGAAATAAAAAATGAGTAATAACTGCGTACTAGATTTATGATTCAAATTGTGGCAATTATATTATAGAATTTATTATGGTAATCACTCGCATAGTATGTTGTATTTTGTATGTAAATGTATAAACTTTAAGAATGTTTGCACGCACAGCAGGCCTGTCGAGAGAGCCTTGTCGTCGTGCATTTTAACGCAATTTTTGTCATATTATGATGGATCACATGGGGTAACTGTGTTCAAGTTTGTCATGTAAGTTGGAAAACCGAAAACTCAATGACAAGAGATGATGCTAATGATGATGCAGCGCTTATAACTATAATTCGACGTTGTTTAAATTAGACCCAGATGATGTGGGTAAGTCGACATCGCTAGGTGGCACAAAAGTGCCCATAGTTTGTACGCTCTCATGTTTGGCGCTGAGCTTAAGCATCTCGCACTTGAGTTTGTCGAGAATGGCGTAGTTAGGTTGATTTACAGCCGCCTTACTCTGGAGCACAGTAATTTCCTGCTCCTCAAGCTTCTTCTCCTTAAATGTCTTAATCGAATTATTGCCATACAGGCGCAACAGTGAGCCCCAAGTCTGTATGTGCGGGTGGAGTATCTGAAAAATAATTACAATTTAATGTGATAATACTTAATGAACTACTACATCTCCTACTTGTAGAATGGCCTGCGATGCCAGTTGCTTGCCCTCGCGCTTGTTTTTGCACACCACCTTGGCCGAATGCTTGCCAACAGTCATGGTGTATTCGTTCTTGTTGTTCGCGGTGCGATTAATCTCTTGGGTGATCTGAACATCGCTGCCGTAATTACGCTGCAAACATGTCAGCAAAATGGCATTGGGTGATGGCTCCGTTGTCTTATTGCAGAACTCAGTGACACGCGGATCCTCAATGCGTATGTCATCAAAAACCTAGAGCCCAAAAGTTAGACACACGCTAATTCAACTTTCACCAGCACTTACGGACAGATCACTCTGCGTTTTCTTGGCGATTCCGCTCTTTTGATCCTTATTGTTTCCCGTTATCTTGTCCTTGACATCCGGTATTAGTATTTCAAGTGTTTCTCGCGCCGCTTCCGACTTGGCCTGCTTCTTGCTAGTGCCATAACCCGTGCCATACTTGAGATTGTTCACCGAAACTGTTGCCGAGTAGGGAGTGGCGGCATTTTGCAACTCCTTGAACTCGTAAGTGGGCTGTGTCTTCAACGCATGCTGCACATACTCATGCAATATGCATACAAAACTCTTTCCATTGGGATTCATTATCCACTCCTTGCGACCACGCGGATTTGCTGAACCTTCCGCACCACTGGCAGCCAGAATAGGAAACTTGATGAGCTTGGTGCCATCCGGCAACGTTGGCCGCTGTATGTTTTTTATATGCTTGCGGTTCTTAGTAAATTTTCTGCGTGCATTCCAGCTGCGAAAGCGAAGCACGCGTATCATCTTGAACCTGAATAGCTTTTTGCAATACGAATTTAGTTGGTCGGGCGTCACAGATTCGAGCTGCGTGTTCTCATTGACTGTAACAATTTTGGCTGCCGGAATCAATGCTTGTAACGTCTCATTGGCTTCAGAACCCTCTTCTGCTTTGGGTTTATTGCTAGAAGCTTCTTTGTTCTCTGTGTTCTCGATTTCCATGGGCTGCGCAGTGGCATGGTTAACAGGACAAGCACCAGCTGGTGTTTCATCCTTGTTCTCTGGTGCCAGCTTGGCTAACGCGAGCTTCTGTTCAGCCTCAGATTCTTCATCTAGTGCACGTCTATAGTTCAAACAGGGTATGGCGCCCACAGGCACAGCATGCTTGCGTGCACTGCCAGTACCTAAAAAGTACGGACGAGCAGCACAACAGACACGCGTCTTTCGATGCAGGAAGAGGGGCATGCCACTGTTGTGGGTCACCTGCACCCAGCCCTCTGGCAGCACCTCAAAATGATTGTGCCGCTTTTCTGTATGGGGAAATCAGATGATCGTAAATAATCCTAGTGAAAATTAACTAAGCAGAGTGAAAAGTACTGCAGCTTACCATCTAATACAGTTTTAAAACGCTGCTCGTATTTGGGTCGTTTGGACTCACGTAGATCGTCGGGCAGCTTCTCATCAAGCAGATTCTCAATTTCCTCGTCGTCAAAATCTGAGGAATCATATTCACCCGCCTCTCCGTCGCCTTCGTCGTCGTCAGCATAGTTTTCACCATTCTGTTTCTCGCTGTTATCATCTGGGCAATGTGAGAAGAAACAGAGATGTGTTTAAATAAGCTGTAAAAATAATGTCACCTTCTATATTATTATCTTAATTCAATTCGCTCGCCTCCAACGGCGAATGATACTAGTTTTTACCTGATTTGAACGATATCCGTTCGTTCAGATCTAAGCGCACTATAGGAATCATACGCATTTTGAGGGCTCCTTTTAAAACTAATCAGAGATCAGATATTACGGAAATGTATCATAGAAATGCAGCTGCATCTAACGAGTGAGAGCTTGTCGAAATTACTAAAGCAATATTCAAACATGCAAAGAATCCGGGGGACTGCTAACAATGTTTATCAGATTGCGTGTCGTTTTATTAACACAATGATAAGCTATGGCAAGATCTACAGATAAGACCTATAGAAGCTGTTGTTTTATGGCTAGCGCCATGTGCACTGCCAGTCAAAACAAGAGTGTATGTATGCACTCACGAGAATTTTTTGTTTATCGCTCACCTGACTCATCATCCTCACTTGCAGTGGCTACTTCATCAAGCACCTGAAACTGACGTAGCTGCTGATCAAGGGGCTCCGACAGCAACTCGGCGTCGCGTGTCTGACGCATTTCCTCTATGGCACTTAGTGAAAAGCCGGCCACCTTCAGCTCTTGCTCCTCTTCGTCTAGTCGGGGACGCTTACGATCCCTAACAGTCGCAGACTCAGCATCTTCTGACTGAGGCGCCTCAGATGTCGGCATGGTCGTAGCCATTTTATATGATAGTGTATGTATACTTAAACTTATGTATGTAATTGTTTATAATTTGGATTTGGTTTCTTATAGCTGTGTTTGGGTTCTTCTGGCCAATAACCAATACTGAGAACAACCAACGATTTCGAATTGATTTTTCATTGGAAGTGCCACATTGGTTAAGCAAGAAAGCCCAATCTAAGAGATGTTATGCCTGATGTTTTGTCAGCCTCGTCGCGTAGCTCGATTTAATTTCCTACTTGTGTTCTTTACGCACTTCACACAATAATTAGAGCATGCATCAGCATAACACGTTTATGTTCTAATTGTGTTTGTTGTTATTCTTGTTGCTATTGCAATTTGAGCCGGCTTCCCAAGCGAAGCTGCTTTCGCTTTGGATTCTGTGGACAACAAAACACCAAGGCAAAAGTGGCTAAGCCTGTTTCAATACTACTAGCCACTTAATATGTAACGTACAAAATATATAATTTATCAAAATAAAAAAATATTCTTCAGTCGATGGCCACGCTCGGACATTTAGTCAATAAACAGCTGTTTGGAACATTAATGTTGCCACATCGCCAGACTTTATTACCGTTTCACATTATCCGGGTTATCCGTTACTAATGATTCGGTAACATAAAAATTTGATTTAAATGAATTTTCGAACAAGGTGTAAACTGTAAAATTTTAAATAATATTATTTTATGCCATCTAATACCGCTGTGTATATAAAATGGTATATATCGAACTCTTGGCCGCTTCAACTTATGTTTCAATAACTAAACGACCAAAAATACAATTAGAATTAGAAATTGAACGCATGTAGGATACTTCAGATTAATCATCAATTACTTGCAACCATGGTTTGAAAATAACAAACTCCTGGATATTACGAAATTTAAAAAAATGTATGCCAAATCGGCCAAGCCGTTCTCTATTGATGAGATACTAATAAATTTTTCACGCAGAGAGAGATAATATATAGAATAGATATAGAAATAAATTCAAAATATGCGCCAATCGTTCAACATTAAAATTAATTAAAATTACAGCAGTATCTCTAACTATATAATATATATATTTGGTATATTCAGAAATTCCACTTTCAGTCACACTGTTTCTAATTGGAAGCCATTCGACCGCATATCTGTTTATTTTGGATTAATTTTTAAAGAATGCGATTAAATGAAGACATTAAAATAATTGGGCAACGGGTGGTACTGGTGCCCTACGAAACCCATCATGTGCCCAAGTATCACGAATGGATGAGCTGCCCCACACTGAGAAGCCTGACGGCATCGGATGAACTTACTTTAAGCGAAGAATATGAGATGCAAAAAACCTGGCGAGAGGACAATGACAAGCTCACGTTTATCATCCTTTGCTCTGAAACATACTCAAAAACCAATAATGAAATAGATGCCATGGTCGGGGATACTAATCTTTTTCTACGCTACGATGAAGAGGACAAACAGCATGTGGCTGAGGCGGAAATTATGATAGCAGCTACGGAAGCTCGAGGAAAAGGTTATGGCCGTGAAGCAATGCTGCTCATGTTCAAATATGCACAATTACACTTACCTGTGACCAAATTTGAGGTCAAGATTGACATGGACAATGAAATATCTCTGCACATCTTTAAGAAGTTTCAATTTATTGAGGTGCGTCGCGTAGAAGTCTTTCATGAGGTGACCTTAGAGCGAGAGATTACTCCCGAATGGGTAGCATGGCTGAATAAAGAAGTTAAATTAAAAATGGAAACGAAAAATAAATAATAATAGTAAATTGTATATAGGAAGTTATAAGACTCGATTAACTAAGCGAAGTAGTCGTTATTGTTGGAATTGGACTAGTCTCAATAGTCTACATACTATTGTACAATATTGTTATGTACTCTAACTGTGACTTCTTTTTAATATTTATATATTAATATATATATCTTTAAAATCTTAATGATAATATTTACTTATTGCTTACAAATTTCATAGTTACTTATACTAAATATCTATAAAACATTAACTACATGTTACAAGCTATAGATTCTACAAATTCTGTGTCAATATCGACATTATTGGTCTCTGCAGCGAAGTTTTGTGCATTTTGCTCATGGCCCTTGGAACGGTAGTGAGCAGCGAGGTGTGGGCGTCGCATAAAAGACACTTTGCAGACTTCACAGCTGTAATTGAATGATACCCATATAAAAATTATGTTTTGTCTTTGTTTGCCCATACTTACTGAAAGCTACGGACACCTGAGTGGCTAAGCATGTGCGTTTTGAGCTTATTGCTTACCGCAAATGCCTTATCACACTTGGTGCACTTGTACGGTTTATAGTTTGTGTGGCGACTGTAAAATAAGATGTTTTATTAAATCATCACAATTATATTATTAGTCTAACTTACTTGCGCTCGTGCTGAATTCGACCACTGTGATCGGCAAATGTTTGGCCACAGTACTGGCATGGATAAGGTTTCTGGCAAAGATGTGACAACATGTGTCGCCGCAACAAATGTGGCGTGTAGAACTTCAGAGGACACTGTTTACAAGGGAAATTCTTAACTCCAGTGTGGCGCAGCAAATGCACCTTGAAATTGCTGGGACAGGTAAAATGTCTACCGCAAAGTTCACAAATGCAGTCACGCTTACGCCGTTCACGCTTTAGTTCTACTATCTCATTCTCTGACAATTTGCTCCAGTTAATTCGAGGCGTGTTTCTTGAGTTGATAGCAAAGTTTACGGTTGCATAAAGTTTGGAAGAAGGTTTTCCAGGTTTGCGTTCTGGATGAACTGCATCTGAAGGCGTTTCAGTCTCTTTATCATGAACAATTTGATCTTCTGTTTCAAATTCATCATTCAGGTGCTCTGTGCAGTCATTAGACTCATCAGACTCATTAGTATTCTCTCCATAGTCAGAGCCTGTGGTTTCCTCAAACGAGATTGACTGATCCGCCTGCTTGACACTTTCTTCCTGATTTAGCTTGTGTTCTTCGTCTAAATCGATTTCCTGAAGCGCTTCTGTCACGCTACTGCTATTTAAAAGCAGCTGCTGTGTTCTTATGATCCGTTCACGAAATATGATGGATTCTCGTAGAGCAACTTCACATGGGCCGCAAATGTGTGCCGGAAATTCCCTTTGCTCTAGTAACTATTCAAAAACAAGTAATACTTACACTATTTCTGGCTAGCTAGTTAGTAAATTATAAAGCTTTCACTTACAAAGAGACCTGTTAACGCTTCTATTTGATGCAGCATAATTTTGTCAGGTTGTTCAAAAAGATTATGCGTCTTTAGGCTAAAAATTATTTTTCCACAGGTACGACAGCGCGCCGACATTTTATAAACATTTTCCAAAGCAACACACACTTTTCACTTGCATTCCATGCCACCAATTCGCATCTTTCGTGGGAATCAGCTGTTTAAACTATGTCCAACTGCAGTATATTTTTATAGTATATTTTGAAATTCAAATTACGGCCACATAGCAATTTTCAATTGTTCTGCATGAGAATAAAAAACCGTTACTTGCTGTTGCTCTTTATACATTTGTTTTATTTAAAACCGATTTTGAATTTCCTATTCAAACGGCTTAAAAATATTACTCTGTTAATATTAATTTTTAACGAGTACTGAAGTCCGAAAAGCAGAAATTATGTTAAACAATTTAAATACATTTAGTCAATGCTCTGGTTATTACATTTTGTATATTACAACTACATTCTTTACTTGCCATTCATATTGCATTATTAATGTTTTGCTCTCGCTGCAGTCATAGCGTAAGTAATGCTGTGTGTGTGCTAGGGCTGTGTGGCAGGAGGGGCATCAAAGGGGCTAGTCAGTTATCAAATTTATATGTTTAAATGTATGTATCTATGCATGTGTGTGTATCGATATTGTACATAAAACTAGACGCTTAATGTTTTACAGCTTTTTAAATTTTTTATAAAAATTATTATTAAATAATTAAAGGCAAACATAATAATAAATGTAAATTGCAAATCAAATCTAAATATTTCATACCATTTCGTTTGCACTTGCTTAACTTAAATATAGCTGCTCAAATGTAATCTTAAACTAACATGTAGACGCGATGTGCTTCATTCATATTGTTGTTGCTGTTGCTCTTTTTCTTCTTCTTTTCATTATGAATAATAAATATGATCTGTGTATATGTAGTGGCTAACTATGCAGCGGCACCATCGATGGGCATGGCATGAAGCACCTCGTCGAGCAGCTGCAGCGCACGATGCAAATGCACCTCGATCCAGCAGGGCGTTTCCTTGATTGATTGCCTTGGATAATCCGGTCCCCAGCCTTTAACAAAACTCAGTCGCAATATGCACAGGCGACGCAGATCGTCCACTCCAATGCCTGCAGCAGCCGTAATGCCTACAATCCAATTGTGATTAAGTCAAGATTATCTAAAGTTATTACAGGTTATACTTACTTCGACCGGCGCCACCCATTTGTTGATTGGAGACACCTGCCACGGCTGCTGCTTGCGCCGCCGCTGCAGCTTGTGCATTCGTGGCCAGGGAGTGCATTTGCTGATGACATTGACGCAAATCGAAAACCTGCAGCGAGAAACAACTTATGAGTTAAAGACTATCAATTTGCATGGGTTGACCCTTGCCTTAATACACGCTGCCGGATAGATCTTATGGACTGCATCACCCGGTGTTCGACCCGCTTCGCGATCCAGGTAGTAGCTTTGCACAAACACAGAGTTATCGCTGAGACAGCGCAGCCAGACATCGCCCTCGCCTCTCAAATCCAACTGGACACCCTTGCCAATATGCAGCCTGTTGCAAAGCATAAATTAAAATCATCTCTATATATAGCTGTTAATATGTCTTACCTGGCGCGTTCTGACTGCTCTGTACGATGCACATTGCTGAGAGCGCCCAAACAAAAGCGATTGCCACCCGAGGGATCCACATAGCCATCGATAATAACGTTGGGCTTAGCTGAGGGCACTTTAAAAGTCTCGCCCACCTGTGTGTCCAGTTCGAAATAAGCTATGGAACACCAGTATTCCGGTGCAGGTTGACGCGACAGCAAACGCGGCTGCTGCTGTTGTTGCTGCTGTTGCGGAGTCACCTGTTGTGACGAGGCCAAATCTCCAGGCAGCGATGAATTCCCTACAAGCATACACCGTCTAAATTAAATCGGATTCCCTGTAAGTAGAAACTGCCACTTACAGTATGCGCCTGGCAATGAGCGAGGATCGGGCGGCTGCATAGATTGTGTGTACGTAAGGGTGTTGGGGCCAGTCCATGTGCCGGCGGAGCCACCGCCGCCACTGCTCTGCGTGCCACCACCACCAGCATTGGTCTGATTGCCGGCCGTCGATTGTTGCTGCGAAGGAGGAGGCTGCGATGATCCATAGTTGCCGGCGCCAGCATTCTGGGCACCCGGCTGCGTTACATAGCCATTCTGTTGCTGGGAGTGTACGACTGTTGATCCTGTGCCACTTGCTGAACCACCGCTGAACTTGGCTACGTCGTTGCCAACGTTCTGCATTTGCGCGCCTGTGGATGGTGCTCCATAGTACTGGCCACCAGTGCCTGCAGCTCCACTGGAATTGCTGACCCCGCTGGGCCCGTTGGATCCACCCCCCGGAGGCGGTTGTTGCTGTTGCATGGCCATCGAAGATGGATCTGTGGGGGAGCTGGCTTGGGCATGATGTACTCCATTGCCTTGTGCGTTCTGTGCTTGTGTGGGCGGGGGTGGTGGCGCCATAACTGGGCCGGGGCCGGGACCAGGATTCATGCCACCCATGCCCGGCATGCCATGAGGTACGGCTATGATGAAACGTAAGCCATTAATAGTGTTACATATGAGATGGCAGTAGAGAAAACTAGGAAACATGCTAACATCAAATGAGAATAATAAACATAAAACGCTTACAAAGAGTGTGCGACGCTGGCTGGGATTGGGACTGTGATTGCTGTTGTGGCGCTGCCTGCTGCAGTGCCGCCTGATTCAGCCGTGGAGGCGGCGGTGGCGGCTGCACCAACCACGAAGGGCGCGGCCCAGCGCTATCTGTTGGCTCGATTTTTGGTATTGCGCGCCCGGCAGCAAACATTGCACTCATTTGATTAGCATCCGTGACTACGAAACCAAAAAAATGTAGCAAAACAACAGAAAAAAAGAAAATCAAGCAACATAATAAAAATAATAATACAAATAATCGAAATAAGTATGAAAAATCTTAGGAGGCGTACCATAGTCCCCGGGTCCGGGACCCTGCGGCGGATAACCATAGCCACCCGGGCCGACCATCTGCGTCGGATGATGTTGTATGGTACCGATGTCGTTGCCATCGATGTCCATGCCGCCAACCAAAGACCCAGCTGAGTATTCATCTTTGACCAGGCGACTGGGTCCCGACTGCAAACTAAGGCCCGACAGATCGATACCCGGTGAGACGACACGCTCATAATGGTAGGGATTCACGCAAACCGAATCGCATTTGAGATCGAACGCAAAGGCGCAGTACTTGACATGCTTCAGCTCGTTCTTATGAAGATCTGGCCAGCGCCAAATGCGGGCATAGATCACATGTGGGAATCCCTTGCGACCGGCCACCTGCAGTCAATAAATGTAATCAACAATTAGTTAGAAAGAAGGGAAACTCGCAACTGTCGCTTCGTATCGCAACCGGAAATGCCAGAAAACTACGTAAACAAACAAGCCGAGCCAATCAGAGTGTGGCGTGGGGTGGCGATAAGCGGGAACTGAGATTCGAGACTCAAATGGAGACGCTTACCTGCAAGCGACCGTCAAGCGTGCGCTGTATAGTGACGCATTTGCTTGGATGGGCTCCGTTCGTAGTAATTGCCGTTATCAGTGAATCTAATTCGTCGCGCTTCTCTTTGAGTTTCTTTACTAGCGACTCGATGGCGCGCTTGGCGAACCCCTCGCTCTCGCCACCCTGACGGTGGCACATAAGGGAGTGCACAATGCTTAGGCAGGCATCCGCCGATGTGGGCGCATTCGACGGCGGCGGTGGCGGCATTTGTACCATGTCTCGCACTATAACTGAAACATAAACAAATATTAGATATGACATAAATCTATCTATACGATGATGATGACTTACTGTCCTGAGGCGCTACGGCTCCGTACATGTGTGCAGGCGGTCCAGTGGCCGGTCCGGCCATGCCAAAGTCCTGGGCAATGCCCAGGCCACCGCGTGCATGGGCATCCACTTCGGCGTTGTTAGTGTCGCCGCCGTCACAAAATCCGTATCCAGCTGATGGCCACAAAGCGCTGCCGAAAGCGTTGCACAAAAGCAGCGCCAGCAAAAGTGCAGCAAACAAAGAGAAGCACGCGAATTTGCGCACAAAACAAACGGCAAATCAGCGACGATTGCCGGACGCCGCTCTCTACTCCTCGTCCACCTACTGACTACGCCGCAGCCGCTGCTAATGTAATTGCTCAAAAACTGCAAGGCAGTTGTTGTAAATGTACATCAGCGTGTGCAAAAGAGAGCGCCTTTGGGGGTGTTACGCACACATTGAGACACAAACACGCACACGCACAGACGCGCACTGTTAAACTTGAACTCCCACAAAGCTGCCGTAATTATGGCAACAGCAAGGCTTTTCTTTGCAGCTAGGAGTGCTGCTTTGCCTCCTCCACCTCCTTCTGTTCTTAAGAGTTGTCCGGCAGCAACAGTGACTCTTTGACACAAATACACACGTTTGCACAGTGTTTTTGTAGTTTTGGCAGAAACTTTGTCTCCTCGGTATTGCACTATTTAATTTTATAATTGCAGTCTCTTTATTCTTGGCTCTAAAAATGCACTAAATATTTTTCCGCACATAGCCAGTTTTCCACCCAATTTGCTTTTTTTCTGTTAGAGTTGTGTCGAGTCGTTCTGAATTAGTTCCATTGAACGGTTCTTGAAATAAAACCATGAACTTACCTTATAATTTGCGAACGAGTTGTTCGTTCTTGGTATTTCCATCTGTGATTTGATTTTAATTTCAGAAAATTAAGTGGCAATTTGGATATATTTCACCAAGGGACTACAGAAATTGTTTATCAATACTTATTTAATTTGTCTGAATTTTTCCATAGTATATTTAATGAATAAACCTTAAAAAGAAGTTAACTTTTGTAAGGTGTAGTAAATACTACCAGGGAAGACAAGTCATAACAACTCTGTGAAAATAAGATACGACCCTGAAGTTCTTTACGTATGTTATGGTGTCATCTCTAATAAAGTGTTGTCAAATATTAATTAAACAATTTGTATACGACAGTATTTTATGGAGAAATAAAAAAGGATATTTTTAGATTTAACTTACGTTCACACTACACTGATAGGGAATTTTCCAATTTGTTTTGTGGTCATTTTTCGTTTATAAATGTGGAATTTGGTTAAAAGTAATAAATAGTTAATTAATTTGTACAGTTTTATTTATCTCAGAAGCCACAATGTCTATGTCAAAGACGACAAATACGTATAATAGGCAGAATTGGGAAGATGCTGAATTTCCCATTCTCTGCCAGACCTGCTTGGGAGACAATCCATACGTGCGGATGATAAAAGAGCGATTTGGCAAAGAATGTAAAATCTGCACGCGGCCATTTACCATTTTTCGTTGGTGTCCAGGTGCGCGGATGCGTTTCAAAAAGACTGAAGTTTGTCAAACATGTGCTCGCTTGAAGAACGTATGTCAAACATGTCTGTTGGATCTTGAATTCGGACTGCCGATACAAGTGCGCGATGCGGCACTGAAAGTGGCTGACAATATGCCCCAAAGCGATGTCAACAAAGAGTACTACATTCAAAACATTGACGCACAACTGCAGGATGGTGACGGTACTGAGGCAGCTGGCGCCGTGGGTCGTTCCCTGGCTGCGAATGAAATGCTATCAAAATTGGCGCGAACGGCGCCTTATTACAAACGAAATAGGCCGCACATATGTTCGTTCTGGGTAAAGGGCGAGTGTAAACGTGGCGAAGAGTGTCCATACCGTCACGACAAGCCCAACGAGCCCGATGATCCGTTGTGTGAGCAGAACATCAAGGATCGATACTATGGCCGCAATGATCCAGTGGCTGAGAAGATAATGAAAAGAGCTGCCTCATTGCCCACGCTGGACCCGCCAGAGGATCGCAACATAACGACCCTGTACGTGGGCAATCTTCCAGAAGAAATCACTGAACCGGAAATACGTGACCAATTCTACCAATACGGAGAGATTCGCTCTATTGCTCTGGTTCCACGCCAGCAATGTTCCTTTGTACAGTATACTAAACGAAGTGCAGCGGAACTTGCAGCCGAGCGCACCTTTAACAAGCTTGTAATCCACGGTCGCAAGGTAAGCATCAAGTGGGCTCATTCTCAAGCCAAACAAGGCGCCGCAGCCAAGACGGATCGCCGATTTGATATTGCTGGCATTCCTCCACCAAGTGCCAAGCCGAATGACTATTTTAATCTACGTCAAGAGCAAATTAATGTTATGCCTGCCGGAATGAAGCTGCATCAACTACCCACAAATCTGGTACCGGCGTCTGCCTATCAGATGTACGCTCAACCAACCTATGCAGCACCCTACAGTGGGCTTGGTGGGGCCAGCACAAGTAGTGCAGCATCAGGCTCATCAGCTCCAAGTACCTCCGGTGTGAATCTAGATTCTATTCCACCGCCACCCGGGCAAATGCCTTATCCCAGCCAAGATGCCAGTCGCATGGGAGCTCTTAAAAAATAAGATTTGATATTGTAACTGCACCTCAACATAGACAAGCGGAATATTATTTTTTTTATTAAAGACAAGAAGTCCATAATAAAAACTAAACCTTCCCAATGAATGGTAAATTTTCTGAGACACATACACAATTATATTTGAATTAATAATTACACTTTATGCCTAATAAGCAGCTTAATCACAGTTTAAATACAATGAAAGTTGTTTAATATTATTAATTGCTATCCGGTACGATTACACTACGTTTGCGCATAATAATTCGCTGTTCCCGTTGAGTTTTTTGTCGCTTGATAAAATGAGCTCGAAGGGCTGCAAAATCAATGCCACTTTTGTACTCCAGAGAATTGCGTTCATCACTATGGAATATATGTTAAATATCTTTTATCAAAAGATCAAGTTAATTATTAACTTACATGGGTTGCTGCCCCCAATAATTGGGAACGCATTGTAAGCGATTTCTGAGTGTGTCAAATGCTGTGGTTTGCGGTAAAAGCATTAGAATCCCGAAAAGAGCATGGGCTAAGTACTGTGCATCTGCACAATTATTCGATTTGGACACTAGCGTCAGGCGCAGAGCAGCAAAAATTGGTGATTCTATCAGCTGTACCAACTTATCCAATTCGCCTAAAAGTTCCAAAGTTATCTCAACATCAGAGCTGCAAAATTTAACATTAGCTTCGATTTAAACAAAATACAAAACTTCGTACAACAGAATGACCAACTCGGAAACATGCTGATAGCACTGGGCAAGCAAACACAATGATAGAGTAGATACTGGACAGTGGACCCAACTTTTATAAAGGCATTGAAATAGATCAGCTGACTTTTCGTTAGATATATCCCGTAAGCTGGTGCGCAATTCAAACAGTTCTGTTGAGGTCAGAAGAATAATATTCAGCAATCGCACGACCGTCGATGCGAACTTCAAGTTTAATATTTCCTCAGCGATGATCTCGGCGAATGTGCGATAGATATACTCAGCATTTAGCAGCACACAAAGTTGCCTATGAAATGAATAAGTGTTATACAAACTCAATTATTTGCATTCCATTCCGATTTTACCTTATAATGAGGCTAGCTCGGTTTTCTAATATTAATTTCTCCTCACTAAATAGAGTAAGCAGGCTCAGCAAAAATTTGCGATAATGCGTCTTGTTGAAATCATCGAGATCTAGACAAAATTTAAATTGTTAATATATACCTTGACATACCATAGAATATTCTTGCCTTTTGTGTCCTGTGAGTTAATAATTTCAGCAAGCACACAAAGACTTTGAAGGACCACCTCGTCAGAATTATCAGCGAGTGTTAATAATAGATTATTATTCAAGTTGCTGGCATGGCCAGACATTTCATTGGGGAAATTGGTGAAAAGATGATGTATCCATTTGAGAACGGCAATCTTTGTGTGCATAGAGTTGTGTGTGAGGTACTGGGATAGCACTTCCATGATGGACCGCAAGTCAATTTTAGCCACATTTTGTGTTTTAAGTTCCTTTGAAGAAACAAGCTGCATCATTGAATTGTTGACCGAAACAGCGCATTCTTTGATACCTATTTAAAGAAGAAAAGGAATCAACAACCATTTTTTTCTAAAATATCAATTCCACTTACTTCGCTTCGACTCTACGTTGTACTCCAGGCAGGGTAAAATAGCTGTGAAGATTCCGCTGGCATAAGGCAATACGTTTGGCCCAAATATTTGCACAAATTCTCGTATCCAAGAAATAGCAATTGACTTAATAAGCTCATTAAGGGATTGTGCGTGAGTTATAAGCGTATTGATGGTGTCCTCCATCCGTACCGAGGAGGAATCATTCCGAATGGACTTTAAAAACTGGCTAATTGTATTTTCACACATGCGCTGTATCTCGGGCGTATTATCCTCGAGCATGACAAAGAGACCATCAAGGATTTCGGTTAGATAGTTGACCATGTTAATGTCAGGCACAGCATTCAATATGGAAATCCACGAGATAACATATTGACGTGTAAACGCGTTCTTTACGTACATACGCTCCCTGAGCAAAGGTATAAAGGCTTCCAAGTTAAAAGTCTCATATGATTCCGTGACAATGTCCTGTAAAATTATATACTTATAGTCAGCAAAATATGTCATCTCCTGGAACTTTTGTTTTCAAACCTTTAGCAATCGATCTAAAAGCTCGCTTCCATCTTTCACCATTTGATCGGAATCAGTAACCAAACGAGAGAGCGCAGCAAACATCTCCGGGAAGAAAGGTATAATTGCTGATCGAGCCACCTTAACAACATTATATAGAGATTCACAGGCAAAGTAACGGACACGCAAGTCTGGATCGGATAGGCAGTTCATAATGGGCGTTACAAGTTCATTGACATATTTATCAGAATCCTAAGCGAGTGATAAATAGCGTACAATTTGAGTGAGAATGTGTGAGTACGAAAAACCATGACTAATTCTATCATACCTTTCCCAGCCCTAAGCCCGTAGCAGCTAGGCCAATGAGAGCACCCTTGCGCCGATTTGCATCGCGTGACGTGGCATAGTCATTTGAAAGCACTTCAATCAATTTTCTTATTTGGCCAGCATTGTTCTTATTATTAAACTCGATGACCATTCTGGGCAAATACAATAAACGAAGAATTTAGTATATGTCACAGTTATTGGTGAAGCCGCAGGTGGGCATACAGTTGGTTTTACATACTTTTCAATCTCCTGTGAAGCCACTTTGCGTTTCTCGTAAACTTTGTCGCCCAGCGCCTTAGCGCAGGACTCACTTAAAGGCGCATAGGGCGGCTCCATTTTAATGTTAAAGCAATGATGATTATTTAAAGATTGTTTGCATCTGTACTATGTTGCCACTTATTACAATTGCGCACAGCTGTTTCGCCAGAGCTGCCACTTATGAAAAAAAGGGGGAATCGACAACTGCAGGTTTAGTTAATTTTTTTAAATGTTAATTTTTAGATACATTTTCCATTTAATTAATAAGCATTTAAATAGCTGCCTTCGCAGGTGCGGGTTAAGTAGCGTTGCAACATTGACTTTAATTTGTGGGGTTACAGCTAAGTACTTAGATCGAAAAACAATTCAGCAAGAAAATGTTATCAAACATTTTTGAAATCTACGAAAATCTTAATATTTTGCCAATTTATCTTAAAATTCGTTTAAATCTTGTCGAAATTAGTCTTGAATTCTCACATCTAAAAATTATGGAGTGGTATGCCAACACTTGTTACATTTATCCGGTATAAATACCATGCATTACTATTCGAAATGTTCAATTAAAAGAATGAAAATATTTTCACTTACAGTTTCTTTGTATTTATGTAGATAATACTATATATTTATATATACGAAATAAGGAAATCATGATTATTATTTAACAGAAATTGCAATTATAGTTAAATGTTGAAATTATCTAAATTTGAAATGCAAAAAAAAAACAAACAAGTCCGGCTTCCCAAGGGTGTAGTTATTCAATGATCAGAGGAAACTTTTCCACCTCTGCGCACTCCTGGTTGAAACTAGTGACAAACTGCCGTAGTTTCGCCTCATGTTCCACGTCTCTTCGCGCACGTTTCTTTTCTGGCACCGCTTTTCTGGGAGAATCGGCACTCTTGCTCTTTGAGTCCTGCTCGTCACTCTCACTTCCTGATGAATCAGTTTCGATAAATAGTACATGAACACGTTGCTTCCGCTTCCGTTTGGGGCGCTCACGAACGTAAGTGCGTCTTGGTTTCTAAAGAGCAGTAAAAATAAATAAGTTCGCTTTCTCACAATTAAAGAAATTATAGAATTTTATATTTGTGCGAGCTGCTTACTACCGTATAAAGAAGAGCTTGAATCTTTACGGCCCTGTTGGCTCGATTGAAAGAATAACTTTTTCAATATATTTTAATCTAGCTCAAAGAGAAACGGCTACGCTTAAGACTAATTAAGGCTGCCATTTATCGAGAGCATAATTTAAATGTACGTCAAATAGAGGCTCACCTTTTCATCAAATGTTACTTCTGGGTCCACGTCTTTAAATAAATCGGTTGATTCATTACTTCTCAGAAGAGGACGTGGAGAGCCAATCATGGTGGAACAAAGCATCTCCTTAATGTTACGCTGTTGAGGTGTACGGGATGTGAAATCGTCGTAATCATAAGTCAACGGGACCTTAGATATTTGTGGCAGCTCCCTGTTTGTTGGCCGTAAGCTTTTCAACCGGTAAAGTTTGTCAGGCAAAGTAGCATTTTCGTTTATTGCACGCACACTATTATGTCGTTCCTCATCATCACAAAGGAACTCTTCAAAGCCGAAGAGATTGCGAGGTGATTCCGGTTGTCTCTCAGACACTACACTAACTTGCGGCGGTGGACTTTTACTAATTAAATTATCATTGGGATCCTCGAAACGAACATGATTTCTGGTTATATTTTCCCTAATGGGCGTCTTTAAAATTTGATTCTCAGCATGTACACCAACTTTCTGCACTGGGCTTTTAGTAATTGTGTTTTCATTGAGCATATTCTCCCTAATATGCGTCTTCGGAAGTTGAAGTTTGTTCTTCCACGATGGCAGTATGACGACATCCAATATGTTCAAGTCTTTCAAAGGAGTGCGCTGCTGTATCGTTCGTCGTGGATTTGGTAATTGCACAAAGTTTTCCTCATTTTCACTCTCTTGACCACTTAATTCAATTGGCATAGCTGTCTTCTCTAATTCATTATTAGCTGCAATAATTGGTGGAACATTTTCGCTATTTGAATCATTAGTCTCGGAAGGTTCATTTATGGATGCATGATTGGGCTCATTGTCGATTTGTATACCTTCTTCAGCTAGATCAGGTTTACCCGGTAAGTAGACATGCTTGCGACTTATGAAGTCACTGGAATAAGAAGGCAATTGTGATGTGTTTAAGCCGAATGTGAAGGTATTTGGCAAGGGCACTTCATCAGGCACTCGCCAGGGAGAAGCGCCTCCACTAGGGCTACCAACTACACTTGTCTGTGATCTTTCTCTGTCCTCAGACTGGTTCAGAATAGGGGAGAATGTTGCTACATTACTGTTCGCCGTGACATTTTTGCGATTCATTGGAGTGCTATAGAACTTTCTCGCAACCTCCAGTAGTTGTCTTCGTCTTTCCACAGAATTTTGGTTGGTAGTTTGATTTAGTAACAAAGATCGTGCCAAAGGGCTATAAGCACCCTCAATCATGGTTTTGCTTTTATTAGTTAATATGTTCTTTTGTGGTTTTTGTATTGCGTGGGCATGAACTGGAAGCTCAATGTCCATGGCCTCATATGCTTGATCGTCCTTATCAGTTATCTCAGGCTCATATATAGGCGACAGTGGTCGCTCGATGTGAATCGGCAGTTCAGCATTAACCTTCACTTTTACACTTTTCAGTGGACATTGTTTTCTCTTACCAACAGGGCGTATCTTTTTGTTTATACGCCGCAAACGGATCTTTCCACCTTTCGAGCGCATAGCAGCACAGGCCCTGCCATCTTCGACCATTTTTTTTATTATATCAGCTGCTGCATCCTTGCGTTGATTGGTAACGTTGTCGTCAATTTGCGACTCAGAGAGAAACTCATAGACATTGCGTGTGACTGATGAGCGAGTTCGTGCAGGCGGCTGGTCCCTATTGAAAAAACGATGGCCTGGTTTCGGGTTATCATTTTTGGATCCCTCTCGAACGTCTAAATTCGTATCAGTTGTTTGTTTTATGGTAGACTTTACAGTACTTATACATCTGTTAGGATCTTTGAAAAAAAGAAGTTTATTACATATTATTTTTGTACGTATGTAAATAGAATAACGAACCATTTAAAAGAATAGAATTACATTCGGATTCAAATACGCTTTCGTTACAAATACTATTTGTGATCTGAACAGCCCCTGGAGTTTGTGCTCGTAAAGGTCTATTATTTATGATACGTTTGATTTTAACAACGCACTTTCGAATTCGAGTAGTTTCAGAGACATTAGATCTAGGAGGCAACTGCGTTGATTCTTTTGCGTTTGACTCAAAGCATTCCTTTTCATTGCAATTTTTTGCATTCGAGCTGTCTAGATTTCGTTGAGTATCATTATTATTTTTACTCAATTTTGATGTGAGACGTTTAATGTTTACTACGCACTTTCGAATGTGAGTAGTTTCTGAGTTATAAGATGTAGGAGGCATCTGCGTTGATTCTATTGCGTTTGACGCAAACCATTCCTTTACATCGCGTTTTTTTTCATTTAAGCTGTCCACATTTCGTTGAGTATGATTATTATTTTTACTTAATTTTAATGTGAGACGTTTAATGTTTACTACGCACTTTCGAATGCGAGTAGTTTCTGAGTTATTAGGCCTAGGAGGCTTCCGCGTTGCTATTTTTGCGTTTTCCGTCCCGCATTCCATTATATTGCGACCGTTTTGTCTTGAAATTTTATTTTCACTGGTGATTGGATTCATGTCTACATTTGCTCGAGTTGCCTTAACCATTTTATGATATTATACATAATTATTTATACTTTTATTTATATTTTTATTCTTCATAATAAACAAACACACTGCCAGATCGCTTAGCATAGTCCCGCCATTTTTAGTTACAGAGCCATATGAATTTTTCAGCGTTGCAACAGAATTTATCTTATACGGGTTATCGATAACTATTAGTACGTTTTGTAAGTAGCAGCTGATAGGTGATGTGACGATAAATAAAAAAAATTCGACGTTTTATTAATATGTAACATAACATCTACGCTACGACGTTTAAATAAAATTCCAAATTTCCAAATTGTGCAGTGCTAGTGCTTGCAAATATAGAGACTGTGCTGAGCCACAGTCCAGCACGGGCAAGTGGACCAATTTGTTTTGCCCCTAAAAAAAGCCCCAAACAACGAGTGAAAGTTTTCTCGCCTTTGTTTTGTAACTGTAATTGTTTTTCATTCTGCTGCTTTACACTACAACTACATTTGGCTCGTATTGCTGCCATTTTGAGCCAATATTCGCACGGTGTGAGCGCTTCTCGTGGCTGACATTAATTTTCGCTCACTTATTGTGAATGTTATATATATATAAATCGAGTCGTCCCCGTGAATTGGCCTTGTGATATTTGCGCCAGGTACCATCAATAAGAAAGAAAAAAGTAGCGCGAAACTATTTACATCGAAGCCCGTCCACATCTACAAACACCCTCTTCCCACCCACACTCGTTGCAAACAATTGCAAACAGGCATACATCGCCGCCCCTGAAGGCTGCCTGTGACGACAGTAAAAAATCAAACCATCGAACGAATTGTTAATGTACTCGTACATATATCTGCAAAATTTTGTTAGGGTCAAGGCCATGGTTGTGCTCAATTAAGTCGTTTTACATTGCCATGTATATATTTAATACATAAACAATCAAATATAAATTCTTATATATGAATGTAATAATGATTGTTTCTGTCTCTAAATATGTTTTTATTCTATGTACATAGTTGGCCGTCCAAGTTGAAAGTTTTGTGAAAGGGAGCAAGGAAAGTGAGCAAGTAGAAACAAGTCCGTAAAGAGGTGCAGCTACTTCGTCGTCGCGCAAAAGATGTGCGATACAAACGACAAGGCGCAGAAATGGAAATGTGAAATTTGCACCTATGAGAACTATCCATCCTCACTAAAATGCACTATGTGCCAGGCGTCCAAGCCGTTGCTGAACGAGGATATTTTTCGGTAAGTGGTTAAATATAATTAAACCATTGGTAGCCATTATCAAAAGTTGCCCATTGTATTTGCAGTCTCAGTCCAGCGCAGACCACATCACCAACAATAAACGACAACTACAGTGCAGAGGAGGCGGCAGCAGGTCTGCCTGTCGAGCCAACTTCAACGTGTTTTGCGCGCCATCAGCTACCACAGCAAGCACAGCCACATTCGCAACAGGCACGGCAGAGCAATGTAGCTGACAGTGAAAAATGGGCCTGTAAGGTCTGTACCTATCTGAATTGGCCACGCAGCTTGCGTTGTGTTCAGTGTTGCACCAAACGTGGAGGGGCTGCCATGGAATGTTCCGGCTTGGCAGCAACAACTGCTGACAAGGACTCCGCCGACTGCGTGGACCGTGCCGGCGAGGCGCTTCAAGCATTGCGAATCAGTGGCTCCGATACAGAGCTCAATGCTCGTGGCGGTTGCCAAATTGACACTGCTGAGAGCAGTAGCAGGCAGCTTATTGGCGCAGGTGCATCAAACCTTAATCGACGCAACCTCAGTCCGAGCATTGATCAGCAAATCTGTAGTGATTCTACGCATCTCAATAATCTAGCAAACACATCCCAAAGCCAGCCGCAACAGCATCAACAGCTGACCAATCAGCAACAGCATCAACTGCAACAGAACTCTTCATCGTCAGCCGCGCTTCAACAGAAGCATTGCCTTGTAGCAAAATGGGCCTGCAACGTAAGTCTTACTTGGGATATCTTAGTGACATAACGTTCAAATTGTAAACCTATTTACAGTCGTGCACGTATGAGAATTGGCCAAAGAGCTTGAAATGCTCTATGTGTGGCAAGACACGAGAGATTTGTGGATCTGGATCACAGGGAGATTTGCATGCGTGTGCAAGTATGTCGGGCAGCAATAAACAATTGAATCTGCAGGAAGAGCAACAACAACAACAGAACACAGACACTGTCAGTGTCAACAACTCCTTCAATAAAAAGCATATTTACCAACTAGGTAGGCATAGCTGAGCCCACCCCAGTACAGTTCTTTATTTCTGTCTTTATATCTTCTATTTTTGTTGCAATAGGTTCTTCGGAAACCATTAACAACTGTGATACGCTACAGGAACGCCAGGAGCGTCGTCAGCGTCAGATCAGACGGCAAGTCGACTGGCAATGGTTGAATGCTTGCTTAGGCGTCGTGGAGAATAATTACAGTGCTGTGGAAGCATATCTCTCATGTGGCGGGAATCCGGCGCGTTCGCTTACCAGCAACGAAATTGCAGCACTGAATCGTAACTCGGCGTTTGATGTTGGCCACACTCTCATCCATTTGGCAATACGTTTTCATAGAGAGGAAATGCTACCAATGCTGTTGGCACAGATCTCCGGCTCCGGTCCGGGCATAAAGCGTGTACCCTCGTATGTAGCTCCTGATTTAGCAGCGGACATTCGTCGTCATTTTTCCAATACACTGCGCATACGAAAATCGGGCCTACCATGTCACTATGTGCAAAAACATGCCACGTTTGCATTGCCCTCTGAAATAGAGGAGCTTCCCATACCCATTCAGGAGCAGTTGTACGATGAGCTTTTAGATCGTGATGCGCAGAAACAACTAGAAATGCCCCCACCAGCACTTAATTGGTCGTTAGAGATCACAGCACGCTTAAGCTCACGTTTGCTTGTACTGTGGAATCGTAGTGCTGGTGATTGTCTGTTGGATTCAGCGATGCAAGCCACTTGGGGCGTTTTTGATCGCGACAATATCCTAAGACGTGCCCTTGCTGATACTTTGCATCAGTGTGGACATGTGTAAGTGCAATATCAATCGAATTGTGAAATGTCCCACTGTCATTACCATTTTTACATTTAGTTTCTTTGCCCGTTGGAAGGAATACGAAATGCTGCAAGCGTCTATGTTACACTTTACTTTGGAGGATTCACAGTGGGAGGAGGATTGGAGCTCTTTGCTATCACTAGCAAGCCAACCAGGTTCCTCTTTAGAGCAACTACACATTTTTGCTCTGGCCCACATTCTTCGGCGTCCAATTATTGTCTATGGCGTCAAATACGTAAAGAGTTTTCGAGGCGAGGACATTGGATATGCCCGATTTGAAGGTCAGAAAAGATATTTACCTCAAATAGTTATTTCTAAACTATTTTGCAATTATTCCTTAGGCGTCTATCTACCTTTATTCTGGGAACAAAACTTTTGCACCAAATCACCCATTGCGCTGGGCTACACTAGGGGCCATTTTAGTGCTTTGGTACCCATGGAGCCGTTCTCCCGTATTGATGGGCGTCGGGATGATGTCGAGGACGTTACCTATTTGCCACTGATGGACTGCGAGCTGAAACTCTTGCCCATCCATTTTCTGTCACAGTCCGAGGTAATTATAATTAATGGTTTGCGATTGAATTAATTTTGACAGTAAACCCTATTTGCAGGTCGGCAACGAGGAGACAATGATGCGACAGTGGTTGGATGTCTGTGTCACCGACGGCGGGCTGCTGGTGGCGCAACAAAAGTTGTCTAAGCGTCCTCTCCTAGTAGCACAAATGCTGGAGGAGTGGTTGAATCATTATAGGCGCATTGCGTGAGTAAAGTTCAATTAACTGTTATTAATAGCGTACAGCCAGTATTGACTGATTGATTTTTTGAACCACGTTTTAGACAAGTGATAACAGCTCCATTTGTACGTCGACCACATATAACACATTACTCGAGTGATGGTGATTCTGATGAGGAGTAGCACACAAAATAAACAGGTCAAAGGTCTTCTTAATGCAATTTCGCATGGTTGATGGATTGAATTGATTATGAAGTTTATATATTATTCAAATTTATTTTTAATTTGGTAGCAGGCAACGGTTGAAAACGGTTGATTTAAATGCGATAGCAGCTCCTATGCACTTGCAATTAGCTAATGGAATCTATAGAGAAAAGCGTATATATATGTACACATTCATACATACATATACAACAATTATTAAGTTGTAGTTGCAAGCAAACTGAAGGTTAAGCAAAAAAGTACTAAAATACATAAATTGATATACATAAACACATATTTCATATCCGTTTCCACATTAAAGTTAGTGGATTTTAGTCAAATTTATTCGCCGTGGGTCTACAAGTCATTGTCGAACATTATGAAACCATTATTCAATATTAAACAGTAGTGGATTAAATTTGAGAAAACAATCTTTTTAAGAGGTCAATGCTTGTTCGAAGTGCGAATTCAAATTGGAAACAGAGAAAACATAAAAAAAATATATATATATATGTATATGATCCTTATATTTATCTAAGTATGTATGTACTTTTAAACTATGCAAAAATCTCGATGTACTATTAAATTTTAACTTGTGAAAAGCACCATGTGGGTGAATATGAATTATGAATTTTATTCTAATTGTAATAGTTTTGTTAGTAATGTTATTATTATTATTATTATTATTATTCTAATGTCTAAGAAAGCTTATTGTGCAAATGTACACGCAAAACGCATTAAAAACAAAATAAAACATATAAGAAAAAAGCAACAAAAAAAGAAGTCAATTCACATTCAGAATGACCGCCATTGGCGAGAGCTGTGTTATCGATAGATATTTTTGGTAATCGATAGTGTTGATTACTCATCCCTATTTGTATCTGAGATATTCTCCCATTGCGGCTCGCTCATTTGAAATGGATTTTTAGTCGTTTTGTTGCTGCCGTTGTCGTCGCTTGTCGGTGCCGCTTGTTGGTGCGCGGGGTTTTTTTTGATAGCTTCAAATTGAAAAATTCATGTATTTGCTAAGCTGCTACAGCAAGAAGTTCATATTATAAAAAAAAACCCATAAATTTCACTGTGATTTTGTCGGTAAATTTGGACATAAATACCAGTTGTGAATGAAGAAAAGCCGAATACTTATCGAGCTCGCGACGAACACATAGATACATAAGTACAACACATTCACACACAATTCTGTTCTGAAGCGCAAGCCACCTACAATTTCTACATAAATGCACGTGAATTGCGAATGCATGCGAGAAAGATACAAATAGAAAATAAAATTCTAAGCAGAAGAAAAATTGTTAGTGAAGTGTAGTGTAGTGAAGTGAAGTGAAGGGGAAGGCAGAAGTAGTGGTGACCTGTGCGCCTGTAGTTGTTGTGCTTTCTATCCGTGTGTTTCCCTCCCCCATTTTGCTGGCGCAAGTGTGAAGAGCATAGCAGTATCTCGCTATGGGTAAGTTGTTTGTAGTTGTATGCCGACAGTGAATACGATTATCTATCTACACACATACATGCATGCGAACTCATGTAGTCTGCTGTATGGTTGGGTACGTGCGAGTGTGTGAGCGAACAAAATTGCGCAAAGGCAAAGACTACGACGAGCGCCAGTGAAAGAGGGTGGCCTGGCTTCGCCTCTCTGCCTCTTTCTCTCGCTAACGAGCTCTCTCTTTTGGGCACTCCTGTGCGTGTTGTACATTCTCATGTTTTTCTCACGTATATATGAGCACATTTGTGTACATATGTACATATATACTTAGTTTACTTGATGGTATTATCGCATTAGTAGTGTATTATGACACGGCATAAGGCGAAAAGCACTGTCGCTGTTGCTGTTGGTGTGTTTGCATGCATTTGTTAATCAATATTGGCCAGCTGGTGGAGCCCATCGTCATCTGGGAGGGCAATTCTGAAACCACACTCACACACAGATGCTACAGACACACAGACATGCACGTACACACACATACTCACGTATGATTGGCGGTCTCGTCCACTCCCCATTTTATGTTCTCAGCTGCGATGACGTCAGTGTTGTTGTAAGAACAAGTTTTTCTTTTTTTGCCTTTGCCTTTGCCGACTGCCCGACAGCGCCCCAAATTGAGTTGATATCAGAGAATCTGAGAATACCTGACCGAATAAACCTCAAAGTGCATTGCATGCAGTAGGCAGTGAGTGGGGCAGTCAGGCGACTGCAATTACACACGTTACCGTTAGGGCGTCGTCATACCTGTAAATTTACCGTTCAGTATGCAGCTTGGGAACTGACTAGCTGTTGCTACTGCTATTGTAACTCTAGCTTCTTACAAGTAACTCCATAGCCCTTCCATACAGTTAGAGCCATTGTAAATGATTAATTACTTGTTCTATAGCTGCTCCGTCCGGTTCGCTTCTCTGGCACTAATTAAGTTCATGTGCTTGTCTTTTGCATTTGGGCAGCGACTGCGACTGCGACTGCGACTGCGACTGAGACAGCAAACACTTGTAGTTGTGTGCGTGCTCAAAATGCCTAATTGACTTGGGCACCCCCCTTATATAGAGAGATGTCCGTACACGTTTATAATGTGCAGCACTCGTTGCCCGTTCAACGACCAGCGATCTATGGGCATACGCAAAAGGCTTAACAATAGCCATAAAAAACAGCATAACAGCCGCAACAACAACGACAATAATAACAAATGCTCAACATGAATTCATGACGAGCACATTGACTTCCATTGGGCTTAGGCTTCGTATTCGGCTTCGGTTTTGGTTTTGGTTTTCGTTTTGGCTGTGCTTGTGCTTGTGGTTTTTGTTTCCTTTTTCGTTCGCTGCACCACACAACACAACACAAATGAAAATGAAAGGGGCAAACGAGCCCCAGCCCCCAGTCCCCAGTCCCCATCTACCGTCCCGCCGGGCGGCACTCATAAGAGCGTACCATCCACTGTGGGGGCATTTTTCTCATTTATTTGATCGTCGATTTGTTCACGTCGTGGGCTTCTCTTGCACTCGCTTGTTCGACTGCATCCCATTTTCCTTGGTCGGTCGGGTTATATAGGTCAGAGCACTTGCATAGAAAGTGGCGGCGGCTCCTCAACTGCCACACAGCGAAGACGACTTGACGTCCGACGTTCGACTAATTGAATGCTATTTTTGTAGACGCAGCGTCATCATCATCATCAACATCATCAACATCAACTCACGTAATTTGTTGCCTCGGTTGCGCTTTTCACTTTTCGTCTAATAAGCATACAGGAAGCACTTTCAACTTGGGCTGTGGCAACAACACCAAAAAGGCAGTAAAAGTGCCGTACATATGTACATATGTAGTATGTTGAGCATGCTCGACTACAAGTGCTGCCTCTTCCAATAAGTGCTATCCAATAAATCAACAAATTTCTATTTGCTTTATTTGATTTATTTTCAACTAGCCAATCCACCCTCAAACTTCACATTCTACCTGGTATTTCATGTAGAAATCCAGAATATTGCGTATACGGCAGGTAACTCAGCATAAAACACTTGCCCAGCAGTTTCAATGATGTGATGAGCCACACTCGCATGTGTTTGATTATGTTATTGCTTTTTACCATAAATAAACAGCGCCATTTAAATGGCCAACAATGTGTGGGAGTGGCTCATGAGTGTGTGAGGTGTACGAGTATTTATTATTTTTCTTTTTGCCCGAAATTCATTTAGAAATGTTCTGAAAAATGGCAATGCCAGTGCCACATCTGTTTCTGTTTCTGTTGCTCTTTCAGTTGTCGTGCCAACGCCTTGACCTGCATTGTCCTCGACATTATCCTGACACAGTCAGACTGTTCAGGGATTTGACGCACTTTCCGCTGAATGGCAGCCACATTATGTACTGTGTGCGCTGCGGAAATGCAGTTGTTGCTGTCTCTTGGCATTGGCCTCTTCAGGGTCGTCACACAGTTTGTTTTTTTTCCATTTCCATTTCCATTTCTCTGCCGAGGTGTTTGAGGTTAGGAATGCGAAACATTTCGGGGCGCGGTCGAAATTAATTAAATATATCTGGCCTGCAGTTGACCTTTTGTGCGAGAACAACCAGCCAGCATACACTCAAAATTTAACCTTGGACTTGCCCCCCTCTATGCTGCTGTTGTGACGGGTTTGTGTCTCTTTTGTTTGTGTTTGCTGTTCAGATTCAAATGCAAATTCAAATTCGAATGTTTTTTGTTTCTTATAACCAGTTTGTGTGGCACATGCTCGTATCTGGCTCCAGTCCACAACTCCAAATTACTTCAAGTTATATCTATTCACGCTTCGTGGTTGGCTGGCTGGCTCACTCGCTCTATGCCGAATCGCCGACTCTCCGATGACGATGACGATGAGGATGACATCATTCAGACCGGGGGCACTAAAATCGCTGCCGTAATTACAATAAAAAACTGAGCGCTCAAACTTTTATTATGTATACTTGTACTCTCGTAATTGTACTCGGCTACTGAAACCTATTGGAGGGACTGGCATGAAAACTTTTAATTTTCGCCATCTTTTACATGGCCGCTGGGAATATGTTTAGAGTTGCTGCCAATGTAATTATCGTGGCTCTGCTAAATGGGGAAAAACTGTTGAAAAGTCAATAAACAAAATGCCAAAATCAATATGCGAGACGCTGGAAAAAATGTCTGTGATTGCATAATAAACAGCCAAAAAAATTAAAATTAATTGAAAACGAAACACGTATACTCAAACGTATACGTAATATCTATATACGACTGTCGCACCGAGTATGTGTGCGATTGTGCGGGTCTCATTCATTAGACGTACGTCACCATTATAATGCGACTAGTTAACGGTATTGTAGTTGTTTCTCGTCTATGGTGGGGCTTTAGCTTATCAATAAATTCTATTTTGGATTCAGCCCGTAAAGCGAAGCAGCCACACAAAACAGAATGGGCGAGTACAAAACAAAAGAACCGTCAAATAACGAACAAAACGTCGAAACAAGTAAAATACAAAGACCAAAAAACAGTTCATAATAAGCATAACCAAAAGGTCTCCACATACAATATTATTATTATTTCCATGAAAAATATTCGTCGAGTATTTTTGTATTTTCACATGAAAGCGACAGGGGGATTGTTGTTGTTTTTGTGCTGTTGTTCGTTTTGTCTCTCTGCTTTTATCTATAAAAACAATCGACTCCGGGCTGCTGCTTTCGAATGATCAACAGATTCGTCGTCATGGCCGGCATTTTGTTGTGTTTGATTTTATAATGCCACCTTGATTGCACGCCCGTCCATCTACATTTGCTATATTTTAGAAACAACGAAGTAATTTTTTATAAACAATAATATTTATAGGCGTTAAAGTTGCGAGATTATTTATCATCGTTAGTTTTGGTTAGAGCTACCAAATTGTTGAGTTCAAATTGGATTGAGTTACCTGGGTTCGGTTAATAACCTTTCTGTGATATTGGGATTGTTCGCTCACTTCTTGAGTAGATAACTCTGAGTGTTTTTTATCTGAAAAGCCCTTGCTTATCGCTTATCGATCACTCTGCTGGCTTTCCACAATCTTCGCTCTTGTTTATACACAAGTATGTCATATCTAGACATTTTTAACTTATTCGTTTTGTTGATTCATTGGATTTCGTATATAAAGGTATATAATATTTTTAAGAGCGTCGGTATATTTTATGATTTTAATTTTAGTACTTTTCATATATAGTAATTTTATTTTGCTATTATTGCTGGTTATTCACTAAATAATACGTTCCACATATAGATAATTTCCCTATTTTTCCACCTATATCGCTGCACTCTTAACTATCTGTTTGTACATTCTATATGAGTATTTGCTATATATAAGAGGCAGCTGCTAAGAAAGGCAAATACAATACAATGAGACTTTTTCACCTGCGCCCTGCGAGTGTTCAAGTTGTACCTGTTGAGAGTGCGCTGTTCCCACTTGTGTACATAGACAAGAACAACAAACAGGCACTTGGGTGTTGGGTGTATGCGTGTGTGTAGGGAATATCTGGCAAGTGTGTGCGTCGCCCTTGGCCTTATCAATGATAAGATTAATTAGTTGCCACGCGCATGAGTCACCAATTGGCCAACTACACACACAAAGCAGAGTATGCCTAGACATACTACACAAATACGAAAACAGAATGACAGATTGACTGATTGACTCAATGTCTGTCTGTCACGTAAGATACATGCCACACACCCACATAGCATACATCTGAATCTGAAAAAAAAAACTGAATACGAATACGAATTAAGTCGCGAGTGGGGCAAACGAGACCTATTGTAAATATTACGTATTGAACTGGGGCTTTGAGCTGTGCTCAGAACACAAAGCGGCACAAGGTTGGGGCATTATCGCATCACATGCATATGCGTATGACATCAGCATATGTACATATATGATAAGTATGCGTATACGTAATATAATCAGCTCAATCGGTTGATTGAATGAAAGCGCCGCTACTCGCAACTCGTAGCTCATTCACACTCGACTAATGTGCTCTCCCATTGATTGCAGGTAAACAAAAGATCTACTGTGCGAAATGCACGAAAAAGTGCTCCGGCGAGGTGTTGCGGGTGGCCGACAATCATTTCCACAAGGCGTGCTTCCAGTGCTGCCAGTGCAAGAAGTCCTTGGCCACCGGCGGGTTCTTTACAAAGGATGGCGTCTACTATTGCATACAGGACTATCAGCGACTGTATGGCACCAAGTGCGCCACTTGCCAGCTGTATGTGGAGGGCGAGGTGGTCAGCACCATGGGCAAGACGTATCATCAGAAATGCTTCACGTGCTCCAAGTGCCAGCAGCCATTTAAGTCTGGCAGCAAAGTGACCAACACTGGCAAGGAGGTGCTCTGCGAGCAGTGTGTACCTGGTGGCGCCAATGTCAGTGGCAGTGCAACCGGCTCACCGGCACGCCAGGCAGCGGTGACTTCGCCAGCACCGCCGGCAGAGAGTCCCACACGTGCCACGGCTCATCAGCAGGTGACGAGCGGTGTGCTGTCGCATAAGGCGCATCTGAAGGAGGACTATGATCCAAACGATTGCGCTGGCTGCGGCGAGCTGCTGAAGGAGGGGCAGGCGCTGGTCGCTTTGGACAGGCAGTGGCATGTCTGGTGCTTCCGTTGCAAGGCCTGCAATGCGGTGCTCAATGGCGAGTATATGGGCAAGGATGCGGTGCCCTACTGTGAGAAGTGCTATCAGAAGAGCTTTGGCGTCAAGTGCGCCTACTGCAATCGTTTCATCAGCGGCAAGGTGCTGCAAGCCGGCGACAACCATCACTTCCATCCAACCTGTGCCCGCTGCACCAAGTGCGGCGATCCATTTGGCGATGGCGAGGAAATGTACCTGCAGGGCAGCGCCATCTGGCATCCACGCTGTGGTCCCGGCCCCTCCGAGTCCGGCATCATATTGAACGGTGGCGGCGGCGGCGGCAACCGGCCAGGCACCACATCCGTCACGGGTGGTGCATCCAATGGCAACTTCACAGACACCGAATGTGATCGCATGAGTTCCAGTGCGCTCAGCGACATGGTATGTAGGGAATGTAGTCTGCTCCCGGACAAACAAACACCTCTTTCACACACACACACACACACTGACAAGTGACCTTGCGTGGCACCTTATGCAATTTATTATGATTTTTATGATTTTGTTTATGCATTTTAGTTGTTAACCTTGTTTTGAGCTTGCGTTTTTTTTCGATTTTTCGTTCGTTTTCAGTACGTCCGTTCCAGAACACCGAGTTTTAATGGTTCACTTTATTCCTCTAGCCGCAAGGTTTGTTTTATAATTTCACTGATTCGATTATGATTTATTTATATTTTTTTTGCTTATTTAATACCCATGCACTGCATGCAACACCGCCCCCCGTTTTGCTTAAGACCATTTACTAATTCTGCCCCATATTGCAGCACTATCGCACGGTCAGCCCTGGACTGATACTACGCGAATATGGACGACCAATTGGCGAGGATATATCGCGCATCTACACCTACAGCTATCTGACGGATGCGCCGCATTATCTGCGCAAGCCCATCGATCCGTATGATAAGACTCCGCTGTCGCCGCATTTCCATAGGCCCGCCTCCTATGCAACGACCAGCAATGCGGGCTCCGTTGCTGGGAGTCGTCCACCATCGCGTCCGCATTCGCGTACGCGCAGCGCCATGAAGGTGCTGGTGGATGCCATACGCTCGGAGACACCACGGCCGAAGAGTCCCGGCATGAACAACGAGGAGCCCATTGAGCTGTCGCACTATCCGGCCGCCAAGAAGCCGCCACCAGGTGAACAGCCGAAAATCGAAAGAGATGATTTCCCAGCACCGCCCTATCCCTACACGGATCCCGAGCGCCGGCGACGCTACAGCGATACGTACAAGGGTGTTCCTGTCTCGGATGACGATGATGAGGAGAACGAGAATGCTGAGAATGGTGGTAAACGCACCAATGGCAAGGCCAAGAATGGAGCGGAGCAAACGTAAGCTGTGAACTTGTGTGCTCCTTGAATAATTCGACTTATTTGGTATTTCCAATTGAATCAGGCGCTTGCAACGCGAGGCTGAGCAACTGGAGAAGCTCAACTCGGGCATTGGCTCGGTGATTGCAAAGGACCTTAAGGAACATGCCAAGTACAGGAAATGGAAGCAAAACAATCTCGATCCACGTAATGCTTCACGCACGCCCTCAGCCTCCAAGGAGCCCATCTACAAGTTGAGGTGAGTTCCAGGCATAAAGCTGTCAGTAGAAGAGGCATATTAATTGTTGTATTCCCATTGCAGATATGAGTCGCCCATTGGTGCGTCGCCTTCACGCAATCTGGATCACCAGAAGCCATACTATGAGGATGAAATGTTTGATCGTTCAACCAGCTATCGCGGCTCCCTGGGCAAATCCCTCGGCAACGCGCCCAGCTACAATGGTAAACACTTAGTCTGTTAACGTGTTTTAGAGTTAGACAGAAACCTACTCTTAAGCCGTGCAGAGAGTCTTCTTTCTTTTGTTTTCCTTTGCAAAATTGTATTTTATAATTAGCCCAATTACGTTTATATAGCCATACATTCCTATCGCTCGCCGCCCAAGCCCGGATATGGATTTAAAACGACCACCTTGCCGCCCTACATGCGCAACGGTTACAGCTCCGTAAGTGCTGACTTGGCTTCTGCCTTTGCCTGTTGCTCTTGGTGCCAGATCTAGTCGTAGTTTGTTTTTACGGGGCAATCCACTAATCTAGCATTACGTATACTTGATATAAGTGCTCTCGTATTCATACACATCTTTGTTCACTCGATCAATTTATCTTTTCTCTCACTTTGTAATTGCTGCTCGGCTGGTGCTGGTGCTACCGATACCGCTGCTTGGTTCCTGGCTCTGCTAAACATAACATCTATTGTTAATAACTCAACTGGTTGGTCTGCTGCTTCATTGTGTTGTGCCTAACATGTTTCCTATTCAACTATTCTGTGTGTTTGCCTATGCTACTTGTATTTGTTGCCTTATACTCAACTAACACAACTAACTAACACTACACTAACATGCATCATACTTACATCACTCAACATACAACATATCAACATACTATATCATCTTACGGCTCAGTGGTGAGCGCGCTGCGTCATGTACCCAAACCCGGATACGGCTTGGCTCCACGCTCTCACACATTCAGTTCCACAACATCAGCCGCCGTCACGATGCATGGTGCCACTGTAAGAATGCTTTCGTTGTTGTAATCCTTTTGTTATCCTTTCCAATTCTAGTTTATCGGTTGTCTATTTACACAAATTTCTAGCAATGCACAATTTTAGTTTGGTTTTGGCATGTTCATGGCATGTAACCTTTTTTATTTATTATTAATCGGGCTTCTCTTTAACATCACATTCAGGATTTCTCTTATGGAGGTCTGGGCGACAAAACGCATAGCACAGATCTGAGCTGTGGCAAATCAGAGGGTAAGTCCTGTGGAATTGAACTTACAACAAATTATATTTAACATAACACTCATTCTCTTTTGCAGCTTCAGTTGATTCAATTACCGAGGGCGATAGACGTGCCCTGATGGGCGGAGATTTGCCCGCTTCAAGCACATACTCAGGCGCTTTGTCCTATCACTATCCGCAGGCGGGACTCATTCGACGCAGCTTGCCCAACATGGCGCACTCGATGCTGGTGCACGAGCCTGCCAAAATCTATCCCTATCACATTTTGCTTATTACGAACTATCGTCTACCATCAGACGTTGACCGCTGCAACCTGGAGGTAGGTCTACTACACTTTAATTATTAATCCATTAGATTTTTATCGATCTGCTTCTTTTTTTTGCAGCGTCACTTGTCAGACATCGAGTTTGAGCATATCTTGCAGTGCCCCAGATCGGAATTCTATAGGATGCCCCAGTGGAGGCGCAATGAGCTCAAGCGACGTGTGAAGCTTTTCTAAATAAAATGCTACAACCTGGATATTATCCAGATCGGCTATTTGCGACGAAACCAAATTAAATAAAATACCTTAACATTGAGGGTTCTTAACTATTAAACAAATGGCAGCAAAGCAAAACAACAACAGCAAAACAAAAGATGAAGAACAGAAAGAAACTATGCTAATTTCACAGCCAGTTTTGAAACACGCTTTAAATATATATTTGAAACAAGAAAGAAAAATAGTTACATTTGACGTGCGGACTGCAGCAATCGCAGATCCAGTTTATTTTTTTAAGCATTAGTTGCGCTGATGACTATTTAAATTCTATAAGAAAACCAAAAAACAAAAACCACAATTCAGCTTCGGCATGTCGAAGCCTAAATATCCCTGCAGATCTACGCACTGTAATCATTGTTCCTAACAGTAAGAATGAGTTCAATATTCATCCAGTCCGGAAATCCGGTATCTGCATTTCACAGTGACCTGCAGGGGTATTACAAATGTATACAATTTCAATAAGTTAAACTTTAGCAGTCAAGGCATGTCCTGCATTGCATGAAAGCTTTTTATAAACAGCGGTTAATCCAGTTAAAATGCATCAAAGATAGAGAAAAGAATGTACCTACAAAACAAAACAAATTCAAAAGATATAAAAAACCAACAGCAACAATTAGATGTGTGGCATTAAACATTACGCTAAACACTTGCAAGTTTTATTTATTACTATATATTTTATTTATTTAAATAGAATATGTCAAAGAATAAACAAGATATAATAAAACAGGACAAAACGAAGCATTATCCTACGTCTTTTTCTATAAGTATATTCATAGATATTTCTTGTGCGGTGTTTCTGAAGTTACTTTTATAAATTCGTCATTCACATGACTGGAATGTATTAAGGAGGACATACAAACATTCGAGTATATAAATATATTGTGCTATTTTTCACAGCTATTCGGAGATTCTCATTATGGCAAGTGTTTTGCACTAGTTTTGCTTTTGCAACGTATCATCTGTGCGTAAGCTAAAGGTTAGCTGCGTCTTCATGACCGTTAGACTGCTCCCAATGATCTGTTTATGATAGATTTGTCGCGTAACAAAGCCGAGATTGTCATAAAAGTCCCTTTCGTGTTCTTGCCACTCGGATAGGGTGCACTCAAGGGAGGCATAGCCAGCGTTTGTACAATTCTGTGAAACGCGACTAATCATTGGCTCCATGATCTTTTGATGCGGATAGTGCTTAGCAATGGCGAACCGATATATCCAGGCCGCATTGTAGACGGCGTGGTGATTCTTCACGCTAATTGCAGCCACAATTCGTCGACGAAATTTATTCTTATACGTGTCATCAAACGGCATTTCATCCATAAATATCTGATAACTAGCCTCATTGGGTGCGCATCGAAATATAAATGGTTCATAGCACTCGGCGACTAGCGATTGCGAAGGTTTCACCTGTATGATGAAATTGAATAATCAAAATCTAATACTTTGCAATCAGCACTTAATAAGTACCCTCATTAGCTCCACTGCTTTGGCATAGAAGGAGAAGTAGGTGCTGGTAAACAGGAAGAAAACACAGCCGGGTATTGTGAGGACGCAAAATAGCAACGGCACTCCCAGAAAAATGAAGAATATGGCCCAAGTGATGACTATGAACTGCAGTGTTATCTGTAATAAAGATGTGTTAAGGGCTATGCTTTTAAGATGTTTTACGCCCGTGAAAGATAAGGCACGTAGAGCGGATCTGTTCTCACCTCCCGAAAACAGAATGCAAAGAATGATTTAGATGAGAATGACATAATGTAATCCCGCACCAGCTCCTGACAATTGAGCTCGTCATCTTCCCGATAGTTTCGAATAACTATAAAAGGTTGCATCTGATGTCACTGAACTAATTAAATATTTTAAGTCCGAATCCAAGCGAAAAAAAACAAAATAAAAACATCAGCAAGCAGTCAGAGCACTAGCTAAATACCATTGACAAATACTAAATACCTAAAATACCAATGAATACTTTATAAGTTAAACCTATCGAGGCTTATCGAGCACCATCGATAGCAATACCAATTTTCAAATGTCATTTACAAAAAAACCGTTAATTTGTTAAATCAAACATATAATTTATTTAGAATTTTCTGAAACAATCTGAGTATTGAGTTTTAGGGTTAAACTTATTTTACTTCATAGTTTCCAGCAAAGCCTTCAAAGCAGCCAAACCCTTCTCGTTCTCATCCCAACCAGGTGCAACTTTAGCACCATTTTCAAACCACCTTGTCACATTAGTGTATTTGCTAATATCAAGCTTCATGATTGTGAAAGAAGAAAGGGTTGCCAAGAGAGCAATGTCAGCCACGGTGAAGGAATCACCTGCCACATACTGTTTGCCCTCTAAGAAAATGTTAAGGAAGTCCAGGGCAGCTTCCACCTTCTTGAATAGCTCAGGATCAGCAGGAGTTTTCTTCTGGAACTGGGGATAGTAATAATCTGCGAATGCCTTGTACAGGGTTCCCATATCAAAGTATAGACGTTGATTCACAAGAGCACGTTTCTGAGGGTCCTTCGGATAGAGGGAGTCATCCTTTCCGTATTTTTCAATCAGATAGGTGAGAATAGCCCGGGACTCCCATAAAGTAAAACCATTGTCAACAAGAGTAGGAATTGTATGCTGAGGATTAATTTTTACAAATTCTGGTTTCAGTTGTTCCTCCTTGGCAATGTTGATTTCAATTTTGTTAAATTCAAGACCAAGGGCCTTGGCAGTCATAAGAATGGCACGGCTAGAGGCAGCAAGAGGAGAATAATAAAGATCCATTTTGATTGTGGTTGTATAGCGAGCTGAACGGTTACTATTTCGGTTGTGCGAAGCGACTCGATTTTTATACTCTGGACTCACTGATAAGAGGGACGCGTTTATTATCTCTCGCTTTTATATATGTTGGGCAGGCATATTCAATATGATAAGATTGTGCAATTGTGAAAATTCATCATTACAAACATGAGAGGACTTTCCAAAGGTAGCATTATATCGGTATCGTGAACTATTTCATAATGGTGCCTTAAAATTAAATAATTATTTTTGTTCTAGACCATTCGTAGTTTAAATAAACTTCACTTATTATACAGTTTTAAGCAAATCAGCTAAATGCAGATAAAGCTAGACTATTTGATATTTATGATGTTTGTATTTACTAGTATATTGTGATTTAATTTTTACATTTAATTATGCGGAGCGTTACTAATCGATTCTTGTAATGTATTTTGGAATTTAAATCTATCGATAACAATAATATATGAATGCAGTATTTTCCGTATTTAACGTAGTCCGAGTCGGTCACATTGACAAAGACTAATATTCCATTTTGCCGCATTCGCGTGCGTTTTGCGTTCTGATTTTTAGCATTTTAACTCGCATATTATCCTGATTCTGTTAAAATGGAAGACGGCCACATGAGTGGAAAATGTATACCTTTAGAGCATTCTTCGCAGGATCAGCACAGACAGTTTATTTGTGGTGTAATCGAGGGTTTTTATGGCCGACCATGGACAACCGAGCAGCGAAAAGATTTGTTTCGCAAATTGAAAAAAATGGGCATGGACTCGTATATGTATGCTCCCAAAGATGATTACAAACACAGAGCCTTCTGGCGAGAACTTTATACAGTCGAAGAAGCAGATCATTTATCAAGTATTTATCATTTTATTATTCTATTGCGTCCAATTTAAGTTGAAAATTTATTTTTGCAGGTCTGATTTCAGCCGCTAAGGAGGCTGGCATTGTTTTTTACTATGCTCTTTCGCCTGGTCTGGACATGACGTATAGTAGCCAAAAAGAAATTGCTACACTGAAACGAAAGCTGGATCAAGTTTCTCAATTCGGCTGCGAGGCTTACGCACTCCTATTTGACGATATTGAGTCGGAACTATCAAAGGCGGACAAGGAAGTGTTCCAAACATTTGCCAATGCTCATGTCTCGGTTACTAATGAGATTTTTACGCATTTAAATAGTCCAAAGTTCCTCTTCTGTCCAACTCAGTATTGTGCGTCACGTGCTGTTCCAAATGTGATCGATTCAGAATACTTGAACACATTGGGCTCCAAGCTGAACAATGATATTGACATTCTGTGGACTGGCGACAAAGTGATATCAAAGATTATAACAATTGAATCAATACGGGAAATAACAGAAGTTCTGCGACGTCCGCCAGTTATTTGGGATAATCTGCATGCTAACGATTATGACCAGAAACGAGTATTTCTTGGTCCTTACACTGGTCGTTCACCGGAGCTAATACCTCATCTCCGTGGTGTAATGACGAATCCGAATTGCGAATTTTATGGGAATTTTGTTGCAATACATACTTTGGCTTTTTGGTCGCGCTGTAGCATGGACTCGAAAATGAATAGTTCGCTAAGCGCAGATATCAAGCTGGAGACAGAGAACGAAGACGATTTACCCGTCGAATGTCTCTCGAAAAACGTATATCATCCGCGGTTAGCTCTCAAGTAAGATTTTTCACCTTCATTTATTGTATTATTACGAGTAACATTTTATTCATTTCTGTAGAAACGCAATAAGCGAGTGGCTAGCTGAATTCTTCGTGGAGAAGGAAGCATGGGGACCGATAACCAAGCCCCAGCCACAAGTTGAAATGGTGATGCCCATTATCCCTATAATACCATCAATCAACACTTGCATGAGTCTGACTACCACCACGACAACGTCCACCAACACGCGTACGGTGCCTGAGGTGAACACCACTCAGCTACAAGCTTTAGCTGATGTATGTAGCACAGTTAGCTCCACGCTTACACCTATATCCAATCCAGTTATGAACTCTTTGGTGTCTCCAACTAAAGTTGTAACAAATGATGACATTATAAATCCCATACCGTCAACAGTAGCATCTAATATTGAGTTGCCCGAGAAGATTCCTATTTCCATCGTGCCAGTACCCATAATGGAAGCAAAAACCGTTGAGGAATCTATAGAACTGAGTTGCGATATATTTGATCCTTCAAAGAACTCTGAGGCTGCCAGAGAAGGCATTCATAATCAATTAAGTAAAGTGGACGAGTCACCTGTCATCGACGATATTCCCATTGATGAGAAAAGAGAGCAAGTGAATAATTTGAGTGTTGAGACTATGCTGGATGAGAGCAGTCTGAGTCCATTGAGCGCAGGCGTCAATGAACCCATGGAGTGCAGCAGCATTAACTCGCAGATTTCGCCAAAGGAGACCACTAAACTGGTTACCGATGATGTCGTTATGGAAGACTCGACAAACGATGTAAACGTAAGCTTTTTTAAGTAACTGCAATTAAGATACTAAGCGTGGTATATTTTATTTCAGAGCATGCATGTCGAAAGCCCTTCATCATCCCCAGTATCTACAGCTGAGATGCACGAGCAAGACGAACTGGATGTCAAGTAAGCGACTTATCTAACTCAGGACATTGTTTATTTATTCATTATTTTCAGGTCAACTGCTCGCTTTAAGATAAATGTAGATGATTTAAGCTTGCTCTGTGATCTTTTCTATTTACCTTTTGAGCATGGCGCTCGTGGTCTAAAGCTACTTAACGAGTTTCAATGGTTAAAAGTCAATGCAAATGTTCTGCTCCACGATAGAGTATCGGGTAGTGGAGATGATGCCAAGTCAATCAAGCCGGAAGTAAATGAATGGTTACAGCGTAGCGATATGTTTTCAAAACTTTGCGCTGGCGTTCAAGAACTGCTGGTTAAAATCGCAGAGTGTGACAACAAGGAAATAAGCCATGACTTGTATTCATATATGTGGGACATATCTGGTGCATTGTCTCTACTCAATTGCTATGTCAAGTGGCTGGCATTAGCCCACTTCCCTCAAAACACATCCTCATACACAGAGGGTAGCTATACGTGTAAGTGTAGTGATATGTACAGCTGACCATTGTCTATAATTGTGGGTTTATTTCAGGGTTTAGCAAAGGTTGGAAAGACGCCTTTATGTCAGGAGATCAGGAGCCATGGGTATTCCGTGGTGGTCTAATTGCTGATTTGCAGCGTCTAATGCCCGTAGACTCTGGAAATGATTTGTTTGTGTACAAGCTACCTGAGAAGCCTACAGCAAACTACTACCAGTTGAGACCTTATAGGAGCTTGGATGAACCTCAAATTTATAAGATATGTACACGTACCTATATGCAGTGGCATAGCAATGAGGACGATGATGAAATACTACTTCCTGCGGACTTGGCTGATATTGTTGCTGACGGTGTAGTTGGTGCTCATGTAACGCTTCATCCGGAGTTTTGTGTTGTCGCATACGACAATACAGACAATATAGTTGGTTATGCTTGTGGTGCCTTGGATGTCAATGTATTTCACCGCAATATGGATATTGCCTGGCTACCCGAAATACGCGAAAAATACCCCAAAGCACTGCTGGAAGCTGATGACGACGACAACACAAACCAACATAAACTGGTAGCGCAATTCGTGGAAACGTTCCATAATAGTCCAGCGACGTGTCCTTCAGAGGTTTGTGGTTCCTTCCCAGCAGTAATTAGCGCTGCCACTTTAAAAGAGGCAGATCTTCGGGATAACGGCATCGCCAAGCGACTTTTGACCGTACTCTTGGCCGCACTGCGCGCCAATGGCTGTTTCGGTGTGCACATATGCGTCCCTGAACAGGATTGTGAGCAACTAACCTACTACACAAAGATTGGCTTCATTGAGATATATCGAAACGAGAGCAGTAAGTGCATTTATTTGGGGCGGCGCTTTTAGCAGTCGGGACTCAGATCTCCCCTTATTGTGCTCAAAACGCATTGCTCGATTCTTTAGGCAATAATTAAAGAGTTTTTCTCTAATCGTCACAAATTTATCACTGCCTCTGCTGCTTTTTTAATCTACATGGTTTCCTTATTATCGGCTCGACATACTTAATCTTTGAATGGATGTGTAAATGGTTTTATATGTGCATTACTTAACAGGTGTCTCATTGGTAACTTTATTTTGTATTATCGTGTATCTCTTTTTTTTGTAACCTAGTATTGACCAAACAGTCCCATGTACTCACAATGCGTATGCCGACTGTCGATTCTCTCACATATAACTTAAGTAAACGTATTTAGTTTCTAATTGCGCAATATGCAATAAAACATAACTAAATATTAAATATGGTCATGTATTTTATCAACTATTATTATGGCGGGTTTGTTTGCTTAAGTCATAGAACCAAACGGTGTTTACACCATCTTCGATGGTGTGTTTTGGTTGCATCTGTGGTAAAGGGAAGCGACAAGCAATGATCTTGGTATTATGTGGGCATTCAGCAATAAGTTTGTGCTCCAGATCCTGCATCATTTGCTCCACGCCAAATATAACCACATAATTGTATTCTTTAATATTGAACTTCCAAAGATCACAGCGAAAGAAACTGGATTGTTTGCTGACTCCATTACGTAGGGCTGCTAACCGTGAATAATAGACCAACCAGGGGTTCAGTTCAACGCCATCTGTTTTCAGGCCCTTGACATGCTGAGCGGCCGCTACAAAATATTACATAATTAAATAAGACTTAATGGGATTGGCGTAAAGGTTGCTTACCAACAACAATTCGACCATCTCCAGAGCCAATATCTAGGAGTTTGCCGGTAGCATTTTTGGGAAGAAAATTTAATACGTTTTGTATTTGCTCTGTAGTTGCCGGCACATACGGAAGACAGAATTTTCGAAATGCCGGAGCCACAAATGATGCACAAACAATAGACAGTCCAATACCGACTCCGCCAGTAATGGCAATCAAAAGTTTTCCACCTGTTGACATGCCAGACTTTTTTACAGTCTTTTGCCGATTTTCATTTAATATTTCCATTTTTAATATTTAATATGATAAGTTCAAAATATGTACTATTGCAAAGCCCACAACAATACACAGCTGATATCTGCAGCATAGGATTGCAACTATTAAGAAATAATCGTTTAAATAATATATTTATTGTTTGTGAATATATTTATTAAAAAATTTTTTAAACAATTTTTCACATTTTAAAGCTAAATTCAGTAACTAATATAATTATTTCATATTATTTAAAAATTTGTCCACACGATATTAATCGATAGTAAAACAAATATTATGGGGTACACATTCATCGTATAGTGTTATCGACCAGTGTTGCAATGTATTTATCGTTTGCAGCACTGGGAGTACACACTCTTAGTAGAGATGTGGCAACACTTTTTTCAGTCGTAGCTTCCTATTACAATTTTTCACGGGTTTTTGTGTGTTTTTCGTCGAAAATAAAATAAAAGCAAATATTAATTGAATATTGTGGTGCAATAAAGTGATTGAACGTTAGACGTGCTAAGTTATATGTGCGGCGTGTGTGAATTCACGTAAACGTAAAAATGGCGAACGTAAGGGACAGCGACACATCACTGTGGCTGCATAATAAACTGGGCACATCAAATGATTCGTGGATAAATGGTTCAATATGCTCGCAATTAAACAAAGAGGTTTTGCGCAACATCAAAGAGTGTTTTCCCGATTTGCAGACTCAAGTCAAGCTAAAATTACTGCTCAGTTTTCTGCATATTCCGCGCCGTCTGGTCGAAGAGGTAAATCTCGTTGGTGTAATATGAAATGAAAAAAAGTACACTAGCATGTACACGCACATACACACACATGCTCAGTTAGAGCCATACATGCTGCGTTGGTGAAGTGTATTCAGTATATGGTGATGCGGACCTTAAAATGCGAGATAATCTGTTAATATAAGTGAAATGTAAAATTACAAATCTGATCTAAATTGCTTTCATATTTATATTCTCTGTATCAAGGGATACATACAAGTGCTAGATGTTGTTGTTTTGTGACCATAGAAATCGGAAATATTTCCCGCCACTTCTGCGCGAACGACTTGTGTGCACATGTATGCGTGTGACAATTTAGTGCTGGTGTTTTGTGTGCAAGTGTACGTACATGTATGTATGTTTGCGAGACTGCGTGTGGCCTGTGGGCGTTGAGCGGGTGGTCAACACAAATCTGTTGAATACATGCAGTTTGTAATCAACAAAAAATTAATTTCGATACATTAAATTAATTATTGGTTGCCGTGCTGTTGACATCAGCTTGTGAAATTGAGTTGAACAACAATTGGTTGATAACATAAACGGCTGTGTAAAATCTATATCATCCTTTCAAATTACAAACAAAACCTGTTTATAGTTGATTATTATTGCTGCATAAATAAATATGTGATCGCTTTCATTAATATATAATATATTAATATATTTTCACTAAATTCACAGTGGAAAAGCGAGTTGGAGGAGGTTATCGAAGTTGCGGGCCTAGATTCGGAATTATGGGTCTCCATGCTGGCGGAGACAATGAAAACATTTCCTGCGACAAGCTCGCTGAATACAGAAATCTCCGATTACGAGGATACGCGGCCAATATTCACCGACATGGTGAATGATTTGCGTAAATTGGTCAACAAGCACTCAGACTTGGGTATGCTGCCGCTAGAGTGTCAATATTTGAACAAAAATGCCCTGGTCTCGGTGGTGAGTAGAAATGTGTGGGAGTAGTTTTACTTCCATCCCAAATCTGTTCAAAATTGTGACCAAATTTGTAATTCGTCAGGTTGGACAGCAGCCGGCACCAGTGAAACATTTTACTCTCAAGCGTAAGCCAAAGAGCGCTCAATTACGCACAGAGCTGCTGCACAAATCGGCAGATGCGCAGTCTTCATTAAAGAAGTCGTCGGCGCCTACCATACCGTTGCGGTCTCGGGGCATGCCCCGCAAGATGACGGATACCACGCCATTGAAGGGCATACCTTCACGTATGCCCACAACGGGCTTCCGTTCCCCTAGTGTGCCGGGCAATGCTCAGCGGCCAAATCTCAGTCGAACGCCTGCCGGCCGTAAGGATGGTGGCATCAAGATACTCGAATTCACAGAGCAGCCGTTGGGTTATGCTGCCGCAAAGAAACGCAAGCGTGAACAACAGCTGGAGGAGCAGGCAAAGAAACAGGAACAGAAGCAACAGGCGGCCGCTGCGGCTGCTGCAGCTGCTGCTGCCACTAACAACAATAGCGACAGTCCACCTGCGGATGCGGTAGCCAATGCTGTTGGTGGTGAAACGCCAACTACACCCACATCGGTGAACAACAGTTTTGAGATCAAATTGGAGCCGCAACTAAATCAAAGCAGCGGTAGCTTGGAGGAGCAACCAGACGAAGATTTCAAGACGCCAGAACTGGTCGCCAAGGCATTGCAACCTGAGACGCCAGAGACACCGGAATATGCAGCCGCTACGCTTCAGTTTGTTCAGACAACCACAGCTACTGCAACAACACCCACGAGGGCGTCAGGCAAGGCCGAACCGAAAGCAAAAGCTGCAAAGGCCAAGGCAAATAACAACAACAATAATAGCTATCACAATACGCCCAAGCGTATCAAACAGGAGATTGAGATTAAGAGCGAGGAGATTATTGTGCCAGCTAATATTAAAGTTGAAAAGATTGATCCACCTACTCAGCCTGTTCCCGTACGTCTCATACAGACGCCAACATCCTCGTCCTCGCCCACAGCAACTCCTCAACAGCGCATTATTATTCAACAACAGCCCGCACAGCGAGCTCCACATTTACTAATACGCAGCAGTCCGCAACAAAAGCGACCGTACACCAACAACAACAACACAGTCACTGCCACAACAACAGCAACAGCGACAACAACCGTTGGCAGTACAACCATAAAAATGGAGAAATTGGACATTAAGCCCATGCTGCGAGCAGCGGCATCTACCAGCACACCAAATACTAGCACCAGCAGCACCACCACCACGATATTGACGCCTCAGCAACTGAGGCAGGCGGCCAGTCCACTGGCCAATCTGCCTAACAATATCTCTGTGAAGATAACATCGGCAAAGGCCAAGGCCGCAGCAGCGGCGGCAGCTGGCAGCAGTGCGAGCAGCAGCGGAACTCAAGCAACGCCGCAGCCACAACAGCAACCCATACTAATCAATAGTTCAACGCCCGTCATCTTGGCATCGTCGCCGAGCGCTCAGCGTGCGGTAAGCAAGTCACATTGTTTGTTATATATCTTTTCACTAATAATTGCTTGTTTACAGAAACCAATTGTTGCGTCCACAAGCGCAACAACTACCACTACCATACCGTCACAGGCTATAAAGACGATGCCGTTGAGTCAGTTGAAGACTGCGGCCAACAGTGGGCCAGTCATCATTTCGCAGACCATCATTCAACCGGCAAAACGAGCCCAGCAACAGCAGCAGCAGCAACAGCACCAACAACAACAGCAGGCAGGCACATCCAGCGCTGCAGCAGCGGCCCAGCAACATCAACAACAGCAACTGGCGCAGCAACAGTTGATTGCATCCGCGTCGCAGCCTCAGACAACACAGTACATACTGGCAGCGCCGCAGCCCCAGCAACAGCCTACGATACCCACGCTGACCTCATTTACACAGACGCGCCAGGCGCCGCAGACGACAACGCTTTACCAGACCACTGCCGCTGGCAGCAGTGGCACGCCGACGAAGATACTGTTGAAGACAACGGGTGCTTCGGGTGTGGTAATGACGCCTCTGCGACAGCAACAACCAGCCTCCACATTGGTATCCAACAACCCGCCCCCACTTGTGGCCACTACAGCAGCTGTGGGCCCTGGCCAGCAAACCCTCAACATACAAAATGTGCAGCTGCCCAATCGGCCTGTTACCATACAGCCAGCCTCACAGGCTGCCCAGCAGCAGCATCTGCAGGCTCAGTTGCAGCAACAGCAGCCGCATCCACATCCACATCCGCAGCACACCATTGTGGCCAATACGACAGCCACGCAACAGCCAAAACTGTCACAGGTGCTAATGCAACCAGGCGGCACCATTGCCGGCAGCACATTGAATGTGCCAGCGGCGGGTAAAAATAAAACCATCATACTCACCCAGAAGGGCGTCATCCTGCGCAACATTGGCGGCGACATGTACCAGCAGATACCCATCAGCAATGTGGGCAGCCTGCCGGGACTCGGCACCACGCTTGTGACAACATCGGCGGCTGGTCCGCCCAGCCTGGTGAAGACCACGTCATCCACGAGCTCCCAGCCACAAACCATACAGCTGCAGCAGCAAAATGCGCAGCCCGGCAAGCAGATGATGCCCACGTTAATACCAACCAATCCTATAGGCGGTCAGCACGTCATAGTACAACAGCAGACGCCAACAAGCGTCATAGGCAATGTAAGTGCAGCAGCAACAGCAGCAGTGGTTGCAACAACCCACGCCATGAAGACTAGAAAGATTTGCTCGCGATGCTTTGATATTATTTTGCTTTTATTTATTGCAACTTGAATGAGAATTCTAATTGATAATTGCCTTTTCAGACTGCACAGCAAACCATTATACGGCCGGTCATGACAAATGTTAGTGGAGGTTTGACCACGCTGCCGCAAGGCCTGACGCTGATACAGCGACCAGGCCAACAGCCGCAGCTGGTGCAGGTGCAGGCGGCGCCAACCAGCACACAGCGTACAATAATCACGCAGTCGGCCGCGTCGGCGCCGCAGCAGCAGCCGCGCCAGCAGCAGCAACAAATACTGGTACAGCATAAGCCGGCCCTGCAGCAGCGTTTGGTCACCTCAACAAGCACGGCAGGCACTCAGCTGCAGTCAGGCAACAATACGGCCATTCCTCGCACTGTTCAAGTGCAGGTCACACAGCAGCAGACGCAACAGCAGGCAACAGCGCCGACGGCCCAACAAACACAGCAAGCGCCACAGAGGCGAGGACTTTCGCTTTCGGTATGAATACATTGCCAAATGGCTGCGATTCACGTTGCTTAATGTTGCATATGTCTTTCACTCTTTCTTATCAATTAGAATGAGCACGTGCACAAAGCGCACGAGATGTTCCGCAAGGCGAATCGTGTCTCCCGCCCGGATAAGGCGCTCATATTGGGCTTTATGGCGGGACTGCGAGAGAATCCGCGACCCAATACAGAAAATGTTTTAGTCATTAAACTAGGAGAGACAGAGGTCAGTTTGCAATTGAAATTAATATCGGAACATATTGTAATGCGTATCCTTTTTTTTGTTTTGTTCATATAGGAGAAAGTGCAGCAAGAGGATGGCAACACGGCACTGTGCCTGGTTGAGTCACACATCCGTTTGGATTACAATACCGGCGAATGGAAGACATTTCAGAACTACAGGCTAATGGATCAAAGTGCGGCCTCATAGTCGACAAGGGTCATACGCATAGTGCGCAAGTAGGCAGTGTATGCAGCTTACTTGTGTCATATGCGTATCAGCCTCCATGTGCTATGCTTTTATCTAGGCCGATGCTGATTCTGATTCTAATTCTGGGCTTTACTCGTCGTCATCCGTTTAGCATTGCCAACAGCAGCAGCTTCGCTAATTAGGCAACTAATACCATTTCCACATTCAAATGCTGGGAATAAATAATGAACTATAAAACAATTAACGTAAATTAGTAGCTGTACAGTTTTCAGTATATATATCTATATATGTGTAGTATATGCTATTGCTTAAAATGTTTAGTAATCATGCCACACACTCTTACAAAGATACAACAGACACAGCAGATATATTATATATAGTACATATAGTTATTATATGCATATGATACATATGATTACACTCAGCTTTGACTGCACGCTTGACTGGAGGACAGTGGAAGAGTAATTTTCCCGGCATGCAAACGAAGCGAATGGCAACAGAAAATGATCATACACATTCAAACACACACACACTTAGACACTCACACATACACCCATACAAAACACACTTATATAAAAATATATATAAATATATAAAATTATTTGTGTATGCATGCATATTATATACTTAGCATTATGTAATTAGTTTGCAAAATAAACATGTATAATTAATTAGCAAGAAGCATAAATATTTAGAGCTACAAAAAGAGCTCACTATTAATTGCAAAAAAGAACAACAAAAACAAAAAACAATAAACATTATATTAAATATTATGAATATATTATTAAATGTATAAACAATGGCATTGGCAAGAGCAACCGCAGCAAAACTATCTTGTAATCATAAAAAAATGTGTAATAGTCTAGAATAAACCAACCATATTTATGGCTTTAATGTTAAATCCCATCGTCTGTCTGACTAACTTAATCTATGAAAAGGCTGCAATTACACAAATCGAAACAATGAGCTGCTGACTGCAGCCTGTTGCTGGAATAATGAAAGACAAACGACAAAGTAGCGTTGATTATTGTTGATAATTTTGTTTAATTGCATTTGAAAGCTTACAACTAGTCAACATAAATTGATGAAATTACATTATACGAGTACACAAGTACGAGTATGATTACGAATACGTATTATATATAAATACGATGCCTAAGGCTAATACTAGAAGGTACGTTTATCTCTATACACTAAGAGTTACATACAACACAGGTGCGTCTTAAATTCGTTACAGATTGCAAAGATGCGATCATGCTCATTTGCTCACTTCCTTCCAGTGGACAATGGCGCGCTGCTCATCGGGCGCATCGCCAAAGGGCCGGCTGCCGTCGGAGCTGATGAACTCATTGACTTGGTAATTGAGCAGCGTCTTGTAATGATAGACATCGGCCAGCTGTTGGGTGAGTGGGCTGGTGTTGGTGGTGAATATGCCTGCAAATTTCTTTTCGCGTGCCACTCGCAGCACCTCGTGCTCCATGTAGTGCATGCAGGCAATGTTCTCGCGTGGGTTCAGCGACTCGTTGGTGCCCATCATGAACGAATGCAGTATTTGATTCATACCCTTGGGCAAATAGTTGTCGCTGCAATAATGTTACATAATTAGCTCATGCCTTTGGTCACTGTGTTTCCTTGTCTCTTACCGTATGGGACCCTCGCAGAACTCGAGAAACTCAAAGACAATGAGCAGCTTTGATTTGATGTCCACCTCGGGCTCATTGCGTGCATCAAAGTTCAAGGCAGTGCCAATGATGCGGTCAGTGTTACGATCGTATATCACAAAGCTCAGATCCCGCTCCACCAGAGCATTCCAAATATCCTGGAAGAATTAAAACATGGATTAGTATAAACTTGGACTTCACAAAGTTGGGGCTGCTTACATTGAGAATGTCGCTGTAATCTGACCGTAGAACGCCCGGCTTAAGCCACTGCTCCAAGTCGGCCTTGTTGTAGAAACTGGACACAATTATGCTGCAGAAGCAGGGAGAGATTAGTGTAATGCTTGCAGTTCCATTACCACTTGCAGTACTTACTCGATGACATCTTGACGATGCTCCAGGCGCAAGGGCACCGCCTCCATTTTGAGATGCGGACATGCGTTCAGTGTCTCCTCCTCCAGCTGCACGGTATCGTGATTGCCAGACATTTTCTCGATAATCTCGCCCAAATTCTTGGCCGCAATAAACTCGGAAATGCCAATGTTGTAGCCCTTCTCGCGCAGCAATGTGACGGTGAATATGGAATTGAGGGAATTGCCACCTAGCTCATAGAAGTTGCTGTGAGGCGAGAGACTGGCCCGGGTGGAGCGACCGATGACACCGCCCACCGTTTCGAAAAGATCGCGTGCCGTTAGCTTGAGCTCTTCGGGCACCTCGGAGTAGTCAAAGTCCAGCACAATGCTTGAGTCGCCTTCATTGTTATTGGCCGTCTCGTAGGTCTTGAGCAGCGCTTGACGATCGACCTTGCCATTGACCAGCAGCGGCACATGCTCCAGTATAATCACCTGGGGCGTCATATAGTCGGCCAGCTTGTCCTTGAGGCGACCCTCCAACTGCATTTCCGTCACCATGGGCGCATCGTCGCGCAGCTTAACAAAGGCCAGTATAGCCTGATCCACATGTCCGGCATTGTAGCAGAGTACAATGGCCTTCTCGACCAGCGGCAACTCGGCCACATTCTTCTCCACCTCCGACAGATCCACACGATGTCCCCGTATCTTGACCTGCGAGTCGGTGCGACCCTCGTACATGATGTTGCCATTCTTCAGCGAGCCAAAGTCACCAGTGCGATAGAGACGAGCATATTCTACAAATGGGGAAGAATATAATTGGTCAGCTGCAAGTCAAGGCTTTGCAGTGGTCAGTGTAGGCTTACTCTTCTCCACAGCCAATGGGTTGTCGAGGAAGCGCTCGGGATCGCGTCCATTCACATAGCCCGCAGCCAGATTTAGGCCAGAAGCAAAGATCTCACCGATCTCTCCATTCTTAACGGGACGATAGTCGGAGTCCAGCAGATAGATGACCGTGTTGGACACCGGAATACCTAGATAGAAGAATATGTGTGAGCAGTTCCTAGGTCAGTGCTAGGTCAGTGATGCTCTTACCTATGGGCACGTTGTCGTACATGCTTAGCTGCTTCTTGCTCTCGCAGGTAAAGTAGGTGACATCGCCCATCACCTCGGTGGAGCCATAGAAATTGTACAGACGATGCACGCCCTCATCAAAGTAGTCGAAGAAGCTGCTGGCCAAAGGGACGGCCAGAGGCTCACCTGAGCAGACCCAGATCTGCAGATTGTAGAGCAACTTCTGGGCCGTACCACCGCCCTCCATTTTCAAGTACATGAGCAGGGAACGCAACAGCGTCGGCACCAGCACCAGTCGTCTGATCTTGTACTTTTCCAGCAAAGTGACCAGACGCTGTGGATCCTTAGTCACCGCCTTGGGCACCACCAGAATGGCCAAGCCACACATCAGTGGACCCCACAGCTCGGCGATCGAGTCCACAAAGGTGAGAGCGGTCTTGAAGACGCCCACCGTCTCGGCGGACGTATAGGGAAAGGTAGCCCATTGCCACTGCAGACGATTCAGAATGTTCTCATGCGGCAGACGCACTCCCTTGGGCACACCAGTGCTGCCCGAAGTGTACAACACGATGGCAATGTGATCGTTGCCACCGCGCAGCATTTCCTCGGACAGCAGATTGCCGCCGCTCAGCTGCAGTGACTTGGCATACAGTTCCGTCACCGAGAGTGTGGGTGTGCCCTGGAAGCGCTGTGCATCAATGTCATCGTCGCGCAGCACCAGCGTGGGTCTTGCCTCGAGCAGAATGTGATGAATGCGATTGGCGGGAAAGCTGGGATCAATGGGCAAATAGGCGCCACCCGCCTTCCAAATGGCCAGCAAGGTGGTGACCAATGCCTCCGACGGCTGCATGCAGACGGCAACAATGAAATCGCCATCGCTGTTGGGCTGCAGAAAGCGTCCATGGGTCTCCTCCACCAGCAGACGTGCGGCACGATTCGCACGCTCGTTCATCTGGCGATAGCTGCTCTGGCTGGGCGCCAAACTCTGGCCCTGGTAGATCAACGCCACCTTGTCGGCATGGCGCAGTTGCTGCTCCTCGAAGATGCGATGCAGCGCACGTGGCACATAGTCCTGCTGTTGGCCCTTGACAATCGACAGCTGTGGCAGCGAACCCATTGCGATATCTGTACAACAAAGGAGGGATGGATTGTTTATTATTTATTGTTGTAAAATTAACACTTATCATGCACAAATCAAAAAAAAATAATTAAGAGGAAAACTTGTTACTTATTTATATTTTTAGTTTAGTTTCTTTTTTTTAATGTTCTCTCTTAATTATTACACCATTAAAGTACTGCCATTGAAGTGCTAATTATATGCACACGAGTCGATCTCTAAATGAAGGTGCACTACCAGTAGTCAATGCTAATGATGGATGCGTGCCCAAGCTCCATTCGCCAGTTTGGATTAGGCTTAAACTAAACTAATCTTGGCATCGTCAACAACAATTTTAATTGCAAGGTGCTTATTTATAGCATTACTTAATGAGCCAAGACATACACAAGGAACATAAAAATGGAATTAAATGTATGAGCATTTGAAAGTGATTGGATTATTTATGGGCATATCTAATAATATGTCGATTATATTATATTTGATAAGGCATTTTATAAGATTATCTTGAAAACTTGTTAATTGCATTAGTTGTGAAATAAATTAAAGCACACACAGAAGTTGGCTACTGTTGATCAGTTCGATTCCCGACCCTCGTCAACATTCATAAACTCGCATTTAACTGTCGGACTAAGTTGGTTAAACCTCTTTATTGCAGTGGCCACATTTTCATATTAAGAATGTGCTTCATGCCATAAAATTCAACTTGAATGTCATTGAGCAGACAACTTCTGGTTCCGAGCCTCTTAACACTCATTCCAATTTCAATTCCAATTCTCCATCTGTGTATCTGTCTCTGTCTCCGAATGTGTCTCTGACTGTGTCTCCGACTTTTGTTGTCGTCGTCTCCAATGTCAAACGTCAACGCACGCGTCACCGCTCCAATCAAAGACACATAGTCATATGTATGCTTAGTGGAGTATAGCGGGGCATAGTGGCAATTACGCTGTCCTTAGTCTGGCTTCATTTCAAATTTAAATTGCGCTTAATACACTGGCCACAAAAAAGAACATAAATCTCATTAAATTCACTCGTTTTAATAGCCGGTGGTCTTTTTCCTGAAATCTGTCTAATATAGTATGTTATGAGTGATTTGTGAAAAAATGCATTGAAGTGAATCAATTGTGGCATTGCCCAGCGACTTCAGGAAGCAAAGGCGGATGCTCTTCCCTTTAATTATTTTGTACAATTTTTTCTTTTTGTAATTTATTTATTATTTATTTGTTTCCGATTTCAATTAGTATTTACTGCTGAGAAATCTCGGTCAATTGCTTGTTCTAGGCGCCAAACAAGTTCCTCTGGATATTGCGCAATTTTCAACGGCTCAAATATTCGGCATAAATTTTAAATGCAAGACGTTGGTCAAGTCGTTGGCTTCTGGTTCTGGTTCTTGTTTTTGGTTGGCCCACATTTCTGACAGCTGTTGTTATTGCTTTGCTTGGCAGTGGCACTGGCACTGGCAGTGGCAGTGCTCAAACATATACATACACATAGACGTATACGTAATATGGCAAAAGGCGCAAAAGTAAAGGCAATTCAATGCACACAGAACATTTCCCAAGCGCGCATTACGTATGCGCCGTGTGGGTCCAATTAGCTGGGCATGCTGTACACACAAACTAAATAAGAATTACACACATGTTATTACCATATGTACATCTGCATACAATGCAATGCAATGTGCGCATGCGCTCAAATGCTCAAAGACTCTTAGCACAAGTAAGTAAGTAACATAACATATATCTCTATCCGCATCTCTGTCCATTGTTGTACATGCCTTCATACATGCCTTCCTAAGCTACAACTGCAGTTGTAGTTTGTTTTAATAGCTGCCTACTTGGCTTTTCACATCATCGATTTAATGTACCGCATCGCATCGCTGCTTCTGTTGATGAGGTGAAATCTAAGAGGCTTTAATGTGTTTTTTTTATGTTATATTCTTTAGCTCTGCTTGGTTTTGTTATGTTCTTTTTTTGTCCGTTCCGTTGTGTGTAAGTCCGGCGATCAAGCTGCAGCTAGCTCAATTGAAAATCGTTTATTCGTTTAGTGTTTATATTTTTCCGCTCAAGGCTGCATTTGAGTTAGATTGTTTTCAGTGACTTTTGAGGCTTTTGGAAAATCGTTCCATAATTATCAGTGTGCCATGTAATTTGTAATTTACATAATTACTAACTGCTTTTCGGTTAGCTGTTGTTGTTGTTGTTGTTGTAGTGACCAAGCAACAATTTGTAGATCAACAACATTGCCTAAGGTCACTGCTAACCAACCAGCAGTCGACCACCGTACTTGTGCACTATCTAAAGGGAATCTGTTTCCGTTCTCTGGTTAATTGCAAAGAGCATATAGCTAATTAAATCTCTGAATGTCTGGCTATCTATCCATCAGCTATTTGCCTGTCGAATTGTCACGTCGTTTGAGTTACCAACCAGACCAGACTGACCAATCATAATCATATCGTTCGCTCGTTGTGTTTGTTCTCATCATGATTTTTTTGTTGATGCTGTTGATTTGCTTAATTGAGTAAAAAGTGTCCAATTTATGGCCTGGCAGGGTGCACTGTGTGGCATAACCTAGGTCTGGATATGGTTCTGGAATTGAGCAACGGGGCAAGTTTTTGTTGTTGCTTTAAGCATTTCCGATTGTGAGTCAATTGACTGACAAATTGCGCTGTGAGAATCTCACACAACACAGATTTCTGCAGAAAATTAACAGATCTTACGTCAAGCCACCTCCAATAGAATCATTAAGAATTTAAGCTCTAGTTGGAATGTACAAGTCATATATCATGTTTAGTTGTTCTCCATGCATAACATAAGTGCGAAATATGTGTTTGTCATAATTAATAAGTAGTAATAGACACTAAACATTGTAAATGACTCAATTTCGAATGCAAGTGCAATTAAAAAGCCATCAAACTGAGCAACACTCCAGTATTATTATGTATACGCAGTGTTAGTCGCTCATTAGTCAAGCGATCGCTTGACACAAATTAAATGTCAATTGTGGGGATAACATAAATCATGCTGATTGTTTACTGCTTATGGCTTACAGCTGCTTGCATGCTAGGCATGATCAGCTTAAGACTTAAGCCAAGAGCCAAAATACAGTTTGGGCCAAAAGTTGCAGCAGACAACTTATTGGTGTTCACTTCACTATGTATTATTTGCATTTTTTTATGACAACTTGGCACTCGAAATGAAACTTTGCCAGTTTTTAACGATTTGTTAATTAAATTTTTCCTTAAGCAATTGTATTATTTTTTTACGACACGGCCTCGCCTTGAGTTTTTGTTTGCCTTTTGCATTTGGCATAAATTCATTACCCCTCTCATCATCGACACGCCCACTTCGCAAATCGATTGACGCCTATCGTCTTACGGCTTGTGAGTATTTTTAGCTAATTATTGGGAATTCATTAACTGCATTTCCTTAATTTCTTCACACATCTGGTAAATTTGTGCATTTAATTTTAGCAAACAAAAAAAATGACTGCAGTTGACATGAAAGTGTTGTTAAATAATCTTATGATATGTGCTCTTAACCATCTTGATACGAATCTTATGAAACAGCATAATAAATTGTTTGAAATCACGCAACCCGCTTGGGAACTTTAGTGCAATGAACTAAAATATGTGTATGTGAGCATTGTTTTTTGATTCCGTCTTATTCAATTAAGTTTACTCAAATAATCGTATAATTTGCATGTCGTGTTTTATGCACAGTATTAAATATTGTGTAATATCAATTCGAGTTGAGAAAATATTGTGGACTAAGCATAGAGTAATTAGCATTGATTAAGTAAATATGAAAAATTACGTATACGTACTTCTTGATATTTATTTGTAGTTTGAGAAACTGAATTTATTGCAAGCGTTATCCGTTTGTTTTTCAAAAAATCACTGTGCGCTTTGGTTTTCAAATTAACAATTCCTTTCGTTTTTTTTTCAAGGAAATTTTAAATTTTCTTTCTGTTTTTCGTCACTTGATTTTTAGATTGTATTGTTCTTGCTTTTTTTGGGTTTTCCAGCACTTGTTTCACTTCACTTGTGAATCACTTTGCTTTTGTGGCAGCCCAAAAATGTTTAGTGTTTATTTTGGAACGTATTATCAACACGTAAACGGCGCTCGCAGACTAATCAGAACCCAGGCACGCAACTAACTTTTATATCCCACCGAAGGGGACGCTCACCGGCAGCGCAGTGGGCAGCGGGCAGCGGGCAGCGGCGTCGCGACGCCAGCGTTGTTCTGTTGTCAGCTTCAGCTTCAGCTTCAGGTTCAGCATCGGCAACGACAGCAGCAAGAGCATCGGAATCGGCATCGGCAACGGCTTCGTCGTTGGCGTCGATGTCGATGTCGACGTCGGAATCGTCGGCGGCGCCTTTGCTCTTGGACGCTTGGTGCTGCTGACACTAAAACCAGTTCCTGCTCTTACACGTAAAGCACCTGCAGTTGCCTTTCGCATAACGTACTCGAGTTTATACTAACTATTTGAGCTGCATTGCCTTTTACGAGTCTAGTTAGAGTTGGTTTTGTTGTCTGTTTGTACATTTAGTCGCTTTCAGTTGAGTTCAGTGACGTAGGAAATGAAATTGAATTCCTGGCAATGCCAATCGTTAATTGATTGACCAAACAAGACACTCGCAAATACACATACTCGTACATCGATTAGGTGATCGCATGAATGACTAGTTGAGGTTATTAGACGACCTGGAAATCCCTTGGTAGCTCATGACGCATACGACAAGTCTTCGGCCTACGGTTTATAATTCAGATTGACAACTGCACAGAATTCGCATTCTTAACTGGAATTGTTTGTGCGTGCGATTCGTTTAGGGGAAATTTCAATTACACTTGAAACAATTTGTAAATCATTGCTGTAACTGTCATTCACTTTTCGCACTCAGTCCATATACGAGTACGAGTTTATGGGTTTGTGTATGAGTGAACATAGATTAGGTGAATGCTTTAATAGCATATTCAACAATATTTCTACAGTAGTTGACCTTATGTCGTTAGTTTTTTGTATTGTTGTTAATTATATTAATGTAGGAATAGTGTGAAAATTACAGCCAAGTCGCCCGAGCTTCTATACTTAAGTTCAATCATAAATAAAGATATATACATATGTATGGGGGAATTATAAAGAAAAGTTGCTCATTTATAAATAATGCATGGGCTACATTTATCATATTTTTTTTTTCTGTCAGCATGAGACCAATTCAAGAGCTGTCGAGACAAACTCTTTGACGGTAGATTTGCTTTACATTAAGTAGCATGCATCATGGATGTGACTTAATATGTTTTGATCTGAATATGAATAGTTGAATATGCAAATAAATTATTGATTGATTCTGCTAAATAATTGCCGCGCTATAAGTAATAAATAGTCTGTATTTGAGATGATTTGCATATTGGATAGGCCCGCATTCTGTTTGTTTATGAGTTCTTGTCCACTCGCATTCATATTTAAATAGGACTTGGAATTACTCGCATGTACATTGAAGCATAAATAATGTCTACACTCGAATAGTTGTATTTAATTGCAGGCATGGCACAATGATAAATAACTTTTAATAATAACTCAAAATTGGTATGGTAGTGCAATTAAACATTTGAAGTTCTCCTTTAGTTGATTTAATCGCATATAAAGTTTGGCCATAAAGTTTTGCAAACTTCATTTACGGTCGAAATCAATTCATAATTTGCATTTTAAATTACTTTTATGCTGTAGTTAATTGTTTAATCTACTGGCTATATAATATACATTTTTATTGCGGTATTACCACATACTTGTCGTAATTGTAAAGTCTTAAATAAAAGTTACATGACTGGAAACAAATTCTTATATAAATGCTCGTGAAGTATTTAAACTATTTTATGACGTATAGAGATGACGATTCTGATTCCGATTTCGATTCCGATTCTAATTTGATTCGCCCATCAATTTTGTGGCATTAAATTCAATTTTAATTAACAGCTATATGGTATCTAGACACCAAGCCTTAAATAAATTAAGGGAGCGGTTCGACTTTCGTCTCCTGCAGGGGCCCTCATATAATATATTCTCAGCCAGATCACAATCATGTTTTATGTGGCTCGTGGCAAAGTCACGTTTCTAAGTGGTTTGAACGGCTTTGCGGTCATGGAGTTCCCCAAAGAAAGTCTGACGCATTCTGACGGCAAGATGGTTCCGCGAAATCCATTTTATTTCTATATTGTTGTTGCAATGTTGTGATTTTTTGGTATAGTTGTGACGTACGCTTAATGTTTTGGGGCAAAACAACTCGTTATATTAATGTCTTGTGAAATATTCCCTAAGTGAAATGACAAACAACTTCAGTAATATCAACAACAATGACAAACAAAAACAATGACGAGACAATTTACAGTTTTGAATTCAAGTTGCAGGCAATCAAACATTTCGACGGTGTTAATTGTATTCTACTTTTGCAGTAGCATAACAACTTTGCTTTTGTGTTGTTATTGTTGTTGTGCTGCTGGTGTCGGCTTAATCCGCACCAAATTCGTAATTGTTGATTAGTTCCAGATATCGCGTATACGTCATGATAAACATGTCAATGACAATGACAATACATCAGTTTTGGCTATGCTATCAATATTTATGACCGTTCTGTATTGTTTGTCGATTATGGCGCCATGACCGCCACAATTTAGCTTCGCGTGCGGAATTCTTTTTTCGCTGTCTTACGGAAGTGAAGTTCTTAACGCCCTCGCTGCGCAATCAAAAGACTTAGAACATGTACATTCGTGTCTACACATATGTGCATATATATCTTAGCTCCAGTTGCAATTAAATAATCATTATCATCACAGAACTTAATTAATGTGCAGTGGTTGAACTCATTGAAATTACTTGATTTAAGTGCACGCAGCTGCAGCTACTTAACTGCAAAATACTAAAACACTCAGCGACTGTCAACTCAGCTTCAACTTGCGATTGAAATCTATGCAAAATTGTCACAAAATGTTAATGAAGTAATCAACACAACCGATTCGCTCCCCACGCTTCACGCTCATATGTTATCATTATCTCTAGTATAACACATACTAAATCAATGATCTAGTTATGGCGTAATTAATTGAGAACCTGATAAGAAAAACCAGCCTCATTTTAATTGTATATGGTATGTAATAGCATCAACAACTTTCCAGCCAACTGCCATATTCATTTTACCAGACTTCCTCATAATTAATTGCAATTACGTAACCAAATATGTAGACTTTAATTAGAGCTATACTTTCTTATGTGTAAAATGGGTATTAAACATGTCATTTGTTATATTTTCCAGTCAAAATTATGCTTGCAGTATATTTGGGATAAGTAACCTCGACTGACATTTTCCACATGTGGGTGTTATACTCGTGGTATCAAAAATACGAATAAACAAATTCATATTTTATTAGCTACCAGTTCTATTGATCTGTCTTAAAACTACTTGCTCCCATACATTTATGTTTTATTCATATTTTAACTGTAAATTAGATATTAAATTTTAGTATAAGTTACAATTTTTGAATTTTTGAAAATCATTTGAATTGCTAATACTATAACCTATACCTGTTCGAAACATATAAGAATGACAGAACTTCACTAATATTTAATTAAAAACTTTTGGGCTTCTGGTATATTGGGACTATATATAGTAGTATGAAATTATATGTATTTAAGTTAATAAATGCTCAGGTTGTACACATTTTACTTGTAAGTCTGATATTATCGCACTTACAATAATAGACGGACATGGATGAGTCAACGTGGCTTTTGGAGCTGATCAAGAATAATAATTATAGTATTGCTAATTCAAATGATGCGTTTATCGTCATAATTGCATTTAAAATTAATTCCATAATCACTTGTTTATAATAAGTGCAACTATTTGTAACACGATTAAAAGTCAAATTAAAAGTTTTTACTGTTTATCAATCTAATTGAATTATATTTTGAAAATAATCTCCCCTTCATTAAATAAGCTTTATTTATGTAAAATAAGTGCAGCTGGGACTCCCTCATGAATGCTGGATTACTTAAATGCTGAAACCTAATCCTCGATAATGATGGATGGCATGTCAAATGCCGGCACAAAAGACTAGTCTCAATCATTCACAGAGTCATCGTCACCCTGTACCGCGCAATCGAGCGAAATCAGCTTTTACGCACGTTGTATTCAAGCGCTGTTACGTTTTTCTCTGCTCCGCACCGCACCACAGCCGAGCGCTCTGTCTCTTTGCCATGCAGCACTTGTCACGCTCAATTAGCGTAACGTTTTGTTGTGCTCTGCCATTCACAAAAGCCCATGCCATGCCATGCTGTGCTTTTGCGCGCCAAAATGACAAAATGACATGCATAGTCGAAAGCATTGACCAAAAAGCTCCCCCACTCGCTAGCTGCCTGCAAAGCTTTTGGACCAACGAAGCTTTCATTGCCGAACGCACAGTTGGCTCAGCTAGCCGGCAAATTGCGGTCCGTGTATGAAAATTGTTTGCTAGAAAATGTTGTGTTTTCAGTCTTTTGGAAAACCTGCCGTCGAGCGGTTGACTGGATCACTTGGCGTGGCACACAATTAAAATACTATACACCACCCTCTTATTGTTGGCGCGAGTTGCGCGAAGTAGCCGGTACTTTTGGTTTCGGACGCATTTTGGTTTCGAATTTGATTTTGCGGCTGTTGACGGCACATTAGGCGGATGACTGACATCCCAGCAGATGCAGTGGCAGTGGCAGTGACAGGTGCATAGCATTGTCCATACCCCAAGCTTATTTTGGGGGCACTTCTTTGCTTTGTCTTTACCGCTCCATGTCTGTGCGTGTGCGTGTACGGGAGTGTGTGAATGTGAGTGCGTGCTGTCTGAGCGTATGATTATTGTTTCTCGATGCACTTTGTGGCTGCCATTAATGTCAACGCTGTTGTCGCTCCCGCTCCCGCTCCCGCTCCTGCTACCACTGCCCCTGCAACTGCGGTTGCCGCTGCTGCTGCTGTAGTTGTTTGTCATTGCCGTGGTCGTCGTGTTAATGTTTTTAATTACATGCAAAATATAAAAAAATATATTTCGTTAAGTGTTGCGTTGAAGTTTGACATCAGAGTTTAATGCACAGACAATTCAACATTTCACATTCTAAGCAAACGGAAATTAACCCTGATCTTTTCTTCAAATATTAAACTAGGTAAGTCCCATTTGGTCTAATTTGTTTTGGGAGGTTTGTGTTGATTGAAATGCGGTTAAAATCTCTGTATATTTGTTTAAATGATAGCGAAGTTTGCATTGAGCTGATAAACTACTATTAGCAGCAGAACACAAGCCAGACCCGAATGATAAACATGCAGACACTTTTTATCTATGAGTCAACTTAAAAGTTGCTCCAAAAAAAATAGTCTCTCGATCGTAGCAGTATTCAATATCAAGTCGATAGCGAATATTGTTGAATTGTTGAAGCACACCTCTGAGAGGCTGTTCGCTGGTGCTGTCACTTTGTTGATTCACAACTCATTAAACTCACGGCTTACCGGAATTTGCATACATACGTGTTTTAATCACATTTCTAACCCCCTCCCCGACTGCCGACTCCTAGATGCCTGCCACTCGCTACACCTTCTGGGGCAACACGTTGTAGGCTAGAGAGCGTTTAAGCATCATTATTAATGCCTAATGTTAATTCTGTTGATAATATTGATTTCAAGACGTTAATATAAACATTGACAAATTAATGCCATTGCCTGTGAAATGAAAATGCGATTGCGATTGTGATTGTGATTCGCTCAGTCATCATCCCCTCTACTTGAAACCTGCCTGAAGTAGTTGATGTTGCGGTTGCTGTTGCCGTTGTTGCCATTTGTTGCACTTGAAAACTGTGGCAGCCTGTTTAGTTTATTTTTATTTTCATCATTTTTGATACCTGCCTCTCCTCGGCTACCTTATCAGACCTTGTGACGCACTTGAGCCTCCGGCAAGCTGTCGCACACTTTTTCGACTTCATTTCAATTGCTTTGCTCCCATATGCCAGTTGGCCCATATGGCCGCTGTGCAAACCTTGACATTGGCTTAGTACGAGTACTAGCTGTCAAAATACAGCAATCAACTAAATATTTATAAGCACGTGTTATTTATAAATACCGGGCTCTTTATTTGCTTAGAAAGACATCAACGTACTTATACTTATGTTAAATGCAACATCTGTTATAGCCTTTACCGCCTTTTTGTTTACAATCAAAAGCAAAATTTCATATCAAACACTTTTTATGAACGCCTCCAAACTATGCCAGTTTATTGTTTATAATACTTGCTTATTTTTTGCGTTTGTTTTGCAACGTCATATGGATCAGACTATGAAACGGAAAAGGCGTACGTCGTATAGCATATGAAATATGAAAATTTATTGCGTATACGCCACGCAGGCCGGCGCCTCACTCCTGTGTGTGTGCCAGTGTCTACTTTTTGGGCATTTTTCTCATGCAGCACACAAGAGTTGATTGGGCTTTGCGTTTTGCGATTCTCATCAGAGAGACCGAAAGACAGACAGACAGTCGGACAGTCGGACAGATGGACAGATACATTTTGTGAGATAGAGAGACACAGTTCCAAATCAAATGACTTTATTCATATGAGTCTAAATGCTGATTTATGCGCTTCTCTTTCATGTTGCGAATTTATCTTTTGGCAGCGTCTCATTTTTTACGCATAATGTTGTGCCTAATTACGAGCTGGAAAAAACACACACAACAAACCAAAGGAAAAATGTGAGGCAGACTGTGGAAGGGGGACCGATCAGTCAAACAGTTAGTCAGTTGTCCATTTGATTTGCCAGACGCGTGTGTGAGACCTTTCGAATACTCATATATGCTATTCGCAGTATTTTGGGCCCGATCGCATGCACGCCACTTGAATAAGAAATTTCTGTTGTTGTTGCTCTTGTTGTTATCGTTGTGTATTGTGAGTCAGAAAACGCAAAAAACAAAAACATTTTCATCATCATGAATTTCTTTTCAAAATTAAACTCAACTGTCACACGGCAATGCAAATAAAAGGCGCGTCGTGCTTTTTTATTATAGCCCCAAAAAAAGACGCCCTACTGGGGCGGGGCCAATTGCATTTGTTTAACCCCAAAAAAATAGTAAAGAAGGAGAAAAAACTAAAACCTATCGTTGAAATATATTTTTTCATATTTATTTACCTTACATTTAGTTTTTCTTTCATTTCTCGGCGTGCTAAAACATTTTTATGGCTCAATTTTCGATAGAACTTTGGCGAGTGCGTTCTTTATAGCTGGCTAAATAAACAACAACAGTAAAAATGGCAAAATGATCATATAGTTTATGAGTTTGACTGCTAACTGTTGAAAGGACTGACCCATTCGAAGCTATTTGCATTTCCCATTCCCAATTCCAAAGCGCGTGCTCAATTTACTGTTGTTGTTATTATTGATCTCTAATGGGCAAACAGCTTAACTTGGCCTGTTAATTGTCTAGCAACACGTTTGACTTATTTTTGGGTCTCAATTTTAATTCGATTAAGCTCAAGTCAAGTGTAGTTAGAGACTCAATCCGTTGGCTGCCGTGCCAGGAGCAATAACAAATTATTACATAATCCACTTTGCGAGGTGCCAACTCTTGCAGTCGACAGTTTGGCAGTTTGGTAGTTGAAAATTGTTTACACTCGACTCGACAGATGCCTGAGAGACGTCAAGGAGTTCTTTGAGGTCTTTGGCCATCAGCTAGCCAAAGTTGAGTGGTGTCTGAGTAATTCATTAGAGGTATATTGTGCTGAGACATTTGCATAATTATGCAATCACTTTTGGCACACTTACACATTAGGCGCAGACAACTGATAAACAACCCAAATGCGACCTCACACTCCCCAACTCCAATGTGCCCAACACCCCAAGAGCAAACATCCAACACCGCTAGGCAGGGGGCTGTGTGGAAATAGACAAAGGCGCAGACACGGACTAGACCCAATTTGATTAGCACGCGCATAGTAAATGAAGGCCAAGTCAGGAGGCGGTCGTCCACCCACTCGAGCAGTGCCACTGTGCCACACACTGGGAACATCTCGTAGTCGTAGTCGTAGTCTCTCAATGCCGTACACCATGTTAAGGTTCACTATACGTGGCCACTTAATCATCGTTGCCGTGCTCTATGCCGGAGCGTGTGTGAAGGTATTTTTCTGTTTGCCACTTCAGCTTATGTTATGCCTCTTTGTTGTTGGCCTTTTGGCTCTTAATTAGAAGTCAAATGTTTGCTGCCAGGCAAGGTCGTTCCGACGCTTTTTTACGGAACTCAGCATATGTGTGCCAGTGTGCGTGTGGGTGGCTTTTATGATAGCTCTTATTGGCCATTTGAATGCAGCTAGTTGTGCGCCAACAAATGAGTTATTAAAATTGTGTCGTGACTTCCTGAGTCGACCAGGATATGGACTAAAATGTGACTGCCATTTAATAAATTACTTAGCATTTGTAAAGCCAAATCTTGCCATATGGCAACTTAATAAATAATCATTGCTTAAAACTCATGGCAAACTGAACAATTTGAGCGAAATTTTCCATTCAGTGGCAATTGCCGTAATTAGACGCTATTGTACCTGATCTTGTTGGACAGAGGGGGAACGTCTTTTTACGAGTATAATTAAGCACACTATTTATAGCATATTTATATTCGTTTATTGATTCAGTCTATTAGGTTTATGACCTACTCTGGACTCATCCATGCTAGCCAAAACCAATTGAAATTCAGTCGGAGATGGGCCACTGCAAGAGTCGAAAGTTTCATAAACTTTCGCAAAATAATGAACTGAAATTCTGGGAATATTTTCCTCACTCTATACTTTATTTAAGCCAGAAGGACAAGGGCTTATTATAGTTATTATTTATTCAAAAATTGGCTTTACTTTCACATAAATGAAATCAAATTAAAATCGAGAATTTGTAAGTGGGCCATTAGCAATATAAATCGATGAAATAGTGATTCACTTTGTCAAATGTGTAGACCTCGAAGGACAGCTGCTTATTTGGCTTTCCGAATGTATCCTTTTCTATTATTCCTTTCGAAAGAGTGTAAAAGCAACAACAGCAAATTCCACAAGCAAATATCTGTAAGTAAACAGACAGGCGCTTTTTCACGCCATACTTATAAAATTTATGCATGGTTATTTGTATGAGCCCTTTGGATTATGGCCCCACTGTCCTCCTCGCAGGATTCACAGCACTCGGCTCGGCTCGGCTCAGTTGGGCTCTAGGTCTGTGCTCAGCAATCGCTGACAAATGAGCCACAGGCTAAGTAACAACTTTCTTCGTCATTACGTTCAAATTGTTTCTGGGCGCATCAGAATTTCTATAAAAAAAAGTTAAAAAAATAGCAAGAGCAGCAGACTACAGCAAGTTGAAGATTTAATACCCTAACTACTTGAATATTGCTTTGATATCATAAATACTTGTATACTTTTTTGGTTAGGGTATAAACAAATGTGCAGCCCACGCAATCCTTGGAATCGAGTCGCAGCCACTTGTTCCGCACTTTGGCGTCGGTTTCCGGCTGCGGCAGCCACGCCTCCTTAGCGCCTCTTGTTCAGACTCAGTCTGCCCCCCGACCGCCGTCTGGCCATGCACGAGTTTTAAATGTAGTTATTTTTGGAAAGCTGCCTTTCCCTTAAGATTGCCCCCCTTTGCCTGCCAAACATTTGCAATTCTAATTGCAAACAGATGCCCGTTTAATTTAAAAAAATACTCAACCCGGTTCCTTTCCCCGCCGCACGTCCGGCCAGCCGTTGGCCTGTAATATTTTTGCTCGAATGCCATTTCCTTTTTGGTGCGTATTAACGCGTTTTTCTGGTTTTATTTTTGTATTGGTAACAAAAACAGGAAGAACTGTCGTGTTATATTTCTGTTAAACCGAAGCACATATACACTGCTGTGTGTGTGGTGAGTGTATTCGCAATTTAATGATTCACATTTGTGAGCCGAACAGGGAAGGAAGCCCCAAAGAATTATGTCGTGAGTGAAAGTAAGCACGTATTCTAAATGTGAGCTTCACGATTCTCGCGATAAGATTGAAGTTTAAATTTAGCAAAATTTTTGTGGGCAGTCTCAAAGTTTTATGATGCAATCTACTTGGTGTCGTTACTTGATGAGCATTTGTCAAATACTTTCATTTTTATTTCTTACTGGGCACTGGCTACACAGCATAAAGTATTTAATTTACTGATAAATATTTTTATGCCACAATAAATACAATTTTCATGACGCACTTGACGCGGAGCCATAAAAAATGTGGCCAAAACCAAAAACCAAAACGCTGCTTTCGCAGTCATTTGCACTTGTGTCCTGCGGTCATTACAATGTTCTTTTTTGCATATGCCCAGCAGATGACGCTTGCGATGGGAGTGGAGAGGAGAAGAAGAGGTGTTCAGTGGCGAGTTCAGTGAACTCGTAAAATGCTTTTCGCCAGTGCCAAAAAAAGTGAAAGTGAGCCATGGGCAAACTATGCAGTCGGCGAGCTCATTATATTGCAGCTAATAAAGTGGTTACAATTAAGCAGTAACAACACTTGGCTGCCAGCCAATAGCAATATCAATTCGAGTAGTTAATCAACTTGTTTGCCATTGTGCTGGACTTGGTGCACTTTTAAATCTGCGACTGCACTCAAATTCACACTCTGTCAACGCCAGAGTCGACAGTTGGACATTGGGAGGGGGGAGTACTCAGTAAGTAAGTAAGTTAGTCATAAGTGGCACTTTGATGGGTCGCCCCTGACAGAGGCATTGCTGACGTCAGCGACACACAGTTGGCCACGCCCAACGCTCGCGCATTGGAGGCGGCTACATTGCTCGCTTTGAGAAATTAAGTGAAATGGCAGGCAAGTGCACGACAGCCCCAGGAAGAGCCAAGATGCTTAACCTTAAGTTAACGACTCGTTGCTCAATAATAATGCGAACGGAAGTGCGGCAAGCGCCATTTTTCAATTTGTACGCGCGCCGGAAATGACAAAGCTGTCGAGGGTAGCGGCTAATGGTAAAGCATAGCAATGCAATATTAAGTATACGCACATACCAATCACAGAGTGTGAAGGGAACTTATTGCATTCTCATATGGATGCGGATCAAGCAGAAGCAGACGCAGTTGCTGTGTGAAGTTTGATAAGTTTGAAGGTCAGGCAAATGTGAAACACACATTAGGGCCATCGACATATGTGTGCACATAGAGACAGACTCTCATGGATATTCAAAGAGTCATGCTGCTATTTACACATACATTCTATTATATTGTGTATATGTTTATATTTATGTTTATGTGTATCGAAGCAATTAAAGTGTCTTTAGCGTCGGGTGTCACGAGCCACCCACCCAGCACCCAGCACCCAACAACTGTAGTTGATGTTGACTTTTTTCTCTGCGTTTTTGGTTCTTTTTTTTCTGTTTTCAATTTCCACGCAATCGTAAAACAATAGCACTGCTATCTCTGCTATATGGTTTTTGTCTATCCGTGTATGTGTGTGTTTGAATTCTCATAGCAAACAAATAAACAAAAACAGCAGACAGCGGCAGCTACAGCAATAGCAATAGCAACAGCGACAGCGACAGCAGCTGCCGAGTTTCCCGGCCCGCAGCAATGGACGCATCTTTCGCCCCCCTTTGCACTGCAGGACAGCGACGATAAAATGCCTGCCTGCGGGGACTGTGTGGGACGTGGGGCCAATGCCTTATCAATGCCAAGCCACGCTAAATACTTACATACAATGCTTGCGCAAAAAGGATACCATTTCATTCATCACTTTTGGGCAAGCTGAAGCTGAACCTGAAGACGTAGCTGGGCGAGGACCACACGACGTATGCGTAACTTAAAGTGAAATTTCGCGTTAAAAAGCAGCGGGCGCTGATAGCGCAAGTGAAGGCTCAGCAACTGCAGACCAAAGCACATTAGCTCAACGATATATGTATGTGCTTATACCTAGAGATTGAGCGAGGTGTGCTCTTAAAGTAGCCGAGAAATAAGTGCGAATAATTACCAGTACTCCTCGAGTACACCTCGCTCTCTGGGAAGTACGTGGGTCTGGCATTGTTTGAGAGTTGAACAAACAGCAAACAGTCGCAGTAACTGTAACTGTAACTCTAACGCACAACCCGAAGGTTGGGGGTGGGAGGTTTGAAGGGGGTCTGGGGCACTGGGCAGAGAACGCACATAAATAAGCGCAAGTGGCAAGCGAGCAAATATCCTTGACTTGCATCAAAAGGATGCTGCTGCGTTCAGCTGGAGTTCAGTTGGAATTTTAGGTATGAAACTGAAATTGAAAATAGCAAAGCATGGAAAATTCTTGACAGCTCTTCGCACTTCCTTTGGCATTTTCCATGAATAACAAACAAGGACAAACTAAAACTAACTTAAATTGAAACTCAATCAATAGCAGTCCACACAAAAAAAGAACATGAAATCACAGAGCAACAGTCGCTGGTAAGAGCCACAACAAAGGTTAAAAATAGTTTCGATAGCCATAAACTAATTGCCGTCGAAAGGACTATTATCAAAAAACAGGAAGAACATGACCCTGAGCCCGGCACCTCGAGCCTTCGGATACGTCAATTTGGGTCTCCCACTAAACCAATTTTCTACCCCATCACCTTTAGCCAAAGAGCCGTTGGTAGCAGCTACCACTTGGTGGCTGCAATTGAAAAACAAGCTTTTGGTTTTATGGCGCTTTGTCCGTGGAGTGCTTTTGTCCCAACACACTGTTTATGCTGCTCTTGCTGTTGTTGTTGCTGGTTCCACACGAGCGCTGCCCTGGCATGCGAACTAGTTAGATTAATTTAGCCAGAGTCGCAAATACAATTACGAAGTCATTTCAATTTATTTAGCGTATGGCACCCCAAGCCAAAAAAGCCGCAACAATGAGGGTGCCTCGACATAGCTGGGGTTAGCTTAGAGCTGCAAACTGGATGTGGAGCTCAGCCGGGCGTTGGCATCTTCCTCATTAAAGCCGCCACAATGTGCCCAATGTGATCAAAATCAATTTGGTTGTCTGTCTTTAATTTATTATAATTTTTTGTTTATTTATATTCTCTTTATTCTAGCCAGCTCTGCGATTTGTCAAAGTAGCTTCCAAGCCCACTAACTCGACCATTATTGAACGATAAATTGATTAGATATGCGTGTGTCTTCATATACATATACATACACGCATATGTGTATGTGTATGTGTGTGTGTGTGTTGATGACATCTTTCTTGAGTTTTTGGCTGCCACTGATGCTTATTGCTGCCTCAAATTGCCATTTCAATGTTAATTTTATTAGGGTGTCAGCTATAAATTGCCTTCAATCTTAAATACCATAAAAAACGTTACACTCTCTACACACACACACACACACATGCTTGTATATACACTAAGACTTAGCTACTCGACATATTCTTATTGTAATCGCAGTAGCAGTCGCAGTCGCAAATGCTTTGCGCTTTTGGAGTAGAAGGCCAAAGCGCTCAATTTCCATTATCATCAACAGCTTTGAACCTTATTCAAATCTCAGCCAAATTATACCAAAATACTTGACGAAAAGCACACATACATGTCTGTACATGTATTTATATATATTTATATAGGAGGATACACACACACGCCCACAAGTTATCCATCAAACTGCCGCTCGACACTCGACATCAACACGCTCGACATGTAAGCAGTTGGGATTTGCTCGTAACCATAAACCGTTTGAGATTTACATGCAAGCCGCTGCGTGTTCTGTGGTCGCAGTTGTTGTTATCCAGTTATTGTTGTTGTTGTTGTTGCTCAGGGGGCAGCTGTGCTGTCCGTGAAACTGAGTCAGCCTGTTTGCCATATTGATAACCACTGCCCAGTCTGCTACCACTAGTGCTGCTGTCTTCAACTTTTGGTCGCTTCATTTGTCTTTCTACTTGAAAAAGTTTTTAAACAATTATGCCAAAAAGAAAATGGCCACTAGCCACTGGCCAATTTGCCATTATTGTGCACTACTCAGCCCTTGCCTTGACTCGCTCATGCCTGGTTGGCGGTTGGTCATCGTCAACATCGTTAAAGTCGCATTTTTAAGCCAAATGTGGCAGTTAGCTGGCTTGTTATGTCATCTGGGGACGTTGAACCTCAACTTTGCACAAACAACAACATACACTCAACACTCCACTCTCCACTTCAGCTTTTGTTTGAATGGGCAAGACAGAGGACAGGAGCGAGACCAAAAACATAACCAATATGGTGTGCACATAATGAATTTATCAAATTAATCAAAATGGCGCTGCCGAGAGAGCATCCCAACAAACCGGAAGTCCTTCCCTCTGTCACTCTTTCCATGTATATGTATATCCCTGTGTGTGCCTTGTTGTCTCTTATCTCCTATCTCTCTGTCGTGTTGTCTTGTGTGCATAATACAATTAAGCGTCTCTGGCGTCATTTGTGCAAAAATGGAGATTTAATAAAGCCATTTGCTTGACGGCCCTTGAACTGTAGCAGCTTCTGTGATAATCGCCAGTTAGGCAACAGTACTGATAGCATCTAGGGTTGCCAAATACATACAGAACACTGTCAACTCTCCGCTTTCTTAATAACTTATGTGATTATTATTCAGCATCCAAAATATAATTATCATACATATTGGAGACAAGGGATCAGTTGTTGTCTATTTCGTGGCGGGTTGCCTTTTTATTAAAAACTTATAATATTGCCAGTTATTATTAGAAGTCATAATGCGTACATTTTCATACTCATAAAATGTTATTGCTTATTAAACTTGGATTGGTCTCACATTGAGGGTAGCTTTCATTTTAAAGAGTGCAGTAAAGTTTTCTTGCCGACATGTTGTTATACAATGAGATTTAAACGAATCTGAAAATGACACTCAAAATTTTTAATACTTTTTGTTAACTAAGTAAACGGATAAATACAATCAAATTATCACAGACATGACAACCCTGCCACTGTTCCAATCACTATATTACTTGGATTGCGGGAGTATGTTTATGTCCACTTAGCGGGGGGCAGTGTTAATCGCATTGTCGGATGCTTTAATGTTATGTAAATGACAGCGCCTAATGAACTTTCCATTCATTATCGTTAGTTAGTTAGCCAGTTGGCTGGCTTGGTCAATGGCCGGTTAGTTCCTGTCGCAGGACACACAGAAACACGAACACACTACATCCCATCCCGCACCTCACGACACAGCACAGTCAAGGGCTATTGCTACTTAAATGCTAATCCCAGACACTTTTGCTACTTCAGACAAGGCGTAATCCAATTGGTTGCTGGTGACGTCGGACGTAGAAGGCAGGACGGAGGACGCAGGACGTGCGGCACAGCCATCCACGCTGGGCTCGAGACCGCAAAGCTCTACTGATTGATTTGTTTAATGTCGCTGCGGGCAACAAGATTTGGGGCGGAAACTGGGAGCTGCTAGCTGTTAGCGACACCGTAAATTTGAGAAGCCGTTGGGCAACTTAATTTCATTAGCGCATATTTAAGAACCGGGCAATTACGACGTGACTGCCTCGGCGTACTGTCTGCCCCTCTTTTCGAGGGCCTGAAGGCTGCACGAGTTGGCCAATTAAACAGCAGGCGATTGCCCGAAATCGGAAAATCGTTTCCGCTCGCACTTAGCGCCCAACGCCATGCGATAATGTGCCAAATGTTGCGTATTTGATGCCAACAATTGCACAGAGGACGCGCCCTTGACACAGGACGACGACATTGTTAAGCGGCAGCCTCGGCGTCGCTGGTCCGTCACAAGCTGTGGCCAGGCGCAGGGCGACGCAAACGCGGCTTACCCTGACCAGGATTGGCTTGGGCATACTGCTGCTGCTGTTTTCTGCTGCCGCTGCCGCTGCTACCACAACGACAACAACAACAACAACCATAGCAACAACTCAGCCTACAGCACAAGATGCAACGGCAACAAAGTCGACGACGCAGCACGCTGAGCTATCCCGTGGCGCTGCTCGTGGCAGCCATGGCGCGTACAACTCAACTAATAGTATTCCAGCCGACGACAGCTTCGAACAGTTCTACAATGATAACACTAGCACCAGTCAAAGCAGCAACATCAGCCACTCCAATGCAACTTACCACCCCACTGGGGACCCTGAGCAGATGCTGCCACAGATTCCGCCGTATATACGCACAACCGCCATGTTCTTCTGCATAATCATCATGCTGCTGGGCGTCATTGGCAACGTCATGGTAAGTTTTTGCACTCATATCATCCACTTGTTTATTAATTTGCAATCCAGTTGCTTCTTCCAAATTATTATTATTCAAATTTTATTATTCTAATAGTTTATTTCAAAAGTGCACAATTTGAACACAATTGAATTTTTCGTTGCTCTTTATATACCGTGGGCTCGCTACAAATGGGGGGTTATTCTTTTTAGGCAGGCAGACACAGCGTATACCTAAAATAATATGCTGCTTTTGGCTAATGTTAAAGAAATAAAAAACCCTGTAAAGATAATAACAAAATGCTTTATGTTAAGTACAAAATAAGCCATTAAAAGAAAATATAAATCAATAATAATTCACACAGGTGCCCATTGTCATAGTGAAGACAAAGGATATGCGCAACTCGACAAACATTTTTCTTACCAATCTCAGTATTGCCGATCTGCTGGTGCTGCTCGTCTGCACGCCCACAGTCCTCGTCGAGGTCAACACACGTCCAGAGACCTGGGTGCTTGGCCACGAGATGTGTAAGTGGTTCAAGTTAATTAGCATTTAATGCGCCTACAATTACATTTTTGTATTTTTGCAGGCAAAGCCGTGCCATTTGTGGAGCTAACGGTGGCCCATGCCAGCGTCTTAACAATATTGGCCATCTCTTTTGAGCGCTACTATGCCATCTGTGAGCCATTGAAAGCGGGCTATGTCTGCACCAAGGCGCGTGCGATTCTCATCTGTGTCCTGGCCTGGGGCATCGCTGCGCTCTTTACGAGGTAAGCTTCACATTGTCTGGCCAGTGCAATGAACTTGCCCACGCTGTCTGTCTGTGTCTCAATGCTTAAAGTAGACTTCAATTAAATTATAATATTCGTATTACACATACTTGTTTTTGTAGACTCGATATCCTTTGCATGCGCTGGTTGTGGTACACTCTCTCTCTCTCTCTGTCTGTCTCTCTCATACACTTTCCCACTCTCTTTTAATTAGCTAGTTATGTATTCTGTTAGAGCATTGATTTAATGGTTGATTCCATTTTCCTTATATTCAGCCTGTATTTATGCAGCGAAGCATTAAGTTCCCTGCTCATTAATTATAAATGTCAATCTTAGTCGTTTTTAATGATTTGTATTTTGTTTTCCATTTTGCCCCCCAAAATATCTTTGTTGTTTGTCTATTTTGGTTGGTGTTTGGTTTTGTTTTTATTTTTGGCCTTTGTTTGGCATCGACTTCTCCATTTACATGCTAAACATGGGCAGTTAGTGTTACGGTACACGCAAATACACACACACTCGCACACATACACACATACTCTGTCTATCTCTCGCACTCTACATTCCTCTTCTTGCTAAGCACGTTCTTTCTCCTGTTGGTTTTGGTTTCTTCATGTTGTCTTTGGCTGTCTCAACTTCCGGCTGACCGACTGGTCGACTGTCCATTGTCCAATGTCCATGTCCTTGCTGTCGTTATCAGCGCCCTGTCATCTTTAATAAGCAGCAATGTCCGCTATCATGGAATTTCATTTCATTGACACTTTCTTATTGTATGTCTAAGGACGGTCAGCGACCCTTTTTAATTTTGCAAATCTTGCTGCGCTCATAACAATGAAATAAACAGCACATTTCTCAATGCGAACGCACAGTGGGCGGTGCCCTGGGGAGGCGTTCTCCTGGGCGGCTATTGCCTATTAATTATGCTACCAAAGAAGCTACCACAAGGCCGCATAAGTTTGCGCGTAAGCATTTTAAATGCAAAGACCGCGCCCATGGTACATACATAATTCAGTCTCACCCAAGTAGTCAGCCTGTTGCCTGCTCCATGTCTAGCTACAGTGCTTGATCTGGGAGCTCATCTACTATTTACATGCTCGTATCTTCTACTGTGTTCTGGCTATCGCACCATCTATCTTTCTCGCCACTTTCTGCTTCATCCATAGTGTGTATATTGCCCCCTTCAATGTGATGATGCTTCTTGTTTGCTTTCTCTCTCTCTCTCTTTTCTCTCCCTCTATATAGCCCCATACTGTGGGTGGCTGAGTACAAGCTGGTTGAGTATATTGACGGATCATCTGTGCCAGTTTGCCTGACGCAGGCGATTGGTGTGTCCACGGTGGGTTTCTTTCTGATGACCATATCCGTGTTCTTCGTGGTGCCATTTCTAATACTGGTTGTCCTCTATGGCATTATTGCGCGGAACCTCGTCTCCAATCAAGGTCCAATGCTGCGAGCCCGTCCCACCAAGCCAGAGCTCAGCCTGAAGGCCCGTAAGCAAGTGGTTCTTATGTTGGGCGCCGTTGTGCTTTCGTTTTTCGTCTGCCTGCTGCCATTTCGAGTGCTAACACTTTGGATTATTTTGAGCACGGAGCAGACGCTGCACGATATCGGACTGGCACGTTACTATAGTCTACTCTACTTTTGCCGCATTATGCTGTACCTCAACTCGGCCATGAATCCCATACTGTATAATCTGATGTCGACTAAGTTTCGCAAGGGCTTTGCTCGACTCTGCCACAATGCCGGACGCTTGCTCCTCAAGCTCCTAACGCTAGGACGCAGCAGTCGCAATCCAAATGATTTACACGGACGCAGTGGCACTCTCTCCACGGGTACGGGAACCAACACCAATTCATCAAATGCAACGGCAGCAACCAACTCTAGCATTCTGTCGCGCGGCTCCAATCGACGCAATAGTGAAGATATTAGTCGCACACGCCTGAAAATTGAGCTGCATATGCCGTGTGGCAGCGATCAGGAAGCCATGGCCATGCTGCATAATTCGACAATGCGAAGCAAGCGACGAGAGAGCGACAGCAGATTGCTGACCAACAAGAATCAGCGGCGGCACAAGACACAAATAAGTTTCGACGAAGCTGCCCTGGGCGGAGCTGCGAAGGAAACTGTTAATCTTGCCTGACGACGTGGGAGAGCAATGAAGAATCGGCACACATGAAAAATGGCCTGTAACCCGTTCACACTTTCGCTTCAATTTGCAGGAATGCGGCGCGAGTGGCAGACGGAGCAGCAGCTGTGCTGTGGCAGTAGCATGTAGCGTCTGATCCTGGCCACGCCTATACAAATTGCGTTTTGAGCACTTTTCGCAAGCATAATCGCTTTCATTCAGCCGTTGACAGCCCGAGCTTTGCCCTTTTCATGATCCTGATGCTGGGCCTGCTGCTGCTTGCGCCTTGGACATTTCCGCACAAAAAACAATCAATTTTTCGGGCTATTAAACTCGAATGAAAGTGCCAAAGATAAATAACAGCAACGACAGCCAAAGCACTACAACAAATACAACTACAGCCGTACAAAACTATTGGAAACGTACTGGGCGGGTGGCCAAGGGGCGGGCAACACCATTAAGCGGCGGGCGCATGTAAAGCATGGCAAATGGAAATGGCTTAATATGCGTTTGGGCAACGACATGGGAGCCCATCAAGACGGCGGATAAACATGATTTAGGTGTATTGAAATACATAGTTTCAGTTCATTTGGGCCACTGCCATGCTTTTACTCTTTTTGTCGGCCATTTAAGTTCCATTCCATGATGGCTGCTATTCGATGAGCGGCCACAACAAAACTGTTGCCTACTTTGCGGCAGTACGAATTAAATCTGCAATGCACAAGTCGCATGTATATACACCCACGCACACACATGCATTAGTTGAGATGCCATATAAAAACTGTTGCCTACTTTGCGGCAGCTCACATAAAATAAACAATGCACAAGTCGCAATTATACATACATTCACACACTCACATTCAAAAATATGTATTATACTCCCACAAATATGTATTTACGCCCATAAAGGCGCCATAATCTTTATAAGTTAATAAAGTTTTGTATTGCAACTCGTGTCGAAGTCTAAGCAAACGAGATGTGCTTGGTGATTTGGTTGTTCTATTCCAAATAGCTGGTAAGGAACTGTAAATAAGTATGTACATATGAATATCTTTATCGTTTATTTCAATTGTTTTTTTTTAGCAACTTTGTACGGTATAATGACGTAGCCTAATCATTATATGTATATATTTGAATTTGTGTAGTACGCTAGTAGCAGTACGCCAATTTGTGTATGAAAAGTAGAACAGACATTTCCGTTTCCGTTTGAGTTCGTTGATTAACTTGAGTGGTGTTCAATCGGAACTGCTAAATATTGCTTTTCTTTTATTATGGTTTGTTGTTCTCGCAGAGTTTTAAACTTTTCAGACAATCGAAAACATTAACAACAATATTATCTATTTATTGATCCAACTCTATACATAACTTTTACAGTCCCATCATTGCCATATCGAGCTACAGTATGGAGCCCTATGGCGATGGCACTGATGCTCCAGTCTGCGCAACAGCGGCCGATGGCTTTTGGCCCATCTGCTACTTTGTGGGCACCATAACTATGTTCTTTATTGTGCCCTTTGGCATTCTGGTCTTGTTGTATGCGGCCATTGCCTATAAACTATTACGTCCAAATAGTGCATTCCATAGGCCAACGTCACCGCAGCCACAGCAGTCGGCCATCACAACAACATCAACAACACCAATGGCAACATCATCGGCTAGTACCAAAGGTAATAGCCATCAGCAGAGTAATGGCATGCGGAAGCATCGCAAGCAGGTGATCTTCATGCTAGTCGCCGTGGTGTCCAGCTTCTTTATATGCCTGCTGCCATTTCGAGCTTTTACACTTTGGGTAATCACAGCTAGCGAAGAGGATGTGGAACAGCTGGGCATCGCCGGCTACTACAATTTGCTGTACTTCTCGCGTTTCATGTTGTACCTCAATTCAGCCATGAATCCCATACTGTATAACCTGATGTCGTCGAAGTTTCGCAGCGGCTTCTGGCGACTGCTACTTAGTTGTCTAGGTCAGCATACTCATCACCATCGTCATCACCACCATACTCAGGCCGCGGGACGTAGTCTGCGTCAGACGACACGCAGAGAAGACAATGATGCTGGAGTAGGAGCAACTGCCGCAGGCACTGACAATGGGCAACGAGCACGTCGAACTCTGCGCCGCGAAGCTACATTTCTAATCAACTCCATATCGACCTCTTCGGGTACGGAACGCAACACTTCCTCCACGTGGCGCAGCAACAGCCTCTCCACATCTGTCGGATTGAGTGAACGTGAACGTGGAGGCCTGGGTGCAGCTATAATTGGAACAACAGCTGCCACGGTTACCACGGCCTGTCTACAGGAACGTCGAGCCAGCAAAATCTGAGTATTTAGTTGAATTCTACCAGCACATACTGAGTTTGATTCAAGCATTAGTCCATAGTCATAGTTTATAGAAGAAATTTTGTTGTCAAGACTGAAGTACCTCAGAAGAAGTCAATAAACGCTAGTAAACTCCGTTTTTGAAACCATAATCTTACATTGAATATTCAATTTCAAATATGATTTCATTACTCCGAACGATACCGTTTAAATTATGTTCATGAAATTTTTATTAAACGTCTCATCATTGCCATCAAAATTACACTAATTATGTGCCTAAACGAATTCTAAACGTCTCTCTCCATCACTCTGAATGCAAAGACACACAAATTTTCTTGTCATTAGTTATTTCTAAAAATGTCCATGCTTTTGATTTACATAATAATTACAATATGTCAGACAAGTGGCGAGCATTATTTTTGGAGATATTAGTATGATTTGTGAATGAATTGCTTCGATTGGTAATAGAAATAAATATTCATGTACTTATACATTAGTACAGAGTAGTACGTACACATATTATAGGTAGTATGAATGTATAAATGACAGCAGACACAGCAAGGTATACAATTCTTTGTTTCTTCTGTGCGCATTCGCCCAGGAGCAAAATGGCTATAATAAACGCAGTTTAATTTTGTTTTATTGGTTTTTCTTTATGCATATTGTATGTAAGTTTTATAGTAAACGGTATTGGTATCGTTTCGCGCTGCTGTTGTAAGTAACTCTTATGTTAGGTTAGATTTAGATTAAGTTAATTACTACACCATTGTTTTAGCTTTGCACTACTTAAGTATGAACAGAACTATTGAAAACAGAAAGACAGAAGGAAAGTACATATCAGTTTCCTATGTTTGCTGGTTGCCTATTACATGTTAATGTATGTATGCTTAAATTGTGTACGTGTTCATAGACTTGAACTGGATTGCGATCTCTCGCATCATACAAAGGTCGTTATCATTATCATCCCAAAATCTTCGATATTAACATCATTATTGTTATTACATAATTCAAATTTTTAATTATGGTTTGCATGTTTTATTGTTGTGTGTGTGTGTTTCTTTTCTTTATCGTTTTAATTTATTATATTTAAATTTTGTTTAATTGTATAATAAAATAATGATTCACAATCAGAGTTATTCAGCAGCAACCAGATCTGTTGTTTTCCACTGGACGCCCCTGATCGATCTTTACTTTGCTAGCATTATCGGTGGCGCTCGACGGTGGCCCAACGCGATTCTTGATCTCTGCCGCCATCGTCATGAATGCCTGCTCCACATTGGTGGCACTCTTCGCCGAAGTTTCAAGGAATGGAATGCCTAATTGATTTGCATACTCCTGTAAAGCAAAACAAAATACAATTTTAAAATAATTTACATACTCTCTTTGGCTTTGTGAGAGCATATACGCACCGCAGCTGTGGTATGATCGACAACTTTCTTGGTAGTCAAATCGCTCTTGTTGCCGACTAACAATTTATTGACATTTTCGCATGCGTATCGCTCAATTTCCTCGAGCCATTGCTTAACATTGTTAAAGGACTCCTGGTCCGTGCAATCGTAAACCACAATAATGCCATGTGCGCCACGATAGTATGATGAGGTGATGGTACGGAAGCGCTCCTGTCCGGCAGTATCCCACTAAAAAACACATATTTAAAAAAAATCCACAGACAAGAAAGATAATATTCAATCTTACAATTTGCAATTTAATCGTTTTGCCATCCAGTTCTATAGTTCTAATTTTCTGAAATATAAAAGGCTTTAATTGAATTCAAGTTTCATAATTTACTGTTCAACTTACAAAGTCCACACCAATTGTGCTGATATAGCTCTCTGTATATGTGTCATCGGCAAATCGGAGCAACAGACAGGACTTTCCAACGCCGGAGTCGCCGATCAACAGCAGTTTGAAAAGATAATCGCTGCAAAAGGCAGAAAATGCGTTAGTCAAAAGCTTTTATCATAGAATATAAACCGAACATGTACATATCAAAGCGCTGTCCAAATACTCGTCATGAATGATTGTTTATCTTATCACAAACACAGTTTGAACAACTCAGTCATAGTCACATACTTCGTCCACCCGCTATTTGAAATGTGATACATTAAAAGCAGTTTGAATTTCAATATGATTAAAAGGATCACGCACATAGCACATACACATCAGTTAAATCAACTGAATATTAATTAGGTTAAAAGGCAGACATCATGCTTTTCAAGTTCAATTGCAGCGCAGCCCTTAACCAAAATAAAATGAAAAACACAATATTGAGCATAGATGGGATTTTGATTACGTAGCAGCAGAGAACATCAACACGACAACGGCGCATACATCGACAGCAAGACAGCAGCAGCAGCGACTGCGGCAGCGTAAAGTAGTCAAACAACAACAAAATGTACGCAATAGAGGGGGTAGGTGACGCTGGGCAGGTGACTCATCCGCCCCACGAAACAGCAGCACAACTGAACTGAACCGAGCTATGCAAGGGCTGTCAGCAACACACTCACAGCCACTTACTCGAGCCAACTAAACAATCAAAACGGATTTCTCCAATTCTCATGTTCAAAGTCTCTCTTGAAGCAAGGCAATTATCAATATCCATAAGAATTCATGGATACATATAATACAAGGGTAGTATACTATATAACCATGTATATTTTTATATTTCAATTTAGATTTCTCATTTGGAAATCGTATGTTTTTGGTCAATGCCACATTTAAGTCACAAAGCACTGAATGAAATACTCGTTTAAAGGGAGTGGGGCTGCGACTTTAGTCGTCGTGGACGTCGCAAAAATGACGTCGCAGAAAAAAACCAATGATGGTTATGGAACGCGAATGCAAAATGTTACAAATCAATGTCTCAATTACGCGCAATTAATGGATATGACGACTTACTATTCTGGATTCATAGATGACATTTTTCTTTTGGCTTTTGTTCAAGTTTGTATTTTTGCCACGAACAAATATTCGATTTCGCTTAGCAGCTCGTTAAGTGGCGTAGTCTCTCGGAGTCTTTTAATTGCTGGTCGCTTGATACTTCACTTTCGCATAAATAACGCGCACTGTGCACTCTGTACTCCAAATTTGTTTGTTTTTATAACTTCTATTGTGTTTATTGCGACGAATTTCAGGGAAATTCGATAATTTCCACAAATTCGACAGCCGAGAACGAGAACAATGGCGACTGAAAAAATGACGAAGTGGCAATAGTGTGGGAGAATGCCGTCAGTCGCTTAATAGTGTTGTAAAATGCACTAATCAGGGCTGCACAGCCGACTGATATCGGCATCCGCTGTTTCGTGGGCGGTAACCACCTACTTATATACATACATATGTATCCGCATATTTACCATACATATATAAGTGTACATGTATGTATTTTGATTTGCTATCAAAAACAGATTTTGAAAATTTTTGTTTAATACTTGCATCTGCATATAATCTCTTATTATAAATTATTTGATTCTAAACACGTTATTTAACATTTGAAGATTCTGCTTGCATATAGAACACATGTAGATAAATAGTACATAATATTATATGAAAGATTCGATAAGCGGGCAATGGGAATGCATCGTTTTAGTGGGAGTATTTATTCTCTCTATTCCAACGAGTTTAATGTAAGCAATTGTTTGAGCACTTTCGTCTGTGAGGTTTCTCGTATCTCGCCAGCCAAAAACATCTCATCCACAACACTGTACACTTTGTAGAAGTTGAAGACGAGATCCAGCTCGCACACATTGTGGAAATATTCATTCAGCACTTCCACAAAGTTATGAATGGCTTCCAGATAGCACAAATTATTGTCATTTACATCCACACAAATGCAGAAATAGAGACCCGCATAGCGCCTATATACAATTTTGAAATTGCGAAACTAAATAGATAAGGAAGTAGGGGGGATAAGTTAATACATTATATTATTTGTAGAAATGTTGGGAATATTACTTCTACAAAGTTGGTGTGCTTAGCATCTCGCACGGTGACAACTGCGTGAACTTCCTCAATAAGTTTTTGTTTTTCATCGTCATCAAAGTTCATATACCACTTGGCCAGGCGAGTTTTGCCTGCACGATTTTGTATGAGTATGAATCGTATCTGCGAATGAGTAGTACAATTGTAATTTCTTTTCGACAATTTAATGCGTAGCATATTTACCATTTTACAGTATATGTAGTATTACTTGATTAATTACTAGACTATTTACAATTTTCAGAGTTCAACGCAAAGAAAAACTGATTATGAACAAATTGTGTATCACTATTGACAGGGCTGCAGCAGATTGCAAACAGCTGTTTACTCGGCTAGTGTTGAACAGTGCTCTAGTGTCCACGTCAGTTGGCAGTTCCACTCTCGAATTGTATTACGAAGTTTTCACTTTTCGTATTTGTTTAGGCTTTAATTGAAGCTAGTCATTAACACCTCAATTACCAATAATGTTGGTATCGCGCTTGAATTTCTTTACTCGCCTTCAGTTACTCCGCAGATGCTCTACGACATCAGTAGGCCAGCAGAGGGAGGCCACACTCGAAAGTCACGATCCTTTGCAGGCTCTCGCATTGAAAGAGCAATGCATTTTGGTAGATGAGAGTGACAAGGCCATTGGAGCTGCATCGAAGGCAGACTGTCATCGTGTAGATCCTAATACGAACGACCTTAAACTACATCGCGCCTTTAGTGTTTTTTTGTTTAACACAAAAGGTGAAATGTTGGTGCAACGTCGCTCCGTTGAAAAGGTGGAACCAGAAAAACTTTATAAAAATGTTTTATTCAAAATTGCTCTTCGAATTTTAGATCACTTTTCCTGACACCTATACAAATGCTTGTTGTAGCCATCCTTTGCATGACATAAAGGAGGAACGCCTGGAAACAAATGCTTTGGGGATACGTTTGGCAGCTCAGCGCCGCCTGAATTATGAGCTCGGTATACCAACTCATGAAATTCAACCGGAAGACTTTCATTATCTGACTCGAATCCATTATGCCCATACTGGTGACGGCATCTGGGGAGAGCATGAAATTGACTACATTTTGTTTCTTCAAAAAGATGTAACACTACAACCAAATTCCAATGAGGTCAGCGAGGTGCGCTACTTAAAACGTGTTGAAATTGACGATGCTGTCTCTAAATTTAGTGCACCAATGACACCTTGGTTCGCATTAATCTTGCGTCATCGCCTCAAACAATGGTGGGACAATTTGCATAGGTTGAATCAGTTCGAAGACTTGCAAAAAATTCAAAGGTTTTAGGAACTTTAAATATATATAGGGTATTGGGTGTAACGACAAACCAAAAATATTCATGAAACCTCATTTTGCTTTCAATTTTAAATTCGTTTTATCTTTATTCAAATGGAAAATAGTGTTTATCTGTGTGCGAACAAAGAGCACAAAACAATTTTCATGCACCTCCGTTAGTTGATCAGTTCAGTACAACGTATACAACATCGTATGTTTAAATATCTATGCAGTATATGCATGTATGTGTACGCGTATAATGTAATATGTAAATATAACAAAAAATAGTATGTAGTGTAAGGTATGGGCATGTGTGTAAGTGAATTTTCATAGCACTAACTCAATGTTTGTTGAATATTATATAATTTAAATATATAGCTCATAAAATGATCACATCACGTTTACCAAAATCATCATCTGACATCGAATCTCCTCATATCGCACAGTCAGCGTGCCTGCCAGGCTCGCAACGATCAACAAAAATAAATATTTACAAAAAATATGCTATTCACTAAACGAGACTTAATAGGCTAGCCTGTATACAAAAAACTGAAGCTAAAATAACCCTTAAACGCTAATAAAATTAAAATATATACGGAAAAATACAAATAAGCTGCAGCATTTAACATTTTGACGCTTATGAAAACGACACGAAGTGAGCGCTTCGATGTGTGAAATAGTGAACGAGTGCAAATTATTGTTCCCCCTATCCCCGCATTTCACTTGACACCATCTCGGCACCTTTTCTGGGGAGTATTCAAATAAACAAAACAATTGTTTATGAAATACCAACAACTTAAAGCTACTTATTCGAATTTTTTTAAAAATTCGCACTACTAATATAGGAGGGAGTAGTATATGGTATACATGTATACGTATCTTGCAAATCGCATGCGAATGCGTCGTAATTGTGTGTGAAGATGTGTTTAGTTCGCATTGATGTGTATGTTTGAGTGTTAAGGTCAGGGTTAGCACATCCTGAATTCGATTAGTAGTTAAGGCACATGGTGTGAGTCTTAGGCTCGATTCAATAATAATACGGCACCATTAGGATAAGCCAAAAAGCTTAAGGGCGTTGAAGGCTGTAGCTAAGGCGACCTCATCAGGCGTTTTCTTCATGAATGCAGCAATCATTTCCACAATTGCTGGCAGGCTGCAAGGCTCATTACGTTGAAAAGTGCAATATCTACAATAAAGATTAAACATTGAAGTAATACGAAAACATATATTGATAGTGCCTTACCTGTGTAAGTACAGTAACGAACGTTCCGTAATGCCACTTTTGACATGCTGTGGTAACTTGGAAGCTCTTGTATTAGGATACATAAACGGTGCATCCGTCTCAACCAATAGTCTATCCAGCGGTAGCGTGCCATTATCCAGAAGTCTGCGAACGCCTGTATCGGACTTGTCCTTGCACAAGTAACCAGTTAAACTGATATAGAATCTGCGATCCAAGTACTTGAGTGCCTCCTCGGCTGTGCCCATAAAACCTCTGATAACCACAGGCGGTAGATTCTCGAATCTGTATATGCATAACTTTGCTATTAGTGGATACAATAACTGATTTAGCTTCTTACTTGTCGAGTATTTCGAGTACATCGGTTTGAGCCGATCGCTCGTGGATTAGCAGAGGTTTATTCAGACGGATTGCCAATTGTAATTGCTTGGCAAAAATCTGTTTTTGCACATCTGGCTCTGAGAAGTCGCGCTGATAGTCCAGGCCGCATGGACCAACGGCAACGCACTCCTGCGCCTGTGCAATATGCTCAAAGTCAAACCACGTTGACGGCTCTTCAACAATTGACTTTGAGTCGTGCGGATGAATGCCAGCAGTCGAGTAAATAATGTCGGGATAAATGCGCGAGAGGCGCAGCGCTTCCTTGCTTGACTTGACCGAAGTGCCGTGCACCATTAGTTTCTGAACACCTAAAAACGCCGTACGAAAGAGAACCAAGAGAAAGTGAGCAAGTGTCTACTCATAAATAGACACATATGTATGCACATATAAATGTGTATGAATGCATGTTGCACTGTGATTATTCAAAAACAAAATACCAATACATATGCAGAGAAACGCACACATGCTGCATGCTTATCGCCCGTGTCGCTTGACCTTCTTAGTGCGTGTACGCTTTTGCTGACCATTGCCGCGCCCAAGATGATTGTCATGTCTTATTATTAGTCTTATCGTGCTTGTTCTTACTCAATTAGTGTGCCAGACACATGTACGAACCTGCGTCTCTTGCTCTTTGAACAACGGAATCCAGATCACGGCTGTACTTTTTGTTGGTCAAATTTGCGCCTACGTCAATAACAATTAGGTTCTCAAAACAGTGCTTCATGCTATCATCAATGTCCAGTTGCTCCTCTTCGAGAGCTGTGGGAGTGGCGGCCACCACAGGCAACTCTTGCTTTTGTTGTTCCATTATAGAATGTGAGTACAAAAATAGCAAATGACGTAGACAAGATGCTTTGCCTTTGTATAATTTAATTAGCTTTTGTTAACGCAAGGAATCGCTCGGGTTATGAGAACCGAGAAAAAGATGTCGCTTTTTATATTGCAATTTAGAAAACAATGACCAATTAAGCAATTAACAATTGAAACGTTAAAAATTAACGAAAATAAAAACAAACCCGACACAAAACTACGACTGCTGGCAGCGTGACCGCAATTTATATTTCAAAATATACCAAAGTATATTAATACCATAACTTGATTACATTTTGTGAAGTATGGAAAATTAAAAATAAATTCGCATCATTTTGAATGGCATCTTATTTCCTTGTTTTTTCATTTAGATTTATACTTCGAACTGAAGAAATTAAAAAATTTGGAAAAAATACGAAAAATAAGATTAGCGATACATTTCAGAAACATTCGCTAATCGATTTTTACAATTTTAATCGTTTGTATACGATGTGTTATCATATCGATACTTTTATTTATGATTGCCGTTAGAAGTAAAATAAAAATAACGTCATTGTATCTCTGTCGTTCGTCTTACACATGATTATGGATTTAATATCTGGTGTTCTCAGTGCATCAAGATTAACTTGAATCAGTGCGGAAACAATTTTCTCTCTTTAGTCTCCGAAGACTTGAATATATTCATATATTTCAATAAATTTTTCTAAAAATTGCACAGGATATCGCAAAGGCATTATCTTGTTTTGTTAGGCCTACAGGTTAAGTAGTGACACCACATGTCTAAAAGATTTCGCCAATTGGCTTGATGATCAACTCATGAATTTGTACATTAGGCGGTGTCTGAATGCAGTAGGTTACAGCATCGGCCACATCTTCTGCACGCAGCATTGGCATTCCAGCTACCACTTCTGGAGAGTTTTTGTCAAAAATCTCGGTGTTACAAACTCCTGGGCTGATGCTCTGCGGATAACATAATTTTATAATTTATATTTTTATGAAAATCAGAAACTTAGTCTTTATGGCTTACTGTAATCTTCGTCATGGTGCCTTTGTTAGAAAACTCCTGACGCAATACTTCAGTCAGTGCAGTGAGAGCATGCTTTGAAGGTGCATACATGTTCAAACTATAGTCAGCAGCCCTCGGAACCCCATGACCAGCTATGCTATTGATAATGACAACGTGCCCGTCATTGACCTGGCGTTTCTTCATAGAGACGAAAGCCTCACGTATGCACCAGGTGACTCCCATCAAATTGGTATTGATAATGTCGAGGAGATCGGCACTATTCCCTTCATCGACTATGTTGATCCGGCGTAAAATTCCAGCATTATTCACCAAAACATCTGCCCCACCCAGTGTCTTATCGATCCAGGCAAAAGCTTCAATGACCTTTTGCTCAACGCTTACATCACACTGCATTCCATAAAAACGTGCAGCCTGAACTGCAGGTAGGGCAGCCTTCAATTGCTCCAGACGATCAACTCTGCGTGCCAGACCCACAACAATCATACCCTTTTCCACTAGATCCTTGCAACATGCAGCACCAATACCCGAACTTGCACCAGTAACAACCGCAACTCGATTACTCCAGCGATACATATTACTTATTGAACGAATTTAATGATTAAATGATTAATTAATTTCGCTGTGCTCGATGCACAAGTTCGTCAGCGACTGACTCAGTGAAATTATCTCTCGAATCTTTCCGAGTACATGGAAGTATAATCCAAAGGTACATAGAAGTATAATGCACATATGTAATATACATACATATGTATGCTTAACATAATGCCTTCAACTTACATATGTAACTTAACCCAAGGTAAATAAAGCCAGAGTCAGCAAATTGTAGTATATTCAACTCAAATTATATTTAAGCAAGTTGAAACTCTGTTTTTATTTTGAAATATTATTATTTATTATTTCTTTCTGCTAATATGCGTGTACTTTGTTATATTTCATATACATATACATATTTATATAAATGTATTCTATAGATAGATGTTCTTTTATGTAATGCATGTATTTTGTATAACTGGATAACTTATTGATTTTCGTTTTCTACAACTTTTTGAACAGAAACTGTTTTATACATTAATTTTTTTTAGTTTAACTAGTATTTTTCATCTTCTTAAATTGAGTTTTAAAACTTAAAGTTCGATTCATTTATTCGATAAATATTACTTGTATTTATTTGCTCCAATCATCTAAATTTTTTTCTCATTTTGGTTTTTTAAAGAAAGCAATGTGTGGGGCATTTAAAAGAAATAGGTATTTGTATATAATTTTATACTAATACGAATGCAACTATGTATGTGTGTATGCACTAAATATTTATATGTTCGGCTGTCAATAATCATAATAAGCACTACATACGAGAACTTAGTAACTGTTTCTGTACATATGTATGTATGTATTTTATAAATAACTTTGCGTTTGCTTAAACTTAATTATGGATGTTATTGCATTTGCTGCTTTTCAATATATATAAATATGTTTATATATGTATATATTATTGATACGCACTAGACGCTGCGGATTTTGTGGATGCCCTAAGAACTCTTGGGGTTAATGAAGCTTTAAGCAGGCCATCTTGAGACAGTGACAATTTACTCGTATCTGAGTTTATTATTTAAACCAAACAGTTGTTGATGTATTGCGTGCCAAAGATTCGAAGAGCAGCGTCAAATGCCAAATGTTTATACATAGGTATGTTAAACTATGCTCTTTGTGAGTAACTTGATATAAGTATTATTTGTATACACATAAATGTTTGTTGTTACATTCATTACTTGACAATTATAAAATTTTGGCTAACAATAGAATTGCATAGTTTGTTGTCATGATTTTTTGTATGTATCGTACTCGTACTTGTATGTTAGTTCCATAGTTACTCGTATCGTTTACTATAAGATCTGCTTATACCATAATCATTTATTAAAATTGTTTGTTATCTTTTAGAGTTGCTTGGTGTTGCATTTGTAACTTAACGAATTATTTTTGATTATTATTGTTAATTTTGTTCTTACTTTTTTCTCATTTGTGATACGTTTACTTAGTGCGAATGCTTGGACAGCTTCTTGTACTCTCCACCCACTCTTTTTCATTCTTTAGTAATTCATTTGTCTATAGTGTTAATAAAAAAAAAAAAAAACAAATTGATGGAAAAACAGAGTAATCCGACCCCTCAATTGTCGTCACCCGTAATCCTTTTCAATGGTCGACTGTTTTCTGCACTTGTGCGCTCTCTAAATGTTCTCCATTTCCATTATAATTTTCCATTTCCTTTTCTATACCCAATTAGAGCTGAATGCTCTGGGTTAATTAATCTATAAACCATATGATATTCTCCATTGTGCAATCCTTTAATTCGATTCGATTCTATTTGCCTCGCTTCGTTTTCTGTGTAAAACTCTAATAAAATTGATTATTGTTGTTGGATAGATGCATACAGACGTGTGTATTGCATATATTGCTTATTCCAAAATCAATACAAATATATATATGTATATATAAATTGTAAGAATTTTCATACAAAAATTTTTTTTTAGTAGGTACGTTACTTTAGACCTCGGTGTTTCTCAAATATATTTTCTTTGATACTGGACATTCCGGCGCGCTCAACACGCGTTTCACTCTCGCATTTTGTTGTTTTTATTATTTACTTATTTATTTTGTTTGTTGGTGTTGTTGTTCTGGTTGTAGAAAATGTTTAGCTTAGCCCCCTATTCTTTGGAGGGGGGAGCCATGTGGCTGGTAAAAAACTGCACTCATATTAGCCGCACTCAACACTCCAGTCATCAGTTGAAAGCAAGCTGAGTTTCGATATAGCAAATTACGAGTACAAACAATCTTAAAACTGCGTAACGTTAAGTGCGAATATACATGGGTATAGTCAAGATTAGTTGTCGTTGTAGTTGTAGTTGTTGTTGCTGTGTGGGTGTGTGTGTGTGTGTGAGAGTGTGTACATAGAACTATTGGAACACGTATAAAACATCTAATAACTATGTGCAATGCGCGAGTTGGTGTGTCTCCGTGTATGTGTGTGTGTGTTTGTATTTGTGTATGTTAGGTGCGTGCCTATCTAAGCCATCTCAACTATGTATGTATATCCACTAGCCCTGCCCATTGGTCCAATCACTGCCCCTCTTTTTACGACGGATATGCGGCACGTCCAAGCCAAGCTCTGAAGTTCCAGCATTGCCGACTTCTATCACAGTCGCAGGCGCACTTCATCCCCTCTCCCTCTCCCACTCCATGTCCATCACCCACTCCCATTCTTACCCTTAAGATCTACCTATGCAAGATTTGGTGTTGATAGTTAGTTTACGAGTATGCTTGTGATTAGTTTTTATATATAGTAGTACTTAGTTACTGTTTTTATTTATTGTTTTCGATGCTGTCCCTTTCATCTACTCGTAGAGCTCCATGTTGCGGCGGGGCGAGGAGGTGCCATAGCTGAGCTGCGAATCGGTTTTCTTTAGTATGGATACATGATGGGTGGGGGCATCGCTGGCCCGATTGGTCACCAGCGAGTCCTGCTTGTGGAGCAGGCCACGTCGCTGATCAGCAAACGAGATAACAGAGTCCTGCTTAACCAGCTGATGGCGTCGCGGCTCTGGTCGCTGATCCACAAATGATATAACCGAATCCTGTTTCACAAACTTCTGCCGCTTATCCAATAATGTTGCGGGCGGCATTGCCGCTGGCAAGACTCCACAACGACGTGATTCTATGGAAATGGTATCCTGCTGCGTGGCGGGTGAATCGACTGAACGCTCCTGGGCGCTCAATGCGGCAACACGACGCGCTTCCATGTAGGACACAATTGAATCCTGTTTAGATAGCGAAACCTTGCTGCCATTGCTATCCTGCTGACAGAGCAGGCGACGTGTGCCGGAGGCGTCACTGCATGAGCTCTCCTGTTTGATGAGAAACTGGCGTGAGCCGTGCGAGTCCTGCTTGAGCAGCATCTGCTGCGACAGATTGCTATCCTGTTTCATCATCAGATTGTGGCGACGCAACGAATTGTGCTCGTAAATGTAGGAAACGGCATTGGTCTTGCGCAGACCGGGGCTGCTGGGACTCTTGCGTGAGCTGCTGGGATGATAGTGCGAGGACTTGCGTGTGCTGGTGGTGGAAGAAGCAATGGCCACATTGTCGTAGTATCTGGCAAGCGAAAAGAAATGGTAATCAAATGAAATACTTGAGATGCCCCATGTGGGGCCCATTGGTAACCCACCTTAGGCGTCCGCAGCAGCTGCGTGATTTGATGATGGCCGCAAAGCCGCGACGATACTTTTTGTTTACGGAATAGAGAATGGGATTGATGCAGCTGTTGGAGGAGCCCAGCCACTGGGCCACTGGCATCACCTTCTTCAGTATCTCAAACTCCTCCTGCGATATGTCCGAGCCGAACTTGATGCGTGCAAATATCACGTAGAGCGGCAGCCAGGACAACACAAAGAGGATGACAACGGCCACCAGCATTTTGATGACCTTAACCTTGCTCTTTTGCTGCATGCGATCCATTTGCGCATCCTTGGACATCTCACCAGGTATGCTGCGTGTCGACACCTTTATCCAAATGAGCACATAGCACAGCGTGATCAAGGACATGGGCAACAGATAGCAGGCCACCAAATTGGCAAGCAGAAAATACAAGTTGCCATCGGTGCCAGGTGGCCAGACTTCCTGGCACAAGTACTGGGGCTGCGTATAGGTGGAGACAAGTGCTTCGGAGAACACCTCTTCGGCGGGCACAAGATCGAAGAAGAGCAGCCAAGGTATGGTGGTTACCAGAGCGATTACCCATATGCCGATTATCATGATGCGTGCACGTCGCTTTGTCATCTGCTTCAATGGCCACCAAATGGCAATGAACCTGCAAGAAGTGCCAACAAAGAATTTTTAACAGCTGCTGCTGCGACGACGCCTCGTCAAGGATAATGGCAATCATCAGCACTGACAATGTCAGCCACGGCATTGAGACGATGACGACACCGTTTTACAGAGTACGTAGTACTCGTAGCACGCAGGAGGAGGCATGCAAATATCTTAGCTGATTAATTCGCACACGCAGGATGCCTGGCATCCTTAAGCCTTTTTCTGCTGACTTGTCACTTTCCAATCTCCAGTCTATTGAACCCCAAACTCAACTCGACTCGACTTGACTCAACTCAACACGTGGCCGTGTCGCAGCTTGTGTTTTTTATTTTTTTGTGTATTATTCGTATTATTTTTTTGTTGTATTTTGTATTTTGCCTGCCATAATGAACTGTAATTTGAATAAGACCAGGCAACGAGGCCACTTTTCATTTAGCTTAGTGCAAGTATCACTTATTATGCGGCTCCTCCCCCATACTACTTTCAATAGGAGCAAACCAAACCAAGCCAAACCAAACCAGACAAGAATCGGTCTGGGCCAGTCCACACCAAACACCAATACCAAATGCGAGTAATTACGGGGACAACTGGCTAAGGCTCAGACTGTGACTGCATCTCTGTCTTTGACTCCCTGTGTGTGTGTGGCGGGGATCCTCATTGTATTTTTTGGCTACTTTGTGTCGTCTGTGTGGCAAACGTTTTGCTGATAACACAACGGTAATTCCATTAGGGGCCAGCCACAGCCACAAGTTTCAAACAGACGCTGAAAGCCACAGCCAATATTAAATTGTCATAATGTTTATTTATAGAGCTAAAACTGACTATAGCATTGCATTGCATTAACATAATTTGTCCATGGGATTCAGATCGTCGTCGTCGTCGTCGTCGACATTGTCGGTGGCCGGCACATAACTTTGGCGCGTCTTTAATTAAGTTTTTGGCCAAACAATGCGAATGCCAACTACAGTCAAGAAGTAGCCAATGCTAGAGTGGACTGGTGGACTGTCTGATGACACTGCTATCTAGAGTTATGGCCAACGGAAGCAGACATAGGAGACATAAGCAGGCACTTAACCGCAAGCTTAAACAAAGTTCTTCAAAATATTTCCCCAGCCATACATTACGCTCAAGTAATTTCCATAAAGAAATAACAAATTTAATAATTGGCCATAGAATGCCTGCACTGAAATATTTTATGGCACCATGGGCCAAAGAAAAAAAAAAAATAAACAGCCAAAATAGCAAAAAAAAGAGCACAAAAGTGAAATATGTGGAGGTTACTTATACGCCCTGTTGACATTTGGGAAACTTGCACAGCAATGTTGAGATGCTGTCGCCAACAGAAACAGAGACACAAAAGCCGCACACTCATTGGCATAAAAGCAAAAAGTAAGTATGCCCACACATGGCACATATTATATGTATGTATATACATCTATGATTTATATACGAGAAGCAGGATAATAAACTGAGCTGGAGCTGGAGCTGGAGTTGAATGCGTATCGCATAAAACTAACGACTCTAATTAAATGTCATTGGTTAAGCAAGTGATAAGCAAAGGCCACGAGATGGGGCCGCTCTTAAATCCCAGTGACATTGCGCACAGATTTCAGATTTAAGTTTCATCTTACCGATAATAAATCTTAAATTTCGATTCAGTTTACGAGTGCTGGTTGGGTCGTTAAAATACAAAGAAATACAAAACAAAACCGGAGACTGACGCACGACATGGATGGACATGCGTATGTCGCCTTTGGGCGCAGGCTGATGATTTGCTTTTCATGCGGGCGACCAAATGATCAAATGATACACTGCCCAACTCCCAGCAGCGGCTCCTCCTTTTAGCCGTTGGCGCTGAATAATGACAGGACAAGCAGCAGCAGTCACTGTGAAGCTGTCGCTATGAAATTGATATAAATGAAAGTGCACATAAAGCGGCGTCTCTTATTATCCTTGATGATGTTGGTGCTGCTGCTGCTGCTGCTGCTGTTGCTCTTGATGCTGCCTTTGGCTTTGTGGTCACACGTCAGAATGTTGTCAAATCGTTTTACTGCCACTTGATAAATCAACTGTCCGCAGGATTTCTCCAAACTTTATGAGCATGCTGTCTCTTCAAATCTTTTGTCGTCTTTCTTTTTTATGTGTAGCAGGAAACACAAGGCGACCATTTCACATAGCAAACTGACACGTCAAGGCAAATACAAATATTCTATGGCCAACCAGCAATTGGAATTGCAAAATAAAATAAAAAACAAAAACTAAACGCATATAAAAAAATTGATTATCACAGCGCGTAATGCCTAATACGGACAAGGCGAGCTGTGAACTTGATCTTGAGACACAGACTCGCCAGAACACGCCGACACAGAGATTTAGACTTAAAGTGTTGGTGCCGTTTGCCGTTTGCCGTTGCCGGTGTCGCTGCCTGTGCCAAACCGGTGACCAGTTTTCCTAGCCAGCTTGCATTGAGCTTTTGACGGCGTTCACTTTTCAATTAGCCAACTGCAAATGCAACTGCAACTGCAACTGCTACAGCGGTCAGCCAGTTTTTGTAAGCTGCTATAAAAGCCACACTCGATGTGCCAATTGACAACAGTTGCAAATCATTTGCCCAGCTCCAACAATCCTCACAAAACCTACGCACACCAAATCCAGCTTACAAAATGTTCAAAGTTGTGAGTATTTAGTGGAATCGAAAAGTTCGATTTCCTCGTTGCCTAATCCCCACATCATTTTCAGCTGTTCGTGCTTGCTGCCTTTGCCGCTGCTCAGGCTTATGCTTATCCCGGCGTAGTGGCCGTAGCTCCTGTGGTGGCACATCCTGCCGTCGTTCACACACCAATCATACACCATGGCGCCCACTCGGTGCACTCGTAAGTAGCGATGACTCTGCTGAAACTTATTGATTGCGATTATAATGAATATTGTCTCTCTATTGCAGTCATGTCGTCCATCATCCGGCTGCCGTTAAGGTCGTACATCCCGTTGTTGCAAAGCCCGTGGTTTTGCACGCCGTGAAGCCGGTGGTGCCATTGGTGCCAGTACATCATGCCGCTCCCGCGCTTGTCGTGCACCATTAGAAGCTGCGACCAACAAACAGCCAATTCCAATTCCAAACCCAATCTCCACGACAACTCTAACTCCATTCCCAATTGCAATCCCGCCAACCACACCTAATCCCAATCTGATCCCACAATAAAAGTTCAAAGCCACGTAAAATACTAAAGAAGTTTTCAATTCTTTCGATGTCAACTTACCTGTCCAGTGAGACAGCAATTAAGCTGTAAACTGATGCCGCCACCGAGACACCCTGTATGTAGGGCACAAACTTGCACATCAGCCAGCCAAGCATCCAAGCTGCGTGGGGGGAGAGAGAGGAGAGAAAGAGGAGGTTAATGTGCAAGTGGGGGAAAGTGTTTGGCAAATATTTTGTACATCAACAATGCAAAAATTATGCTGAGTAACTTGCGGTCATGTCATTGTCGTGGTCTTGTCTTTTGCCATGTTTGCGCTTCGTCCTGGTTAACGTTCAATGAATTTTTCTTTGCCCGCTCACCACGACCACGTCTATGTCCACGTTCCTGTCGCCGACGTCGTTGGCGTTGTTTGCTGACTGAGATTTATGTGCTGCATATCATTCATAATTTGGTGACAAGTCTCAGATTGCGAGCAGCATCGAAGCAACCCAAGCAACAGCTCAGGCAAGTCAAGCAGTCAGGCAGTCAGGCGTTGTTTGCCAGCCCGTAGCTGGCCAAGTTAATTTGTATTCTCTTTATTCTATTTGATGGAAGATGGAAGACACGATTTGCTCGCCACGCAGCCATTGGCTGCTTGCGTTATGAATTTATGCCAGCAGCCAAAATAACTAACTCGAGACACAAAAGGCTGTAAAACACACATGGCAAAGGGGTGGCCGAATGGGGAGTGGGAGTGGGGGATGCCTCCATTTTAGGGCACACGTCGCGCTAAAGTTTGCCAAGGTTGATGACAGTGAAACTGAATTTGCGCCATGACATATCGAATGGCAATTAAAAGGTACTAATAATAATGGCCACACATCATTAGCAAAGCGCCAAGTCGACTCGACTCGAGTCGAGTCGAGTCAAGTTCATTGTACGTTGCAGGGACTGTGGAGGGAGGGGAGCACATCCTGTGCTCTGCTACTAATTTCCTGTCTCTTTCGCTTTTCTTATCTGCGATTTGTTGTCGCTTTTTATTATGCATACGCACCGTGCAAACGAGTAGGGCCAATAAAAGCCAAATTTAATGTGATTTGGCACATAAAAATATAAATATTATTTGTGCGCTTTGCGGGAGACGCTGAACCTTTTTGGCCATTTGGGCAGCACAAGGAGCAACATACTCGCATGGGAGGCGAATGGTCATGAAAACCACATGAGCACACAGAGTACAGAGGACATTTAACAGACATGGACAGCAGCAGCTTAAATAGATTTCGTTTTGTGGGTCGTTATCATTTCATATTTTCGCTTTTCGTTTTTCGTATTTCTATTTTCTATTTTCTATTTTTGAATTGCTGGCGGCCAACCTGCAAGTGCAACAGACTGAAAATCGAATAAAATAGTCGAGGCTATTAATAATTTTTGCTGTTCATCTGATGTTGATAACTTTGATATATCGATGTGCAAACTTTTTTGTGGTCAGCGACAAACTTTCGACTTATTCATTTTACTCAAAATGAAAAAAAAAATGCGAAGTTTGTCTCTCAGCTTCACGATGAACCCAATCAAATTGAGCCAATTGACTAGATAAGCCCGCAAAAGTGTCAGTTCGAATTAATAACATTATACTCGAACTCAGTTATCTCTGTTCGTTGCTGCTGCTGATGCTGTTCTCAGCTGGGAAATGTCAGGCCATTCAACAAATTTACAAAATGTGCAGATAGATAACTCAGTAAATGGTTCATTTCAAGCATAAACTTGTCCAGTATTCGCAGCTGTAAATTTTTATTTATTCGTTGCCATTAACATTGGCGGCAGCGTAATATTGATAGAGTATGCCTGATAATTCCAATCGATACTTGCAGCTTATCATCGCAGCCTTCAATCACTGGATGCCCTTCAACCCTCCAGCAGCAAAATGTCAAAGAGCTAAAGGAAAAGCCAAAGCACAAGCCTTTTTTTCCCAGCAACTTTTGTCGTCTTCGGTCGTAGGCCAAGTTTGCGCTTGCTTACGGCTTTGGATTTGCATTGTTTTGATGGCTTAGAGTCGGGTCTCTTTAGCATCTCCAGCCGCTGGCAACGCATAAATTTAATGAAATAATCAGGCGTAACAAATGCCGTTGACGCTGTCGTTGTCGCTGTCGTTGTCGTTGCCTGGACAAGGGTTCGTTCGATTGAAATGGGTGAGAAAATGGAAATGGAAATAGAAATGGGCTATGGAAAGGGCATAACACTTATGGAAAATGCGTTATTGTTATGATTATCACTTCTGCGTCACGTCCTGCGGTGGCTACTACGTTTACTTGGCTGCTGCTAAATTGAATACCATACCCCAAGACATGTTCCAGGCAACCACGACCAATCAAGTGTCTTCGAATCGGGAGGATAGCTGAGGAGGCTGGCAGTCAGCCGGCGGCACGTAGCAACTAAATTAAAATACAATCAGCAAATAGGCGAGCGAAGAAAAATGACTTCATCATCAGCAATAGCAACAGCGACAGCAGCATCCCGACCCGACAACTAAGCAGCCACACAATGGCCGCAATGGGAATAAAGTCGCGTTACGCATACGCCGCGTGTGCGGTGCAAACAAATCACGCCATGAATTTAATGAAAGAACCGGCAAAGTCGACTTTAAAAACCAAAACGTGACACGTTTGCTCAATGCAAATGCAGTCAACGATTGTAATGATAACCATTTGACATTGATAAGGAGAGGACAACAAAGAAGGTGTTGGCTTGGGTAAATGCCATAAAAATCCAATTAGAAAATGCCGCACCATGTAAAGTATAGCATAGGACATGTAACGCTGTCTCAAGGTGGCATTGTTTCGCCTCTTGCCAGCGAAATCAATTCATTTCGCATTTTATTGGTTTTCCAAACACACAAACACACACACATATAAATAAACGCTGAAGTTGCAGTCGAAGCACAGGCAACAGCCCAGCCCAGGTGAAACATATAACACACACACACACAGCAGTACTCTCACCTGTACATGTATATATACATATATATATGTATACACTCGCTGTCTGCGCGCTTATGTGCGTGTATAACCCTGACTATTAGGTTGTCGAGCAAAATATTTAGGTCAATTCATCCAGCCGCAAAGAGAAAGAGCCTTGAATGCAAATAACCTTCCATTGCAATTCTGAGGCTCTGAAGGTGTGCTTAGATAATGACACTCCCAACAGCTCCTCTCCTTCGATGGGTGGGGGGGGGATGGAGGGGGTAACCAACTGTGACCAACAGCACAATAAACCGTTTGCCCGCCTCGGTTCGATTTAAATGCCTTTCGGGGCATTTTTAGCAGCCCAAGCGTTGAAGCATTCCATTCTGGCAACTACTCGTACAAGTACAAGTCAAAATGCCAGCATTCAATAAATGGGCCCAGGGCTGTAGCGATTTATTATTGTTGTTGCCAGTTGAGGCCTAACAATACGAGTGCCTATAGTGTGAGTATATGCAGCTGCGTCTGCAATTGCTTCAAGCAATTGTTATTGCATTCGGGGTCTGGGTCTCTGGGTCTGAATGCGAGTCCGCGTCCAAGTCTGAGTCCAACAGTCTGGCCGATATGTGGCGAAATGCCACCCATTGAGTGACCCACTAAAAACTGGCCGACCCGCAGCACCCTGCGCCTATGCTGAATTTGTGAAATTAGGTCAGTTCTGTGTCGATGATCCTTCAGGCCACCCTCCAAAAGCAAAAGCAACAGCCCATTGCCCGTCGCACATCGCCCATTGAGAGCGCGAAGCAAGAGTGAGAGCGACGCAGAGACAGCGCGAGTGCGCACTGACATACACACTCAAGCACTCAAAACTCACATACACTCAGACATACTCGTATACACTCACAAACAATGCAGTCAGCTCATTCACTTTTTTGTGCTGGGCACTTGATTCGATTCGGTTTTGTTCGCCATTCGGTTCATTTCGTTTACTACGAGAGCAGAGCTCATACCTTTATTTTTCTTCTGTAGCCCCAATAACCCCAACCCCGCATCGACCTCAACCCCTCAGTCATGCAGTTCACTGTGTCTTGCGCTTGGCCATGCTCGTCTAGCACCCAGAATACTCACTACTCACTACTCACTATACTCACTGTAGCCCGAGTAGCGTTTTCTAAGGCAGCGAGCGCATTTAATTGGCAACCGTTGGCGCCAGTGCGGCCAGGTGAATAGATGTTGGCCTGGTGTATCATAGACTAGGTCTATAGTCTGCGCTTTGGGCCTCTAGCTGCCCTGCCCTGACATGCCATGCATTGCAATCGGCGTTTGATTTCTGAAGGATTTTGATCATTTTTTCATGTCGGCGACGACGCCGACGCTAACGATTTGCATGCAATTTCTTAGACCCAAAGCCAAAGCACTGCTCGGAGACAGTCGCTTTACTTAGCTAGTTGACAGTTTAGTTTTACACACACACACACACAAGCAGGCAAGACAGATACAAGGCAAAAAGCTAGTAAATTTATTAAAATTAAACCCTTACAATTATGCGTAGCCTCGTTTATTGGGGTCAAAACTTAAGTGGCTTGTGTGGATTGATGCCGAGATTTGAAAAGCGCTTTTAATTAAATACAATATATCAGCACACGTTCTACTATTTGGATTGCAATACTGGCAGCTATTAAATCACACTCAATAAACTGAATCTTTGAAGCTGTGAGATGTTTAATTGCTCTTTAGAATGGAATCAAATTAATTATATTGTAAAAATGTTTGTTATTTTTCATTTTTAATAAATTGACAAATTTAAAATTAAATAACAGAAGTTTTTAAAAACTATTTGAATTCAATAGGTTAATGATAGTCTATTTTAATATCCAATGTTTTAATTTCTTAGAAAACAAACTTCTTAATAATAAATAAACAAATTATTAGTAAAATATTATCAAATAATAAATCTATTTTATTACAATTTTTACAAAATTAGAATATACATTAAAAGAAAAATAATGCTTGTGAGTAAAGTAAAAATTATAAGGCTGTTAAATTTCTTCATAATTAATAAATATTGATTTCAAAATTTAATGACAATTAAGTTCAATTAGTAATTCAATTTTAAGTATACTTCAATTGAATCTACAATAATAGAATGTTTATTTTAGTATTTTATTGATCTTTTGTCACGATATGCTTTTCGATTTTACTTTCACTAACCCCCTCTGCTGCAAATAAGTGTATGTTAACATAGTTGTCGAACACATAGAACAAAATATAAGTTTATATTTAGTTTATATGCAAACGCTGAAATTAAACAATAGCTTGTAGACAAACAGTCTAAGCTCCTTGAAAGCAGCACACAAAGGCTACAAAATAAACTAATTATCGAAACTAATTACTGCAGCTAAAATAAGAATTAATTATGCTCAGACTTCTTTGTCTTTGACAGTTTAAGCTGTCGAATTGCAAACACATCAGTCGCCATTAATTGTTTTGAAAACCGAAATCCATTATAGGCAATCTGAACTGTAAGTGACATGCAATGTTAGCTGGCTGGGAAACGGATACGGTTAGATGAACTCATTCGTGTCGGACCTACTTCCTGTAGTGTCACCATCGTTGCCATATCATTTACAAGGCTATAAAAACCGATGGGAATTGCATAAGCATACTATGGGATTTATATTATTATGGTAAGGAGCTCATAAAACTGACGATAATGCACAATAATATATCAGAACATTTAGTTAATTTCAACATTGCCACGCAAGTTGCGGCACTCATACTCGAACTCTTGTGCTCGTACTTTATGTGGTATGTATGCTGCCATTAGCATTAAGCTTTATACTCCTTGTCGACAAATTGCGCATACGCCACGTGTCGTTGGCCGAACCGTAATCCATGTCTCGATTAATTGCTAAGCATAAATTCAGTTAATAAGAGCAAAAGTATATGTTGAAGAAAAGAAAAAGGAAAAGCACGAAGGACGTAGAAAAGAAAACTCGCGCTAATGGCGTTAATGAGCAGCAAATAAATCTCGTCGCAACTATTAAGCAATACAAATGTTAACGTATTTAAATAACATACAAACCGTAAAAGCAAAGCAAAAAAAGTGAGCTACATAGTTTCAACTTACGCACAAAGATGTTGCCAATGAGCGTGGCCGGGAGACAGAAGACAATCACCAGAATATCGGCAATGGCGAGATTAACAATGAAGTAATTGGTAACGGTTCGCATGCGTGGTGCACGCAGCACGACGGCAATCACAAAGCTATTCCCAATGAGGCCGACCAGGAACACCAGTATGTAGGCGACACAATAGACAATGGACATGGCCAGCGAGTGACGATAGAGCGGATCGAAGCCAAAATCACCATTGCCATCCAATTGTTCCCAACGCAGCACGCTATCGTTGTAGGATTTTGTAGCGGCCACCGAGATCAAGTTCGTTGTGGCCGGTGACATGCTCAAGAGATTGGCGTAGTAGGTGGATGAGGTGGCGTCTGGTATGGAGGCGCCAGGTAAAGCCACAGCCTGCATCGTTGAGACAATTGCCAACTGGGAAGATGTTGTGGTCGTTGTGGCTGACATGCTCGCTATCAAGGAGCTGGCTGTTGGCGCCACCGTTGCGGTCGCTGTGGTCAGGACCGCAGCCAAAAGTGTATCCGTAATGGGGCCGTTACTCAATTTAATAGCACTCGATGTGCTTGAGAAGCTGCCACTGTCACTGCCACTGCCACTCCCAAGACCATTTCCATTTCCAATTCCATTTCCACTGCCAGTGTCAACATTGTTGCTGCTGTTGCTGCTGCTTAGCAAATCGTTGAAATTCAAGAGATTCTGCAAATCAACGAAATTATGCGTGAAATTATTAGAGCTCCCTACGTGGCCGGCATCGTCCAGCAATTCATTCGGCTCTTGCCATGGCCTGCCCGGGTCTGCAGTTGGCGTTGTGTCTCTTGTTATGGTGGTTAATGTGCCTCCTCCTCTGCCACCACTTGCTTCTTGTGTTGTTTTTGTTGTTGTTACCGCCGTCAGCGGCGGCATGTCGCCAGAGTGGCTTCGATGCTTGCGCTTGCGGATCCGCCCATTGACTGCCATTATCTGGCTGAGAAATCTCGACAATTTCCGCAGTTGCCCTTGATTAGTGCCTGTTAATCTCTAAAGGGACTATTTACTATTGTGGATGCTGGCTGCTGGCTGCTGGCTGATGGCTGCCCCTGCTGTTAGCGCTTTCTTAAAAAAAGTCTATAAAATTGGCTTCACTTGGCATGCTTATATTTAGTTGAGTTCCAGTTGTTAAAGTTGAAGTTGGGGTTCATGGATATGTAGATATTTTCGTGGCTATTTCAAATTAAGCAACATTCAATTAACTTCTCCACAATAAAATTCACGCGACTTTGTATGTGTGTGTGTGTGTGTTGCACAACACTTGCAATTTAAGCGCTACCCAAGGTTGATATGAATTTCGCAAAATATTTGTAAGCACTAACAAAACCCCAATGAAAATACAGCGAATAGAACAATTTGTTGCCATTGTCGGCAAGCAGGCAGAGGCAACTCGGGTTTTTGGGTTTTAGGTTTGTGTTTCTGTTTGAGTTTGAGTTTTTGACGTTGCCTTGGGGTGGGCATTACGAAAAACTCTGCTCGAAACCAAGGACCTGTGTGCATATTTTAGATAAGGCCAAATGTTGACTGCCCTGGACACATGGTTAGTGGGTAGCATTGAACGCGCCCAAAAGCAAACGACCATCAAAGCGGGCGGAGGCTGAGAAGCCAAAGCCTGTAGCTGAAGCTGTAGCTGTAGCTGTAGCTTAGCCATCTCAGGGACAGGGACATGGCCAAACATTCACACATGCGCAGCGCGTCCATTATTAACTAATTGAAATGTCATTATTCTTATTATTGTGTTCGTTTTTTTATTTGCAGCGTGCAGCTTGCACTTTGACCTCAAAAGAATGAAATGAAACGAAAGAGCTCGAACAATCGAACAATCGCACTCAATGGACAAAATAAAATTCCATTAAGCACAACTGCCAGAAACACGAAACACATCGACTTCTACTTCGAATTTGGCAGTGACAAACCAATTGCCAAAAAGAAAAAAATAAAATAAAATAAACGTTTGCTTCTTTTTTTTATTCTTGTGTTATTATTATTCTTTTGAACGTGGGTTGCCTCAATGGGAGTGCCAACTGTTGGCCCCATCAGACAAACTGACGACAAAAGACCCATTAACTGAATTCAAGAATTCGAAAGCGAGCATGAAAGTGCTTCAAATTTAATTGTGCTTACATGCTGTGCGGTTGAGTCCTGGCATCCGCTTGCCCGATATCCCAACAAAATGAATAAAAATAAACAAATATATATACACCCACCCTAACCATAACATCAACAGTGAGCACATGAGCAAGAAGTGTTACAAGCTGTTTACAAATAGTTGGCTGGCAATGAGGCCAAGACACACTAATTAAGTTGCTTGGGTCATTTGGGTTAAAAGCGCATAACGCAAAAGCCAAGTGTTGACTGCAACTTTAAACCACACGCTGCAACTTCACAACTTCTACACCCACACACACACACACACATATATATATATATATACGCCTACAGCTCCCACACACATGGCACCTACACAATCACAAATTTTGTACACTACGCGTGGTCGTTTCCGTGTTTTGTTGCATGGGCGGCCATGTGTTGGTCACCTTTTTGGGGTGTCGCCTTTGCCCCGGTTGCGACCGCGTTGTTAACGGTTTCGTGTCTGACGGAACACTGCTGCAAAAGCTGCATGGCCAGCTCGTTTTTGTGGCACTCAGTCCTATCTGGCACGGCACGACAGACACGATAACACCAGAGCCGACGGAGTCAAAACCGTCGCGTCGTGTTGCCTGCAACGATGGCACGACGACTGAATGTAGGTCCTTGTTGCCAAACCGCGCCCGCCGTCAGCTGCCATCGCTTTCACACAGGCTGCGGCTTCGTATCCGCTCAAACGCGCTTGGGCTAGGCGAGAGTGGTTTATGGATATGGACACGGGTGTGGGTTTTGGGTGACTATGTATATGTGTGTGGTGTGTGGGTGTGTGGGTGTGGGAGTGAAAGCGAGCGCGCCTCATTCACTCGTCCTTGTCGCCTGTGTACACTCGCACTGAGCAATTGGGAACGGCTGTGCTGTGCTGTGATGTGCTGTGCTGTGCTGTGGTGTGCTGTGTTGAACCAACGGCCCTCAAATGCATTGACAGAGTTATGCTACAACCTTTCTTTGTATAAGTATGTGTGTATAGGGGTGTGTTTGTTTGTGACTGTGTTAGTGTGTATTTTTTTATACTTTCACAGGCTCAGCTCATGGCAAAAACATATAACTTTGTAGGCTCAAAATTGAAGGACCACTTTTGGCAATATACAAGGTTAAATTGCAAAATGTCAGGGAATCGTGGGAGACCGTGAGCATAAGCGAAGCTGCGGCTGATTTGATACGGATGTGATGCTACCCCCTCTTCACTTTATATACGTGTATGCTTGAAAATACAAAACACTACACTTAGGCCAGTCAACAGACAAAAGACAGAAGAAAGCCTTAAGCGCGGGTTGGTTCACAATAAACCATGTTGATATTGCGACTGCTATTCTTCAAAAATACGATTATTATGCCATTTGCCTGTTTCCCCTTTTTGACAGTGTGGGTGTGTTTGTTTGTGTGTGTGTAAGTAGCGCCCTCTTCTATGCTACGGACTCAGCATTGTTGCACAGCCGCAGGAAACAAAACAAAAGCAACAAGCAACGAGGCGCCCAATTGCTCTTGTCTATCATTGCAGATACACACGGGCGCCCACGGCGTATACGCAATTTCCGTGCTCTTCCGCTATTGTTCCTTTCCTTATTTTGCCTATTCCCTTTATTTTTTTGTTGTTGGCTTCTTTTGTTATTGTTTGCGTTGCCAATTGCCTCCACATGTTTACTTAAGACTTTGATGCTTCGACCATTTATGCCTTTCTTGATAGCTTCCTTCCAATGCGACAGTTTCGGTTCGGTTATCGTTGCGTTTCCTCCGTAACTCAGAGAATCCCATAGTTGAACTTCCGCAACGGCGGACATTGGGAGCTTAGTTAGCTAAGTCTGGACGTAAGCTGGGTAAGCAATTAAAAGCGCTGCTCCCCAATGAAATCCCAACTTTGACCTCTATCGTTTTTGCATACTTCTCGCTTCAACTTTAATGGAAGTTTTCAAGTTTTATTGCTAAGCTCGTTAGCATTCATATTTAGCACATTCACTCCACTTACTCCAGCCCAACACTTCACTCCAATATTCGCACTCATACTCACTCAAAACTCACTCATTCTGAATGAGCGGGAGAGTGCTCGCATACCCACCCCTCAGGATGTGTTGAGCGCACAGGATGCGCGCGCGCTAGAAACAGCTGTCTTTCCTGCTGAGCCACGCAAAGGTTCAAAAACCTTGTGCTTGGTTCAACACACACAAACAATACGATGCTGGCATCTACACTGAGAGCATTTTCGGTTGCACGATTTTTAAGATATATGAGTGAATGAATATTCAATTTAAATTTTAACCACTAGAGACACCAAATTTGGTGATAACTTGACATGTCCAGTGTTTAATAATTACATTTAAGCAAAACTATGATCTGATCAAAGGCGATATGATCGCGAAGAATTTTGATTATTTTTGCACTTTCCCCTCAAAATAATATTTCTTAAGTGCTCGACTCTTTAGATAGACTCTTGAGATAGAGGATAGAGTTGGTTTTTGTGATCTTAAAAAACTAGTATGTATGTATATAAGTTCTTATTAACTTCTACTTATACTTATTACTTACTTTACATAAAACAATAAACTTCGATGTCGAAATTAAAGAAATGGTTAAACGTTTACGTTCACTTATCTTCTCAATTCAAATTAAAATTCCTATCTGCAAGTATAACAGTATAACAGAATTATACAAATTCAAATGTGGCGCTAGAAATAAGTAGAAATTTCGAGCGCAGACATCTGGCAAGCCTGTGAGTCATGACCGGCAATAGTACACACTCGTATATTTCTGTCTTGCTTCCACAATCGTTAAAAAGACAGATGCAGCAAGCCGATACTTATATGCTCTATTTCAGAATTGTACAGTATGAGGTGTTAACTAATGCTTCTGAAAATAGTTAAAGATGTAAATACAATTCATTTTTTTTTTAATTTCTGTTGATTTATTCTTACCAATACAATTTTACCACTTAACATAACACAAAATCTAGTTCCGTTGCAGAAGTGATGTCAAATTAGGTAGTGTTGTATTCAGTGTATCGAAATGCCAACGCAGCGCTAGCGTATTCACTCACACTAATGGAAAATTCGAGATCAAATGAAGCAGACAAGTCGAGTTCTCGATGAAATCAAGCAGACACTCTTGAGGGTATAAATAGAGCTCACAGTCAGTCAGCGCTCATTCGCAAAAAATAAGTGTGCAAGTGAAGTTCTTCGTGATATAAAAGAAAAAGTTATTCTGGTTTGCAGTGGTCAAAAATATAGCTGTGGTACATGATACAAATGTACATATATATATAAAATTAGTCATCCACAATGCTAAAGTGTAAAGCAATTACTCTAAAGGAGGAGCTACGAAGTTACAACATGAAACGAAGGCTGAAATAATCGATAGTACCACATTTTCACCATTTTGGCTGTGAACAAAGAAAACACGTCGCCGTTGTTTGTGTGATCATTCGAGCTAATTTCACAATGTGGAAAATCAGCAACGCAAAACCACTTGGCTGTGCCATAACAGAGTTGTTCCTCTTTGTATAGAAAGTTGGTCATTAGGCAGGATGTGAGGCGGCAAATGCCTGGGGCCAGAAGTTTCAGTTGCCAGGCTTAAGGCTTAGGCAGGCAATGAAGGCGCTCTATTATCCATGGCCATGGTCGGTGTGTGCCTGGACTTGAGGAGTTGGCATAGGATTCCAGGTATAGACGTCAGGGAGCCTAGTGAAAAGCCCCTGTTATACGTAAGCAAAATCTAAGTTTAATCAGTAATTTACAAAAAAATTATATATAATGATTCATTTTCGAACGTAGCGTAAAGCGTAAACGTTTACAGTCATTCTCTTCACCCTAACACAATATTACAAATATTGCGTAATTCAATGTTATTATTTTGATAAAATGTTATTTCATCTATCTGCTTCTAGAAAATTTCCAACCCCTGCAAAACGTGTCACTATTTCTGGGCTTAACAAGGTCTCTCTTCTCGATTCTCTTTTAACCCACCCAAACAGCAGCTGGCCTGCTCTAAAAATAACACGTATTTTATTTACATGAACGTAGGTACATGTTATTTGGTCTTATACAATAACGCTGTCTTACTTGCACTTGCGCCAGATCCGGCTGCAAGTCACCTTATTGTTTGCTACAGCAGCTGCGTATTAAACACGCTCTGCTACTAAGCTCTCTACTTTGTAGCACTTTTGCTTATACATATGTTGTTCTCTCTTATACATAAAGTGCGGATACACACTTTTACATCAAGTAACTCTGGAAATTTCCAGTGTAATGTGACTTCTCCATATTTTGCTTCGATTGGCATTTGTTATACTTAAACATAAACATTTTCAAAAAAATTTAGTTGTTAATCTTAGTTATGTTATTTATTGTCATTTTGATCATTGTCATACAAGTTAACCAAGCAATATGTATTTTTTTCTCTAAACTTTATAGTTGGGCGTTTAAAAGTTGATATGCGATCGACTGAACTTGTGACTCATAAATTTAGCAAGCTAATGGGCTTAACAATTGCTGAAAATGCATTTGGCTCATTTGCCATGCATGGCGAGAGTTCGAGTATTCTGCGACTAAGTCGCGGCCTACACAGGGTTACATCGTTTTTATCAGATTGATTGCGTGGAGTGAATTATAGGAACCAATATCAACTTCTTTGCTCTACTATGACTTGTTGCAAAAGACGTCCAGTTATTTACGGGTTCTGTTTATTACCTATCATCATCGAACCGATATCAGTATCGACCAAACACTGTACTTGACATCGATCGCTTAAATCAATTCAAATATCGTATCTGGAGTAAAAACTGAACGAGCTGAATGGTAGTTCGTTAGATCGTTAAGCGCGCCACAAACAACAATATATTATTCGTTTTGTTCTTTGTTTTTAATCATTAACGGAAAAGTACACATACTACGTGTCACTTAAATTCCTAACACCTGATATTAAATGCATTTTTGTTTTGTGTACATCAAGATATAAAAAAAACTTTTGACCTATATTGTTGTAATTATACATGTCCAAACCAAAAATAGAAAAGATTGAAAAAAAAGAAGCAGCTCACTCACAGAAAAGAAGCATAAAAACAAAAGAATAAAAGATGAAAAGAATTCTAATAAATTTCGAAACAATTGTTCCGCATATTTTTATTTTAAGCTAAAATTCTAAAAAAAAAAAAATTTCAGTCAAATCGTCATATTACGCTTGCGAATGGAGGAAGGGCCACAGATCTCAATAACTTAAATTACATTTTATATGGGAACAATGAATTTAATGGATTGCCCCTGATAACAAATAATACATCTTTACCTTTATTGTTGGTGAACTTAATAATGCAAATTTCAGAAGGTATTATGAGTTGTACAAGTATAAAACAAAACTCAAATATTCAATTTTACGAAAACGAAAATACTCGTATATAAAATAAGGAAAATAATAAGGTATGGGTAAAATAAATAATACGTGTATTAAAATGAAATACCTTGGGGAAACCACATTCATTATTCGTCTTCGGCTAAGCAGGATAAAATGAAGTCAATGAAATCATCTTTTAAAAGTAAAAAACTCCGGAAAGTGTTATAATAGGTAGGAACCAATCCTTAAATATAAAAGTATAAAAAAAACGTATAATAGAAACAAGCATATTTTTAAAATTTATTAAAATTCTCATGCATAAATATAAATATTTTTAAATGATAGCCATAATGTGCTATAAAAACAAATACTGAAGTTCTTCAACTTCCGAGTCATAATAAAATATTATTTAAACTATTAAAAAGATCACATATGAGGTAGGGACCATATATAACTTATTATCCGCTATGAAGGGCTGGCGACATAACACGAAAATGTACTTTGAACAATTGAAAGGTGGGGATAATATAAAACAGTATCATGCGTTATCTAATATTTATACGAATAAATATTTATATATGGTAAGAATGTGATGAAAACAAATACTATTAAAGATTTTCAACTTGGCTGGGTGTAACTCGTATATATTTTAAAATTTCGCTGTTATGTAGGGGTAATACTATAAATCTAAACGAAGCGAATCGTTATCAATTAAAACAATTTTCCAATATACAAAGTCCTCATACCAAGTAGGGATAATACTTACGCTTAAACGATATAATACGTTATAAAAACAAATACAAAAATGTCTCTAACTCCCTAGTCAAAACAATATACCCTTTAATTCAAAATTAAACATTAATGAATGAAACATGAATATTTACATATAATATATCAAATAATTTAAGTGCTTTTGAAATATTAATTTGTTATTTCAAAAGCTGGGGACACAAAAAATTTCCTCAGACAGAAATGGTTAAAATATCTCTCGAATAAAACTTTTGGTTTTTGTTTAAATACGAACCTTAATCTGGTATATATACAAATATTTTATCTATGCGTACAACTTCAATATACACTTTTTTATACTTCAAATTTACAATGAGAATGAAATGGTTTACAACTTTTGTATTTAAATATTACTTTTTTATTCGAAATCTAGGTAGGGGTGCGAATATTTTCTCCTCGAACAAAATGGTTGCACATTGCTATAAACAAAACATTGATACTTTTTAGACTACGAACTTGAAAAAAGGTTGTCAAATATTTTCTCTATGAATGACTTGATTAAAACTTCGAGTGTAAACTAGGAAGGGATGGAAATATTTCCTCTATCAATAAACTGGTGGTTACAAATTTAATTTTTTATTCCTTGAATGTAAACTAAATATGAATGAAATTCAAATCATGTGGTTGAAAATTTCTATACAAAAAATGTTAAAAATGCTAACTCGAATTGCGCAGTTCTTCAAATATTTCTTCTATAAATGAAATGATAAAACATCAAATCGAAAGTAAAATTCCGAATGTCCAATAGGTAGGGTGCAACTTACAATACTTTCATTATAAAATTGGTTAACATTTTTTGTCAAAATACTAAATAGTTATTACTTCACAAATTATAATATGTATTTCTTGTTAAAGATACAAATATTTGATGATTATTTAAACTTTGAACACAAACTAGATAGGGATACAAATTATAATGTGATTAAATCTCAAAAAATGTCTATTCTCCAAATGTTCAGAGTTCGAACTTGTATTAGGTTGTGACGGGAATATTTTTATGAATTAGTTAAGACTTCTAAAATGTGCATATGCATTTCTTGATCAACTAAGAATTAAAACTTGGAAGGGATAAAAACATCTAAATGTCAATTATGGTGAAAACTTCGTAAAATAATACTTACATATAATAAAGTTCTTCAACTTCCCAGCGAAAACAATATATTCTTTAAGCTATTAAAAGATCTAATATCAGGTAGGGGTAATATATAACCTCATAATAAAACCAAATATTAAATAAATTATTAAAACAGTAAAATTAATGATACGATACAATACAATACAGTACATATTTCTTAATAATGCGTAAAAAACTAAATTTATTTTGAAAACTCATTTAATATATCCGTATCGTGACACGAAAATGTTTTTGGTAGTGTAAGAAAATTTCGCATTTGGTGGAGATAATATATTAGAAAAGCGAATAATGTGTAATGACACCAATTACAAACATTTTCTAATATTTGAAATTATCATACCAATAATAAATTATCATACCAGAATAATATACATTTAAAATGGGAAAATCGATGATGAGTATTAATTTTGAACATAATTTCCAACTCGGGAAAATATCTACAATGAAAATAGAACAAAATCTTTATTTACATTTTTTTATTTTAAAAATGGATAGTGTAGAACTTTTATAATTCGCATACCTTTATGCGTTTTTCAGACTTGCTCTTCATTTGACTTAGTCTAATTTGGTAATATGATATTATGAAACACATACAACTTCAATATACATGTGCTTAATATATTAAACTCTTTACTATCTGCAAAAAAATATTGCGACTGAGGACTGGATTACTTTATTCGAAGTAGACTGGAAAATGTTAGCATTGTCTCATACATACCCAATTATAATGCATTATTTTAACCCGATATTGCTTCTCGCATACAATTAAAAATGTCAATATGGACTGAAAATCTTAATTTTTCATGAATGGTTATCTAAAACGTACAATTATAATTAAATGGCAGAAATATGAATTCAAATCGATGGAACAACAATCACTTCGTCTTCATTGAAGTTATTTCTTTATGGAATAAGGAAAAGTCTTAAAATATAAATTAAATTTCATCAGCTTTTTGAGCTTAATGTGCACATTTATATTCATATTACCAACGGCATAGACTTATGATATATCCTACTTACTGGCATCAACATCCTACAATCTTCTGGCTATGCAGTTTATAACAATTCAATATATTATTGCAAAATGCTTCATATTCAAAATGCTGCAAGTAATTGCTGAAATCATAAAAAATTACAATCATAGTATATGTACATCACACATTTCCAGAGCACAGGATCTTTCGTGAGACCCGCATGCACCCATCCTTACAAAAGCGTGATAATCGTGGAAAACCCAAAAAATAAGAATGCTAAGAAAAAATATGACAAGTGAAGAAACAGACATGAAATAGAGAATTCAAATAATCTTCAAAACAGCAAACAACAATGTGGGAAGTAAATTTGAGCAAAGAAATTCAACTATAACAATATATTAAAAACCCCTATTTTATAAAGATCACATGAAAACAATCTTTAATTAAAATAAATATTAAATTAGGGATGATTACAAGACATTTTTATTTATATTTTTATATATTTATTTAATTAAAAAAATTATTATTGGTTACATTTTTTAGGGACGATTTCTCTCATATTTTTTTCCTACGGTCATACACATTTAAACTCGATTAACTCTGATATTCGTTATGAAATATGAAATATGGTTCTCTCTTTTGGAAAGGCTTCGAATATTAATTTATGGTATGATATTTTTAGAAATATCCAATTATATTTTATGTACCATTACAATTGAAATTTCGTCTCACATACTTAAAATTTGTTGTGTAACTTAAACATTAATAAATGAAACATAAACTATTCCATATACAAATAATTGAAGTGCTTTTGAAATATTAATTTTTTATTTCAAAAGGTAGGTAGGGACACAAATACTTCCCCTCTGACATGAGTTATTAAAAAATCTCTGTAATAAAACTATTGATTGTTTAAACCCGAATCTTAATCTGGTATATATACAAATATTTTCTGTATGCGTACAACTTCAATATACATTTTTATACTTTAAAATATAAATCGAGAATGAAATGGTTTACAACTTTTGCATTTAAATATTATTTTATTTATTCGAAACCTAGGTAGGGGTGCGAATATTTTCTCCTTGAACGAAATGGTTGAACAGTTTTATAATAATCATCACTTTGATATTTTTTAAATTACGAACTTAAAAAAAGTATGTCAAATATTTTCTCTATGAATGACTGGATTAAAACTTCGAGTGTAAACTAGGAAGGAAATGCAAATAGAGGAACTCTATGAATAAAGTGGTGGTTACAAATTAAATTTCTTATTCTTTGAATGTAAACTAAATATGAATGAAGTTTAAATCATGTGGTGGAAAATTTTTATACAATGTTAAAATGGTAATTTAAAGTACTAGGTGATATTTCCTCTATGAAGGAAATGATAAATCGAATTGAAAATTAAATTCTGAATGTACGGTGCAACTGTACCTTTATAATAAAATTTATTAAGACTTATTGTTAAACTACGAATGTAATCTACACCTATCAAATGGTGATTACTTTTTAAATCATATATGTTTCTTGTTAAAGATACATATATTTGATGATTATTTAAACTTTGAACATAAACTAGGTAGGGATGCAAATGTTTCTGTGAATATGTGATTAAATCATAAAAACCCAAATATTCAGAATAAGAACTTGTATTAGGTTGTGAAACTTCTAAAATGTATATATGCATTTCCTGTTGAACTGCGAATTAGAACTCGATAAAAACATTTTTTATTTTTCATAATTAAATATAATACTTACATATAAACAAAGTAATATGTAATGAAACAAATATAAAAGTTATCCAACTTCCGAGCTGAATCAATATATTCTTTTAACTATAAAAAGGTAGGGACAATATGTAACCTAATAAATAATATAATAATAAGAATAATATGAAACCAAATATCAAAAATATATGAAAAGAGTAAAAGTAATGACACAAGTATGAAAATACAATTTTTAAGTGGTAGAATGCATGTTTCTTAATAATGCTTAATAAAACCAAATTAAATTTTAAAACTCATAGTATTCAATATTTCCGTATCGTTATGAACGACCCTAACATATTTTTTGTAGTGTAAAAATATTTCGATTTAGGTGGGCGTAATATATTAGAAAAACGTATAAACAATAATTTGAAACTATCATACCAGGTAGGAACATCACATAAGAATGTATATGAAAAACGCGATACTTGATGATGCGTTTTGATTTTAAACATAATTTCCAACTTGGTTTGGTGAAAAGTACAAAATGGTAACAACATAACAACCAAAAATATCTACAATGAAACTACAGCAAAACCTTTATTTATTTTAAAAATGTATAGTGGTGAACTTTTGTAATTAGCTTGCCTTTAAGCGTTTCCCCGATTTGTTTTGATATGACTTTGTCTAATTTGGTAAAATTATATTTTGAATCACATACAACTTTATTATATATAAAGTATATATCTTTATTATATACAAAGTATATCCAACAAAATTATATACTTGAATTTATGTTTACCATGTACTTAATATATTAAACAATATTATAAATATTGTGTTTGGCTTCAACTCCTGCAAAAAATGATTGCGACTGAGGACTGGATTGAGAGTATTTTATTCGAAGTAGGACATTTATAATTAATATAGACTGGAAGACGTTTGCATTGTCTCATACATAACAAATTGTAATGCATCATTTCAAACCGGTTATGTTTCTCGTATACAATTTAAAAATGTATTGTCTCATTGTCAATAAGGACTGGAAATCTTAATGTTTTCATTGGATATATAAAAAATACAATAATACAATGATAATTAAATGACAGAAATATGAATTCAAATAGATGGAGCAACAATCGCTTCTTTTTCATTGAAGTTATTCCTTTATGGAATAAGGGAAAGTCTTAAAATATAAATTTCATTTATATTCATGTTATCAATGGAATAGATATATGAGATATCCTACTTACTGATATGACCATTCTACAATCTTCTGACAATATATATAGTATACAGCAACTCGTACTTATTGCAAAAAACTCCACATTAGAAGTTCTTCACGCAAATGCTGAAATCATCAAAACTACAATCGAAGTATTAGTACATCACATATTTATAGAGCACAGGATCTTTCTTGAGACCCGCATCCAACCATCCTTATAAAGAGCGTGATAATCGTGGAAAACCCGAAAAATAAGAATGCTAACCAAAAATATGTGACATATGAACAGTCAGGCTGAGAATTCAAAATAATCTTCACAACAACAACAATGTGGAACTTCCAAAAATAAATTTAAGCAGAGAATTACAAATATTACACAATATTAAATACCCCTATTTTTTAAAGATCGCTCGATAACAATCTTCAATTAAAATAAATATATTAGGGATGCTTACAAAACAATTTTATTTATAGTAATTTATATTATTAATATTGGTTTTATTTTTTACGGATGGTTTCTCACATTTCGTTTTGTTTCTACGGTCGTACAGTTAATTATGATATTCGGTATGAAATATGCGTTCCGAACTATATTTCTCTCTTTAGGATGGGTTTTGTATATTAATTCATTGTTTATTTTTAAAAATATCCAATTTGCGAACAAGACACATATGTATTGTTAATTTTCTTTCGTGGAAAGGGGAATCTTAAAAACTATATTTTATATACCCTTTAAATTGAAATTTAGTCTTATATTCAAACATAAATAATTCTATATACCAAATAATTGAAGTGTTTTGAAATATTAATTTGTTATTTCATAAACTAGGTAGGGATGCAAATAATTTCCCTCTGACAGAAAAAAATCTCTGTAATAAAACTATACAAACCTAAATCTGGTATTTGTACAAATATTTTCTCTATGCGTACAACTTCAATATAAATTTTTATAATTTCGAGAATGAAATGGTTTACAACTTTTGTATTTAAATATTATTTTACTTATTCGAAACCTAGGTAGGGGTGCGAATATTTTCTCCTTGAATGAAATGGTTGAACAGTTCCATAATAATCAAAACATTGATATTTTTTAAATTACGAACTTGAAAAAAGGTCAAATATTTTCACTATGAATGACTTGATTAAAACTTCGAGTGTAAACTAGGAAGGGATTCAAATATTTCCTCTATGAATAAAGTGGTGTTTTCAAATTTAATTTTTTATTCTTTTAATGTAAACAAACTATGAATGAAATTCAAATCACTTGGTTGAAAATTGTTATACAAACAATATTAAAATGGTAACTCGAACTACTAGGGGATATTTCCTCTATGAAGGAAATCATAAATCGAATCGAAAATTAAATTCCGAATTTACGATAGGTAGACTGCAACTTATACCTTTATTATAAAATTGGTTAAAACTTCTATTGTTAAACTACGAATGTAATTTACACATATGTATTTCTTATTAAAGACACAAATATTTGATTATTATTTAAACTTTAAACTTAAACTAGGTAGGGATTCAAATATTTATGTGAATAATGTGATTAAATCTCAAAAAATGTCTATACTTAAAATATTCATAATATATTCTTTAAACTATTAAAAGATCTCATATCAGGTAGGAATAATACAATATACGACTATAACCTAATTACCCGTTATAAAATCAAATATCAAGTACTATTTTAAAAGAGTAATGACAATTGCAAAAATGTTGAAATATTTCAAATATACCAGTTAGGGATAATATAGATAATAATAGATGAATGTATATTGCAAACGGGAATATCGACGATGAGGATTAATTTTAAACATCATTTCCAACTCGGGAAAATTTCTACAATGAAAATACAAGATCTTTATTTAAATTTTTTTATTTTAAAAATGGATAGCGTTGAACTTTTAAAATTCGCATACCTTTTTGCGTTTTTACGACTGGCTTTGATATGACTTTGTCTAATTTGGTAAAATGATATTTTGAAACACATACAACTTTATTATATAATACGTATATATCTTTATTATACACAAAATATATCCAATATATCCAAATTATATATATGCCATGTGCTTAATATATATAATATATTAAATTCTTTACTATTTGCAAAAAAAATATTGCGACTGAGGACTGGAAAATGTTAGCATTGTCTCATACATAGCCAATTATAATGCATAATTTTAACCCGATATTGCTTCTCGCATACAATTAAAAATGTCAATATGGACTGGAGATCTCAATTTTTCATGAATGGTTATCTAAAAAGTACAATTATAAATAAATGGCAGAAATATGAATTCAATTCGATGGAACAACAATCACTTCGTCTTCATTAAAGTTATTTCTTTATGAAATAAGGAAAAGTCTTAAAATATAAATTACATTTCATCAGCTTATTGAGCTTAATGTGCACATTTATATTCATATTACCAACGGAATAGACTTATGATATATCCTACTTACTGGCATCAACATCCTACAATCTTCTGGCTATGCAGTTTATAACAATTCAATATATTATTGCAAAATGCTTCATATTCAAAATGCTGCAAGCAATTGCTGAAATCATGCGAAACTACAATCGAAATATTAGTTCATCAGATATTTTCAAAGCACAGGATCTTTCGTGAGACCCGCATGCACCCATCTTTATAAAGAGCGTAATAATCGTGGAAAAACCGAAAAATAAAAATGCTAAGCAAAAAATATGACAAATGAAGAGACAGACATGATATAATTTAAAATAATCTCATAAACAAAAACAACAATCTGGAAAGTAAATTTGAGCAAAGAATTACAAATATTACAATATAATGAAAACCCCTATTTTTATAGATCACATGATAACAATCTTCAAAATAAATATATTAGGGATGATTAAAAGACAATTTTGTTTATATTATTAAACATTTTTATTGGTTACATTTTTTACGGACGATTTCTCTCATTTCTTTTTTTATGAAATATGAGTTCCGAATTATGGTTCTCTCTTTTGGAAGAGCTTCGAATATTCTTTTGTGGAAAGGGGAATTTTAAAAACTATATCTTATATACCCTTACAATTTGTTATGTAACTTATACATAAATAATTTCATATACCAAATAATTGAAGTGATTTGAAATATTACTTTGTTATTTCATAAACTAGGTAGGGATGCAAATATTTCCCCTCTGACAGAAATAGTTAAAAAAATCTCTGTAATAAAACTGTAGACACCTAAATCTGGTATTTACACAAATATTTTTCCTATGTCTACAACTTCAATATACATTTTTATACTTTCAAATGTAAATCGAGAATGAAATGGTTCACAACAACATTACTTTATTTATTGGAAAACTAGGTAGGGGTGCGAATATTTTCTCCTTGAATGAAATGGTTGAACAGTTCCATAATAATCAAAACATTGATATTTTTTTAAATTACGAACTTGAAAAAAGGTTGTCGAATATTTTCTCTATGAATGACTTGATTAAAACTTTGAGTGTAAACTAGGAAGGGATGCAAATATTTCCTCTATCAATAAACTGGTGGTTACAAATTTAATTATTTATTCCTTGAATGTAAACTAAATATGAAAGAAATTCAAACCATGTATTGAAAATTTCTATACAAAAAATGTTAAAAATGCTAAATCGAATTGCGCAGTTATTCAAATATTTCTTCTATAAATGAAATGATAAAACATCAAATCGAAAGTAAAATTCCGAATGTCCAATAGGTAGGGTGCAACTTATACCTTCATTATAAAATTGGTTAAATTTATTGTCAAAATATAATACTAAATAGTTATTACTTCACAAATCATAATATGTATTTCTTGTTAAAGATACAAATATTTGATGATTATTTAAACTTTGAACATAAACTAGATAGGGATACAAATTTTTATGTGAATAATGTGAACTTGTATTAGGTTGTGACAGGAATATTTTTATGAATTGGTTAAGACTTCTAAAATGTGTATTTCCATTTCTTGTTCAACTACGAATTGAAACTTAAAAGGGATAAAACATCTAAATGTCAATTATGGTGAAAACTTCGTAATATAATCCTTACATATAATCAAAATAAAGTGTAATGAATCAAATATTAAAGTTCTTCAACTTCCCAGCGAAAACAATATATTCTTTAAGCTATTAAAAGATCTGATATCAGGTAGGGGTAATATCATTATAAAACCAAATATCAAATAAATTATTAAAACAGTAAAATTAATGATACGATACAATACAATACAGTACATATTTCTTAATAATGCGTAAAAAACTACATTTATTTTGAAAACTCATTTAATATATCCGTATCGTGACCCGAAAATGTTTTTGGTAGTGTAAGAAAATTTCGCATTTGGTGGAGATAATAAATTAGAAAAGCGAATAATGTGTAATGACATGAATTACAAAGATTTTCTAATATTTGAAATTATCAAACCAATAATAAATTATCATACCAGAATAATATACATTTAAAATGGGAAAATCGATGATGAGTATTAATTTTGAACATAATTTCCAACTCGGGAAAATATCTACAATGAAAATAGAACAAAATCTTTATTTACATTTTTTTATTTTACAAATGGATAGTGTAGAACTTTTATAATTCGCATACCTTTATGCGTTTTTCCGACTTGCTCTTGATTTGACTTAGTCTAATTTGGTAATATGATATTATGAAACACATACAACTTCAATATACATGTGCTTAATATATTAAACTCTTTACTATCTGCAAAAAAATATTGCGACTGAGGACTGGATTACTTTATTCGAAGTAGACTGGAAAATGTTAGCATTGTCTCATACATAGCCAATTATAATGCATCATTTCAAACCGATAATGCTTCTCGCATGTAATTTAAAAATGTACTATCTTATTGTCAATATGGACTGAAAATCTTAATTTTTCATTAATGGTTATCTAAAAAGTACAATTATAAATAAATGGCAGAAATATGAATTCAAATCGATGGAACAACAATCACTTCGTCTTCATTGAAGTTATTTCTTTATGAAATAAGGAAAAGTCTTAAAATATAAATTACATTTCATCAGCTTTCTGAGCTTAATGTGCACATTTATATTCATGTTACCAACGGAATAGATATATTATATATCCTACATACTGACATCTGCATCCTTCAATCTTCTGGCTATGCAGTTTATAACAATTTATTGCAATATATTATTGAAAAATGCTGCAAGCAATTGCTGAAATCATGCGAAACTACAATCGAAGTATTACATATATATATCACATATTTTCAAAGCACAGGATCTTTCGTGAGACCCGCATGCACCCATCCTTATAAAGAGCGTGATAATCGTGAAAAACCCGAAAAATAAGAATGCTAAGCAAAAAATATGACAAATGAAGAGACAGACATGAAATAAAAAATTAAAAATAATCTTTACAACATCAAACAACAATGTGGAAAGTAAATTTGAGCAATGAATTTAAACTATAACAATATATTAAAAACCCCTATTTTTTAAAGATCACATGATAGCAATTAAAATAAATATTATTTTAGGGATGATTACAAGACATTTTCATTTATATATTTATTTTATTAAAACAATTATTATTGGTTACATTTTTTAGGGTCGATTTCTCTCATCTTTTTTTCCTACGGTCATACACATTTAAACTCGATTAATTCTGATATTCGTTATGAAATATGGTTCTCTCTTTTGGAAAGGCATCGAACGTTAATTTGTTGTATGATATTTTTAAAAATATCCAATTATATTTTATGTACCCTTACAATTGAAATTTTGTCTTACATACTTAAAATTTGTTGTGTAACTTAAACATTAATAAATGAAACATAAACTATTCCATATACAAATAATTGAAGTGCTTTTGAAATATTAATTTTTTATTTCAAAAGGTAGGTAGGGACACAAATATTTCCCCTCTGACATGAGTTATTAAAAAATCTCTGTAATAAAACTATTGATTGTTTAAACACGAATCTTAATCTGGTATATATACAAATATTTTCTGTTTGCGTATAACTTCAATATACATTTTTATACTTTAAAATATAAATCGAGAATAAAATGGTTTACAACATTTGTATTTAAATATTACTTTATTTGTTCGAAACCTAGGTAGGGGTGCGAATATTTTCTCCTTGAACGAAATGGTTGAACATTTATATAATCAAAACGTTGATATTTTATTAAATTACGAACTTAAAAAAATTGTTGTCACAAATATATTCTCTATGAATGACTTGATTAAAACTTTTTGTGGTTACAAATTTATTTTTTTATTCTTCAAACAATGTTAAAATGCTAACTCAAACTGAGAGATTCGTATATTTCGTCTACGAATGAAATGATGAATTATCGAATCGAAAATAAAATTCCGAATGAACGACAGGTAGAGTGGAACTAAAACTTTTATCAAAATATTGATTACTTCTAAGCTTACAACCAGGCATGGATATAAATAATTTCTTTAATAATAATTTCTTTGTTAAAACACTAACCTTATTTGGATTCAGATACAACTATTTGATGATTATTAAAACTTTGAATATAAACTAGGTAGGGATACAAATATTTATGAGAATAATGTGATTAAATTATAAAAATGTCTATACTTCAAATATTCAGAGTACAAACTTGTATTAGGTTGTGACGGGAATATTTTAATGAAATAGTTAAGACATCTAAAATGTGTATATGCGTTTCTTGTTCAACTACGAATTAAAACTTGGAAGGTATAAAAACATTATCCAGTTTAATAATTAAAAATTATAGTTACATATAATCAAAATAATATATATTAAATCAAATATTAAAGTTATCCAACTTCCGAACAAAAACAACATATTCTTTAAACTATAAAAAGATTTCATATCAGGTAGGGGCAATAAATAACCTAATTATCCTTTATGAAACCAAATATCAAATAATATATTAAAATAGTAAAATTATGAAACACGCACGACAAAAAAATGTTTAAGGGGTACAACACATATTTCTTAATAATACGTAATAAAACCAAATTTTAATTGAAAATTTCTCATTAGGTGAAGGTAATATATTAGAAAAGTGTAATGACATTAATGACAGAAATTTTCCAATTTATAAATTTGGAATTATCATACCAGGTTAGGATTATATATTCTATATAATATAATAGGGATAATAACAGAAGAATTTTTAATCATAATTACCAACTCGGGGAAAATATCTACAATGCAAATACAAAAAAATCTTTATTTTTGTTTTATTTTAGAAATGGATAGTGGTGAAATTTTATGAATAGCTTACCTCTATGCGTTTTTCCGATTTGCTTTGATATGACTTAATTTAATTTGATATGATATTTGAAATTATATTTTAAAAAAAATACAACTTTATTATATATAAAGTATATATCTTTATTATACACAAACTATCTACAACAACCATATATGCAACCATCCAACCATTAAATATTACTTTATTAATTCGAAAACTAGGTAGAGATGCAAAAATGTTCTCTTTGAACAAAATGGTTGAATATATCTATAATCAAAACATTGATATTTTTTTTAGACTACGAACTTGAAAAAAAATGGTCACAAATATTTTCTCTTTGAATGACTTGATTAAAACTTCGAGTGTAAACTAGGAAGGGATGCAAATATTTCTTCTATCAATAAAGTGGGTTAAGCTCCAAAAATTATAATATAAATTGATATATTTTATATTTTATTCTTCGAATGTAAAATAATGAAATGAATGAAATTCCGATCATGTGGTTGGAAATTTCTATACAAAAAATGTTAAAAATGATAACTCGAATTACGCAGTTATTCGAATATTTCCTCTATGAATGAAATGAATAAACATCGAATCGAAAATTAAATTCCGAATGTACGATAGGTAGGACTTATACCTTTATTATTAAATTGGTGAAAACTTCTAAAATTAAAATGTGAACTTATTGTTAAAAAACTATATAATCTACTCATATTAAATGGTTATTATTTCCCAAATCATAATATATATTTCTTTTTAAAGATACAAATATTTGATGAATATTTCAATTTTGAACATGAACTAGGTAGGGATGCAATATTTATGTGAATGTGATTAATTCTTAAAAAATGTCTGTACAACAAATATTCAGAGTACAAACTTGTATTAGGCTGCGACGGGAATGTTTTAATGAATTGCTTAAAACTTCTAAAATGTTTATATGCATTTCTTGTTGAACTGCGAATTTAGGCGTTGAGGGATAAAAACATATGTATTTTATAATTAAAACTTCGAAAAGTAATATTTACAAATAAACAAAATAATGTGTAATGAAACAAATATTAAGGTTCTGCAACTTCCAAGCTAAAATAATATTATCTTTAAGCTATTAATAGTTTTTTTAAAAACTAGCAAGGAAATCAAATTTGTCTTTGAGTGATCTAATTTAAAAAATTTGCAAAATGAATATTTTAATTTTCCTTTAACTTTCGACAGTTGGTTAGGTTAATTCTCGCTTCTCACTTGAATGGGCTGATTTGCAACTTTTATCATTAATTTTGTATTTATTTTTTTAAATTTGTTTTTAACTAATTAAACGAGTAAGCTTTCCTCTATTTATTTATTTAGTTTAGTTCCTCTATTTATTTATTTTTAAATTATTTTATTTAAAATCCAAAAATTCGTACAATTATTTAAAACTCTATGTATGAAAATATGTTTTTAAGTCAAAAATCAAGCAAGACTCTTCTTCTTTATTAAATAACATCTTTTATGGAATGAAGGAACGTTACCATATTTAAAAATAATAAAAGTATTTTATTAGCTTCTACATGTTTATTTAAACAACAATACACAAACATACATCATAGTTTCAATTCAAAACTTTACTCAAATTATAATAATTTATCCGAACCGCTTTAATTGTGAACGTCCTTCAAAATATTTTGTTTGCTACAAAGTACTATTGGTCCTAAAATTTATATTGTGTATTTTGAAATTACGAACGAAGTTATTAAAATTTTAATATGCCATTTATCGATAGAAAGAAAATCGCTTATATTTATGTTTGTTTAAAATAATGTAAAGACGGGAAAATGACCATATTAATATATTATAATATATTTGACAATATACAATTATCTACATCGCCCCTCATTTTCAACTTGATAATGTTATTTATTCTTCTTTTAAAATCTGTGTTTTAAGAATTTTCAAAATGTTTTTAAATTTACCTAACTCGTATCTAAGCGTTTGTGATTTTTTGTTCTATTCAATTTAAAACCCTGTTAATCTGAAATTCATTCTCGAATATTGTGTTACATAATGTCACAAATAGTATTTGAATTTCAATGTTACTTTTCTGCTCATTAGCACATATTGTTGAAATTGATGTCTGTGGATCGGGTAAACATTTCATAAAGAATAATGAGATCTAAAATTGGCGACTATGACTATCTCTCAAACATATTTTCTGCTATAATTCTTTTCCAACTGTCATACCTTCTTGATTTTACAAGTGTCATAAAAATACATCGTCCTGTAGCTACGAAATCATTTCCTATTATTAGTTCATGGATACAACTTTTCCCACAGATAAAGTTTGTTTTATGTTTTAGCCACGACCCCTTCCGCCATGATCCTTCATGTGGTAACAATCCGACAATAAAAAAAGTTTTTGGTATAAATTTAGTATTTTTAGTATATTTACAAAAAATATAATATTTCGCTCTCAATTTTTGTAGATTTCAATAAAATGGGTTGCGGGTATCTCACAGTCGAAAATTAAATAATTAATTTATTGTAAATTATAAGGTACACGCGTTCCAAAATCTTAGTTGTACTAAGAAATAAAATACTTTATAATTATCAAGGTACCTCGATATACATAACTATTTGTCACTTAAAACACATAATTAAATAATAAATTAAATCGAAACATCACAACCATCGATTTCAATATGATATCAAAAGTTTGATTCCACCATAAAATCGTTGCCATTATAAATAATAATAATACAATGTTAATAAAGAGAAAGAACTCTACAATGCAAACAGGAAATAAGTCTATTTATGAAAGCATGAACAATCAACTATTTACAATAATAATATGATTACAATATTGCGATGTGTTTATGAAAATATCAGGCAGAGATACAAAATATTTAAAGCAAACAGGATGAGGGTGAAGGAATTTTGTCACACACAAATCTGAATAATTGGGTTCACTTGCATACATCGATTGGAAATATTAACACAATATTGTAAGCTTTAAAAAGATTACTGTCAGAATATTAATATTTATTTATCACATACAAATCGTTGTAATTGGGTTCACTTGTATATATTGGTTGGAAACCGAACATAATCACACAATAGTAGAAGCATAAAAAGATTACTATTTCAAAAAATACACGAAAATTTAAATAGAAGTATAAAATTTCAAAAACCCATTATCAAATCTTCTGTCTACTTGAATTAAGTTTTTTACTTTAATTAGAATTGTGATATTTGAAGAAAGGACCTAGAAAAGTACTTACATGTACTGCTTAACCACAATTTAATAAAAAAAAAAAAGTGTCTTCACTCTAATTAACTCGAAAGTTTAGTCATTGTTACTATTAAATAACTAAAGAATTATTTGTTTTTTAGTAATAGAACAATGCACGGAATGAATGGTTTCTTAAAAATACATCATCATTGTATAATTAATCTTCCAACAGCACACTTTTTCAAAAAGCTATGGTTTCATTCACTTAATTTATACTCTTCTATTCAAAGAATTGTCAAACGTGTAAGAATCATAAATGTTCAATTGTGCGTTATAGGCGTCATCTATGTATGTGTATATATATGTATATATTCCTGTTCAGCATCGACAGCCGGGTCGATATGGAGATGTTTGTTTGTCCTTTTTCAATATTACGTTTATTAAAAATATTATATTTTTATCAATAAATTGCAGGCAAAGTATAAATTTCAATGTGGCAAATTTCGCCATATTTTTTTTAAATAATATTATTTTATTAATTTATTTAATATTATTTTGTCAAAACCAACTTGCCATCATTTTGTTTTTTTACGTTATAAGTTAGAAAATCCATGACCCCATCTAGACATTCCGACAGCTTTTGAACAGTTGCATTCAATTAATATAGACATCTGATTTAAATATTTATTGGTGTGATCTATCCGAAAAATACACAAATCATTTGTATGTTGCCATAATATTTTCTGTAATTAACAAAAAATAATGGACACGCATATGTAATATATCTAACATGCATTTAACGTACAGCTTATATTTGTTAACAATTTGAGCAATTTTCATATATTATTATATTAAATATTTTGCACTTAATCTTTGTTTGAATCTTTGAATTGCGGTAACTTGCATTTTGTTATTCATTTAAACAAAAAGTAATATCTCAGTATCTTAAAAAAAAATTAAATATCATTATATTGCTCTTATCAAATGAAGTTTTTTTATTCTTAAAGCTGCATTGTTTAATGGGTAATATTTATATTATATTTTATGACCCATAATAATGTCTTAGAATGTAGACATTATTTTCAAAATGTGCCTTATGTGTATTCGAAGGCACATTTTATATGTTAACAAACAATTGACCCACAATATTTATTTCCCAATTAACAATAAACGTCGTACGACAAATGAGAAGCATCTAATTTTCGGGTGAGGTTTTAGATGCACTTCTCAATCTCTCGTCCCTACCTCGGTAGTTCATCTGCCAACCAAAAAAAAACCTCACCCACCAAATATATGAACAAAGAGATTCAATTTTCAATATATCAACAATTCGAGTATCGACTGGTACAACTGAAGCAATGAAGGAAGAACTACAAGAAGACTACTGCTATTCTGAGGGTCCATCTCTTGCAAGGAAGGCGCAACTGGGAAATACAATATATAAGGAATATATTATTTTTTCGACCAAAATTAAAAATTTTACGTTAAAGAATTTATAATTATATAAAAAGCTTCTCATGAAATATTTAACTTTAAAAACAATTTACTTCAATTTATTTTTCAATGTGACTGCAAATTTGTTTATTAATTTTTTCTTTCGAATAACAAAGTCACATATTCAAATTGTACCCTATGTGTATTTGAAAACACATTTTATTTGTTAATAACCAATTGACTCACAAAACTTATTTTCCAAGTAAAAATAAAAATCTTACGTCAAATGAGTAGCATCTAATTTTCGGGTGAGGTTTTAGATGCACTGCTCAATCTCTCGTATACACCTCGGTCGTTGAACTGACAACAAAAAAACCTCACCCACCAAATACATGAACAAAGAGATCAACTTTTCAATATGTCAACAATTCAAGTATCGACTGATACAACTGAAGCGATGAAAAGCCACATTGAAGGATGAACTTCAAGAAGACTACTACTTTTCTGAGGGTCCATCTCTTGGAAGGAAGACACAACTTTAGATTCAATTGATTATATTTTTTGTAACTTTCTGAAATAAAAGAAAACTGTATGTGTTCGACTAATTAATAAAAGTTGTTTTGAATTTGACAAACTGAATTTAAAGTCAAAGGTAAGATAGACGCTTTCTTTTATATTTGTAATTAGTTTTGTATTTTTATTTATATTTGCTTAAAAAACTGAAACAATTAATTTACGAACATAGGACTTAAAAACATTTAATTATTGACAAAAATTCCAGAAGTTGTTTACACACATCAACTAAATTAATTAATTGCGTTACTATTTTCTGATGTTTACATTTGCTTTCATTAAAATAGACAATTAAAATGATTTATAAAATCGTTTTGAATATAAAAATCACTTATACTCTAATGCTTAGCGTTCACATTCAAATGAAGTCCACGGCCAAATTGCACCTGCAAATTGATGGGCGTGGCCTCTTACATACACGTTTGCAGTTGGCCAGTAATTGGATAAAAATTCAAGCATTGCATTTAACTATTTACAAAAATATTTATGTTTTTGCGTTTTGTTTTTATTTTTGTATTTGATTTTGTATTTTTTTTTAGAAACATCGAATACGTTTGTGGAGACCTTTTTCATTTGGAACATTGATAACACGTTTATGCTGCTTTTGGGAAAGATACGGATAAGTAGACAACTAAAAGTAGCTGGAATTATGTTGGACCACAATTGCAAATAGGAAATGGCTGGACTTTTAAGTGTTATAGCTTAACAGTTGCAAAAAAAAACAGATAAGCGTTTAATTAAACGTGAAGAACGAAAACGAAAGGATGATTTGAACATTTTGGGATGCGGCTTAAAAATTTAGTTTTCTTTGTCAATGGGAGTATTAAATTTCTTTTGAGTGTTCAATTGATTTTGCTTTGTCTTACGTTGTTAAAATGCATTCTCGCTTTAATTTTCTTGTTTGCTTTGTTTTTGTTATTACATATTACTTATTAAAAGCTGACAACAAATTGAAACACTTATTGATAGGTACACTCAAAAATATTTATGCATATTAGTTATCATTGCTGCCGTGTTTGGTGCTCGGCTATGGGGGATATACCGACACTACCAGACATGCTCTCAATGGCAAATGTAACTATTACATATATGTAAATGCATATATATTCTGCTACTGACTGATTTGTCTTCTCCGGGAGTGTCGGCCCTCTCAAAGTGGAGTTCAAGTGCCTTGCCTATTGTGTTTTAGCAATGTTTGAGTGTTTTGTGTTTATTATAATTTGCATTTCTGTTTTAATTCTGGTAGTTAGTGTGTCTGTCCGATGCTCCAGTTAAAGTGTTTATATATTATTTATATATTTATATATACGTAGTACTTATCAAGTAACTCTTATATTCAGTTAGCCAGCGCACTTTGCTTGCTTTCCCAGCGTTTGCCTATGTAAGTAGTTTATTTCATTTGCTCAATACTTTTAGCTAACTAGCATTAGTTACATATGTATACACCGCGTACAATTTGTTTATTTGCTGATCAATTCGCATAACATTCGCTATTTACATGGATTCATGGGGAACGCTTTTAATGAATTTCGACTAGTTACATACATATGTGTGTAATTATGTACCTTGAAGAGGCTTAGATTCGGAATTTATAGTTATGTGTGTAATCCGCATAGGATCGCTTTTATTATTTTTAATTAGGACAAAAATGATTTGTGTAAATCGCAATGTCATTCATCTCAAGGGAAAATGCTAGTTGCTGAAATCCTTTGGATACTTTTTTTTTTTTTTTTTTGTTTATTACCAATGCCTCTGCCAGTTGTTTTTGCGCGTTTCATAAGAGCTAAGAGCTTTTATACAGTTGTTTTTTGTTTATTCTAGACCTATATCACCGCTTAATTGCCTTAAACACTCTAATTATTTTAGCATTTCTTGCTGATTCATTGTTGTCTTTGTTTGTTTGTTGTCTTTAGAAATTAGTTGATTGATTATGAACGTGAGTGCTGCTACTTATTAAAGTTTGAAGATCGAATACTTCATCTAACCCATTCGTTTATTTGCTTATGCTTGTTGCTATGTTGAATTTTAGCCAAGTATATGGAATCGCCTCCGTAAATATGTATATGTAATGTATGTTTATATTTTGCAAGGTATTAATTATGTATTATGAAACCAATGTGATCCTATGCAAAATTTATTTATTTTGTATCCTTCTCATACATATGTATAATTATGCTTTATATATATAATATTTTGCACTGTACATCAAAATATACGTGTACGCAATGCTTTCTCTTTCGTTTTCTTTTAATATTTTTTACAATTTGAAAACAATACGAAAACTATTTTATTTTTAATGTATGTAGTTACTAGAAGGTTATTTTCGTTTTAGTATGTCAATGTGTACTTTTGTTGTAGGAAACATTTTGGAAATGATATAGAAAAATAAACGCATAAAACACTATCTGTTTTCTTCTTCTTTTCTTAGCATACGAAACGAAAAGCTTTTAGCTTTTATTCGTATGTAGTTTGTTATGCTCCTTTTAATTTATTACTTTCTTGCTGCATCTAACCATTTTTATGCATAATTGTATTACAAATAAATAGCATTTTTCGCATATGTATATAATTATTTAATTTTCCGCGCTATATTTAGCATAGGCGCGTTTTACTAGGCCTAATACAAACAGCGCTTGCTCTAAGGCTTTATTGCAAACCATTATTTGTTTTTTTTTTTTTATTAAATATTGTTTTTCAATTTAATTATAATATAATATATTGACTTTATTATAAGCACTTAGAACTAAACAAAAAAGGGGGTGACCATAAAAAACAAATTAGTTATATACAGCAAAACAAATTTGAGTTATTTAAATACGCCTTACATATACAATATGCAATGTACAATAAGTCTTAAATGTGTGTCTTGTATACATGTTTTTCGTAATGGGAGTTTGGTTTGGGAGTTGATCTGTTTTCATTTTTGGGATTAGTGTTGCAAAGGCGGCATTTTGGTGCCTGAGTTCAAATTATTGTGCAGTCCCAAACTTAATTCGTTAGAAAATCAGCTTTGCAGCGTTAGCCACGTTAACATTGCAAGCAAAAGCAACCAGCTAGCCAAGTGATCTGTGCTGGCACTCGATCCCGTTTCACCGCATTTACCTACAAATGGATAAAGTGCAAGGTTATCAAACATTCTAAGCAAAAAGCAGTCCTAATTACGTACCAAAAACGGAAAGATTTGCTACCAGATGATGGTCCGGTGGCTTCTGAGTGCCGCGGTAGCAGGCATCGCCAACAACCAGCTTGGCTGAGTTCCCCTCCGTGGGCCTGTAACTAATGCAGACGCCGTGCTTGGTACCTTTGTGTCGTGCAATAATATAGACGGTGCTATTCTCGCTCCAAGAGCCATGGCAGGAGTACTCTGTGCAAATAACATAACAATTATTAGCTGTATATTGGCTGTGCGCTGCTGCAAGGGATGCTAGCTTACCTTCCTCTCCGTCCACACTACACAGGGGACTCACATCGATTGCATTTGCCGCACTGCAGCCCACCAAGAGCTGGCGTTGCGCATTGTAGTTGGTCACACAGCCGGGTACATCGCGTCGACTTCGAGGAGCAATAAAGCCCACACTAGTGTCGTTGTTGCTGTTGAGACTGCTTAGAACCAAAGCTTGCTGGTGCTGTTGTTGCTGAGCTTGGGGTGCATTGCGTCGACTACGTACTGGCAAGCCACGAGTATTGGCATGCCAGGAGTCGCGTTCCATGCGCTCGGCATTTCGAAAGCTCAATGTACTGTGCCTGCAACAAATACAACAACGATACAATTGAGCAATGCTTCTACAATTGTTTACAAAAGTTCAAATACCCCTTGTGGCCAAAATCCCCAGAATCAGAGCTCTCGTGATGGTGATGGCCATGTCCAAGATGCGATTTGCCATTGTGATTGCGCTTGTGGCGCGTGACCAGGTAGGGTGGCCCAATTGCGCCTCTCAGATTGTACAGTCCCTCCATGGGACAAATATGCGGTTCCGGATTGCTTGCTGTGGGAAACGGGAGGAAGGTGATAGTTGAGCAGATTTGATGTCGAATTGTCAAAGCCATGTACACGCTGTGCAATATTACCCAACAAAGTAATGTAGGCCATCTTATTGAAGTCGAAGTGATCTGGTGCACAGGCATCCTCCAGACGAATGGCCGGCTTTCCCGTTTGTATCTCAATGACATGCGTGTCCCGACGGTAAAACATCATGCACATAAAGCCGGATTGGCTGCAGAGAGAAAGGGGAATACAAGACATGCTCGACAAGGTTTTGACAGGATTTCTTACCAGCCGGTAGTATAGTGTACCACGGCCATCATTTCGGTTGAGGTCTGTTTGTTTATCTGTTCGCAAAGAGCACGTGTCTCCATGTAGCCGTTGGGCTTAATAATGTGCACAGAGCCATCACTGTAAAGAATTGAAAGCAAGACCGTTTTATTGGCTGTCAGTTTGGCCATCGGCACTCTTGCTACTCACTTGGAATGATAATTGTAGACAGCGTTCCCCATAAGTGCATGCCAGTGTCGCGGACCCTTGAACCAGGCGGGAAAATCGCAGCGCTCAGCCGCCGGCGGTTTACGCAGCGACATTATACGTGAACCAACCTGTGAAAGGAAAGCAGTATGTTAAGTGAAAAGCTGGTTTTTGGGGTTGGGATTTCGAGATGAGAGATGGGAGATGGGAGATGGAAGTTGAGGCTTGTGGATTGTAGGGGTTGCTTTACTCTCCACGATATGCTTACCTCGGCACTGTCTAAGCCATTGCAAGTGGCGTCGCCGGATTGCGCCAGCTTATACTCGGCATCTTTGGAGCTCGTCATGCTGGGGCCGCCTGTGAGGGTTATTAAAGCTCAGACATTGTTTCAGCTGTTTGCACGGAGATTGCTTACCCATCAACGAGGAGATTTTCTCGTAAACAAAGCAACGATAGCGTTCCTCATTGGAAATGGCATGATGATGCGAGACGAGACCGACCAAATAGCGTGAGTTGCCATCCTTCCAGGTTGCCAGGCAAGTCAGCTCCTCAACTGCAATGGAATACGGTTTGTTTGACAACAATGCTTTCAAACAAATCAAAGCCAAGCGACACCGTCAGCAGCTCTGGCTCTGGCTGAAGCAGCTTACCCGTGCTCTCGGTGCCCAGGACGTCGGGACAAGCCTGAAAACTCAAAAGCAGACGGCTCTCTTCGGTGCAGCTCTCAATGTTCGATACCGGGGACTTGCACTCGCCATGGCCGCGATTATATGTGAATATAAAGGGACCTACAAGCGAAGCAAGGCAAGTAAAAGCATTGTGAGTCATTGCATTGAAATAATTGGATAATTTGAAATTGGCGACTGACTCACCCTTTAGCGGACATTTGACCGGCTCGGCGCTCTCACGGAACAGCGAATAAAGCAGAGCATCGCCAGGAATTTGATCGCAGAGATTCTGTAAAGTCTCACGGCCCTTGCAAAAGTCTGGGGGACATGATTATTTTAAAAGCACACATAAAAATACAATTAATGCAAATCGCTAAACAAGTTGTCGCAGACAAACACAGAGAACTCGGAAAATAAAGAAATAGTAGTAGTAGAAGTAGTAGCAGTAGTAGAAGTAGAAAATAGTAGGAGGAAGTGGATTAGATTGTGAGTAGTAATAGGAGCGATTAGATTAGTAGTTGTAGAGATAGGTTGTAGAAGCAACACATTTAGGTGAGATTAGGATTTAAATGAAAAACAATGCTACAAAGGGCTAAAGATTTGTTAAACCATTTTCGAGCATCATACTTGGAAGCTGCCTCAGTTTGCTGCTGTGGCAATGTTCTCGCTTCATCGTCAAGAATGCCATTTAAATTACACAGATATTTGTTTAATTAAGTGGCCGCTTGTTGATGTGCTGAGAAAATTGCGCAAAATAAATGGCAAAATGATACTTTAAATCAGCAAACTGTCGTTTGCTGTTGCTGTTGAGCTTGGGATCTTTTCATCACAGCTCACTGAGGCGGCTTCCAGTGCGATACAATGAGAAACAACAACAATTTCTGTTGAAATGTGTATAAAAAGTAAGTAGGATACATAACTAAGAAATACGTTAACGTTAAACAGAAACAGAAACAGAAACTGAAAACAAAAACAGTCAAGAGTATTTTCTGCTTCTTTAGCTGAGACAATGTCCGAAAAATGTTGTTGCTTTTTTCAGTTGCATTGCTTAACTTTTTTTGTGTGTATGTGTGTAGACAACAAACTGAAGAGAACAGCACGTTAAGAACGAAAAACAAATCAAGATATTTAAGAAACTATAAAATCGGAAGTAAAATAAAAATTTCAGTTTTCGTTAATGTTTTTCAGTCTCTCCTTTTTTGGCGAAGAAGAAAAACCAAAACAACAAAGCAAACAAAATGTTGGCCATTAAAGTATTTATTGCTAGGGCATTCATAACATTTAAATCAAACCGTTGTAAAATCAATATATAATGATCATAATTGGTATCGTAATAATTATAAAAATATACATATACTCGTATGCTAAAATAATCAAGAGTACTTTGATTTGCATTTGCAAATATTATCGTAGATATATATATTTTTTTTTGATTTGATCTTTGGTAAAGGGTCCTCTCTTTTTAGCATTATTGGAGTTGTATTTTTTTTTTTTTTTTTTTTGGACTTATTACTTATATCCGTTTCCTTTAATATACATACATATATATATAAATATATATATGGTTAAAAACCATAAAACATACAGGCATAGTTGTAAATGTAAATGTAATGTATTACAAAATGTTTACAGCTAAAAAGGCACAACAAACAATTTGGAGCGATTTTCAGTTCCTCTACAGCAAAAATAATAATACTATAGAATAACAAGCACACGCAGTGTTAGAAAGTACTCGAAAGTTGATAAACAAAATATAACCAAATTATATATATGTATATATGGGGTGTTCTTGATGTTGAAGCCAGGACATACACATGTGTGTGTGTTCCCAGTATGTCGGTGTGTGTGTGTGATGATGTCGTGTCTGTTTGTGGGTGTGAGTTCTTGTTGGCCGACTCTTGTGGCTCTTTTGAGTAATGATTGTAATTAAGTAGCAACTACACTTTATGAAAAGCAAATGGTATAACAAGGCTCTGCAGGGGCGTGGTGTGTTCAAGGTGTGTGTGAGTGGTATGAGGTGTGGGCGTGTGTGTGTGAGTGTGAGTGTGTGTTGGTTGGCAACTACTACAAGGAAGCGTAGTATATCATGACAAGGCAAAAATACGAGAGCTCAAACATAAAAAATAAACTAAATATAATTTTTTTGTAGTTGTATTTAATTTGTCTTTTTTTTTTTCTTTTGGTGTGGTTGGTTTATTGTTATTATTATTATTTGGTCGTACTGAAACACACTCACACACACATATATGTAGAAAGGCATGTTTTTTATTTATATTTAGTATATGCAGCAGGACTACTAGTGTTACAGGTCATACAGGAGGCCCATAACACACACGCACAAACAACACTTAGAACGAACGAACGAACGAACGAACGGAATGAAAAATGACACACATCTAGTTTAGGATTACACACCGAAAACGACAACGAAACAAATTAATGAAGAACCGAAGGCAGAAATTGTTGAGTTTCATGTTTAAATTACATTAATAAAAATAATACACATGTAGATAAGTATATTATGTACACACAAAATGAAAGCATGGAACACAAGAGCAGAACTGAATAACATAACACAAAAACATACAATTCATATAAGGAAATGATAATGAAACTGAAACTGTAACTGTAACTGAAATTAGTAGTAGTTGAAATAGTAGTAGTTGTAGTCGACACTAACTAAAAGGTACAAACACGGACACACACATATGGTATAAAAGGAAACAACAACACGGGAAAGTGTAAACTCATAGAGCGAATAGTAGTACAAATAGTAGTAGGGTAATAGTTAAATAGTAGTAGGTTTTTAGGTTAGGTAGAATGTAGTAAGAAGAAAGTACAACAAGTAATTGATAAATGAGACAATTATACTAGCGGTCACCGGGCAGCCCATCCCAACATTTTATCATCATGTACAATATGTATACAAAATATATACATAAATATATATAAATTGCTTCTATTACTTCATTTCTTTTCTTCGTTTCGTTTCGTTTTTCTTTTTCTTGTTCTTTTATTTTGATTTTTATTCAATTTTATTTGGCTTGTGCAAAAGGCGCACAGCTCGAGACAGAAAACATAGTTGATCAACATTTTAAATTTAGCTGAAATCCTTTTTTTTTTTGTAAATGTTTTTTTTTTTTTTTTAATTGACAAAACAAAGTGTGGCAGAGAATAACTGAAATGAATGAGGGTATTTATTTACTTTATATACAAAATGTGTTTCGAAATTTTATCTTAGATTCTGAACATAAAAAGGAAATTTCTTAAGCGGAAACAAAAAATAAATTTAGGAATTTTGGACTTGCTGGGGAAGGCAGGGGGGAGCGGACAAATGATAATTATATGCTGAAGAAAACCGTTGAAAATTGTTAATGCATTTAACATCTATATGATTTCCAAAGCAGCGCATCAGTCTATTAAAGGTTTTCCTGAATACTAAGGATGCCATTAACTCAAAGCTAAAAATATATTTACATTAAAGTACATATATTTTTTTTTTGTTTAATATCGGATCATCATTTGGTTTTAAGCAAACAATATACATATGTCACATATCATGCAGTTTATGCTATTCTGGAAATCATATTTATAAGCTTCGTTCGGGCCGAAGTTGTCGATAGATAATTCACTCGCTCATTGGGGTTTACTGTACAAAATTTGGGCGATTTTTGCGATGATTTTCACGTCATGATGATGATTTTTTTGTTAGCAGTGGATTAATATAAACATTATTAATTATAATAATCATGTACAAGAAGTTATTTAAGTCTTATCCAAAAACAAAATCAATCGAAGCGCTTCAATTGGTGACAACAAACAACATTTGAAAATGAAACGAAATCAAATGAATTAAGAATAAGTCAAATATTTATCAACAAACAAACAAACAAACACAATAAATATCTGTACAAGAGATGAAAGGAGTCTTTATTTACAGCGTGTGTTTTTGTTGTTGTAATTATGGTTGTGGTAGTAGTAGTTGTAGTTATTGTTGTCGTAGTTGTTATGTGTGTAATTGTAACATCCTTAAAATTTAGTTGATTTTTATTATAATATACAATTCATTTATGAAGCTTCGTTTCTTCACATTGTTGTTATTATCATTTTTTGTACACAATCCTTGACAATAGGCAAGGAAAAACTCTTGTTAAATGAAACGAACGAACGTAGGACTAAAAATCATCATAAAACGTAACAAAACAAGGCATACAAATTAAGATGAATGAGGTTTATGGCACGATTTTCGTATACATAAATATACACCGTTCTACGGTACGTATACGTAATGTATAAACAAAATTGACAACGGAACGGAACCGAGCGACAACAAATTAATAGAACAAATGACAACGAGAACGAGAACGAGAAAAAAATGAATGAGCACATAAAATATTGCATAAATAAATGAAATGAATTGAAATGAAAATGGCAATGGCAATGTGAAAATATATATATATATATACAGATATATATATAGTATGTGTGTGTATCTATATATACATAAAAACAACTTTTGCTAACAGAGTGAGAGAGTGGGATAGAGAAAAAGTGAGCTACAAAGAGAGGTAGAGATAGAGGGGGCTGGAGGGAAAGTCACGCGAAATTGGTTGACACCCCGGTCGCAAACACGCGGCTCCGACTCCGACTCCGACTCTGACTCCGGCTTTGGGTCTGTTCTGGTGTCCCTAGGTAAATACGGTGTTCGCTTTTTTTGTTCGCCTTTCTTATATAGCATAGCATAGCATAGTAGTATATGCATTGCGAAAACTGTACCGACACACGCAGAGCAGAGAGTCGAGTCCCCGAAAAGGGGCGCATGAAACTGCCGAAAAAAAACTATATAAAATAAAATGAAATAAAAGTGGCTGTTGTTGGCCTGACCTGTTCGCTTCGTGGTACGACCAACAAATTACCCAGTCAACGTGCCAAAAGCAGGTTGTGCCACACACACAGACACCCTCCCGCCCATCACACACTCACACACACACACATACATACTTTAATGTGCGTACATTCTTGCAGTTGTTGGTGTTGTGGTTGTTGCTATTGGCAAGCATAAAAGGTATGGTAAACATTTTTACAGACATTTGATTAAATTTAAATATCCTCGCACGAGAAATTGGCTAAAAGCTGCTTTGTTACGTGTTTTTAACACCCAGACAATAAAAACTCGCAAGGAAACGCAAATAGAAAACTACGAAACAAATAATAAACAAAACAAATTGCGACTATTAAGTATTAAGACTACACGAATATTGAATGCCCCACAATAAAGTGACAATCTTGATTGAATTCATTAATCAAGTGTGGGTCAAGTTTGCCAAAGACAAACCATTAAATTAGAGCTGTGTCAATACTTCCTGGACTCACTGTTCGCAGCAATCAGCAATGATTTATGCAATTTTTACGATTCAAGAAAAGTAAAATTGCAGTGAAAAGAAAAGTGAAGGAACGAACCAAGGGATAATATGAGTGCTCGAGTAGACAGAGCCAGGTAAGAGCAGCATTAAAAAAACAAAAAAAAAAAAAGAAAACTGCAGAGATGTTGAGGTTGGTGGAAGGGCAATGGCGCAGTTTTGCTTAATTATTTTAATTATTTTTTATGCTGCCTACATTTGTGCACTCAGCGAGCCGGCTGCATAGCAATTAAAATGCTGCGGCCCGGGTCTCATTCGGTATGTCCTTCATTGAATGCCCGGAGAGTTGGCGCTTCCATTTCTGAGTGGGAAATCATGAAATTGGTATGCAAATACTACAACAACCCATCATCTGCGGCATGGTCCTCACTACATACATATATACAGAAATGTACGCAAGATGCTGCTAAATGAACACATAAAAAAAAATGCTCGTAATTATGCCAGAAGTCAAGTCAAAACGGAAAAGGTATACGCAAGTAGGCTCTCACTTGGCAGAGCTGAAGTTTGTGCAACTACAGCAAATATATCTTGAAAGCAGACAAGACTTTATACTTATACATCCTTGATAGGGACTACAGAGTTCAATGGCCAATATATGCTTGCCTTGCAATGTTAAAGCCTTATTTAAATGTTCAACTATTTATAGTTGTATTAGTAGGAAATTAATTCCGCCAATCTTCTACCTCTGAACTAACTTGCTAAGATATTTAATTCGAAATGCTATTCTTGCATATTAATTTGCCACAAATAGTCGCATGTACGTTATATAATATTAACCATTGAACGCATTCATTAAAATTAATTATATGCATAAGTCAATAGCGAAAACAAATGATTTATTGGAGCAATTGTAAACAAGTGCAATCAAATCCTACACAGCTGGCTCCTGTAAAAGGATATACTTATGATAAGCCCAAATAATAATGGCTGGGTGTTGAGCACACAATTGGCACGATATGCTAGCATGTTAGTAGTAAAGCCTATGGAAGTCTGCAGTAATTGAATCTGCTTCGACTAGTTTCTGTATGCTGTGATGTGGCCAAAATAAATTGTATTCAATTCGATTTAGCACACAAAATGTTGCGAAATTCAATTTAAAGTCTATGCGGTAAGCTGTCAAGTGTTTGCATTGAGTTTTGAATGTTGTAAGCTGCTCATTTAATCAAACGCAGCCGTTTGCCCCAAAGCCACACACATACACACACACATGCGTGGGTGTACATTTGGGCGTGTGCGTCTGTTTGTGTATGTGTGTGTGTGTGTATAAGTAGCATTCAGAACAAATAATGACATAAACCTAATAATGATATGTATTGTTATATTGTAGCAATTGTTTTACGGACTGCTAATCAAAATAAACAGTCGCCCACCTCTCCCCCCTCCACCGTCCTCCACCCGGTTGTAGTAGCATGACTGTCCTTTGAATTATAAATAAGACCTAAAACTCTCGTTTAATATTTAAACAAAATCAAATCAAAATCAAAAAACAAGCAAACACGCGCCAGTCAAGAGACATAGGCTGACATGCAGTCAGTCAGTCAGTCAGTTTGTCGGTTAGTCAGTGAATTAAACTAGAGCACTCTGAAGCCTTAGAGAGAGTTAGAGAGAGAGAGAGAGAGAGCGAGATAGATGGCTGGCTGGCGGGAAGGCGGCAGCAGGCGTCGGTCGCTCCATGACTTGGCGCTTTCAAATCGATTCAAGCTGACTGGTTGAGCTGGGACCAGGACCAGGACTACAGACGACTACAAGGCAGCCCTGGGAATGAGTCCGGGTCGGGGACCGGGTCTGGTGTTAGCAGTGCTGTTCGGGCACCACTTAAACTAATTTGATTTCTATTGAGGCAAACAAATAATAAATAATGAATTTACATTTCTATGCGTGCTCCAGCTCGAGCTTAAGCATAAGCATTGGTTGCCAGGGCTTGAGCATGGTGTGTGCTGCTTGCATTAGAGCCCAGCCAGCCAGCCAGCCAGCTTGTGTGATACTTGTATGCAATTATGGTCTTAGCCTTACAATTAGTTGGCTCTAATTGCACTCCCTCGACGGGTGCCACGGAGACAGGCAGAAAAACTTTAGCACTTGACAAGCTAGTAGTAAGCGGATTACAGCAATTATGTCTGTAAGTCCAAGTCCCCCCCTCCCCCTCCCCACTGCCCACTCCAACAGTAGCATGTATCTACATATTTCAAAGACACTTTAGACTGCACTCAAAAGGATTGGATAACTAAAATAAAATGAATCGCAAACTCACACAAATTCTAAATAGAATGCAAGGCACACAGCTAGGGTAATGGTTGGAGCAGCACAGCCCAGGAAGCACTAAGATGCACTTGGAAAGCAGTGTCATTTAATATTGTTAAATGTTTTCATTTGCCCAATTTCAATGGCTTTTGTTCAATTTGAAATTTTCCAAGAAGATGACAATTAATATAACTTCATAAGCAATCACAATCTCCACTCACTCATCATAAATATTATATATAGACTTTCAGTTTATTTGGTAAATTTAAATTCTAACCCAAGAAATTTCTGCATTTTATTTAAAAATTTTAATTTTTGATAAATTTTGTTTAATAACTACACTTTCCATCGATATGAGATTTTAGATATAACATACAATAAATATATATAAAAAATTACCAAATAGAGTTGCTATTTTCCATTAATTTAGTTATTATCAGCCTCATGGCAACTCATTCAACAATTTCTAGAATATGCGAAATTCTCAAATGACTTAATAGCTAAAATCTATATTAATTAATATTAATTTCCCAGCCAGTTAATAGCTTCGATATTTCACTTATATTGCCAGTCAGATTTTATTTTCTAAATTAAAGTTGTAGTTAAAATATGTATGTTTGAATGTGCATTTACACATAACATTTGGTGTATTCACTACTCACTATTCGGTATTCGGAATTCGGTATTGGGTATTCAGTATTCAGTATTCAGTATTCAGTTGGTTTGGTGCCATCGCGTGAAGACTTATAAATAAATCATGTGTCGAGCGACAATGGAAAACAAAGAAATGAAATTGTTAAAAATCGGTTAGCGACAAAACTGAAAACTCGCTGAGAACGTGCAAATAATTGAAGTGAACTTTAAAAAGGAACAAAGCAACAAACAAACAAACAAACAAACCAACAAACAAATGAACAAAAAAGAGACAACTCTTTCGTACTGCAGCACTTGGCATTGGTGATGTTGTTGCTATTGTTGATATATGCAATAAATAAATACATATTCATAAGTTCAATTCCGTTTTTGTGAGATGAAAATGTATGGAGCATTTACAAATGACATGTGACAGAGCTTGATGTGATTATAACAAAAGATCTAAGCTAGATCCAGGTCTTGTTACGTAATTAAGCACTTGTATGGTTCAAGACTACGCATAGGGCATTTAGGCATAACAATAATAATATTGTGCTCGATTGGACACTCCATAACAAATACACATACACACACGTATATTCATACACATATGTACTTTAGAGTGCTATTCTTTTGTTGGCCGCCATTTTGCGAATTGCGAGTGGCACTTGCGAGTTGCATGAATTTAGATGAGTTTTATTTACAAATGAGTCGAAGCGACGCATCGGCCACAAACTGAATACAACTTGCTTAACGAGGGGGAGTTGTTGGGTAAACGCTTAAAGCTCTATGTAGTATTGTAGTATTATAGTACAAGTAAATACAAAAATGATTGTGCGTTTTATGTTTGTACGAAACACAAAAAACGAACATAAAACAAAGGAGACAAACAAAACGATAACTACACAAATTGGAACGTTTAATTTGCAACAATTTCTGCTTGTGACTGGCATTAAAATAAATGTACAAAATTTCTAAATGCAAATTTTCGAAATCCCAATCAAATGTTCTCTGTGTGTAAACTTTAGCAACTTGTATTCTTTTTAGTACTTTTTATCCACATATACCATATATATATTTATTTAATATTCGAATGAAAAGCACACACTACCACAGACACACTCTCACACTCACACACACACACACACACACACACTGCTTCCGATTCGTTTTGAGAGAAGTAAAAACCAAAAAGGAAAAACATATCTCGTACATATTTGAATATTGTATGAAATCGATTTGTACACGGTATTTGTTGTAGTTGTTGTTAGTTAGTTTTACTGTTCCGTTGCTGTAGCTGTTGTTGTTGTTGTTGTTGTATTCATTGTTGTAGTTGTAGGTTGAGAGAGTTGTTAAAATATTGAAGTAAAAAAAGTATACATATCATATAAATATTGAATAGAGTTTGCAAATATATATAGATATATGTAAATGTTTTGTTAAAAAATATCATTTGAACAAACAATTCGATTTGATAAGAAAATGTTTTTTTTTTTTTTTTTTTGTTTTAATATATTTACACGATTTTTAATTATTTACAGTTTAAAGTTCAAACAAAAAGAGAAACAATAACCAAGCAAAAAATTAAAACCAAACATATTAATTTGTTTAACTAAAGTTGGTTATATTTTTTTGCATTAATTCTTTGCTTTATTCTGGGTAAGGCTTGCCTTTAGCATTCGATTTAAGTTGACGCGTTGTTTAATTACGATTTTGCTTTTTTTACTCTTTTTTTATTGCTAGCTATTTTGTTTGGTTCGCTTCTGTTGGGACGGGTTAATCTGCTAATCCGCTAATACGTTTGAAAATCGCAACTAAGTAGCTTAATTGGATTGACACTAACGATAAGTAGTTGATATTGGATGTTTGATAGTTTCAGTTTCTTTTTTTTTTTTAGATTGTATCTTTTGAGTAAATGGCAACGTGTGTATGTTGAGAAAAATGTACAATTCGTTTAGTTGTTCTTTTTAACTTTTATATATATACACATATATAATGGTTTATGTTTGGGTTATATACGCTTTTTATGTTGATTCATTTTTAAGTGCGTGATTTCGAGTTTAAATTAGAGAGAGAGAGAGAGAGAGAGAGGACCCTTGCCATGACAAACGTAAACGGGGAGAATTTTGTTATTATTTATTTATCATTTTGTATGCAGAGTATTTGTTGTTTGGAGACTATTTACAAGTTTGGTTTGGTTTGGTTTGATTTTCGTTACAAAATTAGAAAAATAAAAGTCGAAATCATAAATGTTGCTTAAAGCCAACGCAAGTGAAACAAAAAGTCAACTAAATAATAATACTATAATTAACTAAATCATATTACAAACTCAACGGAATACTCTTCAAAAATACGAAACAAAACAAGGAGGAAACTTTCAGTTGTTATGTGTTCTTTTTCATTTTTCTTAGCCATTCGAATGCAAAAAAAGAAAACATTTGTATTTTGATGTTTTTGGAACAGAATAGAAAATGAAGAGGGAAAATGAAAAAACTGTTACGAACTGCGATCAAATAATATGATTATGTTAGTCATGTTGGTTAACCGAAAAGCAGATTGAAAATGTTAAAAGGTGGTTAAAATGAACAAATAATTGGTATTTTGAGATAGCGAGTTAAGAGATAGAGTTTTTGTATTATTGGTTTTTGGTATTTTTTTTTTTTTAAGTTTTGCTTAAGTTTATAAATATTAAAAAAATATAAAGTTAATGCTTACAATCATTCATATCGTCATTGGATCTCATTATGTACTGATCCGATGATGATAGTCTTGAATGCCCGTTCGTATTGGGATGAGCTCCCCCCCTATGATCACTTTGTTTTATAGAGCTACGCATCGCCAGTGCAGATGGATTCGACTGATGCATATACATACTATCACCTTCGCACTCACTTTCTTTATACTGGAGCACATTTTTATGCTTCTCATAGATAACCAGGCAACGATGACATCCTTTCCTAAAAAAGTTTTTGATTGCAACGAAAAGTTTTTGTATTGTATTTGGTAGTTGGTATTTGGTAGTTGGTAGTTGGATGTGGTTGTTTTGTTTTTGTTATGCTTGTGATTAGTTAGTATTTATGTATTGGATATATAGTATATATAGATTTGATATGATTGGCATTTGGTTCAGCTGGACTGTAGTATTGTGTTGGACTGTTTTCGTGTTGTATCACAAAAGGTATCGATGGAAACAATAAAAGTTCTTTACTATTCGAATATCGATTTATTTTGTTCATTATTTCCGAGATTAAATACATAATTTGAGGAGTAAATGAAGCAGGAGACACCCTTCTAAGTATGTTCGAATCCCCGTGATATTATTATTAAGATTCAGCGTAAAGAAACTAAAGTAACATGTAAATGTGTGGACAATCTTCTTCATATAAATGTTAGTATATAGATAATGTTTAAAGCCAACTCGGTTTCAAATTGGCTATTTTGTTACAAGTAAGCTATATATTTTTGTATTTTTGAGAATAACTAAAATGATTATAAAAACGAACTGAAAGGACGTACACTTAATAAAAAACAAAAGAGAGTTAACAAAATATATGTGATTCAAAAGTGACGTTAAACAATTTGTAAAAATACAATTGAATATTTCAAAATCAAAATAGATGTTGTTTTTATTATTTTTTTTTTTTTTTTTTTTTTTTTTAGAGGTTGGGCAAAATTGTTTAGGGGTTTTTGTTAGTTGACCTAGCTGGTTAGTTGGTAAATGGCACATACGTTCACATATGTATTACGATACTTGATACTTAAATAGGATTTGTATTCAATATGTTACGATAGCATTAAGATAAAAAAAATGATGTTAAACACGACAAAAATTCGTACATAAAATTTGATAAAATTGACTGTAATATGTTATGTTTAAAAATTGATTATTTATGGTATGTTGAAAACGCACAAAGTTGTGTTTAAGGCTGACCTCAAACAACCAATTGGGTTTCCCACAAAAAGCATGAAAAAAAGGGAGAAAATTCACATATCAACTACAACTTAAGAATTGCATGACTTAGTAGGATTATCTCTTACAGTTAAAGTTCATAAGTATGTGTAATAGAAACATGACAATAGACAAAAATCAAAAACAAAAATGAGGAAAAAAGCAGCCAAGTATTATATCCTTTTATGATATATCTATCATTCAAAATCAAAATGTATGTCGAATTATTTTGTACAAAAGGCAAAGTTTCGTTAAAATATTCGTAAATGGGTAAAAAAGGAAAAGGGGGGGGCGGTGATAAAAAAGAGAGATGCATTGGTATCAAGTGTGCAACGTCAAGCTCGTCGCTGCAAGCTACAGGACAGGTACAGAGACACCTTGTAAATAATAAATTATACGTACGAGGAGGAGAAAAAAAAACGTTAGCTTTGGATTTAGTTTTACTTTAGAGCATTTACTGTACAAGTAGACGACACACATATATATCTTACTATGCATAGACGTATGGAAGTATAGAGATGTTAGGTAGACTTTCAGACAGTTTTCAGTACTTTAGCTGCTGGCTCGTTGTCAAACATTAAAATTAACTCACACAGCACAAAAGGGCCCAGAGACAGAGAGGAAGAAGGACAAAAAAAACTAGTTTCATAGGCAAAGTTAAGAGCAGATGGCAGCCGGCGACAACGTTGACGACAGGTTTTTGGTAGCCGCTGCCCAACTGCTTGACTGCTTGACTGCCTGACTGCTTAACTGCCTGACTATCTAACTATGTCTCCATGTCCATGTCCATGTCAATGGCACTGTGAGTAGCTGCCGGACTGAGTGCTGAGAGCGCTGATGGAGCCCAGTTATCGGCAAATGTTGCTGCATTTTACGTTGTGTCTTAATGAGGTTACTGTTGCTGTGTCTGCTCTGGTCTGGTCTGGTCTGCTACTGCATCTTGTTGCCCTAGCGAATGGTCTTACCTTAGCACAGTTCAGCAACACTTTCATCAGTCCCGGCACACAAAAATGAAAACTTATTCAATTATCGGCAAAACACAAAAAGGGGGGGAGACTATGACTATGACTATGACTATGGCAGGGAGCACCAAGTCCTTGTGCAAGTTCGAGTACGAATACAAGTACAAGTACAAGTACAAGTAATTTCAACGCCTGTTCTTCATCTTCTTATTCAGCTTGAACATGATATTTCATTGATTTCTTGAATTCTCTTTCAATTTCTCATTTTTCATTTTCTATTTGCCATGCCAGCTTGCCAAATTGTTGATTCGAGTATTTTGGGTTGAGATGTTTTTTGTTAGCATACTGTTAGCGAAGACGTTAGATTTATGCGATTTTGTACTTACTCATCGACTATCAGATATTTGTTACCATCGAAGGCCGCACACCTGCCGCGATAGCTAAACTGTGATCCCTTGATGTGTATGGATTGTTGATAGCCCGATAGGAACCAGGAGCCTTCCCAACGTGCCGGAAACGTGCAATTTGTCGGCGCTGCAAGCAAAATGGCAAAAATAAATATAAATATTGCAAATAATGAAAGGAAAAACAATAATTGCATACATTTAGTATTCAAGCTGAATAAACAGCATCAGCATAAATTATTAATACACGTTTTAATAGCCAAAAAAAAAGAAAACTGAAGGTACATTTGAATTGCACAACAATTGGGCCTGGGCCTGGGCCTCGGCCTGTGCCTGAGGCCATGTGACCTCAATTGCTGGTGCTGGTGCTGGGGCTTCTTCCATTGTTCATTTAACGACAGCAGCTTCGTCAGCAGCCGCATCATCATAAAAGAGCAGTTCCAAATATGTTTCAATATACATAATATAAACAATCTCAGCATATCTCTGGCTGAATTGAGCAATGTCTCCCCCCGAAAATTCATTCATTCATTTGTTCAGTTGTTCGCTTTCTTGTGCATTGCTCATCTAATTGTAATGTCAATTTTTATGCCAAGATTTGTGGCTTTTTAATTTATAAATTGTTTCAATTATTATTATGATTGTATTTAAGTGCGTGCGCATAAGTGTCGGCTTGTAAGTGTGTGTGTGTGTGTGGCTCTAAGAGACCAAAAATTTACGACCCTCTGCCGGCGCAAGGGCGCATAAATAAGTTGAACAAGCAGCACAACCAGAAACGGCTCGTAATAATAATAATGTCGCATACAGACACAGGCACACACACACACACACACATACACCGACATACATAGAAGTTTGTGTGTATGTGGACTCATGCTCGATGGCATAAAAACTACCGAAATGGCAATTGTGAATATTAAAAAAAAAAAAAGAAAGAAAGAAAGAAAAAAGAAATGTGAAAAGCAGGCAGGAGAATCGAGCTAACTGGCAAAGGCAGCCAATGCATAGAGAAGGCAAAGAAAACGAATCGTTAGCTAAAGGCATGCACAGCACAGTCAGCGGGGCTGAAACGGGCCAGTCGCATACACACACACACACACACATACTTAGCCACTCTCATAGAGAATGAGAGAAAACAATAAGTATATCCTATGCAATACATATATAGCAAATGGTAAAACCACCCTCGTTTGAGCTGCCATTGAGCAGGGAGGGGAGTTGGGCGCAGGGGGGCGCACGGGCTGGGCCGCTGTGAACGAAACGAAACAGCAAACGAAGCCGAGAGCTCTACGCATTCAAATATACAAAAGTCGCTAGCAGAAGCAGAGACGAATGTGCGCACGAATCGACTCACACACACACACACACACACACACACACACAGACTCGCATACACTCAGACTCTGATACTCTAGGGCGATACACATTTATTTTATTCTTGCTTTCCTTTCTTTTATTTTACTTTACTTCACTTTACTTTACTTTATTTTATTTTTTGCTTTTTTCACATTTTGTTGTTTTCACATTTGTGGCAAACAAAAGGTACTCCTGCGCAGGATCAGCGAATCTCTGTGAACTCTGAGCCCCCCCCCCCTGTCTCTGTCCCTCGCCTCTCCTACTCTCCTAGCACATCAACAAGCTTCGCTGCTCGCTGTTTCATTGTGTCCAATGACTTGTGTATTTTGTTCAGCGCTACTGCTACTGTCATAATGTGGCACCAACATAAGTCCCTCCACACTCACACACACATCCATACACCCACACTTTGCTGTTCCCTACGCACTGCGGGGGCGGGCAAAAATGTAGCATACTTTGCAGGGCAGCTGCCAAACGGCCCACAACGTCCCAGGGCAGCCCCAAAGCTGCGCATTGTAATTGTTTCGCCAATTTCAAGTACCGTGCATAATTTTCCAACATGATTCAATACTTTTGCGAGAGTGCCCCAGCAGCAGCAGCAGCAGCAACAACCACACAATAGCAGCAGCCAACCCCGAAATTTTTGCTGCAGGACAAACCCTACAAAACTACACGCTAAAAGCAAATATAAAACGCAACCATCAGGCAGCAGGCAGCAGGCAGGCAGACAGACAAGCGTACAAATACGTATGGACAGTTCAAATGACGGGCTTTCCACACACACATGCACGCGCGCACATATATACACACACACTCCCATTCTTTTGGCGTGTTTTGTGTGGATTAGAGCGAGCTCAAGTATGAAGGGAGAACAGCAGCGAAAAGAAAAAAACAAAAAACAACAACAACAAAAAAAGGGAATGCTCACGCTCAAAGTGCCGCACATAAAATACCCTTGCAAAGATAATTGACATGTCCTTTAGCATATAATGCATATATGGCAATAATAATAATAACAATCAAATTTAGTGCTTAATACAACTCAAGATTAATGGCAATGCTTCGCACTTATCGTCCCTGTAAGCTTTCAGCTCCTTGACAAACCGCATACGAAAAGTAATGGGACCGAAAGTGAGGGTATGACGCCGCTGTCAAACAATTAAGTATGTGCATAATTCAAAGAGTTGCGTTCGACATTACGCTCTTATCAGCTGACAGTAATCAGCGGCTTTAACAACACTTTGCCGCAGCCTTATCTGACATATTGGATCAGAACAACAAAAAAACCTGGGAATAAAACAAGTTATGGCTTGCAGAGAGGGTAATAATGCACCCTTAGCTTACACTAAGACAGAACATATAAATATTGCTGATCAGCATATCAAGTTCAAGCGACAAAGGAATAGACAACATTTTTGAATTCTCTTAAATAATAACATAAATTATTTATATTTCATATTTAATCAATTTTTAATGTTATATCTTATCGGACATCTTAATGCAACGCGATTAAAAATACTACAATACAAGAATTAATTGAATCTTGTTATTGCATAGAGTAGCTAATTATGATAAGATAATTTGTAGCAGGGCTATAATAATAATATACGGGTTTTATCTCTATATCTACTTGGATCTCGTGGATGTGTAATGGCTACTTTAACGCGTTAACAGCTCCTTAACCCAATTAAAGTGCCCACACCTTGTGGGTGTGTGCGCATTAAGTGCTTATGGTGTGGCGGAGAGGAGAGGAGAGGGGAGGGGAGACAAAGCGAGGCGAATTACTGGACCACCCTTATCGACAGGGCAATGTCTACGCATCATGTACTTTTGCACACTCATACACATGCACAACAATCACCACTCACACACACACACACACGTACACATACAGACAGCTCAAAGAGCATGACGCTTCGCTTTAGACTCATTTGCGTTTGCATTTGGAATTTGGACTTTCGCTACGGCCCAAAGTGTGTGTGTGTGCAAGGAGAGGGGTGTAGGCGGTGTATGAGCAGAGCCAGAGCCAGAGCCAGAGCCAGAGCCAGAGCTAGAGCCGGAGCCCAAAATGCTTTTGTCTAACTTGAGTGAATTATGGTCAGCGGTCGGTGGTCGGTGGCCGGCGGTTGCCCGGCGGTTTGGATGTCTGTTTGTTTCGGGCAATTTCCGTACAATTTGCCATTTGTTCGTGTTGCTGTTGCTGTTGCTGTAGCGGCTGTTGCTGTTGTGTTGTGTTTTCTTTTTGTTCTCCGAAAAAACAAAAGTCTTTTTGGTTTGTTGTTGTTTTTTTTTTGGGTAAATTCGTTCATGGAGAAACAGTTGAAACGCATTATACGAGAACGCAGATCTGCGGTCACAAACTACTTATGGATTCAATTGAGCATGACCATACAGCTGGCAAAGGGCGGGATGTGGGATGTGGGAGCAGGCGCAAGCTGACTGCCTGCCTGCCACTTGCGGCAGCTGACGCACACTCTGCAATGTTGCCCACTAAAAATTATGCTCAAAATTAAATGAAATGTTTTGTTGGCTGCGCCAGTAATCGTGGTTGAAGGGGGGAGGGAGCAGATGACTAGGGATGTTGGCTCCTTGCATAAGGCAAATTATAAATTCTTATCATAGCGCTACTTATCGGCATGCGTTACGCGCATTCTCTTACTTACCATCTTGTCGGCCGCCCCAGCCGCTTACGGACGTGGCCAGCAGCACCGTTAGCATCAGCGCACCCAGCCAACTTTTTGCCGTTGTCATGCTGCTGCTGCGGCTGTGGCTGTCGCTGCTGATGATACAGCTACTACTCCTAGTGCCCATCCTTGTGATTAGCTGCCTGCTCGACATTCCCGTAGCCATTGCCGTTGTAGTCGTGGTTGCGGTCGTGGCCGTCATCTTCGTTGTTTGTGTTGTCGCATTGGAGTCTGAGTTGGCGAAGGAGACGAAGGAGTCGTTGCCCGGCAGCAGCAGCTGCGGCCAGAATTTCAGCCACGTAATGCTACGAAGTTGTTGCCACTCTCGTTGCGCATGCAGCAAGTCCTGCTGCTGCTGCTCAAGTCGTTCCAGCGCACTAATATCACCGTTATAGTTAAAGCACCTACATTCATCATCACCATCACCATCACCATCATCATCATCATCGTCGTCGTCATCATTACGAGCAGCATGTGGCATCGTCGCGCCAGTTGTGGCCAACGCAGTTGTCGTTGTTTGCGAATTATTTGTTGCTGTTGTTGCACTGCTGATTGGATTTGCCAGCGACATGGCCAACATGGCTGCAGAGGCAGAAGCAGCGCCAGACGCATGACTTTGTCGTTGTTCGCGTCGCATTCGTTCACGTCGCTGGCGCCGCACAGCTGCAATGCATTCCAAGACATTGGCGTCGCCATTACCAGCGCCATCATCTCCACAGCCACCTACTACAATTGGCATAACTAATTGCGACGCCTGTCTGAGATCGATGCAGCTATGCGCCACTGCGTCCACGGGTAACTGGATATCACGCTGCAGGAATTTGCGCGCCACCTCAGACGCATCTGATGAGGATGGGAACATGGCTGCCGCTTCTGCTGCTTCTGTTGCAGTTGTGGCCTGCGTCGGAGCTGAAGCATGTTTATCATAATTTGTATGTTCCCATGGCCGCTGCGGTTGACAACAACAGCTGCAGCTGCCATGCCAGTGGCTCAACTGCTCGGCGCTGGCCTCAGGCGAGTGTCCACATGGATAGCAGAAAGGCGGTAAATAGATTAACGACATGGCTCTTGCTCTCGTCTTGGACGTGGCTGTGGTCCTGTTTGTGTTCGTACGCGTCCTCGTCCTCGTCCTGGCAGCACTTGGCTGCTGCGGATGCTGCATTTGCTCCTGCTGCGTCTGCTGTGATGCCAGAAGACAAGAGTAGAATATTTGATTATTGTTATAGACGGATGTACATGCATATGTATGCTAAGAGTATGTGCCATTGTGCACATTATTATGAAGCGCAAACATGCTGTGACAGTCACTGTGGCTGTGCCAAGTAAATATGAAATAAGGTGGTCGCAGTATTTGAATTTGAATTTGAATTTAAAATAAAGCGCCACCGCAGCGCCATTGTTGCCCCAACGCTCCACATTGCCTATATTTACATACAATATGCATGGTACGCGCACTGCTTATATATATATACGACTATACTTGTGTATAAATAATCCCACAAAATTCATTGTTCAACAATCCACACGCACAACATAAGCTCAATGGAGCCATAGCAGTTGCAGTTGCCCAAAAATAAAACTTCCTCGGCGGCGCATTAAAAAGCAATAAAAATAAATATGCGCTCTGGGAAACCGACACTCCAATCCAAATAAAATGTCCAATAGCGCGTAAATCAAAAATCACGCGCAATAAAAAAAAATACAAAAATTAAGACAAAATTTATACCACGCACAAGACACGACTAGACACAGTAGACAGACACAGACACTTGGTATACAAATTTCCATCCGTTGCCGTTGTCTCTTCCGTTATTTTTTGTTTTTCCTGCATTTAGCGCCTCCGGGTAACGGACAGTGGGGCAACAACCGAACAATATCAATATCATCAAGCCAAAACAACAACAATCACTTGAAAGATTTATTTCAGACGTTTCCAGCCATGCCATGGAAATTATTGACAACAAAAAAAGCACAACAAACAACAAGCATCAAATAAATTTCTCATTTGATGGCCGAAGCAAGCAATTATCATGTCTATAATGAATTTTCATTCTTATTTAATGCACAAGCAGCTGCTATACATTAAAATATATGTAGGTAACGTGAGCTCATTTAAATTGCGAACCTTTTGAGCGAACTAATTCATTTTAGTGAGATCAAATGAACGAGTTTATTATTGCTGCCGTCTGGCAACGCTATGCTGCTAATGACTCACATTCGCCCGTCAGGATCATTGCTAGCTATCTCGCTTTATCCTTTACGCTTTCAATTCCAAACAGCTGCTTATTACGAAGCATGACTCAATAGCTGCTCTCTCTCGCAAACGAATAACAGGCCCAAATTCTTAAACTAATAGAGATTTTAATACATTTGTAAGCATTTCATTGAATTGCTAGGCAAATGAGATTGTTGTAATCTTATAAAGATATTTCAAATGATTAGATTGTTATAAATGAATGTAAAAATGTTTCGAGAATGAATTTAAAATCAGCTGAGGGACGCAAATGTTGTATGTGGGGCACTTAAAAGAGCAATCGCTTCAAATATCTTTAAGCACATTTTGTACACATTAATGAGTACTCGTGCGAGTGAATATGAATAGAAGTAGACATCCCCCAGCACAACATGTACACGGTTGCTGGTTGCTAAGACCGAAATCAAAAGGCCAGAATCAGACTTCCCCATTTTTGATGAACTTTCCCATACGATGAGCAGAGCAGAGCAGGCAGGGGGGGATGAGGTTGGAGTAGAGGAGGGTATAATGCAATTTTCATGTTATGTAAGCGCTGTTCTTAGCCCGTCATCTATGCTAATTAAGTTAATTAAAAAGTACCAGCAAAGTATTTGCACTTGGCCAACTTCACGTCATAATCAAAGTTGAAGCGCATCGCATGGAAAATGAAGCCCAAGTCATGTCAAATGCTCTTAAAAAGCCAAAGCAGCTCGCACACAGACACAGCCTGCTGCTGTTGGCCTGGCTTTGTGGCAGTAAAAATTGCGCTGGAGATGGAGATGGAGATGAAGATGAAGATGGCATGTAGACGTAGCTGATGCAGTGCCATTCACATACTGGAGTTTCATTATAAAGAATGAAGGAAATACAAAATAAAAAAAAAAACAATATAAAGAAAAAAGAGACAGAAATGAGGCCAATTATAAGCTCCATCATTAATTTAAATAAAATTAATTTCCCATTGGCCTCACACAAAATGCCACAAAAGAAACGTCGCTCAATAAGACAGCAATGGTTGGGGACGGGACGGGGACGGGGGTTCTGGGGGCGGGGCAAATGACAGCAGACGGTGGCAAATACTAAAACATTTAGGCGGAATTATAATTTTGTTTTCGCTTATTTATAATTTACGTTGAAAATGTGAAACACCTGACAGCTAAAAAAGAATTTATGTTTGCATGTTTCCCATTAATTTATTTTTCCAAAGGCGCGCGCGCCTCCTCTGCAGGAAAATGCCAGTCCGCAGTTCCCCCCAACCCCGCACACTATCCCCACTCGAGCCCAATGTGAAACGTTGGAGCTGCACGAAAATGCACAGCAAGCACAGCAGGGGCAAGGAAAATATGCACAAGGCACATTTTGCTATCACGTTTGGACTATAAAACAGAAAGGCAGCGCCAGCGCCATCAGCAGCACCCAGAGCCGGAGCCAGAGCCGTAGCTGGAGCCAGTGCCAGTGCCAGAGCACGCCAGTGCTGCCGCTGATGATGTTGTTGATGACATGCAGCGCTGGGGCCTCCTTCGAAATGGCAAAAGACTCGCAAGACACAACCGAGACACAGTCGCGAACTACGCTGTCTCGGCGCAGTGCAAAACTTGTCAAGTAAATATAAACGAAATATGTGGCACGGTCACCCATTCCGGTCTCCGGTCTGCCTTCATCTTGCTTGCAGCACTTGTTTTATTTCATTCCTATTTTATTATTATTTGCGCCCAGAAGACGAAGACGAAGACGATGAAGGCAGCAGCTTCAGCGGCACATAAAAAATATTTTTATGCAACATTTTTATGATTTCCGTCTGGCAGCGACAAAGGCTGGACCAGCTTGCACCTCCTTCACCTGCTTTCAATTAAATGACACTTGCCTTTCCTTTATCTCCATGCGGTCTACGTCTGGGTCTCAGTGCCCTCTGCTCAACTTATTTCTCATTACGATTGAAATGTTGTTTGCTCTCTGGACATGCGACTGAAAATAGGATGGGGACTTGAAATGGGACTGCGACTGCGACTGGGACTGGGACTGGGGTGGCTTCTTCATCATGCTGCTCCTTCTGGTAGCTGGTGCCGTTGGGGTGTTGATGGCACATCGCTTTGCTCCCTCGTCTCACTTCATCAATCATTAATTTCGTTTATTTTTAGTGAAAATAATCACTTTGAGCAACATATGCGACCCGACAATGTATCGCATGTGTTGGCAAAAACCAAACTGTGAAATGGCAACGGAGGAGGAGGAGGAGGAGGTGGAGGAGGAGGACGAGATGACAAAGTGCTGGGAGCTGTGCGCCGTCCAGCTTCAGCTTTAAGCAATTATCAAATGGAAACGGGGTACCGTTTTATTTGTGGCATGTGAAATGACTTTATCGCCATTGTGGCAAAACTGGGCGGGTTTTATTGCGGCCAGGGGTTGCAATTTACAGCTGGGCTTACGATAGGTTAAGTTGGGTTCAAGTCGGCCAAGTGCTTAAGAAGCATCCCAAATTGTATATTAACTATGATAAATGTGAAAGCATATTTAAAGTAAACCACTACTACTTTGAAAAGGTGAAAGATTATCACGGAGCACTCTCTTTCTCTAGAATATTAGATTGTATTACCAGAATTTTCAGATTTGCATCACGAATGAATTTTAAAAGTATATAAGAATGATAATTAATAGTAAAAAAAAGAGGTGAGAGATTATCAATTAACAGCACAGAGCAAGTTCAGAAACAAATTGTTGCTAGAACAAAAAATAAGCTCAAGATTTGCGTAATGCGAATGTTTAAAAAAAGACAAACAAATGAAAGAAATTTAAAAGTAATTAACTGCGACTTTAAAAGAGGTGAAAGATCATTAAAAGTAAATAAAGAGGGGTGTAAGTTGTTCCTAGAATATCAGACTAAATACGACAAAAGAATGTCAAGATTTGCGCAAGCAAAGCGAATCTTTTTCCAGTGAAATCATTGTCTTATCAAGGAAAGTTAGTCAACGAACGGGTCATGCAACACCCACTGCTCACCCCGCACACGCACATTGAGAAAATTAGTCAACACCGTGAAGTGACAGGCGGACGGAGGGACAGAGGAAGAGAGGGACGGACGGACGGATAGAGCTGAAGTAATTCACTTAATGCAATGCATTTCCGCTGTGCTGCGGGCTCGAATTGCTATCGCTATCGGGAAAGCCATGCATACCAACATGATTTTTATCTATTATACTTACACACACACACACACACATGCAGTATGCATGTGTATTTGTCGATAACATAAATATGACAGGATTGGCAGCCGGACTTCAGCCGTAGTGCAATTGCAGTGCGCGCACCTCATTGAACTTTTCAGACAAACACAATTTGTCCGATAAGGAAAAAAAAAGAAAGAATCTACACGACAAACGACACGACACGAGGCGCAGGCGGAGCCATAGCAGAGTAGAGTAGAGCGATGGGGATGGGGATGGGGATGGGGACAGACGTTATATGGACGGCGCACACTAATGGCCACCATTAATAATTGAAAAAGTGAAACAGTTGAGCATGTGAGTAAATGGGGATGAGATGCCGAAGCATAGTCATGGCATAGCTAGAGAGGTGGCTGTGGGAGTGCGAAGAGTCAAAAGGGGTGGGGTGGAGTATGGGGTGGTGACAAAAATCTATAACCAAAAAAGTTATGAATAAGCGAACGAAAACGAACCACCACAAGCGAAGCAGGCAGAGACCGAGACGGAGACGGAGACGCAGGCGGTGGCGGCGGCAACCGAGAGGAAAGAAGAGGAAAGAAGGAAAAGAAAAAAAAACTTTAAAGCTACAAACCTGTTCTATGTCGGCGTCGATGTTGTTGTTGTTGCTGCTGCTCCTCCTGCTCCTGCTGCTGCTGTCGTTGTTGTTGTACTTGTAGTACATGGCGAGTCCAACGGGCTTGCGATGCTGTGGCGCTGGCGACACGGCGACAATGCTGTTGTTCTTGCTGTGGTTGTTGTTAGTTTTGTTCTTGTCGTTGTTGCTGCTGTTCTTTTCGTTGATGATGAAAATGCAGCAGCAACAGCAGCGGCAACACCAGCTCCAGCCGTATCCAAATTTAAGGGAATCGCGTGCAAAGCGTAGCCAAACAGCATTGGAAAATTACACAAATGCTGCCCTGCTGTTGCTGTTGTTGTAGTTGTAGTTGTATTTGTAGTTGAAGTTGAAGTTGAAGCTGAAGTTGTTGTTTTTTCTGCCTTGCTGCTGCCTGCCTTTGCCTTTGTTGGTGTGATTTTCAGACGAATTTTCCGCTGCAGGGGCAGCAGCAAAAGAATCGCAATACGCGCACGAATCGAAACTGAGACTGCGACGGTTGCGGACAACTGAATCGGCGTCGTGGTCGTCGTTGTTACTCTGCCATTTGTCGTGCTCACAATATGCGAAGTTCGTCGTGGAGTCCGTGGTGCGGGGCGAAGGGGAGCGGCGCACAGTGAGCAGCAAAATATTGGAGCAAGGTGTTTCCAAACAGCGACGACCGAGCTGCAACTGAGAAGCGACGACAACGACGCGGCGAATTCACTGACTCTATCTGCGCAAAAGCAGAGCTGAAAAGGTTTGACTTTTTGTTGTTGTTGCTGCTGCTGCTGCTGCTGCTCTCGTTGTTGGTGCTGTTGTTGTATCGTGTGTCTCCCACCACCATCAGTGGGTAAGTTAAGTCTGTCGACTTGGATTTTGTTGGGGCTGCTGCTTGCGCTCGCGCTCTGCCTGCTGCCGCCTCTGGTTGCCTCTGTGTCAATCGAATTAAACTGAGAGCAAACTGAGTAATTGGGTTTAGATATTTTTCCACAGATATTGGAACAAAGTTATATTTCTTCTTATTGTGCACATCTATTAATTCAATAATTGCGTTTGCTCTCCCTTTGAGTGTTGCGTTTTTCGTCTCAAATTAAAAAGAAATTGCAGCAGTCCCATTTACTCACACTCGTGCACTTTCACACACACTCACACGCGCTTCAGTGTATACAAAAATCTGCACACAGTTTTATTATGTATATTTGAGTTGAACTTCGGTTCTGGCATTGTATGAATATAAACCTTGAACTTAAGTGTTTTTTTTTTGTATTTTTGTTGCACTGATATTACATATTTCCACCGAGTTTTCACTTTGTGGGGTCACTTTTCATTGTTACAAGAAATTATCTTCGCTTCACTTAGTCTCGCAAGCAAGCGGCACAGCCTGTGCGCAGCGAAAACTTCTGCTGCAATACACAAATTTCTTTCTTATTTGCTGTGCGCACCACCTACCCAGAAGCTGAGAAAATAATAAAAATCTACGCGACGCGCTCTCGCGGACGTGTCTGCCTCCGTTCGTATTCGCTTCGATTCTGTGAAAAAGAATGAGCAAAAGGAGCGTGACCGCAAATTCAATTTCAAAATATACTAGTTTTACAAAAAAAATATATTGCAACACACACTCACTTCAAAAACTGTGGTAACACTTTATTAGGTCTGGGAGAATTTAGGAAAAGTGCATACAACGTGCCATCACCAATTATTACTATACGGTTAATGGTGCGACCGGTTTGTCCGGTTAACATTATTTGTTAACCATCCTTTCACACTTTAGAGATTTTCGTAAAAATATCAATTTTAAAAATACTCAAAATCAAAAAAGGTTAGTATTGGGAATATACTTCAAAAACCCTTCTTCGCACTTCTTTGAGATATTTGATATAGACGATAGTATCGATATAAAAATAATTATGGCGGTTAAAAGCTTGGTATATTTTTCGATGTAAAAAATTCAAATTGCTAGAATTCTGTTCTGACCGACGTACTATCTATCTATAAATATGTTATAAATAGTTTTTATCTTTAATATAATAATTCTGGAAATCCCCTATTTTGTAATTCGCTGACATATAAGCTTTATTTCAATTGCTTAAAATCATTGCAATTCGAATTATGTATGTACATGAAAGATAATATGAAAAACTACCTCAATTGTTAAAATTAATAAATAATGATAGATGCCCTGCATTTGTTCATTGTACACCATTCAACTGCAGCCGACAGCCTAATTTGCTGCTTGCCATAAATGTAGCAAACTTATAATTAACTCTTTCGTGCCGCTGAACCCTTAACTAATCGCAGCCACTTAGCACTTTTCCGTTATGCAGTTAGTCATCCTCATTTATTTTACTTTTCTGCAGTGCAAAACACACATTCGCACACACATGGATATATTGACGAGGAATTTATGAGACAGATTTCAAGTGCCTGAAAATATGAATCAGCTTTCTTGTTGTCTCCATTCATTCTTCATATTCTTAAACTTACCAAGCTTTTGTGTAAACAATACTGCACAGCGTTTACACAAGAAATTAGCAAAGTGGAGTGTACAATATCACTTAACGAGATGAAGAGCTCACAGGAATATGAAACACACAGAAATAAGAGAATCGTTCAATTGCGACTTAACTTACTAGTGAAACCAATGTCAATGGATTCATGGAATTTATCTGTTTACAAACATGCTGCGTCACTTAAGATGTTTACTATTTTGAATTATGTTTCTGTTGAAGCTCCAGGAAACAAACTCAGCATGTCATTATTGCAATCTGGAGATTTCTTAAAAACGGTTACAGACAATAAGTGGATGCTACCGACTTAATGAATAAGTTTTATTGCGACTAATGTAAAACTCTATGTTGGATTGAGTCTTGTGACTTTGGCTCTGCGGCTACTCCAAGCTGGATAGCTCTTGTGACTGTTTCTTTACTCCGATTTTAAAGTGCGGGCTGTGATTGTGCAGCTGATTCTTGACCACAAGTTCGCCGGTACTGGAGCAGGTTATAATGCGCGCAGAGCAGCGTAGATAGCGGTTCCGAGCACAGAGCCAATACGTTTTGGATCCACGACTATTGTTCCGCAGGTATTCAAAGCCACCCATTAACAGCTTGGGCTTTCCTTTGGTGCCCTTGACAATCATGATGCCTTGCTTCCGAACCTGTTCTGTAAAAATATGAATGAAAATAATAGTAAATTAGCTTTAAGATCGATCACCGAATAAAGTTAACTAAGGGAAGCGTACATTAGCCCAAGCAAATGGGACGATAATTTTGTTAACTTTTATTTTGCAATAGCATTTATTAAGGCTAAAGATCGGAATCAAAGTCTTAAACAACGAGTATAAATTCATTTTTCCCATTCAACGCGAAGTTAATTGGTTAAATGATTTTAGTTGAACATACAACCACACTATATATACAATTATTTGGAACGTTGATAAAAGTCGACATTAACTTGAGTCTCAATGGTGGGAGTGCCGGGCGTATTTAAGCCGATACACCTCCTGGCCACTTTTGAGAGCGTGCGTTGTGGCCCGCACTTTGCAGTTGGCACTTCGATATCGAGCACACCGCCAGTTGATGCTGCCCTTCAGCTTACGGTCCATGACGAACTCATGCTTATCTATCAGAAGTTTCCGCTTCTTCTGGCGGGTGCTGGTAAAATGCGCCAGAAGCATCATATCTGCAAGTGAGAAATGGAAAATGTTAGTGCCAAAGCAGATACAAATGCAGTTGAACTCTATTATAAAGTGCGTGTTTTTGGGAACAAAGCGGCTTGGGTGACACCATTTGATATGAGTTTATTTGTTTGTCAACACATAGTATAGTTTTAAATATTGTTCAAGTTGAGATCGAAATACATTACAAACGTTTAAGACTACTTTGGTTGAGGCAAGTAGGGAGAACATGAAATGTATGGGGTAACATTCAATATATGTTTCGATTATAGCTAGTACCCGCTACGTATAATCATTTTAAGCTTCCGTCCATACTGTTCCTGCTTGTGATTATGCTTACTAAAGTGTATAATATGTCCTTGCTGGGTATGGATGCGTGCATGGCACTTCAATGCTGTTGTATACTGTGTACAGCGCCAATAAGTCTTGGGATTAATCGACTTCTCGCGCACATAGTAGAAGCCTTCGTGCAACAGCAAAGTGCGTCCCTTCTGGCTCACCACATAGCTGAAATTGGTCGATCCTAAAAGGAGAAATCAAATAGAGAAGAGTAGATAATATTAGAAAGATTAAGAAGAAGCAAGTTGTCAATTACACGTTTGTTGAGATCTTAAACATCGTTGATGAAATGTACAATTTTAGTCTTTATTCTTAGATATAGATAACTTGCTTATGCCGATCTCAACTATACAATTGTATTTATATGCATATGGTGCTATGCTATCTATAGGGCATCGTCGGTGAGCTCTTGCAGCTCCTGCACCTCTTCCTGGTGCAGCTCGAAGCTGACTCTGCTCTCCATTTCACGTTCTAGCTTAATCTGTGCCGCATCCTGAGCCTGGGTCATTGGTTGCGCTTTGCTAGAACTGTACTTATTGCGCTTGAGTTCGGCATGCATATGCTCCGCCTTATTGATAATGAATTTGGGTGGGTTCTCCTTGAGCATTGTAATGCGAGCCGGACACTTGAGCTTCTTGGTGGCCATTGAACTGCAACGCCACAAGATTTTCTTTTTATTCTCACTCATAATCAGGAACCGTATGCCATTTGCCATAATGGCAGGACGACCACGCAGCGACTGTGTGAAAAAGACGAGCACATCCTCTGGATTGGGTACCTCATCGTTGGCCAGCACAACTGCAATGGGAATTAATACAAAATGAAATTAGTAAAAATATAACATTTCAAATTATTCAACAAAGATTGCACACATTATGCGGATTATTCTCTTATTTTCACTTTAGTATCGAATATTTGTTTTCACTTTATTTAAAGGCGAACAAAATGCATGTTTGAAAATCACTTAAATTAAATGTTAAAGAGCTCTGCTTCCATTTGAAGCGCATCAGAAGCGTTTGCAACGCTAACAACTCCCGACTGGGATGTGGCCTTCGACTTGGAGCTGGTTTTTTCCTTGCGATTCGGCTTTACATGACAATGCTGATGAATCTGACGAAAGTCGCTGGAATCCCATTTGTTCATGCAGATCATTACAGGGCAGCGTACATGCCGATAGTACCAATGACAACGCCAATAAAAATTGTTACGATTCTCATTATTGCGAAAGTATTTCAATCCATCCAGCCAGAGCAGCTGCCCGCCACGTTTGGACAAGGAGAATTTTATCTTCGGCTGACTACCGCTGTAGTGGCCATGTTCACGGGAAACATCTGAAAGCAGAGCAAAATGAAAAGGATGTTAGCATTAGTGAAAGCATAAAATGAATGTACAGGATCTGGTGAAAGAATACATTTGCTTACATCGCTGAAACATTGAAAAACCACTTAAAATTTGCTGCGCTTTAATATAAAAAAACCATTTCCAAAAAACTCAACTCACTTAAGATCTAATTGATATCGAGATAAAATATTTAGCTAAACCTTTAGCTAAAATTCGAAACATTGTTTGGTTTTGTACTCATGCAACGGTGGAGGAGACCGTGCCGGTGAAGCTCTGGCTCGCTGCTGAGGTTGCTCTGTTGCGGATGGCGATAGTAAGGGATCTTCCACTGGAGGCGGCTGCTGCTTGGCTGTGGACGGAAGCGGCTTGATTTCAATATCATTACTCTCCATGTGCTGATGCTGGTGGCACAATCGGAGTATTAACGTGGATTCATCGTGAATCGCAATGGCTGGACAGCGTTCCTTGTAGTAATTGCGGCATTTCCAGTACTGCAAGTGTCCACGCTTTTTGTTCCTGAAGAAACGAAAACCATTGATCACCAGCAGTTTGCCACCATTCTTCTTTGAGTCCGCAAAGTCAATGTGAAATGCTGTAAACGGTGAGAAGAAAAATCGTAGATTAGTGCATACAATAAATATATCAGCAAATTATATTATAATATTGTTAATGGATGGGCATTGATTAATACATTCTTATATTCAGTATAAACCTAATTGTAATTTATTTAAAGTACGCTAGCTAGAACATCTTGCATTGAACAGGTTGAGCTTAAGCCTAAGCTTATTTGCTGAGCAGGTTGCCCTTGCACCTCCCCTTCTTCATCTGACCCAATGAGCCGCCCCGCTCGATGATAGACAGCTGCTCGGACAAGGTTATATCGCTGGGTGGATACTTTCGCTTGTGATTATGTTCATAGTTGCGTTTGATAATACGCGCCTGTCCCGTGCTGTCCAGCGCGGTCACCACACGAGCACGGCACACAGTGACATCCTGCAAAGGTAATTTAAATTAATATGATATTAAGAAATAAACCAATAAATATATTGTATATAATGGACAGGCTACACACCTTTCGTGAACATATCCAGTACGTGCGAGAGGCAGAGCTGCGATTCTTTACGAACTTCTGGTCATTGTGAAGCAGCACAGTGCGTCCTCGCTGTCCCGTACCAAAGACCGCCAGCTCTGAAACGGTAAACAAATAATGTGTTAACCATAGTTTTATTTTAAGAACAAGGTAAAGTGCAATTCTAAAATGCAGATTTTGTGGCAATCAAAGGGCTTGCTTGAGTTGAAAGTTGTGTAAATATTTATTGAGATTTCAAAGCAAAGTCTAGGCATGATTGTGTACACCCGAAATAGCCACATATGTGGGCTTCCTTTGGTTGGTGATCATGTAAGCACTGCACTGCGACCGATGTTTGCTGCAGATCCAAAAAATGGTGTCTCCATAAGCTCCACGACGAGTAAAGCGTTGACCCTCATAGATCAACACATCGCCACTGGCCGTCCGCTCATAACGTACTCGATCCCAATCGTCCAGAGTACGAGTGCCCTTTTGCCTGCGGGAGAGGCCAACTCGAACGAACTGGGGTCCGCTACCACGACCCTTTGGCAAAAAACTCTCATTGCCATAGTCTCCCAGATTGTTTGGATTCAGCTCAGTCAGCACTGCAAAGAATATATGCATTATTAATAACTTATTGCTTGTTGTATTTATAATAGATCATAAGAACGAAATAAAAAAATTAAAATCACTTCCATATAAGTTTTGAATAACTTATGTATGTATTATATGTGCAAACATAAAGGAAATTTTAGTTAATCTAGACTAGTTAGCAAGACATCTGACGGCTAAAATAAAGAAAGCGGAAAACAAAATAAAATAAATTAATAAAAATTAAAATAAATAAAAACTGTTAAGAAGACTTACCCGTACTAATACTATGATGGGTTAAATTGTTTTCACAACTCAATTGATTTAAATTAATTAAACTTTTAAATATTTTCAGATCGTTAGGCTTCATTCTTATAGCTAAGTATGATTGTGCACCCCACTAATGGCATATCGCGTCTGGCCATCAGAAGTGTTGCTGGTGATGAGTCTGGCGCGGCATTGCTTGCGCCACTTGCAGCATTTCCAGTACACCTTATCCTTGTATGCAGCGTTGCGCAGATACCGATGTTCGCCACATTGTATCAGAGAATTGCCCGCAGGTGTTTTGACATACCGTATGTCATCCATGATCTTGGCCATACGTGTGCGCTTTAGCTCCGACGGCGCCGGTGCCGACGCTCTTCTCTGCGTGTGTACAAGCTGGAAGGGTACTAGAAGGCAATAAAGAAAAGCAAATAATTAGTATAAGCTGGGGACTTATTACAATATATGATATTACAATAGATGACTACAGTTGGAACAGTACATTTGTTTATTTACGGGCTTTTGATGAGCACCAATATTTTATTGTTTAATTTCTTAGCAATTATTCCTAACTTGCACTTTATGGCTACTGTAACTGCTGTAGATCTTCAATGCTTAAATTAAGCGAGCGCAGCTCGAGCGAGAGATCCTCATCGGCCTCTGTTTTGACGAAACTGCTCAACCCCTTTGGTGCCTTGAGGCCCGTTTTCACCAACGGGCTGACTACAGACAGTCGCTTCTTGCGATCGATGTTTAGGCAGGTATGATGACATGACTCGAGCACAATCTTGTGCACGCCCTCAATAACATTGGTTACAACGCGTGCACTGCATTTGGTACTGCCCTAGGGTGGAAAAAGTAGAATTTCAAACATTGCCATAGATATGTACTTAAGAGACTCACCTTTTTGGAACATATCCAATAAGTTTTGAGACCGCTGCGTCGATTACGCACATAGTTGTGCCCGTTGAAGGCCAACAGTCTGCAGCCACGTTGACCCTTGACAAACGAGAGCAGAGAATGCTTGATAACACCGCCTAGGTCGTCCAATTCATCCAGAATTTCGCAGCGATCTGTCAATGAGTTAAACAATAATTAGTCGAATTAAATAAAATGTCTATTTAATTAAAGATTGGTAGGCATTTCACTGGCAATTTTGTATGCAACATTATTGTATTGTCAATAAAATAAACATTTATTTTGTTCTATATACAAATACGCGACTTGTAAATAATGCAAATTATCCCTAAAACTATACACGACTCGACTAGTATGGCGGATGATTGTGTTGACTGCACTTGATGATCACATCATGGTCCTCCACTGTAACCACCCTCGCTTTGCACTTGTATGCGCCAGCGCGTGCACAGGACCAATAAGTTTTGGCGCCAGTTGCTTTATTTCTGGTGAACGTAAACTCGCCAATCTTAAGCTTACGACTCCCACGAAATCCAGTTATGTAGGAATAGTAGGACATGTCATCTACGAAGAGTAAAGAAACGAAAAAATAATTAGTTAAGTTCAAAATACATATATATAATTTTATAATTGAGTAAATAATAGTTACATTTAAATAGGTAAGAAAATCAAATCTAGTATTTTTATTGGACATATTGGCATCAAAGGATCTTTATATTTACGTATGTATTTTAAACTTAGGTCTAACAAAATAAGTTCGGCTTTCGTCTTTATATAATGATGTTTCTTTGTCGACGACTCACCGATATTTAAGAAACTTTAATATAGTTTCTTTACAATTATTCCAAACTCTCATTTTTTAGTATCTAAACAATTATTCAAAACTTATACTTTACAGATAGGACTCGAACAAATTGTAAGTTTTTCCATAAACTAGGCATCACCCGATTATTATGTTAAATTGGATGATTGTGCGGGATATATTTGACGATCGTGGGATCTTCATCTTCATTCTGTTTGGTGACCGCTTTCGACTTGCACTTGTAACGCATGAAGTGCTCACAGACCCAATATGTCTTCGTCTTTCGGTCGTATTTCTTGGTATACGCGAACTCGCCAATCTTGAGCTTGAGACCGCCTCGGGAGCCACATACGAACGACATCTCATCTATGAAGAGAAGAGACAAACAAATTATTAGTTAACTTTAAATCAATACAAATAAAAAATAAATAAACAAATAATACATAAATCAAAAGAAATTAAAACAATACTAAATATTATTTAAAAAAAAAAATTTCATTTGATTTTTATTATATATTGATATTTTACACATTTTTTTTTCTTTTTAACTTTTTTTTTTTTTTTTTTTATATATTAATTTTGTTGATTTTTATTTAATCTAAATAGGTAAATAAATATTAAGCTAGTTTCTTAATTCTGGTCATTAAACGTTTCCTTATTTTTACCACTGAATTTTAAACTTAACTGTAACAAAATTAGATCGACTTTAGTTATTCTGTAATCAAGTTTTTTCATCAATGACTCACCATTGTTGAGTTTCTTAGTAATTATTCCTAACTTTCAGTTTATGATTACGACTGAAGAATCATCCTACTTTGTGTTTCGACGTGACTTGTGCGGTGGATGATTGTGTTCGTCATATTTGGCGATCACATGGTGCTCCTGATTTTCGTCCTTGACGGAAACCGCTCTCGCCTTGCACTTGTAGCGGGAACCGAACATGCATGACCAAAATGATTTGGTCTTACCTTCACGTTTCCTGGTCATAATGTGCTCGCCAATCTTGAGATTAAGACCGCCTCTGGCGCCAGGTATGAACATCTCAGCTACGAAGAATAAATAAATAATTGAATTTTGTTTTTATTTCACATATTTACATTTGTCACATTCTTTCATTGAGATGCTCAGCAAATCATTTCTGATTTTCACGTGTGGGCTAGGTGATTGTGTTTGCTTCATTTGATGATGATATTGTGACGAAGTTGCTCCCGAATAGAGACCGCTGACATCGTGGTCTTGGTTCTCTTCTTCTTGTCGAACGCATCTCTCGAGATTGACTGCGCTTTGGGATCGACTTGTGAAATACGTATCATCTACGAAGAACAAAAAATTGGTTAGTTAACTTAGATACAAAGTACTTAATTAAACAAATTATACTAAAATCAATAAGAATAAAAGTAAAAAAGGGTAAACAAAACATAAATAATTAAAAAATAAATAATTAAACAAATAATTGCTGCATGTAAATAGGCAACAAAATCAGATCTAATTTAGTTTTTATTTAACATATTAATATTGAAGTATTGACGTAATGCTGGCTACTAAAAGTACATTTATAAATAAGTAAGTATTTTAATCTTAAGGTTAACAAGATCAGTGGCTAGTGTCTGTGATCGGTTCGGCTTTTGTCTCAATATAATCCAGTTTCTTTGCTCTTGCTGCTGCCTCAGCCTCTGCTCGCTGAGCACGCTTCAAAGAACCATATTTGCGGGCCTTTGTGATGACCTCGTGATTGTGCTCACAATTGAGTATGGTGAGCGTGTCCTGTTTAGTTTTGAGTCGCGCTCGGCAGCGAAGAACCGCAAACTGACTACAACGCCAATAGGTGACATCGTCGCGGGTGATATGACGATTGAATGTGTGCTGCTTCAGCATGATCTGCTTGGTACCATACTTGCTGACTATGAAGAACGGCGAGCCGTTGTCACAGCCACCTCCACTACCGCTGCTTTGACCCAGAGGATCCAGATGCAGGGCATCATCGTCGTACTTGACTGCAATGAGAAAAGCGTGAAATGAATTTCAAAAAAATGTTTTTAATGGCTGCTTGGGCTAAAAGGCAGGTGCAGAAATAAAAGACAGATCATTGCTTTTCATTTGGTTTTCATTCATTCATTATCAAGTCAACTAGTTACATATTTCGTTATGGCTATTAGTATGGCATTATCCTAAAGCTAGATGCGAGACTTGCTCCCATCGCAATGGGCCGCGTGCGTGTTATATTTTGTCAGACGCGGCTTGCATCTGAGCTCCACATGCACATACTGTGCCATACAGTTGGGCGTCACGCATTGGTAATAAGTGCGATACTGCATTGCTCGAATTTTCTTATAGGATCGCCCGTCGACCAACAGAAACTCGCCATTGGCCGTCCGCTTGAGCCTGACAGTTGCTGAATGGGGATGGGATGATATATATGTATATTATAAGTACATATGTACATGTTATGTGTGGCGAATTATTTGAGCCTAATTTAACTTAATATAAAATCAAAATACAATACACAAACACAACTAAATACTACAGTTATGCGAAAGTGCGTGCATTGGATGTATTTTAATATTGTTGCAATAACATATCCTTGATCATAAGCTTGGCGGGCACACAATTGCCCGTAAATCGAGGCGGATGATTATGCGGATTCTTCCCCAGCTTAATGCCGCCCGCAATCTTAGTTATAGCACGCGCCGAACACTTATTGTCGGTCAACCGTTTGCCATTGCCATCCGAGCATATCCAGTTGACGGTGGCCCGAAAACTGGCCTCCTTTTTGTACATGTAGCCATTAAAAATGAGATTGTAACCCTGCTTCTGGTTCCGCATAAAGAAATAGTCGAATTTGTGAATCCATACGTTGGATGGAAGCTCCGTTATGTACTGGCCATTTTGAGCGGTTGCTGCAATTGAATAGAAAACAAGAGTTGGCAACATAGAATTATGTGTGAAGCCCGAGACCTAACGATAGTCTTAGTTTAGATCAAAACACAACATTTGAAACAACAAGATTTTATTAAAAGTACATATACATCCATATTTACATATATACAATATGTGCGCCATACAGTAAACAGTTTACATTGATACCTCTGTATGAAATTCGAAGTACATAAATTTAGCATATGTATAGACTCAACGACTTACCATTGTTATTACAAATGACTGTCACTATCGCATTTCAAATTAACTGCCATTATCAGCAGAGCTTCTTTCAAGAACAATTTCAACTACATATTTATACAATTTTTGTCGCCCACACAAAACACAACAGCGCGGTAAGAAGGCTGACTTCGGCGGCTTTGCACAAATTTATTTTGATTTCGCGCATATTCATAACGCGAATATTCACACATAGAACTTGTTTTGCACATTCTTTAAACAATTATTTCACCAGTTTTATATAAATTTGTAATTATTCAGAACGCCACTCACGAATCCAAGCAAGCCACCACGGCGAACAAATTCACAACTGCGGCGAAAAAATAACAAGATGGCCGACTTTCATAGCATTCGTATAATGCATATGGCAACGCTATAGAAACATTTGTAATTGCGAACAGGTGGCAACGTTTGAGTTGCAAGTACAGTGCTTCTTCTTAACTTGTGTTTTCCGCTACAGCGCATATTATTTAATTTTTCTTTATTTATTTATTAATAAATGTCCGCCAAGGCACAAATTTTTAAACTTGCGTTTCATTTGATTTCTTTTAAGTTGTTCCTTTATTGAACAATTATTTTAACCTGCTGCCTTTCTTTTCACCGCATTTAACTTTACCACAGCATCAGCCACTGCCGCTGTCCCAGCCGTAGCCACATCAACATTGCAGGCTAAGCAAATTCCTCCACGTAAACGCGGTCGCCCCAAAACAAAGGTAGAAGATACATCACCTAAGCTTAAGCTTATTGATAAGCTCAAAGCAGCCACCAATAATGAAGTTGCCAGTAAGCCAGCCGTCTACGCATCTACCACAAAGGGTAAGTCCGACTCTTGTTGCACTTGTTGCATTCTTAATAATTTTAATTTTATATTCCATATACACAGGTGGGGTGAAACTGGTCTACGAGGGGCATCTATTCAAGTTTTCGTTCCGCAAGGCACAGTTTTCTGTATTTCAATGCTGCTTCAGGGAGCACGGCGAAGAGTGCAAAGTGCGTGTCGTATGCGACCAGAAAAATGTGTTCCCATTAGACGGAGAGCATGTGCACTTTATGCAGGCAAGCGACAAAAGCGTAACCTCATCGCAGTTTACACCAGCTGATGGAATCGTCAGTGTTGAACCTAAAGCCGAACCAAAAGTGGAGATCCTAATCCAAAATGCAAATGCTGAAACAGATGTAGAAGCCGAAGAAGAAGGCGAAGTATTCGAAATTCATGAAATTGAGGAATCAGATGCACTTGAATCTACTGACGCGGACCCTGTTTCCGCTGCTATTGTTTCTGCAGAAGGGGAAAATACCGATTCGTCTCCTGCTCCGACTGCGGGCGAAATTGACCCTAATGATTTTCGCGAAAAAATTAAGCGTCGACTACAGAAGGCGCTTCAGAACAAAAAGAAATAACTACAAGCAGTGTATTCCATTACCGCAGTGCCTACGCGCATACACACAACTAATTTGCAAGCAAACTTTTAAACTTACATATTGATACAACCTATACTTTATATACAATAATCTTTCAACGAAAATTCAATAATGAATTAATTAAATATTTTGTAATAAAATGTATGTCAATAAATCCTTGATTCAATATTAAATTACTAGCATGTAAGCTCTACAAACTCTGTCACTGCCGACATAAATTATTTGTAAATCTTTTGGTATACTATTGATTAATGCACATTCAAATATTTAACTCATTTCTTGCAGTTACTCAGCATGTACATAACTGTGGACCCCAGACGTTTCTCATCAGTCGAAAGGGCGGCACCCTGTTGACCATTAATAACTTTGTTTACCGATCCAATTTAAAGTTTTACGGCAAAAGCAATGATATTTTATACTGGGAATGCGTCCAAAATCGTTCAATGAAATGTCGTAGTCGCCTGAAGACAATTGGAGATGATCTCTACGTAACAAATGGTTTGTCATAAAATAATTTACTTAATTGTGATCAGTTTTAATAATATCTCAACGGTTTTAACAGATGTACACAACCATATGGGCGATACCAAGCGCATTGACGCGGCTAAAGCGGCTGGGATGCTTATACACAAAAAGCTGAGCTCCCTCACTGCTGCTGATCGTATACATGGATGGAATCGCGCTGAGGCGAGTGTTGATTCATTGGCCAAACTTGAATCTTCGTAGAAAGTATCAGTATCCGATTTGATTTACATTATTGTTTGTTAAGTGTAATTAGGACAATCGATTAATACACAGGTCAAGTACAATTTCAGAATACAGCTTATAACTTCGAATGGGATAGAATATTTTGATCAATATAAGCCTATTACTGTTGGGTCTCTAGATCCTTTGTTTAACCTGCAAAATGTTTGTTAATCATTTTGTTTGTAATTGAGGTAGACTCTGACAGACTTAGATTAAGTTAGTAAAATATAAAATTAAGAATAAAAAATGACAAATATATATTTATAACATGAATGAGAGTTGAAAAAAAGAATATGATCCGAAGTATATACGAACGATATCGCAACTTATTTTATTAAACAAAAGTAAAAGTGCACATTCGTATGTTTTTAATAGCTTCGTCGTTAATGAAATCTCGATTATTTTAACGTTAAGATATATTATCACTAAGCTAGTACGACCGAGGTCCGTAACCTCCAAGGTGTAAACCAAGAATACACAAAACAAAAAACACTTGGTAAAACTAAGTTATATATTATCATAGATCTACGATCTGTGGTAGTACTTATTCGTCTATTTCTTTTTTAAATTCTGTTTCCTTAGCTTTGGGTGTGTAACATATTGATGAAAATGTGGTGCCCTGGACAATCGATATTTGATTTTAGAGCCTACCATGAAGGTTGTTGCTCTGGCCTTGCAACCTTTATGATGATGCATGCAACGCCAACTTCCAATTTGTTCATTTTGTTTGTCACGACAACGATGAATTAGATACCCCAAGTGATTAATTATCAGTTTAGGATGATTTCGAATGGTCATTTTAAAGAAAGCATCGCCATCGTACTCCCTGACTTTCCTTATACGACTAAGACTAGCAGGCTTATCTAGAACGAAACGAGCAAAAGTACAAAATTATATAATGTTAACAATATAGTCGATAATATCTATAAATGAAACAAATTTACTATGTCTTGTGATTTATTCATAAACTGATTTCTCTTTCTGTAAGTAAAAGCATTTTGTGTTTTGTATTAAAGTCTCTTATCAAATTGCAAATTTATTATATACATAAATATACATTTATATTTATTGCTAATACGAATTGATAAAAAGTATTAAGACTTAAACGTAGTTGCACTTAGGATAGGTACTCTTCTTCCATTTCCATATATGGGCTAGTAATCCTTGCTAATGTATACAGCACCGTGAGATTGACCAAGAGTCTGCAGCTGTGGCAATTGGTTCGCTGAGTTCTGCTGCCGTTGATGCTGCTGCATTAAAGCCATCATTTGGGGCGCTTGCACGGCCACCGGCATTGACAATGGCATTGTGAGTGGCATGGACATCGCTAGGTGGGTTGTTGTGGTGGCATAGGACGTAGGCAACGGCAGTGGAACCGTGCTAGTCTTCTGCTCTATGGCACTTGGTGCTGTTGGGACCGTATTAAGGGATACGGTTTTGCTCTCATTCAAACTCGCGTTGGCATTTACGGTGGCATTGCTTTTGGCCTGACAATAAAGTTGACAGAGAGGTAGCAATTCCTTATGGCGTCGTTTGATGTGGCTTAGGAAGTTACCAGTTGACTTGGTGGTACCCGAGATGAGACCGTAGCAGCTAGTGCAGGTAGCTTGTATGGCTCCGGGTGTCTTCTGATTTGGTTGTATGTTCTTGTAGAACTTACCATCTAGAATTTTTGGCAGTGTGTAGGCTTTCCGAATGGACGCTGAGTCATCGTCGCTAAAGCAGGCGACGACCATAGAAGCATCGGTGGGAATGGGTGTTATAGTCATAGATGGTTCCATCTTAATCTCAACTGAAAATTAAAATTGATAATCATATTAGTAAAGGTTACAAAAAAATCAGTTAATTTTTAGCTTATTTACATATGTATGCAATAAACAAAAGCGACCCTTTAATAGATTTAAATATTTTATTGAAATTAAGCCAAGAAATACTAAATTAATATTAGTAAAATGTCTATTGAAGATCAGAATCAGTTAGTTCATCCAGAATTTCAACTGAAAAGTCCGGGGAGCTGCATTCCTCAGCCTTGACCTCCGGGCCGTGAGTATGTGGAGAGCCAGCAATGCGCAATGTAACGTCATTCACTTTTGACGTTACTAATGTGGCACGACAGACATGCTTCACATAGCGAGAGCATCGCCAGAATACATTTTTTAGGCTTTGGCGATTGACCACATATCGGTAACCATTGTAGATTAACATGATACGACCACGTTGCGTTGTTGTATACTGGATATTTGTGCTGGTATTCTTATCCTCAAAGAGCGCCTTGATAGACTGCATCACTCCTACAATTATATAAATTTTTGTGAAGTGTTTAGTTAGTTGTTGACCATAATAGTGGACAAACAGATTAATTATAGTTTACGTACTAAAAGGGATGAAAGATTTTTATAAATTTTTTTTATTAACTTCACAAAAGTTCATACAATTTGGCACATGTATATTACATTTGCTAACGCTTAATCTCTGAACGTGAAGCCAACTTAATGTTGGCCAGTTTGTAATCGATGAACTTCTGAACTGCAGCCTCATCCAGTGTGTTACCGTGTATAGCGAACACCTGACGGACATGTGCTGCAAGATGAAATGAATATATTGTTTGTAAGTGAATTTGAAGCTAAATAAATCCATGACCAATAAGTACTTATGATTGCCTGAAACATATTCTGGTCTGGTGAAGCATTTCCGAATGCTATACGATTCAACTCAGACTTGCCAATGACCAAATCAGCTACCCGTGAGGTATAAATGGCCGGAAAGGGAATGTAGGCTTCGGCCAGATCTGTTTTGGACACAAACACATTGCTCCCGGCAAATAATGGTATAGAATCTTGCTTTTTAGTATTTGTTATTATATCAGCATCCTTCTTGTTCACTTCAGTTGTCGATCGCGTTGGCACCGTTGCAGATGCTGCAAAAACACAAGATTAAGTTATTTAATGGGATACATGGGAGTATTTTTTTTTTTAAATAAAACGTAAGTTAAATTAAAACACATTGCAAATTTGCTGTATGTCTTTTATTTGGCATTCTTAAATGTTAGCATACATTTGCAATTTGGCGTGGCAGATTAATGCGATATCATTTGTCGTATATGTTCACCAACTACTTATTAAACACATTACATCAGTAAGTTATTATTTATACAGAGAACATGCTTAATCGTTCAATCACAAAATGGATAAACTTTGAATTATTAATTTCACAAAAAAAACTCACTGCATGCTACAAAACACAAAAAAATTTGTAAAACAGAGTTGCTTTGAGAAGAGGTCTGGCAACGCATGTAATCTGGCAACGCAAGTAATCTGGCAACGCTAAAATGCTGCTGTGTTGAAAAAAAAAGAATTGAACTGACGCCGACCGAAATTATCATTAATTGTTTACTGTTGGTTATTGAAGTGATTAAAATGTGAAGCTAGTTTTGAAAAACCAATCCGTGTAATGTAGTATTTTAAATCGGCGTCTTTGATGACGCATTTTGAAATATGAGACCAGCATACTTATGTACGTATGTATGTACATGCATGAATATATATTCGTATGTATAGAGTGTTTGTGTTGTTTGTAAAATAAAACAAAACTTTGTGTACAAATTATACAATCAATATAAGATATGCAGCTCCGGAAAATTAAAAATATTTTCGGTCCTTTAGATAGCGCATCACAATATTGGTAAATAATAATCCTAACGACTAACATAAGTTTGTGATTGACATAAGCTAAAAGTTAAAATTGCTCGAGTTTGGCGAACCCATAACAAGCGTAAGTCTTTACGAACTGTTTAAATTAAATTGCCTAATTGGTCTACTAAATATTATCACACACACTTATGTGTGTATGTGGGTGTAGACTAAGTTTTTGTTTATGTGCATATCAGAATTTGTTTTAACAATAGTAATATGTCAATCTGTCCATTTTCTCCAAGCAAATCTATTTGACATTCCTTACGTATAATATGTGCTAATTGTTTAATAATTACGTTACACTATGGGAATTCTTCGTTCGCTGAGTGTTTATGCTAATTTTTATTTAACCTGGATTAACTTGGTTATTGTGAAAGTGATAATGTCGCTAGCTCCGATGGCAGAGGAGAGATGGTAAGAAGACCTCTTAACTAATGAGTTAATATATAAATCTGTTTTCTTTAAGCATAAATATATTTGTAAAAATATCTATCACGAAATGTATATAAGAACCTTTAAATAAATAAAGATAAACCTTCACTTTTTTTGTGTGGTTTGCATTTCAATCACTGTCGATTTGTAAAGAACGCCAGAAATAACAGTGTGGCATCAGTGCACTTTTCTAATTCTTATCTTTGTCCTTTGTCTATTGCAGATCCACAATGCAAGGACTATAAAATACAATTGCCGGCATTGAGGCGAAGGGGGAAGAAACAAAGCTTTGATAATCTAAATGTGTGCTTTACCCGGAGTAATCGGGGAAATAATCTGTTGACCATCAATGGAAAACCGTTTACCTTGAATCGTCGCATTAAGGATGCCTGCTATTGGGAGTGCGTCAAGTTGCGATGCAAGTACATTAAGTGCACGGCACGGGTTGTAACCAAATCGAACCAGATCTCAGCGCTGCGCGGGCAGCACAATCACCCCTAAGACTATGTGCCCAAAAGTTCAAAAATAATTTTATTAAATAAATATTCTAATATTTCATCCATAAATATAATAATATACATATAGAGTTTGTTCTTTGTGTAAAATGCAGGTAGAGTTAAGTGCTTCAATTAATTATTTGTATCTCTTGCAGATGGCATTTCGCTGCAACGGAAATATGAGCTGGTTGCCAATCGTCGTGGTAGCCAGAATCTTTTGTACAATGGTCATATGTACATGGTTGAGAGGAAACACCAATCGACCATCAACTGGGTGTGCTCCAAGTACAGTAATATTAGTCTACGTTGTCCCGCACGCTGTGTCACCCGCGGCAATAGCAGCATCAAGCTGGGTCGACGTCACCATAATCATACTGCTTATCCGTATAAAAAGCACAAGTAAAGTGCCTGAGAGATTCAACTATAGGTTGTCCTGCACTTTAGCTGTAGCCCGTAATACCGATTAGCTTGTATAGTATTTTTAAGTCGAGTCATTTAGGTAATAAGTAACTAACCGAATCTCATGTCGCATTCACGCTTCACTAATCCATCAACATTCTTTTTCCGCCATTGCTTTATTTGCATGCAGCATTCCGTCGCCGGCGGCTTACATACAGAAGCCGTGGCGGAAATTTACTTATCGATGGATTCCGCTTTGTGATTAGTTACCAGCAGCAACAACGATGCTATCTAAAGTGTTCCAACTTCAGAAACAACTGCCGCGCACGAGCCATACAAAACAAAGTCACTGGTCAGGTGCAATTGCGTAATGGAATACATAATCACAACCGAGCCCTGCACTAAAGATCACTCGACTACATGTAAAATAAACAAATTTTCAAATGCAACTTTGATCGCCTGCTTTTCACTAATCTGCTAAGACATTATCTCATCCTTAATCAAACTTAAACTATTTATATCAACATCACTAACCGTCTGTCTCCTTGTTCTTTTAGTCGATCAGTCCCTGCGCCCGACAAACCTTGCCCAATATGTGCGCTCCAATCGCGGCACAGATTTGGTTTATTATGAGGGCAACACCTACACGCCCAACGAGAAGCTGCGTGAGGGTCAGAAATCTCGCGACTGGAAGTGCTCCATGTACCACAAGGCGAAGTGTCGTGCCCGACTTGTCACACGCATCACCAGCCAAGGAGATCTGATTCATGTGACTAGCTACCGTCACACCCATCAATCCATGTACATGCTGCAGAAGCACGACAGCGTGGATGAAGAGAAGCTATGTCTAGCTCGTAATCCGCTGTGCACTGCGATACGGCAGATCAAACACGATCAGCCCAAGTGACGAGCACATCTTGAATCTTTAACTATACAATTTCAAAGCAAATAAAACCTGACTTAAGCGCACTTTTATTTTGACTCCTTTGGCAAGCAACGCTCTGTAGTTATATACCACCCATACTAACGTATTCTTTCTGACTTTGCAGATCCACCTGGCGACTACCTGATTGTGGATTCTGTGGTCTATGCGAAGGGCAAGGGCTCGACAAACAAATGTCCCAAGCTTCGATTCTTCAAAGGCCAACGGAAGACGGTGCAGTTGATCTACAGCCAATATGCGTATGCAAAGAATAAACAGCATGGAACAACCACCTACTGGGCCTGTCGCATTCGACGCACTGGTTGTCCACCATGCAACGCACGACTCTCCACGAAAAGACTGGCAAATGGTAGATACAAAGTCTGGCTAACTCGGACCGAACACAATCACTTGCCCTGCAAGAGAATTGTTCGCATGCTGAGCGATTCTCTTGGAAACTAGGCAGTACAATTAGAGCTTAAGATGCAAATATATAAGCGCCTCAAGGCGCACACAATTTAAAACCGACTTTTTGATCATCTGTAGTTAATAGTTGAATGTATTTGTAACTAGGATTTGATTTACTAATTGAACTTTCATTTTATTTGCACACAGAAAACAGCATTGCTATATACACTGCCACTTCACGAGGTCGAATGCAGCTCATCTATGGCGGACAACCATTTATCTTTGAGAAAACATTGAAGCTCTCGACGGGCGAAGAGAAACGCTACTGGCGCTGCAACCAATGGTGGAATCAAAAGTGTCGATCCCGTGTCTTTACAATCAATGATATCGTTTGTCCGCTGAATCGTTTCCATACGCACGAGGAGATTGTGCGGCGGAAGAAGAGAGTGCGTCGTGTGCCACCGGCCGAGGCAACTGCCGCTGCCAATGTCAATGTTAATGCTAACACCAATACAAATGCCAAAATCTATACAACAACAATTCGACAAGACCAGCTGGTGCAGCCGCAACAAGTCCATCAGGAACAACAACAACAACAACAGCAGCAGCAGCATCAACATCACCACCATCAGCAGCAATTATCCAACGATGCGATGCTTACCACCACATTGGCGGACGAGGCGTCGGCCACCATCGATGTCAACGAGCTGGGCATGCATTTAAAGTATGAGGAGATTGTGGCCGATGTTACGGGCATTGTGGGCACGACGCACTCCCGTACACGAATCATAGGCCTCAAGAAGTGAGGTGAAAGTGCATAGATTTTAATATAATATAATAACATTAATCATAATTCAGCTTATATGGTAGACACACATTTATTCAAGTACGCAACATCAATAAATTTACAAATAGGCTTCAACAGCACAAGCGACTCGATTGATTCTCTCAAATAATATTTGTAATAGTATATCTTCCAAAAGAGTTCCCTGCTCTTTGCTAATCAGTTTAGTTCTCGTATTCTCATTACAGATCTCCCGTTTTACTTTACCAAGGGCCAGCGTAAATCAATTAAGTTAAACTATTTGGGTCACAGCTTTGTCAAGTTCATGGAGAACAGCCGTGGCACCAAGTGGATCTGTGCCACACGTTCGACAACCAAATGTCGAGCCCGTGTGCGCACCAAAGGTGACACTATTGAGATACTTCATGCAGCTCATAATCATGGCGAGACAAAGCGACGACGAGAACGCAGCAAGAAGCCCGCCTAAATACATCATAGCTCAAAACCCCTATCCTTCTGTTGGAAGAAATTAAATCCCTAAGCCTAATGAGAATTAATCTTTATTTTTGGATAAGAAAATATATATAATTATATATGTAATGTTTGAGAAAAAAAAGCAGCTTAAAGTGATTCCTTGTTTCTGCAACTAATGCAGTTCCCCGAAGCAAGATTCGCACATCCAATTGCTGCCGGGACAAGAGTCGCAGCACGTGGTAAGTCGTTCAAGATTGGTCTTACCATTCTTCAGGCAACTCACACACTTGCCTTTCAACCGTGGAATGCCGACAAACACAAAGTTATGATTGTTCGCCGATGTGCGTATTATATTTTCCGGTTTACTTAAATTCAGTTTGGTGCGCACAGGTTCCATTTTAGACACCGCGGCTAGCTTGTTCTGCACAGGATCCACTTTGGTTACCGCGGATACGAAGCTAGCTGTTGTCGGGATTCGTCTTCTCCTTTCTGGGCTCGATGCCGAAAACTGTTTAATTGTTGTCCTCGGCACGGGAACACGTTGTAGATCCCGACGAAGTATTGAACTTGTCGAAACAACTCTCGGAATAATGGTATACGCTGTAAGAGGAAATAAATAAGTAAAATTAGCAATAGTATTTATAGATAAGCAAATTAAGTGAGAAAAAAAACAGGTTTTTTGTGTGATCATCGTGTGCAGATTGAACCTTTATTTAATGCGAAAATGTTGAATTAATACTGCAAAAGATATCTTCGGGTGTCCCGCGTAGTAGATCGGTTAAGCCATAGTTTCTGACTGTGTCATCTATAATAGGTATAAGGGAACTAAATTAACATTTATGAACAGCTGTATTAATCTAGAGATAATTACAATTCTTAAATCTAAACACTGTTGTCATCTTGATAGATGCGAGGCACAAACGTTTTCAACGGCGTGGACGGCGTATGGTTGTGGCTTCCCCGTTGACCAACTATTGCCTTCAGTCTGGTTGTCAGTGCTGCGGAGCATTTCAATTTCTTGTAAGAATTACAACGCCAAAAGGCGACACATTTGGCTGCATGCCTCGAGTGGCAAGTGTAAGCGTAGCCTTCATGCACCAGTTGTCCGCGATAGTTGTAGGTGAGCACTGCAGAAGTAAAGAAATCTTGTTAAGGATGTAGTTTAATTGAAGATAATTGACTTACGATTTAAATACAGATCTTAGTAGTGCTGCAATGGACATGCAATGATCTATTGAATCTACAATATGGTCAGCTAATTTCTTTGCTTTTATTTGACTTATGTACTTATTAACTAAATTGCACTGATTGTACAACACAGATCACGGTCTAATCATGGATGAGCATAAGAGAAGCGTGCATCAGCTCGTGCTCCGTCAGCTGTAGCGTGGCCGCTTCACTGGCAAGCAAGCGATGATGATGATCCGATTCAACCATCACCTCCTGCTTTGGCTCCTGCTGGAAATGTGTAATACTGTGCACCCGCGAGAGCTTGCCGCGACTCGTGCTGACTGCCGCCAGGCGATTGCGCTGAATTATCTTCTCAATCTTTTCCGTATGAGGCGGATGATTGTGGAGACCACCTGTAATGTTCTTTAATTTTCCGAATTCGAGTACGCAACGCGAACGACATCGTTGTTCGTGCACTTTTTTGGAATAGTTGTGACATCGCCAGTATTCCTTGTTGTTTTTCCGGCTATGGCAATTGTACATGTAGTTATTTAGCACCAGACAAGGTGTGGACCAAGGGCTCTCTATGAACAGCAGCTCGCCGCCATCTGTGTAATAAAAGAGGGTTTTAATTAGAGATGAATAATTTTACATATGTTACAAATAGAATAGCTTAACTCTTAATCAAAAATGTGCGTATTTGCTTTGTTTTGGCTTGAATTTATTAGTTGTGATTGGAAATGAATACACATAATAGAATGATTGGCTAAATGGTGTATGGTATGGTATGATGAATAATTTATGCTTAAGATTATTTAGCTTCTAATGGAGTTTCTTATGGGACAATCGATGGATTGGCTTCATTTCCACAACTTGCTCGATGATGGCATCGTCTGCGGCGTCGACTAATGCCTGCATTTCGATTTCCGTAGCCTCGGATGCGGGCACGAACAGCTTGCATTCTTTGCCGTCCTTAGCAGTCATAATGCTAATATTGCTGCTGCTTAGGTATTGTGATATCTTTGGATTTGATGTACATATCTCAATGTACTCCTCGAGTTCCTCTTCTACATTATACAGTTGACGTTGTCCAATTCGCCCTGCATGCGATTCATGATTATGCTGACGTCGTGCATCCAAGAATTCACCGTTCTTTGTGATGACGACTGCCTTGCAGCGCAGCTTGAGCACGTCCGCACATCGCCATGTCGTTTGTCCGTTGGCCTGTGTGAGTTTTTTGTTGTAGATGTAATCCTTGAAGACTAATTGGGCGTTCTTCTTCTGACTGCGTATAAATTTGATTTCGCCAGCTGCAGATTGCGGACATGGTAAAGCAACAGAAAGTGACAAGAATGGAAAAGAAAGTGAGAAATTGTAAGCCTAGGCTACAAGCTTATAATATTGACTAAGTTTCTACTTTAAGTTTAATAAAATAAAACACATTAAAAATACGTTTTAGATATTTTATTAGGAAAAACAACCGCGCAATCAACCCCGTACTATATGCAGCTGCATCGCGTTTGTATGTAAATAAGAATACTATACATATATATGCAGACAAAAGAGTACACAGATGCTGTCACCTGGAATTGATGCCCAAGTTGAACAAATTCTTTACTCTATATGAAGGAGTTTATTAATCAAGTATAATTTATCAAAAAATATATCTTGAGCAAACCACTATTCACATACAATCACAGAAAACACTCAATTTAACTTGTATGAAAATTTAAATATACGGCTCTTGATATCAACGTATCTGGCACTACTTAAATAAACACTGTAGTACAGTTCACTAAAAACTTCTTAGTTGAAACGAAAACAATGCACTAAACAATTTAATTGTATCGAAAATAAATTAACAACCAGAAAATATGTATGTACATATGTATGCAGCTCGCGTCTAATAAAGCATGTATACGGCGTTGCCACACTTTAAATTAATGTAGGGCTGCATTTTCATAGTAATGAGTATTTGAACAACCTGGCAACACCACGTTGGACAATTGAAATTTATTTCAGTAAATTCTCATTGTACATAATTAAAATATCTTATTCACAGTACTATAACACGGAGCCGCTTAAAATATACAATAAATTTGAAGCATAAAGCACACACACATACTAATAAGCGTCACTTACAAAATACACATATACATTACGTATTAAAGCTACCTAAATGAACTTGGTCCTTTAGCTAATTATATCGCAACTAGCTTACATTTTCAAATAACTTCAATGCCGTTAGTCCATTCATTTCAGTATACAAAAATCGTCTCAATCCTACATACACCGATTTAGCTTCTCCGGAACGTGCGCCACGTAGAATCATGCCGCCTATGGCGAGCTACAGAACTGATTATTTCGCCCAATTGATCGTCGGCAATCATACAATGAAATACTAATTGCGAACCACCCACACTATTGCTAACAAAGCGTGTTTGTGATAATGTAATATGGATAAGATTCGGCAATCAATGCCGTTGTTCGATCTACCGATAGCAAGCTTTTATGTTGCTTCAGGAAATCGTAACAACATCTCATCCAAACTAGATAAGTAAGTCCACGGAGTGTTGAGCCTTCCATAAAATATTTAAACCAGGTGGCAAGGTCGATCCGTTTTTGTAAACAAATTGTTCCAAAAGTATCAAGCCAAGTCGAAAATTCACCATGGCTAAATTTAAGCTGAAATCTAAATAAAATCGGATGCAATTTATACAATTTTTAGATTATTACCTTCAGTTTTGGTGTACTTCTCATGTTTGCTGCTCCATCCACGTTTTCAGCTGCAGTTGTGTAGAGATTACGTTTCTGAGGAGTCTTCCTTATTTCAACCAGTCAGTTCAATAGCTTCATTTAGTCACAATTTGTTTAAACACTCTACTTACCGTTTCAAGAATAAACATTCCTGTTTAACGCGAGAGCGGCCGACTCAACAAAAATTGCTTTCGCCTGCCGCTCTGCCAAATACTCTTTTGCGAACGTTAAATAGAGCATAGGCCTAGATCTTAGCTTTGCTAATGGCTGATAAAGCAACTCTTAAATGTGCATTGCAAATGTTGTCTTAAATTGGAAGCGATGATATCGCAGTGAATAAATGAGTAAAGCAGATTTAAGCGCTCTTTACAACCAGTAGGCCTATTCGAATTGCGAGCTGAGCATAGATGTTCTTGATGATCAAGAGGATTAATTTGCTTCATTACAATGTGAATTTAACTTGAATTTATAAAGCTCTACCTCAAGTCGCACTCGAATGTCCATTTAAAAATAGCTTAGTATAGTAAAATATAGCTGATCCACTGGCGCCGTACATCTTTAAATGTCGGTTGATGGATCAGCATATTAGAAATCAACCAACCTTGAGCCTCTGTGTTGCTTTGATCCGCGCCAGTGTCGACAAACGACGAATCACTATAGCTCTGCTGCTTGACCACGGCTTTCGAAGTAGTTGCTGTAACGGTGGCACTCGTGTTGCCAGCTGTTTGTGCGCCGGTATCTTCGTTTTCAGTGAAGTAACTATCGTCGTATCGCATGTCACCGTAGGTATCATCCTCTACGTAGGCAGTATCGCCATCTCCAGCAACTTCGGCGTGTTCTTCACTATAGTCCGGTTCCGATTTCGTAGGCAATTCCATGGGGAGATCAATATATTCAGCTTCCTCTTGAGCGGCCGTCTGCTGCTGTTGTGCCTGTTGACGTACTTGATGCACTTTGGTGTCACTGGGCACAACCGTTGTCTGTACGGTGATCTGCTGAGAAGCGAGTTGGGTGGTAGCCGTGGTCGGTGTGTCCGGAGTCGATTCCAAGGGGTCAATAACGTTGGCGGTGGTCGTCTTTGGGCGCTTCACGCTACCACTGCTTACCAGTGAGCTTCGCTGAGCCGTCCGTTTGTTCGTCGACACCAGCGTTGCTGTTGTTGTAGTACCGGTTTGCAGTTGCTGCGTTTGGATGTGTTGCGGCTGCTGCTGTTGTACAATGGTGGCTTGAGGTGCGGCTGTAGTTTGAATGACAATTTGTGTGGTGCCTTTTTCATCGCCAAGAACATCGTCAACTGTTTCAATCTTATAACGTGCAGACGCACGCGGTTGTTGACGCTGTACACGTTGGGTTGGGACTTGTTGTTGTACATGAGGTGCAGCTGGTGGTGGGGGTGTGGGTTCCTGTGGAGGTTGCGGCGCGGGATCATTCTGAAAAAATCATAACATTGTTTATGTTGTTATATCCACTGGCCCAATTCAAACAGAAAAACAACCACCAAAGCGCGCGCACGTAACATCTTTTGGCTGAAGGTGTGACAGTGATAGCTGCATTTACCAACAGCCATCGTACTCTTTGTCTCTTTCGCACGCACGACTCTGCGTGTGTGTACGCTAGCGTGCTATTCGAGATATTTCTCTGTTGCCCGGTACAGTACAGTCAAGCAAACTCTTATACAGATAAATATGGTTGTGTGTGTGCATCTTTTATGTATGTATGCAATGCGCGCGCGAAAGGCGCTTGGTGTTCTCTTTTGATTTATACATGTATTTTTCTACTCACGTCTGTCAGCCCCTTTATTTGTAGGGACTCCGCTGTGCTTATGAACGCTGGGAGCGCATCCTGTTTAACGTTAACCTCTCCACAATACATAAACTGAATCAGGTCCTTCAGTGCCGAATGGCTTACATTATTTAAAAACACTGAAAATATAAAGAGAAAATTTACTGCACTGTTTGCTGCTTGGCAACTTATTTAGGTGGCACTTACCAATGGCGTGGGTATTCGATGGCATTTGCGTAAACATTTTGCGAAAAAAAGGCGAGCAAACGGACAACACCAATCGGTGCGCCTTTACAATTTGTCCTTCCGCAGCCAATGATACATCCACCAGATCTCCACGACATAACGATTCATGAAAACCAGCCGACAGATTTGTGTTGAAATTGTTCCAGCACAAACTGAATTGCTCGTCGTCCGCCATCTTGGACGAGCGTACAAATCAATAGAATTTTCTGTATCTGGTTGTGTACTGCAGCAAATGGAAAATGCAACAAATTAATTTATATTGTAAGTTGCTGCGGAAGACAAAATTTAAGCGGCAAGACTTTTGTTGTTTACAACTGTCAAACCACATCAAAATTTGCAGACGCATTCAAAAAATTAAATAAAAAACTGGGAAATTTTCACGCGTGTATGTGCAATTAATATGCAAAGATTTCTGTCGTACAAATCTTTATACCAATGAAAATTATAAAACTTTAGCTATAGACTAGCACTACTTACCTATTTATATATATTTTTAAAATAAAATAATTTATTTTATGCACAGAATAAAAATAATCACTTCCTCTGCGCTGATGACGCGCAGACTGCGTCCAACCTTTTTAACGAGTACGAATTGAATGTATACTAGCGATAAAAAATACTGGTTAGGCGTCGAGGTGACCGTATTTTAATTTTAATAATTTACTTTTTTACATCGTAAAGTATAAACAGAATATACTACCATAATTAAAAGCACTATCCATATAACAATGGTATTATTATATGGTTAGTGTTAAAAGCTTGTTTCACTTCATAATGCAGTATACATATTTAAAAATGCGTTTAAAATAGCGTAACTTTCAAATACTATGGATTGACTACAACAAACCGATCAGATTTGAGTTGAAAAATTAAAATATTTAACAAATTCAAATATGAAGCTGATATAAAAAATATACCAAAAATGGATTTTTGTATTTTTCTGAATTTTTTACACTAAAAACTATTTAACGCCACACTATAAAAATTTGATATAAAGGTTTATTTTCACCGAGTACGAAATAAATGTACATATAAGCGTAACATACGATTGGACATTAGCCTAACTGCAAGTTCAATATCAATTAAATAGATTTAAAAACAAAATCTTAGTAACAGGGTTGCTGTTGATTTTTTTTACTTTACATACTCCATTTGAACGCCCACTTAGCAAATTACCACAATTGGTCATACTGGTTGGAACGCTTCCAACAGTCGATATATCGTTGTGCTTAGGTTGAATGCTATCGATAAATTTGAAAAAGTTATCCTAATTTTAAATAGGCTATTGGGATTTAAAAAGTGGCGGGAACTGATCTTATTTATGATTTGAATTTAGAAACTATTTACACTGTTCCCTTCATTCTGTTATTAACAAAAACATGTTTTTTTTTATATGACCGAAATATTATAGTAAGTTATATTAAAAATTTAAATTGCAATGAAAACTTATTAAAATATATTTCGTAATATTTATTAATTGAAAAAGAATATATTACTGGAGATTATATATTTATAAGAAAAACCTAAATGGTACAACTGTTTTTTTTTTTTTCGAAATAATCATCTTTGGCCTCTTCATGCAGCACACTTCTGTAAAGTTTCGTTGAAAATTTGTTTACTTAACTCGAAAGTAAAGTCAAGTGTGCGAAAATTGGCACTCAAGCCCCACTTGAAATCGAATCAATGGTATAACATCGCTATTTAGCATGCAATATAATATTGTGTATGGGTGGGAAATGACTTAAGGACTTTGCAGTAATAAATATCGTACATAAATACGTACTTAAGCGCAAGAAGTCAAACAAAATCTGCATAAAGTGGCTGTGAACAAACAGTTAGCGACAACAAGAAGGCAGGCACATGCAATCCCTCACACTCGCAAACGCACACGCACACGCACACATATAAACAAGCAGCTGAACTGGCTTTGCTGTGATTGGCTGCCAGGCGGCCATTTTCTGAATAGCCCAAAGCATTCGAATACACATGCACACGAATGCTTATGTGTGTGCGTGTGCATGTGCGGGTGCGGGTGGTTAGCCAGCATCTGAAAAAGATTCAGTTCTCATTCAGTTCGAAAAACGCGCTGACAAATTGAGGACACGCTCGAGTGCGCAGCGGAACGGCGCATCGTTTAAGGTTAGAGCTAAAGAAATCAAAATACGGTTGCAAGGGGTGCGCTTGATCCCCCTACTCCCCCCAATAAGACGAGACAAGTAACCAACCACCTACTCGTAATTGCTGTCACCGTCAAGTGTCGTTCGATAGTTCATATAGCTCAAGTGCATTTTGGCAAATTGTTGTATTTATTTTAATTTAAAGTGCCTCTTCAAGTGTTCAAGTGATTTTGAATTGTGCCAAAGCCAAAGATTAATAATGTTGCAACATCATCAACATCAGGCACAAACCGCCGGCTACTATGACTATAATCAAACGCCCAGTCCGGGCAGCATGACAAATGCGGATGCTCTCAACACAACGCCATTCTCAGTCAAGGATATACTGAACATGGTCAACCAAACAGAAGCTTACGACGGCGGCTATGGCCATCTCGAGAGGTGAGTCAAATAGTTAAGATATACTTTATATTTATTTATATATTTTAATTGGAAATGCATTGGGACAGCTAGAATAGCTCGCTGCTTTCACTAAATTTAGCTAGGAAACAAATTAGAAAATAAGTTAACAACAAAATAGCTTAATAATATGGGATTTTGGATCTGTATGAAGGCAGCTGTCTCCTCAGTTGCTTGCGACAATCTACCTGTAAGGCTGCAATGTCAGGCAGTCGCAGAACTTCTTGGTAGACAGCGCTGTGAGTGTTTAATATTTATTTATTTTTAATAAGGCTCCATACGAAATTAATTTCTACCAATTTTTCCAAAAAAAGATAATATTTTCATAACCTTCTGCTGTGAGTGAGACCAAGACTGAGAGACAGAGAGAGGCTGAGAGAAAGAGAGAGAGAGCAAAAGAAATCCTATGAAAACACAGCACGAGCATGAATTGCAAATAGGACTAAGGAAGCTGCATTTCGTGTCTCGTTTGACAAATCATCGTTATTTGTACAAGAGGCAAGAAAAAGACAAGATGCAAACACAGACACAGATACAGACGCAGACACAGACACAAAGTGTTAACAATAAGAAAAACAAAGTCCGAGTTTAAGCTGTGGTCAGGCAGCTAGGCAGCTAGGCAGGCCGTAGTGTGTGGTGTGCGGCGCCGGACATTGAGCTGAGAATGGCCAACACATGTGATTCGCATGTGTGTCCTTAGTCCTTAGATTTTGTCGGACATGCGCAGCGAGCCACTGGGGCGTCTTTAATTATGATGAGGCATGAAATGATGTCACCAAGGGTCGCGACAGCAGGAAGTTGCCATTTATGTTGCTATTGTAGGACATTTCACCAAGCTCTTGCTGTGATGCAACATGTGCTATGCAGGCCTAGAACTGAACCAACCATTTGATGCTTGACTTTTCTTTTCTTTGCTCAGCGCGACAGCAGCGTCCGCGCTCTATGGCGCCGGCGAGTACCATCACCATCACCATCAGCATTCGCATCAGCAGCTTCAGCAGCAGCAGCTTCAGCAGCAACAGCAACAGCAGCAACAACAGCAGCATCAGCAGCAGCAACAACAACAGCAACAGCAATTGGCAAACCATTTAGTTGAGCATGACGAGGATGTCATGGCCACGTCCTCGTTGTCGCCATTGCTCCCACCGCCACATGGCCACCATCATCATCAGCTGTACGCTGGCTATCACCAGGACTACGGCATGCCCGCCCACATGTTCCAGCATCCACATCCACATGGCCATCAAGGCTACCAGACCGCCTACAATGTGACCGCCTCGCAGTTCTACGCTGGCAGCTCGGCCAATGCCTATCAGAGTCCCGCCGGCTACAACTACAACTATGCTGGCACTGGCACTGGCACTGCCGCAGCTAGTGGCGATCTCTATGCCAGCTCCTCAGCGCTACCCACAGTCCAGTCCCCAGCTGCAGCCAGCATCAAAAGCGAGTACATACCCACGCCCTATGTGACGCCATCGCCCACCCTCGATCTGAACAGCTCCACGGAGGTGGAGGTGCATGGCACGGCGCACAAGCTGGCCGGGAATGGTATAACGCAGCGGCTGCTGGATCCACAGCGTGCTGGAGAATGTGTTAAGCGAAGTGAGTGGCCAAAGCAATGCTCTGCTTAATCCCTTGTTATAATTTTATTTACCATTCTACAGAGGAGAGCCAGGTGACTTCATCCCGTGCAGAGTTGCGCAAGAACAGCAGCGGGAACGGCAACAGCAATAATAATAACAACAACAACAATAACAATAACAGCAACAGCAATGTGTCTGGGAAGCCAAGGATGAAGCGTAAACCACGTGTGCTATTCTCCCAGGCACAAGTGCTGGAGTTGGAGTGCCGTTTCCGGCTCAAGAAGTACCTGACCGGTGCAGAGCGCGAGATTATTGCACAGAAGTTGAATTTGTCGGCAACGCAGGTGAAGATCTGGTTCCAGAATCGACGCTACAAGTCCAAGCGTGGCGACATCGATGGCGATGGACTTGTGAAGCATCAGCTAAAACTAAAGACGGAGTCATCATTGCCACCGCCGTTGCCCAATCACATGATGTGGCCAAGTGCAGCCCAACAGTTGCAGTAGGATTAGGATACGTTTCAAAGTCCATTTTGCTAATTTATTACAGCTCCAATGCCTCATTAACTCTAGTACCTTGTTGTATATACATATGTTATACTATATATTTGGACAATAAATAAAGTTTAAGCACAAAGGATCGAAGAGTAGTCCGTCAGTCAGTTTACTTGACACAGCTGGGGCAGCAGCTCTACTTACTATGTTATATATACTATATATAGATATAGCTGGCAGTGATCCATTAGGCACCGCATCTGCGCGTATAATTGTTGTCGATCGGCGCATAAATCAATTTTATCAAAATGAAACGATCAGTTTTATGAATAAATGAAGAAAACACAACAACAGCAACAACAACAATTTCCGTTTTGAATTCTTTTTCTTTTTGAAATGTTTTCTTTTCACTTTTCGCATCGCATTGGACCAATGAAGGGGTTGGCAGCACGGGAGCTGGGATTCGACTTCAATTTCGATATGGATTTCGATTTCGTGGTGTTTTTGGTCTCTGCGGCGGCAGACATTACAAAGGTTGCTTTTATGAAACGTTTAAGTGGCCGCAATGCAACTGTAAAATTTTTTCCTATATCTGAAAGATACAGATGTATCTGCAGTGCAGTGCAGGGCAGCAGTTCTCGATCTCGACATTTATGACAGCCTCGCGGCGCATTGGGCTAATATTTCATGGAGTGTGGGGGCCAAAGTTGCTGCTGCTGCTGCTGCCGCTGGAGTGGCATATCAATTACTGCATAAACACATGCCACAGCAAGTGCAGCTGATCACAGTTTCACCATTGGGGGAGCTGCAGCATTTTTTGACAGCCTGAACTTCGGCATTGCCGCACGAGGGGGCAGCAAAGTTGTGGCAGCTCTGTTGGGTTAAATGTCAATCACGGGGTATCACTAGGTATAATTAGAAGGCTCGTTTGCACGCGGCGTTAGGGTTAAACAAAACGCCTGCCACCGCCCACAGGACGTATGATAAATGGCATGTCAAGTGGCATTTAAATGCTTGTCTAATGGACCACACTGACCACGAGGATCGTTGCACAAATCGGGCTGCTTGCATTAAGGTTTCGTCTTACAATGTCGGCGGCAATGTTGCGGCGACATCGTCTAGACCGAGATCCCTGAAGCCTCAAGCCTCAAGCCTCAAGTGGAATATTTGTCGTCTTTGCCATATATCACACACAGGATCGGATCGGGGAGCGCTAGCGATAAGCGAGCAGCCTTGTAGCGCCGTTTAATTCATGTTGCGTCAAAGGATCAAAGGCGCCACAAGCCGCGTCGCGCAGCTGTATGCGATCTCAATCCATCTCGCTCGCACAGTGTATATGCATCTCAATCTGCAGCGAAATGCTTTCACCGCTTTGCTTTGGCATTTCCTCAATTAAAAATGCGACGCGAGAAGCCGCCAAAGTGAGAGTTAGGTAAGCAAATTAAGATTTATTAACAACAATAAATAAACAATATGCAACAATTGACAATCGACAATCGACAATTGGCGCATTTGGTCTAAACATTCATACAGTTACATTTCCGCGCTTTTCTTCTTTGCCGCATTGCGTAATGCCTTTCATTCATTTTCATTTTCATTCTCATTCTCATTTTCCTTTTTCTCGTTCGTCTTTCGCCTTTCGCTGTCATTGCGAGTCTTTGTCTATAATCCCAGCCAGCTCTGTCAAGTGGCTGCCTGCTCATAACCTACCCCTGCCCCTGCCCCATTAACCAGCACACACCCCGCCACTGTCGGTTGGAATTAAAGCCTTTGACATTTTATCAAAATGAAAAACCAATTGAGTTTTCTACGCTATTTGTTTGTTATAGTTGTTGTTTCTTTTTTCATTTCCATTTGATGTGCCCATAAAAATGGCGAGCTCATTTTACATTTCTCCCATCCCCCTCCTCTCGCTTAGTTTCTGTTTTATATCCATCAATTTTTGACTTTGTGCGCCTTTTCAAGTGGAAAATTGTGACAATTATATTCAAATTAATTGAGTAATTGCATTCGATACTGAAGATGTGTCGTTCGAAAGCATTTGATTTATAGCCTGTGGAAATCTCAGATCAAGCACTTCAAATATTTGTACTCAGAGTTCTTGATTCTCATCTGACTGAAAGACACATTGATCAGCATCAATACCCAAGTCTTCTTCCGCTGGAAATACTCGTACTTCAAATACCTGAGAACAAAGTTAAATTTAAATTGAAAAGACACCTCAAACAATTTGAAATATTTTACTAATCTAATATTTATCGATTTCTTTTTGGCATAGTTGAACAATGAAAATGTAGTGCTTAAATTACACTGAATCCTTTCTGTGATAGTTTCACTGTCGACTTGCTTAAGTTGCTTTAATTAAACTAACAACGCAAAAATATGGGACAGCACATTTGAATTGATGTATCAATTCTCTGCATATCTTGCTCGACTATTTCTATTTACTATTTACAAAAGGATGTATTGTGTTAAAAACAATTAAAGGTTTCTTTTTACCCTAAGCCCGCATTGGGCGCCATCAGCCATGCCATCATTTAATTTAAGCAATAATTAATGTTAAAGTATAATATTCAAGTGTATTATGTATTATATATAATATATACTATGTACTGCTCTGCACTGCACGTCCTATATACTATATACTATGTCCTATGAACTATGAACTATGTACTATGTACTATATACTATATACTTTATACTATATACTTTATACTATATAATATATACTATATACTATATACAATCTTCTGGCAATTATGAACAACTTCACACACTTTTTTTTGGCTCCATTTTTATGTATATAAGATATAAAGGAAAAATGTCTATAGTTAAATTAAGTGAAAAAGATTTCGTTTTTCGGAAAATTAAATTTGTTGCTGATATCAGAGTTTAAATTGCATTTAACGAAAGACCCTTTTTTGGTTTTTAACAATTATTTGAAATGCGAATCTTTGTTCAAATTCATATATTGGAAAATAATTATCGAGAACAAAGCGGCTTCACAGGATGAAAATAGACGTGGCTTTCGTGTATATATATTTATATTACCTAAAGCTAGCTTATGATAACTAATAGAAGTTTAAATGAAAAATACATATTTGTTGTACATAAAAATATATATTAAATCCATTATTAGCAAAGAATTGTGCAAAAAAATTTTAAAATTTAAATATTTTCGCAGGTTTCTTAAAAATTAATGACCACAAAAGCCACGTCTATTTTCATCCCGTGAAGCCGCTTTGTTCTCGATAATTATTTTCCAATATATGAATTTGAACAAAGATTCGCATTTCAAATAATTGTTAAAAACCAAAAAAGGGTCTTTCGTTAAATGCAATTTAAACTCTGATATCAGCAACAAATTTAATTTTCCGAAAAACGAAATCTTTTTCACTTAATTTAACTATAGACATTTTTCCTTTATATCTTATATACATAAAAATGGAGCCAAAAAAAAGTGTGTGAAGTTGTTCATAATTGCCAGAAGATTGTATATAGTATATAGTATATATTATATAGTATAAAGTATATAGTATAAAGTATATAGTATATAGTACATAGTACATAGTTCATAGTTCATAGGACATAGTATATAGTATATAGGACGTGCAGTGCAGAGCAGTACATAGTATATATTATATATAATACATAATACATTGTATATAGTAAACAATATATAATGTATACATATGGTATATAGTACATAGTATATAGTATATATATAGTATTTAATAAATATTTATATATGTACATATGTATATATAGTATATAATAAATATATATATATATATAGTATATATTGTATGTCTATAGTATATATATACTATGTACTATAAATAGTTAATAATATTTAATTAGAAGTTTTCTTCTTGGCACTTTAAGAGAGCTCTGCACTGCACGTCCGCATCCTACGACTGCTGCGCACCGACTGATGACCAGTAACAGAGAACTGATCTATTTATACGTATTTTAGTAGGCCATAACATAGGCAGACATATCTGTAAACAATTGTGTTACTAATAGGAGACAAATCTGTAAAGTTACCAGTGTAAATTATTATGTTATCAAAAGGAAATCTCCATTTATAGATTATCTGCACTCCATTGCTAACAGCCTTTTTCTGCTGTGCACGCTAGTGGACGCCACTGTAAGTGGAATACAATGACTTGCATAATTGTGCGTCCTGCTCCATTTTCTCCGCTCTCTATATTTGTATTCTCACAATTATATTTATCACTTATATATAAAAATAGAGCTAAAAACGCGTCCTGTTATCCCGAAGTCATTTAATAGTGTTTGTAGTTACCGGTTTATATGTATATACATACTATAAGTCATTATATTTGCTTTTCTAGAGTAACACAATAAATATGTTCTGTTAAAAAAGTCGTCCTGAGCTTGTTTTAATTGCTGTAGAGTTCATTAAAAAAAGTTCTCCACAATTAATTTCATAATTTTTATTTTATTTGCTGTACTGATGTTTTATTCAAATATGTTGTACAAATACATGAATACCATCCGAAGATATACAAGCACATGAATTTTAAATTGTAACGGAATGAGTTGGGCAATTTTGGGTTTACTGCTTGCCCCTCAGCACTCAGCAAGTAGTTCAACGCAATTTACGCTACAAGCAGTTCGGTTTGTGGATGCTAAGAAGCAGTACACATTGGATGCAAGCAGTGTAATTGACGACATTTGCATATATGTGAGTTATAAACCAATCTAAAGGAATTAAATGCATAAAGGACAATATCACTTAATTTTAACTTTAGTATTTCAAATATTTCATAAAACATTGAAATGGATTACACATCTAGAGCCCAAAGTTCAATAACTGATTTATTTGCCTTGAATTGAATGAAAAAGTTAATGTGGGTAAATCTATGAGCTTTGTAAACTATATCTGCTTAACAAACACAAACACGGCAAGAAACACTTGCCAGAATCAATCACTAGTTTTGTAGGCTATCCTTGTATCAAGTTTCACAACATTGTCATCAACAATACTCCAACATGAGCAGAAAGGTTATGAATGACAATGCAAAGCAAAGCAAACAATTGAAGTGGTTTTTGATAAACCATTAAAGCGAATTTAATACCACAAAAACAATATTGTCGACAGCGTAGAGAACACGATGGGCAAGTGCTCATCAGGGTGGTGAGTGGTCGACATCAAACAATCTCTGGCATCAAGGAACTGTTCTAGTTAATTGAAAATGTCTATTCATCATTCGTTTCTTTTGAGTTGAAGCCACTGTAATCGAATACCTGTTTGCCAATGTCCATAAACTATTTAAGGATAATCGCATCAGCAGTCACAACAAAATAGAATTAGCGTTTGCTTCGAAGCCAACAGACTGTGGCTAGTGCGGCGTGTACGCGTGGCAGGCATCATTGCATCATCATTCTAATTACCCAAGTATTATGGAAATGCATTCAATTGAAAACATATAACGAGCAATGCGAGCAACCAACCACCCCGCCATATCACTTTGTGCGCACTTCAAAATTGGTTACTTGCTACTCACTTCTGACCGCAAAAAATACTATGCGAACACCAGCAACAAAAAATACAAAAAATAATAAAGAGAACAAATAAATATGTGAAGTAAGCTGTTGCCACCCCCCACCCACCACTCGCTGCTTCCTTTGTTGACATAGGGCTCACTCACAGTGACTTCTTCGCCCGAGGCAGAGGCAGCAGCCCATTGGCATTAAGAGTTATTGAATTGGCAATAAAAAGATTATAGCCCGAAGGTGTGAAGTGTAACAGAGAACGGCGCAAGCACCAGCTCAGCAGTCGCCACCACTAGCATCTGTTTGTGTTTATGTGTGGCGTCGCACTCAGCATCTCACTCAATCTGGCAAGGCTGGAGAGAGAGGCTGTGAGCGCGCAGCCATTTTGCGTCAGCGACCAATCAGCGTGCTTTGTGAGAAAGACACTCAGCCAATGGCAGTAGACGGCGCTGCAAAGCACTCAAAGACAAGTAATTTACTTGACAATGAGTTGTTTTTAATATGCAGCTATATTTGTCACTTATTTGTTAATTGCTGGTTTGAGGTGTAGACCTCATATATCTATACTTTTTGTATATCAGTCTTATTCTCAATTGATATTCAGTATAAAGTAATTATTCCAGTTCCCATCTTTTTCACAAAACTCGACTGCTTAACCAAACAAATACCAATTCCTTAGAAGCCGACTGTACCTCACAATTGAAATCCCAGCTCGCATCGATTACCCAACAGTTAACGCGATATAAACAATAAACAGGATGCTCGCACTTCCAAAAATAACGCACACTAGCAACGGCTTAAAGGTTAAACAAAATGCAGGCCGCGATTACAACAATTGTTTACACACTCGCTCGACTCACTTGAGAGCAACTCAAACGCTCTTGGAGCTGGCGACGACCAATAGGCAGGCCAGGCCAGGCCAGCCCATGCCAAGTGGCTCAAACAAACGGTAGTGCATTATTAAAAATAGCACAGAATCCACCACCAGCGAGGCCAACGAGGACGCACCACTTGAGTGCCATATGCGAGAGCACTCCGTGAGTGATTCTACAGTGCCAGTGCCGTTGCGGGATCGACGCAGTTATTTAAAGAGCGTACGGCGCACACGGCCAGAGCGCATTCGTGACTCAGCCTTCGAGACGTGAGCAACCAGCGGGTCGAAAGAACTGTGTGCAAGTGCTGACCAGAAACAAAATATAGATCAAAATAAACTAAACATCAGCATGTTAAATATGGAAAGTGCCAGTGCGAGTGCGAGTGCGGGCGCGGCAATCGCTGCTGGTCTCAGCAAATCGCTGACGACACCTTTCTCCATCAACGATATCTTGACGCGCAGCAAACCGTTGGCCACGGCAGGCCAGCGGGACATGGACTGTGATGCAGAGCTGGGCGTCAAGAGCGGGTTGGAGCGCGCTGGCTCCAAGTCGCCGCCGCTATGCTGTCGCGATCTCAATCTCTACAAGTTGACACAGGAGAGCACTGGCAATCCTGGCCGGCAAGCTAGCTACTTGCAGTATTATGCTGCTGCCGCTGCATTGGATAACAACAATCAGGCAACGGCCTCATCCTCCAGCTCTGGTTCAGGTTCCGGCTCCGTGGACTACATGCAACGCAAATTGGGCTACTTTGGCGCCGCTTTGTCCGCCGCCGCCGCCACCGCCACGGGCCCCCTCGACATGCGACGCTGCAATGCCAGCAATGACTCCGGTAAGTTGACAGGCATTGTTTGCTAATGGCGTCCATCCATTATTGTGGCGGCTTTTGTGCCAACTTTCTTCAAATTGCCTTGCTTTATTTAGTTTGTGTACTTGTTTTATTTGCAGACTGCGACTCGCCGCCGCCTCTGAGCAGCTCGCCCTCCTCGTGCACTGCGGGTGGCTATGGACGCACCACCTCGCCGCTCTCCCACGACGACAGCCTGAGCGGTGGTGCACTGAGTCGCAAGAAGCGCTCTCGCGCCGCCTTCAGCCACGCCCAGGTCTTTGAGCTGGAGCGTCGCTTTGCCCAGCAGCGCTATCTCTCCGGTCCGGAGCGCAGTGAGATGGCCAAGACGCTGCGTCTGACGGAGACACAGGTGAAGATCTGGTTCCAGAACCGTCGCTACAAGACCAAGCGCAAGCAAATCCAACAGCACGAGGCGGCTCTGCTGTCTGCCACCAAGCGTGTGCCCGTCCAGGTGCTGGTACGGGAAGATGGCACCACTGCCTATGCGCATATGACACCTGGCGGAGCCGCTGCTGCCGCTTACCCTCATGGTCTGGATCCGGCACTGCTCAACATCTACAGACATCAACTGCAGTTGGCCTATGGTGGCTTGCCGCTGCCACAGATGCACTTTCCCTACTTCTATCCGCATCCAAAGGTGCCGCAACCAATTCCACCACCCAGCCAGCAGACGCCACTCTCCTCCAGCTTTGTGACTGGCTCCTCGGCATCCTCCTCGCCAGCGCGCAACCCACGCAGTCCCTGCCCCAGTCCGAACCCAGCTCATGTCATGAGCGTCGACAGCGGCGCAGAGAGCAATCATTCCGGTGCAGAGGACTGTGAGGAGAATGTGGAAATTGATTAGACCTAGACCTTAGTCTTTGTGATAGCTGTAGCAGAAGGGAGGCATCGTGAGGACATTGATTTGGCAGATTCCTGGCAAATAGCTTTAGTAGCTGTAAGTTTTAGTTATACTCGTTTTTAAATCTATGTTAATATCGCAATTTAAATAAATGATAATATAAAATTCAATTATTTGCTTCTTATTTAAACAAAAATTGGTTGGAAATTATCGAAGTTCTCTTCGATTACAATTAATAGTTAGTTAATTTTAAGGCTACTTAGATTTTGATAAGCATTTAATTGCAAAAAATGCTATTTAAAAGAATGCCAGTTTAGTCAAATAAAAATAACTTGCGGCTGTTATTCGAATGACAAATTTATTTCCTTTTCATTGCATTTTTTATTAGAATAGGTAAGAATGCTTAAAAGGTTCGGATATACTCTTTGTCTAAGCACATTTATATTATTCTTTGTGATTATCTGAACTGAGTTGCAGTTTAAATTTCTAGCCTGTCTTTGACAGGATTACGACTCCATGAATTTCTTTCATTTTCCCGAATTACCCAAATTTAAGTGTAACTTTTTGAACTAAGTATGCAAAAAATCATGTTAGAATTCAAACTTACTTTTACTGTAGACTTAATATTCTCGCTGTGAATCAATAAATATTACAGATTTTCATTGTGTATTTGTTAAAAAATAAGTAATTTTTAATAGTTTTAAAATTGAGTTCAAAAAATAATCGATGTAGTAAAATAAAAATATGTTTAATGAAGTACTGTGAGTGCTGGTATTTTTATAATGTTACCTCAATCCAATTAAACTAGTTAAATCTTTAGTTTATGCATCATTTTGCATAATATAATTAAGCATTAGACTCATTGATTTTTCTCTGCAAACTACTTGTGGTATGTGGATATGCAGATGACCTCATTTTGTAATTGAGCTTCGCTTGCCTTTTCAAATTCTACTTCAAAACTGACAGGCAGATCAAGCGAAAAGTGCCTCAAGATCCGTTCCATTGAAGTGCCAATGTGTGTGGGCTGGGTTTTGCAATGATGTTGATACTGATGATGATGATGAGGACGGCGACGTCGACGACGAAGACGCTGCCCACTCAGTGTCGGCATAGAAGTGCTTCAATGTGTCATTCCCAGACGGGCGCTGTGTCCGCTGACCCACAAAGCAGATGCAGACACACAGTTTGCACTAGGCTTTTGCACAAGATCGGACGAGAGTCGGTCATGTCCTTAGGCGCACAGCTGGTGGCTGACGACGACAAGGACATGGCTCAAGTGCGGCAAGTCGGCGACAAATTCAACGGCCCACACGATGCCCATGTTTATAAACAAACAAATGAACAAGATCAACTGAAACAAACTGGCTGGGAACAATTGCATGATCATGAGCCACTTGAGACGGTAGCCTGTCGCCTGGCAACAATGTTTCTCATATTACAAATTGCCATTAAATTATGGACTATCACTAAACCCTCGCCCCTTGCCTCCCCCTCTCTCTCGCGGCACCCCTTTTCACGACTTTCTTTGGAGCGTGCGACTGGCAACTGTATAAACAAGAGCCACGGGATGCTTCTCATTAGATCCTACTCCACAGACTCTGGCCGCATTTTCTAGCTAAAAGCCAAAAGCGAGAGATGAGAGATGACAAATTTGGGACACTAAAATCAATTGACAGTTGTAATTACTTATGTCAATAAGCGTTGTCTGCTCTTTGTATATGTTCTATATACATACATGCATATATAAATATGTACATATATGAAAAGGCGCTCGAACTCTTGCCATAATTCATTTTTCGCGCCAGCACAGGAAGTGCTCAACATGAACTAAACAGCATCTATGATACGCAAAAAAAAAATTAAACTAAGCACTTGTTTTAAAATAAGATTGCTGGAAAAGTACTACATAATGAAAAGAATAAATACATTGCCATATGTACGTTAACTTTACATTACATTCTTTTCGATATAAAAGTGGGAATAAAATTTTCAAATTAAACTAAATTTCTTTAATATTTTAATGCTTATGTATTGATATATTACATTTCTAACGGTATACAATACAATTGCAAATTTAACTGTCCTTAACAGCTCTACATTACAGATCTGTCCAATATCACACTCTTCTCCTCATGCGCTCAATAAGCTACGCGGCATGTGGTGTTGTTATAAGGATCAATTTCGTCCTGCGCTCAGCGGCATTACTACTAATTTGTATATATTGCAGTCTTTCTGTGGATTTGTTTATGCATCCTTTTTTTTACGACGCGTTAACATGCCGCTTCACAATGTCAGCGGCAGCTACTTGAGCTGAATCCTTTCAACAGACCGCGCTGGCAGGCCTCTCAGTAGCAGGACCAGACTGCTCTTTTAATATGCAAATTAGTCATGGTCGCAAGTGGCGTATGCGTAATCTTTGAACTGCAATTAGTGGCTGGCTGTCAACGGCCGCCACCAAAGCCTTCGCACCTCTCCTCTTCGGCCTGCCGTGTCAGCAAATTGGCATAAACAAATTTCCGTGTATTTTGCGCTATTTGCTTAAACATTTTTGGGGCCTGCATTCTTAAGCGGCCATTGAGAGTGCATTTAATGGCAAATGGCTGCTGCTGCTGCTGCTCTCGTTGCAAAAATCAAAAGCAAAAACATTACACAAAACCCTGGCACGGACAGATTAAAGTATAAACAAAATGCACTTGCGCCGGCTGAAAATGTTCACTTATTGTAAAATGCATTTCGTTTTTGTTTTAGCCCATTTGCATGCACTTTGCTTTAGCGTTTTCAGCGTTGTTGTCTCATCGTTCACTTGATTCCCATTCCCATTCACATTCACCTCCTCCTCCTCCTCCTTGCCACCGTTTGCTGCACCCGTTCATTTCATTCTCTATCTTGCCGCGTCTGCGTCTGTTGCACACATGTGCGCCAGCCATAAAAGGAGCATCAGCGCGTCATGAGATTGAGGATGAGCCAGAGGATGAGTAGATTGCTTCGACCTGACACTTCGATTTTCATCTACCGCGCTGGCTTTTGTTATTGTTTTTGTTGTTGTTGTTGTTGTTGCACGTGTTGTTCCTAGGCGGGCTTGTTTATGCAACAGCCTAACTTCTTGGTAGAAATAACTCTACGACAAATTCATCAAGTTAGCACAGTCTCTTGCCCTGATACTCTTTCCCAGAGGAGTTGCTCGATAGTTGAACAATATTAATGGTTAATGCATTCAAATTAGCTCAAGCTAATGCTGATGGTAATGATAAAGCTAATGATATTGCAAACAGGACTAGTCAATAAGATCTTAAATCTATTATGCTTGTAATGCTGGTAATATCTTCATAAATAAATAAGAAAACTACTAATGCCTGTTTTCGTAGTATTGAAAATATTAGAGTAAACTTAATTGGGTGAAACTAATTGAAAAATTAAAAAGAGAATAGAAAAATCTGATAATGTGAATGCAAATGTTAATGTTAGTTCATATCATTTTACTGGTACAAATGATGTTGAAAATTATAATAATATTGTTTTGAAAAAATTCAGAACATCTCTACCATAGAGTGTACAATTACCGGTGTTAAAATCTACTCCAATATTTCTCTCTTGTTGTGTTACTGAAGTTGTGCTCTTGATTTTATGAGAGCGACGACCACGGACAGGCGGAGAGGCAAAGAGGCGGACGGACAGAAGTTGAGTTGAGATCGGTTCGGGGCAAACGACATTGCCTAATTGTCTTCTCGGTACTGCACGTAGAATGATGATGGCCCAAGTCTTGGGATGCAAAGGGGCTGCGGCGATGAAGAAGATGCAGTGCATCGGCAGTGATCAGTGTTCGACGGGATGGATGGATGAGTAAATGAAACGTTTAGCTCGCCCCCGAAATCTGTAAACAAACACACAAAAGCAAAGTACAATGTACAATGATGCGCTGGGCTATTTATGTTTATTTTGTTTTGAAAATTGTGCGTTTAATTTATAGTTAATTGTTTTTCAGCTTTTCATTAACCAACCAAAAACCAAGCGAAAAGGCATGACTGTGTGCGGTCCCGGGATTTTCATGGGAAACACGCCTATGAAATAATACGACTATGAGTTCGAGTAATTGTACGTACCAATTGTTGTTGATGATGATGCTATTTGCGCAAGTTGTTGATGGTGGTGCACCCACACATTGTCCCCCGCTATCCCCCCTCCCCCCTCCGCATTCCCCTTGCTACATTTGTGCCGCCCAGTAGGCAAACTAACAGCACTCGGCTGCCTCCAACAAAATGGCCACCCACCTCAACCTCAACGGCGGCTGCCGTCGGCAGCTGTTGAAATCATCTTTGCGCAATGTGGCCAATTCCCATTGCACCCCCTCTAAAGCCGCCACTCCCCCGGAGGGGCACTCCTTTGCTTATTTGGCTAGAAATAAAAAGGCATTTAAATGATTTGGGTAGCTTCGGCAGGAACTAGAAACTAGTAGAGTGCGAGAGAGAAAATTTGGAATGATAAATGTTTTGGTTTTTGTGATTTTGTTTATTGTTCAAATTTCGCCTAAAAAATTTCAAATTTTACCGCATGTATAAAACGAATTTTTTATAGGCAGCCATTTAAATCGGCGAATGTTGAGTTGATCCTAGCTAAATACAAATAGTAGATGTTCTTCTTGTCGTTGTTGTTGTTGTTGTTGTTTAGCGAGCTGTTTAGATAAAAATTTGTGGTGTAGCCGGCCAAGAGAGAAGGCAGACACATGTGCCATTGTGCCATTGTGCCATTGAAGCAACTTAATTAGCATTTTTAATGGAGCTGCCGACTCGTCGTAATGCTCGACAATTAAAGACATGGCCAAGACACAACACACAACCAGGCATGGCATGGCATTTCATTGGAAGTGCGAGTGTGATGTGTGTTGGTTGCATCATGATTTTTAGGGCTTATCAGCTGCCAGAGCGCTGCTAACAACCCAGCAAAAGCACTTGAAATACTCGATATCATCCTTCTATCGATCAGGTCGATCTCTATGCCGCTGACGAGTTCACAATCTCATATTTGGCAATGTAAAGTGTTTTTCTTTTGTTAGAGGAAAAAAACCTGCAAAAGCAAAGAAAACAAACTCAAGCAGACACCCAAAGCTCGTACCCGTAATTGCCATGAATCAGTTTCCTTTTATACTTCATATGATTCTCGATGTAGTCCAGTGGAATTTCTCTTCCCTCATGCTTAACACCTTTCAGGCACTTTGGACTGATTAAACAACTGACGATCTCTGTTGTTTTTATATATTTCGTTATTTGGAAAATCATAAAAAAGCAAAGCGCTTAAAGTCTGTTTAAGTGTTCATTGTTTAGTGTAAACAAATGCATATGGAAAGTTTGTACAGTGAGGCATGACTATGGGGATTCAAAGTTAAGATGTATTTCAGATATGAAGGAATCAAAAATAGACAGCAGTTTATTTTCTAAAAAAGAAAATTAAAATACAAATATTCAAAAAGAAAGCTCAGATTATGCTCCTTTTCTTTAGTTAAGTTTTCTTTATTATATTCCCCTTCTTTACTCTCATCCTAAAGAGCAAACTCTGCCTAGAATTATCCTCCATTGTCTAATCTTAACTAGACAATCATGTAGCATAAGCTAATTGAAATCTTAACACAAGAATTAACTTGAATTTAAATTTCACGCTACGCATAAATCAACTGTATGAGATGCTCCTTTTCTTCCTGCCTTTTTGGATCCTCTTAACGCTTCGTTAGCCTCTTGGCCTTGTGGTAAGTAAGCAGCCCAAATTACGATTGAAATAAATTCCACCCACATTTTCATAGTGTCATTTCTGTATTTTTTTTCATAATCATTAAACGATAAATTTAGTCTTATTTCTTTGGCAGTTTTTTCCTTGACAACCCGGCAGCCCGCCTGCCTAGTACACTGGGCCACACCCACTGGCAGCAGCCATTAGTAGCAATTTTCAATTTCCTTTCTGATGAAGCACATGGCAAGAGAGCAAATTACATGGCACACAGGACAAGATGATGAGTTGACATGGCCCATTCCATACAGTTCATATTCTCCTTTTTTCTGTCATCATCTTCTTCAGCTTGTGCTTAGTCCTGGCACACGTACGCAATTGTCCTGAGTCGATTCGAAAAGAACATTTTCTTGCAATTTTCACGGCGACAGCGCAAATGAACAGCCATTATGTGGATCTCAAGTGAAAGCAGCGTCTGAAGTGAATTTGTAACGAGCCGAGAAGTCGACGACCAACTCAGTGCGTTGCAGTGAGTTATCCCAGTTATCCTAGCCAGCAAAGCAAAGGACATGCTTCAATTGAATAAGAAGAAAATTACACTTAAACGCTGCGGCGTGTCGACAACTACTACAGAGAGCACAAGAACAAGAGTTAAGCAGGTGGAAGGGAAGGAGTGAGAAAGGAGCTCTATTTAGTCAAGGCTGGTCAGCAATTGTTGCGCGTCCTTTTGATTGAATTGCATTCATCGAAAGGCAGCTTAAAGTGCTGAAATAACATGATTCTAATTAACATTGTGAACCATTTTTCTTTCGCTCGATTTCCTCAATTAACCATTTCACTTGAGCAGCGAATCACTCGAGATATTCTCAATGAACTTCGCCTCGCCTCAACAGAAGGAGCAGGCTGTGTACTGGGCACTGTTTACAGCGCCAGAAGACATTCCAGCCAACGACAAAATAAGACCCAAATGAAGTTTATTTGCTCAAGCCGTTGACAGACAAACAGTTGCCGCCTCATTCCCATACTCTCATAGCACTCATACGCACTGTGCGCCATCTGCATTAACATATCATTAGCCTATGTTGCTGTACGATTCTGTACGTGTGTCCGCATCCGTGTTCATGCCGCTGTTTGTCTGTTTATCTGCGCTTTTTGTTTACAATATAGCGTAATCATGTGTTACTAATACCAATAATAAAGGCAATGGGCAATCCTAACCCTAACGCCGCTTGAACTTTCTTCCCATACGAGGCAGATGGGGCATGAACATAGGCTGGGATGCTACCGCTGCCTCTGCCGTCGCATCCACTTCAATGTCAGTTCGTGCATGCATAATGAGCTGCAGAGGCGTCTGCTCCACAAACGTGTCCCCGGAACCCACTCGCATCAAGTGCACTTGTTGAGTCAGCCGAGTCCCGATAAACATTTGTATGGGGTCGTGGCTGCACTTGCAGGAAGCAACTATCTTTAGGCTGCGACTCGGCATTGTTTATATTTAATTGCCATTTAGTTGGCATTTTGGCAACCTATAAGAACATGCATCTTCCTGCTGATGTGGTAAGACCACACTTAACCACAATTCCATTGAGCAATTCCAATTTAATATGTTGAAATCCATTTAAGATGATGATGAATATGCTTCACTGACCTAAGAGTTTTTTACGTCTTTTTTCGGCTAAGAGCTCGCATTTTATTTATGTTTTTTTTTGGCTAATTTCTTAAGAACACTTGGCCTGCCACTCTGGCGCCTTAAGTAGCCTTTGTCCATATACGTGAGTATGTTTGTGCATGGCAGCTATAGCATTGGGTTCATTAAATACTTAAGTAGACGACTCAAGTGCCAAAGTTGAAGTGTTGGGGTTATTATTGCAAAAATATCACAACAACAGTCGGCAATAATTGATGTCAATAATTTAGCATATGGTAAGGAAGTGTTCTTCATAAGAAAACTTAAAAGAATGGAAATGAGTAACTTGCAGTTAATAGCAATTCATTTTCATCAAATCATCATAATTTCCTTTCCCTTTATTGTATAATGTCATACATAAGGTTGCACTGCAATATTATTATTCTTTCGTCAATTTGAGATAAATAATATATATATTCAATTTATTTTACAATCATCTTTTTAGTCAAGCATCTTCTAATTTTCTAGCCTCTTTTTTGACAACATGTGAGTATCAGTTTATGAATTATATTCATTTGATTAATTTATCTCAGCAACTACAATAATAATTATGGAATTAAAGACTAAGCTTGTTTTCAATATGCTTCCCAAATAATATTGTTGTAAGTGAGCCTCATATTCACTATAGATACTAAATATTCACTAATAGCACTAACAGCATCCGCCCTTAATGGTTAATGCCTCAAAATCTCAACGTTTTCTGTTTAGTTCGATTTCAAATTGGGTGTTTTTTTATGAACTTCCCAGACATATTAGGCGGAACATTAGGAAATCGTAAATAAATCATAGGCATTTGGCTGAATCAAATATTTGTTTGCCGGTCGCTGAAAAAAATGCCACCCACAAGCAGTGAGAATTCATTCTGCTATCGATCTGAGACTAAGATGCTTTTCTCTGGGCCAAGCACCGCCCAGTGGTCAGACTTGTCAGTGGCCAGTGGGGTTATATGCACTACATGTACGTCTATTTGCTGATGTGTGCATATTTTTAAAATGCAATAAAACTCAACGCGCCAATTTGTAGGCAATTAAATTTTATTCTCTTGTAGGAATTTTCGATTCCGACTCGACTGCGACTGCGACTCTGACGTCCGGGTTCCGTTTCGTGGCAAATGATCATTGGCAGCTGGGAAGATTGTGATCATGATGATCGATAGCTGCCATTGGGCTTATTGTTGTTTACATTGTCATATTTAGCCAATGTGTGTTTTTATTGCTCTTGTTGTAGTATATATGTGTATACCATACAGTAGTTCTGCCAATTTGCCATATTTTCATAGCCAATTCATTGGGGATAGTCTTGATTTGTTGCCACATGCCTGCTGCAATGATACTTTGTTTATTAGCCCAAATTAGCCAAATAAATGCAACAGCTTTTTGCGGTAAATCATTTAGCTGATTGGTTCGCAAACCTTGAACAGTCGCCGCACTTTTCGGTTCTCAAGTGGAGTCGAGTACTATAATATATAATATATCGGGCCTTGCACATTTCTAATGCACATGAGGCGGATGCAATGATTTCAGCCTGCAAAATGTAGCAATAAATTTCGATGGCCCAGTACCAGTACCAGCTCCAAGTGTTCCATCAAATTGAAGCTTTTAAGCCTCCTGACTGAAGTGCTTGCGTTCTAATTTGCATTGGGGCAGGCCAGGCAACAAAATGCGGCAAATGCGCAATTAGCCGCTATTACATTAATAATACGCGTACTTGTCTGCAACAATGCGAGTACAATAATCCAATAATAATTGAACAAATGCCATGCTATCTCGCCTTTGGCAAATGGAAAATCAAACAAATCAAACAGAAAAAACAAATTGAAATTCAATGAAATGAAATGAAAAGCGCACATTGGCCAAAGTGAATCGCTAGCACTTAAGAGCTTAAAAGTACGAGTAGCAGTAGTAGCACAGAGAGAGAGAGACTACTCCTCCCCTCGCTGACCTTCAGTCTTCATTCTTCAGTCTTCATTCTCCAGTCGGCGCCGTTGCCGGTGGCAGGCAACTGGAAACCGTCGACAGTGATCTGATCATGTAATCTTGCGTGTGGCTTTTGTTTACAAATCACGCCTGCGTTGGCTACTTGTCCTGGTTCCAGTCCTGCTCCAGACAGGACGCACTTGAGCGTGTCGGCAGTCGCTGATCGAGCAGTGAAATATGTGTGAATGTTTTGAATGTCCTGGCGGCTCAAGTGGCCAGCGCCTCTTGTCCTGTGGCAGACATTAATTGCTTCAATATTTTGACCAATATTTGTCAAGTGTGTGGCCGTTTTGTGTTTGTTAACTTGTGCGGTCGAAGGTGTCAGTCCAATTGGCAAGCTGCCGCCAGGACTTGTCGGACTGGTCGGACTTGACGGGCTTGTCGAACTTGTCTAGACAGACCTGTGTGTTCTGTGTTTAGTTTATTTTGATTTGTGCCACAGGACATGGCGGTTTGCCGCAATTGCAACATATTAGCTGACAATTGTTTGTCGCCCCTGAGTGGCAGTCGCGACTGCGACTTCGACTGGCAACTGGGAACTGGCAACTGGCAACTGGAGCTACGACCACACAGAAGACGCAAACAACCCAAACCATACTTCAAATAAGCAAAGCGCACAACAACAACAAACAGACAGCAGCATAGATGACTCGCTGGCAACCACATTTAATGCACTCTAGTTAGTCCCCAGTTTCCAGGCCATAGTGGCCCCCATCAGGTGTGCGGTGGCGTTGACTTTGTGGCTTACCCCACCGTCTCTCTGCCGCTCTGCCTCTCTGCCCTTGCCGCCGTTAGAAGCGCAAATTGTTTATGCTACTTTGTGAGCAATAAAAGCGCAGGCAGCCGGAGCGTAATGTTGCCAGTATTGCATGTGGGTGGTCCACAACTCTCTAGTTGCTCCAGCATATGATGCGATCAGTGGTGGTGCTAGTGGTGGCGTTGCCTGCTTATGGTTATGTAAATGCCGTTGCCGTTGACGTTGTCGTTGTCGTTGTCAGAGGCCGCGTGCTAATCACCGGCAACTCTTCAAACTCGCTCGTGTGGAATTGATCCAGAGCATTGTGTTGGTTTCGCCAGGATGTAGGTTGGTGTTGGGGATGTGGCAATTACAGCTATCCTTGTGAGAGAGCTGTGTCATAATTGAATTGATTTCTGGTGAAAGCAGCCACTTGTAAGTGTCGGTGTCGCTGGGGGGAGGAATTAGGTTTAGGTCTAGTAATCTGGAGTGCCTGAGTGGCAGCCGCATAATTTGACTTAATTGTGTCATTATGACCCACTATCTTCACATATTGTACAGCCTGGGAAATAGGGAAGCCTTACTACACGCCTACTCAAGTCAAGTGCGACTTTGAGCCCATTAACGCGGATCTTTGATAGCTTCTTGTGTTTTTTTGAAGTTTGTTGACCTTTCTGGCTTGCTAAGCTACCAAGTGCAGTGGGAACTTTGGCCTGTAATTGTAATGTAATTTTGATTTATAGCAGCATAACTCGGGACATTTTGCTTGTTGTTTCTAGGTGCATCTATTTATTTTCATTTGTCAATAAAATCGACATCATTCGCATTTTGATTTGCGCAACACATCAACAAACAATGGAAACAAATCGCTCGCAAATCATTTCGCAAATTTGCCAATTTCATATTTTCGTCTTCATAATTTGCACTCAGTTTTTGCAGCTTTACTAGATTATGCACAACTTGCTTTGCATTTTGATTCGCATTCTGATCGATATCTATTTTTGTTGCCTAGCAGGGCTGTTGTTGTGCAACCAAAAGCGTGCCGGGAAGCGCCAGCAGCAATGTTTATGTGATCGACAATAAGAATGGGCGCATTTTTGTATCAATTCTATTTAAATGAACTGTGAAATGATACGTAATGCTAAGCATGCTATTAAAATTGTGTCAAATATTGATCATTTAAGCGCAATAAGTTTCATTTTTATGCACTGACAAATAGGTTCCACAAAAATCATTTTCCACTATTTAAGATAATGGCAATTGCATGTTGGCTGTATTTACATTGAGGATCGTGTCTAAGCTAACACATATTAGTTGTGCGTGCAGAGTGCGCAAGGTTTACGACTATGCTACATATATTGTACCACCCCAGTGTGTAAAGTGCACTGCTTAACGAAAGCAGTTCCAATTATTTTCATTGCACTGCTTTATGGGACGAGTTGCAGCTATGACACAAACCAGTTTTAGTGATAAACCGTTGGTGTAAACCTGTTTTTTAGTTAATACATTAACCAGTATTTTTTACACTGTTTGTCAACAATATTTTAGTGCAGTGAATATCATGATAATCCCTTACAGAGATGAAGAAGAAAGCTGAACTGTTAAAAAATGCTGACAAAAACGTTGTTTAATCCACATTATAATCTACTAAATCAATGATTTCCTCAATTTGGATATATTTCACATTATTTTTTTGTAAGCATCCATTGAGTCTATTAGTTTCAGATATTTATGGTGAACAAAACCACAATTTTCACTGAGTTTACGATGTTGACAAGAAAAGAGCACCAACAACTTCAGATTAGGACAGGCGAGGTCTGGAAATCGAAGTTGGGTAAGTCCAAAAATCGCGAAAGTCACCAGAATCCGTGAATGTCAAGAAGTCGACTCAATAATTGTGAAATATTTTGTTCTCTTTGTAATTTCATCGATAATTTTACTGTGTTTTATTGCCAGAAAAGCTAAATCGACTTAAGCTGTCCGCAATTTTACTATTACAATCGAAGAAGCCAGATTTGACGGGAAGAAAATCTGACTTGTTGTTCAGAGTTTCTGTTCAGTTTAAACTCAAGCAAACAGTACTCAATTAATTCAGACACATTTTGTTTAAATATTACTAATACGCCAACTATGCTTTATTTTAAATTGCATAAACTTATAAACATACGAGTAGAGGCAAAAAATATACAATCAGTTAACACAGTAAGATTATACAAACTCATACAATGGTGGTTGTTTTTTTAGAATGTAGCGAATTATTTCGAGAGAGAAATTTAATACTACAATGAGGAAAATGATTTAAAGAAAATGTTTGCGTTTTCTTTTTTGGCAAATAAGAAGTCATGTGTACAAATTGGGCTAATCGCTACTTATGGAAAATACTCGTAATTGTGATAGCTAGTTGCCCCGTTGCGGGCAAGGTGGTAGAGCGGGAGCAGCGGGGGGATAGAGCAGTTTGCCATCCGAGTAGTGCATCAGTGTCATCATCTTGAGCATTCGCAGGTCCTCCTTATCCCGGCTCAAGTTGCCTGCCGGCTGGTGTTGCTGGTGATGGCTGCTATTCGAGAGTGGTTGCGATGGCCGGCATCGCATGGGATCTGCTGACTGGTCGGGTCTTTAAAATACTCAAGTCATTAACATTCTCTAAAAAGCTTTTGTTCGCTGACAATTTCACGCTCTGCACGTCCTTTTTCAGCTCCTCCATGTCCCGTTTGAGTTTGGCGCGTCTGTTTTGGAACCACGTGATGACCTGTTTGAAAAGGAGCTTAATCTCTGAGTGTATAGACTGTAATTCTATGGCAATACTCACCTGTGCATTCGACAGGCCCAGACCGGCGGCAATTTCATCGCGATCCGCGGGTGAGAGATACTTCTGGTAGAGGAAGCGCTTTTCCAGCTCGAAGATCTGTTGATTCGTAAATGCTGTGCGCGATTTGCGCTTCTTCTTTGGATTTGACCTCGTGGCAAAGATGTTCAGCGTGGAGGGATCTGAAATGGGAGCACATACCATGCGAGTAAGTAACAAAGCATTCACAAAAGTGCGATATGTCTCATAAACTATGCATCGATCAGTCGTTAAAAAAAGGGTCGAACAAAAGGCGCATTCAAGCCCTATTCAGGCTTATCAGTTTAGGCATTTTGTAACTGGTTTGTTAGCTTTAACAGCCTTTGGGCCACTTTCATTTCAATCAGCGCACTAGTTAAAATAATTTCAAACACACAATCCAAATGGAATTCATAATAGAGATGGGGCATATAAATGGCCATAAAGCATGGCAAGAGTGTGGAATCTCTAACTCCTTTGTTTTATATATAGCTCTCGCTTGATGTTACCCGATCGTCAAGTTTTATGGGCGTTCACGCCGCTTGCGGCTTCCAGCTCAGGTTTGGACTACTTTTATGTCGACTCTGTCGATTTTTATTGGCCTCAACGCGTTGAATGATTTCCTTTATGGGAATCTTCTGCTTGTTCTGCTGTTGTTACTGTTGTTGTTGCCATTGTTATTGTTTTGTTAAGCGTTTCGATTGGGATTGAGATTTGATTTGGTTTTGATTGCCGCTATTTGTTTGGCTGGCATGTTTAAAGGTAATACGCTCGCTGATTGATGTTTTTCGAAAGTATTCCGTTTCTGTGCTGCGGAAATCATATTAAGCATTCTCATTGTTTATTTGTTTATCGTGCAGCATTTCAATTTTTTCGCGCCTTCAAGTTGTACATTAATTCGAATAGACATCAGCTCTCCTAAACGGAAATGGCTGCTGGCCTCTTGGCCGGTCTAAACGGAAGGACAATGGCAGCTGTAGCTGTAGCTCAGACGAGTGTGTATTCAACCCCTGATGACAACACACTCGAATTGTTGTTAAACATGACGGATAATTAGCAATTAATGTGACTGGACCCAAGGACGAGCACGACAGTGGACAGACAGCAGATATCAAGGGTAGTTTGTGGTCGCTGGCTAGTGGCTGGTCTCTGTTGGCTCAAAGCCATTTTGACACTCATGTGATGTGTTTATTGTAAAGTTCATTTATCTAGATTGTCAAACACGCCCTTTTCTAGTCAAGCCGCAGGCCAAGGAAGCGCACGCATATCACGAAGGCAAATAAATTATAAATGGCAAACTGACGAGACTCTAGACTGTAAGCAGTTATCCATTAAAATGTACATAAAATCTATCAATTATTTAGAGCTCGCCTGCTCTTGGTAATTTAAGTTGCACTTTAATTTTGCAACAGTTAATAACAAATAAAAAGCAATAGCCACAGCTGGGTTAACGAATTAAAACAAGATTATTAGCTTGATCGAGCAATTCGCTTTGAGCAAACGTGAATTGGCCACAAATCGCAGCGAGTTTGCCAATTAAGTTTTGGCCAATAGAACGCCTAGTCTGGCAACAAATTGGTCATGCCCCATGTGGGCTGGCCACGCCTCTTATTAAAAGTTGCAAGTTGCAGTGGCCGCCACTTGTGGGAGTGTGTGTTTTTTTGTGCATTTGTTGCGCTTTATTAATTAGGCAAAGCTCTGTAGCATGAGCTGGTCAAGTCGTGCTCTTACCACAACTTGCACTAACAAGTCGTGAGTGCCCACGTTTGAGTGTGTGTGCGTATTCATATTTGCCAAATGAATTATGGGACTGCACCCACAGTCAAAAGCCAGAACAAACAATGTCATCAGCATAACTAATCACAATGACAGGCGAGTGAAAGAGAGAGAGTGTGTTTGGCGGTAACTTGGTCAAAAGCAGCCAGCTCGTAAGTTATGCCAGTTGCAGAGCGTTGCTAATTGAGACACAAACAAAATGACGCATTGTCCTCGAGCAGGACAATGAGCTGGGCTTGGTTCTATGGTAGTCTTCAAGTTCAACTGACGTGCCTTATCGCTGCCAGATCCAACTGGGCCTAATGGCGTTGGCGGTAATTAGGGAAATTAAGTAGCTGCGGCCCACACTCACACTCACACATACATTCACAGCTATTCATTAAAGATGGCTTTAAAATGCAGCCAGAACCAAACGCATCTTGTGGCTTAAGTGTCAAAGGGGAATAAAAAGCAGAACAGCAGCAATTATGTTAATTAAGTGGCAAAGAATATAAGAGGAAAGCAGATCGAGAGGAGGAGGAAAAACGATTCAATTAAAGCCAACAGCAGATCAATCAGCCAGCAGCCAACAGGCATCAACTGAGATCAGTGCGGCGTCTAATCCGAAGCAGATAAAAAACCAACAGCAAAGTCAAAGTAAAAGCCTGAGGAGATCGAAATCTAAAGATCAATGATGTTGGCTATTAGGTGCTACCAAGATGAGTATCGCTTGGAAAATGTTATGGGCACAAGGTGCTGTTCACACGATAGTCAAGCGATCGAGCTGCAGCTCTTTGTACGAGAGAGTAAGATGAGCTGATCTACCTACCGAGAGTGCCAGGCCAAGGCAGGAGCATGACATGTGGAATGCGATGTGTGTGTGTGCAGTGTGTGTGAAATGTCGGCAACGAAAGACTCAATTAGAAGACGATTGTGGGGATTTATGAGCACAAGGAATTTCACATTTTAAATACCCGATACCCATTTGGTCACAAAGGTAGAATAGCTTAGTGACTACCGACAATGTATGTTACATAATAGACTCTTCTACTACTTATACAGCCATGTCCGTTTGTCTGTCTGTTGTATTTAAGCATCTTTATCTAAGAGACTAAAAGAGCTGGAGTCCCTAAAAGTGGAAAGGATACTCCTATGGAAGGAAGTCAGAACAAGCTAGATGTAGAATTCAATTAGACTCATTTACGAGTAAATGAATTAAAAAAAGAAGAGCAATTTGTACAAATTCTATTTAAATAAATTAAGCTGTTGCTGTTAAATTGACTTTAACAATTTTTATTTGATTATTAGTTATTTAACTAACAGGTATCTCGAAATCGAGCATACCCGACTGCAGCTTTCTGACTGAGTTTCTGTGTTTCTGTTTTGCGTTTTTCGGGGAGCCTTTAGCCTGGGCTAAATACCTGCCAATAGCTTTATAACTTTGCCGCGGCATCAAAAGCAAAGCAAAATTATGACAAAGCGTCGACCTTCGAATGCAAAAGAGGCCGCAGCGACAAAGAGTTTTGCTAAAAGCGTTAATTACGTGCCCCAATCCCTGCGCCCTTCTGTCCCAGTTTGGCAAAGGAACGCAAGAACAGAACCAAAAGCGACTCGACTCCAATTCGGCCCGAAGCGAACCACAAATTGCGTTGTCCAGAAGCTCGAAAGCGTAATCAAAAACTAATTTTAATCCTGTTTGGGGCCACGCTGATGAGGGATCAGAATAATGCGACGCACTCACTCACTCATTCTCTCACAGAGCGTAGAGCTGAGCTGAGCTGGGCTGAGCAGCGAGATCGGATCAGAATGGGAATGGAAATGGGATGGGAGAGCGATCTTCATTTTAGCGGTAGGTCCAGGTTAATTTATTCTAAATGGCTTTTTGAAATCTCCGAAACAAGGCAAGAAATTTACTTATGACATGCGCTGCTATGATGACGACGTTGATGTTGGTAGTTCCAAAAAACGTAACTAAGTATAACCACAAAATCCCCTAAAATGCCCAAATGCCGATGATGATTCAGAGCTGAACGGCAGTCGGAGCTAAGTCAGGCAGTCAGGCTGTCGGGCCGTCGGGTTGGGCCCAGCATATTTTTCTCACTTTGGCGTGTCTGCGTGTTGTTAGCAACGAAATTGATGAGTTCGAGCAGGTTATAAAACTCGATACCTTTTAGCTACCTTTTGTTATTGCTGTTGTTATTGTTACTCTTAGTGTTGTTGTTGTTGTTGTTGCTGCTGCTGCTACCAAAAGCCGAAATACAATAACACAAATTAATATAAGAAGATGAGACAAATTTAGCCGCCGACAAAAGAGAGTTGCGATCTCCAACTCAAAGTGGAAGTCGAACTTAAAGCCATCGCTCCATAACGAGAAAGTTATAAATTTAGGTATTTTCATTTGAGTTTCAGTTCGACTTTGGGGCTGCCTTTGAGCATCTGGTGGGGTCTGCGCTTTGTCATCGTTGGCTGCTTGTTTACACGCTCGTAATGCGGCGCGCAATAATTTTGTTGTATTTTGTGGAGCAGCAGCAGTAGCAGCCACCATGCCAGGTAGCTCAAAAACTTCTCTATCCCCTTTTCAAAAAATCCAAAATAGTTGTTTAAGTTATTCCTAATTGAGGCTTTTAGTTGTTCCCTTCAGCAGCGTAAATGTTGTGCATGTTGGCCCGCAGCAAGTTGTAAACATTAACATGGCTAATAACATTTGCCAAGTGCCTGGCAATTTTCGGTGCCAAAGAACATGTCAACGGCCCTGAGGCCTATAATCAGCTCTCCTTTCTGCGTTGTTGCAATCAAGCTTAATTTCTTCATATTGTGTTGACGACTTTCTTTTAAATGTCTCCTGGGCTGCCAAAGGGGGCCGTCATATTCGTCGTATCAACAAACCGTTAGCGCGGCATTTTCCTTCGCTTTTTTTTTGTTTTGTTGGCCTTCAGATGCCGCTTTCACATCCTCGCTCCTCTCGGCACATGGAGACATAATTACAAGCAGAGTTCTTATGTTATTTTGATTGATTTTAATGGCTGGCAAATCAATTGCAACTCCAACTCCAACTCCAACGCAACGTAACGCAGACATGGTCATCTTTAATTCAATAATGAATACGTTAAGCTATGCTTAAGCCCCCAACTATGTGGAGACGGCCCCACACACTGGGCCATCCTTCATCCCAGCTTACCAATCGATCTGGCAAAGCGTCGTCTCCGTCGCCTTGGTCTTGTTCTTGAGCTTCGTCGTGGTCTTCGTTTTCATCTTCGTCGTGGCCGTCGTGTCGGCCTGGACTCAAAGCGGCGGCGCTCTTTGATCAGCATATATAAAATACTATGGCCACGCCCTTTAAAAGGTAGATTAAACGAGATGGCGCTCGGCCAACGTATACTTAAGTTAACGTTACGTAAAGAGCAATGAAGTCAGTCAGACGGTAGACAACCAAGACGACGACCAAGACGAACACCACATCGCCATCCAACGCGACCTGAACTTGGACTTGTCTTGCATGTCTGCTGCATGACGCTTGCAACCCGAGGCGCACTTGGCTGCAGTTGCACGATGGGGTCAGACAGTGGGCCACCATTGGCCATTGACAGCCCATTTTTGTGGCAATGGCAATAAATAAATATTATTGGAAATGGCAGATTAAAGTCGGAAGAGTTTGTTTGAATGAAGAATGCAATTGTTATAAGATTGCTAAGGATTTACAATTGATGGCGATTCGTGAAAGGGGTTAAAGCAGTCAAATATAAAGAAAGAAGTCAAATTATTAATTCTACTATTAAATAGAAATCTAAAGTATTTTTGATATAAATATATATTCAATTAAATGCTGTAAAATTACAAGAATTACAAATTGGACACACAAACGCTTTAATGCCTGCATATAATAATAATATTTATAGTTTAATTTTAATAATGTTTCTCACTTAGATAGCTGCCTAATGGAGCCATTTCGATTTATTAATCCCAGTTATTTCTCACACTAATTTTCTGACTTTGTGCCACAGTGCAAGAATTGCTTGGTCAGAGCAGGAATAATAAAAATTGTGTAGCTTTTGTAATTTGGCTGCAACTTCCAATGAAGCGGACGCAGATAGAGTCGACTCGAGGCGAGTCGAAAGCCCAGTCTACAGCCTCTGAGTTGATGTGTCTGTGTGCGCGTTTTGCCACTTGGCACTTGACTGCAGTTTTGGCAAGTGAGTCTTCTTGAGTCCATTGGCTGCTGTTGCCCATTGCCCAGTGCTCGCACTACATCATTTTTATGTTTGCATGGCTTTAAAAGAGCAGATTGCAAGGGGGATTCTGGGCTGCGATGTGGGGCGGTAGTTGGCGGCGTTGTTAAGTGAAAATCTGGCTGGGCAATCGCTAACATCAGCTAACAATGGTCATCATCATTAAAATGCGATCAAAGAGCGGCGTGTTTTAAACATCTTTCGCTCGTTACTCGAAACGCACTCGGTAATCTCGATTTGAGTCCTTTGCTTTGCTCTTGCTTGCGCCTTGATTGAGTGACCTTCCTTGGCCGCTCAATGTAGGCCAAACAGAGGCAGACCGTGTTAGTTGGCTTAATGTCTTTATAAGTAGTACTATATATTTATAGAGGAGAGCAAAGAGTACATTGGGGAAAGAGTACACGAGGGGATGGGGAAGATCAAGAAAAATATGCTTGTAATCAAAACCGTTTAAAAAACTACACACTAATTGAGTTAGAAGTTCGCTGGGACTTTGAACTGGCCGACAGATGAAAGGGACCGACGTTTTATTGGTGGCACAACAAAAAGCGTTGACAACAGCATAAAGCCAACAATGCCCCCTGGCAGCCAATGGGGATAGATACTAGATGAATGAATCGCCACGACAGTCAGTCGATGATGATGATGGTGGTGATGATGCTGATGTGATGCTGAACAAACCGCTAACATGGCCCGAAGACATTGTTCAATCGCTACGGTAACTCAGCTGCCCTAATGAGCATTAGGTGAATTTGTATACTCTCGCATTACAATAACAATAACATTAACAATAACAACGGCAACGGCAACAAACAATGCGCGTTGATATTATGACAAGCTGTCATAAATTACAAATTAATGAATCGGCGACATGGCTGCACGCAATGTCTTGCCCTGGCCAGGATCGTCTCAGATCAGAGTTGGGGAGAGATGAAGGGCTTGCAGGTAGCCGACATTGTGTTCTATCTGGATCTCAAACTCGATTCTCATCGATATTGCAGTAGTTGTTGCCTTTGGTGGCGGCATTGGCATGCCTACCTTACACCTTCGAGCTCGAGCTGGCCAGATCAAAGACCGCACTGCCGACTTAATAACATAAATTAATCTTCTCATTGTTAAGCGATTGTACTAGTGTGCCAGAGCAAGACCGCAACACATTCTGAGAGAGAGCGAGAGTGGCGACTGTTGCAGTGACTGTGCATGCGTGCCAAAAATTACAGAGCAATTTAGCTATAGCCATAGCTATGACTATGCTAATCCGTTGTCAGTGAACGAACTAAGCAGACCCAGTTAGCTCAGCGTACATACACAAAAAAAAAGCGGCATTTAATTTGAATTTGATTTGATTTGGATTTGTATTTGATTTCATTCATTATTTTTACCGGGCAACGCTGTTCGACCCCTGGCCATGGTGTGAACGAGAGAACGATCGTTGAGTTCGTCGCGGAGGCCTTCGAGCAAAGCAAATCAGTTGGCAAAATGAGTTTTTGAAGTACCCTCTCTCATTGGGGTATATGAATAGTGTTTTTTGATGTGTAACAGCAACGAAGTTAGAGCAATATAGCAGCAGCTTGACTGAGAATCAAACATAAAGCTGTTTGCAGCCGATTCAATCAACAAAGACTGAGATTTATATGTAATAGTTTATGTTTTAAATATCTTACTTCTAGTAAGAATTATATAAGTTACGGAAACAAATTATTGATCTTTCAATGTCTAAATTGCAAGCAATAATTTAATCTCAGTTATATAATTAGTTCGACTGAAATCGGACAGTTAATCTTGATGTTATTACCGGCGTTACCTTATAACTTCTCTCAGAGGCAAGAGTATTAAATCTTCGGGCAATCGTCGCCTATTGAAGTTGTTGTTGCTAGTGTTATGAGTGAGATCAAAGTAAACATGCCGCCGGCCGCGTAGACGAGAGGAATCGGAGGATTGAAGGAAGAGCGCGAAGAGCGCGAAGACCGGAGGGCAAATCAAACGTGGCAAATATGTAGAAGATTTTGATCGAACAGCGATGTCGACGACGAAGCTGATCAGCAGCAGCAACGGCAGCAGTAAAGTATCTGAAATGACTTTCCGGCATGAGCGAGTGGAAAATGAAACGAGCGCAGCAAATTAGCTAATCAACGCCCATTAGTAGGCAAAGGAAGGGTATTGGAATTTATGATAAATTTCCGTTAATGCGCACGCAGCAGTCGCAGCTTTAGATTCAACATGAACTGCCGCACGAGCAGAACTCACAATTCAAAAACAAGTTAATTTTCAGTTTGAATATAATTTCGCTGCTTGGCAACTCCCCTCCCCCTCCCTGTCCACTCCCAGCCATTGGCAATATGGACTCGGCTCTGGGGATCATCGTTGTGATAAAGCAGGCAATTTTATAACGCCGCTGTGTACGCAGCAGGACGACCAAGCTACAGTCTGGCTATAAAACAAGTGTAAATGCGTATGAGTGTGCTTTGCGTGTGTATGTGTGCGTGTGTGTGTGCGTGTGCTAATAACACATAATTTTCTTGTAAAACAACCGCTGCGCATCGTTATCGTTATCGTTATCATTATTGTGCATTTTTATGTGCGCCTGCGTGTTGACTGTCTGCCAATTCGGCCAAAAGGCGTTGGCTGCCTGCTTGCGACTCCCTCTCCCCTCTCTCCTCATTTAATGCAGCTTAAAGTTGGAAGTTGCGTCGACAATATTACTTTATTTATGTTTATCGATATTGCCGACCAGATAAGCCAGCGAACTCTTAATCTTCTTGCCATGTTTGTAGGTGCGCTCGTAGGTTTCCTTCTTAGTGAGAGCCGTTAAATTTGTCGCTTTGGCAGTTCAAAAAATAAGGGAGGGAATAAGACTTATTTAGAGACATAAAGAGAGAGACAAAGCAAAGGTGAACTACTTAAAGAGCGACAGGGAACACAAATTGATATGAGACTGTTTAAAGCGAGAGACAAATATTAAAACTACAAAATGATCACTGCGAGGAATAAAAGAAAAAGGATAAATATACGGTTGGCAAAAAAGGAAGGTATATAGTAGGATAAAGAGGATTTTACTTATTTCAAAATAAAAAACGAGATACAAAAAAAAAAAAATAAGTAAGTGTAAGGTACGAAAACCAAAAACATTTATGTGGAAATACATAAGAAAACAGTGGTATGCTAAAAGATGCAAAAATAAGTACTAATAACTATCTTTAGAATTGCGAAGTTTTATTTGGTTTTTAATTAGCTAAGATAGGCTATTCTGCAGCTACAATTTTAATCATCATTTGTCACAGCATTTTCAATTTATTTCTGATATGCAAAGGAAACAAATGTACCTTAACGGGATTTTCTTGTGTACACCGTTATAATCGTGGTTAGTCCAAGCTTTAAAGTTAATTTCGTGCTGTAAACCAGTTTCACTAACTGATCCTGTACGGGACATTAGCCATAACAAGGGCCCAATGGCATTTGCATGTTGCGCCTCGAATTAGGTAGAGTTATGGACGGTTGGCATGACAAATAAACTGCGAGTGAAACCATAAATTAAAGTATCAAAATGCGTGTGTCGCAGTCAAGAAGGGGAGGGGAGAGAGAAAGGGGGCGCACTTGGACTCGTTGGCGGCTGCTTAAAGACGGTGGCCACCTGACGACATGTTGTAGCCAATTGTTAAGCCGTTGATATATTTGGCCAAGTGTACACACATACATGCGTACATACGAGTACATACGTACAAGTAGAAGGGGAGTGAGACAAGTCAAGGCGGCTGAGCAGTGGGCGTGTCACGCCTTTTACATGATCAAGAGAGAAACAAGCACAGAGGCTTTGAATAGCAGAAAAAACAATATATTTTCAGCAATAATATGCAACAATTTAAAGCTGTTGCTGTTGGCGCTGCAGCTGCTGCTTGCGTTGCCAACAACTCGCAGATTTATTTAATTGCTGCCAACACACACACATGCACACACACACACATAACTAGGCAAATATGAAAATGCGACAACTTTTGTGGCTGTCTACGTCGCAGTCGCTGTCAACGTCGCTGTCGGCGTCCATTTTGCGGTTGTCGCCGGCGTCGCGATCTTGGAATTTATTTAATTAAATCTACGCCCCGTTGGCTGCCACTGTCGCTGAGGGTCTGATCTGCCAAATACGCATAAATTGCATAGTTTATGCATTCATTTTGCGCCTGCGCCTCAGCCTGCGGCCATTACGCATACGCCGTGTGTGCTGTCGCTTATTGCGGTTGATTGCTCGAGAAAAAAAAATACCAAAAACCCAATGAAATAAAATGTCCGAAACAACTGGCCAAGAAATGATGCCTTATGACCATTTCGTTGGCGTTTATAAACGTTTATGCGTTGTGATTCACTTGGACTTGCAGTTTTTGCAGCTGTTGAATGCCTCAATTCAATTGGCATAAAAATGCGGATCAATTGAGCATTGACTGAACAGGATGCGAGGGATGTTGGATTAGTTAGGATGAATATCAAATTTTAAAGTTGGCACAACATTTAAATAGTATTCGATGATCTTGCCTAATTGATGAACTATGTGATTAGGTAATTTTTTATAATGATAAATAATTATATGATCAAACCAAATCACTATCAATAAATGACTCTATATGTAAAAACTTGTGAGTTTTAAAAGTAAAGAGTAAAGTTCATTTGTGTCCAGAGTATGACAGGATATAATTTATATTTTCATAGGCATGCTCATTAAATTACATTTTGTACGAATTTGTGGGCTCAAACTAGAGTGATATGAATGCCTCTGTATGAGTGTACTCAACTCTTGGCTAACTGAGTGGTTGTGTGTTGTCTTTATGATCGCCTTTTGTTAGCTATCATGCAGAGGACTCCAGGTGCAGCTGGCTGGCTGGTTGGCTGGTTGGCTCTTAAGTAGCCCGGCCATTGTCAACGGCAGCCAACGGCAACAGTAAGAAGAACAAAAATAACAACAACAACAAGATACTATAGATCGTAATGTCGAGGGGTAACAAAAGCGCATAGTTAAGCATAATTTAATAGATACGCGGCCAAGTTTTGCAGTCTCTTTATGGTTGACAGTATTGTCTAGGCCAAGTTTGTATGTGGCTGTCATAAAGTGATGAATGCATTATTATTATTATTATTGTTATTGTTGGTGCTGCTGTTGCTTGCCGCTTGCTGGCTTGTTGTTGTTCCTAGTTTGTTGCTTGTACTTGTAGTTGTAGTTGTAGTTGTTGCTGAGTTGAGTTGAGCTGTTCACGTTGTTGTTGTGCATACTTTGTTAGGTCTTTGTTGAAAAGCGTTAATTGAGTGTTGCGAATGTGCAACGGCAATTGAAATTGTTTATGACTTGCAGCTCGGTTCGGCTCGGCTCGGGGCCTAACAATGTGATGCAATTGCCAGTGCCAAAGTTACCGATATAGACAACGACTGCAATTGAGTCAGACACGGTGCCTCGGCTAATGGAATAGCGGCATTAGCTAACAGTCTATACACTCCTGTGGGATTTATGCACTTGGCTAATCAGCGGCGACATCTAAAATGAAATCCTGCACAAAAGGATACCATTACGATTGCCAACACTTGACAATGCCAAGCAACACTTTGCTCATCCATTTGAACTCACTAATTAGAGCCTGAGCATGGCAGTACTCGAGTACTAGCACTCGTGTTAGTTGCATGTTTTATTAATAATTCACATTAGGATGAATGGGATTCGAAGCCACTTGAAGTCAACTGGCGCTACCGGGCAGCCACTTGATGGCGTCTCCCATACAAAATTCAATTCAATTCAGTTTTCAATTCTTCTCTTGTACGCGTACGAGTATTTAGTGCATTTTAATTGCCGTAATTAGCGAGAGCGAGAGCGATAGGCCCAAAAGACATTCAAGTGCATTCTGAAGCGCCGCCGGCTGCCAGTTGCCAGTTGTCTCAGACTGCATGCTCCAACATGGCTGCCAAGGCGGAAGCGATTGCTTGGTCAGCCATAAAGATTGCCTATAAATTAACACCAAACCGATTAGTGAAAAGTGCCGATCCATATCGGTACATATGTTCTTTGTATGCTACTGCTCTTCCTCCTTGTCTTGGCTGCCTCTTGGAATCAGTTGTAATATTGGCACATTAAAAACAATTAAGTTGCTGACTTTGATGGACAGTTGCTGATACGACCCAGGTTCCATGTGGCCCTAATGAGCTTGTTTACGAGACTCGCATCATTCCTATGCGGAAATTTAAATGCTGACTAAGTAGCATTTGAATTCAGTAATCAAACTAATTGTTAACAGTTTGTTGGCTTAGTTAATTCATTTGCTGGTGTAGGAAGTATTTAAGTGATCATGGCAAGCAGTTATATACAAGCGATAGAAAAAGAAATTGCAAATCAACTTGGCATCATTTGGATGGGTATCAAACCTGAGCTTGACCTTAATTGCTCTAAAGGAACAGTGAGATTTCCTCGAGATAGAGAATTAGTTAACAAGTGTCTAACAAGCATTGCCAAAAAAAATAATTTGAAAATTAGAAGACATAATTAAGTCGTAAAAACAGTAACATTAAATCTACGGATGTGCAAATAATTATTATATAAATAAAGGAATATCTTTATCTATTAGACTTCAATCATATATCATCATATATCTATAGATTAGAAGTTCGTGTGTCCACAAAAGTAATTTTCGTTATGGAAGAAAAATAAAATTAAATTGAACGTCATGTCAACTCGTAGACACGTCAGTTAAATGATAAACGCCAAGCACGAGTCTGAAAAAACTGAAAAAAAAGAAAAGAAATACCCAAAAACGTCGAAAAGCCGAACCCAGGTTAACATAAGTGCCAATTGGGGTAACCCTTATGCAGTTTTATTTTATATTTTTTTGGCTAGTTTGCCCCTGGCATTTGTGTTTAACACTTTAATTGTGATTACAAGCTGCAATCAAATGGAGACGAAACGTACTCGCTTTGGGAGCGAGTCAAGAGCTACGAGTATATTCGTAATTCTGACGAACTAACTGACTGACTGACATTGCCACTCGAGCCGGCGGCATTTGCTTCCATTTCCATTCTGACTGCCACACCGACTCATTGGCTCTGACTAAGGCTTTGGCTTAGAGTATGTTGATGCATGTTTAAGCAGCAGCGGCAGCAGTAATAATAACAACAAGCGCGTCATGTCGCTGGCTTTATTAAATTACTTGTCAAAAAAGTGCACACTCACACAGAGAAACTCACACTCAGACACACACACGTGAATCGTGGCAGGCTGAGCTGGCTTTAACTGTCCAGGCCCGGCCAAGCTGGAGCGGGCTTGACTGTGGCTCCGGCTCCGGCTCTGGCTCGAGCTGCAGGAGGCGTCGCAGACATGAAACAGCCCGACGACGCCTGCACATAAGCTCATAAGCATATGGGCATAGGCAGAGGCAATAAGTATGGGTATGACTGCGAGTGTGAGTGCGAATGTGAGTCTGGCAAGAGGGGTATACATATCGTAAGTATGTGCCGCCTTTCGTTGGCATAACAAGACTTGTCACAACAGTTGCGCATGAAAGTCAGCAGAAAACAAAAAACCAGAAATGAAGAGAGGAAAAAAAATAAAAAACAATAAAAATCAATTATATTGCGAATGCTAGTTTGAGTTATACGCAACACGTATACGCGACGTTGGCAGCGCGACTCCCTCAAATTAGTCAGCCGCCCTGGCACCCGCCAACCGACACTCTGCTGGGATTAATTAATCTTGTCAACGACTGCAAGTCATTTACCACAGCAACAACGACTGCAGCGACAGTGCATCAAATAGTAAAATTAATTTTCTTCACACTTTAATAAACGATTATACAAACACGTACACATAGCGTAGATGCCCTTCTTCTCCCCCTCACACTCACACTCACACAGAGACTGCTGCTGTAGGTTGTGATGAAGGTGTTAAATGTTTTGTTGACATTGGCAACATCAACAGCCACAAAAGCAGCAACAACAACAACAACAGCAATAGCTCGCAGCCCCTTTGTGCGTTGACTTTTATGTGTCGGGCACTTCGGGGAAGCAACATTTTTCACAGCTTCCAAAGATTTTAGCGTGAAGTTTGTCATTGTAGTTGTTCTTCCTGCTACTTGTTCCATTGCAGTGGTTGCTTTGGGGTGTTTTCTTGGTTTGTTTTCTTGCTTGTAAACAACTTGCACATTTTTCCAAATCACTGCGTTTCTTTTCAATTTTCGGCTTTGATTGCTTGAAATTGTTAGAAATTTGTTATGCTTTTATTATGGCCTTTTGGATTAGGGTGTCAGAGACATCTAAAGGAAAGTTTTGGGATATGGAGATGGGTTCCAAATCGGAAGGAAGAGTCTGTTAAAGCTAATTATAAACATCCAATAATAGTGGGGAAAAAATGCATTTTAGGTTAAGGCTTTGAGAAGCTGAAAGTATTCATGTTTAACATGTTTCCTTAATTTAATTTTACATGCATGAATTTATAAATTCTATTGTGTAAATGAAGATATGAATCAAACACTTTCTTTGCTCAGCAAATGACTCTTAGAGATGTTATCAAAGTATCCAGGTGATCCTCTTTATTCGTACAACTATTTAAGCGAGTTCTTTGCTCACAACAACATCATCATCAACATTAGCGATTCGACTTGCCTGCATCAAATGGAGCACATGTCGAGTCCAAAGCTGAACTAATTGCGGCTGCTTAACATTAAATTTTGCATTACAATGCGCATTCATCTTCATGTGGCTGATCAAAACTGAAGTGTCGACATCATATGCCGGGGACAACATGAAGTGAGTTCATCAAGTGCTGCACCTGCCGGCGCATCGAATGGGCCAAGAAAAGAGAGCACACACCTTGTCTGTGTGCTGTGTGCTGTGCACTGTATACTGGGACAATTCTGGCAGCCACTTCCTTTTGGAGCAACCGCTGCCTCAGCCCGCAGACCAGCAGCAGCTCCTTCGTTTCTGAGCCGAAGCCGTAGCTGTGAATAATTTCCCCATCCGCTGCCTCCCTCCCCTATCAGTCAGTCGAAGCGCTTGCTCGTTTGTTCGGCATCGTTGCTAATGATTTGAATGCTTTAATTTATGCTGGCTTTTCAACATTTATCATCAAAGGCTCGAGTAGTCAGTGGACTCGCACCTAACACCGGACATCGTGCATCAGGCATAGTACGAGTATAACATAAATATGATTTGTCGCTCTGGCTTTTTACGATTAGTGTTGTATCTGAATCCCAATCGGCAGATGCAGCGGTAACTGTGAGTATATCTAACTAGCTTTACAGATTGTTTGTTGCTGTCTTTTTTCTTTTGTTGTATTTTAATTCAAGTCCGCCAATATATTCTTTTGGAACTATTGATAATACTCTTATTTTCACTTGAATTTAATCACTTTCTAGTTAACCTTTACTTTACTTAATAAACAAAAGATTTTTTGTATCTGTGTGTCTTACTGAACATCTGCATCATTTAATGTTACTCTATCAATATGAGATCTAATGGCACAGCTATGCATTCATTTTCATCCACAATTCAATTGTATCATACTCTATTTCAATATATCGCTCTTTAGTTAACTGATCGCAAATCTGTAAGCCATGCCCTACCAACAACTATATCTTTATTTGAATGTGCAGCTCTATGTGTATCTGCATATGTATCTACATCAATATCCGGCTTACCAGTTCTCGAAGCTTGCCTTCTGAATAATACATTGGGAGGTTAATTGCACATACTTGGTCGAAAAACTAGTTTCCACACCAAGGCGCCAACTGACCCATATACCAATGCCCAATGTGTGTAGCGATAACGAGCCGGAGCCAGAGCTAGATCAAGAGCCAAAGTCTATGCATTTCCCAAGTTTGTTTTCCAGCCCAGTCAAGACTCGGCAAGTGCTATTGCAGTTGGCAGCAGTTCAGGCCAGGCCAGACTGGGGCTGTCTCTGAACGCATCAATCTCCATGCGTGGCATGGCCAGTTGCAATTGCATTCCCGGGCCCGATCAGGGCGATTGCTCAATGGCCCGCGGGGTCACTGCGAGTGCTTTGGGGCATGCAGAAAATGCGTTTTTAAATGGCATTTTATGCGTGGCGCGGGCTTTTGATGTTGCCTCGGACAACACACATGCCACATGCCGAAAATTCACAGCTCTCAGTCTCTGAGGCGGTCGTCGTCATTGCTGGGCTCCAAGTGTTGGAACTCGGCGTGGTGGTGATTAATGTTTGGCATAAACGCGAATGCGTTTTTAAGAACTTTGACAAGGTCTTGACTCTCCGCGGCCGCCCATATGTCTGGCCCTGTCTCTGACTGTGAGTCTGTCTCTGTCTCTGTCTCAGTCTCTGTCTCTGTTATTTGCCTCTGATTGTGAGTATGTTTCTGTCCTTGGCGAGTCATTTGTTTGGACTTCCTTTTTGCACATCTTCTCTTGCCGGGCTTGCCGGGTAACAGTTGGGCCAAAACCTGGGCCTCCCATATGGTTCTTATGATAAAGTTATTACCAAAACTCTCCCTTTTGCATTTATATCTGCCTCTCTGATTCTCATTTGCACTCTCTTGTGCTCTCTCTGACTCTCTCTTTCTGGCGGCTTTGTGCAACTGTCGATGCTTGATTTTCGCTTGTCTTTATAGTCTTTATATGACCGGCTTGCCGGCTTTGATCTTGACGCTGCAGCTCCTGCCCCCCCTCATTGCTGCTGCTGCTCTCCCTACTCGGGGTAATGGGCCAACCAAAAGAAAAATGCAAACTTGAGCTCAATTAGTGCTCATCAAAAGCGTGCAGGTAACACCTTCAGTGCGTTGCTTTTGCACACCTTTTATACACCTGAATGTGAATGTGACTGTGACTATGTGCGCGTGCATGTGTATGTATGTGTGTATTGGCCTTTTAGCAAGCGTCATGTGTTGTTGTTGTTGTTGCTGCTGATGTTGTTGTTACATTCTTTGCGACGTAGCATGCAATTTTCTTAAAGGGTCTGCTCTACTCACTGTGCATGTGCATGTGTGTGTGAGTGTGTTGGACCACCCGTGTGTGCTGTGGCTGGGCCGGGGAAGGGGGGCTTTGAGTATTAAAGAAAAATCGCCTAAAAATCTGTTGCCACGCAGGTCGCAGTTGCAGGTTGCAGGTTGCAATTTGCTAGTTGGTATTTTGTGAATATATATTGTAGTATGTATTTTATGGCCAACAATAAATGCAAATGGTTTATGGTTAGCAGACACGCAACTACTATATTTCTATGGCTATTTTACAATAATTTTTAATAAAATATTTTGTGAGGCGCAACCGTTAATTAGCGGATTTATGTGAGCGCCAGCTTGTCAACTTGTTTGGGCATCGTCCAAAATGCTCCAAGGTATTTTGTATGTTTGCAACTTTTCATAACACACACAAACACACACACAGTATACATTTCTCGACCCCACCTCCTACAGCCCCGACTGCTCAGAAGTATCTCTTAGAATGTGATTTTGCGCCTCAAGTCATTTTGCTTAATTTTATTGAGTCAATCGCAAACGCTTCGCAGTTTATACTTACTAATTTTTATAGTAGCCGCAACGATTTGTTTTTTAACATTTTATGGCCGTTGTTGTCTCTCGGTTTTTGCCGTTTTAATGTCATTAACCAAATTGTTGTTGTTGAAACTTTTCGCTTTGCTATTAATCATTTGAAATGGATTTTTTTTGTTGCCGCTGAGTTTAGTGCTTTTATTGGATTTTCTTTTTGTTTGCTTGATTTATGTTTGGAAATTTTTACAGCGCGTTGATTTCTGCCCTCTTACGAGTATTTATGATTATTCAATGAATGATTGTGTGTGGCTCGTGACGTGTTTGCCTTCCCTGGTAACCATTTAAATTGAATGAACTTGCAATAGTATCGCAATGAGTGGCCTCTTACGAACTGACCAAGTGCGCACTTCACTGGTAATTTGTTTATAATTGAATTGTATAAATATTGCAATTGAAATGATTGTATTCAATGGGCTAAAAAGTATAAACAATTACAAGAAATTCCATCAAATGTTGTTAAAGACATTTTCTGCTACATTTGTATCTGTTTATCTGATGTTTGATAACTGCTTATTAGTTAGCCGCATTCGAAATACACACAATTTCCATAATAATTACAAACATAACCTATTATCAGATCTCGAGTTTCCAATTGTTTAAGTCAACTAATAATAAACTAAAATTATAAACGAAATTGCCACTAATATGCCAGATATCTATCTGGCTAATGCCACATTTGGAGTCGCCAGCTGCAGGCTGGGGCGTGGCACTTCTGGGCGTTCGATAATCATAGCACGCCATTTTGAATGCCATGTATCCATTGTATCTAGATACGTATGTGTATCCGTATCTATGTTTTTGAGTCAACAACAACTCATTCGGCTTACGTGTGGCATTGCAGGCGATTCTCCTGTCAATATGTGATAGGAAATGCGAACACTATGCAGACTAATATAATACAATAGATAGAGTGCTGTCGATGGGCATGCAGGCTGATGACGTGACTGAAAATTGCATTCTAACGATGTTGGTTAAAATCTAGTTTACATGGTCGTTAGCTCAGCCACATTTCCATTTCCACTGTCTTTATCACTGCCATTTCCACTAACCATTTCCCTTCACATTCCCATTTCCACCTTCCTTTCGCTATTGTAATTATACAAATTTAAGATACTTACTTGTATACCTACTGCTTTACATATTTAATATGGTTTTTGGCACCCTCTTGAGTTCAAACATTAAGTATACGTCTAGTTGAACTAATTTGTTTTGACTGCCCGCCTCCCGCCCGGGTCCAGCTGCCCGCATGTTTATACTGTTATCTGTCAAATCAACTGTCAACTCAAAGTGCCATCACACAAGATCTGCCATTTGTTGTTGCTAATGTTGTTGCTGTTGATGTTGCTGCTGATGTTGTTTGTTGTGCGTTGTGCGTTTTGAGGTTCATGCTTCGGTGAGCAAAAGTCTTTGGCTGCCATTGTGGCTGCCTTTTGTCAAGTGGGAAAAGTTTTCAGTGCGAGTAATTAAATTGTAATTAGGGCTGCATCCGTTGCCTCCTCGGCTCCTCAGCTCCTCAGCTCTTCAGGTCTTTGGTTCTTCATTGTTGGCTCTTTGTGCCGCTGTGCGTTCAATAATTTAACTGTCTGTGCCAATTGTCTTGGGTGTTTTATCAAACTAGCGTCAACGACAACACAGTTGCAGGAACCGCCCGTGCCACAGCACTGGCCCCTCCCTCTGTTTCCCAGTCAGTTTTCTTCATTTTCCTTTATTAAGTATTATTATACCCTGTAGACATAACTGTGCATGCTTGGGGGTATCATAAAGGAAGTCAATGCTATCTTTAGCTACCTTAGGTTATTTACTATTATTAAAATGGCTTATCTAAATGTTCTGTTTTATTAAAACGTATCTGATTTTCTTGAGGGATATGGAATATAAAAGCAATGGCATTACCTAGAGTATTTGCTGACCAAGTTTTATTCATATCTCTTTCTAATATCAACTGGCCATTTAGTAATTATAATTACATTAATACTAAATCGATTAGTCTGCCTTAAATATGTTGGATATCTGTAGTTCAGTAGAACAAACATTATCAAAATCAGTATTTAGTTAGTCATTCATTAATTAGCTGATTATATTGATTTTATTATTATTGCTATTTATTTTAATGTATTTGTCATACAGGGTAGCTGTTAGTCGATCAGTTCATCCTTGCTACGCAAAGTTGACGAGCCCTAACGACAATTTCATTGTTCAAATCGCTACAACTTTTCAGCCATTTTCACTGTAATTATGATGTGTACGAGTTGAATTCTCTCTCTAGTTGCTGCTGCCCCACAATAGGGGTTATTATGTTGTAAGCATGTTGTTGTCGCACATATATTTATAGTATACTTATAGTATACATATCTGATAGACTCCTCCTAATTACCAGCTCTTCCCTGCCTGACGGAAGTGGGCAAGATCCGCGAGAGTGTTGAGTGTTGAGAATGGCGGCGGCATTGAGTGCTTTTGATCAAGTTCTAATTAACAAAAGAGTTGAACAAAGTGCAACAATAAATGGCTGGTTGTTGCTGCAACGTGTTGCACAACCGGATGCCTTGGGAAACAAATCATTTGGACGAAACGTGGCGCTTAAATATCAGCTACAGATCATAAGCATAATCATAATCATAATGATAATCATATTTGGCTGCCCGGTAGCTGCTGCACAAGCAACTGATTAGATGGCCATCCAGAGCAGCAGCCAGCCAGACAGACAGACAGTCGGACACTTGGAGACTCCATCTGTGGCAAATGCAACGATTTGTTGCAGTACGTGCTGCGCGTAAATTCAATTTCAGTAGCCGCTTTTTATGGAACTCACACGAAATACAATTGAGACTCGAGCTGATGGATTGCCGACTGTTCGACTGGCTGAATTGCTGGCTGGATGGATGGTTAGGTCCGGGTATGGCTATGGGTATGGGTATGGGTCTGAAGCTTAACGAGAAATCAACGCCGCTAAGCAAATTATGCCGAACGATACGCATGCGCCAGAGCCATCAGTGAGATCAGAGCTGATCAGCACAGATTGGGAAAGCACAACAGAGTCAGAGACAGTCGCAGATAGAGATAGAAACAGAGGCAATCAAAGTGGAGAGCGAAACCGTGTCTGGTAATGGCTAAAATTGATTTAGCCACCTCGGGCAGCCTGACCTTACTACTGTTTTTACGCTTTAAGCAGAATCTCATCAAGACGTAATGACAACAATTGATCAATCGGGCTAGCGAGGAGCGGTAGCCAGTTAATGGTTATGCTTATGCTTATGATGATGAGCTCAGCCTGATTGACCAACATCAAATCAGTTTATATTAAAATGTAATTTACTTGCGGTCGCACTTACCCTGCTCCTCGTCAAAGTTTTTGGTAGATAGCTGAAACAGTGCATCGAGTGGCGTGTCTACTCCTGCTGGCTTCTGGCTGGCATCGCCTGTTGGCTGCTTGGCCTTGTCATCGTGCTCTCTGCTGGCTCTCGCCTCGTTGGGAGTGCAGCAATCGGTGCTGCCATTGCTGCTGCTGGAGCGCTGCGAACGCTCTGAGCTGCCATCCTCGGAGGGAATGGGTATAATAGCGGGATCCATGCTCATCTGCCTCAGCAACTGCGCCTGAAAATGTTCCTGCAGCTGCCGCTGGTAGTCCCAGGCCAGACGCTGCTCATAGCTATGCAGCAAAGCGGGCGGCAGAAATGGATGCAGGCCAGGATGCAGCAGTGGAGTAGCCGCTGTGCCAACAGGAGTTGGCGCTGTTGCCAACGATGCTGCTGGCGCCTGTAGACGCTCATGGAGCAGCACTGTGGGTGTGGGTGTGGGCGTGGGCAAGCTGGCAGGCGCAGGTGTAGCGGCTTTGCGATCATCTGCTCGGCCCAAGATGTCAGCTATGGAGAAGCTTTTGATGCGTTCTCCTGGCCCAGGCTGGCTGCACTTACGGCCGCTCTGAATGGTGGCCGGACTGCGAAGCAGACGCAGGCGTTTGATATTGAGTGGCCTCATGGCCATTGGCGGTGGACTGGGCGAACCCACGGAGATCTCGGATACGGCTGGACTGCTGCAGCTGCGTGAGGCAATCATGGCCACTGGACTTGGTGTGCGTTGCGGCATCTTTGGTGCTGTGTCCCAAGAGTTGTTCAAGAGTTGTTTTCAATTGTAACAGCCAAGTTTTGTGTTAACTACTTTACTGCTTGGCGCACATTTTTCATTCACAAATTTCGTTTAAAGTGCAGGCCAAAAACGCGTCGGCAAAAACGCGAGCTGCGGCAACGATAGCGACAGCAACAGCGACAACGTGCAACGTTCAACATCCAACACAACAACGACAACGCGAGCACGAACACGAGCGCTTCGCTTGCTGTTGCTCTCCTCACAAAAAATGGCTTTGACTCAGTCGTTTTGCTCTCTCTTGCTCTCTCGCTCTGACACTCTCTCTGCCGCCGCCCCGTCCCTAGTGTGCCAATGTAACCGGTTTGGAGCGACTATGCCAAACAAGTTTGCTGTTTGCTTGATGACGTCACAACTGCAGCTGCGCAGTCCACCTTCTAATTGGAATTGCTGTCTCGCTTGCGCTGCCGCAGCAGAGGCGTGCTTTTGTGTGCGCAACCATTGGGCCAATCAGAGCACTGCACACTCCCCCCTGCACTTGCAACCCCCTTCGCATGCACTCGAACAGAGCCATCAGTCCACTAGGCTGTCAACGCGCGAACGTCATCAATTTTTACAATTTGACATGCGTTTGCTCAGCTCAGTTCAGTTCAGTTCAGTTCACTCTCCCGCTCTCATTGTGGTTCTCATACTGGTGATGTCGTGCTCCCTTGCTTTTTGCTCTGTCTCTCTTTTTTGTGGTGCCCTTTCAGTCGATCTCTCTTGGTGTGAGGCCGCCTTTCCACGCGGCTGACTGTGTTAATTATCGTAATTGCTAGTGCAGTTTCTGTCCTCTTTTATCGCTCTCCATACTCCACTCTCTCGCGCTCTCTCTCTGTTTGTCTGTTTCTCTGTCTCTCCACATCTGTGCCTTGTGCCTGGCCCAGCTGCTCGCTGGCGCACTCAATTGTCATCAATAATGATGTCTAGTTTTCAGACTCTTCTTGTACCGTTTTTTTTTCTTTCTTAATTTTTGTATTTGCTTCTCGTTGGCTTTTTCGCCTTTGTGAGTGCCTATTTTCGCCGCTGATGTATTCGCTGACTGCGGCAATTTGCAAAAACAAAAGCGTCTTTAAAATCAGCTTTGGAAAGGTGTCCCCCTCTACGTTGACGTCGCCGTCGCCGTCGACGTTGCGTTGCGTTGCTGTTGCGTTGTTTTCATTGCCCCATTCTCATTCTTATGGGCAAGTAAATACATGTGCAAGCATGCTTGCTTGTATTGGTATTAGTATGTCTTAGCTTTATATTGGCACACATCCGTTTGTTTTCAGACTTACTGCACGCCAGCTGCTGTTGCCGTTGTCGCTGTCACACTCCCTCTCCACCAGTCCCTTTAGCTGTCCCTGTCCCTCTTCTCTGCTCTTCTCTGCATTGCATTTAAATTGATTGCCGTAAATCACATTTGCCATTTGCTTAGCTCTGCTTTGCTATGCCATTGCATACATATGTACATACATATGTACGTATAGTATGTGTGTGCTTGTGTGTTTTATTCAATTTCTGCTTCGTTGTTTGTCCTGGTTTTTCTTTTCGACATATCTCTTGCATGCAAATGTCTATTTAACTGCAATGCGCCCTTCGCCCCACCATTTCAGTTAAGTGAAATGATGCAACTGTTGAACCGGAATCGATAATACACGTTATACCCTCATTATCGAGGTGTACCTTAGCTATAAAAGCTAAGAGTGCAACAACTTAGTGTCAATTTACATAAGTATAGTATGAAGAATGCGAACAGTAGGCATGCATAACTATTATTATGCCCGTCTGTTTGTCTCTATCTCTGTCTATTGCAACGTACAGTTCTCAGTTATTGACAAGCATCTTATAGCTTCTACTTACTCGTATATTGTATTTGCCTAAACATTTTGTGCTTTTAAGTGCGAGAACAGAGCAGTTTTAAAAGCATCCCCTTGAACTTCTGTTTGGCTACAAAAAGGTGAAAGAGTGCTACAACTTAGTGTCAATTTTACATAAGTTTAGTTTGAAGAACGCGAACAGTAGTTATTTCTGTGTCTAGTTCTCAGTGGCTATAAAAGCTAGAGTCATCAAATTTGTTGTCAACATCTTATATGTAGAGTCAACTTATTTTAGAATTTCGATTCACCTATGTATGCTTAATTATTATTATGTCCGTCTGACAGTCTTTGACGGATGCCTAGATTCCAGAGGCTCTAAAAGCTAGTGTTATCTAATTTGTGGACAAGCATCTTAAATAGTGTTTGCACTTTCATACAGTGTAGTTTAAAAGCCATGTCTTTAAATTCCCACAAATATACACACTCCTTTAAGGATAATGAATGAAGGGTATTATATGCTAGGTAGAGCCACTTCAAATGTACTTTCTCTTTTTGTTATCTTTCAATGCCGTTGCCTGGCATTTAAAGTTAGTTGTACGTTGTTTCGTTTGAAAGATGGCCGTGTGGTTTGATTAATGCCTGCACTTGACTGACTTAAATGTTTTGTTGTGTCTTGCTGCTTATTGCTTTCCTTCTGGCTCAATTTAGGAAATTTGGCGCATAGCAACGCGTCCGTCCGCTGTCCACTGTCAGCTGTTCCCAGTGGCAGCCATGTGAGTTGCGAGTACACTGGTACTCGTATTCAAAATCAATTACAGAGTGCCACTTAATTGGGCGCCTCAATAGACGCGACACGCCCTGTCAATCATAATTAGCGCGCGCCCCTAGACAGTCGCTCGATTCACTCTTCACTCGATTCACACAAGGCACTCGAGGGAGCATTCGACGCGCCTCTAATTCTGCAAATTCATAAGCCAAATGTATCGGTATCCTTTTCATTAGTCAGCACAAGATGGCGGCCGGAGTGGAGTGTTCATTAAAACCTCATAAATAGCTAAAGTGTTTATTGTCACACACAAAACATTCAGCTGGCAATCCCAAATCCCCAGAGACCGGTAACTCCAGAGGGCTCTTCACATATTTGTATACATTGTCATTGGCTTTGGTACTCGTTGAATGGTTATGGTTTAGGGGCACGGGTATGAGAGTGCCATGAGTATATGGATATTGTAGTATAGGCAGCAGGGGCAGCATCCAGCTAGCCAGCAGCAGCCACGAATGTCATTTGGTAATAAAGTCATTGGCATTGTCGTTGTAGCCAAATTTGTCACGCCCCTTGCTGGGCACGGCTGCCGGCAATGCATTAATGTTGCCTTTTGTTTAGCCACGGCGTTGACTTCGACTTCGACTCCGGATCCGATTCCGGCTGCGCTTGCGCCAACGGCTGTTGATGAAGTTGTGCCATGTAGTTGTCAACATTCAACAATCACAAGAAAACCGGCCCAAAACCTGGCTGAAATGCACGCCAATTAATGACAGCTCGAAGGGATGCGGCTGCTGCTTCAGTTTCAGCTTCAGCTACAGCTTCAGCTGTGCCCAAAACTGTGACGAATGCGCTTATGAGTACCACAAGGATCCTTTGCAACACCTGTAGTAGTAGTAGCTGTATGGCATTATGCAGATTTTGACCGCAAACCGAAAGCATTTACCAAAGTGTTGTGTCAGAGCAGAGAACATTTCTATAGGAATATCACTCGAAGCTGCAGGTGAGACATCGTGGGACCTGCAATGATATATATCCCCAGTCGAATTAGAGCAGAAAGCCGCAAGAATACAACAAAATGAAATGACAACATAGTAGCAACAATTTGGAAGCAACAATTTACCGCATTCGAATATCGAGTGTCGTATAATGATCGTTTATGCCGAGAGTGCGAGAAGAAGATTCAGGAAAAGTGTAACCCGAGGGCAAGTCTGGCGGTCTGTCGAGCACTTTGTATATCTTTGTGATAAATCAAAACATTATCAATAATAAAATCGGTAGCTGTTTGCCCTTTGGGAGCATTTGAGATGCACCCCATTCGGCTCTTTATTGTGGTCAAGAAACCGAACCGAAAGCCGAACTGAGCTGAAGATCGACAAAAGCATTTCTGAGTGCTTGTCTTTAATTTGTATGCAAATTGAAGTTGAAGTTGAATCTCTGATGAAGCTTAATGTCAGTGGCAACTGTGCGTGTGTGGATCGGGTATCGTGTGTCGTGTATCAGGTATTTGGTATATTGGTATCGGGTCTCTTGCTTAAGTGACAGACATTAACACTTTTGTAGTTGGAGCTGTGAAACTTCAATATATGTGGGCAAGTTGAGGTCTTCTCTTCTTATCGATGATATAGCGGTATGGCGTCAACGACAATTCATTGGCATCAAACGAATTAAGTGGCCATAACGACTTTGGAATGGGACGCGCCGCGGGCGCGTCAAGCGAATTCCACAATACATACAAATGTATATATATGTACATATATGCATATAGATGAGGGCCCGGGGGGAACCCAGCTTCAACGTGTGTGTTCTGCACGAGCAGCAGCTAATTGGATGGTAGCTGGACAGCTTGAGAGATGGAAAGATGAAAAGATGGGACACGATATGGATTCAGAACTGGCGGCATTTATTGTCTGATCTTGTACTTGACCAGCTAACACAAAAAACTCTGTTTTAAATGGCAGCAAAACTAGTCAAAGTTCAAGGAAGTTTGAGCTACACTTTTTTGGATCATTATTTGATCGAATTGTTTCACATATTAGTGCTTGCCTTTCCTATATTTTTACAACTTCATTAAGCATATGAACGAGTACGCTTAGAATCGTAACGAATCGAATAAGATTTCATTCATGAATCCAAAAAATTATGTTGCTATAAATGCGCCTCATCATCGGTGGTTGAATGAATGAAACAAATTGCTTTCAGTGCGCCTTAGTTTGCCATTTTCTGCTGTATCATTTCCATTTCCATTTCCATTTTGTTATGTTTTTGGTTGCATATTATCCTGTTGGCCTCACACAGACAGACACCCATACCGATGCAGATGCAGTAAAAGTCCCCGAGCGGCCTTTTTGGTTTGAAAAGCGGCCCGAGGTGTCGGCTGTAAGCTAATTGGAAGCATGTTCAAAGGTACCGCCACCAAATTAAGTATGAGTTACCAATTTAGCTTTTATATCTCTATCGCATACACAAATACACAAACACACACACACACACATGCAGACTGAGAGACTTGTTCTCAAACACAGACAGAAGCAAAGGCATTCTCTGCATTGCGGATGCGCTGATCGTCGCTTTGGGGGGCAAGATCCAGCCTCTCTCTATCTCTGTTGCTCTCTTAACTGGTTTGGCTTGGCTCTCGCAACAACAATGTTGTAATTGCAGTCCTTTGATTGCATTTGTGTGCCAAGCTGAATTGTTTACATTTATCATAATCAACACTGGGCAAAAGTTGCCTGTAAGCGCCGCGGGCGCAACTTTTCTCTTGGCAAAGGCGCCAGTTAACCTGAAACTGGCACTGTAAGTGCAATTGGGCCTGGGCCTGGGGCTGGGGCTGGGGCTGGGACGGGCATATACAAAGTACAGCGAAACGATGTAGGTCGACTAAGGGCAGCACTTGATCGTGTGAGCTGCGATCGCATCTGACGGGTGCAAATGCAGCATAATTGCTGACAATCTGACTGAGCAGGAAATACGCAAAAGTCTTTAACAAGCAAAGGAGACAAGCCAAATGAAAGAGAGAGGGAGAGCGTAGCAAAGAGTGAGTGAGATCGAATGGATAAGGACAATACAGTTGAGGCAATTGCTGTTTCCGCTGGAAACTTTTACACTTAATCCTACAATTATTCACTAAATGGTGAAGAAGCGAGAGAGAGGACCGAGAGAGAGAGAGAGACGGCAGTAATTTTTAGTTGACTCGATTAATGAGCTTCGACATTTACGCATTTCTACCAGTTGAATAGTGTAATAATACCCATGTTTAGTTGGGCTGCTTTCGTCTGCTTTTACATTCGGGTTTGTTTGACGGAAGTGCTAAGAGATTTTCCCATAATTAGAGCTACGGTTCCAGCCTCAATTTGCGCGGCAAATTTCTCAGCTACTAAAGCTAAATGCCACCGGTAATGGCCGGTAATTTGTGTCTCCTCCAAGCTCCTTTACCCCTTTCCACCAACTACTGCATTTCGACTCACTCTTACATCAAATGTGGTAGCTCTGCCTCTATCGCTATCTCTGTTTGTCTAATGTTAATAGCAATGGCTTGATTTCAATTAAACGGTTTCCAGTGTAACTTTCGCCCAGCACTTTCAAAACGCATTAATCACGCCCAGCTCGCATCTCCCAGACTTGCAAACGAGTGAGAGAGGCATAGAGAGAGAGAGAGAGAGAGAGGGAGAAAGAGACAAATAAGAAGAAGAGTTTCTTTATCTTGGGGCATGCGTCTCATTGTCACACATTTGGAAATGAAAATAAATTGCTTTTAACTAATAGTTGGGCTCTTGTCGATGGCAAGTCCGATGCCAAGTCTCATGCATATGCAATAGGGTTTTCCGCCTAGTTTACGAACTGTGAGAGACAATCGAATCGTTCGTTGGCGGCGCGATAAGCGCCAAATTAAACCGATCCAAAAGCAAACCGATCTTTGACTTTAGTTTGTCAGCATGCCTCTTTCCCCTTCTCCTGATCCACCACCACCACCACCATCATCATCAGCAGCAGCATCAGCTGCTTCAGCTACTTCAATCGATCGGCATCATTAGCAGCGGAATTGATAGCTTGATTATTCAAATTATTAACAAACGATCGGCGGACGGTGTGGAGTGTTTGTTGGCCAGGCCAAAAGCGACGATTGATGGCGCGCTTCAGTTTTCGGAAAGTGCTCAGGTGCAGGTCACAGACAGACTCTGATTTTGACTCTGACTCGGACTCGAACTCGAGCCCAGAGTCAAAGTGGAAGAGTTTGAGTTGAGAGTGAAAAATGTGCGCGCCAACGGCGGCGTCCAAAGCCTTTGAACTTGGCCGCAAACGGTAGCCAGCGCAAGCTTCGTCCGTCCATTTCACTTGGAAATATTTGAAAACGAATGACGGCATTGACGACTGCCAAATGCCCTGTAGGAATGACAAAGCTAACAGTTGGTACAAAAACTAATCCGAAATACATATGATTAATTTTTAACATTTTCGAAATATTATATTTACTTGCTCTTCAATTTATTTATATTTGCTTAACAAATTAATTGTTTACGTCGTAGCTACTTTTCAATATGAATTTAATTACAGGACATACAAGTTTAATAAACACTGTGGTTGTTGCATTTGAATAAAGTGTTTGCTGTGTTTGCCAACGCTGCTCTTCACTTATATTACAGGGTAGCTCGAATGCCTAAAATTTAATAAATATTGAAATAATTTAAGTAAATTTCATATGCAAATTGGCGGCGTTCAGCTGCTTGGCGAGCTGCAAAACGCGCTCGGCTTTAAACACTTGAAGCGGTTTGTTTTTTGTTGGTCTGTGATCAACTCGTTTTGTTTTTTGTCTTTCTTTGTTTTTGCCAAGTGATTAAATTAATAATTAATTAGTTTAAATTTTGAATAACGGTTGTAAATAATCATTAATAAAAATTAAAAAAGATTTCTTTTATTTTAAGAGCTTCTCGAATCTGAACCCGAGTCCAGCCAGCATCTACCACATTTGCGCCCCAAAGTTGATTTTGAATTGAAATTTAAATTCGAACTGAAATGCAAACGATTCAAAGAGTTACGGAGTGAAATGTGGATTGGGCAGAGAAATGGAAGCTCTTTTAACTTGTTTCTCAAATGACCCGCCACTTCTGCGCATTGCTTGCTTTGCTTAAATATGCCCAAATTTATTGGCAAGCATTTGAATATTTTTCTCTCCAGTCATAAAATGGGTTAAAAAGTGTGTATTTGTGTATAATCGATAGGTATTGTTCGAGTATTGTGCCACTTATAATGATGCCAATTGTTTATGAAACAATTTAATAAAAATTAAACAAATTGTTTTTCAAATTTGAATTTTGTTTTTATTTCTTGTTCAGATTTTAAACTAAATAATGCCGTTTTAATTTGACTAATAAATAAGGAAATATTTGAATTTTGTATAATTCTTTTTCGAAAGCTTTCAATACACTTTAAAGCTATTGTTGGTGGCTCTGAAAAGAGCCGATTGGATTTGTATACTTTGCTTGGTATGTAATTGTGTCGAAGCTGGTGGCTTTATGCATGGGAGTGGCCTCTATGGCCTTAGTCCTTGTTGGGTTTCCGCTTGGCTTGCATTTGATATGCTTGTGCCTTTGCCTCATCGTTAAGATTGTCACATCCGTGTTAAATAAAAATCCTTTGAGTCTCACAGCAGAGACTCTGTGTCTTAAATCTCATTCCATTTGTCCATCTTCCTTCCAGTGGCTGCAAGTGCTGAGGGTCTTTGCGGAGATAATGGCATCCCTTTAGGCCTCCTTGCTCAGCGACTCCAAAATTAAACAAAATTCACAACTCGTCCTGCAGTTGTTTGATGATAATGTCGTCCTCAATACTTTGTTCATTTTCTGTACCATTCATCAGGTTGCATATGCGCTATACGCATCCTATCGCACACTCATTTGGGTGGCGTTCCCAGGGCCTGGGCAACGGCCTGTGCCTGTGCCTGTGCCTGGGCAGTGGACACGGGAACGGGAACGGGCACTGGCATACCGACCATGCCAGCAGCGGCAGCTGCAGCAGCTAGACCGACCATGTCCGCCTCGTGCATGGGCTTCTTCTTGAGTATGCTCAGATCGTTGACATTCTCGAGGAACGATTTGTGGGCCGAGAAGACTTTGACGCTGTCAAAGTCCTTTTTGAGCTCCTCGATGTCGCGCTTCTGCTTGGCCCGACGATTCTGGAACCAGGTGATCACCTGGGCATTGGAGAGGCCCAGGGAGGCAGCGATCTCGTCTCGGTCGGCGGGGGACAGATACTTCTGGTAGAGAAAACGTTTCTCCAGCTCAAAGATCTGATGGTTGGTGAATGCAGTGCGTGATTTGCGTTTCTTCTTGGGCTGCGGCCGGTTCGAGAATATGTCCAAGTGCGACTTATCTGCAAGGCAGAACAAGAAAGAGAGAGGAAAGGAGTGGTTAGAGATGGAGGCATAAGGAAAACCGGTTAGATCGAGTCTTAATAGTCGAACACGAGTGTTAACAAGCGGCTTTGTAAGTCGCATTAGAAATACTTAGTAATTGCTTTAGTCAAGCGTCTGAGCGAGTGTTAATTAAATCGCTTTGATTTATCAACTTGAATGATTTAATTGCAAGCGCTTTCCTTATGATTCTCTATATAATTTACTCTTGATTAATTGCTCGACTCGAGAGTTGTGGGCGTCATTGAGTTGGGTCTCGGACTTTGGCTAAACACAGTCAGTCGTCAGCCGGGTTCATTTGTCTTATTTGCCATTTGATTTATAATTATTATTGACACCCACAAATCAGACACACAATTGCTTAATTGCAATTCACAATAGTTTAGCACACTTGCTTCCTGAACACAGAGAGCAAGAGCGAGAGTGAGAGCGAGAGCGAGAGCTAATTCCTAACTAATTTATGATCACCTTCAAAGATCAGATGCGACTGCCACTAATCATAAATATGTATGAATATATTATTATTATTAGCTATTGGAACCGGTTGATTGGAGCACTTCACGCCCATTCCGATTGCTTGTCAAACAAACTAGCCCGGCATTAAATACTAATTAAACGCTTTCAGCCCCGACTAACTTTGTATATTTGAAATGCAAAACGCATTAATTTGCCCATTTGTTGTTATCTTGAGCACGTTTTGTAACCCAAAACCCATTAGGCACTTGAGCTGGCATGCCTCTTGCCTGCTGACCCCCCACCCCTCTCTCACTCTTTGCATTGTATGTAGATGATTTACATTTGTTGTTTTTATATTTTTCTTTTTTATCACAGACTCATTAAGTAATTTCTGTGACTTATCTACCTAACCACGGAGAAGGGAGAAAGAGAGAAATGTGTGCTGGCCACTTGGGCAGTTGCTGTGTCCTCGGGGTCTCAGGTGTCCACTTACAGTTCCCTCATTAAGAGCATACTGAGGGTGGTTTGTTTTGGTTGCATTTGTCAAACGGCTGTGTACTGGGAAAACCTTTCACTTTGCCCTTCCAACAATATGGTAAAATATGTTATGGCATTTGAAATTTGAGTTTGGCTAGACCGCGATTGCTTTCCAAGTATACGTGCTGGATGTTGCCACAGTTAACTCTCTTACGATTTAATTTGTGGCAATACCAGGAACTGCCAACTGAGCCAGACAGCGTGGAGGCACAAGTTGTTCAAGACGATGCCTGCTAAAAGTTAAGCTGTACTTTGTATAAGAATATCCTTTCAGTATCTAGATAAGTCATTATCAATATAGTATATTTATTTTCCCCACTCGCTGAGTGTTAATAATATTACAGTGACAAGCAAGTTACATATTTATCGGGGCGACTTCTAGTTGCTGATTGACAAACGACGACATTGTGAGCCCCATCGACAGCCAAAAGTCGTAAATACATCGTCTATGGTTGTACAACATTCGATAAATAGCCAAATGAATATGAGTTGGAGACAAGTACTCGAACTCGTACTCGTACAGTGCGTCTAATATGCTTACGACTATCAGCTATGGTTGGAGCATGTCGTTTATTAGTTTTGTGCAGCGGCAACAGCAGTAATTTAACCAAATGGAAACGGCATGTTAATTGTGCACAAATACATAAAAAAGCAACAACACAAAAATAAATAGAAAGACAGAGAGAGAGAGAGTGTGTGTGAGGGGGGGAAATTGTATTAGGTAATGAACATGAGCTAAGTTGGCCGCTGGCTAATTGTTGCTAATCGTTGCAGAATCGACACGAATATATATGGATATGGTTGTAGTTATAGCTTATAGTTGGAGCTTGTAGCTATTAACCAATAATTACCATGAAAACACAAAATGTTCAAGTTACGAAAGGTTGTCGAGTGGGGGTGGGGGTGGGGGTTTGGCTGACACTAAAACGCCCACTTAATGCTGCAAATGAGTGTAAACATGAACTCTAGCTGCGAGTGTGACAGATGCGGGTGTATAGTCAATGATATGGAACATTAAAGTTATTAAGTAGAAGAGCAAATCTTATTACTTGTCTACTACAATATAATAAAATGAGTAGGGCATACCCTTCGCATACCCTGCAGTCCATTTATAAATATATTCTAAATATATTATTTATTCATTTAGCTGTAATTTGTTTTGGTTTCTTTTGGTTTTTGGCACATGCCGCCAATTAATTGAAAGACAAAAGCCAAAAATTAGTTAGAAACGGAAATGGGTATGGGATAAACTGATGATCGTTCATTTCAATTAGGCAAATATTCGTTTCGTATTCGTATTCGTTTTTATAGTTGTATTCGTATTCGTATTCGTATTCATTCGAAATTGCTTGAGAATTAATGGGTTGCTGTTACTCGCAGCCGAATTAAAGGCCCCCAAACAACATTCATTCATTCAATCCAATTCATTTCAATTTCGTGAACAATGCCAAATATTGAGACATTTGTCAATGCAACATTTATATGCTAATCGATCGATCGATCCCCGATAAAAGCCCGACTCGTAATTCGCTCAATTAATGGCCAGATCAAGTGTCAGAGTGCTGGAGTTTGGGAAAGGGAAAGGTAAGCTTACCTTGTGACTCGTCAAAGTCCTTGGTGGTCATCTGGAAGAGTGCATCCAGTGGCGTCCCATTGGCTTTGGCCTTTGCCTCAGCGGCTGCCACGGCGGCTGCGTTGCTCGCATTGCTCGCTGCCTGGGATGGACTGGAGGCATTGCCGGAGCCACCAGAGCCATGGCGTTCACGCTCTGAGGCAGCCTGTGATGATGACTGCGGACTGTGGCTGCGACGAGCGGCAGCTCCAGCGGCGGCTGCAGCTGCTGCTGAATCGCGTGCAATTTCCGGCGAGCAGCAGTCGCTGGCTGCAGAGCTGGAGCGATCCGACCCACTCTCGGAGGGTATGATGTCCATGCCCATGTGGCGCAGCAGCTGGGCCTGGGCATTGAAGTGCTCCTGCAGCTGCCGGTGATAGTCCAGAGCCAGGCGCTGCTCGTAGTGCAGCAGTGCCGAGGGAATGAAGGGGCGCACGGGCATGGGGCCAAGTAGATGATCCCAGGGACGCACAATTTGTGCACCAGGCAACAACATGGCAGCCGCCGCTGGATGCATCTCCAGGGGCTCAGTGCGTGGGTGCAGCAGACCAGCCACTGGACGGGCTGCAGGTGGTGCCAGCAATGTGGCTGTCGGTGGAGGCGAGCTGGAGTTGCAACGCTGCTTCTCCGAGTGGCCAAGTATGTCGGCAATGGAGAAGCTCTTAACGCCCTCAATGGCGGACTTGGTGGTTGTGCTGGTGTTGTTGTTGCTGTTGGTCTGCGGTGCCGGCGGACTGGGTGTTTGCTCGCGTGGCTCCGATGAAGAGGAGGACATGCGCAGACGCTTCAGCGGCTGGAAGTAATCCTCCGGCAGTGTGCCGACGGCGTTCCGGGTGAGGCCGGCGGCAGCGGCGGCGGCGGCAGCAGCAGCATGTTGTTGCATCAGCATCTGCTGTTGCTGGAGCAGATCGATGGTGCTGGCGCGCGGGTGATGCAGCTGATGGTGCTGCGTCGGCAAGGGGCTGGGAGCGCCGCCGACGGAAATCTCGGATTCGGCAGGACTGGCCGGTCTCATTGTGGGCGGACAGAGCATTTAGTAACTGGGCTAATCAAACACACACACACACACACTAACACTGGGTACTGTGGCAACTTGTCACTTGGCTTTCACTCAAAGCACTAATCGGTAATCTGTGAAGATGCCGATGCTAAAGCTGATTCTGATACTGATGCCGATGTCAAGAAACTGAACAAGTTCATGGAATTCGCTGTTCACTTTATGTCTGTCTGCGTCTTGTTAATAATCGTAGGCAAGTACTAATGTATATGTATGTGTGGACACACACACAACAATATCAATCAGTGAGGTGCAACGTGCAACGCGCAGCGATAAACGATGTACGATGAACGATGGACGATGAACGACAACGACGCTGATCCAATAGGAGGACCTCTCAACTCGACGTTTCACAGTCAACTGTTCGAAACTAGATTGAAGATTGGTTTGCTAACTAGACACGTCGATATTTCTTCAGTTCTTTTGCTGCCCGCGCCGCTCTCCGCGATGCTCACGCCAGCAGCCAGTTTGTGCCTCTGCCTCTGCGCGTGTGCGTGTGTGTGTGAGTGTGAGTGTCGTTGTCGACGTTCGTTTGCGTGTGTGCAGGCCGTCTCTTTAACATCGTTTGCTCTCTCGTCGTCGTGTCTCGTTTGTCGGTGGTTAAAGTCGGCAATCAAATCATAACTGCACAACAAGCGCGCGCTCTCCGCTCTGCGAGAGCCAACCAGTTTGCCATGGGTGACATGCGCTAGAGCGAGCCGACGACAGCGATGCGCTCTCTCGCTCGCCAGCCAATCGGCTGGCCGGAAAGCGATGCCAACAAGAAATAACAATGGTGGCGTATACGTAACGGTAATTATGGCGTTCATCATGCGCCACGCGTACGAGTGAGCCAGCAATAGAGCAATCGCTGTGCGCGAGTGAGCGAAGAACACGAAGACAGCAGAAAAATAAAAACAAAAAACCCCAACGCAAATGCGACGCTCCTCAGTTTGTAACGAGACTGTATTTAGTATTTGAGCCTCTGCAAAAGTTTTCACAACTTCGGCAGCGAAGCGACCGAGACTTCCTCTTGCTCTTTTTGCCCCTTAGTCCCAGACCGCGTTTTTAATGACGTATTCAAACTACCAGCCACGTACCCCCCCAAGCCGTGTTTAATTGTCAAGCGTTTGTATTTAATTTGTTGCAAGAAAAACGTTTAATTAATTTGAATACCCAACAATACGCAAAAAGGGAATAATTTGGACAGTAAAATAATAGTAGAAAGGCACTTTAATTGTATGTTTAATTTAAATTATATAATATTTTCAGAACAGCGTTGCTCCTGGTGAAAAATGTAGCTCGTATTTTTCTTAAATTAGTTGGAAGTATCTTAAGAGATAATTTAATCGATCTACTCAAAATAAATATTCAAATTCGAACCCATCTACATTACATTATTTTACTCAACACTTAGAGAAACATTTTTCTCTTACAATGTCTCTTTAAGCAACATAACATATTTTATGTCTTCCACTGCACTTCTTTTGTTCAATTGTCGACACATTTGGCTTTGGCTTAAACACATTGCTGACACTTAAAGGCCAGACAAGCTGCTCATAATCCTTTTAATTGAAACAAATGCACATTTAATGCAACACACAAAATATAACAATAGATCTCAAAACAGTCCAACAGTGCAAGCACAAAAGGCGTCAAGGCGTCTGAAAACAATGGGTCAAAGGTTCTATTAGCTAAATGCTCTTAAGAATCGAAATCGAAATTCGAAACCAATTGCCGACGCTGCAGGATGCTAAATGAAAAAGGAATCGCCGTCAGCAGCCGGTCGGACGCTGAGGCAGCGCCCGAGTTTAGCCGCAGTGGGTCCCGGATCCCGGGCAGAGCGGACTACCTGGCGGTCAGCGGTTGCTGCCGTTGTGGCCGTTGATAAGGACTAATCACACAAATATTTGAGCATTGGGTTTGTGATTGAGTTTCGCCGCGGCGGCCAAATAAATGCGGCGCGTTTGATTTACCAGTTTAGCGCTTCTGTATTGCCCCAGCGCCTTTTTTTGTATTTTATAATTCTAATTTCTTATTTCTTTCTTCTTGGCGGCTATTAGTGTATCTATTAGATACACACACAGCGATTGGCTGAGTGTGAGAGAGATGCATGCTGCGTGGGAAAGCCTGCGGTGTTAATTATGCTGGCCAAGTCCTTGCGCAAAGCCAATTTCGGAAAATCCTTCGGAAAGGAAAGTCAATTTACACCTTCCACCTGTGCTGCTGTGTCCGCTTCTCATTCGTATCTCTGTGTGTATGTGCGTGTGAACGTGTGTGGCTTCATTCACACGCTGATAAATTGTGGCCCCTTGTTCCTGCGGTGAAAGTGCAGAGGAAAGGGTTCATTAATATTCAAATGCGACTGGGCAAATGGCGACGATTTCATTGATTTATCGGTCTCGTTCTCTGGCTGGGTAACCGGGGCAGCTGCCACACACACAAAACCGATTGTGGCAGCTACCAGCTGTACCATCCAGTTGATAGTGGCGGAAATGCAACCGAGCAACGCCTGGTTCAATTTTCCATAATTTAGCTGCTTTAGCTGGCTTTAGCTTATCGCCCGAGTAATCGCACTAAACGATTTCCACTTCAATTTTTTATCTTAAACGTAAAATTATGCGGCGCATTCTCAAAAGCAATGCGACCCACGCCCACATTCGAATATTTGTTACAACCATATGCCTCTGGGACACAAAAACTCCATGGCCACTGCGTCGATTCGACTTGAACTGACTCGACTTGACTTGACTTGACTCTAATTGTCAATTAGCAAGCTTTCAACAGCAGCCAGCAAGGCAGCCGAGGCTCGCAGAGACACAGCTTCCATTTTTGATATTTCCCGCACAGTTTCCACACTTTTCGTGGGAGCAGCTGCCGCACAATTTGCATATGCCACGCCGTCACCTTGCCACACAGCCCAACAGTCAAACAGCTCGACAGCACGACAACACAACAACTCGACAGCCCACGCAGCATTGACACATGGCTGTCACTTGCACTTGATGTTGATGTGATTTTTGTGCTAGATAAACAATCCACCTTCAGCCAAGCCAAGCGACTGACGCTTGGCAGCATATCGAAAATTACCTCGTACCTAGTTATTAATTATTGATTATAATTATAAATTATACGCTTGTGCTAAAAGTGTAATACGGCTGTCGATAATGAATACTTTATTTTATTATTGATGACATATTGAATTCAATTATTTTTATACGTCCATTTTTAATTTTTAAATTTGAATTTAATTCCAACTAATTTAAATATATTTTCTTTTAATATTTTATAGAATAGATTAAGTAGACACATATATGAAACTTTGAATATTTTGTAATGAAAATTTGACTAGTTGCGTTTTCTCATGATTTGTTAGCTAAGGAGCGAAGCATCCAAAATCTGAGTATTGAGTTTGGAGTGTTTAGATTTTATAGTCTTCAAGATCCACGCACTGTACATATGTACATGAACAGACAAACATGGCTTAGTCTAATCGGTTCTTGATGCTGATCAAGAATATGTACAGTTAATGAGGTCAGAAATGCGTACCTCTGCATTTTACACATTTTCGCATATAACGGTGTAACTAAATGTATGCAGTGTATAAAAAATGAATTTGAAAACTAAATTACAACTACAAATGATTTGTATGAAATCAACTTAACCTGAATTTATAGATCGTCAACATAGAAATTATTATAAAAAACAAAGATAGATCAGATAGCTGCAAATGAGCGTTTCACTTATTTTCTTGAGTTTTTCGCCCGCTTTCGGCCCGGCCACTGTTGAGTGGAGAAAGTCATGGGCTTAAATGTTTTTTGTGACCGAAAACAACTAAAGAAAACTCATCAAAAAAGTAGTTAGACCTAAACCTAAAGACACAAGCGACCATTAAACATTGCCAATTTCACAGTAATCAGCAGCATGGCCGTCAAACAAAGTCGGACTTTAAACACAAAAGGCGAACTGTCGACAAAAGTAGCAAATCGAAATAAGCTGTTTAAGGCCACCCACATAGTAGGAAGTCAAAGAGTTGCTGCAACAACAGCAGCAGCAATAAATGTGGCAAGCGCAGCAGTCGCAGTCAAAGAGCAAGCAAAGAAAATCAGCTTTTAGCTTTCAGGTCAAGATTGGTAGCAGCACTCGGCCACGCTAATCAAACGCTCCACAATGCCAGCTAAAAGCAAAAAGAAAAAAAAAATAAATAAATAAATACTAAAAACAAGACAACAAAAAAATACTAAAAAAGCTAAACAACTAAAAGCGAGAAATAACTACAACAAATCAAACGCTCCCTGCAAATGGAAAGCACAACAAAAAGTGGAAAACAATGAACAAGCGAATGCTAATTAAAGCGATGCTCAAATTGAAATGTTAAACTTTGAGCTTACGATACCTTAAGTTGCACTTATTGCAGGATATGCGAGACTAAGCACTAACTATGCAATGCTCTTCGTTGTTGTTATGAACTTTAGATAATTTATTGATAAGATCGTTCAGCAGAGTTTCTATATTTCAAAATAACAGGGTATTCCTTAGCCAACAAATAACAGCTAGTACTGGGAATCATTCATACTTACGAGTGTTTTCGCCGGTGTAAAGCAGCTCAAATCGGGCTCACACTAGACACCGCCATAGTCACAGCCTCGTGGATTTGGAATGAGCCGAGTCAAGCTGCAGCTGATCAACGTGTTACACCACATAGGGCATTCTCAGGGTAACTGCGGGCTATATCAATATTGACCCATGATCCAGCTACTCACACGCTCCACTGTGCGGCATGGCAGTAGCGGTGGCAATAGCGGTGGCGGCACATTTACATCTCTTGAGAACTTTGTTTAGATACTTTTTCGACTGAATGCCGCATACAAATATTTGTTGGCCAGGGTCTCTCTTAATTGAGTTAGTTGGGTTGACTTGAGTTGCGCGTGGCCGGCGTTCATTTTGACCGATGTGTGATAATTACACTAGCATCGATGCTGCGGCCACTTTGATGAGCCACAGTCAAAAGTTCAAGACGGCATTTTCTCTTTGACTTTAAGACCGCGTTGGCCGTGCGCAAACAAACGGTTCAGTGGCATTTGGACTGCATTTTTTTATGTGTTGTTTTATTTTTTACGTTTTACATTTGGGCAGCGAGTGCTTGTTTAAATATTGAGACTTGTGTTTAACGTAATTAATGCAAGTGGCAATTACAGTAGCCGCGGCAATCGACACAAGCAAAATAATGCTTTTTCTCCACAGTAGCAAATGTAATCAGCATTTGCATGCAAAATGCACTAATTATATGGCTTTACATACATTGTTGTATATAAATATACCCTACATCCGATCAAATTAACTTTGATGAAACATTAATGCAATGAATGTGAATGTGGTCTTTGAATACTCTATGTTGTTATTCAATTATTTTTCTGAAACGAAAGCCATAGAATATTATTCAATATCAATATCATAAGTAGTAAAAGATTTTATTTATTGATATAATTTTTAAATTTATTTTTTAGCAAGACAATAGAAAACCCATTATTGTTTTACTTTTTTGTACACAAAGTGTTGAGTACATATATTATTTATTTGTGGAATTCTTTATTTGTCTACTCTACAAAAGCTTTACTTAGGAAAAACTTGAGTTATAATCAGAAAGAATATGCAACATGAAAGAGAGTATCGGGCGTTCAGTTTGCTCTAACCAAAAATATCATACATATCACACGTGCATATTCAAAGAAGAAAGGAAGAGAGATGACTAGTGGGAAAGGGGTCAGTTGCAAAGGCAGCGCACGTATGAATATCAAAATCAACTACAATGCAGTTAAAAAGCGCATTTCAAACACCTCGCAGTCTCTCAGTCCCCATTCTGCACTCTGCAGTCGCGTCGCAGTCGCAGTCAGTTTGCTTGTTTGGTGGTCCACAACGCCTCAAGTAAGCATTAAGAGTTGCCCAAGCTTTGGTCTTACCCGGGCTCTCACTCAGTCTCTGTCGCTGTCGCCGTCTCTGGCCATGGCCCTGGCCTCGGACCTAAAGAACTCAGACCACATTACTTGATTGCCGCGCGCCGCTTGGGATGACGTTGCATTTGCGTCGCCGACGAGGCCCAAGCAGAACTGAGGAAGTCGCGGTGGCTGAGGCAGGAAACGAGGAAATGTAGTTGTTGTTTTTTCTGCGCACCCATATGTGGAAATAACTGAAACTGGCTTGGCCCATGATGAGCTTGCCGTTTGCTACACCAAAGGCTGAAGAGTAAGCAAAGGCTGAGGTTGAGGAGGAGATTGGATGCTGAGGCTGGTTTGTTGGGCATGAGGAAGCTGATGCTCCGATGCCAATGCAGCCAAGAACTTTGCAAGCTGGAATCTATTGCTCTCTGCTGTGTATATTTGTGTGTGTGTGTGTGAAGCTGAGCGCCATCTCGTTTAATGCCTTTAAGGCGTGACCATAGTATTTTATAATATGAACTGATCAAAGGATACCGACGCTTTCAACTTTGCCGGCTAACCCAGAGAGAAGACTCCAGTTTTGCACGCTGTTCTCGCTGCCTGGCAAAAAGCTGCATGGGTCAGTGTGTGTGTGTGTGTGAATGTATGTGCGAGTGTTGCGTGTGTGTCTGTGAGGCAGCATCCAGCGCTGTCAAAAGGCAACTGGCAACTGGCAATGTGAGTGCAACAATAACAAATTGACCAAATCGATTTGTTTGCTGGCGTCGCTTTTGCGCAGGCTTCTTTGCACTCTTAGCTTGTTTTTCTAGCTGCCTTTTCTTTAGAGGCAGCGGCATTTTCATTTAGCTTTATTGCTCATTAGCTGCATGAGTGTGAAAATGGCGAGTGCCAGTCCGAGTTGCAGCAAAAAGAACATCCAACCGGAAATGGTGGCATCTCGAACTTTCAGTTTGGCGCATGCGACATGACTAAACAGTTTCGGGGGATGCCTCCCCACCTGCTGGGCTGGCAGCATCCGAGCAACGAGCAACGAGCGACGCACTCAACTGTACTTGAATTTATGACATTTTAATGTAAACAAATTAAATCTTTGCAGTCAAGTGGAAAACGAAGCGCCCCCCTTACGAGAGGGTTGAACAAGTGCGCGTGACAAATGCCAGAGAAAAGAGGAGCACAATCAGGAGTGGAGAGGGTGGCTGGGCTGAACTGGGCTGGGCTGGGTGTGAACAATATGCTCATCGATTAGTTGTACATGACAATGGTTCATGGGCCATGTCACACTTAATTGAAAACTCATTAGGGTATCCAGTTTGAAGTGTCTTCGTGTCCTGGGTGCAGGACAATAGGAGCAATTGATTGCCAACATGCAGCTGGCCAACGAGTCTATGCATTAATGACTCTATTAAAGTCAAGAATCGTTTTGAGGGTTGACTTTGCAAATGCGGTTACAGTTCCAATTCCATTTCCAGTTGATTGACAGCGCGACCAATGGACAACTATGAGTTCTGCTGAAACATGGCAAATGCATCATTTATTTATGAGGCATATATCTCATGATCGCTTGCTTCCTTAATGCCACAAATTGCGGCAATATGCTGAAAGTGAGTGGGCACTGATTGCACACCCAACTGAGATTTCCCCCTTATGCATTGCTGGCAAATACTCGTACTATACGTATCACTCTCGCGTATTCATTAGCCTCGTTTCGCTGCCCTCTCCCTGCCATTGCCCCCTTGCTTCTCCTCGTCACACGGTGAATGGCGGGTGGGCTGCCATGGTTTTTGCATTTATTAATTGCCTGACATATTCATTAATTTAAATCAATGATATATATATTTATTTTTTGTGCAAAACACTCGATGATGCCATCTTCGTGTCTTCTCTGCTGCGATGCTGTTGTTCCCCCTGCAATTAACATAATTTTTGAGCAAATTGCAGCATAAATCTTATACACATTTTTATTTAGTGGCGTCAAGTCAATTAAATCTGTGCAAAATTAAACTCTCAACGCCGCACGGCTGACCTAGTACAGTCTGCTTCGCCTCGAGTGGAAAAATTGTTGCAGAAAATTAATGAAATTAAACGGCTACCAATAGTTTTTATAGAAAATATTTGATAACATCACTTAATTTCATAAAATATATAAAATTACTTTTCGATGACTCTATAAGTGACTTTTAATAATCTAGCACATTTGACATTTGTTTTTTTAGTCATCTTATTTTTCTGAGATTGCATCTCTCGTCCTTCAAATAAATAAATGTAATGTTCTCGGTTAAGCAAACTTAGTTATTTATTATTAGAGTATTTTTAGAGTCATCATTTATATAATAAGAAATTTTTTAAACAACCTTTTACATTAACATTAATTAATGAAAATAACTTCACGGAAGGACGAAGTATTGTTTTTGATTTCAAAAAGATAAACTTATTTAAACTAATATTTGGAAAATGAAATAGATTTCACCTATATTAATCTTAATTTTATATAATAAACATCTATAAAATAATAACAGATCATTTATCTCCCATTGTGTCTTTGAGAAATTTGTTGTTAAATTTAAACTTTGCACCAAAAATTGCATTATTTGAATCAATGGTAGCATAGTCATGTATCACTGTACTTGACAGCAAAGCATAAAAACAGGCTTGCATTGTCACACGGCAAATGGAATTTTCGCGTAGAGTTGATGACTTATTTACGATATTTGATAACAATTAGTTTGTTGTCGCAGTCGACAGTTTGATTTGCTGCCATCACAGGTGACAACAGCAACAACTACAACAGCCATGGCAATAATAAAAGCAACAACGGCAAATACAAAGTTAATAAACTGTGATTAGTTGCATGATGTCTGCCATTGGTCCGTTGCCCTCGGCTTGCTGTTGTTGTTATTGTTGTTGTTGTTGCCACTAATTTTGATCGTTATTTGGAATTTATTATGGCCAACTTTGGGCTAATATGTGTGAGGCGGCTACCGTTGAAGCGGCTTCTTTGACTTCTTAGAGTAAATAATTAATTAATTTTATTGCGGAGGCAACGAGCAACGTGAAGCGCAGTCGGTGGCATTTCATTGCGTTGTGACTTGATTTTCGTTTGAATTTATTTTAATTTAATTTAATTTATTTTAAAATGTTGGCTCTCCAAGCTTGTGGTTTAGTTTTTGGCGTTCATGAATATTCATTGCCAAGCGGATCCATCGCATTATTCATTTGCGTAAACATTTTAATTAACAGCCTAAATGTCGAACTTGTGATTAATTTATCAGTGATTAGTTGGTAATTTATTTGGTCGTCTTCATTTGCTACACTACTTTTTGGCACACACATATCATTTTCCATCCGGGTGGCCATCGATCAGGCGTAGTTCTAATCGCCGATCTTGCGGGCTGAATGGTCCACATAGTACATGATATGGCAGATTTTGCAGTTGGATATTTTTAGACATCGCCATCTTTACCGGAACTAATTCTATAAATTAACATTCAAGTTTTAGAAAAGTCGAAAGAGGTGAAGAAGGGGTGCAAGGGGAATCATTAAAAGTTCTTTAATTAGCAGCAATAGGAGAAGAGCGATGATATTGGCCCTGTGACCATGTGGCTAGTGCAAAAGATTCTCCTCTTCTACGAATTGCCCCTTTGCTTCAAAAGCGCCGTCGATTTCATATTTCCACGAAAATTTCATTTGTTAATGAAAATCCCTCAAATGAAGCCGCAACAGCAACACTGGAATCAATGCAAACAATACGGAAATCCAGGAATGCACCGATCCTAACTAGCTACCGTTTAATTTTTATTACGAGACAAGAGAGAGGAAAAAAAGGCGAAGGCGAGTGTGAAATTGTCGGTGTTTTTATGATTCTGTGGCTGCCCCTTTGATGCTTGCCTCCCGTATTAACCTCCTTGGTCTGCACGTACTATATAGGCTTTGCCTATTTGATGTTTCTATTCACACAGTTCTTGAGATTTGGAGAGGAGACCGAGAGATCGGGAGACTGGGCCCAATGCCAATGTCAATTTGAAGATTGGCCACTCACACGCCCAGAGCTCGCCTCATAAAATACTTTTCGGGAAGGGTCTTCCTCACCCGCTCCTTTTGCCTATTTTGACGTTTATAAATATCAAACAATTTGTTGTTTTTGTTGCTGCAACATTCTCTGACGTAATGCTGATGGACAAAGGTGCCGCTTGTGAGAACATATGTCGCTCCCAGCACTTCGCAGTTCCCTCTACATCCCCTCTCTCTTTACACTTTGATTGCTTTATTTGTTGTTTTAGACTGACACCAGGCACTCGAGAGGGCGTTGCAAGTGTGTTTTGATTATGATTGTTGTTGTTTTTCATTTCTTATGTTTTCTTTTTCTATTTTTTTAACAGCAATTAGTTTCGAATTTTCCGCGCATCTTTGGTGGCACTGTGGAAGTACATGTCCTGTGCATTTCCTTGAGGATGTGCCTCATTTTGAGCTCCCTAAGCGGCGGCTCTTAAAAGATGCGCTTTTCAATCTGCTGGCGAAGATCGTTTAACTTTAATGTCTACCGCGAATTCAGCCAAAATCTGTCTGCTTGGCTGCGATGCGTATCGGGGGCTGCCTGCCCCAGACGCCAGTGAGACGCCTCTTTGACAGTTATGCTAATGATATCATGAGTTCGCTTCGGTTTCTGTGTCTGTTTGGGTGTTGGTGTCGGGTCGTCATGACTTTAATTTGACAGCATTTTTGCATGTCACTTTGTCAGATTTGTCGCCCAAATCACAGGAAAGAGGAGGGCAGAAGAAGGGCATCTGTGGACGGTGGCGGCGTCTTGAAACGCCACAAAGTTTGCCACTTCCGCTGCGGATCATCCGTTTGGGCCAAACCAAGCCAGGCCATGCAAAAGATGTCATGGGAATATGAAGATGCCATTCGACATTCACATTTGGTGTCTGCCATGCCAAAGTGAGGAACAGAGGAAGAGCTTTTTCTTTGGTATTGGCAGCAGCATTGGCATGTCATTTGGCGGCAACGTCAGCTACCTGCCAATTACCTAGCCATCATTCTAGCCCAGTCGACCAGGCTGCCAGGCTGCCAGGCGACCACCAAGCTAGCCACATCTAACAGCTAAAGCGCACTTTTGATCTTTTGCCGCCTGGCCAATGGCCAAGCAATGTGATTAAGCCTGCTTTACACTCACACATATACGCACACACAAATACAAAAACACGCAGACTCTGTTGCTGAGAGAGACGCATTGAAAGCCTCTTTGGCTCCTCTCGTTACCCCCAGTTGTCTCTGGAGTCGGCAGTCTCTATATTCTCCTCGACAGTCAGCACAGCCTGTTTTTTTCGCTCGTTATTCTCCACTTTGTACGCCTGTCTGCTCATTTATCAAAGCTGAGGCTGGGACTGCGTCTTGTATCTGTGTTTCTGCCTCACACAAACACACTGTGTATCTGAATGTGTATCTTTAGCTATCTTTCTGTGTGTGTGTCTCTCTGGCTGCGTTAAGCGGCTCATATACGCGCCTTTACTCAGCCAGCCAACTGTCTGATTTTGGCTTTGAAGTTCGGCGCAGCTGCGTGATTGGCTGAGGCTGAGGCTGAGACTGAGGCTAACTTGGCTTTAATGTGCCACACTGAGGCGCAACTAAAGTCTTTAACTGGCTTCTACTTGGGCAGCATTTTTCAACTTCTTCCCCACCCCGCCACAAAGAACGCATCTCTCTGGAAGAAGGTACGAGTATATCATCTCTTGCTGCTGCTGCTGGTTCATTAGAAAAATGACGGCTTTGTCTTTTTTATGGCTTACTTTAACGCTTACTTTGAGCCTGTTGTAGTTGTAGTTGTTGTTGCTGCTGCTTCTTGTTGGCTTAACTCATTTGGCCGCAAGGCCTCTTGCGTTTAACCATTAGCCATAATGGCCACATTGCCACCTGTGTTGTTGCTCACGCACACACGCACATACACACTCGCATGCACACGCACCTTTGCTGCAATTTGGCTGAAACTGTTGCATACCTTGCGGCGCTGCATCTCTTGCCACTTTTTTCTTTTTGTCGCTTTTATTGATTGATGTTTGCTAATGATTTAGTTGCTGGCTTTTTCAATTTTTCGCAACTTTTGCGTCGTGAGAAAAGTTTTGTCAAATGTTGGCAAACTTTTTGCCAAAACAGTGGGGAAAAACGTTTATTTCTCTGCTGGGAATTAACACAGCTACAATTTCCGCATTGTATAACGCTTTTCGACAAATTTAGACTAATCATGGCCATAATTTATTGTCACTCAAAGCCAAGCAAAGCAAAGCTGTAACTGTGCAACGAATTGGTCAGCTCATTGAGCCACCCCATAACAGGAGAGGGACTGTGAATGGGAGCATCCTGGGGCAAATGAAAGTTCAGAGTCAACAAATCGAAATACATGTGAGTACGAAAAACTAATGGATTGATTTATGGGCCTTAACACCTGGAGTGCTGAAATTTATTGTCGACCAAAAGGCCATAAATCAGTCCAGGACAGACGACACTTTTTGCGTGGGCGAGATACACAAAACACACCCAGAAAAATAGAGAAGGCAAGAGAGAGAGAGAGAGAGAGAGAGAGAGCGACAATGAGAAAGTGGCTGAAATTGAAAAGGGATAAGAATTTGCTACGCCGCAAACAGAACTTTGTTCACCCCTCGGTGGACATTGGGTTGAGGTTCGATTTGTTGACTGCATTTTGAGTAATTAATAGCTCCCAGCGGTATTTTTGCGATGCGACAATCAAAATATGTATCTCGATTTGTTTGACTTTGACTTTGGGGTCAGATATGCAGACACTAGGAGTGTGGGTGAAGGCGAACGAAAATTAATTGCTGTCATTAACATGAGAATTAGGAGTCGATGTGATGGCTGCAGGCAACAGGAGACAAGCTCCGAGTCAGGATGTAAACAAAAACTAATTTGGATTTTTATTGCTTCCGCGTTGAAAGGCGCGAATGAATCCCAGATAGATACAGATTGAGTGTGAGATACTTTTTGGGGGTAGCGCCAAATAATGGAGATTAATATGGGGCGTGAACCGACAGATGCAGATGCTAATACGACGATGCGTTGTGGAAAGTTGATGGTGGAAAATGGGAAATGCTGGCGATGGGAATGACTGTGCAGCAATTAACGCTGTGACGCTACATTTTTGTTGCTATTGTAAAATGTGTAAATTAGTTTAAGCATTTCAACAGCAAATAGTGTGACGCCCTCAGCAATCAGTTGGGATCAGATTAGATCAGTTCGATCGATCGCTTAACATATTCTATAGGGGTTTTCTCGTGAATTGAAGTTTTTAACACAATTATAAATCTCGATCAAAACTAAGATTTAAAATTTCCAGTTTCAAATCCGTATTAAAGCCTAATTGCGGCACTGTTATTGGCCAGCTTCCAATCTCGGCACCTGTGTGAGGCGGCGCAGATCAAAGATAAGGACACAAAAGGATCGGCCCAGCTTGTCGGTGTTCGTTTGCTCGTTTACGATTCTTCACGCTCAGCCGTTGTGCAAGGAGTGCTGTAGGTGTGAAAGACGTTGACCAAAACTAAAGTGCTGAGAGTCCATTAGCCACCTACGCCGAACGAGGAGATGACGAGGACAAGGACGAGGATGAGGCAGAGGATCTCTGTGTGTAGATCCTTGCGCTAACTATGTGTGGCGAATGTGTCCTTTTGTGCCTAGCTGTGGATTATCACACGCTTTATAATGAGTTTTCCTAGACCTGCTGGCAAACCTGTGCCAATTCGTATTCCATGCCGCATTTGTTACGCATCCTTTTCGCCAGAGACAAAGGAGCTTCTTTCCATCCAATCCTTGTGAGGGATTGTTGCATTTGTAAAGCGTCATTAACACACGCGCTGACACACACACACACACACACCAACAACAATGAGAACAAAAAGTATATTAAACTAAATCGAATTAAGTGGACTGACATTCAATTTGTTCTCTGGGGCATAATGTGAATTTCTATGCATCAATCTGCTTGCCCCTTGTGAGGCCATTTATTTTTCTTAGATTTAATTCCATTCAACTCGATTTGATTTGATTTTTTGAAAAATTGAATTTTAATTTACCACACAAGTCGCCACAGCAGCGTTGATAAGTTGGCTAAAAGGTTTCCACCATTTTCTGATAAGCGCGAGACAAGTTGAAAATTACCCATTTGTTCCATCCACATGGAGCTCAATTCCAGAGCGTGGGCCTGAAGTCAAGTGGGTAGTATATAGAATTTGAATTAAGAGAGACTAGCAAAGTTCTAATCTTAATCTTAATGCAATTAAGCAGACTAATTAGTATTATTAAGAAGATATTCATATATACACGACGATTTCGAATTAGTGTTAGATGTAGGTAAAGATAAAAATATATGTGTATATAGAATTTGTTATAGATGTATCCAAAGACAAAAATGTACATATATACATTTAGTACATAGAACTAAAGATATAAATACAGATATGTGGATGGCCATTTAACCCTTGTATTTATTATACCTTTCAACTTGCACTCAGTCGAACATCGAACATCTTAGATGTTGCAACGACAGCAACACTTCAAACGCAACACATTTGGCACTCCACTCTTGCTCTTCTTCTCTTTTTCTTTAGTCCAGCTCGTTCTCTGTCTCATGCTTTGCTTCTCTGTCTCGCTTTAACACTAATGTTGGTTTCATGAAGTCGTGTTGCAGGCGTGTCTTATATGCCTGTTGCAACAGTGACGTCATCACTTCCTTTAGCCAATCAGCGTGGCTCATTTAGGCGCTTGCGCTGCGCGTCGGCGCACAGGCAAAAGTCCAACAGAAACATTTAGCCAAATTAATTGCAGGATAATAACTTATGATCTGACACTGCCTTTCCCGCTCTGTCTTCCTCACCTTCTCCCTCTGGCACTGCCCTCCACTCTCCAAGCCTGTGACAGCCGCAGGCAGCACAGGCCAAGACTCTAATTGGTTTTTTTACGTTTCTGCCTTTTGCAGTTCGCCGTGCCGTGCAACATCGGCAGCGGAGGCGACACAAAATTCACCCACAACACGCCTACAACTCCAGCTCGAAGGCCCTCTCCATTCTCCGTCTCCACTGTCCTCCCTCTCGGCCGACTGGGTTTCGACCTCAGTCCCGAACAACGACGCCATTATACTGAGTGAGAGACTCGCTATCTTCATGCCATCTGCATTTCATTTTATTTGTAATTGGATGTAATTCAATTTGAAAATAATTGTTGCTATAATTTCAGTGTAATTTTCTGTCATTGTCGTTGCCATTGCTGCTGTCGTCGTTCTACTTCAAATATATATAATCGTACAAACATTCAAGTACATATTTATTCTTTTTTTGCCATTTTGCCATTTTTTTCCTTTGGCAATTGCATTGCGCCTCGTAACTCAAAAATAAATTAACGAAATGAATTCACATGGCAACCTCGTCATCGTCAGGCAGTGTTGTGACATTTCAGTTGGATGCATGTCAATATCACAATTGCACAGCTATTTGTACACTGTACAGCAGAATTAAGTGAATAATTTACAAAATATTATATATATATATATATATATATATATGCATATGTAAATAAATGTTAAATTCTTGTTAATTTATTGCATATTTTCTACAATTGATTTAAACATATTTTATATATAGTTAAACACGCATTAATTAGGCAAATTAAAAATTATATCTATATTTGCTAATATTTATATTTATTGTATTAAATTGAAATATATATAAATAAGGATACAATAATATCCTTGTCAATTATTAAACCAAGTAGTATTTTCATTTTCATAAAATTTCCCTATTATTTTTTAATTTTAAAGTTTTTGAGAGAGAAAATTTAAATTCAATATTATAACTAAAATGTTTACATTCTTAAAGCATTTCGTATTTTCAGCAATTTAAGAAGTGTTCTACTCAATAGATTTATTTATACCTACAGTATAGCTTCGTTTTTATTTTAAATATTAATTTCACAATCAATACATTGAAACAATGCTTAGCCCAGCGTTACTTTGTATTACAGTGTGTATACTTAAGGGAATGGAAGATGGCGATATATAATTTAAGGCACTGAACTGAGTGTGCCAGCCAAGGCAATACATTTGCCTAAATTATAATACATACTCGTATTATTATTGATAATTGCGGTTTTAGCTATGGCTCAAATTACTAGTGCACTAGCACTTACATTTGCATTTGCACTCACATTAATACGAGGCATGTAAACTATGAATAACTGAAGCTTATTGTCTAATTAATTAGCTCTATCTGTCTGACTGTTCTGTCAGCCACAAATTAATTAACGCCGCGAGTAAGACGAGTAAGACGACTGGGACGAATGAGACGAACATGGCGAGTGTGGCGGGTCGGCCATTAGGCTTGATGACTGAAGCTTTGGGGCTGGCATTCCACTTGGCATTGTCTATGATTTGGGGACTGGGCATCCATCGCATTTATCATTCAGCACGGCACGAAACAATCATTCTCTATTCATAATTGAAAAAGTAACGTTCCACTACCGTTTGGCAGGCCCACTCTATGACTCTGACCAGTTTAACAACAATAGCAACATAGAACAACCACACATCATCTAATTGCCACCACTTAATGGCGCAATTTGATTTTCAAATAGCGGCTCGTAGTGTCAGTCTCAGTGTCCGCATCCCGGGATCATCAATGACAACTTTTGTCAGCAGCTTTTCAATTGACTCAACTCTGGACGTGGTTCGACAAGTACTCGCTCGGACTTTCAACATATTTCAATAAATTTCGAGCATGGTCAAGTGAAATCAGCTCCAAGCAGCTGAGATGTGTGCGAGATGTGGTCAAAGAGTTTAACACGAATGAAATTCCCTTCAATTGAGGGTAATTGTGGTGCGACCACATACCACATACATAACATATCAACCACTGGCCAGAACTGGAAGAGTACGTGTCGATAATAATATTTCAGGCTAATTGCGTCTACAATTTTCGACATCGACATCGGCATCGATAGCAACGGTAGCCACAAAAGTGACATGCAGCTGACAGCTGAGTTATGATGAGGGGCTCCAATGTGGATGTGTCGATGTGGATCGAGTATCGGGAAGGCTACTTAAATAAAATTTGGGGTTATACAACCGAATATCGAACGCATGGCCAGCGGCCATTTTGGTCCAAAAGTGTGTACAAATTTACTGTGAAGCTTTCACTGCCAGACAAGAATGCGAATGAGAACAAGAATGTAAAGGGGATTGAGTTTGGGTGTTGCCAAGGAGCTGCAACTCGATCGCTGATCATTGACAGATCTCGCGACCAGCTCTTTATCAACAAGTGGTTGGGCATTCAAAACGATTTGACCAACTAACTAACACTAAGAGCAGTCGCCGTCTCTTGTCCCATCTTGTCCCCAGAGCAGCGCTGAGACAAGGCGACGCAAAGCGAGACATAATTACCACCTTTAAGAAGATGATGGTGGTTTTTCGCGCGCTTTGATCTCTGCCGCCGACACGAGAGAGTACCAGCTCGGGAGATCGCCTTGGAACTCTGCTCTGCTCTGTCTCTTTTCGTTGAGCTTCGTTGGCGACCACGAGACTGGTCGCAGTAGTTGGCAGTGCTCAATCTATCTATCGATTTTTAACGCGAGACTGACGTTAATGGAGATTTCCCTGTCCCGCTCTCTTCCTCTTCCCCTCATTTTCTACTTTGTAGCTGCAGCTTAGGTTGCCTTGTAAGTAATGAGAATGCGATTTGCTTAAGTTGCAACAATGACGACGACGATGATAATGCGTTGCGACTATGCTGGCCATCTGAATAAGTCCCGTGAAGAGCGCGAAGTAGCGTGCTGCACCCTGTTCCCCTTTGCCCCTTTGTCTTCGTGTGCGTTGCAGCAATTACGCGCATGCGTCATGGCTCTGGCTCTGCTCCGACCACTTTATTGGCTGCTCTCTAGCACGATATGCTCGTATACGGTATATAATTACGGCGTACTTTTGTTTATAAGCTGCCAAGACTACAATTAAAATTTCTCGCTCTTTTTGTGCCTGCTGATTGCATTGCCATCAAATGCATCGTTTGCGCTCATTAATGAACCACTTGGGCGGTACTGCTGGATCATTGGACTGCTGTCAGATGTATCAGTTATTAAGCATAAGAAAATATATTCATAAATATCAACAAACAACTGTAGTTATCCCATTTTGTTATGTATAACGTTTGCTGTAACTTTAATTTGCCGGACAACTGGACGACACTTAATCTTCATTCACGGCACGTTCATAAATCACTTGACTTTCTAATTTCAATTTGAAAACTTCACCAACTTCGGAGAGGAAGCAAATTGTTGTAATAAATGCTGGAAATTTCAAGTTCATTAAGTTTTTGCTAATAAAAATAAAGTCACTTGACTGCATTAAATCGCATTGGACACGCACACTTGTACCACACACTCACCCAATTTCAATCTCAATCCCTATGCCAGTGCCAATCTCGATGCCAACCCCAAACCCAAATCCACAGCTCGACTCTCTGGCTTCATTATGCGGCAGACATAAAAACTGACAGCTAAAAGTTAGTTACGCATACCAAAAACAACAACAGCAATGAGAAGTTCTTCAGGATAATGAATGCAGGTGCAAATGGGAAGCGGAAATACGTCACGCTTTTTGTGTGGTGACAGGAATACAAGGCAGGGTGGTGTGCACATAACATAAGCATAAACTTGGATGACGACCTCCTTGTCACCTTGTCGCCATTGTCGCTGATGACGATGAAGAATTTTCAATTCAATTTCATGAGCTTGGTGGCAAGCCAGTTAGGCTATCAGTCGTTTGAGGTGTTTTTTGTGTATTGTCATAATATCCATGTCCTGCCTTTTATGATGAGTGTGAGGGGTGGGCATTTAATGAACTTTTCCAAGTGAATGACCACATTCGTTTCAATTTGTCAATCTCGCTTACCACACCCGCACCTGCACCAGCACCAGCATTACCACTAACACCACCACCATTCCCACTACCACCCACACCCACATCCACATCCACACCCATACCACATTCACATTCACATCGAGAGCCATACCAGAAAGTGGTTCTTAACACATGACTGGGCCAGGGGCGTGTTTTAATTCCGCTAAATGGCCCACTGTGCACTCTGCACAGTGTGCTGTCATACTCACGAGTATGTTACTTGTAACTGCTGTAAGATTATAAAATATGCATGACAGACTTTTCTCAATTGCGCACGACATAAACACTTTTATCACACTCGCAATGTGGATTTGCTTTCGCTACCCTGTAACAACAGGGTAAGTCACAGCTACCAAAAGCGGGTATTAAGCACAAATAAAATTGTTAATTGTTATTATATATTATATTTTATATATAGAGATAAAGTAGGATGTCTCCTTGTCTTAGTCTATATAGATTTTGATCTATTTTTTGTGGCATATTCCTCAGTTGGGAAAAGGATAACACTGTGATCTCAGAAACTATATGAGCTAGATGTTTTGAGACTTGGCAGAAACCATATAGTTTGTCGTATGCTGGGTATCTTTATGTTTCATACTCTAGCTATAGCACTCCTTTTTGACAAGCTTCCTAGACAAGCTGCGGCCATTTTGTTGTCGCCGCCATGTGGCATTGGTCTCTTTCTCCTCAATTCGTGGCATGATTGACGTTACTTGATCGATATCGATCGATCGATCGCAGAGGAGTGCGATCCAATCAGACGCTGCTGTAGGTCGCTTTGGGGCATTAAGTCGACGCCGCTGCGCCATAATTTAAGCGAATTATCTATGAAATAAAATCACCGTTCGTTTTGTTTGCTCCGGCGCCCGCAACGAGAATGGGAATGGGGCTTTGGGGAATGACGCAGCAGCAGCAGCTGTTGGAAGAGGGGAAGTTGGTGTGGAGCACACGTTTCATTTTCGGACTATTTGTAATTAGAAATAATGCCAGTCGCGCCATGGATGCCGAATTTGGGGCTGATTGTAATTGGCCAGGCAGGTCGGCACACCTTGAGAGCATCTACCTGAAGCTCTGCCGCTTTTACTCTGACATATAATGTCTCAATATTTCTCAATTACTTGCAACGCATATAATTTGTTGTTGTATGCGCCACAATCACTGATCAGCAGTTCCAGCAGCAGCACCAACAGCAGCTGCTCCAAACCGGCAGCGGAACCGGCCTCGTCCTCAGTCTCAGTCTCAGTCTCTTGCTTTGCAATCGTACAAATAACTCCATCGTTGACTCCAATCAACTTTGGGCAGGCGGCTGCACAGTTGCCAGCCCCTCACACACACACACACACTGAGCAAGGGGCCGACTCGAACTGGGAGGTCTCAGTCTCAGTCGCAGTCGCTGTCGCTGTCGCAGTCGCAGTCAGAAAGCCTCTGGCTCCATCATCATTGCCGCGGTGAAGCGGTTTGAGATCGTGCGCCGAATGCTGCGAATGCTTCACATTATTAGATGCGGATTACCACTTTGGTGCAAAGATCAAATCACTTTGCTGCAGCAACGCTGTAGGTAGAAAGCCGCCATGAGTAAGACAGAGAAAGAGAGTGAGACCAGTCTTGGTCAGACAATTGGTAACTGGTAACAGGCAACTGGCAGCTGGGTCTGGTGGCGTTAGCTTGAGGTGGCTCCAATCACGTTTTTTCGCGCACTGCTTGCCTTTTACGATTTGTTTGATCTGGCCCAAATGAATTGCGCAGTTTCAATTTGAATTATGCTGCGCCAAAATGTTGCATCATTCTCCTTTATTTTTTTTTTGTCTTGGCCCCATGCTGAGTGCACAATTGCAATTGAAATGTCATTTGTCAAAATACAAATTTAACGGCCTTTCAAGCTGCCGCTGTAACGCCTTGAACGCCCCTCAACGATTCTGAGACTTGGCATGATCCTTGTCCCCTAACACACATACACACACACACACAACACTGGTTTGTGCGTGTTCAACACGTGTGCTAATCTCATCAAAACAACACCGAACACCGACAGAGGACAGAGAATCGCACTAGCACCGACTAAACGCAACAAATCAACCTTCAATCAAGACAATCGCTTTGCCCGCGCCTGGGCGTTGTTCTCTCGATCTGAGCTGCGATCCTTGTGCGGCATCATCAAACTGGCATAAATCTTTAATGGAATTCATTCATTATGGACAGCAGGCGACGCTGGATGCTCTGTGGTCGGTGGTCGATTTGACCACAAAACAAAAAGAAACAAACGGGCTGTGCAGCTTGGAATTTGGCAAGCCAACAATGTGCCTGGTGCCTGGAGGGGCACGTCTTGCCTTTATTCCGCTGGTTCTTGTTGTTGCTCAGTCCTTGCGGGCATTGTAAATTCTCCTTTGTGTGTTGGAGGGCTCGGCTCGGTTTGGGTTGGCATCGGCATCGGCATCGGCATCGACAACTGAATCGCATTGAGTCTGCAATTACGTGTGCGGCATGCGGAGAAGGCGACTGGTCGTTTGCCTGACTGATTTTGGCCGCATTTGTTGGGGTGTGCATCAAGCGAAGGCGCTAAAGGATAACACCTTCTTAACGCCTACCAATCAAATTGTTTGTGTTGCGGCGCACATCAAAATGAAAGTAAATGAAAAGTCTGGCCAAGTCTTTTATTTCACTCAGCAAAAATCGTAAAAACCATTTCATAAACTAGTAGAAAAAAATCTGCAAAATTTCTCTTTAATTCAATCTCTGTTAAATTTCCAGTTCTGTCATTAGATAGTCCTTAGTAACGGATTGTTACTCGCACATCCGCTGCAGCATCTCCAACATAATTAAGCCGTTGTCTGGCCCAGGCTCAGCCTTATTGCTTGCACTCTCGATGTCTCTGTCTTCGAGGCGTGAAATAAATTGATAATTTTGGCTTTATTGGATTCTACAGGCAGGCATTCTTCACACACGTATCGTACATGCCTCTCATACCTCATGTTTCGTTGCGCTGCTGTAGGTCCCCCTTTCCCATTCCCTTACCCCTTCACACCACTCCACCTTCGTCTGGATCGCCATCTCCGTCTGGCGTCTGGGCAATTAATCTGAGAGAGAGGCTGGGCGGACGCTGGGCGCACAAATGCCGTGCTGCTGAGGATTAAATCGATTTTATGTAGATGCAACAAGCAAACCACATCGATCGTTGAGCACTGATCGCACTGATCGCACTGATCATGATTTTCGGTTTTGGTTTCAAATTATGAATTCGTGTGGCCTGTTTTTCATTTTTATTATTCTTGTGGTTTGAACTCTTAAGAAAATTACAGCGCTTGCGGCTGCCCCCTATAAAACGGTAGCGAACTGCTTGCTACCCCTCTCCCTTGTCCCATTCTCGCCCTTTTTTCTTCTCTTTAATTTGCCCCAAAGCGGTGGCAACAGTTTAGCGCTTATGCTGTTGTTTTATTATGGCTCTCAAATGTTGTTTATTGATGGGCACAACGGCTAAGCGGATCTATATACATATAATATATATAAGTATATAATACATGGCGAGCATATGCATAAATTGACTTAAATCTCTGTGTGTGGTATATGTGTGTGGTATGTGTGTGTGGCTAGTGTGTGGTGTGGGCTTTGAGCTGCCGCGCAACACTCTTAAAAATCAATAAATTTTCAGTCAAATTTTCTGAGCGCGTTACGACAAAACCCCAGAAACTCGCGTTAAAATGTCATAAACGACTTTGTCATAATTTTGGTAATTAAAATTGGCCGCCCGCAAGCGTTGGTCAAGTCTCATATATGCTTCATATATATTATGTATTTCTGTTTGGCAGATCGTTCAGATCGCACTCTGACTCTGATTTATCGCCCCGCTTTTGAGGTGTGACTTTGTTGTCTGGTTTTATGATGCCGACGATGGGCCATTTACTTCTGTGTGTTGACCTCTCTACCCCTGCATTACCAGCTTCCACTACCCCTTGGGTAGGACTTAAAGGGCCTAATGACGGCTTTTACAGTTAATTAAATTACGGTATGTTCACCTGAAAGCCTACGATGAGTCACAATTCATATTAAATTTTGTCTTGTCAACCAAATATGCTGCGTTGATCGTGTCATTATTATAATAAATTTTAATTTAGAGAAAATCTGTTCAAGCTTAAGAAATTATTATTCTTTGTCTCTCAAAGGGGTGGTTTGGTTACCCTTAACAAATATTTCAATTATTGTGTAAAATTTGTTTCACCTCAATGAATTATTGGTAAGTTTTTATTCACATTTTCTGTTGAAATATTTTGAGGAATCGTTAAAACTATAGTGAAATCTACAGTAGAGTAGAGCACTAAAATATACCACGCTTATAGTTACTAACTTAGTTGAGCAGAAATTTTTAGAAATCACTAAGATGGGGATTATTATTATATTCTAAAATAAACTTGATTCATTGACGCCGATCAAAAACATATACTTTTATAAGCTAATAATTTCAAACACAGAAAATTGTGCTATATTTTTAGTATATTTTTTAGTATATTATCCAGTATATTTTTAAAAAATATAATATTTCGAGAGTAAAATTGGGTGGCGGGTATCTCACAGTCGAGCAAACTCGACAGTAGCTTTCTTACTTGTTGAGGTCCGTCCTTATCCAAGTTATGTTTGTATATATTATACATTTTCGGTTGGCACAAAAATGTGCTATACATCGGGTTAAAAATGCAACCAGCTCCTTCATTTCTAGTGCAACCTAGCCATTTATTTTTAGTGTGGTATGTTTCTGTATATATATTTTAGTGTATTTTTTTGAAATAGTAATTTTTTATACTCCTACTAGCGAATTTCTCGCAATCGAACTATCTCGAGTTTAGTTTACTATTTACACATTTCACAATAGATTACTGACTGTTGCTATGCCATTAATCATTAAAATTTTAATTACAAATATTAATTAATGATAATTCCACATGTTCAAATATGTTATTGATAAAGCCCAAATAAACTACAATTTAATATAAGTATAATATGTATTTGGGGGAATTCACATGTATGTATATACATATATAGAGCAGATTCAGTAGAAACTTATTAGCAAGTGCTATTCACAGACTTTGTTTAAAGCTATGCGAATAAGTTTAGCATCGTCTTCAATTAGCAGATCCTTCAACTGGTACCAGTTGATATAATTGCCAATCCAAATTCAAATTCAAATTTCGCTATCTCTCTTACCAATTAATACCAATCAGTGAGACGATGCTGTTGCTGATGTTGACGCTGATCCAAATACAAAAACAAATACAACAGTTGTTGGATAGCTTGGCCTGAAATCGCTAATCGTTCGGTGCAAACCACAAGCCAAGAGATTAACTCATTTTTAGCGGTTAACAAACAACTGTTGGCAGTTGGCAACTGTAGTCAGCCAGTCCATAATAGTTGGTAGTTGTCTGGTAGAAGGAGCAACGGCTTGGGGGCAGTCGGACAAATAGAAAGCGTTTAGAAACGCTTGCCGGATGACGAGTATAAACAAAAACAATTTAAAAACCATTTGGCAAAACAATTTTCTAATGACTCTCATATGGTGTGCATTTTCGTTGCGGTTTTCAGGCGGCAAATTACTAAAAACCGAAAAATATTCGGGACTTAGGGACTGCTGCGGCAATTAGAAGACACACAAAATCCTTTATCAAAACAATGGGCTAAAGTCACAAAGGGTTTGCCTCAATGTGGAAAAAGAAAGGGCGCACTAATAGATACAATGCCAGCCTAATAGATACATTTTACAAGACCAATGCCGCGTGCTCAGAGACCATCAAATATTTCGACTTTTGAGGCTTTTGTTGTTATTGTTGCTGCCGCTGCTGCCGCTGCTGTTGCTGCTCGGGCTATCAAACAAACAATAAAAAATTTATTAAAGAAAGGCAAGAAAATTACACAACGAACAAATTAGAAAAGAAGCAGAAACACAGACAGACAATGGGCCAAAGAAAGTGGCATGTCATATGGCCAATGGCGTGGAGGCCACAGGAACACCCAGAAGCATCGAGGCAGTCGAGAACTGTGAACTGTCCAAGCCCAGAAATTGAAATATCGCTGCCAAAGGGCCGTGAGAGCCGGCGGGGTAATGTATCAATTTAGTTCGGGTTTGTTTTTTTGTTGGGTTTCGGGTTTTTGGGTTTGATTGGTGTGCTTAGGGTTTGCAGAGAAATCATTTAGGGAATTGATATGGCAACTGATGGCGTCAGTTATACGAGTATATATAGCCATAGTGCTGAGACGCATACCACACGCTAACAACGATTATAAACAAATTTCCGCTTTTGACGCGCGCCGTAGCGGGGACTGGGGAAAAATGGTCTAAGTAATTTCAAAATGGACTGCTCAAAAACGAATTTGTGCAATTAACGCCAGCCCACCACAATAGCAACAACAACAACAACAACAACAACAACAACAACAACAGCGAGCAACTTAAATAATGGGCCTTTGCAGCGCGTGTACAATTTATTAATTATACGCCATGTTGTGCCCCAACAAAAGGGCCAAAAACACCGCGCCGGGGTTGTAGGCTCATTTTGCTGCCATTTTCTTACATGTAAATGCTAATTGCAACTCCTGCCAAGGCCCAAAGTGGTAAGAACAGAGTCTAAGCATATTAAAGCGTCGTTTGTTTAATTCGATTTTAATGTTGGCAACTTGTGCTAGCTGCAGAAATTACAATTATCTCGATCTAATCAGTTGACTATACATTACATCATTAGACGCGAAGAAAGTATCGCATAATTAGAAAATATGATATTTGAAATTCGCCAAATTTAATAGGAACTCCACATGTGAGGCTTGCTATTAATAGCTCGCTCTTGTAATACAAGTCCGACCCACACTCCATCGCCAATCGACAAGACACACGTGCCGCGCCCAGCGGAAACTGAAAACTCAGCATGTGGCGGCAGCAAATTGCAAATCAAAGAATTGAAATCACTTTAAATTGAGCCAATTCATAGCCACAAAATATACATACTCGTATGGCTTACGCTGGTCGCCATTAAAGCCATAGACAAAACACCCGTTGGCTGCGCTTTAAGGCCGACTTAAGGCCCAGCTACATGTGTAGTCGGCAGGGCGTGAAAGTGGAAACAACCACCAGCACTTTGCTATCCCCGTTCTGGTCATGATTGCTGCTGAGCTGGTCGAGTGCCGGGTTGGTCGAGTTTTTCCATTAGTGTCCACTGAGGCGCGTGATGCGCGTTAACCCTGCCCTCTTTGGCTCGACTCCTGCAACACTTCTGACGCCATTATACAGAACATTTTGTTGACAAAACCTGACTTGCATATAAATAACCAACGAAACAAACGAAAATAACAGCATTTGCTCTAGATGCCTGAATTCTCCTCTGCCAGGATAACTGAGTAAGCCTGAATCTGGTAAACAACCACAAAGGGAGATAAAGTTAAACTCATTTTACGGTGTGCGAAATTGTAAATATTTATGTTTTGTCAAACAGTGGCACAGTGGGTTCAGAATGGAAAAGCGAATTTCGTATAAGTAATTAGTTAGATATTTTTGTCTCTGTATTTGAATATGCACTTCTATTTTGTACGTTTTCATCACAACAATTATGTTTTATTATATCCATTGTTATGCATCTTATTGTTCTATCAATTTAAGAGCATGATTAAAATACCAAAGAAATTTTATAATATATATTATAATATAATTCATTAAAATTTGTAAGGCTTTCAAACAAAAATAACATGTGAGTATAATATAAATTATATTCATTCTTTAGATATTGATTTTAAAATATCATATTTTTATATTTTCTATAGTATCTTTCGATTCATCTTCCAATAACACCATCTATAATCTTAGCTTCATTTGTCGGTTTTGTTCCACAGTCCACTCAGTCACTCAATGTTGCCGCCATATTTGTTTGTGGGTTGTTATTGTTGTTGGTGTTGTTATTGTCGTTGCTGCGTTGTTGTTATCCTTACGCATCACAAGACTTAATGCGGATAAATGGTCTGACAATTACGTTTATGTCAACAATAAAAATTAAATTAAATCGTTTTTAAGAATGCCGCTGAACACCCCGAGCAGATGTTGCAAATAGATCGAGTGAGAAGCCAATCAAAAAGGGGCACAGTAGCGGGAAGTGTAATCGTAGAGTACGCCGAGTATGACAAAATCGGAGGGAATGTGTAAAGAGTGTGTCATGTCGTCAAGCAAACTGTCAGGAGCGGGATGTCAGGCAAGTGTCAGCGTCAGCGACGGCGTTGGCGGCCTGCAAAAAACAAACTTCAAAGTGAGGCTGGGCGACAAATGTGGCAATGGTATTGGATATGAGACTGAGAATGGGAGTGGAGCTCTCGGACTGAGGCTGGGATGTGTGCGACTGTGTGTGACACAACATGCGTGACAATTTAATGAGCAGTCGCTGCTCTTGCTCTGCTCTGGCAATGCCAATGTTTTAATCAAAATTACGCGAAATGGATTTTGATTTTATTAAATGTGACTTAAATGAGTTGGGACATACTCATACTCATACTGATACTCATTCGTGTACTTGTACTCATATGTACGAATCCTCCGTCTCAGTGTATCAAACTGATGCAGACTAATTAAGCAGACGGCACTTTGCTCGCGGCTACGCAACATCTACAACAGCGCCGGCCGTGTTTATGTCAACGGTTGGCTAGCGGGGCGGGGAAGGGGGTATATGGGCGGACTGACGATTTGGTTGAGATCTCCTCGGCGCTAATTGCGTTTATATCCTTCAGTTAATGGCACTTAATTAACAACTGTGCCGTGGCATTGAGGCATGCATAAAACAGTTTTCCGATATGAATACTACTCGTATGCGAGGCTGTCAGTTGACTAGATTAAAATTTATTTATAAATTAATCTCATTTATTTATGCGCTCTCGTTGATACCCTTTACTAAGCATGCCTTTGATTAAGTGTGACAAGGTACTTTAGCAAAAAAGAATACTGTTAATAGAAGAAAATCAAGCAGCTTTGGGAATGCAGTTCAGTTAAATATTTAACTTAGGACACTCGGCAATAAATTGCACTTTACAACGAGCTATATTATAAATTTAAATATTTACATAAATTTGACAAAAAGATACTAAAATGTACAGCATTTCGAAATTTAACTTTAAATTTCCTCAGAAATCGTTAACCATTATTTATGTATACAGTTTCATTTCGTCATTTGTCTCTTTGTTTAATACATAGTTGCATAAAAGTGGGCGTATTCAACTAAAGTGAAATTTATGCCAGTTAAATTCAGCAAACAAAAGCCACTCAACACTCGACTTCCAAACTGACAGTCCAATTAGCAGAAATAATCACACATACACTCAGTCCGCGACAGATATGAATACGTATTTGTGCCGGATGTGATGGAGCCCCAAAAAAAGCGAATAAAAAATAAATAAGACTAAAAGAAAAAAAGAAGCGCTACGGCTAATGCATATATGAATTTTAAGTGCCGCCAACGCAGAGATCTCCAGTCCGATTCCCAGGCCCCCAGCCAAGCAGAAAGCCTGTGCTGGAGGACTGTTTGAATGATACCATTCCCATTCCCATTCCCATTTCAATTTCAATTCCGTTTCCCAACCCATTGCAGAGTTGTCATTTGGCATGCATCGCTGCCAATTCTTAGGAATTATACGAAACGTTAAGTTTTATTAAGCAGACATCAATTGCTTTGAATAAAACTCAAATAAATAACAAAGTCAAACGACTTTTGGGTACAGTTGGCGCCGAGTTCGATCAGTTCGATTCTAGTTACCTCCAAAGCGTCGCCTCTTGATGAATATTAATGTTAATTGATGTCTGTTCTCAGTGCTTTTTTCTTTACTTTTATTAACTGTTGCCATGACTAAATTATGACAATTGTTGACTTTGATTGTTTAGCTTAATTAGGGCCGCGTTGCTAATGAAACTCATGCTCAACTCTGAGCGAAGCAGCTAATTGATTAGAGTTTCTAATGAATGTTGTAGGCCCCCCTTAATCAGGGAAGCATCACAAAATTGTAAATTCATATTTAAATGGATATATAAAAAACAAAAAGAAAACTACATTTAAGTTGTGACAGTTTTAAGAAGTCTTTGAAACTTGTAGTAAACTAAGAAGAGATGCTTTCTCTACTTCTGATGATATCATTATCGAAGGCTTCAATGAAAATTGTCTTATTTAGAGTCGTGTTCAATCAGCGCTTTCTATTCTCGACACATTAACTAATTAATTTGATTGTTTTAATAACTTCATCACGATGCAAAATCGATTGTGAGACGGGCCCGGCCCCAAAAAAGCTGGCTGCCATCTACTAATTGATTTGATATAGACGTACTCGCATATTTATTTATAAGGAATGCTGTCAGGCCCCGGCCCAAGTTTAGACGTGATTTGCGCAATACTAAAATGGGTTCAAGTGGGTTTTAACTAATTTCAATTAGCGGCTTTTTGTGGCTTCTGGTTTTGCGTGATACCCCACCAAATGTGCAAATTGAAGTCATATACGAGTATGCTATACTATATATTCGTACACAGATACTTGCACATATAAAACAATAAAACTGTTGTGCTACTAATAAAATCAACAGCGAAGTGTATATATGTATCTTTATCTTTCGCGATATATTTTATGTGTTATCGTTGGCGATCTGAAATTACCATAAACAGAATGTGTTAATTGGTGAAACCTAAAACTAATTAATTTACGCAGTCGAAAATAGACTCAACCTGCGCTCGGTAGCCACTAATTAGTCTAGTCAGCCATTAGGCCAACACCACAGGCTCAGATTACGACTCCGACTACGAGTTAGCCAGTCCATCAGTTAATTTATTTATTTTCTGTGTATGCCGTAAAATGGCCGATCGATCGGCATTATGGGCATATCGCATGGCAAAGTCTGAGTCAACGTCAGACAGCTTTCCAAGTCCCATGTCGAACAAGTCACATGCATAACAGCAAAACGCCATCTCACATGAGACTTGGCCCAGACACAGCCCACTTGATAATTATGCTTTGGATGTAGATACAAAATTAACACTTGAAGTTTACATATGGCATGCCAGAGACGAGCTATTAAGGCAATTAGTCTGCTACTGAGGATTGTGGAGTGAGCCGTCGTCATTCATAACGAAGACGAATAAGGCCAAGACGACGTGCAATGTGGCCGAAAAGCTAATGATGCACAATATGGCCGGGGCGTGCGCTTGTGTTGGCCATAAACAAATTTCCAACAAAACCCTCAACTTCAACTTCAACCTACTCCTCCACTGGCCGTTCTTCAGACTGCGGCTAAGCCACGCTTTTAGCTTAATGGCAATGGCGGCTGGCCGCAGCTGGTCTGGCCAATCAAAGCGACCAGTTTCCAGTTTGAGTTTGCGTTTGAGTTTGAGAACTGGACTGGAACTGGGCCAGGATTTGCAATTGCCATTGCGATTGCCTTTGCTTTTGCCTTTGCAGTCGACTGGCTGTCAATTATTAGCCGCTGCATTCTGCGATTTGCATAAACTGCAGTTGGATACGAGTCTGGGAGCTGGATCAGCCAGTGAATCGCCTGACACATTATGTTATTATATTGTTGCAACGTGTAATTGGAGGAAAGCTTTTGCCGCCAAATGACAAATGCATGCCAAAAAAAAAAAAACAACCCAGAGAAGAAATGAAACAGAACATCAAAAAGCCGCCGTCAAGCTTATGAATTACAAATAAGCGAACACCATGGGATATCCAGAGATAGGGGATATGGGATAGGGGCATCTGCATACATTGCATAGACTGGGCTTGGGGTGTCAGTTGTGGCAATGGCAATTCGTCACGGGCGTCCGTCTTGTTGCGGCTTTCAGCCAAGGCAACAATGCATTTAGCCAACTAATGCGCCAATTTAAATGCAGCAATAACCAAACAACAACTACAGCAAGCAAACAGACAAAATATTTATGTTAAATGGCAGTTGGAGTTGAAATTGGAATTGAAATTGGAGCTGGAGTCAGACTCAGAGTCAGAGTCACAGTCAGCGTCATAGTTGGGGCTGGAGTTGGGTTCGCTTTTGCCTGTGTAATTTGGAAAATGAGATACTTTTGCAACTTGCCAGCGCTATAATTATAATTAATACGAATGCAATAACAACAACAATGAATAAGCAGGCCACATAGAAACAACAACAACACCAGGGGATGAATTCGCTGGCATAATTTCAAATATGGCGGCAACATTGTCATTAAATTTATCTTTATTGTTGTAACAATTACAACAGCGTTGTGTTGTGTTGTGGGTGATGTTTGATTTTAAAGCTTTTGAATTAATTGCATTTCACATGCATTTTTCATTTGACATTTTCGTATTTTACGCGAAAATTAATTGCGGTTATTACGAGCATTGCAAATGCCTTTCAAAATGGCAACTGGCAATATAGAATTCTGAATTGCAATGTGAAAAATTATATTATAGATTAGATTATATGCACTTTATTTCAATTAAATTTTAAATATATGTTAGCATACAATATTTTTATTTGTATTATTTACACCTAGTACCTAGCAGGAAATTTATTGTCTTTCACATAATTATGAAGTTATTTTTGTGTCTTATTGTTAAGTGTATAATAGTTGTTATTCAATACCTAACAATTATTTTGTCTGGATTTGTAAACTTAACAACTTCATTAAAAATTTGTTATTTATACTAAACCATTCATTAAAAATTTAAAAAATTTGTACAACGAATTTGTAAACTGAAGTCAGCAGTTAAATTTGAACAGCATTTTGTACTGTCATTACATATTTATAAATTGTAATTATAGCACACCTCCTTAAGCTCACCTCTTAACCCTTGATTACATACTAATCAGAAAACTAATAAAAAAAGTATAAGTAAAAACGAAAAAGTAAATATGAAAAAAACAAACTGAAACACGCCAAACGAGCACGCAACTTGCTCAAGCTGCTTAGTGCAACTAATAAGCAGCTATACCTGATAGATTGCCACAATATATACAGCAACAACAACAGCAATAACGAAAAAACAGAGAATTTATAAAAAAGAGTCAAGTCACAATTACGTGAGGCGTCCGCGAAGGGGGCGTGGAGGGCGACAGAGCCGATAGTTTAATGACCAACAAACGCCTTCTCATTAAACGCTAAATTGCACAGGCGCATGACACGAATTTCGGAGCGAGAGAGGAGGAGGGCAGAGTAAAGAGAGGACAAAAAGTAAATTTACTAAATATTATATTACAACAACAATAACAACAACAACACCGTCATAGTGTTAGAGGCAGTGGCAGTGGCAGTGGCAGCCAGAAAAAACGGTTGCATGCAACAGCCAACAGGCAACTATGCCATTTACACAGAGAATGTTAACGAACAAACAAAGTCGAAGCCAGACTTTGTTAGCTGATTTAAAATAGCACACACACACGCGCATACTTCTGCATGTGTACACATACTATGTAAATGTGTGCTTGTGTATTTAGCCCTGTATTATAATAAAGTATAACCAGAGGGCGAGCAGCAGGACAAGGCGTTGCATTGACGGGGAGACTCCAGAGAAATAACGACGACGACGCATAGGAAAAAAGAATCGGGCTAATAGATGCTTGACGTTTTGACGGTTTGCTGCGCCAACCAACTGGGTGTATCATTAGGCCCCAAGTGCCCAGCGCCTCGACTATAGCTATGACTATGACAACATGCAATATGTTGATTTTTGTTTTGCATGTTGTTGGCTGCGGCATCGGCAACGGCATCGGCCTGGTTTGCACTGCAACAAACGAAGCCGTCAACGTCAAGCTATCAACTTGCTGCAATGCCAGGTAATTGCCAAGCAGCCAACAGCAACAGCAACAACAAACAACAACAACTGGAGCAGCAGCCACAACAACTCGTTGTTAGTAGTCGTAATATGCTAAATTAATTGGACAATATGAAGTGCGTGATATTGACTGCTAATTAAGCGCGTTATTGCCAAGTTAGTGGCGCCACCGCACGAGCTCTCGGTACAGGCAGCTGCACTGCGGCATCGATCAGTCGCAAGCCCAGCAACACCCACTCATTGCGTAGATCTAGCCAACATTAATCGATGTCTAAGCGACTGACCCTCGCAGCAGGTAGCACGGAGCACAGTAGCCCGTGTTGAGCACTTCCTAGAAGGACTAACGTTGTTGCCGCAATATAAATTGCATATAATTATGCAATGGCCACATTTCGAGGCAGTAGGGAAGAATCGGACAAGCGGCAAGTGGAACCGAGCGACATCAAAGTTCACACCTTCCATTCAAAAAGGGGCAGCTTGGTCGTTTGGTCGCAGCAAACATCCTTGTGCCGTGAGCCAATTCTTCCATTAAAACGAGGGCCAATTTGATGACCTGGCCGCCATTAGAGCGATATCATCTCGTTCATGTGTGCGTTTGCATGGCTAAAAGCATTTAGGAGAGAGCGCTTTGAGCTGTGAGCTGCGATCTGATCTGATGCGCCTGTCGATTATGCATGAGCATGAGCATGACAACAGGTGCGTCACGTTCGAGCTGAAGCCAAAGGATTGGCCAGAAAGGATAATCGATTTGACGCTCTCAACGCGACGGCGCCTGCAGCTGCCTTTAATGTGATGCACTGTGATGTGATGTGATGGAAATTCTCCTCCTGATGATATTCACTTCACTCAAAGTGTGTGTTTGGCTATTGCTTTTATAATGAAATTGTGTTGACCAATTTGTTTTAATTTGTTTCCTTCTACGGCCTCCTTCATTGCATCCTTTGGGGCTGTGTGAAAGTGTGAACTGTTCGTGGCTTGTGGTTGGCAAAGGGGCGTGCCACGACGTGGCAATCGGGGCCACAGCTGCCAGCGAAAACGAATCAACCTAACTGCCTACTGACACGATCAAACAAACATCATCAAAGCCAGCAATTTAGCTTGCAGCGGGATGGAGTGGTAAACAGACAAAATCAATGAAACTGCAGGCAAATTACGAATGCGGCAAATGTGATTGCAGTGCGGCAACAATGGCAATGGCCCGGGCACGCCTCAGGACTTCGTGGTGGTGGCTTTGGCTTTGGCTTCGACTGGGGTCGGGGCTGCCTAATAAATGAAATGTTTTATTGCCCGGCAACAGACAAACAAATATGGCAGTCACGATAATTGGTCGCCATTTTGAAGCGCATTTCGTTGCCAGTCTGTGAACTGTTTCTCTTTCTTTGTCACTGTGTCTGTTTGTTTCTGCTCAGCCAGCGACACGCGCCACTGCATGAGGCACCAACAACAATAGCAGAGCGGCAAACCACAACAACTGCAACTGTAACTGACAATTGCTGAAAAGTTGATTACAACTGACGCAGCAGCAGCTGCCGTCGACAATGACAATGATGATGATGATGATGATGATGTTGCACTCGCAACCCGCACCACAAATCTAGTCCCATTTCCGCCCAGTGAGAGTAGCAATAACACACTCCCAGGCTAGACTGAAGCTCAGCCCTTTGACTGCACTTAATTTTAATAAGTGCTAATGAGTTGCACAATGAGCGAAGACCACGACCAGCATTAAATGCTTGAACACTTTGCATAAATGGCTTCCGCTGGCAGGCTGGCTGGCTGGCTGGCGTTGCCAACTTTGTATAGCCAAAGTGCTTGTTATGCTTTCGGAAACCGCAAATAACACGCATTGACTGATGGCGATTGTCGATGTCTTGGTTTTGGGCTTAAAGCCCACTCGAAATGAAACGGATCTATGGGGTCGGGAACAGCTCTTAACCGCAAACTACAGATCAGCAGTCATAATTCATGACATTTATGTTGGGCCCTGTCAGTCAGTCAGTCAGGCAGCCAGTCAATCGCCAAAGATCATGCACAAGGCTGACTCATCTCATCTTTGTTTTAACTTTTTGCTGCGCCCTATTCGACCTATACACATTGGGCCTCATTAGCGTAGTAGCCAATTAATAAACAAAAATAAATAATTGCACAATTCATTTGGTAATTAGACATGGCTCATAAAGTTGAATTAGCTAAAAGCCAAAAACGCCGATGGCCAAATGAGAGATACGCTTATGCCAGATAGACATTACGACAATTCTAGACAAGTTCTACTCGTAATGCGGAGGCCAAACCTCGCACGCATGCAAATGAAATGAAATTGGCTAGAAAGCAAACACAAATTGAGTGTATCTACAATACATTCGTACATGTACATATATGTTACACATCTGTGTATGTACAAACAATTCATTTGTCACACTAAATTTGTTTCAATTCATTTGCTCGGAATGACAAATAATGCGATATAATTACATTTCAGTTGAGCTTGGGGCATTCAAAAGCGGGCTCGAGTTGCTCATTAGGCCTCTTGGTGGAGATTTTTAATGAGATTGTTACTATTTATGTACGTTTTTCCACAAAAATTGACTGCATGTGTATTTGTACTTATAAGTGTGTGTGTGTGTATGTAATTATCATTTCCCTTCATCAACAGCAACGGTGCGTATGAGTGTTGTGCTACCTAGCAGACTAGCATCGCAGTTGCTGCGACGTCAGCTGCGTTTACCGTTCCACTTCAATTACCGCACAATTTGCGCATGCTGAGCTAAAAACGGGAGCAACGCAAAGAGGCCTCCATTGACATCGCCCAATTTAAAACAATCACATGAAAGGCAAAAGCATTGCGAGCATATTCCCGAACAGGAGCATCAGGGCGGTCGATCTGCAACTGGCGGCTATTAATGAGGCTTGACAGCAGCTCTCCTCCTGAAACGTATTGCAGAGCTAGGAGAAAGATGACAAAATTGATGACGAATACTAGAGAGTCAATTGGACATTATGAGATGTATGAAGAGTACAGTTCACTGGAGATATTATCAATTTTAAATTTCTTAACTTCTCTTAATATTTAAGATATACATATAATGATATGTATAATCTAATGAAAGAAAAAATATACCATATTCAAAGAACCAGTAACCAGAAAAAAAATATGATTTCTCAGAGTCTTAAGTTAAATACGGAATAGTTTCCTTCTTGTCTTGAAAATTAATCACACTAAAGCGACACAGTTGAAATATGGTTTGATTATGCAAAGTATAGATTCGTTGAGTTAGTGGTGACATACACTACTTTTAGTGAAGACACAAACATTACGTACATTGGCGCCACCTAGCGGCCGTTAAGGGAACAAGCCTGGGACTGCTTGTACTACTGCTTGCATTTCATGTTATACGCAAACCGGTTATGCACTGCTTGACAATATAAGACTGACCTATAACCGTTTCAATTTTAAGAACTCAAGTATACTATGATATACATACATACATAATGCGATATATGTAAACAAGTGTGGCTTCCTCTAGGGTGAGGCAAGCTGACAAAACATATATAAACAGTAAATTTGATCAAAAAATTTGTTCGACAAGTTCTTAAAAAAAATTTTAACAATAAATATACAACATAATCACAGGCAATAAATAAGTACATTTTAATTTCAGTTTCTATCTATCTCCCATAAGTTCAATCTCAATGCAAATTGCCAATATGGTAATATTTTACTGACATTTTACGAATATTTTCAAACTGGTGTATCCGGCATAATCAATAATTTTTAATTTAACATCAATCGAACAATCGTTTCTGTTTCAGCGCAATTACCATTATTATATTTTCAACATTAACAGGCAATATAACAACAATAACAGCAACAACGACGGTACAGCATGAGCTACAATAACAAAAACTCAATTCAATCTTAATGGAGTAGCAATAAAACAGAAAAAGCGCAAAAAATTGATATAGCCATGCGGCAGCGGCCATAAGCCAACCTCAGACAGCACTAAGCCAAGCCAAGACTGAGATAGAAATATAAATAAAGACTGAGATAGAGAGCTATGAGCAACCAAGCATAGCTGAAGCTAAAGCCATACACCAGCCAAGTCAGCCGGGCAATACAATTTTGCAATTGAAATAAAATAATTTAAAATCGTTTTCATCAACATCAACTCAAAGAGTTTTTGTTGTTGTTTTTGCTAGTCAAAATGCAAGATAATGATTTTGCGGCAATCAGTCAGCGATGACGATAATGAGCACATCGGCTTCATGACGATGATGATGAAGTTGATGGATGGCTATTTGAAATTGATTCGCGCTGAATGTGAATGTAAATGTGAATGCAAATGCGAAATTCTGTATGATTTGCCATCATTTTCATAGCCAATTGCATGCTTTTGACCATTCGCCTTCTTCTCTCTGCTACTCTCTCTCTCTCACTCTCTCTGCCTTTCTGCATCTTTGTGCCTTCGTGAACCTGACGATTTTCTTAATATGAAACGTGCCCGTCTGCCTGATGTGCCGTGTCCAATTATATAGCTCGGTCTTTTGTAGGGTATGCTAAATCGTACAGAGAGCTTAACATTTTGCTTCAAATGCGATTGCTCGAATTAATCTTTTTGCGCGTTCTCAGCGTCTCAGTTCTCAAGTCGACGGCTTTTAACTCTGGAAATAAGAGATGTGAAGGGGGCTGGGCCTATCGTTTTAGTCGATTTGCGGTTAAATTGTCTTGCGAAAGAAAACCAATTTCAATTTCAAACAAAACGTTTTGTGCAAATTACGCAAAGGTTTTACTCTGTACGTGTTGCATCATCACAAAGATGGAGTTCAGTTAAGTTGAATGCGATCTCATCGGAAGTGTTTTTGACTGATTGCCAGTCGCTCATTTTGGTTAAAGGTCCCCGCAAAAACGATTCACGGAAACGATCTTAAAACGAAAATGATTTATCTTTCGATATAATGAAGAGTCACAAGCAAAGGAATCGCCATCTACGAGTACTCGATGGCCATGGCCATATGGTCTGATCTATGGATGCATCTATCTATAATTCTCTCTGTCTCTCCCCTCTCTCTTTCGATGACTAATCGATTTCAAATTGCTGTAGCTAGTAATTAGCTGCATAAACAATAACGCCCACCAAGACGAGCTCTCTCATATCAATTGACAAATGAGCTAAATAGTTTTCGATATGCTTATTTATGTTGTCGCTATAATTTTAATGCTTTGCCAGCAATATTATCATTTTATAATTTCTCTCTTTCTCCCTCTCCTTTGTCTTCCTCCTCTCATTTACGACCTTTTGTCAACACTCTGCCGTAAGGGCAACCAAATGGCCGCCGTCCAAGCGCCAGTCGAGCGCATCCGCGTCCCCATTCCCTTTGACCAGCTCCATTGAGCATATCCGGTCACTCAGAATGATGTTGGTGTGCTGTCTTTGATAAGTTTTTGATGCGCCGCTGACTTGTCTGTCATATTATCATGTTAACATGTCAAAAGCACCAGCCAATTATTATGGCTAAGGCCCTGTGCCTGAGTGTTCGCCTATTGTGTGGGCCGCCGCCTTGGCCAATGATTGACTTTGGCTTTTCTACCCTGCACACAAATTGTGTTCAAGAAGAGATGTTGTTTTTAGAAATTTAAAAAGTGTTTTGTTTTTTAATTCATAATATTATATTCATCATTTGTAATTGAATTGTAATTTATTTGTATTGTCTGTCATAAGCAGTTGTTAAGTAATTGTTAGGTAATGTGTAATGAGACTTTCTGAGCACATTTACAGGGCATCTGCTAGTTGCAAACAGCCGCCTCAAGCTTAGTGAATGGCTGGAATTTGCTTTGTTTTAGAGGCTGTTTGGTTATTTATGAGTTTTATGGATGCGGCCTGTGATTAATGTGTGACAATATGGGGGACAAAGCGAACAAAGGCGTATGAATATTAAACTTTGTCTGCCCATTTAAAAGTGGCATTAATAAGCTGGGGCAAAGCGGCTAAGCCCAAATCTAGATACATTAACACAAATCGTTCGTTGTGCATTTGGAGCTGGCCATTGATCCGACGATGTCCAGTCTCTCTCCCTTCCCCTCTCAGTCGCAGCAGACGCGGGCTCTTATCGCCGCTTGTAAATGTCTCAACTATTTGTTAAATGCTAAAGCGACATGGTCATAATGGAAATGACAACTTAACAGCAATGATGGCAACGAAGGCGACTCCAAGCACAACAACAACCACATCAACGACAACGTCAAGAGCTATGGCAGAAATGTTAAAAGGCTCGGTCAAGTGGGACATCGTTGGGCCCCTGCGCCTGCTGCGCCCCTTCGCATATCGTCAAAGTTGACGCTGTTGTGATAACTGTATTGAGAGTGTCATTAACATTTTGATTGGTTTGCCAGACACGAGGCTGCACAAGTCCACTTCCAGCTTCAGCTTCAGTTCGAGCAGCTCTTATGAGCGCCAGGAACAGGCTATTATCGCCGCACAAGACATGCACATCATTTGTTAAATAAAAAGTAGAGTCTCTTGGCCAGCAGCAGCTTCCCAGCAGCGGACGACGCATGTGCGAGGCAATTAATCAACGCGACGTTTTTGCATTCAAAATGAAAACACCTTTTTAGCAGCAAACAGCAACAGCAACAGCAACTGCAACAGCAATAACAACAACAACAACAAGGTGCAGCAAAACAACATCGTCAATCAGTATCAGTTGACAAGGAGGCAGAACGAGAGGCAGGCTGCCTGGAAGCCATCAACAAATTGTAGCAGCCCAATTTGTTGGGCGGCATATGCGGCGTATGCGTGATTTCTGATTCGTGTGGCGCTTCACGTTTAAAGTGGTCAGTCGGGTGGTGCTAACGTGTATGTAGATGACGATGAGGGTGCGGGAGCGGATGCAGGTTCTGTTCTCTGTGGATGCTGGCGAAATTAAAAAGCGTCAATTTGTCACACGTGGTCAGGTCAACTGCGAACTGACTCGACTCGACTGGATTGGACTCAACTGGACTGCTCTCCCCCGCACCATCCTCGTTGTCATTAAGAGCGCTTTTGTGGTTGACTGTTTAATTGCTCAGCAAGCACACACACGGGGGCTGAGGGGGGCGACTTGGCACACTTTTGTCGACTTGTCATCGCCAGATCGGCTTGGCCAGCTCTGCTAAGTTATTAACTGCGCTTGCAATCCATTAAGTAAGCAATTGGACGACAATACAACGCAAAAGTATGTGGGTGTAATGGAAATGCAGCTCTGACAGACCCGCCCTCTCGACCAGAGCGAGAGAGAGGAAGAAAAGACATTGACACACACACAGAGAGAGATACCTATAAGTGTATTCATACATCAGACTTTGTCACTTGACTGCGGATTGCTTTTGAAACTGGCGTTTGGTTTCTTAATGCTGGTTTATGTGTTACTAAAAGCATTAGTCAAAAAGCGCATATATGGTATATATAAATAAATGTGTGGAATTCAAGCCTCTAGGACACTATCTTGGCATGACCAACTATAAAAGAGGAAAGTGACATTGGACAGTTAAGCATATGTTAAGTTGAGTTCTTTTTTATACCCTTCATAAATAGTCTAAGTGAGCTTTTGCAATTTGTATAAAAAGAGATGTTATTCGCATAGATTATTATAGCAATCATCTCCCAGCAGTGCTATCGTTAATAATTATATTAAAAAGTACTAAAAGCATTAGTCAAACACCGTATATATAGTAACTGTATGTGGGGAATGTAAGCTTCTAGGAGACTATCTTGGCATGACCAACTATTAAAAAGGAAAGTGACATTGGACTAGTAAGTATATGTTCAGTTGAATTTCTTTTTCTACCATTCACAAATAGTTGCTATGCAATTTATATTAAATGAGATATTATTTGCCTAGATTGTGAAAGCAAATATCTCCCAGTAGTGCTGTCATAATAATTAAATTATATATATAACCACAAAGATAATAAGTAGGAACTGTTGATAAAAGGCAGGAGTAGTGCCTATTGCAAGATATGGTGATTATGAATAATGATATAGCACTATTGATCAGCACTTTGTCGAATTTCTTTTCACAGAGATTTTCTTTCATTCGAACAGCACGTGCTAGTAATAAATTTTATTATAGTTATTAAAGTTACTACCTATATCGAAGTAATTGCACAATATTCTTTGAAATTGAAAATATTATTTACGAATCTCGTGAGCGCTCGACTACGAGATACCCTATTCTTCGACATGCACATAAATAAATGCTAACATTTTTAATTACCTTGATCTGCGAACGTATTATTGGAAACTGTAAACAAAATTATGATGATATATCCAAACGTACAGACGGACGGTCAGAAAAAGGATGTATAGTAAGTAGACTGCCATAGGCTGGCGAGAGGTCGGGCGATTGATTCGATGAACAAACACATAATTATCCTGATCATTAAGCCTGATTATTAAACCTTATGTCTGTTACAAAAATTTCATAAAACTAAACTCTTTTCAGTATTTTTCATAACCACAGGGTATAAGCATTAGAGAGATCACCATGAGTGTGCAAAAAAACAGCACGCTAGAAATCATGACAACAGCAGTTTTTCTAATCTAAATCATAAACACAATTTCTGTGTTGCAATTATAAACGATCTCCCGCCACATATTTTCTTCTTTGCGATTGGCTTACATTTTGATAATACTCAATCGCTGGCAACAAGTTTCTTTGAGCGATAGAATCAGTGATAAAGGCTGATTATCTTAGAATTATCAAATAATTGACTGATTTCGACAGAGCAAGTCAAAATTTCAGCATCATGCGAACTGAAGCAGGTTAACATTGTTCAAATATAGTTGATGACATTCGCCCTCCTGGGACTCCCGGTGGCTCTGATCTATCAGTCTATCAGATCGGATAATGAATATTAATAAAATACTTTCATAAGGCGCAAATCAGGTACAGCTGCATTTATTCAAATGGTAAAATATAACATATTTATTTAATATAAACTTGTAAATTATAATCAATTGATATATTTTTCGTATATTTGTTGTAAAATATTATATTTGATGCCCATTCTTAATTTTCGTATCATTCACCAAAAATGAGTAACAAGTGACTAACAGTAGAGCAGACGTGACATCTGATTAAAGTGCCGCATAGCTAATAATTTCGAACCAAGAAAATTTTGGTATATTTTTAGTATATTTTTCAGTATATTTTTGAAAAATTAAATATTTCGATGGCGGGTATCTCACAGTCCAGCACACTCGACAGTTGCTTTCTTACTTGTTTTAATCTAATCGTAAACAAATTTTCAGTGTTGCAATTATCAACGTTTTTCCGCCACACAGTCTCCCCATTTGTTGTCGTCATTTATGCCAAACCTTGATAATGCTCTATCGTTGGCTGACAGGTTTTATTATATATTTAAAAGAGTTAGCTATAATAGCTGATTAGATTTATAAAGTTATAAAATAATTGTCTGATTTCAACAGAGCATTTCAGAATTTCAGCAGCATGTGAAATGAAGCACTGATAAGAGCCTAGGCAATAGAAGCTTATCAGGAAAACTGACCTCAGAAGCAGAGCCACAATTGATATGAAAACAATTATAAAAACGCATTCAACAAACAGTTGCTTAACAAAGGGCACCCTGAACGGTTGTCTACGAATACCAAAACTCAGCTGAAAGATGGTGTTGATGACATTCGCTCTCCTGGGGCTCCTGGTGGCTCTGGGCTATCAGTTTCTCACCTGGAACTTTGGCTATTGGCGGAAGCGCAAGGTTCCTGGTCCAAAGCCAAAGCCATTAACCGGCAACTTTCCCAACATGTACACAATGAAGCAACATCCTTTGTATGACATGAGGGATGTTTATAGGTAAATGATGCGAATCCTTGATACGCAGTGAGGACTCGGCTAACGCACTTGTTCGCTTGCAGTAAATATAAGCAGAACTATGATGCAGTTGGCATTTTCTTGGGGCGATCTCCACAGTTGCTGGTGCTCAGCCCGGAGCTGGCACATCGTGTGTTCGTCACTGACTTCAAGAGCTTCCATGACAATGAGCTGGGCAATGTGGTCGACGATAAGTCCGACTTCATTCTGGCCAACAATATGTTCTCCATGAAGGGCGATAGGTGGAAGCAGCGTCGTGCTGACATAACGCCCGGACTGACCATGAGTCGTGTAAGCGCTGGCATCCCTCTATCCTTCCGCACTTTGACTCACAAGTGATAATGCTTTTATAATCCAGATCAAAACCGTTTATCCGGTCACAAACGAAGTGTGTGGCAAGCTCAATGCCTTCATCCGCAAGCAAATACGCATTGGAGCATCTAATGGCATCAATGGAAAGGATGTAAGTGATCTAGTAATGTTTGTTTCAAATTAGTTTACTTAACCCTTGTTTACCACAGCTCAGTTTGGCCTTCAGTACGGAAATGGTCACCGACTGTGTGCTGGGTCTTAGTGCACAGAGCTTTACTGACAATCCTACACCTGTAATGGATAAAATCAAGAATTTATTTGATCAGTCCTGGACCTTTGTGATCCAAACCGTGATCTTCTCGATGTTCCCATTAATGAGCAAATTCCGCAAGCTTCGCTTTTTTCCTGAGCACGTCGAGAAGTTCTTCATCAATCTCATGCAGGATGCAATTGATGCTCGACAGCAGCAAATGGCTGTTGGTAAGCAATTCGAGCGTTCGGACTTCCTGGATTACATCCTCCAGTTGGCCAAGAAGCATACCCTCAATACAAAGCAGCTGACTGCTCATACAATGACCTTCCTCATTGATGGCTTCGAAACAACAGCCTCAGTCCTGGCACATACTCTGCTCTTCCTGGGACGCGATCCCAAGATACAGCAACGTTTGCGCGAAGAAATTAACGCTAATCTGAATGATAAGGGCTTCATCGACTTTGACAAAATCCACGATCTGCCCCTACTGGAAGCCTGCATTCTGGGTACAATATTTCTCCTACTGCTGTGTATTCTATACCTACAATAATTGTGCACTTTTGCTTAGAAACCATTCGACACTTCCCACCTCTGGCGGCATCCAACAAGCTGTGCACCGAGACCATTCAGGTGCCCAATCGCAACGGTGCTCCCATCACCATTGAGAAGGGCACTACGGTCGTTGTACCTCATGGCCTCTTCATGAAAGACGAGGACTACTTTCCCAATGCCGAACTCTACCAACCCGATCGTTTTATGGAACCAACTGCAGCCAAATCATATCGCGATCGTGGCATCTTTATGCCATTCGGTGATGGTCCCCGCATCTGCATTGGTGAGTTAATAACTCAACACCTCCTTGATCTATATTGCTACAATGATTTCTTAATGTTTTCTAGGCATGCGTTTCGCTATGACTCAGATTAAGGCAGCTATCGTCGAAGTTCTTACCAATTTCGAGGTGAAGGTTAATCCCCAGACGTGTAAGGACAATACTTTCGAGCCATTTGGCGTTGTTACGAAAATTAAGGGCACTATTTTGCTAGACTTTGAGGGGCGCAACTAAATTATATTTAAGAAGAAATAAAATTCAAATTGGCAGCATACCCCTTTCTCTTATTCTGTTGCTCTAAAAGCCACAGCACAAATTTGGGCTGTCAGTCAAACATGGACCATTGGATACCTTTGCTGGCTGTGCTCAAGCTTCAAAGAACAATAACACCTTCTCAGAGCCTGGCGTGGGGCATTTGAAATTAATGAACTGTGATTCACAGCTCGCTTGTCTGCGGCCCCCACAGGGCAGGGGATATTTTTTAATTTCAACTAAAATGCATTTCGGATGATGAACGAGTAGCTCGAGCTGCACAGCCAGAACCTACCAGATGTCTCGTTGCTAGGCAGCCAGCTCCATTCCATTGCCATTTTTAATTGTTTTGGGAAAAGGCGGCCAGAAAAAATGAAAATATTCATTTGTTACACGTAAAAAGTCAAGAATGGGTTTGTCGTGTGCATTTGAAAAATGATTGGTATTGGGGCATTTGCAAATGAATCATTTATAATATTGTGCATATCAATTTGTTAACCAAAAAAGAAGATGAGCAATTCCGGAATTGAGGCGATCATTTGGCATACTTAGTATGTACGATTATATGCAAAATGAAATGGAACAGTTAATGAGCTGGCTAAGCAAATAAACACATTTTAATTAACATTTAAAATGCGTATTAAGCAAAAAGCTTTTAAGAAACGGCCAATAAAAGCAACAACAGCATTAAAGGCCGTCTGAGCTGAGAATCGATGTATCAAAATATGAGAGGAAAGCCTCGATCGTTCATTAACAAGCGCGTCAAACTGATAAGAAATGGCAGAGGAGTGGGGAGAGTGGAGAGAGGAGAAGAGGGAAGACTACAAAACAGGTCACAATGCTAATTGATTGCAGCAAAAGTCGCTGCCTCAACGTGGGCTATAAAATTATTGAAGCCACCACCAGGAGACACGCATTTCTCGTCTCGATAAGCAAATTGCGTTTCCAAAATGAAACCACGGGCCACCACATGACTCATCATACAGTACGGCACGAGCACAGTCAGAGACTCAGTCACTAGACAGGTAAAAGGTAAAGGTAAGTATATGACCCAATCCTCATCTAATGCACTAAAGCCGAGCCAAGAATTGAGGCTCGGCTGCGTTCACAGATTAAGCAATTAACTTGGGTAGTTGAGATAAGACTCTCACTCTGTTCTCTGTCTCTGTCTCGTACTCCCGCTCCCACTCTCTCTTTTTCCCGCAAGGTGTGTGTATTTATTCAACTGAGCGATTATAATGCATTTGGTTTAAGTCCGTTTGCATATGCAAATTAAGATCAATGTCGAAATGATCTGAGCCCCAATTTACGAGTATTATGATCGAAATTTCTGAACTGTTTTTTTCTAAAGCAACATTTTTTATGTGATATTTTTATAAGCTTTTAATGTTATAATTTACTTTCCAAAATATTTAACGTAAATATATGAATTTAAATGCATATGTCTCTGTTTTTGTGGCCTTTGTTTAGACTTTTTATGGGGGCGTGCATAAGTTGGTGTCGTTGAAAGCTCGATATCTTCTCAGTCTTTTTACGATCGCGTCTGATTTAATTAGTTTTATGTGTCAAAACGCAGTTAAATATTTGAAAACTCGCCACGGCTAACTGAGTTGTTATACAAATAAGTGGAATGTGCCAAAAAATGTATGTATAAGGCTTAGCACATAAATACGTACATTTTGGCAATTTATGAACCACATATCATGTTCGTACAAGCACCACAGTCTACTCCCGCCCCCTCGGCACACTCAATCCGTAGCCACTTGAGGCAATAAAAATCATGGCTACCCCCTGTAAATGGAGCTAAGTACGATCCATAAATTTTCCCAGCTAATCGTACGCACTCAGACCGAAAACAACGGAAATTGTTTGTAATCATACGAAAATTGCCTACAAATGAACTGCTTAACGGTGTGTCGCACATTTGGCAAACACCACACAACACCACACAACACCACACAGCACCACTACCAACAATTGCCAACACAACAATAACAACGGCAGCCTCATTTTAATCCATTTAACGGGGCCCCGAAACTGTGCCACATTTGCGTTTGTGGCGGCCAAATAAGAACAGCAGCAAGGAGATCAACGGCTGCTGTTTGAATGAGAACACCACATACTCTGTAATAGTCATAGACTCAAAAGTGAGCTAGTTGAATGAATTGCCCACATAGCCTGTAATAGCTATAGACTTAAATGTGATTACTATAATGTTGTACAGCTGAAATAAATTTACTTGATTTTCCTATTTAGCCATCACTCACTGCCAATACTCCCTTCGAGCATTTGCAACAGGGTATTTGTAACAATCGCTGGCTGGAATTGCGCGAGGGCATATTTAATTTATAAAACGACCAAAATGGCGCGCACAAAATTGTCCAGGGGCAAATGCCAAGGCGAGCCAGGAGGGTGTGGGTGGTGGGGTTGAGGCGTGGGGCATGGGGTAGAATAACGAAGGGTGCCACAAAACGAGCAAACACTGCTTACTGCGGCATGAATGCGTGAAAAAAATTGGTTACTTATTAAAAATGCCCATATACCATAAAATATGCATGGGCATAGATGTGTGTATGTATGGGTGCGGCCTCATAAAAATCAGAGGATCCTGCAAAGAGTGGGTGCGAAATTAATTAAGAACACTCTTGTAATGTTACGAGTAGTTCGCTCCCCTCACAATGAAAGTGTTTGCAACATTTTGTGGCAATTAAGCCAAATCTTCTCTAACAAACGAGTACGAGCGACCTTCTAGTCCAATATTGTGAGCTTAATTCGGAATCAATTGATGTATTTTACATTGTTTTCCAATAAGGTAAAATGTAATAGATTCTCTTTTCTCATGGTATAAAAAAGCAAACACTAACTTTGAATAAATTCTGCTATCATAACATATGTCATAGAAAACTTGTTCAATCTGCCTTGAAGTGTTTGAAAACAATTTATTCTACTCTCATTAATTTTAATTTATTACACCTTCTAAAATTATAGTATGTTCAGAACTAAGCAGACTTACTCAATGTGGTTTTTTTAATATATGAAACAATCATGATAAATACATTTTTTATCACAAATTTTTGAAGAAAGATTTACTTTCTTTTATGGCAAGCAACTTTTATTTACATCTATTTGAAAACAAACACAATGTTCCTAAGCTGGTTGAACACGAAAATTCAATAATCTTAGCTTGGGGCTAGTCCCTCGACAAACCTCACTCCTCCCTCTGGCCGAAATCAGTGCTTCGGGAGAATCGACTTCGATTCAGCCGATGCTCAACAAGTCTACCCTCCAGCCAAAAGCTTTCAAACTCCCACACACATTCGAAAAGCAATGTGGATTAAATAATTAATGTGTTAATTTATCGTTTAGCAAATTGTGTGGTCAATTCACTAACAAAATCACGCATAGACCTAGAGTCAAACTTCCCGTCTAAGCCTTGGGTCAAGTGTGGACAGGCAAAAAGAATTTCGCAATCACAATGGCCTAGAGCTTAGCTTGGCGGAGTTCAAGGAAACTGCTTCAAGTGTTGAGGGAAATCACTTAAATGGGCAAGACAGAGACAGAAACATACATAGAGATGGAGAAAGAGAGAAACTGTAGACGCTTCTGTCTAGATTCGTGGGCATTAGGAAGACATTCGCATAAAGGTAAAACTGTCACCAATAATAGCGCTCACCTGACCGCACATAAAATTTGCGAGGACGAACAGGGACAACCATAATCAGTATTGGCAATTGGAGTGACATTTGCGACGTGCTCTACCTCCTGCCACACCCACTTTTACATCAGGCCACCATTTGTATATGAGCTAAATAAAAATGCATACGAAATGAAGCTGGCAATGCTGCAACCAGAAGGCAGCAGGAGCAAAGCGTCGCAGTCGCCATTTGGAGGCACTTGCGCAGAACTTTCCTGCTGAATATTCCATGAATTTGCCAATAAAGTCAAGTGGCAAGTCCTGCAAATGGAAACGGAGGTGGGCTACGACGCCGCTTCTTTTGCTTCAACTTCTGCTGCTGTTGACTGCAGTATGCTGCTGCATACTAATTCAGTCTACACTCCCCAGCTTCCCTTCCGTCGCTACATGTGGCTGCTACCTGCTGGCCCAGACAATTCCAATGCCCTGCATTGTGGTGCCATCTTGGCCTCATTCTGTATTCATACCAAGCACCAATTTCTCGTTGCTGTTGTTGCAGTTATTGTAGTTGTTGTTGTTGCCCGCTATTAACTGAAATAAAAGTACAAAAAATTGCAATAAAAATGTGGACCGCCTCTCGCTTTGCATTAAAATTGCATTGCAATTGCCCAAGTCGAGGCCTTTGTTGTTGTTACTCTTTTATTACGGCAATTGTTGCTCGATGTTGCTGCTGCTGTCTCTTGCAGCCATTGCCGTTGCCGTTGCTGTTCAAATGAAATCCAATTAGTTGGCTACAAGGCCTACAACGACGATGCGTCGTGACTTGAGAAGTCCTTTTGCATGCGACTGTTCGCATCTGTCTACGACTTTGTATGTAGATTTGAGTACACGGCAAAAAATTAAATGGATGAATAAAAAATTACGATTATTTTGATATTTTGCAATTAAATGTTTTTTTAAATTTGGCATATATTTTAAACAGACGAAAAACTTTAACTTATGTTTGTATTTCAATCTGAAACAATTTGATTCTTGTGTCTAAATATTATATCAGATGGGTAAGAATACTTAAGTTAAATATTACTATTTGATGACTATAGTTTAAAAAAATATTAATAATAATAATAACAATAGTAATAATAATAGTAATCATAATAATATTGATAATAATAATAATTAAAATGATAATAATAATCATAATAATAATAACGATAATAATACTACTACTAATAATAATAATAATATTAACAATAATAATACTAATAATAATGATAATAATAATAATAATAATAATATTAACAATAATAACACTAATAATAATGATATTAAAAGTAATAATAATTACTGTATGTTTTATTTTTCATTAGTTTCTCTCCGTGTATAATCAGTCTCTGTGTGTTGGATCACGCGCTCAATTGAATATGCAGTAATTGCCCGTTTCATTGTTGGCCATGATTTTCGCTGACTTTTGGTAACAAAAAGCGTAGCGCTTAAGTGCAAAATTGAATTTTTGTGATTAATTTTTTGGTTTTTGCTGTAAACAAGAAAACTCCAGAAGCAATCGAATAGACATAACATGAAGTACATCCAATCCTACTGGATTGGTATACTCGTACACAAGGCACATGCCAACATAGCAGAGCGAGATTCTTGCCATTCATTCGGGATACATTTCACAATCAAGTCGCGGCATTCCAAGCCATTACAAGCCAAGCCACCTGAGTGGGCAAGTGGGCACCGTGCTCAAGGCCAAGAGACGGCAATAAAACTGTCAATTAACCTTTAAGTGAACCTGGCTAGAAAGATGCCAGCGCACACACAGGAAAAGACGCTGAACGAAATAATTTCCATTTGCATAGTCTGGGTGGGGGAGGATGCGAGGTAGAGCAGGGGAATATCTTATCGTTGGCTGCCAGAATGCCTGGGGTCGAGATAGCAGCATACATTTTGCGCTGGCGCTAATAGAGATCTCGCAGCGACTGCTGTCAATGGCACAAGAGCTGGACGGGCATTAGGAAATATCGGAGGAAAGTAGACCACAGGCAAAGACGCAGCCTCCGTTACGTTCTGCTTATCTTCGGTCCCCTCTGCCCGACAAACCCTCGCTTTGTGAACTCAAACTGACAAAACGCTGCTATTTCCAATTGTGCTATTAATCTGCCACATTTGCACTTCTCCAGGCCATGCGCTGTCCCACTCGCACACACATACCCTCTCGCGCTCGCTTCCTGGTTTCGGTCGGAGACGATGGCAACGCTTGGCTAACCCGAAAATAGAAACAATCAAAATGAAAATACATTCTCTTCATGCTCTCGTCTATTCGTAATAAAAACCCCAAAAGCAAAACGTTTTCCATTTAAAATGTCGTCGCAAATGCAAAGCTCAATGCTACCAGTAATACCCCCTCGGTGCCCCCTCACAGCTCCACTTCCCAGTTCCATTAACAGTACTCTCATGAAGCAGCAACCAATCAGAAGCCAGCAGTGTCACGCCCACTGCGTCAATTGTCGGCCAGTGCTGCCCATCAGTGTGCAGACTGAAACCTGTTTGCCCATAGACCGGAGAGCCAGCAAAGCCCGAGCGCATGAGCAAACGTGAGTGAGAGCGAGATGACACCTTGACTGGGGCGGGCCAACCAGCGGCAACCACCACACACAGCACACAGCGGACAGTGGACAGCGGACAAGTGCAGAAAGAGCGCAGTGTGAAGGGTGAGAGCGGGGGTGAGCGGTGCTGGCAGTGCGGTGAGGGTTGGCTAACGTTTATTATGGTAGGTTAGGTTCAAACAAGGTGGCAAACAGGCTCGTTAACGTTAACCAAATAGGAAGGAAGCAGCAGAGCTTGCGGCGACGTCGCCGTCGCTGCCGGCGTCAGACAAACTGGTTTTACTTGTTTGTTTTGTCTTTGTTGCTGTTGTTTTTGTTCCTTTTGTGTTTTGCTGCCAGCGGGGTGACTCCTGGCTTATTTGGCTAACAAGCTACGCGGCAGTAGCAGCACTGACAGCCTCGGCGACAGCGGCAGAAGCAGCAGAAGCAGCAGCAGCAGCGACTGGGAATGCGACTGAGACGGCGGCAGCGCAATCGTCCGTCGGCATATTTTTGGCCTGCATTTATGAAAAGCGTTTACGCCCGCCAGCACGCGCCCGCTCCCAGCACGGAGATTTTGCAGATCGCATCTCAGACGGTTCAGTCAACGACGTCAGCTCAATTTGTCGAGTCGCGTTTGTCGTCGCGGAAGTCACAAAGCCAAGTTAATTAAACTGCCAAATTGAAACTTCAAACGCATCGCATCGCAACGTTTCATCTTAAGTTCTGTGTGTTTTGTGAGAAGTGTGAGAAGAGCAAAGATTATTGGGAAAATAGCATATATTGTAAAATATTGTTGAATATTTGCAACAAGACCAAGTGCATCATCCAGTGATATCAATTGTTTCCTAAACGAACCAAATTGGCGCCATTCGTTGTCAACATGTCCAGCCACGAGGATGATGAGCACGAGCATGAGCACGAGCATGGCGACGATGTCGAGGAGCAGGAAATACACGTCGATGTCGATTCCGATTCGCGAATGTCATGCGGCAGCGGCTCCGATGTGGATATGGATGGCGGGAGCTGCTACGACGAGTCCGAGACGCCACTCAGGTAACATATCAATTAGAAATCGCTCGATCTGTATAACAATATGTATAGAACAAAGAGGCCAATCATTGTTATGCCATTTGAACTATTCAGGGTTTTAATCTTTAAATGCTTTGATGGCTCCACAAAATGTTATTCTTTATGGCTTGAACATACTGTGGCAACACAAAGACTTCTTTTGTGTGACGTTCGGACAAGTTAACAAGCTGGCAATAGATGGGGCCAACTCTTTAAGCCGCATTCATTCATATCTCTCGTTCATTTTTTTGGGACCCGTCGGACTGTTTAGACCAATTTGGCTTTGGCGTGAACAAACCTCTTAAACACTAATAAATTGCCGCAGCGAACCCAAATGAAACTCCCTGAATTGACAGACGAAAGAGACTAAGCCGGGTAAGGTATTGGAGTTGGAATAACTGGGAATTGAGAATTGGGACTTGGGCTGGGATTGAGACTGGGGCTGTGTCGGCGATAAAATGCACATTAGCAAGGCGCCAAAAAGCGCGCCCTGATAACAATTCCCAAATGGGCTTAAACGAGTTCCACATACAATGCCACAGTCGGCGGCCCAAGCATATTGGATTAACATTTTAATAGAGCAAGCTATAAAAATCCTATAAAAATCGAAACTTCAAGGAATGTGGGAGAGACAATGGGAGAGAGATAGGGGAACCATATGAGTTATGTTTAATAACAAGTTCTTGCCGAATCTTATAAATAAAGTATATAATTTTCGAAAGTGTCGATTTAAGTTTTTAAATAATTTGGAAGAGAAAATTAAATATCGATCGTGACTCGTTTCGAGCGTTGATTTATAGAATTCAAATAAAATGCGTAGAGCATTTGCATAATTACTTAATTTGCCAACACGTCAACAGTCAACAGTCAACAGTCAACAACATTGCGTATACGCCGCGTACTACAGCCGCAAACAGCAAACATGATTTCTGCGTGTTTCGCATTTATCTGTCTAAAAGATCAGCAACTACTCGACAATAGCGTGGGCATTGCTCGACTGGTCTCACAGTGCCATTCGCATAAACAACATTAATTAATAATTTGTTCTGCCGATGCTTGCTTATCGTGCGACACTTTTAATATTAATGAGCCTGCAACAACCACATCAACGACATCCACAACTTTGTTGTCTTTTCTTTTAGTGAATCACTGCAATCGGAGCAGACGCGCTCCTCGTCCAGCGAGAATCTGCCCTTCAGCATATCCCGGCTGCTGTCCAAACCCTTCGAGACCAACAACAACAATCACAGCAACAATCTGCTCAACAGCAGCCCCAACAACAACATCAATAACAACAACAACAGCAGCAGCGCTGACAGAAATATCGATGACAAGGAGCTGCAAGCGGACGATCAGGACTTAGCTGCCTACAAATTGGCCACCAGCATTGCCAACTCAACGTATGGAAGCGCTGCCGCTCTCTACACATATCCGCATCTTTATCCATCGGCAGCCGCCGCCGCCGCTGGCCATGTGCTGCGTGTGCCACCGCAGCGTACGCCATTAACCTGGGCGCTGCCACCGCTGCATCATGCGGCGTTGGCGCATCAGGCGGTCAAGGATCGACTGGCAGGTGAGTCAGGATACCAACTCCAAGTCCATCATCAGCAAAGAGCAAACAGTATGTTAAGGTCCCGCTGTGATTGGGCCATGTTCACTCTCTCTCTCTCTGTGGCTTTTATGGACTGGCCATCCAACGGTAGCAGACAAAACAAAACTGTTTCGATTTCGATTTGGCCAAGTGCTTTTGCCCATGATTACCATGTGGCACGCACACGAATGCGAATGCGAGTACGAGTGCGAGTGCGAGTGCGACTACGAGTGCGAGTGCAAGAGTGCGGCTTATTAAAGTCTTGTTCTGGCCGGACTAATAAGCGCGATCAGAGAAGTCTTTTAAGCCAACATGCCTGTCGGCATGTCATTGGGGCCCACAGCTACATCCATGCTTCTGTATGTATGCGTATGTGCATGTGCGTGTGTGTGTGAGGTCTGCATAAGCTGAAGCTGGCCCTAAAGTATAAAAACATGTTTGCCTTCAAATCCGCAATCGCAGCTTAAGTTAAAAAACTTTACGCTGCGCCACCGCCCAGAAGCGATCGCATCGCATTTGCATATGCCGCTCATTCAATGGCATCCACACATCCTCTGGCTGCAATTCCTTCAGCCTGAGCCTAAGCCTGAGCTTGAGCTTGAGCTGGGGGCTTTTGTTAATTTGTTTACATTATGAGCTTCACTTGTAGCTACAAGCGGCATTCGCAGCGCGAGCCGCTTAAATAATGAGCTCGCGTTGATTTTATTACGCCTCTCGTCTGGCGTCTTGGCCACTTGGCAGTTGGCAGTTGGTACTTGGCAGTTGCTTTATCAGCTATCCCTACTCAGTCGCAGTCGCAATCGCTCATATTTGGGCAGCCAAAAAGCTGCTTAACTAAGGATCGTCGCGATTGCCAATTGCGATTGCAACAGTGGCTAAAACTTTTGCTTTTATGGGCAACATCCGCTACTGCTTTGCATCGCTACTGCTACTGCTGCTTTTGCCGTCGGTCTTTCAGTTATTTTAATGAGCTGGTTTACATGACTTTTTAATTTCGCGCTGTGCCCCGAAAAGGAATTAATTACACATTGGGCGGTCGCCGGACTCAACTCGATTTGAGAGCGCGACCACGACGGAGGGGAGCAAGAGAGACCCTTATTTATCGCCACATACCACACTTCAATGTGAGGCGGCCAACTGACATGGTCAGCTTTTAATTAGCCATGAGAGTGCCTAGTAGAACCTGGCCACACTTATGAGACACTGCAGTCCCATCAGTCGAGCCAACTGAACGATCTTTTGACCAGTTTCGTTTTGTCAACATCTTCGTCAGCAACGTCTTGTGTATGTGTGTGTGCGCGTGTGTATTGGAGTGCGTGTGCTTTGTGCATGTGTGTGTTGTGTCGCTTGAGTTGCTGATAAGCTGGCGCCTTGGCTTTTTTCATTAACAAGACAAACGATCAGCCAACGGACTGAACTGTCTCTGCACCCGTAACAAGCTGACCCTTACTGTGATCTTCCCCCCCTGCCCGCTGACTTTTTTACCCTCCACTCAGTCTCCCATTGTAGCGCCATATGATTAATAAGCATTGTATGTTAATTGGAATGCTGTTTGGCTTGCTGACAGCCGTCACAGCAGGAGCCAATTATTTTAGCTCTTGGGTCAACCGTAGCCCTTTATGCAATTTGGCAATAGGCAAAATATGTACTCAAAACTATTACCATATTCCAGTAGCTTGTTGGCTTAAATCACACAACCAACGGTAAACTGACATTAACACAAAAAAGGTCAAAGTGTAGATACTTGATAGCAGACTCATATTGCGCATACGCCTTGCACACCTCAAAACTTTGACTGCGACAGCGACTCTGACTCTGGCTCTGACTCTGGTGTTTGCCACAGGCGCCATCAATAATGCATGCTAAAAGCTTTTAGCATTATTTTACGTATTTTGGGAAAGCAGTTTACAGGCAGTCTCAGCCGCTGTCCCAGCCGCAGCAACAGCCACAGCCCACAGACAGGTTGTGAGTATCTTTAAGATACACCAAGAGCTGAGCCAAAAACATCATAAATAAGCACAACGGGAAGGCACAACACGGGAAGCGTTGGTAAGCCATAAAATTATGCTTACGCGTTCCTCTCCTCGTAACCTTGCATCCCCACGAATCCTTTAAGGACATGAGTGGAGCTACTTATGTGGTGCGATAAATGGCTTTTTATTGAAATTGATATTGCTTGAAATATTCAAATGGTTCGCCAATCTCAATTCCAATGCCCATCCCCAACTTCGACCTCTTTGCGATATTGATGCCTCAAGCTGTCTAAGGTTTCTTTAGACACATATTTCAAAAGGGGTTTCTGCGGAAAAGTGGCAATAAAAAACATGATTTGTCAGTTTAACACCCGCCATAGATTCTGGCATCGAGCATTTTCCAATTCAGCCTCAATTCACTCATTTTAAGGGGGTGAAACCTATTGCAAAGTGGAAGCTGGCATAAATGTCAATCCTTGAATTTGTTTAAATTTTTATGGCTAGCAGCATATTTTCAAATGAGTTCCTGAATAGTAAGTTAGAGATTCTTATGTAATTTTTTATTTTAGAATTATGATAATTCCTTTATGAATATATTATTAGGATTAACCTAATCAGGATAATACAGTATTGTATTTGAAACGACAATAATCTTTAGGTGTGCACCATAAAAATATAATATGTCTTCTTTGGTTGAATAGAAAAAATCAATATAAATTTAAGAAATATAATAAAGTGAAAAAGTCTTGTTTTTATTTTTAATAAGCTTAATAATTTTTATAATATTTTTAAATCAAAATCAAGGAAGTGCATAAAATTTCTCAATTGAAATTCATTGTGGTTAAACTAATGTCAAATGGCTTTGGAAAATAAATATATTTTTTAAATTATTTGCTTCACAAAAAAATTACAAATTACAAATAGGTCTGCACATTACTAAATTTTCTTCAAGTGCTTAGGTGGAAAATGATTGAAAATCAATAAACGTTTAAAGAGGAATATTGATTGCACTTTTTGTTGCTGTAATAATGAATAAAAACACCCTACAGAAGTGTATAGCAATTCGTAGAGAACATTAAGTTTTGTGCAGCCAAAGCACCGTCTAGGTTTTTATCTTGTTTTTCAAATTGCTGTTCAAATGGCTTTGGCAAATAAATTTGGCCAGAATATTCACAAGCTCATGTCTGACTTATCGCATGACCCCAGTGACGATGATCAAGCCGGTTTCCCAGTTGCCCATTTGCCCAGTTGAACAGTTGACCAGTTGTCACCAACGACAACGACATCGTTTCAATATTTTGTTTTTTTTTTTTTGTGACCACTGCGACTGTTCTTATCGCACATAATAAACAACAACACACACGCTATGGCAAAGTAAGTCGACTGGAGGAATTTTAAAAGGTTCAGCGCCAGCAGTACCACCAAGCCACTGTCCAATTTCCAAGTCCGAGCGCCCGCACCCATTAAGCCAGCGTCAGAGTCGCCTGAGTTCGATTTCGTGTTGCAGTCGCAGCCTAAGAACCGAGACACTGGGTCACATACTATATGAGCAGTAGTACGCATCCTAGGAAGCCGCAACTTTATGACTCAACCAGGCGACCGTTGACTGAATGAAATTGATGTCGCGTGCGTCTGTCTGAGTCTGGCTCTGGCTCTATGATAAAGGTTCGACTGCAGCTTGATCTGAACCTCAGGTTGTGGCAATTAGGCGCTTAGGCGCTTAGACGCTTACCGGTGCGAGTCAGTGACTCCTAAGGGCTGGCCCAGCCCAAATTGATTTCACAGCATGCCGCGAAGGGCAGGTAGAGGCGGGTTTAAGGTCGCTAAGTAGCCATGTACAGGTGCCTAGGCCTTTACCTTTGCCGGAAGCAAATATCGGAAATTGCTTGTTATCTGAGCAGGAATTTATTGTTTGCTAATTGCTTGCGAGGACACACAGCAGTGAAAGTGAGCTGTGCAATTACCTGCAACTACTTAACTATATCTATTTTATTTCATGTGTCTTCCTTCAGCTGCATTTCCCATTGCTCGTCGCATCGGACATCCCTACCAGAATCGCACGCCGCCCAAGCGAAAAAAGCCGCGCACATCCTTTACACGCATCCAGGTGGCCGAGCTGGAGAAGCGCTTTCATAAACAAAAGTATCTCGCATCTGCGGAGCGAGCGGCTCTTGCTCGGGGCCTCAAGATGACTGATGCTCAGGTGAAGACGTGGTTCCAAAATAGACGCACCAAGTGGAGGTAAGCATCAAAATAGAAAAAATCAATATATAAAGCTCTACCCGCATCCAAAGTGATGACAGGTAGTCAAGCCCCAACTCCAGCGCCACTTGAAACTGTCTGTTTAAACTACAAAATCTACAAAAGCCTTTTGCACTAAAGGAGCCAAAAGCAGAAAAATGGTAGGAAAAAAGAAAACAAAAGCGTGTCTCTTATGCCGGGGGTAAAAGGTTCGTTCATTATGCATGAGCACATTAAATGAAAAAGCGTTGCCAGAAACGCCTGTTTCAACCCCACCGCCCACCACTTTGTGCTAGGGGTTGATATAATTGTGGGGGTGGTTTCATTTTCTATCTGCAGCAGACCGAATAGCCTTTGTAGCGTCAGCTAATAATGAGCACTGGCTTTTACTAGCCATACGCTAATCATGGCCACAAAATGGCCGCTATAAATATATATATTACTCGTATATATATATTTAGTGTTTAATGAGTTGATAGTAGTTTACAAAGAGTAATGTCGTTGTCATTTCAACAATTCTATTTAAAAGATTAAAACTGTCAAATACGAAATGAGTTGGAATAGGCTTTCAATACCAATAAAATTGGTAATATTTTAAATTTTTATAAAAGGTGGTTTACTAATCATTCTCGTTATAAATAGCAAATATTCATAGCTAAGAATGAACTGCTTATATATTTGGTATAATTACTACATGACTATTTTAAATAATCGATAGATAATGACAGTATGCTTTTAATATGATACAAAACACAAATATGTCGAACGATTGAAATAATATCTAAACAATTTGATCAATAGTTGAAGCTTGACGGCCCTTTAATTAGCCTTAACTACGATGTACATGCATGTACTTGGTACTCATTGTTACACATATATAAGTGTATGAGTGTGTATGAATGAATATATGCGAACCTATGTGAATCATGAAACTTTTACTTAGCACGCATAAGCTCCATGGACTACCATCTGTTGGTTATCAATTTGATTTATAGCGATGGCAATGGAGCAATGCAAATGGGAATTAACGACTACGACTATTTCCAAATATGGACTTGAAACGGAACCTTATCAGTCGAATAAGCTACCCTACAAATGAACAAGTCACGCGCTTGTTTGTCTCTAATTTAATGAGGCATTGATGCGTTGAATGCGTTCGCATTTGCGTGTCTCAAATTGTTTTCTATTTTATTATTAACATTAGAATTTTAACAATATATGTATGTGAATGTGTATACACACTTCATACTCAAACACTTTATGGACTAAGTTCTTGCAAAGCGGGCCTATTCTATTGCCCATAGGCGCTAATTGCCGCTTAGCCAAACTCTGTCCCAGGCCGACAATGCCAGACCTCACTGCCGTTCTCTTGGCTCTCCCAGCTTATCAGCCATTTTGAGCCTATTTTAGCTCATAAAAATTAATGATGTAAAACGCAATTTTGTTAACGGCAATGGCCACGGCTCGTTTGTGGCTAAGTGAAATGGCAACGGCATAATACAAACTCCATGATTATTAGGTACAGCTCGTAAATATAAAAATACTTATGTATATATATGAGTACATAATTGCTTTAATGCAGTCTGAAAACTGTTCGCCAAGTAATTTAAATAATTAACTGCGTCCAACATGGCGTATGAGTTATGCGGCCAAAGCACAAAGATTGCTTAATGCGATTTTTTGTTTTCTTACTCATTTTAATATTAATAAATTGCAACCTGTTTTGCAGGCCGTGACAACAACGACTTGTAATATTAACTGAGGCTTTTAAATGCATCGATTGCTTACAAAAGTAATAACAACATCATCAATAATTAATAATTAACAAACAGAATGCGAGTCAGCTGAAGCTTAAAGACTGAGCAATTGAACGAAGCTTGTAGCCTGTCAAGCTGACAATGTGTTTAGCAAATCGTCAAGAAAAAAACGAATAAGGAAAACACAAAAAGAGAAAAAGGCCAAAGTCAGATGGCAGATGGCGAAGCCAGACAAAGAGACAAAGAGAGAGAGAGAGAGAGAATGAAAAAATGGCATGTCATTGTATACTTTGCCACGATTGGCCAAAACAAATGGCGCCGTCTAACTGTTGTCTGGGAAGTCCTTGGCACTTCTATACCCTGCGGTACTTGCTTTTGAATTCAGAGCATAAAACTATATCGTTATATTTATAAATATCTTTTATATGTCTCCTGCTTAAATAGCCAAGAAGTCTGACATTAACTGCCATTTAAAGATCTTTTTGTCTGAGATCTGTGCAGTAGAGCTTGTTTTCATAAAGACAACATCAATAACTCAACAAGCGCTTGTATTGCTTGTAGAGTGCACAGCTTGACATGGGATTATGGTAGTCTAAAAGGTATCTCGCAGTTGGGCTACTGTCTGCGCGATGACTGCTGCTACACTTGCATAATTTAATTAGTTACCGGCACATAAATCAACTTGCAGTTAAACCCTTTTTAATTACATGGCCATGCATCAAAGCTGCGCCCCCCTTGAGATTCGCTTGGCAAAATCTTAAATTGGAGTACGAAAGCTCACACGAGACGCTGGAAATTAATTGCCTGGCATATGGTAAAGTTTTCTTTGCTGAAAGCTGTCTAATTAAAAATTTACACACACGCATACACTCGAATGACAAATGAACAAACTTACGTGTGTATGTGTGTAAGAAGTTGATAAGCAACTTTAACCACAAGGCGAAAATCAATTTGGCTGAGAGCAAAGTTTTTGTTTTGGGCATAAGGAAAATCAAATGAAATTAATTACAGCTGCGTTGGCCATTTGTAAATTAACTTTGAAGTTCTTTTACGCCCGGCACGTGGCCAAAACGGGCCAGTCCGGATTCAGAAGCAGAAAGAGGGCCGGGCCAAATCTTCGTCTTTTGTGGCAAGTCCCTTAGGAAGCAGCCATGCGACCGGCCAGCCAATTAATGGGCCAGCTAAATTGTTATGTCTTGAAAGATAATTACCAAAGGGCCTTTTTGCTTTGGCCAAGAATGTTGCCAGAGAAGTGAGGGGGGTTTTGGGCCAAAAACTTTTGTGGGCCATGGTTATTTGGTCGTAATTTGTTGACGCTCGTTTGCGGGCGGTGTGTGAAATGATTTTAATTACCGGACCGGAAAACCTGTGAGCAGCTGCTAACAGTGCGACAATTGACTTGCCATTAAATTTGTGGCAACATAAAAGCCCCTCTCACACTCTCTCTTTCTTTCTATCTCGTCCCCTCTCCATCACTCTCTCCCACATTCAATACATCGAGTCAAGCGCAGTCAAGCGATTTATGCGTTGAGCTTTAATAAACATTTTAGCCTAATGTCGAGCCATTATTTATCGTGGCTAAAAACTTTTTCAGCGCCCTGGCGCCAAAAGACAAACAGTTAACATTTGTAAAGCGTTTGTTGCATTTTCATTCCCATTTCCATTTCGTGACTGAAGATAAATTACAGTCGTGCCTCTTGTCTCCTGTCTCGGATCTCATGGCTCTCAACCAGAGCACACACCAAAAAGCAACTGGAATTAAACTTGCACACACTCACACTCAATCACATTTGTACATTTGTTTACTTGTTTTCGGAGTTTTAATCAATTTTCGTTGAATTTTTTATGCGCTAGCTGTAAAAATGGCTGCAGATAAAATATGCAAAATCCCAGAAAGTAAAAGTTAAGCAATTCACTTGAAGCTAAATCATTGCCCAGACAATTGAGTTTTGGTAGATACGAGAATGTATATTTAGGCAGTTAAATTATTGTTATTGTTACGAGTAAAGTAAGTCAATTAGATAGACTACCCTCGTTTAAATTGAAGCACATAAAGTGGAGGTACTATAAAAAAATATTACTGCTCAACCATAACAACCATGTTATCAGTAACGTATCAATTGGAAATAATAATTGTGTCTTGAATATGATACATTCAGAAATGAAATTGAGCAGTTAATTCGACTTATAATCACCAGATTCCAAGCGTTATTCACCTGTATAATAAAAATGTATAGTAACTGAATAATAAACTGGAATTTTATTATACGAGTATGCTATCAACAAATTACATAGATTGTTAGTTTTATTGATATTACTCTTAAAGCTGTATTCGATGTTTAAATAAAACATTAATTTTGTGTACGATTAACTTAAAATCCGTTATAAAATTAATCTTCAGTATTTCTTACTAAACCAATTCAGATACTCGCAATGGGTTGAAGTTTGAGCACATCACACTGCAATGTAATACATATTTAATAGGTGCGCATTCAAGTTATGTACTTATAGTTTGAATGATGACATTGCTGATGAAAGGCATAATGATAGCATATTAAACTATATTATAATTATGACATGTGTGGGTCGCACACACACAAACATACTAATGACTAAGGTATTTAGGTAGTCATTGTAATTACGGGACAAACTTTGCGCCAACAACCAGAAGAACTTCATTAGCTCATGAAATATTCAATATGGCGCGCGATGGCAATTCAACCCCACCACAGGGTAAGGGAGGAGTACATAATATATGTGTGTAAGTGTGTGTGTGTGTGTGTATGAGTTGGGGGATGACCACAATTAGAGCATAAATGCTGCGCAAACGCGAGCCAAAATGGGAATGGGAATGGGAACCATAACGAGAACGAGAACGAGACTGGAACTGGAACTGGATCTGAGAAGAGTAAACTGAGATGGGAATGGAGTAGCAGGCTCTAACTGCAGCAGTGTTGCAACAGTAAACAGCTAAAGGCTGCTGCAATTCCAGTTGAGGCAATGAATAATTTAGTAGCAGTTTGGGGGACACACAAATTGCCAGCAATTGTAACTCCAGTTGTTTCGAGCTAAATCCCATTTGAGCGCAAAACATTTAAAATGTAATTTCGAGCCGACTCGAAATTAATTTTCAATAAACAAAAGCGCTACAGTTACCCTCAACGAGTTTAATTGCGCCAGGGATTATGGCAGTCGGCATTTTTGATTTGATTAGTTTTAAATGGTCTTAACAAGCCGTCCACATAATGACTTGATGAGTTAACGACCCAAAACCTTGTCTCATGGCAAGTAAATTGCTTTTCGATAATGAATATGCACATTAGGCGATGCCAAACAATTGATAAATCCAAATATTACTCAACATCAATCACAGCTCAATCATAACTTACTTGTTTACTTTTGTTCTTCTTGTCCCTTGCAGACGCCAGACGGCCGAGGAGCGGGAAGCCGAGCGTCAGGCGGCCAATCGCTTGATGCTATCTCTACAGGCGGAGGCCATTAGCAAAGGATTCGCGCCGCCACCAGCTCCTCTCGGCACTCAATCCGGCGTCAATGGAGCTCCACTGGCCGCGTTGCACGGACTGCAGCCTTGGGCGGAGGCGTCGCATGCAGCGGGCTGCTAATCGTCTGCAATCGTAGCATATGTAGCATAGTGTATAAGGTTTATTTGTGATAACGTTTGCTTTGTAAATAGAGTTGAAGTATTGCAGTTTCAGCTTCCTGAACATCTGCTGTAATTTGTAAATATTTAGCTTTACTTTTTAGACCCATCCATACATATACATATATATAAATATATATATATGTATATACATATATATAGTATTTAGTATATCTTTACACACATAACATTAAGATATATGTTTAAGTTTAAGTGATTATGTTTAGTTTATAGCGCAGAGTTTCCTTTTATTCAGTTATTGCTCAATACAGGACGAAATTGCATCTCAACATCGTCAACTTCTAAGCAAAATAAAAAAAAGATTTGAATATATGGCTTTTATTGTACGTTAATCTTAAGTCAACTGGCATTACCTAGTATTATAAATGAATAATTAGTAAACATATAAATAACTTATGAAAATAAATACACTACGAAATCAAAGAAAACAAAACAAACTGTGCATTTATTTCGAGATGTGAAAACCTGTCTCGCAAATTTGATTTATCGACAGGTATTGAGTGGTGCTCCACACCTTGACCGGATACACTTATAAATGTGTTGCCCTAATGAGCTCTTCATCGAAAGATATCAGCCATATGCTCAATCCGGAAAAACCAACAACTATTAACCTGAGAAGAATACTACTACTACACAGTATATATTCAGCGGCCTTTCATTATAAATATATTACGTGTTTTTTTGCGCCGAAAGACAAAACAAACAGACACCGCCTGAACAGCAGGTAGTCCCTATACTTAGCCATGAGCCGCCACTCCGAGTTGAAGTCTCCGACATCCCTTAAAGTGTTGGCCGCTGTCACATTAGCGCCGACTGCGACTAAAACTCCTACATGTTCCATGGTGGTCGCCGGTGCGGAAGTAAACCATTTTCGACTACAAGTTGAAAGACGGCGCCCACAAAGTTGCAGACGATGTTGAACAGTGGCTCATGTTAGGCATTAAGTGGCTAAAATAAAAACTAAATCAGATTAAAGTCTGGTCATATTAAAGAAATACTACCACTGCATGAGAAATAGAGTTTTATTTATCAGTAGCAAACAGTAGGATTTATAAAATAGAAGCACGTCAAATGTTCTCTGAAAACAATTATGCAAGCATTATTCCTGTTCCACTGTGCAACTATAGTCGGCGATCAAATGCTCTTTATTGCAACTTCCACAGAGACACCTTTTTAATTTGGCATATGCCGCCACCCCTGCCTCTGCCAGCGGTCCCTAGTCAAAGCTTCTGTTGCTGATCCTGGACTACTTGGAAATTCACATAAATTGCGTTTAATTGGACAATTTTTGGTTTATTTCTTTGTGGCCAAAGGCAGTGGCAGCGAGAGAATATCGTATCAAATTTTGTATGTAATGAGGATGTTTGGCAATTCGTTACTTTGTCCCGGGCATTGCATGTGGGGATGCGCATGTCTCTCTAATTGGTTGCGAGACTGGACTGGATGTCGGCGTCGCCAGCCAGCAGGTTTGATTGATTATTGAGAGAAGTTGCGGACAGCTACTTGGATTTGGGGGCCCTGAGCCACTGTGAACAATCTATTTGTGTCCACTTAGTGAAATGACAGCAGGCACAGGTCTCTCGAATCCTTGAAAGAGTAACAAAAGTTTTTGCTGAATTTCGGCAAAAAGAAAAGCCAAATTGAAAGTGACCAACAAGAGGGTGGTTGCTCTCGCTTCAACCAGCTCGAGTGTCAGACAGTGGCTGGATATGAAAAATCCAAATGAACAGCAATGCGGTTGGTCAACAAGACAGCACAGACAGAACGGAAACTGGACCTGGGGCTGGCTGCAGAGTCTACAGGATTTCGAGTGAAGCCTCTTTGTCCAGCTGCCATGTCAATTTGGATTATGGCAAGATTGAAACGGATTTAAGTCCGACCAAGTCAAGCCAACTGGGCACCACTTTTATACTCATACATTTGTACAAACATACTAATAAATGGAATGGCAAGAAAACAGCAACAAAGCAAAGCAATTTTGAAATTAGTTTTTTAGCCTTTTCAAATCATATTTTCATGTTATAATTTTCATGTTAGCATAACAAAACACAACGAGAAAAGAATGAATGGATTGAAAAAGAATGAACAAAAAGCTTGAGGAATCGTCGACAGCACTCAGTCAAGCTGGACAGTTGGACAGGTCGCTGGATTGGCAGACACTGTAGCAGCTCACAGTGACAGCAAATAATTAGCAGCCATCATGTGGACATTTAAATTAAATATGAGTCGCTATTTGCTGTGTTTGTGTTTGTTGCAGTTCACATTGCTATTGTTACTGCACTTGGTATGGCCGGCAATGGCACGTCTAGCCTCTAATTATGGTCGTTATTCGTCGGCCTTTCAACCCTCCACATGACGGTCATGAAAAAATGTCATAAAGGAAACCATTTTTAACAACGACTGTAAAAACTAAAGTTAGTACAATAGAGATAAGACGGCTCACAGATACCCCTCAAAAGGAAGCACTTTTAATCTCAAATAATACAAATATAATTTAGTTCGTTAAACTACAGAATTTTATTCTTGGATTGTAAATAGATTTGGGCAACTATTAATAATTTATCTATCTACAATTTAAAAAGCACTTAAGTGGAAAGAAATTATACTTAAGATATACATAAGATCATCATAAAGCTTATTTTAACTGAGATAGAATTAAATCAGATCTTTAATTATTTTAAGAATGATATAATAGTTATCTCAATTTATTGATAACTCTTGTCACTTATTATTCTCATCTTTGATTCTTAGCTTCTCAATTTTATTTTTGCCATAAACTCGCTTATCATTTAAAACAAACTTGCTGTCTAAAATGCCACTTTTTTGCCAACTGCAGGGTATTTACAACGTTTGCTGTTGGCAAACTTAATGTCATTAGCCAGGGTATGTTTACTGATATGCAATATATACGTATGTATGTGTGGCTCTATTATAATAAGTACACACAAGCGAGTCCAAATGAGTTTTAAAATGGAGTAAATGGAGTGCAGTACCTACTACGAGTATAGTAGCAAGTAAGTACGTCCATCCCCTGGCAGCAGCACCATGACAGCCATTATTGTCGAACGGGACGCCGACATTTGGATCCGTTGCGACGACAACTAACAGCACTTCTAATGGCCCAACGACACCGTAGGTCGCTGATTCTCGTATTTGTTCTGTAAATTAATCATTTGGACTCGTCATTAGTTTCATGTGCTTACCTTTTGATTACCATTGCTTTTGCCTTTGTTTGTTTTGTTCAGGTTCCAATGGTGCGCTTTTTGTGCGTTGGGCAGAGAATATGCTAATAACTCATGATGACATGACAAACTCGATAAAAAGCAAAGGTTCTTTTTGATGGCAATAAATTGGCTGACTAAATGATTTGGAGAGGTCGAGATACACACGCGTATCAATGAGATACAATATCTATGGATTGGAAATACCTACTTCATAAAAGTAAAATATAGGAGGGAAGATGTTCTTCTACTTGCATAATCTTGAACAACTTCTTGTAAGCGTAGAGATAAAGTTATAAATATTTATATGGCGCCAGTACAGATAAATTATACTCATTATGTGTGGTTTCACTATAAACTCAAATTTTTAGTATCATTAGCTACGATTTTAGCGGAATGAGTGATGATTCTTTGGAGATCTCTTGAAGTTCATGTGCTTTTACATTTATCTAAAGATGATCTGGTCTTCATAATAAAATGAAACCTAGATAGAAATGTCCTGAAATGAAGCGAAGAATTCCATGTTACACACTGCCCACTGCACTTTGACATGAATATTTAATCAAGTTGTTTTCAATTGAGTGCAAAATCACATCAGCAACATAAAAAGTGTAAAGTGGCAAAGTGAAATGTAGAATGTATCAAGGGGCAGGTGGAATGTGTAAGTGTAAAGTGCCAGAACACCAGACCTCACGCCAAGCGGCAGACAGAGGGCGTCAGGGCAGACAAATAACTCAAACTGTATCGAATGGTCAGCCATGTATCGGAGGGGTTGTTTCACAGCCAGCACAGCCAGCCCCTTTTGTCCTGGCCACAAATGTCAACAGCTAAAGGCAATTGGGCCACATTCACGTATAGCATTACGAGCTATTTCGGTATTTATTGCCAAAACACACAAATTTATAACCAGCCAATGAAGCGCTGTAAATAAAGCAACAACGGCTCGCTGACTTTTGACGAGGTTCAACCTGTCAAAGCCGGAGCAATACAGAATAACATTTCAATTTTATTACTGCGACTACTTCAAAATAAAAATCCAAAAAAAAAAAGCGAGAAGGTCGGTGCTCATCCATTATTAACGAGCCTGTAAAATTTATGTTGAATTGCATTAGAGTTATGGCGTGAAAATGGTCCCGTTGCTTAGTCAAGTTTTTCTCAAGCTAAATTAATGTCACTAACATAAATTAGAAAAGTTCAATAAAGTAAGGGAGTAGTCGAGAGTAGAGGGGTAAACTGTTAATCAAGCAGCTCGCATTGAGTAGAGAAAACATTTATTCACTAAGAAATCTCTAATGTCTCTTTAGATGCCGTCTGTTGAAATATTAAAATTAAGCTGGCAAATTGAGCAAGATTTCCACTTACAAAGTCGAGACTTTCATTTCATTTGTACATTACCTTCTTCAACTGTTTTACCTTCTCGACTTTCTTTGCTTCATTTATTCTTTCTGTGATTGTGTCCAATCCCAGTTGTCCATTTCATGGACGCGCAGCATTTGCATTTTTTATTTGCAACAACAAAATTGACCTTTTTCTCTTTTAGTTATTTCGACCTTTGCCTGGATTACAGGCTCTGCTCCCCCCACGCTGTTTTGTAAGTGGCCTTCTGGGCAAATTTTGATTTTTGCGTAATTTTTCTTTGGCCAATTCGAGCCAAGTCAAAATTCGTTGTTGGTCCATAAATAATGTAGACTGCTTGGCACATTGCCGGGCCCAAAATGGTCAGACTTTTACGCAATTCTTTTTTGGCAGATGGAGGAAAACAACACGGAAATTGAAATGAAAAGAAACTCATTTATATATACCTCTTGTACCTCACTCCCAATCTCTATTCACCTCTCTGTCTCTGTCTTCCCCAGCTCTTGCAATTTCATTGGTTGCCAAATTTTTCCCAAATGCATATTAAAATACGTATGTCCCGCAGATTTTGTGTCCCGTTTGCTTTGCCCAAATAAATGACTGGTTGTAAAAATAAACGACAAACGAATGGGCCAACAATAAAAAAGGCCACGACTTACGACATTTCAAAACCGAACGTGAAAACTGGCTTAATACGGCTGCAGAACCGAGTGACTGAGATAGAGAATGAACCGGAGTGCTGGATGTGCCATGAAGCGATGTCATGTTCATGTTGACTAATGTTTAACGAGCCCAACTTGTCCTTGTTGACGTTGTTTATGAACCTGCCGGTGTCCTTAGCGCTCAGCACTCTCTCCACCCCATTCTACTACTCGCAGGCTATTCAAATCCCTGCGGCTTGTGAGTCTGGATCGCGACGAGAATTGACGCGCGTGCCTTCAAGTCATGCCTTCGAAATTGATGAAGTTGCTCCGGCATACAGAAGGACGATGGCCGGATGCAGGGTGGTGGTTTGCCACCCCTCGGCTGGTGTCAATTGTGTAATTGCCGAATGTTGTTTTCAAATATTTAATTGAAAGGGTGTTTTGCGCATCATTGTTGCTGCTCTTTCCGTTCCTCCGCTCGTCCCTTCAACGGCTGACTTGCCATTTCGTGGTTACACGCGTATCCTGTTACAAATCCAGTGTCAATGTTGTTTTGCTTGCTGTTTAATATAATTGTTATCCGCTTGCCCCTTACTTGAGCTTTGAAAAGAGAAAGGGGCACTTTGGATTGTTTGTTAAATGTTTGATGTTAGCTTGTCGCAACAGCAGCAAGTGTTGAGATTTTCTCATCACTTGATTCCGATAAAAGAACAGATGCTTCAAATAGATACAGATAAATATCCTGGGAAAGTTGAAAGCGCTTGAATTGTAAGATAGTAATAATTAATCAAACAAAAAGCGCAAACATATTATTAAGCCCTAAACAACTTCTTCTCTAGTAATTAATGTATTGAGCTGAGATATTGAGCTTTCTGACTCAATAAGTTAAATGTACTTTTACTTATTCATAAGCTACTTTTGAGCCATCATTTTCAGGTGTTGTGACCAATTTAAATTGCAATGTCAGTTGGTCACTTGTAGGCAATGCCGGCGACATGAAAAAGCGCTAAAAGCAGCTTTCAACACAATTTATGGCCATGTGGCACCTACGAGGATGGCAGAGTGCCACCTAGAGTCAATACACTCAATGACACTCAACAAGGATAGTCGATGACGAGCAGATTCAGCCTGGGAAAGTGCTGTGCATGAGCGGCAATTCGAATTGCATTTTAATGCAATTACACTGGGCAGGCTGCCTTCTACTTTTTGCCCTCAGCCCTCATCCCGGGAGAATGCCACTCCATTTGACACCCCCGAAGGCCCACTTGACATTGACAATAAACAGCGTAGCTGGCATTGCATTGTTGAAATATGTCCTGCGTCCTTAATTTCACTTTTATTTTTACCATCGCCAACATCGGCAATTGCCTCTGCCAGGGCTTGTATCTCTGTCTCTGCCTCTGCTTGCGTTGCCAGGCTATGCTGTTGCAGATTAAAAGATATAAATTCATATTCCCCAAGCACCCGGGGCGGTGCGTGCGAAGTGTGCACAGTGTCCGTGTGCTGTAGGCTGTGTGGCCATGCATGCGACTATGGCTCAGCCCTCCTCCCCGAGGATCGATTAGCTTGTTAGGAATTCAATTTGAAAACTGCGTTTTCCAGCTCTCTTTGTATTTTTCCTGTGTCATATATCTTTTTATGAAAGGGATTGCGTGAATGATGAGCTGGCTCAGCTTTATGGCAGCCCGTTTGATTTGATATTTGTTAGTCCATGCCGCACCATGTTTTACCGTGCCCACTTGAACACTTGAACAGGTGCCCGACCGCACCAGAAGAGACCAACAACTATGCTCAAACCACTTAAAGTAATTAACTGCAAGATGCTGAGAGCTGCTCGTCAGTTTTTCCTTTTCCATTTTCATTTCATATGGCTGTCGCTGTTCGTCTTCATCCCCGCAACACAAATTAAATGGTTGCTGTTGTTCATCAACAGAACGCAGGACGCAGGATGCATAACGGAGAACGTCGTGCCGTCAGGCGGCCGCAACAACGTGCCTACAACGTTTTTGCATCTAACAACGTAACGTTTGTCATAAATGCGCAATTATATCGGCCATCAAATCCATATAATTTTATACAGGCTTTTATTGTATGAATATTGAATGAACTCACAGGCACAGAGTTCAGACTAACATCTGTGTATTTGAGGCAAATGTACTACTTACAACATGAACACTTATAAGTTTATTAATAGAAATTTATAGAGAACATCACTATGAATAATTTATAACATTTGTAGTCCATCGATTTTTCAACCCGTTTTGACTTGATGCCTTTTCCCATAATCGTTTCACATTATCTCTCCTAACCGTGCCGAAAAGCATACTTGATTGATGATGTGGATTCGGATGTCTTCGTAAGCTGTATGATATTTATTATTGCTAGTTGTTTATTTTGCAGTCTGTCAAATTTTAAAATCTGGAACCATTTTACACATTTTTGCTTTTTATACATTTTTAAGCAGAACTTATTTAATTTGCGAACACTAGTCTAGTTAAAATAATACAAAACTATTAACAAAGTGAGCACAGGGTATAAACAAAAATTCTTTGCTTACTCTGTGTAACCGTTTCAAATTGTATCATTGCGATATGAAACGGGTTCTCTTGCACCTCCTTACATTATCGAGAGATGGAGCCACATTTTACAGGACAAATTTCTCTTTATCGTATGCAGAAACCAATCACTATATAACGTTATTCTATATTCTTATTGAATTGTATTTGAAACACCGTGTTCTCCTAATATTAGTGCTACGAGTTTATATAGATGAACAAAGGACAGACGGACATGGCTACCTCGCTGTTCAAGAATATATAGATATATTGAAGCAACAAATAAAAGTGTGGAGTCACATGCGTTAAGTGTGGACTCAGTTTTGTAATTCACTTACTGCAAGTCCGTGGTTGTTGAACTTGCTACAATGAAACTGGTTCATGCAATGCTAAGCTTTTAAAATGTTTCGTCAAGTGCTGGATGGACTATAGCACCATCTGTCGGTGAATGAAAGCGGTAAAAGCAAAAGCACAGCTTGCCACTAATTAAACCATTGAAAAATTGTCGATAGATGACGTGCAAGCTGGGTTTTAAAATGTAAAATTTGTTTATATATAAAGCTTATCAAAGCTTAATTAAACTCTACAAAATGAACAGAGCACTCATATCACTGGCTCCATAAAATTTAGCCAATTGCTAACTTAAATTAAATAATAATCAACAAATAAACTAGAGCACCATATTTTTACTACTCCTCGCACGCAGCAATCGCATGATCAATGAGTTCTTATCCAAACCGTATATAGAGGTTTGCTCGCCCTGATTTGGCAAGGTGTCCTCTGCCACATAGTCCAAGTTTTGCGTTGTGGATATTTCGCTGGATGGTGTTGACGTGGAACTTGCTGTTGTTGATGCTGCTGTTTCCGTTGACGTGCTCGATGTGGTTCGATCAAAGATTTCTGTTGTTTCATTGTCAATAACGGTACTCTCTGACTCATGCTCAGATTTGGTTGGCATCGTGGTAGTGCTTTCATAAATAGCGGGTGCTGTTGCCCTTGGTGTGGTTGTAGAAGGGGCCAATGTGGTTGCTTTTGAGGGTGCTGACGTTGTGGCTACTGTTGTTGCCAAAGTGGTGGTGGTCGTTGTGGGAGCAACTGTTGTCGCCAGAGTGGTTGATGATCGTGTGGTGGCTTCGGTTTCGCTGATTTCTTCTGCTTGGGGAGTTGTGTCCATCATATATACGATTGCAGCTTCAGTTTCGAGGTTCAACAACTGCTCGGCGCCGGCGATGTCTTCAAACATGTTCATAGGCGCTGGAGTAGATGCAGTTGTTGTAGACGGTTCGGTTGTGAACAGCAGCTGTGTGGTTGCAGAAGTTGCGGGTGTCATGGCCCAGCTATAATGTGGATACTTTGCACTGTACGCCTTCTTTTGGTTGGGCTTCTTCATGAACTTGTTCTTCTCCTCATCCAGAGTCTGATGAAATAGCCAATTGTCCTTTGCCGCCCACAGCTTGGAAGTCACTGGCATTCTAATAGGTTGTAGATCCTTGAGTGGCATATTTAGATCATAGCCCTTATAGCCTGCTGCTTCAATCTTGCGAATCTTGCGATTACCCAAATCCTTTGGCGTGGGTGTGGGGCGCCTTGGTTTTCTCAATTGCCGACGTGTGGCCGGAGTTGGCAAGGGACTGATTGACTTGGCAGGGCTCGATTGGAGCGTGAAGCTGCTAGTTTCTTGCTGGTTGGCTGCGTAGAGCATATTCGGTATGCGAGAAGTGGGCTTCGGGCTGGGCTTTGGAATGCTCTGGGACACTTCGTCGTTGAGAAGTGTGCACTCACCCTTATGTGTGATCTTCCATTCTGGCAATTAAACGTGAGATTGTGGATCAAACAGATTACAGTCGAAATCAGGTACAACTCACCGCTGTTGGGATCCTTGCAGCGTACACGCTCCAGATAACATTCGTTGATGATGGTGTAGCCGATGCCATTGCGGTTGGCGCAAATCGGGCTATACACCGTGGGGCAGGGCTTGTCGCAGCGACGACAAGCGCCATCGTATAAAATGGTCCAGGCTGTGGAATTTAAATACAGTTGTTGTTGGTTCGCCTTAATCCTTAACACATCAGTGCTTACCATTGCCCGCAGCTTGACTGTATTCCATCAGGGCACACACATTGGGAAAAGTACGATTCTCGCCATTGAAACTGCCACAGACGGGTTCATTACTGAACACGCAGGGCTTGGATGACTGTTCAGTTGCCTTCTCCTTCCCATTCTGCTGTGTCTGCAGCTGTCCTTGACTGCCGCGCCTGCCATAGATTCGCCTAGCCTTGGGCTTCTTTGCCAGGGAGGGCTTCCGGGCGGGCAGAGAGTAGCTCTTCTCCATGGTGCCTGAGTTGCTGATGAACTGCGTATGAAATGTGGAGGGTGCAAAAATTTGCACAGCATCCTCGGATATCTCAAAGTCGTCCAGTTGATTTAACTGCTTATGACTACGCTTGCTGCGCTCTATCTCCACTTTGGGCTTGTTCTTCGGCTTGTACTTGCGGCTATGCTTCATCTTGGTGCTGTCCTCGCCGCACAAGCCCTCTGATATGACACGCCAGTCTGCAAGAATGTAAAACTTAGATAGGGATTAAATCGGCGGCCTCATCATGCTTACTCCTTCTGGTCCTAATGTTCTCTGCATTGACAAGGCACTCGTTGGAGAAGGTTGACTTGACACCCGCGTAGCTGGCACAAACAGGACGATACACATTCGTGCAAGGTATAGGACGTCGACGCTTGCGCTGTCCCACTAGCACAGAGTGCGCAGCTGGCGTTGGCTGACTCTTACTGGTCGGACAGACGCCCGACTTGTACACCAGCCAATCGGACTTGGAGAGGCACGAAGTGCGCGCCATTTCACAGCGATTCCTGAACGTCCTCCGCTCACCCGATGTCACGCTAACTCCGCAAACGGGATGGAAGCCATCGTGGCACTCAAACTCACAACTCGGCACACAATTCTGCAGGGACACGTCCACTGGTAGAGCAGAGAGGCGTTGTTATCAATGCGGATAACCGATTGTTGATTAACTTGACTTACATAATGGTCCACCCATTAGATTCTCGCGCTGGGCCTTCCTCAAGTCGCACTCATTCTTAAATAACAGATACTCTCCCCGACTCCGCGCACACATTGGAGTGTTGTCATTGGTGCAAAGCATCTCTTCATGATCCACTCCCTCTGCCAGACTGAATGTGCATATCGCCACGGCAAGCAGAGCCAGCAGGCGAAAGCCGACCATCACTTGTCTCCCACTTGCATTCATATTCTATGTTAGTTGTGTACTGAAACCCTAAACCCACACTAAATGCTACTTGAGATGCGATGGGTTCTTTTATACAAGCCAGCAAGAGCGACGATGAGCCATCGATGCAGATAGCAAAAATTGTTGTCAAAACAGCACACAACACACGTAATAATGTTTCAACAACAATATTCAGTCAGACTAGCAGCAATGGTGTTGATTGCAGCCAGATGTGTGACATTCGAGTGTGGAATTGATCAGCTGGTCTAACATCTAGTTATTGATATCGAATATTGCTTAAATTCGCCATCAATTAATCAATTCGAATGCATTGTCTAATGTGGCTACATAAGAATTTTGCTGTGGCACCTGCTACGTGATTTCTGGCTAAATTCGGCCACGCCACGAGATTCGAGATAAGACGCAGTCGCCGCATTCGTCTCAGCCGTTGTAGTTGCACCAAACTTAGCAATTGCATTGATTGTGTGGTAGCCCGTTGTTATTGTTGTTGTTGTTCTTGTTATTGTTCTTGTGGCTGCTTCTGCACAATTTGTTGAAAAGTTTATAACTTACGAGAGTGAATATCTTTTCCGCACTTCTATAAACTGATTATGCGCATTTTTAGCTTTGCTTATCGGCATTTGTTGTCTGCTGCTCTTACAGCATTCTGTTGCCAACATCCATATCACTAGCAAAAGCTACCTCTAAAATAATCACAGTTGAAGCCGCGCAATTCGTTTGCACATTTTTACAACTCAATGAATTTCGTGCCATCATCGACGATGAAAATTCTCTAATATCCGGCCCAGCGAAGAGTTCATTCAGCGAAAAATGCCAAATATTCGCACGCTTGTCTCCCTCTGAGATAAGCTCCAGCTCTGATAACGATTTAACGAGTCTTTAACTGACAAAACGTGAATGATGTTCATTTACGCATTGTTTTTTTTTACGAGCATGTGCAACACTTGATCTTGATGATAAATTGCGGAAGTGTCGTAAATATATATTATGAAGTAATCTGGAAAATTATTTAGACCGCTTAGTAATATTATTTAAACTTATTCTTAAAAGAACTTGTTTTTTTAAACATTTAATCATGTTATTTACATTACATTTAGTGTTTACGTCACAGTCGGTTAAGATGGTTATTTTTACTTATTTAATGACATGTATATTCCCAGTACTACAATTATTGCCATTTATAAATGATAGTGTTAGTCACTTAATGATGTTAACAGTATTGTTAGCATTTAGTCGATTATTTAAGATTTATTACATTCTAATAACAATTGTGTTCGATTACTATAAATTGACGTTTGAATAAAGCAAACAATTATAAGTTTGAATAAATAACTTTATCACTGGCCTAAGCCTAGCCAATCCACAAATTTCCATTAACTCAAAAGCGCTTTCCTCAGCACAGACCAATTGAACAAATTGTTCTTGTGGGGCATAATGACTACTTGTGAGCGAGAAACCATCTGCAATGCTATTCTTAGTAAGTAGTGCCTTGACATAATCGTTGTCAAGTCATTGCCAAGATGGATATCGTGGCAGCTGTCTTTCTGGCATTGAACACGGCCCGAAGCTTCTTAGCCGCTAATGGCCAACAATTTCAAAACAGAAACGGCCGCAAAATTGCAAAATTTAATAATGCGCGCCTAATGGAATACCCGTTCGCTCTCCTCTGGCTCTAATCTCTTGGCTAGAAAAGAAAGCAGTAGCCAGAGCGCTTGCTGAATCCCATCTCCATGAGCTGAATGCCACTCTGTACGGCATAACTAGGTGAAATGAAGAAATGCGAGAAATGAGAGAGCGAGAGACGATGATGATCGGAGTGTATCACTGGATGGTTACTTGGCTGACTTGGCTGCCAAGTTGTTTGGCCGCTTAGCTGCTTGGCTGTTTGGCTGCTTGGCTGCTTGGTTGCTTGGCTGCTCGGATCGCGGCAGCTTTGCTAGAGCTGCGGGAAAACACACCAGGCAGTCTAACGACAAGAGCTGAAGCATAAAGACATGCGAGGACGGGTGCAACGGCCGACAGAGTCAGTGAACGCATTGCATTTATAGTAACAAAGAAATAAAACAATACCTCAGACTTGAGAGCAAGTGTGTTTACTGTTCAGTGTTTAGTGCTAACCAAAGGTAACAGGCAATTGCCTAGACTCAGCCGAACTTAACTCAAGCAAAGTGCAAAGTACTCATTATGGTTGTGCAAAAGCCAGCCACGCCCACACTGCCAGCTGCAGCAGTCGCCGACAGCCCAGCCAACTGTTACATGCAACAGTACCAAAAATATGCCACACACTGCGAGACGGCGGACAGCGGCAATGGCAGCGATCTCGAGAGCAACGGTGGCCCAGCGCAGCCAGCTCTGATTCTGACCGATGACAGCGAGGAGAGCGAGCCATCCTCACTGAACAGCGACTCACTCAACTGTAGCGCGACAGAGTATGTGCGTCAAGCGGCCGCCAAGCCCAGTGGTCAGCTGCGACAGCGCCACAAATCACTGCGTATGCTTGGCACTTTGTTGCCAGACTCGCTGCTGCGCGACATTCGGGACAGACGCAGTGCCGAGTATGTGGTGCAGTTCACCAGCCCCGCGGAGGTCAAGGACAAGCCGTTAAACCGGCACACACAGCCACTGGCCGTGCCAGTCGACGCCGAGTTGCAGTCGTCAGAGTTGTCAGAGTTGTCGCCACAGTCCTCACTGCGCTTATCGCGCGAGTCGCTTAATGAGGAGAGCATTGAGGAGTTGCGGGCTGCCGTGCATCGAGCCAACTTTGTACAAACCGGTGGCAGTGAGGAGGCAACAGCCTTGTCTCTGCCAGACACCAGCAATAGCAATAGCAACATCAACAGCAACAGCAATCGCTCCAGCAACAACTATAAATATGCCGACGATCAATACTACAGCTTTCACATAAACGAGCACGAGAACTTCAGCAGCTTTGCCAGACACGGCGAGCAGGGAGCAGGAGGGGAGCTGCAGCTGGCACGACTAACGGAACATGAGCAGCACGACGTGTTCGCCGGTTATCGGGATGTGCGAAGCACTGCCAGCTCTACACAATCAACCATACGCTCAGCGAAGGGAACTGTGCGCGGCGTTAAGAATCGTGTGCGCAATGGAATAGCCACATTCTTGCAGCTGCAACAGCAGCCAAATGCCAAGGTAAGTTGCAAATGCAAGTATGTTTTAGTTGCTGTTGCTGTGGCTGTTGTTATGTAGTCATGCCCTTTCCCACGCTTCTCCCCCAACAGAGAGACCCATAGACCCCATCTTCAGATCCATTGAGTCACTTGCTTGCCAACTTATGCAATCTGAGTGCGCATCTTGGCCAATTGCTGTTGTTTACAATTGCCTGCACGCTTCGCAGGAGAAAGTGCTACCAAAACAATTGCCGTTTTCAGCGCCAATTGTTGCTGTCAGTAACACTGTTGTTGTTGTCGTTGTTGTTGCTTTTCAATATCTTTCATTTCGCATTTGGTATTTATGTCTTGTCTTGTGCTCTGCCCGCTTTACTCGTAATCTAATGAGCCGCGATTCGAGTCTGCGACTCCAAGTCTGGCTACCTCCGTGTTCAGCGTCTTTCTCCATGGGTTCCCATTAGTGTGTGTGAGTGTGTGTGTATTTCTCTAGCAATTACACACTCGCATGTATAATGAAAACCGTTAAGTGGCTTATATTGTCGTCACTCGTTCAGAGCTGGCGCTTAGCTTTAGCTTATTTATGTAGATATCGGCTGGTGGCTTTTTTTTTTGGTTTTCTTTGCTCCCCAGAGATGTGTAGTAGTTGAGTGACTAATGGCGGCTCAACACAGTACAGTTAGAAAACTGAAGCAACGGTTAATCATAGAAAGTGAGCGATGTTAAATGAAATAATCAGCCATTTATATGGGGCGTGTACTAAGCTCTCATTTCGATTGATAATCAAATTAATTAAATAGAGGGAATCTTCAACTATTTCCTTATGCACAACAACTACTTTTAATGATCGTCAAAAAGATGTACAACAGTTACATTTGTTTATCGAGCATCAAAATCAGCTCATCTATAAAGTTTATGTAAATTTCCAATGCAGATGAATATTATTTTTCAAAGTTGCTTTTTATGCTCTTTAACTTTTATTATTGAGTTAGTCAGGTGCGTGCTTTTCTCTTCCAAGAAATTTCCCTTTATCTATTTTAATGCTCAGATTTAAGATCGGTTTAATTGTTTTGTTTGTTTGTTGCTGTTGCTGTTGCTGCTGTTGTTGTTGTGGTTTGCTTACCGCAAATGCTATAGTAGTTTTACTTTTCACTTTCATAGCCATAGAGCTTGACTTGGCTTGATGAATTTGATGGAATGTTTAGAGCAGCAGATCAGCATAATTTACCCAAATGCCAAAGAAACGAAATGTTTTATGACTTTATAGCGGCCCACATGCAAATTAGCCCGAGGCTAACAATGCGGACGCATCGAGCATCTGCATAACAATAACAAAAGTGAGATGCTGCTACTAATTATAATGCAGTCAACGCCGCTTAGCTTAACTCATTTCAACTCCACTCGAATGAGTCGAACAATCAGCATTGGATCGAAAGTGAAAATGCTGGCCTTTGTTTTGACTGTAATCGGAATCTTAAGCCCTTCGAGTGGCTGTAAGCCATAATTAGAGCAATCTGTTGCTTGATGGCTGATGACTGGCTGCTGGCTGCCAAATTGTATGTGTTTCCACAGCAGACGCGGTAAACACATTGACTTCATTTTGTCACCTTCGAGAAGCAGCAACAACAGTAACAGTAACGAAAACAAAAACAAAAACAAAAACAATAACAATAACAATAGCAATAACAGCGACAATATGAAGCGACTGTTGTTGGCATTGGCATTAGCCTCTATCTCGAAGTTTGTTGCTCAACTGTTCGATTGCCAATCACTCCAACTGACTGCTGGCTGGCCATACAAGTGACCTGCTTTCTCTTTTTACCAATTCATGCAGCAGCCACAGACGCAGCCGCAACAGCAGCAGCAGCAACTGCTGCTATTACTGTAGCTATTGCTGCGTCTCGACTCTTGTGGTTGCAGCTTGACAAAACCAAAAGCCGAAAAAAATAATAATAAAATGTTATAAAAACAAATCAAAGTGCTGCGACGTTAGCCGTGCAAATCACGTGTGTTAATTGTTAGTGTTGTGTGAGTTTTGTTTGTGGCAATTGAAGCCGTGTTGACATCCAGCTGCATGCAGAGCTTTAATCAGGCTCTGCCAGGCGCCTGAGTTTTCCCCATCGTCAGGGACAATTGTTGGCATTGAATGGAATGGAAAAATCCACTTAGTGAACGTTGAAAAGTTGACTTTCCTTTTGACCGCATCTGGCTGAGACAACTGGTGGATTTGGCTAGTGGCTCGAGTCTTTGAACTTTACATATTATTTTGCGCAATAGCAATGTTGAATTAAAAGTACATTTTTTGTAGCTACTGCCAGTTCAAGAGGCACTGCTGTATCGCTAGATGCAGTCATCCTAGTCTATGCTTTAATCTCGACATGTGTGCATTTTGTTTGCTGTCCAATTCTCGTCACACCGGTTCGTAAAGTCTTTCTAGGAATACTCTGGCAGCGGGATTGCACTTGCACAGTTCATTGATATCAATGGCTGGCTGGAAAGCAGTTCATTAGCCAAAGCAGACGGCACCAAAGTTGGCCAACTAACGGAAATGTTAATTGTCAAATGAAATGAGTGAACCCGAACCGGTTTGACTCCGGCCTTACAAAATAAGCCATCATAAATAGTCGGAAAAACGTCAAATGTGGTTGTCATTGTGAGAGTGTATGAGTGAAGGCAGCTGCTGTCAATTGCCTAGCAGTTTTTCCATTATTGCTTAATTGAATTGATTAATCGGATTTTGAGTGACATGCAGAGTTGTTTGGTTACGTGAGACGAAGACAAAGATCGATAACAGATACAAGAGCTAATGAACCCGACAGGTTGTACAGTTTCAGAAGTTGTTGTCGATCGTCATCGCCGTCGACATCGCCAACACAATCATCAGCGATTACACGCATTCCATAGATTTGGAAATGTTTTCGTTATTCTTGAATCCAGAGATTTCTCTCTAATTCGTAAATCCCCCCATCTAAGCATGAAGCGCCCATTTTACGAGGCAATGAAAGCTGGAAATGTCGCTACATTGTAAGCATTATATTTGGCCATGGCATTGTTTTATAGTTGCAGGTTTGAAGACTCATTTTGTGTGCCAGACTTCTCCATTTGGTCTCGCCCCATTCTTTAATGGTTAGTCCGTGACCATGACCGTTACAGAAGCCAAAAATCTGCCCGATGTGGCGAATTCTGTGCCAATTTCAAGCTTTTGGTGACCTGCTTTTCCAGCACTCACAAACTCAGAGACACAGACACAAATACGACACAGCTGGAGAACTGGAACTTCCACTTCCACTAATCATTTGCTTTTACTATTTCACATTTTGCAGTGCTACAAGGAGAAAGATCTGGGCAAGGTGGTCCTCTACACGACCAGCATGGGCGTCATACGCGATACCTACACCAAATGTGCCAACGTCAAACAGATTCTGCGCACACTGCTGGTCAAGTTCGAGGAGCGTGACGTCTTCATGAGTGTCGAGTACCAGGCAGAGATGCGCCAGCGCATGCAGACCTCTCAGATACGAGTGCCCCAGCTCTATGTGGAGGGGCAGCACATTGGCGATGCGGATACCGTGGAGCGAATGAACGAGTCGGGCGAACTGAGGCAGCTGCTGAAGCCCTACAAGTCCATTGCCAGCACCTATACCTGCCAGACCTGTGGTGGCTATCGCCTGCTACCCTGCCCGTCCTGCAATGGATCCAAGAAGTCGGTGCATCGCAATCACTTTACGGCCGAGTTTGTAGCGCTCAAATGCATGAACTGCGACGAGGTGGGGCTGGTCAAGTGTCACAACTGCTGAGAGCCGTCTGGACCATCATTGAGTACGACATAACATATAGCATTTAAGTGCATTACTTGCATTTTGTATAACCACTAGTTGTAAGACCAGTTTAACTTAGTCAAAAAGTATGATGCAAAACACTAACTAACCATGTCTAGTTATAGGTAGTAAATAGTTTCAAATGCAAAACACACATTCGACTTGTATTATTCTCGTGCTGTTTTCTCAATCAGTTCTTGATCATTTTTAATGCAAATAATATTTATCTACTCACTAGATTATACGAGTAACTATATTACAAGGTAACAACTAGTTTTCTTTAATTTTCCTTGAATCCTTGCAGTTATTCGAGCCTTTTTTAATTTTATGGGAATTACTTTGAAAAGGATAACATCAGTTTACTTGTGGTCCTTCCATCTCCCCTTTCTTTTTCGAGCACATTTCTTTCTCTCCATCTTCATCTATTCCTTTTCTGTTGGCAATTATGTAAACCTGCTTCACTCCGACTCCTACTCCGATTGCGATTCCGATTCCGACTCCACACTGACCGTGCAATTTTCTCGCGCCATTTAATTTCTGTCGGCCTGCCCTCAGCCTTTTGGGCCTGAAGCCTCCAGTTTCCAGCTTCTGTTTCAGTTTCAGTTCCAGTTTCAGTTAGCCAGTTGCTCGTTTGCCTGTTTTGCCACTCCGGCTGTCCCATTTGCCATTGCCATTGCCATTTGCTTTCGGTGTCTTTGTTAGTTATTGTTATGGCGTTTTTAAATGTTATTTTCCACTTGGCTCACACTGTTGTCAAGTTGCCGCCCCCCACACGCACTAGCAAGCGTCCAGCAAACTGACCAGGCCAGGCTGACCCAGGGCCAGCGAGAACCCTTGCCTCGACAGCATCAGCGGGGCGCTGTTAAAATTGTTGTGTTTCCGCATTTGCTTGTTGGCGACTGTTAGCACTGGCCCCGGATCGTTAAATTCACAGGCGGCTACATTGTAATTACCAAGCGCTCAGCTAGCGAGCCACCGAGCCACCGACTGGCCCAAATCCTCAGCCAAGGCAACTTGATTTATGCGCCAACAGCGCCGCCGACGGCATCGGCATTTCCATCGTCGTCGTCATACGCAATTTTTCATAAACAATTTGGCACAATAACACACAATGTGGCAAGAGGAGTGGGTGAAAGGGAAGCCAAAGGGGTTTGAGCTATGGCCTGAGGTAGGTTGCGGTAGTTGGGGTCTTTGGACTGCGGGCTTCGGGCTGCGGGCTGCGGGGGGTGGCCCCTTTGGGTGACTGCCAAAAAACGTGCAATATTAAAATAAATATTGTAAATGCCGGTAATGCTGGCAAACGGCGGCATCGACGCTGAGAGGCTTGTGGCCACAGCAGGACTGACAGCACTGTCGCCGAGCCTGAGTTCCGCTGTGTTTCTGCCAGCTGCCTGACTGCCTGTTGGGCTGGCCCAACTGCTGGCAGTTAAACCTTTTAAAGGCACACTGCCGACGGAGCTTCCATTGTTAACTTTATCCAGCGTAATTAGTTTATGCGCGCAATTTCATGTGCATTTCGGTCATTAAATACCGTGTTGTTGTTGTTTTTGTAGGTGCTGTTCCGTTTCAGCTTCTGTGTGCATTATTATTTTGGCATACTTTCAGGCAGCGGCTCCAATATGTATCCAAAGCGATGGGGCTTATTTCTAATACTGCATACTTTTCGGCGCAGGTGTACTAAAATATGTCTTAGTGTTAGTGTGTGTGTATGTGGCACTGTTCCCAATTGGCGACAAATAAAATTAGGAACACATTATGTTTTCGACAAAAACTTTGAAATTGTTTTGCCACAACCATCCGCCATCCGGCATTCGCCACGCCCCCTTTCCATCGCCTCTGCAGCTCATTACAGCTACTGGGCCAGGGCTACAAATCACGGGCAGCTACTCAACGGATTATTAAGTGAAAATTATGGCACTCCTAAGGCTCATAAAGCATTCACAATGCTTGGACCGTTAGCAGCGGCGGTTAGTTACATTTTTTATTGTCATACATAGTAATGTTGTTGTGACTAAAGTAGTTGTTGTTGCTGTTGCTGTTGTTGTTGCTGCAGATGCTGTGTCTCTATGCTGGAGCCCTAACCCATTTGTTGTCTGCCATAAAACTAACATAGCTCACATTATGGAATAGCCCAGTCAACCAGAGACTTTACCGCATTCACAGTGTGCATAAGTTTTAATCTGCCTTTGTTACAATCAGTTTAGCTTTTGGATTCTGGATAAGTCTTCCTTTGATGCTGCACCAACACAAGTGCGGCACACACTGAAGCTTGAATGCTCAGCCGGAGTTTTAGTTGCACATGAAAGTCAAGTCGAAGAGAGTCTGGTGCTTCCTTATGATCCCAGCATTGAAGTGGTTCAATCGAAATATTGTATACGTAATACAGAAGAGTAGCTTTACTTTCTTACCAACTTTGTAGTCAACGTCACCAGACAGTTTTAATACCCTTGGTATTTGGCCAAGAGTGCAAAACAATTCACAAGTTGCACGCAGTAAATAAAATAAGATAGGGAAAAAGTGCGGCTAAAAGTAAGTTAACAATTGATTAAAATTTATGCGTTTTATCTGTATTACACACACACACACACACGCACAATCGAATCACTGCTGTATAGGATAGATACTTTTAACGGACCAGCAGCCAAACGCTTTTATCGAAAGTTTGCCTTTCAACTTGTATGTTGTGTGGGAGCGGTTCTGTGGCAGGGTAAACAGCATTTTGATTAAATTATTTTAATGGTAAGTAAGAGATATATGGTTAATATATTCGTATCCCTACTCAGAGTCAGAGTCAGACTCAGACTCACTCACCCCACCCCTCACCCCACAGCTGCACAGTCAATTAATTCAGCTGCGAACTATTAAAGCACACACCGGGCGCTCATAAATTGAGTTTGAAGCGCGACTTGCGAGCAAGCAGAACCAGCAGCCGCAGCAGAGTCAATTCTCTGCTGGGAGTTGTAAATGAATGAATATTTCATAGATGCGAATACGTACCCAGATGCAGATGCAGACTGCTCCAACTCCAACTCCAGAAGCCCCCGAAAGTCCCCGAAAGCTCTGGCTGTTGCTGGGCTTAACAACTGCTCTGCAGTATTAGCCAAGCCCGGCAGCTGTCGGACAGTTTTGGGAGCGTGTTTGAGTTTCAGTTTGGATTTCGATTTGGCAGCGTCGCTTCTGATGCGCCCTTTGGACCACCTGCCCGCATGTCCTGTCCCTTTCTCTCCAGCGCAGTCTACACTTTGTGCTCTTTGCCTCACACAGTCTATCTCTGTTTAACTCTTTGGCTGACTAGCAAATATTTATTGAACACGATTTGCTCGTTAGGCGGACGCAATACACACACTCGTACACACGCACACACACACACACACACTGCATTACAGATAGAGGTCTGGGGAGTACCCCGCATCTAGGCGAATAGACGGATTTTCTTTGGCCGCCGCTTCGTTTCGTTTCGTTTCGCACATTCGTTTTTCACTTTGATTCATGTTGTAGCATTTTTCAATTTCTTTGTATTGAATTCTTTTTCGTTTTCGTTTTCCTTTTCTTTTTCTTATTTCTCGTTGCGATTTTTATCTAGGACGCTTCTCAGCAGCCAAGCGATTTGTGTGCAAATTTTCAACTGTCATTATATACATACATATGTACATGTGCACATGTGTGTGTGTGTGATCGAATGGATATACTCGTATAGGATTGTAGGTGTGCTAGTTTCAAATTTGGTCGAGAACATCCGAAACCAGGCAAAAAGAAACAGTTAATAAAATCCCTTGACACGAAGGCGTTTACATAAGCTTTTAGCAAATAATTGAGTGTGCGTGCCTTTGTTGTTGTTTCTGTTTTTATACCAGGCACTGAAAGTGTACAAGGGTATTATGAGTACTAGGAAAAAGACCAAAAACATTTAGGAAATGCAGTAGTTTCTTTTTTTTGGCAACCTTTTATTGTTAGTAAGTAAATTGAGATGGTTTTAGGTTTGATGTCCACGACTGAATGATTGAAATCCTAAAATGAAACACTAGGAGTGAAGTCATCTGTATTTCGAATTTGTTTGGTAATTTGCATACCTGTCTATAGACTTTTGATATACATAACACTATCTGAATGGTACCTAAGTAATTTATTATTTATATTGCCTTAATGTTCCGCTACTGTGGCAACTCTTTCCGGATATCTTAAAGGCGAACACACTCGATTGTAGTTTTTCTACTTGTTAGTATTGCTTTTACGCCTGTTGTTGCCCTCTATGGCACGTGTGTCGTGCTATTGCCAAAATTGTACGGATTGTGCCTACCCTTGCTCTAGGGGCTGGCCCAACCCACTCACTACCTTTACGTCAAGCGCCCAGAGCCCAATGAGGCAGGGTTTCAGTTTCAGTGTTCCAACTGGAAATTCAATTGAATTGGCAAAAATTGTTGTTTACATGCCGATTTGCTTGTTTGATTTATGCAAAATGTGTGTGTTAGCCTGGTCGCTTGGCAACTACTACTACTACTGCTACTACTACTACTGTACGCAATGGGCAGTGGGCGAGGGTTATACAAGATGATGTGCGCCTTGAGATTTGGCCAAACAATCCACCGTCAGAATTAGCCAGTGCTTCTAAAGAGCCCTCTTGTCGCTTCCGACCGTCCGTGCGACCCTAAAGAGAAACCCATGCTTGTGTATTAAACGATATTAGCTGCCAATGTGCCAAGGCAGATGGCATTGGGAGTGGCAGGAGCTGGAGCAGGAGTAGGGGCGTGACTAGATTGGCGTCTCCCGATTGCTTTGGTGCGTGTATTTGATGTCGGTTTGGGGCATGTCCCTTAATAGGCTACACAGTCTGTTTACGCATAACCTTTTGCCTTGGATTCGTCTTGTATTTGATGACAAACATGATGTGAATCCAGCTTGATAAATTTTCGATTTACATATGCCACAAATTTCTCTCTGATTTGTTGTTGATTTTGTTGTCGTTGATGTTGATGTTGTTGTTGTTGTTAATGTTGCTGCTTGCCATGAGAAGCACGTAAATGCGTTACGATAACTAAAGAGTTACGCATACGCCGCGTTAGCCGTTGGTTAAAAGCTTAGCAGCTAAGTGCATTGGCACTCAGCTCACTGCTCACTGCTCACTGCGAAGCGAATTCCATCAGCATCAGCCCACATAATGACCAAGCCAACACAATAAGGCAAAAGAAAGTCAGCGCTAGCAGCTCGCAGCTCGAGCAAAATAAAATTTGTCTTCTGTAGAAGTTGCAGTCAAGTTTGCACTGAGTTGTGGGTAAACATTTTTCAGCAGCAATAAATAATAACGCAGAAAAGAAATATTAATAATAAAAGCACGCAGCAGTGTGCAACAGCAGCATAAAGGGACAGCCACAACACACAACACACACACACAATGGATGCGCCAATGCCCATCCAGAACATGGGGCAGCCAACAAGAAAAGTGCATCCACGAATAAAATCAAAGCCATCAACTGCAATTGCAGCAGAGCGACGGACAGTTGGACAGTCGGACAGTTCGACTCGTATAATGGGATACTGGCAGCAGGCGGATGGTGAATTGAATGGTTATTGAAAGGGGATGAACGTGCAAGGCTGCAGAGGCTGCAGAGGCTGCTAGAGAGGGAGGAGGTGATGTGCGATTTACAAGGAAAAGGAAAAGCAAAGTTTCTCAGCTTCTTTCACAGCCATAAAACTATTTTGCAAGATGCATAAAGACTTTGTCAAGTGGAAAAATATGAAAAACTTTTACATTTCGATGAAAAGTAATGCCATCTAAATTGCTTGCCACTTGGGCAATGTGTGGAAAGTGTGACCCGTTGCATATGCCACAAAAACGAGCAGCTGCTTAGCAAAGTTTTGCGATGCGAACTAATTGCCGCAAATCCTGCAATTCCTTTAATGTTAAAGGTTAAGCAGAGACAAATGGTGGCTATTAAATCGCATTTAATAATATATATAATGGGCGATTTAAAGATTACTGTTATATGCCAGAGGCAGCTGACAACAACAAGAGCAAGAGTAAGGGCTGAAGCAACAAAAGCAAACAATGTTTAACATGGCACAAGGCACACTTTCAATTTTCTTAAAACACATAAAACTTGATTATCTTGATTAAATTGCAAATCAAAAACATGTTTCAAGGATTACTTGTGTGTCACACATACACACACACATACACATATACACTGGCAAATCTTATCAAACCACACTCACACAAGCTCAGGAGTGTTCAGCTTGCCTGCACAAAGCCAGACACTGTGGGCGGCAGATCTGTATATATCTTCCATATCTATACACTTTGTGGGTATAAATAATAATTGTAAACTGCAAGCCACAGTGTGACTGTGTGTGTTTATGGGTGTGCGGGTGTGCGGGTGTGCACATGTTAATCTGTTAACAAGAAGCTTAGATCGATTTCATTTCAAAAGTGTTTATATCAATTTAAAGTAATTACAAACAGCCACAAGCACATGAGAACGAGGTTGACACAAAACAAACCAACGTCTGTCTCTATGCATATCAGAGGTACTTAAGATTGTGTGCGTGTATGTGTGGGTGTGTGTTTGTGTGTGCACTCGACCTGCTGTAATGGAAAATATTACGTAAATTGATTCTATAAGTGCCATGTCATACTTGGCATTGCGTTTGTCTGTTGACAACTGCTCATAAGGCCAAATGAAATCCTCTGGAGAACTCCGCTCCTATTCATACTATTCAACTATGGCACTGACATCTCAAATTTCAAGTGTGCTGTGTGTTGACAAAAGCCTTGCATGGGACCCAGGTTCTTCTGCTGTGAAGGTAAGTCGAATACTTATGCCAACATATCTCGTTTTGTAATTAATATGATTATTGATTTGCAGCGACAAGAGCTTGTAATGAGCCATGTTTGCATGTGGGTGTTGATTAATATCAATCAACTGATTAGTTGCATCCTAGCATATTGATTGTGTGTCTTAAGGTAAGCTGTCAGTTAATAATCTTCATGCAGAGAACACCTTGTTTTACTTAATTGACCGATTGCCTTAGCTGTAACGTTGTAGTATTTACAGAGACGTGTCTAATTGAGCTCAAGCAATTTATTTGCACAATTTGGTCTTAACTAGGCCATTTCTTTTTAGCTCGTAGTAGTTGTAGTTGATCCTCTTACATATTTCTGGGATTGCAGCACATCAAGTTGACTAATTAAATACCAACTTTAAAGGCGAACACTCAAAATCCAAACGGAAACTTGGCCAACTTCAGAGCTGTCACAGATGCTACTTTAGCGCGGTAATGCGCAGGTAATGCTGCAAATGTCAAAAGGCTGCAACTGAGCAATGAGGCAAGTACACCGAGCTATGCCGAATTTCCCAGCTAATCTGACCAAATTTGAAGCGCATTGTCTTTGCCCCCGTCCCGCCCTGCCACGCCTCCTCCTGTCATCCTGCCTGGCAACGCCCATTGTTATTGTACTCGTACTTGTTGTGGGTGTCGATGTGGGCGGAACAAGGCAAAAACCCTACAAGTGCGCAAAAAGTAAAGTGCCCGAGGCACCTCAGTGCTGTATGTGTTCCTTAGTGTGTGTGTGTGTGTGTATGTGTTTGCATTGCACTTATGCACATGGGGACAAACAGCAAGAAGACGAACAAGGAGCAGTAGGAGCCAAGGAGTCAAGCAGCAGCAAGAACTGGGTAACTGGGGAGCTATGGCATTAGTCGAGTAGATGATGCTGTAATAGCATTCAGAACTCCCACTAATGAGCAGAGTGAGCAGAGGGAAGCAGGCTGCTGCTGCTGCTCAGGTCGAGCAGGTGATGTGCGGCCGCCGCTTGCCGTCACCTTGCCGGCGGCGTTGCTGGCTACGCTTGAACCAATTTCACAATGTGCAGCATCAACACGAAGGCAACGCAAGTACATATGCACACGTTGCATCAAGCAAGAGGCACCAGGAACCCAACAATCCGGCACCAGGCACCAGGCACCCGAGACCCGACACCCGACACCAGGCACCCAACAGCCGGCAACTGGCAGCTTCAAACTAATTGTGCAATTATTTTTGCATAAAGTGGCATAAACATGGCTAGAAGAGGCATTATGCAAGTTGCCTGACTTTTGCAACATAAGTATGAAGATGTAGAAGTAACACCCACTAACATACGAGCCCTCCCTCTCCCCTCTCTCTCTCTCTCTCTCCCTCTGGGTTCCTCTTTACGAGCGCGTGCCTAAGTGGCACTCCTACAATTTGAATGTAATATTCATTATTCTTTACACAATGTCTGTCGGCCAAAAGTTCTTTTTTTGGCTTAACTATGGGATTTTAAAGACTTGCTGGTAAACTATTAAGCAGTGCCTAGTTTAAAAGATCTTCATTCAACAATTACTTATTCATTTTGCAGAAATTAATTTTCTTACTCTCTCACTCATTTGTTTTGTTAATTATTCATTCTGAATTGTTTTCCTCCTATTAAATGATAATTATATAGGCTCTTATTATATTAAAAAGTCATGCAATATATATTTTGACTATGGCTATGTATAATATATTTTAGTGGAATATGACCCGTTGATAGCCCGCTTGAATAAAATGAATGAATATACTCGTTCAAATTGAGTAATATAATTTTGTTGTGCGAGTATTAAATATTTGGCTTCGGAATTATCAAAGCATGCAATCAACAGTGCTTGAAGTAAATTTAATTAAATTCTGCAATTTAAAAGCAGAAAATACGAGCATACAATGTATATACTACACTACACATATGTGTGTATGCGCGTGTGTGTATGCATACATACATACGTATACATACATATACATATACTCGTGCTTATTTGTGAAGTTGCTTTCGCTTTGTTCAATCTTGTTGTCTGGAGGCAAAGGAATGCGGTATTTTCAGACTCATGTCAGTATGGCATAGTTTTGCTGTTGGCTTTCGAGCGTCGCTTTAATTTGAATTAAATTTGCACCCAAAGAAATCTGCCGCATGGCCTGAGCTTCGAGTTTTTAAAGGAGCTGAATGAATGGGTGAGCTGGGGCCACGTTCTCCATGGCTTTGTATGGCATTTTTCGACAATTAAAATTAAAATTTAAATGAAATGAGCACTGTGTGTGTGTAGTGGCAAGTTCTGTGTGTAGAAAAGCCACAACACTCTGAGCAGGGGAGAGGAGAGGTAGGCTACATAAACAAACCGCAGGAACCGAAACCAAACACAAATGTTACATAAAGAAAAAGTCGACTTCGTTGTAGTCGACATAGTCGTCGTCGTCGTCGTCTGGGCGAAGAACAAGCACAAATATGTAAATGAAATGGTATGACTGGGCACCCACACACACACACACACACACACACAAGTAGACAAGGCAACCACATATATGCAGCAATTGCTGCTGTGCCGCGACGGCAGCAACAACAACACTCGAGCAACTTCTAACTAGGCAACTGTGCGCAGAGGTGCAAATGTATGCAGGTGCCATGAGAGTGTCGGTGTGTGGGTGTCTGGGTGTGTGTGCCTGGCTTGCTTTGCATGTAGTTCGTTGACTTTTGAAGTTGTCAACAGAACGGCAGAACAGCAATTGCACTTTGCCGTTACATTTATTACATTTGTAATTGTTGTCAGTCGCTGTTGCATTTCGAGCTGAGCAGCCAGAGCGTTAATTATGTGCCAACGCAATTTCGGCATGTCAAACGATGCAACAACAACTGCAAAAAGAGCAAAATGGGGACGAGAACCAGAACGAGAACAGAACGACAACGAGAACGACGACAGCAAAATGCAAAACGACAGCTTGTTTAGCTAACGTGTCAAGCGGAAGTCGTTGCCAATCGAAGGAGCTTCCGGTTGACGTGGTTGCCTTTCCTGCGGTTTTGCTTTGCGACGCAAAATTGCAGCCATTTGACATTGCATACTTTCCAGCATATGCGGAGCAACTTTCACTTTTCATTTTTCCTTTTTAAAACACCCGCTTCTCCCTCTCCCTCTCTCACACACACACACACACTCTCACTCACATAGTCATTGGTTGTATTTAAAATGCCTTTTGCATATTTCATTAATGTTTAAAAAATTCATGAGCTGCTAATTGAAAACGTTTGTCGTACCCAATCCACACACACACACTCACACACACAGGAAGACTGCTTGGCAGTGCGTAGAATAAGGTAGCAAAAAAGGTGCCAGGACCGCACTCAAAAGCCGGGCAACATAGTTTAGCACTTTGGCTGCCGGTCGTCTACCTAAGAAATCAAAACGTCGCCTCGGACCGGGGTCGGCTCCCTACTCCCTCCCATACCTTAATGTATGCGACCTAAGCGACCCAAGTGACTCAAGCGACCTGCACTCAAAGTTCACCAATGGCCTGGCACTTTTGTATGCGAAAATACCAACACTCTGGCACACTCGCACACACACATGAACACACATGCACTCACACAGTGGCACACCTTCAATCACTTCCGCTGAACGATGAAGTAGCTCTTTGGCACGCTATTATTTTGCGAAGCAAAGTGGAAATAACCATGTGTGGAGCTCTGACGGGGGGACTGTGGGTGAGGGGGGCTGTGTTATACTCGTATGTAATTGGAACGTGTGAGAAATATAAAACAGGGTAGCATGAGTCGGGCAGCCGCTTAAGTTGCAGCCCCGTTTTGCCGTTTGCCGTTTGCCGGATGTCCTGTTAGAAGCGTAAATAGGCATAAAACAACGAAAAGAACATTTCTATTACCCCTTGGCAGGGCTTTTGCCAAAGGAGCGCCTGGCATCAGTTCTGGTCTGCTTCAGACGAGTTGGATCAGGGCCGCCTTCACCAGCCAGCCAGCCAGCCGTGAAACTTGTCTAGAGTCTTGTTGCGGTGGCGGAAACGCTGCTAGGAGCTGTCTAATGGCTACGCAAGAAAATAGCAATCCTGCAATCCTTTGACGCGGCTTCGTTTATTTTCTTTTGCTTTTGCTTGTGCTGCTTTCTGTATGGGGTTTCGGCGAATTATAAATGCAATATTGCCATGGCAATAGCCGTGGCCAAAACGCGACTGCAAAGTGCTGATTATGCTAGCTAGTCCTTTGTTTTAACTTGCCTGCCATTCAAACGCCGTCGACTGCCTGACACTTGCTTTGGCTATGCTGATGGCTGATGGCCACTTTCTTGTTTAACTCTGCGCCACAAAAGCTAGCTGAGCCCGTCTTTAAGTTCACTTCACATACAAACATACACACACACACACACTCTCTCTGTCACTCAGTCACAAAGCAAAGATGGAGAGACAAAGCCAAAGGTAACAATGGCCAAGTGCCAAATACACGTGCGACTGCCTTGCCTTGCACGTACATTGCCTCTCTGCCACGTCCTGCTCCCGATCGTTGCTTTCGCCATGAAGCTGGATAAACTGCTTTTAGTCAACTTTAGTTAGTTTGGTCAAGCGACCCTCCTGCCCGCGACTGTCCGCTGCTAATGGAGGACTCCAGCTCCAGCTTTGGGTGAAGTTTTCGTTGCTTGGTGCGTTTTTTAACAGCTAGCTGGGCTGGACTGTGCTCTGCTTTTACTTCTGCTTCTGCTTCTACTTCTGCTCCTGCTCCCGCCACTACTGGTCCACTATTTACAGCTTTAGTTTTGTTTGCTTCGTGTTTTGTCATGCCTCTTATGTCCTGCCTCCGAAAGTGTAAACAACTTTGGGCGCTCGGCCAAGTGCAAGGTGTACTGAGCACACACACACAGCACGTTCATGGTCCAGGGTGACTCGACTGCGACTGCCTCACTGACCAGCGTCCACTGTTAATCCGGGATGTTTGTTTACCTTGGCACTGCACTAGCAAAGGACGACTCCTGCTGGTAGCCACCCAGACTGCAATAATGGTAGTAGCAACTGGAACGGCGCCTCATTTATCTTGTGAATGCAATAACAACGACTTAGCCGGAGCTTTGAGCAGCACTGTGCAAATCCATTGAACCTGCAGAGAGTATAATAAGTTAGTTGTGAAGTTTGCAATGCAACGGCAAAGATAAATTAGACTGCCCGTTGTGCTACGATATTGCGATTCTCTTCAATATTTTGCAAAGATCATAGGAAATTGTGTGAGTTGAAATTAAAAAATAGTTCAATTAATATGCTGATATGTATTTGAAAAAGTGCATAATGCCCAAAGGAAACTGTCTGAATATCCTTTTTTGCATTGAAGTCGCCACCAAAAAGCTGAAAAGTGTATTCGCCGTTTTGCCAGCGGCATCATTGCTGTTTGAATATTATTTTTGTGTCGAATGGCCAATTAATGAAATGACCTGCAGACTTTATTTATTTTTCATTTTATTGCCGATTTAAATTATACACAATTTGTATAAATGGATTGCGAGCGAGCGGGCAATTTTGTTAAATTTTAATTATGGTGCCGATCATTGTTGTAGTTTTTGAGTTTTAATCGGACAAACCGCTTTAATTCGAATTTAAATTAATTAAAATCACTTACGAGCAAACCAAACCGAACCGAACCAAACCAAACCAAACCGAATCAACAACAACAATAACAATAATAACAACCATTTAAAATTGGCAACAAAAACGACAACAACAAACCCAAATTAACTTTGCATCGCTTCAGATGCGAGAAAAAAGCCACAGCACAGCGTTAGGGACAAAGAAGGGGGACAGGAGGCGGCAGGTCCCAGCAGGTGGGCATAAAAGGCGCGACCACCAAGTGCTTGCATGCGAGTGGAGATCAGAGTGCAGAAGGGCGACTGGGCAAGCGGTCGTCTGGGCGTGGCCGCAGGGAGTTTATAGCGCATTTTATTTTAATAAAGACTTTTAATTGAATTTTCAATTGTTGCGCACGCGACACGGAGCCATTGGCCAGTGGACGCTGTTGCTGTTGCTGTTGCTATTGCTGTTGTAATTGTTTTTATCATCATTATGATTGTATGTAGTGTGTATCAGTAATGCATGTCGTTGTTGGGACAGCTGTTGTGACTGTTGCCGTTGTCACTTTCCAATAACACGCTGTAAAAGCACAAGTCCGTGGTTAAACAATTACTCCGAGTAGAATGAGAGCCCAGCAGCCGATAAGGTCGCGTTGGGTCGAGTGGGGTCGAATTGGGTTGCTGTGACATGCAGACAATGGCAACTTACCCAACCCATCGCGATAAGCACAAATGGCGTTCGCCACTTCCGGCTTCCGGTCACACTGCTTAGCTCTGTGTATAAGTGATTGAACAGCACGGCTATCGCCATGTTGAACCAATGAATATGGCAACAATTAAAATATTATGCATGCCGCTTCCGTTGGACGTGCCGCCGATATAACGCCCTGGCAGATTTCGTACTTTTTTACACCTACATAATTATGGAATTTCAATTATTTATTTATTACATGCGAATAAAATGTGCAAGCAAGTTATGCATTTTATTAATTTTTAATTCGTGTCGTGAGGTGGCTGCCTTTGCTCTCGTTGTTGTTGATATCGATGTTGTTGGCGCCGTTTTAAGTGTTGCTGCTCCCTTTGTGTTTACTTAACAGGCACACGCTTTTTTATTGTTGCCATTGCTGTTGTTATTATTGTTGTTGTTGGCCGATTTAATGCGTATTATTAATATGCACTTTTGGTTCGCATTGTTTGTATGCACTTCAATTTTGTTGTACAAAATTTTCAATTAGTTTTTCATGCACTTTATTGGCTATTGTTTCCCTCACTAAGTGGCCACATGTACTTACTCATACACACACACACTCACACCCACATGCTTCCGATAAATGTGTGTAATTTGCACAATACTATTCACAATTCTATTGTGGTTTTTTCGTACTGATTTCAATTTCAATAACCAATAATAAATGAGTTCGAGAAAATACTATAAATAAATACCACATTCGAGCTATTGAGAGTTCTATGTTGGCTGTGTGTAACGCCAGTGTACTTCAATTTAGTTGTAAAATTTTATACAATATTTGATTTAAACAGTTTGAACTGCTACAGTGAAATTTCGACAGTGTAACAATTTTTAATTTTTAAATGTATACTTTTCAACCAAAAAAAAGAAGACTGATCGCAAGTTGAATTTAAAAACGACTCATATGCGGAAAACATACCAAAAATATACCGAAATATACCAGAGAGTATATAAGAAATCTGAATAATCTCTGTCGAGCTTCTCTCTCTCTACATCAACTCGACTACTGATCACGAATATACATATACACGTATACTCAAAGAAACAGACAAATTTACATCAACTTGAATAGTTTTAAGTAGCTGCTGACTTGAAGAGAAAACTAGGTTCAAATGTTATAAGAGCAACTGCAACACACATGCTTAAATGATATTAATCAGGAACTTCGGTTACATAGAGTAGTTGCTGCTCTGCTTTGCCCTTACAAGTTGCAACGATGAAAGCCATAATTACCTTGGCAACTGCAAGAGCTGAAATTTGCTCATTTCCGGCCAAGTGAGACGGCTGAGAGGGTGGCAAGAGGGGCTTCCCTTGCGGCCTCCTGAATGCATAGAGTGCCAGACGCAAATTAAAAAAATATGAAGTGAGAAACACAAGAGACTATGGGTCTTTTGCCTTCCCGGGTTGGTTGCCTCTTAAACGAAACCCCAACAACCGCAACGTTGAGTCCGACCAATGGTCAAAGGGCCGAGCCAGTGCAGCAGCCAGCAGCCAGCGCCAGCGGCATAACATAAGAATGTTGTTGTGGTTGCCAAACATTTTGCTGGAAGCCAGCTAGAATCCGAGTTGAAGTCATGGTCAGCATACCTGGTAGCTTTGCATTTGGGGTTGTCCGCAAAGTCGATGTGAGTGACGTATGCAAATAGGAATTTGAGTGGCAGACAGACAGCTGCAGTTCTAACTGCCTGGCTAAGTTGTCAAAATCAATTTTGACTTGGCTCGGAAAACTATGACAAACAGCACTATTAAGAAAGCAACGTCTAATGTCTAGCAAAGGATGGGGGTTTGGCATTGGGTACGTCGAGGTGTGACTGCATTAATTAAAATCTGAATGCAATGCCAAGAGAAAAGCGCACACCTAACAAATTTTTCATAGGCTAATAAACTTGAATGCCGCACCAAAAGCAAGCGGCGAGGGGCTGGAGGAAGAGGAGAAGAAAAAGGCACTCGCACTCAGCAAATACTGGCTGGCCCACAACTTGTTTTTTGCCGCACTGTCACCCAATTATGTCACACAGTGTACAACAAATTAATGCCTCGTTGCGTTGATTGCGCCGAGTGCGGCAGCCGTCATCGTCGTCGGCGTCGTCGTCGTCGTCGCCGCTGCCAGTCTGCTGTCAGCGTCGCAGTCGACGTCGATGTCGAGAGAGCGCAGAAAAGTATGCAATACAAAAAGAACACGCAAAAGTAAAAATCACTAAAAACAGCAGCCAGGCAGAGACACAAGTGGCACTGCCTGATGGTCGTCAGTTGTATGTGTGTTTGTGTGTGTTGATGTCTGCCTATACGTGTGTGTGTGTGTGATTGCGTGACAATTTCAAACAGATTTAACCGCCAATTTAAAATGAAGTCAATACAAGCGAAAGCAACTGAACTGAGCATGCAAAAATGTACAACAAAACCGAGTTGAGCAACTCGACAAGCGGATACCCTCGAATGTGCTGCCCCTTGGGCAAACCCAAGATAGGGTAGAGACACGCTGGATAAAGAGCAGTAATGTCGCCCAGCGACAGATCATCGGCCCGTCAGCAGCGCCGTAGAAGTTGTGCTTGTTTTTTGCTTTGCAACATTTAAATGCGTACAACGAGTCCTGAGCCTGGTCTGGTCTGGGCCATGTACTGCCCCCTCGTGCCGCAGTTCCTGGGCAGTGGTGCGTGCCTCACTGGTAGCCTGTAAAATGTATTGTAAATTTCACGCTTTTTTCAGCTGGCTCGTCTGCTCGAGGCTCGGTTGACTCTGTGTGTGTGGGGGCTGGCTTTTTTATTGGGCCGCGCAGCGTTTGTGTCAGACAAACGATTTAAATGAAATAAATTACAATAAATCACTCAATCGGTTTAAATAAAAATGTTGCTCTTGTAATGAGATATCGTGTACGGGCAGCAAAAAGTAACCGACATACTGCCGATTGGCTACTGCCGATTGCCGTTGTGTATAAACATTTCTGGGCACTTGATTTACTGTTTGTTTTTTATGGCAGAAAAAGATGTCTCTGATTGCTCAGACTACGCATCAATGTTGTTAGTTAGTAATCCTACTTAGGCACTTCATGTAGATCAAATGGTTCTATCACCATCGCTCACTTTTTCTTAATATATATTCTTTTGGAAAGTTGAGTAGCGCCCTTAAGGGCTATTGATAGCAAGCCACTGAATACTCAATAGTGAGCCCAAATACATTTACCGGCACACTGAGCCATAAACCAATTGACGAGGCAATCATTTGAAGCAAAATTCGAATGCTTGAATCAAAGTAAAGTCTTTCCTAATAGCAGTTGCTTTGTGACTCACTTGCACAGATGGTTTGCCTTAGTTTGGTATGGTTTGCTATGGCTAGGACTTAGTGCTTAATGGCAATCAGTAGTGCATGTAAATGTCATGACAATGGCTTCTCCATGGGGTGAAGAGAGTCACAGCACTCAAAAGCATTACTCGCATTGCCATGAACCACACCACACCAGACCAGACCAGGCCAGACCAGACTAGAGCATACCAGAACCAATGTCGGGGTCAGTCAGTGTGAGCAGTAGACACACAATGTTTTGTCCACCTGAGTTGTCAACAAACCGTGAAATTATCAACCCAAATTGGACGACAACGTAGAGAGAGAGAGAGAGAGAGGGAACAGATTTCTTTTTCATTCTTTGGCATGGATAGCACATCTTAATGCATATGTTAAGCTGAACACTCTTCATGCCTCAGACTGCAAAAAGCTTTTAATACAAATTGAAAACGCTTGAGGTACCAAGCTTCAAGCTTGTCGCTCAGCAGCACAAAAAGGCCAATGATGGAATAGATCCAAGATGCTGTACTTAGGATAAGCAGACAGCAATAGCTGTTATATGGTTGTTGAATACACGAATAACCGATTAAAGTGGCCAGCTGAGCTCATTGGCAACTGGACAATTGAGCTTTGTGTGATTCCCCATTAGCCGAGATAAGCTGCAAGAACCGTGCATATCGCATTGCCTTCTCAGTTCTTTTTCCTTTTCCGTTTGCATAAATGTCAAGTTAAAAATTTGCATGCGGGTTCATTTATCTTTGTTGCGCGGACACTTGAAGTGCAACGAAAGTGGAGCATGGATTAGATAGAGAGCGAGGCCGAGCCGGGTAAACGGACGGAAATGCGCTTTATGCTGCATTTAAATGCTCCCATTTCCGGACAAGCCGAGAGTCGGACAGGCCGACCTTCAGATGCCTCAATTATTTCATTAAGTAAAACGTTTGCATTTCACCTAATTCCGCCCAGTCGAGCCAGGCCACATCCGTTTCGCTCGTGTGCAAACACGCAAAGTGCCAGGGCGCTGCAGTCGAGACTTTTGGATCTGGGAACCGATTCCGACTGCCAGACGAAACACACGAAACGGAATTTATTTCTCAATTCCCACTTCAATTTCGCAAATTGAATGAAAAAGCGCTTAAAAATATACAAAAGCAGCAGCCAACGGCCAACAGCCAACAACCAAGCAGCCAAACCCGTAGCTTTCATAGCCAAAAATAAAGTAACAAAACTCTCGGGCTTGGGGGCAAGGAGCAGGGCAGAATCGGCGGCACACACAAAAAGAAAAAAAGGGCAAACGAACGACGAGCATAGCGAAAGGAAATCTTACAAATAAAACGGAAGTTAATTTACTACGTAAACCGAAAAGCATGGCGCAGCCACATCCGGTAAAGCACCCGAGGCAGAAGCAGCAGCAGAAGCTGAAGCTGGGGCAGAAGAGGAGCGGGGGCGGTCAGTGCTTACAGATACCTAGTAAGGAAATACTGCAGCTGAGTCTCGAGCTGGGACTGCAAGACTAAAGCAAAAGCTTCGCTTAAGGCCAGCCATTTAATTGGCCTCTGTTGCAGCCTGATGTCGATGCCGATGCCGATGTCTGTCGCTTAAGGTGGCCAAATATTTGCTTATGCAACAGAGTCGCGTCTAGCTGGCAGACTGAAGACAGGCGCTTATTACCTTAACCATGCAAATATCGACGCAAAATGAGAGTCCAGAGTGGCAGACGGGATTGCTTTGCATAATTTTAGAGCCATACAAATAACAGGCAGCGATTCTTTGTCCCGACCATCTAGCTTTATAGTCGGGAGCGCCAATGGAAACGGAAGGAAATTTCACTAGCCAAATGCAGCAGGAGTAGCGAGTAAATGTGGGCGTGGCAGGCAACAAAGGCGCATTAGAGCGATAGCGTGGGGCCAGCACCAAGTATTTGTTATGCGGTAAAAATGCATAAAAATCCCTAGACCGGCATTTATTTAAATTTATGCCGTTATAACGTAATTTTGCATTACCCCAAAAATGATGGCGTCGGCGGCTTCCCAAGTCAGCCGCCATTTTATTATTGTACATGTAAGTGTGCGTGTCTGTGTGTGTGGGTGAAACTGTAACTTTATTCCTCTTTTCCCTACATATATATATAGCACACTTTTTTGTGCAGCGGCTTGAACATTTTTGCGGTACTGAGCACTGAGCACTGAGCCTGCAGCTAAAGAGTTTCCTTTTTCATTTGACTAAATATTTGCAATTGTTATTTGTATCTATTTCTATGTATGTATATGTTTGCACTTACAATGATTTCTTTTTTAAAAACATTTTTAGCATTTCAATTGTACATCAGCCATTTATTTTATTTCATTTCATTTTTTATGCCCTGCTCCGACTCCGACTCCGGACTATCAGAATACAAAGCCATTCATTTGTTATGCATATGAAGTAGACCAAAACTGCACTGTGGTGAGCAGGAACAACAAAGGAATTGTTGCCAGTGGTGTCTAACCGTTATGTTCGTGGTCCTCTCAAAGTGCTCGGCAAATTAGTGAAGCGCTTGAGTGTGGTTTCCGTTCATATAATATGTGGAATGCTGAGAATTAGTGTGCATCAAAGGGAGGGGCCAAGTAAAAAACTACTTAGCACCTGATATGGGTTAATTCTACACTAAAGCTGCGCAGCTAACAAAAAAGAAGCAAAGTAGTAGGAATTTAATGACTTAATTGTGCACAATGTAGAGCAACGCAATATGTTTGTTGTCCACTCGATATCGATATCTCATTTCTAATCCTCTCGAAACATCGCTTCGCTTAATGCCAATTAATTTGGAAACCCCAGCTGGAGTGTCTAATCTCTGACTGTGTGCTCGAGAAGGGCAAGGGGTTGACATAGCTAGCGGGACATATTCAATCAAATGTAACTGTAACGGCACTGCAGACTCTGATGTTCTTGCTGCCCTGTGTTTTGAATACAAATTAGGTAAAGTGATGGCCGCCTTCGACATGCAACAGCTAACAGCTGAACAGCTAAGAGCTAAACAAACATGCCAGACACGCCTCCAATCAAGTGCTCCAATGGTAAGGACATCCACATTCTTGTCGACGCAATCATTGATGAAATCGACTTAATTTAAATTCAAACTAATTAATTAGATGCCGAGACTCTACTCTCCACCTTCTGGCAATGCAATGAAGTCATCTTGGAATCTGTATGTCTATGTTGTCCATTACTTGTGTCGCTGTTTAAGCTAATTAAACGTACAATTTGTATGTCTGGGTCATGCCACTATAACAGTCTCGACAATCTCTCTCTTATTGCTGCCTCACACCAATATTATCATCACTTCCCCACTCAGGCAATGGCAGTTTCCATGATTTTGTTTAGTTCAGTGATTCGGAGAATTAAGTTCTACATATTGGCGAATACACATACACATACACATACTATATGGAAATGTGAGGATGCTACACACGCATTTGAATGTCTGTCATGAATTGATACCAATTTGCAATTGTTAATGAAACGCTTTGTGCTGTGCCGATTGCATTGCAACCTCACCACGCCCCTCAGCCAAACGAACTCTAAATATGTAAAGCTGGGCTGGATTCGCCCCATCATAGACGACGCTCTTTACGAGTATGCTTTCTATCTTCTACCATCTAGCATCTCCCATCTAGTCTGCTGCACTTCAATCTACTGGGTTCATTTCACTTTCCTTTCCTGCCCTTGTTTTCTTTGACATTCGAGTTACATTTTGGCCAAGTTTCGCACATTTGTCTGTTTGTCAATACGGCAGGGAGGAAAGGTTGAAACTCCCCAGAGTCCATTCGTATATGTATATGTCGATTTGTGTCAGTGTGTGTGTATGTGTGTGTGTGTGTGTGAGCTGTGCCAATGTCCAGTGAGCTGCTCGTGTGCCTTTGCTCATTTCAATTTTGTAATTGAGATTAGCACTTGGGAATAATGGAGATCAGATCATTTAATTAACTTTGTTTTCGAGCACATTGAGTCCTGCAGGTCGTTCTGCCACAGTGTCAAGAGCTTTCAATTGTCTGTGTGGCGTGGGCGTCTTTTGTGCTGTCTCTGCAGCTGATTGAAGCAAACGCCAGCAAACGCCCAAATCCAATAATTTTGCTTCCATTGTATAGTCCGAGTAGTTGCCAGCTGCCTCTCGATTTTCCTTGCAGCAATTTCATTTGTTAATTTGCAATCCGTATATTGCTAGCAGTTGAATAATTTGATGAAAATACTACTCGTAGTATTATAAACAGAGTTTCACGTTCATTAAAATTGCAATTGGGAATTGGAATACCAAAAATGTGGTTGGCGTCTTTTGTTGCTGCTCTTTCAGTTGTCAGTTTTCAATTAGCACTTGATGGACTCCTCGAGCTGTGAGCAGATCCTTTAATGGCTATGCCTTGCATTTACATTTGCCAAGTCCAGGAAAGTCTTTGTAGTTTGGTTTTAGTGTCTTGTTATCGCCAGCTTCTGTTATTATTATCACATTGCATTCTCTCATTTTCAAATTGCATTCAGCTGTTTGTTTTCAGGACTGTCATGAGAATCCAAAACTACTTTTTGAATAATTTTATTTATTTATTTTCTACACTGCTCAGGCAAAAGTTGTTCTTACACCCTCTGCAAACTGGCTCGACTTTTGTCATTCACTTATTTATTTAGTTTGCTTTCTTCCTTCTCTCCAAGACCTGTCGTCGTATGTCAAAAGTTCTGCATGAAGGCTTCCTGCTTGCAGCACTTCAAGACGCCAATTGGTGCTATTTCAATGCATTGTTTTGTACTTGAATTGCTGCTGGAATATTAATTGAAAACATCTGGAACTAAGCAATTTATATCACACATAAAGTATTGCCTTTTTATGCTCATCATTATTAACCCAACTAATTACAAAGGAATTACTCAATAGTCTCGTCAAATTGCATTTAAGCAGCATTGCCTCGCAGTTAATGGGCATATAAATGATGAATAATAAGTTAATAGCCAGTTGCAAGTAGTTGCAAGCCTTGTCCTTTGTGTGAAGCACTTTCCATCTGTTCACATTTCGGTTACGTTCACAACACATATCGAGTACGCTTGTGGCATTGGTGTGGCGTTCACAGATGAGTTGTCGAATGCATTTGGCAGATCAAACGAAATGCGATTACGTATACGCATCGTGCAACGCTGGCAATTGGGGGGCAGGGCAGAGCAGGACAGGGACTGTGTCAGGCCCGCGGTTAATTAGGCCCCAAAACGTTGCACGCCATTTTGTTGTCAGAATTTGTACCTGCACTGCACTGGTTTTTGACAGTCAGCCAATTCGATGCTCTCAAATTGCATGGCTCATTAAATTTCAATGGGGAATTCGATGGGCAAACGTGCAATTATTTACAGTGCGAGGCACTTGGCTGTTTATCGTTGCATACTTGCCGGCATCGACTCGTATTGAACACTTAATGGCGTTGTCTATTTTTGGGCAGCTGACAAGTATGCCACGCCCACAGAACCAGATCCAACTGCAGCTGCAGATAGGCAGCCCAAAAGGCGAACTTGTACCAAGTTTTTGAATGCCTTTTTGTTAACTTCTTGGCGCGAAAAGTTTGCTGTAAAATACTTTGCGCAAATATTGTTTTCGCATGCTTTTGTTGCGCTAAGCGCTCTAGGAAGGCGTCTCCACACGCCTGATGCCACACGCCTCATGCCTCATGCCACATGCCTCATGCCCCAGTTAGGTAGTGTCTCAAGACAACTTGCAACGTAAATTGTATCAATGTGCGCTCTCTTTTCAAGAGTTTTCCGTAACTTTTTGTTGTGTCTTGTTGCGTTCTTCTGCTCGTGCTTTTGTTTTCAACTTGCATTTTGCCATGTATTGGCATTTTCAGCGCTTATTTGTATCGTTTTCGCTCACTTTGTTGTTACTTTTGTTATTGGTGGTCCTGTTGTTGCGGTTGCCTGTGCAACGCTCAACGCTCAACGTGCAACGCTACTTTTCCACAGATTTTTGTTTTTGTGGCTTTTGTTTTTTACCCCTTTCTTTTTCTTTTTTTTGCAATTTCCTTAAAACCCAAGCTTCAAAAGTTGTACGAAATATTTGCGCTGCACAATTTTTTTCTAGTCTATTTTTTTGGAAAAGTTTTCAAATCAATTGTGCCATCAAGTTTGTAACAATGTCAAAAGCATTCGAAAGCTGCTTCCATAAGCTATGCAAATTTTATTTCAATACGCATATAAGTACGTAACATTAGGGATTTCTTGGAATACAATAAACTAACGACGCCGCACGGCTGGCTTCAAAATGCCCTAGGTAATGTTTTAAATTATAAATTAAATTGCTACTATGTGCAATGCTCACATGTGCACGCTTGAGGATAGAATCCTTGCTTGAGTCGTAGGCATGTTGCTTTGAAGGAATTTCAAGGACAGTTGGCACTGGCAGTAAATGCTTATCAATAGTTCCACGTATCATGTCTGCATATATCTGATTGATCATTATAATTGCAATATCGTCGCGTGCCACGAAACGCTTGAAGCACTCGTCAATTTCAGCGGTAGTAGTATCTGTAAATAATTATGTATTTAGCAACATTTAAACAAAGTCTGCTACCGCATTGCTTGCCCCGCTCGACCACCATGAAGTTGGATTGACGCTGCTCATTAATTTCGCCAATGCCTCCAAGGAGAAATCCGACACAGGTGTCCTAGAGGATGAAATTAAAGCAACTAGAGCTGAATACGATGAAGTAAGTATGGTCTGACCTCATCGCCTATGACTGCCATTAGTTTTGCCGCTGCTAAGGATAGATTTGACATTTTCGAATATTGCACTTTATTTTATACTTGTCAAATGATCACAAACTAAAGCAAACACAAAGCAACGTTGACATCTTCTTAAAAAGTGAGACTTTCAAATAAATCGTTTGCTTTTTTTTCATTCACAAAAATAGCAGCTATTCAGCGTTGATTTACGAAATATGTTTAGTAAATAAGTAGACCATTCCCCTAAAATACTAAACTAACCAAATAAAAAAAGGAGAAATAAAAACGAGGCACGAAGGCGGACTTCGCTGCACTTGACAGCTGCGGCGCATTTGATGGCAAATTGTTTGTTGCACTTTGCTGTTTCCATTGCAGTTGTTGGCTTTTTTTTGTTGTGTAGTTTTGTGAAGCGTAAAACAAGTTTTATAATTGTTTAAAATGTTTGCTGCCAACATCCATTGCATTGCAATTTTATAACGAATTTTGTCAGTTGGCGCTGGAAACTTAATCGAGAATAGCAGCACACAACAACAACAATTTGTGTGCCAAAATATTTGCAGTCGCCTTTTGCCACGCCCATTGTACAATTTACGCAATGTTGCGCTCGAAAACTTTAATGCTGCGACAGCTCCTAATTGGATTAGATAACTTCTCGAAAGGGTTCAACATAACACAACACACACATTGTTACACACATTACGCATACGCCGAGTTGTCTCTAGTAAAGTGAATCGTTTCAAATCTAAAGCCAGTTATGTGCACCATTATTGCTTTCCATTTCGCTGTTGTTAACTCATTTACGTTACGTAGATGCATAACAACAATAATAACAATAACAAAACCACAAGCCCTAAAAACCTTTGCGCTACATTTTGCTAATTGTTGTACAAACTTTCAACAATAGCGCTTTGCCATGTTGCCACTTAAACTCGACTCGAATTTGAACTCGAATCGCCTTTTCAAATCAGCTCTAATTGTTTACATATCAATGACCACTTTGGTGTTGTTGTTGTCTGTCTGTTTGTTATTGTTGTTGTCTTGGCTTGTTGCTGTCGTGTGGCATAACTAATTATGATTAATGCCTCAAAGTGAGCCCGTGACATTTACAGTTAATTGGCGGCTGATGGCGTCTGAATATGGCAACATATTACTGTTAATGCACTGCCCTCGGTGCATTGAACCGTTGACACCACATCAGATAACATCGAAAACACAAAATAAAAGTCTTTTACGCAGAATTGTTGCAAATTTGCTGGCGCCGTTGCAAATTCAATAGCACCGAAAAGCATTCCAAGCCCAGTTTAAACCCAATCAAATACCAAGCAAGCCATCTCTGGATGTCTGACCTTTTTTTCTGTGTTAGCCGAACTGACATCGGCTGTTGCTGTTGCAAGTGGTATTGCCAGAGCCATCCAATCATCCAGTCTTCCAGCTAACTACAACCAGCCAGCCAGCGGCATTTTATGTTACCGGTTTTAGTTTATTAACTGCCAACTGGCAACTGGCAACAGCAGCAGAGCAGAGCAGAGCAGAGCAAAGCAAAGCAATGCTAAGCTAAGCTAAAAACAACAAACAATATCAACAACACCAATCTGTGACTTTGCTGGCTTTTGGTTTTTTAAATATGGCTGGGGCGACATCTAATATGGTGCTGCCTAGAAATTTTCACTTATGCCCGGCACGTTTTGCCTATTTTCCTGTTAAGCACTAAATGCTTTGGGTCAAGCTCTCGAAATTGTTGAAAATTGTAGTGCTTACTTGCGGCAAAGAGGACAGTATGTTATGGACAGTATGGTGGGGAGCTGATGGTTTTCTCTTTTTGTCTACTTTTTTTGTTTTTTTGGATTTTAATAGAAGTGTCAGAGAGCTGATTGCTTTGCGCATTTGGTCTTGAAGATGTTTTGGATTCTCTACTATTCGGTATGGCATATAGTATGTATTAGATGAGGAAATTGCTTTGTTAATTTGAAAGCAAATACAATATTCTGCACATGCCTATAAACAACACCCACTAATGTCTCCCTTCACCCTATTTACACATTTACCACCTAATCTTGTTGTTCGTTTGTGCCTTTCGCCCTTTCCTTTTTATATAGTACTTTATACTTTTAAGACACACACGCTTGTTATTTATATAGTGCTTGAAATACCATAACATTTGCCATCTTATATAATACAAGTACACGAGCAACTGTTTGTGTCAGGCATCGTATTTGCAGTATGCACATCACGCAAATCAAGTCGCACAAAATTCGCAATACGCTTTCTTCTTCCACAAACACATTGAACCTTTGAATGCTGCTGCTGCTGCTGCTGTTGATTATTCAACGATTTTTATTGAAAGCTAAACAGGCGTGCAAAAATATCAACAACATTGGCAAGAAAGCAATGAGCGAAATGTCAAATGCAGGCATCGAGCAGAGAATACATAACATCGAGTCGATGTGACATTAGCGGCAAAACATCATCAACAACATCTTTGTAGAAATGCCTGCCATTTGTTTTTGTTGCTATTGCTGTTTGCTGTAGTTCGTTTCAATCGAACTGTAAAATTAGCATAATGACATTATAATAAACCAAGCGACAGCGAAAGGGATAAATGCAACATTTGGTGGCAGGAAGCGACCAATTCACTGCGTAGGTATACACATACTTATGTGTGTGACTGTGGCACAGTAAAGTGTATTTATATACAACAATATTTGGTAGGTGCAGTACAGCTGGCTGTTAGCCAAAAAATGTGTCAATGCATTGGGTTGATAACCTCTCGACTCTCGACTATCGACTGTATTCCGAATGCCGGGTATTTGTCAATTCCATTGGCGAACTGGGTCAGCATGTGGCATTGGTGGTGCTGGTGGTGGTGTTGAGCAGACCGTTAATAGAAATGCATTAAAGCCATAATGTTGAAGCGTTTGTTCCAATTCTGGGAGCATGCCGCACCATCAGTCTTAAGTAATGGTCGTCTGCAAATCACGTTGGGAATCAAAATTTATCAAAAACGTCACGTAATTACTAAACAGCCGTCATCAATTGACAAATGTGCACGCACACACAGATACAGATACAGATTCAGATACAGTTACAGTTACAGAAACTAGAAGCAAAATGTCTCTCAGCTTGCGACTTCTTTTGAAATTCCCAGCAGCTGTCTGACGAATTCACCAGCAGATGCGTTTGATTTGTGTTGTTCCCAATGCCCTGTTGCCACAGTGTCTTCCACAGATTCATCGCTATTGTCGTCGTCGTCGTCGCACAATATATATATTGTATCTTATTTTATATTCCAATCACAAAAGGCGTTGTCGATGCGGCGACAGCAACGCCAAAAGTTGTTGTGCCTGTCTTTAACGTACCCAACTCTGACTTGAGTGTGTGGGAGCGGGAGAATCTAAAGTAGCGATCGCCACGTCACTTGGCTGGGGCTCAGCTGCTAATGGAGTTTGAGTTTACTTATAGTAGTTGCTAGCGACATGATTCCTAGGAACGCTCACAGACTTCACAGGCGGCGGCAAACGAAAGATTGAATGATTGTGCTGGCTTGAGAAAGGCCTCGATAGACATCAATGGGTTTTTCTAAATTGTTAAGCTGGCAAACAAAACAAAAATAAAAAAGAAGCAATTAACAAGCAGTCTTCAAATGCTATTGTTTATTTCGCTCATATTCTATTTTTTAAATGTCTTATTTTTTGAGCAGCCATTAATCTTGCTGCATATCTTTTGTGAATTTGTTTGCCCAGATTTTTCATCTCATTAGCTATATAAAGCCTCAATCGCTGTGACTTTCGATTGGATGACACAGCACAATATTTGCAACAAGCTGGCTCAATTTTTTTTTGAATTTAATAGCCCATCAATGGGATGTGGGATGTTGAATATTGGATGTTGAATGTTGGCAGAAGGCGCAGCTTATGCCAAAGATTTTCAAATAGCTGCCGCTTAATTGCCCATTTAAATTAATATAAATTTCAATTTGTTCAGAAACAGAGCCACACGAACGCACTCTGTGTGTGCTAGCTGGCAGCTGGCAGCTGGATTGGCAATATGCAAAGCACATTGCGCATACCACATGTTGCCATGCCATGCCACATCCAGCATCACACACACACACACACACATACACAGAGCGCGCGACATGTGAGTTTGTGAGTTGTAAAAGAAATGTGAATATCAGCGCTTATAATACGCATGAAAATGAAATAAAATCGTATTTTTGTGATTGATTGAAGCATGAGTAATGAAAAATTGAACGCGTAGCGAGCGAAAGGTGCTGGCTATGCAATAGGGAGAGAGGGGGGGAGGGAATAAGGTGGATTTGTGTTATGTATATGTCTGCATGACTCTGATTTTATGCACTACATTACCTTTGGATTTCAATTCAATACAAATCAGGCAGCAAATTACCTAAATAAAAAGAAAATATGATAATGCCCCAACTCCCACTCTTTGCGTGGGAAAAGCAAAGGAAATTTTTTAATAAAATTCAATTGAATTGAATTGCATTGAATTGAATTAATTCGCTATGCTCTATCTCTGATATATTTATGCGCAGTGCAGCTGCTGCTTATCTTGCTATCTTGCTGTACTTGTGTACACACTGAGCATATCTCAATCTCTATACAAATCACTTTGCACTGCCTGATGACACGCACGTAACATAAGCTGCAAAAAATCAGCACAAAACTTCCATCTAGCTAAACAGCAATGACGACGTCAATACGAAGACACTTGGTGGACACCAGCGAGGGTGGTGGGTGCAAGGGGCGGACGACTGGACGGGCCAAGCTAAACAAAAGTTACGAGCCATATTAAAATGTCATCGTGTCAATGGTGCAGACGCCTGGCAACTCTGCCTGGCAACTCTGGCAACCAGCAACTAACGACGACATGATGAAGCGTAAACAAACATGTTCAACTAGCAGACAGAGCGGGGGAGATGTGGGGGAAGCGTGGGGGAGGCTAGCGGGCTATTCTGACCAACTAAAAAAGTAAAACAAAATGAAATTTTACTTTGCATTTGAAATGATTTCAGTTGCAGTTTCGTCTCGTCCACACATGCTGCAGATTTTTATTTGTATTTCGAATGTTTTGTGAAAGTGCCAGCAGCATTTTGAGGCCAGAGTCCATTTGCTAAACGTACTGTCAACCCCCCTCCTCGCTCGCTTACAGCACTTCCTGAACCAACAAGAAGTATTTTTTATATATGTGATTTTTGCTAGCCCTGAATCCGGCTGCGGCACAGCCAGACTACCCAAAACATACCTAACAAAGTTGCCGAGACTGAGAGAAGGAGTCCAAAAAAAAAACTCCAAAACTCTCGTTTCGGACATGGAGCGGCGACGCCCAGTGGACCCAGAGGGACAGCGGGACGGCAGACTGTAGACGGTAGACATGACTTTCAAATGCTGCATGCTGAAGCAGGAACTGGGAAACTGTAGCTGAGAGTAGATGACCCGCATGAAAATGCTGGCCCTGGCATATTTTTATGCCGCAAGCATGCAGGACAAATGGCTGAAATTTTTGCTGCTGCCTCGCTGTTGATGATGATGATGATGATGGCGATGGCGATGGCGACTCGCAGAGCAACAATGCCACTAGGCAACAGCAAGAACAACAACAGCAGCAAAGGCAATGCCGTTACCAACGGATCGGTAACGTTGTTGGAGCTCCAGTTACTTCTCAAAATGTGTACGTGGCTGAAGTTGCGCACACAAAAAAAAAGGCGACTGCTCCTTAGCAAAACTCGGACATATATTCTTGGTGTGGCATTGCTGATTCTAGGTCTTCCTCGGACTAGGCAAAAAAATATAGAGAAATTGAACAAGTCGTTTGTCGACGGCGGCCGTAGAATTTATGTGTGTAAGGCGCGCTCTGGCGCTCGACTTGAAAATTAAACATTGCGTATACGCCTAGGTGCATAATAATTCATGACTGGACCAGGCAGGCTGGCTAGCTAGGCAGCTAGGCAGGCAGACCGCAAAACTCACCAGGCCACTGCAACGAAATTGTGTGTAAAATGTTTTAATATGAGCTCATAATAAACGAGCCGCAGAAAGGGAGACAGCGGCAGAAACAGGAATAGGCGTTTGTGGAAGTAATGCAGCTCAATTTGTGATTTATAGGCCTGACATGGCATGGAAGAAAACAAGACCAAAAAATAGTAGTAAATTCCTCATAGGAGCATAAGTGCTTTTACCCCAGTAAGTGTGATTGTTGTTTGTTGTCTGCTGTCTGTTGTCTGTAGTTGCAGCCATTTGTTGTTATAGCCAGGCCTTGCGAAAGCCTTGCAATTTTATTGTTTAGTTTCGGCTGTCGCTGCTGGTCAAGGCTTTCGATATGCCTAAAATGGCTGCCACTCGGATATCCTGTGGCACACAGCCTGCATGCATACGACGTGCAATTGAATTTGCATTTGGTTTCTGCAGCCAACAAAAAAAAAAAACGAACACAACAATAAACACAAAACCCTGACATGCAAACAAACACAAAGCACCGTGTAGTATTGTAGTATGTAACATTTTGGAATTTGTTTTTTTAATTGCACTGGGACTTGGTTTTTTCAAGCACACGATGCAACAACAATGAAATTCTATGATGTTTACTTTATGCTTCTGACTCTCGTTTGGGATACATTTACCAAAGTGTAACAAGGTTAAGAGCTTTAAACTTAAAGAGCTGCATCTTTCAATTCAATCGAACATTTTCGTGTTATGAATTAATTATTATAAATGAATAAATGACAATTTAACTTAATCATTGACACTGCTTTAATATTTATTGATTTTATCTCTTGTGATTTCATTTGATGCCGAATATGAGGAGATTCATCAATAAATGCCAGCACAAAAAATACATTCGTGAAGTGTTTTGCAAATATTTCTGAATTGTTGCATAAATATAACGCACTGCTGTTGGGCTCGGAACGGTGACAATTTATTGCATCAGAGGTTAAATGTTGCCTGCAACTGCTAGCCATTAGAACAGATGGAGTTGGCAGAGATGGGATGCCATATATACATTTTATTTGTGGCGCAAGCCAAGGCAGCGGGGAGGGGGGTCCTTATACTGAGGAGGTTTTGCACTGTAAGTTAAATAATCGCTATCTATTTTGTAAGCTTATAATCTAAAGTGAAGACATGTATTTGTCAGTCTCCTTGGCAACTCTACGTCCATGCCTACAAAGAACCCCCAGCCAGGGTTGTCACCCTTGGCAATCTGTGCATTTTCACCACCTGCCGTTAATTACACAAATGCAAAAGTCCGCTGGGCGACCAAATTGGTCGGTAATAAATAAATTCAATTGAATAATTTATTTAATTTATTTGGGGTCTGCAGTCGCGCGCTATAAAAAACAACAAGTAAACAAACGATATACTGATATTTATTTTCTCTCGCTCTCTCTGCCACTTGCAGCGCAGTGTGGCAGGTAAAAATGGCTGCCAGGCCAGCATTTTCATTGCGGAAGTGTGCGGCAAAGTGCCACCGTGGACGAGGTGTTAGAATTTGCTGTACACATTTTTCAAACGTTGACTTTTCCCTTTAAAAAACAAATAACCAAAACCAACAATACGAGCAATAAGTTGGCGCCAGCAATGTGTGGCACATGCCAAGTGAATTTGTGGCACGAAAAACAAATCGTTTAATTGGCTTAAACAAAACGTAACCACTATGTACTGACGTCGACTTCGACTTTGCTGCTGATTATATAACCAATATAACCCAAGCCAGCCTACGCTGCCCAACAATGCTGCTGCTGCTGCTGCTGTTGTTGACAGCAAAGCCGAAAGCCAAACCCGTTTCCTCAACTGCTTCACTTACTCGTTTTTAAGAGCAAACTGACGCAAGGGTACCGCCAAGCACCACAGAGATATGCTGGCTGCTCCCTCTGCCCCTGCACCACTTGCACCGCTGTACCACAACGGGTTTGGCGTGTTATTCACTCCGCTTTGGCCACATTTAAATTATGGAAAATCTGAATCGCTTCAAGTCGCCTCTTGGCACATTCGCACTCGAGCCCTGCCAGCAGTCAGTCCAGCAGCCTCCACATTCAGTTAACCAACATGAAATTGTACAATCTATTGCTGAGCATTGCACTAGCTGCCCTAGCCGTTGGTCAGGTAACTGTCGCCCACTTGCCGTCTCCTTGCTAATCCAGCTGACAAATTCATGCTCCTCTTGTACTTGCAGGTAGCCGGCGCCAAGTTTAAGATACGCACCCACGAAGATGCTGTGGAGGCGCATGAGGAGTGCCGCGAGGACTTTAATGTGCCCGATGAAATTTATGAAAAGTTCACAAACTACGAGTTCCCCGAGCATCGTCGCACCAGCTGCTATGTCAAGTGCTTCGTGGAGAAAATGGGTCTCTTTACGGATCGCAATGGCTTCAATGAGCGTAACATAATTGCACAGTTCACTTATGAAAACTATAAGAATCTGGAATCGGTGCGCCATGGACTGGAGAAGTGCATCGATCACAACGAGGCCGAGTCGGATGCTTGCACCTGGGCAAATCGTGTCTTCTCCTGCTGGCTGCCCATCAATCGCCATGTGGTGCGCAAAATCTATGGTTAATGGTATTCTCAATTGTGATATATGTTAGCATCGCCAAATAAATTGTAGCCTCCTTTTACTGCTACCAAAAAGTAACCTTTTCAATTATTGTTAAATTATACACTGGTTCGAATATTGATATTTTCTGAGAGGATGTAAGAAATAAACAAACAGATAGAAAGACAGACTGATGGACGGCTAAGTCGACTTGGCTGTTGATGCTGATCAAGAATTTCCATACTTTATAGTGTTTAGTATTTATAGAAAAGTAAACATCGAACTTGCACTTTCTGTCATGCATAGTCTCTGAGATCTTCACATTCAAACAGATAGACAGATTGTCAAGCAGATCTAGTCTTTAGTATTGCACTTTCCAAGTTTCATAGTCTCTGAGATCTTAGCATTAAAACAGACAAACAGATAGAGAGACAGACAGACAGACTCGGCTAAGTCGACTCGGCTGAAGAATAGCTATACTTTATAATCTTTAACATTCAATGAACTCGCGTTCATTGGCTTGCTCCCAAGGCGCTGATAAGCCTAGTTGCAGTCTGATTGACTGCGGCTCTCGTCGGTCTCGACAGTTGCGAGTATGCACTGCGAGTGTTGAGATGCGTTCGAGTTGGATTAGCCATTGCTTGGCATTACTGCTGCTGGTGCTTCTTCCAAGCTGCCTGGCTGACCTCACAGCCGATGCACAGATGCTGGAAAAGTGCCTGCATGAGCTGAGCAGCCCAGAGCGCATTAAGAGCGATTTGCAGAAACTGGCGCGTTTTGCCGAGTGGAGCAGCGAGGAGGTGCCGTGCCTGAGCCGCTGCCTGGCCAGCGAGATGGGGTGGTTTGATATCGAGGCGAACAAGTGGCAGAAGCAACGAGTGGCCGAAGAACTCGGCGCCGACATCTACAACTATTGCCACTACGAGCTGCATCGCAGATCCCGCGATGGCTGCAGCTATGCCCATCGTGGCTTCCGCTGCCTCAAGCAGGCCGAGCTGCATGCTGGCGCCAGCATCTCAACGCTGCTGAGCTGCAGCCGCCAGCTGAATGCCAGTAATGTGGCGCTGCTGCAGTACAGCAAACTGCAGGCCAAGGAATCGATACCATGTCTGTTTCAATGCTTTGCCGATGCCTTGCACTTCTACGACAAAGACGGCAATTGGCAGCTGGCCAACTGGCTGCAAGCCTTTGGGCCCAGCCGGCTGGAGCGGCAGCCGGATCACAGTGTCTGTCGTTTGGGCCAGGAGCAGCGCAGTCGAGCGGAGAGCAGATGTACCTGGATGTACGAGGAATACCTCTGCTGGGAGCAGCTGAATGGCAATCTGCGAGCAGAGCCAGCCGTACCAAAGCCCAACTAGTTAAGGTCATCAACATTGTACTATATATTATATGTTATGTTAAATGTCATACTCGTTGTCTACTAAACGGCCATCACAAAGCAGGTGAACTGCTGGTAAATGGTGGCACAAGGATTGCGTCCACGCCGCTGGGCACAGCCAGACACATGGGCGCCCTCGAGCGGCACACCCAGAGCCTGGCGCATGGCCGGCACACGCCAGCGACGTGTGCGCTCATCGAAGAGCTGCAGCTGGGAGATGAAGCAGCGTGTGAAGCAGGGTATGGGCTCTGTGACCGGAAAGCGGGCATAATCCCCCAGGCGATTCCATTCCACCTGCTCCGCCTGCTGCAGACACTCCTTCATGGCGGACTTGGCAGTCCGCGTGGCATTCTGCATGTTCTCAATCAATATGAAGGGATCGTTTTCCAGCTGCAAATGTGAACAGTAATCAGTTAGCTATTGGACTCCTCTTATCTGTCACAGCATTAGTTCAACACTCACGCTGACGATGCAGTGAAAGCCTCCATAGGCGTGCTCGCAGCTGCTCTGCTTGAGCTCACCCAGTCGCAGTCGCTCGCTGCAGGCCTCGTAGACGGCAGCTCCGAAATGTTGCTTGATTCGCATGGCATCGAAGCCGGCCTCGTCGTGATAGAAGTCAAACATCTCTCTGAGATAGCATTGCGTAAAGCAGGGCACTTCCTCATAGCTGTCCGACCACTGGGTGTAGCGCTCCAGGCGCTCGGCATTGATCGTATTCCAGCCGCCATAGTTCTTGAGGCACTTCTCAATGCTGCGCCTTTCGCCAGTCAAAAGAGCCGAGCACTCGGTCTGCAATTGTTGCTTTAGTTGCAACTATTTAATGGTGAATTATCTGCCTCTTACCACTGCCACAATTAGGCATGCTGCCAGTAGCAGCAAAAGACGCATGTTCTGTGAATTTCCTGACTGTTCCAAGTGTCAACAAATACTAACGAGCTGCCAAAATCGAAGCAACAGCATTTGGGCAGTTGCGACTTGGTTTGCCAGCTGATAACCCAATTCGATTACCTCAGGTTCACACAACAGCGATAAGGCTTATCAGCTGCACAAGCACAACAATGTAGTTCAAGTTTAGGCCTCGCTTGCGCAAGAGTTAAAGAGTCTTGTGGCAAGCTATTCTCAAGCCCGTGGGCGAGATGTGGCACACCTCGAAGCTTACGCAATCTGCTCGGCAATGGGCCAGGCCCAAGCTAGTTGCATTTTTATGACTATTGATCAACACACCTGCCCAATGAGGCCAACGCAATATAAATATGAGAGCTGCGATTACTAGGGGGAATTGGAAATTTGTTTGGTTGCTGTTAATTGATTTGATGTTTGCCTGGTTTTGTTTTAGTTGTTGTTTTTGTTTTTGGCAACTTGTCGGAGCATTTAATAATATTACCAAGTGTTTTGTCGCTATTGCTTTTGCTTATTGGCAAAGGAGCGACATCGTCCCACTTTACGCATTTCGAAGCAACCGGATTTGAGAGCTGCGATGTACAAAACATGTTTAACACGTCGCAGTTAGTTTGGCGAATGTGAATCTTCGGCACAAAGATCTTCATCAGCTTGGGCTGCAAGTGCTACCGTCTTGGTAATTATTGCAAAGATACTTACATACTGGTTCTCTGAATGGCAGAGAGCAAGCCAAGACAAGCCAAGCCAAGCCACGTTCCATGATTCCATGATTCCACAATTTCTTTCGCAGTGACCTTGGCTCGATTTCTGGCCATTGAAATTATAAATCCAGTTTTCGGCTTCGGCTTCAGTTTCCTCTCTTCTTTCACTCTCAATTTGTACAAATTTTCGTTATATAGTTAATTGTCATTCGGCTTGTTGTTGCCAAACAGCTTTGCAGACATATGAATGCAGTCTATGTAGCAACAACAGACGATGACGATGATGATGATGATGATGATGATCATGCTGGTGTTGACATGACTATTGAGTGGGTCACTGGCTGCTTTGGGATGCGCTTGTTGCACCGTTATGAAGATGCCGATGACGTCTGACCTTTGGCAACTTCAAATGCAGTAATCTAGGCGGCTTTTGGAATATTTTTGGATTCATTGCGACACACGACAGTCTCCAAGTATTTAGCATTTTAATGAGGCTTAGCATTGATTTGAATATATCTATTTTTTATTTCTGTTTCTCGTTTCTGGTTTTCATTTAGTTTGTCGTGCTGTGTGGCTTTCTTTTGATGCGTTGCCCGCTTTGTGTCTCGAGCCGACGTGAATTTATTGATAGCTTTGAAATTTTCAACGTTTCTTTTGTGGATTTCAAGGTTATAACCTAGTTTTTGGCAAGGCGCGTTCAGCAGCCGCAAAAAACAATGCATATTTTAAAGTGAGAAATGAGCTGAAATCGAATTGAATACGATTCGAATCGAGTCGATTCGATACGTCCATTAAATGAAACTGCAGGTCGTGTGATAAAAAACAGATAACAATATGCTGCCCTTGGTTTACTTGGCAGGAAATGCAGGACAATGGCGAGATGGGGCTTGTCTTATAATTGAGTTGCCAAATTAATAATTAAAATCACATCAGGTCCAATTTGTCGAATCCAAGCCAAATATTAACTCCTCAAAATGACCATCATTAAAAATAGATCTATGTGGCATGTGGCTTTAATGTGGCAGCGCCAATCTTCAAAGCGACAGCTGCTGCCAAGTGCAGCTAAAACTGAAAGTGGGCGCCCTCAAATGCCCAGAAGATGGAGAGGAGAAGTCAACAACCTGCGAGTCTGCGTTGCCTTCATTTTGGTGCAAAACATCCATCCATCCAACTCATTAACTCAACATCTTCGTTAGTGGGAATTAATTATGCAGATGTATTCATTGTATTGCGATTTCAAGTGTGGTAAAATGCAGCGCCCCATTGTCGTGGTTGGATTGGGTTGGGCTGCTGCTTTAGACGGCTAATGGGCAACTTTACATACCTACATACTTACGTATATATGTACACATAGCTCTGATGTGGGCAGGCATTGCTAATGATGGTGATTATAATGCTCTCTCTGTCCACATTACAAAAGATCTCCCAGATATACATCATCTTTGTATTGGGATATTACCAAGCAAATTAATCTAAATAACGCTTAGGCTTCCGCTCGAGCAGAGCGCTTTTCAGTACACTGAAAAGCTGAAAAGCAGATTTGATTTTGAAAGTAAATTTCACTGATCATTGACCTCGACTGTGGTTGCGTGTAAAAGCCAAACACTTTCGGGGGGATTACGTAAATCCCAAATTAGTTAATAAATGAAAACTGTGAACTGTGAAATGAGAAATGAGCAATAGTATTGTACAATAAGTAGCATATAGAAATCATGCCGTTACGTTTGAATAAAGCACCACAAAAGCTGCAGATCGAACTGCACTTTGAAATGAACTCAAAAGTTTAACGATCTGCTAAGTAAACTTATGTAAATTGTTGTTGCTAAAATGGCAATATTATTGCATTCCAGCAAAGTAAAAGTATATTAGGTATTGATATTAATTGCAAAACATAAACTCATAGTTATTTTTCCAGTTCAAAAATCAATTAAAAAATAGTCAAAGCATTTAATTGTAGTCTATAAAAAATGAGTGTATATATTTATTTTTTCATTGGAAAATTAGTCAAAGTAAAACACACAAAAATATATTTTTTGGTTTTTTAAAAATTAAATCTGAAAACACTGAAAGCATTTGACAATTTAAATTGTAAGCTAACAAAAATCTATGTATTTATTTTGCTATTTAAAAATGAAATTAAAAAATAGTCTAATCATCTAGCGTTTCAATTGTAGTCAAGCAAATATTAATATATTTATTTTTCACTTTTATAATGCATTTCTATTTAACGCTTCAATTGCAGAGAAACAAAAAACTAATATATTTTTGTTTTAGTGTTTTAAAATGCAATTAGAAAATAGTCAAAGCCATTATCCTTTAAATTGATTACATTGCCAGACCTTGCTGGCTTTTAATCAATTACCTAGACAGCTAATTTACATACAGCCTTAATTTGCTAGCATCAACTTGACACTTGAGCACTCAGCCTTTCAAAGTCACAGATTGCTTCCAGAGAACTACATAGCATATAAGTAGAATGAATTATTATTAACTTAGAAGCGGCAGTTTTAACGGGCTTTTAACTGCATGTGGCATGGAATGAGGAACGAAAGATTCCACGCACGAACTTGCCACAGCAACAGTTGACGACAAATTACCGTTTCGAAATGCACTTGCTAAATACAAGTTAAGAACTTGCAGAGCCAAATCAGACAGCTCCAACGGCTGATTTAATTGAACGCAACACACACACACATGGGTGTGTAGCATACAAATAGCAGTTATTCAGCAAGGTGTGGAGAGCGGGGTGGAGGTGGGCCAAATGAGTAGGCCAGGCCAAAAACAACTTTTCTTCCGCGTTGCACATGAGACAGCAACGAGGCAACAAACTCTGTATCTGACTAGTGCCGCACCCACCCACAAATGGGCCACAAGAGTCAACAATCAACAATTAAAAGCCACTGAGAGTGTGGCGCTGTTGCAATTTTTGCATTTTTCAAATACTTTTCATTTGGTTAGTCCACACAAATTACTATGAACAAGGCAGCAAGTTGGCTGGTTGGCCAACCGTTTACTACTTGGACACAAACAGCGACTTGGCTGCAAGAATTTTGACTGCTCTGGCACAATTTGGCATTCAATTTTGATTGGAACACCTCGTCCGACCACAGCGACCCGCTCTTGGCTCTTGGCTCTACAATCCCCGAAATGCCAGCCAGTAAAAAGAAACAAACCCGACTTGAAGCAAATCTATAACAAACCAGACAGCTGCATGGCAAACAAGTTTAACAGTTTTTGGGCTGGCCAAACAAACCCTAAACATGTTAGCTCTTAGCTCCTGACAAAAGTACGACAATTCTTTGAAATAAGCAGGCAACATCCAGACAACTTTTCATCGGCCTTTTATTTGCAAGTAAATATACTTGACTAGTCTCTGACTCTGGCTCTGACTCCATGCATATTGCATGCAACTAGCTGTGGCAGCCTATTGAAAGCGAAAGCATAACTGACAAGGTAGCTTAGTTTGTGCTGTGTGTTTTTTGCACTTCTAAAAACTGGTTCGTTGTCTGGCTGTTGTTGTAGGCAGCCTCAAGTTGTCTAGAGTCCACTTCAATAACACTGGCCAAGACAAGCTCTATTTCTGTCTCAGTCTCCGTCTCAGTCTCAGTCTCAGTCTCAGTTTCAGTTGCTGCTGGCAGCTGTAATTGTTCTTGGTGTCTCTCTCTGTAATTTCATATTCTTCCTGCATTCCGAAACCTTGAATCACATTTCTTGCATTTAATTGCACACATTTCCAAGCAATTTTTCTCTTTTTTTTAATACGACTGCGGCGCCGTTGAGTGGCTGCCGTTGACCGCCGTGCTGGGTCAGTTTTAATAGTCAACTGCAACTGCCACGGCAACAACTCGCTGGCCTACCTTTTACTTGCACGCATCGACAGTTGACGGCCTGTTTTTAATGCCAGCCAGCCAGAGTTGTATTTGTTTATGTATAATGTATACTACGATGCAATTGCAATTGGAATTGCTTACCGGTTGACCATCACATTGCTTTTACATTAAGAAATCATGTTAATTGCGTTTGATCAACATTAAATAAGCCGCTCTCGTGCGGCCAATAGAAAAGTAAGAGCTTAGCGGTTCTAGACAGACAACGTGGCGTATGCGCAATACGTTGGCAAAAATGCCACTCGCATGACTCATGAGACACTGCCATGGGGCAAACACACCCACCCACACACAGACACACACACATGTCGTCAATGAGGTGAAGTTCAGCTATGAATTTCGACGTTTTTGGGTAGGTAGAAAGAGCCGTGCCCTCAGGCCGGCACTTGAACGAAATCCCCAGTTCGTAATTAGCTTCAAGCGTCAGCAATATCACAAATTGGATGCCGCACATACACACACATACATACGCTCACGCACACACTGGCAGACTGAACTTTCAGGCAAGCAAACATTCCATTTGCAACCCCCGCCTCAAAATGCAAAACGTAATGCCGCAGATCGATTGACGAATGGTTTGGGGCACAATGCTAAGACTTTTCGACGCAGGCGTTGGCGCTGACAGCGCTGCCAGCATCGACGCCAACGGCGCTGCCGGCGACAGTTTGCAGCCTGCATACAAAGTAATCAACTACAGTTACTGCTGACGACTCGCTTACAATTACATTTACAATTACACGCACACACATAGAGCGCGAAAGAGAGATGGCAAACCAAAGGTGCGAGAGAGAGCCAGCCACAGAGAGCGCGAGCGAGAGCGAGAGCGAGACTATGCCAAAGCTGCCTGCTATGAGTCTAGCTCAACTGCGCTTGTACCGTTGCAATATTGCCAGTGAACGTCGACGTCGACACTCAGCTGCGCAGTTGGCGTCGCTGCCGCCGTCGACGTAAAGCGTCGTCTGGATTGTTCGCGGCTTGTGCGCGTGCGCAGCGGTATAAAAAGCTCCCGCACCAGCCAGAGCCACACACAGTTCAAGTCGTCGGTCCAAGTGGTGCGCAGTCAAGTTTTGTTCAAGTGCTGAAACGCCCGCCCCCCTCTAAGACTCGGTTACGTTTCGTCGCCACCAGCAACAGCAGCAACAACAACAACAACAACGACAACAACTAACGCTTAAAACCACCAAAAAAAAATAAAACCGCACAAAAACAATGAAGAGATTTTTAGTTGTATTTGTGGCATTATTCGGAGCCGGTATGTATTACTTGATAGTTATTTGATGGTACTCAAAAAAAGCAAACAGCGCAAAGACAATAACAACCAAGAGAAAAAAAAGACAACATTGTTTTTCCGCTTACGTAATCAGTGAGCTTGCAACTCACTGAAGGACACTCGAAAAGCAACAGCAGCAGCAGCAGCAGCATGAAAAGAAAGAGCAATAGCAGTGTTAAAATGTGTTAAAATCGAGAGTGTTATAACATTAAGCGCTGCTTGTGCAACAAATGATCGAAACGTCAGACAACTTGCCCCACTTTTACTGCAATAGAAGGCGGAAAAAAGGCAAGATATCCAAATGCAAAGCAAACCATAAGCGTAATCGAGCCAGACCTCCACTCGACTCGACTAGAGGCGGCCATGTTGTACGGCAACCCGACACGTTTACTTGCATTCGACTAGTATCTGTATCTGTATCTGTATCTATATCTAGGCTTGTTTGCTGTATCTGCGAGTCCATTACCTCATCGGACGACGCCTTTAAGAGTGCAAGAAGTTACAACAGAGCTCGTCTGGTTCAGCTTGGCTGATCTTTTTTCGATTTCACAATGAAATCTTTCTGCTGCTGCTGCTGCTGTTTGCGCTTATTGTGTAGATAATCTCTTTAAATCCTATTTAAGCCTCACATTATGACATTGACATTGAAAGGTATATGCAAATTTGTTGCGAAAAGATACAAATGTATCTTTCGGCTAATTGAAAGATAACAGCCAGGGTTAGGCAAAGGCATGCTAAGTATGTTATGTTGCCGCGCCCAATTATCCATTAATATAAAACTCGTTTCATCTGGGCCATCACAGTGAGTTGCTGTTGACGATTTTGAATTGGTTTTTTGTTTTTTTTTTGGTTATTCAACTCAGCTAGAGAGAAGAAAACAAAAACAAAAACAAGCCCGTGGGCTAATTGCGTGTTATGCATTTTTGTACGGCCGTCAGGCAATTTGGCTGCTTACTTTTAATTGGCAACAATTTGAAAGTTATTAAACTTAACAACAGAGTCGACGGCTGCCAGCGCATAAACATTTTAATGGGCTCAAACAACGAATGCAGCGGCATTGTCAAGTTCAAGTTGGATGTAGCTGCTGTTTGGCATAAATTATGCAACAACACTTGTTCGGCTTGAATGGAAACTAAGCAAACACTTTGGGGTACAAGTGGAGCTGAGCCCACAAATGTTGCCACAAGCATGCTAATCACAGCAATAAACAATTTAAGCGTTCAAAAGATTTCCGAAAAGCGACGAAAAACACAATAAATTTCCGCATTCGGTTGCGCGACTTCTTTCGAAAAAAGCAAACATTTTCTACTATTATTTTTTTGCATTTGCATTGCTGTTGCATTGCTGTTGCTGCGGTTTAGTATCAAGCAGCGACAGCGGCAGCAAAAAGCGTAGCAAACACAATCATACATATACATATATGTATACTTTGCTATTTGGTTATTGCCACACCGCAACAATAACAACAGGCAGCAGCAGCAAGTCACGCTTGAAAAGTTTTTATTTTGTGGCAACAAAATCAAATGAAATGGCCAACACACACACACACACACACGCACACACATACAGCTGCTATAGCTTGCATTAGCCGTCCAAAAATACACACTGGGTATCTGTGCTGATTTATGGGGTCAGACACGTCTGTATATGTATGTGTGTCTAGAACAAAACACAACTCTTACCATAAATGCGCTGACGCTTCGCGAAAGTCCATTTTGCATGCCACTTTTGGTGGCAGCTCTTATTGGTGGCGTCTGCTCAACGCCTGTCGTCGATGCGGCAAATTTGAAAATAAATCTATAACTTTTGGCGACTCACACAGCTAAACACAGTTGAAGGCATTTCAGCTAAACGGATTTATTGCTCAATATGACGCGTCGCAAAAACTATTGAAGAGAAGCATTCAACATGCGCCAACTCTTCACAACACAGTTACAACAATAGATTGAACAACAAACAATTGAAACGCAGATTAACCTACATAGCATAACACGTTGGGTAAATATTTAAATATCATTACGAATATGCGAATATTATGCACACACAACTGTAACTGTAGCAGTTTTTGGTAAAGACCCAAGGAAGGCAGCAACAACATTTGGCGGAAATACAAAAATATACGGCTATGTAAATATCAATCCATTCTGGGGCCAGCGAGCGGAACGAAATGAAATGGAATGAAATGAAACGTGCTTAAATGTCAGCAATTTTCTTGATTTATATGGCTTGGCTCTAGACAACAATGGCAACAACAGCAAATGATAGATAGTTACAAGTGCCACAGACACCTATTGTGAGTTGAGTTGGCTGGCAAAAGAAGAAAAAAGCTGTGCAGTTAACGATTATGAGCCTGAAAAGAAAAAACGCCACACAATAAACAGACAGATACATAGTTTATGCAGAGGTCTAGCCAAAGAAGTCCTAGCAGTTGCCTCAAGTGCTTTTCACTAGAATTGGAATTGGTATTGGAATAGGAATTGTGGGTAGTGCAAGCACTTGAAGCTTGGGTTCATTGCTCGTTCGAGCTGTTGATATTCAAATTTATGACTCACTGCCTGACATGAAATGCAAATTTGCCATTATTTGTCATGGCATTTGCAGATAGGGATCTGCGAGTGGAAAGGATAGAAGCGCCTTAAGTGACAACTCTTAGGAATAATCAAGTAGTATATACTCTTAACATATATCAATTACAAAATCATAACATATGCAAACTATACACACAATTGCGAATTAATTGGCCAGTGTTTTAATAATGCGAATATTAAATATCGCATATCAATTCGGCATTGTTGTAAATAAATTATTAATTTCCCATTTTTTATTTGCATCTTGACAGTGTCCGTCATTTAGGTGAAACATAAATTAATTCATTTTCTTTTTTGCGTTGCTTTATCAACTTTATAATTAGTGTGCGTGTGTGTGTGTGTGTGTGCAGTTTTGGTTAATTAAATGATTATGTTAATGGACGACCGGATGAACAGCAGTAGATAAACAGCAATAACAACATCGAGCTGAGTAGCAATGATGCGCATTCAACCGACAAGACCAATACAATTGGCGGTTTTACTGTTAAAATGTCAATAAAAATTTATTATTTAAATACACACACACACAATCAGAATCACAGACACCAACTGTATTGTTTACGCAATGTGGCAGCCAAAGAAAAAACGTAATTAAGCGCGCAAAATTGATGGATAAAACAATTATTGCAAACAGCAAATTAAACAACATGCGGCAATCTGTCTAACAACTATATATATATTAGTTACTTGTTAATTTATGGCCCCAAAAGATACTAATAGTTATCAAGGTGTGCCGGCCGGAACCGCAGTCGCCAAAGAACAATATAAACGCTCGATTTCGATTTCGATTTCAGACCAGGCCGAGTAGTAGGTTAGTAAGTAACATAAATAGCTTGTTCTGGTTTAACCGGTTTCCTGATATTCGTAATATATGCTGCTTTCGTTTTCATTTAGCCAACACAGCACAGCTTCTAGAACAAATTAATTAACAGCAAAAAATATTCCAAGTATTTTGCTTTTGTTGAATGACATCAGTTTTGGCCAAGGTTCTTTTCTGGAAATATCTTTCTAGTTTCAATTCCATTTCACATACAATTTATCGCGTATACGACGGGTTGGCTGTTGCTGTAGCCAACGGCTATTTCTCTTAGCAACTGTAACTTCTGTTCAGAGGTAATTGTTTAGCTAACATGTGGTATTTGCACTGCGCGACAAATGCAAGCATGCTCACACTCTGATACACTTAAGCACATAACTTAATGTAATCATCACTGTGGGCATGTCTGTACTATACCGTACTCTACTGTACTGCACTGTAGACCGAGCAAACTGTATGTGCATATGTAAGCGCATTAGTGCTGTGGTCTGCTGCTGTGGCTGCCGCTGGCAATACATATCCCATGTCCATACTCCACTCACATCCACATTGCCATTCCCATTCCCATTGAGGGGAATGCGCTTTTTGTGCGCTGCAACAAAACTAAATTATTACAACTGTTGGCTGCTTGTGTTTGGTAAACTCTGAAAGCCTGTTCGAAACAGAGAGAGAGAGAGAGTAAGCCTGTTAATAAAAATACATTTTCAACTACCAAAATAACTCAAAGTTGCAATGATAAGATATGCGAGACCTTCACTTGGCTAAATTAGAATTTGCATAAATTGTAAAACAATTATACAACTTTGAGTGCATTCTGAAAATAGCTGCGAAGTAAACAAAATGCGAGTAAACAAATGAACACAACACAATAACAAATACAATACAAAAATATGTTATTTTATTACGTTCAATTGACTTGACTGCTTCAGGAATGCCAAAAATAATTTTCTGCGCCACATTATAAAAGTATATAGTTAACTTTGTTGTTGTTTTGATTATTATGGAGTTGTTTACACACTCGTCTAACGAGCACTGAAAATGTATACAAATAAAGTTTTTAATTAAATTTTGCAAATTATTTTATAAACGCCAACAGTTTTGATTTTTTGATGTTTGATTGGTTGCATCAACATGAAAATTACATGTTGTTTATGCCACCAGATACTTTTTTGAGTTTGGCCTTTTTTTTGTATTATTTTTGATTCAATTTTGTTGTTGTTGTTGTTTGCGGTTGCCGCTGATGCGCTTAGAAGGCTGATAAAGCCGTGATAGCAATGGCATGGTTTGCAATGCAGCAATGCAGCTCACTTTTGATTGAGCATTTGAAGTGTGACCGCAGTTTTGCGGCTTTGCAATTAGATTATCACACAGGTCGGGGTTGGGGTTGGGGTCGAGGTTGGGCTCGGGGTCGGAGGTCGGAGGACTTTCATGTATTTTACATTTGTTCATTTCAACGGAAATTCGTTGCACAATGTTACACACATGGATAATTATTTGTTGGCTGCTGACATTTGATTTCGATTTCAAATGAAACAGAATTAAACAAAATTAAATAAAACGCTTTGCATCGCAGTGCAATACCGCATTAGTTAGGTGTATAAATGCAATTTAGTTCGTTACGCTCTGTGGTTACACTCAACATAGAGAGAGAGAGGTGACATCTGCCTTGGGCAGAAGCGAGACGCAGCAATAAGTCCTTGGTGGCGCGTTTCAGGTGCTTCAACTCTGTATCTGTCTCTGCCTCTGCCTCTGCCACAGGGTTCGACATCGATGTCGGTGACGGTGTAATTTCATCGCCAAAAATAAAAAACAAAAGCTGTGCAAAAAGTAAATGCAGTTGGCCCTGAGCTGTCAACGCTCGATGTACATGTGGGTATCTTGTGAATCTTGGGTCTCTTGAGCTGTCTGTTGAAAGTTGCCAACAAGATTTATTGGCAGCCATCGTCTCAGACATGCGACTTTTTAAAGTGAATGCCTTTTGGGCCAGCTGACAAATTGTGGTAAACATCAAAAAGAAACGAACCATAAATATTAAACAATGCTCGTACACAACATGTATTCATTTAACAAGTAGCCTCATTTCGAGCCGCCACCCTAGGGGCCAATAAATGATGCACAATTTCAATTAATTGAAAGTACTTTGCATTTTGCATTACATTTGAATTTACTCATGTGGCCAATTTGCATTTCTCTATTGATTGCAGCCGTCGCCCAACAGAGCTTCAAATGCCCCGATGACTTTGGCTTCTATCCACATGAGACGTCCTGCGACAAATACTGGAAGTGCGACAATGGCGTCTCCGAGCTAAAGACCTGCGGCAATGGCCTGGCCTTCGATGCCACAGACTCGAAGTTCCTCACGGAAAACTGCGACTATCTGCACAATGTCGACTGCGGTGATCGCTCAGAGTTGGGTAAGTTGCAGTAGCAGCCATCAAAGATGAGTATTGCAATTGTTCGATACTTCCAACAGAGGCACCAATTACCACGCCACATTGCTCTCGCTTGTACGGCATCTTCCCCGACGAGAACAAATGCGATGTGTTCTGGAACTGCTGGAACGGCGAACCATCCAGATACCAGTGCTCGCCCGGACTTGCCTACGATCGTGAGGCTCGCGTCTGCATGTGGGCCGATCAGGTGCCAGAGTGCAAGAACGAAGGTAAGTCTCTTCGAGTGTCCTCTTCAATCCCCACTAATGCGATGATCACAACTTGCAGAGGTTGCCAACGGTTTTGCCTGCCCTGCTGCCGGTGAGCTGGCCAACACCGGCTCCTTCTCCCGTCACGCCCATCCCGAGGATTGCCGCAAGTACTACATCTGCCTGGAGGGCGTGGCCCGTGAATATGGTTGCCCCATTGGCACCGTCTTCAAGATTGGCGACAGCGATGGCACTGGCAACTGCGAGGATCCCGAGGATGTTCCCGGCTGGTAAGTTTCGTTTGTTATCTAGTACACTATTGTAGCACTGGGTTTGCTTTGTTTGCTTGGAACTGCTGATTGAGTTAGAGTTCTTTATTTGCCTTGCGCTTGCACCACAGACAACTGAATATATACTAGACCTCTGAATATCGAGAAGAGTAGAACATCTGAGACCCCCCTCTCTGTAGGTTCTCTCATTCATCAGGCACCGTCTTCATACTCTGCACACTTTATTTTACAATCTATTCACCACAACATGCATTGACATTGACACACATTTACATACATAACATATCTCTTGGCCTATTCTCACATTTCTCTTTACCTCGTCCCTTTACAATTACAGCGAAGACTACTATGGTGACCTGGATCTGAAGAGCATCCGCAAAAGCGAGCTTCTAGCTGGATTGAACTCTGAAGGTCACAACAAGAGCTCGACCAAAACCAAAGCTGCCTCCTCATAAACATAATAACAACAATAACTAAACAGCAAAAAATACTGTAACAAGATTGAGATGAAAACAACAACAACTACAACTACAACAATATCAACTCAATTTCTTTGCCCAACTTTCCTACTCTCACATCACAAAGTCACCTAACAAAAATTAAATACTCAAATCAACAACAATTTAATCCTATCAATATCAGTTCAATGTCCTGAACCAAATCGTTTTTCCTTTTGCTTTTTCCATCTTTGAGTCAAATTGTTGAAATGAATCTCTTGGTTTCTGTTTTCCAAATTGCAAATTCTTAAGTCCATGTTTAATTCAGGGCCAATTGCGACCACAACAAACAAACAAACAAAAAAACAGAAAAGAACATCGAGGAGAGAGAAAAAATCTTTCGAAAAAACAAAAAGAGTAAAATTGAGAGATTTTTACATTTAAGTGATCTTTGTTTATAAGCTTATAATTTTATTTTATACATAAAAAAAAATACACAAAAACCTAAAAAAAAAAAAAACATTATTTTCTTGCAAACTGCACTAATTTTATAGTTTTATGTGCCACACTAAATGCCTTGAATCGTTAATGCCATTGGCCCATCATGTGCATGTGCAACTATCATATCTATGGCCCAGAATTGAAGGCGAAAGTAAAAGCAAATAGCACCTAGCCAAAGTTTACCCAGGCCTCTATTTATGCAACTAAATGTCAAACAATTTTTGGTGCTTCACGACTGGCAAAAGTCGCGTAGACTGGCAGAAAGAAGCAACAAAAGTCGTAAACACTCGTAAATTATTTATAATTTTGCCATTGGGAGATATTGTGGGTTGAGAGTTGGAATGGGTTTCCATTGCTTCATTCGAAGAAGCTGGAGCTGGAGATGGAGCTGGAGTGTGCTCTTGTGCTACTTCTTAGCTTTCGCTTTGGCATTGGCTGACTTTTTGTCTGAAGTCGTAGAGTCTGTAAATAATAAGTAAACAGAAAACTTTGCGATGCCAGCCATATTTGTCGCAAATGAAAAGTTGGCAGCCTTTTCGAGCAAGCGAGCAAGCGACCAGGAAGTCTTTGCCAATGTTGTCGACGTCGTTGACATCTTTTGAAATGCACAAGAACTTTGTTAATTATTCATTAGATTCTATAAACAAAAACGCGATACAAAAACTTTAAATGAATTTTCAAATTATCAACACAATTGCAGGCAGAACCAAGCAATATATAGTATATATGTATATATGTATGTGGTCTGACATGGGCAGTGGTACCTTGATAATGGTGGCAGCAATAGAAAGGAAGGCGGCATGCGGCATGCGGCATTATGTCGCAACATCATAAAAGCCGACAAACTTTACTTTTCCTAGTTTCGCGTTGACTCTCCTAAGTGTGTGTGTTTATGTGCGTGTAGGTACACGTATGTGGAAACCCATACACCCACATTTTTGCAAAAGTTTTAAAACTAATTAAATAAAAATTACAAAACTATACAAACTCAAGGCGCAGTCGTTGCACAAGTTGCCTAAGCGGTGAAAGGACATTTCCAGCTACGCCATGTTGTGTATGCCACAGTCTATGTGTGTGTGTGTGTTCGTTAAGCTCGCTGGAAAATGCATGAAAAGCCGCGCAAAGGACTACAACATTTTGGAAAATTAGCACAAAGTGGTCGGCATGCACATAATTCGTACTTGGCGCTCTTGCTGTTGGTCTACTTAAGAGTGTGGTAACAGAAACAGTTTATATAAATATATATACGAGTAGTATGTGAGACAGGGAGACCAAAAGTAAATCCCAACAACAACAAAAGCACACTTGTAAACCGCTCTCTGTCATCTTTTGCTTTCACCTGCTTTACACAGTTGAGTCGTTGTTGCTACTGCTTTCCCTGCTGTTGTGCTGTTGTGAGTGAGCAATCTCCAATTAAAAGTTGCTGCAAGCATCTGCAGTTGCAGCGAGTACTTGCTGCTGCCCCTTCAACTATGCAAGGGACTTCGTCTGAGGTTAGCAGATTTGATCAGAGCTAAGCACGTTGCAGAGAGTGGGAGAGAGAGAACGCAAACCCCAAAGCACATAAAAGTGTTTTATAAACAAAAATGATTAAACAAAGTTATACAACTGTCCGTCCCCGACCGATGCGATGCAATGCAATGCAGTGGCAACAATAACTGCTCGGAATAAAGAAGAAAGCTCAGCAATGTCCTGAGGTCAACCAGGGCTGCTGATGGATAATGTCTGTAGCAGCAGCACCACCACCTTCAGTTGCTATGAAAATCCTTTTAACGTTTTAACTCTAATTAATTTTAATGATATCAACGCAAGAATAAGTTGAATAAACTAGTAGCCAAAGCTGTAGACTACTTACATCATGTCCTATGATACATAGAGCTTATATTCAGCTCTGTTAATAGTCGCAAAACAAAAACGACTATAATTTCTTTTCATATTTCGTATCTTACATGCTGCACATTGAGTCAATGCCTTGTCATTGGATTTTCGGCCAATTCCATTTAATTTAATTTAATAGCTTTGCGCTTTTTGTCATTTGCCATTTGCCAGGCCAGGCCAAAGCCACATCGCGCATTTTGTATGAAGCTACACATACAAAGACACATATATGTGTGTATATATATGTTGCGTTACGAGCATGTCCTGACAGCACGTCCACTGCCTGGTCCATGCACCCTGCCCTGCTTTAAAGGCAATTTGCTCGCTGTATGTGTGTGTGTGTAAGTTAAGTTGTGGCTATAGCTGTTGATATTGTTGCCACTGCGGGATGCCAGGAAACAAAGAGCAGCTTCTCTTAATCCTTGATGTCCTGCTGCCTTTCGCTTGCTATTCTATTCAGCCAGCTTGTGTGGTAGTCGCCCTTTCATTAGCCCCCTGCCTCCCCCAACCAATTTTGTAACGAAATTATTTTTAATTATGGTTTTCATAAAAATTTCCTTTGTTGATTTAGTAGCCCGCAAAGGATACATAACTTTATAAAAATAGCAAATGCGTGTAGTGCGCCATGCCAAAAGGATCTCGCAACAGATTGTTTGTGGTGTACTCGTAATTTAGACTTGATAGCCAAAATGTTTTCACTATTTCCTTATGTGGTCTGTTCCTAAACACACACTCTCACAATTACGCACGTGTCAAGCAAACCACAAGCATGACATGCAGTGGAAAAATAAAAAACCAGAGCAAGAAAAGAATTTAATTAAGCAAATCAAAGTACAGCCAAAGCAGAAATCAGTATATTTTTAAAAGCAAAAAAAGCTTATTTTGTAATATCTTTTTGTATTTCTCATTTATAGCGAGGATTACTATGGCGATGTAGACCTCAAAGCTTTAAAAAAACTGGGGTTCTAAAAACACAAAACCAGCATACAAAACAAAAGCCATGGCAGATGGGATAGCGCAATCCTGGACGCCTGGAGACCGGACAGAGTGAGAGAAGCTGAAGGAGATACAGAAAGGCTTGCCACACAAAAGGATATTAAGAAATGCTCGTATTATTGTTTAACAGTTGACTTTAAAGACTGAACAAAAGTAGATACAGTGAACGAACGGGAAAGAAGCCTAACAAAAAAAAAAAATGAAATCAAAATAAATGAAAGCCTTCAACGCAATTTGTAAGCAAGTCTAACAGCCAAAACAGTATGGAGTTACCAAGACAATAGCTTAAAGCATTCACATCAACGAATTCCCTTTAATTATGTTAAATAAGTGCAAAACCACAAGGTATTTGGCTTCATTAGCATTTACAGGAGACCGGAAGTTGTACACACAGATACAGACCAAATGCCAAGCAAAGTCAAACTTAACTTATTAACCAAATGTTAAAACAGAATACACATACACACACACACACACAACGGATATAATTATAATGTAATGTAATGTAAATAAATGAAATATACGTTAAGTTTCATAAAATATAAATACAACTGAAATGCAATTAAATTCAATACTTGCAGCTAAATAGCTTTAAATGCAGTATAATTGAACATTTTCAATTGGTAACAACAACATGGTCAACTGCATTTGCACATAAACAAATATGGTATATATTTTAATCAGTCGAACAACTTTGGGCTGCTGCAGCTTAAGGCTGCTAGCCCAAGTTGTATGGCAGTAGATTTACTGAGCAGTAAGAGCAAATAACCACAACACGCATACGCACTGTTTGCCCAACAAATAGCAGCAACAAATGCCCTAAACCAAAAAACAAGTAAATAAACAAAGTATACCAAATCTATGCACACATACTCTGCTGCACACAAATTGATAATTATTGAAAGAAGAGAAACAGCAGTGACCTCACATGGTTTCAATTCAAGAGACACACACACACACACACACACAAATAGAGAATTGTAACGATGCACAAGTGTAACATTAGCCTACGAAAAGATTGAAAAGCAGCAGACGATGCCCCAACAGCGACGACATCGAGTAAATGTTGCATGCAGCACGAATGTACAACAATGCAGCCTCTATCTGTAGTAAGCCAGTGCGTGTGTGTGTGTGTGCATGTGTGTGTGTATACACAAAAGAGACATGCTGTTGCATGTTAATTGAAATCAATAAGTGAAGCAAACAGGAGGGAAGAGAAGGAGGGAGACTCAGTCTAACCAACGACTCGCCTCCTGCATATATGGCACATTAGTGTGCTGCGTCCTGTGTCCTCGTCCTCGTCCTCGACTGCCGTTCGATATGTGTGACAGTGGCCATAATGGCCGCCAGACAGCAGCAGGAGCAACATCACAATGGTTAGTTATCGAAGTGAATGTGGTAAAGTAAATTATTTGCACAACGGCTAATGACATCAGCAACAACAACAGCAAGTGAAAAACGAAGAGCAATAAAGGCCTTTGGTCAACATACTCGTACTCGTACGCATATCCTTTTCTATCGTCCTCGTATTTATTATTTTGACAGGCTACAGTTACTTACCATTCTCTCATCGCCATCACTAGCTGTGCCACATACTTGGCCCAAGTGCTTGCTTGCTTGACTTGACTTGGCCAAATGTAAATTATTCATTGTTATTTTTCGAAATTTTTACCTAAAACTAACTTGGCCTCTCCTGGCAAAACAACACCAAGGGAACACTAGCAATTACCGTGGCTCGAATGGCTCGAGCAACAACAACAACAGCAGCAGTGCCGCAATGCAGTCGCATGTAGTTGCCATTGCAAATGGCTCGTGTAACGTGCAAAAACTGCAATTGCAACAACAATACACAACGTACTTGCAACACACACTCGGAAGCTAAAGGAAATTATGCTTGCAATAACACTTACATGCTTGGACGAGTGTGTGTGTGTGTGTGTGTGAACTAAATTTATTCAGCAATTTGCAGCAGCAGGGTCAAATTTTCATTTCAGCAGAATGTGCAACATTCGAGCATCAAAGCAGTTGCACTTTTCCAACTAGATAACAATCACCTTTAATATGCAGCAAAGATTTAATTGATTGCTATTATCAAATGATTATTTATGCAGTGCCAAGACTTGGCTTATCATTGCCATAACAGGCAGCCAGTTGAGTTGCGTTGATGATTCTTTTCAATAGAAACTCTTAATATGCTGTAATTGGCAAGTGGCTTGCCTTGCCGTATACACAAGTAGCAGCTGCAGCAAAAAAGGTTGCATTCAACTTTTCGAAATGCAATGACAATGTGCTGCAGCAAGTGCTCAGCGCTCGGTGCTTGGCTGTTCGATGTGCTCCATGATGATCACAAAAAGAACAGTGACAAAGCGGGGCCAGTCATTGCTTATTTTTATTTGCCTGGCCAGGACTAATGCCCAACACCAAGAGGAGGCAGCTGCAAGGGGAGAAACAACAACAACAGATGATTCGAGTACCAATGCGCTCTAACGCCCTTATTCCTTATCCTTGTAACGACTTTGCCGCTGCTCCTGCTGCTGCTGCTGCTGCGCTTTTGCGGTTGACCGCATTTACTGCGAAAAAAAATCTGTTGCTGCCAAAGTACGGGCACTCTCGAAGCTCGAAGCTCGAAGCTACTGTCTGCTGGCTATTGGCTATTGCCTGCTGCCTGCTAGCTCGAGCTGCTCTTGACCGAGTGGAGCTATAAATATCTGCGATAGCGAAATGCAATTACGTGGCAACAATGAATACAGCAGCAGCGATTGCTCGCTTGGTCGCCGTTGTTAGTTCCCCCCCTTCTCCTCCCTCCACATCCGGCAATTGACAATGATGATGTGTACGTAGTTTTTTGTCTTCGCTGCCCTTTATGCCCCCCCAAACGAGGACAGTCGCAGTGTACAGTTCGAGTCCGAGTTCCAGTACAGCAGCAGCATTTCTCTACAACATTTTGCTGCATTGTTGAGCGACATCTCAAGGAACGCCCGGCTTTGGGTTGACCAGTTTCGCGGCTGCTGCTTTGGCAGCTACATTGGCTACATTTCGTAAATTTATGTGCTCTTTATAGAGAGTTCAATGGTAACCATCATAAAATATTGAAAACGACAAGTGCGAATGAGAAATGGAGAAGGGCTTCGGCTTCAAGTTGCCAGCTGGACGTTGGTTAGGAACATTATTCAAGTTGATATAAGTTGATATAAGGACGCTGATGGCTCAAAGATTGCTTGAATTTTATCAATGTGCGATAATCAGCTATGCAAATGATGGTAAAGAATAAATAAATGTGTGCAGACCTCTCAAATATAACTAAGTAAGCAAAGATTGAAAATGATGTTTATTTTTACAACATAGTTTTATTTAGCTAACATGAGCATCTTAATTTAATTATGTTTGATACGTTTTCTAGTTTAATCAGTATTTACAATACCTTCTTACAGTTGGTCATTCATGATCATAGATTGGTGTGAAACTATATTCAACAACTTATACTAGCAAGAGATTAAAATGCTTGGCTGTACTTATTTTCATTGACTCTTTATGATGATAGTTAATATCGCATAGTAGATCTAGAAAATGTGCAAAGCGAAGCACAGTGCCAAGTAATTGCCATTGGAATCGCCTCGTCCTGTCCTCCCTTTTCCGATGAAACCCGCAAATAACAAAAGTCGCTTGGCATTTGCACGCTTTGCTATTAACTGAGCGCATACCAAAAGTAGTATATAGCAACGTGAACACATTCCATTGGGGTGGAGTCGCAACAGGACATCGCCAAACTATGACCATAAAAAGGCAATTTTTCTAGTTGTCAACGGCAATAGCGTGGCTTAAATTACGGCTTCAGCTAACGGATGCCGATTGGCTGACAGTTAACACCCCAAGAGCATAATTACGCCTGCCCCCCTCCCCAGCCGACCCCTCCCCCCAATGGAGGAGACCACTCGCCAAGCAATTGTAAGTCATTTGAAAACAATTTTGATTATATTTTTTCCAAGCGATTTCACAAATCCGTTTTATGCTAAAACCTACACCACACACAGAGAGAGAATGAAACAAGCCGACGGAAAAAAAATGTGAGTTTGCGTACGGGTAGTTAACAACATGCCCCATAATAATAACATACATTTGCCCAATTCCAGCAATCTCCCACTCTACTCCTCCCCTGCCCTGCTCCGGTTCGACGAAATGTTTGCTGTAAACGACCTTAAAAAACCGAAGGCAAAAACAAACAAAACTGCCTGCCTGCCATACATAGTATAAAATCAGAAGCTGCTGCTATTGTCGGTTGTTGTTGTTGCTGCTGAAGCAAATTGCAAATAACAAGCAAAAGTTCACAGGATCGAGCAAAAAATGTGCGTAGCATTAGCCGTAGTCGACTTGATTTTGATCGCTTCAATGAACATTAATACACTGCCAGAACAGGCGGGAATGCGTGGCAGGGGCAGGGGCTGGGGCAGGGGGCAGGCTGGTGGAGCAGTGGCCGGGGCAAGCTGCTTAAGTAGATGCCTGTTTACATGCATATTTGTATTTAACTTTGGCACAAATAACAGCAACAACAAATACAACAACACTACACAACTACGGGAACAGCAGAGCACAACCTTGCGTAGTTAGTCTGCCCGTACAGCCTGCCATTTTAATATGCCCCTTGATGAAAGTGGCCTAATGACAGGGTAAACACAACTTGCAACTTGCAAATAGTATGAATTAAATTCAAATCAAACATAGATATATAAGAATTGATATCAAAAGCTAATGTGTTGCCAAGTTTGTTGTGTTTGCATTGAGGGGTATCTCGTAGTCAACCCAGCTGGCAGTTGCTGCATTGGTTCGTGTTTCGGCTTTTTTTCTCTGGCTCTGCTTTTGCCTCTCGTTTGCCTGGTAAATGAAGCCTACTTATAGGGGATCTTAAATTGGCAGTGTGTAAACACTATGTACGCCTGTGTGTGTGTGTGTTCGGCTACTATATACGGCGCTTATTTCCGGCGTGGCATATCTCGTTTTAGATGCGTGCCACGGCAATCTCTTTGTGGCATTGTTGCTGTTGTTGTTGTTGTTGTTGTATTTTTGGGCTACGCGTTTCGCGTTTTCCTGTCATAAATGTTGCTGAACCTTTGTTATGTTTCCGTTTTACTTTTATTTTAATAATTCATATAGCATTTATGGCATGCACACAGATACTTTTATTTATACACCATTCCTCCTCCCACTCCTCGTCCCCCTTCTGACCCGCCAACAACCTGTTCCGGCGTCACCACCTGTAACTGCCCCCTCGATTCACTCACTCACTCACTTTCCACCCATTTGTGCACATCATAAATCTCATTTTTCCGCTTCCGTTGGGTGTCCATAGCCTTCGTCTCGTCTGGTTTTCAGCAACGACAAACAAAAAGAATTCGAAATTCATTTTAATTAAATAAACTCTCATTGAAATACAGATTTGATGTCGGCCATCGTAATACTCTGATGCACCATCATTGACATGTTTATATTGATGCGCTGGATTTGGCAACAAGTGCAAAGCTGTTGCCAAATTAACTCCTCATCCGTTAAGGGCATTTTGAAATTCCAAATCCCACTTAGCCCAAAATGTCCCGCACTTAATTTCCGCGCCACTCTTATACGCGCGCTTCCATTCAGCACAAATTTCCCTTAAGCCAAAGAGTAAATTTCCCTCGCATTGGAAGTGAGAGTGGTACTTTTGCTCTTATCAGTGCTATTACATTGTTGTTGATTCGCCAGCTGGCATCGTTTGTGGCCTACAATTGTTTGAGATTTTGACTTTTTAGTGAGTGGGAATTTCCACAACACCCCCCACCACCCTACTGACAAGTGGGACAGTTTGCTGGCCAGGTGGCCAGGTGAGTCGTGGCCCAGCTCGGCCTGGGAGTTTAAAATATCTTGGCGCTCATTACGACACACACACATAGACAATGCCAAGGCAGTAGTAAGCTGGCCACAAAGAGGCATCTAAACGATGCCATTTCCGCCAACTGTTCAATGGAATGCGCCCATGCCAAATAAGAACAATAAAAATAGAATAGCTATTAAATATTAATTGCTTGACAGTTGTGGGAACAACTGAGTACACTTTTTCCCTCCTACTTATTTACCACTTTTGCAACTAGCTCTTATTAAATATAGAGGGTATCTCGCAGTACAGCTCTTGTGCACAATTCATCATACTTGGCTGTCTTATTTAGCCGTATTTGCATTTTTTAATTGGCCCTATTTGCTTTTAAACATGACCGATGTGTAATGATGGCTCTGCCTATTTTTAGATTTGATTTTTACTTTGTATACTTAGCGACCTCTGGGCACCCAGGAGATGACAACTGGACTGGTGGGCAGGCGAACTCGTGGACAGTTGGACAGGTGGACAGGGCTGTGTTCGGGCAATTCAAGCGCAACAAAAGAGCAATACAATAAATGATAGGCACAAGGGCCGGGCATAGGGAAAAGAACAAAAAAAGTTATGACACACCTACAGCATTTAATCTGGGAGCGACGTCAACTGCTGCTGCAGCAGGGAGGAGGCGAGCAGTGAGTGATAACCATCAATCAAGCTGTTGGCTGAAAGGGAGGCGTTACTCGTTGGACGCTGGCTTTTGCCTAAGACCAGACATGACATGGAGTTCATTTCAATCATTAGCGTGCCGAGTCGAGTTGGGCAGCCCCTGTTGATGCTGTCAAATTAATAAAGAGCCCACGGGCTGAATGGAAAGGGCGCAGGACTCGCACTGCTACTGCTACTGCTACGGGTTCTTGTGCAAATGCCAGGACTCGCAATGCTCCCATGTGCCAAGCCAGCCCATGCACTTTGGAGCAACGCAGCGCAATGTTGCTCATAACGCCCATAAAAAATTTGTCATCATTAGCCGACGACGGCCATTTGGAGTCAAAGTCGGGATCGGAGGGGGCATCGTGTGTCATTGAACAAAGGAGCGGACTTATCTATCACCGCCTGTATATGTATGTGTTTGTGTGTGTGGGAGAGAGAGAGAGAGAGCGAGCGACTCTTTAAAAGATTGTGCGGCAGTTGCCTTTGCCGCCTTCGAGTATTTGTCAAAAGCTTAAAGCGTTAAATTGATTGATTATGTGTGTGTGTGTGTGTGTGTGTGTGAATGTGTGGGTGTATTGGGTGGGTGTATTTAAGAGGGTCAGCCAGGCTGTGGTTAAGGCTCAAAATCGCACGTTAGCTGCGTCTTTAAGGCTTAAAGCTGCCCATTAAGGTTATTAAAAATTTGGCCTTTTTTGCTTGTGTGTTGTGCGTGCGTGTGTGTGTGTGTGTGTGTGTGTATGGATTGTTATTAGAAACGTAATGGATTGCGAATATTAATTTCTTTGCATGATGAAAGGAATCAGCAAAGAACAATGCGCTTAATCTTTATTGACACGCAGCACAAAGCAGAGCAAACTGAAAGAGCCGAAAACAGAGAGCGTTAGACAGAGAGACGAAGTCGTAGCGCCGAAAATGATAACCGGAAACCATTAAAGGAAGTTTCAATACAATGCCAACAACAACAAGAACAACAACAACAACAAGAACCGAATTCAAAGCGCTTTTACAATAGCGCCAGCCGGCAACGTCTGTGGCAAAGAGCAGCTCGCATCAGCAGGCTTCCTTCCTTCTATTCTCTGTCTCTGTCTGTCGTTTTTCTTGCATGTGTGTGTATTCGTGCGTGTGCATGTGTTTGTTGCTCCTGCGTTGCAGCGTCAATATTGTAATTTTTATTCCTCTTTCATGCCGCAAGCTTGAGCAAGCATCAGGCGGCGGCAGCAGGCAGGCAAGACCAAAGGACCAAAGTCAAGACGAGTCAAGCTGAACGATAGATTTCCATTGAATAGAGTCAAGCTAGGCATAGGACGCGGGTATAGGGTGTGTGTGTGTGTGTTAGGTAGGTGCCGACAAAGTCAAAGCCGCATACGCACATTGGAATCCGGATAATGTTTTATCCTAAGCGCCTTCAAGATTACCGCACTAGGCTTGCAGTTTGTGCTGGGCAAACAGTCGCCAAATGCGGAAGTCCAGCAGGTCCAAGCCAGCCGAAGGTGAGCCGAGGTCGAAGGACAAACAATTGACTGCATATGCGTTGTAAGTATATATAGTATAGTATATATATATACATATATTTTCAATTGATTAAACATCAAATGCAGTGACATACTCTTTATTGATATTAATAAACACATACATACTGACTTCTGTACACACATTCAGGGCTTGCATTTTTTACATGCCGCAACGAAAAATGTTTGAGCATATTATACAAAGCATAATGCCATCTGCGACACACACACACACATACATACATGTACAAGAGCATAAGTGCTTACACATATAGTAGAATGGCGCTATATGAAATTCCATTGCATTTTATGAGCCGAGCAGCAGAGAGACAGAACACAATGGCAGGCACTAAAAACCTGCGGCAACACCATTGTATGGCATAAACAAAAGATGCAGCACGGCGACTAAAAGGAGACTGAAAGCAAGGAGGAGTACCATCGGTCAGAATAACAAAACACTACAGGCAAAAAAAGAAAGAAAACTCCCCGAAAACCTATTGGAGCGTGCAAAAAGGTGAGTGCGTCTAACCGAACCCAACCATACCGTAACAGTATGGAACAAAACAGAGTCAGGCCAAGACTGTGTGAGGAATTGGCCTTTTGGAATGTGGCAAAGTGAAATTTATAGCTTGGAAATTAATAATGATGAGCTCACAATGAAGTAGCTGTAGAAGTAAAGTGATGTGTGTGTATGGGACGGGATGGGACGGCAAATGGCCGAAGGGCTCTCTACTAAAAAACAAAGCGCATTCAACGTGTGACAACGATGCGTATACGTATTCAACAATACTACCAAACCCTCTTTTCATTTTTCAAAATTGATAAGAGCTTTTAACGTAATGTACATCTAATCGTTACATTACTGACAAAAGCATAATTACGAGTTAAAGTTACCAGTAATAAATGCTATCATCTCTATAAAGCATGCATTAATTGTGGTGCTCGTTAAAAGAGTTTTGTTTCTTGTGGGCATCACATAAAATTTATCGCACAAGCACATAAAATTTTAATATATATTTGGAATTTCCTCTCACACTTCCGGGCCCAATTGCCGCATTTCTTACTGCTCTTTTTGTGGCCAGCAATAATAATAGCTGCCGCATCGAAGCCATATTTTAATGCGTATTTTAAAATTGCATCGCGTCGCGTCGAGGCTTGGTTAATGTAATAATAACTATTTTAACGTTATAATAATGCAGTTGTAATTAAGTGCATTGTTGTTGTTTGCGTTGTTGTTTTTTTATTTTTTTATTATAAAATCAACAGTCGACATGAACAGCATGGTGAAGCCTGATCAACAACTTTGCCGCTGTGTTCTAAAGGCACATTTTATAATTTATGCATGTTTTCTTGTTTTTTAATTATGCTTAATTACAATGCGAATTACAAATTCATCGCATTACGTGCTGAAGTAATAAAACAACGACAGTCCCACTTTTTCTATATGAATTAATTCTATTAGAATAATTATAGAAGGAAGCAATCTAAATAGCAGTTGAAATTGTACAATGCATAAGATTAAGGATCCATTCATTTTACATTCCATGGCCATGGGACAAAGGACAGCTGCATTATGGTCGCATTGTAATCATTTCAGCACTAATTACACTTCACCACAATTATCATTGGCAACACAATGCAAACAATTGACATGTGTCTATAAAAGAATGCTCGCCGAGTGCAGCAAACAGTCAACATGAGACCCTCTAGCAGATACCAGAAGCTCACGGAACACCTTGACTATTTCGCCAAATTAATAGGCTTACACATTTTGGCACCACGCTTGACATTCAGCTATCGCATATTTGTCACTGGCACAGCCGTCATCTTCTATGGAGTGTTTAGTGTTTGGTGGATTATCAAGCAGGCTGAGCAGAGCTGGACAGAGTGCTTGAAGGCCACCATCATGATGGGGGGCGCCTTTAGTGGCACCACTGAAGTTGCCACCATACTGCTGAAGCAACAGGATATAAGGCATTTTATGTTGAACACACGCAGCACCTTCGAGGAGTACGAGGAGCGCAGCAAGGACTACTTTGATGCACTCAATCTGGGCATCGACCGACTGCTTAGCATATTGAAGTTGATACGCTGTGGTTATATTGGATCTTACATCTTAATGTGCCTCGTGCCGCTTTTATTTCTGGCCTACAACGGCACTCGCGTCACAATCGTGCAGCACGAGTTCCCTGGCGTGCCACTGGAGAATAATATGGGTTACATCTTCACATATGTGGTGCAATTGGTGTCCATGGTCGTTGCGGGAGTCGGCTTCTATGCGGGCGATGTGATGGGCTGTCTGGCGCTGACACAGATTGTCACCTTTGCCGACATAATGCAGATCAAGGCGAAGCAGTTGAATGAAGCACTGGTCATGGCTGGGGCATGGATGAAGGGCGGGGTTGATCTGCAAAGACAACTGGTGGATATAATCAGATGGCATCAGTTGTTCACTGAGTAAGTCGCTCAGCAAGCAGACAATTTGACAGCCAACTTTAAACGCTTTGATGTTTACAGCTATTGCCAAAATGTGGACAACATATATCACATTTTAATCACCGGTCAGGTGCTGGCCTCGGCCATTTCAATGCTGAGCACCTTTTGTGTGAACCTGAGCGGATTCCATTTGATATCTGTCATCTATTTTGTGGTCAGCGGCTACAAAATGTCGATCTACTGCGTTCTTGGCACTAAAATTGAATACGCTGTCAGTTCTGTGCACAAATTTGTGCGTTTGCCAAAAGCTAATTCGATTTTCCACCTTTCCAGCAGTATGACCAGGTGTATGAGAGCATCTGCAGCATCAGTTGGCACCAGCTGAACGGGTCGCAGCGCAAAATGTTTTGGATGATGCTGAAGAAGGCACAGACCAGCGAAACCATCATAATGCTTGGCATTTTGCCGTTGAGCGTGCGAACGGCTCTGCAGGTAAGTTTGCAAGGCCCTACAGCAGCCCAGGAGCAGCAAGCAGCAGCAAGTAATGCAATTTGTTTGCAGATAACAAAACTCATTTACAGCCTGTCCATGATGATGATGCAGAATCGCACCTAGGCAGCTAGGCAGCGGCATTGGAGATCACAGCACTTTATATCAAGTGCAGCAGGCAACAGAGCCCTCCATGCAATACATTTTATAATGCTTGTTTTGAATCATATTCAACTAGAACGGGAACGTCGCGACTGCGTCGCCTGCTTGCAAATAAAATAAATTAGTTGCAGTTGAAAGGTGGCTCAGACGCAAAAGTCAACACGCGATGTCGTCGGCACCGCAAACAAACGCCAGCTGTTGGGCGCAGATAAAATGGCAGGCAAACAACCGGGGGACCCGAATGTAAGAATGTTCGAGAACGACCTACACTGCAGACCGAACTCCTTCTCCAGTTTGAACTGGAGAACTGGAACTGTGGTGTGGTTCTCCGGCAAATCAGCTGCCAACGCTGCGCAGCTAACTGGCAAATATTAAAATGCGAATTTTTATACTCGCTGACATTTGCGCGATGCCACCAACGAAGGAGGAGGCGCCTCCTTCGCCCACATTGAGCATAATTCTCGGCAAGTGGCTTCTGGCGACTAGCGTATCCTTTTGCCAGCATTTTGCTTGCGGCGTGCGCACATAAATTAGCTGCCAAGCTAAGAAATGGCCCTGGCCAGCGAAGGTTTGTGCCTGGTATCATCCTCATAGTTGTTCCATTGTTGCCAGTTGGTGTTAGGGCTACCAGCAGCAGTAGCTTCGCGATCCAGCTGCGGTTTGTTGCGCCATGTTTATGCGGGTGGTGCAAGGTGCCGGCTGCAAGCGACTTGCGACTTGCTACTTGCCACTTGCCACTTGCCACTTGCCGCCTGCTGTCTCCAGCCAGCGCCAGCCTGCCGAGTGCATTGAACCAATAAATCAGCGGAGCCACTGAAAAACATTGTCTTGTCAGGCTTCTCTGGTTTTTGAGGCACTATCGTTGTCAGTATCTGGGCCTCGGCCTCGGTCCTGCTGCTGGCCCATTGCATATTTAATCAATAGTCAGAGCATAAGACATAAATTAATCTGACGCCCTTTTAAAGCGCCTCACATTTTTTGCGCTCGAAAAAAAGGCATTTTTTAATTTAGAGAAATTTTTGCGGCCATAAAAAGCTTGCCGGGCAAATCAATTAAATTTAAATTGTATCCCATTAGAGGCGCATTAAATGAGTTAAGTCATTTGGGGGCCTCGTGCCACATCTTACAAAGCGTCGCTCGTTATCATTTTTTATGCCGCTTTGAAAAGGGTACAAATGAATTCATTTTCATTTAATTTTTTAACTCACACAACTCTGGGCTCTGACTCGCAGGCTGACCAGCGTCAAAGTCGTCGCATTACAAACACAATTAAAATGCCCACGAGCTACTAATTTGGCATAAACCGACGGGTTCAGCATCAGCATCAAAACCAACAAGAAAATGGTCCGAGACCGAACGAAAGTTTTTCGGGCCCGAACTTTCGAGTTGATGGCAATTAATTTGTATTATGCATGTTTCTGTTATTTCTATAACAAGTTCGTTTTGTAAAACATTTAAATGCTGGTTTAATGTACTTTATGTGTTACAGTTGTAAAAAGCATATATTGCAGAAGTGTTTATATTATAAAAAGAGAAATAGATACCTCTATACAGCCTTTATTGGGGACACATTTGAGCAAGACTTAAACCAATTGGCAGACTCTATTTAGTTGTACATGTGCTGGCCATAAATAAATTAGACCAATTTCCTATTTGTCAATGGGCGTGCTCGCTGGTATCATTTATAAGCAACGCCCAATGTCCGGATGCTGTTGTTGCTTGAATCTGTCACTCGAGGTTTGTTGCGGCGACATTTGGAGAAAATCTTTTTGCTGCTCTTTGTTGGGGTGTCGTTCGTCCTGATCCCAATGTCTATACCCAATGTCAGCCAATTTCTGCTGATGCCGCAATGGCCAAGTAATTATCGACATCGGTGTGCAGGTCCTTCTGATGGCTGATGGCTGCACTCGAGTAGTTGGAGTCGAATTCACAGTCTCTGCACCAGCTAAGCAAAGTCGAAGCGTTAATGCTGCGTGTCGAGTGCAAACTTTGATGGTTTAATCACTTTGATAGTAGCAGAGCTGAAAGCGAGTTCAATTTGCAGTCTATCTGTGTTCTTATGGGGCGTGTTTACCGGGTAGAGACTTTACAGCTTTCGACTTTACACTCTCGACCTCAAAAACGTGTCGTGGGGCAATTGCCTGAAGGCAACGACAGGAGCAACCATACTGTAAAGCTGCTTAAGCAGCTACTGTGGCCCGGTGAGCGCAGTCAAAGTCATAAAACCATTTAATTATATTAAACTTTTAATTGCATAGACAGCCAAGAGATACACACACACACACCAACACACACACGCACACACATAGCATTAACTTGAAGCATATGCAGTGACAAGGAAGTTGCCAAGATTCCTTGCAGAGAGAAGGAACCCGACACAACGGCGCTTAAACAGGCAACTTGCTTGTTGTTTGGTTGCGCTCAAAGGGGGCGTGGCTTGCATGCCCTGCTACTATGTAAATGCAATAATAAAGTTATTAAAAGTGTCATAACAACTCAAGTTGAAATAGCAGAAAGTTAACGCCAGCTTCTTGTTTTATAGAGTGAACTGCTGTTGTTGCTTTCTGCTCAGAAACTGTTTCAGTTTCCACCTCCCTAAGTCCACTTTACCATCCCCTGCAACGTGCATGGGGAGAGGGGGAGGGGGGCTATTTTCTCGCTAAGTGTGCTGCTGCAAAATGAGGGCTGTTGAAAGCGCAGACCCGCAGCTCGGGTAGCCAAGCAATTGATGCTTAATTGATCAATTATTTGGCCTACACAAAAGCCCAATGAGTATCCCACACATTCAGGCATACCAACATATCCACATACTCGCTCTTTCGATTGTACGGCAGCCCCTATGTCTGTGTATCTGTGTGTGTGTGTGTGTGTGTGCGAGTTCTGGAATTGCCCACATCAAAGCGGCATATAAGTATATTGACGCTCATCAATCAAATTGATTTATGCCAACAAATCATTCATGAGCAATTTCCCAAAGTGATTATCTCTCGACGAGCCGAGCGAGCCGACTGCGAGGCTGACATTGCCGTTGCCCATGGCCAAGCCAACATGGCCAACTTGGCCCCCAAAAGCAGAGAGCTGTGAGATGGCAAACGCAAAAGGCATGTTAACTGACAGACAGCAGGACAGTTGGGCAGAGGACATGGAGACATGGGGACATGCAGACAGCCAGCGAGACATAGACTGAGCCCGAGCTGCAGCCAGAAGAGAGCGCTAGTGACTGAGACAGAGACAAATAGAGAACCAAAAGCGGAGAGACACAGCCAGATCCAACATCTGACTGATTGACGCTTGACTGTCTTCATCACAAGCAATTTGGCCAGCAAACATAGCAGAGAGAAGCAATGCTGAGATTGCGTGTCCCTGTCCCAATAACTGTGCTGTGAGCTCCACACAACTTCACAGGCAGTTCATAAAACCAAACCAGCAGCGGTATCTGCTGCTTAGAAGCCAGACATGCCCATATACATTCTCCCACACTCTCCCATACACAGCATTAGTTACTGAACCGAACATCGACTGTTCAAATAGCAACGTGAACAACGTTTGTCACACTGCACACAGCATCAGAATCAGCGAGTCGGCATCTCGGCAGGAGCTGGGGATCAGCTTGTGTCATATTAGCAGTTGCTTATGGCCTACAATCAAATAAATTTTCACGGCAAACGGTCAAAGGCAGAGAGTACCCTGCAGCACGGCACGACCTCTTGGCCCCAATTCGAAAGCATTTTTCACACATGCTAAAGGGCAGTCAGTAGCATCTCTAGACCGGCATCCAGCATCGAGCATCAGCATCAGCAGAAGCGACAGGCAACGTGCTTAAGTCTTTTGATTGATTTGGTGATAAATTGGCGAGGCGGCAATTGAAGCGCCAAACAGATTGCTGCCATTTGGATGGATGTGCTGGCAAAAAATGAAGCGATGCCTAATTGCTACATGGGCGTGGCCATTGGCTGAGTAATCATCAAAGCAGCACTATTAATACAAACAGTTCCTAAAAGTAGGCTACAAAAATTATAAATATTACCAGCAGAGCAAGAAATTACATATGAGCGGAGAAGAGGCAAACAAAAGAGAGAATGGGGAAAAAGAAAAAGCAAGATAAGCTCAATATGAGTGCTGTTAAGTAATGATTAATGTTTGCAATTATCTGGCTCGAAGTGTCAAAAATATTTAAATCAAGAGCGGCGCGAGGCAAATACGCGGCAAGGCAGCCGAAAACAAGGCAGACAGAAGACTGAAGACAGCAGACAACTGACAACTGACAACAGACAACAGACAACAGAGCAGACAACAGACAACAGGCCAGCAGACAGAGAGACAGAATGGCAGCAAGAAGAGGGTACGAGTACGAGATGAAACAAGACAAGACAACACAATTCGCGCAAATTGAGCATGATGAAGAGCACAAGCTTTTGTTATTATTATTGTTGTTGTTGTCGTTGCTGCTGCTGTTGCTGCTTCCACTGCTGTTGCTAGTAGGTATTTGTTGTTTTTTGTCAGTAGTCAGCAGTGTCAATGCCAAAGATGCCTTTCGTTATAACCGACTCGGCACTGAAACTTAAAGCGCCGCGATAAAATGACACAAAATGTAAAATTGAATGGGCGCAATGACAACGGCAACGTGTCAAAAACATATCATTCATTATTTTCTATTATAAGCACACCGAGTCGAGTCGAGTCGAGTCGAGCCACCCAATACCTTACTCTACTCAAGCAGCCTAGCAGTCTGTGCCTGTCAGCAGTTGCATTATGTGAGGCCATCATTTATCATTGCAAGTCAAGTGAACTCAGTTGACTCCATTGCATGCGTACGAGTAGCGTATATTCACACACACACAATCTCACAATCACACTTTAACTGTAAGCATATAAAGTGTTTAAATTGTGCAAGAATCTGTTTCGGCTTTAAGTCTTGAGTTGAGCCAAGGAAATTGTTAAATAAAAACAAAGTGGGCTTGAAAGCAAGCACTCATATTTAGCGTTGCCAAACACTATGGCAGCAGCAACAAATAACAACAACAACAACAACAGCAACAATGTTGCCGCACAATTATGATATGAAGGAAGCAGCAAGAGCATTCTGAAGCTTGCTTTGTATGCGGCACACACGTCGTATGTGTAACAATGGACTAAAAGTTGCGTGAAACGTTTTAACAAAGATTAATGCCTGCGACGACTGATGATTTTTTGAAGATTAATTATGCGATGATGAGGCGCAAGAACATAAGACAATGACAGAAGCAGCCGCCTGTGGAGTCGTGCGCAAAAGCAAATTGCGGAAGTTGTTGGCATCGTTAAAGGATTACAAAATTAGTAAGCAAGCGCCTGCTGAGCGAGGCTCTGAGCGATTATGTTACCATATGGTCACAAAAACACCACACCCATTATATGTGGCAATATGTAGTTGCTTAATCTGCATCTTATTAAGGCGAGCACATTTAGTCGATCACACGCGCAACTAGGCTTAAAGTGAAGTTAAATATGCTTAAGGCTCTTGCTTATTTTCCAATTTCATTCAGACATTTGGCAGAGGGTTTAAAGTGTGTGCGAGCCATAACTTTTCATATTAAGCGCAATGGCAATTTATCTATGAATGGCAGACAGCATGGCGTATATTTAATATTGCATAAACCAGTTACCCATTACCCAGTCAGGTGGGTAGTTGATGGCCTGCAAAGAAGCCAAAGCTTTAACTGCACTCAGATTGGTCTGGGTCTCGTCAGTTGGTCAGTTGTTCTGTTGGTCTGTTGTTTAATTTATCAGCGTACAAAACTGTTGCACATGCCGTACTACTGACCGTCATATGGAAATGCGAAATGCGAAATGCGCGACACCAGCTGGACACACACAAGCACTGTTTGCAGAGGACGGCGGACGGTGACGGAACAATGGCTGGAACAAACTGGGACTCGTAGTGGGACTTCAACTGTTGGGGCAGCTGTGATTGTGCATGCGTTTTAATGCATTAATGTTGCCTGAATTTTATAGCCAAAGATGCGAAAGACATGGCGAGAGTGCTAGCAGAAATGCAGTCGGCAGTCGGTGTGTCCTGGCCATTTTTTAGCAAAAAAGCTTTTAACAATTAAAATTAAAAAGTTCAGCATTTATGCAACTCGAAAAAACACTGTAAAACAGTGGCAAATGCCAAGCGTGCCATAATCAAATTCTATGTATGTGCCTGTGTGTGTGAGCGTGCATAAAAGTTGCACAGCACTAACTGGGAGGGGGGCTGAGAGGGGGTGAGAGAGATAGAGCAGGCAGATAGAGTCCCCAGCCGTCTGGCTGTCTGCCTGTCTGACTATAGCATTGTGTGCGCTCATTTGCGGTCATAAAGCATAAAACGCATAAAGTAGCGTTACAATTTTATGGCGCACCAACGTCATATTCGGGCCTAACCAAAGAGCAGGCCACTAAAGCTACGGCATTTCAGTGTGCTCGACCTTTGGCTACCCTGTAGCGTATTGTATGGATTGCAGTTCAGTTACCCTTAACTTTTGTTGACCTGCACAACCAACTCCAACTGAGCTGCCATTGCAGAGTTCTCCTTGCCAGACCATCAAGCGACAATGTAAATTTTTGTGTGTTGAGCTTTTTAATTGTGAATGCCTGACAGGCAGTGGAGAAGGAGAGTGGGAGTCGCTCATACGCGAAATGAACGCAGACCGCAACAAAATTACATCAGAGGGTGGTGGCTGTAAAAAATGAAACCCAATACGAGGAGTGAAGAGGACACAAAAAGTGTAAAGTAGTTGGCAAATAAATTGCATGACAGTGGCAAGCGAAGTCGCCAAGGTTGCATTTGCGTTGATGTTGTTGTTGTTGTTGGGGCAAGCGGCAAACGCTTTTCGCTTTTAATGCAAATGCAGCACAAACGCCGCTCGCTGGCCAAAAGTGCAAAATTGTGCATTTTAATTAAGGTGACCGTTCCACGCCACGCACAAGTGCCTGGCCGCCCAGTCTACCCTGCTAGTTAGGGTCTGAGTTTTGCATTTGCATTTGCATTTAGTTGCCTCACATCTCTCGTAATTTACAGCTCTTTTAATTAGCCGCATGCCAAGTTTTTCTTTTATTATGAATATTTACGCGTACGCTTTAAGCGGCATATTGTTTAAATAAGAAGCAAGAAAGTAAAATGCTTCTGCCACGCACCCTACATATATATATATATATATAGTACACACTACGGACACTCAGCTGCAGACACAAATGTGTGTGAGAGCACAAAGAAGGATATAACAATTGCAAATGGAAATGTGCTAAAGTGGCAAGTGAAAAACGAGGAGTGTAAAAGGATCAGGCCAGCTGAGAGGCAACCGTTGAGCCATCAGCCATCAGCCATGAGCAGTAGAAACAGTAGAAGCAGCATCAGCAGTCAAAAGTGCAAGTGACTGAAATGCAAATATTGCATGTGTCTGTGTGTGTGTGTGTGTGTGTGTGTGTGTGGGTGTCCGATTGTTTGTCTCCGCCTCTGTATGAGTGCAACTGTTCAAATGCAAAGCGAAAGCAATGCGGAAACAAGAGAGAAAAAAGCGAAACTGTCAGCACAAGGGGGCAGTGAGCGGAAAGGGGGCCATCACATGCAATAAAATGTTTTACACCCTGTTTATTTTAGTTAAATACTCGAAATTATGTGTTTGCCAAAGTATTTGCCAAGTGTGAGCGCATGCATGTTTACATTAGAGTGCTTTGACGGGGCAAGCAGCAGAACAAAGCCAGTGGCAACATTTGAATAGCTGCATGCTGAAACGAATCGAGGCCAAAATGTGATGATGGACTGAACTGGACTGTTTGAGCATTTGCATAACAGCATTTGTGCAGAGAATGTCAATCAAATGATTATATGTTGCACATATAGCAAATAAACAACAAGGCATTATGTTTGATAAGAAAGTTGCCATGGGCTCTCATCAAACAGTCAGACAGACATGTCTACATCAATTGAGCATATACGTATGTGCTTGGCAGGCAGATAAAATGTTTCCCTTTGGCAATAAGTAGCACAAACCTTAGCACTTTACCTTTGTCTGCACTTGCTGCGACTTCGACTGCGACGGCGACTTTACCCGGCAAGAAGACCAATTCTCTGTTTTGGACATGTGCTCTGAGATCGTTTGCTCCAAAGCCTTTGTCAGGGGTCGTCAAAGGCACACATTAAAGCCAAACGCCGTTTCTTTTGGGCCTGGCTGGGCTTGGCTCTAACCCATTTGTTAAATGTAGCGTAATGGCTCGTTTCGAATTGTAAGTTTCCTAGTTTTGAGTTTTGGCCGACATTTACACTAATGAGTGCACACGCCCAGTGAATATACAAGTGTATATATTATATACTATTTAAATACACTTCTGCGACTAAAACTTAATCATTTCTACTAACCTAAAAAAATAGGACTTTGGCAACAGTGTTGAAACTTCTTTCAAAAGCAAAATGCAAAACTCAACACAATTTCTATGTGTGTTTACAAATGTATTGGTGAGTGCGTCCATGTGAGTGTGCGTTGCTTTGTGTGTGTGTAATAGTGTAAAATATATACACATAAGTACGAGTGTTTGTAAGTATAAGGAAATAAAAGAAATTCGCACGCAACTGTCAATGGCTGCGTACTTATTTGCAAGCCCCAAACAGCATGTGGACTCCCCCCTCGCCCCGCCCAAAGTCTCACAGCACCCGAAGTGCTTTCCCCCAGCGACAAGGTCTGCTTGACTGTTGGGTCTTGGGTAATATTTTATGCAAATTGCAAGTTAAGTGTGAAAATAGTAGTGATTGGTTTAATTCAGCAATGCCAACCAAATACTAGAAGAGCGGCAGGCGGTGGCGGAGGGGGGAAACGGATGTTGCAAAACTGCAGAGACAGCACAAAATCAGCAGAGCTGGGAATTCCGAATACTAAAATGACAATTTCCAAACGAAGCATCGAAGCAGCAGCATAGAAAAACAGTCAGCCAAATCCAATTGAGTACACTCGAACCAGAAATACTCTACTACTCTACGAAAAACGGGTTGACTCAGCTTTAATCTGTGCATGGGCTAGAGAGACAGGCAGTTCAAGATGACTGAGAATTAATCACAGCCAGCAGCCATTTCATTAATCAAACAATGTTCGATATATTTAAGTGCAGATATACTGTCAAATAATATAGAGCTCGTCAATCGAAATCTAGTTCTTAGTGCCAACGAGCTACAGCTTATTACAAAGTTAAGAGGAACGTGGCAAGGGCATCAGAAGGCAGTCTTACAAAAGCAATGCAGATTTTCATTGTCATGTAGCAAAGTCAACGGACAAGACAAGAAGGGAAGTGAAAGTAAAAAGTAGATAGAGAACAGAATCAGAGAAAGCAACACCAATGCCAGCCAGCCAGCCAGCTAGCTCCATGAATGTTCAGAGCTGTCGTCGGTAGCCGGTCACAAGTCGCTCAGTCCTGACTTATTCTTTTTTTTTTTGTATTTTTCTAAAACTGTAGCCTTTTTTACATTCAGAGTAGTGCGCTTAACCATTTAGCTGATGTAACATCCCTGGCGGACAACGTAACACTCTGTCCCGTCCATAGACCGCCGTGCCACGCCCAGTTGCCCAGGCGCCCAGACGCCCAGGCCAACCAACAGACAGCATGTTAAGCTCAGTACGGCGGGAATGTCCTTGTCAGCATTTTGCGCAGTAAAATTTTTGGTAAAATCTATTTTTCATCTTGGATTATGCGAATACATGAATAGAAAGAAGGAACATTTTATTGTCACAGTTGCTGCTGCTCTTTTGTTTGTTGTTGTTATTTGTTTCCCGCTGTTTATTACCAGAAACTGTATTTGCCATTTACCAATGACATTAATCAAATATCCACGCAATTTATTGTCGCCATCGATGCTCAAATGCTTTTGACCTGTGCGCTTATTACAATGCTATGGCATTTAAATTTCAAGAAATGGCAGCTCATTCATTTGTTGCGCTTCTAAATGCCATGTTGGCCAGCTCTATGCTTGGGCTTCATTAGACCAGGATGCCGCAAATGGCAGAGCACACTTTTGCCTATGCCACGTGCCTCCCCCCAAAGAATGCAATGAAGTATGCAGTGTAACTGGACATGTTTGAATGCTCTCATTTAAGTATGTGTGTGTGCAGCTGACTGCAATCGTAATTTCAATAAAAGTTGTTACGTGTGTACGTTGAAATTTTAATTGAAAGCACCAGCCACACGCAGAGTGCGACCTCGACGTGTGGCAGCTGTGACCCCCTCCTCCTCCTCCTCCTGCTTCTCCTCATGCTCATCACTGATGAAACTGAATTGGAACAAAGCAGCGTCGAGGACGACACGCATACTATTTCGAATGTCCTGCACCTGAGAGGATTCACCTATTTTGCCAGCTAAATGAAGGTAGCACAAGGACAAGTTCGTTAATCAAATAAACACCATTATATAAACTAGATCAAATCGTAACAGCTCAGATCAGATATTTAATACATATAATGTGGCATTTCTTAGTAGCTGGAGTGACAAACAGACGTTGCAACTGCCACCAGCGGTGGTGAATGGTGACCGCAAACTAAGTCGTTAAAACAAAGAATCCTATCAGCTTACAGAAACTTTGATGCAGCCAAAAGAAGGCCGCACGTTCCTCTTGGCTACTGCCAATTGCAAGTTTTCATGTAAAACGCCAAAACTTTATGCTAAACTTTTACAATTCTATCTATATAGTATAGTATATACTTGCATATATATGTATATATTTGTATTCATCTTAATTCCCCCAAAGTATGCATGCAAATGTTGCCGACAGGCGAAGCCAACTATCGTGCAACATTTCGATCGGTTTCTGATGTCGTAAAATTTTATGTATTTTAGGAGCATAGCATTCCCTATAGACGAAGGAGCGCCAGCCATCTGCATAGGAAACATGTTAAGCACAACACAATATGAATGAGGTTGGCAGCGAAGAAGGTAAACAAGGGTATCGTTTACAGGGCAAGATGCTGCTTAATGCCACTCCACAGCCATTTAATCTATTTATCAAGCACTCCATTGAAGCGCACTTCGCAAACCGAAGACATTCATTGATGTAGCTGTTCAAGTGAAGCAGCTGCTCGAGTGGTCGCCTCACATAATGCAACTGCCTGCCCAAATATTGGCTAACTGGCCAACTGGTCGATGATTGGATGGCCATGGCCCACGTGCCATGCCAGGCACTACACCTGTTTCGGCTTGAGCTAAAAGCTGGTCATATAGAATCAATATACTTGTACTAAGGCAATCTTTATAATTGATAGCTTAATAAACAAGCAGGCTAAAACCATGAAACTTGGCCAATATGCAAAAACTTTACGCAGCGCAGCAAATTATGCAAATGCACTTGGCTAGGTTGTCTGCCAGTCTGCCAGGCTGACTGGACACGGCATCTTCTCTTACTCTTCTCTTGTCTGGCTCGTTCTGTGCTTAATGGCGCAACACGACCTGTTCAATGGGCCGAGCACATAATTTTCGTCGAACGCCGCAGAGGCAGCAGATTCAGAGTCAGCTCATCAAAGTTGGGTTCGAACACAAATGAAACTTTTGTGGCGCAAGCCACGAACATTGCAGCAAACTGGCAGCCTGCGGTGCACAGTGCTGCACAGTGCCTTGTTATAGTTCCTGCCTGCCACTGACAAGTGTTTGGCAACGGCAACGGCAACGGCTATGGCAACGGCAACAGTATCCTGGACCATCGCTTTATAAAATCAACTCACCAGAAGTCCACACAAAAGAAACTGCCAGCCAGTACGCGAGCGAGTAACCAAGAGGGAGAGAGAGCGAGAGAGAGGGAGTGTGTGTGTGAGCGAAAGAGCAAGTGTGCTAAATGAGTTGGCCGAATCGCAAAAGCAAAGTTTTGGCCTCTAACCTCTTTTGTGGCATCACGTTGAAGGTGCTGCAAAGACGTGTCGCGACCAAAAGTGAAGTTTTTTTTTTTTGCTAACAAACCTGTGCATGAAGCTTTCCTCCACACTCCCCCTCCCCCCTCCATTACCACAAGTTTTGGCCTACATAACTTTGTGAAGTACCTCTCGTTCTCTCTCTCTCTCTCTCTTTCAGTTAGTGGGACAAACGGCAGGTCATAAATTTTGAAAATTTGAAAACAACAACAAATATTTTTCACGCGCTGACCGAAATTATTTTAAATCACCTGCTGCCCAGCATTTATCATTAGACCAGCGCGCTCCTCTCGTCTCGTCAGCAAGTCAAGGAAGACGCCCTAACGAGCAGAGAACTTCACTCCCTGCTCAAGATTTGGCAAAGAGTACTTTATTTTATTCTGGACTGTGGCACGCCCCCAAACCACAAGCCAGGCCAAGGCAAGCTCATAATGCTTCTTTTCGACGCCACTCTTGTGGTTGTTATTGTTGTTGTTGTTGCTGATGTTATTTTTGCCATTTTCGCGCTTAGTCGAGGAAAAACTGTTTTGTTATCACAGTGATAAATGGAAAATTATTTTGAATCGAGCAACTACTTAAAAGAATTCCCAAAGGTTGCAATAAATTTGTGCACACACAAGGACACCCATTGACACACACCCACACCCACACCCACACACACACTCACAGCAAGAGCGACAAACGACACACAAAAATATAACACTCGCTCGTAGAAGGACATGAACATAATGCTAGCAAAGCTCTGCGGTTTGCTTGGTAATGTCCTGCAAGATAAAAAGGTGATTGACGAACCAAAAGCAAAAGTCATGGCCAAAGCTTTTCTTACCAAATGCATTTGTCGTTGCGCTGTCAAGACTATGTGCATGTGTGTGTGTGAGAGGGAGTGTCTGTGTGGAGTCCGGAATTAAGTTCTGAGCACATTTTAAATGCACTTTTCAAGCAGACACTGGTATAAAAATGATGCTTTTTCCTCAGCTCTCTTTGTGGTTTCCTTTAAGCGCAAAAAAAACGTATATCCAAACTTGGTATCCAGAAGATGCGCCGAAAATGTTTTCATTTTGTACAGATAACAACGGTATAAGCAGCGGCAGCATCTATTTTGATTTCATTAAGTAAAAAAATAGCCTGCCAGGTGAAGCTCCAACTGAAGGCAAACTGAGTCCTTATCGAAGTAAACGCCACTTAACAGTCAAGCGACTGAAACGGTCGGTGCCATCGAATGCTTTAAGCCAGCCACAAAAAAAGAAACTGTTTTCGTTCTCGTCCCTTTGGCTGTCCTTTGGCGCTTCTCAATTAGTTTAGCTTAATTTAAATTTGCTTCGAGTGCTTGTTACACATTAACGGCAAATTCTCGAGTAAACGCACGCTTAAAGCCCTTAAATGGGAATTTTCAAAAGTGTTTTTATAAATTAACAACGGCAAAACGAAAAGGTATGTTATCTTCTTTGGCGAATACGTAATATTGACAATAATGTGGTTTGTTTAAATTTGATTTAATTCAACTTAAGTTATCCAACAATGTTAAACATTAATTTAATGGTCCCGAATGTAGTGCAGCTTAAATCAAATTAAGAACATAGTTCCATTTTTCGTCTCATTATCTTTCGCTTTCTATCGAAGGGAACTGGGCGGTCCCTGCAGATTCGTAGCAGTTGAAGGTCATTGTAAAGAGCACGCTGCTCACGAATAACCCCATCAAGTGCAACATTGTTGGATAGGTTGCATTTAAGCAGCGCTGAGGGCAGATTTGGGCAACAGTGTCGTCAGTTTAATACTGTCAACAACGCTGCTGAGTTGGCAACTGGCCGTAAAACTGGTTAAGATGCCAAAGGAGCTTGGCTGCCTTGTTAACATTGGAACATAAACCCATTAATGCATACGGCAATATGTATATACGAGTAAGTTTTTGGCTGCTGTCCAGATTCGGTTAGTCACCCATTACCCATTACCCGTTAGCTGTCATCCATCCTCATCAAGCGGCAGCAACACCCCAGCCATTTCGATGAAGGAAATATGGAAGCATGTAATTCAACTTATCAACGTACACAGCACAAAACTTTTCTCATCTACTTAACGCAGATAAGCGGCTGCCTTTTTTTGTTGCTTTCGCCTGGGTTTACTGACTTCTAATTTGTTGATGCCACACACACATACATACTCGTACTCGTACTCGTACTCATACACTGCCACAAAGAGACACTGGCGAAGTGTTGATGGCGTCAACTTAATTTTCAGCTAGCACTCTATCTACTACGCCCGACTGGGCAAAAACTCCAAAAAGAGGCGCAACTAGGAGGGTTCGGCTGCGTTAGCAGCTTTTTCAGACTGCTCTTCTCTTGTGTGAAATAAAATTAACTAAATACGCTCATGAGTAACATTCATAATAAACATTAAGCAAGCAAGGCGCAAAAAACTCAAATAAATATAAAAAATAATATTTGCCAGACTCCTTTTTGCGATTATGCCGCCTCTCGCATGCTGTGGCCATCGCTGAAGCAGTGGCAAATAAAGAATTCGCGCGGGAAGCGCTGGCAACGAAATTATGGCATAAGTTACTTAGAAGCAAGTTGCCCTTGTTACAGTTACTGGATACTGGGTACTGGGTACTGGGTACTGTGTGCTGCCACCTCCAACCCCTAGGCCCCTTTGGCTGCATCAACTTGGCTACACTTTACTTTTATGTGGCGCGCGCGGAATGTACTTGCAGGCGAAATAAAGATACAGAGATACACAGAGAGTGCCCAGATACAAGCACATTTGTAGCGATAAGCGTCATAAAGTTATCGTAAGTAAGCGCCAAAACAGAAGAAGCCAAAAAAAAAAAAAAAAACAAAAATAACAAGAAAATGGAAAAAAAGAAAAGAAGAAGCCAAGTTATAAGGTAAAGCAAGCCAAGGCAATGCGTAGAAAACTATGACATGGCAGCTCCCGCTATGGGGCGAGTTGTTTGCCACAGCTCTGTCAGGGGATTGGCTGAGCTATGAGCACAGATTGTCGGCACTGAGGGGGTGGAGGCGAAGGCGGGACAAATGTTGCACAACATCAAGTCAATTACGCAATGCCAACAAAGTTTCTCGTGTTTTTTTCATTCTTTCTCTCCAACACTATGCCAAGAAGGTTTAATCACAGCCACGAACTGCAGCTCATCAATGCTGCTGCTGCTTCTGCTTCTGTTATCTGCATCTGTATCTGTTTTTAGCTTAATTTAATGCGTGCATATACATATATATGTATATGTGTGTATGTATTCATTTGATGGCTACCATTTCGCTTAATTGGCTTAACGGTTCGTCTCACCGTTTTAATTACCTGATATTAATAAACAGAACAATTTGGAAACATTTCATTCACTGCCATTGGCATTGGTATGAACCCAAAAGCTATTTCAATAATTTGCATTGCTGACTCGTCGAAATCAAAATGACTGAAGCTGCTGGGATTGACAAACAAAAATTACAGACAATACTCGTAATGTGGGAAAACAAGAGAAATGCGAACAATTTAATTCACTGGCAGAACGAACCAACCATTCCATATTCCATACTCCTTCTGGCATATGTGCCATGTGCACCACACTGGCCTTATGCGGCCGGCCAATCAGCCAACGGATATTAATAGTGCCATAAACACGGCGTGTGTGTGCAGATTGCCCATCAGGTAAGTGACAAGTGGACATACACAAGTGACAGTAAAATGTTGCACATGCAGCTGCACGCCACCTTGGCCTCAGCGAAGAACGTCCATCGAGCTTATTTAATTCAGCAAAAATACTCAGTTGCATACGAGTATAAGGCGCAGTGCTGTCAAGTGCTGTTGGCTTTTAATACGAATTAAGCTTCAAGTTGATTACGCTAATGGATGACAACTGGCATATTAAAGCACAAGTATTTGCCAACAACGTGATGGAAGTGCCATCGAAATGCAAATAACTTTGACAATTTAATAACTATAAGCCAATTGGCACTTTAAGATGGTAAATGCAATACTCTGTCAATTCCCAAACTAATGTCATAGCAAATGTACCTTATGATATCGCATAGAGCATACGCCATCTTCAAATGTCAGGGGAAAGTGCGAGAGTCAAAGTTAATAAAAAATGCATTGCACTTTTGCAAGCCAACTCTAACTGACTTCAATTGAAATATATTAAATTGACTCGAGGAGACACTCTTGAATATATAATACTATATGGGGCTGGTAGGAGTTCAACATAGAGACTGCCACATTAGCAGTTGTTGGCAAATGTAAAACTTTTCGCACCAGACAATTAAATAGTTTTCAGAACCTGCGTAAAATAGTAAACTTGGCAAATGAAATGTCAAAAATTAAAAGCATTAAACTATGCGTACAACTATGTGAACCGACATGGACATGCACATGGACAAAGCTCAACAAATACGAAGGAAAACCTCTTCATTGGTCAAACAGCAAACGGGCAAAAGGCAAATCTCCCGAGGGCAGCAAACAAATCCAAACTCAAAACGAACCGAACCTAACGGACCGGCGTCCAAACAACAAATGGCGGTTAGAAGTCGCTTGGAAAGGTTGCTTAAGTGCCAGGACAATGTTGTTGTCCTTGTCGACATCCTCTACGATGCATGCAAGTGACGTGCGAGTATGTGTGTGTGTGTGTGTGTGTGTGTGTGATTGTGTGTGTGTGCTTCGAACTTGCCACTAACAAAAAGCGTAGCAAAAATTTGCAACTTTAGTTTTTGACATCCGCTCCATTTAGTCAATGGACTGAGCGACGACCTGGCAAACAATCAGGCGCATGTCCTGCTATTTTTTGTTACTCATTTTCTTCTTATCGTTGTTGTTGTTGTTGCTGTTGTTGTTGCTTTTGCTGTTGCCGTGCATTTTAAAGCACTTTCAACAAAAGTTGATTTCTCTTTTGACCCATTATGAAATTGCTCTGGCAATTTTTGCATAAACAAAATACGAAACAAACATAAAAGGCTGACCTTTCCTCACAGACACACAAACACACAGACACACACACACATACAGGCCTACACCAATACAGCAAACGGACTGCTGCTGGCATATAGAGCAATGATTCAGTCAGTCATCCAGTAAGACTAGTTTCGTTCTGGGTAAACTTTTTTCCTTGTCTGTTTGCATAGGATCAAGAAGAGGCTGCACACGTATCCCTGGGCGCTTTTATTGAGCCCTTTAAGTTTTTAGTAAATAATACAAAAGTGAACGAATGGCACAAATTGCCAATGTCCTCCTCTCATACGATTGAAGCTGTAAATGTTGTGCGATTCGTAACATTTTGGATGATCAATGGTCAAGGGATTGGCCAGCACAACACAAACACAAATCTAAGAAATTTGATTTCCATTAAAGCCCCACCGAGCGGGCGGGCTGTTGGCTAACTCCTAAGCCCAGAGTTATCAAAGAGTTTTCAAAGCAAATGATGCATGCATTTTCAGATAGCAAAATGATTTAAATGATTAAGCCAAAAAGGACTAAACATGCAAACAACAAATATACACAAATTCATATTATATGGATGGTAAGAGGATACACAAATGTTGGCTTAGCAAATTAATCAATCAAATCAATGCAAACGAAACTATTAAATCGGTTATCAATCTATTTAGGCTGAAAAGCCGCAAGTTGCACCAACAATTACAAATTGATTTGGTTTAATATGCTAAAATGAAAATTGCATTCAATTCGCAAGCAGAGAAAACCCGATGCCAACAAAGTCGTCCTCGGTACTCAGTGCTCAGTCCTCAGTCCTCAGTCAGGTAAGCAGCATCAGGTAAACCTAATGGATGGGCAAACTGCTGAAACCGATAGAAACACTAAAATCCAGTTGGCATCGTGTTTGAATTTGTCTACAGAAGTGTGCAGCATATGCAGTAGTATGCTTGTGGTTATGTGAGTTGTAAGCACGTTTTATTGTTGTTAAGTAAAGAGGAAAAAAAGGAACGAGAGAAAGCCACTTCAAAAAGCTGACTAAAAGCATTTCAGGCTAAGACATATGCATATGCAAAGCCGTCGTCGGTGACAGAACAGAACATGCCGGACAAAAATTTTGAACTGGCGGACACACAAAATCAAAAGTAAAAGCAAAAGCTAAAGCAAAAAAAAACAGAGCACAAATATTGACCAAAATGTCTGAGAGTTTTTTGGGCATGGTCAACAGCATTGTCATCACAGTGGCTGACAATGTCGGCCAGGTGGTCAGATTTTTGATCCAGTTCTCTTGCTCTCGTATCATTCCTGTGGCCAACAGATATATAGCTAAAACCGTAGTGAATTAATCAATATGCCAGGAGGCATATCCAAGTACCTATAATGCTGGAAAAGGTCGGGAAAATGTGCAAAGTTCATTGGATTGCGGTGGAATGTTTGCTTGATTTGCAATTCTCGCTTTTAGTTGCACTTAGCCATATTAATTTGCTGTGTGAAGCTTCGATTTGTGTGGCAAATATACATACAACGTAGAACGTACAACATACAAACTTAAACCGTAGTCGCTTTGTCGAATGGCTGGCAACGATGGCGGCATCAGAACAATACCGGAAACCGGAAACTGCCAGCGGAAATGTACTTTGTCTTTTTGGCGGCAAACACGACTCTGTTTCAAAATACTTGAAGCAAAGTATGTCGAGCACATTGCACTAACAACAAATGCTACAACAAAAAGCCAGCCAAGAAACTGACAATGCTACTGCCCCCCTCCTTTCTTGGACAGACGCCAAGTCAAAGTCTTGCCTCAGCTCCTCGCTCCTCGTTCCCTCCCCTTTGCTGCTGCATTTATGCCTCTTAACAAGAATATTTGTCATTTACTGTTAGCGTTTTGGCTAAATGCGAAATTAAATGAAGTGGATTTACATATTTCGTTGCCTGCCTCCACTTTTAAGTACACATGGCAGCTTCTTTCTGTGTGAGTCTTGGCATGTGTAGGATAAGACTTTTAGAATAGCTCAGGCTGTATGTGTGTGTGCGTGTGTGTATATTTGCAGCTGCTGCGGAAAATAACTTTTTAATGAGATAAACTCGTTGATTTCTAGATTCTGTGCGCTGTGGTTGCCTTTGGTGGCCATGAGCATCGCGCCCAGCCCAGCATTCCAACATTCCCTACGGATTACACAAAGTTGCAAAATTTTCTGTGACAAATTTATTTGTGTGCCGCATTATATTGCACGCTATGTGTGTGTGTGTGTGTGTGTGTGTGTGAGAAGTGTATGTGTGCTGGAAAACTTAATGAGCTAGCAGACTGTTAAAGTAGCTCAACAGCTGTTGTCGCCATTGCCATTGCCATTGCAGCTGCCTCCACGCCCCAAAACGACGCCTCAAAATTAAATTCAAATATATTTCTCAGTGTGCGCAGCGGCCGCCATTATAATTTGTCGCAAAGTTTTGCCATTTTGTCAGCTCGCCGAGTACAATTCTACAATTCTAGAAATGCTCGAGCAAGAAATGTGTGTGCCAAATGTTTCGGCATATTGAAATATATATGAGCTGAGCTAGTGGGGATTGTGGTCACAGAACAATTTTAGTTCTCAAACTCGATAGTGTTTGCGAAAGGAGCATGCTAAGTACCAAGAAAAAGATGAATGCTTCATTAAGTTGCCATATTTATTTCGATCAACTTCATCAAAGTGACGTCCACTTAATTTGGATATCTATTTACATATTCGCGCTGCAGCCGTGACCAGGAACCAAACGGAACGTAACGAAACGGTACCATCCGTCGCATCGCATTATAAACTTTGATAACAAAATTTACTTGGCAACATTCTCCCCCTGATTTACACCCCTCCCACCGCCCCCCTCTGTCGCATTTCGTTGGCCCCTATTGCGCTATGCGTTATACTTTTAATAAGTTGTGACGCGCTGACGACAAAAAAGTTATCATTTATTAAAATTTTTGTCTTTCCAACGTAATTATAATAGTTTGGTAAAACATCGTGCGCGACAAGCAGCAGCCATCCCCCTAGCAACATCATCCCCCCACCCTCAACCCCAGCATTGGCAGCAGCAAGAGTCGTCACTTTGTGGAACGCTTTTTGCTGTTGCCGTTGACGTTGAGTCTCTTGTTCTTGCTGATGCCGTTGCCGTTGCTGTTGCCGTTGCTGCTCCTTGGCCGTTTTTGACAAGTTTCGCCTTTAATTTCCCTTTATCATGTTTCAAATTATTAAAAATTTATGCTTTCAACTGAAAGTAATTGAAAATGTTCAATAACTGTTGAGCAGGACAAAGAGTTATGGCCATGACTGCCCTGCCCGGACCCACAGAAGCTGTTTCACTTATACCAGACAAAGTTACCAAGTGCCAAGCAAAAGCTATTGCCAAAGTCGATGCGGATGCGAATGCCGTTGCTGTTGATGTTGCTGTTGCTTGATGCCGTTGCTTGTTGCTGATGATGATATACAAGTTGCAATGCACACTAAAAGTGAAGTGCAGTAGCAGCAGCTGTTGGCTACTTTTTGCAATTTCCGTCTCCTATTTTCATAATTATGCTCGAAGCACAAATTGTGTAAGCATTGACCGACCGTGCCGTGCCTTTGTTTCGTACAAAAGGCAAATTGATGGAATAGAATTGATGGCATTGAGGGCATTGATAGCTGACAGCGGACAAGCTTAGTTTGCTGCCAGTGACATCTTGATCTGTGTCTTGTATGAATTTCAATTAACAGGCAAAAATAAAGTAAAAGTCAAATGGTGCGACCAGACAGCTGTTGCTAAAACCGAGCACCTGCCATTGCCCGTGAGCTTAGGACCAATCAAACAAGCCACACACACACACACACACACACACAGCAGCAGAGCAGCGCAGTGCGAGAGCAACAACGGACAGCTCAATAACAAAAGTAAACAAATTAAAATAGACAACAAACTGGCGGCAAACGCAAAAACGACAACCACAAGCCCAAACTGGCAGCAGGAAAAACTTTCAGCCATGAAACGACAAAAGTTCAGCAGGTGTTGCTGCCGGCTGAGTAGAACGTGGACATGGCACGGACTGGGGATATGAGAAGGTGGATCTAGCGATTCGCACGCAGTTTAGTAAAGCGCCGTTGACGTCCACGTCCACGCCCACGACCCCGCTTCCCGCTCTCCTACCTCTGTACCATGTCGACGCCGCCGCCGACGCGTAAGTCCATAAAATCCGCACTAATCTCACAGGGCGCGTTTCGACAAAACGCCAAACACTTTTTGTCAAATCATCCAAACACCTGATGTCTTGCTCGGCCCCTGGCATTCTATGTGTATGTGTATGTGTGCTAGGGCGGAGGCAGAGCCATGGTGAAATGCTTTGTTATTATGCACAGACAGATGGGCCTATGCTCAGCTCAAGCCATGTCGAGCGGGTTCATAAAAGCGCTTTGTCACCCACCAATTTCCGCGCGGAAATAAACGAGTCGTTCGTCCAAGTCTCCAAAAAAAAAAAAACAAAAAATGGGGCTAATAATAGATTTTTAGCGCAGTTGCTGAAATGGGCACTTACCGAAGCCGAACAAGGGCCCCAAAGAAGTAAATAAGTCGAAAGAAAAACAATTAAGGCAGATAATAATATGAGGAACAGCGAACAGGAGCAAAAAAAAAATATAAAAAAAAAACTTTCACTTTTCCCCCACTTTTCGCATTCGAAACTTTGCATTTAACTTTCGACTGCACGCTTTATTATTTTGTGTTATCATTCATATCAGATTCAGCAAAAGCATATTGAAATAAGAACTTTTGCTGGCCATAAATATTGTAGACACCCGAGCTCTTTTCATTGCAGAACAAAACGTTGATATAAAAAAGCAAATATATTAAATGTTAAATATAATTAATCAATAATAAAATATTTACACAGCTATATTGAGTGTGCTTGTCAAAACAAGAAAACCAAAAAAATATATTTTGTGTGCAAAAAAAGCTTGAATATTCAATACGTTCGTGTTAATAAATACATTTTCGCATCCATGTGTGATTTAAATAATCCCATTAAATATGCAAACCAATTGTTAAGCATTTAATTGCATACATTAATAATTTAGTATTTAATAGAAACTCTCTGACGTGCATGATTATCAGAAGAAAGCTTGCCCATCTCAAATTAAAGTTGAATTTTTTTTTACAACTCTGCTCTCGCAAAGTGCTATACGTCGACACGGAGGAAAAGTTTCTTTTACAGAAAAATGCTACGCAAGTGGAAAATCCTGCTGGGCAATTCTCTATCCACGCACAGAAGCCACATTGAGGACTACTTGGGCCTAAAACCGAGGCTAATTGCTTTGGCTTTCATTCCGTTACGCTTCCCTAATCGAAATTTAATGTAGATGAACACGTGCCGCAAATAAAAGATGTTAAAAATGGTACTGTCAAGTGGCTGACAGGTGGCATGATCGAAAACTGATTAGCTAATAAGCTGTTTGCCTCTTCTGTCTGTCTGTCTGTCTGTTGCAGGATAAGGGAAACAAGGGATGCTCAAGGAATTGCACAAAATGCAAGTAAATAGAAAAGTTCCCCTTGATGTTGAGTGCAAAAACTTTCACCCGTCGCGTTCAGCTTGTCACTATAGTAAAAAGCATTTATTACGCAGAAAGTCTATTCAATTATTCAGGCGCTGCCTCCACGTCGTCTTCCTGCCGACACGCTAAATAATTTACAATCTCCCAGGAAGCGGCTGCTGTGTAACTGCAACACAGCAGCAAGTATTATATGAAAATGCATGTACTTTGTGCGCCAATTTCAAATGCCAGAGTCCGTCGTTTGCAGCCAGCTGACGTGCGTCCGCAGTTCGCTGTATCTGTATCTATATCTGTGGCCCATTCCCATCCAAGATGCGCGACATTCGAGCCTTTGTTTTGGCAAATGGCAAAGTTTTATTTCAGTTCTGCACTCAAATGAAAAATAAATATGACAGCAAACGGAGCTGGTTACGCGCACCAAACAAAAGACACTTGCATATTAAATGATCTTAAATAGTGTAGACAATGCAGGCGCAGTCCTAGTTGAGGATACAGTTCCTTGGAACTGCTGGCCACGCACTAGGCACGCCTTCTCTGCCGCTGCCGCTGCTGCTGCTGCTGCTGCATCAGCACCGCATTAGGTTTATAAATTAGAAATGATGGCGCCCCAAAGCGCCAGTCATAAAAACAGCTCAGCGAAGGGTTGATGGGCAGCAGCAAGTCCTGGCAAGGGGCAGAGCCCGTCGGTTTAAGTTATGCAAATGCGCTTATGCCGGCGACAAAAGCCGAGCAGAGCCAGCCAAGTGCCGAGAGCTGTTGCCTGCCAATGGCAATGATTATGAGTCGAGTTGCCGTTGACTTTGTCGCAGCGTTCTAATTGCTTTAATTAAGCAATCATAAATTAATGCCCCGCATTGCATCGAATTCCAATAGCAAAGTAGAGACGGCTTAAGGCATAAGCTACTTTACCTAGCAATTGTTTAATGTAATTATGCAGCGCTTATCCCGCCCTCTGTCTCACTATTGCCTTATTGAAGTGTGAGAGAATGGGTAAGTCAAACCACATGCAAATCCTGCGGTCCTTAACTATACACTAATTGACTAAAATGTCGCGAAGCCATCGAAAAGCAAACAAATTATATTTATACTCTCAGTGAAGCATATGCTTTAACTTAAATGATGTGACCATTAATTGCTCACCTATTATATGCACGTTTGTCGCCAAGGATTACCCAATAATGCTTATTCTTCTTACATAATAAGGAAAAAGAGTCAACCCTTGCATAAGCCAACGGTCGACGACAAGCACCAAAAGTGGGTAACGATAATAATCACAGCTGAAAGTCATCAACATAATAAACCCAAGTTTTTATTCTCATATGCACTGTCGCCCCTGAGTAGGAGGTCGGACAATGGCAACGACAACGATAAGGGCAACAACAGCAACAACAACAACAGAACAAAGACCAAAAACTATAGCAACATTTAAACATTTATGGCAACATATTTGATCACGTTTTCTCAATCATTGCCCTTACGACCCTAATCAAATTTCACCTGATGGGATGCTGCTGCTGCTTCTGATGCTGAACTGTTGACTGAAATTTACCAAAAGCCATGGACACATTGTGCACTGATTGCCGCTGCCCCAGAGCCATACTTTGGCCAATGGTCCGGGCTTGGATCGGGCGTGGGATGCGTGCGTGCGTGAGTGGGAATGAAAGAAGAAAGAAAGGAGAGAGAGAGAGTGAAAGAGAGAGAGATGGGGGAAAACGGGCAACCAAAATGTTTTGTTTTGATTACAGCTTGACGTTGGCTGCTTTATTTTATTATGAATCTAATTCCTTATAATTCGTAACATATGCTTCGGCCCAACGAAGGCAAACGGCAAACAGGTTTTGAATTACAAATCAGGCTGGCACAAACGGGTCGCACGCCCCACTGAAAATTTAAGTTAAGACGTTGCTGATGACGTTTAACGATAATATGTGCGGCCTGCTGCCTGCTGCTGTCTTGGCCCAACCAAAGCCAAAGCCAAAGCCCAACAAGCGCCAGTTGGACCGGCCATTAAGCTAATGCCCAACGATTTGAGTTTCAAGCTTTGCATTTTACTTGGTGACACTTTAAAGACCCCGAGGCTGGGCTTCTTTACTCCTCGACTGCTCGGCAGCACAGCCTGTTGAGCAAACCCATAGCCAACATAACCAGTTGGCAGTAACCAACAACTAACAACCTGCCAACCTGCAGGACCAGCCCAGCTCAGCCCCTACCAACTAACCGAGCAACCCAGCAACCCAGCAACCCACCAACCATCCAACCCAGCAACCAGCATACCGCACATATGAATATTTCATTTCAAACACACGTCATTAGAGATGCGGCGTCAGTCAGTGAGATTTCAATATTTTCTAGTGCTCGAACCAGCCGCGAAGGCAACAAAGCTATAGCCATGTATGGCGCAGCTGCATCGTGTGATGATGATGGCTGCGTGGGCGTGGGCGTGGTCGGGGGCGTGTATGCGAGTGTGTGCTCTCATGCAATGCACGCAACATGGCAGAGCCTTTTTCAGAGGATTGCAGAATGGGGAATGGGGAATGGGGAATGGAGGAATGGCATGTGCATGTGCATGTAATTTAGCAAACGCCCAATGTGCCGGTAGCCTCAGCTCCAGTTTCTGTTTCTACTATACATGTGGCAGGCGCTGGGTAACGTTGCCGTTGCCGTTGCCGTTGCCGTTGCTTCTTCAATAAATGCGGCTGCTGACCTATTCTAGCAGTCAACCATAAATCTGCACTGATGATGTACTTCATGGTATTGTGCTTTGGAATTATATCGCATATTTTTGGTTTCTGTTGCACATTCCTTTCTAGCGTGCCCCACACACAAACACACACACATTGAACACACGAACAAGCCAGAAGAAGGCCATCTGTGGGCATGTATGCAGCATAGTGTTTGTGGCACGGCACAGCACGGCAAGGCACGGCACGGCACGGCAGTATCTGTGAGCACGTCATTTCATCATCATCAAACACCAGCAGCACTACCAGCAGAAGGACTCGCAGGAACAACACCACAACTGGATCAGCGACGGGAAGCGGTTGCAACTTTCGTTAGCTGATGACATGCAGAGCTTCTGCCTTCTGCCTTCTGACAGTCGGGCTGTCAGTCGTGGCGTGTTTACTTGCCAGCGAACCCGAAGGAATTTCACCTTACATGTTGCACTGGCTCCGAAACAGTTACAACTACATTGGCCATAGCGAACCGATAGCCATCTGAGATGCCCAAAGCCACCCCCACTTGGTCGCATTGAATCACTTCGGACAATGCCACAAATATGAAGTGGAAATCGGGAAAGCAAATCAGTGCAGAGCACAAGTGCATCAACCTTAGTATTCGTCCAGTTTTAATTACACTCAATGGCTAGCTGCCATGGAAATTCCCAATCAACTGGGGAAAAGCGGAGCCAAAAACCAAAACGAAAACGAAAAGCGAAAATCAAGAGCAGAACAGATAAATGCAAATATAAGTGTTGTGCATTGTTTAGCAATTAGTAAAAACAAAGCACAAATACATTAATGCCAAATTGATTGGACTGGTCGAAGCAAGCACTCAATACTATTATGTTGATTTTAATTGCTAACATTTTGAATCTTGCTGCAACTTATTTAAAATATTACTACATTTCACTGCAAGCACTCGTAGTTGACCCTGTTTGTGCTGTGCATACTATATTTTTCTGAAATCATATGAGCAAACAGAACTACTATTTCAAATGCCAGGCAATTATGTCCTTCCGGGCTCTGGATTGTGTCCATTGCATCGCTTCGATTAGCGTTTTATTTTCGCTATGTAAATCGCAGTTACACATGCAAATATGACTAAACCAATAATATGTATGAGCTGCATGTGAAGAGGGGGCAGTGGAGGGGAGGGGTTTGCCAGCAGCAGCTGCTGTCGCTATTTGTTCAACATGGGAGAGCTGCTCCCAGGGGTCGAAGTCGTCAATATGCAACATGACATTTTTGAATCAAGCACATTGCACAATGCATACCCTGTAATCAATGAAATCACCTCTCGCTTAAATGTATGCAATAATTGAACTGTACAGTTAACTCTAAATACCAACTTATTAATAACTTTAATTCCTTATTCAAGCCAGTCAAGCCTGGCAAGGTATCTGCTGGTCATGCACGCTGGAGAAGTGGTCTCGGTCTTTTTATGCTTTTATCTGGGCACAAGCAAGTGAACCCAGACGAGCCACCCACACGGAAGTTAATTGCCGTGCAATTTTTGTATGCATAAATAACGGTAAATTTGTTATACACATCACTTTGATTGCACACGCTAAATCATCGCCGAGCAACAGTCGCAACAGTCGTACCAAAAACATTTACAGTCCGAAAGTAAGCGCGCGTTAAAACGTTCAAATGGCGAAAAATATGTTGCTTAAAAAATGCATAAAAAAACAAAATATAATAAAAAGATACATATGTGTGGGTGTGTGTGTGGATGGATGTACATATTTTATATAAATACATATGTGCATGTGTTTGCCCCGCCATGCTTTTATATTTAAATCAAATAAATTATTTAAGCAGACAAATGTTTTAGGCCCGGACATTTTTGTGATAAATGGATGATACATTTATTGCTCGTCCGATGCAGGTTGCCCGCTTACGTAAAGCGTTAAATTGCGAATGTATCTTTCGAATATTTTTGTTATTCATTTACCGATAATTTCAATTTCTAAAAAAGTCTTTTAATCCAATTGATTGATGGCACGTAACGATGAGTCTGCTCTAGTCAAGTCAAGTGCAGATCCACAATCGTATTCAAAATTGTTTGGCATCAAGAAACACACCACAGAACATAAAGCATGGCACCAACACATACTGTTACAAATGGCTCACACACACACACACACAGACAGACGCACAACTGTGTGAAATTCATCTGTCATCGCGTGTGTTGCGCCAAAGCTTATGACGTTAATCCGTTAAATGCGCCAAATGCATGCAAAACTTGCGAAACTGTAGCCAGCTGAGTGAGTATGTGTGCGTGTGTGTGTGTGTGTATGTGTGTGTGTCAAGGCTTGAACTGAAGTGTGCGATCCGCATCGTCTGAGATGGCAAAGCCGTCTTCTTTTTGTATCTGGCCGTAAAATCAGGCAACCGAAAGCGTTCAATCATCGTTAGTTATCATATTCGGTTGCCAGCCTGCCAGCCTGCTAGGTAAGCCGAGCAGAGTGCTGCGCCACTTAGAAAGAAAGCAATGCGAGTGTGCTCGAGCCAGGCATACCTTGTGTGCAATTGCAAATGGATTTGCATCGATCTCTGCCAGCTCTGCTTATACCCCATTCGGCATAGCAATTGCATGCGAGGTATGGCAAAAGTTTAACTTGAGTTGAGTTGGAAAGTTCACAGCGGCATGGTAGCCAAAGAAATGCGCATATTTTTGCGTTTAGTGGTATTAAACTGGGTTAGGTTGCAACTGACGACACTTCATACAAATTCATGGATTCGTTGGAGATGTGCTTGAGGCGGGCTTGCCACACATTCGGTTTGCAGCAATTTAATGTAATTAAACAACGCTTAGAGGTTTTCCTTAATGAAATTCGAATTACGACTTGTGGATAATGCCTAAAAACGAACTAAAAATCTGTCAATGAGGAAGGAGGGGGGCGAAGGGCATCGACTGCAGTCAGTCGTGTGTTAAAACGCAAGTTGACAGCAAGAATTTTTGATTTAACCAAGTGCATGATCTATGACAGCAAATGTGTCCCGTACAAAGGCAGAGCGCCAAGTCCCCTGGCACTGCACACACACACACACACACACACACACAGACTAGAGTGGCAGCAGGAGCAAGCAGTCGAAGGACAACTACGGGCCACATTTGCTTGGCAAGCTCGTCTATTGCCAGTCAAGAGTTAACACGAATCAATTACGCCACTGCCAGAATGAGAGAAAGACAGTAGTCAGACAGTGAGGGAGGAAATGTGAGCTAGCTTAAAGGAGAGAGAGAGAGAGAGAGAGAGAGAGACAGAAAGAGAGAAGCAGGGACACCAGAGACAGTAAGCACTTGGTGGGAACTGCTGTCATATGACATTTGACTTGGCTTCTGACTGAAGGATTTACAATTTAAAGCAAGTGGCCAATAAAGCAGATGAACGACCAAAAGCAGTCAGAGCAGCAAGGCAGCCATCTATCTGCACCCTTCACCCTTGCTTCACTAGCATTTCCCTACTATGTGTCTGTCTCTGCTTGTATCGAAGCGTGCTCGGATTTGAGTACTCGTATGTAACGGTCACGCCAATATCAATCGACTTTATGGCCCGCTACTGACAGCAACAGCTGACTGCGCTGGCAAACACACATCACATTGTCATGTATGAGAGTCCCGATACTGCCTGAGGTAATAAAAACCATAATTACAGCATAAATGACAGCTGTTACGCCCTGCGTCACTCCAGTTGGTTGCAGTTAGACTGTGGAATAGATGGACGGGCGCATATTAACAGCAATTTTCTAACCATAAAGCACTAATAGCCGGTTATTATTATCGCCGCCAGAAGGTGATAAAATGTGCATAACACACAGCAATATCGGCACACTATCAAACTGGCAAAAGTGTAATAAAGATGGACAAACATTAAAGTATATAAATTGACATGCATTTCGTATCAAATGCAATTCCTAATCACCTGCGCAAATGAGAATGCCACCAAGCACCCAATTTGAATGCGATGTTCCATTTTGGAACTACCATATACGAGTACTCGTAATCAATGCAAATGTGTCGTCTCATTCAGTACAAAAGGCCTGCCTGCAGAACGCATTTGCACTAGACAAGCAAAGCCGCAAAATGGGGATAAAATAGTACCACATTTTGCGTAACTCATCGTAGCATTGCGTTGCTTGGCAATGGGGCAAAGGCAAGTGCTAGTAGAGCTGGAGCATTTTACAGAATTACGAATTACAAAACGGACAGGACTGCATTCATCCCATCCCAGCGAATTCAATCCCATTCCATCACATCCCTTGCAGCATTTGCCGAATCGAGAGAGCAAAATGTGCAGCAAATAATAGTGTCCAAGTGCTTGGCGGATGTGGGCGGGACGAGGAGGACGACGTCGATGTCGACGACGACGGGAAGGCGGGAGACAATTGATGGACAGCAATCGACGGCTACCATAGCAGCAATATTTAAGCAGCGTTGCGGGCATATCGCGTTTTCAGCTGCCAGTTGCAATCGCCGTTGGCGCCTCATCAGTGAGAATGAACCATGGACGCTACTCGTTTGCTACTTTCGCCGTCAAATTGTGGTAAGCTAACAATTGCCCAACCCCCAGCCAGCCAGCCTGCGCTTCCTGTGCTCTATCTCAATGTGTGTGTTTCGAGTGTGTCGCGATTTCCACTTCCGTTACGTGGTTTACATGGCCTTTTGTTTAGGGATGCTGCAGAAAGCCAACTCGGCACATTTCAATGAAATTGGAGCGTAAAGAGCCAAGTCTGGTCACATATTGAAACACATTTTGCAATGCGGTCAGTGGAGCGAAGCAGACCGTTACCGCTAATGTGTTGTTTAGAAATCTTGGCCCATAATCAAATATGTGCGTCAATTAATTAACACACATTGTCCACACTTTAACGCACACACATTTCACACAAAATGGCCAAACTTTTCATCACATTTCGTGATTAATTTAAATGACACATAAACTAAACAGGCAACCGAAGGACTCTCACCACAATCACCGTCCAGCGTTGATTAGCCACAAACACTTTGTGCTCCACTGAGACGGCTCGTTAACTTGTCTTGTCCCTCTCCTCGTTCGACTCTTCCACTCCAACGTCTATCCATTGGCCATGCATTTTGCATGAGCCGGAGCCGGAGCCGGACGAGCGCGCGCATCAAGCTGGGGCTAATAGCCGTTTAGTGGACTCGCACTCGGTCTCGTCTCGCCTCGACTGGACTGGACTGGACTGGACTGGACTGGACTGGACTGGACTGGACTTGGGAGCAAGCTGACAACACGCAACCGCACGCAGTCGCCGCAGACCCAACAAATGCAATTGACGTGGACTGTCTGATATTCGAGCATACATATTTTATATGGAACACTCATCAAGTTGGTTCGAGCAAAGCTGATTTCGCTCCATTATATGGCACGCCGCAAATATAAAAACACTTGGAATTGGAATTGGAATTTAAGTTGGCAAACGATTTAATGTGATTAGAAGGCAGCAAGAAGGAGCCTGATAATTTGTTCTCTCCAATTATGTCAAAAAACAATATCCAATACAACGGCATCAATTACTTATGCAATGCCAGCTACACAGCTAGAGTACAATTAAAAATGCTTCAACAATAAATCATTAGAATATCCGGCTGGTAAAGCTGTTTATTTTAAAAGAGATACAAAGTGAAACAAAAGAAGTGCCATCTGTGTATTTAGCAACAATTGAGGTTTATTTATAAACATGTCTACGCTGCATACCATTTGTCATATCTTAAATATATTTATCGCATTTATATTTATTCGCCCCAATAATTTAATAACCCACAATACGAGTTCGAGTTTGAGTACGACAATGAAGCACAGCCGGAAGGCAAGTGTTGTATTCTATTTATTATTCAAATTCAATTATTATATAAAAAAAAGGGCAATAAATAAAAAAATATTTGTATTTATGTATGTAAATTTGTACATTATGTATATATGTGCTGTGCTGTGCTGTGTTGTATTTGTATGCAAAATAGAAGCGAGCAAAGCAAAGCAAAGCTTCGAAAACAGCAGCCGGCAAATGGAACAGTAAAAGGAATATTTATCATTTGGCAAATACCTTGAGGGCCAGCAGAGCGTCGAGAGTTCATAAATAAGATGAGAAATTGGCAAAATGGAGCGAAAAATGCAGACGGAGGTCAAAAGGAGCCGGCAAATTTGATAAGAGACCCCGAGACGCCGACGCGGACGCCAGACATTGCATACTCGTACATACCAATAATAATATTAGCAATAATAGTAATCAATGTGTAGTGTAAATAATAAATAACATTTTGATCTACTGCCCACCCGGTCAGCCACAAAAATGCCAATAAATTGATAAAATATGATGAGACCCGATTCCGACTGTGAATCCTTGATGGTCGGGAGAGATTAGCCTGGCCCCACTGCCACGGGCACGCAACTGCTCCAAAAGGGTGCTCACCCAGTACAAAGGTCAGAAGCAACATACACACACACATACACACACGCAGACATGACACAATACACACAACATAAATTTATTTGCTGTTTGCCTAATGTTATTTATACCTTTCAATTACAATAAGAGCAAAGGGCGGCGGCGGCAGCAGCGGCGGGGCATAAGCAGTGAGTAAATAATAAAGCATGACCCATCAGCAATCAGCCAGCCATCGAGGCAGCAAGAAGACGCCACCAATTCAACTCACGACCCCGACCCCGGCCAACAGCCAGCACCCGCGGCTGATGCCCATCACTATCAAGCGTAATGCGTGCGCATAAATAACTCGACCTGGGCCCAAAACAAAAGGTGTGAATATTAAGCCGGCCCCCCTCTTGCGACGAGGTGTGCCATGGAACGAGAAGAGCGTCAAAAATTTACGGTTGCCCGTAAAAGTGACGCTTCACTCATAACTCAAATTCATGCCTCCCAAGGGAAAGCGTCGCAGCACAGCTAACTCATTTGATTTTAGCGTCAAAAGTCTCTCTGTCCCTCTCTGCAGTCGCTGCCCTACTGTCTGCTGGCCGGCGAGCCCGGAAGACCTTAGAAGCTGAGACCCTGAGGTCTCATTCCTTGGTGTTGGACAAATGAAGCAGCAACCGCAGCAACATAATTCACAACAAAGTAAAACCACAGACAAATGCCCAGTATCTAGCTGTGATGTAATTATAGATTGGCAAATTCTAAAATTTTCATTAATTGTGCGGTGCGGCATACAAATGTCAGAAGTGCTCCCTCTGTCTGACTGTCTGACTGTCTATCTGTCTGCTTGGGACGACTGATTGAGCAGAGTATACATTTGGACAATTGATAAAATGTGATAAACGCGTAGCACACTCACACACACACACACACACATACACAAACTCGAGACACGGAAAAGACAAATGACGGCAGGTTTGTGCATTAGTACGTGTGTCCTCAGTTGCTAGCAAGGAGTTGGCATCGAGTCGAGAGTCGAGAGTCGGGGCGGCGAGCCAACAAATTGAATTTATAGCCAACGCTGAAAGCAGCTCGCTGGCTCGCTGGCAACTTGGACCGGGAAGGTTGATTTATTAGCCCAGATATAGCGGAACATTTAGTTGCTTTTAATTTCCGACTTAAGCAGTCAGTCTGTAGTCTTTGGTCTCTGATTTTGTGGCAGCACTCGCTGCTAAACTGTTTAGAAAATCTCGGCCTTTTGGTGATATCTAATTTGCCTAAAAGTAGGCAGTGCAAAGTGTATGCTATCGAGGGGCATGCATCTAAATGAACATTGCGTGTGTTTCGCCCCCAACGGACAGCCAGTCCCCTCTCTGTGGAATCCAAGGATAACCAACACCATTGATGTTAACCTGCGACAGTAAATAATTTATAATTGCCACGCAAGCAGCTCAGCGAGAGGCCAGAGGCCAGAGGCCTGAGTCAGGACTCGCACTTCTTTGCCAGGACATCCACAATGTCGGCGGCATCTGCTGTATGCACACAACCTTTATAATGCAAATTCCAGAATTTTGATGCGTTATCAACGATATTTCTTATGTGGCATTTATTCGCAGTTTCCTACACGCTGTACGGGATGCCGATGCCGGGCGTTAAATCGATTTACATACTTCACAAAATGCCTACGTAAGCGATTTCCTTTTTATTATTATTATTTTTCTTTTCTCTTGCTTTGCGCTCTTTGTTTATTCCAGCGGGACATTCAACATTTTGATGCTGTTACTGTGAGCTTGACTGTGTAGGTAAGCGAGTGTGTGTGTGTATGTGTGTGTCAGCGTGAAATTGTGTGCACGTGGCAATGTTGATAATGTTCCCCACAAAAGGAGCAAGCGACAGGCAGCGATGGGCATTCGAGAGAAAGAGGGAGGGAGGGGGGAAAGAACAAGTGCCTGGTGGGGCATCCTTCAAGTGACATCAAATGTCAGCCAACTATAAAAAATGTGCATATATCTCTTATATGGGATTTGGCAATCGTAAACTTCTCTATATATAGATTGAATTGAATATCGAAAACAAAAAAAGAAAACTCTTGACAACTGCCAGAATGAATGTGTTGCCACATTCATTTGTACGTGGGTGAATGGATGTGCACTCATAAATGGCAGACTATAGTTGGCATTGCCAATGGAATAATTGACAATTTGAGCTAATCCTTAATAAAACTATTATCGAATGTTTGAATGGATTGCTGTAAGTAAAGTTAAATTTGTATTATTGTTATTATAATTTAAAAATATTATTAGATTATTCCTAATATTTAATCCAGAGTTTGCCACTCTATGGATTAATTGACAATTGTGGTAATGCTTAATAAAACTTAAGTACTGCAAAGTCCAATATTTGAATTATTAAGAGTAAAGTAGAAAATGGTTATTTATTATTAAATATTATATTAACTCTAATAATTGTGGTTGACGGTATTAAAGCGTAGTCAGCTTTGGGAACTAAATGAACGACTTATTAATAAATATTGCTCTTTTGTTTGTTGCATAAAAGGAATAGGGCATAGTTGGTTTGGTTCGCTGTCACAGTCAAAGGAAGCACAGAACTTTTCTTTTACCAAAATATTTAAGTATTTAAGCCGACTTGGACGGATGCAGCTTAACCACCGACACACTCACGTAATTCTTGGTAAGCTTTCGGGGCCATGTAACTAAAAATCGACATTAGCGGCATTAAAAGTTTTGGCCTTTCTCTGCATTTTATGCAGCAGCATAGAAATTCTCCATGACAACGGAGAAAACTTTTCGCTTTTCCCGCCATTCGTTGTATTGAGTGCAAAAGAATAAAAGTTTCATTTCACCAGCATAATAATTAATACGCAAATCCTTTGTCCCCCCCCTCGCTCGCTGCTACTGAGTGGAGCAAAGCGGAAGCTTCGTTGAAAAAATTAAGATATTCATTTGGATATGGAAATGGTAAATATTATCTTTGTATTATGCAGATTAATGCAGTTCGCGGGAAAAGCGAGGGGGCCATAAACACAGCCACAAATCACCAAATGCTTTAATCCAATTCAATTAATTCAATTCAAAATCTAATTGGAGATATCGGTTTTGGTGTCAAAGCAAACCAAAACAAACAGCAAAAAATAAAAACAAAAGGGCAAATGACAAACTGTCGGCAGGCGACCAAGCCATACAATGGGGGGGGGTGAGGTGGCAAAAGGGGGCATGGTGTGTGACGTCATTACGTAATCAAATCAAATAGCGATTTGTACATTGTTCAATTCGTTTCCATTGCCGTCGTCGTGTCTCGCACAAAAATGCAAATTTATTTGATTTTTATTATTTTTGAAGCGATCGTTTCTCGCTTTCAGCGCTTTATTTTAGCTTTCTGTGTTTTATTACGTGACAACGTTGAATTAGTCGTTTGTCTTGCCTTTGACTAGGTTCCCCAAATGGCAAAACAACAGCAACAAAAGAGCTGACAATGGCTTGGTCACTTGGCCAGGCCAAGAGGTTAATCGTCATGTGAATTTCATCAGAGTGTTACAAGAACAACTTGTAATGCTCTCGTAATGAATATCATAATAATTATAAGTAGAGAGCAGCATTGGTATCTTTTAATTGAGTATTTGCATATCTTAGAAGTAATTTGGCTGCACTATCGAATTGATTTATTCACCAGCCAATTCAAAGTCACACCTACACAGACATTCACAATTTACAAATGCATTTAAATTCCGAATTTATCGTGATTAAGTGGCCTTGTGTTGTTGTTATAGTGCTAATTGAGATGAGATACGTTGTAAGTAGTTTCGACTAATTAATGATGAACGATTAAAATGCAAAGTCCAAAGATGTAGATAGACAAACAGAAAGCAGCACTCGCACCTAGTCGGTCAATCTGTCTGTCAGTCAGTTGGATACAGTTTTCACGAGTCGATCTGAAAGCTGTTGGCTTTGTCAAATGACTTGCCGCCAAAGGCAGAGAAGTGTCAAAGTGTGTTGGCTCAAATGTTGCTCTTTGGATTGCGCTTAAGTAACAACAACAACAACAACAACAACAGCAATTGAACAACAACTTTGTATAACAAACAGACAGACTAACACAACAGCTCTAAAAGTTTACGAAATGCAGCGTGCCGGGCCTCCGGACGTTGAAATCAATTTTGCGAAATTTATTTATTTATAACATTAAAACGTAAACCTGACCAACGACAATAGCAACAACACAACACAGACGAAACAAAGCTACAAATCTTTCTTAAGCCGGTGCTTTAATACACTCCCCAAATACTACTTAGTCATTTGTGACATTCATCAAATGAAATAAAGCAAATACTTAATTAAAAGCCAAGAATAAAATACGTTTTAGACCGAATAAAAATCAATTGAAATGCAATCATTTCTAAAAATAATGGAGAGAAAAAAGGAAATATATTCAATAAATAATCTCTAATCGAACAAAACTTGTAAATACACTCTAATTTAAAAAGTTTTGTAAATGTTTATGACGATTATAAATTAACCCTAATTTAGACCATATGCTCAGAATTATTTATAAATAAATTTGATAAAATAAAGAAAGGAATAATTAAAACTCACTTTGCCATTCCATATCCATCACTTTGTTCAGTTAAGCTTTTAAAGCGTGAATGTTGTAATAATTGCAAACTATACTATAAAGAATCTAATAATTCGTCTATGCCCATCGTAAGAGTATGGCAGAAACGTGTGCCATTCACTTGCTCATCGCTTTTTTACATTGCGGCATTAAATTACGAGAGCGCCCCGTTGGACATGTGAGCAGTCGACGATCAACGGGGCATCTACGCGCCCAGCTGTTAGATTCAACAGCGACAACGACAGCAACGACATCGATACTGATAGCGACTTCACTTCCAGCTCCACCTCCACCTCCAGTGCCCTGACACCGGATGCCGTCGATACCGCCGATGCGATGGCCAGCATTATTTAGTTTTCGTTTTCGCACATTTTGCATAAATTAAATACAAGCTAGGTGGCTCGATGTAGTCGATAGCCGCTCTGAAACTGCTGGCGCTTGAGCAGTGACTTGTCAGCGGGTTTAGTTGACGTTTTTATGTGCAGCGGTTCGGTTCGGTTTGGCTTCCATTTGGGGCCACGACATGGCGTAGTGGACAAAAACGCTCTAAAAGGCAAAACAAGCAAAGTCAAATATCTATTATCGCGAAGATTAATCAAAGTTTTATAATGTGCGAACATTTACTTTGGCCACAACTCGCCTCGATGTTGTTAATCTTTGCCATGCCGGTGCTGGGTTCGCCGCCAGGCAGAGAAAGTGCCAAGACACCGCAGCATATCCGTTATCCAGCCGGGGCGGATTTATTTGAGCATGAATTTACCAGCGTGGCGGCCGGTGCGTCAAAGCAATCAAGTTCTCAATAATAATGATAACAATCCCATATATACACTCTCTTTGTAGATGAATATGATCCATTTGGACCAGATATTGGCAACGATGATCTGGGCATTGATGATCCCGAGACAATGCCACGATTATTCCAGGGAGACATCGCCATCGATCCCTACACATACATCTCCCTGCGTTTGGGGGTTAATCCTATGCGGCATCCAAAGCGCCTCTGGCCAAATGGCACCATTCCATTCGAAATAAGCCCGCGCTACGTAAACCAGGAGCGTGACGCTATCGTGCGTGCCTTGAAGACATTCAACTCGCTCACTTGTATTCAATTCGTGCCTTATGATGGAGAGGTAGAGGATTATCTGTTGATCGAACCACCTGAGGAGGGTCCCCAGGGCTGCTGGTCGTATGTGGGCAAGCGGGGAGGCGAGCAGGTTGTCGCCCTGCAAAGACCCGATGAATCGAGTGCCCACTGCTTCAGTAGCGAGGGACGCATTATGCATGAGCTAATGCACGCCATTGGCATATATCACGAACAGTCACGTGCGGATCGCGACAACTACGTCAAGATACACTGGGACAATATCGTGCCTCGGTTCAAAAAGAACTTTAAGCTTGTCTCAAAAAAGCGCGGAAAATACACATTTGACTACGATTACAACTCGGTGATGCACTATGGCGAGTTCTATTTTAGCAAAAAGAAAGGCGAAAAGCCCACAATGACGCCTCTTCAGCCGGGCGTGCGAATTGGACAGCGGAAAACGATAAGCAAAATCGATTGTCTTAAAATTAACGATCTTTACGGCTGTTTGGAAGGCCGACGCGCCAAAATGTACAAAAGCTTTTGTCACTTGTTAGGTTTGTAGGTAGGTTTATCATTTTGTGTTTATTTGAATCACATTGATTCACTAAATCAATAAATTATATTTCAAAATATTCACTTTTATTTCTGTTACCTTTAACGAGCACAACTTTTCAAGCGGGATAATATAGCGTTGCCATATTACCATATGAATACTAAACTAAAATTCGCAGTCGATTCAACGAAATCCGAAAGATGGCGACACTTGGATTTTCTCAACGTTCTTATTTAAGGCCACTGATAGAATTTTTGAGCATTTATTTTAAAATCAAAAAAAAAAACTAGAATAAAAAAAAAATTAGTAATATGAATACATAAGCTTTAATAATGCAATAATTCGATTGCCATACTAAATAACCATTAAGCAATAAACATACATATGTTCATTATGTGCTTAATGTGCTGGCATCATAGGAGCAGTGTGACCAAAATTGGTATATTATGTTGCCAAAATACCGAAAATGTGAATTTATATGTTCTAAGAAAACTTCTCATTGACTACAGTTTGTCCGAGTAACATATGTTCATTGCTTAGTGTTAATGCTTCAGTTTATTATAAAAATTAGAAAAGAAGAATATCTTACTGAATTTTTTTTTGACATGCTTTTTTTGAGAATTGCGCCATCCCTAATAAAGTGTTACCAAGCAACTAATTATGGAGTTGGTATATTTATGACAACAAAAACGGTATATTTTTGAATTGAACTGGCGGTCTCGCCGAGTCTGGTTCATTTCCACTTTGGACGAGGTTAGGTAAGAACACGCGCGCATATGCATGCACGAGTTTTGTGTAATATTTTGCAAAAGAAAAGTAAAATATATAAAAAAGTATTATAGTAAAGCCAAATATGTTAAAACTAGTGCAATATGTGTCTCGAAAATCTTACGAAGTGGCCACACAGCCTATATGCAGCTGGCGCAACTTATTGATTTCACCAAGTAGCGTGGAAAAAACTATAACGCAACGTCGCCATTTTCTTTTTTGCTTGACCAACAGAACAACCAGCAACAGCAGTTTTGCTTTGTACTGCGGAGAACAACCACAACAGTTCCACGGGAGCCGGCTTAACAAGGAGTCAACAGTATCTACATCTAGAATATTACTTAGTTGCTCCCAGCAGACACAGCGTGCGTTTCATTTGTCGTCGATTCGACTCGAAGCGTCCAAAGCAGTCAACGAGGCAGTCCCAGCAGACAAGCAAACTATTGTGTCCAGGCGAACGAGGAAATCGCTTTTTACTGACCCAGACGAGCAATCAGAGAAAATCAAAATTGAAGGAATAATGTAAGTAAAGTGGAAAGTAGAAAAATATCATATTTAAGGAACGCGTTTAGTTGTTGGGTTTTTTCCGTCGCCATTTTCTTGTTTCTCTTTGGTCTCAGCGTTCGTAAATTTCTGTATGCTTCGAAATACAACGATGAGTAATTAATGGAGAGTTACAAAAGGCAAAGGAAAACGAAATAACAAAAACATCGGGGTTAATTTCTTTTTTTTTTTTTAGTTTTACCCGCAAGTAACAACTAATAAATAACAATAACACAAATCAAAGAAGGGGGAGAAACTACCAGTGTACGTCATAAAAAGAATTGGCTTGATTTGTGAAACGTGTCTTTACTTCGTTTGCTTTTTTATAGCGTTTTAATTTGTCTGTATGCCCTAAACACGAACACGCAGACACGGCGTGCTGCTCTTTATGTGTGTGTGTAGTGTATAGATGTGTGCATAGCGGCATTTTCGCGTGTTTCGGTATACATACATATGTATATACGTATAACAGTTTGTAGCAAAGTTTGTGCGCCCACGATTTTATATTGTTCGCTGTCATAGCAGATACCATTGCTGGTTTGGTTTTCTGTCTCCGTCTATCTTCTGCATTCTCTTAGTTTAAAATGTCAAATGACGCCAATTGATTATGAGAGTCTGTCCGCCCGTTGACTCGTGTGCGCGCACGATTTGCCTTTTTGCATGTCAAAGCGCGACAGGTAGAGAGACACACATACAAACATATGTACTCAGAGCGGGAAAACGTGGTGCCCGAACCAAAGGCAAGACATTTGCTGTCTAATAAATGTTCAGTGTTTCATTCTGTCAGTTGGGCAAGTTAGCGTGTCTGTTGCTTGCCTACAAATGAAGGGAGGAACAACCCAATTTTTTCCTTCTGTTTTATTTTCGCTAGGTAGTTTATGGGCTGCACTCGTACATTGCATATAGATATACCCGTTGCTGTGTATGTACGTGTATGTATATTTAATTGATTAATGTCAGAGCTGTAACATTTGTGTTTTGGCTGCCACTGCCAGGTGCCGAGTTGTTTAGTTGAGCAATTGAGAGGCGGGTTTACGTGTTCATATGTATGCATGACTATGTTTACATTCCTGTACGTATGTCCTGTAGATATGTTGCCATTGCATGTTGTTGTCAATCAAATTTGCCTTACTGTTTGCATTATTCGAAATTTATTTAATTTCCTTAACACGCAATTAGTTTTATTTAAGTTTATTGCGGTTGTATAGCTGTCTCCCTCTCGCCCACCTCATTTGACTTCTCCGTCACATTTGTCAGATGTTTAGCGTTGCCAGTCAGTTGCAAATCGGTTGGCCATCGAACAGCATGCGAAGATCAAAGTGCGCTCGATTATTAATAGTGCATTATAAAATACTTAATTTCATATTATAATTTTTCACTTACAGGGCACCTCATGACCGTGACTTTGGTTCCGGCACACGTGGCGGTCGCGACCGTGATGATGACCGACGAGGCGGCGGCGGTGGAGGAGGAGGATCGCGTTTTGGAGGTGGTGGTGGTGGTGGAGACTACCATGGTGTTCGAAATGGCCGCATAGAGAAACGTCGCGATGATCGCGGTGGTGGGGGATCGCGTTTTGGCGGAGGCGGTGGAGGTGGAGGCTTCGGCGGTGATCGTCGTGGTGGAGGCAACAGCCAAGATTTGCCCATGCGCCCCGTGGACTTCTCAAATTTGACACCGTTCAAGAAGAACTTCTATCAGGAGCATCCCACGGTAGCCAGTCGGTCACCTTATGAAGTACAACGCTACCGCGATGAACATGAGATCACAGTGCGCGGTCAGGCGGCCAATCCCATTCAGGATTTCTCTGAAGCTTATCTTCCCGACTATGTGGTAAAGGAGATTCGTCGTCAAGGTTACAAATCGCCGACCCCAATTCAGGCTCAGGGCTGGCCAATTGCCATGAGTGGCGCCAACTTTGTGGGTATTGCTAAGACGGGCTCGGGCAAGACCCTGGGTTATATTCTGCCCGCCATTGTACACATCAACAACCAACAGCCGCTGCAGAGGGGCGATGGTCCCATCGCGCTGGTGCTGGCGCCTACCCGCGAACTGGCACAGCAGATCCAGCAGGTGGCCACTGAGTTCGGTTCGTCATCCTATGTGCGCAACACTTGCGTCTTCGGTGGAGCTCCAAAGGGCGGTCAAATGCGAGATCTGCAGCGTGGCTGTGAGATTGTTATTGCCACACCCGGTCGTCTTATTGATTTCCTCTCCGCGGGCTCAACCAATCTGAAACGTTGCACTTATCTTGTGCTGGATGAGGCTGATCGCATGTTGGACATGGGTTTCGAGCCCCAGATTCGTAAGATTGTGTCACAGATTCGTCCTGATCGGCAGACGCTTATGTGGAGTGCCACATGGCCCAAAGAGGTTAAGCAACTGGCTGAAGATTTCCTAGGCAACTACATTCAAATCAACATTGGCTCTCTGGAGTTATCGGCAAATCACAACATCCGCCAAGTGGTCGATGTGTGCGATGAATTCAGCAAGGAGGAAAAGTAAGTGGATTTTACAAATACATGAAGTTTATTTGTTAATTAGAATTTTTCCACAGGCTAAAGACCCTGCTATCTGATATTTATGACACCAGCGAGAATCCCGGCAAAATCATCATATTCGTTGAGACAAAACGTCGCGTAGACAACTTGGTGCGTTTCATTCGCAGCTTCGGTGTGCGATGCGGAGCCATTCACGGCGACAAATCACAGTCTGAGCGTGACTTTGTATTGCGCGAGTTCCGCTCGGGCAAGTCCAACATTCTTGTGGCCACAGATGTGGCTGCTCGCGGCTTGGGTAAGTTTCAGACAATGCTCCATTCTTTATATGGTTGTCGTCGTGGGCTTAGCCTATGAGGCAATTACCACACAATAGTCACAGTATCTCATATCTCATAAAAACATCGCAATCATGCACATAACTGTCACATTACACCCATATCCACCCATAACAAACACACACACACACACACATATCCACTTGCCAATGCCATCCCAAGAAAACAAATACTCCGCCCTCATCCGCATCTAGATAAAAAAAACAAGAACAAATTATTAGCGTGTGCGAAATCAGTTGAAATAATATATAAAAAACAGTTTTAGTTGTAAGTCCAAAAAGCCAAAACTTTAATAATCAACATACATTTTTATTCCTACCCCGCCCCAACCCTTGCACCCCTTCCCGGCCCGACCCGACCCGCCCTGACCCGATAACAACAAAAAATTAATGTGACTTGTATTGTTGCACACGTTGTCTGTGTGTGTGTCTCTCTCTGCCTCTTTCTCTCTTGTCTCCCCTTCTTTCTCGTTTACAGAGGCCGTTTATTGTAGTATGATGGGGAGGATAAAAGACAATCGACAAGTTCCAATACCTGTACTCGTATCTTGAGCAACTTTTGCTTATACGAGAAAAACTGATTGAAACTAATGAAAATATGATAAATGTTGAAGTTATCAATGAGCTAAAGGTATAAAGTTGACATGATCGAGTCGTGTCCGCTTGGCTGCCGCACGGACGCGCGATCAACGTGAACGAGCTCGCATACGAGACGAAAATCCCCAACATCATGCATCATACGTGGCCTCTGCAGTCTGTTTGAGAAAGAGTTCAATTGTGTTGGCCTCGATTGAACAGCCTAACCTAACAAGCATAAAGCCAATCAAGCAACCAAGCCAAACCAAACCAACCAGTCAAAGAATCAACCTACAAAACAAACAAGCAAACGGTCAAAGTCACGTTTTGTCACAAGACGGCATCAAAGCCAGTTGAAGGCGGCGCTACAAAGCAGGCAAACCATCTCTGGGAGGCTGACATCGTCGGCCGGCCGGCCGGTTGCTAAGCACACACAACAAACGTCAGCCAGGCAGCAACAGCAACACAGAAATAATCAGCGGTTCAGCGGGCACCCCCACCAAGCCCCCGAGCTGACCTACCTGTACAGAGGATGCACATGCGCGGCGCACCACCCCATTCACACACGCACACGAAACACGTACAATGACACACACGCTAAGCCAGCCACGTACATGTCCACGTCCACGTCCACATATATTGCTACACGCCATCAGAGAGCACGCTGAGAAGTTGTATGTGGAGGATGCTTTGATACCGAGATGCTATAGAGATAAGAGTGAGAGCTGTGTGGGTAAATGCTGCTGTCGTCGTTCGTAGTGGTCGTCGTACTCGTCGTCGTCGTCGCTGCTGCTGCTGCTGATGCTGAGTGCCTAGCTACCAATTGGGCCGCCACGCCCACTGCCCGCCCGTCTGCCTGCGCCGCCATCGCCCGTCGTAATGTCGGTGGCAACTGATCCTGGACACACGCCGCTTGCTTAAAGTTCTCGGGTCGACAAATCGCGCCTCCCCCTTCTGAGCGGAGGATGCGGTTATCGGTTGGCCTGGCCCCAAATCTAAATGAGTCGAGTCGAGTCGAGTCAGATGAGGCGCACGCGGCTCAATGCAAACAAACTCTCGCCGCTCGCTTCGCCATGCGACCATTTGGGGAGAGTTTGGATCACGAGCTGTGCGGCGCCACAATACTTTGAGATTTTGATTGAGAGAAATTGAGTGAAACAATTTGTAGCACCAAGAAGGTAACGTACATTTTGAAACATTTTCTTTTTTTCGTAAAAAAACAAAGCAAACCCAAAACAAATAAATGACCAAAAAAAAAAAAAAACCAAATATCAAAATAAACTATCCAAAAGCGAATCAAAAAAGACAAGTGTGTTCAAAGTGTAAAACGTCTCGGAAAAAAGCTAAAAATTGTTGCAAGTGAGCACAGAGCAAAGAATAAACTATTTGGCAATTTGAAAACTGTTCTTGAGATTATACTAAGCTGACGTTTTTATCGCAAATTACTAACCAATATTTATTCTCTTTGCCCACATGCAGACGTCGATGGCATCAAGTATGTTATCAACTTTGACTATCCACAAAACAGCGAAGACTATATCCATCGCATTGGTCGCACAGGACGTTCAAATACCAAAGGCACATCCTTCGCCTTCTTCACGAAAAACAATGCCAAGCAGGCTAAGGCCCTAGTTGATGTGCTGAGAGAGGCTAACCAAGTATGTTGTCGAATGCAAATCTAAATGCTCTAAAACTTTGAATTGTACTAAAATTGTATTTGTAATTGCAGGAAATCAATCCCGCGCTGGAGAATCTTGCCCGCAATTCGCGTTACGACGGTGGCGGTGGACGCTCCCGGTATGGCGGCGGTGGTGGTGGCGGTCGCTTTGGCGGCGGCGGCTTCAAGAAGGGTAGCCTGAGCAATGGACGCAATTTTGGGGGTGACGGCGGCTTCGGCAACAGGAATGGCGGAGATGGCGGCGGCAGACACACGCGCTTCGATTAAGCTAACCAAAACCTACTTAGAATCAGTTAATTTGAATAGCAAAAGAAGCGACGCTACATTTTAAGTTAATTTAAGTATTTGTACAATTAAGTTTTCGTACAACTTTCATTCATTTGAAAGACATCAGAACCCGTTTAAGGTTATATGTATTTTTCAACACAAACTACATCAATTTCAACATAGCATTTTATGTTATCAAAGTGTACTTGTAAATTATTTGACGCTGTACCAATGCAGCATTTTACCACACTTACATCTATCTAACAATAACTAAAACAAAAACAAAATCAAGAAAAATCACTGTTTAACTAGATCGCAAATCAGTTTTTTAAAATATGATGTGATAATCGTTTAATTTAATACAATATATCACTTAAAACTAAAACTAAAACCTAAACTGAATCGAAGCGCGTCGTGTGTAAATGGAAAGAAGTCGCAACGCCAAACAGTGGCTGAAGCAAAAGAGCAAAGGATCATTCCCGTCGTTCCCTTTGATGATGACAACGAGCAAAGGCTGGCAAGACATTTTGTGGTCTTTGTTTGAAAACTCTTCAATTTACTTTTGGATAACTTTTATGGCACAACTAAAAACAAAATCTAAATTAAACTCATAATACAAAAGAAATCTGTATCTACTTGCAAGGAGAGAATTTCTCACCTTTTATCGTAATATTTTGGAAAATAAATGAGTGTATGCCTACAATGAACAAAAGTCGGGCTTTTCTTTGGCAAGGACATGTCGCAAGTTTCAATTAAAATTTAAAGCCAAAGTTGGCACATACCAGAAGTAACAGCACATTACTTAACCATTAGAGCCTTTACCGCTGGATGGAGCCATTCGAGCGACATGCCATCAATGGGGCTTAAATATGGCGATGTTGAATGGGAGAGCAGAAAATATTTGTGCAGACATCATTAAATATAACTCTTAGCCTCTGTGAAAAGTGTCAGTTCAATTTCAATGGGACGGCCTAGCACAACGGAGGGGCAGGAGCAGGAGGGCCCGTCGCCAGATAAGAAATTTTCTTGGTGTCGCTGACGGGCGGCGAGCTGTACGCCTTGGGCAACTGTCGATGTTGGACACCACATTTAGACGCAATGAAGCCAATTCACTTTCGACTTGGTCCCTAGACAAGGGGTGTGGGAGATGTGGAGGTCATTTTTCGCAAGACGCTCAAAAATTCTTATGACAAGTTTTGTATTGTGGCTGGCGGTGATTGCACGTCCTTACCCCATTGCGTCGATAAGCGTTGCGTTGGTAATGAGTCTGCTGGTGACATGATTTGTGGACTATTAGAATGTCCAAACAGCACAATGGAGTTTAGTTATTACCAAATGAAATAATATCAAATTGTACCAGGGCTCAGTTTACCGTTAAGTCAAAATATAAAAGTAAAATGATCCTAGCTAGCTCTGTAATATTTTTAACTTTTTCAACTGTCACTCTTTCGCTCACCTTAAACTGCTTTATGGCGAGCCTTACAATATCATTACACAATGGGCTCTCATTCACAATATTCGTTATACCAGGATCCCATGCAAAGTCAACCGATGGAGCTTGTTCACAGTGGAATAGGCCTTCGCATGGTGCCCGACTCATTTAGCCTTTCGGATCCGGTATTTCTGCGCCACATTCTGGTATTGATGTGCTTAATTCGCAATTTATTCCATATTATGCTCTGCTGGCGACAGTTTCGTCTGTCCCATATGGGCATGAAAGTCCCTATTGAAATGCAAGCCATCTATTCAAAAGACGAGTTTCGCATAGCCCAAGAGGACGAGAGTTTTGCTGCTGAGCAGAAGCTGCTGACGTACGTATTCGATGCAATATTCAGTTTACTCGAGTTATACCTAGGAGTGCTTCCCTTCCTCTGGAGAGTCATCATCAGCTGCTACAGCATTGTGGATGATCTAGTTTGGCAAAGCGTGGCGTTTGTCTGCCTCTTCTCTTGCTATATGGTATTGCGCAGCCTACCACAAGTATTATACACCAAATTGGTGCTGGACACCTTCTACGAAGTTAGTCCAGATAAATCGATACCTTTGGTGGGTCTTCTCTGCTCGTTTACACTTATTATTGTGCTGCTACAGGTTGGACTCTTTCCGCTGACTCCTATTATTTTATATATCGAAGACAATGGCGGAACTTATTTTGTTCTTTGGATTTGGGGCTTTGTGTTTGTTTTGTCACTAATTATCCTTGTGATATGCAATCTGTATGGCTTGAAGTTTCTTGGCAAGCAAACCAAATTACCCCCGGGTCCCCTGAGCCATGCTCTGGCAAACATGCTGAAGCAATTTAAGTTTCCAGCAGAGTCTGTCTACATTTTACACCCATTCCATCAAACTAATGCGACAGCCTTTGCTTGGGGCTGCTGCTGTAGGAAACATGTGATTATAATGGAGAATCTTTTGTGGAACCAAAACAGGCCAGAGTCAGAACTGCATCCGGATGATGTTGGAAAAGGCTTAAATGATGATCAGGTGGTTGCTTACGTAGCACACGAACTCTCCCACTGGCACTATAACCATAGTATCCTAGCATTCTGCATGATACATGGCACACTGCTCATATATCTGATTATTTTTGGCACCTGCTATAGACAAAGCGTGTTATATGTGGCAGCGGGGTTCCCAGAGACCTTTTATCCACCCATCGTTGGATATTGGCTAGTGTACAAGTATGTGATGCCTCTGTATCTCACAATTACTAATTGGATCGTCTTCTACATCTTGCGTAAATTTGAGTTTGCTGCCGACTCGTACACCTGCAAAATGGGATATGGTGCACCATTCATTTCAGCATTGATCAAAGTGTTTTGTGATAATCGTGTGTATCCCTATATAGATCCATGGTACCTCATGTGGCATCGCAAGAAGCCCGCACCGCTGCATCGTATCAGGAATCTAATAAGATTGCAAAACTCCCAAGCCACCTAAAAGGAAATGATCTGAAAAAAGAAACGATATTGAAAATAAAATTTCATGTCTTCTATATCACATTTATGAAAGCTCAATGATTCTAAAAAAAAAACCGTCGAGATGATAAATTTCTTAGTATCGTAATGAAAATGTAATGTCATCAGCGAGTGAATTATAATTGATATATGAAATTGTCATTGAAAACGTTGCTTTTTAAAAGGTGAAACATCTCAATCATTATAGTCATTGCAGCCGCAAATGTTATCGAAGTTAATACCTCTTGGAGCGGCATTAAGCAACCACAGAACATTATTGTGTGCTGTGTGCTCCACACACTTATCCCATTTATAGCATTTCCAGCGAAGCCAACTGCTGGTAAATTGCCGTTAGTCCGCAAACCTCACTGCACACACATATCTAGATGGCATTCTCATTCGCAGAAATCTCGTTACACCGCACCCCGCACCCCGCACACAGCACCCGGCTCTGGTATGCCTAGAAGCGAAGCCACTTAACCGAGGACTAAGCAGGTCACTTACATCGCTGCGCGCGCACTCAGATTACAAAGGATACGCCACCAGCATAAATTCATTAAATTTGCCTAATTTCGTTTTCAGCACTCACACACACATACAGATGTGTGTATGTAGACACACACATTCGCATACTCAGACGTAAGCATACACTTGTAGACACACTCGCTTGCAATCTGACAATTGCTTGACGTTGCTTGGGAGTCAGTCGCAAGTCGCAAGTCGCAAAGAAGTAAATGAGTGGCCCGGGTTATGGGATTCCAAGACAACCAGTTGAAATTCATTGATTGTATTTACAACACCCGCGACGGCACTGGAAACCTATCCGTGGCACGCCTTCTCTGGTCTCACATGTGCAGCGGGCGCGCCGCTTTGGTAATTTGACGCGTTATCACTTGTGTTGAGTTTGTTATCATTAAGCAGGCGCGGGCGGCTCTTTAGCCAAATCAGAGCCTAGCCAGCCATCCAGCCCATCGTGAGTATTGCGTTCAAGTTAATAAAATCCAACGCCCATCACCCATCGCCCACCACCCTTCGCCCAACATCCGCACACACATTAAGCAAGCTTTAACAACCAGGATGGAAGCCAGCGTTTAACTACTTTGCAATACAGCCCGGCAGTGCTCGGGATGGGGGCCGCTTGTTTTTGACAACTTGGGCATAATAAGACATTAACTTCATGCACATCAAATACTTTATTTATGGGCGTCTAGAGTGCGTGTATGTTTAAGCGTGTGTGCGTGTGTGTGTGTGTGTGTGTGTGCTGTGTATGCGATGTTGCTGTGCACACTTCAAAAGGCTGCGGCTGTTATGCCACGCCCACTGCCCGGCTTGACTGCGAGCAACTGGGAGCTCTTCTTAGATTTCTCCAGCGTGCTCATAATTTTTGTCTCTCTCTCTCTCTGCCACTTTCCTCTAGCTTCTTTCCCACAATTCCTGTCCCTTTCTCGAGCTTGCTTGCTTTTTAATTTCGTTTTTTTTCTGCCCTGACTGCTCTGCGTAAATCTTTTCTTTTATATTTTGAGCGTTCTCCCTGTTTATTTACCATCGCCCGGTGCCTGTTTGGGCTGTTTGGTAAATTAAGTGCAATTGCTTGAATTTAATTTCATGCAAATAAAAGTTTTGATTAGACGCATGCCATTGCTCCCCCTCCCTCCTCCTGCCCCGCATTCCCATCCACTTACATTGCCTCACACACATGTGGCAGTCACGTGGCGCTTTGTTGTAATTAAGCACTTTGCCATAAATGTGCTCAGTCAGTCAACTGACTGTGTTGCAGGCTCAGATTGTCTGATGTTTGCTAACACTGTGACTACGTGTTTAACAAAGTGGCGTATACGTTATGTCTGCAAAGACTCATACAATTTTGGGTGTATAATAAAGAACAATTTTTTAAGTCAGCTGTAGAAATTGGGGGATTCTGTTTGTACTCAACGAAAGTTAAAACACTTAAAGCTCAAATGTAATAGTGTCTTAATTATTGTTGGCTGTACAAACATTTTCAAACAATCTATTTGCTCAGCTTCTACCTCTGGCGTTCGTTTAAGGAAGGGTTAAGAAAGAGACCGTCTTAGGCTATTACCAGTCCCTTAAAGGCACAATCTTGCAACGTTTTGTGTCATATTTGGGATGCCACTCAGCACCAAACATAATTCAATAAAGCGTTAGGAAAGACGCGTCAGAATGGGCTCTCCCCTTGCATAATGATGTCACAGCATATTACATATTATGTAAATATAAAATTCAATTGTTTAAGCATTTAGCAGGATGCATAATTTATTAAAATGGCACACCTGACGCATGCCAGCAGCCGGCGTATACAAAGACTGGCTGGCGTGAAGTTGCCTAGAGCTTGGGCTAGGGTTCGAGTCGAGCCAAACGCCTCCTTTTCCCAGTGTGGGGAGAGGGTGCAGATCTGCGGGAGTATGGGCCCCCCAATGGCACGTTGACGGCTATTGGCTTTTGTTGTGTTGATGTCGCTTGGGGGGAATGAAAGTGATGGCAACGTTGTTGCAGTCAGTGACATGACAAGAATATAAACAGAAGACTGCGTGTGGAGAGAAGGATTGCACGGAGTGGCAACAGTGCAAGGGCTGCATGCGGTAACGAAATTGATTTTTAAACAGCAAACGCCTGGACGAAGCTCATGTCGTTAGCAAATCATAAAAGCGTGAAAGTTCTGCTGCTGCTGCTGCTACTGCAATGGCGCTTCATACTAGTTGTTCCTTTGTCATCGCATAATGAGCAAGTGCTACCACCACACGGGGAGCAGGCGACGTACTTTGGCTTTTGGCTAGCTGCAGCTGACATTAAGTAAGATGGATGGCGTTGGGGTTGCCATCGGCGTTGGCGTTGCGTGCAACATTTAGCCCTGATCCCTTTTGAGTCAATATTGATGCCAACGCCTTCGAAGCTAAGCAACGAATTCAATTTGACGCTGCGACTTGGTCAAGTTAATTTTCTTTCAAGTTTTAATGGTGCGCGGCTGATGACTTGATGGCCTTATGGGTTGCCTTCTCAGCTTGCCAGTTCGCCAGTTTGCCAGCTTGCTTGTCTGACTCTGATCCGGACACAATCTGCTGACTTGCTGCTAAATTAGCGTTGCAAATATGCGCAGGACTCGTTGCCATCGTCGTCATCGTTAGTCCTGGCCAACAGATTTTCATATTAAAGTTGCAGCCAAGTTGCCATCCCCCCACTGGGTGCGCGGGCTTTTATGCAAGATTTATTGCTATTTAAACGACGCATAATGTGTCCTGCTACAGTTGTTGTTGCTCCCGTTTCTACTCCTGCTCATCCTCTCGTTGCTGCTGTTGGTAGACAGACATACACACACCAACACTATGACACACTTGACAACGTGCTCAAGTGCCTGCCTGTCTGCCAGTTTCTCCGTCTGCCCCACAATTTCCAGCCATACATTGTGCAATATTTTATTTACATTTTTCACTCGTCGTCTGCCTTACCATATCCTGTTCTTGAATCCTTTTTGCGCCCGCCTGCTGTTTGCTTTTACTACTCCTGCTGTTGCTGTTGCTGTTGATGTTGATGTTGCTGCCCCGCAGCTGAATGCTTTTTGCCTTGCTTTTGCCTTTTTATTTACATTTTTGTTTCATTTTTCTAATGAGCTGTAATTTCTGTTTTATTTGCAGGCGTCTTGCGTGCACAAACAACGAAACAAATATTAAAAAAGGACCAAGGGCTGGCTGTCTGTCTTTGCTTGTTGGAGGTGTGAAAGCACTTCTAATATTCAAATGGCTTCACTCATGCCACGTCACTCTCCTATTGCCCCGGCTGTCAAGCCGTTGTCATGGGCCATGGGCCAAGGACACAGTGCACAGTGAAATGCAGCAGAATGATGCAAGGTACCTTTAACCAAAGCAATTTTAATTGCATTCCAATCAGAACACATGCTTTCTCTTTACCGCAACTTGCTGGTGATATTCTTCTTCGTGTTCAACTTAATGAGGAATATTTGTAATTATTCTCCTTTCAATACTATGGTTTTTATTTCAAGCAATCAGGTTGTAGTTGGCATTCTCCATACTTCATTTTTTTTTTTTTGATTACATAAATGTTTGAAGTTTAATTAAGTGAGAGTACCACAAATGAAATGAAGTGATGTCCTTCAATGTGGGTGGGTTTGGTTGTTGTGGGCTAGTTATCTAACTGAAATGATCTGTTCTGCATTTGTTATGCACAAATTCAATTTGCCAAACATTTCATTGGCAACTTCTGGCGGTACAGCCTTGAGCACTTCACTTTGTGAATCATCGGATTCCGCCCTGACCCAGTAGCATGCTGCAAGCTAACCAAAACCACTGGCTGCCAGGCTAACTGCCGAACTGACTCACTGGCTGGCTTACTGGTTGACTGGCTGACTGGCTGACTAGCTGACTTGTTGGCATTGCTGGCCTTGCTTTAGTTAGTCGGCCAGTCGACTCGGTCGACTACTCCATTAGCCTTTCGAGTGTAAAATTGCGCAAACAATTTCAATTATCCCCGAAGGCGCGTTGCAGGCCAAGCTCAAGCGCAGGCAACGCCAAACGAGATGACAACGAGCTACAAAAAATAAACCAGAGCAAAAAATAGACAATAAGGAAATATGAAAATATGAAAATATTTATGTATGCATGTAATAATAGAGGCAACAAAAACAGGCATAATTATGAGTTGGATTTTCTTTGGCTTTTCCTTTTTTCCCTTTTGTTTTCTCTAGCAGCAGACACAAAAATTGGAGCAGTTAAAATTTAGTGGTGAACATTTAGCAATTGACTTGAAGTTTTGGTTGCCACGGCAAAGGGAAAATTTAATAAAGCAGCTGGATGCGAAGTCGGAGAAGAATGCAGCAAATTGGGACAGACAATTTTGCTGGCCAAGTGAGTAGACTTGAAGTAGAGCTGGGGCATACAAATTTTAAGCTTATGGACCAATGAATGCAAGACGTTGCCATGGCCATGGCTAGTGGCACAGCCACAGTCAGTGCAATGCCGAAACTGAGCATCTTGTTGGAGCCAAGCAAAGCAGCAGAGCCGGAAATTGGCGCTGCCAACATTGGTTTTAAAGACGATGAGTTGGCCTTTTGCTGTTGGCCACTTTTTGCTTGAGTTTTCGCCTTTGCCAGCTGGCGGGGTTTTCATTCAATCATCCATTTATTTTTTGACCATTTTCCAAGACAACTTGGTGGTCACGTTGCCCATTGATGATGCAAGAAGAATGCAGAGAGATAGGGAGAGTAACAGATAGTGAGATGGATAGATTCAGGCGGACTATAAGTTAGTGTGAGAGGGCGAGACAGTGAGACAGAGAGAGAGTGCTAAGAAATGCTTTCAGCCGGAAGCGCTAAGATAACATTGTGTGTGTATTGGTGTGTATGAGTGTGGCAGAGGCTTCATACATAAATGCAAGTAATGCGGAAAATATGAAAAATGTTTGGCATGTAATAAAACATACAGCAGACCAAGCAGCAGAAGGACGAAGATGCATGCAGCAGCAGCATAAGTAACAGCATCAGCATCAGCATCAGCGACAGCAGAAGTATGGCATGGAATCTAAAAAGAATTCCCCGTCTCCATCAAATAAATACAGTTGAAATCGTAGAATGCCTTACAGAATGGCATGCGTTGTAATTGAAAATAAATATAGAAGTGGGCTAGCGAATCGGCTAATTGAAGATTAATCAGAGCACCCGGAAAATAAAAGTCATCTTTGTCCATTGATGAAAACAAACTAAATATAATAGAATGACTATTGACTATTCACTTTAGAAAGCAAACTAGACCGGGTAATTGCATAGCACAGCCTTAAATAGAGCTGTGCCAAAACGAAGGTTATATCATGACCTATTTTGATTCATTTCGCTCAACTCATTATATATTGTATGCTGCCCAAAGGCTTAACAATTGGTCAACCCGTTGGATGCTTACCTAAGGGGACTTACATAATAAACCAATTACCGCGACGCCTTGGCCGACTTAATTATGCGCCATATTGCAACACTTTACGCTTTCCATCTCACTCTATCAATTTGCTTTTCTTTGCTGTCTCCCTATCGCTCTGTGGGTCTTTTAGCCATCGGAGGCAGCCTCCAGGCGAGGCATTCAATACAAAGAACTGCTCAAAGAACCAAAAATCGAACCCCAACACAATTGCTGCCACATAATTCGGAAAATTCGGCACAAAAGAAAAATCGCTTTTCAGTTGTGTGTGTGTGTGTGTGTGTGTGTTCGCATGGTGTGATAGAGGGGTGTGGGATTCTGTATATACCCGTAACTGTGACCATATTTCCTGGGAGCCGCCTTTAGACTTGGGGGCAAGAGCAACATCTGTGTTGTGCTTTCGAGGCGCAACGGCAAATGAAAATTTGAAAATTATTGCAACAGCAGCCGATGCCGCCGATTCGAAGGCGGCAGGCACATGAAATCAATGAAATGTTTTTGGCACTTTTGGCGCAAAGTTGTTGCCGTTATGATTATTGTTATTATTGGTGGCACCGCCCCCGCGGTGTCGAAGGTTTGCCGCTCATAAAGCAGCGTTCGCACCCTCGCAACAACAATGCAAGCCGCAATTCCAAAGAAATCTTTTCTAAAAATGAGAAAAAAAATCAAAAGTCGTCACCAGCAACAGCGAGAACAACAACAACAACAACAACAGCAAAATTGGAACCATTTCTTGACTTTCAACACTTTGGCCATACGTTCAGTTTGTTTATTGCTGTTGTTGTTGTTGATGTTGTTGTTGCATTTGAAATTTATGACTTTTTGGCTATTGGCAACAGATTGTGAGGCAAGTTCATTATTTTGGCATCGCAAACTTTTGAATTTTAATTCGAAAATTATGCACCATTCGCCATTTTAATGAACTGTTGCAATTACTTGATGACTTTTGAGTTGAGATTGTTTATGTGCTCCCAATTAAGTCGCTCATGATTATTGGCACATTGTAAAGTAATCAAAATTGTGCGGCATCATGCGGATTGTTAAGCTGCAAATTGGTATTAAATGCCCCAAGGACTGTGCAACATATGCGACAATCAGTGCTGGGATTTGAGTGTGAGACAGTCTGTGCTTGGATTTCTAAAAACTGACAAAATCCTTGACATGCAATGCACGTGTGAAATACTCTTTGCTGAAGCACAAAAAATTGAAATTGTTGTAAAGACATACATATATACGAGTATACTATATTTGAAGAGTCTGCAATCTGGCTATCTGGTTACAAAACTATTATCAGAGCTGTTGTACCTTTCCAAGTGAAAGTTAATACTCCTTCACCATTGATTCTCTATTCCTCCCACTCACTTACGCGATTGCAAACAACAAACACCAGCAATAATGTTGTTGCCATATTTTACAGTGGCACCAAAGGCAGCAACAGCCACTCCAGCACTCCAGCACACCAGCAACAACAATCGAGTTAGTTGCCAACATTTATGTGCGTTTCCGGTTGCAATTGTCACGGGATATGGGGGGCCCAGGGCATGGCAAAGGGACAGGAATAGGATTATGGCGCAGAGATTGTGCACACCCAGTCAATGGCTTGGTGTTGCTGTCGTTGTTGTTATTATTGTTGTTGGCACAACATAAACGCTGCGAGGTAGCTGCTCCACATAAAATATCAAATTTTATGCATTTAAGCAACTGGGTTGAGTGCTGTGGAGGCTTACGTGGTAGGTGCTTGGCAAGTAGCAGCGGGTGTTGGCGGGTTACACAAACTTTTAATTTTATTTCTGGCTCTCGGCAACCAAAAACGTGGTGGCAAGAGGCAATAGCAACAGCGACATCATCAGCAACGACTTAGTTCCTCCAGCCAAGTTACAATTCGGACTGTCTATTGAGCATTTTATGAGACGGCGGCTCTTTCGACGCCAACGCTTAAACCGTCAGTGCCGTCCACCTGCTCTAATTATATCAACTGCATTGGCAGCTTGAGACTTTAGTGCAACTTTGTGCGGCGGTTATGGTTAGCCATTAATTTTGATTTGCCAGACATAAACAGGACAAGAAGGGTTCTTCGCATGCTTTACGATGCTGCTCGGCATTTTGGCATAAGCGAAAGCCCGATAAGCCCGCCGCTAAATGCAACTCCCTTACGCCGCCTTCTGAATCCACCTAGCGCAATCTTTCGCATTTGGGGCTGGCCTATCGGTGAGCGGGTATCTTTATAAGCCAGTCAGCCAGCCAGTCAGCCAGCTAGCAAACCAACATTGTTTGGTGCGAACTGGCCTGCAACAATGTTGGCCATCGCTTATCGGGCCAAAAACATACTTGTACCACGTTGTTGTGCAACACTTCTGGTCTCTCTTGTTCATTAAATTGCAATAACGCGAAAGCCAAAAACGTTATTGTTATTAACGTAAATTGTTTTCTGAACATTAACATGGCCACAAACGTGTTTTTCAATTATCGCCAGGATTATGTTAATGCCAGACGCCGCAACAAACGCAACAAATCGCCAATTTATGTTCGTAAAAAGCATTTAGCTAACAGATTTAACACATGTACTGGAATTATGTGGAGATTAAAGGTTTATTAAATCACTGTAAATTGGTTTGCCCAGACCCATGGAGTGTGGCCACAATGCGATATGGGCGATATCGAGATGATCACTTAAAAGCTAAGAGCCTCATTTAGAAGTACGAATAGTATTTTGGCATACAAAAGTTTATTTTTATATATACTTAATAGCAGTGGAAAGTAGCCGAAAACTTCTTATATAATTAGGAGTACAAAAGGATTCTCGGCCGGACTTTTGCCGGAAAATACATACTTACTTAATGTAATGCGCGCTCCAGATAACTGGCAACCCCAAACAGAAAGGCAGCTAGCGAACTTTAGGCAAATTAAATTACATAGTTGAGTTGTGATGGCTATCGGGAGGACTCCGGCTCGACCCGTTCCGGTGGCCATGCCCAAACCAAATCAAAGATGCGCACATGCGTTCAAGGCTTCTTGGCCAAGTTGCGCCGCATTCGAATTAGCAACACAAAATATCTGAAATTATTTCGTTAGCAGTCAGAACTTTACTTCGTACACTTTGACACTTTCCTTTTAGTTGTTGTTGTTGTTGCTACTTGTGATGCTGTTGTTGTTACTGTTGTTGCTGGGCAGCGGCACGTTGCACGTTGTTGACGCCCCTTGGCGCTGAAACGAACGCTGGACACTTTGACCATGCCTTGCTATGTTGGTTGGATTGTTTGATGCTTTTAGCTAAAGGGCCAATATTGATTTCGATCTTAATTAACTTTGGCACATTTGAAAAGCAGTCGCACAGTTACCAGCAGTCCCCGCCAGCCAGCCAGCTATACAGCCAATACGCCAACATTCCACGACGCCCACAGTGCCATGTATAAGAGCTTTATTTGTGCTTGTTATACTCTTGCACAGAGAGCCAAACTATTCTTCGATTGTCATTGTGACAAACACATTATGGCCGATATGATTTTCAACAATCAATTTGTTTTAAGAAACATTGAGCACTCATCGAATCAAGTCCTGTAATATCACTCTATATTTGCAAATTCAGTTTGTTTTATGTTTTGGTAAGTGAATTTGCAATTCGTCAGTTTGAGACACAAGTTCCATCTTGTTTTCTTATTTGTGTTGCTCCTTTTACTAATTTGTTTGTGCACCCGATTCGCTCATTCTCCCTTTCTTAGGGGTTTTGTACCAGTTTCGTTTTCGCTCAGGTTTTTCCGGCATATTCGAAAGCATCGAGTCAACTGGGTGTCAACCTGAGATGAAGATGACTGGAAAAGTTTGTGCTGTGGCTCTGTGGTCCAGTCGGCTTCGGTTTTTCCAATTGTCCAACACTTTTTATTGCTGCCTTTTGAATACGTATAGTACATATATGTATGTATGTATGTGTTAGTGCGAGTGTATAGTATGTGCCACTGTATCCTTGGCATTATCTGTCTATGCGTCTGGTTTTCTCGCCCAGGCAGGGGTATGGAATTTTTTGATTGGTTTTACGTTTTAATTGCGTACTCTGAATGCTCCGTATAAAGGCAAATATATTGTCTAGGTCTTTGACGGCACTCAACGGCCAGTTAGTCTTTTGAGGGATCAAATACAATCCAATATGTGTTTCTGTAGTTTATCGTTGATTTGTTTTGAATATACTCAGTTTTGTAGTAGCAAAAAGGGCATGATTTTTTGCATATTGTAAAAGTTAGCTAGAAATTGTTATAGCCCGATTGTTTTTGGCTCGACGATCTCAAATTGTTAATTATTAACTAAGAACTGAGACGGACTTTGATGTGCATTTTTTATTTAATTAAAATCTAAGCACTTTTGACTTGAATGGCTGCCTATTAATATCACAAAAGGCCCCCGTCCGAAGCTCAATGAAAGGTATTTAATAATATTAATAGGTTTACTACAACGAAGGGCCACCGTGCCACCGTGCCATGGCTTCGCGTGCCGCTTCGAGTCAAATTAATTAAATCATTTTTAGTTTGCCTACTTTGGCGTTGCAGTGTTGTGTTTAAGTGTTGCAGAATGAAAAAAAATCGAGGAACAAAAATTAAAGTAAAGCAAAACTGAGAGCATGTTCATAAAAAGCACAACAAGAGCGGCACAAAACTTTTAATTAAACAATTTCTGGGCTGGCAACGCCAAAAACTTGTAAAGACAAATTTCCGTAGAGCTAAAAAAATCAGAAACATGAGAGAAAAAGAGAGGGAGTGAGTGAAAGAGAGTAACAACGTCAAGCGGCACATTAGACATCCAAGAATTTAAATCTAATTAAATTTTTGGCTTGCTGCTGTTGTCATGCAAATAAATATATAAATACTGCATAAGACCAAAGCGCAGAGCTATGGCAACGGGCAAGCTTAAAGACCAAACGGATCGCCAGACTCTCTCAAGTTGACGAAAAGTTTTAATAAGGCAAATTCGGGCAAATAGAAATCGCAGCAAGTGCGCACAGTACACTTTCAGGGCCACCCCAGGCAGGTGGCAGATGGCAGATGGTAGGTGGCAGGTGAGGATGTGGCTGGCTGGCAGAGCATTCATTAGGAACACTGCTGTCCAGCTATAATTAAAGTTTACTTTTGCACTGCCCGCTGCAGCAGCAACGACAACTTTTAGACCAGCTGCAGTTTGCAGATAAAAAACTTCATAGGTAGCCAGTAGCTAGTAGCTAGTAGTCAGCAGGAGCTGTAGCTGTAGCCAACTTTGGCTTTCAAAAACACATTACACATTTCACATTTCTCTTAGCCACAACAAGAACGGCCAGAACAACAACAACAACAACAACCACACTATTGTTTTCGCGACTGAACCATTAAATTGCCGTCATTTGCCTTTTATTTGGGGTTTTATTACATTTTTTCAGTTTTGTTTTGTTGGCATTTTTTTTTTTTTTTTGCTAGCCGCTTGACATTTTCGCATAAAAATTCGACAGCTGAAAAATTTCCATACCCACGCCCTGGCTCCACAGCCAAACCCTTTTGATGTAGCCGCGCTTTTGACTTGAAAATCACCACAGCCAAAATGCAAAAAGGGCCAAGCCAAAGATGGCATGGCCCAGATGCTTGGCTGGGCTAACAAAACAAAGGGCAAACATCAAGGCCCGCTGCGCCTTTTTGTTTGTGGCCGTGTCATTTTTACAGACTAAATTAAAATATCTCTGGCACAGCGCAAAAAATGGCGGTCTAATTTACATTTGTAAAGCGAATACCAGCAGCCTTTTTTCTCTTTTTTATTATTATTTTTTTGGTATTCATTTTGTTTTTGTTTTTTTTTTTTGGTGTGTTTTGGTTAGGACAGTCAAATCTTAATCACTGTCAAGTTCAAACGCCCGAGGCTCATGAATATCAATGACATTGCTACGGGTGGTCGATGGAAATGTCGCTTGCCCATTTTACTTAAGCGTTTCCACTCACCGATGCGTTTAATTTTCACTTTAAACGCATTTTGTAGATAGCATTTGTAAAATTTGAACATTGGCAAGTATTAAATGACGTTTAAAGCATTCGTTTCTGCTGCAGCAGCTCATTGACTAACCAAATGGTATTTATCACTCATCCTCAAACAAATAACATTTTCCTTAAATGCAATATCAAAACTTTTATAAATTTGTGTGTGCAGTATATTTTCCCCTTAATTAATTTTTAATGGCATGCCATTTTATGCATTTATGACCAATTTTATGGGTCATGCATAAAGATGAGAGAGCGATTGTATTCAAATTTCAGCAACCCAAATTCACCTGCGTTTGCATCCAATTAGCAAGTAATCAGAATCAGTCCAAATCGGTCAATTATACGCACTTGCTGCATTTATGGCATACAATAATTAACAATAATTTCCATATATGTAAAACTTCTAGCTACCCGACAGAAAGAAGGACGCCAGGGAAGGACGCCAGTCTGTTGAGGTTGATGTTTAGTGTAATGCGAGTTGAAAGTTAATATTTTCTAAATAGATTTGTATGGCAAAAAAAAAGAGTCTAGCTCATACTAATTATGTGATGCCCTCAATTACTCTTACTAACATAAACATTTTATATACATACATTTAGCGGGCTTTGGCACTTCCAGTTCATATACTCGTAGTTATAATGGCACATTTCTAACGCGTACTTGGCCTGCACTGTGGTTTAATGCATTCATTAGACTGGCCGCATGCTCAACTTGCATTTAAGTACAAAACTTTCTAATTATGTTGCCAAAGGCTGAACGGCATCCAACTGCCATCGACAACTTGACTTGAGACTTGAGTGTTGAGTGCTGAGTGTTGAGTGCTGAGTACTGAGTGCTGAGTACTGAGTGTCGAGTGTTGAGTATGCACTGAAAATTAATAGACTGTGAATATGTTAATGATGCAAGTTGCATTGCTTTGAGCGACTCTTTGAGCAAAAACTATATAAATGTAAGGTTTATAGTATAACATAACAAATACAACATTCGAGTAGGAGTAGAGTGGCGAGTGGCATAAGCTGACCTGGTTGTAAATAATAATGCAAATATAATAAATGCGACTGGCGATAATAATAATAATAATGAGCAATAAAAAGTTAAACGTAACGTTAAATGCATATCAAATGACCATCCCTTTTTGCTGGGCAAGCTCTAAACTGTTGACCTTGCCAGTTATTTATTGTATGTATTTATTTGCCTAGTGCTAATTTAAATTTATTGTGTTGAAGCAGTCGACTGCTGGCCCAGCTATAAATTTAAAAGGCTAAGCCATCGCCCAGGCCGCAATCATTAATTATAATTCATTGGAGCCCTCTGGAGTGTCACCCTTTCTCAGTGTTTTCACCAGGCAGTTCTTCAGCATTCACTATTCAGTATTCAGTATTCAGTATTCAGAATTCTGTAGTCAGGCGTAAGGCATTCAGAGTTGACTGTTGATGAAATGCGTAGCAAGAAGACTGGTCAACAGTAAATCGATTATGTCCTGGCAGCAACCACAAGAGTCCATACAAATGGCCGCAACAAACGCGCCATTCAAATTTTCTCCTCTGCCTCAGCTGACAAACTGCACAATTCTGCAGTTCGTTTAACGAAGTTGTCCTGTTCGCTCTACTCATTCTGCTGCCAGTGCGGTGACAATGTTGTAACTGGCTGCTGCCACTGCAACAGCCACTGCCACTGCCACTGCTAGTGCCACAGCCAGTGCCAATGCGGTTTTAGCTGCCGATGAGGGTAGCAACTTTTCATGCAGCTTGGACGAAAAATTACACATGTAAATTGCATGTGCAAACCGCAAAACGAGTTGTGCGTTTTGTGAGCGCAAATAAGGTGTCAATAAGTTGTGTTGCAACATATGCTGCATGCTGCTGTCCATTTGCCTGGCGGCGTCTAATTTGCAAGTGTCAGCTGTCAATACACACACACACACACACATACAAAGACAGTTACGAACACAAACGCAAGCTGTTGCCATTACAGCATTAAACGCCTTCAACACACTGCGCAATTATGGCAAACAGGACGACGACAAGGACAATGACAATGACGAGAGGAACAACAACAACAACAGCAACAAAAATAGCAATAGCAACAACTATTACCGACACCAGCAACATCCACATATCAAGTTGGTTGCTGCAACTTGGGTAAGCCTTTATGCGTACGGCATATAGATAAGTCCATGTACATATGGTATGTCTAGTTTGGGCTAGAATGTTCACTCGCTGTGTGGCAGATTGACCCCCAACCCCAAAGGTGGACCCAACTTTAATTATAATGCACAGCCCCTTAACAGCTGCGCTGCTGCTGTGCGCCATCGTTTAAATCTATTATTTGGCAACATTCAAACGCAAATGGGCGTCGTAGGGCGGCTGTGGGCATGGCATGGTATGGGCGGCTATTAAAAATTAATTTGACACGTTGCGCTTGCATGTCAAAGTATGCGGACTACCCCGACCGAAACTTTTGCCGAGCGCTTAGCTTGCATAATAATTAATGAATGTGAGAACAATAAGGAAATAAAAAAAAACTGCAATGGCCGTAATTAACGCGTTTCGTGTGGGACAAATAATGGTCACCCAGTTTACGATGGGAAAGGGGACAGGGTGCACATTATATTTAATCACAGTATGCGTGTTGTTATTGCTATTAACTTGTTGCCGTCAGGCGTCTCATGCCAGCAGCCCATTTCGGGTCTGAGTGAATGTGTGTGTGTGTGTGTGTTCTGGTGTCGCCATCTTGGCAACTGGCTCGTCAAACGTGGCGTATGATTATTGCGGCCTGAGCCATACATTTTCGCGCCTTGCTGATTGCTCTTTCATTGACAAATTACTGGGTCCGTTGACAGTCTTAATTATAGGTAAGGCTTTCGGGCGATTAATGACAGCTAATTGCCAAGATCAAGTTGAACTTGTACGCGTACTGAGCAAGCACATTGCTATAAAGGGACGGACCACTTTGAGTCCGGTAGAGCACTTGCATTTGGCATTAGCTCAGGTTGCCGCAAAACTCATTCAATTTCGTCTACTAATACCCTTTTGGTACACGTACACAGTAAGCTACCTGCAGTGCCACTAAATCCTTGATCCTTGATATCTTCCATCTCACGTGCTTCCGTAGCTTACCGCAACTTTTGCTCCTGACGTCTGACTCCTGACGCTTTGACTTGGCGGTGTCACGTTGCAACTTGAGTTGACCAGCAAACTGTGCAGCATGAGGTCGCTGCGTGGAACTATTAACATTTTTAGCATTTTATTGCTTTCTCTGCTGATGGGGCGGGAAACCGTGTCAGCTGAACTGAGGCGAGATGAAACGGTAAGTAAAAGCAGGCGACTTGTTGCGGCAATCGATCCGAGCTCCGATTAAGTGTATAAGTCCAAGCTGAGACTCAATTTAACAAATAGCATAATATGATTTAGAATTAATAATACTGTTATTCCACTTCTTCCATCCACACACACAGTATCCACCGCCAGAGATGCTGAAAGAATTGGCACCAGTACACGATAGTTGTGTACAAAAGACGGGCGTCACAGAAGGTAAGCAGTTGGTTAATGAGCACTGTAAACTGAAGCACAAACTGGCATCTTGAGTTTGATTCCGAGTTAATGTGAACAAGATACTGCTATCCCTCACAATGTACTTGTGTCTTTCTCTCTTGTGTCTTGTGTTGTGCAGAAGCAATTAAGGAGTTCAGCGATGGTCAGGTGCACGAAGACGAGAAGCTCAAATGCTACATGTACTGTGTGTTTGACCAGACGGATGTGCTGCACGAGGATGGCGAGGTGCATCTGGAGAAACTGCTAGATCGCATACCGGACTCGATGCACGACATAGCAGTTAACATGGGCAAGCGTTGTCTCTACCCCAAGGGCGATACAAAATGCGAGCGAGCTTTCTGGTTGCATCGCTGCTGGAAGGAAGCGGATCCCAAGGTGAGTGTCATTGCACCTGATTAGCACAGCACTGGCTCATGGTTTGTGGCAACGTCATCCTAATAAATTACCACTGCAGCATTACTTTCTCATTTGAGCGTTGACGAAGGGCAAGGCGTAACGGATACGGATACGGACACGGACACGGACTCGTTGAATCCAGCAAAGGTACTCGTACAAGTAATCAGTGGCTTATGATTTATGTTTGTACTCTTTTGGTATCAGTTGTTTTATATTTTATTCCCTAAATAGAATTTTGCACGAGCATTCACAAATAAAAAAAAACAAAATAAATTGAAATGTAAAAAAAATACATTTAATAAATAAATGAAAATAAAATGACGTATGCATTTTTACGCGCAGCTGTTGCCAACTGGCCTTGAGGTCAATTCAACTGACTTCTATGCTCGTATTGTGGCATATTTGCAGCCATAATTGTCCCATCTGATGGATTGTGCTCATAAATCCGCTGACTGACATGGCCTAAAGCATAATTAATTATTTAATTAGTACTATCCATAGGACGCATCTATAATTTCACGCATCGACTGACATTGGCATAGTAATAAAATTAATGTGCGACTGCTGGTTGCATAAGTAATTATATGCATTTTCTACATTTGCAATTGCCTGAGGCTGTGAAACAGAAAGTCTGACCTTGATTAACCTTTTCAAATAAAGCAATTGTTAGTCTGTGGTTAGAAAATGTAACTCGACTTAAGCATTCCCCTTGTTGTGTGGTGTTTTTGTGGCCACACCCAACAATATCCACAATTGAAATGAAATTCAATGAATGCAGTTTCAGTTGGGTGCCTAAAACAATCGCAATCAAAAATTGGGCGGCGTTAACTCGATAACTGACAATCAAAGTTTAATTCATATGTACTATTTGCTGATGGTATGCATTCATTTGGACAATTTTCATGTCAAATCTGGCAATTTGAATGCAATTGCAGTTGTCATTGCGACTATAATCCAGAATATTTGATGATTTGTTATTGAGGCGGTCTAAAGATTTTTCTAACAATGCCATTGCAATGATGTGGATTTATAGAAGAGCTTCCGCATTTCATATTCAATTCTATAAAAAGGCAACTGTAAACGGTTTGTCGCGTAATTCAATTAATACTTTTGTTCAAGTACAGACACAATGGGTAAATTTCTTATTTTCCTAGTTGTACTCAGTTGCTCAGCATTTAGCTTTGACGCTCTGGTTTGTAGCAATATATTATGAAATAATAAGAAGGTTAGATTATTATCTGTTTCTCTAGGTCTTGTCACCTGAGTTTCTGCAAGCAGTTCGTCCAATTCGTGACACTTGCTTAAAAAAATCAGGCAGTTCTGAAGGTAAGTTTTAAATATATATCTTTCTTTCTTTGTTATTTATGCTTCCCACAAATTGCAGCTGCAATTGAAAATTTCATTACCAGCCCAGGAGCAAGTGCCGATGATGACAAACTCAAGTCGTATATGAGCTGTGTTGTCACTGAGTTCAATTTAGTGGATGCCAATGGAGACGTGATGCTCGAGAAGCTCTTTCAAATGTTGCCAGCAGAATTAAAGGACGTAATTATGGGAATGGCCAAGGATTGTATGAACCTGCAGGGCGCAACACTTAATGATAAACTGTGGTGGCTACACCAATGCTGGAAAAAAGCAGATCCCGCCAATTACTTCATGCTATAAGTCTACCAATATGATATTTTATTATATTTTGTTTATCATTTGTTGTGGTTATGGATATATTAAACTTATTTGAGTCTATCTACTTATCTCAATTGTAAACTAAACGTGCAAGTATATTACATATGATTATTTACTATTATACGAATTCAACATTTAATTCAATAGTTTTTTATTGAAGACGACCTTATTATAGTGTGCAAATTTATTGAATACTACTACATACAAATGCAGTAAATAATGATGAGTTACGAGTCTGCACTTGACACAGAAAATATTCATAGTTTGCTGGGGACAACATTGCAACGAGCACATTGGCAAATGAGCACGCAAGAGGGCGTGTTGTGGGATCGGAATGAATGCCTCATTCGAATAGGTAATAGCTTAGTCTATAATGGCCAGTTAGGGTAAAGTGGGCTAATACTTGAATATAGAGATTGAGCATCAAATAACTTATTGTTGTGTAGTAGTGCATCTAAAGCACAAGGCATCTGGCCCAAAGCGAATATAAAGCACAGCGCTTAAATTGTCAATAAAGCAAATTCAATTGTGACTGCGGTTGTCAAACAATTTCAGTGTCTCGACTGACGAAAGCATTTTTTGATAGTTTGAAGTTAACAGACCAACATAGGGGTAAAAAACAAAACCAAAAAAAAACACTTCGACTTTCAACGGCAATTCACATAACGAAAATTGAAATGGCAATTAAAAAACCATCCATCGTTCATGCCATAGCCAACTGTGATGTCACATGCTAACTGTTGCTGTTATTGTAATTTCATTCGTTCTTTATGAATGCTCGGATGTGTGTTTGTGTGTGTGTGCGAGTGTGAGGCAACGTCCTTTTGTGGCTTTGTTTCGGTTGTTGCGTTGACATTTGATGAAACAAAAGTGACATTTGTGCAAAAGTTGACGACTTTGTATTGTATTCCGCATTTCGTATTTTGTATTTTGTATTTTGTATTTTTGTGTTCGGTGCGCAATTTCAAAGAGGAGCCAAGGGCCAAGGGCAAGTCTTATGCCCGGTCCATGCATATACATGGCTAGAACTTGGGCTTTGGCATGGGGCATGGCGAAGGGGGAATGGAGGTGGGGCGTGTCGCACGTGGGCATCTGCTTGTCAAAATTAACACGACGATTGTGCATTGAATGAAAGAACGTTGACAACTGCGCTGAAGCCCCAACGTCTCAGCCACATTTCCGTTTCCGTTTGGCGAGCTTTTTGTTCAGCTGGCGGTTTGGAATTAATTTAGCGTGCGCTGAGCTAGCAAGAAACAAATGATTTTTTGTTGGTTTCCTCTCATGGCTTCCTTAAATAAAAATTACAAAAAGGCGCACTTAGAAAAACCGTCGCTCAAACACACACACACACACACACACACATACACATACACACGGAGTGTCACACAGACACAAATACACAAACATACATGCATACATTGTCATTGTCCAGCTGTCACGCGTGGCACGTCGTCGTCGTCGTCGTCGTTTCCACTTTCTCCGTCCATTTCCATCCTGCATGTTGTTCTCCTATCTCATACCCTGCCTGGAGTACTTCAGTTTCTTCATAAGATATGGAACTTAAAACAAAACAAGCAGCAGAAAGAACAACAGTTTTATATTCTTCTTTCAAGCTTTACTTAAATTCAAGTTCAGTACGTCTGGATCTGGCTTTAAGGCTAGGTCCGAAAGGATATTCATGGTTCGGCAACGCTAAATGCAGCTGAAACTTTTTGCTTTGTTTTTTTCTTTTGTTTCATGTTTTTGCTATGCATTGTCGCTTTTGTTTCGCCTTTTCACAACTCGCAAACAAGGCCGAACGAATGTACAAGCATTTTTGGTAGCTGTTGTTGTTCTTCTTGTTGTTTTACAGACGAGCTACATGAAAATGGCTTTGAGTGACTTTGGCCAAAATCGTCGACGTCGTCCTGTTGCAGCCTGCCTGTTAATCGTCTTGTCTGTGCTCAGTGGAGCGCTCTTGATGCCAACGTTGGCGCAGCGCGCAGACAACGTGAGTTAATAAAGTGCAAGATACAGTCCTACTGTCGCTTAAGTCACGCATTTTAATTGCAGTATCCGCCGTCAAACGTACTCAAAATGGCCAAGCTTTTCCATGACACTTGTGTTGAGGAAACCGGCGTCAGTGAGGGTAAGTTGTGCAGAATCAGACTCAGACTCAGACTCAGAGTCACACTTTCCACGTGCAATTAATTTAATGATTGCAAACAAACCCGCAGCGGCTATTAAGGAGTTCAGTGATGGTGAAATACACGAGGATGAGAAGTTGAAGTGCTACATGAATTGCTTATTCCATGAATTCGAGGTGGTCGACGATAATGGCGATGTGCATCTGGAAACACTTTTCCACTCGGTGCCACACTCGATACGTGACAAATTGATTGGCATGTCCGAGCACTGTATACATCCTGAAGGCGATACGCTTTGCCACAAGGCCTGGTGGTTCCATCAGTGCTGGAAGAAAGCCGATCCCCAGGTGAGTCCCTCAAGCTTGAAGTTTTTGCAAATTCTCAACTATTTAATTTTTACATCATTTCTTAGCATTACTTTTTGCCGTAAACAGTAAAGCTCAGTTTCTCTTCTCCGATATTTGAACCTAAACCTAATATACTTACTTTTAATAGGTGATGGAATCGTAAATATGTAATGGAACTAATAATATTTTAACATGATATACTAGCTATTAAATAAATACTATCAACAACTTGTCACGATATTTCCTTACTGTGTGACTTAAGTTTGAAATAATTGCGCATAAAAAATTATCTGCAAGTTTTTTCAGATATAACAAAAAAAGAACTCAGCCGATTTGCAAATGGATTTCGTGTCACAAAGCGAAGTAGCGCGCGGAATTCGCAAGTTTTATATTTAAACCTTTTTGTCAAGCTCTAAAAAACAGGCAATGTAAAAAGTATATTTGTCATATGAGTGCATATATTTGTTTTTGTACAAAACGTAATGCCAAAAAAGGTTTTGTTGAATGTTAAAAGCATAAATCATGTCAGATCGAGCTATTGAAAAGCGTGGACCACCAATTGCCCGGATTGTGAATGTAAGCAAAAAACTGAAACTTGTTTTGAATTTTACCTTCATGTTCCCGTAACATTGGTTTATAATTGTCAAATTGTATTTTAATTGCAGAGTGCGTCAATCCAATCAAATCAATTTAATCTTTTAAAATACAACAACAAGCCAAAGTATAATTGGTCAGCATTGTACATTTCGATGCTTCTTTTATTCGAAATAATCTACTTTAATAGCCTTGTCTTGTTGGTTTTGTTATCTTTCAGTAAAAGTAATCAGTTTAATGGCTTCACCTTTTGCATTTTTTCTTGCCCACTTGACTGACTCTTTATGGGATAAGTGGGAGTTTTAATGCTGTTTTGAATATTAAATTTCATGTATAAATTTTAAACTTTAGAGCTTGTTTTATTAGAAGATGTCAACTTAAATTTTGAGCTGCTGGAATTCATATGAGCTCTTTAATTTAATTGGATACTCACAAAGCCGTAAAGTCACAATCATTTTCCACTCACTCCTTCGATCCCCCCTTCTTCACCCCTACTGTTTCCATTCTACACACTGTGCAGCCATTAATACTCATATATATTAATTTAGCATGTATTTCTTTTGGCTCGGTCAACCGCTCCACAGCGGCTTGCAACCTCAGTCTAATGGATGGTGGAGGGGAAAGGGAAGGGGGAGGGACTCTTGCAGCCATCGGTTCGCTTTGGCTGTGTCTAACGCAGATTTTTATTGTTTCGTCGACTTGTTGCGCAAAGCTTTTCATTTTGCGGCCAATGATTTATGTTGCCTGTTCGCACTTGTCCGTCTGTATTTATGTGTTAATATACATACATATATACATAACCGTACTTTTATAAATTTGTGCTTTTTCGTATTGGTTTTATTATTCATACTTTTCTATTGCTTTTTAAAGAGTTTCGCTTTAAAATTTAAATTGCTAGCATGCGTTTTTTTAATGGATGGTTGGATGGTTGGCCGATTAGCCACGACTGTGGATACACTTGAAGAACCTTTTGTTGACTAGAAGTATTTCATTATCAGCAGCTGGCGATTCTCATCCGGCCCAGCATCATTACTTTCAACTTAATACTAATTTGGTGTCATTGCTCCAGTTCTTGTCGAGGGGGGCTTCCTCTCTGTCTGTTGGTGTGTCCAGTGGAGCGTATTTAGCTGTTCTTGCTTCATTTTTTTTGTCTGCCTGCTAATTTGGTAAATTGAAAATTTTTGACAGTCTTCAATGAAGTGTGACCGGCGACACTTTAGGTCCTGTGCTTCAGTGAAGCTACCGGGGGATTGTCCCAATTGGATTTCCACACGAGCAGCTTGGGCCATTGAGTCAACCAATTAGCTGCCCAAATGTTGGTTAATTTCGTTGGCCCTTATTGTTGGCAGTAATGACACAATCATGTAATTGAATTGCTCAGCTTTTGCGTCTGTCCCTCTGTCCCTCTGTGGCTCCTTCCCAACTCAATTTACAGGCACATTTACAATTGGCCAGCCTCAAATAACTTGCCACAGTTGCGGCGGCTGACCTGTTTGCACAGGCATTTCATGCATTTGAAATTTGAGACTGACACAATTGGCAGCCGGGGCTGACTTGCTACCACTCTATTCAGAGTGCCCAGACCCAGCTGCAGAGACGCGGCGCACAATTAATGGAAGTTTAACTGTTCAATTGAAGCAGACTTTTTTCGACGATGGACCTGCTGCTACCTCTGCCATTTTTTTCTGCCTTGCTCTTTTTCCTTTTGAATAAGTACATGCTGTAGATTGTATGGCTCCCCTCCGACTCTGACTTCCAATCTCACCCCACCGTTCAGCATGCTTTGCCATTAGGGCACTTTGTTCATTTTTCATTTCGCTGAATTTTCTGCGCTCTCTCTCAAAGTTTTCCATTTTCTTTTTATGCCGCTACCAGCCTGCTTTCTGCACTTATTTTACGCTCTATTGTTCGTTTTGTCGGCCACGTCCAGCGCACTCACTAGCTCGACCTTCCCGCTGACCGGCTAGGTCCTGCTCGGTCAACCCATTCATATTTCGCCTCTTTTTCCGGCAAAAGTTATACAAATGGAATTAAATTTCTCTATTCCGACTGCCTCGCCAGCGGCCGCCTCCTCAGTAAATCGAGGCTGCTTGCAATCCTCGCATAATTAACAAATAGTCCATCAATTGGCCACAGTTTTGTCTTGTCTTTCGATTGCTACTCCCCTACGGTGCTGCTCGGTAACAGCTAATTCAATGTGCGGTAGCTGACAATGTAATTTGCATAAATTGACAATGAATGCAAATTCCGCAACGCGATGCTGAACTATGAAAGTTATTTCCAATGCAAGTGAAATCGAAAAACAAAATCCCTTTGCCCACAAAAAAAAAAAAAGAAGGAAACTAAGTCGAAAATCGGCAAGCTAAGCGGTAACAAACAAAAGTCGATAACGAAATACTAGAACTCCTCTCGATTTGTATAAAAAATCAAATTAGTGTGCAGCAACATCAACAGCAAGAGGTCCAGGGCCAGAGCGATGAGAGGAAACATCGCAGAAACTGTTACTGTAACTGAATTCTGGTAACGATGAAGCATCAAAGGTTTACCCCATTGCATGGAGCAGGGAAGAGGGAGGAGGGGTGTGAAGAAGGGTGTGCATGGACAGCAATCAACCCTTGCTGATGTTGTGCAGTTACGAATGTAGCGCCTTCTGGTGTTCGTTTTTTACGTCCCATACCCATTAAACTCGTTCAAAATGGGTATAACAAAGTTGATTAAACTTTCTTCGAAGTAGAAATTCAATATAATGCAGATAATTAGTTTTGGATGATAGTGTAGTTTAATATCCTCTTAAGCTTATTAAATTAAATGAAACTCATACTGTCGAACAATGGATTATGAAATCATAAGACTTCCTAGAATAAAGTTCGATACGTATGTACAATTTTTAAATTGCGTACAGCACAACTTCCAGTCGAGCATACTCGGATTATATTTTTGATTTTGTTTTTTTTTCTTTTCACTCGCCAGTTGATGGCGGCTTGACAAGGCTTTTATCGGATTTGCGTGCTTTGCTCCCAGGATGGTGAGAAATATTTAAAAATATGTAAAATTGGCGGATTGTAACGGGTTACGTGAGCAAATGAAGGAAAAGCCAAAAAGGACGAATATTTAATAGTAGTTTGCGAATAGATTAAGTTAAATGCAAAATGTGAGATATCCCAATAAAGTATAAGTGATAGAACTATTGACAAAATGGACAGGTTATTGACAGCGACAATAACTCAATTGATAAACTTTTATATAGTCATTGATGTCTTTTATATTATCTTACTTTTACACTTACTTCTTTTGGCTGTGTTGAATTTTTTCAATGAGTTGGCACTTCATTTAAGTTGTAATTTTTTATTACGTAAGCAAATGTTAATGGCATCAACGCCATGACAAAATCGTGTCAAATGGTTGTGAGCAATTACATTGAAATTTGCATTTATATTCAATGCAATGCCAGGCGGGCTTATGCAGCATTTAATAATTGCGCATACGCACCGTTAACCTTTAAAGAGGCCGCATTTCAAGTGGAAGACAACTTCACAAAGTGCCATCATACATTAGACACAGTAGCAACAATGGCAAACTGGCTCCACAATATGTTCTCGTCTTTGTGTGAGTGTATGTGTGTACCAATACATGGATACAAGTATTGCAACTTTGCCGTTGGTGTCTTGTCCATTGTCTTTTGTTCAGATTTTAACTGCTGGACGGGGTTAGCAGGGTTAGAGAGGGGGTTTTGTGAATGGTGCAGCTAACATGCCTGAGCCTTGTTCCGACTTTGGGTCCAAGCAGCCCGCGGGCACTTCATCTAACAACAACAGGAGCACGGCAAACGGCGTTTCTAGTCAAATTAACCTGCATAACATAGCTTAATACTTGTACATACTCATACTCATTCTCTTAGCTTTGTGCTTGCATGCCTTTGTTGCCACCGAGTGCATTGTTGGACGGACTGGATGTTGCTCCACACTCCTTTTGTTGTTGCTGCTCGACTGCATTAGCGAAACTTGGGCAAACTTGCCGTAACATGTGAAAATCTCGCTCCCACTATCGCTCTCCCTTCCTCGGCTGACATGCATGTACATTGTACAACAATCACTCAAGTATTGCACTCGAGTCTTCCACCTTGTCGCCCTCCAATTGATGGCTAGGGTAAATAACACGTATTTTTGACCTTAAGGCAACTTGTATCATATACTTGAGTATTTTGTAGCGTTGCATATGTCGTTAAACAAATTAAAGTTCTATTGTCCTCGTTGCCATGTATCTAATATGCAACTCATGCTATCTTTAGTGCTGTCTAACAACTCCTTTCTTGTAATTGTATGCAAACAATGTTACTGACTCCCGTGTTCTATGTAAATAAGCTGACAACGAAATGCTAAGCAAAACAGAAACAGAACCAGAAACAGAAACCTTAACATCGCAATACCATTTAGGTGGAACATACGAGCTTGCCAGTTTGTCCTCATTGAGACGAACATATCAGGTACAGTGTTGGGCGGTTGCCATCACACAGGAGCAAATGTTAATGAATCAAAGGCAATAATGGCCAACAATTTCTGCCAACTACAAAGGAAAACAGGAAGCGCACGCAGACCTCGACCCCTGCCCTGACACCAGCACCGACACCGACACCAACATCAACATCAACGTCGACTGCGACTGCGACTCTGGCAGCCGACAACCGACAACCGACAACCGAGTTGCCATTCTGATTCAGCACCGAAGATTGAGATTGAGGTACGGACATGGCACGTGTGCTTGCCTGATAACGAGCGTAAGCTACAAAAGTCATGCATAATTAATCATTTGTTAATTATAGACCTGACCAAGTGCGAGTATACACTTCTCATCATCTACTATATGTAATATGCATGTACACATATTTGACACCTGCGAAAGTAATTACCTTTGTTAACTTTCGAGTTGTTTAGGTTTTTTCTTTCCCTTTTTTTGTGACCAGCTCATTATACGCGATAGGTGGGTTGGCTGAGTGGTGTGGAGATGATGATGGTGCCCATGCCATAACATTAATGTCAGCGACAGTTATATAAATGAACTTTTCGCAATACTCCACACACACACACACACACACAGACGCACTAGAGCAGCGAGTTGCCAGCTGGCAAAGTGGCTGTGTACGTCTGCATGTGAGAGTGTGCTTGTGTGTGTGTGGGGAATATAGTTCAAATGGATGCATCTCGCTGGTGGCTCTGGCTCGTCTGTCTTTGCTACAAATGCCAGGATATGCCTGGCCAGCTGCGTAAGTATACTGTGTGTTCGCATGTGTGTGTGTGCCAATGTACCATGTTTGTTGCGGAACAGGAAATGAGCACCTGCTGCTTATTTATATTTTCCGCTCACTTGAATGTAAAATTACATGATATTTTTTTATTTTCCCAGTTGCTGCTGCTGCTGCTGTTGCTGCTGTTGCTTGCCACTTGTAGTCTGGCAATTTTTGTGTGAAAATATTTTTAGTGGCCCATTTGAAGACAGCTGGGCGCAGCAGCAAGGAACGAACAAAATTAATGCTTGCATTTAAAGAAACTGCCCTGGACGACCAATGTTAAATACTTTAATTGCTATCAGAATTTCAATACAATTGCTTTAATGTTAATTTATGTTGTATTCTCTTTCCCATTCAAGCAAACTGCCACAAATAATATTTAGTTTAGCATATGCCTAAAGTACATTTCATATTTGTTTGTGTTAAATTTTGCTTCTAATTCCACCGATGTGCTACCAATAATATTTAGTTTATAATAGTCGAAGACCACAATGTAAAAAGGTTGCCAGCAATTGTTAACTACCACTAAAGCAGACCACTTCAAAAAAGTTAACTATTCTCTGGCTGTTTTGGTGCAATGTGCAATGTGGGAACCACATCAGTTGATGGCAGGCACCGGGAGGTTGAGACGCAACTGTGGATAGAGATCTGCAGACTGCCAAAAATGTCCATGGTCATTTGCATTGCAGTTGGGGTCGCGTTTGGCAGAAATGTTTTCCCCATTTTTTGTTGTGTGTGTTTTTTTGTGTTGCGCACATAAATTGTTGCCGTTTTTTGAATTTAAGCCAACAATTTGTTTGCTGGTCAGCCAACACTCCGACAACGCTCAGAGCACATGAAATTATGCGCCAGTTAATTGCAGTTGTTATTGTTGGTGTTTTTGTTGTCGCTGCACATGATTGCGCTTATTGGCTAGCAGCATAATCAAATGTGCAACTTTTCTGACTCTGCTGCTCTGCTGCTACAACCGCATGAAAGTTTAATTACAAATTGCATATTTTTGGCCAGAGCACTGAGTGCTCTTCTCAGTATACTAAGCCACATGAGTACACGTAAAGTGATTCACTGTCAGATTCGCATAAAAGCAAATTTAACTTGAGCCATAATTAAACTGGCTGCTAGTTTTTAATGCACTTTCTTTACCTGCTCTGCCTGCTGTTGGCAACACTTTCTGCAGCTCCTAATCAGGCACTCTTTTTGTGGGCCGTGTAAACAGGAACTCGGTAGGACTCATTAAAAATAATACGAAGGTGCAAGCGGGCAAACGGGCAAACAAGCAAGCGGCTCGTCTTGCAACTCTAAGATTTTTATATAATTTTTGTACGTATTTTATGCTGCTAATCCTTGGGTGGGCCAATTGCACGGAAGCCACTGCACTAACTTAATTTGCCAGTAGCGTAATTGCAACAACAGTAGAAGATGCGCCAGGAGCAGAGAGCCAGGAGTAGCCAACTGACGAGTTTGTTAGCAAAACTTTTGTACGTCTAATTGTAGGCGTCATTATTTGACTAGCTAAGGGTTGCCGAAGCCAAAGCAGAGGGGTTGCATCTGAGTAGAGTTGGTGTTAATGTCAGAGGTCAATGCACGGCTATAGCATCTACCCTCGCTTGAGCTCAATTCCATTCCAATGGCTATCTCTATGAGTAGTATATTTATATAATTTTGTGGATTTCCAACTATTACCCTAATTACAATTTTGAATTAAAGCTCATCGGAAGAATGATGGAGGGTCGTAAGTCGCTTCGGGTTTAACGTTTCATTTAATATTTAGCCAAGTTACTCGAACCCATAAATCAATGCCAAACAACATGCTTGGGGAGCGCCCCATATGAATACTCAAGTGTCTCGGCACTGACGCACGACCAACAAATGGGACAAATTTCCATTTCTATCCAATGCCGCATAAATGGCACATAATTTACGATACGATATGAGCAACGCAGCGGCAACAGCAGCAGCAACAGCAACAGCTAACCAAATATGCAGCTAACCGTCCAAAATGCTGGTAACAATATTAGTTAGCGTGAGCAGCAACAACAGCAGCAACAACAACAACGTCAACAGTATCAAAAACAGAAACAACAGCAAGTACAACATGAGCTCTGAGTAAAGTTTACATTTAGTGTTGGTGTGCGTGCGTTCGTGTGTGTGTCTGTGTGTGCGAGTGTATGGGCCGGCGTCAATGTGTGAAGTAATTAATTACAAAGCAACTGATGTGGATCTGTGTGTGTGTGTGGGTGTGTATCTCTATCTGGGTGTGTGCGTGTGTGTTAAGTTTTCGTGTGCTTGGGTGTTGGATTATGATGCATGATCGTGTATACGTTTCGTATTGTCACACGCACACTTACCCACATCACACAAACATATACACACACACTCGCAGACAGAGAGGCACACGCAGGTAACGTTATCTAGGTACTTATAAATGTGTTTGTTGGCTGTAGCCGAAATTGGATTGATTTACACATCAGGTGAGAAATGAAAGAACGCACCAGTGCCCAAATGCATTTCATTAATTAGCTACCAGAAGCCGCCAGAAGCCGCCAGAAGCCTGCTGCTTGAAGGGCTTCTATTAGTGTAGAGAATTTAAAAAATACATATTTAAAAATATGGCATAACGTTTAACGCCAGCTGTCATATTTGCTGTAATAACTTGGCATAATGCAATCACATTATGCCTAAATCAATTCCATTACATCAATCGAGTTTTGCGCTCCTCTCATCGCACAGACATTGTCTGGGCACATCTCATTAGCGACGGCGACTGTGGGCGTTGTCTTCTGAGTGCTAATTATATTCATCAGTGTCACGAGCAATTCGATTTAAAATGCTGGCTGGTATGGTTTGGGTATGGGTTTGGGTTTGGGTTTGGGAGCATATTTATGAGAGTCACACACGTGATGTGCCAGTCGCCAAAAGGGCCTTAAAAGTAATACCAAAAACAAAACAACACACTTCCCGGTACCGTACGGGTCTCTTGGCAGCAAACAGCTGCGGGCGTCTGCAATGGGTAGAGGAAGAGGGGGAGGAGCGGGTAATGGGGGAAGAGTACATTTAAATTAATCACAGTAAAAGTGAATTGCCCAAAACAATGTAATATCCCGTTCAAGGGCCCGTGGGAGCAGCGGCGGCGACAAACAAACAAAAATCTGTAAATGCTCATGCCTTTGCTATGCCATGGCTGGCACCCCATGGAACAGTATGCCAGTACTGAGTCTGAGTCCGTGACGAAACCAAACCAGAACTGTCACAGTGCTGCGTGCATGCGTATGTGTTAGTTCATGCATGTTCGTCCTGTGTGTGTGTGTGTGTGTGCTTTTGGGTGTTTTTGTCTGTGTGTGCGTGCGGTTGCTCAAATTAAAACAAAGTGTCGTGCGTTTGATGAAAATGTAACGCGCTTTGCTCTGCTCTGCTCTGCTCTGCTGCCAATGCCAATGCCGACGTCTGCGTCGCTGTCGCTGCTTGCGACACACATAAATGCTAATTGGCTTAAATGTGCGTGTGCTGTACGTGTGTGTGGGTGTGGGTGTGTTCGTCCTTTGGGTAAGCTTTTGCTACAAGCGGCCATGGTGGCGGCTGCATATGCGGTTGGGTCGGCGTTTTCAGGTGTTCAAACTAAAACATTTTATAGTTTGGTTAATTGTCAAAGCTGCGAGGCCACCAAAAATGTCGAAATGGTTAGCGGTAGAAAGAGTTGCAGGTGGCACAGATGGAGAGGAGACGATGCCTCAAACCTTTTATGACTTAATTATTCGATGGTTTTTGTGGCAACGTAGACGATTATTGGGCACAACACAACATGCAAACTGAAACAGATACAGATACAGAGACAGAGACAGAGACAAGGACAAGCTCAACTAGAAGTTTTGCTCAAGCAAGAATGAAACTGAAGGAGCGGAAAACGTAAAAATCTTACGAGAATTGAAAACAAGTGAAATAAAGTGATTTGGCACAACATTTGTGCGTACGCGTGCGTTTTCTATTCAGAGTGCGAAGTGAATGTTTTTCGCCTTTTGTGTGCCCACAATTCGATGGGATTTTATGTTTATTTGCCTTCACTCCATTACGACTTTATGCTCTTTAGCAGACAATCAACATTGTTGCTGCTGCTCCTCTTCTTTTTTGTCTGATTGTTGCTTGTGACCTGGACTTCGTCTTGGACCTGGGGATGTCGATTTGAATGTGGATGTGGTATGGACACGGGGGTTGTTCTCGTTCTGATACTCTTGTCTTGTGGCGAGGACAATGCCCGTGCAAAAATGTAAATTACGTTTGGAATGAGGCAAACGACTGACTGAATGAATGATTGTCATTGTCGAGAGCAAGCTAGCTATTTGACGGAATTTGAAGCGTTGCGGCCTTGATAAATAGCATGCGTTTGGCCTGGCTTTCTAGTTATCCCCCATATGCCATAATTTATGCAAATTAATTTATAAAAACAAAATAAAATAAAAAAAAAACAAAACAAAAAGAAACTGAAACAGAAGCAGAAAGGCGAGGCAATCTATGGCCATACTCGTAGACATATTTCACGCAAGTGCGACAATTTTCGCGTTTATAGCCAGCGAAAAGTACATAAATATAGTGCGCCTTAAAGTAGACTCATTTATATGGCTTTATGCGCAATTTCAGGCGCTGACATTTATGATGTATTGTTATATATGTATGTATACATGGTCACACACACACGTACATATACAACTATATATGTGCTTACTTATGCGTGTATATGAGGCTAGATATGAATGTGAGTATCGTCATAGCAACTGACATGCCTCTGACGAATTGCTGCCTGACTCTTTGACTGGCGGACGGACGGACGGACGGACAAAGGGACTGACTAGCTGCATGATGTCTCGGCTGCTCAGTCTGAGGCCGCCGGGCAATGTCTCAGACTTTCTTTTGCATATAATATTCACCTGTCCTGCGACATTTTGATACGATTGTACGGCATTGTCTAGTCAAATAGTTGAACAAGTATGTGTTGTACAGTAGGCGGTACATTAAATTCTAAGCATATGCCTTGCTTGATACACATTTCGTCGTTAATATTCTTGTTACTTGCATGTTTGAATAAAGCAGAAATCAAATATTAAAATGCCTGAGAAGCCCAGTTCATCAAAGCCCAACCAATTAAGCAAAGAAGCGCCAAAGCCTGTAAGCGGCGTCCAGGTTGTGAAGCCAAAGCCAGCAGGGCCGGTGATACGTACCTCACCTAATGTCACACATGATCGTGTAAGTTAACTGTAAAATGTCTTAACTGAGTATACTCTTATTGCAATTACAGATCTGGAAGATCATGAAAATGTAGCGACAGTTGCAGTACTACGGCAAGTCAGTTGATTTTTTCAAGTTTCTTGTTTGAATTCTTTTCTTTTTTATTTTGAAGATGATATTAAAAAGAAATTGCCGTTATGAGTTGTTCCCTTCAATACGCTGAATAAAGCGCAAAATACCCACAGCACTCTTATATTACCCATGCACAGCCTGGAAGGCTGTCTCGGCGCATGTGCAGTTATTTAAGAGAGCAGTTCACTCTTGGGCAATTTACTCTGCTTCGTCACATTTGTGGCTTAAAGTGCTGCAAGGCAAATATTGCCAACAAAACTTAAATGGAAAGCCATATTTGCAAATTTAATAAATTATGATCTACATATAAGATGAGGTGAAAGACAAAATGAATTTATATTTAGTTGACATTGCTCATTTCGAAGTGGGCAAGTCTGCGGTTGTCTTTTTTACTTTGCACTAAGTATATTGAAGTGTACTTAAGCTGTGGAAAATACAAATATCAAAGTACTTGAACTAGTTATTTGTATTTGCATTTGCATTGGCTCAAGTGCTGTAAGAATCCTCAGCAAACTCACAAACAAACAGCAGCAAAGCTAAAATAAAAGTGCTTGGGATAGGCCCACTTCTCAGAGCCTCAAGCATCATCAAGTCAATGCAATTTAAACCAAAACAAACTCAAATGCCGAGCGACGAGCCACTTCCCAACTGGCGACGAGCGCTCTAAAATGAATTTTACTTTCATTCGGAATTGAGTGAAAACGATGCTACAAACTACGACGAGGACAAACGACTGCAAAATATCCCTTAGCTGGCATCGACCGACATCGAGCGAAAGGACATTTCGGGACTCGTGCCAGTTTTTGCCAATAGCGCTGCTCAGTTTCGTATTCGTATCGGAACGTGGCGCTACACCGTGCTCAAGGATATACGCGGCCAGGACAACGCCAGGTAGCAAAAAGGCACAACCGACAACCGACTACCGACAACCGTTAACTGTCTGTCTCTGTGAGTGCCAGTGAGTGCGCGAGTGAGTGTTTTGTCTTTGTTGTTGGCCATTTAATTTTATTAGCGTGCGCGATGCGTCATGAAACATATGAAATACAAAACCCAAAACGCCAAATGCAAAATACAATAAATGCGAAATTAATTATTTATTAAATTTTTGGCATATGCATAAACGTATGTGTATCTGGACGCCTATACGAGTACACCAGAGCACACCAGAGCACACCAAAAGCACCGAGCGAGTGCCTGTTGTTTTAACGCTTGATTGAAATGTTAAATAGATATTAAAAATTAATGCTCCTCGGCAAGTTCGTTGTTGCTGTTGTTGTTGATGTTGTTGTAGCGGCTGTTGTTTGTTCTTTCCAATTGTAATCTTCAGACCACGCGACGCCATTGCAGGTCGGACCCGGCCCAAGGATCGACCGGTTGACTGAGTCCTTGTCCCAGCCAGAGCCGTGCGTGTGTATGACTTTATTAAAATTGTAAATTGTAAATCCACAACGTGGGCTAAAAGTATAACGCGCGTGTTCAACTCGAGGTTTTTTGCACATTGTTTGTCGACTTTCATAAATAATTATATTCGCCATCGACATTGCTTTTGCTTTTGCTCTCGGTCTTCGACTCGTTTGTTCTGCTCCTTATCGCGATTAAAAGGCGAATGAAAATTTAATTGTGTTAAATATTTCCCAATGCACGGTAACGGTAAATCCTAGCTTAACACACATCTCTATACGTGTGTAAAAAAACCAAAAAGGCTCAAAATTAAAAACCAGCATACATCACGTTGATCTCGCAATGGTAATTGTCAATGTTTATTGAGCGGCTTGCATTTAAATCACTTTTTAATGAAGTGTGCATGTAAGTTGCATAATTATTCATCATTTTGCCAATGTTATACACTTGTACCTTGACAGTACCCCACATATATTGTAGTATAGTACGCCTTTTTGATGCGGTTTATCAAATAAGTTAAATATACTTTTAATGGCTGGCTTTATAATCCAATCAAACTATTGATAGGAGCTTGTAAGCTCCGTTAAACATTAAGCTTTGATTCGCTGCAAATGTCTTACTTAATTGCGTGGTTGATTTCAGTTATTGGCCAATTATTTTACGTACCTGCAAATTGAGCAACTTGCTAGATATTTTGCCAACGCCCTCCATAATTGCTGGATATCGGCCGTTCCCCTAACGGCATACAGTATTATTTCCGCATTTCACACAATGCATTGTAATGGGTCTCTGTCAGCTCAATGGACTGAGCTTGGTATCATGAAAATGGCAACTTTTCAGGAACGTTGCATTGGAATAATTACTCACAAGAACACTTTCATGTTCATGAATGTGTTCATTTGAGTAATGATTTTCATTTGCGATAGCTTACTTTATTAGCCTGTGTATTTTTGTAAATTTTACAAGTGCATTAACTGCGATTAAAGAGTTTCACTTAAATCTTTGGTAATCGCAAACAGAATGTATTGCATTTTAGGTTGCAAGTGAAAAATTGCATGGTATATGAAAGAAGTGCAATCAGTTAGCTGTTGGTGCATGCATAAGCGGCCTCTCATAACATTTTCCAAAAACCTAGAACTAACTTCAGCTCTAAGCAGAGATGGAGGGAAACACAAATGGGTAGACGGACAGAGAGACAGTCAAAGGCAGATAGGAGTATTCAACTGGTTTCTTTATAAGAGCAAAGGGTAAGCACTTTGGCCACACTCAATTCATAGATTGTGCATGTGACGGAAAGGAGGGGCACCGAGTCTAGAAACCAGACGCTTCATTCACCTTTTTAGCCAGCTGCACGTTTTGTAATATTTATGCATGTGCCTGCCAACTGGACCAGCACTCATGATCTGGAGCCAGCTACTGGCAGAGTCTGAGAGGCGGCTTGAAAAATCGCAGCACCAATACACTGGAGTACATACAACGTGCTCATACTTATACTAGTAGCATGCTCGTGTACACCATATTGCCAAAAGTAACACTCCAAACTGAAGTGCAGCATTCAGGACGGTGCATATTCTAGTGGCAGGCGGCAGGCGGCAGGCAGGTTGGTAGGCGCATCTAAAAATTACATTTAAAAGAATTTTGCCTGGCACGGAGCTGAATAAATACGTAGGCACCTAAGTAAACATGGAAACCAGATCAAAAGTAACAGCCCCAGCAGAAGCAGCTACAGCCACAGAATTAGACCGAGGACTTGGACTACAAGCAACATCAGGCAATAGCAACAGATGCCACAACAATTGCCATTTAAATGGACAACAAGGAAACAACAACAACAACGACGACACAACTACTACAAAAGCAAACTGTGCACAAACAAGTGATGGGGCAGAGGACACGCATGAAAATGAAATCGCTCAGCCATGATATGAGATAGAATAAAATGTAAATTTGTGCGTTTGTGTGTGTGTGTGTGTGTGTGTACACTGTGTACTTTGCAGATCCCACTATGCTCGTATAGACACACACAGCTTACATGGTTATGCAGCTCAACAATTTTTGACAGTGTATCATCAGAGCCAGATACGAAAAGACTAGCTAGAGTACAGTGGGATAAGTCTGCATTTGGGGCGTGCATATCTTTCACCAGAGACAACGACAACAACAACAACGACAACAACAACAACGACAACAACAATATGAGAAGCAGCTGCACAAATTGATCCATGGCTTGGCATTTTAACTGCTTTCTATTTCTTGGTCGTAAAAAACTTGGTTTTATAAACAATTCCCTTGGCCATGCCCAGACTAACGCCCATGACTTTGTGTTGAACTGTTGCAGTAGCCGTTTGTTTTGCTTATTCCCATTTGTTGCTTGCCCATTCCTACTCTTGTCCAAATTTATTACAGCTATTGCTACTGCTACTGGAGAAAGCAACGAACAACTTTCTATGCTTTCAAGCTGCAGCAACATTTTTTGTTTTTCATCTGTTTCTAGTTTTTTTCGCACAGTCTTTTGCATTTGCACTTTTGTCACAAAGCTTTAACACATAAAAATGTTATTGCCCGATATGTAGTTGTAGCTTATGCTGATGTGTGTTGACCTAGAATTGTTGTACTGCCAAGTGCTGCCCACGAAAAGAAAAAAGCAGCAAAGAAAGAAAAATCATGGAACGTTATGGCTTTAATGCTGATTTAGGAGTACCTCGATTCACAGAGTGTGCAAATGGAAACTGACACGATAGACATTGTAGCCAATTGTCAAATGCAATAGAGATAATTATTTTAAACAGAAACAGAAAAATGTATCATAATTTTGTTGGGTGTCTTTGTTAATTTGTCACTTTACATTTTAATATAATTTAATTTTGAAATTGCTTCGTGCAAAATGATTGCCTAAACAGGTTGATTTTAATAGCTGCCTTTAACACTTAGTAAGTTCACGTAGAACGTTTTAGCTGGCTTTCTCTCATCAACATTTCGCTTAATTTGCCTAACCAAACTGCCCAAAAATCTACGGACTTTTCAACATAAACAGAAACCCACACACATACACACACTCATACACTCACGCTTTGCGCAAAGTTTTAACGGTTATCTGTTGTCTATCAGCAAATTTTATGCGATTTTGTTTACCTATTTTAATGAGAACCAAAAAATACTCGTACAAAAGAGAAAAGACAGAAAAACGAAAATGAAAATGAATACTGAATACTGAATACTGGGGCTGTAAAACCTAACGAAAAACCAGGTCAAAGTAAACAAAATAAAATAGAAGGAAAAATTTATGCAAAACTCAAAAAACGCACGAAAAGTGCGATTAAAATCAACTGCAAGTGCCTGGCTGTTTATGTGCTTATGTGTGTGTGTTGTGTGTGAAAATAGCGTGTGTTGTATCAAATTTAAATACACAACAGTAAAATAATGAATTCTTTTGTTTGTGTTTGCTGTTCGGTGTCCATGTGGGCGTTCTAGAGGAAGAAAAACAAGAGAAAACAAATCAGACTATACGAAAAGCCAAACAAAACAATACAACATGCAGATCCACGAAACAAACAAAATGAAAGAAATACTATATGTGTACTATTTTTAAGAAAAGCGACGAAAACCCGAAAGCCGAATGAAAACCAAGCACACGAGCTCTATGGAAATTGAGTTCAGTTGTTGCTTGCTTTGACAAACCGGAAATGTACTCCAACAAAATTGTAGATTACTTCACTTGTTACGCATAAACGATGAAAAGTTTATGCTCCCCTGTCCAATAAATTATTAAATGCTCTGACCCAGTGCTTTTGGACCTTGCCTTGCCTTGCCTTGACTGGTCAGAGAGCATTTCAATGGCTTTCCAAGTTCCTTTTGTTACCCCGGCTAATTGCACGCCTTTGTGTTGAAATACGAAAAAGCAATTAAACTTTTGTGTTCAGCTGTGAAGGCTCACATAATTACATAGCGTACAAAAATGAGAAGCAACAGAAAAAATCAAAAAGAAGAAGCAAAATGTAAAATACACCAAAGGAATTATAATTTCAAGCGCTAATAACGAACAGCATAAGAGACGCAAACAGCAAACTTTTCTTTCAGTTACGAAAGCGAAGGCGTTCCTGGGCGTAGGTTGGTTATGCTGTCTACTTAAGGGATGCTCAGATTCTGGAAACGTATTCTAATAGCTTTATGCTCATATACTTATTTAGAAAGACACATGCTCTAGCACTGTCTAAGTGGCTATCAATAAAACATTGCCTACTTTCAAGGGCGTACCTCTAACCCATTACCTTTAACTAGTCCTTACCCGCACTCACCCACATCCTCTTAGATAAAGTTGGACGACGCGCGTGTGTGTTTATATTTAGCTTATTCTGAGCATTTTATGTTGCCACAAATGATGTGTGCTAGAGGTCTACATGAGCTACACCTCTGCTGGCCTCAAATTTGCCGCGCAAATAAAAGTAAAAGCAAATAATGCACAGCAAACATTTCATTTAAACAATCAACGTCAATGATCTGTAAACAGCAATGAAAAGGGTTTTACTTCACACACACATACATGGCAAACAAAAGGCGTACACACACATACAAAGCACAACACACAACACACATCACACAACACACGCTCACATACAGACATTCGTAATATGTATATATTGTCGTTGGCGGCCATTGTGCATCGCATAAACACACACTTTAAAAACACATCAAGCATACGTAGCGTGGCTTGGGCGTTGTGTATACGTGTGCAAGACACATTTGATATGAAGGTTGCTCGCGGGTCGCTGCCGGCCCACAAGCCGTGAAAATGTTTTATTCAACGGCAACAAACCAAACTAAATAGAACAGAAAATTGTGTGTCTACAGTCATGGTAGCCACACACTCACTCACACACAACCAAACACTACTCAACAAACTCAACGCATCACATCACATAGCACACACCACATATGTATGTTACAACAAGGAAAGTTCCGCCTCCGAAGTAGCGAAAAGCATCCTCGTTTTATTTTTTACATCCCCCAGAACACACATGTAAATAGAAACAAAAAAAAAACAAACTAAAAATAAAATGTCGACTGCTAAAAGCATTGCCCACAGCAATGTGTAAGGTGTAAGCAGAAATAGCATTATATAAATAAATTCTAAACGAAATATTTATGCTAATTATGCAACATAAGAAGCTTGGCCATAATAAAAGCACTAATCTGCTGGAGTTCCAAGTATGTAGTAATTTTATTTCAAACTGAAATTAAATTCATTACACTTCATTAGAGCAGCTCGCATGTTAAATTGCATAAAATTGACAAGTAAATTTTGTGTGTCTTTTTTGCACTTTCTTAACACTGAAGTAAACACATGTTTACAGCTCAGACTCTCAGGGCGCGGCAGGAGAGCAGACGCAAACACTCCGGGCCGGGTTCGTCTTTATATGGCTACATGAAAATGCTCGAGTAATTATTAAGTGCTGCCTCTTTGCGGTGTATCTTGTCAGCTAGGCCACAACTTGGCTGCTGCTGCTGCTGCTACTTTTTTGCGGTTGTCTCAATACTCGTATGCAAGCAAAGGCAAAGACATGAGACATGTGCTGCTTGCTGCAATTTTTTTTGCTGCCATCTAGCCAAGTGCTGCTTGCCCTGGGGCGTATGCGCAATATTTTTGAGGCCAAATGTCGCAGCCAGTGAGCCACATTGTCAACAAACTTGAGGGATTATCAGAGTCAACAAACTGAGGCAACTTAAGTCCGCTAGCTGGCTAACTTGGTCATACACACTGCATATTTAAATATGCATTTAAGGGAAAAACATTTGCTTTGCTAAATCAAATTTAAGGCCAAGCAACTGCTTTTTGCTTTATAGTATTATTGCAGACTTGCCACAACCTGGCAACTAATAATTTAATTTAATTTTGTTCTACCCATATATATCCACGTACATACCGGCATAATTTACCTGCGGTCATTCGTGCAGAATTTAAATTTAATTTTGTTAATTTATTTGAGGCAATAAATTGGGCTGTAAAGACACATGTCAAGTCGGTCCACCTATGAGCACATTCATATGCATAGACATGTTAAAAATGCTGCAATGGATGTGCGTTTGTATGTGTGCGTTTGTGAGTTTGTGAGTGGGCAAAATTAGAGCTCGCTTTAATTGAGTTTGTTAATATTTTAGTAATGGCCAGTACAACATTGCATTGGTCTGCACCATAGGAGGCAATTGGTTGGTTGGCCAGCCAAATGGCCAAATTGTTGCATGGCAGCTGTCAGCCAATTTTATGGTATAACTGTTTGCCTGAATGTGTGGGTGTGTAGTATGTGTGTGTGTGTGTGTGTGCGTGGCAAAAACTAATTAACTGGGCATACTCTGCATACGACCCGTTTTATTTGTGTTTTTCTGCTTCTGATTAATTTTGAACTATTAATATTTATGCTGCTTTGCATATGACGAATAAGTATGCAGCTAAAATCGACCGACTGCCGTCTGAGGGCATTTAGTTTAGCTGAGCACCCAGACAAATGCCTGGCACAAAGCAACGGGGGCATCCCTTTAATGTTTCCGGGTCAGTCACAGCAGTCACTTCCCTTGAGCTCGTTGTCGTCGCTTTTGTTTGTCAGCATGGACGATGACACCGGCAGGCTGGCAACTACACTGGGCAGGGCTCAGCTGGGCTGGGTTAGATCCTGATGGCAAACGCCGCCAGCTGCGCTTTTTATACTGGACAGCAACAACAGCAACAACAGCAGAGGCAGCAGACAAAGCGCCTGTCTGTCTGTCTGTCTGTCTGCCTGCCGTGCGTCCATTGCTGTGCACTTGAGTGAGTAAGCTGCTGCCGCATAGACTCACAGTCTCACAGACTCAGAGCCTTGCAGCCTAATAACCCTCCCCACTTCATCTACTACATTGCCGTATCCCGCTTACAAGGCAACAACACAAATAAGCACTAGCTGCCGTTGCAGATCGGCCACCCACTTGGGGGCGAGGCGCCAGTGCACATTTGCGTGTAGACAAATTGAGCAGGACATTGAATTGTCAGCAGCCCCGGCAGTCCCGGTAGCCTTAGCAATACCGGCTACGCAGCAGCCCTTGACGGTCTGACGTCCACGGCTTCTCTAGACTCGTCCTGGCTACCGACTGCTACTGGCTCCTCGAATGTCCTTCTATGCAGTTGGTTGATTATATTGTTGACGTTGATGTTGATGAAGCATGATTTGGACTTTCATCTTTATTGCATTATACTTAAAAACTATTAGCGCCTCACTGCGGCAGGTCCTGCATTTGCGTTCTATGTAGGGTCTCTTTGCATAAAATGACTGCATTAGCTAAACTGACGTTGATGCGGCTTTGGCTTCAACTGCGAACAAGGACAGCGCTGATTTAATCATTCAATGTCCACCATTAAATGGTTTATAACATTAGTTTTACTGTGTTTATACGGCAACTAGGAGTATGATTTGTGGACAGACAAAATGTGAAATGCAACGTAAATTTACAGTTTAAGCAATATTGATTTCAATAATCGTATTACACTGCTTGCAAAGGAAAGGCTTTTAATGATGCCAAAGTATAGCAATATAAATAACAAAGAGCTCGTTAACATGCATTATGCTTGTAAATAAATTTAACCAGCTAGAAAATAATGTGCGCCAGTCAATAGACAAATAGCTCTGGCCAAGGACCCGCTAACAAATCTACCACTAAAATGTTGAAAAGCTTGGCCAGCGTGAATCTTGATAGAGATAATTTATTAATACCATCAACGACAACAATAACAATAAAATGTAAACAAACGACTAACAAGCAGCAGAAGGACGATCCATTGCCAAGGAGCAAAAAGCAAGGAAGCAGGCAAAGCAGCTATCATTGTTGTCGAATTTAAAACCCTTTTACCAAAAAGGTGTTGCATGTCATTCGAGTTCATTTTAACATTTCGTTTTGATACAAATCAAAATCGCGCATTTGAGAAATTTTATTGCAGCTCAAGCAGCAGAAATTATAAATTGCGACCAACTGGTTGACCGGCTCGTTGACTATTAACAATGGGCATTAGTTCCGGGTCCAAAAGGAGCCTCATAACAAAGCAACAATTCAAGTGTGTCCTAATCAGCTACTCTGCATTGGCATCGTATCTATTGCCTGGCTGAACATTTATTGTAAATGTATATATGTATATCTTTTGCGAAACTGATGCCACTCCCCCACCTCCCGCCGTCTGCCACCCGCACTCGGGAGACCATTCCTCAACCCCAAACGGCATTCTTATTTACAATGAGCTGCCAGCACGCAATGGTAGCCCACATCGTAGCTATTGTTTGATTTTGATTTTCATGCTTAAACTGCCAACAGCCATTGTGAATGATGATAATCATGGCAATGGCGATGGCGATGACGATGACGTTGACGATGACGATGATGATGATAATGATAATGATTATAGTGATGATGATAGAGCGCATTTAGTTGTCAGTAATAACTCAATTGTGTTGATCTATAGCATTTGATAAGCAAACAGAGCAATACTACGCTCAGAGTACTAAATACCATTGACTACCCTCTTCCACATTCGTGACTTGTCTCCTGTCTAATGGTCATCTCAATCACTTGAGCTTAGGCAGGTGCCTCTTTCGAAAGCATTTAACACATATGCTATAGTAGCAGATAATCACCATTGTTATAACCTGTGTTCATTGGGAATGGGAAAAAGTGAATAATGTGTTGATCAAATGTTTGTAGCAGCCAGAAGGAGGCATCTCCAGCCATGTAGACTTAGCCCGGTCCATTGTAGGATCTTATATAACATATCAAGTTTAGTTTGAATGCTGGATATCTTCAGTCCATTCCAAACTAATTGTATAAGTGGTATGAGCATATCGTAAACAATATTTATGATGTGTCTTTTAATATTAGTATTCTAAGCAGACTTTAAAAATATATGATTAAGGATAATTTCCTATTCTGTGACATTCACACAGTATACAGTATAAACAAATAAAAATCTATCATTTGCAATCGATTTCAGATAGTGATTAAGATAATCAAAAGTAGTTGTTTAAAAAAGTAAGCTTCAAAGTTCGAAAAGTTGTGCACAGGGTATCTCATAGTCGAGCTCGTTCGGCTACAGCGCTTCTACTTGTTTTACTTGTAAATGTTGAACGGTGCGCTATTTGTTTGTGCCTGTTGAAGCCAATTGCTTGCCCAAAAGCAATTTGGTAAGTGTCAAAAAGTGCACAATTAACTTGTTACTCTTTGTCTGACTCGCTCTGTCAACAAATCAATCAAATTGACTGAAAATTCATCAGCAGTCAGTCCTGCAAACGGCATTCAAGGCTTTTGTCTGTGGCTCGAGTGGAAATGAAGTTGAAATTAAACTTTTGAAACTATTTGAATTGTTATTATTTGAATTTGGCTCTGCCCTTGTTCAAAGAAAAATGTTGATGTTGAATCAAATTTAAGTAAAACTTCGAATTGGTAAGTACTTGTAACATAATTAGAGGAGTTTGCCTTTGTAGGGCGGAGAATTTGAAGCTGTGAAGTTTATCAGGCTAAAAGTCCATCAGCTGACTTACTTATATCCTGCTACTAATTAAAATTTAAAGTATATTGATGCCCAGACCCATTATAATTGGCGCTTTAACTTTTCAGCACTGAAATTATATATGAAGTCAACTTTGCAACGGTTCCTTGCGTCACAATTCAAAATAATTTAGTTACCACCTTCGAGCGCAGGTGAAAGCGCCTGTCGGAAACTTTGCAACTTTTGGCCCAAACTGTTTGCATAATTTTGCACACACACACACACATATACATGGAGGACTGTGGAATAGCGAGCTGGGACATGGCAGCGTTGATTTACCATAACTCCAGACGACATTCGGACGTTATATTATTACAACAGCTCATCAAAGTTCAGCGATGGTTCGATGCGTGATTCAGCCACATCCATAGTCTTATATATACATATATACATGTATACATATATATTGCATACATATATAATTCTTTTGTATCAATGTCGATGTAGATGTCAGCGTCAGCGTCAGCTCCAGCTCCAGAGTCAATGTTGGTGTTGGCGTTGCTAATGTAGATGTAAACGCTGCGCCGGCGTCTGCCCCAAAGCCCCAAGGGTATGTGGCAAACGAGCCCTCACTTTTATCAAGCAGCCCGCTGGGTATTTGTGCAGCAGCTATGGTAAACTTTGCCGAATGCCGTGCTCTGTGGTCGTGCTGCTGCTATCGTCCTATCGTGCTAGGGGCTCAGGGATAGAGGCTAGAGGCTCGGTGCGCAACTCGTCTGCAACTCACCTGGCATTTAGTCAAAAAGTTTTTGCTTTCGATTTGCCGGTGTGCCGTGCCAGGCAGTGGCCAAAACGCAAATTGTTGAAAGTTTGCACTAAAGTCGTTGATTTCATAGCTGAGAGGTGAGCTCAACTCGTTCAGAAAGTCTACCAAACTACCAAGTAGTTGACGTAAATCGAAGGGATGGCTGGGACAATAACTGCTCCAGCCTGGTATGAGAAAGCAACTTAATTGAGTAAAGTTGTGGCCGTGCGAATACGAACGAACCACTTGAAAGCGATGGCAAATGTTTCGATATATTGCTGCTACTGCTTTTGTTTCCCCTCCCTCTCAATATACTCCATACCTCTTTTCCTCTTGTCTGCCATGCAAAATTATTTGTATAACGAACAGCAGCAGCCAGAGCAAGATGCAACAACTCGTCTGCAGCAACTACACTGAATGGCAGCAGTAATTTCATGCAGCTTTTGCATTGCTTCAGCCTGCTGGGCAGCGAACGGACTTCGGCATCTTCCTGTCCCGCTGGAAGGTAACGAAACTAAAATCATGGCCCTGCCCCAGAGATTTGTGAGCGCTGCAAATGCAGTCAAACAGTTGGCGTACTCGAGGGCTTTTTAATTGTCTGTTTGTGTGCTGGCTTATAAGAGAGAGATGGGCTATGTGTGTGTATGCGTGATAAGGATAAGGAGAAACCAGACAAAGAGAAATGGATTAAGAGTATGAAACTTGATTGTTTTCTTATTGGTTTCAGTTTCAGTATCGGGTTCATTTCCAAAATTTCCAAATTTATGTTTCAATACCCTCTCCAAAAAAGGTTATTGCGTTCGTTAAGCTTGTCTAGAAATTCCCACAAGATTGAGTGCAGAGGTGAAACAAACAAGATAATTGAATCATTAAATTCTCAACAGCCGTGCAAAGTATGAGGATATGTGAACAAATGATCGCATTAGGGTGACTCGGCTGCGACTTTCCGCTGTTGAACTTTTCCATTCTTGTTTGTTTTTATTGTTGTGGCAGAGCAGAGCCACCGAGCCACCACTCAATTTATGACATTTTGACAGCAGTTGTTGCAGTTGAATCAGAAAGTTGCTCTCCTGAGTAATTGCACAGCTTTTTCACTTACAAACGCGCAATTTAGTGGATTGCGTTTTCTGCCTCTGTGCATGTGAGGGCCGCGTCCATAAACGCCACCCATCGACCATCAACCCACAACAAAATATAAACAAACATGCCAGCATTTAGTTGCACATATATATAACTGAGTTTAAAGCTGGTGGCAACTGCATTTTTTGGTAGGAATGTTTTTAAATCAGAGCATTTATACGAGTATTTTAAAAGTTAAATAACCAAGCGTAAATAGCATTCTAGATTCATAAACAATTATTTGGGAAATGCAATTATTTTTGGACTAAATGCATGTGCTCGAAATTTTGCATTTATTTCAGCGGATTAAATATTCTAGTTGAGGGCTTTTTTTTTTGTAATTGCTGTCAGGGAATATAATATCGAAATTAGCCGTGAAAAAGTTTAATAATTCGTTGTTGTAGCAATCCAAGTTTATCCCATGATGTTTCCTTGGCTTTAGTAATCTGTAATAAAAACTTTTCGAAATGGAGCATCATTAATTTCGTTGGAGAGTGCAAAGCCAACGGCAAAGGCAATGTCAAAATTATAGCAGACATAAGAACATACACATATAAACAGTGAATGAGTGTACTCTCAACTTGTGTAGTCGCATGCGAATGTATGCGTAAATATATTTGTATATACTTGCAAGTATTTGACTTGGCGTCAAAGTGAGCAAAGCACATATATTCTTGGGGATTCTGAAGTACGCTCCATTCCACGATGTACAAGTATGTATATAGAGATGGTGTGTATATGGGTGTGATATTAATTCAACAAATTGTTGTTTAACAAGATGAGGAGGCATGCAGACAGCCGCTGTGTCGCGGCAGTTAAAATGTACCGTCCCTCTCCCACTCTCTCTCTCTCTCTCTCTCTTTCCCTCTCTGCTCGTCAAGTATTCGCCGTGTTAATCGCTTTATGTGCAGCGCGTAGATGTCTTATTTAATGCAGCAACTGTGTGCGTGGTGTTTCTTGCGCCTGTGTACGTGTGTGTGTGTGTGTGATTGTGTGTACGTCTTTGTGCGTACAACAACCTAGGGCAATATACGCACAGCTGCCAAAATATCTTACCTTCATTTCATGAAATGAAACAATTAGGACAAAAAGTTGCTTCGTGTCTGCAGCTCGTTGGGGCTAAGGACATTGGGTGTATGTGTGTGTGTGTTTGTGTGTGTATTTGGGTTTGGGTTTGGCTCGGATACGTAACCCTTTTTTATAGCTCGACAAACATGTGTATGCTTGTAAACAAGGCAGCTCTATACCTACAAGCATACTGATGTGACTGTGAGTATGTATTTATGTATGTATGTGTGTTAGCCTGTGTGCGTTTAATGACAAAATAATTAGAAAACTTTTTGTGTACTTTGTAGCTGGAGCTGTGTTGATGTGGCTGCTGTCTGCCCGCACGCCTACTTGACTTGCCGCCCCTTGAAGAGGAGAGTCCTCCCCACAGCATTACCCCATCAATGTCACCGCCAATTTGCTACTAGAGTATGTCCCTCTCTATCTCTTTCTATCTCTCTCTATTTGTGTGTGTGTGTCTGCTTCCCTTGGGTCTCTGCAACTAAATGCGATACTTGAATACAGTCGCACACATTTGCAAATTGTCCTGCACAACAACGATTGTAAGAGCAGAAGAAAAAGCTTGGCAATTACCTGACGAAGGCTATAGCATTGACACTTAAGCGACAAAAGGGGGACGCTTGATGCTTGGCGACTGGCGGGTTAGTGGGTCGAAGGTAACTCAAATGCTATGTTAATGTTCAATTTTAAGTAACACTGACATATTTCACGTTGGCACTGTGTAAACCTCTTCATGGCGTATGAGTTATTTTTATGTGCGGTTGGTCTCGATTTGAAAACAAAGACAACACTGAAAGGAAGCTAAAGGAGAGAGAGACACACACACAGTCACACTCCACTCACACAATTTCTTGGAGAATCGCTGATTTGTTATCGATTTTTAATTAGCAGTGAATTAATGCAATTAATAGTTATTAAAACCCCAGTGTTCGGTCGAGTGTAGCTAATTGCTTAATATGTAAACACCGGCTGCGATTCAATTGCTCTTTCATTTTATTGAACTTGGCAGCTGGTGATGACAGAGCCACTTGGCATTCAGCTATTAAATACTTGAACATATGCCACGCATTGGCTGCTTAAGAGAAGAGTAGCAAACATTGATGCAAATGTTGGTAAACAGGTTGCCAGCCAAATTGAATGCTAGGTAAACATAATATATGTCCAAGAGCATACCTCTCCAGTCGACTACTCCACTTTGTTGTCTGGCAATCCGTGTTGGCATTGCCGACTGCCAGCCCACATAGCGTATGCGTAACGCAAGAGTTGCTAGTCACGAAACTGGCACAGCACAACGTGGCGGCTTTCAAATGGTTCAACTCGGTATTTTCCTGCCTGGGTGCCTGGATGCCTGTGTGCGTGCAGATGTTTTTATTGGAGTGCGTGGCAAAACACTTTAACTTGCTCGAATGCTCTAATAGAAACTAGGCTATGTCGGCTGATGTCGGCCAACACACACACCCACATCCACATCCAGTTACTGAGCTAAGGGCAAACAGTAAATGGCCAGCAGTTGTGGCCGAAAGTAAGACGAGAGAGCCAACTCGTACCTTCACATATGCAGATCAAATAGATCTATTTAACTGATTACAGAGGCTTAATTAAAGAATCCAGCTTACCAAATTTCAAAAATAAGTTCACATTGAAGCATTTCTGTGTGCTTTGTTGAGCAAAATACTACTACCAAAGGAAATCAAGTCCGTTTTGTCGATAGTATGCTGCAGAATTAAGGGGAAACTCACCAATAAATGGTTAAAAGGACCTCCTCATGTCCGCACCAGTTCTCGTCCATATGTTCCTAAGTATTTGCAGTGGGCGGATAGAGAAAAAAAAGTTGATTGCAAAGTTTGTTAGACCACGTGTACCGACTGTGAGCTTCAGCTTTTAGGTCGCCAGTTGATTTTCAGCAGTTGAGTTGAGTTTATTTTGCTGCTCAGCAGAGTTTTGGTCAGGTGTGGAAAGCAGCTTCCTACCTTTAGCGCCGCATGGTATAACATAGTTTCGTATGGAACACATTTTTACTGCGTGCCTGCAATACCAGTCGTTTCTTCTAGCCCTTCTAGTTTGGCCAAGTCGAGCGTGAAATGTTGATGGAGTAACCTGCAACTACCTACATATGTACATCTAATAGTCTACACACAACAAACTACATACTACATGCTACCTGCTACCTGCTACTGAGTGTCAAGCTTCCAAAGTTTGTTCAGTTCAGTTGGCTTTGTCTAAGCGCAAATTAGTTGTTCTGCTGGTGAACAACAAAGGGACCATGTTTACAACATTCGGTTTTTATTTTTTTGCGTTTTTACCTTTTTGGACAACAAATGGCCAAAAGTTTATGTTGTGCATAAAACAAATTTATGTATAGTTAGCTGCTTGTTGCACTTTTTTATACCACTTGTCCCATATGCATATAAATAAAGCGATAAAAAAATTCTCAAAAATTCGCAAAATAAAAAAAGCAAAACAGCAAAAGTTTTGCAACTAGAGCATGACATGATGCAGAGCCACAGCCACAGGCAGAGAAGCAACAGCAATAGCAACATCTATGGCAATGGCAATGGCAACAGCCCCAGGCAATAGTAGTGCCAACATCAGCAGCAACAGCAACAGCCACATGAATGCACCGTTACAAGTACAACTAGAATAACTGCCGAACAGGATTCAGTTGCAAGGACAATATAACCATGTTAAACAACAATCAGAGTGGAAATACAAACCACTCGCTGGTAATTTTGCATGCAACGCTTAATGTCTGTGGCTAAAGTGGCGCTGATTTCGGCAGACAACATTTTTTCATTCCCTTCTTTTTTTTTTTTTTTTTTTTTTGGCCGACAAAAACTTTAGCGACACAGTTCCGCCCGCGGCAAATGGCAACGTTAACGTTGTCGGCAATGCCAACAACTACAACGGCATCAAATTAAACGAAAACTATACAACATTTGCTGCAGCAGCAGCATTGGCGCACTCCAAAATTTGAGTGAGTGGCTGCCTGCATTAAAAATCAGGCAGCCTGCAGCCAAAAGGGGCAGGCCGTCAGACCAAAAGACCGACAGACGGACAGACCGACAGACCAGCAGCTAGGCAGCCCGGCGTGAGGCGCATGCCAAAATGAACAACACTGTGGTGAAATCCGAGCTCTTTTCATTTTGTTGTTGTTGTTGTTGTTCTTCTGCTACTGCGGCGTTGTCTAAAGTTTGAAGTGCGCATAATAAGGCAGGCTGGCAGCCGAACTATTGCAAATTAGTCGCTGCGGATAGTGGGCGATAGGGCGTTCACATGGAGTAGCTTTGGCAGCACTTGTGCTGCAAGCACCCTTAAATAGTGGTCGGCAAATGGGGGCAGTCGTTGGCTGGAATGCTTACTTTAGAAAGTGAAACTAGTATTACTTTCATTACCAAATTGTTAATGAGGCCAGCGGACACAGCTTAATTATAAAATAGGTCAAATATGTTGACTTAAGAAACTGCCAATATCACAAACAACATAACTCTTTGTAAGTCAGTTTTAATTTTAGCTGTTGAAAAATGTTACATGCATTGCTACAGGCGGCTAATTACTGAGGATAAAAAAGATTATAAATACCATAACAATTATTGAAAGTTGTCGTACTAGAGCAAAGAGAAGCAATTGGTTTGGTATTCATTCATGTTATAAAGAAGGGCTCTGTACTGAGGACACCAGATATTGGATATATACATGCCCAAGTAAAGAACGAACAGGTGTTGTATTATGTAGGAAACGTTAAATTCCTTTGACCAATGCTTAATTAATCCATGGACACCCATTGTGCTTTATATTGTTAACAAACTTTATTTTTGAATTAAGAAAAATACCTAAATCAGAAGCCGACTCTATTCGCTTAAGTAGTATACCATTAAAAAGATAATTGTTATTATGTTTAAGCTTATTACAATTTAAATTAAATAAGCTTAAAGTACTTCAAAATTGCGAACAATCAAGGTCAGATTGCAATGTAAGGCTATCGTTAAACATCGTTCGCATACATAAGTATCCAAGAGTAAGACATAACCAACGGAAGATGATTTATGAATAATGTTAACAGCAACGGACCTAACTGACTTCCCTGGGGTACACCGGAAGTCACTTGAACTGACTTAGACGCAGAGCACTTGCAAAATACTGAAAGACATATCCAAAGAATTAAGTTTAATATTTTTAAATTTAAGAAAATCGCGCTTAATTAAAGACAATGGTTGAAAGAAATGAAATTGCTATCCTTTAATTATAATGGATAAACATTTCATTGAGTTAGTGGTAGTTCACAAACCCTTGTTTATAAGACGCAATTATAGATGTACAACAAAGTTGCCATTGAGTTGGCGTTAGATTTATTGCCATATTTTAATATAAGATGGTTTCATATAGGAAATATTGCATCTCTATGGCTAACTCAAATAATTTAGCTCTGAATTGATTTTCAATTAGTATTAGCTTAAATTTTGTATTCTTTAGCGAGTGCATCTCTTAATTAACTCTTGATTTTGTATCTCATTCTCTCTTTGCAGCTTGTTGAAGTATTATGTGCAACCGCGTAGTGGGGCTGGCAAAAAATAAGAACCGACTCAACGGAAACTGAACAATGCAACAATTTTCAAACAACACACACCTCAATATGCTGCCGCGTCAGCACCAACTGTATAAAAGTTATGCTCAAGGCAAAAACTGCACATGAAACAACTTAATTAGTTGTCCGAGCAGAGCAAAAAGCCGCGCATTCAAAAACGAGCTACTGGCAAGAAGGAAGAAGGAGACGGAAACTGGGCCAACTCGCAGCTAGTACTAGTACGACGAGCAGTAGACGCAAAACAACATTACAGTGAATTCCAAGAAATATTTGTTCATTTTGCTTCATTAGTGTTAGCGAGATGTTTTGGGCCAAAAAGAGCAACGGCTGCAGCAGCCCCAGCCCATTCAAACTTTGAGCTCAACCCCAGTGAATAATTGTGTGAATTGGCTTCTTGTGCATGGCACTAAGTCTGTGTGTGTGTGTGTGTATGGGTATGCGTGTGTATGAGCTTGTTTGTGTAGGATCCGCTGCACATTTAAGCGTTTAAAATCAAGTACTGCAAAGATAAATAACGAATCGTGAACAAATACACAAACGAAAACTTAAAGTCGGCAAATATATATAGTATTCTAATGTTCAACACCATGGATTTGCTGAAATTGAAGGCTGCGCCAGTTGGCGATGAAACAAGAACTGAAAGGAGTTCGCGCACTTCCGACACAGCAAGGACTTCCACAATGCACGTAACAACTTCCTATCGTTACTCCTTCGGTGCTGGGACTCCGCCTGGATTCGCCTGGCAGCGCTATTTGGCGCTATTCACATTGCTCGTATTCGCAGCGCACATCAATATTACTTCCGGTCAAATCGATTGGGATGACGACGATGATCCAGGTGAGTAAGTGCCATTCGAAATGAGAGCATAACAAAACATTCATCGTACGACAACAAAAGCCATGGTCGCCACCCCTTAAGCGTTTTGATTTGCATAAATCTCCAACTTTTCCAATGCCAGCCAGACAATAGTTCAATGGAAATAAAGGAACTGAGAAGAGAGAGAAAATCCGAAAGAGGGAAGGCAATGTTAGAACCAAACCAAACAGACAGCAACAGAAGCGATTTTCAATTGGATTTTGGTTATGTTTTTGTAATTAAGTTATATTGCCATTACGTATACACCCTGGCTGCCTGTCTATGCTGCAGGAGTCTTTTAATTAATCGCAGATTTATAGCTTGAGGTAGCACGAGTATTTGTAGCTACAGCTATATATGTATAAATGATATTTTAATTATTCAAAAGCTACAATTTAAATATTTAATGAATTCATAAGTCTGACAGTTTAATTGCAAGAGTTTGCCATAACTTTGCCGTGGGTGCGCCGGAAGTGGGGGGAAAACATGGGGGGCACTTGGAACACAAGTGGAAAAGGCTAAGGAGCATGGGTGCTGTGCAGGCGATACTTTTATTTATTTACATTTCAATTTGTGTGCTCCCAGGCACGATGAAGTGTGGTGTAAATCGATAAAAGATACAGCAAAGAGTGTTAAAAGAAAATAAAATCGATAGCAATACAGCTGTCAATGATCAAATTATGATCCAGAATGCATATACGAATGAATATTGATTTGATTTTGATTTGATATCATTTAATATGATAGACTTTGGCTGTTGAGAGTAATAAAAATCAAACAAAAGCTTTTTTACTTGTAAATATAATCCAATTAAATAAAATCATGACCATCATTAGCCAGATTATAATCAGATATCAGAAACTTTGAACTCTTTTGTAATTATTGTCGAAATGAAGGTTCTTTGTGTGCCAAAATCACGGGCATTGTCTCATCTATCGATTTTCCCCCATTGTGCGGAATATAACACACGCTTTTAAGCTAACGATGCAAACTGAAAATGTTGACAACAAACATTTTTCAAGCTGTGCACACGTTGTCCTTTCTGTCGCTTTTATTTTTGTTTTTTTGTTGCCATTCCTGTCGTTGTTACTGTTGTTGTTGTTGTTGTAGCTTTTTCCGTGAGGTAGACCAGCCTTGAACAAATATACAACTGCACACAGCATGTGCTGAGCCACCATCAAACCGACGAGTTGATGGCCCGGTGGGCTCTTCGTTTAAATAGAAGCAAAATACGAGAAAGTATGTTAGGCGGCCCGCTGTGATTCCATTTTCGCTTGCTGTTCGCAACATGGCTACGTTTTTTGTTTGAAAAATATGATTTTGCATAAATTTTGGATAGCAACGTCAAGGCGAAAGATAAGCGAAGGCATTAGCTTTCTCTACTTGTGTTTCAAAGCGACGTCCTGTAGATCTTAAAATGTGGCGGAAGTACAAAAATTATAGTATCAAGACCGTGTCCAGCAAACAAGCAGCAATTGAGAAATGCTCTATAAACAATTGAAGTGAGTCAGTAAGAAATGAATGTGTTGAAATGCAAATGAATTTTGAAGAGAATTTTCCATAAAGATAAAGAAGGAACGGACTATTTTACGAGTATTGTTGTATGCCTAAACACTACGACATATCCGTTGCTCACAATTTATGGGTGCAGGGTATAACAAGTCACAAATTTACGCAAGTTTTTGGGAATGCAGAGAGCTATAAACAAGCTGACTTACCGCAACCGAAACTGTAAAATTATGAAATCATAAAAATATTTTTACGATTACATAAAAAGTTGTGAATATATGGGGGCGTGGCATTCAGCGAGCGCCAGCCTAGACACCAGCCGTGTCGCATAGCAATTGCGTGATAGCACAAAATTTAACTTTAGACGTACCACGAGTACTATGACTTCATTAATTATCAAACAGCCGAGCTTGAAAATGGCAAAGAGCGTTGCGTCTAAATAGTTTTGCCCAACCCAAGTCGCCAGCCAGTTCGTGCTTCCCCATCAGGCCAACCAGTCCTACCAGTCCTGCCGCAGGATCTAAAGCTCAACGCTATATATTCGAATTACGCATGCCACATGGTGGGGTATTATTTTTGGCAGGCAAAACCACATTTGAACGATTCCATTAAAAGTGTGGCGCACACATGTGCCAAAAGCTCTTCTCAAATGTGGATATAGATGCGGCTTTAACCCTTACTTATGCTTTGCTAGCTGTGTGCCTTCCCCTTGGTCATAATTCATGTTGTTTTCATTTGTTTTGATTAGCAAATTAATGCCGCGTGATCTCGGCTTCTCGTTGTTTTTGTTTAGCTAGCGAATTACGTATGAGTATATAATCATAACGTGACTCGAGTAGTCCAATAAAATTTGACTATTTTTACACACACTTTGATCCTATCTGCTATCTCGTTCCCACTCTGTTGCGCCGCTGTGCGTGTTTCACTTTGCCGTGCCAGCGGACTTGTGAAACAGTCGAACTACTTATAGCACAACATAACATAGCACAACACAACACTACGCAGCAAAGCAAAATTTTAATTTATGCCGTGTTGAGTGCGTTATGCCCCAGTTCTTGTCGAGGAGTGTGTACACTTTAGAATACGTTGTTGTTGCGACACACCACAAACACAAACACAAATACAAACACACACACTCAACACCGGGAGATACGCGTCTTTCCAGATACGAACGCCAATCCAGCTGTGTGTGCTAATGAGTCTGTATGTGTGTGTGTGTCTGTGTATATTGCCGCTATAAGTCAAACCTCAAATCGGCACTTCTGGCGCGCGCTCTATAGCTCATTTTGTTGTCGTTCCTCTGTTCGTCGTTGATTGTTGCCACTGTCGTCCTATGGCGCAACAAAATGTTGGATTTTCTTTAAGCACGCAATACTTGCCGTTGCCGTTGCCGTTGCTCTGATATCGGGGGCAGCCGCAGACGCGTATACAAACATACAAACATACATATGTACAAATTATAATTCATATTACATATTTGATGAAACACATTCAATCATTCGCCCTTCTTGCCTATTTGACTGCCCGCCAGAAGTCAAGCCAATAATTACGCATTGTTGCCGTGTGGTTATTTTTAATGATAAATGACCTATGCCAAAGTGTTGGTAATTTTTCGGAGCTTACACCAAAAATTTAACTCAAGGGCTGTTTATTTGTTAGGTGTCGCCTCGTCTCTCCTCTCAGCCACTTGGCCATGTTGCGTTGTGTCTGTGGGCGTGGCACTAATGTTATGTCAAAAATACTTGGCATTTCCCCAGGACACACATACATATGTGTTTATATGCGTTTATTAATGGTTAGGCAGTAGTGTCTGGGTAAGGAGGAACTTTGTATAGTGTAGCACAATTTGTCATTTGTCAGAGCTTAATGCAGTTACATAATAATTAACTAAGCAATATAAGATAGGGATTTGGCTCTTAACACATGTCTTTGCATTGTTTGCACTAATAACTTTGATCTCAAGCCATTAACACAGTTCAAAATTAAGTACTGCTGTAATACAAGACTGAAGTTAAAGCATTTCAACTTTATGTTTCGGCCAAATCTGGCAGCCTTTAAGCTTCAACAAGCACAACTCACATTAAAAAAAGCACACAAAAAAAACAGAAACCATTTTGAATGCCATGCAAAAAATGATCTCAGGATATTCGCTTGCTTCCAGGGACTGTCGCGGCAGATATACTAAACCTTTCGTTTTTGTGAAACGTATAAATTTTCTATTGATTTATGCCAAGTTTGCATGGCATTTTTTCCGTTTTGCATAATTTCTGCTGTTGGCCAAATTGCACTGTGCACACAAAGCCTGGATATGTCAGGGCAGATATGGCTGTTAGAACGATGGATTCAGCAATGGCAATCTCAGCCAGAGCAAACACAATTGTTGCGACAGTCTCTTCGCGGCCAGCACTCGACTGCTACTTACCCGCCACTCGCCATTCGCCATTCGCCATTCGCTACTTGCCCCAAAACGCCGAATACAATTGTGACTGCAGCTGTCGTAGCTGCAACATGCAGCAGAAGTCCTATTGAAAGTGGCCGTGACAGTGGCAGTGGCAGTGGCATGAACTGCGTTGATGGAGTTATCCATTTATACTGGGTGATTTGCATAGAGCGAACAGCGAACAGCGAACAGCGTGCCTTTTCTCTGGCCGGAAGCGGTCAACGAGACGCTGACACATGACATGGAAAAATGAAAAGGAAGCCAGTCTTGTCCAGTCAGCTCGCAAGCTGGCGATGAACGCTTGGCACTTGGCTCCGGGGCCAGTTGACAACCGTCCGCAGTGTAGCTGCACTGTCAGACATTTTCTATATATCACATGTAAATATGACGGCCTACAATTTCCTACTCACTCGCAACGAATGCCAAAAATGCAGCACTGCTTAGAGCCAGACAAGTTGTTAGAGTTGTTCTAGTTTTTGTTGTTTGTACTTTCTGTTGTTGTTATTGTTGGATAGTAGCGTGCGATGCGCAGTTAAAAGTCAAAACCATGTGCCACATTCATCATATAAAGTAAACAATTTTTGATTAATCGCCACCACTGGTCGTCATGCCACGGCAAGCAAGACGCGGCCGGCGAACGTGGATACTACCGTGCACTTCATGCAACATTTTTCCAATTGCTGCCAACACAAGCGGACAACGAAAAAAAATCCACTCTCGAGCACGTACGATAAAGAGTCCCCAAACACAATCCATGAACGGAAGAGCAAAAGTGCAGGGGAGCCAAGAACAGAAGAGTGGTCTTCCCTACACATGTATACAAATTGTAGTTGCAGCTGCGCCCATTGAGAACAGCTCTTGGTTTGGCTCTGTTTGCCTTGGCGGCCAACTGCCTGGTTGGAAATTTGTAACATGATTGCTGACCACTGTAGTCAGACAGTCGGACAACAGCAATTTCATGGACAACAACAGAAGTCCTAGGGTGGTGAGTTCAGGGAGAAAGTCAGGCAAAGAGAGCTTTCTGGATCGGAATGGAAGGTCAGAACGCATTTGACTTTTGCATATTTGACTCTTTCAAATGCGGTTAGTTTTGGTGCTGCTGATGGCTGATGCTCTGTGATGATGCTGCCTTATGTTGGGCCAATTTGTGCCGTCAACCGTTGTTAAACTTGCAACTTATCAAACTTATCATAGAACTCAGGACCCAAGGCCACTTAATGTGGGTCCCCTTTGTGAATTTCAATACATATTAAACGGGTTATGCCGCAAAAGGATTACAACACTTTGGCCAAAAGCATATCATTATGCTTAAACAATTTTTTGACAACTTTATTAGGTTTCGTTTTGTGCTCAGGCAAAGTGACCCAAACACAGACCCAAAAGGGTTCTCATCTCCTTATGCTCCCCATCGCAAACGCAATACGCAAGGCAAAGGCAAAGGCAAAGGCCAATGGAAAGGCGTGCGAAAAATTCTAAGCAAATAAATAAGACAAGCTTGTTGCAAAGGGGCAGCCAAGAAATTGCTATGCGGCATGCGTTAGCGACAAAAAACTATTTTATAGCTGCTTCGTGTTGTCGTCAAGGTTCTGGGCAACATGCACTGGGGAAATGGCTAACAAGGATGCTGTGAGATCCAGCTAGCCAGCTCCTTCGACTCCGCGACTTGGCAACTCGTCGACTTGGCGAATAAGTCAACGCAGCAAAATGTGTCAAAATGCGCAATTTATTTAATTTTTAGCACACGCTCTGATATAGGATAGACTTAAGCAGCTCCAAGTCGGAGTAAAGTCATTTTCATACTTTTTTTTGTATTTGTTTGCGTATTTTCTTTTTCCCTTTTGTAACTTTTGTTTTTGTGTTTTTTTTTTTTTTTTTGAATTTTTTTTGTTTTGTATTTCGATTCGACTTGACGCTATTTAAGCGCAAAACTTTTAAGTTGCTGGGCAAAAGTTTGTGAGGAAAATAAATTGGATTAAACCAAAAAGATGGCACCAGCGCGGCCATAAGGCAACGTCACAATGTCCAACAACTTGGCAACTTAGTTTGTTTTTATGCTGCTTTTCAATCCCATTTGCCCATTTGGCCATTTGCTCAACCCGAAAGGTCTGCAAAAGTATATTTTTTGCTTTTTATTTTTTTTAAAAGGCTAACAAATGTAAACGAACTAAAATTGCTAAAATGCACGTGGTACATGGGCTGTCATAGAACTTCTTCTCTGCTTCTCGGCTTCAACTCATTAGACAAATGAAGGCAAACTAAACGTACTAAGCGCATGTTTACCCAAAGTATTGGCCAAAAACTTTGTGCTGCTTTGTGGCAGAGAGTAGCAAGTGGCAAGGGGACTGCTAATTCTGCTGCTGTTTCTGTTTGCTGGTCCGATCGCCAAATCAAATAGGGCACCAAAAAAGTTTTGTCTGACCCCATGCCCTTATAACCATAAATGTCAAAGTCAGCTAAAAGTTTGCATAGTTTTTGACTTTCAGCAGCGGCAGTGACCGAAGCAAGCGTTGCTGTCGCTTCATGTTGAGGGGGCTGGCATGGGGTCATATGGTTGACATATTTGCTGGGGGATTATTAATTGAAACAAGTTAATTTGCGCTGAATATTGCCCAACCAGCAGACACAAGACGTCGCCCTCAGACACAAGAACACACACACAAACATACGAGGTACGAGTAAAGCCGACAGTGTCAAAGCAGTTTGCCAAAGGCGCTGCCACGCCCATTACCCATTGCCATTGCCATTGCCAGGCCAACTAAGAGCTGGCTAACAAGCTGCACAAAAACGACAAACAGCTAACACTGGCAAACAAAAAGCTGACACAAAGTTATTAAGAGACATCATGTTCTATCCCTTTCTGTCCTCTTCAGTTCCGTTCCGAGCCTCTTGGCTCTGCTCTGTTCTGTTCCGTTCTGTTCTGTCCAAAGGATAAACTTTTCATATGCTTTTGAATTAAACACTGGCATGTTTTTTATATGTTTATTTGGCATATGCATATCTACTCTAGATAAAGTTTTCTCTTCGCAACAAAAACAACTTATAATTAGCATTTAAAGACAAGACATTTCGGTTAGAAGTTTTTGCTGCTTTCGCTCTGTAAACAAATGTGCAATGTTAAGATTATACTTGTAGTATAATCGTGTATAGCCGACAACACTCCGATATGGGGTCAGTGAGACAGGCAATTAGAACTGAAGATAATGGTCGCCAGTGCCGTCGCTCGGAAACCCAAAAATCTGCCCTAACAAATTTAAACTGAAATCCTGTATATGTATAAGTTAAGTGTGTATTACAATTTCTATATATAGTTATAGTTTGGTCTCATTATTTATGCCTCAAGTTATGCTGCTAACAGCACATAAACTGCCGACTGCAGTACCAAGACCAACACTAACAACAACTCTCTCCTCCAGCACCGCAACGGCAGACTTCCTCTCATAAAACCATAGTAATCCACCGCAGCCACGGCAGTCGCTGTAAATAAGTACTAAACTTTACCACGGTTGTCTGTTTTTTGTTGCTTTTGCTGTTGCTGTTGCCGATGCCAAGGCGCAAATGTTTTGTGAAATGCGCTCAAGTCATAAATTTTACACAACACTAGCAGCCGAAAGGGAGCAGGAGAGGGAGCGGCATAGACGGGAAGAGGGCATTTCGCGCCATTGACTTGCATTGACTGGGGCTGTCTATGTACTTGGCGTTTACTTTCTGTTCCTACAATTTTTGTTGTTGCCTTTTTTTTAATACACAAGCAGCCCGCAGCAGCATCCAGATCCTTACTATATAAACATCACAGACAACGCCGCAAGCATTTTGCTTTTATAGTTTATTGATGCCGAATGGCAAAATTGCTAGCGTATTGATGCTGAAAATGTTTAAGCTGGCAATGCGGGCAACTGCAAGGCAACCTCAGCCTGGACTGCTGTATAGGGTTGAGCTAAGTTAAATAGATGGACAGAGAGAGGGGAAACTGCTTGAGCCAGATCTACTTATTTATTTAGTTGTTTGTACTTCATCAGGCAGCTCGTAATGCTTGTGATTATTATGGGATGCAACGTTAAATTTTAAAGCCGAGCTAAGCAAGCAGCGTGTTGCATGCTGCAAGTTGCAATGGCGCAACTCTGCGGACAAGTTGCGGACAGGCTCTTAACCAAGGCCCCACATGGCGCTATGCACTTGGTTGCGGAAATGAATCAAATGACTGTGCGGCCGGGCAACTTCTGTGGCATGGTCAAAAATATGAATCTCAAAGTTGACACACACACACACACACACATATATGCGCTTTAGCATTCCCAACTAATCGGATTCTAATGGCAAAATAATTATCAGAAGACTGCATAGAGCCACTCAAACTAACACAGATACGAGTACTCGCTCGCACCCACACACACTCGGAAATATGCACATAAGCACACACTGTGTATTCATAAATTTTCGAGTGCCATTAGTTTTACATTTGCGGCTTATACTGAGGATAACCGCAATGTGAAAAGCCGCACAATTTTCAAGTCATACGGAAATGAATGGCTGTCCAGCGACAGCTGGAAAATGGAGTAAAGTCGACTGGAAACAGATGCCAAAGCCAATGCATTGACCACAGAGGGGTTTAAGGGGATTGCTCATGCATGCATGCTTGTACAACTGAATTGTCTTTGTGTTTGCATATTTGCATGTGTCTGTCTGTATGCTTAAATCTCAATCACAGTTTTCAATTAATGAAACAACAACACAAGGCTCCCTTAATGATGATGTATTAATCCAAGAAGCAGGGGAGTGGCATTCAGGCACCTGGGCTATCTGCATAAATGAAAAATTGTCAGCTGCTCAGGTTATTGGGCAGCCAGCAGAGTGGAGCCAAGTATTGGCAATTAAATACAGAAACGGAAACGGAAGCAACAACAGAAACAGACCAAGAGACAATTACCAATCAGTGTGTCGAACTTACAACTACAAGTACAACTACACTTGCCACAGACACAGACACAGACACAGCCACAAATAAATACAATAACACTAGCAACAGTAAGGGCAGAGCAAGCCGATTTTGTGACCAGTTCAATAATATTTAATTAAATATTTAAAACCGCTGCATAAATTCAAACATTTGCATCACGAACGAGGAGTCAAGTGTAAATAATACTAGGAAAATGCAACTGCAATTTGTACACATAGACAAGTGTATACATGTTTAGTATGTTACTTGTATATTACTTCAATTAATATATGCACTTGTACTTGTATATATAGAAGGCTCATTGTGTTGAGATTGCTTGGGATTTGGACTACTTCAATGCCACATCTGCTGAATTGTTGTTGCTTTTATAGAATTAAATGAAAACCAAGAGCTCTGATTGCGAGTCGACCAAGAAGCATAATAACATACCCTAGAAAATGATTAACAATTGACGATGCTTATAATAAATAAAAAGTAAATAAACCATTAATTCCAAATACTTGACAATACAAATAATACGGATTAACTGCTTATAATTTTTGCTTACAGCTTACAGGTATTAAACATAATACCCACTTCACATCTTTATATGGCCAGAGGGTATTAAAAATCAATAAGCCTAGCGCAAATGTGGCAACTGAATTAACTCCATTCCGCACGCATGGCAAGCTGACTAGGGGGCTGCAGGGCTTGGGTGAAGGGGAGATGGGGAGATTGCTACCTCGTCCCATTGGCAAGCCAAAGTCCTCATGCCCCTTGGCGAACGGTTAATGCGAAAATTCAATTAGTGGCATAATTAGTTGTGGCAAGCATTGAAGTTCAGATTTTTTGGCAGCTTCCAGCAGCTAGTGAATGAACAAAATGAACTGAATGGCCATGATGGCTTGGCCAGCAAAAAGCTTGTGCAATTTCATTGGACACTGCTGTGCTGAACGCTTTTGTTGATCTTTTCCTGCTGCTACCGCTGCCACTATGCCATTCAGTATAAATTCCGTTCATTCGCAACGCTTGATTAATGCTCCTTAATTAATTCAAGCTAATTTACGAAGCATTTGGCATAACAAGCACCAGCCTTGACGAGGCACACTCGATGCTTTAAACCACAGGAAATTTAAGAAGAAGCCATCCACACCAAACCTAAACCAGCAGCCACCCACCCAGACCTAATTCCAGCCCTAACATTGGCGCATTGGTGTTAATTAACTAAATGCAACAGCAATAAAATTGATTGTTTTCACTTTGTTTGCAATGCAAATTGCTATGCCGCGTGCTGTGCTAACTACGGCAATGGGGCAATGGGGGGCTAATCCCAGTGGCAACTGCCAAAACGTTGAGGACACCCAACGGATATTTCCGAAAATTGTTCTGGCCCGGGCAATGACGTTTTTACTAAAATATGCGCGAAACTGCGGTTGTGCCAGTTTGGCAATTGCAGTACAGCAAATTTAATTATAGTTTAAGCCAGAATACACAAAATACACACGCGCACACATACGAGTTCACACACACACACACACATACAATTATAAAGACTTGCACATGCATATGGCATAGAGAGGCAAACAGAGAGACAAGTCGCGAAACAAGTCAAATGGCAAGTCACGTTTCAATGGCTAATGAGGTCATGTGTAAGAGCCAATGGTGGCTGCGGGGCCAAGTGTCTGTCATTCATTGCTATGTGATGTGATGTGCTTTGCTCCGCTCTGGTCTGCTGCTTTGAGCTTCTCAACATAGCTCAGCTCTTCGCTCTCTGCTGCTCAGCTTAGTGCGGATTGTTGCCATTGTTGACTAGGTACAGTTGTCATTCACTGGCGAGCACGTTACAATAATGAGAACGTGCAGCACCAACAGCGCGACCCTGATGGGTGGCCCCGTCTGAAGTGCCGGCGACGGATATCTGGCTGAATAACTAAAGTTAACACTAACTTGGCAAACACATAAACATGAAAACAGGCCCAGGCCCGGTCCAGTTCACGCCCCGACTAGGCAGCAAGGACAATATATAAACAGACACACACACAACAGGAATACCTGCATGCGGACAATTGGGTGGCTCTGTAGGTGTGTGTGTGCAATGCATAGGCATATAATTTCAGCTTCCGTCAGACACAAACACTCACACACACAAACTCACGCACACCTTTGCGTCTGTCCTTAAACTGTTTGCATTATTATTACGGTTGCTATTCCCGTAGCTGTTGTTGTATTGTTGTGTTTGCAGTGCCCATTTGCAGGTTGCATTGCAATTACAATTTCGTTTTTGTTGTTATTATTTATTTAATAACTTTTCAGTGCACGATATATGTCAATTTTAATTGTAAATATAGCAATTTTAATTCTAAACTAGGAATTCTAGTGTGATGCACAACTTTTCGACTCTATCATCACAGCAAAGATAGCAAAAACATTTGTCTTAAAAAAAATATGCCTTTTTGTAACTACTCTAAACAAATAAAAGGTTTTTTATTGATAAACAGCCACCTAGTTTTTACATCATGTGTTTAATATTATTACTTTGTAAAGAGCAATGAGTTTTATTTGATAAATAAATGGGAAATAGAAATTATTCCTTATTCATTGCTCATATTTGCAAACAAAGTTTTTTCAAACTCGCATTAGTTGATTACTATTTATGAAATAAATGCGGGCACTTTGAAATCGAATTTATTTGCATTATGAGTTGATTGGAAATGTTCAACTTTATCTTAAGCCTCAAAAAGTTATGCTTTAAATTATAAAAAATACCTCTGTGTGCAAAGGGCTTAGTGCAATCAATGGATAAGACACGATAGAAGTTCCTGCACATGTGCACAACATGCACATGCACATGCACATGCACATACACATAGACAAACAGACAACTCTCACATGAGCATTTGTCCGTAACTCTAAATGCAAATATGAGCCCTCCGGGGCCGTCCGTTTACGTTGTTCCAGTGACGACACAAAATGAGGTTTCCCAAGTGCCCTAGGTAGAGGCAGCCCCATAATGGAGTCACGTCGCAGTTATGAAAAATATGTGATAATCCCAAGTATAAGTTACAAGCTCAACCCCCGTTGTTCTCTGCCCCCGGCCCCGACCAACAAGACATTTCAACGTACTTGAAAAGTTTCTTATCAGCGGCCAAACAAGAAATGAAAAGCAGCAAAGCCATTTGAAATGTTGGCATATGTGTTGCAGATAGAAGCCGTTAAGCGAGAATGTGTTGCATAAGCAGTTGCCTGACAAGAGAAGCCTAGAGCGATAGAGAGAGACAGAGCGCACTTGGCAATTAGGCAGAAAACTTTTTAATGTCTGGCTACTGTACTGGGCCATAATTTGATAACACCAAAAGTGAACCGAAAGTGTTTGGGGCAATAAATTTGCATGCCATGGAAATTCATTCACCTGCTGCCGACGAGATAAATTCACGTGCGTCGTGTTCAGCACGTGCTTAAAATTCACAATTCTCGAAAAAAAACGATAATTTTTATGAATATATATTTAAAATATTATGTAGCAAACTATGGGGTGACCAACAATGAAGGCAGTGGCCCAGATAATCAGGAAGTGGCGGCTTATTGAGCGCACATCAAAAATTGATTTGTGCCTCCGCACACGCATCTTTCTCGATGTGGGACTCTGTCTCCGTCTCTGTCCTGTGTCCTGTGTCCTGTGTCTGCCACAACGCAATCGATACAAGCTGCGTACGTGATTGTTATATTCTGTGCCTGCATTATGGGCCAAACAATAATAACTCATAATAATAATGCGTGTCCTTGCAAAAGGCTTAACGCGACACATTTAAGCGAACTTCCTGCAGCTGTAACTGATAGCAGTTGCCGCTATGGAAATCCCTCAGCCATGAGATGTCGCCCTATCCAACTTACTTCCTTGTCTCTTATCAATATGCATACGCCCTAAGTGGCATCATGAAGTACCATAGCCGTAGCTATGGCGTCTGGCTTCTGCCTTTGTGCCCACACGCTTGTACTATACAACCAGCAGGTTGCGAGAACATACATATCCCTTCTGCTCTCTCTCAACTATGCGCTTTTCTTTTCATAAATTTTTGAGTGACATTTTTGATGACACCCGAGCTTTGTGCCGTGTGCTCGGCGCACCCGACTAAAGGCACCTGTCACCATGGCCAAATGTTGCGTGGCATACTAAAGCGCCAAGTGTTTAGATGTCAACACCCAGCAGAAGGAGGAGCTTCTAACGACATCTTGCCAAGTCTTTGCATACCCTTGAAAATATGAATTTGAATACATCAAAAAAAATGCACACAAAAATTGAACCAATTTAAGTTGGAAGCCCAGTTTAATGTTCTATAAGTGGAATTACATGTTAATCGCTTAAAGTCTTGTACAAATAAAAGAACATGTAATTAGGCAGCTCTCCTTTGAGCTGGTATACCCTTTCGCTTTAACTTCTAATAGGCAAATGTTGAAGGCAATTTTTGACATTGGCTCCGCCGTTGTCGCTGGCGCTGCTTAAGGAGATTATCTGTGAAAAGGTTATGCGTTATGCGTTATCACGTAACATAAAGCGTAATCTCAAGCGCGTGGTTTGTATTTAAGTACATAGCCAAGTAGATTGCTGTTTAAAATTTGATGCATGCCAACGATGGCAACGAGGGCGATGCCATTTCCTTCTTTGTCTTCGCATTGCGCAAAAATTAAACAGCCCCACCCCCGAGGCAGAGCGGGAACTAGGGGGCTAAGCGCAAATGGAACGCTTTAAACTGTGTAGGAGGCAACCTTAAAGGCCTTGAAGTTGAAGGAAAAATCAATTGTGTCTAGGTACGCGCGAGCTGCGCTTTATTCAATTTTAACAAAGCTAATAAATGGATGTATAGCATGGCGTATGCGGGTTGTTTGGATGGAGGGCTGTCATGTCGTCATGGCCAGGGGAAAGCGGTGAAGTAAAGTAGACGACGTTCCACGATTTATGCGCCTTACACGTTAAGCCAAAAAGTATGCTACATAAGCTGCAGGCAGAGGCACCAATGTCGCATATGTTGGGTCCTTCAGTAAGCTGAAATTCAAATTTTTACTTTGCCTTTGGCATTGGCACTGGCACTGGCTCTGGCACTGGCATTGGCATTGGCTTCGGCTCTGACTCTGCTGGCATGGCCTCCTCTTCTTTTTGGGCTGTGGTGCGGATACCCCACACCAAAAGGGGTTGGCTTAAATGCGCCACGCCATTTGTCAGTGTAATAAAATCAAACACAGCGCTCTGAAAACCTCAAAAGCCATACAGTTTGGTAGCGTTAACACAGCAGGTACGAACAAGCGAGGGATGAGGAGCTGCAGGAGACGGAGACGGAGACGGAAACGGAGAAGCGCCCAACTGAGCAAAAGCTATTGAAAATTTATATTGGCCGCATTTGTAGCTTTTGGCTTGGGCAGCATTACCTTGAGCGCTTTTTGAAGTTTTCACATTTATTTCACTTGGCTGGCAATGGCAGATTTCATCCAATCTTTGTAATTGTATGCACTTCGTTTTAATGCGCTTTCGCGTCACTTTAACACCGCGCCCACGACAACCTCGACCTGTCCACAGCTCCATTGGCAAGCCAAAACCAAAACCAACACCAATCGACCTTCACTCTCGCATTGGCATTTGCAAAGCACATGTCGATATATTTTTACGGCGCAATTTATTGCCGCCATTTCTCGCGCCCAAATGCAAATGCAGACGCTCTACGCGACCGTCGTTGTTTACATTAGTTATCAGGCTTATTTATGGGATCCGACCACATCCCACCACACTCTGAATGCCAGAGGCAACCACTTGACTAGAGTGCTTGACGCTTTAAAAATGAGCCAGCGACTGCTGCCAAGTGCCTATCAAATTAAGTTTAGTGCCGCGATATGGCCAAGCCTTTGTCTTACCAAGCCCCCCATGCCCAGCAGCGGGGGCAAGCATTGAGAAATCACCAAATAATTGCGACGCTTACACTTTGTTGCTGCACTGGGTTGACGCTTATCTCTCGTGGCAACATTTGCAACAGCTACAAACTGTGGCAAGCTCGCTTATTCCTATGGGAACGGGCATGGGATCAGGACGAGGAACGAGGAATGAGAAACGACAAATTACAAATTCAACAAGCGCCAAGTGGACAACCCTCATTAATTTTGGACCCTGTATAGCGAACAGCGAAGGGTGCGGCAAAGTTTTCTATTAAAATTAATAATGTTGCTAAAAACAAAGCAATGACAACAACAATGATGGCGACAAGCAAAGCAACAATTACACCAACAACAAGCCAACGAGCTTGTTAAAAAATTGCCTCACAGCATGAGCCAGGCTTGAGACTTTAATAAGTTGCGTGATTTGCTTTTGTGGACCGTTAAAAATTTATCAACAACAACGTCAATAAAAGCTCAAAAGAAAATGGCCAAAGGTGTCTATGCCAACGACATAAACTGAGCCTCGGCAAAAAGGTTAATAACGGCCAGCAAACAGTGGCAAATTGGAAGTTTTTGCGCAATTAAAACTAGGAAGCAACGCAAATAAAAGGCTTTCAATTTAATCAGATGTAACTACATAGTTGGGGGTAATACAAACGAGTCTCTCTATAAAAAGTTATTGCCTTTTTCAACAAATTGTTTGAACAAAATTATTCTGAAGCACAGAATAATAATTTAAATTTGTTGTTTGCTACCAAATTTTTCAACTATTAAACGGTATCAGACAGATTAGTACACCACATTAATAGCTGCTCTTTCACTATAGTTGTAAAACGTAAAATAAGTACGACTGTGGCAACAAACAGGGCGAATGCGTAATTTCACTGTGGCAACACATTGCCCATTTGGATGAGGCAGCAAGGGAGACTGCCTACGTGTAATTGAAACTGCCACACGAAATGGATGAGGATGAGGACATTCGACTGGTGGGGACTGTCGCGCAAGTAAAGTAAAATAATTAGCGTTATGCTATTTTGTTTGTTTCTGTGTTACCACAATAGCTTGAGATCTGTCGACCCACCCAGCCATATTACTTTTAGTTAATTAATTGAGTTGCTCGTTATGAATACTTCATAAAGTAAGACAGATATCAAGTTGGCCAAACAACCGCAGGTAACCAGAATAAGAAGAAGAAACTGCCCACTCCACCCATACACACATACATACATACAAATACTTATACCTACACACATTTATATGTAGGAAGGCGCAAGTACATGCTTTAATTTAACTACGCCCAAATATTTGAGTCAATTTTCAAGTGCCTTGAGACTTGGCCTTTGTCTTTGCAAGCGGTGTGTAAATAGCGCCTCAGTAAACAAAAGAAGCAAACAAGCAAAACAAAAAAATGCAAGTAGGAGTGCGCTATTTAAGCGGGCTCAACTGTAATATACCCTGTATAGGGTGAGTGTAATAATATGAGCAAAGAAATAATATTGGGTAAAGATTGAGTTAAGTAAACTAGAGGAGCTATTAAGATAATTGCATGTTATAAATCTATAGTCATTTCCCATTTACTTCATTCAAAGTACAATCGACACTTGTGTTGACACAACCATGTCACACCCCTTTTGGGCAGTTTATAGTTAGAGGGTATTGAAAGCAGAGAAGCGGCAAAACGGCTAAGGGTCCCAAACTGGAAAAACAATCAAAGAAATTAGCAAACAGCGAGAATAGCAAGCAATAAAAGAACACAGAAGCGGAAGAACATAACGCAATGCAACTACATAAATAATTTAATATTTCCACTTCACTTGCTGCGCTGCTTTTTGGTTTCTGTTCTTTTCCCTCCTTTTGTTCTTTTCGTTTCTTTGCATTTCATTCGGCTTTCTCTCTCTCTCGGCGACGCAAGCAAAATAAGCAATCGAATGCTCAGTTAAATGTAAGAAAAATCAATTTTCCAAACAATTTTACTGTGACCCCCACACGCCTTGGCCCAGTCCATGGCCCTGAGCTGCCATTTTGTTATGGGTTTTTATGCACTTGTCGCCGGCTGCGGGCAATGCTCTTTTTTTTTGTTTTTTGTCAGTTCTTCTCGTACTCTTTGGCCATCCTTTGCACATTCTCCTTCTAGTCCTTGCGAACCAGCACGGAGGAGGCAAATCATCAGACACAGAGCAAAATCAATCGCCAAATCACTTCAGTGCGTCGTTCCATACCAAAGCAGTCGTCGTCGCCGACGTTTAGATGAATATTTTGGTTATTTTTTTTGTTTTGTCTTTCTATCGAGTCGCTTGGGCTTTTCTGTGTTTGTTTTTGTTTTTGTCTCTAGTTCATTGTTTGCCTTTTCAGCTGCTTCTACTGAGGCTCTTGTTTTGCATTGTTTGCTCACCGAAGCACTGTACCCAAAATGGCAGGCTAACGATTCCTTTGGGCCCGATTTGGAGAGCGAGCGGGAGAGATAAGCGCCCTTCCTCCGCTTCATCCTGAATATCAGTCCCCTCACCCTAGGACTCTTCCTCTGTCTCCGGCTCTGGCTCTGGCTCCGGCGTTAGGCGCTTCAATTGTGTCACGCATGCACGCACGTTGCTTCCGTTTTTCCGGTTGCCGGGTTTGCTATTTTTTCCTGCTTCCTCTTTCGTTCACTGGCTCCTACTTATTTTGTGCTCCTACTCGAAAAATAAAGAAAAGGAAAATAAGAGCAGAGCAACAACAACAACAACAGCTGGAGCTTACAAACAAAAAAAAGAGAAAAGCAGCGACAGACTGGAAAATTTGCATGTTTAGAATGTTTGGACATGTTGAAATCTTCTTGGGAGTTCCCTGTTTTGCCAAGTTTTCTTTTTTGCTCTCCGGCACGAAAATGAAATTTGCATCTGACAGTGACGTAGAATTGTTCCCATAACAAGGGAATATTACTTCGGCAAGCAAAAACATATATATTTATATATTCAAATATACACAATCTGGATAAGAAGGGAAAATATAGAGTTTACCTTTTGTATTTTTAAAAGTAAAATATTCAATTTTTTACCTTACTTCGTAAATCCCTTGAAAGTCCGCCCATATCATTAGAATCACATTCGTCTCAAGTGTAAACATGCATGCGAGAGGTTGGAGCAAAAAGAATTGTTTGCCACAAAACGAAGCAAAGAAAAACATAGGACAGAGGACAAAAGACACACACACGCCCAAGAATGTGAGCACGTGTTATTGCATTTTGAGGCGATTTGCATATGTATGTGGATATTTCCAATACTAACACCAACAACAACAACAACAACAAGAGTCAGAAGTACACGAGTAACAAGAGTAACAAACCAGGCCCTTGGCATTATCGATTGTGAGCAGTCAAGAGTAATAAGTGGAAAAGTTGGACTATGACTATTTCTGGATATTCATCTGGAGGCTATTGCCAAGTCATAAGCGGAAGATGCTAAACAAATTTAAAGCACTCGACGCCCGAAGGTCATGTTGTCATTTCCTTTGTCGCAGTGCCTCCTGCTACTAGAGACTACATAGAGGCCGTTGCCACCGCACGCGGCTGCCACCGGATGCTTTGGGAAGCTCAGGCTACAGTTAAAAGTTCAATTTGTGGAACGGCAACAGCGGCATTTACACGAACACAAGCACATGCGAACGCAGGCCAATTGAAGCGTAAGAAACAGGAGTAGGACGCAGCGCAGTCGCAGCAGCAGCAGCAGCAGCAACAACAACAACAACAAGAGCCACCGCAAGACCAGCATCGCCAGCATCAGCATCAGAATCACCATCATCGCAAACAGCAAAAGGAAATTTTGCGTTAAATTATTACTTTCCGTTTATGCAAAGCATTTGAGTTCGCCCACTTTGCTTTAACGCTGGATGCTGCCATGTTTTGTTGTCGCAGCTATCCACAAACAACCATACACACACACACATACACACTCATACGCCCTGTCATGGAGACCATGCCAAAAGTAGAGTAGCAAAGAGAGCTGCGGAATGCGGTTGGCTGCCTCTGTGCGAATTAGTATGTGCGACAAGCAAGGAAATTGCAATAGCATCTCATGATGCCACTAAATGCACTGAAAGGGCGCAGGCAACAACAGGAACAACGACAGCAGCAACAACAATAACAACTACAAACACAGCAACAGCAACAGCAATGGCACATCAGTGGGGGCCTAGGCAAGATTGGAAAACGGAGCGGGTTGCAAAAAAAAATTCATTTGCTGCATTTGCAAAAATTTTGCCGCTGTCATCGGGAGAGGGGAAAAATGTAAAGAGAAATAGCAAGCAAGGGTTAGGGTGAGGGTAAGGGTGAGGGTTTGCCACTACTAAGACTGCAGCGGGTTCACCATTTGAAAGGACACACACACATGAGGAGTGAGGGCCGTCGGGCCCACTGACTGCCTGCATATTACACAAAAGGAAAGGCGACGGGAGCAGCTGGCACTAACTGAAATGAAACGAAACGTAACGTGGAAATTGCAGGCGCCGCCAACGACGCCGCTGCAGCTGCTGTCTCTTCTGCTGCTGCTGCTGTTGGTGCTTTTGTTGCTGCTACTGCTGTTGCCGCCTCTATGGAAATGCATTTTAAAGAAAACGGCGCGCTTTTGTCATTTTAATTTTGCGGATTTTCTGTTTTCATTTCATGCCAACATGCCACAAGCGCCCAAGGTTAGGCAGCAAGAAATGTTTTTTAATTGAAAATGTTCTAGTCAGTTGGTACTCTTAATTGTGGGCGTCGCAGAAGGCACTTAAGTAACTGGAGACTTCAACTATTATATTGTATGTTAAGAGTAAGCCCAGCTACAGACAGGCTCCTTCAGTTCCCAACCAAGAAGCAAGCTGGCAACTGGCAACTGGCAACTGGCAACTGGCAACTACAACTACCACACACGCTATGTGGCTCGCATTGTGGCCATTTATCTTGCTCAAGGTAATAAAATGTCTATAATTAGTCATTTAATATACAGATTTCCGTTTTGCGTCAAGGGGCGCAAACTTTTGCCAGGACCCAAGGCTAAAAAAAAACAAGTAGATAAAAATGCCAAAGAAAGTTTTTACGTCGGCTGGGAGCTTGGAAGACAAGCCAGGCAAGTCATATGAAGTGGTCTGTCTAGAGTCTCGTATCTTATGCCTGTGTGGGTAATTTAACCAGAGCAAATGATAAACTACTAAGCAGCAGACTACGATACTACGAACCTTACCCGAGTGGTGAACCTAAATAAATGTGCAATTAAGAGCTGCTCACTTTACCGTTGGACCGCACAATTTGCTGCCAACTTTTGCTATGAGCTGCGAACGAATAAGCATTACATACATAAAACTCAACACACACGGCTAGGTGTGAGTGTGGATATGTGAATACATGAGAGTGGGTGTATGTGTGTTGTGCACTTTTAACGTAATATGCCGTTTGCCTGCCTGAGCTATGAGCATTTTTATAATAAATCTTGGCCGCTTCCGTTTTTGGTTTGCAAACTTCCTGTTGGCAACGGCCAACATCAGAATCTTGGCCAAGACAACGTACTTTCCTTGATAGCCTGCCAGCCACCCAGCCATCCAGCCAGCCAACAGCGGAGACGGTAACACTAGCCTGCACCGTGATTTGCACGCAACATATGGACTACTATGCTTCACTCTATTCTCTATACTCAACCCGGCTCATTTACTGCTCCGCCAGTGTTTTCCTTGGGCATGTGAAACTGTGCAACGTCTTGGCCTGAAATGGAAGAAACAGTTGGCTGGGGAGTTGGAGTACGCATCGCCTCGACTTTAGGTGTGCTGTAAGTTGGCCAACTTGCTGAAGAAATAAATCTTGGACTTTTTGCTTTATTGCAGTTGTTCTCTCTGTCTCTCTCTCTCTCTTTCTCTATTCGCTCTGCAAGCTGATCCATTTACAAGCCGTGCAGAACTTATTGCATATACGCGACGTTCATTCGTGGCACAAAATATGGCTTTAAGATTTTTACTTTATTTTTTTACACGTGTTTTCTTAAACATTTACATATTAAACAATGCCTTTCTTCAACATGCCACACGCACTTCATATTTTATTGTTTATTGTTTGAGTGGCTGACATTTTAACGAGCACTGAAATAAATTTTATTGTCTTTAAATGATTTCCAAGTTATGGCTGAAACCTAATCGATATTGTGTGGCCAACCTTTGGCTTCAGTTAAAATTAATCTCCTGCTTTAATTTCGTAATGGCCAATATCCAAAGAGTCTATAAAGCAGCTATAAGTTCACAGCTCGGCAAACATTAAAAAGATGGAAAATTGATCGTCAATTAAAATAAAAGAACACTCTCAATAATTAGACAAGATAATGACGACGATTATTGTAGGCTCTTAGAAAGGTGTGTGTATTCCTTATTATCAATAATCTAGCGGCAATTATTACTGGAGTTGTGCAAAGATTAAACATCGCCAAACGCCATTTTATAATCTTATATCAGTATCTCCGGGATACCTCTTGCCCGGAACTTTAAATCTGAGATTATTCTCAGCCTCTTAGCCGATAGCATAAACATCAAAGGGACAATTTGCTTAGCAATAACATCGTAATTTATTATATGCAGGATTTTTGGATAGCACGCAATGACTTACAGTCGCTCACAGTCAATGTCTGTTTTATTCGTTTTTTCTTTCGCTTTTTTACCCCCCACCCCTCCCTTTGTGCGCTGACCAGGCAGCCTGATTGTCAACCAGTTCAGTTCAGTGTCGGGTCTGTCCCGTTTCAAAGTAATGCCTTTAGAGCACGCTCTTGGCAGTTTCTCAAAACAAAATTAGAGGCAAAGGCAACAGCAAAAGCAAAAGCAACAACAACAGATAACAGAAAAATTGTAATGCAAATTTAATTAGGTTTTAAGTGCTTCAACGCAATGGCAAAGTCTAAGACGGCGAAGTTGTTTATTGTTGTTGTTGCTTATGCTCCTCCTGATGTTGTTGTTGCTGTTGTTCTTTATTGTTGCTGTTGGTTCTTGTCAAATATTTACTTTGAAAGCGGCGTAAAATAATCAAAAAGGTTGCCTACCACCGGCCCCTGAAAGCAAAGGTGGTAATGAAATTTTTCGCGTTGTGTTTTAAAACAGTTTAAAGTTATTACGACAGGCTACGTGAACTGGCAAATTGATTTGGCTAAGAAAGTTTAAAGCGTTATGAGGGACCGGGCGGGAGGCAAAGACAAACAGCCAATGTTTGCCAAACGTGGCGAATACATAATATTAGCTTCTAACTTTAGCAAAAAGTCAAAGCTAATTTGCGTGTGACCCGCATCAAAACTTGCCCATATTGAAATCGAAATTCCAGCACATCGCAATGCATAAAGCTGAATTGGTTTATTGTCTACCGGCCAAAACTTTGTCAATGAAAGTTTTTAGCGCCCATGCAATATGCAAATATTTGCGCAACTTTATTAAAATTCATTTTTGTCATTTATTTGAAACCATACGAATACGGGTCTGTGTGTGTGTGTGTGTGTGTTTGGTTGTGATTGGTATTGTGGTTATATGTGTGTGCGTGTGTTGAACTAAAAACTCTTGACAATAGTTTTGCGAAGTTGTTACTTTCATGGCGGTCGCGCAAAAATGCAGCAAAGAATTTGTGCTAAGCGGCAATAATTGCAAATTCCAGTGCAACCACACACCCACACACATACACACATGCATACACTACATAAGCACCAACTGGTTGAGAAACTTTCGCCTTGTCTAACTGTCTACAAATCGCAGAGCTTTGCGAAAATCTTTCCAAAATGTTTGCCATAGACATTTTTGCAGTCAAAACTTTGAAGCGCACAAAAGTATGCAATGGTTTTTAAATGGCCGCAATGTATGTATGGATGCGGTCATGTGCGTGTTGCACACATTGTAATTCAGTCCTGCCCGAACCTCCGAGCGCCCTCAACTGTCGATGCATTAATTTAATGAACATGGAATCAAGCTGAGCGCATAGTTTTTTGTTCACTGCCCCGTGAAAAAATACAATAATTAAACCGACACAATTTTAATTGGCCGAATAAAAAAGCTGAAACAAATGCTTCAATTTATACGTGTAATCAAAAAATTAAGCAGCTAACTGTTTTGTGTTAAGCTGTTAATTCGTATTATTGTCACTACTCAGCTGTATATATGGCAGTGGGCGTGGCACTCACTGTTCAAGTCCAGCATACTCCCACACTCATGCTCGTATATGTCTGTCTATATGTTCGCATGGATACAGTCGAATTGGTAAATGCTTCGGGTCTTCAATTGAACTGCGGAAACCTAGCGTATGCTATCCATACGCTGCCAGCGAGCATAACTAACAGTTCAGTGCACACTGGAGCACTGAAGTCTCTCTCTGTATTCGAGCAGCTGCAGACGGCAGCCTGCCGTTACATTACGAACTTCAACTTGCAATTTGGACGTGACCAAAAAAAGATTGCCGTAGGTGTCAATTGTTTGTTGGTGTGCGAGCACATATGTGTGAATTTATCGGTTGACATGACAATGCGGCTGCAAAATGCTTGCGTCGAACTGCACTTCAATATGCCACGGGCGACGGTCTCCGCAAATGCCAACTGCGAACTGTGAACTGCCAACCCAGCACTGTGAGCTACAGACTAACGTGCTCTCGGTCTGACTCTGACTCTGACTCTAACTCCAACACTGACTGCTAACTCTTTGCTCTTCGATCCCATGTGTACGAAACTACCATTAGGTAGTATGGCAGTTCAGGGCAAGCTCGCACACTTTATGCCTTCACTGGGTCTGTTGTCGTGTGAGTTGCTGCGAGGGTTACTCAAGCACTCTCAATGACTGCAAACGTTCATAGAAATACGATTATATATTGCATAATTTCTGAAATACCTTTTAGTCGAAATGTTAGTTGACTTTTTAAACTAAATCACAATTATGAGAACAAGTAAACAAAAATGGTTACGTCAAATATAACAGATATCTCAATAAATGTGCCTTGAAGCAGCCCTCGATCCTGACTTGGCAACTGAGTTGGCTATACTACTGGTGCCAAGCTCTCTAATGTGACCTCAACGTAAAATAATTGCTGACCAAAGTGCACTCAAATGCAGACTCATAGCTACACGTGATGACCAATGCACTTCAGGTCAAATGTTCTCAAATGTGCATGGTCCCACCCACCTGGTCTGGTGTCAGACACCATACACTGTACACACCACAAACACCCGCACACAGAAACGTGTGTGAAAAGGTATTGTTAGGCAGCCGCAAGGTCTCGTTGACCGGCTCGTTATTCTTACTTTTTCGGTCAGCTTAGTTGAAGACAAGTCGCTGTAATTGATGTAATTTCTAGGCAAAGGTGCAAGGCAGGCCTCAAACTACACACACAGTTTTGTAGAAATGGAGAACCCTTCGGCCTTTCGCATTGTCTGCAACAAAAGTCACAAGTTGCAGCTCACATGACATCTCCTGACCGGCACTGACTACACGAGGGTCACTGTTATTTGAGCTGCTATTTTCTTGGTCTCAATACTTTTGTGGTTTGGCATTTGAGTGCGAATGAAAAACAACTTGGCTTTAAAGCATCAAGTTGAGTAATTTAAGAATCGATTGATTCGACAATGAGGCAAATCAATAACTGAGCAACTGTCATCCACATCGACCTCGCTTAACAGCAACCTCGCTGCCAGCGACCATTTGAAGGTTGATTATAATGTAAGCAACGAGCATGTTGTTACTTTTGCATTTTTATTTTTATTTGTACGAGTATTTTATTGACGTATTTGTTATTGTGTTTACTTTGGCTTTTACTGCTCGCTCAACCGATCGACTTACTTAGTTGGCATGACAGTCGACAGTTGTCTTGTCCCGGTATATTATTTATTATGCCGCAATTGAATTTGAATGTTGTTGATTCTTGTTTCTTGGGCTTTTTGTTTAGCTGCCAACAAGGCTGAAGCTATCACTACAAGTATGGGCAGTTGCCTTTAATTGGGAGCACATAAGAATGATGCCATACTACTACAACAACAACAAAAACATAGTAGTAGTCATCAGAAGAAGCAGTAGCAGCAGCAAGTGCAAGAAATTTCCTTCTAATTGCAGCTTATGCAAAATATATAAGCTGAAAATGTTCTTGGCTAATTACTTAGAGTGAGTAGGCTAAAAATGGGTTAACACTTGCTAACGGCTGCCGTTAGTGTTGTTGTTTTTTAGTTGCTATTTCGCCAAGTAGCAGCTGTTTAGCCGCCGGCTGAGTTTCTCTCTCTATGCTTCGTTCTTAGTCCTCCCTTCGCCATTCTCTATTTCCCTCTCGTTCTCTTTCTCTTGTCGACCGCCTCACTTCGTACGTACTTCAATCTAAAGGCGAAAATTGAACAAAGGACTTTGTTTGTTTTCAACTAAATTAGTGCAAATAGTGCACGCACACACACATACACTTCCATACACAAACACCTGCATAGTTGGAGCGGGCGTGAAGCATTCAAACCTGCGGCACAGGCGGCAAAGCAACGTTACCTTGTTCCACTTAAAAACAACAACAACAACAGCAGCAGCAAGAACAAAACTGCTTTGTTGCTGCCATTCACTTTCTTACACAGATACGCACAGACACAATGGATAGGGATTTGTGTACGTTTGTGTGTGAGCTGTGGCATTATCTGGCGCATAGTTGGCCCGCGATTTGGGCGCTCAAAAGTATGCTATACGAGTCATTACCTTTCATCTCAATTATACCAGCACACACACACACAGACGCTCGATAGTGAGAGCGAAAGAGAAAAGACTAAAAGACTTTAGAATCAGATGTACATATGCATGTGTACATACATACATACATATTTATTTAAAGAAATTCTTACGCCCAAGACAACAATAACAACGACAACTGACGCAATGCCTCGTTTATGCCACACGTGACCTGCTTTGCCGTCGGCCAGGGTCGACTACAGTGGCTGCCATATAGTCGCACACTATTTTTACAAGTGTCTACAGTTAAGTACTCACATACACAAACACACACGTACACGCACACGCACACTCGCACGCAAAGTTTTTGTTGTGCCCATGCGAAAATTACCATGCTCAGAGGACACAGGCTGCTCGTCGCCGCTGTCGCGCTCAACGCCAGTCTTGTGGCTGTGGCGTGAAATGAGAAGAACAACTTTGGCGCGCTCAATGGCAACAAAAGGAAGAAAAAGATGTATAAGCAGCCGCTCGAAAGTAGAGCGCGGAATGTGGCAAGCACCAAGCACCAGGCACTAGGCACTAGGCACTAGGCACCAGGCATAACGCACTGGGCAACTATCCAAGCAAGCGAACCAGCAAAGCAGCCAAGCAGCCAAGCGAGCCGAGCTAAGAAGCTGACGTAGCCATAGCATTGGATTTCATTATGCGCATTTTCTACCACTTTTTGCAACGCAGTTTGCATTGCATACTTTTAGGCACTGGCTGATGCCGCTTCTGCCAACGCGTTGGCAACGTTGCTGTTGCTGTTGCTGTGTTTTCAGTTGAGTTTGCTTTTGCGCAGACACTGAAATGCAATTTGCATAAGTTTCACAGCTTCTTTCGCTTATATAAAGACGACTTATATAAATATAAATACTATGTGTATAACCCATCTGGGCGCCAGAGTACGTGTGTTTTTGTCTGTCTGTGTCTGTGTGTACTTTAAGTATGTGTTGCCGAGCTGTTGGCAGTTTTCATGAAAAGAAAAAAGCTGCCACGGTAACGCACAACGTCAAGATGAACAAATGAAATTTGTATCTGCCTTCCACTCTATCCTCTCTCTCAAAAAAAAAAGAAAAAAACAAAAAGTACTGACAAAATGCTATTGTGTAATAGAAAGCTTATGTTGCACGGAAATTGCAAGATAATAGAACTGTTCGAACTGAACTAAACTCTACACAAAGTGAATAATTTGCAAATACTTTATATAATTTTAATAAAATATAAAGATTGAATATTATTCACTTTGCCAAAATATCTTTTGATAGCATTACGTTGGGTAAAATCCATTTTGAATTTCAAAACTAAAACTAATTTAATAAACGATTTAAGTCATCTTTAATAAATAACATCAAGAACTTTGCAAGTGCAAATGAATCGTCGTTTTAAATTTTAGAAACATATTTTCGAGTTGCATTGCTAGCGTTATGAACATAAATAAATTTTCTAATTAATAGAACTTATGAAGTTATAACGCAATATAATTGTTAGCACAAATTGCTGCATTATACAGATATAAATATTGCCTGAGCAATTAAATTCAACACATTCTCTTGTGATTTACTCGTGCAATAAAATATTTTGATGTATTTTAAATATTTAGCATAAACAAAGCATCAATTAAGCTTGACCAATTTAACTTGTGTGTATTTTATAGTTATTTACACACACACATACACATACACATACTCATGCACACAGAAACGCACACAGAGTTGCGGCAATAAACTAGCACAAATTTGTCATGTCTGTCAACTGTTGCCGGTGCTAGGCTAATCCATGCCACTGACCCCACAAGCAGCTGAGCACCTAAGCCGCAGCACGCTCCACTTAGTCAAAATCCAAGCATAGGCAGTTGGTTTAGCGGCTCGCAGATACTGTCGTCTGACTATGTGTGGTTGGTTGGAGGCGAACTGAAGAGAGGATGGAGGGCAACGATTGGCGGAGCTGTCAGCCCTGAGCGCCTCACGGGCAAATCAGTCATTACACACTCACGCTTCAGCTCACAGCGTGCTCTGCCAAAGGAGGCCATGCTCGGCGGTGAATGAAGGTGGAGGGGAGGCGGCAACGTCACAAATTATGTCAATTTGCTGCTGCTGCTGCCGTCAAGAGACGTAGCTTCTGCCTAGACACAGTCTATATCTCTGCCTCTTTCTCCAGCTGCGTGTATATGTGGGTCTATGATGTTTGGTCTGCTCGTTTGGGAGCTTGACATCTTACATGGGAATTACAAACGCACCGAAAATTGCTACAATGTTTTGCGACAGCTAGCCCATACACAAATATATACACACATCTAAATTTGTATGTTTGTCAATTACGCTTCTAAACACTCACACACATTTATGCATTAAGTACACACACACATATATAGATTTGACTGTCTGCAACGCGAAAGCGTGCCTCTGAGTTCAGTCGGCATTTTCATGTGCAAATTTTTGTAGTGTGCCATAAATTATACGACTGGGAATTGCTTTTCGATAATACGTGCGCATATTAAATAAATGTCAAAAATTTTGGCATCCCGACACACACACACTCACTCACACACAGCCATACTTACCCACATCAACACACCCACGCGTAGACTAAGACATAGACAGTCGTTCACGTACGCTTTTATACTTAGATTCCCACATAGAGACACACAACTGCAAATAGAAATTATGCGTGAGGAATTTGTTGCTGGCGGGCGTTTCAAAATTAAATTACGCGTAACATCATTGCGAGGCCCCTTTTTGGGAATTAATGAGCTTTGTGTTGTCTAAGCATGATGGATCTGCAGGGGAATCATACCTTCGAGCAGCTGCTAGGTAAGCGGCCTAGCAATAACTTTTGCCTCAATCGATGTGTTCAAACAATAGAAAAAATCAATCAGCCTGTGACATTTTACGCGTTTTCAATCGTTGTATTGCAAATTCAATAAAAGCGCCGACAGGGCCGCTCTTTAAATCTAAAAGTCTTTTTACCCAAGGAGTACATCTAATTCATGATTATAATTATATCAAATATTCTGTTCGATTTATACATGAAATGTTTGGCATTTTCACTTTGAATAGCATTCACTTAGTCTGCAATGACCCACTTTTAATATCTCATATAAATAATATAGTCTCAAGCAATTACCTTAAGATGCATCGGCCTGTGCAATTAAATTCAAATCTAATATCCTCTTAGGCATTTGGCAAGGCTCAGTCCAGTGTGTCTGGGGTCCCCTTTTAGCCGTCAGGCAATCACCTTAGCCAGCTGAAATCCAGTACTTTAACCACTGCCATTTGCAGAGGATTGACTTTGGAGTTTGCATTCACCGCCGCCTCAGGAGTAGCCGCTGCCGAGGCCGAGATCGAGACCAAGGCATAGCTATATTTCCAGTGACATCAATTGGCAGTTTAAATGCAAAAGATGAGGTCGCCGTGAAATCGCAGCTAGTCAGCGAATGGACGGACTAGGACCAAGCAGAACTCATCGCTGGCAATGCCTTTGCCCCATCATCATTTCATTGTCGTTGTCATTGTCGTTGTCGACGTCATCGTAGTTGTCGCTGTCGTTGTCGTTGTCGTCAATTTAGCATTAATATTCCCACTCACGTACTTGGTTGTGATTATGCGACTACGACGATGACGATGGCAACGATTGTGGTTTGGGGTCAGGGTGAGGCGGGCTTTTAGATTGAAGCTAGAAATTGCAGGATTGCTGGGTTGGTTGGCCTGTACCATGGCCAGGGGGTTCGAAAGAGCGCTGGAAGGGGCTGGTTGTCGTGCGGTTTGGTTTCTGTTAGTGCCTTGCGTGATGTTGGCTTGACAGTTAAAAGGCAGCATTTTGTTGACATTTGTTGATGCTTAAGGAATCGAAGTAAGAAGGAGTCAAGTAATTGCAACAATACAACAACAGCAAAAACAAAATAGCAAACAGAAGCAACAACAGTACGACAACGACAACAACAAACAATTTAATATTGTGTTAATGACTTCGTCAATAGTCGTGTTGTGACATTGAAACCTACACTTGGAAGCTCTTCTGCATGTGTATATGTTTACCATAATTGACTTTCTTCTTCTCTCCTTCGCTTTTTCTGTGTTTTTCAGTTTCCACAGTGGCCGTAGAGGCCGTGCTAGGACGCACCGCATCCCTACCTTGTGACATTGAGCCTGAAGCAAAGGACGATCGTGTCTACATGGTTCTTTGGTTCCGTGAAAGCGCTGGCAAACCACTTTACAGGTAAGTGCAGAAGCTGTTTACCATACTCAGCCTTTCGCAAATGCAAAAATAACACAGAAGAGTTTTAATTTAATTTGTTTTGGTTAGTTGACAAAATAGCATCACACACATCGCTTCAAATTTCATAGTCTGCTTGAGTTTTGTTGAGTTGCGAATGTGGGGCGAGTGACTTTAAAGACACTTCCGCCTTGAAGTGGAGCTCAATTTAAGTTTTGGCGACCTTTTGATTTATATGTAGGACTGTGGACTGGTCTGCATGTCATGAGAAATGACGCCAGTTCATAATTTTCAAATAATTTATTATTTTAATAACATCATCAATATCAACTCAACTCGACTCTACACAGAGCTCATGTGTCCTGCCCAGGAGACGACTAGAGCAGCACTGGGCCAAAACAAAAGCGAGGCCAGGCCAAACGGGGCGACATGAACTCATATATTAGCCACAGGGCAAAAGCAAAGGACATCAACGGCAGCAGGCCAAGCACAGGGCAGAAAAATAATAGCAGCCAAAGTGAAAACTGTTTTGGCGGCAACTTTGATTATTTTGGGGGAGCTTCACAGAGGGTCGTGATGAGACGAGACTAAGCGAGGGGTAGCGAGGCTAGGCGAGGTGTGTCCTGAGAGGACGCTGCTGCTGTTATTTATAGAGCGAGCGCTGTGAGCGTGTGCTTAGGTTTAATATGTTGCACATTATAAGCAGACATCGATATCCTTTAGCCTTGTCAATTTTGCTTACATGTGTGCTTCCTTCTCAATATGTTGCCAGCGCCCAGCAGCAACAGCAGCCAGTGTGTACTGTTTGTATGTGTATGTATCTGGCATTGGACAGGACCCAGCACCGGGACTGAGACAGGACACAAGAGACAGAGACATGAACGCACGTGTATATCAAGGACAAGCGCGAACTGTTCACGAGCTGTTGCTGTTGCTGTTCCTGCTGTTGCTGCTCCAGCTGTGTCTTTTCACATTGTTGTTGGTGTTGCTGTTGCTGTTGCTGTTGTTGTTGCTGTTGCTGCTTCGTGCACTCAATTGGAAGCAATAAATTTCACTGGTGCACAGACAATGCGCAAAAGAGGGAAAACTGGGAGACAATGGGACAGAAAACTGGCAAAAATGTTTACCAAAAACTAGGAAAATGTCGAAAACAATAATGTCGCAAAAATTTCCGACTTTATAACCAAAATATCCGAAAGTGATTCGAATTCGATTTCCCCTCTTCGCAAAAAGAAAGATGACAAAAAAAACACGAGCAAATAAATAAAAGACAGTAAACAAGCAACAGTAACAGCAGCGACAACAACAAGGCTAAGCCACAGCAGGTATAAAGCAAGGAGGAGATGTTGGCCTGGATGATGAGAATGGAGATGGGCGGGTGGTGGGGATGGCAGATGGGCGCTGGGGGGAATATGACTTGGGTTTGGCATAAAATTGCCAGCACTGCGTGAAATCGAAGGCAACTCAAGTTTAAAAGAAATGAAAGCCAAGAGCTAAGACCAAAAAGATGCCGAAATTGAAAGCTGTATGCCAGCAACCGTGTTGCTAGCCTTTGTATGTGGGTGTCCTGTGCGGCATATGTGTGTATGTGTGCGAGTGTATGAGTACATCCGTTTGCCCCATTTTGTAAGGATGTCACAGCTTGCAGTCCGGAACCAAGCCTGAGCCTTACCTAGAGCCCTGTCTAGGGCCCTCTGCATTTGACAGCTTCACACCCGCACAACAGCAACAGCAATGGCATGGCACATTTCAGCCGCCACGGGCCCACAAGGCCGTAAGGCAAAAATATTAAAAATTATAATGTTAAAATTTGCTTTGTTGTCTCGACCGGCTGAGCTAAGGATCTTTTAGGGTTATCATCGCTTATATTTGTTTTTTTTCTTTTTTGTTCCTTCAACTGGGTTCTTTTTTATGCTCCGCATATTGACTGGGATTTGTTTTTCGATTTTGACCCTTGAAATGCGATTTTCATAGGATTTTTGTATACATTTAACTGTTGTATGTGATTCGGTTTCGATTTAAGAATACAAAACACAGAAGACTTTAGGTCAAAAAGCATTATTAAAATTAACATTTGTGCTCCCCCAACAAAAGGACTATGAATGTAGAACGATTGTGCCAGAGGGCGACGGGGCGAATCTGCGTTGTGATGGCCACCTGTAAAGGGCATTTAGTTACCAACTGTCATGTTCAATATTGCAAGTCATCAATAGCAATGGCAACGGCAATAACAACGATAAAGCTCACATAATAAACAAGGGCAAAGGCAATGAATACGATGCTCTGCCCTGGCCTGGTCTACCGATGGTATCCATAATAAAAAGCGGACAAGCCGAGCATCAAGCATGGCTGCAATCAAGGTTAATTGATTTTTAAAGCCCATCGGGTATCGAGTTGCCAGGCTGCAGCAATGGGCTTAAATAATGAAATGTTCTGTACTGTAAATGATGGCAGGTCTGCGTGTTGGGTCTGCCAGCTGTTGTGGCTGTCAAAGGAGCCATAATCCGTGTAACAGCCCACGCTAACTGCCATAATCGTCAGCGGTAGCCAGAGTGCGGTTGGGTTTGCTTCAGCACGGCTCAGTTCGGATCGGTTCCGTTCGGTTCGGTTCGGCGTGACGTTTCTCATAAATATAGTCAACTTTCCGGCTGGCTGGCTGGCTGGCTGGCACTGCAATCGAAAGTGCATTCACTCCATTGAGTGGGCTGAGCTAAGCCGTGCTGAGCTGAGCTGGGCGTGTGTATGCCATCCACTTGGCGCTCTACTTGAGAATCTGCCGGCCACAAAAGTAATAAACCACGAAATGGTATTCAAAATGGCTGGCAATAAAATCCGGCAACAGCAGTAGCAACAACAGCAACAGTAAAAAGGCAACCACAGTCGCAGCAGCGAGCGAGCGTTGTTGGTAAGTCGGCCAAAAGTCGAGCCAATGGCAATTAACTCGAGTGCATTTTCGGGGTTTTACGAGGAGCAGCAGCAGCAGGAGCAGCAGCAACCACCGGCAACCAACGACGACGACGAGGACGAGTGCAACGGCTGTAGCAGAAATAGCAAACGGCAATGGAAAGCCAATTGCAACTGTGCCGCACTTTACATGAATTCCAGTTAGATGGGTTATTTAAAAGTGTAATTAAGTCGTTGCATGTGTGTGAAGAACGGAAATGCAAAGAGCGCATGCAAATCGATATGCAGCCACTAAACTTTGACTTGCATTAGTGCATGCATTTACCATTTGCCAGGACGAGTAGTGCTGACGACGGACAATTCAGACTTTATAATGGCTTCTGTGGTCTTCAAATTGTCCGATTTCCAAACTTCAATTAAAATGTCTCACGTACTTTAAGTCCAGTGGCACTGATTGAAAAATATTAAGTTCTACTACCCCCAATAAAGGCGTGTATGTTATTCATTTCATTAGAATCTTTGGGATCTTTGTGTGCAATAACTTTGGCGAAATCAACATTCACAACAAAAACAGAAGAAAACAAATGTAAAAAGAAATTCGAAGGAAATAGGCGACCTACAAAGATGAAACTTTTATTTTGAATTTATTGCCGAATTTATTGGGCGACACTGCATAAATTTGAACTTGGCCAACATGAAGGAGTTTTCGGTTGTGTGTGCATATTTTTTTTTTTTTTTTTGGTTATTTTCTCCCTTTTTTTTTGGTTCAGTTTTCATATATTCATATGCTACAAATTATATAGTAAAAGTGAAGAAGAAGAGGCAAGCAAAAAGCAAACAAAACAAAAACACCAGCGGCAACAATGTGCGGAATGATGCCAACAAATGTCAACACTGTGAGAATGAGATTGTGGTGCAAGGGAAAGAAATGATAGAGGAGGGGGGAGTATTTGCTGGAGTGGGATCGGAACGGAACGGGAGCAAGAGCGGGAATTCGGGAAAAACTGTTGTTGGCAATAACAAAAGAAATTTACAGATATTACACAGCATGGCTCCATAATAATACCAATACAGAGACGCATCGCATATCCGCAAAAAAACAAAGGGGCAGTAAAACCATTTGCATATGTATGTATCTCTCTCTCAATGTGAAAGCATTTATACGAGTATATGTATATGTGTGGATGTGTATGTTTGTGTGTTTGTATTTGGGGGCGTGAACAGCTCTTTTTACATTCATATTTCTCGCCTGCTTTCTGTTTGTTTTTGCGAGCGAACCAATTTAAAATTTGTTGCGAATTTTGTCGAGTTACGTTGCATACTTTTTGGCGTTTCAGTTTCAGTTACAATACTGATAAGTAAGTATGTGTTTGTGTGTGTGTGTGTGTGTTTAATGCCAGTACTCTTATTCTCATGCTCACTCATACATACATGTATCTAGCTATGTGTATTTGATTTGCTTTTCTCGTGGTTCTTTTTACATAACTTGATAGGGGCTGCCACACATAATACCAACCAATTTCCACCTGCTTCATGTATAGGAGACAAGCTTCACAGGTTTCTGCACCATAGACACGACTGCTGGTGGTTGGCCCATGATGTCAAGCCTTTGTACGCCCTTATAGTTTACATCCATTGTCTGGCACTGCATAATTGAAGTCAACAGTTTTACCTTTGTCCGCCACCAAGTCCGCGCTATCTTTGTTGGTGTCGATGCCGCCTCCAGCTCCACCCTATGTTGTCAACTTGCAACTGGCAAGAGGCAAAGGCGACATGTGTTTAAACTGTCAAAAAATACCGTCAGGCAACCGGGCTAGGATACGAAGGTAGTCACGGACACGCTGTGACACATATTGTCATAAAATTATTCAATGGTTATTGTCAGCGTCATCAACTCACAAATACACATACACACCCACACCCATGCCTACATTCCCTACAACACCTACGCATCCTTGGAGTTGAAAGTTTCTGGTCCTTTTTATGTTACTGTTGTGTTCATCTATGTTGTTTTCCCCCCCGCTTGAAGCCCTTTTGCAATTTTTTGAATAGCATTTCGTAAGCGTTGCAAAACAAAAAAGGCAAAAAACATTAAATGGCAATTTGAGAAGGTTGCCTTATATTGGATTAAGGGACGAAGGGAGCAAGTAGTCACATATGTATGTGTTTAGGCAGTGCATGAAGAAACCATGTAAGCCCGTAAGGGCGTAGCCCGAAAAAAAAATATGAAGAAACAAAATAGAACCGAAACGTAATTACCAAGCAAGGTCCATAGATATTGCCAAGGTCTGCTCGGGATTTGCGCGCTCGTTTTGTTTAAATAACGTAGCTCATTCATTCAGGCTGAAGATAAAGTGCTACCAATTAACGCAAAATAAATAAAACTCAACTAATTGTTGGAAAAAAGAGAGCCACAGACAAAAGAAATGAACGAGCATCAGTCTGAGCGGTGGCACCCTAGGCAAACTCTTCAAACTGCAGGGCTGCGAAGCAGGGGCAAGTCGACGTCCACTTGGCCATTTGGCCACAACCGACGCGTCACGACGTCCGACGACAGTCAACATTTCTACAATTGCCACAATGTTGTCTTCGTTTTGCAGCCAACGCTTGGCCCACTTCTATTTTGCTTCTTCCATCTTCCATTGCCACCATTTTCTTTACAATTTTTACTGCTCGAACATTTCGGCGTTCACATTTTATTTTTTCTGCCTTTTGCTTTGCTCATTGTGCAAACTTGGCATTATTGTTTCCTAAGGCCACCGACAAGAAAACACAACGCCAACGACAACGACAACGGCGGCCAGGCCAAGCCAAGCCAAGGCAAACCAAGCTAAAGTAAGCGAAGCCAAGCCAAGCCAAGAATAGAATAGCAAGGGGATCTTACTTCTCTTTAGTCTTCTTCAGCAGTCCCCGCTTTGCCTTATCGCACTGGCTACCCCCTTTTGTTGACTGTTTGTCCGCTATTGTTTGCGTATTCGTAAAATTAAAACTAGCGCCAACTGAGGCCTGAATTTCAACCTTTTTAAATAAACTTCTATACCCTGCAACCCATGAGATAGAAATAAAGTAAAATTGGTAACATTAATTACAAAAAATTTATAAATGTTTGTACATATTGTTCATTCATATTTAAAAGCACTAATTATTGTATATCTATATTTTGTTCAAAACTAATTAAAAAAGTGAAATAGAATTATATTTTTTTTAGTTTTTTGGCGTAAAAAATATAGAGCTTAAGATGTAGTATCTCGCTGTCGAGCACTCTCAACTTGTGACTTTGAATATTTTTTAAGTGTAGAGTGCGTAAATCGTTGAACTGCGCCTTTTGTTTACGTATTCGCGCACATATATTTAATTAAGCTAATTAGGGTACGTGCTCTGGGCCAAAAAGCGGCTTAAGCGCGGCTTTGAGAGTGTAATTTATGCGCCGCATGGGTTGCTGCACTTCAACAATAATTAGAAATGGCTGCCTGGTCAACACATGACATAGTCGGAGTCGCGGTCGCTGTCGCTGTCGCTGTCTCTGCCACTGTGGTAGTCTTTGCGGGGTGTGTATGGTGGATGAATAGGGTGGATAGGGGCCAAAGACGCGTCGTGATAAGCATAAGAAATATGAGCACCGGATATAAATTGTGTCAGCGGCAAAATGATAAAAAACCACTTAAAGGCGCAAACAATACTGCTGGCAGGCAGCCGGCACAATGACAAACCGCTCGACTAACCGCAAGCGCAGCAAAAGCAAGAGGGCAACAACAGCAATAGCAACAGCAACAGCAACAGCGACAATAACAATGATAGCAACAACGACGACGGAAACAACAAAAGGACACAACTTGTGCTGTCTGTAAGGGTCTGTGTCTTTGCTTTTGCCAAGTCATTTGCGGCACTCGGCGTCTGTCTCGGCAACTCTGGGGTGGAACCTGGTATCGGAGTTGGGGAATAGGAATGGGAATGAGAATGGGAGTGTATTGTGGGGTTATGGTGGGGGCTGCCTTCGTTTGGACGGACATTAACAAATACAATAAAAGCGCCAAAGATAGCACGTCAGGCTTTTTAATGCGCAAAATTGCAAACGTTGTCGGCCGAGCTGCGAAAATAATGCGAAACGGAAGAAATTAGTTGCGTGCAAATTTATGCTTGGCCTTTTGGCCAGCCAACAGCCAACAGCTAGCAGTGAACAGCTAACAGGAAAAGGGTCATTTTGTAGACGCGTGAAATTTCTGACCCAAGCCTCAGCCACTTTTAAGCATTTTATAACATTTTTTATTAGCGATGCGACGTATATATGTATAGTAAGTATGCGTATGGGAAGAGTGAACAGACGGGGAGAGAACATAGACCAACCACATTGCCAAATGCCGCAGCCACAAAACGTTAAATTGAAAAATGTGCCGAAATTAGGGTGCTTCAAACATAAGGTCTCCATCTCCTCGTAAGTAGCAATCGCAGCTCGAGTTCCACGAGAAGAGCAAGACACATTCAAATTTATGACCTTGACGGCAAAGTCTCTGCTTTGGGGCATTTGGGGCAACAACTTATCGCCAATACATAAACATATTTAAATGTTTGCGTATTTTCAAACAATTTGTTAAGAATTCTTTTTTTTTTCTTTCTTTCTTATACACTTGCTCATTCCAGCTTTGATGTACGCGGACGACCATTCGAGAAGGCACTGTACTGGTCAGATACGAACTCATTTGGGCCACGTGCGTACTTTGTGACCGGACAACAACCAGCTAAATTGTCTGTGGAAAATATACAGTTGGATGATGAGGGCGTAAGTAGTAGCAGTAACATAGTTAATAGGCGTGCCCATAAAGTACGACTGAATAGACGCCCCTAATGCATTTGGTATCATTGTCAACAGGTTTACCGCTGCCGCGTGGACTTTCAGAACTCGCCGACGCGTAATCATAGAATTAATTTAACGGTTATTGGTAAGCCAGAAGCAACTGCAAATGCAATATATATACAGGCATTAACAACAACTCTCAATTCTCTGGTATTTTCTCCACCATCTCCCCCAATTCCTTGCAGTTCCTCCACATCAAATACTCGTGTACGATGCCTCGGGTCGTGATGTTGCTGGCGCTGTGGGTCCATTGCTAGAGGGCGATAATATTGTGTTGACATGTGAAGTGCGTGGCGGTAAGTAAATCATGATAAACGACACAGACGCGATATACACACGCATACAGTCGAATACATACTCGCACACACACACACACACACACACACAGTGACTCACTCACGCAGTCAGCTACTTAAATGTAGCACTCAGACAAAAGGCTATCAAGCAAGGATGACAAGCAATGGCACACGCAACTTTCCCACTCCACCTGACCGCCAGTCTATTTAAAGAATTAAAGATGAGGCGCCCCAGATAGGCGCGCACATGCTGCTCACGCTGCTCCATGAGCCATGGTCCAGGCCGAGGCTGTACTCGTAGGCAGATGCCTGAGACTGAGGCTGAGTCTGCAGCTGATTCTGGGGCGACGGGGAGTCTAAGTCGTCGTAAATAATAAAAATAAATGTATGTCAGAGTCTGCGGTGACACTGCCGACAAGGCGACTGCCCAGACAGGCTGCGGCTGCGGCTGCTGAGGCAACAGCTACGACTATGGCCATAGCTGCGTCTGTGGCTGTGGCTGTCGCTGTGGCTGCCGCTGTCATTGCCACTTTACTTTGAAAAATGCAACAATTTTCAGCGTCTGCCTTTTGTCGCATAGCGCCGTCCGGCCAGCCACAGCTACCTATGACCTGTAGGCATATGCGGCATCGTAAATCTTTAAAAAGGTCCCCAAGGTGAAAAGCAAACCACAGCGACTGCGTCCATTGCAAACTTTTTACACTGTTTGCCTGGCGAGTGTGAAAAATTTGTACAAGTTGCTCGCTTGGTTGAGCTGCTTGTGGCCTGCCTGCCTGCGACTCGACTCGACTTCAAACTGAAGATGAAGCTGGAGCTGATGCTGAAGATGAAGCTGAAGCTGAAGCTGAAACTGATGTTGGTGTTTGTGTTTGTGTTTGGGGCTTGAGCTTTCCCGCTTGGCTGCTTGGCTGCTCCTGCGACCGCCCTGACACGACCATTATAAATCATTAACTTTCTGACAACAATATTTTTGTTGAAAAATGCAAACTCCCAGACGCTACCCGCTGCTTGCAAGTTGCTGTTGGGTAAATTTCGGGTGTTAGATTTAATGATTGGAAGTGTGTTTGCCCAAGGTGCTTTAAGCCAAGATTCCTTTGAAGGCCATGCAATTTGAAATAGTTCCCCAGTGCAACTCATACAATTTAAGAACATTGCTATATCACCTAGGTAAGCATACTTTTAAATAACAAATTAAGCATACGTACTTTAACATGATGTTATTTAAAGTTTTTTATAAACAACATTAACATTAGTATCTTAGCATACCTTCCTACTGAATTTACTCATACTCAAAGTACTTCTGCCAGTCTTTAAGACATTACTACTCAGCTACTTTAATGATTTACTAATGAGGATTACAGACATGACAATAACATACTTTTCTACACAGTGCAACAAATTACGCATACGTATAGTACATGAATGTATCTAGACTGATAGGTGTACTTTATTGATTTACAGACATAGTTTTCAATGCGCCACCACTTAAGAGATTTCTTGCTTTTGAAGCACACGCACACTTAGTTAGCTGTAACATGGTGCCATCAATGGCGCATTGAACCAAGTCGTGTGTGCGCATTGACTTTTGTTTACGTGCCTCACGTTGGGGATGCATGCAAAGGATTTCGCTTTGAATGCGACTTTGGTTTGTGACTCTAGTACGTTCAGCATTTGTTGCCTGATGTGGCTTGTTTTGGTTTGGCAATGCGTCACGTAGTCAAACGCGGCAGCTGCTTTGATTAGCTGCATGTGCCGAAGCTAAGCGGAGTGAGCTACCAGTGGGCGGTAGCCCACGTCGACGACATTTGCTATTTTGACACCTGCTGAGCGACAGTTTGTTGGGCAACGGTAACGGTAACGGTAACTTCAACGGTCCCGGCAGCAGCAGCTTTGAGTCCCGCAACGGCTGTGATTTGTATGCAACATTTTGTATCCAAGCCGGTGCCTGACACTCCGCAATGCATATTTCATTTTGCTCCTGCAACTGACATGGCCGTCGTCGGCAACGGCGATGTTGATGTTCCCGCTGTGCGCTTAGTCAAATTAACTAATATTACCTTTCGTAGCGCCACATGCCGCATGAAAAAAGAGAACTGTACGCAGCAATTGTCGCAGCAGAGTTAGTCGGGTTGAGCTAAAAGAATGCAAATCTTGATGCTGGTTTTATGGCTGGCACTAATCATAGCCCGGCTGGGCGCACAATAAACGCCAAATGCCAAATTGCTTTATCAACTTTATTAACTTCGACTAATAGCAATTAATACCAGCAATAAAAAGCTAATCTAAGCGTGCCATAAAAACCCGGTTGTCGGTCTTGGTCTTGGCCTCATTCATTCTGACCAGGCTATTTTATGGCATTGCCACATCTATGCATATTTTGGTATTTTGGTGGAGCATCCAACACTCCAATAGCCCCATTGTCCAAATGTCCAATTGCCACCAGCCAGCAATTGTCGACAACCTTAAGTATGGCTTAGCAACGCGAGCTGTCTTCATTACTGAAGGGATGTACGGGCCAGGGATAAAGGGAAAAAGGATATGGAATACGAAATACTGAGTCCACTGGAGTAAGGGAAGCGACACACATACGAGTATAATGCTGCCAGCTAAATGCCACAAGGCAACTGTTATTTGTCTATTATCCCTGCATACTTTCCGTACCGTAGTCTCCATTGTTGTTGTACTGCGAATGTGTATGTGTGTGTGTGTGTGTGTGTGTGTGTCATGGCTGCTTGGCTTATTGTCGCCAATGTCGTCGCTGCGTATCCTTTGCAATCAGCAAACATTTGGGCACTGAATTCCCAAACTGATGTCCAGCAGACTCAACTATCAGCTACTTGCGTCCCTCATTCCTGTCTTCACTTAGCTGCTTGTTGCTATTGCTGCTCATTTCCGCCACATTCACTTGGCTGGCTTAATGGCCAAGCTGCAGTAGTGGTAAAATTCTCTCATACCGCACCCCCATTTCAACCTTCGTTTGGAGCACTTAAAAGGATTAAAAATATTTTGTGCATTTGATATGTGAGACAGAGGATGAACAGCTTTGCTTTTACTTGGCAAGCCAACGTTAGCCATGGCAAGAGAAAGTAAGAAGCTTGGAGAATTTAGATTGCAAAATCATTTGCTTGCATTTTTTCTCAACGAAAAAGACCGCTAAAAGAGAAAAGAGAAAGCTGCAAATAGTATAAATACTATGTTCTTTAAAGAAATCTAATCATTAAATATAAACCATACTAATTTGTTAATGCATTAACATCAGGCATAAAAAAGATGATAATTAACATATTAGCGGCATCGACTTCGCTTGAAGCTTCAAAAGTACATATTCCAAAAAATTAAAATATGCTTCATGTTTGGAGTTTTTTTTCGCATTTCATTTGAATAGACAAAAAGTTGTTAGTTTGCATTTTCAGCCTTATTTAACATTCAGGCTTTTTGCGTTTGTCTATCCAAAGTTTCGAGGGTTGATGGGGTCGGTCTGGCCATCTGGTCGCTGGCCAACAACTTTGCTAGTTAAGCTGGCTAAGCCTTTTTTAAAAGCCTTGGGTACACACTGCTAAATGCGCATTATCATTAAAATGTGTAAAGTTCCTTTCGTCCATAAATTGTCGAAAGCGCTGCACTCGAAAGTGTGTTGGCTGTTTAATAAGTTACTGCCGGTTAATAATGCATGGCCCAAAACTTTATTGGCAGCGAATACATAATTTACAAATAAATGAAAAAATGATATATGACATTCAAAAATTATAACTTCTGGTGGATTTAAAGTTTTGCAACGTCTGTGTACATAGTTAAAATAGTCGATTTGGTTCTGCCTATAGGACGACCTGAACCCACAGTGACATGGCTAAATGGCTCAAGGACACTGGAGGCCGGCAGTGGCGTTTCAATGGGACGTCACGTAACTGTCAATCGATTGGAAGTGCCACAAATAACGCGAACCGCTCTCAACAATACATATCGCTGTCAGGCATCGAACACAAAGCTAGTGGCGCCTGTGGAGCGGAGTATACGCATCGAAATGTTACGTGAGTGAAACTGCAAATAAAGCTGTAGGGGATGATTATATACTTGCTAACTGTATTTAATATCTGTGTACTTGCAGTGAAACCCACATCAGTAAATTTGACCAACAAGTTGAAGGTATTCTCATCGAGTACACAATATAATCTCACCTGCATTGTGGCTGGCTCGGTGCCTGATACGGAAATAAGATGGACACAGAATAATCGACCTTTCAAACGTGGCATGGTAAGCTGATTCGAACTCAATCAACGGAAGCGCCTACCGTAACCCCAATTGCAATCCCAATCCCAATCCCTAATCCCAACTCTTACTTCAGGTGTCAAGAAACTGTCATATTTATGACTTTCCATTGACATTTTGATATCTTGCACTTGTACTTACCACCTAAGCACACACAGACATGCATACATGGACACTCTAAGCAATCAGCGGGCACTTTTCTAATCGATTTCACTCTATATCTGACTCTCCACATAGCTGTCAACTATCCAAGGCAATGGACGAGTCATATCCACTTTGTCATTTCACCCGCAACCCGAAGACGACGGCACCATGCTCAAATGCGAGGGTTCAAATCCTCGATTACAAAACTCTGCCATCGAGGACTCGCTCTTGCTGAATGTCATGTGTAAGTGGACTTTATTTCTTTCTTTCCTACGACTCTCTACATTAGTACGAGCATGTGTGTATGTAGTCGTGATATATTGCCTGCCAGATAGAAATCGCATTTTAATTTCCATAAAGAGGACAGGCGTTGCACAAATCAAAACTGCTTGGGCAAATAAGTCTAAATTATGTAGCATTATTTGCGCAGTTGCTGCTCATATGTCAATATTTACATCCTTGACTCTTAGCCAGGCCATAAAAATGCAGACAGCAATTTTTCTGGCGGCTCTGATTCATATATTTTCGAATGCCAACAGAACGCCATAAATTCTACTTTATATGATTATCAATTTTAAATCTACAATTCGCAAATAAAAATATAAAAAAATACTCCAGCAGCCCCTTCTTCTTTTGTTTTTTAAGCCAAGTCAAAAGGTCACAAAGTTCACAGTTTTCCAGAGTCATAAAATATGAAAAAATAAAAATGTCTGTTCCCAAAATGTTCAGATTGAGCCAGTAGTTTGGCTGAATTCTTTATTTTGTCACTTAGATTTGACTTTCGCCTTATTCGCCAGACGAAAATAATCATAAATTTATTGAATTTTAAAGTCATTCCACACATACACCTACGCACATTCATTTCCATGTGTGTAAATCCAACTCATAAATAATAATTACGTATATTTGAAAAATAAAAATATGGCAACATGTTGTGGGGAAATGAAACACGATAGGATAATGATTAAATATAAAAATATGAAGAGATAATTATTTACAAAGCCAAAATTGTGAAATTAACCCCAATTCAGGAAAATGAATATAAAAAGCACAAAATACGAGAATATCTGTGTGGCAGCAGAAAATTATTTTATAAATTGGCAAATATTTTCTGCTTCAAAGTTTGCTTTGAGCAATAACTTGTAGGAAAACTCTTTGATTTAAGCACCAAAAATTGTTGCAATATTCTCAACTAAAACTTATTCATAGCTTGAGGCATATCTTATTTATTATGTCATCAGACTTTTATTCGCACCCGCACTATTGCACTCGATGTTACCTTCGATTAATAATCATTATGTTATAAAAATAAAATTGCACTAAACTTTTTATGTGATCCATCATCGGTATTTATGCTGGCAACACGTACAGCATCACGGCGACAATTTTAATTTAAAAATTTTGTCATACTCATTGGTTAAAGGTCTCCCGTTCAGGGTTAACCGGGCTTATAAAGCGGTTCAGCCGACGCGCTGTTAACTTTTACGGCCGTTCCTCGGCGAATAGCGTCGGACAACAGCATCCCAGAGTGTCTCATACAATTTCCCATTTTATTATGCAATAATATTTTTCGATTTTATATTTTATATCACGGTCTGCGCTATAAAAACCTGACGCACGACTGAGTGAAAGGCATTTTAATTTAAAGCGTGCCTCGCCGAAATAAGTTTATTAAAAAATGCAATTAAACAATGCATTAATTGTGAACAAATTTATACATTTTCTCTTACGGCTTTCAGACCCACCACAAGTCACCCTATCGCTGGGCTCCACTCTGCGTCCCGATGACATCAAAGAAGGCGACGACGTTTACTTTGAGTGCCACATTAAGGCAAATCCCAAGGAGCATCGCATTACATGGTCCCACGATGTAAGTTTCGGTCATCCACATGTCATTGACCAAATGTCTTAACAAACCAAACCCATTCCCATTCCCATTCGCAGGGTTTGCCAGTCACTCAAAACGTCTCCTGGGGCATCATCATCTCTACCCGCTCCCTAGTGCTCCAGCGAGTGGGACGTGTACATTCCGGATACTATTCCTGCTCGGCGGCAAATGATCGCGGTGAGACGCAGAGTGCGTTGGTCAACTTAAGAATACGATGTAAGTATCACCATTAAGTGGGACATCAAGAGAATTATTCTTGGCCACATTCTGCATTGCAGATTTTCATATAATAACTACCTCAAAGTATACAGTAGCTGTGACAATGGTTACGGTACATAAATTCGTGCTAGTACATTAAATTAGATAATGCATTGATACTATCACTATTACACTGCCAATGCTATTACAAAAATCGATAAAAACAATTTTGAATAACCACAATTTACATTATTCGTACTTGTTTAAACTGAAAAAAAAATGATGAGGGGAAAAAAACACTTAATTATTAAATACAATGAAAATGTTGGCAAAAGCCGAAATTGTCAAAAAGCAAAAATTATGCTGACAGTTGGTGTCGGTCGAGCGGAGCATTAAATATACATATGCGCAAATTTTTGCACAAATAGACAAAATTTTGAACAGACAACAGACAATTGCACTGCCCCACTACACTCTGCTATCCACACGATGAGATGGCCCGGCATTTGTGGTACTTCACTTCACAAAATCACAAAAACCTCCGCCCGATGACAACTGGCTACAACAACAACAAAAACAATGGCAACAGTATCCACATCAACAACAACAAAAATATGCTCAAATGATACAAAATATTTGGCTAAAAATATTTAAAATAAAAACGAACAGAATACATATCAACAATATTATCATAAAAATAACGAAAACTTCACAGAATTTAAATTTTTGAAAGAAAAATAATATATGCGATTTTCCATTCAATTTCTTCAATTTCAAAATAAATTTAAATTAAATAACTCATCACTTTATACTGAAAACAATGCACAGAATATTCATTAAAGTGGAAAATTCAAAAATATCTAGTGCTATGAAAACGACTTAACTATTTAGTGACTAAACTACCGTTTATTTGAGTGTTTGAGTACATCATTTTTAATTTCTTAATATGATTAAATATTTCGATACTTTGTTTGCTCAGTTAATTTGAATACTTTATGTGTTAGCTATATATCATACTCGTACAGTTACGATGGCTATCTCTCTGGCCGCAATGGCACAACATAATTAACTGTTTTCAATTTGCTGTTCACACTCTTAAACAAATGCACATACATGTACTCATATATGTTATAATGTAATTATTCACAAGCAAACACACATACACACAGTCGTTTAAACATATTACAAAGAGCAATATAATTTCATAGCCTGACAATGGGCACATAAAATGATTTCAGGCTTTTGTGTACACATATTGAAAATGTCTCAATTACCGTTATAGAGCATTTACTTCCGACTGTTTTTCTAAATAATTAATGATGCTTAAATACAAAATGAATGTGTAGACCATTAGCCTCCGTCGAGTGCCGAACGCACAACTAATGTGCGTTTTGTGTGTATATGTGTGTGTGTGTCCTTATGCATGTGTGTAAGCATAAATAAGCATGCATATTCATATGTGGAATCGACAAACGGACCTCGACGGACAACAACGCACAACTTAATGTGTCAGCTGGACAGCACTGACCTCGCAACGAAGAGCAGGGAACAGGTGCGGGGCACAGGAGGTGGCACTGGCTGTGGTCCTGGCGTATGCGGAGGGCGTGCTGGATAATAAAAATGAATGATATGCTTTTATTATTGAAACACATAGTCATTGTAAAACCATTTATAATTATGGACTGAGCAGCCGAACTGGGCAATAACAGTTCAGGTCAGTCTATTGATATCAATAGCATTATAGCATATATTGTACTTCTATGTATGCCGAGTATATTGTCATTCTCTCCACAAGTTTGTTGTTGTGGAAAATTCTATTTTTATTATGCATATTTAATGCAGATGCAAAAAAAGCATTTTATATGCAAATCAGTTTTGCTTCGCGTCTCTGCTAATAGCCAAGTAAAGGCTGGTTATTTAATTAATTGCACTTGCAGTGGAAACATGAACACATTTAGATGGCATTTATGCATATTATTTAGTTGAACTAAAAATTTAATTATGCTTGATTTTTTGCGGTTGACTGATTCGAATGGAATCGAATTCAATTGAATTAAATTGAATTGAACCGCATGAAAACGAACACAAACCCAAACCCAAACACGTAAACAGACACAGACCCAAACCCAAACAACAACCCTATGCTATTAACGCAAATTAGCAGCTAAAGGCAAATAAGAGCCCAACAATAACAAAAACAAAAACTGCTGCATCAGCACTTTGCAAAAGTGAAATGAATAAAATCGAAGACATCAGCAAATGATTGGTCCCAGTTTGCATTGCATTGCGTTACCCTTTTCGATAATTGCGATAATTAAAAGCAAATACAATGCAAAGGATACGCCAACTGACGAACATTCCCAGTCCGGAGAATATAGTATGTTTGCACGGCTGCGAGCGTAACGTATACGCCACGATAACATTTACATACCAACGACCAAATATGTGGAATGAGTAAAGCATAGGGATATGAGAGGGACAAGGATAGGATAGGGAATTGGCATGGGAATGGGAATGATATTGTGTGCCATGACTATGATTGAGATAAATGGATTTATGACAGTTGGCGCTTGTATCTTGGCAGAAATTAATCAGAAAATGTAAAAAGTGACATTCTACGATTGTGAAATCGACACAACCATATAAATTTATGGGTATTTTGATGGTATGAACCCGACAAAACAAGTCTGTAAACAAACAGTTGGACAAGTTGGAGTTTATCTGAATCTTTGGTTAGTGTCCAAGCAACTTTAAGTATTAGTTAACAGAAAGACGATGAAAGATTTTAATATATTTATGCTTTCCTTTCGATTATCCAAATAGTTTGAATGAGATTACAAAAATGCACTTTCCGAATCACAATCACTTTTAACAACATCAAAAGCATAAAAATAGATATTTTATTTTATTTTTTTGCTCAAACTTTTCAAATAATTTTTTAAAAATTCAACCACAAAACGTACTTATTCTGGGGAGGATTAAGGCTTAGGCAGGTCGTGGGACTGGGTTGTTTATGACAATGCTCGTTGAGGGTAACGTCTGTGAAGGCGAGAACAGTTCTCAAGTTTGCTCCAAACTTTTTTTGCATGTGTGCAAAAGTATGTAAACTGGGGAGAACAGGACGGCGGAAGCAGATGCGGAAGGGAACAATACAATGACAATACTTTGAATAAATCATAAGCCAAGTGCTAAAGTCAAAATAAATGTGAATAACTTTGTGCTGATGAGACTTAAAATAATGGGTGGAGTTGGGAAAAAAAAACGAGTAAGGGTATATACGAGTAAGGGTATTTTACTTAAACGACCATAAAGTTGAATTTAAATTTAATGGAAAACGTTTGGTCCTGTCCATTCAGGCTCACACCTGTGCTGTCCTTCGCTGTCCTTTTTCACTTTCACACCAGCTGCTTCATTTAAATTGAAAATCAAAGCTGTCAATTTTCCTTGCCGCCGTCCACTTCTCAGCTGTCAGCTCAATACTTGCAATATAAATACAATATATATACTTTATAGACATTCGTAAGCTGTCAGAGAATTGCAGCTGCTCATTATTTTGCACTTTACTGATGCTCTCGATGGGATACTGTCTCAATCTCGCTTCCATTGTCTATTCCATTTCGCACAGATGCGCCTGTTTGCAGCAGCAGCACCGTCGGAGTAATTGGAGCCTCACTCGAGGAAGCAGTGCCCATTCCCTGCCGCGTTAACTCTGATCCGCCCGAAATCGACTTTGAATGGACATTCTCCAGCAGTGGCGAGCACTTTGAAGTGCCATCCGGACATTATGCGACTATACAGGATCCGACAATGACCACCAGCAGTGATGTGAGGCGTACCATTGTGGAGTCCAACGAGACCCACTTCGAGAGTTATGGTAAGTTTGATGTAATTTTTCTGCTTGACATTATCAATGGAATTTACGGCCTATAATTATGCATATGCATGTGCATCGGGATACTCAAAACAATTTGCATGGGCTTGCGGTTGAGCAGACTTTCTGAAATTCATAGGCAAGAGTTGGCCAGGCCAGAGCAGTCTCAGGTTAAGGAAGACTTTCGGTTTCATTTTCAGTTTTTATCAATATTATGCACATAAATTGAGTTATCTGTGTATCCCAGTTGGCTTAACCGGTCTGCTCGAGCGAGCAGAATTTATTTCATTTAAGTTACCTAAGTCTAATGCAAATACAATGCTCACGAGCATGTGTCCTTTATATTGCATATTCCTGCATAAGCATCTGCTTCACAGGACTCCATTTGAACTGAAATTCGATTTATACTGAGAATAACTTTGTTGACACTTCTTCTTTTGCAGTCGAAACGGTCAGTGAGCTGATCTACACTCCCAAAGGGGAACGCGACTATGGCACGCTGGCATGCTGGGGGCGAAATGCAATTGGCAAACAGTCGGAGCCATGTCTATTTCAGGTGGTGCCAGCAGGTGAGCAAACCATGAATGAGAGCATTTGTGTGTTCCGAAATTCATTATTGTAAATTTAAATTAAATTTCTTTGACATACGCGATTACGTTTGCTTTTTGTAGCCAAGCCCGGAGCATTGCGAAATTGTACGTTACGTCCATATGTGGTAACCTCAGCGTCGCTGAATTCATCGAATCAAACGACAATGCATGGCAATCAAATGTTGCAAACACAATACGGCAGACACGATGCGAATTACCCGCACATGGAATATGTACGTGAGCGCAATGGCAACAATAATGGCCGGAACAATGCTACTGCATCAGCTGCCAATAAAATGTCCAACAATAAAAATATGAAAGCCAAAAGCAAAATAAACACTGGCCATGTAAAATCTAATAATAAGCAGTCAGAGCAAAGATACCGTCTGAATCAACAACAAATGCAGCGTCTAAAAAAGCGTACATCATTTACACCATCCCAGACATTGGCAGCCATCGAAAGACAGCGCCAAAGTAAACAACAACAGTTACAGCAACAACAATCGCATAGTAAGACAGCAGCAGCAGCGCCTACACCAACACTAGCCTACATCAATAACAAAACTGATGGATCACTGGGCAAGCAGCAGACAAAGCAGTTGAAGTCACCACACTCAAAACTGGAACTGGACGGCAAACGGCGTGTGCGACGAGCTAGTCCAAGCCAAGGCCCGATTGCAGAGCGCAAGTTGCCTTCAACATCAATAACAAGCAAAAAGCTGCAACAGCAACAGCATCAGCAACGTGCAACAAAATCAAATTTATCATTGTCACATATAGAAACGGCTGGAGTAGTTGCTGGCTCGAATGTCAAAAACAACAACGGCAAACTGCCAACAAAGTATTTTAATAAGCGACAGAAAAACATGCAGAAACAGAAACAGAAGCAGAAGCAGAAGCACAAGCAGAAGCAAGAGCTCAAACAGTACCAGTCGAAGCAACAACAAAAGCGTAGCGAGGTAAACGAGCACAACATAATCCATCATTTTGCAACATCAAGGCGAAGAAAGCGGCAAGCAGCAAATGACATCACGGCATTGGCAGCGGCATCAGTGGCAGTAGCATCAGAAACAGCAGCAGTAGCAGCAGCAACAGCATCAGGAATAGTCGCAACAACGGGGACAACAGCAACAGCAACAACCAAGTCATTTGCGGCAACAGCATCAATGGATAGAATAAATGCTGATGCCGATGCCGATGCCAACATCGATGCTGACGCTGATGCTGAGACGGACGCCAACAGTAGTAGCAGTAATAGCGGCGACATTGACACAATACTGGGCACATTGCGTGCGATTGACAATGAGAAGGGCGTCAACAGACTGATGCCACCAAATGCACCACAAATTAGCAACAAACCAGCGGCAGCAGCGCAACAAATGGCAGCAGCAATTAGTGCCAACAATAAGCCAGTAGCAACCGTTGCAATTGTTGCAACTGATGCAAACAAAGATGATGTCAAGACAAACATTGACGGAGCTAGTGCAGCACTGGCCATAGATCGTACTACAGCTGAGCATGCGAACAACAAATTTAAGTTGAACAACAGCAATGCAGACGTCGAAGACAATGATGAGGACAATGATGGCGAAGAGGGAGATGTCGACGAAGACGACGACGATGACTTAGGTGGTGACGGTGATGGTGAAGGCGATGGCAATGGCAATGGCAATGGCGACGGTGACGACGATGACGATGCTAATGAAGATGTTGGTGAACTACAGACAGACGATGAATACATGGCAGATGAGCCAAGCGACTTGGCTGACTATGACACAGACGAACAGCAAGAAGAACAACAGCAACAACAACAACAAGCACATCATGTTGATATTTCATCCCTGGAGCATCAGTTGGCCCTGGAATCATTAGAGGATGATGCTGACACTGATGTCGGTGCGGATGCGGATGCGGATGCCGATGATGATATTTACAATGTTAGCGACGATGATTTTGTGGCCAGCGTAGCGCTGTCTACAGCAGAGACAACAACACAGTCACAGTCACAGTCACAGACACAACCACATTCAGAGCCCACGGCGCTGTCAGCTGACTGGCAGCAACCTCATTTCGATTACTCACGCATGGAGTACAGCTTTAGCAATGGCGTGGTCACACAGAGTCTCATTGGTGGCGGTGCCAATGGCTACGATGGCAATTCGGGCGGTGGAACCATCAATTTTGACAACTATGACAACATAATATACTCCACGATGGAGCTCGAATGCATGCCCGGCTATGATGGTGGACTCCAGCAGCAGTTCTTTCTGGAAGCCTACGACTCAAAGACCAAAAAGCTTCGCCTAAACATGAGCAGCACCTATGTTGATGTGCCTGTGTTTCGCATAGATCTGACAGGTAAGATTCAATCTTCATACAAATATACATATATTCAAAATGCTGCCAAAGTGGTGAATACTGCATTCAGCAGTTTTATTATTGTATTTGAATGTGGTTGGACTTACAGATTGCTATGCTAAGGCGTTGGCATTAGAGCACTTTGGCGCAATGTACAAAAAGCCACAGTCTAAAGACTCGACTTTCATGCGGCTAACAGCAACAAAACAAAAACAAATCAAAGTAACAAACTGTGCAAAAAGTTAAGCAAGCCAAATTGCGCGGCGTGTTTTGGTTTGGAATGGGAAGGCAAAGCTATCCAGCAGCAGCAGCAGCAACAGTAAAAGCAGCAACAACTACACAGTACCACGCAGATTAATTAGTTGAGGCTGCCAGGACCACTCCCCCCGCCCACATGAACTACTTCCATCTGGCACATGCTGCTGCTGCTGCTGCTGCTGCTGCTGCTGTTTGTTGTAATGAATTTTAGCTAGTCAGCAAAACTTTTATGCCAATGGCGATGTGAGGTGGGTGCCAAAGCGTTGGGGTTGCTTCTGGGGTTTGGGGATTTACGCTTGCCCGCAATCGTCGTCGGTTGCCAGGGGGCAGAAGCAACAGGAACAACAGCAGCAGAAAGTGCCAAAAATTTGAATTAAGTTGTTGAAAAACAAGATTTATTTTGAACGCCCAGCGAGCAACAAAAATGTTATCATATTACATTTTTGATTTTGGCCATGAAACGTATCAAGTGGTAAAAACTCTAATGAGCCAAGCTAATGAGCCACATTTGCAGATCATTTAGTAGGTTGCAACTTGGCAAGCCTGAAGCGAAGCCTGCAATTCGCAATCTCTGCTGCACTGGCAGCTTTTTATATAACCTCTATCGATGACTTGATACCTCCACTTTCGGCTACAAACTGGATGGTGAGGATTCAAGACTTTGAATTCTGCGATATTTGCAAAGTCAAACGAAGCGTAAAGTCACGATTAGTTAGACAGGCGTGTTAACGACTCTGGCTTTGGTTTGGCGGCTGTACTTTGAGCTTGGGGAGTTGGCCCTTAAGCCACAGGGAGAGGTGGTAGTTGGAGAGTTTGGGTAGTGCCAGAGTAGCTGGGTGTTGTTTTGTGGGTATTAATCCTGCCCTTTTACTAGTAGTTGCCATTTTAATGAGCTGCTGCTACTATGGGTGCAAAACAAAAACTTTTGATTCAAGCATTAAAAAATAAAAGATAAACTTTTCTTTTTATGTGCGTGGCACAAGTTTCTGGCCAGGACGTGTTAATTAAATGCTTGTTTACCTAATGGAGTTTGCAATGAAGTTTTAAATTAATGATCGAGTCAGCTAATGGAATTGCCGCCCACTTGCTTTACAGATCTTACTCCCATGGACTACTATCCTGATTCGCATCCGGCATTGCATTTGGTCGTCTACAGTGTTAACCAGAAAGGACGCTCCGAGCCGATTGTACTGGAGAATGTGCCCATCAATGAGGCGGACAAACGTTCAGGTGAGTGGAGTGCAGTGCGACTAATGAATTGCGCTTCAGCTATTTAAGCAAAATAAAAATATAAAAAAATGCGAAATGTCAAAAAGAAAATGAAATAAAAAAACAAGCGAGTGGCACTCGCATATACAAAGTTTGCATTTCGCATTGTCCCTGAAGTGAGTTTGAGTTGGCAAAGTGTTGGCGGTCCCTCAAAGTATGTAACACGGCGAGAAGTTACCGTTCAGCTGGGAGTAGGAAGAGGTGGTGAAGTATGGAGGGGAACAAAGCATTCATTGCTTTTTAAGCACCATTTCACCTTTAAAAAGTCATTCAAGTATTTGCATAGTCTGCTTAACCGTTTTAGTTTTTTGTAAGTACAATTGTTCTTTTATTTAACGAGTTTTGTTTACGTTGGGGCGACAGTTTCCCCAACTGCCTTGTTCCTGACCCAAGCCAGAGCCAAGTAGTGGTGCTAAGATTTCTTATTCATTCCTTCTTGTTCAACTTTGACGTTAATTTTGTTCAAAAGTTTCTTTTTTTTTTCCTTCATTTCCCTCTGCAACAAAAGAAGCAAAAGAATGTAATGTAGCATGGGAAAATTTTATTGAAAGGCTTGTTTTACACTCACTTACATCACATTCATCACGACTTTCCGAAATGGATGGAAATTTCTCACCCAGTGTGGGGTTGCATACAACTCTGAATATATCATGTACGAAAATTATTAGGCTTAGCGTCTTAACGTGAAATACAAGAGAGAATATTTAAATAGTTGAATTAATTTTCAGCTACGTTGTATCAAAAGCTATCCACTCACATCGAATCAATTAAGACAAATCAAATACAAATGGTATACAATAAATGTAACAAAGCGAGCCGCTTAAATAGATCAGCCATTTATGCACCTGGCCATTATGACAGCATAGATACAGCTCATTGATTTATTATTTTATTACGTTATTAAGTAGGTTGAAATCCTGTGCGGACTAGGGCAGTCTGTAATGTTTATCTCTCTCTGCCTTGCCTTCAAGCAATGAGATACGAGTATTTGTATTTGTATTTGTGCGCCTCAGACATTCAACATGAGCAGTAAATCCACTCAATCATCTCTGTAATACACATTAGAGTGCGACACACTGCTCAGCTGGACATATTGGCAGTTGGCAGAAGCGAGATGAAGGACTCCAATACATTTGATAGTTGTACCAGAGTGTCTTGTTGGAGTGTGTGTGAGAGAATGTGTGTGTATGTATTTAGGAGTATAATACGCAAAAATGCAATATACATCAGGTGTCAATATTTGCACCTTGGCAAATTTGAAAGCATTTCATTCGACACTTAACCGGCAATTCTGCCCGGATGGCAGCAGAGTGTTCTGGGAGCAAACAATTTCGGCAACATTTTACATTGGCAACGCTTGACGCCACCACATTAATGTAAATATAATCAATTTCATGTTTTACCTTTGCCAAAAAAAAAAATAATGCAGAGAAAAGAAAGATCTTGTTATGCTAAACTGACACACAGAGATTCCCCAGGAGTTACATTATCCACATCGAGCATGCCAGGACACTTGCACACATACACACAGTTACATATATGTACTTAGCCATAGTCGCATCTGTGGCATCAAGGTAACAACGCATCAGACGACAACGACGGAAACGAAACAGACACTGAGCCCTGAGTCCCTGCACCACCCCTCTCAACCGCACCGCACTGCTGCCCGCGTCCTGTCATGCAACACAAAATATAAACGATTACTGTAAGACAAGAAAAATATACATTAAACATGTCTTATCTGAATAAAATATCCCAAAAGACAACGGCGCTGAAAGTAAAGTAAAATAAAATTATATCCTACAATACACGAGAATGTACAGCAGATCGAAGTGGTTGGTTGGCTGACTGGCTGACTGGCGGGTTGGCTGCTTGGCTGCTTGGCTGCTTGGCTGCTTGGTTGTGGTATGCCTGGTTGGTTTGGCAGGAAATGTGACCGCCTTCGCTGCTGCCTTCCCTCCTGCCACCCAGCTGTACGACGCTGCGCTGTCCTGCCATGCCAATGCCACAGCGATGATGAAAAGAAGGAGCCAAAGCGATAGGCAAAGGCGGCAACTGATGTTGTATTACGAGCATGCGATACGGAATACATTGTTTGGCTTGGCATCCACGCCCGCATGCACAGGACTACAACATTTTATTTATGCTTACTTTGTGTAAACGTAAATGTAACCGTAAACGCATTCCCGCTCAGGCAAGCCAGGGCAGAGGCAGAGTTGAAGCTGAAGCTAAAGCCAATACCAGTGGCTGAACCTGGCCAATGGAAGATTCGACTACACATGTGAGCGGCATCGCCTCGTAATCCCAATACATTTTAACCAATCCACTTTTTCATCGTTTCATCGAATCATTTATATCACAAACGGGAGCATTAAATCGAATTAAGCTTATAAGAAGACGAAGGCGGAGATGGAGATGGAGATGGTGATGGCGCAGCTGTGGATGGGGGAGGCCAAAGCAGACGAATTGCTTCGTCCTGCACTCAGCAAATGAAACGCATACAAACAATTGGCTTATGAGCGGAACGCAGGACGCTCTACCAGAGCAATGTTTGTGATGTGGTGCTGTGCGGTGGCAGCCAGCGTGTGGAGTGTGTGGCATGTGGCATGTGGCTAGCGGTGTGTTCTACTTGGGTGTCTCGAAGTCCCAATATCCCCACGCCCCCTACTCTCTGGTCCCTTGGTTGCCTGGCTTATCTGCTTAACTTGGGGCATGTGCATGGTCTGCTCTGCTCTGTTCTGTTCGCCCACTCCCCAGAGCCTGAAGCTCTACCTTGTTGTTGTTTTATTGATAAATATTTGCACAAGTGTGAAAATTTCATTACGCCGCTGTGCTTATATTTAAATTACTTTCTTCTTTTTTTTATTCCTTGCTCTCTTGGTTCAGCAGCTGAAGCTGGTAGTTCAACTCGTGTGCCGCTTGCTATCAGTTTCAAGTGTTTCTGCCGTGTCGAATATATTTCATTTGACAAGCAACTGCTTACTTTCGCATTCCTTTATGTCCTTTATGTGAGATGAGTTCCGGGCTGCGATAGGGGATTTGTTGTCGGTGGCAAGCTGATGCCAATCTTCTATAAAGCAATCTGAGTTCATTTACATCTATACAAGTGAATACGAATACATATAGAACTCTGTATGTATAGCTGAGTTAAACTTGAGAAACTTCACTATGCAATTCAATTAAAACATTAACTACCGGCAGCATCAGCTGGCACTAATGGAAAATTCCCAATATACTCATACATACAAATATTGTATATATGTTTGTGCATACATATGTATATTTTTCAAAAGTCATGTGCCAACAATTACAACACATGTACAATTTGGACATGCAGTGCGGGTGTGTGTAAGTGTGTGTATGTATGTGTGAGTGAGTGTGTGCTTCTAAGCGCAGCCATGCATAAATGAGCAATTTCGCTCGCGGCGCAGTTTCGTCAACATTTGGTAAAGCTGCAAAAAATATTTATTGATTTGCAACTTTGTTGCTGCTGTCGACGGCGTCTGGCTGACAGGCACAGGTTTATAAATTAGCAACAGTCTGCGTCTCCCAGCCCAGACCAGACCTGTCCCAGATGCCAGTTAGACAGCTTTGGTTTTTGGGTTCTCTGACGCTGGATTTGCCTCTGGTACTGATTTTGATTCTGGTTCTGGCTCTGGCTCTGGCATTCCCATTTCCCCATGTTTGCTTATTGAAATTCTGTGTTGCATATCCGCAGGCGCGCATGATTTGTTGAATGTTAAACACATTTTAACTACACGTCGAAATACGCAATACGAAATCAACGAAATACTTATGGCCTTGTAATGTATATTCAATTTCGACAAACTCCCTCACACACACAGCAACATGCTCACGTCAAAAATGCAACAATAAAACGGGATTTTAATTGAAGCGTGTTTTCAATAATAATACGACTAAAGCTACATATAAACATTGAAACAGTTTGGACATTAAAACACTAAGCTACAGTTGTAAAAAAGACATACAAATTTGTTAAAAGTCGAAAGCCGGACTACGCTCTAATCTGCGATGCATCTCACCAGATTCATTCTCAAACGATCTGCTTTTCTATTTCCAGATGGACGCATGGGTCTCTCCATATTGCCTATAGCCGCCTTGCTCACCGGCACATTATTCACCGTGGGCATTGCCGTGCTCTTTGTGGTTGTGATTGCTGTGCGTCGTCGACGCTGTCAGGGTGCACGCAATTTGTGCGACGATAAGGACAAGCATTTGGGTGAGTCAAGCTGAATCATATTGCTAATCGGCTGGCAGGTTAATACTGGTACACCATTCATCCTTACGACAGGCATGGATGTGACGGTGACGGCGCCGCTGGAAACTGGAGCCGGTCATCAGCGTCTCGTTGTGGCCTACACGCTGAAGCAGGGCATTGAAAAGCAGCCGGACATACTGAGCGCGCAAAAAAGCGCAACTGGCAGTGACACATCGTCACCTCTGGGAAATCGACAGAGTGGTTTATTTATGGGCAACACTGCAGCCGCGCCCAGCAACGCTGCGAATCATAAAACTGTGGATTATGTAAGTGTGAATTGAATGCATGTGCGAGGCGTTTGCGACCAGACTTTGTCATTTGCTATATTGCAGGATGTCAATGCTCCGCACCTGAATAGTCCGCCCTCGCAGTCGAGCACCCTGAAACTGGAGAGTGACAATGCAGCGAAATGTTATCAGCCGCCAGCGGCAGCTCCACTGCTCTACGATGCCATGCCCACGCTCAGCCGCTACGAGCCGCTGGGCTTGAACATGGGAAGCTATTCCGCAGCAGGTGGCGGAGGTGGAGGCGGTAGCAATAGCACACTCAGCTCGGCTGGCAGTGTGGCCAACTCCACCAGCAATGCGCACAGCACGGTCGGTGGCAGCAATCATTATGCCCAGCACTTGCATCACACATTGCCGCACGGTGTAGGTGTAGGTGTAGGTGTAAGTGTAGGTGGTATGGCACAACCCTCGGGCAGCTTACCGCGTGGCAGAGATCCGCTAACCCTAGCCGACTATTTGACCACCAGCAGCCTGATTGACTATAATCTCAGCAAGGCGGCGGCCACAGCTGCTCCGCTGCCTACGCACATGACTTTACCAAAGGGCATGGGTCATGCTAGTCACGGTACGGTGGGGGTGATGCCCAGCACCAGCCTGTCCCCCTCCCAACTCACCACCATTACACAAAAATCGAATGCTGGACGTAATCATATTATCACCGACACGCTCCCCGGCCCCGAGAGCTGCGTCTAAACATGGGTGTGTAGGACTGCTTAGCACCCGAATTCCTGGCATCAAACAAAAGACTGGCGCACAACAGAAATAGTAACAGAAGCAGAACAAAATTCAGAACACTAAGAAGTAGTGGAAACGGAAGCTGAAACGAGAATGATAATGAACAAATAGAATGGTAGCATAACATAGTGCTAGGCCATAGTCAACCTTATCAGAACTAACTAAACGTAACTAGCAAAGTTATACGACGGTGTCTCTAATCATGAAATTCTTATAGTTAGACTTAAATGTAGATCTAAACTAGTCAATGTATTGTATTGTATTCTATTGTATGTAATCGTGTGCATGTGTGTCTGTTTGTTTGTACATGTTAGTAAGTATGTAAATGTATGTTTTTATAGTTGACATACATAATGAAGAAGCCTTTGATTTAGCAACAGCTGAACGAATTAGTACTGGGAAAACCACGAAATCTCCATAGTTGATGCTGAGGCAAAGGCTTAACTGAGAAAAACCGTCTTGTTAAATTTGCTATGTGTGTACTTCCAAGCGAAAGCAAAAGTGTTGTTAAATCATTTTTTTACTGCCGGTAAAAACATATCCCAAACATATCCTTTGCTGTCTAACCGAGCCTATGCCGAAATTTAACCGCAACTATTTGAGCTGCTGCCCAAGATCAAAGCCAACCAAACAGCCACACTCATATGGCAATTGGGCCAGCACGCCGGCCCAGGGGAAAAAGTTATATTGGACACGTCTTGCCCCATTGCCTGGCCAGTTCTGGCTATTATTTAACTTTTAAACACGCACCAGCCAAAGCAACCAGACCAAGCAGAGCAGCGTACGGCAGATTTGAATTTAATGGGCATATGCCCGGTGCTGATTCTGGCTCCGGCTCTGGTATAGCCCTGCCGGGATGTGAGCAGCCAGTCGTCGTTGCTATTAGCAGCAATGGCACCCAACAAGTGAGCAATAAAGAAAAGTTTAGAAAAATATGCGATAACCACCCCGTGGACCCCATAATAAGCTCACGAACGATTGAATGGGTATGAAACACAATAAAAACTGAATGGGACGACTGAGTGCCAAGAGTGGGGGACTGCAAAAACTGGAAAACTGAGCACGGATTTGTGCGCACGATAGCGCAAAATGATGACAATAAATGGAAAAGTTTTTAATAAGCCAATAAAATGATTTATGAAGCAAACATAGAGCTAAAACCAACGCTCTCAGCAGCTTTATTAACACAGTGAGGCCAGTTCGATTGTTGATTTAGCAGCTGGTCATGACAATTTAATAAACATGACTTTAACTAAAGCATACATTTAATAAAACAAATTGCGTGAATGCTTCAAGCAATGCACAAGTTTGACCTGAAAATACAACGAACAACAATTTACTGGCTTTCATACTGTGAGGCTGGGGTATGGAGCTTAAATAGTTGCAAGGAACTGCATTTTGATTAGTAAAAATTACATTAAACGATTAAATAAATTATAGAATGTCTTTTGAAAAGATATGGCAATTGTTATCAAGGCATGTTCGCATATCAGAAATGCATATACCCTTAAACTATTAAGCAAGGTCTAAAATTAATAAGTGTTCAAATGTTGATTTGAGGTTCTATTGCTTAAGTTCTATTATTAGGGTCTACATTTTGCATATCTAACGAAAGTCACAAAACCAATACTTCTAAGTAATTAAGTATATAGTGAAATCGTACATATAAATACGTTATTATTAGGTGTGAATATAATAATTTTAAGATGTAAAACGAAACAATGTGGAAACGATGTATTGAATGCAACTAACATACTACATAACATATAACAAAACTGTCAGAAAATCTTAAACTTCCTCAAAGTGTATAAGCTAATGTCCCCCTGATGTAGATATTCAATACGAATACGAATACGAGTAGTTGAAATTTTGAGAACAAAATCATGTAGTTCAACATATTATCATGGCATATGCTAAAATGTATTTAGTGGGCCTCAAAGAGGGCAAACATTGTACATATATACATAAATACATACATAATTAAGCACGACGATTGTAACTATCTATGTAAAAATGCTTAAAATATTTGTGATAAAGTAATAGTGTTAATGATAAGTAATAAAACATGACATATTATGAAAAATATACAATCAGTTTTCATCACCTTGGACAGCTGAACCTATTCATGACTAATCAGAGAAATTGCAAACTGTTACCTGAGTCATTCTTACCAGCTATATAAACTACTCATTCATAACTTCGGATCAGCAAACAATGCAATATTGAGATGCGAGAAATACAGCTGTAATTCAAAACAGTTTTGTTAAAATACTGCTGGGTAATGTCGATTTGAAGATGTTCTTATCATATTCACTTCATTCATTCTGCGTTGTATGGATTATATAAATATAATAATCGCTCATTTCCCTTTTTCGCATACAGAAAAAAAAACTTATCATATGTAAGTAAATATAATATATATTTTAAGAAAGGGTATATGAATGACGAACTGAGAGACCCTACACAGATTACTGTTTACCATAATCACTTTTCACATAAGGAAATGGTGACTGATTAAGAGCAATCAGAGTCGTAGACTGCGCTTGAATGGGGGCTTGATTACAAACTGTACATTGGAGAAATTACTAAACAAATTTTTTATTCCTATAAGCTAAGCATAGAAAACCCTTACACATACACCCTTGGAAACGCCAGCGACTATAATTACAGACGCCGAATCCGACTATATTTTAGACTTCAGTTTGCTCGTCAAGTTCAGTGTCAAATTGACGTTGGAGGCTGCATCTGTGATTTCTCAGTTATTTTAAATTTGCGCAATGAAGGCATATGTGTGTTGGCTATTTCTTATATGCGGCATTATGGAATGCACTGCCAGGGCAAGTGATGAAGGATTAATTTGAGCACTACAATCAGCATTAATTTTACAGAATAATCCTCAAGCAGACAGGTTGCCGATTACACTATACTACGAATCACTTTGTCCATACTGTATGGATTTTGTCACACAACAGTTAAATCCGGCGATGGTGCGCCAGAATCGTCTCTCCTTTACCGAATTAACACTTGTGCCTTACGGAAATGCAAAGGTAGGTAATTTTTGACGTTCCTATTAGGAAAAATTAAAAACTGCAATGCCCTGAATCAGAAAAACCCGACAGGCAATGTAACTTGTCAACACGGAGTAGCGGAGTGTGAACTAAATGCCTGGCATGCCTGCATCCTGGAGCACAATAACATCTCGGACTCATTGAAACTCATTGCCTGCATGATGCGCAGTCGTAAGAACAAGCTTGACAAATGCGCTACCCGGTACCACATTGATGTGACCGCTGTAAAAGATTGCAGGAGATCGCGCAGCGTGGATGATATATTAGAAAAGTATGCTCAGCAGACTAATAAAGTAACACATAGGGGAGTGCCAGCTATAGCCGTTGATAATGTAAGTAGATGGCCCTTAAAATAATATGAAATTTTATTAATTTTATGAACAAATAGATTTATGATGAGGATGAGCAAGAAAATCTTACCGATGAGTTTGACGAGATGTTTTGTGCCAAGTATGAAGCCAAATTCAACAAGAAACTTAAAAATTGCTTATAGTTGTATACTTGATTGATATTGGACATATATTAGCTTTACCAACAAACACGTGTATACTTAATTTAGAATTATAGTTGAACCACGATCACACATGTTATTATTTATTAGAGTAAGACGCATGCAAATACAATTAAATATAAAATATGAAAGCTAGACATTTAACAAATAATTCGTTTAATTTGTATGATTCGATCATTTAGTGTTTCTTTTCGAGCATTGCTATAATTTTGTCTAACTTCTCAGTCTGTTCAATTTGAATTTCATCAAGTCTTTTTGAAATTATTTGCTCCAAATGTTCAAACTTGGAATCGATATGCTGATTAAGGCTATTCATGTCAATATCAGTACCAAAAGTTGGTTCTTGAGACTGCGACTGAACTGTAATACCTTTCATTAAAGACATAAATTTTTGCATTTTCTCTTCATTGTCCTCTGTTTTGTTTTGGATTCCACTGCTGCCTCCTCTTTGAAGAAGCTCTTGTATTTTTTGCAAATCAAATGAATTTTGCAGCTGTGTAGTGATACCATTAGGATTGGGTGCTATGTGTAACATAGCTCCAAAAATACAAATCTCCTTGCACGATGTTAGCAGCTTTAAATTGATGCTGGCTATTCCAGAACGGTCGATTTCTACATCATAACGAAAGGGTCTTATCGGCACATCACCCTCATCTTCAATAGCGATTCCATAAATGGTCTCTAAGTACTCCTGTGATGGGCCAACAAAGATTTCCATTTTGGGAGCACTGCACACAAGCGTTAAAGCGGCAATTTTAAAGCGGTGCGTTATTTCAAATTGCAGCTCGCATGGAGTATCAGGCGTTTCAGTGTTTGAAAATAGAACCGCACGTTCCTCGTTAACAACATCGTCCAAAATAGGCCTATTAAACAAAATACAATGAACGTATATATGTAATTCTTGTATGTCCAAAAACCAGTTTGGGCGTTCAATTGCAAGATGCAATCCTTTGTCTTACTTCACAAAGACATCTTCCTCAGAAAGACGTGTCGGTATTAGCTGGGATAGTTCATTTCCAGCTATTTGAGTCCAACTACATCGCGCTTTAACTTTTTCTGTCATATTTCGTTCAATATTTAAATAAAGAAATCGTTACTGGGTGAAAGCAGTGGATTTAAGTAACAATTATTTGTTTATCGTCTTCTTCTTAAAAAATGACAGTCAAACAGACCAACTGTTGATTTAGCAGTGCTCACTCAGAGTTGCACTTAACATTTCAGTAAACCACGGACTTAACATTAACGTAAAAGTCGCGCACTCGGTAGCCAAACTTAACAGAATTGAGCGCGCGTAACAGAGCTTCATACAGCGTTGCTATTCGAGTTTGACAACTACGACCTTGATTGGCCCCCTTGTAGGTCATATTTAAGTTAATCTATAAGAAAGCGACAGTGCTCCTAGCGCCCTCGCAGATAGTAGAACACAATTTTCCGCAAATTAATCCAAGTATCTAAAATGGGTGGCAAATACAAGATTGTAATGGTACGCCATGGCGAGTCCGAGTGGAACCAGAAAAATCAATTTTGCGGCTGGTTTGATGCCAATCTGAGCGATAAGGGTACATATAAATAATCACATAATCATCAATCACAATTATGAAATCAATCAATATTTTTGATTAGGCAAGGAGGAAGCTCAAGCTGCAGGAAAAGCCGTTAAGGATGCTGGTCTGGAATTCGATGTGGCTCATACTTCTGTGCTAACTCGTGCCCAGGTGACCCTGGCAAGCATTCTGCAAGCCAGTGGCCACAAAGAGATTCCCATCCAGAAGACCTGGCGTTTGAACGAGCGTCACTACGGTGGTCTGACTGGTTTGAATAAGGCCGAGACCGCAGCCAAATATGGTGAAGCACAGGTGCAAATCTGGCGTCGCAGCTTCGACACCCCACCACCACCAATGGAACCAGGCCATCCCTACTATGACACAATTGTCAAGGATCCCCGTTATGCCGAGGGACCCAAGCCAGAGGAATTCCCTCAGTTTGAGTCTCTGAAGCTAACCATTGAGCGCACACTGCCATACTGGAACGATGTAATCATTCCACAAATGAAGGAGGGCAAACGCATCTTGATCGCAGCTCACGGCAACAGTCTTCGTGGCATTGTCAAGCATTTAGATAGTAAGTAACATAACATAAGGTCCAGCAAGAAAATCTTAACAATTATTGATTAATTTCCTGCAGATCTCTCTGAGGATGCCATCATGGCTCTGAACTTGCCCACTGGAATACCATTCGTCTACGAACTGGATGAGAACTTTAAACCAGTTGTTTCGATGCAGTTCCTTGGAGATGAAGAGACCGTGAAGAAGGCCATCGAAGCTGTCGCTGCCCAGGGCAAGGCCAAGTAAATGAACAAACTCTACCCAAAACTATAGTCAGGCACAAAGTAAAGGCAGAATCGCTTCAGAATGTTGTCGGCGGCTTGAAGTCGTCTCGTTGTTAGTTTCCTCCCATTCGTTGTTGTGGTTCTCATAGCGTTAATTGGTTCATCCCCACTACAGTTAATAAATAATTTATTATATTACACACACACATACAAAGTGTAACATTTATTTAATTTTGCTCAGGCCGGTAATCATTACAGTTGAATTGAATTTATCACTTTCGCTTCTTCTTGCCATCTTTTGCCAGCTCGAGTCCCAGTATACACTTGGGTGGTACCTTGTAGGTTTCCGTAAGCAAAGTGTATATAAATCGGATCTGGTTACCCTGAACCTGCAGCTGCTCGTGTTTCTGATGCGGCAGCTTCACGATCGTTGTGCTGGCTGCCGCACCCTGTTTGCAGAGCTTGATTAACTCAGCCATGATAATGCCATAGGCTTCAATATTGCTCACCAAAGTCACCTTTTTGTTGCCTGATCGTGTGGCCAGCGACATTTGTATCTGAGGCTTACCGCTGGTGTCCTTGCCGCTGCACATCTGGTAGGAGTGTTCCATTTTACTAGTAATAACTGAGGTGATTTCGCTCAAAGATCCCTCTCTATTGCCAAACAGCTCTTGCAAGACCTCATCCGGCTGCACAAGTTTGGTCAATGGATTGATGACTGCATGTTTGCTCACATATTCGCGCACAATCTTCTTAACCTGTCCAACGGGAATGCCTTCGCCTCTCTTGTAGTTCAATTTCGTAAAAAAAGCAGCTGTTACATCTGTCACTATGTACATCTCTTTAAGTTCCGAGTGGAACAATGGTGTTTCCGCCACCCCTGCACTGGGGTCGGACGTCTTAACGTCTGTGATAAAATTGATAAGCTCTGGATGCTCAAGATCGACAGAGATTATCTTGTCCACGCCCTTCGTCTCTTCACGCACTACAAGAAAGCCCTCGTCTACCATCTCGGATAGAAAGTTAGACAGCTTTTTGTACCGCGTCTTTTTTAAATCGATCTGCTCTGCTGCTTCGGTCACCACATAGAGTCGATAAAAGTTGCTTGTCAATAGCGGCAGCTGCAATTTCTTGCCATTATTCTTGAGTGCCGCCAGAAATGCGTTCTTGAGGAGTGCCTCAAGCGCTTGTTCGTTTGATGGCGCCGTTGTACTGGCCACTAGACTCTCACCGTCCTCATCTATTGTCAGAGCGGCTGTACTAGATTCAATGCTATCTGCAGATGCTTCTACTAGTACTGTTTGAGGTTCAACTGTTTGATCCAGCTCCTGAAGCTTCGGTGTCTTTCGTTGATGATCGTTGGTGCCCAATGCCGGAAAATCATCAGCCGTAAGAGCTTTTGTTTTTACCATTGGTATCTGTTGCAGAAGACTTGGCTCATGTGCCCACAGTTTATCGCCAAACAAATGCAAGATCTTAACAGCAACTCCATGACCACCGCACATGTACAGGTCGTCACTGGAACGCGCCAGCTGTCCAACAGCAACAGCTGAGCTGTTGTTGGTCAGATTGATGCCAACTAAAATTAGCTCAGTAAGTACTTGGACACTTTATTCTCGCAATTACTTACCCAACTGCCCTTTCTTGAAATGGCCATACATATTCAATCCGACACCAAGCGGCACCACTCCTGGCAGCATCAAATCTGCACCATTGGTAAGCTTAGGAAGCACTCCTTCGTGCGTGGTAAAATATGGAAGTATTTCGGGCGTAGCCCATAATGTGTACAGTGTCGGCACTAATTGACCGCCATCCAGTTCAAAAAACATGGGCTGCTTGTCCACACAATAAACAAGGCTCGGGGTGCCGCCATGTGTAAGAATTTTCAGCTGCGTCACATTTGCTTTAGCCGGTAACAGATTTTCCGCGGAAATATGCGGAAAAGCCAACTCTAGCCTGGCCCTCAATTTCTTAGACTCCGATCCCTTGAGCGCTGCACTGCTCTTAAGTCTGTATGGCTTTAAAAACATCGGTGCGTGTGTAATTTGTGCACGTAAACGAAAAACCCAAATAAATAAATGCAAACAATAATTCACAATAGATTACACACCGTTGTTCGATGACAGAACAGCTGTTCGACCTGTAGACCCGATTGCCAATTCACTGAAACATTGAACTGAATAAACTACGAGTAAAAATATAACTAAAAACAAATGCATATCAATGCGATAACATACATATCCATATGTATGTACATATTATGTAGGGAAGTTTATGTTTTGCATGCATTTTCAAGGTAAAAAAAATTCCATAATAAAATCAACGCCATTTTATTGAATATTACATAGATTTATGTTAATATAACAAACATAGCTTGCCTGCGAGCAGTAATAAACTTTACTTAGTATTGTAATGATGTTAATGTAATAGAAAAATATTTTCAATTTAACGTGCCCGCCTTTGTACTTTCAATTCGAGGCCCCCAGAAATATACCCTTCCCAATTACAACTCTCTAGTCCGAGTCCGAATCTGCCTCGCATGATTTAGATGCTGTAGCTGTCGGCGGGTCATAGAAATGAAGTTGCTTGCGCCAAATCTTGACAAGACCATCAAAGGCACGGCGGCTGTACTTTCCATATTTATTCGGTGTACGAGGATGCTCACGAGAACGCTCATTTCGTGGCACCTCTTCAATGTATCTTTCATATGCTGCAGTGTTTTTGCCATAATCAATCTGCTTCTGGCGTCGCGATAGTATGGCAGGATCTGCCTCGGTGTATGAGGATGAGGAGGAAGTCGATGAGGTGTAACTATTATGACGCACACGCTTCTCTTCTTTGTGCCCCTTGAAGGAATGATTCTTTGGGCGTGAATTAGCATCGCCATTGGCCGACGACTCGCTACTATTTGGACTGTTAGACCGACTATTCTCATTGCTTTGTGTGGGCGGAGTTCCAGAGTGGCGCCTCTTAAAAGGCGTCTTTAACTTTTCTTCCTTAACCAGACGCTCAAATTTTTCTTCATTGCTACCGTCTAGAAATTCAAATGTCATTTCACGCTTGGCTTGAGCAGTAGAGCCTGCACTGCTGTTAAACGACGATGATGCCTAAAATATGTATATAATATTTAGTTGCTTCAGACAATAGTTAAAGATTTTAGCACACATTACCTCATCACTTTGTCCCAATTCTGCACGGACTTCCTGGGCCCAACTGTTCATTGGCTTTGGGTCCATTGAAATGGAGGATCCAGAGGAATTCAGGCTGGCGGTCCCCTTATGCGGTGTCGCGATCTCCATTGGAATGAGTTGATCTCCACACATCATAATTGTAATTTAATTAAAAATATAAAAGCGCTTAGTAAGTTGACACAGCCAAATAATTTTATGTTATGATGGTAGCGCTACTTCTTCGCGCGTTTTTGTTGCTACGATGCTATCAGCGTGACCGAAACTTAAATTTTGAAACATACTATTTTTCTTTGGAAAAAATAAGAAGAATATACTGCAAGTACTAGTTTTGATACGGTACCATGGGACTATTTTGGCGCGATAAGTTTCGATTAATTGCAAAAACCAAATAAGATATATTGATAACTTGTGCTATTGTCGTCTTATGATTCACATTCATTGCCTTTTGAGAAAGCCTGTAACAAATCAAGCTCCGTTGAAAACCCACTCAACAACCCATTTACGATGTGCTGGCTAAAACATAATCGATAAGATTTCCATTTACGATAATATTTAACATTACAGAGTTTGGCGTTGCCACATTGTACACATTTTTACTGACGTTTTAAGCACTAACATACAAAGATTGCGTTGTGCAGCACTACAACAATTGGTGATTTAGCGTTTTTTCGGCATTAAAGAAAATCTGTGAACTCTTGAAAGGTGGAATTGTTGGTTAGTACTTTGAAATATAGCTTCTCTATATTTTAATCAGATAGTTTTTGTGTTTAAATTATATATATGTTGCGTACTATTTTATAGAACATAATCATAGTCGGAAAAATCAACGTAATAAAATGAGTCTCACGTCCGCCGCAGGGATAATATCCCTCCTTGATGAGCCAATGCCAGATCTTAAGGTATTCGCCTTGAAGAAGCTGGACAATATTGTTGACGAGTTTTGGCCGGAAATATCCGAGTCCATTGAGAAAATTGAAATGCTGCATGAAGACAGAGCATTTCCCGAAAACAAACTAGCTGGTATGGTTGCATCCAAAGTTTTCTATCACTTGGGCTCGTTTGAGGATGCTCTCACATATGCCCTAGGTGCGGGCGATCTGTTCGATGTAAATGCACGCAATGAGTACACAGAAACAATCATTGCCAAATGCATTGATTTCTATATTGCGCAACGCGTTGAATTTATTGAGAACCCCAAGGAAGCAAAACCAGTCGACGAGCGTCTGGAGGGCATTGTGAATCGTATGATTCAGCGCTGCCTAGATGACAATCAGTTCCGTCAGGCACTAGGCATTGCATTGGAAACTCGTCGCATGGATATTTTCGAAGTGTCCATCATGAAGTCGGATGATGTGCGTGGCATGCTGGCCTATGCCTACAATGTGACAATGTCGCTTCTACAAAACCGTGGTTTCCGCAATCAAGTGCTACGTTGTTTGGTGGGGCTCTATCGCGACCTTGGAGTGCCCGACTATGTAAACATGTGTCAGTGCTTGATCTTTCTTGAGGATCCTCTTGCCGTTGCCGAAATGCTGGACAAACTCACCCGCTCCTCTGTAGAAGCCAACAATTTAATGGCATATCAAATTGCATTTGATTTATATGAATCAGCTACGCAAGAGTTCCTTGGCAATGTGCTGCAGGCTCTTAAGGATACAGCACCCATACCAACAGCATTGCCCAGCACCTTTAAGCCTCAGGGTACCGCAGCAGGTAGTAGCGATCCCGCGGCCAAGTCTGATGACGAGAAATCAAAATCACTCAGCGATGAGAGCATTGAGGACAAAGAAGGTAATATCCGAATAATATTTCTATAGTTTATTAGCCATTGCGAATAAGTAACTTTTTTGTCTTTCGTTTCATAATGCTGATTTTGTATTTTCATTTTAATTATAGCCGATACCAAAATCGAGCGCACTATCGATTCATTAAACGATATGGAAAAGCTTCATCAAAAGAATATTGAGAAACTGATTTCCATCCTCTCTGGCGAAGTATCAATAGATTTGCAGCTACAATTCCTTATACGTAGCAACCACGCTGACTTGCAGATTCTTCGTGGCACTAAGGAGGCAGTACGTGTATCAATTTGCCATACAGCCACCGTCATCGCAAATGCATTCATGCACAGTGGCACGACCACCGATCAGTTTCTGCGCGACAATCTCGATTGGCTGGCGCGGGCAACAAATTGGGCCAAATTAACAGCCACAGCCTCCTTGGGTGTCATACATCGGGGACACGAGAAGGACTCATTAGCACTTATGCAAAGCTATTTGCCCAAGGAAGCTGGCCCTAGCTCAGGCTATTCTGAAGGCGGTGCACTTTACGCATTGGGTCTGATTCATGCTAACCATGGCGCCAATATCATCGACTATTTGCTGCAACAGTTGAAGGATGCACAGAACGAGAATGTACGCCATGGCGGCTGTTTGGGCTTGGGCTTAGCTGGCATGGGCACTCATCGTCAGGATTTATACGAGCAGCTGAAGTTTAATTTATATCAGGACGATGCTGTGACTGGGGAAGCTGCCGGCATAGCCATGGGCATGGTAATGCTGGGCTCAAAGAATGCACAAGCCATCGAAGATATGGTTTCATATGCACAGGAAACGCAACATGAGAAGATTCTACGTGGCTTGGCTGTAGGCATTTCATTGACCATGTTCTCGCGTCTGGAGGAGGCAGATCCTCTCGTTACCAGTCTTTCCACAGACAAGGATCCCGTTTTGCGTCGCTCAGGCATGTACACCTTGGCAATGGCTTACAACGGCACTGGTAGTAATAAGGCCATTCGCAAGCTACTGCACGTTGCAGTTTCTGATGTGAACGACGATGTGCGTCGCGCTGCCGTCACTGCAATTGGTTTCATTTTGTTCCGCACACCGGAACAATGTCCATCGGTGGTTAGCCTGCTTGCAGAGTCTTATAATCCCCACGTACGTTATGGTGCTGCCATGGCTCTGGGTATTGCATGTGCCGGCACTGGTCTGCGTGAGGCTATTGCTCTATTAGAGCCAATGGTCAAGTTTGATCCTGTGAATTTTGTGCGCCAAGGCGCGCTCATTGCATCGGCAATGATCCTTATCCAGCACACAGATCAAAGTTGCCCCAAGAGCACATTCTTCCGTCAGCTATACGCTGAAGTGATTAGCAACAAACACGAAGATGTTATGGCTAAATATGGTGCCATTCTGGCTCAAGGTGAGTTTACATTATCGCAAAATGTGCATTGCCTAATACTAACATGGCTTTTGTAGGTATCATTGATGCTGGTGGTCGCAATGCGACTCTCTCATTGCAATCGCGCACTGGACACACCAATCTGCAAGCTGTTGTCGGCATGCTAGCGTTCACCCAGTACTGGTACTGGTTCCCACTTGCACACACGCTGTCACTCGCATTCACACCCACTTGTGTAATTGGTCTGAATTCAGACCTTAAGATGCCCAAGATGGAATACCGATCTGCAGCGAAGCCGTCTCTGTACGCCTATCCGGCCCCTCTAGAGGAAAAGAAGAGCGAGGAGCGCGAAAAGGTGGCTACGGCTGTTTTATCTATTGCAGCTCGACAGAAGAGACGCGAGAATGCCGACAGCAAAAAGGAAGATGAAAAAATGGATGTCGATGACGACAGTAAAGAAGGCACTGCTGCAGCCAGCAAAAAAGATGAAGAGAAATCAGAAACTGCTGCTAAGACAGAAGAAAAGCCCGCTGAAGAGCCCAAGCCCAAGAAAAAGGAGGAAAAGGAAAAAGAAAAGAAGAAGGATGATGAAAAGGACAAAGAAGCCACCACCAGCGCTAGTGCAGAGAAAGACAAGGAAAAGGAGAAGAAAGAGAAAAAAGAGCCTGAGCCAAATTTCGAGCTTCTGCAGAATCCTGCCCGTGTACTTCGTCAGCAACTGAAAGTGCTAAGTGTCATTGATGGCCAATCATACGAGCCTATGAAGGATGTCACAATCGGAGGTATCATCGTATTCCAGCACACTGGCCAAGCCGATGAACAGGAACTCGTTGAACCAGTAGCTGCTTTTGGACCCATGAACGACGATGAGAAGGAGCCTGAGCCACCAGAGCCATTCGAATACGTTGAGGATTAAATGGGCATGTTGTTCGTCATTATCTGAGTGAACTTGTCCTAATTAACATCAAATATATATATATAATGTATTTTGCACCAAAATTACTAAGCAGAAATTACAACAAATACACGAGAGTTAATGCTAATTGATAATTATACAAAATAAATGTTCATCACTCATGATGTAAAATAATACATTTTTATGTATGTGAATGTATGGCATACATTGTATGCCAGCATCTGCTTGGCATCAGTCTTGTATTTACCGCAGTTAAAAGCTCCTGAGAATTGATAATAAACATTTCTTAACATGTGAAATTGTGGAGCGTTATCAAAAAAAACTGTTGCAATCCCAAACATTTTTAGCATCACCACTTTGGAGTTACGCTTCGTTTTTAAATTGTGTACAAATTCTGATTATATTTAATTAGAAAAGCTCCTCGACTTGTCAATAAACAATTTCACAATGCTTGGCAATTGCTCCCGCTCAGCGTTCAAATTGTCGTTGGCATCAACTCTCAGCAAATCTTGCCGTTGTCATGCCCGAAATGCAATACTTGAGAGAGCAAAATATACATGTATTTAATCTCCAAAGTCGATAGTTTTCTACCCTTTCAATGAGTTCAAACATTCCGTTACTTTTGTATTGCTGTAATTTTTCACTATAAACTACTTACGTTTTATTAAATTGTTAAACCTAAATAGAAGATAATCTTTAATCATCATTTGATTTGTTATTGTCATTAAAAGCGAGTCAGGTAAAACAACAATAATACCGGATTAAAAGTGTATAAAAGTAGTTGTGAGAACCAAAAGCACACTCTCTTTATGCTCTCTGGCTGGCGCTCTCTTCTTTGTTGAGCTTTGTGTTCAAGTTTTCTTTTATTGTCACTCTCCGCGATTTTGTCATTACCATTTTTGAAGTCAGACGGGAGACACGTACACCGGCCCATGTTTTTTACACATGGTAGTTTGTCGTAATAAGTGTTTAATTCTAAATAATTACTAGATAATTTAAAATTTGTGTGCGATTTCTCGTCGTTCCGAGTGGACGAGTATAGAAAACAATACATACATACGTACAACTGAAGAGAGCTTGCATTTGCTTTAGCTTTGTCTGTTGCCATACTATCGCAACAACAAACGGTTAATTTGGTTCGTCTCAGAAGCGGGTACGAGAAGATTGCCGTTGACCTCGACCGTTGGCAATTTACAATAGGCATTTTGTGTAATATTCTTTGGAATCGTTGTTGTGACAGTGCATTTTTGTAAATTGAATAAAAAAAGACAATTGCGAAGGAGGGGCTCTCCATTTGCAAAAGTGATAATTGTGCCTAAATCAAACTCATAATATGAACCGCACTAGAAGAAAAGTTGTACGTCCAAAGAATCCCTATGCAAGTGCAAATCCCTTCTCACGCTGGAGTTTCTGGTAAGATTTCATCCAGTTTCTTCCCCTTAAACGCCCACAACCATATTAGTCATACGTCCAAAAATTACTGTAAATTCTGTTTTCCCTTTGTGCATGGGCGGACTTGTAAGTCAATTCGCTAGCACGTGTCGCGATGTAGTTAATTTATTAGTCGCATATGTGCATATGTAGATATGTAATCTGTATGAGTATTACTAATATTTACGAAGGTTATTCACCGTCTCTTCATTATTATTTTTTATCGAATGAATTTCCCTGAATTTGGTTGTTATGTATGTACATAGTACGACGGTACATATTAGATGTCACTGTAGCTCTCAAGGTTGCATTGTTATCGGCACATATTGTATTGATATACCATACGTACATATGTATATATGTACTTTTATATAATACTATTTATATATAATATAATAATTAAATAAAGATTACAGGCGCAAATAGAGCTATGATTACTATTTACTAAAAAAACGTTGAAAAAGTATTGTCGCCAAACATATTTCAAAAGCATATGTTCAATCCCACTATTTGTTGCTAATCCATAATCTTATTTTATTCGCAATCAATCTTTATTGCATACTTTTTATATATGTATACTAGATGGATGCTTGTCAGACCCTATTAATCATATACAATATATGTACATACATATGTAAATACATATAATTTGAACTTTGAACCTGGTTTGGATTAGATATCTGTTCATAAACTTTCTCAAATTATAGCAGCAGCATTATAAATTACGTCGTCTCCAAAGAATCTCCATGTCAAACATATAATTAGTGTCTGATTCTTATCGTATCTGTATATCTTTAATAACAAAGTTAATTTATTTTACAGGTGGATGCGGGATTTGTTTAAGCGCGGACTCCAGGGGCCATTTACAGATGACGAACTGTATCAGCATAGAAAGACCCTGGACAGCGAACGGGTGACAAAAACCTTTAGTGATTTGTGGGACGATGAGCTAAAACGCAGTAATCCCAGTGTGATACGTATGATATGGCGGGCTTATGGTGCTTATTTTATGCCTCTAGGCTTAGTCTATTCATTGCTAGAGTCTTGTTGCAAGTACGTAATTATATAGATATTTTTTATGGGAATTACTAACATATATGTATATAAATTTTTTTAGATCCCTAATGCCTTTGTTTTTGGGTGGATTAGTCGGATATTTTGCAACGGATCAAACCACAATAACCGTAGAGGAAGCTTATATAAATGCAGTTGGGATTGTGATATGCATGCTGGTACCTGTGATAACATTTCATTCATTCATCTTCTACATTTTTCAAATTGGAACAAAACTTCGCCTGGCCTTCTCGGGCCTCATCTACCGCAAATGTCTCCAAGTGTCCAAGAGTAGCAGCAACGATGGCCTCCGTGCTCGCGCAATAAACATATTGTCCAACGATCTGGGTCGTTTTGATGTAGCACTGTGCTTTCTACATGACACTTGGAAAGGACCCATGGAATCGATACTGATTGGATATCTGATGTACCGTGAAATTGGATTAGCTGCTGTCATTGGCGTCTCGTTTATGCTTAGCTTTATTCCACTTCAGGCTTGGGCGGCCAAGAAGGCTGCCTATTATCGCCAGAAGACAGCAGAACGAACAGATATTCGAGTGAAGCTAATGAACGAGATCATTCAAGGCATACAAGTGATCAAAATGTACGCCTGGGAAAAGTCATTTGCTCGCATCGTAGCCGATGTGCGCCTCAAAGAGGTGAAGGCCATACGTGGCACTAACTACATTCATGCAGCATTAAGTTGTACTTCTATGATATCGCCACTGTCTGTTTTCCTAGCGCTATGCTCCTATATCTATTTGGGCGATGCACTTACTGCTCAAAAGGTCTACACAGTCTCATCGTACTTTAACATGTTAAATGATTCTATGGTGCACTTCTGGCCGCTCTCTCTTACCTTCATAGCAGAGGCACTAGTCTCGGCGAAGCGTTGCAAAGAATTTCTGTTAGACGGTATCAAAGCAGAGTGCCCCAGCAGCTTGGAGAACGATACCCAACAGTCGAAGAACAAGCGCAAACTAACTACGGAGGACAAGCAAAAAAATGTCGAGTTAAATGGCTCACTTCTAACAAATGGTCAGACGCAGACAACACAAACACCGCACAACCGACTGCGTGACTTTAGTCCCGAGGCCCCAAAAAAGAGTGTGATATTGAAGGACGTGTCTGCTGCATGGGACGCCAGCGATGGGCATACCACGTGCGCCATTGACAGCTTCAGCACGGACATTCAGGACCAATCATTGACAGCAGTGGTCGGTCCAGTTGGTGCAGGCAAATCCAGTTTTCTAAATGTGCTGCTCGGCGAAGTTGGCATTGTCCAGGGAGAGGCTTTTGTGCATGGCAAAATATCGTACGCTGCACAGGAGCCCTGGGTATTTGAGGGCACCATTCGAGACAACATTGTGTTCGTGGAGGACTACAATGAACGTCGCTACAAGAAAGTTATAAAAGTCTGTGCGTTGGAAAGGGATATGGAGCTGCTGCCCAGGGGCGATCTGACTGTAGTGGGAGAGCGTGGCGTCAGTCTAAGCGGTGGTCAACGAGCTCGCGTTAATCTGGCTCGTGCTGTTTATCGCAAAGCTGATATCTATCTGCTGGATGATCCATTATCCGCAGTCGACACACATGTGGGCAAACACATCTTTGATAAGTGCATACGCGATTTCTTATCAAACAAGATACGCATACTTGTCACTCATCAGGTGCAGTATTTGTTCGATGTGGAGCACTTGATTTTGATGTCGTCGGGAAAAATTGCAGCCCAGGGAAGTTACCAGCAGTTGCAGCGTTCACGACAGTTTCAATTTCTGGAGCAAACACACGATGAGAGTGGCATCGATACGCACAGCATTACTAGCCATATGTCGCGCAGCGATTCAGAGAAGAGCATGGAGCATCATCAGCATAATCATAATCAGCTGCTCAAACCTGATGAGACAGTCGAAGACAGCAATCAGGAGCAGCAAGCTGTGGGTGCGGTCAAGTTCAGTGTCTACGCCTCTTACTTCAAGGCATTGGAGAGCTCATTTCTACTTGGTCTGATTATTGCACTGTTTATTTGTGCAAGAGTTATGCTGACTGGTGTGGATTACTTCTTGTCGCGTTGGTAAGTGTGTAAGAATTATTAGATAATATTATGAATAATCTTACAAACATTATTTTTGCAGGGTAATCTGGGAGGAAAACATTGCACTTAATAGAACAACAAATCCCACAACCACAATGCTGAATCATACGTTGGGTGAGGCGGCGGTAAACGATACCCTGAAAATGTCTGAAGCTAGTATCGAAGATAGCGTCCGACAAGAGCTCGTTTTATTCTATGCCATGATTCTTACTGCCACATTTATCGTATACTTAATGCGCACATTTGGCTACTTTAGGATGGGTCTGCGCATCTCGCTGCGCTTACATGATCGCCTCTTCCGTGGCATCACTCGCGCTTCCATGTACTTTTTCAATACGAATGCTTCGGGTCGTATTTTAAATCGCTTTGCTAAGGACATTCGCACAGTGGACACAGATTTGCCGCACACTCTGTTAGATTGTATATCGGTAAGTTTGCTGCCGTCTTTAAGTCATTTTAATATATACAATAATATACTCGTTGCTCTTTTAGTTCGCCATTGATGTGTCCGGCGTACTGATCATTGTGGCCATTGCCAATTATTGGCTCCTAATTCCTGCTGCTATCATTGTGGTTATTCTGGCATGCATACGTTACCTTTATGTAAACACAAGTCGCAGCATAAAGCGACTCGAAGGCATATGTAAGTGTTTACAAATGTCTCTACGGTGGTTCCCAATTAAATTGTATTTATATTCACAGCACGCAGTCCAATCTACTCGTTGACGAATCAAACGTTTCAAGGCCTTACTACAGTAAGAGCTCTCCAAGCTCAAGGTGCTATGGAAAATGAGTTTCACGAATATCAAAATGCAAACACCTCGGCTTGGTTCCTTTTCCTGTCGTGTACGCGTGCCTTTGCTTTGTGGTCAGATTTGTTATGCATTGGTTACATGACAGCTGTGACATTCAGTTTTTTGGTACTGCGCAACGAATTCAACAGTGGCGATGTCGGCTTGGCTATTTTACACAGCACGACGATGACTGGCATGTGCCAATGGGGTATGCGTCAGACAGCTGAATTGGAGAATGAAATGACCAGTGTTGAGCGTGTGGTGGAATATACAGAGGTACCATCGGAGGCGCCGTTAGAGACTGCAGAGAAATTCAAACCGAAAACCGAATGGCCCAACAAAGGACGCATTGAGTTCATTAACTTCAAGTTGCGATACTCTGAAAAAGAAGCTCCAGTGCTGCGTGATCTGAATTTCACAATAGAGTCGCGCGAAAAGATTGGCATTGTGGGTCGCACGGGCGCTGGTAAATCCTCCATCATACAGTCCATATTCCGGCTGGCCTGCAACGAGGGCATGATACGCATTGATGATATAGATATTGAACACATGGGTCTGCACGATTTGCGCAGTCGAATCTCAATTATTCCCCAAGATCCAGTGCTGTTCTCGGGCACTTTGCGCTACAATCTGGATCCAATGGATGAGCGAACCGACGAGGAGATGTGGAAAGCGCTTGGTGATGTGGAGCTGCGCTCATATGTATCCACTTTAATTGGCGGCCTTAACTGCCGCATGTACGATGGCGGATCCAACTTCAGTGTAGGCCAGCGTCAGCTGGTTTGCCTGGCCCGCGCCATTCTACGTAATAATCGTGTACTGATACTGGACGAGGCCACAGCCAACGTGGATCCAGAGTAAGTTTAGTCAGCACTGATTACGATTAGCGATAATACAATAATAATGTTCTCTTCATAGAACCGACAAGCTCATTCAACAAACAATTCGATCGAAGTTCGCCAATTGTACTGTTCTCACAATTGCACATCGACTTCACAGTGTTATGGATTCGGATCGTGTACTGGTCATGGATGCAGGAGAAGCCCGTGAGCTTGGACATGCCTATGAGCTACTGCAACGGCCTGACGGATATCTTCGTCAACTTGTCGATCATACAGGTTCGTCGACAGCATTTTCACTACAGCAAATGGCTGAAGAGAGCTACAGCAAACGATTGCTGAACAAGGATGAAACTCCCGAGGAACACGATGTCACATTGCCACTTCACGAGAAAAAGGAATAGCACAAAAACATTTAATCACAGTTAAATTAAGAGCTATAAGACGGAACTGAAAGTATTATGAACAAGTGTTTCATAGTTATAATTGTGGAACTTCTATTCCATATGAGCATGTACATATGCTAGAGATTCAATGATAGCCTGATAATTAATTTCTATACTTTATCGCCTAATGTCTACAAAACTCTAAAGCAACTTGCCCAAATGAATGCAGCTTAATCAAATCATTACCGGAGAATAACTTCACACAATTTAAATTCACTTGAAACTCAAAGTATTATAAGCATACATCACCAATCTGTACTTACTTGTACTTAACTTTATCAACAGTTTTGTAGTTATAATTGTTTAGTTCAATTTTGTATAAGTCTGTATATACGTAATCAGGTATATAAGCGTGATTCATTGTTAACTCGTTACTTAACTTTAAAAGGAATTTATGAATGTAACTCTTTCAATTAGGATACATTAATGCCTCCGCTATGTCTTCATATATCATAAGTAGAACACAAAAGCAATGTGCACAAATCGAAGCAAATCAAATTACGCCAAGTGCTATTTTTATATACAGCATTATTGTGTATACTACAGAAACTACTACAATATAATGTAGAGTGACATTGTACTTACGTATTTACGTACAAAATCTCAATAAAGTGCCTGGGAATTATACCAACGACAACCGTTGATAATCATTTTAATTATTACACAAAGCAATAGACAAATTTCAATAGACTGTTTGTTGATTTGCATCTAAGACAAGAGATAAACTGTGGTGAAACACACTATGTTGAGTGCGACTTCTAATTAAAAATGTCAATTGCCGAACAGTCCAATAGACAAAGTTGAAAATGCTGATTAAACTAAAATGAAGATTTGAATAGATAGCAGATACCCTATACCCACCAACTATATTTGCTCAACTCTATTCTATTTTAGAATGCTACAATACGCATTTACCTATAATATACCTCATTTTGTTCTAAATGTGAGTAGGGTATACATATTAGTCATAAGCAGATAGTAATTTAGGAGTAACTGGCTTCCATGTTTTAACAGCGTATCCCACTTTGGCAAATGGTCGCGACTCGCGACCGGGCTGTGGTTTTCACTGCATCGCTGATGGTTTGCTGTCAAGAGGCATTAAGATAAAACACGCTGTCCTCCCCTTCAGGTGGTGCGATAGGCCTTCGCGGATCATTGATTTATAGCGATGATTCGGGAGCGGAGCGCGACACTTAGTTAAAAATCAAATGATTTTGGCGTACGGCAAATCAGTTGCGAGCGAAACGGCAAAGACAGCGGCCACAAGCGGGATATTCTTCTGATCGAATTGTGCAAAAGGATCTGTGTGTTATATATTATATATGTGAATAGTACCTATGTCCGTAATACACAAATATATTGAGAAAATTTATGTAGTCGCTACTTTGCAACTTTAGTGAATTCAATTGTGAAAAATGTTCACAGCAAAGGAGCTAAAACCGAATCCCGTGCTGAAGGCCAATTTCTTTTCTAAATGGTTTTTTATGTGAGTGCTCGGGCTATTGTCGAAAATAATCGTAAACTAAAATCTCAGTAGCTCGTATATATGGTGTTAAAAGTGTCCGTGGTATCATAAAGTATTGTTTATGAAGTCATTAACAACTTTGGAATATTTGTTACGTATACGTTTAAATTGTACATATAAATCTGTTCCGTATACGTAATAAAGCGAGGGTGATTTCAAAGTTAATGAAATTTTTAGTCGCGATCAACCCCTGCCGCCTGCTGCCTGCTGCTTGCAGCCTTGATAAGATAAACTTGAAGAGCACATCGAGTCGAGATTTATGGCGCTGTCAATGTGGAATCACAACATGCAGCAGTTTCTTTAAAGTGTGATTAAGATAAACTAATTTAGCTACATACATATATGGTAGCAAATTTTGTCCATCGATAAAAAAGTCCCCTCCCTGGCCCTAACATTGCTTTCCGTTGTTTGATTTGCAGCTGGTCACGCGAGATTCTGCATAAAGGCTATGGCAGAAATGTCAAACCAACGGATTTGTATGAACACGTTCCTAGCCTGGACAGCAGAGATGTGTCGCACACACTCTTGGAACACTGGGAGCGGGAGTTGAAGCGTAAGCAACCGAGTGTCCTGCACATGATCTTCAAGGCTTATGGGTCCAGCTTTGTGCCAATTTGCATACTCTACTCCTTGCTGGAGATCCTATTGCAGTAAGTCTTCTATAGGGGGTCAGCGATTGTGTGGCGTTGTCTCAATGGTTTATTCTTTGCTGCAGCACAATGCAACCTCTGCTGCTGGGTAGGCTGGTGTCCTTCTTTTCTGAAGGCAATGATGACATCTCCAAGGAGTCGGCTTATCTGTACGCCATGGGCGTTGTCTTGTGCTCACTTGTGGTTGCACTCACCTATCATCCCTTTATGTTCTATATGTTTAAGCTGGGTGCTCGTGTTCGACTGGCCTGTGCTGGCCTGGTTTACCGGAAGTGTCTGCGGGTTTCGATAGCCGCTGATAATAGTGGCATAAGTGGTTATGCCATTGCTATCATGGCCACCGATCTGCCGCAGTTTAATGAGACATTTTATTTCTTCCATGAGCTGTGGAAGGGCCCGTTAGAGGGAGTGATATTTGGTTACATCATTTACGAAGTGATTGGCTGGCCAGCACTGGTGGGCATTGGGGTCATCATAGTGTTTATACCTCTCCAAGTGTGGGCATCGAAGGCGGCAGCTCGATTCAAGTATCTCTCTGCCGAATATGGCGATGAACGGGTCAAACTGATGAACGAGATCATTTCGGCAATGCAGGTGATCAAGATGTATGCCTGGGAGAAATCCTTTGCCAAGCTGATTGCCAGAGTGCGCAAGAAAGAGATGGGCGCCATACGTGGCTCCATGTACATATATGCAGCGCTGCAATGCACCGACATGATCTCGAAGCTGTCGCTCTTCCTGTGCCTCATCAGCTATGTGTACACTGGCGACATTGTGACTGCCCAGAAGGTGTTCATTGTGTCCAGCTATTACGATCATCTCAATCAATCACTACTCCATCTTTGGCCACTCGCCATGAACTCTTGGGCGGAGACCTTTGTGGTTGCTCGTCGTGTATTGGACTTTCTGCTGCAGCACGAGGATCCCGCTGATGGTGGCGTGGCCAATTTCACCGATGTAGACGATGATCTCCATCATGGCAATTATTTTGGGCGCATGCACAATCCGCTATCGATGCGCAAGAGCGTTACGCTTTGCAGGCTGACCGCCAGTTGGGATCCAGCCAAACAGGAGAAGCTGCAACACCACATCGAAGACGTCACCTTCGAGGTGGAGGATCAGCAGTTTATTGGCATTGTCGGTACTGTAGGCGCCGGCAAGAGCACTCTGCTGGCAGCACTACTGGGAGAACTGGACATCATTAGTGGCAGCGTAGAGCTCAATGGCGTCATCAGCTATGCTCCGCAAGAGCCTTGGCTAAATCGCTGTAGTGTGCGAGAGAATATTGTGTTTATGGAGCCCTACGAAGAGCAGCGATACAAGGATGTCTTGCGTGTCTGCATGCTGGAAAAGGATGTTGCGCAGCTACCGCTTGGGGATGCCACCCTAGTGGGTGAATCTGGTGCCAGTCTCAGTGGTGGTCAAAAGGCACGCGTCAGCCTGGCACGTGCCGTTTACCGCAAGGCAGATATTTACCTGCTCGATGATCCTCTCTCTGCTGTGGACTCACATGTGGGCAATCAACTGCTGGAACGTTGCCTTAAGGAATTCTTGCGGGACAAGATACGCATACTGGTCACGCATCGTGTAGCGCTGTTACATCATGCTGATCACATTGTGCTAATGGAGGGCGGACGTGCTTCCATCCAGGGCAAATACGAGTCACTGAAGCAGCTCAAGCGCTTTCGCATGTCCGTGGCCAACGATAGTGAGGTGTCCAAGCTGCGGGCCGTGCGCACCGATAGCATCATTGAGGATACGCCGCCTCGCGAGTCGCTGACTCAGCAGCAGCGACAGCTGCAGCAGGACGAGTGCGAGCAACTGTACAAGGAACAGCAGCTGCAAGGATCTGTCAAATTCGGCACATACAAGAAATACTTTGCGCTCCTGGGTCTGCCTGCGGTGGTGCTAATAATTCTGGTGGTTTTCCTCATAGCACGCGGCTCAGAGGCAACCATGGACATATTCCTATCTAAATGGTGAGTAGTGCATATTTAAAAGCAGCAGCTCCCTACTCAGACACTCATCTTCTAGGGCGACTTGGGAGGAAACGGAACCAGACGAGAACGAGGAGCCAATCGAGCGTCGCAAGATCAGAACTCACCTGGTCACATTGTATGCCGTACTGATCGTGAGCACTTTGTTGCTCTATGTGCTACGCACCTTTGGCTTCTTCATGATGTGTCTACGCATCTCGTTGCGCATTCACAACTTTCTCTTTGAGGGCATCATTCGGGCGAGCATGCAATTCTTTACGCTGGCCACCTCGGGACGGATACTTAATCGATTCTCTAGCGACATACTGTCCATTGATATCACCTTGCCGCAGTCGATGATGGATTCATTTGAGTTCTTTGTCAATGGCTTGGCCGTGCTCATAGTGGTGAGCACTGCCAACTATTGGCTGCTAATACCGGCCATTTTCATGATCGGTCTGCTCTACTTTTCACGCAGTCTCTACATTGGGGCCAGCAGAAGCCTCAAACGCATCGACATTATTTGTAAGCACTCAATTGACCTATGTGTTGATATCTAACACTAATGAAGTCCATCTATCCACTTTGACAGCTAGGAGTCCCATTTACTCGTACACGAATGCAACCTTCAAGGGTCTGCCCACAATACGTGCCCTGAATGCCACAAAGCGTCTGGAGCGCGACTTCCACAAATATCAGAATGCAAATACATCGGCTGTGTATTTGTATGTGTCTGTGAATCGTGCCTTTGCCTTCTGGACGGATCTCATCTGTGTGCTCTACATTCTGTTGGTCACATTCAGTTTTCTCATTGTAGACCGCGGCTATTTCAGCGGAGATGTTGGCTTGGCCATCACACAATCCATGTCCCTGGGCATCATTTGCCAATGGGGCATGAGGCAGACAGTTGAGCTAGAGAATCAAATGACCAGTGTGGAACGGGTGCTGGAGTATGTTCAAATACCACCAGAGCCGTCATACGAAACAGATGCGAGTGTCAATTTGCCAGCAGATTGGCCCAGTTCAGGACAGCTGCACTTTCAGGATCTGCGTTTGCGTTACAGTGAACACTCGCACAATGTGCTTAATGGCCTTAATTTCACCATAAACCCCAAGGAGAAAATCGGCATTGTTGGACGCACTGGAGCTGGCAAGTCGTCGATTGTGCAGGCGCTCTTTCGTCTTGCTCTTAACGAGGGACTTGTCGAGATCGATGGCTATGACATCGGTAAGCTGGGCTTACATGATCTACGCAGCCGCATCTCGATCATACCCCAAGACCCAGTGCTCTTCTCGGGCACGTTGCGCTACAATCTCGATCCCTTTGAGCATCAGGGGGACGATGAACTGTGGCAGGCGCTCGACTCGGTCAAAATGAAATCCTTTGTAGCTGCCCTGAAGGGCGGCCTCAGCTACCGACTGCACGATGGAGGAGCCAACTTCAGCATGGGGCAGCGACAGTTAATATGCCTGGCTCGTGCCATTTTGCGGCACAACAAAATACTCATCATGGATGAGGCGACCGCCAACGTGGACCCAGAGTAAGTAGACCCAATCATTGCCCTAAAAATCATTTCTAATTATCGTTTATCACTTGCAGTACCGATCAACTTATTCAGGAGGCCATTCACACAAAGTTCGCCAACTGCACTGTGTTGACCATAGCACATCGATTGCATACGGTTATGGACTCGGATCGAGTGATGGTGATGGATGCGGGACGCGTTGTGGAGCTGGGACATCCGCACGATCTGCTGCAACATCGTAATGGTCATTTATATCGCTTTGTGAAGAACACCGGAGCTGGCAGTGCCAAGCATCTCAGTTATGTGGCCGAGCAGAGCTATTTTAAGCGTGTGACAAATAGGAGATTACCGGATCGGAATCAGGAGAGCCAAGCGGAGGGCAGACTCAGCGTCTTCAGGGGCACCACTCTATAAAAGACTGTAGTTTGATTTTGTTTTCGTTTTTGTTTTTTTTAAGTTATGGTAATATAGTTTTTATTATAGTGAACTGATTTTTTAATATAAATCTATATTTGTATATGTATGTTATATACGCACTTTATATGTATAATATACGAAGTTCTTGTAGTGTTTCCAACAGTTTGTTTTTGCTTTTCCATGACTTCTATCTCTGCCGATCTTTAGTTTGAAAAAAGCATTTCATTTGTAAGTATTACATTTTTAGCTTAGATTTTTGTTGTTTAATGCAATGTATTTACCTAATGGTTAACTTGCGCGCTATAAGTAATCCTGGCTACTGTTTGGTTTACATTATTGTTTCATACTATAACTACGCTCAACTTCTAGTTGTTGTTGTTGTTGCTAGTAGTACTTAGTTAGATGAGTCACATGAGAAATCTTGAGATGAATGCCTTTCATCAATGCTTATAGAATTAATTGTAGTTATAATTTTGCGATAATGTCATTAACTAGCTTTATATAGATTCCATATAGTAGATTTCGAAATTTTACTTCGTATATGTATAAAATTGGTTTGGTAGAGTGTAAATGAATGTATCGCATAGTTTTATTCACTAGACTTTCATATAAGTGTATATAATCATTAGTGGTATTGGTTTTTTTGTTTGTATGTAGTGTATATAAATATTAAAGTAAATAAAGCATATATTGATGTATATAATTTGTTTAAAATATGTCTCTTATGATTTCTGCTTATTTAAAAGTCGCTTAATTAAAGTCTGCCTTCAACAATTGTTTATTTTGATGTAAATAGAAAAATCAGTGTTTTGAAGAATGTCTATAAATCTTAAACATGTATCTGTATATATATATTTGTTTTATTTAATTTTAGCATTTTCTTGTGCTTATATTACGTGTTGTCACAAAAACAAAGTTAAACTTTGAAATCCTTCCCCAAATTTCAATGCTTAAGTCGTTTTTTTTCTTCATTTATTGTTAAACATTAATTTTTTTTTTTAATTTTTCATTATTATGTATTATTTCTTTTGTTGTGCATTTTAATGTAAATACGTATATATGTATATATTTGATGCCCTAGAAATAAGATTGTTTGTTTGCTGTTGAAGAAAAATTCGATGCAATTTGAATAAAATTATACTTGTAATTATAATTACTCGTATATAGCTAGGTAGTTATTTTTTATCAAGCAATTCTTTAATTATTTTGTTCTCTTGGTAATGGATTCGTTAGTTGTTATTTTCATTTGCTTTTAAGTTTAAGTTAATGCGATTTAATATCGTCCTACTAAGTTGTACTTGCCATTTGGAGGCCATCTTTAGGTTACGTTTTTGTTTATGTCTTTTGATTTTTCATTATTTAGTATTTAAGTTTTTTTATAAACACTTTTGTATTCACTTTGTTATTCTCACAGTTAAGCTTCTTTGATTGAGCACAAAAGCAAATGAGAGTTTTCTTCTGGGGCTTGCTGAAAAATTAAATAATTCTTATTTTACTCGATAGACTTTAAGTACTATGAATTTGAACTAAAACCCTAACTGAATCCCCACAAATCTGGCCAATTTATGTTGTCTCAGCACTGGACGCACAAAGAATCTTCCCCTATTATTGGCTCGCCCAGTGCTGAGCGACGACACCATTTAAGCATCTCAGAAGATGAGGACTGTGAAATGAAATTGGTAATTAAAGAAAGAAAAATATTTAGCACAATAAAGATTCATATGTAGTTGGAAGTCAATTTAGATTATTAGAAGCTACTCGTATATTATAGAAGTAGTTAGATATTAACTAACTAACTACTCGCACTACGGCACTTATGTGGTGCAATGTGCCAGCTTGTTTTCAATGATCCCTAAACTTTAGTTCAGCCAGCATTTAACAATATTTAGTTAAAAGTATTCTTATTGTTTTTTTTTCTTTTTTCTTTTATTATACGAGTTTACTTGAAAAATGTTAGTGGGAACTAAACGTGCGTGCTTCGTTTACATTTGTCTGAAACGCATATTTTGATTATAAAATATGGTCCCGAGGTTCATAATAATTTTTGCAATTGCAGTTGCATTTTCTGTGTTGATTGGCTATAAGAATAATAATATCCATATGGGGGCTACAGCAGCATTTGTTTTTGTTTATAGGCGTGGCCGGAACTCGCACTATAGATATACCATATATTATATGTATGTATATATATTTTTTGTAACTTCTTGTAACCGAGTCCACTCCACTGGGAGCTGCTTCCTGGTAAATGTTTTGTAAGTAGTAGATAAGATAAGGCGTTGTGCGTATGTACATTGTACATAATCAGCTTTGGTTTGCTATGTGTTCTAATTGTTCTTTTGGCAATGATTATTGTTTTGTCCTTAAGTATTACCAAAATCTGAACTGAATGCGCTACGTAACACTTTGGTTAATTTCCCTTTCAATTATTGTTCATTTCATCTCTACGAAAATTGTTACTTTGCTGTAGCTATGCAGTAATTTATAAAGCTTTCTATTATGCGTACAATATTTATATAAATTTGCTAAACATTATTTAAATGATCTTTGTGTTGTTATTATTAATTGAAATGTGGTTTTTGGGGTATTTGTTTTTTGTTTTTTTGATTTTTTTTTTGATTTGAAAAAAAGAGTAGTATGAATTTGTTATGCAAGGTTTTTTTCGAACATTTTTTTTACGGTGTAGTTGCATATATCCGATCAATATATACATTGCTCGCTATATATGTGTATCTATATATATTTAATTATATCTTTATGCAAGTAATTAATTAGCATTGTTTGTCGTGTGGTTCTGCAAAAAGTTTCTAATACGCTTTATACTGTTTCAACAATTTCCGTTTTAATTGCAAAAAATGGTCTTTAAAAAAGGGTCTAACAATGGCATTGGCCCAAATAGAGAGCCTTATTATCGCGTGCATATTAAACGACGATATCGACGATTTGTTGACTCGTGTTGAGTGTTTTTTTTTTCATTTTCATTTTTATTTTCATTTTCATGGTTTCGTTTTTTCCGTTTTCTGCTTTGGTTGTATAAATTGTTATTAACTTCAACGCCTTTCTACCTCTACGCTGCTGTCTCACTTATGTCCCGGTTCGATAATTTCAACGGTTACGCTCTCGGCAACGGGGTTTGTTGTTATGTTCGTTATGAGAGCCTCCTCCTGCGGCGATTGCAGTTGCTGCTGGGCATGCGAATGGTGCTGGCGATGCGAGGAGCCATGGCGTTCGTGATGACCCCCACTGGACACCTTGCCGGGTGCCACAGAATTGCTGCGATTCGAACGCACTGATGTGGCTGAGGCATTGCTGGCACTGCCACGAGATTCCGACTGGGAACCTATTGGAGTACACGTGAGCCAAATTAGAGTAACAGTTTCAAAAAAAGAACTAACTACATTCGAGTGGAACACAAAACAACAACAATTTTGGTAATCCCGGTCACTTAGGCTCCGGTAAGGATGGCATTCAGCTAACTCAGTGACTGAGGCAACCGAATGCATCCAAATGCATCGAAAATAGCACAAGACTACATAGTAACATAGTAGGTAAAATGCTACTAATACTTGGATACTATAAGGTGATAATTGAGTCATTGAAGTCATAAGTAAGTAAGTATATGTATATGTATCTACTAGTTAGTTACCCAGGCAAACTTATTCATACGAGAATCAACTGAGGAAAGCTGCGTGCGACAGAAAAGGAACGAAGAAAACATAAATGGAAATGGAAATGAAAATCAAAATGAACAGAATAAGGCACTGCTAAGAAAGTACTAGATGATTTGAAGAGTGTTCGAGTGTAATGACAGGCTCGTATAAACCAGTTAAAAGTAGCTAAGTACATAAGTAGTATTATTTATGAATGTGTACATATGTATGTATGTAAAGAAGTACTTATATAGGGCCAGCAGACAGGCAGACTAAGTCTAAGCACTAAGTCTGTAGTTGTATTCCTACTAGCACTAAGTAGAGTAAGAGTAGTTTGTGTTCGGTGTGTGGCAGGTGTTGGAACATACATGTTGTTTGGTTGGTAGTATATGTGGAGCTAGTTACCAGTTACTTATGTAGAAGATAACCGCAACACTCCAGTATGGTATGTAATGTTAAAACAGTTGGTACAACAACAACGACAGCAACTACTACAACAATTAATACAGGACACTGGGCATCACACAGCTAACAACAGAACATTCAACAATTTTGAAAACAACTACAATAACTGCGTTAACTGACACGGACTGCCTACCTCGTGACCCCTCGTACTTGGTTCAGGATCAGGATCAGGATCTGCAACTGCTCTTTGCATTGGATAATGGCCTATGAGTATATGTGAGACTAAAACTTATTTGCACCCGGATTGGCAGCCATGCCGCAGGCGGGCGCTGTGCCCGGCGAGGACACGTATGTGGTCGTTACGGTGATGGATGACGCTGGCGTTGGCGTCGGCGACGTTGCAGCTGGGGCAGCTGGGTGCGATGTGGTGGTGGCAGTGACCCCATGGACCACTGAGGCTGTTGTTGTTGTTGTTGGCACGTATGGCAAAAAATGGCTATGAACAACATTGTACTGATTGGCGGCGCTCGGATGCTCCAGCAGTCGCGAACAGTTGGACACATCACTGACACGGGAGTCGCTGGAGCGCGTGTTGCTCTTCGAGCGTATCATGCGACCTTTCATTGAGTACATTTTATGTGCGTGTGTGTCAGTGTGTGTGTGTGTAAGAGTGTGACAGAAGAGAAGAAGATAGAGAGAGAGGAACGAGCATAGGAAATGTTTATTGTTTGGCATTGCGAACACAGAACTCAAACAACAATAAATTAAAGTACGAGTCCCAGCAACAAAGGTAATTGGCAACAACATTCTGCTGAGCCTAAACGACTAGATAACAACAACATCAACAACGGCCAACGCTGTAAACTTAACGCTGCTTAAAGTGTCAATCATCCTGATTGAGCCCCCCAGCAGTTGAAATCGTTGCCATTTGTTTTGCAGTCCGCGCTACCAAATGTCAACACAATGCGATCCACTTGAGTGGGTATACTACTTCAATTAAAACTAAAGAGTTTGGCCACACGCCCAAGAACACTTATAGAGTTCGTTGAAAAACTAAAAATTTCACTTCATAATTTAGTTCATAAATATAGCCTTAACAAAATGAATCAAATTCCATTCCACACTTATCTTATTTCGCAGCTAATGCTGCTAATATATAATTGCCATATCTAAGAAAAAATATCATATCACACACACACTGTACTTATATAAATGATCTGGCAATATTTGGGGTCTATAAATAATAAATAGCACTCACTTTTACTTTTATTATTAGCCTATTATCAGTGTCAATCAAACAAGGGATATAATCTATATTTGGAATATCTTATGATAACATTTGGCGGACAAGTCGCCTTACACTTCCGCACATTTGAATAGGGGCTCGATGTTTTGTTTGGTTCGTTGTTAAGTGACTGACTGATTGAGCGACTGTTTGATTGATTGATAGATAGTTTGATTGATTGATTGCGTTTATTTTGCGTTTTTTTGTTTGCATTTCTTGCTGTGGACGGAAAATCTCTGCAAGTTCTTAAACAAAATTTGCACAAATCAAACAAAAACCACAAGATACAAAAAGGAATCGCAAACAGAAAACCAAAATAGAGAAAACAAAAATAATACGTATACGCACTGAAACTGCAGATGGTGCCATCTTTGGAAGCCAAATATGGAATACAAACCTGTCTTACCTAGCGACGGATTCGGTGAGTGGGGCCGCAGTGAGGCCATGCTGGGCTGCCGGGAGGGAGCTCGCACGGACATCCGGGAGCCACGCCTCTCCTGCCCGTGGAGCAGCTTGCTGTCGCGCAACAGTGAGACGTTCATCAGGCGAGGATTGGGCGTGTTGAATATGGTTCGATTCTCACGCCAGCGTGCCCTGGAAGAGCGCAAGTAAATGGCGCGATTAGAGGCTGCAATATCTAGATAATGATGACGTGTGCCAAAGCTGAGCGTGATTTAATGAGTGGAATGACGTTGATGTCGATGTTGAAGTGGACGTGGTTGTGAATGAGGATGTGGCTGTGGATGTGAACGTGGAAGTAGATGTAGATGCGGACGTGGCTGGCAATGTCGTTGCCGTTAGTTTCGTTTAATGCCAATTAATGCAAAAATTTTGTTCATTTGACTGAAATTAATTGCTGATCAAATTATTTATCATTTGGTCCCCTCCATTCACCCCATAACCATGGCAACCCTACAGCCTACACAAGCTATGTTCTCAGATAATGAAGCTGTCCCTGCTCTCCCCACCTCATTGCCTTGTCTACCATCTAGCATCATCAGCACAGCCCATTGACCCAATTAGGTTGCAGAAGTTCTTTCCCCACAGCCTTCAGGCATGTCAGGCATCATTCTAGTGTGCTTGATTATGCTCACTACTATATACCCTTACAAATGTCAAGTATTTGGTATTTATGCTATTTATTAAAAAAACAAAAATGTAACATAAAATTAATTACTAAGAAAAAATTCAAAATTCGAATTTGTTTTATTTATTAAAAATATAAAAATATAAAACAAAATTAATTACTGAAAAAAGATTCAAATTTCGTATTTTTTAATTATTAAAATACAAATATATAAAATAAAATCAATTACTAACAAAAGGTAAAAATTTTGTATTTGATTTATTAATTAAAAAGGCAAAAATATAAAACAAAATTAATTACTAAAAAAAGATTCAAATTATCCAAAATACAAAAATTATATATAAACAAATTAAATTCAAAACTTAAAATTAATAAGGACACAAAAACACCCTGGGAACATCAAAATTGTTTTCTTGATCCAACATTTGTTGCAAGGATTAGGAAAAACCCAGGAAAACCTAATCATATCAATGTAATGTTAGTAATAACTAGTAAATTTGGAAATAAGACTAACAATAATTTGTAATAACAATTTTTTAGTCGAAATAAAGCTTAATGAAAAGAATAGATAAAACTGGACGTTGGTCTATAATGAGCCAATGGGATGCCAGTAATGAATAGTACAGTTGAAAATTTTACGTTAAATAACAATAATTTCAAATAACAATTATGTCGACATAAGGGTTAGCGGAAAGAATAGATAGTAGTACAAGTATTGAAAGACACACAGATAAGTAAGTAGATTTTCCCCTTAAATGCTATTAAATTCAATATTTCGAGAACTTGTAAAATTCCAACTTATAATCTAGGAGTATTCTTGAATCATTCAATATCTCAAGGGACACACGATCGAGACTGCAATGTCCAATATTAATTTTTGTCTTATGTGTGTAATTATACAGGGTGTCTCTCAGATGTAGTATAGTCTGGACTGCAGTGTTCTTACTTCTTCGTCTTGGTGTGGTGTAAAAATGTTTGCATTGCAATTTACTCACTGGCTAAACAATCGCAGGACGACACAAATAATAATAAACATCAATGCCATTCCTACCAGCACGCCAATCATGGCCGGATCAATGTGTGGCTCGTTGTTTCCTCTCTTATCCGGGCGCCCTGCAAGCAAACACTTTCCATTACTGTATTCCAGCATGTGTGAAGTGCCACAGACCTTTGCATTCGACAGAGCCGTCCTTGCCCCAGATGGGTGACATCTCAAACCGGCAAATGCAACGTCCGTCTCGGCATTCCGTCTGAAAGTAAACCGCCTCGCATTGCTCGTTGAAGAAACAGGATTCGTTAACCGCAGCCGCTACAAGTGGGAGAAACAAGAGAAACGAGAGGGATAAGCAAATTGTTGACCACGATTCGCACAATTGAATGTACAATCTACACGAGTACAATAACTTCGTTTTTATTGTTTCAGCACAAGCACGTGGATATGCTGTTGTTTTACGAGTGTCCAAAATGAGGTCTGTCAATCCTTGCAGGCGTCGAGTCGAGTCGTTGACAGACAGACAAATATTTTTATACAGCAAACAAATGTAGCAGGCTCGGATTGAGGGCAACGGAACACCCCAATAACAAAGTTATATTTAAAATATTATGGCATGTGTGTAAATGTCTATGGAATGGTCTGAGTGGTTGTTATTGGGCGTACAAATGTAGCCTTTTGAAAGATATTCGAGCCCAACTTCTAATAGCATTTTGTATTGTTTGGTAATTGGTCTTGATAAGCAACCAATCATTAGCCCACTGTGAGTGATGACTCATTTGGCCAGCTGCTAAATGTTTAATCCCCAGGTCATAAATATATCAATCAGCAATGGACTGAGCCTAATGTTAACGTTGAGGGACTATAATCGCATAATTTAATTTTAATTTACAATATTAAATGCATACAGCATGTACCTTTGAGGAATATAAATTATATGATGTCAAATTGTAAATGAACGCTACGCCCCCTTAGCTTTTTTTTGTATTCTTCTGTTTGCTATTTTTTATATTGCTGCGCGATGTAATCAAAGTTGGGCTTTGGGGGATTTGTTTGTTGGCAATGCATTTCTTTTAATGAAAACTTGGCAGACTGACAAGCAAGGTTGAGCTGCCGCTGCCGCTGCCACCCCTTTTGTTGGAAATTGAATCACACACTTACCCTTGCCACATTTATCAAAATGATTGGTGACAGGTAGATCTTCGGTGCACTGACAGGACTTCTTTTTGGGTTCGCATATCGAGCCGGGAAAGCCGCACTCCAACGTGTTCTCGCACTTGTCGCCAAACTTCTTCTGGCCACGGCTGGCATAATCTATGAGGGGGGGAAAAAGAAAAGAGAGAGAATGACGAGCGATGAGGTAAGGGCAAAGGTAAAGGTTATCTTAACACATGTTTCTTGACTAATCCCATGTGTCAAATTTATAATGAAACCGCAACAAACTTTCAATCCAAATATGTATGTATGTATAAATAAAAGAAAGCTTTGGGTCTGCTGCGAAACTGAAAAGTATTTGAATCCCAAGCGGCTTAGTGGCAGATTAAAATGTAAATTCATGTATAAATCTCTCGGCCTCAGCCAGTCAGCCAGTTAAGTACCAGTACAAGCACCTATGTATGTATGTATGTATGTGTACGTATAAAGGTGTATGTATATATGTATGCCAAAATGTTTTGGCGCTACGCTACGCAGGTACTCAAGGGGCAGAGGAGTGCGGCTCGAGTGAAGCACTTCACTGGTTTACATACGACATACCACATGGCAGGCACTTGGCAGACGTGGGTGGAATCCTTCATTAAGTTTGAATGAAATGAAAACAGACGCCGCACACACACTCACACTCACATTCATTTACACACAACATGGCTGTGGCATGTAAAGTGAGCTGAGCTGAGCTGAGTCGAGTTGAGTTCACATCTTAATTAAGCACTTGGGAGCAACTTTGGCCGGAACTGGCGGCCAACAATGTATGCAAAATCTCAACGGCAACTAGGGGTTAACGCTGACATTAATATCGCAGCATATGCTGCGTTTGCTCCACTAATTTTGTTGATATTCCGACATAATTACCAAGCGCAACCACGCTACCAACTGCTATTCTGACTACCAAGCAATGATGATGATGACGACGTTGGCGATGGCGATGGCGATGACGATAGCAGCAACGGTGCGGAAAAGGATGTGCGCCGGCCTCGCATTTAAGCCAACGGAAGCGCAAAGACAAAACAAAATGGCTGCGCTTGCAAAAGGTTGCGCCATTTTCTGGCATGTGTATGTGTGTATGTGTGTATGTGTGTATGTGTGTATGTGTGTATGAGAAGGGTGCAAGTCTATTTGCTTGTGGTTTATTTTTAAATGCACTGACTGCTATGAATAGAGCCCAGTAAAATGCAGCTAAAAAAGCAACTACACAACTACAACAGCTGCTGCCGCATCGCATCGCATAGCATCGCATTGGTTTCTGTGTGGCAGGCGAGCAAATTTCTGAAAGTGTTGACAAAGTGGGGACCGAGACGGCGACCCAAGGGCCTGCCATCTAACCCAAAAGGGCACCCAACCAACATTCACATTCAGTTGTTTTGTTGCCCTCTAATACCCATTTCAAAAAGAGATTACCCAACGTCCCAGTTTGTTTACCAGCGGACTTTTTTCTTTTCTTTTCTGGATGCTGCCCCATGCGGGCAGCTTCTTCAACTAACTCATTTTTCATAGTAGAAGCACTGTGTGTGGCAGAAAACTGATGGTCTGCCATAAGTATTTAATGGGCTGCTTGGCACATTTATAATTACAAAATGTACTTCGACAACATCAGCAGTATCTTAAAGTTTAGCTCATCAAATGGAAATGCTTGGTTGAAATACTAGAAATAGAAAATGTATTGTGGCAACTACATGTGGTTTGTGGCACTGTACTCAAAATGATTATGCAACAATGCTGGTACAAGTGCAACATGATGACGTCATTGCTGTTGTACATACTTGATTAGCGGTTTTTGGAGGCGCAATATGGTGTGCATGCTTTGCAATCGAGTGGACACACGATAAGGCACACGATAAGCTAACATAAAGCTAAGCTGTCCCACAGGGTGTTAACTTACCAAACTCGGGTGTTGTCGTATCCGGTCCCACGCTGAAACTATTAACGGCAAAGAAATTGTCACCGTCATCGGCCAGCGCCAGTGGCGGCAGCAATGCGACAACGGAAAACAAGCACAGGACGTATGTGAGCAGTCGCCCCATGTTGCCGCCAACTCCAGCACCAACACCAGCACAGACCTCGGTCCGACGCTCCATTAGCATTAACGATTGCTCCTCACGCATTTTTAGGGACGCGGCAGTGGCACGACAAGTTGATGTTGCTGTTGTTATTGTTGTTGCTGCTGGTGCGACGCCCTTAATCCTTAAGTGCAAGTTTGCTTTGTTGCTTGTTTGTGTTGTTATTATTATGCTTGGCGCCTGGCTGGGCGACAAGTGTCGAGCTTGTTGCTCTGACGCTTCCCAGCGGCAATTGTTGCTCTTAGGTTTGCTCTCGCTGTTGTTGTTGTTGTTTTTATTGTTGGCAGCTGTTGCTGTTGATGGCGCTGCTGCTGCTATTGCGGCTGCTGATGATGCTGCTGCTGCTGCTGCTGTTTCTGCTGCTGCTTCGTCGTCTTCATCAGCGCACTGCTGCTGCTGTTGCTCACATTTTACACGCGTCTCGCGCCGATACTTGGCAACGCCAATAAAGCGGCCCTGCAGCGTTGCAGCACCGTGACGGGGCTCTAAAGCCCCATCTAATCTCATATTATTTGTTCGTCGTCGTGCTCCTCATCCATGCTGCTTCAAGTGTTTCAATTTAAGCGCCTTTGCTGCTTGCTGCTTGCTGCTGGTTTGCCGCTTCACATGGAACAGATCTGGTCAACTGCGGCGCACTGCAAATATAAAAAAAAGCAAAAGCATTTGTTTTGATTTCCAGTTGAGTCAACAACAAACGACCAAGTTGCCCCCTTGGGCAAGCTGGGCTAATCACTTAACTGCGTGTGAAATTTCAAACCGACCTTCAAACAATTTCCGAAAGTGCCAGCAAATGGGCAGCCAAACCAATGAAATTGAAACCAAGACCAGCACTCTGCCCAACTGTCATTTTACTCTAGTTGCCATTTGTGTGTCTCTTTCGCGCTCCTGCCCGCCCTCCATCTAACTACTAACTGCCTACCCGAAACTGTCAAACTGACTGAACTGACTTGGACCTCCTGGCACGAAATTAAATTGACTGACAGTGAATTGGGGAATCATCTGTGAGGAGCTACACCCGAGCTGCTAATGTCTAGCTAGCATAGCCAATTGGATTAAGGCCACACCAATTTAGACACAAACACACACACACACACACACATGTTGAAGAATAACATATGTGACATTACACATGTTTGTGTTCATGTAATTGTTCTACAAACAAGCTCATTTATAATTAGTTTAGAAGTTCTCTTTAAACGTGCCATTAAAATATTGCGACGTGTTATTCTAATAAAAGAGATGAAAATTTTTATTTCAAAATTAGCATTATTATTTATATGTAATATATATATTTAAAAACTTAATTAAAAATTAGACCGTTAAATAATTGAGTTCAAATTTCGCATGTTAAGTTTCCATAACATATGTTAATCTACAGAGCAATCAATCTTAATCTTTGTAATCGATATCGATAAATTGTGGCCAAAACGTGCGAATGGCAAAAAAGGGCAGTCTAAAGAAAACGGAAATGATGGACGCTAGCCTTGTGAGGTCTTCCAAGAAATAAAGTTTGTCACCTTTCTATTCATCAACAATACTATATATATTAATATATATATTACACTATTATAGTTAGATTTATGTATAAGTACACTTCAACTTCTACTAATGCTGCATCAGGTTGGCTATTGCCGCAATTCATTCATTCATTATTGTTTTATTATTAAGGCAAGAATCCGTATAAACATAGAAAAGTCTTACTGACTTCTAATGGTGTTTGCAAGGCCTTGCAATGCGAGTTTTAATAAAAGCGTTCTCACATTTCGCATTGCAGACCTGTAAGAATTGTGATGCATACTTTCAGGCACTCACATACCTGTGCTCACATGCAATTTGAATGCCTCTGCAGAGTAGCGTATTGTGCATTTCATCATTGTGCATTTAATCATTGTTTTATGCATTTCATTTAATTTTTTCAACAGTTATTCTAATTAATTGCTGCGGTAGTTTGCACACGATTTGGGTGATTTATGGCGTCATGTTACTCCAGTTAAAACCTAATAAATAAATCATATACACATATGAGCATGCAACGCATGTGGCGTGAATATTCTGCATGCATTTTACAACATTTATACATACCACAAACATAGTATGCAGGCTGTGTGTAAGCTACAAGGATTGGCATGGTTAAGGGATGGCATTCGCCTGGCACATGTCAGAGCTCACTTATTTGCATGCAAATAGATCTTTCAATGTGACTGAATACGTCACACAAAAGTCTGCCTCAGACTTGCTTTCAATTTGAAACTCATCAAGTCTTTAAAGCCCCTGCTAAAAGAGCCCTTTTTAAATACGTATTTGTCTCACGTTTGTTACCTGACTTGAAACACAATTTTTGCCTTTTTAGTTTCTATAAATATACTCAGCATCTAAATATAAACTTTTCTTCATTTCCCCAGTTGGGCTTTGTCTGAATTTGAACACTCGTCTTAGTAAATAGGTTATGTGTATTTATTTATGTAATAAATGAGGCCTGTGGGCTGTGCCAGCACCCTGGAGATCTATCCGGCTGGAGCCAAATTCCCATGTTAGGCAGTGTAAATCCGCAACTAATTTATGCGTCTGCCGCATAACATATAAGGAATTTGCAGTTAGGCTGGCTGAGCATATTTGCCCAGCATCCGTAGATGCCTCCTGTTATCTCGTGTCTCTGCAATTGGAAGATCTGGCAGGGAACTCATAAAACGCGACTCACGCAACCAAAAATGATGAGCAGGAAACGTGTTGCATGTTCCATGTGTCGCATTCGTGCATGTTGGCGTACAAATTGTTTTCGGGGTTTCCATAAATTTATGTGACGGCATTAAAAGCGGGCGTAATAAATAAATGTCAAATGCGGCGTATACGCAATATTAATATATGGCTCTAAAGGCAGACATGATGATGAGACAATCGCTTGACACATGAAAGGCATCCCGAGCAAATTACAACAATCATACTACCTTATGAAAAGAATTTTCTGCCACTGTCACATTACGTATACGTATAATGCGCTCATTTCCTCATGATGTACCTAGAGTACAATTACAATCATAAATGTTGATGCTAATTAACACAACATAAGCATAAAAATTAAACATCTGTCAATTCGAATGGTAATGAGGCAGGTCGTTCCAATTAATACCTATGGCCTTCGCATTGTTTTAGCTTAGGACCCAAGGCCAAGTTTGAATATTCACAAAGGACACAAAGGAATGGCTAGACCAATCAAATGAAAATGAAATCAAGCAAAATGAGAAAACTATTCAATTCAGTGTAAAACGGGCATTCATATAAACGGGTCAGTTTTAAAATACTAGCAAATTCCTGTCTTTCTTAAAATAATAACTTATTAAAACTAATGCAATCAACAGACACCTCGCAATGCACTTGACTCTGAAAGCTATTCAACTATATCGTCATTTTATAGCACCTATGATGCCTCAGTTTCAGTTTTAGTTTCAGTTTGAGCTTTTATTATACCCCTTCCATGCACTATTTACTAATGGCTACAGGGTATAATAAAACCACATACCAGGCCAAAGAGCCAATTCAGAAATTCGTGCAATAAATTCTGCAAACAATGGCAAAGCCATCTGAGTGTCTATGTACACATGTGTGCGTGCGTGTACTCATGCATGTGGCATGTGTATGTTGTCGCCTACAGAGCACAACAACAACAATACGCCGACTGTCATAGACAAACAACATGCCCCCCCCCCACACACACACACACACTTGCTAGCGGGTCAGCAGCTTTGCAGCTGTGCCACAGTGGTTCAACAATCATTGCGTGTAGCAAAATAATTGTTGCAATTATGAGTTTATTTTTAAACAGCATTTAGCATTTTATTCACATTTATTTAGCCTAATTTTAGAATCGAACTTTTTAATTCTTTAATATATATTTTAATTCTAATGAATTCTGCATTTTCTTTCTATTTAAATCCCGCACCAGTGTGCGCTGCCAAAACGCACTTTGGCCAAGAGCCAGAACTAAATTTCGTATAGCTGTGCATATATGTGCTTGTCCTATACTTTATTGATTGCTGATGTAAGTAATCTGAACGCTAAATCTACACTAACTAACACCCTGGTGGGGCAGAGTGCGAGAAGTTCATTCGCATATCTTAAGAGCCCTTCGTTTAGGCTATACAAAAGGCTTTATGCTACTCACAACAGCCAAGCTGTGCATGTCTTTGTGCGCACTGCAAAAAGAAATCCTGCCAAACAATGCGAACAAGATTTATACGAGGCGTGGAACAAATTGCTTTGGCAATAGGCACCAGAAATGCGTCCCACGGAATGCAATAGACATGGTCCTGAGGCGCCCAAAGAGGCGAGAATGGGGGCCCAGAGCGTTGCCATAGTGCAGTTTGTCTATCAAACGCATTCAGTGCAATTTGTGGGCCACTTGGGACTTGGTTGACTATTGTTCTAAATTGTCCATAAACTAATAAAAAATGCATGCAAAATTAGACAAAAATTACCAAATTTATCTATGAGTGGAAAATATATAGTATCTATGGTGGGTGCAAATGGCGAGCCAATTTCATTGAGGCCATTGCGTTGAATGGCAGCTAATGAACACGAAAGTTCAGTGGCTGCAAAAGTGGTCCGCACACTGTTGACCAAGAAAACTAAATGTCAAAGCGCAAACTTGGCCAAAGTAAATTAGCAATGTGAGAATAATTTGCTGAAATGAAGGGGCGTAAAAGCATTTGAGAAAAATACATCGTTTGGCGATTAAATCTTTAAAAATCTCACCCAAGGGCAAAGAGCACAAGTTAAATACATTTAAGTACTAGACTTTTCTCTTCCAAGTAATTTTATTTTCATTTGAGTAACTAATTACAATGTAATTGGAAAATACTTTGTCAAATTGTAGAACCCAAATAATATGTTATTATTATTAATTTATTCCATAGTATTTTGATTTAAATATATATAATGATGCTGCTGCTCGACTGAGCCGTGCCTAATTATTTTTTGACTGACATATCGCTTACATAGTTAGCATAAAACACACGGAGTTCTTTTTATGTAAATATGCATATTGTATTTCCCTCCTACACACGATTGTTTATATATTAAAACTCAATTATATATCGCATGCTGTTAAATTGGACTAAGGGCAATGCATAAAGTGAGTGGCTCCAATGTTGGCTCAAAACAGAGCGATATTTTACGCTGGCTTATTATGAATTAATTTAGCTTTGGATTTCATGTTGAAATCCTGCTGAAAACTAGAGTGAGAGGATGGCGAAGCCTGGGAGGTTGCTAAGTGGAAATGCGAGGCATGCAATTAGCATGCCATATAATGAATTATGATTGTTATACAAAACAGGCAATGTGGGCCAGTTGTTTGGTTTTCCCTTTTGCGCTTTTGTTACTTGCCACAATTTGTGTCGTGAGCGGAGCCAATGTTGCGCTTTGTGAACTTTTCGGCAACGCTTGCCGTTTGCCTTTAGCTTTAGCTCGCTTTACCGTCGCCCTGGCCACGCGAAGGGTAATAAATAAACTGGTGAAAAAATGCGAAAATACAATAAAGTATTGCCGCTGGGCATTGTTGTTGCTGTGTTTTGTTGCCGAACAAACATCAACAAACGACAACAATAACAACGACAGCCAGTCAAGCGGATATGGCGTGAGTTGTACACGTTGTAGGCGTCGCTGCAGTCAGGGACTTGACCTGGGTAAGAGTAGACGATTCGACTAACAACGCACCGCAAAAGAATGAAAGTAACGGATGGCAAGAGAAAATGGAAAATCACGACACATGGCGTGGCAAGCAACGGTTCCTGGGTAAACCCCAACTGTCACCATTTTGCGCAGCAGCAAAAGCCCCAGTACCAAAAACCCCAGTACCTGAAGGCTGACAACTCTAGGAGAGTTGGCATTCAAAGCGGATACATGTCCATTGCTTAGCCAGTTTAATTTTGTCATCGCTGTAGTTGTCGCTGTCGCTCTTGTTGTTGCTGTTGCTGTTGTGCATTTCCTTTTCCGCAAGACCAGAAGCACGGCGAGCGGAAGCGGCCACGGTTCCACATTTGATTGGTAAAATGGCATTCGATGTGCAACATTTAACCTTCCACCTGACAGTGAATAAATAAACGTGATTTTGTCATTGCTTTTGGCTTGACATTTTGTGCATTACGCATCGATGCGATGCAGTCAAAAGAGTTGTTGTCAGACACTGTACATTACTTTATAATGTCAACATAGGTCACAAAGTATTTCGGCACATGAAAAGGATCCGAAAAGGGTCAACGAATAAATCATACTCTTTGGCCAATCTTCATAAATCATCCATGTTTTTGGAATTATGTAAAGGTCGTCGCTGCCTTTGCCACCAAATGATGCCCAACGGCTGATGGGCTGATGGCCTGATAAGCTTACAGCTAAAGCCGCTTTCTCTTCAATGCGGGGCAATTTAAACTCAATTTCCCATAAAGAATCTCAATCCATTTAACTTGCACGCTTCGCATGCGGCACACAAGCGATTCGAGAGCCCATCCACACGGCTTTTTACATTGCACTTTGCAAAACTGAAGGGGCCTGGCTTTAAATCAACACAGATAGACAAACTTATCGCATTGAGGGGCAAGTTGGTTGCATCGGATGTGAATCCGGATGTGACTGCGTTTAGAAATCGCATAAAACGTGCCATGTATAACATGTGAACCGACTGCAAGTGGGCGGCTCCATGCGGCTCCGTGTCTGTGTTCAATGTGCGAGTATTATGCAAAACTCTTTCACACATTTTCAGTGCTACAAAACATGTCCCAGAGCGCTAATGTATTTGCCCGTAAATCCATAACACACGTTCTCACACAGTCGTATCCGTAGTCCAGTCCGGTGGTTCAATGGATGCGGCTAAGCGACAACACTTTGTCATTTTAATTGCGCATAAAACACCTCGAACTTTCGAACAGATAACAGGCCTATAAATAATAGAAAGACAAATAGAGACGATAGAGAACCATACCAGCCTGCATTTGCACTAAGCTGACGTGCAAAATGGGCCAACTATACGTATACTTAATGCACTGCCTGCTGCTTTAATATGCGACGCCTGCAATGCTCCACAAAACACACTCAGACACGTAACCAGAGCGGCCCAACGGCAATAAGAACAGCTGCAAAGTTCGAGTGGTTATGTGGCATCAGCGAAATGGGGCAACCGCTAAACTGGATTGGCTTTAAACCTTAAGCACACACACAGCGAGAGAGAGAGAGAGAGAGACGCACGCAGGAGCACTTAAAGGACCACAACGACATGGTGTGCGAGACAATTCACAGAGTCAGCTCAGGTAAATTAATTACAGCAATTAGCCAGAACAGAAGCGGGGAAAATGGAGCAACGCCCTCAACGCGTTGACACTTTAAGTCCTTCCCGTGGCCTGTCTCCTTCTGCACTTCTAACTAAACAAAAGGAGATAAGTTGCCTGCTGCCATCCCTGTGCTGTGTTCATTTTCTTTCTCCACACAAAATGTATGCTAAATTACACATGCTGATAATTAGTCAGCATCTAATTACAGGCTTATCAAAGTGAAAGATGTGAGGCAATTGGAGCACAAAAGGCAAAAAGCTGGCATCCATTTGTAAAGAAGTCTAAGAAGAAGATCGTTAGATTCATTATGTATCCTTTCCATACCATGTCAAATAAATCTTCACTTATTCAAAAATAATCCATACACACTCGTTTATTTGAGAAAAGATTTCGAAAGAGCAGATAATTTGAAAAGGATTGCAAAGTCCAATTCTCGAGGTTAGTTTGGATTCCTAAATAAAAGCTCAAGTATTCGGTTTCATAAATGGGCTATTTTTAAACGTCAATTGCTGTAGTTATTTCTTGTGCCCTAAGCTAAAACAAATATACATATAATTGAAAACAAGGCTAATGGAAAATAAATATATTATATATATTGAAATATGCTAAAGTAATGAACAATTTGAATTTGACAATTTCTAACATCTTTCAAGAAAGTTTTCACTTCTCATTTCAGTTTTCTTATGAATGCCTTAAGAAAATGTTGAACTCAATCTTATGAATTGCAAACTGAAAGCAAAGTAATTCAGAATAAACTTTTGTAAAGGATTGAAAAATGAACTCAGACTTGGTTTCGGCCGGCGGCAGAACGTCAATTTATCTTGGCAACGCTATAAAATGGTAATCATTATTATAGTCATGTACCAGGCAATGGGGCGTAACGGCAATCAACGCCAAGACGTTCAGTAAATAACCACACAATTTCAATTTTCCACACATGAATATATAAGTACAGACAGACACTTTTCATGTGTGCTTCTAGAACAGAAGATATATTTAAATGCATATTTTAATAGTCATAAAAGGGCCTAGAATCTGTCCCTGGAGCCGACAAAGCGGCAAAATGCCACTGGGCGTACTTAAAGATACACTCAGGCACAGACACACACTCAGATACATCTAGGCAAGCAAGGCCAAGCGCAACAAAAACAATGGAAACGAACAAGTAATATAAATTATAAACGCAAACTTTGCGACAAGGATACATGTATATGCATGTGTGTGTGTGTGTGCATACAAAGGATATAAGCCAAAAAGGAAGCGACATGCGATTTGATGGCAAATGATTTTGCAGTTGGCGACGAGCAGGAAATCGAAATCGAAATCGAAACTATTGTTGTACTAGACTCGCAGTAGCATAAGGGACTGTCACATGCTGTTGCCGCCGCTGGCTAAGGTCAAGGGTCGAGCATTTTGATAATGTCGAAATTTACTGCAACACTTGGCATAGATCAGGGCAATCAAAGAGCATCCGCGCCAGCCGCAACGCCGCTGGCATATCCTTTTTGAAATGTCAATAATACACGCCTCTGAATATATATATTTAGAATAAATTCGATTTGCTGCTGCTTGCAATTGATGACGCGTCTTGCAGATTCGTGTGGCACAGTGTATACTGTAACTGTAGCTGTAACTGTAACTCGACTGCAGCAGCTGCCGCAATGTCTATCCCAAATCGATCCAAGCGCTCGAGGCAGGTTCGTATAACTCCACATGCTACATATACCAACACTCCACTCTAAGAGTGTGTGTCTGAGTGCTAGTGTGTGTGTGTGTGTGTGTTGGTGTGTGTGGAGGCCAGGCCTATGCCACGCGATGTGATTGTGAATGCGCAAATGTGACGACGCGACGTTGCCAAAGGCAGCTAGCTCCAGGCTGGCTGCTTTCTGGCTAGGATGACGTAGTCCTCAGTAACAGAGTTGGCCAAAGTGTGTTAGTGCGCCTTCTTGCCTGGGGTTGTTATTGCATACAAACACACACACACACACTCGCACCGACTGTAGCGGCACTAAATGGCATTTTCTTTTTATTTTTTTGCTTTTGCTTTTTCCTTTAGAGCGACGGGGTCGCCTGCCATTTCATACTTTAAACGCGTCATTTAGTACAGAGTGCGCTAAATTATTAAAAGCAAAACACGGTACACCAATACACACACAGACACAGACACAAGCACAGTTCATTAAATTCAGTGTATGCAAAATGGCAGCAACAAATGCGGCAGCGACTTTGTCATTTTTGTGCTGCCCCTAAAAGTATGCAGCGCATATCATAATCAGTTGCTATGAAAGTAGCTGAATGTGTGTGTGTGTAGTACGAATGTGTGTGTGTGTGCCAGGTGGCATTAAGTTGAGTTTTGCGGCCTGCTTTTGCATTGGCCACAGCGTGTCTGTATGTGTGTGCTCGACTTTATGCGTCACGTGAGAATTCCCTTTATTATTATTTGAGTTTCGCTGCTACCTTTGTACCTTTTGTACCTTCGTGCACACCACGTATACGTATCGCATATTTAGCAAAGGCATTGATTTTCATTTTGATTCATTTATGCACGCCCAGTCCCACTCACTCTGTTGTCCATTGGCCATTGTTTAAACATTAGCAATATGCGTATATACTTGACTGCTTGTTCAATTTACCAGCCCTAGGGCTTTGGCATTTTTGTTTAACTTTTATTGTTATTTTGTGCAAAAAATCAACAGACAAAACTTTTGCACGCTTCGCTTTGAGCTGACTTCACTCAAACACACACACACACGCCACACACATACAGACAATCCAAACACACACACACACACAAGCACTTAGAAATAAAGTCGGAAAATCGCGCGCGAGTTTAGTACGTAAAATATACAGAAATTACAAATACAAATTGCTCACAATTTTCTCGCTCGCCTGGCTGCTGTTGAAACGTTGTTCTAGTTATTTTGTTGTTGTTGTTGTTGTTGCTGTTGTTGTTGCTGATTGGTTGTTGCTCAAGTTGTTGTTCTTGTACTCCTTGTGCTGCTTCTGCTGTTTGGCACGTTCCACGACCACGCGCTGCAACGTCTGACTGCGTTCTGGCCGCCAACATGAATTCCAAGTCCGATTCTCAGTCAAATGCTGGCTGGCGTTGGTGAAAAATGAATTTCACCAGCAAAGACGACACAGCTGAGAGCACTCACAGCTCATGCGCACTGCACTCTGCAGGTGACACACTTTTCCGCGCCACAGTCGCTCAAGTGGATTTTCCCCGCCAGACCCACAAGAGCCGTAAATGTAAGGGAAACATCGCTGCTTGTACTCGGCATCGGCACTGCTTATTTACATCGACCATCGACTTGGTTAAAGGAAGCGCTTTTTGCGCTTCTTACTCAATTTCGCATGCATTGGCCAGCCCGGCTGAGACTGTGGTCTGACGCTTGGTTGGGTAGCTCTTGCCTGGTTTGCCAGTGTTTGTTAAACTTTGGGCGTGATGTGGCACAAATGTCATTTGCTATGCTCAACATTGCGGCTCACCAGGACATGCTGCTCCTTCCATTAGCGCCTGGGCCAGGGAGTTGAATGTTGTTCGCAAACGCCACATCTATAATACATACGCCAGCCTGAATTGTGCTCGTATTTGATTAGCCAGACCAGAGCGTTGGGTTAACTGACCTTTTGCCGACTCAAACCCAACACAACAAACAAAAGTTGACAAAAACAAAAGCACATTACACCAGCATAAAGTTCAACCATTTGCGTTAAATATTTACCAAACATTTGCATTCAGCAATTGCAATGCTGAGTTAATTAATGCGACTAACTAATAGTCAAACACCATTTCAGATTTGATGCCATTTATTTGCAGGACTAAAACTCATTTGCCAAAGCAAACAACAAAAACTACACTTGCCATTTCATCAACATTTATGAACAGGCAGCACTTGGCTACAAACATAACATATGTATATGTAGTAAACAAATACCGAAATGAAGTGAATAACTTTTATGGTGAGCAAATGTTATGGTTGTATTCTCTTACTTTTGATGGGTTCTTTAAATAGGCAATTTCGTTGTTTTCAAATTGAATTAGAATATCGTTTCCAATTTAGAATTTCGCATAGTTTTTTTAACTTCCACGTTAACTATGATATTCAAATAAATTATTATATGCATCAGCATGTTAAATATTGCATTATAATACAAAACAATCAATTATATTAACCAAATTAACTATCATATTTCAAGAGACTTGCTAGCTCTCCTTCAACTTAGATTTGATCCAGTGGCAAACGGATCTAACAACTTGAATTAGCAATGTTCAATACTATTTGTTCGCTAAGTTAGGACGCATCTAAGCCTTCGTTTTGCACAAAATTAAATTATTTAATATCAATTTAATGCCGACTATGATGACGGCATGTTCGGTTGTTTTTCCGCACACCCCAAAAAAGGAAATTAACGCCACAAAGTTGCAGAGTTAAAATCAAAAGCTCAGCGAAATCAACGCCAACGGCAGCGCCTGTCAATTAACACATTAAAGTCGCAGAAAATACGCAGAAAAGCTAAAAACAAACAGCAAAGAACAACAACAACAACAGCAAGGCCAACTACGACATCAACACTGGACTCTGATTAGAAGCATTGAATTTCGTAATGGAGCACTTAGCGCCTAAGCAAACCCAGACCAAATCGAGCACTTTGGTCTAGCCTGGCTTGGCCTGGCCTGGAGCTCGCACTGGAGCAATGCCGGCAGGGGGGTGGGGTGCAAAACGAGGCGGCTGCATCAAAGCGCTAATGTTTGACCCAGTTTAAAGCACTGCAGGAAAGGAACTGCGCATAACTATTTTTTGATTTTTGATCATTAAAAACTGGTTGGCCTGACCAAAAAAAAAAAAACGACAACAAAAAGCCAAACACCTCAACACAGACGCCCATGCTGCCAGAGCTTTTTTGGACGACTCAACTCGACTTGCACTAGCGAGGCTTTAAAAGCGCTGACGCCGTTGGCCATTGCCAGAGTTTTACCATTTGATTAACGCAACGGGCGCGCGCGCGAGTCAAAAGCGAACAGCGTCATGTCAGATCGTTATTGGAATTGCAATCGAAGGCTTGTCCAGGCCACCACTAGTGCTGTGCTGCTGCTGCTGCTGCATTTGCTGGGCTCCTTTGGCGTTTCAGGCTTTCCGGATGGCGCGCCAGCGGATACGTGCGTGAAGCAGCGTGCCAATCAGCCTAACCATGGCAAGGCACGCTCTCAGCCGGCGCATACAAATCCTTTTGAGGTGGTGGCCAGCGCACAGAGCTACCATCCCGGGCAGGAAGTGTCTGTGGTCATTTATCCGCTGGATCAGCACGCGTCGAAGACATTCCGCGGCTTCTTTCTGCAGGCGCGTGATGCTAATTCTAATGAATGGATTGGCGAATGGGTGCAGAGCGATAACACCAAGACCATACCGGAGTGCTCGGCCATAACGCACTCGGATAATCGCGATAAGTTGGGTGCCAAGCTCCTATGGAAGGCGCCACAGAACAAACGTGGCAATGTCTACTTCACGTAAGTCAAGCAGGCATTTGCGCCTCATGATAATGTGGCATTAAAAGTGCCTTAAGTTTGGCTGACTAGCAACTTTTTGGCATTCTCATCGAATTGGGAATTCATCAATCATACGCCACGTTGACCCACATAATGAAAGCCTGCATAATTGTCAGCAAAATGCCGGATAATAATCACACAAAGAGTCTTATATAATTGATTTGTTCGGCTGCGCGGAGGAGGGAGGGGTGGGGAGTGGAGGGAGTACAAAACTAAGAAGTAAAAAGAGTTGGCCACATTCGGCCAATAAGACGCGAACAATGACGACGGCAAAAAGTCGTTGATATTTCCCAGCAACATCAACTTTGTCTACGCTGACACTGTGCTACACGACAATGCCATCATTTATCATTCGACATTCACGTAATGTGACAAATGATTTATAAATTATGCGAATGAAGGGACCGACTTAAGTCAAACATGTTGATAAATTACCACAGAGCATTAGACGTTTTGTCTGCACTTTTGTAGTGCAGTGTAACTGCAGGTCTAGCACCAATCTCAACAAAACTGTCGACTCATTGCAATATGCCTATTTATGACATTGTTTACATGCCATTTAATGCTTTTTAATTATATAACCAAAAATACAATTAATTATTTCCATTGCAGCGGCACTGTGCTTCAAGATTACGGCAACTTCTGGAGCGAAATCGTTGGCAAGGTTCAAGCGGCGCCATAAAACGGGCAGATAATCAAACACTTTGTGCCAATAAATCATAAACAAATAATTTAGTACAAGTTGTTTTTAATTAAGCGTTAATACCGTCCCGGGCCAAGCCCCTCAAAGAGCATTGGCCAAATTATTGACGTGCTGCTAACGTTTATGAATGGCCAGCTACTCACACACACATACACGAGGCCTGCTCACACAAACACATATACACGCATACATATGTACATCTCTAAGTCCCACACGAACACACGCGCGTTTAAATTTCCAGGCACGTTGCTTGCATCTTATTGGAAATTCGTTTTGCCATTCGGCATTGAAATAAATTGGAAAATTTAAGCACCTTTTTTTCATATGAGCTAAACCAATGGATGATAAAGTAATTAGAACATGATGCATGATGAATGGCATACATAAATACTGCGTTCAAAATCTGGGAAAGTACTAATCTAAACGATGATAAGGCGTAGAAACTTATACACGGAAGTTCTTATTAAAGCTTCGACTACTTATAAGAACACATACATACATATGTACATATTTATGAGCAGATAAAGCTTTAGCAATTAACTAGCTAATATTGTCAAATACATGATGTAATCAAACTTATCTAAAGTGTTTAAATTACAAATACAAATTTAGCTATTTAAAAATAATTCAAAACATATTTAAACATATATTATTATGCAAACAAATTAAACTGAATCCATCTTATCTTTTTTCAACAAGCTTTTGCGTCAATTCGATAAAGTGAGTATTTACAGTACTCACATATACACATGTATCTGCTTGAAGCTTGTTTATTTCTTCCAGTTGCACTTGTTTACGCCTTTTCCATCGAAGTGCATAGCAACAATGCGTTGATAGACAGAGGCTCAGCGGTGAGGGGATATGAAATGGCGTGTTGTTTTCGTCTCTTTCAATTCACAAGTCTACAGACGCGTCGAGTTGCCTGCGGTCTGACGACTTGTTGTTGATCATAATCAACGCCGGTGTCTGTCTGGAAATGAGCTTTGCAAATATTATCTGCTGCTGCGCTGCCGCTGCTCGGTCGCTGCTCTGCAGCTTGGCCAGTGGCGTAGCGGCAACGGCATTTGAAAGCTTTCAGTAAGCTGTTGAACTAGAATGGAACGCCTCTGGTTTGCAAATTGTTTGTCCAGTATGTTTTTCTGCACACGCTTTATTTATTACATACACATTTATTTTATACATACACACGTGCATAAGTCGTTGTTATTGCTCATTTATCAGTAATCGACGCAGCAGTCGCAGTCGCAGTCGCTTCCATTGATCGCGGAACCTTTGCTGCTGGTTTCAACACTTTCAGTCAGACTTTAACGAGTTGTCGTCAAGGTTCTCAGATCGGAAAGCATCAACATGGTTATCAACTTTGCAGCCGGCCCAGCCAAATTGCCTGAAGAGGTCAGCACACTTGAAAGAACAATTTTAAGGTTATAAAAGTTGTTTCTTTTTTGTTTCCAATGCATTTGTAGGTATTAAAAGAAGTGCAGAGTAACTTAATTAACTGCAATGGCAGCGGCATATCCGTAATGGAGATGTCCCATCGATCCAAGAATTACGAGAAGATTCACGATTTGGCAATTGCCGATCTGCGTGAACTACTCAACATTCCCAAAAACTACAAGATCCTCTTTATGCAAGGCGGTGGCACCGGACAGTTCGCAGCCGTTGCAATGAATCTAATTGGACGCACTGGCACCGCAGATTACGTCATCACTGGCTCATGGTCATCCAAGGCAGCCAAAGAAGCCGCCCAATATGGTAAAGTGAATGCTGTGCTGACCAAGTTAGACAAATACACAGATGTGCCCAGGCAGAAGGACTGGAAACTGGACCCCAATGCCTCGTATGTCTACTACTGTGACAACGAGACAGTCGAAGGCGTGGAATTTGACTTCATACCCGAAGTGGGAGATGTTCCGCTCGCTTGTGACATGTCGTCCAATTTTCTGTCCCGACCCTTTGACGTCAGCAAGTTCGGCATCATCTTTGCGGGTGCCCAGAAGAACATTGGACCGGCAGGCGTTACTATAATCATAGTTCGTGAAGATCTGATTGGAAAGCATTTAAAAGTAACGCCCTCCGTGCTGAACTTTGAATTGATGGACAAGAACAACTCGCTACTCAATACGCCTCCAACCTTTGGGTGAGTCCTATTTTCATCCAGTTTTCTACTACAATCTTATAAAATTGCCTCAATTTACAGCATCTATGTAATGGGCCTGGTATTGCAGTGGATCAAACGCAATCGAGGTGTTCAGGGTATGTCGGATCTTGCCAAGACCAAGTCAAAGCTAATTTACGACATTATCAACGAGTCCAATGGCTTTTACTACTGTCCTGTGGAGCCACGCGTGCGATCACATATGAATGTACCCTTCCGCATTGGAAGCTCTGCCGGCAACGATGCATTGGAAAAGAAGTTTCTGGCCGAAGCCGAAGCTGAGGGAATGATTCAACTGAAGGGACACCGCTCTGTGGGCGGCATCCGGGCCTCTCTCTACAATGCCGTCACGCTTAACGAGACGCAGCAGCTGGCCAAGCTCATGCTGACATTTTATAAGAACAATAAAAACTAAGCTGCTTGCCTAATCTATTGACAAGTTAATTATTTGTATTAACACAGATTCTGCTGACGAAATATTGCGTCAAGCTGTGCCTCCAGAACAGCATTGGTACCACGCAATCCATCCACCACACGTTTGGCCCAAACAAAATACTCTTTTCGTCGCTCCTGAAGTTGAAAATGAATTAAATAATGTATAGCGCTTCTTTTAAGTTCCTACTTCTGTCCATCCGATTGGCGTATTAACTTGAAGATCTCTCAGATTGTCCAGCTTATCTGCCAGCTTAATAAGCTTAGCTCTACACGTTGTGGAAGGTGCCTTCTCTATTTGCAAACGTTTGCGTTCCATTTTTTCCAGGGATTTGTCATCAGTCACCTCTCTCACTAAGCTCGTTACATCTGTTCCAAACAGTTTTTCAACGTCACCAAACGTTGCATCAGTGTCCTCTACAACGTCGTGGAGAAGGGCTGCCATAAGCACAGCCTCGTCCGTGACTCCCGCCTCCACGGAAAGAATGGTGCTGACATTAATTACATGGTTTACGTATGGAGTTCCTTCAGAGTCCTTTCGTCGTTGGTTTTTGTGTTTTTGGGAGGCATATTGAAGACATTTCATAAATTGCGGAGAAGGCATAACGAAGCACTTGTTGTCTCATTAGGAGCAGTGTGATTGCTTTTTAACTGCAAAAAATATACCAGAATATACATTCCATAATTATTAGGTCTGGCTACACTTATTAGATATGACACAATTTTCGAAAAATACACGCAAAGAGCGCACACTTTTTTAATACCTCATTTTTTCTTGTTTTTCTCAAAAATTCTGGACTCTACAATATTTATTTTAATCTAAAAAAAATTAAAAAATACATCAATGTTAAACGAACGTCATTTTTTTCAAGCAAATGTAATTAGAACAAAAATATGCGATTGACAGCAATGCGGGACTCAAGAGCACTCTCGGTATTTTGCTGAATTAAAAAACCAAAAAATTAGTTCTGGTGTGACCTCAGCTATTAAAAAAAATATACCAAATCTATTCAGCGATTGTTAATTTTTATCGATAAGAGCACAGTACGCGCAATATTTAAATTATTTGATTATTTAAAAATCCTTTCCTACGGACTGACTACACATTTTTAATTATTCAAGCAAAACAAAAGAAATTGAAAATTAAAGTAGCAATATGAGCTGCGGCATTCTTCTAGGGATTCAAAGCAGCAAATATTTATTTAGTGTGCGTTTGTTCCGAAGCGTTTCAATGTTAATTTTTTATTCTTTAGGGCACTTCTTATTTGCATCACCATTTGACTTGCTCTGCCCATTTAATTCGGGCATAAAGAATATTTTACGAGACTTCAACGACGACCAGTGCAAACGTTTGATGTAGTAGCTAATTCCAATCAAAAATGCTGAGATGAACATAACCTTGACCAATAGCACCTTGCGCTGATCTCCTTCCGGCTCTGATGTCCACTTAAGAAAAGTCACCACATCCTTAGCAATTTGACTAGCCGATGGGGCAATCTCAGGATCATCATAAGCTACGACTTCATTATCGATAAGCTGACCCATTGCGATAGCCCCGCCCGAAAAGTACGGATTATAGTATAGTCCTTCGCGAAGAGAAAATCCAGCTGGTGGCTCACAGTAACCAGTCAAAAGGGAGAATACGTAATCCTCTCCCCCTTGCGTGCCGCGATAATGTAGCTAAGGTCGGGCGGATATGCCCCATTATTGGCGGCCCGTGCAGCTTCTTCATTTGGGTACGGTGCCGGAAAATGATCGGCGAGTTTACCTGGACGATCAAAATAATTACCTTCATCATTGGGTCCATCGTGCACAGTAATTCCCTCTGCCTCAGCTTTGGCTTCCTCCTCAGTCATACATACATTCACTAAATTTCGATAGGCAATGTATTGCAGCGAATGACAAGAAGCGCACACCTCCTTGTATACCTTATAGCCACGACGCACGCCCTCCTTGTCAATGGCCGTCAGTAAACCATTGTGATCCCAGTTCTGCTTGGCTGGGTGGACACAATCGCTAGAAGCCTCTACGCTGGCATCAAATGCATACAGCAGCAATCCGGCAGTTCCAGTCAAGCCTCCAAAGGCCAATAGTTTTTGTCGTGCGCCATTCCATGTTCTACCTTTTTCTGAGCTACTGTGTCTAAGGGATGTCCAATTGACTACATTTCTTGACGATTTTACCAGCTTCGAGCCAAAACTCAACAATTTGCAAACCATATTTTATCGCTTACGAATTATACACGACACTTCCTTTAACTTTAGACAGTGTTGGTAAACGTTTCTTGGCAAAGACGCCAAGATGAATAAAATGTTAAAAGTATATTTGCACAACACTATCACTTTGCATGCTTACTTCAAAACTTAAAAAATCTGATATTTTGAGTACTTTGACAAAGACAACACAAATGCTTCACTTAATTATTTATTGTAAAATGGATTTCAACATACGAGTACAGTTACGATTTAACAAAATTCAAAAGCGTATGCACACATATATGTGTGTGTAATTCTCTTGGAAAAACTTGCATCTAAATATTTCAAAGCAGCATAATTTAGTGAAAAGGGCAACTCGTTCTTTGGGCTCCACATCCATCTTCGGAGCGAACTCAACAAATGCAGGCACTTTCATTTGTTATCTGGTTCAGTAATCTGTAAATCTGTAACAGGCCACCAAACAACGCTTGCATACAATATTTCCTAGCCCATTCTTCACACTGTGTGACCACGAAATCGTCAAAGTCAGCCAGCCAGCTTTTACAACAAGAGCAACAACAGTAATAGCAGCAAGAGCAACAACTGCGACCATGCGACGCAAACAGTTTTGGTGAAAATTTGTACCTGATTGTATATTTCCCTTTTCTGTTACACTATTTTTTATTACGTATTATCATGTTTACCATATTTTTACACGCGCTTACACTCACACACACACACACAGGCATAGGCAACTTTCCACAGTGCAAGTGTGTGTTAGTGTTGCGTTCTGCTTCTGCGCAGCGATGCATAATTCCCACTCGGCTGCTATTGCTTCTGTTGTTTCTGTGGTGGTTGCTTGTTGCTATTGCTGTTGCTGTTGCTGCGCAATTAATAATTCTTTCGACTAGCGTGAAATTTTCATAAACAAGAAAGCAGCAACCACAAAAACGTTCCATGAAAATCTTTGGGTCACCATTTGCATTTCACTTCCAACCACGGAAATAAGCTTAGACCCAAAAATAAAGAGTTCACGATCTAATAAATTTGATTCACGATCAACGTCATTAGTAGGTACAAAGCTTGGTAATGGTTGTATACATACACACATACACACATACATAACTGCATTTGCATGCTCTGGCGTATTTTTGCTACATATGTATGTAAATATTAATTTCATATTCTGGTAAAATATTACCTAACATTATTATTTAACATTCTGTTAAATTATTACTAAGAAGCTTTCCTGTGTTTAAAATTTCCTTGCAAAGTTCTATCAACACATAAATATGTATGCATGTGTATGTAAGTATGTATATGCATGCACAAGTACTTATGTATGTATGTATCTGGTATGTACATACTAGCATACTTATTTATGTACATGTAATCTATACAAAACAAGTCAGATTGTGAATAATAATTGCCTGCTCAGTTATGTATGTATGTACATAGGTTTATTAAATGCGCGAATCTATGGGGCCATGGTTCGTGTATGTAGAAAAAAAATATGCATAATTTTGCAATAAATGTAAATATTACTGGTCCGCTTCCTTTGGGAGCGATAGCGCCATACAGTTTCCTGTTTAAAGATGCTGTGCTGCCTCCTCATCGTTGTATTGGTATTGGCCGCTTTTGCAGCTTGTGTCCGCCTGCTCCTTATCTCTTTGCAGCACGAAAGCCAGAAACAAGAATTATAGACCAAAAGCCAGTTGCAAGTACACAAGAAGCATACGTACATATGTACAATGTACATATGTACATAACTACATACATTCATAGTTGTATATGTTTGTAGGTGTCTGCAGGAAACGTCTGTGTGCGACTAGAAGTGAAGGCCCAGGCGCAGAGCAGCAGCATCAGCAATTTTTTATTCTTAAGAGCCCCAACAATTGTGATTTCAGTTGCCAGCATCAGCATCCAGCGACAAAGTCGAGAACGACAACGATGACGACGATCGACAACAAACAAACAATGAATATCAATAAATTTTGCTTGAAAAGCATACATACATATAAACACAGGGTATATGTACATACATATGTACATATGGGGCTGTGTGTACTCCTATTAGTTGCAGCATGCATGATGCTGTGTCAGCATCTGAATCAAGATGCACAGACCGCATTGCACTGCTGTTGCAATTTACTTGCATACATACTCACACTATGTGCATATTTCATTATCATAAAACGAGATCACATTTAACTTAATGGTTACATTTGCCGCTGACAGTGTTGCAAAGCGCTTCAATATAATTACAATGCACAATGCGTGCGCTCCGCACGCTACTGTTGACGCGCTGTCAAGCGCACGCCTTTCACTATGGCCCCACTCTCTCGCATGCGAGAGAGTCAATTGGAATTGATGGTTGCTCTTTGTTCTCCGCCTCTCGCAAAATTTCAATCGCAAAAACTATGCTCTTTCAGTATATATGTATAATCATACATACATATGTACATGTGCACATACAACAACATCACGATCGTCAGTGTGCCTGTATGGGTAAGCCTATATATGCATGTATGGCACACATGTGTGCGAGTTTGAGGGTTTGTATATCGTGCGGTTTGCTGTCGATTTTGTAAACTTTTGCCAGCATAGTCGCTTAAGCTTCATTATGACGTTGTAACTGTCTTTTCAATTTCTCGTTTTGCCCGATTCGCTTTGCCAATGATGCCTGCCTGCCTGCCTGAGCCTGTCTAGTAGATACACAGCTTACACCGCTTACAGTGCACCGGGCTGAGCTGAGAGCTGTTAACTGAAAATTGCTTTGATGCTTTGATGAATCTGAAGATGGATCTTCCGTCCGTTGTGTCCGCACTGGTCTGTTCTTAAACTACACACACACACACACATACAGCCAGGCAGCGCAATCGAGTCATGTCATGTGTGCGTGCGCGCGAGTGTGTGTGTGTGTGTGTGTGTGTATCTAGTAGATACATACACAGATTCATGCATGCATATGTATTGTATCGTCGACATTGTTGATGAGTTTTGTTTTAATTCTGCTTCTTGACTTCAATTTCTTATAAAAATTGTATATGCACGTAATAGCTGACTTATCTGTATCTGTATTTGTATCTGATCTGCACTACAATAGCATTGTTGTTGTGATTTGGTGGATCGCGCGTAGCTGATTGTAATTATTGTAATCGAGTCTCGAACCGATCCAATCCGATACGATCGCCGTCTCTTCACAACAGCATTTAGGTCCCAGGTTCAGGTCCAGTTCGCACACTGATTTGATTTCGTTTTAGTTGTTTTGATCATTTTGTAATAGTTTTCTCGGCGCGCTCCTTAAATCATCTCCATCTCATGATCGTGTAGCAAAAGCCGAAGCCAAAGCCAAAGCCAGCGATCAGCGCGCGCATTTCTCTTTGATGCCAATGCTGTTGCTGTTGCTATTGCTGTGGCTGCGACTGCGACTGTTGCTGCCGCAGCTGACGTTGTCGTTGTCGTTGTGCTTTTTGCTTAAAGTTGATTGACTGTCTGTTCATTTAGCCGCCTGTCCGTGCTTGTGTCTTGCTCCGTTTGTTGGCTTTGACTTGCGTCTCTGACTCTAAACTCTGGCTGACTCTACGGCTGACTACGGCTTGTTGATTTGTCTTGCTGTTGCCCGTTTCTTGTACATTTCGTTTAAGGCCATTATAGTTTTGAACATGTTCAAGTGCCATTCTCACGATTGTTTAAAGTCTTTTAATTTCAAGCTCGACTACAAGAAATAAACAGTGAAATTTAGCAGCAGTCAATTTGTTGTTCTTAAACTTAATGCTACTCACTTCAGTCGTAGTTCGAGTGGACCTCAAGTTGCCACTAACGGCACAGCACGGCATGGCAACGGTGAAAGGCTGATGACGCGGTCAAAGAGTGTGCACCAGCACGCATCATTGCAATCTCCATAGTCGTCGAGGCATACCAAATGTTTGCCCATTTCACGGTCATCAAAGTTGTTACCTTCTACAAATAGACCAGCTATTAAGGGATTACGATTAGCATGGATAAGTGCTTGACCAAGATACATACATATATTCACATTACATTACTCGAGCTAAACCTAAAACTATTCGCTTCAATCTAAGCTTATAAAAAACAATAATAAATGAAAGTCTATGTCGATAAGGCCTCTACTTGATACCAATGAGACCAATTGCCTCGCTAATCTTCGACAGACACAAGAAAATGTGTCGGAACTTCCTCTCTCTCTTTCGTATTGTAAAACAAACACAATGTCGCTGGCCCACATTAACTTTTCAACTCATTGAACTTTGACTGGCCTCCATTTGAGGGGGAGACCAGAGACCAGAACCTCAATTGGCTGATCGTTAATTAACTAGTCTTCATCTAAACTGGAAACTTAAGACAATTGAACTGAATTTTAGCAGTCATTTTGTCCATGATCCAGGCAGAGCAATGAAGAAGAAGAAATTGATTTGTGGCAGGCAACGACGATGACAGGGGACAGGCAACAACAACAGCAACAGCAGCGAATAAAAGAGCGGGCCAAGTTGTAAGAGCTGCAATTTGAATTAAAAGCGCAATTGAACTGGAAAATTCGTCCAAATTGTCTTCACAATTACTTGCACACGAGCTAGAACTAGTGCCATTGCAATGGCCGCCAAGACCAAGACCACAATCAAGTCCTGAACAATCGAACAAACTAACAACGATGCATTGCACACACACACAGATACAGACATATAGAGATACACACACACACACACATACATGGAGACAATACAGGAAATTTTGAAAACTAATGATGCCGAAGACGATTCCCTCCGCTGGAGCTCTTTTCGTACACAATTTATGCATGTGAAAAGAAAAGATCTTCACTGCCATAGAGAGTGGGGTAAGCAAGTCGTCTATGCCAAAGCTGGGCCAAAGAAATGGGGTCCGCTCGTTTGCTCGCTTTTTTTTTTTTGTGGGAGTTTAGTTTTTATTTTCTTATTATTTTGCTGCTGCGGTGCGATAAGCATCGGAAAAGCCTAAAGTTTAGAAAGGCAAAAGCAGGCAGCATCCAAGACAAGTACAAGTAAGCCAGCTTGCGTCTATCTATGTATGTATCTGCAATACATAAATTGTATGTATCTATGGAGCTTGCCACATACGAGTATGTACGAGTCGTTGTTCTTGCGGTGCCTGACAGTGTGTGTGTGTGTATCTATGTAATGAGCATGTAACTAAACTTCTGTGTAGCCAAAACTCCTACAACGTTGTCGACACTGCTGCAGAGACAAAACCAAAGCCAACACCAAAGGCAATGGCAACAGCAACAGCAACATTAAGACCAAGTCGAAGCCAAGCAAGCAAAGACCTACTGCCAACTCCCTCAATACCCGTTTGCCACAACTTCAATTCAACTGTACTGGCTCTTCGCTCGCTGCCTGACTGCCTGCTCTATCTGATGATGGCCGTTAAAGTTAAAGCTGAAGAGCGCCCGACCCGACCCGACACCGCACTCCACACACCACACACCACACACTGCCACACTCTGCCTCCCCTCCTGCTGTAGAGTGTGGCCCCATCTGTGGCCAAGGTACGCTCGATTGCTTGATCGTACGCTGCTGCTTTTGGCCTGAAGTTTGGTTTTCTTCTACTGCTCGTAAACATGAGGTACGTTCTTTTTTACTTCGGCTTGACTTCATTTGTTTGGCTTTTTTGGGAGACAAAACTGGTTATTACTCTTTTCTTTATATATTTTCCCCCGTTTGCCTGAACTTCGTTTTCGGCTGTTTCGTATGTTGTTGTTTTATTCTTCTTTTTCTCTTTTTTTTTTTTTTTTTACTTTTCGGATAGGTGAGCGCGCTCAGTCGTGGTCTGTCCAAGTGGCAAACGATGGTTGGCTTTTTGGCTCAGAGTCAGGCACAGGCTCGGTGGCTCGGTGGCTCAGTGGCGTATGCAAAGGGGCAAATGGCCAACACATTATGGTCAACATGGCCAGCTGCTATCCTCCAACTACGGCTTTGCAGCACAGCGGCAGCATAAACATAAAATCAAAATCTTAGTTTGCCTCGTTTTGGCCATGTTCGTACGTGTGTATGGCTTCTAAGTTTGTGGGCAGCAGCAGCAGCCTGCAACAGCAACAGCAGCAGAAGCAGCAGCAACATCAACGTCCACGAAGAGCAGCAACAAGTAGGAAGTGGGCGCTTGCCTAGGCTTGGCCCGCATCAACTAGCCTGGCCAGGCCAGGCCGGGCTAGGCAAGTTTTGAGCCCGACTCCTTTGTTACATTTTGCGAGAGGTAAACGATCGTTAGAAAGGTTTTTATATGAGCCTCGGCATCGGCAGACGTCCACAGATTTGTGCGCATGTCTTTTTTATTGAAGCTGTAGTTGAAGCTGAAGCTGGAGCTGGAGCTGTAACTATCTTACTATGGTCATGTTACCTCTGCCTGTCGTTTAAGATGCTTTTGGGCTTTTTTGTTCGCTGCTTCGCTTATTTCATTTGTTTGTTTGTTGGCCTGTTTGCTTTAGCTAACTGCAGCAGTTGCATCCATTTTGGTAGCCCCGTCCCCAACTCGAATTCGGACTCGAACTCGGACTCGGGCAGGAGCGCTCCTTTCAGCTTGAAATGCTGTTAACCTCATTTGAACTTTGCCATTTGTTTGAGCCATTAGATGGCTCGCATCTTTCTTTCAGCATTTTCTTTCTTTTTATTCGGCTGCTTAGACAGGCCAGCAGAGCGATTTAAATATATCTATGTACAAACAAAAGGAGTGTACGTAATTTATTGTGAGCGAATGCGACGTATGTAGATGTGGATGTGGATGTGGCTTACTTGGCAGTTGGGCAACGGCCCCTGCCAGCTCAATGACATTTACGAGATACAAAAAGCAATTGAAATTGCACCAGCTGAGATTGCATTGGCTTGGGTCAGGCGACGATTTTGGAACTGGCATCCACACCAAACCACAGCACTCAACTAAACCCACTCTCGGCACACACCTCGAAATTTCGCAAAGTTCCACTAACAACAAGTAGCCAGTAATCTCGTCTGGGCCGGTCAAAGCAGCCCAACTAACTAGCGGTCTTAGCCTAATCGGCGGAACCAAACCGGGAAAAGCATGGTCTTTCAGTGGCTTTTAAGAGTATTATTTATTAGCAACAATATGACAAATATATATGCAATTAATTAATTATTTCTGCACTAAAATGTAGCAAAGTACTAGCAAAAACTCTATGATTATATTGTTTATTTATTAGCAATAATATGATAAATATATATGAAATTAATTAATTATTTCTGCTTAGCATTTATATTGACAACATAAACAAAATGTACTCTATGATTATATTGTCTTTCTTTGATAGTCTTTCGTTCTCTTCTGATCATATCTAAGGGGATTAGACTTTGATTTTATAAAGCCATGGATTTGTAATGTTTAAACATACTTGTGAAACTTACAAAGTAAAATAACAGTCTGATCGCAAGTAAATTGTAATAAAAATACAATACTTTAGGGAATATATTCCAAGCTGTTGCGCATTGCAATAATACCTTGATTGCGCTTAATTGGTTTATATATACAATTAATCAATGCAATATATTAAGCCTACAAAATTATTATACATCGACTCAGCTGTCAATCAAGAATATATGTTGGCCAAGAGTATATTATATGTGCATACATACATATATACTTTTTGAAGTCGCCGATGTTTTCTACTGCCTGTTACGTACATTCGGACTAATGCATTAGTCCTTGGATTTTGATAAATCCATGGCCTGCAAATCTTTTAATTTCGAGCCAATGATTTATAGCGACTGCTCGAACACCCTTCGGCATCCACAGGAATGGCAAATTAGGTGGTCAATGAGGTGCGTCAGTGTATATCAATTACAGGAAGCGGGAAATGAATTTAATAAATTTAAAGATACATTTCTCCCAATTGTGCACAACTTCATTGACTGACTGAACAGAAGCGAAAACGAACTGTGTCACCTTGACGAATATGATGGACGCGCCCGCTGGCATTTTGTATAATGGATGCAGAGATCTGGAGGAGACGTGAAAAATTACGACTACTGACTGAGTGTCAAGCAACAGCTGCCTGAGTGCGTTGACGTCACGAACCCTTTGAGTGTATCGCCCTACCTTTTGGCAAAGAATTGACAGTACAACGACAACGACAACAACAAAAATCGCGTAAAGATAAATGTACGTTTGTATGTACTGTACATATCCATGCACATACCCAAACTCAGATAAAGTATTTGTGAATACTCAAATACTTATACATATATATGTGTACATATGTATGTTAACGTACTCTTAACATTTCCCAAGCATTTCACTACAATTCTTAAAGAAATCCACCCCGCTAACGATAGTTGGAAAGAACCGAGAACAACAACAGCAACTACAGCCAGAGCAACAACAGCAACAACAAAAACCATACACAGTTAAAAGGTGCGCGCGTCGGTAACAAACAGCAGCGGCGCGTCGTTGTCGAAGACGACGTTAACTTCTTCACTTGGACGCGCTGTTGTAATTATTTTAATATAATTTTTTCACTGCGTCATCATTATTTTCTTTTGCTTTTGATATAATTCTTTGTATCATTTGCACACGATTGCACACACATCCACACACACAAACGTAAGCTCTCGAGCGCAACTCACGCTCTCCTATACATTGAGCCTGTTTATGTATGTGGGATGCTATTCGTTGGGTAAGTTGTATATGTACATACGAACAGCAAGAGTTCAATTACCACCATACTGGTGCTGCCAACTGATGGTTTAAAAAAATAAATAAAAAAGTTGGGAACTAAAAAAATTTGATTAGAGCGTATTTAATGAATAGTTAGTATCCAAATGTATAGAAGCAATCTGCACTTTTTCTTTTTTAAATCAATACATTTGGATTAGAAATGCAATTCATTATGCGCGCGCGTTGGCAGTACCCTCGATCCTCTTACAATGTGTTAGTGAGTTTCGATCGTTCATTTTAAAAACGGCACTCTCGCTCTGCGGCTCTCTTACTCGCTCCGTGCTCAAAATAAAAGTTAGAGGTGGTTTTTCCTCTGTTCAGCGACAGCGGGACCCGTGCTCTGCACTATAGAGCGCGTCTATGGCTTAACTTTGAGTTAGTCTTATAAGAGCAACGGATGCGAGTGGTCGCTGGTTCTGCTCAATGTTTCTGTCGTAGTTTATCCCAGCCGTCGAACGTTTGCTATTTTGATTTATAAATTTACAGACTAGTCATAACAAACTATAAACAAATACACCATATAAACACAGACCCAAATCTAACTTAACAAGATTAATTCAAACGCGTGTGGATTTGTCATTCGCCGCGCGTGTGTGTTTGTGTGCTTAAGCGTGATCATACTGATATATTAATTCTCATTCCCGTCAGGCCGCCATCTTCGTCGTTTGCTCCATGCAAAAATGTAACAATCTGAGCGTAAAACATTTCATGTACGATATAAATTATATTGGATATACTATGTAAAATACAACAAATGCAAATTCGTGCTTGAGAATATGTACATTTGTCTGAACGTATGTACATATGTGCGTAAATCCACATAACATTGCTTGTTTCTGCAAGTTTTTTTTTTCAAATTGCCGTTGATTACGCGCACACATAGAGAGACACATACACAGACATCATTTTACCGAAATAATGAGCGTACCGGGCAAAGCTGACAGCGGATGCACGAGGCGTTTACAGTTGGATCTGTTGGCGGTCGTCTAATTAGAAATGATTTAATTTCAATAACAATTTAATAAAACTGAATTTGCGAAATGAAACTGAGAATACGATGGAGAGAAACCGCGGCGAAATGTGCTGCCAGAATAAACGATGGATTTTTGCTCTCGTGCGTGCTTTTGTGTGTGTGTATGTATGTAATTCGCCATACTTTTTCAATTGAAGGCAGGCGCAACAAGAGACCATATACTCTTAATGAAGAACAAGGATAACAAGAACAACAACAACCAAGAAGACAAGAAGGCATACTTGAGAAATAAAAGCAGCGACTGCGGCAGCAGTCTCAACAACAAAAACAACTGCTACTCCTATCAACTTGAGCCATCAGCGCAGCCATCGTTACTCACCAGCACATGTACACGTACAAACACATGAATGTACGCTGTTGCTGTGCGCGTGTGTAAGCTTCGCTTTTTGCATGTGTGTGTATAGGTATGTATATACACATGCTTATGTGCGCGCTCCCTATGTTTGTGCTGTTCTTTTATGGCGTTGCCACACTGTCTGAAAATAGTTCAATTATTAATTTCAAAAGTCAACGACTTTTACTTTTGGCGCTCAACCCGTTTTTTCTTACGTACATTGTATATTATTGTATGCACACTTTACATATGTATATATGTGGGCAGACGTATCTGTGTATGTGCATTGAGTATTTGCTACTGATAAGTAACAGAACACAGAGCATTAAAGAAAGCAGAGAACTGTTGCCTCCGCATGTCGCTTATCAATACAAATGTTGTAGCAGCGAAGCATGCTTTGTTTTTGTTGTTCCAGTTTTTGCACTATCGCTTATTAATTGAAATTAAAAATGGACTTGCGAGTAACAACAGAACGCCAGAATCTTTGCAAGTAAAGTGCACGCCCCGAAATTTGGTAAGCATGAATGAATAGAGATGTTATGCACTTACTACTGTTTTTAGTGGGTGAGGGTCCAGTGTTTCACATTAATTTAGTATTTGTGACTAGATCCACACTCATTAAAAACGGTAGTTCAGTCAACGAGGGTAATTGCACGTGTGTTATCTCAAAATAATATTTACAATGTGATATGTGTTGAGAATTGTTTCTTTCGAAATAAACCGACTTAGTACGTATTATATGTGAAATCTTTCAGGCGGAAGTTGAAGTATTTGATTGCTGAATGAACTGTCACAAATTTGGTTAACTGACAGACGCGACGCATGCGGCAAGAGAATCTACAAAATCCTTAACGGAAACGTGCTCTTCTTTCTAAACTACCCACCTGTTTCTGTTTCTGTTTTTGGTTCTTGAGCAAGGTAATTAGTCAGCTCTCCACTCCGCGCTCACGCTCACGTACTGAAAGCCAACCAAATAGAACGAAGGCAGTTGTCGAAGTGTGTGTGTGTGTGTGTGTGTGTGTGCGTTTCAGAGAGCCAAAAAGAGAGGAAGCGATCCAAATCTCTTTCCCAGAGTTTGGGTGGCTTAATTACACGCACCATATTAACGCTAATGTGTATGATTTCGTCAAGTAGCAACTTGATCCAAATCCACTCAACAAAAGAACTTTATTCTCAAGACGAGAACATATTTTTAAATTAAGTTTCGGCCGCTCGTTTTATGGAATATTTCAAGTGGGACAGAAATTTGAGTAGTTTATATTTGTCGATGATATCCGAAGGTTCAAAGAGTTAAACAACACTTTCCAGTTGCCAGCTGAACTTGGATTTCCGTAATTGAAAGGCGAAAGGCGTTTCTCCCCTTCTCCCCTCTCTCACGATTATTATTTGCTTGCTACCGGAACAAATTACTGAAATTTCTTGGAAGATTGTTCCCCAATCTGTCGCATTATTTTACTTACTAGCTTCTCTATTCTGCCTCACACTCGGCTCGTTTGTTCCCACTCTGTTCTGTTCTGTTCTGTTCTTGTACATTGAGATGATATGTATGAATTATATTTAAATGTACTCGGTATATATAATATCGTGACAAATACATAACTAGACACTGAGTAAACAGCAATTTCCGTAGAATTGTGTGGCCTGAAACTTTTGTGCAGATCGAGCAGAAATTCAAACTGCAGCGACGCCACAATTCTTAAACAATCAGACGACGGCTTTTGAAAGGCGCGCGTTGTTCGTTGAGGGCAGGGAGGGGTTTGGCGGTGGGGCGGGTGTAAAAATTATTGTATAAATCAGCAGAAAAAAGCAACGAGCCGAACAAAAAATAATAAACCTTAATTCGAAGCTTCGAGCTTGATTCATTCATACTCATACAAGCCAACTACATACACAGAAACTGATATATACAATACGCGGGAGACCGCGAGATCGAGAAATAGCTGACGGGAGGGAGGAAAGTGAGGTGAGGAGACTGCCAATTGAGCTATGAAAACCGATCAAAACGGCCCCAATTGAAATTGTTTCCAGGCACGAGCAATGACATGAAATGATGTCCGAAAAAAGCAAACCAAACCAAACGAACCACACCAAGACCACAAAGTTGCAATCACCAATCACCAATAGTGGGATGCCAGGCGGACAGGAGAAAGAGGTCCCAGTCAAATGCCACAGAAAGTCGTGCACTGGCAATAATCATTGCTCGGAGGATGGATGTGGCGAGAGAGAGAGAGAGAGGTTGCTGCTGATACTACTGCCTCATCGCGTTTGCTCTTCTCTGACTCTATTTTGTCGGCGAACATGGATCTAGTGCACGGTTGGTCATGATTAAGTTCGTGACTAGATTTCATGCTCGTCTATTAAGTTGGGTCAACACACACAACATGGCGCGCGGCTGTGTCTAAGAGGAGAGCAGCGCCAAAGGAGTAGCCAGCAGACACTAGGCCTCTACTTTGCTACTTTGCTGCTGCGACTCGTCAATTAGCCAAATATTTAATGCTCGATGTGAAAATGATGATTATAAAGCAATTTGTGCCCTGCAGATACTCATTGATTGCTTGAGAACAACAAATATGAATAATTGTATTACTTGCTTGACCCGTGACCCACATAATGGCAAGCCAACACTCCAACAGCCCGCACGCAGTAGCAGTGGCAGCAAAAAAAAACAAAAAGAAAAAAAAGGTATGTCATTGACCTATTGCACTGTCAGTTGACGCTTGCAGCAATTGTTTGACCGCATAGGGAAAAGTCAACTGCAACTGCAACGGCGCATGCTGGCTCACACGCCCTCTTGGCAGCACCCGTCGCCCGCATGTTGCCGCTGCAGTAGCCTTTCTGATTTGTCTGCTTTATGGCCAGGCGACACGCGATTCCTGATCGAATTGCAACCAGTCGAAGTTGCCACCCGTTGACAAACGTTGAACGCCTAACGCTGTAAATAAATTGGTACCCAGCATTTCTCAGTGCTGTGTGGTTGTTGTTGTTGTTGTCGTTGTCATTGTTATCGGCAGCGTGTGAAATTGTCGAGGGGATTGTCGCAATCGCAATGCAGAATTCGCTGGCGCCTGCGGGTGAGTAGGGTGTGCATATGCAAGAGTGTGTGTGTGTGTGTGTCGCGTAACTGCTGATCTCGCATGTTCAGTTCTTTGCATTTATTTGCCAAGCGACAAAAATGGCGGCGCCAAACGTAAACGTAACTATAACACCTGCCCTCATTGAAATTTCTTCAAGTATAATTTCAGTTTGCCGAGCCGAGTTCAACCCTAACGCGCAGTGGCTGCCCTGCCCCTTATTGTTTCAGTTATTATTTCCTGGAGTTCACGCACTGGAGTTTAATAATTTAGCAAAGCATTTCTGGGCTTATTTACATATTTTCGAAATGAGACCGCTGCTATTTGTACAAAAGTAGGTAGCACTTGGGCAACTAACATACCTATACCTTCGGCTTGTTTCAACCCTGGCGAGAAAGCGAAGCGCAGCGAATTGCAACGAAGTTAGAAGTTGCCTACTTTCCCATTTTCACCATAAGAAGGCCGGAATGAGGGGAAGCTGGTTGGCAGACGTCAAATGCTGAAACTAATTGATATATGTAATAGTTAAAATAGCAAGCTAACGAGAAAGAAGTTGGCAGAAGCCACAAAACAAAGAGCAAAGAGAGAAGAGATACATAAACTACTGCGTTGGCGAAGTGCAAACCTTTCCAATTTGAAAATAGCTTTGTGATGTGTTGTGTTCGTTCCCACAAACAACAACAACAGTAACAACGACAGAACGGCACAACAGCAATGCCAGAACAACAACCACTATGTGCTTACAATTGCAACCACAGCAATAGCTACAGAAGAGGACGAAGAGAGTGGTCTTGGTCCCCGCAAGCAAGATGACAATGCAGCGATTAAAGCAAAGCAGAACGACGCAACTTGAACTCTGAACAGAGACGTCGACATTGTCTCTGGATGGGCCTGCAGCACCAGCTGGAAAAATGCTCGTTTCAATGTGCGGCATTTCCGTTTGCCAGTGAGGATGCTGCTGTAGTTTGTTGAGTATGTAGTTATATGTTATTTCCATTTGTCCGGTCAAGAAGAAATAATCGCATTTATTAAATCAAATAAAATATGTATGTAATTTATGAAAGCGTTTTCTCTATCTTACTTATGGCAGAGGAAGAGGATATAGATTTGGCTTTAGGCAAAAACAAAGCAGAAGAGAACAATACGCTACCACATAGGTAGTCAGTCAGTTTAAAATAAGACGTTTTTTTTCGTTTGACTATTTGGCGCTTTAAAAGAACATTTGAATTCAACTGCTTTTGCACTTAGGTAACAGAGCCATGTGAGTATAACAGAACCAAATGAGCATATCAGTTACAATTAGATTTAAAGTTTTATTATATTATGCACTGTAGACAACTAATTAGTTAGTTAATAAATCAAAATAATTATATTGAGTACCTTGTGCAATACTTCAATATTTGCTGCTTTCGACATTTTGCAGTAATTATTTGTCTATAAATCGATAAGTTATCGCTGGCATGTCCGATAATATATTTCGACAGGCAGCTTAAGCAAACAAACTGGCGCGCGAATTTAGATTATTATAAAGTTGTTCATATAATTGGGTATTTTTGAAATGTGTAATGACTGAGCATGTTTAATTTGTTGAAATTAATATGATGAATGTGTTTAAAAATAAGTAAGTACGTTTGCTTTTCTTGTGTTTTAATTAGAGCTCACCTTGAGTTAGGTTTGGTTTAAAATGTGCCACGATTACTGTTGCGATTTCATTGCTTTTCCTCTCACACGTAACATGCAACCAACGTAACGAAGGCGTTGCAGGCGGCCACAATAAAATTACATGAGCAATAGCAATAGCAAGAGCTGCAACAAGTAAACAACATATGTACATACATATATTAAAGCCAGTTTTGTTTTGTTGCACTGACAGCCAACACCTGCTTGTTGACCACCCACCCGAGAAACCCACAACGTCATCACCATTTGTTTTTGTTTTTTGTTGGCAATTAAAACCCTAAATGTTGACCATGAACTGCTTATGGCTTGAATTGAAGGGGTGCTGGGTAACCTTCGCCTTAACTTGCCGCCCATTTGTTGTAAGTTTAATGCGTACAAAGCGGCAAGCAAAGTGGGTTACGGTTACTGACCCACCAAACCGCGTCGTATTTGTGCCATTGTGCAGTTTATGTTTGCCTTTATGCGTCGTCTACTTCTTCTGGGTACCAAATCCGTCGTCTGGCGGCGCCAAAGCGCACAGCGCCTTCAGCCGGCCATTGTTATTATATTGCTATTAACACGATTTTGAACAATTCATGCTTCATTTTTGTGTTGTGTACTTAACGTACAGTGGCCAACTACCGCATTTCGCTGGCTGGCTGATTGACTGGCTAGCCAGCTGGCTGGCGCACCAGTTTCAATTTCTGATCGCCGCTCGAGTCGTGCGGATCGCTGTCGTTGTGTCGTTTAATAGTCTTTCGATTATTGGGCACTCTCGCTAATGATGTGGATGCCAATGCTGCTGATGTTGCTGCTGCCGCTGTCTGTCCACTGTTTAGCGGACAAGGCAAAGTCTCCAATTGTTGATGACATTTGGAATGCCTTCAGGGCTGTCACCAATGACAGCGCACTGCTGGACCACATAATACCGGAAATGTATGCAACCAGTATGCAGAATGCGAATCCCAGTTTCGTTTTCAAAATGCCAACTAGTGAGCGTGATGGCTTCCAAATGCTCACCATGCAGCGATCCGATTTTGCGGCACCTATTTTTCCAAACATCACAAGTAAACCCAACATGTTCGTTGATGTGCAGCAGACTCAACCAGATGGTAATAATCATGTGAAGTCCAGTTCGGCTGGCGAATGGCAGCAGCTTGGACTACAGGGCTGGATGGGTGAATTGAAGCCGCCACTGCTTTGGCAGGAGCAGTCCCACAGGTAAGTAATAGACAATTCATTATGGCGTCATGCTGAAGTTTCGTTCCGCCATAGGGATGTGCATCCACAGCCTCCCGCGTTGCCCTTGGCAAACTATCCCCACGAGGAGATTCAACTAGATTTGCAGAATCAACAACTCAATGGACGCGTTACGGACATACGGGTAATAGCCACGAACCAGGAGCAGGCGCCAGTCGATGATCTAATGAATGGCCAGAATGTGTACATTGCTCGTGCCAATGATCCTTTTGGCTACTCCATGAAGTGGGCCCTAAACAACGACACAAATCCACAGCAGGCAAATGAGCGCGGCAAACGGGATGTGGCCAAGCTGTATTCAATGATTAAGTGCTCCACCAGCTGCGATCCATTGATATACAAGGGGTATGGCTGCTATTGCGGTTTTGGTGGACATGGCGTGCCCACGGATGGCATTGATCGTTGCTGCCGACTGCACGACAAGTGTTACGGTCAGAGTAATTGCATCTCTTATTTGGAATACTTTGTGCCCTATGTATGGAAGTGCTATCGTGGTAAACCGCTCTGCGCCATCGATCATGGCGAGTGGGGTGGTCCGGATTCCTGTGCCGCACGGCTCTGCCAATGCGACTTGCGTCTCTCCCGCTGTCTGCGCAAATTCTATTGCCCCAATCGACGCGCCATTTGCCACTCGTCCCGCACTCGACGATTACAGAACCTTATTTTCTTCGATTGAGGTCAGAGCTCAACTGCCAGCTGCCAAAGACATGATTAAATTGTGCAATAATATGGATTAAATAACTTGATGAACAGAGGATTCTATAGCATTATTCAAAGGGATCCTTCTATTCATGATATAGTAGGCCAATTGCAACTTCATTCAATGTATAAGATTACTAATTGCATTTTTTAGAAAAAAGCCAAATGTTTTAAATCAATGGATATGTGCCAGCTGTAATAAATTTCTGGAATGCCAAAACAAATCCATTTACATTTCTGTAAAGTTTATTACGTAAAAAAGTTGTAATTTACTTGACCGCAAGATTAGACGGCGATTAATGGTGTCGCTGGCTCTTACGCGAGCCGCTGCGTGCTTTGTTGCCAGCCGGTGTCTTTTCTTTCTCCTTCTCCTTTTCAAGCTTGCCGCTGACAGTGCTGGTGGTGCTGCTATCGGATTGAGCGATAGTAGTCGTCGCAAATTCCTTAAGCGCCTGACACTCGTGCAGGAAAAGACGTGCTGTCTTGTGCTGCAAGGAGTTTGGCTTGTAGACCAGCAAAAGGTTGTGGCACATTAGCAGCACATCCCGATGCAGCTCGCTGATGTTCCGCAAATGACCCGAGTCGATATTGCGCTTAATTGTGGGCAGATCCATCGGTCGCAGGCACAAGTCCGCTTGCTTGAGGGGATGCTCTTCGTGAAAGGGTCGCCGAAAGGGAGCTACATATTTGCTGTCGAGCAGCACACTGTAGATGCTTAAGAAGAGCTTCTTGGAAGCGCCGCGCGTTTCTCGACGATCATCGGTATGCTCACTGGACGCTGGTGAATTGGGTATGCTGTCGATGACAGGAGTGGAAGAGCAGCGGCGTCGCGTGCTGGACCTAGCGGTCGAATGATCGCTGGCCGTCGTCGTGTCATCATCCACCATGGGACTTTCGGAGCGATCGCGATGCGGCAACTTGCGCAATAGCGGCGCACGTGATGGCACAGCCGACGGAGCTGGAGTTATACTGTTTGGTTGAGTGTGTCGAGGCACTGCAGCGGCATCAGCATCGGGCTTGTGCTCAGACTGCTTGCTTGGCTTAGCGCCACGTGGGGGCTCATCCACTTTGCTGCTGTCTGTCAGCGAGGAGGATTCCTCGTCCGTATCGTGCAGTGAACTAGCAACTGCTGGAACAGTTGAAGTTTTGGAGTCCGTAGATGGATCAGTTGCCACTTTATTTGTGTCCATCTTGGTCGTATCTTCTTTTGAGGCTGCAATCAAGAGATGCGTTTATGCATTGAACTTCGAATTGACTTTTAACTTACCTTCGACAACAGTTGCTGGCTGATCAGTATCGCCGTCTGTATCTGAAATTTGTATGCTCTCCATTGGAACCTTTGCAGTTTCAGAAGCTGGAGTTTCGTTTGCTGTTGCGGCTGCTGTTTCAACCGATTCCAACTTGTCGCCAGGCGCATCTGAGTGAATTTCTTGTGCGTTATCCTCGCTCGAGCTGCTGGCAATTGTTATGGTTTCGCTTAACTCATCGACGATCCCATCATGGGTGATGGGAGTAGTAGCTGTAGCTGTGCTATCGGTTGTGGAGTGTTGCCGCTCTTTGCTTTCCTGTGAGGCCACTGCGGCCAGCGGTATATTGTCATTGGAATCATCACTGGAGCCAATAACCACTTCAGTTACTTTTGATATCGTTGGTGATTTGCTCGATTTGCGGCTATCGCCTTGTTCACGCTGGAGTGCGTCCAGTTTGTCCTCAAAGTCGACTACCTCCGATTTGCTGGGGGCCGACGGTGGGGAGTCGACGTTGCTCACATCTTTTAATATATCCTCATCAATAACACTGGCCATGTCAATGTCAATATCATCCATAATGTCGTCCATATTTTTGAACACCTCCAGCAGCTGCTGCTCCTCCGCATCCGATACATCCACTGCTTCTGAAGTCTCTGCAGTTGTTGGCTCAGATTCTGTGGCAGGCTGCCTTTGGCTTGCAGTGACCTCTGCATCCACAGCTTTTGGCGCTTCATGTGCTTTGCCTGCAGCGGCAGAGGCAGCCGCTGCCAGTTTGTTCTTATCCAGCAGCATTGACAGAGTGGGAGCTGCTTGCGATGGACTGCGTCCAGTTGTGGCTACCTCAGCTACAGGTGGTCCACTAATGGGACGCGTCATGAATGCCGAGTCACTGGGACTTTTCATCACGATCGCCGGCTGATTGGGTATAGCACTGGCACCGCTGGTCAACAGTGATGTTATCGTCGGTGCCGTTGCACGGGCTATGCTTCCAAGGCCGGGCGCAGCAGGACTTGCTGTGGGTGAGGTGACACTATTGCCGGTGTTATTACTGCTGCCGGGCGATTTGAGCAGCGATGTTAGGAGCGGGGCGGGAGCTGCCTGCTGTTTGTTGTTGGCAGCTGCCGTATTTGTGCCTACAATAAAGATCGTTTCTTAATACATTTTTAAATAGTACATATAAAAATTCATACCAGTTATGTCTTCCACATCCATGTCGACGGCTGTTGTATCTGCGGTCAGGTTTGAGCGTCTAGCGGAAGCGCTATTGTTGCGCCAATTGCCCACATCTTTCTTTCGCTGCTCACGCTCTCGCATGCGATTTTCCAGTTTCATCTCATCAATTCGTTTTGTTTCCTGCTCCTTTTCAATTTCTTGCCACATTTGCTGCAACTGTTGTTCAGTCATCGCGTCCGATTGCAGCGACTCGATTTCTCGCTGCACCTTGCTATAAAGCTCCTGATCCAATCGCATCTGAGTCTTAATTTCCAACAAACGCTCGTCAGTTAATCTGCGCCGCAACAACTCAGTTGGTGTCTCCACGGCCACAGTCGCTGGAGAGGAGAAACCGCTGCTCTCGTTGGTACGTTTTTTACGTTTTGTGGTCTCCACAGTTTCCAGCAGGTGTCCATACTGCATGGCACAGTTTTTCTGCGAGTACCAATCTGCCGGTCGTGTGTTTCCATTGCCGCAGACAGATTTTAGTGTGCGGCTTACTGTTATCCAATTCTGGTCACCACTGCAAGAAACAGCTGATGCCAAGCATAGGTGCTCCCGTTTAGTCCAAGTATCGAGAGGAATTCGACTCATTTTATACAACTGCTCATTAAATGCTGCAAATTTTATTTTTTTTGCAGTCCCGCTTTGTATTTACTGTGCTTAAATATAAATGTCAGCGTGACCGCGAAATCCATTTCAAAATATACCAAAAATCGGCTTTTTGATATTTTAGTATCTTGGAGAAGCAATATTCAGGTGTCTTAAGTAGCAGTTACAATTCACATTCACTGTGAAAATATTTTATCAATTCAAAGAATAAAACAAAGAGTAATTTGAAAAGTGGTAAATTTTTTTGAATTCACTAAAACATTTTAATTTATCGAGTATTTTATAGATGACTATATTGGAGATACGATATTTTTAGTATATTTCCTAAGGCAATAGGTATATTTATGAATCCGACCTACGGTAGCACAGTCTACTGCATTTGTGTTTAATTCGTTAATATAAATTAAAATGGAGCCAATATCGCAATTAGTAAAGTCTACTTTGCCAAACTATTTGTCGAATTTGCCGATTCCCGACACCTTTGGCGGATGGTTTAAGTTATCATGTGAGTGTCGATACGTGTGCTTGAAAATGACCATTGCCCATCAAAACTAAGGTCGCCCTAAATAAATTTTTGAAACTAAATAGGTTTTCTGAAGTAGCATGGAGGTTTTGGCGAGTGCTTTACATAGGATAGGTTAAGTGGCGTGATGTCCAAGCTTTCTAAACCACAGTTAAAGGCGTTTCCAGCGTCCGCTCCAATTCTCACCTGTCCCAACTTATTATGCAACATTAGTGTTAAAATCGCGCCATTGATGTTGTTTTTGTACTTGTAAAAACCAGATTTGACAATTGGAAAGCTCATAATAGTTTTATCTGAGATAAACAAAATGAAATTTGATAAGTGAAAGTCTTGCCGCTCTATTGCCCATCGTTCTAAATATGTGCGTATTAATTTACATTAAATACACGACGTGTGGTCTTAATAATCGACCTTGTGCTGGATTTAGTGAATATTAAATCTAGACTAATCTCTTAATAGAAACTGTAGTGTTGACTGATCACTGCTTTAATTTGTTCTTGCAGTCAAGGATTGGCTTCTGCTTGTCCCACCCACTGCTGTTGTTGCCGGCATTGGCTATGCCAGTTATCTGGCCTTCTGTCCAGCTGTACAGCGCAGGTGCATCGCCAAAAGTGGTCGCTGCAATAACTCTATTCGTAAACATGAGGCTAAAGTGGTGGATATGATTGATGTGGAAGACATTGCAGAGAAGGCAGCATTCTGCCGCTGCTGGAAAACCAAGAACGTAAGTGTTTATACCTTCCGCATTTACTTAACTGATTTTCTCTTTATTTCTCTATTCTAGTGGCCATATTGTGATGGCAGCCACGGTGAACACAACAAACAAACCGGCGACAATGTCGGACCAGTTGTGGTCAAGAAGAAGTAATCACGGATTACCCGATGATGGAGCTGAGTGTCAGTTCACTGAGCGACCTTTTTAAGCATTTCCTTGTTGAAATTTTCGTAGAACTTTCTACTTTTTGCCACTCATAATAAGTTCATTAAAGGCAGTTAGCTGATTGCAAATTGTGTACAATTCTTCAGATTAGTCAACCTATTCGTAATATAAGTAAAAAATTGATGGATATAAGCCTAATGAAGCCAATAAAATACTGTCTGAAAGAATACAATTCAAAAAATTCAAAATACAAACTGCTTTATCTCGATTTACTTGAGTAGAAAACGCATATTTATTTTTATTGTAGCATAAATTACTTCTGGCTGATGACGATAATTTCATTTTAAACGCAATTACAAAACAATTCTTGAAATACAAATGCAGAAGGCAATTGGTGTGCTGAGCAAACCGGGACATATGTATTCTAGATGTTAACAGCACGACGCACACGTCTCCATCTCTTTCACGTAATTACTATCAGTTGGAACTTAGCTATAGGCATCGTGCAAACTGCATATTGTAAATCTCAAAAACGTTGCTGTATTTATTTGAAAATCTTGCCCTGGTTGAACTTGCGACCTTGCTTATCGGCTCCAGACCACGAGAAGTATTGGGTAACAAGTTTCTTGGTTTCCTCGCTCTTGGCATCCAGTTTCTTCCAATCGTAGACCTCATAGTCGACCTGCCAGTCGGGCGAGAGAGTGAAGGCCAGATCCTGTCCGCGCCACACCCAGATGCCGGAGATGGTACTGTTGTTATCCTCACCAAATAGGCACACTGAAGCGAACGCCTGTTTGCGCATCTTATCTATGCGTTGGAACATTCCGGTGATGAGATTGCACGACATGAATACCTTGGACAACTCTTCGTTGTATTTGTATTCGCCGTACCAGATGGAATAGTTCTCTGCATCGAATTTCTCAAAGAAGTAGGGAATGGACTTGGCCTCTTCTTCGTTGGAGTAAACGCGCTTAAAGTCATCGAAATTGAAGGTGCCCTTGGGCAAGGCATCGAAAGGATCCTTTGATTTTGGCTCAAGAGCCAAAGCCTCATCGGCAGCATCAAGTTCCTCAACTTCCTTCTCCTTCTTGGGAGCTGCCTTTTCCTTTGGCTTCTTCTCCTCCTTTTGTTTGGCGGGCTGCTGATCCTGCTTCTTATTCTTAGCCTGGAATTCAGCAAACTTCTTGGGATCAAAGACCAGAGCCTTTTCGCACAATTTGTAGTTTTTAAGAACAGCCTGAACCTGAGATTGGTTCAAGATGGTGAGGAACCAACGGTTCAAGTTGGGGTACGCGCTGCGCACGCTGGGTTCCAGAACGTTCTCATACATATGGAGCAGACTGCTGAACACAACAATGTCGGCCAGAGTGATGCGTTCACCGGCGAGGTAGGTGGCATCCAACAGCTTCTTGTTCAGCTGTTGCAGCACAACCTCGGCGTCCTGTTTGGCAGTCGAGTTCTTCTGCTGTGGCATAATGCCCAGCAATGGGAACACCCATGCACAGGAGGCAGGCACGATTTCATTGTCAGCAAACGAGATCCATTGCTGTACCTGAGCCTGCACAAAGGGGCATTTGCCTCCACGCAGCTGCTCGGTTGCCAAAAAGTAAGCAATGGCATTCGACTCGCTCAGATATTTGCCATCAGAGGTCTCAAATGCTGGCACCTGAAAAATAGCATGCGTCACAATTTTCGATTAGCAAAAAAATTTGCTGCTGACGTTGCACAGCCGGCTTTTGCTTTTGATGCACGCCCAAAAACAGTAAATGCCGATACATATATATAAATGTACAAGTATTCTCACCTTGCCGCTTGGGAACTTCTTTAGGAATTGCTCCGATTTGTTGGTCTCGCCAAATACAAAGTTATCGGCCACTTTCACCTTAGCACCAGAGTACTGGGCAGCAATCAGTGCCTTGTAGGCACGGAAGTTTTCGGGATAAGTGTAAAGCGTCTGTAAATATACATTATGTAGCCAAAAGACAATAAGTAACGTATTCCAAAAAGAATTGTGCACGCGTTAAACAAAAAGTTGCTGATTATTATTGCAGGATTGCACAATAAATTGCAAATTAATGCGACGCTTTTTCACTTACTCCTGTCGACATCGTGATTCTTGCCGGAGAGAAAGAAGAAGACACAGACAAGTGTGACCAAAAGTTAAGTTTCAAAATATACTTTTTTGCTTCCGAAATATACCGGAATATACAAATTCCACAATTACTAGTCTTGGCAACACTTATTAGATATGACACAATTTTCGAAAAATTCATGTAAATTGCTTTTTTCCCTTGATTTTCTCAAAAACTACAAAACCTCTAGAAAATGCTTTTAATTCATATGTATGTTTTCGACATACTGATTACTTTTGACAAAAAAACAAACAAATATAGAAAAATACGCAAATGAAATAAAATATTTTTCAGAATAAAAATACCAAAAACTACAAAATATATACCATTAATGTTGTTGTTATGAAAAGTCCAAAACAACAACGACTTCTTTCTGTTAAGTTAGGAGTAAGGCTGATAGGGTGTGGAGCAATTTCTGTTTGCCGTAGCGAATCCGAATGCAGCGAGTAGATGTCAGCAACCGAGAGAGGCCGTATGCTCACGGCGTATAATTTTTCCAAAGTTTAGTGCTTAAAAACACTTGAAACTGTAATTAAAATATTTGTAATTGTGTAAGTGCAACGGCGCAAACATTGGCTAAACGTGAAGCAATGGGATAACTATTGAAAATAGCTGCAAAAGACATCTGTCAAAAACGAATACCGCTGCAGTGAAAAAGTGAAAATTCGAGTGGTCTGCTCAGCGAGTAAAATAAGAGTATTGAATGTGTGTGTGTGCGTCTTACGTTGCGCTACGTTACGTTGGAAGTGAAATTTCTTGTCAATTGCCAGCGGCAATTGGAATTGTTTATTATTCTTACAGTGCGCTTCACAGAACAAAGCAACTGCCCGCAAATGTTGTTCCCAAAATATGTGAGTTTCATTTACAGCCGTCTGTCAAATACTTACACATGCAAAACACACATACACATACACTTTTTGGACTTGCAAAAATTGTCACACACAGCATCCAATCAACTGACAGTTTAGCAAAAATTATATGTATTATCATAACTGTTGACTTTACATTTGATGATGTAAATGTATCTGCTTTAAGTAGCCTTTGATTTTCCAATTATATTATTAGCCTTGTGTAAATGTGTAACCTTAACATTATCATGCGCTTTTTCCGTCATTTGTATTGTGGAGCTTGTGCGACATGTGACCTTCATTCTAGCAACAAAATCAATATACAATATACATGGTTAACGCTCACTACTATACTCTTTCTACATTTCATTCGTATTTGCATTTGTTTGTTCATTTGGCCCGTCAATGCGTGGCCCTGGCCTACCTCACCAAACCGACCCCCATCTTCCCTTCTCTATCCGACGATCAACTCACCCTCTACCCACCTGTCGCCGCCAACGCCATCAAGCCGGTCAATGCTCTTGCAATGCTTTTACATAACTAGCCGTATGTATTGAGATTGAATACTGGGAGCAAATGGGCGGCAGTCTGTCAAATAACATGTGACCCAAGCCCAAAAGTCAGCAGACAATCAAATCATGTTGTCATTGATTCACAATTATGAATTCTATTTACATCCAGTACGAGAATTTGCCAACGAACACGCGCCATTCTCAGATTTATGTAAGCCCCCTCCATCAACAGCAATAATAGGCTGTAGTGTTGTCAAATGAATCATAGCACCTGCCGAAAGATTATACAATTTCTTATCACCGTGTTATCAGTCAACTGTTTTGTTGCTTTCGGGTTTCTTTCTATACACTGTGCCCATTGAAAAAGGCATGAAAGGGTATAATCGTTAAGTGCAAATGGTTGAAACCAAAAATCACCGGTCGTGTAATAAACCTGAAAATTATTCAATAAATACTTTTATAGGGCGGAATTAGGTTCCATAAATGATCTTGAACAAACCTAAAAATAACCAGCAACTATTTAATGTGGTATATTTTGGTATATCTTACGGCATACGTTTAGTCCGATATATTTATCGTAAAACAGTATATTTCCTTAAAGTAGGTGGCGGGTTGAAACTTGTGTTAGGCTGCTCCCAGGGTATCTCGTAGTATAGCTCTTTCGTCTATAATATTCTTGTACATTTATGTGTCGTGACACATTTGCCAATCGAACACACGCAAAAATTAGTCGCGTGCAGTTGAATGCTGCACTTAAAATGTCTGATTGGTAACGGAAGAGAAACCTTATTAAGGATGCAAATTTATGTTTATTTAAGTTTGAGGACTGTATGTTCCTCTCGTGGAACAACAATCTTATACGAGTATGTATCGGCAATTAAGTGTGTACACTCGTACCATATCTACTGAAATGCGACTAATTGTTAATTTTGTTCATTTGTTACGGCAGGATAATGAAAGATGCACGAATATGACATATATGCGCTAAATGAGGATCAAGTCCGTCTTCCGAATGGCAAATACAAAGTGAGACATTTAGCCAGCAATCCGCAAGTCAAGAGTTTGCTCAATAAGCAAACAACTGACAAAATCCAAACTTCCATAAGTCCAACAAAAACTGGTCAGGACGAACAGTCAACTTTAACATACTCTACCATTTATCCCGAAGTGCAGGAGTTCATCGATCAAGTCGTCCAGTCAGTTAAGACACCACCTCCACCAGTTCAGGCCAGCCCAAAGCGTAAGTGGCAGCGGCGTGTTGTGGCTGAATCTTCACGCTGTCTGCGATCACGTCAAGCTGCACCAGTTGTCGTTGTTGCGCCGGAGCCACCCGTAGAACCGCCGCCGGCACAGGCATCGCCTACACCTACAGAGTTTTCAGAGGACAAGTACATAAAGCCAGGTAAGTGAGCCAGAATCTCAGTTGAAGACGCAGTGATTTCACCAACTATTTACATTCGCTGCAGATCAATTTAAACCTTACATCTGGAATCTCATAGAGGAGGAACCAGAACCCAAAGTAGCTGGCAAAAAGAAACGCACCGTCGCCGGTGGTAAGAACCGCAAGCGTCGAGGGAAGCTCGAGCCCGATAAGAATTTCTCGCCGGAAACAGCTGCAGCCATTGCGGCGGCCCAACTTGAGCTCGATTCAGTGGTACCGGCATCACGCACCATCCGTAAACGTAAACGCAGCGCCAACATGTCACTGTACGACAGACGCTATCAAACGTCCACCGATGAGCAGCGGCGTGTGGCCAATGGCTATGCCGTTGGTGGCAATGGCCTGCGAGCCGGCAATGCAGCAGGCGCCAGCGATGTTGAGGTAGCAGAGCTGCAAGGCCATCAGTATTACGCGCCCACAGGTGGCAGTAGTTCAAGCAGCACAAGCGCTGGCGCTGGCACAGGACTCAATGGGAGCAGCGGTGCAGCATTAAACCATGTCCCCGCCATGGGCACACTGTGCAATATTGGCAACACATGCTATTTGAACTCTGTTGTGTATACGCTACGCTTTGCCCCACATTTCTTGCACAATCTGCATCATCTCATACACGATTTGAATGTGGTACAGCAGACGATATTGCGTCAGCATAGTGCCAAGTCCGCCTCGTTGGGACGCAATGTAAGCGGCGGGGTGCAATTGGAGCATGCGAGAAGCTGGAGCAGCAAAGATTTGGCCACAACAGAGTCGTCGTACAGTAACAGCACCACAAATGGCAGTGGCAGCAGTTCCAGCAGCGGCAGCAGCAAGTCAAGTCTGCAATCAGTTAGCGAGAAGCTACACGAACTTTATCACAGTCTGCATGGTAATGAGATGTCCGACTCCAGTGAGCCCTACCATGCGGACACACTGCTGCATGCCATACAGGATGTGAATGCCACATTCGAGGGCAATCAGCAGCAGGATGCGCACGAATTTCTCATGTGCGTACTCAATTGTATACGCGAAACAAATCAGTCGCTCATCAAGGCAATTGGCGAGTGTCCCGAAGTAATTGCAAATGGGTAAGCACTTCAAGCCTAGCTGTGGAACATTATTTAACAAATCTTTGTTTATTGCAGCTACATTGCCAATCCCGACGAGACAGACACGGTCGATGCACTGGAGCGCTCTGATCCGAGCCACCATGCGCTGTTGGGCGCCTCTGGTAATGGCTCGTTAACAACTAGTCAAACACAAAGCACTACGACAACAAAAACATCCTTCTTCTCACGCAAATCGAAAAGAAAAGATGAAGTCAAATCTTCAAAGTCAACTCGCGTGCAGTCGCCGCTAAAGGATAATAGTCCCACAACAAGCGGTAGCATGCCACCGCCTCATGTTGCCTCCAATAGTCTTTTCTACTTGAATACAGTCGATCTCAGCGGCGCCAGCACTGCTGTCCCAGCTCCAGTGTCATCGACCTCACCTGCGCCAGCAAAATATTCCAGTGATGATGAAACGAATTCGGCTAGTCTATTGAAGGATAAAATGCGATTAGAGGAGCGCATACGTGAACTCAATCTGAACTTCTTTAGCACCGACTTCGAGGGCATTGTGGTGCTGACCACCAAATGCTTGAGCTGTGAGACTATAACGCGCCAAAAGCAGGGCATGCTCGATATTTCGGTGCCCGTGCCTATCTCTGGCTACGACAATGCCGAGCTTCAGGACAAACCCAGCGCATATATACAGGTAAGTTCCAGCAGATCAATCCCATGTGATTCCAAACTAATATTGACAATCGACAGAACTCGTGCATCACGCGGGAATACTTTCGCGGCGACAACAAGTACAGCTGCAACCAGTGTACTGGCTACACTGAGGCCATTCGCTCCATTTCATACGAGGTGCTGCCACGTCTGTTGGTCATCCAGCTAAATCGTTTCTCGGGCGGCATGGAGAAGGTTAGCACATATGTGCCGACCACATTTACGTTGCCGTGTTTCTGTGCCAAGTGCTGTGAACTGAGCGATGCCAACAAGCTGCATGTATACAAGCTGTACAGCGTCATTACGCATGTGGGCGCCACACTGACAGTGGGCCACTACATAGCGTACACGTGCTTTCTGGACTTGGCCAGCGACTATATGAACTGTCCGAAGGATCGTCGCAATACGTCAACGAGCTCGCAATCACAGCCAGCGACAGCGGGCAGCAATGAAAATACCGCACCGAGCAACAATGGCAGCAGCAGTATTGTCAGCACTCCCGTATCGGCGGCTGCCTCAGCACTGGCCTCATCCGGTACCAGTCTCATGAAAAAGATGAAATTTGTGCGCAGCAAGGCGTCGAGCAGTGGCGACATGAGCAAGAATGTGAAGCAATTGAATGGATTCACCAGCAAGAATATTACAAATGGCATTGGCAAGCTGAGTATGAACACCACCTGCCATGGCGTCAATTGTTGTGCCATGCGCTTGTGCTGCAGTCAACAGGCCAGCTCGGTGGCCAGCAACAGTGCGAGCAGCAGTGACTTTAGCGAGGAGTCGCTGCAGAATGGCAGCAACAGCAATCTTAGCTACGGCAGCTCGGCCAGCAATACGGCAGCATATCCCACTGGCTACGGCAGCACGGGGCGAGGCGGAGTCAAGGCCAATTACACACAAGGCAGCAGCGAGCCCATTTGGTATATGTGTGATGATGACAAGATCAAGGCAATGACACAGCGAGAGTTTGAGGAATTATTGTCACCCACGCGCAAAATAACAATAACACCATATTTACTATTCTATGCGCGCTTTGATTTACAGCCTGCAGCATCACAGTCGACTCCTTCAAAGCCGTGTGCATCATCGACGCCGCCGCCTCCGCCGCCACACAGCTCCTGGTCAAATGATAATCTGCAAAGTGGATTGCACAAAATTTGAAAGGTTTTTGTAACATTGCGCTCGTCTATGAAATGTCAAACAGAAACACGAGCCCAACAAGGCAAATTGAAATAGGGAAATCAATATAGTGGCATCAATATAAATATATATACGTACTGCATCAGTTTGAAAATGCGAATGCATGTTAAAAAGTACATATAATACGTCGTCTCTAGTTTAGGTCACACGAGTGTGCGATTATGTAAAAGTGAAGCAGAAGTCTGTTTGTTAAACAATGTACTCGTTTAAGCTCTATCGTTTACCTACATGCATAAAAGTCTACATTTAATAACTATACGAAACTTGTTTAATACTAATTAACCTTTTGACTGAAGCCAGCCCCCAAGCCCCGCAGCCCGCGATATCTAACTTTGCCCAGCTGGTAAAACACACAATGTGTCAGCTGGGTGGGATCTGTGTAGGTTAGTTCTCCAGTTCAAATGCTGATGATGACACAGATGTCCCGACTAGGTCGAGGAATCTAGTTTTTTCTGATTTCTCTCACACTCACACACACACACACACATACACATTGATATATTGAATATATCGTTTCTTTAGTTGTTCAATTTATCAATCATTTTCATATATGCACCCGAAAAGATGCATTTGATTCTGGCATACATTTGTTATAAAGTTGCTGCCAATACTTGAAAGAAATAAACAGATAATTGTAAACACGAATTTAACACGTTAAGAACGCTATTAAACAATTGTTTGCGCTATCGCCTCAAAATACACACACACACGATTTCGATATGCATTAAATGTAAATTACCATTATAAAAGAAAAGAGCTCAAATCGGCTAATCAAAAGCTGAAGCATCACATACATATAACATACATATACAGTTCAGTTCTATGCGTACTTCCATAAACCATAAATATATAGAAGCAAATAAATTAATGAACCACTAAGAAAAGTCAGTAAGCAAACAGAGCTAAAATATGTTGTTCATACTTATATACACTCACATTTATATATATATACATGCGTACGTAAATACATAGATATCTGGTCGTATTATATATATATATAACAAGTGTTAAATAGTTTGTTACCATACAAAGTATATTGTAGCCTTTCACACTAAGGCATTGCAATAACAACAGGAGCAACAACAACAAACAAGATTATTAACAAACTCACAAACATATAGAACAGACTCAATGAAAACTAATCAGTGAATTGTTATAAAAATTAATTAAATAGTTTATATTGATGTTTTCATATGCAATGCTAACAAACTGATACAACTTTATGCATGCAAACCGAACACATACACACACACACACTCACTCACACATTTACGATAATTGTAATAAATAATAACAAATAAATGTAATAATTACACACTACTTTATGCAATTTGTTTAGTGATTTAGTTGACCATTAATACATTTTGTTTGTTTCAGGAGCGCTGCTTTAGTGATATTAACATTTACAGAAACATTAAACACACACATTATACATATTAATATATTTATTTAGATCGTAATTTAATTGTAATTTGTAACATTTAACAATAATTCCAATGCAACAAAACCTTAATAAGAAATCAATTCAACTTTCCACATTATACGACAGTTGTGTTAAAGAAGCGCCGTTTAATTACAATTACAATTGCAATTAATATTATTATGATTATGATTATGATTATGATTATCATTATTGATTAGCATTATAGAACATGCTTGACTAAATATACGAAATATACAACATACTAACTAAAGTCATTATGTTTTCAACAATGGGGGACGAAGCGATCTAAGTGCTCCAAGTGCAAGTTCCATTAAGCTGAAAGCAATCCCAGTCCCTTCAATTAAAAGCACTGATTTCTGATTGTTTATAATTTATTGAAAAGTTTTTAATACTCGTTTAGGTTGGTCCTAGTTGAGGAATTAATTTATGAGCTGATGAGGACTTTCGGAAAGAACTATATATACTATATGTGCTTTTGTTTAAGGATAATTGTGCAGCTAAGCTCTCTAGATCATAGCCTCAATGGAGCGGGACATTGGGCGGTAGTTGCGTTGCTTCCACTGCACGTTTGTGAGCATCGTTTCCAGGGTTTGCTGTATGGCCTGCTCCAGACCCTTCAAGGAGCCCCTGTTGGCGGTTACAAAGTTCTTAAAGTCCTCAAAGTCGCTCTCCAGGAAGGTCTGCTCGGAGAAGGGCGGCAACAGGCGCGACATGTCCTTGGTAATCGGATGGTAGCTAAAATGTGTATACCATAGTTAGTATCATACGGATTGCCTTAGATATGCCACTCACAATTTGTAGATAAAGTCGACGTTGTTCATGAAGTAGTCTCTGGCCAGATGGAAGCCGATCTCATTGTAGGCAATAGCCTGGAAGGCCCACATCGAGTCCTGCCGACGAATGCCCTCCTTGGGATCAAAGGTCAGCTCGAGATAACGCTGCAGTAGCCAGACCTCACGAGAGCAGCCCAACGAGGTGAGAATGGTGCGCTTCTCGGCAGCCACATTGGAGTTCTTGTAGCGTGTCCACAGGAACTGCCAGTCCGCATCGCTGCCATGTCGTATGGAGGTGCAGTAGACCGTGGGCCGCAGATTGATGGGCACGGGATTCTTTTCGTCGGGATTGGGCTCAGCACGCCAGCTACGATAGTAGGCAGTGGCAACGCTTACGCAATCCTCCACCTGATACTGGCAGGCCCAGTTACCAACCATGGTCTTGAGCAGCACCTGCTCCTGCTGCTCAATGGAGCTGAAAGTGTCGTTCAGTCCGTTCAGATGATTGTAGATGGGCGTAATCAGTTTCTGCATGTAACGCTGTGGAAGGAGTTGAAAGTGAATTAGGAGCAGTTTTAGCTGTAAAGTGGGCAACTTGAGGCGACTTGATTCAACTTGGATGATGGCTGGCGACTTACGAAAAACAACAACTTTTGTGGGCCGCATTGGGTACGAAATACAAATGAGAATAAGACTTGGGGATTGGGAATTGGCCGTGGTAAGGCCACTTGAACTTACCTTGAAGAAATCATAGTTGGGCGTCTGGCGAATGATGTTCTTGAGACGCTTCAGATTCTCGAATGCTGACTTCCAAGGCAAATATTCGCGCTCTCGCTGCAAATACTCGACCAGTCGCATGGCAATCTCATAGTCCTGTTCACCCGTCCAGGCCAAATAGAGGGCATCGTCAATCAGCTGGGCACGATTGATCACATGGATGCGCTCAAACTCGCCATTGGTCAGCGTCTCGATGAGCAGCTTCCAATTGCGCTCATCATAGTTGACCTTGTACAGTGTCGACATTTGGGTATTGAAGATCACCCACTGATCGCCGGGCAGCTCATTGATGGTCTTTGGCAGCACGCCGCCAGTCCTGTCGCACTCCATCCAAGCCTTGGGCGCCGTGTTGTTAAAGTCCTGCTCTCCCTGGATGGTGTAACTGAGTGGCACCCACCAGCAGCCGCCACGTGCGGCACGTGCCACCTGTGTGTTGAGCAGATAGCGCTCCTGGGTGAGCTTGGCGCTGCCCGCCTGATAGTTACGGGTCACATTGATGATAGGGTAGCTATCGAAGCATGCTGAAGTTGTTGTATTCATTTTCAACTGCAAAATTTAGCAATCTTACCCAGTTTGCAGCGTCCAGGAGTCCATGATGGTCTTAATGTCATAGCTCTTGGGGAGAGCGCGATATTTGTGTGCCGCCTCGGTAAGCGACTCCCAGAGATTGTCCTGCTCGGCATTGCCGTAGGAATACTTCAGCAGATACTTTTGCAGGCCGGCGCGGAAGGATTCGTCGCCCAGGAACATGTGCATCATGCGCAGCACGGTCGAGCCCTTCTGATAGGAGATCTGATCAAAACTTTCGGATATTTGCGAGACCATTTGAATGGGTCTTGAGATCGGATGACTGCTCTCGAGAGCATCACGTCTGAAGATGGTTAACAGATTGCTCAGCGACTCCTGCTCCATGGCATGCCACTCGGGATTGATGTTCTCCACACCCAAGCTGGCCACATAGGTGGCAAAGCCCTCGTTGAGCCACAGATCTGTCCACCACTTCATTGTGACCAGATTGCCGAACCATTGATGTGCCAACTCATGGGCAATAATCGAGGCGACACGTTGCTTGTCCACCAGCGAGGAATGATCCGACGAATAGAGCAAAGCAATCTCACGGTATGTGACCAGGCCCCAGTTCTCCATGGCGCCGGCACTAAAGTCGGGTATGGCAATCTGATCGATCTTTGGCAGCGGAAACTCGATGCCAAACAAATCCTCATAGTATTTGAGAACTTTGGGCCCAAAGCCAGTGGCATAGTCGCACTGATCGATGGCATTGGGTCGCGCCCAGGTGCGGAAGAGTGTGCTATTGAGCAGAGTCGAGGACTTGAACTCAAAGTCATTGACGGAGTAGGCAATCAAATAGGTGGACATCGGCACAGACTCCTCGAACTCGCACCAAATGTAGTCGGCAATGCGATCGCTGTCAAATAGCAACAATGCCACTCAAGGGTCATGAGTATATGTCAGCAGTAGATACTCACTTGGACTTGATTTCCTTAACGGGCATGTTGCTCAGACCCGTGTATTTCTTGTGGTAGCCCAATGTGACCACAAATGGTGCCTTGAAATTGGGCTCATCGAAGCAGGGGAAGGCCAGACGCGCCGAGGCCGGCTCGAATTGTGTAATCGAAATCCATCTAAAACATGTCTCAAAAGTGTCATTAAGATGGCCAACTAAACAAGCAGCCGACTTACTTTGTTTGATTCGTTGCCGGCTCCAAATAGGAGCTTCTATAGTAGCCCTCCAGCTGGCGATTGAGTTCGGCCTTAAATGGCATTGTCAGCTCGAAGATCTCGCCAGCCAAGAGCTGCTCACAGGTGCGCATCACATAGAAGTCATGCTGCGAGTTTGTCTCCGTCGAGGAGATGCAATTCTTTTTGTTTGCACTCGACTTGTCCATCAATGTGATCTGTGTCTCGTCTATGGTCAGATTCTTGGCATGCAGCGTAATGTTCCGAGTATTCTCCAGCACTTCGATGAGTATCTTAACGCTGCCCTCGAAGCGCAAATCCTCCGGATCCTCCAGATGCGTCAGCACATGCAAGTCATACTTCTGGGGCCGCAGTGCAGTGGGCAGACGATAGTAGCTATAACTGGATCTGGCCGTGCTCAAGTTGACCAGCAGCATGACGCTGGCCACGAGCAACAGTAGACGCCTCATGGTAATCGCCTGTGGAGTTGCAACAACATTAATGTACAAGTCATGGGGCAGTTGGACAATTAACTAAATCACTTGCTAAATTAATGCTGAATTCAATTTAATAATCAATCCGAACGGAACGCAATTAACTCGCAACTCTCAATTACTATTAACTGTATTTGTTTTGTTTCATTGTTTTTATTGCCTTAACGCAAATTTGCTGTTCGATGTTGTTGCCTCTTTTGCTATGCTGCCCACGTATTAAGGTCTGGGCCAATGAAACTCAAGCTTACTCGATTATACCCTTGCGAATTGTATTCTAATATTGACTCGAAAAGACGACTCGATACGGCATCTGTCTGTCTGTCCCATAGTGTTGTTAGCAAGTGTCTTTTAGTTAATGTTGAAGAAATTTGCTACAGATCTACACATATATTTACTCTTGGAATCGATTTGCTTTAGCTACCAAAGCAAGAAATCCTTTCAAAGTCAAGTAACAGTGGTTTATTATTGCTTGAGTTAAAAAATATAGTGATATTCTGTCTAAAACAATTTCTTGTTTTTTAAACGATTGTTTGAAACAAATATATACAAATTTCTATAGCCTACTGTTATTGTGCTCAATGCTTAACAAATGTGAATTAAAAAGGTCTACCAAATCACATATCCAGACTAAATCTGTCTAGATTAATCCATGATTGTACAATCTTATTCAAATTGTGCTTGGCAAGAGTATCTTATTTTCGTTGTGCCGAAGCTACCTTTGTCTGATTGTCTGATTTATTAATATTGTTTACTTTTAATACAATTAACAATGCAGTTGAACTCGCAGACAGTTGCATTGCACCCAGCTCACGTGCAAGACATTGGAATCAAAAGACATATTCAATTCGCCAGCAGCTGATCTTGGAGTAGGCAGTTGCAACTGGATCTAAGGGCAGCTTGCAAGAGCTTGGAAACTGCAGTCGAGGCACGTTCAACTGCAGCAAGATGCAAAGATTTTCTTGCAACTGGGGCCTGTAGAAGAACTGGATATTCCAGCTGCGTATAAACTCCTAACTCGTTTTCCACTCGCTGTTCTAAGCATGTATATATACACATGTATATATAAATATCTGATATTTATTTATGCGAAAGCCATTGCCTGGAGCGCATGGGAATGGCTATGGTTGCGGGTGCGGTCAATGAACTCTTGGATTACCATATCCAGAGTTCAGAGCGAGTTCTAAGCTTCAATTATGTATTGAGAACATGGCAAATGCCGAAACGAAAGCATAAAAGTGCTGACTAATTAATTTATGCAGGAAACGTGCGTTGGTTTCAAATCGAAATTGAATAAATTGAAAGTTGTTGCACTGATTCAAACTATGAATAGTATGAATACTATGTTACTTAAGCACTTGACATTGACACATCAATTGAACCCAAAGCGGTTCTCTCTGCTCTTTCATTGCTGATTGATTCGCACACCTGTCCATTTCTTTAAAGGGAAAAGGCGTTAGAAAGTATTGCGAAGAACTTTGACATTGAACTACAGACAGTTGGAAATGTTATGATAATCATTTTTAAATACAACTTTCAAACATTTGCAAAGCTTCTCAAACTTCTCTGATCTGCTATCTCTTTCCCAGCATCTGCTCGACGCCCAACAACAACAAGCGCTACTAATACAAAGTTGCTTGCAATAAAATGAAACAATAAATAATATAAACAATTACTGCACTTGTAGCTCAATTGCGCTGACTGTTCGCCCATTGCTCATTTTACAGCGAATGAATATTGCATTCAGTCACATTTGCAGGGCGTTTTAGTAAATTGCAATTGACAGATTGTCATTAGAATTATCATATTTGTTAAGTGCAACAATCCCTAGGCGATTGCTTTGACGGCTGACAAGATTATTTATGCATTTGCTTGAGTAATTGTCAAGTTTAAAGAGCACAGATTTTGGTTGTAATTTTTTGTTTTTTGTAAGTTGCAAAACTTGTTTATTACAAAGTATTTTGTAATTATTGTAAGTGATTTAGCACTCGTTTCTGGTGTTATTTATACAATATTTATCGTCGAAAGGGCAATAGCCACTTGACACGTTTCGAGATGTGTGAGAAGATGAAAAAGACACTAACCGAACCGTTAAAAGCACCAGAAACTATTGAGAATTTAATCTTCAAGACGACAATGACAGTGACAACGACAACGGCAACGATTGCGAGTGCGAGCCGTACGATGGTCGGCGGCAATCTAAAGATAATGTGAGCCCAGCGCTTTTATCTTATAGGCGCAAAGCGGCACACACACACTGGCACAGCACACACACACACACATACACAGTTACACTCTCACAAATATAATTTGAAGTAGTAGTGCTGCTGCTGACCGTCGAAGCATTGAAATGGACGGCGACGGCGGTGGCGGCTTAAACGAGTGCGATTCGTGCCTCGGCGTCGGCGCACTGGGAGCTTTTGAAGAACCTTTGTGAGAGAGAGAGAGGGACAGCCAACGCAACTCAGCGGGTAGCCAGCCGTTGGCTGCAGTGTCTTATCGCAGGGCTTACGCGGCGTATGCGCGATTTAAATTTTAAATGCAAACACATACACAGCATGAAGATGCTACATGGCGGCTGCTGCCATGTTGTTGACGACGCCAACGTGTTTTTGACCTTAATTGCGCTGATTAACCCGTTTTTCCCAGCACTTCAGCCCAAAGGCCCGCCCTAAAGAGCCGCCAGATAAGTGTACACAAAACACACACAATCGCACAGCGTGTCACTTTTTTGGACACCCTGCAGCTGTAATTGCTAATGCCAGTACAGCTCCACAGCGGTGTCCATCCACAAGCCTTGCGCTATCTTGCGTTCTTTGTGCCACAAATTATCATATTGCCGCCCTTCAACATCAACATCAACATCAACTTAATGCAAGTGGCGGCAACTTTACTTTCACCACTTTAATGTGTTCGTTGAGCACGGAATTGAATAGACAAAAGTTAAGCCTTGCGGTAATTGCCACAAATACTAATTGCACGATTGCCGCTTATCTGTTGACAGTGGGAATTAAGCAAAGTGGTAGCTTAGTGGCCACAAATTGCCAATAGAGCAACTGCTTTGACGACATGTCGTATGCGTAATAAGCAATCTAAGCTTTTGCATTTACGATGTGACGTTGATATTCGTTAAAATCTGTTAAGAGCATATTTGTATTAAGCTTGACTTCACACAACTTATCACGCTGCTGATTGATAAGTAGACATAATCTGGCCTTATTCCCAAAATGGGACTAATGTTTAACTGGCGCCATCTTGTGTACGTTGTCAATTATTTTCTAAAACCAGCTAGCGGTCTTTTGATGAACATTTTATAGACAGCAACCCATCTCAGCGAAGACAATGTACAGATGTTAATTAACATGTGCTGTTAACTTAGCAAAGTCGCACGCACAAAATGTAATATGCTAATAGGTGGCGCCTGTTAAACTTGCTGGTAAAAAACAACCTGGCAACGCAAGCTTTCTGCCGCCAAATTTGAAACTTTTGTTTTATGCAATTATAAGCAATGTTTTTTTATGTTTTCAGCTAGCCAAATAAAATGCAGGAAATTTCAGTTCATGGTTGTGATTTATATTTAAAATTTACGCCTTTGTTCAATAATATTGCCTTTTTTGATGCAAAAATAAGCTTTGCTTAAAATAATCATTATATCATAAAATGTTTGTGTGTTTTTCAATTCTTATGTGGGGCGTGGAACGGGGGATCATGGTGGACAATGTTTAAATTACATAAAAATAAACAAATAATAAGCGTAAATTGTACCTATCAGAAGTTTTCAACTTTCAACTCTTACATAACTATAGCTATCATTTAAATGTTTGCATGAGTGTGTAGTGTATGTGTGTGTATGATAATTGTGCGATTTTTTTTGTTTTGTTGTTTTTTTTAGCCATTTGAGAGTTTTCTGCTTATCAACTATGCATAAGGGGTCTGTGGCGAAGGGTCTTACAATTTTTGTTTAGATTATAATGCACATTTTTGTTACGTTAAAATTCGAACTAAAGCGCTAAATAAATTGAACTAACTCAAAAATTTCATAAAAACAATAATAAATTGGACCAAATAACTTATAAAAATACATACAAAAACTGATTGTTTGTTAACTGTCTGAGTGGTTGTGGGTGAATGTGTAGGTGTAGGTGTGTGTGTGTATGTGGTGTTTACAGTTAAGACTTAAACGGTATTGAATTAACAAACGAAAATCAACAAAATCAACTTAAAATGTTTACATGAGAATAAATACGCAGTTGTGTCGCTATGTACAATGTGTGTGTGTATGTGTGTGTTGGGCCACCCAATAAATATTTACAGCATTAGACGGGAGCGAGATTTCTTAAAGCGACCCGTGGTGCCGCCAAGGCCAGCATCGCCACTCCAGGACTTGGACTTGGCACGGAAATGGCGATACGCCTCATTGTAGGCCGGCTCCAACATGGGTCGGTATGCATGTGGCTCGCACATCTCGGCATGTGTCTCGTAGAACTCTTTGTAGCCGTTGTGCAGCAAATAGACCTCTGGATAGTGCAGGGCCGGATATGCATTGGTGTTGCGCTCACGGTCGATGTTGCGCAGAAAACGTGACATTTTGGGGCCACGCTCCGAGGAGAATTCACAATGAAAGATGATGATGTTGCGCTTGTTGCCGGCATCGGCGTTTTGCTGCTGCTGCAGCTCAGTCTGCTGCGCGGTTAGGAATTCCTCAAGAATCTGCTCGTGTGTGTACAGATTCTTGGCGCCCTGGATGTGACCGCCTTCGAACTCGTACGGATAGCGGCAGTCGATGATGCGATAGCTCGACACCTGCTGATCGAATTCGCCGTTCAGCAGACGCGAAACTGTTTCGCTGGAGACCGACTTGAGATCCCGGTGGCGGCCCTCGATAAGTGGCAGGGCGTAAGTCTTGCTAAAGTCACCAATCAGCTCCGGCTCATTGCGATTCTCCGAGCGTGCCAGCGCCGACATGATCTCGGCATCATTGAGGGACATGCACTTGCGCAGTGGCGGTGCATGTGATGTGGTAGTGCTGGAGGTGTTGTTGCTGGAGCTGGAGCTGTTGGTGGCGGAGGGGGTGGGGCAATTCTCCTTTTCGACGCAACGGTGACGCTTGCTCTGAATGGGCGAGCCGTTGGCCGATGCGGGTGGGTCAGGACGTTTGAAGCAGTCCCGAGCAGTCTCTGGCGTCTTTGGTAGCTGTTGAATATGTGGTTGTGGAGCTAGCTGATTGCTATTTGTTTCGGTCATGCTGAGGCATCGCCGCACCGACGGACGACGCATCATCATGTTCAGCGAAACAGGCGACTTGGGCGTCACCTTAATCTGCCCACTGATCAGCGAGTTCAGGCCGCTGGGGAAGGCTAGCGTTGGTTGTTGTTGTTGCTGCTGTTGCTGGATGCCGGCAAAGGATTCCATTTCAAACAACTCCATATACTCATCATCCATGGAGGATTCCATGGAGCCTGTCGACGACAGGCTATTGAAAATCCGAAAGCTTCGCGCTGGTGTCGCTGTCTCGGCCACTGCTGTTGTTGTTGTTGTTGTGGTCGCCGATGGCAGCTTTTTGGACTGGCGCACAATTTGGAAGCGCTGTGGCGAACCCTCCGGGGAGAGCAGACCCAGCAGTTCCGGACTAACGGCACGCTGTTGAGGCAGGGCCATTGCATCGTCATCGTAGAAGGAAAGCTCCTCCTCAGCATCCATGGCCATGACGTCATTGTTGGCGCAAGCCAGAGAGCGGCGAGCACGGCGACTTGAGTTGTTCTTGTTGTTCATACTGCTGGCATTGCTGAGAGAGGAAGAGAGAGAGAGAAAAGAGAGGGCGGATTAGTCAACTGTTCGTGATCGTCTTCCTGCTGGTTGCCGCTGCCTAAACTGAAGCGCGGGTCATTAAACCCGAAGCTAAAAATATATGCTCATATATGCGGTGGTGGCGACGGCGGCGCTGGTGGTGTAAAAGGCAACAACAACAACAATAACAGCGAGGGGTTGCTTAGCGGCTGATGTCCCTCTTGTATGTAATTTTGTAAATTGGGAATTTGAAATTAGAAATGAAACTTGCAGACAGCCACCGTCTGTCGTCTGTTTCTTATGCACTCTACTTCCCTTTCTGTTCCGTTCTGTTCTGTTCTGTTCTTTAAGCGGAATTCCCCTTTTGCACGTTCTGCTCGAAATGTTTTCGTTTTCGTTGCATGGACAAGGGCATTGCATCTGCACTTTGTCGACTTTTGGGTCACGCAATACGCAAACGGCCACTCACCAGAACCGCAAACAACAACACTCACAAAAAGAGACTGACTGCCGTTTTTTTTTTCCTGTTATTTTGTTGGAGCTGCGCGAGCTTCGCGGAAGCCGGTTTAATGAATGAAAAACCAGCAACAACAACAACAGCTGAGCTCCACAAAGCCGAAAAAACGTGTCGTTCGCTCGTGTGGAGCGTGCAAAAAAATATAATGCAAAAAAAAAACTCTTACTTTTGTTCAACAGTAAAGCAGGCAGCGCAGTCAACGCCTTATGGCGGCTTCTTTGCTGCTCTTTGCCTTTCCGTTGTTCACAGTTGCTTTGTTGTTGTTTTTGCTCTTGCTTTTGCTTTGCCTTTGACTGCCGCCGATCAAGTTCAAGCGCCGACTCTTTACTTGCACTTTTATTTAATTATCATTCTTTCGGTGTATTTCTATTCTCGCTATCTATTCTGTTCGCATATTCTATTCTCATTCGAAATTCTTGTGATAATTACCTGATATTGCAATCCATGGAGCAGTTGTTCTCTTCGGCAATTGTTTCCCACAGCATTTTAATGTTTTGTGTTGTTTTTTCGATGTTGCAAAAGTTTCGAATAAACTTTTTGCTATTTTTAGTATGGTAATATTTTTCACTGAATGTTTTGCTTTGGAAAATTGCTAAAACACAATTTCCACACTTTGCTTTTGCTGGCACTCGCACATTTATAGTTAATATTAGTTCGTTTCGTTATCGATTTGAGCAGCTTTGTACTTTGTAGTCCTTTGTAGATCTTGCATTTGTTGTTGATTTGTAAATACTTAAATGTTGTTAAAAACTAATATTGCATTTGTGTTGCATATGTTAAGAGAGTTGCGCATTAATGTGTCCGCTTTAACATTGTTGTTGATAATCTTTTAGTTGTTGCATGTACTTTGTGAGTTCTTTGTGTGTTGCGTTTTGTATTACTTTATCCAATCGTTTTAACACACACACACAAATTTACTGCACTACCGTACGTACGAAGGCAGCTCGAAAGCGCAGATGTTGACACGACGACGAACAGAAAACAAATGTAGTTCTCGATGCGAGCACAGCTGGTTTTAAAGAGCGCAGCTCGGTCGTTCGCTCAGCCGTGTTGGTGCAACCCCCGCTGCCGACGAGCCGCAGTCGACGTCGCTGCTCTTTTGTGTGAGTAGCACAACGTGTATAACGGAGTGCTGGCAGGAGCAGAAATGAAGGTGCAAGAGCAGGAGCGGGAGCTACATATTGCACTCGCATGTATTGTACAATTTTCCATTTCTCATATCCCTATCCCAGTCCCAATACCAATGGCCAAGTGGGAAAGAAAAAGTAGGAAAATTGGAAATCTGTGCAGTTGGAGCGATCACGAACCAGTGCCAGGGCAACAGGTAGCTCAGCAATTTCCCCTACGCGACCAAGGCTCGTTGCGATACCAGACCAGAGCACTATTGAAGGCAAAAATTTTGGCGCGCGAGCTTTTATAGCGAGAAGCGCGTCGTTGCCGACGCTGAGCGCCAAAACCGATAGCCGAGTGGGCCCCGATTGGGGCCGAGTGGCAGCTTGTGTGGAGCCGAAGCAAACAACAAGCAAAAACACATGTGATTTACGTTGCAACAGAATGGCTGGGACAGAGCCTGGAGCTGCCTCAGCCTGCGTCTTTGGGCATCGTGCAAATCTTTAAGTAGAATTCAAGACACAGACAGCAACGTTGACGACGACGACGATGGCGATGGCATGGACATTGGTTGCGCGGCATCGATTGTGTCGTTCGCAGGTAATAATGTGAGATCCACGCATTCCGCGACGCCTGCCCGCCCCGTGCTCCCCCTGGCCAAACATGCAGAGCATCAGCAGGTAGTCGTAGTGCCAGGTCCCAGCCATATGATCGATACTGCTCCGGGGGAGGTGAAGTGGGGCGTGTCTCTTTTGTGTTTTGCAGACGTAGACGCCAATGTCGTTAAATGAGCAGAGCTCCATGTCTGCCCATGAGAATGGGTGTGTGTGTGAGTCTGTGTGGGCAGTTGCGGCAAAGTTAAAGCAAAAATTCGCCTTACATATGGTTGTACATGCATTCAACCACACATACATACTTATGATAAGTATGTTTTAATGTATGTACATATGTATGTATGTACGGTATGCACATATGAATGTAAGCAGTGTGCAGACCCTGCGGGAGTCGTGTCTGTGCTTTCGAAAGGGAGTAGAGGGGCACCCAAGGGTATAGCACACCCAACCTGATCCTGCTGTATGTTTGTAAAGAGTTGGTGGATTCTTCAAGAGGCAAATCCATGCTATAGTGGAGCAACGGTGAGCAACTACTATGGACTACATACCAGACCAAATATCATTTACGTAGAGTATGTATAGAAGAATGCAAATTCGTACATATGTAAGTATGTATGTATGCAAGTGTGTAGATTTTTGCGCCTAAACTACAAAACTAGCATGAATGTATATGTGTGTACATACAAACACATATTCAAATAAGTCGAATCATATGGTAGAGCAAATGATATTTACCAGAGCTGCCAGCCGCAGCCAAATGCTCTCAAAGCTAAATGAGCTACGGTTTCATTCTCTTGAATTGGTTTTGTGCTTTTGTGCTTCTGCAGGAAAAGGATCATCTTTTGGAAAAAAACAACTAAAAAGGACGCAGAAATCATAAAGTGGTTTTGAACAAGTTCAAAAAACCAGCGGAGAATCAAAAAAGCTAAAATCTCATTCATAGAGAGAGACACAGTGGGCTCACACATTTGTTTGAATGCGCATATTTTTGAGTTTTGGTATGCATTGACCTGTAGCATATTGACTTTAAAATATTTACATATTTTAATTTTTAGCAGAAGCTTCTTATCAATGAGTAGTTTTGCCTCAAGTATTTGTAACCTGTATCATTTTAATTGGCATTTAAATGCAATTGGTCATTTACCACGGTGCGACGACACAGATGAAAACGGAACGCAAAAAGGGCAAAATGAGAAAACAAAAATGTATGCAAAAAAGCACACACACACATGCACTTTCATGAGAGCGGTGAATTTGATTGCGAGCAAAGAATAGGCTGCACACTAATACAACCATAGTCTACGAAATTGCAGCAACAACGTGATTGAGAATGGGACACAACAATAGCAGCAGCGGGAGCAGCAAGCGCAAATAAACTTAAAAAAAAGGAATGAACGTGAAGAACTAAATTGTAAATCGAAATTCCGAGAAGTGAGGTCTGAGATTCGGTTTTTAAGCGCCTGACGTCGGCAGCGGCATATAAAAAGTGTGCAAAAAATTGAATAAAAAGCGTTTTGAGATATTTTTACGCGCGCGCGCGAAAGCCAATAGGTAACGGCAAGGGGAGTATCGGGCTGAGACAATGTGTGCATTAGTGTTAGTGTTTGGACTTGTCTGATTGTGTGTGGCTTTTAGGGCTCCGGTGGGCAAGATGTGCATACAAAGGAAACGCAAGGCGGCAACGACAGCGAGTCGTGCAATTAGTGTGCAATGAAACAGAGACGCAGCGATTTGATGGATAGGTAAGTTATGATCTTTTAATTCATTTGCATATTGCCAGAGCAAGCATATTGCATAATACACAAATATATAGTAATGTTTAAATGGGTATGTGTGTATATATGTACGTATGTACATTCAAATAACGCCCCCATGGAGCCAAAGCCTCCGGAATTTGAATTGGTGATTGACAAAGGTGTTGACAGGGCTTCAATGTAATGGAAAGTATTCGAAGGTATTTGAACTTCGCTCAGAATTTAGGCCGATCGGTCTCCACATAACGAACTCAAAAATAGGGGAATTGAAAGAACACACATATGTATGTAGTATGTAGTATATACTAAAGTACATAACTAAAGGAAAACGTGCAATAGACAAATACTGATCAGAAAGAATGCCCACACATACAGGACAAACGGTTAGAAAAGGATGGGCAAGGCATATAGCGGGGAATGACCCTCGGTCCCGTTTTGGTTCTCGCAGTCAATCCTGTTCCCTAAAGGTCTGCTTGCCTGCTCTCCTCTCGTGCATACATATGTTCAATCAGCTGATCGAAGGGGCCGAAGGACATGCACACAGCAGAGAAAGAATTAGTCCTGCTGTTTTGTGGTATGTGTGTGTCACGAGCAGAGGGACAGCAACGGGAATGGGAACGAGGACAACGCGCGCGCAAAATTCCTCAACACGAGCCCAACGGCAAGATCCCTGTGTGCGTGGACTTGCGTCTTGGTGTGTGTGTGTGTTATGTCGAAGCAGGGGGGAAGTCATAGAGGGCGCTGAGATTTCTTGCAGTCAAAGATGTGCATTGAGAAGGCATCGCTGAGAGCGAGGGCCAGAACCTGAGCCAGAGCCAGAGCGAAGAAGTAGGTGAAGAGCATGGGCTCGGAATGAGAGTGCAAAGAGGAATTGCGTTTAGGTTTTTGCGCCAAAATCACTGTCGCTGTATATGTAAGTCAGTGTTAGCGCGTGTGTGAGTGTGCAGGACTCGTCTGTAGGCAGCAGTTATGTATATGTGGGTAAGTGTGCGTGTATGTACATGAAAACATGTGTATATAAATACATCTGTGTGCGTGGCTGTCTTCGAGCCTGTTTATCTTCCACCTCACTGTAGTTGTTGTAGGCCCTTGTGATTTCTTGCAGTCTTTGTCGCTCCTCTGATTATGTGCTTTGTTGTTGTTTTTGTGATTGCCGCTTGTCGTTTGTCTTTTTGCCTTCGCTTTGGCCAACACAGCGTTTTGTTGTTGCTATTTTGTGTCCCCTCTCCTTAGTCTCTGTACTTCTCGCTTGTCTACCAACTGATTGTGAGAAATATTTTTGTTACTTGACTTTGCGCTGCGACGTTGTGCGTGTCCATACCCAAGAACCCGTGGCAACGCTGTTCAATGGTCAGCGATCCCCCAGCCACAGTCCTCTTGCGATTGTGCCCAGCTCCACGTCCACACTAATTGATTCTCTGCATAAATTTTATTTAAAGCTTTAATAAATGTCAAAATAAGCAATTCATTTCGATGTTAGAGAACGCATTCATTCATTTCCACACTCACACGCGAACACGAAACCATTCTCACAAATGAAGCTTTCACCAGAGCAATCAATTGCCGGGTTCAGAGTTTAAATGTGCTTCAGAAAAAGGCGCCCCAATACGAGCACAGCAATTGGAGCACTGAATTTACAGTTCTTGAGTCACGTGGCAAAGGCTGCACATTCATTGTGGGAGGTAAAATTGTTTTTATATTGTTTTTATGCGATTTTAAGCACCAAGCACCTCTACCGAAACTATCGTAAAAGTCAAAGACCAAATGATAGCGAAGATAAATAAATAATCGATACATCGATAAGAGCACTATATGTTATCGCAACTAATCCTATTGGCTGCTTGGCAGCATTTCATTGTCTGTCTGCATAGCTTTTGCTAGTTTTCGCGCCGCCACCGGAAACAACACCTGCAATTTGTTGTGCCGCTCTTTTCTTGCACATGTATTTGCTTTGGAGCCCTCATATTGTGCTCTAATGCTGAAAAAAGACCTGGGATTGCTGGCCATTGTTATGATTACTTCTAACGGTCATGTCGGAGCTCGCGCTCGAACTGATAAGTTTCAGAGCTCAAGCTTCCAGAGCTCCAACGACATTTCTTTCATTGTTTGCAGAGCTATAAACAAATAGGCGTATATGACGGTTAAACGACTGGGTACATAGTGCTTACATATACACACATACATAAGCATACAAATGTGTGTGTGTGTGGAATGATATGGCAGCGTCAGGAAGTACTAATCAACATTGCTCGCTCGGCTCAGCAGCACAACAAAAGTTGGTATTGTATGTGGGTAAACAGCAATAACAACTTAAAGTTGGGGTGGCCGCTACAGTGGTGTGCGGGAGCATAGGCTGTCGTTGGGGACGTTGTTGTTGTTGCTGTTGCTGCTTAATGAGCGAACAATGTTCTTGACATGCTTAGATATTTATTTATTTTTTTTTGTATGTTGCGCAAAATTCGCGCGCTTTTCGATTCAATTTTGATATGGTTGGCATATTAGTGTCATAATTTGTTGGGGTTTCTAGGGCATAGACGCAGCGATAAGACTCGTTGGCAGGCTGACATTTGGCTCATCTGCTTGCCACATTGCATTCCACTTGAGATTCCCATGCCCGCCCCCCTCTGGCTTGCCATACATTGCAATGTATTGGACAATCAACAATTAGTTTGTGTTTTGCTTGCAATTTTCTATATAATTTGAATAGTAGCAGCGGGTTTTTCATTGTACTGACTCAAGTGGTTTGGTCATTTGAAAGGACATGCGGCACACTGCCACTCGTTGGTTTTGTATTCGCAAACAATTTGGGTCACAATGTTCTGCAAAACAAGTGTCGACAATGGAACAGTCGTTGGTAATATTGGCTCTGTCTCCAGGGTCTGCCGAGCAAGCCAGTGCAAAATTGTTATTGTCACATGTTGCACAGCATTTTGGTTCCCACACAGCAGGCAATTTAAAATACTTACGAGTATCTTTTATTTTTTTGCTCGACTTCTCAAGTGTCTGCTGCTGATTCTGCGGACGCGTTTTCTTTTGTCTCAACACCCAGAGACCTTGTACCAGCATTAGCTCTGCATGAAATAACTAACTCTTGTACTCAATGACTTAAGCAGGTTTTCCTTACATACATATACGAGATATGTGTACTAATGCATTATATTTATTTTATATTATTCTCCCGTTATTTTTGTTTATACCTAGAGTCAAGATTAATTGGCTTTGGTCAGTTTAGCGTCGATATATCCGTGAATCCCTGTAATAACACCCCTTCTTGTCTCCTACCCCCTAAAAGGTTAATGTTTACACTTTTTAATAACGGCCACGCGACTGACCTACGGGCTGACCAATGGTCAGTTCATTTTAGTAATGATCGCCTAGCGTCTGGAACAACCACAATATAAACTGTAATGCCAATCTATAGATTGCCTAGGGATATGTTTGAAATTAATCAGGGACAACCCTCGATAGCAATCCTTTCACTAGCCCCTCCAGGCGCTGTGTACACAGCATGTAATTAATTGATTAACATTCTTAAGGATAGCATTTCTTTGGATTGATGTTCCTTTCCGATCTTATCGTGTTACATTCGCTCAGCCCTCAACACATTTGAGAGGCGCGCAACCCTTTTGTTATTTGCGCCTGGGCCCTGGGCCTGTTTGCCTGACCAGATCTGGGACAGGGCATTTCATTCATACATCTTTTGATTTGTTTGCCCAGCATCTAATATGCTGATCATCATCTTGCAACTATCCAATGTCTTTGTCTCTAACGCGCAGTTTGGTTCATGGAACTCGGACCTTATACATCTTTACATCTTTACAGAACAACGCAATTTAAGCACTGCAATCAGTCAAATCAGTAAGCTTGGTTAAACCACAACGGGAGTGCACTTTAGAGGCGCAAAGATGGCCCTGGTCCAGCAATTTTTCAATGTCGAACAGAATTACACAGCACATTAGATGGCATCGATGTGTGGCTGATGTTGCATAATCCCAACAAACTTCTATCCAAGTCGCTCAACCAGCTGCCCAGTTTTGCACCCCTCGACACATATATAATAAGCAAATTTCGCAGCTATCCCATTTCGAGTCCCGTTCCCAGACGGGATGGGAAAACTTTGCTTACCTTGAGGACAGCAATTGCATTGTTTTACTAACAACATCAAAGTTATGACAAGATTTTGTCTATCATGTCTTGAGCCGTCCCTGTCCTCATCAATGTTCTCATCTTTGCCTCCTCGTCCTGGTGTCATCCACAGTGTTGCTTGGGAGGTTTAGGGATGCAAGCGATCAGCCAAGCAACTGTTCAACTCAGACTGACAGACAGACTGACAGCAGAAGGCACAGTTATGCGTTGTCTTTCGAATGCATTACGATTGAATTTCCAATTTAATCGCATATACAAATTTTATTTATGTGACATGGGTGCATTTTGTAGCCGAGGGCAACCGTGGGATGGAACTGGCAGCTTCAAGATCGCAAATGGTCCATGTCAATCCCTAATGCTTTCACTTGGTTTCAATTTGCAATGAATAAATAATCGAGTAAGGGAAAGTTCTCAAGATGCAAGGTATTTAAATAGAGACGACTTCCCTTATCGCAATAGTTTTTCTTGCAAAAAATTTGCAATAAAAAATAATGGACTAAGAAAACCATGACAAGAGTTTCCATGACAATATTCACATCTTTAGAATTTCTCTAATTCGCCAACCCATTAGGCGCTTACTCTGATCTTAGCTGGAATATCTATATTCTTTTCTTAACTCTGCCAAATGGCTAGCAATTGCACATTCAACACATTGTGGCACAGACAAAGGCCCAAGACGCACATGTATTAAATTTCAGTCGTAAGAACAATCATCGCTGACAAGTACATCTCCATCTCAATGCGGCAATCCATCATATCCATCATTGCCCCTTCAAATATCATCCTCAAACTCATCGCTGGCCATATGTGGGCAATATTAAGCTGGTGCAGCCAACAGATGAACAAATGAAGTCATTGTCAGCAGTTGTCAACGCTGGCACGCCCCGTGGGGTGGGCGTTGCGACGATAAGCAACTGTGGTTTGTTTGCTTCAATATGAACATTTGAAAATTTTCAAAAAATAATTCCCAAATTACCGGTAAAAATGGCTAAAACAAAAAGTGGCAAACAATACGAATGCAGCAAGATTTGTAGGCCTCCAACTTGCAACGAATCGACTCGGCGTGGCTCAAAAGGAGTGTTCACTGATCCAACCCATAATTAACTATTCAAACAATAGACATGCGAGCATACAAAAGGATCAGCAATCAAATACACATACACAACTTAATGTTTCAAGTCACGTTTGCTGACACAAATCCTTCTTAGGAAAGGCAATATTTCCTAGTCATTGCCATCGACATCACTCCGATCTTCATCATCATCAACATCAGCGAGCTAGCGGAGGCCCGAGTACATACTATATATTGACAGTCCCTGCCCATGACCATGCATGGTAGCCCGTGCATACCAAAGCAGATTGCGCAGATTTCCAAAATGTTAGAAACGAGACAGAAACAACAACATCAACATCGACAACAACAACAATTATGAGTACGTGAGTTTATCTACCTATTGTTCGAGCTGCAACCTGTTCTGTGCATCGTGTAAGGTGTTGCTGTTTTCTTAGCTTCTCCTCTCGATCACACCTATTCCTACTGCGCACTGGGCTCCGGTCTCCGGTCTCTGCTCGCTCAAACCCATATCCAATCCCCGCTCCCAGCGTGTGTGTGTCGCTTGCCAAGCATCAGTCCACAGCTATAGCCATAGCCTTGACAGCGCTGGCTCATAATTCACTCACTGCAGGTTTGAATTTCTTAAAAATAACTTCGTTTGCATGGCATTTTTTCGTATTTTTTGCCTTGTGTATTTGTATCTGTATCTGTATCTGTCAGATACAGATTGTGGCATGCATAAACGAGTACATACATACATATGTGTGGCTAGTTCAGTTGTGCGCTTAAAGCCAGCAGCTAATTGCTGAGTGAGTGCTTCGTATAAGCCATATATCATATTTTCAAAACAGAAAGAGAAAGACCAGAGAATTGGCATAATCTTGAAATGATCTCTACATAAAATATGGTTTTCAGCCGAAACCTGACCGAACAACAACTGCACATTATACAACAGAAATGATGGCAATATAATACAATATAATTTTAGAATTTGGTGCGTTAATTCAATTGATTGTATCTGTAGTCTTTTTTTTATGGGTTTTTGGGCACATGAATCTGATTAAATACTTAGTAAATGTTGAATGAATATTTCTCTCGAATTTAGTTGGATCGGAAATTGGTCCATAATGTATTTCTCGAATAACTCGCATAATGTTTATGCAAATTTGTGAATCCACCTAACGCCCAGCTCAGCATACGCCCAACATCCTAGATCCTTTCAATTGGCACGTGTGCCGGATACAATTTTCATCAGTTGTTCCATACGGCGCCCGCATGAAAATCCATTCGAAATATTTATCCAAAATTGTTAATATACAAGCGTTACAAAAGGACCTTTCAAATAGAAAGGATGCGATTGTATTTGCATTAACAGTGGCATTGTTGAGCCGGCATCAGGATATCATCAAGCGTAGCCTTGTTGAGGGTGTGTAGTGTGTGTAGCGGATCCTTTTTCAGTCAATGCGCGAAAGTGTGGCGCAGGCGCAGACGCACGTGCGCTTAGATCCTGCACGTATAGAGCCTGGATTTGGCACAGGGGTGGATAGTGGATAGTGGATAAGCGCCCCTTGTGTAGGGAAATGAAAACAAGTGGACGCCATTTCCGCAAATGGCTTAATTGGCGTGGCTGTTTTTTTTTTGTTGTGTCAGTGGTTGATGGCTATGCATGTGAGCGTGTGCGTGTGTATGTGTGTGCGCCCTCGTCCTGCCAACAAGGCAAGTACAGTGCGCAACCAGCATAGGATATGCGCACGCGTGTGAGAATCTAACGGCTGCAAGGATATTATCGAGAGGGTGGTGCTGCTGCTGCTGGTGTTCTATGCTGCAGCCTGGCTCTGCTGTGGTGGTAGCTCTCTGGCTGGTGGTACACTTTGGGGTGGTTGTGGTGCGCACAACCCCCAGGCTGTGTGGCACGAGCCCCTGTAAGTTGTAACAGGCAGGTGCTGGCTCATGCTGGTGGCCGACTTTGATTGCGATGATACACACAGCACACAGCAAACAGCACACAGTTCGCATTCATTTCGAGTGATGCTGTTGTCTACGGGTGCAGCTGCCGGTTTCAGTCAATGACCCGCTAGCTTAATCAATGCGGAGTCCCTGCTTGATTACATGGGTGACATAAATCATAACGGGGCACAAGCGCAGTGGCAGCTGCAAAAAGCTCATCGCACTCGACGCGCAGCTGAGTCTGTCCAACTGTACACCACACACACTCGAGCGGGCACTCAGGAGCATTTTGATGGCACATGACGACAATAGGCAAATTTGTGCAACAGCACGGCAAGCGATTGACCACATTGGCATTGTTGGACACACCGGGCCTGGGGCGGCACGAGACAACGAGAACGACAAGAATCGGCGGCCAATGGCTAAATGAATGTCCTGCAGAAATCATATAAATTACTGGCAAAGACATTAACTGCACATTATCCGTTGCGCAATGCAGACGCTGTGCAAAATTGTAGAAAAAATCAAGAAATCAACAATGCTCGACAACAATGGCAAGGAAAATCAGTGCAACACCGGGCCATCGAGTCCCTTTAGGCGCACATCTTGCCCCGCTTTTGAATGCGTCCAATGTTTATGCCATTATTCTTCCGGCGCACAGCCATTGTCCTGCAGCAGGGCAACACTTACAGCAGCAGCAGCATCAGCTCCCTTCCTCTTTTCTTCCTTCTTCCGTTGTCGCAAATGCAATCATTGTAATCGATTTTGCACAATTTCCAATGCGTTTTGCCCCTCAAGACGTTCGTTCTTCTCCTCTAGCTGCTCTAGCTGCTCTTGCTAGCTGGCTGCTAGCCTAGGGGTTGTTGCTAGACGCCGCCGCCACCTGGTATATTTTCATCCCCCTTCGCAGTGCATGCGGCCACACAGCTGATCATACCCAGCACTCTCATAGCTCGTGCCAAAGCGCGCGAGGTTTTCTTAAAGAAAACGTCGTCTTCAGGCAGCGGCAGCGGCAGCGGCAGAAGTGTAACGCCGTCCAAATGCAGCAAATAATGAGCATTTAGGCAAGGGTCTCGCTTTGGTCTGGCATTGCCTAGACTGCTTAGCAGCCGGCGCTCTTGCCGCCACTGCCACCGCCACCGCCACTGTCGTCGATGCCTCTGACTCTGACACCTTCAACTTTTGCTTGGCACAAGCCAAAAACTCCCGAACATCTGTCCCATATTTTGTGCCGTTTTAATGCGCTGGCATTTGCCATTGGACTGCAACTGCAACTGCAACTCGAACTTATCGCGGGGTGACAAATTTGGTAAGTATACCAAGGGGTCCAATGCCGCTTCTCCCCAATGTTAGCTAATTAACTGATCTGCTCTAAGAGCACTGTTGCCAACTGGCTCCCCATTATCGCCTCACTCTGGGGCAATTGGCTGATTGAAGTTGTTTGGTCATGGAGTCGAGCTCTAGTTTAGCATAATTGACTTTAATTCGAATATATGCCTAGCTCCACATCATAAATACTTAATGGGCTCAAGCTGTAAATACTTTTGATCAGAACTTGCTCACATTTGGTATGTAAATGAAGGCCAAGAAAGCTGGAAAGCTGCTAGTTATTGAGTAAACAACTGAATAAAAATACAAATATTAAAAACATAATTCGATAGTTCAGAAGGGAGTGCTAAAGATTGTGCTGATCATATCTGAAATGCTTCCAAAGACTTGTCCTATTAAAACTTGTTTGTATAGTACTTTACTTATAGGCAAGACGACTGTTTGGAGCTTCATCTACCGAGTCAGTTTTCAATGAATACTGAAGTTGCTTATTATTATTAATAGAACAAACTTTACTTCGATTCATATTTATTTTCAATTTGTCGTTGAGCAAATATTGTTTGGTAATCTCTACGTAAGCCGTCGATATTGATTCTTGTTTACATTTTAGCGTGTATTTTTTATAGGTCATTTAAATGTGTATATGCAGTTATCTACCCCAATAGAGAACCCCATTTAGGGCATACCAGGAATTATATTATATTGTATATATGGCACATGCTAGGGAGGTTCAACGAACTATTTGTTTTCATATGCCTAACCTAAGACAGTGGCAAGACATGATATTTTTAAATGCCCCACATATGATAGTATTGGAATGTCTATGTCTCCTGTTCTCCTACATTCCGCTATCTATGCACACCCTCTAACGGAACTGTAGTTTCAACAGCCGTATTAATAACATTGGGGTCATTGTCATGCCGCCAGTTTCATTTATTTATGTAGTACGTCTTGTGCGTGGCAACTCATAAATGTCGGCAACTGTCTCGACACTCACTTGGGTGCAGAGTCGGAACTCCCTGCGAGTAATGCACTCTGGTGTGGAAGCCATGCGGTGGCATTAGTCGGGCCGGGCGGCTGTTAGGCTGGTAGATTGGTAGGTTGGTCTATCGATCGGGTGGTGATGGTGGTGGTGCTTTACTAGTACATGTAGTACGAGTTCGAGGACTCGCATATAGGAAAAAGTTGAACCCTCTTGTCGAGTAAGCCAGTCAGTCAGCCAGCGCAGCTGCTTAATGGCAGCTCCGGCGGCTCAGACTTGGAGAGTTTTTCCTGCTCGTCGCCACGTTTCATTTAATTTTTGCTTCATTTCAAATGCGATTGCATGCGCCTGTGTAAGTGTGTGTGTCTGTGTGTGTGTGTGTGTGCCAAGGAGGCAAGCAAGGAGCAGGATTACTTATGGGCGATCGAGGTGGCATATGCGTTTTCTTGGCGCGAGCTATGCGGCAAATGCACACGCAAGGAAACAAGGAAGCAAAAAAAAAAGCAAGCAAGGACGTAAGGAGAACTGGAAGCAGGCAAAGCGAGGCATGAAACACACAACACAAACACAAACAGGGAGAATAATGAGAAGTTGGCTATGGGTAGCAACTAAATTGGGGTGACGATGACGTCCTCATCCTCCAGGAAGGTGGTGCCGTCTGAGCAGCCGAGCTGCCGAGCAGCAGGAGCCGCAACAGCAGCCGGTGGTGCTTTCTGCCGTAGAAATGCGCGCAAATGCAAAAATCTCGAAATCTCGAAATCTCGAAATCTCATAAAAAAAAACTGAAGTTGAGCAGCAAGTAAAGTGAAAAGCAGTCAAAAAGTGCAAGAACCACTCAAAATGTGAGCTTATATGTTGTCTATGAATGTGTGTGTGTGTGTGTGAGCTTGCAGTCTAACACACACACATACATGCACAAACACACACTCACACAACACAAGACGTTGTCAATAAATTTCGAGACTCGGGCGCGTTTCCTTGGGGGGCAGCAACCTCAACTCAAAGTCCCAGACGACGCGTCGTGTCGAGGTCCTTGCCACAATCGTCGCAGCTGCCGCTGCATTTCTTCTTGCACTCTGCAAATTGTTGCTGCTGACTGACTGCAAGAGAATTAGAGAATTATGAAGCTGCAACAACGCCGGCTGCGCTCTGTCATTGATAATCTAAGAGTCGCAGACTGCTTGCGGCTCGTGCTATGCGGCACAACATCATTTGTTACCCTCTCCCTCTGTCTTCTTGACTTTCTTTCTTGGCGAGTTTTTGGAGATTTATTTGCAGGGGCGTTTGTGGACATATTGTGACGTGTCACGCCCAGCAGTTCCTGCTGATCCCATTGACCATCAATAGCAGCTAATTATTTGCCAGGCAGTTGCCATTGTTGCAAGCTGCTTTTATCCAATTGCCAACTGCATTTCTCTTTGGAGCAGACGGCATCACCTAGGCGGGAGATCCAATTAGTCAACAGAGAAATTAGTGGAAAAGCCCTACAGGTTAATAGCCAGTTAGTGTTCAATGTGAATCTATTGTCAGCCCCTAATAAGCTATAGAAAGGCCGCCCGCCAATTTTCCAACACCTCCCAGTTCTGTGGGCTCTAGACAATGGTCTCACTCTCTAAAACCAAATTGAAACTTCAATTCAAATGCAAATATGCGTAAAACTTCAAACCAATTAACTGCTGCCAAGTAAGCAACTTAAAACGCCTTGCGGGCATATTGCGATCGCAACGTGAGCCAATTTGAATGTGAAAGGAGAGGCAGCTTTCACTACGGGATCCCAGCAACTTAGAGCACCATTCGAAATTCATGGCACACGCGGCATTCAGCGCCAACGAAACGGAAAATGCTAAGGAAAATGCATAATGAAAAGCTGATGGAAATGCAAATAGTCTTTGGCGAAAAATCGAAACCTTCATGCGAAAGGAAGAAGAAACCCTAGCGGGGTAACCCTTTAGCTCATTAGTGTGTTTATTGATCTACGGCAGGAGGCAATCAAATTCACATTTCGCAACATTAACATGACAATGCGGTGCAAAGGACTTATGACGATGACAAGGATGTGGCTGAGGTTGAAGCACCGAAGCGTTGCTAACTGTTTGCGGCGCAGTTGCCAATCGATCGATCGATCCGAACCCACCAAGTCGAACCCATCCGAACCGAACCCGATCGACCCTATCAATGCTCTAAGAAGTCTGCGTCGAGTTGCCAGCTGAGTCGCAGCTGAAATTCGCAATGAGCGCGCGCGCTAAAAAATGCAATTAAATCCCTTGGTTTCCCCCCCTTTGGCTCTTTGCTCTCGTCTTTCCTATACCAGTTCCGATTCACGTACTTACGAGTTATTCATAAATTTGCAGCGCAAAGAGATTTGTAGCAAACGTCTTTGGTTTGTCATGTTCACGTACCCTGTTTCTTACCCTTTTTGCTTGGCAAGGTTGAAGGTAAGGTAGAAAGGATAAGGTAACACACAGCACAGAGTAAGGTAGGGTAAGGTAAGACCAGGTTGGATAAGGTAGGGTTTCCACTGTCAAGCAATGTGTCATGGGGTTTTGTTTGTGTTTTTTTGCAATTGATTTGCGGAGAAAGCATCGATTGTAGGGTAATTGTGCAAAAATTGGTATTGAAAAAAGTCACAGGAATTCTTTGCGAATGTCAAAATGGGCGTGGTCCTGCATCCCAAATGCAGTGCTAGTCAAACCGGGGCGTAGGTTTACCTATGATAAATGTGCACGGAAAGCAGCATTGATTTGCCATGAATGGCAAGCAACTGCGACATTATCTTTCACTTGACTTGCAATTCTTGTTTGCCAAGGGGAAGAAGATGAGCTTATGCTATTCCTATGCCAACTGAACTTGACTAAAGTATCCCCTTTTAGGTGGTCTAGTCCGGTTTGTGCGCTTAGCATTTGTCACACGATCAGTCAAACACAAGACGATCCCCTAACTGATCTACTTTTACTTAAAGAAGCATATCAGTGCGCTTCCACAAGCGCTCCCATGCCCATTCGAGCACAAGAAATCCCACGACAAAAAAAAAGGTGAAATTGTAACACTCTCCCTTGTCTTGGAGGGTCGCGCATGCGCCCAAAAGCTGCACAGCTGCTACACTCTTATCCTTCAGCTAGCTATTTATTTAATTACCAAATATTTATTGAACATACATTACGGTTAATGTTGAGTCGCTTTCCCAGGCCCCTGCGATTGTCGTCGACGTCAGGGGATCGCGTCTTGAATGCGTCGCAAATTTTGCAATTTGCTCGGAGCTGCAGCAGAAGCAACAGAAAGGACAACTTCAATGATGATTTCGCATACCTTTCATGCACTATACTTGCTTGCTTGTATACAAATGTTATGTATATGCCACCCCATCACAACTCAGCCTTTGCCTAAGATTGGGTAAGCCCTGGGTTCGACGAATTGCTTAAGATTTTAGGGTGAACTGCATTGGCATTGATTTCCCATCGATTTGGCTGGCGAACTTGTTTGGCGCACCCTTCGCTTGCCAATTTGCTACAACGCAGACAATTTTCATATTGATTGCAATGAGTTTTCTTGAATTTTCGCATACCTTTGCCAATAATTTATGGCTATCCTTAATTTTCTCTTTGAGTTTTGCGTGCCTTTCTATTTTGAATTTGAATTTGAGGCGCTTGCTTTGCTTCAATAAGACTTATAATGGAATGGAGCGGGGAGGGCTTGAGCACAATAATCTAATATGACGAAAAAGAAAATCCCTACCTTAAGATTATCAGAGCAAAGCAATCTGAAGGACATGGCTTTTATTAGCTGTATTGGCTTGGCAATTTCCCAGATACAAAACATACGCATTGGTAATTTGAAAATACCTTTTCTGCACTCGCCAATTTCCGCTTTAATCGAATTTTATATTTTAACAACGCATTAAATTAAATAATTATTTTTAACGAAAAAAAAACACCTTAAATTGAGTGTTATAAGCTGTTTTTTTTGCCTCTAGCATTTTAAAAATCCATTTGAATTTCAATTTAAAAAAAACACTTTTTTTTTCTTACTAAAGACTTTTTGCTTTGTAACACGCTTTTGCCATCCAAATAAAGCATTTTGTTAAGCTAATTTTTATCCCATTGTGAACAAAATATTTCTTAACCCAACGATGGGTTTTTCATGTCACTTTCCTTACATCATGTAAAGAAAGCGCCGCCCCAGGCGTTGCCATTGATAGCCAGAAAGCACAATGACACAATACAAAAAAAAAAAAACAGAAAAACATAAAAAAACAGTCAAAATTATGTTATAAATTATAAGAAAAAAAGGGTAAATTCATGTTGAAAATTTCAAGTGCTTTGTAATAAAGCGCAGTTGGTGCAAGCTAAAGTAAAAACTCTTTCAACCCCAAAGAGATCTTCAGTGAAAAGGCGAAAAAAACTACAATGAATGTCAGAAAGAAAAAAAAATGTTAAAAGTTTGCTTCATTATTTGCTTGTTTTTCCAACGCATTTGTTGTTGTTGTTGCTGTTGTTTGATTGTGTTTTTGGTCTGTGCAATGTGATGATCATGATACCCCAAAGCAAGCACAACCCATCCGAATCCCAAACACAAACCAACCCAACCCAACCCAATCTAACCCGAAAGCAAACCAAAATCCCAAAGTACAAATTGTTGTTGCCCGGGAATGCAACGAAGCGGCTGCAATCGAAAGGAAAACATATACAAAAGCTAGAGAAGAGTTGAGAATTGTGAGGACTTGCTCTAACCTGGCTGGCACCGTCTGTCACTCACCCAGGCCACCCCTTGACAGCGACACCCTGCGCTCCTGCCCCTACCATTGCCAATGCCACATTGCTTGAGTCTTGATATGATCGTCGCGTCGTCGTACTCGCCAGAAATAGCACCATCAGCCATCAGCCGGCTGCCCGGCGCTGGCATTGAGTAGCTAAGTAAACCCAAAGATTTCACACGCCGCTGCAAAAGGCGTCAGTTGCGTTTTTTGTCTCCTTCTGCTTCTCCTTCGTGTTGGTTTTTTTTTTTTGTTTGGTGCCCCTCGGTGTCACCCCTGGCCGAGAGGGTCGGAGTCGTCATCGTCGAGATGATGATGGTGATGGTAGCATTGCATTTTTTACTTGACGCCTTTGCACAAAGCTGCATAATAATTACCCGATACCCTTATCAGGCGCTACCAAGAGGCGGAGAGTGCGAAAAATCGCTGGAAAAATCTCATTTGAATATGCAAGCATTTCCATATGCGAGTTTTGGGAAAACCCATCTGAAATTAATGAATATTTTAGAATACTTTACGAGCCGTGCTTAAAGGGCTAAATCGATTCACAATGCCATTGCAGTAGCTGCTGCTGATTGCCTCATTGCATCATTTGCATACTATAGTTGGAATAGGAAACAAGTTTTTAACTGGGTGGTAGAAGGCATCTGTCTTGTATTTCCTGCTCCATGAACGTGGAGTGGAGCCACCTGTGCTGGCATATTTCATATCCTAGCTACTTAAAACGCAATTAAGACCATGTGGAGTTGCGCACTTGCTGATCTGGGCCATGGGAAAGTGCGCAGCTCTATTATATTTCTTGGATAGAGACAATGAAATGGAACTTGTGATTAATCATCGGAAATGCTTGTCGCTATATTACGTGCCGCTAACCCATTTACAGCAGCTCGTAAATAAAATGTTTGTCTACTACCCCTATAAAGAAATCGTACATTATCGATAGACGACAGGCCCAAAGCGAGGGTGGAGAGCCACACAACAATTAGAGTGGCAAACATCAAGCTCGACGATCTTAAGTGCTCATAGAACTATCGGATTTCTCAAGTGTCTCTCTCTCCCTCTCTCTCTATCTACACACAAAAGTTCTTTTGCTCCCCTTTGATAACTTCATCATAAGATTCGGTCTTTGTTTGAGAGCTCAACTCATATCTGGGGGTAAGCTCAGTGCGCAGTTTGTTTTGAGTCCGTTATAGACTTTATTTCCATTCTTGGAAATTATTGTGGGAGGTTCGTTGTACTCTTTGCGTGCTTCGATGTGGCCTCATTTCACATCCACTATGATTTTTCTTCAGCTCGACGTCGTCTAGGCGTCAGAAATTGAAATTTATGCTGGAGCATTTAATAGATTTCTTCATTTATATGAGTACAAAATATTTATATTTAAATTTGTTCTTTCGCCTTTAAATGATTTAGTGTAATTAGCTCGTAGGCTATGCGACGCTGTGTTCAAGGCGCCTTAGGGGATTCATGTTCGCATGTATTATATGTGTGTGCTGGAATTGTTGGGGTGTCGTATTTTTTCTCTTTTTTGTGATTAAGATCTTCGAGTGCCAGTTTATTGTGCCGGACAGGCGGGCGGCGGAACGAAGGCAGCATAACGGAAAGTGGGTTGATTGTGAGATCATCAGTCGAGTTTTGGGCATTCAAATTGAGAGAGTCAAAGTAAAAGGGATTGCCTAATTGATACATCTGCGTATGGGGGCTCTGTATGAAATACACACATACTTTCTTTATACATATTCATTATTCATTTATGATATAACAGCACAGTTCTCATTGTAGCTTTTTTCTGGTTTGGTAAAGTGTCGCAGTGCCATTTGTCTCAGCTCACACGCTCGTCATTGTTTCGAACGACATTTCCAACCGTTATCCCTTCTAAGCTAACAATCTATATTTGTTTCTCTTTTATTTCGGTTTTTTTTGCTTGCTAGACAAACGACTTAGTTTTATGCCCAAATTGTGCAGCCCCTTTTGAGGGGCAATCACAATGGAAGCATCCCGCCTTTTACATCAACTTGAGATGCTTGGCTTTGCTTTGAAAGCTGCAGCGACCTTTGATCCTGTTTCGGTTTCTGGCCACCATTTGACATGCGCATGTAAATGTGCGCGTAATTCTCATAAAGCGGCTTAAGACACTTTTCATCTGTCGCTTTTCCGGCACAAAACACTTAAAAAAGCGCATGAAATTTTCTACAACGTCGAGCACTAAACGTAATGATCAGCGGGGTTGGGCCGAAATGTTAAAATGCTGCGACGCCCAGGCATATCCCAAAGGGGTAACCTTTAATTTGCATGCTGTCTGTCTGCCCCTTTTGCATGCTGCAGGGCGAGATGGTAACTGGACCACAACGACTTGTCCCGTACCGGTTGCTACTCGATTGGCTACATTTGATTGCCCCGTGTAGGGTTGCAAGTTGAGGGCCAGGTCCGCGATTTGTGTCTGTGCAGCATCTTGGCATCTGTCCGGGCGGGTCACGGTCACGGATGCGGCTAATGACCGTGCACAAAGGATGCAATGGACAGACAGGCCAGTCGCTATTAGCGCAAACAATGCAATCAAATAGCCATGAGGAAAACTATGTGTACTGCACCCTTTGCATCTCAATAATTTGCATTTGAAATCAGCTCAGCCCAGCTTTTGGAGTGGCCCCTGCTCTTATTGTTGTGCCCCTTTGTGGACACTTTCTTTGGACATTTTTATTTTCATTTGTGATTTACTTGGTCCGCTGAGCGAAGGATTAGCCCGAGCTCAGACCCTCGGAGGCTGCGTCGTCATTAGCCGCTACTTGACCTATTTTGCCAACTTTCGGCGAGCGATAAATGTCAGTGACGCCATTAAAGTTTAATAATTTATGAAAAGCCGCCAGTCCCAAGAGTTTCGCCAAGTTGTTGAGTTGCTTTCTTATAATATATTTGACTGCATACTTGTATCTTCCCTCTGTCTCTCTGCTGTTTTCCCAAGTGTTTTTCGGTGCGGTCGTTGACTGTAATTACCAAAAATTAGTTTGATTTTCATATCAAGTTTATGTGAGCTGCAATTGTGGATTATTTCCTGAAGGTTTTTTGGAGTGTTTTGAGCACGCGCCACAGCCGGAAGTGGTTTGTTCTTCGTGCATCTTTCGATCTATTTATAGAGGTGGAAGCAGTATTGAAATATGGGGGCGTTCTGTTATTGTTTGTTACGAATTGTGTCAGTTTGTCAGCAGCTCTGTGGATGGGTATAAGTGTGTGTTAGGAATTGGGGAGCTCAGTCTATGCTGGGCCCATATCAACACAGTCACTTATATCGAGCCAAGTGAGTGACAGCTGGCTGTGAGCCGTGAAGTACATTGCATTGCGGTTTATTTTTGTTAAATTACATTTACAGAAATACGTACGCAGGAATTAAAAAAGCATCGCCGTCGTCGGCGATAACGGTAGGAATTGAAAGGAAAGCCTGAATTTCGGCCATTTAGACGCATTTCGAACTCAATTAGCGCTCATTAGCAAATAACTTTGCAGACTAAGCGGCAAAAAATCACTCGAAAAGCGTTGCCAAAGGGGCCTAACACGCACAGGGGCGTGGCAGGGAGAGATGGACGGACGGACGGCAAACTAAACGGAAATGAACATTGACAACGACAATTGCTTGTTATTTGCAAAGCGAATTCCAGTGCTTCATCATGTCGAAGAAGAAGCCTTGCCTCTGCCTCTGAGACAGCCCTTTGGGGTTTCTGTGTGTTGTGCTGTCGGTGCTGGGGCGTAATTATAATTATGAGCGAAGCGGGGCAGCATCATTACTGCCATTCGAGACTCAAGTCGACTCGACTCGACTCGACTCGATTTGAGCTCATCATTGCCATTATTATCATCCGGAGAACGACATCATCAGCATCAGCATCAGCATCAGTTGCGCGAATTGGTGCGAAACGCACTTTGACTTGGACAGCAAAATGCTTTTTGCTTCATTGCGAGACACTCCAAGAGCAAGACAGAGACAGCAAGAGTGCCAGCCGAGAGAGAGCGAGATCGACAGAGAGATTGGCATCATGCGATGCCTGCCACAGCAGATTCTCTCAGTTTGCTCCAGGCTGTAAAATCTTTGCATGCTTGCCGCAAAGGAGAGTCTACTCTTATGAGGTGCACTCCTCATTTGCAGACAACCTTATAATTTGAACGTATGCATTTTTTGTTCAACTTCATTTATTGCTTTTGTACAAAATAGATTGCACATATAGCATACTTAATATATAACTATATGGCACTAGAATTCTTTTTGTCGTTGCACAATTTCAATTGTCATGCAGGGTATATTGCAGTCGAGTGGTTAAGCACAAAAAGTCTGCTGTTCTTATTATTTCGCTGCCTTTGTTTGTAATGCAATTTTCAAAGCGCGCGAGAATTACAGGGAAACAAAACAATGAAAATCGCCATCGTCGTCTTTGTCGTCGGAGTCCTCCTCATCTTGGCATCGTTGAGTTCATCGTGGTGTTTGCAATGAGTCTGCGGCTTGACTTGGCACTGGCGTCTCAACAGTTGCCCCTTGTGGCGGGCGCCTGGTTGGACTCCTTTTCTGCTTTTCTGCTGGAGATGTAGTTGAAGTCGAAGTCGAAGTCGAAGTCCGAACTGGAGTTTGCTGGACGGCGAGAAGACTTCAATTTCAATTTAAATGAAAACAAACTGTAGGCACTTTGTATTTATGTATTTTGCGGCATTCATTCAGCTTGTTTGCATCTGTAATGCTTCGTGACTTTCGAGTGTACTTAAAGATACAGATGGATGGACGCGAACTCAAACTCGAATTGTATGTACATACTACGTGTGCGATGCAGTTACAGATACATTTACAGACACAGATACAGATACAGATACAAATACAATTGCAGCTACAGATACACAAGCTAAAAGCAGATTGTGCGATATTCATATGGTTTTATTTGCTGACTTATCTCACGACCTATGTGGATGGTGTTAATTGGTAATTATGATAGTTATGGCTATCAATCTGACGAATCTGACAACAACTAACACATTAGTAAGAGAATGAGTGACTCATAAGCCAGTACTTCAGATAACTCTCTACTAAAAAGCTTAGTTATCAGCACTTGCTCACATAGCCCGAGACCACCCAAGCCTCATCACATAGCATAAACAGCTTCAAACTTTATGTGCCTTAGGAAAACAAACAGAAATATGAATGAATTTCAAATCTGAGTCAGTTGAAACGGCGACAATGAGAATGGAGATGGGCGGGGCGAGAGAGACTAGCGCCAAGCAAAGTGTGAAGAAAAACAACTATGATTTTGCACGCCTTCCAGTTAAACAATTGTTTGTTGTTGCATCTAAGTGCGTTCCGCGAAAAACACAGGAATTTACCCCAAGCTGTGACAGCATACAACAGTCAGCATCCAACTCTAGTTTCTTCTCAGTTCTCGGTTCTCACTTGGCGGCTGGCAGTTGGCAGTTTCCAGTTCTAGAGCCGAGACCCTAAGAAACCAGCTGACAAACGGAAATGCGCAGCGCCGTCAGTCATATGTGCAAAGTTATTTTGAATATGCAAAAAATATGAAAAATAAGACAAATCGACATACAGACTGAAACCCCAACCACAGCTACGAGTACATACTCGAACATATATAGACATTCACAGCCATCAGAATGAAGCCGAAGATTGCTCCATTATGGAACGAGAGACTGTGTGTGCTTTGCTGCTGCTGCCGCTGCTGCTGTTACTTTGTTGTAGAACACACAATAAAAAAACCCCAAACAGTATGGCACAGGGACGGACCAAGGGCTCAACGTCTACGAAGACGACGACGGTTACGACAAAAGCCAACAGCCAACAGCCAACAAGTCGAGCAGCCCAGACACAGAGCGAACCGTATTTAAAGATCATAAAACAACATTAACTGATCCGTACAGTGAATGAGGGAGTGAGAGAGCAAGAGAGTGATCTTCACAGGCGAGTGTGAAATTGTCAAGTTGTTTAAAGTTTACGCAGCATAATTAAATATTTGCCAATCGGCGTTTATAGATGTTGTTACCAGCCGGCCGTCCTCAGTCTTTGGCTCTCAGATTTGCCTCCACTCGATTCCCTATTTTTGTTTTTTATTATACTTTTTTCTTTTGGGTTTCTCTAATTTGTTTTTGTGTCTTAGTGTAGCAATTGTGTCGGCGCGACTGTTCGCATCTGCATTTTGTCGTGGGAATTTTCTAAGCCTGTGATTTTGTATTTGTCTCCTTTTTGGCCAGACCCAGATCGTGATCAGATGATGATGTTTATTTGTGTTGACAACATACTGTATTGGCAATATTGCGAATGTGGGCGTTTAACAAGGCGGCCAAATCGAATCGCCAATCCAGTTGGCCACAAACGAGTTGTTGTCCGTTACAAAATAGAAGTCGAGTCTGCCACACAACATTCATCTACAGGGCCACACATACATGCGTGGATGCTGTGCCCACACATAAGTGGAATGTCTCCACATCTAATAGCTCCGCGTGTGTAGAGTTGCTTGAACCTTAGATGAGGACTAGGACAGTGAGAGGGAAAGGGAAAGGGAGAACGGGAGCACTGAACATACACAGACTGAAACTGCATCCCAGACAAGCTGAGCGAGGGCTCATATTAATATCGTTGTCGCAGCGTTGTGCAACTGTGTGGGGGCTGCAACGGCTCCAACGCACAACACACCATACACACACATACACACTTATCCCCACACACTGCAGTTGTAGTGCATTAACTAAATGCATTGACCTCTCAGCTTGTGCGCTCACTTGGTGGCAGAAATACGAGTTTTCCATGTATCTATCCCCATACAACTAACTGCACGACTCTTGTCTGTGTGTGTAATGTATATATGTATGTGTGAGTGTGCCTGAGTGTGTGGGGAGTTGTTCTTGAACTTGTCCTGCATCTTTTCTATGTATCGTTCAACGCACATCTTTGCGGTGGCGTGCGGCCATTTGATTTGCTCCCTTTATTTATAGCTGAGCTCTGTCTTGTGGGGGCAGCATTTAGTTTCATGTTGCAAGCATTAGTGATGTTATTTAGATAAACAACTGCCAAGCTCTATGATGGAGTATTGAGTTCTGGTCAAACGGTTTAAATGTTAAAGAAACAAAGAAACAACAAAGTTATGCATTGCAATCTATTTCTTATTCTTAGCCATGTGACGGAGCTCAACCTTCCCATATTTTAATTGGTCAAAAAATTAATACTTATCTTTGAGAGTATAAAAAGCCGCTTTATATACAAACTGGTTTAATTGTGAAACCGATATATTTCTAATATAATATTATCAACCAAATTCCATATTCATATATAAAATTAACTTAGATTTGCAGTCAAAGAATGAATCATTGCTATGAATAAACTGATTATTTCTGAAGCGAATTTCCGATCATAAATAATGAGAAAGCGGCTCGGAAGTGCTGCTTACGAGCAATGCATATTAAACATGAGTTAAGGCCACAGGCTGTTATTATTCCCACGGGACTGGACGGACTGGAGCTGCTGCAGCATTTATAAGGAAACAGAACAATGTTAATATCGGGGCCTGTTCACTTATCAAATGGGACTCCATTTGTTTAAGCGCTAACAATTCTCGCCGATAGCGATAGTGGAGTGTGCAGTTCTCCACTGAGAATTTGGACAAACAATGCGCGCTCGTATCTTTCATATTTGTTAATCACATAATTTGTTTGGTTTTTGCGGCAAGAGAGAGGGAAACAGGTACGCATGGACCAAGGACCACCTATTGGCTAGTGTTGGCTACTTGTTGGTTTGGTTGGCCAAGTGCAAAAAGGAAATCTCTTTATTAGTAAATGAGGATGAGGATATGAAAGGATCTAACAGGAAGCGAACCTAGCATAAAAGAATCTATCGTTTTACGCTTTTTGATTTCACATTCATCTCTCAATCTTCTTTTATTATTTTCTGCCACAATGGTCAAGGATCTACGCCTTGCGAAAATTGGCTATGAATGGACTGCTGCACTGCGTTGACTGACAGCCAGTGCAACCACAGAAAGATGACGCGTTCGGTGTGGTAATCGCAGTCAGCTGCGTGTCTCGGTCTCGGTCTCAGTCTCCGATCAATCTCTCCCACAACATTGTTGCTAATTTTCTGTGGGCTGACCGCAAATAATCAGTCAGGAAGCTGGACAATTATTAGTAGACACCACATAGAAGAGCACACTCAATTACAGTTCGCATGTGAGCTTAGCTTTTTATATGCTGTGCGTTGAACAAATTCATTAGGAAATGTCGCACACAGATACATTTGTATGTTGTGTCTGCATGTTATGTGCGTGCCACAGAAACTAAAGTGGCTTTTAATGCCTCTATCTTGGCGCCCAATTAATTTTGTCCAATAAAACGAAAATTATATGCATAAAGGGTATATAAACATATACCAAAGAAACGAGTCTGTATGGGTGTATCTGTGCATGAGCTTGTGTGTGGCACGAAGGGCGAGCAAAGCGCACGGCATGAAAAAGATTTGCAGAAATTTTGGCGCCAAAATGCAAGTTGATAAACCAGTTGCGTTGCATATTTGCCCCTCAAAATCTGTGCGCCTTTTTTTGCGACTTCTGTGCGACTGTCAGTGTGTGTGTGTGTGTGCGTGTGCGTGTGCGTGTGTGTATCTGTGTGAGAGAGTTGCTTATCGGCGCCGTCAGTGCCAGACTGCGGTCTACATCTACATTTATAGTGCGTTTGCCACACAGACACTTGTGCACACAACTTTATGAGCTTGAATTCTACTATATAAAAAGAGCAAAAAAAAAACAACTAATGAAACCCCGGAGAGCAGAGCACAGCACAGCAGAGGTATGCGAAGGATGCTGGGGGCAAAAGGCGACGCATAATTTGTAATAAAGCTTGAGGACTAATGTGTTTTTCTACCTTGTGCCCATTGAGCCGAGTCGATCTTAGGCTCGGCCCATCAAAACCACTGTGAAAAGAATGAACGAAAAATTTGAGACTTAAAAACTTTTCACTTAATGAATCTAAGCGAAGTGCGAGGCAAGCTCGACAATCGGCAATCGGCATTCGGCATTCGGCTGGAGCTGTAAAGCCTGGACGTGATCATCGTCGTCGTTGTCGTCATTACTGGCCGTGGCAGGTAGTGAAGTTGTGCAACATTTTTTCCCAGGAACTTTTTTTGTTTGTCGAAACTCCTTATTGAAGCATATCGAGAACTGGTGCCACAGCATTCCATGGGACATCCACCAAAAAGCGAAGTGGAGTCGAGGCAAAGCAAAGCCCAAAATGCACACACATCACATCGCCATTGCCATCGCGGACGTATCAAAGACCTAAGCCATTGATCAATGGTATTTGTTGTTGCTGTTGCTGTTTCTGTTGCTGCTGCTGTTATTGCACTGTCTGGTTAGAACTGCAAGTTACCTGGGCCAAAGCCCATTTAACGTGCCAGACACATTTTCGGCGAAATGTTTTTAACAGCCATCTCAAAGTGCTGGCCCAACGAAGGATCGGACAACGTTTGGACACGACAGACGACAGACGGACACAGCATGGACATAAGCGAAAGCTAAGAACTTTGTCCAGTCTCAGTGCCAGACAGTGTCAGTTCCAGGCCCAGTCTCAGTCTCAGTCCCAATGGCCAAGGAGGCACAAGCACAAGCACAAGCACAAGGAATTTGCAGTGCAAACTCTGCGTGATTAGAGAGCTAAATTGAGCGTTGGTTTTCAGTTTCGGTTTGCTTTGGTTTCTGCGAGATATCGATATTCAACTTTTGGCTTGGCAATCACGCCTTCGCCACCGCCACCCCCCTTGCCACTGCTCTCTTTTGCCCCACATCGTCTACGTCTCCCACTCGTGATCGCATAAGAATGGGAAGCTCATATTTGTTATCGTGCTTTGCCACGAACGTTCTGTGTGGTTCCCACTCTCTCTCTTTCTCACACTCTCTCTCCTCTCTCTCTCTCTTTCTACTTATGTGTGTGTGTGGAGCCGACCGCCAAAGTGCAGAGGCAAGCATCGTTTTCGATCTTTAGTGTGTGACGCAATTTTGGCGCGAAAGTTGGCGTCTCTTTTGGGGCTTTGGTGTGTGCCATTGGGGCACGCTTTTCAGCGATTATGTGATTGGGCTTGCGAGTGCATGTGTGTGTGTGGGAAAATGCATTTCCTTGGCTTCCTTCACCTGTTCAGGAACTGGCTCCGTTGCTTCCGTTTCCTTGTTGTTGGGGCAGTCCAGGAAGGAAGTGTTCAGACTTGCAGTAGTTTGTCTAACTGGACAACTTGTCGCACTGTTGGGCCTAAGTAAATAAAGCCACCAGGAATCAAACCAACCACATCCTGGGGCAGCACTGGCCAGCCAACGATATGCTAAAGTCGCAGCCGTTAAGCAAATCTCAATGTCACGCTGATTGACCGCAAAACCTCGAAGAGCTGAAGTGACACAGCTCGAAATTCAATACGCTTGAAGAGGCTGCGAATGCTTGAGGACTTGCTCATGTCCTACTCGGCTTAAGTTACATAATCGAAGACCACGAAGCTGTCACTTTTACAGGGCAAAGCCAGAAACGAAGGCGATGACGGAACGAATGATGGTCCAAAGATCTTGAGGTTGCGAACTTCATATTTGCTCAAGTGTTGTTGTTTTAGCGGGAAAATATTGTAGTCCAGTGGGCGTGCCACCTGTGTGTGTGAGAGTGTGTGTGTGTGTGTGACAAACCGTTAATAGAGTTGCCGCTTGTTGCGTAAACCCAGATTTCGTTTCCTGGAAAAGATCGAACGCAAAGTGCTTGGGCTAAGCGCCTCCATCGTTTGTCTTTGGCGAAAATGTGAACTGGTGACAGTTTAAGAAGGAAGATAACCGACTTGACATGCGATACCTAAGGGAAAGTGGAAAGTGGTCGGCGACTCCTACACTGTCTGGTCTGTCTAGTCGAGTCGATGCTATCTGTGCATAAATCTAAGCGCACCACTTGAATGGAATGGAATGGACACTTGAGCGTACAATTTTCTCATGATTGCCAAAGTGCCGAGTTGGTCAATTAATGAGCCGGCGCAATGCAGTTTTGAAGGAGCCGGGCAATGGGCAAAAAGGATCCTCTACTTGCAGTTAGATAGACAAATACTCGTATCCTGTTGTGCACTTTGCTGCAGTTGACACTCCAAATAAAGTGCAACAACGGCAAAGAGATACTTTTTTTACGGCTAGTTATAGATATCCCTTGTTGGACAGACAGTTTGACATTTGTGGACAATCTACAGCCGCTACGTCCTGTGGTGTCGTATCGTCCGTCCTGTTAAGCAAACAACAAGTGAATTGAGGCGAGCAGAGCCGCACCAAGCAAAGTCTTCTACGCATCAGCTGAGGAGTTTGAGTGCTGGGAAAATTTGTGTGCAATCAGCTGTTGCCGAATTTTGTTCTTGTTGTTGGCGACTGTTGTGGGAAAATGGGATCATAGTGTGGATTTTAGTAGGGGATTGAGGGACCATGTCCATGTCTGGAGTGTAGCTAAACCTGTTTGACTCTTGTTGTTTCTTTTGGCTTTGCTTGTTTTTTGCTTTTCTCACTTTTTCAGTTTTTACTAGCACTCTCAGTCGCCTCAGTATTGGTGGGTCGTTAATGCCCGATTGTGACTTGTTGTTAGTGTTAGCCTTGCTTGTCTTGGACTCCTTTTGTTCGCTCACCTTGGCCAACAAAGCAGGCAGAGCAAATCATCAAGTGCTGCCGTTGCCGTTGATGATGATGACGACGACGACGACGACGACGAGGACGAGGACGAGAATGATGATGGGAATCTAAAGCAAAGCCTAAGTCTGCATTGCAACATCATTTATCAGTTGCACAAGCGTGGCAAGTGGGCAGGGCCCGGAGCATACCTGCCGTGTGCTGATCTCACGCTTGCCAAACAATAAAGTCAAAGGCCCATAGACACACATTACAGGTTGATAGACACATCCCCTTTCTTCTGACCCTAATAACGCCGTTTTTGGCTTTGTCCTATGGTCTTTTCTTTTGATTATTTCTTGCTTGTCTGGCGTGTTACAATTGCAGAATTATTGTCCTGGGAATCGGCTCCACCTACGTTTCTTAGGACCACCACCAGACAAATTGCTCCACGTTCGCGGCCAGCACGTACAACATTCGCCAGTCCGGACCCATGCAACATGAGCAACATTATGCAAATAGCATGAAGCAGAGGGCGGCAAGAAGGGACTGCAAACGGCTTAACAAATTTCAGCATGAGGCATTTGCTGCCAACGTCAGCAGCACGACGTCCACTGCGACGGCGACGGCGACGCTTGGTGCATAAGAAAATTTTGTCCGTTACAGAATCTGGCGCGCAACGCCTCAGCTATGTATGTGTGTGCCGTCTGTGTGTGTGTGTGCGAGTGTGTATGTTTATGTTTGATAAAATGCGATATGGGCACATTCTCATTCCCATTCTCATTCTCATTCCCATTCTCGTGCTCAATAAACCCCCCTGCCTGGCTTTGGCTGGTGCAATGTGCCACAGCGAGCAAAGTCGACTGCGCGAAAGAGAGAGTGAGAAAGAGAGTGTGAGAGCGAGCGAGAGGTAGGAAAAAACAGAACGTGAGTTGCTGCGCGAGCGCAACATTGAGCACTCTCGGCTCAACCCGACGACGTCGGCAGAGGCACAGCATAAACGAGCATAACGTATTTTTGCTGTCGGTGTGGCACCAACACACACACACACACAGACACACACACACACATAGAGGTTCTTCTGCCCCCGACCAAGCCCCGACTATAGAGTGTCAACTTTTAGTCTCGAAGTTGAGGCAATAAAAACCAAATAATTGAAAACTCGACAGCCAAACGAACTACGACAGAAATATCTTAAAGATTAGATGCGTGCGAGAGAGCGTAAAAGGGGTCTGGCTAGGGGTCGGCAGGGGCGGGGGCAGGGACAGGGCTGCCAATGTCTGGCTGACTGACTGGCAGCCTGCCTCAATGGGGGCAAATGCGAAGACTCTTATGATTAATGTGATGGCAAAATTGAAAATATATTTTTACCCCACCAAAAAAAAAAAGGCAACGGCAACGGAAATGAGGAGGAAGTCGTCGTATGGTTTATGTTGTGCCAAAAGAGTTGGGGTGTGATGCTGTGATGCTGTGTTCTTGCTGGTAATGGTAATGGTAATGGTAATGGGGGTCTGCACAACATACGGCACAGATCACAAGCATGGAGATTAGTTTTTGGAGTGCAGTCGCGTCTCGGCTGTTTAGGGGGAGTGTTGTGAGATTGCGCCAAAGGAAGTGGAGTACTGGCAGTCTGATGTATTCTTGGAAATGCGCTTCATTGTTGAAGAATGGATTAAACAATGGATTCAGCTCCAGAATAAGCATTCAATGGAACTAACTGCGCACGCTCGAAAGTATGCAACAGTTTGGCGCTAATCTTTATGATTAAATTTAGTTAAGTTATTGCTACACACATTTGTTTTGCATTGTTGCATAATTATGCGGTAATTAACACTTCATTGTCATGCTCTTTTCAATGAGCAACTTCTTCGGAAGGTTCAGCCATCAATTTCCAATATAAACCAATGCACGTGCGAATAATTTAGCAATACGATGAGAAGTCAAGTTGAAAAATTACCTGCTGGCATTGCCCATAAGCGATAAACGATGCTGTCACTTGTGCAAGCCATACATATATATATATATATATATTTATACACCCAGGGCTCATGGAGAAACACACGACACCCGGGGAGTGTGTGAAGATTTTTCCTCAAAAGTCACCTTAATGGCAAGCCGAGAGTAGAGAAAGAAAAATGGGTATCCCAGCAATGATAATAATAATAATAAAATACGAAAATAAAATACATGGCAGAGACGAAGAAAGAGTATTTGGAAAAGTAAACACGCCAGGATATCAAGTGTACACATGCTACATTAGATCGGCCAGTGCGGAAAGATCTCCAGTTTCTGCACTTGGCATTGTCTGCACCGTTAGATAGCCAAGAAGACACAGACCAGACACAGCCCAGTCAGCCAGTCGAAAGAGAGTATCGTGGGAATGGGCATTGTGGAATTGTCTGTGCGCTTTGTCAACGGTTCAAGTGTCGTCGAGACCACTGTCTTTCTGCACTCCCTACTCTCACTTGTTGTTGCTATTGCTGATGTTTTCTTAGACAAATGTTTCCAATTTTCTCATACACTTGCACTTGTCTCACACACATTGTGTGGCACAAAGAAAGTGCACGTGTAGTAGTAGTACGCGTTTACCATACGACCAAAAATCTTCATTCCATGCACAAAATATAGTATGTTCAAGTGGTCAACCTTTGTTTCTATGCCAGTCTAATTTGTTGTGCGCGCGGCACGGTGGACACTTGAGCCAGTGAAAGGACACGAGGTAGACAACGATCCCAGCATAAAAGTGAAAGAGTAACCCACTCTAGTCCCTTCTACTCTGGGAACGGACACAGGGCAGCTGCATTTGGCGTGCGTGGGAGTCATTTTTGCTGGGCCAAACGTGGGCATGATGCAATAATGCAATAACTCAATAAATAATGTCGTTTTTAGACCAGCAGCCAGAACTAACTGAGTTTCCCACGATTGTGGGTAAGGTGTCAGATGAAAGTGTCCAGTAAATGGGCGCACTGAGAGAAGACTTGTTCAGCTAGGACTTTCCACATATATCTGATTATTTCTTGTATTTTCTTGAGTTCCATAAGATTTTGATAAACTTTAATATGCGTTTTTTAAAGTAAATATTTGTAAAGAGTTTTTTATTTACAAATTTGAGCTGAAATTTGAATGTAAACATTTTATTTGTTTATTAATTTATTTGTATTTATTTTTTGGTATTTATTTTTTATATTGATTTATTTATTGCGATATATATTATTTGCTATCATGACAAGTATTACTTTCATTATACAAATAATTTTCTGTATTTTGTGGGTCAGTTTTTATTTTAATATTTTATTTGCAATTGTTGGTTGATAATAAACAAAACATTAACTTTAAATATTTGATAATAAACAAAACATTAACTTTAAATATTTAACTGCGGCACATATGTATTTCTGTGAAAGACTATTGTTTTTGATATGATAATCAGACTTATCTTTTCAATGTCAAATAACAAGTAGAAAAACCATTGGAAGACACGTTCTATTGCAGCACTTTGCATTTTAACCTGTTGCATAGCCATAGCTAGGATTAGAGTATAATTTACAATCGATAAATGGACATTTATGAGCATTTACACTGACTCTTCCGGTCATTGCTAAGATCAACTCCCAAAATATCGCGCTCGTGTCATAAATCAAGAAAGAAATCGCCTTTTCGGCTCAGAGATACTGGAGTTGAAAAAAAGGTATAAAAAGCAACGACAAATATTGCTTGAATGAAGAGGGACTGCTGGACATGCAACAATGTTGCAAAGCCTGCACAAACATTTGAAAGTTTGTTGCTCCGTTTGTTTGCACAAAGATAAATTTCACTTGGTTATCGATAAGCGGGGAGCTGTGTGCGGGTAGGTCGATAGGGCATCACATGTGGCTGCAGATAAAAGCGGAGGCAGTCACAAAAAAAAATGAATGTGTATGTGTAATAGTGTTGTCAAGCATTTAGTTGAAATTGTGCATAGTGCGCGAGAGGAATGCGAGAAATGAGCGTTAGGTTCGTTGATAAAAAGTGTTGGCAACGAATGCTAAATGTGCCCAAGCGGCATTATTTGATTGACAAACAGCGGGCGTAGATACTGAATGCACACACAGATACAGATACAGCTACAGCAACAGCTAAAGATACAGATACAGCAAGCAGCTCAACATACAGATACTGCAAGAGCTACAGCAAAAGATATAAAACATTGTGTTTGCAGGCAGAAGTGCGCAAACATATTTCAACTTATTTAAAAGCGCGTAAAAAGTCGATAAATGTCACTTATCTGTTTGCCGAAAGTCAATAAAAGGAGCTGCCAGACACAGAGAGAGAGAGAGAGAGCGAGTGAGGGAGAGAGAGGAGAGAGTAGGCGGGTCTGAGCAGCAGCGGAAATTGACGTTGGCATTGGCAAAATGCGAACTAAGCATTAGCGCCAGCTGCAATTACGTGACGTCATAAAGTTATCGCATTGCCATTGTTGTTGTTGCGCATACGCCCCCTTGCCTGCCCGCCTCCTCAGATACACACACACACACTCGCGTTGCACTGATAAGTTGTGTTTTATGAATGAAACTGATTTTTTATTGCCTTTTGTATATATTTAACGGGCATTTCAATAGCTTTAACAGCTTTTGTTGCTGCTGCCGTTTGTTTGTTGTTGTTTCTGTTGTTGTCGTTGCTTATCAATGAGCATTTTAAGCATTTCGCTTGCAGCGGACTGAGCTGACTGAGCTGACGACTGGCGGCAAGCTGCACACAATTCTTTTGAAGAAAGCTGAGCAATCGCCGTTTGCCACTGACCTTGAATGCCACAAACACATAAACTACAGATATTCATATGAATACATACATACACCCGCATGTATGAATATATGAGTGTGCATACACACCGAGGTGTATGTGTGTCAGACGTGTTGTTGCCAAGTGTGTGTTGAATGTGTTTTTTGGTGGCACAAAATCATATTCTATCTTACTGCGGAAATGCTCGCGACGTGCCGCAAGTAGAATCGCAAAAAGTCTGTCAAATTCGCTACAATTCCAGTATTTCAGACATACACTCACATGAATGCACTCACACTTACAAGTATTCATTTGATTTTATTTACTCTTTTCAATATTTACTAAGCTCGGCGCGTGCTTGGGTTTTGAATGAATCCAATTATGCCTAAATATTGTTGTGTGTTGTATTTCCACATAAATATGTCACAAATATATGGCAGGCATCTATGTACGTCGCGATACCCTACAAAAGTTGAAAGTGTGTAGAGTAACTGACTGTCAATCTCTTTTATCATTTGTTTATTGTTTCTCTATGAGATCTAATCACACACCTTTTTCAATCGCAGTCTTCGGCTAACGAATACATTTGCTTATTTAAATTTGTGTAGGGTACAAATACCCATCCATATTGGTCTCGTCGAACGGTCGCTATTTGCTGACCGTACATTGACTTACATAAATATGCTGTGATGTTTTTGCATACTACTTTCATATCTATATCAGCAGCACAGCTGCGACCATTTACTTATTTAAATGATAAAGAGATACACACAGAATATATATGTTGCATAGATTCTAAGAAATTTGTCGGCGATCTATAAATGCATACTTGAAGGTCTTAGAACACATTCCGGCATACCTTTTATCGTCCTAGGCATACTTCTATCTCTCAATGGTTTCTGATTTGTGTCTCTGGCCCAGCGGTTACAGGCACTCCTTTTTCCCATTCATACGCGCCCAGTTAAATCAAAAAACAACCATTCATTGAATAGTGTCTCGTTCCCAGAAGTGGAAGGCACTTAGTTCCCACTGTCCCTGGACGCGATTCTGTTGCCCACAGTGCAGTGGAATTGTCTCGCGGCCACTTCAAACTGGGCAACAACGTCCACAAAAAAAAGAAACCACTCTAGATATTTTATTATACACCTCTAACAATGCCTCTGGTTATGGTACTCGTAACCTGGAAATCATATAAGCGGTGCATAACAAAAGTGTTAAAATTGCGTAGAGAAATTTTGTTTAGAAAATATGAATTTCAAGCTATCAAGGCTTTGGTTGAAGCCTCCGCTGTGCCTCGCTGTGGTTGCCGTGTGCCTTGCCCCTTCAAGAGTTACCTGCCGAGCTCTGCACGTTGTATTCTTATATAAGTGGTTAACTATCGATTGGTCATTGTAACAGGTTGTTTTTTGTCTCTCGGCCTACTGTAAAAAATCCATTTTTTTGAGCAAATTCATTGAGGAGGTGTTAAACAAACAGCAGCTCGGCCTGGCACTGTGCAGAAACTGTCAAAGGCGGCATGCCAAAAATTTCAGTAGTATCAAACACATAAGAGCATTTCCAATAATACTCTAGCACAAAGGTATCCAAGGAGCTACTTCAGAAGGGCGAAGGATAGCTAGTTGACCTCTATTTAAGTCAAAATCAATCAAGATTTGACTGTATGAGGCCATGGTTAAATAGACTAATGCAATAGTCCATGAGTCTTTTTACAAAACCATGGTCTAGAAATGGTTAAGGTTGTGATAAATCAATTTATGTAATCCAAGATAAAATATTGTAAAATTTACCGTACAAAACTAAACATGATATAAACAATCGATATATGTTGGGTTTATAACTCTCCTCTCCATTGCTAAAGATATTTGGTTCTGTAGTACGCAATACACCTGTCAACAAAAACAAAAGACAAAGTATGTTAAAAAGCAATTCTTTACAATTAATGGCAATAAAATCACATTAAAATTGCAACAGAGCAACGCCCAATTTTAAATACAACAACACCAACAATGCCAACAACAATTGCTTTATAGACAGCAACAACAACAAATTGACAACAATAGATAAAAAGATGTATTGTCTCTTGTAGCAGGTCGTAATGCCGCGCTATTCAAAATAACTCATAGTTCGCAGTTCATTGAAAAGTGTCACATTGTGAGTGCAAAGACGTGTATATTCGTAAAGGCGAGTGTATATAGTAATAGTAGTGTAATCGCATCGGCAAATGAACCAAATTATTGGCTACAATGGGCGTTGCAACAACGACAACAGACAACAGTCGCACTCGACTTTTAGTTGTTGCACGTGCGTGAGGCAAACAATTGGGCCGCAAAATGCAATTGTATCATATGCTTGGTACTTGGTTGTACCTTCATCTAAGGTCCTGTTGCACTGTCCACTGTCCACTGTCCACTGTCCACACACACTCTCATTGTGTGTGTGTTTAGAATCAGCGATGTGAAAATTTCTAGAACGTGATTCTCTTGTCGTGTCTTCTTGTTTCTCATTTGTATGTTTTTTTCTGTATTTTTTTTGTAGTTTTTTTAACTGAAAAGTTGGCGCATTGTTTGGGCAGTTCATTATGAGCACTCGCATTTAGTTAGGTTGCTTGCTGTCGGCTTCAGCTATTGTTGAACATGGAGCGCATTTTGAGACACGTACGGACGGAGTTATCGTCTCAGTTTAGCCAAGCCAGTGAACATGGTTACGATTTTTCTTGCCGCCAAAACTTGCCTTTGGGCAAAGGACATAAGAAAGGATTGCTCTTGTGGAAGCTTTGCCGCGCCTGCGGTCGACTGCCTTTTTAGTGCCCGGCCATTAAACTAATTTATCACCAATATAGCGCACTATTCGTAGGGCTGCGACTGGAATGGGACAAGCGGTAGCAAATGGAACAGGACAACCCCTTACATTGTGGGAACTTTGCCCAGGATGGTGCATGCGAGTGCTCGGTAACATTTGTTAATGTTAATGTTGTGTTGCCAAGGCAGCGGCAGCGGCAGCGCAGTCGATCGGCTTTTGTGTCTATTTACCATAATGAAAACATTTTCAAATATTTTATGCAAAGTTGTTGTTACTGCATGGCAGTCTTGACATGACCTTAGCTCAACCTCAGCTCAGCTCAGCACAGCGCTACCCCGCGGTGCTGACGATCCCGACAAGGATGCGGATGAGCATGCGCGCTTCGATATCCTGTCTGGGAATTGCAATTGCTATACGAACGGATCCATTCCAATACCGGTTACTAATTTGCGATCTGAACTAGTTCCTTTGGGCTTGGCCTGTCATTATGTAGATTTCCTTCTTAGTTTTTTTTTTCATTTTCTTCGTTTTACTTTGGGCAACTGTCACTGGGTGATCCCAGCCCAGCCATCTCCCGCTCTCTCCTGCTGCCCCAGCTAATGTTGTTGATGTTATTGCTGTTGTAGTTAATGTTGTAGTTGCTGCCCGTTGTTGTTGGGCCATCAACCATAGATTTTCTCACAGGAAGTATGAAATACCATTGCCATAAAAACGTTGAAAGCACAATGAGAGCTGATAACGATCCAAGAGCAGTGCAGTGCACAAAGTATCCAAAAAAGGGAACAAAAGCGGCAATTGGCTTGTGAAAATCAAAGCAAGCAAACGACGGACAGCAAAATATCCATTTGCAGGGACTAGTCCTTCGTCCTCCTACGGTCATGTTTGCACTGCCCGACTGCCCGACTGACTGTTTGGCTCTTTGACTGTCTAAGCCGCAGGTACAAAATGATTAACTTCAATGCCGTTCAAGATCTCACCGCAATTAGGACTGGCATCCTAATAAAAAGCAATCCAACAGGATCTAGTGCAACCCGAACAGGTTACACGTTACAGTTTACAGGTCGGGCTGTTGCAGCTGATAATGGCAAAGAATTGCGTCGTCATACACAGGTTCATTTGCCCCCTCAGAATCCAAAAGATGCACTTAGCCATTAGATTCTCTTGCTACCCTACTACTACTCTGCCTCCGTCTATCTGTCTGTGTGGATTGGTGTGTCTGTGTTGGGGGCGATGGCAGCATTATTCTTAACATCAAATAAATAAAGGTCAAAACACAGGCACATCAAGTTAAATGCATAAGATTGTAGAGTGCTGGCATCAAAAAATTAGTGGTAAAAACGCAGCTCAGCTGAGAGGGAGAGAGCTGAGGACGGGCCACAAAGGAGCTCGTGATTTGTTGCAAGATTTCTGTGTAAATGGCATAAAAAACAGCTCCGCGCTGAGTTGGCCAGAATGTGGCAAGGCGACAGGCCGTGGGAGCGCTGCAGTGGCTGCCGTTAATGGCGCAGTCTTGGCATGACGACCTCGTCGTCGTCGTCGTCATCGTCGTCCTCGACAATTAACACAACAACAATTTAGAGGCACATCCTTGGGAATGTCGAGCACTGAATGCAGGGCCTTATTTTTTATGAATTGTTCATAATTTTTGGTTTGCTCTTCATCGCTTTTGTGGACAAGGGCAGCTCAAAGACGAGCCGACATAACCAGCATCAGCAGCAGCATCAGCTGATTTGTATAGTGTCGAACTAATGGGGAGCCAGTGAGGGGATTAATTATGTTGACAGGTTGCTGCAATTGAAGTGCTCCTTGTGATAGCACTGCCAGGATCTGGCCTAATGAATTGTGAATGGTGCAAGGAAAATGTGTGATTGTGTCTAGAATCAGAATTAACTCTACATTGATAGTTGACTTAGAGTTTGACATTTCCTGGAATCCACAGCTGGGAAACTGATTTCAAAGGATATTCTTTGCTTAAAAAATAAACAATACTGGGCACGTACACAATTAAACGGAAAATCGAAACCTCAATCGCTTAGAAATCATTGCATAAATTGATATTAACCTGGGGAATATTGTGATGGAATTTTCGCATAGGAAATGATTTGCCAAATCTAAGTTGGCAGACAATTATTTTCGCCAGAAATGTGCAAACATTATTTGAAAATTGTTCATAATATTTCGGCAGCACATAAATATGAATCAAGCCCATTTTTCCCCCGGGAGAGAGAGAGACAAGAGACGAGTCGCAGCAATATTCGTGAATGAAAACCGTTTTTGTAGCGGGCAAAATATATTCTGATCAATGGGAAAAAGGTGACGAGGCTCAACGCAAAACTCAGCTGGACTGTGTTGCGTTTGAATGTCGCCTCAGGTGACAAATCGTACGACTTGGCAACAACAGGTTGCAGTTGCACTGTTGGCCTTCCTTTTGGGCTGAGCACGCACACAGGCAGAGTGAATGACGCGGCAGGTTTCGTGACCTGGCCAAAATGTGTCATTTCGCACCTCCATAAAATGACGTTGCATCGTGGGCAATCGTGGCCAATGGGTAATGGTTAATGCCCCTTGCGTCCTTCAGCCTGTGTGTGTTGCATAATGTTAACTGCAGTGCATTGGCAGGCCTTGTCTAATGTGCGATTTCGAATGCAGAATTTGCATACGTAATTTTCATTGATTTTCACACATGCTAGAAAGCAGTTGCAGTCAAAAGGGTCAAGGCAACGGCACACAGACAGGATGTCCTGGCATAAAAGATGCTGGCACAAATATTTACATAACACTTTTTGGCGCGCAAAAATCAATGCCAAGTCGCAGTGCATTTCCTGTTTGCAGCGTGTGCGGCATAAGTCCTTGTTGGGTTTAGTCTGTTATCCTTCCTGTCGGCATGTCACGTGTGTGTGTGCCGTGTCAGTTGCCAATTGCCACCCAGGTTAGGTAACCCAAAAAAAAAAAAAACACTTGTCTAAATGAAGTTGTCGACAAGGCCACAAATTCCTTCTCACGCCTGGTTCTCTCCTTCTTCCTTCGCGCGGCAATTTCGCTTTAATGGCAAAATTGTATATTTCATTCATGTTGTGATCTCATTCAGCGAGCGGAATTCATTGGAAGCGCTCCAATAATATACCTGTACGCTGTTATTGTGCGCCAACAATGCGTCCGAGGCAGGATAATAAGGAGACAACTAGCAAAATCTCTACATGTACTTCAAGGAACAATACAGGAGCGCGGGCAAAAATTTAAAGGACATTCGACCAACAAATTCTCACGTTCATCTCGCCATCTCTCTCTCACTCTCACTCTCTCTGTATTTCTCTCAATTGCTGGTCTGGGTGCATATTATTTTTTTGCGGCATTTCTCATTGGTTTTTTAATGTTGGCTAAGGCCCGGCTTAAGCCTCAAGTGACCGAGGGTTTGATGAGTTCACAATTTGCAAAACGAGAAGCGGATGCGCCGCCACTCGGGTGTTCCTCCAGATCGTCATCATCTCACGATCATCCGGATCTAGTTCAGTTATAGTTTTTTATTCTCAGCATCTTTCGCAATCGTCTTGTTGCTTTTTGTGCAATTTTCATGGAATTTTCAACACATAATCGGCAGATAATGCCATTGATTATCTCGGGAATTTCTATTCATTTGAACCAACATTTGGTTGTTGTGTAAAGTGGCGCTGCTGTCATTGTCTGGCCGTGGCTTCCGTTTCATATTTCCGAACAGTTTGCGCTGTGTGCGGCCCAACAAAAAGTGAGAATCTGATTGTGAGTCCGGCTTCGACTTGGGGTTTCATTGTGCCCGAAAGTGGAGCGAAGGAGTCGTTGTTTAATACTCGCTGGGAAAGTGACAATTACCAGCTACATAGCAGACATTTAATTTGATTACAAATCAGTGTTTGAGGCGACAGTTTTCCATTTAGGATCGCATCTAAATTGTTTTTTTCCCAGCAACAACCCCAGAGAGAGCAGCCCGCATGACAATTTTGTAGCTGGTCAACTTTGGCCACAAGTTTTGTACGTGTTGTCTATGCAAATTATGCAGTTGTGATAAGCACATTTCGGTAGCGTAGAGTCTGTGTCATTGTTGATGAAGATGAATGATGTAATAATTCCATCATAAAAATGCTTGCTCAGTCAACATTTCATCTGCAACTTAAACTGACAAGCTGGCCGCCAGAGCCGCGAGCGTCCAACAGGAAGGGTTGATCCCAAAAAACACTGTAGCTTTTCTGGCCTGGCCCCTACGCTTAAAGCTTGAGTTGTAGTCAATGTGCTGGAGTCTATGGTAGCTGCCATGGCAGCTGCCCATCTGGCTGAGCTACAACAAGTTTTTACATTTGCCACAGTGCAACGTTGGAAACTGGTTTCGGTTTAGTCTAACCCCGAGATCCATTTACATTTCATATCGCCAGGCATTTTCCAAGCAGACATTTTCACTGCAGCTTTCGGCTTTGCCTGATTGTGATTGCTTTCGAATTTGATAGCGTGAGGGAAAATCTTGTCAAGCGAAATCCATTAATATGTATGCTCAGCCAGGCAAAATCCATCATAAAGGTAGATCTCTGTTTACCTTGACCCTGCCTCCACATACACATATACAAATACGCATACACACACGCGACACACTACACACACTGTCCGCTATCGAGTCGTGCATCCTTTAGGTTGTTGGATACTTGTTTTATGTCTTCTTTGACTCGACTTGCCCTCGGCTCACCTTTCGATTTTTATACAACTTTGTTTTCAACGTCGTCGATGAATTTTGTTTTGATTGCGCTCTTCGATGTTGTTATTCTTCTGCTTCTTGCTCGTTCTTGTTGTTGATGTTGTTGTTGTTGTTGTTGTTGTTGTTGCTGCTGCTGTTGTTATTGTAAAGTCAAAGTGTCGAATTGTAAAGATCAGTCACCTTTCGGTTCGGTGCCTAGCTGTACGTTGGCTATCCCATAGATACATAAACATTTACATTGCCTCGTCGTCGTCGTCGTCGTCGTTGTTGTGGCATGGCTGGGCTGCCCATTGGCTCGTACCCCTTTATTATGCCAGGCATGTCGCGCTCCGCCGTTTCTACTCGCATCCGTTCTCTTCCTCAGCCATGTAAGTATTTTTCTCTGTAATCACGCTTAAGCCTAGCCTCAGTCGCTGTTCCAGTCGCAGTCGACGTCGCAGTTGTCGTCGCAGTCTCTCAGTACCCCAGCAGCAAGCCTCTATGGCTAGCTGCACGCTTATTTGTTTGTTTGCTGGCTCCAAACTGGTACTGGCATCCGTTCCTTGGTCTCTTACCCAGCTAAAAGTACAGTCCTCGTTTTGTGTTTTTCCTGATTTTTCTTTAGGTCCAACTGAAAGGCGCCCGTTGTGTATTTTGTGGCTTGCCCCGACCAGCAACTGGTTTGTCTAGTATCCAGTATCTCTGCTTTTTATTGCCCTTGCCACATGCCCCATCTTCTATTTCTTAGAATGCTGTTTTCCTTCTTGCCGTATATCTGGCGTCGATCAAGCCACCTCCTCCTCCTCCTTCTACTCCTCTTGCACTCGCTGAGGCTGCCAGCTAAGTTTATTTACCTCGTCACAGGTTTGTTTACTTTCATCGCACCAGGAGCTGCAACGAGACATCAGTTCCGTACCTTGACAAAAGAATATCAACTAACAGAGTATAAAAAATAAAAGAAACTATTCATAAGCCGATTTGCAGGCACATAGACGGAAGGAAGTTACAAATGATGATGCGTGGAAAATACTAAGCAGTAACCCGGTCCCTGTGTCGGAAATAAGGCTTAATTGAGCAACTATTTACAGGTACCAAACATGTAGAATCATGTCTTTTAATATGCTAATGATCGAGAGAGTGAATGTTAGAATTCCTACACATATGTGACTCATTATTATTAGAGATACAACTTGTAAAAGTATTTAATAAAAGTTTTAATAATATAGCTAGATTCCGGCCTCTTATCTTTTATCCCTCATATTTAAGTTGCAATTAAAATATCACTGGATAACTATATTTAAAAAGATAGCTACCTCAAATTAGAAACTCAAGTGTCTCGCCCACACAAAAGTGAGTTGTTTCATTTAATGGCTAATTGATGTTAATCTGACCGCCACGACGGTGGCCAAAAATCGGCACACAGATCCGTATATATTGCAAAGGGAGATGGCAAGAGGTTCAAATAGAGATGCATACATGTACAAACTGATAAGACTCGACATTTTCGCATCATCATTATCGAAATGGGTCCATTGCTTGAACAAATAATTATTATTGCGAACGCAGATTAGTTGCGCCTGAATAGAAGTTGACCAAAGTATCAATAGACTCCTTGGGCTGTATCGACAGAAAGAGCAAGTGCAGCAATATGACTGTGTCTATCTCAAGTCTCATATCTTTGGCGATGATAAATGCTTCAATGCACCGGACTGTCAACAAAGAAAGGACAGCAAGGATTTCCACAAATGCTGGTCTAACGGTACGCCACTGGACCGGCATCAGTCAGCTGACTGCTTCACTTTCTATTAGTCTATCTCTCTAGCTGTGTGTCCACTTGAGGTGCAGTCGAGCGCATGATAGCATCTATGCCATGGATGGTATGCAACCAGCTCGAATTTGTTCAAAATCCATATGGAGTTTATCTAGGGTCGCACTAAAAAGGGACTAAAAAGGAAACTATTTTTGGCGCTCTTTTTTCCTATTCTTTGCTTGCAGCAATTTTACTGTGAAAGGAGTTTAGGCTGCCTTTGGAAAAAAAAGGATTTGGAAACTGAAAACTGTTCATTTTGCAAGCCAATAACTTACACTAGTGTGTGTGACTGTGTGGGTGTGGTGTGTGGTGTGCTGTGTGTGGTGCGCATTTCGTAGTCGATATCTTAGACTCACATCACGTCCGAAGATGGCCAAAGGATCAAAGAGCGGCTTAAGATTTGTGTATTGCTTGCCTCGAGCAACTCTCTAGAATTGCTTGGCATGTGCATGTGGGTGTAGCTGCTGCTGAAACAATATTACACACAGCCACACCCAATACACACACACACTTACAATGCTTGCTTTATATTCATTAAGAAATTGAACAAAACAATATGCAAGTTAGTTGTGTATTGCTCAAAACAATTTGAACAAAAAGCCTTAAACTATGTGAGCTAGCAATATTTTCAAGTTAAAGTTGGCTTATCCTTGCCCAGATCCTCACTCAGGTGCTCGGGTCAAGCTATTGTAAATTGATTAAGAATCGGCAACTTTGGCTGTTCAGTTAGCTGGCAACGATTGACCACAGCTGGACTATCTGGTATATCTGCATATTAGATCTAGGTAACTGGAACCTTAGGTTCTCTCTTCGACTCCTGACCGTGCTTGACCACACACACAAGCGACCGTGTCCATTCATTTGAAAGTCTAAATGTGCGAAATACTTTTGTACACATATGAGATGATCTGGTTTTTGTTGGCGAAAGAGTAGAGCCATAGCAGTAGTAGAGATCCATCAGCATCTGCACTCATATTACCGTTGCCATTCAAATCATATTGATCCATGCCATTGAGCAATATGTCGTCAAACAGTTGCCGCCCCTAAGCCCTTCTAGCTGGCCAGTGCTATGCAAATTACTCTCAAATTGTTCAATTTCCTGGAACAATATCGCTGCCAGTGCTGACGAGCTGGCAACTTTATTGTTTCTCCTTTTTTATTTTTGCACTAGACTCAATGTGAGTACATCTGTAGTTGAGTGTTGAACGGAAGTTTTTATGTGCTTCCCGAGAAGTGCCGACTTATTTTTAACAGTAGCTGACTTACGTAATGTTTGTATTAGAGGTTTTTGATTTCAGTTTTATTGTTTTGGTGTGCTGGGTACAAATCCAGGCGGCAAGCCTGTAAAGATCTAGTCTAATGGCTTTTCACACTCTGCCGCTAAAATGCAAAAGGGCATTTCTAGAATGTAAATGATTTGTGTTCGATGTATTTACATAGACTTTTAGCTGAATGCCTTTTGTCTTAAGGTACCATATTGTGTAAGCAAAATGGAGGTGTGCTTCAGCAGAATTTCATGGGGGTAATCAACACTTGTGTTGATATATGAGTGGGAAAATACGTGCTTAAGAAATTAAAATTTTCCCTTGAAAGGATTACATAAGTTTTCTTACGTATAGAAAGCAAGTTTTTTATATAAACTTGCTGCAACTTGTTGCACTTTTGTTCTGTTTTCCACAATAGGAATCGGCGCATTTGATAGCATTGTGAGAACTAAACTATACCCTAACACAGTGCTTCAAAGAGATGCCTACCCTATCAATATATTTTGCCATCTCATGCAAGCATGTTAATTGCCTTTTGGCAGAGTCTAAAAAAAATGAGTTGTAAATGAGCAAAAACTGTGTACTGAAATCAGAGGACTCTGCTGCAATACATTGCGGCTTCTATATAACCATAGATCTATAGCTTGTCAGTATGCAAAAAGTGAATGCAATGTACATCATCAATTACCCTTTGGGTAGAGAGGTCGGAACTTGAAACAGACCGACACGTGCATTGTAATGATCATATCATCAGTAAAGAAAGAAGCAAAGGGTCCTGCAGGACACTTAAGCATAGCGGTAACCAATTGATTTGGCAACAGGCAGTAGCACTAGCCAAATGGATATCACCAATCTCTCTAGATACAAATCATATATTTTATGCACACGCCCCGCTTTGGACTTGCCGTTGAAAGGACCACGTCCAACAAGCCGTGAAATTCCGTATTTCTAATGCATAAATCCAATAGTTATGAAAAAGCAATTATGTTAAGGTGGTCGTGGATGAGAGGTCGCTGATGAGAGGATCAGTATCCCTTTTATTATGTTTTTTTTTCTTTCTTGGACTAGCTAGTTGAATGACCTCCAAGTGATTGACCAGGCGGCCGTGAGAATCTTTAATGCAACCCTTCATTAGATCAATTTTGAAGAGGTTACATAAAAATTAGATGATTGCTTTTAGTGTATCATTAAAATCGAGTGTTTGTAGAGCTCTCGACTTCGTTGCGATCCTAAAGAGCCTGCTTGATGTTTGCTTGATGGGGGCGCTGGCTCAGCAATTTTCCGTTAAAAATCAAAACATGTAATTTTCTCCTGCAGTGAGCTGAACACTTATAAGGGAGAGAGAGGAGAGAGACAGGGACAAAACAGGTAGAGTAGAATATGAGTGCATAGAAGAAAATCCAATACATACAGGTATATAGGCACGATGCAATGGATAACAATAGAACCTGTTTGTAGGGGAAAGTCCAACTGGAAGACGTTGGCAGAGCCAGAGAGGCCCATAAGAACTGCTGAGATTTCCTGCATAGAAATGGAAAACAAACAAGACAAAGCGGGGCAGGGGCAGGGGCGAAGGCGAAGGCACAAACAGGCAACAAATGGAAATTGATAAATGCCTAGAAAACAGGTTGAGGACAGGTACATGAAGAGCAGTACATAAGACTTGAAGTTGGCGAAGGAGTAGGAGTAGCAGCAGCAGCACAAGCGGGAGGGGGAGAGGGAACGGGAGCGGCAGTTATCTCGCAGTAGCCCTAAGCTGAAGCGAGGCTTGCACGTGGACGAGGATCGGGCTTGTGGTGATGATGATGAAGCCTTTTCATGTCTATGCACACTTGGAGACGTCAAAGGCGCTGTAACGACTTTTGTATGCCTATTCGGGAAAAATGAGAAAAAGAAACGAGTTAAGAGTGCCTGCGGTTTAATGGGGGTTTGGCTTTTTCACAGATTACCAAATTATACAACCATTCTCTGGGCTCGGAGTTGGGTCTGACTGTGTTTCGGGGTGTGTCAGCCCAAACAAAGGACCGCAAAGCAGTCAAATGTGTGATGGGGCTCCATTTTTGTCTGTTTGCCTGGGAAAATCGATTCCCCAATGCATTGATTCAAGTCCAGACACAAACAAAAAGAGTAGAGTTTTTTTTTGTAGACTTGTAGCAATTGTTTTCGTAATGTGAACACATGTCCAGGATTCTCTGGACTTCAGTTTGGATTATATTACCCGTCATTTAGAAGAGACTGACTTTGGCGGCGACGGCATAAACAAACCCAAAATAGCGAATGCCGCAGTAGCAAAGCCAAATATCAAATAATTTGTGATCCTGCCATGTCGCGACTCTGGGCCCAAACAATAACAATCCTTGCGTTCTGTTAATGACCGCTAGTTACTTGAGATCTTATCAAAACACAACTGACATTGACACTGACCCTGACCATCAAACAGTCAGTCAGTCAGTCAGTCAGTTGGCGGATGAGCGGTAGCATCGATCGGTTTTCAGAAGATCCTTTGGCGCTGCCGCCTGTTTTGTTTATGGCTATGTGTTTATTAGGCGCTGGCTAGCTTAGTACTCCAAATTACGAGCATGTCGTGTAATTCGAGTCTGCCTCGAGTGCTGCTGCTGCGGTGCGGTGCGGGGTGAACTGAAGTGGTCAACCCGTCAGAGCCAAAAACGAAAAAGAAAAGAAATTCAGGGATCATCGGCGTCATCGGCCATATGTCGTTCAGTGATTTATGCATATTGAGGCTTGAACCTGAAACTAAAACTCAACCAGAACATGCTTTGCATGTGGTATTGATTGAGCAATTTAAGTGTGTGTGTGTGTGTATATGTGTGTGTGCACTGATTTGGAAGCTGTCATCAAGGTTGCTCCAATTTCATGGCCGATTTGCCCAAGTGCATTCTAATTAATGATGAGGGCACGGTTTCTACCGAATCTCGTTAGCCACGAAATTTGACAACAGCTGTTGCTTTTTATCTTATTTATTAAACGCTATCAAGCTCACTTAATTGCCCGGTTAACGGTATTTAATGTCTGACCAAAATCTCAGGTAAACAACTTGTTGAGCATACGAAATATCGAGATGTTATCAATGAAATTCAATCGATAAAAGATGCTGCAAGAAGTAGCAAACTGTGAGGATAGTTTGGTGAATATTTGATTGTTGCTGGCGTTATTTAATCAGTCAAAATTGAGAGTGATAAAGAATTGAATAATTCATTTTATGCGCTTAATAAAATGGGATATCTTTGTATAATATTATTTGTATTCTATGAGCAAGTCATATAAGTTTCCATTTCTTGTTTAACATGTCTTCAACATTTCTTCCATGGCAATTCATTAGAATTCCATTTACTTTTGCACATGTGCCCAATAAATTATGTATATTATGAGTATGAGTTTCATCAAACAGAATTCTTTGCAACAATATCTTCTGCACACCCTATCGAATTTAATTGCGAAACTTTCAAAGAACTGCTGCCCTTAGGGAGTTGTGTATTTTATGGGTTGCCTAATGCTGTTTAGAAATCATGGCCATTAACGATTTGGGCCGACTCCCAAGACACTTGGCAGCATAGAAAAGAGATCATTAGCAGGAATAAGATCGTAAAAACACATGACACGCGAAAAAAAGCAAGTGCCGCCCATTGGGCCACTCGGACAGCCATGAAATTGTAACATAGAGATCCTGATTGTATCCTGAAACTGAGACTGAGACCTCCCGGGAAATCAATATGTTCGATTGCAAACAATTGCGTCTCGAGTGGCGTGCAAAAGACAAAAGATGACCACGGCCACAAATTTATAGGGACACAAACATTAAGCAAGGACCTCGTCGTGATCGTCGGTGTCTCAGGAGTTAAAAGTACAGCGTCATTCGGTCCAAAAAATATATCATAAATGCACACAGGTTGCGGGTTGAGACAGCGACTGAAAGGCAGAGAGTTGCTCTTCTGTATTTTTTTGGTGTTTGAGGTTTTGCCGCCCCTCTCATACAAGTGGTGGTATTGTTGGTATTGTGGTTTCCCTTGGTGGTCGCGGGGCAAGCAAAGTGAATTCCTGGAAGCTAAATACAAACGAGTTGGCGGCGGGATTGAGCAAAAATATTATGAGAAATAACAAAAGTAATCAAATAAAAGCCAAAGATACTTCGACTTGGACTTCGACTGCGACGGCGAGTCAATATTTTTGGCTATTATTTATTTATACAATACAATGCATTTTGTCCGAGCTGCTGCAGCCTAAAGAGGGAGACCTACAGTCTCGAGGCTCTCAAGTGATTTGCGGCGTTAAGGAGTTAACAAACGATTATGATTTTGCCACCACACAAGTCGAGGTCATGCCGCATGCATGGCATATGCAAAGCGTTGCTTGCAATGCGCAGTATAATGTGTCAAATTGTCAGCATGTGATCCCTGATTCCTTGATCCTGGCACAATTTCGCACGGTCAGCAGCAAGGCGAGTACCTGGCACTGTCACAGGAATCAGGAATCGGGATTGAGCCCAAGCCTGCGCCTGTCCCACGCAGTGCACTGTTGCAATCGCCAATGTCCTGCGCTAGACACCGAGCTCATTAAGCATTCTCCGACCTGGCGCCTATCCCGTCGAGTGTCTACCTTGCTGTTGGTGGCTTTGCAATTAACTGCAGCGCTTTGTTTATGAACAACGCGCGCGCAGGACATCGTGACTGTCACAGTGCGTCGTTCACCATTTTTCACTCCTTTGCAGCAAATCTAATCGCAACGTTTCATGCTGCTTAATTGCGCACTTGACGTCGCAGGATATCCAGCACATGGTGTGCTGGATGCCAAATACCTAACTGTCTCCCTGCCCATCCCCCCAGCTGTGGCCAACATGTGCTGGACAAAGTGCTCCCGTCCACACACCCACAGCCACGCCCAGCTTAAGCGTCGCGTAATAGACAATAAATATTTTATTGATTTTCGCCCTATAAATCTGCACACACACGACAGCGGCAACAAGAAGCAGTAGATTGACCTGCAATTGCAGGTCCTTTCTTTTACACAAACAGCAACAGAAACAGAAATGGGATCGGCAGGTAGTTTTCTTGGTTTTGTGCACTTGAACTAATTGACAAAATGAAAGGTGAGAGATTGCATTTGTGCGATAAGACAAACTGATTTTTAGCATTGTGTTTCAACTCCTAAATTTATTACCAAATTGTCTTTTGTGTGCACAGGACTCGCCTCGACGGTTTCCCACTGCTTGCACCAAAACAAAGTGCCAGACTGACAGCCTATGACAAGGACTATTAATTTGATTTTACGATGCACTTGTTCTGCCTTTTTGTTCCATTTTATTTTTATGACTGATCAATATTTTTGCACTCGTCCTGCTAAACGGCATCGGCCCAGCAACATGCGAAGCCACACACAGATCCTGGCCTCCTCAAAGTTTTTATTATCTTGACGCCAGCTCCAGTACGACCTACATATAACAATAAAAATACTGCGTGGCTGCCGCTTTATTCTGTCCATGGCAACTACTGGTAATTCGATAGCTTGGCCAACTTTTTAATATGCACATGTTGCACTTTACTGCTCCACAGTGGCAAGCAGCGCCTGCACCATATATTGTTTCATTGTGGCTGCTACGTGCTCAAAAGCTGAATCCTTGCAAGTGCTCATTGATGTGAGCTTCCTGCCGTTTAATGTGGGAACATTGTGCTTATGAACGCTACTGAACTAAGACAAGCCTTTAGTTTAGTTTCTTAAAGGATAGACAGAAATTCTATCGCCACTGTCGAATATATGAGCTGGCTAATTGAAGATACAATTAAAGTATATTAACAATTTTTATTATGTTCTTCTGTTCGCCTGTAACTGAGTGTATAAACTAGTCGGGTAGCTTGAACTACAAGATAGAAATATTCATTTCAAATTCTAAGTTTAGTTAGATAAAGTTTTTTGCTTCTAAATGTATTTTAATATAACTAACAAACTGCACATTATGTAGACTTCGCCCTCTGATCAAATTGTCTTTTAATCGGATTAATGTATGTGTTGTAAGAATTTAAGTATTGTTTTTATTTGCCCCTGTGCCCTTCTCTAAGAGCTAGAAAGTCAAAACATGTCTCGGGACAGATTATATACTCTATCTATACTCTTTATATACCCTGTTGGTTGATGTAAGAAATGCGATTTATTAACGAAATAATTGTACACTGATTATTTTATAAATGATTGGCGGGTATATTGTAGTCAAGCACTCTCGGCTACAGTGATTTTACTTGTTTATTTTTTACATGCTGGCCATATTGTGTGCACTCTGACTACAGTCTGTAAGGGTATTCGATCATCAGTCTGCTGTTGTTTAAATCCATGTCCAATCGAGTTTTATTTCAAACTGTCTCAATACGAATGGCATGGAATGTATGGCTTCGTATGAAAACAGTCACACATGGTGACCGTTGAGCAGTGCCCACTTCCTATGCATGTTAAATTTCCCACCAAAAAAACAGGACACAGAAGTGGCAGTTGAAGTGAAGTGGACAGCACATGGCTGCCACCCAAGCCAAATAGACGCCTGTTTCTCGAATTAATAATTGCAACATTTCGCGCTAAGTGAAACTCACAACAGGCGAGCCAAAAAAAAAAAAAGGACGCATGCTGCAGTCGATTGCACATATGCCCAGCACATTTGCCGAACAAAGTCAGTTGTTGGTCAATTTCTAGAGGCAATTACCAGGGTGGGTAGGCGTACAAAGGGCAGCGCGGCGTGAAGCTTCGTCGGCAAAAGGAAAGCAAACAAAAGTCGCAGGACAACAGCACATGCGTAGCACATGAAAGTGTCGATCCTTACGTGCGTGACCGGCCAACCAAACTGGTATGCCATGTCGGCTATGACTCAGCTCGTTGTTGCTGGTGCTATATGGCCATTATCAGTAGAGCGGCGCGCGTCAGTTGGCCGGCTCAAAGCTAACCCTTAAAGCAACCGTGTTAGCAGCCGGCAATAAATGAGCGCGCCCTCGTCTAGTTTAAAATGCAGTCCAGACTGATAAACAAACAGCGAGTCGACGCGCCCACATGACCAAAAGGAAAGGTGATTACCATTTGGGCCAAAGTTCGTGTTGTTATCCTAGGCGCATATTTATGTTTAATTGTTATGCTGATGTTGATGTTGGCACGAGCCAAGGGCCGATCGCAGGCGGCATATGTCGCCCCGTCTCGCTAAGGTCCTTTTTGCTGCGCACAGCTCCTTGTAGTGTCATTGACTGCTGCATTTTTGGCGCTCAATTCTTAACGCCGCTGCAGGAAAACTCACAAGGGTTGTTGTCGCTAGGAAAAACTGTTAGTTCTGCCACCGCCACCGCCAACACCACCACCACCATCACGATCATTGCCACCGCCATCAGCGAACCGCGACCAAATTATGCCACTAACGTTGACGCAGCGCTTGGCTGACTTTGCCTTCGTCTTTGCAGTCGCTTTCAAAGGCAACTGCAACTGCAACTTCAACTTGGACTTTGACTTCACCTTCGACTTCTGCCTCGATCCGAATGGGCAAACAGCACGCGCTCAGGAGAGAGAAAAAGTGCTCAGAGTGCGCCACTTCCTCATTTCCTCAACTTCCTAGTTCTGGTCGCCGACGATGTCGCCGTCGCACCCAGCGTAATGAGTCGACGGTGTCAGGTGCATGCATGTTACATTGGGAATGACCCGAGCTCGAGACCACGACCCCAACCCCAAGCCAACCAACCACACACACACACACACACACACACACACAACTAGTTGTAGACATGCATTTTCTTAGCCTCGGCGAGTAATTGCAGCGACCAAGTTGAAGTTTTTCATTATGGGCGCAGCTCGACTTCAGTTCGGTGCTCATTAGACCAAAGCATTTTCATAGCTACGACAAATGTGTGTGTGTGTGTGTCTGTGTGTGATAACAACTCGCGCACGAGCTATGCCTGTTTTGTCCTTATGTTTAGCCCATTTCGTCGTAATAATTTGAAATTTTGATCAGGTGTTCCTTTTATTGTATTTTGTTTTTTTCTTTTTGTTTATGTGGCTTTCTTTCGCCAACCACTGGGGTTCAAAGGGGAACTATGAGCGTTAAGACTCGCCGAACCGTATAACACAACACTTACACACACACACTCGCAACGGCTCCCTGACCTGGCCGCATGTGGGCAGCAAAAAGCGCGCGGCTTTCCGACCCTTCATTTGGCGATCGGGCCACTTGGCACTTGAACCGTGTCGTGCGGATTTCTACAGAGCCCAACCTGGTTAGAGCAGGGTCTGCTCAAGTTGCTCAAGTACGCAAATATGTATGGAGAATTGTGAAATTTGATTTGCTTGAAAGCAACCGACAGGTGTGTTTAGATTGTACAACCAAGCTGATGTCATTCTCCCCCTTTAAAGAGTCTTTAACTATTACAAATGGTCAGGCATATACTACTTACTACATTGCATACTTGGTCACTTTATTCGATCTAAATAAATATGGTATATGCTTTACAACTTTATTTATTAGCAGTTCGCTCTCGCCCACGACTTGAGCCGCTTATGATATTCGAAATCCTGACCAGCTCAAGGGTATATTGTTCATTACTGATAACCAAAGGCCTTGTTGCATAAGGTATATTAACTTTGTGGCAATAGAAGGCACAAATCTCGAATTTGAAAATGTGTATTGTTTTTAAAAATCAGCATTAAAAAAACAATCTTTATTTATATTAATATTCCATATACATATATCGAATCCGACATAGTCGCTCTGGCTAACATAGCTAGTGCAATAGTATTTAAGTCCAAGTTACAATAAATAAAAAACATTATTAATATTACGATAAGCTTTATTATCTTTATCGATTGATGGCATGTAGATTTGCTGTTGAATTGTAATCTATATTTAGTTTTTTGTCCATTCCATCTTTATTTATATATATATTATGCTCTACCAGCATATCCCACAGTCGAGCATAGCTATCTGAGTTCATTATTTTTTATAAATGAATACCGAAAAAGGTCGGACAGAATCTTACGCCCAGTTTTAAGTGCACATCGCCCACTCCGATTGGCGCTCCTAGTCGAGCCGCCCAGGCAAACACGCCAACACTTTTATTGAGCAATTTGCTGGGCTCCAAGAACTCTGATATGCGTATTTATGAGTCTGAGTGTGCAATTCGAGTACTAATGATTGTTGGATCAGAGCCAATTTCGGGGTCTCCTTGCAGCCTGCAGCCTACGTAAAAGTCACGCAACAAAGCCTGAGGATGCCAATCCCAGTTGTTGCTGTTGTGTATGTAATGTGTGCTATGTACTGGAGTTGTGCCTGGTACATAATCAATTTCACCAAAGCGTGCAGCGCACGTACGATATAATGATTACAGCAATGCAATGCCAGCAGCTGCTGATGAAAAATGCCGAAAAATGAGCTGAGAGATGGAAAAACTTTGACATGCAAATCAGTGTGCAGCAAAACTTCTGTGGTTCTGTGGTTGTTGTGGTTGATGCCGTGGACAAAGTAGTAGTAAATTGAACATGAAACTGATCCGCTTAACAATAACAATAACAACGAAATGCGACCAAGTTGATACGAATGAGCGAATTTGCTCAGCCATGACCGGAAAGTGCATTAAAAAGCTGACCACACAAGGCATTGGAACAATGCCAACGTCTCAAGTGCTTCTAAATATTCAAAAGGTTAAGCGTTCCGGGGTCCTGGGGCAGTCATAAAATAAACAACGCCAAACAATGGCCACCCCGTAACCCGATTGCAGCCTGATTCTAATGCAATTAAAAAGTTTTTTCTTATACAAGTCAACTGCGAATCGAAGCGGTCAAGCTGCTCTGGCTCAAATTGTTTGTTTAGTCGCGGTCAGTTGGGTTTGGTGAATGGAATCGGTAGGATCTTGTTACTTGTAACCGATCCCATTGCAGTTAGATAACAAGGGGTCAGCGAAATCTTGTAAGGCCATCAAAATGTTGAAATTAAGCGTTAAATAGAAAAACAAAAGCTTAATCTTAGGAACAGGGCAATCAAAAGACAAACTAAATGTGCTGTACAAAGGAAATTTAATTAGGCCCGCCAAAGGGTCAGTTTGCAATAGTTAGGGGTTGCATTCATTGACCATCAAGTTGGGGTGGTCACTTGAACCTCGTTCCTCGCCTCTTGCCTTCTATCTTGTCCAACGGTCAACGGCACATTTATGAGTCCAGTCAAGCAGCTTTTTATTGTTGTTGTGGTTACTTGGAGAGTTTTGACGCTCTGCGCGTAATGATGATAAACGATTTACAATAAAATTTTTATTATTCTTACACCACCAGATTGCACCGCTTGCATCTGAGGAACATGCTCTGGCTGGCCAGGGATATTATTAATGTTTGGCTGACCAGCACCATTAGACTCGTTGTTAAAGTCGATGTCCTTGCGCAGCAAATGCAATGCGGGATTTGTGTCCTTTTCTTGACTTCGATGTGCATTAATCAATTTTCGCGCACCATCCTGCTGGGCTTCAAGATGCCAGCAGGCAGGATATGGCTTCTAAGGAAGAGATTTAAAAAGAAGTGAGTATTCCATATTCCATATTTTATATTATCTGATTGCATATTTCAATTGAAGTATTTGTTTTATTTTAAATATGTTAAAATTCGTCACAATGTATTTCTTAATTTATGCTTGTTAATACAATTTAAGCAATCAATAGGGTTGAGAGCCACTGTGTACGGCTAAAAATTGATATTGGTTTGGAATTTGGCTAAGGTTGAGCACTTTACTTACAGCGAGTACATACACCAATTCTCTATATGGGCAGCACTAATGTTTAGTACACGTGGTCTAAACTTTTAACTTGCAGCACTTTTCTTTAGTCTGACTTTATGTAACATACTCGAAGAGTTATTTAAAGATTCGAAAAAGACTCATTAAATTACCCTGAAATTTTAAAGGCTGCTGCAATTACTTTAATTTAGCAATTATTTATTTATATTGCTGGGGAAGGCCAAGGTTTTGAAATGAATGTTATTGTATTTTTAACTACTTCGTTGTGATTTGTAAATATTTCTGCCGAATTACGTATAACCGGAGCATATTTATTAGTCGATTTGCCCTATTTGCAAAATTCTAAATAATTCCAAGTTCTTTAAAATATATTTTCCATTCAAGTGTATATATTTTAAATATCAATAATTCTTTAAATTTTCAAATTGAGACATTCAAAATAGTAGCAGATATTTCTAGTGTTTTGTACACAAATATATTAAAGTCGTACAAAATTAAATTTTGCTTTTCAAATATATTCAGTGTTCAGCTAAATGTTTATTTCAAATTAATTTGGAGTATGCGATTCTGTTGTTAACTTGTACATGAGTTTAAATAAAGGGTCATCTGAGCAATTAACTTTGCTTTACCCTTAAATTGTGTGTTAATTGAGTTAATGTCAATGACCAGTCATTAGGAACGTTTAAATATGCGAACCTGCTTAAGACATTAAAGACACTTGTAATGAGATAAAATTCTCTGACCCTAGAAACTAGATATGAAATAGAATGCCCCTTTCCAACAGTTAAACAGATTAATTCAAGTGAAAAATGGGTATTAGAGTTGGCCTTAAGACGATTATCGGTGCATGAAATCAATAAAAGCAATATCGGAAGGAAATAAATCATAATAAAGCATTATTAGTGCCATGGCTAGCCGAATATTCAAAAACCAATTTATTTTTATGATTTTTTATCTTTGGCCAGTGTAGTCGAATAATCTTTATGATGAAATCGAGCCTGCAATGTGCCTCAATTAATTCAAAGTCAGGACTCTCGTGCTTGCTGGTAATTCGCAATGCGATTTGATCAGATAAAAGGACGATTTAATTGCACGGAACTTGCCAAAAATAACTGAATGGGTTCCGGCAGCCGGGAGTTGCAACCAAACATATGAGAGGCACAACAACCCTCAGGAGCAACCCCAACTTGTCGCTTCCGAGTGTTTTCTGCAATAACATTGCATATGGCGCTGTATTTTTGCTTACGCATCGATAGGCATATGCGAGTAGCTTCAATAAGTTGAAATGACGCTCTGGCTCCACTGCCCTGGGGAGTCCCCGAAGTGCCTGACCCCTGCCCACAAATGTTCAACTAATTCAACTTAAAGCGCTCACTTGGAAGCCCGCCGTTTTGTGGAGGTTTTGGGGACGTCGTGTCGTCGTCTGAGTCTGGGTCTGGACCTGCTACTGAATGTTTATTGTCTACTTGAAGGGTTCAAAGCTATTTGCTGCCTTTGACAACAACAAAAAAACAACATTTTTATTAAAATTATAATGCTTACGCATGGCAAACCGTTGGCATGGGTGCCACTGGTCACCAGCCGGCGTAATTGCAACCGCACCACTTACTCACATGCCGCAACCCTTGAGGATTTCGGTCTGTCTGTGAAATATTGGAGCGAATTCCGCACTTTTGGATTCAGTCATGTTATTTTAATATGCAACGACGTTTCCAACCGCAGTCAGCACAAAAACGTTAATCCTTTTAAGTGCGTCAATACAGGGCAGAGCAGAAGTTTATCGGGCCAGACATCAGGGAACCCCAATGCGAACCATTTAATCTTTTGTGTGCTAGAGAATGTCTCCGGATTGGTAAGAGACGGAATTGCGGCGCACATCTGTTGGCGGGCATAAATCTAATTTGAATGCAAAGTATTTTCCAATCCCATACACGACCTTCTCATCATGCTCATATGTAGATGTTTTGGGCTGTCATAACAATTTCATTAACAATTGCCCTTTGCCTTTATGGCCAAAAACTGTCTGGCTTGGCATATTTATGGGTGTAGGAAATTGAATTAAAACGGCAAAGGCGATCAACGAAAGCTGAAATCTTTAAGCAGCATTTTTAAGGAACTTTCAATTTGAATTAAAATCTAGACAGACTTTCAACAAATATATTTATTGACGGGCCTTTATCGCATTGAACAATCTGGGGGAATCAAAATGTTTTGCGAAATAAATTCTCTAAAAACCACAAACATGCAACAACGACGCCGTGGTGGTTGGCAGTTGGCGCTGCATGCACCACCAAGCATAAATCCAATTCGAATCTGATTTGGTCGTCGCCCTCACAATTTTCAATCACATTTACAAGGGTTTGACATTTAAATTAACACATTACACGAGCGAAGAGAGAAGGCATGCCCAGCGGCTGGCGACTGGTGGTGGGAAAACAGATTGTCGTTCAGCTGGTCGGTTAGTCCTTCCGGGTTGTTGCTGGGCAACGGATGTTCTATTGTGAAATTGAAATAATTATTTGTATTATTCTGTTGGTTCTGACATTCAGTTTTATTTTACGCTGACGCTGTAGCTTTTCATTGTTACAAATGAAAAATGAAATTTGTTTTAACGCTGAATACAACTAGCGTATTTATAAATTTCGTTTAAATTACATAATATTAAACTAGATGTTTCCCTTTTCTCTTTCTCTACTGGAGTACGTATCGCTTATTGGTTTCATTATCATCTTTGTTTCGCTCATTTGTCTAGTTTTGTTATTTCGTTGAAAATTGAAATTTACAAATTAAATTACGAGACATTTATCAATTATAAGGAGATTGTTGAACAGAAATAGATATAGGAATCGAATTAGAAATTCGATGATAATACAGTAGTACGTACGTGTATACGAAATCTAAACCAAACCACATAAACTAGTATATTAAATTAGCAGCTGTAAGTGATATCAACTGTGGAACTACTACCAACAATAGATTTGGTATGAGGCGCATGCTATGCTATTGCTGTGAACGTGAATCGTAGGTGTTACGCGATTTCTGAACTGAGTGTGTTAATGAATAGTAAATATGACGAGTTGTTGTTGCTACACATTTGTTATTCGTTTTAAGTTAAATCTTGGAATTTGGTTAAGTTTCAAGCGAGCTGCTGTTTTCATTGCATCCCCCCTAATCCTTGCGCACCGTGCGTTTGCGAGCGGATTTTGTAGTGGATTCCTATTAAGAAATGTTAAAGTTAACAACATATGTAGTTGATAATATCATCAATAATCACGTACCTCAGTCTGTGTGGGCTCGTCACTGTTCTCTTCCTGCTTCTCTTGCTCGTTAATATCTAAATCAGACTTTTTATTCTTTTTGGGACTACTGCTTTCACCAGCCACCTGTGCTGATGAATCTTCCTCGCTCTCATCCTCATCGGCAGCGGGCTCATTCTCATCATCAGGCTGTGGTTCATCTGTCTTTTTGGCCTGAGCGGCTGCAGCAGACGCCGCAGTGTCCTGTAATTTATTCAGTTACGTATTAGTGATATTTTCCAAATGATTGTCTCTAGACAACTGATGGGGGATTAGCAACATTACCTGAGTCTTAGGCTTGCCAAATCTAAAGTAGACGCCGATGACGGCCAATACAATAAACGCTATCAAGCCAATGCCCCAAACTGTGGGATGGGTCTTGGCCAGCTCAAGCACTTTATTCACAAATGAGTCCTACAAGAAAGCAAATAGCAATAAGGGTGCATTGTGCATAGATAGCTATAGCAATGATAGTCGAGCGTTTTCAATGTGTGTGTGTGAGTGTGCAACTAATAGATACATAGATAGGAGTAAAGACCACGCAGTCTTAACCTCTTTTGCTCGTCGGTACAAATAGAAGACATAGCAGCTGGCGGGGATCAGCAAGTAGAGGAAATACAAAGCCCACCAGCCAGGCTTGTAATTCATGTGACGCATCATTCGATGCCACAGCGTTTTCTTCCGTAGGCAGAGCAATTCACATCGTTAGCCAATTGTTATTGTTTGTGTTTTCGTGTTATATATTTGGGGGCGTGGCAGTCAACTTACCGACTCCTTGTCAATGTAACGGCGTTTAATATCAAAGCTGTTGGCGGCAAAGTCACGGGCAACTTCCACATCGTCCGTAATGATCAGATTGTCGAAGAGTATCTCATTAGACATGGACCACAGCTCCAGACCCACGGCGCTCTAAAAAGTGTGGAAAATGTATACAATTCGGCTGTTAACACACATGACCAAACTGCTTACGATTGGTGTCATTTGGAATGGCTTGAGATCCTCGAAGAAGTCAGGATTGGGAATCTTACGTGGCGCCCATTTGCCCTGGTAGTTGGGGTTCTCAATCATCGGTGCCCGCCATTTGCCCTTATACTCTGGATTGGGAATGTGTGGGGCCTTCCATTTGCCGCATCCTGGCGCCTTTTCGCAAGCAGGATTATCCACGAGTGGAGCCTCCCATTCGCCATCGATTTCGGTGTCCCAGTCATCTGGTTTCTCGGCAGTAGGATCGGAAATCATATCGGGCTCATCCTCCAGCCAGCCATCGGGCATGATAGCATTGACATCGGGTATCTGTGGTAGGGCATCATCATTCCAGTCATCCGGTTTCTGCGATGATGGATCTGGTATCTTCTCGCGCTCATCCCAATCTGCGGGCTTCTGATCTGTGGGATCATCAATCTCAGATGGTGGATTAACTGGGGGCTTGAAATCAGTCAGCAGTGAGCCTTCGTTGATGATTTTGTGATCCAAGCGTATCTCAAAACTATTATCCGGCCGAACCACCAGTTGATACAAATGCGGTAGCTTGTCCTTGAATGGCTCCTCCAAGCGGTTCCTAAAATCATAACACAACACAAGACAAGTGAAAGTGTGAACAAGTGAATGACCGCGCCAATCAACAGCCACAACCACAACCACATCGACGTCAACCACCATCAACTGTTGCGCATGGGTTAAATACTTGAGTATTTGTTGATGCGCCGGCTTATCTGCACATGTCAACTAATGAACACAGCAAATATAGCGGCGCAAAATGGTGGGCTAGGCGAATGAGAAGGGGATCAGGAATGGGGGCACACACTTACTTTGGTTTGTTACAGTGCTTTTCAGTTACGGTGCCGTTAATTGGATTTACATGCCGGAATATGAAGTGCATTTTCACATCGTTGCCGCACTTGTCGGGCCCAAACATAATGGTGTAGGGTGTCTTGTCATTGAACTACAGCAAAGAAACGATAACAAATAGGACACAACAAAAAAAAAAAACGAGAATAGTAAACAATGTGTCGGCTTATTGGTAGCAACTTCGATAGCTTACCGTGGTCAGATCATCGGTTTCCTTGCCCGCCGACAACAGTTTGATGTACGAGCCACCGCACTCTTGACCCTCCTGTAAGCAAAACAGCACATAGAAATTGGGTCGATTAGTGACAGTTACTATTAATTGGATTATTCGATTATTGGTGGGACTGATGCAATCCGCATAGCCTTTGCAGTGGCCGGTGGTCAGCGGCCAATGGTCATGCCTGCGTGGGGTTGAAAGAGAAAGTAAACACACCTGCATGGTGACCTCATACTGTACAACCAACGGCTTGTTGGATTTGAAGTCAAACTGTTTTGTAAGGCGTGAAGAAATGGCGGCATGCTTTGCCTTTGATTTGAGCACCAGGCCCTTATCCTTGGGCCACACGATGCGTTGTGGAGATTCCCAATTCCAGATGCCGTCGTACTTGGCTATTTCCTCGGCAATGTCGTCCTTCTTGGCCTGCGAGTGGATCCACTGCTTGCGGGATGCCTCAACGTCATCGAAATGGTCGGCGAAGTGGAACTTTCTAGGCTCTATAACGGGGCTCTCGTAGACCAGTTCCTCTCCGGCTACATCAACAGCTTCCTCCTATTACAAAAATGAAATTAATCGCGTTTAGATAAGAGCAAGGTACAAGATAAAAAAAACACGCGGCTGACACACTTTCAACGCGGAGAGAAAAAGAGATACAAAGAAGCAGCGCGGTGTGGGTGTAGGTGGGGGGTGCTTGCATAAGTCGATATAATGATGCATGTCGAAATTGTAATAGTAGACCAAACCTAATCTTTGGGGTCGTATCAATCTCTGAACTTGTGTCACGCGAAATCCCCTCCCTGGAAAACTGTTCCGCCCCTGCTAGAACAGATGTTGCTACTGACGTGTACTTTTGTGCGCCAGTGGTAACCGGCTGCCAATCAACGTAAGTACGTACATATATATGTATGTATATACATACACGTTTTTACATACACTCGTACATACATGAGTGTACGCTACCGTAGAAATTGGCTCACCTGCACATCTTCGACGATTCCATCGTCAAAATCATCAATTTCTGCATCTACGCTGGCTGTGCAAACCAATAGAGAGCACGCTAACAGCAAAGCCAGCGCTGTTCGGCCCCGGCATAATTTTTTCTGCATTTTGTTTCAACCACTTCTCACGCCCGTCCCGCTGTGGTATGTAAAATGTTTCACCGCTTGATTTTCGCTATTTGTCCGCTTGCGTAGCTTTTCAACGATTACTTCGTACTGCTAGGTGCTGTTGAAAAACGAAAAATGAAATCTAGCGCAGCCAACTAATTGTAATTAAGTTAAATTAAATTATACATTCTCACTGCGCCTACTGCTTGCTGCTGTTTTGCTTCTTTTTTCTTGTCGTTCGGTAGCAACCCTAATCCGTTTTGGTACTAAAAAATACCAACATCGTGAATGTTTTTAGTGTTGTGCAGTGCGCATGATCGCCATGTTGGTGACGTCAGAGCTAACTATTTCAGCGTATAATTTGAATTTAATTCTTAACAACGGACATTAACACTTGAAGCATATGAGGATAATGTATATTAAGTTCATTATTTTCTTATTAAAAAGTAAAGCTGGATAATAATGAATACATGTTGTCAAAATTCAGTTAATTCTTCGAAGTATGAAATTTCGAGGATAAATTTTCATTTTTATTAATTTTTATGTTTTTAACACATAACTTTTTTCTAATAATTTAACTTTAATAATATAACTTTAAACAAAGGTATTCTCTTTCATGAAGCTATTAATTAATGCTTGGACTTTGTAACTTAATACATACCTATGTGTAATGAATCGAGGACAGCAAAGCAACCCTTTATTAAAATGATTTTAAAGAAGTATAGGAAAAAATGTATTCTCGCATGTTTGCAATTATTTTAAAAGCTAGCCCGTTCAATTAATGCATATCTACGGCATCTACTTCTAAACTCCGTAGTATAGTCGACTGGGACTGCAGAACTTTTCAATATGCATGCACATAAAATGAGCATTTAAACAAAGCAGGGAGCTCTTAGCTACACTGCTGGCCCGCATTCGAAGGGTTTCTGCTAACCATTCAATTTATCTGCACAGGCATCGGCATGCGTCTGACTGTTGCAGTTGCAAACAAAAAAGCTTTCTGTTTAATGGAATATTTAACACAATTTACAAAGTTTCTAAAGATAAACAATGGCTCAGACACTCGCTTACACAATCAGGCAGAACTTTTATTGCTGTTTACCGTTGAGCCGAGCTTGGGCGCAGACACACACACAAACATGTTGTTGTTTATGGAAATTGTGTAATGACAGTTAATGACGGCACTACACCTAGATATGTACACTACTCGTACACCTGAACAGGTGTGTACGCCATCCCTCTGCACAGCGGCGCATAATTAGTTTGAAGTGTCAGTGTTGGTAAGTGTTTTATTAGCTCAAGCAAGAACCAGGACGCCTACAAACACTTGTGCTCGATTTGCACTGTTGCTGCTGTTCCACCCAGTAAAGAGTCTGCATAATGCAAGCCCACACAAAGACAGATGGCCTGAAATGCAGATGGAAAACATACATACATACATATGGTGGAAATAAATTTATGTACATTTAAATGTAGGCCTATAAAAATAAATGTTTTCGTATGAATGTCTGTATATACCATAATGTATTGAGGGCAAGTTCGTCATGCTGAATATAGTGCAGTAGAGTTGCATCATTTACACCCATTGGGCAGCATAGACATGAATTACTTGAAAAACATACTTAACACTATAAATATAAGTACATGGAACAAGATACAAAGCACACACAAACATGCAAAACTAACATTGGCAGCAGCTCATCAGCGACCTGGTCATAAGTAATGCGCAGGAGCAGCGGCAAGGTTGTCGACATTAATTTTGACGCCTTGACGCAAAAGTTTTGTTTTAAGCCTTTGGACAGCGCTCGGTACACACAATAAAAAAAACTCAAACATTTTCACCTGCAGGCCAAGAGCAGCAAATGCGGCGTAAGGGGGGCGAGTGTGTGTGTGTGTGCCGAGTATCAAAAAACATATGAAGGAAGCGTCGTTACAAGCGCACGAGTTCAACTTAGTGTGTACTTAACTTCCGTTACATGGACGCCATGCCACACACATACATGCACGCACACTCACACACATGCATGGCCCATTCACACGCATGGCTTGCTGCATATGGATGTGTGTGTGTGGTGTTTGTTTGTTTATGCCAAAAGTGTTGTAAAGTGCGGCGCTTTGTCGGCAGGAAACGCTGAAAATTTATTACCGGACAATTTTGCCATGGCATAAAAAAGAGAGACAAGCAGCCGAGCAAGAGAGGGAAAGGGCAGAGAATAACCCACCGATACACTCATACACACATGGCGCGAGAGACACACAAGCACAGCCATTCATATGCATATGCATAGTTTGTTGGGCGTAAGTGTATGCAAACATGCCTAAAAAAAAATTGGAGCAACACGACATCAAGCAGCCGAGGTGCAGACGGTGGTGGTGGCCAGTGGTGTTGGGACAGTGAGAGAGATGGAAACCTAAGCAGGAGGGAGGAATGCATTAAAAATTCAAAATGCCCGACGCCCAGCGGACAAAGGCTGCCTGCCATTAACACCGAACTATGCGGCAAACACACACGCCACACCGCACAAACACACACACACACACATACACATACTCGCAGAGATACATAGACCCAACAGCACACTTATGTACATACATTTGTTTGGCGGCCTCTTAAGCACCATCCTTTATGTGTTTGGTTGTGTGAAGCGTAGATATATGTAGGTGTAGGTGTAGGTGTAGGTGTGAGTGTGGCGGCGACTTTACTTTGCTTTGCTCGCCTTTCAACAGTTCGTTTTCGCACCTTTCAAATGAGTCGTGTCCGTGCATGTTCGTCTGTTTGTGTGTGTTAGGGCAGCCAGAGATGAACGGAAGCGGGGGCGGGGGCGGGGGCGGGGACGAAGCATCAAGAATTTGCACCGACGTTAAAAGTGAATTGATTTGTTATTCATGTTTGCTGACTTATGGCCAACACTTTTGGCGTTGCGCCTACCATTCAACGAATCTGGCCCTGGCGCCAAGTTTCCTTTACGAGTATTTCTCACTTTGCTTGTATTTTATTTACTTTCTTTTTTCTCCACTTCTTTTTTTCGTCGGTGAATAGTGAAAATTTAATGCACGCAGCGCGCATTCACCTGAAATGGCTCTGTGTGTGTGTGTGTATGTCAATGCGGGCGTGTGGGCGTGGCAGGTTTGGGAATGGTGGGGGGACTCAGAGGGCTCTCTGAAGTTGCCGCTTGGCTTTTATTTTTATTAAATTGCCGCAAGGGGAACATTTAGCGCATGTTTTAATACAAATACAAAAAAAGCGTGAGTTGCAGCCCATGAATTGCCAATGGTAGCTGCTGGAATGGTTGGGGTTCTTGAGTGGCCAAAACTGAAGGGGTTTCAGTAAATGAGGGAAAACAGCGATAATATAATGTTAAAGGACGCTCGAATGAATTACAATTTATACAAAAAGCATTTTTAATTAAGGCTCATTTCTCGCCACTTCACTCGAGTCGTATACCCGAGTAGTTTGGCTAGATAAATAAATGTGTAAATAAGAATATTAATTCAAATTGTAAGGGCATCCAGAGCACTTGACCAGATTGTTTTGGTTTATTCAAAATAAATTTGCAATGAATATTATTTAATATTCTAATAAAGCTTACAAGTACAATTACTTCGTTTTTTTAATAAATACGAGTAATTATATAAATTGTAGCTGCTCAGCTTTAATCTGTGTTGACCCCTTTGATGTAGTAAATATTTGAATACAATGTCTTTGGTGAAATATGAAAAACTCTTTTGATTTGGGTAGTCCTTGTGGATAGCTCGTAGCGTCTATTGTGTTTATCACAAAAGGTGTACAATTTAGGAAGTATTTTATTCTCTTTTGGCGGTCAGGGGAGAAATGCCACCAAGTTTTAATCACCTCGGCTGACAGGTCGAGACAAATAAAATTGGCTCCAGTCACATCTCTTGTCTGCTCGGGCGTGAAACCCGCAAAGCCACGCCTACTCAGCTATCGCAAAATGATAGGGCAGGGGATAAAAACACGGCCGGACTGTGGTTGAAACAATAAATCAAGGCATAGAAAATATTTAAATTTAAATGTTTTAAGCAGACGGCAACCGGAACCGAGTGCGGTGGTAGTCACTTTCATTATTGAAAATATAAATCACATTCATTTGGCTGCAAAATAACAAACAGCCAGGAGCTCTGTTCTATACCCTTTGAGAGCAGAGAGCTGCAAGTGAGGCCCAGTTTTAGGGAGGAGCTGGAGTTGGGTCAAGTTGGGACGATTTTGTTGTTTGTTTGTATTTTGCGGCTGCTCTGCGGTGGGTTTTACGATAAAAACAAACAAATTCATAGCTAATAAAATTGCTAATAAATAAACGAGAATGGCGTAAGCGCAAAAAGGGACACGAGCCAAAACAAAGCAGCCGCAAAGTAAAAAATAAAAAAAAAATATACAAAAAAAACAAAAGAAAAATAATGAAAAACTCGGCGACGCCAACCTGGCCACATTGACCAACAGCCGGCGGCCATTTTGGGGGCTAGCGGTGCATTAACCAGGTGTGGGTGGGTGGTCAAAGCTGGGCGTGGCACTCGCGTGCCTCAACTGCCAACAATTGCCACCAATTCCGTGTTCCCATTCTACGCTTTTTTTTTTTTTTTATATATGTATTTGTTGTTGCCCGTTGTGGGTTTTTTAAATTTATTACTAACGCGTTAAGTGAAGTATTCGACTGCGAAATACCCAATGTACGATAACAAAGTGTTCTCCTACAGTATGAGTATAATTCTAATAAATCAATGGCTTTCTTTGGTCTACCACCCGCAATTGTTGACCAACTTGAGGCGCTTAGCCAAGGCGAAGCATTTGCACAACGTTTAAGGACTTGAGCATCATAAAACTCTTTCTAACTGTATAGAGTAGATATAACCGGCACACGTTTTATAGATAACATATAATATATACAAGTGTGTTTTTAACATTATTGTTTTCTTTGGCGTTCTGTTTGTTATTGTGCAGCAATTTTAATCAAATGATTGTTGGCGACACTGTCGTCGTTGCCTACTTTGAACAGAAGAGAAATCCAATTACCTTTTGATGAAAATGGCTAGGCAATGGCAGCATTTGGCTTTATGTAAATCAGTTGGCAAACTGTATTCAAGTTTATTAGCCCTTTTCAGCTGACCGCAGGTGCTGGACCATAAAAAGTGCCCAACCAGCAAAACGAGCGCTGAAAAGATCAGAACAGCGCAAAACGTGGGTCATCATTTCATGTCTCAGCTCATAAATCTGCAGCATAAAAACCGCTGAGAGCTGCAAAAGCAGCTAAAGTTGCCGAGAACCCAAAACAGCCTGACCCAACTCCTGATTCAACTGTCAGACTCATAGAGGTCATAATTCTCATGCAATTTGATTTTCTTTGTCTTCTTCTGGTTTCTTTTTTTTGGTGTGCTAAATGACAGGAAGTGCTTTTACGCTTTGCTCTTACTATTTGCATTTTTATTAGGGCCGACTTGAAATTGAGCCGTTTAATGAGCTCGGAAGCTATTTAAGCATTGACTCAGAGATTGAGGTGGGATATGAAACAGATTTAATGCGCATATAAAGATTGTCAGATGGTTTAATGCTCAAATTTCGTTGAAGTTTCCTAGGCATATTGTGATGGAGATTTCCCGCCTCACCATGACGACAAAAAGCGGTTTTCTTTTTTAAGAGACGAAGGGAATTCGAGTAGCAAATAATGTAGCACACTTTAATGCGAAATTAATAAACCAAAAACAGCTGCTAAGCCATAAACCAAACTAACTGAGTTGTTCTGGCGCCAGGGACCATTTCTCTAATTTTGGCCTGAAACTCGACCTAAATAAACACACATACAGATACACACACACTTCGACACAAATAGATAAGCGTACAGAGATAGAAATCCAAGGTCGTGCTATGAGACGAGCTCGCTGATAAACTCGAGGGTCCAACCGCAAGGCAGCTAACGAAATGTTCAGGCGCCGGCAAAACAAACCAAACACTGAACATGCACAGAGTCAAAGGAATAAACCAAGCAAATAATCCTTTGGCTTAAATAAAAAACAAAAAAACAACAAAATTGAAAAAAATGGAAAATGGAAAACAAAACAAAGCGAAACCAAACAAAAATCTAAACGAAACGACAGCCAAAAAATGCCCGACTGACAAGTGAAGCAGCCATAGCGAGGTGAGGTGAGGCGAAGCGAAACGAAGCGACAAGAAAGCCGCCGAAATTGTGCCGACGACTATTTGGCTGGTTCAGCCTGTGAACCCCATCATCCTTTTTCTGCCCATACACAGAGACACAGAGAGACACACACACACAGACATATAGTTGTTTGCTTTGGTATCTCATACTTTTTAGTCAGAGTTTAAAGGAAGAGCGCCAAGGCATCTACACGGCGGCCGCATTGTCCTTTGGCTTATCGCGATGCTCGTGATGCTCGTGCTGCTTGAGAAGAAGTTCCGTCCCGCTCCAGCCAGTGCGGCGACATTTTGAACTCTGTTTTTGATTTTGATTTCGTCACATCATTCACTTTTGCTTTGCCTTGGCATGCCTTGGTTGGGGTGTTGGTGTTGGTGTTGGTGTTTGTGTTGTTGCTTGTCTTGTTTGTGCTGTATATCCTTGGTATTAATTTGCTTAAGTGTTGTCCTTGTTGGCGGGTTAAGATTTCAGTCGGCGATAAGCGAGCTAATTTTGTGTAATGAAATAAATTAAAATCTAGAAATAGCTGCACAAGTGAAGCGTAATTTTGCTTGGTCATTGTGAGCCAAGCAAATGGCCTTGTCAATGCGTCATTACGCATACGTCATGCTGTACAATGTTGTTAATCGAAAGGAAAGTCAAAAGGGCAAATTAAATTACACAATTGTCGATTACAAGATATGCTCTCGACGCAATTTGAATTGTTATAAGTAATGGCAAAAGGATTTTCATTTTATTGAAGAATTTCAGAAATTCTTATTTGTGTTTTATTTGTCTTTTTAGTTTGCCGAATAATCGTAAATGAATTATTATTGTGCTTAGCCAGAAAATCAGCTTAAAGTTGCACAGACGACAATATAAACTGAAAATGTAAATACAAAGATATTATGCTCTCCTACTCGTTGTCTGCCTTTTTTGGCCTTGGCTGGGGAATGTCGAATGTCGAATGTCGATTGTGTTGAATAGCTATACGCCCTTTGTGGCAGCCATTTTACGAGTAGAGTCACTCCCAGTCTCACTCCTTGACTTGGCTAATTCGATGCCAAACTATAAAATTTGTTGGCTTTGCCACATATGAAAGCATTTATTTCAATATGGGGGCGTTTTACTATTCGAAACTTTGGCCATCGCATTGTGCGTGGTGCGTGTGTGTGTGCGTGTGTAAGTGTGGTTGTCTGTCTGGCTATGTTTGTTTAGGCCAGAGCTTAGCATACGTCAACTGACATAGTGGCCCACTCAACGATAGGCGACTCAAGTGGCCAATCTGCCCGTCCAACTGCCTGTCTGTCTATCTGTCTGCCTGTCTGTCTATCTGCCAGTCCTGTGGGCAATCTGTGTGTGTACGTGGCACTTGGCATGCTTTGAATCTCATCTGTGACACTCGTTAAACTTGTCGCCATTTAGTTAAATCAACTAAACCGAATTCAACTATGGTCTGGGTATAAACTAACCCATACTTCAATTCTCTGCCATGTGAGCCCCATGTAACATAGGCTCACGTACCCTGGATCCTGACCGGATGCAAAGCGGAAGTCGTGCATATCTCTCCCCTTCTCCGGCCGTACTCAAACTCACATTTGCAGTCGCCTCGTACTCGCACTAGCGTGACTTTTTATCAGCATAATTTAGTTGACCATAAACCGTTCCACTGTGGTCCAACTGCATTAGTTAGGGCACATTTTGAATAAGTATTTGGTCAAATTACGCCCTCTACCAGTCGGCTTTAATTGAGCCGCTCAGCTGTCGCAGCTGCCATTTGAATTATTCAACTTAAACACGCTAAAAATCATAACAAATTTCTTGACATGTTCTACGTTTTACTAATTTACATCCGTTTGCTGGCACGCCCCAGCTTGTAAGCAGTTCTTGGTAACTTTGTATTATAGAAGTAGTTCATAATGTTGGACGGCGCAGGTAAGTCGCGCCAAACTCTGGCTAAGGATGGCAATTGCCTACGGCCAATGAAAGTGGAGTTTGCAAAGATGCGCATATTTCATAAAGATTGCAGCCAGCTGGCTGACTTGGAGTACCCTGCACTCGCCTGGCACTTGAACCCCGCTGCGCTTTTGCCCATAAAAGTTAACGTGCTGCAAAAGTTGGTTAATCAATTTAGACTTGAGTGTTGATAATAGACATAATCTTGCTGGAATTTCAATGCATTGCCTGGGGCTCTCAAGATGCTAGTGCTAGTATCATACCTGATGTTGTCATTGGGACTTGACTGGCGCGCTGAACAGCACCACAGAATTTAATTTGGCCAGATCGCAGAATGTTTCAACTTTTCGATGACGCAACCTCACGGTTCACGCAAACTCTCGCCTTGCCTTATTAAATGTTTTGCCTGTGGCCAAATCTTAGCAACTCACTGGCTCCGACCATGACTTTGAGTGCGGCGATAAAGCGAGAGAGTGAGCAAGAGGCAGCAGCCAGTTATCCAGGCCTTTAGACAGGTTTTTGCCTGGCCGCAACGACAACGTCAACGGTTTTCCAACTTGCTTCGTGCAGTTGCCTGTCAAAGCCAAAACTGCGCGGCTCAGCCGCTTTTCGCGTAATTAAAAAGTGTGGCCAGCGTTGTGCGGGCCGGCGCATCCTGCTCCCGGCCATACTTATATCCCCACTGGCCAAATGGGCACCCATCTGGGCACTCGCTTCACTTCACAGCTTTGTCAGATGATGAGGGGGCGGTGGTAAGCTGCGTCTGCTGTGGTCCATTTCTGCTGATGATAGCGTAAAATGCGCTTTGAGTTTTAGACGCAGGGGCACCCTGAGAGGCTGCCCGCCTGCTTAATTTGAGTGAGAGAAAAAATGCATATTTCAAATTAATTAACGCTAATGAAAATGTTTAAAACTTGCAAGTTGTAGTTGTAATAGCCATGGGCAGCAGTCGGGTTGATTTTCAGCAACTCTCCTTTGCTGTTTGTCGACTGGCAACTTGCAACTTGTAACTCTCAGCGTGTTACTCACTTCTTTTTTGTTGCAACTTTAGAACATTCTAACAACTCGGCAAAATTGTCAGCAAACCACAAAAGCTTCCCTCTCTACACTGTCGCCGTCCCGGTCATATGCGAATGTTGATTTCCGCTTCCGCTTGCAAGTCTTTTGGTCAGCGGACAAACAAAGCGCCTGCCAAACTTACTTGTTCTTCACAAACTGTTGCACAAACAAGCACAATGCAATTTCAATCAATTTTATGGCACATTTATTTGCCAAGCACCTGAGCACATGCCACTCTTCACTGCCCTCCCCTAGTCCGTCCGTTTGGCCGCATTGATACGTTGCAACCTGCAAATTACTTGCAAGTGCATTTTCATCGCATAGAAAATGTTATAATAAATTATGGCAAACTTGTTTGACTTTCTTTGTTTTGAGGTGGAACAAAAGAGGCTTTGCATAAAACTTTGCCATCAGAGAGAGAGATTGTTTGCTCTTGCCAGAGCAGAAACTTTCAATTGAGTTTAGAGTATGATGCATAATATACTATATATAGTACATCCTTAAAATGACTCTCAGCATGTGAGGCACTTTTTTTCAATTCAGTTCCTGTTTACTATCCCATTATCTTGGCCGCTTTTCAATTTCCAATTTGCAGTTTGACTGGCATGCAATTAAAGACATTACTCAGGCCCAGCAATTGTTATTGACAATTGTGAGGCAAAAGGCAAACTGCAAAAAGGTTTTTCAAATTAACACACAGACGACAAGCATACATACTCGTATGTCAGACTCTTCTCGATATCTTTGGTAATCCTTGTGTCCCGGCTTGTCGTGTTGACAAAACATAACTTTTGGTACCCAAAACGCAAAACTATGACAAACAGCTACACAACAGTATGAAGGCATAAACAACAAACGACGAGCTGAAACATACGTCAACGTTTTGAGACAAGCGAGCAAACTGAACAACTATGGAAGTGGAAATTCCACAGACAGAGGGCCAAGGATGTAGACAGCAATTCTGGATGCTAAAGCCAACATATGCGCTGCATGAAACGATGTCGACGCCTTTCAGTTGTCAGTTGTATGCAGTATGGCCAGTTGCCTGCCGTATGCTGCCTGCCTTTGTTGTTTACTGCCGCAGTTGACGTCTGTGGTGACATTTGAAGTGGCGCTCACATGCAGCGCAGGCGGCGTCATCAGGCATCCGAATAAATGCCGGCAGCATTATATGAGCACTAAGAGAGAGAGAGAGAGAGCACTGGCTACCTAACATGCCTGCTGGCAGCAGTCAGCGGTCCTTTGCCTGCTCGAGCGATTGAGCATGAGCTTGCCACTTGCAGCCTGCAGCACTGGCCACTTGATTGTTGCCTGTACACGACATTTAAATGGCTAACGCAAATGCATAATCGTCTAATTGTGCTGTTTGTTTAGCGCTGCAATTGCACCTGAGCCTGAGCACCGACATTGCGCATACGCAGCGTAAGTAAGCCAAACAGCCAGCTAGCCAGCAGCAGTTAGCCAGTTAGCTAGTTATGTTAAGGCTTGCCTGTTTTTTGGCCATCCATTTGATTTAATGCCCCGCTTAGTAACCGACAATTGTGCACAACACTTTGTTGGCATTCTTTTTGCGTAGCCTGACACTTAGCTGTGAAAAATTGTGAATTATTATGGCAGCACTTGGTTGGAAGCCCCCGCCATTGCCGTCACCGTCACCGTAACCGTAAGTAGGCAGCAGTCAACGTCGCTATGGTTGCCTTTAACAGTTTATGGCTGCGATTTGTTACGCACCATTGTGCATGGTAGCCACAAAAGCATCGCCAACAACCAGTGGAAGCAACAGCAGTGGAGCAGCCGTTGAAGCTGAGACTAAGGCTGGTCTATTCGCCATGCTGGTAGCGGCGCAGGTAAACAAATAACTCAAAGTCATTTGCGTGACGTGGGCCGGGCAGCTGCTCAGCTTAGCGCCAGGCACCACTGTCAAGTGTGGAAAAATGTCAGCTTCTTTTGATATGTAGGTGATTATGACACTAAAGAGGGGCGCCCTCTTTGGCTTTGGCTTCGCTCGTGAAGCAGCAAAGGTGTCAACAATGCTTTACGCGTTCGTTTAGCAAAGACAGCATAAGAAGCAAATATCAAGAATACCCTTTAAGCGCAGATATAATGGGTATGCTAATTTGCTTTGATCCATCTAAGCGAATTGCATAAAGTCAATTTTAATATGGCTTTTATAATTAGCAAAAAAAGGAACCCTTACCAATTTAATTTACTATTAGACTTAAAACTAACAGGTAGCTCAAGCTAAATCATTTTGATTTCCAGCTTAGTTTTATATGCTTCGCTAGTTGGTGCAAGACTACGCTTTTCTTAAGAATTGTATTTAAACGTTGGCTGGCAACAAACATATACTTCAAGTGCTTCTGCAGCATTAAAAGTAGTAGCTAAAGTGATAAATATTAGAATAATAAAGTAGAAAAGTTTCTTCTTTTCATGTATTAAATTGTTCACAAAATAACAAATTTTTATTAATAGTGAAGAAAAGACTCGCAAAAATAAATTGTATTAGGCTTTAAAGATCTTAAAGCAATTACTTAAAGCTAAGCTAGATAAATTGTAAAACCTATTTTACTCTTCGCAAACTTGTAACCTAAAAACAGTCTTTGCTTTTGCATTTTGCACCTTTGCACATAAAATGTGTTTACCCAAAGAGGCGAAAAAAAAAGCAGAACGTGGACGAAAACTGAGCGACCTTCGTCTCGCCCCTCGTTTGCCTAGGCGTCTTGCCAAGATGTTGGCTTTGGCAAACAAAAAATCTCATTAATCCATTAAGTAAATGCGAAGAAAAAGTTCAAAGCGACTGCTGCACAGTAGCACACTCACACACACACACACACATACATACATACATATAAGGACATTTACAAATGCACAGTATTGTGTATAAGTGTGTGTGTGTTTGCCCTTGTGTAAGTATGTATGTGTATGTGCGAGTGTACTGCTTGGCGACACTGTAAAAGAAAGCCTTTTGGGAGCACTAATGAGTTTGACATTGTTTCCTACTAACAAGCGCCAAAGTTAGACGAGGCCCAAGCAGCCGCCAGGTGGGAACAGCTTCTGCCTCGCCAGACATTTGCCTTGCCCTGCCTTGGCATCTTCTGGCATTTCTATTACGATTTCACCAGATGCTGGTCCCTGACTCCCTGCCTCTCTCTCTCTCTCTCTCTCAAAGACGTCTCTTTAATGAATTTTCTTGAAATTCGCACTTTTCTACACTAATTAAAAGAGTGTTGATAGCATTTTGCAATTTGGTCTGTTAAAGTGCTTAAAGCCGATCATTGGCATTTGAAGAGAACAAAGCGATGAATACCTGTATGAGACCATGAGTATTCTATTGCCGGCATTTCCTGTATGCCGGCCATATTTTTGGCATGACTAATGTTTCCCTTTTGACTCATTTACCTTTGTGCACACACACACATACACTTGGCTCTTGCATGCCAGATTCAACACTCAAACACACACACACACATAGGGAGTGTGCCAAAACTACGCTTTGTGCAACTTCATACTCGACTTTTGTGCGCGCAATTTCGACTTTACCAGCGCCGATTGTAAATTACGTCCTAATGCGCCCATTTGTATGCTACAAAAATTGCAGCTTATTGAATATTTAGCAAGGAGCGCGACTACCTGACAACCGGATAGTGAGTTAGCTGCCTGACATGGAGCTGTTTTTTAAATGAACTCATTTGGGATTTGGTATGCGTGTTTGGTTGGTCGCAAAAAAAAAAAAACAACTTTTGCCACTTTAAATAATTAAGCAAAGTGAAGGTTGAGCTGGTTGCCAAAGCGCATAGTCGTACTCATACTCGTACTCGCACTGACGCTTATAGTCACACTCGTACCTCTACTTGCTTTGGTAATCTTCTAGCATTGATAGGCCAACGTCAACAATGACTGACAGGCCAACTGCCTGAGGCCAGACGGGGCCAAATATCCGATAAGAGCTAAACAAGCAAATGAAATTCAAAGTCTGCCCAGGGCGCCGAACAGCACCGACTTCACAATACAATGGGCAACTGTTGGTGTTCTGTCTATTGTGATTCGTTAGCAAAACATAGACGGAATATTGTGTCTGAGTAAGATCTAGTCTTCAGAGATTTTGAATTGGACTTAGACTGTGTCCATTCAAATTCATATGTAAATTTTGTCAATTCCATTCCACTGTGGCATCTTTGAAAATGTCATTTTAAAATGCCTTTCAATTCGGTCCATGCACCCACCAGCTGGCAAACGGGGAATGGCAACGACAACGAGCACAGGATTTGAAGCTAGATGCCTTTTGGTGGCAGTGGCGGTGGCGTTGGCAATGACGCAATCGATACTTCATTAAGATATCGTGTTTTTGTGCCTAGACGCTTTCCGTTTACGTTTCCTTGATTACTTTACATAGTTGTTCCTTTTACTCGGCTCAATTGCTTTGCCCTGCTATCTTATCTGCATTTTGGCCTATACTCCAAGCCTGACTGGTTTACTATTGGCTTGGCTGCTTGACTCCCTGACTCTCTGACTGCCTGACTGCCTGGCTGCTTGCTTGTTGGGCTCTTTGTCTTTTACACTTGGCAAATAAATCGCAAAATCCTATCACACTGAGGCCCAACATTATTTGCCGCCGGATGTATGCATGGAGTCGTCATGTGGCACCATTTGCCATGGGCTCGTGCCTATTTAATCGTTTGGCCTGCGCCTGGGCCAGATGAGTCCGTTAGACCGATGTCTGTTTATCGCACGAACACAATCAAATTAGCGCACATCGAGTACAAATAACTAAAGATAGGCAAACAATTGCCACATCACCAGCTGGGGCCAAGTGTGTGGTTGGTTGGTTGCCTTTTGGCCTCTGGCGGTTGTCTCCTACGGTTGGCTTATGAGCAGCTAAGTAGCCGTGGCCCAATGCAACTTTGTGCTGTCAGTTGAACAGTTTTTGAGTCCATGTACGCGTTGTCGTTGTCGTACTTGTGTCTTTCGAGTTGAGGTGGCCGCCTGCTGTGCACGTCTTTCAGGGACTGCCAAATGAACTTCTGCATGGGTCTTTGGGTCTTTGGGGCTCTGGGTGTCTGCAACAATTGCACTTTGTACTTAGCTTGCCACTGCCACTGTTGATGTCACATTGTCAAGACTTTTGTTGTGCTGTCAACGGCGTTGCAAGAAACTTTGTTCATATCGTCACATGACAGCCAGCTCAAAAAATATGAGCAAGGGTCCACAACACACAAGAGTATATAGTAAGTAGCTACCCGTTACTCAATGCCCATGCATGGTGCATGTCAGGCTTACCACAATGTTGCAGGCTTGTCGTTGTCATATCAACCGCCACAAGCGCGCCTTTCGCCTTTCCACCCATTTAATCAACATTACTTGTGCTTAAATCAATTACAACTAATTACATTTTATGCCCCGTTGAAGTCAACTTTGTGGCTTCCTCTCACACATTCTGTGGCACTCTGTATCTTTCTCTCTCGCTCTTTGGTGTCGCCTAAAAGTATGCAGTGTAACATTTCGGAAGAATGGCAACAAAGCGAACTATCCTTTGACTCTGCCTTTGCGTCGAGCTGCTTTTCAACTACAACTGAAATGCGTTAATAGAAACTGACGTTTCCACCCCTAACACACATGTACCACACACACACACACACACACACACAGACGCACACACTAGCAGTTTTTCTCATTTGGGAAATTGTTGAATGCATTTGCTTACAACTTCAAATCAGATGCAAAAATTAACTGACGTATAAATGACAACATCAGAAACATGGTCAATACCGAGTTTTTGCCCTAATTGTGCAGAAGAATCTTTGTAATCTCTCTAGCGACTGTAGTGAAAACTTCTCCCTGACCAGAAGATCATAATTCAAAAGTTAGGTATATATCAATAAATTATAAATGAGTAAGGCATTAAATATAAACTCCGGCTTGAGAATAGAGTGCATTAAATAGAGGAAAAGTGTTGGTTTAGATTTTGTTTATTATATATAATTATAATCTACTTATATCTACAATAAGTATAGAACAATTATTGTGAACTTGTCATCGAGTATCCTTTTATATAAGTATATTATATTATACAATATATAATTATATTGTACCTATATCTACAATAAGTATAGAACAATTATTGTGAACTTGTCATCGAATATTCTTTAATACAATATATAATTATATTGTACCTATATCTACAATAAGTATAGAACAATTATTGTGAATTTGTCATCGAATATTCTTTTATATAAGTATAATATATTATACAATATATAATTATATTATACCTATATCTACTACAATAAGTATTGAACAATTATTGTGAACTTGTCATCGAATATCCTTTCCGATAATCCAGAAAACATTGTTCTCACTTGCAATACCCTGTACTTGTGCTTGTAATTCATGTTCTAAGCATTTAGCTTACCATGTAATAACGGTCTTTAGTCTATAAGCACAGTTAGCTCTGTGTGTGTGTTAAAGCGAGAGAGAGAGATAGAAAGAGAGAATGAGAGAGGTGAAGTTAAAGTTAATAACAGTGCAGGAGCAGACTGACTGCAGGATTTTGAGTAGCTCATAAATATGCATTTGCGCTTTGCCTTTATGCCGAGGACTTCCCATATTAATTTTTAATATGCCAGCTCAGTTGGCTGGGTTGGCTGCTTAGCTACCTGGCTACCTGGCTAGCTGGTTGACTGGCTGACTGGCTGCTCGACTGGGGGACACAAAAAAGCGTTGGCTAATTAGCGCTCTCGCTCAATGGTCGATTGCCACGCGAAATCAGCGACATGGCCAGCGTTCTACTGAGCCAATGGACAGGACTAAACACAACGTTTAAAGCCAAAAAATAAACAACAATTTAGTGCAGATTAGCGTTCTGTCCTTTTGTTTGTGCTTTTGTGCCATTGTTTCTGAGCCAGAGTGCTGAAATGGTTGGCAGGTGGACGGGCGGACGGACGGACAACTGGTGACATTTAGGCTTGAATAGAGCCTGCTGCCTGCTTATATGGACATGGACATTGCCACTGTTTGGCTAATTACTTGGCACGCACACAAACAATGGCGCAAGGTAAACTTCCGTTGCCATTGTGTGAGTGTCAAAGAGGGACGGAGCTAGAGGAGCAAACTAATTAGATTCGTGCGCCTCATTTGGCCACTTTTGATTTGTCTTTGTGTGTGTGCCAAGCAGTTGGCCAAAAAACTTTTTGGCCCAGAAATGTTTTTATCTTACAGCTGTTTCAGCCGCAGCTGCAGCCGCACGAGGTCTTGCATATTTGGTTCAAGTTCGGCTTGCAATTTTTCATCAAATGAAAAGCGCAAGAAGATGAAGATGATGATCAAAAAGCAGATGAAGAGGAAGAAGAAGAAGAAGAAGAAGAAGGTGGCTGCGGCAAGAGGGAAAACTGCGCCAAAACAACAAATGCTGGCAAATGCGACATGTGGCTGGCAAAAAAGTTGAGCCAAGCCGCAAAAACAAAAACTTTTTCAAAAAGTAAACGAAAGCGCAACTGCCAGTAACAACAACAACAACAACAAGAATGACAAAATTATGCGAAATTTAATTTGACTTTTACGTAGTTGTTGCTGCTGCTGTTCTTATTGTTTTTGTTGTTGCTGGCTTGGCAGCAACTCTTGCACTTTTCTTTTTAGCTTCTCTGCGGTTCCCGCTCTTTCTCTCTCTATCACCCTTTGCCGTCCTCTTGACTTGTTGTTGTTCCTGTTGCTGTTGCTAGTTGCATTGCCAGCTGGCAAGTACTGCCAACTGGGCTACATAAGGATACGCAGCTCGTAATTTGCCAGCTTGGCTTGTACATATTTTATATTATTTAGTTGGAAATTGTTGTGCGACAAACAGCACAAAAAAAACAACGAGTTGAGGCGAGTTGCGCAAGTGACAAAGAAATATGATAATCTCATACAGCACTGCAGTGTCAGAACATGTGTGTGTGTGGTCCAACTCGTGTCACACACACAGTGCATGCTCTGAATGTGAAAAGCAATCAAGCGAAGTGATCTCTAATTAAATTGAATTCAGGAATGCAAGTTAAATTTTACTAAGATGTCGAAGAACTGAGGCCAGTATGTGGCCAAAAAGATTACGTTTTTCTTATTCTAGAGTTATGGCCTTAGAAAAGTTATGAATGCAACTAAAGCAATGCATATGCTTTCTTTATAGTTTATTTTATGTTAGAAAAAGGAAAATGCCTGGCTGCAATCTTAGAGTAAAAGCAAACAGTTTAGTTAATACTTTGACAGAATAAGTGCTAGACTTGCAGCATCTACATATGTCTCATATGTCCTGTCAACATCCCTGCATGTGCATTTGTCGCCTGCAAGACTCAAGGGAATATTTGAAGTGATTTCTTCTGTTAGTTGTGATTTTATCTACTATTTATAGTTAAGGTGCGCATCACTTGCCGTAATTGACTTTTCGTGTCAAAGCAAGAGGTAGTATCACCTGCCAATACTTGGAATAGCACGATTTTGCTGCTGTTTACTGCTGCTGTCGAATATTCGAATAGTGAAGCCAGAATAGATTTCGCATTGTTGTGACAAATTTGCACATGAGCATAGCACACATTTGTACACTTGCCAGAGAGAGTTCAATGGTAGGGGGAGGCAGAGGGTGAAATGGGGCAAGTGAAGTAAAGTGAATTAATAATTTATGGACACGTTTCTGCTGTGGCTGTTGTTGCATATTAGGATTCGAGCTGGCAACCGCTGTGGGTGCCACCTGGAGGGTCATGAAATACAGGGGTTTTGGGCAATGGGGCATGGGGCATGGGACATGGGGCATATGCAATATGCATAATGTGTTCCCTTTGATTTGCTTTTGCGAGCACATCTATTTATATTTTATTTCCACTTGGACTCATCTCCCCGCTGCCATTCAAGCTGTTGTTTTTGCCTCGTTCATAGATTTAGTTTTGCATTTTTCATTCCATAGAGAGCAAGGGGTCAAAGGAAGAGGCGGCAACGACTGCTTGCTAAACACTTTCGCATTTTGCAATGTGCTTAGCTTACAAAAAACTCACAAAACTTGACTCAAGCACACATACACACATACACTTACCTAATCGCAGTCATATAAGGGTTATTATGTACATACATAAGTTGTTGTTCCTCTTGTTTCTACGTCTTCCCTTTTTTTTTCTCTGTATGGCTGGCTTGCCAAAAAACTACAAAAACTAGCAGAAAACAAGCAGCGTCAGCTCCAGTTCCAGCTTCTGCTCCAGCTCCAGCTTCAGCGTCAACTACAGCGCTTAATATTAAAAGCCAAACCGCAACAGCAATGGCAACAACAACAACAACAACAACAACGAGAGCAACAGCTCTGTAGAATGGCATAAGAGTGAAAAAAAGAATTAAGTATGTGTGTGCAACATATACATATATGTATAAAAATATTTTAGTGTACTCGTATATGTGTGTATGCTTTTAGCTGATACAAACAGCATTTGACTGGTAAGCTGCATTGCAGTATCTACTTATACCCCTCTCCACCTCCTACTACTACTACTACTAGTACTCCTTGCACATGTCCACCCGCATCCACACCATAGTATCCTGGACAGTCGAGTAGTCTCATGTTTTTCTAATTTGTGCTCTCTCTTTCGCTCTTGTGTGCCAGGCATTCTGTTGGTTTTATTCGCAGCTCATACGCTGCTGACTTTTAACCTTCTTTTCTCTTTTGGTTTTCATTTTCGCTTAGTGTATTTAACATTTTTCTCAAATGATACTCGACACAAGTGGCATTTGTTTGTCTGTCCCGCCCGGTCTGTTGCTGTCCCATCCTCTCCTTTGCTGTACTGTGTTTGAGAGCTACATAAGCTTTGTACACCGTTAAATGGGGCTGCAAGTTGCGGTAACAGTTGTCAAAGTGACCTCAAAGCAGCGGCACACAACAACCACAGCAAAAACAATAAGCTAAGGCCAAAGGGAATGCTGTAATCGAGATGCCAAAATACTCTACTAGAAGTGGATGTCATATTCAGCTAATTATTGTTGTAGTATATGAGTTAAAAATTACTGATTAGTGGACAGTAGATTAGAATAGAATTTTAATTAGAGCAATAATTAATAGTTCTGTCTTCCATGATGAACGCAGATACTCGTTTTGCAGTGTATTAATGGTACGAGCATTTTTGACTGTTTCTACTTTGGCTGAAGAGCTTAACTCGAACTCTTTATGCATGCATGCGAGTAAGTGTATGTATTTTATATGTATGAGGTCGACGGATAGAAAGAGAATGGTATAAAGTTGTTGAGTGAGATAGAATTAATGTATTTGTTGCTGCGTTTGTTTGTTTGTTCATTTGGTTGCTTTAATGAGCCTCAAACATGGCCTGCTTAAGGGCAAAGTACAAGTATGTTTCACATCTTTTCCAATTACACACAACATGTTCTGTTTTACAACACAAATTTAATTATGCTTATTGTACATACATTTGAATGTATGTACTATATGTGAGTCCTGTAACTTGAGGTCATAATGAGCATTCTTTTGCAAGAAATTCTTAATAAAGTATGACTTTCTTGTGCATTAAACTCATCTGGTCTGATTTGCGGCTTAAAGTTCTGCTGGCAAGTGCGTGTTGCATGCCCCAGTTTTGGGTGGCAGCCACAACGCCGTTGCAGCGCCTTGGGCACACATACTGACAGCGAAATGTCGACTGTTCGCCGTGATGTGGCAACAGCGAGTGAGGCAAATGGACAGCGTTCATCAAGTGTGCACACTGGCAGTAACTCATTTGATTTACTTTTCATTTCCGACTGCCGAGTACTGCTGGGCTGGGTATCTTCCCGCTCGTCTGGCTGCCCCTTTCGCCCTACACCTTAGGCAAGCGAATGACACCTCGCCACTCTTTCCCAACTTGTGCGACAACATAAAGATGGCACAACTCATGTGTCGGTGTTGTTGTTGCTGGGTTGCTGTGCTCGGCGCTTCGTCGCCATTTCGGATCTCCAGGTTGAGCGTTATGCAATTATAACTTTTGTCATTAGCAACTTAAAATGCAAATTGCTGCAATGAAGCGTCGTTGCCGTTTTTCGGCAGTAGTCTCATGTCAGGCAGGCAAGAGCAGGCAAGAAGATAATTTGTGCGACAGGGAGAGGGATAGCGGTAACAGTAGTTATCGTTGTTTAAAGTATTATGACTTAAGTTGCCGCCGTTGGCTTTTAAACGTTATCTAACTAGCTACCCTCAAGCAAGCCTGCTATCAGCCATATGTGGCTGGAGATGGCACTCGAGCTGACACCCGAACTGAGAGCTGACACATGTCGAGCGGACAAAAGTCAACACGTTACATAGTTGGGGTAGCCAATTAGTGCTTGTCGCCAGTTAATTTGGTTGCGTTGCATGGCGTTCGGTTGGCCATAAAGTTGGCAACATGAAATGGCAAGCAACAAAGTTGCATCTGACAAAAAGCCACGAAAGAAGTAACTATAAATGTAAGTGTACTTCTGCAGCTGTCTGAGTGAAAGCTGAACTCAACTTAACTACTATTTTCTCTCTCTCTCTCTCTCTCTCTCTCTCGCTATCCCTTCATTTATCCTCTGACAATCCACGCTACGTTACGCCAAGCTGGCACATTCTCTTCGCCAAGGCACGTCCGAGAAATTAAACAGTTAAACTTTTTTTTTTTTGATGTAATTTCCAGGTGCAGGATTTGCAGCAAAGGGAAAAGCGTATTGTTTTTGCTAGTTAAATCATTAAGCTTCAAGTTTGAGGAGGAATGCGAATGTGGGCAGATCAAGTGTGAGAAAGTACTCGATGAGTTTATCGATGTAATTGCATAGAAGCAGCACATTTGCAGACGCAATTGATAAAGCCAAAAATTAATTTCAATTTCAATCAGATGTTCTTATATCGTACTCAGTTTCAGGTAAGACACAATTGTCCTACCACTGAGTGATCTGATTGAATTGAATCTGTCGCCCATTGTACTTGTACTTGTTCTTTTTGATGTTATTGACTTTCTCTCTTTGGTTTTGCTTTCAAAAGGCAGACACATGTTATGGGACATGCAAGACACAGACTGGGAGTAAGAGTGAGTCTGATTGCTGTTGTTGAGTTGATTAAATTGGTGTTAAAAAGTTTAAGTGGCTGTCAGTACAATGTAAGCCACTAAAATTTCATAGCCTACTTTGCAGCGCACCGACTTTGTGCCACTGCCATTTGGGCTATAAAATGCTGTTAAGAGCGGCGCTAACGTGTATAGTTGAAGTGCGCACTTACCCACTTAGATCAACAAGAGCAACCCCCTCATATCCCCCTGGGCTTGGATTTAGCCCTTGGTTAACGGTTATCGGTTAACGGCTAAGGCTTGTAAGCTGACGGAAATACTCAATCCCCAACCTCGTCTCGTCTCAATGAATTATAGCTCGTTGCGGATATACGCATAAGGCACGTGTCTGAGCTGTCTAATTGGCAAACCGAATGAATCTCTGGCAAAGCAACGAATCTCTCTCCACTGACCGCTGCCTCCCTCGCTCGCTCGCTCTCGTCCTTGCTGGGCAACTAATGCCGCAGCATTTTCAATTAGACGCTGCGAGTTTTCGATTTGCGTATTATTTATGGCGCTCGCAAATCGTGCGCATTATTCATAAGCCGAAAGGCAGCTTAATGGCCATGGTCATGGCCCTCTGGACGTGAGTGCGAGTGCGAATACGAGTGTGCCACAAGCACAAGGGGTTGCAACTGTGCAAGTGGTCGTTTTTGCTTATTGAGTGCAGTACGAGTACAGTCCCTTAAAGTGTTCCATAACGTAATTCCCCATCCATTTATTATATCCAGCATGAGCATGATACCTTGTTTGATTTTGTTCGCTTGTAAATGCATAAAGCGACGCTAATGTGACGCGTGCACCTTGCGGTTGCACATGCCACCCATCCAACTTCTAATAACATTTTGCAACTTCATAGCCAAGCCAAAGCTCTAGCTACAGCTTCACCTGCTGCTCTTGCTGTTGGCTGTCTGGCAATAAACGTTTGTCTTTGCCAACAGCAGAAACCAAATAAACCAAATGCCACAAAGGCATTGCGTCCACCTACAACACAGGTGGCGCAGTGGCACAGTGTGTGACTGTAACCCGTCAAGCACTTAAGGAGACCGCATAAGCAACCCAAGCGAGCATAAGATGTGCTCTTCCCTAACCAGCTCCACTCGAGATGGAGATGTGCACGCTGTCTGCGGTGGCTTGTCTTTGTCTTACGCTGATCTTGGTTGTCGGGCCAACGAGGCAGCTGAATGTGAGCTGTGGCAAGCAATTGCGCGGAAGCTGGCATGTTATAAATGCTTCTCAAACATGCAATAAATTTAAGATCTAAACTGGATTAAGGTTCGAACTTTTTAGCAAGTGCCTAAATAAACATAATGAAATTCGTAATTATAAATGCGCTAATTCTTAGAATTTATTCCGAACATTTATATTTATTTTAATACCTTAAACAAGTAGCTCTTTGATTTGCTTCGCTTCCAAACGACGTATTTACTATATACACGTATATTTGTGTAACAGCTGTTATGGAACTTAACAGCACTGCTACTGCGCAGTTGACAGCCAGGCGCTCTTAAATGTTAAGTCGCTGTTAAGTCAAGCGCTTGATCTGTTGAACTGAGCTTGCGTGTTCCAATTCCAAAGCATTCCAAGCAAGCATTACTAGGTGAAGTGTTTGCATGGCACACAGCACTTGCACATTCCATGGCATTTATAAAATATGAGTCTTCTGGTGGCGCCTCGGATGGGCTTATGCCACACAGCCCATTGCCCTAGCGTGTGCAGGCATCGTTTGCTGTCGAGTTAAAAATATATGGGCTGGCACACTTGATGAAACCTGTTGAAAGTGCTTCGAGTGCAGAGTTGATTTATTAGCTTTTGGGGGCGGCTGACAATATTTTAATTAAAATCTTTCATCTTTTGATCGCCACAGACAACTGCAAGTCTTTCAGCAAGAACGATTTCTGTCGTCAACTGTCTCAATCAGTAGCCCACTTTTTGGCGCCCAACTCCTTACTGCGGTTCCCTGAAGTAATTTTGTAAGAGCAGACGAATATTGGCAGAAAATGCAGACACCTAATAAAAGTTTGCGACAAGAAGGAAACTCAAGTGTAACGAAAACAAAAACAATAATTTTGGAGTTTATTTCGGACGAGCGACCTGTACCAGGGTCCAGAGACACTCAAGGGTGCGGGTGGATGTCCAAGTTGATGCCGATGCCAATGCTGATGCCAATGTCGATGTCGATGTCGATGCGGTTGCTTTTTATCTGTCGCCCACTTAAGAGACAGAGACAGAGACAGAACCAGAGTCAGACCAAGACTCAGTCAGTGGGACATTTGCAGTTTTCCATTTGCTAACGTTGTTGCTTTAGCTGTTGGAAAACTATTTGCCATCTCGACAATTTCTTGCACGTGCAAAGCATCGCAATGCTGGGCGAGCACGACGTCAAGTATGGGCAACTTGGGACGAGCAGGACGAGGACAAGGACGGCTCATGAGTGTCAGGTACAATATTTCAATAAAATACATTTACGTAAGGTAAGCAGACAGAAAACTTTTGATGATTTCATATTTGTCGAATCATTCAAATAAGCCAATTGCTCATGTTTTCATTTTCATTTGCACTTTATGGTTATTCCCTTAGAGCTTTATCTTTGTTCTCATGCAATTTCACACTTTTCACTTTGAACGCGGCTTATTGAACGATTTTTTGGCTAACAATTAATAACAATTAGAAGCGGCGCCGCGATCTAAGCCTAATTGTGGATAATATCTATGTTGTGTATACGTGTGGCTTTGTGTGTGTGTGTGTCTGGTGTTAGTATTAGTGTTAGTGGCGGCTGCCAACTATATCTGGTACATTGTCGAATAATTTATGCCAAAAGCGTAATTAAATTAATTAGGATTAACTTTGGCGGCGCACGCATTAAACTAGCTTTGATTAGCTTATGTTTCCACGCACACACACACGCATACACTCACACACTTGCATACACACAAATCGACTAAGACGTGCATAAATCCATATATTTATGTGTGTGTAACTGCTCGCATGTGTGTGTGTGTGTGTGTGTGTGAGTGGCGCACATGTGGCATGTGCTATTTAATCTAAATGTTGGCTTTGGGTCGCTTCGCTAATCATAAAGATGGCATAAGCGATGAGCCCGTTCGCATGTGCCAATTTGGCAAAGGTTTCTTTTCCTATTCCAATAACGACGTCCTTCTAATGCTTTAAGTAATAACAGTTTAGGTTTGCTCGTCAGGAGCTGCTTTAATGCGATTTACTCGACTCTGCCAGACCGAATTTGTTGCCAATAAAATAACAAAATTTTATTATTATTGAGCCAAGTTATGACTAGCTCTTGGCCCTTGGCAAAGGCAGCTCAACTTGCTTAGATGGCCAACTTAAAGTAAAGAATATTTAAACAAGCATCCCTTCCGAGTTGTTCAGCCATGAAACCTATAAAGAGAGAGAAATGATGAGAATATTGAATATTGTAGTATGCATAGATTTTAGTTCAATTATCGTCTTACTTTAATTGTAATTTAAATCATAGTATGCGCTGTAAATAACAGTTACTAACTGACTGGGCCATTGTTGAGCTGACATCGAGTGTGTGGCAAATGTCAAAATGTCCCTTTGTGGTCAGTTGGCCAATCGGTTGGTTGGACTTCGTCTAATTTATATTGCGAATAAATGTGTCGCAAATCATTATGCGGAACATTTTTCTATTTTTTCGCAGTGTGTGTGCTTTGAGTGTTGGGCGCTTTATTTAATGGCTTGGAAATGGAAAAAATAAACAAACCAACTGGCTCAAGCCGAGACGGAAACAATGCCAACCACAACAACAATAACAGCAGCAGCACTGAGAGCAACAATGATGTGACGTTAGGGCTTCAGATGAACGAACCATCTAAATATAGACACAAATCACAAAAAACTCGAAAGCAAAACACAAAACCAAAGCTGCTGTTGCTGCTGCTGTGGTGTCGGCGGTGGCAAGGAATGAGCATATTAAATCAAAAGTGGTGCATAACACAAATCGAGGTTGGAGCGAGGGGGGGGACGAGGCGGTTGCATAAAGCAAAAGTTGAGTGGAGCCAATGCGAAAACACAAGGATTAAAGGCACCACGATGATGACGACGTCGACGTTCGAGGAGACCAACGACGACGACGACGACGACGACGTCGAAAACGATGTGAACGTTTAACGCCTGCAGGATATTTATGATCATGAATTTTCTTATTGTGCTGTTGGCTGCTATCCTGGCCTCTGCTTCCATGCCCATGCCCCATGCCCTGCCCTGCCCCCAATACTGACTATGACTCTGTCTACGGTTTTGGCTCTGGATCCGACTCTAGCCGTATTCCGGGTTGAGTTTCAAGGCAGCTCCGTTAGCTGCTCTTGTAAGCGATTTATTAAAATGTGCAGCAACACGAAAACTGAAAGGCGCCCAGAGGACAGCTGTCCGTAGCACTGTGCCATGAACTCGACTGAAGCAACTCCTCCGATGTTTCGCCGTATCAAATGTGCGCCCATTTATTTATACACATCGCTGGCCGCGCCCACCAATCGACAGAAATGAGTTATAAAACTTCAATAATCTCGGCGAAATGTTTATTTATGTTTAGCACGAGAACGAGCATGGGAGAATGGTTATGCGAATGTGAATGAGATGGAGATGGAGATGGAGAATGAGAATGAGAGAGCTAGCCGGAGGAGGCTTGGCTGTTGGAGGCCTGGCCTGGCTGTGGGATGGGTATGCAAAGGAGCGCGAATGCCTTGAGCTGCCATTACATTATTTGCATCATATCCAACGGGTCGGCACGAGGAGCACTTACAGCGAATCAATAACAAAATAAATCGTTTTACAACCGCAGGACATTGTATTGTGTTACACAAAAGATTGGCAACGCCAGGCTACACGGGCATCCCCAGGATACTGCAGGAAGCCTCTGGAGCCAGTCCAATTCAGACAACGAAAGCGAAAGAAACGAAATGAAACCAAAAGAAACGAAACGAAACGAAAAGAAAATGCACAACAACAACAACAACAATAAGAATGAGAATAAGAATAACACAGAAACACACACAAAGGAACATAAAAAAAGGAAAAAACGGAAAAGAAAAGCAAAAGCAAAAGAACTAGCTGAAGTACAAGTACAGCAAACAATGCCAGGCACTTGCAGTGAAAACAAGCAATGAAAGGATATTATAGTAAAAGTATTTACAAGATGAAAGAGGACAAAGGCGAGAAGCGAGCACACAGCACCTAGTAAGGATGAAAATGTACTCGTACTCGCATTCGGCAAGGCGAAATATAAAGTGAAAGGAAGTAGAAAGTATAAATCGTTGCAATCAATTTTTGCTATGTGGTACGAATTGATAAACTGCTGTTGCCCCATTGGTAGCTGTTGTTCTTGTTGTTGCTGTGGCTGCATCCGCAGCTGTTGGGTGCTATGTTTTTATGCAAGACGATATGGCAGGTAGAGTAGCTGGAGCTGGAGCTGGCAGTGCCTTTGGCATTGGAGCATTCGACCTGGCTGGTTGCCTGTCAGACGCAAGCTCCTATTTGGGTTACCTGCATTGAAGGTGCTCTTAAAGTGAGAGCTTATGGCGCACTGTAGGAGGTGGTGTCCTGCTTTGTTTAGGGATTGTTTTTGGTCCAGTTGCAAGCTGTATATGATGCAGGTGCTTTGGTTACTGCTGGTCACGTGATACTTTATGGATTGCAGAACATTTAATTTGAGCGCTGATAAATGGAATCCACAGCAATGGCATCATAAACTCGAAACTCGATAAGTAACTGGGACACTGATTAATCTCATTATAGATTTTATAATTATTTATTGTGTATTAAGCATAGCCCACATAAACAAAGTTATTATAGCCATGCTTCTGACGGAAGCTTGTCACGGGCTCGCCTGGCAAACATCCATTTTTGCAGTGGCATCCTCTTGGATTGCATCTGCCACGGCCACACCAGGTGCCCCATACACCATCTCCGTTGCCGCATATTTTCTTCTCACACGTCTCATGGCCATGATACTTGCCCCCATATGTGCCACAATTGGTTCCGTTGGCATTCTCGGCCAGCTTGAACAAAATTTTCGAGGGCTTGCAGCAATCGGCTGTCGTACTCGAAGTTAGACAGCAAAGCCAAAGGGCCACAAGAAACGATACGATGATAAGAAACTTCATGCTTAAGGCGATATACACGACTAACTTCAGCGAGACACAAAAGGGTTTATATATAAGTAGATCTTTGAGCTTATCAATTGAGTTCAATGGACAAGTAAAACATTGTTTATAATTGCTTTTAAAATGATTAGTGATTAGCCAGGCGATAGGGGGAAATTAAAAAAAAAAATGGTTCTTGTCGACAATTATTAATTGACAGCTGTTAATAGATAACGAATACAATTAATTAGCTATTATCTAGATAGAATGTATGTACAACCGTCATGTGATAATCTCCATTGAAGTAGGTGAATCTTTGCTCAGTATTTCCTACACACGACCAAATAAAAACTGCTTGTGACAAAAGTGATTGCTTTAATCCGTAGGGTACTTATTATAGTTTTAAGAGCTGCAGTGATAATTTTTATTGATTAATTGAAGCGAGACCCTTTGACTAAGCTGCACCAGTGTGAGATCTCCAGTAAGCAGTATTGTAATCAATTAAATATTAATTATCAACGTGATTACAAATATGATTTTAAATATTTTTAAATTTGTTGCAAGTTTTCATAAAATTAATGTTTTCAATAAATGTAGAAATTAAACTATAATCAATAAGAATTAGAAAATAGCAAAACAATTTATTGCTATTTTAATTCATGCTTCATTTGAGTTTTCCTCGTGGCTATGAACTTCATTTTCATTTGGAATGTTTGTATTCCATATTGTAAACAAATCGAAATTTACACAAAATTTATAAATTAAAGTGCAAATGAAGAAGGAAAGAATCAACGATGGTACAAATAATAAATGTTGTTCTACACTAACAAGCATTATTAAAACTTTTTGAAATCTTCGAGGCGATTTCCCACATTTTGCTATATATATATACATATATTTGGATTGTCATTTCGTCTCATGCGACTTTAAATAGAATGGAATGTTGGCAGAGTGCTTGGTAATTGTTGCAAGTGTGTTAAATAGATTGCAAATGATGTAATTAAATGGAATTTGGCATTGCCAGTATTGAAATATGATACGAGGCGGCTTCATAAACTATACAACAATTCTGTACGATTTAACATATTCTGGATGTTATGTTAAGTGTACGGTGATTTGGCTTGCTCACTAAAAATGAAATTTATATACAACAGAGACACTGAGGCAGCATTGGGCTAGTAAATATTTTATAATTTAATCAACATAAAAGCAACAAAGCAATGTCACTGGAGCTGAGCTGTATGAGTATCGCACCGCCTCTGTGGTTAACGGGGACAATAAAAACAGGCAACAACAACGAGGCAGGAAACAGCGGCAGCAACAGCAGCAGCAGCGAAGACGCCAAAACGAATGTCAAATACGTAGCGCGATAATGTTTAATGATAAGCAGCGAGTCGAGCCAAGTTGAAATACAGTTGGCAATAGTCGAAGATGTTTATCGTGCGAGTGCGACAATAAAAGCGAAGACAGCCGCCATGTGGCAAGGCCTCTTTTCCACTTTTGGAGCCTGGAACTGAGACAAAGGCCGAGAGAGAGAGAGAGAGAAGGATAATGGGTGTGACTGTTAGTGGGTTGGAGGAGTGGGAGGAGACTGGGGAGTTGGCTCTGACAAATGGACCGTGTCTGACAGGCGACGGGCCCGTTGTCATCTAAACAATGGACAAGTTTATATTTGCATTTATTTCTATTAGGCACACATTTGTCAAAAGCTGTTTATGTGCTCGCCAAGATGAGATCTTGATCTCTTGGCCAGACACAAAGTGACTTTAACTTGGCCGCATCATTTCAAGTCAAAAAGAAGGCATTGCTCTTTAAGTTCCTGCTTGGTTTCTCGCAGACACCATGGCAATAAAATATTTATTCGGTATTGTCGTGCACTTTTATTTGACATCATAAACAAAAGCCACGAAAGTGTAAATACAACTTTGCTCAACAGCAAAGTTATTTGCACTGCCGCCTTTCAACCCACATCCACCTCTCACTCCCTAGTTATCGCTGTTGCTGTTGCTGTTGTTGTTGCCGTGTTGTTGACTTATTTAAGCCATAAAGTTCTTTTGCACACTTCCACACTCACATGCTCGCCCACGTATACTCGAATATTGACATGAGCACGTGTGGGTGTGCCAAATTTAACGCCGTTCTACGCACGTTCATAGACGGAGACAATAGCAACGTCAAAAGCAAACAACGACAGAAGCCAACAAATATAAAAAAAGAAACGTCTAAGAAACTCGTTAATCAAATCCGACTCTTATATACTCTTATAACACCCATTCAATCCTTTCAATTTCATAACTATAAATTGTGTTTTGTGATGGTTTTCCATTTGGTAATTTAAGTTAATATTTTATGGTAGTATTCATTCATCTTCATTGACTGTGCTTTATGATATAGCCATGATAGCCTTTTGTTTTGAGCATTAAAAGGGCCATCAGCAATTGAAAAGCGCATAAATTTTTTGGGGCCAACAACACACGAGTGGTGTGTGTGTGAGTGAGTGGTGTGTGATTGGGATGTGTTACTAGGTCTTGACATTGCTCTTGACGTGCTTCGGATATCGTTCTTTGTTTTGCTTTTCTTCGTTCGTTCGTTTTTTTATTTAGTTTTCTTGGATGGAAGTCATCGAACCCGTTGCCTACTTTTGAGCGAACTCCTTTAATCTTTGGTGTTATGTGACAAGTGGCAAAAGCTTTGGCTCTTATCTAACATCAGAATGGCCTCAAAATTCTAATTGATCACTAACTGTGTGACAGTTCATTACGCATCTGTTGAAGTGGCCGAGTGGTCAAATAACATCCACGGCTTTGCTCGCCATAACAATTTGTATTTATGTGGTACTGACAATGCTTTTTCACCTCTCTACCTCTCTCGCTTTCTCTATTGCTTTCTCTTATCGGCACATCGCATATGCCCCACACGCAGCTAGGCAACTGCTCATGGTTGAGTGCCAGCCTCCCACCGCCTCAACGAGCTTTAGTCGCAATTTTTGTTTACGTTTAACGCTGCTGGCGGCGCTCCTTGGACGGTCACCTTGCCATTTACGTGCCACGCATATAAATTATTGTATCTCGGGCGTATTAAAAATGTACGAGTGCTCATCTTGTTATCCTGTTGTGTAAGCGGATTATGTCGGGCATAAATGTCATGCGTTGTGCGGCTGTTGAAACCGCTCTACTCCCCCCACCCTGACCCCGACTCAGATACTGCTCTGTGAGCCATCCCACCAGGATTTCATGTCTTCTGCTCGTGTTTACCGCACTCTATCTTTCTCTCTCTCTCTCTTTATTGGCATACCCTAGTCGGAGTCATATTGATTTTGTTATGCAGCTATCAACTGATATAATATATCTAATACTTTGATGTACAATTTAAATATATATATATTGTATTTTGCAGATCTCCTCCTCAAGTTTGCTAATGGCAAGCAATATCTAAATTAAATGGATGAAATATTATCAACATTATTGATAAATATACTTTTCACAAGTTATTTTTGCATGTTTAAATTACAATTTATGGTAAGTGTATTTCATAATTCACATACATTTCAGTCTTTTAAATGTTCTTACTTGTTTTTTCTTCGCATTTGTGTGTGGCAACGATTTGTGTGTCTCTGTTTTTCTGTCATTTCGTATTAAGCATTACGCAGTGTCGTGCACGTGCCGCTCCCTCCCCCCAGAACCGCAACCTCTCCCAGCACCCACAGACACACGTCTCCTGCCTAGCACATTGACAATATTTTGATTTTCATTTTATTGAAATTTAAACCGCAGTTCGTCGGCAAGAATCGATGGCTGGCAATGAAACGCAATTCGCACATAACTTTGGCTTTAAACTGTTAACCGATCACAAACAGGTTGCGAATTGGGTGGCAACAGTGTGCAGTCGTTGGTGCGGAGGGGAGAAGAGGGGAAAGGATGCAGAGTGGCAACACAAATTCGCGGCCAGCAACTGCAGTCGTTAATGGCAGTTTCCGATTTCATTTCAGCATTTTGGTCACAATTTGCGCGAGTGTTGCGAAAAAAGCGTTCTATGCAAATATTACGAGTGGCTTTTGCGAATGTTTGCATTAGCCCAAATTTTATTGGATGCGAAATTGCGAGCGTTGCATTGCAACATCGAATGTTGTGGCAGCTTATCGCATGCAATGCGGCAACAATTTTATTCGCTCCACGAGTTGCAAGTCATGTAATTCTATGCTGATAGGTAAATCTATGCTTGATATGAAAGTCTGAAAAGCAAGCAACATTACCACATCCTCTACGCATACTCTATAAAATACAGAATTGTACTTGCAGATATTTAAAAGCTATCTGACATAAGTATCTATCATTGGTTACTCGAACTGTTTTTAATGCATTACTGACAACATTTTGGCACATCTTGCACACTTGACTGATTGGAATTAATTAGTTTTGTAATAGGCTGCCAACTTTTGCTAATTTTGGCGCTGATTTGATATGTAAATATATGACTTAACTATGAGGCCCAAATTAACTTCAGGCCCAAATTGGTGAGAATTATGAGTTTGTAAATTTTACAATTTGATAATAATTTTGCTGTCTTCAATTTTTTCACTTTAATAATAAGAAAACACTTTTAAATTTTTCCATACTAAACTTTTGCAATATAGGACTCAGCTGACTTCTAATCTTCAATAATGTTTTTGTTGTTTTAATGTATCACATATGTCATTATGTGATTTCTAATTGGCTTAGCTGATAGAAATGTATGTGCATTATGAGTAAATAAAAAAAATCCAACGTAATAAATTGTTTTGAATGTAATATGTTGAGCTGGCTAATCAGCGGGTTCTTTTGCTAGTACGCAGTAGTAGTATGATTAACTTCCATTGCTGCGGCTGCAGAGTAAACCAGATGCTGCTTGTAAGAGAGAACTGGCCAGTTGGTTGGCCGCTGGGTTAGTCAATCTCTCAGTTGGCATCAGTTTGCCTGTTATGACCTTAGAGATATGACAGAACATAAAGCCTTAACAACCGACCATATACACTCATACTCTGGCAGAGACACTTGGTCACAATGTTGTTTTGTTTTTGAAGCGCCTTTGATATTGACGCTTTTGTCTATGCTCCATCTCTTACGCTCTTCCTTTATCTCTGTTGTCTCTCTTACTCTCTCTCACTTTCTCTCTTGGTCACATACAAATTATTTGCAGCTTATCAGCGCGTGGCTGTTGTCCATTTTATGGGAATTTGCCTTTGTTGTCGTTGTTTTTAGTTACTTAGCTGTGCTCGGCCCAACGAGGACCGAAATGTGAACCACTCCACAGTTCAGGGATTTGGCGCTGTTCAAGTGCATGTGTGTGTGTGTGTGTCTAACCACAAATGCTCGACACACTCTCATACGCAGAAAGCAAGTGAAGCACACTTATCGCAGCCAACAGAGGAGGACATCACTTCAAAATTGCCTAAGCAGTTTTCCTAACCATTTTTTCAATGTGAAGTGCGCGCTTCTCGTTTTGTTTTTACGATGCCCTCAAATGGCAAGGCATAGATTTTATTTGTGTTGTTGTTGTTGTTGTTGTTTGCTGTTCTGTTGTGTTGTGTTTCATTTTGTTTTGCTTTTGCTTTTTTGCCAAATGAAATGTCGAAAACATAGGCAAAGCCAATGAGAAGTTGTTGGACAGACAACAAATATTTACCACATTGCTTTTCCCAGCATATCTCGAAGTACAAAACTTTTACCACATACCCACATATCCACATACTCAAACTGCCAACATATTCAAAAAGCTATCAACCGTTAACCACAAATATGTTGGGCCAGTTTTGAAATGACTCACAATCAAGCCGGAACATTGATGGCATAGATAGATTGTAGATAAAGAAAGTAAAGCATAACTTAACAGGCATCAGCTACAATTGCAGTTATGACTTGCCAACTTTATATGTGCAAACTGAAAATTAACCATGGTAAATTAATAATAATTGAAGTTGTACTGTACAGTCACAACGTTCATCATTCACCACACAGAGTGAACGGCCAGTTAAACAGTTGATATTGCGGTTGCGGTGTCATTGATTGAATCTATAGATGATTGTCTGTCCAGACCAAGCCAGACCAGACTACGTCAAGGCAGACAACGCCCATCCAGACCGTCAATAAATCCTCAACTGATTACCCTCATCGGCATCGACATCGACATCGGCTTCGGCATCGTCAGCGTCGTGGATATTGTTTAAATCCACTGCTGACCGTTGATTCCCGCCAGATGACTACTGAACTGTCATTAAATGTGACCACAGGTTGAGCAGCAGACTTGACCAGAAGTTGGCCAGCAGCAGGATATAATTAAGCTGTGACTATTTGGCCACTGTCTATCTGTTTTTGGACCTGCTGCATATGTACTTGCAGTGCACTTCAAGGCATCTTTTAAATACATTTATTGTCACATAAATTAATTAAGACTGTTAAGTGACAATGCAAATACCTGAAGTGCATTTCATTATAATGCATTAAGGTTCTTAACTTTTTAATAAGCTGCCCAACTTTACGTATTTGTGGCCATAATGTGTTTTAATTGCTTAAGTACACTTAAGAGCACACATACCAGTACGATTGCGAATACGTATACAATCACGAATATTCGTAAAAATAAGTCTCAGGTCAAAAAGCGTTTAAGCAACGTCATAAAATTAACAAAAAATATATATAAAATCCATTACCGCAGCGCGAAAGTGTTAAAAAAAAATAAATGTAAATATACGTATGTATTTGTGCATATATTTATGAATGTATATACATAGGTAGGTATGCAAGTATATATATATTTACAATGTAAACATTCTGCACCACGAATTTTCAACGTTCAGCTCAACGACTCGCTGTTTCTCTAGAACTTAACTGATTTTGAAGCTACTAATATTATGTTCTTCGTCTGTTTATTCTCCACTTTTTGAAACATACATGAGCAGCCGAGACATATATGTACTTTTAAACAAATATATTAAATATTAAAAAGCTTTGCGTTTGAATTGTATTATTTATGCTGTTTATGTTTTACATAATTCAAATATTTTACATCTTTGCCAGTCCCTTGGCAGCTATTTTCAGACACTCTCTCGTCGTGATTTCAAGAACTTAGAATTCTTATAATATTTGTCTGTCGATTGCTGAGCTTTCTTCATTTGATGAACTCGCATTTGGAGCTGTTTTCTTCTGTCTTAGTTTAAGTAAATAATAATTTCTAATGGGTCAAAGTACAAATTGTTTTTTAATGGTTGCAACGTGCGTTGCAGCCAAATGCTACGATTAGGCACTCAAAAGACACGTGTCCAGAGTCTCATAAAATTATGTAGAGCACACATCATTATGAATGGAAGAGCCCATCTTAGGCATGCCCCATGAGCCATGGCACACAAGCCGCTCTTAGCTGAAATGCTGTGGTTTTGATTTTTAATTTATGTTAATTAACAGCAGACTCTGCAAATAATTGAAAACATTTCGGCGGCCGTTGTCATGACAACGGTGTGGCAAGATGCCGAGCGGCTTACGGCTAAGTGCAAAAGACTTTGCCATAAGAGTCTGTTCAAAATCTATTTCCTTTTTGTGTTTGTTTTGTCGCACAAAACCGCCGACAAGGTAAACACACAAAGGATGCGTTAAGGACGCTTTTATACGGGAATCTCCTGGGCTGAATCTCGAGACTGCTGCTTAGATAAGCAGGATGTGGGATGTGTAGAATATATACGGGAAATGCGGGATATCTGCTTCTTGTATTACAAACAATGTTATTGCATAGAAATTTACACCCTGTTAATTAGTTTCCCAAATAAATGAAATACATGCTGAATCTTTGCTCTTTAGATGAGTCTGACTTTAATGCATTGATTTAAGCAAAGTTTTTGAGTATGAATCTGGGCCGGGATGTCATCAATTCATTTACTCAATACGAGCGGACGAACCTCAGATTTTGTACAATAAATGAATAAAATGTCCATATAATATGTATGTGACATATGATGGTCTAGGAGATGCCCTACATTCATTTAACGTACTAAGCCAATGGTGGTACTGATGACACCCTCTACTAACTTGAGAATATCCATCATTCGTGCTGATGGAATTTTTCAATAAAGAGGATTTACGCACAAAATGTTTTTTCCATTGGCCATTGGCCGGTTAAATGCTCTTTCCTGTTTTATTTTGAAATTTTCATTAAACATACATTTTTAAAAATGATGTGTGATTTACCAAAACGAAAAAACCAAACATTTCCCAAAAATACTGACAAAGTGATGCATGATATTGATAAATCCTGCCCATTGTCACCATCTTTTTCCATGGCCAATGAATTTTTTTTATGCCTACGCCTCTTCATTTATTTAATATTTCGCGTCCGCCACGAAAAAGACAGTTAAAAAATAAAATAAATAGGTATGGAGTGTTTTTTTTTTTGGCAAGTTAATTCTATTGGCATGGTATTTTTGTTTATTTGTTCAAATGTAATAATATATTATTTTGGGTACAAACATTTAGCAATATTTAATTGGTGGTTATCAACATCACAAACCGATTTAAACAGAAGACATTGACAGTAGCAATATTTATAAGCTGCTTACCTGCGAATACTTCATGTAATATTTGTCTTTGTTGTGTGCATAGTTTAAAAGAGTTTATTCAACTATTTGATTCATTTGTTTAACTTGAATCTTTTGAAATTTATAATTAAATTTATAAGTGCTGTCCCTACCCCACCCCTACCAGTATAACATGTACACACATATGTATATCTGTGTAACTGTTGCAAGTGAGAAGTCGTTATAAACATATAGGGGAACTTTTTTAAATATGTACTTCCTTTCCTGTTGCTGTTGTTGATATGGGACTGAAACTTTCTGCGATAGGAATTTCTATATTAAATGTTAAATAAATTCCATTTTAAAATGATGAAACAACACTCTCACAAATTGAAGCACACACTCAACCATCAAACGTCAAGTGGCCTCGTTGAGGGACGGTGCAGGGGAAATTATTTAAGGAGGCATGCGTTAAGAAATTGTGAGTTATTAAAAGCACAGTCCGTTGACGCAGGCACCTCAAGTGGAAGTGCAAGTAGAGTACTTAAGATTTAATTTATTTTATTAACAAGTTGCAGAGCAACAAGCAAAACAACAACAAGCCCCCCTGCTGTCTGCGATAGTTAAAATAAACTTTGAGCTTGATGCAACTAAATGAAAATGAAACTGACGCCTTTGAATTACAGTCGTTGCTATAGTTGAGCAATGTTCTGTTGGGTTTTTAATTAAATTAATATCTGTTGTCGTCGCTGCGTCGAATCCTTGGCGTGGGATGCTGCACCTTTTATCTGCCTCTTCTCTTTCCTTGAAGCCGAGAGCAGGCAATGCAATACTTGGACAACTTTTAAAGCAACCAGTTTTAGGCGAAATTGTGACACGAAATGAATTTGTAGCAATTCATTAACATTCAAGCAGCCGGCCAGCATAAATTGCTCATATAAGCCAGCAACAACAATGGCAACAAACAGCGGCAATAGCTGTGGCAACAACAGCAACGGCAAGGATATCTATCAGAGCAGCATATATCTTTTCTTTTATACCCTTTCAACCCGAGCGAGCGAGCTGGGTTATAAATAAGCTTGGCAACAACAACAAGATGTACATTTTCAAGGACATTTTGAACAACAAACAACTACGACCTACCGTCCGTCCGTCCGACCAACTGTTCCTTGCCCAGCTGTCCACTGCCGCTTTGGCATTTCTTATTTATTTTTTTTTTGTTTTTGTGCTTTTGTTATTGTTTTTGTGTTTGCTTTTTTGTTCTCTCGCCTGCGAAAATTTATACGACTTGCTAAAATTGCACATAAATTAAATTTATGTTTTATGAGCGTTGTCCTCAGTTGTTGTCTTCAGTTTGCTTCAGTTTGTTGTTGCCTTCAGTTCAGTTTGTTTCGGTTTAGACTTGCTGTGTTTCTCTCTTCTGTTTCTGTTTCGTTTAGTTTTTCCTTTTGTCTTACTTTGTTACAACATACGAAGCTGTTGTTTTTGCCTTGATCTCGGCTAACACTGTGCGACGCATTCACGTGCCGGAAAAATCGCATTTATTTAATACACACAGTAAATTTTCAACACTCGGAACTAAATAGACGCACATTTAGTGTCATTTCGATAGGCAGCATCCAACAGCTGGAGGATCTGTTCTTCATCTAAGGACTGCCTGCCCACATGACATTAATAATTCACTTTGCGCAGTCAATTTGGCCAAATCGCTGGGCTATTCAGTCTGCCTCTTTTTTTATTTTTATTTTATTATATTTTTGTTTTTTTCTGACTTTGCTGTTCATTATTTTTAAACGTCGCTGACAGTTGTAAATCTGTCAGGCTTATTAACCGTTAAATGTCACTTAACTGTCATGCGCTTGGTCAACGACATCAGCAACAGCAATAGTAGAATCATGGTACAGGGGGAGAGAGGGGAAGGGGAAGGGGCCAGCAAATGAAGTCCCAAATATGCGCATAATACAAAAATTGTATAAAATTCGCTGATGGCAGCAGCACCAACAACAATAATAATAATACTCGCAATAAAGCATCCATTTCAGCAATTGTAATTATTTTTCATGTCTTTATTACATTTAAATGCCAATTTATGGCCTTCGATTAAATTACCAGCATGCATTCATAATGAATCGCCGTTTCCGGCGAGGTATGAGGACCGATGGTTACAGCTGCAAAACAATTGAGCAATGGGCTTTATAAGCAATATATTTTATAATTTGATTTATGAATGAGCTTTGCCTGACCAGCCAACTACTTAGCTAAACAACATCTATTGACTAAATGATAAAATACGAGTGAAAGTGAAAGAACTATGAGTTTCCACTGATCCAAATTGATGATACACTTTTAGCCAGTTCAAACACAAGTATGTCTTTTAATTTGTCCAGGATTTTTAGTATAATTTATGCTCTTTCGCAGGCGGGCCAATCTGCCATTGCTTCACCAGGTAGTCAAGTAGTTTTATTAATAGATCTGATAAACAGGCAGATAGAAAGCGCCAAATACATATCTACTGGCTTTCAACAAATTTAAAATGCAAACCGAAAGAGGAATCCCTACCTAATATGGAGACTGAGCCAAATGGAAATACATTTTCATAAATCTGGCAGCACTTTAATAATTTCCGTTTATCTCTCTTATTTGCAACGGCTGTGGCACAATGCCTCTGTGCCTCTACTTCTCCGTTTGTTGTTTTTATGGCTGCTTACTTCCATGGGCTCTCCAGTTGCCATCCCAACAAACTACTTGGCATTTTATAAATCGCTTGACATAGCAGCATCAGCAGCAACACCAACAACAAATGCCAAGTGAAAGTACAAAACTAAACAATGCAGTCAGAGCCAGAGTCGAGGGCAGAGCCGGAGCAGGAGCCGGAGCAGGAGCCGGATCCGGAGCCAGAGACGGAGCCAGAGTCGGAGGCTTAGACTGGGGCAGTGAGACTACGAATAAGGCCACTTTGTAGCAATGGCAAAAAAGTATCTACGAATATGAAACATGGCAATAAATATTGTGCAGGCATTAAACGTTTGGCTTATTTTACTTGCAACTGATGTGAATCTAGAGCCAAGGGGCGGTTGAGGGCTGGATAGGGCGTTGCCGGCATTGAACATCTTCTAACTGCCTTAGTTAGCACTCGGCTTAGCTCTGTGTTTGCTTTGTTTATGCGTGTACTTCTGTATCTGTATCTGTGTATGTATCTGTGTAAGTAACTATGCTTGTGTTTGTGTTTGTGTCTATGTCGGCGTATCTGTCTGTGCTTAGCGTCTTGCCAACAGATTTGCTCGAGCTGCCTTTAGTTTTCTATTCAGTAAAGCATTTCCACACCATTAAATTGACAATGCAATAAAATGCCAAGTCCTTCGGCCAGCTGCTCTTCAGTCGCTTACGTGCTGCATATTTCATGGCAGCGGCATTAATAAACGCCACCAGCATTCGTTTTGGGCCTGTCCACAAAGGTTGACCCCTCCCACACACACACGCACACAACTACAAACACACATTGACATAAGAGATTTTTGCAAATAGCTTAATACGCTTTACATTCGATCGACAAATTTGTCAGTGCCTTATCGAGCACATGGCGTATGTGCAATATTTCAAAAGGTAGCACATCTCTTAATTTTAAAGCGAAATGTAACTGGTCAATCAACTTAAATATTTCAGCACACGAAACAAGCAAATCGTTTAGTGCACTTAGCTTCCGTTTCACGAAAGGCAACGGAAGCATTGCCAGGCCCACATAGACACCAGCCCCACCGACAAAGCAGATGCAGAAGCCGCAGACATCAACACATATATACACACGTACATACAATTGCAACACTCTGCACATAATCGCAGCTGGCTGCCCATTTAGGCAAAAGCAATATGTCCGACTGTGAGACTGGCAGGCCAAGATACGACCGGATCAAACCGACAACCAACACCGCCAACACGGTCAACACTTTCGACGGCTCGTTCGCCAGGGCCAAGAACAAAAGGCTCAAGCTATGCGCGTATGTATGCTGGAGGTGTTGAAAGCAATTGGCGTTGCAAAAATATGGACTAACACCCGCACGTTGGGGGAAAAGGAAGCACAGGTAGTAGACGCCAGACAAACGCGTCGAGACGAGACGTGGCAAACGTGCCTAAAAATGCGAACATTTTCTAGACTGCAAAGCGTGAAAAGGCGATTTGAAACAGCAGCACGAGCTGTGGCAATGGAAGCTCTTTAAATGTGCTCTGTTTGCCATGAAGGCGTGGCCGACTTAAAAGGGTTGTGCCACTAAGCTGGTGAAAAGGTAATTTCTCTTTGAGCCGGCCGGCTCTTGCCGGCTTGCTAAAGCCAAAATGAATTGCCATAGCCACTCACACATGAGCTTGCAGCTATCGGTACAGTGTGGCTGCACCAGAGTGTACTATACCTGTGTCTTGGCCAAAATGTTTGCCAGTGTGTGGCATAATAAACTTTGCATATGCAATTTGTGGGCTCGATAGGCGGAATATGTAAAGCAGCCGCCTGCTACTTGAGTGGGCGAAATGTGCTCGAACAGTAACGAATTGACAGTGGGATTTGAAAAGCCATTTTAATGCTGTGCAATTTAACGGCATGTCTGTAATGGGCCCAAAATAAACTAGGCTATTGTCAACAATTATTCCCCATACAAAAATTAACTGTCATAATCGAAATGCCGAAAAGCCGAGACACATATAATATTTTTGCTCTTTTTTCTTGTCATTCTATTTTTCATAGCATACCCTCAGGCATCGTTGTCAAAAATAGCAACGCAAGTCAACTGCCAAAAAACAAAAACAAAAACAGAAACAACTGGAAAAACAAGAAGCCGAAGGAAAACTGGACGGACAGAGAGTGAGAGAGAAACGATGAGCAGCACTACGAGTAAATTACAAATTAAATCATAAAACGCAAGTGACAGCGCACAGGGCACAGATTTAGATTTATTACGTGACTGGAAACATTAAACGCTTTTGCCATTAACACACGCGCCAGTACTGGGAGTAGGATACAAGTATAAGAGAGAGAGAGATAGAGGGAGGGGGTCTCGCTTCGGCTCAGCTCTGAATGTGTATCTTTAGCCATGCATCTAATGTTGCCATTTGTATCTGACTTTCTATCTTTGAACTGTTTATGACTGTTAAATTATTAAGTATTTAATTGTCGCACATAACTATGTGTATGCATATTGTTACTCACTTTCTGTGTATGTGTGAGTGTGAGTGTGAGTGTGTGTTTGTCAATCTCTGATTGCAATTGATTGTCACGCACGAGTGCGCATTGATGAGCGGTCATTTATGGATCAATTGATGTCGAGTTTCAATAAATTAATTAGCAATTTACACGTTAATTGTAATTAGAATGATAAATTATGTATTCGCATTGTTGCCTCCAGTTTTGCTTGCTTCAATGTGGGTTTTGTTGTCGCTTGACGCTCGAGCAGTCGTATCAATAAGGCCAATTATCATGGCCTTTTACGTGAAAGGCGCACATACTCGTATTCACTTAATATTAATTTCTATATTACGCAAAGGTGTGTTCGTCCAGCTTGTTGCTATAAATATAACTAACTGTGTGGGAAACGCCTTGATTTGATTGGAGCTAATGTTAGGAAAAGCACTTGTAGAAAGTAATTTTCGTTTAATTGACATAATTGCACACACTGTGCATATGTAATCAATTGTCGCAACGACTTTGACGTTGACGTCGAGACCGGCTTCAACTCAGACTTTGTCTGCAAACAGGCCAAGTGACAAACGGCATTCCATCACATGACGTTCACACACACACACACGCACACACGCACACTCTAATGCAGCCTTACACACAAACATAGCGGCTGTTGTAGACACTATCATTTGTTGTTCACTTTGCTGTTAAGCTGACAATGACAGCAATGGCAATTTTATTGGCAGGCATTGGCAAAATGGCCACTGGCATAGATAAATATTTGTTGGCTTACCATTGCATTCTCGCTACCCACAGCACACACACACACTCACCCAAAGACAGACAAGCAGACAAATCACACACACGAACTAACTGCCACGCCTCAATATTCAAAGCCGAAGCTTTCACTCAAATGTCACTTATCTCCTCACCGTCATTGCCGCCAAATGCAACCGAATGTCAGACACTTGAACATCTGTTTACCATTTATGTACATAGCCAGATGTATGTATGTACATATGTATGTATGTTTGTGTATGAGTGTGGGCACTTTCATTTCTGTGCATGTGTGTGTGTCCTTAATGTTTGTTTTCAGCGTTTTTGACTTCGTTTTAGTTGCTAATGATATACAATCGAAAAGTTTGACAGCAAAGTTCAGTTCAATGAATTTTGCAAATTAACATAAATAAAAGTTTCTTGGAATTTAACAGGGAAGAAAATAAACGATAGTATTTAATATACTTTCAAGAATAACTTTATTTAAAGTAAACAAACTGTGCCATCGCCCTGAGATCGAGCAATATCAATTTCGTTTTTAATGGAACCGTTGTATAGATTGCTCTATACCTATAATTGACATTGTCATATAACATAATTTAAGATATAATTTAGGTACAAAAATATTGTTATTTTCTTGCGCAAAGAGCAGTTCTTTTGTAATTATTTTTCTGACAACTCGAAATGAAAATGTTCACAATTTCGCATCTTCAGGCTGAGCTGCGACATTATTGTTGCGTTGCATAATTTACAATAAGCTGACAATGCCAGCCGCTTGATATAATTATGCATTAATGTTAATTATCGCGGCCATTGTGCGGCAGCATCACGCCCACGGCTTAAGAACAAAGGCGATGCTGCTGTTGCTGCTGCTGCTGCAATTTAAGATCCAATCAGAGAGGCCACAACCAAAAGGAACAAGGACTTGCCACAATGCAGAAAATGATTTTAATTACCATTAATTAATGACTGTTTAAATGTCCTGCGTATTGCGTTGTCTTTCAATGTGGCATTAAACGTGGCCGAATGCACCGTTGGGTTTTGTGTATTGCAACAGGCTTACCTTTGACGCAATTAATTTGGCTTAATGATTGCCACACACACACACTCACACACATTTCCAGTTGCACACACGGAAGATATGCAACATTAAGTTGCTCAGGACTGGCAGACGCGACAATGTCTTGAAAAATGATCAAAATGCTGTCAGAGGCATATAAAAAAGTTGCCATCAAGTGTCCAGAGCAAAGTTGGGCGAACCCTTGAAGGATCAAGGACCTAAAACTAACCGAAAACTAAATTTCAAGGCTCATTGCGTGCGAATAATGTGGCCAATGTTTGAGGAGAAGGAGGAGGAGGAGGCAAAGGGACAACTCGCTGAAGGTTTGGCCAGCCAGTCACTTATGTGTAGGGTCTTCGTTGTGCACTCAACCTCACTAATGCTGCGGTCACACAGACATATACATATTTTCGCACACACATTGACAAAAGTTTGACTTTCTTTGGACGGATGTCTGCGGCTGGGCCAATGGCAGCAGCAATGGCAATGGCAACGGCAATTTGCATATGAAACACAAAAACGTTAATGATGCATAAAATGATTTTGTTAGCTTGTAAAATTCTTTCGATATATGCAAACATAAGCATATATAAATGAATGAGCATCGAATGTGGCAGGCAGTCCGCCCACTCGTTAGCACCCCAGACAGCTGTTAAGCTGCTTGTTAACCTGTTGATAAATATTTAGTCACAGTTCGTATGGAAAGCGCGATTTACCAAAACGATTTTAATATCGATTTTTATCGCACAGCAACAAAAACAAAAACAAAAAACCGAAACTCAAATCACATGTAAAATTATGAAAAATGAGCAAAAAACGAGAGCTCCCCAAGGCATTTATATATTGCAGGTAGAAAACACTCCGAACTCTGAAGCATAAAGTGAATGAGTCAGTCGGGAAACATAAATCATTTGAATGCGAAAATCAGTTAAAGCATAATTCAGACTAACGACTCAAATGTGTTTTATGCAAAGCTTTCTGCTCTTTCTTCTGTTTTCTCCTTTTATTTAAAACATCAACCAGGGACATAAACCAATAAATAAGCGACTGGCAATGGCGGCAAATATTGTGAAATATATTCAAAAGAATTTGCAAACATATTCAATATGCTCTGGCTAAATAGTTATACACATTTCACACTGGAGAAAGTGTATGTATGGTATATATATAGCATTCAAGTTGTTGAGATGCTAAAAGTGCTGCAAATAATTCATGCCCAAACAAATAAGCGACACCGCTTGGAATTGAGAAATATAACCATGCTTATGAATATTTCAAGTGAAAGTTGTTGCCTAAGGATAGAAGTCTATGGACTAATTAAAGTCAACGTCAGATTTATGTGTCATGCGTTTGTTAGCCTGTCAGAAACCGAGTCACGCCTACTCTATCACTTCGAGAATTGGGACGGGTATAAAACACTTGCAATCAAGTTTTCACTACACGCACATTCTTTGGCTGCGATGCAGCTGTGCGATTAAATTAATAACTGCAAGGGCTTAAAAAACTAACTGGCATGACAAGGACATGCGCGCCACCAGCTGCTATTGCTGTTGGCCTTAAAACTTTCGCTGCAGTTAAGCAGCCCAAAAGGGGTAAACTAAGCAGTTCGCCCCCCCAATTCTTCTCTTCTCACTCTTTTTTTTTACTCATAGCATAACCCTAGGCACTCATTTGCATAATATTTACTTGTGAGCCATTGCTGCTCCTCCGCCCGTGTGGAAGAAAATAATTTGCTAAATTATGTCTTAAATAGTTAACCAAGTTTGCACGAAATTTTGCGGACCTTTTGTTTGGTCAGGCAGCAGATACCAAGCAGTTGTTCGAGGGTAAAGATACGGCACTGTTGCATGTTTGTTGTACTTAAGCTGCTTGTTAATTTACTTGGCAGTCATGGGGGGACTGTCATCAGGTCTCTCCTCGATAGAGACTGTGCTAGAGACTGCGGCAGCACCCGCAGCAGTAACAAACATCAAAGTGACATTAAAATTGTAAACGATGTGACAAGTAGCCGTTGGGGGAACGATTGTTGCTCCTACGGCACAACAACAGATCAGCTTCAGCTTCAGCTTCAACTTCAACTTCGACTTCAACTTCGACTTCAACTCATCTGTTGCGAAACTAATTCACTTAAAGCCAAAAGCAAACCCAATCCGCTCTGCCCCACCTTTACTGGAACTTATCTTCACATGACGCCGGTGCCGGTTGGCGACTGGCGGACCTTGGCATATCGTAAATTTCGCCCAAAACTTTCCATTAAGAAGCTCAAAAACAGATACGCCAAACTTCCAAGTGCTCATCCGCTTGGCTGGCTTGGTCTACAGGAGGGCTTTTTTGATGAAGGGGGCTGTGGAGTGGAGTCGCGACGAGCGCGGCGCAACAAATCACGCATCGCAGCCGCCGACCGGGCCAAATGGATATGCCGACACTCCAACTGCTGGCCAGAACACACAGAGAGAGAGAGAGAGAGAGTGTGAGAAGAAGAGAGAGAGAGTGAGATAGCGAAAATAAAGCAGGAAGTGCACGCAGTCTGTTAGTCGGGAAACGAATATCATAATTTACTTTGTCACCCGCTGCGAATTAGCATTGTGTGTGTGTGTATGTGTGTGTAGTCTGCCACGCCCACATTTGACTGTTCAGCAGGCGGAACATTTTAAACAAAGCGACGTCATTTGAACGCCACTACGAAAACTTTCTACAAAGCACTTAAAAATTTTGCATGAGCGCTGACTTTAACATACGATAAAGAGGCAAAGCGATAGAAAGAGAGCCAATGAGTGTAAGCTGGAGAAGAATACAGAAATAGACAAAAAGAGAGGGGTAGAGCAGTTCAGGCCAGACAAATAAGTGTAGTTGCAGCCTCCACACTCAGCTTTCAGACTCAGATTGCAGCCAATGAATAAGAGCTGATTGTCGCGGTTGTTGCCTCTTTCCATCCAACCCACCGCAACTTTTCGCACATCTCAGAGTGAGCGTGTGTGTGTGTGTGTGTGTGTGTATGTGTATGTGCCAGCATCGGCCACAAGACAAATTAATAAAAAAGCATTTGAGGCTGAAAATGTTCAACTGCAGCGCTAATAAATAACGCGACGCCGACAGCTTCATTTGTTTAAGTGCCAGACCGAGAATAGAGCAGCGACATGGTTGGAGAATCGTTTTTTGAGTACAAAAAAGTAAAACTTAATTTGGCTTTTATCAGCAAATCAGAATAGAGCAATCCTTTAAGCTCATTCACTAAACACTTTCACTAGCATCAGTGCCGGGGTAAAGGCTCTATTCAATTGCTAAAGGGAATCATATCCGGCTAAGCATTAGCAGGAAACAAATTACTTAAATTACATTTGTGTTATCAGAACTCTGGTCGCAGTATTCGCCGTATTCCTTATGGCCATCAAATACACATACAAATACAACAAAATAACGCATATCACACAACATATATACAGCACATACTTTTATGCGCTGAGCTTTCAATATGATTGCCCCAATGCTATTTGCAAAGTCATCACGTATACGCCACCGCACAGCACATACGATATGAACAGGAGGAGGGTAGACAGTCGTTTGGTTAGTCAGTCAGATATGAGCATCACACACTTAGATACGTTTAGATTGGTTCATTGCCTGATTTCATTTTCTGTTAGGTCATTATTTCCGTTGTTATTTGCCATTATGACAATTTGGTTACTAAAATTCGTTACGAGCTTAAAACTAATTTCAGATTAAGTTCACAGATTTGCAAGAAATCTGAGAGAAATGACAGGAAAAGCAAAATTTGCGTCAATAAACATGGCACAGAGCACAAAGCACCAAGCACCAGGCACCAGGCACCGGGTACAGAGCACTGAGAGAGAGACAAGAATCGAAATCGAAGCGAAAAGAAACGAATGTAATAAGTGATTTACATGACTCGCAGGAATTTTGCCACAAGGCACAAAAAACGAAATCGAGAATGCGAGAAATCGATACTTCATTAAGATACCAAACGTGGCTAAAGCAGTCCAATGCGTTGATTGTCAAACGACAGCCTGTCTCTCTGCCTCCTAGCCTGACTGAAGCTCTATCTGTACGTATGTCTGTCTATCTATCTGTGTGTGCGTGTGTGCGCGTGTGTGTGCGAATGTGTTGCCGAGTCTAACGACTACGGCTCGTCGTGGTGTCTTTGTGTCCTTGCCAAGGCCTATCTAAATTGATAGATGAATGAAATGATAGACGGAATCGCGTAGTTCTCTTGTTATCACACTCGATGCCATGTCGTATACGCAGTATGCACACTTGCACAATAAAATCATATTAAAGCGTAGCATTTTGCAGGCATTTTATTGACCATCAATGTTTTAATTTCAACTAAATTGGCAGTCTTGTTTATGAAGCCTGATTAAGTGCACCGCGCCCATATAATTTGCCCAGCGGCCCAGGAACTCCAATTCGATTTATGACTTCGCTCACATTATTGACTGCGATAAATCAAGTAATTACATACATACCCATGCTCGTACATATTTAAGCTTGTGTAAGTATCTGAGTATATGATATATGGCACTGTTACGTTCTTTATTTTGAACTGGTTGCAGTCGCCTGAATATTTCATGGGCAATTTTCAATACGGTTCGCGATCTACTGCACATGGACGAACAATTGAAATATTATCGATCTCATACATTTTTTAAATATTTTAGGCACAACATGTAACATGTCGAGTAGACGAGTAGCGGGGCACATTATGCTCGTATCATTGTATGTGGCAGCAAATAAATTAAAACCTGACCAAAATATTCACAGTTTCGTGATGACCATAATGACGGCAGGTTGTCACTACTGTTTGATGCACAAATGTTTTAACATACAATTTAGATTATTTATGCAGTGGAGTGTCGGCATAACTAAACAGACCAACAAGTAATTGGAACGGAAATTGAAATTATGTTTTGCTTCGCCTCATTTTCTATTTGCAGTTGGTGTAAATTAAATGATGAGCCTCCTAAAATCATTTTTCTATCCTGAATTGAAAATTAACATGAGAATTGCATTTAATTTCCATTCAAATTGCATTCGAATTATGTACTAAATATTCATCATTTGGCAATGGTAAATGCCTTTCATTTGTACGCATTCCTACAAACATTCTATGTTATATGTATATGCATCTAAATTGATATTCAGACATTGATAAGCCGATTTACTTCGTCTGCCCATTCATATAATCTTAAGGATGCATGTATGTGAACATACATATTAGTATTTGTGCACATAAATATTGCATCATGTATGTAGTATTTGGGAATATAACATGTTTAAATTTGTAGGCAAATCCATTCAAAAGCCCATTTTGGGCAAGTTGTTTCTCGATCTTTCAATCCCAATATGAATATTTTAACGAGCAGCTTTGATTAAATTTAATGAGTGAATTAACATGGGAAACATTCAATCTAAAACAATCGCATATTATTGAGTTGATTTTTCAAGAGATCTTCAAAGGTTTTCATACACAGTTGAATATTTCATTTTATTTACCAGAATTTCAATTTACATTTGCTACGGGTTGTTCAATCCCCATAGACGACAACAACCTTTTCCAAAACAACAAAATATTTTGTATGTTTTTCCATAATTATCGTGCTGTTTGGGCAGCCCTAACTCACGCTTATTATGCAAAACTCAATTAAATATGACAATTTAGTCAAGATGAGAGAAATCAAATTACACAACTCCCACAGCGTTAATTGAAGAATTCTCAATCAAAAAGAATGCCAACTCGTTAGGCCATTACTTAAAACGAATTTTTGTATGCGCCAGGGCGCCCTTCAGCCCTTCAACCCTTCAATCATCCCAACCTTCATGCCACCAACTCACACTGAGATTATCCCAAAGTTAAGCGTGATGCCAAAAAAAAAAAAGTATAAAAGGAAAAATCCGCATACCGCCGGGTACAAAGCGGAAATAGAATGGCAACATCAAAAGCGACGCAACGTGTGCGAAAGACAGCAAAAGTGAAGAATGAACCGAGAGGCAGGGAGAATGAGAGAGGTGCGAAAGTAAAAGGCACAGAATACACGCACGCCCATTTTTTGTGTTTTTGAGGAGCAAGCAACGATGGGCTATTAAGACGTTAAACATTTTTAACACCTTCTTGTAACGCCTCCCAAAACTGGAACTGCACTGAGTTGAGCTGGGGTGGCATGCCACAGCTACGGGTGGGGGAGGCAGGCAGGCAAGCAGCGAGCGGAAACGAAGACGAAAAAGCAGAAGAAAATGTAGTTGTAAAAATGAAATGAAATGCTTCTAATTCAGCGAAACGCATTTAAAAGTAATGAAAATGGGAAAAGGAATTGAAGGGCGTTGCGACATACTTACAACAACGCCCACTTCACCCCGCAACCTTGGTCACCGAAGGTGCCCCCGACTCCAGGTCAGTCGCTGCGTGCTGTTGACACTTTTGCACGGACTGAATGAGAAGACAGTAGTAAGCAGGCGACTGGCAGCAGGCAGCAGGACATGCGTTTGGGTGTGTCACATCCGTCATTGCCCTGCTCGCAACTCGCAACTCGCAACTGGCAACGTTTTCCGCTTTTATTTATAATATGAACAATTTCCTGCATCGCTTTCCCTTGACGCACAAAACTATACTATACAATGAATGCTGCCACTTTCACGAAAAATGCACTTCCCATAAACTTTTCAATTTCGGTAGCCGCCAGAGATTCGTCGTTGTGTTCGCTCTGGCGTTGTCGTTGCCATGTCTCGTCCTTGTCGCTAATGACAATACACTTGCGTCTGCCAAGTGAATGAGTGTGAGCTCTACATGAATACATGTATGTATGTGTGTGTGTGCGTTGCGCGCATTTACGCTTCTTACTTATTTGATTTACGTTTCATTTCCGGTTGCCATCTGCTGCCTCGCATGTGAATGCCAAGCAATGGCGGCAGTTTAGTTAGTTGCAACTGCGCGCGTGTATACGAATAGTATGTGACTGTGTGTGTGTGTGTGTGTAAGTGTGTGCCACTTGACTCTGCCCCACCTCGTGAGCACGTTATGCAATTATAACTTTTGTCGTTAGCAACTTTAAGTAACTTTAAACGTAAATTGCAGTCATGAAGTAGCTTTTGGCGCACACTCTAAAGCAATGGGCGCACAACAAACACACACATACGCAGACAACTGTACACATATGCACACCTACGCTCAAACGCTAAATGTTATAGTTTGTTGTCGGCTTTAGCGCCAAGTGTGTGAAAGGTGTTTTATTGAATTAAGTGGGTTTAACGGGATTTCTATAATGCCAACGACGAGGACGAGGACGAGGACGAGAATGTGGATAAGGACAAGGACGAGGCTGCCGCCAACTCTCTGTTGCTGCATATGTATTTATTGTCACTACAGTTGCCTCTGCTTTTCCCTCCATGTGTGTGTGGGATGCTGCATAGAAATGAACTTGTCAGGCGAGCAACAACAACAACAAAAACAACAACTACAACTACAACTACTACAGTGGCGCACTTCTAGTTCAACTTTTTGTACATAATGCATATTTTATTTAATTTTTATAATTTTACTACCAAAAGTGGAAATGATGAGGTGTCCGCAGAATGCTGCAGCAGTTGGAGAGCACTGCATAAATTGTTTGCTAACATTTAAGTGGTGTTGAGTTATAATGCGAAAGAAAGCATTACAAATCCGCATAGAGCACAATCAGCAGCAGTTGACAAGCATTAACAACTAAGCAAACTGTACAAAATCTGAATAATCAAGTGGTATTTACTGTTGAGCGAACATGACAAAATCGTGAATAATTTAGATTTTAGTTGGCATTCACGTCCTACAGAGAGTGGCTGAAAAAGTGAATGGAGTCATTTCATTAATAATTCTATCTGTTGTTTATTAAAAAAATATTTAATAGTTTTTGCTATTATTCATAATGCTTTCACCAATTCGTAATTAATCCTCTCCTTATCAGACTGTTAACATATTTTAAAAAGTTTTTTTTTTTTTGTATTTGAAAAAGACAGAGATAAAGCACACATTACAAAGTCAAGCAGTGACAGGAGCAGAAGTGCTTTCATTTCAGGAATTTTTTGTTCCACTTAATACATAACCATGACCATTTTTTGCACTTTGATTTCGTTAGCCCGTTTCACATGAAGTGCATATGGACATAAATATTTCGACAGAGAAATATATGAATAGAAAAAAATGAGCGTGCTGCATGCAAAGCTAAAGCTGAAACTGAAACTCATTTCCCCTGACGAGCACTTGAAAGCCCACACAACTGCAGTTATTTACCATGTTTTGCTCAACGAGAACTCTCTGTTTTTATAGCTGAACTGAACTGAACTGGACATGCAACGCTAGAGGTGCATGCCACATAGCCCCATGTCCTTTCTGCGGAACATATACGAACCATTATGGTGCGGTCCGTCAAATTGAGTTCCACCTGAAATTAGGCAAATGGGCAACAATTAAACATGTGATGTGATTTCTTCTGTTCGCTTGATTTAACATGTATGACTTTTCGGACTTGCGACATGCGCCTTATTGCGTTTGTGCTTAATTTATTTTAGGTGTTTTTTATAAATGGTCGTTAAATATTAATAAGCCATTTAACTGCCACAACACGTTGATGCATGGGCCTCAATTAGGCTGCAAATAGCTCGAATTGTTTACTTAATAAACGCCATTCATCAAATCGACACGTTTTTTCAATGGTGGCCCTTTTGGCCCACAGAACACGCAAGGTTCACTCGCATTTAACCCCATTTTGTAAGGAGGGCTGCAAAAATACAGGTCAAATAGGAGGCATGACAAGGCCAAGAACATTTACAAGAGGTTGTGTTGAAAGAAACGCCAATTTGGTGAGTGCAATTGAATTTGAAACTGAGTTGAATGGCACTCGAACTCATTTCGTAAATAAATTATGAGTGGTGCCTGTGTTTGCATCGAAAGCGGCCTAATTTGCCACATGCGGCGTCTGAACTGCGGCACTTAATATTTGCATTTCGTATGAAATCCCTTCACTGAATGCGGCACGTAACACCGCAATTGACATCGACATCAACGTCGACGTCAACGACGCAGTTGCAGTGCACCCCTTGGCAAAAACAATATAAATATTAATGCTATTTGATTAACGTTTCAATTGAATGAGGGTTCGAGGGCTTTAAGGTGGCAACACTTGGTCGATTCACACGCCAGGAACAGAAACAGAAACAGGAGCAGAAGCCGAAGCAGAAAGCGCTTGCACAGACGCGAGGCGCATCCATTGTGGATAACAACGGGGCATCGCATATTAATCAGAACTGACAAAGGTATGAGAGCGAGTCATATATAACATACTATATAATAAAAAAAAGAAAGTGGTTAGCACTCCATGGACTCCATGAATGTTTCATCTGCAGTCGCCGAGACTGTTGACTCTCGCTGGGATGCAGCCCATTGAGGGGTTGCACTCATGTTAGGGTGTAAGTCGACGCAAATACTTTAATCCACTTCAGAGTGACAGCGAAATTAACACACACACACACACACACGCACACACACATAGACAAAGGAAGATACGGATACGATGCAACAGTGACATCGACAACCCCCGAAATTTGGTCAGCTGGAATCCGTTGGTCGACAAAGGGGTCGCAAAGGGGCAGAGACACATTGTTGGTCTGAATGGTATCGCAACGGCATTCAAATTGGCTGCTATAGCAATTATTCATATGGCGGCGACACTCATAAAATGTCGCGCAAGTGGCGGCGAGACGGCCAGACTGTCAGTCGACAGCCGACCTGTTCCATTTGGGTGTTGTTCACACACACACACACACACGTACACTGAGCTGACGTCCTTTTGACAGATGAAACACAAATGCAATTATCACTTTATTTTAAACGATTTATGTGCAACACGACAGTGTTCTGGCAAACACGACAACGGAACAACGGAACATGTAGACATGTAGCCGACAGTGGCGAACGGAAACGGAAATGGCAACAAGCATTGCCTCGCTCCAGACAATGTCGAGCTCGCCATCGGCGCTGCGTGCGTAGGTGAAACAACAACCCACACGGCTGGCAACCTCACAATCCTCTGATCTGACTTCAACTAATGGCAGAGAAGTTATTAAGGCTGCACTTTCGATGAAGTACTGATTGATTCAAATAATGTATCCCTTACAGACAGATGCGTTGTCAAATTATCCATTTAATGCATCATATTAGACAAATAATTCAAGTAATTCAAGCACAGCTGCATTTGTGCAACATATTGTGACATAAGTCCAAAGCAGTGTCAGTTGATATGCAGCATTTTTATCGGGTACATCTAGACAATGCGCTGTCATTGGATGCATATGCCTTAGTTGCAATAGATTTGCGAGATAGTTTTTTGTCAAATTGCCTTATTGAAACTGACAGAAGGTTAATGGCGTCGAATGAGACGAACGGTCGCGATTCTGGCAATTTAACACCCCGCTGGGCAGTAGCAGGAGGGCCAAAGTTTTTGGGTCGGCTTGGCAACCGCACCACATGACTGCGATTCGTAACAGCCGCTTAGATCTTGGGCGGGAGATTTACGATAAAAAATGATTGCACATGTGAGCGTGCGGCTCAAAATTGCAACATTTGCGGCATGAAAATACTTTACAAGCGCACGAAGAACTCGACAAATTCGTAACAATGAGAACGGCACAATTTTGGACACAGCAAGGGATGCGAGATCATGACGAGAGCTTGCAGAGTGGCAAGGGGAGTGAACGAATCAGAGCAGTACTTACCCGCTTTACTTCTCTGCATCGACCCAGATTTGCACTTGCCACCCAGTGTAGTCGTCGGGTTATCAGTGACCTCGACCATAAATCACTGTCAAGTGTCATTCGCCCTCGTCGACGGCAGCAGCAGCAGCAGCAGCAGCAGGAGCTGTAGGAGTTTGCAGTATCGGCAGCAGCATCCTTTATCCTTGCACTGTTCGACAGCAAGTTTTTTAACACAATCACACACATGGTGCACAAGAGAGAAGGAATCAGCTATCAGTTTACTACGACCACGACCATGTGCATTCGCCCGGGAGCGAAAAGGTGCATCACCGGAAACTGCAGCAGCAGCAGCAACCACTCAACGCGAGCAACAAACAAAAAAGTTGCTAATTAAACTTTGCGCTTGGTGGGAGCCATGAACTTTGGCCCGCCGGGCAAGCCGCCATTTCCCGATGCAGCGAAAGTGTTGCCCCCAAATGCCAGTCGCTGTGTCTATCGCTGTCACACTCACAGTCACAAACATAGACGCCGTCTGGCAGTCGCCAATCTGAGTTTCAGTTATCCCCCCTCTCCCCAACTCTTAGCATCCGCCGCACGCGTACATTCGTTACGCTTTGGTTAACGTTTCGTTACGCTGTCAATGCCGTGTACAACCGCAAGTGAGTCCTTGCCACCAGTGACTTCTTGTCTATTCTCCCTTCCTGTATCTGTATCCCTATGGCAGGCCTTTGGCATGCCTAATTTCCGCTATTGTTCATAATTTTTATTGCGCTTGTTGCGAATTAGTTTCGGTTACGCCTGATGTACCTCCCTCCCTCCCTGTCTCCATCCCTTGTTACTTGCAACAACTTGCATTGTTGCAATTTTTTGCAATTTAAAATTTTGCTCTAATTGAGGGGTTGACTTTACCCCCTGACTCCTGCTACAAAGGCGTTGACAGCGGTTTTATTCGTAGTTACAACGAAAGCTGTAACAGCCTGTGATTAACATGACTGCAAACATGTCCAACTAACTGCAACCGGGGGTGAGTGCGGCGGCCAGGCGGGGTGCGTTTATTGGTGGGTGTAAACGCATTTTGTATTTACGTTACAGCTCATTGCAATTAAATTGTCGAATAGGTTGTCTTAAGGGCAGCGCTAGCGTTTGCCGCTGACTGTGGCAGGAAGCAGGTGTGTGTTAAGGAATGCCAAACAGTTCCTGTTAGAGATCTACTGTTAATATCTGGTGCCGTTATAGAATGTTAACTAAGTAAGCAAGTCTCCTTTGACATACGGTGTACTGCTATGGCAGGATGTTAAGCATTTACATTGGCTGCGCAATCATAAATCATACTTCCTAAACTGTTGTCGATTTACAGTATGTTAGAAAATTGAATACGCAGTAATTGAATGCTAACTGACATGCTTTAAGGTAGAGAAGATAAATCGCATAGTGCAACAAAATATTCAGTCAAGAAAGTCTAGCTGTTTTAAGCATATTGCAACTGCATTAATTTCTCAAACAGAATTAATTTAAATATAATGTGATTATTTTATTAATAATACACATGTTAAGAACATTTTATGGCTGCCTTCAACTGTGTTAAAACACTTTAATATCATAATTTAATCAGTTTACTATTAACTGCTGTGTGAGTTTAGTTTAATTTGTTGTACTACAGACTCGAATGTATTTCTTAATGTTCTTGAAGCAACAACATTAACATTTACAGATTTAACAGCAAATGCTGTACTGGCATATGGGTAATGTTAATGTTAATTACCAAATCAACTTTCGTATTCATTTGGACAACAGGCTTTGCTTCTCCGAATATATTCTCCACCCTTGACTGTTATGTTAAACTTCATATTGAATGGTCAACTTGCTTTCTATGCAGAAACACAGAAACTGTTAAATTGAATGCTTGCCGCATTTTACATTTTATGTTAAGGTGCACGCCCACACGAATGGGTGGACTTTTAATGTATTCGCTGTTATGTTAAGCTTCATTTCGAATACCACATGTATGCTGTTAGGAGGGGTGGCTAGCTTGTTGCTGTTAAGTTTTGTGCACGCCACATTTTACATTTAATGTTAAGGTACACGTTTACATGAAGGGGTCGACATTTGATATACGAAATCACTGCAACAGTAGCAGCTCCATTACAGTGACTGTTAACTGCTCTGTGAATGCTTAGACTGAGACGCCTGACATTTAATACTAACATGTTTGATTACAGGGGTAGTTCCTCAATATTTCTAACAACTGTAACAGCAACATCAGCTATGGGTCGGAAACTGTTAGAACTCCTAGCTTGGCACATTTCGAACATCAAGCAACAGTAGGTAGTAAAAATGTTCTCGAATCTGGTTTAACCCCTAAATGGCTATGTTAAGCTTAAGAGCTGTTAGGATGTTCATCATGCTACTTTTCAAGAAGGGGTATATTTTGCGAAATTCGAAACAACTGTAACAGCGACGCCAGCTACATTACAGAGCTATGTGAACTTAAACAGCTAAGAGCATGTTTGCTTGGTGGGAACTGTTAGTACACAGAGCTTGACATATTTCGAATTTCGAGCAACAGCAGGGAGTGAACACATATTCGAATCTTATTGAACCCCTCAAGCAATATGCGAAGTTTAACAGCTCTAGTCATGTTTAGTTTGTTATGCTCGGCATCTAATGTTAACATGCTTACTTGTACGAAGGGGTAGAAGCTCTTTAATCGAATCAACTGCTACAGCAACATCAGGCCAGCATTATTGCTGTTAAAACTTAACAGCTTAACAGATTTCATATCAAAGAGTAAACAGATACTGGTATCATACAATACCCCTAAGTATATTACTGTTACGGAACATATTTCTTTAATAGGCTCTTGCAATGTTAGTTTTAACATGATGTGGACGACTAATGATGAAAACACCAAACCCTTACTCAGGTCAACAGGTGTTGACATAGAAAGTGCAAAAAGGATATTCAATGTTATTAGTACTGTTAATTTATTACAAAACCAAATGTTGTTTGCAGGACTATCTATCATATGTAAATATGGGCACACACAAATAAATAAAATTTAAAGTTTTTTCCTAAACTTATCAGTTTACATAAAGCAAAACTCGAGTAAATCTCTGAAATAGACAGATTGCTTATTTACTACTAGTGTTTTGTACCGCTGCCAATTGTACCACATCAGAGATACGCGAGCCAGAATTTGTTTGTGTAGGTCGCGAGTATATCGTGTGCTAAGAGAGTCTTATCAGTTGATGCCTTATCAGAAATGTATTTCGGAAATCGTGGTGACTTTCGGAATGGCCAACGCACTCTCTTGCCTCCATCCATGCTCTCTCTCTCGCTCTCGTTCTATTTGTTGTCTGCCGCCCAGGACCGATTAGGAAGTGAAACACCAGCTCAGAAATCAAGGCAAACGAAACGATGTGCCAGCAGCGGCAAAGCGATTCGGCATCATCGTGGTGGAAACATTATGCTACTTCGGCTCGCAGTGGGCCGAAGTTCGAGCTGTGCTTCGACGCTGATGAGCTGAGAATTTATTAGCGCAAAAACCGAATGCGCTTCAGTTTCGTGTTTGTTGTGCGCTCGTAAGGATGTGTCCGCAACCGCTGACGGACCTCGTGCGTTCGCGTCGCGTGTGTGCGCGTCCAGGACGCTGAACGTTCAGCAAGTTGTATGCCACAGCCAACCGTTGCAACATTGGCAACGTTCAAAAGCCGAAGTTAAAGGCGACCAAGCCAAGCCAATATTTTAAGGCCTCGTGCCGAGAATGTGTCTCAAGTGAATGAATGAAAGAATATCGCGATAAATTGTGATTTTTATCAAATACAAATACAAAAAACAACGGAAACATGAATTTTGGTCTAAACGCGATTCTGTGTTGTCTCAACCGGCTGGCAGCCGCAATCAGCCCGTGTGGCATACAAAGAAACCACAGTAAAAGGTGTGCTTATATTCACATAGTAGTAACTGACTGACCCACAATCGGCACTCATAACTCATCTCATGTGGCATATACACAGTGTGGCGAGTATGTAAATAAGGCGCCTCAAAATATTCCACACTTAAATGCCATGCCCCATGAATGCAAAATTTCAGCGTTTGCTTGTTGCAGAAACCAAATTCTCGTCTTGTGTTGCCCTTAAATGCTCCATAATTTAGCGCTTAGCGTTGGCAAATCTGAGAATTCAATGCTGGTAACCAGGCCAAGCGAACCGCGAAGCAAATGCCAAGCAAATGCGTTTACTGCCAACATATTTTGCATATTTGGCCGCTAAAGTTTTGGCCATTCCGCTCGATTGACCCACTTTGGGTGATTTTCATAATCAATTTGGGGAAATAACCTTTCAAATATCCCTTTTTCCATTTACCATTTGCCAGCTGTAGTTCCCTTTCCCAATTAATTAGTTTAATTAGTGGCTGTTGGCGCTTTTACTTAACCAAAAAATTGTTTTGGCATTTCGTAAACGACTTTCAAAAGTTTCAAATTGCTGACCCAAGATTCAACGTTTGGACGCCCACGATTGGCTAATAGCTAGGCATTAACACACACACACACACATCGACACAACGCATTCGCTGACAAAAAGGGACCTCGATCAACTGTGCATGTGCCATTTAACAAACACTAAGCGCCCCAGTCCAGGACAGTCGAACCCTTTGCGTCCATTTTTCTTAATTTCACTCGCATTTCTTCTGCTACTGGATTGGGAGCCGTTGCTCATTCAATTGCTGTACATATTTTGTGCTGTGCCATTCTAGCCATTTTGCCCCGTTTTGGCCATTTGAGCAATAAAAGCAGCCAGCGACTTAAGACATTTCGTGGCCCTAAATGGCACAACAACAATAACAATAACAACAACAACAACATCGACTTCAACATCGACATCGTCACCATCAAGTGAAAGCAAACTAAAAGAAATTTATTTACTTTGCCACTAAATTTGCGCTGATTTTTGTTGTTTCTGCTGGCCATTGGCCATTGGCCATTGGCCGTTTGGTCGATGCCTCATGCCACATGCCACATGGCCATTGCTCGATTGCCTCATTTGATGTTTGCCCTACTCAAAAATGTTTGTCAACAAACGCAACGAAGCATAAAAATGGTCCAAAACTAAGTTGAAGGCAACTCGAGACGTTCTCTTACTATGTATGCGACACTGTATTTGTGTGTCTCTGTACGTGTGTGAGTGTGTGCGTGTATTTGCCAAATTTTTGCTCAAGTGTACCACGTCCGGTGCTGCCTGATCCAACTATGAGTATTTTAAAATTTGTGGCACGTGCTCCAAATAGCAAACATCAGCAAATAATAAATTCATTGTAAGCCGCCACACGACGCGTTTCCAAGTTTCTGGACTCCGGCATATGGCAGAGATGGGGTTGCCGGTGCTAGATGTTAGATGTGCTCTGCAGTTGAGCAACCAAATTAGCTGGCTGCCATTTTTGGCATCTGGGCTAAGCGCAGTTTATATCACGCTTAGGTAGCCATTAAAGTATGTGAGTGGCATGCCACAAATCCAACTTGCGCGCGTAGCGCAGACAACGCAAAGTAGCTCGCTTTGTTGCTGCTACAAAACAGCAATTGACGTTGCACTCAAAATTGCAATGTGGTTTATGCTTTCGTGACGCAACACTTGTGGCTACTACAGCCTCTGTTCGTCTTCTACTCGGTGTCTACAAGCTGAAGGCTTTGCAGTTGCACTTCAGTTGCACAACGTTGCAGTGGCTGCGTTGCTTGTTGCAATGTAAATGGGCCATTGTGCGAGACATTCTTGCAGCATGTGGCATCATGATCCACATTCGAAGCAATTGTTGCGACTTTGTGCAGCACGCACTTGGCATAATGAGATTTTACTTTGACTTTTTTTTGTGTTTTACAATAATATCGTTATTTTAGTTTATGTATTTTTCAAAACACATTTATTAATAAAACAACCCTAATGAATAATTCATTTCAAAATCTTTTTTAATTGAATCTAATAATTGTGGTTCTTTCTTTTAAATGCTTGAATTAATTAATTAAGTACATATTGGAATAATTTATTCTCAATTGAGTTCGAATGGTAGCATTTGGTTAAATTACATAGCTCCAAAACAAAATTTGTTCTAAATAATTTATTTTTAATACAACCTGAGCGAGTAATGAATTTTTTATATATTTTTGTTAATTAAATTCAATAATTTTAAAAAGCTTTAATTAATTAATTACATACCAAAATAATTTATGCTCGATTGAGTTAAACGCTGTTATCTAAAGCTTCAACTTTGCAGCAAATGTTTGAGAACAACATTGCAACTTAGTGGCATTCAGTTGGTGTCAGCTTCACAGGTCATATTTATTAGTATGCATTTCTTTTACGTCAAAGCATTTAATTTGTATTTGTATTTTATTTGCTGTCATTCGTACTCTGAGTTATTTATTTATGCTTTCATATTAACTTTCATTTACTTTTCTTTTCGCTAGCTTAATTCAGTTTTTATTTCAAACGTAAATAAGCAGTAAATTACAACAGCAACTGTTGCTGCTGTACTTGTAACTTATGTTGGAATGTCTCTTGTGCTGTGCATATTTTGTTGTGCATTTTTTCCCCCTTAGCTGTTTCCTCTCCAACCCAGTGCTATTCATTAGCAACCTGCCCATTGCTGTTTGCTAGAGCAATTTAAGTTTCATGTTTTCCAACTTTTCATTATGTGGCTGGCAACTCTGGAAGTCGATTGGCTTTGTCATAACTGCTCTGCTGGACTGCTTACCAATTACCCCCACTCACCTGCTATTCGCTACTTCTGGATGCATTCACCCATAAAACACCCCACGAATGGGAGGGCAAACAGCAGTAGCATAAGGAATGACAAGTGCGAGTACAAGACAGCGGTTGGAATTATGTGAAAAAATTGTAAAACCTGCTGAACTGAACTGCTGGCAGTCACTTTAATTGCTTTACTACAACTACAAGTGGTCATTAGCCTAGGCAGGTGGCGGGTGGGTGATGCCTGATGGCTAACGGCTGATGTCTGCGTGGATTTGCTGGCAATGGGGAGAAGGTGCACAGGGAACTTGTTGAGTGGTGGACAGTTGGCAAGCAGTTGGCGCGTCCAGTTGATGAGTTCTTGCCCCTTAGTCGTTAAGGTGCTTAGCGAAAGACGTTTCCTTGGCTGCCACAGAGGCTCCAACTGTAACTGTTGCCATTATTAGGGCTTCATGGGGCAACGTCTCTAAGTATTAGGATTAGGTGCAGAATTTTGTCGTTAAATGTCAGGTCGTAAACACCTGCGCCCATTCACTGTGGCAGCATTTAAGAGACCAAACGATTGGGTCATTACAATTCCCACGCTGTAGCAAGTATTCATGAAGATCTAAGTACTCTTTAACAATAATGCTAGTTGAAACAATAACGTTTCGACTGAAGCCAAATTGTGTTAGTATATCAAAGGAATACTTATAGAATATAAAGAATTTCTCTTACCAGAGAAAACAGAAATATTTGTGCAGAATTCAATTTAATAAAAACATTAAATTAGTAAGTTTTCCATATCATGGGCAAAGAGTATACAATTGTTATTCCGACAGGAAAGCATAATTGTTTAATTAATACGCCATAGTTAAAAATATAAAATACAGAAACCTGCAAGGAAAATGTTGCAAACTCATTGCGATATTATAATTGTTCAACTTTTTGTGTGGACTATTTTTGAATGTTATCTGAAAAAGAATACTTGCTTTGCTGGTATAAAATAGTTGGATTGCAATTCATATTTTTTATCGTATATATTTTACACGAGTTATTTGTGTTTGCATACTTGCTACAGACCTGGGTCTAGACTCTAGACTCACACATATACTTGTAAATACAAAAAAGAAAAAAAAGACAGACAAAAAAAATTATGCTGTAAAAGTTGTTTGTGTGCTGACAATATGGTCAGGTATGTAAATACTGTGTGTGTGTATGTGTGTGGGCGTGTGTGTTGCTTGTTCCCGTTGAAAGCCAGAAATCGTTGCAAGTTTTTCCACACGCAGAATAAAAGGGCGTGTAATATGTTAAAATAACTTTAATTACCAACTATGTACACGTTGGAAACCAGTTACAAAAACTCAAAGTAAAAGCCAACAATTTAAGTTGTCATGGTGCTGGCTTAAATTAAAGAGCTAACGAAATGTAGTATGAAACTAGCAAATCATTTTGATGTAATTACATTATATTTGTGCTTGTCATAAAAAAGTTTAATTTGCGTTTCCTTCAATCTTAGTATTTGCAAAGCTAGAATTTACAAGAAATGAGTAATTAAAAAATAAACAATCAAAAACATAACTTAAATCCAAACATAACAGGGAAACATAGAGAGTTCAGCTACTAGTTGAATTCGGTTTTAAAATTGTATATTGATAGCGTATAGAACAATCAATAGTACTGAATAAATGGGCACTATGCCGTTGAGGTTGAGCCGTATCAATGGCACCTTTTACCCCTTTCCAGCCCATTTGGGGTCCATTGGTTTTCGAGGATTAAAAGGTACGGCAAAACTTTCATTTCAGTTTTCATTTCACATTAAAACGAAAGTTTTTAAAAGCAACCGCAGTATTTACGTCATGTGTGGCAGGTTGCGTTGTTTGTTTGTTTGTTTGATTTTGTTGTTGGTGCGGGTTGTGGTTGAAGTTGTAGTTAATGTTAAAGTTGATGTGTTTGTGCTTTGTATGTTGCATCAAAGTGGCAGCTTTAAGGTGCTTACCGCTCAGTTGCCAGTTTTTATAGTCAAAAGGCAACACGCCAAGTTGCTTAAACAGCAACAACAATAACTACCATTTGTTGCCACATGGTGTAACTGTTGCCGCATTAAATGTGCACCCCCAGCTGTGGTTCATGTTGCCGTTGTCGTTGTTGCAACTGCTGCTGCTGCTGCTGTTGCAGTTGTGCGAGGCGAATTTCACTTTTATGTTGGCGGATCTACGGCACTTTTATACTGTTGCAACCGACAGCTCTTACCCTTCACTTCGCCCCTTCGCTTCGCCCCTTCGCCGCAGCCACACCCGCCATTAGTTGACTGGGCACCACCAGCAGAGATTTCACTTCATTTTATGTTGTCAGACTTCCGAGTGCGCCGTTCTTGTTATAAAAAAGCCAAATTCATTTTGCACATATAACTTTTATACACACAAACACAAATACAAATGCATGAGCACTACATGCACTATATGCCTGTGCGGTTCGTATATGTGTGTGTTATGTTTATATTCCCTGCTGCTCTGACTTGACATCTTCGGTTAATTTTGCAGCCGCAACTCTAAAATGCCAAAAGTCACACTTCTGTGACACAGCAAAATGTATTTATTGAATGAATTTATGCTTGTAATTGAATTTACGCTGTCCCTAATCTAATAATAATATTCAAATTTCACTCTCTATTTTACAGCACCAACAAAATGATCACCTAGGGCAAAGCCTAAATGCAAACAAATAAACAAAACTGATTAAAAAAAATTGCAAAAAAAAAGATAAAAAGAGAGTGATTGCAAAAACGAGCAAGAAATTAACTCAGTAATAAATTGGCTTGAAAAATAAACAAAAATATAATTAAATTTGAAGGCGAACAAAACTTAAACTAAACCATTTTCAAATTAAACAAACCAAACTATACCATAAAGTAACGTAAACCACCGCAAAACAATTGCTTTAAAAACAACAACAGCAACAACCAATTATAATAATATAACAACAAAGAACATACACAAAATGACGCTGCGCATATCGGCCAAATCGAGAAATCATCTTGGACTCATTATTAACGGCTTTGTGTTGCTGCTAACAACAACATCAATGCCATCCATTGAGGCGGGACGCATTTTCGGTAAGTTCCAGTTTTTGGGTTCTCAGAAATATCGTTAAGTGAAAGTGAAAGTAAAAAGCCAAAGCCAAAGCTATGGACAGCAGCTGCTGATGCTTGGCTGCCTCTTTGGTCCAGTTAGCTAATTTTCCATCCAATGTCGGGGCTAATTAATGCGCACAGTTTGCAGCTAATGGAATTTTTAATGCAATGAAGACGCAATGTGGACACGTTCCACAAATTGCAAAATAAAGGAAAGCAGTAAAAGAGCTCACAAATTGACATCCCTTCTGTGGATACTTGTGCTACCCTATACTCGAAGAAACTTAATCGAGTATGCTTCAGTTAGAATTGATTTTAAGCAGATTTCAAACTATGCTTGTTTTTTAAGGCAAAGGGTATCTCTGTGTCCATCATTTGCATAAGTTGACTTACTTATCTTTTATTGGTTTTGCAGCATATCGCTGCTGGCGCGGGTACACGTTATTTTCGTATTAATTAGAATTACAAAAGGCTGCTTTTACATGCTTCTTGACGTCATTTGCGTTAATGAGGTTCCCTAATTCAAACACACGCAAAAACACACAGAGGGGTAAGCTACCCACCTACCTACCTAACGTTGGCAGTGTCAAAGTCAATTGTTGTGTGTGAGTTTTGTAAAAAATAATTAAAAATAATTACATTTCTTGGAAAAAGGTTCCCGATTGTAGCTGTGGCCTAATTAAGCATAAAATTAATAAATGAACAAACAGTTTTGGTCATGTGGTTATAATTTACATGTAATTATGCCAGTACAACTAGCTCTGGCCCAAATTCAAGTCAAACGGGTTGTGTAAATACCGTTTAAAGGGCGACAACACAAACAACAACAACAATCATACCGACAGCTAATTGCAATTTTATCTGGCTGGCCGCACTCGAAAAAGGGGTGCTAGATTTGAATAGGCCTGGCAGTTCTCATTTATGGTAGCAATGGCCAAAAACAAAACACTAGCAACAACCACAAGCGCAACGTGCGTTCTCGACTTTTGTTGACACACATTTTGTTGCGGCTTGCCCTAAAAAGTATGCTGCGAAAATGTTCACGCAAATGAGAGAAATTTGCGCGCCATCAGTGAAAGAGGAGCATACAAGCCGTTCTTGATACAACTGAATGTATGTATATATTAAAAAAAAAACAAAAAAAAATAAACACATATAGGCGCACTTAATACCATGTCGAATTGGTGTGTCTGTGTGTGCATGTGTGTGTAGTGGTGTTAGGCTGCCAGTCGCTGGCTCTTTTTGCCGAACAATTTAAATGCCACTGTGGAGGCAACCACCATAGCCGCAACAGCCGCAACAACAATAGCAAAGCAATAAAACTGCAGCCAGGCGAGTATTCACACACTCACACACACACACAGATATACATACACACATACATTCACATTCTTGCACATGGTGAAGTGAAAGCGTAAACTTTACGCGCTTGTTTGCTATAATTTCGATTGTTTTCCCTGCAACGCAGCAGCCGACGCTGTCGCCATTGCCGTTGTCGTTGCCGTTGTTGTTGCCGCCGTCATTGCCACGCCTATTGACAGACAAACAGCTTCTGCTGCCTGCCCTTCTTCTTCTTCTTGCCGCCACCACCCTGCGGCAGCGAGAGTATCGTGACAATTTTGCTGCAATTTTCGTTTTATTGATGTGCGACCAGCTCAGCTGTTCAGTTGTTCTTGTCGTTGTTGTGGCGCACAACTTTGCCAACAGCTTCAGCACTTACAACAATAAGCACAAACAACATCGACGACGACAACAAGAACAACAACTATAAAATATGCCCCATAAGTAGCACACTTTTGCATTTGAGATTTTTTTCTGCAGTTTTGTGTTTCGGTTAAGTGCGAGCAAATTTATGAAAAACTTTCCCAAATGTTGTGCAATTGAAGTTGCCCCAAACAAAAAAAAAAGAGGCAACAAAACGACAGCAAGAAATAAAACGAAATAACGCAAGTGACACTTAATGCCACGCCCATATTTAAGCGCCTTAACTTAAGTATGCGTAATGGAAGCATATGTAAATTTCGAAGGAAATGCGAGAGAAGTTTCGAAAGTTTTCTCAATCATTTTGTTTATCTTTCCAAATATTTTCCCTTCAATACTGCAAATATTTGTTAAGCTTTTCGATCTCTGTCAATTTGTGTTAAGTCAGCGAAAGCTAAAACAATATCACAGCCCATTCCAAGCATTATTCAGCCAAAGAACAAAAGTTTACTTAGTCAATGTTGGCCATCAAATTGTAGTATTTTTATGGTGTCAACAAACGGCACGTGTATCACATGAAGAATCACTTTTCCCACGCATCGCATTCTTCTTTTCATGGCTATGGCAACATAATTGGCTTTTCGGCCAGCTTGACAATAACAGTCATTATACGTGAGTTAGTAAGTCGAACGATTAATGCTCTTTTGAAATTGTGTAGGCACGAGTCGGCCTTATTTATTCAACACTATACTTTTGATATACCCTAAATGTTATAGATTAATTGGGGTAAGTTTTAGAACTTACAAACTTATGGAATATGTATGCAGAGTATATCATAATCGGGCAGACTGAGTTCGCTTGCAGATTCTTATTTGGTGTTCATGTTTTGTTTTTTGGAACAATAAACAATTTTGCAGTCTGCTTAAGACTCACTTTATATTCAGCTCATTACATTAAAGCCAAACAATTGGCGACATTGTCCAAACAACAACTACTACTTCAGCAACAACAGCGGGGCTGAGCTTTCATTTAGATAAGGCCATGAATGTCCTTGGCCGAAACACAGTCTAGCGTAATTTCTTTATTAGATTCATTGCGCCCTCAAGCAAGTTTTCACTTACCATTGCCATGGCCACTGGCGGCCACCAAAGAAGCTAAAAACAATTACATAAATTAGCTTTGACTCTTGAAAAGGGAATTGTGTCAATAAGTCAAACTATTTCACTAGAAGCAATGAGAAAATGGAAAATATTTCCGAGAAGAATCCATTTAAACCAAAATAAGCAGAGTTTTCTTTAATAAAACACACAAAGCATTTTTATTTCTTATAGTTTTTTTCCAAAGTCTGTTTCTGTTCACTAATTTAAGTTTTCACAATTTTATGAATTTAATAATTTAGCAGTAATTCAATGAGTATGATATAATATTCGATTTAAAATAAAACTGGCTCAAAACAAATTGAACAAAGTCTCGCAAAAATTCAAATCAAATGTGAATTTTATAAAACTTTTCTACTAACTAATATTTTGATCAAGAAAAGCTTGTAAGTTTAAATTTAATTATTCAACTACGCTGGTTTCTGCTGCGACTAAACTTTTGGAATTCTTTGCTACAGTCAAGTTAAATAAATGAATATGCCAAAATCAGTTGGCATGTAATAATTTGTAAGGCAATATAAGCGGATTGAAGACAAATACAAATTTTATTATAAATTTGCTGGTAATTAAATTGTAAATCCTTTACACTGCACTGAATAATATCGAAAGTATTGTTTTGTTTGCTACAGAGATTCAATAATTGAAAATATCTCGCATGTTTAACGCATCAGCTGTTCTGCAGTTTGGCTGTATCGATGAGTTCGCCATTAAAATACATTTATTCGCTATGCCAATTAGTCCCATGGGAATCTTTGGCAACTGCAGTTTATTTAAATTAATAAATACTGATAGAAATTTATTGTTATTTTGATTTTATTGAAGCAAACAAATTGTTATAACATGTGGGCCATTAGGTTGTTTAATTGAATATAGTATTTGCTTTCTGCAGTTTATTTTAATAAACAACAATAGATTTTAAATTGATTACCATAAATATTGATAATTTATACAGTAGTCCAATGGGAATGATTAGGTAGTTCAAAAAATCACAATGTTGAATTTAAATTTCAAGTTTTATTTGATAATAGAAATTAAATGACTGCTCTTTGATGAATGCTGAGGAAATATGACAATTAAAGTTTTCTCTTATTTTTAAAATAAAATGCCCAATCATTTCACATAAGAAATTCTTATTAAAGTTCTGTGAATTGGCTTAAAGCGTAATCAGATATGCAAACTATGTGGCAATGTGAACAGACCACAAAAGGTCTCACCTGGTTCATTATCCTTGCTGCTGGCGAGGGCCTATTATAATCCCAGCTAAGCCACTGCGATTATTGTCTACAAAATTCATGTATTTCATTATTAGGCAGTCTTACAGCTAGGACAACGGCTCAGCGTTTCCGGCTCAGTCCAGTCCTTGTTAGATATGTCTGCAACTTCACTACCTCGCAGCCTGGCCACTACTGCTACGGCTCATCGTCGGTTGTTCATTTGCTGTCATAATTTAATTTTTACCACCGGCCATAGCGACTCACACAGAAGGACACAGACACGCCGACAGACAGACAGACAGACAGACAAACAGATAGACAGACAGGCAGGCGCAGCACATCCTGCCGAGCTTGCGCTGCCAGCCTGCGGCATGACTAACAGAGTTTTTGTCCATTCGCCTGGCATGCAAACGTGGTCTGGAAAAAAAGCCAAACGTGATTTCAAATGGACAGGCCTCAAAAATCCCAATGTGGTTGCTGCTGTGGCTCATTAATCCGTGCAGTTGAACGGCCGACGACGACCCACAACCTTTTGCAGCTTTGTTTTGCTCCAGCTTCGCTCCGATCAGAGCCACACATAAATCAGCTGCCTCTGGCCACTTTATCATCGTCATTATCCTCATCCACATCCGCAGCATCATCATCATCTTTAGCAGCAACTCAACTGCCAACTGGGACACTAATTTTGTCTCTCGGTCTCTCCCTTCATCTCTCTTCCACACATTCCATCTCTTCCTCTCGCATGAATGTCACAATTTTTGTCGCTCAATTTGCTACGCAAATTATAAACACCAAATGGAAACTGTAATAAAAAGCAAGAACCAGCATCTGCATAAAACCAACTTCAACTTTACGTTTAGCACAAAATTGAAATGCCTCAAGCTGATTTCAACATTTATGCGCTAGCAACGTCAACGCCAAAAGTCAATAATGAGAATTTCAACGGGGCCACGGCTTTAAAAGGCCTCCCAAAAAAAACCCGTAACAGCAGCAGCAGCAACATCGGTCTCGGCCAGGCCAAGTAGCGCAGCGGGGGCAGCAACTAAATGTAATAAAATTCGCATAAAAACATTTCACAGGCTTTAGACCCGCCAGTTGCTAAACTTGTGCCGTCCGCCCGGAGACGCTGTGGCAGTCGTAGCCCAAGTAGAGGCGAAAGCCAGGACCGAGCCGGAGCACAAGTCCGCGTCTGGGAGAGATGGTGAGAGAGAGGAAGAGAGATCATGTGACAGCAGGAGAAATTAAAGCAAGCTGCTTAAAAGTTGTGCAACTTCCGGACGAGAGGCCGCATCCGAGTTGGTGGCTGCAACAACTCTCAGCCGCTCTCTAGCTCATTCGTTGCAGTTGACAGTGGCACAGTGGACACTGTGCACAGTGGACGCTGAACTTGTTGCAAATTTGTCAGTTGCAACTAATTGAAAATTGTTTATGCGTTGTTTAGTTAAATTAAGAGCAATTGTGTTTGTGTTACTTTCATTAGACAATCACTCGCAAACTGTGTAGGAAATATTATATCTCAACACTTTTCCGTCAGTTTTTCCCCATTGTACGCGCAATTTTGTGACTATGTCAATGCCGCCTGCAGTTGGCAACACGCCCAAGTTGGTTTTTCCGGGAGTTCCGTGATGTTGCGCCTATCACAACCAATTTACTAACGAAGCAGATAAATCCAATTTCTGGCCAACAGCAGCCCAGACTCAGACTCGCTATAATAACACAAACAACAACAATAACAATAAAAGTGGCAAGTTAAGACGGAGAAGAAGAAGACAACGGAGGGACAAAAAAGCAAAAATTGTCGTGTTTTTGTTGCCAGAGACAATTTCCGCTTCCGCTCGACTGAGCGGGTATCTCAAAATTACTAACTCCTGACCCTCCGCTGAGGGTTACGTTTAGTTTATTAGGCTTATCAGTGGCCTGGACAGACACGACTTTATTAGACTGTTTAACCATTTACTTAGTCGACAAACTTTGCGTCAACTTTCACTGACCAACTTAAAGTGACAACAAACGAAGTTACGAATGCTTGCAACCAATGCATGCAACTGCAACAAAGCAAAATAGAAAATCAGGTAAATTCTCAGCTAAGTTTATGTTAACTTACATCACCTGTACCTGTATCTTCGTTCCTCTCGCCTAATGAAGCCACAATCAAGAAAGCAAAAGAGATTTTAAAGATGTTTATAAGACATTTATGGGACGCTTTCATTCTGCTCAACATATTCAAATTTAAGTGAGTTTTAATGCAAACTGTAAATAAATAAGAAACAAAGTAAAAGTACTGAACAAAATAAGTAACTGCATGCAGCACATGTGCTAAGCCTGCATTATTGTTGGCTTTGCCCTGTACAAGTATCCTTTGAAATACGCATTTATTTATGCTCCCAAGAATGAGCAAAAGTTTTAAATTAAATTTTATGTACGGGCAGGGCAGTCGACTAGTCCAAGGCAATGTAAATAGAAATGTAAGCTTTGACCCAAATACCCAAGCAGAGGCGAGCACAAAATGCACAAGATGCCATACGGCATCTTTCCAACGTTCTGTCTCATTCGCTGTCTATTTCCCTCCTTCTCTCTTTCTCTCCCTATCTTTGTGTTTTATTTGTCTTATTGTCTTTCCATGCATCTTCGCCTGGGTGTGCTGTCAGTCTCAGTTAGGTAAGGGCAACAGTGGTTAGGCATGCTTTTCCAGCTTTCCGACAATGGCACAGCAAACATGGCGCCAATTAAGCCACTGTCGAAGTCCTTGAGTGCTTCGTTTGGCCAGGTTGCTTTTTTTTATATATTTTTTCCTCCTCAGTTTTTTCAAAGCATACTTTTGAGCGCCCATAAAATTCGATTATGCATCGCTTTCATTCGAATGTGCGTGGCGTGTGAATATAATAAGATTTTTATAATTTAATCAAGCAAAATGCTGCCACTCTCTCTCTCTCTCTCTCTCACTCTCTCAGTCGTGCTATTTGCGTCTTTCTCTCACACACCCACTTGATCTGTGTCCATTTGAGTCGTTGTGCGTGGCAATAAAAATAAGTACAACAATAAAACAAGAGCTGGCGAACGCGCATCCGCATGTTGAGATTAACAGTGAAGGCAACGCAGGTTTTACGAGCCACGCATTTGTCATACACTTTTCAGGCCATAAAAGGACTCTTGAAGGGTTACCCCAACTCCTCCTTTGGCACTTACCACTTTCCCGCATCTATAACTTAATACGAGGGGCGTCAATCGAACGATGGACCCGCTTTAAAGGCTTGAAAGTCATGTTTATCACTTTAGTTGTGACACTCAAATCTTCTGCCTTACACCTTGTAGTTTGTCAATTTATCAATTTATTGTCTGACATAATTACCAGCATCACGTGAAAAGACCAATGTGTTCGTCAGTTAATTACTTGTAACAGTCACATATACGACACACGTGATCAATCAATTTGTTGGCCAAGTACACAAGAGCAGTATATGCTATACATAAGTAGTCGATGCTTGCAAATAGGTCACAGTATCCTGGCGTTCATTTACAATATTCCTGATTTATGGGCTCGTATGTGTCGTCCACTGTATGTGTGGAGCACGTCATGTATACAGCTCTAATGAATAATTTGATCAATTTAATAGGCTGCACAAACTATGCGCATATCCTCATTTGAATATTGTATCATTTGGGCGAGAGCAGAGGTCTTGTATTTGACTTTAAATTTGCCAGGGCTTATGCGATCGTAGGCTTTGGCAACAAATGTTTATCTCTGTAGGCCATGAATATTTTACGAGTGCTTAAAAATTGCGAACAAAACGTACTGAGCTCAGCAGCAACAGCAACAGCAACAATTGTGTAAATAAATGCAATACAATTTAAATAAACAGGCTTACATACATTTCACTAAATGCACGACTGATTTCCGTATTCATATGAGTGTGTGCGTGTATGTATATGTGTGCATGTGAGTATGTTAGTGTGCGTGCAGGTTGTCAACCACTTGTTATGCCTGGCATGTGAATACGTGTGCAAGTGTGTTTCGAAACAATTGATATCCGATTTTAATATTGAATCTCTCGAGCGTAAATCGAAATCCCTTGGAAAAGCATGTATTTTGGGTGTTGTCACACCCACCCATCGACTGGCTAAGTTTCCAGGCAACCCAACGGAAGTGGAAAGTCCAATTAAAGCTTGTCAGACAATTCGGCTTAGATGTGTGCATAAAATGACAAATAAACTTGTACTTGAATTTAGCAAATTGTGAATTTAAAAATGCAAAAGCTATTACTCGCAGCTAGAATATTCACTCCTTATCAATAAGCTGCTCTAATGCTGTCAGGCGCCGCATTTCCTCTCAAATTGAACTAATTAGGTTGGACAACACAGCACAAAGCATCGACTATGCTTAAGCAAGCACTCACACATGTATGTGTGCGAGTGTGGGTGTGTTGTCTAAGGATGTGGGTGGGGGGCGTGAGAGAGGTTCAAAGAGTAGGAAACGTGAGCTCAGTAATTGGGGAAACGGCGGCAAATGTAATCAGGACTCTTGATGATAGCATTTGGCCCAGCAAGTCATGCGTATTTCACATATCGAGGGGTGATACAACAGCAACAACAATGAAAATAACAACATGACTATAGCGCTTTCGTGCACAAACAAAAAATACATAAATCAAATTGCTGGAAATTGGTAACCAAGCAGAGATAAACTCACATTATTATGCCGCCTATTTGGTTAGGCTGCTTGGCAACTCAGTTCTCAGTCCTTTCTCATCCCCCTCTCTCATAAGAAAACACGTTACGTTCCTTATCATCCATCAATCAATTGATATGGGTTAGCTATTCGCAATATTAATAGCTCTTCGCACTCACCGCAGATAATGTGAAGCTAAAGACTGATTTGCAAGTTCCTCTCTCTTGAAAAACTTGTCCAATAATTTATCGAGTTGCCGCGTGCTTGGTTCAAGTCACAAATAAAAACTTTGTTAACTGGGTCAGCCAAGTGAGTGACTTAAGAGGACTCTGCTTAGTAATATGGATGAAATTCAATTTAAATGCAACGCAGTTGCTGCTGTCGACCAGGCGATATACTTGCCACACTTGAGGTTCTTAATTAGTGCAATAATGGATTGGTATACGCGCATGTTTATTGTCCAATTAGTGTGGATATAATATAATGCGGGTGGGTTGCAATTGATTGAACTAAAGTCAAATCCCATAAGAGCAACATCGAAACGGGCTTCGCTCAGAGTATTATTCTGCAGACAATTGTGTGGGCTTCGTCCTTTAAGTAGGTAATAACTGGCAGAGGTTTAGAGGATGCTTTTGTTCAAGGACTGTACTGAGTCAGCAACAAGAGACAATCTCTTGACACCCAACACATATTAACTGCTGCAAATTTCCATAAATTTATGGCGATGGGATAAAAAGGCTGAAAGAGTGTTCCAAGAGAGAGTGTCTTCAAATGGTCTGACAAGTTGCAGAAATACTCGTAGTACAACAAGGACGACCGCAGTAAATTATGCAAATGTAAAAGGCAAGCCAATTTAGCGCACAATTTGCACGTTGACCGCAACATTTGCTGGTTGACCAGCCAGTCGTCCAATGGCCACCCACTTCCTGAGTCACAGTTGGCGGTCAGCTGACCAGGCGATGAGAGGCATACTTAAAGGCGGTCCGAACAGCTGGTGGCCCGCAGTAAATGTATACCGCATGATTTGTATCACAAATATGCCACAAATGGCCGAGGTGCCCCAAACATAGGCACACATACACATACGCTGCCAGTGTTGGGCAGTGCAAACATTTATTGCTAATTGCTGAAAGGACATTTGCATAAACTTAACAAAACCTCATACAAGGCAAGCAAATAAACGACAAAATGACTCACACACACACACACACACAGACACTCCGACGCACCGACATTGAAGTGAACGACAGCAAATAAACGTCTTGGGCATTGCACAGTTCACTTTGGCCTTTGCACTGTGGTCAAATCACAGTAGCTGTCCCAATTTGCCTGCCAGTTGAGCCAGTTGGTCAGTTGACCAGTTAACAAACATTGCGGCACTGTGGCTGCAGCAACAAAAAGCAAAAGCAAAAGCAAAAGCATAAATATAAATCAATTTGTGTTACCTGACAATTTGTGGAGCAACGAGCAGCTCTTTCAATTAACAATTTATAATTGATTCCAGTGTACGATAGAGTTTACAGACACGCCATGAACAATAGTCTGACTGGCAAATTGATTAACACGTACATGTGTACGCACACACACATATACTCGTACATATACACACATCACACTTTTTGCCAGCATTCGGTTGCAAGTGGTTGGTTAGTGTGAAATGTCATTCGAGTCCTTTGCGTAAGATTGCGGTTCACAAGTGCAACTAATTAGTGTGCAACACTTGTGCATTTCATTAGCTCACAAGTACACGTATCACACGCGGCGTATGCGTGATGAGCACCAAAGTAGGCACGAATTTAGTATGCCACAGACGCGTGCCCCATTTAGCCAGTTGCAGATGTAACCAAACATGCCAAGGACAGCCTGCTGTTAAACATTTTGCGTGTCAACTCATTTGCTCTGCTCGCATAAATTGACCAAATTAATGTGAATACTCTGCACGCGCTGTCGAATCGACAGGCCTTTCATTTGATCACAGACGCACACAGACAGCACGAAGTTTGCCGCTGAAAATGAAGATGAAGGCGGAGGAATATCGAAGGCCTTTGCTTTTGACTTTTGTCTCTGCTATTGTCACTGGAACTTTTGCCTCTTGGAACTCGGAAGAACGACAACAATTTGCTGAATTGCCTTCATCAAAGCAACAACAGGCACTGGCATGCACATGGCCATTCCTTTGATTATTCTCTCACTTTCTCTCTGTCGCTTTCTATATCCCTCTGTGAATTTCATACCTCTTTCATCCTCTATTTCATTTTGTAGCCAGCAAAAAGCACACTGCGCTCTTAATTTGCATTGCCTGGCGACGACCTGAGTTTTTTTCATTTGATTGCTTTGTCGTCACTTAAAAGAAATTCAATTATTTTCCACCACAAGCCATAAAAGAAAACTCAACTTTGAGTGCATGGTAAATGCGTGGGCGTTGCATTTCTATTTATATTGCTATTGACAAAACTTTTGTAAATGGCGTAGAAACATTTACCTCTGTTCAAAAACTAAAAAAACTATTTTATTGCAATGCCACTTGCCACACAAACGCAACGGATTTCTGGTGACAAAGTCAGTGCCAAAAATCTGAAATAGACATACCGAAAGTCAGCACGGAAATAACACTGAGCAGTCCCAGCAGGCAGACTTTGAACATCAGCAGAAGCATCTTCCATGCTGGTTATATAAACCAGCGGATATTGTGCTGCATTGGCGCCAAGAGACATAAGAATTGAAGTTAACTTTGCAACGAAATTAAAGTCCGTTTATAAAGTCATTGTCCTACCATGTTGCAGAGTTGCTGCGGTTGAAGCAATTCTGTTGCCACTTTGCTGCGCTTCGCAGTTTCTTTTATATTTTTCAAACGTTTCTCTGCTGGCTTCTATACTACGTATTTAAATGGTGCCTTCGAAGAGAATGCAAGCAGCATTAAGCAAACAAAACGTGGCCAAAACCCACAGGCAAGTGGGTGAAAATGAGCCAACCAGCGACATCGTCACTCCAAGGGCGAATGCAGTGTCTACAGTTTTTTGCAATTACAAGACGGCAGCCTCATTGTTATGGCCACAGTGGAAATCGTACTGTAGTAATTCTTGGCTTAGTTTGGACATTTTATATTAATTAATGTTAAACATACGAAGGCGGACAATGCCAGATTTGTGTATGGCGTTGAAATTTGATTGATTAAAAATGTGATTGCATTGAAACGCTCTAGTAATTCTATATGTTTAGATTTAGTTTTTTATTTAGTATCGAATATTAAATCCAATTCATAACGCCAGCAAAGGCAATTTAAAGTTGTGTAAAGGAGTGGCCGGCCACAATATCGTCAAGTGGCTTTAAATGATTTGTGACGCTGGGGACAACGCCACTTGAATCCTTTGGAAGGCTCTCCTACAAGTAGTTGAAACATTTGTTTACTTCTTGTGCCAACTTGAATGTCAGTCTGGGCACTGCAGTTGCCGGAGGGAATGTTGATAGTTGCGGAGGGGGGCAGCCAATCAGTTGACTTTACTCCCTCTCCCTCTCTAGCTATCATCTCTCCCTCCCTGACCCTGTTCTGTTGACAACTTGCAGGCAACAGCAAAACGATGACAGACACAAATTCAGAGCTGCAATATTTTTCACTTTTCGCTCGTTTCATTTGTTGCCTTTTATTTTTTTCGCCTTTTCTATTTTACTCTTCCTTTTGTGTCATTTTGGCATTTCATTTTGATAAATTGCCCGCCAAGCTTAAAAGCTACTTCCTACTCTTTCCAATGATGCTTGTGGGGAGGCGTGTCGCTCAATTTGAGGACATTAAATAAAGCAACCCTACCGTGCTGTTGATGTTGCTTTCACTACTTTTCATTTGAGTTTAGTTTTGGTAACCTCATTTCTGGGCCAAGCGAGCAATTGAATTTTGCCTTAATTTTGGCAAACCCAGTTCGTGTATTCGCATTTCGATTATTTTATTGCTGTTTATGCAAACTAATCATTAGTTTTGCTTAATTAAGCATCACTCTGCGTAATGACAATAATTTCAACCTATTTTTGACCATGTCAGTTGCAGTTTCAATTGGAATAAGCAATAAGCGACACCTCAAATTGAATCAGAATGGCATCAAATGCGCATAAATTATGCAGATGAAGCAATTAGCAGGATATGTGCAGTTTTTGCCACCACACATTCCTATTCCCATTTAACATTGTCACCTGACAGTGGCCAAAATAGAAGCATTGCCAAATTTACATTTAATTTCCATGCTCATTTGTAAAATTCACAAATTAATTGCCAATACACCAGTACTCCCAAACACCCGTACCCGTATGAACTCGCATAATCTGGCACAAGCACGCTCGAGGCTTCATTCAAATTAGAATAACTGGAATGCAATTCTAATTTTCAAGTGACTAACGAGCCAGTGACCAGAGCAACCGCAGTTCGATAGTTAATCGATAGATAATAAAACAAATGCTAGAGCACTTAATTGATATATGGCTTCCAGTTTAGGTGCTCAGTCATTCATTCATTCAATCAACAGACCATTCAAATAGCTTCTACAGTAGCAAATACAAAAACATTTTAAGCCGATTGACGCACACCTTGAAAACGTAATTTCCTAAGAATCGAAATCGAAATTAATTCCATGATTTCCATTGATGCTATGATAAATAAATGTATATATGTACATATATATAATACTCTGTATATTTTAGAGGGGAAAATTTGGAATTGCTCAGTCGGTCAGATAATTCGCCTGTGTGACATGTTTGCCTTGTCTTCTTTTATGTTAATAAAAAGACTAAAATATCCTTATAATATGTATGTACATACGCACATAAATACATATATAAGTAAGTGAAATGAAATGAAATGAATTTCCCTGCCATTTCAATGCAAATGTCGTTACATGGGCGCGAATAATACAATTTCGATGGCATTCATAAAAACAATTTTAATAATTGAAGCAAAAACATCCAGCGAGCTGTATGCAAAATTTGCATAGCAACAACAACCAAAGCAGTGAGTTGCTTAACATTTAAATACAAAAAAAAAACACAGAAATGAAATTCTCTTATTTCATTTTTCACTTGCTCTCGTTTTCCTCTTTATATTTGCACCCGAAAATTGTGTTTGCAGCTTTGTGATTCATGAAACAGTCAAACCGAATAAACAAACTTTTGCCACCTGCCGCCGTTTGGCACTTGAAATGTGTGCAGTGCTCGACAATCGAGCATCGAGCATCGACACGGCGCAAAAGTTTGCAGACGACTATCGAATGGGATTAGAAGTCCGCTGACCGAATGACGCCAACTGCAGCTCATTGGCGTTTATGGCCGCTTAGCCGTAATTTTTATTATTTAGCAAGCGGCAACGGCACACTTGAAAAATCAACAATTAAAAGCGTAGACTGTGCCCGCGGGCGTGCTGCTAACAAATTGAGGTCAGCAAAGGACTTCGAAGCGAGTGCGCTCAACAGAAACAGAAACAGAACCAGAAAGCAAAAATGAGAAACAGCCCGAGAAGCCCCAAACAACTGTTAAAAGAAAATTGGCTGCTGCTGCTACAGGCAACCACAAATGAAGGCGGCTGGCAGCATTGGGAGAAGGGTTACAGAGGGTCGAAATGGAAGCGGATGTGAATCTGGCACTTGGCCGTGGCGTATGGCCAGACTCTTGTTTTCGCTGAGGCTATAAAAACAACACAAAATTGTGCTAATTAACCCTAAAAGCATGTCTATGTGTATATGTGTGATTTTCAGCCATTTCCCCGCGAACTGCCGCCCACAACTGTTGCCGTCTTGCTCTCACTCTATGTATGTTATAAGTGCACGTTTAAAAATTATTATGCACATTATTGTTGTTCATTGTTTTTATAACCCAATTATTACAACAGCAGCTGAAACGACAACAGCACACCCTTGTTGCACCCCCTACATCCTTCTCTCACATCCATTGTCTGTTTAGATAAAAGCGTAGGCCTCGCAGTCTGGCGAAACGGAGATGTGTACTTGCATGTTGTTAATGTTGAGCCGGAAATGCAGAAATAGTTTTATTATGCGGCCGTCAAGTGGCAATATCACGCATACGACCCGACGACCTATTCTCAAAATATGAGTAATTAGTTGTTAATATCAAACAACATATTTAGCATGTTATTATTGCCATCATTATTGCCATTGTTATTACTTGCGCTGTCGATTGCGCTGCTCGCTGGTTGCCATGCACCGCGAAAATTAAACGCAAACATTTGTTAACAACTTTTCATGCGTGAGTGTGTGTGTGTGTGTGTGTGTATGCGTGTGTATGTACTAACAACAAATAAACCAAACAAAGTATAAACACAACGACAAGCAAATGTTTTGACATGCGGAAGTGACAAACCCGCAATCGTTGCGGTAAAAGCAAATAAACGCTCGAAAGGTCCTGCCAATAACTAACCACATAACGTATTTTTCGAGCCAATTGATGGCCAGCAACTTTAGCAACACATCAACAACAGTAAACAGTAAGCAGTAAGACGAAACTTTACTAAATTTATTATTAGTGAGCAACCAAAAACGACTCGAGATATCATATATCTATATATGTGCTCTCACATACATGTGTGCAATATGTGACTAGAAGTTATATCCTTACTTAAAGCTGGAATATGCTCACACTGAAAATGATTATCGAAAAACCATTAGGCACATGGGCTACACATAAAAGGACGCTAGAGTGTGGAGGGAAATGGGCTGGGGGTAAAATGTTCAGATTAACGGGCAAAAGGAGTCATCCTGCTGTCGGCAGCAAATGTCAGCAAGCAAATTTAAATTTAAGCGACAGTCGCTAATGTGAGCGGTTGCCAAGCACAATAACAAACGAGGCAGGATTGGAAGAGGGGGAGAGATAGAGAGAGAGACGGGCAGGAAGACAGGTGTATAGATACGAGTACCCTCAAAACATGCTGCTCGCACCGGATGTGCGTGTTTAGGCAGCTGCCTGGCTGCATGCCTAATGCCACAAAGTCATTTGGCGGCTTACGATGCGACTTAGATGTGGCCCAGCAGCGTACCAAAAAAAAAAAAAAAAGGCCAAGCTAAAGGTAAAACATGCGCAAACAACGAAAAGGAAAAGCACCGTAACAAGGCAGATCATTTATATCATGCGTATGTGGGTAAGGGTTGTGTGAGTGTAAGTGTGAGTGAGAGTGTGCACAACGGTGCGTATGAGTAACATGTCTTTCCACTACCAGCAAACAGTTGTCGCTGTTGCTCTGGGTAATGGTGTTTGGCTAGGCTATTGCTATTTTAGCTATCGTGGTCGTTGTCGTTGTTGTTGTTTCCGTCACTGTCGTCGTTGTTGCTGTTGTTGTTGTTGTTGCTGTTCGAGCTGCTGCTGCTGCGTGCGTTGTTGTCATTAGACTTACTTCGTTTAACGCCTTTTGCCTGTGCTCTCTCGCCACTCGAGTTTACCAACTTTTTCCAAAGCTAGGTTACTCGAAGACGTAGGCTGCTGTACTCGTAATGTTGCGGCTTTGAAAGGGTATTTTTGTTGCGGTTTTTGCTCTGCTCAATGTTAACTAACTGTATGTCAAACGTTGTGTTTATGTGCTTTTGTGCAAGAGCACTTTAATAGACACATTGCCATCGCCGGCTTCAAGTTGTTTCCACAGCGTCTTCCCACCCACTCTAGCCGTCTGTCTGGCGCTTTGAGACGATGATATATTAATTGGTTTTTTATTTATGATACTCAGGCATTGCCACTTGCCACAAGCACATTGAGCGCGCTTGTTCGTCTTTGTGCCTAGGTGGCAATCTTTGGAAATAGTTGCCCCAACTTTTTCGCATTTTGCAATAATTGAATTTCATCAATACAGCCAAACTCATGTGAGTACACTCAGACCAGTGATTGGCCAGTTCAATAAACTGCTGACAACCCTGAGCCAAAGTTCAGAATCAAATTAAGCAATGACCCAGAAGGACCACCAACAGTGTGGCCAGACTTATATGTCTAAATAGCAGTGCGTGGGAGAGCAAAAGCATATTGTTCTGTGCCTATGGCAATGACAATTTATTAGCAGCTGTAATGAGCAGAGTTTATTGAGGTCCCGTGTGTTTATGATTTAAATTTACATGCAGCCGACAACAGTACACACAGTTCCATATAAAGCAGTACGGGTGTGTGCTAAATGTGTGCGACTAGCAGATGCAATTGCTGTCTGTGTGTCTGTGGGGTAATGCAAACACTTGTCATCATTAAAATAACTGCAGATACGGCAGCAGATGTTGTTGCTGTGCAGCTAAACAATAAATAAAGGCAATTTGCAGCTGCAATTATTATAAAAGCTGATAACAACAGTTTGCTAGCCAACTACTGCTGTACTCACATGCCATACTCATATATGTATTTACTGTGAGAGGATGCTTGGGTTCATAACATTTTGTCGAAATATTTACACACTGATGACCGCAGTCCGGTTGCCCACTTTGTGGCATGGCTGAATAAATGTTTAAGCTACTTTATACTATAACATAACTAAGTCCCTAGTTAGGAAATGGATTGAAAGATGCAATATGTACTTTATATCATACTTGAAGCATCAAGTAATTTGAACTATATTTTTGCTTATTATCTGCTTCAATTATACTTATATAGTAATCAAACAATAAATTATTTACCCAAGTTGTCAAAAAGCTTTTGTCTTTGAAATTCAAACACATAAATTGCAGCAATACTTTGCTTTCGAGCTGTCTGTGCAACATTAAAAGCGAACTTGAACATTTCTTAAACGAAACTTAATTATCGCTCACACATACACACCCATTCTAACACTCAAACACACACACACACTGTGAGTGTTGTGCATATGCACAGTGATGAAATTAGACTAATGAAAACAAATGTATATAGAAATTAATCAAATAATGTCGCCTTTATTTATAGACAACAGTCAGCAGCAGAAGTGACAAATGAGCTGAGTCATTACAGTCGTTACTCGTTAGATGTTGCAAGCGGGGCGTGTCCAGAGCCTACTTCGCAATGAGAATTGCAAATTCATTGTGAAACAGAGCTTAAATCGAAACCCAGACCCCAGCCATTGTCATTATTTGATCTGCACACAAGCGTTAACACATATACACACATACACACATAGACGGAAAACAAAGCAGATGACGCCATGATGAAGTGAATAGAAACTACTCCAGCTGCTTCTAGATTTGCTGCTGCTAGGGTCTGAGACTGTCTGGCTGGGTACAGCTTATAAGCAAATAATCATGATGCATTTTAATTAGTAAACCGAGCGCTTAATAGTTAATTTTATGTGGCAGAGGGAAAGAGAGAGAGAGAGAGAAAGAATAGAGAAGGATGGAAGAAGACAGAGCAAAGCTGATGAGAGCAGACGACAGCAATTTGCATTAGCAGACATTTAAGTTTTGCCAGCTTGTAATTAAAATAATAAACACGCGCAAAATGCATTAGAAAGTATAGCTGAGATCTGCGCAAAGAGACTGTATAACATAGTAGCTGCTCACTGCAGAGTGGCTGTGGCCATTGTAACACATACATATGCACTTACATATAGGTAGAAGTCAACCTCATGACTGCGAAGTACATACATAAGCGACTGGCAAGCTAGACAATGGCCCACGTTGCGTATACGCAACGCTTGACATTTGTTTGCTCAGCCAAAGCGCCATGTTTCTAGCGTGTGTGTGTGCGTATGGTTTGTACATGTGTGTTTGTGGGACAAACGTGTGTTATTTGTGTTGGCTGTTTCACTTAGTGCGTTACTGACTTCAGGCCTCAGGCCTCAGGTGAGTCTTGTGGGAAGTCGTTACGGGGTAATAAGGCACAGCGAGGTACTAAGGGGGCAAAGGCCGTCGTCCATTGTGCTGTGGCATGCGCTACGCACTTGACCCGCAAAAGGCTTACTATACAATAGTAGAACAAGCTGGAACACAACTAACTGGGTCAACAGCTGCAAATGTGAAAATCAGGCATAATATGTCCTTTACTTTTGCCTTCAGCTCTCGTAGATTGACCGTACTCGTATAAATCAACAAAACAAATTAGATTTGATACGAGCGAGCCGGCTAATAGTCGGTGTGTACAGTGTGCTTGTTATTGTCGAGCCCTCAATGGTTATTAACGAACATTTCTATTCAAATGAGTTCCGGCACCCCACACACCTCCAAGACTGTCGGAAGGTGAAAGCAACTTGACGAACTATGACAAAGTACAAACAATTTACGTTGGCCACAATCAACATTTAAACGCTGGCAACTAAGTACTCGGCAGTATTTTGATGGCCGGCTTGGCACAAAGAGACACTCTTGCCTTTCCGCTACCCACACACTCAAAACTGTTGACTAAACACAGCAGTAATAACAACAAAAACAGCTGCAACATCAGCTGCAAAAAATTACAAATGACAACAATGGGTTAGCTGGTGGGTGGCTTGGGGGTGCTGAGGTTGACTGAGTGCCTGCCCCACTGCATTACACATCTAGACGTCAACTGTGTCAGTATGCTGTTGTTATTGCCGTTGCTGTAGTTGTAGTTGTAGTTGCTGCTGTTGCTGCTGCTGTTGTTGAGTACGTCTGTCGACGCTTGAGTGTATCAAACCCAACGCTATATCAGCTGCATACTTTTAGTGCAACAACCGTCTCGCTCTCGCTCTACGTATGTGTGCACTTAAGTGTCTTGGTGTCAGTGAGCGACTGACCCACTTTTGTGATAAGCACCACGTCACCAACACCAACAACATCCACAGCAGCAGCGACAACAATGGCAGTTTCTATTTATCATGTTGCATACTTTTGGGCTGCATTTAAATAACAAGATATTATGTAAGTGTGTGTGTGTCCTGTCCTGTTGTGGCTAAATAAATACTGTTTCCATTTCATTTCCATTGTTGTGCCTTATTGAAAATATTGCAAATTCAACCACAGAAAGCAAACATTTATACTTTCGGCTTTGTCAATTTGTTAGCGCTAATTTAACGTTGATTATCTCACACAGACACTCACACACATATCCACACATACACATTCTCAATTGCAGATAGATTATGTTACTTTGCCTGTTTCACTTTAGCTTTCGCTTTCTCTCTTAGCTTCGTTTTCGTTTTGTAAGCAATTTGCCGTTGACAATTAAATGAAAGTAAGATAAATTGACGCGTTTGTTTACAGTTCAACTTGTCGTTTTTGCGTTCAATTCAAAGGCACATTCCGAATGTGGGCGGACCAATCTATAGTGTCAGCTGATTCCCGCACCCCGCTCTTACAGCTCTGCCACATTGTATTGTCTAATTTATTAGATGCGTTCTCCTTGCCGCAAGTATTTCTGCGAGATAAATACCCAAATGTCATGTCATTTGTTTATAGGCCCCCAAAGCAGAGGCATGTTAGAGTCGCTCGACTCGGTCTGTGGGCGTGGCAAACATTGAGACGCTACGCATACTTAACTATGCTTAGCTTATGGCTTGATGGGTTCCCACAAGAAGTGCGAATCCTTGGAAATTAATGGCCAAGAAAAGTTCACTTTAATGTGCAAATGTTGCAATAGAAGTAAATAATATTAGTAATATGAAAGCCTTGTGGCAGCATGGTGTTCACAATCGCATAACAACTGTGCACACACGCTAAAGGTAAGGAAACGCAAAACAGGGACATTGGTTTGAATCTGCGACTAAGTCGTTTTCCGTGTAACTGTGAGGGTAACCGAGCGCCGTGGGGCAAGTTCGCGCGTTGCTGCCACAGGTGCAGCAGGGTATTTTTTGCTGCAACTATTTGACGTTGCTTGTAACGCAATTAAAGTGCTGGTGGTGTCGTCGTTGAGTTCTTGAGTGGACTTGGGATGGAACCTGCTTCGTTTTCTACTTCACTGAAATGTAAATTTGATTATCCCAGAAACAAATATTTGCCCTGCCCGTGTTGACCCAGTCCCATCCATATGCAGGACTTTGGCACTGGGGGGCAAAGGTGGGTCGGCCTGCCTATCTGCGCTGTCACAGAAAATGGCCGCATAGCGGGTCGAGCAAGGGGGAATGGGCCGCGTATTTTGTCGTTGACATATTTATCTAGACGTTTGTTGTTCACATTGCTGTCGTTGTTGTTTACCAAATACGTATTTCTAGACTCGATTTGACGCCTCTGTCGCCCCAGTATCCGATGGCAGCTTGACTTTTGTTTAGCCAGGCAATGATTAATTAAAACATGAACGCTTTATTGTTGCTACTATTGTTGTCGCTGTCGTCCAGCACAACATTTAGACAGAATGTACTTATTCTACCACGCCAGTTTTTAAGCAAATTACACAAACAACATGCCAACCGTTGATGGCCTGACTGCCTCGTCACCATCAGCAGCACTTTTAGCTTCTTTTTTTTGTTTCTTGTTTTTGCTGTGTTCTTGTCCACTGACATTAGCTCAAATAAAGCCCACCCCCTGTTGCCCCACTGCCCCATCCCCATCCCCATCCCTATGCCTAAAGGGGGCCGAACGAGGGTGCGGGCGTCGGATTTGGACTCATTAGGCAGCTTCAACTGCTGGTGTCAAAATTGTTTTAGCTATGTGTCCGTGTATGAGTATATATATATATGTGTGTGTGTGTGTGTGAACGTATAGGTGTGTGTGAGTAAACATGACGCCTAATGAGAAAGAAACTTACTCTACTATTTGAGTTTGTTTTCCGTCCTTGTTGGATCTTCTATTTGCCAAGCCGCGGAATGGAGGCCGTGCGGCATGTGGCGTGAGGCATGAGGCATGGGGCACGGAGCACAAACAAACAGATTGTTTACATCCAGGCTCTTATTGTGGGTAACCTAATATTTTCAGCTGGCTGCAGCTTAGCGTATGATCAAGAGCCATATTAAAATTAGAATTAAAATGAATTCAATTTGATATTTGCGTTTTGAGCATTAAAGGCAGTGAAACTAATCTAAAAGTTTAATATAGAAGGCACAAAATATTTCGATAAGTTGATACAAGTTTTTTATAGCTATTGACTACTGAAAATGCGTATGGAAATCTCATTTCATTTAGTTGAAAATGCTTAGCCAAGCCTCAGTCTGTACAGTTTGTAGCTACATAAAATAAACTTTTTATACGGCGAAAATCATTAAATTGTTTCTGATGTTGTTATTCTTTAATACAGCAAAGATTGACAATTAATTATCACTACAAATAACAGCAAACGTTATTGAAGAGCAATCGAAACCATAAAGGGATAAACAGCATACTGAATCGAAATTAATTAAAATGCATCGTTCAATTGGTAGCCTGAAATGTTCACGTGGATGATGTTGAAATCAGAGATGGAAACAATTCAGATTTTGCGCTGAAAAATGCAAATTACACAATTCTGAGATCATAGCTTGCTAAGCATTGAGCAATAAGCATTTGCCTGCCACAAGCAGCAGGCACTGGGCCACTGGGCACCAAAGGAGCAAAGAAGCATCAGCAGACACGTAATGGCAGCGGACGCAGGACACTGTATGCTATATAGTATATAGAACATGGCAAACTGGTGGCAAAAGCATCGCTAATTACTTGCTCATTATGTCGGCTATTTAGCTTTAATTACGCCAAGCGCCATCCATGACAAGGGCGACAACGAGACACATTCACACTGACACAGCAACACACTGACACTGACACTCATTCACACACACACACACACATACTCGGAGCGGTATTCAGCGGCAAAAACTCGCTAAAATTTGCCTGGCACTGCAGCAACAACATCGGTACCTTTCACTTTTCACCTGCTGTCGCGCCGTTGGCCTCGTGCTGCCTCCCGGCCAACTGCCCCGCCCGTATCCTGCTTTTAGTCCTTAAATGTGCAACGTTTTCTATTCAAGTGCCGCAATAGCAACGGCAACGGCAACGGCAATGGCAATGGCATGAGGCTAGAGGTTTGGGGGCTTGTGGCATTGCGATGCTACGCCAATTATGCAGGCTTTCAAAGAGAATTTTCCCTACCGTGTGTTCATGTGACCAGTAGAGGAGGCGGGGCAGCATGCTGGGGTTTATAATGTGCATGATATGAAGGTAATATCCTTTCCTCATAGTTAAAAAGCTCTTTGATAATTTAAATCAACTCCTAATGACGCAAAGTTTAGTTAATCGATTATTGGATTAGTCATACTCTTAATTTCCTTTCACTCGTAACATAATTAACTCTAATTTGGGCATCATTTGAGTGACTGACATCCTTTTTAACTGATTATATTTTTGCAGCAAACTGACGCTCTGTTGGAGGGTTGCAAGTCGACAATTCAAATGAATTATGCCCAAATACATATTTAAATTTTTTTATATATATTTTTTTTTGGTATTATTTTAATCCGCATTTGTGTAATGAGATGGAAGCACTTAATGCTGGCCGTCAAACAATTACCCCCTTGCCAACCCACTCTCGCCCATCCATGCAGCCATTCAATCATTCACATCATATTACTGAAGATGATGTTAAGCGAAATTGAAAAACAAAACCCACACCTATATCTACCATGCGTACACCCAAAACACATGAGTTTGAGTTTGGGTTGACAGCAGCGTCAGCTTGCTTTCAAAATGATGTCAGCATTAGTGACTGATCCATGATGGGCCCGAGCCATTGCTCGTGGCAAGACATTTTCATAAGCGAGCACTTGATGTGGCATCGTATGTGTCTACACCTGAATGCAAGGGCCCTCACATCTCACATCCCACTTGCCACATGCCACATGCTACTTGTCGGGTTTCATCTTTCCACAAATCGTTAGCCAAGCAAAAACACCAAACTGCGTATTATAAAGCTATGCCAAAGGTCAAGGACATTCGACTTAAATTGTATAATAAGTTGTATTAATATATGCCGTCACAACATCTTTATCTTCAAAAGATTTCGATAAGTCAAGCTTATAGGGTATTTGCGAGTGCAGCATTTCAGTTTTTTAAAGCTTTACAAAAGTATGTATTTGTGTATTTGAGTGTGTGCATGGGTGGATGTATTGTAATTTCATTATTTGCAGCGCTCAGGCATAAAAAGGGATATCTTGTCGCCATGTGAACGAGCCGCTGTTGAGCTGATGCTGAGGCTGCCCTTGTCATGAGCCGGACCGCTGTCTGGGTCTGTGAGTCTGCTTAAGCATTTATTTACATTGGAGATGTAACCAACCACCACCACAGTTGACAGAGAGTCTATTCAATCAGCGAACCAGTCAGCCATTCAGCCAGCCAGACAGAAGGACAGACGACTAGGCGGACGGACAGAGGACAGACAACAGAAGCACACACACGCGTCCTTTGCAGTTGCTGTCTTTGGCATGTGACTTAAGCAAGTGAAAATTTAAAAAAAATAAATATAAAATGGAGAAAAGAATATGAAAAAAAGACGATATAAGTAAGAACGGAATCGCATGTTGTTTCGGCTTCATATTAATTTCAATAATTATTTAAGCATTTCAATCGAAGCTGAAGCTGAAATTATTGCGTAAAAATTGCGGTTGGCAATCAGAAGTGGTTGAAGCAGTTGTGGTCAAGGAAATTCCAACAACAATGAATGATAAATGCATTAAATTGTCCGCAGAGAGAGAGCAATCACTAACCGTTGTTGCAACAACTGCTGCAAGTGTTGAGGCGTGGAAAATGCGTGTCCAGCCCAGCAGTTGAAGTGGAATTGAAATGCCAACGCTAAGTCCATCAGCAAAGACAGCTATTTTGTACACAGCATAGAGAGAGAGAGAGAGAGAGCGACGAAAATAGATAGAGCTTTGTTTGGGTTCATTTGATTTTAATGCGAACGATGCCATTGCCATGGCCAGGACACTAAAACGGTTCACATTGAGTCCGCAGAACACCAAATTGTACGGCAATGATTTCATAAATGGCCTTTTGCAAAATTGCATTGAGCAGCAGCACAAAACGGCACAACTTGTTGGCCCTTTCAAAATGCAGTCGAAATGGCAGCCAAAAATGAACTGCGCTCAATTGCAGCAAGACGGGTCTCGAACATACGTAGAGGGGGAAGGGAATGTGGGCAGCTTTAATGTTTGAGCATGCAACGAAATATTCGCAGGAAGGAGGCAAAGCAGTCAAAAGGCTTGGCAGCGAGCTGTTTGGTCAAAAGGCAACTGCAGAAGGATTAAAAAGCAATTGCACTCGCCCAGAATGATGCTGTTGCTGTTGGTCTTGCTGTGGGACAGTCAATGTCAATTTCGTGGAATTTAGTTGAGCTGCCTCTGCAGAGACGGCACAGTTCAGTTTTCGACTAGATGCCGTATTAAATGCACTCCATTTATAAACCGCAGTAAATATGACAAAGTTGTAAGTTAATTGCTCAAAAATATATCATGAAATTACATCGAATGTTTAAACTAATCTCCAATTTGCATCTATGTCAAACTCCAACACAAATGTTGCATGACTAGTCAAGTGCTTTGTGGGCTGAAAAATTGGTTTACTTGTAGCGGCAAATTGTTAATGGTGTTTGGTAATCTGAACAACACCACGCCAGTTCAACTAACAGTGGCATTGACTGGCAGTGACCCACAACTAACTGCAGTCAGTGAATTCCCAGATTCCCACCCTAATGATAGTTGCAACTGGATTCTCGTGAGAGCCATTCAGCCAGGTTCAACCGTGCAGAGCAGAACGATTTGGTGCTGTTATGCTTCGGTTACTGTCAATGTGTGAGTGCTGGCCAATGCCAGTGCCATTGACTTGGCCAAAGGTGCTCGAGACCTGTTGGCCAATCCGCCACGTAAAAATATACTAATAACAATAATGCTTGGCACACGCAGTAATCGCAACGCTACATGGATTCAATTTTAATTCACGGACAGACGGACGGAAGAAGGAGTCAATAACAGAGCAAGACTGTCAGACAGATAGACTAGCAGTTAAAAAGATAAAAAGCTCGACAGATTGCCATAGTAGCAGACGCCACAAGAGGCAATTGTCGGAGTGAAAACGTTTTTCGTTGATTAGAATCAACATAAATAAAATTAATTGTTGCCGCTTCGTCTGTTGCCAGTGCTTTGAGGGGTTGCATTCAATTTGATTATTAGCCCTGGCCCAAGCCAGTCAAGTGAACCGCAGGCCAAGTGCAGTCGCCTGCCTGCCTCTGGGGTGGCTTGGCTGGCACAGACTGTGACTGTGCGTCCCCTTGGGTACTCGTGCAGACATCCAAATATTCGTAATTATAATTTATTTACACAGCCGGGCAGCGTCTGCTTGACTGCATAATTTTGGGCTGGTTTTTTAATTGTCCAACGGAACTGGCAGTACTTGTATCTTTTCATTGCAATTTCATATTATGCGATTCAAACACTGAACTCTCCACTTCAACATTTGCCACTGTCGCATAAATTGAGCGCAATTGTTTCCTGACTTATAGCATGGCCATCATAAAGTGAAGTATGATGGAGGTCGCAGTTGTTGGGCTGCTGGGATGTGGACAGTGGGTGGCAGTAGGTCAGCTCTTGGCACCGGCGTCGCGATTTTGCATCGAAAAATGATCAGGAAATTAAACACTCTGCCCTTGGGGCGCAGTTGCGCTTGCTGCTCTTTGGGCCCACTCATCAGCATGCGGTTGGCATAATAAGTATGCAAAATCTCTGGCAGCTGCAGTGGTCCCAGTCCGGCAGTCGTATCCTGGTGCCGAAAGCCATAAATTACACAAAACTGACCACCACAGCCAGTATTAGAACTAGCAGCATGGCCAGCCTCAGTCCAGCAGGCTGGGCAGTCCACACGCATTGCGCCATTCGGCCTGGGAGAGGAGGAGTGGAGAAGTGCCCAGCTGAGAGCATGGTCAGCTTATAATATGCAAAATATGCGTACGGGTCCAAGCAAATCCACATGATGTCTGTGGCAAGAGAGACAATTACACAGATGCCGCTGGCAGCCGTTGCCAAAACTACCAGCCAAAATCAGAGCCAGAAGAGCAGAGTAATTAAGCTGGCTTGGGTTGAGTTCGAGTCGGCCTCAAAAAAGCATGCACATGTCCCGCCCGAAGGTGTCATCTACATGTGAATAGGCCCTAGGTCTATGACAATTGTTATTCTATGGTTTTTGAATCAAAAACTCGGCACAAATCAAGCTCAACTCCAAACGGTCCACAGAATCGTTACTCTACTCTGTAATCGATAAATTCCAAAGCATGCTTTTCAGGTCAAGCCGTGCATTCATCGAGCTTCAACAGTGCTGCCAATTGAATGCCACCACTAAGCCATTGTCAATGCCACTCTGTGCCGAAGGTGTTCCAAGGCATCAAGTCATGGCCGTAGCTATCGAGAAACTGTCCAAAACTGTTAAAAGGTGTATTGCAGAGCAACACATGCCAGTTACAAATTGCAGAGAAGCTGATTGCAGATTGCAGATTCCAGATTGCCGATTGGCTCAATATGCTCTTGTTGTTGGCAACCAGTTGCTTTTGCCATCGGCATTTGTTTTTCAGCATGATTTTTCAATTAATTCCCTAACGAAGGGAACATAGCAGAGTACGTTTTCGAAGCAAGCTTTTCACTTTTCACTCATGCCTAATGCTTATTACAAACACTTGAACGCTTACAAATTTATGCGGCACAAACAGAGTGCTGCTGAATGCAGGCATCTGCAAAAGCTAAGCTGGTTGGACTAGAACTGGCTAGCTAGTATAGAGGCCATAATCAATTTGTTGTTTTTATAATTTTAATTGAGGCTCCGGTTCATGTGCTAGAACTCTATTCAAAAGTGGCACAAACTGTGCTGTATGAGAGACTTAATGTTGAAATGCGTTTTGGCAATTTCCTAAACAAATATTGCTCAGAAGGATCAAAGGTAAGCGTGTGTTCTGCTTTGTCTGTTATGTCGGTTTGTCTGTACGTGCAACCAAACACACACACACACACACATACGAGTATAGCCAATGAGATGCATACGATGCACCTGGCCAACATGTCCAAAATGGCCAACAACTGCCAACGACTTGCTAGCTATTTTCAATGGACGGGTACCTAAAATTGCGTTCTGGAGGCAGCTAAATAATCTAAGCCAAAGCATTTTGTGTAATTAAAATGCCTTCAAGATATTTTACCAACATTTTCCAACATAACTTAAGCTCCTTTCTTCTGCGCTTGATAACATTGCATTTAACATACCATTCTCATATTATCTGCTCCTCTCCTGTCTTTGCAGACGTCACGAATCTGGACTATGTCAAGGTAAATGCAGAGGCTGGCAAGAACGTTACCATACCATGCCCTGGTGTTACCGAGCACTCGCTGGTCGACACGCTGGTCTGGAAGACAGCATCAACGACAATCGCTCAGTTTGCAAATCGCATCCCGCTGCTGCATAGCCCGAGGGTAAGTCTTGATTTATCGATTTATTAGTTAGTATATTGTTTATTTCAGTCTATCTTTTATGCATAATCCTCCTATGGATTGAAATCTCCTAAGTAGTGTACGAGTGCGAGTAGCTCGACTTTCGTGTCATATTAGAATTCATTACACACTTGCCGCAATCGCTTTTTGCTGGCACTTTATGGCCCGGCCAAAGGCACTTGAGTTTGGCCATTAAATATTTTTGGTTCTTAGCTGCTGCCGCTGCTCGTTTTCGCTAGCAGACACAAAAAACGTAGCTGTTAAAATAATTGATAGCCAGTTAGTTTCAAGGCGGCTGTTTGAACTTTGCCACCAACGCCAACGAAAGAAGACGGCAAAACTGAGCACTGAAAGAAAGTGCAGCAAAAGTCACAAGAACTAAGTGGCTATCAGTGGGGGAGTTGCTTGGGTCCTTGCAGTGCAGCTGCTTGCAGAAGGCAGCCTGAAACCGGGCATTCCTCAGACTACAGACTGTAGACTGCAGACTGAAGACAGTGGAGTCCAATATATTTTTAATGTTTGATAGTTGTACTAAAATAAAAACGACGAGGCGCAAAAATGGTTTAAGTGGCTGCCTAGCTGCTTGGGCACGGTGCAGGCAACAGCAACAGCAGCGGCAGCGGCAGCAGCGACTTTAAACACACTCGAGGGGCTACTGAGGCGGGCAAACAAAATGATGAAGAAGTTCCAGCTGCAGCAAGAAGAAGGCGACGATATGGATGATGGCACAATGGGTTGGGATAAGGAACTACCGTTATCGTTGACCCCCCGTTCCTTCGCTACTTCGTGGGCCGTGGGCCGCTCCTTACTTTGTGTTAAATGGCAAACTGGGACACTTGAGCTGCAGCCAAAGTTGGTGCCAAGCTAAGCAGAGCAGAGCAAAGGTTGTTACCTGGTCCGGACTTTCGCTCATATTTCTTGGCCATTATGGCCTTTGCCATTGCTCAATGTGCGACGGCTGTGTCCTGTGCTTTATGCTCGGCTATTATGTGTATTAAAACTTTTTCACCCCAGTAGCTGCTTCATTTTATTACAACTGATACTACATACGCTAACCAAACACACTCTCCCAACTTAATCTTAAGCATCTATTAACTTTTGTTTTATGGTTGGGGCAAAAAATGATTCATGTCCCTGTCGATGTGTGTTGGCAACCCAAAAGAGCTTAACTACTCTAGCTGGGAAGCTTCAAAGTTATCTGCTTATTTTGAGTAATTCTTCACAGACAGATAACTAAGCAAATAGAGACAGAGCTCACATAGATAGCTCTGCCAGTAGCTTTGGAAATGCAATCAAGTTGCCAGGGCAGTGGCAATAATTTGTTGCCTGTAATTAAAATTTAGTTGCAAGTTCTTGCTTCACTGCAAGCTGCAATGTAAATTGAAAATTCGACTAGAAAAATTGGAAAATTGTTTGCGGCCAGCAGCACTTGGTTATTGCTTAATAATAAAATCCAATCGGGCAACAAACTGCAGCTAAACTACAGGCTGGCGCCTGATAGGTCGTGGGCAATTGCCATAGAATTTCGTTCAAAAAAACAGATACACACACATGCTCATATGAACCGCATATACACACATGTTTCAGATTACACAGTACAAAATACATTTTAGATAACCGTCAGAATGTTGAACGAGGCTGCTTTAAGCAGAATCAACAAACATGAACTGAAGTATGCACTTAATTCATCACATGCAATGAAACTGTTGTTGCCACCCTCGTGTAACGTTTAGACAATGTTTAAGTCTTTAAAGCAATCCTTATAGTGGCAGCTTAACTGTCGTGGAGAGTCTTGGTCTAGGCATATAATCAGAAATAGATCTCCTTGATATCATATGAAGTAGACATAGTCATGTGTCCATCAGTCAGGCAAGGATATTAAATGTCATGAATTTATAAATGTTTCTAATACATTCAAGTAAAACTAACAAATCTAAAAGCCATTTACGAGCCCTGCCCCAAACTCAATTTCCCAAGCTCAATTATGAACACAAAAAGATTTTTACCAGCAGCAGCAGCAACAACAACAAGAAATTTAGCATTTGCATTGGAAAGTTTGCCGGATACGGCAACAAATTGTCGCTAGAGTCAAATGCCGGCCCGATACATACAACGTACATACACATACTCGTGCCTGACCAGTTTAAGTGCTGACCATGCTGGCAAGGAAGGGATGCGAATGGGGATGGGGAGTGGGGAATGGGGGATAGGTGGTCATGCAGCAAACTTGGTCTTGGTAACTTATTTGTCTTTTGTATTAAAAAGTTTGTGGAGCCTAAAGTAGAAATTCGTGTTGTCCACATTGTTGTCAGGCACTGTCAACATCTCTATGTCCGTTTGTTTTCCCCTTGTCCGTTTGGTCTAACCTCTCCCTGGTACTATCCGTTAGTTTGGTTTTTCAACCTACTTTGACTGCACTTGTTTTGCACACGTTAAGGCAAATTTGTTTGTTATGCCAATTGATGGCAACCCAAAATAGATAAGGCTCCGAGGCAACGCACACGGTTCGTTCCTTCGTTCGTTTCGTTTCGAACTCCACTCGAAACGAGTAGTTGTAGTTGAAGAAGTCTGTTTCAAAAGGATGTTATAATTACATTGAATCCATTGGCATTTTGACCCAAAAACATATCTTCCAATTGCAGATACAGCTTTTGTCGGATAACTTTGGACTGCAATTCTCTCCAGCGATGGCAAGCGACACCACAGAGTACATTTGCCTGGTCAACGATCGGCATATACCTGAAGCCATTGTGGACCTATTGGTGCAAGGTGAGTACACTTTAATTTGGATTTTTTATTATTGCACAAACTAAGAAGATAACAAAGGCTTTTCACTATTAGTGTAAAGTGAGAGTATTCTGTTTTCAATGTGCTGAAATGATGTTTTCCTCATTATCTTTACTTGCTTGCCATTCCATACTCAATACATTTGGTTTGACTTTTCTCATTTAATAAACGCCATAACTACATTATTGATTTATCCGGTTTCCTTCCATTTGGTGATTTCATTTTCAGATACGTGTTCACTTTGTACGAGTACGAGTATAGTAGATATCCACACCGCACATTTTCTTTCGTTCTTCTTCGTGTCATGATTTTCATTTGCATTTCACTGATAGCTCGCATTTCTCTCATGTGTTGTTTTTTTTCTTCTTTCATTTCGTACAGATGTGCCAGACCCACCAGAGCGTCCTTTGTTAATAAGTTTCACGTCACGCTCGGTGAACTTATCCTGGGCTCACTCGCAGCATCCACGGAATGCACCCGTGACGCATTTCATTATTGAAACTCGGTAAGTGTTGAATATCGCCAGAAGTCTGCTTTAAAATCGATGTAGATCGCAGACAATATATGACTGTTATTATAATTAAATTGCATACATCAAATAATATGGTTAAGCATAGCTATGTCTAGAGTGACAAAGGGTGCTGAGCAGGCGACAAACAGAGAACAGATTATTCATTGGTCATCTCTGTGGGATGCATTGAAAAGGCAGCCATTCAATTAAAATCATTCTTCATTTATTGCTTTTCCACTGTCTTACGACTGTCGATTGCAAATCGAAGTGCCGTCCATTGCATAGTTGCCACTGCCTCGCCCACTCACCCACAGCCCCCATGCTGGGTACTTTAATTAATATGTGAAACGATAACGGTGATACGAATGAGTGTACGAGACTCGAATGCCAGTGTGTTAAAGGATATGCTCTTCACTTGTGCTCCATTTAAATAGAAAAGAAAACACGCACACAGCGTGCAGCATGCAACGCGTTTAACACACACATACACTCGCATGAAGAAGCACATGCAGAGGCGTTCTTGCAGCGGCTATTTTCCGAATAACTTGAACTCAATGCGGAGCATGAAATAAAAACGATTGCCGCCAGGGCAATACAAAGGCCAGCACAGAGAATGCAAAAGAACTGAAAAGCGAAACTTTTTCAATAAATTCCCATCATCAACAGCAGCAGCAGTAACTGTAGTTGTGGCAGCAGTCAGTGCTTAAAGGTAGTGAGAGGTGGGCGAGAGAGGAAGAAACAGGCGGCGTGCTGTCGACCTGCTGCAGAAGACACCGGGGCCGGCAATCGATGACAGGCAACTGGAAAGCAAAGCCTGTGGTGCATTTATGCAAAATAAGAAATAACCTCAAACAGGCATGCGTATACATGCCCACAAACAAACACTCGCTCACTCACACACACACACCCACACCCCCACACCCCCAAAAGGCGAACATTCGCGAGTGCCTGCCATGCGAATATATGTAGCATACTTTTTTGGGCGTGCGCTCAATGCACCGCTCAATGAAGCCGCCGACGCGACTGAGACGCTGACTGCATTTTATGTAAATTCCCATCGATGTGAAGTGATGTGAAGTGGGAGGTTGAGTTGTTGGCATTGTTGTTGTTGTTGTTGTTGGTATAGCACGCCTCTTATTTACATTTTCGCTTGATTCAGTTTATTTGCCCATATGCATACAACTGCAGAGGTGCATGTACTATCCGCTTGTAGGTTTGGATGTGGGGGCTGGCGCTGATATGGCGAATGTCTTTCGGTTTGTCTGCAAATTGAAAGACGATGACAACGACATGCTTCAGTTGAAATCTGGCATCACAAATCCACTCTGAATGGCAATGCAATTGAAATAAGTTGAGGCGATTATGGAGTCGCCCCAAAGCACGATTCGTCACATTAATACGACCCCATAAACTCATCTTTATGAGACAGTGCTGTTGCGATTTGACATAAACAGTTTATTGTGGCTTATACGTAAGCTTATATACACATGTGTGTATGTATGTATTTACTTATAGCAGAGCACCTGCATCTGTTTAAGGGCGACAGACGGACAGATAATTCTGCACATATAATATTAAAAAAATTGTTGTTGATTTTTGGTTGCCATTCAATGTATATTTATAAAACGACAACAACGAGAAAAATCAATCATAATTTGAAGTTCACTGCTGAATTAAACGAATGATTGTTTTAACGAAAATGGAAACTATTCTGATTTAATCAATTATTATTTCCCTCTTTTTTTGCATTGCATATTGCATTTCAAAATTAATTAATTAAACATAACAGTGAACGGGTATTTTTTCCAAATACAATACAAGATTGTAATCGAATTACATGTGTTGTAAAAACCAAAAATAAAATGCATTCGAGCTGCAGCTTAACTTAATTTCTCATTATAAATTAAATGCGTATTGTCTAATTATTATTTGCATTCAAAAAGTATTATTTATTTATAGCTGCTATGCAAAATAAACTAAAACATGACCAATTGTAAGGTTATTAGAAGTTTGTTAACATTTAATGAAATGCAAAGGATTTGCATTTAGCCGCGCATAATCTATGCAGTTCAATGTACTTTTGAATTTCATATAGTTGTTCAACCACAAATAAATTTGCATCTTTAAACAACTCGTGCGTGAACTTTGTCCTTACACCCACGCACGCACACACACACACCCACCCACCCACACACCATACACCATACACCGAGCACACGCGTATATATGTATGTGTATTGGGCTATAAGCCATATGCTAAAAGCGGCAACAAATTTTAAGAGGCTTACAAAAAAATGTTGTGTATGTGTATTTTATACCGATTTAAACGCACTCCCATACATCCGCACCGACATATTGTTGTGTGGGGATGGCCGCAAATTTATTTGTCATTGTGGTTACTTTGCTGTTTATTTTCTTGTTCTTGTTGTTCGCTGCTGTCGCAGCGTGCTGTTTTTAGGCCCACAACATTTTTCAAAAGTTTTTGCCGCCCATTTTTCATGAAGTCGCCAAGACTTTTTTTCCCGCCAGCACAATAAACACATATGTATGTATGTATGCACGTATGTAATGTAATACACATACATACAGTATGTGTGTGCGTATGCATATGCCTTTCTCGAGTTCTTCCCCGGCTACCTTCCACCTTCGGAGCTCTGCCAGAAACAGCTTGTATTCGTTTTTACAAAATGCGCATTGACAATACAGTCACATCTGTTAAGCACACACAACCCCACATACACCTATACATACACATATACACATGCGAGTCGAACTGGCCGCACGCATTTATTAATTTTAATGCTTTTTCATGCAACTTAAAAAAATGCTTACCATTTTTTATTGGTAGTCAAATATTTTTTTTGCTTTGACTTTGCTTTTTTTTTGCTTTCGGCGACATCTCATATTTAATGCATTTTTAATCACACATAAAAGCCGCCCATTCATTCCATGCTCGTTCAGCTGATGTTCTGCATAAGCCCTAATAACATAATGCAAACATTTTCAACACACAACAACACTCTCACACACACATATGAAACGTGAAATTTATGCAACCCCAACAAAAAAAAATAAAGTTAAATTTTTGCAAGTTGAAACAAAATTTACTGCACTTTGATATTGGTCATGAAAAATGCTCATTCGACTCTCAGTCTCTGCTATAAATTTATGCGACAAGGCAGACCCCAATTTACCCAACACAAATTTGTTGTTCTAAAATGGCCTATACATGTGTGTGTGTGGCTTGTATGGCCATTTTCGCATAAATATTTTAGGGCCTATGTGCGACCCACCACACTCATATTATGTTATTCAGCTCCAATGCCACAGCAGCCACGCTTTTGCATTTCCATAATGCAACTCCTTTCGATGATTGCCCCGTAAAGTGTGCACTCTTGCTATTGGATAGTTGCATTACAATTTCAGGTGCACATTGAGCAAAGTGCAATGAATGCAACTGCTCGGGTTAAACCAAATTATGGGATTAATGTATATAGTGTATAAATCTTTAAAACATAATTTCAGAATATGCAGAACAGCACCTAGGTCAGATTAAAAAAATGTCTACCGAATTAAAATCAAATAGCCTCCATATATGTACATATGCTGTTTTTTGAATAATATTATATTAAAGTTTTTCTAATATTAATTTCACACATTTTTTCTGTAACATTGCAGCGAGGGCGAGGATGGCATTTGGGATCAGGTGGCTCGCATTTATACAAGAACCAATGCAACATCATATCAGGTGACCGGCCTGACGCCCTTCACCGTGTACAGCTTTCGCCTGCTAGCCGTGAACAAGCTGGGCGTGAGTCCGCCATCCAAGGAGTCCTACTATATTGTGACGCTGCGTGAGGGTAAGTGCCAAACTGATCCTGGCACGTGTAGTTGCGCTATATACTCTACATATATGTTACGTTGTTTTATGACACTGAGTCACATTAATTGCCCGACAGACTGACATGATACTTTTTACAATCGCATTAAATTTTCATTTGAATTTTATGCCGACTCAGAGCTGAGTTACCTTTTAAGTGCTGCCTATGAAAAGCGGCGCCATAAAGCCATCCATACCTTTAAGCCTCCCATATATACGTTTAATTATTTTTACGTTCAACTCGGCTTGGCATGTATGTGACATTTTCCGCATGGCAAAGACATCAAACTACAACTTAACTGCATGTTTATGAGATGTACTCTCGGTAGACTCAGGTGGGCAAGTTGTTTCCGCCCACTACTGACAACGCAACTGTTAAAGTCGCATACCAAATTAACATGCCACAAATGAATAAATATTGATGGCAACTAAACACATTTCATATGCCATAGGCAGTTGCCGATTGCAATGAAAGTGCAGCTTGGCGTATGTAATTAGCATACCATTCTTCATTGCAATGTCATTGACATTCCACCTGCTGCTGCTAGTGCTACTGTGGCTGTGGCTGCCACGGACAATGATTAATCATCACAAAGCATTCTTTTTGGGGCAAGCTGACCCCAAAAAGTCACAGAAGTTTTCATAGGCTTGAAGTGTGCATTGCGGACATTAATCACAGCACAAGAGGCACAACAACGGCCCATTTCTATTTTCACCTCCTTCTCCTTGCTCTTGTTGTTGCCATATATCCAACGGCGACAATACCGACAGCGACAAGCTATTAGCAACACATTTGTCTTAGGAGCAGCACTCGAAATGGCGTTGCTAGCGTCCGTTATGGGAGCGGGAAATTCGGAAATTCCATGTATGCCACAGAATATTGGAATGCGATCCGAACATCTGCCACTGCCGTTGCCACTGCCACTGCTGCTGCTGCTGCTGCTGCTGCAACACATGTGGCTGCCGCAAATTAGTCAATAGTCTGCGGGCCGAAGCTCATTAAGAGCGAACGTCGCAGGCGGTTTAGTTGGGTTGCGCTAATATCTCAAATGCCTCGCATAGCTGCGGCTTTTGCCAATTTGTATAAATTAAGCTTGTCGCATGCATAAATTAGGGAGGCAAAGTGGCGCCGCGGTTGCTGAAGTTTTCAATTTTTGGGCTGATTCGATGTCAAAGTCTAAAGAAAATATCATTTAATTTATTTATATATGGCGCCATTTTAGTTGTCAAGTGACAAGCTGGCAATGCCACTTTCCACTTCTTCCTGCCCGCCTCCCAAAAGTCCACTACGTCTCCAACTTGGTGTCAATTCAGCTCACCTGCCCATCAGGCCGTCAGGCCATCAGGCCATTAGACGGTGTGCGGCACACGCACCATTTAACTTGATGCGCCAGAGGAGCCAAAGACCAGACAACTGGGAGCAAATCTCATGGCCGCAAGAGCGCTTGGCTCACGGCACACAGCTTAGGCCCGGGGCCGCAACTTCCAACTTATGTTGCGTGACAGTGACAACTTGACAATGCCACAGACAACGAACGCAACGTCGACTTGACGGCCCTGCGACTCAACAGCGAGAGCGTAACTTTTTGTGCGGCATTTTTAATTTGAAATTTTTGAGTTTCCGCCAAGTTTTTGGCAGTCAAACTTTATGCTGAAGCACCTACTCATCTATCTCTCTCTCTCTCTGTATCTGTCTCTTTTACTTAAAGCACCCACGGGCAAACCGATACCAACAACGGCGCACAATACCTCCTCCACGTCGGTGTACATCTCATGGAAGCCACCATCGCCGGATACCATATTGGGCGAGTTTCTCGGCTATCGCATTACATATCGGCCACGCGATCGCAGTCCCAACGATACCAAGGAAATCTATATACGTGACAATACAGTCGAGGTAAGGGAAATGTGGCAACAATAATTGAATTTCCAAAATTTCTGACACTTTGCCGTATTGAAAATGCCAGCAGGCGCCACAAATCGCGCACCCTATTGATTTGCCTTAAATTTCGCGAAGTCTCTGAATCTGGCAAAGTGTCTGACTCGGTCTCGGTCTTTGTCTGGCTGTCTGTTTGGCTGTCTGTCTCTTAGCCAACCATGCATGCATTCACTCATACAATACCATTTCTGAATTGGACTTCAAGTATGCTAAAATATTCCTCATGTTCTCCATATTGTCATTCGACGGCTTTGGGCCACGTCAGCAACGCGTCGCGACGTATTAAAAAGTAATTTACACCTGCTGCCGAAAAGTGATTTTCTCACAGCCACGCCCAGCCCACAGACCATAGCCATCAGCCACACATGTGGCAGGCACAAAAAGCGAGGTCTCCTTGCTGCTTCAACCTGTCAGGTATCACTTCTTCTGCCAAGGGGCTCATTTACCATATCTTGTAGTGGTCGCTATCACAAGCAATTTGTTAACGATTAGTTGAGAGCGAGGCTTACGTTACAGGGTGTGTGAATTTGCCATTGCAAGAGGGGTGTGGGGGTGCGAGTGTGTGGCATTTCTATCTTTCAGATACCACACCACACACGCGAGGGTACTAATGAAGTGTGGGAATGTAGCATTGATAGCATGCGGGTAGCCCAAAAGTGGCACGTGCTTAGAAACATGCCGCATGGGAATTCGTTTAACCAACAAAAACAAAAAAAAAGCAAAAAATAGCTGAACGCAATGTCTTAGGCCGAAAGCAAGGTAACACCTAATAGCCGAAGGGATTCGAAACTTGTAAGACCTAGATATCCTTTCATTCCCAACCACTATTTAAATTGTAAGCCCAGGGGCATCAAGTGAAATTAGCTAATGAATGCCAAACGTGGGTCAAAGTCAAGGTAGGTTTCCAGCGCAGATTTCTCGATTTACTGTCATTTTATGTGTCATTAAATTGGTTAAAAAGGGTGTGTGCAAATGCAAGTGACAGGTAATTAGATTGCGTATTCTGTGTTAGCATGAAGAGCAAATTGCTTTGGAGTATAGCTTTAAACTATCAAAGAATATATTGTTTATTTAAACTAAAATCATACTCGTATAATTAACATTGGAATCAAAGAAGAAACCTTTTCGTTGTACATGAAAACACATTAAATAATTGCCGTTTAATTCAAGGATTAAAGCTTTACCTATTTCCGATTTAAATTACATCCCAAGCTCCGCCGTCTTGCATTCTGTTTAGCGCAATAATATGCAGGGCATGTAAATGCATTTTTGAGAGAATTTGCAGTATTTTCAATGCTTGGTTATGGCAACATTGTGTTGGCTTGTGGGTGAGCGAGGCGCAGAGGGGCTTAAAATATGCAAAAATTATTAGCGATAATGCTCACGTACGACACTCGACGTAGTTGCCTAAAATGCCAAAAAACTATGCGATCCCGCTTGAACTGTGGATGGGATGCGATGCAAGTTCCGCTGATAGCGACGTGGCACGCTTTTGTGCTTGAGTGCATATTTTGCAGTTATCTTGACGCTGGCCCCGCAGGCAGAAACCCAGCCAGAATTGTGAGCTGAACAGAACAGAAAAGAGATGAGCTGGTTGAACTGACGCTCTTCTATTCTTTTTGCATGTCAGTTCCATGTTGAAATATTATCCTTGCAGGCAGAAACGTGCGACTTCATTTTTTAAGTCGCACTGCCAACTCGAGGGCATGGCTTTCTGTATTCCCATATCATACCAAAAGCAACGTTAACTGTCGTAGACCCCACTGTGACCCCAACTCTAAAGCTGAAACCCTTAACCACGCCTAGTTGGACAACAGCACTGGTTGGCTCTTGGCTACATTGAGCTGTCACGTGTGAAAGGGCCAGGGGCTAGGCGGCTCTGAAGCTGCGCTAAATTTGCCAATTTTCTAATTAAAATTTCTGCGCTGTAAAGCATAAATTTCTCTCGTTTATCGTGGCTAAAATGTAACACAAAAGCCAGCAAGTGAAACTCACTCGTATGGTGTAAAACTTCAAGCAATAGCGAGAACATTTTTGCGTGGCAAACTGCGAAATTTCGTTGATTGTTTCACTTTGGCTCTGATGTGCCTAATTGTTGGCGCACATTCCATTTCTCCCTTTTGCGAACAGGCAAGGAACAATTTAAATAAGTTTAAGTTACAGTTTCAGGCACAGTCTCAGTTTTACTGAAACCAACTAAATGGTGTAGGAATTTGAGCAACATCTCGGCTGTAATTATGAGATTTTTATCGTACTCTTTGGCAGATCAAATCGAAAGCATTTGCGAGGCAATTTATCATACTTTTAGCTAAGCACCCTTAGCTCAGCTGGCCGCGTCTCTATCAATTACAGTATATCAATTAACTGTTTCTGGCCTTGGGCATTGCCAACTTTTGGTGACCATAAAAGTGGCAGCAGTTGTAAATTTCTGGGCTCATTTACTGGCCATACTCGTCCGGCGACTACATAAAATGAAATTATATAGTGGCATTAGCGTTGCCAGAGCAACTAAAACCTTGCCTATTCGCAATCACACACACACATTGAGAGAGTGAGAGAAACAGAGAGTCAGAGAGAAGGAGAAGATATGTGTGTGTTGTCGCTTGTTAAATCAAAGCGCTTGTTGGCCAACTATGGCGCCCAACAGCCACTTAAGCTTTTGGCATGGTAGTCAATCCGTTTCTAAGCACAGGCTTTCAGCCGTTCCAGGCACTGGCAAACCAACCGCTTTGTGGTCAGAACAGGCGACCAACAACAACACTGACAACGACAACGACAACGACAAAACACACACAAACAACAAAAAGGCACAGCAAAGCAAGTGGTTAAAAGCGACGCTCTAATGTATGCAACATAAATTGTGTGTGTTTGTTGTAGCAGCAGCCATTTTTGGCTTACGCTCAGCATGTGTGTGTGAGTGTGAGTGTGTGTGTACTGATTGCCAACTGTAGTGAAAGCCAGCGGCTTGTTTTATGGTTTCGCACTGCCTTCTGACCTTTCGTTAAATTTTAATAAACCGCACCCGCCAGGATATGCTACTCGAGAGCACCTAAGTACTTTTTGGGGCTTCGATGGGGCCACTCAGAGTGAATCTTCAGTGATTGCTTTTGCACCCACTTACAACTATATATATGCATGTATGTAATTATATATGTGAACTTATGTGGCCTGGTACAATTAAGATGGCATTGCTTGCTACCTGCTGTCCGTGCAACTCAATTTCCTCTTTGTGCCGTACTTTGCCGCACCAAATACATTTTTAACAGCCGCCATTTTTTGTGCTTATTTGCCAGCAACGCAGAAAAGTATGCAATGCGCAATTTCCGTTCCAAGAATCAACAACAAAAAGGAAGTCTCAAGAATTTCGCATACCATAAAGCTTACTTATTGAATCTTATAAACTAGTATGATAAATTCTTAAACACTTTACATTGCATTCCCTTGTATATTGCAGAGCCACGAGATTCAAAACCTGCAGACCTACACGCAGTACAAGGTTACCGTGCAAGTGTTCAATCCGGAGGGCCTCGGCCCAGAGACAACCATACTGGTGATGACCGATGAAGGAGGTAAGTGTTCCACTAGCTATAAAATTGTACATCATAGAATTACAGAGTTTGCAGTCTTTTATTTGGGTTGAAGTTGAGGGCACCTGGCCTTTTAATTACACTGACTCTCATCACTTTTATACCAATCGCACTCGCAATTTGTTTTCAAAGTATTTACTCTATAAGATCAAGTACTAAGACAGTCGCTTTATTGAAGCCGCTTAAAATGTGTTGAAGAAAAGTTTGACAAGTGTAAGCTGAATACCACATGAACACAAAGTGTGGTCAGTGGTCATGGGCCACTTGAGCAGATAGCCAAAGCGGATTTCGAGATATTTGAGTTATCTCTTTTGCATTTATGAACCAACTTGGCATCGTTCGAAATGCAAGCAAGGAAATGCAACTATTTCGCACATGAGGAAAATGCAGATGCAACTGCTTATTGGAATATCAAGTGACCAGAAATTGACCAAGATCCACATTCTGCTCATATTCTGGTCAATTCCTATACAGTGCAACAAACGGCGGCAACAACAGCAACAACAACTATAACAACAACAACAACAACAGCAGCAGCAACAGAAGCGCCACAACAAACAAATTCGGCTTTGTGTGCAGTTTTTTCTCAATTTCTCAATTTAAATGGAGAAAAGAGCTCAGGCTTTGACTCGCTCGACCGCAAAATGTCTGTGCCATGCAATGAAGCAAACAAATAAAAGTTGAGCTAGACCAACAGCAGCAAAATATGGTACAATTTCTCATATTTCTTTCACCAGCTGCAACAGCAAGCAAGCACACTCACTACAAATACAATCTGTGTCCGTCTGTGTCTGTGTTTGTGTCTGTGTGTATGTTTTTGTGTGTGTGAGAAAGTCTGTGCTTTGGTGTGGAATATAAATAAAAATTGCTTACTTAAACTTTTGCCATATGCTGCACATTCAGCAGCAAATCGAGGCAAGAACTGTTCAGGCATATCTTTTATGCGCCACATTGTGATCTCCATCTCCATTTCCATCTACATTTCCATTGCCCATTTTTCCCAGGAAAAATTCAGTATTTTGTTTTGTTGCCGCGGTCTAACGTGGACTTCCGTTTGCCGTTTCAGTCTGAGGCACAGACGCCGCCATTAACGGAAGTCCTCAGACTACCGTCGCCGGCCACACTGCCTCCAACTTACTTGAACAGGAGCACGAGGCGGTTAAGTAAATAATAACCATTGGGTAATTCATTTTTTTTTTGTTTGTGTCTTACTTTAATTTAACCGAAAGTCTGCAGCTAAGCTGTTTGCCTAAGAGAAACTGCTGGGCCAACTCTTTGATGCAGAGTCTTTGGAAAAGTTGAAAGCTTAGCGCATAATTAACATATAATTCAGCGGAAAATCCGCTCAGTTGAAGCTGATTTGAAGGCGGTAAAAGGCAGCCAAAAACTGCAACTTTTAATACGCATTTCTTATTAAGAAACAGCAAAGCCGATATGTGTGATATTACGGAAAAATGAAATTTATGAAAATATGTATACCTTTTCGAGTACTTGTACTTTGCCAGATTTGTTGTTTGCTTTCGGTTTCATAAGCGCCTTTGACTTGGACAGGCTGGTTCTGTGAACTTCTGCAAAATGTTCGCATCTGGCATAATTTTATAATTTCATTTCATTTTTATTTTCCATCAGCTGGTTATTTCTTTTTGCTTTTTGTTCAACTCGCATTTATTCTACGCTTTCGGGCTGCCAGGTGCAGACAGGCAAGGCTTTCCAGGGATTTGCAGCAGCTTAGTCGACAAGTTTAAACAGCTGCGGATGCGGCTGCGGATGCGAATAAGAGTGAGACTGACGATGAAGATGAGAATGAGTACAAGGATGTAGATGCGGATACGACTGTGGCTGCTTGATGAGATTGGCAACATGTAGGCAATGCCTTTGACAGACTTGATTAATTAGCAGCTAGAAGGCCCTCAAAACTCAAATCAGACTTAATGAATTTCATTTCATTTTCAAACGCAACTCCTTACTTGGTACACGCCCAATGCTTCCAGTCTGGCAGCCAGGCGATCTGTTGCCTTTGGATTACATGCTGTGCGGCATGCAGCAAGTTGACGGGCCGCATGTGGTGAACATTATGAGAAGCCCTGCAACAGCAGCCCGTTGCCAGCCAGACTGGCAATACGCCCTCATGTCCTTCGAGCGAAGGACTTGAGCCCAAGCAAGTGATAATGCCTTTAACTGTACCGCCGCGAGCTAAGCCAAAGGAGACAAAACAAAGCAAAAAGACAAGAAAAAAAAAAGAAAAGGACACGTGCAGAAGCAATTGTTAAGCAATTCAAAGGCTTCACATGTTTCTCCTTTATTCAATATTCTTTCAGTTGTTATTCTTTTGGTTGTTATTGTTATTACTGTTTGTCTACTGTTAAATCCCGTGCTTGTGCCTGCACTTTGACTTGAGAAGCCCGGCAGGCCGTCTTTGATTAAAATTTTGTCACTTGCCATTTGCCGTTGCTGTTGCGTTTTAACTTTTGACATTGACCCAAGTTACGGGCTTTGGCTCCGTCTCCGTATCTGGCTCTGGTTCCTGCTTTGACTGTGATTCGGCTTTGGATCGCCTTGCAGTTTAGCACAGCACGCACTAGAGTTTCATTTGAACCTTTTGGCATGTGCTTTGTGGCTGCCTGCCTCCTGTCATGCAGTTGTGTCCTGGCACGGGATAACTGCTCTGCTCTGCCCAGCCCTGAAACACTTATCCCTGCAAGAGACAGCGAGACAGCAATAATAGCCATGTGTCTTGTCTCAAGATAACTTCGTTTCATTTTCATTTCACTTGTGTAGTTTTACTTTTGGCCTGTCATACTCTTGTTCTCGCACTCGTACAGTACATTGTGGCAGTGGCACTTGATGGCCTTTCTTGTTGTTGCAACAACTTTTAACTTTAACGCGTCATGTTTCAAGCAATGACAGTAACATTTTCTTTTAGACATGCCCTTAGGATTTTCCCTCTTACTGTCTCACTCATTCCTATCTGAAAGGTCACACTAAAGGCCAGACGAAACAGGTGAGACAGGGGTCGGAGTGTTAGTTGATGACCCAATGTCTTGACTCTTAGATCTTGCTCAACTACTTAAGTTTTATTTTTAAAAAGCACACACTTTTGCTTTTGTGCTCAGATAATCTGTCAAACGTATAAACAGAACTTTCCAGGAAACACATTATCTAGAGTACAAAAAGCAGCTTAAATTGCAAATAAGATCTCTCATTGCTTACTTAATATTAGAATGCAAGCATTTTTGACATTATTTATATAGACATTATTATAAAATGAGCTTCCGCTTTAAGCAGACTTTCTTTCAAAGAAATATTTTTAATATCCTCAAAATAAAAATATAAAGTTAAGCTGTCCATAATTGGCAGTATGTAGTGTTAACTGCAGAATCAGCGGCGTCAATTGAATTGCTTCATTAGATGCTTTGTTCGCCACTTAGGAGGTGCAAGTCACATTTTTCATAGTCATTTATCAGGTCTGCTGAGCTGTCAACGCGCCAACATTGGGGAAAATTAATAGACACATGCAACGAATGGCGTCAAGTGGAATAGTGCAGCAGTGTTGTTGGAGCTGCTGTTTAAGTAATTCGCAGTTTCAAACGAGTTTGACGAAAAACCAAACGAAAAGGAAATGTATAAAATAGCGACCACTCATTCTAAATGAGGACGAAAGTAAATGGCGAAATCCATTTGCAGCAAGGACTGTCAAAGGCTCGCGGCAATGCGACGTCACCTGGCCGCTTGGAACGATCTGCTGAAACTAAACTAAACTCAGCAAAACTAAGCTCTGGGCTGAGGAATTGAAGAGTCGAGGAGAGCTGGGCTAAGCTGAGCTGAGAGTTTCGCGGTTTAATGGTACGAGCTGCTGTTTGCCTTAGAATAGCAACCACCTTCTACTTCTCATGCTCTTATAAAACTTGCAGCAACAAAATTAATTACCTTTTGCTACTTTCAACTAGTTGCGGCCGAGCATGGCAGATAGAGGCAGCAGCAGAGGCAGCGGCAAATACAGAGCTAGCACTGCGGCCGCTGTTTGCATGCCCGGCCAAAAAGGTGGCCCAACATCCGCTGACTGCTTTTAAAGCGCAAGCCGCAAAAGCTGCGCCAAAAAAAACGACATAGAAAGAAAACCATCAAATAGAGACCAGCGAGCAGTGAACAAGTTTTGCCAGTGAGAAAGTGCGGGCGGCCAGCGGATGTGACAAAACAACAACAAGAACAACAAGAAGGACAAGAACAAGGCAGCAGCAAAAACATGGCGCAAGGACAACGAGGATGGCAAATAAAAAGATGGTTGCATTTATAGAAGAACAGAACGACTCCCTTCAATGTCTCTCTCTCGCGGTGGGGACGCAACGGATGAGATACAACGAGAAAAGTATGTTTTAATAAAAGCGGAAATGAAGCAGCGTTACCGTTATTTCCTGTTTGCTCGCAGTTTTGTTTGAAGCTGCCGCCATCTAGAAATCTAGACGCGACTCGGAACGAGCAGCTGACCTGCTGCATTTCATTCCCAACACACTTGTACGATAAAACCCAAAAACCACTTATACAAAGCAGGACAAAAAAGCTGCCTGCAAGCAGATGAAATTAATGTGCGGCAAAGAAAATTGGAGCCAACAGGAAAAGGGGAGCAGGGAAACCGAGAAAACTCAGGTGTATTGATTTAAACAATTTAAACATTTAATTTTAAACGAGCACTATCTGACAATATGAATTATTTATTTGTATATTTGTATTTAGTTTCCTTTTTATATTTTCTTAACATCAATATTTTAAAGTGAACAAGATAAATATTTATTATTTAATTAACATACTTTTTAAAATGCCAAGTCGACATTGTAATCGAATTTCTCGATTAGCTTCAGCCTTTGAAGCAAAGTTCATAATTTAATGAATAGTTTAATAACTTACAAATGCAAATCGCATTCTGTTGTGGCAACACAAAGAGCTTTTCGGCTCGCCCAGCTGTTGTCATAATATTGCCACATATCTTATCCACACATTTGTGCAGCCAACCGCAATATGCAACCGTCAATGTTATTGTTGAAGGAGCAGCCCCCATCATTCCCATTGCTGGCCCAAATAGTAAGCTAATAAAACATTTGAAAGCAATCACAACTTTTGCGCTCCAGTTCGATGGCTGTCATTGCATGTCTGCACCGCTTGGCATGCAATTTCATACAATATGAAATAAAAAAATAAAAAAATGGAATTTAAAAAAATCAAGCACCAACTGAAACTGAAACCGAAACCGAAACAGAAACACGAAATTCAAAATGTAACAGTAAGAAGCTATCACCATCCATCCCACCACTATGTAGAGCGACCGCAGCCCGCAAAATGTGGCGCATGACAAAATGAAAACGAAATGAAATGTTGGCAAAGTTGTTGAAAATGGCGTTGACAAATAATTTCATATCATGTCTGTGCATTTTGGCAATGCGCCTGGCATTTGGCTCTGCTTAGATTTCCTTTTGATTTCCTTCTTCCGTTCGTTTATTTGTATTCGTTTCATTCGTTCTTGACTCTCGATGTGTCTGTGCCAGGATCAGTTTCATTTGATTTGCGAATCCCTCCCGCTACGTTCGGGAATGCGAAGTGGGTGCAGCTCATCCACCTGTCTGACGCTCTTACAATGGCTCCATTGAACTTTTTGACAAATTTACCCTCAGGCTTACGACACACACTCTCAATCACTTTATCGACGTAGGATTTTAAAGTCTTTAACTTGTCTTATGACTTTCTGTGTTGCGCAACAATGAAAAAATCAACAAAAAAGGATGGAAAAAGAAGAGAAGTAAAGTTCATAGTCAAAAGGATTGGAGTTTTGGGCGTCGGCAAACAACGCACAGGAAATCTTTTGAGGCCAACTCGTCTAGCATCCATCTTATGGATGTGTGGGTGTCCTGTGGATGTCCTTCCGCCTGTTCGTGCGTATGCCACCCGGAACCCGAGCCTCAATCTCTTTTTATCTCTGAGTGTGTTTTGTCGTATAGGTCCTGTGGGTCCTTACTGACTGTTTTGCCGCCTGCCGCTTTTGGTTTGGCAAAAGTGCAGAAAATTTGTGCAAGTTACGTGCTTGATTACATTTTTTCTCCAAGTTTCCACTAGCCTCCTTTTCACCATCTTTATTCGCTTTGCTTGCCTTCTGCTTCTTGTTCTTTTTGGGGCATTGATGGCTTACACAAGTAGCAGCAGCACTCGTCTATGTGTGCGTATGTCTGATATGTCTGCAGGTGACGTTGTTCTTTTGATAGTCTGGCCTGCCCTTAGAGGCATTGATAGACTGACTGACTGAGTGAATGCATTGCATGTCTGGCGATTACCATAATTGAGCAAACACTTGTCCGACCACAAACAAAAGCTTTTAACAAATTGTGGTCAGCTGTAATCGGCTTAAACTAAACAGATCTCAGCAATTAAGTAACAAACAAATACTTAATCAAATCGATTCAAACCAATCAACTGTCAACTACGTATTATGATGGACACGAGCTTAAGGACACACATTTAACAACTAAGCATAACACTATTATGGTTATATCGTACATATATGTCCATTTTGAAATGGCTTTTATTTATCAGTACATACATGCAGCAATCGCTGTCAATGCAATTTGAAACGCAGAACGCATAAAGTCGAAGCGTGTCATGGAGTGTGGCAATTGCACAACATGACGTATGATAGATTTCTCTTAAAGCTTGTTCCAGTAGCTGCTTCGGGCTTGTCCAAGGCACAGACGACACACACAACATGTTGCCAGCACTCCGTGACTCTTCTGTCTGTTGCGCATTTGTCTCCGCTTGCTGAGACTGCTACTGCCACTATAGCTGCTGCTGCCGATGCTGCTGGTGCTGCTGCTGCAAGCTACACTCTGTAAAATTAGTTTTGCACTTTGTACATTGTCAGTGGCATTCTTTACACTTCTTGCTCTTGGTCACATGTCTCCCCCGTCCCCCGTCCCTCGTCTCTCGTCTGCCATCTCCCGCCTCTGTTCGTGCGGCACTTTTAGTTGTTTGTCTCCACCTAACTCGGTTAAGGTTCTTCCAGCCGACTGTGGCTCAGGCGTGGCCCCAAAGTATGTGTGTCTCCAGTGGTAGACTCAGCATGTGTGTGTATAGCTCTCTCTGTCGCACTCTCTCTTTTTGTCTGTGTGTGCCACTCAACTTCAGCTTGTCATGTTGCACATATGCATTTGTATGCTTGCAACTAAAACGACTTTCATGTGGTTAGTTTGCTGGCCCAGACGAAACTCGGCACATTTAACGCTAAATGGGCGTGCCGAGCCCTAATCGTGGCTTTTGCAAATCAGCTTTGAAATTTATCTAAATGCGTAAAGCTCGTTATAAAATGAGCCCGGACAGCCGTAGATTTATGCAGCAATGTGCCATGTGGCAACTGGCAACTGGCAAGTGGCAAGTGCCAGTTGCGGGTTGCCGAGCAAAGTTATGCAAGCAACGCTGTAAAGTAGGCAACACATTTTAGCTTAGGCCTAGCACAGACAGCGGCGCTTTGAACTGATTGCCCACATAAGAGTGTACACACACACACACACTCATACACATTCATTTTCATTTAGAGCACTTGCTTGTCGACACTTGCTTGCCGTCTCCTTTTAGCACGCCTCAAACGCACTTAGCCAAATTGCTTAGCTTGGCAATGTCTTCGCGCAGTCGCCGCTGCTGTTGCTGTTGCTGTTGTCGCAATCGTAAAGCGTTAAAACCGCATTTGCCAAGCAACAAAACTCATCGTCTGCCTGCATTCCAACGCATCTCTTCCCGCTGCCCAGCTGCTTGCTAGCACTGTGCGTTTTTAAAATGTAAATCCTGCAAATTTTATGCACTTTATGTAGACGAAACGAATCTCATTCTGGGCTCCTCTCTCTCTCTCTCTCTCTCTGACTCTCACTCTGTCTGGCTGTCCCCTCCATCTGTCTGTGTCCGCTCGGCTATATAAAATATTTTGTAAAACTGCATTTACACCACAAACACATTTGCATTTGAAATGCTGCTGGCATTACAACTACAACTGTCTCGATGACACGCCCCCTTCAGTCCCCCAGTCGTTGGCTTGTGCAATGCACAATGCACAGTGGTGCAAAATTATGCACTTACACAAACCTTTCAAGAGGGCATGTAAAGTCAAGTCAATGCAAGTTTGGTCCACGGTGCAACTGCTAGAGATGCTGACTCTGCTGCCTTTTGCTACATTTGTTCAGTGTTGTCATTTCTTTTGCAACATTTTGTTAAATGCCTTGTAGCCTGGAAATCCTGTTTAGCAATATCCCCCAGTGCACAACATGGCCGCTTCCGCAGCTGTTGCACATGTTGCACAGCAGCAGCAGTGGCAGATGTCCCAGAGGCAGCTACTGTGTGTTAAGCTTTGCCTGCCACCTCAATCATCACAGCAAATATTATGGTCTGCTGCAGGCCATACAAAATGCCCACTAATCCATCAAAGGCAGTCCCCATGCTTGCCGTGTGGCTAACAAAGGCTTAGCCAGGTCAATGGACCAAAGGCTAATGAAGGGCCTACTTAATGCCACACATTTAGCGTTATTAGCTTTCATTCAGTTGTGTCATAATTTGGTGATATGCTAAAGACCAAGTTAACTGACCACGCCTCACTAACAATCATGCCACAAGTTTGGCTTTTGCTTTGTTCTTGTTGTTGTTGCAGTCAAGATGCGTTAATTTGATTTAAGCGTTTGTGGCATGCGGTCACCGCTGCTGTCAGCAATATTCAAAACGCAGCGCTTAGCTGTGGTCTGAGCAACCACAACAACAACAACAACAACGACAACAATAAGAAGCTCTGCTATGCTATATGACATGGTTGCCTTAGCGTGTCACAGCTCGGGCGAGAGGAGCATGACGACCAACGCCTTTTGTTCGTTATCCTTGTCGTGGTGCGACCAAAACGCGAAGCCTTTTAAAAGTTTGCCATCAACAATAAAATTAAATAAAAATAATATAATATTAAAGTCAACGCAGAATGCACATTTTGAGCGAATCATAAACCAAAGCGAGCCATAAAATTCTGCATTCTGCGGCCGGAAGGCGTGGCTGTTGCGGCACTTTATGTGGCTGCCACACAAGAGCTGCTTGGCAGCCGCCAAGACCACATAAAACTTTAATGCAAGCATTTTTCATTAAAATGGCATTTAGAAATCTACAGATTGAGTGTAGAGTTCATAGAAAGTTCTCCTAATACAGACAAACATAAAGGTAAAGTGACAGTTAAAATTTACGACACGTGTATCTCTATTAAACATACTCATGGCTCGAAATCGAATTAAAATGCAGCATTTTGAGGCCACGGTTCTCTGGGGCATTTAACTGAAAGCTAAAGTGACCTTTGCACAGAGCGCAACTGTGACATGCTTACCTTGCAACACGACCTCTTATCCTGTGATGGGAAATGCTACGCAGCCCATATATGTACGTACTATATATTTTTCGCCGTACTCTTTGGTTTCCTGTGCGGTTGCACGTTCGCTCTTCCATTCCATTCATATGACAGTTTGCGGGCAGCGAGCAGAGCGCATAAATTTTATTCAATTTGTGTCATTTCCCGAAATGTATAAACACATCACTCGATGCTGACGGCGACGGCGACGTCAACGTTGGCAGCGTGTGCTTGACAGGCAGCTGCCGCAGTCACCGCAGCCGCAGGAATGCCTGCCGTATGCCGCACACCTGAGCTCTGAGTCCTGCAATGCAAATGTGTGGTTTTAGATTGTCGAGCCTCTGTTTTGCCAATGTTTTAACTGTGCTCTCCGCATGTGACTGCCAGTACGTATAAGACGCGTGTGACGATGCGGCCAAAACTCACGCGCGCCAAATATTATGTTCAACATTTTGCCCTGCGCCACTTTGTCGGCAACAGCTGTTGTTGTTGTTCTTGTTATTGCTGCAGCTTACTTGCCTTGCCTCTTTGTCAGTCGAGAAGCGGAAAATATTTTGCGCTTAAAGAAACGGCAGGAAACGTTGGCGGATGTGGCGCACGGAATGCAAATAAAGTAGGGCCAAGACCCATGGAAAAATTTACATACACAAGGCTGCAAACAGCTGCCACTTGCTGTCGAAGCAACCAGAAATAAGAAACCATGCAATAACTAAGTAAATTCTTAAAACATTTTGCTGCTCGTTGCGTTTTTGTCGCATTAGGCTACGTGCTGTTGTGGCAGCAACAACAACGCTGTCAAATTAGCCCAGATCTCTGCATTTAAAATTGATTTTCCCTTCAAGCGCAAGCTTCGTTTGCTGTGCCACTAATTGAAGGCTATTCAATAGCTACGGCAAGTTCTCAAATGCAGCCACATAATAAGCTCATGCTTAAGCTTTAGCAACATTTTCGAATGCAATTTTTCATTGTCTTAGCCCTTGGAAAGAATTTAAGCAGCTCAAAATCAAAATTTGCCATGTGAAGTACCTATTTACAAGTGCAAATAGACACACACACACTCTCCCTCTTTTTCACAGAGTTGTGTGGCAAATCAATGTAAATGGAATGCATACATTACTCATACGCAATGTTGTCTGGCAGCCGCACTAAAAGCTTGCAGCTAATGATCCTTCAATTGCTGTTTCATATGAGTTGCAAAACGTTGAATGAATGAGCCCCATTGAATTGAATGACACAAGCTTTTGGTAAGGACTTGCAGCAAGTGCAGCATCGTGCCAGGGTTGCAACAACAGCAGCAGCAGCAGCAGCAGCAGCAGTGGCAACACTAAGTAAGTGCCTCAAGAGGTTGGAGCGTTCGAAGTGAACTCTGTCGACGCTGATGTTGATAATGATGCATGTTTCAAATCAATTTTGTTGTATTGTGCCAAAAATGTGCACGCTCTCTCTCAAGTGCGGTGAAAGTACAGCAGCAACAACAACAAGAACAACAACAGCTGCAACAACTACTGGGGCGCATTAGCAGCTAGTGTTGCGCCATGACGTGGTGTCCTGGTGGTGCTCGGTGTGGGAGTTTCGGTTCCACCCAAGCGCTCAGCTTTTATGTTGGCGTTCGTTGAATGATTTCCAGCAATTCTTTTTCACCAGCTCAGCTCAGCTTGTTCTGCTGCTCCAGCTTGCTTACTTTTTATGTGGCACGCCCCCTCCCCCAAACAGCCCCATTGCAATGCTTGCATTACTTTCGCCATTTTATGTCGCAATACTTTGCAGCCATGTGGCATGTTGTGAAGTTCTCTCAAGGCCCGCCTTCGTTTTCAATGTGGGAGGCGAAAGTAAAATGCTACAAGGCTTTTCTTCTTTTTCTGCTGCTGCCGCTGCTGGTGCTTCAATTCTTCAGCATTCGTGTGTTCTTTGCTTGCTTGAGAATTAGTGTTATTGGCTTAAGATACACACACTTACACTTACACTTGCGCACTCTCTCGTTGAGCACACATAAACACTTGTATTTTTGTGTAGTTTGCTCATGTTTGTTGACTTAAACACATCGCATTGTAAATAATTATCATCAAGTCCATTTTCTTCCCCCATTTTTTGAACAACCTCGAGTGTGGGAGCCGTTCCCTTGATGTTTTTTTCAAACATTTAATTAATTTCTTTTATTAGTAAATAAGCTGCTTTCGTGGAAATCGACTCGTAGATTACAAAAAACCTATATGTATATAATTGAAAGTATACGTATATAATTAGTTTTGTCATATAATTATTCTGGGAATTGTGTTATAATTATTTATTTCCCCCAATACATTTATTCAATAAATTCCCAAATCCCTTGACATTTTATTGATTTACTTCAGCAACTTTCTCGCAGCAACTTTATCGAAAATGCAATTTTTGATTGAAAAGCCATGGACAGAAATCGAGAAAGAATGAAAAGCTAACAGACGGCTTTTGGTGGCAATTTTCGCACATCGTTCACTCAATACTTGTAAAGAGCAAAAAGGAAAAACTGTTACGACATTTTCATTTTAATCTTATTAAAATGTTACACGCTTTGTGCCGCATTCGTTGTGGGTGATGCGCCGCTGCCTTTGGCTTTGGCCTCTTTGGCTCTGTGCTTTGGGCCCACTTTGATATTGAAATAAGTTTTTAAATTAATTTTTTGTTAGCAAAAGTTAGCCAAACTGAACTCAACTCAACTGGACTGAACTGAACTGAACTGAGCTGAGCTGAGCTGAGCAGAACATACAGAACTGGCTTGGACTGGCCAGAAGTGGACACAACCAAGGGCAAGGGCAAAGGCATGGTCAGGACCAGCACAGCGGGGTCGCAAAAAAGGCGCTGAAGTTGCCAAATGGGCGTGTGAATGGACCAATTGTGTTCCATATTGATTGAAGCGGCTATAGTAAAGTATATAAACAGCCATTGTTAGCTATTTGTTGCTGCAAAATTGAAAAACTTTCGCCTGGTCCATTGATTGACAGAAAGTTGAAGGAAAAAACTTGTAATTAAAATATAAACGCTGCCGCATCAAGAGTATCGCCCAGTTCTTGTTAGAGAACGATATGCAACAATATTTTCCCCATTCTCCCCCATTTCCCAATTCCCGATGCGACCCTCAATTGTGTGTTTATTTATGAAAGTGTTTGCATTGCGACCCAGAACGGCAGCTGTGGGAGATTTCTGGAATTGAGCTGTCCATCAGTCTGTCAGTGGGTTAAGAGTGCACTCTGCAACACCAGCAGCTGCAAAGGGGGTACCCTTGCTCTGTTGTATGTTGGTTGATGCATGTTGCATGGTTGCATGGTGCTGCTGCACAAGTACTCCTATCACGTAGCCAGTTGGACTTTTATGCGCATTTCATTTGGCAGAAACACTTTGCAACTGCCAAAGGGTCACAACACCGACACCTCCAACACCTCCAACCAACTGCCACAAGTATGCTGCCCCCTCCTATGCAGCACTAGCGCATAAATCACATAAACAACATTCTGATTTTTCGCGCATGATATTTGTGCCTTCCGTTAAACGAAAATAACACAAACAGAATACAACGACAAGGGCGATGCGGCGATTCGGCGATTTGTGGGTTACGGGAGGTGGCACAACAAACAAATATCGAAATACGGAATACGGAAACACATGAAAAGAGATAAAAATAAAAAATAAACAAAGAAAAAAAACAAATAGTGTTCCTACGAAACGGACTGAACGGAACCGCACTGCGCATGATGAGCAATAAAAATGAGTATAAAAATGAGAATACAATGAGACGACTGTTGAGTTATTACTTGCATTTTTTGGCACTGATTTGTTATGTTTGTTCCCCTTTGTGCTCATTCGATTGCAACTTTTGCAACAATGCAATGATTTTTATGCTACCATCAAATTTGTAGCACGACGATTCATTGTTTCCACTTTGCAGGAATAAAGGAGCAAAGGACACCCCTAGATATGATACGTAGTTTATGCAAGCACTAAACTGACTTTAACTCTTTGTTTTTTTTCTGAGACAAAACAATATTTTAAGAAATGTTAATAAACTGTTTGCAATCCTTGCTTCCAACCGGGATCAAACGCCAAAGTATACTTTGCCTTAAAGTGAAAAAGAACATTGCTTAAGCTTATATGGATTATATTGTGCCCAATGCACATCTCGTATATCTCTTGCCATTTGCCGTTTTTATTTAATTTGCAACACTTTTCACCATTTTTACAATGCGCAACATTTTTCAATTTACTTGTGACACACACTATAGCAAACAAGCACACACACTCACACACACACACTCGCTTATACAAACAGAATCTGTATTACAGAGACTGCTCTTGCTTCGACGTAATTTACACATTTTTCTGCCACATTAAGCGACGTTTTGCCTTACACAAGGCAGACCGAGTCGAGTCGGGTCGAGTCGAATCGAGTTGAGTTGTTGGGCTTGCTTGGGTTTGGGTCAGGAGTGATATTCCCTAAAGTGCAATAAACATGCGCGCTACTGACACACATACAAACACACATACTACCTATGTCATGGCACACTTAAATTTTGCAAGACAGTTGCAAAAAACGAGAGAAAAAACTCTGCCGAATATAAATGCAGACTAAAGAAGAAATAAACTTCAAATAAGCGAACGAACCATTTCCAAGATGGCTAACAGCCTGGCACACACACACACACACATATATACTTGTATGTGTGTGCTTAGTGGCAGTTGCTGGCACTCAAACTCATGGCATGGTTACCATTTAAAGCGCCTGTAAAGCTGAATCCCTAGACAAGCCTGACCCCATATTCGCTATATAAATAACTATAAATATATATTGTACTATAACATATATGTATATATATATGTATGTTAGTTTGTATGCAGCATACATATATCTGGTTATCCATCTATATCTATATATCAGAGCATGGTCTTCTTGTTGCGCATAGCCTTAAACACTCCAAGCTTAAGCGTTGCACAAATATTTATTGTGTCATTGATTTTGCCGCTAAGCCGCCAAGACTTGGTGCTCAACTTTCCGTGCCTTGGATCCTTGGATACTTTTGCCTCTGCCTGTCTTTCGCTTTTTGCTTATTTACCCAACGCATTGCTTTTGTATTGCCCAAGCGGAGAGTGTGTGTGTTTGTATTGAGCTGCAGAAAAGTGTGTCTGGCAACAGAAATATTAAATTTCACACATACTCCTCAGTATGAAAAGGGACACTTTTTGCTGAATTCACCAGGGAGGTGAACAAGCTGACGCTGATTGAAATTGAAAACATAATTTCAAATGTCCTTTCACATTGTTCTAAGGTCGCGCTCCAGCATAATATATAACTTATGAATTATTTGCAAATCCACTTTCGCAACAAATTTATTGCAGTCCAAAACAGCCCAAGGACTGGCAAGTCAATCTACTCAGTTGACAGAAGCATTTCCATAACAAACAGTCCATATTAACTCTTTCTCTGAGCTCAGTATCGCAGCTTGAATGAAGCCAACAGATCAATTATTATACAGCATTATAAATCATGTCAACAGATTTATTAATATTCAAATCACGAATTATTATTGCAACTACACATTTGCATAAGTAACAATAGTCCTTTCTCGTTTAATTACTCAATCGAAACTTTCATTTTATTTCATTGCAGGTAAGTTGAGCAGTCAATTACGCGGCTTGTTGTTGTTTTTTTTGGCTTCATGTGAGTTACGACATAAAGTAATTTTTAATTGAAATGAACTGCAAATACACACAGCGAGTGTGTTGTGTAAATCCAACTAATCCCCAGTTGAGCGACCGCATAAATCAACCGCAAATAAGAGAGGCAAAACAAGTCTATTATAGGGCACAATGCAGTGTTCGATGCCATTTAAAAAAGTCCATAGGCATAATTGCCTAAGCGGTCACCCATACATACACACACACCTACACAAATAGAGGAGTTGGGCAAGCGAGTACAAAAGGCAGTGCATTTTAGCTGAATATGCATCAATAATTCATAAAATTAAATAGCAGCAAATTAATATTGCACACATATATAGGGAGAGAGAGAGAGGGAGAGGAAGAGGAAGATGGCGCCACAATCGTGCCATGTTGTGGTGCTGTGGCGGTGTATAACGGTGAAAAGTACAATGTGTAAACATTGATTGACTAGATAGCAAGCTGACAAGCTAATGCCACATCACACTGACTCCCCGTCAGGCTGTCACATTAAAATCACACACAAACACAACACGCATGACGCGACAAAGTTGCATCAACATAATAATAATAAATTAAAATATTAGCGCTTAATTAAAATTATCAATCGACTCAAACCCATTGGCATATTCTGATTGAGCTGTTCGTAGGCAATCCAAGCCACCCACTGTATAACTGTTGTTGTTATTTTTCAGTAAAACGAGAAGACATTAAATCAACAACACGCATACGCCTCATTGGACCCCAGGCAAATATTTGCAAATTAGCCAGCAGATCTGATAGATTGAGTTTGCCTTGTGAATCGCAAATAATTTAACTAAATACACAATTATTTGATGCATTAAATAGGATTCGCATGCTTTAATACACCTGAGGAGACACGACTATTTATTTCAAATGCCAAACAACAATATTGATATTGAAAGTTTATCACGCATTAAATACTTTAAGCCAGAATGATGAGCCAATGTTTAACTTGAAAATGTACTCTTCAATACAAAGCCCTAGTGCTGGTATTATTTCAATTATTTTCCATGCTTACCCTTTGCCAGTTGTCAGTTGACAACTGTTGTCAGTTCGTCTTTCAGCTCATTTAACTGGCAACGAGATCAACATGCAATCGAAATGCTCAACCAAATCCAAATCCATATCCAACTGGATGATGTGTGTCTGTGCCATAAAGCAGACGCGTGCCAATGTCAAAGCAGCACACATAAATCAATCAAATTGCGCAACTTTGCAGTTGCACAATCGACTAATCACAATCAGCTGAGCGAACTCATCTCTCTTGCGCCACGTCATGTGGCAGTGTGGCAGTGTGGCAATGCAGTTGCATTGTGCATTGAGTCAATGACATCAATTTCCGTTGTCAATAATTCAACTGCAGACAGAGTTTTAATCTACACCTGAATGTGCCTGTTGCATATGAGATTTTTCAATCAACTAACCGAAGCCAAAAGTATTCTTTTGCTTACCTTTTAAAGTGTTTACAATTATTAATCTGATCACAGTTAACGTTCCAGGGAACGTTTGACTTGGCAAAGTGCGAGACGGCGATAAAAGTACGAGTAGAAGACGTAGCCAGGCGACGTATGCTACTACAGTCAAGTTGCTGCGTTTTACGGATTCCCTTAACTTCCGCACATTTCATTTGAAACTTTTCAAGTGCCCATATATGTAATGGCATATCAGTCAGACGTCTTGCCGCTGTATGTATGGCGCTTTGTAGGTGTGTGTGTGTGTGTGTGTGTGCGAGCGAATGTCATGACAGTCTTGTGCCAATTGACAGCTTGACAAGTGAGCAACATGAGGATTCAACTCGTATGTCAAACTCGAACTCGAACAAGAATATGTAAAGTAAAAACAAAAAACAAAAAGCCAAAAATATTTGTTATAAAAACTTTTTAGCTGTGACAACTTTTGCTCAACTTTTGCCTGCAAATGTGCAACTGTGTGTCTGCCATCCATGTGTGTGTGTGTCGCTTGTACGTCTGCTATCTAGACTACAGATTTAATTAATCAATTATTACGATAGCAACTTTTTGACCAGCATACTATACATATACAACATTCAACTCGGCCATGCCCACTGGCAACGCCTTACGCACTTCACACAAAGCGTATAAATCTAAATGTCAAAAGCTGTTCAACAATTTAACAACATGCAACTAGACTCGCCAGCATCTGCAGCTGAAGTCGAAATCAAAAACTGTTGCATACTTTTTTGGGCGTGCCTTTTGTGCATATTGATGAGTTCAGCCAGACCCAAGAGAAATAAGCCATAAATATATATGCAATTTACAAATCGTAGTTAAATTGAACTAGTGTAATTGTAAATCTATTTTTAAAATTGCAAATCAATATTTCAATTGTCAGCTAAACAAAAAAAGTTTGGTTTTTAATTGATTGAACAATTATTTTATGCAAAATTTTTAAAGCCAGCGATTAAGCTGAAGGTAAGCTTTTCTATCCTGTCGATTGCTATTGTTACTTCATCAATTGACCAACAAAGGGAAATTCTATTAACAATTAATTAAAAAACCCTGTCTGAAATGGCTTGCGCTTTTCAAATTTACAATTTTCTGTGACCGCAGAACTGTAAAGTGAGTGGCGCTATTGTCCAGCTCGAGGGCTGAATGTTTGTGTCTTTTGTGGTAAAAGCATGAATTAAATATGCCCATGTATACTCTAGCTGGAGTACTGCTCCCAGCAGAGCACACATGACGCATTCATCTCCATTTGGTTAAAGTGACGAGGCAGAACACACACACACACACACACACATGCAACCACACTTAAATTCGTATGCACTCACGCAAGGCATACCCCATTGGAACTTCAATTCATCCATAGTGCACAATTTCTAACACTCATACGCCCAGTTGGCATGCAGTTGGGCCACATGCAGAGATGGAAACACTTTACAATGCACATTGCCCCTATGCAGTATTTTGTCATATTTCTCTTCTACTTGTGTTGTTCAATGTAAGTGTACTGTTCTTTGCTGCTGTTGTTGTCTTTTAAGGTTCATCAAAGCTTCAACATTGTTTGGTCACAGTTGTTGGTTACGCTGCCAATCCACCCGACCCGCCCCTGCTTCGCCACTCGACATGTTCGTCATAGCTTCTAAACTGTCTTGTGAAATTTTTCCTGTGGGAGTTAAAATATGCACAGACTGGCTGGCTCCATGACGGCTCGTCCTGCCTCTGACTCGACTCTGCCTCTCCTGACTTTTTTGCTCTGCTATCGTGGGCCATCCCATACATACATACTTACACTGACACATGCATGTACATCTTTCGCATGGTGCTGTAACGGGTAGTTATGCTCTAGTGCATGTGCAAGTTGTCTGTTGTTTATGACACCCCCAGCTCTTTATCCCCAACCAACTCATGTACAGTGTGTGTGTGTGTGTGTGCGTGTTGTTGCCACTGACGTCGTTGTCGTCATCAACATCATCATACGTCTCGGTTTCGTGCTCCAATCACAAGCATATCATCACACACACCCGCACCCACAAGCATACTCACATATTCACTTTCACACACACACACAGATGCAAAATGAGCTCAACACTTGTCCACAGCTATGGCTGAGCAGGACTTGAGTTGTTGTCGAAGGGCATCAGAGGATACGCATTTGAATTTAGCCTTTGGTTTTAGCTTCGTGACCCCCTTATCGAATATTTTCTAATCTTGCGCATGGATACAAAAAAAATTCAATAGATTCTTATACATACGAGTATTTTGTGTGATGGCCAAAACCAATAAGAGCTGAACTAAACCTATAAAAATGCCAATCTGCTAAGAATTTAATCACATTCTCGATTCGAACATAAATTGCAATTAGCATAAAGTTGCTAAGCTGCATCAATTAATTATGGCTAGCAAGCGCAAAAGAGTTTGCTCATTCTTAAACTATCCTCTCCATATTCTAGGCAAAACTAATAATTCTTTTCCTTTTTCTCTTTCATTATATTTTTTTTACTGACTTTTTATATTCTTATAAAAGATTTTTATTATCTTTTGCCACTAACGGTCTAAGGTGTAAAGCTTATAAAGTCAGGAAAAATGCTGCAGGCGTTTGATGAGGAAAAAATATATAGTGGAGAAATGTTAGTAAATTTAAAATTTTAATTAAACGCAGCAGCATGTACAACGTGTGTTAAGGAAGTGAGTCTCTCATACTTGCTACTGATTTGCTGATATCGTTCAACATCAAAACATCTGAAAATATTTTTCAATAAAAATGCGCTTTCTGTGGAATTTATTGAAGCTGCAGTAAATTACAAAAGCTCAACTCTATGTGTGTATATATGCGAGAGGGGGCAGATTGTCACTGTGAGTAATGGGCCAGACAAATGGCAAGGCAGTCGACAGCTTCTATAGTTCCACAGACAGTCATTCAGTTTGTCACTGAGTCAGTCAGAGAGTCAGTCAGTCCTCTGTAGCTGCGAGTCATTTCGTAGTGAGTGCAACTGAACTTTGAGCGTAGGGAGGGGGGAGAGAGTAGGGGAAATGGCATGCAGATCATCGTAGCAACAAAAATATTATTATGTCAGCATTATGTTCACAATGTCGTCTGCCATTAAGTCAACGACAACACCAACAATGAGAGGAGCAACCATAACAATGGGAATGCGAGTGACATATGAAAATGTGCAGACAGTTGGTTTGCATAATAGAAAACATAAATTTTTCAGTTGCACACTTGTGTTGCAATGTCCCACGCCCCTATTATCCCCGAGGGCCAACTACAGTCAGTTGGTCAACGGATATCAAACGAGCGAGATATGTTGATCATTAAAACCTTGAATGCTTTCAATTAGAATACGTCCAAAATTGTATACTGTATACTCGTATGCAGAGACAAAACTGCCACATCGTTGCACTGTCCTTAACTCGATTGCAACACGCAAAAGGGAAAATTATCATTGCTTGAGCTGCATAGCTTGTAAATTAATTTCCACTTTTGTTTTGTTTGTTTAACAAAACAAAGATGCGGAATTGTATTTTATATCTTGCCTACGGTTGTTTAAATTATTAAATACAAATTGCAAAATATATACAGAGAAAATTTACTTCATATACCCTGTACCACTGAGAGAAAGGTATATTTCAATCAGCTGCTGCATAACTAATATTGAACACAGTATACTCTAGTTAAGCACTTGCAACTACACACACTTTAGGTTGCCTTTTACACATTTTGGTTGCACTTAATGCATAATTTCCTCCCTTTTGCGGTAACTTGGCAAAGAGACGCCACTAAAAAGCGTTGCTTCTGCCGGTCTCTTTCTCTTTCGTTTTTGCTCTTGCTCCTGCTCTCTATCTGTGCGCTTGTTTTTGTGCGGGTGCTTGTGAGCATGAAATTAAATTCCATGTCAAAAACAATAACCGGCACAGAAAAGCAACGTGCACTTCAAAATCCCAGCGATGCTGTTGCCGCTGGCCAAAAAGGACGGCAAATAAATTGAATCGAATTTAATGTCAAAAGTGCAGCATATAATTGGCTGTATGTTGTTGTTGCTGCTGCTGCTGCTGTTGTGGTAGCAGCAATTGGTCTGGTAGCAGCAAGGGCAATGGCTAAAAACTGCATTAAATGTGCGTGTGCCACACACACCTGCGAGTGTGGCATTATCCACGCCACGCCTCCTATTTGGCACTCCCCTCGCACTCCCTTCCGCATTACCCCATCGGTTATAGCCTTTGTGTGTTTGCCATTAAAAGCGCAAAATTCAATTTCGTTTTATTGTTCGTTGGTTAAGCAACTGTGCGCAGGGTGTGAATACCACAGCCTCTTCTATATATAGAGAATATAACGGATACACGGTAGCATGATGTAAGGGCGTGGCAATTGTATTACGCCCACCTGTGACTCGTGGCTATTTTTCACACACACACATCTAACACAAGCGCACGCTGCGTATGAGTAATGTTTGTTCAGAGCTACTAGCAACACGTTGCCTCCCCCCAGCAGGTGAGGCACGGCAAAAGGGGGTGCAAAGATTTGCGCTGACGCTGCTATTATTGCAGCTGTTGTTGTCGTTGTCCGTTGCTGCTGATGTAATACAACTAATTTTGTTTTTGGTCAACCGACCGCACATTTCGCCAGGGGATTAAAGGGAAACGGCAATTTACCTATGGCCCCACTGTCAAAGAACAAAGAGGATCAGGACAGCACCTGCACACCGAGTACTTCGTACAATTCAATGACTGATAACTTTGAGCTTCAATTGAAGAGCTAGCTGAACTCAAATACGGCTATTACCTCATCAAAGGAGCAGCTTGCAGTTACCAAACGCAATATTAGTTGCAAGCCACAAATATGCTTGCCTTCGGCTTCAATTCACTTCGTATGCCGTGTATCCTGTAGACTGGAATGCGATTATTAAACGCAGAGCAATTACTTGAAACGGCAGTAGTAGCTGGCACATAATTTGCCATTCAAAGGGGATATTGAAAGGTATATTGAAAGTTTTGCTTCCAAGTATTTTGTAATTAAATACTTGATTTCATTCAATACGAAGCACGCTCAACGCGCTGTTTGCGACACATCATGTGACAATCTTTTGCCTGATTAAGGACGAGAGCGAAAGGATACATTCAGCCGTTTATCACAAGACGCCATTTTATTTTCATAAATATTGCTACCTTCAAGCATTTTGCACAGCAATTTTCCAGCATTTTTGTCACAATTTCTTATCTCATGAGCATAAAATTAACAACCCAACAAAATGGCGCCAAAATCAACGAAAAATCTTGCACAATATTATTTGCCTGAACAGGCAAGCCACGACTACGACCACAAGGACCAGCGTACAACGAAGAGTACGACGAATGTGAGGCATTATTTAAAATCGACGCCTGCGGCGTTGCTATAAAAATTTGTGCGCGATAAAATGGAATTATGAAGACGACAAGAAACGTGAAACCAGAAACGAGAAACGAGAAACGATGCTGATAGATGCCGAGGACCTCGTCTGAACGCCGAACGACACGTGTTCTTATTAATTTTAATGCATATTAAAAATCGCAGCCTGCGGGTCTCCTGAACAGCGGCAGCAACAGCTAAGAAACCTTGTCTCGAAGTTGTAACTTTTGAAGAGCGTATCAATAAAAGCCAAAGAAACGATGAAGCAGTGGAATGGGCAGATCTTAAGAGTCTGAAGCCGAGCCATAAAATGCCAAAACCACAACAATACACAATACATATATACATGTACAACAACCACACACATATGAGACTGGCAGTGACTTATGTTTATTAGATTTTATGGCCGCTCATCAGACCTGCAGCTTGAGCTGGAAACACAGTTCACCCTGTGGTTTCCTATTCACAATTTTCTGTGCTGCATTAAAATATCTTAATAGAAAAGAGATAAGTCATAAAATATTAAATGAGTGGCTACCACATCCAAACACACACACCCTAACACACACACACACAAAAGCTCATAATCAAGCAGACAGTCTGTCAGTGTGGGGTAGGCCAAGTGGCACACAGCGGTTTCATCTGCTCCTGGCAAGCTGTTTTCTTCGTCTGGTCTGACATTGTACCGCAGTACTGTGGTTATGATTTGTTATACCCTGTACTCAGTAACTCACAAAGAGGCCATATTGGCTTGCAATTTAGAGGAAAGAAATCTACAAATATGTGAAAATAAATTTCATAAAATTGACATACGTGTATGTACTTATGTGCATTTAAAAGGACTCGATCAATTTGTATCGATAAATTTGAATGCAGAGGAAACTCAGTCGAGTCCTTTAGAGGGCATTATGTAGTCTTCAAATAAATACTGCAAACGATCTTGTTTGTTCTTAGTGCTCATGTTTTCATTTTGCAGATAAATAATGCACAAAAGTTGTTCATTTAACTTTGCTTGTTTGTTTCGTTTCGTTTCACTTTTTGTTTGTTTGCTCGTTGGCGGTCGCAGTGCCTGCCTACGAGACTGTCAGATTGCCAGACTTTCAGACTGCCTGCCTGCCATGTGCCAGATATAAATCTTGAGAGCCTAAAACCGACCGGGGGCAACTTTTTTTTATTTTGGTGAAGAAGCCTATAGAACAGTTTCACAACGAAAAATAAGTTAAGAAACTCATTCACATAATTTTCGAGTTTATTGTTAGCTGCTGTCGTAGTTGTTGTTGTTGTTGCTGCTGTTGCTGCCATGGCATGATATACACCTGGCAGGCAAGGCATAAACCTGCTCTAATTACCAGCCCCCAAAAAAGAAACCATAAAATATAAATAAAAATCATTCATTTTCACTGCATGCTGGAGAGTTGCCTAACCTAACTCAAGGCGGAAAATTTGCCACCCTCTCCAACCAGTTCGCTGCCACTGGCTGCTCCTTGAGGTCCTTTAGATGATGACGATGGTTTTGTTGTTGTTGTTGTTGTTGTTGCTGCTGGAGTTACTGGCGCTGCCGCTGCTGCTACTGCGTTTGTGGCTGCCTTTTGTGCGTAAAATTTTTATGGCCTACACTTGGGCGCCCGGCGCAAGTTACTGCCACTTAATGAATTAACATTATTTTGATGGGTTTTATGATTTTGTTCATACTTGCCCATACACACAAATAGGCCACAGAACAAACAGCAGTAGCAGCAGCATTGGCAGTGGCAACACCTCGAACTGTTTTTAAACTTTTTAATAAGCCACAAAAATATGAAGCCAACAGAAATAAAGAATAAAAAATTAAGTAGATTCGTTCATAAGCATAACTCCACTCAAATCATTTCATTAATATTTGGGCGTGAGTTTTGGACCACAGCAACAACAACAGCTACATCAGCAGCCTCAGCAGCCCTTTTTATGTTTGGCCCGCATGGAAATTGCTTTTTAAGTACTTGGCTTCAATGCAGCGCAAAAGTTTTAGCTGCAGCGCCAAGAGAAAAAAAGGAGAAGAAAATCAAAAAACAGAGAGCAGCGGAAAAAAAATGCCGGAAAACGTTGAGCAAAATGCGAACGCTGAAGTGAAAGTTTTTATTAAATGCATAAAACAAGTCGAAGTCGTGACTATGTTGTATCTGTGTGTGTGTGTGTGTGTGTGAGCCAGAGTCTAAAAGTGTGCGTGTGTATCGAGCGACATAAATCTAAGTGCTTTAACGCCCCTGAGGCAGCTTGTGCAGCGCCTACTTTTGTGGCCAATGGTGCAAACTGTTTTCCCCAGTTATAGTCACCTTTCCCCTCTCACTTTCTCTATCTTTCTACGTGTGTGTGTGTGTGTGCGTGTATGAGTTTATACTGCGAGTACAATGTGTATGTTATGTAACACTTTGTGTGGCGCTTTTGTAATGAGTTTTCAAGTGGTTTTATGCATAGGCAGGTAATTTTAACATAATGCCTAATGATGTATCTCTTGTAGAAGGCTTACGAAATGGCCAAAAATTGTGCTAGGTTACGACTCACAGACACAGACACAGACACGCACACCCGCAAACGGGCAATAACCAGACAGTTAAGCGTCCGTTTACTTATGGTGCATATAAAGTGACAGAAGATGTCAAATTTAATTTTGCAGTTTCAATTTCATCCCAGAGTGACACTTTATGTTATGAAAAAGTTGTAAGCTCCCATTGTTGAAACACAAAGTAAAGTAATATACTTTATAATATCTAAAATAGTTTCATATATTTCATATAGTTAGAAGCAAATATTAAATAACATAACTTCTCTCTATCATTGATTTGTTTTATCAATTTTGATTGTGATACAAACTAATTACATTGCTTATCTCTGACGTATCTAATAATTGATAACGAAAATACAAAACCCACTCTTATATAACATAAATTTAGTTGGTGTTTGTTGCTGTTTTATTTGTCATTAAGTGAAACTCCCAGTAGCCAAACATTAGTTTTCGCATGAGAACAGCTGTTATCGATAGCCGAAAAATACACGAGTATTTCCCACATTTCAAATGCGCGCCCAAAATAAAATTCCCTAACGACTTAATTTCCCTTTTGCACTCGCACTTTGCTCAGTTGGCGAGTCGCTCTCTCACTCTCTTTCTTATGGCAGCAGCAGCTGCCGCATATGCCGCTACCGTTGCCGCACCACGGCGAATTCGGGCAAGCCAACAGCAAAGACGGCGAATGTATCAGTGTATCTGACAGTAGCAGCAGTCGCCGTGTGTTTGTCTGTCTCTGTCATCATAGTCGCCGTCGTCGTTGTCGCCGCCGTCTCGTTGCTGTAGTTTTTCTGATTGTGGCCCATGCAAAAAGAGGCAAATTTTTAATATAATAATTCCATAAAATTGTCAATGAAATTCACGAAATACAATTGCATATGCTGACTATAAACAAATTGAATGACTAAACGCAAGTGCTAAATGCTGGCAAACGTGAAAAATCTGTGTACATTTTCGTATAGTGCGTTCGCTTGAAAAATTCTCTGCGCAGCAGCCGCCTTTTTTTTTCGGCAGCTGCGGACAGTTTCGTACAAAACATAAAAGAATATAGGATAAAGCAACTAAATTATCCAATAAATGAACAATAAACTTGAGTGTGAATATGCCAACAAGCAGAAATTATTAAAGTTATACATATGTACATACATATATGTACATATATGCTATATTCGAGTGTGCATACCAACAGTCTTGAGACAATAAAGAAAATGTATATTTGGAAACAAAAAGCCATTTACATCTAAATGCAAATGGAACATAAATAAACGACAGTAAACCATTTGAATATACTTCAAATAAAATATAGTTTCCAACAGTGTTAATATTGCTGCTGTTCTTGTTGTTGTTGTTGTTGTGCTTGTTGTTGTCTTTGTTCGTTGCGTTGCCCCTTATGTTGGTGCTGCTGTTGTTTGTGTTCTTGTAGTTGTTGCTATTCGCATTTTGTGTACCTTTCAAGAAATCAATAAAACAAAAAAAAACAGAACGCAACCCAAAGGCCAGGCAAATTCGCTCAAAACGAGTCGGCCGCGAGAGACAGAGAGAATAAGACAGAGCGCAAAGAGCGTGCAACACAAGGAGAGCGAGAGAGTCTGACTCTCAGTTCTCAGCTCTCGTCGAGTTTTGTTGACATTCTGCTGCCGCACTTCGCAAGAAGCTCAGCTTTATTTCTTTTACAACGACGCCACAATTTAGCATATTTGGCGAAAAAGCGAAAAACGAAAATGAAACAACTGAATAACGTCAACAAATGTGTTTTTTTGTTTGTAAAAGAAGACAACAAAATACATCATGATAAGCTCGCTTAGTTCGCAGTTCGGCGCTTTGACAGTTAAGTGACACAATTTCAGTGTTTCAGAGCAGACATACACTGTGTGCTAGTTCCCTTGGATGCGATAGTCGTCTGCCCATAGAGATTCTTCTCGCTGAAGTCTGATTACTCGCACGTTATCGTTGTCGGTACCACGTGCATTTTGGCCCAGCCCAGACCAGCCCGGTTCTATTGATTTTTCGCCAGCAGTCCTCCTAGTCCTTTATGGCGCCAATGTCCTTTTGTGTGCATGCGCATCTTTTTTGCACAGCCTATGCGTTCGTTCCAGTGCACTGACCTTAGCCATACACTAACCCAGTCTCAATTCTGGGGGATTCATTGCATTGTGCTCTCGACTCTGCTCTGTTTGCATTTCGACAATTTGACTATTTCCCATTCAAATTAACGCCACTCGATGAGTCGGTCAAAACAACAAACAATCGAAGCGATCACACACAATATGGGCCATTCATAAGAACATAAAAAACCGCTTGTCTGCGTCGAAAACAAACAAACGTTTTCCATGTGGGACGCGTGTTGTCGCCTGTATATTGATATTTGAGTAGGGAATTTCTCCAAGTGGTTGTGGATATGGGTTCTTTTTGGTTTCTCACACAAATTATGTATGTGTGACATTAATCTATTTTCTCTCTCCCATTGGAATGTTGCTTTGAAATCAAATGATCTCTCACGCATGGATCGAACAGTTTTGTCTTCAAGCTTGTATTAATTAAGATCAGTTCAGTTTATAGTTCAATTACAGTATTTCTAGCTGTACATCTCCTACAGCTGCACTCGTTCGTTTGATCGAGCAAGCAACAGGCCTCAATTAGCTGTTGTTTATTGACACTTGAGACACTTTAGCACACTTTCTTCACAAGTCTTTCTCAGTTCCAACACCCACGCAATAGCAGTCAAAGTACTGCCCCCATAAACTCGGTCGGTTTTCTAAAGAAACGTAATGAAAATCGGCTTAGGCTTATTTTGGCCAGTTTAATGCCAACTGACTTCTACTTCCGTTCCCAGCGAAGAAGGGTCTATGAATTTTGTTACCTGACAGAACGGTAATTTGTTCACTTTTTATCAATAACACGCACACACGCATACACCGATGAAAGTAGCTTATTATTATTTATGTATATGACAAGTATAATGGAGCTTATCTGAACAAGCGGCCATAAAAAGGTCGCCACGATGCCATGTGTGATTCTGTGTATGTGTGCGTGAGTATGTGTGTGTGTGTGTGGTTGATTGCTATTTATGGGTCATGTGCAAATGTATGCGTATTCCCCACTGCGTCTCTTCCGTTCTGCACTTGACAGCGAACAGTGGGCAATTTTTCAATTACGTTGCCAATTGCCGGGCACATGTCAAAGGCCAGCTACGAATCTGCTAATCAAATTGTTGGCCCCAAGTCGCTGACCCCGATTCGATTATTAAATATTGACAGACAGTGTGCCGAGCAGACCAGAGCTCCCTACGATTGTTATTACCCTGGTTATTGCCATTATTTTTATAACCTCTCATCTGCTTATCGTACTCGTATGTGCCGCCTGCTGCCTGCTGTCTGCTGTCTGCTGACAACGTTTTCGTTTTCCCGGTCATAAATGGCCAACAATTGTCGCTTGATTGACCAATTTTCAGCGCCCGTCGTCAACCCGTTTTCCAATATCGTTTTATAACTATAGCTGAGTGCTGCTCTTCCTCTCTCTCTCTCTCCCTCTCTCCAAATGTGTGTTCTCATTCTGTCTGTCATTATGTGTCACAATTTCATATTCATTTCTTTCTTTCTCCAATTGATGTTATTTCTAAGCATAGAGCTAATGCTTAGCATTATAATCGGCCCTTCCGTACTTGGCAATGCTTTGCTTTTTGCATGTGGCTGCAGTTTGATGAGCTGCTAATTAGTACCGGCTGCTCAACGGACGAGTCACGAGAAACACTTTACCCTCAGCTCAGCTCAGCTCTGCTCAGCTCAGCACATGGCGTGCCGAGGCAGTTCTGAATGAATCAGCACGAGCGCACTGTAATTTGCACTTTACTCGCCTCGCCTCCCTCTCCCTGACTCTGTAACCACAAGCAGTGCCATGCCAAGGCAGGTTTGCTCTGTAATTAGTGGCTTAGGCGAGGTATATTAGTTCAGCAGCGTGATTGGCAGATATTGCATTAGACGAGTTTCTCGTTCGGCAATTAGTCCTTAGATTGGCAGTTTGATAGACAGCGAACAAGTTTTTCCTATTTTTGTGATTTCTTTTTTTTCATACTTTTTGCAACTACTCGTACAAGTATCATCTGCATTTGTAGCGCACAATTGTAGTCGGTGTGACGGCAACAGCATATCGAATCACTGGCCTTTTGTCGATCCACGAGCTGAGACACAAGACCCAGTCAGTCATCCAGTTTGGCCAGCTGGTGCACACATGTCAACACACAACAGAACACAAAGGGAAAGAAGACATCTACGTCGACTTTGGGGTCGCCAATTTGTGGCAAGCTTGCTCATAATTTAGCTGGCCACATTTATATTTATATATACGAGTATTTGGTTTTATGCGCTCGGCTGGTCACACATGAGTATGAGTACAATTCAAAGACACGCCCCTGCTGTTGGCGGCAGATTGAACCTCGTTGAACTCTACTCTGCGTGTGTGTGAGCGAGTGTGCTTTAAAAAGTTATAAAACGCAGAAAAGTGCAAAAAGAAAGCGCAAGAGAACAAAGGGTGGCAGCGAAGAGATGAAGAGAATGCTGAAACAATGCCAGACTATCGAAAAAATGCAATAAATTATCGTAAAAAGTGACAGCTTCGTTTTTTTTTTTTACACAAACATTGCAACAACAACAACAACAATAAAAGTTAACACAGATCGAGAGTTGAATTCTCCAGCGGCGTTTAATTAACAACAACAGCAACATTAGTTATTTATTTTTACCATATTTTGTGACAGTGCCAAAATGGAAATCATTTAAGCAACAACATAACAAACTATAGCAATAAATTAGACGATAAACAAATGCACAAACAAAAACTAAACAAACGCGCAACAATTAATTGCACAAAATGTTGTAATTAAGCTACAAAAAGCCAAGCACAACAACATACGTGACGCAACGTGCGCACAGTGGGACAAAAGCGCACACAACGAGTGAACAAATTTGCAGAAGAAAAAGAAAACGCAACGCATACAAGCCGAAACAAAAGCGATCGAGTCGCAGCACAAGGAATAGCATCAATATAGCAATAATAATGCCACGCCCACAGCAGTTGCCCCTGGCACTGCGCGCCCTGCTGCAGCTGTTGCTCTTCAGCAACATTGCCCAGCAGCACTGGACCACCGCGTTGCCCGCCACGGCCACCGCCACCGCCACGGCCACGACCACGCCACTGCCCCTCACTGTGGCAAGCAGCAGCAGTCTTGGCCACATCGCAAGCAGCAGCACTGAACTGCCTCTAGCCAGCACAGCGTCAGATCGGAATATAATGGATCTAGTGAATGCCGATGGACACGCTGGCTCCGGCTGGGAAACCCTTGAGACTGAATTTCATTTAGCCACGCACAGTCCAGCCCAACAACAGGCCGCCACTGCACCCACATCCATTGAACAGCAAGATCAACCGCCAGCCATTCCAGCCACAACGTTGGCCTTCTCCAATGCCATTGCCGTCGCCGGGGACACAATGGATGCCACACTGAGCGGCATTGCCCACAGCGATGCCACGCCTCCCTATGCCGCTGTCGATGATAATTATGGTAAATTTGTTGCGAATTTCTTTAACAATATCAAATGATTCATAGCACACTCGTGGGATTGCAGCGATTGGCAATTGGCCTCGCCCCAGAGCACAGCTTGCAAAATTGTTGATTCATTGCATTTGCTATGAGTACACTCAATGAATAATGAAAACATTTGCGCTAAATTAATAATTGTATGAATAGAATTGCACGACAAAAGTAAACTCTGCTTCTATTCATTCATATTTAGCTGACTTATTTAAATAATAAATCAATTCAATTTAAGCAGCTGTTAAATCCTTTTAGCCTGCTTGTAATACTTAGCTCATTACAAATCCACTATGACTCGAAGATTGGCCGAGTAGGGTTCATTGACATCAGCAAAGTTTTTGCTGCGAAGAGCACAAAAACTTATGCCTGAAGGTGGCTCCATTAGATAGATGGTACCCTAGGCCCAGTTGTTCAGCTCTGGGCATTTTATCGATAACACACACAAAATAAAACAATAACAACATGAATGAACTATAGCAATTCTCTGCATACTTCAAGGCAATTAACTGAGTTTTCATTTCCGGCTTTACACGCAGCACACCCTTAGCGGGGAGTTGGGAGGGGTAGAGGGGGAGAGGCAGTGTGGGGCCAGCCGTGTAATATGGCAAAATTCTCACGCAAAACTTTCAGCTTGGCGAATGAATTATTTAACATTGTTTTTGCGGGACAAGTTTTTTGGGGCCGCTGGTCGATGTTTAATGAAATATGCCCAAGGATTGACACCCACAACAACATGAATACCAACAACACAACAACAACTCAACCGGCAGCTCGTCAAAAGTTGGGCGCAAAAAACATTCATTGAAACCTGCGCATCACGCGATGACTGCTTTGGCCAAACTGAGCAATTAACAACTTAACTTTTATGGCCCACAATTATTTGGTATTTATTGTTAAGCTCTAACTAACTGTACACAATCTTTATGGCCTCGTTTTAAATTCTGGCTGCTGACAAGTTGCTGCTGCTTTCCTTTAATTGCACCCCATTTACAGTAAAAATTCCAGAGTGCATAGCAAAATAGCATAAGGAGCTGGGGCCATGTGGCGTATGTGCAATTTGCATGTTGGCTCATTGCGTGCTGGACAGCATTTTACAAGTCCACACAATATCGAGAGCAGACTGACAGCTGGCAAATTGCAGGGCACTGGTCAAGGCAGTGGGCGTGGCCAAAGAGGCACTTGGCACTGATTTAGCGGTCACACGCAAAACATCAATTAGAATGCATTTAGAGTTTTCATTTAAAGCTGCACTTGTTCCCAATGGAAACCAAAATAAACAAAGGGCTAAATAGTTCATGGCACATCATTTGTCATACCAAACTTACCTTGAACTTCAGCACAATCAGTCGACTCTCAAGAGGCCATAAAATAATAACTATTATCATTGTGATGCTAGAAATAAATGCTAGTAGTATTTCCGTACAAAGTGTGTTTTTGTTCTAAAGTGCATTGCCAATCAATTGGCTTCTATTATTAAACATTTCATTTATCTTTTCGTTCAAAATAGAATAACCTTGACCATTGCCGTACTTAGATCATTAATTCCAAACACAACCTAGTAATTCTATAACAACAAAAAATTTATGCAAATTACGTGACAGACGACGACGCAGTTTGCAAATTAACCAATTGGCCGCTCTGAGCTCACAAACTAACTGAGCGTTCATTATTATTTGAGTTAAATAAATTCATTTGTTTTTCACTTGAGTGAAAAATGAAAACCCATTTGAACATTTACGTATTTCAATGGCATTGTGCGACTCAACTGACGAAAGCACTCGGTTAATATCCAAACAAAACTTAACGTAATGAAAGGCTTAAAATGAGCTTATGGCAGTAAATTAATTAAATAGATCAAGTGCTCAGCAGCTTATGCAATGCAACTTCTGGGAAGTCAAAGCTAATTGACAGCACAATGAATAGGCTAGTGAGAAAAATAAAGATAATCATCGATAAGCAAACGCTTTACGATTCATCTGTACGTTTCTATCAAGTCATTATTTTAATTAATTGTTTTCCACAACTTTGTCCTCGTGTTGAGTTAATTTTATTTCGAAACACTGCACTGCCAAGTACCCATCACAATTTCGTAACACTTTCGGCTCATCAAGTGCAAGTGCCCAGGGGCAAGAGGGAAAAGGAAGAAGATGGGAAACTACTCTCAGCTATGCCGCTAATTTTGTTGAGAACTGCACTGGGATATCTGTCGTCAGCTTCTTTGAATGGCACTTGAGAGAGAGGCGCCGAGTGGCATGAAATTGGAATTGGTTGCAGCTCGCAACATGCAGCCAAGAGCTTGCCACCGCTTTTCTGCTACTGCACTTCCTTCAAGCTCGACGCAATTTGCAATTAAATGCACTCGAGTATCTGTCAGACTCCGCAGTCTGTTAACGACATAATGACAAACAACAGTTGACAAAAAGTTTCGCAACTTCAACTTTTCGCAGAAGAATTACTCGTATAATTAATTTCGGCGAGGTGCCATGTGTAGCTGTCATAGCGACAGACAACTGTACTTAGTTGTCTGCTACTGTGCAAATAGCATTAAGATTAAAGTGCTTAGATGTTTGACATTACATCCTGAAAAGGAACCGCAACGGCTCACCACTTAGCCAGGCATGTTAGTGGATGACCTCATGCCATTCGAGCTGCAAAATAGATTTAAAGCATCATCCTGGTATATCATCTTCGATGGGTAGAATCTCAGCATTGGCTGGCCACTCAAAGTTTTCTAGTTCGGGAAAAGTTGCTAATACAAATTGACGTAACTTTTGGCTTGTCAACAGCAAACAGCCAAAGTTTGGTGCGTTTTTTGACAAATGATTTGCCTTGCACGAAATAAACAAAAACACTCGAGAGTCGCACACATATATACATATACACACACATACACATATACACAGTAAGAGAGAAGCGGTGCCAAAGTCAGTGTAAACGAAAAATAACTAAAAAGCGGCCAACGCAAACTTTGGACTTTAACTTTGCTGCAAAACTTTCAATTCTGCAAAGGGTATGGGGCTGGGGAAGTGAACAGGGATTAGTTGGACTAGGCGTCACTCATAGAAATTTTACAGGACACTGAGTTATGAACATGACTTGTCAAAAAATACATTAAAAGTGCAAAGTAGTGGAAGCAGCATGAAGAAAACAATCATTTAGTAGCCGGCAAATTTTCACAACTAAGTGAAAAGCATAAATCACTGAACTTTTCTTTCACTTCGTCTTGGCTGCCTTGGCTATTTTGGCTACCAGCCATTTTTGCAAAACAGCCATCAATCATTTCTCTAGCTGCTGTCTTGATTTTAATTTGCGACATGACCGCACACCCACCCACATGTCCTTACACTCAAAGCCCTGGGCAGGGAGTGCAAAAAGTGTTGCATACCCAACAGGCGCAACGCATACGTGCTCAAGGCGTTTTTGCCCTTGTGCTGATAAGCGCAGCCTTGAGTCTAGACTTGTCTCTTGGCCCTTGACTTCCGCTTGTCACAAGCTCGGCATATCGACACCCATGTCAATTACAGCACATATTTCAGTTATCGCTGCGTACCCAAGTGTTGCCTACTTTTTGGCTGTATTGTTACCGTTTTAATTTATGAAGCTCGCCCACCTTTAGCTGAACAATGCAAACGATGAAATCTAAAAAGAGATAAACACTTTTTACCATCCCCTTGGGGTCCGAAAGCCGGCTCCAAAAATGGCTGGTACAACAACAACTTCCGCCTAACTGCACTGCAACAAGACAATCTATTTGTTCTGCCTACAAAGACAGCAACAACTACAACAACAACTGCGTACAGTACAACAACCCTGAATGGCAACAAGAGCCTCATTTACTCCCCGACTGATGTGTTGTCGGCTGCTGCTTTTTTTGCACTCGAAAGTCACTTGTAGGCGGACGTCTTTTGTCTGCCTACTGCATCGTGTGTGTGCACACACACATGTGCGATGCTTAAAGTCATAAACACCTTGTTAGAGCAGCAACTCGGCACGTTGAACGTGACATTGATGCCTTCTTTTGTCTGCCAACTGCTGCCAACTGTAGTAGTCGACAGTCTGTCCACAGATACATCTAACGAGCCCTAAACAGTTTCCGCGTCTCAAGTGTGACTCGTGTGGTTCTCCACCCCCCCTCCATGCCCTCGAAACCGCTGCCAACCGGAAGGTAATGGCCGCCGTAGTATCATGGTGCTGCCATGTGCAACTTCCTGTCGATAACCTTTGCCCATGGCGCAAGCCGGCGCCGTTGGATTTATCACACAATTGTTTATGCTCCCTCGGTGTGGGCGAGGCTTAATTAGCCAACGCGATTTAAAGCTGGTCGTGTCAAAAAGCGAATGGCAACTTTGTTTAATGCGCACAAATAAAGCAGCAAATGGCTGTCTGTATTTACCTGTCGATCCTTTGTTTTGTGCACAGTTAATGACCAAAACGGACACATGTCAAGCAAACTCAGCTCAGCTTGCAAATTTGTGGACATTGTCAGCTGCAGGGCTAAAGACCAAGTCAAGAAATTTCCCAGAGCAACGAGCAACAATCAAAGTGAAGTAAATGACATGTGCCAGACAAATGACCCAGGACACAATCTAACAGCAATGTAAAAGGGTTTATTTGTTCAACAAACGTTAAGTGTACATTTGGATGTCTTATAGATGGCACATTAACTTGAGTAATAGCTCGAAGGCATGTCAAGTTCTATGACAACAAAATGAAGCAATAATTCAAGTTAAATTCGAATGTCCTTTAGATTGTTAACCGAAAGGCATAAATGCTACAACTTCAACTTAGATGACAGCAGTGTGTCTGGTCATGTAATGAACACTTTAAAGCCAGAGGTCCAAAGAGGCCCAAAGTGCTGTCACGCCCACCTGTCACTGTTTGCCTGTTTGCTAGACAAACTTTTTCATTTAGTTCTTTTATTTTGGCTTTATTTCGCATAATTTTTTTGCGCCTTTCTATGAACTCCACAGGAGTCAAGCTGGGCCTTTGACGGCAGCCATTGAAAGGCAGTCGAGCGAGCCACGTTCATATGTCAAATTGCATGTGAATCGGGATGTGTATGTGTTGGTTGTATGTGTGTGTGTGTGTGCCCTTAACACATCTCTTCGCTTTGCCGCTTTAATTGTTTGTTTGCCTCTGTGCTTGTGCCCGCACTCCCTATATCTCTAGTTTGCCCAGCTTCCTTCGCTCTCCGGCTCTTTGCACGTTGCCTTTTGTTTAGTTTTTACGTCTGGCTTAATCCTAAAGCAGCTCGTAAGCTTTAGCGACTGCGCCTAAAGGACAACAACTAAATAAAGCAGACGCGTAACAATACCAAAGACTTGTGTCGTCCATACCCTAACTTTGGCAGCTACAACTTTTTGGCTTCGATTGCTTCACAATCCAATAATTTATTTAATAGAGTATACAATATTCAGTGAATCTTCATTCTTTTTGCCATGACTTTATTTTTAGCGTAGTTTTTTTTTAGGCTCAGACAACTTAATGCTATTTGCTTTACACACACACTGCCTTGCCGAGTTGAGCGCACCTTACAGTTCCAGCGCCATCTCAGCTACTTCTCCCACCCCTGGCCCGCATTCCCGCCCACAGTCTTTGTTTGCCTTTCTTAACAACTTAAGCACGTCGTCCATATTGGTTTTCGGGCGTTACTCTTTTAAAAAAAAAAAGATTTTGCTTCCTGCTTTCGCCCTTGCTTTGTGAAAATAATCACGCGCAGCTTTGAGACTTGTTTTCTTCTTTTTTTGCACAGTTTTTCTTTTGCTTTTCACACTTGGCTTCTTCCGCTTGGCGCCGGGCAGACAACCGCTTTCTATTGTTTTCTTTTAATTTGTAGCTCTCCTGGTTGCCATGGCAATTCTTTAAAACTCTAAAAGCCGTGCAGCAAAGGATATCGGACAGTAAAGGCCTGTGGAGAAGTGCCAAGTATTTTGATGAAGATCATAAAGTGCAATCTTAATGAGAACATAATCAAGTTACAAACATTATTTCAATTTGTATAATTAAATAAGCATAATTCATTTAAAGGCTTGACTTGAATCTGCGGCGTGCTTATTCAGTGCATAGAAAACACATGCAAATCAATTTACAGTCAACTAACGACAAACAAAGCCGCTTCACATGATTATAAACGATATGGCGAAAACCAATTAGAAGCACTTAAGGCTCACAGAGAGTGAGAACTAGTGAATGAAGCGGAGCGGGGCGGGGCAGGGCAGAGGGGGGAGGGAGTGATTAAGATACTCCACAGAGAGTAAAATGTACGGCCAACTGTCTGTGGCATCTGTCAATGCTATTAACTTTCGTTCCCCTATTCGCCGACCCCCTTGGCCATAAGTCGTTCGATTGCTCGGTGCACCTTCGACGACATTTATCCTTTGGCGCCTGAGTGTATGCAGCACTTTGTTGCTTAATTGATTTTAATGCCACGCGCACGGCGCCTACAATTTGCCATTGCGATAGCTTTCCCTTACTCTCTGTTGGCTTTCATAGTTGGGACTCAATAAATTGGCTTTTTCCTTTGCCGTTTGCCGTTTGCCATGGCCGTTGTCGGTACCCAATGCAGCAGCAGCAGCAGCAGCAGCAGCAGCAGCTCGTCTGCCCATTTCCCATTTCCATTTCCGTTTTCAATTGCAAAGAGCTGAACAAGAGGCAGAGGAAGCAGCACCAAGGCAAAGTGGAGCAAAAAGAGAAATGCCATTTATTGAATTGTATAAATTTCTGCACATTGACAGCGACTGTTTATTTTATACACACACATGAATGTGTGTGTGTGTGTGGGTGTCTGAGAATGTGTTGTGTTTTGTTAAGCTTTATCGCATTTGCATGGCACAGCGAGAGAAAGAGACAGAGTCAGTGCTAGAGACGGTGTCAGGTCAAGTGCTCGGACTGCCCTCGGGTCACTCATTTGTTCTTTTGATTGCTGCCAAACGCAAAACGTTTTTGCCTTTGCCCTTTGTCCATACCCATTTGGCATTTGCCCTTTGCTTTTGTTGTATTAGCAAAATAAATTACCATTTAGTGCTTTTTGCCGCTTACAAACACAGCGGACTTGGAAGTCGAACTCGGACTTCCTTCTGCTCCTCGATCGTCACACATGGTCGACTGTTGTCCTCTGGCTGCCAAATGAAATTATTGCTGCAGCTTTGCATCCTTTTGGTTTGCTTTGTTGGATTATAAGCAGTACCAATGTGTATGTGTGTGTGTGTGTGGGAGAATATATGTGAATGGTAGAGAGTCTCACAATTGCAGCCATAATAAATTGCTCGCAATCGCATTTCCGTTTCTTTATGCGCTTCGATTACTTTGCGCTTGGCTTGTGCCAGTTTCTATCTCTGTCTGTCTTTCGTATGCTATTCTAGTATTTGTGCTTTCCCCCTCTTGCGCTTCGTAATTGAATATATAATTTTATTGTACCTCCTTACAAATACACACACATGCATAGATGTGAGTGGCATTTGAATATAAATTGTTTCGTCTGCTTGCAAAATATTCATTTCAATTTATTTGACTCGCTTTTTTCTCTCAGTCTGCCATTCAACTGGCTTGCAACTTTTATATTTGTTTGTTATTTAATAAATTATTTATATGCGCTCGCATGTACATTAGTCGAACTTTTTTTTTGCTGCTGCCAATGCTGCTTCTACGTCGCACTTCCTGCTTCGCTCTCATTATGCGCTTCCGCCGACAAGGTTGGGTTCGAGGGTTAAGAATGTCAAGCCTGCCAAAATTCGGCAGCTGTGACGCCTTTGATAAAGAAAATGTAACTTTCAACATCTTTGTTGTCGCGGGGGAGCAGCGAAGAAAGACAGATACTTTCGTAGTCCTAAGCTTTTGAGCCTCTATGCGTATTTAACTTGACAACTTTTTTTATCTGTATATTTTTCTTTTGCTTCTTGTCCTTTGCAGTGCCAAGCAAACCTCAGAATCTCACCGTTCTCGATGTATCCGCTAATAGCATTACAATGTCCTGGCATCCGCCAAAGAATCAGAATGGCGCCATTGCCGGCTATCATGTTTTCCACATACACGACAATCAAACTGGCGTCGAGATTGTCAAGAATTCCCGCAACTCGGCCGAAATGCTGATACACTTTGAGCTGCAGAGTCTGAGTAAGTACATTTAAATTGTCTAGCGATTATCGAGATTTAACATGTGCTCAACAATTTGTCGTCACAGTTCGCAAGCCATGCTAAAAGTGTGCAATAAACTTTACAAGTGTCTAATATTCCTTAAAATTCAGAGCAGGAGATGAACTCCATTAAGCTACTTATTCAAAGCAGAGTCGTGCCCGCCAGCTGCTATTTTAATTGCTTTTTATTGGTCGGCCATCATGCTGTCAATAGCTTTCTGCCTGCCAAGGATATGGCCAAGGTAGCCCTTACCTTTGATTAGCCTTAATTGTAGCTGAAGTCAATTGTTTGGCTGGCGCTTTGTAATTAAAGAGTTTCAAGTGCTTTCCGCTGGCCACTTTTTGTTGTTAACAACTTTGACGCCTGTAATTATGAGCCAGTCAGCTTAGCCCCCCAACCAGTACGAAGTAAATTATTCGCCAGTCACCAAAAGATGCCTCCCTCTGCATAATTTCTCCATGACATGGCATACTTTTAGGCTGAGCACTAAGGAAGGAAGGAGAGGAATGGCAGAGAGGCGAAGGAAACTATAGCATTATTAGCGTGGCAGCTAAAACTGTTGCATAGTTTGCAGCATTCTGTGAATTATTAGAAACGATAGGGGCATGCTTTGGCAGAGCCACCGACTGCAATTAACTTGCGACTCGCATTCCATGTTGCGCATACGCAGCGTACGCCCTCATGCCAAGAAAACAACCGCCGCCCACATTGTTTAATTAATTACGCGCATCAGGTGCTCCAGGCATCGAGTTCTTTGGCGGTTTTTGTTGCATGCAATTTCCCAAAAGACTTTCGGAATGCGTCCTGTGCCAAATTTGACTTGACTACAACACGAGCTGCATTTAACTGTTGAAAAATTTAATATTCATAAATAACAGCGCATTCTTGCAGCTCCGCTGCACTAATTAAAAACGCAACAACATAAATGTAGTCAAGCTACAAGCAGACTCTACCATTTTTCATTTTGTCACTGCATATTAAATCAATTTGTTGTAGCACAATCATTGCAGCTGTTGTTGTCATACTTAACGATATTAACGCTCGGCAGTGTGTCAACAAAATGCTGCTTGCCACAATCAATAGCTGTTGCATCTTCCAACAAGATTAATTATAATATCGTGGTGCTACGATTTAATTCTTAATAAATATTTATAAAGCGAACAGTAGCAAATTGATGTAGATTGGGAAGTTTAAGAGAATTAAATCTGAAATTGATCATTTGAAAATCAAGTAAATAAATATTCTACATATACTCGTAATTTTGATAAATTTCAAAAGAGCTAGTCTGTTTTTTCAGCCCATCAGACAAATTGGTAGCTCCTTTACCAGAGGGTTACAATTAAACGGAGTCAGCCAAGTCTAATTGTTCTTTTTGCTTGTTTCCCTTCTCGCTTTTTTTCGCAGAACCCTTTACCGACTACCGTGTCATTGTCAAAGCATTCACAACAAAGAACGAGGGAGAACCCTCCGATCAGATTGCCCAGCGTACCGATGTGGGCGGACCGAGTGCACCGGCGATTGTAAATCTGACATGTCATTCGCAGGAGTCAATTACGATACGCTGGAAACGGCCCTATGAGTTCTACAATACCATCGATTTTTACATCATTAAAACGCGATTGGCCGGCCAGGATACGCACCGTGATATACGCATCAATGCATCTGCCAAGGAGCTCGAAACAGCGGTAAGCAGGGGTATACGAAAAGAACCAAAGCTCGACATTGTGTTAAGTCCCAGACTATCGGGTTTTATAAGCCATGCTGTGCGGCAACTTGCTGGCCAACAATTTATCATACATTTGAACAATTTTTTGTTGTTTGCAGCAGGCCAAAGTTTTATCGGACAGTATTCAAAAAGGCCAAGCGCCACACACATCTTTCCTTTGTCGGAAAAATGTGTGCTTTTTGGGGATTTTATTTGCTTTTTGTTTGATATTGTTGCAGTTGTGAACACACTTTTTATTCAACATTCGCAAAAACCAAATGTTGATTGTTTCCAGCTGTACGATCATATCTCTCTGGTTTTTATTTTTTGACCCCAACGCATAGTTTGATAAGCCCCTTACGGGTGCGTGGCCAGGGGGGAATGACATAGAGAATTTGCCAAAAACTACAAAACAATAATTCCATTTTTATGCTACAAACAGCATAAATAACTACTGTCTACCTGCAAATGAGTTTGCACTATCGGGCAATACCCTACATGCAATCACAAAGCAATTACTAAAATTTGTAAAAATGAAGACAACAAAAAAGCTTACATAGAGAATTCTCTATGAAAAGCAACATAGAAATCATATTGTGAGCTTGCAAAAAACTAAATAGTATTATGCTTATTTCTGCTGCAGATCCAAAATATGTTTAGCGAATCCTTTCAAGTACAGTTATGATATGGGAAGCAAACCAGCGAACATTTCGTGGTTCTGCGGTGCGACTCATGTAAATATTTTACAAATGTTTATCTGCAACGACGCCCACACGAGTCCGGGCTTTGGCTTTGTGCAGCATAAATTCTTGGGCAAAATAATACACACACTTACAGAGCGCACACCTGGCACACCTGTATGGTTTTGGCTGTGCAAATAAATTAAATTTATGCTGTTTTTGCTACTCTTACTGTCGCTTTGTCCGCAGCTTGCACGTTTTTTGCCTTTTCGAAAACAACAAATATATATAAAACTCCGGCAAAACAAGTTGGCCAACAAAATATCGTAACAATAAAATGGTTCTATAGTATGCGGTAGTCTGACTTTTTTCCACTCACAACCAGCACAAGCGAAAGGTATTCTATTGTATTGTTCTTTATTTTTTTATTACTTCAGTTCCGCTTCTATTTGTAATATAAGCTCATACTCCCATTCCCTCCGCCCATCCTTGTTTTGTCGCGAATTTTTCATTGTTTTCGGTGGCAACTATTTTTGTAATTGAAATATTTTTTAAGCGAAACAAACAAAACGAGCGAAATGTAATAATATTTTCTCAAAAAAAAAAAGACATTTAAATAAATAAATGGTAGCCAACCCCAACAAATTATTGTAATCAGTGATTCCAGCATAGTTTTTTTTTTTTTGCTAACAGTTTGGTATTCGTATTTTTCAGATGATATTACAAAATTTGACTACAAATTCCTACTATGAAGTCAAGGTGGCAGCGGCAACATTCAGCGTTATAAATCCCAAGAAAATTGTGGTTGGCAAGTTTTCGGATCCACGAATTGTAAGTATCTCATAAAGAAACATACACTCATATGCCACAAGGCAAGCAATTTGAATGCTGACACTTGATTTCGTACATGAATACCAAAGAAATGCAATGTCAGTGTTAGAGCCAGTCTTATGGGTGTGGCATGCCATAAACTTGCCGGTAATATTACAAAATTGTGTCAGATCTGATTACACATGTCGGTCCGAGGACATGGCTGCTCAGCTAAGAGTTTATTGCACATACATATATGTATATGTACATGTGTGCGAGTGCATTGCAAAGTAAGTGCTGGGTCGTCCTTAGTGTGGCGCTCGCGGCGTATGTGTAATATGGGACGTTTTGTGCCCATTTAATGGCACTTTGTCAACAATAAGCAGATACGCCTGTCAATACACGCGTTTGTTTATTGACTTTTAAACTACGAGTATGTCAGAAGACATTCAACTTGTCATAACAACATCCTTAATGACATTTAACCCCCCACACTTACACTCGCAACAACAAAGAAAAGTAAAACTTTCTCGCATACATAAAATATGCTGCGAAACCGTGACAAAATATACCAATTTAGTTGACCTCGTTGCCCATTGTTGGGGTTCGCTGGGGATGGCTGGGCATGGCTGGGGATGGCAAAATGTCACGCCCTCATAATTTTTGCAGTCTGTGCTCTTTATGCTTGAGCATGTATGTATGTGTATGAGCATGTGTGTGTGTGTTCTGGTTTGTGTTGCTTTTTAGCCATTTTATGCCTTAGCTGCGTTGGCTCCCTGCATTTACATATAATTCATTGCTACTGTTGTGTTGTGTTGTGTTGTTCGCCTGAATTTCAAGTGGCTGCACCTTTTGGCCACATTTACATGCTACACTTCCGCTGTGACTTCCGCTTAGGCGCTCCTCGAGCTACCAAGGAGCGCGCGCACCACACATAACAAATGCCTTTTAAATAAATGTAATTTATGCATCAACAAAGCAAACAATACAATGTTTAATTTTTGCATAGCAGCAGCTACAAAAATATATAATTCTAAAACAACAAGCTTGAAAACATATACACAGAAGTGTAGCATACGTACAGGCGCTCACAATATACCTCTCTTTGGCAGTAACTGCTGCAGCTGCTGCTGATGCTGCAAAAGACATAAATCTCAGCAGGTCAACTATACTATGTGCAACCCCAAATGATTTATCTATATTTTACTTTCATTTTTTACTTTTCTCTTTTCCTTTCCCTTTTCCAGATACAATTGCAACCGAACTGCGAGAAAATTCAACCGCTGCTGCGTCAATCGCATAACGACTACAACTTGGCAGTGCTGGTGGGCATCATCTTCAGCTGCTTTGGCATCGTGCTGATCGTCATGGCCTTCTTCTTGTGGAGGTAAGTGGCGATCCTTGTCAACATGTGCCCTTTCCCTTCCCACCTTACCCCCTTCCCCACCCCAACCGGCAGCAAGTGCAGCTGCAATGGCGACGTTGCCGGCACGTGCAGCCCCATAAATAACATACGCCCAACTCTTCGAGTGCCGCTCAACTCACTCCCTGCTACACCCCCGCGGCGCCATATAAATAGCCAAGTCAACAAATCAAACTGGCAACCGGGCAGATGCCATACAAACTAATGCTGAATCCTATGGTGCACACAGCAGGCGACGCTGCTAGTTTCTATTTTTGTGCGTCTGCCGATGAAAATGTTTTTATTTTGTATTTGATTTCCCTAAAACCGACAAAAATATATGCGCACTTGCCTATATATATAATCACATATGTATATCCAAGTGGCACAGAAAGACTTTCGACTGTTTGAACTGTGCTGCTGATCAACAGTCTGGGGGGATTGGCAAACACACATATTCAAGTCATGGAAGACCTAGCACATGTGCTGTTTAACTAGTCGATTGGGCAACATATCTCTAAATATGCGCATAATTATCCATAACCCGATTAGCTCACTTCATTAGTTAAAAAGTAGCAAAAAAAGGTTAAATTTTCCAATTTCAAATACATATATACATTATGCCAAACGAATCAATTAATGCACTCAAACTTCAATCAGTAATAAAGGCCAGTTGGCACATCCTTTGAAATGAAACTGGAGTCGACTGGATATTCGAGTAAACAGCAAAAGGCAGATCAGAATTGAAATCAGAAATCGCATAGAGAAAGGGTTGGGGTACTCATCCCTTACCCATAAGCCCGCATATTCATTAGAAATGTTAATTAAAATTCAGATCACAAAAACATAAACCCGACAGGGACGTCAAACGAAACGAAAGGAAAGGAAAGGAAAGGAAAGTAAAGCAAAGGAATGGAAAGACAAGCAAACAGTTTTAAGTTACTTAAAGTCTTTATTATGTGTAAGAGTGGTTAACCCATTGCTCAATCTTCAGGAAACAAAGACCCCAGGCATCATTATTGCCAGCAGACCCACATCCTACAGTCTACAGTCGACAACATAGCACAGCATAAAGAAAATGCGCAACATTTTTAACTTCAATGAAAAATTTTTACTCTTTTTTTTTTTGTTTGGTTCTCTATGCCATTTTTCATGCTCCCGCGAATATGTCAAATAAAAGTTGCCGCACTCCCCTGCTTCACCACCCCCTGTGCAAACTCTCACACCATTCGGCAGCTCGTGTTTTCTAACAAATTAATGCCATTTTATTTATTTTTTACAAATACGCCGGGAAGTTAAGGGACATCACTCAGCGCTGTGCGGACTGAGGCATAGAAATAAAAGGGGAAAAGCACTTTTTAAAAGCTTACAATTTCTCAACTTGCAAAGTTTTGGTTGAACAGAAGAAGAAAATATATATTTATACATATATATTTTTTTTTGTACGAGTATTTACCAAACAAAATAAATTTCTACAATTTCCCTTTCAATGCAAACAAATAAAAGATCCCAAATGAGAATGAAAGGGTTCATTTTATGAGTAGGGTAAATAAATGCCAGTCAAACAATATGGTTAAAAGAAACTTGAAATTAACTTTACAGCATGAACTAAATTGTGATAAAGTTCGAATTCGATAAAAGTCTCTTATGTAATCAAGTTGCAAATATACATACATACATATTACATATTTCATCACACTTAATAGCAATACCACCTCTGTGTACATTTGCCTGGCATAGTAGAATATATTTATAGCTTAACACAATTGCTTGTGGGAAATTGCTTTGGTTCGATAGTTAAGCTTCGTCCTTCAAGGACCCCAATTCATACTGGAAAAACTTTTATGCTGATGTCACACAAAATACTTAAAGAATTTATATTGGAACAATTTGCCGGTTAGAACGCATACAAAAATATGTCAACGATAACAACAATTTTTATTTACATTTTGACGCCAAGTGAAAAAAAGAAGCACAGCTAACAAAAATGGAAAAACTTTGTATCTTCCTAACACATGAATATATAGAGTATGTCTGTCCTTATCTAAGCATACATCTGTCTTAGTCGCACGCTGTTATTATGAGTGTGTACTCGTATGTTGGTAGTTTCGTATTTTCTGCAGTTTGGCAACATTGTTTCGCGGCAATGGCTTTGTCTGCCAGCCTTATGGATATGCGTGTGTGTAACACACACACACACACACAGTGTAAGGAACGAGGTGTAGCGTTTTGGGTTGTTGTTGTGTCAGAAAATTTTGCTGCCAACTTTTGCCTTTGCCCAAAAATAAAACAACAGTGCTGGCAAGAAATTGTTTTGGCTTCGTATGCGCAACTTTTGCCAACGTGCCATTGTTGCCCTTCCATACCTCTTACCCGTTGCCCCAGCAGCGGTTGAAATATTAGAAGCACGTGTGTACGATGGACCAAGACGGGCGGGTCAAAGTGTGTACGACCCTTGGCAGCAGCAGCAAGTTACCAAAAAAAATTTGAAGGCTGCCATAAAGTGAACCTGAAAAAAGTGTTATCCATATGTACTATGTATGTATGTAAGATTTCACTTCATCAGTTTTCTTTGTTATTGTAAGCTTTCGTTCGTTCATCCTGCTGGCAGCTATAAAACTTTTCCAACTTTAACTTTAATATCTGAAGCATCATCGTGAGCCAGACATGATTTGGCTGGCTCTCACTTTCAATTCCTTTTGCATATTGAGTGCCAAGTCAAGAGATTCTGCTCCAATTTTCATGTCTTTATCAACAGTTGGAGAAAACTTTTGCCTTGCTATGCAATTGTTATTCTTACAGCCAATTAGCCGATTAATCTGGCTCTTCTGATAATGTGACGACTCTATTGGAACTTTTTCAAATGACAAAAGGGTTTTGTTCTTAAGAGCATAGGCGGACATTTGAGTGAGCTCAAGCTGACTACCTGGTAAACGATTATCTTATCTAACAGCTGATTGATATGTTAGACGCAAAAGCTCACTCACTCATGCTCTCTCGCACATACAGATCGAGAGAGCGAGCAGTTAACATGTTCATGTTAAGTTTTAACATAAGCACTTACAGCGTATAAATAACATGAGTGCGGCCTGTCGAGCCGACCGCAGCATTTTATTTCTGTTCCAATTGAGATTTCAGTTTCGTTTTGATAATCGAGTCGTGATCAACAAGTGAGTGAAGGGCGTGTGTACGAGCGAAACAGTGAGAGGCATAAAAAGAATTCAAATCAAATGCGCGCTTAAAGAAGGGGGAAAGAGCCAAAGAGAGCATTGCTTATCAAAGCAGAGAAATAGCAAAACCCGATAAGCAGCCAGCCAAATTATTTTTGTTGTTGTCTAGGCTAGTACAGTGTCGAAACATAAAAGACTGCGCGTGTGTGTGTGTGCATGCGTGAGCGGCTATTGCGTACCACTTTATTTTGCAAGTGCTTGGCGACAGAGAGGCTGCCCCTGCCTGCGGCTGTCGCTGCCTTTGGCCTGTGACTCGAAACGTGCCTGCAATTGCCAATATGACGTAATTTGTGTAAATAAAAGTGTGCAAGTGTGCAAACAACAACAACCAAGTGCAATGCAATTTGACTGGTAGACAACAAAGCTGTGCACCGACTGCGCCCCCGCGACTCCCACCTTCATAGAGATCATCGTTAAAAGTGCGAGCAGCATGTCAGCTGGAGGGGAAAAGCGACGCAGCAGCTCAACACTGATGTCGGCCTCGTCGTCGCCATCGGCAGCGTCGGCAGCGTCGGCATCGGTGGCAGCATCGGCGCCGCTCGCACGCCGCAAATCGCAACGTGGAAATTGGTTTACGTAAGTTTCTCGCTGCCTGCCGCACTCGCAGTCACAGCTGCGGCCAAATGGCCAAGTGGGCCATCGCCGGCAAGTGGGCCATTTAGGTGCTTGCTCACGTGTTTGGGGTTGGGGTTGGGGGTAGAGGGGAGGGGGAAGGGGGAAGGGGGCCAAGATGACCACCCAGCATAAACAGAATCTTCCGATCAACTTTATGACAAAAACAATCAACAACAGAATGCATAGCAAATGAGAACAGCAACAGCAAGAAGAACAACAACAACTTTTAAACTGCTGCCAAAAGCATAAGAAATAAATAAACAAAACGGAAGTTGACAAAGAAAACAAGCGAGAAAACTGAGAGTGTGAGCAATAGTCGAAACATGGATACCCTAAGTGTCGCTGACATAACAACGACAGAGAGAATAAATGTTTTACATAAGCTTTCGACTTTGTTGCCTATGATTGTGATTAACAAACATTTATCATTCAGGCGAAATTATCTAGTCGTTATTTTTTCTCTGATTACAAAACACATTTAAATAAGCAAATAATGTATATGTGCACTTACTTTATATAGGGTCGTAAATGTCTCGCTCTATGATTTACAAACATCGTGACCAAGTTTATAATAAATGTATTTTGCTACAATAAATATTTGGTGCGTAATAGCAGCCCATAAACAACAACAAACGGAGGAATAGAAAAACAACACTCACACAGAGACAGACACACTCATTATACATGTTCATATGTATTTGTATATGTGAATGTTAACTATGCATAGGAAATAAACCAATGACTTGAATAAAGTTAACATTGTTGTTATTTCGCATCTCAGACTAGACTTACTGTTATTGCTATTATCATTGATAAGCAAACTCAACTGGCAGATGCCTTGGATCAGTTTCTTACAAATGAATTCAATAAGTTCCTGTTGATCGAAACGCTTGTGAAAACACTCGATATGCAAACAAAGAACATGACCATAGTTGAGCACATGGAAAGCCTTATCAGTCTGGCTGAGAGACACAGATAAGGGGCTAATCAGCGGCACTTTGCACCATAAGCAAAAACAAAGAAGGATCGCAACATTTTCTGATTAGTTTGCTTGCAGCTTACATAAAATGCATCGTGAGGGGCGGGGTGAAAGGGCTAGAAAGTTGATGCCAAGTTTCACTTATGTTGAATGGAAACTTGGTGCGAAAGTTTGCGCTCCTTGTAATCGCTTAAGCCAATTACAAAACTTAACCTCAATTTGTAAGCAGCCCCGGCTACTTGCAGCTAGGCATTCAAATTGTTTGCCCCTCCAGGTGGTTCTTAAGGCAGCGGTGTTGTCACTCATTTGCTGTGCAGCTATGCACAAATGTTTGTGCAAAGTTCCATTTGCCACACAAAAGGAAAGAAAAAAAAAAGTAAATAAATAAAAAAAAAAGAAAAATACTTTTCCGTTTCCTGTTTATGCCTGGATGCTACTAAATACCGTTCATGTCGCCCAGCTGCCCCGCCCCACCCACCAACCTACTTACACTTAGTGTCCTTCAATGGTCAACCAGCTGTCTACTTTCTTTTTCTCCCACTGCTATTCCTTCGTCTGCTCTTTCTACTCATCTGACAGCTCATTATTTATGCATTTTGATTTTGTTAAAAGCAGCCTGCACATTGAATGCCTCCCTCAGCTCACCTGACACCTGGCATTTCATCATTTCTGTTATTTCACACACTTTGTATTAATTCTAAAAAGTGGAATTATGTTTTATGCCCTTGATACTTAAGTATTCAGCGTTCTTACTGCTTAAAAAACGAATGCTTTCAACTACAACACGACTAGTTGCGTATTATTAATGAACTTCTGATTGCAAATACAAATACTGGCACATGTCTGAGTTTCCACTTCTCAGTTCTCAGTACTCGAGAGTCATCGACTAATTAGCATTGCAATTTCAACTTGTTTAACACATGAACTTTGTGACTTGGCTAATTCCAGCAGAAAGTGCTTTCATGCCGCCTACTACTACCTGGATGATCCGCCGCATCATCCCAATGCACCACAAGTCGACTGGGAGGTGCCAGTGAAGATTGGCGATGAGATTCGCGCTGCTGTCCCAGTGAATGAGTTTGCCAAGCATGTGGCCTCGCTGCACGCGGATGGCGACATTGGCTTCAGTCGGGAGTACGAGGCTATACAGAATGAATGCATCACCGATGACCTGGCCTGCGAGCACTCTCAGCATCCGGAGAACAAGCGCAAGAATCGCTATCTCAACATAACAGCCTGTAAGTATTGCAAATCAAAATACTCGAATTCCGATCGTTTACTTAATGAGCTTCATTTGTTGCCCACAGACGATCACAGTCGCGTACACTTGCATCCCACTCCCGGGCAGAAAAAGAATCTGGACTATATCAATGCCAACTTCATCGATGGCTATCAGAAGTCGCATGCCTTCATTGGCACCCAAGGACCATTGCCTGACACCTTTGACTGCTTCTGGCGCATGATCTGGGAGCAGCGTGTGGCCATTATTGTGATGATCACCAATTTGGTGGAGCGCGGCAGACGCAAGTGTGACATGTACTGGCCCAAGGATGGCGTCGAAACCTATGGTGTTATACAGGTCAAACTGGTCGAGGAGGAGGTCATGTCCACCTACACCGTGCGCACATTGCAGATAAAACATCTGAAGGTAAGTGAAGGAGTAGCATGTCCATTCGGCAGTCAACTAATTTGATTTCCACTCATAGTTGAAGAAGAAGAAGCAGTGCAATTTGGAGAAGATTGTCTACCAATATCACTACACGAACTGGCCAGACCACGGCACACCGGATCATCCATTACCAGTGCTGAACTTCATCAAGAAATCGTCTGCCGCCAATCCCGCCGAGGCGGGTCCAATTGTGGTCCACTGCAGGTGAACAGCACAAAGAAAACCACTCAAAGTTAGCAACAATTGTAATCTCAATTCGCTTCTCTTGCAGCGCTGGCGTCGGACGCACTGGCACCTACATTGTGCTGGATGCCATGCTGAAGCAGATTCAGCAAAAGTCGATAGCCAATGTCTTTGGCTTTTTGCGACACATTCGGGCACAGCGTAACTTCCTTGTTCAGACGGAGGAGCAATACATCTTTCTGCACGATGCTCTGGTTGAAGCCATTGCCTCGGGCGAAACCAATCTGGCCACCGATCAGATCGAGGAGCTCAAGAACTGCACTCCCTACTTGGAGCAGCAGTACAAGAACATCATACAGTTCCAGACAAAGGACATACACATCGCCTCGGCCATGAAACAGGTGAACTCGATCAAGAATCGTGGCGCCATCTTTCCCATCGAGGGTAGTCGTGTGCATCTCACCCCAAAGCCTGGCGAGGATGGCAGTGATTACATAAACGCCTCCTGGCTGCATGGTTTCCGGCGTCTTCGAGACTTTATTGTCACCCAGCATCCCATGACGCACACGATAAAGGACTTTTGGCAAATGGTGTGGGATCACAATGCACAAACCATTGTGCTGCTCTCATCACTGGATGATATCGTAAGTAATTGATGTTTGACTGTAAAGCGAAAAGGCTTCTAAAACGCTTTGCATTTTTTCAGAACTTTGCACAGTTCTGGCCGGATGAGGCCACGCCCATCGAAAGCGACTACTATCGCGTCAAATTCCTGAACAAGACGAACAAGAGCGATTATGTGAGTCGCGATTTCGTCATTCAGTCCATACAGGACGACTACGAGCTGAGTGTCAAGATGCTGCACTGCCCCAGCTGGCCAGAGATGTCCAATCCCAACAGCATCTACGACTTTATTGTCGATGTGCACGAACGCTGCAATGATTATCGCAACGGACCCATTGTCATTGTCGACAGGTGAGTTGGGTGGACATGTGGAATGCAGTAAAGGCATCCCTTTGACTATCTTTCGATTGCAGGTATGGTGGCGCACAGGCGTGCACCTTCTGCGCCATCTCGTCGCTGGCCATTGAGATGGAGTACTGCAATACGGCAAATGTGTATCAATATGCGAAGCTGTATCACAATAAGCGACCTGGCGTCTGGACCTCCAGCGAGGACATACGCCTCATCTACAACATTCTGTCCTATTTGCCAGGCAATTTGAATTTACTGAAGCGCACGGCGCTGCGCACTGAATTCGAGGATGTGACAACGGCCACGCCGGATCTCTACAGCAAAATATGCAGCAACGGTAATGTTCCACACCTACAACAGCAACAGTTGCTGCTGGTACAGCAGCAACAACATCTGCTGCAGCTGCAAATGCAACATGAAACACAGCTACAACTACAACAACAACAACAGCTACAACAACAACAACAGCAGCAGCAGCAGCAACAGCAGCAAACACAGCATAATCTCATTAGTCATAATAGTCATCAAACAGAAGTAGGAGCCATAACAAAACCAGAATCACAGACAGATACAAATACGAATACAAATACAGATACAAATACAGATACAGAATTAGGAAAAACAACTGCTGAAACAGCCACTGCATCAACAACAAATACTAATTCTTCTTCTTCCTTATTACCCATCTCATCATTGTTACCACCCACAGTTGCTCCATCATCCATCACCCCCACACCATCATCAACGTCGAACAGCTCCGACATGCCCAACCATACAACAGTCCCAAACAACATAACAACAACATCATCATCATCAACTACAACAACAACAACAACACCAACTCCAACTACACCTTCAACCGCAACACCTTTAACTGATCTAACCCATACTAATGCTAATCTTACCACTGTTACTAATAATGCTGCTAACCTGGTCACTGATGGGCCGACGATGATTGTTGCTGCCTGCGATGATCTCAACTTGGTTCAACATCAACAACAACAAATGCTGGCGCTGATGCAACAACAAACTCAACTGCAACAACAATACAATACGCATCAACAACAACAACAACCGGATAATGCCAATTGCTTGCTGCCCGTTTCAAATGTTGATGAATTGCTCAATCCTTCAAACAACCCCAACAACGTGAACAACAACAAAAACAACAACAATCTGCAACAACAACTTCAACATCATACAGCAGTCACAGATGCTCAAAACCTAGATATTGTAGGCTAAATAAAACACAACAACAACAGCAAAAAGAAAAAACAAAATAATATTATAAATATGAATAATTTTATATGTATGTAAAGGCTAAGATACATCTAATATAAATATATAAATACTTTAAATATATATAAATTAAAGGTAATTAAATATAGTTATGTATAAACACACTTGAATGTATTTAAACGAGTGAACTAAGCGTTTAGCGCAATGTCCTTCAACTATTATTTATGATTTTATTTATTGACACATTCGCTTTTATTCGATTGACACCCCCAATGGGAATACCCTTTTAAATATGTTTAAATTAATTAGTCACAACTAACAAATAGTCAAAATAACAACTAGAAATATAGCAACAAGGCACAGGATTGTATTACACAATGATAACGAACCTACAAGTATGTAGCTTAGCGCACAAACTGAATGCATAGTTCCCCACACAAATAAAAATTATAATAAAGATCATAATGATAATAATAATATTACTATTTTTAACCCAACATTCTGTTAATATTCGTTACACCTAAAGCTAAACAATTGTTGTATTTTTGTGCCATGCTCTTAACATTTAATTGATATCAGGTCTTGAATGCCAGTTAACCAAACCGTTGATTATCGAGCATTATTTGTATTATCGTTTTGCTAAATTCAATTAATTCAATGTCCGTCCTAGAATCTGTTATTGATACTGTTTTCAACTCGCATTTTAATCGATTAATTGTTGAACTTGACCTTTAAAAACAAAAACAAAAAGAACAAATGCAAAAACTTAGTGAAAATTATGCGAATTTAATAGACGAGATGAGATAGTGAACATACAACTTACAACATACATATTCAAGAATTTACGAATACGATTAATGTCAAATATGTATTTTCCCAGGCACGTACACGAAATATTTTTTAAATTAACTTAAAATTAAATAAAGCACTTAACGAGCACATCACTGTAAATCCTAAAAACAATTGAAGTAATCACTCTTAACCCAGGCGCATCACAACTGTAAATATATTAAAAATAAACTACATATGTAAAACTGCATGAAAGAATCGAAAAAATAATTAATGTTTAAGATAATGCTATAAATATTGTAAAAATAAAAATACAAATACAAATACAAATAAATATATATATACGATACGATAAAAATGATAAAACTGCTTAGCGACTAGTGTCTAAGAACTAATTATTTGTAAAGCAAATCGCAAGCAAAGTATTACTAAAATATAAATTAATGTGACAAAAAGCAAAAGAAAAAACGAAAAAAAATATTCAAAATTGTTTTTCTCACTTGTGGAATATGGCAAAGCATAACAAAAGCTGAAAATTACATTTGTTAACGTCTCTAGCCAAGAGATTTGAGATTTAGCATGCTTAACATACCCAGCGTCAACCGATAAAATAGGTATTATTAACAGCCGAGTTTCCGAAAAACCAAATCCCATCTTGTACAGAATAACTTAACATCTAATTTAGTTCTGCACTCTTGAATTGCCATGGCTATATATATATTTATAATTCTAAGCATACTTATATAATAAATCCACGGATTGTGCATGTACAAGTTTCCATAGCAATCGTATAAGCTAGTATAGTGTTAATTGCATAAGAGCAGGGTGCTACAATAAATAAATACGATCAGTTGGATTCTCAACTCAGCTGTACAATTCCCCCATTTATGCTTGAGTCACATTCGCACCCTGTTCCTCCATCATTGGCTCAACAGTTAAGCAACTAGAAAGTAATCGATTTACACATTTGTATGTAAATGTATGTATTTACGGATAAAAAAATGTTTTAAAGACTGGTTTTTTGTACACTTTTATCTTAAGCAGGTATACTGATTATGATTACAATGTATTATTGCATCTAGCATTTACATCTAAATAACGTTCATTTCTTGATTTGCGAATTCGACCAGTTTTGTTTTTATTTAATGCTACAAGGTATACCAAAAGTTCATGTCTGTTAACCGATTCATTAACCATTTAAATCAAACGATTTGCTTTTTATTTTGGCGATATCAGTATAGCTAAATTCTAAAACTCGATAAACTTAGTGAAGATTTGTGAATGCAAATATGCTTTCATTTAACCGAAATTAACTTACATATATTTATGCATTTTTTTATTCGATCAAGCCACAAGTAAAGTGAAAATGAATATTTGAACCTAACGACCAATTTTAAAATTATGTTTATTAAAAGAGAATAAAACTCTAGGCCCTTTTACAGTTAAGTGATTAAGAAACAATTTATGTATATGCATCCCGAAGGCTTGTAAATTCTCATACTAAAGGCAAATATGAATGCTTCATCTGTAATATAAAAACCATATTATTTCCACTCACAGCATTTTAACTATTATAAAAAAAGCGAATGAAACAAATGAAAACAAAGAGAGTAGCTATTAGATATACATAACACAATTGTATGTAATACTACAAATTAAATTGTATGAATGAATGAGAGTATTTGTAAATGACAGCCAAACAACCTTGACTAATTTGGCCAGGGATATTCCCAGCCAATATGAAGAACAAAAGATCCAAAAGAAAATGAAGCGAAACATAATAGAACACTGCACACACTTCTCGAGCAAGGAAACCTTTCCAAGACTAACTACCTTCACAAATCATATATAATTAATATAAATATTATCTAATTGACGGTGTTATGCAATTTATAAATGTGATGAATGTCAAACTTAAGCGTATAAAACTAAAAACCTTAAAATGAAAAAAAAAAAAAAACACAAATTAGTAAGAAAGCTGAATGTAGCGAAAACTTAAGTAAGCATAACCGATGATTTTAGAGCTAAGCAACAAGCGATTGGATACAAATGTGCAGCCCATAGTTTTAAAAGGGAAATTACAGAGTAGCAGCTAAAACAAAAAGAGCAGCAAGAACGAATCAGTGGAGTAAGGAAATGCAAAATAAAAGATTCGATAGACAACATGGTTAAACGCTTCAAGTATAGTAGTACACGAGGAAAGCATATGAGTATGACGCCGATGCATAAGAAAAAGTATCTTGATATAAAAGAAAGAAAATAAGTTTATGTATGTACACCTAAGTTACTGATAAGCCAATGAAAAGTTGATATGGATGCAAAACAAAACAAAAACTTATAAAACTAAAGAGAATGCAAATAAAAATAAAGAACATCTGATTACTCACCAGCATATTTAAGGAGGCGCCCGCGTTTGCAACGTGAATTCAACTTGCATTAATCCAAACTGACTGCGGGGCAGAATGTCAGGCGTCCAGGATAAGAGCAATCCACTCTTTGCGTTTCGCTCCGTATCGAAGAGCATGTCTACCATATAAAGCCTCAGTCTAGTATAAAGCATACGTTGCTTTGATGGTGTCTGCACAGGCGCCTGTCGCACATACGGCTTAAATTGGCCATCAGCCTCGCTTTCAAATGAGCGTTGCAACTGCAAGCAAAGATTGCGACTGCTGAAGATGCGTTTGACAGTGTGCGAGGCGCTAAAGTGCCACTCGTATTTAGTGAGTCCTTTGTGCTTGCCGGTCGCAATGACCGAAAACGTATGCAGGGGACGACGCTTGATGCCAGCACTGAAGCTCTTGCTAAAGTGCGAGAACGTTTCCTGAAAGTGAGCCGTTTAACATAAGAATTCCAACTTTATTAATATTTTATAAATACCTTGTGCACATGCAGGCTGTGCTGCACCAGGCGTGTACTTACTGCTGACTCTTCAGGCAAGGGCTCAACAGAATCGTTGATAAGTTCTATCACATGATCAAGCCAAGCTTCGTAGGCTAATGCCGGTTGCACCTCCACTCCCACAGCTTTAGCAGCATCTGCACCCGTCGCATCGTTTACTATTAGAGTACGTTTCGCTGGCAAAGGTGGTTGCTTACGAGTCTTCACTTCGTTCACAATTTCAGATGCCTTGATGGCCGTCTCTTTAATCACAGAAATGGTGGACAATTCAATGGCTGGTAGCTGATTTGCTGGCGGCAACGGTGCATTATTAAAAATTGGAGGTGGAGCCAGAATGTTGAAAGGCTCGCCGACCAGTGGCAGCTCAATATCGTCGCTGCACAAATCAATTTGGTCCGTCAGTTGATATTGATCCATGAGTTCAATGTTGCAGTCAGTCAGTTCCAAATGTTGATTTTGTTCCTCTGCATATATGTCATAATTAGACAATAGTTGCGCATCATTGGCATAGCGTACCACACCATTATTGCTGGCATTGTTTTGAGTAGGCGTGGAATCTACATTGTAGACGACATCGGAAAGTTCTTCAGGCAGAGGCAGCAACTGCAAGCAAATATTTGTAGGTTATGGAAAGTCTTTCAACTTCTTTGACTTGCACAAACTTACATCAGTAGCTGTTTCACAGCATTCGTCGTCAAAAATATAAATGTCCTCGTGAGGATCAATATCTCCACCAATATTGATGCTAAGGCCTAAACGCAAGTCATCATGAGTGACCTCGCCCAGAGGGGTCTCTAACTTAGCAGGCATCCAGAAAGATTGCAGGCTTTTCGTAAAGTTTCCGTAGACTGTTTTGCCCTGCGGCGAACTTAGGATGCCGGCAAGGACAAGTAGTAAATGATCGCAAATCTCATCCTGCATAACTAACGAGTTATCTGGCTCCACAATAATCTTAAGCTTGCGACAGGCACAGGCATATGTGCCTTTCTTAATGGACAAGCCATTAGCTATCGCCGTAACATGTAGATGCTCTGCTGGAAACGTATTCGACCGCTCACATTTAACGACAAAAGTGGTAGCATTCAAGCGTTGCACCGCTGGTAGTTGGTCTTGATCTTCCGCGGACTTGTACTGTTGCCAGAGCTGTTGTTTTTGCTCTAGGGTTATGTTGAGATTCCATAGTACTTCCCGGGAAACGGTGTACACCGTTGCTTTCGGCATCTGCTCACTGCATTCTCGGCAGGCTTTGATGTGCCTACAATTGTTGTCGTTCTTGCATCCATCCACATAGCAAATAGCCTTGCTGGACACAACGGCTGCATTGGGTTGTAGCGACAAGGTGACATCCTCAATGCAGACAAAGTTTCGGGGCTGGGTATCCCGTTCCCGTTCTTTGGTTCGCAATGAATAGACTGCACAGCCGGTTCGCCGGCAGACCAATTGCACGCCATCAAGTACGTTCTTATTTTGCGGACACACAGGATTGCGACACAGAAGCGCGCGACTGCCATTTATAGCACCACAACTCGAACATTTTCTGATACCTCGTAGTGTTGTAGGTTGATAATTTAGTTTTGAATCGAGTGGCATGATAGCCGCGATTTGTTTAGTAGGGCAGCAAAACTCACACCAAAAGAAAAATGTTCCATGTGGTTTTACTGTTATTAACATCGATAACAAGCCTTTGACGATTTCCAATTCCGTTTCTTCAATTTAGTCAAAGTACTAAATAAAGATATTTATTAAGTAAATCAAATTAGAATAGGGCACGAATAATGAAACCGGATTGAAACTGCCCGCGATGTCTTCCGAATTCGCCACCGTTAACATAATCATAACAGAAGTACTGCAACACGATGATGTCGATATATTCAATGCTTATCGATATGTCTAACGATGTCCAGTTTGTACAACGGTTTTATTACCGCGTCGAAAATCAATGCAACTTGGTCAACAAATTTAAATCTAATCAATTGTCGTGTCTCTGTAGGCTTTTAAAAGAATCAAATTTCACCTGAGCTTCTATCCACCGAGCAATTGTTAGCAAAAGTTGTTCATTAAAACTGTTACTCATTAGTTGCACACTGAGAGGCAGACCGGCTTTAGACAAACGCACGGGAATTGAAACCGCTGGTATACCTGCCATATTGGCTGGCTGGGTGCAAAAGTCCTGCACAGCACACTGATCTCGATTGCTAAGTTTTATAAAGTCCTTGTAAAATGGTGCATCACTTAAAGTTGTGGGGGTCAGAAGTATATCCACTTTAGCAGAATCTTCTTTTGCCTCAAATACTTTTACAAAGTCTTCAGCAATCAACCGTCGTACCCGTAATGCCTTCTCAAAATAGTGATCGTAGTTCTTGCGCAAAAGCAAAAAGTTACCCGTCAGGATACGGGTTTTGACAACTTGGTTGAATCCCTCAGCACGGGATTGGGCATAGAGTTGTTCTGTGCTGCGTTCATCGGCAGCGCGGTGTCCATACTCGATGCCATCGTAGCGTGCCATGTTGCTGGCTACTTCGCATTGATTTAATATTGTATAGACAAATATACTGGCTGCTGTGTTGGGCAATGACACTTGACGCACATTGGCGCCTGCACTCTCCAGTAAGTCGGCCACTTTAGTCCAGGTTTCCAACACCTCGGCAGAAACCCCATCACAGTGATATTCCTTCGGTATTCCAATACGTATAGATCGCAGATCAATTTGGTCAACTTCAGGTAGCTGTAGCTTTTTAAATGCGTGCTGAGCGCTTGTCGAGTCCATAGAATCTGGACCAGCGACTGCATTCAATACATTAACGCAATCGCTTACTGAACGCGTTAGTATACCGGGCACGTCCATAGAGTTGACCAACGGAATTAGCCCGTGCCGGGAACAAAGACCATATGTGGGTTTAAGGCCCACTACACCGCAATAGGAGGCCGGATTTCTCGTTGAGCCACCCGTATCAGATCCAAGTGCGCTGGATAAAGAAAATATTTTAAACATAAAACCACAAGTCGATATAAATATTAATCGATATATTATTTTGTTTACTTGAAATGTTAAAAGTTGCCACAGCTGACATAACACTAAAACGGTCACTCTGCGCTAAAAGCGAACGACAAAAGTGAAACATTTATGAAAATTGCTAATATCTTAGCATTCTGACGCGATGTCTGCGCTTTTTCGCCTAACTAGCCGCTCTATGGCTCTTCGACGCTCTGTGGCGTTTAATCAAGCAGCTACTTTGAACGCGTGCCGCAGCATCAAAACATCGCCAAAGAAGGACGAGACAGTTGCAGCCCCTGCCAGCGTTTCAAACGAAGACTTTGCTAATCCTAGTCCCAAAAACTGGATGAGCTTTGGATTCGACTACAAAACCGAATCCGATGATCGTAAAGCGACTAAGTCCACATTCTTTGTTACCGTAACACTTTGCCTGGTGTTTGGAACGTTCTACTGGTCATATTTGCCCGACACTCAGTTCCGCAGCTGGGCACAGCGCGAAGGTTTTCTTGAGCTGCGTCGCCGCGAGCAGGCGGGTGTTGATCTGGTCAGCCCCGATTATGTGGACAAAGCTAGCATAGTGCTGCCTTCGGACGAGGATCTCGGCGAAACGGAAATTATTATTTAAACAATTAGTGCACTATCCCTTAGTTTGTTTTGTAAGCGAATGTTATGTAATGGAGAGAACTGTTGCACATTGCTGTGCCGCGCATGCTGCTCATAAATAAAATTGCATATTTCGACATGAAGTTTTGTGAAATGATAAACAAACCGCCTAAAGAATTATATCCAGAAGTTATTGACTTTTGTTTCAGAGATTTGCGCTTGTTGAGGTTAGAGAGAAAAAATGTAAACAAAAAGTACTTACGCATAACATAAGCCAGCCGCAACAGCTGTTGCGGATCCACCCGAGCTACCACCTGCTATTCTCCAGTTGTCCTGGGTCAAGTCCTCGCTCCAAATATTCTTCGTTGGTCCATAAATAGAATCCACTGTTCCGGCGCCCATTGCAAACTGGTCCATGTTGGTTTTACCAACTAAAACAGCGCCAGCTTGACGCAACCGTGTGCTCATTGTCGAATCGTAGGGAGGTACGAAGTCTTTTAGCATGCTGCAAGGCAAACATTTTAAACATTTCCTCATTACACTTTGTCTATCATTATACCGGGAAGCACATGTGGTGGGAACGTTGGTGGTACAAAAATTGTCCTTTATTGCTATAGTTACACCATCTATATCGCTAATGGGCAGCTTCCTTGTATAGCGTTGAGCCGACTCCTTGGCCTGCTGTAGTGCCTGCTCAGTTGTGATGCACACCAAGGCATTCAAAGTCTTCAGGTTGGTAGCATTCTTAAGTGCCTGCTCCGTAACTGACAGAGGAGACAATTGACCATTGATGTAACCGGCAGTCAGCTAAAATTTTTGTTTTTTAAACTGATGCAATCATATTCAAATATCCCATACCTGTTTGATACTTAGCCGCACGTGCCGTCTCATTGTTAATTTTAATCTGAAGATACAAGATTCGGATACTCTATTTTTTGTTATTTAAATATACAAAACAAACTACATGTCTTATATTTTTACCCACAACAAGCGTTGCCGGTACCCTGTCGATGAGCATAATATCGATAGTTTCAAACTTGTCTTCCAGCTTTTGGTTTGCGCACTGTATACATCTTGCTCGCTGATTATTGAAGAATATTAATGGCAAATAAATGTTTGAACACAGTCTCTACGTTTTATAAACTTGTTTTCCATCGTTTTTAGACAATTGAATCACATATAATAAGCGAAGGCGGAATTATCGAAACGGTATATTTTATAACTTAAAGTAGTATATTTTGGAATTAAATTTACTGTCATGCTGCTGTAACAGTCTGATTAGCGGGGTCCCATGTTTTTATTATCGTTGTATAAAGAATATTAAAATCATTAATATATTACTAACAAGCATATTCACATATATTTCATAAAACATTTTTTAACGATTTGTACTACATATTAAGATTCTTTCTATACATCATACATTGATTTATTTTTATCTTTATTTTTATGATTTTCCTCCTCATGTGCTGTGGTTGTATTAAGAGACCTGTTTGCCTCTAATTGCTCTTCCTCCTTTATCTCTCGTTTTACATTAATAGACGCAGGCTCATCATCTTCGGTTTCAGATTCGCATTTCTGTTAATGATAAAATATATATAAATATTATTACAATAAATTAAATGAAAAACTATTAAAGTGAAGAATGAGAAATGGAATGTACGTGCAGGAATATTAGATTTATTGCAGCAGTCCATCTAACCAGGGCATTTCATCAATCCCTGCGAGAATATTCATTATTTCATCTTCAACTTGATTAAAATCAAAATTTGATCCAATTGGGAGGTCATTTGAATTAGGGATTGCTTCTTCATTTAAAACTTGGTCTTGATTTTCTGAAATTAAGACGCGAGGGTCATCGAGCCCGAGCTCCATTTCACTATAGTCCATGTCAAGCAACATGGCATAATTTTCGGGGTTAACTAGCTCATGGGCAGTATCACTGATAAAATTAAATATATCGTTGGTCAGATCCGAAACACTCCCAGAAACATTAGGATCGACGGCTCGTTCACCATAACTCTCACTGATATAACTATCCGCATTAGCGCGGCTTGATGCAAACACACTTTCGATCTTCGGTGTACTTGGCACTGCATAAAACTATGAGGGGGATGAGAGGTCGCTCTTTTATTCAAATTTGATCACAAGCTTGTTCATATTTAACGCTACGAAATAATTATGTATGCGTGTATGTCTAGCTATGACTATAGTCCATTCTACAGCAGCGCTACCAACTTGTTTAGGTATGTATGCTGTAGGTACATCATATGTGTGCTGTTTAGTTGTATGAATATGTAAATAAGTAAAAGTATGCAGTGTGTATATGCATTACTATTATACAAATGTAAGCGCGCAAAGTGTATACTTAATTAGGTGCTAGTGGTAGTGTGGTAGTGGTAGTGGTAGTAGTAGATAGGCTCAGCCTCTATTTAACGCACCTTTTGTATGTATTGGCGCTTAGCCGGAGCCACGTTCAAATGGAGCACACAGGTCGAGTCTTCGAGTATGTTAGCTACTGGCTCTTGGCACACGACCCCACTACGTTCGACTCCGCAAGCGCGATAGAGCACCTGGCGCTTATCCTCAAGTATGTGCTTGCGGCAGTGCTTGCAACATGGCAACGTTCGTTCGCCACACTTAACACCACCTTCGGTAAAGATACACTTGGGTTGGCTGGAGGATTTTGTTGACAGCACAGTGTCACGAGACCGTTTTTCCTTCATCTTCTTGTAGAGAACAGCCTCCATACCCTGCCGGCGGTGGTATCCATTTAAAGCCTTCAGTTGCTCATACAGTTTGCGCTCATGAGGAGTATCCTTGAGTTGATCATGAATGCTACCTGTAATTAAGTCCTCATTATACAATTTCAATATGTCTGTAAACTAATTAATAATTTACAGTATGTCTCTCGCTCCCGGCGAATATCATGCAAATAGCTCCGGCGACGCTGCTTAAAGACATGTTGCAAATGTGTGATTTGCTCACGATACAATCCCTGTAACTTAATCAACTTCAACTCAGAGAGGCGAACCGCCTCTGCACGTGTGTAGACACCAGCATGTCTGAAAATATGTTTGTTTAATTTTTAAAATATATAAGCGAGAAAATTGTTGCTTACTTGAGTGGATCGTCCTCTTCGGAGTCGACGCTCTCATAATCAGATTCGTAGAACTCTAAATCTCGTGCAGTATTCCTTAAACATGGTGGATCCTCATCGTTGCTGGAGCTGTCTGAGGCATAATCCAAAATACGACGACGCTTTCGCACGCTAGCCACTACCTGTCCAATAGCATTTGTATGATCCTGATTGACTGCAGGACATTTCATAGATGTAGACCAATTCATTTTCTTGCGAAATATCACTTACCGAATGGCGTCACATGCGGTGATACAACATCTATTTCATCGTCGTCTGGTTCATGCTTGGGAAGCTCAGGCTTAATGTCCTCTACATTTATGTGGTGCGATAGACTGTTTAATAGTGTCTCATTGGTTTCGACACGACTCCGCAATCTACCCACGGATAAGTGTGTCTTCTGCAACTGTGTCTGGCGATTGTGCTCAAAGCACAGCGTGGTTAAAATCTGTTCTTTTTTGGTATCGAGCTTGGGCACAGCGTTCATGCACTTCCTCCCATTGGGGAACACATGTGAGCATTGGCGATAATTAGCGCGCGGGTCGCGTAAAATATGACGGATACAATACTCATATCCATCAATACGCATCAAACTACATTCGTATGTTGGATTGTTACAATACTTAATCTTGGCAAGCTCGCTGTGTATTTGATCGCGTAGTTTTTGTTCCTTCTCAGGTGTACACACAGTTCCGGTAAACCGTGCGCATTGGCGCAATTGGTTGGGTGAAAAACTTGACATTTTTCAACTTATCTGCAACAATTTCTTTGAACGAAACACAGAAAATGCGAAGCAACTTGCTAGCGATGTCACTTTAACGATAATATTACTATTGAAAAAATTAGTGGATATCGATGGAGACGATTATTACCAAAAATTATACTGATGAATAAATTACTTAGTAAAATTTGTTAATTATTCAACGGTTATGTTAAATTTGACATATTTTAACCGTCTCTCATACAAAAAGTTTTTAACAACAATCGAATTTATTATTTGAGATGGAACCAGTTATCGAGATTTGATGAGAAACAGTCGATATATTTACTCGCATCGCCACAGCCAAACCATGAACGAGGGAAAAATGAAATTGAGATGTAAGTAAATTTTGAATATCATTTTAGTCGTTTACTAATATCTTGATTTTCAGATGAAGTGTCGGAGGATAGTGATGCTATTGCCGACAATGAACCGGACGACCAGATGGCGAATCAGAACATTATCCCCCTACCAAAACACAAGCGACACAGCTACGTTTGGAAATACTTTACGCCAGTGCCTGACCACTCGGAAGTATACAGATGCAAGGTATGCAATGAAACGTTTGGTAATAAAACTGCCAATCTAGGACGTCATTTACAAACGGTTCACGGTATTAACGATGTCGTAAGTTTTCCTTCAAATGTGTTAGTAAACATGCAAGCTGTTTGTTAAAAAAATTGGTCTTTATTTACAGCAGCCAGAAGATTCAGTGAAGAAAGGACGACCGAATAGAAGCATTGTTTGGAACTTCTGCACTAAACTAGACCACAAACGAGCGCTTTGTCATTTATGTAAAAAAGTTCTGTATTTTGGCGGTGGCAACACTTCCAATATCACAAAGCACCTTAAGCGAATGCACGCTGAAAAAATTGAAGAGGTGGTGAGTGCGTCATGTAGCCTTCAAATGAAATAGCACTTAAAAATTCTCCTAATTGTAGGCTAACCAAATACCAAGAAGCATTCGGTGGGGGACTGAGTCTTCGCCGAGTAAAAAAGAACGCAAAGGATCCAGCTATGTATGGAACTACTGCGATAAGCTCTCAAAGAATACGGTACTCTGCAAACTATGCAATAGACGCATGCGATTCCATGGAACTGCCAATGTCATTACGCACTTGCAGCGCAGACACGACATAATGGACGAAACGAGTATTGTGAAAATTGAATCGTCCGATAATATACAAGAGGCTGCCACATCCAGTACAAACGAGAATGCATTGCCACGCAGAAGCAGTGTTAGTGGTAGCGTGGTATGGAAATATATTACCCGACTCTCTGAAGATACTGTTCGATGTCTGGTATGCCTCAAGAACTTGTCGTACCAAGGCACAAGTAATCTACAACGCCATCTGCACCGTATGCACAATATCCTATGGAATGTTCAAAATTCCAACTCGTCAATTAAGTTGGAATCAGATCCCTCCAATGAGAATCCTTTTTTTGGTTTCTGTGAACTAACCAGTGATCCGTCGGTGTGGAAATGCCAAATGTGTGAAGAGCATTTTGAGGACAATGAGAACATGCAGGATACTATGACCAGTCATATGATTAAGACTCATGGTGCTGCCATGCGCGGAGAATATGATGACGTAAGAAGTTGGTAATTCGATTATATTAACATTTAAATTATTTTTTGCCTTATGTAGGATATTGCTGCAATAGAAGATGATGTTGGCACGCTTTATACAACTGTCATTGAGGATGACAATAATCCGTGCGGCGAGAGAGTTGCCGATCAAGAAGAGCTTGCAATGGTTATATCCGACGAATCAGTCTACAACGACATCATCGAAGTTGAAGACTTAAACGATGTTGAAGATGTTGGAGAACAATTATTTGAAAGCACCGCTTGTGAAAACTCACCGTCTCCGCAGTCTGGCGAACATATTTTCTCAGATTTTAGCAATGATAGCAACGATGACCAGCTGGTGACAACAACGATTCAAGCCGACGATACACCTCTCATGCGGGAGCTGAAAGAGGATCTGTTACGACAGCAGGCAATGTATTACAGCGAAAAAGCAGGTTTCTATCGTATGCAAAAGATTCTAGTTGCTCAACAGGTTAGGAAAGAGCGCTTGGAGCTTAAGAGACTGAAAGCGGTGGGGAACGTCGAAGAATTTGATAATACTACATAATAGTTATATTTAAATTTCTTCTAATTATTAAGTGTAATGTATTTTAAGTTCAAACTGTTACATATGTTAGACCAACTATCATTAATGTTTACATCATATAACAACACACAATTGGGTGCATTTCAATTGCTTTCGACAACGTTCATGTCAAGTAAAAGTTTCTTGGTTTGTAAATCAATTAGCCGTCGCTTGGCTCTGGCCAGTTCGGCCATTTCATTGTAATATATGGTTTCAGCTTTGAGTTTCTCATCCAGTTGAGTGGTCCCCTCCACAAGTGAATTTGTATCGCCCGGATGCTCCAAAGAATGGGTAATATTGGAAGGGTCTTCATCACAATTTCTAGGTATCATTACGTCCGAGTTGTCCACGACATACTCATAGAAGGGTTCCTGTTGCAAAATCGAATTAAACTGAAATCAAAATTCATCCAACGTTGTATTAAGTACTTAATACAAATGCTTACCTCATCATCCATGTGATCTGTAACCTTCTCAATTATGCTATCGACATCGTCAAAGTCCACTTTTTCCAATGGATCCACTTGCCTTCTTTCGTCAGCGTTTAATATCTCCTTTTTGGGCGATATTAGACTATGTTGAGAGTAACTTAGGTTCTTTGAAAAATTATGATGCCGCCGAATAATATGCCTCATAAGATTTGACGACGAGTGCTTTGATGATAATGTTTTGCTACAATGCTTGCATTTCGCCATAAATTCAGATATACGAACAAAATGCGCCCATAGCTTATTATTCTTGCCAATTACTTTGTTTCGCATCTCTGGGTGGTGATGTTGCTCTTGGCGCGCTTGGTGCAGCTGGCTGTCAATTATAGTGCGTACTGCAGTTTTAGTTTCTCGTTCCCCCATATTGACATCCAGATGCAAGTCGGGCTCTGGGTCAGGAGCGTTGAGTTCCTCCCTTAGTTCTGCTAGCATTTTTCCCTCGTCACCGGCGAATATGGCTCGAGCCAGTAACTTGTGATTCCTAATTAAGTGGCGCGTTAGATTCGAGGAGGTGTGTTTTGATGAGAGCGTTTTATCACAGTGCTTACATTGCACAATGTACTCGGTAAGTCGATGAAAATGTGACAATGCTTTGGCATTCCTGCCAACCATATTTGATGATGACGTTTGGCACTCTTGTTATTTATTTATGCTCAAACAATTATGTTACCCAAATCAAGTTCAGGTTAAAATTTCTAGTTCGTGTACGTATGAGAATCAATCGCTCCGAATAAGTTCGCTTGACCAACTAACTCACTCGAAAATCTTGAACGAAAAATTATTTTTAGTTCGTGTACAGTTGGGATAGAGTCGATATTTCATTATCTCGCATCCACTCCGAACAAGTTCTCACGAACAGCTAGAGGAATATCGTGAAACATACCAAAAACATACCAGAATACAAATTCAATATTTACTATTCTGTTGGCTACACTTTATTTGGTATGGTAGAATTGTCGATAAGTTCATGTAACTTTTTGAAAATATGCTTCCTTGATTTTAATTTAAAAAATTTTTTAATTTAAAAAAATATTAATCAAAAATATTAATACGGTGCGTATTCAGGCGAACTTAAGATTACCTTACAGCGGACTACTTCTCAAGGCTCAAATTTTACCAATAAAACATATTTGGTACCCTTCAGTATGCACCAAAAAGTATATAATGTATTTGGCTACATTGTTGTTTATCGATTAATTATTAACATGAGTTTTAATTTTTATTATGTTTTTCAAATTTACAAATAAAATGTACAGTTTGATAAAAAAAAAAAGAAGCAATTTGCAAATGGGACTCATTAAATTATCAGTGTAATATTCGGTTGAATTATCAAAATTAACATTTCTATTTGCAATATTTTGCATTTGAAAAAAGTTGGCAGTATATTTTCAAAAAGCACCCCTACATAAGTGCTGCCCATCGCTGTCAAATGGGTTAAGTACTGCCCATTCGATAACCTAAAAATTTTTGACACGAGGTTGTGCGTGTCTTTTCCTTTCTTTCTCGCTTTTTACTCGAACATGGGTGAGTCGTCGGCTTGATGAAAATGTGTTGAAATATTAAGAAAATCGACTGTGACATGCCTAAAAATACTGCAAAAGTGCGAATAATAAATGACTGCAAGCTTTGCAGTTAACGAATATGCGCAAAATATAAATTTAACAGATATTTGTGCATTTTGAAGTTGAGGCAGCAAACAGTACCGCGTGCTGATGTGTTGTGTATGTGTGTGTGTGCGATTTTCTTGATCTTTGACAAATTGACCAAAAGTTGATATGAATTGAATTCAATTTAACTTACCTTTGCCTTTATCCTTATTTAAGGTATTAGCCGTGATAGTTCACACAAGCGTCGCGCCACTGGTGGCAAGCGTAAGTCGCTCCGCAAGAAGCGCAAGTTTGAGTTGGGCCGCCCCGCTGCCAACACCAAGGTAAGTTCCCCAACTCCTGCCACTGAAGTCGATTCGCCATTGTTTCTTAAATGATGTTAACGCGTGTCAACTGCAATCGCACTCGACTAGATCGTGGGCATATATCTTTGATGATTAAAAAGCATTATGTTCGGACTACTGATACAATAATAGAATTCGTATCCGTATATTGCTACTTACATTGAAGAATTTTAGCTAATATATGATTTTGTATTTACAGCTTGGTTCCTCCCGCGTGCACAGTGTGCGCACTCGTGGTGGAAACTCCAAATTGCGCGCTTTGCGTCTGGAGAACGGTAACTTCGCGTGGGCCTCTGAGGGCGTCGCACGCAAGACCCGTATTGCCGATGTTGTTTACAATGCATCCAACAACGAGCTGGTGCGCACCAAGACGCTGGTGAAGAACAGCATTGTGGTCATTGATGCCACGCCATTCCGTCAATGGTACGAATCACACTATGTTCTGCCTCTGGGTCGCAAGCGTAACCCCAAGCACGCACAGAAGGAGGATGAGAACGATGTGCTGACCAAGAAACGCAGCGAAAAGGTCATGAAGAAGTACCTGGAGCGCCAAAAGTACGGCAAGGTCGAGCAAGCTCTTGAGGATCAGTTCACCTCTGGCCGCATCTTGGGTACGTTTTTATTCCGTTACAATTTAAATAACTCGCAACGCAAGTCGATGATGAAAAAACCCTAGCGATCCAGCTAAATTTATGTATCAATCTTGTTTTAAGTGCGATGCAGCCAGTTGGGTGTGAATTTTGCTTGTCATAGTTACTCTGATGACATTATTTAATCGAATATAATTTGATTTTGCCTTTTGTATGAGCTACCGTCTCTAAAGTTTATTTTTCTCCGCCAGCTTGCATCTCTTCCCGCCCCGGACAATGCGGTCGCTCCGATGGCTACATTCTAGAAGGCAAGGAATTGGAATTCTACCTTAAGAAGATCAAGTCTAAGAAATAAAGGCACTAGATAAGAATGCAAACCACCAGCTGATTTGCAACAGAAAACAATAAAACGGCTTGTTTTTTTATAAGTGAAACATATACTTTTTACTAATCGACCGTTATTGTGCACACTGCAATTAACTATGTCAAATAGTTCATATTTGTAAATGATCTTAAATTTTTATTAAAATCAATATGGCGCAGACAGCAAAGATGTTGTTATAGCACAAATATGGGGATCGTGTCAATCAAATAATAGCTGAAATTAAATCAATGTAGATAAACTAGATTATGTGGGATATAAAGTAATTCTTGTATTTAAAAAGCCAATCATTTTAGCGTCAGTCAAGAATTCATTATTTCGCCGAGATTTTACTTTTGTATCTAATAGTGATTTAAACTATTTAAGGGATCTTTTTTTAATTTAACTGTCATCTATTGTTAATTGCAGAAAGTGCGTCACAATCCCTACTGCGCGACAATGGACACGTTCAGGCTTTATTCTCTTCATTTAGCAATTCGTTGTAGATTACTAGTACGACGAGCGGTCGAACATTCGCCTTTTGTAAGCTATCAAATAAACGTGACTGTTGTCATGAACCATTGTTAATTATGGTGACGTTCTAGGGGTTCATTAGCAAGGTAGTTTTATATATTTGAAATATATTGGTTAGTTTTGGATAACTCCCCCAGTTTAAGTTTTCTCACAACTATTTTACTATTCGCTAATTGAGTAAAAGAACAATTTTATCTTGCTTAAATGAGAAGTATATTTATCGCCTTTTCTATACAATTTTAATTCAGTATTATGATACAAAATATACGTTTTCAATAACAGTTCAAATATCATTCGTATTAGTTGGATATAATTACATAACACAAACAGCGCCAGTTATTCAGTTGTAGTTCTAGTCGTAGTGACACAATAAATAACTGGCAATTTGTACTGCCAATGACAATTTAGATTTGCATAGGCAGCGACAGAAAATTTTAGAGCAACTTCTAATAGTATGTTGGTGTTGCTGGGAGCGTTAGGTATGAGCTCAGTGCTCGAATAGCATCGTCATAAGTGCCATTAGTGCGATGCCAAAAACTAGGGCCAGTAGTTGTTTGACAGACTCCATGCGCTCCTCCTCCTTTAAGAGATCTGGTAATACTGTGACCAATGATATGTGCAGAAATCCGCCAGCGGTAAATGGCATAATCCAGGATGTACGCGCCTCTGTAATTAGAAGAAAGCGATCAGTTAAGAAAACTTAACTTAGTTAAAAATCAGCATACCCATTGCTGAAGTCACACCGGAGCCGCCTATGGCCACAAGGGCGCCCAATAGGCCAGCGCCAGCCGTCAGCAATTGTGCTCGCGCCGCATCCCAACGGCTAAAACCTGATTTCAGCAGAATGGCAAAGTCGCCTACTTCGTGTGGAATTTCGTGGACTGCAAGCAAATCGATTAGTTAAGCGATTAAGTAAATAAGTTGGAAATTACTTACGCAGTATGGCGAAAGTGGCCAGCACTCCATGCCTAAACGAGACCAGGAATGAACCGGCCACTGCAAGGCCATGTGTGAAGTTATCAATGGAATTAGCCAGCAGGTTTAAGTAGCCAGCAACTTTCTTGGGCTGTTCTTTTTGCCCCTTGGCCTTTTCTTCGCGTTCGCGCAAAAAGCACACCTTGTCCACATCCTCAATGTCGCAGGCGCCGCCGCAACTGTCTACAGTCTGACCTTCGGGTAGTTTACCACCATGTCGACGTAGTAGACAGTTGGCAATCTCTACGCATTTGGGTTGCGGATTCTCCTCATCGGCACTAGTATAGCCAGAAAAGATTTTCTCTACTATGGTAAAAATGAGTATTCCGGAAAGCACCCACAGGCCGGAGCGCAACGATGGATGTCCGTCGGAGCCTATTTATAGAACAAAGGGGGAAATTTTCATATATGACAACAATAGGAACAAAAAAGATTACTCACTCTGGTTATCGCCTTCCCAGGCTTCTGGCAGTAAATGTAGAAAAACATCCCCCAACAGACCGCCCACCGCAAAACTGAGCAGAACCCGCAAAAACTTTGACTCAGACGCTGCAAGTGGACCATATTAAGAATATTGTTATTGTTGGATAAGTGACAAACTTACGATCTTTATAGCCCTCCTTGGATAGCTTCTCGTTTGTGGGTATTATAAGAAGTGGGAAGATCCCGCTAAGACCAATCACAACGGAGCCGAGCAGCGAAAAAACCCATGGAGTGTACTCTAAGCTCTTTATGTATTCTGGCACATACTGATTTACCAGATTCGCATAGATCATGCCGAAATGCTCGTCGAAGAAGCTGCTGCTCACGTTCATTGTGGAAGCTCACAGATGCTGCTGCTGTCTTAATGTCTATATTTAATCTGTTGGCTTTGTTTTGGGTTGAGTGTCTTTGGTATTTAGGTATGGCTTAATCAGATCCTTGTCATGTCATCCAATTGTGCAACACTTCAGCCAACAACTTTTTTTAGAAACTATAATTGATAATACGAAATAAGAATTAAAGTAAATTTTTAGAATTTCAATTTAATGTTTTTCAATTGACTTAAAAATACCAACAAACAGAAATTTTCCCACCCAAGTTGCCTAGCAACCAAACAGTGTACCAAGTATTCCTAATACCAGATTGATGTACAAATCCTCACGATGCACGTCACAGCGTGGCCAACAGCCGATAGCCACAAGCTGCTTGACTGACACGATCGATAAGCGGGCTAGTGTAACACAGCTTATATATGACTAGATAACTGATAACTGTGTAAAAGTGACAGTTTATCAAATATCGTCTAATCCCCAGCGAGCTCGGTGGTCGATTTTCTGGCAAGTCTAAAGATCGAACAGCAGACTATTACTCACTTCAAAGCATTTACTGCATATTAACAATTGCAACATTTAAGTATTTAATTATATAGATTTGTCGGTAAATACATGGGTTAAATGTAGAATTAATATCGCACATTTTGAGCACAGCTCAAAGTTGCCACTATAAAAATGATTAAAATGGCATTAATATTATTAGATATTAATGGGAATAGGCAGGCCTAGGCTTGATATGCAATTTGCAACATATTTTGATTTATATAGCAATCACAATTAAGGCCTAGCTAAAAATTTGTTTGCATAGTTTGAATGCGAACCTCTAACTGCCCTGAATTTTGTAATGCGATCCTACAATGGCAAATATCGAGTTGTACTCAAGGGAAACCAGTAATTTATTTATTCAAATTAGCACGAATTCACACACACTTGTTTGAAGATTATTAAGCGAAAATAGCTCACTTTGAGGAATGTCTGGAACAACACTTTAGACAAAGAAATACAATCTGAATCCGTATCCGAATCTGAATCAGTTGGCGAGCACAAGGAGACTGAACGCTGGGGAAAACTTTTGGTATGGCCAGCTGAAAGCCTAGTTGGAGACCTGTGCACCATTGATTTACGATACAGTTTGAATCGGTTCGCTTCAGTTTTGATTTGATGTGCACAGCACAATGCAGCTTAAATTGTTCAATTTCTGGCGATAAGATACATATAAATAGACGCCGCTAAATGGCAATACTGAGCGTGCAGACGGTAAGAAGATATAGGTACTTAGGCCAGTGATTAACTTGGGGCCTAACTGGGAGTCTTCATGGTGTTAGCGACCCGTCAACTGCGGATAAATATCGAGAAACGTGAACACTGGACTCCGTGTCTCTCGCTCTCATTTGATTGTGATTGATCACCCGGCGAGGAAAGGTATGTGAGTCGTTTGTGCCTTCGAATATCACGTATACGTACATCAATGCCAAATTGGTGTAGCAAATGTGGTTAAACGATTTCTGTTAACGCGTCTCACCTGCTGACTACTGTGAAGCCAACTACTGCTCAACCGACCTCTCAGAAGTCTATCAAAGTAGCGTCTGACGCTGACTACGTCTGTGGTTTACTTATCACAAAAAAAACACCAAGCTGATAGTTGTTTTTAGCCTTACTGTGCCAGTCTAATCAGCAGAGACGCGGTTTGTTTGTTGGTAAATAAATGCACTGACTTTGCTCACCAATCTGTTAGTTGTGGTGTGTATATTTTAAGGAGTCTATATTTATGCAAATACCAATGAAATTATGTACAATGTAATGTACGAGTTCAAGTTAGATATGCACTCGAAACTATTTCAGTTTAAATGATCAACTTCAAATATTGTAGAACACATGTTTTTTTGAAGTCGAGACACTTGTTCACACACGCTAACCAGAAGAACAAGGTGGACACAGCGAATACCAGTTTATAATACATAAATAAGTATGTATTTAACATATACTACTATAAGTATATTGCTTGGGGCTATACCAACCAAACCAAGTAAATCAAAAAGAAATAGTCATCTCTAGATGGGAGCACAGTTCTTGATATCACAACTGAGAGAATTTATATACATTCATATATATACACACACAAAAACGTTACGCACAAACAACAAAACATTTCAATTATTGAAATTGTCGCTCATATATAGTATGTATGTATGTATTACACACTCATGTAGATATGGAGGACAAAAGACCGACTTCTCGCACTGTTGCCTACTAAAAATTGACAAGTACTGCTTTGGCTACGACTACGGCACAGGCTGCGGTTGCCGGTGCTTTGAACTTGATTTGTGGTATCCGTATGGATGTATTTGTTTATCTTCAAACCGAAAACACAATACAATTCGCTGGCACTCACTTGACTGCTGCTAATGCGGAAATTTACAATCGGTCTTATCACGCCAGCTACTTGGTTCGATATGACGGAGAGATGCGTTGTCTTGCCGTTATAATACACGACTGTCCGTACAATCTGCAATATAGCATTTTACAGGGGTTCCCTTAACTTTTGGTTGCCATTGCTGCTCATAGCATATATCGTACATACAATATAAATATGTATATGCAAAATGGGGACATATGCGATCTTTTTGCGTCGAACAGTTCAATTTCTAATGGCGCAGATTATTTTGCACGCTGCACTTTACTAGCATGAGTAACACAATGGAAAAACAGACAGAGATAGAGCTTGATGTACTCTCAATTAAAACGTGCCATTCCGGAGAAAACGTTTTAATGAGAATATGTTACTTGACGACAAATGCAGCGCCGCTTCACTCTTATGTGTGTAGAAATCGCAGTCGCAGTGACGAAATGATAAGAGTAGACCGCGTGAGTCGATCAGCTGTGCGAGAGAAAAAGTCTGAGAGCAATACTGGCAACATGGCGTCGTTCGCTCTCTACCATATGAGCATTCCAATACTTGTATGTATACAAACATATGCATAATATATATTGTATACAATACGAAACATGACAATAACAAAGGATTGTGAAATTACAAAAATTATTCAGTATTAGCCCTATGACTGACTACATAATTTTTATGAGCATGTCGTTACGGCGCAATTGTGATCTGATCGAAAACCGGTTTATCAATATAAGCCTTTTTGATGTTGCTGTATATTTCGACTATGTTATCTTTTCGATTATCAACCAGCTATTCGGCCATATTCGAGTGCTTGTTCATCGCACAGATTCTCTTCCATAAACTTTAGTGCTGCTCGCAAAAATAACAAATATGGCCACTGTGAATAGTGACGTTTCAGTTGTACTTGAAACTGGTATGTTAACATATGTATGTATATAAATATGCACGTATGTACATACAAACAAATATATTGGTTGTAGGTGTAGGTTAGTTATGCAGTACTTCCGTCTTACCGTCTTTTTGCTCCGAATGATGTTGTTTCACTGAAGCACTTGAGATGTCTTTGTCTGCATTATAACTTACACATTACGTTTGAACTTCAGGTAATACGTAACGCTAACTTTTGATCACAAGCGACTTAATTTCTTTATTGCGTCTGCGGTGGATTAATATGCAAATAAATTCTTAATGCGCAGTATCGATCAATTTTGCCAATCCACTAATCTACACTGAGACTGAGTTAACTGGATTTTATTCGAGATGCTTACAAGCTTTGATTTTGTTTGTGCTACACTTTCATTTAATTTACAGGGATTGTGACCCAGTTGTTTAGCTGTCGAGAATGTTATCAAGTCGAGCCGTTTTGCAGCGGGCTTTTACAGCTGAAATGAAGCAGGTACGCTTTATCTGCGCACTTTTTGTTTTGTTTTGGGCCGTGCGAAAAAACAAACATGGCTGCATCAACAGCTGAGTGGTTCAAGATGAGCTGCGGAAGAGTGACCGCATCTGAATTTAAAAATATACTATATTTTCAAAAAAACATGTTCTAGAATATCATTTTCGTAACTACCAACTTGGCAACACTTTTCAAATAAAGGGGCCATTTAAAAAAAAAAAGCAAGTTGCATGACACCAATGTGGTGATTTATTATTGTCTAAATTGTTTTAAATTTAATTATTTCTAAAAAATATTTAACTAAATATTTTATAACACATAAATAACTCAACTCTAGTTTTTTTGACAAACAAATTTGTGCAAAGCCAAGAACAAAATAAAATTGTACTTTTAGTTCCTTTTGAAAAAAATTATAAGTCTGCCAAGGAATACTTTTACATAAATTTATAGAGTTCCAAAGAATATAAAATTATTTAAAAAGTCGGAGAGAATTAGAGCTATTTAGCAATAACCAAATAATGTTCTAGAGGGTGTATAGTTTTAGAGTAAAAATATATACAAAAAGCTGTTCAAAAACTCGCGCCATTTAAATGCATTTGTTTTTAGTTGTATGACAAGTGTAGCCAAGCTTTCAAATTTTCAAATTATATTTTAGTATATATTTGGAATAAAAAAACTATATTTTCAACTATCATTTTTGGTCACGCTGCATGTAGCAGCTGATAAGAACAATTTTTAGAGAGGGAGGGGTTGGTCGCATGCAACAGCTGTTTTATTTGTATTAATTTTCGTGACGAGCTTTGTTTATGTTTGTTTTGTGAGATAAATAATAAGTGCAGTGAATAAATTCGTGTAAAGCGCATTGCAGTGCATAGTGAGAACCTAGTGTATGTGTATTGTGTGATTAACAAAATGAGTACAGACGATTTGTTGGTGCGACATGAAAAAAGTGACGATTCACCATCGAGTTCGCCAGCAACTCCAACGCCTGCGCCCAGTTCATCATTGAATCGCCTGCGCGACACCATTCGACGCACAGAAAGTATATCATCGCACATTTTTAACCAAATCTCCACGCAATTCTCAAATGCCGCTGCAGCGGCAGCCTCCTCTGAAATTATTGACGGTACTACTTCATACCCCGAAGTCCCACAGACTGTGGCGACGACTCCTACATTCTCATCTGGCAATACAATCCCTAAACGTAAAAAACCTGGTGAGTACATAAAACTATTCAATACTTCGTTTCATAAAAATAAAAATGAATTAAAAATGCCAATGTTTGAATTCGAATTATTGTGAAGTCTTGAAAAACAAGAAAATATTATCTTGAACACCCCTTATATAAAGCTCTCAAAAAGCTGTGCTGCTAAGCGCGCTTGACAAATCAATAGAAGCTTTTGCCTCAGTCATACCCAACGCAACAACAGGATAACTCATTGCACCTACAAAAAATAATCAAATTGTTCACATTTGTCATAATTTCATAATACAAATATTATACAATATTCACTAAGTGTTTGCGAAACATCTGTGCTCGAAGGCACCTCACCATACGCGATTGAAAGCCGCAGGAAAACGCTGGAATAACTCAATTCTTTTACGTATGTTGTGTGCAGTATGCGCTGCGCCCCCGCAGCTTTTAACAATTCAATGTGTTCATTTCTGGATATCTATTTTTATTGCTTCACCTGAATTGGACGCATACAGTAAGTGAAGGGCGACGCCTGCACGATGCGTGGACTAGTCGAGGATGCGAAAAAGACAAAGCTGTCACAGTCCAGCATTAACAACAACAGTAGTCGAGCGAAGCCTGGCATGGCATCGACGACAAGTGCAAGTACGTCCAGGCAATTAAAAGGCGTCATAAAAACGCCAACAACAACCTCAACAACAACATCGTCCATTAGTGCAAAGAAAACGCCACAAAGTATGCAACAACAAGTCGGCAAGTCCGCGAAGTCGGCTGCGTCATCAACTGCAACGCAAGTTGCAGCTACAGCAAACACCACAACAACAACAGTAACTACAGCTACCAGCACAGCAAGCAGCTCAAGCGCAAAGACAGCGACTGCAAAAACACAAAAGGGTCAGAATCAACCCCAACAATCGCAGCCAATGTCCACAGCGACAGTGACACCCGCGCCCGCACCCACATCGCAGTCACAGCCACAGCTACAACAACAGCTGCAGCCGTACAACAACAACAGCAACACAATTGCACTACCAAAGGCATCGCACGCCAATACGAACGAGGAGCTGGCTGGTGGAGTACAGGATACCATTTATCTGTGCAATTTCCGTGTCTCCGTCGATGGTGAATGGCTGTGCCTCAAGGAGCTGCAGGACATTGATGTGGCCGGTGGTGTCAAGACGGTTGGCGGCGGTGCTGCGGCGCTAAATGTATCTGCTGCTGGTGGTGGTGGTATAGGTGGTGGTAATTCTGTTGGAACTTCAAGTGGTGGCTTTGTGCAGCCGCGGCATCAGTCCAATCATCAGTTTGGGCAGCGCAACAAACGTTTCTCCGGTCTGTCGACGGCCAGCGGTGGCAGCACTCTTGAGGATAATGGTATTATGGCAATTGAAAATCTAATCGGGCGTCGTCTGTGCGACGTCGTCGGCTCAAATGCACTCGCGGCACCGCATCAGCAACACAAGAATGTGGGCCTCATCGGTGGCACACTTGCTGAGTGGTCCCATCTCTGTAGGTTGCTTCTTGTCCTTTCCTCATTTGCAAGCATATTTCATTCGTTAACTATTTCTTATTTTGTAGTGAGTAGTAATTATTGTTATTAACTACGTTTATGATTGATACCTTATGCACATTTTGCTTAACACACCAATTGAAGTTGTTGGCCATTTGGTCAGTATGGCAACTCTCTAAGTTAATTGGACAAGCACGCTAAGTTGGCTGCGCCTGGCAACTGCATGCACGGTTGCAATTGAGCTTGTTACGTTTTAAAAACGATAATAGTACAAAGTAATTTGACCAACTGCCAACTGTGTTTGCAATTTAAGTTTGAAAAGTAGACTTTTCACTCACATAATCATTATGTTAACATTATGCAAAGTGAGCACGGCATAAGCGCAGTAATTGTAAAGTTCTTTAACTCTTTGACACAGCATTAACGTAAAAGATAATCTTTATTTGGCATGTTACCGCATTGTTACGCTTTGTACACACTTTTGTCTCGCCGTCCCTTGTCTCGAGTGGGCTTGTCCTAATCTTAGATCATTGTGTAGGCAAGAGCTTAAACATACAATGAACTTTATTAAGGAAATATATTTGTAAACATCGTAACAGAGAAGGTGGGTGGCAGGTAAATGCACTTCATTTGCTGTCTTCATCGAATGTAGTTTCCCAACTAGCCGCATGCGACTAAAGAGATTAACATAAAAAATGAGAACCCTATAGTATTTAATGTGCTACCAATTTACCTCTCGGTCCGCAGTTGACCCAATTGTTGAAGAGCAGGCGATCGATACAGATACAGTGTCGGATTGTAATTCTTGAGACTGAAAGCTTGGGCTTCTAGGATGGGGCGCTGTAGGTTTAAGTTTCAAATGTTGCAGTTATTAATTGCTTTGTCTCTTAGTACGTACCTGGACTCGGAGTTTCTCGTCTCACATTTAAATCCTCTTTTCTTCTGTCTGGGCTTTCATTGTCTTGGCAATAATTGCTGTGCCTAGTTAAATAACTCTCGCATAGTTTCGAATCGCTGTCCACACTAGTCACTTCAAGTCTATTTAGTCCACCCTCTTGTCTCCTAAATCTACTATGACCATACAGTTGTCGAATACCGTCATCCTTTAATGACGGCTCCCTCTTCTCGGACTTCTGTTCCATTGATATGATAGATCCTATTTGAGGTCTATCTTTTCGTTCCCGCTCGGGTTCTAGCTCCCGTCCCTTCTCCCGTGTCCTCTCTTGTTCTTTTTCGCGCTGCGTGCCACGGCTTGTCTGTTTAGTCGAAGCCTTGGAACGCTTTTTCTCGGATTTAGTGTAATAGTCGTCTCGCTTCTCCCGACTCCTGTGAAGGGGTATGACTTTTCTTTGAAATTTATATCCTAGCGACGACGTCGAAGTCATTGAAGCCAGCTCATAATTGTGCTCTGTGGATGAAGCTAAGTTTGTGCGATTAGTAGTCGTCAGAGTTTGTACTTAACTCAAAATCTTACCCTTTGTGCGGGGAAGAAACCTTTCCAAATTGGCATGTTTCATAGGATCGGATAAAGGATCATACCGCTGGCTGCTTATTAAACCCATGCCTGATGTCGCTCCTTTCTCTGTTTCAGGCGATTTCCTTTTCTTATGTTTGCGTTCTTTCTCCTGTTTCTTTTTACAACCGAACAGTGTGCTCCAGCAGCTTTGTTCTTTTTTGGATTGCTGCACCGGCGGAGCCTCGACATCCGAGGTTCTTTTATCCGCTGGTTTCTCCTGTGGATGCTCTTTCGGTCTTGGACTCGGTTTGTTTTTGACCACGTACGTGCCAATTCCTTTCTTGCTTTTTTGCAAGTAACAACAAATGATCAGGATCAGAACCAACAGGAGCAGAGCCAAAAAGGCAGCGATGTAGGCTACATAGCTCGAATCCTCGCAATCGAGACATTCTTCCTCATTTGGCTTATTGTCATCTTCCCCAACGGAAGCATTGCGTAGATCATGCCTCTGCTTTCGGGGTCCAGATTTCTTATTCATTTTGTTAATGTTTTGCTGTTTGGATTTGTCTTTTTTATAGTTGTCGTCATCGTAGCTTAACTGATAGTCTTTAAAGTCATCATCACTTAATACTGGCTCCTTGCTGTCTTCTAATTGATCGGATGACTTCATTGTATAGCCGAGAGCTTCGTAAACTTGCAGCACACCGCCCAAGCCCGGATAGAATACATCGTCCCGATAGTGAACTTGCAAGTTCTCACGTATCCAGCTGCGTAGTTTTCTATTGTAAGTCTTGGGACTGATGCCTTGAAACCGATAGCAGTGGCTCAGTGTCTTGAAGAACTTGACCACTATGAACGCCGCTTGGGGGGAGCGAAGATTGTAGATGCGTCGATGCTTAAAGGGCAGGAATATGTTGCTTAGATGACCATTGCTATCCTCGGGCTCCAGGTGCGGCAGTGTCACTATCATCTGTTCCCTTTGAGCATCCTCATTGAGACAGCTCTGGTCGAGCAGTGCACAGCTGGACGCATCTTCCTCATGGAACCTATCCTCGTTCAATGTAATGGGCCTGATGTTTACCGACTTCAGCTGGCTGAGCACATCCATTACGGGCGTCCTCCAGCCGTTGCCATTTGTGTTGAGCATCTGTCGACACTGGCGATAGAGCGCCTCGAGGCGCTCCACCGTGCAGAGCTTGAGGTTGCCGGCGTAGTAGGAGACCTGTGCCACGGGCAGCAGGTAAAAGCGCAGATAGCCGCCCAAGGCATCGTAGAAGGCACGCTGTAGCAGTCGTCTCGTGTCCGCGTCGGACATGCGCTTCACCAGCTGATTGACGGTGTTGAAATACCTCATCAAGGTGTAGACAATGCCGTCGTGAAGCAGGCTCTGCGGATAGGATTTGGGCACCAGTAGCTCAAAGTCTTTGCGTGCGGACATGAGAGCAATGTCCTCCGTGGAAAAACATTTCTTGGGATAGTTGCCAAAGAGATTTGTGCCCAGAAATGAATCGTCATCGCAGACACTGCGACATAACTTCTTCGACTGTTGCTCAAATTGTGAATGGTCGGCATCTAAATTAGCATCCAGCTCGTCCGGTGAGGCGGCTGCATAAAAGGTGGCTTTGATGCGATCCTCAATGCTGCGAAGCAGCTCACCTTGGTCGAAGGTTTCATCCGCAGGCTGGGGACGCGCCTGCTCAAAATGTTGAGCAGCTGACAATTCATTTATGTTGGCATTTGAGTTGAGCTTTTTTCGATGCTGATGCGTTTCGGAGGAAAGCATGGATTGGAGCGTTAGCTCATTCTGAAAGTCGTTGGGCACCTCCAGTGTGGACAGATCAATGCTATAGATGGGACAACCGCCGGGCGCCAGAAACAACAGCAACGAGAACAGCACATAAATGTTCATAATTTATATATATTGAGTTTTCATTGTTTTTGAAGCAAAATGTCCCGAATTTGACAGTAACTTCGATATACAGTTCATATGTAGTTACACAATGTTAGCCACAACTCCTGGCAAGAAACGCACGCTAAACCCCGCCACTTGGGCCGAACGCTTCTTCTTGCAGCACGCGACACGGCCGAGATTGAGCGCAGCAATCTGGTTAACATCTGCAAGCTGGTCGTCAAGGAGCTGCTGGAGCAATCGTTGCGTTATGGACGCATGCTGGACTCGGATCACTTGCCATTGCAGCACTTTTTCATTGTTATCGAGCATGTGCTGGGCCATGGCCTGAGGCCAAAGAAGGGCTTGCTGGGACCGCGCAAGGAGCTCTGGGATCTGCTGCAGAGCGTCGAAAACTATTGTCCCGAGGCACAGGACATTACGGCCAGCGTACGGGATCTGCCAACGGTGCGCACGCACATTGGGCGAGCCCGTGCCTGGCTGCGCATTGCCTTGATGCAAAAGAAGCTATCCGATTACCTGCAGGCCTTGATTGAGCACCGGGATGATTCCCTCTATGACTACTACGAGCCACATGCGCTCATGATGAGCGACGAGGTTGGTGTCCCACAATACTGGCCAGCCTGAAGTGTTCCAAACTTAACTCGTTCCCCATTGCCTTGCAGATTGTTGTGATAATGGGCATTCTAGTGGGGCTCAATGTCATCGATTGCAATCTGTGCGTCAAGGAGGAGGATCTGGATTCGCAGCAGGGCGTCATTGATTTTTCGCTCTATCTGCGCTCCAGTTCCCGCAATGCGGAGGCCAGCGACGATACAAATGTGCCACCTGCCCCGCTCGATGCTACTGGCCAGGGCAATATGATAGCCGTGCTCGACCAGAAGAATTATATCGAGGAGCTCAATCGACATCTCAAGTGCGTTATTGCCCCAGTCTTGTCCGAGGCATCCAATCCAATGTATAATGTATTTTCCTACGCAATTGTAGCGCAACTGTGGCCAATCTGCAGGCCAAAGTGGAATCGCTGACCACCACCAATGCACTGATGAAGGAGGATCTGGCCATAGCACGCAACAGTCTGCTGGCTCTGCAGGCCGAGAACCAAGCCATGCGTCAGTCGAGCAGCCAGTCAATGCAGTCGGATAGAAGCTCCAATGGCAGTGGCAGCGACAAGGAGAAGGCACAGCAGACAGAGGCTGTGAGCGCCGAGTTGACCGAGGAGCGCAAGAAGAACGCCGATCTGGACAAGGAGCTCAAGTTGCAGGTGTCGCTGAAGGCAGAGTCCGATATGGCCATGAAGCTGCTGGAGAAGGACATTCACGAGAAGCAGGATACGATTGTGTCGCTGCGTCGGCAACTGGATGACATTAAGCAGATCAATCTGGAGATGTATCGCAAGCTGCAGGTGCGTATACACCCCACCCCCACCTCCATCCCCCCACACTTCATCAGCATAACACACCTTAACTCATCTGATCACATTCATCAACAACTCATTTGGTCGCTAGTTATTGGTTTGTTTGCTGTCTTTGGTTTAATGTTTCAACAAATTCGACCCAAAACTTAATCGTACTTTGACGTTTGGCCTGTCCAATCTGTTGTCAACCAATCGAATCGAATTGAAAAAAAAACATAACTACTACTCGTTTAAAATTTAATTAGGAATGTGAAGATGAACTCACACAGAAAGGCGAGATGGTCTCTCGTTTGCAAACGAAAGCCTCACAAATTGGTAACATTTTACAATCGCTAGAAAAGAAATACGAGTCCCAGCTCGTCGAGCAGCAACAGGTGAGCGCCGGAGCGGCCGGGGAACGATCACCCAACACTCGACGCCAGCAGAATCTGCAGAAGTTTGAGGCACTTACCAAGAAGCACAAACAGGACACTGGACCGCCCATGAAGCGAATGCATCTCAAGATGGACGGCATACCGCCTTTCAATCCCAACAACTATCGCAAATCTCCGGCAAACCCAGCTCCTCCCCCGTTGCAGCCCCAAATGCCAACAGAAGACTCTGCTGTCATCAAATCGCCCACGTCCGCCAAATCGTTGAACGATGAGCTGGCCGAGGCAGCTGCCGCTGTGACACATCACTTTAAGATGGGTGGCGATGGATCTCGCAGTGACTATGCCCTGTCTCAGGATCAGGAAACTGCGCTGGGCAGCACCTAAAGTAGCTTTAATAACATTGTTGAGAAGGCATTTACTTAAGTTCTATATTCTCTATAATCATGGATGAATGTTAGAATCATGACATCATGTGTGTATATACACCCTATATACAAGTACTACTTACGTTATGGTTCCTGATTCGGTCTGGCGACCTGCTGTCACCTGTAGAGTTACAAACCCAATCGGAACTCAATGTGCAACTGCTTAATAATAAATGTTATTAGCGAGTCTATGTTTTATAAACGATATTACATGAATGTACGATGCCTTCAATGCTTAGAGGACCCCCTAGTCATATATATTATATAGAAATACATATAAACGAGGTATAATCGTAACAAATTGTTGATGATTCTGAAAAAATTATAAGCTGTTAGCTGAATTCCCTTCTTCCCGAATAAAGAATTCCAAATCATATTATGATTTACGTATGTATAGTTATAGAGCTGAATTATTACAATATATATTTATTCTGCCGATACCGATGATACTCGATTCGATATGCATATGTACTTACTTTCAACTTGCTTTAATAACAATGTAACATAATTATATAAATATGTATCTATATTAACGTGTTAAAGGGACTACATACACACATCTTACTAACAAGTCTAGCTAAAGCAACCCAAACTGAAACCAATCAAATAAAACTTATCTTAACTCTAGTCTTTCATTTCTAACTAACATCGCTGTCTAGGTTCTTATGGTTTTCTTGAAAAGATCTCGTACAAAAGATTCTCGTATAATTTATTTTATTGACAGGACTGCAATTCTTCGCTGAGCCACAAAACGGAATTAATGAGCAAGTTAGAGTGCCAAAAGGAGGACATGGCGACCACAATTGAACAATTAGAGAAAAAGTAAGACTGCGAAATGAGATTTATAATATACAACATAAGTAATGTCAGGATCCGAAACTTATAGGATGGTTGAATCGATTTCAGTTGATAATCTGATAATTGTTGCATCAATACACAAAATCAAGTTGAAGAATCCTCGATTAATATCAGCCGAATTAAATTGATTTAATAAAATCTACATTACATATGAGATCAATATTGAAAAAACTAAAATCAGAAAAAATAATATTAGCCTTGACTCTTTTTTGGTAGCCACATTGTGCAAGATACATAAATTTCGTAGATTCAGATAATTAATGAATTTTGTGGCATTTAATGATGAAAACCTGCCTAATTCAATTAATGTCTTCCCCTCCCCTTAGGTGGTCTAACGATAAAAGCAACTTGGGTGAGATACTGAAGAGCACGTCACAAACGTTATCCACCCAAGTGACGGCTTCTGAGGAAAGGGCTGCTCGCGCCGAGGCAGAGAATCGCATTGAGCGCGAATGGCGCATCTCTTTGCAGGACAAGGAGCTGAAAATGAAGGAAAAGATTGCCACGTTGCAAGCCTGTGTTAAAGAGCTGACCGAGGACAAACAAAGGAGTGAAAAACTAAAGCTCGATTTGGAGAAGGTGCGCACGCAATGGTCCGATGCACAGACGACGCTTGAGGAGCTGGGCATACAGTTGAGTACCAGCAAGTTGAAGATATCCGAATTCCAGGACAACGAACGACGCCAACAGCAGCTAATGTCCGGTTCCTCGCAGTCGCTACAAACCACACCTGATATGGTCAGCAATCCTGGTATTTGGGCACCTGATTCCATAGCTACTCACTGCACTGCCTGCACGCGGGAATTCAATTTGACCCGGCGCAAGCATCATTGCCGCAGCTGTGGCGAAATCTTCTGCAAGGCCTGCTCCGAGCATACACTGCCGCTGCTCAATGCCCAGGGCCAGCCTGGGCGACCTGTACGAGTTTGTGATGCATGCTACGTTTCCACTGGAAAATGATGAATAACAATGTTTCTACACACATTTAGTATGTTTATATACATATACACATATACATATATATTTGCCAATATTTGTTACAAATAAATACATATTGTGTTGAATAAATGTAATAATTTATTCATTTATTAAGCCGCATTCAAAATTGGCAAGTCGTGCATTTATCAAATTTTCCAATTCTGTATAATTTTATTTAAAGATAATCGTCTTGATCAAAACTCATTAAATATAATTTTATTAAATAATTTTGAAAAATGTCATTCATTATTAATTTAACAGGTTTTACACAAGTGCCACTACATCTGTTAACTTAACAGTGTGTGGGTTGCTCACTTTCTACTTCTGTTAATTTTCTGTAGTATTTTTGTTAAATTTATCGATAAGCGACATATCGAAAATATTGATAGAAGTGCATCCCTTCTTTTAGCGCCAACATTTAAAGGTTGTAATGAACACTTGAGTAGTAATTAGGTTAGAGCTGACTTGTTGAATTTCTAATAAACATTGTTTGCTACCCTACACATAACGGCAGCCGCAGTAAAAGTGGACACACATCCCAGTTTATTGAAAACTAATGGCTGTCAATTCGACGGCCATTATTTATCACCATACTCGCAGTTTTTTAATTAAATCAAATAAAACTCACAGCTGGCAGCGTCTATAACTAAATACAGCCTACGGGCGTTCGAGAGTTGTCATTACCATAACTTAAGAGAGCGAATATAAACCCACAGTTTGGCTGGGAAACACGCGCCCTTGCCCAGGCATATGTGCTGATTCAACTAATAACAGTTACCTCACCTAGTTGTCAAAGGGGCGTTTTTTCTGCGCTCCTAACTGAGGGTTAGATAACGGGGTTGGGTAATCGGAAAATAACTTAGAGCACATTTGCCTGGGGTAGCTCATGGAAATCGGAAACAGTGTTTGTAGCCAAACAATGGCTGTGAATTTTGAGAGCCAGGCTAAAGGGCGTCGCTTCTTCGTGTTCTTGATTGTTATTAAAAATTATACAAACTGTGTACAATATTGTGTGATTATATTAACACCCAAAACTCGAGCGTGTCATTGCCAAAGTCAGTCCAAAGAGCTGAGAGACCTTCCATGTTTTGAGCAATGTGGCCAGCTCAAATTACGGGTTCAAGCATAGGCAGCATAATCCCATCGTCCTGCCCTGCTAACGATCCTATAATGGACCCATTTACGTCAGGGTGTCAAATTTGATTTTGTGCCGGAATTCGCAATATTGTATAAAATGTGAATGTTTGCCTCTTGAGCCATTTTCTGCACCGGCAATTGTTTGAAATGCGAGCATCCGGTTTGGTGTTCTCTGAGATTATAGTGCCAATTTCAGTGCTAATTTCCAAGGAATGCTTTTGGCGTGTGTCATGTAACAGAGCACATATTGAATATGCAACAAATAGCTGGCTAAAATTCGATTACAATTACAAATAAATGCGATGTGTGCCTTTATAGGATCTGCATATGACACCAGACAATCTTGCAAGCCACGTGTAGGAGGAAATTCAGCTAACAACTTCGGCAGCAACAGGAAAACAACAAACATCACAAAAGTTTCTGTGAACTTTTAACAAAATTTTACGTTTCCTTGAATTTACGATACGAGTCCTTGTATTTGTATTTGTTTCGTCCTTCACTAGCCAGCAGCAGCACGTGGAAGTTGAAAATGGCTTCCAACTTCCACGGTACTTCCCCCCTCAATGCTCAGCTCTGCTCTGCTATGCTTGTAGTAAATATATTATCGTCGAAGGCGGAAGAGAAGCAAAATGTAATTTCATGGCTCGCTGAACGACGAGAACGAAATACAAGAGAGTTCAAAGTTTCAGCTTGTAGCGAAGGCTACAGCAGCTTTCTAGACACTAAATATGCTGGCAGGACCTGGCTGTTGTACAGGACTTGAAAGACGACGGAAGTTATTTAATGAGATTTCTTTATGTCAAAGATAAGTCGAAGAAGACAACGAGAATGTTCACAGGTTGCAACTAAGAAAGCAAATGGTCTGGTTTCTGTAAAACAATATGCTAAAAGCGACAAAAAAACAACATGGAACTGTCCCTTGGCCAGGACTCAAACGAGGGTTGTGACTTTATTAACATGATGACGACGGCGGCAACACGGCTGAAAAGGATAAGCGCAGACCAACAATTGTTGCACACACTTGAAATTAAATTAACTTTTTTCTCGCCCCTGTCCACTTGGAGTGGCTGCGTCGTCGCTTTGTTCCAATGCCTGCCGCTGACAGTTCCAAATGGAAAGCGTTTGGTAGCTGGAGCTGGTGCTGGAGCTGGTACAACGCTTTGGGTGGCTGTACCTACCGACCAAGACCTTTTAAAATAGAGACAATGTTCGTGTGCAGCCGTCGTCAGCCTGATGCGCCTCTCGTCGCCGCCTTCGTCTTCGATGATTGCTCAAATATTGTCTTTGGACGCGATGCAAGACGCAAAAGCATAAAACACAAGTTCAACTGCGCAACAACACACAACAACAACAACAACAGCAACAACAACAACTACAATAATAATCATAAAACGTAAAACAAACAAATCGCAATCGGAATGAATGAATGAGGCAATGACGCAAGGAAATCTCATTAGCCGCGTGTCTTCAAGTTTCATTTTTAATTTTGTACAATTTTTTATCTCTCTACTACCTTCAGAGCGAGCAGACATAAAGATCTTTGTATACATATGTATATATGAGTATTTTTTTCGGTGGTCTTGATCAAATAATTTTGCGGCCAATGCATGGCAAATATTTGTCAACATTTTAAGGCACTTTTCTTTTGTGTCTCTCAATCGTCCGTAAGTGCCCCTCCAAGCCCCTGGTATGCATACTACTACTGCATACATAATATACCTTTTGTATTTGTCACTGTCTCGACATCGACATCTGAATCAGAAGCAGTTCATCGTAACTTTGCAGGCTGCTGCTCACTTGAGCACTTGAGCCGAGTCTCGGTCTTCGCCCCGTCGGAGGCATCAAAAGCAAAGAGACATGGTCAACAGACAGCGGACAGCAGGCAGCGGGGGCAAGCAAAGTAGCAAGTAGCAATGATCCCCAGTTGATTTCAACTTTCGTCACCAGCAACCTTCTCCATCAGCATCATCAGCACTTTGCATTCACAACCTCCACAAGTAACGGCTACTTATATTTGTGTTACACTGTGATGGAAAGCCAGTTGTCAGTTGCCAGTAGCCAGTTGCCATTTGCATTGCATCTAACCTAACTGAAGATGATCAGCTTTGCCACACAATGTTGGTTATTTCAAATGAACAAGATACATATGTAAGAATACTCTATTTCTATTTCACCCACTTTACAGGATTAAAGAAACTTATTTTATTCGATTCAATATAAAAGATTGGCGACTAATTTTGAAAGGCACTTCGAAAAGTTTTATTTCTTTTTAAATTTAAGAAACGGAAGGTATTTATAATAGATTATTCAGCCATAATAATGCTTATTTATTTTAAATTTGAGAAACAGGTAATATTCTTTGAGCCTCTGTTCCCTTCAGATCCCATAATAGATAATTCAGCAATAATATTATCGGTCTCTTTGTCTCAGTGAGAGCTGTGGTGTTTTAAAGAACTTTATATATATTTAGTGGAGGGAAAAATGTATATCCGTGCTCATCAATAGAGAACGGGCTTACATTTTAAACAGTTATTTTGCGGGGAAATTCTAGCATAATATATGAAAGAAAATGAATCTTAAGAGTTTTAGAAATCTATAGGTTACTCCGCTTTAATCCAAACCGTTTGTATTTCAAAATCGATTCGCCAATGTTTAAAGTACTCGATTGAGTGCTCTAAGGGCATATCCGATTCATCGTGCTGTAGTGAATATCTTTCATTTCGTGTTGTGATTTCAGTAGCAGTTGTAGTTGTTGTTTATTTTTGTTAAGCACTCTTTATTGTAGTTGTGTACTGGCTACTGGCTACTGGTTACTGATTGATGCTGTGACTGCGGTAGCTGATGATTACGAGTATTGTTTATATTGGACGATGCCGCCGCTTATTCACCCCCCCGTGGGTAGCAACCATGGCACTGTTGTGGAGCCCAGCTCATGCATGAAGAGCATGAAGAGCCAAGTCGACGACATAATGGACATGTTTCAGCTTTTGTTGGCTGAAGAAGTTGTCAGTGCGGTCCAACTGATTTGCATATTTGGCCCCCAGTAAAAACACTTTAAGTGGCCACCCAGCAGCTCACAACACATTTCTATTCGTTTGTATGTGTGTGTGTGAGTGAGCGTGCGGACTTTAAACAAAGTTAAAATATGAGAAATAGGTACCGCGTTAAAACTGGTAGCAACAACAGCAACAAAACCAACAGCTTCTAGCCATTTACAGTTGCCAACGAGTACATGCGTGCGCGAGAGAGATAGAGAAAGAGAGAGAGCCAGTTGGTTGTCCTTGTGCAGCGCTCACACCCATACATACAGACATGCAGCACACAGCTTTGCTGCGCCTCTCTTCAGTTTGGAAACTTGTTTCTTTTGGGCCAGCTGCCAAATACAACATTGTAGCCGCTTTGTGTTTTCATTGTGTGCGTTTATATGTGCCAGCCAGTACTGTGTGTGTGTGTATGTGAGCAGTAGCTCCGCCTCTGAGCGTAGGCGGAGTTTGTTCAAAGAGCGCAAAAAGTTCAGCGCACAAAAGAGAGCGAGAGAGTGAGAGAGCGCAATGTTGCGCATAGCTGTTCAAATGTCGCCGATTCTGTCGCACACGTGACTTTGCTCTACTGTTTGTTGCTATTGCTGAAGCTGCTGGCGTCGCCGTCGCGGTTTGTTTCAATTGCAATAATTTTGTAACATTCTAATAGGCCAATACGACCCACTGATGCCGCCATTGCCCCCCATAGCTCACGCCGTGGATGTCTTATGTATAAAGTGCAAGCAACTTAAAGCTCTTTGTTATGATAGCACTATTGTAATCGAAGCAGCGATAATTATCGCGACTATCGAAATATACGAGAGTGATTAATTGCCTTGAGTTGCATACAATTTATATAATGAAATGAAAATGTTTTTTAAAGCGTAAAAATTGTAATAATTCAGTTAAGTACACCAAATTTAAGCTGCAAACATAAAGATGTTTAAAGTAATTGTTAATTTGAGTACAATTTTCCTATTTCTTCTCACTTTATTCACATCAAAACATAAACATTTCGTTTATTGCGTTAGATTTGAAGTTTTTTAGAGACGAACATTTCTTCATTATAAACAATAAGCAATTATGTCGTTTCCTTTTGAGCAGCTGAAAATGAATAGCAAGTGGCAACATGCCAAAAAGCAAGCTGCTTTAACATTGAGAGCAGCTGCATGAAGATTCAGACGACCCCCGGCTGTAACTGCCAGCAGTAGCTCTGTTGACCTCCTAAGCTGCTCCAGCCTCGATCCCTTGCCGCCCAAGGGCTTTATACATAAGCAAAGGAAACAACAAATACAGTATGCCAACTGTGTCAGTTGTGTTTCACAGTATGCGAGTGTGTGTGTGTGTGTGTGAGTGTGTGAGTGTATCGCCTACGCTGTCATGCCAACCAGCAGCGAGGTCGCATCGCTGCTGAGGCACAACAACGTTTTTGGTTGGCTGTTCCATTAACGAAGCTCTCACACTCAGACACACGCACACAAGCTAGAAAAAAAAACAACAAGAGCAAAAAGGAAATTGTGAAACAAAAGCAACAAAGAAAATGAAAGAAACCTCAAACAACCACCAGCGGCTGAGGCAATAACATGAGCACCACCACCATCACCACAACGTCTGCCACTGCCGCACTAAACAAGCACAGCCAACCAGACCCGCTTCGCTCCACACACAGAGCTCACGTTGCTCATACGCCGCGTCTGCCGCAGTCGCCGACGCTCTGCCTTGCCTCGAGTGCACAAATTTGTATACAGTACCAAATTAGATTTTGAAACTTTTTTCTTAATTGCTGCTGCTACTGCCGTTCTGCCGTTCTGCCACTCTGCTGCTCTGCTGCCAACGCCGACGCAGGGCCAAGCAGCACACACACAAAAGGTGGTGGCAACACTCTCTGAATGTTCCATTTACGTGCATGTATTTGCAACCCTCGTTGTGTGCGTGTGTGTGTGTGCTGCTTTTGTATTGGTAAATGTTGCCGCTTGCCGCCATTTGCCCTGATGCTGCTGTGGCTCTGCTCTGCCGTCAGAGTTCAGAGCTACCGTGAGCTGCCCGCTTTAGATTTATCCCAAGTTGATTCAGTTGCAATCGAGTGCTCCGTCTGACATGGTCGTCAATGCGCGCGTGTTTACCAATCAGCCGTGATCGTCGCCGAGCCCAGATCGTTACCGTTGCCAATTCGATGCGAAACAAACGAAATTGTTTATGACAAAAATATACAAGAAGCAAAGCAACAAAAAAAACACAAAAGAAAACAAAAACAGATCGCCATTAGATCAAAGCAAAACTCTCAAAGAGTGTGAGTGTGTGTGCGAGTGTGTGTTCGATTCATATGATGAGTTTACCGTCGGGTGTGGATATGCAGAATCTAATGTCCCAGCATCCAGTGCTGGGCGCCCTGCCGCCTGCCTTCTTCTTACGCGCCGCCTCGGAGCGCTATCAGCGCACTCCCAAATGTGCCCGATGTCGCAATCATGGCGTGGTGAGTCTGCCTAATCCCAACCAGCTCTCCTTCGCAGCACCACTAACGTGATCGTTGGTCAATCGCTTTGTTTGTTTTGCAGGTCAGCGCCTTGAAGGGTCACAAACGCTATTGCCGCTGGCGGGATTGCGTCTGTGCCAAATGCACCTTGATTGCGGAGCGCCAGCGGGTGATGGCCGCACAGGTGGGTGACAAATGGACATGCCAAGCCGCATAGTCATCTAATCTGCTAGTTTTCTGTTTCCATTGGTTTCCAGGTCGCCTTGCGACGCCAGCAGGCGCAGGAGGAGAACGAGGCACGTGAGCTGGGACTGCTGTACACTTCAGTGCCGGGTTCGGGACAACAGAATGGTAGCGACAGTGTTACACCCACCTCACATAGTCCTCCACATGGTGGCGGCAATGCATCCGCCGGTGCTGGCAATGCTCCGGCACAGAACGGCGTATTCCATGGCGGCATTCCATCGCCTCCCAGCGACGGCTACGAGGCGGGCTCCACGCCCAGCCACCATCAACAGCATCAGCATCACAATCAGCACCAACAGCAACGCCAGTCGACGCAGCATTACAATGGCAATGAATCCGACACGGATGGACGCACCACACGATCCGAGCACCTCAGCGTGGGTTTCTCCCCGACGCGCACCGAGCTGGACGAGAGTCCCGGTAAGTGCTGCAAAAAAATGAAATTATTATATTTATGCCCCGTTGCTCCGCATGCCAAACAACGGCCACTTCACAGCGGTGTGTGATGTGTGACATTACCACGCCTCCGCCTCCAACTCCAACTCCAAAACTGTCCCCCACCTGTGGCCACAGCCCCGCCAGCGCTTCAAAGCCTAAGAAAATACCAGCATAATTTTTTCTATTTTTATTTTCAATTGTCAAAAGCGCAACGGTGCATAAAGTGCCACACTCCCCATCTACATGTGTGTGTGCTTGACTCTTTAAGTGTGTGTGTGAGGGGGTGTGGAGTTCTAGGTGTTGTTAGCACAAAGCTGTCCCAGCCAAGGCGTCGCCTTGCACTCTACCAAGCTGCCAACCGAAGGGTCTGCTTTAAATTCAAGTAAATGGGAAAAAGTTGCAACAATTAAAGAGAAGTCTTGACAGGAGCCGCACCCAAGGAGATGTGGCGTCTGTGAACTCTTTAAAATTATCGCTTCCTTTTAAAACACATTTAATTCATTAATATACTATGGGTTTTTACATTTTCAATTTTTAAGATGCCTCATTAGAGTTACCAATATGATACTTGTTATTTTCAATCATCGCCTTTTATTTTATCTAATTGAATATATTTTATTGAAAAGTAATTCTTACTTTTCTAAGTTAAAAGTTTCCCTTGAATGGCATTAAAAATGTATAAGAAACACAACGGATAATGGAATAACACCGTCATCCAATAAGTTCCCTTAAAACATTTTGATTTATGATTTAAATGCGGGCTCAGCTCGACTTTGAGAATTCATTGAAAGCAAAAGTCGACAGCCTTTCAAAACTGTTGTAATAACAATATTATCCGACCCTAAAGACACATATTAGCAATCTTCTTATGACATGGCATAACATCCCTATAACCAAACAGTGTGGAACAGTTCCAAAGCCTATCATCAATATACACTTAGAGCCAGTCAATGGGCCAATTTGAATGTAGATTACATCGTCAGCTGGTAAGACAACTCCAAGCTAAGGGCGTAATACGAGCCTGCTTTTGCTGCTGTTTTTGATTTTCTTGATTTGTTTGCTTTTATTGTTTCGAGAAAGGAAAACACGCAAGGATTCTCACGCGAATCAATCGAACCTGTCCATTTAAGTAGTACACAGTTTATTTGCACTGAAATTCAAGACGATTTTACGCTTGAGTTTTCATCCAAAATAAAAACTGAAGCAGCACCGCCAGGTGTCCGTGTCCGTATCCGTGTCCCAGTTTTGGGTCCACAAGGAATGTATCGGAATACCCGAGGGTTACAGATCGACAGGGCGCAACTTAATTAAATTTTCACTGCGGCTTCGTCAACTGCAAATCAAATATAGACAACAATAAAAAATATCGTATAACTTGTTTCACTTCGGAGTACAGGTTGCAGTCAGACAACAGACTCATAAGGTTCTTTTTCGGGGGTTGGGGGTTGGCATGTCAACGAACCCTCTCTACCCTCTGCTAGCTGTGTTTGCGATTCTCGTGATTACATTTTGTCTATTTTTATTTGATTTTACATTCGTGTGTTGTAAAATTGGATACTTTTATTTGTTGTTCGCCCCGTCAAGTGGAAAAACCGCACAGTTTCCCACAACTACCTGCCTGCCTCTCTGCCTGATCTAACCTTGCCTCTCTTTGTGCATTTCTTTTCTTTTGCAGTCTCGAAGCGTGGCGCTGCTCTGTCGAATGAAACGGATCAGGATTCGGGATCAGAGTCGGGCTCACCTAGCAGCCCTAGGCCCAAGGTGGCCGGCCTGTTCAATTTGACCGCTAGCCTCTCGCCTGCTCGCACCGGTCCGCCCAGCTCACCAGAGTCCGATCTGGACGTTGATTCGGCGCCCGACGAGGCCACACCGGAGAACCTGAGCCTCAAGAAGGAGGACAGCAACTCGCCGCCAAATACACCCGCCGAGAATCTGCATTTGTTGCGTACCTTTGGCAATGGACATGCCCAGGGCTTTATGCCCTACCATCACACGCAGTTCCTGGCCGCCGCTGGACTACCCGCTCATCATCCGGTAGCGCAGTCGCAGTTGCAGCAGCAGCATTTGGCGCAGCATACGCAGGCACAGCATCAGCAGCAGCAGCAGCAGCAACAACAACAGCAGCAGCAACAACAGCAACAAAGGTCGCCCATTGATGTGCTGATGCGAGTGTTTCCCAGTCGACGACGCAGTGATGTGGAGCAGCTGATGCAGCGCTTTCGCGGCGATGTGCTCCAGGCCATGGAGTGCATGCTGGCTGGCGAGGATTTGACGCAGACGCCGCCGCCAGCGCAGGTGCCACCCTCGCCGCCATTCCCCATGAAGTCCGCCTTTTCGCCATTGGTGCCGCCAGCGGTCTTTGGCTCTCCCACTCATCCGCATCGCTATCATCCCTTCATGCAGGCGCATGCCAAGCGCTTCCTCTCTGCCCCCTATGCCGGCACGGGTTATCTGCCCGGCGTGTTGAGCACCGCCGATATTGAGCAATCCGAATCGAATGGCGCCGGCGGCATTGCCATCGATCGCACCAGCAATGCTGGCGACTCTCAAGATTGAGGTAGCGGCAACTGCAACTGCAACTGCGACAGCAACTCAAATGCCAGCGGTGTTGTCGTCTTCCGGCCCTTTGAGCCATAGCTCAATGTCTCATCCGCCAGATGCCAGATGCCGCATGCCGCATGCGACATGCAACACGCCATATGGATTAGGTTTATTGTAAACATTCTTTTAGGGAAATCGAATCGAATCAAATCGAATCGAATCGTAGCCTAGCAATTGGTTTTCTTTAGTTCGTAAGCATTATAACACTGGCTATACTCGTATCCTAGCATCTACTCACCCCTCAATGTGTACCGCCCCCTACCACCCCCTCTAAGCATAACTGTAAATTGTAGCTGCCGCATGTTTATCACTCAGAAGTATTGTACCATACGTTAAGAGCTCTAAGATACGATTAGATCAAATTAACATTATTATTGAGATTACTATATTGTGTAAAGAACTATATACCTATTGAGATACCTATGTATATGTACCATATACCCCATGCATACATATATACATATATCGTACTATGTATTAGATAATACATTTCAAACACTGTGTTAAAGTATTTAATAAATTTAAAAACAAATTCAATAAATCGAATTGCACGAAAGTTTTATTGATCAAATGGTTGGAAATTATTTGATCTTATCTTATGGAATATAATTGGTTCACATTGGTCACGGTTTCAAATTTATAGAACTTTTCAGTCTGGAGATTAATGTGTCAAGTCTTTCACATGTATTTATTACTTTGTCTTGGCGCATAAGAAACTTGGAATTTGTTTAGAAAAGAGATTGTTAAATCGGTTAATTGGTTTTTATTGATTTGCTTCCATTTTTAAATCATCAAGAATGGCAAATGATCATATGAATAAAAGGGTTCGACTTGTCCAAATAATAAATATTATACTCATTGAGTTTTTAAATGTTTTTTGTTCAAATGGAAACATTTTTAATTCCTTATATAATAGTTATGAGTTCAAAAGAATCGAAGATCAACAAAGGATCTGGGAAGAGCAGGAAAAATGCGCATACACTATTTGAATCTTTGCTCTTTTGTTTATTTAAAAACGAATTATAATTCTTAAATTAAATTTATTTAATAAAAATTAAAAGTAATTATTATATTTTGATTATTATTTAAACATTTAACCACAACTTTCATTTTCCATTTTTTATATAAAAATCAAAAATTTATTTATATTGTTAAAATTAAACGAAAACAAATTTCAAATTAAAAAAATCTTTTGGATAAAGGGAACCAGATAATATAAAGAAACAATACATATTTATAATCTACACTTCAATAGCTGTCAGTTGATATATTTTATGCTCTTAAAATAAACGATTTATTGCAATAATTTGACAAAAGGAATTAAATGAGATAACATGAAATTAAGCTGTCTAATGGAATTATGCTAGAAAAAGGAAATTAATTAAGTAAAATAAATTGCTTGGCATTAATTATAATATTAAGCTCGACTGGTATTAAATGACCAAAGGTCAATTTTAATTGGACTCGTAATTGTTTCATTAATCATCTGATTATTGAAAAATGTGGGAAATCAATATACATCAATAAAAGGACGAAAACTCTCGATAATTTAATGTGAGAATATTTCCAAATTGGCAATGACAATTATGGCCTTACGAGTGCCATATGAAGAGCATTGTGAAGCGTTAAGCCATATCAATATTATCTATTCGCCACTATAAAACTATGTGTTATTATCAAACTGACGGCACACGACCTCAAACCCAGAACTAAAGCACTGTGAAAACTGAAAATTGTAAACTATAAACTGTAAACTGTGTGGAAAAGTGTGAAAACCTTTTTCACACAAATGGTTTCGCTTGTTTGCTTTTCGGACACACGACACATAAACAAATTATAATAAAACTAATGCCCACACACACTGGGGATTAGGGCGGGAGAGAGGTAACAGTAGTTGAGGGTCAGAAAATGACCAGCATGATGATGGGCATGTGTGGTTGAGATACTTTACAATGGGCAAAAAGGACTCGGCAGGCTGGATGACAATAATATCGGTTACACGCATGCCGGAGTGCAAATTACAAAACTATTTTCCGACATGGAGCTGAAATGGAAATGGATAACAAAATTAAATTATTGGATATCAATTTGTCCAATACGTTCTGTTGTGTGGCATTGTGTGCGATGCCAAACTCGAAAAGTCAACGACAACAACAATAACAACAACAAGAACAGTAGAGTGTGTATATTTATGCATCATGTGTGTGTTTTGCCGGCAACAGGGGCATACAATGCGATGCTGCTGCTCTCGCTATGTACCATTGTCAGGGCACTAACAATGATGGGGTGGTCGGTCCAACGGTAGTCCATAGACCATCCACCAATCGCTTCTGCGGACAATAGAAGGCAGAAACTACCAGTCGACTGGCCAGGGCTTGTTATTGTCAATGGACGAGCTGTCGATAATATCTTAGAGTATCGGTCCATGTAGGCCAAACAATGGAGAGAGCAGGCAACATGCACGCTGCTGCTGCTGCTGCTGGAGTGGCCAACAAAATGCATACAATGTCAGGCAAGGAACTGCTTGGATAATAGACAATGAATTAATAGCAGGCGATTACGCCAACTGAAGCCAAACAAATAAACCAACAAGCCAACAAATACACAAGCATGGCAAACAAATAGATATTTAGATACGATAGATACTCGTAGATAGATAGCTTGATCTGGCATAGAATGTGCCCTCTGGATTGAGCTCTGACTGCTCTGCTGCAGATGCCACACTGTTCTTGCGGCTTCCCATAAGTGCCGTCAATTAAAAACTCAAACAAGCTTCAGCCTCTTTAGCTTGAGGCAGTGCCAAGAAATGGCACATGGTTGGTACATCTTGATGAAAACCCTTTAGCGAAACGAGTCCTTGCCAAAGGGTTACTTAACGGCTTAAATGCCTCATCTGGCCATATGTTTCGCCTTAGCCCAATAAAACGAGGGTGGTCTCTGTCTTCTGTCTCTGGCTCTGTCTCGGTGTCTGTCATGGCATTAGTTTCATTTATTTGTTATTATTTGCTTTGCCAGATTTCAAATGCGTTTTCCCTTATGTTATTACAAGGCAAACATTAAAGACACAGCGACTCTTTGGCCCATTGGGTAACCCAATCTGCGGCTTGTCAAGCACCAGGTCATAAGGCTACATAGCAACTAATTTGGCAGGTTCCATGTCTCTCTCTCCCTGCTTCCCTCCCCACAAGTTGTTGTTTTGTTTTTCCAACACACAGACACATAAGATAGAAAAAAAACCAAAAGAAATATCCATGAAAAAACAACAAATGCCATTTCAAGTAGCCAACGTGTAAAGTAGGTGGCCCAGACCTTTTGCCGTTCCAAGAGACACCGCCACAGTGGTACCAAATGTATTGCATATTAATCAAAATTAATATTTATTAATAATGTTAAGCCTACATAGATTTGAGAAAGCACTTTCAAATAAGCACTATTTTCAATGAATTCAATTTCATCTGCCTTTGTACCACTGTGCGACGTCAATGAGGCTAGTTCAGTCAGCTAATAAGCAGAGTGTCCATACGGAAACCCAACCTGACTGCCTGTTGAGCAACTGACGCGATGAGAAATCAATTTTGATGCCGCCCAAGCAGACAGCACAGATCCCAATACGATTCTCTGATTTAATACAGTAGCTGGCCTGCCTGGCTAATGGTTCTTCTCCCCCACTCTCCCTGCTTTGATGCACTCTCTTTGCCGTTGCCGTTGCCGTTTTGTTTACACAAAATTCATAATTTACATATTGTTTTTTGTATTTGTTTTTTCGGTAGTTTTCTTCTGTGTGCCGTGTTGTCTTTCAAATGATTTTTTACATTTGTCTGGGCTGCTTTCTTTTTGTTGGGGAGCGAGAGCTGCTTTTTTTCTTTTATCCCAGCCGATGGTATTGCATTTTGTTCGGTTTTGTATGCGATTAAAGTAAATATGGAAGGGCAACTGTACACCATTAGTTTTATATTGTTTTTTGTGCTTGTACTTATGCTAAATAAACGATCAAATGCTGAGGATTAGGGGGCAGGGTGGTTTGCTTCATTCATTGTTTTGCCATCAGCTGCGTCCTCATCATCGTCAAACGTCGCTCGTCAAAGTCCTACGGATTTTTCAACTCTGCACAAAAGTCACGTGTTGTCTCTGCGGTTGACATTGCGTGAGAGTGAAAGGAGGGGGAGGAGGTGCGGAACTAGCATTGCCAAGTGCGATAAATATCTAAATGCAACGCTTGGCGGGGTGTTTGTGTTTATCCAACAGTTGATTTGGGCGTGAGGTTGTGTGTGGTAATTGACAACAAATCACATCGTGAGTTAAGGACAATGTACAGGACACGTGGGTCAGATTGGCATTGTGTTAATTGGCACACGGTTGCGAGCATATGCAAATTATTGTTCAAATTATATCATCATCAAGGATCATTTTCAATTGATCAGTTTAAAGCAATTTTCTACCGGTTTTGTTTATTGATAAATTATCTATCTATCTAAAGACATCTTCTTTTGATTTAGTTATTAGTTATGAACTTTCCATTCTTTGCTTTGACTTCTACAACAATTATCAAAACGTTCAACACCAGTAAGAAAAACAATGCAAACAAGAAACAATAACAAAAGTCCCCACTATTGGACACTTAAGGGACAAAGCCAACAAACAAAAGGCTTATACTATAAACGAAAACATAAAATACAATATGCAATATAAATGCTCAAATAATAAAGAGCGAAACGCACACAAAAATGGCAACGTAACACAAGAGCTACTCCAATTCAAAATAAAAAAATAATAAAAAGCGAGAGGAAGAACAAAAGAGGAGCAGCCAGAAGAGTGTAGGCTACACAGGCCAAAAAAGGGGGTGGCCTAGAGGGAGGGCGGTATAACAATAAGGCTGATGCAAAGAGAGAAAAGTACATATTTATAAAAGCAATATTAAATATAAATTGAAAGCCAGCGGACCAAGCAACAAAAATAGTCAAAGGAATTATACGAATGGAATTGTTGGCGACAGAGCGGGACAGGTATGCGGGAGAGAGCGAGCAAGCAGCATGATAGCGCTAAAGTGGACAGAAATAAAATAAATATAAAGTATATGAACAATGCAAGAAATACATTTTATTTCGCAGCTTTTTGCATGGGTCGGGAGCCAGGAGCCAGGAGCCTGGAATGAGGCACCAGGCACCAGGCACCAGGAGCAACTCTTTCAAGCTACCCCTGTGTGTCCTGGCTACAGCGCGACATACATACATTGACAGGCAGAGCAGGGCAGAGAAATAAAGGATTCTCGTCGTCAGTTGTCCTTTGTGCGCATTGTTGATCGAGTAGTTTTTGTTTTTATATTATTTTCGTTTGTCCGTGTGCTGCCGCCTCAAAGGAAATACATTTGGTACTCTCGCTTTGTGTGCGTTGTTCGCTTTTTTTTTATTTTACGAAATAAAGTTTTAATCAAAATGTAGTTGAGTGTTGAAGGGTTGTTCTTCAGTTGCTCGTCGACTCTCCCTCCCATGTACACATATACATATATATATATATATGTGAATTGTTTCTGTCAATCAGCAGCTCCTTTTGTTGCAGCTGAAGGATACAACGTGATATTGATTTCGAGTTGCGGCCCATACAATGGCTGCGCACTCAATTGAGAGGGGCGGCAACCGCAACCAATGAGAAAAGTTTCAAAGATACGAGTGCCTCACACACACAGGCGCACAGATACAGTGGCAGGCACATAAAAGCGCATGTGGTATGCCGGAAACATTCACACACACAGACACACACTCACATCACATTCATGCTCATTGCATAGTTTCATAATTACAAACTGCAATGGCGCAGAGTCCAGTGGCAAGCCGAGGGCTGACCACTTGGCATTGCAACGCCCCCTGACACACATACATACGCACATCTATACAATATACACATTCATACAGTTGAGTTTTCAATGTTTTATGTGCCTTCAACTTCGCCTTGTGTTCGGCATGCGACATGTTCAACTTATTCCTCTCTCTCTCTCTCTTTCTTCCTCTCTGTCTCTCTCCCGCTGCCAGCTGGTGGCAAATTTCATTTAAATGTGGTTAAACGCTTGTTGGCATTGCACGTCAACGGGGGGTTAAGTCACCCTCCACCCTCCGCCCTCCATCCTCCCCGCACCCTCAGCTGCCCGTTAAAACTCAATTAAAACGGCATTTAAATCATGCAAATTTCTCGATTTCCATCCAAAAACGTTGCAATGAAATTCTTGGGCAACACCCCCTGACACGTACCCCACTCCGGGTGTCTTAAGAGTTTTAACTTGGCATTTGTTCTTGAGCTACGAATTGTTAACACTTTGTCTATGTCTCGTATCGTATCGCAGCGAATCGAATCGAATTGAATCGAAGCGAGCAGCTCAACAATCGAATCAGTTCATCCTTTGTTCAATTCCTTCGCTGCCATGTCTGCAATTTACGTACATTTTTATTCAAATTTTGTCTAGTGTACAAATTGCTGTAGCAAATAGCAAACGCCCTCGATAATGTGCGCCCGAAACGAATACAAAAAAAATGTCATATCAAAATTCAGCGGACAAATTACAGAAACGAGTGCAACGAATTCGCAATACGCTACGGATTGGACATTATTCATAAAAAGGATCAAGAAGATATATGCAAAAATAACATAAAGTTTGTAGAGAGCAAAGCCAAACATGAAGAAATAAATTTGAATGATTTTTAAAATATCATAGCAGCAAGTGCAACTATATTTTTTTATAAAAGGTCCAGGAAATATCTAAACAAAGTGGTATTTAATTTATCGTGGATATCGAAAAATATTTGAATTGATGTCATACAAAAATAAATCTTTTTAAATTATAAACATTTACATTAAAATATATATGTAAATCTATTCGAACGAAGGCAACTTGTGATCTGTTTAGAGAGGTTGCTCAACTTCTTTAACTTAAGTCTAACAAATTCAATTGTGTTCTTAGTACAATTTCTGAAAAGGTCAATCAATCAGCATCAGTATTTGTGAAAATATATAAATCTATTCAGTGAAGCCATTTCTTCAATAAACTGCATAAAACCAACATCTAAGCTATTTACAATGGCTGCTCATATTCTTTCAATCAGTCCAACAAACCCAATTTAAAAAGGAGAACGAAAAATATATTATCTGACCAAACTGGACAAACATACACTATTAAAATAAACAATTTCTAATGATTAACCTTTTCATAAAAATATACAAATCTACTTGAATAAACTTAATCTATTTACAGTGTCTGCTCATATTCTTGCACTCAGTCGCACAAACCCAATGGTGCTCTCAGCATACCCCGTTATTTAGATATCATAAAAAACGCTATCATCTAGCACATTAACGACTTCATATCAAGTCGGCAACTATGCCGCAGTCACATTTGCATATTTATGTTTTTTTTTCTTTTTCGGTTATATCTAAGCAACTGGCAGAACATTAGCATTTCTGCAAAGGATAATGCGCGAACAGCTTCCCCCCCGACCCCGACTCCAAAAAAGAGGACACAACGCGTCTCTTGATGCCTTCAGTCAGCCAAGTTGTTTGGCATTCTTTAGCTAACATATTCACGTACTTTTTATACGCTGCTGCCTGCCAGCCATTTGTTCGTGGCATACATATGTATGTGTGTGAATGTGTGAGAGTGTGAGTACGAGTGTGCTTAAGAGCCTCGTTAACAAAGTTATTTTGTCTTTTATAACACACTATTTTGTTCGGGCTGTCAAACATAATTTGCCATGTGCCAAGCGAGCATTAAGTTATACAAATTACATACTTCGATTCGCCTGACGTCATGTGGCATGACATAAATAGTTCTAAGTTGGCTGTTGCAAAGAGGTGCACGTACACTTTATATCATGTTCGAGCGCAACGTGCTGGCATCCATGGCGTATGAGCAATATTAATGGCTAGTTCTATTGAACATGGCAAATTTTGGCTTTGTCATTGTGTTGCAGCCTCAAAACAGACATCCCCACGACTCTCTCCAGTGCTCGTATTTATTGGCACGCCCAATACGCACAATTAATCTTTTGTGGAAGCACTTAATTGAATTACCAGCGTGGTCTACGCACTGCAAATATCAATTACAACTGCAATTATCGGGACAATAGGCTTCGGCCTACACACACTCGAGTAGGAAGTACCAAGTGTTCCAGTTCGGATTCGTATTTAATTGAATTACAATTTCAGAAATTCAATAAAATATTGTTCGCATTTCGTTGGAAACAAAAAAGAACGCTGAATAAATGATGCTTCTCTGGCATTAAGTTGGGTGCAGGATGCGCTGTCGGAAATTTTAGACGCCGCGCATGCGCTGCCAGCCAAGCAGCCGGCCAAGGGGATCTTTCGATCTCGGGAATGCTTACAACTTTTTAACACATTGCACAAAGCGAACAATGGCCATGAAGTTTTAGCGCGCTCATTGTGCTCTCTCTCTCCAAATGGGCCACTCGCGTGTTCATTGTGGAAGCAAACGAAACCAACATTCATTTGTGTATGAGCTGAATTTTGTACATATATCCATTGCCCAAGTACTGCCCCCGATTCTGATGATGACGATGATTATTGAAATGCGCACATAATGCCAACAATTGGAAGTTATGTGTAAAGTATACATATACAATACATAAGTTTATATATTCAAGTGATTCGCATCGGTTTCCATTGTGCGCTTTTATTTGAAACGTTTACTTGAAACGTTCGCGCAGTCGCAGTCGCTGCCGCAGTTGACGTCGACGTCAGCGTCAGCGTCAGCGTCAATGTCGCAATGGCGTATTTATTGTGGACCCTAGCAGCAGCTTTTGCCCGAGCCAAGCCCACTTAATTCCAGGAAATTTAGTCTTTAAATGCTGCACATAATTGTTCCCCTTGAGTTTTGTGGCCACTTAGAATTGCCAAGAGACTGGCGGTTCAGGTACAGAAAAAGACGTTTTATGTTGCTAAATGAGATGTCTTAAAAAAGGAGTTTGCCCATGGATATATGACAGTAACTAAGCTTAATCTGTATACATAATTATTTATTTACTTTGGCCGTAACTAAGTTTGATCTGTTTACATAGTTATCTATTTATTCAATTGTGGTTTAACTAAATTGTAAAACTCAAATGGAATACATTAATTTGATAAATGCAAAGAAGAAAACTTATATAAATAAGTATAAATATAAATTGTTAATTTTAAAAATTAACCACTTTATTTAGAATCAAAATAAATAAATATTTTTAAATTTTGTACATGTGTATGTATTTTCAATAACATTTTGAGCTTTACTTAAATTTAAATTGATGCTAATTGTGTTGCAAATCTTATCAAACAAAATACACACTCCTATTAAGCAAATTAAATTATACTAGGCAATGTTTAACTTTTTAAAAATTTTATTGTAAGTATTTATGAACACTTCCAGCACTTCTACTTGGTATCTGCCCAAATATTTCGCCCACAAAACCAATAACAAATAACTTCTCAGCTTTGAGGTTTCCCTCTTCCCCCCAGTCGAAATTGTGGAGCACTGTCACAATTTCATTTATCAATAGCCCAAATACTCGTATCATAAGATAATTTCCAATTTTCAATGAAATGTCAACAGCTGAAGCACAGTCGTTGTCGACCAATAAACATCCCCCCCGCTTGGAGCACTTCAATATAATTCAAATGCCAGCAAAACATATTCTTCGCATTTGCTCGACAATGAAGTGAAGGGCAGCGGCAAAAGCGGGGGGAGATGAGAGTAGAGCAGAGTGCTGTGCAAAAGCATTTCAAGCGAAATATCACACTTTGACATTGTCTGTGGGTCGGGAAAACGGCAGAAATCGCTGGGGTTGCTCTGTCTACAGTATTGCCAATAAACATCGCGCCCCAAGCCCACAAAAAGAACGCCCTTTTAGGATGCGGTACGGCGGGTGCAAAAACACTTTGTAATACATATTTATCCACGTAAGGTGAGGAGCTGCTGCCCTCCGCTGGATCGTCGGGCATAGGTCTGGCTTGGCGGCTGGGGCGATCTGTGGCAACATCTCGTGTCAAAAGGCAAGCCAAACAATGGGGTTGCTGACGGGTAGCCGGTGGCTGTTTTTCTGCCCGTTGACTGGTGGCTTTTCAGTGGGTGGCTGGGACTGGTTGGGCGATGTCTGTATGTGACATTCCGCACACCAAATACAAATTTCATTTGCCAACTCTACTCAACCGCAAGCGCCCATCAAATTTAGACACGAAAAGTGTGTAAATAACTTCATTATGTGTACATCAATTTGATTGAGTGCCCAGCTTGAGTTTCAGCTCCAGCTCCAGCTCCAGCTCTAGCTCCAGCTCTGGCTCCCGGCCAGGTGCATCATCTCGGTTACAATTGGTAATTAAAATCTTCAACAATTTGAAGGTAACAAACATCAGTTTAATTCAATTTGTTTATCACGCTCAAGCGATTCACCAAACACAAATCAAATTCGGGAAACATTCTCCCCGTTCGCTTCACAAAGTATGTGCTGGGCATCATCATCATCATTGTGTGCTTACGCCCGACTGCCAAGGATAACTGTCTCTCGGTCTGGGCAAGACAAATGGGGGTGCAAATCGTTTATGGAACACTCACAACTCACATTCACATTCACTCATCACTGAACTGAGTCAAGCTGTAACGGATGCATTTAATTTATTATTAGAATTATTTATGACAAACAACTGGAATGGGGTGATAAAAAAGCCGTTATTGTTAAGTTTATTAGAGCAGCAAAGCAAAGGGCCCAAAAGGGGTGCGACAGTGGTTGTCAGCGGCCTTCGAAGTGCTCACAAATACAGCAATGTAATGAAGTGTTTCATCGATTTGTGCTACCCTGTAATCAGCTCTAAAGCAACTGTTCTTAACGAAGCAAAGCTGATTGGAAAATATCATACATCATACATTTAATGTTATTATAAATTGTATACAGTAACAACGCAATTTGCTCCACTGTAACATGCACATAAAGTTTCAAAGTTTGGACAGACGGCAGAGAAAAAAAAAGATTCGAATGGTCTTGGCCAAAATGATCAAAAACAGCTAAAACGCATAATTCATGCATCAGCAACAAGGCACAGTCTGAGGTCCTAGCCGGAAAAGGACACTTCAGATAAATTGTAGACCAGCCAACGACTGACCAGTAACCACAATGTGAGTACAATAACAACTGGGACAACGAGAACGACAAGTCGCCGCACACTTGAGCACATAAAAGGATAACAATTTAACGGCATACAAATATTTTTGTAACTTGCCAAAACGCAAAACCCAAAACTCAAAATGAAAATGAGAATTTGTTTTCAATTCGAAAGTGAAATATGTTTTGGTGACATTAAGCCGTCGGAATCAGGATTAGATGCAGCCGAGTGCGAGGACAATAGAGCAAGAGGCTAAGGACTCGACCACATCGAAGTGATTATGCACGGCACGTGCTCATCATTTTCATTGGATTGCACTTCTCGCTTTTATTTTTTTGCTTTTTTAATAAGTAGCAAATTTTTTAAACATTTGGAAATGTTGTTATCCTCCACAGCGCACCAGGACACGTTGAGTGTCAGGGGGCGGGATGCTGTGTCAATCGCATGCGATAAATATGTTCAAAATTAAATTTGATGTCATTTGATGAGGCTGCTTCATGTGGCTTGGCTCTGCCAGTGGCATCTGGCAGCATTTGGTTGCCAAAGGATTAGCAGCGTTTTTGCCATCTATGCTGGTTTGTCACCTTCGAACTTTGGCAAGGAGCAACTTTCCGTTCGGCTACAAACAGCCAGGACATATTTATGCAAATTTTTCTCATTACGTTGTCGCCGCCTTCATTGTGCATCTTCTTGTTATTGTTGGGCCGATGCTGTTGCTGTCTTGTTTAATGCAAAGTTATTTTCCAAGTGAATTTAATTAAATTAAATATTCAGCACACGCTTGAGCGGAGCTCTAGCTCCATCTTTGGCACCTTTCGGCGTCTGATTTTATTTTATTTTAATTAATATTTACGCCTTAAAATCTTGCAATTCTTACACGTTTCAAGCAATGCCCCAAGCCTTCTGTAATTAAACATGAACTTCTGCAGAGCAAATGAATAAGAATGAATGCTTAAAAAGCAGTCGAATATTGTTGGAAATAATATTGAAACTCATTGAATATAATACAATTAAATTTTTGCCTCTAATATTTACAACATTAGTAACTTAAATTTTCTCCAAAATCCACAGTAAATTTCCTTGCAAACTGAAAACTTGAGCTGCTTTGAGCCACGATTACAGCACCTAGTAGTGGCAACAGATGCCTCAAGGAGCCAAGAAACCACAGAACTTTAGCACTTTGCTTGAGCCCCAGCAATTATGTTGCACAAAGGAAATTTGTGGTTTATTTGACACTGGGCGTATCTTTAAAATACAAGTAATAAAGCACAATAAGCGAATGCGAAAAGGAGAGAGGCAGTGGTCGAGAGTGAAAGGAAGAAGGAGGCGCTGAGCAAAATATGAAGTCGGCCATTTTGTTTATGCGCCGCACACAAAGGAAAGCAACAGCAGCAATAACAAACTCAACACGAGCACCCAACAACAATAATAACAACAACAAAAGCCGCAGCAAGTCAAGAGGCGCCGGAAAAGCCCAAAGAGCAAAGGAAAATTACTGTGGTTGGAGGAGCCGGCTCGGTGGCAGGGGGAAGGAGACTGTGGTGCGTTTTTAGTGCGAAAATAATTGCGAAATCTGCAAAAGGTTTTTTTCTCGCCCTGGCTACACAAAGGTAACACAATGGTTGTGCTCGTGCTCTTGAAAGGCTTTGTGCGAAATTTGCCTCCTTGCAAGGCAAGAGAATCCTCTTGGCAATGTGTGTGGTAAAAATTGCAATTTAATTGCAGTTAAATTGCCGGCGATTTGCCAAAATCAAAATCAACAATCTGACACAAACAAATACAAGTACAAATGCAAACATAAATAGAAATAGAAATAAAAATGCAAAAGGAAAAATAAACGATGAACAACTCGAGTGGTTGGCTGGTTAACAGTTTCGCAGGCCATTCGCTCAAGTGGAAGAAAGGTACAGAAATGTATCTAAAGGATACGCAGGCTGTGTATCTAACCTACACATGTATCTGTATCTGTACCTCGGTTTTGTGTGGGAAGATTGTGTGCTGGCTGGCTGGCTGGCTGGCTGGCAGGTTGCACTCGAGCATGCCCGAAGAGTTTATGTCTATCTCATTATTTGTTTGCCATTTGAGAGCAAACGCATGAGAATGTCCTTGGGGCACTTATTTCTAGACGAATAAACGTAAATAAATAAATAAATGCATATCAAAATCAAAATGTGAGTTATACATACATATATAGCTGTATGCTCTACTCATACGAGACAATTTCAGGACACAATCAGGATGCGCTCAAGTGCCTGTTATTGTTGTCAATAAAATTGTGAATTGCCCGATGATAAGTATCTATCGGTTATTGGTTAGGCTAATTGCAGCTACAGCTTTAATCTTAACCCCTTCCATGGCAGATGCGTCTGCTTTTGAGCCTTGCGGCAGATACTTCTGCTACTTTCAGTGCTGCATCACCTTGGTTATTTAATTTGGTTATTGTATTCATTGACACAAAAGCCAAACAGCCAGCCCGCCTGCTGGGCACGGCATTTGGTGCCCTGCCAACTACCAGAGAGCCGGATAAAACAATGCCCCCGCCAAAGCATAGTGGGTTGGCAGCCTAAGCTGCGCCAGCAATATGTTAGAGTCGAGTTTATGAATAAAATTACATGGAATTCGCAGGTCAGAGAGACAGAGGCAGCACATATCAACGCCAACGAAGGATGAAGGATAATAAGCGTATCCACTTAATGGTTGCCAGGAGAGAGTGCCAAACACGCGGTCAAATGCAGATGAACAATGCACGGCCGTGCTGTGGATGTGGGTGTGGGTGTGGGTGTGGGTGTGAGTGTGGCTGTGGTCGGGTGTGCGCCAAAAATCCTTTGGCTGTAATCAAGCGTAAAATAGTACAATGAATATATCTACAATATATTTATAACAATGGCCACCAAGCAGCTAACGACCACGGTATGGGCAAACTCCCGATTGTCAGTTGGCAAACAAAAGGATTTTGCAGCGCACGCAGGTTAATGAGTTCTACGGATAACAGAGCTCCACACACTTTGGTGTGAGTAAGATAGCGCGATTGAGCAGGAGAGAAAGAGAGGGGAGTGCGCAGTGTGTGTGTGTGTGTAAATTGCCAATTGACGATGCCAATGCCAAGCGGAGAAGGACGGTGAGCGGGTGTCTCTGGCCACACATTGCTTACATGCAAAACAGATAAAAGTAACAAGAAGCAGACAGGATACAGGATACAGGATACAGGATAGACACCGGGATAGCAAGTAAGTGAGCAAACCTCCAAATGAGAGGGATGCTCATTAAGTTTTCAAAGAAATGAAAGCTAAGACAACCAACTTCTGAATGGCGAATTAAAAAGCAAATATAGAATAAAGATTCTTTTCAAAATGTCTTAAATGTACACTTTTATATATATGTATATAGATACTATTTAATAATTGTGTTTATTTATTTGGTGACTTTGTATTATTATCTGGCTCTACATCCGACTTTAATGGCTCGACCATGAAAATTTTAAAAATTAAACACAACACCATAAACACTTGCCAAAAAGAATGAATTGAAAACATCTTCGTTTAGCCATTATAGCTATATAATTGGAAGACAGACTTATTGTAAAAAGAAGCCAGCTATTTGTGTGTGTTTATCTTTGCTCTGTTAATATACAAATTCTTTCAGTACTAGTTTTTAATAATGAATTAATAAAAGGCAATGTATTATTATAAGGTAATTCAGTATAAGAAAATAAGTTTTGAGATAAAATAGAAAATTTGTGCTTGTTATATTTACATATGTATATTATATTTTAAGAATGGATTAAGTTCTCTGAAAAAATAAAATATTAAATAATAATAATTTACAATTACTCCCCAGCTGAATTAAAACGACATTTACTTGGTGTTTCAAATACAAAATATGCAAAGTTTCGATCAAGCAGACTGTCAGTTTGTTGTCACTGCATAATGAATAAATTGCTTTTTTGCAAGCAAGTTTATAATTATATGCCAAATAGTATGCATAAACTTGTGATTCAACCCAGGCGATGCTGAAATGTCAATAAGTTGCAGACAGATTTTAGCTATCTGTCTGTTTCTGTCTCTCTCTCTCTCTCTCTCTCTCTCTATCTCTCTAGCTGTGAGCCACACCCAAAGCAACAAACGTTTATCTAAGTTGCGTCTTGCCTTTCTGTCTCTCGCTCTCTCTCTCTCTTACGCTCAACTTGTGCACTTGACATTGCGCATACGCCGTGTGTGACCAGCAGCAATTGTTGCCTTTGTTAAGGCAAATCTCGATAACGGCAAGTATAAAAGGATAAGTGAATAACGAATTAATTGCAATTGCAAATAACAATGCTAATCGATGATATCTGCAGAGAAGTTCTTTGATCTTTTTAAGACCTTGGCTGCTAACTATAGTAAATAATCTTTTGACCCCGCGTTAATTGCTGATGAACGCTAATGACTATAGGGAGCGTTTAGGCATCTGGGCACGCCCCACGAGCCAGGCTATTGCCAACTGCCATTTGCGGCAACTAAGCGCAATTAATTAACGCTGCTGTCCACTTGCAAAAGAGAATAGAAAAAAATTATATAAAATGTAGGCACTTCACCCTACACCGCAAAGAGACTGGGCTAGAGAGTTGGCTAAAGAAATGCAGCTTAATGCTAAATTAATTCCAATTACCACGTTGCCTGTCCACCAACAAACTGCAGTCAGCTTATCCTGCCCAGCTGCCGACAAGTGGACAAGTGGACACTCAACGGCAGGCCCACCCAAGCAACGCCCCCAACCCAGACCCAAGTAATTTAGCAACGCTAATGCGCGGACTGTGGTCAACAAAAGCCGCAGCACACGCTGATCCCCATGCCGCATGCCGCATGCTGCATGCCCCATGCCAAGCCCTGCCACCACACCATACCAGTCGAGACCCAGTCAGGGTCCTTTAAATAAGTATGAATTATTTGCTGTTTTTTATTTTTTGCAGCAGGCTCAAACTGGAAGTGGAGCTGCCCGCAATGAACTTGTTTGGCTTTGTGGCTGTTCGAAAGATTCACTAATTAATAATTAATTAAGCTTACAAATTGCCATGCCCACAATACGTCGAGTATAAGGAAAAATAAGAACTTTGCACTTTTGAAAGTATTCCAATTTTCTAGCATTTCTTTTGCTGCCTGTCAGCAGCAACAGAAGTTGGCTAACTTTGCTCGCATAACTTTTGGCACAATGTGTCGCCTCGCTTGGCTTAAAACGCGGCCAACAAAGTTTTTACTGTCGCATTTGTTGCCAGCAATGCGACTGCTCGGCAACTTTGCGCACTAAAATGCAGAAACACGCTTTGCTGCACATGAGGCTGGTCGAGTGGAGCCATCGCTAGCAGGTCCTTGTAAGGATTTCCCGCTGCTGCAAAACAAAACGCACGTGTGCCCGCTCCACCAAGTGCTCACCAACGTTGCCCGTTGCCATTCAACATGATGCTGAGCTGACCTTTCGCCTATCCCTCGCCAAAGTGTACACAGTTCTCTTTTTATTCTACTGTGTAAAATGTGTGTATTTTGCGAATGCGAAAAAAAAATAAAAAACTGAAACTGAAAAGCGCAAAACATTTTATATTTAATTGGTGAGTGTATGGCAAGTGTACATACATACGTATATATTGTGAGACTTCGTCTACTGCTCCCATTGCGCCCATCCAATTGAGTTTCAAAGTTGCAATTAGAGCAGCTTCAATGAGCGACCGCCACTGACCCATTGGGGCGTACACCGTTGATACAATGGAAACAGTTGAGCCTGGACGCCAAAAGGACGAATGCGAGAAACAGAAACAATGCGTATCAAAAGAAACATATCGCAGACCATTAAACTCCAAAACGAGCCCTATACAATCAAATACAAAAGACTCAAATTGAAATAAAGAGAAACGCAGCCAAAGTGGGGGGAAAATTGAGAAACAGCAAGCATAGAAAGAGTGTATTGTTGTATGTGTAAGTATAATTGTATAACAGTGGAGTCTGTAAGGAAATGCTTCAATAATCATAGCAAAAATGGATTTCTACTTATTCATAAGAAAGTATATTTTAAATTGATTATTTATATAAATTTGACTTGCCAATTGTTTATGTTAGAAAACAGATTGATTTCCAAAATAAAACAGTTGCCTTATGAAACTATAAATTTCACACATTTTAATTCTATCCGTATTCGATTTTTTTGTGTTTTCATTTGTTTATGCAACGCTGAATGAGGAATAACAATCAGAGCAATTCACTTGGATCTTTGAAACTACTCGTACGTCTGCCTGAGAAACTAAGCAAGCCGAAAGCAAATCGAATGAAAAACCAAATTGAATTCACTTTGCCTTTGACTACGAGTATTATGCGAATGCGCCGCGCCGCCCCGCCCGCTCCATGTGATCCACGAAAAGTGTCAAGTGTTTATCGATGGGCAAAGCCAGCTGGAAGGAATGACGATGATGATGACGAAGCTGAGGATGAGGATGTGGTTGAGGATGACGGCAACGTCGTTGATTTCTTTACACGACATTTAATTGAGAAATAATTGAATAGGTCGTGTGAAGTGTTTGTTTGGCGTTTGCGGGTTACGTATCGATAAGCCCAGTTCGGTAAGCCCGTCGCAATGAAATTAGCTTTGTCAAACGGCGGCTGACATATGCACGGGTTGAAGTTGAATGGTGCGGAAAGATGTATTGCAGCGTGAAAACGACACAGCGAGTTTGTTAATGAAGTAGTCACAGTCAACGGAGAAAGTCACCACACAACCTGTACCTGTGTACGAGTATGTGCATAATGTACTACTTGCCCGAGGAGTGTGTGCGAGTCAAGACAAAAACAAAGTCAAATTAAGTAAGTCCCATGTCAAAGGCAAAAACAAGTAGGAGTTCACGTCTCGTTGCCACCTCGAATTGTGCAATCAATCGTATGCTTATAATTGCTGTTGCAATTCAGAAAAGTTATTGTGGGAAAGGGTGTGAAAGTCTAGTAGGATATAGGTGGAAGGACAAGTATAATTCTGTATATGTATATTATTAATAAAAAACACCAAATCCAAATAGTCTGACTGCCCTAACTTATCTATAATTATCTAACCTTAGACTATTCATTGCTATAACAAAACTCTGAACACAAAAGAATTAAAGTCAGATGACCTCATCAGTTTTAGCACAGAAAATGCATTACTCTTGATAATTATAAAATATATATTCCACTAAGCCACTTATATAGCATCACTTAATATTACACGTAATATTTTAATGCCCAACACTTTACACATTTCTTTCTTCTTACATACATATATAGCAGTTTGTATATTTTACATAGATAGTTTGTATATTTCTTCTTATATTGTCATATGTACAACTAATATTATACATAAACAAGAAGGAACAGCCATTAAACGGAGTTCCATTATCAATTCACCAATAGATTAGACTGTTAAAATCGCTTATTAAATAAAACACTATCGTTGTAAAGTTCTTATTTGTTTTTTCATCAATCAAAAATAAAAAATACTCAAAAACTAAATAGCAGATTGTAGAGCTGAGACTTGAAATTTTATCTCAATAGTTTGGTTATAATAAATACGGATGCTGAATTAAAATTTCATTAGAATGCCTATGCAAAAGTTTAAATTTCAAAAACAGTCATAACACTATTTTGTAAACAACGTGCGCGAGCTACAATCTACTTGCTCTTCCTCAACTAAGTGTTAGTCGAGAGAAAATTGCTATGAGTTGATGAGGTGGACTATGACATACCCTAGAACTAAAATAAATTATAAGCAAACTCATACCGACAGTGACTTTAACGTCTGATAAGCATAAATAGCGATAGAGCTTACGTGTTAGGGAAGGCGAGCAAAGTGGCATGTCCGGCCAGTGTCTGACCATTATGTGAGACGCACAGCAGCTCAAGCTGTGATGACACGATGAGAGAACAATTAGAATCACTGCTTCAACTTCCATGAATTCTGGGTTAATGTCAATGCCAACGCGTTAATCGAAACTGGTTTCTCAGCTGCGAGATTCTATATATAAGAGATGCGTGTCGCAATCGCCTTGGCTCACAACGTGCACTATTTGCAAAGTGTTGACAATTTGACGAATACGATGTTTAAGTTAGCGTTGTGTCTGCTGTACTTGACGACAGTCCAGACAGCAAGCACAGGCTTCAAGTCATCCTGGCAGCTGCCCACAACGGAGGAAATGCAGGAAAGCCTGCACAGCTGTCAAGTTAAAGCTGCTGGTGAGGATGCGGTTATGCTGAGATGCCTGGTGGAGCAGCTGGGTCTATGGACGGACGAGCGCGGTTACAACGCCAAGCGCATAGCAAAGATATTTGCGGCTCAGAACCAATTTGAGGAACTAATGGTGGTCATCGAGTACTGTAACAATAAGGAACGACGTGAGCAGCCAGCACAGTGGGCCTTTGAGGCATACAAGTGCGCCACATCGGGTAGATTTGGCCGATGGGTCAAGGATTATGTAAAGCAGAAAGAGATATACAAATAGAAAAAAATAAAGTAATTTTATTGAACACATTGAACTTGAGTGCAATTATCAGGGAATTCTGGAAGTGGCCTTGGGTCCACCTTAGACCTGGACACTGTGTTTCACGAGCTGCAGATTGGAGCGCATGAAGCACATGCCTCCGCGGTAGGCCCAAGTGCAAGCATCGCTGCCCTGAGAGTTGTTGTCGGCACAGGCGGCGATCTTCTGATGCGTTTCGTCCGAATGATCCACGTCATGGCCACCAACCAGCTGCTCGTGTATCTTGTGAACATCGAAACCATGCTCGGCATCGAAGAACCCGAAGTTCTCAAAGACGCACTTCAAATAGCAACGGCTCTTCTCCTCATCTGTGAACTCCCACTTGACGTACTTGGTCACATCTTCGGGTGTGGCATGCACTTTCTCAGAGCAAACAGTGCGGTACCTAAGCAGATCATCATGAGTCTTCACTACATAGCCAGTGCTATGCTCATGATGATGATGATGATGATGTTCATGCTCATCGGCCTGAGCAACAGCCACGATTAGCAACAGAATGAAAACTTTCATATTGGAATTTGACTTTGGCAAAGAAGATGCTCTGATTGCAACTGCAGCTCTTGGTGCGATTGCATTTATATTTATAGGTTACCGACCAGACAACAGCTAGAAGTCACCTTCTAAGGTTCACACACATGGGATTGACTGCTTTATTGATTAGATTATCATGGGGCTGAAGGTCAAATACTAATTGTCATGGTTCACTACAATCAGCGAGTGATAAAGACAGACTCTAAACCAAGCCCACCAGTCTCTGCCTACTATAGCGTACAGAAGTAAACAAATTTTATGAGAATCATGAATCATTAACAGAAGACAGAATGTAGTATATTTAAGACTTGAATTCGTCATCGAAATGTATTTTAGATTTAACAAATTATTCTCTATTATGAATTTACATAGTAACAATGTCATAGTCGACCTTAATCACATTCCATAGATCTCATGAACACTCTTGTGATTAATATTTTCCATTTCTATTTCTGCCGATAAGTTTGAAATCATAATCTAATGATCATATATTAAGTCCTCTGTCGTGCAAAGTGGATTACGCCATCTATTGTTAAAACTACAGAGAAACGACACCTACCGTTCAACAAAGTAGTGTCGCCATCTAACATTCAGCACCACAAATACTTGGCAAAGCAACCAACTTTTGTAAGCGAGCAAAATTTAGTATTTTTATGAGTACATATCAAAATTAGGCACGTTAAATTTTTGAATTTTGGACAATGCGAAAGATTAGTTTTAAATTTGAACAAGGATTAAATAAGTACACAAATATAAAATGAAAGAATGATTTAATTTAATACTTTGAGTTGTATATTAAGCAGACTTTAATTCTCCTAATAATTTATACGAATTTGTGTCAATTGTAATTCGTGCAATTTCTCGACCAATAGAAAGGCTTACAGGCATAATTCATAGCATTTTAAACGTCTTGATAACACACATCTAACACACTATAATGAACTACTACCTGTCAGATCATGATGCCGTGAAAAGTTCAAAAACTCATTATGCCAATCAAATAGGCAGCAAACGTAAAAAGGGAAAGCGAAAGTTCATGCAATAAAGAAAACGCAACAGGAGGCAGTTCCAACAACAACTGCAAACGACTAACAACAACAAAATATCTTCAAATTGTTGATTGACCCCAAGAGCTGTCGGCATATCTAGTCGAGTGTGGGTGGGGAATACAGCTGACAGACCGACACTTATCACCTCTGTCAGTGAACGGGACTACAGCATGGAGAGCGAAGAGGAAAATGCGTACCAGAAAATACCCTGTAAGCAGGATAGACATAAATAACTGTATATATATTGCGAACGGTATCGATAAAACTATAATACATATAGTATTAAAAAAATAATACTTACCTAACAAAGTATATACCTTTCCATCTCACCGTAAGACAGGGTATAACGACTGGCAACAGAGCAGGCGGTTCATTGTAGATGGACAGCGGAACAATATAATAGCTGTTTTGAAAACAAAGTGTGGGGCGTGCGGTAACAGATATAACCACAATATGAATAGCAATTCTTGGACATTGCAACGAAAGTGAAACTAGCTAAGCTCATTTGATATGGGCTAGAATCGAACGCGTGACTGGGCAGGTCGCGATGGGCCGGACCATGCCGGGCTGGACCGGGCCGGGCGGACCAGCTCTGATCAATAGCTGGTCAATCTCTCGCTCATTATTCTAGACTTTCGCTCAGTTAACTGCATCCAATTGATTGCGATGCCAAAGCAATTAAACCAGAAGTAATCAAAATGCAACAAAAGGCATTTTAATGATTTATAGAGTAGAGCGCACACTGAACTTTTCATACCCTTACTGTTTCTCAAAAAAATAAGTAGAAAATGTACTTAAAGTATACCATTTATCGGGAATAAAAAGACCTATATAATTTTAGTGAATTTTATTATATTGTATTTAATATAAATATTATTTGATTTAATTGATAAAAAGGATGTACACACACTTTATATACAAAATAAAAATACAATTCTCAAGAACTTTAAATATCCCTTATACTTATTACCAAACTGGTTGACTAAACTCCGATACCCCACATCAAAACTAGGCCAAATGCAAGAAGTTCCTGCAGAGTGCCATAAAGCTCCATTGCCAAAGGCAACACAGCCACACGGCCATTTGCTGGGGCACAACGTCGCAACCTCTCAACGGTTGCGCCGTCGTTGCCAGACGCCAACGTCGCTGCTGCCGGTGAAGGTATAAAAGGTAGGAGACCGCCCAGTTGCTCGCTCAAATCCAATAAGAAACGCGCGTGCGCAGCCGCCGTCAGTTGAACGTCAGCAGCCTTTGTGCCAACTCGCATGTCTCTCTCGCTCTGTTCGTGTCTCCAGTGCAAAGGTGCAAAGTAGTGTCAGTGTTATTCGTCGGCTTTGGCTTTTGCATTTAGTTGCATTTAGTTTTTTTGCATGTGCAATATATTGCAATATAATTTATAGCAACTTGTTTTCAAAGTCATTACGTGTCGTGCGGCAACGTCAACGTCAACAACAAGACTCAGACTCAGTCTCAACCAATTGTGCATTTTAAAAGTAAACACAAACTGTACAATAATAATATAATATAAACAACAAAAAGTAAAGCAAAAAATAATAAAAGAATTACCCAGTGCAGTTGGCGATTTATGCGTTAATTTTTCGGGCATTTCTTAAGCTTCCTGCGAACACAACTTGCATACAAAAACCCCAAACGACAGTCAGCAATGCAAATGACAAAGGTAAATGATGTCTTGATTGGGCAATGATGAAGTTATTGGTTTTTGAATTGCTATGGGCTTTTGATTTAGATCCCACGCTATCCATTTGGATCAGCCACTTTCACTTTTGTTTTGTGGGGCCAGGTTTAAGGTTACATTAGTGACCATTTTATTGCCTTTGAACTGGTCTGTTCAGCCATGACTCTGAGTGTGGCAGCTGGCTGAGTCAGCGTCTCTAACATGCAAAACTGGCCAACTGACAGTGCAAACCAAAGAACGAGAGCGATTGCGCATAGCGGACTAGTCACAAATTGAAAACAAGTAAGAAAGCTACAGACGACTTTAAGATACCCGGACAATTCGAAATGCAGACAATTAAATTAATAACACTGTATATATAAATTGCATACGTGATTCACTCTGCTAAACTATCTAGTAAGCATTCGTACTAGTCTTGATATATTTTAGAAAAGACTCTTTAAATTTTTCGACAAAAATAAATAACTAATTAAATATATGAATCCAAGTCTTTAAACTAGTAAGTTATCAATTTTAGTTACTCCTAAGGCAAAGTCTTAACCACTGGTTGGAAAATCTCCTTTAATTAAGGGTATCGGCTATAGCCACTTATACAAATTAAGTGTAGACTCATAAACATCACTGACCAGCTTTTAAACTGTTATTCGTTTAGGCATGGAAGTGTGCAACTGATTTTCCAATGCTCAACTGGCACACCCACATTGTTAGGCTGATAATCGGCAATTGTAGCTTAGCTTTTAAGCCTAAACACATCCAGGGCCAAGAGCGTGATCTTCAAAGGCGACCCGCAGCATCTCGTGCATCATTTTCAGCTAACGTTCATGTTGTTGTTTTAAACAAGCCACAAAACTTGTAGTTTTGGCACTTAAGCTGCCCCAATTTCGAGCATTGAAGTGCACTCACACTTCATCATCATCATCGTAATGTTCATGATCATGATCATGATCCGTTCATGATCGGCACGAGCTGAGCAATTGCTCTATGTCTATGTTTCTGTGTGTCTGCTGTGTGTTGTTGTGCAGTTGTGCTGTTTGTTGATTCAATTTCAAACAATTCGATTCATTTCACAAAAGCCAAAAGGAAAAGCGTTGAAAATTGGTCTCTGATCTTTCGATTGATGTGCGGCTTGGCTCGATTTGAAAGCCCACAAGAGACAGACAAGAGTCAGGGCGCAGGCGCAATCACGAGCTGGTGCGTGGGTGGAGAATGCTTTTCTTTCTAGCTGTGTCCATGGCAAGGAAAGTCAAAGTGAAATGAATGGAAAGCAAAGCCAATTACTAGCCAACTCCAACGAGCCCAGCAGTCTCTCTCTCTCTCTCTCTCTCTCTCTATCCATCTATCTGTTGGTAATCTGATCACACAGCCGGCGCGGATTACAACAGCAATTGAGAGTGGCAGGCATGTACAAATGCAAAGATCAAGATCAGTGAAAACTCGGTCACAGATCACAGTCCGAGTATGTGAGTGAGTGCATGAGTGTACTCGCGCGAGTACTCGTCAGTTCATGGGCTGGCGCATTTCCATGCCAAAGTGACCAGCCCGACTGGCCAACTGTGGGCAACTTGTTTAACCGGACCTATGACAAAGCTCCAGATCTATGGGGTCTGTCTGCCTAAGGAAAGGCTCAAAATTCCATTGCTCAGCCCATGCGATCTCTAGCCGTCCGGTTTGATCGGCATCAACAACATAGAGTAATCCAATTAAAGGAACAATCTACATTTCAATTCAAAACTAATGAACTGTAGTTAATTCTTAACAATGGCAGCACATGTGTGTGTTGATTGTTGTTGTTACTGTTGCTGTTGCTGTTGCTCTTGTTGTTGTTTTTGATTTTTGTTTTTGCTATAGTTAAACTATTGGACCACGTTTTGAATGCAATAGCTTAGAGTTCGTAGCGAATCGATCTCTCAATCGCTTAACTGGCATTTGAAAGTCATGAGCTCTGGCGATGACGTCGAATTTGTGGCCAGCGCCAATGCTTCTAGTATTACTAAGCGGTCGAAGTCAAAATCATAGCCGATGCCAGCGCCGGCTTCCTTGTCGATTGGTCGATAGTCCCCGACTTCCGTCAAGGTTCGCCGCCCCAAAAACGCTGTACAATTGTTGTTAACAATTCATTGATTGATGATCGACATAGCGATCAATTAACCAGCGTTAAATGTCTTAGTGACAAATCATGGACTCGCAGACAATAGACGTGTATCCCAAGCAATGTAAATAAAGCCTCTCCATTCTTCTTACAGTACGTACTAACCATATTGCTGGTGGCCCTGGCTCTGTGCGTCAGTTCCTGCCATGGAGCTCGTCGTCTGCGCAAGAAGCCAAAGGTTTACAATGCCCTTATAACCACAGACGATAATCTGACTTCAAGTCGCGCCTATCCTGTTATTCAACCCACTATACACGAGCCGGGATATGCACCATTTGGTCCTTACAATCCTTTTGGCTTCTACAGCCCACCACTGGTGAGATTTGGGCAGCCTCTGGTGCCAGGACTGCCGCCTAATGAGCGCGTAAGTTGAGACCATTATAACTAATATAGACCGTAACTCAAATTTATTTATTTTCAGCTGCCATATCCATTGCCTACTACGCAATATCCACCCATTTATGCGTCCTACGATCCCAATCAGCCCAGCATTATGCCCGGGGAACGCCAGCCAGCACCGCAGCCAGAATTGACACCTCATGCTTCACCAGTGCCAGCAGACGAGGCAGATCCAAAGGAGATTATGTCAAAGGATCAATTGCCTTTGCCGCTTAACGAGCAGGGTCTGCCGCCTGTGTTGATTCCACTGAATTCCCAGTACAGTGGCCAGCCTATGCATCTGCCACCCTACCCCTACAGCCAATATCCGCTGATATACGACCAGGCGGGCTTTGTTCGTCAACGAGAGAATTATCTGCCACCCTACGATTATTATCCCAGTCATGGTTATCCCACGCGTAGTCCTTCACCCACTCCACCACCGATGCAAGAGGCACAGCCAGTGCAGCCAGTACAGCCGGAACAGTCGGAGTTGCAACCACTGCCATTAGATAGTTTGGATTCTACGCCCAGTTTTGATGACATCAAAAACGGATCAGAGAATAGGAATAGCGATGTTCCCGACGTACCGCCACCCCCAATACCTTCTGGTCCAAAGCGCCCCAGAACTAAAGATAATTGAGGTGTAATATGGGCCTTGTGCCTTTCTAAATACTCGTATACACGTATTTATTACCATTTTTCTTAAGCATTTCGATTTGATGTATTGTGCGATGTCGTTTAACCCCTAAGTTTAGTAAGTGTTCATCAAAGATAATAAATAAATTAATAAATATCGCAGAAGCGGTGAATGAACTTGGTAGATTGGACTCTGGGGAAATGGTTTGTTGAGCTCTGGATGGCTTTCACTCAGCGCTGCTCTTGGGATTTGATTATCTTCCACAAAACAGGCCTATAAATGCAGTGCAAACGACAGGGAATGGCACAGTTTGCATTGAGAACTTTTGCAAAATGAAATTCAGTGTGGTATTAATTCTGTGCTTTTGCCTTTTCAGTTTGGGTAAGTTATTTCATTTTTATTTCTTCTCTTTTTAAGAAGCAATTTCCCAACAGTCTTTGGCAATCCTTCAATTGTAACTAAGCCGCCTTTTGTGCGCAGCCGTTATAGTCTTCGATGGCGTAAGACAACAACAACTATCTCCCCAAGCACAACAGTCCGTGTCCCGGAGCTAGCAACCTCAACCCAGCATCCCAAGCTAGGCACCTCAACGGCTAGACCAGAGTACGATGACTACTACGGAAGCGGGGAAGCTGACAATTTGGTACATAAATAAATACCTCTGCTGTCAATTTAACAACAAGATCTATATACATACATATATCGTGTTATACAAAAGCCTCAAAATGTCAATATATTAAGCATTAATACATATACATATATTTCCATTTTTAAATCCAAAACAATTTTGATTTGACTTAACGGTAACTGCAGTTTAAAAAAAAAAAAAAAGCACAAATCAACAGAAATCGCATTATGAATTATGTATTCCGGTATATTTTTTGAAGAGAAAAAGTATATTTTTAAATTTAATTTGCGGTCACGCTGTTTACGAGAATAAATTCACCACAGTTTATGTTGTTTTGATTATCAAAAATAAAACACGTACAATTATATATAAAAAATATCACAAAAGACAAAATCGAATATGTACATGAATTGACGCAAAAACAAGAGAAATTCTGAAATTATTTTTTCCCTCCAACTATTGCGAACACCGTACCTGTCGAGAAACTTATTCATTGTATTAACAGAAAATATTTTGCAAACCAGTTTTCAGAATGTTATTAACAAATAAGTGTGCTCAGTATGGCTTCCAAAAAGTTGCAAGTCTGCTTAATATGCGAACATTTTCTTGGGTGGTAACAGTTGGCGATTTGAAGTTAGCGACAAAACCATTAAATAATGATGAATGGAGGGAAGGGAGCGGATTATTGTGGTGGTGAGTAGTAGCAGCGATTTACGCCAAGATTGAGCAGCTTTGTTTGCGCGCAGCAGCAACAGAAATACAAGCTCAGTTCTGTACCCGACATCAACGAGAGCAGCAGCAACTGGTGTTGGCAATTGGGGGATTTACAGTAAACAACAACAGCTCACATTAAGCACTAAAGCAGCGACAAAACGCAAAATGGTGGTAAGTGAATATCTGGTTCAATAAAACGAATTACCACAACAGAAAAAAAATTTCAATACGTCGACTTAAATATCATTATCACTTGGGGGCACGCGAGGTCACCACTTGATTGCAAGGCCAGCGAAAGTCTCAGCACTTAACATAAACACTCAATAAACTTGTTGCTCATAAATACATTTTAATGCAGGCCAAGCTAACAGAACAAGAACGCTCTGAAAAACTACAGCCTCTGCTGGATGCAGGCTGGACCATGGTTGAGGGACGTGATGCGATTTACAAGGAGTTTCTGCTGAAGGACTTTAATCAAGCGTTCAGCTTCATGACTGGCGTTGCTTTGTTAGCTGAAAAAATTAATCACCACCCAGAATGGTTCAACTGCTACAACAAAGTACAGGTCACTCTGAGCACCCATGACGTATGTGGCCTCAGTAGCCAAGACATTCGCATGGGCAATTATTTGGAAGCCCAGGCTAAGTTGTTAATTAATTCCTAAATTAAATTGTTGAAGTATATTTATATCCTAATAAACCAACTGGTTTATTTGATTGTTTATTGAAATAAATAATTAGCCCAAGGTGGACTTACTTAATATTTGATACTCCTCCTCCTTCAAAACATCTGGCGAAGTTTCATCCGTAACGAACCCGAGTGTTTTAAAGAACTTTAACGAGTTTTCATTATTATTTAACACGGTAAGCATTATTTTTTCAAGTTGCCAATGACGCGCACATCTTTCAAGCGTTTCCATCATGAATTTTCCTAGACCTTTTCGTTGATAGTCTGGTGATATTTGTATCTCATAGCTGATGCATGAAACAAAACCAACAATCATAGGAAATAACAAATGACATTTACCACATTAATACTTACCAGTACAAAACACAGTCGCCATCGTCCATGTCGAAACGAAACATCGTATAAGCCACAGGTTGATTCTCCTTATTCAGTGCAACCAAGAAACGTGCCCAGTTCTTATTAAGCTCGGATTGTTTTATTTTGGGCTTCCATCCCATTTTGAGCTCCTTATAGTAGGGTCCAACATTCTGTTCCGCTAATTTGAACACCCATTTAAGGGTCTTATCATCCATGTCAGCTTTGGTGCGGCAATATAGCTTAAACTCCTCGGATGTATCCGATTTGTATTTATCATATGGCAGTGTTTCAAGTGGATTTTTTGCACGAGCAGCTGCTTGTATTGATTTGTGCTTTGAAGTGGCACTGAGCCCATCACGATTTGCCATAGTTTGTTATTTAATAGTTGCAAATTAAACTAATATTGTTTAAATGATACCTTACGAACTAAGTATCTCACTAAAAAGCGGGAAGCCAGTGTTGAAAAATTCTTTACCCAACAACAAACTTCTTTCAACAAGTAAATTACATACATTTTAGTACATTTTTCGGCATAAAATAATATGTTTCAAATTCCAAATTACGGTCGCACAGAGCAAAAAGTAAACAACACATCGACTTAATATTTGTTAAAATTATGTCAGTAAATTAATGAATTCGTCAGAGATTATATAGGTTGACTACAGCAAAAAAAAAAAACAGGTAAATACTTGTGGACCCATTAACTTATTAAGGTTTTTAGATATAATTGATTCTATTTGCTGACGTTATCATTTCTTTTGCAGTACAATAAGCAAACTGTTACTATTTGACAAAATGTTTAAGAAATCAAAACCTCAAGTGGCACCACCACCCACGGCTCCCACAGTTGATGAGATGCTTGCTGATATTGAATCATTTCAAATTGCCCAGCAGGCAGGTAATTTTAGTACAGGTGCAGCTTTTGAAGACGCTCTGCTTACGGAACCTGAGAATTTGTCTCTTGAGACATGGTGGCAGGTGTTTGATGAATATGACCACAAAGTCAGAAAATTGGAGGAAATGGAGGGGACATTGGACGCACAAAAGGAAAAGTTGCTAGCATGTAAAAGAAATCTGGAGAAAAATGCCGAAAATCTACACAATGGTATTAAGAAGCAACAGCTATTAATAAAAGAAGTGATTGATTGTTAACCAAATGAAAAAAGTTGTTTTAAAACGTAGATTACGTTTCAAAATAAAAACTATTAAGTATATTTATCTTTTCGGTAAAAACAAAAGAAACATCAATATGCAGTAAATGGTCACACTGCGAGCTTGGCTAATGTTATCGAGTATATGTTAGGCAGCGCTTAGAAAGTATCGATACTAGTTACCTGCAGCCGTTTTATATGTGGGGAAAAGTAAAATATTTGTTTTTAAAAGCGTTGCATTAAAATGCAATCCCTTATGTGATTTTATTGTAAGTTGCATTTATTTAAACTTAAAGTTAAATAAAGAGTGAAAAATTTAAGAACATAATAGTTATTTTCGTCGAGTCAATAAGCCAGAAAACAGGTTTAGGCCAGAAAAAAACTTGGCTGGCTTACCATTTACGCCACAACGTTAATGGCAATACAGCAGCGAGCGGAGGTCGATTGTTTGTGTGTGTGTATTCGTGTGGTTGTTTTAATATTTTGCCTGTGAGTTAGCCCAAATCCAATTACCAAAACGAAAAAGTGCAACAATTGCTGTAGCAAAAATAACCCTTGTGCTGACTAATTGAATTTTACGTATTTTTTTTGGCTAAGCTAAAGCTACTAACAACAGAAACAGTGACCAGCTATGGCAGTAACAAACAATACAAGAATACACACACAAATACACACAGTAGAGGATTATTATTCAATTAAATGTCAATATAGAGCGAGAATGCAATTCATTTAATCACTAAATAGAAATGTGTGAAAAAAACAACTAAGCTACTAACAGTAATTTTTCACGGGCACACAACACAATATAATAGTACGAGTAAATGTGTATGTGTTGTTTATGTCTTGTCATGAATATAGGAATGTGTGTGTGTCTGATTCGTGTGTGAACAAAGTGCTAATGAGATGCTGATGCTGCGCTGCTTCTTGATAGCAGTTTGTTGCTTTTGCCATTTATGCAAAAATACGTAAATTTGAACAAAAGATGTACATACATACTTTATTGTTTTCAACTCTTGCGAATTTCGCTTGCTAACGAACTTGCTGCAAAAGGTGAAAGCAACTTTTTTGTTTGCTTTTACTGATGTTGATGGTGATGCTGTGTGATTTGTATGAATTACATATGCATATGTATGCACGTATACGAGTATGTATAATTTTAAAGTGCAATCTTTTTGTGTTGTTGATCGGTATATAAAGCAACCGTTATTGCAATCAACTTGATTAAACTCATTCTCTCATTCTTTTACAGCGAGTACGCGTGAGATGTCACATGCGATTTGTGACGCGGCTGTAACGGATTTTCCCTCTTTGGCAATTTATATTGGCAAAACAACAACTGCTGCAATAATGTAAGAGGCGAAGGCTAACAAAGGTCAATCTAAGCCATCAAACCCAGCCTAGAACTAGTTAGGTTTCCACACACACAACAAACACATACACACACATACAAACATACACAAGTAGTCACTATAAGCATGGGCTGGTTGCTAGCGCTCCTGGCGCTGCTGTTTGCAATCAACGAGCTGCTAGCAGTTCCAACTCCACTCAAGCTACCAGGTGAGTCCAATCATACTTCCGCCGGATAGGTTAAACATAAGATATGATCTTGATTGATAATTTCTTTGTTTCTCACCAGGCTACACACACAAGCTGACCCCATACATCAAGCACTGGGAGGCAGCGAACTTCGATCGGTCGGTGCTGCAGGTGGCACAGCAAAGGCATTTGGAGCAGGCGCGAGCTCGGAGAAAACGCCATGTAGAGCCCTCCAGTGGACTGGGCCTGGCACACACAATACGGCTGAATTTCTCTGCACATGACAGGTAAGTGCGTGGGTGTTAAGCATTAACTCAATTGCATTTCATATATTCACGTTCGCATTCTTTTGTTTACAGAGACTTTCTTCTGGTGCTGCGTCAGCAGCCAAATTCGGTATTCGCAAATGATGTGGAAATCGAAAACACAATGGGACCCATTGATTACGATGTGTCACGCATTTACACGGGCAGCCTGGAGGATGATGAGACTGCCAACGTTCAGGCGATACTCACAAGTGATAATCTGCTAGATGGCACCATTGAGACGCAGGCTGAACACTATTACATAGAGCCGGCTCAGCGGTACTCACAGCAATTAGCAGAGAGTGGTGTTCATACCATTGTCTATAAGCTAAGTGATGTAAATATGCACCAGCAGAATTCATTTGGAAGCGGTTTGTCATCGCAGTCACCCGTTAAGACGCACTGCGCCAGTGAACGATTAAGGCGAAAACGTTGGTTACCAGAGGAGGAGGTAAATATCTTTTATCAGATTTAATCCTACAATTACTGATTATTTATAATTATGTTTAGCATGTCACTGCTCCGACTTATAATCGCAATCCGCCCCTACCGTTGGATCTAGAGGTTCCTTATAATGATGATTTTCGTGTTCTGGCCTCTGAAGAGGATCGAAGTGATGAAGAACCTAACAAATCTACAACAACAACTATGCGCAGCACAGAAAGTTTTCTGGCGACGCTAACCAAGCCCACACCCAATCGCAATATACTTGTAAATAACTATAATCCCTCCAATGTTGGCGATAGCAGTCGAAGCTATAATGGCAACAGCAATACCAATCCTAATTCGAACAACAATAATGTACGCAAATTGTACACAAAGCATAAAAACATCATTGTTAGCACCTACAATCGGCCCATTGAGCCAGAGTTTGGCACACCCTATGAGGAGCCCAATGCCAACAATAGCAACAGCCTGCCAAATAACTTTTTCAATGCCAATTGGACGACACTCTCTATGGGCAACAGCAACGGTGCCAACGATCGCCCTAGCCATAAGACACATGTAGAGATCATCACCAAGAATGGCGCCACCAAGAAACCCAATATTATTGTAAACAATTACAATCCGGAGATAATTTTTGCACCCAACCCACACAACCCTAGTTTTAACACCATGCTTATGACGAATCTGTTAAGTGGTCGTGGCGAAGATATACATAGCTCGCCGCGTCTGCTATACGATCGGAAGACCACCTGCATGCTTTATTTGCAGGCAGATCACACATTCTTCCAGAAGATGGGCAGTGATGAGGCTTCAATTGAGGCCATCACGCGCCATGTTCAACGCGCCAATTCCATATATAGAAACACTGATTTCAACAACGATGGAAAACCTGACAATATTACGTTTATGATAAAACGTATTAAGGTACACAATATGAATGCTATGAAGGATCCTAGTTATCGATTTCCGGGTAACTATGGCGTGGAAAAGTTCTTGGAACTTTTTTCGGGTGAGTCAATATACAAAGTGGTCCGTTTTAAGTTGCTTGTAATTTCCAAATCTTTCTTTAATATTATGTTGAATAGAGGAGGACTATGATGCCTTTTGTCTGGCCTATATGTTTACCTATCGCGATTTTGAGATGGGTACTTTGGGTCTGGCTTGGACAGGAGATCTGAAGAACGCAGGTGGCGTTTGTGAGAAGAATGGCCACTATCGTGGATCCCTTAAGTCGTTGAACACTGGCATTGTCACGCTCTTGAATTATGGCAAGCATGTGCCACCCGCTGTTTCACATGTGACGCTAGCGCACGAGATTGGACACAACTTTGGTTCACCTGTAAGTAAAGCTTAAAGCATATAAAAGCCTATCTATTATAAATAATACTTTTCTTTCCATAACGTCAGCACGATCCGGAGCTGTGTACACCAGGTGGTGAGGATGGTAACTTTATTATGTTTGCTAGAGCCACCTCAGGCGATAAGAAGAACAACAATAAATTCAGTGCGTGCTCGCTGAAATCAATTGAGCCTGTGTTGAATGCTAAGGCGCGTTCGATGAAAGGATGCTTTACAGAGCCGCAGTCGTCTATTTGTGGCAATGGCGTCGTTGAGCCAGGCGAACAGTGCGACTGCGGCTGGGAAGAAGACTGCAAGGATTCATGTTGTTTTCCCATGTCACGACAGCCTCATCTTGATGAAACGCCATGCACATTGACACCCCATGCCCGCTGCAGTCCCTCGCAGGGACCTTGCTGCACTACCGATTGCAAGGTGAAGTTTGGCGACAAGTGTCGCGACGACAACGGTTGTCGCGATCCATCATTTTGCGATGGCCGGGTACCGCAATGCCCACCGTCGGTAAACAAACCGAACAAGACCATTTGCAACAAGGAGTTTGTTTGCTACATGGGCGACTGCACGGGCAGCATTTGCTTGGCCTATGGCCTTGAGTCATGCCAGTGTATACCTGGACCACAGGACGATCGCATTAAGTCATGCGAGCTGTGTTGTAAATTACCTGGAGAGAATAATCAGTGTCGTAGTTCGTTTGAATGGAATGAAGCACCCTTTGATGTTCCCGACATGTACTCGAAACCTGGAACTCCCTGCAATGATTACAATGGGTATTTAAACAGAGTTTATTTTAATTTAGCTAATTCGATGACTAATTAAACTTTCAATTACAGCTACTGTGACGTGTTTCAAAAGTGCCGAGAAGTCGATCCTTCTGGACCATTAGCAACTCTACGCAAGTTGCTGCTCTCTGAAGAGAGTATAGCCACTTTCAAAAAATGGATGCAGCATCATTGGTACACCGTGGCACTGGCTGCAATTGGAGTTTTCTTATTGCTGGTATGTAATACAACAATAACACACTTTTCTTTAAAGATCGATATGCGGGGAATATTGAGAATACGTTTGCAATTTATTATTTAAGAATCTTTAGTTTTTCACACTTAATTTTAACAAGTTTTTGTTTGAAAAGTTAATGCGGGTGGTCACTAATATGTTGAAGGATCAGTATGAGGCCGAATCGCACGCCATGGGCGAGGGTGAGCCCAGAAATAAACCCAAAACTGAACCAAGTAGATCTTATGATAAGCGCTTCATCCGCCAATTGATAACAAGGCTATTTTAGAACGCACTACATTTGCATTCACGAAACCATATACATATATTCCGAAATGTAATCATTCATTTGTACATCACTAATTAATTTGTTTCCTTTACTGTAGATACTGAGCACAAAGCTGCTGGCGAAACGCTCGAATCTGAAGCTTAAGTCAGTGACCATCATACATAGCGCCACTACGGAAACTGTGCGACTGCCGGAGAACAATAATGGCGTCATAGTGCACACAGCTGTCCGAACCAAAGTTCCATTTAAGAAAAAGGTTCGTGGTGAGCGCAGCAAGAAGTCGGGAACCGGCGTGGGAGCAGCAGCAGGAGTACGCACCAGTGGAGTAACAAAAACCAGTGCCAACGCAGAGCCAAAGAAAATATCTAGACCGCAGGGGCTTTCAAAGAAGAAATCTAAAACTAATGTGACTGATGAGGATCAGGCTAAAAAATCAAACAAAAAGGGGGGAAAACATATGAAGGAAATTATTGATTATTCTCAGCGCAATAACAACGCAAATGGCGACGATGGCTCAAATCTATCAACGACCAATAATCACAGCAATACTTTTGGCAAAGTACAAAAGTGGCTGCTGGAGTCGCCCATTGTGGCACAACCATTGTCGCACATAGAGCATAGCTCGCGAGCGCGCAATATGATGAGTAAGTCGCAGTCAACGCCGGAGCGATTGGTGCAAAAAACGCCACAAAAGACCAAGTCCATGGGCAACCTGTCCAATGAGAAGGTGAAGCTGCAAGTCGTCTACAAGCCACCTTTCAAGTTCTCACTGCGTCTGTCAAAGAAACCCAAGGTAAAAACGCATGTCGTGGGTGTCAGCGCTGGTGCACGTCCAAAGCGCGCGCAGAAGACAAATGGACGCTCTAGTGGACAGGCAACAACGTCCAAGGGACCATATGCCGAACGTGCTAAGCGTACCGCTCTGCTACTGTGTAACGAAGCAGAAGATGATAATCAAATTCTGACTCTAAACGAGCCCAACTATGAGACGCTGAAGCCACCTACTCGTAGCACCGAACACTGCTATGAAAACGTTGAATTGCCCAGCGGCAGTGGAGCAGGTGATGTTGCAACCGCAACAACAAAGCCAAGCAGCAGCAGTAGCGGTGGCAAGATTGCGCCTAGCTCAACTCGCGCCAGCCCAGAGGGTGGAGCAATACCAGGAGCAGGAACAGGACAGCGGAGCTCCTATCGCCGCTCTAATTCACTGTCTACACACAATCCATTTGCGGTGGCGCCGCGTCGCAGCAGCAGCAAGGCAGGTAAAAATGAAGCCCAAACATCAGGCGGCTCTATAAATTTAACGCGAAACTTTGGTAGCACACAAAATCTCATCAATCTGAGTCAAAACATGGCAAAGTCCAAAAAGCGGAGCAGCCTCAATCTTAAAGCAAGTGCTGCCAAAAATGGCAAAGATCCGCCTGTAACTACAGCAGCAGTCCCTACAGCGGCACCCCAGCGCCGATCTACTTCCAATGCCAATCTGCGCAGAAACAGCAGCGTGTCCAATACACCACCACAAGTAGCGCCGGTGCCGCCCACGCGCAACTCGCGCAATAGCTTTAGTAACATTCCACGCGCCAGTCTCAATGGTCAAAGCTCCAGCTCCACCGCAGCTGTGACGCAGGCTGCGACTGCAATGACGACGTCTCAAGCGCCGCCTAGCTTCTCCCGTCAATCGTCTAGCAGCACAACGACAACTTCGTCCAGTGCTGCGACGCCAGCATTGCCTCATGCACTGCAACAATCCGCCTCCACCAGCGCCGTGACCAACCAGCGTCAATCTGTGCAACCCATGCGGCGCAGTCTTCACAATTTTAGATCACGCTCCACGACCGCGACAGCAGCAGCGCAATTACCAACGAAGGCAATTGACAACGGATTACCATCAGATCTAGAGGTGGTTGTCTCCGACATTGAGAATCTGGTTAGCTAAGAGCAGCACCATTTCTCTTCATTTCAAACCAACCAAGTGAAAGTGATAAGTCCTAAAGTTAGTTATACAAATTGTCGCATAGGTTTAAATGCATATACATATATATATGTATATTCACATATATATATAGACACACTAATTTAGATTTGTATATATATTAAAATATATACATATAAAGATATGTATGTACTTTACACTGCCTTAAACTTGCCGTTTCTGCTGAATATGTGAATGCCACGCCAATATATCCCCCACACCAAAAACCAAAAGGACCGCAAAAATCATTACTAAACGCTAACAACGCTCTTGCTTTTAGCTCTATCAACACAACCAGTTCACATCCATAAACCCTAAACGTCCACCCACCCTGAACCAATGCCAACACCACCACCGCTAACGCCAGCCGCACTCACCGCACATTGTACCTTTTACTGTTTAACTGTTGTATTGTATTCGTGATCTGTAACTGTATCTTGTAACTGTATTTTAATCTAAAGCTATATCCTAAATTGTGTGCAGTCCTCGAAATAAGATTGTGCTGTATATACGAAACTCGCCAATAACGTTTTCCTAGTGTCACACTGATTTGAAATATAATCAAAACATTATTCATAATGTTATCACACTTAGACTCGCTCTCATTGATCGACTCATACTAAGTGTATCGCAAATACTATTATCGTATGTACAAGCACAAACAATTAGATCACTACACACAATCAATCTATTCTTATAATATTATTGGCCTGTTGATATTGTTTTCTACATAGTATTGTGTTTTGTTATACGTATTCCTATTTCTATATAACTATCTATATCTGTTTCTCTTAACGACCATTCTCATCTGTAAACTTCGACATACAGAACAGAACAACATACAAGGTGCTATTTTAGTAACAAATGTTTAAGAGAAGAAATTATCCAACAATTTTTAAAACTTATTCATATTTTCCAAGAAGATCAAAAATGATATTAAGATTTGTAGACGAGAATGAGATGAAAGTGTAGCCAAGTAGACTGGACACAGGAAACTGGTAGCCAGGGAAAGTTGCAAATTAATGATACTTAGTAACAATAAAATATAACCAACGATAACTGTCAATAAATCAAAAGTAAAATGCATCGAACGTAGATTTTAGTAGTCGCAACCAAATCAAATAAGAAGTTAATGCTATCCCCCAGTCACACATCCCCTATATACTTTCCATAACACTTGAATAGACACAAACAAATACCTGCGCCATTCTTATTAGATGTGTATATAAGAAATCAAATTGGTATAAACTAAATAGTTTTTATATGCAATACAAACTTAGAGCAATGAAAAAAGATATTCATAAACACTCATAACACACACGAATAATCACGTAGCGTATCAAAACACAGAGAAAACGGCTTGCAAAATAAACCCCAATAACTAACGATTTGTAGTCTAAGCTAATTGGAATCTATATAGACACATACATATGTGTATATATGTATGCAAATGTAGCTACTAATTGTAATTGTACTGTGTTGAAAATTGGCGTTTAAGATTGCGTATAGTTCTGATATGTATTTGCATTTGTATGGGTGATACAATAGTTACATGGGGAGTGCAATTTTATGAGCATTTGCGTATATTTTTTTTGGAATATACAATGCACTATAGAAAATAGAAATACTTATTCTCAGCTCAAAAGACCGACCCAAGACATGGGACATGGGACAGAAAGTTAACGTAGACGCGTAGGCAAGCTATGAAACGGAATAACGATAAAGTACGCGACAATCGCTTTGAAATGCTTAACGAACAAAATGAAAAATCGAATTTTAGTTGTAAGTTCGTCTTAATAAATAAACAAACAAAACATATGAATAAATCGAGAACCTACATATAATAACTATTTAAATATGAAACTATACAAGGCGCAGATTCTTTTTTAACGTCATCTATGGGCAATATCATTAAACTTACCAAAAACCAACATAAAAAAAAAAAAAACAAAAATAAAAATTGCCAATGTTTATGTACTGTATATAATAAATGCAAAGAAGTATGATCTAAGCTGAGGATCGGCTGATGAACCGATAAAAGTATTTTGAGCGTGGAAGAAAAGACTATTTAACGCGAAATTAACCATTTTTGTGTATTGTACATAAGAAATTCATTGATTTTAATCTATATACATATGAATGTAATAATTTAGTCGTATAACTGCAAAACAGATTTTAAAATCTTTGTGTGTACCTCAATTGTAATTATTTTTTGAAATATATTTTCATCAAGGTTTTGCACTCACTCCACCTGATCGATTACAACTATTTTTTTATAATTTAGATAAATGAATTGTATCACGTATTCAAGACTCCTCGCAGAGATCCGTACCCCTAGTTAATTAAAAGATTTAAATGTTGTCAAAGACCGTATCAAATATGAAATATTTTGTCAATTAATAATTCGTAAAGAAAGCCGAAAAACAATTACATATATGCATAGTACATCATTTAATAACAGTTAATATTATAAACATAAGTTGCGAACAGAACGACGAAACCGAGAAATATGTGAAAACTTAAGTTGTACTTAATTTTAATGGTATGATTACAGTAATTATTTAACTTAATATCCAAATGTAACTAATTTTTAACACTGCACGTGCATCGCGATAATTTATAATTTTTCATTCAATGCAAAATTCAATTAACAATAAAAACAAAACTAAAACATAACCGAACTTTAATATTAACTTAATGCGACTTCTTAGACTCCTTTTCCAATTTCAAGGCACGTTTAGCCATGATCCAAAAATAGACGGACGGGAGAAAATGGCGCAAATAATATGCAATCTTGGCTTGGATATCGCTAACAATTATATCGGGTTCTTTTCGAATTATGCATTGCAGAATTCGTTGTGCTAACTTCTCCGGTGACATTCCCTTAGACGTAGTTTCATCCATTTCTAAAGATAAAACAATACACATAAATAAGTAATGTTTAAATAATAATAAAAGTATTTACTTACTGCCATAGTTGCTTCCCGTTCCAGTTAAAGCATTCATTGACAATTGTGTACGTATGTATCCAGGACTGACACACGACACACTTATTTTCTTACTGGCCATCTCAGCCCGAAGGGAATCAGCAAATGCCTGTAACGCATGTTTCGATGCGGAGTAGGCTGCTCTTTGGGGTATGGCAAACTTTCCTTGAACTGAGCTTATAAAGCAAATGTGACCAATCTTACGCTTAACCATAGACGGCAGTAATGCTATAAAGAAATATCGTATTAGACTTGATGCTGACATATTTTCTATACGCGTACCTTTTGTTAAGGCTACAGTTCCAAAATAGTTAACCAACATCACCTTAAGATCCACATCAACAGCAGTAGAGGTTACATCGGCGCGCACGCTAATTCCACCATTATTTACTAATATATCTACTTGATTATAAACAGCCAAGACGCGTGCTGCAAAATCTGGTATGGAATTTAGCTCAGACAGATCCAACGGAAGGACGGTAGGAGGATATGCAGGATCCTGCAATCAGCTTTGAATAAGCAAATACAAATAGCTTTTATAAAATGCAACACTTACCACATCTAATGCCAATAGTTCTTTTTTTACACGCTCCAATTCTTGGACACGACGAGCAGCTAAAATAACTTTACAGCCTGCTCGATAAAAGACATGTGCCAGGGACTCGCCAAGACCAGAACTGGCTCCGGTAATGAGCACTACCTATAATGTTAGTATAAGAGCATTAAGTTAACCAGTTTTTTAGTTTAAAAATCATAGTTCTTACTTTGCCGGGCAACTGATTACGGTATTTTTCAGCGCGAAATCTTTGCCATAAATTTATGAAGGCCAGAGGTAAAGCAACTGGCATTAAAATACTGCCTAGCACCCAGTAAATAACATTCCAATCGCTGGAGGGTGCGCACTTTTCCATTTCTTGTAATTTCATTTTGATTTTAACTTAAAGAACTTTGCACTTGCCTATGCTGAGCAATCAAACAAAAACAAATTAAACTTGTCATTCACGTTGAAAATTACCATTCACCGCTACAAATCGGCCTGTGACGATTGTGAATGATAAAATGTACAGCTGTTACGTTGTTGCTCTCCCATACTCATTATTCATAATAGTTTTGTTTTACCAAAAATGTTAAAATGCACTGCCTTGTGAGACATACAAGCCGCTTATCCTGCTGGCTACCAGCTGCTCGGATTCACACCACTGCCGTGCAGCAAACCTTCTGGGAACGTGAAAAGAAATCCGGCTACAAAACCAAACTTCCTGAGCCCTCTAAGAAAGAACTTATTATTCAAGGACTTCGAGATTTAAAAGAGGAAATAAAACTTTGGCGAGACGAAGTAAAAGAAAAACTGGAAAGCGATCCTATATTAGTATTCAGACCCGGCGAAACGGATGTTGTATTTGATTTCAAAGCCCCCGACGTTCTCGATAAATGGACTGTAACCACAGATGCCGATCATGGCGAAGGTAGAAGTAGTGCCACTCTTGAATTAAGTGCAGCTGGTGCTGGACTCTTTCACGGCGAAGTGAACTCGCAACATACTAAAGATGGCATCATCAAACGGACGGGGTATGCTAACATACGAACTAAGCGTGTGCGGGTGAGTATAATAACCTAACATTAATCCCATTTTTTTTTTAATAATTATATTTGCCAGAAATCCTTTAAACGCGAGACCACCTATGACTGGACACAGTACAACATGCTTGTAATGAAGGTTCGAGGAGATGGACGAAGCTATTTAATTAATTTGCACACAGAGGGATATTTTGATCTTATGTGGAACGATATCTATCATTATGTTCTTTATACTCGTGGTGGTCCGCACTGGCAAATAGCCAAAATACCTTTCTCCAAGTTCTTCTTATCCTCGAAGGGTCGTGTTCAGGATCGACAGAATGCCATACAACTTAATTGTGTAACTCATTTTGGATTCTCTGTAGCGGCTAAGAAGGGCATGGACGGTCCGTTTGGATTGGAGATTGATTACATCGGAGTAGAGTATGATCCCAACCATCGCGAGGAGTTCGCATACGAGATGTACAGGACACCCAAATATATAGTAGCTACGTAAATCAAATGTTATTTAATTGTATTCGTTGAAATAAATTAGCAACACTTTTGTCATAACTCTTTCTAGCGGCTCTCTCTCTCTCTCTTGAATCAGCTGTTCAAATGTTTACTTCCGTTCACTTGTGAGGGTCATGCGGGTTTTTCATTCTTTACGATTCAACAGATTCTGCAATTCGCAATTTGTTTTAATACTTTTTCCATTCACTTTAAAAGGTGCTTCGGTTTCGTCAGTTGCCAATTAGAACCTCACGAGCAATGCTCGCGCTATTTTATTGTTTTGTTTCTTACGTTCAGTCGTGCTCTGACTCTTGCTCCTGCAAGTTGTAGATAACGAAGCGGAATAACTTCCGTCTTAGGTTTGCGTGAGTGCTGCTGTTCATATCATTATCAAACGTAAATATTAGATAAATATAAACATGGTAAGTATTTTCGTCTTGCGTTGAAAATAGAATTCTAAACAGACAAACAAAGCGAAAACCAATAACGTGGCCGTGTAATAGTTCAATCACCAGCCCACCGGTTGCGACCTTGAATAAACTAGACGGTCTGCGAATTAAATCCTGTCCGTAGCATAGGCACAACAATCAGAAATCAATAGCATAAACTCAACCTACAAATGAACATATATATGTAAATACAAATGGCTTGATTTAACGCATATACGCATTTTACCGGTTTGAGTTGGTGCTGACGTTAAAATGTATGCGCAAAAAACATGTTACCACCACCAAACCAGTCAGCGGCCATCGAAAGTGATTGAGCTGCATAAAACAGGTTACCATTAAACGTTCCTGCTGTCGTTTACCTGTTGTCTTTTTGTGCCACAGTTGTGCTCACAACGGCGTCAACTGCTGACGTTGGCCCCTTTTTGTAGCATTTAAAATGGTGCAATACACGGTAGATTTTTTTATCTAGTTCAATTATACTTAACATACTAATTAATTATTACTGACTTCTTAATTACAGCAAGAGACATATCTCTACGATCCGAAAGTGCTGCTCCAGCTAGACTTTCATCGCAGCCCAGCTAAATTCCAGCCATTCATTTCGGCTGCCAACCCAGGTGAGCCATGGATGAAAGTGCGTCCACTAAAGGATACGGATTACGACCGCGGCTTCCTGCAGTTGCTGTCCCAACTTACGCATGTGGGCAATGTATCACGCACACAGTTTTTAAGTGAGTGACTGAGAGAATCTTTAACTCCCTGTCAAGCTAATATGAATCGTCATTTGCAGCCCGCTTCTCGCAAATGAAGGCGAGCGGAGATTACTATGTCACAGTCATTGAGGATACCCGCAAAGGAGAGATCATTGGGGCTGCTTCTCTAATCATCGAACGCAAATTTATACACAACTGTTCAGTGGTATGTATTATTATCTTTAATATCTGATCCATCATTGAAGGCATACTATTCATTCCTGCAGCGAGGACGTCTGGAGGATGTCGTGGTTAACGACACCTATCGTGGAAAGCAACTGGGAAAACTGTAAATTCAATTATTCTAATCAATAAGCTCCATTTCTTAACATGTCTGCTTAACAGCATTGTTGTTACTGTGTCGCTGTTGGCCGAGCAACTTGGATGTTATAAAATGTCACTGGATTGCAAGGATAAGCTCATTAAGTTCTACGAAACACTGGGCTATGTCCTTATACCCGGAAACTCCAACTCTATGACAATTCGTTATGATGAAGACGCATCAACGAAACGAAACGCTACATCTGCCGGCTTTGTTAGCGCCTCCTCGGGCGATTCTTGCCAAACTGTGAGCCTTGATTTTACCTCTTGACAATTAGCCGCCAACGCTACTCCAAAATCCAAGCTTTAAGTAATCTCTTACCTAAAGCTACAATTGCGCGAGGCGCAATGTTAAAAACTATAACAAGTGGACCCTCAACAAATACGTCCATTTGATGCATTTACTAAAATCTTTTGCACAAATTGCATTGCACTTGGCGCATGGATTTTTGGACAGCGCTGGCAGGCGGTGGTGTCTTTATGGTTCCTCCCATAAGGGCATACAATTAGTTATATGGCTAAGTCAACCGCAATGGTTGTATTCTATTTTTAATTCTTACAGAACTCTCAATTTTATAATTTTTTCTCTCCTTTCTGCTACTGAATGTGCGGCGCGCCCTTAATATAAAAGGTTGTTGTTATAATGCCCTTCAAGAGCACGTTTATCAAGTAGCTTTAACATTCACTAAATATATATGTAAATATATACAGTAATTTTTTAACCAACACTTATGCCTAACATTTTATTTTATGTACAAGGTTTCATTAGTACTTTAAGATCCCGAACATGATTTGCAGACTATTAGGAAAAACGAATGGCTTTTTTAACCAAATTATTGTTTGCTTCACTAAGAATGAACATAGGGCTCTTCCACGTATCACGAGTGCGAACACAAATGTCCACATTTTGGACATTTTGAATGCTTGGCAAAATATTGCTGCAAATGCTCTATATGTCCACCGTGTGAGCAGCCCTGGCACCAGGCATACACACCACGCACAATCAGTCCACAAACACTGCACTTGGCCGACTGCATAGACTTGCATTTGTCGCAATACCAGCCAACATTGCCCCCCAGTGGGCGGCCACATTCTCCGCAATTCGTATGCATCACAGTGGAGTGCTGATTTAACTGTCTTACAGAACGCACCCAGGCGCGGTTGATCACTTCACACGCTTCGTTCCACAGCTCGTAGCGATGTAGCTGATCCACATAAGTATGAAACCAGTGTTCCTTGGGAAATGAGAAGTTTTAAATTGATATCCTTTCTACTTATGGAGAAACTTACAACAACGGCATCCTGAATTGGAAGCAACTTGCGTGCCTCGCCCAAAACTATGAGCACAATTAATGCAGTTTGGACATCACCAACATCGTTCTGCAGCATCAAAGCATCTGCCACGAATTGATGAGGCTCCCACATGGGTATCGGAGGAACATGACTGACTTTTAATATACTGGGAACATGTGGGGGCTATTGAAACAACAAAGTATAACTTATTAGTGAATTTAAGTAAGTATATTTAACTCTCTGCTCACCGGCGACTTTTCATGATCGGATGCTTTCAAATCTAGTTGTGGTCGCGCAGCCTGCACATCATGGTGCAGTGCAGTATCAGGTAGAGCCAACGCTTTCGTTACATCAGCTGGACCAACATATATAAATCCATTGCGCAACAGTTCAAAGTTATCAAATGTAATCTCGCTAATAATTTGCGTCTCCGAGAGTATCACTGAACTAGTAGGTGGAGGCTGCTGTTTTCCACTTACACCCAGCTCATCGCCATCTTCACTTGCATCAGCAGTTTCATGTGGCACTTCTTGGCTATTTCCGTTCAAATCTTGACCCAGCTCGTGTGGCGCCCAATCGCTTGCCACTTGTGTTGGACGACGCGAACTCATGGGATTCTTTTGGTTGGAAAAAGATGAACGATGCTCGAACGGTGGCTCGAAATGATTACTTCCATAGAAGAGCTTTACAAAATTCCACAAAGTGGTGGCCTGTGGAATGATCTTGTTAATAGAAATTGTGGTTGATAAGTATCAGTTATCTTACGTTGTGCTTGCCAAATTTCTTGGATACATTTGCGTTATGTTCGCACAGTTCGGCCAGCTTTTTGCCGCTTAAGAGTAGTTCCTTGGCGCAGCCAATGAAGCACTCATGTACACGCAACTCCGTGGTAGTATCATGCGCCGGATATCCTGTACCAGAATCCATGTTCTACAAAAGATAAAGATTAAATTATCAAAAGGGTGCACAGAATTTAGTGATTTAACTACCATATTTTTTAGCATAAACATATACATTCTGGAATGGTCCAGATGAAACTGCATGTTTCCCGGTAGATTCGATTTCCGTCGACTTCTACATAAAATAAATAAATTTAATTATAGAAATACATTACATATTGTAGAGGTGACGTACATAAAGTTTGAAGACTTGGTATTTGAGGCACCACTTGACTTTGTTGCATACTCCTTTATTTTGTTTGCAAAAGATATATCACCATGTCTACCTAAACTAGCACCTTGAGCATTGGCTTTTAGCGCCGGTCGCGTGGCATCCTTGAATGCATGCTTATAAATGCTGGAGTCTTTGCTAGTTGAGAGTAAACAATGCGAATCGCTTCCTTGCCATGCGATGCCCGTGGTTACGTTTGTATGCTCATTAAAAGATGCAAATGGTATGTAGGGTCGACGAATATCCCACACATGGACACTATAGTCCACGACGAGCGCACAGCTTGCAATATGATAACTGTAAAATAGGTAGATATATATACGAAATAATAACATAAAATTTATTAATATAACTTACGTGCGTTCTGGTCGCCACTTAACTCGGCCCACCACAGCAATAGTGTGAATGGTATACTCCAGACTCGCTCGTCCATCCATGTTCCACACTTTTATCTGCTTGTCACGACTGCCAGTGGCTAGCCAATTGCGTGTAGGATGCCAATCACAGGTGTATATGGGTCCACTGTGAGCTGTAAACTGCACCATGCATTTGTCCCACTTTCGCATGTCCCAAAGCTGAACGGTGCCATTCTCAGACACGGCAGAAAACACGTTTTGGGAATGCGGTGAAAACTTGAGATCGCGTACAGACTCCGAATTACTAAAATATGTGTTAACCGATTTATCAGAGCGTATATCAAAGCACTTGATAGTACCATCCTGCGAGCCGGAGATTAATATATTTGGTTCACAGCTATGAAATGTTACTGTGTGTGCGGTGCGCTCATGCTCATTGTATACAAGTAGCTGTTTTTGACGTCCAAATTTTGACAAATCCCAAACGGACACCACACCATTAGTTGCAGCTGTGGCCAAAATATTGCTGTCTAGTGTGCTCCATGCAACATCATTTGAAGAATAACTGAGATTTTGGTTTTTGCCACCGCGCATATTACACACTTCCGTGAATCCATCGGTATCAATCGAATAAACTTTGAGTACTAAAAGATATCTTATAATTAGTTTAAAACCGAAGCAATACTTTATTATGGGTCTCTTACAGCTACGTCCGGCAACTGCAATTTGATTATGATCCTTATTGAGAGCCAAAGCATTTGCGTGACCTTCCAAACATATTCTCAACGATATTGTAGATTGGTCTGAATCTTCCAGAGAATCAGGCATTTTTATAAGATTTAAATCCGTTTATGTTTCTTCGACCACTCTTCTTCTACCGAGTCACAAACAATAACATTGACAATAACATTACCGGACTTTTACAGCAATGATGGAAATGTTATATTTTGAGTTCAAACAAGTGTGGGTTTAAATTAAATATAAATACAATCATAATTTTGCAAAAATATAAATATATATAAAGAACATATGGTTATATAAAAATACGTTAAAAAGAGATTCAACTTAACTCACTTAGCTAAGTTGCTCCTCATTTAACAGACAGCATCGAATCATATAACAACATATGCAACAGCTGTTTGTAATCACAAAACGCCAAGTGGTATCTCTGAGCCAATTGGTATCTTTTGGAATTCTCCTTTTGGCCACACTGAATAGTAATTTCATCTACATGAATTCCTAATTGATAATCATTGTGCAAGGAAATGCCGGACATCAAAATAACGCCGTTGGGAGCCGGTCAGGATGTGGGCCGCAGCTGTCTGCTGCTTTCCATGGGCGGCAAGAACATAATGCTTGACTGTGGTATGCACATGGGTTACAATGATGAGCGACGCTTTCCAGACTTCTCTTATATTGTGCCGGAAGGACCCATCACAAGTCATATTGATTGTGTGATTATATCGCATTTTCACCTGGGTAAATGATCATTAACGCTAATCGCAATCTAAATAGCATAACTTATTTCTTTGCATCACATTAGATCACTGTGGTGCGTTACCTTATATGTCCGAGATTGTTGGATACACTGGTCCCATCTACATGACTCATCCAACTAAGGCAATAGCTCCAATATTGCTGGAAGATATGCGTAAGGTGGCTGTTGAACGCAAGGGCGAGTCGAATTTCTTCACCACGCAAATGATTAAGGACTGCATGAAGAAGGTTATACCCGTGACATTGCACCAGAGCATGATGGTGGATACAGACCTGGAAATCAAAGCTTATTATGCCGGTCATGTGCTAGGTGCTGCAATGTTTTGGATTAAAGTTGGCTCACAGAGCGTTGTATACACTGGTGATTATAACATGACACCTGACCGGCATTTAGGAGCTGCCTGGATTGATAAATGCCGGCCGGATCTGCTTATCTCAGAGAGTACCTATGCAACCACGATACGAGACTCAAAGCGATGTCGCGAACGTGATTTCCTTAAAAAAGTACACGAATGTGTGGCCAAAGGTGGAAAGGTTTTGATACCCGTCTTTGCCCTTGGTCGCGCACAAGAACTATGTATCCTGCTTGAGACATATTGGGAACGCATGAACCTCAAGTATCCCATATACTTTGCGTTGGGACTGACAGAAAAGGCAAATACGTACTATAAAATGTTCATTACTTGGACAAACCAAAAGATACGTAAAACCTTTGTGCATCGCAACATGTTTGATTTCAAGCACATAAAACCATTCGATAAGGCCTATATAGATAACCCCGGTGCCATGGTTGTGTTCGCAACGCCAGGTATGTTGCATGCAGGCCTCTCTTTACAAATCTTTAAAAAATGGGCACCAAATGAAAACAACATGGTCATCATGCCCGGCTACTGCGTCCAAGGTACCGTTGGCAATAAAATTTTAAGTGGAGCCAAAAAAGTCGAATTCGAAAACCGGCAAGTAGTCGAGGTAAAAATGGCCGTGGAGTATATGAGCTTTTCAGCTCATGCTGATGCCAAAGGTAAGAAAATGACTTGATTTTAAAACAGACATGGTATATATTGGGATCGACTACTTTCAGGCATAATGCAGCTCATACAGAACTGCGAACCTAAAAATGTAATGCTCGTTCACGGCGAAGCGGAAAAGATGAAATTCCTGCGGACTAAAATTCGTGATGAGTTTAATTTGGAAACATACATGCCAGCCAACGGTGAGACATGTGTGATTTCCACACCAGTAAAAATACCTGTCGATGCCTCCGTTACCCTGCTCAAAGCAGAAGCACGTTCTTATAATGCCCAGCCGCCAGATCCAAAGCGTCGGCGACTCATCCATGGGGTCCTTGTTATAAAGGACAATCGAATTATGTTACAAAACTTAACGGATGCTCTTAAAGAGATCGGTATAAATCGCCATGTCATGCGATTTACATCAAAGGTTAAAATGGATGATCCAGGCCCAAAGTTGCGCACTATCGAAAAACTCAAACAGCTGCTAGAAGAGAAGCTAACTGGGTGGACAGTGACATTGCAAGAGACTGGCGTCATAGCAGTAGAAACCGTAGAAATCACTGTCGAAGAAGATGAGAAGGATCCCAAGCACAAAACCATACTGATCACATGGACCAATCAAGATGAAGATATTGGTGCCTTTATTCTGAGTGTCTTGCAGAACATGTGCTAGAAAGACAGTTTTGAAGAGAGTCCAGTTTAATTGCCTGGCATGGCATGATTCCATAGTTATTAAGTAAACAGTTGATTTAAATACTGTTATTAAAGTTGTCCATAAATACATTTTTCAACTTTTCTAAATCAAAATGAGCAGTATTATTAGATTTTTAAGAGGGATAGAATTGGACCTGATGCATGGTTAAAGTTGTAAATAATATTTACCAACATATATTCAATACCAATTAGAAAAGCAAACGGATTGGGGTTATTTCCGGTCAGTTAAAATTCAGTTGGTTCGTTCCACGCTATTTATTCTGGGTATATCTCAGATAATTATTATTAATCATTAAATACGCAGCTCAGGCGTTTTCGAATCGTAATTGTAGTTAGATTTGAAGAAATCGTTGGTGTTGGAGCTGCGACTCGAAATTGAGTGTGATAGTACACTTCTTATGTCAAGGCAGCGGCACCAGAGATAATTTCAATCAGCTCACGAGTAATGACAGCCTGTCGGGTGCGGTTGAATGTTAGCGTCAACTTCTCAATCATCTCACCGGCGTTCTTGGAAGCGTTGTCCATGGCAGTCATACGGGACGATTGCTCAGAGCAAGCGCCCTCCTTCATGGTGTAGAAGATAAGCGAAGCCAAAGAGAACTCTAGGTAGCTCTTGATTACATCGCTGTCGATCGAATCGTAAACCGCCAATTTCTCCGACTTCTCCACAGTGGGACCACTGTAAATGGGAATTGAAGTGCACTGGTACGACACGACGGACTTGAATTTGTTATAAAAGATCTTGCCCTCGGTGTATTCGTAGCCGGACGTCAAGACTTCATGTGCAATCTTTGATGCATCGATGAAAGTAGGTGGCAGACGGCCTATTTCATTTGCCACCATTATGATATTTTTTCCATAAAGACGAGACAGAATGGAGCGGGACTTGTCACCAACGCAGAACACCTTGGTGTTCACATCATCGTTTGCAAGCTCACCACGGATTTGACGAGCAACGCCGGTGTGGACAGCGCCGCAGAGACCACGGTCCGATGTTACGGCGATGAGGAGCTTCTTCGGTTCTACTGCACCGTCGGCCTGGAGCTCAGTTGTCTCAAAGAATTGCTGAGCACCAACGCCATAGGGACGCGCTGCCTTCAAATCACGCTCGGCACGGGCGTATTTAGCCGCGGACACCATCTTCATTGATTGCGTAATTTTCTGAATGTTCTTCACGGATTTGAGGCGAATTGAGATAGCCTTCAAAGTGGCCATACCACGCTGCTGTTGGGCCACATTCGTGGCTTCAACAGCCAGTGGCAACAAGAGCTGAGTACGTTGCATCATCATCCTGTAAGCTGTTGAAGTTCCTGTACAATATATTAGCACAAAATTCCACGAACAGACAGCGAAAAATTTACCTGCGTGAAGTTGGCAGCGAGACGTATGTTATAACACAGAGCGGCCTTGCCACACTGCTCAACTGTCAACGTCATGTTGTGAATGTCCAACAACACTGTGAATAGCATTCTTATTAGGGTTATAAATTACAAATGCTCAAACAATTAAGTAGTAAAATTTGACTGAAAGCCAATGTCGAATTATATAGTTAATTATTAAATTCATAGTATTGAATGACAAGTCGATTACCAATCGATTACATATTCTAAGTCAGCTGCTCATATATTCGATAGCGCGGCCTTGTTCACGTTTAAGAAAGAAGAAGCAAAAGCTGACGTACTCGAGGAAAAGATTAGAAATAATAAAGAAATTATTTAACATCTATTAGGCATAACGTAAAAGCTATAATGTAACATTGTGTATTATCAAACGCGTTAGTCTTTAATTTCGCATTAAGCTTTAAAACACTCGATTTAAAACCCCAAAGTATGTTGGAAAATTGTTGCTCATGTGCATAGAAACAAAACTATAGATTTGGAACGACCACAAATACCTGCAAAAAACAAGGAAGGCCAAGAGTGCAGACAACCGATTTGTTGATAAATTCATATATATAAAGATAAATCTTAAGTGCATCATTAGACACGTTAACAGCTGGCAAATAAAAGGAATACAATAAATACAAACGGCTGAAAAGTAGGTAATAGGATGATGGTGATGGTGTACACGCATTAACGTTAATGCCTCTTTATTTCTCCCCCTCTTTCGCTCGTCAGCTCGTCTCTTCTTCTGTCTTCAACAATAGTCAACAGAAACATAGCCAGCAACAGCTGTGTGTGTGAGCGTGTGTGCTAGGTGCGCAAGTGTGTGTGCGTGTTGTGTAGTTTGTCGCATTTTGGGTGTTTGTCCGACGTAACAAAATATTGAGCCGTCGAGCAAAACACATGATGTGGTCGTTCTTTTCGCGCGACTCTTCCAAAGACTTTCCATATGACATTGGCGAACCCGTTGCTGGCTTTGACAGCTATTCCATATGGACACTCCACAAGGCCAAGCGCAAGGGCACCCTAGAGGAAGTTTCCGTTTTTGTGTACGATATTCGTAGCGGCTCCGACACGAAATGTGAGCTCGCCAAGGCGTCGTTGAAGCGTCTGAAGACGTTGCGTCACCCGAGCATACTGCAATATCTCGACTCCCTGGAAACAGATAAAATGCTATATGTGGCCACCGAGGCTGTGGAACCGCTTGGCACATATTTTACCAAACTTGCCACAGACAATGTACAAAAAGGCCTCTATTTGGCTTGGGGCATCTTCCAAATCACGGCAAGTCAACCGGATCATGTATTTTGTTGCTATTTTTATGAACTATTTCAATTTAATTACAGCGTGCGCTTTCTTTTCTAAATAACGATGGAAACTTGCGACACAACAATGTCTCTGCCTGGTCGGTGTTTGTTAATGCATCCGGCGAATGGAAGCTGGGTAGTTTGGAATACGTTGCTGCCGCAGATGGTAATCCCATGCCACCAGTGAAGATTCCAGTCACTCTTGAAGTGTATGATGCGCCGGAGAAAAATGATCAGAGCAAGCTTAAAGCAGCCACCAAATGGTATACACATTTTCAACACACATCCTTATGTTTCTTAATTATATATTCGTTTTTTTACAGTTCTGTGGACATGTGGGGCTTGGGCTGTCTCGTTTGGGAGGCCTTCAATGGCGTGCTAAGACAACGTTCCAATCTCAAAGATATAGAACATATACCCAAATCGCTGCAGTCTCTTTACTGCGAACTGGTTGGCGCTTCACCTTCGAATCGACCAAATCCGGCGGATATTATAACGCGCTGTCGTAAGCCTGGTGGTTTTTTTAAGAACGATTTGGTAGACACGCTGCTTTTCCTAGAGGAAATCCAAATTAAAGACAAGGCGGAGAAAAATCGGTTCTTCAGCGGTCTCACTACACATTTGGAGAACTTCCCGGATAACGTTTGCAAACACAAAATACTTCCACAACTGATAACAGCCTATGAGTACGGTGACGCAGGCTCCGCGGTCTTGGCACCCATGTTTAAGGTACTATCTATACCTATGTATGTATATCTATTAATATAATGATAATGTTTCATATTACAATAGTTGGGTAAACTTCTGGACGAGGTGGAGTACCAAAAGCGCATTGTGCCCTGTGTTGTAAAGCTCTTTGCTTCAACGGATCGTGTGACCCGATCCCGTCTGCTTCAGCAATTGGAATTATTCATTGCGCATCTGCAACCACCAGTGGTCAATGAACAGATATTTCCTCAAGTGGCGCATGGCTTCCTTGACACGAATGCCACCATTCGTGAGCAGACAGTCAAATCTATTATTCATCTGGCTCCCAAACTTAATTATAATAATCTGAATGTGGAAGTTTTGAGACATTTTGCGCGTCTGCAGGCGCGTGATGATCAAGGCGGTATACGCACTAATACAACAGTTTGCCTGGGCAAGATCGCACCACACCTGCACCCACAGGTGCGTCAACGTGTTCTTGTCTCTGCTTTCATTCGTGCCATGCGTGATCCCTTTCCGCCGGCCAGGGTGGCCGGCGTTCTAGCGCTGGCAGCCACGCAGCAATATTTTCTACTCAATGAGGTGGCTAATCGTGTCTTACCATCATTGTGTTCGCTGACTGTTGACCCGGAGAAAACAGTGCGCGAACCAGCCTTTAAAACAATACGCGGTTTTCTTGGCAAGTTAGAGAAGGTCTCTGAGGATCCAAGTCTTCGCGAGACAATGGGTAAGTGAAAAACAATCCATTCATGATTTATACTAAATGCTAACTTAAAAATGCAGAAGCGGATGTTCATACTGCGACGCCTTCAATTGGAAATGCGGCTGCCACCTGGGCTGGTTGGGCAGTAACTGCCGTAACGGCCAAGTTTTACCGCAGTCAAAGCGATTCATCTAGACCAAGACCGCCATTAACAGGACGTAATCTTTCGAAACCAGCCTCACTGGGTAAGTTATCATTTTAGCTTGCTCTAAATCCTCAGCCTTATTGCTATTCTTTTGATCACAGAGCAACCCTCGAGCAGTAGCTTATCGACCACTACAAGTAGCGTCACCTCCATGACATCGTTGGAGCATGAAAGTAATGATACGTCTGCGTCCGCCTCGGACTATGGAAATAACGACTGGGATAACGAAAACTGGGGAGAAATGGATGTAAGTTCATAGCAACAAAAAGAATTTCTATCAATTTGATTATATAAATCATTTGCATTACACAGACTTCACAAGACCCGAGCAGTCCATTGGTGGCCACTTCCAACAATGGCCAACTGGTTGCGGCCAGTGCGATAAATGAAGTACGAGATGGCTGGGATAATGAGGAGTGGGGCAGTCTGGAAGAAGATCCTGTAAGTTATGACAGATTTACAATTTATTTTCATATTCTCACTTTTTCTCTCTTTTCGCAGTGTGAGGAGGAAGAGCAAGCGGAGCAGGAGCAGCACCAGCAGCAGATGGCTAGACAATCGATATCCTCAACAACATCATCCAGTCAGCAGCAACAGCGACCCTTGTTGCCGCATCAGCATCAACAGCAGTTGCAGCAGCATGAGCTGAACGATCTTATCGAACCGCTTGCCAAGCTTAACTCACACATCACCACATCGCCATCGAGACAGCAGCAGTCGACACTGCGACCAAAAGAGCTGGCCAATCTCTCCAGCAGTGCTACCACATCGCCAACAACGCCGAGTGCATTGACCAATTGCAATAATATTAGTCCGCCTTCATCGCATTTAAATAACTCGATGCATAATGCCAATTGGAATAGCGATTCGTGGGCCGATGGAGAGTTCGAGCCCTTCGATGAGCCAGGATCGGGTATGTTAATGTTTTGTCGCTATTATCGCAACGTTCATAATTTATTTTGTCTCTCCCAGGCAACAGTAAACTAGACGAAGCGCGTCGCAAGCGCGAAGAGAAGAAGCTGCAGCGTCAGCGGGAATTGGAGGCGCGTCGAGCGCAGCGCGCCACCGGCCCATTAAAATTGGGCGCCAAAAAGCTTTAAAAGGATTTACAGAACCCAGCAAAGTGCTTGCAATTTCTACCATTGTATATTTATTAGCTCTTATTCCAAAACTGTAAGCCTAAAGTGTATGCATGTCATTGTATATCTGTGCGCGTGTGCTTTTCTCTCTTATTCTGAATGAATCTATGTGAGTTAGAGTGAGTGTGTGTCTGTTTTTTGCATTGAATGCAGTCTCGATGTTTAAGCCTCCAATTCGATTTTTTGCCCATAGGCGCAATAAAAATGTATACTTGAATCATAAGTATAACGCTTGATCGATATTATTTAAGCATTGATATCCTCGTAACACTCTTAAGGCTGCTTTTCACTTTACGCGTAATCACAAAACTTCTACAATTTCTACGATGCGTTATTTGTATGAAATTTTGTGATTATGCGTGAAGTGACAAGCAGCCGCTTAACTAAACGAATCTTAATAGAAATCAGCAAAAAAAAAAAAACAACCAACTAGCTAGTAAATAATTTCAAATTTGTAAGTAGATGATGAATGGGTATTTCCTCGAAAGATGATGAGTTAAAATCGAAAGGATTCCTTAGAGATCTCATCGTCATACGATATCTTTTTGGATACTAACATATGTTACATGTGCGTGCTAATATCAAATTGCATTGTCTCTCTTTTTATGTATTTATGTGCGTGATTGTGTGCGTGTGTATTTAACAATTTATTCAAATTCAATTCAATCTGTGTGGTATGCCTGATGTTGTGTATGTGTTGTAAGGAAAAGCCCCTAAGATATTTGCTCAGCCATTTTCAGAGTTAAAACGAATTAGTATTCCAGATTTGACTTTCTAGGAAAGCTGTACAAGAGATGTAAACACGTATAGCAAAACTAAAGTAAAAAAAATGTGAATTTTAATAAATATATATATTGTATTTTTATATAGTACCTAAACATAATAAACAAAACACATTGAGAAACCAAATGACAAACACAACAAGACAAAACAACCGCAAGCAATTATCAAACGAAATAATTTTTAAGCTTTTTCATATTACAATTTGTACGTAGTAAAAATTGCACCTGTTATTTCCTATGTTGCTATATAGGAACAAGAAACTAAAACCGAACAGAGTGAATCAATTTGGTCAAGTAAAACAATTTTTAAAAGTGAATTTTCCCACTAACAGCACCAAGCGCAAACCATTTTTTGCATCTCAAAGTTACATAACAATAACAAATACCTTACCTTACCTTCTAATATAGCCTGTATATACATACGTACGTACATATACATACATGACAAATGACATACAAGTACATAAGTACATACATATATACATAACATATACGCCGATTTTTTCCAATACCTCAATATCAGTGTACAATTTTTCCATATATATTTTTTAATACCCCTAAAAAAAAAACGAAAAGGAAAACCGAAAACCGATAAAGGTAAAAATCAAAAAAAAAAAAAAAACAAACAAAAACCATATAAAAAACGGAGTAATGTTGAATTTTGAAATCTGATTGTTGTCGCCGCATCAGTTGTTTATGAATTGGTACATATTGCAATTTATCTAGCAAAAAACAGTAAACGTAATGCTACCTAGTCCTAGAGAAACGAGTAAAGTATTTGTGGCATTCATTTTAAATAACATTTCTAGAAAATACAATTTTCAGAGCAACATTAAATTAGTGAATGAAATTTATTACAACTAAAACATGAAAATTCATTGTTTAGACAAATTTTTAAGACTGCGAGAAGTTCATTGAAAGTGGTAATGATAACAAAAAAAAAAAAAAACAAAAAATATACGATGAGAAACAAAAAGTAAATGATGAAGAAAACAAAACGAAGCAAAATTAAAACAAATTATTTAGTACTAATCATCAGTAAAAATAAATTTTGAAAAATTTAACACATAATTATTGGAGTCTTTGTCTAATTGGAATTTGGAAATTGTTTAACAGCAAACAAAATTTCTTTTTAATGGACATCTGGACATTGAAAATTAAACTGTATTATCGATCAACCATATATGTATGTATGTAAATGCAAATTGACAGCTGATTGAATTCTTTTGTTTAGCCACCCGCAAATACAAATGGTCAGGCAGTTCTGAAAATTGGTTTCACAACTGTTTCGCATTGTTTGCTAATTGCAACAATTAAACCAATGGCATTAACCGCATCGGATATTGTATTGAAATGCCTATTTGGACAGCTGTTTTAAGTGCTCCCCAGGAAGGATAAGTTGTGCCACAGATGCATCCAAAGACATGCATAGTTGGTTCTATGTTTTGATAACAAAAAGACATATCTATTGTCTGTAGACTGCTAGTTTTTATATTTCAAATGAATATATTTTTGTACCCATAAACTCCAAATTCACGATATTTAATCGGGTCAGTTTATAAAAAAACAATCTTAGTTTATGCAGGCACCCCATTTAATGTGTAGAACCGCACTCAATTTCTTGCAATATGGGGGTAAATGGAGTCTGGGCAGGGGCACTTGTGGAGTACATGCATAAACATTGGTTCTTCAATTATTACAGATCGTTTCACAGCGTCACGCCATTCTGAGGCGCTCCACTTACTTATTTATAGGTAAGACCAAACCACAAACTGTGCTAATTTGATTGGCTGCTTTTCTCACGCGCTCGTTTCGCATTCATTTGTTGCACTTGAATATTGGAGCTGCCCTTGCCATGAGTCAATTACTCATTACGAGTATACTTGAGTCTTGCATTCGCTGAGCAGGTCCGAAATAGTTTCGTTTAGTAAAAAAAAACAACTGAAATGTCTTTGGAGTGTATATTTTTAGTTTGCTGAAGTCATTGCTAAGAACAGCCGAACAATCTCTATTTGCAAGTAGGGGGAGAGGGTGGTTGACAAGCAAGCAACAACAATTGCTATAATCACAGCATTAACAATGCTGCACTTGCATTACTCATACGCCCTGCCTTACCAGAGATCGCGTGTCTAATTGCATGTACTCGTACTCGAGCTGGTGTTGTCGTTGATTCGTATAATTAAATGGTGGGTCGTGATAAAGCTGTGCAAATATTGAGATCATTATGTTAATAATCAAGACTGCCTCTTGGCCAAAATCAAATGCCACCCATATTGCGCATACGTACTGCTGTACGACTGCATGCATTAAACTTGAAATATTTAGTTGTCACCGATGCGGGCCAATTGGGCACGCAGGTGTGCGGTAATACCAACAAATCAACAATTCTACAAAATGCACAAAATTCACATCATTTTCTCGCTTAAAGCGTGCGCAAAATGCATTAAATGCTTTTCGTCGCTGATGTCGCAGCGACTGTTCTTTGACTGTTGTGCAGATACTCTGTAATTAATAATAATTAATTAATAACATATGATCTGCATAATTTATGTTTTATTTATATAAATTGCAATTTCTGTAGCTATATACTGTTTATTTTATCACAATTATTTTAGATATATATTTGCTTGATTTGTGCTACAGCATGTCTTGTGGTCGAGCAGCCTCTTTACAGATTCCAATGCTATTTAGCGAATTCGACTTCAACTTTAAAGTCAACGTCTCGCATTCAATTCAATCAAAGCGCAAAGTGCCGCTGCCTTTGGCTTTGGCTTCGGATTTGTTTTCGGCATCTTTTGTTGTTGTTGTTGCAATTGTTGTAAAAATTGTTTAAAATTTCAAATTAGCTGCAGTTTGCATTGGCTTAATGTTCATGTTTTTCATTTTGTGTTTCGTATTTGTAGGAGCGGTTCGTGAGTATTTCTTACTTCAAATGTTTTCAATGTTTTTCTTATTTCAATTCTACTGTCATCAAGTATACCATATATCTGTTTGCCTATTTTATGCCTTCTGATGCTGTCGCTGACCTTGTGTACTTTAATAAAACAACCATCATATTTGATCACCCTACCCGGTTACGTCAATGGACACAAACTTCTGTGTTTTAACATTTCGATTTTTGCGCTTTTATACGGGGCAATTATACGATGTAGCCCGTATATATTAAGCCAGTTGACAAGCGTCTTGATTATATATATATAAATATTTGTACACTAGTACAAAGGTGGACCGCTTATCGTCATAAACAAATGGAGCAGGCGTGACACCTATAACAGAGGAATAATTTATAATTCACGTTGTAAACTGCTTGGCAAATAAATGTTGCAAAATAAGATTTGTTGACAAACCCGAGTTTTTAATGATTTCTAAAGTAACTTACTTTGCAGATAACGCTTATACTAAATACATATTTACATACATATTACATATTTTGTTGTAATGTCCATTGTCACGATCAAATAAGCCATGTGTGTATATCTCACTCTTTTCTATGTATACTCTTAGCTCAATTTTTAAATTAGCTTCATGAGGCTAAAGATATATCTTTGCTATAATAGTATATGTAAATATTGTAAGCGGCTAGATCTGCTTCAATTTCGCAACAAAAAACTTGAACAAAGCTCACTCTGCAAGTGTATTTATTCTTCGATGATAGCAAAAGCTGGCTTGTTTCATTATACCATATATTTGCGATATATACAAGTGGAAGTATTGCTCATCTAGGGATTTCCCCAATGACAGCAGAGCATGCGCAGAGCATACATAAGATGGAACTGGAACTCCCATCGTACTATCACAAAATGTTTGTAGTTTCCGTTGTGGCTCGTAGAAACCATAAAGAGTTGCGAGCAGGGCCAGAACATATACGCTATTGTTGCTAAATGGACAAACCCCCAAAGCAAATAAGCCAAATAAATGTATGTACGTATGTAAATAAAAGTTTCACCTCCCTCTTGCCACTCTAGCTTGTTGGCAATGGGCCGAGCTTAAATAGAAAAACCACGCAAAACCGCAGACGATAAGCGCTGAAATGGCGGACTGCGAGTGCGTGTTGCGTATGATAATAAAGCCAATATTAAGACTTGAGATCTGAGAGCGGAGACCACAACAAAGCCACGACGATGACTCATGCGACAACGCGTGGACATTGAGACTCCAAGTGTGCCACGAGTGGCACGAGCGGCCAAACAACAACAACAACAGCAAATAAGTTTACAACTGCTGCTGGGCCGCTGGCTCTTGCCTCTTGGCTCTTGGCTGCATGCAACAGTTTTGCCGATGAATGAAAACGTGCAGACAAGCAGCGGGGTGGCGAGAGGAGAAGAGGGTGCACTGGGGGATGGATAGGTGAATACAGCGCAATTAGAGCGCCTGCAAACAGGTTTCGACTCAAGCTGTGGGGCTTGGCTGGATGGCTTTGCTGACTGGCGTTGCACACGTGTTGAGTTGAGTTGAATTTGAGCCGATTTGCGGCAAGTTTTGCAGTTGGCATTGCCAGACGCTGCATAAAGTTCATGCCTCGTGCCGCCGCGGCCCCCACATCGCCTGCAGCCACCCGCATCCTCGGCGCGGGCAACGCTGTAAGTGGGTCAATTACAGGCTGCCATTGTCGCGCGACTTAAAAGGCGATTTACAAATGTACACACACACACACATACACACACGAACGTAAATATATAAGTGTGTATGTATGTACATGAGCAACTGTGCGTTTGTCTGTCTGTTAAATTGCGAAATAATAAATTCAATTTCACAAAAAAAGGCAAAAGAAACTAAATAAACCAACAGCAATAAAAGTAGCAACAACAACAGCCATAACAACAACAGCAAACAACAGTTAAAACGCGTTGAAAATATATTGTGAAATTCTAGGAACTGTCGCCAACGTCGCTGCCCGCGTCTCTGCCCGCGTCGCTGCCGCCGTCAATGTGGCCATGTTGTTGTAGCTGCGCGCGTCGAGCGCCTTGGTAGTCAAATTTTACGCTACATTTGTGCGGCGACATAACAAAAGCACACAGCTGTGCTCCAGGCTGCGTTGATCTTGGCTCCTAGTTCCCCTCACTGCCTCACTGCCTCACTGCCTCCCTGCTTAACCACCTCATCCTGCTGTTCCTTCGCTTTCTACACCTCCACCTCCTTTGGCAGCAGCGCCAGTTGTGCTGTTGATGTTATGGCGACAGAAACGGCGGCGAAGTTTTTATTTATTGTACATATGCTTTGTGATACTCTGCCACTTGGCACATCAGCTACAAACTGTAATTTTTAGAAATAATAAAAAACATACATATTTTAATATATGTATATAAAATAACATATATTTGGAGCGATAGAAAGCAGTCTTTGTATATATAAAAATGTATTATCTTATGTACATTAACATCTCTAGCAAAGAGTATTCAAACTTCGCATTCACTTAAATTATTTTATGCTTGGGTTTCATATTGTTATTGTAGCCCTGTTCTGGCCGACATGCTCTCCATTTTTAAGGTGTGTTTGGTTTTAATTTTTTAATTTGGAAATCTTTTATCTGCACACTTTAACACTCGACCATTGAAAATGTCTCAATGTCTCACAGTCTCTCCTTGACATGCTCTATATTTTTTCAATTTATTTTATTTGCAGTTATCATAGAATTGAAATTTGAGTGTTGTTCAATTTGACTCCCAAATGTATGCTATATGCAAGTGCAAGATTTGCTGATTAAAACGACACCCATACTATTCTTTATAGAATCCAATTTGTAGATCGCGTGCATGAAAATTGATATACGAATTGGAATGTCAAGATGACACTTATTTTTGGCACATTTGCAATTCGAATTCTTTTTTTGCAGCCCTCGCACGCGACTCTTTCTTTTTGGAGACTGTTCAGTTTTAGGGGTCTGTGTATCTGTCTCGGTCTCGGGCTCGGCATCTTGCGAAGTGTCTCTCCATTGTACACGACTGGCTGGCAGTGTCGATTAATTACTCAGGGACCGAGAATTGCGGCTTTTTGCTGATTTCAGATTTAGCTTTACGAGCCTTTTTCGCTTGACAAGTTGGAATTGAAATATGCGTCGGAGTCGGACACTTTCGCGCAGAGGGCATAAAAATACCAGAGCTCACAGCTCTGCTGATTTTTATAGGTTTCTTTTTTTTTTATTTAAATTTTTTCTTTGCTTTGTGCTTTTTCTTTTATTTTTGGACAAGAGCATTTAGTGTTTTTGCTTTGTTTGCCTGCTTGATTGGTCTTTTTATGGGATTCTCGCATCACAATAATCAGCGAATAGTGTAGAGATTTCATATATGCTACCAGAAGTCAACGGTAGGCAATATTACCCACACACATGCATACATGCATACTTATGTTTGAATGTATTGCATGCTCATTTATAGACCTAGGTCCGGTAGTAAAACAGTGAGAGCCAACAGCCAAAAATGAGAGAGCAACCGATAATAAACGTTAAGTGAGGCGCGCATACGAAATTCAAATCGACGTCGTCGACGGCGTCAGCGTCGGCGTTGCGTTGCGACGCGTCACTTAATGTAGGTTAGAAATCGAAACGACTAGCAGAGCGGGTGCTACACAATGAGTCACGGTGCTAGGCTATCGCACAAGCCAGTGCGCCAGTGAGGAACGTCCAGTCTTGCGATAAGGATGTCGAACACGTCATTTCCATGACGGACACAGGTCTATGGCTGTGAACTATAGAGTTCAATGTACAAATATGTGGGGGCCACACCTGTTGCCGAAAGCCAACAAGAAAACTACTCGTACAATAAAAAGCTGCGACGCAGTAAAATGACAACAACAAAGCCACAGCGCAGAAATCACGCTACGATCATAAAAGCAAAACGTGCTAATAAAAACAAAAACAATTCACAAAAAAAGGCAACAAAGAGACAACATCACGCATTAAGGAAAACAACAACGGTAAAGCTCTACGTACGAATGCACTTGGAAATACATATATCAAATTATCAGAACAGAAATGAAAAACTTTAAACGCCTACCTTGATTGCTTTGGTATGTCAATCACTTCCTTAAGCACTTCGCTTGACCACGACAAGAACGTCTCTCAGTCGAGTCGAGTCGAGAGTGGCGCGCTACAGCGAAATGGGGCCAAGGCAAACGACAACAATGCCGACACGACCTCTTCTTCTTGCCGAAAGTAGTAGCGCATTTTAAAATGCCCGCGGCGACGGCAACTTCTGTTCTTTCGCCGCCAATTGCTGCGTGTTTGTGCTTTTGTTTTGGTTCTACACATTCGCCAATTTTTAATGCGAGCGCGTGTGAATGTGCACAAATGTACATACATATGTATGTATGTGTGTGTACTCATGCAACACAAGGAAAAAGCTTTTGCTTTCCTTGCTCGTGCTGTGATCGCGTCATTGTTTCGAACAATTTGGTCAAGCCAACAAAATTTGTTACTAGCTTTTTGAATCGCACGCGCTTGCGTCGAGTTCACCGTACTCGTTACCTTTAGCAGCGGGCGTACATACATATAAACATGCATACATACATTTGCATATGTATATTAATTGAAATTTATATTAATATCTACATACATGCATATGTATGTATGAAAGTAATTATGTAAGTAAACACAATAAATACAAGTCGTATATCAAAATGTGTTTTAATCTCGCGAACTCAATGGAAATAATACATTATGTTCATACAAATGTACATACATATGTACATATGTATGTATGTATGTATTTTGTGAACCGCGAACGCTCCCTTTGCCAAAAGTGAGCGAGAACAGCCAAAGCGATTTGTTGTTGGCAAAATCTTTACCGCTCCTCCCCTTCTCTTTTGCTCCAATAATAAAGCGAAAAGCTGCATCCGCCTTTGTTGTTGTTTTTGTTTTCAATCGTACGCATTATAAAATGTCATTAACATGTCAACGGGCTGCAAAGTTCGCAATGTGCTTTTGGGGGAGCGACTTCGATATGCACTTATAGTATGTGCATTTCGATAAATCTGAAGACGAACCTGCGATGTTTATTACATTGCTTACTATTGCCAATATATAATATACTACTTTACATATATACATACATGTGTGTATGTATGTAAGAGTGTAAAAGTATTTGCGATACCCCGCATATAACGAGCGGGCTTGTTGTAGTGTATGCAAAACCCCAGCAACAGCAGCGGGCAATTTTAAAGGCCAGCCGAAAATTTAAAACAAAAACAAAAACAAAATGTGAGCAGCGGAGGCGGCAGCGCGCCGCAACTCGAAGCAAAAGTCAATGATCGCCTCGCCGTCGCTGCTGCTGTTGCTGTTGCTGTCATAATTAAACGCGACAAATACAAATACAATTTGAAGAAAAGAAAAAAGAGCCGCCGTCGCCGTCGACGTTGCCGACATCGTCGCCAGGCCAGCGCCAGCCATAAACACAACAACAATGAGACAACAATAAATTCTTCAATTAACATTTGTCCAGGTAAAAAGCGTCGAGAGCAGGCGGCATGGCAAATTTCTGTGTATTTGTATAGTACATATATGCGTCTGTGTGAGAGCTGGCGTGAGAATGAGAGAGGGTGAGTGAGAGTATGCAAAGAGCGTGACAACGACTGTATATGTGTGTACATGGATATGTGTATGTATGTGTGTTGGTAGCAGTGTGTGCAAGGATCATTTGCATTTGAGGCGACGCAAGGTGTCGCAAAAACTGATTAAAATGCATTTGCACACTCACTAATGCACATCGATACAAAAAGAACAAACTTGCTCTTGTTGTTGTTCAAAAAGTGGGCACGTCGCGCATATTTTATCATGTTGTTGTTGCATAGATTCTGAATCGACAAAAAATAACGAAAAAAAAAGTAAAAATTCAGCTCTTGGCAGGGCTCTCGCACTTGTTATTGGTGTGCCGTTGCTGCTGTTCTACATATTGTTTTTGTAGTTGGAGCTACAGCCGCGTGCCTGGCTGCGTTAGTCATAGGCAACGCCGGCGTCGACGTCAGCGTAAGCGTCATCGTCGAGCGGCAGGCAAAGCAGCCAAGAAGACGACAACGAGCTGTGAGTGATCTATGAGCCAGCAACGCGAACGGAACAAAACGGAACACTGCAGAGAAGGGTCTCCCCCCGTTTCAGCAAATAAACCAATACGAAAACACGCGGCCAATTGGTAAATTGGCGCCACGAAAGGTGTTTGCAACATTTTCTGGACATTGACGCGAGCGACCACCAAACGCGATTAGTCACAATAAAAACAGCAACAGTAACAACAACAACAACGAAAAGAGAATAATCGCGACTTGTGTGCGTTTTTTTTCCATTTTTTTTGTTGGCTTGTGCATTTTTGACAATTTTTCGCTCGCGTTTTTAGCCTTCCAGTTTGAGCCCAGAACCCGGCCAGAGCAGGCCAGACAGAGCCCAGAGCCCACAAGACAGCCGAAATAAAACGAAACGAAGCGAATTGAAAACGATCGCGAGGCGAAACCGAAGCGAACATTCGTCGTTGTCGCCGTCGCCGTCACCGCCGCTGTCTGTGTCGTGTCCGTGTCTCGTTCGTGTGAGGTTTTGTGCGTGTGTGTGCGCCGTTTTGCCTTTTGAGCGCAGGTTTATCAAAATTCGATTTTCATTTTGTGCTTTAATACAAATTGTGCCTTGCTGCCGTGTAGAAGTCGCAGGAGACGCCAACAGAAACAAAACAAAAAAAAATCTAAGTCAGAAACGAAATTAAAGAAAACGAGTGCAAGAGACGTGCAACAATAAAAAAAAAAGAAAAATAAAAAGTAAAATCAAATAAAAGTGGAAACTTATTAAAAATAATAAACAGTCTGCGTCTGCGTTTGTAACTGCGACAGCGATCGCCTGTTGTGTGCTTGTGTGTATATGTGTGTGTTTATAGCAAAGAATCACGTAATTTAATCCGTGCGCGCAGTGGAGGAGTCGTAAAAAGCGAATGAAAACACAAGCTTTTGCAATTGAACAGAACAACTCGCAACTCGAAAGTTATCTCTCCCGACCGCCCTCGCCAAACTTCTGAACACTTGAGTTGCAGTTGCTTCGGCCCATTGCTTGTTTGTTTGGTGTTTGTTTACGCGCCGTTACTGTTACGGTTACTGCAGCCACTTGCCTGACACGTGTGCGCCTAACCAGTCCCTGTCCCTGTCGGGGGGGTGGTGGTGTTGCCAGTGCTGCCAGGGCGGTGCACTCTCGCTCTCTCGCTCGCTCGTTCGCGCACATGCAAATCTCTTACGTTGAAAATAAAAACATGAATATCGAGGAAAAGAAACCAACGGTAACAAAACGACAACAGCAACAACAACATCGAAATTGAATAAAATATAATTTACATATTGCGCGAGCAACTAAAAAGTTCATACTACGCACACATACATACACATGTGCACACATAGGTGTAGTGTATTATTAATAAGCAAGTCAAGTGAAAAGTTGAGTCATCGTTACAAACTTTTTTTCATTTCTTACTCTTTGTATTGCACAATATGCAAATAAATATTAAGTAATAATCCTCAAAAAAATCCAACAAATTCAATAACGATCAAAGTATTTTTTCATTGCAACTTTCTTTAGGAAACCGAACGGACAAATATAATATTATTAAACTAGCATCAATTTTAAATCTTAAATTTGACCAAATATTGCAAAACATAGTATAGAAATTATAAGAAACTCTGTGTATAAAAATCACACAATAATTCGCATACATAAATAACAAGTTGATGAAACCCCCCGCAAAACGATAAACGCAGCCAAAAAGAAAGGAAATAAAATACAGACAAAAGTTGTAAAGAAAAACCTTGTGATAAACTCTGATAATTGGTTGTGTTGTTGATGATTGCCTTAAAATCCATTAAAATGCAACACAACAGCAATCTGCAACAACAACAGCTGCAAATGCTGCAACAACAACAGCAGCAGCAGCAACAACACAATTTAAACGATGGTTATGTTGTTTGGGCCAATAATAGTACGGCCAATAACAATGCAATGCAATTGCAGCAGCAGCAGCAACAACAACAACAACATAACGCTTCTTTGTGGATATCGGAGAGCAATAAACATCAACAGCAGCAGTGCCACAGCAATACCAACAACAACAACAACAGTATGAATGTCAATTATAACCAGCACTTGTTGCAGCATCAACAACAACAACAACAACAACTGCAGCAACAGCAACCTCAACAATACATGCAACAAGCTTACCCCAGCTACACGCAACAATTAACGCCTGCACCAACATCTCCAGTTACTAGTTGCTACTACGCCGAGCTGCAGCAGCAAAAGCAACAACAACAACAACAACAGCAACAGCAATTGCATCAAGCACAGCAACAATTCCTGGCGGTGTCAAATCGTCATTTGGAGCAACTGACTCAGGACACAAGGAGAAAATATCACCAGCCGTGTAACGTGAGTAAATAATTCTATTATACTCAATAAGCAATATGCATTAATTGCAACTTGCTATCTCGCTTTATTGCGCTGATGCGCTACTCTTCTTCCCCTCCAAGCGCTTTCTGATTTGTTGCTTTGTCGTCGCCTTTCATTTTGCGGTTTTGTGGGCGGCGCCTGCGCCAAGTCGAAGGTGGAGTTAATGTGTTCCTCTCTCTGTGTGTGTGTGTGTGTGTGTGTGGCGACTATCTTTTCGTCATACGAGTTGCGTTCTGTTATTAGCTAGCCAAAGCATACAGCGCGTATGCGCAACCTCTATGGTAAGCACATTACGCATGCGCCGTGTTGCACCATTGGGGAAATGTGAAATGCGTCGCCGAAAAAAAGAGAAAAAAAGCGAATTGATTTACTGCTTGTGTGTGGCAAATATTTGCAGTTCGCGCGCCGTGGGAATGCCGCGCCCCAGCACAACGAAATATATTTTAAGTAATTTAATTTGTTTCAACTTGAAACTGGGGGAACCGAACAAAGCGCAGGCAAGTGTGTGTGTGTGTGTTTTGTTTGTTTAAATTAAGTGTACAGACAGTTATAAAAAAAAAAAAAAGGTTTAATGCACTTTTCAATATCCAAGCCGACAACCATACGTCATTCATTTATCAGCCAATAGCCAAGCTCTTATCGCTCAATATTCTAGTGCCAACAAAAAGAGTTGGTTGCTTGAGCTGCTTACCAGATAAGACGGCATTTGCAAAGTCACGAAGCGCTTGAGCAATGAGCTAACCCTTCAGGCCAGGCCAGGAAGTGGAAAGCTGTTAAAAATTCGCTCGAAAAAAGCGTAACGGAAATGCCACAAAAAAAGCAGCCCGAGACATGCCCATATTTGACCAACTGTCGCTTATCTGCAGCCCTGCCTAGACGTGTGGTCTCTGTTAAGTATTTAACATAATGTTAACAGCCAACTGCTGTACAGGCACGTTTCTCGCACTGTTAAGCTCAAATGGAGCGAGTAAACATTGATATATCATACATATCATGACTTTTTTACTTTTATGTTGAATAGACAAATCATACGATTAGTTTAATTTTAGCTTGTGACTTTACAATTTTGACTGCTCTTTTAATCACACAATTCTAGAGGGAGATAGATAGGAAGAGAGAGGGAGGCACATTCACTCATCTGATAAGCCAAGCCAACAATGTGATAATGTATCATCGTATTTGCTTTGAAAACAAGGTGACCTTTACAAAAACCAATTGATTGCATTAAATCCTCAAATCTAACGACATTGCAAACAATGAAAAAGAAAGTGGAATTTAGCACATTCAATAGCAATTGTAGAAACGAGTTTATTAACAAATAGGAACTGGAAACACAAATAAATTGTTAATTTCGACTTGTCACTCTGATTGTGGCAAACATTAATCTCACGTTTACTGCTATTACTAAAAGAGTATTAAGAGATCAGCAGTCAATAAAACAAAGCTGTTCAAATGTAGAGTGTGGAATATTTAATTTGTTAATTGAGGTTCATTTTTAGTTCTGTTTCTGGCCCTCTTAAATTGCTTACAATTAGTTAAATAAGTGGATTAAATAAGCTTAATAATTTGCTTGTCAATGGAGTTTACAACTTAATACATAATAAAGAGAAGTGTGGAATATTTCATTTGTTAATAGAGGCTCATTTTGAGTTCTGTTTCTTACACTGTTAAATTGGCTACAATTAAAACAGTTGATAAAATAAGCTTAATAATTTGCTTGTCAATGGAGTTTACAACTTAATACATATTAAAGAGAAGTGTGGAATATTTCATTCGTTAATAGAGGCTCATTTTGAGTTCTGTTTCTTACACTGTTAAATTGCTAACAATTAGTTAAATAGCTTAATGAAAACAGCTTAATAATATTAACTTCAGTAAATGCAATTTAATCTATGTCAAGACTGTCTCCTTATCTGGCTCCTGTGCCGTCTATCTCTGTTATCTAAGATCTCCAGCTGCACTTGTGTGTGTGAGACTGTTAATGTTATTGTTACAGTTCCGCCTTGCATGCTAATTTTTGTTTTTACTGCGATTCTCTGTTAAGCGCCGCCTGTCGCTGGTCCTTGAACTTTGCATTGTTGTTGTTGTTGTTGTTGTTGGTGCAGTTACTGTTGCTGTGGCTTTTGTGGTAATACCTGGCTTTTGTTGTTAATTATTACAAAAACAATTAAGCGCTCGAAATGAACAACTTTAAATTGCAGTCGTTTAACTGTTGTTGTTGCTGCTGTCCATGTTGTTGTTTTGCTTGTGTTATTATATCGTATGCTTAATTTTAATGAGCGTCACATTTGAGTTTTTTGTTTCTGCCATTTGCTTCTTAGTGCAAAACGATTCTACAACAAACTCATTAAATTCGTTAATCATTTATTGCGTCGCAAAGTGTTGCAGCCACGCCCCGTGCCACGACGCGCCGTTACGCCTCCTGTTTTGTTTTTTGTTTTCACGCGAAAATCAGCTGTTTTCCTCAAGGTCTTCAGCGCTCGAATCCAATTTTAATTCCAATTCGAATTTGTTTAATGGCTGCGAAAGTCCAATAGTCTTAAGTCTGGCCCATTTGTAACATATTATATTTGTCCCTGAAACACATTTGCTTTTTAACTAATCAATCGCCACAGCCACAGCCACAGCCACTCAGTAAACAATGAACAATTGCGACAACAATTATTGCAACTTTCCATTTGCACTTAGGACAACATTTCTCCCAATCAAAATGACTCATTGACTCTGATTGCAATCGGAAATACTCGCACTAGAGATGAATTCGATTGATCAAAAGAATAGTATTAGTTATATTTGCATAATTTAAAGGTTTAGCAAATCCCCCATTTTAAGCTAATAATACGATTCGTCCGGAAATGCCAATTGGGCCAAGTGGCATGATGAAGTCTTTTGTTCCACGAAATTCGATAGAAATTCTAAGAAACTGTTGAAGCAATATTAATATTAACAATAACATTACTCACACACTGCTTTGCATGACATAAACACTGACAATGATCGTGACAATCGGAAAACAAATAATTATAAAAGATATAACCATATCTTTTAAGGCAATTAGACTATCTTTACAGTCGGAAGCTAGCTGAACCTACAGGAAGTTGTAATCTTCAATTTAGTCTCGTAGTTTTACAGTTCCTTCAAATATATGATTATTATTTTCATCTACAGATTTGTTTTTTGGGTTCGGATATAAATATGTAATACTTTGCAAATAAAAAAAGTCAGTTGCGTCATTAACTTGCAATGTTTCATGCTTAAATTGACTTTTAGATCGTACCTTAGGTTATAACCTTGCTTTTACTTAATTAAAAGTATAATAAAATAAGTAAGATAGCTACAGTCGAGTCTGCTTCGCCGTGAGATACTCGCTACCCATAAAAATGAAGAACGAGCTGCAAAACTTGATATTATACCAGAATATACCAAAATACATACTGCAAATATACTGAAATCTATGAGGTTTACTTATTGAATATCAGTTTTATATCATTTATTGTATTTTTTGAATAACTTCTGTAACAAATTTATTTATAAAGATTGTGATGAGTGTACTCTTGATTTGAAAGTACGTTTTTCAATTGGTTTCTATTAATTTCCTGGGGCGAAAGGCAGATCGGTCAAAATCTAAAACAAACAGGAAAAAAAAAGGCAGATTGTCACCAAATTTGGTCGGTCTGTCTCTAATAGTCCCCGAGATCTAGCTGATGGAAACCGACAGACAAAGATGGCTATATTCATTAGCTTTTTGACGCCGATCAAGAATATATAATACTAAATGCCTACTCCTGTTGTAAATCCCTTCTCCCCATGGGTAGGTAGGAAGGTGCCAAAATGCTATTGGCAAGATAATCTAGGTTCAACTAGGTTCCAAAGTTGGAAGCAAGATTTTTATGAAGATATTTATGAACGGTGTCAAGGCGAGCTCATATCTTTAAGAGTTTAAGGCATTGCAAATTTAAAATTAAACTTCCCACAAGCTGCCATGAATACGACTTTCGCCGCTTCCGTACGAGTACTGCACTAAATATAGTTTTATCATCGTAGTTCCTATTTGTCGCATACGGAAACGGAAGTAAATGTATTTGCATGTATGTGTTGAGAGCATGTGTATGTTGAGAGCAGATAAGTAAATTTCCGTTCAAGTGCTCAACGAGTGGAAGGGTCTGAGGCCTGGACCTGGCTCAACCCTGATCCGCAGCGACATAATGGATTTAATTTCCAGTAGTTGAGTAAGTTGAGACTGGGCATTCGATTGGACAATAATAACAACAACAAGCAACCCTCGGCCGGCGGCCTTGACACTGTCATTATGCAGTGCTGCTCTTTAAGCTGGCCTGCGTTGACCGTTATCTAATTGAGTGCGTTAAGGGCCAGAGGCAGAGCCAGAGCCAGACAATTGGAAGTGCCAGCGACGCCAGTGGTTGCACTCAGACCGGCTTATCTCTGCCTCCTGGAGAGCCGTGTGGTTGCCTAATGGCTGCCAAGATTTAGACAGCACTTGGCCTGGCTACCTGTGTGTGTGCCTAATGGCTGGCATCGCCTAATAGGCGCATTTAGCACGCGTCAATGTATCTGAGAGATACTCTCATAAACAAACTTAACACTGGCCCCGATCCCGGTCCCTGTCTTGGTCTCGGTCTCGGTCTCGAGCAACAAATGGCTGCTAAAATGCGCCAATTGACGGTGCATGGAACCTGTCGATGCCAGCCAGGGGGTCACCACTACAGAGACAATCTGTGTCTGTGTCCGTGTGTGTAGAAACCCCGATGAGTCATCGGCATCACAACGTAAATATGTATAAGGTGCGTGGGCTGCCACATTGGCATACATAATACGACATGTGCACAGGCCAATGGAGAGAGAGCGCATGGGCGAGGGAGAACGAAAGAGAGGGGGGACAGCAGCACTGAAAATCAAAACAAAACGCGGCCAACAGCCGAGCCCGAGCAGCCATGTAGAAAATGTCAACAAACGACGAACTGCCCGCCAAATTCAGTTTGAGCGCTTAAGCTAGTGCTTAGCTTGAGTGTTAGAGAGACAGAGAGGAATAGTGAGAGATAGGCAAGTTATGTGTGGAGAGTCCACTCAATGCTTATGTCGCATGCGAGAAATGTGTACGAGTATGTTTGCCCACAGTGAATTGCCTCTGTTGTACTCTCCTGTTGTTTCTCTATCTCTCACTCTCTCCATGTTTATGTGTGTGCGTGTTTGTCCGTACGCTCTCTTTGCTGCCTGCTTTTTGTGTCGTTATTCTGACAGTCATTGTGCGCTCCGCTTTTGCGCAGTCATTCGTCAGGGTAGTCTAACAGCTCGAGCGGAGCTCGCGAACTTGGCTCAGAGTGCAAAAGTAAATATGAACCATAAACTCTGGTTGATTAATTCGTTTATTATACTAACCCTTTATATATTGAACTTTCTTCCAGAAGATGTATATATGTTCTAAATATTTTTTTGTCGTTCTAAATTGTGGTATTATTTTCAGTGTTGATTAACAAAGCACTTGATTCGTTGGATTATTTAAAGCGTAATAAATGATTCCATCTTAGAAGGTATATACAAATAATTTATACTAAAGTAATTTATTCTTTGTTATCAGTCTAAGAATGTTGAATTAAATAATTAAAAATATATTTATTCTCAATCAATATTGAACGACATTTTAATAATCGCCGACACTATTATGTACTGGGAAAATTAAATTAAATAATGTATTTGCTGTAAATGCAAAATACTGCTAATTATTGTTTTGCACAGACTTATTCGCTTACGTAATAGCACTCCCTTACTCGCAATCAGCATTCAGCTGGTTCCGTAAAATAATACCAGCCCTGGTTATCAAAAGTGTTCAACTTCCAGCATAAGCGCGTGCAAGTGTTGGTGCGTATCTGTGTGCCAGAATGTATCTGTAAGTGTATGTGTACCTGGCAATGGCTAAAACGTCACGAGAGCGTATGGATGATGATGGCGGGCTGGTTGGGAGCTACTAGCTCAGTTATTTTTCGCTTTTTGTTAAGGCAACGCGACTGCAACGGCAACGGAAAGCCACGCGGCTGTGTCCCCAGTCTCTGTCTCTGTCTATCCGTGTAGTAATTCCCCCTCATTTCGCTCTCTCTCTTTCTCTCTCAGTTATTATATCAATCGCACAGCCGCCATCAGCCCACTGTGAACAAACAAGGCACGGATCGCGGAACAGACAAACGTTTTGTGTTGTGAACTGTTCATGTGATTATTGTTGTTGTTTTTGTTTCCCCGTTCTTGTTACGTTTTTCAAAAGTGCTTGCAAAACGCAACGCAACGCAAAACGCAACGTAACGCAACAGAATTGAAACGATAAATCCTCCTCCGCATCCGTCTCCACAGTTGCTAGTTTAGTTGATTGTATCCAGTAATAAGCAAAGTAAAAGTCATTCTGAGTGTGCTTGTGTGCGTGTCTGTTATCGTCAGTTGTGACAAACGTCAAAAACGTCACAAAGTTGGTGTTAAATTGCTACGACATACAACATATGTACGTGCATTCAACAGCAGTCAACCAGCGGACGTACGTACTAAACATTAACGCTTAGCTACTTTCAATTTGCTGTACGAAGTTCACAGCGAAACGGCCATTAAAGACGACAACGCGTTGTTGCCTGTGCGGGTGCGGTAACTGGTGCGGGTGCTGGTGCGGGGCGTTGCCAGTTAATCTAGAAAATTCTGCGCTCGCAGTTAACAATTTTAACATTTACACAGACAGTAGCGGCCGCAACGACAGCAACAATTTGACAGCTGGAAAAGCAAACTGCAAGCAGTTGAGCGAATAAGAAACGCAAAAGAGAGAGCGCAAAAAAGAGAAAAGAGCGCAAGGGAGAGAGTGTGTTGACAGCGCGCCCTGTGTACGAGTAAGTGAACAAAAGAGAGTACGACAAAAACGGTCGCACATGTAAATTTGTGCATTGTGTACGAAATTTCAAACGAAACGAAACGAAATTAGTGCAAAGTGTTTGCCAGCCAACAACAACAATGAAAGTTAAAGTCGAACGCATAATAAAAACGCAACCGACACCAACAGCAGCAGCAGCAGCAACAGCAGCAACTGCACTGACTGCGACGTCGAATGCGACAGCGATATTAACAAAGGCGGCAACATCTGGGCCCGAGGAGGATGATGAGGTGGCGACAATAACAACGACATCGACAACGGCGCAAGAATTGGACTTTTTGCCCGATATGTCCACAACGATATCAACAACGACGGCAGCAACAATAACAACAACGGCGACACCAGCGCGCAATCTTATCGTAAGTGTGACTCTCGTTTTTTTATGATGGGTGTCCGTTGTACGGGTGGTGCAATTTCTACCAGGAATGTACTTAGAACGAACCCAACGAGTTCCTCTGCCATAGCATAAGGCCATGCAAACGGTGTTCACAATAGCAATAGTATTAACAACAACAAAAACGACAGCTCGCTACAATCCCAACGCAATATACATTTTTTATAGCAACAAAGTCAAAAAACTTGTTTAAAAAATCTATATGTATTTACTTTGTTGTTATTGCTGCTTTGCGTGTATTTTTTTTATTTTTTCGCCGAATTGTATTGTGCGCAATTTTGTTGTATCTTTCCACAGTGTCAGTTGTTGTTGCTCGCAGTTTCAGCTTTTGGTTTTTTTTTTTTTAACTTTTTTTATTCGCGTTTATTTTGTCGACATCTTTGGAATTTCAATTCACACTTTTGTTGTTGTTCCCCCATTTGCCTTCAAACTGCGCGCTCTCACTCTATCGCACGCACACACTCATATGTGCTCAAGCTCACAGATACGCACATGCTCCCGCACACGTACGCAAATATGGCGACTCCATTTTATCGCATGCGAGAGACTTGCGTCTCTCACTCAATCGCGCTCTCTCGCTCGACTGGCTGGCTGGCTGCAGTCGCCTGATTTTGCACTCACTCTTTATGATTTCGCCATGTGGCGTCATCTCAAGGCTGGTGGCAGCGGCATCACATTTGATTCTGTTTGCCACTTCAGCATTTTCAGCATTTTCTGCATTTTCTTCTCAATGCACTTTGCGTGGGCGCCACTTGCTGCGTCTTGCTGCACTTGGTTGTCATTTGCAGCACGTGCGATTCCCGCTTACTTTTTATACTGCCAATTGCAGCGATCACTCTTAGCCATAACTTATGTTTGGCTTAAGGTCAAGGCTGAGCAACAGACGCGTGGTAGGCGCTTGCTGCTTGCTGCTTAGTCATTGAGTGCCGTTTAGAAGATGCCAGAAAATGTTCATTTAAAGTTTAAAGTCAAGATTTGTTGCTAGCGAATAAAAACTCTCTAATTTAATTACAACTAAATATTGTTTACACTTTCAACTTTTACCTTATATGTATTCTATATATATTAAAAAGTTCAATTGTCTCTATCTGTTTTAATAATAATTATTATTTGAAAATTAAGAACATTGGGAACTCAAATTGAAATTAATTCAAAGGCCTTCAAAATTGACAAAAGAATGACTTGTAGCACTTTAAATGAAACAGATTGAAATCAATAATGAAATCGAAACATGGAGCTGCATTTAATATGTTCGCCTTTCAGTCGCATTATTAAACATTTATGTATTTTATGTTGCCATGAGTTTCACAACAAAATCAAATACAATGCCAAGGTCAAGTGGCACACAGGTGCTGCTGTTGCAATTGGAATGTCAAACAACTCACGCTGGATGTGCATTTGGATTTGGATGCGTCTCGCCAATAGACCGTAAATGGCGTGTTGCACTTGAAGTGCACACAAATGGTCATTTTATAGTTGATTGCTTTCGTTGTTGTTGTTGTTGTTGCATAAAATATGCGAGAGTTGTGGCACATAAATATGCGTGCATTAAAAGTCAGTCCCCAAAGGTGATAACCTTTTTTTTACGACTATAGCGGCCCAAAGTCCTTTTATTTGTATTTAAATATTAAATGTCTGCTTAATTTGAAAATGAAACTGAAAAGTTATGTGCCGCACACAGCGAAAGATACAGATACAGATACATTTGCTATGCCAATACAGATACAGATACAGCTACAGGGCGACAGAAATTGGCCATTTAATGCGCGCATCGACTAAAAATAAATAAAAAGTGCCAAGTAGTAAACAACAATAAATATATACAATTAAGCATTAATTGTTATTGTTGCTGTTCTCTCTTTGGTCTTGGCTTTTATGAGTGTATTAACTTGGGCGTGCTAGCTTTACGACTTGTCGACTTGTCCACTCGCCTTGCCTCGTCCTCGGCCTAAAAGTATGGCATGAGCTCTACAACAGTTCCAGGAATCCCTTTCGATTTGAGCCGTAATCTCAACAAGTGCCCGCTTTGTTTGAGAAGAACTCAAAAGGCACCTTCAAGTGGTCATAAAACAAACGTTTAATCGACTTATACAATTGATGGCTGCTACATTTTCCGCTGAAATAAAGTAAGAGATCGTTTTGCATAAAGGGGAAATCCCAATTCTTTTTCGCTTAAAAGCAAACACTGCTTATCAATTAATTACAGTGTGAAAACGGCGTATATTTAATGTGTGCCAAAAACAGCAAAAGCAATCAAATCTAAAGTGTGCCAATAAACACATCATTAAGCCAAGTTGCCATTGATTTTTCTTTTGTTAGTTTGCTCTAACGCTTTAGCGAGGGACAACTGTACTCGCTCCGCACAGTGACGTCAATGCTGCTCGGCTTCAACATTGTGGCTCAGCAAATGCTCAATGTCTAGTCTGTCTTTGATAAGCCGGTTTGAGACCCGAATGTCAGACGATCGACCAAATTTGGTAGTAAATACGTATGCTGACGTCACAGGCTGAGACTGGAACTTTGTGTGTTGCGTATACGCAACGTTGGCCACAACACAATCAGCATGGGCCGCTAGTAGTTGTAGTTGTAGTTGTTGCTGTTGCTGTGAAAATGCTAAATATTCGAATTATGTCATGTTATATTTTCAACTGCCAGCAAAATGTCAAATGTTGCGTGTTTTCACTTTCGATTTTCACGTTAACACAACGTGGCAGGCGTTGCCCAATTCAATGCGGGGGGGCAGGCATTGAGTTCGAGTTCTAGGAATCCGTTTCCAGCTGTGCGTTTGTTGAACTTGTTCACACAAAAAAAGGCCAGCCTAATTGAGTTGCACATCTACGTTTGGCGCCCCCCCAGCACATCTGGAGCTAAGTTCGAGCTGGCAGCTCGATTGAAAGATTTACACGCATGCAATTTCTACTTGCACCCGTGCCACAAATCTTGCTGTTGTTGTTGGGGGGGATTTTTTGCCTCGTATTTTATATTTGTGACGCGTCATGGCGCCGAATTCCAAGAAAGAGGCGCAGCATTCCGTTGCAACGTTGCAACCACTTGGGCAAGTGCGAAAGATGCCAAGAGGCGAAGCACTGCCAGAGATGCCTCCGAATGTGGCATGACGTGGCAGCTCCTTTGGACACGGCTGTGCAAATTTGTGTTGTTGTTGTTGTTGGCTTAAAATATGCTGGGGATTTCCGTCGTCAGCTTACACTGTGCACTTGCAGCACTCAAGCGCGCGCTCTCTCGCTCTCGCTCTTTGCCGCTCTCACTCAGTCAGTCGCACTCGCGCTCTCACTCTCTTTGAGTGCTTTTGCCACTTTGAGTGCGTTTGCGCTTAAGTTGAGTGGCTTTTGAGTTTTTGCTCGCGGCTACAGCGTAGGAGCCGAGTGCGAGCCCCCGCTACACTCCGGCGGCCCCTGCACCGCTAACTGGGCTTAAATAAGCGCATGAATTCTGACTAAATTGCGTATGAGTCATCGCCCAAGCGTAGTGGCATGTTGCCGTCGTCTACTAGTTGTGCGAGTATTCACAATTCATTCACTTTACGCCTCGAGTATGGTATGAATGAAATGTACTTTGTTATCGCTAGCGACTTGATAGGCTTGCAAATATTTGCACCGATGACACTCCGCTCCCCCCACCCCTCGCAACTCTGCTTAAACAATATCTGAATGTTTATTACGCGCACCTAACTAAAATACCAAATGCTTGCATTTTTCCCTCACACTCTCTTATTCCTCGGGCACCACGACGCTGGCCAGGATGAGCGTAATGTCATCGGGTTTGCCGCCATCGCCATAGTTGATGTTGTTGGCTCGTGCCTTTAGCGAGAAGGGCGACTGAAAGTTGCTGCTGACCGAGATGTGGCTGGCCAAGTCGACCAGTTGATTGGCAGCCAGCTGCAGTTGCTCCTTTCGCGTCTCGCCATGTAGATTGACCAGCTGACGCACCAGGAGGCTTTCGGGCACATTGTCGAAGAGGCCATCGGTGGCCGTGAGCACAAGATCACCCTCCTGGAGTGCCAGATGCAGGGAGGTGGCCATTTCGGGCTCATCGCCATGGGTGAGATGCTCCGCCTTGCTGGCCGGCAATGCCAGCTGGTAGGGTGTGTTGAAGCCGTGATGCTGTTCAAAGGATCGATGCAACACTTTGCCGCCACGCAGCACCAGAAAGCCGCTGTCTCCCAGATTGGCAGTGTGCAGCGTGCAGTCGGAACGCTTTAGTGCCACCAGGCAGGCTGTGCTGCTACCTTTCAGGTGGCTCGTCTTGCTTTTCAACTGCGCAAAGCTGTCGATGAGCAGCTGTCGAGGATCTTGTCCATCGAACTCGGGCCGCTGTGCGTTTGTGGCGCAACAGCCCATCAGCTCTGTGGCAAAGACGCCGGCATCGATGCCCCAGCGACACCAGCCGCCCACGCCATCGGCCACGCCCATTGCCTCCGCCTTTGGCGTTGTGCTAATGAACCAACTGTCCTCCCCATAGCGTTGACTGCCACTGCGCCGTCTGTTGTATTGCTGCTGCTGCTGCATTGGCTGCTTTGCCACGCCCTGCACTGCCTTCACTAGATATGGATACTTGTGGGCCACGGCCGAGCTGAGGCAGCGCATGTGGCATGCAACAACAGCCTGACTGACTGCCAATGCTGCTGATGAACAATGTGTTGCGGTTCCAGAAAACATTTTTCAATTTTGCTCTTTTCATACACTTGAAATTTGTCGGTTCGAATTTGAATGTAAAATCGTCAATGGCAGCAAATTCAGAACGCTACACTAGTCAACAAATATTTAGTGACACAACAGCCTTAAACAGGAAATCTACACTCTTTAGCTTCAACCTCACTTGGCAATTGCAGTAGAGGCTGCGCTTTGACTCTATGTAATACTTTTCGCCTCTGCTCTCTGCTCTGCCAACCTCAAGATGATCGAGCACTTGTTGCATAATGTACAATGTGTCAATAACAATATTAAATTGAAATAGTTGCTGAAATCTAGGTGAGGTCAGGGCCATTCGAGTAGCTTCTCGGCTGCTCAAAGTTGCCTGCTTTTTACATTTGTTACATTTTGCAAACTTTAGATTCTTCACTTGTTCATTTCTTAATTGAATTTAGTTTACAAATGTATACATAATTAGATGGTTATCTCATAGTTCTTATGCTGTTTGTACTACTCTATTTTTATTTGTAGTACATATATGTATATTATTTATGCAAGTGTTTGCAAAAATAGTAAACTGACAACAGAAATATAAATATAACATTTCAAGCAATCCAAGTTTTATAAATAAAGATGATCTGCAAGTTTTTGGCAAATCCCAGGTGTTAAACCCCGCTCAGAATTCGTGCTTGTCTTATGTAGATTTCGATTTATTTTATTCCTATTATTTGCAGCTCATTTGTAGGGAAGATTGTTTTTTGTCCTCAACAATTTAAAAATGAAAATCGTCTAGAAATTTCCAAACAGTATCGAAGCAATCGTCTGCTCAGTCTTGATTTATTGGTTACGGAAGAGATTCATTTGCTCCAATTACTCACTCAGATATGGCCTTTATGTAGGAGCATAGTAGTATAAAGGTAGCTGTTAACGTAAACGTAAATGTAAACAAATCGTGCATCATCCATTTCAACCCAATGGACTTGCTTTATCAGTACATGCTATAATTATAATCGAAATCATAATCATTTCTCGAGTATTTGATTTCTTTGCTTGCTTTTTGCTTTTCTTTTGAATAACCCGCTCATTCAGTTATTCAGTTATTCACTTTGGCTTTGCCTTTTCCGTTAATTGTGTAATCTTATCAGGTTGGACTGGGCCTACGACACAGTGTCAATACATTTGGCAATTTGCTTTGTTTTTGTTGTTGTTATATTTTCTATAAATCATCACCGGAAGTGCTCAGCACGCAAACGGATCCGAATCGAAGTGCCTTATCGCAGTGGCACATAACAACATTAAAAGAGTCTAACGAATTTATTTTTAAACAACTGATGTAAACTACTGTATCACAGGCTTATCAATGCACAGGTGTGGTCCGCTAGATTCACTCGAAAAGGCTACACTATTCATGATGGGCAATTGACCGCATTGAGCTGGAACTCGCTATCAATTTACGTCAATGTTTTGATAATATGATCCCAACTCAACAGTGGCTTTTGCTTCCGTCTAACGCCGTCCACTTCCGACTCTAATCAGTGCTGCTTCTAGGAACTAACCACTGTCGCAGGAGTATAAATAGTCCTAATCGCAATGTGGGTGCTTTAAATATATATACCCGCATATACCCTGTTCAAGTTGCGGTCAACCTTACTTAGTTCTTGTTAAGCAGAGGGTCGGTCAATGTCTAATTGCGTTTCGGATATGGCGACCATTAGTCCCCCTTTTGGCCGAGAGGGATGCGGGTGCAGTGGCGATAACGAAAAGCAATCGAATAAATAAAATGTATATTTATTAGCTCGGTTTAGAGCAAATATCGATATGCGCCCACTCATCATTAGCATTGCAGTGTGTATTGTTATTGTTATTGCTATTGCTATTGCTATTGTTATTATTTTTACTGAACATCATTTTTGCTCTATTTATCTTTGCAGGTAAGTAAATCCAAGGGTTACTGCAAATCAATTACCACAAATGTTCAGTGTCACATGGCCCAGTTCCAGTTCCAGTTGCCCCCGTAAGTAGCTATAAGCAAGGTCAGTGCGGCCTCTGCATACCCTGTCCAGCCCAGCCTTTGAGTGGGCTGCAATTGGTTTACTTTTGCGATAGCTGGGCTGGCAACCTTGCTCGCCATTATTACAGGGTATGTTGTCTAAGCGCGTACAGCTGCAGGGCTCATCAATGCTGATAAGGGTAGAGCTAGAGTAAACAAACACCTGCCAAACACACACCTGAACACACCTGTGTCCATTGGGGCCGCTACAACTATCAAATAGCACAACAACTGTATCAAATCGAATCGAATGTGAATCGACCCATTTTGCAGTGCCCCAAACGGATGATAAGACTGGAAAGGCCTTATTTTTACACTTGGTTTTTGTATATGTGAGATTGGGGGCTGGGGGCCCAACAAAGCCATGTCATTGTAATTATGTATGTATGTTGTGTGTGCATGTGGACACAAAGTGGGCTTTTTGGTGTACTTTACCTAGGTCTTTAAATTTAGTTGCTTATGTCATAACCATATTGTCTGGCGATAAGATAAAAAGCGCGCTAGAGTCGCTAGAAGTCGCAATCGCCAAACGTAGCCAAGAAAATTGGATGCCCGCCCGGGCCTGGGCTGGGCGTGGGCACGTGAGTGCAATCCCAAACGGCGACAGAGACAGCGACAGCGACAGTGGGGCTAAACCCAACACACACAAGCACAAACACACACACACACACACTCAGCCATGCAGAAACAAGTCTTACGCTCAGCAAAGCTTCGCTCAGGAAATACCATTCGCCAAAACTTTCGACTCACTCACAAATTGTGACTCGCTCTCTTCGTTTTTGCTCTCTCTCACGGCCGCTCTCTCTATTTGGCGCTGTGGAATGCGATAAGCACTCAAAAGTCAACGGCGCTGCCAGCTGCCGTATAAAAGTCGTCGGCGCAACGATGACGCATTTAGTTGAAACCCGTTGGTCGTACGCTACGTTTCGGCAAGTGCGAGCAATTTTGTTGTAAACGCGAATAAGAAAACGTAAAGCAAATAATATCGAGAAGCAGATAGTAGAGGGGCGCTGTGTAAAGTAAAAACTGTTGAGCATATTTTGCAAATAACTTTCGGTATTTTGCGGCGAATCGAATGAGCGAAAAACGCGAACAATTCTCGGAAAAACTGAAAACAAAACAAATTCGCACCATATAAAAGCGATTAACAACAGACAGCAAAACAAATACAAAGACAAAGCACAGATACAAATACAGTTAAGTGCGCGCTAAATACAAAATATAAAAACAGCTGAAGGCGAATTTCGCCAGAAATTTGCATTCGTCATCGCAAAGACGCTGCCGCTGCCTGTTGCGCGTCTCAACAACAACAACAACAACTAGTCGGCATTTACTACTTACATAGATAAGCAATAAATAATTCACAAATATGACGCTGGAGAACTATAACATCTTTGGCGATGACTATCCATTGTTCAGCATGCCGCTATCGCCATTGCCCAAAGTGGTAAGCACCAATAATATAATTAAAAATATAAAACAAAAATCCCCCCAAAATTTATAGCTGCAAATTCAGATACAACAGCTACAGATATAATTGGCTTGTCGTTCTCGCTTCGGCTTATCAGGCTCTGGCCCAAAGTGTCGAACAGTTGCCGGCTCTGCATTCATTGCAAAACATTTATGTAAATTATCGTACTTACTTACAGCTGTATTTCTATCGCATTTGGTTTAATAATGCCGAGTGCTTATCGTCGCGAAATTCTTGGAAATTTTTACTTGTAAGCACCGCCCGCGCCCCCGTCACCCGTATTCGCCCCCATTGCGCCTTATATCGTGTTATATGTGATTTGTTGTTTTGCAATTCAATTTGTTTATTTAATGATTAGGTGGCGGTGTCGCTTTATCAGCCGTTCCGATTTATGTTCATTTCTTTTTTGCTTCATCTACAACATTTTTTTCATTTTTTATTATTTTCATTATTATTATTATTATGATTTTCTGTGCTGTTTGTTATTGTTCGGCCATATATTATGTGTGCTTATTTCGAGCTATTTGCGATAACAATAATAATTATTGACTGTGGCAAGTGCACAAATGTGTACTAATAGTTCCAACCCCTCGACAGCATTTTGTGGGCCGATAAACTGAAATATTTCAAATACTTTCATAGTTGTGTGTCGACCTTCGAGAGTTAGTTGCCTGATATGGGAGACCAAGACAAAGAAATACTACAAATCCAAATGCTTAGACATTTTTGATTGTGGTATCAGGCAAATTATATTATTACAAGATAGCTGCATGATTGATAGAAAACTCCAACCAGTTCCAATGAACGCAAAGCGCACTTTTTGCGTCACCCCCAAAAAAAGTCAAATAAAAAATCACGTTGCCAACTCATGAATACGAACAACCCGTTGTTTATTAAGACTTCATGTTGTTTTTCTTTTGTTTTTTGCTTGTATTTTTGCATATTGCGTCCACTGCATTTCACAGTCCAGTGAGTGCGGCGTCTGGAACTCTGGAACCGGCGCCATTTGACGTTGACGTTAATCGCACACGTGCGATTTTCGTGGTAATTTATCAAGTTTTATGTTCAAGTTTTGTGTATATCAACTTAACTGGCACCTACCTACTGCCTTCTGGCTACCGGGGATACACTTTCATACTTACTATACACTTGGGTTCAATGTTCAAAACGTAGAAAGTGAATTGACAATTGGACAACACATGCATGACCCTTTCGACCAAATGCCGGCCATTCGCGTGACACTTGAAACTGTGCACATACTTAGTTTCATAAGTGTACATGCATGTGGACATGTTGCCACAATTAGGGCGGTTCAAAGTGGCGTGCCTCATGTCAAACACTTGCGGCTGCTGACAAGCTCTCAAATTGTTTAATTAAAAGTCGCCTAAGTACAACGGCACTTGGAGACATAAATTATGAAGCTGAGCTGAAAAACCATAAGAATCAATAATTTTATTCAATTTTTGAGAACTCTAATTACATTTATTTTTTAGGTTAAATACCATTTCTTTCAGTGTATGCTTGCGAGGGAGTTAAAGGGGAACTCTTGCAATCAAGTAGTATTAAATATGCGTCCCCCACACTAAGACAATTTCAAATTTCTTTCGGCAAGCAACAAAAAAACTGAAACACTTTTAATTAACTGAATATGGACAAAGTACACAACAGTGTGGGGAGACTTATAATATTCGATTGTTTATTGAAATGCCAGATTTATAGTGCTTACTTTTGAGGAGTTGCTGTGGGCGGCAAGCAAGAAAGCACACTTGACGTATACGTGACAAGACTCGAGGCAAAAGATAGAGTATGCAAGCGGCAGATGTTGCTTGGTTGGCAAGAATGCTCAGACGAGCTTAAAGCGCCGTTACACATTATGTTGTTTATATAGTATGTTGTGTTACTTATGCATCAAGTTAATTGCAGCGTGAAGCTGCACATTGCACGTTGCATTCCATACTTGACGAGTGAGTTGCTTGGTCGCTCTGCTCAGTTGCCAATTGCAATTCAATTTTGTGCTAATGCCAGACTGCAGTCTGTCTGCTTGAGTTACGGCCATGCGGTCCCATTCAATTTTGGCCAAGATAATTTGATGGGGCTTTGGCTGCTCTGTCATTTAACCCAAAAAATACTTGCATCGTCGAGGACAACGACGTGTGTCAATGCTCGCCATAATTGGACAAGCTGGCCGAAACGAGCGACTGCACATTGCCAGTTCGTCGCATTGTCCTTATTCTTGGAATTGGCCAAGCCCAAGCCCAAGCTCAAGCCCAAGCCCTGGCCCACTCCATGGAATGAAAAGTGAAAACAACTTTTACTACTACTTGTCTGTGTTGCCTTCGCCTTCAGCCCGCTCTGCTTGGCTGCCCTCTGCAATTTCGCTTGCATTTTGACGTGTATGTCCTTTCGTCCTCGGCGGCGCCTTGCAGACGCGTCGTTTGTTTGCCATTTCCTCGAAACTGAAAACTTTGCCATAAATTCACCAAACTCCCCCAAATCGTTGTTATTGTTTTTATTGCAGTTGCTTTAGCTGATTGTTTTTGTTGTCGTCATGTCGCGACAAAATGCATTTAAATAAATTATTTGCAGACCAATGTCGCGTCATTTTATTAGTCTTTTCTTTTCTCTTTTTTGTTGCGAGTACTTCCCCATTTTATGTAGATGAATTTCGATTGGATTTAATTGCAAGCTAATGACACTTGAACTAAAGTGCAAAGCCAAATAATTGTACATTTGTTGCGTTATCTGCTGGCCCTTATCAGTTTTGCAATTGAAGGCTTAGTGCGTTTTTCCTTATCACTATTTTATGATATTCCGTTGAAATGCAACGAGCAATATTTATATTTGCCCAGTATAAAAAACGTAACTGTAATTGAATGTATTCTTTCTTTCTCTGGAAAATCGACAGAACAACTCTTTGTCTGTCGATTATAAATATACAGTTTGATGTGGTATCTATCAATTGCGTGCTATCATTCTGCATTTGGGAGCGAACAGGCCACGTCAGTTTGTTATCTCGTCCCATTGCAAAACTCACACCTTGGCCAAATATTTTCGACTAGGTGTGTTTACTAAAAGTCAGCTTATTGCTGTGTATGTGTGTGTGTGTTGTGTGTGTGTGTGTGCTATAATACAATACAAGCGTATTCATTAGCCAAGTTCAATGCACTGCTTAATGGCAGCAAACAAAACGACACAAACGAATTATTTTTGTTGAACATCACATGTAAATTTGTCAAATGTGTTGTTGCTGTCATTGTTGTTGTTGTTGCTGTTGTTGTTGTGGTGTTCACCCTAATGGCAGAGACCGAACAAAGTCTGATTAATTTGACACTGAACTTAAAAGCCTGGCACGAAAGGAATCGCGAGTGCAACCCAAAACCGAAACCGCAACCCGAAACGATACCCCCTCCTCCTCCTCCTCCTCCCCCAGCACACCTTGATAAACAGGCAGGCAACCCAAATTGAGTTGAAATTTATATACCTCGCGATATTGACATTTTTTTGGGTGCTCGCTGCACTTTTTGCCAAATTTTGAATTATGACTGCAAAATGTTTAATTCAATTGCCGGCTGGCAGACTGGCAGAGTGGCAAAGTGGCTGAGACAGGCAGGCGGGCATATCGCGTGGGCGTTCCAAAAATGGACAAACACCAAGTGATTTTAATGGCGGCCGTTTTGCTCAGATACACACACACACACACACATACAGACACACTCCATGTATTGTGCTGAATATACGGACATATGGTATATGGTATATGGTCAAGCGGCGTTTGCGTGCCCAAAAAAAGGCCGGCAAACTTCGATGCTTGGCCGGGCGTTGACTTTGCTTAAAGTCTGTCTGGGCACTGGGCGCGGAAGCGCAACCGGGGCAGTGCTGGCGCAAGGGGGGGGAAAGACACAGTTTTATCAAAAGCCCAAGCACTCAGCAAAGCCCACTCCATAACAATTTCACTCCGGCATTGCGGTCACGTTCTCCTTCCCAGCGCGAAAAATATTAAAAATACAACAAAAATACAAAAAAAAAGAAAGAGAAGCAAACAAAAATAAGTCAAATGCGACAGCGAAAAGCAAAAAAAATATATTTTCTGCTTCTCCTTTTCATTAATTGTTTTATTCGCAGAATTTGCTTATGCAAAATAATGAAAACAAAAAAATATGACAAGAAAAATATTATTTTAAATGATGTGCCTGTGTATGTGTGTGTGTGTGTGCATATGCGTGTGCTTATCGCAAAGGGAAGTGCAAACTGTACACACACACACATACACTCACATGTGAGTACAGTGCACATGGCAACTCTGCTCGCTTGGCTTGGCCTACTAACAGCGCGAGCGCAGAGGGCGCACTTGAACTTGTCAACTCTAGTGCTGACATTGCAACAACTTTGACTGCAGTCACGACAGAAACAGCAACAGCAACAACAACAAGAATAAAATAAAATAAAATAAATGTCTATGTACATTGAGTATACGCTGTGTTTTATTGCAACTCTTTGCCAATTAGAAATCAAAATTGCATTTTATTCGCAAATAATGCGCATTTCTAATAAGTTGCCGAGCTTTATTTTTAACCTTCAGCCTGTTGTCAGTAAATTGGCAGTAACTAAATGTAGCTGCCGTAGTTAATTTATGCAATTGCACATAGAGAAACAAATAAATAATAGGCATTACAATAAGCCACATAGTTAAAGCAAGCGATGAATTAAAAGCAAAGTCAGTTACGACAAATACTGCCTAGTCAGTTAGATACCAATACCAAAGCGCAATAACAAAGCGCATGGCATTTACAGCCACTTAACAGTGTGTTAACAGCCGCCGTTAAGTCTGTCTGTGGAGCGTGTTAGCTTAACAGTTTTCAGCTTGTTCGTAACTTTTGATATAAACAATGAAATTGTCATCGTTTTTATCGTTGGTGCTTGTCTTTGAGGTTGGCAAGTTGTTTGTGTTTTCATTTGTATTTGCTTCATTACGTCATTGTCTGGCTAAAATTGGCTTAAAAATAACCCAACACGTCAGCTACACACACACACACATGTTCACATGTACAGCAACCACAATAACGCTTCGTCGTCGCTGTTGTTGCTGTTGTTATTGTAGTTGTCGTGTCTTTTGCTTTCAACTTGTCGCCCCCTCCACTGCTTAAGTGTTTGACAAATAAATACAGAAAACAGTGCGAATTCGATAAAGAGAACTAATTAAAGTCAAGGGCATCAAAACTTTCGCTTGCATCCACAACATATGTATTTACATATTCATCTTGAAAATGATTTCAATGCATAATGAATATTCAGATTTGTATTCAATCGCTGGCTTTCGACACAACTGTAGCGTGTATTTATTTAGTCTGAGTTTAGCTTATCAAGTGCAACTAAGTAAATATTTTCTCTGAAACTCTCCCTATATGAATTGACTTTGTGGCTCATTAGTCAACAATTTGCATACCAAAAACTCAACACGCACGACGAGCAGCTACCCTGCAAGAGAGCGTAAGATCTGTCATCAGCAAGCCAACCAATATACCCGCTCTATAATGCGTCTGCCAGTCTGACGTCGTCGACGTCTCTGTACTCTACTCTGCGTAGCTCAATTGACCCCCCAAACTGAACTTTGCCGGGCTATGTGATAAGGCTAGTGGCTCTGTGCAGTGAGCTCGTTTCAATTTAGACAATTACACGCAAGTGAGCAACGTACAACATATACGAGTAGTACTATTATTACTTTTATTATTATATACTTTTAATTCAACCAAATTGGCTGATTCATCTCATCGTCGAACGAGTTCTTCGAAAAACATTTATTGTTTATTTTTTTGTCGAGTATTTCATTTATGCTGCTTAATCTGAAAATTCAACTGGCAACTGCGAAAGTGGGTTAAAACGAAAGTCACAGGCGCCATTACGAATATGTTTAAACATTTAAGTCAACAATAAGGCGGTTAACTTGAAAGTCACATTTATGAAGAAATGTGCAAAGAATCAATTTTATTGTTTGTCGTGTCGTGTCGCAAAGCAAAGCAAAGCAAAGTGAAGAAACGAAAAGATAAAAAAGTAAATACATGTTAAGGAAACGCAGCGCGATAAGTCAAAGTCAAAAGGATCAACGCCCGTCACATGTCATAACAATAATAAACATTAACAAATTTCACTGCGCAACAACAATTTGAGAAAATTAACGCATTTGCTAATTTGGAACAGCCCAAAAATAAACACTCAAAGCGCACGCCTAGTTGGCCTGGCTGAGATCTTGAAATACAATAATTGTTATTGTTATTGTTCATGTTAATGTTAATGTTGATTGTTGTTGTTTGCTGACAAGACACCTGCTCGCAGCCCTTCATGTTACGCACTCCTCTGATTGTTGCCTTTCTTTCGCGAATGCGACAGCTCAGCTGCTATAAAAAGATAGAAACATGCAGACACAGATACAGATACGGAATCATCTAACATACAGACACACATAGAGATACTTCTGGTATAATCAGCCATAACTCTTGCTAAACGCTCTCGCCTGACAGCCAGAAATAGGCGTATTGAGTTATTGGCTGATAATTTATGACAGAAGGGGGCTGCAACAAACGTTTAAGCAAAAGCAGAGCTGCACACGACTAAAAGATACCCTACAAAGCATAGATATGTATATGAACTGTAATTGACAAGGTTTTGACAAGGTATATTTATGGTGAAATTAGCTAGAAATTGGCATGTGCTATACGCAACTTTATGGCAAACTTATGGCAGCAACTGTTGCTGCTGCGGTTGCCGCTGTTGCTGGCGGCGTGGGATGTTGCTACTGCCAGCTCTTCGTGCTGTTGCTGTTGTTGATGCTGATGCTGCTGGCTTGTGTGGGCTGGCTCGCTGGCTCAATTAAGAAAGAGCACGGGCACGGGGCACATTTGAAATTTATTCGATTTGCTTAGCAGCTAAATGCTGTTATTTTTGCTATTGTCGTGGTCGTCTAATTTGCTCGGCAAGCCACTCAGGAGAACAACACTCTCACATCTATATTCTCTCAATATTGTTCTCTTGTTTTTTTTTTTTTTTTTTTTTTGTATTTTATTGCAATATACATTTTAGGTATACACATATACTACACATATGTACGAGTATATCCAAAGTGAGCAACCATCTCAAAAGTCGTTGCCAATTTCAATTTCTTTCGCTCAGTCGCAAACGAACAACGAACCATCGAAGTTTAGAATTTGGAAAACGCAAAGGAAAAAACTTCCGAGCGATCGCGCGCGCTGCCCGAACAAAATATATCGAAAACGAAAATAAATTCGAAATTGAAAATAAATATAAAGAAATATAAGAAATCAAGCAATAAAACGGGGAAAGCAAATCACAAAACGAAATTGCAAAAAGTGTTTCTTGCTCAGCGCGTGCATTGCCAAACGAATTTGAAACAACGAAAGCATCAAATAAAGAAAATAAAGCAATAAAATTAAGGAAACAGCAACAACAGCAGTAACAGCAACAACAGCAACAACAACAACAACAACGACGCACACAATTTTATTGTATTTTTATATTTTATATTTTAGTTGCATGCCGCGTGGATTTGAAGGCAGCAGCAACAGCAGCACAGTACAGCATTAAAAGATATAAATACACATACATACGTATAAGTACTATATTTATATGTATGTGTGTACATTAGAGGCGAATTGTTGGCCAAAGTAGAGGCACAAAACAACAGCTAAAAATCCCATTTTGAGGCGTTGGCACTGCAAAAAAAAGCAACGCGCTAAAAACTAAATCGTAAAAATTAATTAAACATAAATTAAGCACAAGTGTAATTATTGCTGGGCCAAAAAAACTAGCGCAAGGCAGCCAACGAAAAGCACACATGTACATATAATACATACATGCATAAATATAATAGTTCAGCATAATTATATAATCTCAGCAATTTTTCGCAATTAAAATAGTTTTTAGCATGCCATAAATGCAATGTACTAAGACCTAAGACCTTAACAGTGTTATAATTAATACATAATATATATTTTTATTATTGCTGTTATTGTATTTATCACACACACACGCATACACATCTACACATTCGTACAATTGTGGGAAAACACGTGCTACTGTAGAATTGCGTCTATTCGATTATCAAATTTATTATGTTTGCATTGACAAAGTTGCACGCACATTTCGAACCCTTGCGAAATTGGCAAACGCTCCTCGTGAAGCGCTTGAAGCCGCCGGAAGGTAGATAGATAAGAAATAAAGAAAGAAACAAAGAAACAGCAACAAAAACGAAGAAGCAACGCATGCAAATAACGAATAGAAAGCCCAAAACGAACGAACAAAATAAAATCAACGAAAGGCAAAAAGCAAAAGCGAAACGAACGAACTATTTGGCGCCCCAACAAAAGGAACATCAACTAAGACAAACAACAACAACAACAACGAGATTCTCATCGACCAGCAACAGCAGCAACAACAACAACAACAACAAGATCGTGCAGAAAAGAAACAACAATAACAATTACATAGCACTCGACAGAATATCGCGGTGTGCGAAATTTGCAGCTTTTCCAAGAAAAGTTCGCTGTTGTAAACATTTATTTATTTTTTAAATTTCTATTCGCCAACTTCCTGTTGTTAATTGCATATAAACATTAACTGTAAATTAATATACATATATATATATATTTATATTTATTCATTTATCATTGTTGTCCGAATTGTTTTGTTGTGTTTAGATTAGATATATTTTAAGAGCCGACACGAATTTAAAACTAGTCACAAAACAAAAAGAGTACGCAATAAGTCAGTGCGTATACTTGATATATTATATATTCTAAGTTGAGTCGATAGTTTTTAAGAAACGCGAGTTATGATGAAAAATTTCAATGGTAGAGCGCATAATGCGTGCTACCATCCTTATTATCAACAACAGCTGCAACAGCAGCAGCGACATCAGCAACTGTTGCAGGAGCAGCAACAACAGCAACTGCAGCAGCAGCAGCCACACCAAAACCAGCAACAATTGCAACAGTTGCCATATGCGGCGCAGTACAACCAGCTGCAGCAGCAGGAGTACAATAATCAACAGTACTACAACCAACAGCTGCAACAACAGCAACAGCAAGAGCAATTGTTACGTCAGCAGCAGCAACAACAGCAACAGCTGCCCACGCTGCCTGCCTACCATCAACAGCAACAACACTCGAAGCCATCATATGGCAATAACAGCAACAATGCCGCCAACATGGCAATGTCTGCACGCAACAACTTGCACGCAACTGTTGCTACTGCGACTTCTAACAACAATATGAACAGCAACAACAACAACAGCAGCAGCAACGCCAACACGGCCACCGCCGCAATGGCCGCCATGTGTCAAATGCAAAGCTTTTTAAGCCAGCAACAAAATCAGCAGCAATACAATAATTGTGCTCATGTTAATTATAATCAACACCACCAACAACAACAACAACAGCAGCAGCAGCAAGAACTGCCCGCAGCCGCAACAACAAGTGGCGACAAATTAGCATTGGATGCCAGCGAAATTGCAAATATTTTGGCCAGTGAGCTATTTATGCAGCAGGTACTGGACAGACAATCTTTTTGAAATACATAAGCCACAAATTGTACATTAAATGTTGTTCAAACTCAATCAACTCGAATTAGCAACTCTAAGAATGCACATAACAGGGCCACTTGAGCATAACATAGGCTTAACGAGAAATCCTTAACAGTAGCCCTCCAGTGACTGTTTTTATTATCGATAATTGTCAGATATCGAAACAATCCAGTTTTTATCTATTTACTCCGTTTAAATACGTTGACAGAGCAGGAGGAACTTTATTTTTTAAGCCACAATTGGGTCAATGATTTGCATATTGTTTATCGAGTGAATATGGTTAAATAATATTTGTTAATGGCAATTTCTCTCGCTTATATTTGCAGCTCGTTTCATTCGACGGCATGCAAAGTGTGCCGACGCTGACAACACCAACGCTGACGCCAACAACGCTGCGCACCATTGAGGAAACAATCTTCGAGCTTACATCGGAGCCACAGAATGTGCCTTTTCAGGCCGGTTTCAAGCCACCACCACTGACACCTGTGAGCAGCGGCGGCAGCAACACTGGCACACCCACCACAGCAATTGCCACACTGGCCATGGTCAATACGAATCCAATTGTCAACTGCCAGCAGTCGCCGACCGGTCTGGACAGGGTTTTTGAAAGCGAATCAGAGGACTCAAATGGTTCCTGGAACGATGGTCAGCTGAATGATGACCAAAGCACAACCGATACTTGTAAGTGTTTGCATTAAACAAACTCTCCCATTAGATGCCAGATACTTATTGCCATTTTCTTCTGAACACTTACAGCAAGTGCCGCCACAGACAGTACCTCGTATCATAATGGCGGAATGATGGGAAATGGCTCAAATGGCGTAGCCAACAATTTTACGGCTGCACTCGCGGCTGTCAACAGCTCCGGTCGCAGCTCTGGCCAGCCCGGCAACAACTCTAATACCTCAAATAGTGCCACACCTGCACGTCGCGGCGGTGGACGTCGCCCCAACAAGGCAGCCAACATGTCACCCGAGGAGGAGGAGAAGCGCCGCATACGCCGAGAACGCAACAAATTGGCGGCGGCACGTTGTCGCAAGCGACGCGTGGATCAGACGAATGAGCTGACCGATGAGGTGGAGGCGCTGCTGAAGAAGGGCGAGTCGTTGAAGAAGGAGATCGAAAAATTGAATGCCACCAAAAATCAATTGGAATATGTAATCAAGTCACACCGTCCCACATGCCAAAAGGTGCGTGACGATCTGCTCAGCGTGGCCACCTGCAATGGTCTTATTGCATCCACGGCGCTGCTCAGCGCCGGCAGCTGCAGTGGCAGCAGCCTGCACAACAACAGCAATAGCAATGACAGCAGCAGCGGCACCATAACTGGTTTCGATGCCACGCTTAATTCCACCGGGCGCAGTAATTCGCCGCTCGATCTCAAGCCGGTGCTCATCAACGAGCAGATACTGCAAAACATTAAGCACGAACCGCAAGATGGGGCGCTCGAGTCGGGCTCATCGCTGGATCAGGATGGACCAACGCCGGCCAAACGATTTGCGCTGCCCAATATTGCCACGCTAAACGCCTCGCTGACGACACCCACTGGCCCCGGCTCCCTGAACACGCCCCTTGGCAGCGCGCCGCCGGGTGGTTTTAGCGCCTTCGCTGGCAACATTTGCAACATGAGCAGCCCCACGCTAAATGCCCTCAACAAGCTGCCCAAGGCGCGTCCCAATACACTAAACGTACAGCGGCCATTTGGTGGCAATATCCAGTCGGGTGTTGATCACAAGGCGCCCATGCAGATACAGGGCGTGCCCATACAGACGCCATCGACGGGCACCTTTAACTTTGATTCGCTGATGGATGGCGGCACTGGGTTGACGCCCGTGTCTGGACCACTGGTGCCCACCTGCTCGTCGCAGAACAAGCATCCGCTTGAGCTGCCAACGCCCACAAGTGAGCCGTCCAAGCTGGTCAGCTTATAACCAGTGTAGGAGGCGTGGCGGAGGCGAAGGCGCATGAGCGCAGCGCTAACAAAGTCAAGATTACATTTAGTTTTATGTATGCAACATGTAACAATTATGATTACGAAAGCAAACGCTAATTAATTAATTGCTAAGATTTACACATGTTTTACTCTTTTTGTATCGATTATTGTAATTGTAATTGTGAAAAACAAATACAAATGAACGTTGCTGCCATGGGCATCGTCCACCCTTCAGCATCTTCCTCCAGTCGTGCGACGGTCTGGTCGATGGTGTGCGGTGGCAAGAATGCTGTGGCAGCAATGTTGCAGTTCTTATTTAATATTATATTGATTTCCGTTAACTGTAAAGCTTTTGTATTATTATCTCTATTACGTTTAATTTATGATTTTCTATCAATTATTCTATTCTACTATCATTATATCAATCTGAACGATAGAATGATATATTTACTTGTATTTTTGTGCAATTTTTAAACCATTTCATTTGCGTGTTATATTTTCAAAAAATATACATAGAAATATTTATGCCTAAGCATTTGCGACTTGAGCGCAAGCGAGCAAGCCACAAATGTAAATGTAATGTGAAGTTGGAAATGTAAATGAAAGGACATTGAAGGATGCGTTGTGATATTTATTATTAAAAACAAAACAAAAAAACAAACAAAAGTTAAATACAATGAAACAAAATATTAACAGAGCGTGTAATGAAAGGAACTAAGCCGGTTTTAAAATTGTACATTTAAACAAAAAAGATTGCGTAAAATATTATTATTAATATGTATAAAATTACACAAATTATATAAAACTAAATACGATGCCTTGATAATGAAAAATAGGGACAACACAAGAGAGAGAGAGAGAATATGTTAAATACTATACTTATACTATTTACTATTTAAGCTGCAGTAGAAAAACCCAAATATATTTTTACTAAACGCAAAATGCGCTATTTTCAAATACAATTTATAAGAAATGACAAAACGCAAAGCAATTATTTAATATGTAATTACGTGTATTATGCAATAATAAAACAATTATGACAAACAAACAAAAGCAAATCAGGCCAATAATATTATATTTGATAGCCTTACGGAACATACGAGTCATCACTCCTTTAATCCCAACCCTCCACTTAATTGCTTGTGCAACATAGCAGAAATGATCGAAAACAATTAAAAAATAAAAAAAAACATTGCGCAAAAATATTGAAACAAAATTAAAGATTAAAAATCCACAAATTTGTATATCTGTAACTCAATAAACTGCACTTTCATTGGCAACCAAAATGCCAAACTTGATAAAGAGAAGAAATAAATATAATACAGAAAACAACCTAAACCCAAAATGCGTACTCAATTTCGAAAAAACAAACACAAAAGATACATAGATTCTCTATTATTATGGGCACAACTCCGGCAGACCCATAGACAGTCTATCTACCTGACCTTATGTGGCGGAGAAAAGAAATCTGGGAACAAAAGCAGTTTAAACCCACATAAAATTACTTATTCACTGTCTCATCCGTCGATAATTCAAACAGGTAAACTAGGCTGATCCCAAACCGAAGCAGCGAAGAGCACTTGGTGGAAATGCTGATGTTTGATTTGAAGTTAAACATTAAGGGAACATAAAAAACAGAATATTGAACGAGTGGAGACAAACATTTTTCCGATTGTAAGTTACTTAGGACTATTGCAGATGTACAACATCTTTAATGGGTTGCAAAGTTCACAATAAAATGGAGATAACCTCTGCCAGAGTAGATTAAAAAATTGGTTAAACAAACCAGCTGAACGACTGCGTCATGCATTTTTTTTTGGCACCAGTCTAATCTACAGGCAAGACTCAAAATGTGCGAGCCCCGCACACACTACAACAATGGGAATATGGACAATATATTCTCGTATATGCATATGTACATATAGATAATGTATACGGGTAGATATGGAGACACATATGTTTTATATTCACATGCTTATGTGTTTGTGTTTATAAAGTGTGCATGATTTTGAGTTAATTTTGCATTTTTTGGGGGCCCTGCTTCAGTTAATCTAGAACCTCCGACATGACCGGCTGTAAACAATTGCTGCGCGCTCTAAAGCGCACACTGGGACTGGGACGACGACAGCTGAGCGTGGGCGAACGCCAAGTGGTGCTTGTGACGGGCTGTGATTCGGGATTGGGGTAAGACTACTTTAAAAATATCGCACACATATATTTGGCTAATATGTAAATTTCCAATCAGACACTCGCTGGCTGTTTACTGCTACAAGGCCCTTAATATGACGGTCATCTCATGTTGCCACAATCTGCAGTCTCAGGGCGCCCAATTGCTGCAGCACATGAACGATGGAGCACAACAAAAACGAATGCACACCTGGGAATTGGATATATTGCAGCCGGCATCTATAGAACAAGTGGACTTGAAACTTCGGAAGCTGCTGAGCAACAGTGACTATCAGTTGATGGCGCTAGTGAACAATGCGGGAGTGATGTGCTTTGGTGAATTCGAGTGGCAATTGCCGTCACAAATTGAGCAGCAAATAAATTGCAATGTGCTGGGCACAATGCGTCTTACCCGGCAGCTGTTGCCACTGCTCCGGCAGTATCGTGGACGTATTATCAACATTACCAGTCACTGTGGTCTGCATGCATTGCCCGCCCTGACGCCCTATGCTGCCTCCAAAGCGGCACTGTGTAGCTGGAGCGATGGCTTGCGCATTGAGTTGCAGCAATATGATATGGAGGTGATTAATTTTATACCCGGCTCCTTTGTAATGGATAGCAATATTGCGGCACGCCAGGAGCAACATGCCCAGCAAATGCTTGAGGCATTTAACGAGGAGCAGTTGACATTTTATGGCCCATACTTCACAAAGTTCAATGCATATCTGAGCATGCTGACCGGCTTCAAGGCGCCCAACAAACTGCAGGATGAGGGATTGTTAACCAAGTTCAGAGATGCCCTCACCAACTCGCAGCCCGCAGCGCTATATATACACGAGCCTTGGCGCTATAGGATCTATCGCTGGCTTTTTGACATCTGTCCAACACCGCTGACGGATTGGCTGACTGTGAAATTCTGTGCAATGCCCACTTATGAATCAACTAAAATTTGATATATGTTAGAATCAATTTAGTCTATAGTTATATTTGAACTGCATTCATATAGTAATATTTGGCTGTGGCAGGGCATAAATTAAATACACTGGGCACAGGTTTGCCTTGGATTTGGCACATCCATTAATTGTAAGTCCGGTAAAACAGAAAACTTAATAGCCAGTGCTTCGACACCGTTCGTAGACTGCATCGTTGAGCAGTTGGAACCATTCGGTGGCATATGTAGAGTCCTCGGCAGCACGAAATAGCAGTAGCTTGTCTTGGGCAGATAATGTGGCGCATAAATAGTAGTTGATAGCCGTCTCCGTGAGCTCGGAATGGTAGTTCTTTAAAGCCCATTCAAGCAAACGCAGACAACTGTGAGAATCCAGAAACTCGATGAGACGCTCATGCAGTAGCGCCTCCAGTTCAGGTATTATGTACACGCGCGACATCTCAAAAGCCTGGAGCAGTGCCGCATAGTCGGGCATGCTCAGATGCCTTGCATGGCAGCTAATCAAATGCAGAAAGTATCGCAGACCATTGACAGTATAATCGCGCAACTGTATTTCGCCTTCGTGGCCCTCACGAAAATCGCTGTTGAGCATCTTATTGAAGACTTCACTGGTATCACAGAGCAACTGCTTGTTAAAGCCAATACTAAGCGTTGCCTCGTCCTCTTCCCCATCAAGCACATCATTTTGGACCACGAAACGCATGTCACAGTTGGCGTGTAGCGGAGCTGTGGATAATTTTAGCTGAGTGGTACAAATGCTGGCGCTATCTTCCTCGATATCAAACTCGGGCAGTGCGATGCCCAGCGTGAATCGAGACATGGCAGTGACGGCGTCGGCAGCCTCATCCGCAAACAGATTGTCACTCTTTTTCCGCAACAGCATGTCAAAAAGAAGTGTCAGGGCATTGCCATCATAGAGGAACTGATAGAGCAAACGATGGCTCTTGATTATGTAAGCCACAGAAATGGCTGCACGTTGTTGCGCATTGAGATCTGCTTCGGAACGCAGCAGACGCACCAACTCCTCCTTGCCATAATTAGATTCGCCAACATTCGTAAGGGTTTCCAGAAAAGCGAAGCCATCCTTGCGCATCTGCAATAATAAAAAAATATAATTAGTTGGTGGTTAGTGGAAACGCTACAGATTTAGCCAAGTACGTTACACACCTCCTCCACCTTAGTGAGTTGATAAAGCTGATGCACAACGCCATGCTTGATGATCTGGGCAAAGAACTGGCTCTCACTGTAAGCACAATATAAATGATTAAGTTGCACATTGAAATTATTGGCAGCAAACTTACAGCAATATATTGGTCAGTGCATTGGCAAAATTGTTGTTGGCACCAAAGATGTTGATGGCCCTGATCAATGTATCTAATGTCTCCGGTTTGCCTAATTCCGGCCGTTTGTTAATCATTAGTGTAATGCGATAAATCAGATTCTCAATTATATCAATAGTGTCGCCAGACTGGTTTCGCAGCTGTCCAAGTTTAGGAGGCACATCCAAGCTTAGCTCTTCGAGATCCTCCTTGTCAGACAAGGTGTCGTCAATTGTTTCGGTGCCCTCATCAATCAGCTTAAGAATGTCCATTACATTGGCGGGCTGAGCCCGATTTGTTGCTATGCGAGACTCTCGGGTCTCATTGTTAGGAGTTGTAGTTTTGATATCATCATCATCGTCGTCATCATCACTACAGGCAGGTGAATAGTTTTCATCATCGTCATTGGCAATGAGATTTGAGCAAACCGGCGACATGCTGCGGGAGCTGCAAGGACTAGTGGTGCGGTAAGAACGGGGCGAGCTGCTAGGCGACTCAAAGTCAGAGTTAATAGTATCTTGGGTTTTAGAGAACTGCAAAATATAATTTTTAATTCGCATGTAAATATGCAAAGAACCGTCTATTACCTTGCTCAAAGTCTCTGGCGTTGTGGGATCGGTTAATTTGCGTTTTTTGCCTCCTTGCATGCGCTCCTCACGACGACGCCTGTGATGATCCTCATCGCTAGTCAGATAGTCATTCAACTCGCGCACCAGCATGGGCACCAGACCCTCATAGAGCAACAATTCCATGCTGATGTTGTCGTATTGAAAGTTATTCAGAATGTGGAACAACTGAAAAAATAAGATCGTCTGAATCCATTTTCCAAAGCTAAAATGTTTCTTCGTACCGATGAGCGTTCGCTCTGTGAATGAGACTCCCGTATCATGGCCACAAGTTTGCGCAAAGCGCCACATCGTCGAATCTTGGAACGGCTACAGGCATCTGCCGAGAGCGTAGATATGATATTGACACAATGTCTGCATTCACTCTCCGACAACGGCTTTGCCATGTTGACAGCCATAAGTAGCTCGCAGGCAGCCACAATGGCATCCGCTGTGCTCAGCATGTAAAAGGCGCAGGAATCCTTGCAGAAATTGGAAAGTATCTTAAGCGCCGTTGCGCGCTGCTCACTATCCTCTTTAACAAAATACACAATTGGAGCGAAGGAAGTGTTGCGTGAAAGTAGCTGCAAAATATTATACAATTAGTGACTGTTTAGTTTAACATTTTTCCTTCATACCTCCCACGCTCTTACGCCAATCTGCTGCGCAGACAACAGCAAAAGGCACTTTAGGATCTCATAGGCAAGCTCAACGCTTTCATTATCCTTAGGTAAAACGTATTCATTGTTCCGTGTGGAGTTTTTCAGCATTTGGTAGTCAAAAATATCGCTGCGTACACCTTCTAGATTACGTGCCACTTCCTCAAAATACTTCTCCCGATGCTGATTTCGCTTAAGGCCAACCAAAGCGGATACTTCAATGTCTGGTGGAGACTCCTTGGGAGCCTCATTGTTTTTCATGACCGCCATGAAAGTGCGCAGCAACTGCACAAAACCATTGGAGGACAGAAAATGCTTATAGAATTGGCTACTAACCAGCAGAAAGCGACAAACGCGAAATGCCATTATTCGGGTTTGAACCGCACTTGTTGACTCGATGATGTGACAAATGGCAGGCGCTATGGCGCTATAGTGTGTATTTAGAAAGAGGGATGCCTTTTTGCTCTTGGCTAAATTACCCAACATACGACACGCACGACATTGTATCAAAGGATTGGGCATTGTTTTCAATATGTTTAATAACGGTCCAATAACCTTACATTCTACAGCCTGTCAAAAAATAGAAGAAAATATAAAAAATTATGAATGCACTTTAATTTATTTGACAACTTACCTCAATGCAAGCCTGGTCATCTGTACAACAGTTGCCCAATATGCTGAGAACAACTTCCATTATCTTTTCGTTGAGTTTGCTAATCAGGCGAACCATTACCGGAACACCCCCAGCCGTACGAAATAACACAATTCCATCTTTGTCTTTTACCAAGTCGGTGCGGAGCTTTACAAGACATTTGTATATTACAGTTTTATCAGTTGATGCTTTGAGAACACTTAACATGCCCTCAACCTGTTCTAAAGACCAATACATTATAAGATTAATTTTGTGTTTTTACAAAATTTTTGCTGCATTTGCAAACACAAAAGCAAAAACACAACATAAAGGTGTCACTGCCAGCTGTTTTTCCGAGAATACCCAAAAATCAATTATCAGCTGCTTTATAAAATACTGAAAAATACTTAATAATTTCAAATTCAATGGCGCAACTTTTCATTTTTTTATTGTCACACAGTTATATTGACACTTCATATTCAGTTAAGTTAAGAGGGATTGGCATCAATTCTTTTCTGTAGATATATAATTTATGTACGTGTATAATATGTATAATATAAACTTGCTATTTATTCACTTACATAACTACAAACAAACGTAATTTGTATTGGACTTGCTCCTCCTCTACACTCTTGCGAAGCCCTAAAAAAATATCGCAAGGCTTGGAATTTTATTATGTTTTATTGTCGCTCGGAATTTATGTTCATAATTTTTCTTATGGTAAAAAAAGTTTATGACTAAAAACATCAATGTATATTTTAATTAAAAAATAAACAATTAGTCAAATATGAATTTAAAAAGATGAGTACTTTACGATAATTTTTGGAAATGTATCCCATCTCTAATAGGATATATTTTGAATTTTACACAAAACAGTATATTTCTTAATTTAACTGCGGTCACACCGAATTACTACCCATCACATGACAGTGAGAGCGTAGTAGGTTTTTCTCTGTGCAGTTTGTTCGTCATATGATTGGTAGCCTGGCAGAAAATTGAAAATGTTGCAAAACTTCGTGGTTTTCTCGCTGTTTATAGCAGCAAGTAAGTAAATATATCAAACTATTTATACAATTTATATTGTGTGTTGTGCCAAATACTTGTATCGAACAAAATATTCTCTATCTCGGAGTCACATCGATTCGTATGTCAGGGGTGGTGGTTAAATACCTATCATTCTTGTTCGCGCAGAATCTAACCAATCTAACTAAATCGTACAATATGAAGTTTTACAATATTAAGTGAAGTGCATATATAACGAAGTGCATTTATTTTACCCACAGTTCATGCTGCAGGCGAGTTCACAATTCTGAACAGCCCCAAGTCGATTAGCTTCAAGGGCAGCGAACCACTCAATAGCCATTACGTCGGCGATGTGTTGTACGCTGCCATGGGCAATGCCGTCGTAGGCGATTCTGACTGGAGTGGCCTCACCATCAATGATCCCTTCAATCTGGCTAAGGGCGTGATTGCCGTCCATGTTGAGGGCCTCAATCACGTCACAACAGCTGGCAATGTGAAGTCATACGAGTTGGAAGGATCTAATACTGATCATTCGCTCAATGCCCTAGCTGCTGAGCTGGAAGCAGCCAACGAGCCCGTATGCGACATTAACTTCGGACAATACGATGAGGGCGTAAGTTAATGAAACTTATCACTTTTCCGTCATTATTGTTAATTATCGTCTTTTTAAGGTCCAATCATTCAAGGCCTGCTTTGGTGCCTCTGACGCACCAGCTGCCAAGCCTACAAAGCACTTGAACCCGTTTTTGCACAACGCCGATAAGCAGTTCCTGCAGGAAATTGGTTTCATTAACGCTGCCTCCGAGAACTTGGCTGAGATGCTCAAGCCCTCCAATGTTCTGATCATTCGGCTTTCTGTTGATGGCATAGCCAAGGCACATGGAGAGAAATCCGTTGCTGTAGATGAGGCTAACAAACTTCTGTCAGCTGCCATTGGTCGCCTTTTGGCTGCCGCACAAAAGTCGAGTGATTCGGTGTTATTTGTTCAATCGACGGACAAAGATGCCGCAGTATCACGCTCTAAGCGCGATACCATTCAGGCCGGCAATACTAATCAGTTCAATCTGGCTGAATATTATAGCGAAGATTATCCAGTAATTTTCAACATCATTTTGTGGTTCATGGTCGTCTTTGCTCTTTCACTGCTGGCCATCTGCTATGCCATTGCTGCAATGGATCCTGGCAGAGATTCCATCATTTATCGCATGACCTCCACAAGAATGAAGAAGGACAACTAAGCAGTTTGTTTGTTCTTAAAACTTATAACTTCTTTGTTATCTCGCCTCATTTGTATGTAGCGAAGAGTCAACTAACTATATAAAAAATGTACTGTTCTATTTCAATTTAATTAGCGGAAAAATTGTGTGTGCGTGTGTGAGCAGTGCGTAGTTGGCTTTATGAATACCATCCATAAAAGCTATAAATAAGTATTACAAACTTATTATTTTTAAATGCAGTTCAGTAATTCCATTATCAGCTATAATAATTTGTTATATATTGTGTTTGTTGTGCTTTTTAGGTTCAGTCATTTCTGTATCAAACTATGTAAATTATCACATGTAAAATGTTAATAACTTACCGTTAAATAAATAAAACCTAAAAAGTCCGAACACTGACTAAGCTATCTGGAAAATGGGCTTATCTTTGAGGGTTTTCCAGTACTTCTCATCTTGATGGCGTTTCTCAATGAGTCATACTAATTCATCCTTACTTTTTCAGCGGCTCACACTTTTCTTATTTTACATACTATAGTATATTTATTTAAGTATAGCAAATACATTTTTCAAATATGAAACACAACGCGGGAAATTTTCAACACAATTTAACTGCATTCTAGTTCTTTGGCAATGAACGATTGACTGTTTGACAGCTACGTATTCCAATGTTCCTTTGCACCGGTTTCATAGCTGGGGGAACTGCTGCTGCCTCCGCTCCAATTGCATCCGTTATGTGATGATGTAGCCGCCGATGCGCTGTTATCGTAATCATAGTTGGAGTGATGGTGAGATTGTCCTTCATAGTGCACGGAGCTGCTGCTGCATTTGAAGGAAGCCAAATCGGTTTCAGTCATCACATGGTTCTCCCGCAACATGGCCTGTAGATGGTTAATGTAGTTGATGGCGATGCTAAAAAAAATATAAAAGATATTTAATACTCTTTACAATTGACGTTTAGTAAGCGTACCGTAAACTCTCGATCTTAGAGTATTTCTTGCCATTGGGTTTCGAAATGGGCAGTTTGGAACGTAACAAATCGAAGGCCTTGTTCATGTCCCGCATACGAGTTCGTTCCCGGTCACAGGCTGTCCGTCGATAGTCCTTTTCCATTTGCAGCGCCTTCTCACGCCATGCTGGATTCTGTTCCTTAGCAATATCCATTTCGATGGCGCCGCTGCCACTGTAGGTCATGTATGTAGGCGGTGGCACAGAAACAAGCTCGTGGCGCTTGGTGTCAACAAGTGGACCTCCTCCTGGCCACATAGAAACTGTCTGGGGAATACTTATGCTGTATGCTGAGTTGCCAATGCTGGGTGGTATCAAGCTGATATTGTGCTGCGGATGATGATGCGTTTGCTTGTCATAGCCAGTCATTAAAGTGGGCGAATAGGAAATGCTATGTGGCGCAGAATAGGTCAGTAGGCCACCGCCATCGGGCGCCAGAGTGTAGTTGAGACTGGCTGCCGACGTGGCTGCGCCAAGCTCGAGAAGCACCGGCTGCTCTGTAGGCTCAGCATCGATATATGGGCTGGGCAATGTCACGGGCGTGGGTATCAGGGCAGGAGGATCATCAGCAGCAGCGCTCAGCAGTTGATCACTCATCGCTTAAGCCGATTTCGTTGCGCGACTGGCGACGATGACTTGCCGCTGGCCAATGATCCCTGTCTTGCAGTGACTGTTCTTCAACCGGCTCAGTTTCAGTAGGAACACTTTCGATTACGCTTGTAGTTTACCTGTCCACTGTTTATAGTGCATTAGAAAAATTTTCCCTTCGGCCGCTTTATAATGATGAATGGCTCACCAATCTATTCATCATCATTTGGAGCAAGTGGCCATGGCGTCAACTACTTGCTTGATAATTTTTTTATTTGACAAGTGCCCTTTGTACGTGTGTCAACAAAACTCGTTGCCGAGGATCGTTCGATCTGTCGGCTTTTCCTTTTGTATACCTGCCCAACAACAACAATAAGCAACAACAGCAGCAGCAGTGCCAACAACAAGAACGAGAACACGGCGACAATAACAAAGGTGCTGCGGCTTAATTTCCTTCTATTGTACGCTGGAGATGAAGATGAGCGCGTGTGCAAAGTTGGAGCCGCGTTTGCCTTATGGGCTGCCTGACTGCCTTGGATCGTCGCAATCGCCACAACTTCACTTTGAGTTTTTCTTTGGAGCAGCATTCTTCGTGTATCGCACAGTCGGGCTCAGCACATAGGAGCTGGTACATGTAGCTATAGGTGTACATATATGTACATACATACATATGTATATATACTATTTTCAACGCGTGTAAACACAAGTGTTTTGGCTTAATTAAAAAAATATGTACATATATATATATATATATCCACACATATATGTATACATGCTATGTTCGTAAATATATATCAATAGGAGAGACTTTGAGGTATTGGGTATTCCACCTTAGCTGAAAGTATTAGCCCAAGAGGGAGCTAGTGAAACGTCATAGGCTCTCAATTTTCAGTTGAAATTATTTTCTGCTTTATTAAAAAACAGTTTAGAAAACAACAGTCGACTGTAAAATACCCGGTAGTGATATGAATACATTATCCCTGAAATTTCTCCAATGAACGATATGCGATGAAGGCTATATTAACAAGACACTTAATGCAAATTCGAAATATATAATTTATGGGCTCAGCGATGTTTCCTTCTGCATACAAGCATTGTACCCTGTAGATCGTGTAAAGTCAGTTTTATTGAACCTCAAAGCCCGAAATATAAATTAAATGCAATGGAACCCTTTCAATAACTCTCAGATTACACGGAAATAATTAAATTTTTAAGAAGCTACGTGTAGCTTGTTTACTTAGCTGTATTTCCATCTGCACACTCTAGTTGGCGAGAATAGGAAGTAAATAATAATAGTACGAGTGCATGTGCCACTCATTGTATATGGCATCAGCTTCTCAGTAGCCACTGCAGATCTGACGCGACCGGTCAAGTGAACTGTTTGGGAGTTTTACTGCATTTTTTATAGCGATCGAAGTGGGTCAGACGTTGCGTTTGAAAAATCGTAGCTGTTTATTGTTTGGTGTTTATACAAATAATCAAACATTATTGTTTTGCTTAGTAAATAAATAGGGTGCACAACAAAGCTTAAATGTGCAACAAGCTTTCAGCTGTGACAAATATACATACATATATAAATCAATAAATATTTGTATTTATTTGTTATTTATTAGTGCTTTTGTACATATCTGCCATGTACTTCTAACTGCCAAATTTCAGTGGTCTGATCTCGAAATATTTGTCAAGTACATCGTCCGTCACAAGTTTGCGGTCTGCCTGATGCTGCTCCACAATTGGTGTAACAGTCTACAGACAAAATAAGAGATCAATATCATACTCGACTAAGTGTGTGGTATTGCTTACCTCAATTGCCAGCTTTTTGATTTCACCAGTTAGCAGTTCACCTTTGCTGTAGGCCAAACGCACCTCCTCCAGTTTAGCATCGTCCTCGAGGAAGAATTGAAGGAGTTGATAGGCCACATCAATTTCAGGAATTCCGCCCAGTTTACGATGCTCCTCCACCGTAACGCGACCGCCAGAAAATGCATATTTATTGATCTTGTTTTTGATTTGCTTCGGTGTGTCAGTGAGAAACACAGCAGAGTTTTGCTCACTTGCAGACATTTTTGTTTTTGCACCCTGCAATGCCGGAAAGAAGCTGGAGTGCATCAGCGCACACTTTGGAAAGCCCAGACGAGGCGCTACATCACGAGTCATACGGAAATAGGGATCCTGATCGATGGCGCAGGGTATAAGGCAGTGCACCTTCTTATTGCCAAAGATGAAGGGAAATGTGCTAGACAACGCCGGCGCTGCCTGAGCGGCTGGGAAGCCAATCTTTCCAATAATATCTGAGTCACCAAAGCCAAAAATACCTTTCACCTGGTTAAAAGTAACACACTTTTGTATGCGAATAATATTCTGGTACATAGCAGGGCACTTGCTGTAAGAAAAGCGATTAAATATGAGAAGTGCATTCGTGGATGAAAAGATTAAATTACCCCATGAATTCTAGATTGTTGAAGATAAAAGTCTTATTCACGTCAAAGCCCATTGCGACAATATCCTTTGCATTTTCGCGTGCCAATTTAATTGCATCCTCGATTTTAAGGTCTTTCCACAATGTCTTCTCATCATCAGTAAGTTGAATGATCAGGGGTACATCAAATGTTTCTTGCAACCATTTAGTCATAATAAATGGCACCAAGTGGCCAATGTGCAAGGATCCAGAGCTAGGGCCACGACCCGTATACAAATAAAACGGTTTGCCTTGCTCGCGTAATGTGAGTATTGTGTGCAGGTCACGATGCGAGAAAAATATACCACGCCTGATAAAGTGGTGAGCTGGCTTTCCTGTGATTTTTTCAAATCGTGCGATAAGTTCCTCATCGATTTTACTGGAGCCAAAGCGCTCTGCAACGTGTCAAGAAAAATACATTTACACATGAATAAAAATATGTTAAACTAATTTGCGCGCCCAAGTGACCCCAGAAGATGTTGCATACTTATTAACTTGTCGTAATCAACGCCTGCATCATTGCTACTTGTAACGTTCCATGGATCCACAACATCATCCGAATTTGTTGTTGTTGTTGTCTCTACTACAGTTTCTTGTGCTTGTGCATCCGTTGCAGTTTCAACAGAGTCAGTGTCTGATTTGCCATTCAAAGTAAGGGCATCCACACCTTCAACAACAGTTTGCTTAACTTCCGCCATTTGTTTATAATTAACTATTATTTAAATCGTATTAAGCGTATTTCTTTAGGAAATAATACTGGCTGTTGAAATTAGCCTTTCACATGTGCAGGAAGCAGTACAAAATTGTTAAGGGGCTCACACACGAACGGATTGAGTGACACTTGATATAGTCGTTCTACAAGAATAGCTCCTCAAATTAAATGATAAACCAAACTGAATAATTACCTAAAATACTTGGATTAAATAAATTTCAAACAATATTTTAAAGCCATAAAAGCAATATTAGTTAATGTTTATTTTGATCTCTATGATTACAAAATTATCGATAAAATCACAATGTGTATTTGATTCGCAATTAGTGAATTAAATATGTGAACTGCTTTCGAAAAAATATAAAAATAATCAGTTTTATTTATGTGGTAAATGATAGTTCAAAGAGATTTTTATTAAAAATATAATTTGAATTTTTATTTAATTTAAGTCTCCACTTTTTGGTGATAACAAAATACAGTCACAATTTTATATAATTATCGTGACTTCTTATTTGTTACCTGTGACAAGTAACAGTTATGTCATCACTATGAGTCTATAACCAAAACAAAAGAAGGAAAATATAATGTTACAGCGATTATATTTTTTTATGTTAAATTTAGTTAAATAAATCTTGCCAAAATGCCGATAATGTATAATACTGGAGAGTGGTTTAAGGTGCGACCGGACTACTACAGGTAACTCCTAGAATAATTAAAATAGAGTCAAACTATCTAAAATAATTTTAACTTTATTTTGCGGTTTTACGCCCACAGAAAAGTGGAACTGGCGACACCCGACTGGCCAATCGATATTGATTTGGAATATATGCAAGTTGTTGCTGCTCCCTATGGTGGTCCTTTAGCTGCAATACGTGATCCGGTAAAAGTAGTACCAGTAAAAGGAAATGCTAGGTCCATGATCAGGATTTTTGATACCACCGGAAATGAGACAGGTCATGTACTGGTAAGCATTTGAAGTCAAGTGCCTGAGGTGGAAATTGTACTTAATTGTTGCAGTGGAACCATGGAAAACTTATATCCATGGGTTGGTCGGACACCGAAGAACTTATTTGTGTACTGGAGAACGCAAAAGTATTTGTTTTTGATATGTTCGGCAATGAAAAGGAATCATACAGTATTGGAGGCGAGGCTAGCGTAATAAAGATTGTGGAGGCCAAAGTCTTTCAATCAGCAGCCGGTACCGGTGTCGCTGTCATGACGACGTCCGGTCGCATCTTTTTAAAACAGAATAGCAACAAATCGGAGCGAAAACTTCCCGATATACCTAGTAAGAAGAAATATTGGTAAACAAAACAAAACATTAATCCTTACTATATTTTTTAGATTCCAATGCAAATTGTTCCTGCTGGGAGATAGTTACAGAAGGTCGCAATAGCTATTGTTTGCTTGGCCGCGAACGTGAAGTTATCAAGCTTCAGCATGGCCAGACCGTAGGCACCATAACAGCTAATTTGTTCGAGAAGCCACATGACCGGATTATCAAGATATCAGTCTCATACAATCATCAACACCTGGCATTGTACACTAACACCGGATTGTTGTGGCTGGGCAGCGTCGATATGCGTCAAAAGTACTGTGAATTTGATACTGGTCGGAAGGATATGCCACTGCAAATTGAATGGATTATGAACACTCATAACTCTGATGCCGATGCTGTAGTCATTTCCTATCCATCGTATTTACTCATTGTAAATCGAAATGCGGATAGAAGTGAATTTCCTTATGACCCGATAATGTTTCTTGTCGCCGAAATGGATGGTGTGCGGATCATAACGCAGAGCTCACATGAAATGATTCAACGTTTGCCGAAATGTGTGGAGAATATTTTTGCTGTTAATAGTCAGGCGCCCGCAAGCTACCTATTTGAGGCACAGAAGAAATTCGAAGAGAAATCCTATAAATCAGACGAATACCTGAGCATGTGCCGTTCAAGCATTGAATTGGCAGTAAATGAGTGCATTGAAGCTGCAGCATATGAGTTCTGTCCCGAAACGCAAAAGAGTCTAATGAGGGTAAGTTTGCAACTACTTTATTAGTCATAAATCATAACTTGCCGTTGCAGACAGCTTACTTTGGCAAGGGATTCATACCTTCGCACAATCCTGAAGAGTATATGCGTATCTTAAGGATATTGAGAGTCTTGAATACATTACGCCACGAGAAAATTGCCATGCCGCTAACATATAAACAGTAAAATCCAAACAAAGAAATCTTAAGAATTGTTTTTACATATGGTCAAATATTTGCAGATTTTCTCATCTCAATTCTGAAGTCATTCTGAGCCGTTTAGTATTTCGTAAGCACTATGCTGTTGCTATACAAGTAGCAAAACATCTAAAGCTACCAGAATCTTGGATATTGGAGCATTGGGCTTTTCATAAAGTTATGCATGATCAGAGTAAGAGCTCCTTGCTTTTCATTAATTCTTTTATTACTGTAATTAATTAATTATAATTTTCAGACGACAATGAAGTCGCCCGAAAGATCACAGAGAAGTTTAAGAACCCTTCAATTGAGGGTATTTCATACTGCAATATTGCCGAGAAAGCCCACCAAAGCGGACGCGATGAACTAGCTATTAAACTACTGGAGCTGGAGCCGCGGGCGTCACTGCAAGTGCCACTGTTGCTTAAAATGGGCAAATTTGATCGGGCAGTAGCAAGTGCCACACAATCTGGTGATACCGAACTCGTTACATCGGTACTCCTCGAAATAAAAAAGAAAATGATGCTGTCCAATTTCCATGTAAGTTGTTCGTTTACTTCAATCCTTTGGAATATTACTTCAATTACTTAATTCGTAGATGATCATTCGAGAGTATCCCTTGGCATTAAATATATATAAGAAGATTATGTCAGAGTCAAGTCGAACCGCACTCTATGACATATACAACACTGAGGATGACCACAAATCTATCGCTGAGTTCCATTTCTACAATGCTATTGATAGTGAAGGACTTGAATCAAATTTGTCGATTATTGGCAATAGCTACTCACAGGGCCGATGTACTGTGGAGGCAGAGTTATGCGCGGACACGGCACGAATCTTAAAATTGCAAAAAGCTCATGCCAACAAGCAGAATGGCGCCCTTTCAATGAGCGGACTATCCATACATGATACCATAATACAGCTGTTACAAAGGGGTGAGCTCAAGGAGGCCGAAAGAATTAAAAATGATTTCAAAGTGCCCGACCGAAGATTCTGGTGGATGCGTTTAATAACCTTATCCGAGAAGCTCAACTGGACGGAGCTTGAAAAGTTTTCGAAGAGCAAAAAGAGCCCAATTGGTTATGAACCATTTGTAGAGGTTTGCCTGCAGCAGGACAACGCACGAGAGGCACGGAAGTATATTTTACGCTGTCCAGATAAACGCAAGGTCCATTGGTACATGCGAGCCAAGTAAGTTAATTGATATCTCTTACCTTTCAAATTACTGATTTCGTTCATATCTAGCTTGTACGATGAGGCGATTGATTGCGCATACGAACAACGGGACTTGCACTGTCTGTATGAACTTCAGACGAAGATTCGATTGACAAGGGATCAGGCGCTGCTCGAAAAGATTTGTAATTCCATAGCCACTCTTGAAGCAAGAAGGTGAACTAAATATTTTCCAATGTAATACATAGCCATTTACTATACCATAGATTGTTGTTTGATTTACTGGGTAGCTCATATTTCGAATAACGGATTATCAATATTCTCTATATGTAACCAAATAAACTCTTAATATTTAAAATTAAAGATTGTTTATTTCAATCGCATGGCAAACGCAGAAGTTTTTATAGGATATTTTCGCCAATCATTTGAACAATAGAATACAAACGAATTTTTTTTCAAGGACATTTTTTTTATTGTACACATAGTATTTGACATACATATGTATATGTAGTTATGTATATGTATAATAGATCACATAAAGCAAAAAGAGAACATTTTACTACTTGATTTTGTGTGGATAATGACGATGATAATGATGTTCTTTTGTGTAATGTAGGTTATTTGATATTAAACCCGTTATATTTCAAGTCTCTACAACTTTAGCCCTTGTTACAATATATAGATGTTCAATATGTATAGATATATAAGTTGATTTTATGGTTACGCTCACGTACATATCTATCAATTATTTCTCTACATATACATAGTTATGAATTTTAGTAAATTACAGTACATAATATTTGTAGTTATGTATATAGTATATAATTAATTGTATGCATGAAGGTAGAGTATGAATACATTAATTATTCGTGTAGCTTAAACCATTTCATTTTTTTTTTGTGTTTTGTTATTTTCATGTTTTTTTGTTTATTATTTGTATGTATTTTTTTTTTCGTTAATTATAATATATATTAAATATATTTACGAACATAACAGCAGTCTTATATAAGATGAAATACATTTAAATATAGAAATAGGTATATTCTATTTATTGTTTTCATTAGAGGGTTTGAGTTGTTTTCCAAAGTTGCATTTTGCCTATTTCCACTTTCATTTTGTAGCGCAAAAGTCTGGACTATTATTTTAATTTTACACCCTGGCAGATCTACTAACGATTTACAAATGTGATCAAATTGCACATTAGGATTGTTCTTCAACTATTGAGCAGAGATAATACACACTCTATTTATAGTTTATAGTTTTTTAATTGGATCTGCAAGGGTATGATGCTTCGGCAGACCGAAGATTCTGATCATTTTGTTTTTGTTGATATAAAAGTTGATAGCTAAACTATTGCGGCTAGTTTAGGCCGCATAAGCGTGTGTCCTTAGAGATATTTTATATAAGTTTAGGGGCGCACATTAATGCAGTATTCATTATTGTAGTCTAATTTTAGACGCTGGGCGTCTGCAAATGCGCTTCAAAATTTGTTTGGCGGTTGGCGGCTTTAGGTAAACTAATTAATCGTAATGTATGTTTGTATGGATACATTAATGTTTACATTTTGTATATGTAATAGGTATGTATGTAAAATAAAAATTTCAATTTTTTTGTTCTGTTTCGTTCCACAAATTTTTAAACTTTATGCGCTATTCGTACATAGGGAACCCAATTACATATTTTATAATTTTTTATTGGGAGGGAAGGGCGCTATAACGCTTCCATATTTAATAGTTTTCTTTCTTTTCATTTGTTTAATCATCACTAATAGTTAATGTTAATTTTGTATGCATGCATAAAATACTTTGAATATGACTCACTTCATATAAATCGAACATTCACTTATTTAATTGTTTAATATATGTATATTACAATTAAGGACGATCAAAATTTGAATTAAGCATTACTTTAATTTAGTAATCGAACACACACTCAGACACTGACATGCACGCATAAATAGAACATATTATCTAATAATTTGCAATTATAAATAAAATATACAAATATTTATATATATATATACATATATATATTTATATATATTATTTCATATAATACTATAACTACTGAAGAGTTATTGGGGGTTCTAAACGGAAACGGAAACTGTGAAGCTTTAAGACTTCTCTATATAATGTATTCCTTCAGTATAAATAATTTTTTTCTTTTTTTATGTTGTGTATATATTTTTTTTTTCATTTGTAGCTAGCTAATACATTTGCTTGCATATTCGATTTAATTATTTTTCTTGCATATCATTTCAATTACATTCGACACGAATTTCTTATCAAGATCCACCTTCGTGTCTACCAAAAAATTTAGCTAATGTGAAGAACATGGTTCGTTTTATGTTTTTTTTTTGTTTTTTGCCAATTGATGAATTTGTAATGAAAATTATAAGTACCAACTACTACGAAGCAATTTAGACATGTTCGAAGTAGATGATAGTAAATTTTTGTGTTGTAAATCAAAAAATTTAATTTAACTACGATAATGACTAGTTGAAGAAACAACTTCAAAAATTTATTTACTAATTTTTACGGTTATTTTTAATGATTTTCTTGAATTGTATTTTTTTCCTTTTTTGTTTTGCATATTTCTCTAACCCATTATTAAGATAAGCAGAGTTTTCATGTAGGGTATGCTTGCCGCCAATCGTACAATTTAATTTGTTTTTCTTTTTTTAATTTGGGGATATGCTTTTTGAATATTTTCTGAAATGAGTAAAATTGTGGGTTTTACATTCATACTGATAACGTGTAATTATTGCTGATTCTCATTTGTTGTTTTCTTGTATTTGTGTGTTTTTTCCTAATTTTTGTTATAAAATATTAAACTGCTACGATCATGCGCCCTTGTCTTCTTTTCTGCCTAATCCTCTTCTGCCATATTGACAAATCCTCTTGCTCCGCATTTTTCAAGTGCTCCATACATAAACATACTTCATCACAGCCAACTCTATGCGGCACTGAGCGTCCGATCTAATCTCTCAATTGATGGTTTTCTTGAAAAGATTCTGATGTATGTGCTCGTTTTGCAGTGCGCACATTTGACCCACAGCAACAGCGCGCAACATGTTGCCGGCGTTGGCTCCGTTGCTACCTGTGTGCGTTGCATCTGCAACGCCGCCGGATGCAGCCAGATTGTCGCCATTAGACGAAGCCGATGCGTTTCTGGAAGCGCGTAAATTCGAGAAGAATTTTTCTTTGATGGCCAGGGCGGAATACTTGTGCTCAATAAATGTTGGCGAGATTTGCATGGGCGTAGTCGCCGTCGGTTTGATGGCAGTTGCAGCAGCCGCCGACGCTGTTGTTGTGGGCCTGGCGTACTTTGCAGTAGTCACCGCGGTTGCTGCTGTTGCAGTTAGTTTGCTGCTGTCGCTGCTATTGTTGCTATTGCTGCTGTTGATGGTGTGTGAGCAGGAGTAAGAGGTTTCTGCAATAGGTAGAGAGAAAAGGAAAAGAAGTAACGAAATCATAAAATAAAAACCAAAATGCTAACAAACCGAAAAGACAATAATAAATTTTGATAAAAGTTACGAGGTGAGGAAATACGAAAAATATTGCACAAGAGTGGAAAGTATTGAAGTACCATTCATTTGTTTTGTGTTCAACTTAAATATAATGAGAAAGGTCTGTGGCTAATGCTTAGTTCCAATGTTTAAGCATAAAAACATTAAAATAATTAAAAATATGAAGTATATGTAAAGTGTGTGTCTATTATATGAAATTAATTTTCCTAATGCTTAAAACATAAATAATACTTTTTTCCGCAATTTATATTTGCCTCTGACAATAAAAGTGTCTTCCTTCAAAATTAAAATTAAATTCAAAAATTTGCATTTTATTACAATTGTTGCTTATTCTTTGTTTTGTTTTATCCTTTTTAGTTCTGTATTGTGATTGCAATTATTTCGTCTATAAGTGGTTTATACATGCCTAATTAAATTAAAAGGAGATCAACCGTTAATCGCTAACTAAAAATGTTGTATACAAAATCATATTGCACAATCTTTACGATTCGTGTTTTCATAATACATAATACATAATGTTAAGAGAAAAGTGAAATTCTCTGGTCTATAAGCAAAAAGCAGTCTAAGAAATGTTTTCCAATGGGTTTTGGTGAGTGACTCTATCGCCTCTGCCAGGCGAGGACGTCTCTTAAAGTTAAAATAACTAATAAAATGAGTAAACTAAGCGGTGCGAACAAAGTTGTTCGGATACAGTATACAGCTAATTGTTAGAATGTTTAGTTTTTTTGTTTGTGTTCTTGTTCGTATACGAGAATCGGCGCATAGAGTTTATAATGGTTGGGCCGATTCTAGAGCGCATTTTCGACGCATCAGTAACTTCTTGAGTATAGGCTACGTTTCAGTGTTAACAACGCCAGCGCCGACAACTTCAATGGCCGCCACGGTGATGGTGCCTGAAGTGACAGCCGCCGCTATGGAAGACGGCATATCCTTGCTATCGACTGTGCTAGCAACAACCGATGCATGACTGCTGTCACAGAGCATTTCGGTGGTTGCAACAATTGGCAACTCATCTGTTTCCATCGGCTCGATGATGGAAGCACCAGTTGCTGTCATAGTTATGTTGTTGGTCATGACATGCTTCTGCTTTAGAGAAACCATGGCCGAGCTCTTGGTTAGATGTTGCTGGTGCTGCTGCGAATGCTGCTGTTGCTGTTGAGTAGGTGTTGGTGAACTGCTCTTGCTGCTGCTAGTGGGACTGATGGGCAACACATGTTGTTGCTGTTGCTGCGGTGGAGACTGAATCAGATGGGTCGTGACAGTGTTGGGCTCCTGCAGCAGCAGTATGTTGGTCTTGGTAACATTGGGAAGCTTTTGCTGCTGCAGCATGTTGTTCGTGAGCGAGGCCACAAGAGCCTGTTGCTGCTGCTGCTGTTGAAGGTTGCTGGCCGTTGTGGTAAAAGTCAAAGTCTGTGTGTTCTTGGTGGGCGAGGTGGCCGGCGTCAGTATGCCAAGGTTAACCAAATTGGGCAGAGTGATTTTAGTAGGTGCGTTGTTGTTGTTGCCAACAGTGGTTGTTGCAACATTGTTGCCGTTTGCCTTGGGCATGTTGTCAACCAATTTATGCTGCTGACCAATGTCCACGCCATTAGCCACATTGGTAGCCAGCTTGAGTATTTTGTTGGCCGTTGCATTGGCAGCTATTAAATTGCTAACGGACTTTGTATTATTGTTACCGCCAGCAACAGCGGCAACAGTATTGTTGTGATTGTTGTTGGCTTTAATGGATACTAAACCGAGTGTGCTGCGCATTAAACTGTTGTTGCTGTTACCTGTTGTTGTTGTTGTCGGTGTTGCATTTTGCGATTGTGTGCTGATGTTCATTTGTTGTTGCTGCGACTGCTGCTGATGCTGAGGCAAAGCTTGTTGCTGCTGTTGCTGTGGCATATTTGTCACAGTCACAATGTTTCCATTGCTTAGCTGTTGCAACATGTTGTTGGCAGTGGCAGCATTGCTGGACAAACTATTGCTGCCCAAGCTGCCAGCACCAAGACCACTAGTGCTGGTGCTGCTCGACATGTTGCTGCTGGAGGGGCTCAGCGAGCCCAGTGATTGCGAGGGTGAATTACTGCGCTGGATCAAACCACCATTGCTTGGGACATTGTTGTTTCCAACCAAACCACTACTGACAGCAGGCTTTACGCGGGTCACAGGCTCAGTATCTGCAGCCAAATTGGCCAACTGCTGAGTGGTGAGGACGCTCTCCGGCTGTGTGTTGTGAGTGAGCAGCGCATGGTTTTTCAGCCCCTGCGCCGTTTTGTAGCTTTTGCCGCAGTGGCACTTGTAGCCTTTACGCACTCTGTGGAATTTGTGGGGGAATGGGCAATGAGTTTGCTGTGATAATTTTTGCTGACAATGCTTGCTAACCTGCCGTCCTTCTTGTGTCCGTTTTTCGAATGGTATTTGATACCATTCACGTTCTTGTAGCGCTTCTTACAGCCTGGCACGGGACATGCAAAAGGTTTCTCATTTCCAGGCGTACCATTGCTGCCGCCACCGGAATGCCTGCAAATGTGACAAGTTAAATATGGAAGTGCCGTTTAGTTGACGACATATCGCACCTGCTACCATAACGCATTATAAATTCCGAGCTGAACTCCTCGGTTGTCCAAGAGTCATTGCTATCCTCAGATTCGGTAACGACCATTTCATCCTCGTCCATTTCACTGCCTGCAACACAATTATAGTCCAAGTTATACATAAAGCTCACAATCATAAAAGTGAATCGCACTTACCAGTGGGCGTATTGCTGCGATTGGACGAGGACATGCTATAGCTATGATGCTTAATGGCCAGTTTGCGTTTGAGCTCTGCATTGCCGGTGTTGCCGCTGCCGGTATTGGTAGCGGTGCTATTAGTGCTGCTGGTGTTGGACAAAAAAGTGGAAGCCTCTTTGCGAGCATCATCGGAGATGAAGCGCAACACATAGCTTAACGGCAGCGATGCGGGCTGTGCCAGCTCCTTTTGCTCGACCACCTTAGGATCATAGTCTGTGGAATATAAAGTTACAGCTTATTATTACATTCTATTCAATAATTACAGAGACGTAATGGGGTAATGTACAAATATATAAAACGTAATGAAAATCAATTCTCAGACCCAATGCGGGCGCACAAATTAACCTGCAACCAAACAGCATTTAAACTGACCATAAATTATGTGATTTTTATTTATTTATTTATCTTTATGTTAAGTAAATAAATAATGAATGTACATCGAAACAAGTTTAGTCAGTCAGTAGACTTTATTAGAGAGGAGACTATATTTGACTTTTTAAGCACGACACGACACGATACACCTTCTACAATCATACGACTAGAAACAAAGTATCCACAGTTATTGGAGTTTTACAAAGTGACATAGAGCCACAGGGCCAAGCACGATTCATGTCACATCTCAGCCACCACAGGCAGTATTTATTATTGAAATGTTAAAATAAAATAAATAAATTACTGTGAGCGTATGTAAAATCGTATATTATGTATATACAACGTTTATAATGCGACTGCTGACGCATTTTATGGGGGTCTTATGATTGTATATAGGGGTGTGTGTAGGGATGGCGGCTGCTCCACTGACGAGCACATGGCTGACTATCTTATCGAGCCAGAAACGACAAGCATAAGCTCGTTGCTTTCTTAATCAGTCCGTGCATAATAACAGCGCACAGGTGATGGGATATACATATGTAAGTTATATGCGTGCAAGTTTGTATACCCATACACTTGTGTGCGTAACTTAACCTCCTTGGCTGCGCGTGGAATTTATATTTATTGCATGTATTCTATTTAGTTATGCATTCAAATGCACTTTGGAAACCCTTCGATAGACATGCAACAGGTAATCGAAATATCTTTCCCAACTTGCCCATATCTGCCACTGCTGTTGCTGACTACGCACCCACATACCACCCACTTACTCATTTCACGATAACACAAATGAATCGATAACAATGTACTTTTTCTGCTCTGACTAAAAACCAACAACTCTGAAACATATGCTGCAAATTAGAAATTATATCAATACATGTGCATACATATATGTGTACATATGTAAACGGATACGTATTAAATCACAGGAGTTTTATATGTACCATATGCGTATGTTATCAGCTACTATTATTAAAATCACACTGCGTACTAGCACTATGCAACCGATTTCACATTTACACGTACCAGCAATAATATTTTAGTTACTTAATATTTATTGCTAATACAAACGTGTTTTGGCTGATGAAATATCCATGTACATACATACATACAAATACACTGTTATCACCAATTCTCTCACACTCTGTCCGTCTCCACCCACCATTTTAAAAACTATAGAGTACTAAAAGCACACGGCGGCGTCATTTGCTACGGTCAAATCAGTTTACAATATTTTTCGCATTCATTATTGTTATGATTTGTGTTATTGTTGTTGTTGCTTTGCCGTAGTTGATAACCTCAGGCAGTCTCGCAGTTCTAGTTTCTCTTTCAGGTCTGGGCTAGATGACAACATTCAAATGTTTGAGTTGCAGGCAACTTGTTTATCAAATTCAATATGAAACATCAGTGTGCTTTTACACTAATGTGATCTAGCTATGTATACGTAATGAAACACAAACAAATACATATACATATCATCTCGGTACGAATATATACTGCAAATATGTACTATACATATATAGTCTGCAATATTCGATGCATTCACATTTTAAAAACAAAATAAACACAAACGTCGGAGCTGCGTTGTTATTCCTGTTATTATTATTGCTTTTGCGTTGTCATCTGAGTCATTCACTTGTTGCAGAATTTTGTACCAGATAATATAAAAATTATACACACAAGCACACATTTATATGTACATATGTATGCATGTACGTAAGTACAAATGTTGTTTTGAACTTTAAAAATATTCCAATCAAAAAGTCAACATATCGAAATTTGATAAAAGGGCCAAGTGTCAGTGACAGCGAAATATCAACTTTATACAAAATAATGAATTGCAATAATACAATTTTGTGCCGGCTTGTGTCATGTAAACCTAATCCTATTGCAATTGTTTTGTGCACATGTTATCGATAAAATTACATTGCTTGTGTAACTGCTTGTGTATTATATGTATATATTGCGAGTGTGTGTGTACGTATGCACAACAGGTGCCTGGCAACTGTGCAAAGGACAAACTTGAAGGTCTCGCCAAGTGTTGCCATGGCAGCGAAAGGAAACAGTGAATGAAAAAAATTCTCCCAGCTCCCGTTAACCAAATAGAACACATGAAGGTTGATGCGATAATCACGAGATAACCGGGCAACTGGGACATAGCTACGTATGGTATGTGTACATATGTATATATGCAATAATATATATACATATACATACATATGTACATTCGAAAAACATATTAAGTAAATGCGCACGCAGCGCAAATCCTTCGTGATGATAAAATGGTAGGCAAAGCTTATAGATTCATTTCTATATCTAAATATATATGTGTACATCTAAATGTAGATATGGATGCGTATCTGTGTATGTGACCTGCAAGCATGTCCGTTGTTGCTATGGGCGGTGGATAGGCGTGGCAACCATTAGCAATACCAACTTTATGTAATGTCAACCCCGACAACGACGCCATTTACTGTTGACCGTTATCACATCAACAACAGAAACAGTAGCAGCAGCAGCAGTAGCGTCAGAAACAGTGCCAACAACAAAAACAAGAATAATAAACAGCTGCTAACGCACCACCAGTACCACCACCCCTAAACACCCTAAACAACACCCCTGCGTGAACATAAAGCACACCTAACATACTCCCAACCCCATTGCCGTTACATTGAAGCCAAGTGGCAACACTGAGCTTAATTTTATTGATTTTCCACCCCCCCATTGACGTACACTGACAACGCTGCTGGTTTTGGGTTGGGGTCCCTCTCAAGTACCTGGGCAAAGCAACGATGCTAAAATTAGAAACTTTTTTTTTGTTTAGGAAGCCTAGTTGTGCTGTTGAAGCTCCAGTATTCAAATGCACCTATTCGGAAGCCGGCATTAGTTCACGTAACTTGATTAATTGGGCACCCACCCAAAGCCAAGTGAAATGTAGGTAATCGGACACGTGTATTAGACGCAGGTTTGACAAGAATTAATTATCAATAACGTGCGTGGGTTTAAATGCCGTACATTTTTGTTATCTGGCTATCAGGCTCGATAGGTGAAAAGCAAAAGCACCATATGCACCTGCATAAGACGCGCTCAAATCCGAAGTAAGGTCAGCGGCAAAAAAAAGGGCGCTCACTTGCTATTGCCGGCTGTGCTGTGGTACAGATGCTGCTACGCTGGCGGCTTACACATACAAATGTATATAAGCACACATATATTTGAGGCAACATTCTCGTGTTGTTGTTTAATGGATCACCGGCTTTTTACTTGTTTTTGCTTGCCACGAAATCGCCTTCTCGCTCACTCTAATGGCCTTTGGCAATGTACGGCAACCACATACACTAATACATGTTTCTTGCTTTATTTATGTATGGAATTGTATAGAATGAATGCTGTACATGCTACGAATGGACCTTTGAGTGTGTTCATGTGTATGTGTATGAGCGAGCACAGGTAATTCAGCTTGGCTTGTCGCCTATTGTGAATGCGCTCGCTTGTTTCAATTGAAGGCGACGACGCGTACGCATTAAAACGTGCGTACGTATTTAAGGCCTGGCCATATTGATTTTCCATGGCACAGTTTAATATATTGCACTGCAGATTGCTGCAGCACTAACAAATACGTTTTCGAACTAAAATTGATTTCAGGTCTGGGGCGCAACAACAATTTTATTCACACACAATAACGCTTCAACGGCGGTACACTCACATTTTTTTACCTACAATTCATTTAGCGTGTCTGCCCACGGGTTGTATATATATGTACATGTACAAACACATTTGTATGTATTTGTACATGTATAAATAAATAAAATAAACAAAACACAGCGTACCGATGACAACGACGACGATGCCGCCCCGACATCACGCGACTAATTAATGTTGTTTGTCATTGATATTTTGAACACTTTTGCACTTTGTTTTGGGTCAATTAGTTTTCAATTTAGTACTTACCTATATGAGTGTCCTCAATGTGTGATATTAAGTCGCTTAGACTTGGAAAGGTTTTAAAACAGCCATTAAATTTGCAGATGTTAATCAGAAACACGGCCATATCACTCGACGCACTCGACTGACTGACTACTGCGAGTTTATGTAATGTGTCACTGTTAGTTTTATGTTATTGTTTTGGCATCTAACTTAACAGTCCGCTGAACTGTTATTAACAGCAAGCATTAATTAATTCCGGAGCAATGGCGTTACTTTCTTGTCTGGCAACCAAATCAAATCATTGGGTTACTACACTCGTGTAAATAGCTCGTTGTAAAAGTTAATTTAGCCGGCTTTTACACTTGACAGATAAACATTGAATGCTAAAAACCGAATTTAACAGCTGCTGGGAATTGGTTCGGAGTCACTGTCTCTAATGATTAATAACATGGCTATAACAGTGTGGTTATGTAAAGATTGTTGAAACGAATACTGTTAACTATCGATATATAGTTGCAAGTAAACAAATTTGCGGCTTCGTCAAAACTAGATGAATTAATTTGTTTTGCATTTGACACCGCAAAAATTAAATATGAATGCAGCTTTTATCGAATTTGAGTAATATTATTAAATGAAGAGCCAATCGAGTTGTGAAGCGTTCCGCCGATTAGTATGTATTTATGTGATTCCTCCCTGGCTTGTCGACACTCACACACACTTATGCAGAAATGCTGTTATGCAATTGAGGGCTGCAATGATAGATAAACGAGAATTCGCAAGGTTTTAGTAATGCAATTTACTTTTGTGATAATAGCAATGACAAATATAATTGTTTTAACCACTCACAGCATCCTGTTTCGATTGGCCAGGCTTAAAGTTTCTGAAATTCCTAGACGATGTGACGACACCACGACGCGTGGCTGTATGCGGACCAGGGCTGAATGCATATTCGATCTACAATCGATAAGAAAATAAAGACGATTGTCAATTATTCTTTTTTATTTTAATTATTTACATTATGTGTATATAATAATTATTTTGAAAAAAAATTAATTTTATTGAGCACTGCTTGAAATATAAATATTAAATTATATTATTTATTTTTTATTTTCGCGCCCAATGTGCCATTCGAATCTTGTCACTTACTTACCATAGACATTTAATGTTGACATGAAATCAAGTTTGTGGTTTTGTACTCCGAAAGGACCAACAAAAACTTGACGAATTGCTGTTGTGCAAAAATTGTTAAAATAAATATTTCGAGTGCTGTTAATGTTTGCCGGCATTGGCTTCCAAGTCTACTTCCAATTCACCACAGCACAGGCTTGCATTAAAGTGCAAAAAGCTTATCGAATTAAAAGAACAATATTTTTACTCGGTGTGTTAAATATTAAATATTTTTGGTAATATAAATAATAAACTAATTTTGTATGGCGAGAAGTTCTCTTAAAAAGGTAGCAACAATTAATAAAGAATTCACTTCATTTAATTTATTTCATAATTTTATAAATTAATAAGCATTACAAATTTAAATTGGGGTGTAACAAAACCTTCAATGTAAACTTAAATTCTTTTGTAAGACACTTTTCAAACTCTGAATCCTCTGGTAATACCATTATTATGGGTTTACATCAATATACCACATAATGTGATCCATATCTATCGATAACCGATCATGCGCACGCATCAAATCTGAATTCCTTTCCAATTCACCACGAAGAGACTTCATGCCTTGCAATTGTAGGGTAAAGCAAAAATTCGATTTTAATACGGTTCCACTGTTGTTAAGGGTTTGTTCGAAGTGAGTTCTGCGGAGATCTTTCGCCTAAATATAAAATGTGGAGCACCCCGCTCTGCCTGCCGCCGCTGGTTGAATAATCACTGCCCAATGGAAAATGCTGAAAATTATTCTTTTACATATAAATTTGTAATTATGATAAAGTGAAAAAGTGTAATCAATGACAATACATTCGAGTGAAAATATTTTTTCAAACGTGTTCATGTCGCCATCTTGCGGCACATACACACAATCACATTAGATGTCACACGCCTGTGTCAAGAGAACTGTCAGTACAATAGTATGCGTGTGCAGATTCGTTGCGTCACTTGAAAATTTTATTCAAGAAAATTGGTGAACTTTTAAAAACCTAAGTGAGAAATAATTGAAAATTATTAAAGAGAAGTAGAGAGTGTATCTGCTTCTTTTAAGCACTGAAGTTGCAAATGGGCAGTTCATTAAATCAAAATTACGTAACCAACAGCAACTTGCGAGCGGGCAGCGGCATTTGGAGCACAAATTTGCTGCAACTAATATTCTTATACTTACAACAAATCCTCGTCTATATCTTTTGCAGAGCTACGTGCGCTTGCTTCAATTTTGTGCGAAACGCCGATTAAAAATCAATTAAAAATGTTCGTGTCAACAGTCTCTCGCATTGCCCCCGTTGCCAGGACCGTGGTACGTATATTATATGTTGTTTGGAATGAGATAAATTAAGTTGTTTTGCGTCCTATTAGTTACATAATCTTCCTTGCATTGATTTTCGTTGGTTGCAAAAAACTGTCTCGACGTGTGTGGTGACTTGAAATTCCAATGGAAAACACATACAGTTACATTACATAAGTTGATGGTATTTTTGAGGTTATGCGTGTTTGATAGGCTTGCAATTATTTTACTAATACAAGTGCAATTATATTTAAACAAATTAAATGCCTTAAAACATTTCTTAAATAATAACAGCAATATTGAATAATTTCTATACAATCATGGCCATTGTATAACCACTAGCATTCACTGTCGACTTATAGTTGAGGTTAAAACCGGTGAAAGCTTTCCAAGTCATTTTATGTATGCATATTTAGAATAATTCTATTGTTTTTATTGAATTGAATTGAAAAGCAAACTCCTGCTTTTAACAAATCAGTATGATAACGTAACTAACCCATTAGAGACATGTGGTTTAGGCCATAATTCAAAATAACAACAAGAACAATTGCTTAACGGATTGCATAACTTGGCAATTGATGCAATATCAAAGGAGGGAAAACAGTTAGACAACTTTTATCTCACTCGAAACGCAAGTTTTTGTTTGTAGCTTATATTACATAATTTTTTTTCTTCTCCTTTAGCTCCTCGCCAACTCCAAGCAATACTTGCGACCATTGAGCAGCGCCGTCATCAGCCAGAGCCAAACTTTGGCCGCTCAGAACACAACCCCCGTAGCATTACTGCCACAGATCAGGTCATTCCAGACCTCACCAGTCACGCGTGACATTGATTCGGCTGCCAAATTCATTGGTGCTGGTGCTGCAACAGTCGGCGTCGCTGGTTCCGGTTCGTATTGGTTAAATTTTAAAATAAGCGTTCTGTCCGTAGAAGTCATAGTGAATGAATTGCTTAATCATTTTGTTCGCCATCATCTCCAGTCAGTTGCAATCTAGCATCTGGGGCATACAAAACGAGTATCTGATTACTCTAATTACGCCCCGGGAAGGTCTGAGATTTGGTCAAAGCCCCTTGTTAAGCTTTATTTCCTAGCAGGAAACTTGTGTAATCACAAGGCGAAAGTACCAGAAATGCTGCGATGTTGTATCTTCATTGCATTGAAATCTTTCGTGACCAGCAATTTTAGTGCGATGTGCTTGCTGTAAACCTCCATGAGGTGCGCAGAACTCAATTCAGACTAATCTGTGACTGACAACAGATGAATGGTTACAGTGACTGCAAATCATTTCTAAATTCAATTCAATTGCATACAGCTCAGTCAGTCGAAATGTGCTAATGAGCTGCATGCCTTAATTTCGGCATTTGCCGAAGTTCATTGAACTAATTCTATTTGTTATCTGTGAAATTTAATTAACCTATTCACTTTTCTAATTTTCTTTTATATCAACGACTGTTCGCTTATTTGACTATGACAACCAATACAACAGGTGCTGGTATCGGTTCAGTTTTCGGTTCCCTCATCATCGGTTATGCCAGAAACCCATCGTTGAAACAGCAGCTGTTCTCTTATGCCATTTTGGGTTTCGCCCTGTCTGAGGCTATGGGTCTGTTCTGTCTTATGATGGCTTTCCTGCTCCTGTTCGCCTTCTAAGCGTCTCTCCTGGTCCCTTTTTCATGCAATTGTGTGCGGGTGTTTATGCATGTGCGCGCTTTTGGAATATCATTTCAAATGGCAAACAGCATTTCAACCGTATCAACGGCAACGAGAAAGCAAATTATAGAAGAAACAACAAGTAACCAACATCAACGTTCGTTTTTCGATTATTATTGATAAATGATTGATAGCAAACACCATCCTGTACTATCTAATTATAAAATAACAACAACATAATATATGTAATTTTGTTTTTAAAAAACATTTGAAATTGCAGTAATCGCCTAAACAGCCTACCAACGACTCGCGAACGAAAGAAAACACTTTTAAGTTAGAACCATAAAATAAGCAACAACTTGCAAATAAAAATAAGGAAAACACTCGGCTAATGTGAGTAGAAAAATGAAGGTTTAACAGCGGAACAATGCCCCCGAAAGGATATGTAGCGTAGAGGAAAGGTTGCAATAAATTTAAAATAAAATTGAATTTATACAAGCTTTAGGCACACAGTCAAATACTAAATCTACAATCGACATTCACTGCCACCCTATGGCCTTCCTTGATGTGTAAAGGTTGGGCGTGTTATCCAACTCTCTCCCATTGCTATCAACAACGGCAGATAGCACGTGCAACTTTCTTACACACAAAACTTGAGGCGCCATGGTGTGTATGCAACTGTGTGATTTCTGCTGCTTTTGATTTTTTTGTGGCGTGTACTGATAATGATTATTTAAAATGTTAAAATCTGTATTTGTTTTACATTTTTATTGCCACTTATCATGTTCAATTTTCACAATGTTGAATAAAGTTGGGTGTTTTCTTGGCTAGAACAACACGAGGAATATAATATTTCTTAAAGATTGTAAAATAAATGAATGATGAATTCGCAAAGTAAAACTTTGTTTTTTATTGCTCCATGGCGTACTATAAATAATAACTATATTTTTTTAAACATTCTTATTGCGCTATCAATGCAACTCTGCTATTTTCCCGCATGCAACTCTGTTTGTCATTCACATGTTTTAGCGTAATAACATAAGTGTTATCGATGAATTGAGACTATGCGATAACAAAACAATACAATCACATTGTTGAATGGATTTTGCAAAGAAAATATTAAGTAAATATGGCTGGAAGGAAGGCGACGGATTGGGAAAGAACAACACTGGCATCGCGGCTCCATTGAAAGCCAGTTTAAAATTTGATAACGCTGGTTTAGGAGTTGATCGCGCTACAGAATTCAATGACCATTGGTGGGAACGTTGCTTCAATGAGGCCGCAACTAATGTGACCGTTCAAGTGGAGAAGAATGGCAAAGTGACCACCGCACGTAAAGCGGGGGAAGAAGCCGTGGAAATCTCTACGAAAGGTTATTCTGCTCGTAAATTAAAGAAAGCCAAGGATCACCAGCGAGATACAGAGGGTGGCACCGTTTACGAGCACTTTCTTAAATCATCGTTACTTACCCAAAATGGGGACGAAGTATCAAACACAGAACGCATTAAGGCAGAAGACATTGCTGTCTCTAAGGTTCATGTTATGACGGACGATGAACTGTTCAAGGCATGTGGTGGGCGAACCGCCCATAAAGGAGCCCGCCATGGACTCAAATTGAGTGGGAAACTGGCGCGTTTGGAACAACAGGAGCGAGAGATGCTTGCTAAGCTGAAAGCCAACCAGAATGAAGAAGTTGAGCCAACGAAAACGAAAAAAAAGAAATGTAAAAAAGAAAAAGCTGTATTAACAGAATTGGAAAAAGATTCATATGCATCAGAATCGTCAATCCCAATTGAGCTAAAAAAGCGCAAGTATGTCCAAGTTGAAATTGAAGATGAGTCCACGGCACCCGTCAAGTCAAAAAAAAAGAAAAAGAAGCACAAGGAAACGGAATAATTGCGTCAATTGCTTTCATGTACATACAAAGTGTATTTAGTTATAATAAATCTATGTGGGCCATTTTAAAACTACTTGTGTCACTTAATCATAAGTCTGATTATCATTATTTTCTGGCTTTGGATTTCATACGACGTGATTTTCCCATTCGCTTATTCACTGAGGCGCCAGCTTTAACACCACGTTGACGTCGGGTTGACTTTTCAGACTCGAGTCCGGCTGCAGATGCTTTCGTGTTGCGCTTCAGTCCCTTCTTTTTACCACCAAATCCAAACTTTTTGTTGCGCACTTTGCGCTTATCTGCAGATTGCTTTTGCTTGGACTCTAATGCCTTTGCGTCCTCCAAGAAATCTAGATTCTTCAGCTTTCCCTTGCGGAACTTTTTCAGCTTATCAAGCATTTCTTTCTTCTCAGCCTCTCGCTGTACTTTAGTCTGCTTGGCAAGCATTTTACCCATTTTACGCTGTTCACGAATTTGTTTAATGCGCTCTGACTTCGCCTGTCCTTGCTGCTTGGCCATTAGATTGGCGCGCACTTTCTGCATGTGCTCGTCAGACTTTGCCATTTCAGCAAAGTAGTCATCTGGACGACGTGTTTTAATGCCCAACTTCTGCAGGCGCTGAATACCTTCAATCACGGCGCTCTGTGCCTGGCGATGAAAGAGCATTTCACGTTTGAAGTCATTTAACACGGGATCCTCCTCTGGCCGCACGTAAGGTATTTTAGCATTTCCCTTAAACTGATTAGCACGTTTTTGTTCATGTTTTTCCAACTGTACAGCCAGTTCAGGCGCCAGTGGAGCAAGATCGTTTACCATATCCAGGCGTTCCACCCATGGGAGTTCTAGTCGTATGGCCTGCGTTTTTGCTAACAATTTTGTCTGGAAATACAGTTATGTATTATACGATGATAAAACGCCTATATAATAACTCACTATATCATTTATTTTGACGCGTTGTCCGCCGAACTCCACATTGAGACCGGGTTTCAGATCACCACGCTCGAACGCCGCTTGCAGCTGTAAAGAAATATTACCTGAGTAATTTGCATTCTATTGCAGGTCTACGTACCTCTGCATCAGAATTGTCATCAGAGTCGAATTCTGAGCCACTGTCTTGTAATTCAAAGTCAGACATGATATAAAATACTTAATATGTGAATTTGGTCATATGAAAACAATATCAACACGTGCGACTTGAAGAATGTGACCGCAAGTTTCATTTCAAAATCCACTATTTTAAGCAAGGAGATTATAAATAAAATTCCCACTTAGCGACTGGTTACACTTTATAATACAATATATATTGGTATTTATCAAAAATATTTAAATTATTTCCCAAATTACCTAAAATTAATAATCATACCATATTATAATAAAATGTTTTTTTTATTAATTATGTTTCTGCTGAGCATTTCATTAAATAAGTAAACCCGAATATTATATATTACATTTATACATATGTTACTCTTATTCGGTCAATTCCTTCAATTCGAATATTGTTTATCTGTGTATGTATGTTGTTAAATAAAATTTCTATCAGATTTTTCGCATTTTGCTTAATACTTAAATATTACAGAAATATCTGAGCACTTAAGCAACATTTTCGATTCTCTTGATATGAATGCCAAAATGGTTAGATTGAAATTCAAAGAAGAAGAAGAATTCCCGAACTATTCAATTTGGTTTTATTGCTTGGCATTTTGTACTGGTGGAGTTTTATTTAAATCTATCGGTTTTACTAAGTTTGTAGTGTAAAATGTCTAATCTAGCAAATATATACGCTGAATTACTCCGTAAATATGGTGACAACTATACAATCACATATAGCGCGCCACCGAGTTATTTGGTTAGATTGGTTGGCGCGCGAGAAGCTGCTGGCAAAATTATCTACATTTACAACGAAAATCGTAAAGGGACAATAGCTACCACGCCAACTAAGTTAATTTTGCGGTCTGAGCGTCGTCCTTTATCCAATGTGGATCTTGATCTGACAGGTAGTCCCTTGAAGGATGATTGCATTGTTGATGCCATTGGGGATCTGTCGCTAGACTTGAATATTGTCAATCGAAATCCTTGGAAGCAGGACGAAGAGTATCACCGAGGGCAACCGGCTGACAAAGCACGAGCCATCATTTGTACTGAGCATTTTCAGCAAGGCGATGGTCTGGGATCTGTTTGGTTCTTATGCGATGGGAGCGACTATGGTCATACAATGCTGCTGCAATACGAGTTTAATTCGAAGCATTTTTCGCGAGGCATTGTCACATACGCAGGAGTGCTGCCTTCCTACATGGTAACATCACAATCTCTTGTACGACAGCATGGCATGGCTGCTGGCGCACCATTAGAGACATATATTGAAAATTGTTATCAAGTGAATCCCTACATGACACTGCGCTTCAATTGGTCAACTTCTGCGCCGCTACCACTACTGGTTGATCTCAGTGTTGGTAATGTTGTGCTAAATCAGACTTTTCGAGTAAGCGATTGTGGTCCGTTGACAGATGACTTTATGAATCAGTTGCGGATTTTGGTGTACATTCGGGAAGACATTGTTAACTATCATAACGATGAGAAGGCAGGCAGAAATGTTGATCCTATATATCGTTGTGGAAGCGGCATAGATATGGATGAACTGCGAGAATCCATCAACAAAACAATGACAGAAGTTTCGGGTTTTACTGACGTCTTCACGGACGGTCACGCTGAAAACGACATTGAGGAGGTTGTCCAGCAGGCCAAATTGCGCAGGGTCACTGATTTAACTGACAAATTGTGGGAATTACTCAAGTGTAAGCATACCATGGATATATCTATTTTTTAAATTAATTATGTTTCTTTTATTAAGGTTGCTCTTCGTACAAGGATCTTAAGATTGCCTTCAACATACTATTTCAATGTGCTGTCCGTTGCAATATTGTGGTAAGTTAAAAGATAACATTAGTCCTTCGATCTGCTCACATTTATACCTCCTACAGAACATGCCGACCAATAAGAATCGTTTGGCAGAAATAATTTCAAATCTGGCCAACAGCCGGTTAGCTATGCCTTGCCTTAGTGGCGCTGAGCCCTTGGAATTGCTACTTGAGATTGGCCTGGAAAAGGTTTATAAGGATTATGAGTTCATCTTTACTGAGAGCAAAGTCTGCAGCACTAGTTTGTTAAAAGGCGCCGTCACAGCAGCAGATCCTGAAACATCCAATGATCTACCAAAGTTACGCAAATCCCTTCATAACGCTGTACGAGGAGATCCTACCCCCAATGGTGCCGGAATGCGGAAGACTCTGCTGCATCACATCGCTGATAGTAAGCAATCAGGCGCAAAGTTCCAGAATGGCGACAACGGTGGCTTCAAGAATAGCAGTTTTGATGAGAAAGACAGCTTAATGTCCATATCCAAATTGTTCCAAATTCATTGCACTTTGGAGCACATATTGATGATACATATCAACTTGAATTTACCAAATGGTGAGTTAGAAAAAGATTGTCTCAACTGATTTCATTAATTGTCCGGGGTAAACTTTTGATAGTATACGCCGATGTTTGCACTCAGCTAATGAGTAAGCCACCGCGTCAATTGGATAGCATTGATGATCAGCTAAGTGACGTTGTGGATATTCAATTATCTGCTCATTATGTGCGGGAACACCTTGACGGTAAGGATCCACACTCTCGGCAAATCACAATGATGTCAAACAACAAGTTCAGAGAACTTACAACGACATTCTACTTTAATCTGGAGAACATTTGTCCTCCTGAACTGGCGCAATGTTTTCAATGCGATGGTAAGATGAGAGTACAATTTTATTGCTTTAAAGCATTAAACTATTTTATTTTCAGACAAAGAAATGGTCAGGGAGCGTACATACCATTCGTGGCTGTATCGGAAAATTCGCACACTAAAGTAAAACCATTGATGCAAATGTTCATATGATATTAATATATTTCGAGTGTATTTTTAACTTTTTTGGATTCCAACTGATATGTCAGTTCGTTTATTCATTTTATAATTTTATATTTTTCAGTATTTGTTGATTTTTGATGTCGAAAACATTGTAATGCTCATGGAACAAAAAAAAATAGTCGGGTGGTACATCGAAGAGCTTGTTTTACAAACTGCTTTTCACACGGCACGGCCCAGTCCCAAAATCATGCTTAATGAATTCCTACAAGTTTTAAGCCGTGCTGTGGAGAACTCGTGTACTTTGACTGGCTATAAGTCATGCATGAGTATTGCCTTGGATAGCTCAAGGCTTGGAATCTTTGGATTTAGATAGTAAGCACCTTCCGTTAACCAATTTGCCTGTGTTTTGCTTGCCATATTCTAAACAAAATGCAAAGCGAGGAAATGAGCAGCCAACCAGGCGTAAAGTAATGTTATAAATCGGACCAAATGTGTGCCCAATGGTTACAAGAAGGTGGTTGCCATAGCGAACATCCCGAAATGTTACAATCCAATTAGTGACTTGCGCCACTTGTGCCACTTGCTCGAACTGTCGTTGAATGCTTAACCCGATTGATTTTTAAGTCTCAGACGTGCGTGGAACGCGCTGCGGTTCGGACGTGTTTGTGGTATCATAGTTTTTGCCCAAAACGAAAGCAAACCAAACATAGGAATAATTAGCTTGAGCTTGGTCGCGTACGTTGAAAGTCTTTAAAGTGACGCTCATCCTGTGCAGGAGACAAATTTAATTTAAAATCGCTGTACACAGTTTTCGCAGTCTTGAAACCAGCTAAATTGAATTAACCTTATTCTAAATGCCAATTATTGCGTGAAAATAATTCAATTAACAAAATGGTGTGTGAGATAAAAAAATTAAAAAATATTTTCTTACAATATCCTTGCCTTTGAAGGGATTATGGACAGCGGAGACCCTAGACAAAATACCTTAAAAGTGCAAGGGTTGTTAAAACCTAGTGAAAAAAATACATGTGAAACCCCACAATGATTTTTATATTTCTGATTTTTCTTTCTCCTTATGTTCCAATCTCTCCTTGTAAACATTCTACATACTAAGCCTTGGAAAATCTTATGCACCTTGTTTTTAAATTCCATCTATGACATCCTCTTTAACAGAAGTTCATAGGAAATATAATGTGAAACCCCACAATATTTTTGTTTGTTTTTTTCATTTTCACTTTCTTTTCTGATGTATAATCCAATCTCTCCCTAGTCCCTATTCTAAGTACATCCTCAGGACATAGGATTCATATTTCCCTTTGTTTTGGGTTTTTCCAGGGTCTAGAATTCTTCTTCAAATTTGGCTATGCCTTTCTTACCATAACGCTGATAATCATGATCTGGATGTCCTTAGCTCGTGCCTCGATGTTCAGTCGTGAAATGGAAGAGACTCATTATCCGCCTTGTACTTACAATGTGATGTGTACGTGTTCCAAGTCATCAACAGACCTTGGTATTGTGCACTGCAAAAATGTGCCTTTTCCCGCACTGCCGCGTATGGTAAACCAGTCCAAGGTGAGTAAGTCGGCGATCCAGGTGGCTTACAGACTACAGTGGAAACGTAATCATTCGAATAGGTTTTCATGCTGCATATGGAGAATACGGGTTTGCGCGAAATCGAGCCATACTTCCTGCAATCGACAGGCATGTATCGTCTGAAGATTTCGGGTAACCATTTGACTGAAATACCAGATGATGCCTTTACCGGATTGGAGCGTTCTTTGTGGGAGCTGATACTACCGCAAAACGATCTGGTTGAGATACCCTCAAAGTCATTGCGTCATCTACAAAAGCTGCGCATTCTGGATCTCTCTGATAACCACATTACAGCCGTACACCACGACTCGTTTCGTGGTCTAGAAGAATCCTTACAAAGCCTTATTCTGGGCAAGAACTGCATCTCGATGCTGCAGTCGCATAGTTTCTCGGGGCTGCTTAATCTTGAGACATTAGATCTTAGTGGGAACAGTTTGTTCGAGATAGATCCCAATGTCTTTATCGATGGCATGCCTAGGCTGACTCGTTTGATACTGACGGACAACATTCTGTCAGAGATACCCTATGATGCATTGGGTCCTTTGAAGAGTCTGCGTACTCTAGACATATCTCACAATGTTATTTGGTCGCTGAGCGGCAATGAGACTTACGATATTAAGGCCAATACAAAACTGAACCTGGACAATCTACACATGGAATACAATCATATTGAAGTGCTGCCACCAAATTCCTTTAAGTATTTCGACACTGTCAACCGCACCTTCTTTGATGGCAATCCCATACATACACTACGAGTGAGTGGATGAAATTGGTTTCAACATAAACCCTGACTAATATCTCAACTTATAGGACGATGCCTTTAAACCGGCACGCATTCGTGAGATCTACATGCGGTACTGTGGTCTGACAAATATCTCTCCGGTGGCCTTTGATAGCCTAGTGAATAGTCTGCAGATTTTGGACCTTTCAGGGAACAATCTAACAAAGTTGCACCACAAGCTCTTTAACAATTTCGATGTCTTGAGGTAAGTGGTTCTAGACTCAACCCTAATCGGATTGCCAGCGACGGTCTAGGTGGGGCTTCCCTTAAGTGTGTGACCTGCTTTCGAAACAAAAACGTGACGAAAGAGGAAATGAGGCGAGGAAAGAAATAAGCAGCCACTAATAATAACCACTATTCGCTTTTCTTTCTCTCTTGTTGCTGCTTTTCTCTTGCTAACAGGGTCATCAGCATGCGTGACAATAAGATAAAAATCCCGAAGCCCACGGAAACCTTTAATGCTATGCATTATACGCTGCTCAAACTGGATCTAAGTGGTGATCGCAATGATCCCACCAATTTGCAGACTCTTCGCAAGTAAGTCATCCCAGCACAAACATCCTGCTCCCCACACCCCTTACCCCAGCAAACCTTCTTGTATTTATTTTCAAAAAGTATGACCAGAATGCGGAACATGCGATCGCTATCGATATCACGGATGGGCGCCTCCTCAGTGGGACCTGAAGACTTTAAGGACTTTGGCGTAGAACTGGAGGATCTGCAGATAACACGGGCTAGCCTCTCGGGTATACAGTCGCATGCTTTTAAGTACGTGCGTGGCTTGAAGCGTCTGGACTTCAGTGAGAACGGGATCTCCAGTATTGAGAATGATGCATTCCATGAAGTTGGTTTATCTATGAATTTACTTTGAGATTTCTTTCATCGGTTTTTTCATTTTTAGATTGGACACTCGCTTATTTCGCTAAAGATATCACATGGCTACTCCGGTAGTGCTTTGCCAGCAGAGGCATTGAGACATCTCACCTCGCTGCAGGAACTTGACTTCAGCAACAATCACATAAGCACCATGAGCGATACGAGTTTCCACTTCCTGAAGAATCTGAGATTGTTGGAGCTCCACGATAATCGTATTGAACAGGTGCTGAAAGGCACCTTCCAAGGTGACATACACTCCAAGCTGGAGGAGATTTCATTGCGCTTCAACCACTTGTCATCGATCTCACAACACACCTTCTTTGACTTGGAAGCGCTGCGAAAACTACAGTTGGACGATAATAAAATCGACAAGGTTGAACGTCGTGCCTTTATGAACTTGGATGAATTGGAGTATCTGAGTCTACGGGGCAACAAGCTCAACAACCTAGCTGATGAATCGTTCCAAAATCTGCCTAAGCTCGAGATACTTGACATGGCATTTAATCAGCTACCCAACTTTAATTTTGACTATTTTGATCAAGTGGGAACTTTGTCCAATTTAAATGTCAACGTTAGCCACAATCAGATCCGGCAGCTGATGTACAACTCCTCCTGGAGTGGACGCAATGAGCATGGTATTAGATTGTTTACAGACCGGTACAAAGATTGGATTTAAATGTTACTTTTTTCAGGCGGCATGTATCACTCGAATATTAAGATCTTGGATCTGTCCCACAATAACATCTCCATTATATATCCTGGCTATTTCCGGCCTGCCGAAATCTCTTTGACTCACTTGTATCTGGGCTATAATTCACTAATGGTTTGTCTTTGTCTGTAGTGATTTCCCAAGTCATATAAGTATTGATATATTTTAGAATACTACACGAGATGTGTTTGGAAACATGCCGCATTTGCAGTGGCTTGATCTTAGCTACAATTGGATACATGAACTGGACTTTGATGCCTTCAAGAATACCAAACAGTTGCAGCTGGTTTTCTTCGATCATAACTACTTGACCGATATACCGCAGGACATCTTTAAGCCCGTCCAAGGATTACGCATTGTGGATTTCTCTCACAACAAATTAAGGGGTCTGCCCGATAATCTATTCTACAATGGCGGCATGGAAAAGTAAGTTAAGGAAGAAAGCATATGAATGTTTTTTTTTTATTTTCAGCATTCTTTATTTTTAAAATGTACATAATATTTGCAATATTAAATATATTTATTTTAAATTGCAGATTGGAAGTCTCGCACAATATGCTTTTGAAGATTCCATCCTCTTCGCTTTCCAGTTTGGCTGCCTTAACGCTCTGCGAGCTGCATTTGTCCAACAATTTCATTTCCACTATACACAGCATGGATCTATCAAACAAGTTTAGAGTGAGTTCTCTCATTTCTCGTATGTAAAGATGATGCTCTAATTTGAGTTTCTCTTGCAGTCTCTTCGCTATCTGGATATATCGTATAACTATTTACTGCGAATAGATGATGCTGTCTTTGCCACAATGCCAAAGCTGGCGGTGCTTGATCTCTCCCACAATCGCGATCTTAAGGTCATGGATAAGTCGTTTATGGGTTTGGAAACTTCATTGATTAAGCTGGGCTTGGAGAATGTTTCACTGAGCACAGTGCCTGAGATACGTCTAAAGTATCTGCGTGAATTCCGTTTGGGCTACAACGAACTGCCTTCTATTCCACAGGAGCTGGCGCATAACATGAGCAATCTGCGCATGCTAGATCTTTCGAATAACGATTTAACCAATGTTCCTCTAATGACACAATCGCTGCCACATTTGCGGTAGGCAAGACATCGTTTATCTGCCCCACAACTGCAACTAATGATTGATTATTTTACAGTCGCTTAATGCTCTCAGGAAACCCGATTACCTCACTCAACAACAATAGCTTTGATGGCGTCAATGAGGATCTAGAAATGCTGGACATATCCAACTTCCGTTTGCATTACTTCGAGTACGGTTGTCTCGATTCACTGCCTCATTTGCGTTCCCTCAAGTTAACTGCCTATTCTCACTTGGAGCACTTTAATATTCCACATTTGTTGCGCCATCATCACAATATACGGGAACTGTGGGTTGAGGCACCACAGCCATTTACACGCATTGTTAAGAAGGGTTCTGGACCCACACAGGAAATGCAAACAGTGCAGCTGGGCATGCCCACGGACCTGCAGCGCGAAATGGAAGGACATCTTCCTTCGAAGTTGACTAACATTACTTTCAGTGGACCACAATTCACGAATCTTCACGAGCGTATACTAAGGGTGAGTGGTACTCGTATTATAAATAACATATCTAAACATTTACTCTTGAATTAGGGCATGCGCTCTCCTTACCTCTACATGCAATTGTTCAACACCTCGCTGCAAGCTTTGCCACCAAACTTCTTCAAGCATATGGGGCGGGTACGCAATATTTCGCTGGACATTCGCTACCATAATCGAAACTTGAAGAAGATACCAAACCCGAACACTGGAACAGTGCCTTATCTGCCAAACAGCGTCTTCCTAACTGATCTTAAGATGTCTCACACGGATCTCAACTGCGATTGCGACTTGGGGTGAGCTTCTTAGCCCGGATTTAAATTATTATCCTCATTGAGTTGTCTTGTCTTAGCTGGGTGGAGTTCTGGCAACGCAAGCGCAGGCAGTACATCTGCTCTTCGCAGACCTGGACCGATACAGTTTTCCGTACATTCATGAACTCACCGTGCCAGGTGTACGGACGCCACAATTGTGATGATCACGATGACGATCTTCGCGAGACACGTTGTGATAACAAAGGCGGTCAACAGCTTTTGGAAGTAAATACCAAGCATTCTCATCGATGTGAACCATTTCATAATTTTGACCATTCTTTACAGGCTTTGAAATTCGATTTGGAATGCGGTTGGGATAATGCCAATTGCAAAGAAACAGCTCTGATTATAATAGCCGTGTGTCTTGGCTTTGTGTTCTGGATGTGACTTCTGTACTTTGCATATAAGACGTCCACCGACTTTTACGATATTCTAGAGCAAGTCTATGGCAGGCAGGTCGTCTAAGTTAGCTGGTTTTTGATAACTGCCTAGCTTATGGATAGTGCCTGACCATCTAGAAGTTAAGCGTGATGAGACTTTTTCTTACCTTCTTGCCTTTTATGTTCTTTGACTCCCTTCTAGCTCTGAACACCTAGCGAACTTACTTTCCAATCTTTAGAGTCCTTGGTAACGCCTTATATGTAGGAATCCTCACCTCACACATTCCATTTTACTACACATATCATTTATACCATTTAACAGATTTTATATTACTAAAATACTTGAATTAGTTTTTGTATTTTATTGTTTAAATCTCTATGTTATCCACATACGTTAATCCTCCGATTTTTAACTATATATACATACTTAAGTTAGGTCACTTCGCCGCTTAAACAATTCCAATTGAAAGTCTGTAAAATGTTTCATAAACATAATAAATATTTACGGTAGGTTAAACGGACTTTTCTTTCCTTTGCTTTCTGCCACAAATTGTCTAGCATTAAACCTTGCATTTTTTATGGCCAAGAGAACAGCCCAGGACAGTAAAAGCAACAACCAGAGTAAATGATGTACCATGGACACAGTGCCAACAAACAATTAAAAACTTTGTCATAAAGTTTTGACTTTTCCTTTTTTTCCATACGATAAATTATTATGTAATGCCACATTGACTTTTTTGGTACCTTCGCCATCCAGGCCTTGTTCACATTTGTTTTTCCCTTGGTTTTTTTTTCGGCAGTTTTATTGAGCTAAAGTTCTTTGTGATATATGGTAGTGGAGGAGGCCAGACGGAGGGGGCAGCACACTAAACTTCGAATGGGGCAGCAACAACTTCATCAGCTTCTCGTTTATGCACTTTGCCAATGCCAGTGGCTGGAGTTGGTGCCTCAGAGCGACCGCAGTAGTGAAGCTAAATGTGTGTGTGTTTGGGAAAGTTATATACAACATGGTATGTGGCTGTGTGTGTGTGTCGCCTACCTGGTTGCCAATTAAATTTTCAAAGCGTGGCCGTACAAATGTCCAGGCACCCATATTGCGATGCTCCTCCTGGCTCCACACGAAAGCTGTGTAATTGGTTAGAGCGAACAGAGGGGCAGAGTGTAAGGCAGGAGTCGAGGATGGTTGGTTATCAACTTGTTTGTGATGCGAACTTACATTGCACGTTGCCGTATTGCGCAAGTTGTGCTTGCAGCTCCTGCACGGGGAAGGGACAGAGGGATTCCAAGCGTATAATGGCCGTATCGTGAGCCTGACGCTTTTGACGCTCTTCTGCCAGGTTGTAGTAGTGTTTGCCGCTGCACAAGATGACCTTGCGCACCTGCTCCGGCTGCACCGTGGTATCACCTGCAAAGTAAGAGTGGGGTCAGCTAAGAAAGGAAACCATAAAAGGCAGCGACTGGCAACGCACCTAAAACGTTGTGGAACATCGTGCCGGGCTGGAAGTCTTCGTGGGTTGAGGTGGCTGCCGAAAGACGTAGTAAAGTCTTGGGCGCAATTACCACCAATGGTTTGCGGAAGTTCCGAGCCAGCTGGCGACGTAGCACATGATAGTATTGGGCAGGTGTTGTGGGGTTAACAATATGGACATTGACGGCATCGCCATCGGGCATGGTTTCTTTGGAGTCGCAGAGCTGCAAGAAGCGTTCGATGCGGCACGAGCTGTGCTCGGAGGCAACACCATCATATCCATGTGGCAGCAGCATGACCAGAGCATTTGAGTCCATCCATTTGGCTAAAGGATTGAAAGATTCAGCAAGTCACTCGCGGTTCATTTCTCCATTTACTTTTACTCACTTTCGCCCGAGACTATGAAGGCGTCAATTATGATTTGGGCACCATTGGCAAAGTCGCCGAATTGCGCTTCCCAGATAATCAAATTTTGTGGGTTATCAATGGCCATGCCATATTCAAAACCCAGCACTGCCTCCTCCGACAAAATGCTGTGTGCCAGTTCCAATTTGCCGCCGTTGCCGCCTTCGATACTATTGAGGGGAATGTGCATTTCGTTGGTCTTCTGATCCACCAGCATAGCGTGGCGATGAGAGAAGGTGCCACGACCCACATCCTCGCCACTGATGCGCACATTATGACCCTGATACATCAGACTGCCAATGGCCAATGCCTCGGCTGTGGCCCAGTCGATTTTGCTGCCAGATTCCAGCTTCTTTAGGCGTCCTTGTATGTGCGTCTTTAGGAGATGCGGATGCACATGCTATGTGGACAGAATAACTGCATTGAGTGCGAAATGTCGAAGGAAAGTTCAGTTAACTCACAAAGTCCTCAGGGTAGGCAACACTCTGCTGGCCAATCCAATGCAGCAGGCCATAATCCAAGCCTGTGTCCCAGTAAGTGAGTTCATTAGCTGGCGCCGAGGTCAGGCCAGCCCACTGCTTCTCGAAGAAGGAAGGAGGTGGTTGATAGGTTGGCGCCAGTGCCAACTCCTCACCGAGATGGGTCATGTATTTCTCACGCAGTTGATTTGATTGCTCAGCGCTAAGAACACCTTCAGTGGCCAGTTGGGCGGCATAGAGATCGGGCACAGACAGTCGCTGATGAATGATCTGATATATCAAGGGATTGGTAAATGTGGGATCATCCACCTCATTGTGGCCCCAGCGACGGAAGCAATTGAGATCGACGAATACGTCCTTGTGGAACTCTCGCTGATAGCGGAAGGCCAGGTTGGTAATGCGGGCCACAGCCTCAGGATCATCGCCATTGACATGAAACACTGGAGCCTGTATGGACTTGGCCAGATCGGAGGAGTAGGCTGTCGAGCATCCGCGTTCAGCTGGCGTGGTGAAACCCACCTGGTTATTCACAATGAGATGCACGCTGCCGCCCACCTCGAAATGTGGCACATAGGCCATGTTTAGGCACTCCTGATTGATGCCCTGCCCGGCAAATGCCGCATCGCCATGTAGTATGACGTTGAGCACATGTTGACCGAATGGTTGAGCAGTAGGATCGTTGCTAAAGGCGCCCTCGCCACGGCTCTGCTGCTTGGAACGTGTCTTGCCCATGGCCACAGGATTAGCTGCCTGAATGGGAAAAAGTGAATGTAAACCTTGCTGAATTGTTGTTCAAGTTTTAAGACTCACCTCAAGATGTGAGGGATTGCGAACCATGGTAAAGTTGATGCTCTTGCCAAGCACTTGCAGCTGCTCCGAAACATCTGCAAGAATGTGTGGGTTTTATTGAATTACGCATACGCAGCGTGTGCGCTTCCAAAAATAAGCTATGAAAGTTTCACTTACGGAAGTGACTTATGACGTCCGACATGGCCTCGATGTTCTCAGCAAACTCTGATGTGCCGCTTAGTTTGCGAAAAACTTTTGCCGGGCGCATGTTGAACATTGCCGCTTGCAGCGAGGTGCGTCCACGGTGGGGCATGGCCAGCACCACGTGGTCGATGTTCGCTGTTGTCATTGTTTGGGTTGTTGTTGCCGGCGCCATAGGTGGTCGTGCCAAGGAAACAGAATATTTGGTAAAACATTGTTTAAGTGCATGTGGCGAGAAAGTTTTTCAACTCATGAAATAATACTTGTTTATTATACATATAGTTCGTAAAGTCTTATGCTTATCGAAAAAAGATAGCATATCCTACATACTGTCACTAATGTTTTGCTGCTCACCTTGAACACTGTCGCGTAATAGCTGCCAAAAGAAGGCCAACATGGACTCGGCTCCCTCGCCGCTGTAACGTTTGACTGTGGGAAATTTGAGGGCCATGAAATTGTCCCATGCCTGTGACTTAATTAGCAGTTCAGCGATTTCGCAGCGCTCCGCCGGCTGCAGCTGGTGTGCGCTGAGTGTCTCAAAGTTGCGAGCCAACCATTCCCGCTCCTCGACATCCTGCTCAGCCCCGATGGCGAACAGAGTTGGGGTCAGCTATTTATGTACTTATTATATGGCTGCTTACCTCGATATAGGCAAACTCAGCGCTCGCTGCGCTGCCGCAGTAAATGTCCCGTAGCAGCTGCTCCAACTGCGCAACATTTTGTACATGCTGGGCATCAGGAGCAGGAGCACTCAGGAGGTTGTCGGTGCGCACCGCTTGCTGCGTCTGCAGTCCATAAAATGCGGGATTTAATTCCTGCAGCTCGCTGCTGTCCAACGGGGCAAAGTACACGCGCGCAGTTGACAATACAAAAGAATGAAAATATAAATTATATGTTTTTCTTGTTGGGATTGCTGAGTGGGGGCTGAGTGGGATTGCGATGACTGCTGGGTCATTTGGGTGTTTGGGTGGCTCCATTCGTTATTTACCTTTTGCTGTTGGGCTCTTTGATGCTGATGGGATTTACGGCCGCCAATTTGTGTCCGTGCTGGCGAAAGGCCTCGACCCAGCGATAGACATTGCCCTGAGAGTTCCTTGCAAGTTTCGTCTCCTCCGCAACTGGAAAACACATGCGTAAACAATATAAATTTTCTCTCGCAGTTATAAATTATTAAAAAAAATAAAATGCGTATTCTTGTTGTGCATTGCCACATTGTGCGGCCTTTTGAATTTATTGGCATTTTATTTTTATGGCATATACATTTTGGGTTTTGGTTAAGGTCCAGTGTTTGACCTCAGCCCGTCGGGCATATTCCCATTTCCTTTGCTTGTGGCTACAGTTCTAGGCAGGCTTAAATAATTATTAGGTATCAATCGATTTGGTTTGAGAAATTGTCTTTTACTTTAAATATTTCTGTGGATGGTCTCTGATTTAAAAGAGTATTTAAAATTCGTTGATTTGATATCCATACATATGATATGTGTTTGCCTGTGTGAGATATGGCTCTGCACGTTTTATTGGGTTCTTTATGGCGTTTTATTTTTTGGGCCAAGCCGTTGATAGCTCGTTTCAGCTAAGGTGTTTATGTGCGAAAGTATTTTCCAGCTTAAAGGATGTGCAGTCGATTACGGTTTGCTTCTATGCATGCGTACATAAGTATATACACATAAGTATATATGGTAACATGGATCATTGGCAGTACCTTAGCCAGCTTACTTGAAAATGCATTAAAACTTGATTTGTTTAACAATTTATGCAATTTTCTTGACAATATTTTGGTGATAAATCAATTGAAAGACGGACTTTCTTCGGCTTCTACTGCTCACTCTGCTGGGACAAGAGGACACACTGAATGATGTATTATATTTGTGGCGAAATATTTCAATTCAAGCGTGTAAATATTATTGAACCGGCGACGCAAATAACCAAAGAATAATGGACACAGGACAGTTAAGCTTGGCAGAGAGCTCGGCACTGGTGGGATGTGCACAGGAAGGATGTGACTGAAATCAAAAGAGCGCCAGTGGTTGATGGCAATACGAGTCTGATTGGTATGGCAAGTGAATTAAAATGGAACAATGGCTCAGTAGTTCCCAACTCCCATTTGATGTCATTCAATACACTGGTATCAAGACAACATAAAATCCAGGCAGCCATGTCAGGGCTCCTTAAAGATAGGATGTCTTTAAAGGCACTGGAAACAAGGGTGTTTAGTGCAGTTAAAGTCACACTATAATCTCACTTCATGCCTTGCATATTAATAAGAACTGGAATGGTTGCTGTGCATAAATTCCCCACTCACGTCTCGACCTGGCTCTTGTACTGCTGCCGTATTATGTTATTGGCCAAGCCATGAATACAATTTGAATTACTGGCCCTTTTTCCCCACAAATTAGTCGCATTGATTCACGGAAAGCATAGTTTTGTTTAAATTTAAATTTTGACTTATCACAAATTTTGGACTAAAAATAAATTTAAAATTCACTTCAAGCATTGGCAAAATAACGCATTAAGATTCCAACAGGTTGTTTCAAACATGTTGCTAGTGCGTAAGTAAATGGTTTGATAACTGCACACTTCGAACATGTTTGTTTGTGGCTCTTGCATGTTGTTGTCACAATTGTCCACAACAATTTATTCTGCTTTGCTGTTGTTTTCATGGTTTGTAGGTGAAGGGTTTGTGGCTTCACTCAAACACGCATTGATAAACTGCCCAGCAGCAACAAGAGCAGCTTGTTCATTGATTTACAACTACACTTGTTACAGTAAAAACTTTTCATTTTGCTTTAAACGTTTCCACTGTTTGTTTGCCTCTCGTTCGACTTATCAGAACAAAACTGTTCTGGCTGTTACTAATGATTGTTATCTCAGCGACTGGAAATTTTATAATATTAGATTAACTTCGCACAGATTAAAAGACTTTAATTTTGCAAAATTTACTTTGAAGTAGCACTTTATAAATAGCATGTTCGTATTTCGTGGGTGCACTTTCAGCAGTTGCCTACCTTCGAAGACGCGCTTGGTGACCGGTCGATAGCCCCAGACACCTTTCTTGCTATGATAGTTGCGCAGTGGATATGCCTGAGAGCTCAGCTGGCCAGCAAATTTTCTTTTGGAACTCACTAAGTGGCGTAGCATTTTAGTGTCTTAATTCAATGTTTATTATATTTTGTCTTTGATGTGACAGCAGTTCTTTTGCGTCGTCAACTGCAGCTGCTCACGCTCGGCCCAGAACTGAATTTCATTCTGAACGCCTTTAAATCAGACCCCCTGGACTTAGCAATGCTGATAAGCAAGCTGATCAGCAGACCGAATTGAGACAGCCGATCACAATTTCATTCTCTTTCAGACGTTCTCTCTGTCAATTGAGAATTATGTTCTCTTTGCATATTTTATCAAAGCGTCATTGTATATTTCTGTGTGGGCAGACATTCTTTCTCATATATATAATTTTGACTCTTCGTAAAGATCGTTTGAGTGTGATGGGATTTTGCTCGATACAACTTTATACCAAAACATACATGTTGGTGCCTTTTTTGTGCTGTTATTTTTAATTTTATACTTTTAGGCGGCGACTAATTAGATTCTTATTTACTGCAGCCCATAAGTAAACAATGGAAGGCTAACTAAGTAATTAGTAGCTCTAAGCAGTGAACATAACATGTTAGTGATTAAACAATTGCTATAGGCTTTTAAATTAGCGTTGAATTTAGTCATTATAAAGCTGGTAATTATTAGAAGATTAGGTAATAATAAGATTAACTTTAAATTCTTAACAATAAAAGAGATATTCATATATTACAAATATGTACATATATGATATCATATAATTGCATATTAATGAAACGCACGAAAAAATTGCGTCAATTTCATTTTATCAATCAATTGATCTTAATTTAAATCTTAATTTAAAAAATGCTTTTAAAGCAAATTTAATGCCACAATCACGGAAATAATCGGCTTTGTAAAGCTTTAAAGTAAATATAGCACCGGCATATTATCGAATCGCTTGTCGTGACAAGTTTTCAATTCAAAACGAAATTTGGGAAAATTGTTTATGCGATTTACGCAGTTTGTCGAAATGAAGTGTACGTTTTGATGTTTTCATTCATAAAACGAAATCCTAAGCGGAAATGCCGCCTTGTTGAAAATGATGGCTCATTGTCTATAATTATAATGGGGCACTGTTGTGGTTAAGGCTTTTCGAGCCCTGCCCATTGAATTGATGAAGAAGAAAAGGAAGAATGGTGATTAACTGTAATGGAAATGAATCACAAATCGTAATGTAGTCAAAGTCAACAAAAGCTGGGAGTCCAGATAACACAGGGAGAGAGTGAGAGAGCAAGTCAAGTAGCTGGAGAGCATTGAATAAACAAATGAATTTAGAAACTGGCAACTTGCACAATACGCAAACCGAGTTAAATCGACTCGAGCCTGGCCAACAAAATGTAGAGCGCCAAAAGGAATGCGTTATCAGTGCGTGGTATAGTGATAAGATAAAGGCGTAGAGCATAAAACAGATAACGGCAACGTTTCACAATCGAAATGGTGAAACAGTGACAGGTGAACCAGTCGACAGATTTTGCCAACGCCCCAACTTCAGTCTTAACTGAGCGTGGCGCTGAATCGAACGTATTTTCTGGCTCTTAAGGTTGGTAAAGTGGTCTCCGATGGTGAAGAAAGAGTGCTGAGTGCGATAAGAATAATGAAATACAGATAAACCAAACGAATTGATGATGTCATCAAGTGAAAAACTCAAAGAAAATTCATTATTAATGGTATTTCCAGTGTCTTTTGCATAATTTCTGTGTTCTTTTTTGTGTCATTTTACAGTGCGCCACGTATAAATACGTAATATAACGAATACGAATCGAGCAAATACAATAAATATTAGATAGGTGACAAAAGGAAAAGTGAGAATGCGTTTTAAACTGTTTGTGGTCTGTGCGCTGGCCTGCGGCTTCATGGCCTATGTGCTGGCCAACGAGAATGTCTCAACGGAAGTGGAAGATCAAATTATTAACGCTGTGCCCGCGAATAAAGCGCCTAAAATCGCACAAGCTGTTGAATTTGTCGAGATTCCCGTCGAACCCAAAACACCACCCGCTGTCAAAAAGGTCGAAAAAGTGTCTCCACCCGCAACCGCACCAATACCAGCATCCGTCCCAGCGCCTTCACCCGCAGTGTCAAAGCCTAGTCCACAGGCCAAGCCAGCCGTGCAGGCAGCGGCGCCATTAAAATTGATGCCCGTTGCCTCTAGTCGCGGAACAGATGATATTCTCACCGTCGCTGGGCTGAAGCCACAGGCAAAATCCGGGGCACTAGTCATGCCATTTGAGTACCTTGGCGAGCTGTACGATGTGGATTCCAGTGGCTACAATTGGGGTAAGTGTAAGAGCCGTCTGACTGAGCGCTGAATCAGTTCACACATTACTCATACGCAATGTTGGGCGTTTGCTTATCTTATCAATGACACCGCTTGCTGCTCCGGCTTGTCCGCTTACCAATATTTGCTCGATAACTTGTTCGACTTTTGGCGACGCAATCCCAGCAGGTGTGTGGGTTGTGTTTGTAGAGAGTTCAGTTGAGAGACTCTCAAGTTCTGGTTAGCTCTCGAAGCGCACAATGCCAGTCTGATAAGATAAAACTCATATTCTGGTATTAAAAGCTAACGAATGTTTTGTTTTTGTTTTCCAAACAAAACAAGCGATTGGCACCTAGAGAGAGTATCAACTATCGTATGTGATCATTCGAAGTATGATATATAGTCAGCGGGTTTTATTGTACGTATATATGTGTTAAGGCATGATTCAGTTTACAGCCATTCTGATAACTTAATGGCTCTGCGAACTGACTGCCTTGTAATCGAAACGAAGACCATAAAAAAGGGTTTCATGAATGCATTAGTCAGTGCGCTGATTACACCGTTTGATTAAATATAACACTTATATAAATGAAATTCTAATGGCTTCCAATTTAGACAGTAAATGCTATTTGTTTAAAAGAGTCTAACACAAAGTTAAAGTTATAGAGAAAAAAAGTCACTTGTTTTTGCCTTTTGATTTATTTATTTATCTTATACATTCTATGACTAATAAATGACTAATATCAAATAGCTAGGGTATCCTTGGGAGCTGGTACTAAACTAATAACTCATGCTGAATAATTGCCTATTTATGCACCCATCGAGATGCGCTGCTCGTACTCGGCAATGCGCAGGCGAACAGGCACCACGAGGCTCAGGTCCTCCATCATGGCATGACGTTGTGGTCGCAGTGTTGCATTCGAATTTTGCCGACCGATAGTGGACCGGGACTTTTCCAACGAGGGCTTGCGGCGCAGTGAGCTCTTGCGTTGCAAGGCATTGTTACCATAGGCTGTGGGCGGCTTTGCGCTGGGCATGGCAAACTGATGAGGCACTGGGTCAGCATCAGTGGTGGCACCCAAGCGTTTGGGTTTAGGAGGTGGCACTTGACTGTTGCTGCCGGTGGTTGCAACACCCATTTGTCGGCTGGAGCGTAGCAGAGAGATGAAGCGATTGTTGTTGTTATTGTTGTGGCCAGTGCTGCGAGCGGATTCAAAGGTGTTGGTTAGCTTGTTGAAGAAGTTGATTTTGTCGCTGACACTGCATGTGGTTTCATCATGCCCGCTGGCCACATCGCCATCGTTGCTTGTGGTGAATGTGGCATTGCAATCCTGTTCCCGTTGTTGTGACTGAGCTATGGCTGAGAATGGTGTCTCCACATCGGAACCGTTGTTGCGCTTCGACATTTCTAGCACCTTTTCGCGCAGCTCGACGGACCAGCGCTTCTGAGACTTGTACAGCTGCGGGCGCAGCTCTGGCAGCGGCTTCGCTATCGGCTTTGGTGTGCTCACTTCTGGTCCGGTAATTGCCAATGCCACTTCGTTGGTGAAGCGAGGTGTGGGCGGGCGATACTGCTGCTTGGCTGGTCGCAGCGGAGTCGAGGAAATGGGTGTCGCCATCATTTCCTCATCGATGTCCATTTCAAGCTCGCTGAAGCTTGTCGCGGCCATTACCGGCTTTGCTGCGGGCAATTTGTAGTTGTAGAACTGGAAGTTGAACGTGCTAATGCTCATTTCGATGTCCTTACGGTACGGCGTTTGAAAACTGAATGTGTAGCACTTGAAGGCGTCGACCTATTTATAAGGCAGCAGCTATGTCAGGTACTTGGCTACCTGCAACATCGAGCAGCTGCGACGTGCGGCCAACTTACCTGCTGCCCGGGGTCAGGTAGTTGTCAATGACGATGCGGTGGCCTAAAAAGTTGCCCAGATTAATGCGACATAAATCCTTGCCCCGAACTTGACTTGCCATCGATGTGCATTCCAGGAATTTGTCTGTTGTCTGTCCAAAAAATAGCAGAACAACTGCAAATGTTTCCAATGAACTGCAACCCGAACACGCGATTTTTGCGTATTTTCCGCGCACCAATTTACCCGAACCGCGATGGGCAGGACCATAAATCAGCCAAATTCCACGGCAGCTCGACTGCTAATCCCCTATCCTTGTTTCTACATCTGCACCTACATATACTAGCATAGTATAGCACAACAGTTTTTGCCGAACATCACATTATGCTGTAACCCAAAAAAGGATTAGCGTGCCATGATAATATTTTATGGCCTGACAAACTCGACACTGATTCATAAATAGATTATAAACTCAAAAACTGATCCACAATGTGACAGCTGTTGGAAAAAAATACGTTAAAGATTTAATGACTTGGTTTAGAAACTCACAACTGGCCATGACAGAGAATCAACTGACTATTAATTAGCCAACTGCTGTCATCGACAATTATGGCGCATTATAAACACTCACAATTCACAATTGAAAAGCACTCGCAATACTCTTAATTGATGGCTAAAGAGTTCAGTTTAATGGATAAAAAATTATGCTTCATTGCAAATTGATGCATTAATTGCCGCCTCGATGGACATGGTCGTTGCACAGTAGCGCCATTGTCACAGGGCTGTTAATTAAATATTAAGTATGCAATTAAATCACAATATTTCATTGTGTAAGACAATGACAAGTTGCGCTGCCAAGGTTTTTTAATTTTAGATGTATTCAGCTGTGAGTGGTTCCATTTGTTAATTAACTTTGAACATTGTAATATATATTTGTAGTCTTATATGTATAAACTGGCATACATATATTTAATAGCTAATAATTGATTAACTTCCGTTTTCTGCACGGCTAGCTATCTAAGTGTTTCGATTGTACAATTTTCTATCTTGATTAAAAAACCCTTACTTGATTATCTCAAAATGGCCAAACAATTTTGAGCTCTCTTGTGTCCTCCCTCTATTCAATTCATATTTCTTGCAATTGCTAAACCACAACTGTATGATTTCTTCAACTACTACAGTCATTTAAAGTACAAACTTGATTTGTTGCTTGTGGTTAAGAAGAGGCAATCCACAATTGGTTAGCTTACATTTTCTTTAAAAATGCTCCACATAGAGAGAGTAAAAGGAATTTGAAAATATTGTGTTACAAAGAAAAGGGAAATTCTGGGGAAAAAAGGGGCACGGCAAAGAGTACACACGGAAAATTGTAGCTGGCAAGCTGGCAAAACTGAAATGAATATTAACTGTGACCTTTAATAGCTAAGTGCACGAGCAGCCAAGGGGCAGATGGTTACGGAAGGCGTTGTAAGGAGTTGCAAGCACGAGGCAGCAATTTTGTAAGTGAGTCAGCAGGAAGCTGCAAGAACTCAAGAGGCAAGGCGGCAGTAGACAGCAGGCTTGTGGCAGTCAGCAAAGATTGCCCGGCAACTGCAAAGTTTTAAGTTTATGTGGCACCCCCCCAAGAATGCATCCGGCCTAAATTGAAATGCTGGGAAAAAAATGTAGCTACGTTGGTTGGGCTTATTGCGGAATTGAATACGTAATCTCAGCGGATTAGGTGTTGAAATTTGAAATTATTACGTGCATAATTGTGCAACGCTGTTGTCTTGACTTTAATGTGTACTTATCATTACGTGTTGCAGATCCCAACAACAATGTGGCGCCACCGGATACGCCCTCAACCGCAGCTGGTGGTTACACAATTACTGCCGCTCGGCTAGCTGAGCTGCGCAGCAATTTCATGTACTGGTTCTTCGACAAGGACCAGTATGGAGGTCGTGGCGACTATCAGTTTGACATTCATGCCTCGATGACGCAGCTACACAAGAATCTGAACTTTCAGATGCCCTTCTACGGTTTCCGTTTCAACTACACACGCGTAAGTCACAGCTCCCATGTGCTCGGATGACTCACTATTTGAAATCTCTTGATTACAGCTTTCACTTAATGGCTACTTGGAATTCTCTGACCCACCAGAGTACCTCACCTATCCACTGGTATTCCCCATCAAGGATTGGCCAGCCAAGCGGGATCCCTCCTTCATGGGCATCTTCTTTAGCAAGTGCCGTGTGGGCCGAATCTATCCATCTGATCTCGACCAGCGTACGCCTGGCGTCTACTGGCGGTAAGTTTATGTTAGACCATCTGTACTCGTACGAGTATTTGCTTTCGAGGTGTGCTGCTCGTTTGCATTTATAATCACAATTATTGTTAGCTTCTTTTGCTATTTGCATATTTAAAATCACTTCAAGCGTTTCCCACACATACACACTATTGCCTGCTCTTATGTGGCATTGTTTTTTTTTTCGGTTTTGTTTTCACTTTCAGATTTTCAGTTGCACACATTGTGCAGCTTGTTTGCAATGGTCGAGCTCCATATCCGCTGGCACATTGTGTGTACGAGTATTCATACTCGTATTCGCTTTTGCATTCACATCGCATACTCGTTGTTATTGTTTCTGACTAGTTACTGTCATTTATTGCCACAGCATTTGTGCATTGTTTGCACGATAACCACCAAGCTCCGGCACCGGCACCGGCTCCGGCTCCGGCTCCGACTCTGGCTCCTGCCTTGCTTTGTTGTGCGCTGTTCCGCTATCTGCCTCACATTTGTTGCCAACTGAGCTGTCAGTGTTGCTGATTTCAGCAACAGTCATTTATGCGTGCATCCATTTCAAAATGGCGCCCACACAGGCCACAGGTATGTGTCAGCTAGTAGAGCTGGCTAGCTAAATACCAAAAAGGCTAATTGTGCAATCAACACTTAGCCAGTTGGGCAAATACTAAATTAAAGTATTACTTTTCGTGAAATGGAATTGCATTGAAATTGTATGGAAAATTTCTCGTTTCACGCTTTGCCAATCGCATAAAGAAATCTGTTGCATTGTAAAGCTAGCTAGATTTGCCTCGAATGCAGTAAATACTCCTACCTGTGTGAAATGTGCCTGCACTGTTGCCATTTGATATCGATGTCAGCTCGAACCCATCACGTGCGAGTAGACGAGGCAATTTCATTATACCGACGCCATCGGGGTCCTGGGGATTTGGCGATACTCGGGCTCTGTCAGGCTCAGGCTGTAGCAAAGACTATTGAATTTTTCATTGCCGTGAAAATGGAGCAACATTGGCAGGCCAAATGGATGAGAAAATTGGATATGCCATGCCTAATGCCTTGGTTGCTCATCTCAGTTGTGCTAGGTGGTTATTTTCCATAAAGCTCATTTGATATTTTGTTTTCACTAATTTCAGAATAATTAAAATCACTTGTGACTGCACATTCTCTAAAACTTTTCATGACACATGCACAAAATTATGCGTTCAACTTTTGTGGAACGTTGTGCTGTTTATGCAAATTAATATTCTGTTCAGTTGGCCTTGCTCACACATATAATCTATTCAACTTTTAGCATTCGGAGCTTTGTTTTGTAATTACCAAACAAATCTAAATGAAAATACAAAACGCATAAAGAAGTGGAAATATTGCATTAATTAGCCACACCGTTGTCAACAACTAAAATCTTTTTAAAATTGGCTTTCTTTCTTTATACTTTTATTCACTTTATGCATGAAAGCATTTAACACATTGCAAATAAGGAACATTTTTGCAGCTTCTGCTATGATTTATTTGCCTTTGCTTTAGCTAAACTCTCTAAACTGGTAGGAAAAGACAGATTGCCCATAAATAACATGGTATTGTTGTGAGCCCGCACTTGACAAATGGCGGCAGCACCCTCTCATTATTTTATATCGTTTTGTCGTAAGAGGGGAAAATCTATTATAATTCATTTTAGTGAACATTTTGTGAAAACTTTAATAGACATTTTAATAATTCCGCGCTCACGCGACCATCTCTAGCCGCATATTCCCTTAGCCGCTGTGGTCGAGATGCCAAGAGAATGTCCAGTGAACGACAAATTGGTGCGACAAAGCAATTAACGGGCTGTAAAGCGTGTTTGTTGAAAGAGCGCACTTTAGTGAAAAACACAGCGAAAAGAGAGCGAAGTGACAATATGACAATAGGAGTGGCTACGGCACGTCCAATGCATTTTCATTTCCATTTCCATTTTCATAGTTTTCATTTGGATATGAACAATATGTCAAACTAGCAGCGCCGACGCGCAGCCCTTAAAAAAATGTTTAAAGGGCAGTGAATTGGGTGGGCGGTTGCCGTGTGGGTGTGGCCAGTTTGTGGACGGGTTCACATTCTGACATTTAATTGTCTTGGCAAAAATGCTGGTCGAAACTTTGATGTGTGTATAGTATAGTAAATGTGTGTGGGTTGGTGGCCAATGGCTGGAATTTAATTTAAATAACTTTGCATTCAGAAAGGCTAGGGAATTCCCTAAGCAGAACGGCGGCCATTGTAATGGAAGCTGTGCAAATTCCAGTTGCTTAGCAGCATTAACCCCATCAGTACGCTTACATACTAACATTTCCCAAACACACATCAATTTAATTACGCGCTTATTGTTAACAATGCGACCAGGATTAGCCAAAGTGCCGAAGGGTAATGTCGAGTGGCAACTGCATTACGCATACGCCACGTAGCTTTGCTTAAGCCCTATGGACCTGCAAAGCTTCCTTACACGTTGTACTGCTTGACCATTAAATTCGCGATTAACGCTCGATTAATTACGCACGCTTGTGAAATAAAAAATCACAGAGAATCGCCAAGTCGAAGCTTAAATGCTCTTCAATTTGTTAGTATACTTTCCAATTGTTCCTTTTTGATTGCTTATGTTTATGTAACACATTTGTTGTTGTTCATGACACTCTCTTGGTAAGGGTATGCAAAATTATGGCCTTTGCTAGCAAAACTTTCTCAAAAGTGTTTGTTAAGCATTCAAGTGTGTAAATCAGCGGCGTTGAGCTTTTAATTGTTGTTTGCCAAGAGCAAGCGTAACAAATACTGGGGGAATTTGCAGACCTATGGGCGTGGCGCAATTAAAACATTATGTTGATGCGCATTCCACGTACATTCAAGTTAAATGTTCGGCACAATTTGACTGGTCAACATACTCGTAATTCTACTTATTGCGCCTCCTGATGGCCCGTCGTCTTGAGTTGATCTCTCTCAACAGTCTCTTTCGGTTTGCTTCTCTTTAAAGTTCATGCACACTTAAGTTGATCAACTTTTTGTAATCTGTGTGTCTGTCTGTCTGCTGTTGTTCTATTTCGTTGAACTATTTTCTTTTACGATTGCGAGCAAGACTCCTACTCGGAGACTCAGAAACTCAGAAACAAGTCGAAGCATTCGTGCAGCGTATATGCAATTTTCGCCATTTTCTTTAAGTACGGCCATTGTTTCACTTTCATTTACACACAGAAAGAGATGAAATTGGGCCAAAAGTAAAAGAAAAGTTAGACAGAGACGACGAGAGCGTTGAGGACGCGGGACTGCTTCATGCAAAACTGTGAAAAAGGCATTTTAACCCAAAATGCAGACAAAACTGCGGCGGCAGCGGCGACGTCGACGGCGCCCGAATGTATGCAATAAAGTACATAATGGCGTAGTTCAAGAACTGGTACGCCAAATGCGAGCACCACACAAGAGAAGGCCGCTAGATGCGGGCCGGGAGAGAGGCTACTGTGGAGGTGGTTTTGACTGAATGAGACTTTGGCTGACGACTGGCAAAGCGAGCAGCCCGACGTTGTTATATATGTGCCTTGTGAATTTCCATTACTTTTGTTGCTCTGTGTGTGTGTGTTGACTGTCTGTGTGTGTGTGTGTTTGAGTGTATATTTAGCTTTCAGCTTACTTGCACGTGGAACTCGTTGGGCTGACTTGGCTTGGCTGCTGCGCGCGCATTTTTAGGCTGTGTGACAATTTTGCCTTTTTTATATTTATTTTTTTGTCTATTTTAGCTTGAATGCCAATTGCAGACATTTAAAGTTTCATGGTAAAGGCAGCTGAGCTCCGAGATAAGGCGGGTAGGTAGGGCAAACAAATGATAAACTATGCAAGTGCATGAGCATGTGTGTAGTAATGTTACTGAGTATGTGTGCATGTGTGTGTGCGGCTGTGTTTGTGTGTGTCCAGTTGTCTCTTTGTGGTATGAGGTTTTTCTATGCGGTTTTGTGCCTCTCTTTGTGCGAATTTCTACCTAGTAAACATTGAAATGAATAGAGGTATTAGTAATATTACAAATTCGTATTCCTAATAGACTCTTAAGTCATGTCAGTGTGTGTCTTAAGCACCTTTTATTATCTAATTACGAAAGCTTTTCTTGTCAAAAAGTCAGCCAAAGTAAAATGATCTGAAGGAACGCCTTGCACAAATTCGCAGGGTATATTTCAGTCCTACACATTCAATATTTGTGTGCTGTTGGTTTGTGCTATATGGCTTCTATTTTAACATCATGCTGGTACTTTTTGTGGCTGTGTGCTGGCCTTTTTGGCTGTTGGTTGCGCTAACAATGTGGACAGCATGTGTTTTCAGTCTGTTAAGGCTAAAATGCAATTTATTTTCGATTGCCAGCTGCTGTCAGTTATAATTTATGAGGGCCCTAATTGCATCAAAATATCGAGAAGGACGTGTAACTGTTAAACAGCATATAGGTTGTCGTATGAGTGTGAGAGTATTCCTACTTAGTTTACAATATAATATGCCAATTTGTATCTGCATTTATTGCAATTTATTTGCATATGATTTGCGCGTTGAATTGTAAATAAATAAATGTTGCTCATACGACGCGTGCGACGCAGCTGGATGATGAATGCACATCATGAATACAAGTGTACTAAAATATTGGCCAGTTGCTGTGCACTTCGGCGGTTGCTGGTGCTGATGCTGTTGCTGCTGTGTTTGCTCAACTCGTAGTTTTTGCCATTGGAATCAATAAATTGTTGCATGGCTGCATAAATGCAAATAGTGCACACACTCTCGTACTGGTACATTTATCAATGTTCCTACTTTCATTCAACACATGCTGGACAAACAACAAGCATTTCGATTTTTCCCATTTGTTTTGACTGCCATAAATATTTACAATTTCATTTAATTGCAATATTTTTTGTTTGTCAGCTCTTCGCTTTGTATACAAAAAGCTCAAAGGGTTTCAAATGAAATAAAACCCATATTTCAGTGTCACCATAAATTATTAAATTCAATAGTTTTTTGAAAATAATTCATTTGTGAAACTATAAATAAGAGTATTATCGATGATTAGAGCATTTAAGCTACAACTAATTTCACTATTGTCTTTAGCAAATTCGGTTATCCAAACCATTAGAGCAGCAATTATTGGTACTTGATAAATGGCTTTAATATCCTCAGGATACAAAAGGATTTCCAATCAACTTTAATTGTTTTGAACAAAAGCCTTCGAAATTGTATCTGGCAACTGAAATCACTTTTTCCTGTACACAACAAATTGCAAATTGAAAATTGAAAATTGAACAAGACTGCAAATATTAGAAGGGCGAAGTTCTTTTGCGTGCTTCGTATGTGATGAATAATTAAAGAAAATAAATCATACGCAACGTTGTCAGAAACCACTTGAACGAAGAGCGTAAAATACGGAAAGAATCTGTATTAAAATATGACCAAAACCTGCTTATAATCAGCAGTCTGGCCATGTGCTGATTTATATGCCAAACATCAAATCCATTTATCTTCATAAAGAAAGAACTCTCACACCTTGGATTATTCCCTGCCAATGATTTGGTTTTACATTACAACCATACTTATACTTATATATACTCTGTATCTGCATATTTTCAGTGTGGTACGTGATTTGATGGGACGCACAGACCGCTTTGGTGTTGAGGTGCGCGAACGTACCATGTGGGATATCCGCACTGGTGTTGTGGGAGCCGATACCTTTGTGCCCAAGCATGTTGTGATCGCCACCTGGAAGAATGTTTCCTTTGCCGGCGGCATTGACAACTCGCTCTTTACGGTATGCACTTGAAACTTGCTGTGGTTTTCCCTGTTCTAAAGTTACTTTTCATTACCTTGCAGACAAACACATTCCAAATGGTTTTGGCCACCGACGAAGTCTACACTTACGCTATTTGGAACTATGCGGTACTTAATTGGTTGTCGCACACAGAAGCTGGCGGCGATACGACGAAAGGCGAGGGTGGCGTTCCAGCATATGTAAGTCACATAATTAAACTTCTGCTATTTAGGTGGAGTCTTGGCACGCGCCCTTAATTAAACACTTTATACAAAAGGGAAATTCACTTATACATCTCTCTCTTGCTCGCAGAGACACGAGCATAAAAGCTTCTGAGTAGAACAAAAGGAACAATTTTCATTAACAGTTGCTACGCAACGGAAAACTTTTTGCCTAGCTTCGGTTTTCAAATCACTTAACAGTTTTCCATGTATTGCATTAGTTGCAAGTTATAATTTGTGATGCAAATTGAAAATTAACTTATCAAGATATGCAATGCCATTTTCATACTTTATTTTATGCAACAGATGACGGGGCATAAACTGTGCAAGAGCCCAGTTGTGCAGACATGGCAAATAATTGTCAACAAGTTCTGCCAACCATACTCAGTTATTGCTTTTTCTTGCGAACATTTATTTGAAGACAAAAATCCAGGGTATGCTGTAGTTGTGTTGTATTTTAAGTGCAGAGCATGTTGCGCGTTTAATTTTTGTTATTACAACTAATATTAATTAAGTGACCAGTTAGAACTTTGTCTACATGATTGCAAATTGTTTTGCAAATTGAATGTGCCATTTATAACATTTGGTCAAAAGTTTCGAATTGCGGAAGGCAGACAGACACATGTACGCAAATTAATTAGAATTCAAATTTATATCATATGGAATTAGAGAGAAATATACTTGTGTGCTAATTATGCCATTTGTTTTATGGTAGGTTGGTTTTAATGCTGGCAACGGAACTCAGGCGTATGAGTATCAACCTTACAGCCAGAACATGGTTATCCGAGATTTGGCCAATCGAGGATGGGGCAATGGCTTCCCTGGCAGGCATGTTTTCCGCATTGATGAACAAATTCTAATCGGTTCTTGCAACAAAGATATTGGTATGTATGCTTTGTAAATTCATTGATAACAACATATTAACAATTTATTGATTTGTTAGATGCTGCGCTGCTGCCGTTGACTTTTGCACCAGAGTCCGGCAACATGTTGGGCGGACAAGTGGTCAACATAACTGGTCCCTGCTTCGATCCGAATATACGTGTGACTTGTCACTTTGATACCGAATCTGTGCTGGGCACTTATGTGGATCGCAATCGTGTGATCTGCGTGCAGCCATTCCTCAAGGCTGAGGGATACATACGCTTCCAGATCTCCGTTGGCACACAGCGATTCAAGTGGCGCGGCAAGTACTTTGTGGAGACACCCGCAGCTGCTACCGAGAAGATTTTCTTTGCCACCGACGATGTACATAACAAGAATCCCAGTGAGATTCGAATTACCTGGAATGCCTTCAATTTGACTTCCAATGCGAATGCCAATATAAGAATTTCACTGTGGGGCTATCGTGAGACGAAAATCGAACCACAACTCGAGTTCATCGATATAATTGACGCCAGCGCCTCAAATACTGGCAACTATGTGATCATACCCTCCAATTACCTAACTCGCAACAACAAGAACAATGACATGCAGTTTGGTTTCCTGCAGATCAATCTGACCCAACCCGAACAATACTCTAACCTGGCGCTTAGCCCGTAAGTACACTAAGTGCTGATGTTATCCATCATACGCCACGTTGTCCTGTGCTTGCTCGGGCACAGTGTTTATTATGTTTTAATTGACTTTTAGTTGTGTCAGCTGCCCAGCCCCTTGTGACGTTCATATTTTTATTCAATTTGCCACAGCAATTTCAAAGAGCTGCCAGTGTCTGCTCTAGCCTTCGACTTTTGTACCTCAGGGACCAATCATTTTGCAGTGACTTTGGCTTTAGCTATGGTTATGGCTCCGTTTCCCGCTTCGACGGTTCTGCTTTGTCTCCGTCTAACTATAGACGAGAGCTTGTAATTACAAGCAATGGCTAATCAATAGCTTAGTGAAATGTGTTTTCTATGGCCACAGCTACTTGCCACTTAACTCAGTGAGCTGCTTATGTGTTCTTGTCTGTGAGCTTTTTCTCATTTGCATAGATTGCCATAAAACTTTTTCTTATTTAACATTCCATATACCCTAGCAAATGAAAATATTTCACGGGTAGCACGCTAGTTGAATTGATAATCATAATCATTATGCATAATAGCTGTAAGACTTTTCAGGGTATGCTCTCGTCGAGCTCTCCTTCATGTTTTGTTTTTAACTATGCTTTTGTAATTATTTCGCACTTAAACTTGAAGTATTTGTTGCTGCTCAAGGCACATAAAGGACGACTATAATAAAAATAACAGGCAGCTAAGAAAATTCTTGCTTAAACTGCAATATAAATACTGCGAATAATAGAAATAGCTTGGCATATTTTTCCAGTTATCCCCCATAATCGAGTAGCTGCATAAAAGTTTGCTTATTTTTTAATGGTTATTTCGACAGACTTTTATTAAGTTTAATGCCAAGGCACAATTAAAATGCTCAGCGAATTTTGTGCGGAAATTGGCCCAATTGGCAGCTGTGTTACCAGTGGACTAAAACTCTTATGTTTGGGATTTAAGTTTATTATACCTTTGGGTGTCGTTTGCTTTCGGCGTATATAGTATTTCAGTTTGCGTATTTAATTTATATTTGATGAGAAACACGCGTCGCGTTTAAAATGAATTCAGAATGCAGTGAAAATATTTGCATTTCAAGATAAAATATTAGTTTTATGTGCTAATGTGCGTATGATTGTTGTCTAACTAGAGTTGTGTTTGTGTTAATTTTATAGCGTCCTGTGGTCACGTCCCATTCCATTGGCCTGGTATATGTGGCCCCAATGGGAGCAGAAGCATGGCAAACGTTGGCCTCGTGCTCTATGTGATAATTGGATCCGTGCCGACCGATTCCTCAGGTAAGTCAGGGTCTCCGACTAAGAGGCAATGCCATGTGCCGGCGGCTGCATTTACATTTTATGCTAATTAAATGCTGCCTACTGCCAGTGCCAGTGGGGAATGTCTCCATGCTGGCTGGCTAATTAGACAGACAGCTCTACGAAATAATCTGAATAATACGAATTTACAATACAGAAACTTTGCTGCCGACTTGCCGCTGTGTCCCTGCACTCTGGACCAGGCTGTGCTCGATAAGGGTCGCTTCCGGCCGGATCGTGAGTGCGACAAGGACTCAAACCCAAGCTGCTTACGCCATCGCGGCGCCATCCATTGTGTGGTTAGCGGAACACCAATGTAAGCCCCCATTATTCCATTGCATTTCTGATTCATTGTCGTAATTCCTTATTCCTTTTGTCGTATCCTGCAGTGCACAGGGAGCTGAGCAACAGTGTTGCTACGACCGTTACGGCTTCCTGATGCTGACCTATGATCAAATGTGGGGCTCACGTCCACGTCGTATTCATAACCTGGGCAAGATGCCATGGAATGAGGCCAGCAAGGTGCCCTCACTGTCCATGTGGTTCCATGATATGCGGCCCTTCTATTCGTGCTGCTTCTGGCAGGAAGAGCAGGCCGTGGGTTGTGAAACCTATCGCTTCGAGCGTCGTCCTTCGCAGGATTGTGTTGCCTATCAGCCACCAGGCATTGCCGGTGTCTTTGGTGATCCTCATTTAATCACATTCGATGGCAATCAGTATACTTTCAATGGTCTAGGTGAGTTTGTGCTGGCTCGCAGCACGGATCAAAGCGAACGCTTTGAAGTGCAGGGACGCTTCCAGCAGTTGCCACCGAATTACTATGGCCAGGTAATGGCCACCCAGCTGACTGCTGTGGCCATGAGAGGCAATACCACCACCACAATTGAGGTGCGCTTGCGTCCTCTACATGCCCGTTGGCGCTATCGTCTGGATGTGCTCGCCGACGGACGCCGAGTGTACTTTGATCGCGAGAGCTTAAAGTTCCAGCACTTTGACGGTGTTACCGTATACACGCCGACTTACCTCCTGAATCAGTCCCAGGTTGTGGTGCAGTTCGATGCTGGCATTGGCGTCGAGATCGTTGAGAATGAGGGCTTCATGACGGGACGCGTTTATCTGCCTTGGAAGTTTATTGTAAGTAGCAATGCATTTATTTTTAACGCTTCTTTGCTAATTCACTGCTCACAGAATAAAACGGCTGGATTGTTTGGTAACTGGAGCTTTAATAAGCTGGATGACTTCACGCTGCCCAATGGCCAGGTGGCCTCAATTAACACCAACGACATGCGCAGCATGTACTACAACTTTGGCCTCAAATGGATGCTCACGGATCGCGATGTGCCCAATGTGGGTTCAGCTCTATTCACACGCGAATTTGGTCGCATGAACAGCTACTATTCGAATGGATCATTCGTGCCCAACTTCGTGATGAATCCCGTCGACTTCCTACCCCCCAACCGCACCTACGACGTCGACCGTGCCGAGGAGCTGTGTGGCGAGTGTTCGCAATGTGAATATGATTATGCGATGACGCTTAATCGAGATTTGGCGCACTTTACGAAGAATTATTACGAAACCTTGGTCAACATGCAGGCCGACAATGCCGAGTGAGTGATGACAGCTCCATTTAAATGTTCAAATGTTAATCCCTCACTCCTTGCAGACGTGTGGTATCCTGTGGCGTGTTGCAAACGCCACGTTTTGGACGCAAACTCAGCTTTGACTTTATGCCGGGCGCAAAGGTTTCCTTTGAGTGCAATGAAGGATTCATATTGGTGGGCGATCAGCGTCGTGAGTGCTTGTCGAATGGACTATGGAATATACCTGAGTATGGCTACACCGAGTGTCTGCGTAAGTGCAACAATCATTGTGTATTTTGTTTGTCCTTGTGTCCTTTTGTCCTCTTTGCTCACCGTCAGCTTGCGTGCTGCTGTTGCTCTTTGACCACGTACAGGTGAAGTTTATTACACGCGTCGGGTCGCTTTCATTGCAATTGGCATTATTATACTTGTTATATGCCCATTGATGTTGTGCATCGTCTGCGGCGTCTATCGCTATCGTCAGAAGCAACTGAAGGAGGATCCCCACTGGCAGATGCCTGTGCTGCCACGTTCTCGTGCCGGCTCAGCACGCAATTTGCGCGTCCTGAACTATGACCCCGAAGACGATAGCGATACCGATGCGAGCACGCTGAAAAAAAGTAGGTCCTACGATAAAGTATATCGCACGAACGAACCATTACCGGGCAAACCGCAAATTGATTTTCCAGCTAAGAAATGGGATTTGGATGCCAACGATGAGGATGTGACATCATCGGAAGGTAGTGATAATAGAACTAGCACTAAACTTGCCACGGACATTTCCTACATTAATAAAACTAACGTTGCCCATGCAACAGGTGAGAAACCCAAGCAAACGGGTCGTCGCTCGCTCCGCGCTGGCTCCACAACGGAACTGGACCATGATGGTGACTCCCATGGCCATCACGATGCCGAGGACGATGATTTCGATGAGGGTGACATTCACACGGGCACATTGCATCCAGCCGGCTACCATCATCCGCTATCGCCCGAGGAGGCCGATCATTTGCATCAGCAGCAATACAGTCCAACATTCAGTGGCGTCGATAGTCGCACGAGTGCTGCCAGCTCCATCAACTATACACCTCAAGCAGCGGCACAAAATCGCTTTGGAGGCGTGCCAGTGCTGCCCAACAACACGCAATACTACAATAGGCCACCCTCGGGCGTGCCACAAGCTGCTGCCGCAACGCCTATGCGCATGGCGCCCACATTGCCAGGCACACAGCTGACGCAAGACAGCGGTCTACCCTCACCGCCACCACATGCCACATCGCCAACGCCATCGGTACAAAAGTCCACAGAGGTTTAGAGAGAGGACTTGACATTTCATATGCACCAACTCACCAAACACCACACACATTCACATTCGCACCTGCACGCACATTGCATATACCACATACGACATTTGCCTAATATGCACAGGCTACGAAGTTCAAATTTGTATAACTAATTTCATATACACACTTACTGCGTATCTATTATACTTAATAATTATCGTATTTGTATTGTTTAACTTTGCTAATTGCCCACCTGTCATTGTAATTTGTATGCGAAATTGTTGTTGTTCTTTGACCATGACTCTTGCAATTAACACCTCTTGCAACATATTGTGTTGTTTAACAAATAGCCCACGAATATATGTACTATTTACATTTTATTATTTAATTAACTCATACTTCAAGTCAACAACCCCAAAGAATTTCATTTTTGTACATTTCCGCCGGTTGCGATTTAACAATTTACTGTTTTTCAATTGTAAACATCATCATTTAATAAATAATAAATACCTTGTTAATATTGTACAATTTCTTACACTTCTATGTTAATGTTATGTATCCCTACAAATTTCAGCGTGCTTTGATAATGCCAATTGTTACATGAAAGTTGACACTTCGCACAGTTTTGACAAGTAAATTGAAAGTTTCCACAGTACCTGCCTCAAAGATATCTAGCGAATGCCTGTCAATTTTCTGTAATAATTTGCATAACGAGCAAAACCAAATTGCATTCACAATTTACACTAAGCAACATACTTTAACCCAACCACAATAACTTTCGAACTATAATAAGTAATACACTTGCAATCATAATTTAAATTAAAATTACTTTAAAATTATGTAGACATTTAAAATAACATCAACAGAACTTTCTGAAGTCGATTATTTCCAAAGGCAACTTGAAGTCAAATGTAAAGAAAGTTTTCTTAAAAACAAAAACACAATGAAAGTTTGCTTCTACTGGTAGGGTTAACTTGTTTGTTGCCTAGTGTAATGTGCAATGCAGTGCATAGTGAATACCATGAAATGTATAACGAAGCAATAGGGCCAAAACCAGAGACATTAATCTTGAGCTAACTGTCACATGATTCCCCGCCTTGGACACGCCCCATGCCTCAAAAGCTATGGCACGCCCTGGGAGCATAGCAAATGTATTGTGTGCATTACGCTGTTGTCAATCAATCTTGAGCAAATTGATGGACAAGTTGCCGTTACTTATGTACGCTTATATGTACAATGTGAGTGCGAGTGTGTGTGTGTGTATGTGTGGGGCGTTGTCTCTCACGGTTTGAAATTTTCACAGAATGACGATGCGCTCAAAAGTAGGCAACTAGTTTGATGCTCTCGATGCCCAAATATATGGCCATGAATGACAGTGGAGAATGCCCGACTGCTTGATTAATTTATGAATATCATTTTTCACGTGGCCAAAAAAAAACATTTGTTCGCATTCCATTTCCCTTATTTTCTTGTCTATGCCAACTGCACCTTTTTACCCGTATCACGCCCTTGTAGGTCACGAAGAGCATGCGGCACGCGTGGCAAGCATATCTCTTGGCATGGTGCTTCTTATTGTGATTCCCTGTCTACTGCTGCTCGTTTGTGGTGCAAATTATTGGATACGCGAGCGAATTGCCAAGGAGGAGGCCGAAGCAGCTGCAGCACTGCTGCCGAAGCCCAAATGGAAGCGACCTGTGCGGGTGGAGAATGAAACAAATGAAAGCGAATAGGAGAACTTGAAGATTTGATTATCACGTTAATGAGGCGAATGATGTGAATAATGTGATGGGTTCATCTGTGCGGTTGTGAGAGCTGTTCATTATTATAGAGTTTTAGTGATAAGTTAAATGCAGAAGCTGGAACTGCTAAATGTATTTATATATTTATTATCAATAAAAAATATTATCTACAATAAGCCCCTTCAAATAAATATGTAGTCTTGATATGGTCAGGGTTCAATAAGATATTTTATTTATTTTTACTTGTAGGTTACATGTATGTATATATAATATCGTAGCTTTAACATATTTAACATTTACACATTACGTAGAGCAGGACAGATAGAAGGAGAGGGTGAAAGAGTGAAAGAGAAGAATTTCAGCTTAACTTTGTAATTTACAATACATCTTATGTACTCTCAATCAATCTCCCAGCTCTATTAACACTTTTAACTGATGCTATCCAACTATGCAAACCTTTATGCATCTTATTCTAAACACATACAGGTGACTTATGTTACAAAAAACTTTCAGCTGAACAGTTAAGTATCTAATAGATTGCAGTTATCGTATTTGTATTTTTTATTGATTTTTTTTGTATTGGTTTTCGCAGTTGCGATATACAATATACAGTTGATATTATGTGGTTATAATGCTTTGGGGTTTACTTTCCGAAATGTGATGGCTTAAGAACTATAAAGCTATTTTCAGTTTAAGTAGTAGAGATTTGTCTTCATAACACTTACTTACGTACACATAGGTGCGTATATAATGCTGATACTCGTAGTTCAATAGATGTACATTAAATTTCTCAAGCGAATACACATATATATTTATTTTTTTTTGATCTTTTTTTGTAGCTTTTGGATGAACATTGAATGCTGTTGATACAATAATTACTTTGGTTTATAAATATATTTGATATTCATTTCATTTGGTTACTCGGTTATCTGATTATTATTACTATTTACTTTTGTTTGAGTGTAGTTCTTGGTGCAGTTGAATTACTACATTTGTTTTGGTTGTTGTGGTCAATTGCCCTGTAAATTAGTTAGTTGTGCGAAACTTATCTGCGATTAGATAGAGGTAGGTCGACCTCCTTCTAACTTCTACATACTCACACATGTACTCGTACTTGTATTCATAGGCTGCAGTTGTTGGTGCCTTTTGTGGTATACTTAGGTTTAGTTTACGATTCTGCTTAATTAACTTTTTGGATTAGAATATTTGCCTTACATCGTTTGCTCATAGATATTTGTACAGTTCTTCTTCGTATGAGTGTTTTTTGAAAAGAATTTCAATGCATTATAAATACAATTGTAGTTGTATAATTAGAATTATGTGTGTAGTGCCTACATAAATTACATCTATAGTACAAAGCACAAAAAGTTCAGCCTAAGAAACCATCACAAAGTAGAAAAATAATTATTAACACATTTAGTTTTGTTTTGTTTGTCACAAGCACTCGAAAATGTATACGAATAATTATTTAACTCATTTTATTATACAGGTAAACCAACATTCATATTTCTCAGCCTCACTCATTCAAATGTTTTCTCTCTAATTATTAGTACAACATACGAGTAGTTACAATTTGGGAATCATATTACCGTCGCTTCGTATTTGATTTCTGCAATGAAAGCAATTGAGAAACCATTTTAATGAGAAAGTTAAATTATTTTAAAATATGCAATATAAATTGAGCATTATGTAAATGAAAAGTTCATTAAATTTTCAGCTGGAAAGTCTCACACAGTCAGCCACAAAATGCGACTAAATAAAAAATCAAAGTCCAAGGCAGGCGACGCCTTACAGTTGTGCACCATTGAGTTTGTTTGTTTTGGTTTTTCTTTTTCTTTTCTGTTTTCAGATTTTTTTTTGGGTACTCTGCGCATGCAATTGAATTTGAACCCTTTACGGGCAATTACGCTGCCAAGCCGAGCTGGCTGGCTAACAGTGTCAATGTCAAAGTTGAAACCTGGCCGCATTGTGGCAACTTTTACCGCCCCATTTTGTATGCCAATAACGTGGCATAAAACAAACTAGAAAGGCGCAAAACAACTTTTGATTGCCAAAAACCATCTTTATCTCAAAGTCTCTGACTGCCATAGAAAATTAAAAATTGCAATCACGTAAGCAGCTACAACGCTCAAAGGTCGGAAAACGGATGATTATTTATAACGCAAAAGTAAGTTGAAGATTTTTTATGGGTTTCTCTATGTGCCCTATCGCTCTTCTGCGGTCAGCGAGGGCAAATGCTAAATTCGAACTGCATATAAATTGAATTTGCTATAAAGCATAGAAGGAACACATACATATGTACGTCATGGACGTGGGTGAGGAATAAATAAGTTATTTAAAGCTTGACAATGGCTGGCACTGAAATTTGGGAGTGTTTTCTAATGGCAGGGTGCTGTTGGTCTGTTGATCGTAATTGCACATACATGTAAACTGTAAGCCGTTGACAGCCACCCACACCCATTCACACACTCAGACACACACACACATTCGAGCTTACAGTGACACGCTAAGCAATTTAACAATTTTACGGACAATTAAACAACAACATGCTGTCCAGTTCGAGCTCCTCACAGGTCAGTGTAAACTCGTACTTTGTGTGCTCGCTGTATCGCTTTAGATGGGGCCTGTCATTGAATTGGCTGATGCTCAACAAAATGGCTTAAATGTACTTGTAGCTAAAGCTGGGTCTGTACATAAACTATCGATTAGTTTAATGCGCAAAAATACGAGCCAACTTCTAGCTTCAAGCAATGGGGCAAACACAAAGCTGTCGTTGGTTCAATGTTGGGCTGGCTCCAGGCGCGGTATAACAAATTAAATTAAAATTGTAAATTTCACAACATTCGGGCGCGAACTTTATGGCCCACAAATCAAATGCACGAGCTGTGACTGCACTGGGCGTTAGCCAGACCGAATGTTGCTCATACGTTCAGTTGGCTGCCTGCGCTGTCCTCGACTATATGGACTCTATGTTTGCCTGTCCAGCTGTAACGGTTGTGCATGTCGTGACAAAATGTGGTGCAAAAGGACAACAGAGGCTGCCCTCTATGGTGTTGCTGATGTTGGGGGCGTACAGTTTTATTTTTTTAGCATTCGTTTTTCATTGTTTGTGGCCATGAAACAAAGGCCAGTGTGAATGGAGACAATGTACATATCTGTGGCGAATACTAGAAATTATTACATTGTTAACGAAACTATGAGTATTTGGAATTTGAACATATGCCACAAACAAATTATGATACTATACGAAAATGCATATACGGGTACTGTAATTAAATGCTTTGCACTCGAATGAAGCTGAGTTCAATTTGTAGCACAGTGCAATGCATATTGAACAGGGCAATAGCAAATTGCATCAGTGCTCAATTTAATATGCTAAGCTCGACTCGAATTGATTTGTTGTAGGCAACATTTGTGGTATTAGGAACTGGATTTACTTGCAACTAGCTGCAGCTGTGGCTGCATCAAGTGGTGGCAAGCGGCATGCCCAAGGTTGAGTGCGGTGCATGGCCCGCAAATGCAATGTATGCAAATGAAAGGCGTCTGTTTGCCAACGCTGTCATGTGTCTCTCTGTTCGGTCTGTTTGTCTTTTGCCTCTCTGGCTGTTTGTCTGTTTCTCCCACTATGACGAGGCTTTTGGGTTGTATAAGCGTTTAGTTAATGTTGTTGTTAAATTGTGCATTGTATGTTTGTGTTTACAGGCGTTTCTACTTTAATTGAAATTAGTGCCGAGTTTTCGATTAAGACTTGACTCGATTGTTTAGAGAAGCGGTTCCAGTGTAGCAGAGATAAATATTTGCGCATGTAGTCGTCCGACAAAAACACACCTAATTTAGTGGCTAATTGCTTTGGGGACTTTGATATAGTATTCTTTTAATAACACTCCTGCTAGGCCTCCCTGGCGACTGCAGTATATGATACTCGTATCATTTATTAATAAAGCAACAGAGACCAAAAAACTTCAGTTCACAACATTGCAGGTGGCCAAAAAAGATCAAATAGCAAAGTTATATGAGGCAAGAGCTCCAAACTAACGACATTTGCAAAAGTTTTCGCCGGCTGGAATAGGCAAAGGGACAACCCATTTGTCATATGGATGCTTGCGTGGTCACCCCAAAAAAGTAACCCAAAGAGCCTTTGCTTCTCTGTAGTTCTTGTTTGGTTAAGGTAAGCAAATTGCACACGTTGCGGTGTGTTGGGTGGTAACAGCAACAAGATGAAATAATTCAATAAAGAATAGAAAAAAGTTTCTTTGAGCTGGCATCGTTACTGCTGCTGCTGTGCTTACTTTTGACCTTACAATTTGAAGTGTGTCAACGTGCGAGTAATTTCTATTAAAATGCGCAACACATGTCAGAAAAGTTTGTCGCCACTTTACAGAGGCGAAACCCTTTTAGGTCCCTAACTAATTTTGCATTACACACACGGCGTATGCGTAATTTTTCCTGTTGCCTGCTGACATATAACATGTCACGCCTGGAAGTATGCAACACCGGAAGCAACAGCGGCCAGGCACATTGTGATTATCATCATCATTGACGTCGACGTTGTCATCAGCATTAACGTTAGACGTATTATTATCTGGCTAAAGTTTTTTCCTTTCCTTTTTATAAAGCTTTTTTTTAAGCATCTGTCACAAGTATTACAAGCTGTGTAGGCATATTAGCTTTGTTATAGCAATTTAAAATGCTGACAATGAAGCTTTAATGCTTTCTAATATATTTATGTATTATTTGCTGTGCAAAGAATAGAATAGACACTTGCTGAATTTAATATAAATTATGTGGTTGATTCAATAATGAGCAAATCTTTTTGAATTCAAGGTACAGGGTATGTCAATTTCGAGGTTTTGCTCTGCTTCTTGTCCCCTTTTCCGACTGGTGCGGGCTTGCCTAGCGATATGGGCTTACGACTAGCGGCAACAGAGCTTGCCTCTGACATTTTGTCGTCGGCGGCTCATCGCAATCATAATTTCCATCTTTATGAATTTTTAATGAGAAAAAACCAACTCGAACTGGAAGAAGGCGCTTAGCACAGTGGAGAGCAGTGCCTGTCACTTGCAATTTCAACTAAATTTTTTATAAGGCTGACACGCAATGGCCTTGAAAAGAACAGGATACCCCAGACCCAGGCCCAAAACCCCAGACAGAGACATGGTGTCGGGCTCAGACTAAATCCAGGTCACGCCTTAAGCCTGTACTGCCAAGAGCATCAAGTTTATGTTGTATTTAGTTAGGCAAATATTTATTTGATTGGTTTTGCGATTTGCATTTGCGTATTTGTGATGTAAGCGATGCGAAAAGAAAAGGAAATTGTGCGAGGACCAATGAAAAAAACACAGAACGCTTGTATATTGATGGATCTGCTTGAATTGTGTGCAAGCAACGGTGGATATGGAAACGCAAAGAAAGAGACGTATAAACAGACAGAAAATGATTGAATGAGGCGCCACATAATAAATGACTCAAAAAGAGAGAAGGGGGGAGGCTTTTGTATTGACACAAGTTGCAAGTTGATGATGTGGCACCGGAAAGAAACTCTTTAATAAGCCATGCAAGCAAACCTAATTAAGAGCTCATTAAAGTTGTTTCAGGTGAATAATGATTGAGAAAACTGAATGCCTTCACAAGCGTTAATTATACCAGTCAAATAACATAAATGCTAGGAGGAACCAATGAAAATCAGCCTTGCGTAGGGCCTTTTGCATATGAAATACTAATTAAATAACAAGTCTTGTAATTATGCCTCAAATATCAATGGTAAGAGCTATGCAATTATAATATTAAAGTCCGCATTCAGCTTTAAATTTTTAATACCAGTGGATATTGAAAAAAAGCGAATTGCGTAAAAAAGGCAGCAAACCTGCGGCAACATCCTGTACAAATAAGCCGGATGCGAAGAATAAATAAAAGCCAAATAGAAGAAATGAAGAAAAATTATAAGGGAAATCTGAGAGATGCAAAGATGCGGGGATTTAGGTATGGGCGTGGACACCGGATGCCCATAGGAGAGTGTGGCGAAAGTGTTGCCGGAACTTGACCAACCCGGCGAGGCATACTCGCATTTTATTTTGTCTCTGAAAGAAGGACAGCGAAATGTGTTGCTAACAGTATTTCAGTAATGACCCTAATATCTTGGCCTTCGTTATAAATTCAAATCAGCTGTTAGGCAAAAATGTGATTTATTTAAATTTGCAAATGTGCCCAACGAACAATATTTTCACCCTTTTAATTATCAGATTTGTCTGGCTGAGATGAGGGAGAGCATATTTCACTATAAAGAGCACTGCGACAGCTAATCAATGTTAATTCATTTCTAACGAGGCGTCGTTAGAATCTACAAACAAATACACACACACTTGCGCTTGAATGGCATCATCATCAAAATGCCTGCCAACTTTCAAGTCGTCAAATTGCAATGTTGTTTTTGTTAATATTGTTATTGTTGTTATTGTTATGGTTGGCATTTAACGATAATGTGCACATATCGAAGCCATAAACAGACATTGAGAGCCAATATAAAATGTCTGCCAGGCAGGCCAGAAACAGAGCCAAACCAAATCTGTATGCAAGTCTACAACTCTCTCAGAATTTGTATTAGTATCTATATCTGTGCATGGGCTGCTATGTGGGCGTTTAATGCGATTCGGCTTGCCCCAATGTCATATACATTAACAAAGTTTCGGGCTAAAGATAAACTTGAGTTACATTGAATCGAGGGTAGCCCCTGAATTGTTAGCAGAGCTTGTCCTTCTACTAGGAAACTCATACAACATTGTCATTCGGATGGCTTTTAAAACAATCGGCCACTATAATGAAAACTAATATTAGCAGAGCTAAGCCAGGCTGACTAAAATTAGTAAATTGACACCTGCCTATATCAACACTTCTATACTCACCTGCACGTCCCACTTCTGAAACTGCCCTCGCGTACTTATTGTACATCTATATATATCTGTCGCAGTTTGTCGGAAGCCTTTCTGCTTTTGCGGTTGTTTGCTTATGCCAAATATTTGATACGAAAATATGTGTTAAATTCCATCTCTCGTTCCCCTTTTCTTTTCGGCATTTTCTCTATGTTTCTGTGCTCGGTTTGTTGTGGTTTCTGAAATTTATATATACCATAGAACTCGCTTGCAGCAGCTCGGCTAGCCAAACTTTTGTAAACAAAAAGCACACACAATAAGTGCAAACATTTCGCTCGGCTTCAGCGGTTTGCGAACTGTTGACAATCCTTTTGCAGCCCGGCAAAGTATGCTACAAAATTTGTTAGACAAGATGGGGTGAAAGAGCCTGCGTTGGGTGGTTGCTGCTGCTGAAGGAGATATATTTAACTGTTTGCCATATTATGGCTTTTATATTGAGTTGTTTTGGACTTATCTAGTTTACTGTCAACTGGCAACGACGACGAGAGGATTGTGCAAACAATGTTCAAGTGGATGGAAAGTTCTACCAGATAGGCGTTTATTTTTTATGGCTGATATCAAATCTTGTTTGGAGTTTTAACACAAGCATGACACTCTGCCTAATGGCCATTCCTAGCAAGGGGCATAAAAATCATTCATAATGCTAATTTCGAAGCACTGATACACTGTAACATTGATTTATGCAGTACAAATAAGCGTTGTAAATATGCCATAAATTACGTATACGCAGCGTAATGGCTAAAGAAATGTAAATCATTTGTAAAATACTTTAGACACAAGTGAGGCGTGGCTTCGACCCATTGCGGTCTGGAACTAAAGTCACTTGAAAGCTGGCTGAGTGGTTACAGATAGAAACGCATTAACATAAATTACCTTGCACAACGTTCCAACGATGCTGGAGCCAACTCCTCCTCCACCACCGTCTTCCGATTCCCGACCTACAATCACACACAGATGCACACAGCACAAATGCAGGCCAAGATAGGACAAATACAAAGTCATAGCAATGAAGTGGTTAAGTGGCCAACTCAAACATATAGACACACACGCAAACACAGACACACAGATAGATAGACAGTCACATGGCTGCTGAAGATTTACAGGGATAACAGCAGATAGTTGAATCCTCACGCGATTCTTATGCATCCAAGGGAGCTGTTGGACCCTTTGCGGTTGCAGTTCCTCCGCCACTGCCACTGCCACTGCCACTGCCGCTTGCGGAGGAAGTACGAGAGACGCTGGCATGTCCCATGCCCATTGTCTGACGCTGGGTGGTTGTTGGTGTTGTGGGTTGGAGCAACGGCGAGTCGAGGCTGCCATTGCCACTGGCATTTGCTACATTGGTGGCACGTGTCAGAAACCAGCAGTCCATAGGCGTGGGCTTGCCTTTCATTATGACTGGGCCGCGGTACTCCAAATGAAACGAATCGTCCTGGTTGATCTCTTGGCACAGCAGGCTGTAAAAATGCAAGCAAAGACGAAAGGATTGTGCAGCATTAGTATAAGTACTTATTCTTGGATATGATTTAAGACTGTTGCGTGTTGCTGCCGCAAAGTGCAGAAACCACAGTAAATTATGTACAATTCATATTGCCAATGGAGGGTCGCACATGACACTGAGTGTTTTATGGGAAATAAGTGCACAAAGACAGTATTCATCCGATGAAGTTCGGTTTGATACTCTTGTGAAGCATAGTTGATAAAAGTTTATCACAAAACGCAATATTTTCTAAATAAACTTTTAAGGTGCATTTAAAAAGAAACTGCTTTAAAAGCACGTCGAATTTTATATAACATACATATTTGTAGACCATGCAATTTAAACAATCCGTGGACTTTTGAGTTTGTCTAAATGTGCATAACGAGCAGAACAACCGGCCCATTTGCGATGCCACTTATGTGACCATATATTTTATAATAATGGTATACCATTAAAATGGAACCCGGGTATTAATTTAAGTAAATTATATTTTGGTATATTTTTGTACATTACATTCAATTAGGTTAGACTAAGTTACTTATATATATGCATTTAAAGTCCATGGTCTAATGCAATCATAACTGTAGCCGTTCTTACATGTATTTTATTAAATTACAATATTCGTTTTTGCGATGCTGCCACTGGGCGTTTGTACTTATATCCTGTCATAAAATGAAGCAATTTTCTGTAGTGTGTGTTTTGCAATCAAAAGTTTCACACACTGTGCCTTTTATGCGTTTCTTTTTTGCCTGCTAAACATAATATTAAATTTGTCTGGTTGGAATTTCGATGCGCTTATTGCGGTCGCATTTCCGTTTCCGTTTCGTGCATTCCCGACTTTTTGCGTCAATACGTGATTTAATGTATTTGTGAGAGTAAATGTGTTTACCATATACTATTGTAGCATGTAGTGCTCAGTAACTGATGGCATACATATTTAACTTAATTTATTGGCAGAATTTCCCAGGAATCGGGTCGAATATTGGCCACAATTCTGATGCCATTGGGCGCCTTTTTAATTAGCGTTGTGTGTGGGCCAATGAAAATGTGATATACATGTAAAACAGACAATTTGCATATCCCTTACAAACTTAATAAAGTGCTTTCCCCAAGCCTTTAAAACGCCCATTAATTCTCTTTCCGCCATTCGATTGTTTACCCAACTGATTAAAGAGTGGAATCCAACCGTAAACTGACAATCAAGATATAGCGTCAAGTTAATGTGTTTAATTAATGTCTGCATTCCAATGCACAGTTACTCGTTGCATAATTGCAAAGGCAAATATTTAAGACAGTGTGCAAATATTAAGCAAGGCAAATGAATAATTAATTGGCCAATTTATATGCGAACCAATAAAAAAACTGTAGTAAATGAGCAAGTAAACGATTGAATGCGCTTTAAATTTCATACAAATGATATTAACTTAATTAAATGCAATAAATTTCATACAGATTGGTGAACAATTAAAACTTTGTATTATTCGTGAATGGCAAATAAATCCATTGATTTAGCTGCTAAAGGCAGCTTTGACTTGTTAAACTTTTGCAGTAATATTAAATACTATGAAAAACAAAAAAGTTCTTTGTGAACTGATTAAAAAATTATATATCGTTAAATTTAAATATTATTTCAATTTTTACATTCGGACTTAATGCATAATTTAACAGACCTCGATGAAAATAATGTGCAAAATTCTGAGAATATGAATAAATAATGCTTTTACATGTTAACTGCCTTTTCCAAGTAACTGTAAAATAAACCCTTCTTTATGGATAATTTGTAAATTAAAAGCTTTTTATACATAATGCGCCTTTTTATAACAATATGCGCCTTCTACAAATTACTTCCTAATAATTTTGGGGACACATTATATTAATGGCAAATATTTTATAATTTTGGCACCTGATCGTCCTAAATCTCCTTATACTTTTATAAACTATTTCCCTTAATTATTATATTAAAACAAGTTCATTTATAAATTCGGAATTAATTATTATGCATGTACATTACATACAAGTTATTATAGTCAGATAATCAATTATTTATGTTATTTTTAGAAGAAGTATATTCACCTAATTAAATTTGCTGAAGCTAGAACAACAATGGCTAAATATCGAGAGAGCACAAATATAACCGAGATTGAGTGGAACACTTAAGAGAGAAAGTAGCTGAGCGAAAAAATTAGACACAGAGAGCGATAGAAATGAGAGAGTGGATTCAGGTAAACAGCTGAGCTATTTGTATGAAAATTTGGCTCTGTTTTGATATGGCTTCGCAGTTGGCTGATGGCTGTTGAGCGGCGCTAAATTCTTGGCTGGTATACGGGTGCGAGTTCTTGACTGCGTGGGTTGAAAATGCTAACGCATTATGCGAATAATAAATAAATTGTGATAAGTACAGACAGGCAAGTAGATCTTAAATCAGTAAACGCAATTGGATTTGAATACTCAACTGCGGTTGGATAGTAATTGACTCTGCTAGACACCTGTTTGATGGTAAACAAAACTGAATATCGTACGATATAATATGAAACATATGACTTGCAGTCGTCGTATACTGCCACTTGTACATGGATTTTGTTAGCTGCATTTTCAGTAAATAAATTAATCAAAGGCAAATATTGCGTGTCGTTTGTTTACAATATTTCATTTGCAATCTTTTGTTTTTGTTTTGTATCATTGCCAGCATGAAAAAATCAATAAAGAGAACGCAGAGAAAGAATGTAGTTCATACGCTCTTTCTCTCTTCCGCTCCCTCTCTCTCTCTCGTTTTGCTCACCCTCAATCGGTTGCTCTCACTGAGACTGTTTCTTTGATGGTCAAAATTCATTTGCTTCCTCGCGCGCACGTTTGGTTTCAATTTTGCGGTGTTGTTTTGCCGATTGCCTTTGACATGATATTTAGTTAATTTGGCTGGTTATTATTGTATTTATATCGCGATTTTAATTGCAAAATGTTGTTGCAGTTGCTGGAGGCATTACAGCGGCTTGTAAATCAATTAAAACAACAATTGGCTTCACTGCTGTGGCTGTCATTACCACAGCACTTTTACGGTTTCTGGCCATTGTACGGGACACGGGCAAGCAGCCGTGCCAGCTTTCAGCGCTGTGGTCGAGCACCACGTCGCCAATTGGTCATGGACTACATATTCGAGTGCTTCTTCAATGACACATTTGAGCATATCACTCGAAATGGTTTGCAGGATCGGCAATCCCGTCGTGACATTCTCGATCACCTCAGCTCCATCATAAAGGGCTGCAGCGAAGGACAGAATGTGCAAACCGAAGAGGTAGCCAGCTTGGCGGTAGTTGCAGCCATGCGGTACCATCAGTTGGCCAAGGATGGCAACGGTCAGGTAAGATGAACTTAAAATCTTAAATCTTTTAATTAATGTTCATTTTAATAACGCATTATTTGGCGAAATGCCTTGGCTAGCATCGCATTTAATTTGAAATGTGTTTTATGTGGAAACTTTATAAAACTTTATATACATACGAGTATATGGTAAAAGAACTCTTATCTCTCAAAGGTCTGCCTCATGGGGAAGTATCACAACATTTTGTATATTGCTCTGCGCACCTGTTGGGACTGGGGTGTGCGCGATTCAGAGGTGGTCGTTCAACTGTTGGGTAAGTCAAAGGCAGAGAAACTTAATAATTTAATACCCATACATGCACGTACATATTTGTGCACGTATGTCAGGACCGGTGTGAGTGCGAGTGTGAGACGTGTGCTTTGGGGCATGGCCTTTTGTTTTGCATATTTTAATGAATTTTATGACATCGCATCAGATTATAACGCCCGTAAGCAGGCGGGATTCAAGATCTCATTTAATCACGTGTTTCTGCTAATTGCCAGCTGAAATTGCGTTAAGGTACGAGAAAGTGTTGCTAATGCCATTTGTGTTAGTGTTGACGCTACTGCCACTGTTGCTGCTGTTGAAAGTGTAGTTCTCCTTGTTGCATCGTAAAACGTGAAACTTGTAAAGTGCCTTAAAGTGTTGCATGTTATTTGGGCCATGCCTCTGAGCTCTCGTTTGGCTGCCTGTGCGTGTTGCCTCTAATTAAAACGCTGCGTAAATTTGCCAGGCTGAAGACCAAGTTAATGGTATGCCAAGGCTCCACGTCTGCAAGTCTGTGTGTGTACTATAAGTGTGAATATGCCTGTGTTTACTTGCTCGCTTTTTGCCAATGTGCGTGGAAAGCCATGCGATGAACATTTCCTTTTTTTGATCGCGCGACGACTTTCAGCATTGCTAGCCATAACAGTGTTTGCCCCTCTGCCCCTTCGCCCGGTTCAGTTATGACTGCCAACGGCTATGCACAGTCCGCTTCATGCTTTTACAAACAATTTCTGGCAACTGACATTTTGCAAGCTTCCGCTTCCCGTTGCCGCAGCGACTTCATTTTGTGGCTGTAGCGAACGCTACAGGCAGCCATTTTTTTAGCATGTGGTTTTTTGGCAACAAGTGCAGTTAGCTAATTGGCTCTCTTTTGAGAATTTACGAAATATTTTAACAGTTTGACTTCTGTTTCTGCTCCACAGTGGCCATTTACCAGTGTGAAAAGACGTTCGAGCGCATCTTTCTAGGTGCTTTGTTTGGGACACATGCGCCGCATTTCATTGCCGGGTGGCGCAGCGATTTTCGGGATCAGGTAAGCCATATTGTCTTTGTAACATATGTAGTGATGAGGTAAAGCTGCTTCTGCTTCTGCTTCCTCGTTTCTGACAGCATGAAAATGTGCGGGCTATGGTCTACTTTCTGAAGCATGCAACACGCGAGCAACTCATGCTGCCCGTGTGGATACCTCGATTTGAGCAGGAACGCCAGCTCAGGTGAGTTGACAGCATACCGAATTTATGGCTGCCATGTTGGTGCCAAAATTTGCACAAACATTTTTTGGGGTTTGTGGTTGAAAACGTTAACAATTCACATAGACGACTGACTTGCCCAGTTGACAATAGCAACAACATGTTGTTGCTCGTTATTTTGGCTCTGTGCTCTACTCGTATGTTATTTTGGTTATTTGATTGCCAGCGGCTCTAAAAGTTGTGTCATATTCTGTCAAGCTAATTGGAAAGCCAACAAAAAAGCCCCTTTAACTTTAGAAGCTTTTTCCATGAACATTTTATAAATAACGTACATTAAAAAAAGCATCCATTTTTGGAAATATTTTTTTTTAACGATAACTTGCTGAATATCCATTAAATTAAAAGAGTAATCAATTGCAATTTGCGCTTCAACTAAATGCAAATTGAGTAGATGACCTTGAACATTTGAAAAATATATAGTTAAGCACACGTGAAGAATATTGCAAGCCCTTGGGAAATTACGAGAGCAACAGAAAAGAAAAGGAAATTGCAAATAAAAGGATTTTAATTAAATTAATACATATGGCATTGTTTGTTCGCTGTGCCTGTTTGTCAGACATAATTGAGTAAAGGATGGCGACACTTTACAAGCACATATACATTCCCACGTATACATGCATACCCCCACACACACACATACATTCCTTTAAACAATGGTCGCTGCGGCTTTCAATCTCAGCTGCTTGTTCCTTGGGCTGCTGTTGGTGTCATGTATAATTAAGATTTTCACTTCTAACACGAGCTCAGCTCGTTGGTTGTCTCATTTTTTAGCAGCCGACAGATTTATGAACATGTGAGTGTGCGTGTGTGTGTGCGTGTGTGTGTATCTATGTATCACAATGTCCCACAGTCTGTTTGAGGGTGTAGTATGTTTGTGTGTCTGCTGCGATAAGCTGAAAACCAACAGCAAGCGATGTAAACCTTTGTTATTTTGGCTTTGTTTGCCAGCACTCCGGAGGATTAAAGTCAAAAATGCGTGTAATAAGCGCACAAAGCTGCTGCCAGGCTAACACTCAAGTTCTGATACATACACATACGCTCGTGTAAGTAATATAAAAGAAGCTCTCTGACAAACATTAGGAGAACATTTATGATGCCCTCTCGCTTGAGTCTTCAGCCCCGGCAAAACACACAAATGAGTAAGCATTAATAGCTGCAAGTACGGCAAGTATATGAGTGCTTCTGTGCGGATGAAAGTAAAAAAGTATGCAACGTGATAATAAACACAAATCAACGCCTCAAGCTGCCAACGAATGAACTCGCATATGCCAAATCTATCAGTAAGAAGATACACTAAGAATATTATCAGGCATTCTGGACGGGGAATTTGCGACAATGTCAAGTTGAGCCAAGCTTAAAAGCTGAGATTTTTCAATGAAATTTGCAGATGATTTGTGCAAGTTAAATACAGTTGAGTTGAGGGACTTGTGTTGGTAGTAAAATGATTTAATTGGGAATTAGCAATATGGCTTGACAACTGCCATTTTACAAGTAACTGGACTTGCAATTGTCAACATAGCTTGCCTAATAAACTCTAAATTAATTTGTCAGAAATTTTACAACACGACTTGAAAATGCGCTTATCGCCTGCCCAGCCAGAGTCAGACCCATTGTGTGTGTGTGTATGTGTGTGTCAACAAATCACCTGCCAAACGAGCGTGCGTAGTAGTCGAATGTGCGTTGATGTGTCGCTTTATTGTGGTTTTTAGGCTTTTATTTGCCTACTTTTATGCATAGACATAAAAGGCGGCAACAGTGTAGCATGCGGGTGACTTTGTCTCGAACGTGCCGCAAAGCGCTTCAAGTGCATACTATGTATGGTACATGATGTGGTACATGCTAATGCCTGTGTGTAGGCAAATGGCTAACAATTCGGCGTATACGCAATATTGAAGCCTCTATCCTGGGGCTTATGGCATATGGAAAACTTAGAAAAGCCAGCCAGCCAGTCATCCAGCTGTAGCAACAGATAGCAAAAAAGCAACAAGCAGAAAGCAACAAGCAAAAGGCCTGCCGTTTAATTTGATTTTGGCACAATTCCCTACTCCTCTGACAACACTAACTTCCTGCAACTCTTTCCCTTGGTCGCAGTTGAGCTAATGTAGTCTTGCCATTTGGTCACCTTTTAAGGACAGCTTTGTGGGCGTCCATTAAAGCAACAAAGTGTGGCCTAAAAGCACACACACTATGAACTGGGAACTTTTCGCATTTACCAGATTACTTAACCCACTTGGTATCTCACATCTGACTAACAATTTACTCCTCTCATTATCGCATTTTGCAGATTCATTGACGTGCCCATCGAGTCCTGTGGCTGCTCATCGCCCTTACGCATTGCATTGCAAGCGAATGCGCCCGAATTACTGCTAATATTGCTCAGGTAAGAGGTGCCGGAAGGAAGTACGATGTGGGGTGGGCAGAGCGAAGGGGCACTGCAAGCGAACGAGCCACTTCAATTAGTGTAGAAAACCATGTTAAGCGAACGGCACTTGGCAGCGGCTTCGTAATGTATGCAACATAAAACTCTGCGCATCGCTTAGCATAATCAAGAGGTCCGACTGACAATGCCATGACCCCGCCACCCCTGTCTTTGCGGCATCTCTTGTCAGCCTCTTGAGCGACGCAAATATTAACATTAAATATGAAAGTCGCTGCCAAAGCGAATTTGCATGACAAGGCGACGTCTCCACAGTGTCTCATGGTCGCCAAGCAGCTTGACACAACTTATGAGTGTGCACTCAGCAACAACTACAACAACAACAGCAGCAACAGCAACAGCAAACATCAACAGGAGTAACAACAGCAACTGCCGCAACCAAAGCAACAACTAAGATTCATAAAATTTATATGTAAACGCTTGCAGTTTCGAATAGTTCTCAACCACTCAGTCACCGTCCTTGGCTCTGAGCCTGGCACTGGCACTGGCACTGGCACTTGCATTGGCTTTGCCGCCTCTGGCCCTCCACTGGCGTTTCTCTGCGGTCGGCAATTTATTGTTTTATAACTTGATATTGCTTCGATGTGCTTTTCCTATATTTTTGTGTTATTGTGGTTGCCACATGGCCACGCCTCATTGCTTGCACAGCTTTCTGGCAAGCACTGGGGCTCTTTCAATTTTTGATGCAGCGCCAGAAAGTATACTTTTGCATAAAATGCGAATATTGATTGTGAGCCAAAAAATGGCGATTCCAATCAAATTCAAACAACGAGTACGAAATTCGATTTCATGCCAAAGAAGTCGATGCTTTAATGCTCTAAGATCAATGCCATAAATTGTTCTGTCAAAACTAACTAAAAAGATATTGGAAAATGTAGAAAACTATATAAAGTGCATGCTAGTTAAATCATATTATGCAAATATAATACAATTTAAGCAATCGCGTTTCATATGCAAACCGAATTGTTTTAGTTTGTGCTCCACAATCAAATTGCCCCCAAAGCCGAGCCAAGTTCCTTGAGGCCCTGTCAGCTGTGTTGATTGCAATAGATACGATCAATAGGCGGTCTGAGAGAGGAGCCAAGAACTTGAAGGCTAAGTGGGTGAGTGAAACAAACTCTCATTTGGCCGCTTGTCAGTTGCTTCTTTTTGAGCTTTTTGCATCGACGCCTTGTTTGCCTGATTGCTGCCTTGTCTATTGATTTCAGTGCTGCTATTGTGGCCATAACTTATCGATATTGTTTACGCTTTTGATTTGAGCTTTTTTTCTCGCTTTGCTGCATTTTCATTACAAATTGGCCATAAAATATGCAAATTGTTTGGCTATGGAAAGTATTTTTTACATTTTTTTTATTCATTCGCGTATAATTTGTGTAGCGTATCCAGGGTAATTTATCCTGCCAAAGGCACTTTCGAAATATTGTAAATTGTGCCACAAATACAAAGTCGGTTATACGACTGACTATACGAGTACACACAAATTCTTCTATCGCAATTCTTACACGCTCCTTTTTCCGAGTGGAATGCAAATGAAATGCGATATGCAAAGCGATTGAAATATGTACAATATATTTTGACAAACATTTTCAATTTAAAATGTGACAACGCTCATGCCGTTTGCCAGTTACTGTCAGCTGACATCTTACTCAGACATGGCCTTCTGCCACAATTTGCACTTCATTTGCAAATTTACCATGGTATATAGAACACATTGTACATACACACTTATGTGTGGATTGGTTGGTTGGTGGTGTGTGTCATGTGTGCTTATGACAGGACGACGACTACCGCGACCCGTGTTCAGTTCATTATTTCATTTGCACATTGTGTTTATCAGCGCCTCAAACATTTATTACCCCTTACCTGCCGCCCTGTCAGACCAGTCGCAGTCGCAGTCGCAATCGCAATAGCAGTCCTAGTCCACAACGAACCCGAAACGTACCCAAACCATTGCAATTTAACCCAACTCACTTCGGCACAGCCTCAGCAATGTCGTCTACAAATTACTGTTAACAACCGCAGAACATTTGCCCAGCTCTTTGCCCCGACCGCTAGCTAACCAACTACGTGCCCCAGCACAAGTTTGTTTGTTGGCATCTGGCATCTGGCATCTGGTTGCTTGTAACTGGTGACTGGCAACTGGCAGCTCGTTGCACGTAGCCAACAGTTAGCCGCATTCGTGACCGCTTATCATTGCAGATATGGCGCTGCACCGCAACCCCCCGATGGAGGCACCTCCGTTATTATTGCGCTGCTCGACAAACTGATCGAAAATGGACGCAATTATAGCTATGAACTGGTGCTCTGCCTCAAGATACTGATGCGTAACGTGCCCATGATCGAAATGCCATTCAAGGTAAGCCGCACAACAACCTGACAATAAAGGAAAGCTGAAGCAAATGAGAACTGTAACTCAGGCGTATCCTTCATCCTTCATATGCGGGATACCAAATGTCTACCTTTATTAACTTTCTTTTCCCCTTCTCTCTTTACAGCCAATTGTGTATGCACTACGACGTGAAATGTTTTTCGAACGATACGGACGTCTCTTAATGGACAAAATTATTGGCAAGGAACAGGTCTATGGTGTGCCCGCGCTGCGTCATTTGTGCCGGTAATTATCAACTCCTGAGCTGAGTGAGCTGAGCTCCTGAACTTTTGCTTTGGGCTCAAAGGCAGTGCCAGCTGTCCGGCTTGTCTTTGATGTCGACAATGGGAGGCGATGGGGCCATGGAAAGTTGATAGGATAATAGGAGGATGGGGTGATGTTGGAGCTTACTGTCATCGTATGACAGCCAAAGCACATGGCTGCCGACGTTGCCAACAAGTTTAACTTTTTTATTCAATTACTTTGGCTAAGATTGCTGCTGCTGGTTCGCAACGCTTGCTTGACTTTATACGGGTCTTCCACAGTTTTCTGATAAGCCGTAAAATTTAATAAGTATAAAAGTCGCAGCAACTCTCATGACTAGCTGACAGACTGCCTGACTGTCTGACTGTCCCACTGGTTGCTTGACGGCCTAAAAGTCTGATTGACAGACAGTTAGACAAACCATTTTGTTGACGGTACCGGCAACTGCCTTTAATTTTGGTCTTGACTTTTTGTTTTGTTCATGACCAACACGACGTTGCTTTTATTATTATGTGGCTTACTTTCCTTTGTGCCCTTTGTGCCAATGTCTAGGGTTTATCATAGCTGCCACTACTTTGTCACAGTTTAAGCAAATGACTGGTATCAAATGTCGGGGGAATAAACGCACGAGGCACGGGGGGTTAGCTCCACCACCACCAGCTGTTGGCTTAATTTAATTGAATTTCATACAAATTTGATTAGTGCTCGAATTTAATCGATAAGCTGTCAGGCTATTGACTAATTTGATAAGTTAGCAGAACAACTTTTTCTGTGGTTACCAATGTGGGTGTTGTTGTCACTCTGGTCACTTTGATAGGGTTTCACTGCACACTTGAAGTTGGCTCCAACTTGTTGTGCTCTGAGTATTTGCCTCGCATGTTTGCCATTTGCCAACTCACGTCTCACATAAAATTCGCAACGACTTTGTACCGTATACATTTCACTTGTGTACCAAAATACCCTAGAGCTGCAATAAAGCCGCAAAAGGTTGTACTTTGGTTTGGCAAATATGCAATACAACCTATGATTTACTAATGAGAAGCGGCTGGCATCATATAGTAAGATAGTTATATGCTTATAGGGTATTTTCCAGCCAAGAACTAGTATACTTTCATACTATTTGCTCGTTTCCCAGTTTGTTTTTCTTGGGCCAATGTTAGTATAACCGCGCACTTGCATATCTGAGCGCAACTGGACATGTATATATATGTGTATATATACATGTATAGTGTACATAAATACTTGTGCATATACGTTGAGTCAATATGTTTGTATGTAATTGCATTGATGCCCACATGAAGGTCCCGCAGAGTTGGCGATTGCCAATCTGATTTCAATAGCTGCTGAGGCTGCTGCTCCTTGGCATTTTATTTATGCATATTTGTCATGCTGTTTTCCTTTTACATTTTACATTTCACATTGCAAGTTGAGTTTATTTCATTCTGTCCTGTCCGTGATTTCAATTTGTGCTTATTAATGTCACTCATCATGGTTGTTCTGGCGATACAGCGCATACTTGACATTGCGTATACGCCAAGTGGCCCCCATAAATAGGCAATGCTTGGTTTTTATGACCGTCCGCTTAGTAGGCTGTCGCACAGGGAGCTGCTTCATTGATTGCTGAACTGTCTGAGAGGGTCATAAAGCAGGCGAAACAAAAGCGCACTTCATTTACCACCACAATATTGTTGACACGACAAATTAACAAGTACATAAAAAGTTGTCTCAAGTGCAACTGCTCATCGCGGCTAGCGGCATAAACGTCAGATTAGCGTATTTTGTTAACCTCAGGCTTAGTCAGTTAACGTTTGAGTTTTAAACGCGCTTATGAAATTTTTAAAAATGGTTGGCTTTGCTCCATGGCCAAATATTCGGAAGTATTATAAAGTTTTCCGACTATATGAAGCGTTCGCCATGCTTGATTGCTCGCGAATCAAGTGAAAAAGTAAGAGCACAATATAAGTACAAGTATTGGCAAATGAAAGAGGAAAAAAAGAAAAGAAAATCAGCTCACAATTTCCGGCACTTGAACTTCTTTTCTGGGTTTTTGTTTTGCTCTGCCGTTTGCCATGTGCCGCAAAAAGCGTAACTTTGAGTAAAAGTAAAGTTTGCTGAAAATTTCTTACAACAAAAGTTTTAAGCACATGAACTTTGCCACGTTGCTTTTTTCTCAATGTGAGCTTATTATGTGCAACTTAAATTAATTTATGAAATATGTTGTGAAGATTGACAGACAACTAGCAGAGAAATGCCAAACAGAATGCTGCATCTACAGCTGGGGATTCTTGGCTTTTTAGGGGGCAAAAGTTTCTCCCATCTTGTATGTAAAAGATTTGATCCTAATATAAGTTTTTATCTCATCGTACAGCTGTCGCATTCGTGATATACTGCGGGAACATAATCAGCTGCCAAATGGAATCGATACGCTGAGGTTGCCCAAACGCTTGCAGCGCTACATTGACCTCACTGAAGAGCTCGAAGGGCCCGAACTGCAGCATCAGCATCAGCAGCAGAAACAGCAGCCGCAGTCATTAGAGGAACCCATGCAAAAGCTGACCAATACGATGCAGAGATTGGACACGATAAGTAGCGTAGGCGAGGACGAGAGCGAGGATGAGAGCGAGAATCATGTGCAGTTGCTGGAGGCGGTAACAGATGCTGAAAAGGCAGCTGTCGCTGCCTTTGTGGATGCCGGCAATGGCGCCATAACTGACGAGGCCAAACAGGCGGCAATAGCCGCCTATGTGCTGGCTAACGAAGCCAACAAAACTGGCAGTTGTGATGGCTACAATCCAGAAGAACACTCCTCCCCTTTTGAGCTCAGTTAGCCATTAAGTGTTTCACACTTACCGATAAGTCTCCTCGCTGATGTTGATGCGACCGGGCACACCGGTGGTCTCAGTGCGACTCGTCAGATTGACAGTGTTGCCAAAGAGGCAATAGCGTGGCACACGATTGCCGATGACACCGGTGACAACTTCGCCCGAGTGGATGCCGATGGTGATTTGCTGAAGAAACAAATAGGGAATAAGTATCAAATATATATAGTATGCAATGAATGTCTATTGTAATTATTTTTAATCAAATTTATTTACGGAATAAAATGTTAGTTAACATCACAACAAGAAAGACAGACGCCCTTTATTGCACTGCAGATAACACGAGTTCGACACTTCATTGTGCTAATAAACTCTGGTTAGCTAAGTAAGCCTGGCAAGAGACTAAAGCCAAGTTCCAAAACTAACTCCTACCGAGTTGCCATCAACGAAAAAGTTGCCACAATTACTTTGAAAAAGTTGCAGTTCCTGCTGCGGTAACCAAAACTTTTCTTTAATTAAATTTAAAACGAAATGAGCTGCGGCTACAGTGGCTGCCAAAGAGACTGTGCAACTGCAACTGTGGCATGAACCAAAATCCAAAAGGCGACACTCCCCGCAATCTGTCGCACGCAATATGTGGCAGCAACACGCATGCGATAATGTGTGTCAGTTGGGGATACTTTGCTTTAACTGCTGGACATTGAGTTACTCCACAGGATTGTATTTCGTGGAGTCAACTGAGCAGTTTATACTTGAAGACTGGCAGTTGCCATTGCCATTAATAATACAGGGTATTAAAGCATTACGATTTACTGACTGCACATCTTTGTCATTGTTTTGTCAATAAAACGGCCGAGGTCAGTTGATAAGTTTGGGGCAAAATTAAAGACGAGAAGCCACAGTTGCAATAGCTGATTTTTGAGCCATCTGGCTGAATGTGAAAACTGCGAGCAAGTAAATCAAATCAACGCCTGGCCATGTAGCCAGCAAATACAATTTCGGTAAGTGAACTGAAACTCTAACTGAAACTGACGCAAGCCTCAACCAGTCCGTTTTTTATCTACTTTGAGTTCTGTTCTGGCAATATAGCAAAAAACCGACAGAAAATCTAACAAAAACGGTATTGATTTTTGAAATTTTCGGTATTCTTTTATTTCTCATAGAGATGAATACTCGTTCTTGAACTAAGTATTGCAAAGTGTAGTTTTATGTATTTCACTTAGTTTAAGTTCAATTTTTGGCGCTGCTTGACCAAAACAACCCATGGCCTCAATTGTTATATTTTAAGTTCCTATAAATTATGCAAGCAAAGTTTGCCTGAACAATTGTGGGAATATTTATTGAGAGCAAAGCAAATAGTAGCCAAAAGTAGATGACTAAGAGAGGATGAAACTTTTGGCGTGCATAATTGGCAACTTAAAGTGGCAACTGTAGTTATGTTTGTGTAGTTTTTGTTATCAACAGCTAATGAAGCGTGAAACGGTAGTAGAATACGACTTGAAGTCTGTGGCATTTGTTAATTGGATTTCGAACTATTTGTCAAATTGTAGCTGTCGAAGGAGCAGACAATATCTTCTGTAATGGCTGCTTTTTTTTTTGCTAGTCTATTTTTTTGCTAGTCAAACGTGCATATCAGAAGGTTGCACATGCATCAAAGTTTACGTGCAACTGTTGGCCTGAACATTGCTTCTGATGACAACGCGTACGACTTCGGTTTGAGCAGGACGAAGCAGCAGGATCAGTATCCGTACGTGTTTCCGGCTACATTACCAAAAGCAATCAGTCAAATATGAAATACTGGCAGCCGCAGTAGTTGACTGCAGCGATGGTGGCATGCAACTAGAGACTGAGATGGATGAATGGCTTAAGACACAGTTGCCCCACAAAGTGTGCGTGTGCCTGTGTGAATGTGTGTGTGTTTGTGGCGTGGGGCACAAAGACCAAATAGCAACGGTATTCGGGCAAAAACAACTTAGACAATAAAGCCCAGCGACATGAGCTGAGCATTCGAGGACGAGTCGGCTTCCCCTTCTCTAGCTGCCTCTCTCTTTCTGTTTATATACATATGTATGTTGTTATGGCTTGTTGCACGTTCACATACATACACAAACAAAGGAAATACACACACATATATGCATGTGTATATACAATGTGACTGACAAGCCACAAGCACTGTCCACATAAAGTACAACGATGCTGACGTCGACGGCGACGGAGACGGCGACGGAGACGGCGCTGTTGCCAGTTGGCAGTTGGCTGCTGTAATTGTGAAGGATGTCATCAAGTGGGCAACCCCCCGTTATGTCTGTGTGGGAATCAAGCATATGCACATACATATATACGTACAAACATATCTGACATATATTTTAAGCTCGGGCACTCAAAGGCAAAGTGTTTAAGCCCAAAGAAGAGAAAAAAAGCCGCAGCAGGCTGCCTGATGCCTGCTGAATGGCAGAAGCAGAGGCAGAGGCCATCAAGCCGTAGCACGTCGGCTCAGCTGACGGTTGATGGTCAAGTGGCCAGGAAGCCAAGGTCCACATCGAGACCAAGCAAGAGTGAGATAGGCGGAAGGACAGCATGTCACGCAGCACGATGCTCGTCCTTTGATATCGTGTCAACAATTTCGAATTAATTTCAGCAATTTTCTCAAATTTCCTCAAGTTTTCTAGCAACTTTGAAGTTAGTTTCAGTTGAGCACATCAACTTTTTTGCACAGTTGTTAATATTTTACGTGTTGCCAGTTGCAAATTTGCCGGCTCGCAATTGTCAGGCAATCCATGATTCAATGTCCTCTATGCCCCATTGATGTTTATGCACCATTGAGCCTTTGTTGTTGCCACTCGCTGCTTAAATGCATTCAGCAACAAATTGCGCGAACTTATTCAAGTTGCAGCTTCACACGACTGCGCACGGGTATGGGACAACTTTCAAATGCTTTCATTGCACACAATTAGAAGGCGGTGGGAGGAGCAAAGCCCGGGGGGCCCACTAGGAAGCAGTCAGACGACTGCCATTTGCAATGCATGCCCTCCTTTTCATAGACTTCACTTGAAAACTTGTACATTAGTTGTGCATACAATTTTCAGCATTCATTTAATACTGTCATGCCGGGCCAAGTGTGCAACAGACAGGATAACGGGTAGCAAAAATGCGAAAAGTGTTTGTAAAACATTTTCCTTAATTAAAAATGATAAAGTTGATATTATACACATGGTTGACTCACCACTGGATTGGAACCCATTTTCACGTTTTTGGCCATATCCATCATGTCGAGAGCAACTCTCGCCATGCATCTAGCATGATCCTCACAATGGTCGGGCAGTCCGGAGACAGCCATGTACTTATCGCCGACAGTTTCCACCTGCAGGGTATATTGAAATGATAAATGTATGTCTATGCGGTAAATGTTTGACAGCTGCCCCAAAAACACGAATAACTTGCGACTTGGCTCGGTTTTGGCTCATGCAACTTTTGCGGCCAAGTCAAAAGTGTAATTAAGTTTCTTACAGTTGATGGTCGCGTTTTGACAGGCATTTGGAGCAGCCGTCTATTCAAGTGCGGTTCAATGGATATTTATAATATGTATAAATAGCATTGAGTAATTTGCACTTACCTTGTAAACGTTCAGGTTGCGCTTGGAGTCGGTAAGGGCGTCGAAGACTGTGTAGAGCTCGTTAAGCATTTTAACAATTTTCATGGCGCCCTCGGGATCCGTGTTGGCCGCACAATATTGCCCAAAGCCGACTATGCCGGAGAACATAAGCGTTACGGAGTCGTAGCTGTCAAAATATGTACAATAAATAATTGTACAAATAGCAAATTGTTTGTATTTATGGCCATTGGGATCGAGCAATGGCTACGACTGTGGCCTGTGTTGCAATGGCTTACCGTTTGGGTGGCACTGGACGCTGATGTCGTAACTCATTTGCCACAGACTTGGGCAGCACTGAGTAGAGCAACCTGGCCAAACGAGAGATGGAGAAGATGAGTAACAGTAGTAGCAGAAATGAATGACAAACAAATGGAAAGAAAATGTTGAAGCAATTTTAATTTCGCGCCTGAAAGCATGCAACGATTTTTGTTGCTCTTCGTTTCGTTTTCAGTATACCAGACTTCGAGCTTAATGTATTTCTATTTTCGTATTGCCTCGCATCATTTTTCTTACCTGTCTGTTTTCTGCTTCTCACTCTCCAGATCGCGAAACGTTTGCTGCAGCTTGTCCGTCAGCATTTCCAGATTCTTGGTCAACTTGTATTCCGCCTCAAATTTCTCAGATAGCAGCACCAAATCTCTGGCCGCATCGTGCAGCGGCACATCCGAGATGTAGAGCCCCTTTCTGGTTGGGAGTGGAATCAAAACAAAAAGTAAGAGAAATGACACGCATTTCATTTTACTTAAGTCTATTTAAATTTGCTTGGCTTCTGAACCAGCGAAATAGCAAATAAAATAAAATATATGCAGACGCCAGCCCGAGCTAGAACACTCTTAGGACTTGTATGTGGGCGGTATGTCTGGGTTTTTGGCCAGGTGTGGCGAAAACATTTTTACTGTCACCAATAAATTTAGCTGAGTATTTGCCATTTCTTTCAATTTATATTCAGAAATAATAAACAGCTACCCATAAACAGCACTGTCTCTATAAATCCTTATTCAAATAAACAAACAGTAAATTTTAAACCGTTGACAACTATTTGATATAGCTTAAAGGCTAAATTGTCCACAATATATTTGCACTCACTTGGTTAGATCATCTAAATTCATTACACTGGGATAGCATTGAAAGAGTATCCGATCGGTTTCTGGTATATACATCATTTGGCCCTTGAATACATAAATGGGAACAGATATCAAATAAAACTTCATTTCACAATTATAATAAAGCTGATTTTAATGCGGCGTTTTTGTGGCAGCCGCATTAAATTTTATGCACAATTTCAATTCCAATTCCACTGGCAGCGGCTGTGCGTAATCGGCCATTTTGTTTATTCATTTCATTATGTTGGTGAGTTTGGTTTCATGTACATATGTGGTGCGTGGTGTGTGTGTGTGTGTGTGCGTGTGAGTGTATTGGCCACATATTGAAATCAATGCGCCTGATTGCAGACAAGCGGAGCATGACAGCTCGACAACTGAACAGTTGTTGGCTGTGGCCAAAACTTACCTTCAGTCTCAGAAAACGTTGTTCGTGCCGGCTGCTCATGGCGCCCTGCCTCGTCTGCAGCACATAGATGGTGTTTATGTGCGACAGAATGTTCTCAAATGTGAGCTGCAGGTGTGGTCTTATGGCCTCCACTACCTCTATCAGTGAGCAGTTCTCCTCGGCCACTCTGAGGATGGCAAAAAACATGGTTAGCTGCCTGAATGCTCATGCGAAGGACAGCCTTAATGGCTAATCGCAAAACAACAACAACTATAGCCATTACACAACAAGAAGCAAAGGAAGAAGAACATGATGATGGGGAATGAAAGCAACTTACCTGGGTATTACGCGGGATACGGCCTTGCCGGCCTGCACGACTTTCATTTGTCTATCGAACATTAAATGGAAGGGAAACACCTTGCAGAATGTGGCGGGCGAGATGAGCGGTGCTGTAATAGAGAAGAGTTGGTTATGGGGGGTCAACGAGTTTGCCGATTAGCCTGGCAATTAGCCAAATTAATGCACAATGTATATATCGCTTAGATACCTTCGCACAGAAACTCCATGTCATCGCTGGCCGCTGCTTGCTCATCTTTCTTGGCATCGGCCTGGGATTTGGCGGCCACATTGATTTCTCGTATAAGAAACTGCACATGGTCATAGCGCTCGATGTCATCGCTTTTGTTTTTCAACAGGCGCAGACACTTTTGCTCCTTTTCGCCATCGCAGTCAAAGCTGTCCTGTACAAGCGGTCCACTGGGTGTCGCCTTCGATGTGGCCGGCAATTGCTCAGCTGACAGAGACGCAAGAAAAGGAAGATTACAATTGAAGATTAACAGCATACAGGAGAGCAGAAATAACACTTGGCCCACCAATGCAAAGGTGCCACAAAGCTTACAGGCTCAGACTGTAATATAAATCCCTAAAGTCTGATTGTGATTGGTTTGGCAGTTAGGAACTTGTTAGATTTTATAACTGGTAAACCGAAGAGACACTACCAAAGAGATTATGGACGGTAAAATAAAAAGGTATACGCATGAGGGTCTCATGTTCTTACTGCTCTTTGCTTTAAGCTAAATGGCAAATCATCAAAGCAGCAGGTTGGCTCCTGTTTGAATAGGGTGTCTGTAATCGTAATGAGCCTAAAGCAATTTGGTTGCCTCAATTGATGCTTACCCAGCCCACTGGCAATCTGCTGACCATCGTTGTTGTTGTTGTTGTTGATATTGCTGTTGCCAATGCCATTGTTGTTGCTCGCATTGTGATTATTGTTCTGCTCAGCATTTGCTGATGCCAATGCGGATGCGGATGCGGGTGCTTGTGCTTGTGCTTGTGCAGAAACGGAGGTGGAGGCCTGGGCCGTGCATGCATCCAAGCCTACAACTGTCGTGTCTGTGTCCAATTGCTGCTGTTCGCGTGCCAGAGCGCGTTCCTTCTCAGCCTCATCGATGGGCTCACCTTTGCGCTTCACAATATCGATTTCCACCTCGACTCCATGCAGTTTCGATGCGACGGCCTGTGAGCGATAAGCAGAGAGACAAATGGAGGATGTGGTGTGGTCCAGTATTTGGCGCGGTAACCACTACGTTTACCTTCACTATGCCGATGACAATGTGCTCTAGGCCAGGTCGTTCCGAGTAGTAATGCAACAGCAATTCACCATCTTTCTCTGTGCAGCGAAACGAGGGTGCTCGCATACCTGGATACAGGGTGCCCAGATGGTCGTGTAAGGCGTCCAGATTCTATAGTTGTGTATGTTGTTCATTTGCGGTTCAAGAGTCATTGTTGAGTCGTTGTTGTGGTTGTGGTTGTGTTGTTCATTTGTATTCAGTAAAAATGCAGCAAAAATTCAATTTCATTTTTCAAAATTGCTAAGGAATGGGGAACGAATAGATGACTGGATGACGATGTCGATAATGATGCTCATGGTGATGGTGATGGTGATGGTTATGGAGGTTGCTTGATGCCCATGGTTATGTCGATGTAGATGTTGATGGTGCGGTGAAAAGTGTGGAAAATTGAAAATAAATCGAATGTGAGTGCAACAAAAGACGGAATACGGCAACCGCATTTAAGTGGGCGGTACAGGGCGTGTGTATGTGCGCATTCAAGCAAAATAATGCTTGTAAATGTGAGGGGAAGACAGAGGGAGAGAGAGAGAGAGAGAGAGAGAGAGGGCAAACGAACATCGATTCGATGGCAACATGAAAAATGACTCAGTGTGAAATTGGCAAATGGCAAATGAGATGGCTTGAGTCGCTTGCAGATCATCTGAGCTGCTGTGAGATGCATGTGAAATGAGCGTAAAATGCGAGATGTGCTTTAATTAAAAACATGTTTGAGTGTTAAATCTTGGTTCACCTGCAGAAAGTCACGCGGCGTTGCGCCCAACACCTGTAGTATTTTATCATAGCCCGAGTCCTGACAGAACTCAAAGAATGTCTTGCCAAACAGCTCCAATATGTCGTCAGCCGGTATGTCTGTGGATGTTGAGCATAATAATATGTGTTCATGTATGTGCAGAATGTTAATGGTCCGAATCTTTATGAGCCACACACACAGAATAATATAACAAAAAGTAACAACAATTGGCCAGATACTTACTGAGTATCTCAACAGCTGCTCCAATTAGGTTGTATGTTATTTCGTCATCGTAAATTTGCCGCACCAGAAATTGTCCTTCCATGCTGACCATGGCTTTTTTTCTGTTTGTGTTTCATTGCCATTGTTTTTGTTGTTGTTGTTGGTGGTGGAGATGGTGATGGTGATGGTAATGTTGATGTTGAGCGTCCATCAAAATGTGGCAGGAGTGTTGGTTGCAGAATCAGCGACAACGTCAATCCGAAATATGAAGTGCGTAAGAGCAACAGGAGAAGAATAACGCAAAATACATACATTAATTTTAATTAAATTGCTTTTGTGCTTCAATTTATGATTGTGTGTATGTTTGTTCATAAGTACATTTGTTTGCTCATGTGTATGTTTATTGTTGCCTTGAATGCTGCCGAATGCTGCGCATGGCATCTTTCCCATACCTTTGCAATCTACAACCTGATTACGAGCACGCTGATGAATGTGTTTCAACATCTTTGGCAAACTTCTTAAGAGATTTTTAAACAACTTTAAATAAGACCCAAGATATATTTGCATTGGAAAAAAGGAAAGCGCGAAAAGCAACAAAATCAAATGGATGAGCACTGTGCGAATCGGCTTTATTATTTAATAGAACTTGTGCCAAGCTGTTGCCAAAACAAATTGAATACAACGTGCCAAACAGTAAGCGACAAGAGAAAAAATGCAGACGTCGCAAAACTGAGCCGAACCAATGAGAAAAGAATGTAACAGAACAGAGCAGAAATCAGATAGAAAAAGTAATAGAAAAGTAGATGTTATACGTGCAAAAGTTTTTCCATTTTCCCATTTTCCTCAACGGAGTATACCTGGCCACCACCCATATCCCATTTGATATCTTTGCACCACAAAGCAGCTGCGACAGCGACTGTAGGGTATTACAGGTGGTCGGAGGCGCCAGCGAGGGCGGCAACAACACTTTGCCATTGCTCATGTCAAATGTGCGACGAGCTGTGAGTTGTGCAGCGAATGCAGTTAAAGCAGCTGTCAAATTGCAAATTGCGAATGATATCAGCAGCTGACGTTGGCAAAGCAATATTAAATTAAATACGAGCATTGCTTGACAATTCTCAGTCTACTCAGAGGGACTTTAGCTGTGCTACAATGCCACACTTTATTGCTCAAATTATTAAATTAATCAAATAATAGAGTGTTGAGTTGGTATTTTAATTTCCGACACAGTGGGCAATGGCAAAAGAAGCTCAAAATTGTAAGCAAAACTCAACACTTTACATGCAGCACATAGAAATTGATTTTCAGCTTTAATTTATTATTCTGGCAAACATTGTGAGCTTTAGTGCGTGTGTGTGTGGCAGGAAATTCAAAATTAAAATGGAATTTATGCAAGCTGCGTTGTGCAACGTTGTGTTGTGAATCTGCAAACTTGATTTAATGCTGATAGTTATGTGAAACGAACTTTAAATGGAATATAGCAAAATTAAATGTTGTATGCCAAAAGTTTAACCAAGTGTACTCGTGTTTGCTTAGAGTTTGCCTCTGGGCTCATTTAGTATGTAGCTCATTTCATTTCTTGCCTCAGCTCGAAGCCATCTAAGTGTCTATCGGTTGAATTGTGGACCGACAAATTTGTCGAAAATTAAATTAAGGGCGCACATTTTAGGGCTACCCAGGAGACGACACACCTGTCTACGTTGCGTATGATTGATTTTTATTGATTTAAATGTGTGGGTGTGGTCTGAGACCCAGCAGACGCAGGGTGTTTGAGGCGGCTTTTGATCGACTACTTAATTGAAAAAGTTAATGTGTGCTCGCGCACGTAACAAAGTGAGATATCAAATTGGCCATTTTGATTTTGATTCTCTTTTTCGGCGCGACTTTATCATCTAATCAAAAATGTTGCGATAAATAAAAAAAGTTTTTATATGCGAGTCGCAGGCAAAAAGTCAACATTAATTTTCGACATTCGTCAGAGCGTTTAAGCTAATTTATGCTGTACAAATTAATTATACACCAGGCAATTTATCACCTTGTTATTTGCAGCTCCTCACGACATTAAGTATACGCCATGTAAGCGGAGCGTAACAAATGCAAGGCGACATTTAGTAGCGCTCTTTCTCCGCTTGTCTTTGAGCTGCTTACAAATTCAATTTCCGCTCACAGCTCAAATATATATTTTCTCTCTCGTCGCTCTTTTCTCGCTCATTTAAATATTGTGTATGTACGTCCGGAGACCGGACAGGGGGCCCGAGGATGGCCAACTAAGTGGCCTAATCTGGCAAATGGCGTTGGCCATTGCCCGGCTAGTAATATGAAAACATTTCGCGGCCAAATGGCCGTCACCCAATGGCCCGGCAATAATGTAGTGTTTGTATTATTGTTGTTTTGCTTTCGTTTTTGTTCTTTTTTCACCTGTTATCTAGTTGCACGTGAGTTGGATAACAAATTTTTCAGGGATTTTAAGCGGGGCGCCAACCATTTGGCAATTAGATATTTGTAGTCTGAACACCCGGCGGCAGGTTGGGCCTGATTTTGTTATTGACGCTCTCGCGTGTAAATATTATTGTTTAATATGCCATAAGGCAAACGTTTTACCCACAAATACAAACACAAACACGCTCACTCCCATACAGCTACACTTACACTTAAGTACACGTACACACACAAACACACACACACACACATACACCTAAATATGTGGGAAAACTGAAAATGCGCAGCTCGGGGATTTTATGCGACTCAGACACGCAGCTGACTCTGTCGGAGCTGTCATGTGGGGGCTCTCAATTTAATGGCGGACCACTAAATCTCTTTATTATGAACTACTTGTTGGCTTTTGGCCGTTCAAACTTTAAGTTGGCTTATAAACTTTTTTAAAAGAATACCGCAATTGATTTAATATCAATTAGTTAATTTGATTTGCTCTTTGTGGCTTTACCCGACTTCCTTCAATCCTCCAATCCCCTCCAAAATCCGTTGTGAATCTTTAATGAGGTTGTTGTGTCGCATTTGCGGATTTTATTTAGTGCCAATCGGCTCGGTTGTGTTCGACTTTAACCATCCATCTGACGACCTTTGCTGCCAGCTTTGGCTTATGAACTTTCATGCCATGCCAATGATGACAAAGTTGCTTCATTTTGTAGGCGGCTCAAAACTTAAGACTTGAATGTGTGTAGCTGCCATCTCCACACATATACATATATACATATACGTACATATGTATGAACAAATATACGCCCACACAAGCAGAGCGAAAGTAGCGCATTTCAATGGCTGGGCACTTAGCTGAAGAGCGCGCCGACTCGGCTCTGCTCAGCTAAATATAAAACACATCCAGTTTGTCTCAGAGTTACGGTCTTTGGGGTACTCTGATTACATAGACCACAATGTAACAATGGCAAGTGTAATTATAGAAGCTGTAGCAGATTTAGACAGACACATTTTAATTTAGTTTCTTTTCTATCGAGGTTTCTATTGGGTGCTTTGTTAGTCGCCTATGCACAAAAATGGCATTCTTGGCTGGCTTTGTAAGTGGCAACTGGCGTTGCAGCGACCCCCAAAGAACAAGTGCAAAGCTGCAGCGAAGAAACGGAAACGAAATAAGGTTAAAAGCCACTTAAGACTTGTGCAAGTTAATGTGGCGCATAACTCAAGTGAGTCACATATTTTATTGTGCGCACAGAGAAGCAGAAACAACGTGAAAACATTGCACATACACACGCATGCCCTAACGGTATTTATATGTGTGCGTTTACGAGTATGTGACTAAAGTTGGGCCATGGCCACGGCCAGGTCATACATTAGCATTGGTAATAAGAAACGCATTCTTTTTGCTCTAATTTCAGTCAGCAATGCCAAATTGTGGCCAATAAAGAGTGGAGAGCAGAGGAGAGGAGTCTGAGGCGGGCAATCAAATAAAATCGTAATGATACAATCGATAAAACTTACTGCAGCAATTGAGATAAGATTGGCAAACGATTTTTTAGAGTCTGGTAGCGTAAATAGCTGCAATTGTCTACATTGGACACGGTCCATGCTAAAATGAGCAGCAAATTAACATTGGAATTACATTCGACACAAAGTAAATTTGGCTGCTGTTATACCCTGTAAATGTAAGGACGACTATATTTGGGCAATGGTTGAAACACTCATTAGCAAGCTTATGCAGGTTTAAAAGGGAATTTGCCTTCAAGTACTTATCATTTTCCTAGCTTAGTTGCTCTAAGCTTTGAAGCATCCTATTCAAAACCGGCTGTCGGTTAGCTCCACAGTTGCACATATAGTTAGTAAGCGCTTTGCACTGCGTTTGCTTTGATCGCTTTATATGTGATTAGCATTAAATTGTTGCAGTGCATCAACATACTGACTTAAAGCAGGTCTTTAATGATAAAGGACACAACATCTAGTTGCCAATTGCAGACTGTGCCTCATCCTCATCATCCTCATTATCATTGTGATGATTGTCAATGTCATTGTCATGCTCAGTGCGATTAGCAGAGCTGAGTCAATTTGGCTGGGGCTTAGCAAATTTAACTGTCGTTGAGCTACCACGGCCACGGGGCGTATGATTAACCTTTAACGCAGTCTCAAGTGTATGCTGGAACAGAACTTAATCTGTCTCTCCTGCAAATCGGTTGAAGCGATAAAAAATCAAAGAGCGAAGAGCGAAACAGTTGCCTCATTGGTTGTTGCTGTTCTTGTAGTTGGTCAACCAAATTAATGAATCCCATTCTGTCCAAGAGCTCATTAATAACTGTCCACATGCGTGGCAAGCGAAACTTTGTCACGGGAATCTGCCATCCAGTTTGCCATGCAGCCTGACAGGATCCCAAGCAACCAAATCGAAATCCACTTGGCCATTTGTTATGACTCCAAAACCATTCTGCGGCTGCTCATCGATTGAGTTTCTGCTGTCTCCCTTTCTGTTCTGTCTTGTATTTTCTTCAGATTTCCCTGGGCTTTACTTTTCGCATTTTCTGTTTTTTCCGTTCTATTTTTTTTGCCTTGCCAAATTTATCTATGCGCGCACTGTGACATCTCGAAATTAGGACATCATTAGCAACTGTCGATGAGCGCTGATAAATACGGTACACGGCCTTTGCTGCTGCTTCCAGTTAATGCCCGAAGGCTGCTTTTGCGGTTGACTGGCCTTTGTGGACTGCTGCGTTGGGTCTTTAAGGTTTGCGTAGTTTTTAAAGAAATCTTAACTCAACTTGTTATCTATGAAATCTATGCAAATTGTAAAATCAGTACGCTGGCCTTTGGACTAGGGTGGTTTTTGCTGGTCAAGACCTTTTATCTAGTTCACCAATATTTGTTTTCATTTCTATCGTCTAATCTACATATGTAATTGGATAAAGTTCTTACTTTTCGATTGAGTTCCCAACTATGCATACAAAGTTAAACAAAGCTAATTGTGCGAAACTTAAAGGATACTTCGTGAAGAATTGGAATTGTATTGTCTCTAAATTTCACTAGCTTATTCGATAGATTGCCACACTATCAATCTGCTGAAATCAATTATTTATAAGACGTGCTTTGAATACCCGATTTATTAATTGCTATTGTCGGCTTAGAGAGTGTAATAAAGTTAGCAGAAACGTTTGATTTAATGATGCCCAACGGCCATTGCAGCGCTTATACAAAGCAATGTAATATTTGAAGTGACACAAACGAGGCAGCAACAAAATGTCGCAAATTGACAGTGGCACAAGGCAAACACTTCCGGTCTGACGTGCCACTGCAGTTTACAGTTATACAGTTGCAATGGCGCCGCAGGCACTTGGATTTCTGTCCCCGTTGTCCTCGTTTTTTGTTGTTGTAGTTTGTCGTTGTAGTTGTCGTTGTAGTTGTCGTTGTGTTCAGTGCCCTGTAAGGGGCGGAAGTAAACACTCGCCGATATGTTCGCCAATGTCTTGTTGGTATATGCAAATCAACAGAAAATTTCTTCTTCAGAGATTTACAACGCCTGGTCGGCTGGTGCTGCTCAGTCAATATCATCGATTTGCATGTCATCAGTTGATGGAAGCGACTGTTGGAATGAGAGACTATGTTAGGCACAAACAGAGTAGCAGAGCTTTAGTGAGAGCTCAATTGTCTGGGACAGTTGCAGCTGGAATTGCTGTCAAGAGGCATCTGTTCACTGCCCGTTGCACAATGCAGTGGAAAATGAAAACTTTTGGCAGTTCCCAGGGACATTACGATCTATATTAGGTTTGCTGAGCAATTCCAAACGAGAATTTAGTTAACAATTCGACTGAAAGTAAAAAATAACAGTCAAGGCTGCGATTCAGGGAGCGCACCAAATAAATTGCATTTCAACTGTGCGTTGCATTTCGTTGCATCCCAAAAAGAACGCAACTCGCATACACACACACACTCTCAAAGCAGTTTGTTGCATGTGCAGCAGTTCTGCAATGCAATTAATAGGAATTCCGTTGCTGCGTTTGAGCGTAAAGCATGGGTGCTTTGCCTTTGACATGGCAACGCAACATTTCTGTTGTGCACAAAGTGAAATATTGAGCGTAAACAGCGTATGATTAACCTGATAGGTATTGCGTATACGCCCCATCTCCATCCGCTACCTTACAATATGACCAGCGTGTTTAACTTATTTAATTAATATTTGTTGCCTACCCACAGGCACCGCTGTCAAACGTGAACTGTCTAGGGGTGGCTTCTGCTGGCAGTTGTTGTTTGGCTTGTATCAAGTTATTATTATGAATTAATGGGCTTTGTGTGGTCTTTAGTTTGGCACAAAAGTCGATAAATTTATAATTAGCTTTTGGCGTTAAATGAGATGGAAATAACTTAAGAGCAGGCTACAAAAGCTTTCACTTTGTCCGCGCTCAACTTGAGTACATAAGAACGCAGTCAGATAAGTTGGCAGCCATGGACTTATGGCTAAGTTCCTGTTAACTTCAGTGCTATCGCTTTAAAAACAGTCCGGCTCTGAGCCCCTAGTAACGGTTGTGTAGTTATTTATGTACAAATGTCATCATTTAATTATTTGGATTAAAATTGTAAACTTTTTTGCACTGCTCATTAAATATTAATCAAGTTGGAGTTATAGTTGGGAGAACTTGGCAATCATTTGATTTGGATTATGGCACTTCATTTGAGTTGAACGCACGAACGGACACTTGGTCAAATGAGCGCTATTGAAGGGCCATAACAGGCGATAATGTGAGCAGTGGATGAAGAAGACTGCTGACTGCTTTACATTACGTATGCGTTGCGCTGCCAGTTTTGAGCGCACGCACGCGACGCGTAATTCATAAAGCGATAAAACGAGCTGAGCATAAAACGCGAACTTACAAACATAAAACTTGGGCGGAGAACTGTGGGCGTTGGGCGTTGGGCGGTGTCAGGTTGGAAAGGAATTGTAAGAATATGAAGCAATCAAACGCACAATAAATGAAGCTACCGAAAAGAAAAGTCGAGTAGTCGCCAAAAGGAAATGCAATCAATGCTAAAAGTAATCTCAGCGATAAGTGTGAAAACGTGTCAACATTGTAGGTATGTAAGCAAAACGGGTGTCAAAAGGGGGGAGCACGGCATTGGGACACACGGGAAATGCCTGCACATGACACTCGAAATACATATTGAGATGTCGAAAACAATTGACAAACAGCCGGCGACAGTTTTGTTTGTGCAAAGATATGAAAATATGACACATACTGCTAGTACTCGCAAAATGCAAAAAGTTGAAGTCAAACTAACAACATGCCAAGTTTTTGGGGCGAGAAGGATTGTTTGCTTGTGCTCTCGGGGCAACCCCTCGCATGTTTATTTGTCTTGGTAAGCGACACAAACACATCCCAACTTATACTTATACACATGAGCGGCAGACACCGCAGACAACTGAGCTTTTTATATAATACTTAAAACTAGAAGAAGTTCGATGGAAAAAGAGCGACTTGGCTGGGATTGAAACTTTAGACACATCAACGCACATTTGTTGACGCATTCCCTACACACACACACACACCCACATACTCATTCATATACACTCTTGCTCACACCCACCACAACACACATGCTTACTAACACACTCAACTCGTTACATGCCTGAGAAATGCCATTTCCGACACTCACACAGACAAACACTTGAAAAGCGACTCGAATTTCCATAATGTCTGCCATGAAAATGCGATCGATTTTCGTGTGCCAGAAAAAAAATGAAAGAAGCAAAAAAAAACAGCATAATGCTGCGGGCTAGGTCGTGGCAGGAGTTGTGGTGTTTTAGTATACACATGGCTCATGGTGTCTGTCAATGTGTGTGTGTGTATGAATTTCTAAAGAGTAGCAAGAGAGCCGCAAGTGGTAAGCTAAAATAAAAACAGTAATATGAAGCTTGGACATGGGTATGAGTACAAATCCGCTGCCTAATGGCCCAAAGCGACCCCAAAAAATGTTGTGCGCGGTTTTTAAGCGGCACTTAGTGAATGGCTTCTGAATTAACATGAACATCAAAATGCGTTTTTAATGGCACAAGCACTCTACAGACTTTCTCCGAGTGTCTGTCTCTCTGTACGCGGCGCGATAACCAATGAAATCTGTGCCAATTCTCTAGCACGGTTGAGTGACAAAACGCTCACTGATAGCCCCCCATTGGTATCCTTTCACTTAGCTGGGCTCGTGGCAGCTCGTTACTAGCTCAAGCTGAGCCACATGGAATGAAGATTGATGACTGCTTCGCATTTGTCAGCAGTTGCCCCAGCTGCTTGGCGCTTGCCGCTTATTCAAAGTTAATAAGTCGCAAAATGTTTTTGAGAAAAAGCCATTGGAACGTGTTCAGCAAAATTCGCACAAATTTGCATTTAATATGCCCCAGCACAACAGCAGCAACGACAACAACACTAACTAGCAGTAGCTTTTTCTATGCACGGTACTATGCGGCGTATGCGCAATAAGTGAAGCGAAAATTTGGCCCATACAATGGAAGGCGTGAAGCTAATCCTATGCTAGTCGTCCCCCCCAATATATATCAACATTTTCCATTCCACTAGCTGTGCTTCAAATAAGGACAAGGGCGGGTCAGGCAAAATTAGGGCCAGTTCAGCTAAAGTTTTAGATACGAAAAAAATTCTAATCAAATTCTAGGCAAAGTAGCACATTCCATGAAGTCTTTTGCTTTGCAAGGTTCTAATAATGTTTTGTTATATTTATTATTAGTTTCTGTTAGCTTAAAAAGGATTTCGTTTCGTAGCTGCAGCATTTGTCGGTTTATATTTACATTCTGCGCTTGGCAGACTCTAGCATAACGTGTGCATAATCAATCGCCCCATGCCCCCAATTGATAGTCCAGCATGTTGCGGGCAGCAGAGCATTAACAGTGAATTTTTGGCAGTAAACATAGCAGCATCAGCTCATCTCAGAGTGTTAGTAGATATATATACTATACTACATATAAGTTGACTGACATATTGACATACAGGCAGACAGGCGGCGAGGACGAACAACAAATGTGGGTGAGGACCTTGAGGGTTAGACGCCATGCCGACACATGCAGCTCGCCCTTATTGTGGTGACTATATGCGTGTGTGAGTGTGTGTGATGTAAAACATTTTATAGGCAAATCGATTTTTGTCTAAAGTGCCACAAGCACGCACACTGGCAGCAGCAGCAGCACCAGCACCAGCACCAGCAACAGCAGCAGTAGCGATAACAATAACAAGGACTTTCGCAACAATAACAATAAAGCGGCACTGCGACAAGGCAGATATAGAGATACAGAAGCATGGGGGGTGGTGTGTATTTCCGGTCTGTGTATTAGTAATAACAACACCAAAAACAATTACTAACACATTGACCGTGGCCAACTGTGTCTCAAGAGTTAATGTCAAGCGTTTCAGCCTTAGGCGAGAGAAAGTGGCAACGGTTATCTATGTCGCATCTGATTCTTGCAGCACATCAAAGTCAAAGTCAAGCCGCAAGAAAAAGTAGACAGAATTCATGCTTAAATTGCCTGCCAGCTTTAAGCCTTAATACAGTCCTATTGGGGCAGATTAATGGAGCTCATTTGCAGATTGATGTGCTGCAATTATGTGGCAACAACAGCAGCAGCAACAGCAACAACAACAGCCAACACCAACAATTCGCCCATAAAACACTTAGCGCACAGATTCTGATTAAATGGAGGCGAGCGCGACTCTGGTTGAATGTTTGTGAGTTGACTTTAAAGCTGAGCAAAGTAAATGCTATTGGCTGTTGCTTCAAAAGCAATCAACTTGAAGCTGAAAGACAACTTTCATTCTCATTTATTCGTTTTGCGGTCAGCAGTGTGTCAATCAAGGCAAATGCCATTGCCATTCATATTGAAAGCATAGACAGATAGACAGACATACAGACAGGACAGGCAGACAGAGACAGAGACGAGACAAAGGCAGACAGAACAGTAAAGGCACGCACGTATGCTCTGCTCCTCGTATCCTGTCAATGGTATTCGCTTTAGTCTTGCCTTCTTTTTAATGAATGCTTTGACAATGCCTTCGAGTGCGTCAGAACGAGAGGCTAACGAGGACAATTGCTGTCTCCGTCTCCGACTCAGTCTGTACATGTGGATGGCTCAAGTGTGAGCCACCGTCAATGCCAATGCCTGGCCGCTTCAAGTAGAAGGATAATGAGTGTTTCTCTTGCCGCTGCCTGCGGCCACATTGACACACTGACAACTGGCATACTGCTGTTGCACTGATTGCTCACTGCCAATGCCAGCTGCTCACTGGAAACTACCAACTGGGAGTGCAATGTAATTAAAGTCATGTCATTGACAGCCTCATCATTGGCAGTTGCCGCTTTGGACTAGGGTCAAGAGAAGGAAACGTAATGAGAAGTTCCTTATCGCCGTTGCCATTGTTACAAAAGCAAATGAGAAAAGTTGCCTCCATTTTTATTTCTATGTTGATAATAAAAAAGGGTTCTCGGACCGTGCACATCTGCTAAGTTAATGCTCGACTTTATGGCAGCTGACTTGCGGTTAAACAATCAAAAAACATAAATCATGGTCAATTAGTAAGAGCCGCTCTGACGTCATGGTAGCCTGCGTTGCCCGGGTAGCCTCTCCATAGGCATGGGAAAAGCCAGCAAATGACTAAGGCAAAGCCAAAGCCGAAATTCAGGACTCGGGCTTGGGCTGAGGCAGAGGCAGAACTACAAATGGTGGTTAAGCAAATACACACGCAATATCAATAACTTAATTAAGATAAATGCGAATTGTATTTAGTCATAGAACATACACACACACAACAACAATAGATACACACACACACATCGAGGGGGCACGTGTCGGGTGCCATTTTGGGCTGGTATTTTTGCCCGGATATCCGTTAATTCTAGCACTGCATTTGGCATGGGAAAAGGCGCAGACCCAGAGAAATCTTTGTTAACATTAATGCGACGCGTGTTTTGCTTGTTTATGTGCCACTAACATCACACAAACACTCTCCCCCCATAAAGACACACACACATACAATTAATTTATGTACTTTGGGCGGAGTTCTAGGCTGGGGGTGGGGCGTGGCTATGCGTGCCAATGTGAAAAATGGATAATTAGTTAATTGCAGCTCATGGTAACTGCCGCCGTAGACAAATGTGCATAAATATATGTGTTTTAGTTATTAATTAATTGAGCTATGTTGTTAATTTTCCAAGGGTCTGCAACTGAAACCAGAACTGCTGTCGAATTGCTGGCAACACCTACAGCAATTGTTTTCGATTCAACTCAACATAAATATCCAACTGACTGTTATGCCTTTGGCTATACAACAAAATTATACTCTTCCTTAACTTCAATTGCGAGGTTCGTTGGGTTTATTACTTTTAGCAAAGTTAGTTGAACATTAACTTCCTTGATAGTCTGTTTAACTTGGGTATGACTTTTCTTTGTTACTTACTTTATTTTCTCCCATATTTCCTCGCCAAAATGTTTGAGCACCAGCAACTCCAAGGCGTAGTTAACAAAACCATACTGCAAGTAGAGTGAATGATGGCAAAGCATAAACAAGAGTGATTAGTTTAGTGAAATAAGAATAGGGATGACGAATTTGATAGCTACTTATAATACCTTATTTATTATTTACGGACAATATTTCTTTTATCTGCTTTTTGTTGAACGCTTTTTGTTCATAAAGAAGACCGAACATAGTTTGAAGTGGCCAAGCGGCAATTACAGAAACATTCTTATGGCCACTCAAATGAAATCATAAAAACGGCAGCTAAAATTAAATGCTCGCACATTTTAATTACATTTTCTGGCGAATTACGAGTACTCGTAAGTGATAATAAAATGGCGTCCTGTGAATGATGGATGCTGCAATATCCCGGAAAACTCTTTGGACATCATTTTTGGGATGCTGCGTTTAACGTTTGTTGTGTTATTTATTTATTTCTTTTTTGTGTTGTAAATGTAAAAAATGTGAAATCAATAACGATTGCGCATTTCATTTCTTTCAAATGTATCGTATAAGCAATCAATTTGATTTGTTATGCGAAATCAAACCCAGGCACATAAGCAGACATTCAAGCAGACCGACAGTCGAATGCCCATAGAGCTTGCTTGCAAGATGGCGCACAATCAATCGTTTCCGCCGGAAGTAATACTAAACAAGCAAAATACTTGAAATATATTTACATACATTACGCATACGTCTTGTGGCCCCAAACCTACTGCTTCTGGTTTTTTCTTTAGCTTGGTTGCCTGATGAAGATGTATCTAACAGATACTTGATGTTTATTGCCTTTGTTGTGCACATTGAAATGTTGCAACAACAAGCCAAGTCTCTTGTCGTGTAAGGTAGACTCTCTGGGTAATTTTCAAATAGAAAACATGTGAAATTTGGCATCATTAGATAAAAAAATCTCGTATGTGTATTTCGTTGCTTCGTTTTGCATTTGTTCTTGAAAAGGCAGACTTTATTTACTTAATTTATGATTTGTTTTCGCATTCGTTGGGCTAGAACATTGTATTTTAAATGCAACTGCGTATAATGGTTCTTTAAAATTCAGACTTACATCATAATACTCCTCACTTCACACGTTCGAACCATAAATTTAACTAGAATAAAGAATTGTTTATGTATCTGACATCTCGAAGGTAATCATTTAAATATACGTTTTCAATTTGCCTTTGCTATGAATCTGTCATTTATAAAAGATAATATTTGCATAAATTCTAGAATTTTTGCTATGCTTTCATTTGATGTATCATTTTTGCCGACTGTATTGAAACTTACCATCTTTACTGCCTTTTTATTATTGCTATTGTTGCTGTTGAATTGAAATACGTTGTCGATGCTTTAATCCACTTTCACAAATATATCTGCACACATAAAAATATGTCTATCAGATGCAAATCATAGCAATGTGTTTGCTTTTAATATTTAATTTTTTTTCCATTCAATTTTGACATGTTTTTTTCAGATTGATTAGTTGTTTTGCATTGAAGTTAAGCTGACAGCTTTGCAGGAAAATCGTAAAAAAAAGTGAAAAGAGAGAACAAATGTTGAATAAACAAAACTATTACAAATATGAAGAACGTCTGTTGAGTTCTCTCGGTTTCACGTTTGGGTCCCACTGATGCCATTGATGGAGAATCAGAAATGCCACAAAGGACATGAATATTTCATGAGTTTTTACATTGAAATCGGCTTAACGTTGCTTCCATTTCCACGCTTCTCTCTCACTCCTGTTTCACTTTAAATTCAGCCTGCCTTGGCTTTTATTTATTTTCGTATATTTCGCATATTCGTAAAGGAACCTTCGTAGCCTTGTTTTATACACGACTGCTAATCAAATATTCCAATGAGAGCAAGTGACTGGAGGAGCCCCAAGCATTTGCTCTAACAGTTGCAGCTATTTGTAATGCCATTTGCTGGCGGCTTATTGCAGCTGTTATTGCATTCTTGCATGTTTGTTGCATGCCACATGCAACACGTGCAAAAGCCAAAGGCGCTTTTCCAGTACACAGGCACAAATGGCAACAGCAACAGCGATAGCTCAGCCATCAACTGGGTCACAAATGGGGGGAGAACATGCAGAGCATCAGCCAAAAAGCAGAAACAGCACAAAGGATGCATAAGGCTGGTTAATTACACACACTTACACATACGTGTATGTAAGTGAATGTTTATGTGCATGTATGTGTGTGTATGTGCGATGGTTTTCTCTAAATTTATGCGCCTCGTAAAGTGTGCAGCAATTAAGCCTTCGCCATTTTTACGTCAACTCGAGCACTCCTAGCAGACTCAAGCAATTGTAACTGTATTGCAAAGTTTCTCTACAAGTGAGCAATAGATTTCGTAGTGGCCCTAGCTAGGAATCAAAAGAGTCAACACAAGAGTCAAGTCAACTGAGCCTGGTCTTAAGGCGAATGTTCCTCGAGCTGCCACAAAGTTTTAAAGCCTCCTGACCCTAACTGAAATATCGATTTTCATCTTGTATACAAGTATGTATGTGTGTCTCTGTCGGTGGTGGTCTCTGTCGTTTGTTGTTGCTCTTTCATTGCCCATTAGCGAGCTCGCGGAGGTGCATAACCTGGACTTTCCATGCCTTACTTTTGCTTATATACTTAAATTTATATATGCATGCATAAGCTGTCTTTATGTGTAAGTATAAGTGTGACATTGCTTAACTTTTGCCACGGCCAGTCACATTCATCGCTTATCGCTGTCAACCTCCATCGCATTTTGTTTGCTCAGAGCTTTTCCCAACTGATTTTCCGTTTATTGCATATTAATCAAACGAATTTGGCTGATAAATATGCTCGCAGAGGTCGCTTCACTTGGCCATCGGAAACTTTGCTTTCACAGTATTTGAAGTGGCTTCCAATTCAACGAATTTTAATTACGTGCAACATTTGACATTTTCGTAATGGGTCGGTCTCTAGGCCAACGCGACGCAGATTGCCCTTATAAAGTGTAAATAAGGGTAGTGCCCAAAAAGAGAACCCTTCACATGCTGTTTGCTGTAGCTTAAGAAAGGCAGTCGATGTGCGACAATTTGTTTAATACATCGCTCTCTTTTCATGACCTTAATGAGCGTTTGTCATGTCGTGCACGCAATTGCCAAATGGTGGCAAAATGATGGCCGAATATCTAACTGAAAACTAAATGATATTTACTTATTGTGTGTGCACAAATTGTCTGTCAATTTGCCACTAAACGTACAATAACTGAGTAAACGATGAGTTCGTCATTAAGTGGGCACCTAGTCATTTCATAATGAGTTGCCATGGACAGCGGGCGGCTGGCTGTACGAATTGGGCAAATATATATTCAACTCGGTCACTTTCTACTGACTACTGACCGGGCCGGGCACATTTATCAAATATAATGGACATTTACTATCGTTAAGACAAACGGCAAAAAAAAATAGCTATTCGTACAACAACTAGGACAACTGGGAACAACTGTCCACAAATTGCCGTAGGCACGCAAAGCCAAATGTCTAATAAACTTTGACATATTGAGGCAAATATTTCTATCTGCTGGTCTAGTGTCCACTTCTCTCTCTCCCCTCCATTTACAATTAGTTCTTTTATGTTGTTTCCTTTGTTGTGAGTTTTCTAATTTTTTGCAAACACCAAAAACCGAAAACATAAATTATTGCACACCCTCGGTGACAGAGAGTAAGAGACAATAAGGACAAAAATATGCGCACTGAAATGAATTAGAGTCCTTAAAAGTATGCTTTAATATTTGGTGAAGAGCTGAGCAAAAAAAATGTTGCGCATACGCCACATCGGTCCAGGCCAGACATTCAAGTTAGCTTGGCGGGTTTCTTATTGTACGTTTGTTTTGAACGCGAGATTGTTTTTATTGAACGATTTGCGCCGCCTTTCAAGTCGAATTCATTTTCGTTTGTTTTTCTCGATTTTCTTTTTATAATTTTTTTATTTTTACTTTTGTGGTTGTTGTTATCGCTGGTATGTTTTTTTTCGGCGTGTGATTTATTTGCTTTGTATTTCAGATTTGACTCTCACTTCTGTCTCACTACCAACATCCTGGCACACACAAAAACACACACAGTTGCAAACACAAACAATTTCGAATGATGCGTGTGTGTGTTTGTTTGTTCGGCTAACTTTTGATAAGCGAAGCGAAGTGAAACGCGCGCGAGCCTATTCAAGAGTCTCGGCCCAGTGAGTGAGCACAATGAATGAACAGTTCGCTTGAAAGAGCCATCGACGACTGAGCAGCCGCCGTTGCCTGCTTGTGGTATTAAAGGCGGCAGAAACCGTCAGGACACTTGTGCGCTTTCCTTACTGCCACTGGCTGGCTGTGGCAGCTCCTGTCGCCTTTCTGCTGCCAGCTGCCAGCCGCTTGCCAATTGCCTGGCATGCTCAGCTGTTTGCCAAAAGCTTTGAGCACAAAAAGCTCTCTCCGTCGTTTTCGGTGTGAGAGAGCCTTTATTTTTATATTGACGGTAGCTACTGGCCGTTAGATGGCAATGCTACATTTAAGATGAAATCATTTGTTTTTGATTTTTTCACTTCGTCTGGATTTCTGGGATTTGCTTTCTTACTCAAGTGGAATTCTTTTAGTTAACCTTCCATCACTTACCGATAGCTAGATGTAATTTTTGTATATAAATTGAATTTTAAGTGTTGCTATTTTTATTTTAATTCTAATTTCACCAAATTGATCACCGTCGGCTGTTCCTAGAGGATGCGAAATAAAAAAATATAATTATAATAAATGCTATATTATGCGGCACCTAAAAGAGTTGTAGTTGACCTTTGGTATTAATTAGCTGATTGGGAGAATATTGATTGACAGTTCGAGTTTAAGCTGCCACAGGGAGTGCACATATTGGCCGTCAGTCTGCTTTGAGTGTACATCAATCAGATGGCAATAACTTGTATTTGTATTTTTGTTCGCCCCAGTAATGCCAAACAAAAACGAAATTAAATGCCTAGGGACGTTGGTTTGATATTGTCATAATATTGGCTTTTGTTTAATTCCACTATTTGACTCACGGTCAAAGGCTGAAAATGCAGCCACAACAACCACAACAATATTCGCTGCGTTGTCTGATAAATGTCAGCAATGAACCAGCGGGAAAACTGACGCTGACAGTCCAACAATGCCGCTGACACTGATGGAACGCAGTTTTCGAGGCGAATGAACAATCAGGTAGCAGGGCACTGGCGATGCCAGCAGCAGGAAGCAGACTATTAAAATCAGAACGCAGCGACCATACACAAATGATGAAGTCCAAGTGGAAAGTATTAAGTGAGTAAATACCCTAGCTAGCGAAACAGCTAAGAAGCATAGACAGAAGTGATTACGAAGTTGATAGTCACCAATAGTGCTGAAAAAAGTGAGTAAGGTATGTGAAATGGGGCGTTAGAATGAAGCGTTTCGGATGTCAGGATTTCTAATCAACTTCGTAACTCACAGATGACTATGGGGCTGACATTTAATTAACAGCCAAGCAACAGACCTCAGCGAGGAGCATAAGTTACCTGCAAGTACAAATGAAAATCACCATTCAATTGCAATGGAGAGCATGTGTCCAGCGCGCGTGATTTGCCCTAGAAACAAAGGACAAATGCAGCAGGATAATCGCATCACACTTGAGTAAATAAATTCCTGAAGTGGAAGCAGCCAAGCAGACAACGCTCTTCACAAAGTCCAACTTGTAGCTTGCTGTCTATCTGAGATACACAGCCTAGCAGACAGCTCGACCCCCACTTTACACAAACAAAAGCAAGGAAACAGAGAGGGAGAGAGATGTTTGGAGGAGGAAGAATATCGAAAAATCTTCCTGTCGCTCAACCAGTGCAATTTGAGTTAATGAGAAACATTGAACAAAACTTTTCACTGACTGCACGCTGCATTACCATAAACAGTTGTTGATGTAATCAAGGAAAATGAACACAAGTTTCACTTGGATGCCTTAGCCGTTGTGTCCACAACTTTAACATTTAATCAAGGCGACCTGCTGGACAGCAGTGTGATAATCATTGAAGCATTCGTGCAATCAATCAATCAGTATGCATCAAGTTTTGCACATCAAACAATGAAATCATCTCATAATAGCTAAATTCCTAGCGATTGGCATTTCAATTTACTTCAATTATGGAATCAGCAATCCATGCCTAGCGAACGGCTTAGAAATTTAATTTTGTAAATGTGAGAGTGAAAATCAATTGGATTAAGTGTAGCAAAGCGAAATAGATATAATTTCTGTTGAGCTAATTTAAATACTAGATTATTTTCAACTCAATTATGATTAATTGATATCTATCTTGAAGTATGTGCAGAGATTTATATGACTTGTGATATTTTTGTATTTCAATTATTGAAAATTAGTCATGCTATTTGATTCGTTTAGTGGCAGACTTTAATAAATAAAAGCATTATTACTTTATACAACTCTATTAGTACGATCGTAATCCTTGTTCCGTTTCTTATACATAAAATCAGTTTGTCTAAATAAAATGGAAAGCACCAAGGAGCTTGCAGTGCGTAGTTAGAATGTATTTTTATTGGAATTTCATGCTTACCTTTGGGTTTTTTTTATTAGTCACTACATGCATATTTCAACCGTATTGCTTGTTTTCAAGGCCACTAAGGGACTGAGGGAGCAAAACTGCAGTTGACCAAACTGGCATTGGCAACAGAATGGAGAAATGCATCTCAAAGCAAGTACAACATTCGAACATGTATCGTTAGTTTGTGCCAATGCGTAACATGGCTGACATCCTCATATCCTTTCGAAAGTAAGTAAGTAAAAAACAGGAAACTCGTGACATAAGAAATGTGAAATTTGTGAATTTGGTTAAGCGCTTAATGTCAATTTGATTTCTTGGCCATTTTTATTTTCTAACATTCAATTAATAATTTAATAGCCGTATCTAAATTGTTTCCGATGTAACCATAGATTTTCTATTTTTTTTAATTACCATTTCACTTCGACTTGTTTAATAAATGCTCGATACCCGACTACATATAGGATGGAAGGGTATATTACATACATATATTAAAGGTATAGTTGTTACAGAAAGACAATACCAAATGCATACATCGCTGCTCTGGGGAACAGCCATGTCTGTTTGTTGGTTTGCTTCTCTGTACGAAAATCAGGATTTCAGCTAGACCGACCAAATTTTGAGACAATATGTCTTATATTTGCTTGGCCGTTCATTTTGGACATACACAATAATAATCACCATATGTATGGAAACAAAACAGTTAGCCAATCTATTTAGATTCCGCACCGCAATCTTCTTTATGAAATTAACTTATTAAAACTTTACGAGTGGTATAATTTTCCGAATGAATTTTATATAAAACAATTTTGCTCAACTAAATGGAAAGTAACTCGTTAGATAAAAATATTTTGAGTATATTTTTATTGGAATTTAATGCTCACCTTTGCGCTTTTATAGCTTTCCGCTGAATAAATATTTGAATAGTATTGCAATTGTTACATTTAAAGGTCACTAAGGGACGGACAGGAACAACTGCATTTGACCTAACTACACAAATATGCATTGCCAGCAGAATGTCAAAATGCGCCTCAAACCAACAACTGTATTCCAATGTGTATTGTTAGTTTGTGCCCACACGGTAACACGGCTAACATAAGCATATCCTTTCGAAGATAATGTTTTTGCATTCAGCTAAACCCAAATGTGTTGTTGGTGACATTAGGATCGAGAAATTTAAATAATTTAAAAATTATGATAATCGAATATACTTTACTTATTGTTTTAAATGCTTCATTGCAACTTTATTTATTAATAATTAATATAAAGATATTTTTATCAATAGTATCTAAGCTGTATGTTGTTTCCAATTTGCTATTTTTTTTGGCGATTTCTTTAAATTATCATCACACATTTAACCACTTATGTTTGGTTAATGATTGGAGCTCCACACCTATTCATTGTGAGTTTTGAATCTTATAAAAATTGCTCAATCAAATAAAGTAGTTTTAGCGAACCGAATCACTTGACCGCCACACACCACCAATCTGCCTGTGGAAAATAAACTCGAAAACGAAATCGAAATGAACATCAAAATCAAAATGATCTGCACTGACAGCCAGCACAACGCGCTTATCTTGAGAGGCTTTCGAAAATTTGAAAAGGTTGTCGACAACTTCAGACAGCAGACCCGTTTCTCATTACTCGCAATTTCTGTTTTATTATTGTTAATCGACAGATAAATACTTACCCTCAGCAGATAATAAGTGAGGGGAGGCAGAGATGAGCTGAACCAAAGTTAATTGTATTGACATAGAACAGCTACCGAGCGATCTTGTCATAGTCAGCAGGGAGCAAAGAGCTGAGAGCTGAGAGCTGAAGCACACTCGTGAATGACTAAGCAAGCGAGAAAAACAAACGTATAGTTTATTTTTATAGGGTCGTATAGTTTATTGAAAAGAATGTAACAAACAGAAATATTCAAAAACACGTGGAAGCAAAATAAACAGACAGTTTGATACTCGTATATACTACATACATAGAAGCTTGTCGTATTTAAGTCTTGGTACCTGTATTTGCCTTTATTTAATTCCAAATTATCAAAGGTTGTCATCCTTTTTTTTAATTTAAAAATTATTGTTAATTATTACTTTTTGATTATTATGAGTTCAGGGTATATTATTGTCGATTACTCTCAACTTCAGCTCTTCTACTTATCTTATTTAAACATTTGCTTAGTTGCCTTCATGATTTTGCGCAGACCTAAGATACAGTTAGCCTACATAATATAATTGTTAACTTTTAATGCAGATAAATAAAATTATCATGCGCCTCTCTTATAGATGCACTTAACGCTCGAAGCTGTTTAGCATTTTATACCGTACTCGTTTACTTATGTTTATTTATGAATGAGAAACTGAGGAAATAACGTATCTCGTATCTCAGATAAGCGCATCTTTAGTCTTCAACGAATATCTATTGCTTATAATGCCAAAGTCGTGCGTCGGTTCGTGATTGTTGTCTCTAAAGTTGCGCCAACAGTTGAGCGTCGAGCTTGGTGGGGCAACATCGTGGCAGATTAACCGCGTAACGAGTTAAGGGATTAAATAATGATTTCAAATAACAATTAAGCAAAATTTGAGTGAAGCAATAGCTATGTATTGGAAGATTTTTCTATTATATATCTTTTGGCCCGCTCTGGAAGTGCTTGGCCATGTAAGATCCGCTGAGTCGGAGGAGACAAGCCCCACATGGCGAGAACGGTATTACCCCAAAGTTCCTTGGAAGTGGAGACACTACAATGAAACGAATAACTATTGCAAGGCTGAAAGCTTTAAGCACTACTATTTGGTGAAAAAACGGAATGGAGATTGGGATTCAAAGAAACATAAGAATTATTTTCGAGATACCAATATAAACGAGTTTGCCACAATGCAGGATCTTTGCCTGGATAGCAATGGACTACCGGTGCGTCGACTATGCAAAGATATCAATGGAACTGCCACCTGGGAGAAGCTCAATAAAATAACTTGTCACAAGGGTAATAAACGTAGCCAAGATCTGAACAAGCTTCTCGAAGAGATGGAAACTGATACACAAAGAACCTTGTTAAAGCTCCGGCATAATCTGAACGAGTCTCAAGGGAAGCTGGCACCTGTTGATGTTTACATTACGTCGCAAATCGTAAGTTTGCTCGTGGAGAGCAAAGCTAATGATACAGCGCAGAGTGCAAACTTGGTTAGCATCTGTCAGCAGATCATGATCAGCGATACGAATGTGCTGCAACAATCTGCAGAGCTGAATGCAACCAACAAGTTGCTAATCAATTTTGAGGACTACATGGATGCACTGTATCGAGAGTACGTGGCCATCGAGAAATGCGACGAAATAATTGTGAAAGCATCAAATAATGAAAGTGGTCAACCAGCTGAAAGTGATGTAGAAATAGTTACCTACGCGAATCTTGGAGTAATGGCTCTAATGAGCAGCAATCTCAGCGTATTCTATGTGAATCCCAAGTGCCAAAACATTACGGGTCTCGCCATTTATTCAGCTGACTCTTCAAATCGCAAGTTCTCTGATAGCAACTTTTGGTATCGTTTTATCTACGCTAACGAAAGTGTGGCCCATATAAGAAAAGAGTCGGATTTGGAGACTGCAACATACTTGCCGGAGCAGTTGTGGAGGCAGTTGGAAGCTAAGGGCGCCTCCCATATTGTGCTCAAAGTATACGCTCATGATGCACTCTTTGTGGAGTCATCACTGCAGCGCATGAAACGTCCAAATGGTAAAGTGTTATCCATATCTTTACCAGAATTTGAGGGTGAGTTGAAAAAGTGCATTTTGAGCTTTGGCTTTCTATACAAAAGGTATTTTAGCTAGTGAATTACCTGGCTCGGTACCGTTTTTACTACGCAAGCCAGAACATCAACACGGAATTTGCGCCTACTGGAACTATCAGACGTGGCTGGACAACGGCGTCAGTACAGACAACGACAGCAGTAAGTGGGACGCTGTCGTGCTCTGCCAAACCAATCATCTGACACAGTTCTCGTGTCTAACTGGCAGCAACATCACGGAAGAGTCACATACCCATGCACTGGACATGGTGACAAATGTGGGCTGTGCCCTTTCGCTATTTGGCTTGCTGGGTATCTTTTTAACAGCTGTGCTAGTCAAGAAATGGCGTGAACAAGCCTCTACAAAGGTTCTTCTACATCTATCCCTGGCACTATTCCTGCAATTGGCATTGTTTGTGTTGCTCGGCAGCGACGTTTGGTTAAAGCATATTATGCTGGAGAACAACTTAAATAGTTGTTTAATTTCAGGAGCAGTCTTGCAGTACTCTGTTCTGGTCATCTTCAGCTGGATGCTCATCATATCGTTTCTGCAATTCCAGCGCTATGTCACAGTTCTGGGCGTGGCTCGCCCACAACATTATATTTTTTTCTCTGCTATTGTGGCCTGGACTCTACCATTAATCCCCACGCTACTGGTCGCGCTGCTCAATGAAAAGCCCTACATTCCTTCGGAGGCTCAATTAAACAGCCACACTGCATTATGCTATCCCTCGGGAAATGGTTTGCTTCTTGGCGTGATATTACCCATTGCTATGGTAGCCTTCGCCAATTCCTTAATGATCATTTGGATCATTTACAGCATTAATAAGACATTGAATCCCCATAGTAAGCTAATTTTCCAGCAGTTGCGGCTGTCTTTGCTGCTCTTTTTCCTGCTGGGTAGCCCTTGGATCTTTGGTCTATTCAGCTACTTAGAGATGGGCATCATATTTGCATATCTCTTTTGTATTATTGCCCCTCTGCAAGGATTTGTGTTATTTGTCTACTTTGTGATCTTAAATACGGTCAATAGACGCGCATGGCTAAAACTCATATGTTTCAAACAGAAGAAAATGGATATGCCGATGCGCAGAACGGAAATGCAGTCCACGGAGTCATCATTAACTGGCTTTCCCAGTAAACTGTCCAAAGAGTAAACTACTGGATTCTTTATTTTTTAATGAACAGTTCTAATAAACATTGAATTTGTGTAGTAATTTTAATAAGTCGAAAAAAAGTGTTAAAAATAACAACAATAAAATATAATTCAAATTAATAAAACTCTTGCACTGCTTTAAAAAGTCTCGCAAAGGTCTTCCTCATCTGCTTGCTGGGTTGTTTCAAAGCATAGCGAAGACACTCACTAAAGCGACGGCTTAGGAGCCACATTACTTGATAGCAAAGACACATACCCTTTCATCATTTAGTATTTTTCTCAACCATAAACAAATTTACAAGTGCTTAAACCGGTTTGCAGTTTTAAGAGCTGTGTGCGACTTTTGATTAACAGAGTAGATTATACGAACTGTTGACCCGACCATAAAGATTTGATATCTAGGCAGAAAATTCAGATGGTTTTATGTTGTGTGTTGCACATTTGGAATTAAGTGATAGTTGTATTCATAAATGAATGAAAAAGGAAATTTGAGATATAGCACATAAAAATTTAATGTTGCTGCTGGTCTTTTAAGCCCACGCTTCCGAGCATGACCTTACACGGCAATTTGGTGCAATTCAACGCTAGGCTTGCTGAACCGCTTGTCCGTTTGTCGCATCGTTTTCCGTACCTTTTAATTTATGGCTTCTAAATTATGTAAATGATATGACAAAGTTAATTTTTAGTGAATGTGTTGCTGTGTTGTATTTTTGAGCAGTCTGCGATTATTACGAGTGGTGCGTGGCTTCACCTTTTTGTCTCTCTATCTCATTCCGCGTGCTTCGAGGCTAAAACTAAAAAGGCCGTAACTCACAGTTATTTTACGTGTATTTTGTGTATTTGTGAATTTGTATTCGTGTGGCACAAATTAGCTTAGACTTAAATTAGAATACCGACTTTATTGTATAATGAAGAATTAAAATATCATTAAATTATATAACCAGCAGTAGGATTATAACAAATTAAACTCATTTACTGGTTGCCGCTGCCTCTGATGCTGTTGCTGCTGCTCACCTAGAACGGCATTCCGCAAACCAAACCCTCATTTGAATAACAGACGAAGCCGACGCCGCTGCTGATGCCAATGTCGCTGTCCCTGTCGATGTTGATGTTGATGTTGATGTTGCTCTCGATGCCGGTGATGCCTCGGAGTCAGCGTATGAGCAGCAGACGCAGCGGGATGTATGAGGTTCCGGGTGCCACATCCCTGCCCTCTGGCAAGAAATTCATCGCATAATTCTTTGGCGTGGGCGTATTGGGCGGCACTGCATAATCCAAGCTATTCTGTGAAGCGGCAGCTATAGGCTGATGATAGGGTTGACGTTGCACTTCCGCCCTGCCCTGCTGGATCAATATGCGCCGGTCTGCCTCCTGAAAGCGTTGCAGGTGCCCCAACACGATGCGCCGCAATGCCGCCATGGTGCTTGCACTTGGAGCATTATAATAATATGCCTGGCCCTGAGGCTGCAGCGTCTTCTGTGTCTGTGTTTGCGTCTGACGGGGTAAGTAGCCCAGATTGGCGGCGCAGACCACGCTCAGCACAGATATCAGCTAAAAGACAAATTACAATCGAAGCGTTGACAAATTGTTCGGTTGTCGCTCAGCTGTTACACAACTTACAATGAAGCACGTCCTGTACATGACTCACTCCCGTTTGTTATGATTCAGCAATGGCAGGAACACACTTTGTTTTCTACACTCTCGACACACGCGTCTTTCAACCGCAGACTCGTTGGCTCAACCGCCGTTAGGTGACTGAAACATTGGCTCCGGATGCCAACTTGTTTCAAGTTCAGGGGCTCAGAGCAGCGGCGCAAATGCATTTACATAAATTTCTAAACTGGCCAGTGCTAGACACCAACCATCTCCATCTTCAAAGTTGTTCAGATAGTTGCTTGTCGCTTTATTTTTAAAAGTTAATTCTTTTTCTTGGACTGCCAACACGTCACGTGATTTATGCAAATATCCCCCTCACGAACGTTTTTAGACTGTCTATTTTTTGCTAACTTCCATTTCAGCTTGATCTTGTTTTGCCATTGTTTTTTGTTTTGCTTTTGCCGTTGTTATATATTAATACGTTGCCTTTATCAATTGAGTTTAATCGATCCCTGCGCGCAGCAAATTCCCAGGTCGCAAGATAAAAACACAATGAGAATGTTAATGGCAATCTTCCAATTTTCACAGCTAGCTTGTTATGATTTGACCAGATTTGCTTAATCTGCAGATCTATTTTGGCAATAAACGCAACTGCTTATGATCTTTCAGTGAGCTTAGACAACGAGGCGACAGCATTATAATTATGCAAATGTCCCATGATATCTTAGCATTTATCATTTTTGGGGCTCAGTGCCATTGTCACGCCCATGTACGTATTAATTTTTTCTCATTTAATTTACATAATATTCCGTTTCTAAGAGACGTGTGGCCAGAGGTTAACACTCCCTTTGTCCATTGTACAATGGCGATCAATCGATGAACAAACACATGTAGTTTTATATTGATTTTTAATCGCTGCTTCTTTGTATTGACGCGCCAGACAAAGCAATCCATATCTTGATTTCAATTCGAGGCACTTTATTCAGTATTCACTCATCGACCAAGTTGTCATTCGAGATGGTCGCTTGACAACTCAACTAAAATATGATTGTGTTTTGCCAATTTTGGTTATAACTCGCTTATAAATGGTAATCATATGCCAAGCAATAATGAATATATTTATATTCATTACTAAGCTGTTTGTTTAAATATAATGGATTGACTTACTTTAAAGTAGACTAAATGTGGAAACACAGTACAATGTTCTATTGTCATGGCGAAATTTGATATTTATTGTTTTTGTTCTGTTTGCTTTTCAACATACATTTATTTACCTTAATTTAACTTAAATAGAAGTTAAATGTTAATTTTTATTCAATTAGCAGATCATCTTGGGCGACTCTGCTTATTGATGGCCCCATAAAATATCGTAAACGTAGTCAACTGGATTGTTAAGTTGTTATGCAATAAAATTGTAATTATAAGTGTGGCTTGATATATTTGTTCAGATTTTGGCATTCAATTTAATTTATTGATTTCACACATTGCAAATGCAATTACCTAATAGCAATTATCTGAATTTGTGAATTTGTGGCCAGGCATCTTTGGGTGCTTCCCATTTATCTCATTCATTGTGTGGGCTTAGGAATGGCTATTGGCAAATGAAAACCCACGCTTGCCGCAGACACTATGTCTGTCCGGCTGTCTATGTATCGATCCATTGTCCTAGCCTTTCTCCGCAACTCATTAACTGCCACAGACGCACTAACTGTTCGGTGTGAAAAGCAGTGTGGCAAAAAGGCAAGGGCTATATGCCAAAGGAAAAGCAAAATGGAGAGTAAAAACGGAAAAGGGAAACGGAAATGATGCGCAACGTTGGCGTCAGCCATGACACTTAATTAAAGCGCTGCATTGGAATTGATTTAAGCAAGTGTATTACGTTGTAATTAGAATTCGCCATCATCTACTCGCAGATAGCGTTTCGTTTAACATGCAAACTACTTTCAGCTGCTCAGCAGATGCGAGACGCGTTCTCCTAAGTATGCAATGAATTGTGGAAAGTGTTATGAGAGCGATCAAACGCACTTAATTACTATGTAAATTATTTGTGCAATTAATTTAACAGCTGTCAAGTAATCAGGCACCAACACACCATCACTTGGCATCCTGAAGCGTCTTCTTGTATGTGTCATATTGACAAGGGTCCTTTCTGACCAGACGCTCAGACGATACTCATATAAATTTCATATGATACACAAAGGGCGCATCATAATCATCATAAAGCTAAAGCTCCCTTATATACCATTTTTTTTTGTTTGTTTCATAACAACTAATGCCTGTCCAGCTGGCCTTCAGACTCAAGACCTCAATGCGCTGTGCATAGGGAACTCCTTCAAAATGGGCTGGCTGATTGTGATGTAATGAGTTTAATGGGCATTTGAACCAAAGCCAATTGAAGAGAGGCATTTTATTTTATACGGATTTGCTCGAAATGATGAGGGCCTTAAGGATGATGTGGCGAATGGACATAAGTATTAAGGGTCTGAGGCAAAAAATTTAGTTATGCCTGACAGGCAGCTTCAGCATGCTCATATTTTATGCATGACCAGCTCTCGCTGGGCTGTCGACTGTTGCTTGTCAGTTGGTGGGCTGGGCGAATTGCTTTCCAATTGACTAAGCACGCTACTCATCCAAGTGCTCACGTGCAATGTCTTCAGATGGCTGAGACGCAAAAAGGCTGGCCAAAAAGGCGCGGTCAAGTTGCGGTTGCCATTTGTTGGGCGAGCCAGGACGAGACCCAATAAACTTCAAGTTATCGGGTTAATCAAATGGATCATCGATTTTACGTTACAATGACACGAAATCCAGCACAGACAAAACTCATTATTTTCCACGGCTCTGACGTCTCTTTGGATACCCCAAAAGGTAGACAAACCGACGGAGACCCACATAAATTGTGAATCAACTCTGAAAAGTCGATAAGCTAATTAAAATAGTTGCAACAGCAACTGAATGAATGCCTTGCGGCACAGATTTACCTTTGACCCCTTCAAGTTGCAAATAATTAATGATGTTTACAGGTAAATATCATTCATCAAAATGCGAACTTTAAGCCAAACTTTTGACATTTCCATTTCGATTGTGTCTGGCGAATTGCGAGAATTTCCCTTTCTTGGATGATGCGCTTTGTGCAACATTTTAATATCTATGTATAAAGTATATGTATATAAATATGAATATTACGCTAGTCTCTGCTGATGTATGCAAATGCTGCTCATTCATTTTTGACGCAGTTCCCAGGGGTCATGTTAATGCGGCATTTGTTGCCCTCGGCTCAAAGCACTCACTTGGCTTTTAGCGATTCTCAACTCTCGACTGCCGGCTTATGCATAAATACATGAAATATGCAAATCCCGCACACTCGCAACGGTGGCTTATCTACTGTGTGTTGTGTATACAATGAATGTACTATTTGGCAATTTTGTTTTTGCACACTTCAAGCATGAATCAAACTGAGGGACAGCCATGGCCAGCTATCAACTTCACGCTACTCGCTACTCGCTACTGGCTACTTGCTACTAGCTACTAGCATTCCCACAGGTTGATGGCTCTCTTGTGTATTCGGATTCAGTTTTAGTTTGCTGCAAAACTTGTCCTTCTGAAATTGCAAAAGTTTGGCACTGAATGCAATAAACTTCGCCATGTATATTATTCTGTAGGTATTGTTTCGCACACCTGAGCAAGCAATTTAAGCAAAGACAAGAAATTCAAGTCTTTAGTCAAGTCTTATGAATGAAATAGTCAATAACAACAGCCCGCAAAAAGGATTATTATCTCCAATAATTTCTAGAATTTCTCAAAAAAAAAAAACAAAAGTATACATCAGACAAATATACAATTTAATCCTTTTGGCATGCTAGGCCAATCATTTCTGGTACAAAAATAAGGCGAGACAAAGAGCAGAAAATTGGCCTCATTGAGTTCGTTTTATGTCGGGCATAAACAATCGCACTTGGCACGTTGCTAGAATTTCAATTGAGCAGACACAGGCACAAAACTGGCAAGAATTAAAAGACAATCGTATGTTAAGAGCAATGCACTTTGGTCAAAACTTGCAATAAAACCAAGTAAAGTTTTCATTGCTTATTCATAGACTACGAGAACGAGAACGAGAATACAGTTTCAAAGTCAGATTTAAGATTAAAGATGAGTAGACGAGCGAATTTACATAAAATGCCAACAACAACTGCTGTGGAGATTCTAACCAACTGTTTCACTTGCTCATAATCGTCACACAGTGGCACATAAAAGTAGGCAACATGCTAGCCCATAGCCTGCGGACTCGAGCGTAATCAAATTAATATCATGCTCGCACTTCAGCAAATAACTGTAATATGCTCTTGGTCTCTCGAAATTATAGCACTTATGAAGCACCACTTTGGCTATGCGAACAGAGCACAGACAAACCGAGAGACGGAAGAGTAGACAGATGGGCTAGCATCAGACTGGGCTCTTCTTTTTGTAATATGTATTTATCTCGCGTTGAAAACCTCATCAGGCTTAAGCACAGCGCTTAATTACCCACAACCGCAGCAACAGCAGCAGTGTGTCCTTGCCGTAGAAAGTAGTCTGACTGTCTGACTGATGTGTGTGTTAGTGAACCACACTCTCAGTATGTGCATGTGTGTGTGCGTGCTATATTACTTCATTTGCCAACTCATTCGTCACGTAGGCAAACAGTACAAGGAGGCGCAACTGAAACCACAACGACACAGCCGAGATAAAACCGCATAAAATTAAACAAAAAATTTAATAAATTATTTGATATAACAGTTTGTGTATCAAATAGAATAGATCGAGGCTGAGCTTCAAATAATGCCAAACCAAATACCTCACGTGCTTGCAGCCCATTAATAGCCAAGTTTTATTTATTCGCTGCTGACCATCGCGTGCATAATTCAAGGATTGACCTTTTGGACGACAGGTGCAAAGCGATGACTTCCCCATAATTCTATTTGCAGTGTCAACAGAATCCTATTTTTAGAACTCTGAAACTGTTGTTGTGTTGTATGTGTGCAGGTCATTGCTTTCATTGCGAGGAACTTGCCTCATCTCAAGGTATGTATGTAAATAATGCTGTTGATCTTTCCTTGCCCTTGCAGCTGGTGATAAAACATTTTTATACGGATTCCAGGTGCGACCCTTGGCATAAGTCTTGCCAGGCCATTTGCCCGACCTGACTGTGCTTTAGCTGTTTTAATTAATGCGGCAGCTGGCATTCTCTCTTTCCACATTGTGTTGCTCTGCTTTAATGTGATTTTTATACTGAAAGCGAATTTATTGGAGAACGAAATGGAAATTGTTGGAAATTACACGGCATTGATTTGTCAAAACTGAAGAGAATTCCATGTGGAATGTCGCTTTGATTTGGCCAATGAATCCCAGCAGATTCATCTTTAATGAATACCCAAATATAAACGTACGCTTCTAACTGAATGTGTACATATATGAGCTTAAGTGTCTGAGTGTGTGTCATTCTTTATTCAATAAAATCAAGGCAAAACACATTTTGCACGCAGACCCATAAAGTCCTTATGGTTGACGAGGCGTTTAAGTACTTAAAAGTCAGCGTAACTTTTCCAATTTTTATCGAGCAAATATAATGTGTGTGTGCTTAATATTAATGGAATGAGGACACTGTGTGTGTGTGTATGTGCCGGAGTCGTTAAAAGCGCTTAAATACCGATACGGATCATTGAATGGCAGTGACAGTTAAATTTGATCCGTGTTCAGGCTCCAGAACACTTGCGTTTTGTTCAACATTGCTATTGCAAATAATGCTCGGCACTCGGTACTCTGCACACTTGCCTATAGCCCCAAGTTCTGTTGAAAATCTACCCTAATCACATTGACTCGGCCATCTAGCTTTTAACCTTGTCAAGCGGCCATGCCAGGGCGTTGCAACAATGCAGCAACTCTGACTACGTTGTGGTTAAGGGCTCTGTGAAATTTATTACTTTCAGTGGCGGTATCTCAAAGCCCCTGCCCTTCCCCTCAACCAGGCGAGTGTCGGCGGTTTGTTGAGTGATTTTCTTGGTCGCGTAACATCAACTTGTTGGAGTAGAGAGCCGGACAGCCGGATACTTGTTGCACTTGGAGTTTGCGTAGTGGTTATGGTGTGAAAGGAGGTCGACCTAGTTTGTTGACTCCATGGTTTGGCCACTTTAAAGTTTGGGCATTATTTTGGCTGCGCAATAATAACAAATTTCGAAATTTGCACTTGAATTTAATGGAGCGTCTGCATTGCCAACACTTTATTAGATATACGTTATTATATATTATATTAAGATGCATGGCCATATCTATGCATGGTAGGCATTTGAAGATAGCGAGGCCACAGAATTGTATAATTCGCTTCGCTTTTGCACGTCTGTCACGTGGCAATTTTCCAAGTGTCAGCAGTAAAGCAATAAAGAAAAGTGAAAATGCCGAGCAATGAATGTGACACTTTTGATTGAAAGCAAGGACATGTGTATATAAAGGTACGGTATGTGTTAGGGGACTGAATGAAGGACTGCTGCTCTACCTGTACCTAAATCAAATTCATACTCGGAATCATACTTATGTACACGTAGATGAGTTGGTACAAATAAAGCATATAATACTTTCGCACTCATAGACTCGAGTCTGTGTGTATTCGTCAACATCATTTGACTGATAATTGAAAACGTGTCAACAAGTTAACAAGTTCCGCAAATAGAAAACTTTTATTTCTGTTTTTATATCCTTGAGAGAAACGTGCCACGAGACAAAGCTAAAACGATTATTGATCAATTTCTTCCTTTTCGACACAAACATTTTCTGTTGTTGCAATTGAATTTTTTTTTGTGTTCCCAAAATCGAATAAAATTGTTGAATTGTTGAATGTAATGTTAATTTTCTTAACGTAGTTTTTACATTTGTCATGTGTGAATTGTTTGGTCAATTAAGTTTTTGTGCAAACACAAACACCCCCTTCCCTTGAGGGCTTTTGGAAGCGTGTAGTTGCCTCTATCATGGAAATTTGCGACCCCGTGCTAATGGCAATTCAAACAAACGAATCGAACTCGTTTGAAGTTCGTTCAGAGCGTTATCACCATCTGAGATAATACCACTAGCTGCGAGACATTTGTAGAATTGTATTAGTAATGTACAAAAGTATTTACGTTCGAGCCAGATAAGAACCCGGCCTGGTCGACTGATATTGTTGTTTATATTAATAAAGCGAAAACGATCACTTCACACTAGCCAAACAGTTATGCGCGATATTCGCACTGAGTCGGACACGGGAGAACTGCGTTCGTTAGGTGGAGTTGGAAATACCAGACAGTGTAGTATTTATCGAGGTCTGAGTCACACTTGGACAATGAATGTGCTGGTCGTCGTCACGTTGTTCACATTTGCTTTTGCCTTGCAAACTGCAATAGCAATTCCAGAGAGTTCTGACAGCGATGAGCAACTGGATCATTGTCCAGAGACGCGAATGCTCTGCAGACTGGAAGACCCTCAAAATGATCCTGTAGACTGTGCGCCTAGGAGCCCAGGCTTAGATATAGCTGGTCTGGTCTATTGCAATGATACGCACTGTAAGCCGGAAGCGTTTGAACATGACTACATTGTACGCTATCATGACCAGACCCCACACACCAACAAATGGAAACGCACTAAAATTGGTGAATCGGCAACACTGCACGATATTTGTATATGGCCTAATGGTCTCCCAGTGACGCGTAAATGCCAAGTGAAGGCAATGCGGGCCCAATGGGAGCCAGTTGACCAGTGGCCTCGGGTTGTGTGCATGCGGCGCTTCCAACAGCATTCGATTAGCGTTGAGCTAAACAGTCTGCATGATGATATCTTGGAGGGCAAGCGGCTTACGAATAATACCCAAGGACGACGTAGCACGACGGCTATGGTAAGGAATATGTTTCGACAGCATGACAGAACTGTACTGCCAGCAGATATCCATGTGACTGGCCAAGTGCTTGGCGAACTCATGGCGCAGCCCAAAGATGGGGCAGTGAGTGCTGATTTAGTCAGCATTTGCCGCGAAATCATGTCAACAGATGAAAAGGTGCTGCGACTATCAGCAGAGCTCAATGCCACCAACTGTCTGCTCAATAAGTTTGAGGACTACATGGATGCATTGTCGTTAGAATTTGTGCCCTGGTCCAATTGTGGCAAATCGATTGTACATTCGGCAAGTGAAGGAAATGAGTCAGCGGAAACAGGTGTACAAATAGTAAACTATGCGGATATTGGAGTAAAGGCTCTAATGAGCGCCAATCTCAGTGTGTTTTATATAAATCCCGCATGTCATAATATAACCGGCTTGGCTGTTTTCTCAGCTGCAAGCCCGGAACGACAGCAAGCTGCAAGCGGATTTTGGTATCGCTTTCTGTATGCCAACGAGAGCGTGGATAGGCTTAAGCATGAGTCGGACCTAGAGGCTGCCACATTTGTGCCGCAGCAGCTGTGGCACAAACTGACGTACAGCGGTGCCACATTCCTCATACTTAAACTATATGGTCATGATGCGCTCTTTGTGGAAACATCAACACAGCGCAGTCGGCGGCCACGTAGTAAAGTGTTATCCATATCGATTCGCGGACTTGGAGGTAGGTCCATCAATGATTTGCTCCTTTTGTGCTTGACTAACAAAACAATTATTCTCGGTATTTGCCAGCTGAGGTTCTGCCCGAAGCACTTCCCCTGCTGCTGCGCAATGAGAATCAACGGCATCCAGATGCGGCGGCGAGCAGGCCGGGCAGCGGCTGTGGCTATTGGAACTATCGGACGTGGCTGAGTGACGGCATTACGACTGCTGACACAACGGATATGCTACGCGATCCAATTATCGTCTGTCAGACACGACATCTGACGCAGTTCTCATTTCTGGTTGGCGGCAGTTATCGCATCGATGACCTGGGCAATGAAGTGCTGGTCAGTCCAATCAATGAGCGCGTGCTTGACTATATATCCATAGTGGGATGTTGTTTATCCCTCTTTGGTGTGCTGGGCATCTTTCTGACTGCGGCTGTATTTAAGAGCTGGCGTAGTCAGGCCTCCACTAAGGTGCTACTGCATCTCTGCTTGGCCATAGCTCTACAAATGGTGCTCTTTGTGTTCCTAAACACTGATGACAGATCCGAGCAGCTAGTCAAACAGGAGAATAATGTTAGTTGTGTCCTGCTGGGAGCTACACTTCAATACTCCATTCTGGTGCTCTTCTCCTGGATGCTCATCATTGCCTTCCTGCAATTCCAGCGCTATGTCACAGTGATTGGCATAGAGCGACCCAATCACTACATACTCAAAGCAGCCTTGATAGCTTGGTTATTGCCTCTGTTACCTACACTGCTCGTGGCTTGTATTGACCCGAACTCATACTTGCCAACAATAGAACAACTCAAAACGGATACGGGCATTTGTTATCCCTCTGGATATGGACTCATTTTTGGTGTTGTGCTGCCAGTGACACTCATCACAGTTTCCAACCTTGTCATCTGTGTTTATGTATTCTTCAGTATTTCCCATTCACTCAGGCAGAGTATTCATCGGACTGAGCGTAAAATGGTCTACAAACAGATTCGCCTCTCAATATTGTTTTTTTTCCTATTGGGTCTCTCTTGGATCTTTGGTATTTTTGCCTTTATGCAGGCGGGAGTGGCATTCTCATATCTGTTTTGCCTGACCGCCACACTGCAGGGATTTGTGCTATTCATATTTTTTGTTCTGCTGGACGAGGTTAATCGAAGGGCCTGGCTGGCATTGCTATGCCCCACCAAGATGAAAATGGATGTGCAGAAGCGCACAACGGAACTGCAGTCCATAACGACAACCTCAACAAATTGCGCAGGCAGATCGCAATAGAAACTTGTTTCAATTAACATATCGAACAAATTGTCATTTATCCCATATTTATTGTTATTTTAATTATCTTAATTACTATTGTAAGTAATGTGTTGCCTCAAATGAGTTTAATAAACTTTAAATAATTGTGAAAAGAAAACAGTTATTTGCGCCAATTAAATTTGAGTATTAACAAGTAAAAATGCTGTAGTGGAGAGTGCTCGACTACGAGATACCCTGTGTCCCTTTGAACATTAATGCATACTTAACAATCAGAACACATAAGGTGCAATCTATGTGAGTTAAACTTGACATACAGTCAGATGGATATGGCAAAGTCGATTCGGTGATGAATAATATACGGTTACTTCTTCTATAGGGTATGAGCAGAGCTAGAACTATTAAATAAGGGGTGTGGAATTAAACCTCGACATGCACTCTGTTTGATTAGTTGAGTGAGAAGCAAAGTTGATTGATAGCTTAACACTATGCTTGTTGAATGAGCCAAAGTCATAGTTGGCGAGTGAGCAGGAGGCAAGCAACATATGAGTATGCTTCAAGCTCTGACAGTGAACACAAACAACAACGGGAATATTTCATATTTCACTCTTTATACATTTTCTTATTTATGGTGTGAGATAGCGACAGTTGGTTTATGACCGACAGCATAAGTGGGCGAAGAACGTCATTTTAGCATAACATGGAAAGTACATTTAATGCACTTTGGAAAACTTTTCTTTTTTAACAAACAGGCATATCTTATCGCGATGTCAAGGACAACATACATAGTAGATGAATGTGTGGTGCTGAAAGCAGGCGACAGTCTGTTAAATGTTTATTTTAATATGTGTCTTAAAATTACCTGCTTGTTGGGCTTAAGAATCATGTAATATTCGTGTGTGTGTGCAGATATATTTTATAGAAATCTTTGAAGCCAGGAAAGTCAACAAACTTGGCACCGAAAGCAAAGCACATTTGCCAAGTCAAGTCGAGCAAAAATTGGCAACAAGTCAACAGCAAACAAACAATGTCTTAGATGTGTGCATTAAAAGTCAACGACTCGGCAAATGAATTGCAGGCCAAACAAATTAAATTTACCCTCACATAGCAACAAGGCAACAAACTTTCCCTGAAGTCACAATCTTTTGCTATCTAATTACATTTCATTTTGATGGTGACCCCTGGTAAACGCTGCGTATGAGTTATTTTGACGACAAGCTCATTTTATTATCAGGCTAAGTTTCGACTAGTCTGTTCTCTGGCTTTACAGGTTATTCCTTTCTCATTCGCTCACATTAATTTTGCTAATTGTGCGATTTATACATTATTTTGGGTTGAACCAACACTTTGATTGACCGTCTACCTTGGACTGAAAGAATTTACTGTCCGTTCGTGCATTGGCTTAATTAGCCAATTAATATAAATAATTTGGATAATACCTTTGCGATGGCTACTAAAATTGATTATATAGTTTTCTGACATAAACTTATCGCATAAAATATTTATGCTCGCCTACATTGCTCAAACTTTTTTGAGATCTCTGTTTCGGTTTGATATTTGAGTGATGCTCCTGTGGGTGGAAATACAAGCATACTCGCAGATGTAAGAGTTAATTCAAATTTATTCTGTGCTGAGACTAGCACACGTTCGCTAGATATGGCCTTGGTCCCAAAGGCAGAGTTCTCGAATCGCAGAGTTCTGTAAGCATCTTAATTGCACCTTTGAGTTTAAGTGTGCCTGCTCACGTATGAAAATGTAGCACTTGCCCACAAACTTGGCCTTACGCTTGTTGTTCTATCCGAATCAACTGATTACAATTTGAAATTTCCAAAGAGTGCGTGCCTAAGAGAGTAGCCTTTGTTGGCTGGCGATGTTTTACATTAATTGCGCATGCGTTTCACTCTCTTTGAGTATTTATGCCCCGCCTGCATTTTATTACGACAAAAAGTTACGTTAAGTATACGACACGTCGCCGGCCCGAAGAAAGCCTCACAACAGTATGCAACGACCAACTCATTTCCACGGTGCTCGAACGGAAGCACTTTCAATAGTTGAATCATGCAAGGAGTCAGTTAAAAAGGCGAGACATTATCTTAAGACAAAGTGACAGATGCTGCCATTCCTCAAAGGTCAGCTAATGAGACAACTTAATCGCTTTCTATATGTATACCTATGTAGATGCAATAATTTTACATAAAAGTCGGGGGGACAGCATGAGTTGTGTCTTGGTGGCCTTCTACAAAGCAGCTAAATTGCGTTAGACGTCGCTTCAATATTCACACAAATTCCTCAATTAGTCTCCTCGTCTCAGGTTTGCTGGCAAACTGATTTCCCTTGCAAACCACACAAAACCACACTTGTCAGTTTCCACAGCTGCCATTTCGTTGCTTTCGCCATGTCAACTGCAGTAAAGGAATTCGTTTCGCCCTGTGGCTCAGTTAAATTGAAATCTTTTGGTGGCACCGCTTTAAGGCCTTCTGAGACAACAGGTTGCCGAAATTTAATAAAATTAGGCATCTTCCCAGTCGTACGAGTAGCAGCTGCTCCCGTCCATATTCGGTTACAGGGTTATGCATAAGTAAGCAGCTAAACAGTCACTTGAGCTTACTTTTGATAGTCTTCAGCTCAGACATGTAAGCATTTATTTTGCTACTTAAAATTTCAGTTTCCCTTTGACTTTATTCAGACCTGATAAACACCTCATCTGACAGGTTTTCTTATCAAGTATTTACAACTACTTATTTAGATCATTCGCACTGCTTTAAATAATTAATCATGAATTCATATGTCTCACTTTGAATTGTATCAACAATTTGAATATTCAATTATTTATATATTTGGATTTAGTAGCAGATGTTCGTTAGTCAGAAATCTATGCATTGAATACTCGTTGTAGCCAGCAGTGCTAGTACGATATGCATATGGAATTCCAAGGTGGAGGATAAAGTTGAATTTAAATCTAATTTGATTTTTAATGATTTCAAGTTACCCTGTAATCGTTTTAGGGATATTGCCGTCAAGAATGTTGGCTAATGCGTTTAAAAATGAGAATGAAATGAGAATATTCAGCAAAATTGCCACACAGGTGGTATCATCAGTTAAGTTTAATTGGATTTACGTTAGCTATGGGCCACCCTGTATGAATGTCGGATTATGCTCCTATGGGTTTTAAAATTTTTAGCTGCTTTAATTTCGCACAATTTGCATGGCAACAGACATTATTTACACACATGAAACGCGAACTTTGACACAGCAACAGCAACAGAAGCAACGGCAACATCTACGGCAGGAGTCGAATTGGGAGCACCATAGGTGGCACGAAGCCCTGAGTACACATGCGGCCAGTCAAACAGTCTGAACACTTCGAGTGTGTGTGTGGGTTGAATGTATATTTTGGTAAGAGTTGTGCTAACTTTATACAGTTTAATTTAATTAGAGCGTCTGTCAGCGTGGCTGCTTCAGCTTCAGCTTCAGCAGAACCTAATTTCATTTGATAAAGAGGCCAAGCCCAGCAGTTGCCGTTCTTCGACTGACATATGATGCTGTTTGCATAAAGTCTTAACTGGATTAGCCAGCTTATTCAAACTGCAGAGACTGCACGCCGCAACATTTGCATAGTCTTGACTGCTGCTTTTGATTTATGAGCTGCTTAGGTTACATTTGAATCAAGTTTTTTAATTTCAGCCTCTACAAACTCAATACATACAACATTTCTCTAACCAAAGGCAATGCCATAGATATTTGTGGAACTGTAAGTGAGCATTTCTGAAAAGTATCTTATGGGGATAGTGGCTGATTGAAATGGGATTTGAAATCTTTGCAGCTTGTTTGATTCGCTGCAATTTAATTACATTTACGAAGGCCTTGAAATTGTCGACAGTCACTCGCATATCACATGCTCTAAAACCTAATCGCAAAGATTTCAATTACAAATTCGTTTTGCGTGTTTTCTGCTACAATTTTACCACTGAGAGTGAAAAGTTTTGAAGTGAAGTGCGCTGACTGCAAACCAAAGTTGCTGAAAGACAAAAAGTTCGACAACAAATGCTAAGATAATGCAGCAGAAACATTTCAAATGAAAAACCACTTAGGCTAAGACAAAGAACTCCACTTGGAAATACCGCAATGTCGGACGATAAGTTCAATCTCCGTTAGGGTTGACTATTTAATGGAAAAATGAAAGCCGGCTGGTCAGCGTTAAACTCGTCTTGGTCCACTGGTCTTTAAGACCAGGATAAACTTTGATGGCTGCACATGCATTTTGTAGCTTGCTTAACGACAGAAAAATAGGTAAAACGAGCAACAGAAGATTGATACGTGGGGTCACGTACCCTGGTTTACAATTTGTTGTGCCCACAAAGCTTTAGCCTCGGACTACAAGCTTTCAACACAGTTGAACATCATGCGAGATGAACTGCAATCGCTAAAATTGTGCTGCGCTATTTAAAATAATGTAGTCGAATATTTTTTTTAATGTGTGTTCAATAATGTTGTTGATAATTGTGTAGTTAACGATGCATTAAAAGCAGGTACCACTGTATACGATTTTCCTCGTTGGCCTACGTGACTTCTCTTTACGATGTTACTTGGCTTGTTCTACACGTTTCTTGTGTAACTTATTTTAACTGGGCTTACATGTCGTATGCATAATTTGATTCCTGTTGCATACCGTATACGCATATTTAACAATCGTTTGATTACTCTTTTATGGCTGCTGATGACCAATTAAATATCAATGATATGCAGTAAATAAAATTACGCTTTGCCAACTCTTATCAATGTTATTTACTTATTAACCAGTTTTTTATCACAATTTATTATGCATGTGTATCGAACATATTTAACCAAGTTGCCAGTTGTGAACGGCAATTGGTCATACCTATCATGAATTTTACGTAATGAAATGAATGAAATAACAGGAGTCCTGTACAAATTTTCTATTGCAAAATGAGAAACTCTAATTAAATCAAGCAACTAAATAAGTGTAATAAAACTCTTGGAAGAATGTCTTTTTTTCTCATTTTACTTGTTGGGTGTGAAAAAAGCGACTGCGTTTATATTTTTTTAATTGCTTTGGGCTTACATGAAAGTTAAATGTTGCAAATTGGTAGTGTTTCCTCTGGTTAATTTTAAATGACCATATTTCCTCTGCTCATAACAAGCACACAATCTGAAAATTAATTTATATGAGTCCCTATAAGGGCTTTTAAATTAAATACCAAATTGAATGGTTGAAAATGTTGTAAAGATGCTCATAATGCCTTAAGAGTAATTCGCATACTGACTCAACTTTAACTGCTCTCCGCAACATCAACAAGCAACAGATGCATTTTTTATGTAAAAGCATTTTGTGGTGCGAGCGCCGTGTATGCAGCTTTTTATTACTTGTTCGGCTCGCATTTTACGAGCATTTAAATACAATGAATATGACCGAGTGCCGAGCAATGTGATGGGCAAAAGTAAACGCAGGTGGCAAGGTACGAGTATATGTCTTGTGGAATGGTCAGATGAAGGTAGCTCCTGTTAGCTGATATGGAATACATTCCTCATTTGCTAGTTCACTCATTAGCTGTTGTTGCCGTTCTTGATGCTGCACTAATTGGAGACTTGCTTCGCTGCTTAATTAAAGGAGCAGCAATCAGATGGCAGCTGGCTAATAAAAGACAACTTTGCCAGTTGCATGTCAAATTAAAATAAATACAATTCACCATCTGAATCGAATTGTCAAAGCTCATACGAAGACTCATTATGCAAATTGGCTACTTTTATTGCAAGTTCATGACTAGATGTCACAACACACAACAAAAACTAAACAATAAAAAGCAAAGACAAAATTCGCAAATGGTAACGGGTCACTCCGAGCAATTACTTAATCAAATGAAGGACTTGCAAATTTATAACAGCATACACCAAACACTCGTACACATCAGTTCATAGGTCAAAATAGCAATCATGCCATTCCACAAATGAGCTCAGTTGGTCTATACTATGCCGTTATGTGGTGTAGGGGTTGTTTATATCTGTGTATGTATGTGCTGCACGTAGCATGCGTAGTTTGTCTGGCCAAAGTTTTCCATATTAAAGCTCCAAATAGAATTTATGTGGTGTATGCAACGGCTGCCATTGCACATATGCTTTTGCAATAATTCAGAAAATCAGTTGAATGCTTTGAATGTGCTTTATATAATATACTGAAACTATTTATAATGAATAACAATTACGTACAATTATAATAACAAATTAGTGAATCTAAATGTAAATACCAGTCAATTTAATATAGCTCATTTAAAGTTATTGTTAATATTGTGTCTCTACCTATAAGGATACAATATTTGCGAAAATTACTTGAAGCCAGATAACAAATGATAGTAAACCTTTTTTGTTTGAGTGCAGAGCTTGGAAATGTCAATCCTTTTTATGTACGACAAAATTCCGAAAGAAACAACAGTTGGTTCATTAATTTTTGAGCACTCTTTTGTCTTTTGACTTGCGGCATGACAATAAGATTGCTTCATGCAAAATGGCAAAATGTTTTGCAAACATCTTAAAAAATATACAATCATCTTATAAAAATACACAATATATTATTGGTGTTATAATCATAATATTAAATCAAGTTAAAGGGTATCTTCAAGCCCAGAACTCTCAACAATCTTCAGTTATTTTCATGCTTTTTGTATACTTACTTTCGTATATGCCATGCATGCTAAGTTCTTTCTCCCGCTCTTTGCATTCGAGTACGATTCTACATACACTTTACTTTGGCTTTGTTTTTGTCTGCCTGTAGCCAAAAAACCAAAACAACTTTGGCTTTCATTTTTTACTGTGCTCTTGTGGCTGTTTTAGTCAAACATTTCAGAGTGAGTTGCAGCTGAGTACTGTGTGCTTGCTATATTCTGAGAGAATTCATTTCAGCTTCGACATTTACTTATATAAGTAACTGCATGCCGAAGCCAACGTAAATATTGATTTTATTCTTAGTTTTTCATAAAATCAAATAAGAGAAATAGCTTGGCGTACTTTTTGCAATTGCCAATTGAACAGATAAGTCCCATAAAGCCACATGCCAGTGCCAATTCGAATGGGATTTGCGGCAGGCCGAGTTACACAATGTGAATCCAATTCATTTCCATTTGTGTACGTTATTCAACGTCCATGCTCACACTTTCTCATACAGCAAAGCTGAACTTTGCTGACAATGCGAATGACAATGGGAAAGACGCAATATGCAGTCTGCAATATGCGAACAATGCAGGTGACTGTAGCCGGATGCAAGGGCGGAAATGCAAACGGAAATGGCGAACACTTAACACTGCCATCGTAAGCCTCTGAGATAGGATTTGCGGTTGACCAATGGCACTGTTGCATATGTGATCGCTACTATACTATTCCATTCAAAATTGCCACGTCCCTTGGCTTGAATAAGTTCTAATTGCCCATTAACACTATTATACCGTCGAACGATCATCACGTAGGTCTCCAAACAGTTTATACATACAAAGTTATTTTTGAGACAAGTATTAAACATTTAAACGTAATTATCGCAGGTCACGAAAACGTTTGCTCAGCTGTTTGCTGTTTGGTCAATACTCAATTACGCCAGCTGTACACCTGCCATACAAACTTGCGCCTTTGCGTGTCTCTCAAATGGGCAAACCCGCCCAAAGGTTAAGCTGCAAATCTGTCACCTGACGATGTTGCCGTTGACATACCTTGTGGAATTTTATTTTTATTTATTCTATTTATTTTTGCTTGTATTATTATTGCGTGCAGGGTGGAAAACGCTTAATGTTGCGTGAAAAGCGCGTGAAAGCAAATGAATGGGAGAAAAATCAACTTGCAAAATGCTTGGCAGGCAATGCCTTTGACAGCATCATTTGCACATCTCAGTGAGCCGCATCAATAATTCAGTCGATAATATATATATATTTTTTGTGTTGCTCTTTGCTTTCAGGATTTTCCGAACAACACAAAATTGGCTTTTAATTTGACATGCCAACTTTTTCCCAACAGAATTTGCTCTCTTTTAACTTTAATGAATAAATCAACAATTTGTTGACCAACTAGCACGAAATCCATATTAATATGCAAATGTTAATGCGACTTCTCCGGCATCAACCTGATAATTTTCATTTAAAAATTCCGTTTGCACTCACTGATAATTGGGGTTGGCTGTCAGGTTTTAAGCAGCTGTTAATGGAAAATAAAATAGATTGGATATGAGCTTCGAATTGCACCTGTCCTGATACTGATTATATAAAATTACGTATACGTAATATAGCTACGAGTTTTATCTGCTGAACCTATTTCTTTCCGACTCAAATAACAACTCTGACATCCAGATGCCTCTTTTAACTTTTAAGTAAATTGCCTTATTTCATGAACAATTGTGTCGTGCTTAGCCTATGAATGTCCTGGCAGATCGTTCGTTTGACCAAAGTTCAGTTCTTAAAACGATTTGGCATTGAATTAACTAAGCTGCACGGAACATTTAACATTATGCTTTAAGGGATAGTCAAATTGATGCCAAGCCCAGACTACTTCTGTCAGTGATGCCATGGAAACATGTAAACCGCAGGCCCAAATGAAATCCAAGTAATTTTCTTTCATCGCCCACATTTTCAATTACTTCGAGTGGCTCACACAAATCATCAGCAAGTTGTGGAACAAGCAGTTGTACTCTATGGACATTTTTATTTACCATAAGTCTCGGCGACGCCAAAATCGAACTCGTGACAAATGTTTGTGGTGACACAAAAATAGATTTCCATGGTCGTATATCAAAAACAAAAGGCGCTGAGCTGGCTCCTGGTACCTGAAATGACAATGCGATAAGTACCACCCCTATTGCCTTCGTCGCCCAGCCATTTTCTAAGAACACTTTGTGACAGCTTTATGCTGACTGTCGAAACCACGTAGGTCAGTTTATTGTATTCCATTTTGTTCCGCCGAAATCTGTGTGTTGCGCATATTTAATGTATTATGCAAATGCGATGGGACCTATACAGAGCTCCGGTCATGTGAAAGGCTTATATATTTGTATACATTTATGTGAACGAGTACGAGTATATAGAAACATGAAGATGACAATACCGAAATATTCTTAACTGTGTACTTTTTGAGAGCCTTTGGATAGGAAGCAAAGTTGAAAGTTCGCCTTGATTGGGAGCATATTCGTAGTCGTGTCGTATTATATACTAATATCAAAAGAAAGGACAACCTTTTTGTCCCTGCCATTTATTTCGCATTGATTAGGAATAAGGCTAAACTTAAAGACTTGAGCTCTTGAACTGAATTGCGTTTTTAGGATGACAAGCAAAAAGCGAAAGGTCCCATCTCATAATAGATGGATGGGCTTCTTAGTGGCCTGGTTGATTTCAAAGCAAGTCTCGGTTACACGCCATGGGATAAGTCGCTTGTTATCCCGGGACAACTGCCGTTTCTCATTTAAAATGCGAATGTGAATTCCTATCAAATTACTCGCACATTGCCTGTAGCAAAAAGTTTATATTTCAGCTACGAATTCGCATTATTCGGCTCACTTGCAATTAAGTGAACTGTGCAGAGCATATACAAAATTCAAAACCCAAAAAATAATACTCGGTCACGAACCGTTGCCCTTCAGAGCAATCGATACTCGATATTCCCCCATATAGAACTCACGTTTTGAATAAATTAATTGATTTTTTCTTTTTGCCAAAAAGCAAAAGCATTTCAATCGCAATCAATCTAGAATTTGAGAATTTACTCTAGTCCTGGCAACTAAAAGTTTGCATTCTGAGACAAAACCCCAAGGCCATGTTCAGGGCAACTGCAAAAGCAATGCTTTCAAAATGCAATTTGAGTACTTCAATATCTCTCTCTCTCTCTCTTTTTCCCTCTCTATTCTTTGTTGTCTTGCACTATCCTTTGCCTGCAATAAATTCTATTGACATTGACTCTTGCTAAAGTGCATAAAGTATGCTACTGCATAATTCTGGACACCTGGTAGCTAGTAGCAACCATTAAATCTTTAAACAACAATTAAAGCTTCAAGTATAATATTTGTGTTTTAAAGCAATAATTTGTGGCTTATTTCTAATTTATAGTATTTCGTTTAAGGTTAGCTGCAATTGAAATTAAGTGCACGAATACTAGTTGTTATTTGACCCCTTGGTGAGCTGGTTTAGTGACAAGTGGTGCTCGACAATCCTAATCCATTTGCAACAGCAAATTGCACTCCCAGTTGAGCTCTTAAGCAGCTTACAGAGCGAACAAAATCGTAGCATACTTTTCAGCGCACACCATTTCATGTTTTACAGCTCAGGATGGCGGCAAAAAAGACTAAATTGAGAATTGAACTTTCATTGAAGCATTGTTTTCTTTTCGCTCTTTTTCACCATTTCTTTTTCCAGAGAAATAACAATAAAATAATTTAACAACTTTCTAAATATTATCGCCCTCCCTCTCTTTAATTTAAAAATATCAAATAAAAGAGTAATGGCAAAAGTATTTGCTTGTTTACGAGATGCAGCACATATTTCGTACCTATGGCTGAAATATTTCACAGTTAGAAACGTGGAAAACACGTTACCTTTGGATAGGTATAGGTAAGTATTCGTTTGCCAGATATTTTGTACGTGCTCTCACAACATAAACTCATAAATATGTATTGATTTTCCACTTGCCAATTTCTTTTCATGTTCTATATACGTTGTACAAGCGAACACACATTCCAGCGCCTGCAGTAAGTGCTTTCACGTGCTGGAGATATCAGTAAGAAGTATGTGAAAATTGAACACAGCATGAAATGCCAGACAATGGAAATAAATAACGGCAAAAGGCGACAGAGTTATGATTATGAAAAGTTTACATTGCTACAGAAATACTGCAATACTCGAACTCATACTTCTATTTCCACTCACATAGATAGCATACGAGAATGTATGAATGAATATATATGCAAATGCAAAACAAATACGAAGGATTTGCCGCAGTTTTCGACGCATTGCAGAGTCAGGGAACTGTATGAATGTTATTTATAAAATATTTATCACAATTTTCAAAGTAAATACTTCTTCCACTTACATTCCAAGTGGTAAATTGAACCGAAACATGCAAGTTGAATGCAGAAAAGTGTAGAAACTTTTATCAAAAACAGAAGCAAGAATTATTACCCGTAATCAGACCGAGACATGTTAACAACATGAGTGCATTAATTCACCCCAAAATGTACATACTATATTTATATGAATTGTGTTGAAGCTAGGCTAAGAAATGTTTTATTATATGGCTCTGTCACATTTCTTATGAGTAATGAGTACCCAGCGAGTTGTTCATTTGCAATCTGCCAAAAATTGTGAAAGCGCTCATAACATATTTGTTAAATGTGCGGAAATTTGTCAGGCTAAAACGCAACAAGATATGAAAACAGCATTTGGCATACTACAATCTGTATTTATATCCTGAAAAATAGTAAATGTACTAACATTATTTATGCTGAGTACTAGAATGTATATTTTAAAAGGTGAATATGTCGAAAATCAAATTTTGCTTATTGTAAACTCCTTACTATAAACTCATTTCATTATTATGAATTAATCATAAATGTTGCGAGAATTAAAATAGAAAAAGTTTGGAGTAATGGATCTGTCATTAATTATGTTGCAGATTCTTGTATTCACTCTATCAATTCTCATTAGATTTGAACACCCATCGGTGCCATTAGGAGGGCGCGATATATAAGCTACCGAAAAATTCCCATTGAGGGTGTAATTTGAGGGGCTTACTAATAGAAATGTTGCGGCCTATTTGAACAATTAGCCAGCAAAATAAAAACAACAACAATAAATGATAAGTTCATGGAAAATGCTCACACAACAATAAACTGGGCCACGTGCCAATTAAAAAAGCAACCGTTGATTCGAAAGGTTTGGGCGCTGAACTGAAATTTATAATTTAATGGAACTGGAGCAGCTGCAATGGCTTAAAGCAGCTTAAAAACTTTGAGCCTGTTGATCCCCTTGCGCTAATTGTAAAATATTCGCCGGAAACCCACTTGAAAAGGGTTTTTAATGTTTCGAATTTGCAAAAAAAATAAAAGAAAATAAAACTGGAATTGCTATCAAAGCTAATATAATTATTTAAATACACTTTAATATTCTCTCAGCATCTAAAATATCATAGTAAGTAAGTAAGGAGTTAATATCTTAAGATTTCTTCCAACAACTGTGCAGCAACCACAAGTCAGTGGTTTGAGCAGATTGTCAACATCCGACTACTTAAAATGAGGCATTGTCTTATAAACTACGATTAGAAAATATCCATCGCATTGTTCTCAACTTTCTGGGCTTATCTGCGGAATTAATCGTCAGCTTTGCAATATTAAAGAATGAGAATATGATAAGAATGTAAATGACAAAAGTTCAACACATAAACTGCAAATCGGCCCGCCCCATGTTATTTATGGTATGTTGTGGGGGAAGGGGATTTTAATTTAAATTCTAAAGCAGGTGCCCAAGCAAAGCAAAGAAAAAAGTGAAACTAAACAATTGTCGGCCACTTTTTGCACTTGTGGCCTTTTCGTCATTCCAGTTCGAAATAATTAAGGCTAACAAAAATGAATTTAGGCACGTGCTGCGCTAAAGAAATTGCTTTTTCTTCCTCCCTTCCACCACTTTACTCGTTTTGTCTTTGACCTTTTATGTTTTGCCAGCCTTTTTGTTTTAATACCGTGCACCCACTAAGTCAGGTAAAGGGGAATATTATGGTAGCATATTTAGCATTCAGTTGCACAAAATGTATATTTCCTTTCAATACTTTGATAATTTTCATAATAGATTAAATTAAATTTAATTTAATATTTTAAGAAGAAATGGCTAGGGTATTTCAAAATCGACTACCGCACTCTTACTAGTTTTGTTTAATTTACTCATTCCGTTTTTACTGTTTCTGTTGTCGGCTTGTGTCAACAGCACAAAAGCCACACACAAGGCAAACATTTCGCAGTGGAACATTCCTGTTTCATGTTGCTCAACGCCATCCAAAGACAAGTGCTCGTTAGACAATGGTTGCTGCATGAACTTGTTTCATATCTGCATCATATATTTTGCTTAAATACCGAGAATATCCTTTAAAATGCCAACTTGGCTCAAGTGGGCTCTCTCTTTTGTGACTCAACAACAATGGAAAGCTGGCGGAAAAGTTTACAATTAGCTTGTCAACAAATGAGGGCAGCAAACGTTGCGTATGCGTGATGTGCGGCTTGTGGCAAGTAATTTTGCAAATTATTACAACTATGCAAAGCAGTTCATAAAAACTTCAATTCAACGTTATGATATCTTCATCACCACCATGAGACTCCAATCCTCGATCTCTGGCCAAACCAAAATTCCAACATCAAACCGAGAACTAAAAAAATATGTTGCAAAAAACTAAATTGATTACCGACAGCGCAAATGGTGAATTAAAGTAGCTGGAAAAAGCACTTAAATACGTAATGCATATTTATATTATATTTGGCTCTTAGTAAAGAGCGTGGTGCGGTTGCCTAAGCTATGAAAGTTGTTGAACTGAAACTAAAGACGGTTCAAGTGAATAAATAGCAAAACGGTGATCATTCTGTTGAAAAAGAAAGATGTTAAGATGTTAAAACGGTGATCATTCTGTTGAAAAAGAAAGATGTTAAGTTACTTATATTTAGTAGGAACTGCAGAAGATATGAACTATGTTTGATTATCACACCTGTCAAAGAAAGGGGATTCCCATCTCACGACACTTGAGGCATATTTATTTACCTTAGAAATATCGATTGTAGCAGATGTTGAACATATAATTAATAATGCAAATATTAACCCTAACTTACAACAAGCTTAATTCACGATGAAGCTCCATATAGTATAAGCAGTTAGCAGCGAAAGTTGCTAGACGTGTCTAGTAATTCGAATTCTACCAACAATAAACAACTTACAAAAAAAAAGCTAATAAATAAATACCATGTCTCTCGCTTATGTAATTTTGATGTTAGATAGTTATTTTGTTCGTTTTCTAAATGACAAGCAGTTTAACTTCGCGTTCTCTATAAAAACTCCCCTACAATTTAACAAAAAATATTGCATGGAATTTTACTATATAGACGACGAGAGTTAGAAGCAGATGTTCATTTCGTGATTTCAACTACACCGAGAACGTCCGCGATCAATTGGCAGTACTTCGTTCGTGTCAGTTCAGTGAATTCAGAGAGCATGCGGAACAAGTTAGTTGAACTAGCCAAGCGGTATAGCAATTAAAAAGTCGAACAATTTGACTGAATGTTATTTAACACACCACAATCATTTGTGATAAAAATCAGTCAAGGCCAAAAAACAAAATATTTCGCAAAAAAATAACAATAATTAAAAAAAAGTGACTCGTTTTTAAGTCAATTAATCCATAATATTTTTATATATTGTATTAAATGGTCGAAAAAACGTTGGTTTCTGATGGCTTTGAGCGTCTGAAGAGTTTGCCATGGCGTCAATTATTTTATATGTTTTATATAGAGCCGATTGTTTTTACGTTAATATTTTCACATCTGCTATCTGGTAAGAATAAAATAAAAAGTATTTGCATACAAAATTATAAATTAACTTATGGATATTTTGAAAAATAGGCACTGTAATGCGAAATGAGATTATTTATCAAACCTGCAAGGTTATTTTCCATTACAATGAGACAGACTGCAGGAGCTTGGATGACAAAGAGGCTGGCCCAGAGATACATGTATGTAATTTCAGGCGGGTAGAAACAACCCATGCGTGAAAATTATTTAAATTTCATTAGGTTTCCAGGCCATTGAAACTGAGATACAGTCATACGTTGCCGATATGTTTCTTTCTCGAACATTGATGGAAAGTATTGTGCCAGCCATTTGTGGCTTATTCTCAGGATCTTGGTCAGATCACTATGGACGCAAGCCCTTGCTCATTGCCTCAATGATCGGTATTTATTAATGACGATGGCATTAAATTCTTTAAGTTACTTTATCTTTAAACTGCTTTATAGGATTTTCTGGTTCCTCAGTGATAACGACAATAATTTGTGCTCTCTCCAGATCTTATGAAATCAATCCATGGTGGTACACTCTCGCTGCGGTGCCACACTCGCTTCTTGGTGGCATGTGCGTGTTTTCAGTGGCCGCATTTTGCTTTATATCGGATATTACTGATATTAAAACCAGGCCATACAGGTGGGCAAGAAACTGCGATAATCTCCAGTATTAACACTTTGGTAATTCCTTTCAGAATGATATTTATGGAGATGCTGATGTTCGTAGCTATTAGCAGTGGTTCTCTATTGTCAAGCTATTTGTATGCAGCTTCGAATGCAGCTGTAACCCAAGGAATATCAGCTTCCTTGATAACAATAGTAACATTGTATATCATATGCTATTTACCAGAGAGCTTGCACATTCGACAGGCGCAGGATGCCAAAGATGCGGATATGAAAACTGTATCCATAGAATGTCCTGAAAAACTATCAAAAGTTGAGCAAGAGAAACCCCAAAGTGAGACATATGCAGCAGATGAGAAGAAACCAATAGATTTTGTGGACTCAACACAGAAAGGCGAATGCCTTGAAGTTCAGGCAGATTCTACGAAGGCAAGCCTTTTTAGTCTGACGCACTTAAAGGAGATGTTCATAACTTGTTGCAAGCCTCGTGAGCATAATGCACGTGGCATTATATGGCTAGTGACATTGACCATGTTTATGACCACGTTCGTAGTCGGTGAGTTATTTAAGTTTATAATAGCATTGCTATATGTAGTTTTGCGAAATCTCTAGATGGTGTCATGACTGTCATGTATTTGTTTGTGCGCCAAAAGTTCCATTGGTCCATCAGAGAGTTTACTTTCTTTGAGACTGTCAGCCAACTGGTGCCCATGTTAGGGGCGCTGGTTGGTTTTCTTATACTACGCAAGGTATGCATAAAGTAATTAAATAACTGGAATATTTTACTAAACAGATTTATATTTCAAGGTTTTTGGATTATCTGTTGTGGCATTGGCACTGTTGTCACTCGGCACGGAGATTCTAAGTAACTTGGCCAAGGGATTTGCTGAACTACCTTGGCATATGTATCTATCGATTGCTCTTGGTGTATTCAGATCCATTGGTAGTCCCATGTGTCGCACTATTGTCTCCAATATAGTGCCTGCATCAGATATGGGTAATACATGACAATCTAACGCATTTTAATTTTCAATTAAAAAACATTTAATTTTTCTAGGTAAAATATTCTCAATAAATAATGTACTTCAATCGTTTGCCCCATTCGGTATGAAAATATTTGATGCATAAAATTTCAAAATTACAAATCATTTTTACCACAGTTGCTGCTCCGTTGTATACTTTCATCTATCAACATTCTCTAGCATTTTGTCCTGGTCTGTTCAATTTTCTGAGTGCGGCGCTTTTCGTAGTGGCATTTCTAGCCATTGGGTGAGTCAGAGACATATTTATTGAAAGCTATTTTATTTAATAATATTTTCATGCATTTTCAGAGGTGTTCTTCACTTTAAGCTCAAGCACAAGCAACATTACGCAGAGTTGCTTAAGTAATCTCCTTAAATTTAAATTCTTAGTGCTCAAATTTATTAAAGTGCTGTAAAATGACAATAGCAAACTTTAATTATTGTTAGACAAGTAGATTGCTTATACTATGTCCCAATATATATAGATCCATTCAAGTACAAAGACAACCAGGCTCAACAACATTCCCAATCCCAAAATTTGAAAGCCAAATATTAAGAATTGTAGAGATAAAAACTCTTGTGAGAGTGGGTTATTTGGAGATTGTCGGATTATATTCGATAACATTTATGTAATCCATATCCTGACGAAAAGGTAGCCACAGATACCCATTTTGGAAGCACATTGGTTCGAATGCCAATATCAGTTTAGGGCGTCGCAAACGTTCTTGGATAAACTCAAGTTGGAAAAATTCGTGTGTTTGCATGATATGTACGAGTACATAACTGTCATTGAGAGAATTGATATGTTCATCCACAGCCAAGGTACGATCATTTCCTTGGGTATTTTTATCATCACACTCAATGCATAGCTTCGTCATAAGTTGAAATTATTGAAATCACAAACTCATTTTCGTTATCACTCTCCAGAATTGGGCTTAACTGGCCATAAATTGTTACCAAAAAACAGCAGGTGTAGTTAAAAGCTAACACACCGCATACCTGTACTTCTTAAACTATTATTATTGTTAGCATGCAGGTTACACGTCACATCAATCCTTGTTTGCTTTTTCTTTTATGTTGACACAATGTCGGAACTTAAATTGATCCCCATTGCAAAATCATAAAGTTTTACCGCCTCTGTGTGTAATTTTAAATAATTTCGTAATATTTTTTATGCATATCGTAATAATGATACTCTCTAGATATTTTTAATGGTCGTTTAGAATTGGTCGCTATTTTGATATCTATTATACTTTGACTTTGTTTGACTTTGATATATCCGATACTTATTTTAACTGAATGCAACAATGAAGAGCGAGCCATATTTATTGTGCATACCAAAATTAAATACTTTAGTAGTTGCAATTAATTTAAATTACACTTGTACTAAAATATTCACCAAAGCCGTTCCAACTTGTTTAAAATCAATAGAGGCAAATGAGACATCTTCGACATAATCAAAATCAAAATAGAATCAAGTACACAGCAATTAAGTACGAGAAAACTCGATTGTGGCTTTCCTTATTGATTTTATATTGATATAAATTAGCTTAACCCATGAAGCATAAGCAAGTAAACTTGAATGATGCAATTGTAGACAATTATTATTATACTTCCCAAATTCCCAAATTGTTCTCCCAATTCCGAGGATCAATAAGATAGTGTTTGGTGCTCAAGCTGTGCAGGATTTAATAAATTGATTGATACCAAGAATATAATTAATTTACATATATGCAAGTATAGGTGTGATACAATAGATTAATTTGGAAATTATACTATAATTACATTGTTTTGGTTGTTCGATTGGACACACAAGTTCGCATTAAGACGTTCAAGCAGAAAAATGAACAAACTCAGCAATATGCCAATTCCATAAATTTGAAAGCAAAGTTTAAAGGATTTCATAGACAATGGTGTATTGATGACAGGATTGTACGGACGCTGTTGAATCAAGTTGGCTGCCTTCATCTGTTGTAGTCCCATTTGCATCCATTTCTTAGTGTGACCAGTCGCTTGGGACTGTGCTAGAAACTTTCTCAGCATAACTGTATAAATGGTTTCTTGACGAACAACTAGCCTCAGATGATGCTCCGGGTAGCATAAAGTTGATGATAGTCTAAGTTTAGGTTTTCGCATACGCATCTGCATAAATTTGTATTGTTCCCATTTATGGGACTCTATTATGTAAGCGTAGCTGTCGTTTAGAGAGTTCAAATGCTGATCCAGCTCGCTAGGTGCGACATAAAGCACTCGATCTAATAAATGATCTGATGCCGGTTGTACTCTAGAGATAAATCTGACCTGATCTTCAGAGGTCATAATGCGAAGGTTACTTGCCTTAAATGATTTTAGATCTACTATGGGTGGCAAACGGAATCCAGTAGCTATAGCTGTTGCCAAGGCACAACCAAATACACTAATCATTAGCAAATTGAAAAATAATGAAGATATTATCAGAATCTTCTCTGGTAAGCTCAGGTTGCGGAATGCACGGCTAGGTATGGATTGTCCAAATGACAGCTGCATAGTGTAGAAAATGAGTAGATTTACAGGTATGTGGGGATTGACAAACCGCCTGATGGCAGCATTTGCAGTTATGTAAATTGCCAAAAATATTATCATACTCCAATTTCCAAAGAAATTTAGTAAGTATTCGTCAAGTGACATTTGACGATCAAATGGCAAAACCAGGCAAAATTGGCCTGATGTCACTAAAGGACTATATAATGCCAGACTAGTATCTGATACCAGATTGGCTCCAATATCAATATTCTCCTCACCAATGCGACACTGTGTTCTATCAGGGCAATAATTTTCCCGTTGTGTTGGGAAAATTGTAATAGTGTTGTGACTTAAGCGCATAAATTCACTGATCAAAAAGCCACTTGATCCACCAATACTAACATTGCTTCCTGTTAAATCTCGCTGCTCCGTTGAATTGTACTAAAAATGAAAGGGAACTCTTCAAAAAAGTTGATTAAAATAAATATTTTTTCATAAATTACCATAAATGCGAACGGTGGATTATTGAAGAAGGCAACATTTATATGGAAATTATTCGTAAATCGAAAATATCGTCGTCTGTAATATTCTACACTTTGAGTTAATTTAACTATTTGAAGTGTTTTCTTGATTTCATACGTCCAATCTTCAGAGTTGTTTTTAAATTTGTAAGATAGCACAATATTCCGAAACCGGCTTTTCCAACACCAATTAAAGAAGGCTTTTATAAAATCAGTTGTGGGTGGTAAATCATCCCTTGAACTATATACAAACAAGAACCCTACTAAATTAGACTTTTTCATTGAGTTCTCAACTATATTCAATATAGTATCATTCAGGCCTCTGAAGAGAACAACAGCGAAACTTTCTTCACTGTTAAGTTGATTAAATGATTCAGTTGAAGAACCAGCAACAATCACCGAACGTCCGAAGACCTCCATTAAACGATTTTGGAAGGAGGGACCAATTGAAGAGGCATCTCCGACAAATGTGATCAAATTTTTGAAATGTGTTAATTCGAATTTTAAAATTAATCCACTAATATACTCATATTCATTGCCACTTTCGGCTACCGGCAGTATCTGACCAAATACCGTGGCCCAAACACAGCAGCCCAAAATATAGAGGCTAACACACCGCATGATTGCACTTTTAAAACTGTTCTGGTTTTTATTCCTGCAATATAGTTTACATGACTTTAGTCACAGCAATCCTTGTTTATATTGTCATTATTGGACATTACAGGCCATCCTTGGTGTAACATTAACTATTATAGCTTAACTCATCAAGGCGCATTTCACAGTAACCGCTGAAGACTATATATTTATTGTAATTTACTAATTTTTATCGTTTGAAGTTGTGAAATATTTGTCAAAAATGGGTCTCAAGATAGTTAAGTTATTTACTAATCACGAGTCAACGTCGCGGATTTTGTGCATATAAAATACCTGTGGTAATAACTGTCATTAAAGCTCAAAACCGAATTATATAACGTTGTGCATATCATATATGCTATAGTAAGACCTCTGTTTAAAATTTCTAATCCAAATTCTGCTTGTACACTCAAAATTACGTGTTTTGTTTTAAGCGTCTATCCTATGAATTCAATGATTAGGAAAATCCTAACAATATGATACGTAATCGCACAATCTGCGAGTAATTAAGGCAAAAACTCATCTAAAATAGTACTGCCTCAGCTGTACCTAAATTTTCCCCCATCAAATCGACCTGACAGCATTTAAATATGAAATTAGTTTATTTACGTTGTATAACGGCATTTGGTGGTTGCTGTGGCTGGTGCAGTTGCTATATTTGATGTTGTCATATGAATGGGATATGCATAAGCCCAGAGCATAACATATTGAAAAATAAACTGACAAATTGCAACAATAAATTCGATATCATCGTTTATTATTTAACATTGGATATCCATGCGTAGATGATGGTTTGACTTTGGCAAGTAGCAAATGAATATTTAATATTTAATACACCCGCAGTTAAATTTACCAAGCCAAATTTATGGTAATTTTGATCGCCAATTGCCAAAATAGATGGAATAATGTATAAAATATTGGTATCAAATTACCTTAAATATTTAACTAAATCAGAATTAAAGCTAAATTAAATTAAAGTGCATAACAAGTGACTCGAAAATATATGTACATTTGTTGATATTAGAAATAGTATACATATATGTACATATATATTAGTAGAACACTAAAGTGCTGACCAACTTTCAAAGGATACACTCGCCCATCAACCGCTTTCAAAACCTGGAAATATCAAGTTACACTTCCAAACTGCAATCAAATCGTAGCATTTCAGTGTCATCAAAGTGTTGGCGTTGGATTTTGGGTGGTTGTCTAATTTAAGCTGCGATGGTACTAAAGTCAGCGATGTGTAATATTTTCGGAGTGCAATCGAAACTGACAATTTGCCGGGCATGAAGCTGGGCAGATGCAATTGCGCTTTGCAAATAGTATGGGACTAGGTTGAATGTGTTCCCAAAGCAAAAGTTTTGTGAAGACGCAGACATTACATGATGGGCGTGCCAATGTGGCAAGCGAACAGACAAGTTTAAACGCTGTTGACGGCAGGATCCGGTTTTCCGGGTCTTGATTGATGGATATTTTAGTGCAGACATTTGGGTTTAAAGTGCCATTATCCGAAATGTTAACCCTCATAAACAATCATTGCGTAAATTAAAGAAAAAAAAATAACAACAACTTTTGGACACAAAGAATATGCAACTATTTGCGAAGGTCAAGTTCAGCGTTTAGCATAAGAGTGCAAGTTGCAGCACAATAGCAGAAGTGGCGACTGCGGCGACGACTCTCAAATGAGCAGTCCAAAAGGCTACGTTACGTTACACTACGCTACGTTGCCAAATCACGTAAGACTCGCTCTCTCCTGGGTGCTCTCACACATTCGCTTTTTCTCTCTTTGGACTATAAAATGGCAGTGCCAAAGCCAACGACAGTCAGTTTGCTGCAGACGACGCGACGAAACGGAACAGTGAGCCAGCAGTTGTTGGTTATCGCTTATTATCTTTGTCGTTCGTTCGCTTTCGAATTCCTATTCGCGGTCCCGTTTCGCGTGTGCGTTTTTCTTGCTGTGGGCTTTCTGTTGCCTGCTTATCAGCATAGGTGCTGAAATGCCGTCGCTGCGACTGCACTAAGAAAACAACAACAACAGCATATCACACAGTAACAAGAACATCAACAGTTTAAATATGTTTTGGATTTTACGTCGCACGGGAGCTGCAAATTTTTTCAATTCCTTAAACAATAATTGTAGCTTTAGCAAAGGCAACGGAGGCGCCGTCGGCAATGGCAACCACAGCAACAACACCCAGGGTAAGCTGGATATCCAGGTGGCAATTATATTATTATATTTCGGCACAAGGCGGTAATTGATTGGGTTGTCTAATTAGCGAAACATGACTCAGGCACCAATAAGAGTGTACGAGTACTCAAATTGACACTAAACTTCTCTAATCACAGAGAACAAGTCACCTGAGCTTCTGAATTCTAGAATCCATATGAATAAAAATGGCTGATTGCATGAATAAACACTGTGTAGGCAGTTTCTTAGCACAAAATTCATGTTATTAGACAACGCTCAGACTTACCACGTGGTGGCGAGTCTATCACGTAGCAGGTTGCGTTGCGTTGTCAACACCAGTTAATTAAAATTGCCACAATGGTCTCCGCACATTACATAATATAACATATAACAATATATTGTATACACTCATATACTCAAGTACACACTTATTCGTATTGTTTGCACAAGATCCTCTGGCATATGGCGAGCTGGTGCTATTGATGTCGATGTCGACGTCGATGCCGATGCCGATGTCTATGCCTGATGGATGCGAGGATGTTGGAGTAAGGCAAATACAAGCATTTAGCTCCAGCAACCTCTCTTAATAATAAGCCCGTCCTTATGGACGGAGTTACGTATGTGTGCCTACGTGTGAACAACCGAGTGTCAATGTGTGTGTGTGTCTAAGTGAGGATGTGTGTTTGGGTGCCTTAAACGTGCCACGGATGCGACTGTCGAAAAAAACACTTAAGGCGTTGTCCCAAGATGCTTTTGTCTAAGCGCTAAGCCTCGCGCCAGCTCCGACGCCAGGAATTCGTGATAAAGTGAGAAGCAAAAGGATGCCCAAAGCGGAAGCCCGAGATAACAACAACAATACTCGCAGTTGTTGGTGTAGTAGGTAACAATTGGTATTCATACACATGTCTATGCGCAAGGATGAAATCTTGTTGTGCAGACAAAGAAGTGAAATTATTAATTTCATTAGCAAATGGTTGGGCTTCTTTAGCGATTGTAAATCATCACGAAACAGGCACAAAATAATTAGAGAACAATTTTTGAAGAACATTTCAGTCAAACATCTAATCTAGCATTAAAACAAACAATTGCATTAAAACCAATTTTAATTTAATTATCTTTTTTTCGTCAAAACACAAAACGAGTTTCAAACTGCTATATTGAATTACTAATTAGTTTGTGTAAAAGTTGAAGCTAATTGCTAATTTATGCAGCTCGTAACGGAATTAATCCATGAAATTGTTTTCACTTGTTTTTTTTATGCAAGAGAAGTAAAATTATATTTAAATTATGCAAATATGCGTTAAACACACATGCCAATTAAAAGCTTATTTTTTTTCATATTTCCTTACAATTATGATAAATTCTCGGTTTTTCAACATCACATAAAGGACATATTTAACTGTAAATACGCCTAGGGAATACTGGCACACATATAATACATACATATGCTCAACATATTATGCAAATGCAACATATGTCAGCAGTATTAACCCATAATTATGACAGCCATTTGTCATTGTTAATTATATGGCAAACATATGTGTACTGCATGCAATTTATGGCTATTCTACAATTAAACACTCATTATGTATGCTTGTGTGCAACTAATAATTTATGTCTTCCTTTAAACGGAAAAAATTAAAGTCCCTTCAACTTTTTGTAGACTGGGAAACAGAGAGGAAGATGTTAGAAAAGTAAGGTGTAGAAAGGAAGTTGAACTAAAATAATAAATTATATTTTGGCACATTCCCAATTGGCAGTTTTCGATTGAGAGAATGCGAATATTTTCTACGGCATAGCAAATTATTGGGCATTTATCTGGAGTATTAATAATAAGCCCGCCCGCTGGCCAATTTTGTGTGCCCCCTGTTTGCTTTTGGCCATGATTTATGTTCATGTAACCCAACAAGTTGTCAGCCAACGGCACATCATTTGTAATAATTTGTTTTCGCATTCGCAAAGTACATTGTGAAAAACTTTATCTTTGAATCTTTTTGATCACGAGGCGAAATCAAACTGAATATTCTAGCGGTTTCAGGCTTAAGGGCAAGTTTTCTACTTTGCCTGCGCTTTTTTGGTGTCATAAATTTCAATCTGTGCACAGAAAAGACCAACGGCAGGCCACACCCTTTCCCACCCAGTCATATCCTTGCACGTCTAGTTAAATGCTCGGGCGCTGAACTTCTTGTTGCATACTTTTTGGCGCGTTGCACACACATTTTAGCTATAAAATTGAGTTTTATTTGTGCTTCACGCACTGGCGCGCCCCTACTCGCATACAAAAACAATTTTTTGCATTTGCCCGCAGCTTATAGAATGTGTGGCATGCCTGTTTGTGTACTTGTGTGTGTCTGCACGCGTGTGGCAGTTACCATGCTTTGCTTTTAATATTCATGCTCGCCTTTATTTGCCTCACGTTGGCTGCAACATTAGAGCGTTACACATACAAATATTATAAAAAAAAAACCTTTGATATTTTGCTTTATTTATACTCTTGCGCTCGTACAAAGTCGTGATTGCCTTACAAATCATACATTGTTTCAAATTCCAGCTAATTTCAAGGAATATTAAATAAGCGCACTTGTAATGTGATTAAAGAATTTTTTTATTTATTCTACGATTCTGCAGAATCACAATTTGGAAGAAATCTTTATTAATTTTCCCAATTGCTTGCTATTTGATGAGCCACGTTCACCTTTCATTTGGTAATGAGTGCTTAAAAGCAAACTTTGCTAAAATAAATAGCGGCAATGGGCAAAACGTAATGCCATAAATTCAGATCGTAAATAAAGCCTTTATAGAATTTTATAGGCAGCGACTATTTATTGTAATCCTTAGCAGGCATGCACACACACATTCGCACTGACAATGGGCACAATAAATCTCTTTTATCACTTCACGGCTCGAGGACAGGCCGCAAAACTTTTGTGCTGGGCGGACGCAAGACAAAACCTGAGATCCGAAACAAAGGCTGAAGGGAACACAAAGACGGCCATAAATTGTCAGCTGCAGTGGAACAACATTTTTTAATTTCGATGTTGCAAAAAGTTTTCTGAAGAAAACACACACACACACACACACACACACTCAAAGATATTGTCAGTCGGACGACATTGAAAGGTGGCAAAGAAAAGTGTTGCGGAGGCAGCTTAAAGCTGTAGCAATTATGAACGAATTGTTTTCCCCAAATTGATGGCACTAATGAAATTCCTCAATCTATAATTTTTTCGCGCAGACAAATACGTAAAGAGGCCGCCGCGCAAGGCGTATGGAAGGCTAAGTGCCGAGGCCGATGATGTCGTGTCGCTTGGCAATAAAATCGATGATCCATTCGATGAGCTAGACGATTTTGAAATGCTGGCACCAGGTGCCAGCAACAGTAACAACAGTGGCAATGCCAACCACAACCACAACAGCAACATGAACACGAACACGAACACTAGAACCAACGGCAATGACATCAACCCAAACACCAACGGCAACGGCAACGGCAACGGCAATGATGAGGCGAATGGCAATGAGAAGAGCCTAGAGTTGTTTCCATGTACGAACGCTGATTGCCAGGGCAACTTTGTGGTGGAGAATGCGCTGTGTGAGCTGGGGCTGTGCCAAGTTAAAGCCAAATCATCAAAGGAACTGTCTGTGGGTGCCATGTCCACTTCCAAGCAGATTAACGAGAGCACAATAAGTCGACTACACGCATTGGCCATGGCCGACGATGACGATGACTACGGTGAGTAGGAAAATGTTTGCCCTAACATTGGAGAACTCATTAAGCTAACCGAGGGTGATGTTCACATTTCAGATGAATCGCTCACCTGCAATGTTTGTGATCGGTCGTTCCATTGCCATCGACAGTTGGCTTCACATCAGCAAAAGAAGCGTCATTTTGGGTAATGAAATGTGCTTAATTGATAGACTCTTTATGTCCATCTCTTTTCATTCTCTAACATTAATTCTCGATTGTTGCCACAAACAGTTGCAGCGGCTGCGACAGTTTGTTTCCTTCCCTCATGCTGCTGGAGCATCACAAAGAGGAGTTTGAGCACTGGAGCGACGAGGAGATTGGCAGGCGAGTTTGCTGCCGTCGTAATCGATGCGACGACGACTACTTCACGGACACAGACTCCTACATAAGCGATGCGGAGAGCGAGGACCTAGAGAGGTTGTTGTAAACATGCAGCAGCTGCACCTGAAGAGCAGCACAGCTGTTGCTACAAAAGGGAAAGCGTGTGATGGTGCGTATAAACAACAATTTTCAGTATACTCTGCAGCATTTTAAAGCATTGCTTAAATCACCGAGCACTGAATTTAACAGAACCTAACCTAAGCGAAAACGAAAATGTGCTAAACGAAATTCCATTGTATTGTTACAGCCAAAGGCAAAGCCTTTGGGAGCTGGCATATTTGTGGCATCGTGCAGCGTCAATTGTAAGGACTAAAGTTGGCTGGAAAATGACGCTCCGGAAATTGCGAGAGTGAATGTGGCCATAATGAAAATAGATTAAACCGGTTGACAATGAAAGGTCCGCACAACAATGCGAAATGAGTGCTCTACCAGTCGGAGTCATGTTGCTGCTGCTACAAAGTCAAGTCGAGGGACTACACTACTTCGACCTAGTATTGAATTGTATAAAAGGGAAACCAAGCATATTGTACTTTTAGAGTTTAACTACAGACCGCTAGTAATGGTCTTAAAACAAAAACAAAAGCGAATACAAACACAAACACAAACTGAAATACCAACAGAAACTACAAGACAAAGGACACAAACACATATGCAAATACTTGCATTTGTTTCTGTGTATATTAATAACAAATATTTGTGTAAAGAGAGCTATAAAGAACACCCCCAAAATGAATTCATATCATATAATGCATATGTGTCAACCAAAACTATTTGTGTACGAATCTGTATGTGCATATGAAAAACAAAAACATGTATTTTTAAATACGAGTACTCAAATAAATATGTGTAAATCTTTCAATGTGTGCTTTCATTCGTTTGGGTAAATGCTAGAATATTTTTTAAAGAATTTAATGTATATTGTTGCATTAAAATGCCACACAACTCGCGCTGAAATCGGTAGACAATTGGGCCGCAATCATCAAGTGGAAGAAGCGAATGTAAAATACAACAGTAAATAATATCCCTACGGACATTTGTTAAATTATTCACGGTGCGAGCTAACTGTGCCCATCATTAAAACTTGATTGACTTCATAAACTTGTCAGTGGGGCAAATCAGCGTGGAGCACAGGGAAAACTTTTTCGCTCCTTGAGGCTATTTTTCTATGTGCACAAATTCAAACATGAATTTGTGTCGTCTTTAAAATTGCTTGCGCTGCTAGCATCGACTAGAAAATTCACCAGGTAAGTTAATTTTCTGGGGCAAATGTAACGTCGAGTCTATTTTCACTAGATTATTCATGATCCTTTTTCTCTCTGTTCCTTGTAATCGAGGCAAGGAATTTGATTACTATAAAAATTTTATAGATTGACATTAATTGACAAAGGTCTTATTTCAAAAAGACAAATAAGATGGAATATATTGGCTATTGCGAAATAGGCTGCAGGCAAGCTAACAATAAATACAGTGGGATTACAAGGACACTGGCCAAATAGCCAGAGCATTAGTAGCAGGCAAGTTTAGGTAACCGGAAGAGCATGGATTATGAAAGAGAAATAAGAAGAGATAAATGTTTATTTCAGTTTCTTTTTTATTTTATAAATATGTAAACATATATTTCGGCAAAGTAAACATCCGGTTTCATTAACAAGATGAATTCGAAATGTCAGTGATGCAAGCTGTTACTTGGATTAGGCAAAGTCCAGACCGAAAAGGACTGGCATATTCATTTCACGTAATTCATATCCTGATTGCACAAAGGCACTAGGCGACATGTTTTTGATTGATGTGTGTAAAACCAGTAAAGCTCCTCTCGGTTGGCATGCAAAACAGACAGTGCATGAGCTGGCTCCGACTACCGGCCGGCCAGACCAAGTGTCCTGCTGTGGACAGCTCATTTGACAATTTGATAGATGCAGGCGCATAAAACCTTATGCGATATACTCGTACTGGTCGACACACAAAAACATTGAGTGACAAACTGGACAGAGGGGGGACGAGGGTTGGAATTTTACCCTGGACATTAAATTCTGTTTTGATTTTATTATGGCACTCGTAAACGCAAACATTTTATGCGTACATCATACGCACTGTTGGCCAGCCGGCCAGCCATTTACATAAAAGCAAAAGAGCAGCCAATAGGCAACAGGACAGTGAATTGTTTATTGTTTATGGTGGCAAGGCATTAAAAGCCGCTTTCAGAAAGCAATTCAAAAGCAAATTTACATATTTAACATTAAATTGTTGTCCATTGTGTTGGCCAACATATGCTAAGACTGAGGTCTACCATGGACAATGCTTAAATTGCTGGAAACAATTTTGTTTGCTCCAAAATATTTGAAATTGTTGATTTTTCCCTCACGACTGACATGTCACCCACAAATTGCAAAGCTACGACATCCACGATGACGTGCCGCAAACAACGCCCATTCCAAGGCTACTTGGCAAGGCAGCCATGGCAGCTTGTGGCCTTTTTGTACGTTGTTTCTCAGTGGCAGGAACTTATGAGAAAATATATTAAAATGGCCCGAAATGAAGGCAGTCAGGTAGACAGCGTGGTAAGTGTTGCATTATTAAAATGCAGCTAAGTGAAGATGATGAAAATGTCGCAGGCTCAAATGGCATTAACGCGCTGACATGCTGCACGTGGCATGCTCTACTCATCAGTGGGATACATGCCTGCTGCATGCCAATCAGACCAATTTGTCTGTACCAAGCACGAGGCAATTGAGTTTTCTGATTTGCCGGTAGAACGAGCAAAGTCTAAGCCCTCTTTCGTGACTGAAAAAAGCTGCTGCAGCCATTAGCCATTAGCTAATTGAGCCCATGGCATGATGGTGTTCGTTTTCACGAAAAATAAAAAAACGTGGAACCACAGACAAAAGCCTCGACCGTCTCCGGCAAAAATGTGCACTAACAATGCAAACCATTTCACACTTTACACTTAACACTTGGCCACTTCAAAAGAAAAAACTTAAAAACTATTCTCAAACCGCTAAGAGTTTATAAAAAATTCATCGTCAAGCAATTTTATGAACTTTAATTGAGCAGACACTTGAGTTTACATACACTTTTGGTCCTGCACGCAGCTCAGTTAGCTGAAAGGTTGAGACAAGGTGTATTTATAGTATACGATTTTCAGTGGGCTTCCCTCATTTGAATATGCTTGAGGATTCATTAAATTAACGCCGAATTACAATGTAAATACATTTCACTCGCAGTGTGGTATTACTCTGGATACTTAATTAATGTTTCAATTAAATTTCCTACGCTGTAAGCCATAATGAGTTAATTAAAAAACTGCTGACTAATGTCACTTTTCACTTTTGCAGGCAAAACCACAGCTTGCCTACTATAATAAATGTTAATGAGTGTATTATATGCATGAATTATAAATAGCAGCCGAATTGAAACAACTGGTGTTCCTGGCAGGTTTTCACTTAGCGTTAATTCTTTTTGCAACAATTGACATTCAAAATCCGATAAAAAAAACTTGATTGGCTAGCAAAGTTGGAAAAGAGAAGCCAAAAATCTACATTTTCATGAACACGTATGTAAGTAGTTCACAATAAACATGCAAGAGATTATATCACAAATGTAAATATATAATACTAAAATGATGCTAGAATACTTATGCATATATATAATATATTAAGATCTTATTAAGATACCTTAAAAAATATACCTGTAGCAGTTACAGGGAATCTCACAGACTTAAATCACATTTTTCGTTTAGCACTCATGACTGTCAAATGCAAACGTGCTTCAAAGTTTAGACCCTGAGCAAGGACATGGAGGACAACTTAACCCAAGCTAAAGTTAGTCAACGTTCATTGATGAGAACAACACACACTGACAGACACACAAGCATACCAACCACATCTCTCCCACCCACACACTCAAGTGAGGAACTGTGCGTGCCTTGACGTTGTTGTCGGATAATTGAAAACAAGGTACCGAACTGACTGCAAGAAGTCGGTCAGGCAACCGGTTGTGGAGCTGATAAAATAGCTGATAACTCTTTATGAACGAGTATTTTCACTAAACGGTTTTGCCTGACAACTTTAAAATAGTTTACAAACTTAAATTAATGATTGAGAAAACACTTTTTATTACATTAGCACAACATTTAATAGCCTGAGTAAAACTATACTGCGACTCTCGTATCTGACTTACCTGGTATCCATAAGCTTAAGTGGTATTATAAATTATTGACAATCAAAAATTACGAGCGGCGTGTAAACTTGGAATCTATTATATTTAAAAAAAACTTGTAATAGCAAAAATATAAACAAATTGGTCAGCTTTTTTTGTATTAAATTCGTAGCAGGTCGAGCAAAGACGTCTGTGGCTTTCCTACTTGGTTGGCTTGCTTTCAATATTGTTGCAAAGTACAAAACTTAATGAACAAGAAAATGGACTCAACTAACGAAGAATAGTTCACGTGAACTTTATTCATTCAACTTACTTACGCCTTCGATCCCAATTATGCTGAGTAAAACAATGTAACTTTATAGCATTTTACAGATTTAATGGCTGTTTAATTTTTAAAGCTTCGATACAATGGATAATTTAAATGAAAAACAACATTCAGCTCTGGCCTTTTAACGCTGTTAATTATATTAACTATTTTACACATTGAACTAATTAATTTGACATTAACAAGCTGTTTGGCCAGCTGGCACCTGAACGTAGCGAAGGACATGTAAACATGCGAGATGACCAAAATGGAATGTGAAAATGCGAATTTTCCAGCTCTTTTGTAGTGGTTGCTTTTCCACTTATGCGTACAATTTCCATTACGTAATTTCCGGCATTAAGGTAAACTTTGTAATTGGCATGCACTCATTAAAAATACAACAGCATGTAAAACAATCATAATTCCGTTGCACTTATAAGCTTATCCGCATGATGAATGCGCATTTTTAATGAAATTCTTTCTCAATTTCAATGCTTTATTTTTATAGCCAATGCTACGAGTAGAGTCGATGGGGTGCGACAAGTACCAGGCATTGGGGAATTCTATATATATATTCTTTATGGTATTAATTAATACAAAAATGCAATAAATTGCAACCACTGCTCGTTATTTGTAAACATGTACAGAGTATCTATTAGTCAAAATGTGCATAAGGATATTTTTGGTATGCTGTTCAAGAACCGCAGCACATATTTTGTCATCTACTGCATGACAGCCAAGTTATTGACAAATAATATCAATTTGATCCACGACAGCGACGAGGAGAGTAATGTTTTTGGCTGCTAACAATATTGTATGATATGAGGATTGATAAGCACATGCTTGACGCTGACTGATGCTGATGGATGACAGCAGCAGCCGCAGACGCAAGTTGGCCAAGTTAACGCAAAATACTTTACATCATTAAGTTGTTTAAAAAAAAAGAGAAATTTATGATACTATTTAGTGCTTGTGTTCACTTCCTCTGCTACTTGAATTCGCTTTTTAATTGCTCTCGCTTTGGCGCTAACTGAAGCATTCTCAAGGCACTCAAGTGCACTAGTCACTTATCGTTTAGTGCAATTTTGCTCTACACAAAAAGCTTGCAATATTTTATATGAGAAAAGTTATACTAAATTTTTGAGAGCTTCATGGTCACACTGTGACCTTTAAATCACCCGTCTGAAAGTATGCTTTATTTATTTAAACCAAAATGAAATGGATATTGAGTATGCTAACAGAATGTCGCAATTTAGCTGCTGGCCAGTGCTAACAGTTAAAGATAATGTCTATGTAAATAATTTATATATTAATTAAAATGGAAATCGAGAGTGAGTATCGTAGAACAGTTAGAAAAAGGTCAGCTGCTCGCGCACTAAACATTATTTTGGCTTCTGTTACGCATTCTGCGCCTCCTCCATATAATTTGAGTTGCTTTTTGCCGTTTCCTTTTTAAGTCTTATTAAAAAATTGTAATACTTAATATATCTCTACTCTGTTTTGGGCCAACACAGCAGGCGCAAATAACGCGCCAGTGTAAAACGACTTCCATACACTCTTACCAACCCATTCATAGAATACACAAACAATATCAAAAATATCATATTTTATTAGCTTAGTCACATAAAAGTTATACTAACAAAATGCTGGTTAAATGGTAACCAAGCGTTTCCCTTATTAAGTAATACTGCAGATTCTCAGGCTAAGAAACTTTTACGAGTCTGTCTGGGTTTTACAATCATGGCAACTGTTTCATTTTATAAATTGGGTTGGACCACTTGAGTAGTGTGAAGAGTATACAAAATGCAAGCGAAATTTCAATTTAGCAGAGACGTAGCATAGCTGCTGTGGCTTTTACATTACATTTAACTTCTCTCGCCTTATATTTTATTCAAATGTTTTTCCCACAGATAAGTTGCCGCTGCTTGAGTGTCTGACGTTTTCACTTTGCTGCCGTAAAAATGCCAAAGAAAAGAAAGAGAGAAAAAAGTGTACCTACCATTACCAAATGCCCGAATACCCCGCCATTGTCCAAGGACCAACTTGACACGCTGTTTGTACCATCGCCGTCCTGACTCGATCTGCCTCGTTGCTTCTACAATTTGAATTTTTATGCTTCACTATTTATGGGTCAACGACGTTGCGCAGCGCGTGAAATGTGCGGCGTAAAATTCTCAATGGCCATCTTTCTAGACCCAATTTCAAATTTGCCTGCATTTGGCTTTTGTCAAAGCCATTGGCAGGTGTTAGGCCTAAGCTGCTGGTCAGCCTAATGACCGACCAAAATTAAATCTGCAAGGAAAAACTCTTAAATGAATTTAAAACGAGCTCAGAGAAAGTTGGACTTATTTGAGGGTGTAGCACTCAGGTCATTAATTGAGTTATTAAAGCACAAAGCACACAAAATTTCATTACGCATACGACGTGTTGCATGGCCAGTAAAAAGAATGCGGTAGTTCGACTAAGAAGAAGTATAAGGAGAGAGAGAGAACGAGGATGAAGTTGACAGAAAGCCAAACAAAGTTTGTCCTAAATGTCATTAGTTTTAATAACATTTGCACAAAACACTCACACACACACAAAATGTTGACTGTGCTTGTCACGGCATAAATTAATCGTGCCCAAACATTTGCGGCTTTCTTTCCACAGAATTCCTCTGGTATCACTTTAATCGAGATGTAGCACCTACTAATTGACTTAAAGCTGGACCCAGCTGCATAATAAATAATTTTTTAAGGATGAGAAACAACTGAAAATTACCTAATGGTTGTTTAAGCGAAATTTTCCTAATCATTGCGAAAGCGTGAAAAAAATAAAGCAAATACTTTAAATAAATGTTGTACATAAATTGTGTGAATAAATAAACAATAGTCCCGAAAATGTGTTAATTTGGCTTAGTGCAGCATTTGCCTCAATTTGTTTTTGAACTTTCTAAATGTGTACACATTCGCATGTATTTATTTATTAATTGTACTATTTTGTATACCCTTCGAATGGTATTGTTGAGAAATCATTCCAAAATATGACCAAACATTGAATTGATATATTCTATCAATCTTTGTATAGTACTATTTCAGCAATGGAAAATTGTGTCTGCTTTGTACAGGCATTTTTTTGCAATGATTTGTAGAAAGAGCATCGAATTGTCGACACTCTACAAACAACTCTGCTTTCTTTCATTTTTTGCTATACTTCAGCAAACGGCCATTTTGTGTCTTGGGCATTTGCCATTGGTTTGGTTTGCTAATTCCCGTTTTCATTTGTTTTCTTGCTGTTCGCCCTGTTTGTGCTTCAATTAACAACAACTTGTTACATGCGCAAATTGAACTAAGCTTTAAAAAGCAAAAAATTAAATATATACGAGTACATAAGTAAATAAATAAACGCGACGCTAAATGAAAAAAAAATCTGTTGACGTCGCCATAGTGGTGACCCCAGAGCAAAATAAGCTTTACATTTTGTAGCGTTATTTCATTTTTGTGTTTTTTTCTTGTTAGGCTTTTGGCAAAATGTAAAATAAAATGAAGAAGAAAAAGCCGTAAATGGCCCATTTGAAGAATGGTGTTAATTTCATTGGTATTTATTTTGGCTTTGCACGAAATATACAGGTGCTGTTGCTGTTGAGCAGAGCCAATATGTATTGTGGTTTTGTGGGAAAATATGAAAGATATACGTGATATACAGAATTCATTTGAAATATTTACCACAATGTTGTAATGTTGCAATGCATTTAAATCTAGTCAAACTCATGGTTATGCATCATAAAATACTTAATAATTTATTAAATACATTTAAAATATATTTGTTTACATAAATATAGATACAATTATTTAAAATATAATACAAATGCTAAAATGAATAGAAAGTGAATAAAAGGAAGAAATAATCCTTAAGGAATGGGGGATACTTACACTAGATTTACTTAAACTGACTAATTCATATTGTTAACGCTTCAGATCAGCCAATAATTATACTACAAGCGAATACATATGTGTTTTGCAATAGGAATCGTATGTGGGATGCCCAATTTTAGTCTATCTTAGAGAATAAGTTAACAATATACACGAAGCATTCAAATGTTGCTCCTGGGAAAGCTAAACAAAACAATTTAATATAAAGTCCTCTTCACTCGCACCTAAAAATTGTATCGAAATCAAACCCCCTTCTCGCAATTGCGAGTTGAATACTCGTTAGCTCAATATGAATGTCAAATGTGGCTTGTGCATCAACAATGGATTGCTGGATTGGCATTGCCAATCGAGCTGCATCGATGACTCGGCCATAAACGAAAATCGCAGCGATTAGCTTAAATTGCACAATATGGACAAGAGAGACAAGAGAGACCCTCCAGTCAACAGCACACACTGTGTGGAAAACACCCCATATGAAGGAATTGCACAGACAATAAACCAATAAACGAAAGCCATCGACTGAGCCATAAAGGTCAACAAAAAGGAGATAGGAGCCAGCCATAAGGACCATACGGACAAATGCGCAAATTAAGTAGCTTAGGGATTCACATAAGTGACCCAAAGTTGATGATGTTGCTGCTGGTGCGTCAGCTGTTGCTGCTGTTGCTGCTGTTGCTGATGTTGCTGATGTTGCTGTTGCTGCTGCTGCTGCTGCTGAGGATGTGGATGAGCGTGCTGATGTTGCTGATGGTGATGCACCTGCAGCTCCTGTTGCGGCGTATCGCTCACGTTGCCATACTGCGTTGCTGAGGCATACCCAGCTGAGCTCTGTGCCTGCGTCGGGTAGCTCATGTGGTCATAGTAGGCGGTGGGCGAGGCCAGGCAGTCGTTGCCAGGCAGCTGGGAGCTGGCACTGGAGCAGGCCGATGAGAGCGAGGCAGATGAATTGAGCGGTGGCGAGTGGTGAGCAGCCACAACTGTCGGCACATGATGCGTTATCGGCAGCATTTGATCCATGAGATACTGGTCGATTTCCTTGGGATCAATGTCGACGACCGCCTTGCCCGGCCCGCTGCCCAAGTAATTTAGCGCTCCATTGGCGTGTGACGCACTGGCTGCCGCAGAAGCTGCAGATGAAGCCGCTGCCGCAACCGAAGCGGAAGCTGAAGCTGAAACTGAAGCAGCACCAACCGCTGAATTGTCTGTGTAGTTGCCAGGCCCCATGCCAGGGGCTCCATTGTAACCATACCCTGTGTAGTTGCCACGCGTGGCATTGCTCGAGTAACCGTAGCCATTGATGTTCTCCATAAAGTCCATCTCCTGCACACCAGCGACCCCTGACTGTGCATTATAATTTAGCTCCCCAAGAGCTATGTATTCCCGTCCTGCGTCGAGTAACACACCATAGTCATTGCTAGCGGACACCACCACGGACAAATTGGTGGGCTCACTTAACTGGCGCAACAGTAAGCTGGAGTTTGACTGCGTTGCCATGGACTGTTGGTTGGTGGCAACACTGTAGGGCGTGGCTGGGGGCGTCAGCGATGATAATGAACTGGCCGTGGAGCACGGCGAGTCGAGCAGTCCACGCTCCGTCTCGCTGCCCAGGGCCAGGCCCTGCTCCAGCAGGCTGGCTGCACAGGCGCTGTTCAGTGACTTCATGAAGGCCTCATTGCTAAACACATCCGGACTGGCGCTGCTAGCGGCGCACAGATTGCCACTGGAGTTGCTAGTGGCACTGCTGTTGCTGTTGTTATTGTTATTGTTGCTATTGCTGTGGTTGTTGCTGTGGTTGTTGCTGTTGCTGGCTTTCGCCGATCGTCGCTGTCCATTGGAGGCGGAAGCATTGCCGCCGCAACTACGTCGCTGCGCTGAGTTGCTGCTGGCTATTGTTGGTGCTGCATCTGTTGCCGTTGCGGGTGTTGCAGCTGCCGTGCCTGCCTCGGCTTGTTGCGCGACTCGCGCCTTCTTGCGCCGTGGTTGATACTTGTAGTCGGGATGCTCTTGTTTGTGCGTCATACGCAACTTTTCCGCAAATTCCATGAACGGCTTCTTATCACTATCCTTCAGATTTCTGGAATTTAAAAAGAAGACGCGAGTTTATTTATTGTCGACTCCCGTCAAAAGTTCGCTTATTTATTGGTCTACAAATTGGTCGAAGTCATCGGCAACCAACTGTCAATCGGTGCGGTCTTCTAATTAAACTGAGACGGATGCTTCGCCTCTTCTTATCAGCAGCGTTATTTCAAGATTCAAGTGCTTATCGCTGCCTGCGCTGAACTGTGAAATTTTAATTTCAAAACTCGCAATATTTTATTACAAACAATATGAAGATGTCGCCGCAAAGACGCAGCGAGTAAAGCTGAATATTTTCTCATTTTGAATTAAAGCGACAGTGGAAACTGCAAATCGAATCTTAAACATATCAACAAAGTGTTGGGCGATCTAGAGCACAAACTAGTCGTATGCGGAAGTTTTAAATACTTGTATTAATGTTAAGCGTTTACTCACTTCCACAGCTTGCCCAAGGACTTGCTCAACTCGGAGTTTTGCAGGTGCGGATATTGCTTGGACATGACGCGACGAGCTGCTTGGGCCCAGACCATGAATGCATTCATTGGCCTCTTGATGTGCTCCTTTTTGCGATCGGAGGGCGCTCTGCAAGTTGAAAAAAGAGAAAACAAAAATATTTAAATGACTTTTTCCATGAAAATTTCCAAGCTCGCTCTGTTGACCACTTTTTACTTGACATTAATTGCAAAAAGGCGTTGGATCACTTTGCTGGTGCCCCAGCACTGCTGCTACCAGCCGCTGGCAATGTGAAATTCGCGAATAATGTCAAACTGAAAATTGCAATTAAAACTTTTATTTGTTAGGGGGAGGAAAGAAACAGAAACTACGCCGGAGGCCAAAAAAGTTCAAGATTGCAGCTATAACTTTCTACAACATAAAAACAAAACACAATCAACATCAAAAAGAACAGTAAGAAGGCTAGTGGATGATGGCAAGAATCCTTAACGATTTAGTCATTTAATATGGCTTATAAACATCCTTGTTAAATATAAAATCTATAAATGTTTGCAGCAACCAAGTCAAAATATTTTACAACTACTGTGACTATTAATTATTCAAACCAGAAACTAAAATTAAATTCTATTTTCGATTAAGTTTCTTTATGCTCTTGCATATTTTATTATGCGCAGTATTCGCAAATTGGAATCTCATGTTCCTTTGTTGACAACAGGAAAATCACAGTGCGCTTTCCATTACTCTACCCTCCTTTCAGCCTCTTGTTTGGCACTCGCAATTCAAATAAATAGGCATATGATAACTTCATGGCCCAAAAGTGCCTACAGTGACATGGAATACACATCGTATACACATTCCTAGATTGACACACAAGCCCATGAGTAAGGACAAATTCATTGTGATACCCTTGGACTGGTGTGTTATGTATGTTGTGTATAGTATAAATGAATTCATAAATCCAAGTAGTTCAAATTAAATGTATATTGATTCATATAAATTATTTTCAGTTCTCTTTTATAATTTAATATGTCTCTGCATTTCTGTCAATCACTTTCATCTATAACATAAGAGAGAGGTATCTGAATGTCGAGCAAATCTAAATCTAAATTCGTCTTGTTGTGGATCAAAACACTCAGACACAAATTCAATCAAAGACAAGGGCGTGGCAAGTGGGCGTTAGATAAAGGTTGGTTCTATACGGATTACTTTTATTTTCTCGTGTCTCCTATATTGAATTATTTATCCTAAATAAACATGAACTGTAACAGATTTGCCAGCCAAGGCAATGAATTTCGATTGAGGTAAATGAAGATGATATACTAATACATATATATAGTATGTGTGTGTATGTTTATACAGGTGCCAATTTGTACCAAAGAGCATCTATTGTCTGCCCCAGTTGGCTTTAATCAGAGCAATTTTATATGACAACAGTTCTCAGCATTAGAACTATCTTAATGCAAATCAATGCTGAGGTAAATAAACATTTGCCATTACGAACATTTCACAAATAGTATCACCTTAAAGCAATAAACGGATTTATTTAAAATTAAAAGTATGCAGAATTAAGTAGGCCAAATTCCCTTTGAAATTTTAATTGTTGTAATCCAAATAGTTTTGCCAAAGTGGCTGGTATTATATTAGCCGTGTTCATTTGTGGAATTTAAATACTCGTAACTTGAAACTTCTCTGAGCAAAATATTTGAAATAGTTTGCAGCAGTAACAAGAGCGGCAAAGACCCCTGTAAAGAGCGCTGTAAAAACAGAGTTTATCCCCATTAAGGATTGCATGCAATTGAGTATTAAATGACGAATGATAAGCATCGGCCAGACCGTAATCCTGGTGCACGTGCTAACAACAAATTAATATTTATCAGTTGTTTATCTTGATTCGTACTCGTACTTATAGTTAATCCACGGAACGGGGTGTCTACTCGTCGGGCACACCCATCCGCTGCCTGCGCCTAATTACAAGTCGAGCTCGAGTTCGAGCTTATTAAGCGATTAAAAAAGCGACCGCAGGCTAAATGGCGGATCGTCGGGCATCACATCGCACATCGCACATTGGACATCAAGCTGCTTATCTGTCTGTTGGTATCGTCGTGGCTTCGTGGGGCAGCTTTCCAATACAACGTCAAACATGACGCACAACAAGTGCATATGCAGGTCTCTCTGTGTGTGTGTGTGTGTGTGTGTGTCTGTGTTTGCAGTCAGCTCTCACGCTTGACAGCACGCTAATCAGAATCAAGTGATGTTCGTTTGCAGCATTCGCTTTACATGGCGGGGAAGGGGGAGAGTGCAGTGCTGTGGCAGGGAGGCAACCCCCAATGGCAGTTGCAAGCACTTGGCAACTCGAGCACGTCTTCATTATTTGTTGTTGTTGTTGTTGTTGCTGTTGCTGTTGCTGTTGTTGCATTGAGAGATGCGCAAATCTCATTAAGTGATATCTTCAAGTGGCCGTTAGCTACGAGTTGTACGAATACGAATACTAATACACTCGTGTATGAAAAATGTGCTTTTTTATTTCTTTGCATTTTGCATATGCCAAAGTGGTTGTTGTTGTTGCTGTTGTTGCTCATCTTTTTATCAGCAATGGGCCATTTGGCGCTTTTGTTATTAAAAATGCAGCACAACAAATTTGAAATTGTAAAGGCGAAGGCAAGACGAACCCAAATATTTACTGCCTCCATACAATTCTGGCTCTGACAGCAAACACAAATTCCCATTTTCCATTTTCAATTTGTAAGCGCATGTAAAGTTGACTACAAATGCAGCCAATTAGCAGCGGCAACGTCTCAATGATTTTCACAAGTTCATTTCACAAATATGCATTTGAAATGTATCTGACAGATGCGCGTGTAAACAAATTGTAGTCACCACACAACACACCACACCACACCTCACCTCCTGCCGGCCACTGCGGTTGCAGTCGCTTGTTTGCTTAGGCAGCGCTGCCCACAAATTTCCCACGCACTTGACGCCGATGCCGACGTTTTACAACTTTACGACACTTTTCATTTGCTGGCTGGAATACTTCTCACTTTTTTCTTATTTTTTGGGCGCTTTTGCGCCACATATGCTACAAATGCCCAACGGATGCTCTGCCCTGCCCCCACTTTGCCACAATGTAACAGTGTGTATTTACTTTGTCTGCTGCTCTTTTTTTTCGCTCGAAAAAGAAAGAAACGAGAAGTTGGTCAAACATGACAAGCCACTGATAAGCCGATAAGAAAACAGTTGCCCAACAGCTGCCGCACTCTCTGCCGACAAACGGCTACCGTGAGAGTTGCATACGAGATGTGCACTTAGAATTTGCTCAGCTTTTGTTGTGACAACAGAGACAACAACAACAACAACAACAACAGCCACAGTCGCTGTCAAGGTCTTTGTTATTATTGTGGCCTCGCTCCTTATTGACATTGAATGGTCTTCCAAGAATATTGTCGTCGTCTTGAGGCAGGTTGGGGAAGCAGAACAATTGCAGGCATCATCAGCAACAGCAGCAGCTAAGGCAGCTAAAGGAGCAACATCCTTTCGAATTCATTTGAAATTTAGAACAATGGGAAAACTATCATTTTTAAATTTTTCCATTGAAATTTCACATCATTTCCATTTAAAATAATTTCCACGAATCCACTGCAATCATAATAAATTGAATAAAATAAAATGTGTGCTTTTTGAAATTGAAAAATTTGTTTATCAGCGAAAATCAGCTGAAGCCAGCTGAAGCTAACCTTGAACCTTTCCATATCATTGAGCTAGAAGCCAATATTCTTAGATTTAATTCGAGCAGCTTTTACTTTTCATATACTCAATGCTAAGCCCCACTCAGGCCCCCTCTCCGACGGTACTTCATACGCACTTCATGGCCCGTTTTTTTTCGCTTTTTCGCTACTTCTGATTTTTTTCTCCTTTTTTCAATTTCCAAGTCAATTTATTTTTACAGCCAGTCGCTGCCGCTGCCGCCGCCTCAAAGCAACTCGACTCGACTCGACAAAGAGCCCAGAGTGGCAGAGAGCAGACCAAGAGGATGCGGCCATCAGTGACCAGGCCACGCATAGAAAATCGTCGGGGCGGTTGTTGTCAGTGAAGAGGCAGAGGTAGAGGCAGAGGCATGTGGCAAGCACTCTCGATGTGCCACTCTCAACCACGCAATGAAGAGCGACACTTTAAGTGCCCGAGTTCAGGCCGAAAGCCGAGCAAACTTGTTAAATGTTGTTGCTGCTGTAGCTTTTGCTGTGTGGCTTCAATCATTTGGCAGCGTTGAATCAATGATATGCGATATGGCTTGATATGTCTTTGACATCGATGTTTGCTCGAGCTGCTGCTGCTGCTGCTGCAAGGACAACACTAGACAACACATCCCCTGCTCAAACCCCACACGCCTTGCCACAACACCACATTAGTTTGTGCGGCTTTCAAGGGTAAATACATGTCTATTTTGAAAGCTTTTAAATCACATTAAAGACAACTTTAATGGTGGCATGTTTCTGTAGTCGAGTGTAGCAGAGTGTACATAGGTAGAACAGCAAATGGGGCGTAAAGGACTCAAATGGAAATGGTAGTATTCCTTTCAGTTTTGCCGCTTGAAATGCTCGCATGTTTTCGACGGTCTTGGACTTGAACAGGACATGGCCATGTCCATGTCCATTGAAACTGCGACATGGCCAATATTTGATGTTAACCAATTCTCCCAGCATCCATCCCACTACCCCTCGAGCTGTCGCACAAAGTGTGCTCTGCGCTCGACATTTTGCCCTTTTCAAAAGGCATATTGACAGGATTTTTTGGGCATGTGCTTAATGCAAAACCTTCTGCCGGATAAAATAAACGCCCCGAAAAAGTTTGATGTGCAAATTTTGTTAAACATTTTATGAAACGACAAAAAGCCGGAGCGACCAAAAAAATATATATCGTTGTCAACTCGATATTTCACTTCATTTCCGACCGTGCGTCGTGTGGCAGCTGGATTTGGTTGAGAATCCTGTCAATGTGCTTAGCACTGTGTGCGTGTCCGCCCTGGGCAAATATACATAGCAGTCCATACGCGTATGAAGTCTGCGTTTATTGCCTGGTCGCGGCCATTGTCACGCACCTGTGCCTTGTACTTTGGCCATAAAACCGCCATCATTTTGCCACGGCTCGGGCAGCCGAGGCACATCAAATGACAGGGCAGCCGAGGGGAGGATTACTTGTAAATTTACTGGCGACTTGGATGCTTGCCACCTACGAGGGTCTGATTTTGTGCCTAAAGCGGACTCGCTTAGTTATTGGTGTAGGGGGAGGGAGAGTTGGAGGCGAATCGTAAAGTATGCAAAAATCTAGACAGACACGTCGGACGTGGGCTACAAAACTTTGGCTGCCTGCGCTGTGGTTAAGGGCACCGCAACGATGCCGAGCACCAACAGCCAACAGCCAACAGCATCACCAGCAACAACATCAGCAACAGCAACAGTAACAACAACAACAACAACACCAACAACAACAACTGCAACAAAATCAATATTTGTCTTGTAAGCCGCACGTGTGTCTGTTGTTGTTGTTGTTGCCCCAAAGTCGATGAGGGAAACAGCGAGCAACTGCCACGGAAATGTTCCTTGACTTGTCAGCATTGGCAGCATTGGCAGCACTGGCTGGACTGGTCCACACTGGCACACACTGTTTGCACATTCTATGTAGTATAATGAATTAATATTTGAATATCTGAGTTAAGCATTTTCATAAACATTCAACAAATTAAAATAATTACTAAGATATACATAGGGATTTTTCTATTAACTGCGCTTTCAATTATTATATTTAGTATTATAATTGTATTGCCTTTTTTATAAGTAATTATTGCAGATTGAAAATACTTAAGATCAAATATAATAAATTTTGCTTTTTATATTTCATTAATCCGAGGTCTTATATATAACTTCTTAAGACTTTGTTTCCTCATCTAATTGCATTAGAATTATAAAGTGGCTGTGATCCTTTTCTTCCCGACTCCCCTCATGCTTTCTATTTATTTGGCTTCTTGTCACAGTCTTAATTAATTTCAAGCTTCACTTCAAAGGGACACTAATCATACTATATGAAAAATCGTGGCAGTTTGAATGATAACTGTGTCAATGTACGCAAGATTGAATTGAGTATTTGTGGGACGTGTTGGTTGCACCCATTTTTGGGTCACACACTCGGTGTAGTGTATTGGTTTAGGTAACCAGAGATCCAATGTTGGGCATGTAAATTGACTTGGCTGGTCGGCCACCTAAGCGCACCCCAAAAACTTTCGTCCACCTTCGATGATATCAGAGCTGGCACCCCACCTGGTGGTTGCTCTGATAACCAACAGCAACCAGAACCAGAACCAGAGCCAGATAAGCAATAAATTATTTATAACATCGTCGCCGAAGTCTCTCTCTTTGGACAAACGTGTGTCTTATCTAATCGTCGAGCAAATACTTAGAGTAGCGCATAAGAAACAAGCTGAAGCTATTCGCTCCAAAAAGGGGTTCAAATTGAACAACAACAACAAGTCTGTACAAATGGGGTGCATGGGGTGATATGCTATGTGAGTATGCGATACTATACTTGTATTCAAAGCCCCACTAAACTAAAGGTATGCATATGAAGGGGAAGAAGAAATTGCGCTTCTGTGATAACCGTAAGCGCCAATCGACGAGCTGCTCGAGTAATTGTCGCATTTGTTGTTGTCTTTGCAATTTATTACTATTTTTTTTATTTATGTTTATATGTTTTCATTCGGTTGAGTCATGCCTAATTGATTCAACTAAATTGAATAAATATTTTTTGACACAAATTTGCGCTTTTGCGCTCGACAGTCATAAAAGTCAACGGGCCATTTATATTTATGGATTTTACATTTTCGTTTTATGTCTATGTTTAAACAATGAAATATACTACATAATCTGCTGGGAAGTTTCTTTAATTATGCGTTATTTAAAAACAAAGTGAGTCGTAGACTGGAAAAGAAGTTCTGTTTTCCCTGCATTACAATTTTGTTTACGCAAATTGATTTTGGAAAAACGTGTCTTTTTTATTCTAGTTACTTGAAGAATATTTATTGAATACTTCAAAGCTTTAACTAGTAGTTAATTATAAGTTTATATAATTAAGTGGCCAGCTTGTTCGACCAACTACACACAGTATATTTAAATTGACCTTAACAATATTGTCATTATATACATTTAATTCAATGTAAAAATACATTTTATAACATTTTTGATGAAATAATTAGCAACTTTATTTATTTGCAGATATTTCTGTGAATAATATGTAGTTAAAGCCGCTATGTAAAAGTTTTATAGCATGTATTAGTTAAACTATTAGTGAAATTTGTATGCTTTAAATGCCAAGCAAAGTCTTATTATAGACCCAGATTACTGCAGTCCCTTGGTAAAGTTTTAAAAGATTTACAAGTTTTCAGAAAATGTTTCCGCAAGTATCTGACTCTCGCCGGATATACGATAACCGCCTATGCCGCCCACCACCCCTTTGTCCACAGTCAGCGGGAGGCGTGTAGTGCGCAGTGCATGGTTATTTTGAAGCGATTTAAACGTACAATAAACCAGGTACGTAAAGCGCTAGGTAAACAGGGTCTAGTGTAGACGAGTGTGCAAAGCATGTGAAGGGGACCGACCGGCTGGCTCTGGGGCAAGTTGGGGTTGGGGTGGCGCGTTCGCTGTTGGTTGCCAGCGATGTGAAGATAAAGGAAATGGTGCTCATATCCTTGTGCAAACACACACGTGTTCTTGACAGCGATTGCGCTTTTGCTTTTGCGACAATAAACACAACACGGTCCAAGGATGTTTGTCAGTGCCCAGCTGAGCGCACTCCGGCTGATAAGCCACAAAAGGCCAACGGGGCCAAGTTGCAAGCATAATTACGCGACAATCGTGATTCAGTTGCCCCCAGGCCAGCATGCTCGGGAGGGGGAGGGGGAGGGGAGACATGGAGGTGTCACAGCAGACATAAGAAACCAAGAGCGATGATAATCGCTTGGCAAACAGTCGGCAGTTGATGCGGATGGGGATGCTGGACGTTGGACTTTGGCTAAAGGATCAGAGGGATCAGCATCAGAGGAGCCGCCGTTGTCTTTCTCACGACACGCATGCCACTGTGGCGCCAACTTGCCAACTTGCCAAGTTGCCAACTCATTCGCTGATTGTGCCTCATTTTTCAAGTCAAGTGTCAACGTGCTGCGAGCTCTCTGCGAGTCTCTGCTGACTACGGCAAGTATTTTAACTGGATTTCGATTTTCTTTTTCACACACGTCTACACCTGTGAGACCCCCAGCCCCCTTTCCTTCCCTTGCCATCGCCCGATGTCTACTCAGCTTGTTAGCAGTTAACATCTTTATGCTAAAAACATATTTATTCGCTTTTTATGCCTGAATTGATTTGTCGTCTTCTTCATTTTGAACGTGTTTCGCCGCACATTTATTGTAGCTTGTCTCATGCACTCATTCGACTATTTGTGGTATCTTGTATCTTTGTATCTTTGTCTTGCGCCTTCGATTGTGCTCTTCGCACAGCTCAGCTGTGGCTTTGAGCGATTTGTTTGTCTCTCAATCCGACAGTACGCCTGCAAATGTATCTATAGATATATACTATGTATCTAGACGTAGTCGTATGTGTCAAAATGTGTAAATTCTGTTATATTTACATATGCCACAGTGCGACTAGTATTACCAATCGCTGCCGCTTCGTTCTCTCGCTTTGCGGTTTGCCAAGTTTGTTTATCCATTTAAATAAAACAACAAACGTAACGATATAAAATTGTGCTAATCAGCGGGAAGGCGGGCGCCACGCTTAGTCATTCAGAAAAATATAAGTGCGAAGACCCAAAGAGCTCTCTAAGGATAACAGCGGCAAAATAGTTCAACAATTGCCACATTTTGCTGCTTACTACAAGCTATCAAAGTTAAAGGAACTTTTTAAATTGCATTTTTCAAAAAGTTTGGGAAAATTAAATACGTCTGAAGTGGAAGTGGGAGGCTATTGTTGCAGTTAAGGAAATGTCCAAATTCAACTGTAATAATATAAAATAAAAGAATGTGCCTACTTTTATTATTTAGCAATTTGTTACTGTCGATCAATTGATCTGATGTAGATTAATAAATTTTCACGTTCTATGTGTTCATTTAAATTCTAAACTTTTGTTAAACATCTTCGTATACTTAAATAATAATTTCTTTATTGTTTTCATACTTTTGAACTTTCGAAAAGTCCAAGTAAATTTATAATATATTGTAGTTCAAAGCAAAAATAAGAAACTTTTGCGTTTCACGAGTATGATTCACTTACTTGGCAGATGCCTGCACCAGATTCCAGTCGTATCCCTCGAGCACCTTCATTACGGCACTTGTGATGCGCTCATCCTCCTTGCGGCCTCCTTGGCCGGCAGCACGCTTTTGCTCCGCCTTGAGGGCATAGTTGGCCAGCACCAAAGTCTCCACGGGCTTGGCTCGGTCCGTACTCGAATTTGCGCTCATTTTGAACGCACACAATTTTGGGCTTAGTGCAAATACCGACGGCAAGTCGGCTAATCGAGTTGCAGATACAAAATACAAGACACAGATGTAGCTTGAGGTACAGACACACAACACACTAAAGTGAAACACCCACACAGCTGGGCGAGGCGACGCGACGAGACTGACAAGCAAACTGCGACTGATCTTGGGGACTGAGTCGGTTTGGCTCGGCTCGGGATTGTAGACGGTCGGTTGGACGGTTCGTTGCTGGATCGTCAAACGATCGGCAAGATAAGCTCAAGACGTTGTTGGTTGGCTGTCCCGTCTATCTGCAACTGGAACTGGGGCTGACGATCCGCGGCGGGGGCGCACATAAATATCGCGGTACGCGTGTAAACATTAACATGTTCATGTGAAATTGGGTGCCCCCAGCAACGGCGGGGGTAACGGGGGCACGGGGGCACGGCGATCGGGTGACAGTCGCAACACGGCCAAAGAAATAGAGAGAGAAAGAGAGAACAACACTGAGGGAAATGAAAATCAAAACAGAAATCACTAACACTTTACAGCCACATGTGGATTTATTACACCTCGATGAAAGAGGGGTGGAATCTTTGAGATCTGCATAGAACTTGCCGCAGCGCTTAGATGCCACTTGTTGCAGCTGTATTTAACTGGAGATCGATAAGATCGATAAGAAACTGTAGCACAAGGGAGTGCATGAAGGGTTGAAGACGGGTAGCTGATAAAAAGGAATATAAATTGGAAATAACCAATTTATGGACAGGTTGAATGTACAACTGTACAAATTTTATGTAAATGATTATGAAAATAAAGTTCCAGATTTAAAAATAGAATTTGAGTATCTCAGAATTATTGGAAAACTTTGATAAATTATGCTTTACGATTTGTTGGAGTTACAAAGCTCAAGTTATTATCCACAAAATCTTTTCAATCTCGAATAGTTGCCAAATTTAACAAGTTGGATAGATGAGCATTCTCTGGATGCCTTTTAACAACTTCAAAACAGTCTTAAACTTGACCATAGAATATGAGATCGTAAAAAAACGAAATATTAAAACTTAAGAAAAACTCCATCGATACTAGACGCTATTCATTTCATGGCAATAAAATGAATCGATGCGTATTTATGTTTGGCTATTGTTTATTTGATTTTTGGAATGTTTTTTTCTTTTAGCTGGTTCCAACTGGATGTAATTGGAAGACAGAAATGTGACTTTTACCCGGCATTTGTGACGTCTACCGCTTCTTGGTTTTTACAGCTTTATAATTTTTACAACTCAATTAACTTTTTACTCAAACGCCGCCGGCACACATATGTCTCGAACCGTAGACAAACGACGAAATGATCAAAAATTTAAACAATAAAACACGAAAAATGCATAAACGGAATCATAAATACCTACTACATGCATAGGTACTACGATTCAAGACGTTTGTCAGATGAGCGTTTTATGTGATAAAAAAAAATAACAAAACAAAATAAAAACAAAACTGAAGTGTCATAAAAGGCATCAAAATGGAAATTATACTCAATACTCCAACTGTTTCTCTCTCTCTGACACATACGAACGAGTACTGCTCTCATTCCACTTAACCCCTCTCTCTCTCGCTCTCTCTCTTGCTCTTTGAAAACTCAAATCGAATCTAGCAATTTAATAGCTCCATCTAACAAGTCGCTTGTCCCTCTCTGGGCAGCGCAGCAATTTTCCTTGTCGGCGAACATCAAAGTGCGACTTGTTGATAAACAAAACGCGCAATGCAAAAATATGCAAATAAAAAATTGAATTAATTAAAAAATATTTTTTGCCCTATAGAAAAAGCCAAATGAAAATTGTATTCTCGCCGATTTCGATTTTTGTCATCATTTTTTCGCATGATTTTTGTGTCATAATCAAACTGGAGCAGCGCCGAAAGGTCGCGGAAAAATGCAACAGCCAACGGATGCGACGACCGCTTGACAATTTGCGACTTGGCATGAAATCAAATTATTTGATCTAAGCCGCCGCCAAGGGAGGGGTATCACAGAGGGGCTCCCCTTGATGTTCTGCTCGCCACTAAACGAAACCAAATGGTGCGTTCGTCGACGCCGCTGCCGCTGCCGACGTCGACGCTGACGTTGACGATAAAGATGACGATGTTAGAAAAACGTCCCGCAACTCCACCCCTACCTCTTAACATAAGAACAGCTTGAAGTCAGCGCCAGCCGTGCGACATGTGTTGCGGAAATATTTAGCAAACAAGACTCAGGAAATACTTTTATGTCCATCTCGCTCTCACTCCCGCTCACTCTCGCGCAACTCATTTGCATGCACGCGCTGTCTCAAGCAAGCAACAGAATAATAACATAAACAAAGCATTCGCTCCGTCATTTTGTTTTATTGTTTCTCACCTGATTCCCGTTCGTGTTTTCATCGTTCGGTTGACCATCGGCTCGGTCTGTCATTCGCCGATCGTTAATTGCATCAGTGTACGAGTATGTGTGCATGTGTGAACGCATGTAATCGTGTTAATGTGTGTGTTTACTTAGCGTAGATCGCAACCGCCGCATGTTTTTTGTAGTGGTTGCTCTTGCGTCCGTTATTTTGCTTTGTTTTCTCACGACCAATCGGCTTCAAAGGGGCGTGAGCTGTCAAGATTATTTTAAACGTGTTTTTTTAGGTTGGTAAAATAATCATTACAAGCCAACATCAAACAAAATGAAGTAATTAAATAAAAATGGGCAGTCAAATTTAAAATTTGCTTAATTTTTTTTCTATTTGTACAAAAATAAGTTCATGCTAATATCAATCACAATAAAGGTTTAACAAATTATAAAATCTAATTAAATTTTTATATATTATTCATTTTGTGATATGTGAACTGTGTTTTCTTTCTCAACTGCTTGGCCCTTAATATCAGCCATCGATTTAAACGATTTGTCATTTTAGCACAAGCAACAGTGACTTGATTGCAAATTATTATAAAAAGCAAAAATATTCAAGCCATTAAATATATATACATGCATGTTTGTAGATATGTATATATTTATATCATACTACATTGTTCCGCTGACATACATAGTAATTGATGTATTAGCACAAAGTAATGAACAATATGTTCATCATACATCAAGAGAGGTGTGTGCATTGGCTAATAATGCTGTTAAAAGGTGACTGCTACAAAAAGAAACATATTGACTTTGTGTAGTCGACCAACCGCCACAATCTAACTATTAATATAAAAACGATAAGTATCATTGTGCAACCGTTTATAGTATTGTATTTGTCTCAGCTTGGTATTCTAAAAATGATTACTAATAAAAATTGATGCACAAATTATATGGCATATTCTGCATCGATCAATTTTCAATTCAACTTCGATCCTATGAAAATTAAAGTTAATTGCTTATCAATTAATTTTATTATATTATTTTATATTTTAGCTTTGTTGAACAATTGGTAAACAAAAAGTGACACCCTTTTACACAAATGCTCCAAATATAATAATGTTACCAACAAAATAAATGTGAAAAGATGTACATCATTATTTTTATACACCATCGTATAAACGAAATTGTTCATAAATCTGTTCATGTGCTCATACTAGTGGTTCCATGACTGTTCAAATGGTTCTCAAACGGAGCGGTTGAGCCTGTTGTTGGTGTTGTTGTGTTCCGAAGATTTATTCTAATAAATTTTATAAAAGAAATTAATAAATTTATGTAAAATTGCGACGCAATATATATAATAAATACTTAAAATGTAAGTCGCTGATAAAAACATATGAATTTGAAAGCTGCGCGTGCTAAATTGTGAAAATTGTGCGTAACAAAAAACCAAAGAGACTGCTTTGGCCAGTGCCAGCAGTGGTGGCTACTTTTTTCGTTTCGCTTCTTGTGTGATTCGTGTTCGTATTCGTATTGTCTCTCTGTTAGACAGTATTAGTGTGAAAACGCTGAAACAGTCAGGCTAGCAACGTGCTCGCTGTAAAATCAACGTTAGAGCAAGCGAGACAACTACTCTCTTAACTGCACGCAAATATGTGTGTATGAGTGCCAGGGCAAACGACTCGATTGTATTTTTTGTATGTCGCCGTTGTCGTAGTCGTCTCTGTTTTAGTTTGTCTCAACAAAATCTTAACAATTTTAAAAATATTTGTGTTTTTGGCGGTTCTTGTTGTCGAAAAAATAAACTTTAGATAGTGCCAATTAACTGGTGGTCGCTAAAGCACTGTTTGCGTGTACGTACCCACGGCTGAACAAAGCGCGCCTGGCAGATAAACGAAAAAGAAAATTTTTAAACAATACATAATTACCAAATGGGCAAAGTGGCCCTGGATTAAGGTGCTAATAATGCATTTACCAGTTGTTTCTGAAGTAGTGAACGTGAGTGAGTGAGTGTTTCAAAACAACAAAGTAAAAGATAAAAGAATTTGAATGTACATTTTTCTCTTGTTTCTCTCTTATCATATGACGTCGTTTGTCGTAGTTATTATTGTTCTTGTGAAATTGAAATCCAATTAAAGGCTATGCATTATGTGTGTGTTTCAGTTGGAAAATTAATAAAGAGTCAAGTGCAATCAGCAGCTACGCCAGCAGCGACGGCAGCAGCAGCGGAGCAGTCTGGTCAAACAGCGACTCCCAAACCCGCCAAGGTAGGAAAAACAGTCCCACCCCTCTTTACCATACACACTTGATCCAGACAAACAAAAAAAAAAGCGAATAAAATTTAACGTTAGTTCGCCTCGTCCTCGACTACGAGGCCAATGACTGTAGCAGCGACGACGACGTCATTGTAGTGACTTCTAAATTAATTGCATAGATTGTTTTATTATCCGTGCATTTTTCGTCTTTTACTTCGAGTAGAGTGTGTAATATATACATTGTATATGGTGTAAATATATACGTATGTACATACCGAATACACTTCGCTGTATGCTTATTGAGCTGATGTTTGAGCAACTGTTTTTTATTGCTTCTTGGTTTCGCTGTTGCTTTGTTCAGTGCCCGATTTCTTACGGAAGTCTTTTTGGCGCCCGCCAACGCAACGTGCCGCTGCTTTGCAATTGTAAAAAGGCAACAGAAAAAGCGATATGTGTATTTCTATATATACGCACACATGTTTGCGCGTGTGCTTACACATATAACATGTCAATCCATACCGGAACAGGGAGCCCGAACAAGAACCACAATAAGAAGCCGTTGACTGCACTCGCACTTCCCCCACGATCAGCTGTTGCTCTCACACAACAAAAAACACCCACACATACATACACTCATATCGTCAACGACTGTGACAGTCTCACTGGCGCACCTGCTAAACGATGAGAGCTACAAAGCTATAACGTGCATTAAAATTGGCAGCGGCTTTTTTTGCGGTAATCGAAATGGATTTTGGTGACATGAGCAGGGTATTAATAAATCAGCATAAGCAAAGAAAGTTAACAGCAATTACAAAGAAATGTGTGCATGTGTACTCATACGAATGTATATATTTGAACAATCCAACCAGTTTTGAGGTTAGAATTGGCCCAGCTTCATAGGTCAAAAGCAGACACACACACTTGAATATCCACAAATACGTATGCATTTCTATTATATTGTTGTAAGTACGTGTTAGTTACCCACTCACGCACGCGGAGCGCTTCAAAAGAAAGCGCAGCAAAATAGAAAGAAAGAGGCGTAACATAGAATAATGCATGACAGCAACAGAGGCAGTTGCCATCATAATAGGGTACATTAATAATTATCTTCTACTCGTATTTGAAGAAAGCAAAATCAACAACGAGAAAATAAAATTTTGTCATTTATTTCGGAAGCAAACAGCAAACAAGTGAAAATTTCTATCGCGCCGTTGCTGTGCACCTTTTACCTAACAGCTTCAAAATTTGTCGTTTGCTGGTGAGCGACTCCATTTTGTGTTAAAGTGTTGTGCTTTTCACCACTGAAAGTGTCATTTAAATGGCATTTTTTGTTTGACGCTTCTTTTCTTCTGCCTGTTCATCTCTAATTGTTTATGAAGACAAACACATACACATACACTCACAGAAAATGTTTTTATCGCCTCTCATTTTCGCTTGTGGCTAGCAATAGCAGGTTATTGTTAGGGTTTTTGCAGCCATGCAACTTTTGAGCTGATTCATCACTTAATGCTAATGTCGTCATGTCTCGGTGCGCTGTTGTGTTATTTTTAGGTAGTGCGAATATTTACGCAGAATTGGCGCCACAAACCCCAAGATATGAGCTCAACATGTATCACAGATCTTACATTTACGATGTTGGGCACGGGGGTTCGTTTCGTTTCGTGGGTTTCATATTGTCTCATATGGTTGAAAACTGCAGCGTATTGCTGCATTAACAGCTGTTGTTTTTGTTGGCCGACGTGAGGGACTGTTTGTATTGTTATCTAATTGTCACATCATTCGCACGTCGT